>CM066036.1:314527992-319527992 GCA_033557465.1 Ichthyophis bannanicus | reverse complement strand
TAAGTCAACTTTGGGGCACTGGATTAAGGAGGCCATTGCCTCCATGTATCTGTTGTGGAACCAGCCAGTTCTGGAGGGTTTGCACAACAACCTTAATCAAGCATAAGCATCCTCTTGGGTGGAGCAGGGCTTGGTAGCTCCTGCAGACATTGGTCGGACAGCAACATGGGCATCACTTTCCACTCTTGTCAAGCATTACTGCTTTGGATGTCCACGTGCAGCCGGACACAACCTTGGCTCAAGGGTTTTGCGAGCCGCTGTGTCGTCTTCCCACCCAGTGGTGTGGTAGCTTTGGTACATACCACTTGTCTGCACTGGTCTAGCAGGATGATATGGAAGATGACATTTTTCTTACCAGTTAATATTATTTTCTTGAGTCCTGCTAGACTAGTCCAGAGCCTGCCCCAAAAACTGTATTTACTTTGTTCTTTTGCTATGGTACCTTTTGGGTATGCTATGATTTTCTTTTTCCAATTGACTCTGCAGGTTCATCTTCTGTCACCTTTCTGTTTTATGCTTTCCAGTACATTCTTTACTATTGATAACCCCTTGTTTCCCATGATTAAGATCGTGTAATGCTTGCCATGTTTCTCCCATATGCTTCCGGACAAATACTGAAGGGTCCTCTGGTGGCTGAGGCGAATAGAAGCATCAAAATCTGGATTTTTCATTGGTTCTTTGTCTCCATCAATCTGCTGGTAGGGGAACACAACCCACTTGTCTGGGAAATGCTCAAGGAAAGGACATTAACTGGTAAGTAAAATGTCACTTCAGCAGCTAAGGCCTAATTTTACTTTCCACTGCCTCTGAAGGATATGGTGGGTTTTTTTGTGGGGGTGTTTTTTTTTTCTTTTCCTCTATAGAATGTCTTTTTAGTGTATTGTTCTTATAATATGTGTTGACTGTATTATTAAAAAGAAGGCTAAACTAGACCAACATGCATATGAGAACTTGCTTTTTAATTTCCAACTGTTCTGTTACAAATCGGGCAAGAAACTTACTGTAGTTAGATGAAACCAAGAATGCTGCCCTGATTCTAAGTCACTACAAACTTGAGTCCTTTTTTTATAATTCAGCTGAGTGTAAATGACTGGCTGAATGAATGGATGATTGTCTTTACCATTTATTCAGTGAGGTTTACAGGGGCAGATGGGGAACGAAAGACTGTGATAAGTAGCTTGCTTTCTCAATCTCCAGGAACAAGCAGGAATGAGTCTTCACATATGGGTATCGTTGGTACCGACGGAGCCTGCGCGGGAACGTTCCCCAACGTCCAGTAAGAAAGCTTTTGTGAGCATCCCACAGCGCCTGCGTGCTGCCTTCCCGCCTTTCCCAACCGCCTCTCTCCAGTTCTTCTTTTCCGCAGAGCCAGCAGGTCGTGTTCCTGTCACCGCAGAAGAATTCTTTATTTTTCTGTGTCGCGTCTGCCTTCTTCGACGTCAGACCGCTACCGCCGGTCTTTTCTTTTCTTTCTTATACAAAAAAAAAAACAACTTTTCTTTCTTCAACTGTGCATTTGCGGTTTGGGCCTTAGGCCTGAACATTTTTCTCCTCATGGAGAAGCCCGCTTCCGGGTTTAAAAAGTGCACGAAGTGTGGCGGTACTATTTCTGTCACCGACACCCATGATTGGTGTCTAAAATGTTTGGGTCCTGACCATTCCATCACGATTGTGTGTCCTGTACCATGATGTCTAAAAGAGGTCGGCAGAACCGAGCAGCCAAGCTCAGTACCCTGTTTCCCTCTGATGCAGCCTCGGTGGCATTGACGTCTTCCAGGGCTGCTTCTTCCTCCCATGGATCTCCAGGTAACCAAACATAAATCTAGCCGGTCCTTGAAGGGCAAATCTCCCTCTAAGCATCAAGATGCCTCCGGGCTTGTCCTCGAGGAATCCGCACCGGCAAAATTACCCCGGCGGGAAGTTTGGCTTCCAAAGCATTATCTATGGGGTCACAGGTTGACATCGATGGCTCGGCCTCGACCGATCACCTGTTGCTGTGTTCTGGGGTATCGGTGGCCTCCACCGGTACCGACATCCAGACTCTGGTGGCGTCGATGGATCAGAAGATTCTCTCCATGCAGCGCACCCTAACGGCGTTTATGCAGGCTTCGACGCCTTCGGTACCGCAACAATCTCCGTTGCCGGTACTGGCATCGTGCAACGGTACCCTGTCCTATGATGCCCATCGGTACTGAACCAGTACCGCTTACTCCCGATGTCGATCCCACTTGGTACGCGTATCGGGCTTTACAGGAGCATCCAGACAAGCGATACTTCGATTCCTCCGAAAACTCTGAGTCGGAGGCTTCTGTCGAGGCACCGGTACTTCTTCCTCAGGAGTCTGATTCTCCAAAACGAAGAATGTCTCCTCCAGAAGACTTGTCTTTTCAAGACTTCATTAGGGAAGTGGCTAGGGGCCTCTCCATTACAGTGGCCCCTGAGCCAGAGCCTAGAGCCAAGATATTTTGCAATACCCTAAGGCTCCTAAAGAAGCAGCCACCTTACCTATTCATGAGATTCTCTATGATCTCATGTTGAGCATGTGGGAGACTCCTCTTACTACCTCTCCTCATTCTCGTAGGTTAGACACCATGTACCGTGTCCCTCCTTGTCCTGGCTTTCATAAGTCTCAGCTTCCTCACCACTCTATTGTGGTAGAGTCTGCCATGAGGAAAATAAAGAGTGCAAAGAGACACTCATCTAATCCTCCAGGACGTGAATGCAGAACCCTTGATGCTTTTGGCAGAAGGGTTTTCCAAGCTAATATGCTTGCTGCCAGAATCAACTCCTATAGTCTCTATATGGGGATGTTTTTAAAAGAAGTCACAGATCATCTGCAGACTTTAGCCCCTTTTATTTCAGAAGATAAAAGGCAGGAATTTCTCACTTGGCTTAAACAAATTTTCCAACCGTGCAGCCTTTGACTCTTTTGAGTGTGTAAGCAGAGCCTTGGCTATTGCCATAGGTGCACGCAGAATTGCTTGGTTACAAGCACCTGATTTGAAACTCTGGGTCCAAGATGAACTGGGAAATCTTCCTTCTACAGGTGAAAACCTTTTTGGCAGGGATTGGAAAGCAAAGGCCACTCAGATGGATGCTGAGAAATTTGCTTTGGATCGACTTTCAAAGTCTACCTCTGCTCCTGCTAAGAAAAGATTGTTCAAAAAGACACCTTTTTCTAATGGTCAGCAGGCCTCTTCTGCAGGTCGTTTTGCTGCAAAGTGTCAGCAACCACCTAAACAGGCCAAGTCAAAGGCTGCCAGTCCTCCCACGGCCCAGCAGCCTCAGCCTCCTCAGGGCCTTTGACTTGCAACTAGAGAACTTAGCCTTTCTGGCTCTGGAAGAACCAGAGCCTCTCACCATTCCAGGAAGGTTAGCTTACTTTGCTCCCAGATGGGAGCAAATCACAGCAGAGCAATGGACCCTCTCCATTATAAAGGAAGGGTACAAGCTTCATTTCTTAAACCTTCCTCCCCACACCATGGTGAAACAGTTCAATTCTCCAACATCTCTCCTCAACCTTCTGGGTCAGGAGATTGCTACCCTTCTTGCCCAAGGGGCAATAGAAGAAGTACCCCTTCTTCAACAGGGCTCAGGGTTCTACTCCCCTTATTTTCTTATTCCAAAGAAAACAGGGGGCTACAGACCCATTTTAGATCTCAGAGAATTGAACAAGTTTCTATTCAAAGAGAAATTCAAGATGATTTCTCTCGGTACTCTGCTGCCATACCTTCAGAGTCAGGATTGGCTTTGTTCTCTAGATCTCAAGGATGCGTACACCCATGTCCTCATCCATCCAACACACAGAAGGTTCCTTTGGTTCCTTTTTCAAGGAAAGCACTACCAATACAGGGTGCTTCCTTTCGGACTGGCCTCTGCACCAAAGGTGTTCACAAAATGCATGGCAGTAGTAGCTGCATTTCTACGCACCCTAGGAATATTCGTTTTTCCATATCTGGACGACTGGCTCATTCGAGCTCCATCCCAGTCAGAGGCCCAGATTTGTCTAACCTGCACAATGCGTATCCTTCAATATTTGGGACTGGTAATAAATATCCCAAAATCCCATCTCACCCCTACTCAGTCGCTGGAGTTTATAGGGGCCTTGCTGGATACCATAACTGCAAGGGCCTATCTTCCTCAGGCCCGTTGCCTACGCTTGGTGCAGTTAGCCTCCCAGATACAGTTAGTCCCATTTAACTGCTCGAGAAATGTTACAACTATTAGGCCACATGGCATCCATTGTGCATGTGGTTCCATATGCTCGCCTTCATATGAGGGCAGCTCAATGGACTTTGTCCACCCAATGGACTCAGGTATCAGGTTGCCTGTCAGACAAAATAGCAAACTCCAGTCGCCTATTTTGGTCTCTCCAGTGGTGGAAGTCCCCTCCAAATCTGTTGCTGGGGTCCCCTTTTCAGCAGTCGCTACCCCAAGCAACTCTGACAACAGATGCTTCTCCAATGAGTTGGGGAGCTCATCTGCAGGATCTCTCCACCCAGGGCATCTGGTCTCCACAGGAGACTTCTCTGCATATCAATCTCTTGGAACTCAGAGCAATATTCTTAGCTCTCAGAGTGTTCCGTTCCCTGCTCAGCTACAGGACAGTCCTCATCCATACGGACAACCAAGTAGCCATGTTCTATGTAAACAAGCAGGGCGGGACTGGCTCTCTGTCGCTTTGCAACGAAGCTTTGCGACTGTGGGCCTTCGCCAGAGAGCATCACATCCATCGTCTGGCAGTATATCTTCCAGGCATTCAAAACTCTTGGGCGGACAGACTCAGTCGAGTTCTGCTCCCACACGAGTGGTCCCTCCACATGGATCAGGTAGCCAGGATTTTTCTAATTTGGGGAACCCCGGACATAGACCTCTTTGCAAGTCCGTGGAATGCCAAACTTCCCCGGTTCTGTTCCAGAATTCCGTGTCAGGGAGTTCAGGCCAAGGATGCCTTCCTCCTTCACTGGGGTCAAGACTTCCTTTATGCCTTTCCACCAATTCCCCCAATTCCCAAAACACTATTCAAGCTTCAGAGAGATCGAGGGACCATGATCCTCATAGCTCCACATTGGCCACGCCAAGTGTGGTACCCTCTACTTCTGCATCTCTCTCAAGCTCCTTCCCTGGACTTGGGCTCTGCACCAGACCTTCTGTCCCAGGAAGGGGGAACATTGTGGCACCCAAACCCCCAGTCGCTCCATCTCAGGGCTTGGTTGCTGAGGGCCTAGACCTTCAAGATTTTCATCTCTCTCAGCAAGTCAGATGTTGTTCATGCCTCTAGAAAGCCTTCTACTAGGCGTTCCTATGCTTTCAAATGGAAAAGATTTGGTGTTCAGAGAAGGGTCTAAACACCATTTGGTGTTCAGAGAAGGGTCTAAACCCTCTTGTAATACCTCTGAATTCTCTACTAGAGTATCTCCTGCATCTATCCCATGCAGGCCTGAAAACGAATTCAGTAAGAGTCCATTTGAGTGCTATTGCAGCGTCCCTCAAGCCTCTCAATGGACAACCTATTTCCTCTCACCCTCTTATAGCAAGATTCATGAGAGGCCTTCTTTTAACTAAACCTCCCATTAGACCACCTCCAGTGGCATGGGACTTAAACCTGGTTCTTGGCCAGCTTATGAAGCCACCCTTTGAACCTTTAGCCACCACCTCTTTGAAATTTCTTTTTTGGAAAGTTGTTTTTCTCATTGCAGTCACCTCAGCACGCCGCATCAGTGAGTTGCAAGCTTTGGTGGCTAATCCACCTTATACAAGGTTCCATCATGATAAGGTAGTCCTCAGGACCAATCCACACTTTATGCCTAAAGTGGTCTCGCCTTTTCATCTGAACCAGGAGGTATATTTACCTGTCTTTTTTTCCAGGACCTCATGCATCAAATGCAGAGAGGAATCTTCATACCTTGGATTGTAAGAGAGCTCTTGCTTTCTACTTACAAAGAACACAGCAACATAGAAAGTCTTCTCAACTCTTTGTTGCTTTTGATCCTTCTCATTTAGGACTTCCAGTCTCTAAGAGAACACTGTCCAACTGGATTGCTCAGTGTATTTCTTTCGCCTACCAGAGTAGGAACATTTCTCTGGAGGGCCATGTCACAGCTCACAATGTGAGAGCCATGGCAGCCTCAATGGCTCATCTAAATTCTGTGTCCATCGACCAAATCTGTCGAGCGGCCACCTGGGCCTCGGTTCATACCTTCACAGCCTATTACTGTTTGGACAAGGACTCCCACCGGGATGCCTCGTTTGGTCAGGCTGTCCTCAAACACCTGTTCCATACCTAATCAACTCCTACCCACCTACCCTGGTCGGATGCCAGAGATCCATGGGGGGAAGTGGAGCCCTCTGCAAGGGCACACAACCATGGGGTCTCTCCCTGGCATCTGCAGCTAGGGAGTCCCCATATGTGAAGACTCATTCCTGCTTGTTCCTGGAGATAGCACAGTTACTTACCTGTAACAAGTGATCTCTGGGAACAGCAGGAATAAGTCTTCACAACCCACCCACCTCCCCTAGGAGTTGTATCTCTCTATCTTTCCTTTCCTCTCTCTCTCTTTGTCTCGGCTTTAAAACTCGAACTGGAGAGAGGCGGTTGGGAAAGACGGGAAGGCAGCGCGCAGGCGCTGTGGGATGCTCCCAAAAGCTTTCTTACTGGACGCTGGGGAGCGTTCCCACGCAGGCTCTGTCGGTACCGACGATACCCATATGTGAAGACTTATTCCTGCTGTTCCCAGAGATCACCTGTTACAGGTAAGTAACTGTGCTTTCTAGGATGGAAATCTCTGCCTCAGAGAGAAGGGTACAATAGATTATTCACAGGGACTAGGGTCTCCAGAGGTGATCAGTAGGGTCAAATTTAACACCTTCAGCTAAGGCATGAATGCAGGGCGATTTTAATGAGATTGGGGTGAATGGGTCACTTGCAGAGTAAATGTGACCCTTGCAGGAAACTGCTTTACTTTGAGCAGCACAGCTCACAGGAGCATAATGTAAGCATGCAAGCAAACTGTGGACAGAACAGCTGCAGTTGTTGTCTTATTCTCCCCTTGTCATAGGATGGGAATGATGTAGAGAGGAAGCCTGGGGACCGCTGGATGATTCGAGGGCCTATGGAATATGTGCCCTCTGTGGAGGTGGAAGTGATGCTGACCAGGGAAGCCATCCCCCTGGATGAAAATGAGGGCATCTACGTGAGAGACATTAAAACTGGCAAGGTGAGGGGAAGGTGGAACATGCAGTCGTATTTTAGTGTAATGCTGTGATATGATGCTGAATATGGTAGCTACTCAGGTCTTAGCTGCTAGCAGGACTCGAGGGCTCTTAGGGGTCAGTTTACCAAAGGATTACACATGTTAAACCCATAGAAATAAAAGGACTTTGGACACTTCATGTGCCTTTACTAAAGTTTTCAACATGTGTTAATGAAGTTAACATGCCACTTAATTTGAAGGTCTCTCAGCTGTTGAAGTGGTACTCGGGTGTTCATCTCTTGCACTGGGCAATTCTCTTATGTGGTTTAGTTTTAAGGCTGTGCTGCATATTTCAACAATAGCAGATTGCCTTCCACTTGGGGCCCTGAACATTAATTGCTCAGTTTTAAGCAATGGCAGAGATCACTTTTTTTTTTTAAATGCCAGCTGCAGCTTTTAAATAATGTCTTTCCAGTCTCCAAGCAGGTGGAGTGCATAGCCTGTGGACAGTGGAGCCTTGCTGTTGGCCTTTGGCCTTGTTAATACTTGGGATGTAGAACCCACGTGCCCCGGGTCCCTCTCCCACTCTCTTTCAGTAGCATACTCTGATTGCTCCCTCCCTTCCTTCCTTCTCATCCTTTGGGAGAGGGCCAGAAGTGGTAACAGTGCTGCTTGCTGCTACTGTCGGCAGTGAATTAAGAGAGAACAAAGGAGCGGAGCCTGGACTGACAAATTGTAGACCTTGTTTATTGCGCCCCAACGCGTTTCGGCCACCGGCCTTCTTCAGGGGGTCTTAAAGAGCACACCTCAAAAATAATAAACATAAACATATAGATTAAATAGACACAATATAAAAAAATACACTGTCTTATATCAAAAAATAAATAAATAAAATAATTAAAAACATAATTTTACCCAAAACATCTAAAGGACAATCTATTGATTCATAACGGTTAGTTAAAAACCAACTAATAGATAAAAATGTTAAAAAATTATAAAGAATAGTAATAAATGATAAAAACATATTAAACTACTAAAAAAGGAGGGAAGAGAGACGAGGAGAAAGAAAAAAAGTAAATAAAAACCTTATTATGATCAAATTGAGTGTTATCCCGGATTGAACCTATGGGATACTAACAGCTGACAATGAATAAATGAATTATTAAATAAATAAGTATACATTCATAAAACAAGTATATACAATTCTAAAACTAACAGTACATATTAATAAATATATAACCAATTAATAATAAATAATTAATTACATAAATAAATATACATATATATAAGAAAATATATGAAAAACGCTTATAAAAATTAAAAAAATATAGCTATATGCATGTATAATGTTAAAACGTTTCGTATATGAATATCAAAGGCACTTCAAGAAACACAAAAAGAGTATGTAAATAAAAAAATATAATAATAATATAAAAATATAAAAACTGCCAAATAAAAACCATCATAAATCAAGTGTAAAAAAGGTGGAGACACTCTTAAATTAAAAATCATCATATTCAACGTATACATCAAAAAAGTTGTCCAGTGCGGCTCCTATAACACACTTATTATTCTGACAACATATGTCTAGGAATGATGGCCAATAGTGCAGAAACAAACGCTTGTGTAGAGTGCAACAAATAGACCAATTGGCCATTACAATAGCAATGATTGCAAGTGAAACGGTAAAAATATTGTGCGTGGTTAGCCGATGTGAACAGTTATCTTTCCCATACAAGTAGCGTTTAGCCGAGAAAAACAATAAAGGGAAAACTGAATCCTTAAAATTGAAAAACACACAATTGTGTGTTATATTAAGAACCGGTTATAAAATGTCGACACCGGCACTTCTTGAATGAACAGCAACCAGTGTTCACAAAGCTTCACAAACGCACAGCGTGTCTTCATATTAGAGATACCAGCCAAACCCGCAGAATGTATGTATGAGTAGCGTTTAAACCGAAATCGGAATGCTATTAACTCATACTTGCTGGGCCTACCTCTTTTTAAAATGACCAAAAAAAGACCAAAAAAAGAAGAACGCTCACGTAATGAATAAAAATGAGAAGAACTTTCAAACCATGACTGCAGTGCACAGCTGCTTGAAGAAATAAATGAACATCGCCAGAATGATAATCTAAAACTTATTGACCCACAACCGGAGCATGTAATTGTGTTGCTTATATTGAAAAAGAAGTCAAGAGGATGAGCTTACCAAAAACCAGCGTTCTGCTCTGCTGCACTATTGATTAACGTGATAGAACGTACTAGGAACGGACGCCCAAGTACTGGCGTTTTCCCGCCTGTGCGGGTTAAAGGGCACTGACTCGAAATGGCAAATAAATGTGTAAATACTGAATAAAAATGCTATTTATGTAAAATGCATATCAATCAATCATAAAAACTAAAAAGCAAAAGAAATGGACGAAAAAAAGTTGAACAACATACTAGGACATATTCTGACAACTGAATGCCATCATATTCCCGCCCGTGCAGGTTAAAGGTAACTGACTCAAAAAGACAAATGAATGTATAAATACTTGACAAAATGCAATTTGCGTTAAGGATATACAGATCAAATATAAAGAACTATAAATAAGGAAATAAACTATAAATTAAAGAGAATTATGTGAAAAACAATTCACAAAGAAGGGGGGGAGGGAGAAAGGGGGAGGGGGGAAGGAGAAAGAGAGGAGGGGGGGGGAAGGAAGGGGGAGGAAGGAGGGGGAGGAAGAGGAGGGGGGGGAAGGAAGGGGGAGGAAGGAGGGGGAGGAAGAGGAGGGGGGAGGCCATCGCACGTGCGCTCGCATGGACAGGGCCCACTGCACTTTGTTTGGCAGCCGCCGAGCTCATTTGTCAGGGCTTGGACTTTGCTGCGGCTACCTCAGGACAGATGAGATGGACACAGGACAGATGAGCTGAGACTCAGGAAGGGTCTGAAAAAGGAGCAGGGGGTTTCCTCGGACAGGGGGAGGCCACAGGTGCTGGTGGCAGGTCTGTGACTGGCGGGAACCACCGCCATGATTGAAATTTCTGCCCAGGACTCAGGCTCTGCTCTGGGACCTCCAGCGCTGTAGGATTCCCGCATTTTTTAAAGGAGGAATTCTTCCGATGTGCCTGCGGCCGCAGGATCAGCCCCCTTCTCCCCCAAATTTGTGCATAAGATATGCCATACTGGGTCAGACCAAGGTCCGTCAAGCCCAGTATCTTGTTTCAAACAGTGGCCAATCTAGGTCACAAGTACCTAGCAATTTCCCCGAAAGAGACAGGTTCCCCAGTGCTTGTATTGGGGCAAGCAGTGGATTTCTGGGGTCCCCGTTAATAATGGTTTATGGACCTTTCCTCCAGGGACTTGTCCAAACCTTTTTTTAAAACCCAGCTACACTAACAGCTTTTACTACATCCTCCAGTAACGAATTCCAGAGTTTTATTACACGTTGAGTGAAAAAATATTTTCTCTTATTTGTCTTAAATAGGTTACACTGTAGCTTCATTGCATGTCCCCTAGTTTTTCTATATTTTGATGGCATAAACAATAGAGCTAGGTTTACCCGTTCCACTCCATTCATTAATTTATAGCCCTCTATCATATCTCCCCTCAGCAGTCTCTCTTCCAGGTTGAAGAGCCCTAATATTTTTAGTCTCTCTTGATAGAGGGATCATTCCATCCCCTTTACCATTTTGGTGGCTCTTCTCTGTACCTTTTCTAATAACACTATATATCTATTTTGAGATACGGCGACCAGAATTGCACACAATTTTCAAGGTGTGGTTGTACCATGGAATGATACAGAGGTATTATAATATCCTTTGTTTTATTCTCCATTCCTTTCCTTATGATTCCTAGCATTCTATTTGCTTTCTTGGCCACTGCTGTACACTGGGTTTCAACATGTTATCTATGATGACGCCTAAATCTTTTTCCTGGGTGGTAGTTCCTAATGTGGAACCTTGCATCGTGTAACCAAAGTTTGGATTGTTCTTTCCTAGGTGCATAACTTTGCACTTCTCCACATTAAATTTCATCTGCCATTTGGATGCCCAGTCTTCCAATTTATCAAGGGCCTCTTGCAATTTTTCACAATCCTCTTGGGTTTTAACAACTTTGAATAATTTTGTGTCATCTGCAAATTTGATTAGCTCACTCGTTACTCCTTTTTCCAGGTAATTTATGAATATGTTGAAAAGCAGCGGTCCCAACGCAGATCCCTGTGGTACTGCACTATTTACCTTTCTTCGTTTAGAAAATTGGCCGTTTAGCCCTCTACTCTCTGCTTTCTATCTTTTAACCAGTACACTGCCTCCTATCCCATGGCTTTTTAGTTTCTCCAAGAGTGTCTCATGAGGGACCTTGTCAAAGGCTTTCTGAAAAGCCAGATACACTATATCAACCGACTCGCTTTTGTCTGTTTATTCACACCTTCAAAAAAACATAACATAGTAAGACAAGACCTTCCTTGGCTAAAACCCTGTTGGCTGTCTCCCATTAAGCTATGACCTTTTACATATTCAGTAATTTTGTTCTTTTCTAATGGTTTCTACCATTTTTCCTGGTACTGTCGTCAGGCTCGCCGGTCTAGTTTCTCAGATCACCTCTGGAACCCTTTTTAAAAATTGGCGTTACATTGGCCATCCTCTAATCTTTAGGTATTACAGATGATTTTAGTGATAGTTGACAGATTACTAAAAGTAGATCTGCAATCTCGTATTTCGTTATTTTCAACACTCTTGGATGTATACCATCCAGTCCAGGTGATTTGCTACTCTTCAGTTTATCAAATAGTTGTAATACATCTTCCCGGCGTATCGCTATTTCTTTCAATTTTTATTACGTGTTTTGCTTCATTAGGTTTTCCTAATGGAGCTGGGGAGGTCCCTCATCATCCCCCCCCCCCATCCCCGGGTCAGAGCCAGAGCATTTTGCTTGTCAAACATCCAAGACTCAGGGGTGAATGTTTTGGGTGTTCTGCTGATGCCTTGCTGGAGTCCGGGGCAGCCTTCCTAGCTGACTTGATGTATGATCTGTTGCGGCCTCTGTGAAGATCATGGCCTCGGAAGTGGCGTTCTGGCGCCTCTCGTAGCTTTGCCATTGGTCAGCGGATGTGGCTTCCAAAGTAAATATCTCCCGGCTCCCCTTTTGGGAGTATGTTGCTTTTCAGGGAAGACCTGGAAAGGTTGGTGAGGTCTTTGGGTGAGACCAAGGTTCCCGCTTGCCGGAGGACAAACCCAAGTTGGCCAGAGGGGGACTGAGCTGTGGTTATGGCAGTGGCCTGCATGGGTATTGACCCTCTCGAGGTGATAACTCCTAGAGGACCTGTTTCTTGCAGTGGGGGTCCTCCTTTCAAGGAGGATCCCAGGGTGGTTTGAGGTTTTGGATCCACCACTCCAGCACCAACCAAGCCTGCCCAATGAAGGTGTGGGGGCCCTGGTAGGGGTAAAACCGGTGAGCAGCTGTCTGGTGCTTTCTCCCCACCTGGGCCCAGATCACATCAGACACCTGGGCCTTGGAGGTCATTCGCGAGGGCTAGTCTCTCGAGTTTGCTTGGCCACTTGCAGACCTCTTCATGTTCTCCCCCCTACGGGTTGGCCCAGAAGCTCCGGGCCGTGCAGGAAATGCTCAGGCGGTTGGTGCAGCTCGAAGCAGTGACCCTGGTTCCGTATGAGGCTTTGGCTGGTATTCCATCTATTTTGTGGCCTTTCTGGTGGCCTTCACGTCTACTCGAAGAGTGAGAACTCCAGGCCCTGGTGGCAGATACACCATATACAAGGTTCTACAGGAACAGGGTAGTGCTCTGCACGCACCCCAAATTCCTCCCGAAGGTGGTATCTCCTTGCCACCTCAACCAAGAGGTAGTCCTCTCCACCTTCTTCCCGCGGCCGCACACTGGCAGGGAGGAAGTAATACTTCATGTACTGGATTGCAAATGGGCCTTGTCCTTCTACTTACAGCAGACTTGGGCCCATTGCAAAGCTTCTCAGCTTTTTGTGTCTTATGACCCCGCAAACTGGGGCTCCCTGTGACTAAGCAAACTCTGTCCACTTGGGTGGTGGACTGTATTGCCCTCGCTTATGAGCAAGCTGGCCTCTTCCTTGAGCACCTGATCACAGCGCATCACGTGAGGGTGATGACCACATCCACGGCCAATGTGCACTCCGTGCCAGTGACAGAGATATTCAAGGCCATCACATGGTCTTTGACACATTTGCAGCTCACTACTGCGTGGAGAGCGAGTCCCGCAGGGACAGTGCATTTGGTCAAGCAGTATTCTGTAATAATCTCAGGGTGTAGGCAGCTCCTGCCTTCTGACCCTTCTGTGTTCAGGCTTCCAGAGTGATAGTGTCGCTGGATGCTAGGGTCTTACAGAGTCTCTCAGTGGGGGCTCACCTTCTGCAACTCACGGCTACCTGACTTTGTCGCCATTGGTGCTGTCGTGGTTTGGTCCTCAGCAGCCTGGAGCTAGGGAGTCCCATATGTGAGTACTGACTTCCTGCTTGTTCCTGGAGAAAGAATAGTTGCTCACCTGTAACAGGTGTTCTCAAGGGACAGCAGGAAATGCTCCATTCATGCTCTGTCGGTGCCGACATCATCCATATGTGAGGACTGATTCCTGCTGCCCCTGGAGAACACCTCTTACAGGTGAGTAACTGTGCTTTATACATGTGGAGAGACATTTTTAGAAAGGACATCCACATGCACTCTGGGATGTCTAAGCTAGAACATCTGTAAGGAAAAAAACACTCACCCCTATAGATATCCATATTGGGCATGTCACAAACATGGACATGCCCAATATGGATATCTACAGGGGCATCTTCATACACTTCCTCAGAATAGCATTTTAGAAATTGGATGTCTAAGAATAGCCTAATGGTTAAGAGTAGTGGGCTAGGACCAGGGAAGTCAAGGTTCAAACCTGCTGCTATCATTGTGATTGTGTAGAGTACGGAAGATGATGGAGTGCTATCTTCTCTGTACCCTCTGGATGATTTTCAGCCAAAACCACCACTTTTCTGATGACTATTCGTACCTGGAGAAGGTCTAAAATTGGCTATGACTCCAGACATCCAGGAAGCTTCTGAGATCAGGCAGTAACATTCAGGTTCCTGGAAATGCCCCAGCCACGCCTTCACCACGCCCCCACCACGCCCCCATCTAGCCTTGGACGTCATCACACTAGGGACATCCACAGACTCGAGTTTTAAAATGGCTCTGGAGATACCTCTGTGCTTTGGATGCGCCTATCCATTTTCAGATGTCCAAAGCACGAATAGGGCTTCCAAAATAGGGCAGAGCAAACAGCTATGGGGGTTTTCTCTGCATTGATACCATCCAGATAGGACTGGCTAAAATCCTTTTAATTGCTTAACCACTATTTGGATGGTGCCATTTAAAACTTGATTGATAATGGGCTTACATGTTTAATGGAAACTGCTATATGTATAAGTCTGTTTTGAATATATGGTCCTAAATCTTGTCTCTAGTTCAGAATGCCATTTCCACCACTCTTCCCTTTGTTTGAGGAGCCCACAATATTTGCATGCAGAATACTATTAGTAGAGTCCTCCATAATGGAGATTCCAATAAGATGGGTTGAAGTTGCCTCCTTGCAAGTGAGTTTGATTTTGCTGGTGCCTCTATTTCAATCATGTGCTACAAAATCTCACTCTTTGCTATGCCAAGATCACACACAGTGGGCTATTAATAATTCCATTTAAGGGCTTCACTGGATCAGATCAGAGGAAATAGTACAGATAATTACAGCTGTGCAGCATTGAAAAAGTACAGAGGGATCCATTGTTGCATGCTTTGATACGTTGCTGCTTTCCAGGTAAGGGCTGTCATAGGCCACAGCTATATGCTGACACAAGATGAGGAGCTATGGGAGAAAGAACTGCCCCAAAACGTAGAAGCCCTGTTGAGCTCAGGCAAGGACCCCCTGGCTGATCGTTCGGACCGATCCCACTCACACCGAGATATAACAACCCGTGACAAGACCCGTGCTGTCTGCTACCGAGTACCTCACAATGCTTCTGTACAGGTCTATGATTACCGGGAGAAGAAAGCTAGGTAAATGCCTTACTGTATCTGCCCCTCTTTCGCTCTCAACCTGCTATATCTTTCTCAATTCTGCCCCCCCCCCCCCCGTGCTATTCCCTTTCCCAGTCTTTGCCCTTCTTTTAACAATTTTTTTGGGCCAGAAAGTTTCCACCTATACATTTGGGCTTTCAGCTTTATTGGAACCAGCCTATATTGGGATACAGTGACATAAAGCTTAATTTGCAATTATTCAGTGTTTTTTCCTTCTAGCCTGGATTGTGTGTGCCCTATGTATGGCCGGTAGAGCCCCTCCCAAGATTTTGAACACTGCTTTCATAGTACCTCCAACCAGTCCAGGAAACTTGATTTGGAGATAAAACCCAAGTCCTGATGATTAGCAACGCACAGACCTGTCATTGACTAACCACGCTTTTTGCTTTCTTCCTTCCCTTCCCATCACCTTTCCTAGCATCTGTGTCTTACAACTCTTTCTTCCCTCAGGGTGGTCTTTGGCCCAGAGTTAGTGATTCTTGGACCTGACGAGCAGTTCACGGTGATCAGCCTTTCTGGGGAGAAACCAAAACGCTCCAATGTCATCAAATCCATCTGCCTTCTGCTGGGGCCAGACTTCTGTACAGACATTATCAATATTGAGACTGCAGACCATGCCAGACTACAGATCCAGCTCTCCTACAATTGGTGAGGGGTAATGCAAAAGCGGCATCTGTTCACTCTCTCTGATATCCACCTCGTGTGACAAATTCTTGCTCTGTGATATACATCCATCTGTAACACTTACCAATCCACCAGTTGTATTCACCTATTCTGACAGGTAGACAAAGGTGAACTAGTCAATATAGCATATCTGGATTTTCAGAAAGCCTTTGCCAAGGTCCCTCATGAGTGACTCTTGGCAAAATCAAAAAGTCATAGGATAGGAGGCAGTGTACTATTGTGGATTAGGAATTGGTTAAAAGATAGAAAGCAGAGAGTACAGAGTAAGTGACCACAACCTAAAGTAAAAATAAAAATATGTAGACAAAAATTAAAATGAAACCCCAAGAAGCCAGACTCCGCACGCAGTGCCACACTAGATAAGAAATGCAGTTCCCCATACTGTGTGAAATATAAAGAGAGCGCAAAGTCCAGTCACTAAATTGAAAATAAAATTATTTTTCTACCTTTTGTTGTCTGATGATATTTGATCATGCTGGTCCTGATCTGAGGTTTCTGTTTTCCTATGTCTTTTCTTAGCTCTCTTTCTATGGTCTATAGTCCATCAGCCATTTCTTGTCTTTTTGCTTTCTTCATTTTCTTCTATCAGCCTTTTACCAGTCCCAGTAACTCTCCCCAGTATCAGCCCCCTTTACAGCCTCCCCTCCCAGTGTCGATCCCCTTCCAATCCCAGCACCGCCACTGGTGTGTGTTCCCTTCCAGTCCCCCTCCTTCTCCATCGTCCAGCCCCTTTTAGTCCAAATACTATCCCAGGTATCATCAAACTTCCAGTCCCAGTGCGCCCCTTCCCATGTCAGTTCCCTTCCAGTCACCCTCTCCTCCATCCATTCCCCTTCCAGTGCCATCCCTAGTTGTCAGCTTCCTTCCAGTCCCATCCCCAGGTGTCAGCTCCCTTCCAACCCCCCACGTGAGCTCCCTTCCAAACCCCCACCTTCTCCTTGTCAGTTCTCTTCCAACCTCCCTCCTATTACCCAGCCACCTTCCAGCCCCAACCCCAAGTGCCTGCTCCCATTCAGCTCCCCCCTCATCCCCACCGTGTCCCAATTCATCCTTCAAAAAAGAAAGCAGCCGTGGGAACATTTCTCTGTTCCCACGGCTCTGCTAACTTTCACACTGCTGGGTCGTGGAGTTTCTAAAGGCAATAATAAGCATTTCCTGTTTCTCTTAAGAAACAGGAAATGCTTATTGCATTTAGAACCTTTGACCCAGTAATTTAAAAGTTAGCAGAGTGGTGGGAACAGAGAGATGTTCCCGCGGCTCCTTTCTTTTTTGAAGTGGTGGGTGGTGAGCGGCTAGCGACAGCGCCCACCCCTTCCGCCAGTGCCTCCTGCCTCGCTTACCGAGTAGCGCTGGCCCTGCCAGGTTGGAACCTGAAGCACAGAAAGGTTAAAAGGCTTGTCCTAAAGGAATTTGAACCCTGACTTCCCTGGTTCATTGCCCAGTGCTCTAAGTAGTTAGCTACTCCTCTGTAAGGGGCAGAGGCTGATGAAGGGGTTCTGCAGATATTTCCTGAATTTAGTGTATCTCTCCAGAAGTATTCTACTGTGTGATTATAAATGCAGTGTTTTTATAGTGAAATATTTATTTTTATTTTTCTGTCTCATTGTTATTTTCAGGCACTTTGACATTAAGGATAAGAATGACCCTTTAGAAGCTGCTAAACTCTTCAGTGTGCCTGACTTTGTGGGGGATGCTTGCAAGGCCATTGCTTCCCGTATCCGTGGGGCTGTAGCTTCTGTGCAGTTCGATGACTTCCACAAGGTAATCCTAAGCTGTTAGAGTCGTGGGGCATGAGACCCTCTTCCATTGCCCTGCCTTCTCTAATAAAGTGCCTGGTGCATGTAATTCTGTTCTTTCTCTGTCTCTCTCTCTCTCTCTTTCTGCAGAACTCAAGCCGCATCATCTGCTCTGCTGTCTTTGGCTTCGATGAGGCTGCCAAGATCCGCAATTCCTTCAGCTTTCCACAGAACAACTTGGTGGTGACCAGTGTGGACATTCAGTCGGTGGAGCCTGTGGACCAGCGTACCCGGGATGCACTACAGAAGAGCGTGCAGCTGGCCATCGAGATCACTACCAACTCTCAGGAGGCTACTGCCCGGTGAGAAGGGGGCATGAAACAATCTGCACATTGTGGCATTTTTTTTCAGTCAGTTGTAGTAAGGAGAGGCCTAGTGCAGCTTTCTCATCATGGGAAGTTTTTATTAACTGCATATCTTAAAGGATAGAGATGTAGGAGGTTTCAGCATGGCAGTTTGTTACTATATATTACAGTATCTTAAAGGGGAATGTCACAGGAAGCTGAAGTCCCAGCTTCAAAACATTTTTTCAGCTTCATTTATGTTTTAGTTTTATTAAATTTTTTCAAATACAACAAGGATATTCATCAACCATCTCAATTTTCATTAACAATCAAGAAGCATGCTATGCTAGCCACTATTTCCATAAATCTCAGATTAAACATGAATATCCAGTAACTTTAATCACAAAGTCTCTCACCTGCCCATCCTTCTAGCCACAATCTCCCCACCCTTCCTCATGGACAGAAAATCAGTTTTTATGTTATCCTTTTTATACACAAATATGTAAGTGCAACATTAGCTGGCATCCTGTTTTTCCAACCAGCTCTCAAACGGTGCCAAAATCTTTTCAAACTGGTTAAGATTAATTACATCATCCTGTGTACCAGGAATTTTCAACTCTATACTTGGGACACACCTAGCCAGCCGGGTAGTCAGGATCACCACAATGAATACGCGTGAAAGATTTACATACACTGCCTCCATATTCATTGTGGTTCTTACCTGATAACCTGACTGGCCAGGTGTGTCCCGAGGACTGGATTGAGAACGCCTGCTATATATACATAATGTAGCCTACTCATTTCTCTCCCCAAGCTTGTGCAAGGATCATATCTTATCAAACACACAGCATTCCATAGGCCACCTAAGCAATATCTCTCTCACATTAAACCCTAAGGTGCCCCACAGAAAAATAGCGATCCCTTCTGAAAATGCTTGTATTTTTGGGCACGACCACCAGATGTTCTCGAAGGTTCCTCGCTGCCCACAACTTTATCAACAAAATATATTGCACTCCCAAAAAATCTTATTTAGCCACACAGGTGTATAATACTATACCATCTAAATAACATTTACTATCATATTAATAGCAATACAGTTTTAAGAAGTCCCTGAAAAATCATCTTCTGGAGCACACTGTCTATAATCAATTTTAAACTATTTTCCCAAAACTTTTAAAAAGTAGGTTGTTTCCTTGAACTGGGAAACAACCCTTTGCACAGGCATGATACCTCTTCCCCTCCCTTTATAGGGCCTGATACTTTCTGCAGTAGATCATGTAAGGTCTGTGTCTTCATCAAATGCCTGTGGAGATACTGAAACATCCTTTGGATCCAATTCAAACTCATCTATCAGTTCTACATACTTCAAAATGTCATCTGTCCAGTTTTTTTTTTAACTCTGTCTTCTCTCAGCAACAATATACTGGATCCCTTTCTGAAAGCCCAAATTTCACAATATATTCAAGGGATATTATCTTAACATAGATCTTATTACTCAGAATACCCTTCCGGACTTCCAAATTCCCAATCTCTTTAGCCATGGCAGGCTTTAGCCAAGAAAGAAAGCATAATCCGATCTTCTCCAGGAACAAGCAGGAAGTCAGCCCTCACATATGAGTGACATCGGCACCATCAGAGCCTGCGTGGATTCACTTCCCAGCTTTCAAAGAAAGCTTTTGGGCAATACACCGTGCATGCGCGGTCACCTTCTCTGGAAACAAGCAGGAAATCAGTCCTCACATATGGGTGATGGCGCCGACGGAGCCTTCACAGAAGCATCCCCCTAGCTTTCAAAGAAAGCCTTTGGGAGATGCTACCACGCATGCGTGATGCCCTTCCTGCTCAAGGGTGCCATCTTGCTCGGTTTCCTTTTTTCCACTGAGCCTCTTAGACGTCTCTCTGGTCTTTCCCTGGAAAAAGTTGATTTTCTCGACCTGAGTTTCATTCTCTCCTCTGGTAGAGCACCGGTACTCTTCCCGCCACCCGAGCTTGCTGCCCCGGCATTGAGCCGTGGATTCTTACATTTTTCCCTTCTTTGGCGCCTTTGTGCCTTTTTTTTTTTTTTCCCAACTGGCAGCACCATGGGTTTTCGACCTCGTTGGGGTGCTTTTTCTCCCCCATGGCTACCAGTGGCTTTAAAAAGTGTGATCGATGTGCCAAAATAATGTCCCTGACTGACACACACTACTGCTGCCTTCACTGCCTGGAGCCGGACCATGACCCCACAGCATGCGGCCTCTGTTTAAAAAAAAAAAAAAAAATGTCCACTAAGGCCCTCAAGAGCCGCCAGCAGCAGCATAAGTGTGTTTTTTTTTTCCCCCGGATTCCCTGGTACCTCCTAAGGCTAGGGCCTCCTCTGAAGCCATGGAATCTTGGGGTAGCCTTACGGACCGTGATCGATGCTGTGGCTCTTCGGAAAGGGGGTCTCCCTCGAGAAAACTCAAGAACCATGGCGTCCATGGATGGAACTCAAGAACGCGAAGGCGGCATCCCTGGATGGCTCTGACAGGCCAGGTAAGCCCCGAGACAGGTCCCACAGTCCCCTAGGCACTCATCCGAGTGATCGGTGAAGGAGCAACCTGCAAAGGTCCCCCAAAAGGACCCTACTTCAGACTGGCCTCGGTTGCCTGACATCCTTGTCGAGGACAACTCCTTGGGGGAACTGGCAACGGGCTCAATTCCTTTGGTGCCCAAGCTGATGGCTGTGGAGTCGTCTGGCCTCGAGCCCAAAATGGCAGCCCTGGAGCGCAGCTTGTCTGCCTTCATGGACCAGCAGTGGGCGCTGTGTCCGGTACCACCGGTTCCTCTACCCAGACCACCGGGCCCTGAATGTTGAAGACGTCCCTGGAGGCTGAGCTGATCCTCGAGACCCTTCGGCCTCGAGTCAATCCTTGGCCGAGGTCTTGATCTGGTTCCCGCTTTATGGCACCTCGATCTTCCCCAGCTAGTGCGCTCAATGCCAGCCGCAGGGTCTTTGAGGGCTGCAGGTGGGGATCAGGCCTAGAGCCCGGGAGCCATCCTTCCCTCGAGTCCTCAACGGACTATTCTGTGCGGGAGACGGAGGACAAGGAGTTGTATAACACCCATCACCTCTGCAATGTCTCCTCGGACTCCCCTCCTTTGGAGCCACGGCGTTGGTCCCTGCTCAAGAACATGGTGTTCCTCGACAGTCAGGGACATGTCCAAGGCTCTAGCATTCCTGATGGAATCGGAAGTGGACCTCCCAGATGGAGGAGCTAGAAATCCTCCACTATGAGGCCACTTCTCCTGAGGGAATCACTTACCATGCCCATCCCACCCATCCTGAAATGGCTAATTTTTCCATATGTGGGAGAAACCGGCATCGGTGCCAGTGGTAAGCAAGCAGCTCGACTCAAGTGTATCGAGTCTGCCAGAGCCTGGGCTTCCAGAAGTCGCAGCTGCCACACAACTCCATGTTGGTAAAGTCAGCCATGCGTCGGCTGAAGAGTCAGAAGATGCACTCCTCTGTGCCCCCTCCCCCCCCACCCCCCCGGCTACCAGGGCTCAATGCTCATTGGCCGGATCCAGGCCTACCAGCTGTACATGGGTATGTACCTGAGAGATCTGGCGAAGGAGCTCGCTGGGTTCAGCTGGTCTTTTCGAGGAAACCCCTCAGTGATTCAAGAACTTGGCCAAGGCTGTCAGTGAATGCTCCAGATTTGTCTCAGGCAACCTATGACGACTTCGAGTTGGCGGCTCGAGTAGTGGCAGCGGGCAGTGGTGCCTGGCGTCGGACTTGGCTACAGTCGTCCAATCTTGAGCAGTGGGTTCAGGACAAATTGGTCGACGTCCCATACCAAGGAGAAAATCTCTTTGGCAAACCCATGACCGACCAAGGCTGCTGAGCTGGAGACCGAGTTCTTGACAAGGACCAGGCTCTTTAAAAAGACCGTTTCCCCTCCCCGATCGAAGGGCTCCAGTAAAAAGCCCTTCTACCCAAGCAAAGGGGCTGCTTACAGAAACTATCCACCTTTTCAGGCCTCCCTGGCTACCCAGTAGGGTCAGCAGGCCAAGGGACATGGGTAAGGCCCCTGTAAGCAGAAGGCTCCCAAACACAAGGCATCGGCCCTGGCCCTGGCTCAGCCAGAGGGGGAGATTTTGACTCCTTAGGCATAGCCTCTCCATCCCAGGGAGGTCAGCAGCTCACAGGAGGACGTCTCATTCACTATGCCCAAATGTGGCCAGGCATCACCACCGATTCTTGGGCACTCTAGGTGGTCAAGGAGGGCTACCTCCTCCATCTGGCTCAGACACCTCTCCCTTTTTCTTTCTGGGAGAGCTCTCCCCTTCACCCCGGGACCTTCTACTGTGCTATCTCTCGTGGAAGGTGGTGGTCCTGGTTGTGCTCACCTCCGCTCGCAGGGTTAGCAAGCTTCAAGCCTTAGTGGCAGAGGCGTCGTATACCAGGTCCTACAAGAAAAGAGTGATGCTCTGCACACACTCCAAATTCCTCCCAAAGGTGGTGTCGCCATGAGGTGGTGCCACCCACCTTCTTCCCACGACCTCACGCCAGTAGGGCGAAGACTGTCCTCCACATCTTGGACTGTAAGAGAACCCTGTCCTTCTACATTCAACATATCCAGGGCCACTGTAAAGCTTCTCAGCTTTTTGTTTTGTATGACCTCAGTAGGCTGGGGGAGGCAGTGACCAAACGTACACTGTCTATCTGGGTGGTGGACTGTATCACCCTCCAAGGCCAGTAGCATCGTTAGTGGATGATGATCAGAGAAGCAGATGTTCTTGCATGTGGACAATTAATTGGCCTGGGAAACTAATTGGACAGAAACAATAGTCTTCTATATGCTCAGGTATAATCACTTGGCAAGCAGTTGCTTGACAGTCAGGTCTGAGACTGGAAGCACGGCAAAAGTTCCTTGCAAGAGGAAATTATCTTGTTTGGTCAGCTTTGGTTCAGGCTTCAGCATCTGAGCAGGCTGGAGATCTGCAGGTGGCATATCTACAGGGGTACAGCCCTACAGCATGTACTTGAGAGACCTGGCGAAGGAGCTCGCTGGGTTCTTGGCTGGTTTATCAGGCGACCACCTTGATTGCATTTGGACTCTGGTCTCTTCAGTCGAGGAATATTCCATATTTCAGACTCTGGCAGCCTTCGACAGCTCGTGTGGCTGCAGTGGGCATTGGTGCCCATCACCTTACCTGGCTGCAGTCCTCCGACTTGGAGCAATGTGTTCAGGAGAAATTAGCCAACATCCCCTGCCGAGGGGATAACCTCTTTGGAAAACCCATGGCTGACAAATTGGAGAAGGAATTCATGACTAGGACCAGATTGTCCAAAGAAGGTGTCGGATCCTTCCCATCGGAAGGCTTCGGGTAAAAAGCCCTTCCAGCCGAAAACTAAGAAGGCTTACTAAAACTACCCTAAATTCAAGGCCTACCCCGCTCGCTCTCGGGGACAGCAGGCAAAGTGTATAGCTCCCAAGCCTCAAACAGTGGCTCAACCACAACCTGGGGGGAGTTTTTGACTCCTTGGGCATAGCCTCCCTCCCTTAATAGGTCACAAACCCAGGGTTCACAGGGGGAATGCTCGTCCGCTTGTGCATAGGTGGTTCACGATAACCACGGATGCCTGAGTGCTGTGAGTGGTCACGTAGGGTTACCTCCTGCATTTTTCCAAGCTGCCTCCCCCCCTCATTCACAGGACAAATACCGATAGACACTTTGCACAGGGAGCTCCTCTTGAGAGCTTGCGTCATTTCTCCAAGATCAGGCAGTCGAGCCCGTCCCCTCAACGGGACCTCAACGGCTTCCTGGTTGAGGAAAAATTCAAAATGGTATCTCTTGGAACCTTGCTGCCTTACTTCCGGCAGGGAGATTGGCTATGCTTCTTGGATCTCAAAGATGCCTATACCCACATCTTGATCCACCCCTGTCACTGTCAGTACCTCTGCTTCCTCGTGGGAGGCCAGCACTACCCTTTGGCCTCTCCTCCACCCTGCGAGCCTTCACAAAGTGCCTAGCAGTCATGGTCACCTGGCTCAGGGTCCTTGGGGACTTTGTGTTCTCCTACTTGGACGACTGACTTGTACGGGCTGGCACTCCGGGCGAGGTGCACATTGCCACTCAGCACACGTTGGGGTTGCTGCAGCATCTAGGGTTCATGGTGAACTTCCCCAAGTCCCACCTCTTACCAAGTCAGTGTATGGAGTTCATTGAAGTCCTGCTAGATTCCACTCAGGCATGAGTGTTCCTTCCCAGGGAACAGGCCCAATGCCTTGCCTCCCTGGTGAGGGAGGTGCAAGGTGCAACCTCCATGTTGGCTCGACAGATCCTCCGTCTCTTGGGTCACATGGCATCCACCGTCCATATGACTCCTTTTGCCCGCCTATGCATGCGGCAGGCTCAGTGGATGCTCAACACTCAGTGGGCACAGACCATGGGCCACCTGGAGGACCATATACAGTTCATTCCTGCCTTGGCATCCTCCCTGGCTTGGTGGTAGGACTCGCGCAACCTGAGGGCTGGCCTACCATTCCAGGCCCCACCAATCCAGAATGTCCTCACTACGGATGTGTCGAAGCTGGGCTGGGGGGGCCCCCTGTGACCACTTCCAGTCGCAGGGACAGTAGTCACCAGAGGAGAGTGCCTCGCAGATCAACTTGCTCGAGCTTTAAGCTATCTACCATGCCCTGCGGGTCTTCTTGGACCATCTGAAAGGGAGGTTGTCCACATTCAGACACAACCAGGCAGTGATGTTCTATATCAACAAGCAGAGAGGCACAGGGTCATACGACCTCTTCTGGGAGGTGGTGCACCTTTGGAACTTTGCGACTGCCAGAAACCTCTTCTTTACGGCGGTGTATCTGCTGGGCCAGGACGACATACTGGCAGACCACCTGAGCCACGTTCTCCAGACCCACAAATGGAGGCTGAACCCGTTTGTTCTGGTGAAGATCTTCCAGCGGTGAGGAACCCCAGAGATAGACCTCTTTGCCAGCCTGGAGAGCGTGCAATTCCCCAGGTTCTGCTCCAGGAGGTCGGGGTGGGAGGCGGCAGATACCTTTCTCCTCCCGTGGGCCGAGGGGTTTCTGTATACCTTCCCGTTGACCCTTCTGCTACCGCAGGCACTGCTAAAGATTCATGCAGAAGCGGACTTTGTCTTCTTCATTGTGCCCCATTGGGTGAGGCAGCCCTGATTTCCCCCTGCTGCTGAGCTGTCGCAGGAAACCGCCTGGTTGCTGGGGTGGGCCCCAGATCTGCTCTCGCAAGAGGGCAGCATGCTGCGTCACCCCAACTTTCAGTCCCTGTCATCGACAGCCTGGTTGCTGAGAGGCTAGCCATTGTCCACCTTGGCCTCGTCTGGCCGGTGGAGGATGTCTTGCTGGCCTCGTGTAAGGACTCTACGAGACGGGCCTTCACCTTTAAGTGGTGCAGGTTCTCCCTATTGTGCGCAGAACAGGGCCTTAACCCCTTTTCTTGCGCAGCGGCAGAACTCCTTCGATACCTCCTTGTACCTGTCCAGCACAGGCCTGCAATCCAATTCAGTTAGGGTGCATATCTGTGCCGTTTCGGTGCATCACCACGATGCCGAGGCCACATTGTGTCCATCCACCCCTTGGTGAGCTGGTTCATGTGTGGTCTCCTCTCTCTTTTTTTTTTCACAGCTCCCGGTCCGCCCATCACCCAGTAGCATGGGACCTTAACGTGGTCCTCGGGAAGTTCATGAGGGCTTCCTTCGAGCCTTTGGCAACATACCCTCTCAAGTACCTCACCTGGAAGGTCGTCTTCTGGTGGCGCTCACCTCCACCAGGGGGGTAAGCAAGTTGCAAGCACTGGTAGCACACGAACCCTACACCAGTTTACATAGGAATAGAGTAGTCCTTTGGACACATCCAAAGTTCCTACCAAAGGTGGTTTCAGCGTTTCACCTGGACCAGGAGGTGGTGCTGCCCACTTTTTTCCCAAAACCTCATAACTCCAGAGCAGAGGCCTCCCTACACGCATTGGATTGTAAATGCGTCTTTGCTTTATATATCCAGAGGATGCAGGCTCATCGCCAGTCGACACAGCTCTTCGTGTCTTTTGATCCCAGTCATCTGGGAATAGCTGTCTCCAAATGTGCACTATCCTGGTGGATGGTCGATTTGCATCGCGTTCGCCATGGCGGCCTCTGTAGCCAACCTGTGGTCAGTGCCCTTGGTGGACATCTGCCAGGCAGCTGCCACCTGGTCCTCCGTGCACACCTTTGTGGCATACTACTGTCTGGAGGAGTCCTCCCGCAGTGACAGTGCCTTTGGCTAGGCGGTACTCCGCCACCTCTTCAGGGAATAATGCAACTCCTTCCCTCCAGCCCTCTGTGTCCAGGCTACTGGAGTAGGGATTGCATCCCTGATGCTGCTGTCGCAGTGCTAAACTTACAGCCAATCAGCGCCCCTTGTTGTCCTTTTACAGCCTGCTTTTTGGCATGGCTTTTACAAGTTTTTTTTTGGTAGCCTGTAGTATGGGAGTCCTATATGTGAAGACTGACTTCCCGCTTGTTCCCAGAAAAAGCGTAGTTACCTGTAACGGATGTTCTCTAGTGACAACGGGAATCAGTCCTCACACCTCTCCCTCCTCCCCTTGGAGGAGTTTTTTGTTTTTTCATTTTTGCCATTTTATTATACCGAGGCAAGATGGCAGCTTTGAGCGAGAAGGTGACTCCGCATGCATGGTGTATGGAGATAGGAGGCAGTGTACTATTGTGGATCAGGAATTGGTTAAAAGATAGAAAGCAGAGGGTAGGGCTAAATGGCCAATTTTCCCAATGGAGAAAGGTGAATAGTGGTGTACCCCAGGGATCTGTGCTGGGTCTGCTGCTTTTTGACATATTCATAAATGACCTGGAAAGTGGAATAACGAGTGAGGTTATCAAATTTGCAGATGACACAAAACTATTTAAAGTTGTTAAAGCCCAAGAGGATTGTGGAAAATTGCAAGAGGATCTTGATAAATTGGAAGACTGGGCATCAAAATGGCAGATGAAATTTTAATGTGGACAAGTGCAAAGTTATGCACCTAGGGAAGAACAACCCAAACTATGGTTACACGATGCAAGGTTCCACATTAGGAACCACCACCCAGGAAAAAGATTTAGGCGTCATTGTGGATAACATGTTAAAACCCTCGGCCCCGTGTGCAGTGGCGGCCAAGAGAGCAAATAGAATGCTAGGTATCATAAGGAAAGGAATGGAAAATAAAACAAAAGATATTATAATGCCTCTATATCGTTCCATGGTGAGACCGCACCTTGAATATTGTGTGCAATTCTGGTCGCCGTATCTTAAAAAGGATATAGCGTTATTAGAAAAGGTTCAGAGAAGAGCCACCAAAATGGTAAAGGGGATGGAAGGATACTCCTATGAAGAAAGGCTAAAAAGGTTAGGGCTCTTTAACCTGGAAAAGAGACGGCTGAGGGGAGATATGATAGAAGTCTATAAATTAATGAACGGAGTGGAATGGGTAAAAGTAGATCGATTGTTTACGTGATCAGAATATAGAAAGACTAGGGGACATGCAATGAAGCTACAGGGTAAACTATTTAAGACTAATAAAAGAAAATATTTTTTCACTCAACGTGTAATCAAACTCTGGAATTTGTTACCGGAGGATGTAGTAAAGGCTGTTAGTGTAGCTGGGTTTAAAAAAGGTTTGGACAAGTTCCTGGAGGAAAGGTCCATAAACCATTATTAAGAAGGGACCCAGGATGTCAATGCTTGACCCAGTACAAGCATTGTGGAACCTGTCTTTTGGGGAAACTGCTAGGTATGTATGACCTAGATTGGCCATTGTTGGAAACAGGATACTGGGCTTGATGGACCTTGGTCTGACCCAGTATGGCATATCTTAGGTTCTTATGTATCTCCCAAAAGCTTTCTTTGGAAGCTGGGGAATGGATCCGCGTGGGCTCCATCAGTGCCAACGTCACCCATATGTGAGGACTGATTCCTGTTGTCCCCGGAGAACACCTACTACACATGAGTGACTACTGTAGCTCCAGTCATGCCCACTGTTTGCCTTTCTCTGCATTCCACTCTAATGTCCCTTTCCATATCGTACTGTTAGACCAGCCCAGACAAGTTGTTTGTGTCCCCTTACCAGCAGATGTGGAGACGGAGAAAATATTCCAGAGACTTCTTATGGTATCGCCGTGTCATTATCAGCCTGAGCCACTAGGAGCATATTCATTATTTCTCCAGGAAAAAGCAGGAAGTCAGTCTTCACATATGGGTGATGTCGGTGCTGACTGAACCTGAGCAGAGCATTTCCCCAGCTTTCAAAGAAAACCTTTGGGAATGCTACCACGCATGCGTGGTTCCCTTCCCGCCCAACGGTGCCATCTTGCTCAGTCTTCTTTTTTCTGCAGAGCCCAATGGAAGAATGTCCTGTTTTCCCTGGAAAAATGCCTAAAACATTATCCACTATAGTTGTTTTTTCTCAGTTTGCATACCGGTTTCTCTTCCTGCCTCAAGCTGGCGCTGCTCTCTGCACAGTTCTTGGCTCCTGACCCTTTTCTATTGAGGTTTTCCTCAACTGGCATTTGTTCCATTTTTCGCCCGGGGTTGACCCCGCCCCGGTGTGGTCCACCATGTCTCCTGGTGGCTTCAAAAATTTATGTCTGTCACAGACTCCGACAACTGCTGCTTGCACTGCCTTGGCCCGGACCACGACAGTACTTCCCGCGACCTGTGCCAGGTCAGGACTCTGCGAATCAACAAGAAAAAGTTGGAGTTACAGGAGAAGATTTTCTCTTGGTCCAGCTCAGCCCCGGCTTCCCCAGCCCAAAGCCAAGCACCTCCCGTGAGGACCAGGCATCTTTGGAGTCCTGCAGCGGCAGCTCCTCCAGAAAGACATCTGACCCTCTTAGAATTGGCCATAGCCTTCTGTCAGGCACTATGCATGATTGTCAGCTTGGCAACTTAGGAGCAGTGCCCTCTCAGTGGTGTTGTGATGCTGGATATGGTTTTGCCTCAGTAGATACATCTTCCAAGGCCTGACTGACCTAGCTAGCTTTTAAAGGGAGGCTTCTGTTTTGGGCTGATTCAAAGTTGGTTAAGGGTTTTGGCAAGTCCAAGCCTATCACCTCCTGGAAGATAGGACGAAGGGACGAGAAACATACAGGGCGGCCGCGGCCTCGGTATATCCCCTTTTTTCCTCATTCAAGTTACTCTGTCTCCTTGGGGGCCAGGGGCCCCTGAAGGTATCGATCCAGACAGCCTTCCTTCTTGTTTTCGGTACTGAACTCAGTCCTTTTGTGGCTCATGGACCTCAGGATTCTACCACCTCTGGAGGTACTACCTCCTATTTGGCGCATTGACAGTTTGGGGGCACCTTCTAGGTAATCAAGGGTCTCTTGGTGCTAGACATCATTCAGCATGTGTATGTTCTGGACTGCAGAAAGCCTGTGTTTGATTTTTTTTTCATCATCCTATCATGTGGTTTTGCAGACAAGAGAACTGCCATTCAGATCGCATTTGAGAGGTTGTTCCATCTGCAAGTGACGGTGCCAGTTCCCCTTGCCAAGCGGAACAAGGGTCAATACCCCCTCTACCTTGTGGTGCCATAGAAGACTTTTCCTTTCAGCCACTCCTCAAACTCAACCTGCATGCCCTCCACTTCCATATGGAGACCTTATGGTCGGTGATCCAGGTGGTACGCCATACAGAGTTCTTGCATCTCTGGGTTTAGCCGAAGCTTATTCCACATTCTCTGAAAGGATCAACAGCATTTTCACAGTTTTTGCTGTGCTTGGCTCTCATTTTCAGTGTGTTTCGCTTCCTTAGCCTCTCCACCGCCCCAGGACGTTTACAAAAGTCATGATGGGTGACGGCCACTGCATTGAGGCGCCAAGGGATCTGTTTGCACTCATATCTGGATGTTTGGCTCCTCCAGGCCAGGTCATAGTCAGACGTCTCTTGGGTCTTGACCTGTGTGGTGTACTTCCTGGAGAGCCTTGACTGGGTGATCAATCAGGGAAAAAGCTGTTTGGAGCCTTCCCAATCGCTGGAATACCTGAGAGCACGTTTCAACACTCTGGTAGGCAGTCTTCCTGCCCAAGGAAAGAGTTTACAAAAAAACAAAGCTTAGTTATTGGCCCATTTGACAGCTTCTCTGTTTGACAGCGGCAATCAAGATGCGGTGGGCAAGAGCCCATATGAGGCTGTTTGAGGTCCTTGCTGACTCTGTGGTCTCCAAGCTCTCAGTGGTTTGAAGTTAGGCCTTCCAGCTGGACATGCTGTCCAGCCTGCAATGGTGGCAGCAGCCGCAGCATCTGAGGAAGGGTGTGCCACTGGATTTTCACTTGTGGATTCTCCTGTTGACAGAGGCCAGCCTGTTTGGCTGGGAAGTAAATTATAAAAATCAGACAACTCGGGGCTGTTGGGGCTATCAGGAGGCTGCATGACCAATCGACTGTCTTGAGGCAAGGGTCCCTCATCTAACCCTTTTGCACTTCTGGACCCTAGACAAGGGTGGAGCGGTCTGGGTATACTCAGACAATGCCACAGCAGTGGCGTACGTCATTTTGGCAGTCACAAGGCGTACCAAAGTGGCCGTGGAGAGGAACCGCTTATCTCTTTTGGCACAACACAACATTGGATAGATAGCATGAAGGCGCTTTGGGTCTCCGAGTAGTGGAAGCTAATTCAGGTGGCATTTTAACAAATTCTGTGCCTCTGGGGCCATCCCAAGATGGCCTTGGATAGATCCACCATCAGGTCCAAGGCTATGCTTATTTGTTTTATCTCTGTGGCTGCTTGTGGGACATGTACTTTGACACAAAGCGGCATCTAGGCTGAATTGTCCTGGTGGTGCCAGTTTGGCCACTGAGGCTGATTTTTGGCTCCTGCAGGACCCTCCTTTTAGCTGCTTCAGTCTGGGGGAACTGTTATGTCAAGGACCGGTCTTTCTGGAGGATCTGTTTCCCTTCTCACTTATGGCTTGCCCCTTTATAGGCATTGCTTAATGTGTAAAGGCTGTTCTCCTGTTATGGTTCCCATGCTCCTCAAGGCAAGGAGAGGTTCTACCAGTCTGGCCTATGGGCTTGCCTGGTATCCTTCAAACAGTGATGCCATGGGCTTTAGGCTAGGCCTGATACTGTGGATTTTCCGTACTTGCTTGCCTGCCTTTGGGATGGCTTGGACAAAGGTTCTCCCTTTGCTCTCTGGAAGTTCAGGTTATAGCCTTATCCTTCTTCAAGTGATGGGGTGGTTCATGTCCTTGCTCCTTGATATTTTCCATTCCTTCAGGGTGTTGATGCCTGCATCCCCCCCACCCCCCATGTTCATTCGTTCTCTCGGGGGATCTCTGCTTGGTGCTCCGGGCCTTGATGTCAGATCCATGCTTTCCTGGTTGCAGTCTGCCCAGTGAAACGTATTTCTGAGCTACAGGCATTTATCATGCAGGGATTCTTAAGTATCTTTCTCAGAGGAGGCTGTAGGTATTCAGCCTATTTCTTCCTTTCCCCAAGTTGGTATCTTCCATGCGAATCAAATGGTTTGTCTGCCCTCCTTTTTCTAAGGAGCAGTGCAATGGGAAAGATAAGGAACTTCATCTGGTGGAGGTCTGAGAGTGCTCCTCCAGTACTTGAAGGGAACTAACTTCTTTTGCAAGTCATACCATCTATTTGTGCTGCTTGTAGGTCTGCATAAGGGCAATGCAGTGGCTAGGTCTACCTTGGGGCGCTGGATCAATGAGGCTATTGCAGAACTGGCTGGTTCCAGAGAGTTTGCGTGCATATTCCACTTGAGCGCATGCATCCTTCTGGGCTGAGCATGGCTCTGTATCCCCCTTGAACATTTGTTGGACGACAATGTTGGCATTGCTTTGCCGCTTGGATATCCACACTCGGGCAGACATGCTCTTTTTGCCCTGAAGTCTTAAAACTGCTGTGACTTCTTCCCGCCCAGTGGAGGTGTAGGTTTGGTACATCTCACTTGTCTGGACTGGTCTAGCGGGATGATATAGAAGGTGACATTTTACTTACCAGATAATGTCCTTTCCTTGAGTCCTGCTAGACCATCCAGGACCTGCTTCTGGTTTCAGTATTGGTCTGCTATGCTGTCAGTGGTTGGCCCTGCAGGCTTATAACCTTCTGACAAGCCGCCTGTTGAGGCTGTTTCAATACTAGTTCTGCTTCCTGTTCTGTGGAATGCTGTTATTTTCACTGTGGTTGTGTGAGGTCAGGGATTCCTTGCAATATTCTTGGGTAAAAATACTGAATATACCCTATGTGAAGATAATAGCATGGTGTTGTCATAAGAAGCCTCTGGAATATATTTTCTGTTTCACATTTGTCTAGACTGGTCTAGCAGGAGTCGAGGAAAGTCCATTATCTGGTAAGTAAAATGTCACCGTTACTTGGGCAGGCTGATGATGCTGCTGAAAATATGGCTTTGCCATTTCCCCAAATCCTGTAATTTGAAGAGGATAGTTTTTATTTATTTTATTTATTTACATTCTCTTATATACCGCGCTATTCTGCATCAGTGCGGTTTACATTGAACAAACTGAAATTAGTTCTACTAAGCCAAGGAGGTCTCCTATTCCGAATAAGTGAGAACCATCTCATGGTGAATTAAACAAAGTTCCCTCAAGAACTGGCATTGGCAAGGTGGGAAAAATAGAAATATTTTGGTTACATCATCATTTTAATCGCATGTACTCTTCCTTTCCAGGATATGGTAAGTCCAATCCATCGCTTGAGTTTCCTTAAAGGTATCCTTCATGAAAACCCTGTATTCAAACTGTAAAGACGATACAGGTTTCCCTGTTAAACATATGCCTGAATATGTGATTGTACCCTTTCAAATAGCTAAATTACCTAATTGCCTGCACACAAGACATTTAGGATTTAGAGTTAGACACATTGGAGCCCATTTTTGAACATGAAGTCTGGGGACATAATTGGGAAAAGTCTAAACAAAACGTTTCAATTTATGCCAATATTCATCAGGAAAGGGGGGGGGGGGAAACGGCCCAGCTTTTTCCTTTACTTTAGCGATGCTTTGGTTGTACTGCGAGGCACTAGGCACTTGAAAGCACTTTGTAGAAGGGGAGTTTCCAGCAACTGCTTCCTTTCTTTTTGGCACTTCATCTGGCCCTTCTTGTGGCCAGACTCTCATATAGTGCCTGTCGTTCATGCAGCTAAGCAGCAAGGCCACATATGCCACTGCTTAGCACACATCCATGTTGCCTACCGCTGGCTCTGCAAAGGCAGGGACTGCTGCCATTTTGGCTGGCCATGGCAACTCCAGCCCTCATCTGACACCCCCTCCCCTCCATGCCTTCTGATAGTCAGGCACTGTTGGAGTTCTCTGGGTGCAGCTGCCTTCTCTTCCTCTCAGGCTTCTGGGGCTTTTTTGCCTGATTTTTGCACTTCATGCACCTGATTGGTGCCTCTAGCAGGGTACCCTGACTGGGATCCAGGAGTCTTCAGAGACAGGCCCAGTGGGTGGCACCCAGTTGAGTACTTGGAACTGCTCTGGGGAAGCCCCCCCCCCCTCCCCACGACTTCTCTTTAGGGCATGCTCAGGATCATTGAGGGACACCTTGGTGTGCTGACATTTGTCTCTCCTGGAGGACAGGAACGAAAATTCAGCACTGGATAGTTCAGTCAACATGAAGAGCCTAGAGGAGGAGGGGAACACTGCTTGGTCATCTGGGAATTGCTGTCAGCCCTCATTGCCCAAATTTCTTCTTTGCTCTAGATCACAGATGGTGCCTGTGGAGGACAGACAAATTGGATGTCTGTCCAATTTTGGAAAGGCTCCGTATTCCTTTTGAAGATCTTTCCTTCCTCAGGCACTCAGACACATGGTTCTTGTGGAATAGGAGGCTCCAGATTCTCCCCTGCAGGGTTCTAGCTCCCATGCAAGGTGCTAAGGTTATGGGCAAGCTTTATGCCCTGCCTCACGCTGATACAGGCAGCTAACTATGTTTGGTTGCAGCAGTCACTAAACACTCTACAATTCAGGCGGAGGGGAGATGCATCCATACAAGATCCTTTACTCACTGACGCCGGCACTCCTTGTAACTGGAGATTACTATCAACAGTGGTTCTCAAGTTCCTCTAATTTCAAGAGGGTATCCTCATTTGCTTTCTCAGTTTCAGTCGTGCATTGCTGGAGAGCGCTCTGAGTCTCCTATTGTTTTTCCATCTTTTCTTCCACGTCTTTTATGAGCCAGCAGTTCATGTCAGCCTGCAGCTCTTCCAAACAGTTCTGAATGTCCCCTTGCATATCAAACCACCACTGGAGCTCAGCCCCTCATTGTCCTCGTACTGAAGTTCCTGCTGCATGGCCAACTCTCTAGCTGTTTGATCGTGCTCACACACTGCTGCCATTGCTTCATATTTAGCAAGGGAGTCTGCACCAGAGTATGCAAAAGCTGCAGAATTTATTATCTTTTTTTTGTTGTTGTTGCCATCCACACACTCCTGTTATCCCTACAGAGCTTCACCAATTTAATAGTATTGCTGGTACATCAGATAAGCTATGTTTTAACACTTTTCATAGGTGCTTTGGCAGAGCTCATCTAAGCTTCCATCAAGCATGTGACCTTTCAGCTGCATCTTCATTTTATTAAAGGTAGAGTTACACCGCAGGCCTGTGTATTGTATATTGTACCTTTGTGCGTACTAGCACATTTAAAAAGAAAAAAAAAAGCCCTGCAAGGTATTTGCCTTTGAAAATTTGAATCTCCAGGAACAAGCAGGAATGAGTCTTCACATATGGGTACGTCGGTACCGATGGAGCCTGCGCGGGAACGCTCCCTAGCTTCCCAAAAAGGAAAGCTTTTGGGAGCATCCCACAGCGCCTGCACGCTGCCTTCCCGCCTTTCCTAACCGCCTCTCCCCAGTTCTTCCTTGCCACGGAGCCAGCAGGTCGTGTTCCTGTCACCGCTGAAGAAGTTCTTTGTTTTATTTTATTTCTTTGGTCGCGCGTCTGCCTTCCCCGACGTCGGACCGGTACCGCCGGTCTTTCTTTTCTTAAAAAAACAAAACAAAAAACAAAACAAAACATATTTTTCCCTCACTTAATGTGTTTTTCCTCTTTTGGGCCTTAGGCCTCACAAAGAATTTTCCTTATGGAAAAACCAGTCTCCGGGTTTAAAAAATGCACTAAGTGCAGCGGTACTATTTCTGTTACCGACACCCATGAATGGTGTCTTAAATGTTTGGGTCCTGACCACTCCATTTTGGATTGTTCGTCCTGCTCCTTGATGTCTAAACGAGGGTTACAGAACCGAGCAGCCAAGCTCCATGTGCTGTTTCCCTCTGATGCAGCTTCAGTGGCATCGACGTCTTCCAGGGCTGCTTCTTCCTCCCATGGATCTCAGGTAACCAAACATAAATCCAGCCGGTCCTCGAAGGGTAGATCTCCTTCCAAGCATCGAGATGCCTCCGGGCTTGCCCTCGAGGATCCTGCACCGGCAAAACAACCCCCGCGGGAAGCTCCGGCTTCCAAAGCTCCACCTATGGGGTTACAGGTTGACATCGATGGCACGGCCTCGACCGATCACCTGTTAGAATGCTCTGGGGTACCGGCGCAACCTTCCGGTACCGAATTCCAGGCATTCATGGCGTCGATGGATCAGAATGTCCTATCCATGCAGCAGGCTATCACGGCCTTCATTCAAGCTGCGACGCCGCTGATACCACAACAAACTCCGTTGTCGGTATCGGCTCCGGTACCGGCACCAGTGTCGGTACCGGTACCGACTGCATCGACATCGACCAGGATGCCGACTGCAGCGGTTCCCTGTCCAGGGATGCCCATCGGTACCGAACCGGTACCGATGACGCCCGATGTCGATACCGCTCGGTACGCGTATCGAGCTTTGGAAGAACACCCTGACAGTCGATACTTCGATTCCTCCGAAGATTCTGATGCATCGGAGGCATCTGCTGAAGTATCCATAGCCCTTCCTGAAGAGCCGCCTTCTCCAAAAAGAAAAATGTCTCCTCCAGAAGACTTGTCCTTTCAAGACTTCATAAGAGAAGTGGCTAAAGGACTCTCTATTTCAGTAACCTCTGAATTAGAGCCTAGAGCAGGGGTGGGCAAACTTTTTGACTCGAGGGCCGCAATTGGTTCATATATTGGACCCGGGGGCCGGACCAAGAGAGATGGACGGTGTGTATGTGTGAATTAATATAAATTAAATTTAAATTTGTAACATTAAATGTTTAGATTAATTTAAGGTAGAAAAGCATAAAAAGAGTTATTTTACAAAACTTTTATGCAATGTATTTCTTCCATAAAATAGTACCTTCAATTTTAGTGGAAACAGTGTTGTTGGTCTCCCTTTTTTGTTAAGGCATCAAAGTCAGGAGATAGCTTTGTTGCAATTCGCAGAATAGATCTGAGGTGTTGGTCAGTTAACTGGGATCTGTGACGGGATTTATTGATGTTCATGACGCTGAACGTTGCCAAAGAAGAGAAGGCATTATGCAGGGATATCTCCTGATGGATAGGATGCCTCTGAGCGCAATAACTGTCAGTGGTATACTTCTTACATTATTGTACAAGTCTTGATACTTTTTGATCGCAGCTCATATGCATAGCACCAGCAAAGAAGCATGTATATTTGGCATTGTGCATAACTGGAATAACCATTTAAAAAGACAAACACAAAAACAAGAGAGTGACATCGCTGGCAGATGCTTTTAAATTTGTGCACTTGTGGGGAACTGATTAAAAGCCAACTTCCAAAAGTCAAACGTTTTGCAACTGAAAGATACTTTTGAATGCCAAATAGTTAAGTTACAATTCCCCCTTCAAGCTCTCCTCCACAACAGGTAAAAACAAAAATTTGCCAAGAGATGTATGTGACTTGAAACAGGTTTAACTGTGTAATGAAGGATTTCCCAAACTATGCATACAACACTTGTATGTCTGCATGCTGCAGCTTACATGTACAACTACATACATACTGATTTAAATATGTAAATATGCTTTTTACATGTGCAAACGTCATGCAACTCTTCTAAATGTCTTTGGATAATCCATAAGCACTGGTAATACAAATTAAGCCTAAACAATCTGCACTGAAACACCAGATACAATCAAGGCTGAAAGCGCACCCGTTTTTTTTGTTTTTTGTTTTTTTTTTTACCTTTATGGAAGGCCAAGCAACAGTTGTAAATGACTAATAAATTCAAAATGTCAAGATATTACATCAAGATTGGTGGCAAAATGTGGTAATGGCTCAACTTCTTACGTTCTCACCCTTTATCTGCATGACACAATTATAAAACAAAATGACTGCCGGGCACTGCATGGATCGCTCCTCACTAGCAGGGGCGCGGAAAGGCAGTTGACGTCATCTGACGTGACGTCAACTCCCTGCCTGCGCCTGCACGTATGGCGGAGGGGCCGGATTAAAAGGTCCGCTGGGCCGTATACGTCCCGCGGGCCGTAGTTTGCCCACTCCTGGCCTAGAGCTAAAAAATTGGATATTTTAGGTTATTCTAAGGCTCCTAAGGAGGCAGTCACCTTGCCAATTCATGAGATTCTTTATGATCACATGATTGACTTATGGGAGACTCCTCTCACTATCTCTCCTCATTCTCGTAGATTGGACACTATGTACCGTGTCCCTCCTTGTCCTGGTTTTCATAAAACACAGCTTCCTCACCATTCTATTGTGGTGGAGTCAGCTATGAAAAAGATAAAGAGTGCAAAAAGACACTCCTCTGCTCCTCCAGGAAGAGAATGCAGGACCTTGGATGCTTTTGGTAGGAAAATCTTCCAAGCCAGTATGCTCATTGCCAGAATCAACTCCTATAGTCTCTATATGGGTATGTTTCTGAAAGAAGTTGAAGATAAGCTGCACACTTTCCTCCCTTTTCTTCCAGAGGATAAAAGGGAAGAATTTCTTATTTGGCTTAAGCATACTCAAGATATTTCAAAGTTTTCCAACCGTGCAGCCTTTGACTCCTTTGAGGGTGCCAGCAGAGCTTCGGCCATTGCCATAGCTGCTCGCAGAATTGCTTGGCTCCAGGCTTCTGATCTAGAATCTTGGGTCCAGGATGGCTTGGGAAATCTTCCCTGTACAGGAGAAAACCTGTTTGGCAAAGATTGGCAAATAAAAGCCACTCAAATGGATGCAGAAAATTCTGCTTTGGATAGACTTTCAAAGTCAACCTCCATTCCTGCCAAGAAAAAACCTTTCAAGAAGTCTTTTTTTCAAAAAAGGCAGATTCCATCCTGCTTCTGGCCAACAATCATCTACAGGTCGTTTTGCTGCTAAGCGTCAGCAACCTAAACAGGCCAGGCCTAAGCCTACAAGGGCTGCTGCAACTCAGCAGACCCAGCCTCCTCAGGGCTTTTGACTTGATGCTAGAGAACTTAGCCTTTCTGGTTCTGAAACAGCCAGAGCCTCTCACCATTCCAGGAAGGTTAGCTCATTTTGCTCCCAGATGGGAGCAAATTACAGCAGAGCAGTGGACCCTCTCCATCATAAGGGAGGGCTACAAACTTCATTTCTCAAACCTTCCTCCTCACACCATGGTGAGACATTTCAATTCTCCAACATCTCTCCTCGACCTTCTAGGTCAGGAGGTGACTACCCTTCTTGCCCAAGGGGCAATAGAAGAAGTACCTCTTCTTCAACAAGTGTCAGGGTTTTACTCCCCCTACTTTCTGATCCCAAAGAAAACAGGGGGCTACAGACCCATATTAGATCTCAGAGAATTGAACAAATTTCTGTGCAAGGAGAAATTCAAGATGCTTTCTCTGGGCACTCTCCTTCCATACCTTCAGAGTCAGGATTGGCTTTGTTCTCTAGATCTCAAGGATGCGTACACACATGTCCTCATCCATCCTTCTCACAGAAGATTCCTCCGTTTTCTTTTTCAAGGAAAGCATTACCAATACAGGGTGCTTCCTTTCGGTCTGGCCTCTGCTCCAAGAGTGTTCACCAAATGCATGGCAGTAGTAGCTGCATTTCTACGCACTCTGGGAATATTTGTATTCCCATACCTGGACGACTGGCTCATCCGAGCTCCATCTCAGTCAGAGGCCCAGACTTCCCTGGACTGCACAAGGCGCATTCTGCAGTATCTGGGACTTGTGGTAAACCTCCCAAAGTCCCAACTCACCCCTACTCAGTCCCTAGAGTTCATAGGGGCTTGGCTAGATACTACCACTGCAAGGGCCTATCTTCCTCATGCCCGTTGCCTACGCCTAGTGCAGTTAGCCTCCCAGATTCAGTCAAAGAGCCATTTAACTGCCCCGGAGATGCTACAACTGCTAGGCCACATGGCATCCACAGTGCATGTGGTCCCCTATGCTCGCCTTCACATGAGAGCAGCTCAATGGACTTTGTCCACCCAGTGGACTCAAGCATCAGGGGCTCTGTCAGACAAAATAGCAACCTCCAGGCACCTCTTTTGGTCTCTCCAGTGGTGGAAGTCCACCCAAAATCTGTTGCTGGGGTCTCCCTTCCAACAGTTGTTGCCCCAGGCAACCCTCAACAGATGCCTCACAAACAGGTTGGGGAGCTCATCTGCAAGACCTCTCCACTCAGGGCACTTGGTCTCCACAGGAGACCTCTCTACATATCAACCACTTGGAGCTCCGAGCAGTTTTTCTAGCTCTCAAGGTCTTCCATACCCTGCTCAGCTACAAGACAGTCCTCATTCATACGGACAATCAGGTAGCCATGTTTTACATAAACAAGCAAGGAGGAACTGGCTCTCTGTCGCTTTGCAACGAAGCTTTAAGATTGTGGGCCTTCGCCAGAGAGCATCAAATCCATCTCCTGGCCGTATACCTTCCAGGAATCCAAAGCTTTTGGGCAGACAGACTCAGTCGAGTTCTCCTTCCACACGAATGGTCCCTGCACATGGACCAGGTACTCAGAATCTTTCAAGAGTGGGGAACCCCGGACATAGACCTCTTTGCAAGACCGTGGCATGCCAAACTTCCCCGGTTCTGTTCCAGAATTCCGTGTCAGGGAGTTCAGGCCAAGGATGCCTTCCTCCTTCACTGGGGTCAAGACTTCCTGGATGCCTTTCCACCCATTCCCTTGATTCCCAAGACTGTGTTCAAGCTCCAGAGGGATCAAGGATCCATGATCCTCATAGCTCCACGCTGGCCACGCCAAGTGTGGTACCCTCTATTTCTGCATCTCTCTCAAGCTCCCTCCCTAGACTTGGGAGCTGCTCCAGACCATCTGTCCCAGGAGGAGGGGACTTTGTGGCTCCCAAACCCCAAGTCCCTTCACCTCAGAGCTTGGTTGCTGAAGGCCTAGACCTTCAAGGTTGGAATCTTTCTCAACAAGTGAAGGATATTCTCCATGCTTCCAGAAAACCTTCTACTAGACGTTCCTATGCTTTTAAATGGAAAAGGTTTTCCATTTGGTGTACTGAGAAGGGTCTTGACCCTCTAGCACTACCTTTGAATTCTCTATTGGAATATCTCCTGCATCTCTCCAATGCAGGCCTTAAGACGAATTCGGTAAGGGTCCATTTGAGTGCTATTGCAGCATCCCTTAAGCCTATCAATGGACAGCCTATCTCCTCTCATCCTCTTATTGCAAGATTCATGAGAGGCCTAACTTTAACTAAGCCTCCCATTAGGCCTCCTCCGGTGGCATGGGACTTAAATCTGGTTCTTGGTCAGCTTATGAAGCCACCTTTTGAACCCTTAGCCACCACCTCCTTGAAATTTCTTTCCTGGAAGGTTATTTTCCTCATTGCAGTCACCTCAGCTCGCCGCATCAGTGAACTGCAGGCCTTAGTGGCTAATCCACCTTATACAAGGTTCCATCATGATAAGGTAGTCCTTAGGACCAATCCACACTTTATGCCTAAAGTGGTCTCACCTTTTCATCTTAATCAAGAGGTGTATTTACCTGTCTTTCTTCCAGGTCCTCATGCATCAAGTGCAGAGAGGAATCTTCATACCCTGGATTGTAAGAGAGCTCTTGCCTTTTACTTACAAAGGACACAGCAACATAGAAAGTCTTCTCAACTCTTTGTTGCTTTTGATCCCTCTCATTTGGGACTTCCAGTCTCTAAGAGGACACTGTCCAATTGGATTGCTGACTTAAAAGAATTACACCATCAAGATCTTACATAGTCTCCATGAACACTTTACAATTCGATTACACAATATAGTTTAAATAACCTACATGTATCTCTTATGTATATAGTTACCCTGTTACTTCCAAGTTAATATCCCTGTTTAATGTAAGCAAAAGATTTTGTTCTATTGCAAATGTTGTTACAATGTAAACCGCGCTGATTCTAAATAGCGCGGTATATAAGAATTTGTAATAAATAATAATAAATAAAATTTCTTTCGCCTACCAGAGTAAGAACCTTTCTCTGGAAGGCCATGTCACAGCTCATAATGTGAGGGCCATGGCCACCTCTATGGCTCATCTAAATTCTGTGTCCATCGACCAGATCTGTCGAGCGGCCACCTGGGCCTCGGTTCATACCTTCACGGCCCATTACTGTTTGGACAAGGACTCCCGCCGGGATGCCTTGTTTGGTCAGGCTGTTCTCAAGCACCTGTTCCATTCTTAATCAACTCCTGCCCTCCTTCCCTGGATGGATGCCTGAGATCCATAGGAGGAGGTAGAGCCCTTCCCAGGGTCTCATAACCTTGGGGATCTCCCAGGCATCTCTAGCTAGGGAGTCCCCATATGTGAAGACTCATTCCTGCTTGTTCCTGGAGATAGCACAGTTACTTACCTGTAACAGGTGATCTCTGGGAACAGCAGGAATAAGTCTTCACAACCCACCCACCTCCCCTTGGAGTTGTATCTCTCTATCTATCTTTCCTTTCCTCTCTCTCTCTTTGTCTCAGCTTTAAAACTAGAACTGGGGAGAGGCGGTTAGGAAAGGCGGGAAGGCAGCGCGCAGGCGCTGTGGGATGCTCCCAAAAGCTTTTCCTTTTTGGGAAGCTGGGGAGCGATCCCGCGCAGGCTCCGTCGGTACCGACGATACCCATATGTGAAGACTTATTCCTGCTGTTCCCAGAGATCACCTGTTACAGGTAAGTAACTGTGCTTAATGGGAAGTCAGCAGGTACAATATACTCATATACATTTGCAGCTGCTTGCAAGCAGGTACAAATATGCACAGTGATTTTCCTTCCCCTGGCATCTCTATGCACCGTATCCACTGCTCTTTTAAATGGAGTAACTTTTATCCCATGTGAGGGGAGTCCGTTTTTCAGCAAGACTTTTACCATGGTTAACAGCTGTTCACCTTCTGGACATTTTTAAAAATTACCCTTCCCCATATATTGAAAGCATTGAAAAACAGCTATTTCACTACAGGCAGGGCCGGCCAGCTATTAGGCAAATTAGGAAGTTACCTAGGGCAGCAGATTTTGGGGGAGGCAAAGAGCAAGGTATTCAAAGCTAGGCAATTGATTGTGACAGCCAGGGAAGAGTATAAGGCTTAGGGCACCAACATCTTGAACCAACTCGGGCTGGCCCTGACTTCGGGGGCTTCTGTGAATTAGATATTTTTAAAGGTAAGGGGCACACCCTTTCCACATCAGGAGTTTTGTCATACACATGTTGTAAAAAAGAGTGTTTATTGAGTTTTACATTTCTTTCTTTTTTAATGAAGTATCCCATGTATACTTGTGATGTCCATGTGATTACTGTTTTGACAGACTCTGAATTTACTTTAAATGGGGCTAGATGACTATTTATTTCTCCTTTTGCATCCTCAGGCATGAAGCAGAGCGCCTTGAGCAGGAGGCACGGGGCCGACTGGAGCGACAAAAGATCACGGACCAAGCTGAGGCAGAGAGATCCAGGAAGGAGCTGCTAGAGTTGGAGGCGTTGAGGTATTTGGTTCAAATTTTTCTCAGTTAACTGCTTCCATAGCAATAACTTTGAATATTCGGTTATCGCACCATGACAATAGAATACTAAGCTCAGAATGTGTTTTTCTCCGGGAATAAGCGGGAAGTCAGCTCTCACATATGGGTGACATCGGCGCCGACAGAGCCCTCGTGCCGAGCAAATCCCCAGCTTTCAGAGAAAGCCTTTGGGAGTTGCCATCACGCATGTGCGGTCCCCTTCCCGCCCAAGGGTGCCATCTTGCTCAGTCTCCTTTTTTCCGCAGAGTCCTTCAGATGTAGTCCTTGTGTCCCCCTTAAAGTTGATTTTTGTCTTCTTTTCTCGACCGGTCGACACCGGTACCTCTTCCCGCCTTCAGCTCGGTACGCTGGTATCGAGTCCATCTGTTTTCGTTTTTTTTTTGTCCTTTGTGACTGGTGTTCGCGCCTTTTTTTTTTTTCTTTTTCACTGGCAGCCCGGGTCTTCGACCTTGCAGGGGCCCTTTTTCCCCCAATGTCTGCCAGCGGGTTTAAAAAATACGATCGGTGTGTGAAACTTATGTCTCTCACCGATACGCACAGCTGCTGTCTCTGGTGCCTCGGGCCCGACCATGACTCGTTGGTCTGTGGCCCGTGTAGGAAAATGTCCTCTAATGCCCTGAAAAGCCGCCAGCAGCAACATGATAGGATTTTTTCCGTGTCCTTGCCTCCATGTCTCGGAGGGAGCATTCCGAGCCCGAGCAGCGTTGAGGTTCCTCGGAAAGGGGATCCCCCTTGAGGGAGCACAAGAGGAAGAAGAAATCCTCGAAGGCGGTGTTTCTGGATGGCTCCGAGCGACCCGGGTCCTCCCAGGGCCTGTTGCGGAGCCCCGAGCACCGGCTGGGATCTTCGGAGAAGGAGCACCTGGCAATGATGCCTCGTCGGGAGACGGATCAGCCGAGGCAATTACCAACTGTCCTCGTCGAGGACTCCCCTCCGAGGGAACCAGCATCGGGCCCGACCGTGTCGGGGCCCAAGCCGGCGGCTGCAGAGCCTTCCGTACTCGAGTTCAGAATGGTGGTCTTGGAGCACAGTTTCACTGCCTTCATGGAGCAGCAGCAGCAGGTGCTGATAGCCGGCCTGTCTGGTTCCTCCGCCCCGACCACCGGGCCCTTGATGTTGAAGTCGACCCCGGAGGCCGAGCCGATCCTCGAAGCCTATTGGGCTCGAGTCGATCCTTGGCCAAGGTCTCTCTCGACCTACAGCTCGGGACTGAGGTCATCGCTGCCGAGCCTGCCGGCATTGAGTTGGTCGGCGCCGGGGCCCTCGATGCCTAACGAGCCCCCCGATTCCTCCTCCTCGGTGTCGACGAAGAGTCCCCAGATATCTGCCAGCATAGGGATGACTCTTCTGATTCCCTGGTATCCGAGCCTCAGAGAATGTCCCCTCTGGAGGACATGAGGTTCTTGGACTTCGTGCGGGATATGTCCAAGGCTTTGGCGTTCCCCATGCAGTCCGAGGAGGATCCTCGAGCCGACTAGCTCGAGATCCTCCAGTATGAGGCACCCCTCGGGAGGCCCTTACTGTACCCGTGCCTCCGATCCTGGAACGACTGATGCTCCACATGTGGGAGACACCAGCGTCAGTGCCAGTGATCAGCAATCGGCTCGACTCGATGTATTGAGTCTGCTGGAGCCCTGGATTTCAAAAGTCACAGCTGCCGCACAACTGCATGGTTGTGGAATTGGCCATGCGCCGGCTGAAGAGCCAGAAGACGCACTCCTCAGTGCCTCCCAGCAGGGATGCCTGCAACTTGGATGCCTTCGGCAGGAAGTGCTTCAAGGGTAAAATGCTGACTTGTCGGATCCAGGCATACCAGCTGTACATGGACATGTACCTGAGAGACCTGGCGAAGGAACTCGCCGGGTTCTCGGCTGATCTCTCCGAGGAACCTTTGCAGCACTTTAGGGGCCTGTCCAAAGCCGTCCGTGAGTGCTCGAAGTTTATCTCGGGCGGCCTATGACTGGTTTGAGTCGGCGGCCTGGGTAGCCACGGCTGCTATCGGTGCACTCCGCTGGGCATGGCTGCAGTCGTCGGACCTCAAACAATGGGTTCAGGACAAATTGGTTGATGTCCCATGCCAGGGGGTGAATCTCTTTGGCAAACCCATGACCGACAGTGCTGCAGAGTTGGAGACCGAGTACATGACGAGGACACGGCTCTCCAAGAAGATATCTACTCCTTCTTGCAAAAAGGGCACGGGTAAAAAGCCCTTTTACCCGAGGAAGGGTGCTGCTTACCAAAGCTACCCCCATTTTCAGGTCTCCCTGGCTCCCCAACAGGGGCAGCAGGCCAAGGGACAGGGGCATGGCCCGCGTAAGCAGAAAGCCCCCCAAACCCTAGGCACCGGCTATGGCCCAGCCTGGCAGTGGCTTTTGACTCCTACAGCATGGCCACTCTTCCCACAGGAGACAGGCAGATCACAGGAGGCTGGCTTGCTCTGTATGTCCACAGGTGGACAGCCACTACTACCGATGCCTGGGTCTTGCAGTTAGTCCAGGAGGGCTATCTTCTTCACCTAGCCCAGGTGCCTCCTCACTATTTTCCAAGAGAGCCTATCAGGTCTCCACTTTACCGGGAACTTCTTCTGAAGGCGTTAGCAGGTCTTCTCGAGGGATCAGGCGGTAGAACCGGTGCCACACCACTTGCAGGGAAGGGGCTTCTACTCCAGGTACTTTCTGGTGTCAAAAAGGACAGGGGGCCTCAGACCCATCCTTGACCTATGCAACCTCAAAAAATTCCTGGTGAGGGAGAAGTTCAGGATGCTCTCCCTTGGAATATTGCTGCCTTACCTCTGCCAGGGAGACTGGCTATGCTCCTTAGACCTAAAAGATGCGTATACACACATTCTAATACACCCAAGCCACAGGAAATATCTGCACTTTGTGGTGGGGGGCAATCACTACCAGTACAGGGTACTCCCCTTCGGCCTTGCCTCAGCCCCCAGGGTGTTCACAAAGTGCCTAGCTGTGGTTGCCGTCTTTCTCAGGCTCCAAGGGGTCTTTGTATTCTCCTACCTTGATGACTGGCTCATCTGAGGCACCTCAGCCATCGAGGCCCACCAGGCCACAACTCGCACCATCTAGGTGCTGCAGCACCTAGGGTTTGTGATCAGCTATCCAAGTCCAGCCTGACTTCGACTCGGCAGCTAGAGTTTATTGGGGCCAGCCTCAACACTCTTCAAACGAAGGCCTATCTGCCTGCAGACAGGGCAGGCAGACTTATGGCTCTGGCAGGACAAGTGAGTCAAGTCTCTGCAGTGTCAGCAAGACATTTCCTGCGCCTCCTCGGGCACATGGCTTCCACAGTCCATGTGACCCCAGATGCCCACCTCCACATGCATACTGCTCAATGGTGTTTCAGAGACCAGTGGTCTCGGGCCTCAGGGCACCTTCGGGACAGGATAAAAGTATCCAGATGTCTGGTACGGTCCCTGGCCTGGTGGCTCCAACCGCATCACTTGGAGGCAGGGATGCCTTTCCAGGTTCCTCTGCACACGAGGGTCCTGACCCTTCCTGCTGGGTTGGGGGGCTCATTGTCAGGGTTTCCATACTAAGGGAGTGTGGTCCCCAAGCGAGAGGACCCAACAAATCAATTTCTTGGAACTACGTGCCATCTGCCTAGCACTAGGCGTTTTCAGATGGCTCCTGGCCCACAAATCTGTCTTGGTGCAGACAGACAACCAGGTGGCCATCTTCTTTGCGAACAAACAGGTAGTACGGGGTCCCATCCCCTATGTCTGGAAACCCTGGACCTCTGCTCCTTTGCAGCCCAGCATGGCATTTGTCTCTGAGCAGTCTACCTGCTGGGCCAGGACAACTGGCTAGCCGACAGGCTCAGAGGATTCTCCAACCCCACGAATGGCATCTGGACCGCGGGGTAGCTAACTGGCTCTTCCAGATCTGGGGGCGGCCAGTGATGGACCTGTTTGCAAGTCCGGACAATCACCAATTGCCCCTTTCTGCTCCAGGTGATCCCACCCACACAGGGTGGCCGTGGATGCGTTTCTAATATCATGGTCTGGGGACCTTTTGTATGCGTTTCTCCCGACCCCTTGGTAGTCAAGATGTTGGTCAAGATTCTCCAGGACAGAGCCTCGGTCATCCTTATTGTCCCACGGTGGCCCAGGCAACCCTGGTTCCTGCTTCTTCTGCAGCTAGCGGTGGAGGCCCCAATCCCCTTGGGGTCCTCCCCACGTCTCCTGTCTCAGGAGGGGGGCTCTCTTCTGCACCCCAATCTCGGCTCTCTCAACTCGATGGCATGGCTGCTGAAAGGGTAATTCTCGCTCCGCTCCTCCTTCCAAAGAATATTGAAGAGGTCTTGCTGGCCTCATGGAGGCCATCGACTAGATGGACGTACACCTTGAAGTGGCGCAGGTTTGCGTCATGGTGCACCGAGCGGGAGATAGATCCTTTCTCTTGCCCGGTAGGGGTAGTTCTGCAATACCTTCTCCACCTCTCTGATTTTGGCCTCAAGTTCAACTCTGAGTGCACCTCATTGCCCGTGCGGTGCACCACTTTTCAGTGGATGAGAAGCCTCTCTCCACCCACCCCTTGGTCTCTCGGTTCCTGAGAGACTTACTTCTCTTGAAACCCCCAGTACGCCCCCCGGCGACAGAGTGGGATCTGAATGTGGTGTTAGGGCAGCTTACTAGGCCGCCCTTTGAACCAATGGCTACCTGCTATCTTTCTTGGAAGGTGGTTTTCCTGGTGACACTCACATCCGCTCGGCGGGTGAGTGAGCTCCAGGCCGTAGTGTCGGAAAGACCCTACACCAGGTTCTATAGGAACCACCGGGTGGTGCTTCGCACACACCCCAAGTTCCTTCTGAAAGTGGTCTCCTCGTTCCACCTCAACCAGGAGGTGATTCTGCCTATCTTTTTTCCCAGGCCGCATGCCAGTCGGGCAGAGTCAGTCCTGCATACCCTGGACTGTAAGAGGGCGTTTGCCTTCTATATCCAGTGTATGCAACCACATCGGAAGGCTTCTCAGCTTTTTGTATCTTACGACCCCAGTAAGCTGGGGGTGGCGGTATCAAGCGTACGCTGTCCACCTGGGTGGCAGATTGCATTGCCTGGGAATACAGGGCAGCCACGCTTCCGATGGAGGGTCGGGTTACGGCCCATAGGGTCAGGGCCATGGCGGCATCAGTGGCTCATTTGCACTCTGTTCCTTTGGCAGACATCTGCTGGGCCGCCACCTGGTCTTTAAGTCAGACTTTTGCAACCCACTATTGTCTGGATAGGGCGTTCCGACAGGACAGTGACTTCAGCCGGGCTGTACTCCGTAACCTTTTCGAGGTCTAGGCAACTTCTGTCCTCCAACCCTTCTGTGTTCAGGCTACCGGAGTGCTATTCCCTTAGTTTGGATTTCTATTGCGGCTCTCGTAGAGGGAGCTTTTTTTAGCTATGGGTTCTCGGTAGCCTATAGCTGGGGAGTCCCATATGTGACGACTGACTTCCTGCATGTTCCCGGGAAAAAGCGTAGTTACTCACCTGTAACAGGTGTTCTCCGGGGACAGCAGTAATCAGTCCTCACGACCCTCTCTCCTCCCCTTGGAGTTGCAGTCCTATTATATTTTGTTCTTTTGCCGTCTCTTTAGCTATGTCATTTGATTGAGCAAGATGGCACCCTTGGGCGGGAAGGGGACCGCGCATGCGTGATGGCAACTCCCAAAGGCTTTCTCTGACAGCTGGGGATTTGCTCCGCATGAGGGCTCCATCGGCGCCAACGTCACCCATATGTGAGAACTGATTCCTGCTGTCCCCGGAGAACACCTGTTACAGGTGAGTAACTACACTTTACTGCACTTATCTGATGCCACTGAAATAGTGAGGCATTGACTGTCTTTTGAGCTCATTAGCTCCAGTACAGAACTTTTCACCCTGAAGGATGGAAGGAAAGAGCAGGCCGAGCAAAGCAGGCAATCCTGCAGCCTGTGGGAACTGTTGCTTGAATTGTACGTAAACAAGATAATTAACTTATTGACTTTTGCATTGACTTAATGCTGTTTTGTTCTCCTATCCCTGCTCACAGCACTGTTGTGGAAAGTACAGGTGCAGCCAAAGCAGAGGCACAAGCAAAGGCAGAGGCAGCCAGAATTGAGGGAGAGGGGGCCGTGCAGCAGGCCAAACTGAAGGCAGAGGCTCTGGAAATTGAGACGGTGAGAGAGAGATCCACTTGTTATAGCTGCATTGTGACCGCAATAGAGCCAGACACACCCCTGGACAGACACTGATATCATCAGGCGTGGGCACAGTCCTAGAGGCAGCATTGTGATTTCAACAGGCATGGACACAGTGTCCCCCTCTTTCTTTTTAAAACTGTTAAGTTAATTTAAATTGGCATTAATATTGCTACTCCCTTTCCCTTACCTCTACAGACAGCAGAGATAGAACGATTGAAGAAAGCACGGGAACTGGAGTTACAGTACGTTGCTCAGCAGAATAAACTTGATGTGGAGAAGTGCCAAACACTGGCTGCTATCGATGTGAAAAAGTTCCAGGAGATGACGGAGGCCATCGGTCCCCAGACTATCCGGGACATTGCCCTGGCGGGGCCTGAGCTGCAGGTGTGCTGGGGCAAAGAGGAATGGGTATTCTCCTATGTTAATGGTATACCACCTGCACTGGTTTACCTGTTGCTATTGTGCTGTCTCTATTCTTTTCACAGGTGAAGCTGCTGCAGGGTCTGGGGCTGAAATCCACCCTCCTCACAGATGGCTCTTCACCAATCAACCTCTTCACGGCTGCCAGTGGGCTCCTCGGGATTCTGCCTAAAGCCCTCCCAGGAGGGCAGGACAGACAGGAGTGAAGGAAAGGGAGGTTCACAGCCCCAAGAAGAGATTGACAGAGAGATAGCGAGCAATGTACTAATGAGACATAAGGGGCTGCAGTAAAACTCTCATGACATCCACACTCCCAACCAACAAACCTCTTCCACTCCAGTAGAACCTGGAGTAACCTTTGCACTTTGTCTGCCTTAGGCAATAAGACCATTCTTTCAGAGTATCCTGCTAAACCAGTCCAGACCATCGCCCAACCAGCAGATGAGATAGATAAAACAGAAGAACAGTGCCGTGACATCACATTAGCATCTTACCTTAATGCTAGGGGCATTCTTCAGTATTTTCTCTGTCTCAGTAGATGGTGGTTGATTTCTTGTACACTCCTGTGTCCATTCCAGGATTCAGCTGCTGCTCCAGTTTGGAGGACTGTTCAGCTCAGTTTGGTCAGCAGTCCACAGGGCATATAGGACATATCCCCTGGTTGGACTGGTCTTCGGGGGGCCAGGAGGGCCAGACCAGTTGCCCCAGAGGTTCTCCAAAAGAGTGCCTGGTCTCTAGCTCAGTTATATTTTCTTTCTGTCTTACTTTTATTTTTCGAAACAAAACTAAAACCCAAATAAACAGGAAGCTTATTAAACAGGTCAGAGGGATCATTCGGTGTCTACAATGCCGGCCGACACTGAAGTAAGCTTATCGCAGTTACTCCTTCCCCCCCCCCCCCCATCCCACCTCTACCGCTGTTCTCCAAAGGCTCGAGGTTGGGTTGACAGCATGGCAGTATGGCTTCACGGCCTGCACCTAACCCTGAGTACAATTTTGTTATAGTTGGTGGTGAGCATTCTTAGCATGAGGACTTCTTTTCCCGCCATTTCTTAGGCACTACACATTGCTCGTGCATGAGCAAAACAGCCACCAAGTTGGCTAAAGCGCCAAAATGTTTAGGCTGTGGCAAGCGGTGACAGGTCCTGGTAGACCGGCTGTGCACTGCTTGCACAACTGAACCCAGCCACTCATCCAAAGCAAGATCGTGTAATCTCAGTACATCGGGGATGAGCTCCTGCCAGCACAGGATCCAGCGATGTCGGTGTCCTCCATGGGGCTCTCAGGCCTACTGCATGTGGTGAATTCCAGGGGGGGAGAAGATGCGCTGGGACTTGAGCTTCATATTTACAATACCACGGCAGAGGCAGCAGAATTTGTGGTTTTCTTCAAGCAAGTGTGGACTCGTTGGAAGGGTGACCAGGAAGGGTCTCAGCAGGAGTCTCTGCAACCTGCAGTGGATCTGGGCAGCAGAAGATCCACCAAGAAGTGCAAGGCAGCCACAATGCAAAGCCCAGGCCTGGATCCTGGATGACATGGAGTCACCGGATGACGAGGAGTTGGACAGTGAGCTGGGGCCCTCATCTCCCAGTACCTCCAGTCTCTGAGGGGGGATTTTCACCCTCTGAGGAAGATGGTGAATACTGGATGGTCAGGTTCTTTCATAGGAAAGAGATTGCCGCACTTTTATTAGCCAGGTAGTGTTGAAACTATGCATCACCGAGACTGCAGCAACGATGGATTTGTCCTCTGACTATCCTATCCTCATAGGGGTCAAGGTGCCTGCCCGGGCATTTCCATTCCCACAAGAACTTCAACAGATGGTCATGGAAGAATGGGAGGCACCTGATGCCTCCCTGCCTATGGCCTGCTGGTTGGATAAAATGTATGCCTGGTTCCAGGAGGATCTGCAGGGTTGGCTGAGCTACTCTAAAGTGGACTCCTTGGTCACGGGGGTAACTAAGCAGACTACCATTCCTGTCGAGGGTGGTGCTGCCCTTCGGGACTGTTAAGATAGGAAGGTGGAGGGTCTCCTGAAGACTGCCTTTTCTGAGACATTGGCAATAAAAGCCTCAGCTTGTGGAGGGCTAGCGGCCTGTGCTTTGTTGCACTGGATTCAGCTGTTGCCAGAGGATGCCACAACGGCTTGGTTGGAGTCAGTGGCAGCTGCCTTGGCTGATGGCTTCTACAATTTCTTCTGACTGGCAGCTCGTGATGTGGCATGTCGGCAGTTCTGGCTCTGAAACTGGTCAGCAGCATTTAGCCAGCTGCCCCTTTAAGGAAGGGCTGCTTTTTGGAGAGGACCTGAAAAAGCTGGTCAAGGACTTGGGAGAGGTGAAGCTTCAATGACTTTCGGAGGACAAGCAGAAGGCATTTCCTCGGCACTCTACCTCCATGATGTCAGGCTCCTTTCATTCGGTGTACCGCGATTCGAGGATGTACTGGTTGGGCAGGCCATCTTCTTCATATGCCAGCTCGGAAAATTGTAACCAGTCCTTTTGAGGGGCCCAGAGGTTGCAAGGACCCTCCAGGGTTCCCAAGAGGTCCACAGGCTCCTCCTCCAACACCTTGTGCTGATGGGTTGGAGGCCCATTCTGAGGTGCCGCAGGTCACGGGACCTCTCTGGCTCTTTCACTGGGAATGGGTTCACATCGCCTCAGACCACTGGGTGCTGGACATCATCAATCGGGGATACACTCTGGAGCTGGCCAGGCCCTTTTGGGGCACCTTCATAGATTCTCCGTGCAGTCCCACACCTAAGCATGAGACCATCTGAACCACCTTCCAGAGGCTGCTGCAATTGTAGGCTTTGGTGCCCGTGCTGCCGGATGAGCAGGGAATGGGGCACTATTCCATCTATTTTGTCCTGCCCAAGAAGGACGGGGCATTTTGCCCAATTCTGGATCTGCAGGATGTCAACTAGAGCTTGCGGGTCCAATGATTGGAAGAATTCTTGGCGAAGCTCTACTTCAGAGGCGAACCTGCGTGTTTCCTTCATTTCATCATTTTGGAACGACATTTCTGGTTTTGCGCCCTTCCCTTTCCTTTGGACTGGCCAACACTCTGCGTGCCTTCATGATCATGGTGGTGGTGGCTGCATCTCTGTGGTGTAAAGAAATCTGTGTCCATCCTTGGACGACTGGCTTAGTTGAGCTGCTTCATTCCGTGAGGCGGAGTGGTCAGTGCATCAGGTAGTGCACTTCTTGGAACAGCTTGGTTGGATGGTCAATCACAGCAAAAGTTGCCTCATGCTGTCCCAGGACTTGAGAGTTCTCGGGGGATCCGGTTCAACACTTGCCAGGGCCGAGTGTCCCTAATGGGGGCTCGCTGGTGCATGTTTTGGCATCATCTTCAAAGCTTTGAGCCCTGCGAGCTTGGGACTACTTTCAGTTTCCGGGAGCCATGGCAGCAACACAGAAGGTCATGCCATGGGCCAGAGCGCACATGCGCCCATTGTAGAGCTCCCTGTAGAGCCGCTGGTTCCCTTGCTCTCAGGATTTCATGATGTGACTTCTCTTCTCATGTTGGTCTATGCTGATGGGATTCGCCTGAGAACATGCTTCAGAGAATGCCCTTGGATCCAACAGGACTGGGTGTTGGTGACTACAGACACCAGCCTGACTGGCTTGAGAGCTCATTGTCAGGGCCAGTCTATGCAGGGCACTTGGTCACTGGCAGAGGCTCAGTGACCATCAATCAGCTGGAAGTGTGGGCAGTCTGTCTTGCCCCTCAATGGTTCTAGACACAGCTCCACAGGTGCCTGTCAATGTGAAATGTGACTTAAGTGAATCGCCAAGGCACTGAATGTCAGGGTGTCGCATGTGAGATGGTGCTTCTCCTTCCCTGGGCTGAGCGCAACCTACAGGCACTATTGGCGCAGCACATAGTGGGGGAGGACAACATCCTGGTGGCCATTAGTTCAGCTCTGAGGATTTCCGAGTTACAGGCATTTTCTTGTTAGGACCCCTTTCTGTCCTTTTCTGCTGAAGGGGTCTCCCTACGGCCCATCCTTCCTTCCAAAGGTTTTGACATCCTTCCATGTCAATCAGGAACTTTCCTTACCATTGTTTGCTATGGAACAATGTGCCGGGACGAACAAATATCTGTCAGATGTTCGTAAGGCCTTGCTGTGTTATCTGGAGGTCACGAATCCCTTTTGGGTATCAGACCACTTGTTTGTGTTCTTCCGTATTCCATAGGGGCCATGCGATTCCAAAGCCACCCTCGGCCGTTGGATCTAGGAGGCCACTGCATCCGCTTACCTTTTAGCTGGGAAGTCTGTGCCTTTGGAGTTAAAGGCACATTGTTCTCGAGCCCAGGCTGCTTCCTGGGCCGATTTTGTCAGTGGTGGTGCCCTTTGATATCTGCAGGGCAGCAACGTGGTCCTTGTTCACGTTTGTGACATTACCACGTGGACTTGCAAGCACATGCAACAGCCCGATTCAACACTCAGGTTTTAACTGTTGCACTGTCGACCGCCTGGATAGGGAGTAGCTTTGGCACTACCCAAAGGTCTCTGGAAGGGGAAATTTTTACTTACCGATAATTTCCTTTTCCTGGAGTCCTGTTAGACCAGTTGAGGACCCACTCCATTGGTTCCTTGGTGGGCTAGCCGACCTGGATTGTTATCCATCTTTGGTTCTGTGACCTCGTGCGTAATATAGTTTATCTTCAAGAGTGTATATAAGTGGAGTAGGGTCCCCTTTGAAGAACTCTGCATGGGTTCCATTGCTTGTTACATAAATACTGAAGGTGTTAGTGTGATGTCACAGCACTGTTCTAGTGTTTTTTTTCTGTCTCATCTGCTGGTTAGGGGAGATAACCCCTGGACTGGTTTAGTAGAACTCTAGGAAGGGAAATTATCACCAAATAAAATTTCCGCTAGAGTGAAGGAGTAGCCTAGTGGTTAGAGACCAGCTTGGTAACTAAGAGACAAGGGTTCAAGTCCCACTGGCACTCCTTGTGTCCTTGGGCAAGTCACTTAATCCTCCATTGCCTTGGAAGAAAGGCCTGGCAATCTACTTCCAGTCACACTGCCAAGAAAAACCCAAGAACTACTGTGTCACCAAGAGTTAGCATTGACTTGAAGGCACACTTTGCATTTTTGCAAAATTTCCTCTTACCTCCTCCTCCCCACCCCCCACCAGACACTATTGTGGTGGAAGTTTAAATTCTGCTGAGAAACCAAAAATACACACCTATACAAGAAGGAAGGCATCATTTAATCAAACATTAAACCATTAGAGACATGCAAAGAATCATAATTGCACTCTACTGTGTATTGTGTCCCCATCCTCCATATTAGGAAGGACAGTTAATATAGGATGCGATTGATAAGTATTCAGCATTTTATATCCAGAAGATTTACAGATGGTCGCACCATAAGCGGTAAGAGATATTTCATCTGTGAGGGACAACTGGATAGGATCCTCTGACAGTCCTTCCAGAAGGAAAAAGAATGAAGCAGGGCTCCTTTCATCAGGTGGGCGTTAGTAGATCTTCCCTCTCTCCAAACTTCCAGTGGAGAAGATGGGAGGAGATGCTGTGACTGTACAAACCATCTGTTTGGGTCTGTCTTCTGCACCATGCCTTTAATAAAAGAAATAAAAGGGTTTTTTGATAACTCTGAGGTGAGTGTCTAGTGATTTTTATTTTGAGGAGATTTGTGGGTGTGAGTACTGGCAGAAGCTGTGTGTTCTGGGTTTTGATTTGTTTTTTCCTTTGTAGCCTTTCATGTCAGGTAATCAAGTCTCTGCTTAGCTTTGTTCTCTTATTAAACCTGAGAAGGATGAGCCTTTTGCTTCAGTTGTACAGCAGGGAGATGAGGGCATGGTGAAACCTCTTATAAGATGGGATTTAATGTGGTTGAATGTGCAAATTAACCACATGACAGAAATGATGGGCTGTAAAGATATCTTTCCATGACATTTGTAAGGCATAAGACAGGATCCCCTTGTCTTAAAAGAAGGTGACTGCATACTTCCATTAAGCTTGTCCTGCAAGTCATCACTACTATACCTGCAATTGCCCCTTAAAGAGGGTGAAGTGGGGTATCCATCTTGATAACAAATACATGGATAGTAAGGAAATCTCAAGTAAGTCAACCCCTACTTATGAAAGCTTGGTACTCTGTTACCAGGGCCAGCTTAACAGGCGAGCCAGTGAGGCACTGGCTTGGAGCGCACAACTTTATGGGTGTCCAAAGCCTGCCTCACTAAATTGCCCTTTGAATCTGATTTACATAGCCATGATAGCATGTTGCTTTGCTCTTGTGGGTGTGCTGTCTTATAAGTCACCAGCACCATGACATTTTTAAAGATAAGCAGAAGCATTTCTTGTTTTTCACAAGAAATGGGAAGTACTTGTTTCCACCTTTAGAAATGTGGTGATACCAGTGGCTTGTAAGGCAGCACAGCTGTGGGAGCAAAGGAAAATGCTCCCATGGCTATGTAAATTGAATGCAAGAGGAGAGGAGGTGACTACTGGCTAGAGGAGGCTGGCTAAGATTGCAGCTGATGCGTGGGGGAGGAATGGAAGGGGCTGACACTGGGGGAGTCACTGGGTCTGGAAGGGAGGCACTGAAAGTTACTAGGGGCTGACTCTGGGAGGGGGGAACAAACGGGGCTGATGGGGGGGGAGTTTACTGGGACTGGAAAGGGACTGATGCTGGAAGGAGGTTCACACTTGAGAAGGGGCTGAGACTGGAAGGGAGCTGATGCTGGGGCTGGAATAGGAAATGGGCTGAGGTGGGGGGGGGGGGGGGACTGGAAGGGAAATGATGTTCTCCGGGAACAAGCAGGAAGTCAGTCCTCACATATGGGTGATGTCGGCACCTTCGGAGCCCACATGGAAGCATCTCCCTAGTTTTCAAAGAAAGCCTTGGGGAGAGATGCACCACGCATACGTGGTCCCCTTCCCATCCAAGGGTGCTATCTTGCCTCTGTTTCCTTTTTTCCACTGAGCCCTCTGGACATCTGTCGAGTTTGCCCTGGAAAAAGTGTTTGTGTTTTGTGGTTGTGTGTTTGGGGGGCGGGTTTTTATACCACCTTCGGTTTGCGTACCGTTCCTGTTTTTGTTTTTTCTCTTCGAGGTGTCCCTCAACTGGTGTTCGTGCCTTTTTTTGGCCGAAGGTCTTGGACCCCTGCCAGGTGACAGGATCCCTTTTTTCCTGATGGCCTCCAGCAGCTTCAAGATGTGCAATTGGTACAGTAAGATGATGTCCCTCACGGATCCGCATGACTGCTGCCTCCGGTGCCTTGGCCCGGAACATAACAACGCGGACTGTGAACTTTGCAGGACCATGACCTCAAAGGTACTTAAGAGCTGTAAGCAGCAGCAGGAACATTTTTTCCAAAAGTCTGACTTTGCGCCGGAGTCTCTGACTCCTTCTCCAGGACCCCCTCTGGTACCTCAGTGCCCTGCCAAGACCGGGCCACCTCGGAGTCCTGCGGCCATGGTTCCTCTGAGAGGAAGTCCCTGGAGGTGGAATGCAAGAAGTCGAAGCCCTCTAAGACCTCTTCAGAGTCCAGGTCCAGGAAGACGGGAAAATCCCACTCCAGGCCCCACAGTCCCCAATGTGAGTGGGAGCGGGAGCAGCCTCGCAAGCTTCCCTGAAAGGAGTCGTCTGTACCCACTGACCATCCTTGGACACCCGAGGCAATCATCATCGGACTCCCCTTCGACGGAACAGATATCAGACCCGAAAACCTCGGCATCTGCGTCGAACGCTGTAGAGCCAACTGGCAGGAGACCAGGATGGTGGCCTTAGAGTGCAGTATCTCTGCCCTTGTGGCCTAGCAGCAGGCATTCATGTCTGATTCGTCCGGTTCATCTGCCCCGTCGATGAGACTCTTGATATTGAGGGCTTCCTCGGACGTCGAGCTGATCCTTGAGCACCACTGGCCTCGAGAGACTGAGCAGCATTGGACAAGGTCCCAGTCCTGTTCCTTGGGTCACTGGTCCTCTGGTGAGTGCACATGGCACAGACCGTAGTTCCTCTGGAGCCCTGAGCCCCTCGACTCAGATGTCGAGCAGGGTGACCACGAAGCCTCGGAATTGACCTCTGAATTCCAGTCCAATTGGGAGACCGAGGACAAGGAGTCCCCAGATGCTCTGCACCACAGAGACGTAACTTTGGACCCATCCCTCCCCCGGTGTCCCGAAGCCATTCGCCACCAGAGGATGTTGCCTTCCTCGACTTTGTGTGGTACATGGCTAGGGCACTCTCCATCGATACCGAGGCAGAGAAGGACCCTTGCAAGGAGAAACTGGAGATCCTCAAGTCCCCTCTGAAGGAGTCCTTCACGGTACCCATTCCATTGATCCTACGCTGCCTTCTCTGCATGTGGGAGACACCGGCGTCGGTGTCCATTGTCAGCAGGCGACTCAACTCCATGTGTCGAGTCCGTCAAGGCTCTGGGTTTCGGAAATCCCAACTTCCAGTTCATACTGCTAGACCAGTCCAGACAAATGGGTTATGCTCCCCTGCCAGCAGATGTTGGAGACTGGGAAACTCCAGAGTTGTGATTTGGCTAGGCTCTGGGTGGTATAGGTGTACCCCTAGGGGGTCCTATCAGTATTTTCTCTGTCTCCAGCAGATGAAGACAAGCTCGTCTAGTAATTAAATTTACCTGTCATTTACTGACTCCTGGATGTACCCAGAGCACACGAGATGTTTTCTCTGGGTTTCCCAGGTCCCTCTATTACCAAGTTGTTGTTTTTTTTGTTGTTTTTTGTTTTTTAAAGAATTTAAAGTAGTTAGTGGCAATATATCCTGAGGTGATCTCCTGATCTCGAGGTCAGTAGAGCTCCTTCCATCGAAGGAAACCCAGCTTCTGCCACGAGGGCCAAGGCAGCTGGAGGAGGATCAATATTCTCTAATCTATTTAGTGGCTTAACTTACATTCACTCGCATGGACACAGTTCATTAAAAAAACAACAACAAAAAAACGCACTGCCGGCTATAGACATCAGGTCCTCGGTACCTCCTTCGCTGGAAGCTCTGCAGAGTTCTCCACCTGCAGAAGGCTCTCAGGCAGCTCCCATGCTGCTTCCACAAACTCTGGAGGCCACAGTAGATAAGGCAGATAGCCAGTTCCTGGCACTCTTTCGCCATGCTTGGAACCTGTGGCGCTCAGAATCTGCAGGGGTACCTCCGGTGCCCGGCATGACTACAGACAAGGACATGTCTGGATCTCGCAAGCGGTCCCATAAGACCATAGACCTCAAAGGGGTGCGTCCTCCCAGGGAGGTTGCATGGGGCTTGCGGGGCAGTCCGGACATCCAGGATGACCACAAATCTTCGGGGGAAGTGAGCCTGGCTTCGTCAGATCATGAGGATGGGGAATATTCTCCTTCAGATTTGTCAGTAACAGCACAAGACGACTCTCAAGATATCAGACTCTTTCGGAAGGAAGAGTTACCAGCTTTAATTGCACAGGTAGAGTCGCTGCACCTTGCCGACACACCTGATCCGCAGAATTCCCAGGTCTTGTCGCAGCCAGACCCTATTTTGCAGGGCATACGTAAGCCTTCCAAAGTCTTTCCCTTTCCAGCGGAATTGCAGCAAATGGTACCTCGAATGGGAATCTCCGGATTCCTCTCTGCATACAGCATGCCGTATTGGACAGTTATACCTTTGGTCTCCCTCCGACCTGGACCGTTAGCTCACGTACCCGAAGGTGGATGCATTGGTAACTGGAGTTACCAAGCATACCACCATACCAGTCGAGGGTGGAGCAGCGCTCCGTGACCAACAGGACCATAAGGTGGAAAGTCTGCTTAAGACCGCCTTTTCGTCTTCTGCTCTATCTCCAGGAACAAGCGGGAATGAGTCTTCACATATGGGTACGTCGGTACCGACGGAGTCTGCGCGAGAACGCTTCCCAGCGTCCAATCAGAAAGCCTTTGGAATCTTCCCACCACGCCTGCGTGCTGCCTTCCCGCCTTCCCAACTGCCTCTCCTCAGTTTTCGTTTTTCTGCAGAGCCGGCAGGACGTCCTCCTGTCACCGCAGAAAATTCTTCTTTTATTTTTTAGTTTTCTTGTGGTCGCGGCTGCCTTCCCCGACGCCACCGGTACCGCCGGTGTTTGTTTTTTCTTTTCTTGTAAAATATTTTTCCTTTTTAAGGAATAATTTTCCTCCTTAGTGTCTCACGGTTTCTCAAGCCTTCCAGGCCTCTCCATTTTCCTCCATGGAACCGCCAGACACTCTTCCCAAGAAATGTACAAACTGTGGCGGTACAACCTTATTTTTAGACACTCACAATTGGTGTCTAACCTGCTTGGGTCCTGACCATTTTCCTCTGGAGCCCTCGGGCAATAGTATTGTGAGAAGAAGTTCTCAACATCGAGTTCCCCTCGACACGCGGTCCCCATCCAACTTCAGGGCACCGACCATATCTTCTACACAGGATCAGGTAACCCAAAAACAGTCTGTTAAGACTAGCCAGTCCTCGAGCGGCAGTTCTCATGCACAGCATAGAGATGCCTATGGCCTTGTCCTCGAGAATCCACTGGCTTCAAAACCCCGGTGGGAGTCTTCGGCCTCCAAAGCCTGTGTGGGGTTTCAGGATGTTCCTGAGGTTCACCCCTCACAGAACATACCTGAGCCATGCCTGGTGGTGGCATCCGCTTTGAGCGGTACCAATACCCCGGCATTGGCAATGGTGTTGGATGAAACATTCCTCACCAAGGATCGTCGTCTGGCATCCTCGGTACCTACGGGGCCGGTGGATACGCTCCAGACCGACCTTCCAGTATCGGTACCGGCACCGATACTAGTACCGACGTCGGTACCCTCCAGACGTGCATCAATAGACTCGCTTTCTTCGATGCCAAGTCTGGAATCGATCTCCAGTCTGGAGGACTGGGTACCGACTCGCCTTGGTACCGACACCCGTCTGTACCGATGGCTCGGTTCCGATAATTCGGATCCGCAACTCTCGGTTCCTCCGATACCATTAGAGTTGCCACCGGCTGGCCTTCATCCACCGGTATCAGATACGGTACCGAAGTCGGTACCGATATCCACATTACCATTGCTGTCGGTGCCTTCCATGCTTCTCTCATCAGGCTCGCTTCCCTCGATACCGAGTTTGGAATCGATCCCTAGCATGGACGATGTGCTACCGACTGTCGCTGGTCCCGACCTGCAGTACCAGCGACCATCCTCTAAGGATCCCATACTGCACCATTCAGGATCTTCTATTCCTATATACTTGGATAGATCTCTCGGTGTCAACGCTAGTTCTTCATCAGATCTAGCCTATCCAAAGGAAGTTCCCTCTGGGGATCCTTCTTTTCAGGCTTTCCTCCTGGATATGGCAAAATCACTTGCCATTCCTATTCCTGGACAGGATCCTACACAAAGGAATACAGAATCCCTCTCTATTCCTAGCAAAGCAAAGGAGAACATAATGCTTCCTTTGCATCATTCCTTGCAGGATCTCCTTCTACGAATGTGGGAAGCTCCTTTAAAGGTACCCCCACCTTCCAGAGCAACTGATCTTCTATATCAGGTGCCCCCCTCTCCAGGGTTTCAAAAGACTCAACTTCCTCATCATTCCTTTGTGGTAGAATCAGCAATGAAGCGGGTGAAGAGTACTAAAAAGCACTCTTCTTATCCGCCAGGTTGTGAGTGTAAGACACTAGATGCCTTTGGACGTCAAACCTTCCAGGCATCCATGCTTTCAGCAAGAATTCTCTCATATATTTTTTATATGGGTCTATCTCTTGAGGAGGTCACAAAGAAATTACATCTTTTGACTCCTTTTCTTCAAGAGCCCAAGAGTGCAGACTATTCCTCACTGGTTAGTCATGCTCAAAATATCTCTAGGTTTCTTACTCGTGCTTCCCTAGACTCCTTTGAGTCTGTTAGCAGGACTTCTACTATAGCTATAGGGGCACGACGTAAAGCCTGGCTCCATGCTTCAGACTTGGACAAATGGGCACGTTAAACTGGGAAATACTCCTTGCACTGGAGAAAATCTCTTTAACAAGGAGTCTTTACTCCAGGTTGCTCAGTTAACAACTGACTGTCCTGTTTCTAGAGGCTGTCCTACGCCTTCTGCTTTCCCAGTAGGTAGGAAATGTCCTACCAAACTTTCTTCCCCTGGGGGAGAAGGTTTTATCCATCATCTGCCCATCACACAGATGTTTCCAAACAGGGGAAACATCGCCCTGGTCTGAAGAATCCACAACCTCAACAGGGTCAACAAACCCAGCAGTCGCAGGGTTTCAAATAGATCATTGTCCCTCTTGGTTGGAGGTTAGGGTGGCAGTCTGCTTCTTTTCACTTGAAGTATCTGCACTAATTTTTATCCTAACCTTCCTAGATATCTCTTCATGAGACATCTTTTCTCTAACTCTAAGAGTCTTTATGATGCTCATGCCCATACTTACCTCTCTTTCCTCCAAGAGGAAGAGGAAAATCTGTTAACAACTATCAATAGACAGTTGTTTCCCTGTCCTGGCATGTATCGTCTCATCTGTCAGAGACTTCCTCCATAGTCGGTCTCTTGCAACTCTGTCTTACCTCCCTCTTCCTACAACATTGGTTTGTAAGAGGGGCTCTTTTAAACGGGTAAGCCCCTATGGTCCTCTACCTGTTCTACCGGGGGCTTCTCCCTTCTGGAGTTGTTTCCCCCCCTTGTTACCTTAGGGCAGCTCATCAGACAATAGGAAGTCCTACCATGTCTGTTCTTTCTTTTTCCCAATCTAAAAAAGGAAGAGGGAAAACAAATTTTTCCACGCTGCCCTGGTAGTTGCTGCAAATACAGAAATTCCTACTGGTTAAGCCACTGGTTTTGTTCACCACACAACCAGGGCTTCCCCTCCACTAGCAATCCTCCTAGCCTCACTGCTAAGTCCCAAACAGGTTCGTAACCTTGTTTGGGAAACCCTATTATCACAGTCTGGTTGGTTACTTTCTATTCTTTGCCCCCTTGTCTTTGGCAGAATAGCTGGTTGCCTGCTGGCTTTCCACAGCCAGTTTTTTTTCTTCTAACCAACCTGCAGCATGCTCTCTGCATCTCTACAGAGTAGCTTTGCACTATGGGCCCTTGCTAGAGAGCATTGGTATCTGGCCTAGCAGATAACCCCAGATGGTTAGGAGGGGTTCCCCCAGTCATGTTCCATGTCTGGCAGGTATTCCCTACCCTTACCATCTCATCTTAAATCTCTTTTGAGGCATAAGCCTCAGGCCTTTCATTATGTGAAAACCTCAAGGAGGGCCAATTCCCTGACTTGACCCATATCTCCTTGAATCTTCCAGTCAGAGATAAACTTCTTCAATGGCAGCTAATACCCATCTTGCCCTCATAGATGGCTCACTAGGGTATCTTCCTCCAGGGGCGTCCTCTATCCATTCTCCATACTGCAATTCTGGAGAGATCTGGACTTCCTGTCTGCATGTCCCTTTTTTCTTTCCTAATTGACACCATTTAGGAAAGACATTGCGGAGCTTCAGGTACTCTAAAGCTTAACGCTCCTGAGTCTGTCCTTCCTTATCAGATACAAGGGTCTCCATACCCTTTCTCCCCTACATGGACTGATTCCAACCCCAGTCCAGTTGGGTCAGACTCATTTTTTCTCTTGGTCCAGGGTTTGTAGTATTTTTGGACCAAAACAGCTTAAGCTTTCTTTAATAGTATCTTCTGCGTCTCCGCTGAAGCTCTACCTCTTATACTACCCCAGTTTTTTTCCCTGGGGTTATTCTCACCCTGAAGGGTTCTGACCTCCACTTGTTTTTTCTACTTTTATTACCTCTACTTCTCAGTGAGGTACCCCTTGAGCACAATCACTGGCTCTTTTAACAGATCCATATCTACCTCAGTGGACTTGTGCAATGCCAACAAGGGAGGCCTAGATCACAATATTATACTACTAAATGCTCTCTATACAGGGTCTTCCCCTTTTGAAGCCCTGTTCTAGCCAGCTGTTCTACAGCTCCTTTTCTGTATTCAACTCCTTCCCTCTATCCCCAGGATGCCTGAGGTCCTGAAGAATAGCATGGCTCGTTCTAGACATGCTAGGACTCTGGGCATCTGAGCTTGGGAGTCCCCATATGTGAAGACTCATTCCTGCTTGTTCCTGGAGATAGCACAGTTACTTACCTGTAACAAGTGATCTCTGGGAACAGCAGGAATAAGTCTTCACAACCCACCCACCTCCCCTAGGAGTTGTTTTTTCTCTATCTCTATCTTTCCCTTCCTTGCTCTCTCTCCATCCTGTTCACATCCTTTTGGAGGTGCGGTCTCCAGAATTGCACACTATACTCCAAATGAGGTCACACCAAAGACTTATACAGAGGCATTATCACCTCCTTTTTTCTGCTAGCCATTCCTCTCCGCATGCATCCAAGCATCCTTCCGCTTTTGTGTAAAGGCACCACATGAGCCTCTCTCCAGTCCTTTGGCCCCACTCCCGACTCCAACGAGGCATTGAAAAGGTCAGTTAGTGGAGCTGCTAGAACGTCCCCAAGTTCCCTCAGTATTCTCGGGTGTGTCCTATCTGGTCCCATCGCTTTGTCTACTTTAAGTTGAGAGAGTTTCTCAAGAACACAGTCTTTTGAAAATTGTTAATGATATCCTTTGCTTCTGTTCCTATTTGTGGTTGTTTTCTGAGGTCCTGCTCCTGGTTCTTCATCTGTGAACACAGAACAAAAATATTTGTTAAGCAATTCCGCTTTATCCTTATCAGCTTCTACATATTCCTCCCCTGCACCCTTGAGTCTGACAATACCACTGTTGCCCTTCCTCTTCTCACTAATATATCTGAAAAAAGTCTTATCCCCCCATTTTATTGCATTGGCTATTTTCTCCTCCTTTTGAATCTTTGCCTTCTTGACTACTTTGCTCGCCTCTCTATGTTTTTCCAAATACAGATGCCTGTCTTCCTCTCTCTGTAATCTCTTGTATTTCATGAAGGCCTCCCTCTTTTTCTTCACTTTTTCAGCTATTTCTTTTGAAAACCATAGCGGTCTCCTTTTCCTTTTACCTTTTATTTACCATTTTAACAAAAAGGTTGGTTGCCCTTAAAATATCCCCTTTCAGTTTTGCCCACTGTTTTTCTACATCCCTCAGCTGTTCCCAGCCCACTAACAACTCCCTGAGGTATTGGCCCATCTTAGCAAAGTTAGTCTTCCTAAAGTCTAAAATCCTCACATTTGAATGGATTCTAACAGCCCTAGTCCTAATATTGAACCACACCATCTGGTGATCACTGGATGCAAAATGACCTCCCACTACAACATCAGAAACACTTTCACCATTGGTAAGCACCAAGTCCAGTATGGCCCCTTCATGTGTGGGGTCTGTTACCAGTTGCCTGAATAGTTCTTCCTGTAGTGAATCCAGGATCTCCTTACTTCTAGATGATACTGCAGCAGGAATGTGCCAATCAACATCTGGCATAATGAAATCTCCTATCAGTAGCACTTCCCCTTTCCTAGCAATGCTGCGCATGTCTTCAATTAACTCTCTGTCCACCTCTTCCTCTTGTGAAGGAGGTCTGTATATCACACCAATGTAAATAGATTTCTCTTTCCCTCTTTCTAGTTTAACCCACAATTCCTCCCCTCTCCCTTTTAAGCTCTGTAATTCCAAAGCTTTAATAGTAGTTTTTACATATAGTGCCACTCCTCCTCCCCTACTTCCTACCCTGTCCTTTCTGAATAAAGTATGGTCAGGTATAGTTGCATCCCAATCATGGTTTTCTGTGAACCATGTTTCTGTAACTGCCACTAAGTCCAAGTCAGCCACTCCCACCAAAGCTTCAACATCAGGGATCTTATTTCCCATGCTACGGGCATTTATACACACTGCTTTCCATATGTTACCCCTTTCCATAAAGGTATTTAATGTATCACCTACCTGGGGACTTTCACTTACCTGCGGGCTTTCTTCACCCATCCCCAATGAATCTAGTTTAAAGCCCTCTTCAGTAGATTAGCCAGTCTACTACTGAAGACGTGTTGACCTTCCTTGGACAGATGGATGCCATCTCTGCTCTGCAACCCTTGGAACAGCATCCCATGGTCTAGGAAACCAAAACGCTCTCGATAACTTCATCCATGCAGCCATGCATTCATCTCCAGGATGCGAGCCTCTCTGCCTTGACCTTTACCCTCAATAGGGAGGATTGAAGAGAACACCACCTGTGCACCTAACTGCTTCGTCCTCTGTCCCAATCCTATCTAACAGAGAGACATATACAAGTAAAGATAGGTCACAAAACATCTCAACCCATAAGAATTTTACAAGGAGTTCCACAAGGTTCTGCCCTCTCTTCTCTTTTGTTCAACATCTACATACAACCAATCTGCAACATCCCGACAAAAAATGGCATTAATTATACCATTTATGCAGATGATATTATGATATTCACAACTGTCTCAATTGATAACCCTGACTATTCTAAAATTACAGATTGTCCCTCACAAATGTCTACATGGTGTAAAAACAACAACATGGAAATCAATTTCAGCAAGACTGAGGCCTTATTCGTCTCTCGTAACCCTGATTTCTCACCTTCACCTTGCATCATGATAGAAAACTCAATTATTCCTATAAAATCAGAAGTAAAATATCTGGGTGTGACTCTGGACAAAGAAATGAATCTTAAAACACATATAAGTAAGACAATCAGAAGTGCATATTACAGAATGAAAATTATCAGAAGACTAAGACCCCTACTCGAAGCTGTTCATTTCCGTAACGTATGCCAAGCTTTAATCACCCCCTTACTTGATTTTTGTAATCCTATATACCTTGGTCTAAAAAAACAGTCACTTAAGCCATTACAGCTCGCTCAAAACACTGCTGCACGAATAATTTTTGGATTATCAAGCCAGGAGCATATACCTCCCATTATGAAGGAGCTTCATTGGCTACCTATAGCATCTCGCATAAAGTATAAAACCATAATATACATTTTAAAATCAAGCAACACTGTTCTGCAAATAGCTTGACTTCTCTCATTCAATCAGACAGCAAAAGACCAAGAAGAATAGGATCTTCCAACAGAGTCAGCACCTCAATTGACTTTAGAAAAACCCGTAAGGATACTTCAGAAAGGGCATTCTCTTTTGCGGTGCCAAATATTTGGAACTCTCTTCCAAATGATTTAAGAGCAGCTCAGGACCTTAAAGACTTTCGAAAACAACTGAAAACTGTCCTGTTTATTGAACACTATGGTCTCGTTGAATAATTAATTAATTCAGTTATTAAGAATGACTAATCATATAGCAGTCTGTATCATAGCTCACATTGTATTATAGTACATAATGTATATAGCGCAATTTATTACAATGTAACATGCCCTAATTTAACAAACTATGTAATTTTCATTACTGCTTGTTTACACATTGACTGCTTTTGTATGTCTTGTTTCTCCAGGACCAAGCAGGAAGTCAGTCCTCACTTATGGGTGACGTCGGCGCCGACGGAGGCCTCGCGGAGCAATTTTCCCCCAGCTTTCAAAGAAAGCCTTTGGGAATTGCAGCGCGCATGCGCGGTCCTCTTCCCGCCCGAGGGTGCCATCTTAGCCAGTCTTCTTTTTTCCGCGGAGCCCTACAGACGTCCCCGTCGTGTCCCCGTGAAAAAGTTGATATTTCTTCATAATTTTATTTCTTTTTCCTTCGGTTCGACGCCGGTCTTTTTCCCGCCTGGACTCGCGACGCCGGTCACGAGTCCTCTTCCTTTTTTCAGTTTTTCTGACTTAGTCAGCTTTCGTTTTCGGTTTTTCCCTGGCAGCCCGGTCCTTTGACCTCGCCGGGGCCCCTTTTTCCCCCGATGGCTGCCAGTGGTTTTAAGCGGTGTGGTCAGTGTGACCGAAATATGTCACTAACTGACACACACGACTTTTGCCTCCGCTGCCTGGGCCCGGATCATGAAGAAATGATCTGTGGGCCCTGCGGCAAAATGTCCTCCAAAGCGTTGAGAAGTCGGCGGCATCAGCGGGATAGAATCTTCGCTGACCCCAGCCGTACCCGGACTTCGTCGGAGGCCTCCGCGTCCAAGGGTTCCAGCTCGGACCATCGCCGGAGTTCCTCCGACAGGGGTTCTCCCTCCGGGGACCATTGACGTCAGGTGAAACCCGCGAGGGCGGCGTCGGTGGACGCTCCTGGCTCCGCGAGGGCCATGTCGCATAGCCCCGATAGCCGCCCCGGGTCCTTGGAGAAGGAGCACCTCACGAAGCGACCTCGCCTGGAGTCGGAGCTGCCGGTTCGGGTAAGTCCTGTGGTCCTCCTGGACTCACCTCCGCGACAGCCGACGTCGGGCCCGACGCCGTCGGGGCCCGAGTCGGGGGCTGCTGGGTCACCTGAGCTCGGACTCAGGTTGACGGCCTTGGAGAGCAGACTGTCTGCCTTCATGGACCAGCAGCGGGCACTGCTCGCTGGCTTCGCTGGCGTCGCTGCCCCGACCGCCGGGACGTCGACGTCCAAGTCGACCCCGGAGACCGAGCCGATCCTCGAGTCGATGCGAACTCGAGTCGATCCTCGGTCGAGGTCACCCTCGGCCTCCCGTTCGGGACCGAGGTCGCCGACGCCGACTCCCTCGGCGTCGGGGCGGCAGGCGCCGCGCCCTGCCCGGGCCGACCCCACCGAGTCCTCGTCGGAGTCGGTCTGGGAGTCTGAAGAGGAAGAGTCGCCTGATTCTTTCCGGACTCGGTGTGTCCCCTCGGACTCACCGGAGTCCGAGCCTCGGAAGCAGTCCCCCCCGGAGGATGCCCGGTTCTCGGACTTCGTCAGGGATATGGCCAAGGCTTTGGCCTTCCCTGCGGACCCCGAGGAGGAGCCTCGAGCCGAAGAGCTCGACGCCCTCCAGTATGACTCTCCCGCAAGGGAACACTTTACTGTACCGGTTCCTCCTATGCTGGAACGACTACTCTTCCGCATGTGGGAGAGTCCGGCCTCCTCGCCGGTCCTGAGCAAGCGGGTCGATTCTATCTATCGAGTCCGCAAGAGCCCTGGCTTTCAAAAGGCACAGCTACCACACCATTCCATGGTAGTGGAATCGGCCATGCATCGTCTTAAGAGCCAGAAGATGCACTCCTCGGTGCCTCCTGGCAGGGAGGCCCGTAACCTGGATGGCCTTGGTAAGAAGTGTTTCCAGGGCTCTATGCTTGCGTGTCGTGTCCAGACCTACCAGCTATACATGGGCATGTATCTCCGAGACCTGGCTAAAGAGCTAGCCGGATTCTCCGCTGGGTTGTCCGAGGAACCCTTGCGGAGGTTCCTGGCCTTTTCCACTGGCATTCGGGAATGCTCCAAGTTCATGTCCCGAGCAGCCTATGATGGCTTTGAAGCATCGGCTCGAGTGGCCGCAGCCGGCATCGGTGCCCGCCGACAGGCTTGGCTTCAGTCGTCCGACCTTGAGCCCTGGGTGCAGGACAAGTTGGTCGATGTCCCCTGCCGAGGCGAGAACCTCTTTGGCAAGCCCATGGCTGAAAAGGCTGCACAAATTGAGACTGAGACTCTCACCAGGACCAGGCTTTCTAGGAAGACCTCCGCCCCTTCCCAGAAAAAGAAGGGCTCGGGAAAAAAGTCCTTTTACCCGAGGAAGGCGGCTGCCTACAAACAATACCCCCATTATCAGGCCCCTGCAGCTCCCCAACAGGGCCAGCAGGCCAAGGGACGGGGTTACGGGTCCCGTAGGCAGCAAGCCCCCAAGCCTGCACCACCAGCCCCTGCTCAGCAGGGTGGGGGTTTTTGACTCCTTAAGCATAGCCTCTCCCCCTCCGCTGGCTCCTCCCAGCACCGGAGGCCGGCTGGTTCACTTCGCCCACAGGTGGTCCAGCATCACTTCAGATGCCTGGGTGCTTCAAGTCGTAAGAGAAGGCTATCTTCTCCACTTCCACCAGGTCCCTCCCTCCTATTTTCCAGGAGAACCTCCACGACTCCCTCTGCACAGGGAATTACTCCTTCAGGAGTTAGCAGGTCTTCTACAGGACCAGGCGGTGGAACCGGTGCCCCACCACCTGAAAGGTCAAGGCTTTTACTCCAGGTATTTTCTGATACCAAAGAGAACGGGAGGCCTCCGACCCATCCTGGACCTGCGCAACCTCAACAAGTTCCTTGTGCGGGAGAAGTTCAAGATGCTTACCCTTGGAATCCTTCTGCCCTACCTCCAGCAGGGAGATTGGCTATGCTCCTTGGATCTAAAGGATGCCTACACGCACATCCTCATCCACCCAAGCCACCGACAATACCTAAGGTTTGTGGTGGCAGGAAATCATTACCAGTACAGGGTACTGCCCTTTGGCCTGTCCTCCGCACCGCGGGTCTTCACAAAATGTCTCGCGGTGGTGGCGGCCCATCTCCGGCTTCACGGCCTCTATGTCTTTCCGTACCTCGACGACTGGCTCATCAGAGCAGCGTCCGCTCTGGAGGTCACCAACGCCACGCGCCGCACGGTGACTCTTCTGCAGCACTTGGGCTTTGTTATAAACTTCGCAAAGTCCACTTTGCTCCCCTCACAGGATCTCGAGTTCATCGGCGCAAGACTGCACACTCCTCAGGCACGAGCATACCTACCGCTCGACAGGGCTCAACGGCTCATGGACCTAGCCGACCGTTTTCGCGGCCAGCCCCTGGTCTCAGCCAGGCGCTTCCTGAGACTACTCGGCCATATGGCTTCCACCGTCCATGTGACCCCCAATGCCCGCCTGAATATGCGGCCTGCTCAATGGTGTCTCCGCCAGCAGTGGCGACAAGCCACAGGCGGCCTAGCAGACCTGGTGCGCGTCTCCGAGCCGCTGATCTCGTCTCTCCGGTGGTGGCTTCAGCAGCCGAACCTGACATTCGGAATGCCTTTCCAGTCTCCTCAGCCGACCCGGGTGCTGACAACGGATGCATCCCTCCTGGGCTGGGGTGCGCATTGCCAAGGGGCACGTACTCAGGGCCTCTGGACCACGTGGGAGTCTGCTCAGCAGATCAACTTCCTGGAGCTCAGGGCGATCCGCCTGGCTCTCAAGGCTTTCTCCCACCTGACTTCTCACCAGTCCGTCCTTGTCCAGACGGACAATCAAGTTGCCATGTTCTACGTGAACAAGCAAGGGGGCACGGGCTCCTACCTCCTCTGCCGGGAGGCACAGAAGCTCTGCTCTTGGGCCGTCAGTCACGGCATTCTCCTCAAGGCAGTTTATCTCCCAGGCCAAGAGAATTGCCTGGCGGACAAACTCAGCAGGATCCTCCAGCCGCACGAGTGGCGTCTGGATCCCTTGGTAGTTCAGAAGCTCTTTCTAAAGTGGGGCCTCCCCACGGTGGATCTCTTTGCCAGTCCTCACAACCGGCAACTTCCTCGCTTCTGCTCTCGTCAGCCCCACCCCCTTCGGGTTGCGGCGGACGCTTTTCTACTCTCCTGGTCGGGAAGCCTTCTGTACGCTTTCCCTCCCATCCCGATAGTCTCTCGGACTCTTTTCAAGGTTCTCCGAGACAAAGCCTTCATGATCCTGGTGGCCCCTCGCTGGCCCAGACAACCGTGGTTTCCGCTCCTGCTGCAATTAGCGGTGGAGGATCCATTCCCTCTGGGGTTTCAACCGGATCTCCTCACTCAGGATCAGGGGTCTCTGCTACACCCCAACCTCAGGTCTCTCAACCTAATGGCCTGGCTGCTGAGAGGGTAGTCCTTGCTCCCCTTCTCCTGCCGGCAGAGGTGGAGGAGGTCGTCTTGGCTTCGCGACGGCCTTCTACCCGCAAATGCTACGCCCTTAAATGGCGTCGCTTTTCCGTTTGGTGTACCCAACAGTCTCAGGATCCCTTCTCCTGCCCGGTGTCGGTGATCTTGCAGTACTTGCTACACCTCTCTAATCTGGGACTTAAGTCCAACTCCGTCAAAGTTCACCTCAGTGCTCTTTCGGCACATCATGTGCCGGTGGACGGCAGACCTCTCTCCAGCGACCCTCTCGTTGCGAGGTTTCTCCAAGGTCTCCTTCTACTTAAACCACCTCTGCGCCCGCCAGCGCCTGACTGGGACCTGAATGTGGTTTTGCAGCGGATCACCTGTCCGCCTTTTGAACCTATGGCTACCTGTTCTCTCCGTTTTCTGTCTTGGAAAACACTGTTCTTGATAGCCCTCACTTCCGCTAGACGCGTAAGTGAATTGCAGGCCCTCGTGTCTGATCCCCCTTACACTCGGTTCTACAAAAATAGGGTAGTCCTACGGACTCACCCGAAATTTCTTCCAAAAGTGGTCTCCCCTTTTCACATCAATCAGGAGGTGGTACTTCCAACCTTCTTTCCCAGGCCACACTCCAGCCGAGCTGAAACAGTCCTCCATACCCTGGACTGTAGAAGAGCTTTGAACTTCTACCTTGACCGTACGCGGGAGCACCGTAAAGCTGCTCAGCTTTTTGTGTCTTTTGACCCCAATAAATTGGGGCTCCCGGTCTCCAAGCGTACCCTGTCCATCTGGGTTGCGGACTGTATCTCTTGGGCTTATGGGGCGGCCGGACTCTCCTTGGAAAGTCGAGTCACGGCTCATTGCGTTCGGGCAAAGGCTACGTCAGTGGCTTACCTCCGCTCTGTTCCGCTGGCAGACATCTGCCGGGCCGCTACTTGGTCTTCGAGCCAGACTTTTGCGGTCCATTACTGTCTCGAGAGGGAGTCCCGCAGGGACAGTGCTTTCGGACAGGCAGTCCTCCGTAATCTCTTTGGGGTCTGAGCAACTCCTACCCTCCATCCCGGATGTGGGCTACCGGTGGGTAATCATTCAGCGAAGATTCTTTCCTTCTGTGCTGCTGAGCTAGAGGGAGCTCATTTTTGTGCTTAGGGTCTCCGGTAGCCTTGAGCTTGGGAGTCCCATAAGTGAGGACTGACTTCCTGCTTGGTCCTGGAGAAAGCGTAGTTACTCACCTGTAACAGGTGTTCTCCAGGAGCAGCAGGAATCAGTCCTCACAACCCTCCCTCCTCCCCTTGGAGTTGCAATCGTCTGCTTTAGTTTTTTTACAAATTTTTCTGCTGTCTTTTTAGCTATGTCATCTGACTGGCTAAGATGGCACCCTCGGGCGGGAAGAGGACTGCGCATGCGCGCTGCAATTCCCAAAGGCTTTCTTTGAAAGCTGGGGGAAAATTGCTCCGCGAGGGCTCTGTCGGCGCCGACGTCACCCATAAGTGAGGACTGATTCCTGCTGCTCCTGGAGAACACCTGTTACAGGTGAGTAACTACGCTTTGTTAAACCGCTTTGATTGCATGATAAGGCGGTATAGAAATACCATTAAATAAATAAATGAAGTCACTTTTGATACGTTCCGAGGTATACCTGGCAGTATCATTTGTTCCAACATGGATTAGCAACATTGGGTAATAGTCAGTGGGCTTGATGAGTCTTGGCAAACTCTCCGTAACATCTTGGATTTGGCACCAGGCAGACAGCATACCTCTCTGGACATCAAGTCTGGTCGGCAGATGGACGCCTCACAAGAGAGTCTCCAACCACCACTACCTTTTGTTTCCTTGTGGTCACTGATTCTGCAACTTTGGGGTACTTGAGCTCTGGTTCTTCCCTTTCCAGGGCTGCTTTCACCTCCTCCCCTTCCAGGGCTGCATAATGGTTCTTCAATTCAAGGGCTGGAGAAGTTGGATTGGTGATTTTGCAGGCCCTGGTGACTTGTATCCAACCATCGACATTCTGTTGGCACCCATCTTCTCCTGTGCTGGAGAGCTTGGTTGCTGCAAGAAGCATCTCATCAATGTACTTCTCACTGTCTTGAATGCTCCTCAGCCTTGCCACCTCCTCTGAGTTCCTCCACTTGTTTCCTCAGAGCTTCAGCATGCAGGCACCCTGCACATGGAACCGGTCCTTCAACTGGCATTAGGACCTCTGTCTGGACCGAGGCAGAAGCTGTAATGGAGGCAACAGCTTTAGCGATATGATTTTTCCCAGCCATTGTTCTGTTCGTGGAGCTTAGGTATCTGTTAAAACAAAAGAGAGAGATCTACCAAGTACCAGCCGGTTTCCCAGCTGTCCTTTCAGAGAAAAAGCAGTTAAATCTCCTTAATTATATTCAAAATGTGCTGGTCCAATTCTCTGTGCTTTGTCAAATGGGGAGGTGCCCAATAAAGCAAGACTACTCGCTAGGGGTGAGTGGGAGTCGGGGTGGGTAGGGAGGGAACTAACTCCTGATTAGGTGTTAGCAGTTCCCAAAGCTGAAGAGCTTACTAGAGTTCAACCACCTACTGTGCTCAAGGAAAGTCCCACTAAAGCACCAAAAAGAAAGTAACCTTGCTTTAAAAATGTACAAAAATCCCTTTTAAAAGCTCCCAGTCAGAGAGCTAACAATTTAATATAATAAAACAAACCCTTAAATCCTTGCAGTTGGTTGATCTGGAGAGCTCCTGTAGGAAAGCCTGAATAGACCCTGCTCCTCACCAAGCTCGCAGATCTCAAAGATAAGGCGGTGGAGCCAGTGCAGAAACATCATCTCTGGGGCACCGACTTCTACTCCAGGTACTTTCTCATCCCCAAGAGAACAGGGGGCCTCAAGCCCACCTTGGATCTGCAGGATCTGAACAAGTTCCTGATAAGGGAAAAGTTCAAAATGCTCTTCCTTGGAACATTGATGCCATTCCTCCAGCAGGGAGATTGTCTTTGCTCCTTAGACCTAAAGGATGCCTACGCACGCAATCCTGATCCATCCCAGCCACAGAAAATACCTCCGGTTCGTGGTAGGAGGAGAGCACTACCAGTACAGGGTGCTGCCCTTCGGGCCGGCCTCATCACCAAGGGTCTTTACCAAGTGACTCATGGTGGTCGCAGCCCACCTCTGTCTCCAAGGGGCCTTCGTCTTTCCCTTCCTGGACGACTGGCTCATAAGTGGAGACACAGCTGCAGAGGCACAATGCGCCACAGGGTGCACTATCAACACCCTGCAGCATTTGGGATTCATCAACTACCCAAAATCCCACCTTTCCAGTGCCTGGAGTTTTATAGGGGCTCAGCTAGACATCCTCCAGGCCAAGGCCTTCCTCCCTCAGGAGAGGTCAGAACGCCTCAGAGAGCTAGCCACAGAGGTACAGCGATGCTGGCTACCTGCCCGGCTTCTCCTCTGCCTGCTGGGCTATATGGCCTTTATGGTTCACATGATCCCATATGCATGACTGACCATGAGAGCAGCCCATTGGTGCCTTCACTCTCAGTGGCCACAATCCACAGATAAGTTCCAGGACAGCGTGAATGACCTGCCAGCTGGAGGACTGCCTTGGTTGGTGACATATCCCCTCGTCACTCTCAGGCCAGGATGTCCTTCCAGGTACCCACCACCAGAGGGTCCTCACTACGGATGTCTCCTTACTGGGCTGCAGAGCACATTGCGAGGGCCTCCAGATGGCAAGGCAGCTGGTCCCAGATGGATTCCCAGAAGCAAATCAATCAGAGCTCTGGGTGATTTTTCTGGCTCTCTAAGTCTTCCGCCACCAGCTGCAGTACCTGTCTGTGCTGGTCCAGACTGACAACCAAGTCACAATGTTGTACGGGAACAAACAAGGAGGCATGGGGTCATACTCCCTCTGCTAGGAGGCAGTAGCCCTCTGCTCCTATATGATATGCACCCTCAGCTCCTAAGAGCAGTCTATCTCTCGGGCCAAGTCAATACCCTGACAGACAAGCTGAGTAGAGTCCTCCAGTTGCACGAGTGGTGCCTAGATCCCAAAGTGGCTTCCTGGCTGTTTGTTTCAATTCTGTGGTGTCCTCCTAGTGGTCCTGTTCGCCAGCCCAGATAACATGCAGTTGCCCTGCTTCTGTTCCTGCCAGCCACACCCAACCTGGGTGGCAGCAGATGTGTTCCTCATTCCATGGACAGAAAGCCTCTTTTATGCCTTCCCGTCACCACCACTGGTCATCAAGACCCTCTTCAAGGTCCAGCGTGACAGGGCATCACTAATACTGATAGCTCCCCAGTGGCTCAGGCAACCCTAGTTCCTGTTGCTCCTCTCCCTTTCGGCAGCGTTTCCGATTTCCCCTGGGCCAAGCTCCAGGACTACTCTCACAGGAGCAGGGCTCCTTCTACACCCCAACCTGGGGTCTCTGTCACTCATGGCTTGGCTGCTGAAAGGGGGTAGCGTGATCTCCCTTCAACTTCCCACGGGACATGGAAGAGGTTCTTCTGGCCTCTCATAAGGCTTCCACAAGAAGGGCATATGCCTTCAAGTGGCACCAAGTCTCGGTGTGGTGCACCGAAAGATGGGCGAACCCATTCTCCTGCGCAGTACAAGTGATACTGCGTACCTGCTCCATCTGTCGCAGGTGGGACTAAAGTCCAACTTGGTCAGAATGCACATGTGTGCTATCGCAACGCACCACCATTCTGTTGAGGACAGAACCCTCTCAGCTCAGCCCCTTGTATCTTGGTTCTTGCGGGGCCTCAAGCTATCCAAACCCCCCGTCCACCCTCCAATGGTGGAGTGGGATTTCAATGTGGTGCTCTCACAGCTCACTAGACTGCCATTCGAGCCCCTGGCTACCTGCCACTTGAGGTACCGCTTCCTGGTGGCACTCACATCAGCGAGCTCCACATGAGGTTCTACAAGAACAGGATGATGCTCCACATATACCCCGTTTTCTACCGAAGGTGGTGTCCCCATTCCATCTCAATAATCCCCTACCACCTTTCTGAGGCTTTACACCGGAAAGGCAAAGACAGTCTGCCATACTTTAGATTGTAAAAGCGCCCTGTCCTCCTTTCTGCAATGGACTCTGGGCTGCCGCAAAGCACTCCAGCTTTTCGTATTCTGGGCTCCTAGTGACTAAGTGAACTCTGTCCACTTGGGTGGCGGACTATATTGTCCTCGCTTATAAGCAGGCTGGGGATCTCACTTGACCAGCAGGTCATAGCGCACTGCGTCAGAGCCATGGCCACCTCTGTGGCAAATCTGCATGCCACACCTGTGACAGAAATCTGCCAGGCTACCACCTGGTCTTCTGTCCATAGCTTCACAGCTCACTACTCTCTGGAGACGGAGTCCTGATGGGACAGCATCTTCAGCCAGGCCATACTCCATGATCTCTTCAGGGTGTAGGCAACTCCTACCCTCCAACCCTTCTGTGTTCAGGCTACCGGAGTGCTGGTTCGCCTCTGGACACTTGGGTCTTGTGAGAATCTCTCAGTAGGGACTCAACTTCTGCAGCTTGCGGCTCATCCTTTGCAGATTGCCGTGGCATTTTTCTTTTACAGATTCTCGGTAGCTTGTAGCTGGGGAGTCCCATATGTGAGGACTAACTTCCTGCTTGTTCCCAGAGAAAGCATAGTTACTCACCTGCAACAGGTGTTCTCCAGGGACAACAGGAATCAGTCCTCACAACCTTCTCACCTCTCCTTGGAGTTTGCTTCGGTACCGTATTTTAATGTTTGCTGTCTTAGCTATGTCATTAGACTGATGCAAGATGGCACCCTTGAGCGTGAAGGTGACCACACATGTGTGGTGCATCTCCCAAAGGCTTTCTTTGAAAGCTGCAGAGATCCTTCCACATGAGCTCCGGTGCCAACGTTACCCATATGTGAGGACTAATTCCCACTGTTCCCAGAGAACACCTTTTACAGGTGAGTATGCTTTCTCTGGGAACAAGCAGGAAGTTGGTCCTTACATATGGGTGACGTTGCTGCCTATAGAGCTCGCGCTAAACATCTCCCCAACTTTCAAAGAAAACCTTTGGGAGATGCACCACACATGTGTAGTCCCCTTCCCACCCAAGGATGCCATCTTGCCTCAGTTTCCTTTTTTCCCCACAGAGCCCTCTGGACATCTGTCTAGTTTCCCATGGAAAAAAATGTGTGTTCTGTTTTTATCCAGTACGCATACTGGTTTCTTCCCGTCCCCAAGCCAGCGCACCTCCTTAGGCCCATTTTTGTTTATCGAGATATCCCTTGTTTTGCTGCAGGCCTCTGACCCTTGCCTGGACAGCAGGGACCCCCTTTTCCCGATGGCCTCCAGCAGCTTCAAGAAATGTGATCGGTGCAGTAAGATGATGTCCTGCACAGGCCCACATGACTGCTGCCTTGGGACGGAGCATGATGACTCGGACTACGAACTCTGTAGGACCATCAAGGCCATCAGCTGCAGCAAGAACAGTACTTTCACAAGTCTGACTCTGCACCGGAGTCTCCGGTGACATTGCGCTCCAGGGCCCCCATCAGTACCTCGGTGCCCTGATAGGCCTGGACTGCCTTGGAGTCCCATGGGCGTGGGTCCTCAGACGAAATCCCCGGAGGTGGAACGCAAAAAGTTGAAATCCTTGAAGACTGCCTCAGAGGACAAATCCTGGAAGAAGGGAAAATCCCATTCAAGGCCCCACAGTCCCTGGCGTGAGTCAGAGGGGTCGGAGTGGGAGTGGCTCCACAAGCTGCCCCAGAAGGAGTCGTCTCTATCTGGCGACCAACCTCGGACACCCGAGGCCATCCTCGTGAGGACTCCCCCTTGATAGAACTGATGCCAGGCCCAAAGTCATTGGTGTCCGCGTCAAAGGCTGCAGAGCCAACTGGTATGGAGACCAGGTTGGCGGCCTTAAAGCAGTATATCTGCCCTTGTGGCCTGCAATGGCATTTTTTGTCAGATTCCTCTGGTTCATTTGCTCCGATAATGGGACCCTCTACCTCTAAGGGCTTCCCTGAACATAGAGCCAATCCTCAAGAGCTACCAGCCTCAAGAGACCCATCGGCATCAGATGTCCTGTTCCTTGGGGCACTGGTCCACTCTGGAAGTCGGGGGCGCTCGGTCCTTGACTACGATGACCACGGGCCTTAGACTCCTCTTCGAACTTTGTGTCAAAATGGGAGGCTGAAGATGTGGAGTCCCCAGACACTCGTTGACAGAGGTGCTCTCAGTGTCCTGGTGCCATTCCCCGCCCAAGTATGTCGCTTTCCTCAACTTTGTGTGGGAAATGGTAAGGCATTCGCCATCAAGGCTGAGGAGGATCCCCGCGTGGAGGAACTGGAGATTCTCCAGTATGAGGTCCTGCCTAAGGAAGCCCTTAAAGTGCCTGTCCCTCTGATCTTCAAGTACTGCCTCCTCCATATGTGGGAGACACCGGCGTCGGTGCCCATCGTCAGAAGGCGACTCGACTCTATGTACCTAGTCTGCTGAAGTCCTGGGTTCCAGAAGACTCAACTTCCACACAACTCGATGGTCGTTGAGTCTGCCATGTGCAGATTCAAGAGTCAAAAGACCCATTCCTCAGTGCCTCTCGGCAGGGAGGTCTGTACCCTCGACCACTGTTCCCTCTAAGCTGTGCGTGTTTGCGTGCGCACACACCTCGCCGAGTGAGCGCACATACTTTACAACAGAGCGCACAAAAATTACGGTTCTGATTCTGATAGAAAACAACACAGACGTCTTAAAATTTAAAAGTTGTTGTGTATTTACGGTTTTCACAAGTTCTACAATATTTTCTAGTGCAATCAATGTGGTATACATACTGTATTCTGACGTGTAGTCAAATTTTAAAGTATATAACTCCGAGTGTCGTTATGTGGCGCACAAAAATTTAACCTTCCTTCAAAAGCTGCACAGCTGATATTTTATGCGCACACAGCCTACAGAAAATTAGAGGGAACATTGCCCTCGACGCCCTCATTTGAAAGACTTTCCAGGGCTTGATGCTTGCGTGTCGAGTCCAATCCTACCAACTATACATTGGTACCTCAAAGAACTGGCTAGAGAGCTCACAGGTTTCTCAGCAAGCCTCAATGGGGAACACCTTTAGCGGTTCAAGTCTCTGGCCTCAGCAGTCAAGGAGTGCTCAAAGATTTTATCCTGAGCAGCTTACAACTGCTTCAAGTCCTCAGCCAGAGTAGCGCTGCAGGCATCGGGATCCAATGCCAGGCATGGCTGCAGTAGTCTGACCTCAAACAGTGGGTTCAGGACAAACTTATCCGATGTCCCCTGCATCGGAGAGAATCTCTTTGAGAAACCCATGGTAAACAAGAAAGCTGAAATAGAGACCGAGTTCCTGACAAGGACCAGAGTCTCTAAAAAGACCTTGGCGCTGCCCCGTAAGAAGGCCCCAGGGAAGAAGCCCTTCTTCCCGAGGGAAAAGGGAGGTTTGGGCAATACATCACAGTTCCAAGCCACCTCGGTCCTGCGACAAGGCCAACACCACAAGGGGCAAGGGCATGGTCCCTGCAAACAAAAACCCCTCAAGTCCCAGGCACTGGCTCCAGCTCAACCTGGAAGGAGCTTTTGACTCCTTAGGCACAACCTCCTCTCCCCCAGGAGGACCCAAACAGCCCAAAGGGGAGGTGTCTGGCCCTGTTATCCCACAGGTGGTCCACTATCTTCACAGATTCCTCGGTACTACAAGGTGAAGGAGGGCTACCTCCTCCACCTGCAACAAGTGCCACCCTCACCTTCCAGGAGAGCCCGCAAGACCTCTCCTCCACCAGACTCTGCTCCTCACTGAGCTCGCAGGTCTCCTCGAGGACATGGCGGTGGAACCAGTGCCTAAGCATCTCTGGGGCACCAGCTTCTACTCCAGGTATTTCCTCATTCCCAAGTGAACAGGGGGCCTCAGGCTCATCTTGGACCTGCAGGACCTGAACAGATTTCTGATAAGGGAGAAGCTCAAGATGCTCTCTCTTGGAACACTGCTGCCATACCTCCAGCAGGGAGACTGGCTATGTGCCTTAGATCTGAAGGATCTTGATCCATCCCAACCGTCAAAAATACCTCCACTTTGTGGTGGGAGGAGGTCATTACCAGTACAGGGTGCTGCCCTTCATGCTGGCCTCATCGCCAAGGGTTTTCACCAAGTGTCTGGTGGTAGTTGCAGACCACCTTCATCTCCAAGGGGCCTTAGTTTTTCCCTACCTGGATGACTGACTAAGGGGAGACACAGTGGCAGAGGTGCACCATGCTACCGAGCACACCATCCACGTCTTGCAGCATCTAGGGTTCATCATCAACTACCCCAAGTCCCACCTCTCTCCGGCTCGATGCCTGGAGTTCATAGGGGCTCAGCTAGACACCCTCCAGGCAAAGGCTTTTCTCCATTCAGGAGAGGTCAGAACACCTTAGGGGCCTAGCCACAAAGGTACAGCACCACCAGTCGCTACCTACCCAGCTTCTCCTCCGCCTGCTGGACCACATGGCCTCCATGGTCCATGTGACCCCATTTATTTTTTATTTTATTTATCCAGTTTTATATACCACCTTTTCCTTCAATCAAAATGGTTTACAGAGTGAGGTAGATACATACGAAGTAGAATGAAGGGGTAAGTGGAAGGGTACATAAGTGTGGAAAGCATTAATTGACTGTAGTTGGCTATGACCTTTGGGAGGATCCATAGTGATCAGTGAACAGAAGCGTCTTCAACATCTTCTGGAAGTCCTTAATATCTTTTGTGGTTCTTATTAGTTCAGGTAGTGAGTTCCATAGTGCAGGTGCCACGTGGGACGGAGCTCTTCAGTTTATAGACTGATTGGATCGTTGGTATTTGGCAGGTGTGATGAGCTTATTCACAATGATAATGCGTCTGGGCCTCATGCTGGAGTCTTTGGTTACCAGGTTCTGAAGGGCAGTAGCCGACAGATTGTGGATGATTTTGAAGATGTTTAGGGTTGCTTTGTATCTTGCGCGTGAAAGGATGGGTAGCCAGTGTAGTTGTTGAAGGATTGGGGTGATATGTTTGTTTCTTGCCGTATTTGTAGTAATCCTGGCCACCGTGTTTTGAACCAGTTGGAGAGGGTGAATGGATTGTTTGGGTAGCCCTTGGTAGAGCGAGTTCGCATAGTCCAGTATTGGAGCAATTATTGCTTGGCATACCAAGCGAAAGTGATTATTGCTTAGGACGGGTTTGAGCCTTCTGACGAGCTTTAATCTATAGTGCGCTTTAGTGGCAGTTTTGTTGATGTGAGTCTGAAGTGTCAAACTTTTGTCCAAAGTGACGCCCAGGTACTTTACTACTACTTTCGCTGATATGGATTTGTTGTGGATATTGATTCTTTGAGGTGGAGAAAAGGTGGTGCTTCTGGTGATGAACATTGCTTCCATCTTGTCATAATTTATCAAGAGGGAATTGTTGGTGAGCCACGTAATTATATCTTCTAGGCACTGGGCTATTGGGGACAGGTCCGGTTCATGTACGTTGATGGGAGTGTAGACAATATCATCCGCATATAGGTGGTAATGCATCTTATGGTATCTGATGATGTTGCAAATGGGCTGTATGTATATGTTGAATAGGATTGATGACAACACGGACCCTTGAGGGTTGCCATGCGGCATACTGAACGCTGTAATTTGGTTTCGCCATATTTGACTTGCTGGGTTCGGTCATTGAGGTAGGATCTGAACCATTTTATGGTGCTGTTGCATAGGCTGATTTCTTTTAGTTGTATCATTATGGAGTGGAATATTGTATCAAAGGCTGCAGAGATGTTCATGAAGATTAACAGGAATCCTTTTTTGGCAGTGTCAATTCCCCTTATGAAGTTATCAAATAGGGAGGTTAGTAGGGTTTCGACACCATGCTGTGGCCTAAACCCATACTGGTGTATGTCCAGTGGTGCGTTCAGGTCAGTGTCATCCTGTAGTTGTATTTGTACAGATTTTTCAATGACTCTTGCTATGAATGGCAGGCTAGAAATTGGCCGGTAGGGTTTCGGGTCTGCTGGATTAAGGGTGTTTTTCTTGAGAACCAGACTTATGGTGGCTTGTTTGAGGGCGAGCGACATGTAGCCCTGTTGTAAAGATAGCTCTACCATTTCTTGGAGACACTTGCTGAGTTGATCCTTTGAGGCTTTGATCCATGCCACAGGGCAAAGATCAGTTGAGGAAGTTGTTGTATTAAGTGAGTCTATGATGTGCTCAATCTGTGATAAAGAGGGGATAGTGAAGTTATCCCAGGTTGTCTTATGTGCAGAGGTTATTGGACTAGTTGCTTATAGGTGCCTGGTATAACAAAATATTGTTGTGCTTGCTGATTAAGAAATTTGCGAAGTGTTGGGGGTCGATGAGGTTGGCATCATGTTGCACAGCATCTTTGAGCTGCCGCACGATACTGAAGAGCTCTCTACACATATGCACTCCTACACATGAGGGCGGCCCAGTGATGCCTTCGTTATCAGTGGACACAAGCCACGAGCAGGCTCTGGGACAGGATGAGAGTGACCCGCCAGCTGGCGGACTCCCTCGACTGGTGGCAGATCCCCTGCCACCTGCAGGTTGGGGTGCCTTTCCAGGCACCCACCCCCCAGATGGTCCTCACCACACATGCCTTCCTGCTGAGCTGGGGAGCTCATTGTGAGGACCTCTGCACACAAGGCAGCTGGTCCCAGACAAAATGCTAGCTATAGATCAATCTTCTGGAGCTCCAGGCGATATTCCTGGCTCTCCGAGCCCTCCGCCACCGGCTGCAGCACCAATCGGTGCTAATCCAGACAGACAACCAGATTGCAGTATTCTATGTGAACAAGCAAGGGGGCACGAGGTCGTACTCTTCACACAGCACATCTAATCTTATTCATATCCCTCTCCTTTCCCCTTCCACTCTCCCTTTCTCATGTGCCTTTTGGAACGCACACTCTGTCTCTAATAAACTTGCTTTTACTCATGATCTCTTTATCTCTGATGCTCTTCATCTTCTTGCTCTGAGACCTGGCTCCTCCCAGATGATACTGCATCTATTGCTGCTCTCTGTCATGGGGGCTATCAGTTCTCCCATTCGCCTTGTCCCACTGGCCGTGGTGGTGATGTTGGGCTTCTACTTTCTCCCTCCTGCCAATTCCAACCCCTCCTGCTGCCTCAGTCTCACTCATTTCCCTCTTTTGAAGTTCACTCCAGCCGCCTTTTCACTCCACTTCCTCTCCGGGTAGCTGTTATTTATCGACCTCCTGACAAGTCTGCTTCTACCTTTCTCTCTGACTTTGACTCATGGCTTTCCTTCTTTCTGGCTTCCTCTTCCCCCACTCTTATTCTCAGGGATTTTAACATTCTCCAGGACCAAGCAGGAAGTCAGTCCTCACATATGGGTGACGTCGACGGAGCCTCCATGTGGAGCATTTCCCCAGCTTTCAAAGAAAGCCTTAGGGAATACAGGCACGCATGTGCGGTCCCCTTCCTGCCCAAAGGTGCCATCTTGCTCAGTCTTCTTTTTTCCGCGGAGCCCTTCGGACGCCTGTCCTTGTCACCCGTGAAAAAAGTTGATTTTTCTGTGTTGGGTCGAGTTTTTTCTTCGGTTCGACGTTGGTTCCTTTCCCGCCTGGACTCGGTACACCGGTGCCGAGCCCGGATCTCTTTTTTTGGTTTTTGTCCTTAGAGACTGCGTTCGCGCCTTTTTCTTTTCCCTGGCAGCCCAATTTTTTAATCTTGCAGGGGCCCTTTTTCCCCCGAAGGCTGCCAGTGGCTTTAAGAAGTGTGATCGGTGCAAGAAACTGATGTCTCTCACCGACATACACGATTGCTGCCTCCAGTGCCTAGGGCCAGACCATGATTCTACGGTCTGTAGTCCCTGTGGCAAAATGTCTTCCAAGGTATTATGGAGCCGTCAGAACCAGCGTGAGAGGATCTTCTCCGAATCTGCCTCTGGACGGGTTTGGACTTCGTCAGAGGCCTCGACGTCTCGGGAGTCTGACCCCGAGCATCGTCGGGGCTCCTCTGAAAGGGAGTCCCTCTCGAGGGAGCATCGAAGGAAGAAGAAACCCGCGAGGGCGGCATCAGTGGATGCTCTTGGCTCCTCGAGGGCCAGGTCGCATATCCCCGATCGCCGTCCCGGGTCTTCGGAGTCGGAGAGGCCTGCAAAGCATCCTCGTGTGCAGTCGGAGGCCCCGAGTCACGTGAGTACTGTAGTCCTCGTGGACTCTCCTCCGGGGGAGCGTGAGTACTGTAGTCCTCGTGGACTCTCCTCCGGGGGAGCCGACGTCGGGCCCGACGCCATCGGGGCCCGAGTCGGAGGCTGCTGGGTCTCCTGAGCTTGGACTCAGGTTGACGGCCTTGGAGAGCAGATTGTCTGTCTGCCTTCATGGAGCAGCAGCGGGTGCTGATCGCCGGTCTCGCCGGCGCATCTGCTCCGACCACCGGGACATCGACGTCCAAGTCGACCCCAGAGGCCGAGCCGATCCTCGAGACCATGCGAACTCGAGTCGATCCTCGGCCGAGGTCACCCTCGGCCTCCCGTTCGGGACCGAGGTCGTCGACGCCGGTTCCCTTGGCGTCGGGGCGGATGGCGTCGGTGCCTGCCCACTCGGAGGAATCTGCATGGGAAATGGAGGAGGAGGAGTTCTCTGACATCTTCCGAACTCGGTGCATCCCTTCGGACTCACCGGGATCCGAGCCTCAGACAAGGTCCCCCCCAGAGGATACCAGCTTCTCGGATTTTGCAAGGGACATGGCCAAAGCACTGGCATTCCCTGCGGAGCTCGATGCTCTGCAGTATGACTCTCCTCCCAAGGAGGCCTTTACTGTCCTGGCTCCTCCGATGCTGGAGTGGTTGCTTTTCCGCATGTGGGAGGCGCCGGCCTCGATGCCGGTTCTAAGCAAGCGGGTCGATTCCATCGAGTCTGCAAGAGCCTCCTGGTTTCAAAAGGCACAGCTACCGCACCACTCCATGGTTGTGGAATCGGCCATGCATCGCCTGAAGAGTCAGAAGATGCACTCCTCGGTGCCTCCTGGCAGGGAAGCCCGAAACCTGGATGCCCTCGGTAGAAAATGCTTCCAGGGCTCTATGCTTGCTTGCCGTGTCCAGACCTACCAGCTGTACATGGGCATGTACCTGCGGGACCTGGCAAAGGAGATTGCCGGGTTCTCTGCTGGTTTGTCCGAGGAACCTTTGCAGAGGTTCAAGGCCTTGTCTTCTGGTATTCGAGAGTGCTCGAAGTTTATATCTCGAGCAGCCTACGATGGATTTGAGGCTTCGGCCCGGGTAGCAGGGGCCGGCATCGATGCACGCTGCCAGGCCTGGCTACAATCCTCGGACCTCGAGCCATGGGTGCAGGACAAGTTGGTCTATGTCCCTTGTCGAGGTGAAAACCTCTTTATTTATTTTATTTAACATTTCTTATATACCGCCTTTCATGATATCAAGGCGGTTTTTTACATTGAACAAACTGAAATTACATTGAACAGGGCATTATAACTTGGAGATAACTATTTTACACGGAACACAGGCTATGGAGGATTAAGTGGCTTGCCCAAGACCACAAGGAGCACCTGTGGAACTAGAAACCCCAGTCCTTCCGGCCCAAGGTTGCTGTCCTCTAGTGGGATTTGAACCCCAACCCTCCGGCCTGAAGTACCTTACCCCAACCACTAGGCCACTCCTTGGCAAGCCCATGGCCGAAAAGGCTGCAGAACTCGAGACCGAGACTCTTACCTGGACAAGGCTGTCCAGGAAAACCTCTGCCCCTTCTCAGAAGAAGAAGGGCTCGGGGAAAACGACCTTTTACCCGAGGAAGACCGCTGCCTACAAAACCTACCCTCACTACCAGGCCTCTGCAGCTCCCCAACAGGGCCAGCAGGCCAAGGGGCAGGGTCATGGGCCCTGTAGGCAGAAGGCTCCCAAGCCTCCTACTCCGGCTCCTGCTCAGCAGGGAGGGAGTTTTTGACTATGCCAGCATAGCCTCTCCTCCTCTCCAGGGCACAGGAGGCCGGCTGACCCTGTACACAGACAAGTGATCAGCCATCACAGGGGATACTTGGGTGTTAAGCATCATCGAAAGGGGCTATCTGCTCCACTTCACCCAGATACCCCCCTCCTACTTTCCAGGGGAGCCTCCAAGACCCCCTCTGCACAGAAACTTACTCCTTCAGGAGTTGGAAGGTCTGCTAAGGGACCAGGCGGTGGAACCGGTGCCTCACCACCTGAAAGGGCAAGGCTTCTACTTGAGGTACTTCCTGGTACCAAAAGGAACAGGAGGCCTCAGACCCATCCTGGACCTGAGAAATCTGAACAAGTTTCTGGAGAGGAAAAAGTTCAAGATGCTTACCCTTGGAATCTTTCTGCCCTACCTCCAGCAGGGAGATTGACTATGCTCCTTAGACCTGTCGGATGCTTATACTCGCATCCTCATCCATCCAAGTCACAGACAATTCCTCAGATTTGTAGTGGGAGGAAGACACTTCCAGTACAGAGTGCTTCCTTTTGGCCTCACCTCCGCCCCCAGGGTTTTTACAGAATGCCTGGCAGTGGTTGCGGCCTACCTCAGGAACCAGGGGATCTTTGTGTTCCCTTACTTGGACGACTGGCTTATCAGGGGCCAGTCTCCACAAGAGGCCAGGCAGGCCACCTTCAGAACCATATCCCTGCTTCAGCACCTGGGGTTCGTGATAAACTTCCCCAAATCCACTTTAGTCCCATCGCAGGACGTGGAGTTCATAGGGAAAGATTGGATACCATCCATGCAAAGGCCTATTTGCCTGTGGACAGAGCTCACAGGCTGATAAAGTTGGCTGGCCAGTTTCGGGCGAACTCTCTAGTCTCCGCCAGACACTTCCTCAGGCTCTTAGGTCACATGGCTTCCACGGTGCATGTCACCCCAAATGCCCGTCTGCACATGAGGCCGGCTCAGTGGCACCTCAGGGCACAGTGGCTACAGGCCACAGGGAAATTGTCAGACAAAATAAAGGTGTCCAAACTCTTGGTGGACTCCTTACACTGGTGGAGGCATCTCCCAAATCTGGTCAGGGGTGTTCCTTTTCAGGCCTCCCCACACACTCAGGTACTGACAACTGATGCTTCCCTGCAGGGCTGGGGGGAACACTGCCAGGGGGCCTGCACCCAAGGCCTATAGTCTCCGTGGGAGGCCGCCCAGCAGATCAACCTGTTGGAATTGAGAACCATTCGACTAGCCTTGCAGACTTTCTCTCAAATCCTGTCTCACCAGTCTGTCCTAGTTCAGACGGACAACCAGGTGGCTATGTTCTACGTCAACAAGCAGGGAGGCACAGGATCCAGACTCCTGTGCCTGGAAGCACAAGCTCTCTGCTCCTGGGCTATCAAGCAGGACATGACCCTCAGGGCGGTCTACCTCCCAGGCCAGGAAAACTACCCGGCGGACAGGCTAAGCAGACTCATGCAACCTCACGAGTGGCAGTTGGATCCTCTGGTAGTTCAGCAGATCTTTCTGAAGTGGGGACTTCCGACCATGGATCTTTTTGCCAGTCCACTGAACAGGCAATTACCCAAGTTCTGTTCCAGACAACCGCACCCTCTGCGGACGGCGGCTGATGCATTCCTGATCTCCTGGTCAGAAGGCCAGCTGTATGCTTTTCCTCCCACACCTCTGGTGGCCCGGACTCTCTTCAAAATCCAGCAGGACCGGGCCACGGTGATCCTGATAGCCCCCAGGTGGCCCAGGCAGCTGTGGTTCCCTCTTCTTCTGCAGTTGGCGGTGGATACTCCACTTCCTCTGGGGCTGCAACCCGACCTTCTGACTCAGGATCAGGGGTCCCTCTTGCAACCCAACCTCTATTCCTCAATTTGATGGCCTGGCTGCTGAAAGGGTAGTCCTTGCTCCCTTGCTCCTACCAAAGGAGGTTGAAGAGGTAGTGTTGGCCTCCAGGAAGCATTCCACTAGGAAGGCCTATGCTCTGAAATGGCGTAGGTTCTCTACTTGGTGTTCTCAACAGCAAGAGGACCCCTTTTCCTGCTCAGTCCAGGTGGTGCTACAATACCTGCTCCACCTTTCCAACCTAGGACTTCAGTCCAACTCTGTCCAGATTCACCTCAGTGCCTTCTCAGCTCACCACTCGCCTGTGGATGGGCAATCTCTCTCAGGCCACCCTCTGGTGTCTCGCTTTCTCCGAGGCCTGCTTTTGCTTAAGCCTCCTATTCGTCCACCGGCCACTGAGTGGGATCTCAATGTGGTCTTTCAGCAGCTGACTCGCCCACCTTTTGAGCCGATGGCAACCTGCCATTTACATTTCCTCTCCTGGAAGGTGGTGTTCCTTGTGGCATTCACCTCGGCTAAGCGGGTGAGTGAGCTTCAGGCCCTGGTCTTGGATAGGCCGTATACCAGGTTCTATAAGAACAGGGTAGTCTTGAGGACTCATCCTAAGTTCCTTCCCAAGGTAGTGTCCTCCTTCCACCTCAACCAGGAGGTGGTACTTCCGACGTTCTTTCCCAGGCCACACGCCAGTAGGGCAGAGACTGTCTTGCATATCCTGGATTGTAGCAGGGCGCTGTCCTTTTACCTTGAACTTACGCAGGGGCATAGAAGGGCTTCTCAGCTCTTCATTTCCTTTGACCCTAATAAATTGGGGTTGCCTGTCACTAAGCGTACGTTGTCCATCTGGGTGGCAGACTGTATCGCCTGGGCGTACAGGGCAGCCGGCCTCTCCCTGGAGGGTCGAGTCACGGCCCACCGGGTCAGGGCGAAGGCCGCATCAGTAGCTCACTTCCGTTCTGTTCCGTTGGCAGACATCTGCCGGGCCGCTACTTGGTCTTCAAGCCAGACTTTTGCAGACCACTACCGCCTTGAGAGGGAGTCCTGTAGGGACAGTGCTTTCGGGCAAGCGGTACTCCATAATCTCTTTGAGGTTTAGGCAACTCCTACCCTCCGGCCCTGGTGTTGGGCTACCGTTCAGGTATGGTCTCAGAGAAGACTCTCTCACTGTTGCTGAGGCTCTAGAGGGAGCTCTATATTTCAGCCTGGGTTCCTGGTAGCCCAGAGCTAGGGAGTCACCCATATGTGAGGACTGACTTCCTGCTTGGTCCTGGAGAAAGAGTAGTTACTCACCTGTAACAGGTATTCTCCAGGAGCAGCAGGAATCAGTCCTCACAACCCTCCCTCCTCCCCTTGGAGTTGCAGTTGTATATAGTTCATTTTCTTTTTGTGCTGTCTTTTAGCTATGTCATCAGACTGAGCAAGATGGCACCTTTGGGCGGGAAGGGGACCGCGCATGCGTGCCTGCATTCCCAAAGGCTCTCTTTGAAAGCTGGGGAAATGCTCCGCATGGGGGCTCCGTCGACGCCGACATCACCCATATGTGAGGACTGATTCCTGCTGATCCTGGAGAACACCTTTTACAGATGAGTAACTACTCTTTCATGCCGATTACCCCTCTGATCCCTATGCTTTAAAGCTCCTCTCCCTTACCTTCTCATTTGACCTCCAGCTTTGCTCCACTGCTCCCACTCACCAGCATGGCCATTGCCTTGACCTGGTATTTTTCTCTAGTTGCTTACCTTCCAACTTCTGTAGCTCAGTTCTTCCCTTATCTGACCATCACCTTTTAAGCTTCAATCTTCATCACCCCCTGCCTCAACCTCATCCTATCTCCTCCAACCTATTTAGAAATCTTCATGCTATTGATCCTTTGGTTCTCTTCCACTGTTTTTCATCTCTTTCTTCCACTATGTCATCTAAGTCTGTTGACGAAGCAGTAGCTTCCTATAACACTGCACTCTCCTTTGCTCTGGATGCTCTCACTCTGCCCATGCTACGTCCTGTGAGGCGTTCTGCACCTCAGTCTGGCTTTCATTCACTATTCGCTATCTGCGTTCCTGTGCTCGCTCTGCTGAGTGTGCTTGGCTCAAATCCCGCTCCTTTGCTGACTTTCTACACTTCAAATTCATGCTTGTCTCTTTCCAGTCAGCCATAGCTCTTGCCAAACAAGACTATTATGTCCATCTGACCAACTCTTACTTCTGACCCTCGCCGTCTCTTTACTACTCTCATCTCTCTTCTCAAAGTGCCTCCGCCTCTGATTCCTCCCTCCCTTTCTGCCCAAACCCTGGCTGACTATTTCCATGACAAAATCCACAAGATCACCATCCAATTCCCCACAAAGTCAGCTACTTCCCCTCCTCCCCCTCTTCACTCCCAGCTTTCCTCCCCTACCTCTGCTACCCTCTCTTCCTTTCCTGTGATCTCTGAAGAGGAAACTACCCACCTTTCTTCTTCCAAACTCACCACATGCTCCTCTGATCCTATCCCCACCCACTTCCTAAGCCCCATCTCATCCACTGTTGTCCCTTCCATCTCTCATATTCTCAACCTTTCGCTCTCCACTGCAACTATCCCTGCAGCCTTCAAGCATGCATTGGTCACACCTCACCTCAAGAAACCCTCACTTGATCTCACCTGTCCTTCTAATTATCGACCCATCTCCCTCCTTCCTTTCGTTTCTAAACTACTTGAGTGTGCTGTTCACCACCGCTGCCTCAACTTCCTCTCCTCTCATGCCCTCCTGGATCCTTTACAGTCTGGCTTTCGTCCTTTACACTCTACTGAAACAGCTCTTGTCAAAGTCTCCAGTGACTTTGTTCCTGGCAAAATCCAAGGGCCTTTACTCTGTCCTCATCCTTGAGCTCTCTGCTGCTTTTGACACTGACCACAACCTTCTCCTTGATATCCTGTCCTCGCTTGGTTTGTTTTTTGTTGTTGTTTTTATTTTTTACTTTTTTTTCTATTTTTATTAATTTTTAGCCTTTACATACAAATACTTCAACTGTCACACGCTTATTCATAGACCATCTCTCTTCTCCTCTCACCTCCTCACCGCCTTTTAACATTTAACATGAACTTAAACTTCAACCTTTATCCCCAACCTGCTCTTCCCCCTTCCATTTATACACTTCTTTATGCTCTTTTGCACTTTATCGTATGTCCCTCTTATACATTAGCACCATTCTACTAATCTATCGTCTGTGATAAGGAAGCTTATCATAGCTCAGGAAGGGGCTATAGAAAAGGCGAAGTGTCTCTGAACAAGCAACCTGTCAGTGCTGGTAGAAATGAGAAAACAGAATTTTGCCATAAAAGACTACCAGTCCCAGAATGCACCAGGTTTCCAACAGCCATGAGAGGAGCTGAAGTGAGAAAACGTGTGTTCAATCAAAAGGGCTATGAGGTAATCCCCAAGCACTCATTGCAAAGGGCAGGGCTTGATTCAGCACAGCTGCGCTGTGGTAGGATGGAACACTCATCTCAAAGGGCAAGGCCTGATTCAGCACAGCTGCGCTGTGTTAGGGAGGAGCACTCATCTAAGCAGAATAAGAGTAGAGTTTATTCTACAGATGACCATCTTCATGATCACCTTGGATATCCAGAGAATGATCATCAGTTTCATCTGAAGGATCATCAGAAGCAGAAGCCAAACCGGACGGACAGAGAGGGAAAGAGACCCTTTGGAAGAAGGAAGAGAAAAGCCTTTGAGAGGTCTAGAAGAGTCCAAAGCAGTACGTATACTGGGAGGTATTCCAAGGGCCAGCATACACCATTGGACTGGGGAAAGCCAGAGGAATGGTGCTGCAGAGCTAGGACTCACCAGAGGCTACCTGTGAGGGAGACGGCTGCACGTGGAAGGCCTAAGACCTGTGCCAGAAGGTATGTGAAGAGAGATCCAGTGTCCAGGGATCTGGATTGGAAGGCTGGACATAAGAACTGGACTACATACTGGCCAGGCTATATAGAGAGGAACTCTAGCAGCAATGGAAGCTCAGGTATGAACACTGATCTATGCCCTAGCTATAACCTTGAAAGACAGCAGGGAAACAAGTATTCTCCTGAAAGTGCTCCATTGAGAGATTCATCTGTGCCAATCCATGATATTGAACCCATGCTTGTTGAACAAGGGGGAATAATTTATTTATTTTATTTTATTTAGACAGTTTTTGTATACCGCCTTATCCTTCAATCAAAGCGGATAATAATAATAATAGCAGATGAGGATCCTGTTTATATGGACTGCTCTCTATCTAAACTCCGTTGGTAACTTTCTGTTATAAAGTACAGTAACCATCACAAAGAAATACAAATTTGTTCTTTATTCTACTCAAAAAAAGCTCCTGAAGCAGGATTTGACCCACACAGTAGAAAGCAAGCCAGCTAAGGGGTTTCAGCTGGATAACTGCTAGCAATTAAGCCTTACCTAATTGCTTGTGAGCTAGGAGAGAATCACTTCTGATTCTATGTGGGAAGTAATCAGAAGTTAACCTGAAAAGAACAGTTTTTTCTTGCTTTGTGGCTTCTCATTTGTTGTTTTCCTGATTTTGACTTTGTTTTTTTTTAAGTTAACACTGAAAGCAAGTAACCTCATTTATGTGCTACCAAGCATATCTGTGTTGGGAGAAATAACCCCATAAATAAATATCTTATTGGCTTTACCCAAGAGCACAACTAAATTATTGTCAGCAGCTGTGTCTGGTGTGAATGAACTACATTGCCCACAATACCTTGCAAATCATATAGATATATGCATTGCCAAGACTGTGAAAATTCTCACCCAGGCAGCCGTCTGACACATATTACACCTTAATACTGTATTCATGTATTATGCATTTTCTTATACTACTAATAAATCTAGCTTATCCTATTTTCACTCCCCCCTCACCCTTAATACCTTCTTCTCCTCCTTCCCCCTCCCTCCCTATTTCACTACCCCCCTCTTCGCACCCTTCCCCTCCCACCCTTATACCCAACCCCCATCCCCTCTGACCCATCATTCTTCTCCCTTACCTCCCTCATTTTGCCATACTTGCTCCACCCCTTCCCCCTCCAAATTTCATACCATTTCCACACCTTTTTATGCTTTCCTACCTGATGTCTGCTATGCTCTTCAATCATACACATACTCCACAGCTGTTCCAACTTACTCACTACATCCCTCATCGGAGGCACCTCCACATTCTTCCACTATCGCATAAGCTTCATACGGGCAGCTATAATTCCATATCCCATCAACATTTCCTTCTCCCCTTCTCCTTCTTTCACCCCCTCATTAAGCACAACCATTGCCAGTGTTAATATTATCGGCCCGCCCATAATCTCCTCAAATAACCTTCCCACCATCCCCCAATACCCCTGTACCTTTGGGAACTGCCATATCATATGTATTAAATCCCCCTTTGCCCTGCACTGCTTCCAGCACTCACTTGGACTATCTGCGAATATTGCCCTAATCCACACTGGTGTCCAGTACATCCTAAACCTCAACTTCAAACTATTTTCTAACATTGGAGTTCCCCTAGCCAACTTATGTTCTCACATATATTTCTGCCCAGCGACTCTCATCCCAAGTTCCCGGAATATCTTCTTCCCACCTCTGCTGCCATTTCTCCTTCTCCCTCCCCTTCTGTAGCAGCATTTTGTAAATTTTTGATACTACCCTTTTTTGTGACCACTGCTTCCCCATCATCTCCTCAAATTGCGTAGGTTTCTTTTCCTTATCTGATTTCACCTCCCATGCATTCATAAAATACCACAATTGGATATATACATAGTGATCCATTTCTCTATCTGATATTCTTGCTGTAGTTCCTCAAATGTTTTAATACCCCCCCCCCTTTGCAACAGTTGTCCTAGCCTCTCTAGCCCTTTTTCACTCCACCCCTTGAGGACCTTAGAGTTCCCTCCCAGCCCCTTATCTCCGACCCCACTAATAAATGTATAGCGCGAGTATTTTTTCCCTCCCAAGAGGAACCCCCTCCATTTTTTCCACACCTGAAACATAAGGTCCCTAAATGGATTCTCCCTCCCTTCACTCTCTCTCCACCCTCCCGTATCCCATATTCTCCTCTCCTTTGATTCTTCACCTCCTGTCTCAATTTGTACCCAACTTAAGATATCCGGCCCCCTCCCTCCACGCTAACAGCGCCCTCAATTGTGTCGCTTGAAAAATATTTCAGCAAGCATAGCACCCCCAACCCCCCTCTGCTCTCATTTGATACAAGGTCCCTCTTGCAACCTTGGGATGCTTCCCTTCCCAAATAAACTGCATAATCATGCTTTGTAGCTTCCCTATCTCCTTCTTAGACATCTTACAGGGCAAGGATGTAAACATAAATAGCAGTCTCGGCAGAACATTCATTTTCACTGCCGCTATACAGCCTAGCCATGATAACCTTAGTCCCCCCCACTTCACCAAATCTCCCCTTATGGCTACTGTCAATGCTTGATAATTCCACTGTTTAATCTTCTCTATTGGTTTCCCCAATTGTATCCTCAAGTACTGAAACTGTTGCTGCACCCATTTAAAATTGAAATGTGACTTTAACCGTTCCTCTAGCCCCCCTTCCAGGTTGAACCCCAGGACTTCCGTTTTACTGGAGTTAATTTTATAACCTGCTACACTACTAAATCCCTTTATAATTTTCATCAATACTGGTAAGGTAGTCAGGGGCTTCACTAGTGAGAATATCACATCTGCGAACAACGCTATTTTCTCCTCCCTCCTATTACCACCCCTTTCACATCCATTTCTCTCCTGACCACTTCTGCCAAGGGCTCAATGGCCAGCGCAAACAAAAGTGGTGATAGAGGGCACCCTTGCCTAGTCCCCCTCCCCAATGTGAACTGCTCAGAATATCCTCCATTTATTCAGATCCTTGCCCTCGGGTGCTTGTATAAAGCTTTTATCCATGCTATATACTTGTCCCCAAATCCCATCTCCTCCAATACTTGAAACATATATGGCCATTCAACTCGGTCAAATGCTTTCTCTGCATCCACCGTAACCAATACCACCTGCTCTCCATTGCCCTGAAGATGCCATGCAATGTTTATCACTTTCCTGATATTGTCACACCCTTGCCTCTCCCCTTTACAAACCCGGTCTGATCTCTATGTATGATCTTAGGTAATATCCCCTGAATCCGATTGGCCAATACCTTAGCAAATATTTTTGCATCTAAATTTATCAATGAAATGGGCCTATACGAACCACACACCCCCTTGTCTTTACCCGGTTTTGGTAACACTGTGAACCCTGCTTCCCCCATTGTCTGGGGAATCCCTTCACCTTCCAGTATCCTATTAAATACCCGAGTCAGGATTGGTGTAACTTGATCCACCATCTTCCTATAGAACTGCGCTGTATACCCATCTAACCCCGGGGATTTTCCCAATTTCAAGGACTTTATGGCTGCCTTCACCTCCCCCTCCGTTATTTCCTCCCCTATTCATTTCCTGTCTTGTGGATCGACCTTACCCAGCCCACACTCCTGCAATATCTCTTTATTGCCTCTTGTCCTTTTTGCAGCTCACTTTGGTACAACGTCCGGTAATATTCCCTAAAAACTTTACTAATCTCCTTCGTGTGATGTACCATCTGCCCCATATTATCCCTAATTCCTTCGATATATGCTACCTGCCTTTGGGCCCGCATCCTACTTGCCAATACCTTCCCCGCTTTATTTCCTCCTTCGAAATATTTTTGTTTTAGTACACTTAGTTTAATGCGATTTCCTGACCTCTCAGCTTACTGAGCTCTGCTCTGGCTTTGATCAATTTTGCCATTACCCTACTATCCTTTGTCCTTTCATGCTGGACCTCCAACTGCTTTATCCATCCTAGCAATTCCCCTTCCACTCTCTTCTTTTCCCTTTTAACTCTTGCTGCTATACTAATTAGTTTTCCTCTGATGACTGCCTTTAGGCCGTCCCAAATGGTTTTCAACTGGACATCTCCTGTGTCATTGAATGTCAGATATTCTTTGATAGCTGCTCTCACCACCCCCACATGCTCCTCATCGTCTAACAACGATTTAGCTTCCGGAACTTGATCCCCTCTTCATCTGCTCCTATATCAAAAATCACACTTACTGGTGCATGGTCTGTCCATGTAATTTCCCCTTGTTCTATCTCCTTTACTCTTGATGCCCATTTGCCACCTCCCCATATCATATCCAATCTGCTATATGTACCATGCACCTGTGAATAAAATGTGTACCCATGTTTCCCTGGGTGTCTAGCCCTCCACAAATCTATCACCCCTAGTCTCTCCTGCATCCTCTTCATGCTTGATCTATCCTTCTTCCCTCCACTCCCCTGCCCACCACTATTATCCAGTCTTGGGTTACTAGTTAAATTGAAATCTCCCCCCAATATTAACTGAGCATCACCCAATTCTTCCAATTCCTGTTATTTTGTCAAATGCTTCTCTATGACCCTCATTCGGACCATATACACTTATCACTCACACCTCTTCCTCCCCCACTCGCAACTGTACTCCCACCCATCTCCCATCGTTTTCTCTCCTCTCCCCTACTATACAATGTTTAAATGCTTCCCCCACCAAAATTCCTACCCCTCCTTTCCTCGGATTAGCCCTTTGCCCCACCAACACCACTCTAGGATATGCCTTTGCTTGTATCAAGTACTCCTGCCCCACTCGTAGGTGAGTCTCCTGTATACATATAATATCTGCATTCATACGTTTTCCCTCACGCTCCAGCATCTGTCTTTTTTGCCACGTCCTTAACCCTTTTACATTGATGTTAGTTACTCCTAATTGCTTAGCCTTCCCTCCGCTCCTATGCCCTCTTACCTCCCTTCCTCCCTCTTCCCTCCCCTCCCCAACCTCCCCTCCTTTATCTCTTCTGCTCCTCCTCTTTAACTTCTGTTTCCCCCCTCTCCCCCCCAATCCCTCCCTCCTTATCCAGGAGTTTTTAGAATAGTGCATCGCCTGCTCCCCCAGCCTGCCCCACCTCCCTCTTCAACTCCCCCCTATACCTCCCCACCTCCTCCCTCCACCCACATCTCCTCTTTTTCTTAAACAGCATGTATAAACTTTTAACACTTTAACCATTCTTAGGAAATACTTTGCACACACTTCTATTACTATACATTATGCTCTACACGACTTTTATCATTAGTTTCTCATCTTGTCCTTCTCTTCCTCTCCCAACATGTCCATCTGTAGGCACTCCACCACCTTATCCGGTCATCTCTTAGCTCGTTCTTTGCTTTCTTTACTCCGTCCCTTCTTCAGTTCCTGCTGTTCTTCCCCACTTTGACGCTTTTCCATCTCCTTTCCTGTTTTGTCCATATCATTTCCACTGTTACCGTTCTCAGTCCTCATCTCCGCTTCTTCCAACGCTGCTTTCGCCTCTTCCACAGTTTGTGCTCTCCAAGTTTTTCCTTTTACTGTGAAGGACAGCCCAAAGGGGTGCAACCACCTGTACTTAATATCACCATTTCTCAATGTCTGTGTAACTGGTTGCATGGCTCTCCTCCTCTGCAATGTTCCAATGGACAAGTCCTCATATATAGTTACTGTGTATCCTTGCCAGTTCCAGGCCCCCATGCTCCTTATTTTTGTTACAACCCTTTCCTTCAGTTTGTATCCAGTAAAACATATAGTGATATCTATGGGTCTATTGACTCTCGCAGCCCCCAATGCTCTGTGATCTCCAGGAACATGCAGGAATGTAGTCTTCACATATGGGTATCATCGGTACCGACGGAGCCTGCACAGGAACGCTCCCCAGCGTCCAATAGGAACGCTTTTGGGAGCATCCCTCGGCACATGCGCGCTGCCTTCCCACCTTTCCTACTGTCCCTCTTCAGTTCTTCGTTTTCCGCGGAGCCGACAGGTCACATACCCGGTCACCACAGAAAATTTATTCTTTAAACTTGTTTTCTTGTGGTCGTGCCTGCCTCCGCTCAGTGCCTACCGGTACCGCCGGTTCTCTTTTCTTCTTTTCAAAAAAAAAAAATATATACTTCTGAAGTGTTCTCTTCAGAAACTTTTTCTTTTTGGAGCTAGGTGCCATTTTGGGCATTAGGCCCCATTTTCCTGAAAAATGGAAAAACCAGCTAGTGGTTTAAAAAAAAAAAAAAAGTACTAAGTGTGGCGGTACCATTTCCGTCACTGACACCCATGACTGGTGTCTCAAATGTTTAGGCCCTGACCATTCTCCATCGGAGTGTTTCTCTTGTATGGGGATGACTAAAAGAGGAAGACAGAACCGGGCTGCAAAGCTCGGTACCCTCTTTTCTTCAGATGCAATGTTCATTGCATCGACGTCTTCCAGAGCCTCATCTTCCTCCCATGGATCTCAGGTAACTAAACATAAGAGCCGGTCCTCAAAGGGTAGATCTCCTTCTAAGCATCGAGAAGCCATTGGCATTGCTCTTGAGGAAACTATACTGGCAGAACAGCCCCGGTGGGAGGCTTCGGCCTCCAAAGCACTAACGGGGCTCCAGGATGTTCTCGAGGCCTCGACCTCGGCAGAACTACTGGTGCCATGCTCAGGGGTTCCGGCCGCTTCTACTGGTACCAACACCCAGGCATCGGCAGCGTCGATAGACCAGAGATTCCTCGCTATCGAACGCAGTCTTGCAGCTCTCCTTACAGCTGTGGTACCGTTGACACCGCTACCGATGGTTCAACGGGCACTGGTACCGATGCCGGTACTAGCACTGATGGTACCGGCCCCGGTGGGAATTCTGCCCATGCCGACTTTTTCAGGCATCGACAGATCGGTACCGGACCAACTCGGTGCCGGCTTCGATAGATACCGATACCATGCTATGCATGAACATCGGGATCAGAGATGCTTCGAATCTTCCGATTACGATAACTTGGATAACTCTGCGAATACCAGAGTACTTCTTCCGGAAGACTCCTCTTCTCCTCAACGCAGAATGTCTCCTCCGGAGGACATGTCTTTTCAGGATTTTATTCATGATGTGGCCCGAGGCCTATCAATCACAGTAGCTCCTGAAAAAGAACCTAGAGCAAAGGAATTGGAAATACTCCAATACCGTAAGGCTCCCAAAGAGGCAGCTACCCTGCCCATTCATGAAATTATTCATGATTTGATGCTCAGAATGTGGGAAACACCTCTGACCATGTCTCCTCATTCTAGGAGACTCGATACCATGTATCGAGTTCCATCATGTCCTGGTTTTCAAAAGACTCAGCTGCCACACCATTCAATGGTAGTGGAATCAGCCATGCGTAGGATGAAAAGTGCAAAAAGACATGCATCCAATCCTCCAGGTTGTGAATGCAGGACTCTTGACGCCTTTGGGTGTCGAACATTTCAGGCTTCCATGCTTTCAGCTAGGATCAGCTCATATATTTTATATATGGGAATGTTCCTTAAAGAAGTCACAGGAGACTTGGAGCTTATGAGCCCCCTTCTCCCTGATGACAAACGACAAGACTTCCTTACTCTTGTCAAGCATGCTCAAGACGTTTCCAAGTTTGTAAATCGTGCAGCCTTTGACTGTTTTGAATGCATCAGCAGAACGTCTGCTATTGCCATTGGTGCACGTCGGATTGCCTGGCTTCAGGCATCAGACTTGGAGATTTGGGTACAGAACAAATTAGGAAACATCCCTTGCACAGGAGAAAACCTCTTTGGCAAGAATTGGCAGGAAAAGGCTAATGAGATAGATACTGACAATCTCACTTTAGACAGATTGTCAAAATCTACAGCCACTCCAGCCAAAAAGAAACCCTATAAAAAACCATTTTTCATCAAAAAGAGGACTTTTTATCCATCCTATACCCAGCAAGGGCAACCTCAGGGTCAAGTTGCCCAAAAGGGACAACAGCAACAATCCAGACAACAAAAGAAGTCAAAAGGCCCAAGAGCTCTCAACCAGCTCCACAGGCTCAGCCCCTCGAGGGCTTTGACACCTTCCTAGAGAGCTTAGCTTTCCTGCCTCTGAAGGGTCCTAAACATTCCAGGCAGGTTGTGTCATTTTGTCAACAGATGGCACCAAATAACAGAAAATTGGACTCTGTCCATTGTAGGGTAGGGGTACAAGCTTCATTTTCACAGCATGCCCCCTCCTACAATCGTAAGACAGTTCAATTCCCAAACCTCTCCAGACAATCTACTAGATCGAGGTCTCAACACTCCTTGCTCAAGAAGCAATAGAGGAAGTACCCATTCCCCAATGGTACAGGGTTCTACTCCCCCTATTTTCTTATTCCAAAGAAAACAGGAGGACACAGACCCATTCTAGACTTCAGAGAATTGAACAAATATCTGTTCCGAGAAAAGTTCAAAATGATTTCTCTGGGAACTCTTCTGCAATACCTTGAAAGTCAGGATAGATCTAAAGGATGCATATACTCATATTCTGATCCATCCAGATCACGGGAAATTCTTACGATTTCTTTTCAAGGGAAAACACCTCCAATACAGCGTTCTTCCTTTTGGTCTGGCTTTGGCACCAAGAGTATTCATGAAATGCATGGCAGTAGTAGCTGCATTTCTGCGAACCCTAGGGATATTAGTCTTCCCTTACTTGGACGACTGGCTCATTCGAGCCCCCACGATTCCAGAAGTCACCTCTGCACTGTCTCACACAATGCGAATCCTCCAATACTTGGGATTGGTCATACACTTCCCAAAATCCCAACTTGTTCCTTCTCAGACCCTGGAGCTCATAGGAGCTTGTTTAGATACCAGACAGTCAAGGGCTTTCCTCCCACAGCCCTGCTGTCTTAGCATAGTGCAACTAGCTTCTCAAGCAGCGGGAAAGTCCTCCCTAACTGCTCGAGAACTGCAGCAATTATTAGGACATATGGCATCCACAGTTCATGTTGTTCCCTATGCTCGCCTCCACATGCGAGCAGCCCAGTGGACCCTATCCACACAGTGTACACAGGCCACAGGACGTCTGTCGGACAAGATATCAAACTTACAACGACTGATCTTGTCCCTACAATGGTGGCAATCACTGGAGAATCTTTTAGTGGGGTCTCCTTTCCAACAACCCCCATTCCAGGCCACCCTAACAACAGATGCATCACACCATCTCTCCACCCAGGGTACCTGGACTCCACAGAAGGCTTGTCTTCAGATAAACCTCCTAGAACTCAGAGCAATCTATCTAGCTCTTTGAGTATTCCATGCCCAGCTCAGCTACAAGACCGTCCTAGTCCAAACGGACAATCAAGTAGCCATGTTTTATGTGAACAAGCAGGGCGGAACAGGCTCTCTGTCGTTATGCAATGAAGCTTTACGACTATGGGCACTCGCCAGAGACCATCAAATTCACCTTCTCGTGGTATATCTTCCAGGCATTCAAAACCTTTGGGCAGACAAACTCAGCCGAGTACTGCTGCCTCACGAATGGTCTCTCCACCTAGACCAGGTGACAAAGATATTTCAAATCTGGGAAACCCCAGACATAGAACTCTTTGCAAGTCCACTGAATGCCAAACTTCCCCGGTTCTGTTCCAGAATTCCGGCTCACAATTGCCAGGCAAGGGGCGCCTTCCTCCTTCACTGGGGTCAGGACTTCCTCTATGCCTTCCCACCCATTCCCCCTATTCCCAAAACACTTTGCAAGCTTCAGAGAGACAGAGGTCGTATGATCCTCATAGCGCCACTGTGGCCACGACAAACGTGGTATCCCCTGCTTCTACATCTCTCTCAAGCTGCACCTCTGGAGTCAGGGTGTGCTCCAGACCTTCTCTCCCAAGAGAACGGGATGCTATGGCACCCGAATCCCCGGTCCCTGCATCTCAGGGCCTGGTTGCTGAAAGCCTAGATCTGCAGGATCTTAACCTTTCCCAACAGGTACAGGATATCCTTCAGGCTTCTAGAAAACCTTCCACAAGACATTCTTATGCCTTTAAGTGGAAACGTTTTACTATATGGTGTTCTCAAAAGGGCTTAAAACCCCCTTGTGATACCTTTGGAATCGGTACTAGAGTACCTACATCATTTATCAAATTCTGGTCTAAAGACAAATTCAGTAAGAGTCCATCTTAGTGCAATTGAAGCTTCCTATAAGCCTCTAAATGGACAGCCAATTTCTTCTCATCCACTCATAGCAAGATTTATGAGAGGTCTTCTATTAACAAAGCCTCCCATCAGGTCACCACTGGTGGCATGGTATTTAAATCTAGTTCTTGGACAGCTCATGAAACCGCCCTTTGAACCTTTAGCCACTACAACCCTAAAGTTTTTTTATCCTGGAAGGTCATCTTCCTAATTGCAATCACTTCCGCACGTCGCATTAGTGAATTGCAAGCTTTAGTGGCTGATCCCCCTTATACAAGGTTTCACCATGATAAGGTTGTTCTCAGAACTCATCCACATTTTATGCCAAAGGTGGTTTTGCCTTTTCATTTAAATCAATTGATTTACCTTCCTGTATTATTTCCGAGGCCTCCTGCCTCTAATGCAGAAAGGAACCTTCATACTTTGGACTGTAAAAGAGCCTTGGCTTTTTACCTACAAAGAACACAGCAACATAGGAAGTCTTCTCAACTTTTTGTTGCTTTTGATTCTAGTCATTTGGGACTTCCAGTCTCCAAAAGAACTCTATCTAAATGGATTGCACAATGCATATCCTTTACTTATGAGAGTAAGAGTCTTCCTCTTCACGGCCATGTCACAGCGCATAATATGAGAGCCATGGCAGCCTCTATGGCTAACCTTCACTCTGTGTCTATTGATGACATCTGTGGAGCAGCCACCTGGGCTTCGGTGCACACCTTCACAGCCCATTACTGCCTAGATAAAGCCTCCCGTTGGGATGCCTTCTTTGGCCAGGCTGTTCTTCAACATCTCTTTCAGACTTAATTCAACTCCTACCCACCAACCCTGGTAGTATGCCAGAGAGCCATGGGAGGAAGCATGGCCCACCTCCCTGGGGCCATCTCCCCGGCATCTTCAGCTAGGGAGTCCCCATATGTGAAGATTACATTCCTGCTTGTTCCTGGAGATAGCGTAGTTACTCACCTGTAACTGGTGATCTCCGGGAACAGCAGGAATCTAGTCCTCACAACCCACCCACCTCCCCTAGGAGTTGTCTCTCTATTTCTCTGTCTATTTCCTCTCTCCCTCTATCCTTTCACTCAGCTACAAACTTAACTGAAGAGGGACAGTTGGAAAGGCAGGAAGGTAGCGCGCATGTGCTGAGGGATGCTCCCAAAAGCGTTCCTATTGGACGCTGGGGAGCGTTCCTGTGCAGGCTCCGTCGGTACCGATGATACCCAAGACTAAATTCCTGCTGTTCCTGGAGATCACCTGTTACAGGTGAGTAACTACGCTTTCTCTGTCCAATGCAATCTCCTCAGGGCCCACATCCTCCCCACTCTTTCTAAGTATGTCCAAACATATTGAAGCCGCCACTTTCGCACTGTCTTGGAATTCCTTCTCCTCCGATACTCCTCTGATCCTCAAGTTATTCCTGCGAGACCTATTTTTGAAGTCCTCCAATTTATATTGTATCTCCTTTTGCCATTGTTGTATTTCTTGGACTCCTTGTTGTTGCTCCTCTTGTTGCTGTTCTAAACTTTGCAGCCTATTCTCATGGTTTCCCGCTGTGTGCGCCAGCTCCATTATGTCTTCTTTCAAATTTCCTATAAGTTCACTGAGCTCTGTCTTGACCGCTTGCAACTCTTTCTTTATTTCAGTGAACCACTACTTTAGCTCTGCTCTAGGAATATCCTTAACAGTATCCTTTCCTTGTTCCACAGTACTTCTACTTGTAGATCCCTCGGCCGTCTCCATTTGCTCAGCATTCTTGCTTTTATTTTCCAAGGCACTCTGTTCACAGGCGCCCTCACCCCCCCCCCCCCCTTTGAAAAGCATATTCTCTCAAGTCCATAGTTTTCCTTCTCGTAGTCATGATATTCTTCTTCTCTTGCTCTCCTTCCCCTTTGGGCCCTGTTCCTCTGTGCGTTTGGTTTTTAATTCAATTTCTTTTAGACCCACAGGTACCTGAGTTTCTTCAAGATTATCCTCTTTATTTTTTCCTACTCCACCGTTTCACTGTTCACCCTTAATTAGTTTTATTCTTCGTTCTCCTTTTGTCATCACATTTATTTTATTGCCCACTTTGTTGTTACTCTCCTTCAATGCTCTCCCCACCACTTTCACTGGAGTGCTTTAAGAGCTTTTCAATTTTTGTACTCTTTTTATCTCCTTCTGCTCCCTTATTCTCCTCCTTTCTTCCTGCATTCACCTTTTCTTGTCTCTGCTGTGCTCCTCACCTTCTTCTTTGACCCCTCCATGCCATATGCCTGCTTACTCAGCCATCTTGTCTGCCACGTGGTTAACCTTCTCCATTGTCTCCGCTGTTCCTTTCACTGTCCTTTTTTCTTTTTATCTCCGTGTGCTCTCGTTCACCAGGTTCACCTCTGCAGCACACTTGCTTTCCCGCTCTGCACCTCTTTGGTCCGCCTCTTATTTCTCTGCCTCTCCCGACACTGACACTATTTTTTTTTTGACGATTTTCTCCTTGCCTCCGATCTTGCGGCTCTCTCCCATACTGTTTCTGCCGCACCACAACACTACCGCCCGCAGTAGCTTCTCTCTGCGCTCCGTCTAGTGACTCTGATCCTGCTCTTCCTTTCCCCTCCAGCCACAGAGTTCTCCCCGTCTGTTTTACTTTTAATTGCTGCTTACTTCTCCGCCTCTCCCGTCATTGTCTGACTGTTTGCCAAGCTTTCTTTTTGCTGCTGATCACGCGGCTCGCTCCGATACTGCTCCCGAGGCCAGCCGACACTGCCGCCTGTTATTCCATTGCTCTGCTCTCTCTCTAGTAGCTCTGCTCTGCCGTTCCTCCTTCCGTCTGTTCTCTCCCTCAGTTTTAACTGTTGATTTTCTCCCCCTGAGGGCTTTTTTTATATTTCTATTGCAGGGTTCGTCCAGAGCGGTGCCCTCACACCGCCATCGGTCTCGGTGATGTCACTTCCTCCATCCTCGCTTAGTTTTAAGGGCTCTGTGCTATCCTGGTTCTCCTCCTATCTCTCCCATTGCTCTTTCAATGTGTGTTCTGGTGGCTTCTCCTCCTCTGCTATCTCACTCCCAGTTGGTGTACCCCAAGTGCCCTTCTATTGCAAACTCCAGACTTCGCTCCTTTCACCTTGCTACATCTTACGCCTGGAACAAACTACCTGTGTCTGTATGCCAGGCACCTTCTCTGACCCTCTTCAAATCCAGGCTGAAAACTCACCTCTTCACTGCTGCTTTTGGATCTTGACTCACTTGATCTCCTTTTAATTTTCCCTTCCCCCTTGTTTTAGCCCTACCTACACCTTCTGTGTTGTCTGTCTTGACTAGATTGTAAGCTCTATGAGTAGGGACTGTCTCTTACATGTCTGCAGTGCTGCGTACGACTTGTAGCGCTATACAAATGCTCAGTAGTAGTAGTACCCCCTCTGCCAGGAGGTGCTAGCACTCTGCTCATATGCGACACACAACGGGATGCTCCTAAAGACGGTCTACCTCCCAGACAGGATAGGACAATACCCTGGCAGACAAGCTGAGCAGAGTCCTCCAGCCACACAAGTGGTACCTGGATCCTAGGGTGGCCTCCCAGCTGTTTCAACTCTGGGGCATCCCTCTAGTGGACCTATTCTCCAGCCCGGACAACACAGCTTCTGCTCCTGCCAACCACATCTTCCTGGGTTTCAGCGGATGTGTTCCTGATTCCATGGACAGAAGGCCTCCTTTATGCCTTCCCGCCAACTCCACTGATCGCAAAGATCCTCTTCAGGGTCCAGAACGACAGGGTATCACTGACACCGATAGCCCCATGGTGGCTCAGGCAACCTTGGTTCCTGCTGCTCCTCCACATGTCTGCATTGTAGATTTCTCTGTGCCGTGCCCCAGGACTCTTATCTCAGGAAAAGGGCTCTCTCCTGCACCCCAACTTGGAGTCCCTGTCCCTTATGGCATGGCTGTTGAAAGGGTAGGCCTGGCTCCCTTCAACCTCCCACAGGACGTGAAAGAGTTCCTTCTGGCCTCCCACAAGGTCTCCACGACGAGGGCTTACACCTTCAAGTGGCATCATTTCTCGGTCTGGTGCAGTGAGAATGGGTTCAGATGGTGCTCCAATATCTACTTCACCTGTTGCATGTGGGACTAAAGTCCAACTCTGTCAGAGTGCACATGTATGCTATCACAGTGCACCACCATTCTATTGAGGGCAAACCCCTCTCTGCTCAGCCCCTTGTATATCTGTTCCTATGGGGCCTTATGTTATCCAAACCCCTCTGCTGCCCACTAGCAGCAGAATGGGATCTTGACGCAGTGCTCTTGCAGCTTACTAAGCTACCTTTTGAGCCCCTGGCTACCTACCACTTGCAGTACCTCTCCAGGAAGGTAGTTTTCCTCGTGGCACTCACATCAGCTCACAGGGTCAGCGAGCTCAAGGCTCTGATGGCAGAGCCCCCTACACAAGGTTCTACAAAAACAGGGTGGTTTTCCACACCCCCCCAAGTTTCTGCTGAAGGTGGGGGCCCCATTCCACCTCAATCAGGAGGTAGTGCTCCCCACCTTCTTTCCGAGGCCTCATGCTGGCAAGGCGGAGACCATCCGTCCTCCATACTTTCGATTGTAGAAGGGTCCTGTCCATCTATCTACTACGGACTCGTAAAGCGCCTCTGTTTTTTGTCTCCTATAACACCAGTCGACTGGGGGTCCAAGCAAAGTCTGTCCACTTGGATGGTGGACTGCATCATCCTTGCCTATGAACAGGCGGGGATCCCACTAGACAAGCAAGTCATGGCGCGCTGCATCAGAGCCATGGCCACTTGCGTGGCAAATCTGCGTTCCATACCTGTGATGAAAATCTGACGGGCCTCCACCCGGTCTTCAATCCATACCTTCGCAGCTCACTACTGCCTGGAGAGGGAGTCCCAATGGGACAGCGCCTTCGGTCAGGCTGTACTCCGTAATCTCTTTGGGGTGTAGGCAACTCCTGCCCTCCGACCCTTCTGTGTTCAGGCTACCGGAGTGCTGGTTCTCCACCAGACACTTGGGTCTTGCAAGAGTCTCTCAGTTAGGACTCAACTACTGCAGCCCACGGGCTCACCCTTTGCAGGTCACCGTGGTGTTTTCTACAGGTTCTCGGTAGCCTGTAGCTGGGGAGTCCCATATATGAGGACTGACTTCCTGTTTGTTCCCAGAGAAAGTGTAGTTACTCACTTGTAACAGGTGTTCTCGGAGGACAGCAGGAATCAGTCTTCACAACCCTCCCTCCTCCCTTTGGAGTTGCTTCTGTACCGTATTTTCATTTTTGCCATCTTAGCTATGTTATTAGACTGAGACAAGATAGCACCCTTCGGACCACGCATATATCTCCCAAGAGATTTCTTTGAAAGCTGGGGGAGCTGCTTCTGCACGGGCTCCATCAGCACCAATGTCTCCCATATGTGAGGACTGATTCCTGCTGTCCCCAGAGAACACCAGTTACAGGTGAATAACTATGCTTTGGGGCTGGGGGGCAGATGCTATTAGATACTGGGGTCTGGGTGAGAAAAAGAGGCAGAAGCTGGGGGAGTGAAATGGAGAAGGGCAGATTTTATTTTATTTATTTATTTAGATTTGTATACCACCTTTTCCTTCAATCAAGGTGGTGACGTCACATGACAGAGGGTTACATTTAACATTAGGGTACGTGTACATAATTAGACAATACAGTTACTTTACAGCATTTAGACAATACAATTGAGGTGACATTTAACATGAAGGTATTTAATCCCTTCGTGTTGTAGACTTGTGTGTGTGGGTGTGTGCTTAATTGGCGGAGGTAGTGGTATTTCTATTTGGGTAGGGGATATTGCCTGAATGCTCATAAGTTTCTATGAATAACCATGTTCTGAGGTCTTTGCAGAAGTCTGTGAGGTCATCTAACGCTCTCAGGATCTTTGGGAGGGAGTTCCATAGTGTAGATGCCAGTAGTGAGGGTGCTCTTTTTGAAGTTGTTTGTTTGGTTTTGTGATAGCCTGCAGGTGTGCTGATCATGTTGTCATTATTACTTCTTGGTCTATTGCTGATGTCCCTTGTTATAACGTTTTGGAGTACGTCTGCTGAGATGGTGAATAATCTTGAAGATGATCATGAGTGTTTTGTATTTAGCTCTTGTCACCATTGGGAGCCAGTGTAGTTGTAGGACGGGAGTGATGTGTTCAGTCCTTGGTGTGTCTGTGATGATGCGTACTGTGATGTTTTGTACCATCTTAGTGGGTGGGGTGTCTGTTGCAGAAGGCCTTGGTATAGTGAATTTCCATAATCAAGCAGTGGTGTGATGAGCGCTTGGTACACTGTGCGGAAGTGGTCTTGACGGAGCATTGGTTTGATTTGTTGGATTGTTTTCAATCGATGATATGCCTTGTTTGCGGTTTTGGTGATGTGGGACTTTAAGTTCAAGGCTCTGTCCAGTGTGATGCCCAGATATTTAACTTCTTCTTTGACTACTATGTGTTTTATCTAGGATGCTGATAGTTTGTGGAGGTATGAAGGTGGGGTTCCTGGTGACGAACATAGCCTCAGTTTTATCGTAGTTGACTGTTAAGTTGTTGGCTATGAACCAATCATTCATATCTTTGAGACATTTTGTTATTGCTGTGGTGTTTAGTGCTAGAAGATTGATTGGAGCGTACACCATGATGTCATCAGCATAAATGTGATAATGTAGTTTGTGGTGCTTGATGATGTTGCATATGGGTTGTATGTAGATGTTGAAGAGCATTGATGATAGGGCTGAGCCTTGAGGTATTCCTTGTGTGACAGGGAATTGTAGTGATTTCTTTTGGTCGCATTTGACTTGTTGCGTTCGTCCTTCTAAGTATGATGTAAACCACTTCAGGGTATTCTTGCATAGTCCTATCTGTTGTAAGCGTTGCAATAGTTAGCGTGTGACACAGTGTCGAAGGCCGCTGAGATGTCCATGAACACTAGCAGGTATCCATTTTTTATGTTGTCTATGCCTCTTAGGAGATTGTCGAAGAGGGAGGTGAGTAGTGTTATCAACGCCCCACTTGACATACATCAGCATGGATTTAAGCCCCAACACGGCGTGGAATCTATATGGTCCTGAAGTTGCCTTTTCCACCATTTTAGCAAGGAATGGCAGGCTGGAGATGGGACGATATGATTTCGGCTCGGATGGGCTCAGATTGTTACTTTTAAGTATTGGTCGTATCATTGTGTGCTTTAGGGTTTGCGGCATGTATCCTTGTTGGAGTGAATCTTTGACAATTTTATGAATGTGGTGAGAGAGCTGGCTTTTTGTAGCTTTGATCCAATTCATTGGGCATGGGTCTGATGGTGAAGTTGTGTTTAGTCCAGATATAATGTCGTCTTCTTGCTGCTTTGTTGGTATGTTGAAGTTCTCCCATGTTTGATGTTGCTTTTTTGTTGTGTGATCATTTGTTTGTGATGATGTAGAGCAAGTTTGGTTGGAATTTTTTGACTTCAGGTAGTCTGCATATTTTTGTGGGTCAAGATGGTGGGTACTTTGTTGCGTGTCATCCTTGGTGAGCTTTTGGACAATGCTGAAGAGTTCTCTTGGTCTATTAGTAGATTTCATGATTAGGTTGGTATGGTGTTGCTGTCTACGCTCATTTATAAGATTGTTATATTCCCGTTGTTTATCTCTATATTGGGTTAGGAGGTTGTGTGATTTATCCCGTCTCCATTTTCTTTCGTCTTCTGAGTGTGCGCTTTGCAACTCTGATTTCATGTGAGTACCATGGGGCGTTGGGTCTCTTGCGTGCTTGATCTTCTTTGATAGCTGGGGCAGATGCTGCGTTGGATATTATTGTGTTCCATTCTTCTACGTTTAGGTCCAGGGTGTCATGATCCTGTTTAAGTTGTGGGGTGATGTCGTTTATGAATGGGTCTCTGTCAAATGTTTTGAACCGCCTAGTTATTCTTTCATCTTCTTTGCGTTGGGTGGGGTTATTCGGGGTCATGGTGAATTCAGTTACATGGTGGTCTGACCAGGGGACTGACATGATTGTTGGTTTTGTGGTCTTGTTCTGTTCCCCTAGTTGCATTGGCATGAAGACCATGTCTGGGGTTGTACCATGTTGGTGTGTTGGGGTGTTAATTGTATGGCAGTATTTTAATGACTCCATGGCTTTTAAGAACGTTGTGGTTTCTCTGATGGGTGCGGATATTAGGTTGTAGTCTCCCAGTGCAACGAGGGGTTTGTGTCTTCTGTTATGTGCGCATATCGTTTCGATTACTGTGGATAAGTGTTCCATTGTGGTTCCAGGTGGTCTGTATGTGAGGGCGATAGATGTGTTTTTTGGGGGGAAATAAACAAGATCTTATATGGGTAAGATTGAGGGAGGGGATAAGAAAGGATGCTGATTTAAGGATGAGGAAAGGCAAAGTTGATGTATATTGGAGAAGGAAGTAGATGGGTAAGTGCTGGGAAAAGGGATTAGGCAGGAGGACAGGTACTGAGGACATGGGGATGCAGGAGAACAGGGACTCAGATTAGATGGAGACTCTAAAATTGGATGGGGGAACAGAAGACAGATTCTAAGATTGGCTGGATATTTTAAGTGTAAGTGGGGGGATAGAATTGGTAAGATGGAAGAGTGGGGACTTGAGGATAGCTAGGGGGAGAGAGGGGACTAAGAAATTGATCAGAGATTAGGACAGTGCTTCTCAGTGTACCGGGGAACACTGGTGTGCCTTAGGAAAGTCCTTGGTGGTGACAGTCAGCGATTTGGATAGATATTGACTCAGGAGGCACTTGCCCCATCTCAATTGGACTGTACCCCTGAAAATAATGTTTCCTGCTTCAGCCTCATCTCCTTTGAAGCAGAACACAAAGATAAAGAGAGAACAGGGCAAGCTTGGAGCAAGTAGAGCAAAGAAGAGCTTGTATGCCTCTTAATCCGCCCCTCCCCTTCTCTCCTGCTGTCCCAGAAAGACGGGAGTCTGACTGACTGGAGCACACACTCCAGATCAAAGTAGAGGCCCCTACTCTCCCTCCTCAAGTCCCTCTTCTACCATAGAAGTACGAAAACAACTTTTATTTTCAGGTTAGCAATTGTAATGAGTAATCTAATAGCTGTAAGCTCCCTGGAGTAAGCTGAATGCTCTGGAACCCAACGCAGAATCGCTGACTTGAACCTATCTCCTACATAGAATTTGCATGTTGGGAAGTTTGTGTTTCTCAGGTATATAACAAATTGCCTTTTAAGCAAGACATAGCCACCAGCCCTGAAGCTTTTGTATTGAACCCAAAAATATTTTTAGTAGCAAAATTGGAGGGGGGTGAGGGCAGTTGAAAATGACAGAGGTCTGTGATGGAGTTGGTGAGAGACAAAGGCAGAGGACATTTCTTTGAAGGTGAGAGCGGGTAGAAATGGGGGAGGTGAATGGGGAAATGGAAGCCTACATCGGGGGTAAGATATAATAAAGGGATTGGAGATGGAGAGGGGATGAGTGATAGGGAAAGAGCTGGGGCTAATTAGGGGATGAGAGACAGAATAAATCAGATGAGGCTGGAGAGGGGATGAGTACAAAGGAAGGAAATGGGGGACTAAAAAGTGGGTGAAAGAAGAGGGAATAGGAGACTAGGGAAGGAATGAGATAGGGGAGGGGGGAGTAAGAAATGGAAAGCCAATAAGTGTGAAAGGTGAAAAGAGGGAGACGAGGGCAGAGACCAGGAAGAATGAAATATAGCTATAGTTTAAGTAAAAAGGCAGATAAGAGGGAAAAATAAGCCAGAAGGATCAAACTAGAGAGAGATGTAGGGAAGAGGACAGGGATCATGAAAGAACAGAAAAATGGAAAGGAGATAATGGAAAAGGTTGTAGGAGACAACCAAGAAGAGAGGAAGTGGTAGAGAGCCCAAGGCCAACCCAGTTAGAAAAAAAAATGATTGGACAACAAAGATACAAAAGAATGTCAGTCTTTAGAGAATGAAATATCAGCTTTGGATATGTGCATTTCTTATACTGTAGATCAATACAGGAAATGCATTTCTGTTTCTTCAATGTTTTAATGCTCAATCTCTCTTTTTTTCTGTTTCTCCATTTCATTTTCTGTCTGCTTATTTGTTTCTAATTTGTATTTTTGTTGTCTTTAGATGATGGTCTATATGCTTTCCATAAACAGCTGAAGAGAGGGATTCTTTTAACATGTTGGTTCTGTGTAGGAATCTATAGCAGTCCGACTTGTTCTCCTTTCCCCACTGGAGGTGTGCTAACATACTAGAATATTTACACTACTGACTTTTTCATAGGTAGGGTTGATGCAATTTTAATTTTTAGACTTGTTGCTGGTGTGGTATGGTATGGTCTGCTTTTGAATGTTCATTTTGTAGGGTTTTGTATTACACATAATGTCTTGCAGTGGAGTACGTCTGTGGTGTTGTCACCGATGTGACGCCAAAATTTGAATAGAATCTGATGAGTTGTAACCTGAAACACCCTCCTCCTGTTCTGTATCTATTATTGGGAATTTTATTGGTTTGTTGGAATGATCCAAATAAATAAATAATTATAAATAAATAATTATACCTAATTGGACTCATATTCAAATACATATCTAGAAAATATCAGGCCATTTAAAATTGCTAAACAGCTGAATATTATCCATATATTTGTGGGATATAGTAGGGAGGAGCAAGTGATGAGCTCCAGAACCTATCACCATCTGGGAGTCTCTGCCGGTGGAACCAGTGGCAGCACCAGAGGCTGTGAGGCCTTCTCTCCTGGAGGAGAGAATGGTGAGCCTGGAACACAGCCTGGCTGCCTTCCTGGCACAGCAGAAGGTCCTGGTCCCGGTTCCGGGTACCTCTAATTCCACTGGGGCCAGCAATGTCCCCGTCCACCACGGGTGCCTCGCCTTCTGGGGTACAGCCAATCTTTGAGCGGCACTCTGGGTCGATTCCAGGAGTTGCTCCTGGTCCCCATGGGGCACAAGGTGTTTCCCCTGAGCGCTTCAGGCTCAGAGTGACAAGATCCCTGGACCCTGTTGACTTCACCACCTGGGCATCAGCTCAATTCCCACCAATCCTTCGACTTCCTGTCAAACTTGGAGTGGGTGATGGAGGATGAGTCCCCAGATACAGTGCGGCACAGAGATACTGACAAAAGGGGCATCCATCTCATTAGCCTTTTCCTGCCAATTCTTGCCGAAGAGGTTTTCTCCTGTGCAAGGGATGTTTCCTAATTTGTCCTGTACCCAAATCTCCAAGTCTGATGCCTGAAGCCAGGCAATCCGACGTGCACCAATGGCAATAGCAGAAGTTCTGCTGATGCATTCAAAGCAGTCAAAGGCTTCCAGATTTACAAACTTAGAAACGTCTTGAGCATGCTTGACAAGAGTAAGGAAGTCTTGTCGTTTGTCATCAGGGAGAAGGGGGCTCATAAGCTCCAAGTCTCCTGTGACTTCTTTAAGGAACATTCCCATATATAAAATATATGAGCTGATCCTAGCTGAAAGCATGGAAGCCTGAAATGTTCGACACCCAAAGGCGTCAAGAGTCCTGCATTCACAACCTGGAGGATTGGATGCATGTCTTTTTGCACTTTTCATCCTACGCATGGCTGATTCCACTACCATTGAATGGTGTGGCAGCTGAGTCTTTTGAAAACCAGGACATGATGGAACTCGATACATGGTATCGAGTCTCCTAGAATGAGGAGACGTGGTCAGAGGTATTTCCCACATTCTGAGCATCAAATCATGAATAATTTCATGAATGGGCAGGGTAGCTGCCTCTTTGGGAGCCCTAGGGTATTGGAGTATTTCCAATTCCTTTGCTCTAGGTTCTTTTTCAGGAGCTACCATGATCAATAGGCCTCGGGCCACATCACGAATAAAATCCTGAAAAGACATGTCCTCCGGAGGAGACATTCTGCACTGAGGAGAAGAGGAGTCTTCCAGAAGAAGTACTCTGGTCCCGACCAAGTTATCCAAGTCATTGGAATCGGAAGATTCGAAGCATCTCTGATCCCAATGTTCATGCAAAGCACAGTATCGGTATCTGTATCGATCGAAGTCGGCACCGAGTTGGTCCGGTACCGATCTGTCGATGCCCGAAAAAGTCAGCATGGGCAGAATTCCCACCGGTGCCCGTTGAACCATCAGTAGCGGTGTCAACAGTACCGCAGCTGTAAGGACAGTTGCAAGACTGCGTTTGACAGCGAGGAATCTTAGATCTATCGACGCTGCCGATGCCTGAGTGTCGGTACCGGTAGAAGCGACCAGAACCCCTGAGTATGGCTCCAGTAGTTCTGCCGAGGTCGAGGCCTCGAGAACATCCTGGAACCCCGTTAGTGCTTTGGAGGCCGAAGCCTCCCGCCGGGGCTGTTTTGCTGGTATAGTTTCCTGAAGGGCAATGCCAATGGCTTTTCGATGCTTGGAAGGCGATCTACCCTTTGAGGACAGGCTCTTATGTTTAGTTACCTGAGATCCATGGGAGGAAGACAAGGCTCTGGAAGACGTTGACGCAATGGACATCGCATCTGAAGAAAAGAGGGTACCGAGTTTTGCAGCCCGGTTCTGTCTTCCTCTTTTAGTCATCCCCATACAAGAGGAACACTCCGATGGAGAATGGTCAGGGCCTAAACATTTAAGACACCAATCATGGGTGTCGGTGACAGAAAAAGTACCGCCACACTTAGTACATTTTTTAAAACCACTAGCTGGTTTTTCCATTTTTTAGGAAAATGGGGCCTAATGCCCAAAATGGCACCTAGCACCAAAAAGAAAAGTTTTCTGAAGATAAACTCTTCAGATTATAAAATTTTTTTTTTTTTTTTTTTTAAAGAAGAAGAAAAGAGAACCGGCGGTACCGGTAGGCGTCGAGCGGAGGCAGGTGCGACCACAAGAAAAACAAGTTTAAAGAAGAAGTTTTCTGCGGTGACAGGGTATGTGACCTGTCGGCTCCGCGGAAAACGAAGAACTGAAGAGGGACAGTTGGAAAGGCGGGAAGGCAGCGCGCATGTGCTGAGGGATGCTCCCAAAAGTGTTCTTATTGGACGCTGGGGAGCGTTCCTGTGCAGGCTCCGTCGGTGCTGACGATACCTGCATGTGAAGACTATATTCCTGCTTGTTCCTGGAGATAAGCAATAATCCAACACATCATGCTGCATTGCTTATGTTCCCTCCTACCACCTGCTTACAAGAGAAGTAGGTGTAGCTTCAAAGAACAGACCGTTGACTTACTGCTTGCAGGCCAGTCTAATGGCATGAGCGAGCAAGCGGCAGTTTCACCTTCCAGAAATCTGATACTCTTATTTTGATTCCACTGCACAGATAGTATTCGGACCCTCATGAAGTTATTATTGGGATAAAAGAAAAGCTCATGCAGGGTTTCATGGAATTCAAGGGGGGGGGGGGGTAAGCAACACAAAAATCACTTGCACAGGGCAGCACTGGCCCTTTCTCCAGGAACAAGCAGGAAGTCAGTCTTCACATATGGGTGATGTCGGCATCAACTGAGCCCATGCAGAAGCATTTCCCCAGCTTTCAAAGAAAGCCTTTGGGATATGCTACCACACATGTGTGGTTCCCTTCCCGCCCAAGGGTGCCATCTTGCTCACTCTCCTTTTATCCAGGGAGCCCAATGGATGTGAGTCCTGTTCCTCCAAAAAAAATTCCATTTATCTCCTTAGAAGTTGAGTTTTCCTGGTTAGCAACCGGTTCCTCTTCCTGCCTCGAACTGGTGTGGTCTCCGATGCCATTCTCGGCTCCCTTTTTGGTTGAGGTTCCCTTGACCAGCATTCGCATCCTTTTTCGCCTGGGGGTTGTCGACTCCATCTGGGTTGCCACCCACGATGTCTCCCAGTGGGTTCAAAAAATGTGACCGCCGCAGTCAAATCATGTCAGTAACTGACACCCATGATTGCTGCTTACGCTGGCTGGGCCCGGACCATGATAGCACCTCCTGCGACCTCTGCAAGGCCATGATGCCTAAAATTAACAGAAAAAGGTTGGAACTGCAGGAGAAATTGTTCCCCAGGTCAGACTCGGACCCCGGCCTCCCCTGCACAGAACTCTAAGCCCAGCACATCCCATGAGGCCCGAGCGTCCTTGGAGTCTGCGGTAGCGGCTCCTCCAAGAAGACCTTGGACCCAGAGAAAAAGACGAAGAAAGCCTCGAAGTCTACTGAGGTTGCACTGGAGAAACCCAGTAAAACGACCTGGAGGGACTCTGGTGACTCTGAGAAGCGCCCTACCAAGGTTCTCAAGAAGGATTCCTTAGCCAGTGGAGATCGTGTGAGGTTACTTGAGGCCATAATCCTCGTCGAGGACACACTTGCAAGAGTGATGGCATTGGACCCGAGACACCATATACCGTGTCCAGAAGGGCCCAGGATTCCGCAAACCCTAGCTCCTGCATAACTCCATGGTCATCGAGTCGACCATGCAGAAAATCAGCCAGAAGACCTATTCCTCTGTTCCCCTCGGGAGGGAGCCAGGGCCCTCGACACCCTCGGGCACAAATACTACCAAGACCCGATGCTTGGGTGCCAGATCCAGGCCTATGAACTTTACATAGGCATGTATCTCTGAAGGCTCTGGCCCAAGAGCTGTCCGGGTTTGCAGCAGGCCTCGTTGGGGAATCCCTCCAATGGTTTCAGGCCCTGACCTCGGGGATCAAGGAATGTTCTGTTCCTCTCCTGGTCAACCTATGATGGCTTTGAGTCAGCAGCTCAGGTAGCCCCGGCCAGCATCGGGGCCTGATGCCAGGCCTGGCTGCAATCCTCCAACTTCGAGCAATGGGTCCAAGACAAACTGCTTGACGTCCCCTGCACCGGGGAGAACTTGTTGAGCAAAACAATAGCCAACAAGATGGCTGAGATTGAGGTCAACGTGGTGTCCCACCAGAGGCTCTCCAAGAAGACCTCAACCTAACCTATCCTTGCAAGAAATCATTGGGGAAAAGGCCCATTTTCCTGAGGAAAAAGGGCTCCTTCGGGCAGGGTCACCAATACCAGCCCTTCTCAGGCCAGCAGTAGCAGCCTTCTCACCGCAGGAGGCAAGGGCACGGGGCTCAGAAGCCAAAGGCACCTAAGCCTCACACCCCAGCTCCCATCCAGCCTGGGGGGAGCTTTTGACTCCCAAGGCAGGGCCTCCCCTCCCCCAGGAGACCTTTACCAGCCCATAGGGGGGGTGCCTGATGCTCTTTGCCTACAGATGGGCTACAATCACCATGGCCATATGGGTACTGCAGGTGGTGGTCAGGGAGGTGGTCAGGGAGGGATACCTCCAGCATATTCCATCCAGGTTCTTTCCTGGAGAGCCAGTGCGACCCCTCCTTCACCAGACCCTGCTGCTCACAGAGCCCGCAGGTCTTCTCAGGGACAATGCAGTGGAACCTGTGCCCAAACATCTGTCGGGCAAAGGCTTCTACTCTAGGTCATTCCTTGTCTCAAAGAGGACTGGGGACCTCAGGCCCATCCTAGACCTGTGAAACTTAAAAAGGTTTCTGATGAAGTAGATGTTCAAGATGTTCTCCCTTGGAATACTGCTGTCCTACCTCTGCCAGGGAGACTGGCTGTGCTACTTGGACCTAAAGGATGCGTATACGCACATCCTAGTCCACCCCTCCCACAGACAGTACCTAAGGTTTGTGGTAGGAGGAAAGCACTACCAGTACAGGGTACTACCTTTCGGCCTTGCATCCTCGCCAAGGGTCTTCACGAAATGCATAGCAGTGGTAGATGCCCACCTGCGTCTACAAGGGGCCTTTATCTTCCCCTACCTGGATGACTGACTCATCAGAGGCAGCAGAGCTGCAGAGGCCAGTCAGGCCACAGGACGCGCAACCCTGTTGCGGCAGGACATGAGATTCATCAACTACCCCAAATCCCACCTCTCTACAGCTAGTCTGGAGTTCATAGGTGCTCAGCTTGACACATTACAGGCCAAGGCTGTCCTCCCCAGGGAGAGGGCAGAACACCTCAGACAGCTGGTGGCAGAAATTCAACACTACCGGTCAGTGCCAGTTTGTCGTCTCCTCTGCCTGTTGGGGCATATGGCCTCCACAGTCCACGTGCCCCTGGTAGCCTGCTTACAGATGCGGATGGCTCAGTTGTGTCTCCGCTCGCAGTGGACGCAGGCGGCAAGGGATCAAGGTAACCTGCCACCTGACAACTCCCTCAACTGGTGGCAATCTCTCCTCCACCTCCTAGCAGGGATGACCTTCCAGGCACCCATGCCCCAGAGGATCCTGACCATGAATGCCTCCCTCCTGGGCTGGGGGTGGGGACACTATGGGGGGCAGCTGGTCCCAGGCAGAATCTTGGCTATAGATCAATTTCCTAGAGCTCAGGGTGATCTTCCTGGCCCTACATGTGTTTCACCACCACCACCTGCAACACAAGTCCACACTTATTCAGATGGACAACCAAGTCGTTATATTTTACGGCAACAAACAGGAGGGCCACAGGGTTGTACTCCCTCTGCCAGGAGGCGATGACCCTCCTTTCCTTTGCCGTGTGCAACAACATGCTCCTGCAAGTGGTCCACCTCCCTGGCCAGGACAGCTTCCTGGTGTACAGGCTGAGCAGGGTCCTCTGCCCATACGAGTGGTGCCTGGACCCCAGAGTGGCAGCTCAGCTCTTCCACCTCTGCGGCAGGCCTGTTCTGGACCTATTTGTCACCCTGGACAACACCTAGTTTTCCCACGTCTGCTTGCAGCAACCACACCCAGGGAGGGTGGCGCTGGATGCCTTCCTGCTCCCTTGGATGGAAAGCCTTCTCTATGCCTTTCCACCGATCCCGCTGGTTGCTAAGACCCTCTTCAAGGTCCAGCGTGAGGGAGCATCTCTAATACTAATTGTCCCCAGGTGGTCCAGACAGCCCTGGTTCTACTGCTGCTCTCCTTGTCGTTGGCACTCCCAGTCCCGCTGGGCTATGCCCTGGACCTCCTGACACAGGAGGAGGGTTCCTCCTGCACTCCAATCTGGGGTCTTTAACGGTAACAGTATGACTTCTGAAAGGATAGCATTGGCCCCTTTCAACCTCCCAAAGGAGGTTGAGGAAGTCCTGCTAGCCGCCTGAAAACCCTCCACCAGGTGAACTTCAAATGGCGAAGATTCTCCATATGGTGCGCATAAAGATGGGAGAACACATTCTCCTGCTAGGTGCAGTAGGTACTGGAGCATTAACTGCATATTTCGCACACTGGGCTGAAGTCTAACTTAGTGAGAGTGCACCTGAGTGCAACAGCCGCATACTACCACCCTATTGAGGAAAACCCCCTCTCCAGTCACTCTCTGGTCTCTCGGTTCCTTCGGAGTCTCCTGTTGTCTAAGCCCCCTGTTTGCCCCTCAGCCTCAGTGCCCCACATTGAGATCCCACTCTATCAGCTCACTAAACCACCATTTGAGCCACTAGCTACTTGCCATCTGTGGTATCTTTCATGGAGGGTTGCCTTCCTGTTGGCCCTCAAGTCCACCAGAAAAGTAAGCAAACTTCAGGCCCTGGTGGCGGAACCACTATATACAAGATTCTACAAGAACAGGGTGGTGCTCCGCACCCTCCCCCTCCTCCCAAATTCCTCCCTAATGTGGAACCAAGAGGTGGTTCTCCCCATCTTCTTTTCATGGCCTCACGATGGTCGGGAGGAAATGATACTCCATACATTGGATTGCAAATGGGCCCTGTCCTTCTACCTACAGCGGACTTGGGACCATCGCAAAGTCCCGCAGCTTTTTGTTTCTTATGACCCCCAGCAGACTGGGGTTTTCTGTGACTAAGTGAACATTGTCCACTTCGGTGGAGGACTGTATTGGCCTCGCCTATAAGCAGGCTGGGCTCTCCCTGGAACACCGGGTCACAGTGCATCGTGTGAGAGCGATGGCCACATTAGTGACAAACCTGCGCTCAGTACTGATGTCAGAAATCTTCAAGGCTGCCGCATGGGCTTCAGTTCACATGTTTGCAGATCCCTACTGCCTGGAGAGAGAGTCCCATCAGGAAAGTGCCTTCGGCCATGCAGTACTCTGCAATCTATTCGGGGTGTAGGCATCTCCTGCCCTCCACCCCTTCTGTATTCAGACTACTGGAGTGATGGTACTGTTGGATGCTAGGGTCTTGCAGAGTCTCTCATCATCTGCAACTCATGGCTACCCAATTTGGCTGCCGTTTGATGCTGTCATGGTTCGGTCCTCAGCAGCCTGGAGCTAGATGTCCCATATGTGAGGACTGACGACTTTTTCCTGGAGAAATCATAGTTACTCACTTGTAACAGCTGTTTTCCAGGGACAGCAGGAATCGGTTCTCACAACCCTCCCTCCTCCCCTGGGAGTTGCCTCCCTACCTTGTTTTAGATTTTTATTACTGTCCTGGTTATGTCATCTGAGCAAGATGGTACCCTAGGGAGGAAGGGGACAATGTATGCGTGGTAGCATATCCCAAAAGCTTTCTTTGAAAGCTGGGTAAATGCTTCCATTGGTGCTGACATCACCCATATGTGAGGACTGATTTCTGTTACAGGTGATTAATGATGTTTTTCCTACTAGTGTGCTTAAGTAGTGGAGTACAGGAGAGAATATTGGGAGTGTTCAAGCACCCAAAGAGCCGATGCCTATCCCTGGACTGGCTTTAAAAGTCCACAAAATCTTTTCCCATGCATTCGGTAATTAGATCCTTAATCATGGCAGAATGGGCCACTCTGGAAGCTAGTCATAGAGTGGGCAGAGACATAGGTAAGATGTACCTCTTGGTTCCCAAGGAGAAGGACAAATTGAAGATGTTGAAGGTCACTGTAATGGTTATGGTGGTTACAAAGAAGACCACCATCCCAGTGGAGATGGATACAGTGTTCAAGGGCATTCAGGACCAAAAGATCAAGGCCCTTCTGAAGCAGATGTTTGAGATTTCATCTCTGGCACTGCAAATACTGTTGCCACTTTTGCATGGCATTTAATCTACTCAGAGGTCTTAGTAACTCAGGCTATGTTTACTAAGCTGTGTTAGACTTTTGCAGGTAGAGCATATTCATGGTTGCTATGAAAGCATGCTATGTGCAAAACTGATGCACTACCTGTTGGCATGTGCAGAATGGGCCCAGCTGATAGCTTACTAATTCAGACCCCAATGCATGCCAGTAGAATTGCAGATGCACTACCTGCACCAATGACAGTAAATGCATGTTATCAATGCTTGTGCTAATAGTGCTATGCAGACATGCTTGCGCTCTGCCCCTACCCCACCCATTACATTCCTTATTGTGGGCTGCACAGCTAGCAGAAAACTAACTCTACCCTGTCTATCTCGTGCACTGTTAGTTTGGGTCATTGGCACATGCTCAAGCCCTTGTTAACAGCTAGTGCAGCTTAATAAACATGCCCCTTTGGGATACAGATTTAGCATTCATCTTAAAAGATAGCAATGCAGAAGTAACATCACACTTACCTCTGTAGATGACTTGAATAGCTACAGTTCTAATGACCAAAAATTTGTGGAACAACTCCATGTACTGATAAGCTTCTCAGATGACAACTAGATGACTTTTTAGCACATTTCTTAGGGGAAAATTGAGCAAAACTCATATCTCTCTGGCTAATAATTGTGAAGGTGTGAAGATTGGTGGAAGACTCATCAACAACCTTCGCTATGCTGATGATACCACATTACTGGCTGAAAGTGGATATGATCTGAAACATTTGCTTCTCACAGTCAAAGAACATAGTCTCAAAATGGGCCTGCACCTTAATGTAAAGAAGACAAAGATCATGACAACTGGCATAATCAACAGGTTCATCGTTGAAGGAGAAGAAATTGAAATTGTGAACAACTTTAACCTACTTGGATCAACTATCAATAAAGAAGCAACAAGCAGTCAATAAATCAGACAACGCATTGCTCTTGGCAGAATGGCTATGAAAGACCTAGATAAGATTCTCAACAGCAGAGATGTCTCTCTCCATACAAAGATTCGACTTGTTCAAGCCATGGTATTTTCAATAACATCATATGGATGTGAAAGCTGGACAGTGAAAAAGATAGACAGGAAGAAAATTGATGCCTTTGAATTATGGTGCTGGCGTCGAATACTGTGTATACCATGAACTGCCTGAAGAACAAACCAGTCGGTACTAGAGAAGATCAAACTTAAGCTTTCTTTAGAAGCTCAGATGACAAGACTTCAACTTTCATACTTTGGACACATCATGCTTGGCATGATCGAAGGTCAACGCAAAAGAGGAAGGCCAGCAATGAGATGGATCGATACAATAACAGCAGCTACGGGTACCAGTCTGTCAGCAATGAGCCGCCTGACTCAAGACCAAACGCAATTTAGGATAGCTATCCAGAGGGTCGCCATGAGTCAACTCCGACTCTACGGCACTTAACAACAACAATAATTGTGACATAAAAGAATCTCTAAATGGGAAGGGATATATAAATATCTAGGAGTAGAGGAAGGAATGACAATCAATCATAAATTAGTGAGAGAAAAGATCAGTAAAGAATATTACAGGAGATTAAAATTTATATTGAAAAGTGCTTTAACATTACAGAAAAAGATACAAACCATTAATCAGCTGGCAATTCCCAAACTCTCATCCAGCTTTGGAATTCTAGAAAGGCCTCTTAATGATCTTGAAAAACTGGAATATATGAAGAAGAAAACTCCTCCATGCCCACAAGGTAATTAAGAAGGATTAGTGTACATTTGCTATGCCAAAGGAGGAATTGGTCTTATTGAAACAGTTTATATAGAGAGAGCTACTATCAAAGGCCTCCAGGCCTACTTAAGTGTCATCCAATCCAAATATGCAAAAAATATTGAAATATGAAAGTAAATGCCCAAAATCCATCTCCATCATTAAACTTGGACAAGGATTCCAACTAGTAGAAGGAATGAATGAGAATCCACCAGTATACATAGGGAAGGAAGCAACAGCATTTACAAAATAAGAAAAAAAAAACTCTTCAAAGAACTAGCTCATCAAACAAGGAAAAATGATTGGCAAATGCACAAATACAGTAGAAATTATAAAGTGTTATTCCAGGAACTATTTATTGATAAAGATCAGACAGATGAATGGTTAAGAAAAAGTAAACTGAAATGTAAGGAGATATTTCCTGCATTTCTTTCATTGCCTGGCTGCCATTGCTCCTATTGGATCTTTGCACTCGTGTGACTGTGTGTTGGTTAGCTGACACACTAGGAAAAGCTATATCATCTGAGCCCAACCGCATGATGCTGAGATATTTCCTTCACTGCCTGGCTGCCATTGCTCCTACTGGATCTCTGCACCCGTGTGACTGTGTGCTGGTTGGCTGACACACTAGGAAAGGCTATATCATCTGAGCCCCACTGCGGGACGTGGTCATGGACGCCTGCCCATTGGGGCGTGCGCCAAAGGGGCAGGTTTCTACTAAACAGCCACTCTTTTTACTCCCGCGGCTGTTCAGATATCAGCCAGGATTTCAGGACTCCCCGGCTCCCTCTGCAGTAGGTCAGGCGTGGGGCCCCTTCTGGTGTGTGGCGGTGGGGAGGGGAACTGGGGGCTATAATGGGAACAGGGGGCTAGAAGAAACAGGTAAAGGACAGGGGGCTATAAGAAACAGGGGAAGGACTAGGGGCTAGAAAAGGAATAGGAATGGTAACGGTGGAGGACTGAAAATGGGTTGATGTTGGGAGATGGGGGGACTGGGACTGGAAGGGAGTGGATGCTTGGAGGGACTGGAAGAGAACTGATACTGGGGGTTAGGACTGGGGATGGGGGACTGGTACTGGAAGGAAACTGATGCTGGGAGGGACTAGAGGAGGACTGATTCTGGAGGGTTAGGACTGGAAATGGGCTGAAGCGAGGGTGTGTGCGAATGGGACTGGAAGGGAATGGATGCTGGAAGTAGAAGGGAGCTGAAGCTGGGGGAGATCCAGAAGGGGCTGGGACTGGTGGGAGAAAAAAAGAAGCTGGGGGAGTGAGGATGGAGAGGAGAACAGATATTTTGTGTGGGAGGGAAGAAACATCTATGATTGGCTGAGTATTGGGAGAGTAAGTGGGGATTGAGGATGGAGGGGTGAAATTTTGAGTTGATAAAAAAGGAATAGATAAAGAAATGGAAGAAAGAGAGAAAGGGGAAAGATCAGTATGTTAGAGGCAGATGTAGAGAAAATGGAAAAAACTAGAAGAGAGAAAAAATGACAAATGGACAGCAGACAAAGGAGAGTTAGCAGAAGTCACAAAAAAGCAGAAAGCAGCGACTAGGGCAATTGCAACTGAAAAAAAAAATGCCCAAACAACAAAAGGTAGGAAAAATATTTTATTTATTTATTTATTTTATTTAACATCTTTTATATACCGCACTATTCATAATCAGCGCGGTTTACATAGAACAAGAAAACATCAGATAAGATACAATTATCTGTTTTTTGTTTACATATAACAGGAACAATAACTTGGGTAACCGGGGTAATTATTTACAACAAATTTTATTTTGAATTTATTAACTGGAATATCCCTCATTTGATTTGCAACTTGTCGTGCTGTGAGGGCTTGTGTGCATCAGTAGCTTAGCTACTGGCAGGGTCTTCCAAGATAGATAGGTCTCAGCTGAGGTGCCAGATTAAGACAAACCACCCATTTGGGCAGTAGCAGAATGGGACGGTGTTGTAAGTGGAGGATCATATTTCTGTGACAAATGCAACAACACTGGAATTAACTGCATGGAAGAAAGGCTTGGCAAATCTACTTCTGTATCTTGCCACAAAAACCCAATGGATAGTCACAAAACAAATTGCACTAAAGTGCTGGAAGATGAGACCCCCAGGGTGGAAGGTACTCAAATGGCTACTGGGGATGAACTGAAGATTTCTCAGATTAAAGCCAGGATTTATGATGTGGTTGGATTTGCTGAAGTAGCTGCGCATGAAAAGAGAATCGGAAGTTGCAAAGATATCTTTGACCCAGTCCTAGCCTTCTTAGCTCGGGTCTAAGATACAAATTGTAAATAGTTACCAAGCCACAATTTGATGGCTCTATATGTAAATAGTTCTCCTAATTACAGATCCAAGTTACTTACCCTGTTGCAATGTAAGCACAAGACTGTTCTTTGGTCTGTTGCAAGAATTTGTTATTTGTAAACTGCACTGATACTGAATAGCGCGGTATAAAAAAGCTTTAAATAAATAAATAATATCTTACATATTGGGACATGGAACGCACGAAGCATGAACCAAGGGAAATTGGAAGTGGTCAAGAATGAAATGGAAAGTGTACAACTCAATCTGTTGGGGGTCAGTGAACTGAAATGGACTAGTTTTGGGCACTTTGCATCTGATGATCACATTGTCTACTATGCTGGAAATGAAAGTCAAAGAAGAAATGGTGTTGCATTTATAATTAAGAAGAAACTGCAAGAAATGTAATGAAATACAATGCAGTCAGTGAATGCTTAATTTCTATTAGTCTATGAGGAAAGCCCATCAACACAAATATAATTCAGGTATATGCTCCAACAACAGCTGCAGAAGAAGAAGATGTTGATGAGTTCTGTCACTTTCAGCTTGTACTTGTTAATAGAACATGCAAATAGGGTATCTTGATAGTCATGGGTGACTGGAACACAAAAGTTGGCAACAAAGAAGAAGGCAAAATGTTTGGAAAATATGGACTTGGCAACATAAACAAAGCTGGAGAAAGACTGATAGAATTCTGCAAGACCAATGATCTATTCATCTAAAACACTTCCTTCCAGCAACACAAGCGCTGACTGTACTCGTGGACTTCACCAAACGGATTGTACAGAAATCAAATTGACTACATCTGTGCAAGACAATGATGGAAAACCTCGATAACATCAAAGACAAAACCTGAAGTTGACTGTGGTACAGATCACCAACTACTAGTATGCAAACTCAAGCTAAAGTTGAAAAAGAGCAAGCCACTCATGAATGTAGCAAGATATGACCTTGAGAATATACCACTGGAATTTAAAGACTACCTGAAAAATTGATTTTCTGCTTCAGGTACAAATGACAGAGTTCCAGAAGAGTTATAAGATGACATCAAGAAGGTTGTGTTGGAAGAAAGCGAGGTGTCTCTACATCAGGTGATAGAGCAAAAATGACCAAAATGGATGACCGAAGAAACTCTGAAAATTGTCCAGAAATGTAGAGAAGCTAAAGTCAGAGGAGAAAGAGAGGCAATCGCAGAACTCCGCAGAGATTTCCAATGTACAGCAAGACAAGACAAAAGTACTACAATAACACATACAAGGAAATAGAATCAGAAGCTATTAGAGGGAGAATAAGATTGGCTTTTCTAAATCTACGAGAGTTAAAGGAAGAATTTCAGGCTTGAATTGGAATGCTACAAGATACTCAAGGATCCATGCTGAAGGATGCTGAGAAGATCAAGAAAAGGTGGAAAGAATATACAGTCATTGTACCATAAAGACCAACTGCCATTTCAACCTGTACCTTATGATCAGGAACCATTGGTGATGAAAGAAGAAATCGAAGCAGCATTGAAAGCCTTATAAAAAACCAAAGCATTCCCATTGAAGTATTACAGCAATCGGATGAAGCAGTTACTATACTTACAAGGCTCTGCCAGGAAATTTGGAAGACAAATTCATGTCAAACTGATTGGAAAAGATCTGTGTTTATACCAATACTGAAGAAAGGTGACCTGACTGACTCTGGAAGTTATTGCACATTTGCTCTGATCTCATATGCCAGCAAGATTTTACTCACGATCATTCAGCAGATACTACAACCATACCTGGAACGAGAACTGCCTGAAGTGCAAGCAGAGTTCGGGAAAGGGCGAAGAATGAGAGACATTATCATTGATGTGAGATGGATCCTTGAAAAGACAAAAGAATACCAAAAGGATATCCATATGTGTTTCATTGACTACAGCAAGGCTTTTGACTGTGTAAACCATGAGAAACTCTGGGCCACATTAAGAAGTATGGGTATAACCGAACACCTGATTGTTCTCTTGCACAACCTTTACAATGATCAAGAAGCAATAGATCTAACGGAACTAGAAGAAACAGAATGTTTAAAATCAGCAAAGGTGTACGACAAAGCTGCATACTTTCCCCCTGCCTCTTTAATTTATATGCAGAACAAATCATCAGAGAAGCAGGATTGTATGAAGACAACTTAGGTGTTAAGATTGGTGGAAGACTCAGCAACAGCCTTTGCTATGCTGCTGATACCACATTACTGGCTGAAAGTGAAGATGATGTGAAACATTTGCTTCTCAAGATTAAGAAATATAATCTTAAAATGGGTCTGCACCTTAACATTAAGAAGGCAAAGATCTTGGCAATTGGCAAAATCAATAAGTTCATCATTGATGGAGAAGAAATTGAAATAATTGACAGCTTTAACTTACTTGGATCAACAATCAGTAAAGAAAAGATTAGCAGTCAAGAAATAAGACGACGTATTGCCCTTGGTAGAGTGGCTTTGAAGGACCTGGACAAGATCCTCAAGAGCAGAGATGGCTCTCTCCCTACAAGATTTGACTTGTCCAGGCTGTGGTATTTTCAATTATGTCATATGGATGTGAAAATTTGACAGTGAAAAAGATAGACAGGAAGAAAACTGATGCCTTTGAATTATGGTGCTGGCTACGAATACTGTGTATACCGTGGACTACCCAAAGAACAAACTAGTCAGTACAAGAGAAGATCAAACCTAAGCTTTCCTTAAAAGCTCAGATGACAGACTTCGACTTTCATACTTTGGATATATCATGCAAAGAGAGAGATCATCAGAGAAAGACATAATGCTTAGCGAGGTAGAATGTCACTGTAAAAGAGAGAGGCTAGCAATGAGATGCATCGATTCAATAACAACAGCTATGGACACCACTCTATCAACAATGAGCCGCTTGGCTGAAGACCGAACAAAGTTTAGGTCAACTATCCAGAGGGCCACCAGGAGTCGACACCGACGCAATGGCACTTAACAACAACAACTGTAGTATGTTGGCTCTGGGAAATGTGCATCACTTATGTTTTGTGCTTTGTTTAGTACAAGAGGAAATTAATTTATAGTTTTATCTAGTGGTGGTGTACGTTCCATGTTTGGCTTTTTGAGTTCCCAGTTTAAGTATAGTCTTCATATTTCTAAATTGTGATTCCTTGTTCTGTGTTTTGCATGCGTTACCAAGCTGCAGTATTCTGTTCATGTAGTTTGTATGTGACAGTTCCACTTGTTCTCTTTCCCCATTAGGAGATGTATTGGTTTAATATTTGCAGTGTTTTGTGAGTCCTGGTAATGCTGTTATGATACGGTGGGTTTGCTATGGATTCTAAATGAGCAGGATATATAGTACTTCCTAATGTGCTTTGACACTGGAGTATAGTAATGTAGAAATCTGGTATTCTCTTTATCCTCACTGCCCATGCAAATAGTATTGAGCCACTCATTAAGAGGCATGTTTACTAAAAGTTAATGCTCATTCACAAATGTTAATGTGTGCTAAGTGCAGGAACACCTATTTATTTCTATTGGCACATTGGCATTTAATGCACATTAATTAATTTAGTAAACATGCCCCTAAGTCATTGCCAGGACAAAAAAGAGACTTGTGAAAAACTCCTTGGAAAGCCGCCTAAAATTTTATATGTGCAACCTATATATTTTAAAATAAAATAAATTAAATTAATGCAACTGAGGTCCCCCAATGAGTCTCCACACATGGACCTACTTTACCCTTGGACTGAACTTGCTATAGTCAGGTGATAAACCATTGTTGACCCTGCAGTAGCAGCTAAAGCCCTTTAGTAGACATACCTCTAAGACTGGAAAGGTAGGGCTACGCCTTGAAGACATGTTCCTTTCCACCACAGTGCTGAGTTTTCTCAGGTGTAAAGTATGGGTACACTTGTGTAGTAGGCCTTTCTTACAACCCTGAGTCCTCTCTCCTCTTTTCTTCTTTCCCTATCAAATGGTTAGATGGTTACTTCTTCCCGTAGTGCCACCAGCTTTTTGGTTGCTGGTTTGTATCCTCATAGGCGTCCCTCGATCTATGATCTCCTCCTTCCTTTGTTCAACATGAAGCTGGGTCAAGCCTAGCTGGTTCTGGGTGAACTGATATCAGTGGCCAAGTGGCTCACACTTGCATCAGATGCTGCACCCTGGCTGTGCTGGGCCCCAGCTGTGGCCTTAGACAGCCTCTCCTACTCCCCTGGACTCCTTGATGGAAGGAAGACAAGACATCTGCAGAGTTGCCAAGTTACATTAGTTTGTTTATTGAGTCACTTGCTATACTGCGCCTTCATTACACCAGGGCGGTTCACAAATATAAATATACAAAAAGAGTAATGGCCAAAGACCAAGAAAGGAAAGGAACTCCCATATCTGATAGGAAAGCAGTAGAAAAGAAGAGCAAAGGTAGAAGAGAGGGAAGGAAGAGATGAACAAACTGTTAGGGTCATGGGGAGCGAGAGGGGATGGAGGAAGTGGAAGGTAAGTCAAATTCCAATTGGAAAATATGGGTTTCAGAAGAAAAGTCACTGCATTTGTGTGCTGTGTGTAGGTCCTTGAGAAAAGCAAGCATAATAGTCTAAATGCTGTGGCCGGGGTGGAAGCCATATTGGCGTGGATGAAGCAGTCGTGTAGAGTTGATGTGCTGGGAGCGTTGTGAAAAAAGAGCCTTTTCTAGAATTTTTGAGAGGAAAGGTACATTGGAGACTGGACAGTAGTTAACCGGACCAAGGGAGTTAAGAGAAGGATTTTTCAGGAGGGGAGGGACAAGGGCATGCTTCCAGAGGATAGAGAGAGAACCGGTTGAGAGGCTAGTATTTAGAATGGAGAGGATGAAGGAGTCAAATGCCAAAGGATGGTTCGTAGAGCCATCCTGAAGGGAGAGAGAGTGGGAGGGAAATAGGGCTAGAGAGGATAAGGGGGCGGAAGGAATCTGGGGAGGACAAGAGGAAAAAGATGAGCGTAGTGCTTGGACTAGAGTTGAAGAAAGAGGCCAGTTTGGATGGGGCTGGTGTGGTAGTAGGGTTGCCAGTAGATGAGTGGGGGTGTATGGATGATAAAGACTTCAAAACTGTATACAACTGGTGAGTGGAGTTAGATGCTGAAGAGATAGTAGAAGTGAAATGGGTGCACTTAACTTGATGAACCTGAGAGCGATAGGTCTGATGGCATGATTGGAACTGCTGAAGTGCCAGAGGCGTGCGATGTTTACGGTAGACTTGTTCGGCATGATGTAATTGTGTGCGAAGAAGGCGGAGCCCAGAGTGGAACCATGGTTGACGAGAAGGACCAGGAGAGGGGCACAACAGGCAGCAGAGTGGGAATGGCTGTGCAGCTAGAGCCAGGGCTCTTTCCAGCACCTCAGAGAGTACAGGTAGTATCGTGGTCGCAGTCCTGGAAGGTTTGCACAGGGGGAGCAGCAATGGCTGAAAATTTGCAAGGGTGGCTGGATAGCCTTAGGCCAGCCCTGTAAATAAACTCTCAATTTGGTACTCTGGTTCATATAATATATGCATGCTCCAGCCCACAGAGACTCACTCCCTCAAACTACGTATATGTCATTTTAAAGTTGGTGCTGCTTGCATCTTTTACACTCATTGAATGACTGCTATACATGGAAGTAAACTTACTAAAATATGTTAAAACACAAAACGTTGAATTACAAATGCAGGTTTAGAGACTGTAGCTATACAGACTAAGAAAAGCAAACTAAATTTCTATAAACCCTTTTTTCTACTTAAATTTTGCTCAATCCTTCACCACTAAATTCTTATCTTTCTCTCTCTCATTAAACTGCCAGAGTTTAATGGAATTCTTAGCATTCCTAGATAATACATTTTCCTTAGCAAACATTATATATAAGGAGTGCCTGTATCTCTGACTACTTACTAAAAATAATTCTAATTCACACACAGATTATAGGAATGAGCTCATGACAGTGGAAATTTAAGCACTGCTTTACTAAAATTTCCCCTTGAAATTAAACTCCTAAATGTAGCTTTTGTGCATAAATCTTCCCACCTCGGAGGTGGCTGCATGTTTCAAAATACCAAAGCTTTTCTCCAAATAACATCAATATTTCCCAGAGATAAGACTTCAAACATGGTATAACTTTTTTATCTAGGGTTGCCAACTGGCTCCGGATGTGCCCGACAGGCTTGATCCACTCCTGGATTTACTCCATTGCATGCAATGACTTGTTGTTTTCCTATTATTACGGAGTGCAATGGAGAAATCAGAACTACGTATCCCTCCATGCAATGAGGTAAACCCAGGATTTGATTGAACCTGTTGGATGTATCTGGAGCCAGTTGGCAACCCTAAAAGTCTGTATTAAATAAAGTAAAATACTTATTTATGCCTTTAGGGGGATGTTTAGTAAACCACACTATCGGAGTAAAGCAGGTTTAATGCTGCGCTGAACAGTAGTGCAGGACCCCTGTGCTAACATCCCACGCTACCCTGATAGTATGCATTGGGGTAGGATATTGGCCTTCCCAGTGCATCGCAGCTAAAGTGGGTGTTAGTCGATTGTACTAATCATACTTGGCACAGGTAGTTCAGACTCCACTAATACCATCTCAGTGGGCGGTGTTAGTTGCACCCGCGGCCCAGTATCCATGCTACCTTGTGGATGTCCAGCAGTAATTGCAATACCACCATATATGCTCTGACTGGGATCCAGTTCCAGGACTGGTGCAAGGTAGTGGGTGCCCTATGCAAACTTTCAGCCTTATACCCCCTCTCCTGAGATTTTGATAAACACTAACAACTGTGATCATTCCAACCCTACTCCACCAATAACAATCCTGTAAAAATGCATGCTTGGACGTCATGGGCCTGGCACCGCTGAACATTAACCCTGGATCTTCAATCTGGGGCCATATCCAGCCACTGGCATTAACGATCCGGGGTCACCGCACACAGCACAGAAGCTAAGCGTGCAGCGGCAATATTCAGCCACTGCCCAGTTAGCTTCAGCGGTGAAAGTTAGGACTGCTTTTGCTTAGTATTAAGTCCCACTCTGAAGGATTATGGGTAAAACTTCCCTCCTCCTCATATTATGTACCAAATAGGTACTCTATGAATATGACTTGGTTATCGAGCTCCTCCTTCACCATCTGGATTTACAGCAGACCATTGTTTGGCACTTCCAGATTGCCTCTACATACACTTTGAGATGAGATCCTGTCTCATCCTTCTCCTTGAAGAGGATCCTGTCTCATCCTTCTCCTTGAAGAGACTCATAATGGCTCTCTTTTACAGAGGTCTCTGTTCCCCTTTTTCAAATCATTCCATTCCAGGTATGCGTAAGGGAGAGCCCTTACACATAGAAAGTACCATTGAAATCCCAGTACCAAGGACATAACCATAGGAAGGGTATTATGTGCCCTAGGTATATATTCAGAATTGCACTTCCCCCTTCCCCAACAGTTAATTTTAGGCCTCTAGGCACCCTCCATAATACCGGCATGGAGGAGTAGCCTAGTGGTTAAAGCAGCAGTCTACATGCCAGGAGATGTGGCTTCAATTTCCACTAGCCCTCCTTGTGGTCTTGGGCAAATTACTTTACCCTCCATTGCCTCAGAAGAAAAGACAATGTCTAGTCATACCTTGCCAAGAAAAACCAGGGGCCACTGGGTCACCAGCAGTTAGCATTGACTTGAAGGCACTAATAAAAAAAGGCCCCCTCCAAGATTTTGATAAGTAAATAAAACCATCATGTGTACCCCAACATCATCCCTCCTAAATATAGTACATGCTGATAATTCTTTGAGTTCATGTGGTTGTCAGGATCTGTTCTTTTGCTTTAACTGCAGCTGTTCCTTCCCCAGAACCTGCCATCTTAGGCAACTACTAAGCATGTGTGTGCCAAAGATTTGGTTCGTCAGAATATACTTATCTGGTGTCCTTTGGAAACAGAAACATTTGTTCTTTTGTCCAATTTGTCCCCATTAAAGTCTATAGGGAAGTTTTGCAATGCAACAGTCAGATCTGCCATCTATTTTCAATCAAACCTGCTTGAAATTTTATGACAGGCATCTGTAACAGCACTACAAACCATCAAAAGTGTCAGAAACACCCCAGGAAGGACACCGAAAGAAGAACAGAGTACGTACAATGGCAGGATTAGTGCCAGAAACCACCATCAGAAGGGAAAAGCAGTACAAAGAGCACAATGAATACCTCTGATAGGGGGAAGAGGGTAAAGCATCACCACAACTGATGCAAGCTCACTAAGGCACTTTGAGAGCAGTAAAATGGCAAGGAGACCAGCACATAAACCGTTATGAAAGGGGACCTGGGAAATCCACTGCTTACCCCAATACAAACATTGCGGAACCTGTGTCATTTGGGGCAATGCTAGGTATTTGTGACATAGATTGGCCACTGTTGAAAACAGGATACTGGGCTTGATGGACCTTGGTCTGACCCAGAATGACATATCTTATATTCTTATGTTCACATTACCCAGGCTGAAAGGCCCTAAATTTTGCCAGAAGGACCAATACAACACACCATCCAGATTGGCTGGAAGGCCCTAAAACAGTAGAGGAGAGTCAATGCAAGGGAAGAGGTAGTACAAGTCCAGGCTGCAGGAGGGCGAGTTTAGTTAAGCTGTGTGCCTGCAGGTCAAAGTCCTAGCAATGAGGACTTTGGTCTCAACATTGGAACATTAAGTATAAAGGAAGATCTCCCTGGGCTGGAAGAAGCATTCATGGAGTGCACTCCAGTCATTCTGAATACTAATCTGAGGGTTTCTTAGTTGACGTCCCTATAAGTGCAGTTTCCATATTAACAAGTACAGTAATAGAGGATGGTGGATATGAGGGCAGTTAGGGTTAATTTGGCTATCAGGCTGGCTAGGCAGGGGGGTCCCTTTCCTCTGTTAGTGCTCTATGCTCATCTCTCTTAATCAAAATACCGTTCTTTCTACAAGAATATAACAGTAGCAGCGCTCCCCTGCTAGACCTCCAAAGATGTACAGTAATGGAAATTTGAAAAGAACTGTGAAGAGAAAGCTCAAGGCTCGTCAACGGTGGTAGGCTGGTAGTATCTTCCCATCACGTTAAGTTCAGTTTCTCCCAGAATCAAGTGGTTAGGAACAGTGGCATTCCCAGCCCTCTCGGCACCTGGGATGGGTGCCCCCCCCCCCGTGCTGCCAGCACCCCCCCATCGTGCAGCACTGAGTGACACACTGCACCCCTCATCGGGTTCACAGAAGCAGAGTGGCAAATTTACCATTAATCTGACTTGCCACAATGCCTCACACTCCAGTCCTGGCCACTCTTCTCTTCCGGCTGAAGTCTCGCGATTCAAAAGACTTTGGCCAGGAGAGAAGAGCAGCCGACCCTGGAACACGAGGCATTGTGGCAAGTTAGCTTAAGGGTAAGTTTGCTGCTCTGCCTCAGTGGGCCCAGCGGAGGGGCACCCCCCCTCTCCTTCCAAACTGGCACCTGGGGCAGGCCGCACCCACTGCCATGCACTTGCTACATCACTGGATAGGAAATACATATCAAAGTGGTTAGCATAACAGAGGCATATAATGACAAGCCTAAGGCATCCACAGAGGTGCAAAGCATGAGGATGAGTAGCCCAGGAACAGCCAAAACACACTGGTCACAGAGCCACTGGCATGGCATTTAAGAAGAATGAAAGTCATATATTGCAAGCCTACAGCAGCCACAGAGATGAAGAGCAAGAGAAAGAAGATGAGGGGCCTAGGAAAAGGCAAAGCAATGCTCCTGACCCAAGGAGATCCAGTACAACTCAACACGGGATCCCTTCTGCACTGAGCATCTGTCCCCGCACAACCAACAAAGAAATAAGGGCAGATCATGGAGGAAGATAGCTGCCACACTGAGGAAAATCTCTATCCCTGATCCAAAGAAAAAAGAGAAGCCTGGTAGCAATGTGAGAAGGCTTCATCGAGATGTCCAGCATTAAATTGTTTGGGGTGAAAGCAGATCTTGTTTTAGGCTATGGCAGCCTCCTCTGTCAGGCTTTGCCAGAAGTGATTGAGTCCTAGGACTTTATTCTTCCTGAGACTTTCTTGGGAGTATGTGAATCACATCTGCCAGCTGAATCCAAGGCTATGGGCTCAGTCCGATTCAATAGTAGCAGCAGCAGCAGGGATTCCCAGCCATATACCACATTGTTTTCGTACAGCAAGTAGAGATACAGTACTGTGACCAGCCATAGGATGGACGTATACATTATACTTCTACCAGCCTTCCAACCAGTCCCATCTAAACTGTGCTCACTCGGGGGTCCAGGACTGGCAGTGACATACATCAGCCTGTTACTGGCAATCTTCCTGCCTCAGTGCTCCTCCATGGCTCCTGCTTCAAAGTTCAGCATCTGATAAGCTGAGTGGAGGAGTAGTCTAGTTGATAGAACAACAGCCTACTACTCAGGTGATCTGGGTTCAATTCCCACTGGTGCTCCTTGTGCAAGTCACTTTACTCTGCATTGCCTTGGGAAAAAATGCCTGCCAATCTACTTCCAGTCCTACCTTCCCAAGAAACCTCAGAGGCTGCTGGGTTGTCAGGAGCCAGCACTGTCTTGATGGCACATTATTGAGTAGCCTAGTGGTTAGGGCAACAGCCTGGGACCAGAAAGACCAGCATTCAAATCCCACTAGCACTTCTTGTGGCCTTGGGCAAGTCATTTAATTCTCTACAGCCTCAGGAACAAACTTAGATTGTAAGCTCTTTGGGTACAGGGAAATGTCTGCTGTTCCTGAATATAACTCATCTTGAATTACTGCTACTGGAAAGGTGTGAGCTAAATACTACTAAAAAAATTAACAAACATTTCAAGAGTAGACCATGAGGAAACATCAGGTCTCACCTCCTGTTCAGATGCCTCAAAATAGTAGCCCAAAACAGCTGCTACTACACAGATAATATATGCTGTGTGCCTCCAGACTTTTGTCCCTTGGGGGCAATTTCTCCAAATGGGTTAGTTTTGCACATCCCATAACAGTCATGAACCTCATTCCAAAGCCAGGGTATGTGGAGTATGATCTGTCTCTCAAATGTATTGCTAATGCTTTGAGGAAGAGCCCCTGGGGCTGGAGGTTGAGCAACCATCCTATACTTGACTCTTCTGTGGTACAGCTTTCCCTAATACACAGAGAGTCCATTAATTCTCTGCCCTGATTTCAGATCTTAGAGTATTTGGTCAGTGAGAGTGCAGTAGGGGAAGCCAGCAGTCAGGATTATCTGTTGTGCTGCAGTCACTTAGCATTAGCCTTCTGCAGATTGGCCAGCACTATGGCTTGCCACTGAAGTGCTAGAGGGGCCGCAGAGCACGAGGCCCAAGCGACCAGCAGAGTTCCAGAATGCAAAAGGGCCACCAGTGCCTCCAACAGCAGCCTGCCAGGAGTGCTGCCTTCACTTCCTCTGAATCTCTTAGACTGTAATAATTATTTTTTTCTTTTTTAATGTTACGTTTTCGCATGGGGGGCTGAAAGGTAGCCATGACAGACACACAAACAGCAGCCCTCAACATTCCCCATGACACACACACACAAGCATGCATGCAGGAAGCCCTCAGCTCTCCCCACGGCACACGCACGCATCCATGCATGAAGCCCCTGACATTCCCCATAAAACATGCGCGCACATACACAAACACGCACGCACATATGCACCTTCCAACACTCCGCATGACATACATACAGATGCATGCATCCCTCGACATGCATGTATGCACCTTCCAATGCTTCCTATGATAAATAAACAGATGCATGCACCCCTTGACACTCCCAAAGACACATGCACACTCCCGAACACACCTCTTGAGACACACACACCTAGTCCCTGATACTCTTCATGACACACCCACGCACACCTAGTCCCTGATTCCGCCTGGCACTTCTTATGAGACACACATATGAACACTCGCAGGCCTGATTCTGGAAATGGGGGAAACAAGCCATTCTGTTACACTGCTACATAGTGTACACGTCTCAGATTGGTGAGGGTCAGTGCATTTTTCCTAGAAAAAAAAAAAGATGTCGGTATTCAATTGCAGGGCTCTTTCATTAACATGAGAATCACGGGTCAATTTTAGCAAGTAATGAAAAAGGTCCAGTACTCCGTACCACTGTGTACCCCCCCCCCCCCATCTCTGGTGACATTAAATGGTAAGGTAAGAGGGAGATGGACCAGGGGAAGGGGGACAGAGGCTGCAATGGGGAATCTGTCATGGGGCATGGGAGATACTGGACTGCGGGGAGGGGAGAACAGAGAGAGAGAGAGCACAGAGATGCTGAGCTATGAGAGGATGACAAGAGAGGGAAATTCTGGATTCTGAAAAGTGACAGGGAGAGATGCTGGACTCTATGTGGTGGACAGAGAGACAGAGAGATGCTGGGCTCAGAGGGGTGGATAGATGGTGAAATTTGAGTGGATGGAGCGGGAGTAAAGAAAAACATGGACGAAGGAGCTAAAAGGGAATGATCAATATGTCAGAGAGAGCAGGGCCAACCCAAGGGTTTCTGCCATCCCAGGAAGAAGCCCCCACTGTGCTGTCACCTCCCACTACCACCGAGTCCATTAGCGGGGTTGGAGGAGGTACGACTCAGCTTGGTGCAGCAGCGGCCCGCAGCAGACCATGTGTTTCGACACACATGGCCTCTCGCTTCTGACCCCCCTCCATCGGAGGGGTTCAGAAGCAGAAGACCATGTATGATGAAACACATGGCCTGCTGCAGGTGCCGTGTCATGCCGCCCACCAAGATGTGCTGCTCCAGGTGGCCGCCTAGCCAGCCTAATGGACAGGACAGTCCTGAGAGACAGATATAGAGAGAGTGAATGGAAGGTGACAGGAGGAGCAAAGAGAAATGGCCAATGGACAGCAGACACGGGAAAGAAGGTTAAGAGAAGACAGAGGGTAGCAGAAGAGAGACTGGGGCCATTGTGACTAAAAAAAAATAAAATGCCCAGACAACAAAGGTAGAAAAAAATATTGGCTTTCTATTTCTAGTTCGTGATCCTTCGTTTTGTAGTTGGTGAGGGTCTGTCTGTGTTTTGTGTGTGTGACTGAGGTATGATATTCTGTTAGCATGCAGTTTCTGTGAAGAGATCAGTAGCAGTCCCACTTGTTCTGTTTTCCCAGAAGGAAAGGTATTGATGTTCTTTAAGACGTATCGGTTTAATATTTGTAGTACTGCTTTTTCATAGGTAGGACTGTTGTTGTGTGAGTCCTGGTATGATGTTATGGCAGGTTTGCTCTGGACTTTGGTCTTTTTGCAAGGTTTTATAGTATGTCCTATGTATTTGGTAGTTGGCAGTGGAGGGAAGTCATGTAGAAATCTGGTAACCTTTCCCTAACCCCACTGCACACGTAAATGATGTTCAGACATTCACACACTTATAAAGTAATTGGTTAATCACAGGGGTTTCAACCCAAGTCCTTGGGACACACTAGCCAGTCAGGTTTTCAAGATAACCACAATGAAAAGTCATGAGCGTGATTTGCATACAGTGAAAGCAATGCATGAAAATTTCTCTCATGCATATTTGTGAGGTTATTTTTAAAATCTGACTGGCTAGGTGTGTCCCGAGGATTGGGTTGAGAACCCCTGCTATGTAAGGTGCCAGCTGCCTCTGTCATTTTTGCTAATCCAGGCTAACACAGCTACCCCTCAGAAAATGTTCATCATGTTGGGATAAGAGAGAAGCTTGCAAAGGGCTCCATTGGAATCCACTGGGGTGGGGGGCAGCACAGTAATCATTTTCACAGGGCAACAAAAAACGTAGCACCAGCCCTGCACATGGACTTGATGGCACTTAACAACAGACAGTGTGGGTAATTGCCCTTCAGTATAGCTCTACACTCCTTCCTCCTCCCACTCACATGAAAATTAAGGGAAACCAAGCAAGGGTAGATTTGTCTGCAGAAACATTATGTTTATGTTTATGTTTATGTTTATTTGAATTTGATATACCGCTCAGGCCGAAGCATTAGAGCGGTTTACAATAATATATCATTTGTGGAAATATGAAAGGAACGCCATTTGTAAGATAGGAAAGAGTAGAGGACAGAAACAGTCAAAAGGATAGGCAAAGAAAAGAAAGGGAACAGCAGGTCACCATAATATAAGCGTATGACAATCCAGACCACATATTCAATGCTCATTTCAGGACAAACGCCATGGACCAACGCCTAAGGGCCATGCCAAAGGGCTTTCTGGCGAGGCCCTCAGGCACGGGCCCGCCGGTGGAATGGCGGTTTAAAAGCCGATGGAGTGGGCAGTCTCTGTGGAGGGAGGTGGAGCTCCTGCTCTCACTTCTGATGCTGGCTGCTGCTCTCCCCTCACAGAACACGCTGGTGGAATGGCAGTTAAAAAGCCGATGGAATGGGCAGGCTCTGTGGAGGGAGGTGGAGCTCCCGCTCTCACCTCTGATGCTGGCTGCTGCTCTCCCCTCCATTAGCTTTTCCACCAATTCCAGTGCTAGCTGTGAATGATGGGGAGCCACGATATCCCTTGCCATAAAGAATATATGTTCACTGGGCACACTGGTTGGAGGGCAAGACAGGAATTGCTGTGAAACCTTTGCCAGACTGGCAACTTGTTACTCCTTGGGGAACTCTGCACAACTATGCAATGCAGAATTTGCGCAGGATTCCCCACTTGCGAAGAATTCTGCACTTGTTATGCAGAATTCTGTGCAGGCCCTGGCATCAGCAAGCAGTGAGGCAGGCTCGGAGCGCACAAGCTTTAAGAGAACCTGAGCCTGTCTCACTGTATGTTGTTAATGGCGATATAGACTATAGCTGATGGACTTGGTAGTTAACAACATACATGTTCTCTTCCTCTTTGTTGAGGAAAAGATGCCAGGATTTAGGTTACCAGCTCTAAGTCCTGTGATAAGAAAAACACCAGTTTCATGGTTTTTCCTATGTGGATTGCATATGTGGTTATGACAAGAACTCCGAAAAGCTAAGTACAAATTACATTATAGATTAATTTCCATTGTGGTACATAAACGTTGTTTATCGATTGGTGAAACTGAGGGGTTGAGTGTATCCCTTAGGGACAGTTTAGGGTTGTGTCCCTATTAAAATAATAATAAGGAACAGGACCCACGAGAGGTTGTTTTTGAACTTTATGGAGCCAGTTCCGACAAAAATAGGTTAGAACGTTGGTTTATTTCCTTTAGTATGGATTGACACTTCTGACATTGGCATCGCTATGTTTTAATAAGGTTATCAGAAGCACTTCCTGTCCCTAGCAAAAACCAGGCAGTGCTTTTGTTTACCTTTTTAACATGTGGCAATGCTGGCATCAGAAGTGTAGTACAGCGAGGGAATGAAGGGAAAAACTCCCGTGGCTGTGTTTAAAATGTCACAATCAGCAGAGGAGGTGAGTGGCTGGGGATGAAAATTTCTGAGAAGATGGGGCTGGAGAGGACTGATGGTGAGTCAGAAGGGTGGCTGGGAGCTGCAGTGTTGCCTATTTGCCCAGTTCTAAGAGTGAGATTTTAAGCCAGTTCTGGCTTTCTGACAATCTCATTCTGATGCATTATGGACATACAGCACCGATTCCAATGGGTAAAATCAGGAACTACAAATACCATACTGCATGGAAATGCAAATTTAAAACCAGAACTGGCAAAAAATCTCACTCCTGTATCTGGGTAACTTGGCAATTCTAGGGCTGGAGAGGATTGATGGTGTGTCGGGAGGTGACTGGGGGCTGGAGAGGAACAGATGGGGAGTTGGAGAGTGACTGGGGGCTGGAAAGGACTGATGAGGTGTTGGTAGGGTTGCCAACTTTTTGAAAGAGAAAAACCCGCCACCTGTGGCTAGTCACGCTCTGCCCATGCGCACCCCACCCTGCCCTTTCCTCGCCCCCTTGCCTGCCCCACCCCACGCTTGCTCCACCCCCTGTCCCCAAAAAAATTGTAGAGAGGGCAATGTGCAAACTGAACAAGCAAGATTTCTACACATTCTTAAATAGAAATTCTACACTGACAGAATACACAGCATTGGTTGTACACACACACAATACAGACAGGTCTTCATCAATAAATGAGCACAAAACAAAAAGAGAAATATATAGACAAAAATTAAACTGAAACCCCAAGAAAACAGACTGCATGCAGTGCGATATCAGATAAATAAGAGATGCAGTTCCCCATACTGTGTAAAATATAAAGGTAGTACAAAGTCAAATCATTAAATTGAAAATAAAATAATTTTTCTACCTTTGTTGTCTGATCATTTTATTCCCTGATCATGCTGGTTCCGATCTGAGGCTTCTGTTTTCCTGTCTTAGCTCGTTTTCTATGGTCTATAGTCCATCTGCCATTTCTTGTCTCTTCTTTTCTTTTCTTCACTTCCTTCCATCAGTGCCCGCCGCCCGGGCTGAAAAGGAAGTGATGTTAGAGGGGGCGGGCGCTGCAGCAGGAGTTTCATAGGGCTGGAGGGCTCCGCACAAGTTTTCTTTTCTTTTTAAATTAACTTTATTGCAGCTGCTGCTCTGTAAGAAGCAGAAGCAGCGTCTGCAAGGGGGGGCCATGGACCGTGGACACAAAGCTAGTTTTCTGCTCTGACCACTCCCGATCTTGCAACCAGAGCAAAAAAACGGCTTTTCAAGGGCTGGTTTTTGTTCTCTGCCGGCAGCTGGCCTGGCCACGGAAAAAATGGCCAGGCCGGCTGAAAACCGGCCGGTTGGCAACCCTAGGTGTCGGGGGTGACTGGTGGCTGGAGAGGACTGATGATGTGTTGGGGGTGACTGGGAGTTGGAGAGGACTGATGATGTGTTGGGGGGTGACTGGAGGCTGGAAGGGGACTGATGGTGAGTTGGGAGAGTGAATGGGGGCTGGAGAGGACTGATAGTGAGTTGGGATCTTCATAGAAGTTAGAGGGGGTCAGTGAAGGCTTGGGTATTGGGGAGAGACCCTTGGTTTACAGCTGAGGGAATTCTGCGCAAAAACTGTACTACTCAAACATGCAGAATTTTTCAGAAAACACCATGTGCAGAACAGGTGTAACTTGTGTAGCCAGTATGCTAAAGGATCTGTATGCATGACCTTGATAGGTTCTGCAAGACAATATGTCACTGAAATCCGTGCAGAAGTCTAACTTGTTGCAGGCTGATCTCTGAAGTTCAGCATTGAATGAGGTATCTAGGGCTTCAGTCACCAAAGACTGACCCTGGCTGGGGCTCGTGGGCTATGGGCATGCAAAGCCAAGGGGGGCAGGTGACAGGGAAGTACTCATGCTAGCAATATGGTTTAATAAAATTTGATAGACCACCCTTCATAACAGCAGAGTGGTGTACATAAAAACACTCAAGAAAGAAAGGAACACTAATGAAACATAGGAAAGAGAAGAAGTGATATACAACAGAGTTACAGAAGGGAAGAGGGTAAGAGATGTGGGTCAGGAGAAGAGCAGATGGGACTCCTGATCCACATCCTGTGAAGCCAATGGAGAAAAATCAAAAGCTAACTGAAATCGGTGGTCTTAAGACGAGACTTGACTATGATGTAGGACAATGCCTAACAAATGTCAGCGGGAAGCGTGTTCCAAAGACTGGGACCAAGAAAATAAAAAGCAGAGTGGTGGGTTAATTCATAACGGGCACAAGAGGGAGAGGGAAGGTGGGGTAATTGGCATGAATGGAGCATAGGAGTTGTGAAGGTGCATTGGGGATAATACGTGATGACAGATAAGAGGGTACACCAGTGTGTTGGGTTTTATGAATTATGATGAGTTTATATTGCATCCAGCATGAAAGAGGTAGCCAATAGGAGTCAATGAGCAGAGGGGTAACACGGTCAAATTTTGAAGCATGATGCAATATTTGAATAGCTGTATTTTGAATGGTTTGCTTGTCAGTGTGCCTGGTATTTTCTCTTCTACATTACCACTGTCAGCATCCCCCTTCCTCTGACGCTCCCTTTTCTCTACCTCATTCAGCAACTTTCCCTTCCAGTAAGTCAGTGAGCCGCAATGCAGAGTGATAGTTCCTTTCATCCGTGGGTCACAGAAAGCAACTAGCATATAAGCATCCTCCTTCATAAGGGATTCCAACTTTTTGGCACTTGACCATGCAAGACGTTGCCACCCACCCACTCCCTGGACCTTGAGGGTTAAGGGAGGGGCTGGCCTTGAATGCCCTTGAGGGTTAATGTTGTAGTTGTGTTGGTGCTCAAGTGATAAGGCAAGGCAAAGAATATTTCTTTTTTATGAGGTTTATTTCCCGCTTACGCAGTTCAAATGCAGCAGACGTCAATGAAATAATATGACACAAAACAAGATGGAGAAACTGAACTTAAACAAGGCTTTTTGTTCACTGCTTGACTGAATGTCCATTACAAATCACATTCACCTGTCATGTGATCTCCTTTTCATTAAGGTAACAGAAAACTCTGATACCAGCACTGCTCCTGAATTGCACAGAATATGCTTCCACTTATTTTCTTCACAGAAGCTCTTTTATCACAGCAAACAGTGAGGTAACTTTGCTATTTTCTTACAAACAACACTGGTAAGCAAATCCCTTAAATGTCCTTTGGAATCATACAAGTAGAGCAATCCATCGGGACTTCCTGTTCTGTAGATGGCAAAGAAATTAAAGGCATTTCTTCTTGCCATCTGATCAATGGCTTTGCTACGTTCTGAGTAGAAACTGCTCTGCTTTTAAGGAACTCTCTGAATTCAGTGGGAAGTAATTCAGCCTGTGTATTTTCTGAGCTAGGCTGAGCAAAAGCCTCCTTCAGGCAAATGCTTGTTTATATTACTTATCTCTAGGCAATTATCAGTGCTTTTACTTGGACAACATTTCAGCGTGCAAGCATTTCCCTTCCCCCACCTATCTCCACATGGCAGTGCAGGGTAAAACGCTCCAGCTGTGTTTAGAGAGTCTCTCAGAGTGTTAAAAGGAAGACAGTCAGGCTTTTCTTGGCTTAACCAGTTATTATCAAACTTTCTGCCTTTATCCTGCCTTTCACAATTAAAATTCACTCTTTCTGGCTTTCCACTGTTACGTTTGCTAGCCGTGCCACACCCACCAGATACCTTGTGCTTGGGCTTCTTCCAGGGTAATTCCTTATCCCTTTGCCTCCTATTCCAAGGTTCTTCTGGGTCCTTTAAACTCCTGAGCTGCAGCCTTGGGTCTCTCAGTGCCTTAGAATACTTCTGCTTCCAGAAATCTTTCTCTGCCCCTGAGTCTCCCAGCTTCTGTCTGCTCCTTCTTGGATCACAGCTGCTTAGTGGTTCTCTCTCTCTCGGTTCCTGTTCCTGGTCATCTGACCTGTCCTCGTCCAGGTGCTTGTCTCCTTCGTTCCTCTCCTGGTGGTCCTCTCTTTTGTCTAACTGTTTCTGGGTTTTTAACAAGCTAGCTGAGTACTGCACTCCCCGCCTCCTGCTTGGGCGTGCCCAATCAGGGACTTGGCTTCTCACCTGCCTTGAAGTGAGGAGTGGTTCCTGATTAGCTCTGCATTCTTTTTTCCTTTCAGAGAAAATCCTGCATTCCCCTGCAGTACCGGCTCTCTCCACCGGATCACTATCAGTTTCTCTTGCTTCATAAGAGCCTGCTACATCACAGATCCCCCCCCTTAAGATATCACGGGCTGGCGTAGGCACGCCCGCACAGCACGTGATTCTATCTATGGGTTCAGTGGTGATGAGCTTCTGTTGGGGCTGTTGTCTGGGAGAGGCTATTGTGGCTATTTGGGCTAAAGCTATTCTCTCATGCCATGGTTTTAACACGTTGACATGGTAAACTTACCTGCGACCTTTCCTATTCTCTACCAAGTAAGACACAGGTCCTACAGCTTGTACTACCCGACACGGTCCTTTCCAATGGCTCTCAAATTTTGGTTCTGTCCCAGCCACCATTACAATAACTTTCTCTCCTACATTTAGTTGACGTTGCTTTGTGTTCCTATCGTAATAGGCTTTTTGTTTGGCCTGACTACGCTTCAGGTTATCCACTGCAACTTGTGAAGTCCGGCGTAGCCGCTTCTTTAAGTTTCTCAGGAACTCGGGCACTTCTACTTCCCTGGGATCGGGTTCTACCCACTGTTCTCCCAAAATATCGAGAATGCCTCGGGGAGACCTCCCGTATAGTAGCTCATAGGGTGCTGTTCCTAATGAAGCCTGTTTTCTCTCTCGGCATGCATAAAGAACAAAGGGTAACATTGTATCCCAATTGTCCATTTCCCCCTCCAAACTCCTACGTAACATCCTTTTAAGAGTCTGGTTTTGTCTCTCGACTAAACCGTTCGTTTGAGGGTGGTATGCTGCTGTCTTGATGTGGTGAATACCAAAGGCATCCCACACTTGTCCTAAGTATTTTGACATGAAGTTGCTCCCCCTGTCGGTGAGAACTTCCTTAGGGAAACCCACTTCACAAAACAACTTAATAAGTTAGTTTGCAATCACTCTGGCAGATATGGTGCGTAGTGGCATGGCCCACGGGAACCTTGTAGCGTGGTCTACCACCACTAAGATATAGCGGAAACCTCGGGGTGTTTTAATCAGAGGTCTGACAATGTCAACACCTATCCTCTGGATGGGATCCTTAATCACTGGTGATGGTATCATGGGGACATCCCTGGGATGGGCTGCTGAAACCCTTTGGCACGCGGGGCAAGCCTCACAGAACTTGGCCGTCTCTTTGAAGACACCAGGCCAGTAGAACCTGGATAAGATTTGATCAAGGGTTCCCTGAATGCCTTTGTGCCCCCCAACAGGATGGTCGTGTGCCAACCGTAGCACTATATTTTTAAAGGTCGTTGGCACAACCAACTGCTTTCTACTATCTCCTGTGAAAGGATCTTTACTCTCCCTATAGAGTATGCCTGCGGTCAGGATAAATCTAGGTAAGGTATCTCTAGTAGTCTGAGCCCATTTGAATGCCCGTGTGAGAGCGGGGTCCGCTTGCTGCTCATTTGGGAACGTGGGAAACTTATTCATTAGCTCCTCTGGTACCCATGGTAGCTCTTGCCCTGCCCGTACTTCAGACTTGTTCTTAGAGCGAGACTGTTTCTCCTTACGTTTCTCAGATTTAGGCTTCCTGACTTTAGTGTCTGGAGTATCTATCAACGCATCATCAGAGGGGAGAACTTCTCCGAGATCCTCTGAGGTATCTTCTTTCTTTTCTAAGGCTGAGGACTGGGCTCTTGTGGAGACCATTGCACCTTTCACCTGCAACTCTCTTTCCATCTCCCTGAAGAACTGCGGCCAATCCCTGCCTAGAATCACTGCCTGGGGAAGTCCTGGGACAACTGCTAAGGGGACAGTCTTTGGTGCACCTAACCCTGCTATGCGTAACTTGTATACTGGGTAGGTAGAAGTTCCTCCATGGACGCACCTTATTTTAACTGAATTCACAGGCTGAATTACTTCCTTACCCTGCATGGCCTCTATTCTCTGCCAAAACTCTTCAGAGAGCATGCTTAACTCCGCCCCTGAATCCAACAAAGCTTGAGTGGTAATTCCCTGGACTTCAATAGCAAAAAGAAATCCAGGTCTATCATCCCTGGGACAATCCGCTATCAATGCAGTTTTTACAACACACTGTTTTTGCAAATGTCCCTCTTGCCCACATCTGTAACATCTTAGCCCATTCTTAGAACTTTTCCATAAAGGCATGCACATTTTTACAGGGTCCTCATACACCCTTCCGTCCCTTTCTGATCTGCCATTGCCTGACTCCTGTGAAGTAGTGCCAGCTCTCTGGGCAGTTAGCTCTGCCTCTATATATCTCTCAGAGAGTGCAACAGCTTCTTGGGAAGTTTTGCAATTCTGAAAGATTAGGAAGGTGCAGATTCCCTGTGGTAGAGCGTTCATGTACTGCTCTAATGTTAAAGCATCCAGTATTGACTCCACAGACCTCCCTTCTGGAGTTAACCATTTATCAAGCAAGCTTTGAATCCTATGACATAATGACTTAGGCGTCTCACTCGGCCTCAGTCTCACACTCCTCAAACGTGTGTGGTAGACTAAAGGAGTGAGCCCTAATCTCTCCCTGATCACCTTTTTTACTTCATCATAATTGCCAGCCATGGCAGCAGGCATGGCGCGGTAAGCAGCCATCGCTTCCCCAGTAAGGGATGCTGCCAGTCTTAGAGCCCAGTGCTCCTTAGGCCACGAGCTAAGGCGAGCTACTCTTTCAAAGCTCTCAAGATAGTCATCAACGTCATCTTGATTAGTAAGCTGTCCAAAATTAAACACAATTCCCGCCTGTAAACCGACAGGTTGTACAGGGCCTGTTATATTGGAACCTGTAGTAGATGATTGTCCAGCGGCTTGCTTCCTCTCTTTCATCCATTCTTCCATGAGAGTGAGTAGAGGCTGCTGCTGTTCACGCATGCTTGCGTTGGCTTTCTCCTGGGCCTCTAACGCCAGGTCTGTCTGGCGCTCCATCTGCGTCGCCATCCATTGAAAAATTTCTTTGGCGTCCATCGCCATCTTGGGATACCTGAAAGAAATAAAAAAAAAGAGACCCAAGTGCGGAAAACACAGTACACTTTGGCTATCTGCTCTCTTTTTTTTTTTTTCCCTTTCTCCCTTGTCACCAATAGGCTTCACCCTTGCCCTGGTATCCTGGTTACCTGGGGTGGATACCCTTTACCTGGCTCAGGTGGTATACAAGCACGTCAGGAACAGAAGATCCTGTAGTCCTGCAGTCTCCTTCCTTGTTTGGGTTGGTCAGCTCTTCGGCTGGGCACCTCCTGGAAGTCAGCTTCTGCAGTCTCTTGCTGTGGTTATTTCTTGCGCCTGCGCAGTATCCTCAATACTACACCACTTTATTGTTTATTTCACATTTAATATACCGCCTCCCATAACATCGAGGCGGTTTACAATATAAAATCAATAGTAAGAAAAAAAAATAAAAGTTACAATATATGATAGAAGGAGAGAGAAAGAGGAGCAGAATAGATATCCAGATTGCAGCCAAAAAAGACAGAGGAAAGGAGAGTTAGAACTTTGCCACCCACCCACTCCCTGGACCTTGAGGGTTAAGGGAGGGGCTGGCCTTGAATGCCCTTGAGGGTTAATGTTGTAGTTGTGTTGGTGCTCAAGTGATAAGGCAAGGCAAAGAATATTTCTTTTTTATGAGGTTTATTTCCCGCTTACGCAGTTCAAATGCAGCAGACATCAATGAAATAATATGACACAAAACAAGATGGAGAAACTGAACTTAAACAAGGCTTTTTGTTCACTGCTTGACTGAATGTCCATTACAAATCACATTCACCTGTCATGTGATCTCCTTTTCATTAAGGTAACAGAAAACTCTGATACCAGCACTGCTCCTGAATTGCACAGAATATGCTTCCACTTATTTTCTTCACAGAAGCTCTTTTATCACAGCAAACAGTGAGGTAACTTTGCTATTTTCTTACAAACAACACTGGTAAGCAAATCCCTTAAATGTCCTTTGGAATCATACAAGTAGAGCAATCCATCGGGACTTCCTGTTCTGTAGATGGCAAAGAAATTAAAGGCATTTCTTCTTGCCATCTGATCAATGGCTTTGCTACGTTCTGAGTAGAAACTGCTCTGCTTTTAAGGAACTCTCTGAATTCAGTGAGAAGTAATTCAGCCTGTGTATTTTCTGAGCTAGGCTGAGCAAAATCCTCCTTCAGGCAAATGCTTGTTTATATTACTTATCTCTAGGCAATTATCAGTGCTTTTACTTGGACAACATTTCAGCGTGCAAGCATTTCCCTTCCCCCACCTATCTCCACATGGCAGTGCAGGGTAAAATGCTCCAGCTGTGTTTAGAGAGTCTCTCAGAGTGTTAAAAGGAAGACAGTCAGGCTTTTCTTGGCTTAACCAGTTATTATCAAACTTTCTGCCTTTATCCTGTCTTTCACAATTAAAATTCACTCTTTCTGGCTTTCCACTGTTAAGTTTGCTAGCCGTGCCACACCCACCAGATACCTTGTGCTTGGGCTTCTTCCAGGGTAATTCCTTATCCCTTTGCCTCCTATTCCAAGGTTCTTCTGGGTCCTTTAAACTCCTGAGCTGCAGCCTTGGGTCTCTCAGTGCCTTAGAATACTTCTGCTTCCAGAAATCTTTCTCTGCCCCTGAGTCTCCCAGCTTCTGTCTGCTCCTTCTTGGATCACAGCTGCTTAGTGGTTCTCTCTCTCTCGGTTCCTGTTCCTGGTCATCTGACCTGTCCTCGTCCAGGTGCTTGTCTCCTTCGTTCCTCTCCTGGTGGTCCTCTCTTTTGTCTAACTGTTTCTGGGTTTTTAACAAACTAGCTGAGTACTGCACTGCCCGCCTCCTGCTTGGGCGTGCCCAATCAGGGACTTGGCTTCTCACCTGCCTTGAAGTGAGGAGTGGTTACTGATTAGCTCTGCATTCTTTTTTCCTTTCAGAGAAAATCCTGCATTCCCCTGCAGTACCGGCTCTCTCCACCGGATCACTATCAGTTTCTCTTGCTTCATAAGAGCCTGCTACATCACAACGTCCATCACCAAAATCTCTGTTACACATCTCTGCTGCTGTGGAAAATCCTCTAACCTGGCTTAGAAACATAGAAACATGACGACAGAAAAAGACGACATGACCTATCTAGTCTTTACTTCCATATGAACAACTACAACAGTCCCCTTTTTTCCTTTAGAGATCCTCTGTGTTAGTCTCATGCTTTTTTGAATTCAGATACTGTCCTCATCTCTACCACCTCCACTGGGAGACTATTCCATGGATCCACCACTCTTTCCGTAAATAAATATTTCCGCATATCACTCCCGAAACTATCCCCTTTCACCCTCATCCCATGTCCCCTCATAGAACTTGCTTTCAATTGAATGAGGCTCTCCCCCTGTGCATTTATGCCACGGAGGTATTTAAATGTCTCAATCATATCACCTCTATTTCGCCTTTCCTCTAAGATGTACATATTAAGATCCTTAAGTCTGTCATCATATGCTTTATAACGAAGACTACTAACCATTTTAGTAGCCACACTGTGTACTGACTCCATCCTGTTTATATCCCTTTGAAGGTGCGGTCTCCAGACTTGCACACAATATTCCAAATGAGGTCGCCCCCAAAGACTTATACAGAGGCACTATCACCTCCTTTTTTCTGCTAGCCATTCCTCTCCGTATGCACCCAAGCATCCTTCTAGCTTTTGCTGTCGCCTTTTCTACCTGTTTAGCTACTTTAAGATCATCAGACACAACCTGCGACGCTCCTGCCTGGGCCCTAGAGCTTACAGGCAGGAGTGGCCTTATATAATGTCCCTTGTGAATAAAGGTGGTACTGATCCCTCTGAATGCTGGGATTCGTAGTACACTTGTTTTTTCCTTTAGGGATGAAAGTTGTAGTTGTGACTCGAGTGATAAGGCTTGCAAGAAATTTATTTGTTGTGGGGATGTTTTCAACGCATTACAATTCAAAGGTGCATAACGTAAAGGTGCAACTTTCAACATAAAGGTGAAATCAGGAGGTCAGGAAAACAACTGAAATCAAATAGCTTTAACTCAGCTTTACACAGTCACGGTAGCTTCTACTCAGCTTTGCCTCGTGTGGTTGCTTGGGGTTATTGCAACCTCACAGTAACAGCTGTTCTCCTCACAGCGTGGCTTTACAGAAACAGGTGAAAACAATTTGTGAACTTTCACGGCTAGGCAACAGGTATAGCAAACGTTTTGTATTCTTCTCATAGAAACTCCAGATGCTTCTTTACACTGTTACTCTCTAAAACATAAAGAGCAATCCATAGCACAAGGATCATAACTCAAGGTAGGCACATCATTATCTATCTGCATACATTCATCTGGGCTAAGGCAATTGTTCTCTTCATCAGGTTTCTTATGTTTCCCTGACCTTAGCTCCAGAAATTGCTGAAACTCTTTTAGAAGCAATTCAGCCTGTAGCTGCTCTTTAGCTGCTTGATAGTCTCCAGTAAGGGTCACACCCTTCCCCCACTCACTATCTGCTCCTGTTGCAGAGTTTGGCTTAGGGAGGTCAGCACAATAAAAGGGTTTCTCCAGCAAGGCATTAAAATTAGGAAATTCAGCTTTACCTTTATCAGAGACGTTGGCATAAGAACAGGCACCTTTCTTTCAGGACTCTCTCCTCTTTAGAAACTCAGGAGCCTTATGGCTAGTTCTTCTGCTAGGGGAATTTCTCTCAGAAAAACTTCTTTTCTGTTTTGGTTCCTGGCTTTTATAGCACTGCTCGCCACCAGACAAAATACCTTTTCTCCAAGAGCTGGGTTTGCTAGCCTTCCCACGTCTAGGCTCTACCATGTAGTAAGGATCTCCTTGAGAGTATATTGGGCTCCAAGGCTTACTGCTCCAGGGTTCTGCCTTCTCCCAGGGTTCTAGCGTTTTTCCCCTTTGATTCCAAGTTCCTCCTGAAGACCAACGTGCACTGGAAGCTGCTTCTCGTCTGCTTCATTTCTTGCTGCTCTCCTTGTCAGCCTTGCTGCCTTCTTTTCCAGCCTTGCTGCCTCCCCTGTCGCCTCCCTTGCTGCCTTCTTTGCCAATCCTATCTGAGGATTTAAAAAGGGCTTCATTTTCCGGCACTCCCTGTCGTTCCCCTGGGCGTGCCCAATCAGTGCTGAAGCCTAACTCCTCCCCTGGGCTGGGGCTTGTCTTCAGCTCAGCCGATAACTGTGTTTTTTCTAAGTCAGTTTTGGATATCCTGTGGGTGTCATCCCTTCTATCAAGATTTTCCCCCATCTCCATTTCCTCTGGAGGGGAGTCTTCACCACAGATCCCCCCCCCCCCCCTTAAGATATCACGGGCTGGCTTCGACTCCGAGGCACAGCACGTGATACAATCAAAGGATTCCGCAATGGGTTGAGTCTTTTTTACCATTTCAACCCTGGGGATTATGGCGACTAGATGGGCCAAAGCTACCCTATCATGCCAGGGCTTCAAAACATTGATGTGGTAGACTTGTTGGCATCCTTTTTTATTTTCCACGAGATAGGAAACAGGTCCCACGGGCCGCACTATAAGGTCCTTTCCATTGGCTCTCAAACTTAGGATCTGGCCCCGCTACCATCACTACAACTTTTTCACCCACATCCAAGTGGCGTGGCTTTGTGCCACGGTCATAATATGACTTTTGCTTTGTTTGACTGCCCCTTAAGTTAACTTCTGCGACCTGTGAGGTGCGCTGTAACCGGCCTTTTAAGTCTTTTAAGAACTCGGGTACTCCTACCTCTTTTATGTCAGGTTCTACCCACTGTTCTCTCAGGATATCTAATACGCCACGGGGTACATCAATTCGTATGGTGCTGACCCTAGGTATGATTGTTTTCTCTCCCTGCATGCGTAGAGGATAAATGGGAGCATTGTGTCCCAGCTAGCCATATCTCCTTCCAGACTACGGCGCAACATTCTTTTGATAGTCTGATTTTGCCTTTCTACAAGACCATTCGTTTGGGGATGGTATGCCGAAGTCTTAATATGGCGGATGCCGAACGCATCCCAAACCTGCGCTAAATATTTTGAGAGGAAGTTGCTTCCTCAGTCCGTGAGAACTTCGCGAGGGAAAACGAAGAGACTCTCTCCCTTCGCGTAACTGCAAGCCGGCAGAGAGGGGCTCAGCCGCGCCGGGAGAGTTCCGCCGGGCAGAGGGAGCCCCGCGGGACACTCCATGCCGCCGCGGCGCCAGCGGCCAGCTTTTTCTTTTTTTAATTGCCATGAGCCGAGGGGGGGGGGCGGGTAGGACTGTCAAGGGGCTAGGGAGGAGGGAGGGGGGTTAAGACTGGCAATGGGCTAGGGAGGGAGGGAGGGGTGTTAAGACTGGCAATGGGCTAGGGAGGGGGGGTTAAGACTGGCAATGGGCTAGGGAATGGGCTAGGGAGGGGGGGTTAAGACTGGCAATGGGCTAGGGAATGGGCTAGGGAGGGGGGGGTTAAGACTGGCAATGGGCTATGGGGGGGATAAGACTGGCTGTGGGCTGATGAGGCCTGGCAATGGGCTATGGGGGGGGGGTTAAGACTGGTAGTGGGCTGATGGGGGGTTAGGACTGGTAATGGGCGATGGGGGGGGGTTAGGACTGGTAATGGGCTATGGGGGGGTTAAGACTGGTAGTGGGCTGATGGGGGGGTAGGACTGATAATGGGTTATGGGGGGCTAGGACTGGAAATGGGCTGAGTGGAAGGGGAGGCTTGAACTGCAAATAGCTGATGGGGAGGGGGCTTGGAATGGAAATGGGCTGTGAGGGAAGGGAGCTAGGACTGAAAATGGGCTGATGGAACAGCTAGGATAGGACTGGAGGGCTGATGGGGAGGGGTTAGGACTTGAGGTGGGCTGATGTGGTTAGGACTGGTAATGGGCTGTGGGCTGATGGGGGGGGTTTAGGACTGGCAATGGGCTATGGGGGGCTGACTGGAAATGGGCTGATGGGGGGTTAGGACTGGTAATGGGTTATAGGGGGGCTTAAACTGAAAATGGGGTGATGGGGGTTAGGACTGGAAGTTGATTGGCGGGGGGCTAGGACTGGTAATGGGTTGGGGGTTGCTAGGACTGGAAATGGGCTGAGTGGAAGGGGAGGCTTGAACTGCAAATAGCTGATGGGGAGGGGGCTTGGAATGGAAATGGGCTGTGAGGGAAGGGAGCTAGGACTGAAAATGGGCTGATGGAACAGCTAGGATAGGACTGGAGGGCTGTTGGGGGGAGCTAAGATTGGAAATGGGCTGTGGTGGGGGCTTGAATTGAAATGGACTCATGGAGGGGCTAGAACTGGAAGTAGGCTCATGGGGGGGGCTTGGACTGGAATTGGGCTGAGTGGAGGGGAGCTATGATTTGACATGGGCTGATGGTGGGGCTAGGAAATGACTAGAAATGGGCTGATGGGGGGGGCTAGGATTGGAAATGGGTTGATGGGGGGGCTAGGATTGGAAATGAGCTGATGAAGGGACTTGGACTGGAAATGGATGGGGGAGCTAGGACTGGAAATGGGCTGATGGGGGGCTAGGACTGGAAATGGGCTGATGCAGGGACTAGAAGGGAATGGATGCTGGGTGAGACTGGAACTAGAAGGGAGCTGATGTTGGGGGAGGATTAGAATGGGATGGGGCTGGGAGATTAAAATGGAGAGGGGAAAAATATTTTGTGTAGGAGGGATGAAAAATCTACAATTGGCCAGGTATTGGGAGAGGAATTGGGGATTGAGGATGGAGGGGTAAAATTTGTGTGGATGAAATAGGAATGAGGAAAGAGCAAAAGGAGAAAGATTATTATGTTAAAGCAGATGTAGAGAGAGAGAGAATGGAAAAAAAAACTAGAAGAGAGAAGAAAGGACAAATGGACAGCAGACGATGGAGAGTTAGCAGAAAACATGAAGAAATCAGAAGAAAGTGGCTGGACCAATTGCAACTGAAAAAAAAATGCACAAAAGGTAGAAAGATATCTCTTTATTTTGAATTTATTAACTGGAATATGTCAGCTCTGGGAAATGTGCATCATTAACATCTGCGCTTTGTTTGGTACAAGAGGAAATTAATTTATAGTTTTATTTCTACAGTGTTGTTGTACATTCCAAGTTTGGCTTTTGGGGTTCCCAGTTTAATTATTGCCTTCCTGTTTCTAAATTGTGATTCCTTGTTTGGTGATGGTCTATGTTCTGCATGTGTAACTGAGCTGAGGTATTCTGTTTATGTAATTCCTATTTGACGTTTCCACTTGTTCTCTTTCCCCAGTATTCTCTGAAATGTATTGGTTTAATATTTGCAGTGTTGCCTTTTGATAGGTAGGGTATGGTGCTTTGTGAGTCCTGGTAATGCTGTCAGGATACGGCGGGTTTGCTATGGGTTCTAAATGGGCAGCGTTTGTAGTAGTTCCTAATGTGCCTGGCGGTTGGCACTGGATTATAGTAATGTAGAAATCTTTTAGTCTTTCTTTATCCATACTCATTAAGAGACATGTTTACTAAAAGTTAGTGAATGGTAACATTATGCAAATATTTATGCAAATAAGACCACTTATGCAAATGAGGCCCCGCACCAAGTCTCCGCACATGGCCCCGCACCCCCCTTGGGCCGCCCCTGTTGGCAACACAACTGATTTCAAGTCGTTCATACTCAACAACGAAAAGATAGGAAAGCTTTCAACATTTAACTTATCTTTTCGTTGTTGAGTATGAACGACTTTTAAAAGGAGAGTGTGTAGTAATCGTTCACAAACAGACCAACACAAGGTGTAAACACAACTGATTTGGCAAACTGACCCCATACGGTGCATTCCAAGACTAACTGTGCAGGGTCAGGTCCTGCTATTTTATAAGATGGCAGCTTAGAGACAAGTGTATGAGCAGTATTCCTGCCTATCATCATTTGAAGTGCTGGGGATTGGGAGGGGGTCTGGCAGTACAAGGGCAGAGGTCTGTTAGGAATCTTTTTTTATTGGAGTGGTTGGGGAGGGATAGTCTAGCGGTCAAATGGGGTAGCAATGATTTTTGTGACAATTGGGGAGGGGTCAGGGGTACCAGGCTCCCCTATATTTTGTTGGGGAGTGGGGGGGTCAAGGGCGGGTGGTCTACTGGCCACTTGGGCCACTTATAGTGGATTGGGGATCTGGGACTGCCTGGATCATCTGAGGTGGCATAAAGATCTAGCGTGAAGAGAACAGTAAAATCTGTGCTAAGTTTTAGTGCAGTTCTTTTACATTGGGAGCAATTAAATATTCATTTGCTTGCATGCAATTAGCATGCCCATTGCACTATGCTTTAGCGCAGTGGTTTTGCTCAGGATTTTCCTGTGCTAGCTTGCTTTTTGCATCAGGAACAAGACTAGCATGAGAAACTTCAAGCAAAACACTGTGTTAGAGCATAGTGCAGTTTGCTGTGGGAGCTTAGATTGTAAGCTCTTTCGAGAAGAGACATTTGCATTCACAGTATACATCACTGTGGCATGTCTAGTATCACTATAACATGATAACAAATACAATTATTAACTTCTTTAAGCCAGTCCTGGATTTTGGACAATCCTGCCGCGCTTGATGTCAATGGGTAGAATAAGGGATCACAAATATCACATTGCTTTGAAATATAAGTTCAGAACTAGGACTAACCCAACAGTTTCCCTTCTGGACCTGGCTAATTTGGCGACTGTCAAACAACCTCCAGCAAAATACAACCGAAGGCAAGACTGGAGGAGACCACAGGAAAAAGTTAGAACATGATGCTAAAAACGCTGTCTGAAGCGCGCAGACTGGAAAGCGGCAAAGGACCTCAGGAGAGAAGACGGCACTACTGCAAGATGAAACCCTTCCTTCTTTCGTAGGGGATTTGTCACTGTCCCCTTCCCGTCGCTTTAAGTGAAATCTCCTCCTTCCTTTTCATCTCTCCTCCTCTTTCCCATTCAGGGAGCGCAGGGGGCGTTTGACTTCTTCCGATCAGGAAGCGGAAGAATCGACATCAGGTGAACCGTCTTTAGGAGCCTGCAAATATGTTTTTGTTGCTAACTTATCAGACACAGACACTTATCACACTTATACACCCAGAAGCAGTCCTGCCATTAGAAATCTTTTCTCCTTCGAATTCAGTTTTGGACATTGGAAAAGTAGGGAGAAAGCACCGGGGTTCTTTTAGAGGAGGGCAGGGCTGTCATGGGATGCTGGGGACGCTTGTGTCCCGGGCGATGAGAGATGTACGCGTTTAATAGCGGGGATGGGAAGCTCCGCCCCCGGGGGCATCCGATCGATCTCCCAGTGGCAGACAAGAAGGGTCTTTTCTTTGCAGGCTTGCAGCTATCTCAGTTTTTGGTGGGGCCAGAGGTCAGACGCCTGTGCCAAGTCAGGATGAGGGGCATAGCCATGGGGGACCTCAGCCACCTCCAAAATGCGGTAATAGTTTCTTATGCGGGTTGCTGCAGTCAGAGGATAAGCAGTGTCCCAGACTTGTCTCGACTCGGCCAGCCGGGTGCCTCTGAGCAGGATGGATAGAGAAGCCGCGCGCAGGGCAGGGTAGAAGCTGTTGCAGCACAGAATTTGCGGTGGCTTTTCCTACCAGCCTGCCCCTCCCTCTATGCTATGTGGATTTGCTGATTCAGAAGTGAACTTTCCCCTGTGTCCTTCGCGGAATGGCAGAGCTGAGCTCGCCCCTCCCCTGGCCTTCCCTCCTTAATCTGAGCTCCAGGGACCTTTACGTGGATCGGAGATCCCAGTTCTCGCTGGGGAGGCGAGCACATGGTGGCTCAGGCTTGTGAAATCCTTGGTGTGCTGCTACTATATCTACTGGCTCCCTCCATCGTTGATATTTATGCCACCGTCACTGGTACCACTACTGCCATTGCTTCTGAAGGACTCTTTCTGCTGTAGTCAGGTAAGGACTAAACAAAGTGATCTTTATTGCCAGTCCAGCAGAGAGGGAATCTAATTTCCTAGGGGAAGGGAACACCACCATTGCCTTAAAGCAAAGGTGACAAACCTTTTTGGCCTGAGAGCTATGACTGGGAAAAGGGGCCAGTGGGGGTCCTGATTTCTGAGAACCCCTGGTGGATGTCTGAGGCATGGGAAGGAGACAGAGAGCAAAAGCAGCACAAAAATCTCTATACTCTGAAGATGTGGGGCTGCATATGAAGAAAGACGTGTGTAGAGTAGAGATTTATGTTTATTTATTAACTTCTTTATACCGCTATATCTACCAGTCATAGCGGTTTACAAATAACAAAATCGTACCATTAAAATGAGTGTTAAATGGTTTACAAGGAACAATAGATTAACAAAAAACAGGATGCATCTGAGAGAATGGATATGTATGAGATATCTGTACCTTTGAGTGGGTAGGGGTTACATGTGGATGAAAGGTTTTTGTGGCCTGTGAAGGGGTTGAAAGGGTGATTTTTCTACAAAATTAATTATATTAGAGAGGGTCACCTATACTAACCACTGACCTAGTTACCCTGCTTTGCTCTTTAGTTCTGAAATAGCCAAAGAGAGAGGGGAGTGGTTTCTCGTTAGATCTCCCACCTAATACATACTTCCTACTTATTATCCATCCCTATTCTCTCATTTCCTTGCCTGCCTGCTTGAGAGCAGGTTCTGCACAGTGGAACCAGCAGCCCCTGCACGTGCTGCACCCCATTTTAACAGCCCCTGGGCCTTTCCTCCTGTCTACACCATGAGAGACTGAGACATTGGCTTTGTGGGTGAGCCTGAAGGGTGGTCTTTATGTATGAATAGGACGTGGATGGGGGTATGAAGGTAGGGTGCACTTGAAGGCATTATTTGTCAATGACTAGTATAGCTTAAACTTATATGTCTAGTGCCCACCATCCCTGCCTCAAAAAAATAAAAAATCAGGTCTGCCTACGCTACTGTTGTCATTGGCAGCTTCCATCTTCCATTGGGACCTGGCAGAAAATTACTAATGGGGGGGGGGGGGGAGCTTGCCCCTTTCCCCCTTTCCCAGATCTAGGAGAAGCAGGGAAGTTTTTACATACCAATCCCACCCTCTTTACCAGGCCTCAGTATAGATGTGCTCCAATTTTGGGTGAACCGCTCCCCTCACCAGTTTAAAACAGCAGTATTAGCTGACTTGCACAACATACCTCCTTTCGCCATGCTGACTGCTTTCACGTTTGGCGTTTTATTTCCTGAGCTCCATTCTTTTCTAATCTATTATAGATTTCCTCTGTTTCATATTATTTTTGTGTGTGTGTGTGGCGTAGGTCTTGAATGGCCTCACCTTGTTCCGCTTTTTGTCTTTCTCTGAAGTATTGATTTGTATCACTAGAATGCTTGCAACTAGAGTGGGATTAACCTAGTAGATAAGTCAGTGTCCCCATTTTCTGTATACCTCTACATTTCTTAAAAATTCCAAACGTTTGACTCCATTGTTGTAGAGCCCTCTACAGCCTTTTTCTGCCATTTGCTTTCCAGGACAGGGGAGGATTCTCTGTTCCAGTGAGATAATGGTGGGAGGAGACTTTACTAAGAGGGAAATTTTTGAATTGTTATAAATACCCAGCCCATAACCGTTGTACAATACAGAAGGAGTAGAAATCTCTGGCTATCCCAGCCATTGAACCAACACAGTGGTAGGAGCAGTTTAAGTCACTGCGCTACAGCACTGCTTAAGGGAACTTAAGTAATATTCAACTGCAGGAGAGGCAGAGAAAGAAAGGGGTGCCACTGATCCTGGAAAAGAGAGGAGGAGGAACACAGTGGAGGATTCTTGGAGCTGAGACAAGGAGGGCTAGATTCCACAAGAGTGCAGGACCTGTGAACCCATTTGAGTCCCGTATCCAGGTAGGCAAGAGGAGGCAGGGGGAGGTCCCCCATCTAGAGTGGAGAATCTCAGAAAAGTGACGGTACCTGTAATATTCTCTGTACTCTGCCGTTTATTTGAATACTGCTGGATTCGTAAAGACTTTCAGTAAACCTTTGGTTCAGAACAAAACTTGGCCTGGACCAAGTTATTGGAAGTGGTGGGGCTTGAGGTAAATGGATCCCTGGAGCTAATGGCCTCCCAGTCAAACTGATCCTGACCTGGAATTCAGAAATCTCTGAGAATTAGACCTCAAGTTTGTTCTTTGACATGATGCAAGTACCATGGTGAGCATTAGCAGTAAATTGTGAGATTAAATTCATACTCCACATCTCTAGCTTAGGAGTGTGCACAAAATCTAACCCATCTGGAGGAATTGTTCCCAAGCAAAAGATAGGCAGCTAGGACTCCTACACCAGTAGGGGCAATGCTTTTTATAGCGTACCAATCAGTTAAATGGTTGTTGAAGCGGAGAGACAGGGTTGCCAACTGGAGACGTTTTTTCTATTTACCAGCAGGTTTCCAGACGGCAGGGAATGCTGGAGTCGGGGTAAAGGATTCTTCTTTCCTTTTGGAAGGAATCATATAGTTGAGCCTGAGTAACTCTGGCCCTGCTGCGGTTGTCGGGATAGTGCCTCCCCCAGGGGTACGGGGGCTTTAGTCTTGAGACAGCTTCCCCTGAACCTGCCTCAAGAAACAGATAGAGAGCAGTGAAAGAAAGAAGACAGACATAAAGTGGAAAGGAAATATGTGTGCATGTATAAAGATAGAAACAGAGGCGCTGGGTGTAGCGGGGTCCTGTAAAATCAGTATGAAATTAGAGCCCCCATTACTCGTATGCATCTTTGGCCTGAAGGCCTGTTTTTCATAGTTTATTTTATTTATTTATTTACATTCTCTTATATACCGCACTATTCTGCATCAGTGCGGTTTACATTGAACAAACTGAAATTACATTGAACAGGGCATTATAACTTGGAGATAACTATTTTACAGGGAACATGGGCTATGGAGGGTTAAGTGGCTTGCCCAAGACCACAAGGAACACCTGTGGGACTAGAAACCCCAGTCCTTCCGGCCCAAGGTTGCTGTCCTCTAGTGGGATTTGAACCTCCGACCTTCCGGCCTGAAGTACCTTGCCCCAACCACTAGGCCACTCCTCCACTAGTACAGGAAACTGGTAGAATACAGACGCAGAATATGTTCTGTATCGTTACACCTGTCCTAAGGTCTTGTCTGATGACTGGGGGTCGAAGGTATTCGTCCTTCATCTCCTTAGGGAAGAGGTCAGGCCGAATATTAGAGCATTTGTTAGACTGATAAACATGCATGTGCACATACCAACACTGAGATAACTACATGCTCCCAGCACTTCTAGTTTGGTAGGAGGTAAAGATTTGGAATAATTTGCAGAGAAAACCTCAGTATGGAGCCTTGCCTTTGTTGACAGTGAAAGGTGGGACTCTCAAATCCAGCAGGTGAAAGGGCCTTGTGCACACCCTCCCTACATCTTCCTTTCTCTGCTTTCACTCTCCTCCTTTCCTCCCACCCCCTTCCTTTCTTTCCTCCCTTTCTCCTCTGCCTCGCCTTGCCTCTCCCAGCCTTCCTTTCACTGTGGTGTTCGTTCTTCTACCACTATTACTATTATTCATTTATATAGCGCTGCAGTGTTCTGCAGCTGAAGGCTTTGTCTTGCTGCTAAACAGGATTTCATCTATGTGACTTTGGCCTGGGTGTGGCCCCGGGGGAGGTACATGTTGCGTCACCTTGGTGCCCTGGGCTTTCTAGGATACAGTGGCCTCAGACAGAGGGGGAATGCCTCTTTCTAAAGGCCCGCCTCTTTATGAGGGGCATAGCTGCTGCTCTCAGAACTCGGAGGTTTGCCAATTCATGTAGATATTAATTGGCTGCCAGATCCTTACTGCAACCCATCATTATTTTTTGTTTATTTTTTTATTGTTGAGATCCATCTTACCATTGCCATTTTCTGCACACTTGCTTGTACTAAAATTTGTCCTTTTTATGCAGAGAGGCATAGCCCCCAAATCCTAAATCCCGGACCTTTGAGTCCTAGCCTGAACCTGAGCCCACAATACCAGAGATGGGCCCTTTTTATTTGTACACATTTGTTGACAATTGGGAACACTACTTCTGGCCTTTTGCAGTGTTGGACATGCTCAGATAAAGGGCTTTGGATGTTCTTATAAGTATTTTTTATTTAGTTTGTAAATGTTCTTGTAAATCTAAACAATTGTTTATTGTAAATTGTATTTGTTTGTTTAATGTATGTATGTTTTCTGTAAGCTGTATAGCATTAGAGGTATTACAGCATATAAGAGGTTAATAAATGAAAGGACGTGTGATCATAATATGCCGTGAGAATGGGAGTTGGAGCCAGGTTGTATTCTGTAAGAATATCTTGACCACTGAGAACTGCATAATATTTTACCTCCTTTGCCTATATTTGTGTATGTTATTTTTCTGTCACTTTCGATCCAGTATCGCCCATAGCTGAGCATTCGTCACACAATGAGCGAAGAAGCCATCATCCGTATTCCTCCCTTCCACTTCATCCATGTGCAAGACCAGAACTCCAATATCTCTCGTGTGGAAACTGGGCCCAAGACCTACATCCGGCAGGACAATGAGCGGTAAGTGAGATCTTTGTGCTTTCTGTGGGAGGAATGTGCTCTGTGTGTGTGGCTCCAGAGCTTGGGCATGAGGTGCCCTCGGAGACCTCTTTCCCAGGACATGGTATTTGAATGACACTATCTCTAAGAATGCCCCTGCTGGGGAAGCACTGAGTTGAGACCTATTATAAGAACATAAGATATGCCATACTGGGTCAGACCAAGGTCCATCAAGGCCAGTATTCTGTTTCCAACAGTGGCCAACAGTGCTTTTGTCAGACTTGGTAAGAGGGTGAGGGGAGTGGTTCACCCAAAAAGGACACTGACTAGCTTCTGATTCTCTTGTGGCTCTCTCCACGATATAATTCAGAGGAAGGTGGGGAGACAGGGTTGGCCCAATTGTTTCTGCTACCCCAGGCAGAAGCCCTGGTTATGCCGCCTCCTCCCCCCATGCTGAGCTGCGCTGCTGCCCCCTTGCTACCACTGATTCGGGGGCAGCTTTGCTCAGCGTCAGCGACAGGCTATGTGCTGTGGCACACATGGCTTGCCGTTTCTGTCCCCCTCTCCGATATAACTTTGAGGGGTCAAAAGTAGCAGTTCATGTGTGCCGAAGCACATGGCCTGCCGCGGGCTGCTGTTGCTGCACCTAGCCGCTCTCCCCAACCCTGCCGCTGGAATCGGTGGCACGGCTCAGCATGGGAGGGGCAGCAGGCCACGTGTGCTGAAGCACATGGCCTGCTGCCTAGTGGACCGGCTGTCCCTGTGGGGAGAAAATAACCCAAAAAACCCCACATTGTTCATCATTATTGAAGTCTGTAATGCTGTAAAGTATCTAGAAGAAGCAATCATTAAATAACAGGGCTCAGTTCTACATTGCAATAAAATCAAGCAGCAAGAAACACACTGCATAAAAAATATATGTATAAATATAAAATGTCCTTTCTGATCTTGATAGCAGCTGCTTTTATTTTCTCCTGCTGCTCAGGGTATTATTTGCTCCAGTGAAGATGGTGCTGGTTCCACCACGGCATTACTGCGTCATTGAGAATCCGGTGGCACGAGATGCAGAGCGGCGACTGCTCCTTGATGAAGCAGGACAAGCTCGTTTGCGTCACGGTGACCTGGAGGTCCGCCTCGCGCGGGACCCCTTCCCCCTCTATCCGGGAGAGGAGCTAAAACAGGTAATGCTGGGGTTAGGGGGAGCCAGCCAAGCTTTGTTAGGAAGAGATGAAAGAAGAGACATCCCCCACTTCAAAAAACAAAAAGCTGTAAGATTGGTCTGCTTTTTTGAGCTGCCACATCTTTTGTGTGAGACATTAACTTCCTGCTGTTTCTGGTAGGGAAACTGTTATCCTCTAATAAATAAATTAAAAAGCAAAACTTGTGTGTGGTATGCTGTGGGACATTTTTCCTTTGATTCTTAAATGTACTTCTCAAGGGGCAAAAATTATGTACTGCTTTTTACATGAGGTTTTGAGTTGTTTTTCTTTCTTTATGCAGAGAAATTTTTTTTGCCTGTTTTCAGAAGTTGCAGGAAATGAGGGTCTCCGGTAGAAGATATGCTGGTTCAAAAACGTGCAAGCACACTGGCTCTGGGCTCTTTGCACGTCATTGCATTATCCACATTTTGGCTGGCTCATCCCTTTTATGCAAGGAGCAGATGTGGACCCTGTACCCTCTTTCTAGTTCAATTTTAGGGACCCTCGGCTTTTTTTTTTCCCATTTGTGCAGGGCATCACACCCCTGAAGATTGTCATTGCAAACACCGCACTGCACTTGAAGGCGCTGCTTGATTTTGAGGATGACGCCGGGGAGAAGTTTGTAGCAGGAGATGAATGGCTCTTTGAGGGTCCCGGTGAGTTACAGCCACTGCCTTAGCTTTTAAGCCTTTCACACGCATGATACGTATTCAGGAAAGTTGGTGGCATAGTGGTTTGTGTGTTGCTGAAGTAATGTATAAGGTTCTTAAAAATAAGCGTGATAAAATGGGAATAATGAGAACATAAACTTACAGAATTCACGTGTACTTATATCCACGTGCAGTAGGAGGAGCTGTTTTACAGATTTACACATGGGGGGAAATTAATGGAGGAATCCTGGCAATTTACACATGTACGTGGCAGCATTTCACAATTTGCTTATGTAACTATCGACACTTCCATGTGCATGTGAGACACGTTCCACAAAGCTAGGACATGTAGATGCTGCGAGTTAACTACAGAGGATGCTATCTTTAACTCATTTTAGTTTGGAAGGGGAAATAAGCTAGGGGAGGATTAAGATGGATAACACCCTTAATCCCTCCTGAAAAGGGCTGGCCAAAAGGCACACTTTTTAAAACCTGCACATGCCAGGGAGTAGGTACAGGTCTCGATGTGGAGCATTCTGGGCTTGCATGCGCATTCCCTATATGAAATCTACAAGGGTAGGTTTTTGTCCTGGCCAAATCATGCCCCTGACGCCACATACTAAGGCCATCCATGTGTAAATCAGATCCTTTCTAAAGTATTAATTTACAGGTGGATGTGATTTACATGTGCATATATGCCCATTTATACATATGGGAATCATGAATAAAATAACCCACATATTTTGCTGCTCTTACTGCTCTCTTTCCCGTCTCCCTCAGGGACTGGGCAGCATTTTTGTGGGAAGCTTTTTTTATTTTTTCATTTATTTATTTAATATTTCTTTTATACCGCGCTCTTTATCATCAGTGCGGTTTACAGTTAACAGAACGACTCGAGGACCGCAGGGCACTCCCGAGTTTACATCGAACAGGGAAAACAACTTGGAGAAAAACAGGGAAAACTATGTACAATTTACATACTGCTGTGTCAATAATGTTGACACAGCAGTATGTAAATTGTACATAATGTTCATTTTTTTATTAGCTAAAATGTCCAACAATACAAAGAGATCACTGTTACAATTTATAATTAAACTTAAATGCAAAACCGGCTTCAACAATTAGTCACAGACCTCAGAAGAACAGCATAAATATGTTTTACATATTCTCAAACCCCTCACCATACCACTCTCCCACCCCCCTCCCCCCAAGGGTCACTACTCCCAAATCCCACCCTATAACATACGTAAATGATCATAACTTGATATTTATTTATTTATTTAACAGTTCTTATATACCGCGCTCTTTGTTATCAGTGCGGTTTACATTAAAACAATATAACACTTGGTCAGTCAAGTCTGGCCTACGTTTACATATAACAGGGCTTTAACATGGAGGTAAACTGGGGGAAACTATTTACATTTCGAACAATTTACTTGCTGGTGCTCAATTCGCTGTAGGTTCTATGTTATCTGATAGCACGGGTTTGAGATTGTGGGGGTGGGGGGTGAGGGGGGGGACATCTAGCTGTGTAAAATGCATGAGAAACAGGTGATGTTTGAGGGCTTTTCTAAACTGCATAAGGTCCCTGATTGCTCTAATGCTGGGAGGGAGTCTGTTCCAGCACCTGGGAGCGTAGTTCACAAATGCCCTATTGATGGTTGACTGGTTAAGTTTTGTAGATTCACTTGGTGTAGGTAGCATATTTGCAGCTAGTGATCTCCTAGATCTGTTGTTTGTGGTGTGTGCGAGAAGGTCAGAAATTGATGAAAGTGACATTTTGTTGAAGGCCTTGAAGGTAATGAAGCCTTCCCTGCCCAATCGGAGCAGCACAAGGGGTTTTAAAGCAGCGCGCCATCGGGCGCAGGCCTCTTCAGACCCCCGCCACCACCAGCAGCTCTCCCCTTCCCGGGGATCGAGCCACCAGCAGCGGGAGGGGCCGCGAAGCCTTCCCTGCCCAATCGGAACAGCACAAGGGGTTTTAAAGCAGCGCGCCATCGGGCGCAGGCCTCTTCAGACCCCCGCCACCACCAGCAGCTCTCCCCTTCCCGGGGATCGAGCCACCAGCAGCGGGAGGGGCCGCGAAGCCTTCCCTGCCCAATCGGAGCAGCACAAGGGGTTTTAAAGCAGCGCGCCATCGGGCGCGCCCGCGCCTGGCGGGCCCGCGCCTGAGGGCCTCGCCAGAGGGCCCTTTGGCGTGGCCCTTAGGCGGGGCACGGCAAGAAACACAGATAATCCGTATAAGCACAGCAGTGTCTCGACTGCCTGGCGGGTTTGAAACTAACCTCATCAACATCATCTGAAAAAGATCTCCGTCTTCTTCAAACCTCCAGCTGGAGCGCACCTATGGCAGACCTCGCTCTCACATTGAACCAAGCCACCTATCGATCACAGCAAGTATACCACTTCTAAAACTCTGGCTATAAATGAGTCTTCCAGCACACCCAACTAAGCTGATATCAGTATTCTCCTATGGTCACACATATCCTATGATCTGTAGCCGCATATACTGTTGTCAGTAGCCTATATAACTTTGTTGATAGTACCTATACCGTTGTCTGTAGCCTATATAACACTGTCAATAGCTTCTTATACTGTATAACATTGTTGATAGTACCTATACTGTTGTCAGTAGCCTATATAACACTGTCAATAGCTTCTTATACTGTTGTCAGTAGCATCATATACCGTGTCCATTGCTATACTGTTTTGTGTCTCACTACTGTACTCTCTGTCCTATTGCACTATACTGCTATTGCACTATACTGCAGCATATCTACAGTACTTCGCACACAACAGGAACTCGCAAAATGGCCCTCCAACTCTTCGCCCTTATCAGCTTTTTCCTACTTACTCACTGGCTCGGAATCTCCCAAGCCCTTTACATATCTCATGGAATTATCCCCATCTTAAATAGCCATGGAAAAAGGTGGTCTGGTCCCCCATACTCCCACCCAGGAAGTGACACCTACACACGCCGCTCCCATTTGATACACATAGCACTCCAGCTGCCCAATACACCCACCCAGGAAGAACCTCCGAACTACCGACCCCTAAGATGTGCCATCATAAATGCGCGTTCTATTCGCAAAAAATGGCCTGTGGTTCTTGAAACAATTTCCCGCTATGACCTAGAGATACTCATGATCACAGAAACCTGGCTATCAGCGGAAGATAACGTTCTCATCAACCAACTTCTACCACCCAATTTCGCCATACACACAAGACATAGAGAAAACAAAAAAGGAGGAGGGGTGCTCATAGTCTCCAAATCGGACCTTAACTTCCACATAACAGATTCCTCTAGCTCAAACAATCTAGACATACTCTCCATTACAAACCAGCAAATCTCCCTCAACCTCTTATACAGGACACCGTCCACGTCTCCAGAGGACCTCCCAACCATTATTGACCTTACTGCCAGCACCCTCAATCCCAATAAACCAAATTGGATAATGGGTGACTTCAATCTCCCATCGTTATCCCAAAACCACGCAATTGCCTTCCTTGGTGCTATGGAAGACCTGGGACTCAAGCAAATTATCAATAAACCCACTCATATAAAGGGAAACATTCTGGATTTGGTATTTGCTCCTCAGACAGTCTTTGAACAAAACCACAACCTACCAACATCAATCGTTGATGTACCCTGGTCAGACCACAAACTGATCATCTTCCAGATCCCCATCATCAATGAGAAGCTGCACAGAAGCCAAAACATGCACAGCACATCACGGACGCCCACAAGAAGATTTAGACCATTTAACAGGGAACACATCTTGGCTGAGACCCAATCACTCCTCAACAAAACCATACCAGACCTCGACGAACTAATCACCTCCTGGAACTCCAATCTGCATGCCATATCACAACCTCCAATTTCCAATAACACAAAGAGGAGAAAAAGAAGCACCGCCCCATGGTTCTCTCCTGAATTGCGATCCTCTCTGACTCAACTCCGCAGACTGGAGCGCCGCTGGCGCAGATCACTTTCCACTGAAGATCAGACCGCCTACCGTACTCACCTCTCCACACACCGTGAAGCAATCACAACCACAATGAAACAATATCACACAGACACCCTAAAGAGATCACTGAATAAACCACGTGACCTCTTCAACCTGGTCAAATCCCTCTCAAAGGAACCTTCTCCCGAACAACACAGTGAGATTCATCCACAGAAATTCGCTGACTACATGCAATCCAAGATAGTGCAAGCTAACAAGGTGTCAACAGTCCCGTTCCAAGAACCAACGAATGCAACCCCACTAAATAACTTCTCTACACCATCCACTAAATGCATCGAAGACACCATAGCATCTCTCAATACCTCCACTGCACAAACGGACCCATGCCCAGCTTTTTGGATTAAGGAGCTACGTTGTGCGTTCAGCCCCTTCATTGCAAATCTAATGAACCTCTCATTCACAACAGGGTATTTCCCTGCAGCACTCAAGCAGACTTCCATCAGGCCACTTTTGAAAAACCCCAAGCTAGACCCGCAAAAGGTCGAATCTTATAGGCCTATAGCTAGCATTCCCCTCTTAGCCAAGATAATTGAGAAGGAGGCACAACGGCAAATCCAAGATCATATAGACACCACAGCTCCCCTAGATCACTGCCAACATGGGTTCAGAGAATATCATGGGGTCGAGACCCTACTCACTAACCTATTCAACGACATTATCACAGGCATTAACAACATCCGACAAGGATTTGTACTCGTCTTCTTAGACATCGCTGCGGCGTTCGACTCGATAAGCCACGAAATTCTCCTCGGACGACTGAAAGAGAAAGGTATCTGCAACAGTGCATTAGAATGGTGTAACTCTTATCTGGATGGAAGATGGCAATATGTGAAGTCCGGTACAGAAGAGTCAAAACGCTTCCATCAAAAGCAAGGTGTGCCTCAAGGTTCCTCATTGTCTTCCCTACTATTTAATATATACATGCAGCCCATCTGCGACATCATAAGATCTTTCAAAGTCAACTGCTTGATATACGCAGATGACATTCTCTTATATATGCCTTTCTCTACAACTCAATTAGACCTGGCACCGTTGGTAGACTGCCTCAATTCGGTCTCAGAGTGGCTCCAATCACAAAACCTTTGCATTCAACATAAAAAAACAGAGGTGCTCTTCATCTCCAAAGACCCCAATTTCACCCCTCCAGCCCACGTCAGTGTCAAGGAAGCTGACCTACAAGCTAAAGAAACAATAAGATACCTTGGAGTTACATTGGACCAACGTCTGGATATGAAACATCACATAAATAACATAGTCAAAGCTGTATACTTCAAAATACGCTCGCTTAGGCATATGCGCTCCCTGTTGGACCCGGACGACTTCCGAACCATATACCAAGCGCTAATCCTGCCACACTTCGACTTTGCAAATGCCATATTACAAGGTCTCCCTCAATCCACTCTTAGCCCATTACAGATGGCCATGAATGCCGCAGCAAGAGTCCTCTACGGAGCCTCCAGAAGCGACTACGTAACTCCCATTCTTAAACAGCTTCACTGGCTCCCCATCCATGGGAGGATCATCTTTAAAACCCTAGTCCTATCATTCAAGGCAATCAAGGGTATCTCATCCTCCTCACTCACAGATCTGATTCACACTGTACCCCCCAACAGATCCAGAAGAGCAACAGCCGTAAACCTACTGACAACCTCGAAGGCATCGACAAAGTGCAACATGACAACCTCAAACAGAGCCTTCAGTTTCTATGTCCCCAAATGCTGGAACGCTCTACCCTCCGACATAAGGGCCATTACTGACCTACTCCAGTTCAGGAAGGCACTCAAATACCACCTCTTCCTTCAATACTACCCTACCAGCAATTGAACCAGAGGAAGTGACCCACTCATGAACACACCATGCCGTTCTTTATATTATTAAGACTCTATTCTGTTCTATGTAATTATCTCATGTATATAGTTTACCCCGGTTCTCCAAGTTTGTACTCCTGTTCGATGTAAACCAAACAGCTTGTTGTTATGGTCTTTATGTTATAATGTAAACCGCGCTGATGCCGAATAGTGCGGTATATAAGAACTTGTAATAAATAAATAAATAAATAAATAAAAATGAGGAGGGCCTTATATAAGATTCTACAGCTTATTGGAAGCCAATGGAGTTCTTTTAGAATGGGGGAAATGTGGTCACTCCTTGAGGCTCCGCACAGGACGCGGGCTGCTGCATTATAGCTAACTGTAGAGGGTTTAGGGTAATCTTGGGGAGGCCGTGCAGGATTATATTAGCATAGTCGAAATGCGGTGTAACTAGCGCTTGGAAGATGATGCGGCTGATTTGGGCGAAGTCGAAGGCCGAGAGCGTTCGGGTTACAGACAAGGTGGTGAAGTTTCTGCAGAGCCTCGGATGGGTGGTCAATGCGACCAAGAGTCGCTTAGTTCCATCCCAGGATCTTGAATATCTGGGAGTTCGGTTCGACACCAAGAGCGGAACGGTGTTTCTGCCGAATCGTCGAGTGTACTTCGAAGGTTGGTACGCCAGTTCAGGTCCGTTCCGGCGCCCTCAGCATGGACTTACCTTTGAGTGCTGGGAACTATGGCGGCAACTTTGGAAGTAGTTCCATGGGCCAGATTTCATATGCAACCTCTACAGAGAGCACTACTTCGCCGGTGGTCACATCAGTCTGACTCGCTGAACAAACGTCTTCCCTGTTCTCTCCGGGTCAGGCAGTCCCTTCGGTGGTGGTTGCTACCGGGATCTCCGATAGCAGGGATGCCTCTGGAACAGCCGGAGTGGCTTCCTTTGCTGGCGGACGCAAGCCAGGCAGGATGGGGAGCACATTGTGGATATCTTTTCTCACAAGGCACTTGGACTGCACAGGAGAGCCCGTGGTTAATCAACCAGCTAGAACTGAGAGCGGTCTGCCTGGCATTACAGGTGTTCGAAGCTGCGGTGACAGGTTGAGCGGTGCGAGTGCTGTCCAAGAACTCCGCGACAGTGGCCTACATCAGTCGACAGGGCAGAACAGGAAGTGTGGCCATGGAAGCCGAAGCAGAGGCTATGTTTTCTTGGGTAGAGCCTCGACTTCCAGCGATCTCGGCGGCGCACATTGCTGGGAAGGACAATGTGATGGCAGATTTTCTAAGCAGGGTCTGAGTAGATCTATTTATTTATTTATTTACATTCTCTTATATACCGCGCTATTCTGCATCAGTGCGGTTTACATTGAACAAACTGAAATTACATTGAACAGGGCATTATAACTTGGAGATAACTATTTTACAGGGAACATGGGCAATGGAGGGTTAAGTGGCTTGCCCAAGACCACAAGGAGCACCTGTGGGACTAGAAACCCCAGTCCTTCCGGCCCAAGGTTGCTGTCCTCTAGTGGGATTTGAACCCCCGACCTTCCGGCCTGAAGTACCTTGCCCCAACCACTAGGCCACTCCTCCACTCCACTCCAGATGCCAGAGAATGGGAGTTGCATCCGGACGCGTTCGCGCAGATAGTTCACAAATGGAGACCGCTGATAATGGATCTCATGGCGACGTTTCAGTCAGCAAAAACGGGTTGTTTTTACAGCAGACGACTCGAGAGGATGTCGGAAGGAATCGACGCACTGATACAATGGTGGCCGTCGTCAGGTCTCCTCTGTTTTTCCTCCGTGGGCGCTCATAGGTCGAGTGGTCCAGCGCATCGAAGATCATCGGGGAAAAGTGTTGTTGGTGGCCCCAGACTGGCCAAGGCACCCGTGGTATGCCGACATCATACGGTTGCTCGATGGGAATCCTTGGAGGTTACCGACGTTGGAGAATCTGTTGCTACAGGGTCCTCTTTGAATGCTGCAGGTGGATCGGTTCTCGCTTACGGTATGGCCATTGAAAGGGCAAGGTTAAGGAAAAAAGGTTACTCGGCAGCAGTCATCGCAACTTTACTTCGAGCAAATCAGAAGTCCATGTCGCTTGCATATGTGCGTATATGGCGTATTTTTTTGAGGACTGGTGCTCGCGGAGGCAAGTTCGCGCGGCAACAGTATCCGTTCCCTTGGTGTTCAGTTTCCTGCAAGATGGGTTTAATAAGGGTCTAGCAGCCAGCTCCTTGAGAGTTCAATTAGCAGCTCTGTCTTGCTATAGGGGCAAAGTCCAGGGAGTGGCTCTAGGTTCGCATGCAGATGTGTTAACATTTTCTTAAAGCGGTTACCAGACTGCGGCCCTTTCATAGAATCTTGGTTCTGCTGTGGGATCCCAACTTGGTTTTAGGGGCGTTAGCTAAAAAACCATTTGAGCCCTTACTTCAGGCGTCGGTTAAGGATTTAACCTTAAAGACAGTGTTTTTGGTAGCTATCTGTTCGGCACGGCGAATTTCGAAGTTACAGACGTCATGTTGAGAGCCGTTTTTGTCTTTTTCCAGAGAAAAGGTGGTATTGCGACCAGTTCCATACTTTTTGCTAAAGGTGGTTTCTCCATTTCACCTGAATCAAATGGTGTCTCTTCCAGCTCTAGGTTCGGCGGAGGGGAACGTATCGGACCATAGTTTGCACCGTTTGGACATAAAGAGGGTGCTGCGGCACTATTTAAAGGTTTCAGAACTTTTCGCAAGTCGGACCGCCTCTTCGTGGTGTTCGGAGCCCCCAGTGAGCAAGGGGAAGTGGCGATGAAGGCACCCATTTCTAGATGGATTAGAGAGGCGATTGCGTCAGCTTATCTTTTGCAAGGTTGTACAGTCCCAACGGGCTTACGAGCTCACTCTACCAGGGCGCAAGCGACTTCCTGGGCGGAGCACAGTTTAGTGCCACCAGTAGAAATATGTAGAGCGGCCACCTGGTCATCTCTTCATACTTTCAGTAAGCACTACCGCCTGGATGTTGTGGCAGCGAAAGATGCCGCTTTCGGGGAGGCGGTGTTGCGATCCGGCTGGAAAGGTCCCTCCCAATGATTACTGCTCTGATAAATCCCAGAGGTGGAGAACTAAACTGGAGAAATGATAAGGAAATGGAAAATACACTTACCTGGTAATTGTTGTTCCTTGAACTCCAGTTTAGTCCTCATTCCTGCCTAGGGATGGTGTCATTAGCAGTGGTTCTTCAGCTGGGAGAAGTGCAAGATTACAGGTGGGTATGGCCCTTAATTGGTTTGCAGTCGTCTTGTTTTGTTCTATCGCTTTTCTCTCTGTCCCTGCTCTCTCTCGTCTATGGCTAGGCATAGGGCGGAAAGGAGAGAATGCAGAAAGCAGTTCCCTTCTATCTGGAGGGGGGGTTAGTAGTTAAATAAGTTATGTGTTATGTGTTCAGCTGAATATAAGGTTAAGTAGCTTTTTTTTTTTAAATAATTTTATTTGTTGCTCCTTTGAGTCTGCTTTGTCAATAGTTCACTGGGGGCTGATGGGAGAGACCAGCATGCTACATCCAGTGATGTCATGATTTTGACATGCCCAGTCTCCAAGCTGCAGAAGGAGGTACACTACCCAGAGGTGGAGGACTAAACTGGAGTTCCTCAAGAAACAACAATTACCAGGTAAGTGTAATTTCCATTTATTAATCATGATGGAATGGGGGGGGGGTGATATTTTGATTCCTTGATATAAATAACACGTCTATTTTTTTTAAGTTGATATTAAGGTTGTTGGCATGCAGCCAGGATTCTGTTTTCCTGGTACATTCTGAATGTTTGTGGTAGTTGATATTGTTTAGGTCTATGGGGAGGGACAACATAATGTCGTCAGCATAGATGTAATACTCAATGTTAAATTTTTTGAAGATATTGGTAATTGGCTGCAGGTACAAGTTGAAAAGTAGGGCTGATAGTGCTGATCCTTGTGGTATCCCTTGGTAATGGGGGAATGTGTCCAATATTTCTTGGCCAATTTGGACTCGTATCTTACGGTTTGAGATGTATGAAGTGAACAAATGAAGGGTTGTACCGCCTATGCCTATTTGTGCTAACCTCGCAATAAGGGTGTTATGGTTAAGGTTATAAAATACTGATGCAATGTCTATAAAGAGGAGGACAAATGCTCGGTTATGGTCGTCTATGCATCTGATGAGATGGTCCATTAAGGTTGTCAACAGAGTTTCAACTCCATGGAAAGGACAAAATCCAAATTGGTAAGTATCCAGGGGGCATTAAGATCAATGTAGTCTTGTAGTTGAGGCTGAATGACTTTTTCAATTATTTTCATGACAAACGGGATACTGCCTATAGGTTTGTATGCACTTGGGTCTTTTGGGTCAAGCGTTTTATTTTTAAGTATGGGGTGAATGGATGATAATTTCAGATCAGCAGGCATTATTCCTTGCGAGAGGGATTGATTGACTATGTGTAGGAGATATGAAGCCAGTTCCTCTTTTGTGGATTTGATTCATGATACCGGGCATGAATCAAAGGGGGAGATTGTGGTATTGATATTTGTTATTATGCTTAGTAGGTGTTTTTGATCAACTAGGTAAAAATTATTCCATGTATTGATGTTTTGGAGGTGTACAGTTGGGGGGAGAGTAGGGTTGTAGTTTCTATTTTTTAGCTTGTCCGCAAAATGAGTCGCAATTCATCTTGACTTGTATTTGAAAGTGACCTGACAATAACGAATAGGTCTCTGGGACGGTTTAGGGAGGAGTTTAATATCTTAGTGTGGTATTCCCTTTTCGTTTTATTGTGTTTTTGTAGATTGTGAGTAGGTTGAGGTAGCGCAGTTTGTTTTCCTGTGTTTTGCTGTGGCACCACTTTTTTTCTTGCTTTCTTAATTGTCTTTTTAGCTTGGTGAGCTCTAAAGAGAACTATTTTTCAGATCTTTTTGTAGGTTGCCTGTGGGGTTTGATAGGGGGTGAGGCAGCTTTTCGCATAGATTGGTTCCAAATATCTAGAGAGGTGTCAATGTCAAGTGAATCGGTTATAAGCTGTACGTTATCTAGGAATGTTTCTTTATTGGACTAAGCGAATCTCCTTTGTTGAAGATTTGTATCTCACAAGGTAGGATGAGTGTTATGTGTGGGTGATCAGACCAGGGGACGTCTGTTATTGAAGAGGGAATGTAACCGTAATGACTCGTAGTACGAGGTGGTAGAAAATTAGGTTGAGGGTGTTTCCTTTTATGTGTGTGGAAAGTGAATGATTTGTTGAGTCTTTAGATTTTTCTTAGGACAGGAGAAGGTGCATTTCTGATTCTTTCTCTAGTGTTGCGTTGCATAGCATACAGTCTGGCTTCTTGGAGTTTCTGGTTCAGTTTTTGTCTGCATATTTAAATTTTTAGTTTGAGAATCTCTGTATTTTGTGTATGTATGTAAATATGTATTACTTGCATAACTGCATATTCTAGATCATCCTGCTAGACCAGTCCAGACAAGTGGGTTGTGTCCCCCTGCCAGCTGAGGTGGAGACAGAGGAAAAATTAGAAGCTTCTAGTGGCATCATCACTGCTACGTGAGCTGGTGCAGCGAGGGACATACTCCAGTTTCCAGATCTTCCTGCTAGACCGGTACAGACTAGTGGGTTATTTCCCTCTGCCAGCAGATGGGAGACAGCGAAAAGAAAGTAAACTATGCCGTGACATCACCACTGGCATAAAACCTAGCACAGCTAGAGGGAGCCCTCAGTATTTTCTCTGTCTCAGCAGATGGTGCTTTCTTCCAGAGAGGCCTATAGCTCCTGCTCATTCTGCGTCTGGGTGCAGTGTAGCTCGGCGACTTTAGATCCCAGGGGGTGTATAAGATACCCTTTTCTGGTTGATCATTTACTTTGGAGCTAGCTCCTGGCTAGGAGAGCCAGTGTAGCTTGGTAGGAGCGTTGGATCATGAAGATCCTTCTAAGTAGGGTTGCCAACTGGCCGGTTTTCAGCCGGCCTGGCCGGTTTTTCCACGGCCAGGCCGGCTGCCGGCGCAGAGGCAAAACCGGCCCTTTAAAAGCCGTTTTTTTTGCTCTGGCCGCAAGATCGGGAGCGGCCAGAGCAAAAAAACCGGCTTTTCTCCGCTTCAGAGGGAGCCGGGGAAGCCCGCGCGAGGCCCCGGTTCCCTCTGAACAGCCACCAGCGTGAAGAGCCTTTACCTTCACGCTGGCGGCTGTTCCTGTGAAGCCGCGAATGCTGGGAAAGGTTAAAGGTTGCCCTTTAACCTTTCCCAGCATTCGCGGCTTCACAGGAACAGCCGCCAGCGTGAAGGAAAAGGCTCTTCACGCTGGTGGCTGTACAGAGGGAGCCGGGGCCTCGCGCGGGCTTCCCCGGCTCCCTCTGAAGCCTCAGACAGCCGCGATGCTGGTCGGGGGGGGGGGGCAAGGACTGCATTGGCTGTGATGGGGGGGACCTGGACTGGAAAAGGGCTAAGGGGGGGGGGGAATTGGAGTGGATAGGGCTAAGGGGGGGGGGGGGACTTGGACTGGAAAAGGGCTAAGGGGGGGGACTTGGACTGGAAAAGGGCTAAGGGGGTGGGACTTGGACTGGAAAAGGGCTAAAGGGGGGGGGGACTTGGACTGGAAAAGGGCTAAGGGGGGGGGGACTTGGACTGGAAAAGGGCTAAGGGGGGGGGGACTTGGACTGGAAATAGGCTGTGATGGGGGTGGAGGGGACCTGGACCAGAAAAGGGCTATGGGGGGGGGGGAAACTTGGACTGGAAATAGGCTGTGATGGGGGGGGACCTGGACTGTAAAAGGGTTATGGGGGGGGACATGGACTGGAAATGGGTTGTGATGGGGGTGGAGGGGACCTGGACTGGAAATGGGCTATGGTGGAGGAAGGGGGATCTTGGACTGGAAATAGGCTGTGATTAGGGGGGCTAGGACTGCAAATGGGCTGTGATGGTGCGGGGGGACTCGGACTGCAAATGGGCTGTGATGGTGCGGGGGGACTCGGACTGCAAATGGGCTGTGATGGTGGGGGGGGGGGGGGCCTAGGACTGGAAATAGGCTGTGATGGGGGACTTGGACTGGAAATGGGCTGTGATTGGGGGGGGAGCTAGGACTGGAAATGGCCTGTGATGTGAGGGCTAGCACTGGAAATGGGCTGATGAAGAGCTGGAATAGGACTGGAAATGGGCTGATGTGGGTCATGGGAGAATGGGACTAGAAGGGAGTGGATGCTGGGTGGGCCTAGAACTATAAGGGAATTGATTTGGGGGGAGGACTAGAATGGATGGGGAATGAGAATGGAGAGGGGAAAAAATATTTTGTGTGGAAGAAAAGTCTATGATGGGCCGGTATTGGGAGAGTAAGAGGGGCTTGAGAATGGAAGGGTGAAATTTAAACGGATGATAAAGGAATAAGGAAAGAATTGGGGGAAAGAGCAAAAGGGAAACAATCAGTATGTTAAAGCAGAAATAGAGAGAGAATGGAAAACATCTAAAAGAGAAGAAAGGACAAATGGATAGCTCGCAGAAGACACGAAGAAACCAGAAGAAAGTGACTGGAGCAATTGCAACTGAAAAATAAAACGCCCAAACAGAAGGTAGAAAAATACTTTTTATTTTGAATTTATTAACTGGAATATGTCTGGTCTGGGAAGTGTGTATTGCTAACATCTTTGCGTTTTTCTTTAGTGCAAGAGGAAATTACTTTATAGTTTTATTTCTCCAGTGTTGTACATTTCATGTTTGGATTTTGGGGTTCCCAGTTTAATTATTATCTGACCAAGGAAGTTAGCCTACACGTATCCTCGGAAATTTTTGTGGGTGGGGCTGGGGGTGGGACTAGGGGCGGAGAATGGGTGGAGCATGGCAAGCCACAGGTGTCGGGTTTTTCTCGGTGAAAAAGTTGGCAACCCTACTTCTAAGGGACCCTTAACTGTATTTTGGCCTTTTTCTTTTCTTTCTTTAAACAAACAAACAAAAGTATAAAAGGTGGGAGACGTCTTCTGCAAGGCTCCATGTAGCTCCTTAGCATGTGGCTGATTGGTGTTTCCTCCCTGTGCCCCCTCCCCCCCACCACTGTCCCCGCTCCCCTGTGCTCCTGGGGGACCGCAGTACTGAAGCTGCAGTGGATCACCGCCTGAACTTCAGCGGCAATAAGGGGCTGCTGCACCTAACCGTGAGTGTTTTGCTGTGATCCCACCTGACATCCCTGGCCTGTGCAAGCCACACACCAGCAGAAATAAGGACCACTGCATCTAACCGTGAGAGTTTGCTGCAATCCCGCTTATCCTGCCAGACATCCCTGGTCTGTGCAGATCGCATACCAGGGGCAAAAAGAGGCCACTGCACCTAACCATGAGTGTTTGCTGTGATCCCGCCTTTCCCGCCTGACATCCCCAGTCTGTGCAGGCTGTGCACCATTTTTCCTTCCTTAAGGCCTAAAGCTCCTGGTAAGTTTGAGACTGGTTTCAGTGCAGCTTGGCCAGCTGAGACCCCAGGAAGTATATGAGATACTCCTGTGGTGGTTCTCTTCTTGGGATGAGTTCCTGGCTATGAGAGTAACTCTGTGGTGCGTTAGGATCAGTGCCTTCTTCATTGCCCTAATGCCTCTGTTGCAGTAAGTAGCGACGGTTCCCTTGTTGATCGTCTCTGCGCTATTTGTACAGCTGATCCGGGGGATACTTATGCCATTTCAGCGTCCTTGTTGGTGATTCTGGCTCCTGATGCAGTTGAAGCTTCGTTGCCGTCTTCCACATCAGGAATTATCAGCGCTCTTCTCCAGGCGGACCTGCTGTTCCCATGATGCCGAATTTCACCATGGGAACGGCTCCTGTGGCACCATGGGACTGGCTCCTGTGGCTGACAGGGAGTCTTCTTTCCCTCTGTTACCACAGTCACAGTGCACTCAGCCACAGCAGCCGTCAGACCCCACAGAGGCTGTCTGACCCTGCAGTGGCAGATTTTTCGCCCATCTTCCAACATGTTTGTGGGCTGTGGAAGGGGGGGGGGGTCAAGGCCTTGTTCCCTCTCAGCCAGGCCCATCTTCCGCTGCTCCTCCGATAGTCCTTGGGGGCAGTTCCCACAAATAATTGAGAGGGCAGGACTCTGTCCGGGAGGGTCCATGGCCCCCTCCAAAGTCCCTTATTGGAGTGAGGCAGAATTTTTTGGTGATGGTGTTTCCCACGATGTCTCTGGTTGAGCTGCCTCCAACACTGAGAAGAGGGAATTTTTTCAGGGGGAAGACCATAGCGACTCTCGCGTGTTGCATCTTTGTCGCCGAGTGGAGATCCCCCCCCCCCCGCCTTAATTGTTTAGAATGCCACTGAAATGCAAATTCCGGAGCTCCCTCCACTTCTGACTCCCTCCACTTCTGATCCTGGCATCATGGGGCTTTCCAGAGCCTTTCATTTCCTGCTGGAACTTCTCCTGATGTACCCCTCGAAGGCCCAGCGATTGGGTTGCATTTATGCCTGGTCACCAACAGTCTTGGAAAGTGGTTGCATTTTCCCAGGGTCGACGTCTTGATCACGGCAGACACCAGCATACCACCATTTCCATAGAAGTGGAGATGCCCTTCAGGACCTGCAGGGACAGAAAGGTGGAAGGACTCCTTCAGATGGCCTTTTCTTCCTCCTCCCTAGCCCTTCAGGTGACAATATGGGGTGGCATCTGTGCACATGTCTTCCTTCACTGGGTTCAGCTCCTTCCTGAGGATGAGTATTCAGCCCACCTCAAATATCTGGCAGCCTTCTTGGTGGATGCCTTTTGTGATAAAGATAAAGATCTCTTATGCCTTTCTGCATGGGGAGTTGCAGCAGCGACAGTGGCTTCTAAGGGGCGCTTAGCCAAATTTCTCTTTAGGGGCAGGCTCCTGTTTGGCAAGCTCTTGGGAAAGTTAGTTAAGGACCTCAGAGAGGTTAAGCCTAGTGGTTGGGGTAAGGTACTTCAGGTCGGAAGGTCGGGGGTTCAAATCCCACTAGAGGACAGCAACCGTGGGCCGGAAGGACTGGGGTTTCTAGTCCCACAGATGCTCCTTTGTGGTCTTGGGCAAGCCACTTAACCCTCCATTGCCCATGTTCCCTGTAAGTATTAGTGTATGTGTCTCATATCCCCACGTGTTAAATGTATCCCCCAATTGTGTTGTGACCGCTTTGATTGAAGGATAAGGCGGTATACAAAAACTGTCTAAATAAATAAAGCCCCAGTGAAAAATAAATCCAAGGATTCCTGCAAGCACTCTTCTTCGACATCAGGGGAGTCATCTTCGCAGCTGAAGTTCCACGATTCTCATCAGTATCAACAGAATAAGCAGATCTCCTCCTCTTGTGGAACAGAATCCAAGTCCCAGTCCTTTCAAGGAGGATGCCGAGCCGATTCATAGACGTCCATAGCGGGAAAGCCCTCTTCCTCTCGCCTCTCTCGCTGACTCTTCTGGAGCCTATTCCTACCTCCTGCAAGTGGAAGACTGCCTGCAACATTTTTATCGTGAATGGGCCCATCTGACAAATGATCACTGGGTGCTCAACATTCTAAGACAGGGATAGGTTTTGGAGTGTGTTCAAAAGGGTCAACTGCAGTTTGAGAGTTCCATGTTTCTGCATGGAAATGCTGCAGTCTTATCCAGGTGGTCCAGAAGGAGGATGAGTCCTCTCCTCCTTGGATTTGGCAGAGACATGTGTTCACATTTCCATCTGGGAGGACCAGAAGTGCTTTCTCTAGTTTGCGATTTTGGTGATGGTGGTAGTTGTGGCAAGACTGAGGCATGAGGGCGTCTGCGCACACCCCTACCTGGATGATTGTCTTATCTGGGTCAGATCTCGTCCAGAAGCCATTCGGACACTGCATTGTATGATCCAACTCCTCGAGTGGCTTGGCTGGGTCATCAACAGCAGCGAGAGCTGCCTGATGCTATCTCAGAACCTGAACTTTCTTGAGGCTCATTTCGACACCTGCATAAGCAAAGTCTTCCTTATGGGGAGCGCAGGGCCAAGTTCCAAGACCAACCTTGGGACTTTTTTGGGAACTCCATTCCTATGACTTGGGGCTACCTTCTGCTTTTTGGATCTATGACTGCAATCCTAGAGCTGGTGTCCTCGGCATGAGTGCACATGCACCCTCTACAGCGTGCTTGCTGACTGGCTGGTTCCTGTGCTTGTAGGACTATAGAACCCAACTCCTGCTTCCTCTCTTGTATTTACACAGCCTCCTCTGGTGGGTCTCCCCTGACAACATGTTGAGGGGGATGCCCCTTGAAACTCCAGCCCGGGTGCTCCTCATCACCAATGTCAGTCTTTCCAGTTGTGGAGTTCATTGTCTTGACCAGACTGCATAGGGTCAGTGGTCTCCAGTGGAAGCAAAATGGGCCATCCATCGCCTAGAGGCCAGGATCATCTGTCTGGCATTGCTGCACTTAAGCAAGCTGCTCCACGGGAGCGCTGTGTGAGTCCTCTCGAGCAAAGCAACCGCGGTGGGTTATGTCAGTAGCTAGGGCAGAACGAAGTGCCTGGGATTAGCTTGGGAAATGTCTCTACTGTTCCCCTGCACAGAACTGCATTTCCAAGCACTGAAGAAGTAGTAGTACAGCCCAGCACAGCACATCGCGGATGAGGACAGTCGGGAAGTGTATTTCCTGAGCTGTCACCTCCTTAATCCCAGACATTGTTCGGAGCCCAAGTCCATGAGGGTGAACGTGCTGGTCCAGCCCTGCCCCCCCCCCAGATCACCTGCTCTGTGTCCCGCCCCATAGGCCATGATACCCAGAGTTCTTTGGAGCATCGAGGTTCACCTGTGTCTGGTGATCCTGGTCCACCAGACTGGCCTCATCAGCTGTGGTATCGTCTGTCTCCTTGCCTCCCAGCCCCTGTGCATCGGGGACAGGAGGGGCTTACTATGGCAGGGGTGCCTAAAGCGTAAGGGCTATTGCCTTTTGAAGACTAGGCGGCTCTCCGCCTCATTGTCTTATGCCTGGGTCTGGAATCTCTTCGAGAAATGGTGTCGTTGATGTCGCTTTTCCCCATGGGGATCTTGATCCCCTCAATTCTAGCCTTCCTTCAAGAAGGTGTCGAAGAGTTTGTTGAGCTCATTCAGGGTGCAGGTAGCAGCACTTCTCTGTTTTGTGGTCCAGTTGTGCTGGCGGTGCACTATGATGTGAATCGCTTTCTCTATTGGGTTTGGACCCTTTGCCCATAAGTAGATCCCATAGTCCTGCCATGGAACTTGATGCTCGTTCTCAGAGCACTCATGTGTCCACCCATTGAGCCGCTCAGGAGGGCTATCATCAAGGATCTGTCCCTGAAAATGGTGTTCTTGGTAGCTGTCACTTCGACTCAGCGGATTTCGGCATTGCAAGTGCTTTCCAGCCGCAACCCTTTATTGATACTTTCAGCCGAAGGGGTGACCTTTCGTCCGGTTCCCCCCTTCTTGCCCAAAGTGCTCTCTCCCTTTCATGTCAATCGGGTGCTGTTTTTGCCGGCCTTTTTGCCAGATGACTTCCGTCGTGCACTTTTGTGGTACTTGAAAGTGATGACTCACTTTTGTTTTTCCAATCATTCTTTGTCTTTTTCACTTGACACCAGAAGGGACAAGCAGCATCCACAGTGACCCTAGGTCGCTGTATCAAGGACACTATCGCTTCAGCCCACCTGGTGCAGGATAGGCCTGCTTTCCCAGACTGCAAGGCTCATTTGACTCAGGCCCAGGCAGCTTCCTGGGTGGAGTCATCTCATGCGTCACCCTTGAACAATTGCAGGACTGCTACTTGGTCCTCTTTGGCTCCTTCGTGCGGCATTACTTCCTAGATGTGCATGTCCAAGTGGCCACGCGGTTTGGCTCGAATGTTCTTCCACTGTACTACACTTCCCGCCCTGGGATAGAGTAGATTTGGTACATTCCACAGGTCTGGACTGGTCTAGCAGGAAGATCTGGAAGGAGAAATTTTACTTACTGTTAATTTCCTTTCCTGGAATCCTGCTAGACCAATCCAGGACCCGCCTCATTCCGCCTTGGACTACAACCTTCTGTATATTTGTCCCTTTGGATAATGCAGAGATTGTATATAGTTGTCCTCGTTGAGCGGTTTCTTGGGAGTCTGACTACCTTCAATTGCTTATTACGAAAATACTGAGGGCTCCCTCTAGCTGTGCTAGGTTTTATGCCAGTGGTGATGTCACAGCATAGTTTTACTTTCTTTTCTCTGTCTCCCATTTGCTGGGAGGGGGAAATAACCCACTAGTCTGGACTGGTCTAGCAGGATTTCAGGAAAGGAAATTAACGGTAAATAAAAATTCTCCATTTCTTTGTCTCCAGCAGAAGGTGGATGTAGGACAGGTGCAGCTCAGTTTTGGAAGTGGTTTAACACTGGGTAGCCATTCTAAAGGGCTCTGTGGACTCTTTAGACAGCGAATGTCTCCAGAGCATATCTAAAAGTACCCTTCGTGTTTCCCATGATGAGGGGGTGAAAAACAGGCCGTCCTCCCCATGAGTATTCCTGACAGGTAAGACCCCGAGATTTGGCCGGATCAAGACCTGATCTTCACCCAGTCTTGCATCCTTCAGAAGGCGAGACGTTATGTGAAGAGAGAGCAGAGCACCTGGGAGCAGCCTGGGCTCCACAGAGTTAAATGCAGTCTTTCTCTTTTTCTGCCTATATTTGTAAGTCACACCTTGAGGGATGGTCCTACTTTGCGTGTGCATGGTTTATTATATGGCACAGTGTATTTGTGTGCTTTTAAGTGTGATCCATCTTTTCCTGGTGCACGTGTATCCCTGCAGCTACATATGTATAACTATTGTGCTGCCGTTTGCACATGGAAGTTACATGTGCAAAGAAACACATGTAAGTCTGGTTAACATTGCTGTGCTGAATGGGAGAGCCCTGCATGTCAGCACATAAAAAGCGCTGTCTGGTTTGCAGTAAATGCTGAGCTGGACCTATGGACCCCCTTTGTGAGCGCTGCACGAAAGGTCAAGGTGAGCAGTTGGAAGTGGACCCCACGGATAAGAGCACTCCTCAAAGTCTGGTTTTGAAGCAGGGGACGGTGAGTGCGGCCTTGGACAATCCTCCCCACCCCTTCTACTTTCCCAGACAGGGCTGGGGAAAGAGAGGCAGTAGTTAGTAGATGGAGGAGCGGCTAATACTCTGCCCTTGAGTTCAGGGCACTTATCACCTCCTCCTTTCAGCAGGCTTGGTCCTTCTGACAAAGCAGTGGGAGTCGGAGCAGGAAGACTTCCCAGCTCCCTTCCCAGCCAGGCTCAAGTGCCTTAGCTAGGAGCAGCAGGGCCCTGGTATCAGCTATGCTAAGAAAGTCCCTTCATTGACAGGAGGCTGTAGTTGACTCGTGTCTCTCTCAGGAGCCCGAGTTGAAGGTTAACTCAGCAGACAAGCCTGGGCTGGTAGATGAGAATTCTCCATTGGAAGAATAGCAGGAAGATTTGCGCATTGTCTGTCTCTTCAGGAGAGATGAATTGGCAGCCCTTATCTCTCAGGTGACCTCTTTTCTACAGATTTAGGATGGTCCCGCAGGTTGTACAGAATAACAGGGACACCCTCTCCTTCAGGGGTCTGTAGACCAGCCAAGGCCTTCCCGTTTCCACAGGTCCTCCAGAACATGGTCTCTGAAGAGTGGGGTTCATAAAATGCCCCAGTGAAAGGCGTCAGAGTCCTGAGCAAACTGTATGCTCTCCCTCAGCAGGAATTGGATAAGTGGCTGTGGTTTGCTAGGGTAGACATGCATGCTGCTGCTATCACAAGGCATACCACCATCCTGGTAGAAGGTGGGGCTGATCTTAAAGATCAGCTGGATCGTAAGGTGGAGATACTCCTCAAGACTGGGTTCTCTGCCTTGTCTCTTGTCTTTCAGGCAGTGATAATTGGAGGTTTGACTGCTCAAGTCCTTCTCCAATGGGTGCAGTTACTCTTGAAGGATGATGCCTTGGCTCAGTTGGAGTGGGCTGCGTTCTATTTGGCCGATACCATGTATGATCTTGTCTGGCTGACAGCCATGGATATTGCAGTGGCCATTATGGCAAGAAGGTAGATTTGGCTTCAGAATTGGATGGCAGACACGGCCTCTAAGTCCTGTTTTAATTAAGCTTGTCTTTAAGGGGAAACTCCTGTTTGGCGAGGACCTTGAGAAGCTTGTAAAGGACCCAGCAAAAGCCAAGCCCTAATGCCTTCCAGATGATAGGCCTAAGGCGATAAATACCTCCAGGATCTCTTCATCTTCTACCTCTTCTTCACATTTTTCTTGCTTTCAGTTACAGGACTTCTGCGATTCTTGAGACTCTGACTGACTTCCTGGCTGATATCACAGCCTTGGATTTGTCAAGTTCCTGAACCAGGACTTAGCTCTTTCATGGAGCCAGCAGGCCCAGTGATTTTCTCCTTGAAGATCAACCCTTCCCATTCAGCACATTGACAAGCAGGGGGCTTGTTCCCATTGTTTTTTTTTTCACCAAGAATGGGTCCAGGCTATGGCCAGTGGCTGGGTGCTCGACGTTATTCATCACAGTTATGTCCTGGAGTGCAGGGAGCCTATTTTTGATGGCGTCTCCCTGTGGTTCCAAAACCAAGAAGTCTGCGGTTCGGGCTACCCTGGAGAAGCCGGTCCACCTCCAGACCATTGTATTCATAACCCATTGCCCAAAGGGGCAGTTATTGTGCTGAAGAAAGATGGTTCTTTCTGGCCCCTTCTCACCCTAAAAGGGGTCAGTGCCTCCCTGAGGGTTGCTCGTTTCTGGATGGAATGCTCATTCAAGTCATTCAAGCGGCTCACAGCAGGGAGCAGCTCTCCTCTCTGGTTCTGATGGAGGTATACTTCCACATTCCCATTCAGGAGGACCAGCAAAGGTTTCTGTCTTGTCATTCTGGGCAATCTTTCGGTTCTGTGCTCTGCCCTTCGGCCTCGCCACAGCCCTAAAAACTTTCTCCAAAGTCATGGTTGTCATGGCTGTGCAGTGCGAAGGTAGCTGTGTACACCCTTACGTAGACGACTGACTTATGTCAGGTCACAGTCAGAAGCAGTTGAGGTGACAGCTCGAGAGGTCGAGCTTCTGGAAGGCCTCAGCTGGATGGTAAATAGCCAATGTAAACTAACCTCCAAATGTCAAATGACTACTATGTAAACAAGATGTGATATAATAAAAGTCATTGATAAATACATCATTGAGTGCTACCGATAACCAAATATAACTCCTGCTTGCCGCAACTATGTTTTTTGTCGGGATCAACCGACACGAGCAGGAGAGATGGCAACTCTCACCCTCAACGTCGGGAGAACCCTTTTTATTCATTGAGTAAATCACCCAATACCGCATGAGAAATAGTGTGTCCAACACTTAGAAACATAGAAACATAGAAATATGATGACAGAAAAAGACCACATGGCCTTTCTAGTCTGTCCTTCCATATCAACAACTACAATAGTCCCCTTTTTACCTTTAGAGATCCTCTGTGTTTGTCCCATGCTTTTTTTAATTCAGTTACTGTCCTCATCTCTGCCACCTCCACTGGGAGACTATTCTATGGATCCACTACTCTTTCCGTAAAGAAATATTTCCGCATATCACTCATAGAACCCTTATCTTATGAACAGGCGATGTTCGTCCTCCATAAGTAAACATTGGGTTTGAAGCTGCACAACATGCATGTTTCGGACCCCCAAAGAGCCCTGTGTCAAGTGTTCCTGTTCAACAATCGAAATGATCGCCTGTTCATAAGATAAGTGTTGGACACACTATTTCTCATGCGGTTTTGGGTGATTTCCTCAATGAATAAAAAGGGTTCTCCCGACGTTGAGGGGAGAGTTGCCATCTCTCCTGCTCGTGTCGGTTGATTCCAACAAAAACCATAGTTGCGGCAAGCAGGAGTTACATTTGGTTATCGGTAGCACCCAAGGATGGTAAATAGCAGCAAGAGTTACCTGGAGCTTCTCAGGAGTATCTTAGAGCCCTGATCAATATCCATGCTGGCAGTCGTCTTAACCGCTGAGAGAATATCAGTGTTTCCGGTGTCGGCAAACTCCTAAGGTTTGGGGCTATCTTCAGCTTCTGGGCTCAATGGCAGCTATCCTAGAGTTAGTCTCTTGGGCCAAGGCTCACATGAGGCTGCTCCAAAGGACTGTTCAGTCGTATTGGTCACCTCGCTCACAAGACTTTGAGATCAGGCTCTCTCTTCTGTTGTCAGTAGCATCCAGCCTGATTTAGTGGTCTCAGCCTGCCAGTTTGAATAAGGGCATATCCCTGGATGATTCTCAGTGGCTCATTCTGATGTTGGATGCCAGTCTGTTTGGTTGGTTGACTCATTGTGAGGGACAGTTGGTTCAGGGACGCTAGACTTGTCAGAATTGGCTTGTTCCATCAATCACCTCTAAGTGTGTGCCATTCACTTGGCTCTTTGATACGTTTACCACCTGGTCAAGGACCAAGTGGTTCGGGTCTTCTTGGACAATGCCACAATGGTGGCATATAGCAGTAACTATGGTGGCATCAAATGTGTGGGAATGGCCCTAGAAATGGCCCTCTTGTTTCTATGTATGGAGTGAAATCTTCTGGCACTGTTGGTCCAGCACATTGTGGGCACAGACAGTGTGTAGAGGCAGATTTTCAGCCTCAAACCTGGGGAGCCTTCTCACTCCTTGAACTCAGGGAGTGGGAGCTAACACCGGCCATGTTTCAGTGGATGCTGGACTGGTGGGGCAGTCCCTGGATGGATCTGATGGTGACCCAATCCAACACCAAAATAAAGATTCTTCAGTTGATTCAAGGAGCCGGGTGCCAAAGACTTGATGTCCTGGTCCAGCCTTGGCCTCAGAATCCTCTTCTGTATGTGTTTTCTTTTGTAGGGCGAGTGATTCACCGGATGGAACATTACCCAGGATTTGTGATTTTGGTGGGGCTGGATTGGCCGTAGAGGCCTTGGTTTGTGGGCATGGAGGGGTCTGCCTCTTGTCTTTTGCAAGTCCGGGGCCTGTTATGCCAGGAGCCCTTCGTACTGGACGATCCAGCTCCCTTCCTTCTTGCTTAAGGCTTGGCTCTTGAGACGTGGCACTTAGCATGCAAAGGCTACTCACAGGCCATGGTTTAGACTCTCTTGAAGGCAAAGTGAGGTTCTACCGTCCTTGCATTTGTGAGTATGGTGTATTTTTGAGGGCTGGTGTTAGAAGCACCACTTACTTCCTTGGAAAGCAGAGTTGTCATCCTTGTCCTTAGTGCAGGATGGTTTGAAAAGAATCTGTCTCTCAGTTCCTTGCAGGTATAGGTTGCGTCCTTGTCTTGCTTTTAATGACTGGTAGCCAGTGGTTCCATAGTCTTGCACTCTGATGTAGTCCATTTCCTTAGGGGAGGTGTCATTTGTGTCCTCCTTTACAATCAGTTGTTCTGCCATGGGATTTGGGTCTTGTTCTGTAGGCCCTCTTGACTGGCCCCTTTGAACTGTTGTAGCAGGCTTCTCTTAAGGATCTTTCCCTCAAGACTGTCTTTTTGGTCACTATTTGTTTAGCGTGTCACTTCTTGGAGTTGCAGGCTTGTGCAGGAATCCTTACCTATCCTCAAAGGAGGCTGTCTATCTGGCTGGTCTCCTCCTCCTTGCCTAAGGTGTTTTCAGCTTTCCAGGTCAATCAGGTGATCTGCCTTCAGTCCTTTTCGGCACAGCAGTGTAGGGTGGAAGAAAAGGATATTCATTTAATTGATGTAAGCAGAGTGCTTCTCGGGTACCTCAGGGCCACTAATTCTTTCTGAAAGTTGGATAGGTTTTTTTGTGCTCTTTGCAGGACTGTGTAAGGGCGAGGCAGCTTCCAAGGCTACGTTGGCCCATTGGATAAAAGACTGTGTCCTCTGTCTGTCTTTTGCTGAATCAGTCTGTTCCAGAAGGATTGTAGATGCAATCTGCTTGGGCTCAGGCCTCCTTTCTGAGCGGATCACAGTTCTGTTGCCCCTATTGAGATTTGTAGATTGCGACTTGGTCATCCCTTTTGACTTTTATCAAGCAATGCCACTTGGATGTCCAAGCCAGGGTGAACATGACTTTTGGTGCAGAGATTTTGAAGGCAGCCATGTTTTCTTCTTGCCCAGTGTAGAAGTAGCTTTGCCATTTTTCATTCATCTGGACTGGTTTAGCAGGACGATCTGGAAGATGACGTTTTACTTACCAGATAATTTCTTTTCCTAGAGTCCTGCTAGACCATTCCGGGACCCACCTCTTGTGCTCTGTTATCTCTGCAGTTTAGTCTTCCAGGCTTTTATCATTTGACCGTTGCTTGTGTGTGGCAGCTGTACTGTACACTATTGTACATAGTTCTCTCTTGTTACCCTCAATGATGCTGTGTGTGATCAGGTTCTTGACCATTTGCTTGGGTACAAAAACTGAAGTATGCACCTAGCTGCACCAGCTCAAGTAGGAGGATGATGTCACTAGAAGTTTCTGTTTTATTTTCTCCATCTCCACCTCTGCTGGCAGGAGGACATAACCCACTTGTCTGGACCTGTCTAGCAGGACTTCAGAAAAGGAAATTATCTCATAAGTAAAATGTCGACTCCTATGCCGCCCTGGAAGACTCCTTCGGGTGATCCGCACATGCTGAACAAAGCTGGTCAGCCAAAACACTGTGTTTTCTGTCACAGGCAATGCAGCGAGGCAGTGATGAGGGCATCGCACCTACCAGGTAGCTGCGCTGGAATTCGCTGCCCTCAAATGCTGATCCAGGGCTCTGTGAGCAAAAAAACACAGGAGCTCTTGGCAAGATGGCCACCGCAGCGCTCTGCAGGCTACGTGTCAAGCCCGATGTGCAGGAGAAAAGAGGCGGGAAGGCAGCCATCCGGTAGACACGAGATGTAATAAAAGGGCGGCGGAGGAGATGTCTGTTCAGGGGCGCGGTGCTGAGCAGGAACGTTGAAGGCAGTAGGGGGAGGGGGGCTGGGAGCTGTAATAAATCACTGCAGTTCTCTGATAAGTAGCTGCCGAAGAAGTAATGCAGGTCTGCAGGCTTGAAGAGAGGAATCAAGGGACTTCTGGTGACATCATCAGAGCGCATGGCAGAGTAAAAGGCAAGCTCCAACATCAAGGCCTGCCAAAGAAGGGGATAGCACCCCAAACAGCACAAAAAGACAGCGAAATGAGGAGGAACTAGGGAGGAATACCCAAGGCGCAATTGGAGCCGGAGAGAGTTGCGACACTCACCCGATGCACAGTACAAGTGAGGAGAGAGGCCTGATTGGGACGGCACATGCTGGAGCGAGCAGAGGGCAGAGCAAAGTGGAGTAAAGTGAGTGGCAGGGGAGTTAGTGAGTGCTGGAGGGGCAGTATTTAAATACCCGATTGACCGGAGGAGAGCCGGAGGCAGAGCGATTGGCGATCCGGGGGAGAGCAGCTGCAATGGGAGCAGTGAAAGGCCCAAACAAAGAGCCACGTGTCTGGTGAGAGCTGTGCTCAGGGGAGAGGAGAAGAAGGTGAGCAGGGCTGGATTGAGAGGCAGAGAAATGAGCGGAATAAACGGCATCCTGGGGAGAGGCCGCTGAGGCAGACAGACCGGAGGTGTGTTTGGAGAGATACAAGTGTGAGGAGGAGACGAGGGAGCTGCATCGGAGGGAGAAGAAGGCATCCATCCACGGGAGCAACACAAGGCAGGAAGAGCAACGTGCAGCACAGCAGAGTACAGGCAAGAAGCATGAGCGATCTTCAGGCTGTGGGAAGCAGCAGGGAATAAATCAAGAGGTTGTAATATACACAAAACAAGGCAAGATAAATATAAACTTAAGTGGCTACACTAGCCAGGAGGAACAGAAGGGCACCAGTAAGTGGGAGCAGCAAACAGACCAGACAGAGCACTCCACTGGGGGGGGGGGGGGGAGAACAGTAGAGCTTTTTCATAGTAATAACTGAAAGCTGTATAAATGGATAAATCAAAAAGAGTTGTCCGCGAAGAAAAAACTACCAGAATTTTGATCATCCTATGCGCCTTCACGAGGAGGTAAGGAGGGAGAGAAGGAAGGTAAAATGGAGGTAAGGAGGGAGAGAAGGAAGGTAAAATGGCGGCTGAGAAAATGCCTGAGCAAGAGGAGGAGATGGAAGGAGAGGAGTGCTCAGGAATGGTTGACAAAATCAAGCAGTGGCTTACAGAATTAAAAGAGGAATTAAAGGTGGAAATTAGTGGAGTAAAAAATGAGTTAAAAGAGACCCTACAAATAATCAGACAAGACATCACGGATCTGGGAGTTCATGTGGAAGAAACAGAGAACCAGCTGGAACAACAAGAGGAAGCAATGGAAAACATCCAAAAGGGCTGGGAGGAATTAAAGCAGGCTCAAGAGGAGCTGAAGGTAAAAACAGAGGAGTTGGAGGACCGGTCCAGAAGATGTAATATCAGAGTGCGAAGTATACCAGAGGCTCCCTAATATACAAACTGTGAGGAAGTTATCCAAAAAGTATTTGGAGAGCTATTAAAAGCCACAGCTATAGTGGAGGAGGGTGAAGGGGAGTCTCTGCAAATAGAACGGGCGCATAGAGGACTGGGGCCCATAAGAGATAATCACCCGCGAGACCTAGTGGTATGCTTGAACTCCTTCAAGATGGAAGAACGCCTTTTGGGAGCAGGAGGAAGCTGAGAAACCTCCAGTGGGAAGAGCACAAGCTGGAACTGTTCCAGGATTTATCCCAGGAACGCTGCAACGTAGAAGAGAGTTAAAGGAGGTCATGGCCTATCTAAGGAGGGCAGACATGAGATATAAATGGCTGTACCCTTTTGGATTACTAATTACAGTGCAAGGGCCGTTGCAGAGAGTGAAGACAAGTGAAGAAGCTTGGCGGGTGCTGAGAGATTTAGGATTGACTAACCTTACGGAAGTGGCCAGAAGTCCAGCCAAAACAACTGATCACAGTGCAGCTACATCTAGGGCAGTTAGCCTGAGGTGGCATAGAGCAGCAGAAGGTGGCAGGAGATTGGTGAGACTAGCCAAAGAGGGCCAAAGAGGAAAAGTGATGGAAAAAGAAACAGGCCGAAGCCGAGGACAATATATTGATTTGAACCAGCTGATACTTAATAAGGAAAGGGTTTTGGATTGTTGATATATGTATCATATAGCGGTGTTGGTTAGTAGTGGGGTGCTTAGAGGGGGGGTGTAGGGGGGGAGAAATGATGGGGGAGGTGGAGGGGTTGGGTAAGGAAGGAGGAGGGGGTCAAGGGAAGGGAGGGAAAAGAGGGCTTTGATTATGAGAATTGAAAATAATAGTGTTTAGATGGGGAAAGGAAGGGGTGCAGGGGGTTGAGCGGAGGGGGGAAGGAGTAAGGAGGGGTAAGATGGAGTATAAGGGTAGGGAAGGGGAGGAGAAGGGGAGAGAAGGGAAGGAGGGAGGTGGGGGAGAGGAGGATAGAGGAGCAGGGGTAGGCTGCGGTCCGATAGCCGGTTACTTTTAATGGAAGTCATATCTCGCGTGAGGAGAAGAGGGACGGGACAGGGAGGGGAGGTGGAGAGGGAGGGGGGAAGGGTGGGGAGAGGGGGGAAGGGAGGAGAGAGGGGGGAGGGGCAGGGGAGAGGGGCGGGGGAGGGGGAAGACAAAATGTATGGTAGAGAAGGAGGGGGTAGGAAAAGCTATAAGGTGAATTAAAAATTGTAACACTGAATGTTAAAGGGCTTAATTTACCATTTAAGCGGCAGAAACTTTATACAGAAGTAAGGCTTCAAAAAGCGTCGCTAGTGCTCATACAGGAGACACATTTAACAAAGGCAACAGAACACATGGTCAAAATCAGGGGCTATGAATTAGGTCTCTATGCATCAAACACAGTGGGAAAAAAAGAAGGGCAGGGTGGCAGTCTTTATAGCCTCCAAACTTAAGGTGGAGGTACAGAAGATAATTAGAGATAAAGAGGGGAGATGTATAATGTTACGTTTAAAAATAGGTAATGAATGGTACTGTATAATGAATGTATATGCACCGACAGGGGGGCAAAGGGAATTTTGGACAAAATTAGACGCTGATGTGGGGCAGTTAGGGGATGGAAAACTCATATGTGGGGGAGATTTTAATTTAACGTGGAACCCAAATAGAGATGCAATGGGGAAAAGAGAGGGCAAACGAGCGGATAGGAGTAAATATCGAAATTTTGTTACACAGCACTGCCTGATAGATGCATGGCGATTTCAACACCCCCGGAAGAGGCAATTTTCATATTTTTCCCCAGTGCATGGTTCTTATTCCAGGATAGATGCTATTTGGGTAACAAAGGAGATGGCGGGTAGGGTTAAAGGGGCAGCAATGGATTCTATAACATGGTCAGACCATGCGTTAGTGGAGGTAAGATTGACAATGGAGGGGGAGGGAGGAGGAACCAAGTTCTGGAGGTTGAATGAATCTTTATTGGAGGATGAGAGGGTTAGAAAGGAGATAGAGAGGGAGACAGTGGACTACTTTAGATGGAATGATAATGGCGAGGTGGCCTGGGGGGGAGTATGGGATGGTTATAAGGCAGTAGTGAGGGGAGTCTTTCTTAAATGGGGGGCATGTAAAAAGAGGGAGAGGGAGGAGAGAGAAAGGGAACTACGAGAAAGATTAATGGATCTTGAAGCGTTAGATGCGAAAGATGGAAGGGGAACATATCGAGGCCAAGTGCTGGCTGCTAGAGTGGAATTAAATGCCATGCAGGCTGATATTATAAGATATCTTATGCAAATACTGAAACAGGGTTTCTTTGAGGGGGGAATAAAGCAGGGTGGTATATGGCGCAGAGGTTGAAACAAAGGAAATTAAGGTCACAAATATTGAGAATTAGGGACTGGGAAGGGAAACTAGCTCACAAAGATGGGGATATTAGGGAGGCGTTTAAACGATACTATCAAGAGTTGTATGCGGCTCGAGCAGCTCCAGGCTTGGAACGAATACAAAGTTATTTAGATTCTATAAAACTCCCGACATTGATGGAGGAGGAACAAGCACAGTTAAATAAAGCAATTAAAGCAGAGGAGGTTCTGCAAGCTATAAAACAGTTAAAGGTTGATAAGGCCCTGGGATTGGATGGACTTACAGCGAGGTTCTACAGAAAATTTAGTGAGCTTTTAATTGCGCCACTATTGAGGCTGTTTAACCTTCCATGGGAGGGGGGAGTGCTAGCGGCCACCATGGGATGGGCTGGGATACATATCTCTCAGATAGTGGTTAAGGAGGGAATATGGGATTTTGAGGGTATCAAGGATTTATATGGGTTATCTAGTACGGATTATTTTAGCTATATCCAGATCGGTCATTTTGTGCGGCAGCAGAGCGTATGGAGGGACCTGTGGAGTAACAGAGGGTGGTTTGGGGCCCTATGCTCAGGACACTTAGGTCAAAAAGGAGCCTTGTCCAAGATCTATAAAGGGCTAATGGAGGGCGGAGAGGGCAAATTAGAATTTATGAAGAAATGGGAGGCAGACTTAGACGTACACTGGACTGAAGAGAGATGGGATAAAGTAATACAGACAACAGCAGAAATATCTATCGCTACTCAAATAAAAGAAAATACTTACAAAGTACTTTATCGGTGGTACTGGACACCGATACGTCAAAAAAAGCTGGGTAAGGGAGGAGTGGCCTAGTGGTTGGGGCAAGGTACTACAGGCCGGAAGGTCGGTGGTTCATATCCCGCTAGAGGACAGCAACCTTGGGCCGGAAGGACTGGGGTTTCTAGTCCCACAGGTGCTCCTTGTGGTCTTGGGCAAGCCACTTAACCCTCCATTGCCCATGTTCCCTGTAAGTATTAGTGTATGTGTCTCATATCCCCTCGTGTTAAATGTATCCCCCAACCGCTTTGACCCGGTGAAAAGCGGGATATAAATGCAGATAAATAAATAAATAAATAAGTTAGGACGACTGATCGGTGTTGGAGAGGTTGCCAGGAGAGAGGGGATATGTTACACATGTGGTGGAAGTGTGGGCAGATTCAAGGATTCTGGGATGAGATACTATTGATAATTCACAAAATGACAGGATATAACTTGCAAAACAAACCAGAGGTCTGTCTTTTACATCAGCTGGGAGAGGATATTCCGGTTTGGGAGAGGGGGTACTGAATCACTGCATAGTGGCAGCAAGAAGCGAGATAGCACAACATTGGATAGGGCGGGGGAACCCTCAGAGTGCAGGTTTTATCAGAAAAATGGAAGATCTGTGTTTGATGCATCGATTGACAGGGTTGCGACATGGGAAAGAGGACAAGTGTATGGAACAATGGAAGAGTGTCTGGAAATGGTTGGGAAAATGGAAAGCAGAAGAGAGGAATCAAGGCTGTCTTGCCAACCCTAGAGCTTTATTTGGTAAGAAAAATAAAGTGGCAGGAATCTCCTCTGGCAGGACATCAAAGGCTCTCCCCTTAACAGTGCTCTGCTGGTCGTCCTGACGTGGTGCTTGTCCTCCCCCCCCCCCCCCCTTGAGGAGCTACACTGGTCCTCCTGACCAGGCGCTTTTCTCAACCACATGGCAAATAAGTAGGGAAATTTAGTGGGAAACTTCAAGGGGAACACCTCTTGTGATGCCTGAATACCTCCACTATTAGAGTACCCTTAAACCTTTAGAGTGGCTGCCAGGAGAAGAGGAAAAAGAAGAGGATATCCATCATCTGCTGGAGACAGAGAAATACTGAGGGTGACGCCCAGGGAAGCATCTCTATATTCCAGAGCCCATTTGCTGATGCTTCTGGCACTTTCTCTGTCTCCAACATTTGCTGGCAGAGGGACTTAACCCACTTGTCTGGACTGAACAAGTCCTATTATAAATTACGGTCCACTTTAGTAGGACGTGAATAGATCTCTATTAAAAAATGATACGTCCAAAACTCTCCATATATGTAAGAAATATATATTTTATTAATCCTTTTCACTTATTTTCATTTTTCTCTGTTTTTCAAAATTTTCACACGCTATATATATCATCCACAATAGTCAGAATTCCTCTTCAGTAACTTTCAGCATTCAATGTTTTTACTCTTCGGTAACTTTCACTGTTCAATGTATTTAATCTTATAAAGAATCTCAGGGAAACTATGTGCCACCATTTAAAACCATTAGAACATTCTCTCTCCAAGGTTTCAGGTCTCAACGCACAGCTTCGGCGCCTCTAGGCGTTTCAAAATTTATTTTCATCAGGAGACCATTATCCTATAATAAATAAATTACATAAACTTATTGAAGTATTAGTTAATTTAAAACCATCTTATATCTAAAAACCAGACATTATCAAATCTTACTTACATTCTAAAAACTTACTTACATTCTAGTCTGCTGCCCGCGTTCCTCCTCTTTCAATTCATTACAGAGAAACACCGCGCATGCGGGGTAGTAATCTCTACTCCATTTTTAAATCCCCCGTTAAGTTTCCGGAAGTGAATCAGTGGAAATACGTCATCAATATAATTACATACCTACTCTTGCCACTAATTTACGTACCTACTTATCCTGCTTATTAAAAATTTTTTCCTGCTTATTAAAATTTTTTTTAATGAATTTAATGCAGAAACCACGGTACTCGAATCTAAAATTTTACCCTGATTCAATATAGAAGCCTCATATACAGGAGGACCACTCGATGGATACATTCAGACCCTTGGGAACAGCAGTCTGCAACTTATGTATCCACCACTGTTCTCGAATTAACAAAGTTTCATCCTGTGTCCTACCTGATTTCGATGTTCGAACTTGTTCAATCGCAAAACTGCGAAGTTGCTCAAAAGTGTGTCCTGCAGACACACAATGAGCAACTATAGGGGCTTCTAACCTACCGCATTTAATCCTACTTCTATGCTCCCGTAGCCTCACTTTCAAAGACCGGATAGTCTTACCAATATAGTACAGGCCACAGGGACATAGTATAGCATACACCACCATTTCTGTATTACAGGTAGTATTAGTTCGAAGAAAAAATGTTTTGCCTCCATACTATACTCTGTACTATATTGGTAAGACTATCCGGTCTTTGAAAGTGAGGCTACGGGAGCATAGAAGTAGGATTAAATGCGGTAGGTTAGAAGCCCCTATAGTTGCTCATTGTGTGTCTGCAGGACACACTTTTGAGCAACTTCGCAGTTTTGCGATTGAACAAGTTCGAACATCGAAATCAGGTAGGACACAGGATGAAACTTTGTTAATTCGAGAACAGTGGTGGATACATAAGTTGCAGACTGCTGTTCCCAAGGGTCTGAATGTATCCATCGAGTGGTCCTCCTGTATATGAAGTGGTATTTAAAGGTGATACTGCAGAGGAATTGAGAGAAATATCGCTACACCGGGAAGATATATTACAACTATTTGATAAACTGAATAGTAGCAAATCACCTGGACCGGATGGTATACATCCCAGAGTGTTGAAAGAACTGAAATATGAGATTGCAGACCTGTTATTGGTAATCTGTGAACTTTCATTAAAATCATCTGTAATACCTGAAGATTGGAGGGTCGCCAACGTAACACCAATTTTTAAAAAGGGTTCCAGGGGTGACCCGGGAAATTACAGACCGGTGAGCCTGACGTCAGTACCAGGGAAAATGGTAGAAGCCATCATAAAGAACAAAATTACACAGCATGTAGATAGTCATGGCCTAATGGGAGACAGCCAACATGGCTTTAGACAAGGCAGATCTTGTCTTACTAATCTGATCTGTTTTTTTGAAGGTGTGCATAAACAGGTAGACAAAGGTGAGTCGGTTGATATAGTGTATCTGGACTTTCAGAAAGCTTTTGACAAGGTCCCCCATCAGAGACTTTTGGCGAAGCTAAAAAGTCATGGGATAGGAGGCAGTGTACTATTGTGGATCGGGAACTGGTTAAAAGATAGAAAGCAGAGGGTAGGGCTAAATGGCCAATATTCCCAATGGAAAAAGGTGAATAGTGGAGTACCCCAGGGATCTGTACTGGGTCCGCTACTTTTTGACATATTCATAAATGACCTGGAAAAGGGAATAACTAGTGAGGTAATCAAATTTGCAGATGACACAAAACTGTTTAAAGTTGTTAAAACCCAAGAGGATTGTGGAAAACTGCAGGAGGATCTGGATAAATTGGAAGACTGGGCATCCAAATGGCAGATGAAATTTAATGTGGACAAGTGCAAAGTTATGCACCTAGGAAAGAACAACCCACACTATAGTTACAAGATGCAAGGCTCCACATTAGAAACCACCACCCAGGAAAAAGATTTAGGAGTCATCGTGGATAACATGTTAAAACCCTCCGCCCAGTGTGCAGCGGCGGCCAAGAAAGCAAATAGAATGCTAGGTATCCTAAGGAAAGGGATGGAGAATAAAACAAAGGATATTATAATGCCTCTGTATCGCTCCATGGTACGACCGCACCTTGAATATTGTGTGCAATTCTGGTCACCGTATCTTAAAAAGGACATAGAGTTATTAGAAAAAGTACAGAGAAGAGCCACCAAATTGGTGAAGGGGATGGAAGGCTACTCCTATGAAGAGAGGCTAAAAAGGTTAGGGCTCTTTAACCTAGAAAAGAGGCGGCTGAGGGGAGATATGATAGAGGTGTATAAATTAATGAATGGAGTGGAACGGATAAACGTGGATAAATTGTTTACGCTATCAGAATATAGAAGGACTAGGGGGCATGTAATGTAGCTACAGTGTAAACTATTTAAGACAAATAGGAGAAAATATTTCTTCTCTCAACGTGTAATCAAACTCTGGAATCTGTTACCGGAGGATGTAGTAAGGGCTGTTAGTATAGCTGGGTTTAAAAAAGGTTTGGACAAGTTCCTGGAGGAAAGGTCCATAAACCACTATTAAAAAGGGACCCAGGATATCAATGCTTGGCCTAGTACAAGCACTGCAGAACCTGTGTCTTTTGGGGAAACTGCTAGGTACGTATGACCTAGATTGGCCACTGTTGGAAACAGGATACTGGGCTTGATGGACCTCGGTCTGACCCAGTATGGCATTTCTTATGTTCTTATGTTCTTATGAGGCTTCTATATTGAATCAGGGTAAAATTTTAGATTCGAGTACCGTGGTTTCTGCATTAAATTTTTTAATAAGCAGGAAAAAATTTTTAATAAGCAGGATAAGTAGGTACGTAAATTAGTGGCAAGAGTAGGTATGTAATTCTATTGATGACGTATTTCCACTGATTCACTTCCAGAAACTTAACGGGGGATTTAAAAATGGAGTAGAGATTACTATCCCGCATGCGCGGTGTTTCTCTGTAATGAATTGAAAGAGGAGGAACGCGGGCAGCAGACTAGAATGTAAGTAAGTTTTTAGAATGTAAGTAAGATTTGATAATGTCTGGTTTTTAGATATAAGATGGTTTTAAATTAACTAATACTTCAATAAGTTTATGTAATTTATTTATTATAGGATAATGGTCTCCTGATGAAAATAAATTTTGAAATGCCTAGAGGCGCCGAAGCTGTGCGTTGAGACCTGAAACCTTGGAGAGAATGTTCTAATGGTTTTAAATGGTGGCACATAGTTTCCCTGAGATTCTTTATAAGATTAAATACATTGAACAGTGAAAGTTACCGAAGAGTAAAAACATTGAATGCTGAAAGTTACTGAAGAGGAATTCTGACTATTGTGGATGATATATATAGCGTGTGAAAATTTTGAAAAACAGAGAAAAATGAAAATAAGTGAAAAGGATTAATAAAATATATATTTCTTACATATATGGAGAGTTTTGGACGTATCATTTTTTAATAGTGGACTGAACAAGTGGCAGGATCCCAGGAAAGGAAATTAACCGTAAGTGAAATTTCTCCTTATGCTAATTAATATCATTTTTACTGGCGTACAAAATGACACATGAAATAGCAATAAAAAACGTACTTATCAAATCAGATTTAAAATAATTGTTTGAAATGAAAGCCTTTGTATTTAGTTAGGCTCGTTCATGAACAAGCCTAACTTATTTCTGAAGTCCAACATATCCATCAATAATATTGCAAGTTAGAAGCCAAGTGATTCCATAGTGCCAAGTTATTCCTGACAGTGAAAAAATCCTATTAATAATTCTAACATCCTGAAAACCTAGAGGAGCATGAATTGTCATCAAGCTTGTTCCTGAGATCGCAAGCCACAGGAGGAAGATTAAAATTCAATTACAAAAAAGTGGGCAATGACACTCCCAGCTGCAAGATTTAAAAAATAACATTACAACTTTAAATTTAACCTGCTGTATCACTGCAAGCCAGTGAAAAGATGATAAAGCTGAGTAATATGCTAATGTCTACTTATCCTATAGTAAGATTAAATCTTGGTATTTTAGCACAGAATAAGTTGAGCATAGGAAAGAGCAAAGCAAGGCAAGCTTTTCTCATACATGATATCTGTGATGGGACCTATAGAATATTATCCGTCCCTCTCAAGAAGGAGTATCAGCGTCCCCTTTAAGAGAGTCTGTAGCCCAGAGTTCAGGGTTGGGAGGGTGTGGCCCACAGGGAGAGGTTAAGAACCCAGCACAATGCAGGAGGGAGAGGCCTATGGAGTGAAGTCATAAGAACATAAGAAATGCCATACTGGGTCAGACCAAGGTCCATCAAGCCCAGTATCCTGTTTCCAACAGTGGTCAATTTAGGTCACAAATACCTGGCAGGTTCCCAAAATGTCCTTCCAAGGCAAGCCGTGCAAAGGAGTTCTGAGGTAGGAACTTTAACTGAGCTGGAGGAAGGGCCGGGAGAACCAGCTTGTGGAGGTTTAACAAGCTGGGGCAGAAGTAAACTGACTTTATTTTCCCTGAACTGATGTCTGTCCTGTTTTAAAGAAAACCCTTTCCCACTGCACACCACATGCAGCGACCTGTCTCTTTGCTGAGATGTTAAGGGTTTCTCTCTAACCTACTCCAGGGACCTACATCCCCCGGAAGGAGGTGGAGGTGGTGGAGACCATCCAGGCTACAGTGATCCATCACAACCAGGCCATCCGGCTGCGAGCACGGAAGGAGTGCAAGGATCGGGAAGGACATGACCGGGTGACAGGTGAGCCAAGGACTAAGGTGGGGATGAGTTGGGAAGGAACAGAGGGGTGAACTGTACAAAATGAATGTCAGGATCTCATACCTCGTTCAGAATCGGGCTTTAGCCATGACCTTTTGTTTTATCTGTGAAATTCACCACCGACACTATGCAAAACTGAACTCTGCGCTCACTCTGGGGAGAAAAGGGGGGAAGGAGGGCTGCTTAGCTCGAGAGTCTGATGTAATGAAGGGCACCGATTTTAGCACATATTTGTGTATATTTACTAAGCCCTGTTTTGGCAACACGCATGTGGGCCAGAGTACCAGTGCAGAGGGCCCACACTCAGTCAAGGAATGTTTGCATCTGTCTCTTTGCAGTTAGTGCAGGCTTAAGATGTTGTAACGTGCTAGTTGATGGCGTTAAGTGTGCCTGCATGCCTATTGAGGTGGTGTGTGTTGCACCTGTGTTTAAGAGCAGCAAGAATGGTTAATTTGGGCCTCTAGCACTCATGTTAGCTGTGACATGCTGGCGATACTTTCATTCCATCCTGGTCCTGCTCAATCCCTGCCCTACCATGCATAATCCGGGTAGGGTGGGAATTTTGGCACTAGGGCCCATGCTACTTTTTATGTCATGCTCAGACCGTATACTAAACCCCATGCTACCGGGTGGGGTCCTTAGTAATTCTGACTGAGGATTTAATGTGCTTTTTTTTTTTTGAATGCTGATCTTATGCCTCATATTTAATAAGGGGCTTAACTTTGGGGGAAAAAATGTTCACTAACATGAGTTTAGCACACTTCCCATGAATATGCAAGGAAAAGACCTGTCTATGGAATGCATGAAAGTGCAGTATACTTGGTGCTTTTCCATATCATCCTGCTAGACCAGTCAAGACAAATGGGTTGTGTTCCTCCTACCAGCACATGTGGAGACAGAGAAATATTCCAGAGGCTTCTTATGACATCATCTTGCCATTAACAGCTAGCATCCCTAGGGGGACACCTCAGTATTTTCTCTGTCTCAGCCGATGGTGGATGCAAGGGTTTTTTTTTCCAGCTCTGATGAAAATCTGAAAAAGGATCCAAGAAACATTGAATTTGCTTGGGTTTCAGCTCCCTCAGGGTGACTAGCTCACGAGCGCAATCCTGGAGACTCCAAAACTGATACTCTTTTGGATATTACCATACGGAAGAGGAAGAAGGTTCAGCACTTTGTCCTTATGTTGCTAAGGGCCAGAGATTTGGAAAAGGATTCTTCAAGCCACTCACAACCTCAGTGTCTTCTCCTTCCCCCCCCCCCACCACCCCCACCGGCTCTCCCTGTAGATTAGAAGAAGCTTTTCAGAGATATGTGTTTGCAGGCCCTGGCAGCAGGGGAATTTCCTGCTGGGCTCAGGCTTCTCCTGCCTTGGGCTTCCTGGGGGTGACTACCAAACTGTCTCTGCTTTTTCTGTCTGACTTATTTTCTGGGGGCTACCCGACCATTTCCTCTGGGATGTCTGTTGGGTTTAGGCTGCGTGGAACGTCAGTTGGTGTGCCGGCTTCCCACCGTTTTTCTCACCTCACTGTGCTGCCTGCACCATGTACGCACCTTATAATGCTGTGCATTAGGTAAATGCGCTTCATCTGTGCATGTGGTGTTAGTGTCCGTGCAGCCGACACACACATTGCAGCGCACCCTAAGCCTTTAAGAACTGTTGAGGACAGTCTCTTGTTGTTGGCACAGCACATGCCTACTTCTAAGAAGCACTGTTTGGTCTGCAGAAGGCAGAGAGTTTCGTCACTGAATTCTGGTCTTTGCAGTTCTTGCACGGAAACTTCGGATGAGCCATTGAAAGGCCTGTCTCCCCTGTTGCAGTGAGGACATGGATTCATCAGTCTTATCGTTTTTTGCTGCAGCAGGCAATGAAAATTGGTGTTGAGAAAGGATGATCTCCAGACCTTGGACTCCAGTGTGCAACCTGACCACACCCCCTTCTCTTAAGGGTCCAATGGCAACTCCTTTTCCCCCAAGTGAGTAGGGGCCCAAGTTCGGCCAGGGAGCTCTCAGTGGCTGTGTTGTACTCCTCCCTAGAATTCTTTTCATCTCTGTTGCAAGTTTGGTTCTTCTGGTGTGGCAACTTGTACCCTGAGGCCTTCAGGTCTTCTCGTTCTTTCTGCACTCTTGGAAGAGGGACTGGTGAGTTGAAGCCCAGCCCAAGGACCATCTCCTAGGCGATCTTGGCAGCAATTAGAGCTAGCAGATTTGGATCAGCCTTCTCTTTGCCAGGGCCTGGAGTTCTGTTCTGACATTTCAGGCGACGGTTCTGTTCTTCAGGATGAAATGTCTTCTCTTTTGGAGGATTATGATGGTTCTGGCATTATTTGCCTTCTCAGAAAGGAAGAGCTCATGGCTCTGCTAGAGTATCCTCAGCTCTGAGTTTGGCTGGCCCTCTGGCGACAGAGCAGGTGCCGCAGGTGCACCCCCTCTTGCAGGGTGTCCATAAGTCTATAAGAGCCTTTCCTTTCCTGGAGGTTATCAAGAGCATGGTTCACTAGGAGTGGGACCTCCCCGGCTCTTGGTGAAAGGGATGAGGGTCCTGTTTGTCTTTAGTTTTTTAGTTGGGACTAACTACTGTCACAACCCCATCCCTTTAGCCACGTGCTTAAAGGTCAGGGTGGACATTATTGTTGTATTGAAGGTAGACACTTTTGTTAGCCCAGAAGCCTTCTGGTACTAGTAGTCCCTTTCTTCATAATGAATAGTTGTGTAAGCCATGTGAATGGTAAAGTATAGGGTTTTATTCCCTTAATGCACAAAAGGTTCAAACGAAGACAACAGGATTTTTCACCTTGTCAGGATTTTCGCATAAGGTATTTACATAGGTCAAAAACTTGGATATGCTTCACAGTCTTTGTTAGTTATGCAGGGTTCAAACAAAACAGGTTATATAAACAAAAGCAATGCTTCTTCTTTCAGCTTGTCAAACAAAACTGTGTTTCAACAGTATATCCTGCGTGCTATATTTCTCTCAAGGATTCTAAACTGCCAGTACAACAAAACGTACAGTCCATAGGGCATTCAGTTAGCAAAGGGTCAGGTTCAGCAGGATCTATCTGCATAGCCTCTTGTTCTGCTGAGATATCTGTGGCCCCTGAGCTTTCCCCATATGTTCCTGGTTTTACTTCAGAACATCTTCCTAAGGCTCTCCAGCCTGGCTGTACCCAATCTGGCAAATATGCAACAGGACGTTTGGTAAGCACTCTTTCTATAGGTTCCCAAACCTTTCTCCAGCTGCCTTGGCTGCTCTTATGGCTCCCTGGCTTCCAGGCCTTTCTGTGACCCGGCCTCAGTTCCTGGTTCAGATCTGTGTCTCAGACTCCTGGGCTGAGACTGGTTCACCCACCTCTGAACTCCTTAGGGCTCACATACAGGGGAAGAAGCATGAAGGCATCTCTGAACTCTTGGGTCTGTGTCTCTGGTATTCTCCCTACCAGGCACTCTCCCGGTTCTCCTTCTGTCCTTCCTGAAGACTTCTTTCTGGAGCTTCCCAGCCTGAAACTGGCTCTCCTGGAACTTGTTCCTTTCCTGTAAGGGCTGCAAGTTCAACTGCCTTTTCTCCTCTCTTTGGAGCCGTCTCCTTTCTCTTTCTTCTCTATCAGCAGCTGCTGCGGCTCGTGCCGCTCCTCTCCCCTCTGGCTTGTCTATGCTTTGCTTATAAAGCTGTTTCTTAGGTAAGGATTCTGTCCCTCTGACCAGGTGTATCTGATTATGCTTTGAATTAGTTCTTGCATCATCCCAACCTGGGCGTGTCAGCCTACCTTCTGAATCTCCGTGCATGCTCCCTCTAGCTGCACTTCTCACTAACTGCACTTTATGTATATCATTTCCTTTAAAGAGATCAGTGTTTTCTTCTACCTCCATGGGTTTACTGGCGTCTGCTTCATCACATATCCCCCCATTAAGATATTACAGGCTGGTATTTTCTCGTCTGCACAGCTCGTAATCCTAGACATGGGGTCTGCAATTTTCCCGCTCTGTGCTCTATCTTATAATCGCACGGCTGTAATTTCTCCTCCCTCGGCCCTATTTCGACTGAGGTGACCAAGGCCGTTCGCTCATGCCAGGGTCTGAGTACGTTAATGTGATACACTTGCTGGCGACCGCTCTTGTTCTCCATCATATATGACACTGGACCAAGCAGCTTAACCACTTTATATGGTCCTCTCCACTGGCATTCAAATTTGGGGGTAGCCCCTGTCACCATCACTATCACTTTCTCTCCTACTGATAGTTGTCGTGAATTTGTGTCCCTATCATAATACTTTTTCTATCGCCCTTTACTGGCCCTTAATTTCTCCTCTGCGAATTGGGAGGTCCTGTGCAGTCGTTCCCGCAAGTTTCGCAGAAACTGGGGTACTCCTATTTCCTTTTCACCCGGTTCCACCCATTGTTCGCGGAGTATGGCCAAAATCCCTCGTGGGGCACGTCCATACATCAACTCATAGGGAGGAGTCCCCAAAGAAGCTTGCGTCCGCTCCCGGCAAGCATATAATACAAACGGGAGCATGGTATCCCATTCAGCCATTTCTCTGTCTAAAGCACGTCTCAACATCTGCTTTAGGGTTTGGTTTAGTCTTTCTACTAACCCATTACATTGGGGGTGATAGGCGGCTGTCCTGACGTGTCATACGCCAAAGGCGTCCCACACTTGGGCCAAATACTTCGACATAAAGTTACTGCCCCGATCGGTTAGCACCTCCTGTGGAAAACCTATTTCACAGAATAACTTTATTATCTCCGAGGCTATAGTCTTGGCGGATATGTTCCTTGGGGGAATAGCCCACGGAAATCTTGTGGCTTGGTCGACCATAACTAGCATGTATTGAAAACCTCGAGGCGTCTTCAACAAGGGTCCCACTATATCCATGGCTATTCTACGGATTGGTTCCGATATAACAGGCATCGGGAGCAAAGGCGCCTTGGCTGGCCGGACAGAGGTTACTCGCTCTCAGGAAGAACAGGACTCGCAAAATCGCGAGGTCTCCCTAAAGACGCCTGGCCAGTAAAACCGGGCTAGTATTTGGTCTAGCGTTCTCTGTACCCCTTTATGGCCCCCTATTGGGTGGTCGTGAGCCAGCCTCAAAACAAGGGACTTGAAAGCGGCGGGTACCACCAATTGTTTACGGATTGTTCCGGTTTGAGGATCTAAACATTCCCTGTAGAGCACCCCTTTATTGAAAAGGAATCTTGGGAAGGTATGCTTTTCCACCTGGGCATACTCAAGCGCCCGAGCGAGCATGGGATCAGCTCTCGGCTCTTTGGGGAAAGATGGGAACCTCTCTACTAAATCAGCTGGGACCCAGGGCAATCCTTGTCCCGCCTCTAACTCAACTCTCCGTTGAGAGCGGCATCGCCTTTCTTTGCGTTTTTCCACCTTGCCCTTCCTACTTCTTTCGGGTGGGGCGGTTATTAGGTCGTCATGTGAGGGCAACCCTGCTAGCGTTTCATCCTGGGGTTCAGATGTTTCCCCTAGAGCCTTGGACTGGTTTTGAGTAGACACAAGGGCTTCACAGGGATATAGGCCCTTCTCCAACCCTTTTCTAAATTGGGGCTAGTCCCTATCTAGCACCAAGTCATGTGGTAACTTTGGAACTACGGCTACCAATATTTCCTTTTCTATCCCTAATCCTTTCACTAACAGCTTATATACAGGATAGAAAGATGAGGCTCCATGAATGCATCTTTTTCTCACTTTTCCCTCTGCTCGGTTCGGTACTGACTCAGACTGATCTTCTATGGTACACCATAGTTTCTTGGAGATTATGCTCTGATCTGCACCCGAATCGAGTAGAGCACTTGTGGTTATACCCTGCACCTTAACCTCTAAAAGAAAACCTTTTCTTGTCATTTCTGTATTTTCAGTTATTAGTGCGGTGCGCGCTTTACATTCACTTTGCACATGCCCCAGTTTCCAACAATGAAAACACTTTTTTTTTCAGTGATTTCTTAGCATAGGCATACCAGTTTTTAAACCTTCTAGTTTAGACCTTGGCCCCCTTTCTGATGAATGCACACTAGCCCCTGCTGCCGTTTTGGAAGCTTCACCATCTTTGTGAATAGCCAATTCCGCTTCAAAATACCTTTCCGTTAGGAGGATTGCTTCCTCCGTGGTACGGCAGTTTTGCAGTATCAGGAAGGTCTGCACTTCTCTAGGCACAGCAGCCATAAACTGTTCTAGTACAATAGTATCAACTATGGTATCTATGGTCTTACCCTCGGGCATCAACCATTTCATTGTCAGGCTCTTAACCCTTTGACCTAGAGCTTTCGGTGTCTCCCCAGCTTTAAGTCGGGTTGCTCTTAACATCCGGTTATACATCATAGGAGTTAACCCAAGGCGATCTCTAATAGCCTTTGTTACTTCTATATAATCATTGGCAAGAGCTGTAGGCATAGCCCTATAGGCAGACAACGCCTCTCTGGTGAGCGAGGTTGCCAGGCGTATGGCCCACTGCTCCTTTGGCCAGCCTATCGTATGGGCTATCCTATCAAAGGATTCAAGAAAATCATCTATATCATCATTAGGTGATAATTTTCCCCAATGTCAATGTCTCAGAAGACCATGGTCCTACCATACAATTGTTAGCTATAGCATCTAGTCCCTGAGGAGACAAAGCTGCATCCGGCATCTTCCTCTGGTTAGCCAACCATGCTTCCATTAGTTCAAGCACGGGCTTTTGCTGAGCTTGCATAGCTTGCATCGCCTGTTCCTGTGCGTGGAAGGCTATCTCTCTTTGCTTGTCAAACTGCGCAGCCATCCATTGTAGGACCTCCTTCGGCTCCATAGTAGCCACTTTTCCTACAGAGAGAGACAAAAAAAAAAAACAAGTGCGGTACTGGCAACTCTTTGTCAGTCCCCCTTTTATCTAGACTCTTAATACTTATTGCACCTGAATCCGCCACAGGTTATGCCTAATCACTCATTACCTGCATCAGGCATTGACTCATGCTTTTAGAAAAGATGTGACCGCTGGTCCTCCACCGTTCCACCAGTGCTGGCAGCGAATCTTCACGTAGAGTTTCTTTTTTTTTTCTTTTTCCTCAAACTTGGCAGCTTTTCTTCCTGAACCGGTGTAGTCGTCTTTTGCTTCGCAAGAAGAAATCCTGCCAACTACGCCACTATGTCACAACCCCATCCCTTTAGCCACGTGCTTAAAGGTGGACATTATTGTTGTATTGAAGGTAGAAACTTTTGTTAGCCCAGAAGCCTTCTGGTACTAGTAGTCCCTTTTTTCATAATGAATAGTTGTGTAAGCCATGTGAATGGTAAAGTATAGGGTTTTATTCCCTTAATGCACAAAAGGTTCAAACGAAGACAACAGGATTTTCGCCTTGTTCAGGATTTTCACATAAGGTATTTACATAGGTCAAAAACTTGGATATGCTTCACAGTCTTTGTTAGTTATGCAGGATTCAAACAAAACATGTTATATAAACAAAAGCAATGCTTCTTCTTTCAGCTTGTCAAACAAAACTGTGTTTCAACAGTATATCCTGCGTGCTATATTTCTCTCAAGGATTCTAAACTGCCAGTACAACAAAACGTACAGTCCATAGGGCATTCAGTTAGCAAATGGTCAGGTTCAGCAGGGTCTATCTGCATAGCCTCTTGTTCTGCTGAGATATCTGTGGCCCCTGAGCTTTCCCCATATATTCCTGGTTTTACTTCAGAACTTCTTCCTAAGGCTCTCCAGCCTGGCTGTACCCAGTCTGGCAAATATACAACAGGAATTTTGGTAAGCACTCTTTCTATAGGTTCCCAAACCTTTCTCCAGCTGCCTTGGCTGCTCTTACGGCTCCCTGGCCTTTCTGTGACCCGGCCTCAGTTCCTGGTTCAGATCTGTGTCTCTTAGACTCCTGGGCTGAGACTGGTTCACCCACCTCTGAACTCCTTGGGGCTCACATACAGGGGAAGAAGCATGAAGGTACCTCTGAACTCTTGGGTCTGTGTCTCTGGTATTCTCCCTACCAGGCACTCTCCCGGTTCTCCTTCTGTCCTTCCTGAAGACTTCTTTCTGGAGCTTCCCAGCCTGAAACTTGCTCTCCTGGAACTTGTTCCTTTCCTGTAAGGGCTGCAAGTTCAACTGCCTTTTCTCCTCTTTGGAGCCGTCACCTTTCTCTTTCTTCTCTATCAGCAGCTGCTGCGGCTCGTGCCGCTCCTCTCCCCTCTGGCTTGTCTATGCTTTGCTTATAAAGCTGTTTCTTAGGTAAGGATTCTGTCCCTCTGACCAGGTGTATCTGATTATGCTTTGAATTAGTTCTTGCATCATCCCAACCTGGGCGTGTTAGCCTACCTTCTGAATCTCCGTGCATGCTCCCTCTAGCTGCACTTCTCACTAACTGCACTTTATGTATATCATTTCCTTTAAAGAGATCAGTGTTTTCTTCTACCTCCATGGGTTTACTGGCGTCTGCTTCATCACACTACACACCATACAATGCATTGCGGAATGTTGGATAAGTAAGACCCCAGGTGTACAAGATTCCAATAGCAACCATCCCCATTATACAAAGCCCAGTAACCCTTATCATTTGAATGTGAGATTCTTCTACACATAGCAGCTTGTCATATTAAACAACTTGTCTTATTCTGCACCTGTCAGTCCAGTAGGAGCCAGGGGTTATAAACCCCCAACAACGCTGCCTGCATGTTTGCTGGTTCACTTTTTCCCCCTTTTGTTCCTTCTTCCCCTCTCCCGCCCTCTGAGCCACTTCAACCAACCCCACTCTGCTATGATAACAGTCCCCGTAGCCTACAACTCGGCATAATGTTGCATTTCCACCGACCCTCTCTTTGCATGCTTTTTAACACCCAGCCAGCCATGTCCTGCATATGAGCCAACCACATCTCGCACTCCAGTGCTTGATTCTCCACCCATTTAGTCAAATTACCTTTCGAACAGTCATCAAGCCAACATGCCTAAACCTCCGCCCTATTGGCCCCACGCCCTTTTCTCTCAAAGGCACTTCCTCCCCCAACAGTAAAATCTCATGTGTCCATTTAATAGTACTTTCCAGCACCCTATGAATATGCCCTAGCACCCCTTCAATACTTCTTCAATTTGTGGCACTCCAAGAACATGTGTGTAAGGGTGCCTCTCGTCACCCGGCACTGCAGATTAGTCTGGATGTTCCCACAGTTTCATTTGTGCCCCTCATGTCCTAGAGATATACGCCTTGTGCAGGAGTTCTATACTGCATTTCCTGCAGAGTAACATCCAGCGTGAGCTGAGGAAGCTCTGCAAAGAGACACCGGATGTCCACCACCTCCACTGCTTCCCCCAGTTCTTCAGCCCACGTCCATGCCAAAGCCTCTAGCTGTCCCCCTACCTTCCAGGAGCATGCTAGATGGTTCCAGTGAGACACCTTGTTCAGTGGTGCAGGGGTGGAGAGGAACGTCTTGTCCAGAGCAGTGTACCCCTCCAGCCCACTGTCCTCTCTCTCAAGGACATAGTGTCTGCACTGCAGATAAGCAAAGAAATGCAAGGTTGGAATCTGCCACTTGCCCTTCACCCTCTCAAAGGTTGGGAATTGCCTCGTAGCTCCAGCATCTGGCCAATGTATTTGCAGCACTTGATCTCCCAAAACTGAAAGATACCACCCTCCACCTCCCGGGGGAGAACTCTGGGTTTCCTACAAGTTGGCTGAACAGAGACTGGTCCTTTGCCCCCCCTCGCCTTGTCCTCCACCAATCCTATTGTGCCATATTTGGTTCCTATGTAGAAGACTAGAGCATCGGTAGGGTGCACAACCATTGTCAAAGAACCCATCGGATGCATATCGCCCCCCCCCCACCACACACAACTCATGCACCCAGCGCATAAGGGTGACCATGTTGCATAGCCGTAAATCGGGGAGTCTTACCCCCCCAGTCTCTCTCCAACACCAACGTAGCATGGCTGATCCATACACCCCTCTCCCGCCACAGGAATGACAAGATCATATTCTTGTAAAGCTGCTGTTCCTGACCTTTAACCCACGAGGGTTGGGGGGGGGGGGGAACCAGCACAGTGAGTGCCTCCTACTGTGTTGTCTGTCTCTATTAAATTGTAAGCTCCAATGAGCAGGGACCATCTTTTACATGTGTCTGTGTAGCGCTGTGCACACCTTGTAGCACTATACAAATGTTCAGTAGTAGAAGTAAAGTGCTACCAGGGATCAATGCTCATTTGCGGGATCCTGGCCTACCAACCCTATATGGGCATGTACTTGCGGGACATGGTGAGGGAGCTCGCCGGGTTCTCGGCTGGGCTGGCAGAAGAACCTCTTCAGTGGTTCCTGACCTTGACCTCTGTCAAGGAGTGCTCCATATTCATCACTTGTGCAGCCTGTGATGGCTTTGAGTCGGTGGCCAGAGTGGCTGTGGTGGGCATTAGTGTCCGCCGCCAGGCCTGGCTACAGTCCTCTGACCTGGAACTGTGGGTGCAGGAGAAACTGGTTGATGGCCCATGCTGGGGGGAAAACATTTTGGCAAGCCGATGATGGACAAGGCTGCCAAGCTGGAGTCAGAGTTCCTGACCAGGACCAGGCTCTCCAAGAAAAACGAATACCCTTCCCGACGAAAGGCTTTGGGGGAAGCCCCTTTATCCACAGAAGAGGAAGACTTTTGGAAACTACCCTCAGTACTCAACCTTCCCAGCTCCCCAACAGGGCCAGCAGGCCAAGGGACAGGGCACGGCCGCATAAGCTTAAGGCCCCAAAGTCAAAGGCGGCGCCTCAGCCACAACCTGGTGGGGGCTTTTGACTCCTTGGGCAGAGCCTCTCCTCCCCTAGGAGGCCTAGTCCTGCAGCACACAAGAGAGGCATCTGGTATTCTTTGCCAGCTGGTGATCCAGCATCATCACCGACATATGGGTCCTTTAGATGGTGGGGGAGGTTTACCTCCTCCATTTTGATCAGATGCCACACCGCTCCCCCCCCCCACCATTTTTCCAGGGGAACTCCTGATGACTCCTCTTCACTGAGACTTGCTCCAGTGAGAGCTCGCCAGGCTTCTGGCTTACAAGGTGGTGGAACTAATCCTGCCACACCTCAAGAGCGAGGAGGTTCTACTCCCAGTACTTACTGGTTCCCAAGAGGACGGGTGGCTTTTGTCTATTCTGGATCTTCAAGATCTCAACAAGTTCCTTGTGAAGGAGAAGTTCAAGATGCTCTCCCTTGGAACGTTGCTGCCTTATCTCCGCCAGGGACATTGGCTATGCTGCTTGGATCTCAAAGACACGTACATGCACATTCCCATCCATCTGCACCACTGGCGGTACCTCCGGCTTGTCATCAGAGGATGCCACTACTAATACAGGCTTCAGCCCTAAGGGTGTTCATCAAGTGCCAAGCAGTGGTCACTGCCTACCTGCGGCTGCAGGTGGTGTTTCATCTTTCTCTACCTGGGCGACTGGCTAGACAGAGGCGGTACAGCTGTCAAAGTACAGCATGTGGCACACTGCACCATTCTCACTCTGGAGCACCTGAGGTTTGTCATTAACTACCCAAAGTCCCACCTGCAATCAACCCAACTCCTGGAGTTCATAGGGGCGTTATTAGACATCTTCCTGGCAAGAACCTTCCTTTTTCTCATCAGGGCCCAGCGCCTGGCAGCTCTCACAAGAGAGGTTCAGGGCTGAGACTCTGTCTCTGCCTAGCTCATGCTGCATCTCCTGGGGCACATGGCCTCGACCGTGCACCTCATGACCAATGCCAGTCTCCACATGTGTCCAGTCCAATGGGCCTTCTGCTCCCAGTGGTCCCAGGTGATGGGGTGCTTGCAGGACAGGGTGACTATCGTCCATCCCTTCGCTGGGCCCCTCGCCTTGTGGCAACAGCCCTGCTGGCAGGGATGCCCTTTAGGTCCTGACCTCTCAGAGGGTTCTCAACATGGATGCCTCCAAGTTGGACTGGGGAACCCATTGTGACGACCTCCACACTCAGGGCTTGTGGTCGGATCAACATCCTAGAGATCCGAGCCATCGCCTGCACTCTCCGAGCTTTTCAGTACCACCTGCGGAACCAATCCATTCTGATTCAGACACCTAGGTAGCGATGTTCTATATCAACAAGCAGGGGGGGGGGGGGCATGGGGTCGTCCCTCCTGTGCTGGGAATAGGTCTATCTCTGCACGTTCACCAGCAGATTGGAATGCTCCTCAGGGCCATGTACAATCCTGGCCAGGACAATGTTCTGGTGGACTGACTGAGCCGGGTTTTCCAGCCATATGAGTGGTTGCTTGACCTGTGAGTGGCCAACCGACTGTTCAGTACCTGGAGCCTGCCTGTGCTGGATCTCTTTACCAGTCTGGACAATGCTCAGCTGGCCTGCTTCTGCTCCTGAGCTCCACACCCCTACCAGGTGGCGGCTGATGCATTTCTCATTCCGTTGACGGAAGGCCTCTTCTATGGCTACCGTCCCACGCTGCTCATTGCCAAGATCCTCTTCAAGGTCCAGCTCGACTGGGCCACCCTGATCCTTATAGCCCTCTGGTGGCCCTGACAGCCATGGTTTCCACTGCTCCTCAGCCTGTCTCGGGTGTCCCCAGTCCCCTTGGTGAGCACCCCGGACCTCTCGCAGGAGGATGGCTCTCTCCTGCACCCTAGCCTGGGATCCCTGGCCCTGATGGCCTAGCTGCTGAAAGGGCAGCCCTGATTCAGTTCAACTTGCCCAGGGAGGTGGAAGAGATCCTGCTGGCATTTTTTATCTTTATTATGGTGCTTGATTGACCGCTCAGGCTAGTGCATCAGAGCGGTTAACAAAACACAGGAAATGCAAAGTATTTAAAAGAAAAGAAATAGAATGCCATCAAACCATAGAACATAGAAAGCAAGAAACAGAAAGCTTAGAATCAAAGAGAGACAGAGGGAAAGAACATTCGGGCTTCGGGGGAAGGAAGGGAAAGATAGAGATGTCAGGGTAGTCAGTGAGGATTGGTAGGGAGGTGAGTTTGTCAAGGGGTGGGGAGGCCAAAGGCTAATTGAAAGAGAAGTTTTTACGGCAGCTTTGAATTTGTTGAAGGAAAGCTCTGAGCAGAGAGTGTAGGGAAGCAAATTCCAAAACGCAGGGCCTAGGAAAAAAGAAAGAGCTCCTAGTGCGTTCGAGGTGTGCTTGAAAGGCAGATGGGAGGAATAGGCGATAGTTATGGATAAAGCACAAGAGACGATGAGGGGTGTGATGATGAATTAGATTCACCAGATATTGTGGAGTCGTGGTGTGGATAGTTTTAGGGACAATAGTCATTATCTTGTAGTGGATTCTAAAATGGACAGGTAACCAGTGAAGCCGGATAAGAAGCTTCACAAGGATTCCATCCAGCAGGCGTATGCCTTCAAGTGGCATCACTTCTTGGTTTGGTGTGTGGAGAGGGGTGCCAACCCTTTCTCCTGTTCTGTCTAACTGGTGCTGCAGTACCTGCTGCATCTGTCTAAAGATGGTCTAAAGTCTAACTCTATCAGGGTTCACCTCTGTGAGCTACTGGCACACCATCACCTCATCGAGGGGAAGCCCCTTTCTGCCCAGCCCCTCATCACTCACTTCCAGAGGAGCTTCCTGCTCTCTCGACCACCCACTCGACCGCTGCTGGCGGCGTGGGATCTCAGTGTGGTCCTCTTGAAGCTCATTACTCCACCCTTTGAGCCACTGGCTTGCTGCCATCTGAAGTATCTGTCCTGGAATGTGGTCTTCCTCGTGGTGCTCACATTTGCCCACAGGGTCATAACATAAGAACATAAGATATGCCATACTGGGTCAGACCAAGGTCCATCAAGCCCAGTATCCTGTTTCCAACAGTAGCCAATCTAGGTCATACGTACCTAGCAGTTTCCCCAAAAGACACAGGTTCCACAATGCTTGTACTGGGTCAAGCATTGATATCCTGGGTCCCTTCTTAATAATGGTTTATGGACCTTTCCTCCAGGAACTTGTCCAAACCTTTTTTAAACCCAGCTACACTAACAGCCTTTACTATATCCTCCGGTAACAAATTCCAGAGTTTGATTACACGTTGAGTGAAAAAATATTTTCTTTTATTAGTCTTAAATAGTTTACCCTGTAGCTTCATTGCATGTCCCCTAGTCTTTCTATATTCTGATAACGTAAACAGTCGATCTACGTTTACCCGTTCCACTCCGTTCATTAATTTATAGACTTCTATCATATCTCCCCTCAGCCGTCTCTTTTCCAGGTTAAAGAGCCCTAACCTTTTTAGCCTTTCTTCATAGGAGTATCCTTCCATCCTCTTTATCATTTTGGTGGCTCTTCTCTGAACCTTTTCTAATAACGCTATATCCTTTTTAAGATACGGTGACCAGAATTGCACACAATATCCAAGGTGCGGTCTCAACATGGAACGATATAGAGGCATTATAATATCTTTTGTTTTATTTTCCATTCCTTTCCTTATGATACCTAGCATTCTATTTGCTCTCTTGGCCACCGCTGCACACTGGGCCGAGGGTTTTAACATGTTATCCACAATGACACCTAAATCTTTTTCCTGGGTGGTGGTTCCTAATGTGGAACCTTGCATCGTGTAACCATAGTTTGGGTTGTTCTTCCCTAGGTGCATAACTTTGCACTTGTCCACATTAAATTTCATCTGCCATTTTGATGCCCAGTCTTCCAATTTATCAAGATCCTCTTGCAATTTTCCACAATCCTCTTGGGTTTTAACAACTTTAAATAGTTTTGTGTCATCTGCAAATTTGATAACCTCACTTGTTATTCCACTTTCCAGGTCATTTATGAATATGTCAAAAAGCAGCAGACCCAGCACAGATCCCTGGGGTACACCACTATTCACCTTTCTCCATTGGGAAAATTGGCCATTTAGCCCTACCCTCTACTTTCTATCTTTTAACCAGTTCCTGATCCATCATAGTATACTGCCTCCTATCCCATGACTCTTTAGTTTTGCCAAAAGTCTCTGATGAGGGACCTTGTCAAAGGCTTTCTGAAAGTCCAGATACACTCTATCAACCGACTGTCCACCTGTTTTTTCACACCTTCAAAAAAACAACAGATTAGTAAGACAAGATCTTCCTTGTCTAAAGCCATGCTGGCTGTCTCCCATTAGGCCATGACTGTTAGTGTGGGTTATTCCTTTCCCAGCACTTTATACCACTTACCCTCGGGACGTCTGTTAATCCTCTGGGCTGAGGAATCACCTTACCTTCTCTGTCTGGAATTCCAGGGGAACAAACACACACACTCGCACATAAGTAGTATGTAAGTTTATTCCACAGGTTAGAGGGGCTGTCTGTCTTTTATACATTAACAGAAACATATACATACATCATCAACTCATCCCCTGAGGCCCACCACAGCTTATCAGTAACTTCACAGATGTTAGCCGTCTCCGTGTAGAACAATCAATTTGTCTTAGCACAGCACATTCCTTTCCATATATAGATATATACAGGATTCCTATTTTCCCTTGCGGGCCTCTTAGTCCTGCTACACACTTTAAGCTTTATTTCCCCTATCAATGACTATCTACACGCTGAGTAATTTTGTTCTTTATGATAGTTTCTACCATTTTTCCCGGTACTGACGTCAGGCTCACCGGTCTGTAGTTTCCCGGATCACCCCTGGAACCCTTTTTAAAAATTGGCGTTACATTGGCAATCCTCCAATCTTCAGGTATTACAGATGATTTTAATGAAAATTCACAGATTACTAATAGCAGGTCTGCAATCTCATATTTCAGTTCTTTCAACACCCTTGGATGTATAAGAACATAAGAACATAAGATATGCCATACTGGGTCAGACCAAGGTCCATCAAGCCCAGTATTCTGTTTCCAACAGTGGCCAATCTAGGTCATATGTACTGTGGTACTACAGACCCTCTGCAGACAGAAGAAAATGCTTTTAACTTAGAAAAAAGAGGCAAACACCGGCTGCAGCATCGCGAGGAGCAAGAGGGACCTCTGGAGGACTGAGGAGCCACACCCCAGAGCCAATGATGCAATACCGGCCTGCACCCAATCCAGAAAGGGAAGAATTCCTTTTAAAAGCCCAGACACAGGAGACACAAGGGACACAGGAAGGAAGCTAACCCTGGAAGGAGAAAGGAGAGCTTTCCTGGAAGGAGAGAAGGACCAGGGAATAGGAGTCCTGACAGAAGGAACCTGCCCAGCAGACTCAGCAGAACCAGGTGAAGGAATCCGCTTCAAATATCCCAAGAGGGGAGAGGATACGCTTTCCAAGTGGGAAAGATACAAAGAAGAAGTTAACCCTGGAAAGAGAAGGACTGTGCCAGAGAGTCCTGGACCTGAGTCTGGCAGAGGCCAGCAACCTTTGAAAGACACAACGAGGAGTAACCAAGAAGGAGGTGAAAGAGTTACTTTGAAAGGTAACATTCTTGGCACAGAGAGAAAGAAGCTGTGGTGCGAGTGTGACTTAATCCCAGCAGGAGGCCGGCCGGAGAACTGGAGGCCTACCTTGGTGTCAGAGAAGCCAAACCACAGCAGGAACAAGCATCAACCCTCACTTGGCCGGGATAAACCCAAAAGGAAAGGTAATCACTATTTTACTGATTGTGATTTTGTGAATGCTGTGACGCAGGAGGAGCAGGGCCTAGAGGAATGCTGTCCTTCTAGAACTATTTGTGCTACAAAATACAAACCTGTGCCAAACAAGAAACTCTCTAGTAAAAGAGCAGTAGGTGAGAGAAACTGTCCTCACTCTAGGGGTGTACAAAACCAAGGCTTACCTTTGGATGCAGCGCATTGGGACATCGTACAAACATTATATAAAAAGCCTGAATGCGAGCCACTAGATATTCCTGACTGTGAACCAATGCAGGTGGAATTCCCGGATGACCTTTCGGACCCCGAGATGGATTGCAGCTATTGCCTGGCAGAAAGCTTTGAGCCCTTAGCCGAGGAGTAGAGCTGTGGTCTGGGGGAAGGTTTGAATCTGTGTTTCTTATAGTACTGCTGTGAAGTTAACAGGTCTAACTCAGTTCATGTTTCTTTTTTTTTCAACCTGAAGCAAGGACATTTTTGTGTTGATGTAAATTCTGAGCTATTGAACCTATTTGCAATACGGGAAATAAAAGTCTTTATTCTCCCTACACTCGGACTGTTATATTCTTTGGAGCTTTCGTTACCCAGAAGGCTACCAGGACTATAAAAACCTGGGCCCTGTCTTTGAGCTAAACTCCACCATAAAATATTTTTGTGTCCACCCTCCCTGCTGTGACATCCCAGTGCCACCAGGGGGGCGGTGTGACAGTACCTAGCAGTTTCCCCAAGAGACACAAGTTCCACAGTGCTTGTACTGGGTCAAGCATTGATATCTTCGGTCACTTCTTAATAATGGTTTATGGACCTTTCCTCCAGGAACTTGTCCAAACCTTTTTTAAACCCAGCTACACTAACAGCCTTTAGTACATTCTCCGGTAACAAATTCCAGAGTTTGATTACTCGTTGAGTGAAAAAATATTTTCTTTTATTAGTCTTAAATAGTTTACCCTGTAGCTTCATTGCATGACCCCTAGTCTTTCTATATTCTGATAACGTAAACAATCGATCTACGTTTACCCGTTCCACTCCGTTCATTAATTTATAGACTTCTATCATATCTCCCCTCAGCCGTCTCTTTTCCAGGTTAAAGAGCCTTAACCTTTTTAGCCTTTCTTCATAGGAGTATCCTTCCATCCCCTTTACCATTTTGGTGGCTCTTCTCTGAACCTTTTCTAAAATCGCTATATCCTTTTTAAGATACGGCGACCAGAATTGCACACAATATTCAAGGTGCGGTCTCACCATGGAACGATATAGAGGTATTATAATATCTTTTGTTTTATTTTCCATTCCTTTCCTTATCATACCTAGCATTCTATTTGCTCTCTTGGCCGGCCCAGGTGATTTGCTACTCTTCAGTTTATCTAATAGTTGTAATACATCTTCCCGATGTATCGATATTTCCTTCAATTCTTCTGCACCTTTAAATACCACTTCAGTCATGGGTAACATCCCTACATCTTCCTCAGTAAAGACCGAAGCAAAGAATTCATTCAGTCTCTCCGCTATCGCCTTGTCACCTCTTAGTGCCCCTTTAACCCCTCTATCATCTAATAGACCAACTGACTCTCTCACAGGTTTTTTGCTACGAATGCACTTGAAAAAGTCTTTATTTCGCATTTTTCCTTCTGCAGCAAGCTTCTTCTCAAATTCTCCCATTGCCTGCCTTATCAATGCCTTGCATTTGACTTGCCAGTGCTTGTGCTGTTTCCAGGTTTCGTCGTTTGGCTCTTTTTTCCATTTCCTGAAAGATGCTATTTTGGCAACAACAGCCTCTCTGACCTCACCTTTAAACCGTGCTGGCAGTTTTATGGACTTCCTTCCACTTTTCTTAAAGCGTGGAATACAGCTGGTCTGGGCTTCCAAGATAGTATTTTTCAACAACACCCAAGCTTGATGTAAGTCTTGAACCTTTGCAACTGCTCCTTTTAGTTTTTTCTTAACTATTTTCCTCATTTTATCATAGTCTCCCTTTCGAAAGTTAAAAGGTAGTACTGTGGATTTCCTTACTATCCCTCCTCCACTAATTAAATCAAACGCAATTATGCTATGATCACTATTGCGAAGTGGCCCTAACACCCTTATCTCTTGCACTAGATCTGGTGTTCCACTAAGGACTAGGTCCAATATGGCTTCCCCTCTGGTCGGTTCATGAACCAGCTGGTCCAAGAGAACAGCTGGTTCAAAAGAACATAAGAACAAAGGATATGCCATATTGGGTCAGACCAAGGTCCATCAAGCACAGTATCCTGTTTCCAGCAGTGGCCGATCTAGGTCATACGTTTCCCCAAAAGACACGGGTTCCACAATGCTTCTATTGGGTCAAGCATTGATGTCCTGGGTCCCTTTTTAATAATGGTTTATGGACCTTTCCTCCAGGAACTTGTCCAAACCTTTTTTAAACCCAGCTACACTAACAGCTTTTAATACATCCTCTGGTAACAAATTCCAGAGTTTGATTACACATTGAAAAAAATATTTCTCTTATTTGTCTTAAATAGTTTACCCTGTAGCTTCTGTGTGTCCAGTGTACTGGAGAGCTGGTTTCCCTGGTCGATGCTGGGGTCTCTGCTGAGGTTTTGCAACCAAATTGTACTCTTTGCTGTTTCTCATGGTTCACTTTTTGGGGTTGCCCATGGCTTACAGGTTTTTTTTTTCGGTAGCCTGTAGCTAGGGAGTCCCATACATGAGGACTGATTTCCTATTTGTTCCCGGAGAAAGCATAGTAACTCGCCTGTAGCAAATGTTCTCTGGGAACAGCAGGAATCAGTCCTCACAACCTTCCCTCTTCCCTATGGAGTTGCTTTTCTTTTTTTTTTGCCGTCTTGAGCTATGTCATCATATTGAGGCAAGATGGTACCCTTGGGGGGGGGGGGGGAGACAACCACACATGCATGGTGGATCTCCCAAAGGCTTTCTTTGAAAGCTGGGGAGAAGTTACTGTGTGGGCTCCATTGAGGCCTACGTCATCCATATTTGGGAAATGATTCCTGCCGTTCACGGAGAACATCTTCTACAGGTGAGTAACTATGCTTTCTCTGTGGTTCTTCCTGAGGGCTCCAACTCTTGATAAGCCTTCTGTCTGAAACTGTTCCTGTACATAGTTATGGTTCTTGTTAGGTTGAGCTTTCTTATCTTCACTGAGGTCATGTGCAGTCAGGGATTCTTGACCATATGCTTAGGAATGAATACTGAGGTTTTCCCCTAAGGGTGCTGGCTGTTAATGGCATGATGATGTCATGTAAACCATTAAATTTTGAGTTCCTTGTAAACCGTTTTGATTCACGAAAAGTGGTAAATAAGCACAAATAAATAAATAAAAATAAGAAGCCTCTGGAATATGTTTGTCTCCACATTTGCAGGTACAGGAACACAACCCATTTGTCTAGACTGGTCTAGCAGCACTCAAGGAAAGGACATTATCTGATAAGTAAAATGTCACCTTTTACTCCACCTCTTAGCCCTGATTTCTAATACTTGTCGTACAAGTGAAATATTTTTTGCCTTCCAGTTACTTCAGTAAAATAAATAATTTGGAAGAAAATAATCATGAGACCTGGGCTTCCCAAGTTGGGGACTTTTGGAAAAGATTCCCAAATTAGGAATCCTAGGAGACACAAGTCTGGGAACCCCAAGCCAATGAAACTCTGCTCTGGGACCAAAGAGTCAGAATGAATCTGTCCTAGCACCCAACTACGTATTACGCACCCCTTCCACCCTACCAGCTCCCTTCTTCCCATGATGGTCCATCTATGGTTACTGATTGAGATGAAAATGGCTGCCTCTTCCTCTTGTGTGGTGGCTGTTTTAGAAGTAGTGCCAGTGCATCTGATCCCAGCTGAATTCTGTAACCCTAGCTGAAGTCACAACATTTTTGAAATGACTGCTGCACAGGAAGAGCAGAAAATGGGACGAAGGCTTTCACCTTCATCAATAAGTATGAAGTTAACATTGGGGGTAGATGGGTTGATAGGTAGGTGGTTCACTGGTGTCATGCAAGATTCTCCCTAGTTTGGGGCTCTTGGGCTGGACTAAAAAACCTTCAATATTTTCAAATGGTAGTAGAGATGCTAACGTTTACTACCATTTTTAAAGTACCTCCAAGTGTAAGAATTTGTACTAAGCTTAACACATATTTTTACTCTGGTATAACGTACATTTTTATCATACTTGATGTTACGTAAAATTATGTGTTACTCTCATTTTATTGCAGCAGGGCCTAAGTGCTAACATTATCTTTCAGCTGAATGATTTTTTTGCCATAACGTGTTCAGGTTTTACAGTCTTTTATCTCTATATCAGGAGTGCACAAGTTCAGTCCTAGAAGGCTGCAAACAGGCCAAGTTTTCAGGATGTCCCTAATGAATATGCATATGAGAGTTGCATATGGTGGAGGTAGTATTTATGCAGATCTTTCATGTTTATTCATTAGGGATACCTTTTGTCTCCTCCTTTTACTCATTTTCTCTTTTTCTTATCCCTCTGATATCTGCAGGGGAGGAGTGGCTTGTGAACAAGGTGGGTGCATACCTCACAGGAGTCTTTGAAGAGGTTATGAACATAGTCGATGCCTTCATCCTTACCGAAAAGGTATAAAGTGGAAAAAAATAAATACATAACTGCTCTTGACCCTAATACTGCTGCTTCTTGCTGGGTCTCAGACCTTTCTCCCTTACCATGTAGAAAGCATTGCATATGCGGGCCACAAAGACATTTCGGGAGGAGAAGGGGACACTGCGCAGGATTGGAGAGGAGTGGCTGATCACTATGCAGGATACGGAGGCCCACATCCCCAATGTCTATGAGGAGGTGGTGGGCATTGTGGACATCACCACGCTCAACAGCCGCCAGTACTGTGTCGTGCTGGACCCCGTGGGGCTAGATGGCAAACCCCAGCTCGGACAAAAAAGAGTTATCAAGGTGCATTTTCCTCCACTATCATTCCTAGAGCTAGCACCAGCTATAACCTTCAGCATTGACTCATACAGAGCTTTGGCACTTGTAGGCTGAACTTCCAGTCTTACATTTTAATACACTGAGAGGAACGGTGTCTACTTGGAATGGAAGGAGTGAGTATGCAGATGGCTGAAACAGCTCTTGCTTCTACCTACAGGGGGAGAAATCCTTTTTCCTTCAGCCTGGAGAGAGCCTAGAGATGGGGATCCAGAGTGTCTATGTCCTGTCGGAGGAGGAGGGACTGGTGCTGAAGGCCCTGCAGTCTTTTAAAGAGAAGGATGAGGTTTGTGAAAAGGAGCTGTGGGATCCTTCCACAGACAGGAAGGGCTTTGTGGATGCAGTAGTGAAAGGATGGATCAAATGGCAGAAGTGTGGCACAGTATTTTTAAAGAATTAAACAGAATCATAGTTCTGCAGGAAACAAAATGCACCATGGAATTTCTGAATAGAAATTTCATATGAAAAGAGGAAGAAAATAGCGATATACTACAGTTCACCTGGCCAGAACGAACAGATCGACACGTAAATGCTAATAGAAATTAAAGAAATTAACAAATTACATTTGATTAGTGTTACGTCAGGATATACTGGAGAGGTAAAGTTTCTAGATCAGCTGTTCCCAAACTGTGGGTCACAACCCCAAATGGGATTGCAAAATTTTCTTATGGGGTTTCATGCAGGGTATGCACAGCAAAGGAAAGGAAATTGCACACTGAGTTGGCACCTTGTGCCCAGTAGTTGCACGCAGCAAGCTTGCTTTTCCCTTTTTAGCAAGTGTCTAAGGAGTGTAGAACACACAGTTAATTGCTGTTCTTCTGTAGTCTCTTCCTTCAGTGTGTTTTCACTCTTTCATGTTGTCAGGGGCAGAGTAGAGACCAGGTAATATTCACGCACTATCAATTTCCTTTTTAGTAATCATAACCATCATTTAGTAATTCCTGCCACTTTCGGTCTGGTTTTGTTCTCTCACCATCGATCATGTTGCCAGTCCATTCCTCCCCTCTCCCACTATAAATCATGCCACCAGTTTGCCCCCCCCCCCCACCACCACCGATCATGCTTCCAGACCACTCCTGCAATCCCTTCCCCTCCACTGCCAATCATGCTGCCAGACTGCTGCTGCAGTCCCCCACCGCCAATCATGCTGCCAGCACATTCCTGCTCTGTATCCCCATCCTGGGGTTTGGAGAGAGAGAGTGAGCCTGTGGTATGAGTGAGAGCAATGATAAGCTTGAATGGAGGGAGGGGGAAGAAGTCAAGAGATGGAGAGGAAGTGGATCTGAGAGGGAATGGAGAGGAGGAGGTTGAGGACAGAAAGGAGAGGAAAGGGAAGGGGTGAATTGCACACTACATCCAGTTGCATACCACCTATGAAGTCGCACATTCAGCCACACACACATGCAAATTCCCACCCAAATTTACTCACAAAGCCACATATATCCATATCCATCCTTGCACTCACTTATATACTTGTAGACATCCCCATCCATCACCCACTCAGACACCTGCACACAGTTGCTCACTACCCATGCAGTCATTTAATCATGCACACACACATGCACACACCAGTTCACTTGATCACAATATATCCCCTTGCAGTCACTCATGCACAAACTTGTACATGGGCCCCAACTGCACACTAGTAGACATCTCCTACTCACAGCCTTATCTCTAACTTGTACGCCATATGTCCGAGGTATAGTGAGTATATCAGTTATTAGCTACTTTCCTTATCATCCTGCTAGACCATTCCAGACAAGTGGGTGAAGTTCCCTGCCATCAAATCATGGAGACAGAAAAACTGTAACTTTCCAGTGACATCGGTGGTATAAGGATTGGTGTAGCTAAGGCACTAGCCAGTATTTCTCTGTCTCCAGCAGATGGTGGTTGTTGGATTGGTGCAGCAGGCTTTGTGTTGGTAGGCTCCTGGGACCACATTCTGCAGGCTGTTTTTCTCTGGTAGAGCTGGACTTGTTTTTCACTGCTCCCAGATTGTCAGCTTGAAGGTCACTATCTCTGGTGGCGTGAGGTCCACACCATCTCCCAGGGCATGGCTTAGACTTTCTCTCTGGTTGAGTGGGCAATAGGATCTGTGGCCTTCCAGCTTATCTGCAATCCCCTGGTAAATGGCCTTCCCCCTTGAGGTGAAATCTACTCCAATTTGAGGGGGGGGGGGGAGGGCTAGGGCTTTGTTTTTTCTGGGTTTCCCCTTCCCCCTTGTTGGTATCCTTCTGCCTTTCCTAGTAGTTCCAGACAAGAGCAGCAAACACACTTGCAATGCAACAGATGGAACCAAAGAGTGAGGTGAAAAAGCTTTGACAACACACCAAATGTTAATCAAGGCAGAAGTAGGTTTATTGCTTGAGAGTCAATTCACTTCAATCCACCCTCCACGGTCATGTTTTGTCTAAACTAGACTTCTTCAGGGCTGTTTAATCAGACTCCAGTACTGGCCCTGAAAGAGTTTTTTGAAGTTCTGCCAAGTATAGACTGCGATCCAAGAGAATCAAAGGACATTTAGGTGGTGTGAGGATGGACGTGCACATAGGGAATCACTGCCCAACCTAATATCTGCCATTACTTTATTTAAATCATTACCAAAACTTCATCGCACCCAATATTGCACTGTCAGAAACATTACATTCAAACATCATCAATCGCTAATTAGGGGAGAAAAAGGATCTCAGCACCATTAGGTCAATTGATCCTGGCTACTAAATCTTGGCCATGGATCAACACCATAACATCAATGATCCAAAAAGCTCCCACTGATACAAATATCACATCTATATAATATTCCTTTTAATCCACATATTGCTGTGAACCTGGTATTTTTTTCAATTTACTAAAACATTTACTATCCTAACTTATATCAATACCACAGCTTATAACATACAACATTTACTGTTTAACAGAGCACTGATCCTCCGACCTTTTATTAAACACATGACATGTTTTAAGTACTTATCTTATCTACGTGCTGAACCCTCCTGAGTACATTGCTTAACTGAATGCTGAGTCCCAAGCATAGAGCCTATCTACGTGCTAAGCCCTCTAGAACACATAGCTTATCTGAATGTTGAGCCCGACGCCACCAAGGACTCCCAATGCGTTTCACATAAGCTTCCTCAGGGGACCAACAACCGTACAGTCTCAGCATGCTCATTCAGCAGCTCACAAGGTACTCATATCCACTGATCAGGCTCACCAAACCAACAGAGCCTCACACAAACACCGCACCAGCCATTAGCAAACAGTGTAATATTGGGTGGGATGAAGTTTTGGTAATGATTTAGATTATTTTCTTCATCTTGATACTACTGGATTACTTTATTTAACGCCACTAAGGAGTTCAGAACCTTATTAAAATTCTGCCCTGATTCAGGCCATTTGCATCTAAGTTTTCCAGCTGCAGGGCGCCGCAGCCCTTCAGAAACTGGCAGATGTTACCCAGACACTCGCTTTCTCCCTGGGGCTCTAGAATCACCTGTAACACAGTGAGAGAGAGTGGTCAGAGGTGGGCGTCAGGGGGAAGTGAAAAAACAGGGGACCGAGAACTGCACAAAGCAGTCAGGAAAAAGTGGGGGGAAGGAAAAAAAGGTGAGGGGAAAGGACTGATCTTGTTCCGGCACCTATGGGGTGGCTGTTTGGGCCACCGGTAATGAGGGATCTGCTTTCAGTTTCTCCGCAGTCATTGCAATCTGTCATGGGTTTGCCTGATTTACTCTTGGCCCTGTAGAATGTGTTTTCACACTGCAGTGCCCAGGGGTTGTTCCTCTGTTTTGGTTACATAGATAACTTTGTTAAATTAATACTACCTAATGCCCTACCTGCACCAGTCCTTATACCTGTGATAATGGCACTGAAATGTTCTAGTTCCATAGTGTCCCTGCAGTCCAGTCTGGACTCCTGGGTTTTGTCCTTTGTCCAGCAGATGGAGACTGAGCATGCTTTTGGTGATGTCACCCCATAAGGAGCTAGCGCTCCACCCACCAAGCCAGTATCTTCAGTCTCCAGCAGGTGGGACTTAACTGTGTTCTCCAGGAACAAGCAAGAAGTCAGTCCTCACATATGGGTGACGTCTGTGCCGACGGAGCCCACGCAGAGCATTTCCCCAGCTTTCAAAGAAAACCTTTGGGAAATGCTACCATGCATGCGTGGTTCCCTTCCCGCCCAAGGGTGCCATCTTGCTCAGTCTCCTTTTTTCCACAGAGCCCAATGGACATGTTTCCCACCATGTCCCCCCAGCGGTTTCAAATAATGTGACTGCTGTAGTCAAACAATGTCCATCACCAACACCCATGACTGCTCTTACGCTGCCTGGGACCAGACCATAATAGCACCTCCTGTGACCTGTGCCAGGCCATGATGCCTAAAACCAATAAAAAAACAGTTGGAGTTGCAGGAGAAACTCAGACTCAGCATGAGTCTCCCTGATGCCGAGCTCCAGGCCCAGCACCTCTCGTGAGGCCCGAGCGTCCTCGGAGTCCCACGGTGGTGGCTTCTCTGAGAAGACCTTGTACCCCAAGCGAAAGAAGAAAAAATCCTGAAAGTCCGTTGAGGTTCCACCGGCGAAACCCAGTAAGACGGCAGAGAGAATCGGGCGATTCTGAGATGTGTCCCACCAAGGTCCTCAAAAAGGATTCCTCGGCCAGTGGAGACCATGCGAGGTTCCTCGAGACCATAGTCGTCATCGAGGACGCATTTGCAAGAGTGCCGGTGCCAGGCTTGAGATTTTCGGTGCCTGCACCAAATGTTGTGGAGCCTTCTGGCTTGGAATCCAGAATGGCAGCCATGGAGCAGAACATCACTGCTATCCTGGCCATGCAGCAGGCAATTATGGTTGGTTCGTCCACATCATCTGTCCCGACAACCAGGTCCCCGGTCATTGACGAAGCTCCAAGCGCCACTGACCTCGGGTAAGTCCTCAGCCCCGGTTGAGGTCCCGTTCCCATTCCTCGGGCATCAGGTCTTCCCCAGCCAGTTTCTGAGACTTAGACCACAGGTCCTTGGGAGGACCCTGGCCCTTTGGCGCAGGCCTCGAGGCAAGGAGTTGCAGGGCCTCAGACTCATTGTCCGCCCCTCGACTCCGAGTGGGAGACTGACAATGAAGCCTCCCTGGATACCAGATGGCATCGAGACGTTCCCTTGGATCTGTCTCCCCCGGTGCCCTGGTGCCATTCTCCGCCAGAAGATGTGGCCTTCCACGACTTTGTCAGGGATATGGCCAGAGCCCTCTCATTGCAAACCGAGGCGGAGGAGGACCCGCACACCGAGGAAATGGAGATTCTCCAGTTCGAGTCTCCACCCAAGGAAACTCTCACTGTGCCGGTGTAGCCGATCCTCGAGTGGCTACTGCTGCGAATGTGGGAGACCCTGGCATCTGTGCTGGTGTCAGACGATGCCTCAACGCCATATATCATGTCAGGAAGGGGCTGGGGTTTCACAAGCCCCAACTCCCACATAACTCCATGGTTGTCAAGTCATCATGCAAAAACTCAAAAGCCAGAAGACTTACTCTTCTGTCCCCCCCCTGAAAGGGACACTAGAGCCTTAGATGCCCTTGGGCGCAAGTGCTGCCAGGACTCGATGCTGGGGTGCCAAGTCCAGGCATATGAGCTATACATAGGCATGTATCTAAAGGCCCTGACCCAGGAGTTGTCCGGATTCTCAGCAGGACTGGCTGGGAACCTCTCCAATGGTTCCAAGCTCTGACCTCTGGGTTCAAGGACTGCTCAAAGTTCCTCTCCCGGGCAGCCTACGACAGATTCGAGTCAGCAGCTCAAGTAGTAGCAGCTGGCATCGGGGCTCGACACCAAGTCTGGCTACAGTCCTTGGACTTCGAGCAGTGGGTCCAGGACAAGCTGCTCGACATCCCCTGCAGCTTTGAGAACCTGTTCGGCAAAAGCAGCTGAGATAGAGGCCGAAGTGGTGATCTGCCAGAGGCTCTCAAAGAAGACCTCTTCCTTCCCTGCAAAAAATCCTCGGGAAAAAGGGGCACTTCTAACAGAGTCACCACTACCAGTCCTTCTCAGGCCAGCAACAGGGTTCTCGCCCTGGGAGGCACGGTCAAGGAGCTCAGAATCCCAAGGCTCAGAAGCCCCAGGCCCCGGCTCCAGCCCAACCAGGAGGGAGCTTTTTACTTCCAGGGCAGGGCCTCCCCTCCCCTGGGAGACCTTCACCAGCCCATAGAGGGCCGCCTGGCACTCTTTGCCCACAAGTGGCCCAAGGTCACCTCAGACCAGTGGGTACTGCAGGTGGTAAAGGAGGGATTCCTCCTCCACTTACAAGTACCACCCAGGTACTTTCCAGGAGAACTTGTGCGACCTCTCCTTCACTAGACCCTCCTGCTCACAGAGCTCGCAGTTCTGCTCAGGAACAAGGCAGTGGAACCTGAACCCAAGCATCTGTGGGGAAAGGGCTTCTACTCAAGGTACTTCCTTGTCCCCAAAAGAACAGGTGGCCTCAGGCCCATACTAGGCCTGCAAAACTTGAACAGGTTTCTGGTGAGGGAGAAGTTCAAGATGCTCTCCCTTGGAACATTGCTGCCATATCTCCACCAGGGAGAGTGGCTGTGCTCCTTTGATCTAAAGGATGCGTAAATTCACATCCTGATCCATCCCTACCACAGGCGGTACCTACAGTTTGTAGTGGGAGGAGGGCACGTCCAGTACAGAGGGCTCCCCTTCGGCCTCGCCTCCTTGCCAAGGATCTTTACCAACAGTAGCCATTTTGTTCTTGCTTATTATCGAAAAAGCCAACCAGTAAATTTATACTTTAGGACAGGTCTCAGACTTGTGACTAACTTGTCTCCTAGAGGGAACAAGCAAGTTCTTATTGTATCAATGATCTTCCTATTATTCTAAAGTGTTCAGTGCTTTCCGATTCAGCGCCCCTGTCTCTGCTGCCTACCTTGTCGCCGGTGGTGGAACCTGCTGTTTTGGCAGGAACCATTGTCATTTTGTCAACCTCTCACTCTGCTCCGGCGGATCCTGTGGTCAGAGGACAGCACGGTTTCTGCATCTAAACACTCCTCCGGGGCTCCAGGGTTGCTGATTAATGCTCCCTTCTCCACAGAATTTATTCTTATGATGCACCAGGCATATTGTATCAGAAAAAGCCTGGGAGGCGCACAGGGAGTTGAGTCTGCTTTCTCTCCCCAGGGGGGCCCCCTGGGGGACCAGTTTGGAGTCTGACCAGTTGTTAAGGATCTCTCCCTCCGGGTTTTGGGGCCCTTGGCAGGTAAAGGAGCTGATGATAGGGTCTCAGAACTCTCATTCAGATCGGAGGACCCGTTGGAGAGTTTGGCGCAAGGCCTGGAGGAGGAGACAACTTTAGTGGATCAGGAGGAACAGCTCCCAGCTGGAGAAGACCCTAACATTGTCCAGGTCTTCCGGTGGGAAGAGCTGCCCACTCTTATTAGTCATTCCCTGGCGGTACTTAACCTCTCGGCGGACACTCCAACGGATTATCTACCCTTGGAAGATCGTCTCCTGCATTCCCCTCCATTACCTCAGAAAAATCCAAGTTATTAATGTCCCTGTTTACATTGTAACTTAAACTTGGTAATGTAAATTAAACAGCTTTGATTGAAATGATAAACTGGTATAAAAAAAACCTGTTAAATAAATAAAAATTGGAGACGGCCTTTCCCCTGCACAAGGTACTGAAGCAGATGATTGACCTCAAGTGGGAGGTCCCAGAAGCGGGCCTCAGGGATAGCAAGGCAATGCAGTGTCTTTATCCGGTCTCAGCTAAAGAGAAAGAGATGTTAAAGTTGCCCAAGGTTGATGGCGGAGCGACTTTGAAGGATTTGCAGGATAAGAAATTGGAAACCCTATTGAAGCAGGCTTTTGAGGTTACATGCTAACTTTACAGGTATCTGTGGGGCTTACGTGGTCTGGATGTGCATGCGCTGGTCTCAGGCCTTGGGGGACGCAGACCCTGTCCAGCCTGCCGGACACCACTCACCTGGAGTCAGGGGTGGTTTACCTCTTGGATGCATTTTATGATTTGCTATGAGCCTCCGCCAAGGGTGTGACTGGGCGGCTGATGTCGCCTTCAAACATCGTCTGACCAAGCTTCCCTTTAGGGGTAGACTATTGCTTGGAAGGATCTGGAAAAGCTGGTAAAGGAGCAGAGGGACACTAAACCGGTCAAATTGCTGGAGGATAAGCCCAAGTCCTTTTTTTTTTTTTTTTAAATTTATTTCTTTTATATACCGCGCTCTTTAGAATCAGTGCAGTTTACATGTATACTAACAGGTACTTTTTATTCCCTTGTCCCTGAAGGGCTCACAATCTAAATCTGTGAAGGCAACACCAGCCGCTTGGGGATCAAGTCGCGATTTCAGACGCTTCCGCTCCCTACCAAAAACCAAGATATCTGTCGAGAGGGCAGCCCTTTCATGGGGTCAGTGGTTCCAGGAGGAATTTCTTCCATGATTTTGGGACCAACCTCAGAAAGCCACAATGAATCACGGGGGACCGAGGCGGAGACGGAGAGTGTGCTGGTGGAGGGTCGGCTTCAGAAGTTTTACTCTGTTTGGGTCCAGATTACCACCAACCAGTGGGTCTTGAAGGCCATTCGGGAGGGGTATGCAATGGAATTTGCTCGCCCTCTTCCAGAGGCCTTTCTAGTTCCTCCATGCAAGGCGCCTGCCAAGAAACAGGTGGTCCAAGTAACCCTCTACGGTTTGCTGAAGTTGCAGGCAGCGGTGCTGGTTTGAAGGTCAGTACTCCGATTTATTTTGTGGTTCCCAAAAAGGAGGGGTCCTTTTGACCCTTATCAATCTGAGGTATGTCAATTGTACACTGTGAATGCCTCCCTTTCGGATGGAAACATTGCGCTCTGTAATCCTGGCAGTCTGTTGGGAGAAGTTCTTGACTTCCTTAGACCTAACGGAAGCGTATTTACATGTCTCCATTTGACCAGATCATCAGAGGTTCCTCAGGTTTGCAGTGCCCATGGGCCATTTCCGGTTTCAGGCCCTTCTGTTTGATTTGGCAACAGTTTCATGCACTTTCACCAAGATAATGGTGGTGGTGGCAGCATCTCTCCGGAGTCAGGGGATATCATCCCTATCTGGACGACTGGCTGATCCGGACGAAGTCATGAGAGAAGAGCGAGCAGGCTATGCAAACAGTGCTCAGTGTTCTTCGAGGCCTCAGATGGGTGGAGAATGTGGCCAAAAGTCATCTTACACCCTCTGAGACTCCTCTACCTGGGAGCTTGCAGACCTTCTATTAGTAATGTGTGAACTATCATTAAAATCATCTACCTGAAGATTGGAGGATCGCCAATGTAATGCCAATTTTTAAAAAGGGTTCCAGGGGTGATCCGGGAAACTACAGACCGGTGAACCTGACGTCAGTACCAGGAAAAATGGTAGAAACCATCATAAAGAACAAAATTACTCAACATATACAGTAGATAGTCATGGCTTAATGGGAGACAGCCAACATGACTTTAGACAAGGAAGATCTTGTCTTACTAATCTGTTATGTTTTTTTGAAGGTGATTCAGTTGATATAGTGTATCTGGACTTTCAGAAAGCCTTTGATAAAGTCCCTCATCAGAGACTTTTGGCAAAACTAAAAAGTCATGGGATAGGAGGCAGTGTACTACTGTGGATCAAGAACTGGTTAAAAGATAGAAAGCCAGAGGGTAGGGCTAAATGGCCAATTTTCCTAATAGAAAAAGGTGAATAGTGGTGTACCCCAGGGATCTGTGCTGGGTCCGCTGCTTTTTGACATATTCATAAATGACCTGGAAAAGGGAATAATGAGTAAGGTTATCAAATTTGCAGCCGACACAAAACTATTTAAAGTTGTTAAAACCCAAGAGGATTGTGGAAATTGCAAGAGGATCTTGATAAATTGGAAGACTGGGCATGCAAATGGCAGATGAAATTGAATGTGGAGAAGTGTAAAGTTATGCACCTAGGAAAGAACAACCCAAACTAGGGTTACACGATGCAAGGTTCCACATTAGGAACCACCACCCAGGAAAAAGATTTAGGCGTCATTGTGGATAACATGTTGAAACCCTCCGCCCAGTGTGCAGCGGCGGCCAAGAGAGCAAATAGAATGCTAGGTATCATCAGGAAAGGAATGGAAAATAAAACAAAGGATATTATAATGCCTCTATATCATTCCATGGTACGACCGCACCTTGAATATTGTGTGCAATTCTGGTCGCCGTATCTTAAAAAGGATATAGCGTTATTAGAAAAGGTTCAGACAATAGCCACCAAAATGGTAAAGGGGATGGAAGGATACTCCTATGATGAGAGGCTAAAAAGGTTAGGGCTCTTCAACCTGGAAAAGAGACGGCTGAGGGGAGATATGATAGAGGTCTATAAATTAATGAATGGAATGGAACGGGTAAATGTAGATCGATTGTTTATGTCATCAGAATATAAAAAGACTAGGGGACATGCAATAAAGCTACAGGGTAACCTATTTAAGACTAAGAAGAGAAAAAAAATTTTCACTCAATATGTAATCAAACTCTGGAATTTGTTACCGGAGGATGTAGTCAAAGCTGTTAGTGTAGCTGGGTTTAAAAAAGGTTTGGACAAGTTCCTGGAGGAAAGGTCCATGAACCAAAGGGACCCAGGATATCACTGCTTTACCCAGTACAAGCATTGAGGAACCTGTCTTTTGGGGAGACTGCTAGGTACTTATGACCTAGATTGGCCACTGTTGGAAACAGGATACTGGGCTTGATGGACCTTGGTCTGACCCTGAGTGGCATGTCTTATGTTCTTATGAGCTTGGTTTGATACAGCTGATGGGCTGGTGTTTCTGCCTGAGGAGCACAAGGCAAAGCTTCAGGGGCAGATTTGTTAGTTTCTGGGACAGCACAGTCCATCCACATTGTCTTATCTCCAGGTGTTATGCTCTGTGGTGGCGGCACTGGACTTGGTGTCTTGTGCAAGAGTGCATATGTGGCCTTTACAGAGAGCGTTGTTGTTGCAGTGGTTGCGGCAGCAACATCCTCTGCACCACCTCCTCCTTTGTCCATTGAATGTCTGCAGCAGTATGGATGGTAGCTACGCGATGCCAGTCAGGCAAAGGGAATGCCGCTGGAACAACCAAACTGGACACTAGTGACTACGGACGCCAGTTTCTCCATTGAGGGGTACATTGCTTAGCACAGGTGGCTCAGGGGACTTGGTGGCAAGATCAGACATGATGGTCCATTAATCGATTGGAGATGAGGGCCATTTGGTTGGCCCTTCTGCAGTTTTTGCCTCTGATTCAAGGTTGGGCAGTGCGAATGCTTTCGGACAATGCTACGATGGATGGTGGCCTGTATCAATTGCCAGAGAGGTACGGGCAGTACACTCCTGGCAAGGGAGGTTGTTCCACTTCTTCATTGGGTGGAAACAAACCTGCTACAGTTATCTGTGGCACATGTGGCCAAGAAAACATGCAGGCCAGTCGCTATAGTCTGGATCCCAGAGAATGGTCTCTGGAAGTGACAGTTTTTCATTCTGTGGTGCATCGGTGGGGTCAGCCAGTCAGCGAAGGTGGACAGCACGCTCAAGTAGTTTAGAGATAAAGGGAAGGAGAGAGATGGGTCGATAGTTAGACGGACAGGTAGGATCGAGTGAGGGTTTCTTGAGGAGGGGTGTGACTATGGCATGCTTGAAGTCATTAGGGAAGGTAGCAGTGGAGAGGGATAGGTTGAAGATATGAGAAATGGAAGGGACAATAGAGGATGAGATGAGGCATAAGAGACGGGTGGGGATGGGGTCGGAGGAGCAGGTGGTGGGTTTGGAGGAAGAAAGGAGTGCTGTTTCATCATCAGAGACCACAGGGAAGGAGGAGAGGGTAGCAGATGTTAGTGGGGAGAGATGGGAGAAAGGTTAGGTAGAAGGGGTAATGGGGAATTGGAGGGTAATCTTATGGATTTTGTCATGGAAGAAATCAGCTAGTGTTTGGGCAGGAAGAGAGGGAGGAATCAGTGGTGGAGGCACATTGAGGAGAGAATTGAGAGTATTAAAGAGATGACGAGGATCAGAGGCGAAAGAGTTAGTCAGATGGGTTAAGTAGGCTTGTTTGGCAAGTGCTATGGCTGATTGGAATGAGAAAAGCATGAATTTAAAGTGAAGAAGGTCCGCACGGCAGCGGGATTTAAGCCAAAGAGGCTCAGCAGAGCGGGAACAGGAACACAAATATCGGGCAGTGGGTGTGAGCCAAGGCCGGGGAGAAGAACGCCTTACAGGGCGTGGGGTAAGGGGAGTAAGAGTATCCAGAGCAGAGGAGAGTGCAAAGTTATAGGATTCACAGCCTCATCAACGGATTTGGATAACAGAGACGAGGAATGGGGAGAAGAAATAGAGGAGGAGAGGGCTAAGAGATCAATAGCAAGAAAGTTTCTGAAAAGATTAGTGGAGACAGGACGAGGCTGAGATGGGGGATGGTGAATAAGAAAACTTAAGAGGTGGTGGTCAGATAAGGGAAAGACTGAGTTGCAGAAGTTGGAGGGTGAGCAATTAGAGAAGAAATTCAGGTCAAGGCAGTGACCAAGTTGGTGAGAGGGGGCGGTGGAGCAAAGTTGAAGATTGAATGAGGAGGTAATGGAGAGGAGCTTACGAGCTTGGAGATCAGAGGAATTGTCAACATGAATGTTAAAATCGCCGAGGATAAGAGTAGGGGAGGAGGGGACTAAAAAGATAGATAGTCAGGAGTCAAAGTCAGAAAGAAAAGTGGAAACAGACAAGTCAGGAGGCTGATAGATTACAGCAACCCGAAGGGGGAGAGGAGAGAATAGGCGGATGGAATGGGCCTCAAAAGAGAGAGGAGTGAGACTGAGGAAGGATGAGGGGTTGGAAGTGACAAAAGGGAGAAAGTAGAAGCCCAACACCTCCGCCACAGCCAGTGGGGCGAGGAGTGTGGGAGACCTGATAGCCACCGTGACAGAAAGCGGCAATAGATGCGGTGTCATCAGGGAGAAGCCAGGTCTCTGTTAAGGCAAGGAGGTGGAGGGCAAGAGAGATAAACAGGTCATGAGTAAAGGCAAGTTTGTTAGAGACAGAGTGAGGGTTCCATAAGGCACATGAGAAGGGGAGCACAGAAGGTGAAGGGAGAGGGATGTGAATAAGGTTGGATAGGTTACCTTAGCCGCTTCCCTCACCGTCTGATCTCTTACGTGCTGCATAGCCTGTAGGTCACTACGTGGCCTGGTTTGTAATTATTTGTTGCTTGTATTATCTTACACTACATTGCTATCTCTCTATTGCTACCTCTCTGTCTTGCATCTCGCCTTATAATGAGGCCTTCACGTAACCTCTCAAACCTTATCTATATCCTCCCTAGCCCTGGCTCCTCTAAATGTATCTCTCACACTTTACACTACCCTCCACCTAGTATGTTCATCCGCTCTCATATCAATCCCATTTCTGCTCTCCCTAGGCATTTCTCTCGTGTTTTAAAGTGGCCTTCACGTAACCTATCCAACCTTTACCATTTTTGTCGCTCTGCTTTGTACCTTTTCTAATTCAGCTATATCCTTTTTAAGATATAGCGACCAGAATTGCACACAATATTCAAGATGCAGTCGCACCATGGAGCGATACAGAGGCATTATAATAGCCTTTGTTTTATTCTCCATTCCTTTTCTTATGATACCTAGCATTCTATTTGCTTTCTTGGCTGCCGCTGCACACTGGGCAGAGGGTTTTAGCATATTATCCACAATGACACCTAAATCTTTTTCTTGGGTTTCTAAGGTGGTACCTTGCATTGTGTAACCATAGTTTGGGTTGTTCTTTCCTAGGTGTATAACTTTGCACTTGTCCACATTAAATTTCATCTGTCATTTTTGAAGTCCAGTCCAATTTTTCAAGGTCCTCTTGCAATTTTTCACAATCCTTGCATTTTAACAACTTTGAATAATTTTGTATCATCTGCAAATTTGATCACCTCACTCGTTATTCCTATTTCAAGGTCATTTATAATTATGTTTAAAAAGCAGCAGGCTTATAAAAATTAAATTAAAAAAAAAAAAAAGCAGCAGGCCCAGCACAGATCCCTGGGTTACTAACATGATCAAATTTGACTTAATAACTGGAAGGAGGATACTGAGGAAATTGGATGCATTAACATTTAACCTTTAAAAGGTAGACTATAATACTTTTGCGGCTGCGTCTTTAAGTTTTTTTCTAACCATTCTCCTCATTTTAAGAGCTTACATCAGACGTGGACAAAGTTTAAAAATACCATCTTGAAAACCCAGACAAGATGTATTCCAGACCAAATGACAACTGGTGAGGTTAAAAATTGAAGTGAAAGAGGCTATTATAGCCAAAAGAAAACTTTTTAAAAAATGGAGAGCGGATCCAAATGAAGAAAATAGGAAATGGCATAAGCACTGGCAGGATAGATGCAAAGCACTGAAAGGAAGGCAAAAAGAGAATTTGAAAAGAGAAGGCTAGTTGGAGAGGTAAATACTCATAATAACTTTTTCGGGTACATTGGAAGCATGAAATCTGTGAAGGGAGTAAGGCTATCGGATGCCCTAGATGAACCTTCAATTATGCACCCCTCCTAGGGTAGATTAAAGCCCTCATCCTGCCCCCCCTCATGTCCAGCATCTCCTTTTCTTTTGCCTTTACTATATCCACCTCATCCTGTATCTCCCCCTTTTTGCCTTCCTCTTGCCAGGCCTGCATCCTCTCCTCATCGCTGTTGGTGGTGCTGCTGTTGCTGCTTCCACACTGTCTCCACCCAGTCCAAGACAGTCAGTATGGCGTGGGGCCTTGTGTATGTGTGTGCACTCATGGCCCGCCTCCTCCGAACTTCCTAGTCCACCTAATGATCGAGTCAGCCCTGGAATAAATTGGGCACGTGGGGAAGACAAGGCCATAGTGGAGAAACGAAATGAATTTTTTGCTTTATCTTTACTGAGGAAGATGCAAGGCAGATAGCCATGCTAGAAAAGATATTTAACGGTGATGATTTGGAGGAGCTGAAATAAATCTCAGTGAACTTGAAGTAAAAAAGCAAATTGGCAAACTAAAGAGTGGAAAATCAGCTGGACCAAATGGAATACACCGCAGAGTACTGAAAGAACTCAAAAATGAAACTGAAGTTCTAATGTTAGTCATTTGTAATCTATTATTAAAATCATCTGTGGTGTACCTGAAGATTTGAGGTGGCCAACGTAGCGCTAGCTTTTAAAGAGAGATGTAGAGTTGATTCTGGAAACTATAGACTGGTAACTTCATGTCGGTGGCTAGCAAAATGGTAGAAACTATTATAAAGAACAAAAATTACTGAACACACAGACAGATATGGATTAATGGGACAAAACCAACATAGATTTTGCCATAGGAAGTTTTGTCTCACCAATCTGCTACATTTTTTGTGTGTGAAGGTGTGAATAAACATGTGGATAATGGGGAGCCAGTTGATAGCATGTCAGGATTTTCAGAAAGCATTCAACAGAATACCTCACGAGAGATCCCTGAGGAAATTTAAGCCATGGGCAGGAAGCAGTATCCTATTGTGGACTGGGAGCTGGTAAAAGCTAGAAAACAGAGTGTAGGGCTAAATGACCAGTTTTTTCAATGGAGAAATCTAAATAATAGAGGGCTTCAGAAATCTGTACTTGGGCTAGCACTTTTTAACATATTTGTAAATGATCTTGAAATGGAAATAGTGGGTGAGGTGATCAGATTTGCAGACTACACAGATTCTTAAATCACAAGTGGATTGTGAGAAATTGTAGAACGGCCATGTGAGACTGGGAAACTGGCCATCCAAATGTCAGGTGAAATTTTAATTTAGAGAAATGCAGTGAAGCACATAGGAAAGAATAACCCAAGCTACAGCTAAACGTCACCTCTCAGGAAATGGATGTAGACATCCTCATGAACAATACATTGGAAACCTCTGCTAATTAATTAGCATTATTAGGAAAGCAATACCAAAGAAAATGGAGAATATCATCATTTCTCTGTATTTATACCATGGTATGACCTCACCTTGAGTATTGTGTGCAGTAGTGGTTGCCATATCTCATAAAAGGTATAGTGGAATTAGAAAAGGTACAGAGAAGGACGACCAAAATGATGGAATGGTTCATTTATGAAGGATAGAGAGGATAAGGACTCTTTAGCTTGGAAAGAGATGGCTGAGGGGGAAATACGAGAGAAGTCTATAAAATCATGAGTGGAGTAGAACTGGTAAACGGTAAACGTGAATCAGTTGTTTACTCTCTCTGAGAAAGTACAAAGACTGAGAACACGTTAAGAAGTTACTAAATAGTGGATGTCAAACAAAATCCCTGAAAATGATTTTTTCACTCTATGCATAATTAAGATCTGGAATTCACGGGCAAAAATGTAAAAGCAGTTGTTGTAGCTGGGTTTAAAAAATGTTTTTGATAAATTCTTGGAGGAAAAGTCCATAAATTATCAATGTAGACTTGGGGAGATCCATGACTTATCTGTGGGAGGAAGCAGCATGGGCTCTTGCTACATTGTAGGAGCCTGCCAGGTGCTTGTGATCTGAATTAGTCACGTTGGAAAAAAGATACTGGGCTTGATGGACCTTTGGGCTGACCCAGTATGGTATTTCTTATGTTCTCATATTGTCGATACTCTCTCCCCTTGACCTAGGATGGGAATGATGTGGAGAGGAGGCCTGGGGATCACTGGATGATTCGGGGGCCCATGGAATATGTGCCCCCCATTGAGGTGGAAGTGATGGTGAGCAGGGAAGCCATCCCCCTTGATGAGAACGAGGGCATCTATGTGAGAGACATCAAAACTGGCAAGGTGAGAGGAAAGAGGAGTGTACAGTCAGCAGAGTTCTTTCTCCCAGAGGATAAGAAAGCAGGGAAAGGATTTGTTGTACTGTTTATAGCTTCTGCTTAAGTTTTAGCTGCTAGCATGACTCGGGGGTTCTTAAATTGTTCAGCTGTTGAAGTGGTACAAAGGGTGGCTCTTCACTCTATTTACTCTATAGATGCGGTGTTGAGGCTATGTATCATTTGAATAATAACCGTAATATTATTCAGCATGTTTTGAGATGCTATTAATACTGCACCCTTCCATAGTATTTCTGAACAGTTGCTGTTGCCAGTAGTGTGGGGTAAGGAGGGAGGAAAGGAGGATATTTGAGACTGTTCAAGACTGAATTAGCATATTGCTGTGATTGTAGAGCGATTAAAGTGTTTCATTGAAAATTAAGTTAAAAAAATAGCAGAGCATATGCCAAAAGTTCCGATTCAGTATTCTGATTGCCTCCCTGAGGTAGTATTTTGATCGCTTCTCCCCCCCCCCGAAGGTCTCCCCCAACCAGAAAGCTAAGTGATGCCCCCCCCCCTTAGTGATTGGGACCCCTCAGCCCCCACAGTTGCCGACTCTGAGCTTACCAGGGCATTGGTGTTCAGTGGGAGCAGAAGCGAGGCCCACTCATTCCTGTTCTGCATGCAGTCATTCTCCAAAATGGTGCTGATGATCCCTAGTGGTAGTTTATGGTACTGGCAGCGAGATTACCGCTAGGGGACATTGTTGCCATTTTGGAGAGCGAATGTGTGCAGAGCAGGAGCAAGTGGAACTTGTTTCTGCTTCCACTGGACAACAATGACCCCGGTAAGCCTGGGGATGGTAATCGGATGGGCTCAGGGGAGAATGAGGTTACCCAGTTACTAGGGTGGAGGAGGGGCTTTCAAGCGGGGGGTCAAAACTTAGTTTTTTGGTTGGGGGAAGGGTGGATTGGAGTATTTCCTTTAGGGAGGGGGTTCTTATCGGATTGGGGGAGGGCAGCCGTGGTATTTTCCTGGGGTCTGAAGTTCAGGTGAGGGGGAACATCTGCATGAACAGGTATTTATTCATGCCTGAAGGCAGTTGTAAAGGCTAGTGACTATATTTCTTTCAGGCCTGGATTCCCTATTTGTATGCATGGTACGCCCTGCCCCCACCACTCCCCCTGGCAGGGTAGACGGGGTGAGCATTCCTATGTCTACAAGAAACATGTTCTAAAATTGAATCGAGGCCCATATTTCTATTTACACATCTCAAATGCTGCTTTTTGGCTGTGCAAATACCTTTAAAATATTTCCTCTTTTTTGATAAACGCTGAACATCATAGAAACACAGCAAAGGTCAGTTTTGTATCTTTTAACTACCTACACTTAATGACCGTGATTATCCACTTCCAGGCACTAGACAAGTATGAAGTCTCTTCTCTGGTTCAGAATGCCAATTCTATCACTCTTTATTTGAAAAGCCCACAGTACTTGCATGCAGGAGGCTGTTAGCAAGGTTGTTTTAATGGAGGGTCCAGTAAGATGGGTTGTAGTTTACTCCCTGCAAGTGACTGAAATATTCAGGGTCTTCATGTGGCAAAGCTGCAGCACAACACATGCAAAATCTATCATGTGCTTCAAAGTCTCACTCTCACTCTGGACATGCACCAAGATCACATCCAATGGGCCAGTAATTATTCCAAATGAGGGCTTCACTGATGAGACCAGAGGAGACAGTAACAAAGGATTACAGCTGCACAAGACTGAAGAAAGCACAGAAGGATCCAGTGTAACACGCTCTGATACGTTGCTGCTTTCCAGGTAAGGGCTGTCATTGGCCACAGCTACATGCTGACACAGGATGAGGAGCAATGGGAGAAGGACCTGCCCCCAAACGTAGAAGCCCTGTTGAGCTCAGGCAAGGACCCCCTGGCTGATCGCTCAGACCGATCCCACTCACACCGAGATATAACAACCCGTGACAAGACCCGTGCTGTCTCCTACCGAGTACCCCACAATGCTGCCGTGCAGATCTACGATTACCGGGAAAAGAAAGCTAGGTAACTGCCTTGTTGCATCTGCCCCTTTTTCCCTCTTAACCTGCTATATCCTTTCTCCCAATTTACATCCTTTTCTCCTTTTTCCTCTTTTCTATTCACTTTCCCACTCTTTATCCTTCTCTTAATATTTTTTTTTTTGCCAGGTAGCTTCCATCTATTCATTTGGGCTTTCATCTCTACTGGAACCAGCCTCTCCTGGGCTGCAGTATAATAGCATTTGATTTGCAACTACACAGGGTTTTCCCTTCTGTCTTAAAACCTTCGTCATCTAGCCTAGACTGTGTGTGCCCTAAACCTGGCCTATATATGTCACTGTTATACAGTAAATGAGCCCCTTTCTAATGGCTGTGAACATTGCCTTCATAGTATCTCCAGCTGGCCAGCCCAGGAAATTGAAGACCTGTTCTGAGAATCAAACCCAAGTCTTCTGCATGGCAACAGAGTCCTGCCATTGAGTTACATGTTGGCCATTTCTTTCTCCTTTCCTTTGTCATCATTTTTCCTAGTGTCTGCATCCTAACACACTCTTTATACCCCCAGGGTGGTCTTTGGCCCAGAGTTGGTGATCCTTGGACCTGACGAGCAGTTCACGGTGATCAGCCTTTCTGGGGAGAAACCAAAACGCTCCAATGTCATCAAATCCATCTGCCTTCTGCTGGGGCCAGACTTCTGTACAGACATTATCAATATTGAGACTGCAGACCATGCCCGACTACAGATCCAGCTCTCCTACAATTGGTGAGGGGTAATGAAAAAGCAGCATCTGTTCACTCTCTCTGATATCCACCTCGTGTGACAAATTCTTGCTCTGTGATATACATCCATCTGTAACACTTACCAATCCGCCAGTTATATTCACCTGCTCTGACACTCAGCTGCCTCTTGACAACCTCATCCCGGTAACCAGCACTGTGAAACACTTTTGAGTTGTGTTTTTTGTTGAAAGCCCTTGGAGTGACCATGTTGAAACTGGTGTTAGTGACATTAGCAAGAGCAAGAATGTTATTGGTTTTCTCTTTTTGATGCCACATAAGAGGATGTTGTAGGAGTGGATTTAATATATATATTTTTTTAGTTTAAATTACTCACTTTTCTCAAAGCCAGTTAGAATCAGGTAGTCTGTAGTTTTCTGCCCCAGAGGACTTACAATCTAGTGGTTTCGTTTACTAATCTGAATTAATGTGATTTAATGTACGTTATTTAGTACAACCTCTGTTATTTTCATTGGAATTTATTTGCTAACAAGACCCAGCTCTTATTTATGCACATTTAATACAGGTTACTCCCAGGATATTGAGGGATTTCAGAGAGATTGTGGCGGATTCTCTCAAGGATGTGTTAAGACACAGGAGAGGTTCCAAGAGTTTAGAGATGGGCTGATGTGGCCCTTCTTCATGAAAGTGTAATGGAGAAGAAGTGAGAAACTACAGGCTAGAAAGTCTTACTTCTGTGGTTGGAAAAGTAATGTAGACACTGCTGATGGAAAGAGTAGTGAACTTTCTACAGTCCAGTAGATTGCAAGATTTAAGACATGGTTTTACCAAAGACAGATCATGCCAGACAAATCTGATTGATTTCCTTGGGTATCCAGGGAACTGGATCAGGGCCCATGCATCAGATGTGGTCTTCTTGGATTTCAGCAAAACCTTTGATAAGGTTCATCAGAGGATGCTCATGAACGAACAAGCAGCCTGAAGTTAGGATCCAAAATGGTGAACTGGATTAGAAATTAGCAGACAGAGGGTGGTGGTAAATCAGTCGGAAGAAAGAAGGTGGGTAGTGGAGTACCTCAAGGATCATTCCTGGGGGTGAGTCTGTTCAATATCTTTGAGTAACATTACTTAGGATTGGAAAGAAAGTTTTTTCCTTTTTTCGGATGATACACAGATTTGCAACAGAGTGGACACCCCAGAGGGAAATGAGAACATAAGAAATGATCTACAAAAATTAAAAGAATGGTCTAATGCTTGGCGGTTAAGATTTAATATGAAGAAGTGCTGAGTGATGCCCTTGGGGGTGCAGAAATCCAAAGAAGCAGAATGAGATAGGGGGTGAGAGGCTGACGTGCATAGATCAGGAGAAAGATCCCAGGGTGATAGTGTCTAAGGATCTCAAAGTGGCAAAAAAATGTGAAAAGGCGATGGCCAAGATCAGAAGGATGCTAGGCTGCTGCACAGGGAGGCATAACCAGCTGGAAGGAGGAGGTGATAATGCCTCTGTACAGGTCACTGGTGAGGGAGGGCTCACTTGAAGTACTGTGTTCAGTTTTGAAGGCTGCATCTCACTATGGATATCAAAAGACTTGAAATGGTACCAAGGAAAATGACTAAAATGATACGAGGTTTGTGCTAGAAGCTGCATGAGAAGAGACCTGAAGACTTAAATGCGTATACGCTAGAGGAGAGGAGGGACAGGGGAGATATGATACAGACCTTTAAATACTTGAAAGGTATTAAAGAACAAAGGTTTTGTAAAGACACAGACATTATAAAACTAAATGAAATGAAGTGAAGCTACAAGGAGGCAAACTTAAAGACAACATTAGGAAGTACCTTTTCATGGGAAGGATAGTGGATGCCTGGAATGTCGTCCTGGTAGAGGAAGTGGAGACAAAAACAGTGACTGAATTCAGAAAGGCATGGGATAAACCCAGAGGAGCATTTCTGCCCAAAGCAAAACTTAAATGACGTTTACGCTTCCAAAAGGGCACAGAGTGGCAGTTAGAACCCCAAGTAAAAGCACCTTCCTGGGAAGACTGGATGGGCCGTGTTCAGAGCCAGCCCATGAACTAAGCGGTCGCCTAGGGCGACAGACCCTTGTGGGCAGTATCACTATCCCATCCCCTGGGAAGCGGCATCTGAACTGCTACTGCAGCGCTGTGGTGAGCTTTAAAACACCCATACTTGTGTGCGCCATTCCAGCCTGCTGCTCCTGCATGCCCTTCAAGAAATTTGCCATGAAGGGGGAGGGCAGGCGTGGCAGGCTGTGAGCGCACATGCCTGCGGGCACTTTAAGCCCGACACAGCACTGAAGTGGAAGTTCAGCCACCGCTACTTCAGTGCAAGGGGAGGCAGCATGGCGGGCTGGATGGAGCGCAGTCTTGAGGGGGGGGGCGCGTGTCGGCACGGAGGGTCTGCTTAGGGCGGCAGAAACCCTCGTGTTGCCACTGGCCGTGCTAGTCCTTTATCTGCCATGATTTACTAAGTTACTGTGTTTACTATGTTAGTAAATGAGACCCAGATGTGTACCCAAAGCAAAGAGGAGGGTTAAGTAATTTACACAAGCCCACAAGGAGTGTTAGTGGGGGAAATGGGACTGGACCCTGACTGTTCCGTTTCACAGCTCACTGCTCTAACCAGTAAGTTATCAGCCACTTAAGATATTTCCTGATTCTGATGTGACCCTCAAAAGTATTGTACTATGTGATGTAAATATGGTATTTTTATAATTTTTTCTTTCACTATTGTCCTTTGTTTCTGTCTTTGTCTCATTGTTATTGTCAGGCACTTTGACATTAAGGATAAGAATGACCCTTTAGAAGCTGCTAAACTCTTCAGTGTGCCAGACTTTGTGGGGGATGCTTGCAAGGCCATTGCTTCCCGCATCCGTGGGGCTGTAGCTTCTGTGCAGTTCGATGACTTCCACAAGGTAATCCTAAGCTGGGAGGGGCAGTGCGGCGTGAGACCCTCGCCCATCACTTTCACAGTCAAGTGACTTGTGCACGCAGATCTATTTTCTCTCTCTCTACTTTCACTCTTTCTGCAGAATTCAAACCGCATCATCTGCTCCGCTGTCTTCGGCTTCGATGAGGCCGCCAAGATCCGCAGCTTCTTGTGCTTCCCACAGAACAACCTGGTGGTGACCAGTGTGGACATCCAGTCGGTGGAGCCTGTGGACCAGCGTACCCGGGATGCACTGCAGAAGAGCGTGCAGCTGGCCATCGAGATCACCACCAAATCCCAGGAGGCCACTGCCCGGTGAGAAGGGGGCATGAAACAATCTGCACATTGTGGCATTTTTTCCAGTCATTTGTAGTAAGGGGAGGCCTAGTTCAGCTTTCTCATCATAGGAAGTTTTTTTCTCAGCTATGTATTAATTATCTTAAAGGGGAAAGTCGCAGCTGTTGTAGGAATTTTTGTGAGCCACATATCTCCAAGGGGAGGGTTGTAGTGGGTTCCAGCTTGGCAATTAGTATCAGCTCTGTGTTATCTTAGAGGATTGTTATAGGACTGTTAAGTTGCAGTTGAAAACTTACTTTAGCTGCATATTTGTTTTAACAGTGTACTTACATGTCTGAAGTTTCTGCCAGCCATGCTTAGGGGGTGATTTTTAGACAGCAGTGGTTGAAAACCCGCTGATACATTGCACTTTGAGTCTGCTAGCACATTTTCAAAGAGAAACACCGTGAGGGGTTTCTCTTTGATAGCTCAGCAAGTGGGGGACAGTGGGTATGATATATCGCATGCATTGGCACCTGCTTCAAGCAGGTGCAAATAGCCACACCAACTTCCCTTTCCCTGGCCTCTCTCTGTCCTGACTCCACTCTTTATTTTTTTAAATGCGGGTACTTTAACTCCATGTAAGGGGGGTTCCATTTTCAGAGGGGCTTTTGCCATTTTCAGTGAGGCTTTTCACCTTGAAGAAAAGCTTTGAAAATTGCCCTTCCCATGTATTAAACACATTGGGATGCAGCTATGCCACCTAATGAGCTTAATTGCATTGTAAATTGGAGGTCGCAGCTCTTCTGCATCTCAAATTTGTCCGCCATATATTGTAAAGTGTTGTTGGGTTTCAGATCCCTTTCCTTATAGGGGAGCAGCAAGTGTACATTTGTGGTTTTGTGTGCAAGATTGCTGTTGGACAAATGCTGGGGTGCATTTAAAGGGGAGTAAATAACTGTTTCTCCTTTCCTTTTCTCAGACATGAAGCAGAGCGCCTTGAGCAGGAGGCGCGGGGCCGACTAGAACGGCAAAAGATTTCAGACCAAGCTGAGGCAGAGAAAGCCAGGAAGGAGCTGCTAGAACTGGAGGCGCTGAGGTATCTGGCTTAAATTTTCTGTTTACCACCTCCACAACACTAACTTAAGTATTGATCTATTGTAGTGACAATGGAATACAAAGCTGAGCATGTGTTTTTACTGCACTTGTTATCTGACGCCACTGAAATGGTGAGACTTTAATTCTTTGCCTGAGCTCATTTAGCTGCAGTATGTTTGTAAAGAAAATAATATCTTCCTGACTTATGATGGCTTAATGCTGTTTGCGCTCCGCGCTCTGTTCACAGCACTGCAGTGGAAAGTACGGGTGCTGCCAAGGCGGAGGCACAGGCAAAATCAGAGGCAGCCAGGATTGAGGGCGAGGGAGGTGTGCAGAGGGCCAAACGGAAGGCAGAGGCACTGGAAATTGAGACGGTGAGAGGAAAGGGCAATGCCCTTGTGAGAAGCATTGTAATGTCATTAAATGGGGACAGAGACACAGACTCAACTCAAAAGAGAAACCCAGCTACATTGTGATGTCATTAGGAACAATCACAGCTCTAGAGAATGCTGTTTCCATGCAGATTCTGTAAGATAGAGCTGGAAACAGTTACTCATCTTATAGCTGGTTGTGAAGTTTGATTATTTATTTATTTAACTATTTTTTTATACCGCTTTATCCTTCAATTCAAGCCGTTTACATTACAACTTAACTGTATGCAAAGAACGCTTAAACGGGAGGGGGGAAGGGTAGACCAGTAACAAGTTAACTTATGTACAATGCTGTAGCAGCAGAGCGCAGACAAACCAATAATACCAGGAGTCTGTTCAGAAGGTCCAAATCATTTATTTGTGCACAAGTCTCAAGCAGAATCAAATTCAAAATGGCTGAGCAATGTTCTCTGGCAATACAACAACTTTTATAGACTTTTGCTCCATTCTAGGTATAGGAAAACATTTCATTGGTCCCGGTAACCTCCCGTACCCCTTCTATTGGTCCCGGTACTGATATGATTATCCAATTATGTTCTTTGAGTGGGCTCAGCACCTGCTCACCCCCCTTCTAGTCCCAATTACAATGGCCAGTTCACCAACTTGTTACTTTCCTACTTCCAAGGCCATTGGGCTAGTTAATACGTGCAGGGAAGCAGGGCTCTGTAACCTTTCTGTCAGCAGTTTTAATTAAATCCCTTACAGCTGTATTCTCTTATCAGTGGCTTTTATACATATTTTTCTGTATTTTTCCAACTTTCAGTTCTGCTTGTCTAAGCTAATCCAATACTTTTACTGAGTTTTAATTCTACAATAGCAGCATGTTGGGGGATGTGCAATTCCTATGGGCCTCTTCACAGGCTTCATTTACAGGTCAAGCTAGTTAGGCCTGCCTGCTTATGTCAGACACTGTGGATCACAGGCCTTTACCTGCCACAATGCAATATATATGGCATAAACTATGTACAGTTCAAATCTGTGGCATTCAAGAGTAGTTGTTGGTCCATGGCCTAGGGTCAACAAGTGGTAGTTTGGGTCTTTTGGCAGAACATGTCTATACAGAAAGCACAGCAAGTTGGCATGTCTTCTCTACTGGAAACTCTGTAAGCTGTACAACATTGTTGTATTGGCAAAATACTGGGATTATGACCCTAAGAGAATTACGATTAGTTGGGATATTCTATCCCAATGTGAAGAAACCAGACATAGTGGTAAAAGATAAACACCAGAATGGCATTGATAATAGATGTTGGTTCCAAGAGGATTTATTCTGTAAATCATGTGGAGAGGGAGAAGATCATGAAGTAGCAAGAAAAGCAGTCTAAGATCAAGAAAATGTGGCAGAAAGATACAGAAATATTTCCTATTGTATTGGGAGCCACAGGCCTGATTTTAGAGGAATTTCCAGTTGCATCTTGACAAGTTGTCTATACATTGTTACCTCATCTGAACTCCAAAAGGATGTTTTCTTTGGCACAATGCAACTACTATAGCTGCATTAGCAGTAAATTTGAGAGACACAGATCCTGGTTTCACTATCTCTGTAGATAACACTCTTCTACTTCCTGTTTCTTCAGCCTGTAACCTTGGAGTCATCTTTGACTCCTCCCTTTCTTTCTCACATATCCAACAGATAGCTAAAGCCTGTTTCTCTGTTTACAAGCAGGGGGATGCAGGTACACTCTAGGTGCAGTTTGCTTCCCACCTTGCCATCCCACTCTGTTCTCTCAGTTTCTGTCTTCCGCTTCAATATGCAGACTGCTCTCCCCTCTGTTTGTCGGGTTTGCGTGCTCCCTTCAATATTTTCTTTAGTTTCGCTTTCTCTACAGTGCTGCGGCATCGCTCCCCTCTCAGGAACATACGGTTTAAAAAAAAAAATTGTGTCGTGGCTCTGGCTGCTGCTGTGGTATTTCTCTGGGGTAGAAAACAAAGAGAACTCCTCCACATTTCTTTCTCATCGGGAAAAGGAGAAAAAACTCTGGCAGTTCCTGACCAGTGCTGTCAGAAGAAGAAAAAAAAAGAGGCAGTAAGCAGGGGGATATCTGCCAGGATTTCACACTCCCCAGATGACCAGCTCCTGCTTCAATCCCTGTCCCATCGGGCCCAGACAAGGCACGATTGGGACCTGAAAGGGCCGCTGAGCGCTTGGAGGCAGTTCTCCTACAGGCTGCAGCATCAGACAATAGCCCAGAGCCTTAAGAATAAGGCCAAAGGCAAGACTCCATCTCCTCCTAACCCAGCCTCCGATATACAGTCCCTGAGGCCGGAGATGCCTGTAAGTCATAAACATATGTCTAAGTCAAAGCATACCCGCAAAAGCGACCCTTCCAGCACCTACAACTCCAAGGCGTTGTAACCCCAAAAGAGTAAGTTAGGGCACGATTTGTCAGAAACCTCCTCCCTTACATGCAGGAAGGTGGGGCAGCATTCAGACCCTGTCCCATCCTCGTTGCCTGTAGTCCCTCCGCCTGATGACACCTCCTTCAGGAACCCCCTTCTATAGCTGCTCTGCCGGTTCGTCCAGGACTCATCAGCCCTCCTGTCAGCTGCCCCACCTGTTGTATGACCACTATCCCCAGAGGTTCCCTCTTACCAGCAAGCCTCCCTAAGGGGTCCCCTGCCCCTTTTGGATTGCCGTGATTATGAATCCTTGGGCGACGATACCTATTTGGCAGAAAGCGCCTCTTTCTCCCATCAGTGGGATACAGTACTCCCCCCTTTTGGCAGATATCAAACTGACACCATCTCCAGCTATGGATCATGAGCCTCTCCAGCCCAAATTTCTCCAAAATTTATCCAAGGCACTGGCCCTCAGTGACTCCCACACCCCGACTAATAAAAAAGACTTTCAGTCTATTTTAAAAGCTTGTAGTACCCCCAAGGAGGTCTTGGGTTGATGCATTTTGTGGATTGTTCCCGTTGAACAACCTGAGGCAGAGTCACTTTAATGTTTTGGACTTAAAATGTGTCACATTGTTTTAGGGACTTTTCAACCACATTTGCAGCATCTTCGTCAGATAAGTACTGTTTTTCATGTTTAATAAAGCAAGAATTAAATGATTAAAACGGAGCATCTTACGTTGTGAATCGAACCAATTTTCCGTTCACCGTTTAATGCTCCGACAATTCTTGTGTATGTTTTGGAGATCTATTTTGGTTTTGTGCCTTTTTCTCGGTGGCCTTCTATCGATATACATATATTTTTTGGCTTTCCGATTTCTTTTGGGACATCCTTTGTGGTTCAATTTGCAGTCCCCACCAGTATTACAGGATTTCCTTGTTTCAGTCTGGAGCACCCCAGTGTCAGCGCACGCCTCAACCTTAAATATAAAGTACTGCCCGCACCGGATTTCCAACATCATCAACGCCCTCATCAGTCCATCATTTCTGAGGCAGTTCTTAAAAAAGCTAAGTCCTCCAAAATGCCTGCCAGACTCTGCCAGGGAAAGATCAACGGACTTTGGATTCAGTGGACAAGATAACTTTTCAGAGTGGTATGCTCACCATGAAAATTTTAGCACACCAACTTCATGTGCTTCAATACCTTCATGATCTTATCTCACAATGGCCGGACTCTGCTCTCCTCCCAGAATCGGAGCGTCACAGCCTTAAGGAAAATCTGGAAGATTGTCTCTTTCATATCACTTGCACCACCTACGATGCCTTTGATTCAGCTGCCTGAACCATAGCTCCATCTACTTTTGCTCAATGTACAGCTTGGCTCCGGGTTTCTGGTCTCAGAGAGGATCTCCATAACTAGTTGGCAGACCCCCCTGTCAGGGAGATAGCCTCCTGGACCTTAGCACCGAAGAGGCTGTTTCAGAAGTGAAAGAACATTCCTTCACAGTGCGAGAACTTTCAGCTCAACCTCCAGAGCAATCCCAACAGTCCCACTGTCCTCCATATTCTCTCAGTATAAGAGAGCATACCACCACCTGTATTTCCCGCAGTATTACTCTTGATGGCATTATCAGCCTTATTCTCTGCCTCCACCTCAGTGTTAGCCTGCTCCTGTTTATCTGCAGCATTCCAGACAAAGAGACAGGAAACAACCTGTGGTCGCCTCAGCACAACCCACTAAGCTGATCCCCAGTTTTTGAATATCTACCTATTGGAGGGCGAGGCCAGCAATTCCAGGAAGTCTGGCGTTCGATCACTATGGACCAGTGAGTTCTCAGCATCATTCTATCCAGCAACAAACTCAATTTCACGGCCATCTCCCCTCAGACATTACCTCCGCCAAGCAAGACCCCTCCCCCCTTTTGCCTATCTTTTCTCGAAGAAGAGATTTCTATGTTGCTCCACAACCATGCTATCGAGCCTTTACCGAAAACAGAACACAACCGGGGCTTCTACTCCAGGTGGTTCCTGATATCCAAAAAATCCCACCCATATTCCCATTCACCCTCATCACTGGAAATACCTCAGGTTTTGCTTCAAGATGGAACACTGCCAATACAGATTCTACCCTTCGGGCTCTCTTCAGCTCCAAGAATCTTCACGAAGTGCCTGGTGGTTGCTGCAGTGCATCTACACAAACAGGTCCTCTGTGTTTTCTCCTACCTGCATGACTGGCTCATTTTGGGTCCAGACAAAACTTTGACTGAAACATTGGTACACATAACAGCTCCAGCGACTCAGCTTCATCATCAACTTCCAAAAGTCCAAGTGCGGATCTCATCAGCTTCTGGAGTTCATAGGAGCTAGCTTAGACACAACCAAAGCTTACCTACCCTCCAGCAGAATCTCCATTCTGTGACAGCTCACTATCCAACTCAGCCTCAGTACATGTGGTTCTGTTTGCTCACCTCTACATGGTGCCCCTCCAGTGGCACCTCAAGCTCAATTGGAATCGGCATACTCGGTCCCTTCTATGCCAAGTTCCTTTGTCTAGACCCAATCACCAATTGCGAGAGTCCCTTTGGTGGTGGACGCTTCAATCCAGCTTCATGGAGGGAAGTCCTTTTCTGCAGCAGTCCCATCAGCTTACTCTCACCACAGATGCCTCCCATATGGGCTGGAGTGCTCATCTGCTGCATCTTATGACTCAAGATCATTGGTCTAGCAAAGAGTCTTCTCTGCACATCAACCTACTGGAGATACGTGCAGTCTGCTATGCCCTTCAGGCCTTCAAACTTTGGGTCCACAACAAATCGCTTCTGGTATAAAAAATCAAGTCACTATGTTCTACTTCGACAAACAGGGTGGCTCCGGTTCCCTTTGGCTTTGCCACAAAGCTGTCTGCTTATGGCTGTATGCCCAATCCATTGGAGTATTCCTCACTGCAAATTATATCCCCGGAGTCCAGAACCAGTTGGCAGACTCCCTCAGTCGCCACCTCGATCCCCACGAGTGGTCCTTGGACCCCCAAGGTTCTTTCCCCAATCTTACAGGCCTGGGGGATGCCCAAAGTGGATCTCTTCACATCGGACAACAACGTCAAGTGTCCGCTCTGTTGTTCCCTTTGTCCCAGCTCAGACAGATGGGCGGCAGATGCCTTCCTCATCTCATGGATAGATCAGCTTCTCTATGCTTTTCTGCCCTTCCCACTTATTCCTCAAACATTACTCAAAGTTTGTGCGGACAGAACGACTGTAATCCTCATTACCCCTCGATGGCCCAGACAAATGTGGTACCCCTACATGTCCTCGACATGGCTCAACACAGTCCCTGGCCTCTTCCGCTTCATCCCTTCATGCTAACGCAGCAGAAAGGCCATCTTCTCCACCCCAACCTCCAATTTCTCACTCTAACCACTTGGAAATTGAAGGACTAACTGATCCTTTCTACTTCATGCCAACTGAAGTGCAAGCTGTACTCCAGGTGTCTCGATGCCCCTCAACGCAGCCTTCATATAGTTCTAAATGGACTCGTTTCTCTCACTGAACTTCGGCATGGGCTTTGGACCCCCTTTCCTGTCCCTTCAGCCATATCCTTACTTCTTCACCTAATTCCAGACTACAGACTTTGTCAGTTCGTTATCATCTCTCCGCCATAGCTGTGACCCATTGGCATGTGAATGGCAAGCCGATCTTCATGCATCCTTTAGTCTCCCGCTTCATGAAGGGTCTAATAAACACTAAGCCTCTTCTGAAGCCTCCTTCCCCAGCATGGGATCTCAATGTGGTTCTCTCAGTACTCATGCGGCCCCCTTTTGAACTATTGGGGTCTGCTTCATTAAAGCATCTCACTTGGAAACCTATCTTTCTAGTTGCTATTGCCTCTGCCAGATGTGTTAGCGAACTCCAGGCTCAAGTTCATTATTCTCCATATACTTGGTTTCTTCATGATAAAGTTCTACTACGTACCCATCCTAAGTTCCTTCCAAAGGTGGTCTCCAGTTTTCACCTCAGTCAATTTATTGCGCTTCCTGCCTTCTTTCCAGTGGCACAGCCTATTCACCTGAACAAACACTACATTCTTTGGATTGCAGATGAGTTTTGCTGTACAAGCTACCATACAGCTCCCCAGTCTTCCCGCAGCTAAACAGACCATCTCCTGGATTGCGGATTGTATTTCTTTTTGTTATGTTCAAGCAGGTCAAGCTCCACCCGGACGAGTAGGACCCCACCACCTTTGTAGTACAACAACTGCTGTTGCTAACTTGGCTGCCATTCCTCAAGAGATCTGCAAGGCTGCTACATGGACATCTGTACAAACTTTCACAAAGCACTACAGCTTAGATTGCTCTTCAGCCACAGACCTTGCCTTTGGCCAGGCTGAAGAGCGGTCTGCATAGCCTCTTTGCCTAAGGACTCTGCCTCCCAATTTTTACCCGGGCCGCGCATATTAATAGACTTCTCTGGGAACAAGCAGGCAGTCAGTCCTCACATATGAGTGACGTAAGCGCCGACAGAGCCCATGCGGTAACCTCTCCCCAGCTTTCAAAGAAAGCCTTTGGGAGATGCACCACACATGCGTGGTCCCCTTCCTGCCTAAGGGCGCCATGTTGCCTCAGTCTCCTTGTTTCAGTGGAGCCCATTGGACTTGTGTCTTTTCCCCCATGGAAAAAGTTGGTATCTTTTGTCTTTAATTTTTGTTTTCTCCAGTCACATACTGGTTCCTTCTCACCCCCGAGTCCGCTTGCTCTGCATTGCTTTTCTTGGGTTTCTTTTTTATATTTTCTAATAGTTTTGTCGGTGCGGGTTCACATCTTTTTTTCCTGGCTGGGCCAAGTGAGTTTAACCTCAAGGGGGCTGTCTTTCCCACCATGGTCTTGGTCAGTGGCTTCAAACTGTGTGACTGCAACACCCACAACATGTCATGTATGGACCCACGCAACAGCTGTCTTCATAGTAACATAGTAACATAGTAAATGACAGCAGATAAAGACCAGCATGGTCCATCCAGTCCGGGGGACTCATCGCCCTCTGTCTCCCAGGCCGATGCCAGGGCAGAGGAGTCTAGGTCTCCCCGGGTCTTGGGGTTGTGCCTCAGCCTCGATGACTCTGACTCTGGTGCTTCAGCAGCCCTCTGCTCAGAGCCAAGAGCACTAAGCAGGGAAGACTGCGGTCCTAGGGAACAGGACCGGGATTGTGACCGATGCTGAGGGACCTCTCAAAGCCACGGCGCTTGAGGATCGGCTCAACCTCCGGGGAGTCGAGATAAAGACCAGCATGGCCCATCCAGTCTGCCCAGCAATACGGCAAGAGTAGGTGCACCTGACGCTCTGTGCAGGTCACCCCTCCCCATGTCTTTGTTTATGGGTGGACCCACCACTCTATATAGGACACCCCTATTTGTTGAGAAGTTAGATGGTTCAGTTTATTTTGTTTTTATCCTGTTGCTGTAAAGGGATCCGCTGTGCTTGTCCCATGCTGTTTTGAATTCCGTCACCGTGTTTGCCCCCACCACTTCCATCGGGAGAGCATTCCAAGCACCCACCACCCTTTCAGTGAAAAAATATTTCCTGACATTGCCTTTCAATTTTCCACCTTGCAGTTTCATGTTATGCCCTCTAGTTTTGCAGCTTCCCCATCTTTGGAAGAGGTTTGTTTGTTCATTGTTCCTCTTTAAGTATTTAAAGGTCTGAATCATATCTCTCCTATCCCTCCTCTCCTCCAAAGTGTACATATTTAGGTCTTCAAGTCTCTTCTCATAAGGTTTCTTACACAGGCTCCAAATCATTTTGGTTGCCATCCTCTGAACACTTTCCAGTCTTTTTACATCTTTTGCAAGATATGGTCTCCAAAACTGAACACAGTATTCCAGGTGAGGCCTCACCAGCGACCTGTACAGTGGCATAAGTATCTCTTCCTTTCTGCTGGTAATCCCTCTTTGTATGCAGCCCAACATCCTCCTGGCTTTTGCCACCGCCTTGTCGCACTGTCTTGCCACCTTGAGATCATCAGAGATAATCACACCAAGGTCTTTCTCCTGAACCATGCACACCAACCTCTCGCCCCCTATTGCGTACATTTCCCTTGGATTTCTGCTACCTAAGTGCATGACACTGCACTTTTTCGCATTAAATCGTAATTGCCAAGCATTAGACCATTCTTCCAGCTTTTGTAGATCTTTCCTCATGTTTTCCACTCCCTCGGGGGAGTCCACTCTGTTGCAAATGTTTGTGTCATCTGCAAAAAGACAGACTTTTCCATTCAGTCCTTCAGCAATATCACTCACAAATACATTGAACAGTGCCGGGCCCAGGACCAATGTTCCCTCTAATTTTCTGTAGGCTGTGTGCGCATAAAATAACAGCTGTGTGCAGCTTTTGAAGGAAGGTTAAATTTTTGTGCGCCACATAACGACACTCGGAGTTATATACTTTTTTTTTTTTTTGAAAACTTTATTTAGTAACCAGTAGCAACATATCAAACAGTACATCACACAGCAAAAGGCCATCGAGGAGTGGTATCTTATCTCCTCTGAGGCCTATACAAAAAACAAGTATGTCGCCATAACAAACCACAGCAGTAAACATTAGAAGGCAAACATGGTTATACAGTTTTTCTCCCCTTTGATTCCCAGAGCATCCCCCCCTCCCCCTACCCCCTCCTCCCTTTGAACCCCCTATCCCCCCCATCCCCATCATCGCACCCCGAACTCCACGACACGGCTGCAATACACTGCTCAGCTGTAATTGGTAGCTTCTCTACACCCTATAGGCTAGGCCTTAAAGGCCCACATTAACTATATCGCTTCGGCAACGGGGGCTTAGGTTCTGAATGTAAGGTTCCCAAATCAGCAGAAAGGTGGACCATCGCTTCACTGAGCCCCTAGCCCTCCAGCGCTCTGCCAGCATCAACTGATGAAAATTATTGCGCCACTCCGTAAACGTAGGCGGGTTCCGATCTCTCCAGTTATGCAAAATCGGACCTTTCCCCACCAAACAAGCCTTACGCACTAATAAACGTTCCCAGCGCCCATTAGGTAGAGTCGGATGTAATTGATCCAGAATAACTAGCCCACTGGTCCAAGGAAATCTTTGTTGTAATAGTCTCATAATATACCGGCGGATGTGAGACCAATACGGGGTGATGCGCCTGCATTGCCACCACATATGAGTTAAAGTTGCCAATGGCGTTTGACATCGAGGGCACGACCCATCCTGCGTAATGCAACTCCGTAGTGCTCGTCTTGGGGAGAAATGCACCCGGGTCAAGGCCTTATATTGGATCTCCCTCCAACGGGCACCCTCCGCTAGTTCTATTATCCGCCCCACTGCCATAGAAATCGTGCCTGGAGTAAGCACCCGACCCAATTCACCCTCCCAGGCTGCCTCCACCCTCCCATAGTCCGGAACCACCCCAAAGCACTCCAACTTAGTCCGCAACCCAGCTATCGTCAGGGGTGTATCCCCCCCTATTTCTAAAAAATCGATAAGCTGCTTAGACCTGTCTTCCCCCAACTCTTCCCGAGGTAGCGTCGCCACATAATGAGAGAGCTGATAATACGCAAAATAATGGGTGCCGGGTAGGTTATACTCCTCACGTAGGTCCCTAAACGGCTTACATTTACCCGTAAGGTCTACTGCATGGCCTAGGTAGTGAAGGCCCTGCCGGTGCCAGAACTTAAACTCCCTGGAATCCGAACCCGGCAGAAAGTGTACATTGCCTTGTATCGGCAACCAACTAGAAACCTGCCAATTATGTTGCCAGAAGCCATTTAATAGTTTCCATGTGCGCCGCATCGCATTCAACAGCACATTCCTCATTAGTCTCTGTGGCAGGTATTTATTATCCACGTGCAACGTCCCCACTAGGGAGAAAGGGGCCACCAACGCCCCCTCCAAACTTCTGGGTGTATAAACGTCCGTTCCCCCTAGATAGTCTCCAAGATGTCGCATCTGGCAAGCCAAGGCATATAATCTTAGATCCGGTAGCCCCAGGCCCCCCCTCCGCCATCTCCCAGTCATACGAGAAATTGGGATTCGCGCCCGAGCCCCCTTCCACAAAAAGCCTTTTATCTCCCTCTCCATTTTATGTAAATCCCTTCGCAATAACCAGACCGGTAGAGTTTGAAGCCAATAAAGTATACGTGGTAAGTTCACCATCTTAACTGCAGCAATTCTCCCCAGAAGTGCCAATGGTAGCGGGATCCAAGCTCGTAGTTGACGTCGCATTCCAGTCAAGACCCTCTCAAAATTCGTATAATAGAGATCCTGTGGTAGCCTGGTCAGGATAATACCAAGATATTTGAACCCATGCTCGGCCCAGTGCAGAGGAAAACTCTCCCCCCATCCATTCCGCAACCCCCCCAGCACATCTAAGGCCTCCGACTTCTCCGCATTTATCCGAAGACCCGCAAAACTACCGAACCTCCGAAACTCAGCCAGTAAACGCGGCAACGATTCGCGCGGGGCCAATAAGTGCACGAGCATGTCATCGGCAAAGGCCGACACTTTAAATCCCTGTGTACCCACCTTTATCCCATGAATCAGCCTGTCCTGTTCTATACTTCGTATTAAGGGGTCTAAAGACAGAACGAACAGTAAGGGAGATAATGGACATCCCTGTCTAGTGCCCCGGTATAAAGAGAAGGGGGTTGATAAAACCCCGTTACACAGTACTCTAGCTGTCGGAGTGTCATATAAACTCTTTACCATGGCACCAAAGGCCGGCCCAAGCCCGTACAGCGGTAGCAGATAATCCAGATAGGTCCAGTCCACCCTATCGAACGCCTTTTCGGCGTCGAAGCTCACCAAAAGTGTTTGTAGCTGATGGCTGTGTACCCACTCCAGGGATGTCAATATGCGACGTATATTATGAACAGCATATCGACCACGTACGAATCCCACCTGAGATTCATGCACTATATCCCCTAGTACCCCCGCCAACCGGTCAGCCAAGATTTTCGCCAACAGCTTTGCATCATAATTTAACAGAGAAATCGGTCTATAAGAAGTCGCCTGCAAGGGGTCTTTGGCTGGCTTGGGTATCAAGGTAATATAGGCCTGGTTCTCTCTCCATCTCCTACCACCCTTATCTATTCGTTGCTGGAAGGTATCCACCAACAACTGTCCCACCCCATCGGAGAGGAGTTTATAGAACTCAGCCCCGAAGCCGTCGGGGCCCGGTGCCTTACAGCATCTAGCCTGAGCAATTACAGATTGGACCTCCTGTAGTGTAATTGGCTGCCCCAATTGAGCCCGTTGTGCCTCCGTCACTTTCGGCAGTTGCAGCCCCTGTAGGTAAGCGACCATAGTAGAGGAGTCCATCTCTTCGGCCCGATAGAGTTTTTGAAAAAAGTTCTTAAAAAGTGCACTGATCGCCTCACGATCTTGGTGGAGTTTCCCTTTCTCATCTCGGAGAGCTGCTACTCCCTGCCCCCCCGTGGACCCCGCAGGCAACGTCCGAGGAGTTTCCCCGGTTTGTCCCCAAAGCAATAGAGCCGATATTTATAGTAGAGCAAAGATTTCTTTGCGCGTTGATGGAGTAATTCATTCAGTGAGACCTGAAGCTCCCAAAGCCGTTTCCTGTTCAACACTGTGGGGGACTGACCGCTAAGCACCCGTGCATGAGAGACCTGTCGCTCCAACCGAACAATCTGTTCCGCCAGCAAGCGGCGTTTCCGAGCGGCATAACCAATGATATCTCCTCTCAGCACCACCTTGGCAGTTTCCCAGATCAACTCGGGATCTTCCCGGTGCACTTGATGATGGTCCTCAAACTCCCGCCATCGGTGGTCTAAGAACTGTCGAAATTGATCATCTTTATAGAACTCAATGGGAAACCGCCATAGACAGGATGTATCAACTCTACCCCCCCATTGTATCTCGACCCAGACCATGGCATGGTCGGATATCTCCAAAGGACCTATCTGCGCCTCCACCACCTGAGCAAAGGCGGTGGTAGATAGTAAGACATAATCTATTCTCGCACTTGTCCCATGCGCCCGTGAGACATGCGTGAAGTCCTTCTCTGAGGGATGCAAGACCCTCCACGGGTCTATCAAGCCCAACCGCTTCCGGAATCGTTGCAACATTTGAGAACTAAGTAGTCGATCTCTCGTCTCCCTTTCACTAGAGGTATCCATACTCACGTCTAACACTCCGTTAAAATCTCCCCCCAGAAGTACCGGTACATCCGGCAAGAGTTCCACTTTAGCCGCAAATCGATCAAAGAATGCCCGGTCTAACTGATTAGGCCCATAAACATTCCCTAGTATTATCTCACGATCTTCCAATACACCCCATAATAATACAAAGCGTCCATCTGGATCAACTACCTGTTTTTTCAACGAGAAGCGCACCCTCTTATGAAATAAGATAGCCACCCCTCCCTTCTTCCCCTGTGCAGGCGCACCCCACACCTGGCCAACCCAGTCTCGACCCAATTTACCATGCTCCTCCGTTGTTTGGTGGGTTTCCTGGAGTAGTGCAATATCACAGCGTTGTTTGGCCAGCGCCTTCAATATTTTATAGCGCTTGATCGGGCTACCCAAACCACAAACGTTCCAGGTGATAATCTTCAAAGGATCACCGTATGTTTATGGCCTAGCTGCCAGCAAAGCGTGTTAAGGGAGACCCTCCCAGCCTGGAGCCTCCCAAGTGTGTGATTAGAAGTGTTAATACCATGCCCATATTTAGAGTTCGGAGTGCGACGACCCCTTTCCCCCTCACCCCCCCTCTCCCTCCCCCACACCCCCCAACCCCCCCCCTGAGTAACCCCATTCCTGCCTCCCATTATTGCTATCCTGACCCTCCCCTGAACCCACCCCTGAGGACCCCTCCTCAGCCCCTTCAACCTTCTACGCCTACCTACAGGACCCCGAACACCTCCCCCCACCTACGGAGCCCTCCCGAGACCCCACTGAGCGTGTCCCCCACCAGCCCCATATAATATAGCACAATACCACAACCTGGCAGTCACAATCCTATTACCATACAAAAATAACATATCCCCCCTCCCGCCGACCACACAGCAAGTTATACAGTAGGCCAAGATCTTAATAGCCCCTCCCTCTTCCCGGGCCCGGCAAACCCCTCCTTCCCTCTACCCCACCTTTCGGCCCGCTACAGCCCTCGGTGTCACCCCCCTTCACCGCAGGACACTCCAGCCATGGGCGAATTCAAACCTGGATCCTAACGGTGACTGAGGGGGACAGCCAGAGAGAGGGGCATCCATTACAGCACTCGGGCCCAAAGCAGCCAGTCTTCGGTATGGGCCCCAGCAATCACACCCCCCCACCCCCCAGCTTGAGGTCGCTATCACTCAGGCCCCTTTCAGAGCACATTCTACAAGAGGTAGTCTAAATAACCCCCCCCTTCCCACCCCAAGGGGGACCCCAGCCTATATAGTACCAGCAATAATCCCTGGCCCCCCCTGCAAGTCGGCGGATTATACCAGGCCTTGAAGGCCCATCTGGGGATATATCTAACCGAACCAACAGAAACCTGAAAGTAACTATAAAACAGGCTACTTTGTTATCCCTCCCCCAAGAAGGCATTCAGTGTCCCTGGAGGAAAGCAAAAGAAACACACAGTTACTTGGGATTGGCAACTCTGTAGCAGAGAAATACAGTTGCTACATATTACTTCCTGCACTCTATTATATATCCCGCTCTTCTGTGCGTGAAAGATGTTGTGTCATTGTATAAGCTTAATACGTCTTCTAAATCTTCATTTAGCAGGCGACGATGCTGCTTTCTGTTGACTACAGATCCTCTGTACGTAGTCCTCTGCCACAGCAGCCGACTCAAAATTACGATGGGCACCATCGCAGAACACATGGAGCCTGGCTGGATATTGTACTGAAAAGCGGATGTCAGCTGCAATCAGTTTTTCACACAAAGGTGCATACTCCCGCCGTTTTCTACTCAGTGCCACAGAGTAGTCCTGAGCTACGCGGATCTTAGTGTTATTGTAAAACACTTCACCTTTCCGCCGAGCTGCCTTAAGAATTAATTCTTTTTGGGGGTAGTAAAGAAATTTAGCCAGCACGATGCGGGGGCGAGGATCACGCGGTCGCTTGGCTCCTACCCGGTACACCCGTTCTATCTGTAAAGGGCCTCCGAGTTCCTCCTCTCCCATTATATGGTGAACCAGGGCTTCCATATAGTCTCTCAAGTCTTTGTCGAGGACAGTCTCCATAATCCCCAGAAAACGCAGATTGTTTCTTCGAGACCTGTTTTCCAGGTCATCAATCTTCGCCTCTTGCAAGGCTAATTGGGAATTTAGACCCGCAACCTCCTCTGTCAGCATCCCCGTCTGCTCCTCAACCTGACCCACACGCTCTTCGGCCTCCTGTAGTCGGTTGCCTAGCCGGTCCACCACTGAATGCAATCCATCGATCTTAGCATGGAGAGCATCGAACTGTGGCTTTAAGGCGGCCGCTACCACTGAGGACATCTCGTCCGGTGTGGTCGGTGAGCGGGGTGAAGCCGGCATCGAGGCCGAGTCCGCCATCTTATGCGAACCCGCTGCTCGTTCCCGGTCTTTTCGCAAAGATTTTACCGCCGCTGCCATGGAATCGGGTCTCTCAAATCTCGCCACAGCAGTCTCCAGGCACACCAGGACTAGGGAACCAGCTTTTCACCAAAGAGTTGTGGATTTTCACGGTAATAGATCGCCGGTAAGGCTGGTGGTAGTGGGACCCGCTCAGGATGCGACTACTACTCAGTCCGCATCACGTAGTCCGGAGTTATATACTTTAAAATTTGACTACACGTCAGAATACAGTATGTACACCACATTGATTTTAATCAAATGAAAATAGACGATTACTAAATGAAGCGGGAAATTTCTAGTAATTACAATCATAACTTTTAAATTTTAAGACATCTGTTTTCTATCAGAATCAGAGCCGTAATTTTTGTGCGCTCTGTTGTAAAGTATGTGCGCTCGCTTGTCGAGGTGTGTGTGTGCGCACACGCGCACAGCTTAGAGGGAACAGTGCCCAGGACCGAACCCTGGGGCACCCCGCTAATCACCTTCCCCTCATCCGAGTGAGCTCCATGTACCATCGCCCTCTGTCGTCTGTCAGTCAACCAATTTCTAATCCAGTTTACTATCTTGGTAGCCATCCCCAAGCTATTGAGCCAGCAGAGAAAATAGAAAAATGTGCTCTTAGCGTAATGGAGGCTCCTCAGCTTCTGCAAAACTGGCTCAGACCAGGTGTGCAATGCTCCAAATCAGCACCTCCCTGGGAATAGGGTTTCCCCAAACAGTTCAGCAGGGGTAGAAGCCTAGTTAACTCTCTATCTGCCACACACACTGCTATCTGATGTAAGTCTATACAAGGAAAGCAGTCCAGATGCCCTTAAGCTTAGTCTAAAACCAAAGCTAACAGCTATAATAGTGATCCCCCCCTAAAAACCAACAGTTACAATTGATAGGTTTAAGCCAGCAGAGAAAATAGAAAAATGTGCTGTTAGCGTAATGGAGGCTCCTCAGCTTCTGCAAAACTGGCTTCGATGCCTTGGACCGAATCATGATCCCTTGGTCTGCAGTTTCTGTAAACAGATGACTCTCAAGGCCCTTAAGAGCCATCAGCAACAGCGTGAGTCCATCTTCCACAAAGTGGACTCAGCACCACAGTTGTCCATGCAACCTCACTCCAAGTGTTCTTCCAGGGCCTCGGAACCTCATGGGGATTGAGCAGCCACTGAGCCTCCAGCTGGAGCTCCACCGATGAGGGGAGCTGGAAGCCCTCGAAGACCACGTCGGGAGACGAATCAGGGAAAGTGGGAAAATCCCACTGGCCCAGAAACTATAGCCCTTGACACGAGGCCAGGGGCAAAGGCCAGGATAGACCTTCCAAGTTGTCCCAGTGGGAGCCCTCGACTTCAGGGGATCGGTCTGGACCCCCAAGGCCATCCTTGTAGAGGACTCCCTCTCAATGGAATCAGTGCCAGGCCCAAATTCACTGGTAACTGTGCTGAAAACTGTGGAGCCACCTGGTCTTGAGGCCAGGATGGAGGTTGTGGATCGCAGTTTGTCTGCCTTCTTGGCCCAGCAGGGCTCTGATGCTCAGCTCCTCCGAGTAATCACTCCCAACCACGGAACCCTCCACGTTGAGGGACTCCCCGGAGGTCGAGCCGATCCTCGAGCGCCAGTGGCTTTGAGAGGTCCCTCAGCATCGGTCACAATCCCGGTCCTGTTCCCTAGGACCGCAGTCTTCCCCGCTTAACGCTCTTGGCTCTGAGCAGAGGGCTGCTGGGGCATCAGAGTCATCGAGGCTGAGGCACGACCCCAAGACCCGGGGAGACCTAGACTCCTCTGCCCTGGCATTGGTCTGGGAGACAGAGGGCGATGAGTCCCCCGGACACCCGCAACTACCAGGATGTGCTCTCAGACCCATCTCCTCCAGAGACATGGTGCCAATCCTCTCCCGAGAGCATGGCCTTCCTCTACTTCATGAGGGATATGATGACGGTCCTCTCCTTCGCCACTGAATCGGAGGATCTTGAGATCCTCCAATAAGAGACTCTTCCGAAAGAGGCACTTATGGTGCCCTCTTCCCACATACTGAAACTGCTGCTTCTCCGCATGCGGAAGACATCTTCCTCGGTGCCCATAGTAAGCAGGTGGCTGGATTTGATATACCTTGTCCGCCAGAGCCCTGGCTTCCAAAAAATCCAACTGCCCCATAACTCCATGGTAGTGGAGTCAGTCATGCATAGGCTCAAGAGCCAGAAGACGCACTCCTCGGTGCCCCCGGGTAGGGAGGCCTGTGCCATGGATGCCATGGGCAGAAAGTGCTTTCAGGGCTCAATGCGTCTCTGCCACATCCAGGCTTACCAGCTGTACATGGACATGTACCTATGGGACCTGGCAAAGCAGCTCGCCCGGTTCTCAACTTGTCTCTAGGAAGAACCCCTCCAGCGATTCTGGACCCTGGTCTCTGCAGTCAGAGAGTGCTCCAAGTTTATGACTCGGGCAGCCTATGACTACTGGAAATTGGCGGCTAGAGTGGTTGCAGCGAGCATTAGTGCTCGACTCCATGCCTGGCTACAGTTGGAGCAATGGGTGCAGGACAAGCTGGTCGATGTCTCCTGTCAGGGAGAGAACCTCTTTAGCAAACCCATGACAGACAAGGCCACCAAGTTGGAGTTCGAGTACCTGACAAGGACCAGACTCATCAAGAAGACCACTGATCCTTCCCGAAGGAAGGCTTTGGGCAGAAAGGTCTCATACCCAAAGAAGAGGAAGGCTTACGGAAACTACCCCCTGTACCTGGCCTGCCCAGTTCTCCAACACAGCCAGCAGGCTAAGGGACAGGGGCATGGCCTACATAAGCCTAAGGCCCCCAAGCACCAGACCGCACCCCCCAGCACACCCTGGAGAGGGCTTTTGACTCCTTGGCATAGCCTCTCCTCCCACAGGAGACCCAGCCCTGCAGCACATGGGGGGGGGGCGATCATCTGGTTCTCTATGCTCACAGGTGGCCTGCCATCACTACCAATGCTTGGGCCCCCCAAGTGGTCAGGGAGGGTTACCCCCTCTACCTCCCAGCAGATGCCCCCAACATTCTTCCTGGGAGAGCTCCCCAGAGCTCCCCTTCACCAGGTCCTGCTCCAGCAGGAACTCGCAGGCCTCCTAGCAAGCAAGACAGTGGAACAAGTCCCCATTCACCTCAGGGACAAGGGGTTCTATTCCTGCTATTTCCTGGCCCCAAAAGGACCAGAGGTTTTCGTCCCATTCTAGACCTGCGGGACCTCAGCAGGTTCCTGGTGAGGGAGAAGTTCAAAAGCTCTCCCTTGGAACACTGCTACCATACCTCTGGTTATGCTCCTAGGACCTGAAGGATGCATACACTCACATCCTCATCCATCCCCTCCACAGACAGTTTCTTCACTTCTTGGTGGGGGGAGGTCATTACCAGTACAGAGTGCTTTCCTTCGGGCTGGCCACCACCCTATGGGTATTCACCAAATGCCTGGTGGTAGTCACAGCCCATGTCAGGCTCCCAGGGGGTCTTCGATTTCCCCTATCTAGACAACTGGCTGATAAAGAGCAGCACCGTTGCCGAAGCACAACAGATGACGGGCTGCACCATCCTTGTTCTCAAGCACTTGGGGTTTGTAGTCAACTACCCAGTGTCTCATCTCCAGCCAACTCAACCTGGAGTTTGGAGGGGGGCAGCTGGACACTGTTCAGGCCAGGTGCTAGCAGAGGACACCCAGAACCATCGCTCGGCATCAGCCCATCACATGCTCTGTTTACTGGGACACATGGCGTCAATGGTGCACATCACCCCAGATGCCCACTTTCAGATGTGGACAGCCCAGTAGGCACTTCGCTCTCAGTGGTCCATGCCACGGGGCACCTGTGAAACAGGGTGACTGTCACCCGTCCCCTGGCTGACTCTCTCGACTGGTGGCAACACCTCCTGCACCTACTGGCAGGGATGCCTTTTCAGACCTCCACACTTCAGAAGATCCTCATGACAGATGCCTCCAAACTGGGGAGGGAAGCCCATTGCAGTGACCTCTGCACTCAAGGCAGTTGGTCACCGGTGAAGAGCCTCCAGCAAACCAACCTCCTGGAGCTCCAGGCTGTGACCTTAGCCCTCCGGGTGTTTCGTCACCACCTGCGAGACCAATCAGTACTGGTCCAGACCGACTATCAGGTGAAGATGTTTTACATAAGCAAGGAGGCATGGGGTTGTCCTTTCTTTGCCAGGAAGCGATGAGCATCTGCTAGCAGAAACAGGATGCTCCTGCGAGCAGTATGTATCCCAGGCCAGGACAATGCCCTGGCAGACTGGCTTAGCTAAGTCCTCCAGCCACAAGAGTGGAGGCTGGACCCCAGAGTAGCCCACTGGCTATTCCAGCGCTGGGGGCTCCCACGAATGGATCTCTTTGCCAGCCCAGTCTATACACAGCTGCCCTGCTTCTGTACCCGGCAGTCGCAATGTGCCAGGGTGGTGGCAGATGCCATCCTGATCTCATGGGTAGAGGGCCTCCTTTATGCCTTCCCGCTCACGCCCCTGATCACCAAGACCCTCTTCAAGGTCCAGCACGTCAGGGCCACAATGATCCTGATAGTCCATGGTTTCCCCTGCTCCTCCACCTGTTCATGACGCCCATGGTTCTCCTGAGGTGCCACCCAGGCCTACTCACATAGGAAAAGGGCTCTCTCCTGCACCCCAACCTGAGGTCCTGGACACTCACAGCCTGGCTGCTGAGTAGGTAGCCCTGGCACCCTTCAGCCTCTCTACCTAGGTGAAGAATGTGCTTTTGGCCTTCCATAAGACCGCTACATGCCAGGTGTACACCTTCAAGTGGCAGAGATTCTCTGTCTGGTGCGCAGAGAGGAGGATCAACCGCTTCTCCTTCTCCATCCAGCTAGTACTGCTGTATTTGCTTTACCTGTCTCAGGCAGGCTTGAAGTAAGTTATGGTATACCTTAGCACGCTGGCAGCGCACCACCATTTAATCGAGGGCAAACCCCTCTCCACTCAGCCATTAGCGGCTTGCTTCCTGAGGGGTTTCTTCCTATCGAAGCCTTCCATCTGCCCTCCGGCGGCAGAGTGGGACTTGAACATTGTACTCTCAAAGCTTACCGCTCCACCCTTTGAGCCTCTCTGCTCCTACTACCTAAAGTATCTCACTTGGAAGGTGCTAGTCGTTGTGCTGCTCACTTCTGCTCGCCGGGTCAGCGAGCTTCAAGCGTTGGTGGTGGACCCACTGTACACTAGGTTCTATAGGAACAGGGTTGTGCTCCACACACACCCCAAGTTCTTGCCCGGTGTGGTGTCTCCGTTCCACCTTAACTAGCAGGTGGTATTTCCCACCTTTTTTCCGCAGCCCCACGCCAGCAGGGCGGAGGCCGTTCTCCACACACTGGACTGCAAACAGGTACTATCCTTCTACCTGCAGTGCATCCATGGTCACCACAGAGCTTCTCATCTCTGTCTCCTTTGACCCAAGTTGGTTGGGGTCAGCAGTCTCTAAACTTAGGTAGTGGACTGCATTGCCTTTGTATATGAGCAGACCGGTCTCTCACTGGAGTGCCGTATCACGGCGCACAGCATCTGGGCCATGGCAGCCTCTACGGCAAACCTGCGTTCCGTTCCCGTATCGGAAATCTTCCAGGCCACCACCTGGTCCTCAGTCCATACCTTTGCAGCTCATTACTGCCTGGAAAGGGAGTCCCACCTGGACAGTGCCTTCGGTTAGGTAGTACTCCGTCATTTGTTTGGGGTGTAGGCAGCTCCTGCCCTCCAGCCCTTGCTGTGTTCGGGCTGCCGGTGAACTGGTTCCTTGCTGGACACTTGGGTTGCTTGTGGGTATGTTGTCTTCCGGCTCAGTTGCTGCTGCTCACGGCTCACCTGTTCTGGTCACCCGTGGCTTTTTACAGGTTTTTCAGTAGCCCGTAACTGAGGGGTCCCATATGTGAGAACTGAGTTCCTTCTTGTTCCAGGAGAAAATATAGTCACTCACCTGTAACAGCTGTTCTCCAGGGACAGCAGGAATCAGTCCTCACAACCCTCCCTCCTCCACGTGGAGTTGAACATAAGAACATAAGATATGCCATACTGGGTCAGACCAAGGTCTATCAAGCCCAGTATCCTGTTTCCAACAGTGGCCAAACTAGTTCCTCAATGCTTGTAGAGGGTCAAGCAGTGATATCCTGGGTCTCTTTTAATAATGGTTTATGGACCTTTCCTCCAGGAACTTGTCCAAAGCTTTTTTAAACCCAGCTACACTAACAGCTCTTACTACATCCTCTGGTAACAAATTCCAGAGTTTGATTACACGTTGAGTGAAAAAATATTTTCTCTTATTAGTCTTAAATAGGTTACCCTGTAGCTTCATTGCATGTCCCCTAGTCTTTTTATATTCTGATGACGTAAACAATCGATCTACATTTACCCGTTCCACTCCATTCATTAATTTATAGACCTCTATCATATTTCCCCTCAGCCGTCTCTTTTCCAGGTTGAAGAGCCCTAACCTTTCTAGCCTCTCTGTACCATTTTGGTGGCTCTTCTCTGTACCTTTTCTAATAACGCTATATCCTTTTTAAGATATGGCAACCAGAATTGCACAAAATATTCAAGGTGCGGTCGCACCATGGAAAAATACAGAGGCATTTATAATATCCTTTGTTTTATTTTCCATTCCTTTCCTTATGATACTTAGCATTCTGTTTGCTCTCTTGGCCACCGCTGCACACTGGGCGTAGGGTTTTAACATGTTATCTACGATGATGCCTAAATCATTTTCCTGGGTGGTGATTCCCAATGTGGAACCATAGTTTGGGTTGTTCTATTTTATTTTTATTTATTTATTTAATACTCTTATATACCGCGCTATTTGACATCAGTGTGGTTTACATTGAACATCAAAGCAGTTTTACAGTGGGGTTACACCGTAAATTATAGATAACAGGGAGATTAACTTGGATAACATATTAACTATATACACAAAGGCATAAGGTGAAAACCCTATAACAATTTTACTATATACACAAAGGCATAAGGTGAAAGCCCTATGTACATCGCATTGTGGAATGATTTGATTACCGGATGATTAAGGATCTGTGTTGCGTGTAGGGCGTTTTGGCTTGCCTACTTCAGGGTAGCACTTGAGGAAGAGGTGGTGCTTCAGAGCCTTCCTGAATTTAGTTATCTCTGTGATGGCTTGTAGGCTGGGTGGCAAGGCGTTCCAGCTTCTAGTTGCACAAAGACTGAAAGCTCTGTTTGCGATTGACTGTGTACACTGGGTTATTGTTTTGGGGATTACTATAGCATTTATTGCTGCGTGTCGTCTGGCTCTGGTAGGGGGAGTCGTGAGCGTAAGGCTTGCAAGCGATGAGGGGGAAAGTCCGTTGATAGCTTGAATGTTAGTAGTAAGATCTTGAAGGTGATCCTACTGTGAATTGGGAGCCAGTGGAGACTTTTGAGGATCGGTGTTATATGGTCACGTCTTGACGCACCATTTAGAACTCTGGCTGCAGAGTTCATGGCGAGTTGGAGTGGAGTTAGGGTGGATTGAGGTAACCCTTGCAGAATCGCATTTGCATAGTCAAGATGTGGAATCGTTAATGCCTGAAAGATCGTTCTAAAATCATCCGGTTGTAGTAGGGGGCGTAGATGTCTGAGGGTTTTGATTTTTAGATATGTTGATTTGACCATGTTGCCAATATGGGATTTCATGTCCAGTTTCTGGTCCAGTGTTACACCCAGGTAACGGATTGTAGGTTTGGTTTGAAGCTCTACATTTCTGACTTTTAGGTTGGCCGGTGGGCGGAAGTTAGGGTTTCTGGTAATGAACAGCACTTCAGTCTTTTTGTGTTATATCAGGAGATTCTGATTTTGGAGCCAGTTTTCTACTGCAGTGAAGCAGTTTGTTAGTGATGAGAGCTCGATCTGGTCAGTCTTGAAGGGTGTGTATAGCAGTACGTCGTCGGCGTATATCATGCAGTTAATGTTGAATGATCGTATGAGCTCGCAGATGGGCTGCATGTAGATGTTAAACAGCAGGGCTGATAGGGAGGATCCCTGCGGAACGCCTTGTTTCTGGTGGAACGGTACTGACGTTGAGGTCTCTGTTTGCACATGCTGCCATCTATCAGAGAGGTAAGATTTGCACCATGCTAGGGCTGACTCGCAGATGCCTTTCTCTTCTAGCCGTCTCAGGAGGGTCGTGTGGCACACTGAGTCGAATGCCGCGGCTATGTCCAAAAATATAAGGGCCACACCGTGATGAATGTTGTCTATTGTGGTGAGAATGTTGTTGAAGAGGGAGGTGAGTAGTGTCTCTACACCATGGGCAGCTCTGAAGCCATGTTGACTGTGGTCTAGAGGTGCGGCATCGTCAATGTGTTGTTGTATCTGGCATTGGACTTCTTTTTCTATTATCTTGGCTAGGAGTGGAATACTGGCAATTGGTCTATATGACTCCACTTTCTGAGGGTCGAGTTTGCTGTTTTTTAACAGGGGTCTGATGGATGTTTGTTTGAGATTTAGGGGAAAAACACCTGAGCTGAATGATGTGTCACAGAGTCTGGCTATGAATGGGCTAAACTCAGTTTTTAGTTCCTTTATCCAAAAGGCTGGACATGGATCAAACTGCGCAGTGGAGGTGTTGATTGTGGAGATGGAGTCAACAATTTGTTTAAGTGATGGAGTGGAGAAGGTTGTTAGTTTTGTTGCATTGCTTTGTACTTTGTTGGGGGTGGGTGCTTCAAGCTTGCTGGTTTGGCATAGTTTCGATTGAAGGAAGTTGGCATAGTCTTGTGCGCAGATCTCTGTTTTTTGCACCGGACCTGGTTCAGTCGTGAGGTTCTTGACTAGGTTGAATAGGTCATGTGGTTTCTTTAGTGATCGTCGTAGAGTATCAGTGTGTGCTTGTCTTATTTTCTCAGTGATTGCTTTACGGTGAGATGCTAGTTGGAGGTTATAGGCCTCTTGGTCTTCTGTGGATCGGGAACTCTTCCATCGCCTTTCAAGTTTTCTGAGTTTGAGGAGGGAATCTCGTAGTTCTTTTGTGTACCAGGGCACGGCAGCCTTTTTCCTTGGGGCTTTGTTGTGCTCCGTGCGTAGAGCAATGGAGCTAAGGCTATCATTCCAACTGGAGACAAGGTTATCAAGGTTAGTTGATGTAGTGCTGAGGAGTGGCTGTGTGATTCATAATGGATTCCCTGTCAAAAGGATGAAAACTATGAGGGGGTATTCTTGTGGCATTTGTTTTGTTATCAGGGGGCTTCCTGGAATGGTTTTCCATGGGGATAAGGAACGTGATTAGCTTATGGTCCGACCAAGGAACTTCAATATAGGTTGGTGAGGAGTAGGGGACGGTGTTGTGGACGGTTAAAGGAGCGAAGATCAAGTCAAGTGTGTTCCCTTTTATGTGAGTTGGTTCGTTGATTAACTGCTGATAACCTAGGTCTGTTAGAGCATCAAGGAATGCTGTCGCTTGAGAGTCATGCAGGGATGGCAGGTTGAGGTCTCCCAGTATCCAGTTTGGGGCAAGTTCGGAGTATTGCAAGCTAGCTCAATTATCGTGGCGAGGTCCTCATGGGAGGGAGTTGGGGTCCTGTATAGCAGATTGATGGAGCAATAATTATTTGCTATGGTAACTATGTCAAGGTTGGGAGTGTTGGCACTGTTGGTGAGCTGGAAATTGAGGTCGGCTTTGGCGAGTATGAGTACACCGCCGCCTCTTTTGTCGTCTCTATGACAACAGTGTATTGTGAAGTTGGGGGGTAGCAGGTGGTTGAGGAGTATGGTGTCAGTATTTGTTAGCCAGGTTTCTGTGATTAGGAGAATGTCAAGGTTGTGGAGGGCGATTAAGTCAGTGATGATTGGCCATTTGTTGCGGACTGAGCATGCATTTATGAGAGCAGCCTTTAAATCTTGTGGGGGCGGGTTGAACTTTTTAACATTTGTGGTATGCTGAATTGCAATGTGTAGTAGGTGCTGGTATGTAGGATGCGTGTTGTTTACTGACTTGAGGGGAGTGTCTCTTGACCATTTCCTCCCATATCCATGTAAAGTAGGTATCTGGTTGTGAGTGCCTGTTAGGGCTAACGTACTACTGAACAACCCTAAGAGAAGGTAGCTACATATTAGTATTATCGTGAATTGATCCATTCTAATGATTGCACTGGCTTAAGATTAAGGAGCCTTAGTGAGTAAGTAGGACACAGAGTTAAGCGGATTCTGGAGTATACCGGTGATGTCCTTGTCTTTGGGTGGTTAGATGTAGTGCTACAGTTAAGTACCGTAATCATGCATATAGCAGTGATAGAGTAAACAGCAGAGTATGGTGGTTATACATAGGCTCATAGGTATATGGATACAACGTCCAGTTCTAAAATTCAAGGTTACATATGACATAGATCTGCAGTGTATACTATCTAATCGTTTTTAGGCCCGCTGGGTTTAAAGCGTGATCCTGTTATTTTGTATCGTACCTATTGTGTCCCGAGGTTCAGATTGGGTTCTGCTTCTTTGGAGCCTTTGTTGTGGTGTACCACTGAGGGGTCTTAGACGTCCAGGAGAGAGCTCAAGCAACTGAAGCGCGGGTCTGACGTTGAGGAAGAGGGTGGATATCCAGTGGACTCGGAGTGGTTCATGCGGTAGCTGCTGCTGGCGGAGCAGTAGGTGGATGTGCTCGTCGGGTGGGAGGGGGAGGTCAGATTTCCTTTGCGGGGTTGTGAGATGGTCGCTGCCTAAGGGCCGTGCCAAAGGGCCCTCTGGCGAGGCCCGATGGCGCGATGTAATTTAAATCCGGGTTGCTGCCCGAATTGGGCAGAGATGGCTGCTGCTCCCCCGCTGCTGGAGGCTTGATCCCCGGAGGGGAGAGCTGATGATGGTGGCGGGAGGGTTCTTTGTTGAGCGCCCGATGGCGCGATGTAATTTAAAACCGGGTTGCTGCCCCGATTGGGCAGAGATGGCTGCTGCTCCCCCGCTGCTGGAGGCTCGATCCCCGGAGGGGAGAGCTGATGATGGTGGCGGGAGGGTTCTTTGTTGAGCGCCCGATGGCGCGATGTAATTTAAATCCGGGTTACTGCCCCGATTGGGCAGAGATGGCTGCTGCTCCCCCGCTGCTGGAGGCTCGATCCCCGGAGGGGAGAGCTGATGATAGTGGCGGGAGGGTTCTATCCTAGGTGCATAACTTTGCACTTGTCCACATTAAATTTCATCTGCCATTTGGATGCCCAGTCTTCCAATTTATCAAGATCCTCTTGTAATTTTCCACAATCCTCTTGGGTTTTAACAACTTTAAATAGTTTTGTGTCATCTGCAAATTTGATAACCTCACTCGTTGTTCCCTTTTCCAGGTCATTTATGAATATGTCAAAAAGCAGCGGACCCAGCACAGATCTCTGCAGTACTCTACTATTCACCTTTTCCCATTGGGAAAATTGGCCATTTAGCCCTACCCTCTGCTTTCTATCTTTTAACCAGTTCCTGATCCACAATAGTACACTGCCTCCTATCCCATGACTTTTTAGTTTTGCCAAAAGTCTCTGATGAAGGATCTTGTCAAAAGCTTTCTGAAAGTCGAGATACACAATATCAACCGACTCACCTTTGTCTACCTGTTTATCCTTTTTGCCGTCTTGTGCTATGATAACAAACTGAGGCAAGATGGCACCCTTAGGCAGGAAGAGAACCATGCATGCATGGTGCATCTTCCAAAGGCTTTCTTTGAAAGCTGGGGAGAGGTTACTGTGCGGGCTCTGTTGGCACCAATGTCACCCATATGTGAGGACTGATTTCTGCTATTACAGGTGAGTAACTACGCTTTTTCAGCTCTGAACTCACCTAGAGTGTGTCTGCATCCCCCTGCTTGTAAATGGAGAAAGCGTAGTTGCTTACCTGTAATAGGGGTTCTCCATATACAGCACAGGTGTGCAACCACACTCACCCGCCTGCCGTCCCCTCACAAACTACTATCTTCTCCCATCGTCTGCAGCTGTTACCACTGGTCATCTTGCAGCATCCAGATTCCTCGCTTGTCTTCACAATCATTACCTGTATCTATTTTTTTTAATATTTTACATTTATTGAGATTCAAATTTACACATCCAAGAAATAAAAATCCATGAATGCATTGATAATGGATAACATTCATTATGCCTTGAGCTGCAGCTGGAAGCAGAAGGTGAGCCCCTCCTGCCCCCCCCCTCCCCCCCAACGATCCACCAATCAAAGGCTGCTGAAACCGGCATTTTAAACAAGACCATGCTGCTGATCATCCTCTTCAGCTCCGACAAGCCTTAGCTGCATCGGGAAGCAGAAAGTGAGCTCCTGCTCCCCCCCCCCCCATGATCCACCAATCAAAGGCTCCAGAGCCGGCATAAAATGAAGAACTCTCTCAGGCATGCCCGCGCCTACGGGCCAAGCCAAAGGGCCCTTTGGCATGGCCCTTAGGCGGGGAACTTGGAGCAGCACATTACAACCCCTGTAACAGTCACACGATACAAATTTACCAGACCCCACCATCTTAATCTGATAATTTAAACACACCATAGCTATATTGTTTGGATCATATGTTCACAATCACTTGGTATGCTATTTGCTGCCAATTGTATTACCATGCACTTAATGGCAAATTCATTATAGAAAATCACAAAGAGGTCAATATAGACTGTTAAGCTCACTCTTTTCCTCTCTGAGACATACCATCATCTACCAAATCGTTACCTTGTATCTGTAACCTGTAATATGTAACCATATCTGCTACTTCATCTCTCTGTTACAATTTGCTTGGGTTTACTGCTTTATATTTTAGTAGAGATCAATTCACCTACATTAAACCTCAACCGTAGACACTAGACAGTCACCACACTTTCCAAACATACCATACCCTACACCAGGGGTCTCAAACTCAAATTGCTTTGAGGGCCGAATGAGGACTTGTAAAGTAACCCGGGGGCCGCATAAGACACGGGCCTCATTTGCATAAGGGGCCTCATTTGCATAAATATTTGCATAATGTTGCATAATGAGTGCATGGATAAAGAAAGACTAGAAAATTTCTATATTACTATAATCCAGTGCCAACCGCCAGGCACATTAGGAACTACTACTAACACTGCCCATTTGGAACCCATAGCAAACCCCCCGTATCATAACAGCACTACCAGGACTCACAAAGCACCAGACCCTACCTATCAAAAGGCAACACTGCAAATATTAAATCAATACATTTCAGAGAACAATACATGACCTACTGGGAAAAGAGAACAAGTAGCAATGTCAAATAGGAATTACACAGAATACCTCAGCACTGTAGAAATAAAACTATAAATAATTTCTTGTACCAAAGCACAGACATTAATGATGCACATTTCCCAGAGCTGACATATTCCAGTTAATAAATTCAAAATAAAGAGATATTTTTCTACCTTTTGTGCATTTTTTTTCAGTTGCAATTGCTCCAGCCACTTCTGGTTTCTTCGTGTCTTCTGCTATCTCCATCGTCTGCTGTCCATTTGTCCTTTCTTCTCTCTTCTAGTTTTTTTCCATTCTCTCTCTCTACATCTGCTTTAACATACTAATCTTTCTCCTTTTGCTCTTTCCTCATTCCTATTTCATCCACTCAAATTTTACCCCTCCATCCTCAATCCCCACTTACTCTCCCAATACCTGGCCAATTGTAGATTTGTCTTCTCTTCCAGACAAAATATTTTTCCCCTCTCCATTTCACTTTCCCAGCTCCATCCCATTCTAATCCTCCCCCAACATCAGCTCCCTTCTAGTTCCAGCCCCACCCAGCATCTGCTCCTTTCTAGTCCCTGCATCAGTCCATTTCCAGTCCTATCCTAGTCTCACCATCAGCCCATTTCCAATCCTAGCCCCCCATCAGCCCATTTCCAATCCTAGCTCCCTCCCCTCACAGCCCATTTCCATTCCAAGCCCCCCTCCCCATCAGCCATTTGCAGTTCAAGCCCCCCTTCCACTCAGCCCATTTCCAGTCCTAGCAACCCCCCCAGCCCATTACCAGTCCTAGACCCCCCATAGCCCATAACCAGTCCTAACCTCCCCATAGCGCACTTCCAGTCTTACCCCCCCATCACCCCATTTTCAGTCTTACCCCCCCCATAGCCCATTACCAGTCCTAGTCCCCCCCATAGCCCACTTGCAGTCGTATCCCCCATCACCTCATTTTCAGTCTTACCTCCCCTCATAGGCCATTACCAGTCCTAACCCCCCAATCAGCCCACCTCCAGTCCTAACCCCCATCACCCCATTTTCAGTCCTAGCCCCCACCATAGCCCATTACCAGTCATAACCCCCCCCTGCCAATAGCCCACTTCCAGTCCTAACCCCCATCTGCCCATTCCAGTCCTAGCCCCCACCATAGCCCATTACCAGTCATAACCCCCCCTGCCAATAGCCCCACTTCCAGTCCTAACCCCCATCTGCCCATTTCCAGTCCTAGCCCCCACCATAGCCCATTACTAGTTATAACCCCCCCCCAGCCCATTACCAGTCATAACCCCCCCTGCCAATAGCCCACTTCCAGTCCTAACCCCCATCTGCCCATTTCCAGTCCTAGCCCCCACCATAGCCCATTACTAGTTATAACCCCCCCCAGCCCATTACCAGTCATAACCTCCCCTGCCAATAGCCCACTTCCAGTCCTAACCCCCATCTGCCCATTTCCAGTCCTAGCCCCCACTATAGCCCATTACCAGTTATAACCCCCCCCCCAGCCCATTACCAGTCATAACCCCCCCCTCCCCCCTCTGCCAATAGCCCACTTCCAGTTCAGTCAGCCCTCCATAGCTCATTACCGGCCAACAAAAAAAACCCCAAAACCCTGGCTTCTGCTGCTGCCGTTGCCGCCGTGGCAGCAGCAGAATCAATTGTCAAATTAAAAAAAAAAACTGACTTCTGCTGCTCAAGCAGCTGTCCTGCGGCCCCTTTCCCTCTGCCCGGAGATCCGACTCTGCTCTCAGCGGCATGCTTTTCAAGCCGCGACGAGAGTATTCCCCTCTCGCGCGGTTTTTCAAGCCGCGCGAGAGGGGAATACTCTCTTCGCGGCTTGAAAAGCACGCCGCTGAGAGCAGAGTCGGATCTCCGGGCAGAGGGAAAGGGGCCACAGGACAGCTGCTTGAGCAGCAGAAGTCAGTTTTTTTTTAAAATTTGACAATTGATTCTGCTGCTGCCACGGCGGCAACGGCAGCAGCAGAAGCCAGGGTTTTGGGGGATTTTTGGTTTTCCGCCGTCGCGGGCCGCACAAAGTTGTCTCGGCCCGCGGGCCGCGTGTTTGAGACCCCTGCCCTACACACAAGTCATACCTCTCATAGAAATCTTGACTAATAAAACATACTCCTCTTCTACAAAACATCCTTTCATACCCATTACCAACCAAAATGGAGTACAAATTTATAGTTACCTGCATTCTACTGCTCTCCCAACTGACTCTCAGAATATGAAAGGCATACACCCAGCAGTTTAATACAATCTCTCCACTTACCATACCCATCATAACTACACAACTTAAACTTGTACCCTACCATTACCATAAAAATCCCCACCACTCTACCAAACATAGTTCCTACAACAGACTTATCCACATCAACCCAACAACCTTCACCCAAAATTCACAACCCCCTAACAAACACTACCCTATTAAATTTATGTTAATCAATGCCAGATCCATCAGGAATAAAATCCCTGTTATAACAGATCTGATTAATGACGAACTCCCAGATATTTTATGTATAACAGAAACATGGTTATCAGACACAGATCTTATCCTAACAAATCAACTAAAAATAAATGGCTATGACCTACACACATATCATAGAAACAAACAACACGGAGGCGAAGTCCTAATAATCAGTAAGCATAAACACAAAACCACCCCAAGCATATGCACCCACATAGATGGAATAGACTTTCTAAAAGTGGAAAACAGAAACTTCACGATATGCCTGCTTTACAGACCACCATCTCCTGACCATGAAAACCTGACCACAGTTCTTGAATCTGCATGCAATGCTCCCCTGAAGAAACCTTTTATCATAATGGTGACTTTAATCTACCATCAATCAACATACAATATGCAACATCATTCATCGACACGATGTCAGACTTGGGATACTCCCAGATGATAAACATGCCCACCCATGCAAAGGGAAATACCCTGGATCTCGCATTCCTCCCATCCTCAACTATAACACTACCCTCTGCCCCCACATCTCAACAAGTCCCCTGGTCAGACCATCACATAATAATATTCACGATACTCACATCCCCCCCCCCCATCAATGTAGCTAAATATAGACCCACCAAAAAAAAAGGTTCAAATGCTTCATTAAAGAAGACTTCCTAAACAAAATACTTCCAAACCTAAACTCAACACAATCTGACCTAAACAAATCCCTATACAATTGGAACACGTCGATCCAAAAAGCAGCCAATATAACCTGCAACCATTCTAAGACACCCAGAAAAGCATCAGAAAAATGGTTCACCAAAAAATTAGCTGATGCAAAAAAACACATAAGAAAATGTGAATACAATTTGAAACACAAGTCCCCAGAAAACAAACACATATACATGTCAACCTTGAAAGCCTAAAAGGATGCCACCTATAAAGCTAAAAAAAGACTACCACACCAAAAAACTAAACAAATTCTCTCAGCCGACCACGTGAACTATTCAAAATTGTTAAATCATTAACAAACACAACCCAGAATGACACAAACGCCTCAAACATAAATATACAAACCCTAGCCAACTATTTTCTAGTCTTCACCCAATAGATAAACAACTCCAGAACACTATAACCAAAATAAATACCACTACCTCCCCACTAGACCCTTGTCCAGTCTCCTGGATCAAGGTAACTAAATCAGAGCTAGCCCCTCACCTACTCCAAATAATCAACCAATCCATTCAACAAGGAATAATGCCAAAGGAACTAAAACAATCCATGATTCGGCCAATACTGAAGAACAAAACCCTTTACAGCAATGACCCCCACTTCATATAGAGTAGACCCATTGCCAGTATACCATTTGTAGCAAAACTAATTGAGAAAATTGTCCAAAATCAATTACAAGACTTTATAGACACCGTTGCACCTCTAGATGAACAACAATTTGGATTCCGCCCTTTCCATGGTGTCGAATCACTACTGCTGGTCCTCTTCGATGCCCTTATACGTGGCATAGACGACATTAGGCAATTGTTCATACTCATTTTTCTTGACATAACCGCTGCCTTTGACAATGTCGACCATATCAGCCTCCTTGCAAGACTCTCACAAATTGGAGTAACAGGAATAGCACACAAGTGGTTCCAATACTACATCAGACCGCACACAACAAGTCCATTTAGGTAATGAAACTTCAAACACATTCAGACAGGAGCAAGGAATCCTCCAGGGGTCTGCATTATCCACACTATTATTTTTTATTTTTTTATTTTTATTTACAGTTTTTTATTGAACCCATATGTCCACAGTACAAACCTGTACATATATCATGCATGCAAATAGGTGAACATAGTACAATGGATGCCCACTTATATGGTGATAACAGCACTCAAAGATACACCTTACCTCTTATCTAATTAGTATGCTTTGACTTAATCACAACCTTGGATGTCAACATGTTATTACAATAAAAAATATTAACCATTTTTCAACTGTGTACAGCTTATTATTTGGTAATCTTAATTTACTTAACTACTAATCTTAAATATTTGAACACCCATATAGCATAATAAAGAACTACGTCTTTCCCATAATTTTACGTACAATATAAACCTATAACCTATCCCCTCCCCAAACTTCACATACCCTACCTCCACCCTCCCTCCCTCCCCCCTTCTCCCCCCTCCCTCTCTCCTCATCCCCCCTCCCCCCCAAGACACGCCATAGCTCTCCCCAATCCACTTCAAACTTGTCCATCCTCTGCCGTCTGGCAGCTGTTAGCTTTTCCATTAGGACGATATGCCTAAGCCGCCCTTCAAAGTTCACCACTGTAGGTACTTCTCTCTCTTTCCATGCAGTGGCTAGCTCACATCTAGCAGCACTTAAACAAGCCGCTATCAACCGTCCCCTCCCTTTTGGCCGTCCTCCCCCCACCATGATAGCAACGCCACCCCCGGTTTCAACTCCACAGTCACCCCTAATTTCCCCTGTATCCATTTTTGAATCCTGTTCCAATAAACTTGAACCTTTCCACACCCCCACCAAATGTGCCAAAATGTTCCCACCTCCCCACATTCTCTCCAACACAAAGGCGTTACACCCGGGTATATCTGATGTAACCTCTCTGGTGTGTAATACCATCTAAATAGAATTTTATAACAATTTTCTCTGATACTACTCGACCACTGTGCTCTTTTCATCTGATCCCACACCTTCCTCCATTCTTTGAGTGCCATCGTACCCCCAAGCTCTGCCTCCCACTCTACCATATATCTAAATTTCCCCCTCTTTTGCCCTCTTATCCCTTTATATAATGCTGATATCAACCCTTTTGAACCCTCTTTCCCAAATCATATGGCCGCTAACTCTGATAATTCTCTCTCTAACCCCTCACTACCCAAGATTTTCATCAAGAAATGACCTGCCTGCATATATGCAAATCTATCCTTCCCCTCCAACCCATACTCTTCCCGAACCCCCTCCAATTTTTCAATCTCTCCCCCCTCCAATTTTTGAATCTCTCCCCCCTCCAATAGTTGATAAAAATACTTCAGTCCCTTACCCCGCCACTCATCAAACCTTCCCCCGCCACTCATCAAACCTTCCCCCTTCCCAACCTGGCATGAATGCTTTTCACCCTCCCCATGGTGTCATCAGGAAAAATCCACTACCCCGGTCTTTAATATCCTGTGCTCTCACCCCATCCCACACTCCTACCACCTGGCGCATTACCGGTCTGCCCATCCCTAGGTCCTTCCTATCTTTCCTAGTAGCCCATAACCACTCCTCCAACCTTCCTCCCTTTACCCTCGTTTTTTTCCAATGCCACCTCGGGTTTCACCCCTGGCCTGACCTGCCAATCCATTACATGACTCACTTGAGCAGCTCTGTAATAATCCTTAAAATTGGGAACCCCCAGACCCCCTTCATCTTTAGCTGCATGCATTACCTCCCTCGCTGTTCTCGGTGTTTTTTTTTCCATATCTATTGAAACACTTTTCTCTGTAAGGCCCGCAGCGCTCCATCCGGCACCCCCACCGGCAAAACCTGAAATACATATAGCAACTGAGGTAAAATATTCCTTTTAACTCCCGCGATCCGGCCTAGCCATGATACTTCATATCTCATCCACCCCTCTAAATCCCTATTAACCTCACCAAATACTCTCGGGTAGTTAACCTTATATAAATCCTCATATCTTGCCGCTATTTGAACCCCCAAGTAGCTCAGAGATTTATTTACCCATCTCAACGGATAATCTCTTTTAAGCTGCTCCTCTAATTCCACCGGTATCTTCACCTTCAACACCTCCGTCTTATTAGTATTCATTTTAAACCTCTTATACCCCCCCATACCCCTCTACTTACCCCATTACTTCAGATAATGATATCTGTGGTTGACAAATATATAAAAATATATCATTCGCATATAGCGAAATTTTATGACTAACCCCCCTCTGTCCAGTCCCTGTATCCTATCATTTACCCTAATCCTCTCCGCTAATGGCTCGACCGCCATAGCCAATAGCAGAGGTGACAATGGGCACTCCTGCCTAGTCCCCCTCCCTAGTCCAAAGTCCCTTGAATAACTCCCATTGATTTTAACCCGTGCCCTCGGCCCCGCATACAACCCCCGTATCCATTTTTCGAAATTTGGCCCATATCCCATTGTCTTCAAAACCTCCATCAAGAAATCCCAATGTACTCTGTCAAATGCCTTTTCCGCATCAATTGACATTAATATCAGATCCTCCTTACCCTATCCCTCCTCCCATACAACGCCAATTGCCCTCTTGATATTATCCGCTGCATGTCTGCCCCATGATAAACCCTGTTTGGTTTTCCTTTATTATTCCTGGAAGCCACTGTGCCAGCATCCCTGCTAGGATTTTTGCTAAGATTTTAACATCGACGTTCAATAAGGAGATTGGTCTATAAGAGCTTCAGTTTAGCGGGTCCTTCCCCGGCTTTGGGAAAATTGTAATTCCTGCTGTCAACATATCAGCAGTCAACTCCCCCCCCTCCTCCAACATCCCATTGAAAACCCTGCCCATCACTTCTTTAATCTCTCCAACAAAAAGTTTATAAAAGCTGCCTGGTAGCCCATCTAAGCCTAGCGCCTTCCCCCCCACCAACACTTTTACCACCTGTTCTACTTCCTCTCTCATAATTCGTGCCTCTAGCCCTTCATGAGCCTCCTCTGGGAGACCTGGCAATTTTATCTTCTCGAAGTACTGTTGAATTTTCTCCTCCCCAATCACTTCTCCCGCTTATAGAGTTCCTGGTAATACTGCGTAAATTGGTCTATAATGTCTTTTTCTTCCCTATATACCTCCCCTTTATTCCCCTTTAGCTGATGTATCATCGATGCCACCTTCCTCTGCCTCAATCTTCTGGCCAACAATTGCCCTGGTCTATTGCCAAACTCATAATACATCTGCTTTACTTGCCGCATTTCAAAAGCTACTTCCTCCATCTTTAGAGCTTGCAACTCCCCCCTCACCTTCTCCACCTCTCCCCTAGCCCTCTTCGACCCCGTCTGCCAATACTCCCCCTCCACCTTCTTGAGCAGTCGCTTCATCTCCCCTTCCTTCTGAACGCTAACCTTTTTCCTCTTCGCCCCCCACATAATAAACCTCCCACGGATATAGGTCTTCAATCCCATCCATAATGTTACTTCCCTCACCTCCCCATTATCGTTTAATGTTAAATAATCTTATCTCCAGGAACAAGTAGGAATGCAGTCTTCGCATATGGGTATCGTCGGTACCGACGGAGCCCGCGCGGGAACGCTCCCCAGCGTCCAATAGGAACGCTTTTGGGAGCATCCCTCAGCACATGCGCGCTGCCTTTCCGCCTTTCCAACTGTCCCTCTTCAGTTCTTCGTTTTCCGCAGAGCCGACAGGTCACATACCCTGTCACCGCAGAAAATTTCTTCTTTAAACTGTTTTTCTTGTGGTCGTGCCTGCCTCTGCTCGACGCCTACTGGTACCGCCGGTTCTCTTTTCTTCTTTAAAAAAAAAAAAAAAAAAAAAAAATATATATATATATACTTCTGAAGTGTTTCTCTTCAGAAACCTTTTCTTTTTGGTGCTAGGTGCCATTTTGGGCATTAGGCCCCATTTTCCTCAAAAATGGAAAAACCAGCTAGTGGTTTTAAAAAATGTACTAAGTGTGGCGGTACCATTTCTGTAACCAACACCCATGACTGGTATCTTAAATGTTTAGGCCCTGACCATTCTCCATCGGAATGTCTCTCTTGTATGCGGATGACTAAAAGAGGAAGACAGAACCAGGCTGCAAAGCTCGGTACCCTCTTCAGATGCGATGTCCATTGCATCGACGTCTTCCAGAGCCTCGTCTTCCTCCCATGGATCTCAGGTAACTAAACATAAGAGCCGGTCCTCAAAGGGTAGATCTCCTGCTAAGCATCGAGAAGCCATTGGCATTGCCCTTGAGGAAACTACACCGGATAAACAGCCCCGGCGGGAGGCTTCGGCCTCCAAAGCACTAACGGGGCTCCAGGATGTTCTCGAGGCCTCGACCTCGGCAGAACTACTGGTGCCATGCTCAGGGGTTCCGGCCGCTTCTACCGGTACCGACACCCAGGCATCGGCAGCATCGATAGACCAGAGATTCCTCGCTATCAAACGCAGTCTTGCAGCTCTCCTTACAGCTGCGGTGCCGTTGACAGCGCTACTGACGGTTCAGCGGGCACCAGTACCAGCACTGGTGCCCATACTGGTACCAGCACCGATGGTACTGGCCCCGGTGGGCGTTCTGCCCATGCTGACATTTTCGGGCATCGACAGATTGGTACCGGACCAACTCGGTGTCGACTTCGATCGATACCGATACCATGCTTTGCATGAACATCCGGATCGGAGATATTTTGAATCTTCTGATTCCGATGACTCAGATAACTCTGCCGGTACCAGAGTACTTCTGCCGGAAGACCCCTCTTCTCCTCAACACAGAATGTCTCCTCTGGAGGACATGTCGTTTCAGGATTTTATTCGTGATGTGGCCCGAGGCCTATCAATCACGGTAGCTCCTGAAAAAGAACCTAGAGCAAAGGAATTGGAAATACTCCAATATCCTAAAGCTCCCAAAGAGGCAGCTACTCTGCCCATTCATGAAATTCTTCATGATTTGATGCTCAGAATGTGGGAAACACCTTTGACCACATCTCCTCATTCTAGGAGACTCGATACCATGTATTGAGTTCCACCATGTCCTGGTTTTCAAAAAACTCAGCTGCCACACCATTCAATGGTAGTGGAATCAGCCATGCGTAGGATGAAAAGTGCAAAAAGACATGCATCCAATCCTCCAGGTCGTGAATGCAGGACTCTTGACGCCTTTGGGCGTCGAACATTTCAGGCTTCCATGCTTTCAGCTAGGATCAGCTCATATATTTTATATATGGGAATGTTCCTCAAGGAAGTCACAGGAGACTTGGAGCTTATGAGCCCCCTTCTCCCTGATGACAAACAACAAGACTTCCTTACTCTTGTCAAGCATGCTCAAGACTTTTCCAAGTTTGTAAATTGTGCAGCCTTTGACTGCTTTGAATGCATCAGCAGAACTTCTGCTATTGCCATTGGTGCACGTCGAATTGCCTGGCTTCAGGCTTCAGACGGAGATTTGGGTACAGGACAAATTAGGGAACATCCCTTGCACAGGAGAAAACCTCTTTGGCAAGAATTGGCAGGAGAAGGCTAATGAGATAGATGCTGACAATATCACTTTAGACAGATTGTCAAAATCTACGGCCACTCCAGCCAAAAAGAAACCCTATAAAAAACCCTTTTTCAGCAAAAAGAGGAAGTTTTACCCATCCTATACCCAACAAGGGCAAGCTCAGGGTCAATTTGCCCAAAAGGGACAACAGCAACAATCCAGACAACAAAAGAAGCCAAAAGGGCCGAGAGCTCAACCAGCTCCACAGGCTCAGCCCCTCGAGGACTTTGACACCTTCCTAGAGAGCTTAGCTTTCCTGCCTCTGAAGGGTACAGAACCCCTAAACATTCCAGGCAGTTTGTGTCATTTTGTCAACAGATGGCACCAAATAACAGCAGAAAATTGGACTCTGTCCATTGTAGGGGAGGGGTACAAGCGTCATTTTCACAGCATGCCCCCTCCTACAATTGTAAGACAGTTCAATTCCCAAACCCCTCCAGACAATCTACTGGATCAAGAGGTCTCAACACTCCTTGCTCAGGAAGCAGTAGAGGAAGTACCCATTTCCCAACAAGGTACAGGGTTCTACTCCCCCTATTTTCTTATTCCAAAGAAAACAGGAGGACACAGACCCATTCTAGACCTCAGAGAATTGAACAAATAAATATCTGTTCCGAGAAAAGTTCAAAATGATTTCTCTGGGAACTCTTCTGCCATACCTTCAAAGTCAGGATTGGCTTTGCTCTCTAGATCTAAAGGATGCATATACTTATATTCTGATCCATCCAGATCACAGGAAATTCTTACGATTCCTTTTCAAGGGAAAACATTTCCAATACAGGGTTCTTCCCTTTGGTCTGGCTTCGGCACCAAGAGTATTCACGAAATGCATGGCAGTAGTAGCTGCATTTCTGCGAACCCTAAGGATATTCGTCTTCCCTTATTTAGATGACTGGCTCATTCGAGCCCCCATGGATCCAGAGGCCAGCTCTGCACTGTCTCGCACAATGCAAATCCTTCAATACTTGGGATTGGTCATAAACCTCCCAAAATCCCAGCTTGCTCTGTCTCAGTCCCTGTAGTTCATAGGAGCTTGTTTAGATACCAGACAGTCAAGGGCTTTTCTCCCACAACCCCGCTGTCTTCGCATAGTGCAGCTAGCTTCTCAAGCAGCGGCGAAGTCCTCCCTAACTGCTCGAGAACTACTGCAACTATTGTGACATATGGCATCCATGGTTCATGCGGTTCCCTATGCTCGCCTTCATATGCGAGCAGCCCAGTGGACCCTATCCACACAGTGGACACAGGCCACAGGACGTCTGTCGGACAAGATATCAAACTCACAACGACTGATCTTGTCCCTACAATGGTGGCAATCACTGGAAAATCTTCTAGTGGGGTCTCCTTTCCAGCAACCCCTATTCCAGGCCACCCTAACAGATGCATCACAGGTGGGATGGGGAGCACACCTGCATCATCTCTCTACCCAGGGTACCTGGACTTCACAGGAAGCTTGTCTTCACATAAACCTCCTGGAACTCAGAGCAATCTATCTAGCTCTTCGAGTATTCCATGCCCAGCTCAGCTACAAGACAGTCCTAGTCCAAACGGACAATCAAGTAGCTATGTTCTACGTGAACAAGCAGGGCGGAACAGGCTCTCTGTCAATATGCAATGAAGCTTTATGACTATGGGCCCTCGCCAGAGAGCATCAAATTCACCTTCTCGTGGTATATCTTCCAGGCATTCAAAACCTTTGTGCAGACAAACTCAGCCGAGTACTGCTGCCTCACGAATGGTCTCTCAACCTAGACCAGGTGGCCAAGATATTTCAGATCTGGGGAACCCCAGATATAGACCTATTTGCAAGTCCACTGAATGCCAAACTTCCCCAGTTCTGTTCCAGAATTCCGGCTCAAAATTGCCAGGCAAGGGATGCCTTCCTTCTTCACTGGGGTCACGACTTCCTCTATGCCTTCCCACCCATTCCCCTCATCCCCAAAACACTCTTCAAGCTTCAGAGAGACAGGGGTCATATGATCCTCATAGCGCCACAGTGGCCACGCCAAACGTGGTATCCCCTGCTTCTACATCTTTCTCAAGCTGCACCTCCAGATCTTCTCTCCCAAGAGAACGGGATGCTATGGCACCCGAATCCCCAGTTCTTGCATCTCAGGGCCTGGTTGCTGAAAGCTTAGACCTTCAGGATCTCAACCTTTCCCAACAGGTAAAAGATATCCTTCAGGCTTCTAGAAAACCTTCCAGAAGACGCTCTTACGCCTTCAAGTGGAAACGTTTTACTATATGGTGTTCATACTTTGGATTGTAAAAGAGCCTTGGCTTTTTACCTACAAAGAACACAGCAACATAGAAGGTCTTCTCAACTTTTTATTGCTTTTGATTCTAGTCATTTGGGACTTCCAGTCTCCAAAAGAACTCTATCCAAATGGATTGCACAATGCATATCCTTTGCTTATGAGAGTAAGAGTCTTCCTCTTCAAGGCCATGTCACAGCTCATAATGTGAGAGCCATGGCAGCCTCTATGGCTAACCTTCACTCTGTGTCTATTGATGACATTTGTCGAGCAGCCACCTGGTCATCGGTACACACCTTTACAGCCCACTACTGCCTAGATAAAGCCTCCCGTCTGGATGCCTTCTTTGGCCAAGCTATTCTTCAAAATTTCTTTCAGACCTAATTCAACTCCTACCCACCAACCCTGGTGGGATGCCAGAGATCCATGGGAGAAAGCATGGCCCACCTTACTATAGGTGGCAGCTTCCTGGGGTTATCTCCCTGGCATCTTCAGCTAGGGAGTCCCCATATGTGAAGACTACATTCCTGCTTGTTCCTGGAGATAGTGTAGTTAACCTGTAACAGGTGATCTCCGGGAACAGCAGGAATTTAGTCTTCACAACCCACCCACCTCCCCTAGGAGTTGTCTCTCTATTTCTCTGTCTCTTTCCTCTATCCCTCTATCCTTTCACTCAGCTACAAACTTAACTGAAGAGGGATAGTTGGAAAGGCGGGAAGGCAGCGCGCATGTGCTGAGGGATGCTCCCAAAAGCATTTCTATTGGACGCTGGGGAGCGTTCCCACGCGGGCTCCGTTGGTACCGACGATACCCATATGTGAAGACTAAATTCCTGCTGTTCCCGGAGATCACCTGTTACAGGTGAGTAACTACGCTTTATTGCATGTCTGATATCAACCACCACCTCCTTACACTTGAGCAGACTCTCATTCAGTCTCCAGAATTTTACCCCCATTTGCCTCCTTCCACCTGACTACCTCTACCACCCCGTGATCAGACCACACTATTGGTTCTATACCTCCTTCTTTAACTTCCAACATCCATTCCTTATCCACTAATATCATATCTAGTCTACTCCAACTATTATGTGGTGTGGAAAAAAACATGTATTCCCTCTTCCTTGGGTGTAACTCCCTCCACATATCTACCAAATCATATTGTCTCATCAACTGTTTCAACCACCTTCTATTTCTCCCCCCCCCCCTATATCTGACCTGGCCAAATCCCTATCCACCTCTGGATTTAAAACTACATTAAAATCCCCCCCCCCCCCCCAATAATCAGCTTCCCCTGAACTTCCCCATCTAGCAATTTTCTCATTTCCCTCCAAAATACCACCTGATTCCCATTCGGCCCATAGACCGACACTATTGTAATTTCCTGTGTCCCCATTGTCCCTTTTATACCCACAAGCCTCCCTTCTAAATCCTTAAAACTACCCTTCACTTGAACCCCACTTCCTTTGCTCACCAAGATAGCCACCCCTCCCTTTTTGACTCCCTCCTTATTAAAGGAATAAAATTGATCGGGAAACCATCCATTCTTCAACCTTCCCATATCCTGCCTTCTCAGATGCGTTTCTTGCACTAACACCACATCCCACTGGTTCCTCCGAGCCTCCTGGAGTAACAAGTCTACATTTATTAGGGGAATTAAGACCTTTAGCATTCATTGATCCTATCCGCAGAATGCCCCTATGCCCCTCCACCTCCTCCTCCTTTCTCCCACCTTAGCGTGTCTCCTCCTCCTCCCCCCCTTCCCTCCCCCCTCAACCTCCCCTCTATGGAACTACCCCCTTCCCCCCCAATACCCTTCTCCCTTCCCCTCCTTCTTCCTTCCGTGTGTGTCATGTCCTATCCCATTACCATTACCCGCCCCATCTGAATACCACATCTCCAAAGAGATCAGACCCCCCATCACATCACATCATAACATGCATAAAGAGTTACATGAACATATACTCATATAATCCCCCCTCCATCATTATCATCATTCCCCCCTGCTGCCCTATGAGTCCAATGTCCAAGGGGCCCTACCGCCCTGCATCAATTGGCCTCCATTGAGCTCCTTATCCTCCTACAGGCACTCCTCATGTGTCGTCCTCATTCTGCGCAGATTTCTTCTCCTGGGACAATCTCTTTAGTCTCTTCTCTTTCTCTCCCACGTGCTGTCATTGGGATGAAACTTGCATTCTGCTCCCAGTACTTTTGTTTGGCATACCCTTGTCCCTCCCCGTACCTCTCAGGATGTTCTCACACCCCAACTCCTGTAATACAGCCCATGCTTCATCCGCCGTCTTCACTTTTTGGGACACGCCATTGACAGTCACTAATAGTCCGAAAAGGGAACATCCATCGATACCTAATCCCTTTTCCTTGCAGATATGCCGTTACGTCCTTCAAGTTCCTCCGCCGCTCCAACGTGCCCCGAGATAGATCATTAAATATTTCCACTTCACAGCTTTCCCAGGCAGTCCTTCCATACTTCCTGGCCAAATTTAGGATCTTTTCTTTGATAGGGAAGCTGCTCATACAAACTATGATATCCCACACCTGTTTCTCTCTCCGAGGGCCCAAACTCTGATGTGCTCTTTCCACCCCCACCTTGGGCCACCTGACCTTCTTCACTTTCTTCCATGCTCAATATATGCACACAAAGTCGCTGAATAACCTGCTCGCAGTTTTTATACACTTCTGTCTCTGGTATCCCTCGCACCCTGAGATTGCACCTTCTCGCTCTGTCTTCAATCTCTTCCAACTTCTCTTTTATCTCCTCCTGCTGAGTTTTAACTATACGCTGCTCCGCCGCTAGCTCCTGCAATTCGCCATCTTGACCCTCCAAGTGCTCTTCCATTTCCACCACACGTTGACCCAAACTAGCCATCTCCTTTTGTATAGTTTATAAAGTCTCTTTTAAGTCCTTGTGCATTTCTTTCAGCTCGTTAGACATTTCCCTCTTAAAGGTTTGCAACCACACTTGGATACTCACCCCATCGCGTTGCCGCATGTTCGCACCTTCCTCCTCCTCCGAGCTCTCCATTTCGTCGGCATCCTCTAGGCCGCCAGAGCTCGGCCCCATTGCCACTTCTTGCTGTGCATATGCGGACTGAAAAACGGCCATTTTCTTTCGGGCCAACATAGCGTATGCAAGTGCCTGACTCCCTTCCACCTTGCTTCACGGGGGTAGCAAATTTTTAATCTTTGCTGTGGGAATTGGACGGAGCGCTGCTACTCTTCTGCCATCCGCTCCGTGACGTCACCGGAAGTCCCCCATCCACACTATTATTTAACATATACATACCTTCAACCACTGCACCCAATGATCCTTGTCCAGCTCTCTGGATAAAAGAGCTACATCATGACCTAAGCCAACTCCTGAGCAAAATACTGAATCAATCACTCTCAATGGGATTGTTTCCACAGAGCTTAAAACACACATCTATCAGACCACTCTTGAAAAACAACAGACTTGACCCATCCAAAGTTGAATCTTACAGACCTATTTCAAGCATCCCCCTCCTTGCCAAAATAATAGAAAAGATAGCCCAGCGACAAATCCAACAACATGTTGACACCGAAGCCCCACTGGATCCATCCCAACACGGTTTCAGGGAAGCACACGGTGTGGACACCTTACTCACTACCCTCTTCAATAACCTAGTCTCCGGAATTGACAACATTCACCAAGGATTTGTCCTCATCTTCATGGACATTGCAGCAGCCTTCGACTCGGTGAGCCATGAGATACTATTAAATCGCCTTGAAGAAAAAGGGATACAAGGCACGGCACTGAACTGGTGCAAATCATACCTGTCAAACAGATGGCAACAAGTGAGGACCGGCTCCTCGACCTCAGAGCCATTTCTACAAATGCAAGGGGTGCCGCAGGGATCATCACTATCTGCATTGATATTTAACATTTATGTGCAGCCCATCTGTGCTTTGATCCGAGCTTTCAACGTCAACTGTCTTGCCTATGCGGACGATATCCTGCTATACATCCCATTTACGATTGACCAGCCAGATTTTTCTCCAATAATAAGATGCTTTGAAGCAGTAGCAGGCTGGCTGCTCATGCAAAACCTACGGATCAACCACAGCAAAACGGATGTCCTCTTCATCACCAGGAACCAGGATTTCACCCCACCTTCGTCATTACAAGTCAACATTACCGAACTGAAAACCAAAACTACAATTCGCTACCTAGGCATTACACTCGACCAACAGCTGGATATGAAAACTCGCATACGAAACACTGTGAAGGCAGTATACAATAAGATACAAACATTACGACACCTACGACCTCTGCTTGACCTTGCTGACTACCGAACGATCTACCAAGCCTTAGTAATCCCACACATGGATTTCGCTAATGTAATCCCACAGGTCTCCCACAGGCAACACTAAGTCCGCTCCAGCTTGCGATGAACTCAGCTGCGAGAGTTCTAGTAGGAGTAGCAAGGACAGACCACATAATTCCAGTTTTGATGAAACTCCACTGGTTACCTGTACAGGCCAGAATCCATTACAAGACTCTAGTCCTGACCTTCAAAGCACTAAATAATCAGCCCCCCACGCCAATCAGCAAGCTCATTCACAGATTACCGGATAATAGAAACAGAAGATCCACAATGACGAACACATTAGAGGTCCCTAAAGCAAAATGTCCAACAGAGCCTTCACGATTTACGCGCCTAGAGCCTGGAATGACCTCCCCACAGATATCCGAACCATCACGAACCTGGCCCTATTCAGAAAAGCGCTGAAACATCATCTGTTCTTATGATACTACCCTGAATCTGATCCTGGAAAGCAGGTGATAAGCACTCTGACTACCCACCCAAATCGCCCCAACATACATACCCAGCAAGAAAACGGTTAGCCAGCTTGAACCCCTCGACCCAAATTGCCTATATCTAGGAATATATTCACCAATGTATATGAAATGTAGATAGTTTTCCCCAGTTATACCCAAGTTTACTACCCTGTTCATTGTAAATACAATGCGGCTTACATAAGAACATAAGATATGCCATACTGGGTCAGACCAAGGTCCATCAAGCCCAGTATTCTGTTTCCAACAGTGGCCAATCTAGGTCATATGTACCTAGCAATTTCCCCAAGGGACACAGGTTCCACAATGCTTGTATTGGTTCAAGCATTGATATCCTGGGTCCCTTCTTAATAATGGTTTATGGACCTTTCCTCCAGGAACTTGTCCAAACCTTTTTTAAACCCAGCTACACTAACAGCCTTTACTACATCCTCCGGTAACAAATTCCAGAGTTTGATTACACGTTGAGTGAAAAAATATTTTCTTTTATTAGTCTTAAATAGTTTACCCTGTAGCTTCATTGCATGTCCCCTAGTCTTTCTATATTCTGATAAGGTAAACAATCGATCGACGTTTACCCATTCCACGCCGTTCATTAATTTATAGAATTCTATCATATCTCCCCTCAGCCGTCTCTTTTCCAGGTTAAAGAGCCCTAACCTTTTTAGCCTTTCTTCATAGGAGTATCCTTCCATTCCCTTTACCATTTTGGTGGCTCTTCTCTGAACCTTTTCTAAAATCGCTATATCCTTTTTAAGATACGGCGACCAGAATTGCACACAATATTCAAGGTGCGGTCTCACCATGGAACGATATAGAGGCATTATAATATCTTTTGTTTTATTTTCCATTCCTTTCCTTATCATACCTAGCATTCTATTTGCTCTCTTGGCCGCCGCTGCACACTGGGCTGAGGGTTTTAACATGGTATCCACAATGACGCCTAAATCTTTTTCCTGGGTGGTGGTTCCTAATGTGGAACCTTGCATCGTGTAACCATAGTTTGGGTTGTTCTTCCCTAGGTGCATAACCTTGCACTTGTCCACATTAAATTTCATCTGCCATTTTGATGCCCAGTCTTCCAATTTATCAAGATCCTCTTGCAATTTTCCACAATCCTCTTGGGTTTTAACAACTTTAAATAGTTTTGTGTCATCTGCAAATTTGATAACCTCACTTGTTATTCCACTTTCCAGGTCATTTATGAATAGGTCAAAAAGCAGCGGACCCAGCACAGATTCCTGGGGTACACCACTATTCACCTTTCTCCATTGGGAAAATTGGCCATTTAGCCCTACCCTCTGCTTTCTATCTTTTAACCAGTTCCTGATCCACAATAGTACACTGCCTCCTATCCCATGACTCTTTAGTTTTGCCAAAAGTCTCTCATGAGGGACCTTGTCAAAGGCTTTCTGAAAGTCCAGATACACAATATCAACCGACTCACCTTTGTCCACCTGATTATTCACTCCTTCAAAAAAACATAACAGATTAGTAAGACAAGATCTTCCTTGTCTAAAGCCATGTTGGCTGTCTCCCATTGCTTGCTGCACTGTAATGTGTTATGTTTTGAATGTACACCGCACTGATCTGAATAGCGCGGTATATAAGAAAAGTTTAATAAAATAAATAATAAATAAATAAAATAATACAAAAAATTTAAAGTGAATTACCACATCTACGCGGATGACATTATGATATACCTTCCCATAGATACTCTAAACACCGCTTGACACATAATCAAAGCCTGCATTTCGGAAGCACAAGCGTGGCTAAATGTAAATAATCTGTCCATCAACTTTAAAAAAACGGAAGTACTCTTCATATCAAGAAACCCAAACTTCACCCCCCCCCACAAACATTCAAAATTCTTAACACAACCCTCTCTGTTAAAAAAGAAGTAAGGTATCTAGGTGTCATACTGGATCAATCCCTAACATTATCTGCTCACATAAAACAAATAACCAAATCTGTCTACTTCAAACTAAGAACAATACAACACCTCAGACCCCTTTTAGACACACACAATTTCAGATCAGTAGTTCATGCACTGATCACCCTCCATGTTGATTTTTGTAACAGCCTCCTTAACGGTATCCCCCAAAAAAGCACCTCAAACAACTCCAAACAGCACAGAATGTAACCACAAGAATTGTATGCAAAGCCAGACTCTCTGACCATATAACACCCCTACTATACAACCTTCATTGGTTACCAATAATTAGCAGAATTCAATATGAAACAATAATGACAATATTCAAGACGATCAATGATATTGCTCCATCCCATCTTACAACACTAATAACCCAATCCACCAACACTAGATCAACAAGACTACACTCTCAGAACACACTTGCGATCCCTCCCATCTACCACAAAACTAAGCAAGTTACAAGTAACCGAGCATTCTCACTAGCTGCACTGAGGTTATGGAATGACCTCCCGGCCTTCCTTCGTGCTATTAAAGACATAAAACTGTTCAGAAAAGAACTAAAAACTTTCCTGTTCACTCAACATTTTAAAGATCACGTGGAAGACAGTGGCTTGCCCCCTGAAACACCACAAGCCCAACCCACACAATGACACTCTTTTCTCTGTGCCAACTGTAAATAGTATTGCCTGTCATAACTGTACATAGTTCTACTAGTTGAATATCCTTAAAGCACCCATCCTATCGTGTACATAGTTATGTCCGTTACTGTTATATAATGTTAAATTGTGTTCTATGTAGAAATGTTGTTCATTGTACACCGCCCCTGATCTTGGGAAGGAGCGGTATTAAAATAACAAATAAATTAATAAATACCCATCTATATCTTAACTAGTCCACAAGGAAATAAGAAAGGGGAGGAATAGGAAACAAAACAAAAATAGGGACCGGGACTGAGATCCCTACCTCCCCATCCAAAAGACAAAAAAGGGAAGCAGGTAAAGACTTACACGTCAGCCATATGAGAGGGAACTACAGCTTGTACAGACACTTCTTCTCTTGCACATAAGAACTCCAGCAGTTGTCTGGGCTCAAAAAACACATAAACCTTATCTTTATAGGAAACATAACATCGAACAGAACATTTTAACTGAAAAGAAGCCCCAAGGGCCAAGACCCTAGGCCGAAGGCCCATAAACTCCCTTCTTAACAAATCAGGAAATAACTTAACCTGAGACCCCAGAAAAACCTGATTTAAGTCCTAAAATAAGAGCGGAAAATTAAAGCCTTATCCGACTTCAGGGCAAGAGTAACAAGCAAAGTAGATCTACCTGTAATTACCTCCAGGAAATTTTCTAAAAACCCAGTAAGGTCCCACCCCTCAAGGAAACAGCTCCAGGCATATCACCAGGGTCCCCAGCTCCCATAGATATTGAGACTGAGTCACAGATAGAAAGTGTTCCTGAGGAATTTTCAACACCTCCACAAAATATTTCTGCAGCATCTCCACTGCTGATAAAACTGGAGATCTAGGGATGTTCAAAAACCCAATGTTGCACCGTCAAACTTGATTTTCCAAATACTCCGTCTTCCTCTGGGACACCAACCTGTCCTTAATCTGGGCCTCCACCGGATCCCGAAGATGGCCCAGCTCCTGTTCCATAAGGAGGATTTTTCCTGCTTGCTGCACCATCAAAACACCCAAAAGAGAACTAAGAGAAGAGTTGCAATATACATCTTGGCAATCCCCAAAGCAATGACCCATAGTACACAAACAACTGTAAACAGGGCTTTCAGTCTCTGCGCACCCAGATGCTGGAACACTCTTCCACCCAATATACGAGCGATCCCTGATCTAGCTAAATTCAGGAAGGCACTGAAGCACTACCTCTTCCTCAAATGCTACCCGGAGGTAGGCACACCAACCCCTTCACGTACAACAAAGCTACATGACCACATGTAACTACCCTCAAAGTAATGTATATACGTGTAAATACATCTCCAGGAACAAGCAGGAATGAGTCTTCACATATGGGTACGTCGGTACCGACGGAGCCTGCGCGGGAACGCTCCCCAGCGTCCAAAAAGAAAGCTTTTGGGAGCATCCCACGCGCATGCGCGCTGCCCTCCCGCCCATTCACTTCCCTTTCATCAGTTTTCCGCGGAGCCGGCAGGACGAATTCCTGTCACCGCAGAAAATTCTTCTTTTTATTCTTAGTTTTTTGTGGTCGCGTCTGCCTTCCCTCGACGCCACCGGTACCGCCAGTGCTTTTCTTTTTTCTAAAGAATTTCTCTTTTCCTCAGAAATTTGTCCTGTTTAATGTCTGACGGTTCTAGGCCACTAGGCCTCCATCTTTCCATTATGGAAAAGCCAGCCACTACTCTTAAGAAATGCTCAAAGTGTGGCGGTACAGATATTTTTTCTGACACCCATACTTGGTGTCTAAAATGTTTGGGTCCTGACCATCGCCCACTGGAGTGTCTTTCCTGCTGGAGCTCAAATAGAAGAAATCTTCAGAATCGAGCACAACTCGATACCCGGTTCACATCGCACTCGATGTCACCAGCTACAGTATCTCCACAGGATCAAGTAACCAAACAAAAGTCTGTAAAGACTAGCCAGTGTTCGAGTGGTAGATCTCCTTCCCAGTATCGAGATGGCTCTGGCCTTGCCCTCGAGGACATTTTGGCAATAAAGCCCCAGCGGGAGTCTTCAGGCTCCAAAGCATTAACGGGGCTTCAGGTTGTTCCCGGGGTTCTTACCTCGATGAACATACCTGGGCCATGCTCGGTGGTTGTGGCCGCTTCGAGCGGTACCGACACCCGGCATCGGCTATGGTGATGGATGAAACACTCCTCACCGAGGATCGCAGTCTAGCGCTCTCGGCTACTTCGGTACCGCTAGAGTTGCTGCAGACCATTCCTCCAGTATCGGTATCGGCTTCGGTACCGGTATCGACATCGGTGTCGGTACCGTCCATGCTTACTTCGACAGACACGCTTCCTTCGATGCCGAGCCTGGAATTGATCTCTAGCATGGATGATTCGGTACCGACTCGTCTCGGTACCGACCTCGGGCGGTACCGAAGACATCGCTTTAAGGAAAATCCGATGCTTCATCCTTTCAGGTCTTCCGATCCCGATGACTGGGATGGATCTATCGGTACCAAGGCTAAATCTTCAACAAGTCTAACCTTTACCCCTCATTTTAGAGGGTCCTCCTCAGGGGAGATTTCTTTTCAAGCTTTTCTGCTTGATATGGCAAAGTTACTTGCCATTTCTATACCTGGTAAAGAATCCTTGCCAGGGGATTCAGAGACCCTGCAATCCCCCTGGATTTCAAAGGAGGTTATCATGCTTCCTTTGCATCAGATCTTACAAAATCTACTTTTAAGGATGTGGGAAACTCCTTTAACGGTATCACCACATTCTAAGACACTTGACTCCATGTACAAGGTGCCACCTTCTCCAGGTTTTCAAAAGACTCAACTTCCTCATCATTCTATTGTTGTAGAATCAGCAACGAGGTGTATTAAGAGTGCAAAGAAGCATTCTTCTTATCCACCAGGTCGTGAGTCTAGAACTTTAGATGCCTTTGGACGTCGATGCTTTCAGGCATCCATGCTTTCAGCAAGAATTATCTCATATATTTTCTATATGGGATTATCTCTTGAAGAGGTCACAAAGAACTTAAAGTTTTGAACCCTTTTCTTCAAGAACATAAAAGAGCAGACTTTTTCATATTAGTCAGTCATGCTCAAAATGTCTCTAAATTCCTTAATCGTGCTTCCCTGGACTGTTTTGAGTCTATTAGCAGAACCTCTGCTATAGCCAAAGGAGCATGACGCATGGCCTGGCTCCAAGCTTCAGACTTGGACAAATGGGTACAAGAAAAGCTGGGAAATACTCCTTGTACTGGTGAAAATCTCTTTAACAAGGATGCTTTATTTCAAGCTAATCAGTTAAACACTGATATTGTTGCTTTCAGAGGATTGTCAAAACTTTCCTCTGCCCCTGCTAGTAAAAAATCTCCTAACAAACTTTATTCCCCTAGGGGGAAAAAGTTTTATTCATCTTCTACCCATCATGCAGATGTTTCCAAAGAAGGGCAACATCATACCAGGCTAAGAAAACCAAAGTCTCAACAGGCTCAGCAAACTCAGCAGTCGCAGGGTTTCTGATTTTTATTCATTAAATCTTTTTTCCTGTTGAGTTTCACAACCACTACTTCTTAACTACAGAAGCATTTACAGTTCTTCTCATCCTTATTGAGAGGTCAGTGATACACTGCCTTAATCCTCCACTTTAGGCATGAATCTCTTGCTAAGAGCAGTCTATCCTTTCAGCTGTTAGAGCTATTAAGGATAATCATGCCCTACAGGTAACAAGTTTCTCCTCTCCTTTTAAAAGTAAACAGAGGAGTTACAACTACTTATAAGGTATGCTATGCCTTTCGCTTTGGCAGTTGTCCTTGTACGAGGATATCTTATACTTTTCACTGCAGGGGAGCTTACCCTTTCAGAGACTTACCAAATTGTAAGTCTTTCCAACTCTGTATTACTGACCCAGTCGAAAGCGTGGAGGCAAGGAAGGAACTATTTATTACCACTCTTGTGTTACAAAAGCCAGGCCCGACACAGGCCGTGTTTCGCTTATGTCTTCATCAGGGGCTTATGGCTACAACATAAAAACAACGTTAAAAACATTCATAATCTGTAAACAAACAAATCATAAATGTATTAAAATAACATAACACAATAAAAGCACCTAACAAACTATTTGATGCTTCAATGAAACACTTAAAACATCCTTAAACGAATAAAAATAATAAATAAATAAATAATACAGTACAGCAAAAAAACTACCTAAAACCATATAAATAAATCAATCATATCTAAAGGGTACTACCATCTCATAAATACATAAATACCAAATGATACGTATCTAAAAATAATAAATGAATAAATCCAATAAAACATAACATACTAAATGTGAAATTGTACACACCGAAAAAGTACTGACATGTCATCATCACATAAATACTAAATGATACATGTTAAAAAATCACATTAATAAATAACAAGTAATATAAAAACATAAAAAATATATCTATAATAAATAATAATAAAATTGATGACTAAAATGTAAAACAATATAACCTATATCCATAACATTCATTACCTTTTACCCATGCGATTTGTTACACTGAAAATGCTAAAAGAAAAAGGGGAAAAAGACCAGTATAAATGGGTGAACCCATAAAAATATCGTAATATAATCCAATTAGAATATGCAAACCAAAGGAACCCAGGAAAAGCGCAACAGGATCTAGATGCTATACGTCATATGTTCTTACCTCTGCAACCGATATACCCAAAACTCTATACTGTCCGCACTAAGGGCATAGCAGTATTAAGATTGTTCACAAGTAGGTATCCTCTGCAATGTAAATAAATAAATAATAAAATTCAATAAAACACCAAACAATAAGTGCTAATTCTTAAACCCTTTCTTATACCCAACAGACCAAAAGGACCATTAGAACGAGCACATATAAAATTTTTTTTTTAAAAAACCACATGCTTCTTCTTTCTTTAAAAGTCATACAATATATTTTAAAATAACTACCCTAAAATGCCAGCGCTATAGATGTGCTCATATATTCTAAATCACCTTCCCTGAAATATCGCAGAATTGCTACTCCAGCAGTATACTGTTTACAAAAAACCTTGGCCCTAAAGGTAACCAAAAACATAAATAAAAATAAAATTACCCTGCTAATGCATCTAATCTGACCATAGCTTCAAATATCATGAAAAACTACCTAAAACCATATAAATAAATCAATCATATCATATTTGTGTGGCAGAATATATCGGCATTCACATTATGAGATCAAAGTGGAGGTGAGTAATGCACACGGCGATTTTCCACACAAATGAGAATAGTAAGAGGCTTTTGTTATCGGGTATTAACGGCATGGAATTCTGAGGAAAGAACCCCAAGGGGTTTTTCATGATATTTGAAGCTAAAAAAATTTTATATGTGCTCGTTCTAATGGTCCTTTTGGTCTGTTGGGTATAAGAAAGGGTTTAAGAATTAGCACTTATTGTTTGGTGGCAAGCATTTATGGAGTGGTTTACAGGTTCCTCTGTTTCCTCTCTTTTTTATTGTGATGGAATTCATAAGAATTTTATTATTTATTTATTTACATTGCAGAGGATACCTACTTGTGAACAATCTTAATACTGCTATGCCCTTAGTGCGGACAGTATAGAGTTTTGGGTATATCGGTTGCAGAGGTAAGAACATATGACGTATAGCATCTAGATCCTGTTGCGCTTTTCCTGGGTTCCTTTGGTTTGCATATTCTAATTGGATTATATTACGATATTTTTATGGGTTCACCCATTTATACTGGTCTTTTTCCCCTTTTTCTTTTAGCATTTTCAGTGTAACAAATCGCATGGGTAAAAGGTAATGAATGTTATGGATATAGGTTATATTGTTTTACATTTTAGTCATCAATTTTATTATTATTTATTATATATATAGTTTTGATGTTTTTATATTACTTGTTATTTATTAATGTGATTTTTTAACATGTATCATTTAGTATTTATGTGATGATGACATGTCAGTACTTTTTCGGTGTGTACAATTTCACATTTAGTATGTTATGTTTTATTGGATTTATTCATTTATTATTTTTAGATACGTATCATTTGGTATTTATGTATTTATGAGATGGTAGTACCCTTTAGATATGATTGATTTATTTATATGGTTTTAGGTAGTTTTTTTGCTGTACTGTATTTATTTATTTATTATTTTTATTCGTTTAAGGATGTTTTAAGTGTTTCATTGAAGCATCAAATAGTTTGTTAGGTGCTTTTATTGTGTTATGTTATTTTAATACATTTATGATTTGTTTGTTTACAGATTATGAATGTTTTTAACGTTGTTTTTATGTTGTAGCCATAAGCCCCTGATGAAGACATAAGCGAAACACGGCCTGTGTCGGGCCTGGCTTTTGTAACACAAGAGTGGTAATAAATAGTTCCTTCCTTGCCTCCACGCTTTCGACAGGGTCTGTTGTGTGGCGCGTGGTTCGTGCTTGTTTGTTGGACAACTCTGTATTACTTCCATCCCTCTTAGTTGAGATTTTCAATCTAAGAGTGATACTATTTGACTGGAGGGCTTACCTTTAAGCCATAGGATTGTCCCTAATACCTACTCCAGTAAATTTCCATACAGAGTTTCTCCCCTCTGCAATCTTTCAAATATTTCTTTTAAGACAGCTTATCAGACCATAAGTGAATGTTATCACTTCTGTTCGGTCTCTCGGTCCTTTTCCAATCTATAGGACCTAACCTCTTCTGCTGTCTTAATAACACATAATTCCAAGAGAGGTTCCAAAACCTACTTGGACAGTTTATCGTTGCAGGCAACCTGTCTGTCTGCTATTCTTAGCCATCTGCAATTCTCCAGGACCAAGCAGGAAGTCAGTCCTCACTTATGGGTGACGTCGGCGCCGACGGAGCCCTCGCGGAGCAATTTTCCCCAGCTTTCAAAGAAAGCCTTTGGGAATTGCAGCGCGCATGCGCGGTCGTCTTCCCGCCCGAAGGTGCCATCTTAGCCAGTCTTCATTTTTCCGCGGAGCCCTACAGACGTCCCCGTCTTGTCCCCGCGAAAAAGTTGATTTTCTTCTTTATTTTATCCTTTTTTCCTTCGGTTCGACGCCGATCTTTTTCCCGCCCAGACTCGCGACGCCGGTCACGAGTCCTCTTACTTGTTTCGGTTTTTCTGACTTAGTCAGCTTTCGTTTTCGGTTTTTCCCTGGCAGCCCGGTCCTTTGACCTCGCAGGGGCCCTTTTTCCCCCGATGGCTGCCAGTGGGTTTAAGCGGTGTGGTCAGTGTGACCGAAATATGTCACTAACCGACACACACGACTTTTGCCTCCGCTGCCTGGGCCCGGATCATGAGGAACTGATCTGTGGGCCCTGCAGCAAAATGTCCTCAAAGGCGTTGAGAAGTCGGCGGCATCAGCGTGAGAGAATCTTCGCTGATCCCAGCCGTACCCGGACCTCGTCGGAGGCCTCCGCGTCGAAGGGCTCCAGCTCGGACCGTCGCCGGAGTTCCTCCGACCGGGGTTCTCCCTCCGGGGACCATCGTCAGAAGGTGAAACCCGCGAGGGCGGCGTCGGTGGACGCTCCTGGTTCCGCGAGGGCCAGGTCGCATAGCCCCGACAGCCGCCCCGGGTCCTTGGAGAAGGAACACATCCCGAAGCGACCTCGCCTGGAGTCGGAGATGCCTGCCCGGGTAAGTCCTGTGGTCCTTCTGGACTCGCCTCCGCGACAGCCGACGTCGGGCCCGACGCCGTCGGGGCCCGAGTCGGGGGCTGCTGCGTCACCTGAGCTCGGACTCCGGTTGACGGCCTTGGAGAGCAGACTGTCTGCCTTCATGGACCAGCAGAGGGCACTGCTCGCTGGCTTCGCTGGCGCCGCTGCCCCGACCGCCGGGACGTCGACGTCCAAGTCGACCCCGGAGACCGAGCCGATCCTCGAGTCGATCCTCGGTCGAGGTCACCCTCGACCTCCCGTTCGGGACCGAGGTCGCCGACGCCGACTCCCTCGGCGTCGGGGCGGCTGGCGCCGCACCCTGCCCGGGCCGACCCCACCGAGTCCTCGTCGGAGTCGGTCTGGGAGTCTGAGGAGGAAGAGTCACCTGATTCTTTCCGGACTCGGTGTGTCCCATCGGACTCACCGGAGTCCGAGCCTCGGAAGCAGTCCCCCCCGGAGGATGCCCGGTTCTCGGACTTCGTTAGGGATATGGCCAAGGCTTTGGCCTTCCCTGCGGATCCCGAGGAGGAGCCTCGAGCCGAAGAGCTCGACGCCCTCCAGTATGACTCTCCCGCGAGGGAACACTTTACTGTACCGGTTCCTCCTATGCTGGAACGACTACTCTTCCGCATGTGGGAGAGTCCGGCCTCCTCGCCGGTCCTGAGCAAGCGGGTCGATTCTATCTATCGAGTCCGCAAGAGCCCTGGCTTTCAAAAGGCACAGCTGCCACACCATTCCATGGTAGTGGAATCGGCCATGCATCGTCTTAAGAGCCAGAAGATGCACTCCTCGGTGCCTCCTGGAAGGGAGGCCCGTAACCTGGATGGCCTTGGCAAGAAGTGCTTCCAGGGCTCTATGCTCGCATGTCGTGTCCAGACTTACCAGCTATACATGGGCATGTATCTCCGGGATCTGGCTAAAGAGCTAGCCGGATTCTCCGCTGGTCTGTCCGAGGAACCCTTGCGGAGGTTCCTAGCCTTGTCCACTGGCATTCGGGAATGCTCAAAGTTCATGTCCCGAGCAGCCTATGATGGCTTTGAAGCATCGGCTCGAGTGGCCGCAGCCGGCATCGGTGCCCGCCGACAGGCTTGGCTTCAGTCGTCAGACCTTGAGCCCTGGGTGCAGGACAAGTTGGTCGATGTCCCCTGCCGAGGCGAAAACCTCTTTGGCAAGCCCATGGCGGAAAAGGCTGCGCAAATTGAGACTGAGACTCTCACCAGGACCAGGCTTTCTAGGAAGACCTCCGCCCCTTCCCAGAAAAAGAAGGGCTCGGGGAAAAAGTCCTTTTACCCGAGGAAGGCGGCTGCCTACAAACAATACCCCCATTATCAGGCCCCTGCAGCTCCCCAACAGGGCCAGCAGGCCAAGGGACGGGGTAACGGGTCCCGTAGGCAGCAAGCCCCCAAGCCTGCACCACCAGCCCCTGCTCAGCAGGGTGGGGGTTTTTGACTCACTAAGCATAGCCTCTCCCCCCCCGCTGGTTCCTCCCAGCACCGGAGGCCGGCTGGTTCACTTCGCCCACAGGTGGTCCAGCGTCACCGCAGATGCCTGGGTGCTTCAAGTCGTGCGAGAAGGCTATCTTCTCCACTTCCATCAGGTCCCTCCCTCCTATTTTCCGGGAGAACCTCCGCGCCCCCCTCTGCACAGGGAGTTGCTCCTTCAGGAGTTAGCAGGTCTTCTGCGGGAACAGGCGGTGGAACCGGTGCCACACCACCTGAGAGGTCAAGGCTTTTATTCCAGGTATTTTCTGATACCAAAGAGAACAGGGGGCCTCAGACCCATCCTGGACTTGCGCAACCTCAACAAGTTCCTTGTGCGGGAGAAGTTCCAAATGCTTACCCTTGGAATCCTTCTGCCCTACCTCCAGCAGGGAGATTGGCTATGCTCCTTGGATCTAAAGGATGCCTACACGCACATCCTCATCCACCCAAGCCACCGCCAATACCTAAGGTTTGTGGTGGCAGGGAATCATTACCAGTACAGGGTACTGCCCTTTGGCCTGTCCTCCGCACCGCGAGTCTTCACAAAATGTCTCGCGGTCGTGGCGGCCCATCTTCGGCTTCACGGCCTCTATGTCTTTCCGTACCTCGACGACTGGCTCATCAGAGCAGCGTCCGCTCGGGAGGTCACCAACGCCACGCGCCGCACGGTGACTCTTCTGCAGCACTTGGGCTTTGTTATAAACTTCGCAAAGTCCACTTTGCTCCCCTCGCAGGATCTCGAGTTCATCGGCGCAAGGCTGCACACTCCTCAGGCACGAGCGTACCTACCGCTCGACAGGGCTCAACGGCTCATGGACCTAGCCGACCGTTTTCGCAGCCAGCCCCTGGTCTCCGCCAGGCGCTTCCTGAGACTGCTAGGCCATATGGCTTCCACCGTCCATGTGACCCCCAATGCCCGCCTGAATATGCGGTCTGCTCAATGGTGTCTCCGCCAGCAGTGGCGTCAAGCCACAGGCGGCCTAGCAGACCTAGTGCGCGTCTCCGAGCCGCTGATCTCGTCTCTCCGGTGGTGGCTCCGGCAGCCGAACCTCGTGTTCGGAATGCCTTTCCAGTCACCTCAGCCGACCCGGGTGCTGACCACCGATGCATCCCTCCTGGGCTGGGGAGCACATTGCCAAGAGGCACGTACTCAGGGCCTCTGGACCACGTGGGAGTCTGCTCAGCAGATCAACTTCCTGGAGCTCAGGGCGATCCGCCTAGCTCTCAAGGCCTTCTCCCACCTGACTTCCCACCAGTCCGTCCTTGTCCAGACGGACAATCAAGTTGCCATGTTCTACGTGAACAAGCAGGGGGGCACGGGCTCCTTCCTCCTCTGCCGGGAGGCGCAGAAGCTCTGCTCTTGGGCCGTCAGTCACGGCATTCTCCTCAAGGCAGTTTATCTCCCGGGCCAAGAAAATTGCCTGGCGGACAAACTCAGCAGGGTCCTCCAGCCGCACGAGTGGCGTCTGGATCCCTTGGTAGTTCAGAAGCTCTTCCTCAAGTGGGGCCTCCCCACGGTGGATCTCTTTGCCAGTCCTCGCAACCGGCAGCTTCCTCGCTTCTGCTCTTGTCAGCCACACCCCCTTCGGGTGGCGGCGGACGCTTTTCTGATCTCATGGTCGGGGAGCCTTCTGTACGCTTTCCCTCCCATCCCGCTAGTCTCTCGGACTCTTTTCAAGGTTCTCCGAGACAAAGCCTTCATGATCCTGGTGGCCCCTCGCTGGCCCAGGCAACCGTGGTTTCCGCTCCTACTGCAATTAGCGGTGGAGGATCCAATCCCTCTGGGGGTACAACCGGATCTCCTCACTCAGGATCAGGGGTCCCTACTGCACCCCAACCTCAGGTCTCTCAACCTAATGGCCTGGCTGCTGAGAGGGTAGTCCTTGCTCCCCTTCTCCTGCCGGCAGAGGTGGAGGAGGTCGTTCTGGCTTCGCGACGCCCTTCTACCCGCAAATGCTACGCCCTTAAATGGCGTCGCTTTTCCGTTTGGTGTACCCAACAGTCTCAGGATCCCTTCTCCTGCCCGGTGTCGGTGATCTTGCAGTACTTGCTACACCTCTCTAATCTGGGACTTAAGTCCAACTCCGTCAAAGTTCACCTCAGTGCTCTTTCAGCACATCATGTGCCGGTGGACGGCAGACCTCTTTCCAGCGACCCTCTTGTAGCGAGGTTTCTCCGAGGTCTTCTTCTACTTTAGCCACCTCTGCGCCCCCCAGCGCCTGACTGGGACCTGAATGTGGTTTTGCAGCGGATCACCTGTCCGCCTTTTGAACCTATGGCTACCTGTTCTCTCCGTTTTCTGTCTTGGAAAACACTGTTCTTGATAGCCCTCACTTCCGCTAGACGCGTAAGTGAATTGCAGGCCCTCGTGTCTGATCCCCCTTACACTAGGTTCTACAAGAATAGGGTAGTCCTACGGACTCACCCGAAATTTCTGCCTAAAGTGGTCTCCCCTTTTCACATCAATCAGGAGGTGGTACTTCCAACCTTCTTTCCCAGACCACACTCCAGCCGAGCTGAAACGGTCCTCCATCCCCTGGACTGTAGAAGGGCTTTGAACTTCTACCTTGACCGTACGCGGGAGCACCGTAAAGCTGCTCAGCTTTTTATGTCTTTTGACCCCAATAAATTGGGGCTCCCGGTCTCCAAGCGTACTCTGTCCATCTGGGTTGCGGACTGTATCTCTTGGGCTTATGGGGCAGCCGGACTCTCCTTAGAAAGTCGAGTCACGGCTCATTGCGTTCGGGCAAAGGCCACGTCAGTGGCTTACCTCCGCTCTGTTCCGCTGGCAGACATCTGCCGGGCCGCTACTTGGTCTTCGAGCCAGACTTTTGCGGTCCATTACTGTCTCGAGAGGGAGTCCCGTAGGGACAGTGCTTTCGGACAGGCAGTCCTCCGTAATCTCTTTGAGGTCTGAGCAACTCCTACCCTCCATCCGGATGTGGGCTACCGGTGGGTGATAATTCAGCGAAGATTCTATCCTTCTGTGCTGCTGAGCTAGAGGGAGCTCATTTTTGTGCTTAGGGTCTCCGGTAGCCTTGAGCTTGGGAGTCCCATAAGTGAGGACTGACTTCCTGCTTGGTCCTGGAGAAAGCGTAGTTACTCACCTGTAACAGGTGTTCTCCAGGAGCAGCAGGAATCAGTCCTCACTACCCTCCCTCCTCCCCTTGGAGTTGCAATCGTCTGCTTATGTTCTTTTTGCAAATTTTTATGCTGTCTTTTTTAGCTATGTCATCTGACTGGCGAAGATGGCACCTTCGGCGGGAAGACGACCGCGCCTGCGCGCTGCAATTCCCAAAGGCTTTCTTTGAAAGCTGGGGAAAATTGCTCCGCGAGGGCTCCGTCGGCGCCGACGTCACCCATAAGTGAGGACTGATTCCTGCTGCTCCTGGAGAACACCTGTTACAGGTGAGTAACTACGCTTTCTTTGGCTTCCACAGAATAGCTTAGGTTGCACACTGGTAATTAAACAACCAGATCTCACCTGGGCAACCTACAACATGCTCTCTGCAATTCTACAAGAAGCTCTGCAACTATGGGCCTTTGCAGAGAGCGTCAGAGCCATTCCTGGTGGGTAACTTTCAGATGGTTGAAAGGCTTGCCCAATCATGCTCCCACATGACCGGGTTGTTTCCCACTTTTACCATCTTCCTTAAAATTTTCTTTTTAGGGAAAATGAACCAGGGTTTAGATCACTTGAAAGCATAAAGAATTACTTAATTCCCTGAGTTGTTCCACATCTCCAGTGGAATTTCTCCAACAGGGATGCACTTCTTTTCACTGCAGTCTGTCCTTGTCTAGTGCATTCCTTCTAATTCCTAATACTTCATTGGAGCTTATGTTGAACAAAGCACGCATTATACTCATACGACCCTCATAGACGGGCAAATATGGTATTCCCTTTTATTGCGTCTTTCTCCACACTGAAGTTATAGAAGGATCCAGACTTGTTGTCTTAAGACTAAGGTTTTCTTTGCACGTAGATCTCCACTTCTGGTTATTCAAAGTCTAGAATTTTAAAGAGATCTAGATCTATCCTTCTGACTAGGAACATTCCACTGGTTTCCATGTAACCTTCTTCATGGTTCTTCCACGTGTAACCATATTTTTGCAAGCGGGTCTTACCCCTTCTTGTTGTTAAGTGAGTCTCTTAATTTATATATATATATATATATATATATATATATATATATATATATATATATATATATATATATATATATATATATATATATAAATATAATGTGTGTGTGTGTGTGTATATAAATACATATATCTCACTCTGAAAGATTTGTTACTGTCCATATTAATGCTGTTCCAGCATACCATAGGATTTTAAATGGACAACCAATTTCTATGTTAGTCACAAACTACCTTCTTTTACTGTAACCTTTTCCGGTTACGTCACATTTGAAGCTCTCCATGTAAAGTCATCCTAAGTGATATCACTTACGGAAGACATTCCTGATCTTCAAGAAATTGGAGGCTACATCGCCTACTACAAATGTTTCTTTCTGTCTTTCATTTGGATAGAGGGGTCTCAAAGACCCATCCTTTTTCTGCAAACCAGTCAGATTTATCTCCTCTCTTTCCTAGAGCCATTTTCTGCTCCAAGGACAAAGAGCTTCAAACGTTGGCCTACAGAAGCTTTAGCTTCTCATCTAAAGTCCAACCTCATTAAACTCTCCCAGTTTTTTCTTCTGGGATTAGTTCTAGCCTTTTAGGCTTCTGACCTCTGCCTGTATTGTGAAATTTATTTTCCTCTACTTTCCAGTAAGGTATTTTCTTTGAGGATAATGTACTGGTTTCTAGCACCAGACCATTAGTTTCAATAAATACTTTCGCAATACTTCTGTCTGAGGTCCACATTAGAGAATTGGAATCCAATTTTCACTAACTTTTCTGATCTACATAAGGACTCCTCTCCAAACGCCTTGTTTAGTCCAGCTGTTGCACAGCACACCCCTTTTTAGTTTAACTCCTACCCTCCATCCCTTGGATGCCTCAGGTTCTGGAAAATAGCATGGCCCATCAACTAGATGGCAACATGCTGGGACCTCCTCCAGGCATCTTAGCTTGGGAGTCCCCATATGTGAAGACTCATTCCTGCTTGTTCCTGGAGATGCACAGTTACTTACCTGTAACAGGTGATCTCTGGGAACAGCAGGAATAAGTCTTCACAACCCACCCATCTCCCCTTGGAGTTGTCTCTCTTTCTCTTTCTTTCTCTCTCTAATTTGTCTACTTCCCTCCTTCGGTCTCAGCTACAAACCCAACTGATGAGAGGGAAGGGAATGGGCGGGAAGGCAGCACGCATGCGTGTGGGATGCTCCCAAAAGCTTTCTTTTTGGGCGCTGGGGAGCGTTCCCACGCAGGCTCCATCGGTACCGACGTACCAATATGTGAAGACTTATTCCTGCTGTTCCCAGAGATCACCTGTTACAGGTAAGTAACTGTGCTTTCTCTGTTAACCATACAGATGTAAATAGTTAATACTGTTATCCAAGTTGAGCTACCTGTTATATGTAATTACGGTGTAATCCCCCACCGTAAAACACCCCGATGTTCCATGTAAACCGCACTGATATCGAAGAGCGCGGTATATAAGATAAATAAATAAAATAAATAAGAGTTCACAGCTGCACTTGCTTCCCATAGCGCATCCAAACTTACAACCGCAGGTTTTACCAAAGTCATAACTCTGGAAGATGTCAAAGCTCCAGTCTGCACCAAAGTAGCACTCTATGCCACAGACTTCACCACTCCGTCGCTGTTGTTCTGTGCCCCAGGTGTTGGAGATGCTGACCCTGCCAGTGGAGAGCCCCCTTCACTCCCCTTCAACAGCGTGCTCGTCGGCAAGTCGGAGGGGAGCCCAACTCCAACTGGCCATTCACATCCAGGTCGCGGCGGAGGGGGTTCGCAGCTCCGGCTAGAGCTGTACACCCAAAGCGCCTGGAGACAGCAGATCCTCTGCCGGATCTGCTGCAGATGCTGCTCCAGTACCACAAGCAAAATCGCAAGAAACCAGCGTCCTTTGACCAAGAGAACTCCGCACATCAGGACCCGAGGGTAAGTCCAGCTGCTTGCGTTTCCTGCACCCCATAGCACCGGCTGCAGAAGCTCAAAGTCTCAGGAACCAGAAAACAAGCACCTTCCTGCCGCCATTTTAATCCCCCATCTGTTCTTGTTGCACACTCTGAGTGCTCAAACGCTGCGCTCGCTTGGCTTTGGAAATTTACTGAGGGAACAGAGCAGGATGGCAATGCGGAAAGTGGTGCACATGCTCAGAAGTCCAAAGGACTTCTTGAGCTTGGGGCAGAGCCGGGCACAGGTGCTGTCAGTGGACAGCATCTAGTGTGGTTTCATACCCCTGCTATATATGGAGAATCCCCATTACAGGTAAGCAACTGTGCTTTCTTTCTCTATAACATTAACAAAATTTGCCCCTTCCTTTCTGAACACACTACTAAAACACTTGTCCACTCTCTAATTACGTCCCGTCTCGATTACTGCAATCTCCTTCTTGCTGGTCTCTATCACCTCTCTTTCCTTTAATCTATTCAGAACTCTGCTGCGCGACTAATCGTTTGCAGCCTCGATATACTCATATAACCCCTCTTCTCAAATCACTTCATTGGCTTCCCTTCCATTTCTTTATCCAATTCAAACTTCTCCTTCTGACCTATAAATGCATTCATTCTTCTGCTCCTCTCGCCTCTCTCCCTACACCCCTCCTCGTGAACTCCACTCTTCTACTGGCTTTCTTCTCTCTTTGCCCTTTTCTTCCATTGTTCCTTTCACCTTGTTTCTCCTTATGCCTGGAATAAACTTCCTGTGTCTGTACATCAGGCTTCATCTCTGCCTCTTTTCAAATCCATGCTAAAGGCTCACCTCTTTAATGCTGCTTTTGGATCCTGATCCCTTGTGTTTTTTCCTTGGGTCTCTTACCCTTCGTATTGTACCCTTATTCTTATCTGTTGTCTTGTCTGTCTGAATTACATTATAAGCTCTGATGAGCAGGGACCATCTTTATATGTGTCTGTACAGCGCTGTGTATGCCTTGTAACACTATATAAATGATTAATAGTAGTAATAGTAGGTTCATTGCTGTCATAGTATGTGCAAAACAAATCCATTTGGAGGCATAGCCCTAGAGAGAAGCTGTACTTTGAAGTTATCAGGCATAGATACAGTATGTATGACTTTATACTAACTGCCTACCTCCTTCTTATTTAAATTTGATTTATTCATTCCACTTTCCTTTCATTTACCCCTACAGACAGCAGAGTTGGAACGGCTGAAGAAAGCAAGGGAACTGGAGTTACAGTATGTTGCCCAGCAGAATAATCTTGAGGTGGAGAAATGCCAAGCACTGGCTGCCCTCGAGGTGAAAAGGTTCCAGCAGATGACTGAGGCCATCGGTCCCCAGACTATCCGGGACATTGCCCTGGCGGGGCCTGAGCTGCAGGTGTGCTAGAGCAAAGGGACTGGGACTTTTCCTATGTTAATGGTATATCACCTGCACTGGATGGTTTACCTGTTGCTATCATGCTGTCTCGGTTCTTTTCACAGGTGAAGCTGCTGCAGGGTCTGGGGCTGCAATCCACCCTCATCACAGATGGCTCATCACCAATCAACCTCTTCACTACTGCCACTGGGCTCCTTGGGATTTTGCCCAAAATCCTGCCAGAGGGGCAGGACAAACAGGAATGAAGGAAAGGAGGTTCACAGCCCCAGGAAGAGATTGACAGAGGGATAGAGAGCAATCTACCAATGAGGCATAAGGAACAGAAGTAAAATTGTCATGACACCCACACTCCCAAACCTTAAATTTCTTCTTCTCCAGTAAACCCTGGGGTAACCATTTTTTCTCCAGGACCAAGCAGGAAGGCAGTCCTCACATATGGGTGTCATCAACGCCGATGAAGCCCCAGCGGAGCATTTCCCCAGCTTTCCATGAAAGCCTTTGGGAATGCAGGCACGCATGCGTGGTTCCCTTCCCACCTAAAGGTGCCATCTTACCACAGTCTCTCTTTTTCCGAGAAGCCCACCGGACGTGTGTCCTGTCATCCCGGATAAAAGTTTGATTTTTTCGGCGATTCTCGCTATTTTTTCTTCCCGGTTCGACGCCGGTTCCCCTCCTGCCGGGTTCGGTACACCGGTATCGAGCCCGTTTCTTCTTTTTTGGTTTTTGGCCTTCGTGGCTGGCGTTCGCGCCCTTTTTTACTTTTTCCCTGGAAGGCCGGTCCTTTGACCTCGCGGGGACACTTTTTTCCCCGATGGCTTCCAGTGGTTTTAAAAAGTGTGATCGGTGTGAGAAGTTGATGTCTCTCACCGACACACACGACTGCTGCCTTCGGTGCCTCGGTCCTGATCACGACACTAAGACGTGTGGACCATGTGGGAAGATGTCTTCCAAGGCACTACGAAGTCGCCAGCAGCAGAGAGAGAGGCTTTTTTCTGACTCAGCCTCCGGCCGGGCCCGGACCTCGTCTGAGGCCTCGACATCTCGGGAATCGGATCCCGAGCACCATCATGGCTCCTCGGACAGGGGGTCTCCCGACTGGGAACGGAAGAGGAAGAAGCGGCTTGCGAGGGCATCGTTGGAAGAGGTCCCTGGCTCCTCGAGGGCCAGGTCTAAGACCCTTGACCGTCGCCCTGGGCCCGTGGAACAAGAGAAGCCTGCCAAAGTTCCTCGCGTGGAGCCGGAGTCTGCTGGACACGTAAGCCCTGTAGTCCTCGAGGACTCTCCTCCCAGAGAGCCGACGTCGGGCCCGGTGCCGCCGAGGCCCGAGTCGGTGGCTGCTGCGTCTCCCGAGCTGAGTCTCAGGATGACAGCCTTGGAGTGCAGACTGTCTGCCTTCATGGAGCAGCAGCGGGCACTGATGGCCAGCTTGTCTGGCGCATCTGCCCCGACCACCGGGACATCAACATCAAAGTCGACCCCGGAGACTGAGCCGATACTCGAGACCATGATGGCTCGAGGTCGACCTCGGTCGCGGTCTCCCTCAACCTCCCATTCGGGGCCGAGGGCGTCGACGCCGGTGCCTCCGGCGTCAGGGCAGGTGCTCCAGGGCCCCGCGGGGTCGGATCCTGACTCCTCATCGGACGAGTCCGCCTGGGAGACGGAGGATGAGGAGTCCCCCGACACATTCAAGACTCGGTGCATCCTGTCGGACTCACCACAGTCTGAACCCCGGAGTAGATCCCCTCCGGAGGATACCCGGTTCTCAGAGTTTGTCCGGGATATGGCCACCGCGTTGGCTATCCCGGCGGACCCCGAGGAAGAGCCTCGAGCCGAAGAGCTCGAGGCCCTGCAGTACGACTCTCCTCCGAAGGAGGCCTTTACTGTCCCGGTTCCTCCGATGCTGGAACGGCTCCTCTTCCGGATGTGGGAGGCACTGGCCTCGGCGCCGGTTTTAAGCAAGTGGGTCGATTCGATCTATCGACTCCGGAAGAGCCCTGGCTTTCAGAAGGCGCAGCTACCACACCATTCCATGGTTGTGGAAATCGGCCATGCATCGCCTGAAGAGTCAGAAGATGCACTCTGCGGTGCCCCCCCGGCAGGGAGGCCCGGAATCTCGATGGCATTGGTAGAAAGTGCTTCCAGGGCTCGATGCTTGCTTGCCATGTCCAGTCTTACCAGCTGTACATGGGCATGTACTTGCGAGACCTGGCCAAGGAGTTGGCCGGGTTCTCTGCTGGTCTCTCTGGGGAGCCCTTGCAGAGATTCAAGTCCTTGTCCTCGGGGATTCAGGACTGCTCCAAGTTTATGTCCCGCGCCGCCTACGATGGTTTCGAGGCTTCGGCCCGAGTTGCGGCAGCCGGCATCGCGGCTCGATGCCAGGCATGGCTGCAGTCATCGGACCTCGAGCCATGGGTTCAGGACAAGTTGGTCAATGTCCCTTGCCGAGGTGAGAACCTTTTTAGCAAGTCCATGGCCGAGAAGGCCGCACAGCTCGAGACTGAGCACCTTACAAGGACAAGGCTGTCTAGAAAGACCTCTGCCCCTTCTCACAAAAAGAAGGGCTCGGGTAAAAAGCCCTTTTACCCGAGGAAGGGCACTGCCTACAAACAGTACCCACAATATCAGGCTGCCCAAGCTGCCCCTCAGGGTCAGCAGGCCAAGGGGCAGGGTAATGGGCCCCGTAGGCAGAGGACCCCCAAGCCTCCGGCCCCTGCTCCTACACAGCAGGGTGGAGGGTTTTGACTCCTTAAGCATAGCCTCTCCAGCCCTGCTCTCCCAACCCTGCAGAGGAGGTCGCCTCGCCCTCTTTGCCCACCAGTGGCCCCACATCACTGGGGACAGTTGGGTGTTAAACATAGTCCACAGGGGCTATGCACTACACTTTCACCAACTGTCTCCTCCATATTTTCCAGGAGAGCCTCCAAGGCCTCCCCTGCACACAGATCTTCTCCTCCAGGAGCTCCAAGGTCTGTTGGTGGACAGGGCGGTGGAGCCTGTGCCTCCCCACTTGCAAGGTCAAGGGTTCTACTCCAGGTATTTCATGGTACCCAAAAGAACTGGTGGCCTTCGGCCTATTCTAGACCTCAGAAACCTCAACAAGTTCCTAGAGAAGGAAAGGTTCAAGATGCTTACTCTTGGAACACTTCTGCCCTACCTCCAGCAGGGAGATTGGCTATGCTCCTTAGATCTAAAGGATGCGTATACCCACATCCTCATTCATCCAGACCACAGGTACCTCAGGTTCATGGTGGGAGGAAACCATTACCAGTACAGAATACTGCCTTTCGGCCTTACCTCCGCTCCTAGGGTCTTTACAAAATGCCTGGCAGTGGTGGCGGCCTACCTCAGAAATCAGGGAATCTTTGTCTTCCCCTATCTGGACGACTGGCTCATCAGGGGTCAGACATGCCAGGAGGCCAGGAAAGCCACCCTCAGAACTATTTCTCTTCTTCAAGGCTTGGGCTTTGTAATAAACTTCGCAAAGTCCACTTTGCTCCCCTCCCAGAACTTGGAGTTCATAGGAGCAAGGTTGGACTCTCTGCTGGCAAAGGCATTCTTACCAGAAGACAGAGCCCAAAGGCTGATAACCTTAGCAAACCAGTTTCTCAGCAGGTCACTGGTCTCCGCCAGGCTCTGCCTGAGGCTTCTTGGCCACATGGCTTTGACAGTACATGTAACCCCCAATGCCAGGCTTCATATGAGGCCTGCACAGTGGTGCCTGCGGACTCAGTGGTCACAGGCCACAGGCAATCTCAAAGACAGGATAGAAGTGTCCAAACACTTGCTGTCCTCCCTCAGATGGTGGCTACACCCACCCAATCTGTTGAAAGGAGTACCTTTTCAGAGTCCTGCGTTCCAAGTGGTCTTGACCACGGATGCCTCCCTGCAAGGCTGGGGGGCTCATTGTCTAGGCAAGTGCACCCAGGGCCTGTGGTCTCCCTGGGAATCTGCACAGCAAATCAACCTCCTGGAACTCAGAGCTATTCGGTTAGCCCTCAAGCTTTCTCTCAGACCCTGGCTCATCAGTCTGTCCTAATTCAAACGGACAACCAAGTAGCCATGTTCTATGTGAACAAGCAGGGCGGAACTGGGTCCAGGCTCCTCTGTCAGGAGGCACAGGACCTTTGCTTGTTTGCTCTCAGACATAACATGCTCCTCAAGGCAGTCTATCTACCCGGCCAGGAGAACTACCTGGCGGACAGGTTGAGCAGGATTCTGCAGCCCCACGAGTGGCAGCTCCATCCTTTGGTAGTTCAAAAGATTTTCATGAAGTGGGGACTTCCATCCATAGACCTCTTTGCCAGTCCTCTGAACAAACAGCTGCCAAACTTCTGTTCCATAATAAAAAAAGTCGCTCACAAATTAACTCAAAATGGCTCCATCTTAAACTTCCATCGAATGCAAATAAAACATCATACAACCACACTCAGTTATGACACTGGGTCTCAGACTCTGATGGTACTGCTTCCTGACTCGCGTCCACGAAAGCACTGTACCGAATTGCATCAACGACCCAATGAATATTCACAACGAGTAGGTCGGTCTGATATAAATATCAATATACTTCAAAGGAATACTCCCATAAACTTCTGTATTCTGAAAACCGGCTCCTCGTTGTGACTCAAAACACGTTCATGATCCCGACGCTTGCCTCAGGTACCCTCTCCGCGTTTCACTTATATGGTTCCTCAGGGGATCTATCTTGTACTCATAACCTCGCGTCAATGCTGCAAACGCTCTGATTTCCACGACCCGCCGTTACAAACTTCTTATAAACTTCAATCCAGGGCGGAAGAGACGCCCCTCTGCCTCTGGGGTTGCAACCCGACCTTCTCTCTCAGGATCAGGGTACCCTTCTGCACCCCAATCTCAAAGCTCTAAATTTGATGGCCTGGAGGCTGCAAGGGTAGTTTTGGCTCCCTGGGGCCTACCTCAGGAGGTAGAGGAAGTTCTACTAGCCTCTAGGAAACAATCCACTAGGAAAACCTATGCTCTTAAATGGAAAAGGTTTTCAGTGTGATGTCAGTTATGTACAGAGGATCCTTTCTCCTGTACTGTACCAGTAGTGCTTCAGTACTTACTGCACTTATCCAATCAAGGTCTTAAGTCCAATTCTGTTCGGGTCCACCTTTCAGCTCTAGCAGCTCACCACTCTCTGGTGGGCGGACACTCTCTGTCGGTTCACCCTTTGGTGTCCCGCTTTCTCAGAGGCTTGCTCTTACTCAAGCCTCCAATCCGTCCTCCTGCTCCTGAGTGGGAGTTGAATGTGGTCTTGCAGTAACTGACTCGCCCACCTTTTGAGCCGATGGCTACTTGTCCACTACGCTTCCTGTCCTGGAAGACACTCTTCCTCATAGCCCTTACCTCGGCTAGGCGAGTGAGTGAGCTTCAGGCCCTGGTCTGTGATAGGTCTTACACCCGAATTTATAGAAACAGGGTAGTCCTCAGGACTCATCCAAAGTTCCTCCCAAAGGTTGTCTCCTCTTTCCACCTCAACCAGGAGGTGGTTCTTCCAACATTCTTCCCTAGGCCTCATGCAAGCCAGGCTGAAGCAGTCCTGCATACCCTGGACTGTAGGAGGGCCTTATCCTTCTACCTTGACCGTACGCAAGGGCACAGAAGGGCTACTCAGCTCTTCATATCTTCTGACCCTAATAATTTAGGGTTAGCTGTGTCCAAGCGTACCTTGTCCATCTGGGTGGCTGACTGTATCACCTGGGCTTACAAGGCGGCTGACCTTCCTTTGCAGGGTCGGGTCACGGCCCACCGTGTCAGGGCAATGGCTGCCTCAGTGGCTCATCTCCGCTCTGTACCGTTGGTAGACATCTGCAGGGCTGCAACTTGGTCTTCAAGCCAGACTTTTGCGGCCCATTACTGTCTGGAGAGGGAGTCCCGTAGGGACAGTGCTTTTGGCCAGGCAGTACTCCGGCATCTCTTTGAGGTTTAGGCAACTCCTGCCCTCCTGCCCTCTGTTGGGCTACCGGTGGAGGTTTTGTCAGTGAAAAGCCTTTCCTTGCTGCTGAGACTAGAGGGAGTTCTCTTGTTCAGCCTGGGTTCCTGGTAGCCCAGAGCTAGGGAGTCACCCATATGTGAGGACAGACTTCCTGCTTGGTCCTGGAGAAAGAGTAGTTACTCACCTGTAACAGGTGTTCTCCAGGAGCAGCAGGAATCAGTCCTCACAACCCTCCCTCCTCCCCTGGGAGTTGCAGTTGTACATAATTTATTTTTTCATTTTTTGTGTGCTGTTCTTAGCTATGTCATTTGACTGAGGTAAGATGGCACCTTTAGGCGGGAAGGGAACCGCGCATGCGTGCCTGCATTCCCAAAGGCTTTCATGGAAAGCTGGGGAAAATGCTCCGCTGGGGCTTCATCGGCGTCGATGACACCCATATGTGAGGACTGATTCCTGCTGCTCCTGGAGAACACCTGTTACAGGTGATTAGCTACTCTGTACTTTTTCTGTATTATGTGTTAAGACTCTTCTTTATTCCCCCAAGATGCTATTGTGCTAGACGTTTAAATTTTGCTGTATGAATGAAGGGAAGTGAGTGATCATGAAATCAAACTATTTTTTAATATTTTGTCTTTTCAATTTCAAAAATTACAACCAAACATCAAAATAACAGATAGAGATGACTCTACATTAAATCAGCAACAAAGTAAACAGAATTCTTCAAATAAAGCTACATGACATATTGCTCTAAATTCCACCAAGAAATCCAGTACTATAATATCTAGGTTAAAAAAAAATGCAGAATAGCCAAGCTGTGCCATATCATAAATTTACAGCACCTGGCAAGCCTTATTGATGGTCAAAGGAAAAGAGGCCTCAAGGAGACAGAAAATGAGGTAAATGCTCCAGCTTATAGAAAATATATTCAGAGAATTATACTTAACTACATGTTTACAAAGAAAATTGAACCAAAACAAAGCTTCTATCTTGAATAGGTCAGGGATGTATCATATTATGTGTAACAACTCCTCACCCTCCCCTTCCTTTAGGGTGGCAGGTTGGTCCTGCAGGGGCCAAGGCACACACTAATTTTATCCTGAGCGCTCTCCCACTTCTTCATTCAACTAGCACACTCCTTCTCCGGGAACAATCAGGAAGTCAGCCCTTGCATATGGGTGATGTTGGCGCCAACGAAGCCTGTGCGGAATCATCTCAGCTTTCAAAGAAAGCCTTTGGGAGATGCACCACGCATGCGTGGTCCCCTTCCCCCACCCCCCAAGGGTGCCATCTTGCCTCTGTCTCCTTTTTTCCATGGAGCTCTCCAGATATTTGTCCAATTTCCCCTGGAAAAGTGTGTTGTTTACTTTTTTGTCCAGTTTGTGTGCCGGCTCCTTTCCCGCTCCCGAGCCAGCTTGCCTCGGCGTTGCTCCTCGGGTTCATTCTTTTGTTTTTAATTTTCCATTGAGGCTATGCCTTGATCGGTGTTCATGCCTTTTTCTAGCTCAGGGCCTTTGACCCTTGCCAAGCAGCGGGGAACCCCTTTGTCCGATGGCCTCCAACGGCTTCAAAAAGTGTGATAGATATCATTTTACTGCATCTATTACCAACCCTCACGACTGCTGCTTCCGGTGCCTTGGTCCGGAGCATAATGATGTGGACTGTGAACTCTGCAGAACCATGACCTCAAAGGCCCTTTGGAACCATCATCAGCAGCAGGAAAAAATTGTTTTAGAAATCCGAATCCGCACCAGAGTCTCCGGCAACACCCCGCTCCAGCGCTTCCTCCAGGACCTCGGTGCACCGTGAGGCCCGGGACTCCTCAGACTAGACTAGACTCCTTAGACTCCTCAGAGTCCCGCAGCCGTGGTTCCTCCGAGCAGAAATCCACGGAGGTGGAACGCAGGAAGCAGAAGCCCTCCAAGACCTCCTCGGAGACTGGGGTCCGGAAAGACTGGTAAATCCCACTCCAGGCCCCGCAGCTCTGGCAAGAGTCAGAGAAATCAGAGCAGGAGTGGCCCCTGCTAGGAGTCGTCTGTATCCATTGACTGGCCTTAGACCCCCAAAACCATCGTCATCGAGGACTCTCCTTCCATGGACCCAGTGCTGGACCCGAAATCCTCTGTGTCCACGCCAAAGGCTGCGGAGCCAACTGGCATAGAGACCAGCATGGCAGCCTTAGAGTGCAGTATCTCTGCTCTCATGGCCTAGCAAAAGGCATTTGTTTGGTTCATCCACCCCAACGATGTGACCCTCAACATCGAGGGCCTCCCCGGATTTCGAGCCGATCCTCGAGTGCCACTGGCCTCAAGACAGCCATTGGCACCGGTGGAGGTCATGGTCTTGGTCATCGGGTCAGCGCTCCTTCCCAGCAAGTGCACACGGCTCAGAACCAAGGTCCTCCAGAGGTCCCTGGCCCTGTAGCCTGGACCTCGGCCGCGGTGACCGCGAAGCCTTGGAGTCAACATCAGACTTCCAGTCCAAGTGGGAAACTGAGGACGAGGCATCCCTGGTCACCCAGCTCCACCAGAACGTGCCCTTGGACCCATCCCCCCCGGCGTTCTGACACCAATTCCCACCCGAGGATGTAGCTTTCCTCGACTTTGTGTGGCATATGACAAAAACCCTCGCCATTGAGACCGAGGCCTAGGAGGACCCCCTCACCGAGAAACTGGAGATCCTCCAGTATGAGGCCCCTGCTAAGGAGGCTCTCATGGTGCCGGTCCCTCCAATCCTTAGGTGTCTCCTCCTCTGTATGTGGGAGACACCTTCCTTATCTCCTCTTTAACATCCTTGCTTCCCCCTCCATCCTGTCCTCCACCCTGTCATCAATTTTTGAGCTTCACCACTTTCTCCCTCTCATTCAGGCATCTCCTCTCTCTCTCTAAGACAACCTCACCCTTGTTACCGCTGTGCTGTCTCCTCTCTGCCCTGCACGCTTCTACTCCTCCTCCTTCTGTCATCTGGATATATCAGCCCAACCCTGCCCCCCCCTAGACTTTTGTTACACTCTGAGAAGAGATCTTCATGCAACACCTCTAATCTTATTTATATCCCTCTTCTTTCCCCTTTCTCTCTCCCTTTCTCATGTCCTTGTGGAATGCATACTCCATCTCAAATAAACTTGCTTTTACTCATGATCTCTTTATTTCTAATGCTGTCCCATCTTCTTGCTCTAACTGAGACCTGGCTCCTCCCAGAAGACACGGCGTCAGTCGTTTGCTCTTTGTCATAGCGGTTATCAGCTCTCCCACACGCCTCATCCCACTGGCTGTGGTGGTAGAGTTGGGCTTCTACTTTCTCCTTCCTGCCAATTCCAACCCCTCCTGCTGCCTCATTCTCACTCCTTTCCCTCCTTAGAAGACCACTCCATCCGCCTTTTCACTCCCATTACCTCTCTGGGTAGCAGTTATTTATTGACCTCCTGACAAGTCTGCCTCTACCTGTCTCACTGACTTTGAGTCATGGCTTTCCTTCTTTCTGGATTCCTCTTCCTCCCACTCTTATTCTCGGGGATTTTAACATTCATGTTGATAACCCCTCTGATCCTTATGCTTTAAAGCTCCTTTCTCTTACCTCCTCATTCGACCTCCAGCTTTGCTCTACTGCCCCCTCTCACCAGCATGGCTACTGCCTTGACCTTGTATTCTTCTCTAATTGCTTATCCTCAAACTTCTGTATTTCAGTTCTTCCCTTATCCGTTCATCACCTGCTAAGCTTCACTCTTCATCACCCACTGCTTCAACCTCGTCCTGTCTTCATCCTCTTTAGCAATCTTCATACTATTGACCCTTTGGTTCTCTCCTCCACTGTTTCATCACTTCTTTCCTCCACTATGTCATCTGAGTCTGTCGATGAGGCAGTAGCTCCCTATAACACTGCACTCTCCTCTGCCCTGGATGCTCTTGCTCCGCCCATGCCATGTTCTGTAAGGCATAAAATACCTCAGCCCTGGCTTTCTTCCACTACCCGCTATCTGTGTCCCTGTGTCCATTCAGCTGAGTGCGCTTGGCTCAAATCCCGCTCCCTTCCAGACTTTTTACACTCCAAATTCATGCTGGTCTCTTTCCAGTCAGCCATAGCACTCGCCAAACAAGACTATTATGTCCATTTGACTAACTCTCTTGCCTCTGACCCTCGCCGTCTCTTTACTACTCTCAACTCTTCTCTCCAAACCCTGGCTGACTATTTCCATGACAAAATCCACAAGATCACCCTCCAATTCCCCACAAAGTCAGCTACTTCCCCTCCTCCCCCTTTTCACTCCCAACTTTCCCCCTCTACCTCTGCTACTCTTTCTTCCTTTTTTATGATGCCTGAGGAGGAAACCGCATACCTTCTTTCCTCCTCCAAACTCACTACCTGCTCCTCTGATCCTATTCCTACCTTTCTTCTAAGCTCCATCTCCTCCACTGTTGTCCCTTTCATCTCTCATATTCTCAACCTATCACTCTCCACTGCAACCGTCCCTGCAGCCTTCAAGCATGCTGTAGTTAACACCTCTCAAGAAACCCTCAATTGATCCTACCTGTCCTTCTAACTATTGACCCATCTCCCTTCTCCCCTTCATTTCTGAACTACTTGAAAGTGTGGTTCACCACCATTGCCTTGGCTTTCTCTCTTCTCAAGCCCTCCTGGATCCTTTACAATCCGGCTTTCATTCTTTACATTCTGATGAAACAGCTCTTGCCAAAGTCTCCAGTGACAAAATCCAAGGGCCTTTACTTGGTCCTCATCCTTCTTGACTTCTCTGCTGCTTTTGACACTGTTGACCACAACCTTCTCCTTGATACCCTGTCCTCGCTTGGTTATAAGGGCGCTGTACTATCCTGATTCTCCTCTTATCTCTCCCATCGCTCTTTCAGTGTTTGTTCTGGTGGATCCTCCTCTGCTGCTATCCTGCTCTCAGTTGGTGTATCCCAAGGATGTGTCTTGGGTCCACTCTCTATACCCAGTCCCTTGGTGCACTCATCTCTTCTCATGGCTTCCAGTACCATCTTTATGCTGATGACACCCAGATCTACCTCTCTACACTTAAAATCTCTCCAGCAATCCAGACCAAGATCTCTGCCTGCCTTTCTAACATTGCTGCTTGGATATCTCACGCTGCTTGAAATTGAACATGGCCAAAACTGAGCTTCTTATTTTCCCTCTTAAAACCTCCTCTCCTCTTCTCCTTTCTCAGCCTCTGTGGATAACTCTCTACTGCTCCCAGTTTTCCTCAGCTCACAACCTTGGGGTCGTCTTTGACTCCTCTCTCTCCTTCTAGACACACATCCATCTGATAGCTAAGACCTGCCGTTTCTTTCTCTATAACATCAACAAAATTCACCCATTACTTTCCGAACACACTACTAAGACACTTTTCCACTCCTTAATCACCTCTTGTCTTGACTATTGTAACCTACTCCTTGCTGGTCTCCCGCTGAGTCATCTCTCTCCTCTTCAATCTGTTCAACACTCTGCTGCCTTGTCATACTCATATTACCCCTCTTCTCAGGTCACTTCATAGGCCCCCTATCCATTTCTGCATCCAGTTCAAACTTCTGCTGACCTATAAGTGCATTCACTTTGCAGCTCCTCACTACCTTTCCTCTCTTATACCTCCCTACACCCCTCCTTGGAAACTCCACTCTTCTGGCAAATTGCTTCTATCTGTGCCATTCTCTTCTATTGCTAACGCCAGACTTCGCTCCTGTCACCTTGCTGCTCCTTATGCTTGGAACAAGCTATCTGAGTCTTTATGTCAGGCACCTTCTCTGGCTCTTTTCAAATCCAGGCTGCCACTTTTGGATCTTGACTCACCTGATCTCCTTTGTGTTTCCTTACCATTCCCCCTAGATGTATCCCTGTCTTCACCTACTGTGTTGTCTGTCTTGACTAGATTGTAAGCTCTGATGAGCAGGACTGTCTGTGCAGCACTGCATATGTCTTGTAGTGCTATACAAGTGCTCAGTAGTAGTAGCAGTAGTAATGCCCCTTTCAGCAAGCAACTCGACAGCATGTACTGAGTCTGTCGAGGCCCCGGGTTCCAGCAGGCTCAACTTCCCCACAACTTGATGGTTGTGGAGTCTGCCATGCAGAGACTCAAGAGCCAAAAGACCCACTCCTCGTTGCCCCTCGTCAGGGAGGCCCAGACCCTCGATGTCCTCGGCCGGAAGGCTTTTCAGGGGTCGATGTTCTCATGCCGAATCCAGTCCTACCAGCTCTACATCGGCATGTAACTTAAAGAGCTGTCCAAGGAGTTCAGTGGATTCTCAGCTGGCCTCGATGGGGTACCTCCAGAGGTTCAAGTCGCTGATCTCAGCGGTCAAAGAGTGCTAGAAGTTCCTATCCCGAGTAACCTATGACAGCTATGAGTCGTTGGCAAGGGTGGCCACAGAGGGCATCGGAGCTTGATGCCGAGCTTGGCTGCAGTCGTCTGACTTCAAGCAATGGGTTCAGGAACAAACTTATCGATGTCCCCTGCACCGGAGAAAACCTCTTTGGTAAACCCATGGCAGACAAGGCAGCAGAGATCGAGACAGAGTTCATCATGAGAACCAGGCTCTTGAAGAAGACCTCAGTGCCCCACAAGAAAGCCCTGGGTAAGAAGCCTTTCTTCCCGAGGAAAAAGGCTGGCTCCAGCAACACCCTTCACTTCCAGGGCTTCACGGCCTCACAACAAGGCCAACAGCACAAGAGACAGGGGGATGGACCCCGTAAGCAAAAGACCCCCAAGGCTCCTGTTCCGGCGTAGCCTGCGAGGAGCTTTTGACGCCCTGGGTGTGGCCTCTTCTGCCCCAGGGGATCCCCTACAGCCCACAGGGGCGCCCGGCCCATTTTGCCCATAGGTGGACATCCATCACCACTGTTGCCTGGATGCTCTAAGTAGTCAGGAAGGGATATCTGCTCCATCTACAGCAGACACTTGCCTCGTACTTTCCAGGAGAGCCAGTAAGACCTCTCCTCCACTGGACTCTGCTCCTCTCTGATTTCGCAGGCCTCCTCAAAAACGAGGTGGTGGAACCAGTACCCAAATACCTCTGGAGTACTGGGTTCTATTCCAGGTACTTCCTCATCCCCAACAGGACAGGATGCCTCAGGCCCATCCTGGACCTGCAGGAATTGAACAAGTTTCTGATAAGGGAGAAGTTCAAGATGCTCTCCCTTGGAACACTGATGCCATTTCTCCAACGGGGAGACTGGCTGTGCTTCCTTAAACCTAAAGGATGCTTACACACACTTCCTGGTCCATCCTAACCACAGAAAATATCTCAGATTCATGGTGGGAGGAGAGCACTACCAATATAGGATGTTGCCCTTTGGACTGGCTTTTTCACCAAGGGTCTTCACGAAGTGCCTAGCGGTGATCGCAGCCCACATATCTTTCCCTACCTGGATGACTGGCTCATAAGGGGTGCCACGGCCACAGAGGCACGGCATGCCACAGGGCTCACTATCAATGCCCTTCAACACCTGGGGTTCATCATCAACTACCCCAAGTTTCACCTCTCCCCGATTCAAGGCCTGGAGTTAATAGAGGCTCAGATAGACACCCTCCAAGCCAAGGCCTTTCTCCCTTGGGACAGGTCAGAGCTCCTCAGGAGGCTAGCCACAGAGGTACAGCACTGCCGGTCATTATCTGCCCGTCTTCTCCTTCACTTGCTAGAGCATATGACCTCCGTGGTCCACGTGATTCCATACACCCAGGTGCACATGAGGGTGGTCCAGTGGTGCCTCCCATTCTCAGTGGACGCAAGCCACAGGCAGACTCCGAGACAGAGTGACTGGGGCTCCCAGTGACTAAGCAAACTCTGTTCACTTGAGTGGCGGACTGCATTACCCTTGCCTATGAGCAGGCAGGGATCCCACTGGACCAGAGGGTCACGGCGCACTGCATCGGAGCCATGGCCGCATCCATGGCAAATCTGCATTCCGTCTCTATGACAAATCTGCCGGGCCACCACTTGGTCTTTGGTTCATACCTTTGCAGCTCACTACTGCCTGGAGAGAGAGAGTCCCAACGGGACAATGCCTTTGGCCAGGCTGTACTCCGTAATCTATTCGGGGAGTAGGCAACTCCTGCCCTCTGACTCTTCCCTGTTCAGGCTACTGGAGTGCTGAGTCATTGCCAGACACTTGGGTCTTGCAAGAGTCTCTCAGTAGGGTCTCAGCTTCTGCTGATCACGGCTCACCCTTGCAGGTTCGCCATGGTGTTTTTCATTACAGATTCTTGGTAACCTGTAGCTGGGGAGTCCCATATGTGAGGACTGACTTCATGCTTGTTCCTAGAGAAAGCATAGTTTCTCACCTGTAATAGGTGTTCTCCGGGGACAACAGGAATCAATCCTCAAAATCCTCCCTTCTCCCCTTGGAGTTTATTTTATTTATTTTTTATACTGCGCTCTTTAGAATCAGTGCGGTTTACATGTATACTAACAGGTACTTTTTATTCCCTTGTCCCCGAACAGGGGCAGCTCAAGGCAATCTGCTGCCTGAGGTAAGGGATGAGATGGCGCCTCCCCCGCCGTGCGCCCCCTCCCATGCACGCAACCCCCCCCCCCCCCCCGGGTGGGGATCTTTCTCAAAACTCCAGTCAAGGAAATCAAAAACTCAATTAAATAACATGGAGCAAATACAAGATGTTCACACACCAAGGAACTAAAAGAAAGAGCAAGAACCACAGCAGTTTATAACTCCAAATTATAATTCATTTGGATTTTGTTATAAACTGCATTATGGTGCTTGCTTTTTCTTTTTGAACATACATTTTGCATTCACAGAACCTCCCCCCCTCAACAATGGGTGCAGAGCAGAGGTAGGACATTCACCAACAGAACTCAATATATTAAAAAAAAAAAAAAAAAAAAAAAAAGCCGATTCTGGTAATCTCACCAACAACAAATTCTCCAGTACCAGGCATATTGGGAACTAATATAAAACCCTATTAAAGTCACTAAGATCTGCAAGGCCAATCTACCATACTATACCAGCATACACTTCCAAAATTCATATAATAAGGGGCCTACCAAGAAAAAAGCAGCACTATAAACACTGCAAGAGCCCCAAAACATCTGTACACTTATTTGAAAAGCTGAACAAGTCAAATTACTACAGTACAGATCCCTACATACAAATTCCATGTTAACAGAACACCTGGCCTTGGTCACACACTCAGAACACAGACCCTCACCAAGTACAGAATAAGTGACCACAACCTAAAGCAAAAATAAAAATATGTAGACAAAAGTTAAAATGAAACCCCAAAAAGCCAGACTCCGCATGCGGTGCCAGACCAGATAAGAGATGCAGTTCCCCATACTGTGTGAAATATAGATAGCAGAAAGTCCAATCACTAAATTGAAAATAAAATTATTTTTTCTACCTTTTGTTGTCTGATGATTTTTGATCATGCTGTTCCCAATCTGAGGTTTCCGTTTTCCTCTGTCTTCTCTTAGCTCTTTTTCTATGGTCTATAGTCCATCTGCTATTTCTTGTCTCTCGTTTTACTTTCTTCATTTTCTTCCATCAGCCTTTTTTCAGTCCCAGTAACTCTCCCTAGTATCAGCCCCCTTTACAGCCTCCTCTCCCAGTACCAACCCCCCTTGCCTTTCCAGTACCGCCACTGGTGTCTGTTCTCTTCGGGTCCCCCTCCTTCCCCATCATCCAGCTCCTTCTAGTTAAAATAACCATCCCAGGTATCAGCGAACTTCCAGTCCCAGTGCCCCCTCCCATGTCAGCTCCCTTCCAGCTCCACTTCTCCCCTGTCCATCCACCTTCCAGTGCCATTCCTGGGTGTCAGCTCCCTTCCTGCTCCCCTCCAGGCCCCCCCTGGTCTGCTCCCTTCCAGGCCCCCCCCTTGACTGCTCCCCTCCAGGCCCCCCCTTGTCTGCTCCCTTCCAGGCTCCCCTGGTCTGCTTTCCTCCAGGCCTCCCCTGGTCTGCTCCCCTCCAGGCCTCCCCCTGGTCTGCTCCCCTCCATACCCCCCCTTGACTGCTCCCTTCCAGGCACCCCTTGTCTGCTCTCCTCCAGGACCCCCTGGTCTGCTCCCCTCCAGGCCTCCCCTTGACTGCTCCCTTCCAGGCCCCCCTTGTCTGCTCTCCTCCAGGCCCCCCCTGGTCTTCTCCCTTCCAGGCCCCCCCTTGACTGCTCCCTTCCAGGCCCCCCTTGTCTGCTGTCCTCCAGGACCCCCTGGTCTGCTGCCTTCCAGGCCCCCCTTTGACTGCTCCCCTGAAAGCCCCCCTCGTCTGCTTCCCCCCCTCCCCACACCTATCCTTTAAAATGAAATGAAAGCAGCCGCAGGAACATTTCTCCATTCCCGCGGCTCTGCTTTCAAGCTGCTTGGCCCGTCAATCTTCGTGGAGCCGGCGGGGGGGGGGCCGAGGTCATCGCTTTCACCTCCCTTCCGCTTCTGCTGGCTGCTTCCTCCAAAACAAAAGCAGCTCTGTTCCTGCGGCTGCTTTCATTTTGGAGGAAGGAGGAAGCAGCCAGCGGAAGCGGAAGGGCGGCGAAAGCGACGACCTCGGCCCCCCCCCCCCACTGGCTCCATGAAGATTGACGGGCCAAGCAGTTTGAAAGCAGAGCCGTGGGAACGGAGAAATGTTCCCGCGGCTGCTTTCATTTCATTTTAAAAGATGAATCTTTGCGGATGGGCGGTTCTATCATAGGCAGTTTCTAGGGAGTGGGAAATAGTGCTGCCCCCTAGAATCTGCTGCCTGAGGTGACTGTCTCAGTTCGCCTAATGATAGAACCACCCCTGTCCCCAAAGGGCTCACAATCTAAGTGTACCTGAGGCAATGAAGGGTTAAGTGGCTTGCCCAAGGCCACAAGGAGTGGCCATGGGACTAGAAACCTCAGTCCCTCCAGCCTGAAGTTGCTTGTCCCCATGCAGGAATTGAACCCCTGGCCTTCTGGCCTGAGGTAACCTGTCCCAACCACTGAGCCACTCCTCCCTTGTTGTTTCTTTACCATATTTTCTTTTTTGCCGTCTTAGCTATGTTATTGGACTGAGGCAAGGTGGCACCGTTGGGCGGGAAGGGGACCACGCATGTGTGGTGCATCTTTCAAAGACTTTCTTTGAAAGCTGGGGCAATGCTTCTGTATGGGTCTATCTGTGCCAATGTTATCCATATGTGAGGACTAGTTTCCCTGGAGAACACCTGTTACAGGTGAGTAACTACGCTTTATCAACAGGGAGTAGATTTCTCTGTGGTGGAGGGGTGTGAGGAAAATCCCTTCAAGGTCCTTGGTGCATACATTAAAGAGGCTCTTGAATCTGCATTAGGTGTTTCAATTCTCTTTAGTGCAGTGGTTCTCAACGCAGTCCTCTGGGACCCCCAGGCCAGTCAGGTTTTCAGAATATCCACAATGAATATGCATAAGATAGATTTGCATGTACTATTTCCATTGTATGCAGATCTATCTCATGCATTTTCATTTTGGATAGCCTGAAAACCTGACTAGCCTGGGGGTCCCAGAGGACTGGGTTGAGAACCACTGCTTTAGTGCAAACAGAATGTCCAACCACACAATAGTTTGTAATGTTCAGTATCACACAATAAAGACTTTGGTAACATGGGTTGTGTCCCCTTGAGATATTTGTGTGTGATCAGTTTAACTATGTATAAAGTCTAATGTTTGTAGAGGGCTACTGGATTAGGGCTTCTGTGTGCCTAACATTTGCTGCATGGCCACCTCGTCATCTTTTTCAACTTTTGCCTGTCATTATCGCAAACAATGGAACTAAGCAGAGACTTGATTACCCGGGCATGGAAAAGCTTAAAAAGAAAACAAGATGCAGTTTCTTTCAGTACTTTTCTACCCCCACCTTGCCTTCTACAAATTTCCTGCCCCAAACAAAATCAACCAGATGCTCACCTTTTAAGGCATGGTGCTGAAGACAAATCTGAACAGCAAGGTGATATTAGGCCTTACCTGCTAATTGATGTTCCTTGAGTGACTCTAGTCCGGTCCCGACCTGTGGGTAGTCTTGGATATCCAAACCAGGAAAGCAGCTTGGTTTGGGGCCTCTGTTTTGGCAGCAGCTGCTTCTTCCCACCCTAGGGTGGAGTAGCTTGGGTACTTCCCACTAGTCGGGACTGGTCTAGCAGAATGATTCAGAAGGAGAAATTTCACTTACCATTGATTTCCTTTCCTGGAATCCTGCTAGACCAGTCCAGGGCCCACCCTCTTTGGTGATGAGAACAAGCCAGTTTGACTCCCAGATAAGATCTGCTCCTTATGTCGGCCTCCCTGGGGCTGTTCTCCTTTTGTGTACATGGGTGTACATAGTTAAGTTGGCTGCCAGCGGCCATGTGCAAATATATTTTTGACTGGTTAGTAGAGTTCATCCTTAGCTCAAATGTGAAGTCCAGATGCTTGTGAATGTCATATTGAAGTTGACCACTAGGGGTCCTGGGTTAAGTACCAAGGGTGATGTAATGAAAGCTTCTGGAATATTCTCTATCTCCACATCATCTACTGGCAGGGGCGCCTGCTGGACTGGTCTAGCAGGAATCCAGGAAAAGAAATTAATGGTAAATGAAATTTCTCCTCCCTCCTCACTGTGCATGGACAGAAACAATCACAGACTGGACCTAGGTTGAAAATTGATTTATCTGTCTCAAAAGGCAGCCATAGTCTCTCAGATCATCTCTAAACTTACAGCTTTTGGCTTTATTAAGACAGTCCTACATTATTCCCTCTGGTTGCAGAAATTCAGACTTGTTCTCGGGGACATTCCCTTGCGAAAACCCTTCAACATCAACACCAACATTTGAGAATGACCCAGCTCAACTCCAAGCTATTCTGTCACTTGCTAAAGATTCAGTTGCTGCCATTACTGTTATAGCAAATGCTGTGAAAAGCTCTTATTCAATCACTCACCCACAGAAGGAAAACTCACAGACAGGCTGGAATGCAAACAGGATCTTTAATGTGCACACAGGATCAGACAGAGAGCCGGTACCCTCCAACAAAAAGTCTGAGCCCCGAGGGACGTCCCACAATGCCTTATATACAGTACAAGTTTAAACTCATTCTATAATCTCATTCGCCTCAGAAATTTTCAGTCCACCAATCAGTAGCCCCTGGGGAAGGTACCTGGGTGACCTGTCCAAACCGATATGCTCAGGTCTGCTGATTTCTGGGCAAGGGGATATTGTGCTCAGACCTGGAGTGGGGGGAAGGGTGCCTACTGATCTTAATGTCTTCTCTTAGCAGGCTGATAGCCTCATGGCTTGGGGGAAGGGTCAGGCTGATTACTTGTGTAAGAGCCTCATGGCTGCCTCATTACAACCACAGCATCAGCTGCTTTGCATACAAGCTACTGGCACATCAACATTGAGAACCCGGTGTTCAAAAGGCATTTCCAGATCTTCCTGCTAGACCAGTCCAGACTAGTGGGTATTTCTCCCTGCCAGCAGATGGGAGACAGAAAATAAAATAAAACTATACCGCGACATCACCACTGGCATAAAACCTAGCACAGCTAGAGGGAGCCCTCAGTATTTTCTCTGTCTCAGCAGATGGTGCATTCTTCCAGAGATGCCTATAGCTCTTGCCCAGTCTGTGTTTGGGTGCAGTGTAGCTCGGCTACTTTAGATCCCAGGGGGTGTATAATATACCCTTTTCTGGTTGATCTGTTACTTTGGAGCTAGCTCCTGGCTAGGAGAGCCAGTGTAGCTTGGTAGGAGCGTTGGATCATGAAGATCCTTCTAAGGGACTCTTAACTGTATTTTGGCCTTTTTCTTTTCTTTCTTTAAACAAACAAACAAAAAAAGTATAAAAGGTGTGAGTGTCTTCTGCAAGGCTCCATGTAGCTCCTTAGCATATGGCTGATCGATGTTTCTTCCCTGTGCCTCACCCTGCACCAACATCCCCGCTTCCCTGTGCTCCTGAGGGACCGCAGCATTGAAGTTGCAGTGGATCGCTGCCTTTTCAAGCAGGCAACTGCAGAGGATCGCCACCTGAACTTCACCAGCGGCAATAAGGGGCCGCTGCACCTAACCGTGAGTGTTTGCTTTGATCCCTCCTGACATCTCTGGCCTGTGCAGGCCACACACCAGCAGCAAAAAGGGCCACTGCATTTAACTGTGAGAGTTTGCTACAATCCCGCCTATCCTGCCAGACATCCCTGGCCTGTGCAGATTACACACCAGCGGTAAAAAGAGGCCGCTGCACTTAACCGTGAGTGTTTGCTGCAATCCCGCCTTTCCTGCCTGATGTCCCCGGCCTGTGCAGGCCACGCACCATTTTTCCTTCTTTAAGGCCTACAGCTCCTGGTCAGTTTGAGACTGGTTTCAGTGCAACTTGAGATACGCCTCTGGTGGTTCTCCCCTTCCTGGGGCAAGTTCCTGTCTGAGAGCTAGTGTAACTCTGTGGTGCGTTAGGATCAGTGCCTACCTCATTGCCCTGATGCCTCGGCTGCAGTAAGTGGCAACGTTTCCCTTGTTGAATGTCTCTGCACCACTTGTACAGCCGATCTGGGGGAGACGTCTGCCAATTCAGCGTCCTTGTTGGCGGTTCTGGCTCCCAATGCAGTTGAGGCTTCGTTGTTGCCTTCCACATGAGGGATTATCAGTGCTCTTCTCCAGGTGGACCTGCTGTTCCCACGATGCTGAATTTCAGCATGGGACTGGCTCCTGTGGCTGACAGGCAGTCTTCTCTCCCTCTTTTTTCACAGTCACAGTGCTCTCAGACACAGCAGCTGTCTGACCCCACAGCGGCAGACTTTTCGCCCATCTTCCATCATGTTTGTGGGCTGTCGAAAGGGGGGGGGTCAAGGCCTTGTTCCTTCTCAGCTGGATCCATTTTCCACTGCTCCTCCAATAGTCCTTGCGAGTGGCTCCCGCAAAAGATCGAGAGGGCAGGACTCTGTTCGGGAAGGTCCACAGCCCCCTCCAAAGTCCTTATTGGAGTGAGGCAGAATTTTTTGGTGATGGTGTTTCCCATGATGACTCCAGTTGAGCTGCCTCCAACACGGAGGAGGGGGAGCTCTTTTAGGGGGAGGACCATAGCGACTCTTGCATGGTGCGTCTTTGTTGCTGAGTGGCGATTCACCCCCCCCCTCCCTTAATTGTCTAGATTGCCACTGAAATGCAAATTCCCGAGCACTCTGCACTGGCCGTCACCCAATCAACTTCTGATCCTGGCATCATGGGGCTTTCCAGAGCCTTTCCTTTCCTGCTGGAGCTTCTCCTGGGTACCCCTCAAGAAGGCCCAGCGATTGGGTTGCATTTATGCCTGGTCACCGACAGTCTTGGAAAGTGGTTGCATTTTCCCACGTTCGACGTCTTGATAATGGCGGACATCAGCATTCTATAGAAGTGGAGCTGCCCTTCAGGACTTGCAGGGCCAGAAGGTGGAAGGACTCCTTCAGATGGCCTTTTCTTCCTTCTCACTAGCCCTTCAGGTGAAAACGCGGGGTGGCATCTGTGCACATGTCCTCCACTAGGTTCAGCTCCTTCCTAAGGATGACTATTAAGCCTGTCTCAAATATCTGGCGGCCTTCTTGATGGATGCTTTTTGTGATAGATAGAAGATAAAAATCTCTTACACTTTCTGCATGGGGAATTGCAACAGCGACAGTGGCTCACTGAGGGCTGTGGCTCAGAAATTGTTGGCAGATATCACATCTAAGGGGCGCCTAGCCAAATTTCCCTTTAGGGACAGGCTCCTGTTTAGCGAGCTCTTGGGAAAGTTAGTCAATGACCTCAGAGAGGTCAAGCTTCAGCGGTTGCCAGAGGATAAATCCAAGAATTCTTCTTCTTCGACATCAGGGGAGTCATCTTTGCTGCTGAAGTTCTGCGGTTCTCGTCAGTATCAACAGAATAAGCAGATCTCCTCCTCTTCTGGGACAGGATCCAAGTCCCAGTCCTTTCAAGGAGGATGCCGGGCCTATTCGCAGACTTCCATGGCGGGAAAGTCCTCTTCCTCTCGCCTCTCTTGCTGACTGCTCTGGAGCCCATTCCTACCTCCCGCAAGTGGGATGCCATCTGCAACAATTTTATTGTGAATGGGCCCGTCTGACGAATGATCACTGGGTGCTCAACATTAGAAGACAGGGATATATTTTAGAGTGTGCTCAAAAGGGTCAACTGCAGTTTGAGAGTTCCATGGTTCCACTTGGAAATGCTGTGGTCTGTTACCCAGATGGTCCAGAAGGATGAGTCCTCGCCTCCTTGGATTTGGCAGAGGCCTGTGTTTACATTCCCATCCGGGAGGACAGCAAAGCTTTCTCCAGTTTGCAATTTTGGTGTCTCACTACCAGTTTTGTGTGATGCTTTTCAGCCTGGCCACCATCCTTTGGATGTTCTCCAAGGTGATGGTGGCAGTTGTGGCAGTACTGAGGCATGAAGGCGTCTGCGTACACCCCTAGCCGGATGATTGGCTTATCTGGGCCAGGTCTCGGCTTGAAGCCATTCAGGCACTGCATTGTATGATCCAACTCCTTGAGTGGCTCGGCAGGGTCATCAACAGCAGCGAGAGCTGCCTGATGCCATCTCAGAACCTGAACTTTCTTGAGGCTCATTTCGACACCTGCGTAGGCAAAGTCTTCCTTTTAGGGAGCGCGGGCCAAGCTCCACGACCAACCTCAGGACGTTTTTGGGAACTACACTCCTACGACTTGGGACTACCTTCTGCTCTTTGGAGCTATGGCTGCAACCCTAGAGCTGGTGTCCTCAGCACAAGCACATATGCGTCCTCTACAACAGGCTTACTGACTGGCTGGTTCCTGTGCTTTCAGGACTATAAGAGTCCAATTCCTGTTTCCTCTCTCATATCAACACAGCTTCCTCTGGTGGGCCTCCCCTGAGAACATGCTGAGGGGGATTCCCCTTGAAACTCTAGCCCGGGTGCTCCTCACCACCAATCTCAGTCTTTCCAGTTGTGGAGTTCATTGTCTTGACCAGACTGCATAGGGTTGGCGGTCTCCAGTGGAAGCAAAATGGGCCATCCATTGCCTAGAGACCAGGATCATCTGTCTGGCATTTCTTCTCTTAAGCAAACTGCTCCACGGGAGTGCTGTGTGAGTCCTCTCGAGCAAAGCAATAGCCAGGGCAGAACGCAATGCCTGGGATTAGCTCGGGAAATGTCTCTACTGTTCCCTTGCACAGAACTGTTCCTCCAAGCGCTTAAGTAGTAGTAGTACAGCCCAGCACATCATGGGCGAGGACAGTTGGGAAGTGGATTTCCTGAGCTGTCACCTCCTCGAACCCAGTGATTGGGAACTTGCCTCATGGGCATTCAACCAGATAGTAGATCAGTGGGGCCTCCCAGGAGTGGACTGGATGGCGATGGCAGCCAATGCCAAGGTCCTTTCCTCCTTCAGAGATTGTTCAGAGCCTAAGTCCAAGAGGGTGGACGTACTGGCCCAGTCGTGGCCTCTGATAACATGCACTGTGTGTCCCGCCCCATGGGCCATGATACCCAGAGTTCTTTGGAGCATCGAGGGTCACCTGAGTCTGATGATTCTGGTCCACCAGACTGGCTTCATTGGCTGTGGTATGCGGACATCAACTGTCTCCTCATCTCCCAGCCCCCATGCCTTGGGTACAGGAGGGGCTTACTACGGCAGGGTTGCCTAAAGCATAAGGGTTATTCCCTGTTGAAGACTAGGCAGCTCTCCACTTCATTGTCTTATGCCTGGGTCTGTATCTCTTTGAGAACTGGTGTCATTGATGTCGCCTTTCCCCATGGGGGGTCTTGATCCCCTCAATTCTAGCCTTCCTTCAAGAGGGAGTTGAGAAGGGTTTGTCAAGCTCGATCAGGGTGCAGGTAGCGGCACTTTTCTGTTTTCGTGGTCTAATGGCGGGCCATGTGCTGGCGGTGCACTGGGATGTGAGCCGCTTTCTCCACTGAATTCGGACCCTTTGTCCACCAGTAGACCCCATAGTCCCGTCATGGGACTTGACGTTCGTTCTCAGAGCGCTCAGGTGTCCACCCATTGAGCCACTCAGGTAGGCTAATGTCAAGGATCTGTCCCTGAAAATGGTGTTCTTGGTAGTTGTCACTTTGGCGCAGTGGATTTCAGCATTGCAAGTGCTTTCCAGCCGCAATCCTTTATTGACACTCTTGGCTGAAGAGGTGACCTTTCGTCCGGTTTCTCCCCCCCCCCCCCCATTTTTGCCCAAAGTGCTCTCTCCCTTTCATGTCAGTCGGGTGCTGTTCTTGCTGGCCTTTTTGCCAGATCAATGCACCAAACCAGACAAGGGCTTGCGTTTTTGTGGACTTCCATCGCGCACTGTTGTGGTACTTGAAAGTGACAAATCACTTTTGTCTTTCCAATCACTTCTTTGTCCTTTTTGCCAGATACCGGAAGGGACAAGCGGTGTCCAGTTACCCTAGGTCACTGTATTAAGGACACTATCTCTTCAGCCCACCTGGTGCAGAGTAGGCCTGTTTCCCCAGTGTATGCCTGTTTCCCCAGGCCTCAAGGCTCATTTGACTTAGGCCCAGGCAGCTTCCTGGGTGGAGTCATCTCGTGCGTTACCCTTGAACAATTGTTGTTGTGAAGTTGAGTCGGAGTCGACTCATGGCCACCCTCTGGATAGCTATCCTAAATTGTGTTCAGTCTTCAGTCAGGCAGCTCATTGTTGACAGACTGGTACCTGCAGCTGCTTGAACAATTACAGGACGGCTATTTGGTCCTCCTTTGCTCCTTTCATGTGGCACTACTGGCTAGATGTGCATGTCCAAGTGGCCACACAGTTTGGCTTAAGTGTTCTTCCACTGCACTTTCTTCCCACCCTGGGATGGAGTAGCTTTGGTATATCCCACTAGTCTGGACTGGTCTAGCAGGAAGATCTGGAAGGAGAAATTTTACTTAACGTTAATTTCCTTTCCCAAAATCCTGCTAGACAAGTCCAGGACTTGCCCCTTTCAGCCTTGTGCCTTGGACTGCAACCTTCTGTATATTTGTCCCTTCGGACCATGCAGAGATTGTATATAATTGTCCTTGTTGAGGGGTTCCTTGGGAGGATTTGACTACCTTCCATTGCTTGTTACAAAAATACTGAGGGCTCCCTCTAGCTGTGCTAGATTTTATACCAGTGGTGATGTCACGGCATAGTTTTACTTTCTTTTCTCTGTCTCCCATCTGCTGGCTGGGGGAAATAACCCACTAGTCTGGACTGGTCTAGCAGGATTCCAGGAAAAGAAATTAACGGTAAGTAAAATTTCTCCTTACACTATTTACAGCCCTGTAAACCGTGTAAATGCCTTAGACAGGAATAGTCAATAGCAGCTGCACAGTTGGTGCCACTGAATATTCCCATCTATATTCCCTATGTGCTCCAATGCTATCCGGTTAGCTCAGTGCCTAACCTGATACTCTATGCCCTCGCCATGGCATTGAATATCCAGGTTTAGAGGTCAGCGGGCAGGGCTTTGCGCTGACGTGGCACATAGCCCAAACAACTGAATATCGGCGGGCTATGTGCTGACGTGGCACATATCCCACCCAACTGAATATCGGGCCCTGAGTGTCCTTACTTGAGCCAACTCTACTGGTTCATGCTCTTCCATCACTGGTTTCACTGGAGGAATGCAACACTCAGGGTTAAGCATAATCTCAAGGGAACACCTCAGTGAACTTCCATCTGCCTGCATCCCTGACTGTTGCACCTCTAAGTTTGAAAGTGGGACTGTAGCTTCATTGGGTCGGGCTAGCTTCTCTATGACACAGTTATGGTCTACTCTTGTGTTTACCCAGAGGTAACAGAGGAGTCCAGGGACACATTCATCACCACGTTGGATTGCCCACAAGTACTCCCTGTAATCAGATTTTAAAGCATTGGAGGCACATGAAGGAATATGTTTGTATCCTATTTTTATCATGTCCCCCTTTCTTCATATTTGGAAGATAGTTAATACAGGATCCATGTGACAGGTGTTCTTAGTTTATATCCAGATGATTTATTGATCTGTCCACTGGAGGCAGGGAGGAGGTATTTATTTCATTTATCAAGGACAATAGTGTCCAGTTGGTTAGGTAGCCCCTCAGAGGGGAAAAAAGTGGAAGCTGGGAAACCTTCTGGTATAAGAAGATAAAAACAAGACAGAGTTATTTTCATTAGGTGGTCATCAGTGGATCTTCCTCTCTCCCCAAGCTTCCAATGGAGAACTAGAGAAGGAAGAAGCTGTTGCAACCGTGGTAACAGTCCGATATATAGCCGTGGCAACAAATCTGTATAGTTAAGTGCTTTGATTTCCTAAATTAAACCACTTAGTATAAATATTCAGCTGCTGCTATCATTATAGCTATTCATAACTGGGTAAAACGCTGTTGCTTCGTCCTGGCACTATCTGGATAATGCTGGAGGGTTTAGAAGGAATTTTCAGCAGTAGTGTGCATACATAGAAACATGATTTATTTATTTATTTATTTGCATTTCTTATATACCGCACTATTTGCGATCAGCGCGGTTTACATAGAACAAACAGTATCCGACAATAAACAAAAGTCAGGTCATTACATTGAACAGGAACAAGTAACTTGGACAACAGGGTAAACTATATACATCTGCGATACGTTGAGTAAGGTAAATTAAATACATGACCATAGACAATTACAGGCAAGGATCTTTATTGATCTTCTTAGATATATCAGCGGCTTTCGACACAGTTGACCACACTATCCTCCTTTCAAGATTGGAAAGTATCGGTATCTCTGGTACTGTCCTTAGTTGGTTTAACTCTTATTTAACAAACAGGCAGTTTCAGGTTAAAATTGGAAACAACACTTCACAGCCTACAAATATCAAGCAAGGAGTACCTCAGGGATCTGCGCTTTCTTCCCTTCTATTCAACATTTTTATTCAGCCAATTTGTCAAATTATGGCAGCCCATCAAATAAGTTATACGATTTATGCAGATGACATCATGATTTATACACCGATTGATCTCATCAACCCCGACTACAGCAAGATCACAAATTGCCTTGACAACATGTCTTCCTGGCTCACATGCAATAACCTTGCCTTAAACTACAATAAAACAGAAGCGCTTATTGTCACTCGAAACACCGACTTCAACCCCCCACCTTTCATTAAATACAACAGTAGTACAATACCAGTTAAGGATGAAGTTAGATATCTTGGAATTACCCTCGATAAAGGTCTAACCCTCCAGTCACACATCAGAAAAACTGTGAGGTCTGCATACTACAGAATGAAAGTGATTAGACGCCTCAAGCCCTTACTCTCATATGACCACTTCCGGTCTGTCTGCCAAGCCTTAATAACTCCTATTCTGGACGTTTGTAATCCTATCTACTACGGTCTTTCAAAACACTCACTTAAACCTCTTCAGATGGCTCAGAACATGGCAGCCAGAATTATTGCTGGCTCAGCATCTCAAGATCACATTACCCCTACTCTCAAAGAGCTCCACTGGCTTCCAATAAGCCAGCGCGTCAAATACAAGATGGTAATTAATATATTCAAGATCAGACATAAATGCTCTGCTTTTAGCCTTCATAATCTCTTACTCCAGAATAACAACAGGCCAAGACGAATAACTACATCAAACACCCTCAGCACCCCAAGTAGTTTCAGAAAAGCGTGTAAATGTACTACACAAAGGGCAATTTCCTTATCGGCCCCACTTATATGGAACTCTCTCCCTCCCGATGTGCGATCCATGGATGATTTAAAGGAGTTCAGAAAACAACTGAAATTTGTACTCTTCACTGAGTACTATGGCACAGACATCTAACAGTCTCTATTATTATAGCCTGCATGTAACTTGTTTTACTGTAACGGTTCCTTGATGTTGTGTATCCCAATTTTACCTTCACTCTTTAGTTTAGTCAGTGTATGCCCCCCTGTCTCTGTTCTCCCTTCTTGTGTCTTGGTAACCGCTTTGATTTAAGGAAAAGGCGGTATAGAAAACCTGTTAAATAAATAAATAAATAAATAAATAAATAAATGTACAAATGAAATTATTAGGTATTGGTTATACTTGGGGGTGCCCTAATAATGATGGCTGGGGTTCAGGGGAGTCAGTGAGGTATTTGATAAAGAGAAAGTGTTTCAAGGCCTTCCTGAACTGGCTCAAGTTGGGGATTGCTCTGATGTATGGTGGTAGGGAGTTCCAGAGACTTGGGGCGCATAGTCTGAAGGCTCTATTCGATGTTGCTTTGGTGCATTTTGTCATGTCTCTCGGTATAACTAGGATGTTGGCTGCTGAGGATCTCCTTAGCCTGTTAGGTGACAGAAAAAGACCACATGGCCTATCTAGTCTGTCCTTCCATACAATGCTGCTAAAAAAAAAAAAAGCCACAAATAGTAGATGTGTTTAGTAGCAGCTGCTAAATCTATACATCCCTTTGAATATTGAGTCCTTCCTTTTCATTCCTCCAGTCAAGTCCCGACCTGTGGGGAGTCTCACCTCACCAGCAGCTTGGAGACTGAGCATATCATTTTTAATGACATCAGGATAGATAAGCAGCTGGCACCTCTCACCAGATTCCAGTATCCTATTGACAAAGCAGACTCACAAGAGCAACAATTAAGAAAGTAGGTTATCTAAACCAATTTGGGAAACCAACAACCTAAACCCAACAGGCATAAAAAAATCCCTAAACGAAGAAAAAGATTGCTTACCGAGTTGTAGGCCCATAAGGTACCGACTTATTCAAGGAGAGTACCTCTGGTCACTCCAGCACTCGCCAACTTGACCTCCTACTTGCGTCATACTCTTCTTTGCTATACCTGTTCTTAATTGTTGCTCTTGTGAGTCTGCTTTGTCAATAGGATACATGTTCCAAAGGACAGGGGCAACAAAATTAAAAAAACAAACAAACAGATTGTGAGTGGATTTAAGCTGAGCTTAAAGAGGGGAAGGTAAAGTGGCATTGGTGACATTTTCTGCCCTGGTGGGATGAGATAATGATAAAGGAGTTAGGTGGGTTGCTAAGTAAAAGGGTTCCTCTGAAAAAAGTCTTGTAAGTCAAGAGAGGCAGTTTGATTTTGGTTGACTAAAAGTTGAGATGTCCGGAGGATGTAGTAAAAGTTGTTTGTGTAGCTGGGTTTAAAAAAGGTTTGGAGGAAAACTCCTTAAATAGTTATTAAAGAGGATCAGGGAAATCTGCTGCTTACCCTAGGATGAGCAATGTTGAATCTGTGTACCTTTTTGGGAACCTGACAGGTATTTGTCACCTGGATTGGCCGCTATTGGTAAAAGGATACTGGGCTTGATGAACCTTGGTCTGAACCAGTATGGCCTATCTTATGCTCTAATCTCAAGTAGAGGGCTTTTTCTTTAGTAGCTAGTTTTTAGTGAACATTTTATCTGCCAGTGGAAATTAGTATGCCACTTTAGTACATATATGCAGATCCCTGTTTTTGTGTTGTTCTGGCAGGAGTAGTTTGGTATCCAGTGTGGGAACTAGGTTGGTGGTTTGATTCTTTTTGCCAATTGCTGTAAATTAGTGAGCATGCCCACCACAAATATCACGCCCTCAATCTACCATCCTCCCCTCAACTTCCAGGCCCCCACTAGCCCCACAAATTGATTCAGCCTCTGAGTACCCATTCTCTCAAAAACTCAGTATTTCTCTGTGTCTAGGCTAGCAGCCTCTGCAGTCTGCAGCAGGACCAGGAATAGCCTAAGGACTTTGGCCAGTGCAGGAGATGGGCTGACTGCTTAGTTTCATAGTTCATAGACTGCTTAGTGTGCCGTGCTTAATAACACTGTTTGCCACCTGGATGGGATGAAGGATGTTTTTATTATTCAGTTGGATCTAAGTTGGCATTTGATGTCGTCGATCATACTTCCTGCTTAGATGATTGGAAAACGTGGGTTTCATAGGTATAGTCCTTAATTTGGTTTATGTCCTATTTTATCTGATCGAGTCTTTCAGGCATCTTCAAACAACACTCCAAAATCCTCTCCAAAACCATTCTTTCAGTGTCTCGCAAGGATTGATCTTAATTCCTATTTAATAGCTTTATAGTGTCCCTAGGGATGAGTGGGTACATTTACATTGATGATATACAGCTTAAATCATTTGAAGAGTTGTTTAAACAAAATCAGGACAGAATGGCAGATTGGATATATACCCATAAAATGGTGCTTCACCCTCAAAATTCTGAGGCCATTTGGATCTCTAAGTCCAATAAGTTCCCTCCTTTTCAATTTATTATTAGAACTTACTCTATTCCAATAAAGGATAAAATACTATCTATATTATCTCTCAGTATCCTTATTGATAGGTTCAAATGTAAGGCCCTTTTCTTCTATAGTAAAAAAAAAAAAAAAAAGAGTTCCTTTTTTGCCTTATGCAAAATTTGTTCTTCGAAAAGTCTGTAGGATGCCAGAGCTTTAAAGATATTACTACATACCCTTCTTATCAATTGTTTGGACTATTGCACTGGCAAGTGTCCCATTATATCAACTAAAAGATTACAATCAATACAATCTACTGCTGTTAAAATGCTCTATAACACGAATAGAATTGATCGTGTTTCCCCACTACTTTATGAGGAATACTGGCTACCAATTACGTGTTGTATTAAATATAAAATATTGATGTTAGTATATAGGGCTTACTGCATGAGTCTATTATATTATCTTCATTCTAAACTTATTCCATACTGTCCCTCATGTCCACGACGGTCCTCCCAGGCTAACTTATTACTTGTTTCCTTTGGGGCTAGAATGCTATTGTACTGCAGTATTCAGCTGTGTTGCTCCAATTCTCTGGAATTCCCTGCCACTTGAACCATGTTTAGAAACCTCTCATAAAAAAATACAAATTGGAGTAAAGTCTGCTTTTTTTTTCTGAGGCTTTTCCCAGCTTTAGCGGTACAGACTAATATGGTTGCTGCTTCTTTTTCTAAATATACCCTTCTTTATTCAGTTTTATGTTTATTGTAATTTTATATTATTGTTGTTCTATTTACATCCCCCTCTTTATGACTGATTTATGTTTGTTTTTGTAATTTGTCATTTGATGTTGACTTGATCAGACCATAAGCTGGATATGTACCCCACTTATAGGTAAATCATACTAACTAACTCCCATATAGTCATTCCAGTATCCGACAGATCATTTTCTGGTCCTATTCTCAACTCATTTAAACTTATCTAGAACCTACCAACAAACTGTCCAAAAAACCTGTAGAAGCCTAAAGTCAATTGATAGAGATGCTTTTGGACTGTACATCTACTCCTGTTGCAAACTATCCCTTATGATTCTTCATTTGATGAAAAACCAGTTGTTTGCAGGGCTTTCCCATTCACTAGGTGGGGTAAGTGCCCCCTTAGGGTGGCATTGCAGTGCCAGCACAGCCTGCACTGAAAGTGAAAGCAGTGTGGTGCAAGCCTTTGAGCAACCGAATCATGCATGACCACACCCTCTCCAACGGGAAGTTTGCTATGGAGAAGGCAAGACTGACAGGCCATCAACAAGCACACATGGGCTGCCATTGCACTGTTTTTACTTTGGGGTTGAGGACAGAGGTATGCTGGCAGTGGTGGAAGGGGGAAGAGAAGGTGAGATGCTGGACATTGTGGTGAGGGAAGGGGAGAGACTGCATACCTGGATTGGGGGGGTGAAGGGAAAGGAAGGGGAGATGCTGGACGGTGGGGAGGAAAGGGCCTTGAGCTGCAACCACCCTGGGGGGAGGCATGGTGACTGAAAGGTCATCTAGGGCAGCAGCTACCCTTGGGTCAACCCTGGCTGTTTGGAGTAACCTATAAGGGATGCTTTTTGATTGATTCACTCTAGAAAAGGTGAAGAAAATCCAAACTGAACGTCCCTGGTTTGATCCCAATCTTTGAAACCTCGAGCAGCAAAGCTGAGCAAAATTGGCAGAGAAATGCATCAATCTGCAATTGTGATATAAAGCTTTAATCTGGAAAACTAGGAAAGAATATTATTTGTCTAATATATACAAGTGAAAGTTTCCCGCACTAACTTTTGTTTGGTACAGGGATTGGTACATTTAAAAAAAAACCCCAAATGACTCCTATATGGTTTCTCCAGACCAGTTTGGCTGTCCTTGTCTGAAAAAATAAAAATAAATCCCTATGATGACAACTTATCATTTTGCAATACAAATGATGCATCACTCCAGTCTGCCTCAACTTCACTCCTAATGAGCATTTACACCATTTTTCAACCAGTGACTACGTTTTACTTAGAAAAGACTTTTATTTCGATGAATCTATGTACTTTGTTTAGGCATCCAGTACCATCTAAAGTGATAAAGGAACTGCTTTCCTACCTCTCCACTAATTTATTGGAATTAGTGAGTGAGAATCTGGTTTGAGGCAGTGTCCTTAGATCTTGGAAAAAATTGATCATTCAGCCTAGTTAAAAGGTCCCCAAATTGAACCCATTAATTCTTGTGAACTGTAGACCAATCACTGATCTTTCCATTCATCGTTAAACTGGTTGAAACAATCATATTCCAACAGCTTCTTTCTTGGAGGCCAATAACTCTCATTTTGCCCTAGAGAGTCTGATTTTTCACACTTTCTATAGCACTGAAACATTATTAGTGGTTATGTAAAATGCAACCTTGATTGGTCTAGATGAAGGTAAAGATCTGATAGCTGCCTTTGACCTGGATGACCACAGATTATGGTTGAACCAACTGCAAGAGATAGTTGGTCCTGCTCTCAGCTGGTTTTGAATTTATCTGAATTCTCAGTCTTTTATAGTCAGAACTGTTCATTCACTATCCAAGCAATATCCTCTACCTTGTGCACTGCCACAGGGATCTATCTTGGCATCCATGTTATTCAATTTATACCTACCCAACTAGCAACTCTTATGAAGAGCCTAGGACTTAGTGCACACTTATATGCTGATGATCATCAAATTATCATTTCTCATCCCACTTGGGATATTTCTTTTATGTCACTGATAGCAATACACTTAGAAATAATTGTTCAGTGGACTACTCCACACACACAGTTGTGGTCAACATTATTGACACCCTTGCATTTTGGGTATGTTGTGTACAATATCTTAAGAAATAATTGGAAATATTCTAACTGTATGTCATCATAATATTTTAATTGTATGTTAAAAGGCATGCAACAGCAATAAAGATGTCTGGTTTGACGTAGTTATTTCTGAGAAAAAAAGCAAATATGACCTGGACAGGATTAATGGCACCTTTCACCAATAGTTGGTTGCAAAAGCCTTGGCAGTGATGATTGCCTCCAAACGTTTCTTGCAGCCATCTACAAGTTTTGTACATCTGTCTGCTGGACCTGGAAAAGAGAATAACGAGTGAGGTTATCAAATTTGCAGGTGACACAAAACTATTTAAAGTTGTTAAAACTCATGAGGATTGTGGAAAATTGCAAGAGGATCTTGATAAATTGGAAGACTGGGCATCCAAATGGCAGATGAAATTTAATGTGGACAAGTGTAAAGTTGTGCACTTAGGAAAGAACAACCCAAACTATGGTTCCACGATGCAAGGTTCCACATTAGGAACCACCACCCAGGAAAAAGATTTAGGCGTCACTGTGGATAACATGTTAAAACCCTCAGCCCAGCGTGCAGCGGCGGCCAAGAGAGCAAATAAAATGCTAGGTATCATAAGGAAAGAAATGGAAAATAAAACAAAGGATATTATAATGCCTCTGTATCATTCCATGGTGTGACCACACCTTGAATATTGTGTGCAATCCTGGTTGCTGTATCTTAAAAAGGATATAGCGTTATTAGAAAAGGTATAGAGAAGAGCCACCAAAATAGTTAAGGGGATGGAAGGATACCCCTATAAAGAGAGGCTGAAAAGGTTAGGGCTCTTCAACCTGGAAAAGAGACAGCTGAGGGGAGATATGATAGAGGTCTAGAAATTAATGAATGGAGTGGAATGGGTAAACGTAGATTGATTGTTTATGTCATCAGAATATAGAAAGACTAGGGGGCATGCAATGAAGCTACAGGGTAACCTATTTAACACTAATAAGAGAAATTCTTTTTTCATTCAACGTGTAATTAAACTCTGGAATTTGTTACCGGAGGATGTAGTAAAAGCTGTTAGTGCAGCTGGGTTTAAAAAAGGTTTGGACAAGTTCCTGGAGGAAAGGTCCATAAACCATTATTAAAAGGGACCCGGGATATCACTACTTGACCCAATACAAGCATTGTGGAACCTGTGTCTTTTGGGGAAACTGCTAGGTACGTATGACCTAGATTGGCCACTGTTGGAAGCAGGATACTGGGCTTGATGGACCTTGGTCTGACCCAGTATGGCATATCCTATGTTCTTATGTTCTAGTTTCTCTTACTCTTCAACAGCGATTTGTTCCAGCTTAGGAATGTTTGAACCAAGGGAAGTTGGAGGTGGTCAAGAATGAAATGGAACGTGTACAACTTGATCAGTTGGGTGTCAGCGAACTGAAATGGACTGGCATGGGGCACTTTGCATCAGATGATCACATGGTCTACTATGCTGGAAATGAAAGACAAAGAAGAAATGGTGTTGCATTTATAATAAAGAAGAAACTTGCAAGAACTGTAATGAAATACAATGCAGTCAGCGAACGCTTAATCTCTATTCGTCTACGAGGATTGCCTATCAACACAACTATAATTCAAGTATATGCCCCAACAACAGCTGCAGAAGAGAATGAAATTGAAGAGTTCTATGAACAAGTACAAGCTGAAATTGACAGAACATGCAAACAGGATATCCTGATAGTCATGGGTGACTGGAACGCAAACGTTGGCAACAAAGAAGAAGGCAAAGTAGTTGGAAAATATGGACTTGGCAACAGAAATGAAGCTGGAGAAAGACTGATAGAATTCTGCAAGACCAATGATCTATTCATCTCAAACACCTTCTTCCAGCAACACAAGCGGCGACTGTACACATGGACTTCACCGAATGGATTATATAAAAATCAAATTGACTACATATGTGGAAGTCAACGATGGAAAAGCTCTGTAACATCAACAAAGACAAAACCTGGAGCTGACTGTGGTACAGATCATCAACTACTAGTATGCAAACTCAAGCTAAAGTTGAAAAAGAGCAAACCACTCATGAATGCAGCAAAATATGACCTTGAAAATATACCACTGGAATTTAAAAACTGCCTGCAAAATCGATTTGCTGCTTTAGATACAAATGATAGAGCTCCGGAAGAGTTATGGAATGACATCAAGAATGTTGTGTTGGAAGAAAGCGAGAAGTCTCTACAAAAGGTGAAAAAGCAAAAACGGCCAAAATGGATGATGGAAGAAACTCTGAAAATTGCCCAGAAACACAGAGAAGCTAAAGCCAGAGGAGAAAGAAAGACAATCGCAGAACTCAGAGATTTCCAACGTGCAGCAAGACAGGACAAGGAAAAGTACTACAATGACACTTGCAAGGAAATAGAAGCAGAAACTATTAGAGGAAAAACAAGATCGGCTTTCCTAAAGCTACGATTGTTAAAGAAAAAGTTCCAGCCTCGAATTGGAATGTTACAAGATGCTCAAGGTTCTATGTTGAATGATGCTGAGAAGATCAAGAAAAGGTGGAAGGAATATACAGAGTTTTTATATGATAAAGATCAAGTTGACCAACAGCCGTTTCAACCTGTACCTTATGATCGGGAACCATTGGTGATGAAAGAAGAAGTTGAAGCAGCATTGAAAGCCTTATCAAAGAACAAAGCACCAGGCATTGATAGCATTCCCATAGAAGTATTGCAGCAATCTGATGCAGCTGTTACCGTACTCACAAGGCTCTGCCAAGAAATATGGAAGACAACATCATGGTCAACTGACTGGAAAAGATCTGTGTTTATACCAATACTAAAGAAAGGTGATCCAACTGACTGTGGAAATTATCGCACAATCGCTCTGATCCCACATGCCAGCAAGATTCTACTGAAGATTATTCAAAAGAGACTACAACCATACCTGGAACAAGAACTATCTGAAGTGCAAGCAGGGTTCAGGAAAGGGCGAGGAACGAGAGACATCATTGCGGATGTGAGATGGATCCTTGAAAAGACTAAAGAATACCAAAAGGATATCTATTTGTGCTTTATCGACTATAGCAAGGCTTTTGACTGTGTAAACCATGAGAAACTCTGGGCCACATTAAGAAGCATGGGTATACCAGAACACCTGATCGTTCTCTTGCGCAATCTGTACATTGATCAAGAAGCAACAGTTCGAACGGAACAAGGAGAAACAGAATGGTTTAAAATAAACAAAGGTATAAGACAAGGTTGCATACTTTCCCCCTACCTGTTTAATTTACATGCAGAACAAATCATCAGAGAAGCAGGATTGTATGAAGACAACAGAGGTGTGAAGATTGGTGGAAGACTCATCAACAACCTTCGCTATGCTGATGATACCACATTACTGGCTGAAAGTGAAGATGATCTGAAACATTTGCTTCTCACAATCAAAGAACATAGTCTCAAAATGGGCCTGCACCTTAATGTAAAGAAGACAAAGATCTTGACAACTGGCATAATCAACAGGTTCATCGTTGAAGGAGAAGAAATTGAAATTGTGAACAACTTTAACCTACTTGGATCAACTATCAATAAAGAAACAACAAGCAGTCAAGAAATCAGACGACGCATTGCTCTTGGCAGAATGGCTATGAAAGACCTAGATAAGATTCTCAAGAGCAGAGATGTCTCTCTCCATACAAAGATTCGACTTGTTCAAGCCATGGTATTTTCAATAACATCATATGGATGTGAAAGCTGGACAGTGAAAAAGATAGACAGGAAGAAAATTGATGCCTTTGAATTATGGTGCTGGCGGCGAATACTGTGTATACCATGGACTGCACCAGTCGGTACTAGAGGAGATCAAACCTAAGCTTTCTTTAGAAGCTCAGATGACAAGACTTCGACTTTCATACTTTGGACACATCATGCGAAGAGAGAGATCATTAGAGAAAGACATTATGCTTGGCAAGATAGAAGGTCAACGCAAAAGAGGAAGGCCAGCAATGAGATGGATCAATACAATAACAGCAGCTACGGGTACCAGTCTGTCAACAATGAGCCGCCTGACTGAAGACCGAACACAATTTAGGATAGCTATCCAGAGGGTCGCCATGAGTCGACTCCGACTCGACGGCACTTAACAACAACAGGAATGTTTGCAGGATTCCTTTTACCAATGGTAGATTTCAGCTCTATCCAAAGGTTCTCAATTGGATTATGATCAGAGCTCATTGCTGGCCAGTTTAAAACATTCCACTTGTTCCTTTTTAACTGTTCTTTTGTACTTTTGAATGTATGATTTGGGTCATTGTCCTGCTGGAGGACCCAAGACCTTTGACCCACCCCTAGCTTTCTGACACTAAGCACATTTTGCTCCAAAATACCTTCATAGTCCTTTAACTTCATTCCTTTAATATGTTCTAGGCCTCCAGTTCCTGAGGCAGCAGAACAGCCCCACAACATTATGGAACCTCCATCATATTTAACTGTAAGAAGGATGGTTTTTTTCCCTTATAAGCTTCATTTCTTTGCCTGTAAATGTATTTCTAGTCTGCATTCCCAAAGAGCTCAAGTTTAGTTTCATCTGTCCACAGAACATTTTTCCAGAAGAGTTGTGGTTTCTCAAGGTGGGTTTGGGTAAAGATCAGGCGTGCCTTTCTATGTCTGTCTTTGAGCAGTGGGGTCCTCCTGAACCTTCGGACATGAAGTCCTTCTTTGTTTAGTGTGCGGCGTATGGTGCGGGTTGAAACCACCACTCTAGATTGCTCCAGGTCAGCCTTAAGCTCTTTGGATGTTGTACATGGTGTTTTTCCAACAGTTTGCACTAACCTTCGAAGACTTCTTGGATTAATTTTCCTTTTCCCTCAATGTCCTGGGAGCAATGTTCCCTCTAACCTGCGCTGGGTCCGCTGCCAACATTCCTGCCAGCAAAAGGGGGTGGGGAGTGCAGAGCGATCGACGCTCCGCCCTTCACTCCACCAGCAGGAATGCCAGCGGGGGACCCGGTGCAGATTAAAGACAACATTGCGAGGGTGCTGAGGCGTGTGTTAGACTCTCCCTTCACCCTATAATCTCTCTCGTTCTCCTCTGCCCAGAGCACAGATTATGTGGAGTCAGCTGGCTGCAGTGGAAGCTTAGCAAGCCCAGTTCTTCTCCAACAGCTGGGATTATTCCTTCTGGTTCCCTCCTTACTCAGTAATAACAGAGCCCCAGAAGCACTAGCAATGGCAAACCAAATCCCAACTGCTAGCAGAGCAAACCAAGCTGCTGCTTTTCCTGCTTTAAATACAGCGCATGACGGCTCTCCCTCTGCAGCTGCTAACCTGGCTGTGCTGCGGCCCTTTCAGTTCAATGCAGCTGTGGTTGCATTCTATACTAGCACAGCTCTGGCCTTAAGAACATAAGATTTGCCATACCGGGTCAGACCTAAAGATCCATCAAGCCCAGTATCCTATTTCTAATACAGGCCACAAGTACCTGGCAGGATCCCAAAAGGTAGACAGATTCCCCCTGTCTACTTTAATAACAATTCAAGAACATTTCCTCTATGAACTTGTCCAAACCTTTTTTAAACTACACACAAAACAGGGCGCACTTATCTCTACTTTTTGAATTATTGTGCTTCTTTGCTGTGGATCACTTGTGGCACAAACCACTCCCAAAAAGCAATTGGCAAAAACTGGCATCAATAAACAGCCTACCTACAACTTCCAAAATCAACACATCAAATATAGAAATAAATCAACCACAGACAAAGTTTGACATGGCCATGCCTCGACCCTCCGCCTGTATCAGGGCATGCACAGTAGACATCCAATCCTCAGAACTGTAGATAACAGAATACAATGTCAAAGGCAGAAATTCTTTTCTAGACTGTGGAGAAAAGGGAAGCAAAAAGAGAAAAAAAAGAGAACTGCTGATTAGCAAAAAAGAAACCAAAAATCCAAAACTGAATGCCTCGATAACATCACATCCAAATTCCAAACTCTACTAGGGATCCATCACCAACATGTGGAACAAAAAGGTCCCAGAAAAACCCAAATGGAGACACCCCTGCCAACCAAAAAAGAAGCTAAACCAACAAAATGGCACCCATCACAAAATGGTGCCTATGCCTTACAAAACCTAAGCGGCTGCATCCACCCTGCAGATGTACGCCACGGAATTACCCACAAGAAACAAAAGTTTGCAAAATACTTCATGAAGAGCCATCTTGAGCAAGCGTTCCAATACAAATCCAAGGGCAGATACAAGTTCCACCCCCAGCCATGGTCAGATCTGTGATCGGCGAAGCCACCAACAACACCCACCATCTGCAATTATAAGGCCAAAATGAACACAACCAAAATCAAAATACAAATAAAATCAAAACCAAGCCTGACCCAACCGAAGACCCACAGCATCCCAAAGCAGTGACCTCCCCAGACCTGCATCTGGAAACACCACCTGGAGCACAGATTGAGTGTCCATGGCATAAACCTCCAAATATACCAGCAGTTCCTGCACTCCTCAGGACCACAGCCCAAGGCCGCCCCCAACCATAGCACTTGGAAAAACCCAAAAATCAAAACTCCAAATGCAGATTGACTTACATGTGCAATATGAGGCTGCTAGCAGTAGCATTCCTCTGGCAATTACTGCAGTTTCATGAGATCGGAACAGACTATCAGGACATGAGGTTTGACACTGCTTCTAATAATGCGGTCTAATTCGGCTGGGGGGCCTAAGCAAAAACTGAGGGCGCCTAGGCCCCCAAAGCCCCCCTCCCCCGTGCCTATGCCCCTGTGTCAGAGATGGAATTACTCGTTAATTGTTAAGACTATTTGTTATAGATGTCTGTTATATGTATGGAATGAATCCTATTTCTGAGCTGCCATGATGCCATTTTGAATGTTTAAATGGAAGAATATCCAAATATTCTTAAATAAATAAATGGGGTTAGGCCAGTAGTGTTTTCCCACTGCGCTAGGTTCATTTTCTCTTAGACACTGGATGTTAGGCACTCCATGCCAAAGTGAGCAGCAGAATACCCAGGAAAGACCAGCTCAGTAACCTGATCAACTGTAAGGTTCTAAAACACCCAAAGAGAAGCACTACAGTACCAAGATCAACTGCAGAGCCCTAAGACACCCAAGCAGAGTCAACACAACAGCAGAAGAGGCCGCAGGAGTGGGTGAGATCACATAAACTGTTCTCCACAAATTAGAGTCCTGGTGCTGAGGACTTTGGTCCTGGCATAGGAACCATAGGTACAGAGGAAGATCTGCTTGGGGTTAAAGAAGCATTCATGGACTGTCTGGATGACATCCTGAAGGATTTAAACAAGAATCATTGAATGCACTGAAGTGAAAGCCCCAAAGGCAAAGGGACTGGGGTGGCAGCACTGTTGGTGACGGACCAGAAGACCTAAGAAAGACCAGCACAGTATCAGGATTGGCTGCAAGGTCATAAAACATCTGAAGAGGACTGTCACACTTTGAACTGCGTGGTTCAGAGCACAACAGTTCAATTAAAAGCAGAAGGGAAGGATGTGGCCTGAGGTGCCGCTTTCGGATCTTGACTCACCTGGTCTCCTCTGTGTTTCCCCCCTGAATGTATCTCATGACTACAGCTACTGTGTTGTCTGTCTTGACTAGGTTGTAAGTTCTGAGAGCAGGGACTGTCTTTTACATGTGTCTGTGCGGCGCTGTGTACATCTTGTAGCGCTATACAAATGTTCAGTAGTAGTAATCGTAGGTGTCATGCTGCTGATAGCTTCCTTATCCTGCTGACAAGTGAGGAGTAGTGGGACAAAGGATGGGGCTGGAGCACAGGACAGCTTGTTTCAGGGGCCACAGAACACCTCTCTGATTGGGGGAGGGCAAGCTCCACCTTGACTCCACCCCTAGCCTCCCGCGACCTTCCCCTCCTGTTCTGCCCACGGAGATCCCATCTCCCACAGGCAGAAGAAAAGGGATTGGCTGCGATCGTGACAGATCCTGTCTGCCTGCAAGAGATCGGATCCTGTGGGCAGGAGGGGAAGGCCGCCGCACACTCCTTCTATTTGCCTGCAGAGATCTCACGCGGGCAGCAGGAGTCTTTGCCAGGATCATGACAGCTTTCCACCCTCCCCATGGGGATACGATCTCCCGTGGGCAGACAGGAGTCTGCTGAGATCATGGATGACAGGCACAAGTTTGCTGGGGCCAGGGCCCATGTGGCCCACCCTGTTCCAACACCTGTGGTTTGTTTATTTAACAAGTTTTGTATCCCGCCTTATCCTTCAATCAAAGCGGTCAGAACAAAACAGGTTACACAAAGGTAGGGGAAACATGCATCACATTATCAATACATAACAGTATACATAGGGAAATACAGTACCTGTCCAACATTACATTTAACTACATAAAACATTTCAACAAATAGAACCAACATAGATTGGCCGTTCCTCGGTCCCCCACGGTCCTACGCCTAAGGGCCACGCCAAAGGGCCCTTTGGCGTGGTCCTTAGGCGCGGGCCCGCCGTTGGAAAGGCGGTTGTATAGTCTGTTGCTGCCTTGGTCTGATTGGCAGGTGCAGGGGAAGAGGCAGAGCTCCCGCTCGCAGCCCCGATGCCGGCTCCTGCTCCCTCCGTGGCCCCGATCACCGTTGGAATGGCGATTCCACAGACCGTTGCTGCCTTGGTCTGATTGGCAGGTGCAGGGGAAGAGGCAGAGCTCCCGCTCGCAGCCCCGATGCCGGCTCCTGCTCCCTCCGTGGCCCCGATCACCGTTGGAATGGCGATTCCACAGACCGTTGCCGCCTTGGTCTGACTGGCAGGTGCAGGGGAAGAGGCAGAGCTCCCGCTCGCAGCCCCGATGCCGGCTCCTGCTCCCTCCGTGGCCCCGATCACCGTTGGAATGGCGATTCCACAGACCGTTGCTGCCTTGGTCTGATTGGCAGGTGCAGGGGAAGAGGCAGAGCTCCCGCTCGCAGCCCCGATGCCGGCTCCTGCTCCCTCCGTGGCCCCGATCACCGTTGGAATGGCGATTCCACAGACCGTTGCTGCCTTGGTCTGATTGGCAGGTGCAGGGGAAGAGGCAGAGCTCCCGCTCGCAGCCCCGACGCCGGCTCCTGCTCCCTCCGTGGCCCCGATCACCGTTGGAATGGCGATTCCACAGACCGTTGCTGCCTTGGTCTGATTGGCAGGTGCAGGGGAAGAGGCAGAGCTCCCGCTCGCAGCCCCGATGCCGGCTCCTGCTCCCTCCGTGGCCCCGATCACCGTTGGAATGGCGATTCCACAGACCGTTGCTGCCTTGGTCTGATTGGCAGGTGCAGGGGAAGAGGCAGAGCTCCCGCTCGCAGCCCCGATGCCGGCTCCTGCTCCCTCCGTGGCCCCGATCACCGTTGGAATGGCGATTCCACAGACCGTTGCCGCCTTGGTCTGATTGGCAGGTGCAGGGGAAGAGGCAGAGCTCCCGCTCGCAGCCCCGATGCCGGCTCCTGCTCCCTCCGTGGCCCCGATCACCGTTGGAATGGCGATTCCACAGACCGTTGCCGCCTTGGTCTGATTGGCAGGTGCAGGGGAAGAGGCAGAGCTCCCGCTCGCAGCCCCGATGCCGGCTCCTGCTCCCTCCGTGGCCCCGATCACCGTTGGAATGGCGATTCCACAGACCGTTGCCGCCTTGGTCTGATTGGCAGGTGCAGGGGAAGAGGCAGAGCTCCCGCTCGCAGCCCCGATGCCGGCTCCTGCTCCCTCCGTGGCCCCGATCACCGTTGGAATGGCGATTCCACAGACCGTTGCCGCCTTGGTCTGATTGGCAGGTGCAGGGGAAGAGGCAGAGCTCCCGCTCGCAGCCCCGATGCCGGCTCCTGCTTCCTCCGTGGCCCCGATCACCGTTGGAATGGCAATTCCACAGACCGTTGCCGCCTTGGTCTGATTGGCAGGTGCAGGGGAAGAGGCAGAGCTCCCGCTCGCAGCCCCGATGCCGGCTCCTGCTCCCTCCGTGGCCCCGATCACCGTTGGAATGGCGATTCCACAGACCGTTGCCGCCTTGGTCTGATTGGCAGGTGCAGGGGAAGAGGCAGAGCTCCCGCTCGCAGCCCCGATGCCGGCTCCTGCTCCCTCCGTGGCCCCGATCACCGTTGGAATGGCGATTCCACAGACCGTTGCCGCCTTGGTCTGATTGGCAGGTGCAGGGGAAGAGGCAGAGCTCCCGCTCGCAGCCCCGATGCCGGCTCCTGCTCCCTCCGTGGCCCCGATCACCGTTGGAATGGCGATTCCACAGACCGTTGCCGCCTTGGTCTGATTGGCAGGTGCAGGGGAAGAGGCAGAGCTCCCGCTCGCAGCCCCGATGCCGGCTCCTGCTCCCTCCGTGGCCCCGATCACCGTTGGAATGGCGATTCCACAGACCGTTGCCGCCTTGGTCTGATTGGCAGGTGCAGGGGAAGAGGCAGAGCTCCCGCTCGCAGCCCCGATGCCGGCTCCTGCTCCCTCCGTGGCCCCGATCACCGTTGGAATGGCGATTCCACAGACCGTTGCCGCCTTGGTCTGATTGGCAGGTGCAGGGGAAGAGGCAGAGCTCCCGCTCGCAGCCCCGATGCCGGCTCCTGCTCCCTCCGTGGCCCCGATCACCGTTGGAATGGCGATTCCACAGACCGTTGCTGCCTTGGTCTGATTGGCAGGTGCAGGGGAAGAGGCAGAGCTCCCGCTCACAGCCCCGATGCCGGCTCCTGCTCCCTCCGTGGCCCCGATCACCGTTGGAATGGCGATTCCACAGACCGTTGCCGCCTTGGTCTGATTGGCAGGTGCAGGGGAAAAGGCAGAGCTCCCGCTCGCAGCCCCGATGCCGGCTCCTGCTCCCTCCGTGGCCCCGATCACCGTTGGAACAGGATGGAACAGAGTCAGCACTACTATTAGGCAAGCTAGGCAGTCACCTAGAGCGCCAATGGTCTAAGGGTGACCCATTGTTGCCACCACCATCTCGCTCTGGGACGTGCAGTGGTGGCAATGCTTTAAACATTGCTGCAGAGCTTACCAAAACCTCTGGCGCTTTAGTGCTGTTTGTACTTCCACTCCTCCCCATGCAGACTTCCTCTTTGCATAGAGACAGAAGTGGCTGGACTAGCTATTCCGCCCCATGCAAAAAGAAGTAGAATTGGAGGGGCGCAGAAGCGGGACCAGCACTACAGTGCCATTTTAAAGGTACTGCTGCTGCTATAGATGCCAGAGAGGGGCGACAATGGGGGTAGGGGTGGGAACGGGAGCAGGGGGGTGCCAGGGTTGAAGCTTTCTTAGGGTGCCTCATATCCTTGCACCAACACTGGGATGGGGAGAGGCAAGGGAGAGAAAGTCAAGGTATTGGGGAGGCAAGGGGAGAGTGTGTGAGGTTATGGATGGAGACAGGAGAAGACTGAGTGAGGGGTTCAGAGGCATGGTGGTATGGGAGGGGGCAAGAACTAAGAGAGTGAGGGGATTTGAGGAGCTGTGGGGAGAGACTAAGAGGATCGAAGAGGGTGTGGAGTGTGAGTGAGAGATCAATGTAGGGAGGAAATGCGTGAGTATGTTGTCCATGATCCTGATCCTGGATCCTTTCCTCTGTTCTCTCTCCTCGTTGCTCCCTCTACACACTGATTCTACCTATCTTTCCCTCCTTCTACCCTTCTTGTCTTTGATCCATCTTCCATTTGCCTCTTCTGATATCTATTTTCCCTTCTCCTTTCCCTATTCTATATCCTCCCGCCAAAGCCTAATAAAGTAACTGGGCACACACGAAATGGTAGAAAAGGACTTTTCTTAATAAAATAAAATAAAAAAATATGAAAATTTATGAAAATGTATTGCATAATTGCCACAGATTTTGAAAAAATTTGCTCTAGAAGTTGCAGAATCTTGAAAAACTTGCCACAGGAAACTGGGGCGGTGCTTATAAGTACACAATTGTGGGTTCCATAGTAGGAGTCGCCATCCAGGAAAAGGATCTTGGAGTCATTATAGGCAATATATTGAAATCTTCAGCTCAGTATGTGGCAACAGTCACAGAATCAAATAGAATGCTTGGAAATATTTGGAAAGAAAGAAAAAAAATAAAACAGAACATCATAATGCCTCTGTATAGGTCTGTGGTGCAACCACTTGGGGCATATTTACTAAGCTGGGCTAAAAGTTAATACCAGGGCTGGGCCAACCATTGGGCAAACTAGGATGCCACCTAGGGTAGCAGCTTCTGGGAGGCAGCAAAGAGCAGGACATTCAGGTAAACAATAGATTCTGTCAGCCAGGGGGGCATAAGGTTTAAGGTTTGCCTAGACTAGAGTGCCAATACCTTGAACCAACTCTGGGGCCTGCCGTGGTTAGCACGGCTAATTGCAACTAGGTCCCATATTATTCAATGAGACCTAGTTACAAATAGCCCATGCTAACCATTAGCCCATCTTAATAAATATGTCCCTTTGAATACTTGTGTACTGTTCTGGTTGTCTCATGTGGGGGATGGCTGTGTGTCTCTTTGATCTGGAGGGGAGAGGGATGGGTTGACTTAAATAGAATAGTACTCAAACAGGGGAAAGATCCTTTGCTACCTGGGAGCTGCCGTGGGTGTTCTGTTCCGCGGAGCGGTGTAGCAGGTGAGAGCCGGGTCCCTGCTGGGTCAGCTGCAGGCATTGGATGGTTGCCCTTGGTGCTGAGGACCCCACCGAGCCCTACAAAGATCTGCCAGAGCTACACGTGGCTGCGTGTTTGCGGCCTGCGGGGGCGTGTCCTAAGGGGCTTGACACGCTCCTTATGTGCTCCTTCGGTGCTCCTGAGGTTCTCTGAGCACCGGTGGTTGAAGTTGTTCTGCCGATGGGGAAGCGCAAAGCGAAAGTGGCGATTAAAGCTGCCGCTAAGGAGGGTCAACGAGGTAAGCTGAGTGGCCTCATGGACAGACATCTTCTTTCCCTGCTGCCTGCAAATCAGTCTTCGGAAGGGGCTTCTCTTAGCCCTGAGCTCCGAACGCCGCCTCCCTTCCCTCATCTTCCACAATCCTCTACTTTTTTGGACTCGCCTTCTTTTGTTGCTGCTCCGATCCTCCTCCCTGTGGACCCAGCTGTATCAGAAGAGGTGTCAGCTCCCTTATCTCGGGAAGTGACTCTCTCTGACATCTGGTTAGCACTTCAGCGGATTGACTCCCGATTGACTAAGACAGTCTCTTCTTTGTGCAAATTTACCCATTCTGTAGTGGATAAAGTTCAAGTTATTGATTCTCAGTTAGTCTCTGTTTCCAAGTCTCTTGCCCGTGTTGATACAATGCTCCAGTCGGGTAGAGACATTAATGTCTCGTTTATTAAGGATGTTTCTTCATTATCATGTCAACTGGAAGCACTTGAAAATCAACAAAGGGCAAGAAACTTACGTTTCTTAAACTTTCCTCATACTCACCTGCTTTCCTTTGAAATTTTGTTAAAGAAATACTTCTCTGAAATTTTGCAATTGAATGAGACAGTGGATGTGGTGCAAATGTATTGTATTTCTATACCAGCTCCTGCTCTGCCGACGGAGGAAGGGGTCCCCCCCCCCCCCAACCGACGTTTCGGTAGCGCAAGACCTTACCGCATTTTTGGAAGATTCACTTGATCTCATTACCAAGCGATGTACCTTGGTGGTGACTTTCGGTACTGAATCTCTCAAATTGCGTGTCCTTCGTGCATATTTTAAACACAAGGATGCTTTGTTTTGTGGATTCAAACTGCAGGTGTTCCCAGATGTTGGTCGGACCACTCAGGTTCGACGTAGGCAGTTTCTGGAGTTAAGAGCACGGGTTGTAGCGTTAGGAGCTTCTTTTTTCCTTAAATTTCCCTGCCGTTGCATAATTACATTAGAGGGACAGAGTCATGTTTATACTGATGTGGCTCAGCTGCGTCAGTTGTTAAATGAGAAGGAAGTTAGAGAGAAGGAATAGGGGGGTTAGATTATTATATAAGCTCTCTTATGTGGAGTGATTTGTCACTCCTTTTTGCTTTTTGGTTTTATTTTGTGGATTGATGAAGTTTCTTTCCTCTTGATGTGTATCTTTATGATGGGTGAAGTCAAGTTCTCTTGAATATTGTTTTGTTTAATATATATATTTCTTATTATTATGTATACTCAAGAAAAATCTAAAATAAAATATTTAAAAAAAAAAAAGAATAGTACTCAAACATTCACAGGCCAATGCAGTAAACTGCGCTGTGCTTTAGTGCAGTAGTTTTCTCAAGGCTTTTCCACCATAGTCTTACTCTCAATGCAGAAAGCAATCTTGTGCAAGAGGATCTCATGCAAAGGATAGCACAATGGCCATGCAAACCATGGAATACAAAATCACTCCTGAAGTTAACAGTAAAAAACTATGGGATTTTATTAAACACTGGCATAAAGATGCAGCCGGGAGCAAAAGGATCGTATGAGGTGAAGTGTGATACCATACCTCCGATGACCAGAAGTTCCTGCAGCCCTAAGTGGGACCCCCACCTCCCCGAACCCACAAGGAATTTCACTGGTGGCCCAAATGGACCCTCTCCCCCATCTGCCATCAACTTGCCCAGAAATCTTATTGTTGGTGCCCCCACCCTGATCCCACGAACCACCATGAAATCGTCTTGGTGACCCAAGTGGAACTCCACCCCTGACCTCTCAAAAACGTTATTGGTGGCCTGTGGACACCCTTCCAACCCCCACCCCCAAATCATCAACCACCTGTAGCTCCAAAGGAAGGAGGCATGAGCGATGCACACACTCCTACCTCCATGCCACTCTCTTGGAAAATGATGGTACCTCACCCTGCTCATGCATCCTGGGATCAGTCTGATAACATATGAAACCATTACATCTCACTGACAACAGATTTCAAAGGATGGATTTTACAGTTTAACCACAGGAGTGAGAGAAGCAGTAGGAGGGAAGGACTAGCCTAATAGAGCAGCATGCTGAGAACTAGGGAAACCTGGTTCAAACTCCACTGCTGCTACCTGTGCTCTTTGGCACAACACTTAACCCTCCCCTGCCTCAGGTATAAACTTAGACTCTAAGCACTCCAGGGACAGGAAAATACCTACTGTACCTGAATATAACTTGCCTTGCGCTAGTCCTGAAGAAGGCATGCATTAAATCCAAATTTCCCTTCCCCTTCTATACCACTAGATGTCCATACACATAGCAAAAAGTAGCAAACAATAGGGTGCAGGCACTGTATATAGCAACTATTTATTTATTTATTTTTATATACCGCACTCTTTTGAAATCAGTGTGATTTACATATAAACACAAAATTTATTGTTTGACATTGAACAGCTATATGGTTCAGTCACTAGGTTTCACAGTAGAATTTACAATAAAGAAAATAAAATAGCATTTGAATTAGTAAGAGCCAGCTCAGCAGGGATAAGGATGTCGGGGTCATCGCTACATATTAAGGCAACTGTGTTTTTTGCACATGGGCCCACTACCAACTAATCAAATTGCGGTCCCACAAGGAGTCTGCACATGGGTTCAAATCCCTCCCAGGCCACCCCTGAGGAGCTTTAGCGGCATTGAAGGGAGGAGAGCGATAATGGGTGGAAAAAGCATTCAGAGCATGCCTCATGGAAGTATTTGCAATCCCTCTGTGCATCTGTATATGTATATGTATAACAATGCTTGTGTATGTGTCTGTGATTTGGGAAGTAGAAAAGCGGAGAGAGGCAGTTTGAAAGAAGCAATTCTCTAATTTCTATGTTTTAGTGTATTAAAGTTTCTAAGTTGCAGAACCTAGAACCACTTCTTCCATGGAGGTGCATTGGGCCATTTTTTGAGGGACTTTATTTCTCAGGAACTCCCAGTCTGATCTGGCCCATTTTCAAACCTGACATATCTTTTCAGCAGTTTTTCAGCCATACTGAATTTAGTCTTATTCCATTAAATGTTTAGATAGTTATTTTGCCCAGGAACAGACAAACATTCTTAACCCCTTATGTATAATTTCTTTCCAACATGTGTTGGGTTGGAAAGAATAAAAAGATACATATAACTAGTATAGAAAATGATAAAGGGAGAAAATGGTTCCCTTATACAGAATGGCAAAACAGGCAAGGGATCTTCAGTTTAGAGAAGAGATGAAAGAGAGCAAATGACATAGCCATCTAGTAAGGTATGGGAATCATTTAAAAATACCATCTTGGAAGCCAAGACCAGATATATTACACTCACGAAAAAAAGTGAAAAGATGGTCAAATGACTGACGGTATTGTTAAAAAAATGAGGTGATAGAGGTTTCTACTGCCAAAAGAACATTTTTCAAAACATGAAAAAGGGGTCTGAATGAAGAAAACACGAGAGCATATGCTCTGGCAAGTTATATAGATAAGGCAGGCACGAGAGAATTTGAAAAGAAGCTTGCTGTGGAAGCAAAGCTAATCATAAAATCTTATTCAGATACATTAAAAGCAAGATACCTTGAGAGATATAGTTTGACCATTAGATGATCTAGGGGTAGAAGGAGCACTAAGAAGTGACATGAACTATAGTAGGGAGACTTTGTTCAGACTTCAGTAAAAAGATCTTAGGCTATGGGAAGCTTAAAAAGGTTTGAAGTCTTGGCTATTTAGGAAAGCATTAGTTTCATTTTTGAAGCTTCTTTGTGTGTTATCTACATAGCAGAGTAATCCTAAATTTAATCCTAATTTTAATTTCAGTTTTAATTTTAACTTATGTGAATTGTGTTTTAGATTTTTTTTCTGTTTTGTTTTCTGGAGATATTGTTGTGCTATTTACATTTTGTGTGTTTTTAGCTAGTTTCCATTCTTAATTGGATCTGTAAACTGCCTTGATGTTCCTATGATAAGGCAGTATAACAAACAATTGCAAATAAATAAATAAATAAGATGCCAGAAATGATATTTAAAGGAAACACTTCAGAGGAACTGACAGAAATCTTAGTGAACCCTGAAGATTTAATAGGGCAAATTGACAAACTAAAGAGTAGCAAATCACCTAAACTGGATGGTATACACCCCAGAGTACTGAAAGAACTGAAAAATCAAATTTCAGGCCTACTATTAGTAATCTGTAAACTGTCATTAAAATTGTCTACAGTACATGAAGATTGGAGGGTGGCCTATGTAATGCTAATTTTAGAAAGGGTTTGAGGGGTGATTTGTAAAACTCCAGACCAGTGAGTCTGATGCCAATGCTAAGCAGAATGGTAGAAACTATTATAAAGAACATAATCATAGTTTACTGGGACAAAATCAACATGGATTTTATCAAGGGAAGTCTTGCCTCGCCAATCTAATATAGTTTTTGAAAATGTGAAGAAGCATAGATAAAGGTGGTCTGCTATATCTAGATTTTCACAAAGCATTTGACAGAGTACCTTATAAGAGACTCCCGAGGAACTTGCAAAATCATAGGATAGGAGGCAATGTCCTATTGTGGATTAGGAACTGGTTAAAACAGAAGGTGGGGCTAAATGGTCAATTTTCTTAATGGAGGAAGTGAATAGTGCAGTGCCTCAGGGATCTATATGGGGATCACAACTTTTTAACATATTTAAATATAACCTGGAAATGGGAACCACAAGTAAGATGATCAGATCTGCAGATGGTCCAAAATTATTAAGTGATATTAAATCACAAAAAGATTGCAAGAAATTCCAAGAGACCTTGAGAGTCTGGACATCCAAATGGCAGATGACATGTGAAGGTGCATTAAAATACTATAAATGCAGGAACACACATCTATATGCTGATATGTGGAGCTAAAGAAACCATTTTACAAATCACGTGGGAAATGACAATACAGGAAACATGCAACTTCCATGTGTAAGCACCGACACTTCAAAGTGGAAATAGGTGTGTCACAACTTCCATGTACAAATGTCTGTACGTGTATGTGGACCACTTTACAATCCTATACAGCTGGGATCAACTTTATTGGCATCCTTGCATTTTAGATTTGTGTACAATATCTTGAGAAATAATTGGAAATACTCCAACTGTATGTCATCATAATATTTTAATAGTATTTTCAAAGGTATACAACAAAACAAAAAATGTCTGTGCAACTTAGACACAGTAATTTCTGAGAAAAAAAAATTATGATCTTCACAACCCTTGCCAGTGATGACAGCCTCCAAACGTTTTTTGTAGCCATTTATGTTTTGTACGTCTGTCTGCTGGTAGTTTCTCCAACTCTTCAACTGTGATCTGTTCCAGCTCATGAATGTTTCCAAGATTCGTTTTACCAGTGGCAGATTTCAGCTCTTTCCAAAGGTTCTTGATTGGATTCAGATCAGGACTCATTGCTGGTCAGTTTAAAACAGTCCATTTTTCCCTTTTAACCATTTTTTTGTACTTTTGGATGTATGTTCTGAGTCAATGTCCTGCTGGAGGACCCATGACCTTCAATCCAGATCTAGCTTTCTGACACTAGATAGCACATTTTGCTCCAAAATACCCTGGTAGGCCACTGACTTCTTCATTCTTTTAATACATTCCAGGCCTTCAGTTCCTGAGGCAGCAAAATAGCCCTGCAACATTATGGAACTCCACCTTATTTAACTGTAGGAAGGGTGTTTTTTCCCTTATAAGCTTCATTTCTTCACCTGTAAATGTATCACTGGTCTGCATTGCCAAAGTGCTCAAGTTTGGTTTAATTTATCCACAGAACATTTTCCCAGAAGGATTGTGGTTTCTCGAGGTGGGTTTGGGCAAAGATCAGGCATGCCTTTTTATCATCTGTCTTTGAGCAGTCGGGTCCTCCTTAGCCTTTGCCCATGAAATCTTTCTTTGTTTACTGCACAGTGTATGGTGTGAGTTGAAACCACCACTCCAGATTGCTCCAGGTCAGCCTTAAGCTCTTTGGATGTTGTACGTGTTTTTTTTCCAACTGTTTGCACTAACCTTCGAAGACGTCTTGGATTAATTTTCCTCTCCCAACCACGTCCTGGGAGGTTCTTGACAGTTCCATGAGGATAAAACTTCTTAATAACATCGTGAAATGTAAACATAGAAATCCCAAGGTCTTTGGAGATGGCCTTGTACCATTTTGAAGTTTAATGTTTGGTGATAATTGCTTTTCTGATGGTCTCAGACAGCTCTCTTGTTTTCACCGTTGTGAAAATGAAACAGGGAGTGAATGTGGCCATTTTATTTATTTATTTATTTAAAAATTCTTTTATACCGCGCTATTACAATCAGTGCGGTGTACAATGAACAAGAACATACTACAATGCATACAAGTAACATTGAGTTTACAATGAACAGGGAAATTCAACAGTAGATAACCGGGGGAACTATGTACAGATTAACTTATTGATATATACAGTAATAATAAAACTCATTTGGATGTTGCATGTGCTTTTGGGTGGTTCGCCAATAGGACTAGAAAGAAGGTTGACCAACTAGCCCTTTTCTGGTTGTATTGAGGTGTTATTTTTGCTAAAGTCTAGGTTGACTTCTGGGTAGCATTTTGTGAACAAATGGTATTTCAATGCTTTTCTGAATAGGATTAGGCTTTTGGTAGCACGGATTTCGTGGGGAAGACATTAGAGCCATCATTCATTAGAGCCATCATTCATTGGTTGATTCAAGTCATGTGAGTACTGACAACTCATCACAAGTGAATCTAATTTTACTGCAATGGGAATGTGGTTCTTCTGTTCAAACTGATTTGACTTTTTTGTAAGGGTCTCAATGATCATGTCCTGTCAATGTCCCAGTTTCTTTTTAAATTTTTTATTTATGCAATTTTACATTTTCAATCAAAGTTAACAAAAACATCCTTGTACAGAAAAGGGCAAGACAATGGAGCAAAACAAAACAGGCAAAAACAAAAACACAAGCAATTGGAGAGCCCACCCCAGCCCACAAAACAAGAAAGCAAGAGGAGGGGAAAAACAGCACTAAGTAAATCATCAAATAATTACATGAAATGGAGCTAGATAAGTATAAGGCATACATTAAATCATGGCAAATCAGGCATGGAGTAAACAGAGGCTTCAATACGCCTCACACTTATAAAGGCTAGCAGCTGGGAAGGCTCATAAAAAAATATAAGAAACAGCTTGGTAATTCACCAAGCATTTACACAGGTGTTTAAGAAAAAAAGCCCTCCCAGCTGCAATACCCCAGGGCGCTGCAAAAGAAATTCTTTGTGGAGTCGCTGAGCAGCTTTGGCTAGATCAGGAAAAATATTAATTTTAAACCCACGGAACAGAATATTCCTTTTAGGGAAGAAGAGCTCTAAAAGCCACTCATCCGATAAAAAAGCAAATGTCACTAATAGTGTACCAGAAACCGCAGGTTCTTCCTGTGAGGATTCCAACATATCTGTTATATTTAATATATCAGAGTGTTGAACCTCCATTCCCACCAGAGGGGATACTCTTCTTCCCCTAGGTAAATAAAACATCCTCACAACTGAAGGAAGCAATTCTCATGCAACTGTAAGAACATTCACCAAGGAAAATTAATTAACCGAAGGCTGTTGCTCTGGACATATTCTCCAAATGCTCCAACTTAGAGTCCACCAAAGAAAACAAATAGTTCAGACTGGACCTCAAAGGACACCAGCTTAGGTCGAGCTTCAAGGACCTCAGATTTCACTGACTCGACAGAATTAGACAACAGTTCAATCTTAGCAGAATTATCTCTAACTTTAAGTGCAAGAGAGGATACTTGCAGCAATAGAGCTTCCTCAAGTGATACAAATTGCCGACCAAATGGATTCTAAAGTGAAGTTTTCTGCATCTCAAGAGCAAAAGATAAAGCTTCTCCAGACTGGCTTGCCAACGTCTCTGTTCCTTCTGTCGCACTGTCTCCTCACGGCTCCATATCTCGACCTTCTGATTGACTTCCACCTGATCACGACACAGCCTGAGAGTGTTGGGGTTGTTCCAGGGTGAGCACACTCACCGCCCCATTTGCTCCTGTGCCTGGCTCTTGTAGCTGAAATGACCCCAACTCGCAGCAACAGGCATCCATCAGGAGACAGTTGATGATGCGCTGCTTTTGGCGCAACCTATGTGTCAGGGGAGAGGGATGGTGACTCCAATGCAACCCAGCCCCAAAGCACCTGCAAACAAAGTATCTTCCCCTGAAACTGGAGACCGTGGCAGCCAAACTAGGTATGCGTCCAAAGGACCAGCGGTAGAAGAAACTGGCGTGAAAGCTGTGGAGATTTGGAAGGGCAACAAACCCCCCTTTACTTTCTGCCCATTAGAAAACACGGCTGCCACAAACAAATCTAGCTACCGCCATCTTGGCAAACAATGTCCCAGTTTTTATGCTATTTCCAACTATTCTCTTTTTTAATTGCTCTTGTTTTATTTGATTCTTTTATGTGTCAAATATGTGTGCATATACCCAAAGCCATTTCACTCGCCATGTTTTTTTAGGAGATAGTGGACATTAAGGGGTTGAACTGCCAGGGTGCCAATAATGTTGACCACAACTGAATGTGTAAATGCTGGCAATTAACTACACAGGCTGCTATTTTCAGTTAATAAGAATTTAGGGATAGAAACAGCAGAGGATTAAGGAGATAACATCCTTAATCCTCTTCAAAAGGGCTGGCCGAAGCAAGTGTAAATCCAGATGTGGTCAATCTTGGTCATGCGTGTGTGTTCCCTATATGAAATGGGGAATACATATGTAGATGTTTGACTCACTTAGGCCACTCCTTAATCACATTCTTGACATGTCTCTTGCAACTTCTAAATAGTAAGGACATACAGTAAACGTGTAAATTCAGCCCATTTACACATGAATGCCATTTCCACTTGTAAAGGCCTGATTTGACACGTGGATATCATGAGTAAGGCTTCTAAAATAAACCTTCTAATGAGGACAAGTGTAAAATGATGCACATCGGGAAGAAAAACCCAAACTATAGTTACACGATGCAAGGCTCCACTTTAGGAGACACCACCTAGGAAAAGGATCTAGAGGTCATCATGGAGACGTAGTATATTGAAATCCTCTGCTCACTGTGCAGCGGTGGCCCAGAAAACAAATAGAACAGTAGCTATTATCAGGAAAGAAATGTAGAATAAAACAGAGAATGTCATAATGCTTCTGTGTGGCTCCATGATGGGACCAAATCTTGAGTATTGTGTGCAATTCTGGTCACTTCATCTAAAAAAATAATATAGAAAAAGCAGAGGAAAGGGTGACCAAAACGATAAAGGGGATGGAACTATTGGGGTTGGCCCAACCATTAGGGAAGACTTGGCGATCGCATGGGGTGGGTATCTTCTGTTGGGGAGGGGGATCAGCAAAGAGCATCAGCATTCAAAGCAAAACAATGGATTCTGACAGCCTCACAAACTCAGAGTCATCAGCACATTCTTTTACCTGAAGGGACAGTGAGCAGACACATACATACAAAGCAAAGTTTAATATTTAAAAGTATGATGCCCAAAAGAGCCGGTGCTACCTGCTAAGTCAGGTAAGCACCACAGGGGGGTGTTGACAGCAGGGGGCACCATTGCTAGCCACCCGCCCCCCTCACTGATTTGCCACTTGAGAGAGCTGTGGGAGCTTGAGAGAACTTATTACCGCCTTTAGAAATGCCATGGTCCAGCAGTTAATAAGATAGCAGAGCCGTGGGAGCAGAGAAGTTTTCCCACGAAGGAAGGGGCTTGAAGGGAGCTGACATTGGAGGGGGGGGGGAAGCTGGAAGGGAGCTGAAAAGAAGGGAAGGTGGGGGCTGGAAGGGTGCTGATAGGGGGGAAGATGGGGGCTGGAAGGGTGCTGACAGGGGGTGAAGGTGGGGGCTGGAAGGGAGCTGACATGGGGGGATGGTGGGTCTAGAAGGGAGCTGAAAAGAGGGGAAGGAGGGGGCTAGAAGGGAGCTGACACCTGGGAATGGGACTCGAAGGTGACTGGTAATGGGGGAACCTCAAGGGAGGGGGCACTGGGACTGGAATGGAGCTGATACCTGTGATGGTATTTGGACTAGAAGGGGCCAGATAGTGGGGAAGGAGGGGGATTGAAAGGGAATGGACACCAGGGGCAGTACTGGGAATGCAAGGGGGTTGACATTGGAAGGTACTGGGAGGGGAGAACTGGAAAGGGGGCTGACACTGGGGAGGGTTACTGGGACTGGAAATAGGCTGATACTGAAGGATGTACTGGGACTGAAAGAGAGCTGATGCTAAGGCTGGGCAGGAAATGGGTTTATGCTGGGGGGAACTGGAAAGGAACTGGAACTGGAAGGGAACTGATGCTGTATATGTTGAATCAGGAGAGGAAAAGAGACAGAAACTGGGGGAGTGAAAAGGGAGAAGGGGCAGATATTGTGCGTGTTGGGGGAGAGGGAAAGAAACACCGCTGCTGAGTGTCGACTGACTCAACAGAGCAGAGGCAGGGAGGACATGCTACTGCAGGCCTGGGACTGTGAACCAGGCAGGCCTGGACAGTTTGCCTCTGCCTCAGTCTACTGGATGTAGTGAAAGAAAGAGACACTAGATGGGGGTTAAGAGATGATAGACATAGAGGGAGAGAGAGAGTGAGCAAAAGACTGGTGAATAATGGCCCAGGAAGAAGAGCTGGGGATGGGAGAACTGGAGTGAAGGTTGAAAAGTGGTAGGTAGATGGGTAAAAAAGAACTGGATAGTAAGGAGTAGTGAAATCCGGGTGGACAGAGAGAGAGAGAGAGAGAGAGAGAGAGAGAGAGAGAGAAATAAATAGAAGAAAGCTGAAAGAAAAAAAATCAATATCCAAGATGGAAGAAAGTGAAGAAAACAAAAGGAAAGACAAGAAATGGCAGATGGACTATGGACCATAGAAAGAGAACTAAGAGAAGACAGATGAAAGCAGACACCTCAGATTGGGATCAGCATGATCAGAGAATAAAGTGGTCAGACAACAAAGGTAGAAAAAATAAATTTATTTTCAATTTAGTGATTGGACTTTGCACTATCTTTATATTTTACACAGAATGGGGAACTGCATCTCTTATTTATCTGGTGTTGCACTGCAGGCGGAGTCTGGCTTCTTGGGGTTTTGATTTAATTTTTGTCTAATTTTTATTTTTACATTAGGTTGTAGTCACTTATTCTATATTTGTGTGCTCTGAATGTGTGACCGAGGCCAGGTGCTCTGTTAATATGGAGTTTGTATGAAGGGATCTATACTGTAGTAATTTGACTTGTTCAGTTTTTCAAATAGGTGTATGGATGTTCTAGAGCAGGGGTGTCCAAACCTGTCCTGGAGGGCCGGAATCCTGGCAGGTTTTTGGGATAGCCCTAATGAATATGCATGAGATATATATGCATTAGAGATATCCTGCCAACCTGACTGGTTTGTGGCCCTCCAGGGCTGGATTTGGAGACCCCTGCCTTACACCTCTGTCATTTAAGATCGTGAGTGGACAAGGTGCAGATGTCCAAGACATCAAAAAGGTTAGATAGAATTTGTCACAGTCCTCCTCACTTCTCACCACCACCTAAAAATTGTCTATTAGCCACCTTTTTGGTGGTGGTGAGAATCGAGGAGGAATGTGACACATTCTATATACCCTTTCGATGTCTAGGACATCTGTACCTTGCCCACTCACGATCTTAAATGACAGAGGTGTAAGGCAGGGGTCTCCAAATCCAGCCCTGGAGGGCCACAAACCAGTCAGGTTGGCAGGATATCTCTAATGCATATATATCTCATGCATATTCATTAGGGCTATCCCAAAAACCTGCCAGGATTCCGGCCCTCCAGGACAGGTTTGGACACCCCTGTTCTAGAGCCTTACAGTATTTATAGTGCTGCTTTTTTCTGAGTAAGCCCCTTGTATCAGTTTTGTAAGTTTGTATTGGTATGGTATGGTAGATTTGGCCTTATAGATCTTCAATGATTTTTGTAGTGTTTTATATTAGTTCACAATATGCCGGGTACTGGAGAATGTTTATGATGTTGTTAGTGAGATGACCAGCATCAGATTTTTTTCAGACTATCACAGCCTGTTTGTATGATGCTAAGTATTTACTGTTAAGTAGTTATTTTTATTCTGGCTATGCATTTGCTCTTTCATTGCAATTTTCTTATGACATTGGATTTGAAGGAGAAATACTAGCATCATGTGAAAAGAGTTCACAAAGGAGTTTTGGGAAAAAGGAGGGTAGGGTGTAGCCAACATTAATAATATGAGGGAGGGGCGCCAGCCTTGATACCCAATTATGCATTTACACAGGATTGTTGCTGGAAGCATGGTAGTCCGATGCTCATGATAGTTGAGTTTCATTATCAAAATCTCAGAGGGGAAGAGAGAGTGACGTCATCGGGCTGAAGGGCGACTTGAAGAGCAAGCTCCGCCGCCAAAAACTGCCATAACGGTGTAAAATACCTCTTAAAGGTGAAAGACATGGGAGGAAAGGAGCGGGCACAGTAGCGGCAGCATCACTGTGCAAGCAGAGTAAAAGAGCGAGTTGCTGGAGGGTGCCGGACAGCTGGGAGCAGGCAGCGCGGCAGAAATGGAGCAGCAGTGTATACGGCTGAGTGGAAAGGCTGGCACGGGGGCCGAGGCAGGAGTGGGCCCAATAGGAACATTGGCAGAGAGAGAAGGAGCAGTGCTGCAGGTAACTCCGGGTGGACGAAGGCAGTAGCAGAAGTGGGGAAAAACGGCGCTGGCCGGTGGATGCAGGCAAGCAGCAGAGAAGAAAGAAAGGCAAACAAGAGCACCGGATTTATCAACGGGGGACTGAAAGGCCATCTGTGACACAAGCTGTGACCAAAGCACACCAAATGCATAAATCAAGAGGGGGGCTGTCAGCAAGAAAAAAACTGCCAGAGTTTAGATCTTCATATGCCCCATCTAAAGGAGGGAAGGAAGTGGAGAAGGATGGTAAAATGATGGCCGAGCACATGGGGGAACAGGAGGACGAGATCGAGGGCACATGGGGCCCAGGAGTAGCTGACACGCTAAAGATGTGGCTCATGGAGCTGAAGGAAGAGCTTAAAGTGGAAATAAGTGGGGTTAAAAATGAGTTAAAAGAGACTTTAAAAGCTTTGAGGCAAGATATAGTGGATCTAGGATCGTGGGTTGAAGAAATAGAACACCAACTGGAGCAGCAATTGGAAGTAATGGAGGATTTACAGAAAGGTTGGGATGAATTAAAGCAGGCTCAAGAGGAGCTGAGAGAAAGCAGAGGACCTGGAAGATCGTTCACAGAGATGCAATATTAGAGTGAGAGGCATCCCAGAAGATTCTAAATATAAAAACTGTGATGAAGTTATTACAGCAGTGTTTGGAGTCTTGTTACAGGCTGCAAAATTGGAGGAGGCAGCAGAGGGTGAGCCTCTACAAATTGAGCGAGCGCACAGGGGGCTGGGGCCCATCAGAGATAATTGTCCTAGAGACAGTGTGGTATGCATGAACTCCTTTAAAACAAAGGAGCGTATTTTGAAAGCTGCACGGAAGCTGGGACATATTAAGTGGGAGGACCATGCAGTCATCCAGCACTTTGCAGCGTCGGCGGGAGTTGAAGGAGACAACGACCTACTTGAGGAGGGAGGGGTTGAGATATAAATGGTTGTACCCCTTTGGCCTATTAATTACTCTGAAAGGAATGTCCAGACGGGTGAAGACAAGTGGAGAAGCATAGCATGTGCTTAGAGAACTGGGGCTAACCAACATTCCAGAGGGAGCTGAGGGGCAAGCAAAAATAAAAACAAGCACAGTGACCACATCTAGAGCAGAGAGCCTGAAATGGCGCCGAGTACCAGCCAATGGGCGGAGGCTGGCGAGACTTTCCAAGGTAAACCATGGAGAGAATAAAGCAGCGAGGGAAACTGGTTGAGGAGAAAGCTGCATGGTAATCCATCCAGAGAAGAGTCTTAATCTGGGACTGGATAAGAGACATTGATGACAGAATTGTAAAGGGGATTTGTTATTAGAGTATAGACAGAAGGTGAGGGATAAACGAGCATGAATTAGTCATTGATATGTTTGGAGAAGGGGGGAGGGGAGAGTCTATTAGATATTGATGCTAATATAGCAATTGGATGGTGAGAAAGGTGCTGAGATGAGGGGGGGGGGGTCTCGGCTCCTTAAGGGGGATATTTTAGAAGGGATAGTGAATTAATGTAACTCTAGGTTATAAGGGGTTATAATGGGAGGAGGGAAGGGGGTATATTGGAGGAGGGAGGCTTGGGATTTAAGGGGCAGGGGTTATTGGATGAGGGGTGTGATGGAATGGAAGAATGAAAGGCAGGAAAAGGCACCAACCGACAGTCACTACCTATGAGAGGAGAGTCCCCAAAGAGGGGATGGAGGGAGGGGATGGAGGAAGGGGGAGAGGGAAGGGGGGAGGGGGAAGTGGGGAGGGGGGAGGAGGTAGGGGAGGGTGGGGAGGGAGGGGATTGGGGAGCTCAGCGAGATACACTAACAAATGTTCAACTCAAAAAATGGCGAGAATAGGTACAATAAATGCTAAAGGGTTAAATAGTCTGCAGAAGAGACAGCAATTGTTCAGGGAAGCAGAGAGACTAAGAAGGGATATTATTCTGGTACAGGAAACTCATTTCAGGAGTAAGTATGAAAGCTTGTTGAGTAATGGGCAATACCCACAGCAATTCTTTGGGAGGGGGAAGGGAGAGGGGCTGGGGGGAAAGGGAAAGAAAGGGGGAGAGGCAATTTTAGTGCGGAGGGGATGTCCATTGGAAGTGGGTGAAGTGGTCCAGGATAGGGAAGGAAGGGTTTTAATTCTGGTTGGCGAATTGGGAGGGGAAAGGGTAACGATAGTGAACATTTATGCACCAAATGGAGGGCAGGCCCCATTCTGGAAGAGAGTATGTGGGTTGTTAGAACGAATGGTACAGGGGAAATTGGTGATGGGAGGAAATTTTAATTTGCCATTGCATCCAGTCTGGGATAGGCAATCGAGGGAGGTAGAGGGGAACGCCAAGAGTAGAAGATTAGTGAAGGGACTGCTTAAGAAATTCCACCTCTTAGATGTTTGGAGGGAGCATAACAGAGGGGCGCGGGAATATACCTTTTATTCGCACCCACACAAAATTTTTAGTCTGATTGATTATTTGTTGGTGGATAAACTGTGGGGGATAACAGTGAGGGAAGTGGAGATTGGAAAATTCACGTGGTAGGACCATGCTCCGACTTGGGTGGAAATTCAGGAAGGACAAGGGGAGGGGGTAATACAATTTTGGAGGCTGAACGAGAGCCTTCTTAGAAGGGATGAAATAGTAAAAAATATCACTGGTCAACAAATTTTTACAAAAGTCATGTTACTGAAATAAAAATAGTAATTTCTTATCAATTTTTATATGCTGAACATGAATATGACAGTGAAATTGCAAAGTTGGCTCTAGTTTTTTTGTAATCTACAAGAATTAATGTTTACATCACGAAATGCATGTCAATAGTAAATATAATAGGCCTTCGGTTAATACCTGTAAAAAACCAAGTCATAGACTACTTCTTAGATTTTTTCGCCTGTCTCTTGTACAGCTGTTCGGGAGGTTCTCTGGGGCGTGTCCAGCAGTAGTCAGCCAGCATTGTAGTGGAACATTTTCCCTGGTATCTTTGCTTCATCATTGTGATATCCTGGTGAAAACGTTCGCCCTGTTCATCACTAACCATACCACAGTTGTCAGGAAAGAAATCGAGATGGGAATCAAGGAAATGGATTTTTAGAGACATATTGCAGCCAAGTTTCTGATACTGCATCAGCATGTCTTCTACTAGTTCCTTGTAGTTTTCTGCCCTAACATTCCCGAGAAAGTTTGTTGACACTAGGCGAAAAGCATTCCATGCTTGTTTCGCATCACCCTGCAGCAAGTTGTTGAACCGGTCATCTTTGAAGAGCTCTCAAATCTGAGGACCCACAAAAACTCCCTCTTTAATCTTTGTTTCACTGAGTCGAGGGAATTTTTCATGCAGGTATCGGAAAGCTGACGAAGTGCGGTCCATGGCTTTCACAAAGTTTTTCATCAGACCTAGTTTGATGTGAAGAGGTGGTAGCAGGATTTTGTGAGCCTCAACCAGAGCTAGGTGCTGGATATTCTTCTCTCCAACCGTTACATTTTGTCTGTGATTCCATTCCTTCCGCAAGTAGTGCCAATCCTTTGCTCGGCTATCCCACTCACATAAGAAACACATGTATTTTCTATATCCCTGCTGCAGTCCCATTAAAAGGGCAACTACCTTCAAGTTACCACAGAGGTGCCAACTGTACTTGTTATAGTTAATGGAAGTCAGTAGATGCTTTAAGTTATCATATGTCTCTTTCATGTGGACGGCATGCGCTACTGGAATAGATGGAAGACGGTTTCCATTGTTCAAAAGCACACAGCCTTCAGACTCAGTTTTGAAGAGTCTATAAATAGTCTCCAGTCTTGTGGGTCATGAGTTATTTTTAAGGCATTCATGAGGCTTTCAATATCGGAACAGAATGCCAGATTACTTTCCTTTCTGAAGAAAGGCTCCAACTGCTGGTGGCGCTTTCGATATGAAGTAATGTTGACATCTTCTTCTAGAAGATTCCATTGTTGGAGTCTTGATCCTAGCAATTCTGCCTTGTTCTTGGATAAGTCCAAATCACGAACCAGGTCATTTAGTTCTTTCTGTGTTATTCTGTGTGGAGTTGATAATGCATCCCAGTGAAAATCTGGGTCACTGCAAGCTGACGGACCAGGAGAAGAACAGGTCGGCTCACCCTTATCCTCATCAGATGAATCAAGAGAATATTCTGATGGAGGTTCTGGAATAGGAAGTCCCTCACCATGTGGAACTGGTCTCAATGCAGATGGAATGTTTGGGTAGACTATGCTCGACTTCATTTGCTTCGTTATTCCGCTGGAAAGAGGAGGAACCAAGCAGAGGTAACAGTCATTTATGTGGTTGCTTGGCTCTCTCCACACCATGGGGACTGCAAACGGCATTGATGGTCTTTTGCAATTCAACCACTGTGAAAGCTGTGTTGTACATGTAGCGCAGCATATATGCGAGGCCCAAGGCTTGTCTTGGTCACCAATCTTGCATCCGAAGTAAAGATGATATGCCTTCTTCAGTTGAGAAGTGATACTTTTCTTCTGGTTGGCAAATGTCACTTCCCCACAAAGGTAGCAGAAATTGTCAATGGTATTAACGCACTTTCACGGCATTACTGTTCTGTATTGTACCTAAATGGCTAAAATTATATGATTAATAAAAGTTACATGTAACAGTAGCTTAAACTGTCTCGCACACAGTCTGAAATATTTTAAATGCTCAACCTTTCCGACTGCGTATAGTACACTGCTGACATCAGATGGCTTCAGCAGCCGTCTGGCAGTAGTATTGCATTGCATCAGAAAATGATACAATCAGCTCTGGATGATGTGTGCATGCTGGTATTATGCAATGTGATGCAATATTACATCATTCAAGGCTTATTTGGGATGTTGTTGATGTCCTACTGGATAACTTTACACAGTGAAACATAAAAAATGAACTACATGCAATATCTTCAAAACAAGAGCCAATAATTTTTTTTAATGTTATATTCGTGTTCAGCTCACCAAGATACTACAAATTAGGACCTTTTAAAGTCAGTAACGATTTCACTGTTGACCAGTGTATTAAGAAAAGCCTGCAGGAGTATTGGCAGCTGAATGACAATGGGGAAGTGAGTGAGGTAGGAGTGTGGGAGGGAATGAAAGCAGTAATCCAGGGGAGGTTAATCATGTGGGCAGCAAAGAGCAAAAATAATAGGAAAGAAAAGGAAGATAAACTGCATGAAGAGATTAAAAAGGTTACAAATCTATACAATAGGCAAGGGACGGCCCAGCAGTTGAAGTATCTAAAACAATTGTGAATGGACCTGCATGAGTTGCAGTTGGAAACTATTGCTTTTCAAATGGAACGGGTAAAACAAAGGTTCTACGAATGGGGGTGCAAATTATGGCACATCCACAGCACTTATATGGGGCAAATTACCCCCAGCTATGGAGAATGGTGAGTAAAGATCTACGGGAGTGGATGGATATGGAAATATCCTGGATGGGCCGCATTGCGGCGGTCAAGAGGAACCTAGTACCGAGGGTGTTATATTATTTCCAAGCTCTCCCCATTGAGATCCCAGAGGGGCAATTACGGGAGCTTCAAGGAAAAGTGTTTCATTTCATTTGGCGAAAGCGGCCACCAAGAATAGCACAGGCGGTTTTGTACCAACCCCGTGGGGAGGGGGATTTACAGGCATATTATTGAGCTGCCCAGATTAGGCATTTGATGGATTGGAGGGAGGGAGGGGAATGGAAAACTTTTGTGGATATGGAGGGGGTGAGGTGGAAGGGTGGGCCGATGGATGCAATACCGTGGATGAGTGGGAGAGAGAGGAGTGGAGGATTTCTTGAGAATCCATATGTGAGACATACCTTGGCAATATGGGATAAAGTGAGAAGGGGGGATGGGGAGGGAGGGCTTTGGGTTTTTCGGTAATGCAAAGGTTGTGCCACATGGGGATTTTATTCCAGGACGAGAGGGGGGGGTGTATAAACAAGGGGAGAGGAAAGGACTAAGGTGGTTTTATCAATTTATAGATGGGGGGAGTGGGTTCCATTTGAGGAATTGCAAGAAGAATATCAACTAGGGGCGGAGGGATCATTTCATTATTGTCAAGTGGTACATTACTTGCAGGGGGAATTAGGCAAGGAGCGATTAGGGTGGGATTATACTGATCTGGAAATGATATGGTATGGGAAAAGGAGATCAAGGGGACTAGTTTTGGTGTTGTATAAGGCAGTAAGAGGGGGCAAAGGGAGGAGAAATTGGGTTATATGAAGGCATGGGAAAGGGAGATGGGAAGGAGCTTTGAGACTAGTCAATGGAGGACCATCCTGGAGCAGGGGCGTCAAATGCCAATCTTGATAGCTATAAGGGAAAATTGGCATAAAGTTCTAATGTGATGGTACTATACGCCAATGCGTTTGAATAAGATGTTCCCGACAGTATCAAGGAGTTGCTGGAGGAATTGTGGGGAGGATGGCACTATGTATCATATATGGTGGGAGTGTCCACGGATCCGGCCCTTTTGGGAAGAAATTCAGAGGTGGATTAGACGGGTGGTGGGAGTGGAGGTTAGGAATGACCCGGAAATCTTTCTTTTTGGGTGGTGGAGGGAAGGGGGTCCGAGGGAGAATAGGAAACAAATCTTAGCTTGTCTCAATGCGGCAAGATGTGAAATAGCTTATAGGTGGAAGCAGGAGGAGCCGCCACAGGTGGCATGTTGTGAAGATAGGCTGCGCCGTATCTATCTAATGGAGAAATTGACAGCTATACGTCAACAAAAGAGATCCAAGTTTGATAGAGTATGGCAGAAAGTGTTGGTGTACTTACAAGAGGGGGAGAGGGCAGGGTATGGGGCAGTTGCTGATGATTCTTGGTTGTTTATTTGCATGTGTACATATGTATGTTAATGCATAAGTTGTTGGTATAAGATGATAAACAGAGGGGAGAGGGGAATGCATAACTCTGGGGTCAATCTCAAAGAACGATTCCCCTTTAAGGAAAGGCTAGACTGATTAAAGCTGTTCATCTTAGAGAAAGTATGGTTGAGAAGGAGATATGGCAGAGGTATAAAAGGGAAGGGAGTGGAACAGATAAATGTGAATTGTTTGTTTACTCTCAAAAAGAACAAAGACAAGGAGATACGCAGTGAAGTCAGTAAGTAGTACATTTAAAACAAATTGGAGAAAATATTTTTTCATTCAATGTATAATTAAACTCTGGAATTCACTGCTGAAGGATGTAGCAAAAGCTGTTAGTGTAGCTGGATTTAAAAAAGGTTTGGACAAGTTCCTGGAGGAAAAGTCCATAGACTGTTATTAAAGAGGACTTGGGGAAATTCACTGCTTATCCCTGGGATAAGCAGCATTGAATCTGCCTCCCTTTGGGGATCCTGCCAAGCAGGGCCGTACTGAGCGTGAATTGCGCCCTGGGTGACTTGCACATGGGGCGCGTGCCCCCCCCCCCCCCGCACCTCCATCCAGCCACTTTCTGAACAGCAATGGGAGAGAAGAGGCGCGCCCGATGTGCAAGTCACCGGTGCGCCAAGCAGATCTGTCCCTCCCTGCTCTGACGCATGCCGCGAAAAGGCTTAAGGGGCACATTTCAGCTGTCTGCCGTTGCCTGCTGCTGCTAAGAGAAGAAAAAGTGGCGGCGGCAGGCAACGGCAGACAGCTGAAATGAGCCCCTTAAGCCTTTGTGCCCTGTGCGGCCACACCGCTCGCACAGGGCTAGGTATGGTCCTTCTGTCAAGTACTTGTGATCTGGATTAGTCACTCTTAGAAACAGGATACTGGGCTTGATGGACATTTCTTGTTTTTGTTAAGTGCCATCGAGTCGTTGTCAACTCATGGCAACTCTCTGGATAGTTGTCCTAAACTGGGGGCTTCAGTTAGGCAGCTCATAGTTGATAGAATGGCATATGACCTTCAACCTTGCCAAGCATGATATCTTTCTCTAATGTTCTCTTCGCATGATGTGTCCAAAGTTTAAAAGTTGAAGTCTTGCCATCTGGGCTTCTGAAGAAAGGTTAGGTTTGATCTCTACTACTGACTGGTTTGTTCTTCAAGTGGTTCATGATATACACAGTATTCTTTGCTAGCACCATAATTCAGAAGCATCAATTTTCTTCCTATCTATCTTTTTCACTGTCCAACTTTAGCATCCATATGACGTTATTGAAAATACCATGGCTTGGACAAATCTATGTATGGAGAGAGACATCTCTGCTCTTGACAATCTTGTCTAGGTTCTTCATAGCCATTCTGGAAAGAGCAATGTGTCATCGGATTTCTTGACTGCTTGTTGTTTCTTTATTGATTATTGATCCAAGTAGGTTTATTTATGTGATTTTATATACCACCATATCTGTAATCAAAGCACTCTACATAGAACATGGACAGCTACATGTAACAATGAACAGCGAACATGTGAGGTAAACAGGTAATATGAAAATAGCCCAAAATCCCATTTAACTATTTACAAACTCATGTACTATTTATAGGAAACATATAGGTATTATAGTTAGCATATATAACATTATATACTGAGGGAGAGCTGGATATATACATTCGTTTTGGATCAATTATGGTCTAGTTAGTAGCGTAGGGTGACTACATAACTAGGAATATCTTGAGGTGTTCAGGGTCTCAGCCAGGTTACTGGTTCCTCAAAGTATTCTTTGATTAAGAATGTCTTTAGGAGCTTGCGGAATGCTTGTGGGTCTGTAGTGGTTCTTATATTTTCTGGGAGTGAGTTCCACAGGCCAGGTGCATAAAGTAAGAAGGCTCCTTTAGATGTATATGTGTTGCATTCTGTATATTCTGATAGTGTAGCTAGGGTGTTTTTGGAACAGCTTCTCCTTGCCCTGGTTTCTGGTGTAGGCTGCAGGAGAGATCTTAAGGTATGTAGCACAGTCAGACTGCAGGACCTTGAAGGTGGTGGGTTGGAGTTTGAATTTTATCCTACTGGGTATTGGTAACCAGTGGAGTTGTTTCAATATTGGAGTGATTTGTTTGAGTGTTGGGGTTTGGGAGATGATATGAGCAGCTGTGAGGTGAGCCACTTGAATGTGGTGTGTGGCTTGTTTTGGAAGCTCGGTTAGGATCCCATTGCAGAAATCTAAGTGAGGGTATATTATTGCTTGCAGCATTGTACCAAAGTTTTTTACAGGTAGGAGGGGACTTAGATGTTGCAGCATTTTTAGTTTTGAGTAAATTGCCCTGGTGGTGTTGTTAATGTGGGTGGCCATTTTAGCTGCTGGTCTAGTGTGATACTCAAGTATTTCACTTCATTTTTGACTTCCAGAATTGCTTCCTTTACCTTCAGTATCATTGGAGCATTGAATGTTTTGTCTTTGGAGATGTATAGGAGCTCTGTTTTGTTGTAGTTTATGTTTTGCTTATGTCAGGTAGCCATGAAGCAGCCTCGTTGAAACAGGTCACTATTTTGGTCTGGTCAGGATTGTTCATGTCTAGTGATATTTACAACATAATATCTTCTGCATATATGTAGTAAAAAAAGCATTATGCTTTTGGATTATCTTGCAGATGAGTTGTATATAGGGGTTAAGTTGAAAAATATAGCTAATAACGCAGATCCTTGTAGTATTCCCTGTACGTGGGTATATGGCTCGGATGAGATAGGCCTCAATTCACCCACTTCAATTAAAATCGAACACAGCTGCGTGCACTCTTACCAGTTGTACAAAAGCAGATCATATCACAACAACACTCAAGCAGTTACACTGGTTGCCTTGCCTGTCATTCAGAGAATTAAGTACAAGTCTCTTTTAATGATATTCCAGGCAATTCATGATCTCTCAGCGGTGTTTCTTCAATCACTTATAAGGAGAACACCCGACAACAGGTCCAGAAGATCCATTTCACTTAACACTATGTGCGTTCCGGCTTTGTATACTAGGACTTCATGTGCCACATCAAGGAGAGCTTTCTCTTTGTTTGCACCAGCTCTTTGGAACAAGCTTCCAGACTACCTTCGTGCTGTTAATGATTTAATGACTTTTAGAAGGATACTTAAAACGTATCTCTTTTTTTAATGCTTTGATAAGAACATAAGAACATAAGATATGCCATACTGGGTCAGACAAAGGTCCATCAAGCCCAGTATCCTGTTTCCAACAGTGGCCAATCTAGGTCATATGTACCTAGCAGTTTCCCCAAAAGACACAGGTTCCGCAATGCTTGTACTGGGTCAAGCATTGATATCCTGGGTCCCTTCTTAATAATGGTTTATGGACCTTTCCTCCAGGAACTTGTCCAAACCTTTTTTAAACCCAGCTACACTAACAGCCTTTACTACATCCTCCGGTAACAAATTCCAGAGTTTGATTACACGTTGAGTGAAAAAATATTTTTTTTATTAGTCTTAAAATAGTTTACCCTGTAGCTTCATTGCATGTCCCCTAGTCTTTCTATAGTCTGATAACGTAAACAATCGATCTACGTTTACCCGTTCCACTCCGTTCATTAATTTATAGACTTCTATCATATCTCCCCTCAGCCATCTCTTTTCCAGGTTAAAGAGCCCTAACCTTTTTAGCCTTTCTTCATAGGAGTATCCTTCCATCCCCTTTACCATTTTGGCGGCTCTTCTCTGAACCTTTTCTAATAACTCTATAGCCTTCTTAAGATACGGCGACCAGAATTGCACACAATATTCAAGGCTTTAGACAAGATCTTCCTTGTCTAAAGCCATGTTGGCTGTCTCCCATTAGGCCATGACTATTGTGGCGGCGCCATGCCGTCTAGGCGGCTGCCTAGTGGGGTGCGCCGGTCATCACTCTTTTTGTGTAGTTGTGGCCTGCTTTGTAAGCAGTACGAGTGGATGAGGACACAGGACAATTTGTAAAAATAAATTGCTTTTTATTGTTTTCTTCGTGGAATCAATTTTTGACAAATGACCATGATAAGGCAAACCAAAAATATAACCAAAAATAGGATACTTTCTCCAGTAACTTTCTTAGCAAAAACTCTCCAAGTAGTTTTCTCCACTCTTGTTAACTTTGCCTTCTTCCATTTAACAAAACCATCAAAATACTGTTAAGTGCACAGTTCAACAAAACTTCATTAAGACAGTTTTGAATTCACATTCTCAGCTGCTGCAGATTAGGATACCAGCCATGTGCTGCCTCTTAGTTTAAAACCATTAGCCTTCTTAACCGGGCTTTAGCAGTGGTAAAACTGGCTGCTTTTAAACACGAGGTTTCTATCTTCTTGTCTGCCCTTATCCTAGGCATTCATTGATACCAGCACATATGTTATCTTCTTAACCTGCATTAAACATTTCTCACACAAAGTCCACACTCCATTGACTCTGCTGAAGACACTGGACTGTCTGGATAAAGCTCCACTTCCATTTCCTCCGGTGAATTATAAAGCTCAGGGCTTGGGGCAACTTCTGGCACACTCTGCTGCACTTCTTTTAAAAGTTTAAAAAGCTTTCCCCATTTTAGCTTCTGGCTCCCCCTTTTAACTGGGTCAGAACCTCTTGCCCTTCTCTCCCTTCTCTTCCCCAGCTCCTTTCTTGCCCACAATCTTGACACTAGCCTTGGGAGTTGTGGCTGGTCCCCTTTGAACCTCCAGGTCTCACAGCCTTGTAATGCTGTCTCTTCCCCTGGTCTCTCTGGACTCTCTGCCTCTCCTCCTGGCTTCTGGCCTGCAGTCTTTCCTGCCCTCTGGCAGTCTCTCTCTGCAGTCCTTCCTGTGTCTGAGCACGTCCTGCTTGCTCTCCTGATTCTCTTCCTTGTCCTGCCGGTTCTGCTGAGAAACCCTGTTCTGCCGGGTCTGCTGATTCTGCCTCACTTCCTGTGTGACGCAGCTTAAATGTTCTGTGGCTTGTTTCCTTCCCTGGCCCCACCCTCTCTCTGCCTGCAACTATTCTAGAGGCTGGGTGTGGCTTCAGGCTAGCCCTGCTAGTGTGTGCTTTAGTTTCTCTTTCTGTTTTGGAGCTATGCTTTGGTGAGCCCATCCCCCGTTTATGAAAAAAAAACTCTTTTTTTTCAGTTTTAAAGGGCTCTGCTACATGTGCATCACCACATATCCCCCCCCTTAAGCTATTACCGGCTGACGCCACAACCCGCGCACAGCTGGTAATCCTAGACAGGGCATCCGCGTTGGTATGGAGCTTCCCGGCCCTATGCTGTATTCGAAAATCAAACTCCTGGAGGGCCATATACCAGCGTGTCAAACGTGCATTACTGTCCTTCATTTTGTTTAACCACTGTAACGGGGCGTGATCAGTTACCAACAGAAACCGCCGTCTGGTTAAATAAAAACGCAAGGCCATCACAGCCCACCTTATTGCAAGGCATTCGCGCTCGATCGTCGAATACTTTCTCTCCGGAGGGGTAAGCTTACGGCTTAAAAACATCACGGGATGTTCCGTCCCCTCATGTTTCTGTGACTTCACTGCTCCAAGGCCCGTTTCCGAAGCATCGATTTGGACGATAAAAGGTTGGTTAAAATCCACCCCGCGCAAAACCGGTGCCTCACACAACTTTTCCTTCAATACTTTAAAGGCCTGTTCCGCGATCCCAGACCACTGCAACTGTGTAGGGGCATTCTTTTTAAGCATCTCGGTAAGAGCTGCACTCTCAGTCGCGAAATGCGGGATAAAACGGCGGTAATAGCCGATTAGACCCAAAAAGCTCCGAAGTTGCTTCTTCGTCTGCGGCTTCGGGAACGTCTTAACGCTCTCTACTTTATCCAAGAGCGGCTTTACTATACCATGGCCGACTAAGTGACCCAAATATTTTACTTCAGTCGCGCCAAACATACACTTAGCTGGGTTGAGTGTGAGGCCTGCCCGCCTCATCGCCTCTAATACAGCCTTGACCCGAACCAAATGATCATCCCACCGCGAGCTATGGATGACGATGTCATCCATATACGCTGTCGCGTAAGACTGGTGTGGGCGGAGGACCATGTCAATTAACCGCTGACACGTCGCTGCGGCCCCATGAAGACCAAAGGGCATCCGGCGAAATTGGAATAGTCCAATTGGAGAACTAAATGCGGTCTTTTGGCGAGATTCCCGAGTGAGGGGAATCTGCCAATACCCTTTGGTCATGTCTAATGTGGTTAAGTAAGTGGCTCGGCCTAAACGATCCAAAAGTTCCTCTATTCGAGGCATAGGGTAGGTGTCAAACCTGGAGATGTCATTTACCTTACGAAAATCTATACAAAAACGTAATGACCCATCAGGTTTTGGCACTAAAACTATTGGGTTGTTCCAGGGGCTTTTAGACTCCTCGATTATCCCCATCCTCAACATTTCCTGGACCTGCCTTATGATCTCCGCATGCTTTGCCTCAGGGAGTCTGTAGGGACGTTGGCGGACTACTTCGCCATATGGGGTGACTATCTCGTGTGCCACCAGGTTTGTCTCCCCTGGTAAAGGGGTAAGGACATCCGAGAACCCACTCAGCAACTTGGACATTGCCTCCCGCTGAGCCCATGAGAGATCCTCTCCCATCCTGAGTACCTGCTCTGCTTTACCATCCACGAGCTGTGGGCCTAAGTCCTCCTCTTCCCTCTCCACACAACTGGCAGTCAAACCCTTCATCTCGGCCTTTCCTGTAGAGCCAAAGCCACCCGAACCCCAGGCAGTAGGGGATAACTCATCCACCTCCTCTATGGGTGGGAACCCTACCCGCTCACAAATAAATTGGGCAATGCGATCCCCCACACTCACCCTAAAATCCTCACGTGCAAAATTAAATAAGAGTACTTTTATGGATCCCCTATAATCCGGATCAATGACCCCTGCCCCCACATCAATAAAATTTTTAAGAGCCATCCCTGACCGAGGGGCAATTCGGCTATAACAGCCAGGCGGTATTTCGACCTGGATGCCCGTCTCCACTAGGGCCTTCCCCTGTCGTGGTACGACAGTGTCCACAGCACTGCAGAGATCAACCCCTGCAGCCCGTTCTGTCGCCCGTTTAGGCACCTTAGCCTCTGGGGTGGTCCTACAGACCCTAAGTATGAACTTAGGCTTTGGGTCAAATTTTTCCCTCTGGGGCTCTTTCTTCCCTCCCTGTTTACCCGTGGTTCCAAACAAAGGAGCGGGTAGAAAGCTGGCTCTTCCCTTCCTGGGAATGTTTTTTGAGGGGGCACTCAATTTTCCCTGAAAAGATTTCCCTGACCTAGGGTCTTTCTGAGGGCTCCTTTCTTTTTCCAAGGGCTTACCACCTGTACGGGTAGTGCGGCGACCCTGCCCGGCTTAAGGGGTTAAAGGCAGGAGCAGCCGCTGGTGCTTTGTGAGGGAAGAGTAAAACCTTTACCCCAGGAATGCTGGGAGTTGTAGTTCCAGTTCTTCTCACTCCGAAATTAAAGAAACTGTAGTTGTGGGGTTTCTTGATAATAAGTATTTTATTAAAGCAAAAGATAAATGTTCCATCACATGGCATATAATAATGCAAAACAAAGGTGCTTCAAAAGGCTAACAGAAACTCAGGATAAATGCAACTCAAAAGTATATTGCTGCTTTTCACTTTCCAGCCAATTACTCTCTTTTGCCTCCAGAGGCCAGTTGGGCTCACTGCAGCCTCTTACGATCACCGTTACTCTCAGAGTGCTTGAGAAAACATGTGCAGATAATCAAAGCTTCTTTCAGCAATGCAAACAACAGCTTTGTAACTCTCAGATCACAGACGGCAAAAGCATTTCCTTCAGCTTGACTTATCTATACAACAAATCGTACAGTCCATTTGTTCACAGCCTGGTAAGTCTGTATTACTCTCTGTTACACCTTCAAACTGTAAGGCATTACTAGCTTCTTGTGAAATTAGCTGTTGTCTAGCTTGTAACTCTAAGAATTGTTTAAAGCTTTGAAGAAGCAATTCAGCCTGTTCCTTGTGAGATAGGGTACTATCATCTGTTATAGAACTTCCCTTCTGCTCAAGGCTGTTTGTCTTCTCTTCTTGTAAGTTAAAGGCATCAGAATAATTGCTAGTCTCTTTGGCAATTGTTTCATAGATAGGAGAATTATCTTTACATTCAGCTTGGCAAGCGTGTGGCCAATTACTCACTTTTTGCACAGCCCTTCTGTCTTCAGACGGCTCCAAGGTTCTCCAGCTGTTCTGTTTGTTGCTCTCCGGCACAAACGACACTTCAGAGAATGATTGCTCTTTCACCTGTGCTTGCCTTGAAGGCTTTCTCTCCCAAGGCGTTGCCTTCTAACGGCTATCCAATTCAAAGTTAAGTCCTCTCTCCGTGGGACTTCTGCTTACTTCCCTTGAACAGAATTGTGCAGGTTTTCTTCTTATGCCAGGTTCCCAAGTATCATTAGACTCTCCTCTGGCTTTCCAACCATCCTCTTGTTTCTTCCTCCTGTATTCCTTCCTGGGCTGCTTCTTCTTCAACTCATTCCCATACTCGTACTGAGTCACAGCCTCCTTCTCGTTCCTTCTCTCTCTCTGCTTCCGTTCCTGCTTCTGCCCCTGCTTCTTCTGCTCAGAGCCATGCTCTGATTTAAAAGTACGTTCTCTCTTAGGCACGCCCCTTCCCAGGGCTAGGTGTGCCCAATCGGAACTGCAGGACTCCTCCCCTGGGCTGGTCTCCATACTCAGCTCTGTGGAATAGAGTCTCTCTTTTTTCCTTGCCCTGTCATTTTGGTGTAAATCCTGCTGACCCTCAGGATTTTCATCTGTCTCCATAGGCTCAGGAGGGCGCTGTTCACCACAGTAGTGATCATACCTTTTTTACTTTCTTTTAGCCTGGGGTCAGCAACCTTTCCTATCTGGGGTAAGGCTTTCTCCCTGGCTGCGGTATCTTCAGCGGCCCTATTTCCTCTTAGCCTGGGGTCAGCAACCTTTCCTACCTGGGGTAAGGTTTTCTCCCTGGCTAAATTACTTGCCTGTGAAAAGGTAGCTGGTTGGTTGGCTTCACCCTGCAACTCTTCAGCTAAACCTTTCCTGAACTGTGGCCAGTCACGGCCCAGGACTACCTCGTGTGGAAGCTTGGGTACTATGGCCACTTCCATCTGTTTTCTCAGACCTACTCCCTCTATTACCACAGACTGTATGGGGTAGGTAGAAGCGGCGCCATGGACACAGCGTATCCTAATATGATTCCCAGAGGTCAGTGGCGAGGGTTTGTCTTTCGCCTCTATTTGCTGCCATAGCCTCTGGGAAATCATAGATTGGTCTGCGCCTGAGTCCAATAATGCCTCCGTTGGTATCCCTTCTACCTCCACTCTTAACAGGAACCCTTCTCCTGCATCTCTGAGCTGGGTTGTTATCAAGGCCTTTTTGGCTCTACAGTCCCTCTTTATATGACCAGCTTCTCCACACGAGAAACACTTCCTATGAGTATTATATCCTCTATACATCTTTACATTTTCGTCTGCAAATCCCTCAAGCTTGGCCTTCCTTTCTAAAGACTCCAGTTTGTCCTTTTTGAAAACACCCTCTTTCTCTGGGCTTAATTTATTAGCCTCCAGAAAGCGGTCAGTCAATGCAATGGCTTCCCGAGTGTTTTTGCAACTTTGGAGTACTAGGAAGGTTTGCACGCTGCTTGGTACAGACTCCATATATTGCTCAAGGATTATCGTATCTAAAATAGACTCTATATCCTTTACTTCTGGCATCAGCCACTTGTATACCAGGTTTTTCACACGGTGATATAATGCCTGAGGTGTCTCACCTGACCTCAACTTACATGAGCGCAGTTGCCTGCGATAGACCGTCGGATTTAAACCTAAGCGATCTTTCACAGCTTGCTTTACATCATCATAACTCTTAATTAGACTAGCAGGCATAGCTCTGTAGGCTTCGCCCGTGAGAGAAGCAGCGAACCTTAGCGTCCACTGCTCTTTTGGCCATCTGGCTAAGAGAGCTATTCTCTCAAAAGCCTCGATGTAATCATCCACATCGTCATCTTTCGTGAGGCGCCCACCCGAGAAAGTCCCAGTACCTGGCCAGTCCCAGCCCTGAAATCCTGCCCCTGCACCTGGCACAGTCCCGGCAGCTTCTTCTTTCTTTCCTTGGGCTGCAAGCCAGCTGGACATCGCCTCAATGAGTGGTGCTTGCTGCGACTGGAACAACGCCTTTGCCTGCTCCAGGCTCTGTGCGGACAACTCCTGATGTTTGGCTATCTGGCCAGCCGCCCAGTCCAGGATGTCGCGTGACTCCATGGTTCCTCTTTCCTGTGGAGAGAACAAAAGACACAACACCAAGTGCGGACTTCTTCTCTTTTCCCCTGCCTTGGTGATTATTTCCCAACAGCCACCCTCTTACACCAGTGCTATCCAGATTAACCCTCCAGCCTACGGGTTACCTGGTTCTGGTGCAGAGTCTCACTTTGTCAACTCCGTTGATCCGGAATCCAGCTCCACCGCCACTCCGGATTTTCCCTTCTGCTCCGCAGACCTGGGGTTGACACGGCTGCTCCTGGGGATGTCTATCCTTCCTCTTTGGTCCGGATTGCTTCTCTGGCGTGCCAACTTGATTCCAGCGAAAAACTCCTGCCAACCACGCCACCTGTGGCGGCGCCATGCCGTCTAGGCGGCTGCCTAGTGGGGTGCGCCGGTCATCACTCTTTTTGTGTAGTTGTGGCCTGCTTTGTAAGCAGTACGAGTGGATGAGGACACAGGACAATTTGTAAAAATAAATTGCTTTTTATTGTTTTCTTCGTGGAATCAATTTTTGACAAATGACCATGATAAGGCAAACCAAAAATATAACCAAAAATAGGATACTTTCTCCAGTAACTTTCTTAGCAAAAACTCTCCAAGTAGTTTTCTCCACTCTTGTTAACTTTGCCTTCTTCCATTTAACAAAACCATCAAAATAGTGTTAAGTGCACAGTTCAACAAAACTTCAATAAGACAGTTTTGAATTCACATTCTCAGCTGCTGCAGATTAGGATACCAGCCATGTGCTGCCTCTTAGTTTAAAACCATTAGCCTTCTTAACCGGGCTTTAGCAGTGGTAAAACTGGCTGCTTTTAAACACGAGGTTTCTATCTTCTTGTCTGCCCTTATCCTAGGCATTCATTGATACCAGCACATATGTTATCTTCTTAACCTGCATTAAACATTTCTCACACAAAGTCCACACTCCATTGACTCTGCTGAAGACACTGGACTGTCTGGATAAAGCTCCACTTCCATTTCCTCCGGTGAATTATAAAGCTCAGGGCTTGGGGCAACTTCTGGCACACTCTGCTGCACTTCTTTTAAAAGTTTAAAAAGCTTTCCCCATTTTAGCTTCTGGCTCCCCCTTTTAACTGGGTCAGAACCTCTTGCCCTTCTCTCCCTTAACAACTCCACCTCAGGGAATATATGAGTTGTTTGGTTGGCAGAAACCCTCCTTTTATCAGACTTTCTGTACTGTCTGTTCAAGGGCCCAGGACTTGAGCTGCTGCCTTCAGAATCAGACGTATAGTCCTGACTTCTTCCCCAGCTCCTTTCTTGCCCACAATCTTGACACTTGCCTTGGGAGTTGTGGCTGGTCCCCTTTGAACCTCCAGGTCTCACAGCCTTGTAATGCTGTCTCTTCCCCTGGTCTCTCTGGACTCTCTGCCTCTCCTCCTGGCTTCTGGCCTTCAGTCTTTCCTGCCCTCTTGCAGTTTCTCTCTGCAGTCCTTCCTGTGTCTGAGCACGTCCTGCTTGCTCTCCTGATTCTCTTCCTTGTCCTGCCGGTTCTGCTGAGAAACCCTGTTCTGCCGGGTCTGCTGATTCTGCCTCACTTCCTGTGTGACGCAGCTTAAATGTTCTGTGGCTTGTTTCCTTCCCTGGCCCCACCCTCTCTCTGCCTGCAACTATTCTAGAGGCTGGGTGTGGCTTCAGGCTAGCCCTGCTAGTGTGTGCTTTAGTTTCTCTTTCTGTTTTGGAGCTATGCTTTGGTGAGCCCATCCCCCGTTTATGAAAAAAAAACTCTTTTTTTTCAGTTTTAAAGGGCTCTGCTACATGTGCATCACCACACTATCTACATGCTGAGTAATTTTATTCTTTATGATGCTTTCTACCATTTTTCCCGGTACTGACGTGAGGCTCACCGGTCTGTAGTTTCCCGGATCACCCCTGGAACCCTTTTTAAAAATTGGCGTTACATTGGTGATCCTCCAATCTTCAGGTATTAGAGATGATTTTAATAATATTTCACAGATTACTAATAGCAGGTCTGCAATCTCATATTTCAGTTCTTTCAACACCCTTGGATATATACCATTCGGCCCAGGTGATTTGCTACTCTTCAGTTTATCTAATAGTTGTAATACATCTTCCCGATGTATCGATATTTCCTTCAATTCTTCCGCACCTTTAAATATCACTTCAGTCATGGGTAACATCCCTACATCTTCCTCAGTAAAGACCGCAGCAAAGAATTCATTCAGTCTCTCTGCTATCGCCTTGTCGCCTCTTAGTGCCCCTTTAACTCCTCTATCATCTAATGGACCAACTGACTCTCTCACAGGTTTTTTGCTAGGAATGTACTCGAAAAAATCTTTATTTCGCGTTTTTGCTTCCACAGCAAGCTTCTTCTCAAATTCTCCTTTTGCCTGCTTTATCAATGCCTTGCATTTGATTTGCCAGTGTTTGTGCTGTTTCCAGGTTTCATCATTTGGCTCTTTTTTCCATTTCCCGAACGATGCTTTTTTGGCAACAACAACCTCTCTGACCTCACCTTTAAACCACGCTGGCAGTTTTTTGGACTTCCACTTTTCTTAAAGCGTGGAATACAGCTGGTCTGGGCTGCCAAGATAGTATTTTTCAACAATACCCAAGCTTGATGTAAGTCTTTAACCTTTGCAACTGCTCCTTTTAGTTTTTTCTTAACTATTTTCCTCATTTTATCATAGTCTCCCTTTCGAAAGTTAAAAGGTAGTACTGTGGATTTCCGTACTATCCCTCCTCCACTAATTAAATCAAAGGCGATCATGCTATGATCACTATTGCCAAGTGGCCCCAACACCCTTATCTCTTGCACTAGATCTGGTGTTCCACTAAGGACTAGGTCTAATATGACTTCCCCTCTGGTCGGATCATGAACCAGCTGCTCCAAGAAGCAGTCATTTATGTCATCTAGGAACTTTATCTCCCTAGCATGTCCTGCCGTGACACTGACCCAGTCGATACCGGGGTAATTGAAATCACCCATTATTATTACTGTGCTATAACATTTGTTAGCTTCCTTGATTTCTTTGAGCATTTCATCATCCATTTGTTCATTCTGGCCCGGTGGTCGATAGTACACCCCCACTGCCATCGCCTTCCCCTTTTTACATGGAATTTCAATCCATAGAGATTCTACAGCAAATTTTGTTTCCTGCAAAACTTTAATCCTTTCTGACTCAATGCCTTCTCTAACATAGAGCGCAACCTCTCCACCAATTTGATCAGCACTATCATTACGATATAGTTTGTACTCAGGTATCACAGTGTCCCAATGGTTGTCCTCCTTCCACCATGTCTCTGATATTCCAATCATATCTAACCTCTCATTTAGTGCTATATATTCTAACTCTAACTTGTAATGACCTGACTCTTGTTTATTGTCGGATACTTTTAGTTTTATGTAAACCGCGCTGATCGCAAATAGTGCGGTATATAAGAAATGTAAATAAATAAATAAATAAATAAACTCTTCCATCTTAATTTTTAGACTTCTAGCATTTGCATACAAGCATTTTAGAGACTGTATTTTATTCATATTAATTTGGCTATTGGTAGACATGGGTAATTTGGGATCTTTAAGCTCTGTCTGCTCCATACTCGAGGGCATTTGGGCTAGTTTACTCTTTTTTGGAACCTCTCTGCTTTTGGTAGTATCCTTCAAGGATACATTCTTCTGAACCATCCGCTCTTGGGCGACTGTCGGCTTTCCCCTATTATCTAGTTTAAAAGCTGCTCTATCTCCTTTTTAAAGGTTAATGCCAGCAGCCTGGTTCCATCCCGGTTAAGGTGAAGCCCATCCCTTCGGAAGAGCCCCTCCTTTCCCCAGAATGTTCCGCAGTTCCTCATCTCTGCACCATTGTCTCATCCATGCATTGAGACTCCGGAGCTCTGCCTGCCTTTTGGGTCCTGCGCGTGGAACGGGAAGCATTTCGGAGAACGCTACCCTGGAAGTTCTGGATTTCAACTTCCTACCTAAAAGCCTAAATTTAGCCTCCAGAACCTCCCTACCACATTTTCCTATGTCATTGGTACCGACATGTACCAAAACAGCAGACTCCTCCCCAGCACTATCTAAGACCTTATCTAGGTGGTGCGTGAGGTCCACTACCTTCGCACCAGGCAGGCATGTTACCAGGCGATCCTCACGTCCACCAGCCACCCAGCTATCTACATGCCTAATGATCGAATCACCAACTATAACGGCTGTCCTAACCCTTCCCTCATGGGCACATGGCTCTGGAGAATCTTCCTCGGTGCGAGAGGGTTTTACATCACCTGGAGGACAGGTCCTAGTTACAGGATGTGAATGAAACCTCACGTTCCTAACACATTATCCTTCTTATGTATATATTTCCCTGTGGTTTTAACACTAGAAGCCCCAAAGTGCATCAATTGACGCAAATGCATCTTCGAAGTTGTATACCAGCGTCACTGCTAGAACCATGTCAGTCATGTTCCATGACTTTGTTAGCAAGGTCAAGATGTTCAGATATGTGCATCGAAAATTAATGACAGATGCACCATCTAGCAGGAAAATGAATTTAAACCTAGAAGCCCCAAAGTATGTCAATTGATGCACTCAATTGTCTTGGATGTGTCAATTGACGTACTTTGGGGCTTCTAGGTTTAAATTCATATTCCCACTAGGTGGCACATCTCAATCACTGTTTATAGTTTTACTCCGACATTACAAACAATAAACACACAATGACGTCATGTAATGATGCTACATACTGCATGTATTTAACAAATAAGTAACCACATTAATTCACATCTGCATTTCATGCTAAACGCAGTCGTTGTGATAATGCGTCAATTGACGCACTTTGGGGTTTCTAGGTAAAATTCCTTTTGGGGCTTCTAGTGTTAATCTCATAACTACTGCATATCGTTTTTTTTCTTTCATTTTAGCTTTCTTTATTGTTCTTTGTAAAGCCATTTATTGGCGATTTGTTGCTTTTTGTAATCCGCTTTGACTTTTAGATTTAGCGGTATATAAGCACAGCTAAATAAGTAAATAAATAAATAGTGCCTATTTTTACCTGTTGTTTCCAGTCAGTTAGGTATGATTTGAACCACTGTAATGTTATGTCCTTAATTCCAATCTCTTGAAGTCTGTTTAGAAGGAAGATGTGGCATATTGAGTTGAAGGCGGAGGCGATGTCTAGGAGTATCAGGATGAAGGCTGTTTTCTGTTTGCCAATCCCTCTTATGATCCTGTCCATGAGGGCAATAAGAAGTGTTTCTACCCCATGACCAGTTCTAACTCAAGTTGTTGTGGGTCAAGTGGAGCACATAAGTCGATGTGTTCTTGCAGTTGCTGTTGTACGATTTTTTTCTATTATTTTTTCTAAAAATGGTAGACTAGAGATTGATCTATAAGTGCTTGGGTCTGATCTGTTTAAGGTTAAGTTCAAAGTTGAGGTTAAAGTTGTCCACTATTTCAATTTCTTATCCATTAGCGAGGAACTTATTGATTTTGCCAGTTGTCAGGATTTTTGTCTTCTTTATGTTAAGGTGCAGGCCCAATTTAAGACTATGCTCCTTGATCGGGAGAAGCAAATGTATCCCGAATTAACTATTGCTCCGTGTCACCATAATTGTTTTCCCGATCTGTCTATTGTTCTGTGTTGTCTTGACTAGATTGTAAGCTCTGACGAGCAGGGACTGTCTTTTTGCTTATATTTCTGTACAGCGCTGCGTGCGTAGCGCTATATAAATGCTAAATAGAAGTAGTAGTAGATTGTCTTCACTTTCAGCCAATATTGTGGTGTCAACATAGCGAATGTTGTTGATGAGTCTTCCACCAATCTTCACAGCTCGGTTGTTTTCATACAATCCTGCTTCTCTGATGATTAGTTCTGGACATTTACTCTGACCCAAAATGGAAAATCTTTTATTCTTATGTCCTTGGCTGCTGAAGACATAAAAGAGTTCTTACACTCTGCCTACTGATTAAATATTGAGCTAACTTTGTAGTTGCAAGTGGAGCAGTTTGTCCTGTCGTTTTTCTTAACAGCAGAGTGAAAGTCTGCACATTAGCCTACTTTGCAGAAGCACAGCCCTTCTAGAAGAATGTAAGTGGTATACAAGCTCAATTGCAGATATCTATGTAAATGTCAACCCACAGAAACTAGGCAAGCAGTCAAATGTTCAGTGTACTGAAGTCATAGATTATCTTTTGATCTGAGTGGGGAATAATTTGTAATGTGTATCTTTTGATTATTAGAAAAAAATAATTATTATAGTTTAGCAAGAAAGGCAAGGATAGACCATAGAAACATAGAAATATGATGACAGAAAAAGACCACATGGCCTATTTAGTCTGTCCTTCCATATCAACAACTACAACAGTCCCCTTTTTGCCTTTAGAGATCCTCTGTGTTTGTCCCATGCTTTTTTGAATTCAGATACTGTCCTTATCTCTACCACCTCCACTGGGAGACTATTCCACAGATCCACCACTCTTTCTGTAAAGAAATATTTCCTCATATCACTCCTGAACAGGGGCGGCCCAAGGGGGGTGCGGGGCCATGTGCGGAGACTCGGTGCGGGCCTCATTTGCATAAGGTGCCTCATTTGCATAAATATTTGCATAATGTTACCATACACTAACTTTTAGTAAACATGCCTCTTAATGAGTATATGGATAAAGAAAGACTAAAAGGTTTCTACATTACTATACTCCAGTACCAACCGCCAGGCACATTAGGAACTACTACAAACACTGCCCATTTAGAACCCATACAGAAAGAAATTTTTGTCGGAGCTGCTGCCATGATAGCTATCCCTTTTAAAAAATTTCTGATTAAAAAGGAGCATTCTGCCTCGAGAGAGCATAAGTTTTCATGGCAGCAGCTCCGACAAAAATTTCTTTCTGTTTGAGTGATCTCTTTTGTTAGGTAGGATATAGATGTGGGATACTCTTTTAGGTTTATTTTGGAAGAACATTTAGAACCCATAGCAAACCCGCCGTATCCTAACAGCACTACCAGGACTCACAAAGCACCATACCCTAACTATCAAAAGGCAACACTGCAAATATTAAACCAATACATTTCAGAGAACAATAATACATGACCTACTGGGGAAAGAACAAGTGGCAATGTCAAATAGGAATTACATAAACAGAATACCTCAGCTCAGTTACACATGCAGAACATAGACCATCACCAAACAAGGAATCACAATTTAGAAACAGGAAGACAATAATTAAACTGGGAACCCCAAAAGCCAAACTTGGAATATACAACAACACTGTAGAAATAAAACTATAAATTAATTTCCTCTTGTACTAAACAAAGCGCAAAAATTAATGATGCACATTTCCCAGAGCTGACATATTCCAGTTAATAAATTCAAAATAAAGAGATATTTTTCTACCTTTTGTGCATTTTTTTTCAGTTGCAATTGTTCCAGCCACTTTCTTCTGGTTTCTTCGTGTCTTCTGCTAACTCTCCATCTGCTGTCCATTTGTCCTTTCTTCTGTCTTCTTGGGTTTTTTTTTCCATTCTCTCTCTACATCTGCTTTAACATACTAATCTTTCTCCTTTTGCTCTTTCCTCATTCCTATTTCATCCACTCAAATTTTATCCCTCCATCCTCAATCCCCACTTACTCTCCCAATATCCGGCCAATTGTAGATTTGTCTTCCCTCCCACGCAAAATATTTTTCCCTCTCCATTTCACTCTCCCAGCTCCATCCCATTCTAATCCTCCCCCAACATCAGCTCCTTTCTAGTTCCAGCCCCACCCAGCATCTGCTCCCTTCTTGTCCCTGCATCAGCCCATTTCCAGTCTTAGTCCCCCATCAGCCCATTTCCAATCCTATCCTAGACCCACCATCAGCCCATTTCCAGTCCTAGCTCCCCCATCCATTTCCAGTCCTATCCGAGTCCATCCATCAGTTCATTTCCAATCCCAGCCCCTCATCAGCCCATTTCCAGTCCTATCAGTTCCTCCATCAGCTCATTTCCAATCCCAGCCCCCCATCAGCTCATTTCTATTCCTTTCCTAGCCCCACCATCAGCCCATGTCAAATCCTAGCTCCCCTCCACTCAGCCCATTTCCAATCCAAGCCCCCCCATGAGCCTACTTCCAGTTCTAGCCCCTCCATGAGTCCATTTCAATTCAAGCCCCACCACAGCCCATTTCCAACCTTAGCACCCCCAACAGCCCATTTCCAGTCCCATCCTGGCCCCTCCATCAGCCCATTTCCTGTCCTAGCCCCCCCCCCCCACTCAGCCCATTTCCAGTCCTAGCTCCCTCTCCTCACAGCCCATTTCCATTCCAAGCCCCTGTCCCCATCAGCTATTTGCCGTTCAAGCCCCCTTCCACTCAACCCATTTCCAGTCCTAGCAACCCCCCATCCCATTACCAGTCCTAGCTCCCCCATCAGCCCACTTCCAGTCCGAACCCCGTATAGCCCATTACCAGTCCTAACCCCCCCATCAGCCCACTTCCAGTCCGAACCCCCTGTAGCCCATTACCAGTCCTAACCCCCCCATCAGCCCACTTCCAGTCCTTACCCTCCCATCAGCCCATTTTCAGTCTTACCCCCCATCAACCCATTACCAGTCCTAACCCCCCATCAGCCCACTTGTAGTCTTAGCCCCCCCATAGCCCATTACCTGTTGTAACCCCCCATCAGCCCATTACCTGTCCTAACCCCCATAGCCCATTTCCAGTCCTAATCCCCCCATCAGCCCACTTGTAGTCGTACCTCCCCATAGCCCATTACCTGTTATAACCCCCCCATAGCCCATTACCAGTCCTAATGCCCCCCACAGCCCATTACCAGTCCTAACACCCCCCATCAGCCCATTTCCAGTCTTAGCCCACCGCCCCATAGCCCGTTTCCAGACCTAATCCCCCCATCAGCCCACTTGTAGTCGTAGCCCCCCATAGCCCATTACCTGTCATAACTTCCCCCATCAGCCCATTTCCAGTCTTATCCCCTCCATAGTCTATTACCTGTCCTAACCCCCCATAGCCCATTCCCAGTCTTAACCCCCCCCATTAGCCCACTTACAGTCCGAACCCCCTATAGCCCATTACCAGTCCTAACCCCCCCCATCATCCCATTTACAGTCCTTACCCCCCTCCCTCCCTCCCCATCAGCCCATTTACAGTCCTTACCCCCCTCCCTCCCCCTCAGCTCATTTACAGTCCTTACCCCCTCCTCCCCCCCCTCCCTCCCTCCCTCCCCATCAGCCCATTTACAGTCCTTACCCCCTCTCCCTCCCCATCAGCCCATTTACAGTCCTTACCCCCTCCCTCCCTCCCCATCAGCCCATTTACAGTCCTTACCCCCCTCCCTCCCTCCCCATCAGCCCATTTACAGTCCTTACCCCCCCCCCCATCAGCCCATTTACAGTCCTTACCCCCTCCCTCCCTCCCCATCAGCCCATTTACAGTCCTTACCCCCCCCATCAGCCCATTTACAGTCCTTACCCCCCTCCCTCCCTCCCCATCAGCCCATTTACAGTCCTTACCCCCCTCCCTCCCTCCCCATCAGCCCATTTACAGTCCTTACCCCCCCATCAGCCCATGTACAGTCCTTACCCCCCTCCCTCCCTCCCCATCAGCCCATTTACAGTCCTTACCCCCCCATCAGCCCATTTACAGTCCTTACCCCCCTCCCTCCCCCCATCAGCCCATTTACAGTCCTTACCCCCCTCCCTCCCTCCCTCCCCATCAGCCCATTTACAGTCCTTACCCCCCACATCAGCCCAGCTAAGTTTAAAAAAAACAAACAAACCAGAAACCAGCTGCTGCTGCCGCCGCCGCCGTGGCAGCGGCAGAATGGAGAATCCCGCGGGGCCCCCCTGTCCTGCAGTCTTCTATGCGGCCTCAGCGCGGGCTTTTCATAGCCGCGCGAAGGGAGAGTTTCCTTTTCTCGCGGCTCTGTTAATCCCGCCGCGGGGCTGATGGGATTTCCCATCAGCCCCGCGGCGTGATTAACAGAGCTGCGAGAAGAGAAGCTCTCTCTTCGCGCAGCTCTGACAGCCGACCGAGGCCGCATAGAAGACTGCAGGATAGGGGGGCCCCGCGGGATTCTCCATTCTGCCGCTGCCACAGCGGCAGCGGCAGCAGCAGCCGGTTTCTGGTTTGGTTTTTTTTTTAAACTTAGCTGGGCTGATGGGGGGGGGGGGTGGTAAGGACTGTAAATGGGCCCCGCGGGATTCTCCATTCTGCCGCTGCCACGGCGGCAGTGGCAGCCGCAGCCGGTTTATGATTTTTTTAAAACTTTGCTGGGATGCAAGATGTTTTTTGCGCGGGGCCCCCTGAAACGCGGGGCCCTGTGCAAAAAACATTCTTGCTCAATGGACGGGCCGGCCCTGCTCCTGAACCTATCCCCTTTCACCCTCATCCCATGTCCCCTCGTAGCAGAACTTGCTTTCAATCGAAAGAGGCCTTCCCCCTGTGCATTTATGCCACAGAGGTATTTAAACATCTCAATCATATCACCTCTATCCTGCCTTTCCTCTAAGGTCTACATATTAAGATCCTTAAGTCTGTCCTCATATGCTTTATAATGAAGACCACTAACCATTTTGGTAGCCACCCTCTGTACTAACTCCATCCTGTTTATATCCTTTTGAAGATGCGGTCTCTAGAATTGCGCACTATACTCCAAATGAGGTCACACCAAAGACTTATACAGAGGCACTATCACCTCCTTTTTTCTGCTAGCCATTCCTCTCCATATGCACCCAAGCATTCTTCTACCTTTTGCCGTCGCCTTTTCTACCTGTTTAGCTACTTTAAGATCATCAGACAAAACCACGCCTAGGTCACCCAGTCAAAGAAATCAATCAGATTTGTCTGACAAGACCTGCCTCTGGTGAATCCATGCTGCCTCGGATCCTGTAATCCACTGGACTCCAGAAACCTCACTATTTTCTCTTTCAGCAGCGTTTCCAATAATTTACTCACCACTGAAGTTAAACTAACCAGCCTGTAGTTTTCAACCACATCCTTACTTCCGCTTTTGTGTAAAGGCACCACATGAGCCTCTCTCCAGTCCTTTGGCACCACTCCCAACTCCAACATGGAGTGGAGGAGTGGCCTAGTGGTTGGGGCAAGGTACTTCAGGCCGGAGGTTCAGGGGTTCAAATCCCACTAGAAGACAGCAACCTTGGGCCGGAAGGACTAGGGTTTCTAGTCCCACAGGTGCTCCTTGTGGTCTTGGGCAAGCCACTTAACCCTCCAGAGCCCATGTTCCTTGTAAAATAGTTATCTCCATGTTATAATGCCCTGTTCAATGTAAACTGCCTTGATATCATGAAAGACAGTATATAAGAAATGTTAAATAAATAAATAAAAACAAGGCATTGAAAAGGTCAGTCAGTGAAGCTGCTATAACATTCCCAAGTTCCCTCAGTATTCTAGGATGTATCCCATTGCTTTGTCCACTTTAAGTTGAGCTAGTTTCTCACAAACACAGTCTTCTGAAAATTGTTCAAGATGTCCCTCGCTTCTGTTCCTGTTTGTGGGTGTTTTCTGAGGTCCTGCTCCTGGTTCTTCATCTGTGAACACAGAACAGAAATATTTGTTAAGCAATTCCGCTTTATCTTCATCAGCTTATACATATTCCTCCCCTTCACCCTTGAATCTGACAATACCACTTTTGCCCTTCCTCTTCTCACTAACATATCTGAAAAATGTCTTATCCCCCATTTTATTGCATTGGCTATTTCCTCCTCTTATTTGAATCTTTGCTTTCCTGACTACTTTTCTAGCTTCTCTAAATTTTTCCAAATATATATGCCTGTCTTCCTGTCTCTGTGATCTCTTGTATTTCATGAAGGCTTCCCTCTTTTTCTTCACCTTTTCAGCTAATTCTTTCGAAAGCCATAGCGGTCTCCTTTTCCTTTTACCTTTATTTACCATTTTAACAAAAAGGTTGGTTGCCCTTAAAATATCCCCTTTCAATTTTGCCCACTGTTTTTCTACATCCCCTAGCTGTTCCCATCCTGCTAATGACTCCCTGAGGTATTGGCCCATCTTGGAAAAGTTAGTCTTCCTAAATGAATGGATTCTAACAACCCTAGTCCTAATACTGAACCACACCATCTGGTGATCACTGGATGCAGAATGATCTCCCACTATAACATCAGAAACACTTTCACCATTGGTAAACACCAGATTAATTCTGTATTTTTAAATCTTACTCAGGGCCCCTAGCTTCCTGCTAATCTGCGACTAAGGGAAGGGCTGCAAAATCTGGCCCTTGCTGGGGGAGACCGAGGGCAAGACACAACACTGGTGTGAAGGGGCATATAGAAGGGATCCTGAACCCGCAGGGCCAGTACAAGGATATTAGGCACCCTAGATGGACTTTTTATCTTGTGTTTGCTCTGCCCCCCATAGTACATCATATTCCTTCCCGCCCCCCTCCTCGGTGCACAGTAATCCTCCCCTCTTTCTTCGCTTTCTCCTCCCCTTGGCAGTACAGCACCCCATATCTCCCTATCTGGTGGTCAAGCATCTCCCTTTACCCCTTTTCCTGTTCCTTGCTGCTGGGTCAATGCCACGGCAGGTGGAACACCCAGAATTAGCAGGCAGCTAAACAAGAGATTCGGGGAGAGGGGAGTCAAGTAGTGGCAGAGTGGAAAAATATTGAATTCTCTCCCCTCCTCACGACCAGGGCCAGCCCGTCCATTGAGCAAGAATGTTTTTTGCACAGGGACCCGTGTTTCAGGGGGCTCCGCGCAAAGAACATTCTGCTTAAAAGTACATTTTACATTTTTTTTAAAAAAAGCTGTCTGCTGCCGGCCTGCTGCTGCCGCCGCGGCAGATTCGAGTGTCTCGCGGGGCCCCCCTGCCCGGCAGAGCCTGCCCTCCCTGCATCAGCTCCCTCTCCGCAGTCGAAACCGGCTTTCAGAGCACGAAGGGAGAGTTTCCCTTTCGCGGCTCTGTTAAGACCGCAGGGGCTGATGGAACTTTCCCATCAGCGCCCGCGAGCTTAACAGAGCCGCGAGGGAGAAACTCTCCCTTCGGGCTCTGAAAGCCGGTTTTGACTGCGGAGAGGGAGCTGATGCAGGGAGGGCAAGCTCTGCCGGGCAGGGGGGGCCCCGCGGGACACTCGAATCTGCCGCAGCGGCAGCGGCAGACCAGCAGCAGACAGCTTTTTTATTATTCTAAATTTTCCCTAGGCTGGGGGGAGAGGGGGGGTTAGGGCTGGAAATGGGCTAATGGGGTTAAGACTGGAAGGTGGCTGATGGGGGGTTAGGACTGGTAATGGGCTATGGGGGGGCTAACTCTGGAAATGGGGTGATGGGGGGGTTAGGACTGGTTATGGGCTATGGGGGGGCTAACTCTGGAAATGGGGTGATGGGGGAGATAGGACTGATAATGGGCTATGGGGGGCTAAGACTAGAAATGGGCTGATGGGATTAGGGCTGGAAGTAGGCTGATGGGGATTAGGACTGGTAATGGGCTATGGGGGGGCTTAAACTGAAAATTGGGTGATGGGGGTTAGGACTGGAAATGGGCTGATGGGATTAGGATTGGAGTGGGCTGATGGGGGTTTAGGACTGATAGTAGGCTATGGGGGGGGCTAGGACTGTAATGGGCTGAGTGGAAGGGAAGGCTTGAACTGCAAATAGCTGATGGGGGACGGGGGCTTGGAATGGAAGTGGGCTGATGAGGGGTTAGGACTGGTAATGGGCTGGGGGGGGGACTTAAACTGAAAATTGGGGGGTTAGGACTGGAAATGGACTATGGGGGGCTTAAACTGAAAATTGGGTGATGGGGGTTAGGACTGGAAATGGGCTGATGTGATTAGGACTGGGAGTGGGCTGATGGGGGTTTAGGACAGGTAATAGGCTATGGGATGGCTAGGACTGGTAATGGTTTGGGGGGTTGCTAGGACTGGAAATGGGCTGAGTGGAAGGGAAGGCTTGAACTGCAAATAGCTGATGGGGACGGGGGCTTGGAATGGAAATGGGCTGAGGGGTAGGGGGTCCTTGAACTGCAAATAGCTGATGGGGAGGGGGCTTGGAATGGAAATGGGCTGAGTGGAAGGGGGGCTTGAACTGCAAATAGCTGATGGGGAGGGGGATTGGAATGGAAATGGGCTGTGAGGGGAGGGAGCTAGGACAGGAAATGGGCTGATGAAGGGGCTAGGATAGGACTGGGAATTGGGTGTTGGGGGGAGCTAAGATTGGAAATGGGCTGTGGTGGGGGCTTGAATTGAAATGGACTCATGAAGGGGCTGGAACTGGAAGTAGGCTCACGGGGGGCTTGGATTGGAAACGGGCTGAGTGGAGGGGAGCTAGGATTTGACATGGGCTGATGGTGGGGCTAGGAAAGGACTAGAAATGGGCTGATGGGAGGCTGGTATTGGAAATGAGCTGATGGAGGGACTCGGATAGGACTGGAAATGGGCTGATGGGGGGCTAGGACTGGAAATGGGCTGATGCGGGGACTAGAAGGTAGCGGATACTGGGTGGGGCTGGAACTAGAAGGGAGCTGATGTTGGGGGAGATTAGAATGGGATGGGGCTGGGAGAGTGAAATGGAGAGGGGAAAAATATTTTGTGTGGGAGGGAAGAAAAATCTACAATTGGCCGGGTATTGGGAGAGTAAGTGGGGATTGAGGATGGAGGGGTAAAATTTGAGTGGATGAAAAAGGAATGAGGAAAGAGCAAAAGGAGAAAGATTAGTATGTTAAAGCAGATGTAAGAGAATGGAAAAAAATTAGAAGAGAGAAGAAAGGACAAATGGACAGCAGACGATGGAGAGTTAGCAGAAGACACAAAGAAACCAGAAAGAAAGTGTCTGGAGAAATTGCAACTGAAAAAAAAATTCACAAAAGGTACAAAGATATCTCCTTATTTTGAATTTATTAACTGGAATATGAAAGCTCTGGGAAATGTGCATCATTAACGTCTGTGCTTTGTTTAGTACAAGAGGAAATTAATTTATAGTTTTATTTCTACATTGTTGTTGTACATTCCAAGTTTGGCTTTTTAGGATTCCCAGTTTAATTATTGTCTTCCTGTTTCTAAATTTTGATTCCTTGTTTGGTGATGGTCTGTGTTCTGCATGTGTAACTGAGCTGAGGTATTCTGTTTATGTAATTCCTATTTGACATTGCCACTTGTTCTCTTTCCCCAGTAGGTCATGTATTGTTATTCTCTGAAATGTATTGGTTTAATATTTGCAGTGTTGCCTTTTGATAGGTAGGGTATGGTGCTTTGTGAGTCCTGATAGTGCTGTTATGATACAGCAGGTTTGCTATGGGTTCTAAATGGGCAGTGTTTGTAGTAGTTCCTAATGTGCCTGGCGGTTGGCACACTTCTTGTACCACGGACTATGTGGTTTATTTAATCACTTGTCCCTGTGGTCTCAATTACGTGGGCCGCACTACTCGTTCTTTCAAGATACGCTTGGGGGAGCATGCCTCCAGACTTCGCACTCGACAGCAGTCAGCCCCTTTGGTTGACCATTGCCTCAATTATTCCCATTCTTTTGAGGATTTACGCTGGCGTGCCATAGACTTTGTACCTCAGAATCCCCGAGGTGGCAATCGCATACAAATATTACAAAATCTTGAACAAAAATGGATTTTTCTGCTGAACTCGATTCATCCCCAAGGGTTTAAATATGCAGCTGGACTGGCATGCGATTCAGTACAACTAACATTTTTTACTTTTCTGCTGTCAAATCAGTAGGAGGGACCTGTGTGGTGGTTCCTCCTTTCACTGCTTTGATTGGCTAATCTGATTTTTGCCGGGGCTTCTCATAGTTCCGGTTCCATCAATGGCACAGCTGTGTTTGGTGCCTTTAAAAACCGCCTTCCTCGGCGTTCTATGTACTGAAGCAGTTTATTTTGTGGCGACTGGACCTGAAGCAGGGGGGTACAACACACTCCCCGAAACGTGACACGTCGTCTGGCTAGTCCTTGATGAAGATTTATAACGGCCTTTCAGCTAAGTACTTTTAAAATGTTAAGAAGTTGATAATATTTCTAATAAAATCAAAAGGATAGGCTGCAGTGGTAAGGAGGTGGAGTCCTCCTGTACTGTGACGGCTTTTCCGACAAAAATAATTTTACACAACGGTGGTTTTGTTGGTTATACCAGGCTCCCCTTTTTTAATTAGATTTGATTGTCGACCTGGTTTGGTATATTTTTATGGTTTTGGGCTGTTTGTTGAGCCTGCTGGCGCTGATGGGAAACAGGAAATGTCTGTTTCCCATCAGCGCCAGCGGGCTTAACAGTGCCTGGAAGGGAGTGGATAATGAGAGGGTCTGCCAGGGGAAGGAGGGGGCAGGAAGGGAGCTGACATGGAGGAAGGAGGGGGCTGGAAAAGAGCTGACACCTGGGGATGGTAGTGGTAGGTGATTGCATAATGGGGAGGAGGCTGGAAGGGAGCTGACATGCAAATAGCATTGGAAGGGGGATGGACAGAGAGTAGGGCGACCTGCAGGGAGCTAACTGGGGGGGGGGGCACTGAGAGTGGATGTGAGCTGATATCTGGGATGGTATTTGGACTAGAAGGGGCTGGACAGTGGGGAAGGAGGGGGACTGGAAGGGAACGGACACCAGTGGCAGTCGTGGAAATGCAAGGCGGTTGACATTGGAAGGTACTGGGGGGGGGGGGAGGACTGGAAAGGGGGCTGATACTGGGGAGGTTTACTGGAACTGGAAATGGGCTGATGGAAGGAAGTGAAGAAAACAAAAGAAGAGATAAGAAATGGCAAATGGACCATGGACCATGGACCATAGACCAGAGAAAGAGAGCTAAGAGAAGACAGGAAAGCAGAAGCCTCAGATCGGGACCAGCATGATCAGAGAATAAAATGGTCAGACAACAAAGGTAGAAAAAATAATTTTATTTCATTTTAGTGATTGGACTTTGTCCTATTTTTTTTAAATTCTTTATTTAAAGAACCACACAACGAGAAAAGAACAAACTCTCACAATCATATCGATAGCTACAAACACCTTGCCACTGGGTGGGGCTTACCCTTGTCCACCAGTCCAGTGGCTAATTATCAATAAATTGTGGTACATTGTTTTCTGTTATTTATCCCCCCTCCTACCCCATCCCCCTCCCCCCCCAGCACAACTCCCTTCCATTCTCAAACCTCCCCCCATCCTATCCTCCGCCATTCTCTATCCCTGGGAACCCCAGCTGCTACCCCATCTTTAAGACCTCATTGCAGGCATGTGACCCCAGATGTTGGATGTACGGTTCCCAGATCAACAAAAAAGAGGCCCAACATTTACTATTGCCCTTGGCCTCCCTCCTCTCAAAAAGCATCAACTGGCGAAAACTGTTACGCCATTCCCAGAAAGTAGGAGGGGCCTGCTCTTTCCAGTGATGAAGTATCGGGCCCTTCCCCACTAGGCACGCCTTCCTCACCAGAGTGCGCTCCCATCTCCCCTTTGGGTGAAGTGGCCCCAACCGATCCAATGCTACCAACGCTCCAGACCATTTGACCCGTTGCCGGAGCAAGACACTCAGAAAGTGACTAATCCTCTCCCAGTACGCCCTGATTTTCCGAAACCCCACCACATATGCCCCAATCCAGCTAGGGGTGTCGCACATTTAGGACATCTCCCATCACAATCCAGTCCACTTCGCAATGCTCTCCGTGGGGAGAAGTGTGCCCTTATAATGCACTTGAATTGCACCTCTCTCCACCTAGTCCCCTCTACCAATCCCCCAATCCGGCTTAGGGCTTCTCGGATAGAACCCGGGGGCACCGCCTGAGTCAGTTCTTTCGCCCACCCTGCCTCCTCTCTTTGGTAGTCCGGCGGTTTGATATAGAGAGCCAGTTTTTTCTGCAACGTAGATATTGTAGGTGGCGACTCCTCCCCCAGCGCTAAAAACTCAAGTATCTTAGCCGAATTTTTGGAAGTTAGCTCCTGCCTTGGCAAAGACGAAACGTAATGAGAGATCTGGAGGTATGCAAAATAGTGACGGACACTAAGACCATACTCTGTTCCAAGTGTCTCAAAGGACTTGCATTTCCCCTGTGCATTCACCACATGTCCAATGCATTGTATACCTTTCTCCCTCCACACCTGAAATGTCGCTGAGGTAGAGCCCGGGGTAAACGTAACATTACCCTGTAGCGGCAACCAGCTGGACACACCTGGGGATCTCCCCCAATATCGACACAGCCTCCTCCACGTGTGTCGCACTGGGTTCACTAAAACACTGCCAATCACCCGACCCGGGAGTTGGGTCCCTTCCAAATGCACCACTGCCAGAAGCGTCCGGGGCGCCACCAGGGCTTCCTCCATTGCCCTGAGCGTATAAACCTCCGTGTCTCCCATCCAGTCCCCTAAGTGACGTGCCTGGCATGCCAACGCGTAGTGTTGCAAGTCCGGGATACCCATCCCCCCAGTCCACCACCCACCCTTCAACCGCGCCATTGGGATGCATGCTCTCGCCCCCTTCCACAAGAAGCCACGCAGCTCTCTTTCAAGCCGCCCCAGGTCCTGCTGCGTCAACCACACCAGGAGGATCTGCATCCAGTATAGCACCCGGGGCAAAACCACCATCCCCACCGCTGCTATCCTCCCCCCTAGAGACAGGGGGAGGGGACGCCGTGCTCGCAATTGTGCTCGAAGTTTGAGAAGGGTCCTCTCAAAATTCCGCTTATATAGTTCTGCTGGGTCTCTTGTTAAAAGGATTCCCAGATAGAGGAAGGAGTCCCCCGCCTACCTCAGCGGAAACACTCCTTTCCACCGCTCCCTCAACACTCCCGACACATCTAGGGCCTCAGACTTATCCCTGTTAATGCACAACCCCGCAAACCTACCAAACACTGCAAATTCTTCTAACAACTTGGGTAATGATTGCTGCGGAGAAAGCATATTCACTAGGAGATCATCGGTGAAGGTCGCGATCTTAAACCCCGACCCCCCCACTTGCACCCCCCTTACATCCCTGTTCTGCTCTATTTTCCAGATCAGAGGGTCTAAGGATAGCACAAACAAGAGAGGTGAAAGGGGGCATCCCTGTCTTGTCCCCCGCTCCAGGTGAAACGTATCAGAGAGAACTCCATTACATAGCATACATGCAGTAGGCCCCGCGTAAAGGAGCTTAACCATATTACAAAAGGTCTCCCCAAAGCCATAGTGTGGTAGGAGGGCATGCAGGTATCCCCAGTTCACCCAATCGAACGCCTTCTCTGCGTCAAAACTAATCAATAGGGATTGCCATCCCTGTTCCCGCACCCACTCCAAGGATGCTATGATTCTGCGTATGTTTCACACAGCGTGGCGGCCTTGTACAAAGCCCCCTGGGACTCCTGAATTAAATCTCCCATCAACGGGCCCATTCGCTCTGCCCATACTTTAGCCAGAATTTTCATATCAAAGTTCAATAGCGATATAGGCCTATATGATGCAGCTTGCAAGTGATCCTTACCCGGCTTGGGTAGAATAATATGCACGTGATTCTCCCCCCATGTGAACCCTCCCTGGTCTATCCTTTTATGGAACACTGCCCCTAGTGTGGGAGAGACCAGATCTTCTAGTATCTTATAAAATTCCGCTCCCATCCCGTCTGGGCCCGGTGCCTTACAGCAACGAGCCATCTGTATCACTTGCTGTATCTCTTCTGTCGTAATTGGGTGCTCCAATTGGACCCTCTGTTCCTGCCCCAATCTTGGTAAACGCAGCCCCTGCAGATAGTCATCCATAAGGGCACCATCTCCCCCCTCCCGCTGGTACAGTCTTTGGTAAAACAGACGAAAAACCTTGGTAATTTCCCGGCTGTCCCTCTGCAAGGTACCCTGCGTATCCCTTAATGCTGCGACCGTTCTCGGTCCCCTGCTACCCTGAAGGCATTGTGCCAATAATTTCCCGGGCTTATCCCCAAACCTATATAGCTGATACCGATAGTACGCAAACAATTTCTTTGCCCGTCTATGCAGCAATTCGTTAAGTGCTGCTTGAGATTCCCACATCCTTTTCTTATTTACAGCGCTGGGATTGCTCGCGACTTTGTGTCGGTCCCTGACCGTTTGTCTTTCTAATCGAAGTATTTTCTCTGCTAACATTCTCTTTTTTCGCGCCGAGTAACCGATGGTTTCCTCCCGCAAGACCACCTTAGCCGTTTCCCAAAAGCGTTCCGGGTCCACCTTATGCTCTTTATTGTTTAATTCAAAATTGTTCCATCTCCCTCTGAGGAAACTCTGAAAATCTGCGTCTCTATACAGTTCCACAGGGAACCGCCATATCCGTGACCGCATGTCACTCTGATCCCACTCCATTTCCACCCATATCATGGTATGGTCAGAAATTTCCAAAGGGCCAATTTGCGTGTCTGTTATATGTGCAAAGGAACCTCTCGAAATGAAAATGTAATCGATCCGAGCACTAGTCCCATGAGCTCGTGACTGGTGGGTATAATCTCTCTCCATGGGATGCAACAAACGCCACGGATCCACCATCCCCAATGGCCTTTGAAGGCCCTGTAGAGCCCTAGCAGTGGCCCCCCGTGCTCTATCCCCCGTCCCCCGTGACGTATCTAATTCTGCGTCCAGCACTCCATTGAAATCTCCCCCTAAAATCAGAGGTGCTTCAGGCCATTGCTCTATTCTGGAGGCTAGGCGTGCATATAGTGCTTGATACAAAACATTGGGGCTGTAGATGTTACCTATCAGAACAGGCTCCCCCTCCAGTCTACCGTATACTAACACAAACCTTCCTACCGGATCAATATATTCCTTTTCCAATACAAATCGGACCCGCTTATGGATCAGTATAACCACTCCACCTTTTTTCCCTTTCGCTGGAGCCCCCCACTCCTGGCCCACCCAATCTCTTTGCAATTTCCGGTGTTCCTCAACGGCCTGGTGGGTCTCCTGCAGCAGGGCAACATCACACTTTTGTCTGGCTAGGGCCTGCAATATTTTATATCTCTTAATTGGGTTCCCAATCCCACAAACATTCCATGAAATAACCCTCAGGTGACTCCGTGTTCTCTGGTTCCATATTGCTCACCTCCTAAAGACCTCCCAGGAAGATCCCCCCCAGCCTGGGGCTCCTCCCTCGTTCCCATCCCAGCTCTGTCCCCCATTCTTCTCTTCTTTTCGGAGCTGTGCCTCCCACCCCCCCTCCTACCCCCCTCCCCCTCCCCAAACTTCAATTCCAAGCTCCTCCTTCCATCCGTCTGCCACCTTTCCTCCAAACCATCTCCCCTACTCCTCAACTCTTGTTGATACCCCGCCTTCCACCTCTAAAGGCGCTGTTCCTTATCCCTACCCCTCTTTCTCCCCCCCCTTCTCCCCTCCACACCTCCCCCACTTATAACCTCCCTTCAAGACCATTCCGTCCGGACCCCCTTCCATGGCATCTGGACCTACCCCCTATACTCATGACTCCTCCCTTCTTATTCCTGCCTTGGTTCTCACCACCCACCCACCTCCCCCTTAGCCGTATTCTTCTACCCCTCTCTCTACCTGTCCAACTTCCCACCAGGCCTTCTTCCCCCTCCCCCTCTGGCCTCAACAGCCCTTCCACAGCAATCAGTATCCCAACATTTGACCTCATCCAATAACCCACATACAAATATAATCTTGTGGCTACAATACATAAGGGCTAAGGTTATAAATACAAAGCACCCCTTAAGCACGACAATCTCACCTCCCCAAACTCTTCTAACTCGTCCCCACGTCTCCCCTATGCGTTTAACAAACAAGAACACCACCTTTGCCTATTCTACTTCCCCCTCCATCAGCAGCCCCCCCCTCGCACAGCCCCAAACAGCTTTCTTGACTCTTATCCATAAGTCCTCGGTGAATGCTCACTCTCTTTGCGTTGGATTCACGAGGCAGAGTCCCCACTCAGCTGCGCCAGGAAGTTCTGGGCCTCTTTGGGCGTGAGAAGGTACCTTGGGCGCCCCTTGTATTCCACTCTTAGCTTAGCTGGATACATTAAAGCAAAGCGCAAGCCTCTATTCGCCAGCTGCCCACAGACTGTGGAAAATGCTCGCCGTTGCTGGCTAACTAGCAAAGAATAGTCCTGAAACACCAGGATCTGATCGGCGTCCCCCGGCTGTCTCCTACGGCCACGAGCCGCCGCAGGACCTCCTCCTTCTGCCGGAATTCGAGGAATCGTGCTATGACAGCACGTGGTCGATGCGCCTGATCTTCTTGGAGGCCCAGTCTGTGCACCCGCTCTAGCTTAATGGGGCCCGCCACCCCACTGGCAAACGTTTTCTCAATCCAGGTCACCAGGAAGCTTGAAAGATCACTGTCTACCACGCTCTCTGCGATTCCAATAAAGTGGAGGTTTTTTCGCTGCCACCGGTTCTCGAGATCACCGATCTTTTCCCTTTGTTGTTTCAGCACGTCCTCCAAGGCTTTCACCTTTGCCGTCAGGGTATGCTGTGTATTCTCCAGATCTGAGATCCGCGACTCAGCCAGTTCCTTCCGCCCTGTAAAGTCACCGATACTCTGGCTGACATTGTTCAATTGTTCCGCTAGCGATCGGAACCGATCGTCCAGTGCTCGCACCACCGCTGCACTCACCTCCGACACCATTGCCTGGCTGTTCTCCTTGCTCGGGCTAGTCGGCGCTCCCTCTGCCATCTTTGTCTCAGGGATCCGGCTCTTTTCTTTTCTAGTCATTTTTGAAGCCATAGGGCTCACCGGGACCCTCGGAGGGCTCACTACAACCCTCTTCTTGTCCCCTCTCTGGTGCTCGGGTGAAGCCAAGGGCAGTCACCAACTACTTCACATCAAAATTCGCCGCAATTAGGGGTAGGTTACCCGGAGCTGGTCTTTCCATGTCCTACCAGCTCATTGCCACCGGAAGTTCCCTTTGTCCTATTTTTATATTTTACACAGTATTGGGGAACTGCATCTCTCATTTATCTGATGTTGCACTGCATGTAGAGATCAAATTTTGTCTACATATTTTTATTTTTACTTTAGATTGTGGCTACTTATTCTGTACTTGGTGAGGGTCTGTGTTCTGAGTGTGTGACTGAGCCCAGGTGTTCTGTTAACATGGAGTTTGCACATAAAGATCTATACTGTACTGTAGTAATTTGACTTGTTCAGCTTTTCAAATAGGTGTATGGATATTCCAGGGCCCACTGTAGTATTTACAGTGATGCTTTTTTTGGATGGGCTCCTTATGTGAGTTTTGGAAGTTTGTGCTGATATGGTATGATATGGTAGGTTTGCTCTTTGTTGCAGGGTTTTTTGTTAGTTCACAATATGCCTGGTACTGGAGAATAGTGGTTGTTGTTGTTGTTAGTGAGATGATCAGAATCAGATTTTTTCTTTTTAATATTGAGTTCTGTGGGTGAATATCCTGGTTCTGCTCTGCACCTACTGTGGATGCAAAATATATGTTCAAAAAGAAAGCAAGAACCATAACGTACTTTATAACAACAAAATAAAAATGAGTTATAATTTAGTTTTATAAACTGTGCTGTTGGTTCTTGCTGTCTTCTACTTCCTTGGTGTGCAAACAGGACCGTACCTAGCCCTGTACATGCAGTGCAGCCGCACAGGGCGCAAAGGCTTGGGGGGTGCATTTCGGCTGTCTGCTGTTGCCCTGCTGCCGCTGGCAGGACAATAGCAGGCAGCCAAAATGCGCTCCCCAAGCCTTTTTGAAGCACTTTAAGCAGGTCTGGTCCCTCCCTCCTCTGATGCAATGTCAGAGTAGGGAGGGACAGATCTGCTTAAAGTGCCGGTGCCTTTCAGATCGGGCGCATGCCCCCCTCCTCCTCCCCATACTTCTGTCCAGCGCTGCCTGCTCTTTCCCTGCTGCCAGTGCTGTTGTGAAAAAAACAAAGGGCGGCAGCAGCAGGGAAAGAGCAGGCAGCACTGGAGGGAAGTATGGGGGGAGAGGGGGGCGTGCGCCCGAGCTGCAAGTCGCACAGGGTGTGATTGCAGCTCGATACGGCCCTAAGTGCAAACATCTTGCATTTCCTCCATATAATCTAATTGGCTTTTTGGTTTGGTTCAGTCTCTAATTGGATTTCTGAAAAAGCCCCATCCCCTCTAAGGTGGGGGGGGGGGGGTGGCGCGCCATTTCATACTTCGCCTCAGGCAGCAGATTGCCTTGAGCCGCCCCTGGCAAGGATATGTGCTTCTTTTCTAGACTCCTGCTCCTCTCTATGCCCTTTTCTTCCACTGCCAACTCTAGACTTCGATCCTTCCACCTTGCTGCTCCTTATGCCTGTAACAAACGTCAGGCTTCATCAGGGGATACCTGAGGACTGGGTTGGGAACCACTGCATTAGACGAAAGGCAGGATAGAGGAGATATGATATAGACATTTAAATACTTCCATAGCATAAATGCACAGGAAGAGGTTCTCTTCCGATTGAAAGCAAGCTCTGCTTTGAAGGGACATAGGATGAGAGTAGAAGGAGATAGACTCAGGAGTAATATGCGGAAATATTTCTTTACGGAAAGAGTGGTAGATGTGTGGAATAGTCTCCCAGTGGAGGTAATAGAGACGAAGACAGTATCTGAATTCAAAAAAATATGGGACAAACTCAGAAGATCTATAAAGGAAAAGAAGAGACTTTAGTATTTGATACGGACGGGCAGACTAGATAGGCCATGTGGTCTTTTTCTGCCATCATGTTTCTATGTTTCTAAATGATTAATAGTAGTAGTAGTAAAGTGATCTGTGTGATGTGAACTTTCTTGTTACTGAGTGCTAGAGATGTTGATTACTTAAAGTCCATTAAAAATAAATAGGAATGAAAGACTAAAGACTGAGGTAGTGACAGCAAAGTGCAAAAGTTCAGTGTCACATCCTTTTGTAGACAGTAGTGAGGCTAAGCGACACAGATAAATGCTGTTGATCATTGCTTCAAAGTGTTTGCATTAGAACAGCCCTGAGCAACAGCCTTTATCTGCACTAAAATCTAAACAGATAAGTAATAGCCCTGCAGTCTTTGCTGAGTCAATTTATGTTTAATATAACACCATAAAGCATTTATGAATTCCTTACACAGGGTGACTGTAGACTTTCACTGGACTTTACATTAGACGTGCGGAGTAAAAGTGCTGATGCAGCAAACGGCATATGTGCTGTCATGCAGAATTTTCTTAGAGAATTTCCCACTCTAGTCTTGCTCCCTGACAACAAAAAGCAAACGAGCATTGAAAAATCCCGAGCAAAATTGCTGCACGATGGACATGCAAAGGAATGAAGGTTTAATTGCTCCCAGTGTAAAAAACTGTGTTGAAATTTAGTGTTGTTTTTTTTACTGTTATCTTTAAGCTGGATTTTTACCTAGGCAGTCCCAGACTGCCCCGATCCACCATAAGTGGCCCAAATGCCCCCCCCCCATTCCTGACCCCCAGTCGGCACAAAAATTATCATTGACTCCAGTAGCCCCTATCCCCCACTTCAACCCCCAAAAATAAACATTAGTGGCCGTAGCGGCTGCTGGATCCTCCTTCCCCAAACCCCCAATAAAAATTAAAAGTTCAGAACTCCCTATGGACACCCTAGATCCCTCCCACACCCCCAGTAACTCAAATGAGGGGAAACAGGAGCAGAGTTGCCAAGCTATCCTGTTCCAGGAGTGAGATTTTAAGCCACTCTGGGATTTCTGACAATCTCATTCTGATGCATTATGGGACCTGCAGGACTGATTTCAATGGGTAAATTAGGGACTGCAAATATTATACTGTATTGCAAGGCAAATTTACACCAGAACTGGCCAAAAATCTCAGTCCTCGAAATGAGTAACATGGAAGCTCTGCAGGAGTGCTGCCCACACGCTCCTCTTTCCAAGCTGCCATGTTGTAAAATGGTGGCCGCTGACCCTATGCAGTGAGTCCTGGGATGCACTGCATTGGGTCAGTCTGCCAAGAAAGGCAAAAAGTGCCCTATTTAGCAGAGTGGCCCCTCCCCATCCCACAGTGCATTCTGGGATGTACAGCATGAGGTTTTTCAGGCTGCTGACCCTGTGCTGTTCAGCCCATGATGCATCACAGGGATGGGGGGGGGGGGGGGGTTTGAATCTGTGAAATAGGGCAATTTTTGTCTTATGGACCCTGCACAGTGCATTGCAGGACATACTGTGCGGGGTCAGGCACTGCCATTTTACAAGATGGTAGCTCGGAGTCACACGCCTCTGGGCAGCATTCCTGTTTCTCAACATTCGAGGTACTGGGGGAGAAGGGGTCTTGGGTGTCCATAGGGAGGTCCAGGAAGTTTGGGAGGAAGCCTATCGAGAATTCCTTTTTTATTGGGGAAGTTGGGTATGGGTGTCTAGCAGCCACTAGGGCCACCAATATTTATTTTTGGGAGGGCTGGGGGATGGAGGTAGAGTCCGCTGGGGCCACCAATGATTTTTGGGATGATTAGGAGGCAAGGGTTCAAAGCAGGTTAGCAGGGGATTAGGGGTCCAGGTCATCTAAAGGTGAAAGAATGTCAAACTTTATCTCAGATAATTTTCTTTGCACACAGCTGCAGTAGTACAAGCCTATGTTGGCATGCACCTGCCTTTACTTGTGCACATTTTTTAACTTTCTTTTCTCCATATCAACTTCCAAACACAATCTACAACCCTTCACCTTCTCTAGCCCCCTTTCATCATGCCTGTTACTCCCAACCTTTCATCATGCCTGTTACTCCCAAAATCAAAGTCTAAATGTTGTTAAGTAATTGTACTGACTAAATGTTTAATAGTGCCCTAATGTTAAATGTAACCCTCTAATTGTGATGTGACGTGACGTGACCACCTTGATTGAAGGATAAGGTGGCATACAAATCTGTCTAAATAAAATAAATAAATAAATAAGGCGACCATAATCTCCCAGTCATTTTCAAAATTTTCCACTTGGCCATGATGAATCGCTGTTAGTCTCTCCATTAGTATCAATTGATAGACCTCTATATCTCCAACTCGGGTACCTTTGTCCATCCTATCTCTTTCCCAGTTCTCCTCCTATTGGAGTCCTGTCTGTACCTTTCAAATTCAGATTTAAAGACAAATTCAGTACCACTGCATTGCTCAGTAATTGCAGTATATCATGAACTCGGCAAAAAGCAACCAATTGCCACTCTCACCTCTTGGTGGTGAGGTTCATGAAGCGGCTGTTCAACACAAAATCTCCTATTAACAGCCTTTTCTTCCCTGGGATTTAAATATAATATTGTGCAATTAACTCAGGAGCCCTTTGAATGGATGGCCCAAGCTTCTCTTTGTCATCTTTCATAGAAGGGTTTTTTTATAGCAATCACTTCTGCCACAAGAGTCAGTTTAAATTCAGCCCCTAGTTCACCCCTGTCCCTACACTCAATTTTTTAAAGAGAAAGTTGTGTTGTGAACACATCCCAGATTCCTGCCAAAAGTAATTTCAGACTTCCATCTGAAACAGATATTTGTTTTGCTAGTCTTTTACCCAGAATGCTATGGGACTGCTGCAGAAGCGACCTTACATATGTTGGAGCATAAGAAAAGATTCACAATAATTTGTCTCCTATGACCCTAATGCTCTGGAACATGCAGTAACTAAGCAAACGTTATCCAGATGGATGGTAGACTTCATTGAGTGATGCTATAAGACAAAAAGAGAAACTCCACCAGGTCATGTAACAATTCACATTGGGAGAATAAGGGAGTCGTGAGCAGGGGTGGCCCAAGGGGGGTTGCAGGACCATGTGCAGAGACTCAGCGCAGGACCTCATTTGCATAAGGGGCCTCATTTGCATAAATCTTTGCATAATGTTACCATACACTAACGTTTAGTAAACATGCCTCTTCATGAGTGTATGGATAAAGAAAGACTAAAAGATTTCTATATTACTATAATCCAGTGCCAACCGCCAGGCACATTAGGAACTACTACAAACACTGCCCATTTATAACCCATAGCAAACCTGCTGTATCATAACAGCACTATCAGGACTCACAAAGCACCATACCCTACCTATCAAAAGGCAACACTGCAAATATTAAACCAATACATTTCAGAGAATAACAATACATGACCTACTGGGGAAAGAGAACAAGTGGCAATGTCAAATAGGAATTACATAAACAGAATACCTCAACTCAGTTACACATGCAGAACACAGACCATCACCAAACAAGGAATCAAAATTTAGAAACAGGAAGACAATAATTAAACTGGGAACCCTAAAAAGCCAAACTTGGAATGTACAACAACAATGTAGAAATAAAACTATAAATTAATTTCCTCTAGTCCATAGTGCATGGTCCTGGAGGAGATGCATGTACCCAGAACGGGGATATCAGCGTACACACCAAGCAGATAAGTCAGTGATTGGGCCCCAAAAGGAAACCCATAAATATCACATAAGAAAAATACTATATAGCACTATGGGGGAACCTAGCCATGCCATGGTCACTGCTCAGTCAGGGTGAGAGTGACCTCCCAGCAGGACATGCTATGGCCACCCTGTCCGTGCAGGTGGTACCGGGCACTACAATGTCCGGACATTGCCCTATGCCCTGTGCAGATGCGGCCAGGCCAGGCCACCCTATCCAGGCTATTCCCACGGTACCTTGCTCCTCATTATGCACATTGGCAGGCCAATACTGGCAACAGTGCTAGCAGTGTGGGCTGTGGAGGGTGTTTGCAGCCACCACACACTGGATAGACAGACACACACTCCCATACCTAGGCCAGCATTGTGCTACTATAAAGGTGTTTAGCAGCCCTGGCCACCACACCAGTCCTGGGCACAGTGCAGGCATGGATATGGTACGCAATACTGGTGGGGGTCACTCCCGAGGGTGGTAAACACTGTCAGAGACCAGACCTGAAGCACACACCACAGACATCAGAAGGGTTGCTATTATGCAGCTCACTCCGAACATTGTACTTAACCTAGGAATTGCTATCTGCCAGTACTCATAGCAACCTTTTGATAGCAGTGTACCATATTCCCAGGTTTAGGGTGGCATTACTAAGGTATGCAAGTGCTAGTATTGGGAGATGCACGCAGAGCCCAAAGTCCTGCCTCTCCAGGAGGCTTGGGATAATGGAGCCTGTGGGTGCGGGTGTGTCTGCCCATGTTGGCTGCTGCTTTACGGCAGAGGTTCCCAACTCCAGTCCTGCGGTGCCAAACACTGTTCGGGTTTTCATGCTGTCCCTCATGAATATGCATGAGATACATCTGCATACCATGGGGGTGGCGCATAGAAACGCAGCACAGGCATCTTTATCAGAGGCAGCATGGAACCTGAATGGTGTTTGGCCCTCCAGGACTGCATTTGGGAGGCTCTGCTCTAGGTAATGTGCATGTTTATGGTGTCTGTGCTCTGTAGGGTAAAATGTTGGTGTTTTGGGCATGTTAACGTCATCTGCAAGAACGGTTCTGCCTGTATTGGCACGTTATAGTAGTGGGTAAAATATGAGGACTGGGTTGGCGGAAACCACAGCTGGGACTTGAACCGGTGACCTTCTGCTTCTGAATACAGTGGTTCTGTGCACTGCACCACCATGTTCTCACAGAGATGGTGCATTCCCTGGTGATACCATGACTGTTGGTCAGACAGGGCCTGTCTGTTGCAGTGCATGCCACCCACCTACACAGTGTTAGGCCACGGTCTGCTCCGGGCAGCTGCCACTGCCCCTCCACCACCAGTATCCCTCAGCCACCATGCTGACATGCCCTTCTGCTGGTGGAGCTGGTGGTGCACGGTCTCAGGCCGTCCAGAGTGCAGGTAGGCGGCTGCCTATGGTGCGTGTTCTGGGGTGGGGTGCCTGCATAGACGTCCACGCTCCCCCCCCAGCCCCGCCTGCCAGTGTTCCGTGCCCTTGGGGGTTGCTGTTGGGTACTCTCCCCTGTGACGCTTTGGGAAACACACTCGTGCCCATGTTGGGCCCTCATCAGTTGCTGTCTGGCTCTACTGTTTACGCATTCCTATGGGCCAACTGAGCATCACCCTAGTCCCCACTATGGCCCAGCTGCGCCACTGCATGTGCCGCCTGCAGCCCTCTGTATCCCCTTTTCCAGCATCTGCCCGGTTGCCCATTCCGACATGCCCGCCCTGATGTTGCGGGACATGTGCATGCCATAGGAACCCTGTCTGATGGTGGGGAAATCCCTGAGCAGCGCTATTTCACTGTGGGCCCATGCACCTTGTATGGGGACGGAGTATGGACCCTTCCACGAATTATCTCTGTTCTATGGAGCTTACTCGTGGGGGGGTTGATGTTTCTCATTGCTGCCACTATTGGCCAGCTTGGTTGTTTTTTTTTTCCAGTTTGTTGGGGTCATTTTCAGTGTTTCTGTGCCCTTTTGTTCTGTGCACATGTATCACACTTATCACCTTTTTTTGGTTTCCCTGCCTAGGCTGTACATTGCTGACAGTTAAATGGTTTCTCTCCCCTTTAAAGTGCATTTAACGGCAGGTTTTCATTCGCGTTGGAATTCAGCTCTGAAATTCAGCGCGTTAGTGTAATGGGAGCCTCTCCCCGCCCACTCTTCACCCATTGACCCCTTCTCTCCGCCCTCTCTCTGCCTTCTGCGTTGTTTTACCGCGCCGCGGAGCATCACACGCGCTATAGCGCGTTTACGATCGTTAATGCGCTATAGCGTGCGCTATAGCACGCTAACGATCGTTAACATCGTACAACGCGCATTATTCACGTTTACCGCAGTTTAGTAAACATACCCCTTATAGTCTACAGACAAACCTCTGACTCAAATTGAAGAGCTAGATAACGAATTGATTATAGACATTGTCAAAATAGCCATAGAGGGGGAAGCGATCATATTGGGTGACTTTAATCTACCCGATGTGGATTGGATTACTCCTTCTGCAAATCTGGAAAGAAGCAAAAAAATTGTGGATGCTCTCCAAGATGCGTTACATAGACAAATGGTGATGGAACCAACAAGGGAAAGCTCAACCCTGGATTTAGTCCTCACCAACGCTTATAGCGTGTTGAATGTCTGGGTGGGTGCACCTGTGAGCAGTAGCGATCATCACACGGTGTGGTTTGAGATAACAATCAAGGTGCAGTCCAACTATAGCAAGTTCAAAGTCCTAAACTTCAAAAACACTGGCTTCAATAAAATGGCCATGTACCTAAAGGAGGAGTTGACAGGGTGGAAGGAGATAAGGGAAGTGGAATTGCAATAGACTAAACTAAAGGTGGCAATAAAAGGGGCAACAGATAAATATCTAAGAAAAGTAAATAAAAACAAAAGGAGAAGGAAACCTATTTGGTTTTCCAAAGAAGTGGCTGCTCAAATAAAGGCAAAAACCACAGTTTTCGCAAAATTCAAAAGCTTGGAAACAGAGGAACACAGAAATGAATACAGGATCAAACTCAAAGAGACAAAAAGAGAAATAAGGAAAGCAAAATCAAAGGCAGAGGAAAAGATGGCTAAAGATGTGAAGTGAGGCAACAAAACTTTCTTCAGGTATATTCGGGAAAGGAAGAAGATCAGAGGTGGAATCACAGAACTCAGAAGTGCTGGGAATGGACTCGTGGAAAGGGACATTGAAAAAGCGGAATTGCTAAACAAATACTTCTGCTCTGTTTTTACTAAAGAAGATCCTGGAGAAGGACCAACTGTGACTCCCAAATATAAAGGTGGGAATGAAGTAGATACCACACCATTCACAGAAGATGATGTGTTAGAACAACTTGCAAACCTGAAAGTGGACAAGGCCATGGAACCGGATGGGATACATCCCAGGATACTGAAAGAGCTCAGAGAGGTTCTTGCAGGGCCTTTAAAGGATGTTTTCAACAGTTCCTTGGAAAGAGGAGTAGTACCTCAGGACTGGAGAATGGCTGATGTCCTACCTCTACACAAAAGTGGTGACAGGGAAGAAGTGTCAAACTACAGGCCTGTGAGCCTTACCTCGGTGGCGGGAAAAGTAATGGAGGCGCTTCTGAAGGAGCGAATAGCGAACTTTCTCAAAACCAACAGGTTGCAAGATCCAAGGCAACATGGTTTTACCGAAGGACGATCTTGCCAAACAAATCTGATTGAGTTCTTTGACTGGGTGACCAGAGAACTAGATCAGGGGCATGCGATGGATGTCATCTACCTGGATTTCAGCAAAGCCTTTGATACTGTTCCTCATAAGAGGCTTATCAATAAACTTAGTAGTTTGGGGATGGGTCCCAAAGTGGTAAACTGGATCAGAAATTGGTTGACTGATAGACGACAGAAGGTGATGGTAAATGGAGCTCACTCGGATGAAAGGAAGGTGATTAGCGGGGTGCCCCAGGGTTCGGTCCTGGGCCTGGCACTGTTCAATGTATTTGTGAGTGATATTGCTGAAAGACTGAATGGAAAGGTCTGTCTTTTTGCAGATGACACGAAAATTTGTAACAGAGTGGACTCCCCCAAGGGAGTCCTTAACATGAGAAAAGATCTACAAAAGCTGGAAGAAAGGTCAAATGCTTGGCAATTAAGATTTAATGCAAAGAAGTGCAGAGTCATGCACTTGGGTAGCAGAAACCCAAGAGAAATGTACACGATAGGGGGCGAGAGGTTGGTGTGCATAGATCAGGAGAAAGACCTTGGTGTGATTATTTCTGTAGATCTCAAGGTGGCAAAACAGTGCGACAAGACAGGGTACTGTATAGCAGCCCTCTTTTAATAAGTGTTATTTCCCTCCCTCCCTCCCCTGGGATAATCATAGCTTTATAGGTACTTACACATCTTAAAAGACAGGAGGTGCTTTCAGGTGAAGCTCATTACCCAAATCAGTCATACACTAAGGACCTGAGATTAATTAAGCTTCAGGTGAACAAGGTATATTAAACGTATTAGGTACAGATTTATTGGTATAAATACCCATAGCAACCCCTAGTAAGTAAGAACTTAAAGATCTAGACACAAACTTAAAACTAAGATGCAGATAGCAGTCCAGCAGCGGGATGGGGGCTTTCCAGTCTTTTGCATTGAGTGTCACATGTATGATTATCTCCCAGTTGGTGAGAGGTCTTACGTGTGCACTAGGTGCAAGGAGCTCTTTTCTCTCAGGGAACAAGTCTGTTCTCTAGAGGCTAAAGTAGCAGACTTGGAAAGCATAAGACAGACAGAGAGGTACATAGACGAGACCTACAGGGATATAGTCCTGAAGTCCCACCTCCAGTCTGGCAGCACCCCTGTTGCCATGGAGGAGAGAGGTCACGTGACAGGAGAGCATCACCCTGGTGTGGCAGGAAGTGATCCTGTAACTAGGACCTGTCTTCCAGGTGATGTAAAACCCTCTCGCACCGAGGAAGTTTCTCCAGGGCCATGTGCCCATGAGGGAAGGGTTAGGACAGCCGTTATAGTTGGTGATTCGATCATTAGGCATGTAGATAGCTGGGTGGCTGGTGGACGTGAGGATCGCTTGGTAACATGCCTGCCTGGTGCGAAGGTAGCGGACCTCACGCGCCACCTAGATAAGGTCTTAGATAGTGCTGGGGAGGAGTATGCTGTCTTGGTACGTGTCGGTACCAATGACATAGGAAAATGTGGTAGGGAGGTTCTGGAGGCAAAATTTAGGCTTTTAGGTAGGAAGTTGAAATCCAGAACTTCCAGGGTAGCATTCTCCGAAATGCTTCCTGTTCCACGCGCAGGACCCAAAAGGCAGGCAGAGCTCCGGAGTCTCAATGCATGGATGAGACAATGGTGCAGAGATGAGGGGTTTGGATTTGTTAGGAACTGGGGAACATTCTGGGGAAAGGAGGGGTTCTTCCAAAGGGATGGGCTTCACCTTAACCGGGATGGAACCAGGCTGCTGGCATTAACCTTTAAAAAGGAGATAGAGCAGCTTTTAAACTAGATATTAGGGGAAAGCCGACAGTCCCCCAAGAGCGGATGGTTCGGAAGAATGTATCCTTGAAGGATACTACCAAAAGCAGAGAGGTTCCACAAAAGAGTAAAGTAGCCCAAATGCCCTCAAGTATGGAGCAGACAGAGCTTAAATATCCCAATTTACCCATGTCTAACAATAGCCAAATTAACATGAATAAAATATTCTCTAAAATGCTTGTATGCAAATGCTAGAAGTCTAAAGAATAAGATGGGAGAGTTAGAATATATAGCACTAAATGAAAGGTTAGATATGATTGGAATATCAGAGACATGGTGGAAGGAGGACAACCAGTGGGACACTGTGATACCTGGGTACAAACTATATCGTAATGATAGAGCTGATCAAATTGGTGGAGGGGTTGCGCTCCATGTTAGAGAGGGCATTGACTCAGAAAGGATTAAAGTTTTGCAGGAAACAAAATGTGCTGTAGAATCTATATGGATTGAAATTCCATATAAAAGGGGGAAGGCGATGGCAGTGGGGGTGTACTATCGAGCACCTGGCCAGAATGACCAAATGGATGATGAAATGCTCAAAGAAATCAAGGAAGTTAACAAACGTTACAGCGCAGTAATAATAATGGGTGATTTCAATTACCCCGGTATCGACTGGGTCAGTGTCACGTCAGGACATGCTAGGGAGATAAAGTTCCTAGATGAAATAAATGACTGCTTCTTGGAGCAGCTGGTTCATGAACCGACCAGAGGGGAAGCCATATTAGACCTAGTCCTTAGTGGAACACCAGATCTAGTGCAAGAGATAAGGGTGTTGGGGCCACTTGGCAATAGTGATCATAGCATGATCGCCTTTGATTTAATTAGTGGAGGAGGGATAGTAAGGAAATCCACAGTACTACCTTTTAACTTTCGAAAGGGAGACTATGATAAAATGAGGAAAACAGTTAAGAAAAAACTAAAAGGAGCAGTTGCGAAGGTTAAAGTCGTACATCAAGCTTGGGTGTTGTTGAAAAATACTATCTTGGAAGCCCAGACCAGCTGTATTCCACGCTTTAAGAAAAGTGGAAGGAAGTCCAAAAAACTGCCAGCATGGTTTAAGGGTGAGGTCAGAGAGGCTGTTGTTGCCAAAAAAGCATCTTTCAGGAAATGGAACAAAGAGCCAAACGACGAAACCTGGAAACAGCACAAGCACTGGCAAGTCAAATGCAAGGCATTGATAAGGCAGGCAAAGAGAGAATTTGAGAAGAAGCTTGCTGCGGAAGCAAAAACGCGAAATAAAGACCTTTTCAAGTACATTCGTAGCAAAAAACCTGTGAGAGAGTCAGTTGGTCCATTAGATGATAAAGGGGTTAAAGGAGCACTAGGAGGCGACAAGGCGATAGCGGAGAGACTGAATGAATTCTTTGCTTCAGTCTTTACTGAGGAAGATGTAGGGATGTTACCCATGACTGAAGTGGTATTTAAAGGCGCGGAAGAATTGAAGGAAATATCGATACATCGGGAAGATGTCTTACAACTATTAGATAAACTGAAGAGTAGCAAATCACCTGGGCCGGATGGTATACATCCAAGGGTATTGAAAGAACTGAAATATGAGATTGCAGACCTGCTATCAGTAATCTGTGAACTATCATTAAAATCATCTCTAATACCTGAAGATTGGAGGATCGCCAATGTAACACCAATTTTCAAAAAGGGTTCCAGGGGTGATCCAGGAAACTACAGACCGGTGAGCCTGACGTCAGTACCGGGAAATATGGTAGAAACCATCATAAAGAATAAAATTACTCAGCATGTAGATAGTCACAACCTAATGGGAGACAGCCAACATGGCTTTAGACAAGGAAGATCTTGTCTTACTAATCTGTTATATTTTTTTGAAGGAGTGAATAAACAGGTGGACAAAGGTGAGTCGGTTGATATTGTGTATCTGGACTTTCAGAAAGCCTTTGACAAGGTCCCTCATCAGAGACTTTTGGCAAAACTAAAGAGTCATGGGATAGGAGGCAGTGTACTATTGTGGATCAGGAACTGGTTAAAAGATAGAAAGCAGAGGGTAGGGCTAAATGGCCAATTTTCCCAATGGAGAAAGGTGAATAGTGGTGTACCCCAGGGATCTGTTCTGGGTCCGCTGCTTTTTGACATATTCATAAATGACCTGGAAAGTGGAATAACGAGTGAGGTTATCAAATTTGCAGATGACACAAAACTATTTAAAGTTGTTAAAACCCAAGAGGATTGTGAAAAATTGCAAGAGGATCTTGATAAATTGGAAGACTGGGCATCAAAATGGCAGATGAAATTTAATGTGGACAAGTGCAAGGTTATGCACCTAGGGAAGAACAACCCAAAGTATGGTTACACGATGCAAGGTTCCACATTAGGAACCACCACCCAGGAAAAAGATTTAGGCGTCATTGTGGATACCATGTTAAAACCCTCGGCCCAGTGTGCAGCGGCGGCCAAGAGAGCAAATAGAATGCTAGGTATGATAAGGAAAGGAATGGAAAATAAAACAAAAGATATTATAATGCCTCTATATCGTTCCATGGTGAGACCGCACCTTGAATATTGTGTGCAATTCTGGTCGCCGTATCTTAAAAAGGATTTAGCGATTTTAGAAAAGGTACAGAGAAGAGCCACCAAAATGGTAAAGGGGATGGAAAGATACTCCTATGAAGAAAGGCTAAAAAGGTTAGGGCTCTTTAACCTGGAAAAGAGACAGCTGAGGGGAGATATGATAGAAGTCTATAAATTAATGAACGGAGTGGAACGGGTAAACGTTGATCGATTGTTTACCTTATCAGAATATAGAAAGACTAGGGGACATGCAATGAAGCTACAGGGTAAACTATTTAAGACTAATAAAAGAAAATATTTTTTCACTCAACGTGTAATCAAACTCTGGAATTTGTTACCGGAGGATGTAGTAAAGGCTGTTAGTGTGGCTGGGTTTAAAAAAGGTTTGGACAAGTTCCTGGAACAAAGGTCCATAAACCATTATTAAGAAGTGACCGAAGATATCAATGCTTGACCCAGTACAAGCATTGTGGAACTTGTGTCTCTTGGGGAAACTGCTAGGTACATATGACCTAGATTGGCCACTGTTGGAAACAGAATACTGGGCTTGATGGACCTTGGTCTCACCCAGTATGGCATATCTTATGTTCTTATGTTCTTAAGGCGGTGGCAAAAGCCAGGAGGATGTTGGGCTGCATACGAAGAGGAATTACCAGCAGAAAGAAAGAGGTTCTAATACCACTGTATAAATCACTGGTGAGGCCTCACTTGGAATACTGTGTTCAGTTTTGGAGACTATATCTTGCAAAGGATGTAAAAAGAATGGAATCTGTTCAGAGGAAGGCGACCAAAATGATTTGGAGCCTGCGTCAGAAGTCTTATGAGAAGAAACTTGAAGACCTAAATATGTACACTTTGGAGGAGAGGGGGGACAGGGGAGATATGATTCAGACCTTTAAATACTTAAGGAGAAATAATGAACAAACAAACCTCGTCCAAAGACGGGGAAGCTGTAAAATGAGAGGGCATAACATGAAGCTGCAAGGTGGAAAATTGAAAGGCAATATCAGGAAATACTTTTTCACTGAGAGGGTGGTGGATGCTTGGAATGCCCTCCCGATGGAGGTGGTGGGGGCAAATACAGTGACAGAATTCAAAATGGCATGGGACAGACACAATGGATCCATTTATAGCAACAGAATAAAATCAAAATAAACTGAACCTTCTAACTTCTCAACAAATAGGGGTGTCCTGCATGGAGCGGTGGGTTCACCCCTAAACAAAGACATGGGGAGGGGTGGCCTGAGGGGCGGCCTGCACAGAGTGGCACCTACTCCTGCCATCTTACTCCGGCCTTCTTACTGGGCTGACTAGATGGACCATACTGGTCTTTATATACCGTCATTTACTATGTTACTATGAATTTAAACTGATAAAATCTCTGCCTATTTTAAAGTTCTGTGTTTTTTAAGTTTTACTTAAACCAAACTCTAAGACTCAGTCAGGGCACTGTTTTAGCAAGCCAGCTTCTATTAAGTGTTTCTTTCCCTCCTGCCTAACCTGATTTTCAACCACCCTAGGCATAAACTTAGATTTATAGGCTCTTATACTTCTTACAGGCACTGAGGTAGTCAAATTCACTTTCAGGTGTAGGTGGTTATCCTCATCAGGTATAGTTTAAATAATTAAGGCCCCAAAATAAATCCTGATGTGAACAAGGCATTGATAAGGCTGGCAAAAAGTGAATTTGAAAAAAATCCCTGCCGTGGAAGCAAAAACGAATAATAAAACCTTTTTCAAGTACTTTCATAGGAAAAAACCTATGAAACACTTAGTTGGACCATCAGATTATAGAGGGATTAAAGGGGCTGAGGACAAGGCCAAAGCAGAGAGACTGAATGATTCTTTACTGAAGAAGATGTAGAGAGGTTACCCATGCCTGAAATGGTATTTAACGGAGATGTATAAGAAGAAGTGAAAGAAATATCAATAAACCAAAAGATGCAGTACAACTATTTGATAAACTATAGAGTAGAAAATCACCTTGACCGGATGTATATTTTTGAGGGTGTTGAAAGAACTCAAATATGAGATTGCAGACCTAATAGTAATCTGTACCTGAAGAGCAGAGAATGGTCATTGTAATGCCAATTTTTAAAAAGGGTTCCAGAGGTGATCCAGGAAAACCAGTCTGATGAGCCTGACGTCAGTACCGGACAAAATGGTATACAGAAAAAAATTACTGAACATGTAGATAGTCATGGTTTAATTGGAGAAAGTCAATATGGATTTAGCCAAGGAAAAATTTTCTTACTAATCTCTTACATTTTTTTGAAGGTAGACAAAGGTGAGCAAGTCAATATGGAGGCCAATTCCCTTCTGGACATCCAGCCCCTGTACAGCCCTTCAGAATCAGGGCGTACAGCGGTTGACCCGATTCTGATCCTGCAGAGGCATTTAGCCACGGTGGGTTCAGAATTGGGTCTGCCAGCCTGTATGTGCAGGCCAGGCCCCGATTCTGAATGATCGCATACCCTACAGATCCCCGGCTAACTCAGTCAGGCTCTTTTCCCACAGCCTGAATCCCGATCCGGCCTACCATGGCCAGGATTGGGCTGCGGGTGACCCACTGCACCCCCTCATCTTCCTGCTGCCGCTAGCCTCCTCTGTTCCCCGATGTCCAGGAGGACTTATTCCACCTCCAAGTTGGAATAAGGCCCCCATCTAGAAGGCCGACCCAGGGCGTAAAGGGCCGACCTTGGAATCAGCCCTGTACATCTGGGGTGTTGGCCCACCCATGCACCACCCTTGTGTCACTTCCCACTCGCACCCTCCCACCCCCATCTAAGGCTCCCCGCACAACCCTGCTGTTCATACAGAAAGCCTTGCATGGGGACAGCAAGGGGGACAAATAGCGGGGATATACGTCCAGGCAGGGCATACATCCAAACTATTTGTGCCTCAGAATGACCCCCATAGTGTATCTGTATTTCAGAAAGCCTTTGACAAAGTCCCTCATGAGAGACTCTTGGCAAAATTAAAAAGTCATAGGATAGGAGGCAGTGTACTACTGTGGATCAGGAACTAGTTAAAAGATAGAAAGCAGAGAGTAGGGCTAAATGGCCAGTTTTCTTAATGGAGAAAGGTGAATAGTGGAGTACCCCAGGGATCTGTGCTGGGTCCGCTGCTTTTTAACATTTTCATAAATGACCTGGAAATGGAAATAGCGAGTGAGGTGATCAAATATGCAAATGACACAAAATTATTCAAAGTAATTAAAACACAAAAGGATTGTGAAAAATTGCAAGAGGTCCGTGATAAATTGGAAGACTGGAGGTCCAAATGACAAATGAAATTTATTGTGGACAAGTGCAAAGTTATGTACTTAGGGAAGAACAACCCAAACTATACTTACACAATGCAGGGTTTCACATTAGGAACTACCACCTAGGAAAAGGATTTAGGCGTCATAGTGAATTACATGTTAAAACCCTCTGTCAAGTGTGCAGAGATGGCCAAGAAAGCATATGGAATGTTAAGAATCAAAGGAATGGAATGAAAGATATTACAATACCTCTATATCATTCCATGGTACGACTGTACCTTGAATATCGTGTGCAATTCTGGTCACCATATCTTAAAAAGGATATAGCAAAATTAGAAAAGGTACAAAGAAGAGCCACCAAAATAGTAAAGGGGATGGAAGGATACCCCTATGAGGAGAGGCTTAAAAGGTTAGGGCTCTTCAACTTGGAAAAAGATGACTAAGGGGAGATATATAAATTAATGAATAGAGTGGAATAGGTAAAAGTAGATCAGTTTAAAAAGTAGAAAGACTAGAGGACATTCAATGAAGCTACAATGTAGCCCATTTAAGCCTAATAAGAGAGAACATTTTTTCACTCAACAAATCAAATTCTGGAATTTGTCACCAGAAGATGTAGGAAAAGCTGTTAGTATAACTGGGTTTAAAAAAGATTTGGACAAGTTCCTGGAGGACAGATACATAAACCATTATTAAAAAGGACCAGAGAAATCCACTGCTTACCCCGGGATAAGCACTGTGGAACCTGTGTACCTTTTTAGGAACCTGACAGGCACCTGTGACCTGGATTGGCCACTGATGGACCTTGGTCTGACCCAGTATGGCATTTCTTATGTTCTTAACTTCAGAATAGTTTATTATTTAAGACTCTGGTTAGTGTTGTGGTTACTTCATTTTGCATTACAAAAAATCCATCTTCTGCTAATTTCCTGACACCAGTTCTTTAATTGCTCTTTGGGGTTCCTCCAGTGGTTTATGGTTATAGTTTTTGGTTTATTACACTTTTGCACACAAACAAAGAGATTTATAATATATATAAAAAGAGTGAAAGAAACTCTATTCTTGATAGAAAGAAAAGATAGAGGAGATAATGATATTATTATAGTATCACAGATTAGTATAATAGTCTAGTATCATAGTATCAGACCTCAGAATATCCAGACAGAAGAAGTACATTTTCAATTTAGCCTTAAACTATTTGTAAGTCCGTTCAAGGGGCAACAAAGAAAAAAGGCAGACTGCCTTTTAGATTCACGCCTTGACCTGGAAGGAAGACAAAGATGCAAATGATTGCTATATATGGAACGTAAAAAGCAAGCCAGATGGTATAAGATGATGTGCAGACCAATAAATCAGGAACTTCAAGGTAAAGGGCCTTATAAGCAAGGATTCAAATTTTATCATTTTTCTTGAAGTTTCCCTGGAAGTGCAATGTTGCCTTTCAGGTGAAAACATTTATTTTACAAGATGTTTCCTATTTAGAAACGTTTCCATCGAATAGACAGACAGACTTAGGGGCATGTTTACTAAACTGCGTTAACGTAGCAGCGGCTACGTTAAGGCGCCTTAATGGTACATTCTGTACCGTTAAGGCGCCTTAACAGCCCTTAATGCGCCTTAACGTATGCGGCGGCATTAAGTGCAGAAAAGGGTGGAGAGAGGGCGGGGAGAAGGGGTTAGTGGGCAGGGAGTGGGCGGAGAGAGGCCCCTTTCACGCTAACGCCCAGGACTTAAGGGCTGAATCCTAACGCAACTGAAAACCAGGCGTTAGCACACAAATGCAGGGGAGAGAAACCATTTCAGTCAGCAATGTACAGCAAAGCCAGGGAAACCTACAAAAAGTGATAAGTGTGATACATGTGCACGGAACAAAAGGGCAAATAAACATTGAAAATAACCCCAACAAAAGGTAAAAAAACCACAACCAAGCCAGCCAATAGTGATATCAATGGGAAACAACAAAAAAAACTACTGAGAAAGCCCCATTAAAAAAGATATTACGTCTGGAAAGGTCTATGCTCTGTCCCCATACAAGGTGAGTGCCCCCACAGTGAAATAGCGCTGATCAGGGTCTTCCCTTTTTATTGGACAGGTGTCCTATGGTGTGCACATGTTCCACAACAGCAGGATGAGCATGTCGGAACGGGCAACTGGACAGATGCTGGAAAAGGAGACACAGAGGGCTGCAGGCGGCACATGCTGTGGTGCAGCTGGGCCAAAGTGCGGACTAGGGTGATGCCTAGGTGGCCCATAGGAATGCTGAAACAGTAGAGCAGCCAGACAGCGACTGATGAGGGCCCAACATGGGCACGAGTATGTTTCCCACAGTGTCACAGGGGATAGTACCCAGCAGGTACCCCGAAGGGCACAGAACATTGGCAGGCGGTGCTGGGGGGAAGCGTGGACATCTATGCAGGCACCCCTACCCCAGAACCCGCACCATAGGCAGCTGCCTACCGGCACACTGGATGGCCTGAGACTGCGCACCACCAGCACCACCAGCAGAAGGGCATGTCAGCATGGTGGCAGAGGGGTACTGGTGGTGGAGGGGGCAGTGGCAGCTGCCCACAGCAGACCGCCACCTAGCCCTGTTTAGGTGCGTGCCATGCACCACAACAGACAGGCCCTGTCTGACGAACAGTCATGGTATCCCCAGGGAACGAACTGTCCCTGTGGCAACACAGTGGTGCAATACACACAGCCAGTATGTTCAGGAGCAGAAGGTCACAGGTTCGAGTCCCAGCTGTGGTTCCTGCCAACCCAGTCCCCATATCTTACCCACTACTAAAACATGGTAATAAAGACAGAACTGTTATTGCAGATAAATTAAACATGCCTGAAATACCTATATTTTACCCTACAGAGCACAGACACCATAAACATGCGCAATACCTAGAGCAGAGTTTCCCAACTGCAGTCCTGGAGGGCCAAACACCATTCAGGTTTCATGCTGTCTCTAATGCAGATGCCTGTGCTGCATTTCTATGCGCCGCCCCCATGGTATGCAGATGTATCTCATGCATATTCATTAGGGACAGCATGAAAACCTGTACAGTGTTTGCCCACCAGGACTGGAGTTGGGACCCTCTGCCCTAGAGCAGCGGCCAATAGGGGCAGAAACACCCGCACCAACAGGCTCCATTATCCAAAGCCTCCTGGAGAGGCAGGATGTTGGGCCCTGCGTGCATCTCCCAATACTAGCACTTGCATACCTTAGCAATGCCACCCTAAACCTGGGAATATGGTACACATATATCAAGAAGTTGCTATGATTACTGGCAGATAGTAATTCCTAGGTTAAGCACAATCTGCCCATTGAGCTGTATCATACCAACCTCTCTGATGTCTGTGGAGTGTGTTCCAGGTCTGGTGTTTGACAGTGTTCACCACCCTGGGGATTGACCCCAACAGTATTGCGTACCATAGCCATGCCTGCACTGTGCCCAGGACTGGTGCGGTGACCAGGGCTGCCAAGAGCCTCTATAGTTGCACAATGCTGCCATAAGTGGGGGGGGGGGGGGTGGTGTCTGTCTATCCAGTGTGTGGTGGCTGCCAACACCTTACTCAGCCCACACTGCTGGCACTGTTGCCAGTGTAAACCTGCCAATATGCATAATGAGGAGCAAGGTACTGTGGGTATAGCCTAGGCAGGATGGCCTGGCCTGTATGCATCTGCACAGGGCACAGGGCAATGGCTGGGACATTGTAGTGCCCGGACACCCCCTGCACAGACAGGGTGGCCACAGCATGTCCTGCTGGGAGGTCACTCTCACCCTGACTGAGCAGTGACCACGGCATGGCCAGGTTCCCCCATAGTGCTATATAGTATTTCTCTCGAGTGATATTTATGGGTTCTTTTTTCTGGGGCCCAATCACTGGCCTAGCTACTTGGTGGGTGTGCTCACATCCCCTCCAAGAACATGCACTATTGACTAGCTAGCAGACTCTGTGATTAGTATGTTTATGGTTGGAACACCTTGCAGGGTGCAGTGGCTGGAGACTCACTGGGCTTGCTGCTGGAGAATGTCAGATAGTGGTGGGGGGCAGCTGAGCATTTCCAGGCCTACTGTCTGTCTGCAATTGCCATATGGATGCATACAGATCTGCATTGCCTGCCCTGTAGGGTATCTGTTCCCCAGCAGGACTGGGGTCGATGGTCCCCTCTACTGCCACCATTGCAGGGATGTAGAATGTGTATCTGTTGGTGTGGGATCCTGTTCCCCCCTCTGACCCACAGGGGCAGGTTGGGTGGTGCTCATATACTCCACTTTGGGGTCTGCATACCACCCTTCACTTATTCTGTGACCATGGCACCCACACAAAATATGCACTGTTCTGGGTGCATCATAGTCCACAAGGCCTAAACATGACTGGGAAATACAGATGGACACAAGTGTATCCTAGGAGTGTCTGCAGGGACTACCCATCACACACTGACACTGATGAGAACCTACAGCACAGCCTATTTCAACCATGCCATGTGCTGCGGACCTGGTGCTGGGCCCCCCACTTCACCCTCAGGGTGAGCACAGGAACCTCATGCTGTCACGGTCTGTAGCTACTCTGTGCCAGTAACACACACGGTCAGTTCCCCCTACCAGGACGGGGTGCTCTAGTGGTGCATACCCCATCTTGTGATCAGACGTAGGCTGCTGATCTGCATGTGCAGTGCATCATGAGTATGGGTGGGTCTACTCTATCCTGATAAGCACAGCAGATAGCTTGTGTGGTCACCTGCAGTCGTTCTGCAGCCACCCAGCAGTGTGTTAGACACTAGTGAGCTTTAGCCCACTGGTTACATTGATGACTGTGGAGGCAGAGGTTGTGGGTTCAATTCCTTGTTGTTCCCTACTGTCCAAGGCAGATATTTTGCTTGCCTGTGACAGCCATATCTTTGCAGATCTGTGCTGCCAGCCACACAGTACCCTCACCACAGCTATCAAAACTCCTTAAAAGACGTTACAGGGCTCCTAATTTGACAGAGGACAAAGTGCCTTATAACGCGCCTTATAAGGCGCTTTATAAGGCACGTACGGCATGTCAAGCACGTAAAAGGCACGTGGGCACGTGCCTTCTACGCTGCCTGGTAACGCGCCCTTTAACGCACCTTATAACATGCCTTATCTGACACACGGCTTTACTGCTGTCCCACCCACTCCTTTATATGGGCATCTCTACCTTTAACGCGGAATGTCATTACCGCAGTTTAGTAAACATGCCCCTTAGGCTAAAATAGTTTCCTCCTAATGTGGGCACATTGGTTTTATGTGTTTGTTTTTCTTGTATGAGTTTATTGGTTTCTCACCACAGCCTCTTAACGTGGACTTAACCATTGTATTTCTATATGTTTTGTATTCTCTTTTTGGAAATATTGCTTTCCTTTGTATAATGGTTTTCTTTTATACATGTGGCAATGTATATGAGTTTCAAATAATATTAAACAAAAATGTTATAATGAATCCAAGCAGTAATTGGGAGCTAATATAGTAACATCGTATATGACAGCAGATAAAGACCAGAATGGTCCACCTAGTCTGCCCAGCAAGACGGCAAAAGTAGGTGTACCTGCATTTCATACAGGTCATCCCTCCCCATGCCTTTGTTTAGGGATGTACCCACCGCTCTGTGTAGGTCACTGATGATAATAAATTAACAGTGGGACGATAGAGGGTGTTGTAAGCTGGTTAATTTTCTCACAGTTCAAATTAGAAAGGTTTTGCATCTTGGCTTCATCAATGTAGTGCCTTATTCCTCCGTCACATAAGCCAGGTTCCAATGCATATACTATTCTTTGAATGTTTCTATATTTCTTTGGTAGTGATTTGAAGGTTTCCCTTTTCTTTCCAAGGGGTATGTTTACTAAGCAGTCTTAACGTGCGCCCGGCACTAGTGTGCAGGCTGCCATAAAAGGAGTGGGCGTTCCGGTTTAAATGTAGCAAACCGGGATTATCGTGCGATAACGCGTGCTGTGCACATTATCGTGCGAGAGGGAGCTAAGCATGTTAACGCGCGGTAATCTTTTTTTTTTTTTATAAACTTTATTTATAAACCACCAACAACATAAACAATCATCACACAACAGTACATTACAATGCGATCCTGCTTCCATGCGGGGTGTGCTCTGATCCCCACATGGAGCATGGGTCGAAGACAGGTGGAAGATACAATTTTTCTTTTCCCCCCCCCCTCCCCCTTCTTTTTGAACTGTCTCTCCACCCCCCCTCTCCCCCTCCCCCCACCCCCTTCCCCGTCAGCCATACCCCACTTCCCTATTTTGGCAGTGACACTCCTTCCCTCCCCCTTTCCATCTACTCCTAGTCTGAGCTTTCTCAATGACCTACGCTTAGAACTTCGTTGCGACTACGAACTCCAAGATTATGAATATACGGTTCCCACACAAGTAAGAATGACGTCCAGCGCCTGGCACTTCCCCGAGCTCCCCATTTCTCCATCAGCATCATCTGATGAAGGTTATTGCGCCACTCCCCAAAAGTAGGTGCTGTTTGTTCCCTCCAGTTCCTTAGGATAGGGCCCTTCCCCACCAGACAGGCCCTGCGCAGTAATAGACGTTCCCCTTTCTTCAAAGGGTAGGGGAGGTCTAGCTGATCCAATACCACAAAGAGAGCAGTCCAGCGCAGCCGCCTCTGCAGTAGCCGACTCATATAGGAACATATACTGGCCCAGTACGCTGTAAGGTGACTACAACTCCACCACATGTGCAACAAATTTGCCAAAGGTTCAAAGCAGCGAGGACAGCTGCCATCACTCGTTATGTGGCTGCGCAAATCTCTCCGGGGGGAGAAGTGGGCTCGTGTCACGCATTTAAACTGCATCTCTCTCCACCTCGCTCCTTGTGCAATAACCACTATGCGCTTAAGGGCTTTGTGAACCGTCCCCGGGGACACTGCCCTACCCAGCTCTCCCTCCCACGCCTCCTCTACTGTCCGATAATCAGGGATAGAGCGATAACAAGCCAGGCGGAGTTTTAACTTTGAGATAGATAGGGGCTCCTCGCCTCCTAAGTCAAAAAATTCCAGTATCTGGGCTGAGCGTTCTACTCTCAGCGCCTCCCTAGGTTGGGAAGAGATATAGTGGGAGGCCTGAATATAAGCAAAGCAGTGCCGCGACGGTAGATCATACTCTCTACTCAGAGACAAAAAGGATTTACCTTTCCCGGAGGGGTCTACCAAATGTCCCAGAGTTGTTATACCGCGAACACGCCAGTCCCGGAACGTCGGCGACTCAGTTCCCGGGGTAAAATGTACATTCCCTTGTAAGGGTAGCCAACAAGAGGCCCTCCAAGAGGTCCCCCACAATGTGTTGAGGTGTTGCCATGTACGTTTAACCGAGCTTATTAAGACACTTTTCACTACGTTACGTGGTAGATCGCGATTCGGGCTATGCAAGACCCCTAGTAATGTCAGCGGTGCCACCAAACTCTCCTCCATTGATCTAGGTGTACACGCGTCGGTTCCTCCCAGCCAGTCACCCAGGTGTCTGGCTTGACATGCCAGGGCGTATGCCCCAAGATCCGGAAGACCCATCCCCCCATCTCGCCATTTCCCAATCAACCGGGTCAGCGGGATACGTGCCCGAGCTCCCTTCCATAAAAAGGCTCGAATCGCCACTTCCAGTCGCCGTAGGTCGCGACGCAGCAGCCAGACCGGCAACGTTTGCATCCAATATAAGATTCTCGGTAGTATTACCATCTGAACCGCCGCCACCCTGCCAGACAAAGAAAGCGGAAGAAACTGCCAGGCCCGCAGCTGCGTTTGTGTGCGCTGTAGGATCCGCTCCAAATTTCGCTTATATAAGTCTTGTGGTTGTCGGGGCAAGATTATCCCTAGATAAATAAAGTCATTTTCCGCCCATTTCAGAGGAAACGGGCCCACCCATCCCCCACGGGTCTGTCCCAGCACATCTAGGGCCTCGGACTTATCAGCGTTGATGCGCAGCCCCGAGAAACGCCCAAAGGTAGTTATTTCTGCCATCAGTGACGGCAATGATAGATCAGGGGCAGACAAATGAACCAGAAGGTCGTCAGCAAACGCCGACATCTTAAACGAACAGGAGCCTATCGAAACTCCATGTATCTCTCGGGAAGTTTCTATTGTCCTTATGAGAGGGTCTAGGGATAGGACAAACAACAAGGGCGAAAGAGGGCACCCCTGTCTGGTGCCCCTCTGGAGAGAGAACGGCGCCGAGAGAACCCCATTACAGAGCACTCCGGCAGTGGGAGTGGCATATAAACTCTCCACCATCCTGCAAAAGGGGGTCCCCAGGCCGTACTGCGGTAGCACATAGCGCAGATAGTCCCAATTGACTCTATCAAACGCTTTTTCTGCGTCAAAGCTAATGAGAAGGGACTGCAGTCTCCGATCATGCACCCACTCCAAGGAGGCCAGTATTTTTCGCATGTTCCTAACTGCGCCCCTCCCCTTGACAAATCCCACTTGGGAGTCGTGGATCAGATTGTCTAGCAAACCCGCTAGGCGCGTCGCTAGAATCTTTGCAAACAGTTTTATATCAAAGTTGAGGAGCGATATGGGTCGATATGAGGACGCCTGTACCGGGTCTTTACCCGGTTTAGGGATCAGAATGATGTGAGCATGATTGCTCCCCCACCGAAAAGCTCCCTGCTCCGCCCGTTTGCCAAAGACCTCCACCAAATTTGGGGTGATATAGTCATTAAGTAATTTGTAAAATTCGGCCCCAAAGCCGTCGGGACCCGGTGATTTATAGCTTTTGGCCCTAGAGATTTCAGTTTGTATCTCTTGTGCTGTTATAGGTTGGCCCAATAGCGTCCTTTGTTCCTCATTAAGGTGGGGTAGGTCCAACTTCTGCAAATAGTCCTGTGCTGCCACACAATCAATGGGTTCCGCCGTATATAGCGATTGAAAAAAGGTGCGGAAGATTTGAGCGATTGCCGTGTTCTCCTTGTGGAGGGTGCCCTTCGCGTCTTGCAATGCTGCCACCAGGGTTGATCCTCGAGAGCCTTTCACGCAGCGGGCCAACAATTTTCCCGGTTTATTCCCGTGACAGTACAGCTGATAGCGGTAGTATAAGATAGATTTTTTAGCTCTCTGGTGTAACAGCTCATTTAGATCCACTTGTGCCTCCCATAGCTGTTTCTTAGTGGCTAACGTCGGTTGTTGCACCACCTGACGGCGTAGCTTAGTGACACGGCGTTCTAGACGGATAATGCGGTCCGCTATGATGCGCCGCTTCCGCGCGGCAAACCCAATGATGTCCCCCCGCAACACCACCTTTGCCGTCTCCCACACTAGTTCCGGGTCATCGCTGTGGCACTGGTGGTCAGCCTCGAATTCTCTCCAGCGCTGCCGGATAAACTGGATGAACTGTGCATCCCGGTAAAGCTCAAGGGGGAATCGCCAGATTCGCGTCCGGGTTAGGTCTCTGCCCCAATGCAGGTCCGTCCATACGAACGCATGATCAGAGAGCTCCAACGGGCCTATCTGAACCTCCTCCACCTGGGCGAACAAGCCGCTGGAGAGCAAGAAAAAATCAATACGGGCCAAAGTGCCATGCGCTCGGGATTGATGAGTGAAGTCTCTCTCAGAGGGGTGTAAAAGCCGCCATGGGTCGATCAAGCCCAATCGCGTCCTAAATCTTTGTAACAGTCGGGCCTTCGGGCCCCGCTCCCGCGCTTCTCCTCCTCGGGAGGTGTCTAAATCGATGTCTAGTACCCCGTTAAAATCACCTCCTAAGATGAGGGGGCACTCGGGTAGTTGCTCCACTTGGGATGCCAACCCATCATAGAAACGGGGGTCTGATGTGTTAGGGCCATATAAGCTGCCAATGATCACTGGTTGCCCTTCGAGAGAGCCGTGTAGCAGGACGAATCTCCCGTTGGTGTCAGCTATAACCTTATCCGTTGCAAAGCGCACTCTTTTATGGATCAGCACGACCACCCCCCCCCTTCTTACCCAAGGCAGGTGAACCCCAAACTTGACCCACCCAGCCCCTGCGCAATTTATTGTGTTCCTCCGCTGTCTGGTGGGTTTCCTGAAGGAGGGCAATGTCACATTTATGTCTCGCTAGAGCCTGTAAAATTTTATAGCGCTTAACTGGGCTGCCCAGTCCACAGACATTCCAGGTAATTACCTTCAGAGGATCGGGGAAGTGCCATGGCCCATCCAAAAAGCTGTCCCTAGCTCCATAGAGGGGGCTCTCCCAGCCTGGAACCCCTCTCTTTCTTGAAAACAGAAGTTCTGAATCTGCCAATAGATATAATATGGAGTGTAGGCTGACCCCTCCCCCTCCCCCCTCCCCCTCCCCTCCCTGGTTCCCTGTTCCTCCCCCTCTCCCTTTCCCCGTAACTCTCAGTCCTCCCGGCTGGGCAGAACATACTTCCTATGGCAGTGACACCCACCCCACCCCTCGATGCACCTCCTTATTAACCACCTAGCTGGTTCTCCAGATCCCGTTGCAGACCCCCCGCCTCCATTACCCCCCAACTGAGAGAGGGATCTGCCCCTACTTTGCCCTATTAATCCCCGGGGAGGCTTGGGTGGAATCGTCAAGGGGCGCTGTGCTGTGTTATCCAGGATGTTATGGGGTACGATGGAAGGAGCGGCATGTAGGGGGACCACCCAAACCCCTCCCGGCCAGGTGGTGCCCCTACTCCCACCCCAACGCCCCTTGACTAGCTAACAATGAGCTCCGTCAATTGGGGACAAGGCCCCAATCAAGGGATTCCTCCCCAGTCCAGCGCTACGCACCGAACCCCATATCAAGCCCCCGCCTTCCGGGGGTCCACCATCATAGGCTCCAGGGGATATATAGAAGGGGTTCACCGAGCCCAGCTGCATCCCTGGACCATCGCAGGTAAAAGACGGGAACCGCATGGGATCAGCATTCGCTCAGGCGCCCCCCCCGCCCCCATCTAGGACCATAGGACCCTCCAAGTAGCATAGCGCATGTTCGCCCACCCCAGAGAGCGACAGGGGGCCCAATCCACCAGGCCCATTGGCTCAAGCCACAGTGGAGTCCGCTGCCCCACCCCAGGGTCTCCACAGGATTAGGTCCCAAGCCACGGATGGAGGGTGGCCCTCCCCACCCACAAAACCACCCCCCCTTCTCAAAACCATAATTTTATTAGCTGCCTATGATTTTCAACCGGATAGGAAGGAACCCGTTCACCCCCCCCCCCCTTCCCCACTGTCGCAGCATGCAATCCAAATCTCAATTTGAAACAAACTGGTAACTTAGTTGCTAACTTCCCTTCCATTAACAAAGCAAAGCAACACTGTGTCCCATCATGTTGAAGACATCATACAGCTCAAACATACCACCCCGCTCACTTACAGTATGCCCGCCAGAGTCCGAATTCCCAAGAACTTTAGGGATCATGTCTCTTTAGGGTGTAGATCCATCGCAATGTCAACTCGCTCCATGAAGCATGTGGAACATAGTCTGCTAGCTCACGGTACCAATCTCCGCGGGGGCTCTCCTCGGCCGTAAATCCACCGCATTCCCCTCACGAGGTAGAAGCAGACTCGTTCGCCAGTTCCTCAATGAAGGATTGGGCCTCCGTCGGGGTCCGCAAAAAGCGTGGTCGTCCCTGATGTTCCACCCGAAGACGGGCCGGGTATAACAGAGCGAAGCGCACCCCTATGCTAAATAGTTGCGTGCAAACAGTTGAGTAAGCTTTCCTCTGCTGGCTTACTAGGGCTGAGTAGTCCTGGAAAACCAGGATCTGTTCCGTATCCGCGGGGTGATTTCTGCGGTTTCTAGCCATCTTTAAGACCTCTTCTTTTTGGCGAAAGTCCAGAAATCGGGCAATCACAGCACGCGGTCTCCGTGCATTCTCCCTTTTAGGGCCCAGCCTATGCACCCGCTCCAGATGGATAGGGCCTGCCATGCTGCCGTTTGAGATTTTCGCTATCCAAGCCAGCAAGAACTTAGAGAGAGCACCATCTGCCACAGACTCAGCGATGCCTATAAACCGGAGGTTTTTCCGCCTTCCGCGGTTCTCGAGGTCTTCCAGCCGCTCTCCTTGTTGCTTTACTAGGAGTTCCAAGGCCTCCACTTTGGTCTGCATGGTCTGCTGGGTGTCCTCAACATCCGAGATGCGGGACTCCACGTGCTCTATACGGCCGGTAAATTCCGTGATAGACTGGCTGACACTGTGCATCTGGTCCGTCAATTCGCAGAAGCGGCTATCTAATGCCCGCACTACTGCCGCGCTAACTTCTGCCACCAGCCCCTGGTTATCATCCGCTTTTGGGCTCCTGGGCATGTTCTCCGCCATCTTGCCCTCGGGGGGTCTGGGCTTCTCTCTCCGGAGCTGTTTCGTTGCCATCAGACCACCTCCGATATCGCTGAGCGTTGGCTAGACCCTCCCGCGCTTCGTTCTTCACTGGGGCAGGGGTTTGTAGGTGATCAACTGAGGTATAGCTGAAAATGTTGCCGGTTTTTCAGGGTAGGTATCAGGAGCCGATCGCCACACGTCCGATCAGCTCATTGCCTTACCGGAAGTCCTACGCGCGGTAATCTTAAGTAGACGCGCTGACTAACAAGCAGAGCAGCAGAGATGTAGCACAATGGTTAATACACTGACTGATGGTACAGAGGTCATGAGTTTGATCCCACAGTGTACCTAATGAATAAGGCTGGCTGTGGCATTACAGTTTAAGTAGTGCTTTTTGAGGCATTTTATTTTTATTTTTATTTTAATTAGTGCTGCCAGCAAACACACCCTCACAGTGCCGTAACCTAAGGTGCCGCATAAGGCGCCCTATAAGGCACTCCAGAGGGCACATTATAAAGTGCACTGTCTGCCAAGGCACCCTATAATGTCCCCTATAGGATGCCTTATAAAGTACCCTATAAGGCACTTTATGGGGCGCCTTATGTGGCACCTTAAGGTTACAGCACTGTGAGGGTGTTTTTGCTGGCAGCACTAATTTACATTAAAAATAGACAATGCCTCAGACAGCCCTATCAAATAACCCCACTGTGGGATCAAACCCATGACCTCTGGCTGCACAGGCAATGAAGTAACCAGTGGACTACAGCTAGTAACAAACCCCTGGCTGGCTACAGAAGGACTGCATGTCACCACACAAACATTCTGCTGTGGTTACCAGGATAGGGTCAACCCACCCATACCCATGATGCACAGCACATGCAAATCAGCAGTCTACAGATGATCACAGGATGGGGTATGCACCCCACAGCACCTCAGCCTGGTAGAGGGAACTGACCGAGTGCACCCCCACAGCACCTCAGCCTAGTAAGGGGTGCCGACGGTGTGTGTTAGTGGCACAGAGTAGCTACAGACCATCACATTGTGTGGGTATTGTGCTCACCCTGAGGGTGAGGTGGGGCGGCCAGCACCAGGTCCGCAGCACCTTTCATGGCAAGAATAGGCCATGTTGTAGGTACTCATCAGTGCCAGTGTGTGTGATAGGTAGCTCCTGCATACACACCTAGGATACATTAGTGTCCATCTATAGTTGTCAATTAGGTCTAGCCCTTATGGGCCATGATGCACCCAGAACAGTGCACATTCTGTGTTGGTGCCATGATGTAAGTGAAGGGGGTGTGTTTGGACCCATAGGCAGATTATGTACCACCACCCAACCTGCCCTCTGTGGCTCAGAGTGGAAGACAGGATCCCCCCACCAACAGATCCACATTCTACCTCCCTGCAATGGTGGCAGTAGAGGGAAACCAACAGTAGAAAAAACTGCTCTCAATATGAAACTCCAATATTCCAAAAATTACATCAATACCAATACCAAAAAATCATTCTCAGGCAAAAATGACCTCAGATGGCACAACCCCACATTTAGTGAAGAATCACCATGGGGTATTGATAGACTCTCACATCACCGGTCAAAGCCTCCTCCAAGCTCTCTAACCAAGTTGGTACATTTGTGTTAGTGTTGTATGTGAGTAGATGGTTTATAGGTTTTTATAGGTTTATATAGTTGTCTAATAAATTTTCCCAGAGATAAGCTTGTGGTTGTTCAAGACTTTTGTAAGGATTTTGTATACTTGGTTAGAGAGCTTGGAGGAGGCTTTGAACGGTGATGTGAGCGTCTAATCAACACCCTAAATGTGGGGTTGTGCCATCTGAGGTCATTTTTGCCTGAGAATGATTTTTTGGTATTGGTATTGATGTAATTTTTGGAATATTGGAGTTTCATATTGAGAGCAGTTTTTTCTACTGTTGGTTATCCTTTTCTGCTCTTGGCGGCTGTTTTGTGGGCAGTAGAGGGAAGCCATCAACACCAGTCCTGCTGGGGAACAGACACCCTACAATGCAGAGCTGTACACACCCATAAGGCAATGGCAGACAGGCAGTAGGCCTGGAAATGCTCAGCTACCCCCCACCACCATCTGACATTCTCCAGCCTCTGCACCCTGCAAGGTGTTCCAGCCATACACATATAACTGCAGACAGCCTGCTAGCTAGTCCACAGTGCATGTTCCTGGAGGAGATGTATGCACACAAAACTGGGATGTGAGCACACCCACTAAGCAGATACGTCAGTGATTAGGCCCCAGAAAAGAGAACCCATACATTTCAATTGAGAAAAATACAATATAGCACTATGGGGGAATCCAGCAATATGGTCACTGCTCAGTCAGGGTGAGAGTGACCTGCCAGCAGGACATGCTGTGGCCACCCTGTCCATGCAGGTTGTGGCCGGGCACTACAATGTCTGAGCATTGCCCTATGCCCTGTGCAGATGCATCCAGGCCAGGCCACCCTGTCCAGGCTATACCCACAGTACCTTGCTCCTCATTATGCACATTGGCAGGCTAACACTGGCAACAGTGCAAGCAGTGTGGGCTGAGGAAGGTGTTGGCAGACACCACACACTGGATAGACAGACACACACTCCCACACCTATGCCAGCATTGTGCAACTATAGAGGCTTATGGCAGCCCTGGCCACCGCACCAGTCCTGGGCACAGTGCAGGCATGGCTATGGTACGCAATACTGTTGGGGTCACTCCCCAGGGTGGTGAACACTGTCAGACACCAGACCTGAAACACACTCCAAGACATCAGAGAGGTTGGTATGATACAGCTCAATGAGCAGATTGTGCTTAACTTAGGAATTGCTAGCTGGCAGAAATCATAGCAACCTTTTGATATATGTGTACCGTATTCCCAGGTTTAGGGTGGCATTGCTAAGGTATGCAAGTGTTAGTATTGGGAGACACACGCAGGACCCAACATCCTGCCTCTCCAGTAGGCTTTGGATAACGGAGCCTGTGGGTGCGGGTGTGTCTGCCACAGTTGGCCGCTGATCTAGGGCAGAGGTTCCCAACTCCGGTCCTGGTGGGCCAAACACTGTTCGGGTTTTCATGCTGTCCCTAATGAATATGCATGAGATACATCTGCATACCATGGGGGCGGCGCATAGAAATGCAGCACAGGCATCTTTATTAGAGACAGCATGGAACCTGAATGGTGCTTGGCCCTCCAGGACTGCATTTGGGAGACTCTGCTCTAGGTAATGCGCATGTTTATGGTGTCTGTGCTCTGTAGGGTAAAATACAGGCGTTTTGGGAATGTTTAATTTATCTGAAATAAAGGTTCCGTCTCTATTACCACGTTTTAGTAGTGGGTAAAATATGGGGACTGGGTTGGCAGGAACCACAGCTGGGACCTGAACCTGTAACCTTCTGCTCCTGAACACACTGGCTGTCTGTACTGCACCACCATGTTGCCACAGAGACAGTACATTCCCTGGGGATACCATGACTGTTCGTCAGACAGGGCCTGTCTGTTGCAGTGCATGGCACCCACCTACACAGGGCTAGGCCATGGTCTGCTGTGGGCAGCTGCCACTGCCCCCTCCACCACCAGTACCCCTCTGCCATCATGCTGACATGCCCTTCTGCTGGTGGTGCTGGTGGTGCGCAGTCTCAGGCCATCCAGTGTGCCGGTAGGCGGCTGCCTATGGTGTGGGTTCTGGGGTAGGCTGCCTGCATAGATGTCCACGCTTCCCCCAAGCACTGCCTGCCAATGTTCTGTGCCCTTGGGGGTACCTGCTGGGTACTATCCTCTGTGACACTGTGGGAAACACACGTGCCCATGTTGGGCCCTCATCAGTTGCTGTCTGGCTGCTCTACTGTTTCAGCATTCCTATGGGCCACCTAGGCATCACCCTAGTCCACACTGTGGCCCAGCTGCACCACAGCATGTACCGCCTACAGCCCTCTGTATCCCCTTTTCCAGAATCTGTCCAGTTGCCCGTTCCGACATGCCCACCCTGCTGTTGCGGAACATGTGCACGCCATAGGAAACCTGTCCAATAACAAGGGAAAACCCTGATCAGCGCTATTTCACTGTGGGATCATTCACCTTGTAGGGGGACAGAGCATAGACCCTTCCAAAATTAATATCTTTTTTTTGGAGCTTTCTCAGTAGTGTTTTTTGCTGTTTCCCATTAATATCACTATTGGCCAGCTTGGTTATGTTTTTTTTACATTTTGTTCAGGTCATTTTCAATGTTTATTTGCCCTTTTGTTCTGTGCACATGTATCACACTTATCACTTTTTGTAGGTTTCCCTGGCTTTGCTGTACATTGCTGATGGAAATGGTTTCTCCTTCCTTCAAATCTGCCCTAACACGAGGGTTTCACTGGTGTTAGTTTTCAGCCTCGGATTTCACAGCGTTGGTGTGCAGGGAGCCTCTCCCATCCCACTCTCCGCCCATTGACCCTCTCTCTCTGCCCCTGGGGAGCCTTCCTCCGCCCTCCGGGAGTCTTTCTCCACCCTCAGTGCTCATTTGTGCCGCTGCGTGTGTTATTTATTTAGCTGTATTTATATCCCACTTCTCACCGGGTCAAAGCGGTCATTTGGGGGATACATTTAACACAAGGGGATATGAGACACATACACTAATACTTACAGGGAACATGGGCAATGGAGGGTTAAGTGGCTTGCCCAAGACCACAAGGAGTGCCTATAGGACTAGAAATCCCAGTCCCTCCAGCCTGAGATTGCTGTCCCCAGGTGGGACTTGAACCCCCAGCCCTCCGGCTTGAAGTACCTTGTCCTAAGCACTAGACCACTCCTCCCTCACATGCTAAGGTACCTCTGCGCCGGATAAAGCACCATTATTGCGCGATAATGTCGCAGTAGCGCAAATAGCGCCCTTTAGTAAACATACCCCCAAGTTTCACTTATTCCACTGCTAATTATACTTTTAAGTTGTCAGCCCCACCCCCCCTGGTGCCCATGACCTAGGTTGTTTCTGTTAGTGATTCTCATTAACTGTTCTAGCCTATGTTCTTCAGTTAAGTTTATCTGCTTCTGGTCTCCACAATATTTCTGTGTAAATTCCTTTCTTCTTCATTTCTGTGTTATACATGACCTAAAATCACCTAGTAGTTTCTCTTATTCTCTGTTCCTTCTTTATCTCCCTGTTCAATGTAAAATGCAGTTGTTTAAATGTAAGATAAGGCGATATAGAAAAACCTGTTAAATAAATAAATACCCGGATCTCTATTAATTTAGTCCATTGTATGCATTTCCCATTTCTTGCATTAGACTGGATGGGTGGGCATTTGATGGAAATTTACTGCTCAAAAATGACTTCTCTGATTCTTCTAGCTCATGGAGGTCTTCAGGATATTTGGAGATTCATTTCCCAGGTTTTGTGGCCATTCTGAGCTGCATTGTGATGTTACACCATGACCTCACTGGAATGGCCTGCTCAGAGCTTCAGGCAGTGATGTCACAGGGTGTGACTGCGATAGCTGTGATTCTGCCATTTTTTCTCCAGGGACCCAAGGTTTTCCTCCAGTATCTGAGGATGTCATCGCTGAGTCTAGTCAAGCTTGCTCTGTGATAGCAGCTGGAAAGGGTGGGGGGGAGGAGGAGGAAAGTTGGTAAAAGGGCATGAAGTCACAGCCATGTGAGACGTGAAGATGGTTGAGGGTTACTGGGCACTACTCTGGGGTTTCTCCTTACCTCTTTCAGTCATGGCTATACCAGGTGAATGCCTGCCCTGAGCAGAGGAAGTGTGGGAGGGTTTAGAGGAGCTATAAACAGACTGAAATTGAAGAAGATACTTGTAAGAAATGTACTACAGGAGGAGAAATAATGTAGACAAACTGGGTCACCAGGAGTCAGCATTGATTCAACAGCATACACACTGCATTTGTACAGATACATACATTGATATTATAAATACTTACTGAATATAGATGAGATTATGGCAGAAAGATGCTAGACAGAGAGAGAGAGTGAGCAAAATAGATTGATCGACTCTGAAGAGAAATTATAGATGGATTCTATATGGTGATCATAATTGTTGCTATAGGCAAGGATACAGAGAGAGCAACAGCTGCAGTTACACTAAGCGGTATGTTTACTAAGCAGCGATAGCGGCTTCTGTGTGATATCGGAGTTTGGGGCCACAGCTCTGATATCGCATGGAAGCCGCTACCTCTGCTTAGTAACATACCCCTAAGATTCATGTATGGTAATAGAAGAATCTGTGAAAGCCAAACAGAAAGACAAGCTTTGAGTCTCGAGGGATAGTTCAGTTTCCTTAATATCTATGCCAAATGTGTATCTGTGCTGTGGGTTCAAATCCCGTGATGGGCAGCCCCTTAGAGTTTCTTGTCCCTCTGTGGCAGATATCCAATAACTGTGTGTACAGTGTTCCCTAGATCTGTTAAGTGTTACTTTTCCTGTATTCTCACTCCCACAGTTCCTCTCCAGCAACTGGAGCTGACAAACAGCTTAGAGTCTTCATCTCATTTTCCCTCCCGCATCCTTCCATTCCTCTTCAACTTCACGAATGAAACACTGCATTCAGGTGAGGATGACTGACCTCCGGGGGGGACAAAGTGAAAAGGGGAGGGACATACAGGGAAACCGGGACATTCCTCTCGCTTTTCCCCCATCCCTCAGTTTGGCCAACATGGAACCAAGGTCACTAACACTAAAGCTTGCCCTATGCCCCCTTTTCTGGGGTCAAGATACCTGGCCTACCTTTAGATCCTTGTCCCAAGAGGGCCAGAGTTTCGGTAATCTGGAGATGTCAAGGCTTTAGTAGCAGAAACTGCATCATGGGAGAGTTTCGGAAAAGTTGGTTAGTCCTTACTTTGAAGAAGAATGAGTCATAAGTTTCTAAATGAGAGCTGCAGCCATAATTTTACTTAAAATAGAAAATAACAAAAGTAGGACACTGCAGTGAGCAGTGAAAGAAAGTTACAGAGCACAGTGAGAGGACCGTAACCATCTTGCATGCAGAAAAGCTGCTAGCTTCGATTACTCTTTACTCGTATTACTCCTACAGAGATACCAAGGGTGAACCATCCCAAAGGCCAAAGGGTAAGAATTTTTCAGATAGTCCATACTTGGTAGAAATATAATGTAGTATTGCTTTGCAAATGAAAAGAAAAGCAGCATAAAATGACATCTGCTTTTCTTTGGAGCTTCTGTAAGGATGGAAGCAATATGGGTAAATTCTCTGGGCTGCAAATTGTTTTCCACTCGGTGGCTAAAAATATGCGCCCACGTTTCACAGCACTGCACTTGCAGCCACAGGGAAAAGGGACGGTGCAGGAGGACGCGGTACACGGGAAGGTGAGCTCAGATTTCTTCCTACAGGCTGGGGCATTTGGTTTTTCTTCTCTTAAGCTTGTCTCTCATGAAAGCAGTGATCAGGATCAGTTCACTGGCATCGAGGCTCTAATGCTTTAAGGAAGGGGCTCAAAGAGTATGAGAGAGCCTTCAAACGGGTGAGACACACTCCTAATGAGTGAGACTTGGCATCTCTGCTACTATTATTATTAAAAGCCAAATACTAGGTATTGATTCAGACTCTCCTTCCTCCCTTAGGGTGCAAGGCTAGGGGGAAGTCCTTTGCTGTCTAAGTGAAAACAATCTTCTGTTGTTGTGTCTTCCAACACGGTCTACTTTCAGGCTGCGGACCCATGGGGGTTGGAGTTTCAGCAGTCAGAAGATGTCAAGGCTTTAGTACCAGACACCATGAAGTCTGATATTACAGAATGGGATAATTTATGAATGACAGGAAGTGAAGTACCAGCAGCACTAGAACCTTGCCACATGACAAACCAAGGGTTGCTTCCCATCATGCAATTTATCCTGGAACATCTTGAGATATGGCATGATGCTATAGGCAATAAAGTCAAGGGACTTTTTCCCATGACACAGCCATGATGCCATATCTTGTCTAAAGATTGCACACAATAGCCTCTTCAAAATTTACTTTGGTACTAAATGGGGTTCACTGGCTCTGTTTCATTTGTCAGATGCTTGGCTATTTTTCTAATGGTTCCTGCATTTCAAGGATTATCTCTAACCATCCATTTCTTTTTTTTTTATTTCAGCAATCCTCCCAAGGTTGATGGGACAGAAAGTGGTGGTTGAAAATAACTTGTACCTTGTCAATAACTCCATGTGGTTCGACTATCCTGACTCAGACACAAACAAAAGTGATTTTGTTTACAAATTTATCCGAGAGAGGCCCATGTTGAACAGCTCTAGTATGAATAACTATTATTTCTGCTGTGCCGTTAGTATAAGCTATACTGTACAGGGTTTATCACCTCCTCTCTTACTCTTGCACTCTGCAAAAGAACTAGCAAGGGCTCAGCTCACAGCTCAGAGAATACCACAAAAGATTTGAGTTTAAGGGGTATGTTTACTAAATGGCGCAAATGTAGCAGCTGTGACGTTATCGCGCGATACGTGATGTTATCGTGTGATAATGGCGCATTACCATGCAAAAACGTCACGTATCGCGAATTAACGTCTCCTGCGGCGGTAAGGTGCGCAGAGGGTGGAGGAAGGCTCCCCAGGGGTGGAGAGAAGGGGGTCAATGGGCAGAGAGTGGGCGGGGAGAGGCTCCATGCACACTAACGCCGTGAAATGAAGGTCTGAAAAGTAGCACCAGTGAAAACCTTGCGCTAGAAGCATATTTGCAGGGGAGAGAGACCATTTCAGTCAGCAATGTGCAGCAAAGGCAGGGAAACCCAGATAAGTGATAGCAGTGATACATGTGCAGCAACATCATAGTGCCCAAGTACGAGAGGGCACTACGGTGAGGCTGCAAATGGGGTACAGGGGGTTGCAGGCGGGACATGCAGTGCGGCATCTGGGGCACAGGGTGGGCTAGGCAGATGCCTAGGTGACACAGGAATGTAGAAGTGGAAAACCAGCAAGACAGCAACTGACCAAGGGCAAACATGGCCACGAGTGTGTGTCCCAGGGGACAGTACCCAGCAAGTACCCCAAAGGGCACATAACATTGGCAAGCGGTGCCGGGGGAAAGCACGGATGTCTATGTAGGCACCCCTACCCCAGATCCCACACCATAGGCAGCCGCCTACAGGCACACTGGATGGCCTGGAACTGTGCACCACTGGCATAAGGGCATGTCAGCATGGTGGCGGAGGGGTGCTGGTGGTGGAGGGGGCAGTGGCATCTGCCCACAGCACACCAAGGCCAAGACCCGTTCAGGTGGGTGGCCTGCAGTGCAACAGACAAGGACTGTCTGAGGAACAGTAATGGTATCCCCAGGGAACAACCTGCCTCTGTGGCAACAGTTTGGTGCAGTACACACAGCCAGTGTGTGCAGGGGCAGAAGGTCACAGGTTCAAGTCCCAGCTGTGGCTCCTGCAAACCACATCCCTATATTTTACCCAGTACTAAACCGTGGTAATAAATATGGAACTTTTATTGCAGATTAAATAAACATGCCATAAATGCCTATAGTTTACCTTACAGAGCACAGACACCATAAACATGTGCAATCCCTAGAGCAGTTTCCCAACCCCAGTCCTGGAGGGCCAAACACCATTCAGGGCGTCAGGATGTCCCCAATAAATATGTATGAGATGTATTTACATGCACCACCCCCAGTGTATGCAAATGTATCATGCATATTCATTAGGGACAGCATGAAAACCTGAACCATGTTCGGACCACCAGGACCAGAATTGGGAATCCCTGCCCTAGAGCAGCGCCAACATGGGCACAAACACCCACACACACAGGCCCCACTATCCAGCGGCTCATGGAGAGTCAGGCTGTTGGGCCCTGCGCGGAGCAGGAGCTACCAGTACTAGCACCTGCATACCTTAGCAATGCCTGCACTGTGCCCAGGACTGGTGTGGCAGCCAGGACTGGTGTGGCAGACAGGCCTGCCAACCACCACTATCTTTGCACAATGCTGAAATAGGTGTGGGAGTGTGCGTATGTCCATCTAGTGTTAGGTGGCTGCCTACACCTTCCGGAGCACACAATGCTTGCACTGTTTCCAGTGCTAGTCTGCCAATGTGCATAATGAGGAGCAGGGTACTGTGAGTATGGCACGGACAGGGCGGCCTTGGCAGGAAGCAGCTGCACAGGGCAGAGGGCAATGCTGGGACATTGTAGTGCCCGGCCACCACATGCATGGACAGGGTGGCCACAGCATGTCATGCTGGGGGGGGTTACTCTCACCCTGACTGAGCAGTGACCACGGCATGGCTAGGTTCCCCCATAGTGCTGTATAGTATTTCTCTCATGTGATATCTCTGGGTTTCCTTTTCTGGGGCCCAATCACAGACATACATGCTTGGTGTGCGTGCTTGTATCCCATTTTTGGGTGCACACAGTTCCTCCAGGAGCATGCACTATGTACTAGCTAGCAGACTGTCTGCCGTTAGCATGTGTATGTTTGGAACACCTTGCAGGGTGGAGGCTGACTGTGCCCTCAGCTTATGAATGTCAGATAAGGGTGGGGGCAGCTGAGCTGTGCCAGGCCTACTGCCCAATGTGATGTGTACAGATCTGCAATGACTGCCTGGTAAGGTTCCCAATCCCTTCTACTGCCACCATTGTAGAGCTGTAGAATGTGGATCTGTTGGTAGGGGATCCTGTACCCCACCCTGACCCACAGAGGGTGGGTTGGGTGGCGCTACATAATCTGCTTTGGGGTCCACACACCACCCTTCACTTATAACATGTGACCATGGCACCCACACAGGATATGCACCATTCTGGGTGCATCATAGTCCACAAGGCCTAGACGTAACTGGGAAATACAGATGGACACAGGTGTATCCTAAGTGTGTCTGCAGGGACTACCCAACACACACAGGCACTGATAGGGGCCTGCAGCGCAGCCTATCTCAGTCATGCCAGGTGCTGCGGACCTGGTGCTGGGTCCCACACCTCACCCTCAGGGTGAGCACAGGAACCGCACAATGTCACGGTCTGTAGCTACTCTGTGCCAGTAACACACACGGTCGGTTCCCCCTACCAGGCTGGGTTGCTATAGAGGCGCATACCCCATCTTGTGTTCGGATGTAGGCTGCTGATCTGCATGTGCAGTGCATCATGGGTACGGGTGGGTTTACCCTATCCAGATAACCACAGCAGACAGTTTGTGTGGTGACCTGCAGTCTTTCTGTAGCCAGCCAGCAGTGTTAGATGCTATGGAGATGTAGCCCACTGGTTACTTCAATGACTGTAGAGGCAGAGGTCATGGGTTCTATCCCACAGTGGTGTTATTTAAGAATGCTGTCTGCGGCTTTTCCTTTTCATTTACATCAGTGCTGCCAGTAGAAACACCCTCACAGTGCTGTAGCCTAAGGTGCCTCATAGGCGCCCTATAGGGCGCCCTATAAAGTGCCCTATAAGGTGCCCTATAAAGCACCCTATAGGACACATTATAGGGTGCCTTGGCGGACAGGGCACTTTATGATGTGCCCTATGGGACACCTTATAGGGCACCCTATGCGGCACCTTAGGTTACGGCACTGTGATGGTGTTTTTGCTGGCAGCACTGATTTAAATTACAAAAAGGACATGCCTCAGACAGCCTTCTTACATAACACCACTGCAGAATCAAACACATGACCTCTGCCTCCACAGTCATTGCAGTAACCAGTGGGCTACATCTTTATTGGTTCTAACACTGCACTGGCATGAACTTAGGGTTAACGCGCGTTAATGTGCCACGGCACCCACTATCACTCGATACAGATTCTTGCTACCTTGCCTTCGGAACGCCCACTCCTTATATGGCATCCTTCACATTATTGCTGCAACTAGCGCCGGTAACATCAAGACGGTTTAGTAAACATACCCCTAAGTGTTTGGTTCAACAGGGCCAGCAGGAGTCAGTCATGTCAAAGAGGAGGGATGGAAGACACCTGACTCTTTTGTGACAGTACTGGTCAGGAGCATTGCTGACCAAGGCTAATTCTTGGGCAGTTTTCTCCAGTTCTCTTGGTAGATGAAAAAACATGTGTCACCTTGGAGTGACATCTGAGGCAGGGGATACACAAACCTAAGGGAGAACTGGGGGATTAAAAAAATAAAGTGGTTGCAAGAGATATCCTAATTGGTATTAAGTGGCTAGGAGACACTTCCATCAGGTTAAATTAGGATTACATGGGTGAGTCCAATTAATCCTATGTGATCGTATACTCATTACCTTTTTAAAAGTTATTGTCTTCATATTGTTTGCCAACTAGCTCTATTTTTAGTTGTGCTTCTCAGCACTAACGTAAGAGTGCCTAATATCAGTGATCAGTCTATCTGCCTGTATATATCTAAGAAGGCCTAAACTAATGAACCAATTTAGATCAAATTCAAAACACTGGATCTATACTCGTACTAAAACGTTTCAGCTATTTCCAGTTTGGGTCATGGGAGGAAATGGAGGAAGGAAAGTATGTTCGTGTGTCACTCTTTAACGACATAAATTCTTCTAGACCAACTTCTCCTGCAATAGTCCACCGGTACCTGAAAAGAGAGCACCAGTGAGAGAGGCCGAATCCAGCCTCAAAAATGCATTGATCTGCCCAAATAGCAGCTGAAATTGTGTGATGTAACAAGCAAAAAGACCTGGGAGAGGAAAATATCTGAAAGGAAAAAGAGTGAGAACAGTAAAACTGGGAATCCCGCTAGAGAAGAGTGCAGTACAAGGGCCATGTGCTGGAAATGGAGTTGGATGAGCAGGGTCACAACTGCGAGCCACAAAGTCACAAAGGAGAACACGAAGGGCTGGATCTCAAAGCTGATGGCAGCGATTATCTCAGGCAAAGGAAAAATTAGAGATGCAGTAAGAGACATGCAGACAGATCTGACTGACGCCTTTGTCGATGTAGCGCTGAGATGGATGAAAGAGCTTGAAAATGCAGTGGCTATGTTAAGAAAGACATCAGATAAACCACATAGACTAATAGAGAGCTGCTTAATAAAGCTGAGGCTCTGGAAAACAGATCCAGAAGAAAGAACGTCCAGATTAGAGATATTCCTGAATCACAGGAATACGAGGATGCAGTCACTATAGTGCAAAGGATATTAATATAGGCGGCAGAAACACCCGTCTGCTCTCCCCCTCTCCATGCCAAACAGTTGCAACAAAAGTGCACACATAGAATTAAAACAGCCTACTCAATATTGTGGGTCAATTGGCTGAAACTTTATTAATAGCACAACAACAGTGAGAAAAACAAGGGGGCAGGGATCCAATCTAGTCACCTGGGCTGACATGCGGGGAGCTTTCGCATTGTATGGTAACTGGCAGGGCCCAGGGGGCCGGGCCCGCCATGTTGAGCTGAGCTAGGTCCACTACCTTGCTAATTGCTTTGCTGTGCTGTCTTGGGAGCTGCATAAGCTGGGTCGGCCATCGTCTGGGAGGACTCACCAGGACACCCCACCTTGTTGCCAGCTAGGGCACCCCGCCCCTCAGTTGGGATCTGCCGTCTGCCTGCAGTCAGGATCCGGTAACCGCCATAGACACGAGGAAGACTGCCTTTCTTGGGTCCCACACTTCAGAATCCCCACCCCCTGTACCATGGGATGTTGCTGGCATGGGCAAGCTATGTACTGGCCTCAAGGATGACCTCCAGTGTCTCATGTATGTCATTAACGTTAAAATGTACCTTTTTATTCAATATTTTCAAATAGTATAATTTAATTCTGTGTTATATCTTGCACGTAATAATTAACTGTTACTTATCACTTGTTTTATGTAACAGCTTGATGGCCATGTTGTTTTATTGTGAACCGCTTAGACTCTTAGATTTGCGGTATATAAGTTTAGCTAAATAAATAAATAAATACATTGAGAAAGAGGTCCAGTCCAAAATCCAATAATTGGATATGGTCCTTCCTTAAATACCCAGGTATGTGGGAGTATGCCCAATTGTGGCAGATCTGCCAATCCCAGGTATGAAGAATAGTTTAACTGACCTGTTTGTTGATCTTCTTGAGTTCTTTATTCCAGAGATGGGTAGCAGCCCACTTGAAGCATGGTATGAGGTCTGATAAGATAAAGAGGTTACAAGGGAGGTTGTCAGCTGCCCAGAAGAGGTCGTCTCTGATGGAGTCAATAAGCACTTTTCTGGATATGGCTCCCAGGTCATTCCTTCCAAGGTGGATGATCATAGCTTTGGGGGGGTGGGGGGGGGGGGCGCGTGTGTTTGTAAGTGCCGCTCCAGCATTGGACAACGTTGTGCCAACTTTGTACCCAGATTTCCAAGCCTGTTGAGGTGCATGCCACACTTGATCAGTTACAAGTAGATCCCCAGAGGCTGTGTGGATGCCCTCTCAGTTGCCTAGCAGATGAAGGAATGTCAATTATCAAGACTATGTGCGCTGCAAAAAACAGGATGAAGAGAGTTTGTGAAAGTGGTGGGGCTGTGCTGCAGGGACCACTGGGGCAGTGCATGTTAATTTGCATTGGGCCCCCCTGCTGGCATATATCTAAAGCATATCCTTGGGACAACCAACACCCCAAAGCCTTGATCGTTTGTATCGGGAGGACCCTCTCTGCTGCTGCTATTGCTGCCCCAATTTGGAAAGAATTTGTGCCACACAGGTTGGTCTGCAGGTCAATAGCAGCTAGAACGTTTTTGAATACTGCTGCGAACTGGAATTGGAATAATGGGGGTGCTGTCAAAGTGGACTATTGGCATTGGGAGGGCCGTGATGCCAGGTATCTGTGAGTACTAGTCACAGGGCCGGTCTGGAGTTGGGATACCACCTTAAGCGAGATGAATTGTCCCTTTGCGTTCCAATCATTTTTTGTCCTGGCAATCTGGATGTAAAGCAGGCTCTCTGACATAGAGACATCCGAGAACTGCAATCTGGAGGATGCTCCAGCCTGCATTGAGACAACCACCAGTTTGCTGATTCCGAAAGCTCCCAAAGAATATCAGGGTGAATGCTGTCAGAACAGGCAAGTCTCGTAGTCGAACGAGCACATGGTCGGTAATGCAGCCCAAAGTCTATCCAGTATCCCGTGGGTCACTGGCCGGCTTCTGTCAGGTTGCTTAAGTAAACTCTTAGCCCAGCCTTTCAGCAGGAAATTATCAGAGGAGTTGCCCCATACTACTATCTTGATGAAGAAAGAGAATCCAGCTAACGGGACTGGACAATGTGGCAGGATAGAGGTCTGCAGATGTTGAAGAAGGCATACTGCACTGTGCAGGCATCACTGGGTATGAAATCGTTCACTGAGTTCCCAGGATCCTTCATGGGAGCCACTGTCAAAGGGGAGACATGGAATTGGGGGAATGGGGTGTCCCTGAAAGGGCCTGCCATTTGTTTCAGGTTGATCTCTGAGTCATGTTTTTCCTGCACTATGAGTCATAAATGGCGCAGGAGCGTACAGGGGACCTGCTGTGACCAAGCATGGAACAGGATGATGAATCCGTGTTGGAAGTCACCTGTTAGCTGTTTGGCATTGGTTCATTTTGGGTACACATCCAGCCATGGATCCATAGTTCTGATGGAGACTTGGTGAGAGCTTGTCAATTGGCCACAGTTTTAATAACAGCGCAACAACAACAGTGAGTGAGAAAAACACTTGAGCCGACATGCAGGTCCACCATCATGCCAGCTGCCTTGCCATGCTGTCTTGGGGGCTGCCTATGCCAGGTCAGCTGTCATCTGGGGGGACTCGCTGGTGTGCCCCACTTTGTTGCCATCTAGGGCGCCCTGCTCCTTTTTGGGATCTGCTGTCTGCCTGTACTCCAGTTTGGGTAACCGCTGACTAGCTGCAACAAGCGAGAAGTATCACTCATGGTGCTGTGTAGCGATAGTGTGTCAGGCGTGGATGTTACAGATAAGTGTGATATGTAAAAGCCGGGTGGGCAGGATGGGCTTGTAGTAGATTAAAAGGGGTGATCACTCTGCCCCTACCCACCTTTATTGGGCTGTGTTTTCTTCAAAAGCGATATCACATCACTGTGACAAACATCACGATACTCAGTCACAGCAGGAAGTTACCCACCCTTGGTTTCTTTTGTTTTTGGTGAGCATGTAGCCCAAGCCATGGGGGTTGCAGATAGGTCTGCTGCCCTATTAAGCCACCGGACAATCTCAACTTTGTTCTGGCCCTTTCATATTTTCACCTATTGGAGAGTAATGAGAGTCCTGAGTTGGTGAAATTGTTAAAATTATAGTGGACAGGGCCTACTGACCACTAAAGATGAGAAGAAATGACCTCTCCAGGCATTTTGTGGCATGCCTACATAATTATGAGGAGAAAGAGATTGGTGAATAAGGTCAGAGTGGCACAAGCCATACATTATGATAACCAGAACATTGAAATCTACAACGGCTTATCTTCAATAATATTCCAGAGGAGGAGAGCATTCTGAGAGGTCTGAAAAAGGAGACTTTATGTCGTAAGTGGCTATTTCTCTTTGGCCTTTTGATAACTAATAGAGGCATCAGTAAGAAAAGGAGGTCCTGGGCATGCTGGAGAGAGACTCTGAGGACTCTGGTTAAAGTCAAGGGGCCAAATGCAAAGCAGAAGCTGGATGCATTTAAGTAGCAGATAGCTGAAAGAGCAAGTAAGCGGTTACAGCAGAGCTCAGTACATGGAGAAGAGGAGTTGCGAGCCACAGGACTAGATGGAGCATTTGGCAAGGGGAGCAGCAGCAGGAGAGCAGTGGAAGGAAGAAGACTCAGACAGCTGAGATACTATAGGACAAGTCCAAGCTGCTTGGGAATCAAGACTGCAGTTTTCCTGAGCTCTAGTGCTCAAAGTCTGTAATTATGTGGTACACTGAGTTATTCTGTAGGGGATGTATATGAAAATATTATATGACAATGTGTGATGCAGGTGAGTTCTGATGAACGGAGGGGGAAAGAGGATTTACTGTGAAAGTTGCAAGGGATGAAGAATGAGGGAGTGAGAGGGAAGGGTGCTGGCCTTGGGGAGCGAGGGAAGTATTGAAGTAGCTTTGGGAGTAATGGGAGTGGATGGGTAGGGGGGAGGGCTGAGAGTAATGTAACAGGGAATTAATCTGGTGTGTATGTGAGGGCTAAATGGGATGAGATGGAAAAAGAGAGTTGGGGTGGGGAATAATGGGGATGTGTATGAGTGAGAATAGGGGAATAAATAAAGTGGAGGGAAATTGTGTGTGGTATCTCAAGGATCACTTCTAATAGCACTGGAAGATGGAGGAAGGAGGTGAGAGACGTCTGTGTGGTGGGAAAGAGGGAGGGGATAGGGAGTAGTAGGGGTTGGGGGTAAAGGAAATACCACCAGTGCTAAGGCATATAAGAGTTAATGGGGCCACTCAAGAGGGAAGAAGCAGAAAAAGGGTGTGAGTGAGCAGGGATATGGCTAGGACAGGATTAAGGGTAATGACCCAGAATACGTGACCTTGAATTAAGGAAGTTAAGAGATTGCAGGCAAACATTGCTTAAGTCAGGAGACCCATTTTGTGAGCAAATTTGAGGGATGCATGTCTAGTAGGGATTTCCCTACTATTGTATAGGCATCGAATGGGATACATAAGGAGAGGGGGTGGGGATCATACTTTCCAAAACTTTGAAAACAGAGATCCAATAAACTCTTAAAGTTGGGGAGGGGCAGTTTTTATTTGTGAACGTATCTTTTATTGGACACACGTATGGAATATATATGCACCAAATACCCAGCAGAGGGCATTGTATGGCTTGTGCTAGAAAAATTGCTGGAGTTTAAGAATGGGAATCTGATTGTTGTTGGGGATTTAAATTTAACATTGGGCACTGCTTTAGATAATTCAGGGGAAGCAGGGGTAGTATGAGGAGGGATTAGACATTTTGGGCCCGATACTGCAAGACATTTACACAGTTTACAGCTCTGATATTCAGCAACTGCCTGGTTATCCCTCAGCAGCGAAAGTTAGGCGCAGCTAAAACTGTCCTAACTTTTGCCACTAGGGTTGCCAACTGGCTCCAGATGCACCTGACAGGCTTGAACCAGTCCTGAATTTACCCCATTGCATGCAGGGATATGTAGTTCTGATTTTTCCATTGAACTCCATAAGAAAAGCAGGACTACAAATCCCTGCATGCAATGGGGTAAACCCCAGAATGGATCAAGTCTGTCGGGCGTATCTGGAGCCAGTTGGCCACCGAAGCCAACCGATCAGTGGTTGAATATCGCTGCTGCATAATTAGCTTCTGCGCCGTGTGCAGCTGTGCGGCAAACCCAGATATTCAATGCCGGTGGCCCAGAAGCCCTGATCTCCCCACCCACCCAATTAAAAACAACCCTGGTGAGAATAGATTAGTTATGCCTGGAGTGTGGACTAATACAGATAATAAGGGGAAAGTAAGAGCAGTGGACTAGAACCAGGGCAACCAGGGTTTGAATCCCACTGCAGCACCTTGTGGTCTTGGGCAAGTCACTTAATCCTCTATTGCCTCAGATACAGCCTTAGATTGTAAGCCTTATGGGGAGATAAAGATACCTACTGTACCTGAATGCAATTCGTGTTTAATTCCTAAGAAAAGGCATGAGCTAAATCCAGTTCCCTTTCATGCACCAGTTTGGATGGATTTAAATATAATTACCAAGAAGTGGAGATTGCTGTTGGTGTTTAAATGATAACCTATTGAGGGATCAAGTAATAGTGGATCATAACAAATGAGCTATAAAGGATTATGTAGGTATGAATAATACAGGAGACTGTTTTCCCCCAACTGGTTTGGGAATGCTTAAAAGCAGTTATGAGGGCATGGTTCATAAAGAGAGAAAAAGGCAGGAGCAGGAGTGTAACCTTTGAACCTCCGTAGCCAGACTGGAAGAGATGCATAAAGGCTCCCAATGTGATAAAGGGTTGAATGCACAGCTTGCAGAGGTGAGGGGTGCCTTGTGTGCTTTGCAGTTGGAAGAAATAAAGTACAAATTGGATTTAGTGCGCCAAAAATATTTTGAGTTTAGAAATAAAGCTAGCAAGCAATTGGCCCATAAACTGAAAATCTAGGAGACTAGGGGAGTTATTTTGGAAGCCCTATTCATGCTTTGGACATCTGAAAAACAGGCATAGAGAAGTTCCAGCACAGAGACATCTCCAGAGCTATTTCAGAAGCTGGGTCAGTAGATGTCTTCTGCGTGAAAATGCCCAAGTCTGAATGGGGGCATGGCAGAGGTGTACTGTGCTGAAACACAGCCGTGTCGGGTTAAATACAATTTCTCTGTGGCTTTTTTTTTTATTAACCCCTCCTTTTTGCTTTTTATGTAAAACAGTTTTATTTACAAAGTTGATTGTGTTTATTATAATGCTTAATTATACCTTCAATAAATAAAATTACAAGTTAAAAAGAAGAGTATATACATAACATCATACATATATGTACAGTCTGATTGTTGATATCTTGGGATGATATAAATCAGTTATATGCTGTTACTTAATAGATATGAGATATGTGCAGTCTAAAAATTTTTATTTCATTTTGTTTTTTTCATTTTTTTGTATCTTATTGTTTCCCAGCAAACGTGCACGCTGTTGTGCAATAGCATACACTATCATGCAATAGCAAGCAATACCATGCACTATTGAGCCATAGTGCACACCATTATGCAATAATCTACACTATTCCTCAATAGGGTGCGCTATGGCTCGATAGTGTGTGCTATTGTGCAATAGTGCGCACTCTTGCTAGGAAATGGGAAATGTCAACATTTCATCATTTCCCTTTATGCCCAGATTGCTGCTTTTGTTCGAAATGAAAGTACATCCTAACACTATGAACCAATTAGATCTTACTGTGGCATGCTGTTTCAATTCTGGTGGTGCGGCATGAATCAGCCAGTTGGACATCAGAATGTATGCACGCCTTGCCAACATGAGCACTCTAGCAGGAACCCCCATTAGGAGTTTCCAAAGAGGCTAACTCTTGTGATTCTCAGGAAAATAAGCAACATAGTCATGGCAGACACATTACAATTTTGTATTATTATTTTATAAACTGCAGAGATTGTAATAGATCTGTAGAAGCTTTGGAAATCAATAAAACAAAATAATATTTGCATTTCTTATTGGCTTCTAACTATTTTCTCCTCTTTATTTTGCCATCAGCGGCCATTTCAAAGCTTCTGCGGCAGATTCTGATAGGAGCCATCATTTTGGTGCTAATAATCCTGGTCTACCAGATACTCTCAAACTTGTAAGGAATCATAGTGGAATAACTCTTAGGGGTATCTGTCTACTCAATGTCCCCCCCCCCCCATGAAGTCACCATTAACCAGGCTATGAGGGATATATGAGTTAGGGCCCGATAGTGAAATAGGCAGGCCATGCGCCGCTATGGCGCAAAGCCCTGCCCGTTCACCCCTAACCCCAGATAGTCAATGCCGTGGTGATGGCAGTGAATATCTCGGTTCGTAGAGGCTAATTGTCCAGCGCCAATATTGCACCGCTGCATGGTTAGCGATCCGTGGTTAGAACTAGGTGAGCCAAAAGCTGCCAATATTGCCGCTACTCAGTTAGCTCTAACAACTACAACCCTTCACTCTACTCACTAATCACACCCTACCTATTGATTGAAACCTAAAGTGACTGATATCAAGATTTTTTTACTTTTTTCTTTTTTACTTTTTTTGTCGGAAGTTTTTGCCATGAGAGATCTCTCCCTCCTGAAGCGTAACTTCCCTTTTATTCACTTTGGTGGTAACCTAACCACTGTATAAAATATTGTGAGGTAATCGCATTCTACCTAATGCTACATCACAATCACATCTCCATATAAAATTCACCCTGCAGATCTCAACGGACACAGCACTGCGTTTAGAACCGCACTCTTCTTTTCGGCTCTGCTTCAATGCTTAAAATCTGCTAGCGCATTTACTCATCTGATTCTTATGACCAGCCAAAGAGGTGTTTGGTTTCCCGCCTTTTCTCCGAGCTTCTCTTGTTCGTTCAGCTCCTTTAATCAAGGCTATGGTGATATATGTCCCTCTTATAGACTGGACTTCTCCATTAATGCAGTCATACTTGCAAGTCTATAAGAGGGACATATATCACCATAGCCTTGATTAAAGGAGCTGAACGAACAAGAGAAGCTCGGAGAAAAGGCGGGAAACCAAACACCTCTTTGGCTGGTCATAAGAATCAGATGAGTAAATGCGCTAGCAGATTTTAAGCGTTGAAGCAGAGCCGAAAAGAAGAGTGCGGTTCTAAACGCAGTGCTGTGTCCGTTGAGATCTGCAGGGTGAATTTTATATGGAGATGTGATTGTGATGTAGCATTAGGTAGAATGCGATTACCTCACAATATTTTATACAGTGGTTAGGTTACCACCAAAGTGAATAAAAGGGAAGTTACGCTTCAGGAGGGAGAGATCTCTCATGGCAAAAACTTCTGACAAAAAAAGTAAAAAAGAAAAAAGTAAAAAAATCTTGATATCAGTCACTTTAGGTTTCACTCAATAGGTAGGGTGTGATTAGCTACTCAGTTAGCGGCAGTCACCGCTCCACCTTGGAACGCCCCAACACGCCCCAATGCTAACTGGAAGGCATCGGGGCACATCATTGACTTAGTAGGGGATATTCAACTGCCTTGGCCGTGTTGGTGCTTTTGAATATCCCCGTTTAAGGCATCTACATGGTTTACTTGGCTGTAAACCGTGTAAATGCCTTTTGAATATCGGCGCTTAGTCATTTGGGAGAAGGAAGGTTTTAATCCTTTTTCTCCTATTGCAGAAGCGTTAGAGGCAGATGATTAAAAAACTCTTACCTCCCTCATAGCTGGGAGTTAGTTGATGTCCCGAGTTCCTCCTTGTCCTACTCTCCTTTTGTATGTCATTCTTCTTTTATTTCTAACTCCTCTTTTCCTTTACATGTTCCCCTTATTCCCTCACCGTGTCCATTAAGCAACTATACTGGCAAGATTTGTACACTTGTGCTCTTGACCCGCGACTTCTTCTTTGAGCTTTATTCCTTTGTCTCCTGTCTTTATGGTCCTAATACATTTGGGGGGGGGGGGGAGGAGAGGGATATTCAAATGCATTTATGTAGTTTGCGTACCTCCAAACCATGTAAATGCTGCTCTCCAGGATATTCAGCAGCATTGGTTTGGGCCACTAAACGCTCCACAGCTAAGCGCTTAGCATGAAAACGTTCTGAAGGCAGAGCACGAGCGGCACTATGGGTTAACTGGGCAGCGGCGATATTCAGCTACTCAGGGCCAGTCCAAGGGTTTCTGCCACCCCAGGCAGAAGCCTCCGCCATGCCACCACCCACTGCTGCCACCGCCAATGGCAACGGCAGCGTACAACTGTTTTGAAAGGGGCAGCTTTCTGCCGCCACTTTGGAGCCCCCGGCAGGCTATGTGCTCTGGTACATATGGCCATTTTTCAAGATGGTGGCACAGGGGCGGAAGTGAGTGGGCAATGCTCCTTCTCCATTGTAAAGGAACAAGGTGGGAGGTGGGGGGTTCGAGGCCACTGGGCCACCAGAGTTATTTTTAATTGGGTGGGTGGGGATTGGGGCTGCTGGGCCACCAGGGTCAGGGTTATTTTTAATTGGATGAGTGGGTTCGGGGCCACTGGGCCACCAGGGTTATTTTTAATTGGGTGGGGGATTAGGGCTGCTGGGACAGCAGGGTTAGTTTTAATTGGGTGGGTGGGGGGATCGGGGCTGCTGTGACACCATGAATTTAGTTTCTGTCAAGGGTCAGTGTCGGGGGCCCTGGCCCCCCAACAGTATTTTGATGGCAATGAGGGCTTTCCCCAATGACTAGATCATTTGAGGGAAAGTTTGACACTTCCCCTCAGATGATCGAGGCATCAGGGAAAGCCCCTGATACCATCAAAATACTGTTGGGGCATGCGCAAGACATTTAAGATACCTTAGACCCAGGTGTAGAGATATTGGCGCTTTGACTGGTTATGTAATCCTCTACGCATTTCTCTGCATTGGGCGCAGGCAATATTAGCATTCCATTTTAATATGCACAGCTCATTTGCCTATAATTTAAATACACTTGCCGTCGCTGTATGTGCTTGCTTTTCCTTTGCTGTTTACGCGCGCGTCAGTCTCTTTTCCGCATTTGGCCTATCGGACTTTTTGCTTATAAGTTGCATTATCTTCGCACAAAGAGTGCGTTGGTTTTTCTGCATTGGCCCGAAAGTTAGGACAGGTCAGCGGCGAATGGCTATTCTGTGCCAGATAAGTTACGACGCTGACCATCGGTTATAATTAAAGTGGCAGCTGCCAGGCGCTTTAAAAACACTGACTGCCACAGCTGAATATCGGCCACCATGTTCATTAATTGTCTTAATACAGAGTGCTTATGTACATTCTGATTTTCTTGCTTTTTTTCACAGATTCTGCGCGTTTGTGGACCGGTGACCCAGGAAGAAAAGGGGCAACAGAAGATCATGGTTTCATTACTGTAATAAAGTGTTCTATACTTTTAAAAAAGTTTCCATAATTTATTTGAGAATAATTGCTCATAACATTCATTCTGCACAAGGCAAATATCAAAGAGAAATAAAATAAAAAATTCCCGGGCAACAGCAGCAGCAGCAGTGCTGAGAGGGGTTTGATCAGAGAAACTACCAAGTTGCAACAGCAGACAGAGGGTTCCTTTCTCCTTAAATTTCAGCCCCTTGCAGCTGCCAATAAAGCAGTGTTCCTGCCTCCCTTTGCTGAAGCTCTGCTAATCATAGTTAAGCCTTTGTTTTCTCTAGCCAGTTCTTGCAAAACTGACAGCCGAAACCCTGCATTGCAGCCCTGTGCTAAAGCTCAGTGCAGAGTTTCTAAGGCAAGCCCAATGCAGCATGCAAAGCAGTTCACAAAAGGTCTGTGCCAAATGAGGACAGCAAGCCAGATACATGGGTCTGCATTAGTTTAGTGCGCTAAAAAACACTGTTTGGGCTGGAATGCGATCTGGTGCATCAACAGCACAGTTCTGCTTAGAATAATATTGGTGTTCATGAGTACCATTATTCTTTTGCACAGAAATTTAGCATGCTAGCACATACACATAACAGTATTTCAGCACATCTCTCCTGCTGTTATTTTATTACTCCCTTCAGCAAAGCTCGCAGAAAGTTACAGGTGCTGCATGCTCAAGACAGAGAAGAAACGGGCATAAGTTCTAATCTTTTATGCCTCCTAAGACCTTCGGTTAAAATCACAAGGCCTGATATTCAAAGCGATTAACATGGTTAGCAGGGCCGGGATATTCAGCAGCACTAACACGCTTAATGCCACTGAATATCTGTGGCTGCCGGCTCTACAAGCCCTGATACTAACCGCTTAGCATTGGAGCATGTCGAAGGTGTTCTGGAGGTGGAGCCAATCGGTAACCAGTCAGCGGTGATACTGAGCTGCTGTGCGGTTAGCGATATGCAGTGAAAGCCAGGTGCAGGTAACCCTGGCTTAACATCCGCTGCATATCGTTAATCGGGCAGCAGCTCTACGTTACCACTGCCCAGTTACTGATCGGCAACAACTGCTAATCTGGATATTTGATGTCTGGGCCGGATATGATCCCAGCATTGAATATCCAGGTTTACTGTTCAGCTCCGGTGGCTAGCTGCGTTAGTAGTGCTGGACGCCGGCACTGAATATCGAGCCCACCGTGTTGAATTCAGCCTTCTGGTCTTCTGTGCATTTCTCTGCATCGTGCTGAATAGCTAATTGCTTCATTACCATGGATATAAATGTGGATTTCAGGGCACTAATCCTTAGTTTAGCATGCAGCTAAGTTTCATACTAATTCAGCAGTACCCTTGAAGGTTGGCAAAAGGTCTTAGATTGACCAGTTCATTTCTTTGGCTCCCATATTCAAGATGCGGATACATATTTCTAAGCAAATGTAGTAGTTTGCTCTTAGTCCCAGCAGAAGATGACGTTCATCTCAATCAAAAAAGTAATTTTTGATACAAAAAAGTCATTTATACTATCAGATGGTGTTTATTTGCAAAAATGCAAGAGTTAAGGCAAAGTCAGATGAAAGAACAGATAAAAGGGAACCATAAAACAATGAGCAAAAAAGTCAAAGATTAAGTCAATCTATGCAAATTGTTATTCAGAAGCTTGCAGTTACCTAAATCCAACAAAGAACCAAATGAATTCTATGCCATTTCACTAGGGTGCCTATGGCATGTAGCGTTCATTGCTATCTACTATATGCCACTCTTCAATTCCCTTTCTCCATGAGAAAAGATTGATCAGTTGCACTTGAAAGACAACCCGATATGGAATCCAACAATATTGTGGTTCTGGCCAGTATCATGAGGCGTTCCAGATAGCAGGGCTGCCAGCCAGTTTTACTCAGAAGCTATGCTGCAAAAAAGGGTTCAACAGATTTTGGTGGGCCTGACCTGCATGTACTGCTACCCATCCTCACATCAGTCAGTGAGACGGTTGATATAGTGTATCTGGACTTTCAGAAAGCCTTTGACAAGGTCCCTCATCAGAGACTTTTGGCAAAACTAAAGAGTCATGGGATAGGAGGCAGTGTACTACTGTGGATCAGGAAATGGTTAAAAGATAGAAAGCAGAGGGTAGTGCTAAATGGCCAATTTTCCCAATGGAGAAAGGTGAATAGTGGAGTACCCCAGAGATCAGTGCTGGGTCCGCTGCTTTTTGACATATTCATAAATGACCTGGAAAGTGGAATAACAAGTGAGGTTATCAAATTTGCAGATGACACAAAACTATTTAAAGTTGTTAAAATCAAGAGGATTGTGGAATATTGCAAGAGGATCCTGATAAATTTGGAAGACTGGGCATCAAAATGGCAGATGAAATTTAATGTGGACAAGTGTATAGTTGTGCACCTAGGGAAGAACAACCCAAACTATGGTTACACGATGCAAGGTTCCACATTAGGAACCACCACCCAGGAAAAAGATTTAGGCGTCATTGTGGATAACATGTTAAAAACCTCGGCCCAGTGTGCAGCGGCAGCCAAGAGAGCAAATAGAATGCTAGGTATCATAAGGAAAGGAATGGAAAATAAAACAAAAGATATTATAATGCCTCTATATCGTTCCATGGTGAGACCGCACCTTGAATATTGTGTGCAATTCTGGTCGCCGTATCTTAAAAAGGATATAGAGTTATTAGAAAAGGTTCAGAGAAGAGCCACCAAAATGGTAAAGGGGATGGAAGGATACTCCTATGAAGAAAGGCTAAAAAGGTTAGGGCTCTTTAACCTGGAAAAGAGACGGCTGAGGGGAGATATGATAGAAGTCTATAAATTAATGAATGGAGTGGAACGGGTAAAAGTAGATTGATTGTTTACGTAATCAGAATATAGAAAGAGTAGGGGACATGCAATGAAGCTACAGGGTAAACTATTTAAGACTAATAAAAGAAAATATTTTTTTCACTCAACGTGTAATCAAACTCTGGAATTTGTTACCGGAGGATGTAGTAAAGGCTGTTAGTGTAGCTGGGTTTAAAAAATGTTTGGACAAGTTCCTGGAGGAAAGGTCCATAAACCATTATTAAGAAGGGACCCAGGATATCAATGCTTGACCCAGTACAAGCATTGTGGAACCTGTGTCTTTTGGGGAAACTGCTAGGTACGTATGACCTAGACTGGCCACTGTTGGAAACAGGATACTGGGCTTGATGGACCTTGGTCTAACCCAGTATGGCATATCTTATGTTCTTATGTTCTGCTGGCATTAACCTTTAAAAAGGAGAAAGAGCAGCTTTTAAACTTGATAATAATGGAAAGCTGACAGTCGCCCAAGAGCGCATGGTTTGGAAGGATGTACCCTTGAAGGATACTAGCAAAAGAGAGAAGTTAGGGCATGCCATCAGAGAGGTTCCAAAAAAGATAAAAGTAACCCGAATGCCCTTAAGTACAGAGCAGACAGAGCTTAACGATTCCAAATGACCCCATCAACTGATAAACAGATTAATATGAATAAAATAAAACTTCTAAAATGCCTGTATACAAATACTAGAAGTCTAAAAAATAAGATGGGAGAGTTGGAATATATAGCACCAAATGAAAGGTTAGATATGATTGGCATCTCAGAGACCTGGTGGAAGGCAGACAACCAATGGAACATTGTGATACCTGAGTACAAACTATATCATAATGATAGAGAAAATCAAATTGGTGGATGGGTTGCGCTCTATGTTAGAGAGGGCATTGAGTCAGAAAATATTAAGGTTTTACAGGAAACAAAATTAGTTGTAGAATCTCTATGGATAGAAATTCCATGTAAATAGGGGAAGGCGATGGCAGTGGGGGTGTACTACCAACAGCTTGGACAAGAATGAACAGATGGATGATAAAATGCTCAAAAAAATCAGGGAAGCTAACAAAAGTTACAACACAGTAGTAATAATGGGTGATTTCAATTACCCTGGTATCAACTGGGTCAGTGTCATAGCAGGACATGCTAGGGAGATAAAGTTTCTAGATGAAATAATGACTGCTTCATGGAGAAGCTGGTTCATGAGCTGACAAGAGGGGAATTCTGGTTGCCGTATCTTAAAAAGGATAAACGTTATTAGGAAAGATACAAAGAAGAGCCACCAAAATGGTAAAGGGGATGGAAGGATACCCCTATGAAGAGAGGCTAAAAAGGTTAGGGGCTCTTCAACCTGGAAAAGAGACACCTGAGAGAAGATATGATAGAGGTCTATAAATTAATGAATGGAATGGGTAAATGTAGATCGATTGTTTATGTCATCAGCATATAGAAAGACTAGGGGACATGCAATGAAGCTACAAGGTAACCTATTTAAGACTAATAAGAGAAGATATTTTTTCACTCAACATGTAATCAAACTCTGGAATTTGTTACTGGAGGATGTAGTAAAAACTGGGTTTAAAAAAGGTTTGGACAAGTTCCTGGAGGAAACGTCCATAAACCATTATTAAAAGGGACCCGGGATATCACTGCTTGACCCAATACAAGCATTGTGGAACCTGTGTCTTTTGGGGAAACTGCTAGGTACGTATGACCTAGACTGGCCACTGTTGGAAACAGGATACTGGGCTTGATGGACCTTGGTCTGACCCAGTATGGCATATCTTATGTTCTTATGTTCTGCTGGCATTAACCTTTAAAAAGGAGAAAGAGCAGCTTTTAAACTTGATAATAATGGAAAGCTGACAGTCGCCCAAGAGCGCATGGTTTGGAAGGATGTACCCTTGAAGGATACTAGCAAAAGAGAGAAGTTAGGGCATGCCATCAGAGAGGTTCCAAAAAAGATAAAAGTAACCCGGATGCCCTTAAGTACAGAGCAGACAGAGCTTAACGATTCCAAATGACCCCATCAACTGATAAACAGATTAATATGAATAAAATAAAACTTCTAAAATGCCTGTATACAAATACTAGAAGTCTAAAAAATAAGATGGGAGAGTTGGAATATATAGCAAAACCAAAACCAAATCATGCATTAACAAGGAAATATATAACAACTATCTTAAAAAATACAAGGATACTTTAGATAGCACAAAAAAATCTTATTACGCGGCAATCCTATCAAAATCTTATAACAGACCACGAGAACTATTCACCATTGTTAGAAATCTAACTAATAATCCCCAAACATCTAACAATGAAATCACCGATATTTCGGTACAAACCCTAGCCAAACACTATCAAAACAAATCTACACAACCTAGAATGAACCTAGACTATATCAATACGTTTCATCATTGTTCAGATGAATGGTCAGACTTCCATCCAGTATCAAAAGATTCACTAAAGAATATCATTTCCAATCTCAACACCACAACCTCCTTTCTTGATCCATGCCCTGTAACATGGATAAAAAGTACACTTCCAATACTTCTATCATACATTCTCCCCATAATCAACCTCTCATTACATCAAGGACACCTCCCATCCATGCTTAAACATGCTCAAATCCGCCCAATTCTCAAAAACAACACGCTTGACAAAACATCACCAAAATCATACAGACCTATCTCAAGTATCCCTTTTTTGGCTAAAATAATAGAAAAAGTGGTACAAATCCAGACACAAGAATACCTAGACTCATCCTACCCACTTGATGAACACCAATATGGATTTAGACCTCAACATGGAGTTGAAACACTCTTAACAGTCTTAACTGACGTGCTACTGAGAGGGATTGACAATCACAAACAAGCATTTATACTCCTATTTATTGATATTTCGGCAGCATTTGATAGTGTTCACCACACTATAATGCTTAATAACCTGAAACAAATAGGAATAAATGCCACTGTACACAAATGGTTCACCTCTTATCTAAACAACAGAACGCAAAATGTAAGAATAGGCAACCAAACATCAACCATTTACAAACAAGAAATTGGACTCCCACAAGGCTCTGCGCTTTCAGCCCTCCTGTTCAATATTTACATTAAACCAGTCTGCAATATTTTTAAAAAATTTAGAGTATACTATCATCTATATGCAGATGATATAATGATGTACATCCCTTTCACAATTCCTAACTTACCAATAAAACAACTATCAGATTGTTTCAATGAAATAACAACCTGGCTAAAAGCTCAAAACCTCCACATTAATCATTCAAAAACAGAAGTCCTAATTGTAACAAAAAAACAGTCATATATCCCTCCAACCCACATAACAATACAAAATCATGACATTAAAATAAAAAACGAAATAAGATACCTAGGTGTTATATTAGACACACATCTGACGATGACTACTCATATCAGAAACACTATAAAGAAAATATATTTTAAACTCAAAATCCTTAAACAACTTCGCCCGTTAGTACACCTACAAGACTTCATTAATATAATCCAGGCTACAATAACCCCGCACTTTGATTTTGCTAACCTAATTCTTCTAGGAATAACAAAACAAAATATCAAAAGAATCCAACTAGCACAAAATGCAGCAGCTAGAATTATAATGAAAGCACACTCATTCCAGCACATAACACCAATACTAGCTTCCCTTCATTGGTTGCCAATTCAAAGCAGGATAATATATAAAACTACAATAACTACTTTTAAAGCATTAAATCACATGGCCCCAATCCCACTAAACAACCTAATCAGTATGGAACCTCAAAAAACTACGCACAGAAAAGGACACTCAAATAAACTAAACTCTCCTCATGATTTCATAAAAGCAAATAAATTAACTAACAACAGAGCTTTCTCTCATGCAGCCCCATCCACCTGGAATTCCCTTCCAGAGGACCTACGATCTATAAACGAAATTATGGAACTCCGTAAAAAACTAAAAACCTATCTATTCTCCATGCACTACGGCAACATAGATAATCCTTCGATTTACTCAGATAACGGCTAAAATCACCTGACTGAGTAATACTAAATCCTACAATTTAACAGAAAAACCACTGAACTAAAAACACTATGATTAAACCCTAAAGTACCACTACTTGTATCTGTATATAGTTTATTGTACATAGTTTAAAAGCAAGTTTTATGCTGTTATGTATTAGCTTATGCTGTTAACCAATATATTGTTTATTGTTACATGATGTTCGATGTAAAACCAAGCTCATGCTTTGTGGATTTTGTTTTATTGTAAACCGCAACTGAACTCTGGAAGATGCGGGATATAAATGATTGTTAAATAAATAAATAAAAATAAAATAGCACCAAATGAAAGGTTAGATATGATTGGCATCTCAGAGACCTGGTGGAAGGCAGACAACCAATGGAACATTGTGATACCTGAGTACAAACTATATCATAATGATAGAGAAAATCAAATTGGTGGAGGGGTTGCGCTCTATGTTAGAGAGGGCATTGAGTCAGAAAATATTACGGTTTTACAGGAAACAAAATTAGCTGTAGAATCTCTATGGATAGAAATTCCATGTAAATAGGGGAAGGCGATGGCAGTGGGGGTGTACTACCAACAGCTTGGACAAGAATGAACAGATGGATGATAAAATGCTCAAAAAAATCAGGGAAGCTAACAAAAGTTACAACACAGTAGTAATAATGGGTGATTTCAATTACCCTGGTATCAACTGGGTCAGTGTCATAGCAGGACATTCTAGGGAGATAAAGTTTCTAGATGAAATAATGACTGCTTCATGGAGAAGCTGGTTCATGAGCTGACAAGAGGGGAATTCTGGTTGCTGTATCTTAAAAAGGATAAGCGTTATTAGAAAAGGTACAAAGAAGAGCCACCAAAATGGTAAAGGGGATGGAAGGATACCCCTATGAAGAGAGGCTAAAAAGGTTAGGGGCCCTTCAACCTGGAAAAGAGACACCTGAGAGAAGATATGATAGAGGTCTATAAATTAATGAATGGAATGGGTAAATGTAGATCGATTGTTTATGTCATCAGCATATAGAAAGACTAGGGGACATGCAATGAAGCTACAAGGTAACCTATTTAAGACTAATAAGAGAAAATATTTTTTCACTCAACATGTAATCAAACTCTGGAATTTGTTACTGGAGGATGTAGTAAAAACTGGGTTTAAAAAAGGTTTGGACAAGTTCCTGGAGGAAACGTCCATAAACCATTATTAAAAGGGACCCGGGATATCACTGTTTGACCCAATATAAGCATTGTGGAACCTGTGTCTTTTGGGGAAACTGCTAGGTACTTATGACCTAGATTGGTCACCGTTGGAAACAGGATACTGGGCTTGATGGACCTTGATCTGACCCAGTATGGCATATCTTATGTTTTTATGTTCTTATAAAGCAATTTGGGCCTAGTCCTTAGTGGAACACAAGATCTGGTGCAAGATATAAGGGTGTTGGGGCCACTTGGCAATAGTGATGATTGCATGATCGCATTTGATTTAATAAAAGGAGGAGGGATGGCAAGGAAATCCACAGTACAACCTTTTAACTTTCAAAAGGGAGACTATGATAAAATGAGGAAAATAGCTAAGAAAAAACTAAAAGTAGCAGGTACAAAGGATAAAGATTTACAACAAGCATGGGCATTATTTAAAAATACTATATTGGAATCCCAGACTAGATCCATTCCACGCTTTAAGAAAAGTGGAAAGAAGGCCAAAAACTGTCAGCATTTTTTAAAGGTAAGGTCAGAGAGGCTGTTTTATCCAAAAGCACCTTTCAGGAAATGGAAAAAGGAGCCAAATGATGAAAACATGAAACAACATAAGTAATGGCAAGTTAGATTCAAGGCATTGATAAGGCAGGCAAAGAAAGAATTTGAAGAAAAGCTTGCCATGGAAGCAAAAATGTATAATAAAACCTTTTTCGTAGCAAAAGACCTGTGAGAGAGTCAGTTGGATCATTAGATAATAGAGGGGTAAAAGAGGCACTAAGGGAGGACAAGACAATGGCAGAGAGTGAATGAATTCTTTGCTTTGGTCTTTACTGAAGAGGATGTAAGAAAGCTACCCATGCCTGAAATAGTATTTAAAGGTGATGTATCGGAAGTGTTGAAAGAAATATTGATAAATTGGGACGATGTATTACAACTATTTGATAAACTGAGGAGTAGCAAGCCACCTGGACCAGATGGTCTTGAAGGACTAGAAAGGGGGACTGTTACTTCTGGAGAGAAATCTGCAACTGTGAGTATATACTTCTGGTAATTTTCTAAAAAGAATTCTTTGTATTAAAGCTACTTAATCTGTGAACCCACTGTTTTTTGTTGGATCAGTTAGGGTCTAGTAGCAGCAATTAAAGTTTGAATTTAAAACACAGAGGAGAACTTTCTGGTTACATTTCATACCCAGTAGAGAGCTTGTAGTTTAAATTTAATAGTCACTCAGGGCCAAGTAACAGCAAAGTACTTTTAGTTTAAATTTAACACACAGAAGAGAGCTTTCTGGTTACATTTGGAACCCAGCAGAGAGCTTGTAGTGTACACTTAATAGTCACTCAGGGCCTAGAATCAGAAAAGTACTTTTAGTTTTAAAACACAGAAGAGAGCTTTCTGGTTAAATTTAGAACCCAGCAGAGAGCTTGTAGTTTAAATTTCATAAGAAGTTAGAGCCTAGCAGCAGCTAAGAGCTATAATTTAAATCAAATCAGAATTTAGCTTACCTCAGCAGCACAAGACAGGGTACTGTGTAGCAGCCCTCTTTTAATAAGTGTTATTTCCCTCCCTCCCTCCCCACACCCACCCCTGGGATAATCATAGCTTTATAGGTACTTACACATCTTAAAAGACAGGAGGTGCTTTCAGGTGAAGCTCATTACCCAAATCAATCATACACTAAGGACCTGAGATTAATTAAGCTTCAGGTGAACAAGGTATATTAAACGTATTAGGTACAGTTTTATTGGTATAAACACCCATAGCAACCCCTAGTAAGTAAGAACTTAAAGAACTAGACACAAACTTAAAACTAAGATGCAGACAGCAGTCCAGCAGCGGGATGGGGGCTTTCCAGTCTTTTGCATTGAGTGTCACATGTATGATTTTCTCCCAGTTGGTGAGAGGTCTTACATGTGCACTAGGTGCAAGGAGCTCTTTGCTCTCAGGGAACAAGTCCGTTCTCTAGAGGCTAGAGTAGCAGACTTGGAAAACATAAGATAGACAGAGAGGTACATAGACGAGACCTACAGGGATATAGTCCTGAAGTCCCACCTCCAGTCTGGCAGCACCCCTGTTGCCATGGAGGAGAGAGGTCACGTGACAGGAGAGCATCACCCTGGTGTGGCAGGAAGTGATCCTGTAACTAGGACCTGTCCTCCAGGTGATGTAAAACCCTCTCGCACCGAGGAAGTTTCTCCAGGGCCATGTGCCCATGAGGGAAGGGTTAGGACAGCCGTTATAGTTGGTGATTCAATCATTAGGCATGTAGATAGCTGGGTGGCTGGTGGACGTGAGGATCGCCTGGTAACATGCCTGCCTAGTGCGAAGGTAGCGGACCTCACGCGCCACCTAGATAAGGTCTTAGATAGTGCTGGGGAGGAGTCTGCTGTCTTGGTACATGTCGGTACCAATGACATAGGAAAATGTGGTAGGGAGGTTCTGGAGGCAAAATTTAGGCTTTTAGGTAGGAAGTTGAAATCCAGAACTTCCATGGTAGCATTCTCTGAAATGCTTCCTGTTCCACGCGCAGGACCCAAAAGGCAGGCAGAGCTCCGGAGTCTCAATGCGTGGATGAGACAATGGTGCAGAGATGAGGGTTTTGGATTTGTTAGGAACTGGGGAACAATCTGGGGAAAGGAGGGGCTCTTCCGAAGGGATGGGCTTCACCTTAACCGGGATGGAACCAGGCTGCTGGCATTAACCTTTAAAAAGGAGATAGAGCAGCTTTTAAACTAGATATTAGGGGAAAGCCGACAGTCGCCCAAGAGCGGATGGTTCGGAAGAATGTATCCTTGAAGGATACTACCAAAATCAGAGAGGTTCCACAAAAGAGTAAAGTAGCCCAAATGCCCTCAAGTATGGAGCAGACAGAGCTTAAAGATCCCAATTTACCCATGTCTAACAATAGCCAAATTAACATGAATAAAATACATTCTCTAAAATGCTTGTATGCAAATTCTAGAAGTCTAAAGAATAAGATGGGAGAGTTAGAATATATAGCACTAAATGAAAGGTTAGATATGATTGGAATATCAGAGACATGGTGGAAGGAGGACAACCAGTGGGACACTGTGATACCTGGGTACAAACTATATCGTAATGATAGAGCTGATCAAATTGGTGGAGGGGTTGCGTTCTATGTTAGAGAGGGCATTGACTCAGAAAGGATTAAAGTTTTGCAGGAAACAAAATCTGCTGTAGAATCTATATGGATTGAAATTCCATATAAAAGGGGGAAGGCAATGGCAGTGGGGGTGTACTATCGAGCACCTGGCCAGAATGACCAAATGGATGATGAAATGCTCAAAGAAATCAAGGAAGCTAACAAAAGTTACAGCTCAGTAATAATAATGGGTGATTTCAATTACCCCGGTATCGACTGGGTCAGTGTCATGTCAGGACATGCTAGGGAGATAAAGTTCCTAGATGAAATAAATGACTGCTTCTTGGAGCAGCTGGTTCATGAACCAACCAGAGGGGAAGCCATATTAGACCTAGTCCTTAGTGGAACACCAGATCTAGTGCAAGAGATAAGGGTGTTGGGGCCACTTGGCAATAGTGATCATAGCATGATTACCTTTGATTTAATTAGTGGAGGAGGGATAGTAAGGAAATCCACAGTACTACCTTTTAACTTTCGAAAGGGAGACTATGATAAAATGAGGAAAACAGTTAAGAAAAAACTAAAAGGAGCAGTTGCAAAGGTTAAAGACGTACATCAAGCTTGGTTGTTGTTGAAAAATACTATCTTGGAAGCCCAGACCAGCTGTATTCCACGCTTTAAGAAAAGTGGAAGGAAGTCCAAAAAACTGCCAGCATGGTTTAAAGGTGAGGTCAGAGAGGCTGTTGTTGCCAAAAAAGCATCTTTCAGGAAATGGAAAAAAGAGCCCAACGACGAAACCTGGAAACAGCACAAGCACTGGCAAGTCAAATGCAAGGCATTGATAAGGCAGGCAAAGAGAGAATTTGAGAAGAAGCTTGCTGCGGAAGCAAAAACGCGAAATAAAGACCTTTTCAAGTACATTCGTAGCAAAAAACCTGTGAGAGAGTCAGTTGGTCCATTAGATGATAAAGGGGTTAAAGGAGCACTAAGAAGCGACAAGGCGATAGCGGAGAGACTGAATGAATTCTTTGCTTCGGTCTTTACTGAGGAAGATGTAGGGATGTTATCCATGACTGAAGTGGTATTTAAAGGTGCGGAAGAATTGAAGGAAATATCGATACATCGGGAAGATGTCTTACAACTATTAGATAAACTGAAGAGTAGCAAATCACCTGGGCCGGATGGTATACATCCAAGGGTGTTGAAAGAACTGAAATATGAGATTGCAGACCTACTATCAGTAATCTGTGAACTATCTTTAAAATCATCTCTAATACCTGAAGATTGGAGGATCGCCAATGTAACACCAATTTTTAAAAAGGGTTCCAGGGGTGATCCGGGAAACTACAGACCGGTGAGCCTGACATCAGTACCGGGAAAAATGGTAGAAACCATCATAAAGAATAAAATTACTCAGCATTTAGATAGTCACAACCTAATGGGAGACAGCCAACATGGCTTTATGCAAGGAAGATCTTGTCTTACTAATCTGTTATGTTTTTTTGAAGGAGTGAATAAACAGGTGGACAAAGGTGAGTCGGTTGATATTGTGTATCTGGACTTTCAGAAAGCCTTTGACAAGGTCCCTCATCAGAGACTTTTGGCAAAACTAAAGAGTCATGGGATAGGAGGCAGTGTACGATTGTGGATCAGGAACTGGTTAAAAGATAGAAAGCACAGGTTAGGGCTAAATGGCCAAGTTTCCCAATGGAGAAAGGTGAATAGTGGTGTACCCCAGGGATCTGTGCTGGGTCCCCTGCTTTTTGACATATTCATAAATGACCTGGAAAGTGGAATAACGAGTGAGGTGATCAAATTTGCAGATGACACAAAACTATTTAAAGTTGTTAAAACCCAAGAGGATTGTGAAAAATTGCAAGAGGATCTTGATAAATTGGAAGACTGGGCATCAAAATGGCAGATGAAATTTAATGTGGACAAGATCAAGGTTATGCACCTAGGGAAGAAAAACCCAAACTATGGTTACACGATGCAAGGTTCCACATTAGGAACCACCACCCAGGAAAAAGATTTAGGCGTCATTGTGGATAGCATGTTAAAACCCTCGGCCCAGTGTGCAGCGGCGGCCAAGAGAGCAAATAGAATGCTAGGTATCATAAGGAAAGGAATGGAAAATAAAACAAAAGATATTATAATGCCTCTATATTCTTCCATGGTGAGACCGCACCTTGAATATTGTGTGCAATTCTGATCGCCGTATCTTAAAAAGGATATAGCGATTTTAGAAAAGGTTCAGAGAAGAGCCACCAAAATGGTAAAGGGGATGGAAGAATACTCCTATGAAGAAAGGCTAAAAAGGTTAGGGCTCTTTAACCTGGAAAAGAGACGGCTGAGGGGAGATATGATAGAAATCTATAAATTAATGAACGGAGTGGAACGGGTAAACGTAGATCGATTGTTTACGTTATCAGAATATAGAAAGACTAGGGGACATGCAATGAAGCTACAGGGTAAACTATTTAAGACTAATAAAAGAAAATATTTTTTCACTCAACGTGTAATCAAACTCTGGAATTTGTTACCGGAGGATGTAGTAAAGGCTGTTAGTGTAGCTGGGTTTAAAAAGGTTTGGACAAGTTCCTGGAGGAAAGGTCCATAAACCATTATTAAGAAGTGACCGAAGATATCAATGCTTGACCCAGTACAAGCATTGTGGAACTTGTCTCTTGGGGAAACTGCTCGGTACATATGACCTAGATTGGCCACTGTTGGAAACAGAATACTGGGCTTGATCCACCTTGGTCTGACCCAGTATGGCATATCTTATGTTCTTATGGTATACATCCAAGGGTGTTGAAAGAACTGAAATATGAGATTGCAGTAATCTGTGAACTATCATTAAAATGATCTGTAATGCCTGAAAATTGGAGAATGGCCAATGTAATGCCAACTTTTAAAAATGTTTCCAGCGGTGATTCAAGAAACTACAGACTGGTGAGCCTGATGCCAGTACCAGGCACCAGAATGGTAAGGGGTATGAGGAAAGGATTAAAAGCTTATGAGTGGGTGGCAGGATCTAGTGAATCCAGGGTGATAGGTAGTGAAGGGCCGAGTGAGTAGATGGGGTTATCAGTAGCAGAGGGTCAAAGTGAGTAAGTAAATGGGAGGTTAGAAATAGTGGGGGGATGAGAGACTGAGTGAGCACATGCACTGTAGTAGTTATGAATGGCAGGCCGTCTGAGTGAGTGAATGGATGGGGGACTTGTGAGTGGTGGGGGCCGAGTGAGTGCAGACAGAGTTGAATGACCACTGTAGGGAAATGTAAGTAAATGTGGGTTGGGAGTGGTTTGATATTGCTGAAAGAATGTTTTGAGCCAGCCCCTTCTCTCTTCCTGTTCCCTTTATCCTCCTCCCTCTCTCCCTTCTCTTCTTTTGTTTCCCTCTCTCCTCCTCCCCACTTCCATTCCCTTCCTTTACCTTCCCTCCTGACCTTCTCCTGAATCTGCACTTATCTTCGCCAGCAGGGGCGTGACGCTATCCTCCAGCTCTTCAGTCAGTAGCACTGCAGGTCCTGCTGCTTTCCGCCTATGAGGTTGTGGGACCTGACACTGGCACTTTAATCAGCATCACATCGGGTCCGTTGTTCTTCACTGGTAGGGATGTGGGAACCTCCACTGGCAAGTCAGTCAGAATCCCGGCTGTTCCTGCTGCTCTTCCCTGGAAGACATGGGAATCTTTGCCAGCCACTGAACACCATCATCACATTCTATCTCCATATACATAGCTTGTGCATGTGTAAAGAAAGCTATGCATACGGATGGACAGATAGATTGACAGTCAACAATAGGTGGCATCCACTGACGTGATGCACATCTCAAAATGTTAACACATAAGAGGATATGTCATAGATGAAGTGTTAAGAAGAAGCCCGTAAAGCAAGGTGTATCTTTAAATGTTTATCTGTGATTGGGATTGGTGGTTAAGTCTTACAGTGCTTTGTGTTCTGTTTGCGTGATAGGAAGCAATTTGTGCAACTGCAGGAAGACCAGTCTGTCCCCTGGCCATTGGCTCAAGGGGTTCCCAGGATTCTGTGTTTCTTTACCTTTATCTTTATTTTGTTTCTGGATATACTGCCTTGGCCTAGGCATACAGGTGGTTTACAACATACAATAAAAAGACGGCAAGGAAGGAAAAGGATAGGAATGCCAATTAACTGACAGGTCAGTGGAGGTAAAGAATTGTGAAGGACAGTGATAGAAGTAGACAGAGAAGGGGAGAGGAAGAACCTACAAGGAGACCAAAGTGGGGTTGGGGAAGTTCAGAATACTCATGGTGGAGGGGTGGGTAGGTCAAAGGCTAGCTTGAAGAGGTGAGTCTTTAAGGCAGCCTTAAACCCGATGAAAGAAAGTTCAGAATGGAGGGTGTGGAAGAGAGAATTCCACAGTGCAGGACCCAGGAAGAAGAAAGCTGCACCCCGCGTGCGTTCGAGGCGAGCCCTAGAGACAGAGCGAAGAGCTAAGCGGTGGGTATGAACAGAATGTAGAAGGCAGTGGGGATTATGAAAATGCAAAAGGTCGGCCAGATACCGGGGAGTGGAGGTGTGAATGATCCTATACACAAACTTAAGAATTTTATAATGAACCAGTAGAGGCGAATAAGGAGCGGAGAAACGTGATCAAAACAAGAGGAATGGGTGATAGTGCATGCTGCTGTGTTCTGAAGTAACTGGAGTCTATGGAGCTGATATTGTGGAAGGCCAGCCAAAACAACATTATTTAGTTTATATATGGCTACTACTAGTCATTTTTATAGCGCTACCAGGCGTACACAGCCATGTAAAAGACAGTCCATACTCCTAAGACCTTACAGGCTAGTCAAGACCAACAACACAACTGGGGATTAGGATATATGTGAGGGAATGGTAAGGAAACACATAGGAGGTGAACGGGGGGGAGAGGGGGGGGGGGGAGATCAGGATCCAAAAGCAATCTCAAATAAGTGAGTTTTAAGCCTGGATTTAAACAGGGCCAGAGATGGAGCCTGATGCACCAACTCGGATAGTTTGTACCAGGCATAAGGAGCAGCTCTGATTTCTAGGGTGATAGATTTTATGTATGCACAGATGATGTTCAAATTCTGCTTCCATGGCCTGTAGGCGCAGTGAATCAATGCCCAGCTAGTGAGGTTGGGGAAATGGTTTCAGCTCTTTTGTCTTAAACTGAATATCATAAAGGCTGATTTTCTATGGCTCTTGGATGATCGAAATCCATCTTTGCTGCACCCACTTGATACATCTGGAACTCCACATTCATAGAATGTTTGTCGATTCATGATTTCAAATGCATGATTATGTTTCTGTTAGAAGGAAGGGAGTCTATTCCTTGCAGATTAGATAGCTGCACCCTTACTTACTGGACTTAAATTTGTTTATAGTGACTAAAACTCTGGTGTTGCTGTGATTAGATTATTGCAATTCCTTATTGCTGGGACTGACACAATGAGAACTACATTTACAGTTGGTACAAAACACAGCGGCCCATCTTGTCAGAGGCCTCTGCAAGTTGATCATACATCATATACTATGTTACTATGTTAACAGCATGTAAGGTACCATATGGGATGGCACCAGGTTACTTGAGGGAGCGGATATATACCTAGGCAAGCTTTGGGGCCCCAGGAAGGAAATTTGTTAATGGTTCCTGACCTTTGGGTCATGAGGAAAGAAGGACATCATGCCTGGGCATTTTTAGTTCAAGTCCCTTTATTGTGGAGTTTAACTTTGTAAAATTATATTTTACATTTCATATAACACTTAGAATATATCATTATAGCAGTCTATAAATGTCAATAATAAGATTAATCTGGTCATCAGTTCAAGAGGGTTTGTGCAACCTGTTCTTTTTCATGGAACCTATGGGCTCTCCAGACTTTTCAATTATTCTCCAAAGAATGTGAGATTTAAAGAGATTGGCTGACTCTTTAAATAATTCTCTTCTGAGTTAATCCAGTAAGAATGCTCAAAAATTGCACAAGGGTTAAGGGCCATTGTGGTCCTATCAAAGATTGCTGTATGGGCACTATCCATTGAAGATTATTCTGATACGCAGATTCTGGAATGTGCATGTGGTAGTGTAGCATGTGGTGGGAAGGGGTTTTCTGTTTAAACATCAAACAGACAGCAGTTTAGAGAAAACAAGCTTGTTTTTATTCAGACCCAGTTTGTTACACCTTCACACAGCTGGTCTCCCGGCCCTTCCTCCAGCACAGTTAAAGTTCCTTCCTTGCCCAGTTAAAGTTCCTACCTTTGTATGACTTATCTTGAAAGGATTCCTGGCTCCATGGGCCTCTCTTCCTCCTGCAGCCTGCTGCGTTTTAATCTTTCCTTGTGAGCCACACTCTCTCAGCCTTGACTCCGGACTGCAGGCTCTCTTAAAGGGGCCTGTTGTCCCTCTGGAGAGGGACAGGCAACACTCTATAGACCCCATCACAGTGCACATAAACAATATTGCAAAAGTGACAATATTTTAAATAACCACAGTAGAATGACTTTGAGAATTGTTCCAGAATAATAACAATTCTCAAAACTCTAGTGTTCTATTGACTAATATACAAAGTAACAGCATGTCACAGAGCTTCCCAAATCTATCTTGATGATCTCACAGCCAGCTGGGTTTTCAGTCTCTCCACAATCCATATGTATGAAGTAATCTGCATACACTGGGTGTCCAATATATGCACATTTATCTTATGCGTATTTATTGTGAATAGATATCCTGAGAACCTGACTGGCTGTGGAGTCTCCAAGATAGATTTAGAAAGCCCTTGCTATTAAAATCTATAAAATCTTATATCTAATTCTGTAAAAGCAAGCCCTGTAATATATTCTAAAAATTAAAAATAAAAGTTCCCTCCAGCTTTTGTTCCATACCTTCAGGGGTCCTCTTGACTGTTTAAGGTATCAGCTTCCCTTGTTTATTTACACTAGATAAAGGTAAGGTTGAGAAGAAAAGTATGAGCTCCCTACTAATACTACTACTTATTCCTAGTGGCATAGGCACAAGTTTCGGAAAGGGGTGGGCCACATGGGCCCAGGCCTCACCAACATCACGGCATGGCAGGTAGCCCATGGGCAGAAGAAAGCCGCGATCACGACAAAGATTCTTCCTCTCTGCCCGCGGGATATCAGACGCCCGTGGGCAGAACAGGAAGGGTATCTGCTTGGAGCCGGAGTTAGGGCGGAACTTGGGACGGTGCTTGGGCCCCCAAAGAAAAAGGCCTTTCACCGCCCCTATTCACTGGTGCATGCAAAATCAGTTTAATGCGCATTAACCTACAAATTAATGCGCATAAAGTTGTTTTCCACGCCTTAAAACATTCCAGAACAGAAATGCAGAAAATGTCAGCTCATCCAGTCTGAACACTGGCAAAATTCGGCCCTTCGTTCCTACGCACACTATTAAGACACATCCACTTTTTAGTCACCTCCCGTCTAGACTATTGCAACCTCGTCCTTGCTGGTCTCCTTCTGTATCATCTCTTTCCCCTTTAATCTGTTCAAAACTCAGCAGCATGGCTAATCTTCTGCAGCTTCGATATACTCATATAACTCTCTTCTCAAGTCACTTTGTTGTCTCCCTATTTGTTTCCGTTTGCATTTCAAACTTCTACTAACTTATAAATGCACTCATTCTGCTGCTCCTCACTACCTTTCCTTTCTTATCTTTCCTTACACTCCTCCTCTTCAGGAACTCCACTCTTCTGCAGATCCCTTCTATCTGCCACCTTCTCTTTTACTGCCACCTCTAGACTTTGATCTTTCCATTTTGCTGCTTCTTCTGCCTGGAACAAATTTACCTGAGTCTGCGTGCCAGGCTCCATCTCTGACTCTTTCCAAATCCAGGCTAAAAACTCACTTCTTCGAGGCTATTTTTGGATCCTGATCCACTTAGTCTCCTCCGTGTTTCCTCACCCTTCTCCTAGATATATCCTTGTCCCCAGCTGTTGTATTGTCTGTCTTGACTAGATTGTAAGCTCCGATGAGCAGGGACTTGTAGCGTTATACAAATGATAAGTAGTAGTAGTAACTCTTAAAAAATGTGTATTTGCATAAATGTTTGAAACAAACATTACAATGTCGGAAAGTGAGCTGAAAACAAGCCAAGCATATTTTCCATGCACATCCCTACTACGCCGACGCAGCACTCTGGGGCAATTTCTGTAGCTGCAGACAATGCAGGCACCTTTAACACATGGACTTGTACACCTTAGGGAAAATGTCTAAAGACAAATCTCCCATGTTGTTTCCCTTTGAAAATGAGCAAGTACAAAGCGTGTGCATCCAAAGCATTTGCATACTCGAAGGCACATTTTACAAATGACGTCCACGTGCAAATGTGGGACATCCAAGCTAGAAGGTCTGATGAGAAAAGCAGGCACGTCCAAGTTCAGGCACAATTTCACAAGCATGGACGCCTGCAGGGTATCTACATAGACATCCCCAGAACAGTATTCACGCTGCTAGAGATTTAGGAGTAGTGTAATGGTTGGAGTAGTGGGCTAGAACCAGGGAAGCCAGGCTTCAAATCCTAATGTTGCTATCATTGTGATTGTGGAGAGTGCAATCTTCTCTACACCATCTGAATGCTTTATGGCTAAAACAAGCACTTTCCTAATGCCTATTCGTGCCTTGGACAAGGCTTCTGAGATCAAACGGGGATTTCTAAATCCATTGCACGCCCCAGACCTTCCCCTGTCATGCCTCCTGCCTATGTGGGTGTCCCTCCACCAAAAACATCTTTAAAAGCCATTTGTAAAAGAGCTCTGGGGACATCTCCCCAATTTGGATATCTGCGTGCAAGTTTTTGGACGTCCAAATTGCGACTAAGGCTTTTAAAATGGCCTCCTTTGCACCTGCTGCTTGGGTATGTGTATGTATATGTGGGAGTATGGGGCTATATAGTGCATGTTTATCTGAAATTGTATGCACACCATTTTCTTCCTCTGATCTGAACATGCTCACAAAAACCCGTCTGTTCATCTCGCAGTATAGACTGGATTAACCAGATTTTTGGGAAAATTAAAATAGGGAAGAATCAGGATAACTTTTATTTCACTGTGAAAAGAGACCAATTAAGAATACTTCATGGGACTTTCATTAGTAGTATTGTATTAAACCTCTGAGATAGTTTAGCAAGGGAAACACATTATACTACATACCTCAGTAACAAACTTCTTTTTAGTCTGAAGGAATAAGAAAAACTACCGAATTCGAGGTATGATCAAAAAGTATCGAGACTTGTTGTGTAGCTATATAAGAATAGATTGCACCACGATGTTATTAAGCATGCAGTGACCTAGTTATGTGCAGAGTGTAGCGTGGCGGCAGTACACTTGTACTTTTTTAAAATCACATGATGTTTGGTATCGTGTAAAAGCAGCTCGGCAGATTTACAATGAGTGAAAAAAATTGAACAGTGAATTTGCATTAAATTCTGCCAGAAACTTGGAGATTCGTGCAAAGAAACTTATGACAAGTTACAGCAAATATATGGTGATGAATGCACGAGTCGTGCTCGAGTTTATGACTGGTACAAGCGTTTCCAAGAGGGCTGCCAAAGTGTTGACAGTGAAGAGCGTTCTGGAAGGCCACCCACGAGCAGGAATGAAGACAAAGTTGAAGAAGTGCGTGCTGCAATGCGCTCAAATCGTCGATTGACTATCATGCAGCTTGCTGAAGACACGGACATCAGTTTTGGGTCAGTACAGTCCATTCGTACTATTGATTTGGGGATGATACATGTGTCTGCAAAATTCATGTGGAAACTCTTATCTCCTGACCAAAAAGAAGATTGACTGCAGCCAAGGAGTTGCTGGAATCTGCTGAAAATGACTCAGATTTCATCAAAAAGATTATTTACTGGTGATGAATCATGGGCTTATGGTTATGACCCGGAAACTAAGACTCAATCCTCACAATGGAAGACTCCAAACTCTCCAGTATTACGTCTAAGTTCTGACTCATTTGAGAGATGCAGTTCATCGTAAGTGGTCAGAGTTGCACAGGAATGATGAATGGTTGCTTCAACACGATAACGCCCCAGCTCACGCATCACATCTTGGCCAGCAGTTCTTGGCCAAACACCAAATCGAGCAAGTCCATCAGCCTCTGTACTCTCCTGACCTCTCATCCTGTGACTTTTTCTTGTTTCCAAAACTGAAATTACTACTGAAAGGAAGGAGATTCAATGACTTGGAGACCATTAAGCAAAATTCGACACAGCAGCTTCACGGCATAACGAAAGGCGCAGTTCAAAATTGTTTCCAGCAGTGGCAGGAACGCTGGAGGAAGGGTGTTTTATCGGAAGGGGACTACTTTGAAAGAGACTGAGTGCAATAACTGTCAGTGTTATACTTCTTGTGTTATTGTACAAGTCTCGATACATTTTGATCGCACCTCGTAACCCAGTAACAAGTGAACAAACAAGTAGGACTACACACAGGGAATCAGAACAAAAGTGTTAGGAGTGAAATCCTAAATTAAAAAGTAAATAAATATTTCACATAAAAGAGGCTATGGCTTTTGTTTTTGCTGACAGGACAGCTGAGGAAAAGGTAGAGACTATGGAATGTCTTTTTTTTTTATTATTTCAACAGCACCTGCAGTAGAAGTATGGCTGGGAAACATTGTGTTTCTAAAGCTGTCACCACCATTACTATGTCTGCCTCCGAGCTGATCTAGGGCAAGGGACTGGTTCAGTGTGCAAGTTGCCTGCAAGTTGACTCCCTCAGGAAATAACAGGCCAATGCAGAAAACTAGCACGGCCTTTAAGCACAGATAACGTCACATTTAAGTATACTTACTGCTACCACCAAATACAGAAAAGAGATGGATGTGTGCAAAAACAGCAAAGGAAAAACTAGCGCACAATTAATGCCAAGAGTATTTAAATCATAGGCAAATGAGCTGCACATAATGAAATGCACCCGATGCAGAGAAACACATAGAAGATTTCACAACCAGCATTAGCCCCAATATCTTTACGCCTGGGTCTGAGGTGGCTTAAACATCTAGCGTGTGCCCTTGACAGTATTTTGATGGCATCGGATGCTTTTCTCAATGCCTGACTCATCTGAGGAGAAATGTCAAAGATGATCCTGACATCGGGGAAAGCCCCCGATACCATCAAAATACTATTTGGGGCCAAAGCCCCCGGCATAAAGTGAATCCTTGGTGGCTCAGTGGCCCTGATCCTCCTAACTAAAAATAAACCTGGTGGCCCAGCGTCCCCAAACCCCCCACCCCTCCCAATTAAAAATAAACCAAGTGGCCAAGCAGCCCTGAACCCCCCACCCCCTCCTGGTACCTTCAGAAACGAGCAGGAGCACTGCCCACAAACTCCCTCTCTTGCACCACCATCTTGAAAAATTGTGGCACCTGGTCTCACACGGTGCATTCTGGGATGCATTGGGCGAGGTCAGAGTGCCATATAAGATATATTGAGCAGGGGGTGGGAGGTTTATGGCCGCTGGGCCACCAGGTTTATTTTTAGTTGGGAGGGGAGAGGTGGGAAGACAGGGTCGCTGGGCCACCAGATTTATTTTAAGTTGGGTGGGGGATTCGGGGCCACTGTTTGGCATCAGATTTATTTTTAGTGGGGTGAGGTGGGGAATTTGGGGATGCTGGGCCACCAGGGATTCACTTTTTATTGGGGGCACTGGCTCTTGACAGTATTTTGATGGCCTCGAGGGCTTTCCCTGATGCCTGGATCATCTGAGTTCCCCTCAGATGATCCAGGCATCAAAGAAAGCCCCCGATGCCATCAAAATACTGTTGGGGCTCATATGCAAATTAGCCATGCAGTGCCCCTGTTTCTCTGGGAGATCATGCCAAACTAGCACCAACTTCTTTGCGCATGTGTTTGACTTGCTCTCCCAGTTTAATGCTGCCAGTTTGTGCATAGTTTATAGCCTGGCTTATTCCTTATACCCCCTTTCTGCATGCCAGTGCTGAAGTTGAACACTATCGGTGCAGTGCAAATAGGTGTAAAATGTTAATAGAGTGCGACGTCAGCACTGGCTTTCTGCATCGGCCTGTAAGTGAGAGAGGAGGTGACAAAGCTGAGAAGCATTTGTGACAATGAGAGGTTCATTGATGAAATGCTTATTGAGTTGAATTGGTTTGCAGCTTGTCGTGCTGTGAGGGCTTGTGTGCATCAGTGATGCTGAGAGCTAAACTATCGGTAGTTTAACTACTGGCAGGGTCTTCCAAGATGGACAGGTCTCAGCTGAGGTGCCAGACCAAGACAAACCGCCCATCTGGGCAGCAGCAGAATGGGATAGTGTTGACGGCGGAGAATCACATTTCTGTGACAACGGCAACAACACCAAACTTAAACTGCGTGGAAGAAAGGCCCAGCAATCTAATTCTGTATCTTGCCATGAAAACCCAGTGGATAGTTACAACAAAACAAATTGTGCTATAGTGCTGGAAGATGAGACCCCCAGGTCGGAAGGCACTCAACTAGCTACTGGGAAGAGCTGAAGACTTTTCAGAGTAAAGCCAGCATTTATGATGTGGTTGGATCAAAGCCCTCGGGATGTCTGACAGCTGATGTATCTATTTATTTATTTATTTATTTAACTGCATTTATATCCCGCTTTTCACAGGGTCAAAGCGGTGTAACATATAACATAGGGGGGGGGGGCAATTTTCAAGGTGGGGCCATCACCAAGGGGCAACAATTAATGATTTGGGTAGACATGGACATGTATACTTTTGCTGAATCTAAGCATTAGGTCATGCGGATGGGGTGGTATTTCTGTTCAGAGATGTTCACGGAAGAGGATTGTCTTCAGCTGTTTCTTAAATGATGTGATGTCAGCGTTGTTCCTGATGTGGTTTGGTAGAGAGTTCCAGAGGGATGGAGCATAAAGTTCGAAGGCTCTGTTGCAGGTCCGTTGTGTGGATTTGGTTCTTTTGTGGGGGACAACGATAGAGTTATTGGAGGAATGTCTGGTTGGTCTGTTGTGGGATGGGCGAGGCAGTAGGGAGTGGAGTGAGGTGTTCCTTGTTTGGTGGATAGTTTTGTGGATGAGTAGGATAGCCTTGTATTTGATTCTTGCTTATTTATTTATTTTATTTATTTATTTAAATTCTCTTATATACCGCACTATTCAGCATCAGCGCGGTTCACATAGAACAAAAAAAATCTCAGTACAGTCAACATGCATGAGTTTACAGATAACAAGGGAAGGAACTTGGATAACAAGGGTAACTATCTACAATCTATTTACAAGGAAAACATTACTGTATCGGTATCAGTTACAAGGAGCAGTTACTATGAACATAATCTTTACTTATAGAGAATCGGACTTGGCATGTTAATTGAGACACCAAGGAACTGTATTAATGGGTGGAATCGCTGAGGTCTATGGGTGCCGTTGACTCTATAAGGTACTTGTTAAAGAGGTGGAATTTAAGAGCTTTCTTAAATTGTGTTAGGCTGTTGATAGCCCGGATGCCAGGGGGTAGTGCATTCCAGCACCTTGGGGCACAGAGGATAAAGGCTCTGTTGGCTGTAGAAGTAGTGCAGCTTGTTAAGGCCTTTGGGAGCTTCAGGGAGTTAATGGACGTGGATCTTCTTGCTCTGTTTGGTATAGTAGTGTTAATAAGGGCAGATAAGGATGTGGCGGAGAGCTTATTACGAGCTTTGAACGTGAGGAGTAGAGTTTTGAAGATAATTCTAGCCTGGATGGGTAGCCAATGTAGTTGAATCAGCAGAGGTGTAATGTGGTCGGTCCTGGCGGCTCCATGAAGGACCCTTGCTGCAGCATTCATTGCCAGCTGTAACGGGTTCAAGGTGGATTGAGGAAGACCTTGAAGGATGACATTGGCATAATTGAAGTGGGGTATGATAAGTGCTTGGTAGATTGTCCTGAAATCATTTGGTTCGAGCATGGAGCGTAGATGTCTCAGTGTACGGATCTTATAGTATATAGTTCTGACTGTGTTTCCTATGTGGGATTTCATATCCAGGCGTTGATCCAGCGTAACTCCCAGGTAACGTATTGAAGGCTTGGATTGCAATTCAGCTTCATTCGTTTTGAGACCTTGTGGTGGGGTGAAGTTGGGGTTCCTCGTGATGAAGAGGACTTCCGTTTTCTTATGTTGTATACGGAGGTTTTGGGAGAGAAGCCAGTCAGATACTGCATTGAAACAGTTTATTAGAGGGGAGAGATCTAAAAGATCAGTGGAGAAGGGGATGTATAGTAGAACATCATCGGCATAAAGCATGCAGTCGACATTAAATGACTGGATGATCTTACAGATTGGCTGCATGTAGATGTTAAACAGAAGGGCAGAAAGTGAGGAACCCTGTGGGACTCCCTGATCCAGGTGGAAGGGTTCTGAGGTTCTGCCTCCTGAGCGGACATGCTGCCATCTTCCGGATAGGTAGGACCTGCACCATTCAAGCGCTGTTCCAGTGATGCCCTTCTCAATTAGTCTCGCTAAAAGGAGTTCGTGATTCACTGAATCGAACGCTGCGGCGATATCCAGAAAGATGAGGGCAAATCCTTGGTGGATGTTATCAATGCCAGTGATAATCTTGCTGAAGAGGATGGTGAGAAGAGTTTCGACTCCATGGTATTCCCTGAAGCCATGTTGGCAGGGGTCTAGCGGTGCAGCGGTGTCAATATGGTCCTGTAACTGTCGTTGAACCTCCTTTTCGATAATCTTAGCAAGTAGAGGTATGCTAGAAATGGGTCTGTAGGAATCTACCCTTAGGGGGTCGAGCTTGCAGTTTTTCAACAGGGGTCTAATTGAAGTATGCTTAAGGGCTGAGGGGAATGATCCTGTTGAAAAGGAGAGGTTCATTATATTGGAAATTACTGGGCTGAAGTGACTGCGAAGCTCCTTGATCCAGAAGGCAGGGCATGGATCAGACTGGGATGTAGTGATGTTGAGGGCTGTGATGATGTCTTCAATTCCTTTCTTAGAGGGGAGAGAGAATGAAGAAAAGGTTCTTGAGGCGTCCTGCACAAAGGTGTTGGTTGTTGTAATGGTTCTGTTGGTCAGGCACATCTTAGATTGTACGTAGGTTGCAAAGTCTTGAGGGTGTATCTCAACTTGAGGCCCAGCGGATGGCTCCTTAGATAGAGACTTAACTAGGTCAAATAAGTCATGTGGCTTATTGAGAGATCTCATCAAGGTATCCGAGTAGTACCATTTCATTGACTCGGAGATTGCCTTGCGGTGAGCAGCTAGGTGGGAATTGTATGCTGTCAAGTCATCAATAGCATGGGTGCGACGCCATCGTTTTTCGAGCTTCTGTAATTGGACGAGGGATTCTCTAAGGTCCGCTGTGTACCAAGGAGTATTCTCTCTTTTCCTTGAGTGTTTGTTGTTTGGAGGCCGCATGGCAATAGCGCTGAGACTACTGTTCCAGTGAGAGACTTGGTCCTCAAGGTTCATGGTGGTGGTATTGATGAGTTGTTGAGTTTCAGCGAGGATGAACTCTCTGTTAAATGACTTAAAAGATCTAGTGGTCGGTCTCGCTACATTGGCTGCTGTCTTGATGCTCTTGGTATGGAAATTGTTTAAAGGAATCTGAAGGATGATCAATTTGTGGTCTGACCAGGGAACAGGGGTTATGGATGTTATGGGGTCAAGAGATGGATTGAGGGATGACTGAGGGGCAAATACCAGGTCTAGGGTGTTGCCTTTAATGTGGGTAGGAACCTTCACTAGTTGCTTGAAGCCGAGGTTCTCGAGGGCTTCTAGGAATGTGGCTGCTTGGTTATCCTGTAATGTAGGTAGATTGAAGTCACCTAGGATCCAAGTTGGGGTGTGTGGGCTATGAGTGTTGGAGGCGAGCTCAATGATAGTGGCAAGATCATCCAGGGACATAGAGGGTGCTCTGTAGAGCAGACTAATTGAGCAGCATCTGTTGGAAATGGTAATGGTTTCCAGGTGACTTGTGCAGGTGGAGTGTATCGTCTGGAACTGGAGGTCTGACCTGGCGAGGATGAGGACACCACCACCTCTTTTGTCTTGCCTGTGACTGATATGTACTGAGAAATTTGGGGGGAGGAGCTGGTTGATTATGACATTGTCTTCCTCAGATAACCACGTTTCAGTGACCATGAGTATGTCAAGCTCATGAGTGGAGATTATGTCAGTGACAGCTGGCCATTTCTTCCGGATGGAGCGAGCATTGATGAGGGCACATTTTAGACTATGGGGGTAGGGCTTTTCAGACTGTTTGCCTCTGATGGAATGTTGAGGAATAATATGAAGGAGATGGGGGTGGCGAGGGCGTGTGTCCCAGTCTAAGTTGTTACGGGATGCACCAGTCCATCTCCTACCATGGCTCTGTAATATTGGGATTTGGTTGACAGATGAGGTTAAGGCTAGAGAGCAGGAGAGCCAGCTTGTGAGGATGATATAGCATCCAAAGATAGCGGTAATGGGGGAACCCATGTTAGTAATGTTTGTATGATGGATGTGAGGGCGGACACCAAGTATGTATTATCAAATGGTGCACTAAGAAGGCAGACTAGGGCAACTATTGGGTGGAACTTTGAGGGAGGTTGCTATACCTGCTGCTGCCCAGACAAAGCTCTGATTCCAGAGGGAAGGCTGTTAGATATGACTAAGGCATATGTAATAGCAGAGCTCTTAGTTACATCGTATCTTTTGACTCACTTAGCAGTTTCAAATTAACTCAAGCTATGGAGACAATGTAATTGCATATGCGGTTTAGACAATGCTATTCAATGAGCTGTATGAGCTTAGAGCAAGCACTTGAGAGGCAAGAGCATGAGAATAGTAGGGCACTTAAGCATTGGAATATAGCAGGCTACATTAATTGAGAGGTTATGGGATGTTTCACTTGAGATACAACATTGGATCGCAATGAAATACAATGTATCGCAAAGTATCAACAGTGTATCACAATTTACAACAACAATATATCACAGACATGCTAACGTTATTGAGAGGTTATTAAATGATCACCTTACAGTTCAGGTATTGGAGGATAGTTGGTGGTTGTTGGTGTTCGAAGGGCTCTCCGCTGCGCGATGGAATGATTCGGGAGGCCTTAGGTTTAGAGCTGGGCCGCTGTAGGAGACCGGTAGCTTTGGTGACTGTAATATTCTGGACCCTCCCCGTCGGGCCCGCTTTTAAACTTTGCAGGCAGCTGCCCCGATTGGACAGCCTGCCTGGAAGATGGCCGCTGGAGCCGCTGGAAAGAGGGCTCGATCCCCCTGAGGGGAGAGCAGGCTTCGGTGGTGGCTGTCGGCTGTCTTCCCGCGCCTGCTGGCGCTTGCTTTTAAACGTTGCAGGCAGCTGCCCCGATTGGACAGCCTGCCTGGAAGATGGCCGCTGGAACCGCTGGAAAGAGGGCTCGATCCCCCTGAGGGGAGAGCAGGCTTTGGTGGTGGCTGTCGGCTGTCTTCCCGCGCCTGCTGGCGCTTGCTTTTAAACGTTGCAGGCAGCTGCCCCGATTGGACAGCCTGCCTGTAAGATGGCCGCTGGAGCCGCTGGAAAGAGGGCTCGATCCCCCTGAGGGGAGAGCAGGCTTCGGTGGTGGCTGTCGGCTGTCTTCCCGCGCCTGCTGGCGCTTGCTTTTAAACGTTGCAGGCAGCTGCCCCGATTGGACAGCCTGCCTGGAAGATGGCCGCTGGAGCCGCTGGAAAGAGGGCTCGATCCCCCTGAGGGGAGAGCAGGCTTCGGTGGTGGCTGTCGGCTGTCTTCCCGCGCCTGCTGGCGCTTGCTTTTAAACGTTGCAGGCAGCTGCCCCGATTGGACAGCCTGCCTGGAAGATGGCCGCTGGAGCCGCTGGAAAGAGGGCTCGATCCCCCTGAGGGAAGAGCAGGCTTCGGTGGTGGCTGTCGGCTGTCTTCCCGCACCTGCTGGCGCTTGCTTTTAAACGTTGCAGGCAGCTGCCCCGATTGGACAGCCTGCCTGGAAGATGGCCGCTGGAAAGAGGGCTCGATCCCCCTGAGGGGAGAGCAGGCTTCGGTGGTGGCTGTCGGCTGTCTTCCCACGCCTGCTGGTGCTTGCTTTTAAACGTTGCAGGCAGCTGCCCTGATTGGACAGCCTGCCTGGAAGATGGCTGCTGGAAAGAGGGCTCGATCCCCCTGAGGGGAGAGCAGGCTTCGGTGGTGGCTGTCGGCTGTCTTCCCGCGCCTGCTGGCGCTTGCTTTTAAACGTTGCAGGCAGCTGCCCCGATTGGACAGCCTGCCTGGAAGATGGCCGCTGGAAAGAGGGCTCGATCCCCCTGAGGGGAGAGCAGGCTTCGGTGGTGGCTGTCGGCTGTCTTCCCGCGCCTGCTGGCGCTTGCTTTTAAACGTTGCAGGCAGCTGCCCCGATTGGACAGCCTGCCTGGAAGATGGCCGCTGGAAAGAGGGCTCGATCCCCCTGAGGGGAGAGCAGGCTTCGGTGGTGGCTGTCGGCTTGTATTGGAAGGAAGTGGAGGTCTCTTAGGATTGGGGTGATGTGATCCCGTTTTTTTGCATTCTGAATAATCCTTGCTGTGGTATTTAAGGCAGTTCGGAGGGGGTTGGTGTGTGAGGCAGGAAGTCCATGATAGATTATGTTGCAAAAATCCAGATGAGGGAGTGTCACAGCTTGCATTACTGTCCTGAAGTCATGAGGTTCTAGGAGGGGTCGGAGGCGTTGAACAGTTTTGGCTTTGTGGAATATCGTCCCAGCGGTTTTGTTGATTTGTTGTTTAAAGGTGAGAGCTTGGTCGATGATGACGCCTAGATATCTTATTTGGGGCTGGATTTGCGTGGTTCCCATGTTGAGGTGGGTAGGTGGTTTGAAGTCGGGTTCTTTTGTCACTATAAGGGCTTCGGTTTTCTTTATGTTGATGGATAGATTGTTCTCCTGTAGCCAGTTGGCCACGTCGTTGAAGCAGGCTGATAGCTGGTCATTTTTTGGGTTGGTGGTTGTAATCGGTGCATAGAGCATTATGTCGTCTGCGTAGATGTGGAAGTTGATGTTGTGGGTGCGTATGATTGAGCATAGTGGACGGAGATATATGTTGAACAACATGGCTGATAGGGTGGATCCTTGGGGAACTCCTTGGAGTTGTTGGTAGGGGGGCGAGGTTGTGGAGAGGGTGCGGATCCGTTGCTGTCTGTTGGTTAAATAGGATCTGAACCATTGGAGTACTGTGTCTTTGATTCCAATTGATTGTAGTCTGCGTATGAGGATTTCGTGGGAGATTGTGTCAAAGGCCGCTGATATATCTAGGAAGATCAGGATGTATCCTGATTGTTTCTCTTGGGTTCCAATGATGAGAGTGTTCATTAGAATGGTCATGAGGGTCTCGACTCCATGTAGTGGTTGGAAACCGTGTTGCTGCGGGTCAGGTATGTCGTTGGTGTCCAGATGATCTTGAAGCTGGCATTGGACTATCTTTTCTATTATCTTGGTGGCAAGGGGGAGGCTTGCAACTGGTCTGTAGGAGGTGGGGTCCAGGGGGTCCAGGTTGTTCTTCTTTATGGTTGGTCGAATGATTGATGTTTTGAGGGCATCTGGTATGTATCCTTGTTTAAAGGATTCGTTTATGATGTGGGTTAATGGGGCACTCAGGTCTTCCTTGGTTTTCTTTATCCATTCCGTAGGGCAGGGGTCTAGCAGGGAGGTAGTGGTGTTCAGACAGGAGATGGTGGAGGATATCTCTTCTTTTGAGGTTTTATTGTGCATGTATCTGTGCATGAATTGTGCATGTATCTGTGCATGAGAGTCAGAAGCTGTAAAGATGTCTTACACATTGGAACATGGAACGTACGAAGCATGAACCAAGGGAAGTTGGAGGTGTTCAAGAATGAAATGGAACGTGTACAACTTGATCTATTGGGTGTCAGCAAACTGAAATGGACTGGCATTGGGCACTTTGCATCAGATGATCACATGGTCTACTATGTTGGAAATGAAAGACAAAGAAGAAATGGTGTTGCATTTATAATAAAGAAGAAACTTGCAAGAACTGTAATGAAATACAATGCAGTCAGCAAATGCTTAATCTCTATTCGTCTACGAGGAATGCCTATCAACACAACTATAATTCAAGTATATGCCCCAACAACAGCTGCAGAAGAGAATGAAATTGAAGAGTTCTATGAACAAGTACAAGCTGAAATTGACAGAACATACAAACAGGATATCCTGATAGTCATGGATGACTGGAACGCAAAAGTTGGCAACAAAGAAGAAGACAAAGTAGTTGGAAAGTATGGACTTGGCAACAGAAATGAAGCTGGAGAAAGACTGATAGAATTCTGCAAGACCAACGATCTATTAATCTCAAACACCTTCTTCCAGCAACACAAGCGGCGACTGTACACATGGACTTCACCAAATGGATTGTATAAAAATCTAATTGACTACATCTGTGGAAGTCAACGATGGAAAAGCTCTATAACATCAACAAAGACAAAACCTGGAGCTGACTGTGGTACAGATCATCAACTACTAGTATGCAAACTCAAGCTAAAGTTGAAAAAGAGCAAACCACTCATGAATGCAGCAAAATATACCACTTGAGAATATACCACTGGAATTTAATAACTGCCTGCAAAATCGATTTGCTGCTTTAGATACAAATGACAGAGCTCCAGAAGAGTTATGGAATGACATCAAGATGGTTGTGTTGGAAGAAAGCGAGAAGTCTCTACAAAAGGTGAAAAAGAAAAAATGGCCAAAATGGATGACGGAAGAAACTCAGAAAATTGCCCAACAATGAGCTGCCTGACTGAAGACCGAACACAATTTAGGATAGCTATCCAGAGGGTCGCCATGAGTCGATTCCGACTCGACGGCACTTAACAACAACAACAAGATCTCCAGCAGAGGGGAAACTGAAACTGTATGAATACATGACAGCTGTAAACATATCACCAGAGCCTGTAGAATTGATGCCCTGTCTCCAATTTCCCTAGAATTGAAAAACCAGTATGCAATCCTGGAAATGGAAGAGTTGTAAACATCCCAGGAACAGCAGGAACTGAAGATCAAAACCTCCAAAGCTACAGGAAAAATGACCACTAGGGAGCAAAGGGTAGTGGTGCTTGATGACTCCCTTCTGAGGGGTACAGAGGCATTTATCTGTCGACCAGACATGACATCCTGGGAGATGTGCTGTCTGACTAGTGACAAGATCAGAGACATTACAGAGTATTAGTGAAGACTAATGAAGCCTACTGATATTATCTAATACTGCCAGGACCAGTCCAAGAGTTTGTACCACCCCAGGCAGAGGCCCCTGCTGCATCACCCCACTCCTGCCATGCCACACCTTCACCCTGTTGCCACCACCTCCCAAATACATCTTCTCATCTTGTGGGGGGGGGGGGGCAGCGGTGACATTGATAGTAGCATGACTCCATTTTAAAATGGTGGCTTTATGCCGCCGCTTTGGTACCAGTGGCAGACCATGTGCTTTGGCGCCCGTGGGTCTGCCACCCTAGATGGCTGCCTAGCTGACCTAGTGGACAGTCCAGTCCTGAATGCTGCTCATCCAGTTTGGCACAAATGATACTGCTAGGTACCCACCTAAACATATGAAAAGTGACCATGTGGCTCTGGGAGAGAAGGTGAAGCAGATAGGTGTCTCAGTGATATTCTCCTTCATCCTCTCTGGATGACGCAGAAGCTTGCATCCTGGAGATGAATGCATGACTAAATGGTGTCAAGAGCATTTCGGCTTCCTAGATCATGGGATGATTTGCCAAGGGCCACTAAGCAGAAAAGACCTTTATCTATCATAAAAGGGACGAAGCGCCTTCTGCCACAGCCTAGCTAACCTCCTGAGAAGGCTTTAAACTAAGATCATCTGGGATGGGAAAACTTTATACATTTGCATAGAAAACTTTAAAAAAGGGTAACATTAGGAAAACTGTGTATATTAATGTCCATAGTATGGGAAATAAAGTTCCAGATTTAGAGGCTGTAATTAAAGAGCCATCTTGGATTTAGTTGTGATCACGGAGATATGGTACAAAGAGAATCATGATTGGAATATAGTTATAATTAACAATTCTATGATTAATCCCAAATAATGATGGTGAATACCATAAGAATACAACAATATAAAAGAAAAGAAAAAAATCCACCCCAAATGGACAATCATGCATTATTTAAAGGGGAAACCTCAGAAGTTAGCTCAATGCAATAGAGATGTGGCCATATGACTAGACGTCTCAACTTAGGGCGTCACTTCAATCATAGGAAAATTCCTTGTTTATGTTCTCAACTCGTGTGTCAATTATCACCAATAACGTCCATTTAAAGTGGTCATAGTGCCAGAAAATTAATATATATATTGTTTAAAACTCATACTTAATACATCGGTATTAGATTCATATCATGATGATTTTAACAGGTTACCACAAAAATTCATAGTCCAATGTCTTATCTTCTGCTTGTCATATAAATTCAGATTTTAGCCAATAGCCCCTGGTACAGCTTGAATGGCAGGAAACGCTGACAGAGTCAGACTTTGAAGTTGGTGTTGGATTATTGAATACTGAAGAATTTATTTTATCAGCTGAAGATAATTATATTGAAGCAGTAACACATTGGTCTATACATTTTTGTGATAACCTATTAAAATCATCATTGATATGAATCTGATACTGATGTATTCAGTATGAGTTATACCTAGCTGTAATCTATTCAGGAAGGACAGAATAGGAAGAAAGGGAGGAATGGTGCTATGTGTAAAAATAATATTAAAGTGACAAAACTGCAGAGGTTATGAGCTAAAGAGAACACACCATGGGTTAATCGTGAAAGAAGGAATGGAACATCTATTTAACCTCATGTGATACACAAACCTCCTAATCAGGCAGAAGAAATAGTTAATTGAAGGCATTCACAATATTGCTATGAAAGAGAAAGTGCTATTGATAGGTGATTTCAGATTACTGAATGTTGATTGGGACATCCTGGCTGAGGTGTCCTCTAGAAGTAGGGGGATTCTGCATTATCTACAGAAAGAATGGTTCCAGGAACTGGTAAGAGAACCAATGTGGGAGGAGGTGATACTGGACCTGCGGCTTATAAATGGGGAGAGTATTTCCGATACTATGATAGTGGGTGATCATCTGGCATCCAATGTTCGCTGGATGGTATGGTTCAGTTTTAGGATAGGGCTGGAGATGATTCATTCAGAAGCAAGGGTCCTAGGCTTCCAAAATACTTTCAACAAAAATAATGTGGTCACTTTCTCAGAGCAAAATATTCTGTCAATCAATCTTTGTTACACTCTGACGCTATCAGAAAGATGCAATGTGATTCATACAAAAAACATGATTATTAAGAAATAACTATCATACTAAGTAATGTGGTACCGAAAGCAAGCCTGAGCAGATGGAATGGCAAAATAGCGAGCACTGCACCTTTAAAAGCCAGAGCAAGCCTGGTTTCCATGACAGCAGGAAGCTTTCAGAGAGAATGCAGCTCAGTCAGATTCATGACGTAAGAGCTGGAAGCAGCCCTAACGAGGTGCACCTAGATAGTCAGAAGGACGTGCCTGAACAAGGAAGCCGTTTTAAACCAGCTTCAGGGCTAGTCTTTCAGAACAGCACGCAGTACCAGAACAGCCGACAGGATTGTCAGCAGAGAAGGAAACTGGACAGACAAGAAGGCAGGGAAAAGCCTTTACAAGTGTCTAAACCACTTCAACAAGGAAGGCAGCAACTGAGGAAGTCTTGGAACCCAGCTCCAGGCAAGAGAGATTCTGGTGGGTCCAATCCCAGTTACCTTAAAGCTAAGTCAACGCCGTTGTGGGAGCTACCTGAAGACAGGGACAAGCATTTTACCTGTGGAAGGGAAGAGAGCTCCAAGCACAGACCGGGCAGTGATAGCAGAAGGTACGTTGGATTTTCTGCCTAATCAGAGTCTTGTTGAAGACATTGTAAAACAACTAAAAGCCAGTGCTAACAAGTGCCACGATAGCACGGCTGTAAAACCACCTAGCAGAAACACTTGGAATAAATGGTTTAATGCAGATGTAGAAACCATAAAGAGAAGCTTACGTACTAACCAAACTCCTGAGCTAGAGGACGTCATGGCTAGTAGAAGAGGGAATCTTCTAGAGCAGCTGCAAAAGGCTATTCCAGAATGCCAGCCTAGAAGTTCTCCTAGGCAGAGCTGTGAGAATGAAAGCGAGGACATGATCATTGACGCAGCAGATGTTCCTGAGTCCTCTGGTTCTTTTGAGATGGACTGTTCTATGTGTAATAGAGTGGACATAAACTTATGTTAAACAAGCTTTGGTAAGAAGAATTACAAAGTTGTTTGGAAGTTTTGTGCTGCTGTGAAGAAACAGTTTTTCCACTTTTATTTTATGCTTTTCATTTGCTCTTGTTTTCTGTCTATTCTGGAAAAGAATTATATTGCTTTGCTTATTTGCCTGAGAACCTCTGTGAGGGAAAAACCCAACAATAATAATAAATTTATCTGTTCCAAAAGACCCTTGTGCCACAACACATTTTTGTGAGAGTGAAACAAAAAACTACATATCCCAGCAACCCTTGCTGCTAGATAGTATAAGGACACTCAGAAGCAAAACAGCGGTCACCCCTACTATAAAGCCTTTGGCCAGTAGCAGGGGAGCGTGACAGTAAGCAACAGGTCTCAGACTTATCCGGGCATTAAAATACTCAGACTACAATCAGTTTACTGAATATACGCCCTAGTTGCATCAAAGACCTTTAAAATGTTGCTTGATAAAAAATAGCTTATGACTTGTAAAATAATACAAAGCAGTGCTTAGCTTTCAATGCAATCCCCAACGCCAACCTCAGGGCTTATTCTGCGTTTCACTGTGTCTTAGTTTCCTCAGGGGGTTCTTTTATTGAAAGCACTCTATTAAACAGATCGTCTCCTTGGAGGTTCCTTTGAATGATTCTTCTTCGAGCTTGCCAACTTCCCCTGTATTATTTTACAAGTCATAAGCTATTTTTTATCAAGCAACATTTTTAAGGGTCATTGATGCAACTAGGGCGTATATTCAGTAAACTGATTGTAGTCTGAGTATTTTAATGCCCGGATAAGTCTGAGACCTGTTGCTTACTTAGTATGATAGTCATTTCTTAATAATCATGTTTTTTGTATGAATCACATTGCATCTTTCTGATAGAGTCATTGTGTAACAAAGATTGATTTCCAAAAAACTTTGTCAAGATGGGGCAGTACATCAAGGAGTCATTAGCTGAATAGGAACTACTGGAGATGTAGAAAAGCAGTGGGCAAAACTGAAAGGAGATATTTTAAGGGCTACAAATCTTTTTGTTAGGGAAGTAAATAGAAATTAGAGGAAAAGGAGGTTGCTTTTTTTTAGCATGGTTCTGGAAAGAAGGAGCTAAAAAGAGATTAGCCTTTCAATTTTTTAGAATATGATAACAACACTGAAGCAAGCAGTCCTCCAATGCATTGGCTTGAGTCAATTTGGAGAAATATCTACAAGTTGATGTTATTTATTTGACAGGTTTTTTTATGCCGCTTTATCATTTCATTGAAAACGGTTTACATTGTAACTTCAACTTGGTAATTTACATTAAACAGGGACATTGATAACTTGGATTTTTCTGAGGCAATGGAGGGTAAAGTGACTTGCCCAAGGTCACAAGGAATGCCAGTGGGAAATCAAACCGTTGATCTTCTGGGTAGTAGGCAGTTGCTCTATTATTATTATTATTAAGCACTTACATAGCGCTGCAAACAAGCGCTGTACAGACATGTAAGAGAGACAGTCCCTGCTCATCAGAGCTCACAATCTAGTCAAGACAGATTACAGGATAAAATACAAAATACAATTTACAAAACAACATGACAAAATACACACAGGGTTTATAAAGAAGTCAGAATAGAACACAAGAGTCAGGAACGAAAAGCAATAGTAAAGAGGTGGGATTTCAACCTGGACTTGAAGAGGGCCAGGGAGGGAGCCTGGCGCACAGGTAGATTATTCCAGGCGAAGGGTGCAGCCAGGTGAAAGGAGCGAAGTCTAGAATTAGCAGTATGAGTGAAAGGCATAAATAAATGAAGACAATTAGAAGAGCGAAGTAGCTGAGAGGGGGTGTAAGGAGAGATAAGAGATGAGAGGTACAGGGGGGCAGAAGAGTGAATGCACTTATAGGTCAGCAGGAGGAGTTTGAATTGGATACAAAAACGGATGGGGAGCCAGTGAAGTGACATGAGGAAAGGAGTGGTGTGGGAAAAACGAGGCTGGCGGAAAATCAGACGAGCAGCAGAATGTTAAATAGATTGAAGAGGAAAAAGGTGGTTTGCAGGGAGACCGGCATGGAGAAGGTTACAATAATCAAGGCGGGAGGTGATTAAGGAGTGGACAATCATCTTAGTAGTGTTTTCAGAAAGAAAGGGGCGAATTTTGCAGATGTTGTAGAGAAAGAAATGGCAAGTCTTAGCAATGAGTTGGATATGTAAAGAGAAAGAGAGAGAGGAATCAAAGATATCACCAAGGTTATGTGCCGAAGAGATAGGAAGGATTACAGAGTTATCCACAGAGACAGAGAAAGGGGAAAGAGGAGGGGAGACATTCGGGGGAAAGATAAGGAGTTCAGTCTTGGCCATGTTCAATTCTAAACGGCGATGGGACATCCAAGTAGCAATGTCAGAAAGGCAGACCGTAAACTTATCCTGGAGTTCAGGAGAATGACAGGCGTAGAGAGGTAGATTTGAGAATCATCAGCATAGAGATGATAGTGAAAGCCATGGGAGGAGATAAGGGCACCAAGGGTTTGGGTATAGAGAGAAAAGAGGAGCGGTCCCAAGACAGAATCCTGAGGTACACCCACAGGTAGTGGGGTGTAAGAGGAAGAGGAGCCACTGAAGCACACACTGAAAGAGCGATGGGAGAGATAGGAGGAGAACCAAGATAGTACAGAGCCCTTAAAACCAAGTGAGGATAGTGTGATAAGAAGAAGGTTGTGGTCAACAGTATCGAAGGCAGCAGAGAGATCAAGAAGGATAAGGACAGAATAAAAGCCTTTGGATTTTGCAAGGAACAAATCATTAGAGACTTTGGTAAGAGCCATTTCAGTGGAATGTAGGGGATGGAAGCCAGATTGAAAAGGATCAAGAAGAGCATGAGCGGAAAGGAAATCAAGACAGTGATGGTAAACTGCACGCTCAAGTAGTTTAGAGACAAAGGGAAGGAGAGAGATGGGGCGATAGTTAGAAGGACAGGTGGGATCAAGTGAGGGTTTCTTGAGGAGGGGCGTGACCACAGCCTGCTTGAAGTTAGAAGGGAAGGTTGTGGTGGAGTGCGATAGGTTGAGAATATAAGAGATGGAGGGGACAATAGTGGAGGAGATGGTACTAAGGAGGTAGGTGGGGATAGGATCAGATAAGCAGGTAGTGAGTTTAGATGAAGAAAGAAGGAGTGTTGTTTCCTCATTAGAGACCATAGGGAACGAAGAAAGGGTAGCAGAAGTGAGGGGGGAGAATAGGGAAGCAGGGGGGTAGTAGGGGTGGTGGGGAATTGGAGGGTGATCTTGTGCATTTTGTCGTGGAAGTACTCAGCCAATGTTTGGGCAGGAAGGGAGGGAGGAATCAGAGAAGGAGGCACACTGAGGAGAGAATTGAGTGTGTTAAAGAGACAACGAGGATCAGAGGCAAGAGAGTTAGTCAGATGGATGAAGTAGACTTGTTTGGCAAGTGCAATGGCTGACTGGAAGGAGAAAAGCATGAATTTAAAGTGGAGACGGTCAGCACGGGAGCAGGATTTGAGCCAAACACACTCAGCAGAGCGGGCACAGGAGCGCAAATAGCGGGCAGTGGGTGAGAGCCAGGGCTGGAGAGAAGAACGCCTTACAGGAAGTGGGGTAAGGGGAGCAAGAGCATCCAGGGCAGAGGAGAGTACAGCGTTATAGGAGGTCACAGCCTCATCAATGGAGTTGGATAACAGAATGGATGAAAGGAGTGAGGAAATAGTGGAAGAGAGAGCTAAGGGATCAAGAGCAAGAAGATTTCTAAATAGGTTAGTAGAGACAGGACGAGGCTGAGGCGGGGAATGATGAATAATAAGACTTAAAAGGTGATGGTCAGACAAGGGAAGGACTGAGTTACAAAAGTTGGAGGGTGAGCAGTTAGAGAAGAATATCAGGTCGAGGCAGTGACCATGTTGGTGAGTAGGAGCAGTGGAGCAGAGTTGAAGGTCGTATGAGGAGGTAAGGGAGAGGAGCTTTAAAACATGGGGATCAGAGGGGTCGTTGACGTGAATATTAAAGTCTCTGAGAATAAGAGTGGGGGAGGAGGGGTCAAGAAAGGCAGACAGCCAAGAATCAAAGTCAGAAAGAAAAGTAGAGACAGTAATGTCAGGAGGCCAATAGATAACAGCTACTTGGAGTGGGAGAGGAGTGAAGAGGCGGATAGAGTGGACCTCAAAAGAGAGAGAGGAATGAGAATGATGCAGGATGAGGGTCTGGAAGTGACAAGAGGGAGAAAGAAGAAGCCCAATACCCCCGCCACGTCCAGTGGGACGAGGAGTGTGGGAGAACTGATAGCCCCCATGACAAAGAGCGGCAATAGAGGCAGTGTCTTCAGGAAGAAGCCAGGTTTCAGTTAAAGCAAGGGGATGTAGTGTGTGAGAAATAAATAGATCATGTGTAAAAGCAAGTTTGTTAGAGATAGCGTGAACACTCTAACCCAGGGGTGTCCAACATACAGCCCGCGGGCCACAGTCCGGCCTGCCAGGCATTTCTATCTGGCCCGAGATGCACTCATGAGTTTTTGTCTAGGTCGGATGTACAGGGTATGCGCACCCCTATTTGGAAAGGCTTGGAACTGAAAAAAATGTTTGCTGGCGATTGTAGTGCACACCCCCCCCCCTTAGTGCTGCTTCACCCCCCCCCCCTTAGTGCTGCCGGCCCGGCCCGATCAAGTCAACCTCCGCTTCCTTCTTGTACTCTGAAGTACTCTCGATCGGTGCTCAGCCCTTGAAAAGCCATTTTTTTGTTCTGGCCGCGAGATCGGGAGCGGCCAGAGCAAAAAAACCAGCTTTTCTCCCTCAGTCCGCGAACGCAATCCCCTGTGCAGCCGCTGCTTCTGCTTTTCACAGAGCAGCGGCTACAATACAGTTAAGTTGATGAGGTAAAGAAACCTGTTAGAAGCCCTCTGGTCGTCCTAGGAAACTCCTTCTGCAGCGCCCACTCCCTCTGACATCACTTCCTGGGGTGCTGCAGAAGGAGTTTCCTAGGACGACCAGAGGGTACTAGACTATTCCTCTGCTTGATGTGCTTGTCCGAAGACATGGGCCATATTGGAGATCAGTATATGTAAGTTTGCCCACTTTCAGCAGGGGCATTTAGAGCCTGTATGAGTCACAGGGCAGACAGCCTTTCCAGGCCCTCTGCATTGTTTGAAAATTGGTTTTAAATGTACCAGTGTAAGAAATGTCAAAATGAAGTAAATGGCCGTGTCAACTATGTTATTATGAATACCATGACAGCTATTTCAAAAGGTCAGTAATTAGAAACTCTGCAATAAATGGGGACAGCATGGCTCATGGAATTCTTTTCAGCCCCTCTGTGTGTATGTGTTCGTGGGCATGCACACACCAGTCTTCTTATATTTGCATTGCCTATATGTGTGTGTGCATGTCTTATCTATTTTTAATACTGTTGCTAGATCTGTTACTTGTTCAATGTAATACTGTTCAATGTAAACATGTTCTATGTACTAAGTTGTTATATTGTAAACCACACTGATTGTAAATAGTGCGGTATATAAAACCAAATAAATGAATATTGTGTGAATATTGTGTGAATGTGAGAGTATATATGTTTATTGTGTGTGCAAGCATATTTATATCTCTATTTTGTTTATGTGTGTATCTTTGTGGGTTGGTATGTCACTGCATGTGTGCACTCATGCATGTAGGAGTGAATGTATGTGTGGTTTTTTTGTGTCATCAAGTCAGTGCTGGCTCCTGGCAACCCAGTTGCCTCTGGGTTTTCTTGGCAATGTATCACCAGAAGTAGATTGCCAGGCCTTTTCTCCCAAGGCAATGGAGGGCAAAGTGACTTGTCCAAGGTCACAAGGAGTGTGAATGGGAATCAAACCCTTGATCTTCTGGGTACTAGGCAGTTACCACAGTGCTACTCCTCCTCTTGTGTATGTGTTTGTGTGTATGTTTGTTTTGTGTGTGTCTGTTAGCGGGAGAGGCGATAGGAGGGGAGGGCTGTTTGACAGGTATAATTGTGCAATTGCTGTGTTACTATGAATCAGCATTAGTACGCTGCAATGTAGCAAATGATTCTCCCCGCTCACCTCTTCTGTTTCTGTGACTAGAAGCAGGGGTTCTCAACCCTGTCCTCGGGACCCACTTAGCCAGTCGGGTTTTCAGGATAACCACAATGAATATGCATGGGAGGGATTTGCATATAATGGAGGCAGTGTATGAAAATCTCTCTCATACATATTCATTGTGGTTATCCTGAGAACCCGACTGGCTAGGTGGGTCCCAAGGACAGGGTTGAGAACCTTCACTAGAGCAACATTTTAATGCTCCGCCTCCACAGCCTTCCCATTGGCTGGATCCTACCTACAATCTCTATTGCTAGTTACATTGAAAGCAGGCAGGGTAGGCTCACTCACATGGGGGGGGGGGGGGAAGTTTTGAGAACTTCAGACAGAGGTTTTAAATCTGAAAAATGTGCAAACATGGTAGCTTTCCTTCTAGCTTCCAGATATTAATGTGAAAATCAGTAGAATCGGGTAAAAGTCAGACAGTTGCAGTCCTAACCTCCTCCCTCCAAAAAGCTGTGGACTGTAGCTGTGTTTCTAGCTTGTCAATTCCTTACAGTAGCCCTGTCTATGGAAACAGATACTAGCTAATAGTATAGATAGCAACAGTACAATTTAGTCAGTAGCTTTCATAATAGAAATAACAGTAAAGGAAATGAAATATATATGTGAATAATTTACAATGCAGTATATATCACAGGAATTATTTGTCATCTGTGTGTGTGTGTGTGTGTTTGTATGTTTGCGTGTGTGCTGTGCACATGTTGCATCTGTGGTAGGGCAGCTGAGGTTAGTGGGGCATTTATGGAGAATGTACTTTTGGAGTTGGAGACAGTTTTGGGGAGGTGTTTTAGCGGAGGGGATAGTTTGCAGGGTGGTGCAGCGGTACAGTGGAGAGTTTTTAGGAATGGAGCATTTGCATGGGAGCATTTTTTGACAATGGGGTAGTCACTGGGGATATTTTTGGTGGGTGGGACAGTTTGCAGGGTGGTGAAGCAGTTGTCGGGGAGTAGTTTTTGGGGAAGGTGCAATAACGAGGTGGTAGCTTTGGGAGTGGAGGCAGTTTGCAGCTGATGGGAAATATGGAGGGGCATTTGGTGAGGTGGTGGGGCAGTTGAAGGAGGCAGTTTTTGGGGGTGAGGCATTTTGCGAAGTGGTGGGACAGTTGAGAGGTTTCTTTTTTTAGAGGTGGGGCAGTTTGGGGGTGGTAGGGCAGTTGTGAAGGAGTATTGTTTTTGGGACAGAGCAGTTAGAGTTCGTGGGGCACTTGCAGTGTGGTAACTTTTAGGAGTGAGACAGTTGCCAAGTTCTGGGGGTAGATTTAGAGGTTAAGGAAGTTGGCAGGATGGTAGGGCATTTGTGAGGGATATTTTTTAAGGATGGGGCAGTTTGTGAGGTGGTAGGGCAGTTGTGAGATGGTATTTTTTGGGGGTGGGTAGTTTGCATGCTAGTGGGGCAGTTGCAGGAGGTTGTTTATTGGGTGGGGCAGGTTGAGGGGTTGCAGAGCAGCTGCAGGGGGTGTTGATTTTGTGGGTGAGGCAGTTGTGAGGGTATTTTTTTGTTGCAGCAGTATTTGGCAGGTTGGTAGAGCAGTTGCAAGGGAATATTATTTAGGGGTAGGGTCAGTGTAAGGGTAGTGGGGCAATTGTTGGGGGGACATTTTGTGGTGGTGGGGGTAGTTGGAGGGTTGTTAGAGTTGAGAACAGGGAGAGGGAGTATGAAAGGAGCAAATTCCTAACTGCTATGTCTCACTGTATGGAAGTTTCTGTGCTACAGAAACTAGAACACCTTCTCCCATAGAAATACATTGGGCTAGTTATTTGGGGGGGGGGGCTTATTTCTCTGGACCCCCACAGTCCAATCTGGCCCATTTTTGCAGCTGATATGTCTATTTACCAGTTTATCCCAAACACCAGGGTTTCACTCCGTTCTGTTACATTTTCAAAGAGTTATTTTGCCCCAGACAAATGAACAGACATAAAGATATTTTCAACCCTTCTATATAATTCCTTCCAAATTCCTTTGTGTTGGAAAGAATAATAACAACACAGGCCAAGGTCATGCCTCTTCAAAGACTCACCGGCCCTAGGAATATGCACCCCTGACCCCCTCATGTCAGGCCGGATCTGTAGCAGATGTTTTATTATTGTTTTTCAAAGATGTGGAACAATATTTCTTGCACACTTGCATAAGGCTTTGAAAAATAACTTTAAAAAATGCTTAAAATGTTTAACAAGGATAAGAAAATGGATGTGATGATTATGGGGTAATTTTACAAACCATTTTCATGCCTAAAATGCTGTTTTTGGTGCATAAATAGGCTCTTATAAAAATAGGTCATGCATAAAAATATATGTGGTGCAAGTAGGCATTAAATTTTACAGTGGATATGCAAAACGGCAAAGATGGGGCAGATCATGGGTGGAGTCATGATTTACATATATAGTTTATTAAAGTCCATTGAACACATGTAAGGTGCATGCTGACATTTACATCTGTTCTCCAAAAGGTGTGGAGGCCAATTCAGAACGGGGCCCATTCTCACGTCTGCATGTCCAAAATCTGGATGTGCCGGATCTGCACCTGATTCTGCACTGGAGGGAAGCTAGACGTTCTCGTGGGATCAGAGTCAGATGCAGAGGGCCTGGACGGGCAGGACAGGCCCTGATTCTGGCCCGCTGCACATCCAGTCAGTTCCCCATCCAACCCCCCAATGCTCCTGCATGGAGCCTCGGTGCCATGGAATCCTGTCGCCATGGCACCGGGACACCATGCAGGAGACCCGATCTGCCACAAGCATTTAACAATACCCTTTCCCACCATCTGACCCTCGATTGGGCCTGTCAAGGCCAGGATTGGGTGGTGGAGATCCTCCTGCTCTGCTCACCTGGTCAGTGCTAGTCCCACTTCACTGTCCTCCAACATCAGGGGGACTTATTCCACCTCCAAGATAGAATAAGTCCCTCGTCTAACTCAGCAACTCCAGATGTACAGGGCTGCAACTGGAATCAGCCCTGTATGTCCAGGGTCAGGGTCAGGGTCACACTTCCGCTTCGCCCTCACTCCTCCTCTGGCCCTCCCCCTCTTGCCCCAGTCCAGAGCTCCCCCCACATCTCCTCTGTATGTACGGGAAGCTCTGAATCCAGCATCTGGCCCCAGCATTTAGCGAGGATGTCCAAACCAGACATACATCCCTGCTAAACGCTGCTCAGAATGACCCCCATAATGCCTGTGCCTGCAATCTATGCACAATATGCAGCAGAGGTGGCTAGTGCGATTACAGTGCCTAGCCATCGCCGCTGAACACTAAACCTGGATACTCAATGCTGAGGTCATATCTGGCAACTGGCATTGAATATCCGGGTCAGACATGGAAGCCGGAAGCCAACTGGGCAGTGGCGGTATTCCGCCGCTGCCCGGTTAGCTTTGGCAGCAAACGTTTAGACAGCTTTTACTGCACCTATCGTTTGCTGCTGAGGGGTAACTGGACAGTGGTTAAATATTGCCACTGACCAGTTACTTCTGGGTATAGCTGCTGGAACACCCCGATGCTACACTGTTAGTACAGTGTAGCATCGGGGCATATAGCGGCAGTACCTGGGGATATTCAGTGGCACTAACTGTGTTAGTGCCACTGAATATCCTGCTTAGGGTTACTTACATGGTTTGTTATTGTTGTTAAGTGCTGTCAAGTCAGTGTCGACTCTTGGCAACCCTCTGGATAGTTGTCCTAAACTGTGTTTGGTCTTCAATCAGGCCGCTCATTGTTGACGGAGTGACACCCATAGCTACTGTTACTATATCGAGCCATCTCATTGCTGCCCTTCCACTTTTGCGTTGACCTTCTACCTTGCCAAGCATGATATCTTTCTCTAATGATCTATCTCTTTACATGATTTGCCCAAAGTATCAAAGTTGAAGTCTTGTCATCTGAGCTTCTAAAGAACACTTAGGTTTGATCTTCTCTAGTACTGACTGGTTTGTTCTTCAGGCAGTCCATGGTATACACAGTATTCATCGCCAGCACCATAATTCAAAGGTATCAATTTTCTTCCTATCTTTTTCACTGTCCAACTTTTGCATCCATATGATGTTACTGAAAATACTATGGCTTGAACAAATCGAATCTTTGTATGGAGAAAGACATTTCTACTCTTGTGAATCTTGTCTAGGTCCTTCATAGCCATTCCTGCCAAGAGCAATGCATCGGATTTCTTGATTGCTTGTTGTTTCTTAATTGATAGTTCATCCAAGAATGTTAAAATTGTCCACTATTTCAATTTCTTTTCCATCAACGATGAACTTATTAATTTTGCCAGTTGTCAGGATCTTTGTCTTTACATTAAGGTGCAGGCCCATTTTAAGACTATGTTCCTTGATCTTGAGAAGCAAATGTTGCAGATTGTCTTCACTTTCAACTAGTAACATGGTATCATCAGCATAGTGTAGGTTGTTGATGAGTCTTCCACCACGGTGCTGCGGGGGTACGGCTGTTTTGAGCAGAAGAGGTTGCATTTGGTGTTCTCTTCTGTGGCAAAAAGGTCTATCTGCAGTTGACACCACCGCTGGAAGATGGTGATGGTCACTTTGCCGTTGAGTGCCCATTCGTGTGGGCTGAGCTGTCGGCTGAGGAGGTCTGCTAGCTCGTTCTGGAGCCCTGGCAGGTAGGAAGCCTGGATGTGGCACCGGTTGTGCAAGGCAAAGATCCAGATCTTCAGAGCTTCCCTGCAGAGCACACATGAGCCTGTACCCCCCTGTTTGTTGATATAGAACATGACCACCTGGTTGTCCGTCCGAAGGAGGATGTGTTTTCTGTGGGTCTGACTCTGGAAGGCCTGAAGGGCATGTTGGATCACCCTGAGTTCCAGGAGGTTGATGTGTTGATTCCGCTTCCATGCCGTCCATGCTCCCTGGGTGCGGAGATGAAGGCAGTGTGCCCCCCAGCCAGACAGGGAGGCATCCGTCGTTATGGGCAGCTGAGTTGGGGGCTGCCATAGTGGGTATCCCTGTGCCAGAAATGCCCGTGAGGCTTTGGTGTCTATTATAGCTCCGATGAACTCGAGGCGTTGCATGGGTTGCGGGTGCGACTTTTGGTAGTTGATCAGGAAGCCCAGAGATGACAGGAGGGCGATGGTCCGCCACGTCGACGTTGTGGCTTCCCATAGGGATGGCGCTGAAATCAGCCAGTCGTCCAGGTATGGGAAGATGCATATGCCCTGTTTGCGTAGGTGAGCAGCCGCCACAATGACACATTTGGTGAAAACTCTTGGTGCTGGAGAGAGGCCGAAAGGGAGGACCTTGTACTGGAAGTGCCTCCCCTGGATCTGGAAGCGGAGGAACTTGCGGTGGTCCTTGTGGATGCTGATGTGGGTGTAGGCGTCCATTAGGTCCAGGGATGAAAGCCACTCCCCCTTCTGGATGCGGGGGAGGATGGACCCAAGGGAATGCATGCAGAACTTTTCCTTGACTATGAATTTGTTGAGTTTGCGCAGGTCGAGGATGGGGCGCGAACCACCCGACTTCTTGGGAACCATAAAAAATCTGGAGTAGAAGCCAGTGTGAATTTCCTCCGGTGGCACAGGCTCGATTGCTTTGGAAGTCAAGAGGGAGGATATTTCTTGAGGCAGACCTGTGGGCGATGCGGGGTCCACCCTCTCTTGGGGGGGGGTTTCGTTGGCACGAAGTAGAGTGGAACCTGATGCAGTACCCGCTCCTGATTATTTGTAGTACCCACTTGTCTGTCGTGATAGGCTCCCATGCCGGGAGGAAGGTGGTAAGCCGGCCCCCCGGGGGGGGGGGGGGGCAGACTGTGCATTGTTTGTCAAAAAGGCTGGCTTTGTTTTGTTGGCCCAGCTTGGGGGGCCTTTTGCTGTCTCCGGTCGCGCTGACGGGGCTTATTGCGGTAGGAGGAATGCTGCTGTTGTGACTTGTACCCTGGCTGTTGCCACTTCCGGTACGTAGTGTATTGCCGTTTTGAAGTGTGGTACTGTCTCTGCTGGTAGGAGCTCTTGCAGTTGTTGCACTCAAGGCCCTTGTCAGTGAGGGTCTGAAGTGTGGTGCAGTTGTCCTTTATAGTGGAGACGGTATCATTGACTCTGTCTCCAAACAGAGAGTCGCCAGTATATGGGGTGTCAGCGATGCGGTCATGGGTATCTTCTGAGACCAGAGGCCCGGAGCCAGGTGAGTCTGCGGGCAGAGATAGCAGTCCCAACTGTGCGTGCGGCTGCATCAAAGGAATAGAAGGATGCTCGCACTTGGTGCTTCGTGCATTCCTGTAGGTCTGCTAAAGAGGTATTGGCGGAAGGTTGACTGTCCTGTGGCAGGGCTGAGATGACGTCTTTCAAGCACTCTAGGAGGACGTCCTGGTAGAGGGCATGCTGTAGTTGGTGAGCAGAGATTCTTACGCTGAGCATGGCACCTTGGAAAGTCTTCTTGCCAGTATCGTCAAGAAGCTTAAGATCTCTGCCTGGGGGGTTGTTGGAATGTGTCCGCGTGGACTTTGGCTTAAGGGCAGACTCCACCACGATGGATTGGTGTGAGAGTTGGGTCTTGTCAAATCCTGGAGAGGATTGGACTTGGTATTTTAAGTCCAGTTTGCACGTAGAGGGGGGTCCCGAGCTGGGGCTTTGCTAAAGCTGGAGGAGGTTCTCCTGCAGCAGAGGATGCACCGGAATCATTGCAGGGGCTTTCGGGGTCTCGAGGAATTTCCGCGATGCTTGGGTTTCTGGACGCTGGTCTGAGGGCTGTCCAGTAGTAGGGAGGTCCATAGCTGATGCCAGTTTGCGGAGAAATCTGGGATAAGTGAGGTCCTCTGGGATGCTGGTGGCGGGATCTGCCGGTGCGGGTGCTAAATCGAGCCCCGAGGTTTCCACAGTCATAGGTGGCCCAGGGTCAGTTGGGACAGCAGCGTTACAGGAGGGCAGGGGAGCCGTCTCTGTAGGTGTAGGCTCTGTGGACGCGGCTAGTGATCTAGGGACCTTTGGGTCTGATGAAGTAAAGGTAGGTGCTTGATCTTTTGCCCATTGGTCAAAGAGGCTGGAGAGAAAGTTTGAAATCTGCGTTAAGTCTGGGTGTTGAACTTTGTCCTGTGCCTCAAGCAGTGTGGGGGTCTGGATGGCAGTCTCCCTACCCTCCCTGGGTTCTGAGTCAGAGGAGGGGGGAAGAACATAGGAGGGGCTGCTGGAGGGTGCATAGATGTGTCTGTGGGAGGATCTGTGCTTGTCCCTGCTCCTATGCCGGTAGTACCTCTTGTGAGCATGTCTGCTGCTGGAGCTGCTGCTGCTGCTTCTGTGCCTGCGATGTCTGTGATATCTCTTTGGGGCTGGGCTGCTGCTGAGAGAACTGCCCTTTGAGTGCCTCCTCCTGTGCCTGCGCTGTCTTCCTGAACCTCGGCTACGTCGGCGTGGGTGTCTCCCTGCCGACAGAGAGGCTTGCCGGTGCAGGGGGGAGTGTCCTGGGATGCATGGTGATGCAGTCCGTGATGCAGTCCCATTGCCGTGGTGCTGTCCAATGGTGCCATGGGGGTGGAGTCAGGGGAGGACTCATTGCCATGGCGCCGACCAATGGCGCCATGGGGGCAGAGCCGGAGGCAGAGAAGGCAAGATGGCTGCCTGCATGCCCTGGAGTTCCCACGTTGTCTGCAGAGGGGGTTCTGGGGAAGCTGGTGGCTGAGAAGAAGCTGCAGGAAGAGTCAGAAGCCCGGAGTGGGAGGCAGGAGTCTAGCGGCTGCGGATGGAGGCCAGGGAGGGCACATCCGGAGCTGCGGAGGAGGTTGGCTGCATCGGAAGAGCATCGAGGGCAGCATGGGTGGCCATGTGGTCAGCAGCAGCATGGTCAGCAGGAGCTTGCAGCGCTGAAGTTCCTACCTCTTGAAGAAGATCCCGGAGGGCATGTTTTCCGAATTTCCTGGCACGGGGGGACATTCTTGCACAGTGAGTGCAGTCCTCCACCCTGTGTGAGACTCCGAGGCATCTCAAGCAACAGGCATGGCTGTCCATGGAGTTCATCTTTCTGGAGCAGGTAGGACATTTTTTAAAACCGGGTTTGGGCATAATAGAGGTTGATTGGAGTTTCTGTCTTTGCAAAATTGCTGAAATTGCTGTTTTCGTGAAATTAGATGTTTGATGAAAAGAGTGTAGGAAAATCCGTCTTGTTGGCAAGACGGAAGAATGAAGAGTGGCTGGCTAGGGGCGGACCCGGGGGGGTGGCCTGGGTGGCCCATGCTCAGAAGGGCAAAGCCCTTCTGAGCTATAGAGAGTAGTACTTCCGTCTTGGTGCCATCGGATGACGACACCTATTGTGGCTGACTCTTCCTGCTTGTCCTAGGAGAATGACAGTTACAGCCCTATCCACCTTACTGGGCAGACTGGATGCGCCCTTTCAGTTTTTACCTTACATCATCTACTGTGGAACAGTGTTATTATGAAACTGATGCAATGGCATTCATGATGACAGTGAGAATAATGATAAGCTTGAGATTTTCATGACATGGTGGAGAGTTTATGGAAACTATATTGAAAGTATCGAGAAAATGAGAATAACGACATCAATTTCCAATAGTAATTTTTCTAGTTTTGTTTTTAATAGTTAGATACAGGTATTATAAATGCAATTAAATACACTGTCATAACATCTGATGTGCAATTTTTATATTTACTTTTATTTACATCCATTTAAAAAATAAATTAAGTCAAGTAAAATAAACACATAAAAAGTTTTTCTATAGGCATGCTCCAGGCATGGATGACCCCTGATAGAGCACATGGAGTGGTAGAGGACCCATAAATGCACCATAGCTTTGCAACCTTGGTGAAAATCAATTTAAAATTGGCTTGCAGCCTAACTGTAAAGGTCATTGGCAGGTTATGCCATGCTTAACCTAGCAATGTAGATGCATGGCATCATTCTGCCATGATTCAGTGGAGAATGGGAGGGGGGGGGGTATTTTTGCAGATGGATTACCGGTCAGTTCCAGGTCAGGAGACCAAACTAAGCCTAATTGCATACTGAAGGTTGTAGTTTTAGCATTTTCTTTCAAGGAAATTAGAAGAACTACAAGCCCCAGTTTGCATGGAGGTGAGAGGGGTCGGGAGAGGTTAAAGGCAAAACCAAGACTGACTTTGCTAGTTTCCAGTGATTCTTTGACCTACTTCCTCTCTCCTTGGAAATTCTCAGAGCTGAATTTGACCTTCACAATTTGCTTGCTTATCAGGCCCCTTTATCACAGAATGATTATCTCACACCATCTACTCTTGTGTTTCTCTTGCAAATTGGCTTTACAGGGTGACTGTCGATTTCAACTTTATATGATTCCTCTCTTGGGCATGGTTTCTGATCCGCTGCAAAGAGATTCCATTTAATTTCCAGAGTGGGTAAAATGTGGGACATTCCATCTTATGTTACCATAGGATTACCATCTGACCTAAGTTATCATGGAGAAGCATGAACCAGTCCCAGGTTTTCTCCTGTTGCATCCTGGGACTTGTATTTTCTATTTTGCTTCCCGTAAACTATAAGCCTCAGCACATTAGTGTAAAACCAGGTCAGTTTCAGCCTGTCACTGATGACCTGGAGGATTTGGGAGGAACATGGGATAACCTTTTCTATCTGAATTATTGAAAGGAAGGCCTGGGGGGAGTCTGTGAGCCATTGCTTTAGAAGTCCAGGGCAACATGATTCCTGAATGGTTACCATCTACTTTTATAATTTGTGAACAGCCAACAGAAAAGTCAGTTTTATTGGTTCACTGTGGCTCTGCTTTGACCGTTGTCCTATTTTAATGCTCCCTTGAAGTTTATGAGTAACAGTGGAGATTGCTGATGCTCAGGTATCCAAAAATACTCCTAAAATAATCCAGTACCAACAGCTCTGAAGGTGGAGGGGAAATCAGAGGCTCCCTCAAGGGAACTCCTTGCCCACCCCCTAGTTTTTCCTTTTCTTTAAGTGTAATTTTTCGTTTGAACTCTATGTATTGTGACAGTCCTTAGTATACACTTTAGGCAGAAGGATGCGCAGTAGGGAACGATATAAGGCAAAGACCATCCGGCTGTACAATCTTGCTACTGAGTGCAGAAAACAAAGTTTGAGGGAAAGAAAAAAAATCAGTTCTTATTTGTTTAGGGGGCCATACATGGTCCAGTGGATTTCTGCCAGTGGAGATGACTATTCATTTTATTTCTTTTGTTTTTTTTCCATGCGTGAATTCAGTTTTCATGTGCGTAAGTCAATATTATGTGCGGAAAGAATGAATTTATGCATATAATGAAATGGAACAAAATAATTATAGAATTCAATTTAAAAAACAAACAAAAGTTTAGGGACAGCACTCTCCTAACAAATGATAAATGTTTGTGGGATCAGGTGCAGATGGGGGAAAGGATTCCCCTAAAATTAAAACCCTCCCACCTCCCTTACAGGTCCCTGTCTCCCTCTTTAAAACTGCACTACTTCCCCCTTAAAACTCATTCATAACTCATTCTATGCATATTACACACAGACACAACTGTAGGGGAGTTTATATGTCATTATTTTTAAATACCTACCTTTATTGTTTGGATTTAAATTACTTTAAATAAATAAATAAGGTCATTAAAAGTATGGAGGTCAAAAAAATGAACCATCAGTTCCTCCCCCATTGTAGAGAGGTTCGACCTGCCTCTTTAAGAAATTTCTGGTACCTTTTGTCCTGGCTGGGCCTTTGCTTGCTTTATTTTGGTAAAGTTCTGGGGGAAGAAGGTATAAGGAAAGTGTTAGCAGTCGCAGAAATTTAGAGGGGGATGGCATCCCCTCTTTGTGCTGTCAGTCCGTAGGCCCAGGACATTGTACTTGGTCTTGGTGGCTGTCCACAGTATGCCCATTCTTCACAGTCTGCTGGTCGTCCTTTGCCCAGGGCCTCCTGAAGAGCTTGTAGGCCCCTCTGCAGATGAGGGAGAACCAGTAGATTTGAGGTGCTATGAGGATAGCAGAGCCCAGAGTGTATTCAGGTGGAATGGAAAAGGGGACCTGATGGAGAGGCAGGCCGGCCTGTTGTCCATAAGCCCAATACATGTAGGGGAAGAGGAGGATGCGGCAGGTGAAGAAAGTTATCAGCATGAGGAGGCCATTCACCTTGTGCAGGAGCGTATGCTGCTTCTTGTACTGTGGGTTAGGGGGAAAAGGAAGGGGGGAGAGATACAATACACAGTATGAGACACTGGAACTATAACTTCAAAGCTACAATGAAGTAAAGACTCAGTTTGAATTTGATGACCTGCAGCCAGCTATGTCTCTGAGCCTCTCACAATCCAGGGCCAGAGATACCGACCTATTAACACAGTTTCTTGAGACTTTGGCAAAGGATATAGTGCTCCACTGAATCATCCCCGTCTCTAGTTTTGCAAGATGTTTAATTCAATTTATAATTTAATTGATAAACTTATATAATCTATATTTTCAATAAGAGCTCAAAGCAATAATTTCATAATATAAAACAATTAAAAAATAGCCAGAAAAATTATGACAAACATATAAATCACATTATAGGTATAATAAAAATCTCACCAACCTATCAAAAGCAATAAATATCTTACTAATAAATATTCAAAACTGCCAATCAGCAATGCTGTGCCAAAGTAGAATCCCTAAAACCAAAAGCTATGCTAAAAAGCCATGGATTTATTTGGCATCTGAAAGGCAAATATAATCTAGCTATAGATGGGTTCTCTTGGGATCAGGGCTGAAGCAAGGATATGAGGTGCCCTAGGCGAACCTCCTCCCTTGTGTCCCCCGCTCCAGTTGCTACCACTGCCACTTCTATTTTGGACCTGCAGTGCGGCAAGGCTTTTAAATTAGCACTGAGGCGCTAGAGTTACCTTCAGCTTCAGTGCCGTGGTGCCATTTTAAAAGCATTACCGCACATCCTGGAGATGGGTGGCAACGGGCGTTCCTGGAGGGCTGGCTCTCTAGGTAGCCACTTAGTTTGCCTGATGGTAGTGCCAGCCCTGCTTGGGAAGTTGTTCCTGAGCCATGGATCCATCTATGTATAGTGATACCCCCAGGCAATTCCCTGCTTTGAGGAAGCTTTTGGGGCCTACATAAACAAATTTGAAAGATTTTGGTTAGGCACTCTAAGTGGTCAAAGTCAGGAGACTACAAGGCGGGTCAAGGAGACTGTAGGCCAACAGTGAAGCTATATCAAAGTCCCTCTTAGATGCAGGGGCTCGGTCAAATCAGTCATTCCATACCAAGATAATGTAACACCAAATTGGGAACTGAATTGGGGGGGGGGGAGGGGAGGAGAAGGAAGGGGTGGGGAGAACAGTCAAAGATGCAGGTAGCAACTTTTATATGAAATAGGTACACATTTCAGTTAACAGCTTAGCTCAATGGCCCTCTGCATAATCCCTTGGTACAAGGTAGATTTACAATCGCCTTCTTTTTCACCCTCATGCTTAGAACCTCACCTAGGGGTATGTTTACTAAACTGTGCTACTGGGTAACGCAGGATTCAGCACGCACTAAGTGTGCTATGCTAACAGTGTAGGGCCTGGAGCTAAAACTCCTATGCTAACTGGTTAGCATGTGAATGGGCAGAGATAGGACGGCTTAAGAGCAGAATACGGTTAGCCTGAGCATTATGGGAATGCATTAACTGTGACTATTACTGTTAGGCTGGGTGCACTTAACACCAATTCAATGGGTAGTGTTAAGTGCACCCATGTGCTAGATAGCACCGAGCCGTGTGCTTGCAATGCACTAACAGTAAGGGGACAGACCCCCCCCCCCCCGACATTGTTGCAGACCTCTGCACTGGTTTGCTGCTCCACTGCATGCTACGAGGGTGCCTTTTAGTAAACATGCCCCTTACCACGATATCCCGATGGCATTTGACTATGCTAGCTAGTTCAAAGTCCTTCCCCTGTAGTGGCAGTAATTTATCCTGCAGTACCTTCTTATGTAGGTTCTCTTCAAGGTTCTTGCTGGGCTATCTTCCCTGTCTCGTTTATCCTACTAAATGGTTTCATTTGCCTCCAGAACTCTCAATACTGGAGACACCACTGGTCTTTGCTAGTTCAGCAGTTTAGGCAAGCTCGGTAGAAATGAAGTCCCTCGTTGTACCTATATGGCCGCTTTCAAGATAGCGATAACAGTCTCCCCATTTGCAGGACAGCTTCCAGAGGATTGCCTCCACCATACTACTGGCCTACTGATCCCCACACTTGTCTGTCACTGGATGAGGTGAACAGGATGCTTGCTCCAGAAAACTCACAAACATACTTTCCTTCCAAAAATCTGGGCATATATACTCCCACCAACGGAACTCACAATCCTTCCACTTAGGCTGGGCTCCTCACTGTTCTCTTGGCAATCTCCTAGACAAACTCCCACGCTAATTCCTTAATCCAAACCTTCCCTTGTTAGCACAGCTGGTCCAACCATTAGGCAAATGATGTGGCCGCTTAGGGTGTCAACTTCTCTGGGGCGGCAAAACAACAGATTTTGACAGCGAGGGGAGGCATAGAGCTTAAGGTTTGCCTAGGGTGCCAACACATTGCTCTTACTTTGAGGCCAGCCCTGCCTTCCCAGAGGTAGTACAGTAGGGTGAGAAGGGGACTTTAGTAACATCTAGGTCATGCATCTAAAAAGCAAATTTCCTTGTCCACAACAGATGAAAATCTGATGGGGGGGGGGGGGGGGAGGATATGAGTGCAACTGTAAATACATGTGACCTGAGAGCACAGATGTACTGGTCCTCCAAACATTTATCTAAATATGATTCTCTCAACAATCCAAACCATACAGTTATGCTCTTAAAATGTGAATAAAATCAGAATTGCAACCAATGTAATTCCCTGAGAATGGGGGCAATTCTCCTCTACCTTTACCCAATATACCCCCTGTAGTTTACGAGGACTGATAAATCACTGGCCTTGTAACAAAACTGTAGAGGGATCATTCAGACCGCCAGAACTGAAGTGTGCCCGTAGCTTTCTGTTTCATTACAAGCCAGAGACTTATCAGCCCCCCCTTGCATTAATCCTTTCAGATGGCCAGTATACAGAGAGTTAAAATAATCAGAATGCATGGGCATATTTTGACTCCTTCATTTGGGAAGGGGCAAAGGGTGTGGTGACATAATTGCATATTTGCATATTCATTACGGTCATCTTTAAAAAAACACCAGATGGATAGGAAGCCGGTATATCAAACAGGTGAGGGATGGACTGGGCGTTCAAATGGCAGAAGCAATTTAATGTGGACCCATGCAAAGTTATTCATTTAAGGAAGAATAAAGCAACCTAAAGTTATACAATGCAAGGTTCCACATTAGGGATCATCACCCAGGAAAAGGATCTAGGCATCATCCTGGATAATACGTTCCCTGCTCAGTGTGCAGCGGCGGCGGCCAAGGAAGCAAATAGAACACTAGGAATCATAAGGAAAGGAACGGAGAATAAAACCAAGGATATTATAATGCCTCTGCATCACTCCGTGGGGTGATCACACTTCGAATATTGTGTGCAGTTCTGGTCACCATATCTGAAAAAGGATATAACAGAATTAGAAAAAGTACAGAGAAGAGCAGCCAAAATGATAAAGGGGATGGACAGATACCTCTTCAAGTAATGGCTTAAAAGGTTAGGGCTCTTCAGCTTGGAAAAGAGACAATGAGGGGAGATATAATAAAGGTCTACAAAATGAGTGGAATTGGTAAACGTGAGGTTGTTTACTCCTTTAAAAGTAGGAAGACTAGGTGATGTGCAATGAAGCTGCAATGCAGCACATTTAAAACTAATCAGAGAAAATATTTTTTCACTGAATGTGTAATCAAATTCTGGAATTCGTTGCCAGAGGATGTAGTAGAGCTGTTAGTAGAGCTGGGTTTAAAAACAGTTTTGGAAAAGTTCCTAGAGGAAAAATCCATAAACCATTATTAAAGGAGACTGGGGAAATCCACTGCTTACTTCTGGGATAAGCAGCATGGAATCTGTCTACCTTTTTGGAACCTGATCTGGAAGGGCCACTGTTCAAAACAGGATACTGGGCTTGATAGATCTTTGGTCTGACCCAGTAGAGCATATCTTATATTCTTATGAGGGAGCACAGGTTCTCATTCAGTGACTTTGCCAAAAAAAAGGAAAGGAACATTTTCCTAGGCTATATAATTAAAATGCAGCAAATATTGTTGCTGTTTAATTATTTAGCCTGGCACTCTAAGATTAAAAAATATATATAGTGACACCTCTAAATATATATTCTGTAAAAAACAAAGTAGATGTAAGGTGTTCACATGCTAAGGGGCAAAAGAAAATGTGGTTCTCTCTCTTTCTTTTTGAACATCTATTTTGCGTCCAATGAAGCCCCTCCTCTAACAGTAGGTGCAGAGCAGAACTAGATTTCACCATAGAAGCCAACATACAAGAAAAAATAAATCAGATTCTGGTGTCATCTCATTAACAGTCTCTCCAGTATTAGGCTGATTGTGAACTAACACAAAACCCTACAAAAGTCACTGAAGACCTATAAAGAAAATCTACCATACCATAACAACACCAGCTTCTAAAATGAACACAATGAGGAGCCTACCCAGAAAAGAGCAGCACCATGGGCCTTTGAACATCCTTACACCTATTCAGAAAATTAAGCCAGATTACTACAGATGCTACATAGAAACTCCATGTTAACAGAACACGTGGCCTCAATCACACAGGCAGAACACAGTTAAACCCTTCATCAAGTACAGAATAAAGTATAACAAACTCAAAGTAGAAATATGTAGAAAAAATTAAATTGAAACTCCAACAAGCCAGGCTCTGCATGCAGTGCAATGCAAAAAATAAAAACAGTGATGCTTTTCCTCCTGTACTGTGCAACATATCAAGATGGCATATATAAAATCAAAAAATGGACATATTCCAATCATTAAATGGAATATGAATTCTTTATCTTTATTGTGTAGCAATTTTATTTTTCTAATTGCCTTTGTCCCAGTAATCTGGTTTCTGTATCCTGTCCTCCCTTAACTCTCTTTTGCAGAATCTGCAATCCACCTGCTACTTCTCTCCATTCCTGTCTTCTTCACTTGCTCTCCTATATCCATCTCTGACATTGATCTATTCCTTTCAGCTTTCTTCCATTTATTCTTCTCTCTTTATCAACTCAGATTTCATTTCTCTTTTTTATATCTGGTTTTCAATCTCCCTCTTTTTACCATTTTTCAACCTTTAACACAGTCCTGTTACTCCATATCTGTCCTTCTCCTACTATTTATTCCCCACTCTTCCCCTTCCCTGTGTTCAGTATCTATATTCTTCTGTCCTGCCCTATCTTGTCTCCCCATTCTTGTGCCTCTCCCCTTTTTCTCATCTTATCCCCCTATGTCCAGTATCCCCCTCTCTTCTTCATCCCATGTCCAGCATCTCCCCCCCCCTCTCTCTTACCCCATGTCCAGCATCTGCCCTCCACTCCTCCACTCCTCCACTTCATGTCCAGGATCTGCCATTTATCCCCCTATGACCCCCACCCTGTGTTCAACAGCCACCTGCCCTCCATCCCTTTATGATACCTACCCCATGTCTGGCCTCTGGTTTCCATCCCGTGCCCAGCATTTGCCCACTACCTTACACCCCTCACACTGTGTGTCCAGTATCTGCCCTTCAACTGTGTCCAGCATCTGCCCTGTGCCATCTCCTCTACACTTCCTATTCAGCATCTGCCCTGTGCCCTCCCCCCCTTCATGTCCAACATTTGGCCAGCATTTTCCTTCCAGCCATTCCACCCCCACTTCATGTTCATCTGCCCTGCCCTCCCCCCCCCCCCCCGCAGATTTATGTACTTCCATGCTAGAAAGTATGATCTAGTCCTATCCCCTCTATGTGAGTTGGAGAAGACCAGCTTACTCAACTCAGGAGAGACTGCAGTTTTATTTCTTTTCTTCGGAGACCGCTGCTGCCACTGCAGATACAGAAAAAGCAGCGGCAGCATTGCCCCCCCCCCAAACGAGCTGCCCCACCCATGGCATAGCTGCAGCAGCAGTGGTGATCCCATGGGGGGGGGGCAGGCTGTAGCCATTTTGGTGTAAGACCCAGCTCATTTGGGGGAGGGGGCATTGCCGCCACTGCCATACTTTTTCTGTGTCTGCAGCAGCAGTGACGGCAATGCCCCCCCCCAAATTACGCCCATGTCTAAAGGTCATATTTAGAGGGCCATGATACAGTGCCCTGAACATCACTGTGACTATGGGTTGCAGGGTGTATTGTGTGAGCCCTGTTATAAAGTATCCTAGTAATTACAGTATGGGTCTCAGTATATTTTCAATGCTGTTGATCTATTCTGTGTATGTGATATAATGGAAAGTCTGGTGATTTCAGGAGGTGGCTCTCTCCTCTAGGGGGGGCCAGGGGAGTCATTTATAAATTGAAGTGCTTTGGAGGAAAGCTTGTCTTTTTGCCTCTTTTCTGCCCCCTAGAAGCAGGCTAAGAAAGTATTAGGAGTCTCAGGCCTTATGAAGGCCAAACCAACACTGTGGACTCCTCCCACATTATCTGCACCGCCTCCCACATATCATCCACTAGTGTTGATAAGACTGTTTCCATTTCATACCCCTTTCAAAATCCCAATAGAAAATTTACAACCTGAACTATCCAACATTTTAGGTGGGGTAAACTAAAAGCATATAAATCAAATAACAGACAAAATGGAAACAAGACAAACATAAAAAGCCACTGCCTAATCAAAAACATCATGAAATGTCTTTCTAATCTCCAAAATGTGGAAAAGCTTGCTGAAACGATAGAGTTTTTCGGGTGCTTCTTAATAGTAGTTAGGTTGGTCTCAGCTCTCAGAATACTGGACACCTTGCTCCATTCTGGCTACTGAAAGAGAGGAAGCCTGAGCTTCTGCAAGCCATATTGAAAGGAATCTGAAGGACGCCTGAATTTTCAGACCATAAGGACTGCAACGGCTTATATATTTTCAAGACTGGACATGCATAAAGTGGAGCTTTTTCCTCTTGTAGACAAACATCAATAACTTGAATTGGGCTCCTACGAAATGCTCTCAGCAAAAAATGTGAAAGGTTCTTAGATATACAGGAACTCAGCTTTTCTTGGGTTCAGCCTCCACCTGGTGTGTGTTCCTGTTATAGCTGCGAGGGCTCAGCTTTTCTTGTGTTCCAGCTATTTCCTGAGCTATGTTTTCCCCCTGGAAAGACGTGCTGAGTTATAAGGAAGATGACCTACAGGCCATGTTGCCTGAGGCCCCCTTCTTCACAGAGGAAGAAGGGGGCCCTACAGCCGACGAAGAATGGGGGGAAGTGATCCGTCTCACACAGAAATTAATACGAGAAGAGATGCACGCATCTTCCCTTTTAGAGTACTGTCGGAAAAAGATCATCCCCAGGGGCCTACGAATGTACAAAGCCCTGGGCATGTTCACAGACGACTCTATTTTCATGGCGAATTGGATCAAGATCCTCAACAAATGTTCATTGGATTTGATGATCCTGCAATCTTGTCTCAACTCTACCAATGGGGTCATTTTATAGAGGCCTTTATAAAACAGAGTAAAATAAGCGCCTTTTTAAACTCACAAACTTATCATGTTATAATATCAGGCCCTAAATGTGCAGCATGGTGTTTACCCCCCATGCCTCTCGCCGCATTCATATCAGTAGTCATGCTTAAATGCTTTGAAGGTTTTACCCAGCCTGTGTGGGGTCAAGTACCATAGATACTAAATCTCATAACTATATTGCACTAGCAGTGAAGAAAGAGAGGTTTATGCATTTTGTCACCTTGTTCCTATGATTGTACATGACTGGCTTTTTTTCTTGAGCTACTGTCCACAGATCCCACATATCCAGGAGATTATTAATGTATTATGGTTAAATACTTATCATAAGTAGCCTTGCATTGAGTATAGCTTTCCATTAGGATATATTTTATCTTTTTTTCTTTGATTTAATTGAAAATGGAGGATAATGATAATAATCAGACTGGGGTAGATCATATTTCTTCAAGTCTCAGGAATGTGAATTACTTCCTTATATGAAACTAACTGATCCCATATACATAACCCAGTTTCCCATTTCCAATTTACCCATTTATTAAAGACTACAGATTGGAGTCCTGGTGGGAACGCTTTGTTAAATCTAATCAAGAGACATGTAAGCATGTGGGAAACGATTTCATAACGGAGTGAGCCATCCAGAAAGGTTGATATTTTATAGGGTCAATATACAGCAGGCTCCTATGTGCCCTTATGAAATAGGTTTGCACAATAACTCCAACAGTGCACAAATTCTCTTGCAGACATTTGCATCTGTTCCAAAGAAGGTGCACACTCTATGTGCATGCGCATGCATTTTATAAAATATGCACATATATTTGCAACTCCATCCTTATTCCACCCAAACTATGTCCCAAACACCTACATACAGATTGCGTAAAAGTGGGCACAAAATGATTTTCTGTGAGTTAAACCTGCTTTAGACACCGAAAATGCTTTATACATTTTGGGCACATGGGGTCAATTTTTATAGGGCACTCCATTAGTGGCCCTGCGCCGTGCCTGCTTATGGAAAAATCCTGCCGCTGTGGCATCTGCTCAGCCACAGCAGCAGCGGCAATACTGTTATTTGCATGGTGTGGGGCCTCTTGAGATGCATGCGCACATGTACGTGCCTCTAAGGCCCTGCTGGTCATGATCCCTCTGATGCATTTCACCCCGCACCTTGCTAATAACAGTATCACTGCTTTGGCTGAGCAGATACAGCAGCGGCAGGATTTTTCCATAGCTAGGCAGGGCAGGGGGCCACTAATGGAGTGGATCTGTGTGGGCAACATGTCCGAACATGTCTAGGGCCGGCCCTGCCAAGGAAATGCGGCAGTGGTGTTGAATAGTGCCGTTGAATATCGGCATAAATTCATCGCTTAGTGCCATTGTATATCAACATAAATTGAATTTCTTGTTTAGTCATTTGGGGAGGGGGATATTCAAAAGGGTTTAGTCCGTTCGTAGGACTTGCTAACCAGCTAAGCATCACTCTGCCCAATATTCAGTGGCACTATCCAGTTAGGGCCGCTCAATATCCCCACAGATCACAGAAAAGATCCACAGTTAAATCCACGGAGATCTGTGGACGGTCGCAGAAGCTATCTGGTTAGCGGCAATATTGAGCTGCTATCTGGATTGCTAAACTACATAAAGTTAGTACTAAAAGGAGCAGTTGCAAAGGTTAAAGACTTACATCAAGCTTGGGTGTTGTTGAAAAATACTATCTTGGAAGCCCAGACCAGCTGTATTCCACGCTTTAAGAAAAGTGGAAGGAAGTCCAAAAAACTGCCAGCATGGTTTAAAGGTGAGGTCAGAGAGGCTGTTGTCGCCAAAAAAGCATCTTTCAGGAAATGGAAAAAAGAGCTAAACAACGAAACCTGGAAACAGCACAAGCACTGGCAAGTCAAATGCAAGGCATTGATAAGGCAGGCAAAGGGAGAATTTGAGAAGAAGCTTGCTGCGGAAGCAAGAACGCGAAATAAAGACTTTTTCAAGTACATTCATAGCAAAAAACCTGTGAGAGAGTCAGTTGGTCCATTAGATGATAGAGTGGTTAAAGGGGCACTAAGAGGCGACAAGGCGATAGCGGAGAGACTGAATGAATTCTTTGCTTCGGTCTTTACTGAGGAAGATGTAGGGATGTTACCCATGACTGAAGTGGTATTTAAAGGTGGGGAAGAATTGAAGGAAATATCGATACATCAGGAAGATGTATTACAACTATTAGATAAACTGAAGAGTAGTAAATCACCTGGGCCGGATGGTATACATCCAAGGGTGTTGAAAGAACTGAAATATGAGATTGCAGACCTGCTATTAATAATCTGTGAACTATCATTAAAATCATCTCTAATACCTGAAGATTGGAGGATCGCCAATGTAACACCAATTTTTAAAAAGGGTTCCAGGGGTGATCCGGGAAACTACAGACCGGTGAGCCTAACGTCAGTACCGGGAAAAATGGTAGAAACCATCCTAAAGAATAAAATTACTCAGCATGTAGATAGTCATGGCCTAATGGGAGACAGCCAACATGGCTTTAGACAAGGAAGATCTTGTCTTACTAATCTGTTGTTTTTTTGAAGGTGTGAATAAACAGGTGGACAAAGGTGAGTCGGTTGATATAGTGTATCTGGACTTTCAGAAAGCCTTTGACAAGATCCCTCATCAGAGACTTTTGGCAAAACTAAAGAGTCATGGGATAGGAGGCAGTGTACTACTGTGGATCAGGAACTGGTTAAAAGATAGAAAGCAGAGAGTAGGGCTAAATGGCCAATTTTCCCAATGGAGAAAGGTGAATAGTGGTGTACCTCAGGGATCTGTGCTGGGTCTGCTGCTTTTTGACATATTCATAAATGACCTGGAAAGTGGAATAACGAGTGAGGTTATCAAATCTGCAGATGACACAAAACCATTTAAAGTTGTTAAAACCCAAGAGGATTGTGGAAAATTGCAAGAGGATCTTGATAAATTGGAAGACTGGGCATCAAAATGGCAGATGAAATTTAATGTGGACAAGTGCAAAGTTATGCACCTTGTGATGTACCAGGCTCTTGTGAAGCAATGGAAACTGATAGTGATCCGGTGGAGAGAACCGGTACTGCAGGGGAATGCAGGATTTTCTCTTCTGAGATAGAGAAACACAGAGCTAATCAGGAACCAAACCTCACCTCAAGGCAGGTGAGGAGCCAAGTCTCTGATTGGGCACGCCCAAGCAGGAGGCGGGCAGTGCAGTACTCAAGCAGCTTGTTAAGAACCCAGAAACAGAAACAGTTAGAACGTCAGCAAGAAGGGCAAAGAGAGGATCAGCGAGATTGGCAAGGAGTGGAGCAAGGAGAGGAGGAGTCAGGACACAAGCACCTGGATGATGACAGGTCAGATGACCAGGAACCGTTGGTGAGAGAACCACTAAGCAGCTGTGATCCACGAAGGAGCAGACAGGACCTGGGAGACTCAGGGGCAAAGAAGGACTTCTGTAAGCAGAAGAATTCAAAGGCACTGAGAGACCCAAGGCTGCAGCTCAGGATTTTAAAGGACCAAGCAGAACCTTGGAACAGGAGGCAGTGGGAGAAAGAAATACCCTGGAAGAAGCCCCAGCATAAGGTATCTGGTGGGTTTAGAACGGCTAGCAAGCTTAACAGTGGGAAGCCAGAAAGAGTGAACTTTAATTGTGAAAGACAGGACAAAGGCAGAAAGTTTGATAGTAGTTGGTTAAGCCAAGAGAAGCCTAACTGTTTTCCATTTAAAACTCTGAAAGACTCTCCAAGCACAGCTGAAGCGTTTTACCCTGCACTTTCATTTGGAGATAGGTGGGGGAAGGGAAATGCTTACACTCTGAACTCTTGTCCAAGTAGAAGCACTGATAATTGCCAAGAGATAAGAACTGTAAACAAGCATTTACCTGAAGGAGGATATTCTCAGCCTAGTTCAGAAAATACACAGGCTGAATTACTTCTCTCTGAATTCAGGGAGTTCCTTAAGAGCAGAGCAGTTTCTCCCAATAACGTAGCAAAGCCTATGAGCAGCTGTGAGGAAGAAATGCCTTTAATTTCTCTGCCGTCTACAGAGCAGTAAGTCCCGATGGACTGCTCTACTTGTGTGATTCAAAAGGACATTTAAAGGATATGCTTGCCAATGTTTTATGAAGGAATATAAGAAATGTACCTCACTGATTGCCATGCTAAAGAAGCCTATGTGAAGAGAATAACTGAAAGCATATTGTGTGCAATTCAGGAGCATTGCTGTTACCAGTTTTCTGTTACGTTACTGAAAGGAGGTCACATGACAATTGAATGTGATCCAGAATGGACATTTAGCCAAGCAGTAAAAAGCCTTGTTTAGTTAAGTTTCTCAGCCTTGTTTTATGCTACATTGTTTCCTTTACGTCTGCTGCATTTGAACTGCGAAAGCGGGAAATAAACCTCACAAAAGAAATTTTCTTTGCCTTGCCTTACTACTTGAGCTCCAACACAACTACAACCTTACCCTCAAGGGCAACCAAGGCCAGCCCCTTCCTTAACCCTCAAGGTCCAGGGAGTGGGTGGGTGGCAAAGTGGCATAGTATTGAGGATACTGCGCAGGCGCAAGAAGTAGCTATACCAAGAGCTGCAGAAGCTGACTTCCAGGAGGTGCCCAGCCGAAGAGCTGACAAGCCCAGACAAGGAAGGAGACTGCAGGACTACAGGATCTTCTGTTCCTGACGTGCTTGTATACCACCTGAGCCAGGTAAAGGGTATCCACCCCGGGTAACCAGGATACCAGGGCAAGGGTGCAGCCTAGTGGTGACTAGGAGGAAAAAATAAAATAAAAGAGGGAAAAAGCGCAGATAGACAAGTGTTCTGTGATTCCGCACTTGGGTCTGTCTTTTTGATCTCTTTCAGGTATTCCAAGATGGCGATGGATGCCAAGGAGATTTTCCACTGGATGGCAACGCAGCTGGAGCGCCAGAGAGATCTTGCGTTAGAAGCACAGGAAAAGGCCAACGCAAGCCTACGTGAACAGCAGCAACCGCTACTGACTCTCATGGAGGAATGGATAAAAGAGAGGAAGCAAGCCGCTGGACCATCAACATCCAATACAGGTTCCACATTAACAGACACTGTACACCCTGTTGGTCTACAGACAGGAACTTTGTTCAACTTTGGGCAGCTAACTAATCAGGATGATGTGGATGACTTTCTCGAGAGCTTTGAGAGAGTGGCTCACCTTAGCTCTTGGCCTCAAGAACACTGGGCGCTAAGACTAGCAGCATCCCTTACTGGGGAAGCGATGGCCGCTTACCGCGCCATGCCTGCTGCTATGGCTGCCAACTATGAGGAATTGAAAAGGGCCATAAGAGAGAGATTAGGGCTCACTCCCTTGGTCTACCACACGCGTTTGAGGAGTGTGAGACTAAAGCAGAGTGAGACTCCTAAGTCATTATGTCATAGGATTAGAAGCCTGATTGACAAGTGGTTAACTCCAGAAGGGAGGTCGCTGGAGTCAATACTTGATGACTTGGTATTGGAGCAATATATGAACGCTCTACCCCAGGGAATCCGCACCTTCCTAATCTTGCAGAATGGCAAAACTCCCCAAGAAGCTGTTGCACTCTCTGAGAGATACATTGAGGCAGAGCTAACTGCCCAGAGAGCTAGCACTATTTCTCAGGAGTCAGGCAATCGCAGATTAGAAAGGGACGGGAGGGTGCATGACGACCCGATAAAAATGTGCATGCCTTTATGGAAAAGCTCTAAGAATAGGCTAAGATGCTACAAATGTGGGCAAGAGGGACATTCGCAAAAACACTGTTTTGTTAAGACTGCCTTGATAGCGGATAGTCATGTGGAAGATAGACAGGGATTTCTTCTGTCTGTGGAAATACAGGGAATTACCGCTCAAGCTTTTCTGGATTCAGGAGCTGAGGTAAGCATGCTCTCTGAAGAGTTGTGGCGGAGAATAGAAGCCATGCAGGGCAAGGAAGTAATTCAGCCTGTGACTTCCGCTAAAATAAGATGCGTTCACGGAGGAACCTTCTCCTATCCCGTATATGAGTTACACATAACTGGGTTAGGTACACGAAGGACTATCCCCTTAGTAGTGGTCCCGGGTCTTCCCCATGCAGTAATTTTAGGCAAGGACTGGCCACAATTTCACAGGGGGCTAGTACAAGGCTTGCAGGAGAGAGAGGGGTCCCGCGCAGGAAAAGTCTCTGTGGAAGCACAAGCTCTGGAAAGTGAGGTCAGTTCCTCGACCCTTACTGGCCCAGGCCAACAAAGGTAGCCAGAAGAAAGAAGTTCCGAGGGCAGACAGCGTAGGAAAACCTAAATTTGTCTTAAGGTTTTGCAAGATGACCCCTAACGCTCAAGCACCCCAGAGAGCCACACCTAATGCAGCCGGGTTTGATCTTACCAGCGCAGAAGAGATAGTAGTCCCAGCTGGCGGAAAGGCACTGGTGGACACGGCGCTACAAATAGAGTTACCTGCTGGATGTTATGGGCGACTAGCTCCACGGTCGGGCCTAGCCCTAAAACATTTTATAGACATTGGTGCGGGCGTAATAGACCCAGATTACTGTGGCTCGGTAAAAGTACTCCTTTTTAACTTTGGGAAGAGCAGCTTTAGAGTGAAAACGGGAGACCGCATCGCACAATTAATTTGTGAACGCGTCGGACTTCCCCCTTTGGAAGAGGTACCTGTTTTGTCCACAACGGTGCGGGGCACGCAAGGTTTCGGGTCCACAGGGACCAACAGCTTGCAAGGGTTGTCAGCCTCAGTGGAGAGGGAGGAGGCCGAAGAAGAGGACCTTGGACCCCAGCTGACTGACTGCAAGAAGAATCCTGAACCCCGACTGGATGAGGGACTCTCGTGGGCACAAAAACAGGAACTTACCCAAGTGTTATCAAGGTATAAAGATGTTCTCACGCCGGTACCCGGAGAAACAAGATTGATAGCGCACGAGATAATAACACCCCCGGGCGAAGTGATAAGGCAGCGCCCTTACCGACTACCGGAGGCGAAAAAGAACGAGGTAGTACGACAGGTGGGAGAGATGCTAGCCATGGGGATAATCGAAGAATCCCGGAGCCCATGGAATAGTCCCATCGTCATGGTACCAAAACCGGATGGCTCAATCCGATTTTGTATCGATTTCCGGAAGATTAACTCAATATCACGGTTTGATTCATATCCCATGCCGCGCATTGAGGAGTTGCTCGATCGACTGGGACAAGCAAAATATTTGACGACGCTTGACATGTCAAAAGGGTATTGGCAAGTGCCCCTTACCAGAGAGGCCAGGCCAAAGACGGCGTTTAGTACACCTATTGGCCTCTATCAATTCAAGAGAATGCCCTTTGGCCTACACGGGGCTGCGGCCACTTGTCAACGCCTTATGGACATGGTCCTTCGTCCACATCAGTCTTACGCAGTCGCCTACATGGATGACGTTGTTATCCATAGTGAGACATGGACACAGCATGTACAAAGAGTGGAAGCTGTTCTACGAGCAATTCGGGATGCGGGCCTCACGTTGAACCCTGCCAAGTGTCTCTTTGGGGGACAGGAAGTGAAATATTTGGGTCATGTCGTGGGCCATGGGGTGGTAAAACCGTTGGTCAGCAAAATCGCAAGTGTACAGGCTTTCCCAAAACCAGCCAATAAAAAACAATTGCGCAGCTTTTTGGGATTGGTAGGCTACTACTGAAGATTTATTCCACACTTTTCGGAAAAGACCGCCTTGCTAACTGACATGCTGCGAAAGAATGCTCCCAATACACTCAAATGGAGTGAAGAAGCTGAAGAAGTGTTTGACCTCTTGAAACGTCAACTTAGTGAAGCACCGGTTTTGAGGGGAGTGGACTTCTCAAAACCATTTATACTACAGACAGATGCCTCAGATACAGGTCTGGGCGCGGTCTTATCCCAGCGACATGAGGGTACGGAACACCCAGTCCTATTCCTGAGTAGGAAATTGGCACCCGTGGAGAAGAATTACTCCACTATTGAGCGCGAGTGTTTAGCCATCAAGTGGACTATTGATGCGCTGCGCTTTTATCTAGTAGAGAGAAGATTCATTCTTATCACAGACCACGCACCATTGAAGTGGTTGAACCAAATGCACAACCATAATTCCCGGCTAACCCGCTGGTTTATGGCCTTACAGGCTTTTGAGTTCCAGGTGGAGCCAGGGCTGGAAAGCTCCATCAAAACGCTGATGCGTTGAGTAGAATCACGTGCTGTGCGGACGAGCCTAAGCCAGCCCGTGATATCTTAAGGGGGTGGGGGGGATCTGTGATGTAGCAGACTCTTGTGAAACAATGGAAACTGATAGTGATCCGGTGGAGAGAACCGGTACTGCAGGGGAATGCAGGATTTTCTCTTCTGAGATAGAGAAACACAGAGCTAATCAGGAACCAAACCTCACCTCAAGGCAGGTGAGGAGCCAAGTCTCTGATTGGGCACGCCCAAGCAGGAGGCGGGCAGTGCAGTACTCAAGCAGCTTGTTAAGAACCCAGAAACAGAAACAGTTAGAACGTCAGCAAGAAGGGCAAAGAGAGGATCAGCGAGATTGGCAAGGAGTGGAGCAAGGAGAGGAGGAGTCAGGACACAAGCACCTGGATGAGGACAGGTCAGATGACCAGGAACCGTTGGTGAGAGAACCACTAAGCAGCTGTGATCCACGAAGGAGCAGACAGGACCTGGGAGACTCAGGGGCAAAGAAGGACTTCTGTAAGCAGAAGAATTCAAAGGCACTGAGAGACCCAAGGCTGCAGCTCAGGAGTTTAAAGGACCAAGCAGAACCTTGGAACAGGAGGCAGTGGGAGAAAGAAATACCCTGGAAGAAGCCCCAGCACAAGGTATCTGGTGGGTTTAGAACGGCTAGCAAGCTTAACAGTGGGAAGCCAGAAAGAGTGAACTTTAATTGTGAAAGACAGGACAAAGGCAGAAAGTTTGATAGTAGTTGGTTAAGCCAAGAGAAGCCTAACTGTTTTCCATTTAAAACTCTGAAAGACTCTTCAAGCACAGCTGAAGCTTTTTACCCTGCACTTTCATTTGGAGATAGGTGGGGGAAGAGAAATGCTTACAGGCTGAACTCTTGTCCAAGTAGAAGCACTGATAATTGCCAAGAGATAAGAACTGTAAACAAGCATTTACCTGAAGGAGGATATTCTCAGCCTAGTTCAGAAAATATACAGGCTGAATTACTTCTCTCTGAATTCAGGGAGTTCCTTAAGAGCAGAGCAGTTTCTCCCAATAACGTAGCAAAGCCTATGAGCAGTTGTGAGGAAGAAATGCCTTTAATTTCTCTGCCGTCTACAGAGCAGGAAGTCCCGATGGACTGCTCTACTTGTGTGATTCAAAAGGACATTTAAAGGATATGCTTGCCAATGTTTTATGAAGGAATATAAGAAACTTACCTCACTGATTGCCATGCTAAAGAAGCCTATGTGAAGAGAATAACTGAAAGCATATTGTGTGCAATTCAGGAGCATTGCTGTTACCAGTTTTCTGTTACGTTACTGAAAGGAGGTCACATGACAATTGAATGTGATCCAGAATGGACATTTAGCCAAGCAGTAAAAAGCCTTGTTTAGTTAAGTTTCTCAGCCTTGTTTTATGCTACATTGTTTCCTTTACGTCTGCTGCATTTGAACTGCGAAAGCGGGAAATAAACCTCACAAAAGAAATTTTCTTTGCCTTGCCTTACTACTTGAGCTCCAACACAACTACAACCTTAACCTCAAGGGCAACCAAGGCCAGCCCCTTCCTTAACCCTCAAGGTCCAGGGAGTGGGTGGGTGGCAACCTAGGGAAGAACAACCCAAACTATGGTTACACGATGCAAGGCTCCACATTAGGAACCACCACCAAGGAAACGATTTAGGCGTCATTGTGGATACCATGTTAAAACCCTCGGCCCAGTGTGCAGCGGCGGCCAAGAGAGCAAATAGAATGCTAGGTATCATAAGGAAAGGAATGGAAAATAAAACAAAAGATATTATAATGCCTCTATATCGTTCCATGGTGAGACCGCACCTTGAATATTGTGTGCAATTCTAGTCGCCATATCTTAAAAAGGATATAGCGATTTTAGAAAAGGTTCAGAGAAGAGCCACGAAAATGGTAAAGGGGATGGAAGGATACTCCTATGAAGAAAGGCTAAAAAGGTTAGGACTCTTTAACTGGAAAAGAGACGGCTGAGGGGAGATATGATAGAAGTCTATAAATTAATGAACGGAGTGGAACGGGTAAACATAGATCGATTGTTTACGTTATCAGAATATAGAAAGACTAGGGGACATGCAATGAAACTACAGGGTAAACTATTTAAGACTAATAAAAGAAAATATTTTTTCACTCAACGTGTAATCAAACTCTGGAATTTGTTACCGGAGGATGTAGTAAAGGCTGTTAGTGTAGCTGTGTTTAAAAAAGGTTTGGACAAGTTCTGGGGAAAGGTCCATAAACCATTATTAAAAGGGACCCAGGATATCACTGCTTGACCCAATACAAGCATTGAGGAACCTGTGTCTTTTGGGGAAACTGCTAGGTATGTATGACCTAGATTGGCCACTGTTGGAAACAGGATACTGGGCTTGATGGACCTTGGTCTGACCCAGTATGGCAATCTTATGTTCTTATGTTAGGTTATTAGCTGTCCTCACTTTATCTGATTAGCGACTCAATATCACTGCTAACGGGATAGCTGCCATGATCGAAAATGTATATTCAGTGCTGGACACTGGATAGGCTTCATCGCTGACTATTTGGTTTTAATCTCAACAGCTGCAGCCAGTGCCAACGCTGAGTATCAGCCCCTTCAATTTACACTCTGGAAATCTTATGGAAAATTGGCTGTATGGCAACAGATAAAAAAGGGAAACAAAGGAGGAGCGAAGCTCTTGCAGAAGCCACAGGGGAACAAACGGAGCAAGAGACGGAAGGAGGTTTGGACCAGACTGCTTTATTGAAGATGATCCCTACGCGTTTCGGCTAACGCCTTCTTCGGGGGACATACAGCTACCATGAGTTAAAACAAACATTGTTATACAATGGATATGTAACATATAAATCCAATAAATAATATGATATATCAATAAAAACAAATAAATAAATAAATAAATGTGTAACGAAAGTATTAGAACAATAAAATGACTAATATATTAGTAAATGTTACGTTTAGACCAACCAGAGGACAGAGGAGAGTCAAAAACCATAAAACAAAATAATAATAATAATAAAGATCAATACAATAAAATAAAATAAAATCAATTAGACAAAATCTAATTAAATCAAATCAAATCAAGTAAACGAGGGCCGAGACAGAGAACTAAAATATTATAAAAAGCAAATAGACACAAATTGGTAAAAAACGTGAATACAATTCTGTACATAAATAAATATAGATAAAGTTGTATATTAAACAAATAAATATGATAATGATGAAGCCATTGAATAAATATGTAAAATATATAAAAGTATATAAATACGAATAAATGTAATAGAATAATAACATACCAGTATTGTAAGGATGGAGATGTCTCATAAAGACAATTGGGTAAAAAGCACTATATGTTGATAGCGCCGTAGTTGATGAGGTTGTCTCTTAAAGACAATTGAGTCGTAGCACTATATAATGGCTATGAAAGGAAAAACTATATAATCACTAATTAGAACAATTAATTATATATAAAAGACAAGAACAAAACATCAAATGTACCAAAAATCAATGAATAAATCCATAAAAATAGATAAAAAAGGGAATAAAATGAATGATAATAATACTAATAAATATCTATAAAGTAATATAAAAAATACTTAGATACAAGTTTATGAACTATGAGATGTTAAACAAACTTAAGACATGCGAATAAAATAAAATACTTGTAAAACAATAATATATTAAAAAAGATAGAAGAGGAATTGGCACATGATAATAAATATAGTAAAAATATAATAAAAATACATGTAAATATTAAATCAAAGGAAAGACACAGGTGAGTAGATCTATAAACAGAACATGTGTTATAACAATTGGAGCTACAAAGAGGACCACAGGAAAGAGAATAATGAATAGTGAGTGTAAGTCTCATGCTATCAATGGGGAGAAAAAAAGGGGGTTTTAATATTCTCAATGGACGTATACAGTGAGAGAAAAGGACGGAGGGGAACCGGGTTGTTTCAAAAGTAATAGAACATGCAGAATGAGATTAAAGTGCTAATTATTAAGCACAAGTTTAGAGCAATAATGTAACAAAATCCATATTCTGCTGTTATATATGTTTTAATAAGATCAAGGATATGTATGAAGGAATATACTGTATGCTAATTGCATCAATGTATTTAATGTGATTGTGCAACTGATTTTGCGCATGTTAATTGAGTGCAGTCGACATCCCTCAATATAGAAAGTCACATGATGAACTAGGCAAAAATTACTATAATATGAAAGAGCTATGGATCAGAGGATCCGTGGAAAAGCGCATTCATGTGTTATATCAATTGAAACTGTGAAGGGGACCGCAGGGCGTAATGGAATGAGCTACGGATGTATGATGAATCAGAACCTTGTGTTTCATAAAGGGGAGAGGGAGAGTTGGATGGTATCAATGTGCTTTAGACATGGAGGGAAAATGTAAATGGTGAATAGATTGGATAAAGATTATTAGATAGTGTATAATGAGATTAGAATACTGAATGTTGAAAATAAATTTACAACGATGAACTATCATGGGGATATGTATTGTAGTGGTGTACACATTTGTAAAACAAGGAGTGTGTAACAAGAGGTATTCTACATTCTAATACATCATATATTTACCATGATCGCTGAGCTGGTTTTGGCACTTAAACATAAGGAAACATATTGGCGCGGGTGGTAAATAATCAGTCAATGATACGCTTTATATTGTAAAAAATAAAAATAATAATATAATGAAAAATGCGTGCTATTAAGTAGGAACTGAGTGAATCAGAGTATTTGAGACGGAAGGAAACTGTGAAACTAAAAGTAGAGAAGGTTTGAGCGAGATAATTACGACCTCGGTAACACCCGAACTTAAATCAGAACTTAAAGACCAACCGGATGTGTGAAAATGAACCGTACTTACTGTTTAAGCAGGCAAATGTAGCATAAAAGATACCCAAATGGGGAAATGCAAAAAGGGAGCGTGCCGAATTTTACACATAATAGCATCAGGGGCTGGCACTGTGTGACAGTTGTTTAATAGACGCCGATTTTCGCGCCTTTTTTTAAAAAGAGACGTCACAATTGGGCGGAGCTAAAAAAGAGTCAATACGGACAACTATATACAAAACAAAAGAATGCATGCTATTGAGTAGAAACTGAGTGAATCAGAGTATTGAAGACGGAAGAAAGCTGTGGGACTGAAAGTAGAGAAAGTTTGAAGGAGATAATTACGACCTCGGTACCACCCGAACTTGAATCAAAACTTCAAATCAACCGGAGGTATGAAAATGGAACATACTTACTGTTTAAGCAGGCAAATGTAGCACAAAAGATACCCAAATGGGGAATTACCAAAAGGGAGCGTGCCCAATCTTACACACAATAGCATCAGGGGCTAGCACTGTATGACAGTTGTTTTATAGACGTCAATATTCGCGCCTTTTTTGAGAGAGACGTCACAATTGGGCGGAGCTAAAAAAGTCAGTACAAACAACTATATACAAGGTAAAGTTAATATAAGTGTATCATCAATCGATGTATACTACGGAATATTAGTTTGTAATGATATGCTATAAAATAAAACCATAAAGGTAATAAAATGATTATTTGAATGCAGAAACCTTATTTTCAAAAACAATGTATATCATCACATGATAAGCTAGGCAAGTAGTAGTACTTATGATGAAGCCAAAAATAAATGTATGTACATGTAAAATAGTGTTTAAAAATGTATGTATGAATATAAGAATGAGAAATAAGTTATGTATGAAAGAAATAGTGAACAATATTGTTAATAAAGGAAATTGTGATGGAATCAATATCCCGAAAAATAGCAATACAAAAATAATTACAGAGGTATCCTGAAAACAAGGCATAATTAAGCTAATTATTGAAAATATTAATGTGGAAATGATTAATATAAGAAGACTGAAAGATCACTCTCCTGATTGAGACCAAATGGATGTAAACTATTAAAATTATAAATAAATCGTTGTTCTAACTTGAGTAAAGTAAGGTTAATATCTCCACCACGCCAGTGTGGTATAGCAGTTTTGATCACCAAAAACTTAAGATCACTAATCGTATGTCCCTTCTCTACCCAATGTGAAACCAATGGTTTATCTGTAAGTTGTCTTTGGATATTGCTTCTATGTTCTATAATGCGTGTTCTAATTTGACGTAAGGTCTTCCCTATGTAAATCATATCACAGGGACATCGGATTAAATAAATTACATTTGCAGTTTTACAATTAGAATAGTGATTAATGGTAATTTTGTGGCCAGTGGAATCATGTGTAAAACTATTTTTTGCTATAATAGCATGAAGGCAAACAGAACAATTTCCACAGCTGTAGTGGCCTTTGACCTTTGGAACGGTTCTAGGTGCAGTCAGGGCAGAGGGAACCAGAAAATGGCTAAGATTGGAAGCACGTTTGTATGAGACCATGAGTTGTTTGGATGCAAAGGCTGGTAAGGAAGCAATTAAATCCCATTCTTGTTTTAATATTTCCGTGATAGACTTGGAAAGTGCTGAGAAGGTGAGAGGACATGTTACTCTATCTAATTTGGGGCGTACCATGTTCTTTAAGAGTGTAGAACGATTTGTACCAGATGCTCGCTGGTATGCTTTATGAATACATGTATTTGGATATCCACGTTGTTCAAAACGCTGAAATAAATCCGTGGCATGTTTCTCAAAATCGGTATCATTGGTACATAAACGTCTAATTCTAAGAAATTGACTGACTGGCAAGTTCTGCTTAAAGGAAGTGTTATGACAACTGTCGTAAGTAAGGAAAGTATTCCTGTCGGTTGGTTTTCTATATAAATCAGTAATAAAGCCTTTGTCAGATTTCTTAATCATAATATCCAGATATGGTATAGAATCTGAGCTATATGTACCCTCAAACTGTAAATGTACATCTAATGTATTGAGCCAAAGATGGAAGGATTGTAGAGTGTGTTCAGGGCCATCCCAGATGACAAGGACGTCATCGATGTAACGTTTCCAAAGAAGAATATGTTTCTTATATGGATGAAATGTTAGAAACTTGCTTTCAAACTCTGACACATAGAGATTAGCCACATCGGGGGCCATGGGCGAGCCCATGGCTACCCCTTTAACTTGTTTATAAAAGAGGCCTTTAAAAATAAAGAAATTTTCTTGCATCACAAGGGAGGCCAACTGGGTAAGGAAAAAGGTGGGGACGCGAACTGGTTTTGGTCTTTGAATCAATGTATTTGCTATTACTTCCAAAGCTGCTTCTTGTGGGATATTTGTATATAGAGAGTTGATATCAAGGGTGAGTAAGATGAGTCCATTATGATACCCTTCAAAATCTTTAAGGATATTAATAATGTGAGTGGAGTCTTTAACATAAGATGGCACTATTGAGACAAATGGACGTAAAAACAAATCTAAGAATTTTGAGAGAGGTTCGAGCAATGATCCATTAGCTGAAACAATAGGACGTCCAGGGGGATTTTGCATGGATTTATGGATTTTTGGAAGCATATAAATTGTGGGTGTAATAGGATGAGTGACAGTCAAAAAAGATATTTCTTTAGGTGTTAGATAACCCGCTTCCTTTCCAATATATAACAAGTTATCTATTTTTTGTTGTAATGTATTAGTAGGATCGTCGAAAATTTTTAGATAAAATGTAGTATCATCTAATTGGCGTTTGACTTCTGTGACATAAGAAACTCTATCTTGGACAACAATAGCACCACCTTTATCTGCTGGTTTGATTACTATAGACGAATTTGATTGAAGACTATTTAATGCTGATTTTAAAGGCACGGAAAGATTATAATATGATTTTTTCTGTTTAGTTTTATATAATGCTTCAACTCGGGTGAGAACCATGTTTTCATATGCCGTGATCATAGGATCTGGAGGAGACGGAGGAATCCAAGTGGATGGTTTTTTGACAACGGAGACATCTAAGGAGAGGGCAGGATTTCTAGCAAAGTAATCTATTATTTTAAGTTTACGGAAGAACTTATAAAGTTCGATGTGTGTGAGAAAATTATCATGACGTTTAGTAGGAACGAATGATAAACCCTTGTTAAGGACCTGAAGTTCGAGTTCTGTTAATGGATATGAAGATAGGTTAATGACTGAGTTTATAGATCCCAATCTAGGTTCCTTTTGGCCATCATACCCTGACTGTGTCTTCTTTCCTGCGGTGAAAACTGTCTGGACTGTTGATACCTGTTCCGTGGTGGACGTGGTGGTGGGGATCTTGGATGAGCGTCTCTTCTTCCTTTTGCCCAAAGGGAATCCAATGAAAATCCCGCTTGTAATTGGGCCTTGAGGAATGGGATACTGGAGAACGTGGTTGTGTGGGGAAAAGGGGAGCTGATGTATCTATGTTATCATTTGAATGGTGGCGTGATCTTTTGTTACTCCTCTCTTTTTCTGGAGTAACAGAGGGGGACCTACGTCTATATGGATGTTTATCTTTGATATTGATCTTTGAATTATTACGGGGTGATCTAGATGTATGATATGGTTTAGATGATTTGTATGGTCTTCTAAAAGACGTACTGCTTTTTCTATCTTTGTGGTCCAATTTGCTGTAGGTCCAATAGTATACAGTGTTCTGTTTATAGTCATCATCATCTCTCTTGAGTTTGTTAATTTTGGCTTCTTTAATAAATTGTCTGTATTCAAGATTATTTTTGTCAAACTTGCTTTTTTCTAAATCGAACTGTGGATCTTTTTTCTTAAGGTTATCTACCTTAGAATCTATCTGTGGTTTGAGTGTCTCGGCCCTACGTTTAGAGGTATTAATTAAAAGGATCATAAGATCCAAGGAACATTTATTTAAAATCTTTATCCAATTAGACATAAAAACATCATCTTCCTTAAACATTCCAGGTGCCTTCTGCACCCTAAGTCCTCTTGGAATGGTCTTCCTTCTACAATATTCAAGCAGGGAAGCTGCATGTAATTCTTCCCTTACATACTTTTGCGTCAACCAAACCAGTTCTCTCCATTCATCTTCTAAATTGGGGACCGATTCTTCTTCGGTGTAGAAGGGGTCCTCAGAGAGTAGTCCTTTTAAATCTTCTTCTTTATAACTCAAAACTCCTTGCCATGGAGAGAACATGGCTCCACAGGATACGAGAAACAAAGGAGGAGCGAAGCTCTTGCAGAAGCCACAGGGGAACAAACGGAGCAAGAGACGGAAGGAGGTTTGGACCAGACTGCTTTATTGAAGATGATCCCTACGCGTTTCGGCTAACGCCTTCTTCGGGGGACATACAGCTACCATGAGTTAAAACAAACATTGTTATACAATGGATATGTAACATATAAATCCAATAAATAATATGATATATCAATAAAAACAAATAAATAAATAAATAAATGTGTAACGAAAGTATTAGAACAATAAAATGACTAATATATTAGTAAATGTTACGTTTAGACCAACCAGAGGACAGAGGAGAGTCAAAAACCATAAAACAAAATAATAATAATAATAAAGATCAATACAATAAAATAAAATAAAATCAATTAGACAAAATCTAATTAAATCAAATCAAATCAAGTAAACGAGGGCCGAGACAGAGAACTAAAATATTATAAAAAGCAAATAGACACAAATTGGTAAAAAACGTGAATACAATTCTGTACATAAATAAATATAGATAAAGTTGTATATTAAACAAATAAATATGATAATGATGAAGCCATTGAATAAATATGTAAAATATATAAAAGTATATAAATACGAATAAATGTAATAGAATAATAACATACCAGTATTGTAAGGATGGAGATGTCTCATAAAGACAATTGGGTAAAAAGCACTATATGTTGATAGCGCCGTAGTTGATGAGGTTGTCTCTTAAAGACAATTGAGTCGTAGCACTATATAATGGCTATGAAAGGAAAAACTATATAATCACTAATTAGAACAATTAATTATATATAAAAGACAAGAACAAAACATCAAATGTACCAAAAATCAATGAATAAATCCATATATATATATAATATAGGGAATAAAATGAATGATAATAATAATAATAAATATCTATAAAGTAATATAAAAAATACTTAGATACAAGTTTATGAACTATGAGATGTTAAACAAACTTAAGACATGCGAATAAAATAAAATACTTGTAAAACAATAATATATTAAAAAAGATAGAAGAGGAATTGGCACATGATAATAAATATAGTAAAAATATAATAAAAATACATGTAAATATTAAATCAAAGGAAAGACACAGGTGAGTAGATCTATAAACAGAACATGTGTTATAACAATTGGAGCTACAAAGAGGACCACAGGAAAGAGAATAATGAATAGTGAGTGTAAGTCTCATGCTATCAATGGGGAGAAAAAAAGGGGGTTTTAATATTCTCAATGGACGTATACAGTGAGAGAAAAGGACGGAGGGGAACCGGGTTGTTTCAAAAGTAATAGAACATGCAGAATGAGATTAAAGTGCTAATTATTAAGCACAAGTTTAGAGCAATAATGTAACAAAATCCATATTCTGCTGTTATATATGTTTTAATAAGATCAAGGATATGTATGAAGGAATATACTGTATGCTAATTGCATCAATGTATTTAATGTGATTGTGCAACTGATTTTGCGCATGTTAATTGAGTGCAGTCGACATCCCTCAATATAGAAAGTCACATGATGAACTAGGCAAAAATTACTATAATATGAAAGAGCTATGGATCAGAGGATCCGTGGAAAAGCGCATTCATGTGTTATATCAATTGAAACTGTGAAGGGGACCGCAGGGCGTAATGGAATGAGCTACGGATGTATGATGAATCAGAACCTTGTGTTTCATAAAGGGGAGAGGGAGAGTTGGATGGTATCAATGTGCTTTAGACATGGAGGGAAAATGTAAATGGTGAATAGATTGGATAAAGATTATTAGATAGTGTATAATGAGATTAGAATACTGAATGTTGAAAATAAATTTACAACGATGAACTATCATGGGGATATGTATTGTAGTGGTGTACACATTTGTAAAACAAGGAGTGTGTAACAAGAGGTATTCTACATTCTAATACATCATATATTTACCATGATCGCTGAGCTGGTTTTGGCACTTAAACATAAGGAAACATATTGGCGCGGGTGGTAAATAATCAGTCAATGATACGCTTTATATTGTAAAAAATAAAAATAATAATATAATGAAAAATGCGTGCTATTAAGTAGGAACTGAGTGAATCAGAGTATTTGAGACGGAAGGAAACTGTGAAACTAAAAGTAGAGAAGGTTTGAGCGAGATAATTACGACCTCGGTAACACCCGAACTTAAATCAGAACTTAAAGACCAACCGGATGTGTGAAAATGAACCGTACTTACTGTTTAAGCAGGCAAATGTAGCATAAAAGATACCCAAATGGGGAAATGCAAAAAGGGAGCGTGCCGAATTTTACACATAATAGCATCAGGGGCTGGCACTGTGTGACAGTTGTTTAATAGACGCCGATTTTCGCGCCTTTTTTTTTAAAAAGAGACGTCACAATTGGGCGGAGCTAAAAAAGAGTCAATACGGACAACTATATACAAAACAAAAGAATGCATGCTATTGAGTAGAAACTGAGTGAATCAGAGTATTGAAGACGGAAGAAAGCTGTGGGACTGAAAGTAGAGAAAGTTTGAAGGAGATAATTACGACCTCGGTACCACCCGAACTTGAATCAAAACTTCAAATCAACCGGAGGTATGAAAATGGAACATACTTACTGTTTAAGCAGGCAAATGTAGCACAAAAGATACCCAAATGGGGAATTACCAAAAGGGAGCGTGCCCAATCTTACACACAATAGCATCAGGGGCTAGCACTGTATGACAGTTGTTTTATAGACGTCAATATTCGCGCCTTTTTTGAGAGAGACGTCACAATTGGGCGGAGCTAAAAAAGTCAGTACAAACAACTATATACAAGGTAAAGTTAATATAAGTGTATCATCAATCGATGTATACTACGGAATATTAGTTTGTAATGATATGCTATAAAATAAAACCATAAAGGTAATAAAATGATTATTTGAATGCAGAAACCTTATTTTCAAAAACAATGTATATCATCACATGATAAGCTAGGCAAGTAGTAGTACTTATGATGAAGCCAAAAATAAATGTATGTACATGTAAAATAGTGTTTAAAAATGTATGTATGAATATAAGAATGAGAAATAAGTTATGTATGAAAGAAATAGTGAACAATATTGTTAATAAAGGAAATTGTGATGGAATCAATATCCCGAAAAATAGCAATACAAAAATAATTACAGAGGTATCCTGAAAACAAGGCATAATTAAGCTAATTATTGAAAATATTAATGTGGAAATGATTAATATAAGAAGACTGAAAGATCACTCTCCTGATTGAGACCAAATGGATGTAAACTATTAAAATTATAAATAAATCGTTGTTCTAACTTGAGTAAAGTAAGGTTAATATCTCCACCACGCCAGTGTGGTATAGCAGTTTTGATCACCAAAAACTTAAGATCACTAATCGTATGTCCCTTCTCTACCCAATGTGAAACCAATGGTTTATCTGTAAGTTGTCTTTGGATATTGCTTCTATGTTCTATAATGCGTGTTCTAATTTGACGTAAGGTCTTCCCTATGTAAATCATATCACAGGGACATCGGATTAAATAAATTACATTTGCAGTTTTACAATTAGAATAGTGATTAATGGTAATTTTGTGGCCAGTGGAATCATGTGTAAAACTATTTTTTGCTATAATAGCATGAAGGCAAACAGAACAATTTCCACAGCTGTAGTGGCCTTTGACCTTTGGAACGGTTCTAGGTGCAGTCAGGGCAGAGGGAACCAGAAAATGGCTAAGATTGGAAGCACGTTTGTATGAGACCATGAGTTGTTTGGATGCAAAGGCTGGTAAGGAAGCAATTAAATCCCATTCTTGTTTTAATATTTCCGTGATAGACTTGGAAAGTGCTGAGAAGGTGAGAGGACATGTTACTCTATCTAATTTGGGGCGTACCATGTTCTTTAAGAGTGTAGAACGATTTGTACCAGATGCTCGCTGGTATGCTTTATGAATACATGTATTTGGATATCCACGTTGTTCAAAACGCTGAAATAAATCCGTGGCATGTTTCTCAAAATCGGTATCATTGGTACATAAACGTCTAATTCTAAGAAATTGACTGACTGGCAAGTTCTGCTTAAAGGAAGTGTTATGACAACTGTCGTAAGTAAGGAAAGTATTCCTGTCGGTTGGTTTTCTATATAAATCAGTAATAAAGCCTTTGTCAGATTTCTTAATCATAATATCCAGATATGGTATAGAATCTGAGCTATATGTACCCTCAAACTGTAAATGTACATCTAATGTATTGAGCCAAAGATGGAAGGATTGTAGAGTGTGTTCAGGGCCATCCCAGATGACAAGGACGTCATCGATGTAACGTTTCCAAAGAAGAATATGTTTCTTATATGGATGAAATGTTAGAAACTTGCTTTCAAACTCTGACACATAGAGATTAGCCACATCGGGGGCCATGGGCGAGCCCATGGCTACCCCTTTAACTTGTTTATAAAAGAGGCCTTTAAAAATAAAGAAATTTTCTTGCATCACAAGGGAGGCCAACTGGGTAAGGAAAAAGGTGGGGACGCGAACTGGTTTTGGTCTTTGAATCAATGTATTTGCTATTACTTCCAAAGCTGCTTCTTGTGGGATATTTGTATATAGAGAGTTGATATCAAGGGTGAGTAAGATGAGTCCATTATGATACCCTTCAAAATCTTTAAGGATATTAATAATGTGAGTGGAGTCTTTAACATAAGATGGCACTATTGAGACAAATGGACGTAAAAACAAATCTAAGAATTTTGAGAGAGGTTCGAGCAATGATCCATTAGCTGAAACAATAGGACGTCCAGGGGGATTTTGCATGGATTTATGGATTTTTGGAAGCATATAAATTGTGGGTGTAATAGGATGAGTGACAGTCAAAAAAGATATTTCTTTAGGTGTTAGATAACCCGCTTCCTTTCCAATATATAACAAGTTATCTATTTTTTGTTGTAATGTATTAGTAGGATCGTCGAAAATTTTTAGATAAAATGTAGTATCATCTAATTGGCGTTTGACTTCTGTGACATAAGAAACTCTATCTTGGACAACAATAGCACCACCTTTATCTGCTGGTTTGATTACTATAGACGAATTTGATTGAAGACTATTTAATGCTGATTTTAAAGGCACGGAAAGATTATAATATGATTTTTTCTGTTTAGTTTTATATAATGCTTCAACTCGGGTGAGAACCATGTTTTCATATGCCGTGATCATAGGATCTGGAGGAGACGGAGGAATCCAAGTGGATGGTTTTTTGACAACGGAGACATCTAAGGAGAGGGCAGGATTTCTAGCAAAGTAATCTATTATTTTAAGTTTACGGAAGAACTTATAAAGTTCGATGTGTGTGAGAAAATTATCATGACGTTTAGTAGGAACGAATGATAAACCCTTGTTAAGGACCTGAAGTTCGAGTTCTGTTAATGGATATGAAGATAGGTTAATGACTGAGTTTATAGATCCCAATCTAGGTTCCTTTTGGCCATCATACCCTGACTGTGTCTTCTTTCCTGCGGTGAAAACTGTCTGGACTGTTGATACCTGTTCCGTGGTGGACGTGGTGGTGGGGATCTTGGATGAGCGTCTCTTCTTCCTTTTGCCCAAAGGGAATCCATTTGAAAATCCCGCTTGTAATTGGGCCTTGAGGAATGGGATACTGGAGAACGTGGTTGTGTGGGGAAAAGGGGAGCTGATGTATCTATGTTATCATTTGAATGGTGGCGTGATCTTTTGTTACTCCTCTCTTTTTCTGGAGTAACAGAGGGGGACCTACGTCTATATGGATGTTTATCTTTGATATTGATCTTTGAATTATTACGGGGTGATCTAGATGTATGATATGGTTTAGATGATTTGTATGGTCTTCTAAAAGACGTACTGCTTTTTCTATCTTTGTGGTCCAATTTGCTGTAGGTCCAATAGTATACAGTGTTCTGTTTATAGTCATCATCATCTCTCTTGAGTTTGTTAATTTTGGCTTCTTTAATAAATTGTCTGTATTCAAGATTATTTTTGTCAAACTTGCTTTTTTCTAAATCGAACTGTGGATCTTTTTTCTTAAGGTTATCTACCTTAGAATCTATCTGTGGTTTGAGTGTCTCGGCCCTACGTTTAGAGGTATTAATTAAAAGGATCATAAGATCCAAGGAACATTTATTTAAAATCTTTATCCAATTAGACATAAAAACATCATCTTCCTTAAACATTCCAGGTGCCTTCTGCACCCTAAGTCCTCTTGGAATGGTCTTCCTTCTACAATATTCAAGCAGGGAAGCTGCATGTAATTCTTCCCTTACATACTTTTGCGTCAACCAAACCAGTTCTCTCCATTCATCTTCTAAATTGGGGACCGATTCTTCTTCGGTGTAGAAGGGGTCCTCAGAGAGTAGTCCTTTTAAATCTTCTTCTTTATAACTCAAAACTCCTTGCCATGGAGAGAACATGGCTCCACAGGATACGAGAAACAAAGGAGGAGCGAAGCTCTTGCAGAAGCCACAGGGGAACAAACGGAGCAAGAGACGGAAGGAGGTTTGGACCAGACTGCTTTATTGAAGATGATCCCTACGCGTTTCGGCTAACGCCTTCTTCGGGGGACATACAGCTACCATGAGTTAAAACAAACATTGTTATACAATGGATATGTAACATATAAATCCAATAAATAATATGATATATCAATAAAAACAAATAAATAAATAAATAAATGTGTAACGAAAGTATTAGAACAATAAAATGACTAATATATTAGTAAATGTTACGTTTAGACCAACCAGAGGACAGAGGAGAGTCAAAAACCATAAAACAAAATAATAATAATAATAAAGATCAATACAATAAAATAAAATAAAATCAATTAGACAAAATCTAATTAAATCAAATCAAATCAAGTAAACGAGGGCCGAGACAGAGAACTAAAATATTATAAAAAGCAAATAGACACAAATTGGTAAAAAACGTGAATACAATTCTGTACATAAATAAATATAGATAAAGTTGTATATTAAACAAATAAATATGATAATGATGAAGCCATTGAATAAATATGTAAAATATATAAAAGTATATAAATACGAATAAATGTAATAGAATAATAACATACCAGTATTGTAAGGATGGAGATGTCTCATAAAGACAATTGGGTAAAAGCACTATATGTTGATAGCGCCGTAGTTGATGAGGTTGTCTCTTAAAGACAATTGAGTCGTAGCACTATATAATGGCTATGAAAGGAAAAACTATATAATCACTAATTAGAACAATTAATTATATAAAAGACAAGAACAAAACATCAAATGTACCAAAAATCAATGAATAAATCCATAAAAATAGATAAAAAAGGGAATAAAATGAATGATAATAATACTAATAAATATCTATAAAGTAATATAAAAAATACTTAGATACAAGTTTATGAACTATGAGATGTTAAACAAACTTAAGACATGCGAATAAAATAAAATACTTGTAAAACAATAATATATTAAAAAAGATAGAAGAGGAATTGGCACATGATAATAAATATAGTAAAAATATAATAAAAATACATGTAAATATTAAATCAAAGGAAAGACACAGGTGAGTAGATCTATAAACAGAACATGTGTTATAACAATTGGAGCTACAAAGAGGACCACAGGAAAGAGAATAATGAATAGTGAGTGTAAGTCTCATGCTATCAATGGGGAGAAAAAAGTGCCAGCCCCTGATGCTATTATGTGTAAAATTCGGCACGCTCCCTTTTTGCATTTCCCCATTTGGGTATCTTTTATGCTACATTTGCCTGCTTAAACAGTAAGTACGGTTCATTTTCACACATCCGGTTGGTCTTTAAGTTCTGATTTAAGTTCGGGTGTTACCGAGGTCGTAATTATCTCGCTCAAACCTTCTCTACTTTTAGTTTCACAGTTTCCTTCCGTCTCAAATACTCTGATTCACTCAGTTCCTACTTAATAGCACGCATTTTTCATTATATTATTATTTTTATTTTTTACAATATAAAGCGTATCATTGACTGATTATTTACCACCCGCGCCAATATGTTTCCTTATGTTTAAGTGCCAAAACCAGCTCAGCGATCATGGTAAATATATGATGTATTAGAATGTAGAATACCTCTTGTTACACACTCCTTGTTTTACAAATGTGTACACCACTACAATACATATCCCCATGATAGTTCATCGTTGTAAATTTATTTTCAACATTCAGTATTCTAATCTCATTATACACTATCTAATAATCTTTATCCAATCTATTCACCATTTACATTTTCCCTCCATGTCTAAAGCACATTGATACCATCCAACTCTCCCTCTCCCCTTTATGAAACACAAGGTTCTGATTCATCATACATCCGTAGCTCATTCCATTACGCCCTGCGGTCCCCTTCACAGTTTCAATTGATATAACACATGAATGCGCTTTTCCACGGATCCTCTGATCCATAGCTCTTTCATATTATAGTAATTTTTGCCTAGTTCATCATGTGACTTTCTATATTGAGGGATGTCGACTGCACTCAATTAACATGCGCAAAATCAGTTGCACAATCACATTAAATACATTGATGCAATTAGCATACAGTATATTCCTTCATACATATCCTTGATCTTATTAAAACATATATAACAGCAGAATATGGATTTTGTTACATTATTGCTCTAAACTTGTGCTTAATAATTAGCACTTTAATCTCATTCTGCATGTTCTATTACTTTTGAAACAACCCGGTTCCCCTCCGTCCTTTTCTCTCACTGTATACGTCCATTGAGAATATTAAAACCCCCTTTTTTTCTCCCCATTGATAGCATGAGACTTACACTCACTATTCATTATTCTCTTTCCTGTGGTCCTCTTTGTAGCTCCAATTGTTATAACACATGTTCTGTTTATAGATCTACTCACCTGTGTCTTTCCTTTGATTTAATATTTACATGTATTTTTATTATATTTTTACTATATTTATTATCATGTGCCAATTCCTCTTCTATCTTTTTTAATATATTATTGTTTTTACAAGTATTTTATTTTATTCGCATGTCTTAAGTTTGTTTAACATCTCATAGTTCATAAACTTGTATCTAAGTATTTTTTATATTACTTTATAGATATTTATTAGTATTATTATCATTCATTTTATTCCCTTTTTTATCTATTTTTATGGATTTATTCATTGATTTTTGGTACATTTGATGTTTTGTTCTTGTCTTTTATATATAATTAATTGTTCTAATTAGTGATTATATAGTTTTTTCCTTTCATAGCCATTATATAGTGCTACGACTCAATTGTCTTTAAGAGACAACCTCATCAACTACGGCGCTATCAACATATAGTGCTTTTTACCCAATTGTCTTTATGAGACATCTCCATCCTTACAATACTGGTATGTTATTATTCTATTACATTTATTCGTATTTATATACTTTTATATATTTTACATATTTATTCAATGGCTTCATCATTATCATATTTATTTGTTTAATATACAACTTTATCTATATTTATTTATGTACAGAATTGTATTCACGTTTTTTACCAATTTGTGTCTATTTGCTTTTTATAATATTTTAGTTCTCTGTCTCGGCCCTCGTTTACTTGATTTGATTTGATTTAATTAGATTTTGTCTAATTGATTTTATTTTATTTTATTGTATTGATCTTTATTATTATTATTATTTTGTTTTATGGTTTTTGACTCTCCTCTGTCCTCTGGTTGGTCTAAACGTAACATTTACTAATATATTAGTCATTTTATTGTTCTAATACTTTCGTTACACATTTATTTATTTATTTATTTGTTTTTATTGATATATCATATTATTTATTGGATTTATATGTTACATATCCATTGTATAACAATGTTTGTTTTAACTCATGGTAGCTGTATGTCCCCCGAAGAAGGCGTTAGCCGAAACGCGTAGGGATCATCTTCAATAAAGCAGTCTGGTCCAAACCTCCTTCCGTCTCTTGCTCCGTTTGTTCCCCAACAGATAAAAAAGGAACAGAATAGGCACAAATTTAAAATTTGTAAGTAGCAGTGTCAGCCATCAAGGAATGTTCAAAGATAATCTCCTTGATAATTCCTAGTAATTTTTAAAATCTAGTCTGAGGCAGTAAAGCAAGCCTTAGGAACGGATTGCTGACTACCACAGTAATCCTGTCTCCTGCAGGAACACAGATTAGGAATCCCAATGGTATCGTTTTCAAATAATGCTGTCCCAAGATTTCTCATTATAAAATATTTTCAGGGGTAGCTGTGTTAGGGGCATGTTTACTAAAGATTAACGCGATTTAAATGCCATTGCGTCCACTGAAATAACAGGGCTGTGGGCATTTAACGCATGCTAATGAAATTAACATGCGTTAGAACCTTTAGTAAACACGCACCTTAGTCTGGAGTAGCAAAAATGACAGAGGCAGATGCTGCCTTATAGACTAACCAGTTTAACGAGGCATGAGATTTTGAGGCCAAGAGTCTACTTCGTCAGATACAACATGCATGCATGCATTTGACAAACTCAACTCTTGTTCTCGAAAGTTCGTGCCTCAATAAACTGGTTAGTCTATAAGATGCCACCTGACCCAGTCATCATTCTGAGCTGTGCAGCATTCCAGTGTTGTTGGAAATTAGGGATCCCCAAACCACCTTGATTTTAGGTTTATGTAAGCACGACCTTGCCACTCAGTGAGCGGTGAGGTCCTACGCTTTGAAATATAGCACTTTGTAAAAGTCTGCACTCTTGTCCTCTCTGCTGTCTAAATAAATGCAATTCAAGATGCATTAAAGTAGGAGTTTATTTCACCGATCTACACAACGTGATCTACACATTCAACAAGAAAGAAGAACTATAGAAATATTCAAAAAGTAATTAAGAATAAGAAACCAAAACATTTTCACCCCCTTAATTCAATGCTGGGTGGGAGCTCCTTTTGCAGCATAACAGCCATGAGTCTTTTTAGACATGTCTATAGTACCGACTTTGCAGAGTGAGATGGTGCAGTTTTTGCCCGTTTTTCTTGGCAGAATAGCTCAAGCTCTTTCAGTTGACTGTGGACTGCAGTCTTACATTCTTGCCACAGATTTTCTGTGGGATTCAGGTCTGGGCTTTGACTGGGCCGTTTAAGAACAATTCAGCCACTCCACTGTTGTTTTGGCTTTGTTCTGCTAAAAGCTGAATCTTCCCCCCAGTGCCACATCTATGGCAGACTAGAACAAGATTTGCTCTGCGATCTGCTTGTATCTTGCACCCTCCCTGCCTCTACCGCTGCAGTGCATTCCCACAACCTGCTACCACCACCATGCTTCACTGGAGCAATGGTGTAGCAGAGCGATGTGAAATGTTGATTTTACGTCACACATATCGCTTAGCAACGAGACCAAAACGTTCCATCAAACCACAAAACCTTCTCCCACATGTGTGTAGTAAGGATGGGAACGGGCCAAAAAACAGGGTTTTAGTTTTTTCCCAGATTTTTCTATTAGTTTCACACATTTGTTTTGAGAAATTTTTTAGCGCACACTCTAGCATTTTAACATGCACTAATCGACTTCACACATGTAAATTCATGAGTTAGTGTGCGTTAAATCACTTTGGAACATACTAAGGGCCTTTTTGCCAAAGGGTGCTAATGGCTAGTGCCTGCTTTAATGCACAGTAAATGGTGAGCAAGAGGCAGGAGTAATGGTTTCAGCCTGGCATGACACTTACCTAATTTCCATGTGCGCTGGGACAGGGAAGGGCGGAGAGTGGGCCTGAACTGCTCATTGCAATTAGCACACGGTACTTACCGCATGCTGTCAGCGTTGCCATTAGCGTGAACACACTTAATGCCACCTTCATAGGAGCCAATTCAAGAGAGGAGCAAAATAATGCTTTTCTTCTGCATTTTTCAAGTGATGGTAGACAACACAGAGCTTTGCCCTGAGTCGCTGGTGTTGATATCGGGTTCCAAGGATCAGGAAGCTGGCACTGGCGCTTACCTCGGAACAGGTGCAAAAGCCAGTCTGGAGATTTGTCAAAGAATATGGGGTATGTTTACTAAACAGTGGTAGCGGCCTCCATGCGATATCGGAACCGTGGCCCCTTTGAATTCAATGGGGTCGCGGCTCCGATATAGCACGGAAGCCGCTATCGCTGTTTAGTAAACATATCCCTATGTGTATTCCCATTGCAAACTGGGAAATGCACGCATGCTTTTTCAGGCTGCCCAAAGCTTGCCTCTTTAAAAATCTGCATCCCAGCCATAGACATGTGAACATAGCAGCTTTCTCAAATTGCCATTTACATGTGTATGCAATCTACATATGTGAATAATGCTATTTACATGTGTACATGCTTCTGAAATGATCTCCATAGAGATTTACCTCTAAAAGCACTGAATTGTTCACCTGATTTAGGGGTACCGTATTAACTGTGAGCTCCACGTGGATCTGTAGGAGATGAAATGTTTTGTTAGTGTCGGTGGACAGCAGCACCATCAGACAGTAAAATGGAAAAAAAACATGTAAAAGGGAGCCGCTTCTTCTTTCTCTTCTGCAGAACGGAGGGGAAGGGAAATGACTGTCAGAGGTACATCTCTGTGGCTCTTAGCAGTGAGTAGAGAGAGCAAGATCTGCAGTGTGACCCTTGGGGTTCCTATGTGGAGGAGGTGTGGAGATCTCCTGTGGGACATCTACACTATTCTCCTGTCCTCTGACATGATCAAGTCAAAGAGTGAGAGTGTACCTTTCAAAAGCAGGAGATGGAGAGAGAGAGAGAGAGAGAGAACCCCCAAGTGATCTTCTGAGATCATGAGTAACGTTTCAGTCGTCATGCTGAGGCTCCACATTCGGTGGCCCTTTTGTAAACTAGGTTGAAAATTGTGAACGTCCTAGTCTGGATGTTCCATTTCTAACCTAAATGCCCTACGCAAAATCAGCCTTCAATGGTCTTTTTAAGCCAAGTTTTTGAAACATAACAAAGTTGAGTTTATTATGATAAAGGGTGTGAAGGCTTAGGCAATCAAGATAATTTGGTTTCTCATTCTTAATTGTTTTCTATGGGGTCGCTATTCAGGGGTGGCGGCTCGCGCATTTAAAGTGACTAGTTGTTGCTGCTTTAATTTAAACCAGATATTCAGTGCTGGAGCTTATCCGGTATCCAGCGCTGAATATCCCATTTCGTCGGACAGCACAGCTTCTATCCGGACAGCGTCACTGAATATCGGGTTCATCGCAATTTAGCCACTTAGCAGGTCCTGCTAACTAGCTAAACCCTTTTGAATATACCCACCTATCTTTCTGTAGTTGCTCTTCACACTGAAGATGTTGAGTATGTTATGTAGATCACTGAAACAAATTCTTACTTTAATGCATTTTGAATTGTATTTTTTAGACAGCAGTATATGAAAAGTATACAACGGTGTGAAGATTTTTACAAGATATTGTATGATCAAACATCTTACCCTGGAAGTGTTTTAATCACTCTTTTGGTATTTTAATAGGGAAAAATATTCATCTCAACTGTGGCCATTGTGATCAAGTCAAGGCAGATTATATACAGACCATTTCAACAACTCTATTAGCGTGAGCTAAAAAAATCCGCACCCCCTAAATAGTTAATGCTCTCCTGGGCCCGATAAAATGGAAAATTCAATTTCTGGCCTCTCACAAATCTCTCAGGCACATTACTATTCAACACGCCTAATTTGTTTCAATTTATTTTGAAGCTTGACAGTTGCCCAAATTTATCTTCGGCTTTTTCTCTAAATTGTCTGTTTTCTTAGCAAAGTGATCAGCCAATATGTTAAGATTCTGGGATCAGCTGTGTTGATAGTGAGTTAGCAACTGACACCAAATAAAGGACCTTTTTACCAAAGCCCGCAAAGGTTTTGCAATTCACGCGCCAAAGAAATAGACGTTAATTGCAAAGCCTCAGTTGTCGAGGGCGTGACCAGTATGTTCCTGGCAGCTAACGCACGATGGGCCGCTCGAACGTGTGCTCCGCTAAGGCAGGTTTATTTAATGACTCCCATAGAGGAATCGTTAGGTGACCCCATATTAAGAAATGTGTTGCCAATGAGCACACAGCAATTATCCTGGTGCTAGTAGTAATGAGCTTTCCATGCCCACTCTGCCCATTCCTCATCCCATCCCAGGATCACCAATTAACGTGCGTTTTAGCAGACATGCTCATGCATCAGTGTTCCCAACTGCCACTTTTTGCGGGTTAAAATGCATGTTAATTGGCTAACGGGCTTTAGTAACAGAGGCCCTAAGAGACTGAGCAGTTGGGAGGCTGCCTTAAACAAATCTCTGGAATTGCTGTACCTGGATCTGATTTCGGTAGCAAAAAATACTTCTTTTCGACTTTCTCTATCTGTTTTATAGACTATAAAATGTAATCTCCATCTTAATTTGTCCTCCTCTGTTTTCAACTTTTGCCATTGCCTTTCCAGTCGGCACCAGTTTTTTCTAGCGAGTGAAGATGCTTGGTGCACTTTGGCACCCTCCTTAATTGCTAATTAACATCTTTTTCAAAGGGCCTGCTGTGTCATGAGCTTTGGTGAATTATGGGGAACATTTTTGTAGCCTTCTCTGGGAGCCCATTCAATACCTGAATTAGTTTCTGTGGTTTAAGTTTTTTTCTCTTGACAGGATGGAGTCCACGCCTCCTTTCTTTGCTAAATTAATTAACGCGCCAGCAATAAAACACAAATAAAATAGTGATCTGACCAGGGATCCGGTTCAATGGGCACAGGGCTGGCATGAGGGGGTAAAACCAGGCCAATTTCCTTGGGCCCTATGCTGTCCGGGGTCAAAATCCCACCTGCTGGTAGATTTTGAGCCACCTCCTATCTGTCCTGGGCCCCAGTATATCCAACATCATCTGTAAATGGACAGATTAGATACTCTATTAGCTAAGGAAGAATTACCTAGGATCAGTGGCGTGAGTTACAATGAGGGGCCCCCAAGCAAAATTTTGCTGAGGACTCCCCATTGTCACGGCGGTGGCGTGCCCTGCTTCGTGCAGCCCCCCCCCCCCCCAAGCGGCGGCAGCAGCAGTGTGGCAAACATGTTAAAGTAAATTTTCCATGCTGCTTCCACTGCCGCTGTGTGGGCCCCCTTTCTGCCCGGCACCCCTCCCCACATTGCAGGGGCTGCTTGGGCAGAATTTACGCCAGTGTCTAGGACAGGTACTAAATCCAGGATCTAGCCTTACTTGTAAGTAGGACCTAATACACATTGAAAGTAAAAGTTAATGGTTTTTACTTCTCAGCTTGTTGTCCCTTTTGAATTCTAGTGCACTGTTTTATTTACCTGTATCAAGATTTTTCCCAAGCAGACGAAGGGTGTGCTCAGCTCTGCCATCAGCATACAGCCCAGGAAGAAGTCTCCCTTTCCCTGCCGCCAGTACTGCCCCAGAGAGAAAGGAGAGGGTTATGAAGCTTATGGCCAAGGTATGAAGAAATTATAGGATTAACGCTCCCTGCTCCTAAGCACAGCAGAATCCACACGTCCCAGCATACTAGTGTCAGGATTCACACTCACAACTTCTGAACACAGTCAGATCCAAACACTCCTGCACTAGGTCTGCAGTCACACTTCCAGCCTTTGCACACAGCAGGATTCACATATCAAAATGCAATGTTAACAGAACTCACATTTCCAGCACAGTGGGATCTATGTAACCCCGGGGTCTCACCTACCAAAGACATGGGGAAGCAGACGACCACCATGAAGGCGTGATGCACCACCATGAGAAACTCCTTGTACAGGAAACACCTGGAGATAGCAAGTACATTGCAGAGCTGGCCCTCGTGACCTTTCACCTTGTACTTGTACCAGTGGCATAGGAACATGGCGAAGATATCATAGATGAAATAGGGCACAGCAAATTGGGTGTAGGTGTCAGCGAGCCAGTGCCTGAGAGAGAGAGAGAGAGAGAGATATACGGATGAGATGAATATCCATCTTATGGGCACAGTGTGGCTCGACTTTCTTGAAACAGGCAGCTCCTCTTCCCACTGGGAATCATTTGAACTTTAGGAAAGCTCCAACTCTGTTTAGAGCAACAAAGGGGACTTAACAGTTTGACAAGCCAAAACTAGAAATGTTAAAAACAAATACTTTGGTACGTTAGTCATACTGAAAAAAAAATTACAGGACTACTGATCGAGGGCACAAATACATATGGTAGTAGGGTAGAGGCCAGGCCAGTTACGGGAGAGAGGATTTGTATGGAACTAACAATACTGAAAGTGGACAGAGCAATGCAGCTAAATGGGATATATCCTATAATATTAAAGATGATCACTGTGGAATTCAGGATATTACTAATGCATATGCACAATGCTTTTTTTGTAAAAAGAAAAAAGGTGCTGGTACTCGTCTACTCGGCCAACTTTAGGGGGCGGGTGATTGTCCACGGCTCCACCCCTATATAGCCACACCCTCACAGTAGCCACGCCCCCTGCAACCAACCACAGAGCATATCAGAAAAATAAATCATCACAAATATGGAAAACAGGGATACAGCCTCACCACATTGAAAATAAATGATTACAAAATTACAAATAAAAATGCGTGGCGAAAAGTGAACTGGAGACCCCAAGAAACTGGACCGTGGGGCAACACTGAAGCAATTGCTCTTGTGTCAACCTTTCCTAATGTAATGGTCGGGCACAACCACAACCGCTGCCCTAATGCTACTGCTGCCGCCGCTGTCATTACGGAGATGTGGTTCAATGAGTCACATCACTGGGACACAGATACACCAACAACTTGTATAGGGGCTTTAATACCTTCTTAACAGAGCCGCGAAAGGGAAACTAGTCCCTTCGCGCTCTGAAAGCCGGCGCGTGAGACTGCAGGCAGCTGTACGAGAGAGCGGATACAGGGGAGGGCAGGCTCTGTTGGGCAGGGGGGGGGGGCCCCGCGGCACACTCGATTCTGCCGCCGCGGCCCCGGCAGCAGGAGAAGACAGCTTTTGTTAAAAAAAAATTTGGCTGGGCTGGGCTTGGGGGGGGGGGTTAGGAGTGCTGATGGGCTGGGGGGGGGGTTAGGAGTGCTGATGGGCTATGGGGGGCTGGGGGGGGTTAGGAGTGCTGATGGGCTATGGGGGGCTGGGGGGGGTTAGGAGTGCTTATGGGGGGCGGGGGCTGGGGGTTAGGAGTGCTTATGGGGGGCGGGGGCTGGGGTTAGGAGTGCTGATGGGCTATGGGGGGCTGGGGGGGTTAGGAGTGCTGATGGGCTATGGGGGACTGGGGGGGGTTAGGAGTGCTGATGGGCTATGGGGGCTGGGGGGGTTAGGAGTGCTGATGGGCTGGGGGGGGTTAGGAGTGCTGATGGGCTATGGGGGCTATGGGGGGCTGGGGGGGTTAGGAGTGCTGATGGGCTGGGGGGGTTAGGAGTGCTGATGGGCTATGGGGGGCTATGGGGGGGTTAGGAGTGATGATGGGCTGGGGGGCTGGGGGGGTTAGGAGTGGTGATGGGCTATGGGGGGGCTGGGGGGGCTAGGGGGGTTAGGAGTGGTGATGGGCTATGGGGGGGCTGGGGGGGTTAGGAGTGGTGATGGGCTATGGGGGGCTGGGGGGGTTAGGAGTGGTGATGGGCTATGGGGGGGCTGGGGGGGTTAGGAGTGGTGATGGGCTATGGGGGGGCTGGGGGGGTTAGGAGTGGTGATGGGCTATGGGGGGGGCTGGGGGGGTTAGGAGTGGTGATGGGCTATGGGGGAGCTAAGTCTTTATATGGGCTGATGGGATTAGGACTGGAAGTGGGTTGATGGGGGGTTAGGACTGCTAATGGGCTATGGGGGGCTTAAACTAAAAATTGGGTGATGGGGATTAGGATTGGAAATGGGCTGGTGGGATTAGGACTGGGAGTGGGCTGATGGGGAGGTTAGGACTGGTAATGGGGTATGGGGGGCTTAAACTGAAAATTGGGTGATGGGGATTAGGACGAAATGGGCTGATGGGGGGGGTTAACACTGGAGGTGGGCTGATGGGGTTAGGACTGGTAATGGGCTGTGGGCTGATGGGGGGTTAGGACTGGTAATGGGCTATGGTGGGGTTATGACAGATAATGTGCTATGGTGGGGGGATAGGACAGGAAATTGGATGATGTGGATAGGTTAGGACTTGAGGTGGGCTGATGGGGTTAGGACTGGTAATGGGCTGTGGGCTGTTGGGGGGTTAGAACTGGTAATGGGCTATGGGGGGGGGGGTTAAGACTGGTAATGGGCTGTTGGCTGATGGGGGCTGTCTGGTAATGGGCTATGGGGGGGTTAGGACTGATAATGGGCTATGGGGGGGCTAGGACAGGAAATGTGCTGATGGGGAGGGGTTAGGACTTGAGGTGGGCTGATGGGGTTAGGACTGGTAATGGGCTGTGGGCTGATGGGGGGGTTAGGACTGGCAATGGGCTATGGGGGGGCTGACTGGAAATGGGTTGATGGGGTTAGGACTGGAAGTGGGTTGATGGGGGGGGGCTAGGACTTGTATTGGGTTGGGGGGTTGCTAGGACTGGAAATGGGCTGATGGGGGGCTAGGACTGGAAATGGGCTGATGCAGGGACTAGAAGGGAATGGATGCTGGGTGAGGCTGGAACTAGAAGGGAGCTGATGTTGGGGAGGATTAGAATGGGATGGGGCTGGGAGAGTAAAATGGAGAGGGGAAAAATATTTTGTGTGGGAGGGATAAAAAATCTACAATTGGCCGGGTATAGGGAGAGTAAGTGGGGATTGAAGATGGAGGGGTAGAATTTGAGTGGATGAAATAGGAATGAGGAAAGAGCAAAAGGAGAAAGATTAGTATGTTAAAGCAGATGTAGAGAGAGAGAATGGAAAAAAAAACTAGAAGAGAGAAGAAAGGACAAATGGAAAGCAGATGATGGAGAGTTAGCAGAAAACACGAAGAAACCAGAAGAAAGTGGCTGGAGCAATTGCAACTGAAAAAAAAATGCACAAAAGGTAGAAAGATATCTCTTTATTTTGAATTTATTAACTGGAATATGAAAGCTCTGGGAAATGTGCATCATTAACGTCTGCGCTTTGTTTGGTACAAGAGGAAATTAATTTATAGTTTTATTTCTACAGTGTTGTTGTACATTCCAAGTTTGGCTTTTGGGGTTCCCAGTTTAATTATTACCTTCCTGTTTCTAAATTGTGATTCCTTGTTTGGTGATGGTCTATGTTCTGCATGTGTAACTGAGCTGAGGTATTCTGTTTATATAATTCCTATTTGACATTGCCACTTGTTCTCTTTCCCCAGTAGGTCATGTATTGCTGTTCTCTGAAATGTATTGGTTTAATATTTGCAGTGTTGCCTTTTGATAGGTAGGGTATGGTGCTTTGTGAGTCCTGGTAGTGCTGTTAGGATACGGCGGGTTTGCTATTGGTTCTAAATGGGCAGTGTTTGTAGTAGTTCCTAATGTGCCTGGCGGTTGGCACTGGATTATAGTATGTAGAAATCTTTTAGTCTGTCTTTATCCATACACTCATTAAGAGGCATGTTTACTAAAAGTTAGTGTATGTTAGCATTATGCAAATATTTATGCAAATAAGGCCACTTATGCAAATGAGGCCCCGCACCGAGTCTCCGCACATGGCCCCGCAGCCCCCTTGGGCCGCCCCTGCTTAGAACATCCAGAAAACCAAACAAGCCAGATTACTACCGATCCTTACATAGAAACCCCATGCTAACAGAATACCCGGCCTTGACCACACACTCAGAACATAGGTAGATCCTCACCAAGCATAAAATAACACAAACTAAAAATAAAATTATGTAGACAAAAATTAAATTGAAACCCCCAGAAAACCAGATTCTGCATGCAATACAATATCAGAGAAATGGAAAGAGCTGCAGATGCCCCTGTTCTGTGCATTGTATAAAGATACAATATGAACGTACAGCTCAATCTTCAAAGGGGTTTATTTGGCGAACAGAACCTGCTAATCAGATAAATCCCACTGAGAGGGATATTCAGTGGTCCTAACCGCCAGTGTTGTTGAATACCCTCTCTAAACACCGTGGCAGTGTCCGGACACTTCAAGGGCAGTCCATGAGCGGAGTGAAGATAGTTCCAGCACTTAGTTGGTTAGCAGCAATTCTCAGTCTGCTAATCAAGTGCCGGTATAAAGTCAGGCCATCTCAATAATGCACCTAACATTATGCGGTTCGGTTATCAGATAGTGGCTGAATACTGTTTGGATAGCTCTGCCGGTCAGTGCTGAAACTGGATATTCAGCGTTAGAGCATATCCAGATTTTGGCGCTGAATATCTGGTTTCACTTTTGCCTGTCCAAAGACAGACATATTCCAATCACTAAACTGAAAATAAAATAAAATGTGTCTATCTTTTGTTATCTGGTCATTTTATTCTCTAATCATGTTGCTCCCAGTCTCTGGTTTCTGCTTTCCTCATCTTCTCTTAACTCACCCTCGAGGATCTCTGGTTCATCTGCCACTTCTATCCCCTCCTGTCTTCTTCACTTCCTTCCATCTCTGATATTGATCTTTTCCTTTCAATTTTCTTTTATTTTTCTCTATTGACTCAGATTTCATTTCTCCTTCTTATTATCCAGTTCTCAATCTCCTCCATCTTTTTACAGAGTCTTCTTGCCATTTTTCAACCTTTAACACAACCCTCTCACTCCCCATCTCTCTGTCCTTTCCCTGTCACTTATTCCCCAGTCTTTAACTAATTCTGTTCTTTTTCTTTCTCTTCTGCCCTCCGTATTCAGCATCTCTCCCCTTCTCTCATACCCTGTCTTGTTTTACTGCCTCTCTCACCATCTAACGCCTCTTCCCTTTTTCTCATCCTATCCCCTCCATGTCCAGCATTCCCACTCTCTCCCTCATCCTGTGTCCATCATCTCCTCTATCTCCCCATGTCCAGCATCTGTCTTCCACCCCCATCTTGGTGTCCAGCATCTGCCTTTCATCCCCCATGACCCGATGTCCACCATCGGCCCACAGTCCCTATGCCCCAACCCATATCTAGTATCTGCCCTATGTCCCCTATCCCAAGTACAGCATGTGCCCGCCAACTCTCATGACCCCAAACAGATGTCCAGCATATGCTCTCTGCCCCTCCACTCCTCAACTCTATATCCACTATCTGCCCTCCATGCCCTCACTCCATGTCGAGCCTCTGCTATCCATCCTTCTACCCCCCACTTGTATCCACCATCTGCCCTCTATCCCCTTATGCCCCTCACCCTGTGCTTTCTCTGTACCCCTCCACTATATGTCCAACATTTATTCTTCATCCCCTACTGGTATCCTGAATATGCCTTCCATATCTCCGCACCCCCACTTTGTATCCAGCATCTGTCCTCTGCCTTCTCTCCCTCGTATCCAGCATCTCCCTTCCAGCTATTAACCCCCCCACCAATGCCGCCACTGCTGCTTTTCCTGTGTTTGCAGTGACAGCGGGCATTGAACTTTAAACATGCACAAGTCTTCACGACTCTGTGCTTGGAAGGCCTACAAATGTCCTCCCCTTCTGATGAAATGCATTGCGTCAGAGGGGGCGGGCATTTGCAGACTTTCCAAGTGTGGAATTGCAAAAACCCATGCATTTTTTTGTTGTTGCTTAAAGTCTGATGCCCAATGCTGCTGCAGACAGCGAAGGCGGCGGCAGCGGTGAGGGGGGGGATGGGCAAATCACTGAGGATATTTTTTTAAGGAAGAATGGAGCAGCTGCCACTGGCCTGTTGGAGCCACCCCTCCAAAAAGAGCTGCCGGTAAGCTATACCATTGCGTAATGGCGCAAAAAAAAAAAAGAACTGAATATGCATAGCATAGATCTGCGTGCACAGTACCTCAGTTGTATGCAAATCTATCTCATGTAAGATTATCGTTTTTTTTGGTGGGAAAATCTGGAAAACTTAGGGGTATGTTTACTAAACTATCTTAATGTTACCGGCGCTAGTTGCAGCTTTAATGTGAAGAATGGGCGTTCCTGCGGCAAGGCAACAATAGCTGGGTATCGCGCGATACAGAGCGCCGTGCCGTCATCATGCGATAGTGTGCGCGCCATGGCTTGTTAGCGCGCAGTAACCATAATTACGTAGCAGCACCACAAATATAGCTAAAGAGGTGTAGCACACTGGTCAATACAATGACTGCTAAAAAAGCAGTCATGAGTTTGATTCCTCAGTGGGCTCATCTAATAAGGCTGTCCGAGGCAATTCCTTTTCATGGTAATTATAACAGACACATCTCAACAATCTGTGCTGCCAGCATAAACACCCTCCCCTCAGTGCCATAACCTAAGGCAGCCTATAGGGCACAATATAAAGTGCCCTGTCCGCCAAGGCACCTTATAATGTGCCCTATAGGGTGCCGTATACAGCGCCCTGTCTGACAAGGCACTGTATAATGTGCCCTATAGGTTACGGCACTGAGGTGAGGGTGTTTATGGCTGGAAACACAGATTGTAGAGATGTGTCTGAGTGTTACAGGAATTAAAAGGAAATGCATCATGTAATAACACCACTGCAGGATCAAACTCATGACCTCTGCCTCGGCAGTACCCATGATGCACCAGTACCCATGATGTACTACACATGCAGGACAGCAGTCTACATCTGATCACAGGATGGAGTATGTGTCTCCACAGCATCCCAGCCTCGTAGGGGGAACTGACCGTGTGTGTGGCTGGCATAGAGTAGCTACAAACCGTGACATTGTGCGGGCCCTGTGCTCACCCTGAGGGTGAGGTGGGTCGCCCAGCATCAGGTCCACAGTACTCGGGTTGGCTGAGATAGCCTTTGCTGCAGGTTCCCATCAGTGCCAGTGTGTGGCAGGTATTCTTTGCAGACACACCTAGGATAACCCTGTGTCCATCTGCATTCCCCAGTCACGTCTAGCCCTTGTGGACCATGTCACACATGGACTAGTGCATATCCAGTGTGGTTGCCATGGTCACGCGTCATAGGAGCAGGGGTGTGTCTGGACTCACATGTGGATTATGTAGCACCATGTATCATACTCTCTGAGTCAAGGTGGTGGACAGGATCTGCCCCCCAAAAGACCCACACTCTACATCTTTGCAATGGCGGCAGTAGAGGGACACGAGGAGGGGCTGTGGGACCAGCAACCCCAGTCCAGTTGGTGAATGGACACCATCCATGGCAGGTGATGCAGACCTGTACCTATCACATAGGGCACTGGCAGTAGACCTGGCAAAGCTCAGCTGCCCCCCACCACAAGCTGACATTCACCAGCCGAGGGCACAGTCAGGCTGCACCCGCTGCACCTTGCAAGGTGTTCCATCCATACACATGCTAACTGCAGACAGTCTGCTAGCTAGTACATAGTGCATGTTCCTGGAGGAACTGTGTGCCCCCAAAAGTGGGATGTACACACACACACACACACACACACACACACACACACACACACTAAGCAAGTCTGTCAGTGCTTGGGCCCCCAAAAAAGGAGACTCATAGATATCACTTGAGAGAAACACTGTAGAGCACTATGTGGGAACTTAGCCATGCCATGGTCACTGCTCGGTCAGGATGAGAGTGACCTCCCAGCATGACATGCTGTGGCCACCCTGTCCATGCAGGTGATGGTCGGGCACTACAATATCCCAGCCATTGCCCTATGCCCTGTGCAGATGCATCCTGCTCAGACCGCCGTGTCCTGGCCATACCCTCAATACCTTGCTCCTCATTATGCACATTGGCAGGCTAACACTGGAAACAGTGCAAGCATTGGGGGCTCAGTATGGTGTAGGCAGCCACAAAACACTGGATAGATATACACACACTCCCACACCTATTTCAGCACTGTGCAAAGATAGAGGAGGTTGGCAGCCCTGGCCGCCGCACTAGTCCTGAGCACAGTGCAGGCATTACTAAGGAATGCGGGTGCTAGTATTGGTAGCTGCTGCTCCGCGCAGGGCCCAACAGCCTGACTCTCCATGAGGCTTTGGATAGTGGAGCCTGTGGGTGTGGGTGTTTGTGTCCCTGTTGGCCGATGCTCTAGGGACTGCACATGTTTATGGTGTATGTGCACTGTAGGGTAAAATATAGGGCCATTGTCTGCAGGGGCCACAACTAGGACTTGAACCTGTGACCTTCTGCCCCTGAACACAGTGGCTGTGTGTACTGCAACAAACTGCTGCCATAGAGGCAGGTCATACCCTGGGGATACCATTACTGTTCTTCAGACAGCCCTTGTCTATTGCACTACATGCCACCCACCTAAACAGGGCTTGGTCTGCTGTGGGCAGCTGCCACTGCCCCCTCCACCACCAGCACCCCTCCCCCACCATGCTGACATGCCCTTATGCTGGTGGTGCTGGTGGTGCGCAGTACCAGGCCATCCAGTGTGCCTGTAGGCGGCTGCCTATGGTTTATGTTTGTTTATTGTTACATTTGATATACCGCTCAGGCCTGGTGTGGGATCTGGGGTAGGGGTGCCTACATAGACATCCGTGCTCCCCCCTGGCACCACCTGCTGGGTACTGTCCCCTGGGACACACACTCGTGGGCATGTTTGACCTTTATCAGTTGCTGGCTTGCTGATTTGCAGTTTTTGAGTTCCTATGTGCCACCTAGGCATCTGCCTAGTCCACCCTGTGCCCCAGCTGCCCCACTGCATGTCCCACCTGCAGCCCCTTGTACCCCATTTGCAGCCTCACCATAGTGCCCTTTCGTACTTGGGCACTATGCTGTTGCTGCACATGTATCACTACTATCACTTTTCATGGTTTCCTTGCCTTTGCCATACATTGCTGACTGAACTGGATTCTCTCTCCTGCAAATGTGCCTCTAGCGTGAGGTTTTCACTGACGCTAATTTTTGGATCTTCATTTCACAGCGTTCGTGTGCATGGAGCCTCTCCCCGCCCATTGACCCCCTTCTCTCCGCCCTCTGGGGAGCCTTACTCCACCCTCTGTGTGCCTTAATGCTGCAGGAGATGTGTTTGCGCGAAACCTCACGCTATCGGGCGAAAATGTTACTTTATCGCACGCTAACATTACATATCGCGCAATAACGTTACGTATCATGCGCAAACTGCACCGCTGCAACGTTATCGCGGTTTAGTAAACATACCCCTTATTCTTCCAAGCCAGGGGTGGGGGAGGGGTCCCTCTCATAGTTCTGGGGCTAAGGAGTGGGAAGTTGGTGGCAAACTGCAGCAGTTCCATCCAGTCTGCATTGGTAATTTCTCCTCCAGGCAGTCTGGGACACAGATTGCGCAACAGAATGGGTGGAAGCATCATGTGGGACATAGCTTGCACGCCTCTTACCACAAAACGTGAGCGACTTAATTTAATCCATGTGGGATGTGTCCTGCACAGATGGGAAATAGACACCAGAAAGAGTCAAACTGACCAATCAAATGCAGCTTTATCAGAACATAAAAATTCTACCTCTGTGGCGCATACAAGAAGACCATCCTACTTCTGGAATGGGTCCCTAGTTTAATCAAGTTTATTTAAAACTTGATAACTTGCTTTCGACTCCATTAATGGTCTCAAAGTGGATAACATATTAAAACATAATAAAGTAGTTTTACAACCTATAGTATCTCTGATTGTATTTTCTGCTCTGCTTCTGCCTCATTATTCATCCTGTGCTGCATTTATCTCTGGTTTTCCTTATCTCTTTCTGGCATCTGTTCTTCTTCCTTTTTACTTTCCATGTCAGTTCAACAAGGTTACTTACCTGTAACAGGGGTTCTCCGTTGACAGCAGGATAAGTCAGCCACATTTGGTGATGTCATCCGATGGTGCCATAGAAGAATGTGCTTTCCTGAGTTCAGAAAGGTTATCCATTCTGAGCATGTGCCAAGGTAGCCCTACCTCCTGGCCTGCCCCACCTAGCCAGTTTCCTTTCTACTGCTCTCACAAAATAAATAAAAGAACTTAAAGAAGAGAAGAAAGGTTAGCAACATTCAAGAGACTGAAGACAAGGTACAGCAATGACCAAGCCAAGGTTTAAAAAAAGCCCCAACTGCAGGAAAAAGATGACCAGCACCGATTCTCATGATCAGTGTGTCCAGTGCCTCGATGCTCACCACAGAGTCGAAGACTGCCTGAACTGCGTGTGAATGTTTCCCCATGCTTGCAAATTCTGCCATCATACCTTGAAGGACTTCCTTGAGACCGCACTCATCCTGGCAGCCCTGCTCCAGGACTAGGCGGCTGAACACGTGGTGCCCTGGGACCCTCTGGGCACCTCCACAGCAGAAACTGGGCACAACAAGATCCCAATCCACAGCCGCACTCCTGCAGAGGCTTCCAGTCCTTCAACAACCCAGATTCTACCGCCTCGGGTCGCTCAAGACCTTCCTTCTGCAGCTGCCAGTGAGATCTCTCACACCAGACCCCTTTGCAGCCATCTTGCCTCTGAATGCAATGACTCCACCAGCTCCACCACCCTCAGCGCCATGGCAACAAGAGATGCCTGGAAGGACTCCTGTATGACACAGCAAATGATGATGTCGGGCTCAGTTCTGCCTCCACCATACCATTGGACGCCGCCAAGAGGAGGAGGAAAGCAGGGAAGAGCAGCTTCGTGCCGGGGCAGGCAACCCCTGTCAGCGCAGATGCACAGATCAGCCAGCTCCATCGGCATGGAGGTGATCCACGATGCCGCACCAACAGAGGGACAGCTGGGGTAAACGCCACAGGAGGTGATCCAGCACCAGTGGTAGCGACAGGTGTGGCTGACTCATTCTGCTTGTCCAAGGAGAATGTTTCTTCTTTGTCTCTTCTTTCCTTTTTTATGTCCTAGCATGCTCCCTATATCTCCTTTTTCCTCTTTCCTCCCTCTTCCTCTTGATCACCTGGCTTCCCTTTTGTGGGCAGGGGCACCAAAACCAGAAGGGATTTGGAAAGGAAATAGGGGGAAGTTTATGTTTATGTATTATTGTATTTGCTATACCATCTTTTGATTAACACAGCAAGGCAGTTTACAATACAATAAATTAAAACAATCAGTGAGGGGGAAGAGAACTACAATAAAATAATCAGCCAGAATAGATAAAAACAAAATAGAATTAGAAGCACCCTATGAGGGGAGGAAGGGAAACGAGGAGTAAGCTTCAGGCAAGAGAGAAGGAACATAAAAACATTTGGGTCAATATTATTTATTTATCAGGTTATAATTCTTTTCGGTTTCTGTCATGCCATACCACTTTGTTATTGTTTTATTCCATTCTTATTTATTTTTGTAAGAGGAATCAGAACTTCACCTTCCCCATGCACAAAACATTGTTGTTAGGCTTTTGATGACCAGTTGATTCTCCCTTAATCACTCCACTATATCAAGCAAATGTATATTCAGGGACTAATGTTATAAGGAACCGCCTAAACTTACACACAATCTATGTGCATACATCACAGTATTTTAGATAGTTACACACTAGTCACTATTCTGCAAGTACACATGTAAGCCCAAAGGCGTGTACTTTCACTGTGGGCGTGTGCATGGGCAGAGTGTGGGCAGAGCACATACGTACGTACGTAAATGATAAAATACTATAATTTATGGGCATTCCTTACAAACCTAGGCATGGGCTTTTACACCAGCCATAGGGCTAGTGTAAGTGACTGTGCCTAGATTTAACACACTTTTTTGATGACTTTCGCCCGCATTTTATAAAGTCTGCATGCACTTTATTTTCTAAACTAGATATGAAATACATGCAGAAATACGTGTGTTAACTATGTAGGACTTTATAAAATTCTCTCTAAGAGCTCTGCATATTTCCCCAAGGGTACATCCAATCATATATCATCAGCAAACAAGCAGTTTGAAAAGCCAAAGGAAAGCATAGTTACTCACCTGTAACAGGTGTTCTCTGGGGAGAGCAGGAATGAGTCCTCACATATGGGTGACATCGACGCATACGGAGCCTTGCAGAAGCATCTCCCCAGCTTTCAAATAAAGCCTTTGGGAGATGCACCACGCATGTGTGGTCACTTTCCTGCCCAAGGGTGCCATCTTGCCTCAGTCAAATGACATAGCTAAGACGGCCAAGGAAAAATAAAAGAAAATACTGTAAGGAAGCAACTCCAAGGGGAGGAGGGAGGATTGTGAGGACTGATTCCTGCTGTGCCTGGAGAACACCTGTTACAGGTGAGTAACTATGCTTTCTCTGGGAACAAACAGGAAGTCAGCCTTACATATGGGACTCCCCAGCTACAGGCTACTGAGAACCTGTAAAAGAAAAACGCCACAGCAACCTGCGAGGGGTGAGCCAAGATCATCAGCAGTTGAGTCCCCACAGGGAGACTCTCGCAAGATCCAAGTATCTGGCAGAGAGCCAGTACTCCAGAAGCCTGAACACAGAAGGGTCAGAGGGCAGGAGTTGCCTACACCCTGAAAAGACTACCTAGTACAGTTTGGCCAAAAATGCTGTCTCTTCCAGACTCTCTCTCCAGGCAGTAATGAGCTGCGAAGGTATGGACCAAAGACCAGTTGGCAGCCTGACAGATTTCCGTCACGGGGACGGAACGCAGATTTGCCACGGAAGTAGCAATGGCCCTGACTGTGCACTGTAACCTTCTGGTCCAGTGAAATCCCTGCCTACTCATAGGCAAGAGCAATGCAGTCCATCACCCAAGTGGACAGAGTTTGCTTGGTCACTGGAAGTCCCAGTCAGCTGGGGTCATAGGATACGAAAAGCTGAGGTGCTTTTAAGTGGCCCTGGTCCATTGCAGATAAAAAGACAGGGCCCTTTAACAATTCAGAGTATGGAGAATGGTCTCCTCCCTGCCAGCGTGAGGCCTTGGAAAAAAGGTGGGGAGCACCACCTCCTGATTGAGGTGGAAAGGGGACACCATCTTTGGTAGCGGAGCACTACCCTGTTCTTGTAGAACCCCATGAAAGACGGCTCTGCCATTAGAGGCTAGAGCTCGCTGACCCTAAGAGCTGATGCAAGTGCCACAAGAAAGACGACCTTCAGGGAGAGATACCGCAAGTGGCAGGTAGCCAGAGGCTCAAAAGGAGACTTAATGAGCTGCGAAAGCACCATATTGAGATCCCACTCTGCCACTCTGCAGACAGAGGGTTTAGATAGCATGAGGACCCGCATGAACTGAGACACAAGGGGCTGAGCAGAGAGGGACTTCCACTCGATGGGATAGTGGTGTGCTGCGATAGCACTCATATGTACTCTAACCGAATTGGACTTTAGTCCCACCTGCGACAGGTGGAACAGATATTGTAGTACCATTTGTACCAAGCAGGAGAATGGGTTTGCCCATTTTTTGGCACACCACATGGAGAAGCGGCACCACTTGAAGGCGTATGCCTTTCTTGTGGAAACCTTATGATTGGCCAGGAGAACCTCCTCCACATCCCGTAGGAGGTTGAAGGGAGCTAGCGCTACCCTTTCAGCAGCCAAGCCGTGAGTGACAGAGACCCCAGGATGGGGTGAAGGAGAGAACTCTGCTCCTATGAGAATAGCCCTGGGGCTCAGCACAGGAGAATTGGCATCGTCACCAATAGGGAGATGAACAGTGGGAACCAGGGCTGCCTGGGCCACTGAGGAGCTACCAGCATTAATGATGCTCTGTTGCGCTGGACCTTGAGTAGGATCTTGGTGACCAGAAGTGTTGGTGGGAAGGCATTCAGAAAGCCTTCCGTTCATGGGATGAGGAACGCATCCACTTCCACCCAGGACAGGTGTGGCTGGCGGAAACAGAAATCGGGGAAGCTGCGTGTTGTTTGGACTGGCGAACAGGTCCATCGAAGGGATGCCCCAGAGACGAAACAGCTGAGAGGCTACTGCTGGATCCAGATGCCACTTGTGTGGCGGAGGACTCTGCTCAGCTTGTCCGCCAGGGCACTGTCCTGGCCCAAAAGGTAAACCGCCCCTGGGGGCATCCCTCTGCCTCATAGCAGAGGGAGTACAACCCTGTTCCCCCTTGTTTGTTCACATAGGACATCGCGACCTGGTTGTCAGTCTGGATGAGCACCAAGTGATGCTGCAACTGGTGGCAGAAGGCTCAGAGGGCCAGGAATATTGCCTGGAGCTCTAGCAGGATTATTTGCATCCAGGATTCCCCCTGGGACCAGCCGCATTGCATCTGGAGGCCTTTGCAATGTACTACCAGCCTAGTAGGGAGGCGTCCATGATGAGGATCTTCTGGGGGGGGGGGGGGGGGGTTCCTGGAAGGACATCCCAGCCTGAAGGTGACATGGAATCTGCCACCATCCGAGGGAGTCCACCTGCTGACGGGTCACTTTCACTCTGTCCCTGAGCCTGCCCGTGGCTTGTGTCCACTGAGAGCAGAGGCACCACTGGCTGTCCTCATGTGCAGGTGGGCATATGGGGTCATTTGAACCGTGGAGGCCATGTGTCCCAACAGGCGGAGTAGAAGCCGGGCAGTAAGTGCCCGATGTCGGTGCACCTCTGAGGCCAACCCCCTGAGTCATTCTGACCTCTCCTGAGGGAGGAAGGCTTTTGCCTGAAGGGTATCTAGTTGTGCCCCTAAAACCTCTAGGTGCTGGGCCGGAGTGAGATGGGACTTAGGATAGTTTATGACAAACCCCAGGTGCTGCAGAAAGTTTATGGTGTCTCTGGTGGCGCATTGTGCCTCTGCAGCTGTGTCCTCATTTATGAGCCAGTCGTCCAGATAAGGGAAGATGAAGGCCCCTTGGAGCCAGAGGTGAGCTGCAACACTGCGAGGCACTTTGTGAAGACCCTTGGTGACGAAGCCAGACCAAAGGGCACCACCCTGTATTGGTAGTGCTGTTCCCCCACCATGAACCAGAGGTATTTTCTGTGGCTGGGATGAATTAGGATGTGTGTGTAGGCATCCTTTAGGTCTAAGGAGCATAGCCAATCTCCCTGCTGGAGGAATGGCAGCAGTGTCCAAAGGGAGAGCGTCTTGAACTTCTCCCTGACCAGAAACCTATTGCGCTCTCGCAGGTCCAGGATGGGCCTGAGGGCCTTTGTCCTCTTGGGGATGAGAAAATACCTGGAGTAGAAGCCTGTGCCCCAGAGATGTTTCGGCACTGGCTTCACTGCCTTGTCCTGGATTAGGCCTGCTAGCCCGGTGAGAAGCAGGGTCTAGTGAAGGAGAGGTCTGGTGGGCTGTCCTGGGTAATACAAGGGTGGCGCCCGCTGTAGGTGGAGGAGATAGCCTTCTTTGACTACTTGTAGCACCCATGTATCGGTGGTGATGGCTGTCCTCCTGTGGGCAAATAGGGCTAGGCACTCCCTGTGGGCTGCTGAGGACCCCCTGGGGGGGGGGGGAGGTCACGCTTAGGCAGTCATAAACTCCCGCCAGGCTGGGCCAGGGCTGACACCTGGGACTTTGGGGTCCTTTGCTTTTGGGGGCTATGCCCCTGGCATTTTTGCTGCTGATCTTGTTGAGGAGCCAAGAAAGCCTGGAAATTTGGGGTACCACCAAAGCCCCCCTTCTTCCTCAGGAAGAAGGGCTCCTTCCCCCAGGCTTTCTTCAGGGGTTGCACTGAGGTCTTCATCGAGAGCCTAGTTCTCTTCAGGAGCTCAGTTTCTATCTCTGCAGCCTTGTCAGCTATGGGTCTCCTGAATAAGTTCTCTCCTATGCAGGAGACATCAATCAGTTTGTCTTGCAACCATTGTTATAGGTTAGATGACTGCAGCCATGTTTGGTGTCATACCCCGATGCCTGTGGCGGCCACCCTGGCCGAAGGCTTGAAGCCATTGTAGGCTGTTTGAGACAAACACTTTGAACACTCTTTTACCGCTGAGGTCAGAGAATTAAACCTATGTAGGGGTTCCCCATCGAGGCCTGCCGAAAATCCCCCAAGCTCCTTAGACAGTTCCTTCAGATACATGCTGATATAGAGCTGATAGGATTAGATCTGGCAAGTTAACATTGAGCCCTGAAAGGTCTTCCGGCCGAGTGCATTGAAGGTTCGGGTATCCCTACGGGTGGCACCAACGAATGAGTTTTTTGGCTTTTGAGCCGGCGCATGGCCAACTCCATGACCATCGAGTTGTGGAGAAGCTAGGTCTTTTGGAACCCAGGGCTTTGGCGTACTCGGTACATGGCATCGAGTCGCCTACTGACAATTGGTACCAACGCGGTGTTTCCCACATCCAGAGGAGGAGGCGGTCAAGGATCGGAGGCACTGGTACCGTAAGGGTTTCCTTAGGGGGTGCCTCATATTGGAGTATCTCCAATTCCTCGGTGCGTGGGTCCTTCTTAGCCTTTGTCTTGATAGCGAGGGCCTTGGCCATTTCCCGAACAAAATTGAGGAAAGCGACATTCTCAGGCGGGAAATGGCATTGGTGCATTGAGGAAGATGAGCCTGAGGGCACGCCTCGGTGTCGCCTCATGTCCAGGGACTTTTCGTCCTCGGTCTCCCATTCAGACGACGTCTGAGTATGAGTCCGATGCCGTGCAATCACTTTGGTCAAGGTTTACGTCAGGTGGTCTGTGACCTCCAGAGTATCTGCGGTCCGAGCCGTGGGTGCTCAACAGGAAGGAACAGTGCCCCGAGGAATGGAACCGGGACCTCGTCTGGTGTCATGGACTCTCTTGAGGCCTGTGGCACTCGAGGACCAGCTCGATATCTGGGGAAGCCCTCGATGTCGAGGGTCCCGTCGTTGGGGCAAATAAACCGGATGAACTGAACATGAATGCCCGCTGTATGGCCACAAGGGCAGAGATACTGCTCTCTAAGGCCGCCATCCTGATCTCCATACCAGTTGGCTCTGCAGTCTTCAATGCAGGCGCCGAGGACTTCGGGCCTGGCGTCAGCACTGTCGAGGGGGAGTCCTCGATGAGGATGTCCTCGGAGGTCCGAGGCAGGTCAGCAGGTGCCAATGGCTCCTTGTGGGGCAGCTTGCGAGGCTGCTCCTGCTCCGACTCCTTGGTCTCATGCCTGGGACTGCGGGGCTTGGAGTGGAATTTTACCTTCTTCCCAGACCTGTCCTCCAAGGCGGTCTTCAAGGGTTTTGTCTTCTTGCGTTCCACCTCTGGGGATTTCTGCTCGAAGGAACTATGGCTGCAGCACTCCGAAGAGGCTCAGGCTTCGTGGGGCACCGAGGTATCGGAGGGGGTCCTGGAGCGTGGTGTCACTGGAAAATCCGGCGCAGAGTCGGGCTTCTGGAAGAATTCTTCCTGTTGCTGCTGATGGCCCTTTAGGTCCTTTGAGGTCATAGTTCTGCAGAGTTCACAGACTGAGTCGTTATGTTCTGGGCCGAGGCACCGGAGGCAGCAGTCATGCGGGTCGTTGAGAGATGTTATTTTGCTACACGGATGGCACTTCTTGAAGTCACTGAAAGTCATTGGAAAAAGGGGGTCCCCACTGCCTGGCAGGGGTCCAAGGCCTTCGGTTGGAGAATGGCACAAACGCCAGTTGAAAAACACCTCGATGAAAAAAGAGAAAAATAAATGAACGAACCCGAGGAGTGAAGCCGAGGCAAGCTGGCTCGGGGATGGGAAGGAACCGGTACGCAAACATAACAAAAAAAAATCACACTTTTTCCAGGGGAAATTGGACAAATGTTTGGAGGGCTCCATGGAAAGAAGGAGACTGAGGCAAGATGGCACCCTTGGGTGGAAAGTGGACCACACATGCATGGTGCATATCCCAAAGACTTTCTTTGAAAGCTGGGGAGACGCTTCTACAGGGCTCCATCAGTGTTGACATCACCCATAATGAGGACTGATTTCCTGCTTGTTCCTGGAGAAAGGATAATTCTCCCAAGTAGGTATATAAAGATATTTCAGGGGATAGGAAAAAGCCAAACAGCCCTGGGCACACCATACTGCAGACCTTTAACAGATGAGATGATATATTACTATTCATTTTCACCCAGCGCATCCTGTCTGAAAGACTTGATGAAGTGCAAAACCAAACCAACCCAACTAAGCTAACTATACCCATCCAAAAAGGGAGGAAGCATGCAGAGCATGGCTCATGAAATTTGTTCAGACTCCTTGTTCTCCTTAAGACACATCTTCTGCAGGCCACCATAATACAGCTAGGACTGAGAAGCCTAGTTGAAAGGGCATTGTTCAGGCAGGAAGAATAGAACTCTGAGTTGAGGAAAGGCCAGGTAAGCCCTGAGAGGAGAAGAGGGAAGCCTCCAAGATCATGCCACTGATAGTTTAGGGACTCACAGGTATTCCATGGTCTATAAGGTAGGACAGGCCTTTTGATGTTGGAATCCTGTCAGTGATTGCTGAGGGACCTAGTGAAAAAATGATAGAACCCAATCAGAATTACAAAGAATCACCAAACCACAAAAATTCCGATTACCAAAAATTCCCCTGGAATTTTAAATTATCTTTTTGTCGGAGCTGGTCAGCACAGTGCTTAGAAAATGTTCATAGCACCACTGTGACCTCTCCTTTTATTAAATAACTTTGTATAAGTAAAATCTTTGACTTAGCTTTCGCCAAAGTGCTGCCAAAGCGCCAGAAAAATAGACGACGTGGCTCACGTTTCGGGTTTTTATCCAATTTTCAAGAAACCCTGCTTCAGGTCCAAATATAGTAGACAGTTGACAGATCTTCAGCTAAAATTGGATAAAATTGGATAAAACCCCGAAACGTGAGCCACGTCATCTATTTTTCTGGCGCTTTGGCAGCACTTTGGCGAAAGCTAAGTCAAAGATTTTACTTATACAAAGTTATTTAATAAAAGGAGAGGTCACAGTGGTGCTATGAACATTTTCTAAGCACTGTGCTGACCAGCTCCGACAAAAAGATAATTTAAAATTCCAGGGGAATTTTTGGTAATCGGAATTTTTGTGGTTTGAAGGACCTAGTGAAGCTGTATAATGCAGCTGAAAATCTGTGAGATAAACCAAGCTTTATCATGTTTAGAACTGAAGTACTGTTGAGAGATTTTGATGTTTATAGCCTATGAGAGACCCAGGTCCTTTTGTGTTGTGGAAGTGAATTGTGCTAATAAAGTTATTTGCAGGCATTATGAACCTTATTGGCTACTATTTTTGAGAGGCCTCCTGGAAGCCTGAATCCTACCTCTCACCACACCCTTAAGAACATAAGAACATAAGACATGCCATACTGGGTCAGACCGAGGTCCATCAAGCCCAGTATCCTGTTTCCAACAGTGGCCAATCTAGGTCATACGTACCTAGCAGTTTCCCCAAAAGACACAAGTTCCACAATGCTTGTACTGGGTCAAGCATTGATATCCTGGGTCCCTTTTTAATAGTGGTTTATGGACCTTTCCTCCAGGAACTTGTCCAAACCTTTTTTAAACCCAGCTATACTATCAGCCCTTACCACATCCTCCGGTAACAGATTCCAGAGTTTGATTACACGTTGAGTGAAAAAATATTTTCTCTTATTTGTCTTAAATAGTTTACCCTGTAGCTTCATTACATGTCCCCTAGTCTTTCTATATTCTGATAGCGTAAACAATTGATCCACGTTTATCTGTTCCACTCCATTCATTAATTTATAGACCTCTATCATATCTCCCCTCAGCCGTCTCTTTTCCAGGCTAAAGAGCCCTAACCTTTTTAGCCTCTCTTCATAGGAGTAGCCTTCCATCCCCTTCACCAATTTGGTGGCTCTTCTCTGTACTTTTTCTAATAACGCTATGTCCTTTTTAAGATACGGTGACCAGAATTGCACACAATATTCAAGGTGCGGTCGTACCATGGAGCGATACAGAGGCATTATAATATCCTTTGTTTTATTCTCCATCCCTTTCCTTATGATACCTAGCATTCTGTTTGCTTTCTTGGCCGCCGCTGCACACTGGGTGGAGGGTTTTAACATGTTATCCACGATGACTCCTAAATCTTTTTCCTGGGTGGTGGCTTCTAATGTGGAGCCTTGCATCGAGTAACTATAGTGTGGGTTGTTCTTTCCTAGGTGCATGACTTTGCACTTGTCCACATTAAATTTCATTTGCCATTTGGATGCCCAGTCTTCCAATTTATCCAGGTCCTCCTGCAGTTTTCCACTTTCCTCTTGGGTTTTAACAGCTTTAAACAGTTTTGTGTCATCTGCAAATTTGATAACCTCACTCGTTATTCCCTTTTCCAGGTCATTTATGAATATGTCAAAAAGCAGCGGACCCAGTACAGATCCCTGGGGTACTCCACTATTCACCTTTTTCCATTGGGAATATTGGCCATTTAGCCCTACTCTCTGCTTTTTATCTTTTAACCAGTTCCCGATCCACAATAGTACACTGCCTCCTATCCCATGACTTTTTAGCTTTGCCAAAAGTCTCTGATGGGGGACCTTGTCAAAAGCTTTCTGAAAATCCAGATACACTATATCAACCGACTCACCTTTGTCTACCTGTTTATGCACACCTTCAAAAAAACATATCAGATTAGTAAGACAAGATCTTCCTTGTCTAAAGCCATGTTGGCTGTCTCCCATTAGGCCATGACTATCTACATGCTGCGTAATTTTGTTCTTTATGATGGTTTCTACCATTTTCCCTGGTACTGACGTCAGGCTCACCGGTCTGTAATTTCCCGGGTCACCCCTGGAACCCTTTTTAAAAATTGGTGTTACGTTGGCGACCCTCCAATCTTCAGGTATTACAGATGATTTTAATGAAAGTTCACACATTACCAATAGCAGGTCTGCAATCTCATATTTCAGTTCTTTCAACACTCTGGGATGTATACCATCCGGTCCAGGTGATTTGCTACTATTCAGTTTATCAAATAGTTGTAATATATCTTCCCGGTGTAGCGATATTTCTCTCAATTCCTCTGCAGTATCACCTTTAAATACCACTTCAGTCTTGGGTAACATCCCTACATCTTCCTCAGTAAAGACCGAAGCAAAGAATTCATTCAGTCTCTCCGCTATAGCCTTGTCTCCTCTTACTGCCCCTTTTACCCCTCTATCATCTAACGGTCCAATTGACTCTCTCACAGGCCTTTTGCTACGAATGTACTTGAAAAAGTCTTTATTTCGTGTTTTTGCTTCCGCAGCAAGTTTCTTTTCAAATTCCCGCTTTGCCTGCCTTATCAATGCTTTGCGCACTCACACACACCCACCCATGTATGTGTATGTCTGTGTCTGTGTGTCTGTTCTGTCTGTATCTATGCCTTTGACTTGGAGAGCAATGGGTTTTGGTGTAACACAGTTAGCAAAGGAAGCATGACAGAAGGGCGCTGATTTTTGGCAGGTGCCAGAATGCTGAAAAATCAAAAATAGAAACATAGAAACATAGAAATATGACGACAGAAAAAGACCACATGGCCTATCTAATCTGTCCTTCCATAACTACAACAGTCCTTTTTTTACCTTTAGAGATCCTCTGTGTTTGTCCCATGCTTTTTTTAATTCAGTTACTGTCCTCATCTCTACCACCTCCACTGGGAGACTATTCCACGGATCCACTACTCTTTCTGTAAAGAAATATTTCCGCATATCACTCCTGAATCTATCTCCCTTCACCCTCATCCCATGTCCCCTTGTAGCAGAACTTGCTTTCAATTGAAAGAGGCTCTCTCCCTGAACATTTATGCCATGGAGGTATTTAAACATCTCAATCATATCACCTCTATCCCGCCTTTCCTCTAAGGTGTACATATTAAGATCCTTCAGTCTGTCCTCATATGCTTTATAATGAAGACCACTAATCATTTTAGTAGCCACCCTCTGCACCGACTCCATCCTGTTCACATCCTTTTGAAGGTGCGGTCTCCAGAATTGCACACCATACTCCAAATGAGGTCGCACCAAAGACTTATACAGAGGCATTATCACCTCCTTTTTTCTGCTAGCCATTCCTCTCCGTATGCACCCAAGCATCCTTCTAGCTTTTGCTGTCGCCTTTTCTACCTGTTTAGCTACTTTAAGATCATCAGACACAATCACGCCTAGGTCCTGCTCTTCTTTAGTGGACAAAAGTACTTCACCCCCTATACTATATTGCTCCCTTGGATTGCTCCAGCCCAAATGCATGACCTTACAGTTTTTTAACATTAAATCCCAGCTGCCAAATTCTAGACCATTCTTCAAGCTTAGCTAGATCCCTCCTCATGTTATCTACCCCTTCCTGGGTGTCTACTCTATTGCAGATTTTGGTATCATCCGCAAAGAGGCAAACCTTACCTGGAAGCCCTTCCGCTATATCACTAACAAAGATGTTAAAAAGAATCGCACCAAGGACAGATCCCTGGGGCACACCACTGATAACATCCTTCTCCTCAGAGTGAGCTCCATTTACTTGTACTCTTTGTCGCCTCCCACCCAACCAATTTCTAACCCAAGCAGTAACTTTAGGGTCCATCCCTAGGGTGCTCAGTTTGTTTATAAGTCGCCTGTGAGGAACAGTGTCAAAGGCTTTACTGAAATCTAAATACACCACATCTAGGGCTCTCCCTCGGTCCAACTCCCTGGTCACCCAGTCAAAGAAATCAATCAGATTTGTCTGACAAGACCTGCCTCTGGTGAATCCATGCTGCCTCGGATCCTGTAATCCTCTGGACTCCAGAAACCTCACTATTTTCTCTTTCAGCAGCTTTTCCAATAATTTACTCACCACCGAAGTTAAACTAACCGGCCTGTTGTTTTCAACCACATCCTTACTTCCGCTTTTGTGTAAAGGCACCACATGAGCCTCTCTCCAGTCCTTTGGCACCACTCCCGACTCCAAAGAGGCATTGAAAAGGTCAGTCAGTGGAGCTGCTAGAACGTCCCCAAGTTCCCTCAGTATTCTCGGGTGTATCCCATCCGGTCCCATCGCTTTGTCTACTTTAAGTTGAGATAGTTTCTCACGAACACAGTCTTTTGAAAATTGTTCAAGATGTCCTTTGCTTCTGTTCCTATTTGTGGGTGTTTTCTGAGGTCCTGCTCCTGGTTCTTCATCTGTGAACACAGAACAGAAATATTTGTTAAGCAATTCCGCTTTATCCTTATCAGCTTCTACATATTCCTCCCCTGCACCCTTGAGTCTGACAATACCACTCTTGCCCTTCTTCTTCTCACTAATATATATGAAAAATGTCTTATCCCCCCATTTTATTGCATTGGCTATTTCCTCCTTTTGAATCGAGGAATATAAGGAAATATAAAATTAAAAAATGCGGGGCCTGCAGTAGTGACAAACTGGAAGCGTGCCTTGGAGTGGGCAAAAGCAGCAGGTCATAGAAGGCAGGAACTGCAACACAGAGCTGGAGAGTTTAGATAAGTACTGTGTCGCAGTCTCAATGCAATTGGTGCCATTGCAAACCTTAGAGAAGGACAGCAGTAGTGGCAATGGGGTTTCCCCGGACTACTGGCAACCACCTAGTTTACCTAATAATGGTGCTGGCCCTAGGTGTTATCAAAAACAGCATTGTGGGTGTAGCCACAGGTCATCAGCTAATGAGGAAGGAGAGTACTAATTTATAGGTTACAGGGGGCACCAGAAACCGTAGCACCAGCTCTTTTTGATGGGTTGAATGAACTTGTATTCCAAACAGCGTAGTTACTCACCTGTAACAGGTGTTCTCCAGGAGCAGCAGGAATCAGTCCTCACTTATGGGTGACGTCGGCGCCGACGGAGCCCTCGCGGAGCAATTTTCCCCAGCTTTCAAAGAAAGCCTTTGGGAATTGCAGCGCGCATGCGCGGTCGTCTTCCCGCCCGAGGGTGCCATCTTAGCCAGTCAGATGACATAGCTAAAAAAGACAGCATAAAAATTTGCAAAAAAGAACATAAGCAGACGATTGCAACTCCAAGGGGAGGAGGGAGGGTAGTGAGGACTGATTCCTGCTGCTCCTGGAGAACACCTGTTACAGGTGAGTAACTACGCTTTCTCCAGGACCAAGCAGGAAGTCAGTCCTCACTTATGGGACTCCCAAGCTCAAGGCTACCGGAGACCCTAAGCACAAAAATGAGCTCCCTCTAGCTCAGCAGCACAGAAGGATAGAATCTTCGCTGAATTATCACCCACCGGTAGCCCACATCCGGGATGGAGGGTAGGAGTTGCTCAGACCTCAAAGAGATTACGGAGGACTGCCTGTCCGAAAGCACTGTCCCTACGGGACTCCCTCTCGAGACAGTAATGGACCGCAAAAGTCTGGCTTGAAGACCAAGTAGCGGCCCGGCAGATGTCTGCCAGCGGAACAGAGCGGAGGTAAGCCACTGACGTGGCCTTTGCCCGAACGCAATGAGCCGTGACTCGACTTTCTAAGGAGAGTCCGGCTGCCCCATAAGCCCAAGAGATACAGTCCGCAACCCAGATGGACAGAGTACGCTTGGAGACCGGGAGCCCCAATCTATTGGGGTCAAAAGACACAACAAGCTGAGCAGCTTTACGGTGCTCCCGCGTACGGTCAAGGTAGAAGTTCAATGCCCTTCTACAGTCCAGGGTATGGAGGACCGTTTCAGCTCGGCTGGAGTGTGGTCTGGGAAAGAAGGTTGGAAGTACCACCTCCTGATTGATGTGAAAAGGGGAGACCACTTTAGGCAGAAATTTTGGGTGAGTCCGTAGGACTACCCTATTCTTGTAGAACCTAGTGTAAGGGGGATCAGACACGAGGGCCTGCAATTCACTTACGCGTCTAGCGGAAGTGAGGGCTATCAAGAACAGTGTTTTCCAAGACAGAAAACGGAGAGAACAGGTAGCCATAGGTTCAAAAGGCGGACAGGTGATCCGCTGCAAAACCACATTCAGGTCCCAGTCAGGCGCTGGCGGGCGCAGAGGTGGTTTAAGTAGAAGGAGACCTCGGAGAAACCTCGCTACGAGAGGGTCATTGGAGAGAGGTCTGCCGTCCACTGGCACATGATGTGCTGAAAGAGCACTGAGGTGAACTTTGACGGAGTTGGACTTAAGTCCCAGATTAGAGAGGTGCAGCAAGTACTGCAAGATCACCGACACCGGGCAGGAGAAGGGATCCTGAGACTGTTGGGTACACCAGACTGCAAAGCGACGCCATTTAAGGGCGTAGCATTTGCGGGTAGAAGGCCGTCGCGAAGCCAAGACGACCTCCTCCACCTCCGCCGGCAGGAGAAGGGGAGCAAGGACTACCCTCTCAGCAGCCAGGCCATGAGGTTGAGAGACCTGAGGTTGGGGTGCAGAAGGGACCCCTGATCCTGAGTGAGGAGATCCGGTTGTACCCCCAGAGGGATTGGATCCTCCACCGCCAGTTGCAGCAGGAGCGGAAACCACGGCTGCCTGGGCCAGCGAGGGGCCACCAGGATCATGAAGGCTTTGTCTCGGAGAACCTTGAAAAGAGTCCGAGAGACCAGCGGGATGGGAGGGAAAGCGTACAGAAGGCTCCCCGACCACGAGATCAGAAAGGCGTCCGCCGCAACCCGAAGGGGGTGTGGCTGACGAGAGCAGAAGCGAGGAAGCTGCCGGTTGTGAGGACTGGCAAAGAGATCCACCGTGGGGAGACCCCACTTGAGGAAGAGCTTCTGAACTATCAAGGGATCCAGACGCCACTCGTGCGGCTGGAGGACCCTGCTGAGTTTGTCTGCAAGGCAATTTTCTTGGCCCGGGAGATAAACTGCCTTGAGGAGAATGCCGTGACTGGCGGCCCAAGAGCAGAGCTTCTGTGCCTCCCGGCAGAGGAGGAAGGAGCCCGTGCCCCCCTGCTTGTTCACGTAGAACATGGCAACTTGATTGTCCGTCTGGACAAGGACGGACTGTTGGGAAGTCAGGTGGGAGAAGGCCTTGAGAGCTAGGCGGATCGCCCTGAGCTCCAGGAAGTTGATCTGCTGAGCAGACTCCCACGTGGTCCAGAGGCCCTGAGTACGTGCCTCTTGGCAATGTGCTCCCCAGCCCAGGAGGGATGCATCGGTGGTCAGCACCCGGGTCGGCTGAGGTGACTGGAAAGGCATTCCGAATATCAGGTTCGGCTGCCGGAGCCACCACCGGAGAGACGAGAGCAGCGGCTCGGAGACGCGCACTAGGTCTGCCAGGCCGCCTGTGGCTTGTCGCCACTGCTGGCGGAGACACCATTGAGCAGACCGCATATTCAGGCGGGCATTGGGGGTCACATGGACGGTGGAAGCCATATGGCCGAGCAGTCTCAGGAAGCGCCTGGCGGAGACCAGGGGCTGGCTGCGAAAGCGGTCGGCTAGGTCCATGAGCCGTTGAGCCCTGTCGAGCGGTAGGTACGCTCGTGCCCGAGGAGTGTGCAGCCTTGCGCCGATGAACTCGAGATCCTGTGAGGGGAGCAAAGTGGACTTTGCGAAGTTTATAACAAAGCCCAAGTGCTGCAGCAGAGTCACCGTGCGGCACGTGGCGTTGGTGACCTCCTGAGCGGACGCTGCTCTGATGAGCCAGTCGTCGAGGTACGGAAAGACATAGAGGCCGTGAAGCCGGAGATGGGCCGCCACGACCGCGAGACATTTTGTGAAGACTCGCGGTGCGGAGGATAGGCCAAAGGGCAGTACTCTGTACTGGTAATGATTTCCTGCCACCACAAACCTTAGGTATTGGCGGTGGCTTGGGTGGATGAGGATGTGCATGTAGGCATCCTTTAGATCCAAGGAGCATAGCCAATCTCCCTGCTGGAGGTAGGGCAGAAGGATTCCAAGGGTAAGCATTTTGAACTTCTCCCGCACAAGGAACTTGTTGAGGTTGCGCAAGTCCAGGATGGGTCTGAGGCCCCCTGTTCTCTTTGGTATCAGAAAATACCTTGAATAAAAGCCTTGACCTCTCAGGTGGTGGGGCACCGGTTCCACCGCCTGTTCCTGCAGAAGACCTGCTAACTCCTGAAGGAGCAACTCCCTGTGCAGAGGGGGGCGCGAAGGTTCTCCCGGAAAATAGGAGGGAGGGACCTGATGGAAGTGGAGAAGGTAGCCTTCTCGCACGACCTGAAGTACCCAGGCATCTGCGGTGATGCTGGACCACCTGTGGGCGAAGTGAACCAGCCGGCCTCCGGTGCTGGGAGGAACCAGCGGGGGGGGAGAGGCTATGCTGAGCAAGTCAAAAACCCCCACCCTGCTGAGCAGGGGCTGGTGGTGCAGGCTTGGGGGCTTGCTGCCTACGGGACCCGTTACCCCGTCCCTTGGCCTGCTGGCCCTGTTGGGGAGCTGCAGGGGCCTGATAATGGGGGTACTGTTTGTAGGCAGCCGCCTTCCTCGGGTAAAAGGACTTTTTTCCCGAGCCCTTCTTTTTCTGGGAAGGGGCGGAGGTCTTCCTAGAAAGCCTGGTCCTGGTGAGAGTCTCAGTCTCAATTTGTGCAGCCTTTTCCGCCATGGGCTTGCCAAAGAGGTTTTCGCCTCGGCAGGGGACATCGACCAACTTGTCCTGTACCCAGGGCTCAAGGTCCGACGACTGAAGCCAAGCCTGTCGGCGGGCACCGATGCCGGCTGCGGCCACTCTAGCCGAGGCCTCAAAGCCATCATAGGCTGCTCGGGACATGAACTTTGAGCATTCCCGAATGCCCGTGGACAAGGCTAGGAACCTCCGCAAGGGCTCCTCGGAGAGACCAGCGGAGAATCCGGCTAGCTCTTTAGCCAGATCCCGGAGATACATGCCCATGTAGAGCTGGTAAGTCTGGACACGACATGCGAGCATAGAGCCCTGGAAGCACTTCTTGCCAAGGCCATCCAGGTTACGGGCCTCCCTTCCAGGAGGCACCGAGGAGTGCATCTTCTGGCTCTTAAGACGATGCATGGCCGATTCCACTACCATGGAATGGTGTGGCAGCTGTGCCTTCTGAAAGCCAGGGCTCTTGCGGACCCGATAGATAGAATCGACCTGCTTGCTCAGGACCGGCGAGGAGGCCGGACTCTCCCACATGCGGAAGAGTAGTCGTTCCAGCATAGGAGGAACCGGCACAGTAAAGTGCTCCCTCGCGGGAGAGTCATACTGGAGGGCGTCGAGCTCTTCGGCTCGAGGCTCCTCCTCGGGATCCGCAGGGAAGGCCAAAGCCTTGGCCATATCCCTAACGAAGTCCGAGAACCGGGCATCCTCCGGGGGGGACTGCTTCCGAGGCTCGGACCCCGGTGAGTCCGATGGGACACACCGAGTCCGGAAAGAATCAGGTGACTCTTCCTCCTCAGACTCCCAGACCGACTCCGACGAGGACTCGGTGGGGTCGGCCCGGGCAGGGTGCGGCGCCAGCCGTCCCGACGTCGAGGGAGTCGGCGTCGGCGACCTCGGTCCCGAACGGGAGGCCGAGGGTGACCTCGACCGAGGATCGACTCGAGTTCTCATTGACTCGAGGATCGGCTCGGTCTCCGGGGTCGACTTGGACGTCGACGTCCCGGCGGGGGGGGCAGCGGCGCCAGCGAGGCCAGCGAGCAGTGCCCGCTGCTGGTCCATGAAGGCAGACAGTCTGCTCTCCAAGGCCGTCAACCTGAGTCCGAGCTCAGGTGACCCAGCAGCCCCCGACTCGGGCCCGACGTCGGCTGTCGCGGAGGCGAGTCCAGAAGGACCACAGGACTTACCCGGGCAGGCATCTCCGACTCCAGGCGAGGTCGCTTCGGGATGTGTTCCTTCTCCCAGGACCCGGGGCGGCTGTCGGGGCTATGCGACCTGGCCCTCGCGGAACCAGGAGCGTCCACCGACGCCGCCCTCGCGGGTTTTTCCTTCCGACGATGGTCCCCGGAGGGAGAACCCCGGTCGGAGGAGCTCCGGCGACGGTCCGAGCTGGAGCCTTTCGACGCGGAGGCCTCCGACGAGGTCCGGGTACGGCTGGGGTCAGCGAAGATTCTCTCACGCTGATGCCGCCGACTCCTCAACGCCTTTGAGGACAGTTTGCTGCAGGGCCCACAGATCAGTTCCTCATGATCCGGGCCCAGGCAGCGGAGGCAAAAGTCGTGTGTGTCGGTTAGTGACATATTTCGGTCACACCGACCACACCGCTTAAACCCACTGGCAGCCATCGGGGGAAAAAGGGCCCCTGCGAGGTCAAAGGACCGGGCTGCCAGGGAAACCGAAAACGAAAGCTGACTAAGTCAGAAAAACCGAAAAAAGTAAGCGGACTCGAGACCGGCGTCGCGAGTCCGGGCGGGAAAACGATCGGTCGAAAGAAAAAAGGATAAAACAAAGAAGAAAATCAACTTTTTCGCGGGGACAAGACGGGGACGTCTGTAGGGCTCCGCGGAAAAAAGAAGACTGGCTAAGATGGCACCCTCGGGCGGGAAGACGACCGCGCATGTGCGCTGCAATTCCCAAAGGCTTTCTTTGAAAGCTGGGGAAAATTGCTCCGCGAGGGCTCCGTCGGCGCCGACGTCACCCATAATTGAGGACTGACTTCCTGCTTGGTCCTGGAGAAATTCTGTTAGTTTGGAGAGAATAATAAAATGAAACAAAGTATAATACTATTTCTCCATCACTAGGAGGCCACTCACATAGCAACCTATAGCAAACTATATAAATGATAAGTAGTAGTAGTACATGGTTCACTCACTAGGTGTCACTGTACATTGCAACCATTGAGAAAGCTACTGAGTCACTAGGTTTCACAGTAAAATTTAGAACAAAGAATAGGAAATAGACATCTTAAGCACTGACAGCCAGCCTAGCAGGGATAGAAGCATGGCAGCAGTGGGGTGGGGAAAGAATATTCAATGCAATAAGTGTGGTGCTTTCATTCTGAGAAGAATCATTTGGAACCTAAGAGCTTGCCCTATATGCCTCAAGTTAGCTGCTATGCATAAAGAATTGACTCTACTAAGGGAAGAATTAGCTGCAATTAAACACACCTCCTCTAGGGTATAAACTGAACAAAATCCACCACTGCTTCCACAAAGAATCAAACAGCCCAAGAACAAATGGATCACAGTGAGTTCTGGCAGGTTGCGACCTGTAACACAGAGACCAGGGGCAGCTCTATCATGAGGCGAAGTGAGGCGGTTGCCTCAGGCATCGAAGTTTTAAACGCGGCAAAAAATGCCCCCAAAACAGCCGCCTCACTTCGCCTTCAAAAATTAAATATAAAAAAAACACCAAAAAGTCCACTTTTCGGCAGTGGCAGACTCACCTCTCCTTCCTATATCAGCCGCGGCTCCTGCTTCTTGGACCTGCGGCTGTACTAACAAGATCAGCTAGCCAGTGCAGAGCCTTCCCGTGGAGCAGAGTCCCACCCCCAAAGGAAGTAACTTTCTTTGCATACAACTTCCTTTGGGGGCGGGACGCCGCTGCATGGGAAGGCTCCGCACTGGCTGGCTTTATGTTTAAGCTGATCTCGCAGCCGCGATTCCAAGAAGCAGGCGATGCGGCTGCTATAAGAAGGAGAGGTGAGTCTGCCGCTGCCGAGAAGCAGACACGGCAGCGGCAGCAACTTGAGCGTTTTTATTTTCCTGGAGGCCAGGACTGGAAATGGGCTGATGGGGGGGGGGGGGGTAGGACTGGTAATGGGCTTTGGGGGGGTCTAGGACTAGAAATGGGATGATGGGGGGGTTAGGACTGGAGGATGGCTGATGGGGGGTGTTTAGGACTGGTAATGGGCTATGGGGGGCTAGGACTGGAAATGGGCTGATGGGAGGGGGTTAGGACTGGTAATGGGCTGATGGGGGAGTTAGGACTGGTAATGGGCTATGGGGGGCTAGGACTGGAAATGGACTGATGGGGGGGTTAGGACTGGTAATGGGCTATGGGGGCTAGAACTGGAAATGGGCTGATGGGGGGGTTAGGACTGGTAATGGGCTATGGGGGGTCTAGGACTGGAAATGGGATGATGGGGGGGTAGGACTGGAAGTGGGCTGATGGGGGGTGTTTAGGACTGGCAGCGACCATCACACGATGTGGTTCGAGATAAAAGCCATGGTACAGGCCAATCATAGCAAGCTCAAAGTCCTAAACTTCAAAAACACTGACTTCAATAAAATGGCCGAGTACTTAAAGGAGGAGATGACGGGGTGGAAGGAGATAAGGGAAGTGGAATTGCAATGGGCTAAACTAAAGGTGGCAATAAAAGGGGCAACAGATAAATATGTAAGAAAAGTAAATAAAAACAAGAGGAGAAGGAAACCTATTTGGTTTTTCAGAGAGGTGGCTGCTCAAATAAAGGCAAAAACCACAGCTTTTGCAAAATTCAAAAGCTTGCAAACAGAGGAACACAGAAATGAATACAGGATCAAGCTCAAAGAGTCTAAAAGAGAAATAAGGATAGCAAAATCAAAGGCAGAGGAAAAGATGGCTAAAGATGTTAAGGGTGGCGACAAAACTTTCTTCAGGTATATTCGGGAAAGGAAGAAGATCAGAGCTGGAATTGCAGGACTCAGAAGTGCTGGGAAAGGACTCATGGAAAGTGACACTGAAAAAGCAAAATTGCTAAACAAATACTTCTGCTCTGTTTTTAATAAAGAAGATCCTGGAGATGGACCAGCTGTGACTCCCAAATATAAAAATGGAAATGAAGTAGATACCACACCATTCACAGAAGATGAGGTGTTAGAACAACTTGCTAAACTGAAAGTGGACAAAGCCATGGGACCGGATGGGATACATCCCAGGATACTGAAAGAGCTCAGACAGGTTCTTGCAGGACCGTTAAAGGATGTCTTCAACAGATCCTTGGAGACAGGAGAGGTTCCTCAGGACTGGAGAATGGTTGATGTTGTACCTCTACACAAAAGTGGTGACAGGGAAGAAGTGTGAAACTACAGGCCCGTGAGCCTTACCTCGATGGCGGGAAAAGTAATGGAGGCACTCCTGAAAGAGTGAATAGTGAACTTTCTCAAAACCAACAGATTGCAAGATCAGAGGCAACATGGTTTTACCGAAGGACGGTCTTGCCAAACAAATCTGATTGAGTTCTTTGTCTGGGTAACCAAGGAACTAGATCAGGGGCATGCAATGGATGTCATCTACCTGGATTTCAGCAAAGCCTTTGATACTGTTCCTCATAGGAGGCTTGTCAATAAACTCAGTAGCTTGGGGATGGGTCCCAAGATGGTAAACTGGATTAGAAATTGGTTGACTGACAGACGACAGAAGGTGATGGTATATGGAGCTCACTCGGATGAGAGGAAGGTGATTAGCGGGGTGCCCCAGGGTTCGGTCCTGGGCCCGGCACTGTTCAATGTATTGGTGAGTGATATTGCTGAAGGACTGAATGGAAAAATCTGTCTTTTTGCAAATGACACAAAAATTTGCAACAGAGTGTATTCCCCCGAGGGAGTGATTAACATGAGGAAAGATCTACAAAAGCTGTAAGACTGGTCTAATGCTTGGCAAGTACGATTTAATACGAAAAAGTGCAGTATCATGCACTTGGGTAGCAGAAATCCAAGGGAAATATACACGATATGGGGCGAGAGGCCTGCTCCGATGGTGAGGAGGGGCACATGCTCAGAGCCTCCGATGGCTGCCGCTGCTCTCCCGATCTCCCGGGCGCGCTTCTGGGATCTAGGATCTTATTTCCCATGCTACGGGCATTTATACACACCGCTTAATTGTCCTTTACAAGCTATGATCAGTACCATTTGAAAATTTATGGGCCATGATTACGGGTAGTGTAGGGGTAGTGCATGTTTTAGCACCGTGTTACAAAGAAACGCAAGACCATGTGCTAAAACACCCACACTACTCTGGCAGCATACATCTAGGTGGCACCTGGGCGGGGTGTAGGCGTTCCAGCCGTAGCGCCGCTAGCGTAGACCTTGCTGGCAGTTGGTGGGGAGCAACTATTGTCAACAGAATGAGTGGCAGTTGTTACTCCCCACAGTGGTAGTAATGTGGTGAGTTGTGCTAAATGCAGGGGGCACTGTCCCCACCCCTTCCCCCTGCATCTAGTGGAGTGCCCTGTGCTAGGAATATGGCCCAAAACCACATTACTAGCACGGGGCTAAGTAAACATACCCCGAAATTCTTTCTCCTATAAAAAGGTGCAGCTTCAGCTGGTGCACTAGAGTGAACTGGGTTTATTTTCAGAAAAAAACAGCAGTAATCTCTGCATAGAAACATAAGACAGAAAAAGACCACATGGCCTATCTAGTCTGTCCTTCCATATCAACAACTACAACAGTCCCCTTTTTTCCTTTAGAGATCCTCTGTGTTTGTCCCATGCTTTTTTGAATTCAGATACTGTCCTCATCTCTACCACCTCCACTGGGAGACTATTCCATGGATCCACTACTCTTTCCGTAAAGAAATATTTCTGCATATCACTCCTGAATCTATCCCCTTTCACCTTCATCCCATGTCCCCTCGCAGTAGAACTTCTTTAAGGTGTACATATTAAGATCCTTAAGTCTGTCCTCATATGCTTTATAATGAAGACCATTAACCATTTTAGTAGCCACCCTCTGTACTGACTCCATCCTATTTATATCCTTTTGAATTGCACACAATACTCCAAATGAGGTCGCACCAAAGACTTAAATAGAGGCATTATCACCTCCTTTTTTCTGCTAGCCATTCCTCTCTGTATGCACCCAAGCATCCTTCTAGCTTTTGCTGTCACCTTTTCTACCTGTTTAGCTACTATAAGATCATCAGACACAACCACGCCTAGGTCCCACTCTTCTTTAATGGACAAAAGTACTTCACCCCCTATACTATATTGCTCCCTTGCATTGCTGCAGCTCAAATGCACGACCTTGCATTTTTTAACATTAAATCCCAGCTGCCAAATTCTAGACCATTCTTCAAGCTTAGCTAGATCCCTCCTCATATTATCTACACCATCCTGGGTGTTTAGTCTATTGCAGATTTTGGTATCAACCGCAAAGAGGCAAACCGTACCCGACAGCCCTTCCGCTAGATCACTAACAAAGATGTTGAAAAGAATTGGACAAAGGACAGATCCCTGGGGCACACCACTGGTAACTTCCTTCTCTTCAGAGTGAGCTCCATTTGCCTGTACTTTTTGTTGCCTCCCACTCAACCAATTTCTAACCCAAGCAGTAACTTTAGGGTCCATCCCTAGGGTGTTCAGTTTGTTTATAAGTCGCCAGTGAGGAACGATGTCAAAGGCTTCACTGAAATCTAAATATACAACAACTAGGGCTCTCCCTCGGTCTAACTCCCTGGTCACCCAGTCAAAGAAATCAATCAGATTTGTCTGACAAGATATGCCTCTGGTGAATCCATACTGCCTCGGATCCTGTAATCCGATGGACTCCAGAAGCCTCACTATTTTCTCTTTCAGCAGCGTTTCCAATAATTTACTCACCACCAAAGTTAAACTGACCAGCCTGTAGTTTTCAACCACATCCTTACTTCCACTTTTGTGTAAAGGCACCACATGAGCCTCTCTCCAGTCCTTTGGCACCACTCCTGACTCCAACGAGGCATTGAAAAAGTCAGTCAGCGGAGCTGCTAGAATATCCCCAAGTTCCCTCAGTATTCTAGGGTGTATCCCATCCTATCGCTTTGTCTACTTTAAGTTTAGCTAGTTTCTCACGAACACAGTCTTCTGAAAATTGTTCAAGTTGCCCCTCGCTTCTGTTCCTGTTTCTGGGTGTTTTCTGAGGTCCTGTTCCTGGTTCTTCATCTGTGAACACAGAGCGGAAATATTTGTTAAGCAATTCTGCTTTTTCCTCATCAGCTTCTACATATTCCCCTCCTTCACCCTTGAGTCTAACAATACCACTTTTGCCCTTCCTGTTCTCACTAACATATATGAAAAATGTTTTATCCCCCCATTTTATTGCATTGGCTATTTCCTCCTCTTTTTGAATCTTTGCTTTCCTGACTACTTTGCTAGCTTCTCTAAGTATAAATGCCTATCTTCCTCTCTCTGTGATCTATTGTATTTCATGAAGGCCTCCCTCTTTTTCTTCACCTTTTCAGCTAATTCTTTCGAAAGCCATAGTGGTCTCCTTTTCCTTTTACCATTTTAACAAAAAGGTTGGTTGCCCTTAAAATATCCCCTTTTAGTTTTGCCCACTGTTTTTCTACATCCTCCAGCTATTCCCATCCTGCTAACGACTCCCTGAGGTATTGGCCCATCTTGGCAAAGTTAGTTTTCCTAAAGTCTAAGACCCTCACTTTTGAATGGATTCTAACAGCCCTAGTCCTAATACTGAACCACACCATCTGGTGATCAATGGATGCAAAATGATCTCCCACTATGACATCAGAAACACTTTCACCATTGGTAAGCACCAAGTCCAGTATGGCCCCTTCACGTGTGGGGTCTGTTACCAATTGCCTGAATAGTTCTCCCTGTAGAGAATCCAGGATCTCCTTACTTCTACATGATACTGCAGCAGGAATGTGCCAATCAACATCTGGCATATTGAAATCCCCTATCAGTAGCACTTCCCCATTCCTAGCAATGCTGCGTATGTCTTCAATTAACTCTCTGTCCATCTCTTCCTCTTGTGAGGGAGGTCTGTATATCACATCAATGCAAATAGATTTCTCTTTCCCTCTTTCTAGTTTAACCCACATTGCCCCCTCTCACCCTTTTAAGCTCTGTAATTCCAAAGCTTTAATATTATTTTTTTACATATAGTGCCACTCCTCCTCCCCTTCTTCCTATCCTGTCCTTTCTGAATAAAATATAGCCTGGTATAGTTACATCCCAGTCATGGTTTTCTATGAACCATGTTTCTGTAATTGCCACTAAATCCAAGTCAGCCACTCCCATTAAAGCTTCAACATCAGGAATCTTATTTCCCATGCTATGGGCATTTATACACACTGCTTTCCATATGTTACCCCTTTTAACCATTTCAATAAAGGTATTTAATGTTTCACTTAACTGGGAGCTTTCACTTACCTGGGGGCTTTCTTCACCCATCCCCAACGAATCTAGTTTAAAGCCCTCTTCAGTAGATTAGCCAGCCTACTACTGAAGACGTGTCAACCTTTCTTGGACAGATGGACGCCATCTCTGCTCTGCAACCCTTGGAACAACATCCCATGGTCCAGGAAACCAAAACACTCTCGATGACACCATCCATGCAGCCATGCATTCATCTCCAGGATGCGAGCCTCTCTGCCTTGACCTTTACCCTCAACAGGGTGGATTGAAAAGAACACCACCTGTGCACCTATCTGTTTCACCCTCTGTCCCAGAGCCATGAAGTCACTTTTGATATGCTCAGAGGAATACCTGGCAGTATCATTTGTTCTGACTTGGATTAGCAAGGTTGGGTAATAGTCAGTGGGCTTGATGAGTCTCGGCATACTCTCCATAATATCTTGGATTTTGGCACCTGACAGACAGCATACCTCTCTGGACATTAAGTCTGGTCAGCAGATGGACGCCTCAGTACCCCTCAGAAGAGAGTCACCAACCACCACTACCCTTCACTTCCTTGTGGTCACTGATTCTGCAACTTTGTGGTACTTGAGCTCTGGTTCTTCCCTTTCCAGGGATGCTTTCACCTCCTCCACTTCCAGGGCTGCATAATGGTTCTTCAATTCAATTGCTGGAGAAGTTGGATTGGTGATTCTGCAGGCCCTGGTGACTTGCGTCCAACCTTCATCATTCTGTAGGCACCCATCTTCTCCTCTGCTATAGAGCTTGTTTGTTGCAAGAAGCATCTCATCAATGTACTTCTCACTGTCTTGAATGCTCCTCAGCCTCGCTACCTCCTCTCTGAGTTCCTCCACTTGTTTCCTGAGAGCTTCAGCATGCAGGAACCATGCACATGGAACCGGTTCTTCAACTGGCATTGGGACCTCTGTCTGGACAGAGACAGAAGCTGTAAGGGGGGCAACAGCTTTAGCGATACGATTTTTCCCAGGCATTGTTCTGTTCATGGAGCTTAGCTATTTTTGTTTGAAATGTACAACCCCTGTTAGGAATGCCTCAACAGACTACAATCAAGCTATTCACTAACACCACTTTTATTGTTTAAGTGTGCAAGGGAAACAAATGCTGAATATTAAAGCTCAGTGATCAGGTATGGCTCTATAATGAGGTGGAGTGAGGTGGTGGCCTCAGGCGACAAACTTTTGGTGGCGGCAAAAATACCCCCAAAACAGCCGCCTCACTCCGCCTTCAATTTAAAAACAAAATTAAAAAGTGTACAAATTGTTTTGGCCACGATAGCAGTAATTTAAAATGAAGGAAACTGGTGCGGAGCCTCCCGGCCCTAAGGAACCCCTGCTGCTGCGTCCCACTCTAGCGTCACTTCCTTTTGGGGGCGGGACGCAGCTGCAGGGATTCAATAGGGTCGGGAGTCTCCATATCGGTTTCCTTTCATTTTAAATGACCACTATCACAGCTGCAGTGGAAGGAGAAGGAGCAGAACGGAGATGACACAGATGGCAGGAGATTGAGCAGAACAAGCTACATGAGGGGGAAGGAAAGGGAACAGAGCTGGCAGGAGTGGGAGCGGAATGCAGCTACACAGTTGAGAAGGAGGGGGAGCGGAATGAGCTACATGGTGGGGGGGGCGGGAAGGAGAGGGAGAAGATCACGCTACATGGGGAAGGAGAGGGAACAGAGGTTACACAGGTGGCAGAAGGGGGAGTGGAACGCAGCTACACAGTTGGGAAGGAGAAGGAGTGGAGTGAGCAGAACAAGCTACACAGGGGAAGGAGAGGGAGCGGAACGGAACTGACAGAAGGGGAAAGAGAGGGCTGGAAGGGAATTGACAGAGGGGAAAGAGAGGGCTGGCAGAGGGGGAAAGAGATGACTGGAAGGGAGCTGACAGAGGGGCAAAGAGAGGGCTGGAAGGGAGCTGACAGAGGAGGAAAGAGAGGGCTGGAAGGGAGCTGACAGAGGGGCAAAGAGAGGACTGGAAGGGAGCTGACAGAGGAGGAAAGAGAGGGCTGGAAAAGAGCCGACAGAGGGGTAAAGAGAGGGCTGAAGAGAGTTGACAGAGGGGGAAAGAGATGGTTGGAAGGGAGCTGACAGAGGGGGAAAGAGAGGGCTGAAAAGAGTTTACAGAGGGGGAAAGAGATGGCTGGAAGGGAGCTGACAGAGGGGGAAAGGGATGGCTGGAAAGGAGCTGAGAGAGGGAGAAAGAGATGGCTGGAAGAGAGCTGACAGAGGTGGAAAGAGAGGGCTGGAAGAGAGCCCACAGAGGGGTAAAGAGAGGTCTGGAAGAGAGTTGACAGAGGGGGAAAGGGATGACTGGAAGGAAGCTGACAGAGAGAAAAGAGAGGGCTGGAAGGGAACTGACAGAGAGGAAAGAGATGGCTGGAAGAGAGCTGACAGAGGTGGAAAGAGAGTGCTGGAAGAGAGCCCACAGAGGGGTAAAGAGAGGGCTGAAGAGAGTTGACAAAGGGGGAAACAGATGGCTGGAATGGAACTGACAGAGAGGAAAGTGAGGGCTGGAAGGAATCTGACAGAGGGGCAAAGGGAGGGTTGGAAGAGAGTTGACAGAGAAGGAAAGAGAGGGCTGGAAGGGAACTGACAGAGGGGGAAAGCGATGGCTGGAAGGGAGCTGACTGAGGGAGGAAGAGAGGGCTGGAAGAGAGCTAACAGAGGGGGAAAGACAGGGCTGGAAGGGAGCTGACAGAGGGGGAAAGAGATGGCTGGAAGGGAGCTGACAGAGGGGAAAAGAGAGGATTGGAAGGGAGCTGACAGGGAGAAAGAGAGGGCTGGCAGAGAGCTGACAGAGAGGAAAGAGAGGGCTGGAAGGATGCTGACAGAGGGGCAAAGAGAGGGCTGAAGAGAGTTGACAGAGGGGCAAAGAGAGGGCTGGAAGGGAGCTGACACAGGTGGAAAGAGCGGGCTGGAAGAGACCGGACAGAGGGGCAAAGAGAGGATTGGAAGGGAGCTGACAGGGAGAAAGAGAGGGCTGGAAGAGAGCTGACAGAGAGGAAAGAGAGGGCTGGAAGGAAGCTGGCAGAGGGGCAAAGAGAGGGCTGAAGACAGTTGACAGAGGGGGAAAGAGAGGGCTGGAAGGGAGCCGACAGAGGGGCAAAGAGAGGGCTGGAAGGGAGCTGAGAAAGGGAGAAAGATAGGGCTGGAAGAGAGCTGACAGAAGGGCATAGAGAGGATTGGAAGGGAGCTGACAGAGGGAGAAAGAGATGGCTGGAAGGGAGCTGACAGAGGGGGAAAGGGATGGCTGGAAAGGAGCTGAGAGAGGGGGAAAGAGATGGCTGGAAGAGAGCCCACAGAGGGGTAAAGAGAGGGCTGAAGAGATTTGACAGAGGGGGAAACAGATGGCTGGAATGGAGCTGACAGAGAGGAAAGTGAGGGCTGGAAGGAATCTGACAGATGGGCAAGGAGAGGGCTGGAAGAGAGTTGACAGAGGGAGAAAGGGATGACTGGAAGGAAGCTGACAGAGAGGAAAGAGAGGGCTGGAAGGAAGCTGGCAGAGGGGCAAAGAGAGGGCTGAAGACAGTTGACAGAGGGGGAAAGAGAGGGCTGGAAGGGAGCCGACAGAGGGGCAAAGAGAGGGCTGGAAGGGAGCTGACAGAGGAGCAAAGAGAGGGCTGGAAGGGAGCTGAGAAAGGGAGAAAGAGAGGGCTGGAAGAGAGCTGACAGAAGGGCATAGAGAGGATTGGAAGGGAGCTGACAGAGGGAGAAAGAGATGGCTGGAAGGGAGCTGACAGAAGGGGGAAAGGGATGGCTGGAAAGGAGCTGAGAGAGGGGGAAAGAGATGGCTGGAAGAGAGCCCACAGAGGGGTAAAGAGAGGGCTGAAGAGAGTTGGCAAAGAGGGAAACAGATGGCTGGAATGGAACTGACAGAGAGGAAAGTGAGGGCTGGAAGGAATCTGACAGAGGGGCAAAGAGAGGGTTGGAAGAGAGTTGACAGAGAAGGAAAGGGAGGGCTGGAAGGGAACTGACTGAGGGCGAAAGAGAGGGCTGGAAGAGAGCTAAAAGAGGGGGAAAGACAGGGCTGGAAGGGAGCTGATAGAGGGGGAAAGAGATGGCTGGAAGGGAGCTGACAGAGGGGCAAAGGGAGGATTGGAAGGGAGCTGACAGGGAGAAAGAGAGGGCTGGAAGAGAGCTGACAGAGAGGAAAGAGAGGGCTGGAAGGAAGTTGACAGAGGGGCAAAGAGAGGGCTGGAAGGAAGCTGACAGAGGGGCAAAGAGAGGGCTGAAGAGAGTTGACAGAGGGGGGAAGAGAGGGCTGGAAGGGAGCTGACAGAGGGGCAAAGAGAGGGCTGGAAGGGAGCTGACAGAGGAGCAAAGAGAGGGCTGGAAGGGAGCTGACAGAGGGGGAAAGAGAGGGCTGGAAGAGACCGGACAGAGGGGCAAAGAGAGGATTGGAAGGGAGCTGACAGAGAGAAAGAGAGGGCTGGAAGAGAGCCCACAGAGGGGCAAAGAGAGGGCTGGAAGAGAGTTGACAGAGGGGGAAGGGATGACTGGAAGGAAGCTGACAGAGAGGAAAGGGAGGGCTGGAAGGGAGCTGACTGAGAGAGAAAGAGAGGGCTGGAATGGAGCTGACAGAGGGGCAAAGAGAGGGCTGGAAGGGAGCTGACAGAGGGAGAAAGAGATGGCTGGAAGGGAGCTGACAGAGGGGCAAAGAGGGCTGAAGAGAGCTGACAGAGGGGCAAAGAGGGCTGAAGAGAGCTGACAGAGGGGGAAAGAGATGGCTAGAAGAGAGCTGACAGATGGGGAAAAGAGGGATGGAAGAGAGCTGACAGAGGGGGAAAGAGATGGCTGGAAGAGAGCTGACAGATGGGGAAAAGAGGGCTGGAAGAGAGCTGACAGAGGAGCAAAGAGAGGGCTGAAGAGAGTTGACAGAGGGGGAAAGAGGTGGCTGGAAGGGAGTTGACAGAGGAGGAAAGAGAGGGCTGGAAGGGAAATGACAGAGAGGAAAGAGAGTGCTGGAAGAGAGTTGACAGAGGGGGAAAGTAAGGGCTGGAAGAGAGCTGACAGAGGGGCAAAGAGAAGGCTGAAGACAGTTGACAGAGGGGGAAAGAGATGTCTGGAAGGGAAGTGACAGTGTGGAAAGGGAGGACTGGAAGGGTTCTGACAATGGGGCAAAGAGAGGGCTGGAAGAGAGTTGACAGAGGAGGAAAGAGATGGCAGGAAGGGAGCTGACAGAGGGGGAAAGAGATGACTGGAAGAAAGCTGACAAAGGGAGGGCTGGAAGGGATGTGACAGAGGGGCAAAGAGAGGGCTGGAAGAGAGTTGACAGAGGGGGAAAGAGATGGCTGGAAGGGACCTGACAGAGGGGGAAAGAGAAGGCTGGAAGGGAGCTGACAGAGGAGGAAAGAGATGGCTGGAAGGGAGCTGATTGAGGGGGAAACAGAGGGCTGGAAGGAAACTGACATGGGGGAAGTGAGGGCTAGAAGGGAACCGACCTGGAGGGAAAGAGGGGGATGGAAGGGAGCTGACAGAGGGGGAAAGAGATGACTGGAAGAAAGCTGACAAAGGGAGGGCTGGAAGGGATGTGACAGAGGGGCAAAGAGAGGGCTGGAAGAGAGTTGACAGAGGGGGAAAGAGATGGCTGGAAGGGACCTGACAGAGGGGGAAAGAGAAGGCTGGAAGGGAGCTGACAGAGGGGGAAAGAGATGGCTGGAAGGGAGCTGACTGAGGGGGAAAGAGATGGCTGGAATGGAGCTGACTGAGGGGGAAAGAGAGGTCTGGAAGGGAGCTGACTGAGGGGGAAAGAGAAGGCTGGAAGGGAGCTGATTGAGGGGAAAAGAGAGGGCTGGAAGGAAACTGAGAGAGGGGAAGGAGATGGCTGGAAGGGAACTGACATGGGGGGAAAGTGGTGGCTGGAAGGGAACCGACTTGGGGGGAAAGAGGGTGATGGAAGGGAGCTGACACCTGGCGGTGGGACTGGACACTTGTGGGTGGGACTGGTTGGTAGCTGGGAAATGGGGAGGAGTCTGGCAGGGAGGGGGGCACTGGGACTGGAAGGGAGCTGACACGTGGGGAGGGTTACCGGGACTGGAAAAAGGAGGGAAGGAAGTGAAGAAAACAAAGAAAAGACAAGAAATGGCAGATAGAGTGCCAAGAGAAGACAGGAAAGCAGAAGCCTCAGATCAGGACCAGCATGACCTGACAATAAAATGGTCAGACAACAAAGGTAGAAAAAATAATTTTGTTTTCAATTTAGTGATTGGACTTTGTACTATCTTTATAGTTTACACAGTATGGGGAACTGTCTCTCTTGTGTTGCACTGCATACAGAGTCTGGCTTCTTGGGGTTTCAGTTTAATTTTTGTCTAACTATTTTATTTTTACTTTAGGTTGTGATCACTTATTCTGTACTTGGTGAGGGTCTGTGTTTCGAGTGTGTGACTGAGGCCAGGTATTCTGTTAGCATGAAATTTGTACGCAGGGATCTGTACTGTAGTAATTTACCTTGTTCGGCTTTTCAAATAGGTGTTAGATGTTCTAGGGCCCACTGGGTAGGCACCTTGTATGAGTTTTGGAAGTTTATGTTGGTATGCATGGTATGATAGATTTGGCGTATAGTAGATCTGGTCTTGTAGATCTTTGGTGACTTTTGTAGGGTTTTATATTAGTTCCCAATATGCCTGGTACTGGAGAATATTTGTTAGTGAGATGACCAGAATCAGATTTAATTTTTTGTTTTTAAGATATTGAGTTCTGTGGATGAATGTCCTAGTTCTGCTCTGCACCCATTGTTGAGGGAAGGGATTCTGTGGGTGCCAAATATATGTTCAAAAAGAAAAAGCAAGAACCATAACGCAGTTTATAACAAAATAAAAATGAGTTATAATTTAGTTTTATAAAGTGTGCTGCAGTTCTCACTTATTCTTTTAATTCCTTGGTGTACAAACATCTTGCATTTCCTCCATATTATCTAACCGGCTTTTTGGTTTGGTTCAGTCCCTGACTGGAGTTTTGAGAAAGCACCCCCCCACCCCACATTACAGGGGAGTGGGAGAGGGCGCCATCTCATCCCTCGCCTCAGGCATCAGGTTGCCTTGAGCCGCTCCTGTCAATGATTTCAAAACTTTAACTGTAATGCAGAGATGTCCTCAAAACATCCCTTGAAACCTCTTTCTCTGTTTGGAATTCTGTTATTCTCACTGGAAATGACAAACCTGTATATCAGGAGATATTATTTTTAGCTTCCAGTTCCTTACAAAGCTAGCATTCAAACGTAAGTTTCCACAAAATTTAATATTTAGGTAAATATCAGTATTTCTGATAAGTGACCTCACACAACCCACATCCACACAACCTCGAGGTTCACTCTCACACCCCCTATAGTTTTCTCTGAACTCTTTAAAAACACTATGGGCCCAATTCTGTGCCATGAATAGCGGGGATCCCTACTATTTGTGCCTTCCTCCGCTGGTGTCTAACCTCTCTGCCGGTTGTGCGAGGAAGTTAGACAGGGGCGGGGAAGGGGCTGCTCTGGGCAGGCGGCAGACTTGTGCGAGGACGTTATTCCATCTCTATGGTGGAATAACTTCCCTGGACGTTTTTTTATTTCGTGCCCTGGGCGTGGATGGGGCAAGGGGGGCCAGAGGACATTCCCTGCAGCCTGACCCTGGCCTTAGGAGGTCAGATCGGGGGGTCGGGCTGCAAGGAGATCAATTTTGTAGTCCAGCGGCAGGCATCGCAGCTTTTAAATGGAGCTGAGGTGCCATGGCAACCGGAAGCCATGGTGCCACGGCTCTATTGAAAAAGCCCTGGCTGAGTTAGTTGGGCTTGTCGTGTACGTGCAGGCCAGGCTGAATTGCAGTCCCTGCTGCACGTACAGGACTGATCGCGATTCTGATCCCGCAGGGCTAGACGTGCCCCGTGGAATCAGAATAGCGACTCCCTCTGTATGTCCGGTCAAGCTGGATGTACAGAGGGGGTGTACGTCCAGGATGGAAGGAGCCTGTATGGGGTTTATTCCGTTCCATGAATAGCAGGGATGGACGTCCCATTGGTTTGTCCATCCCCACTATTCATCCCCCTTTCTGTCCCTGACTAAGCCTCCCCGTATGAACAAAGAGTTTGTATGAGGAGGCTTAGACAGGGGCAGGAAGGGGCAGTACGGAGGCAAAGTTAGGGTGGGCAGTGGGCAGTCCATGGCCTCGGATGTACAGGGCTGATTCTGATGTCAGCCCTATATGTCCGGGTCAGGCAGCCACAAAAAGGTGACAGGGTGCAGGGGATTCCCCGAAGCCCAACCCTGGCCATGGGAGGTCAGATCGGGGGTTGGGCTGCGGGGAAAAGAAAAAGTAGTCAGCGGCCGGGGATTGCGGCTCCTGAATAGAGCCATGGTGCCATGGCAACTGGACACCATAGCACCACAGCTCCATTCAGGAGCCTGACTGAGTTAGCCGGGCTTGGCTCAGTACGTGCAGGCCGATCGGAATAGGGACCAGCCTGCCCGTACTGATCCTAGACATGATTCTGATCCCGCTGGGGCTAGACATGCCCTGCGGGATCAGAATTGGGTTTATCTCTGTGCGTCCTGTTCAGACTGCACGCACAGAGACCAGGATGCACAGTAAAGAATGTGCCTCCATTTGAACAACACAGCAGTGAAATCCACAAATCTCTTTCATTCAAACAGCTTATCTCCATAAATGTAATTTATTTTTGGTTCCTAAAGAATCTAGTCTTCAAGAACACTCCCACCCACGTCTTTCCTCACCACCTACTTTCCTTCAACTGCCTCTAATTGTCATGCTGAATACTCTTGTGGCACATCAATTCTCCAAGGACAAGCAGGGAAAATGCAGTCACACTTGCTGGGTGACGTTTTCCGCATCCTCGCAGTGTAGTCCTGTTTCCTGTAGATCCCAGTCACATCTTTAAAATGAAATAGAGGCTACACAAGACAGTGCGGACATTAGGATGTTTTGCCCATGCTTTTCTCTGACTCCTCACGTGGTCCCGAAGACCTCACCGGTGACCACCCCCTCCCCCCCCCCCGGGCAGAGATCAAGCACCGGAAGAGAAGAAAGAGCACAGCCGCAAGCACAGACACATTGCCCGACTGCACTTACCCCCTCCAGAGCCAGCAGCCAAGACAGTCTGGACTGCACCTCCACCCCCACTCTCCCATGCTTGGCCCACCCATTACTTGAGGTGGTGCAGGGTAAAAAGAAAAAGCGAAGGCCAAGCATCTCGTAAGTGGCTGCACCAAGAAGCCAAAACAAATGCCAATGAATACAGGAACTGTTCTGTCTGACTTCAGACCCCCCTGCAGGCACTCCTGACCCCCCCCCCCCCAACAGTGATCTCAGGCCACCCCGCAGTGATTTTGACCCCCTCCCCTCAGCGGCTACCACTGAAGGAGACGGAACCATGCTGGCCTTGCTTCCCCAAACTGTTCTCCCGACTTTAGCAGCCTTGCTGCACACCTCTTTGCTATAGCTGCTGCAGAGGTTTTTAAACGAGACCATGGCCATGCTCCAGAATGTAAACACTGTTCCCACAATGCATCTCTGGTTTCAGAACACCTCTCCTCTCCTACAGTCAGCACCAACACCCTCGGACTCTGCTCCAGCACTCTCAGTCTCTGCTCCAGCATTCGAGGCCACCATGCTGTGCCCTCTGGCAATCAAACTGTGACCTATGGCATTCACAGACAAGTACTCTGCCACCAGCAAACTCTTTTACCCAGGCTCCGAAGACTAAGCATTGTCTTAATCTCTTGGGCCCTCACCATTAACACCTACACAGGAACAGCAGCAACAACAGCAGAATCTCACAGAAGACCCTTCCTACCCCAAATTCCTGTTGAAGCTCTCTAAAGCTCTTCCTCTGGTAATCTCAGAGACCTCCATCTCCAAAAAAGATTTCCAGTCCATCTTGAAGTCAATGAGCATTCTGAGAGAAGTTTTGGCTTTACCACTTCATGAAGTCCTCCGTGACCTATAGTGACCAAAATTCTTAATGAATACCCTAGCCATCATCCTTCCTCTGCTCCAGCAGGACTGGCTTGCCTTCCATCCACCCTTATCGCTGGCAATTTCTGCATTTTGTCTTCATGGGCTAAGTGCAAAGAGCTCCCATTCGACCTCTCCTCAGCACCGAGAGTATCCACCAAGTGCCTGGAGATGGTGGCAGTGCACATCCGCATAATGTGTACCCATACCTCATAAGAAGATAAGAACATGATATGCCATAGTGAGTCAGAACAAGGGTCCATCAAGCCCGTATCCTGTTTCCAACAGTGGCCAATTACACTAATAACCTTTACTACATCCTCTGGTAATGAATTCCAGAGTTTGATTACGCATTGAGTGAAAAAATATTTATTTATTTATTTTAAAACATTTCTATCCCACCATATGCTAAAATGCATCCTGAAGACCCTATCTCCCTCCTCCATCTGCTGCCTAGCTGCCTCAACCTAGCCCTGTCTCTTACCATCCCCTGACCTGGGAAACAAAGGTCTTTGCATCTTTCCTAAATACCAAAAGATTTTGTTCCTGCCTCATGCAGACTGGAAGCTTATTCCACTACAAAGGGGCGCCACCGAGAAACACCTCTCCCTCCATTTCTTCAAACGTACTTGCTGGGGGCCCAGGATCACTAAGCGCTGGCCCTGACTTGACCACAATTCCCAATCTGGCTGGTATCATGCCAACACCTCCATCAGATATCCAGGCCCCTGACCTCTCAACGCCTTAAATATCACCAGGAGGAGCTTAAATGCACTCCGCCGCTCAACTAGGAGCCAGTGAAACTAGATCAACACATCAGCTACTGAACTCTTTTCGACTGTGCCCCAAAACCACTCTCACTGCCGCATTCTGCACAACCTACAGCTTCCACAGCTTGTTAACTCGACATACAATAGATTACAATAATCCACTACTGACATTACCAAGGCCTGAATCAAGAAATGCATCACCCCTCATTCAAGAATGGATGCACTGTCGCACCAGACGAATCTTACTGTATGCCACTTGTACCACATTCGACACCTGAAAGTGGAGATCCAAACCTACACCAATCGTCACCCCCAAATTCCCTATTTTCTTTTTTCATTCCAACTTTTCACCTGCAACCCTCAGCCATTCCTGCACATCCCCCTCCTCATGTCCCCCGAAAACTAATAGTTCTGATTACTGAGCATTCAAAATCAGACAGTTAGCCCGCAACCACCCACACACCTCCTCCAAGCACCTGTTAACCTTCTCTATAGTTTCTTCCAATGAACATTCAGAGACCACCACCAATTGAATGTCATCTGCATAAAGAAAACACTGGAAGCTATGCTTCCTCACAATCTGCCCTACTGGACTCATGAAAATGTTAATGAGACAGGGGGAGAGTGATGAGGCCTGAGGAACCCCACATGTCAACTGGTGCACAGTAGACCTCTTCTCACCCCAACAGACCCAGAACTGGTGACCACGCCGAAAAGCAGATAGCCACCTCAACACCTTACCTCCTATCCCCATGCCCTGACAACTCCCCAAAAGAATATCCCAATCCACCAAGTCAAAGGCTGCTGACAAATCCAACACAATCACCATTGCTGTCCTTCTCCTATCTCTGCCTTGTCCCAACATATTAATCACCACCACCAATATCGTTTGTGTCCCTGACCCTTGCTCCCACCATGCCCTCCGGCCCCTCCATGTCAACAGGTTGTACCTCACCTCTCCTTCACAAACACGCCTGCAATCAACTCGCATCTCAGCTTTCTTTTTCCTGGGTCCTGCACTTTGGAATGTTCTCCCCTTAACCTCTGCCTTGAGCTACTGTATCTTCCCACAAATTTAAAGCCATGTTTATTTATTTTATTTATTTAAGAGGATTTATATATCGCCTTCTCCTGTAATCAAAGCGGCTTACACAGCAAACAATCATATTGGGGTGTCATATTGTGATGAAGACCTATCTGTTCTTCCTTGCCTTTGACCTCCCGCCACACATAACATAATCCTCTCCTCTCCTGCACTTCCACTATTCTCTCACAATGTGCTTGATTCTTTCCTGTCCTGTCTTGTATTTGGTGTTCCTTTGCTCCTAGCAGCCACTTTTTATTGCAAACTGCCCTATTGCTTGTGTAAAGGGTGGTACATCAAATCTATATAAATAAAAATGTAAATGCTCGTTTGTTCAAAATCGCAAATCTCCAAAAGTTCTTCACCGATTGCTTTGAAAGTTTGACACAGCGTTGCATTCCAATACGCGCGTGTTTTTAACCTACTATTATATAGATGTCACACCTGTGACAGGTAAAAGCATGTTTTTTGTGGACAAACAGCACCATCTGTTGGACGTAAAAGCAACACACGCTATAGTACATATTTTACGATTCACGTGCAATCGAGCTGCTTTAGTTCATCCAAATAATGCCTCACAGAAGATCAAACTTAGGTCGTCGTACTCGCCGAGCGGATGCAGTGCGACGAGTAATTGCAAATCAAACCGAGGAAGAAGGGCATCAGCGAACGAGCGAAACAGACAAAGAATGGCTCAAATACGTGCCAAGGAAGCAGCAGAGCAACGTGCAGCCAGACTTCAGGATGCACGGTTGTGAGCACGGAGATTGCGCTCTGCAGCATCAGATCTGCTTCATTCTCAACAGAAAGAATGCGACAGACTGAGAGTGGCTGAAAGACATCAACGAGAAACAGCGGATCAGCGTCAAACACGACTCCGTGCTGAGCAATCACGCGATTACAATCGCCTTGCATTCCGGTACAACCCAGCTGATGATTATAGTTTGAGCCGGCATGTTCTCATCGGCACTATGACTGAAGTATGTCCTTATTGCAAGGCTCTGAAATTTAATGGAGAAACGAAAGGCATGTGTTGCACCGACGGAAAAATTAAACTGCCTCAACTGGGAGAACCGCCAGAACCATTGAAAACTTTGCTTGCCGGATATACCGCCGAATCAAAACATTTCCTATCTAACATCAGGAAATACAACCCATGCTTCCAAATGACGTCGTTCGGCGCAGAAATCGTAACAGCTCAATTCATGCCAACTTTCAAAGTGAAAGGACAAATTTATCATAAAGCCGGCTCCCTGAAGCGATAAATTATCCAACAGAATTTTTGAATTCACTCGATCTGCCAGGCATACCACCGCACGTACTGCAATTGAAAATCGGCGTTCCAATTATCATGTTGCGAAATATTAACCAGTCAAAGCTTTGCAACGGCACGCGGCTTGCAGTAAAAACATTGATGAGCAACGTTGTTCAAGCAACAATCTTGACAGGACCTTTCAAAGGTGAAGATGTCCTCATTCCTCGCATTCCTATGATTTCAACGGATATGCCATTTCAATTTAAGAGATTGCAATTCCCAATTCGATTGGCGTTTGCAGTCACCATCAACAAAGCTCAGGGCCAATCTTTAGAAATCTGCGGTTTAGATCTCCACACGGATTGCTTCTCTCATGGACAATTATATGTTGCATGTTCGAGAGTCAGCAAACCAAGCAATCTCTATATCTGCACAGACAATTCAACAACGAAAAACATTGTATACCCACAAGCATTGTGAAATTAAACATATTACAAACGTGCGTTCTCTCTTTTCATTCTTTTCCATTTAACCAGACTCAGCCACAGCAACGCGTGGCCAGGTACAGCTAGTACAAAAATAAAGATAAAGATAAGGAAAACCAGTTTGCCCCCAATTCAACCTCTGTTTCTCTTCCAAATAACCTTCCAACTGGTCTACTTCTACCTTCTCTACCAGTTTAGCAAGCCACATCAATGATGAATTAGATCTCAAGTTCTCAAAGGACAAGCCATGGCCCTTCTTTGGAATAGGGGTCACCATCGCTTACTTTAAGACCTCAAGATGATCACCCTGGGCCATCGATGCCTTCAGAATATCCACCAACCACCCTACTACCTCCTCTGGCCCTTCTCTCAACTGAGGCCCTGGAAAAGGATTCAAGTACATTCCAGTTAAATGCAACCCCCGCAAAACCTCATTGACCCTCTCCTGGATAATCTCCAAAAATTCCTCCCAGCCCCCTCTCTCCTGCTCCACGCCTACCTCCTAACCCTCCACCCTTCCCTCCCCTTTCACCCTTAGCTTCTCCATTGTCCCAACAAAATAATCTGCCATTTCTTCTACATCCACTTCCATCCCTTCCCACCCTGCCCCGAACAATTCAACCCCAACAACTGCTTCACTACCCTAAACAATTCTCTGGGCCTGTACCCCACCACTTCCACCCTTGAGAACCACATCTTACACTTCACCTCTTGAATTTTCCTCCAATAGCCCTCCTCTTCCAATCTGCCCTATACTGCCCCAATTCCGACTTTCTCCAGCGCCTTTCCAGCTGGCGCAATTCTCATTTAACCTCCAGTAGCACCACCAAATATCACCCCCTATTCCTCATCTTCTCCTCCCTCACTTGCACCAACTTCCACGGGCCACCTCCTCCAGTGCACTCTGCATTGCCTCAATCCAATTTTGCACCTGATCCCCTATGCCCCCTCCCGCCCAATTCTCCTTCTAGCCACCACCTTCTACAACAATCTATCCTCTATCTTACCCCTAAACCACCGCCTTACCACCTGGTGACTCCATCTATCTTCCCCTTTCCACCCAAACTTAAATGGCATCAAAAAAAGGGTTGACCACGGAACCTCCACACCATCCTCTACTACAACCCCCAACAGTCCCACCCCCTCCTCTGAGCCCAAACTAAAATCCAACCTATTCCCTCTAACATGGGTAGCCCCTCCCCCCAATAATTGCTGATATCTCATATCCTGCAACACTGACTCCAAAAAGGACACCCGCTCCTCACCCACCCTACAGTTTAAATCTCCAAACACCAACAATTTCCCATACTCCAACCTAACTTCAGCAATCTTATTCACCACCTCCCCCCATGATTCCTGCAACAAACCTATGGCACAATACAACAACAAAAATGTGACACCCATTCCCTTTTCAGTTCCACCAAAATACCCTCACAGCCCCTGAGGGCCTCCCATCTCTGCTGCACTGCCTACTGCTTGTGAAAAACCACTGCCACTCCCACCCTCCCATGTTTGTTCTTCCTAGCAACCTGATAATATCCATACTCTCCAGACAGATTAGGGAACTCACCCCCGCAGAGTGGACATCGACTAACAGACACCCCACCCTCTTCTCCCCCATTCCCTATCACTTTCCCCCTCTCCAAATCCATTAATACCCTACCATTCACACCTCTACCAATCATCCTCTTTCCCCCCACCCACCATACTTACCCTTCCATCCAATCACCCCATCCCCTGCACATCTAGAATCCTAGTGAAACACATAATGCTACGATCCCCCTACCAACACCGTTCTCAACCCCTCCTCCCGACCACAAATCCTCCCCAATCTAACCACATTCCAGCTGCATTCCAAATGGTATGCTACGTGGCATGCCCCTTGGCTATGCTCCTTAGCCAGGGTCTGCTTGGGTCTTGATGATTTTAAAGTCCTCAGTGCCGTGTCGTCACAGATGATGTCAGCATTGGGAGTAGGGCCACATAACTCTCCTCCTCCGGCCCCCCCCAGATCTTCCTGGCCACACAGTAAGCACAACTGATAGGAAAGCAGGCAGATAGCAGTGACCCGGTCAAGCAGCAAGATGGCAACAGCACAGGTCTCTCTAGCCTGCCTTGGACTTGTGATATTTTCTCTGATTAGTCTTAAATGTGCTACATTGTAGCTTCATTGCGTGTCCTCTAGTCTTTCTACTTTTTGATTGAGTAAACAACCGATCTACGTTTAGGTGTTCCACTCCATTCTTTATTATATAGACCTCTATCATATCTCTCCTCAACCATCTCTTTTCCAAATTGAAGAGCCCAAACCTTTTAAGCCTTTCCTCATAGGGATATCCTTCTATCCCCTTTATCATTTGGTTGCTCTCCTCTGTACCTTTTCTAATTCTGCTATATCCTTTTTAAGATACGGCGACCAGAATTGCACTCAATACTCAAGATGTAGTCGCATAATGGAGCAATACAGAGGCATTCTAATATATTTGATTTTATTCTCCAATCCTTTCCTTATGATTCCTAGCATTCTATTTGCCTTCTTGACCACAGCTGCAGACTGGGCGGAGGGTTTCAACATATTATCCATGATGATGCCCGGATCTTTTTTCTGAATGGTGGTTTCTAAGGTGGTACCTTGCATTGTGTAATCGTAGTTTGAGTTGTTCTTCCCTAAGTGCATAACTTTGCACTTGCCAACATTAAATTTCATTTGCCATTGAATGCCCAATCATCCAATGTTTCAAGGTCCTCTTGCAATTTTTCACAATCCTCTTGTGTTTCAACAACTTTGAAAAATTTTGTGTTATCCGATTGGTACTCTTACCTATTTTTAGGCCTTTTCATAAATCGCCTAGAATGCTGTAGCACTTGGCGGTCAATAAATGTTTTAAAATAAATGAATACTATTACTACTACTATTAATCATTTATATAGCGCTACAAGGCATATGCAGCGCTATACAGACACATATAATAAGACGGTCCCTGCTCATTAGAGCTTACAAACTAATCAAGACAGACAGTACAATAGATGAGAACGAGTGTACAATAGGGAAGGGTAAGGAGACAGAAGGAGAACAAAGGATTAACATCCAAAAGCAGCCTGAACAAGGTGAGCCTTTAGCATGGATTTGAAAAGGGGGAGAGATGAAACCTGAAGAAAAGATACAGGTAGTTTGTTCCAGGCATAAGGAGCAGCAAGGTGAAAGCATCGAAGTCTGGAGTTGGCAGTGGAAGAGAAAGGCATAGAAAGAAGAAAGCCAGAGGAAGAGCGGAGTTCACGAGGAGGTGTGTCGGGAGAGACGAGGGAGGAAAGTTAATGAGGAGCAACAGAATGAATGCATTTATAGGTCAGAAGGAGAAGTTTGTATTGTATATGGAAGCAGAAGGGAAGCCAATGAAGTGATCTGAATAAAAAAATAAATCTGAAAATTTGATCACCCCACTCGTTATTCCCATTTTCAGGTCATTTATAAATATGTTAAAAAGCAACGGGCCCTGGGGTACTCCACTATTCACCTTTCTCCATTGAAAAAATTGGCCATTTAGCCCTTCTCTCTGTTTTCTATCTTTTAACTAGTTGCTAATCCCATGGGCATAGTTTGACTGCGTCATTTGAGGGGACAAAGGGTGGGGCAATATATTTCCATATCATTTGCATATGTTCATATTCATTATGGCTATCTTAAAAAATAAAACAAGATGGATAGGAAGCCAGTATATCAAACAGATAAGGGATGAACTAGCGCCTCCAAGATGCTCAAAGAGGGGGCAGAGGCTCTTATTCAGCGGCTTTTGCCAAAAAAAGGAAAAGCAACACATTCTCAGGCTATATAATTAAAATGTAGCAAAAATTGTTGCTGTTTAGTTATTTAATCTGGCAGTCTAAGATTTATAAAACTACTGACACTTGTAAATATATATTCTGTAAAAATCAAAGGAGATGTAAGGTGCTCACACGCCAAGAAAAAAGAGAACCACAGCGCAGTTTCTAACATCAAAATAAATTATGACTTATTTTGGCATTAGAAATGGTGCTATGGTCCTTTTTCTTTTTGTACAACAAAACCCCCTCACCATAGAAGCCAACATACAAGAAAAAAAAAATCTCATTACTAGACTCTTCGGTACCAGGCAGATTGTGAACTAACACAAAGTCCTACAAAAGTCACTGAAATCCTCACCCTAATAATGGGCCAGGATCGCGTATTGCCTCCCCCACTCCCCAACTGCGTGCCTCAAGCCACCAGCATTCACCTCCTTCACGGCCCAAGTCCAATCTTGTGCCAATGGCCACCCATCCATACAGCTATCCTTTTCTTCCGACTGTATCAGCACTGTCGCGACCCAGTAGTCACCAGGCAGCCAGCCAGCCAGCAAGGGTTCTCGCACCAACGACCACCCAGCAGAGAAGGCTGATCTTCTCCTTGACTACCTGATCAGCCCAGTGACCCATTGGCATGATCATAAACACACCAGCATCCAGGCCCAGCAGAAGCCAGTGACACCGGTAAGCTCTGCCCCACCTGAGGCATCATCACCCACCAATGATGCCATTAAAGGGCCAGGACTGTATATTAACTCCTGGATCACGTGCATCCAGCCACCAGCACAAGCAGTCACTCACCTCCTTTATGGCCCAAGTCTGATCTCACACCACAGCCGCCCATCCATGCAGTTGCCCTCTCCTTCTAACTACCTCAGCACTGTCACGACTCAGCACTCACTACGCAGCCAGTCAGCAAGGGGTCTTACACCAATGACTACCCAGCATAGCAGGCTGATCTCCTCCTCGATTGCCCAATCAGCCCGGTGACCCATCGGCATGACCGTAAACACACCAGGATCCAGGCCCAGCAGAACCCAGCTCTGTCCCACCCAAGGCATTATCACTCACTGACAATTCAATTAAATGGCCCTCAGCACACAGGTGGGCTCTTGCTGGCTTGGGCATGGCCCTTAGGTGGGAACTTAGTGAGAGCAATTACAACAGCCATATCTCCAACCCAACAAACCTACATGTAATCACACCGCCAAGGATTCTCAACCACAAGTACAGTAAGTCTTCCCACTGAGTCCCTGCCTTCCTCTCCACCAACACAAATAAAAAGCAAACAAAAATACCCCTACAAACTAACCCCCTAGCCTTGCTAAGCTCTACGCAAGCTGCTATAAGCTACAGTCCCCAACCAGTACCAGTGCTACAGTGCTACCTCCCAGTCAATCATACATGCAGCTGTTCAGCTCTTAGCCATGATATACCTCATCTCCCTACTCATGATGACAGATTCATGGTTTCCACCAACAAGTACAATCCCCAAAATTCAACATAAAGCACAGAGATACACCCTGCCCTCCCCTCCCCCCCTCCCACCAAACCAAGGTGTTTGTAAACCGCTCTAATGCCTTTCAGCCTGAGTGGTATATCAAGAAATGAAATAAAGATAAAGGAATCGATTCACTGCGCTATTATAAGAATTAAACCTCATGATCCCTCAACCACAACTATTTACAAAACCACACATTCCTAACACTTAAAATCTTAAAATGCATCCTGCTCAACACACGCTCCGCGCACAAGATCCCAATGCTAGCAGACTACTTCAATGACAATATCATCTTGGTTCACCAACACAGACAACGTCCTCCTAACCTAGCTACAAACTCCAGGATATGGTCTCTTCAACTGTCCAAGCACCTGCAGAGTTGGTGAGGTATTCATTATGGCTCAAACACACTTAGGACTTTATAGTGGCATTTAGCTCAGAAAAAAACATAGACACACTCACCATATCCAACAAGCAATCAACTCCATGCTTAGTCTACCACTCCCCATCCAGAAAAGCAGACAAACTAACTACACTCTTGGAAACAGTCTGTAATCATACAAATCCAAAAAACACCTCTTCCTATTGGGAGACTTCAATCTCCCTTCAACTTCAAACAATCTGTCGAAATTCTTCTTGGAGGCCATTCAAACTTTGGACTACATTCAAATCGTAAATGAACCAACCCACCAGTGTGGAAATACATAAGATATCATATTTACACCTAGGACTCTCTCAGAAATACTCTACCCAGATCCTCCCTCCCCCATAGTATCCCTAGTCCCTTGGTTGGACCACAAAACGATTACATTCCATGTGCCTCGGCACTCCCCCTCACACAATGAAACTCAAACACAACCAGCAATTTGTAGATTTCGGAACCTGGACAAGCAAGTATTCGTGAACAACACTATACCACGTCTTATTCAAGACTCAGACAATATCAAAGCATTAGTACATAATTGTAACCAAGTAACAAGTAAAACAGAAAAAGCCCCTAAAACAGCTGGATCTAAGCAGCAGCACCATGCACCACAGAAGTCAGATACACTAAACATAAGCTTAGACAAATCGAGAGGAGATGGCGCCATACAAAAAGTCCAAATGACCACGTTGCATACATGGCCAAACTAAAGGAATACCAACATATGACCAACAAGATGGAGAATGATTACCACTTAAAGCTAATCATGAGTTCAATAAACTGGCCAAGAGAGCTCCTCAACATAGCGAAATCATTCACAAAATGTCCTAGTCACAAACCAAAGGAAGACAACATTCCCCCAAAGATGCTAGCTGACATCTTTCAGAGTAAGGCTAACATGATCAACAGCAATGCATGCTCTAAACTATCACCACAGGAGTATGATACTCTACTCCACTCCTGGCAAAGCTTTACCCCCATCTCACCTCAGCAAACAAAGTCCATCATCTCCAGCCTCAACATGACCACATCCCCACTAGATCCATGCCATCAGCTGGTTAAAAATAGCCTGCACAACACTAGGATCTTTCATCCTCAAGATCATCCAGCTCTCCCTCTCCCAGGGATTCAGGCCACCTCCTTCAAAAATACCTACATTCATCTAATACTTAAAACCCCTAATCTGGACACAAATCTTCCCAGATCTTACAGGCCTATTGCAAGCCTACCCTTCCTTGCAAAAATCATCGAGAAGGTTGCACAGAAACAGCTCCAGGAACACCACTTGATTCACAACAACAGGGCTTCAGACCCAAATACAGAGTAGACACTACTGACATCGTTCATAGACAGACTCATAAAGGGTCTAGACAAGCTGCACCAAGGATTCATCCTGATTTGTCTTGACATTGCATCAGCCTTTGATACAATTTAGCACAATATCCTGCTTGCATGTATCCATAGGTCTGAGTAACACAACCCTGAAATAGCTCCACTCGTATCTATTTGACAGACAACAAGTAGAATAGGAACTTCCAAGTTGGCACATTACTCTCAACAGTAAGATGTACTGCAGAGCTCCTCCTTCTCATTGCTGCTTTTCAATATTTACCTCTAACCCATAGAACCATAACATGCTATATCACATTGATGCAGATGACATCATGCTATACATGATCAAGCATCAACCACTGCCTAAAGGATACTAAAACTAACTACCAGAAATAAATCCCTCTCAAACACCATCAAATTCTTAATTCTTCTTTCTATTACTCAACCCACGGTGGAAAATAATTTATTTCTTTTTTATAATGTGCTCTTTGGAATCAGTGTGGTTTACATGTATATACTAACAGGTACTTTTTATTCCCTTGTCCCTGAAGGGCTCACAATCTAAGTGTTCCTGAAGCAATGGAGGGTTAAGTGGCTTGCCCAAGGCCACAAGGAGTGGCCATGGGACTAGAGACCCCAGTCCCTCTGGCCTGAGGTTGCTTGTCCCCATGCGGGAATTGAACACCTGGCCTTCCAGCCTGAGGTAACCTGTCCCAACCACTGAGCCACTCCTCACTTACTACCAGTGGACCAAACCATTTCTTTATTTAATTAAAGTCTTTTCTATACCGTGTTCAGTGTATTTGCTAAAATTTATCTCTAATGAGAGGAGAAAAAGACCTCAGTGCAGCCAGTACTTCTTCTATGTGGCAAACTTAATCACCATAGAGGAATTATCATCTCATATTTATTTAACTTTTATTTATTTAACTGCATTTATATCCCGCTTTTCACCGGGTCAAAGCGGTAACATGTAACATAGGGAGGGGTAATTTCTTTTAGGGTGGGGCCATCACCAAGGTCAACAATTAATGATTATGGGTAGACATGGACATGATTTACTTCTGCTGAATCTAAGTATTAGGTCATGGTGGTGTTTCCGTTCAGAGATGTTCACGGAATAGGATTGTCTTCAGCTGTTTCTTAAATGATGTGATGTCAGCGTTGTTCCTGATGTGGTTTGGTAGATATAACCCAGTCTACAAAAAACTCCCACTCTGCTATTATAATGTTGAGAAAAATCTCTATATATTTTTCAAAATTATTTTTATCAAAAATTTTAAATATATTTAAAACATACCTGCAATGCAATGTGTGCCTTTGAGTCAGTCCTGACTCCTGGTGACCCAGAAGCTCCTGGGGTTTCTTGGCAGTGTCACTGGAAGTAGATTGCCAGGCCTTTCTTCCAAGGCAATGGAGGGTTAAGTAACTTGCCCAAGGCCACAAGGAGTGCTAGTGGGAATTGAATCCTGGTTGCTTGGTTACCAAGCCAGTGTTCTAACCATTAGGCTACTCCTCCACTCCCAAAACATACCTACTAGTAAAGAAATATTCATTCTCGGCAGCTAGCCATTTACACTGGGTCAGCGGACCTCCACAAATCCGACTCCCTGTAACAAAACAAAACAACAGGGCAGCTGCCCAAAAGTAATACACTCAATCTCTAGCAATTCTGCCACACTTAACTGCTCAGCATGTCCATAAGTTTACCGTCTGTACAGCTTGCCAACCATAATTGCCCTTGCCTAACAAAGATCTTCGTTTCACCCGTATAGAGCTTCTTCAGGGGCTTACAGCTCCATTGTCCAACACTGGCTCATCCGATAAACTTCAGCGTCGGACGCTATTGCTTTTAAATAATTAACAACCAATCAATGGATAAAAACTCACCTCTACACTCAAAGGAAAGAGCAGGGGGTCACAAACCTCAAGCTTTTTACTACTAATCCGGTTATACCTAACCTCAATATATACAAAGAAGTGCGGCTGAGCTCCTAGGCACACCTCACAGAGACTGTCAAAGAAACTGCTCATTTTTTCTTAAAATGTTTCTCAGAAAAAGATATTCCATTCAATTCTTTCATTCAGACCATTAGGCTCGAGTGTACCTAAATGGTATATCCACCTTTGTTCTCGTTGCAGAAGGATTCTTCCCCGATCTCCTCCATGTATATTCTGTTGGACAAAATCCAACACCATACATCGAAGAGTATCAAATGAATGATCAAACTGACAACAGTGTTTCACCAATGGTGTATCTATACGAGTTTTTGATAAGCTGTATTTATGTTCTGCTAAGCGAGACTTCAATGGTCAAGAGGTTTTTCCAACTTATAGCTTTTGACAGGGACATATAAGAATATACACCACGAACAAAGTTTTGCAAGAAGATAGTGCTCTTAAATAATAAGTCAGATTACTAAAAACAAAAACAGAGCCTTCTTCCATAATGCTGCAACAGGAACACTTTCCACAGCATTTATGCCCCACTGCAATGTTAGTTAAAGGCGCTCTAGGAACTGCAGAACATAGTAGATCTCTTAAATTGCGACCTCTACTAAACGCTATGAATGGCTTACTTGTAACTAAACACGGATGTACTAATAGGGTTGTCCATCTCCGCTTAATGGATGTTGCTGTCTTGTCATGCCTGAATATTGAAGTACACACGTTATAACTGTATCCGCCAAAGGGTCCATCATAGGTGATTCAGTGGACTTTAAATAGTCCGGCACTAAAAACCATTCTCTGTGATTGTAACGTGCATGTTTATACGCTTTATCTAGCTCCGGATTAGGATAACCTTGCTCCTGAAACTTACGGAGCATCTTTTTTGCCTGATTCTTGAATTCCACATCTGATGAAAAAATCTGGCGACAACGTAATAATTAAGAATACAGAAGACAATTTTTTAATTGTTTGGGATGGTAGCTATAATAATGCAACACAATATTCTCATCTGTTGGTTTAGCAAAGCCATCACTCATCTTTTGTATCTTAACAACCAAAAAATGAATGCAAGATTCATGGCTTGTCATTTCAAATTTAATACAGGATTACAAGCATTCAGAAATTCAGAAAATGCCACCAGCTGAACATAAGAACCACCCATAACATAAAAATATTGTTGATATATCTTGGGCATTCCAAGATTTGTCCTTTATATACTGATGAATATTTACCCACTTTAGTTCATAATAATGCATATAAAGATTTGCTAGTGAAGGGGCAAAAGTTGCCCCCATTGCCGTACCGGACATTTGCTGAAAAAAACCTCAAATTTATAAACAAAATAATTTCTTTTTAATGCCAAGGATGCCAACCTGTAAAATAAAGGTCATTGGTTCACTATGAGGCTTAGGCCTTGCTTCCCAAACCTGTTTCAGCACCTCATTATGCCTTTTTCCATACTGCTGTGGAAAGTGTTCCTGTTGCAGCATTATGGAAGAAGGCTCTGTTTTCATTTTAAATAATCAGACTAATTATTTAAGGGCACTAGCTTCTTGCACAACTTCGTTCGTGGTGTATGTTCTTAGATGTCCCTGTCAAAAGCTATATGGTAGAAAAACCTCTTGACCATTAAAGACTCGTTTAGAAGAGCATAAATATAGCTTATCAAAAACTCGCATAGATACACCATTGGTGAAACACTGTTGTCAATTTGATCATTCATTTGATACTCTTTGATGTATGGTGAGGAGGTCGGGGGAGAATCCTTCTGCAAAGAGAACAAAGGTGGATATATCGTTTAGGTACACTCGAGCCTAATGGTCTGAATGAAAGACTTGAATAGAGTATCTTTTTCTGAGAAATATTTTAAGAAAAAATGAGCAGTTTCTTTGATAGTCTCTGTGAGGTCTGCTGAGGAGCTCAGCGGCACCTCTTTGTATATACTGTATTTAGGTTAGATATAACTTCGGAATATTAGTAGAAAACTTGAGGATTGTGACCCCCCCTGCTCTTTTCTTTGAGTGTAGAGGTGAGTTTTCTATCCATTGATTGGTTGTTAATTATTTAAAAGCAATAGTGTCAGACGCTGAAGTTTATCGGATGAGCCAATATTGAACAATGGAGCTGTAAGCCCCTGAAGAAGCTCTATACTGGTGAAATGAAGATCTTTGTCGGGCAAGGGCAATTATGGTTGGCAAGCTGTACAGACGGTGAACTTATGGACATGCTGAGCAGATAAGTGTGGCAGAATTGCTAGAGATTGAGTGTATTACTTTTGGATGGCTGCCCTGTTGTTTTGTTTTGTTACAGGGAGTCGGATTTGTGGAGGTCAGCTGACCTAGTGTAAAAGGCTAGCTGCCGAGAATGAATATTTCTTTATTGGTGTGGATGTTTTAAATATATATAAAAAAATTGATAAAAAATAGTTTTGAAAAATATATATTGATTTTTCTAAAAATTATAATAGCAGAGTGGGAGTTTTTTGTAGACCAATTATGTGAGATGATAATTCCCCTATGTTGATTAAGTTCACCACATAGAGGGAGTACTGGCTGCCCTGAGGTCTTTTTCTCCCCTCATTAGAGATAAATTTTAGCAAATGGTTTGGTTCACTGGTAGTAATTGATTTTAACTCTTATGTTCCACCATAGGTTGAATAATAGAAAGAAGAATTAAGAATCTGATGGTGTTTGAGAGGGATTTATTTTTGGTAGTTAATCATGCTATGTATATACCATTCTTCACCACAAATCCTGTACACACCACACTAGTGAATTGCTTCACCTCAATTACAAACTGGCTATAAAGTACAAGAGAACTGAAGTACTCTACATTACTAAAAACCTAACTTTCAGCCCCCCGAATCCTTAAAGGTCCCTGGAACAGAACTAAGGTCATGTCTCATGTATGGTACCTAGGAGTAATACTGGATCAACATCTCACCCTACAATCTCACATCAACAACATCATCAAGCATATTTACCACAAAATGAAAACAATACAACACCTACAAACTCTACTCTGCGCCAATGACTTCCATACAGTATTTCAGTCCATAGACTACTACAACATACTTCTACAAGGCCTACTGAAATACACACTGCAACTCCTACAGATGGCGCAAAACACCGCCCTCGGATCTTACATGGAACACATAACTTCAATCCTCAAATAACTGCACTAGCTCCCAATAATAACCCACATCAAATACAAGGTTCTAGTGATCACCTTCAAAGCATCCCACAATTTGTCTCCAGTATACCTTCAATCACTACTACAGAGAACACTGAACACCAGATCCAGATGGACAAAGGCACTAAATACCTTCAGGATCTGCAAGCTAAAAATAAAGAGCAACCAGGCCACCTCTAATCTAATCTAATCTGCACCAAGCATTTGTCCCTGCCTGACAGTTTACGATCAGTACCCGATCTAAAGGACTTCAGGAAGATGCTTAAAATGCAGCTCTTCAATGAGTATTTCAACAGTAACTCCTAAAACCCGCTCTCTGCCCCTCTCCCTACCGGGCACCCCTCCCTTCCCCTGACTAGACCCTTCACTTCCTTCACACGTAGGACATTTCTCAATTAGGCCAGTATCTTATGGCACCATTTTAATGCCCCTTAATGCTATTTCTAGCTTTACTTCAAGTTTAAGTTAATGTTTCAGCTTATCCCTCCCTGTTTAACCCTCCCTGGTCATAATATTTCAAGTTGTATTTACATCACGGTACCCTGATTTTACCACTGCAAGGAGTATGTTTATTAAACCAGGCTAATAGCTAACCCGGGCTGTCTGCAACTAGGTTCCATGATATTCAATGGGACCTAGATGAAGATAGCCCTAGTTAACCATTAGCCTGGTTTAGGAAACATGCCTCCAAGTTAGAACCCACCTTGTTTTATGTAAATGTTTTCATGATTCCTTTGCACATCACTTTGACTCTCAGAAAAGCGGTCTATAAAAATAGGTAAATAAATAAATCTACCATACCATAATGACATCGGCTTCTAAAATTAACGCAATAAGGAGCCTACCCAGAAAAGAGCAGTACCATAAATATTGCAGTGGTCCTTAGAACATCCTTACACCTATTTCGAAAACTGAAAAAGCCAGATTATTGCAGATCCTACACAGAAACTCTATGCTAACAGAACACTTGGTCTCAGTCACACAGGCAGAACACAGACTCTCACCAAGTACAGAATAAATTATAATAAACTGGCAGTAGAAATATATAGACAAAATTAAATTGAAATCCCAACTTGCCAGACTCTGCATGCAGTGTAGCATAAGAAATAGAGGAGGCAGGCAACACTTTATTTCACCTTTGTTGAGTAGTAGCATGAGACGCACAGGCTTCTCTTTTCCCACATGCAGGCAATGCAGCTCTCCCCATAGTCTTCCCCCTCTTTCGATCTCAATGCCACTTACTCAGAGGCAGCCGTGTTGCTGATTAGGTACAGTGCTGGCTCTTCCCACAGCCCATCTCTGAACAAGAATCACTGGGATCGAGGGAGGGAGCAGACCATGGGGAGAGGTGGTGTTTCCTGCATGTGGGATCAGAGACAAATTTGCCTCATGTTATTGCTCATCAAACATAAAAGCGCAGCTAGCAGAGAGGTACACATGGTGATGGAACTTTATTTGTGCAGCTGTGCAGGCTATAGCTGGTGCCAAAATTCCAAAGTGCTGTACCTTAATTGCAGGCCTTGACAAATTTGGGGTGGATTTAAGAGCCAGGTCAAAATCTTAGGAGCCACTGCTAGTGACCTCCTCACGTCCACCCCCCCATTGTCTCTCACGCTGGTTTCATGTTCCCAAGTTATGGTTTATTTCATTTTCTATACCGCCTTTTATGATATACATACAAAGCAGTTCATAAAAACAAAGACCAGCACCAGAGTGCCTATATTGCGTGGCGTCTTTAGAAATACAGATAATAACAGTTATAGCTTTGGATATTAAGTGTCTGTTTGGGTATGTGGTGCAACGGTGGTGTGCCTGTGCATGGGATGTGGTGGTGGGTGCCTTTCTGTGGGTGGATTGTGGGGCTGTGGTGCATGTATGTGTGTGCTACAGAGCTAGGGAGGTTCTCTTTATATGGCGCAGAGGTGGAGTGCCCATGTATGTGTGTTTTGGGGGGGTATGGAGATGAGGTGCCCATGTGTGTGTGTGTGTGTATGTAGTTCAGAGGTAAGATGCTTGCACGTGCTTGTCTGTCATGTAGAGGTGGAGTGTCTGTGAGTGTGTGGGGTAGGGGCAGGGACGGGGTGCTTGCGTGTGTTCTGGGGGAGGGGAATACACCTTTTGGCAACATCTTGTACTCGGCCCTCTCCCTCCAACCCTTCTCATGCTGGCTCCCCTCCTGTTACCCTTCCAGATGTTCTCCCTTCACAAAACCTCTAGCACTCCCATCCCCTTCCCTAAAATCCCCCATCCTCGTTTTTTAAATAGATCCCCCTCCCCCTTTAAATTGTCCCTGCATCCTCTATTTCACTTGAACTCCTCCCCCCCCCCACAACCTATTTTGCTGCAGGCAGCGACCAGGCCTCCCCCTTCTCTTCTGCATGCAGCAATCTGATCTCCCGTAGGCAGATTGAAACGGACTTTGCTGCCATCGTGGCCATCCCCTTCTCTTCTGCGCATGGGAGATGGGATCCAGGTGGGCAGACAAAGCAACATGGTCATCTTTGGGGCAATTTGTTTGGGCGCAATGCCCCCCACTACCCCCCCCCCAAACTACAACCATGGCTAATCCACAATAGCACACTGCCTCCTATCCCATCACAATGTGTAGAGACTACTTGGATTGCTGCATTAAGAATAGTTGCACCATCCAGTGTCCCTACTTATAATTCCTAGAAGCAGAGAGAAAATCCAAACTTTTCCAGAACAGGGGAGGTTCTTTCTGTCAGTCATTTCAGGCTGGGAGGGGGCTCCTCTGAGAGAGAAAAGCCCACTAACTATAAAAACTGCACTCAAAGGCAGTTTGTTGTCTTTGGTCCTAGTCATTACACCATGCTTCACTAGTGGGTGACTGCCCTCAGGGGGGCAGGTGTCTCCGGCACCCATCCAGTTATTCACCCACCTGAAGGAGAAACTACAACAGCCACCATGACCAGAAAAGAGAATGAAAGAGGTTTGGAACTGCTGCAAAGTGTGTGTGGGGGGGGGGGGGGGGGGGGGTACACAGACTGAATTCAACTACAAAGGATAGAGAGGAGGAACACAGGGAAGACTAAACAGAGTTACTTACCTGTAACAGAGTTCTCCGTGGATAGCAGGATAAGTCAGCCACACCTGGTGACGTCATCCGATGGCGCCATGACGGAAGTGCTCTCTAGCTCAGAAGCTTCTGAGCATGTGTAAGGTGGTCCCACCTCCCCCAGCCCGCCCCTAGTCGGTCAGTTAGTGACTAGCTATGCCCTTGCGGCTAGGTGCGGTGCGCAGGCCACCCTCATGCAGGGGAGGCGGGTGGGATCGTGTGGCTGACTTATCCTGCTGTCCACGGAGAACTCTGTTACAGGTAAGTAACTCTGTTTTCTCCTAGGACAAGCAGGATGTGTCAGCCACACCTGGTGTCTCCCAAGCTACGCATTCACGCTGAGGAGAATGAGGGAGGCATGCGGTAGAACGGCAATAGTGTTTATTGAAGAACACAACAGGCTTACATATTAAAGTGCAAACTCCAAGACAACGTGCCAGAAGACAGAACCATATCATTTGTGCAAATGCAAGAGGTAGACATTAACTGTGCAATCAATTTGACAATGCAACACAACAACAGTGCAAAAAACAGTGCAACACAACAAACCGTGCAATAACAAGTCTGTGCAAACAGCGTCAGTGCCTGGTCAGCAACTGGTAAATAGTAGCTGAAGTCTGGCCCCTAGTCCCTCGGTTCAGTCTTGGGCTGGTTCCGTAGAGCCTGCACCCAAGGGTGCCGTAGACGCAGATAGGACTGCTCGGCCAAAGGAGCCGTCGGTCGCCGAGTGGATGTCAAGGCAGTAGTGCTTCTGGAAGGTTAGCTGAGAGGACCAGGTGGCGGCTTTGCAAATTTCGCTCACCGGAATTTCCTGTGCGCAGGCCAGAGAAGCGACTATCGCGCGGAGCTGGTATGCACTCGCCCTGTTTGATGGGAGTGCGCCCGCCTTCTGTAGACAATAGGCAACGCAGGCTGAAATCCAATGGGAAAGTGTGCGCTTGGTGACAGGTCTCCCTGGTTTGTTCGGGTCAAAGGAGACGAAAAGCTGGGTCCCCAGTCGAATGGCAGATGTCCTGTCGATGTAGATGCGCAGGGCGCGTACGCAATCTAGGGAGTGAAGATGTTGCTCTTCGGGTGATGAGTGTGGGGCTGGAAAGAAGGATGGCAGCTCCACTGCCTGGTTGATGTGAAAAGCGGAGGCGACCTTTGGCACAAACTTGGGGTGAGTCCGCAGGGACGCCCGGTTGTGGTAGAGTTTGGTGTATGGCAGGTGTGCCACTAGGGCCTGCAACTCGCTAACCCTCCGAGCTGAGGTGATTGCGATGAGGAAAAGGGTCTTCCAGGAAAGATATTTTCCGTCAGCTGTGGACAACGGTTCGAACGGTTCCTGCATGAGCTGTTGTAGAACGATGTTAAGGTCCCACGAGGGTACCGGTTTCTGCACCGGGGGTTGCAGATTTCGGAGCCCTCTCATGAAACGCATCACAATGGGAAGAGCGGCTATGGAGCCTGAAGTTGGGTCTTCTGGGCGTTCGTGTAGAGAGGCAATGGCCGCAAGGTGTACCTTGATGGATTGCGGTTTCAAGCCCGAGCTGAAGAGGAAGGCGAGATACTGCAAGATCGTGGGTATCGGGCAAGAGGCTGGATGGACTCCTTGGTCCTTGCACCATATACTGAAACGTTTCCACTTGAGGCCGTATGCCTTTCTAGTAGACGATCTCCGGGAAGCCAGAACAATCTGCTGTACATCCGGGGAAAGGTGTGAGTCGTTGAAGGTTATCCTTTCAGCCTCCAGGCCGTCAAGGCTAGCGTCTGGAGGTTGGGGTGCCAGGTTCTGCCCCCGTTCTGGGTTAACAGGTCTGGTCTCAGAGGTAGTCGAATTGGAGGTTCTTGAGTGAGCTGCAGCAGCAGGGAGAACCACATCTGTCGTGGCCAATAGGGGGCGATCAGAATCACGTGTGCTTTCTCCTTGATGATACGCTGTATCGTGGTTGTCACGAGAGGTGTTGGAGGAAAAGCGTATGCCAACTCCCAAGTCCCCCACGGGATGGCAAACGCATCCGAAGCCACTCTCTGCTGCGACGGGTGCTTGGAGCAGAACCAGGGGCATCTGGCGTTCTCTTCGGTCGCAAAGAGGTCGATCTGGGGAGTTCCCCAGTGCTGGAAGAGGTTGCATGCCACTTCCATGTGAAGCATCCACTCGTGAGGCTGGAGCTGTCTGCTGAGTCTGTCCGCCAAGGCGTTCTGATCCCCGGGGAGGTAAGTCGCCTGCAGGACGCAGTTGTTGGCTAGCGCTAAGGCCCATGTCTCGAGGGCTTCCTTGCATAGCGAACGGGAACCAGTGCCCCCTTGCTTGTTTATATAGAACATGGTCACCTGGTTGTCTGTCTGCACCAAGACAGCTTTCCCCGCCAGGTGAGGCATGAAAGTCTGGAGGGCATATTTGACAGCCCAGAGTTCGAGGATATTGATGTGGAGGGCTTATTCCGCTCTGCTCCAGGCTCCTTGCATGCTGAGATGTAGTAGATGGGCCCCCCATCCCGTGGAGGATGCATCCATGGTGAGGATGAGTTGATGAATGCGGGGTTGCAGATATTTGCCCACTGAGAGGTTGGCTGGGTTTGTCCACCAACGCAGGCCCTGGACAACACTGGCAGAGATCATTATGCGGGTACTGAGTGGTTGGGAGAGTTGCTTCCAGTGAGTCTGCAGGTGCCACTGAAGGGTGCGCATATAGAGCCTCGCCAAGGGGAGGACCGATGTTGTCGCAGCCATGTGGCCTAGCAGGCACAGGATCTCGCGGGCTGAGGTCTGTTTTGCCGCCGACATTTTCTTGGCCAGTCGAGCGATGGTACTGATCCGGAGCTCGGGTAGGAAGGCCTTGCAGGTCTTGGTATCAATTATCGCCCCGATGAATTCCGTGCGCTGCACCAGTTCCAATCGGGACTTTTCTTTGTTGAGAAGGAATCCCAGTCTGGCCAGTAGGTATGTAGTCTGGTGCACTGCCCTGTGGAGTTCGGGGGCAGAATTCGCCGAAAGGAGCCAGTCGTCCAGGTAGGGAAAGATGGCGATGCCTTGTTTGCGGAGGTGTGCAGTGGCCACCGCCACACACTTCGTGAACACTCTGGGTGCTGGGGATAGGCCAAATGGCAGGACTCGATACTGGTAATGGCATCCCAGTGCTATGAATCTCAGGAATTTCCTGTGAGAAGCGTGGACTGGAATGTGGGAGTAAGCATCCTGCAAATCCAGCGTAGCCATCCAGTCCCCCGCTCTGATGAGGGGAAGGATGGAGTTGAGCGAATACATCCTGAACTTCTCCTTTGTGATGAAGTTGTTCAGCTTTCGGAGGTCCAGGATGGGACATAGGCCCCCTGACTTCTTGGGAATAAGGAAGTACCGGGAGTAGAAGCCAGTGTTGACTTCGTCCGGGAGCACCCGTTCTATCGTCCGGGCCAGGAGAAGTTGCTGTAGGAGGTCCAAAAGTGGTTTTTCCAGGTGCAGTGGAGGCTGGCTGGTAGGTTGCTTGTGCTGCCGTGGAGGGGAGGAGAAGTGCAAGCGATAGCCCGACTGGACTATCTGAATGACCCACTTGTCCATGGTGATCTCCTGCCAGGCCGAGAGGAATTGGGACAGGCGACCCCCCACCGGGGGGCCGGCTGGATCCAGTGAAGGGCCCAGCCAGGTCGGGTAGTCAGAAGGAAGAGGTGTCTTTTCCGGAATGGGGAGGGTTGGTCTGTTTCTGTTTGCGTTGTCGCGGTTGCTGTCTCTGAAAGGACGACTTATGATAGGTCTGCTTGAATCTGGGCGTCTGCCACTGTCGGTTGGAGCCATAATATTGCTTTGAAGAGGAAAAGGGCTTGCGGAAGTAGCTCCCTTTCTGTGACCAGGAGGGGCGTTCGAGTCCGTCCGCTGCCAGTGTCTTCAGAGTGGTGCAGTCCTTTTTTAGGCCGTTCACCGTGTCGGCGACTTTGTCTCCAAAAAGGGAGTCACCTGAGCAAGGTGCATCTGCAATTCGGTCATGGGTATTGTCCGAGAGTCCCGAGGCACGAAGCCATGCCCAGCGACGGGCCGAGATGGCCGTGCCCGCTGTCCAGACGGCCGTATCAAAGGCATCAAAAGCTGTACTCATCAGGTGCTTGCTGCATTCAGCTAGTTCCTGCATGGAGGTTGAGGCAGATGTACGTGAGTCCTTGGGAAGATCCTGTAGCTGGTTTTTGAGGTCAGCCAGGAGGGCGTCCTGGAATAGGACATGCTGAAATTGATGAGCTGCTATCTTGGCAATGAGCATGGCCCCTTGAAACACTTTCCTCCCCACGTCGTCCAGACGCTTGGGGTCCCTGCCTGGCGGGTGGTTGGCTTGGGCACGCGTAGACTTAGATCTTTTAAGTGCTGATGCCACCACGATTGACTGGTGGGGTAACTGAGGTTTGTTGAAACCTGGAGCCATGTGGATGATGTATTTGCTGTCCAGGCGTCTGAAGCAAGCTTGGCCAGATGCTGGGGATTGCCAGAGAGTCAGCTGCTTGTCCTTCAACCTGCAGTGGAGGGGAAGAGCCATGGCTGGTCTAGGGCCGTTGAGGTATTTCATGACCTCCGGTTCGTTCTCGTCCGATGTCTCCTCCGTGGCCAGCCCCAGCTTGGAAACCACTTTTCTAAGGAATTTGGGGTATGTAAGGTCTTCAGGCACTGGTGTCGGTGGATCCTCCATCTCATCAGCTGGGTTCTTGGAGATGTCAGAGCCTGGTCCCAACTCCTCCGCATCGCTCCCCCCGGAGTCCAGCTGCGCTGGGGAAGAAGTCCGCGCTCTAGAGGGTGCTGGGGAAGAGGTCCGCGCTCTAGAGGGTGCTGGGGAAGAAGTCCGCGCTCCAGAGGGTGCTGGGGAAGGAGTCCGCGCTCTGGAGGGCGACAGGCTAGGGAATCGAGGAGAGGGGGCCCGCTCCGAGCCAGGCAGGGCCACCGGTGGAATGTGCGTGGGTGCTACCCGCTCCTGGTCCAGCCGCTGGGGGGCAGTCTGCTCTACAAGGCGAGTGAGCAGGCTGAGAATGGCAGAAGAGGTGGAGTCTGAAGATCGGCTGCTTCTGTGCCGCTTGCTGCGGTCAGAACTGGCTCTCCTGCTCCTCTTGCGGCTACGGGGGGACCCACTGTGGGAATCCCTTGCCCCCGACGGAGACTGATGTTTCCGTTGCTTGGATGTCCTTTTCCTGCCCTTCTCACCGCCACCGCGCTGTCTGAGGGATTCTCTGCTGTCGGAGCGGTGTTCACGGCTCCCACATCGGCGCTGCGGCGCAGCACGGTCTTCCCTGTCTGAGCGGTGTTGGCTGCTCCCGCACCGATGCTCTGTCTCGGCGCGGTCTCCCTTCTCCGCGCCACTCCGAGGCTCCCCTTCAGCACGGAAAGAAGACGTGCTGGGCAGGGGGGAGGGCGGTCTGAGCCGATCGCTGGCTGAGGCGGGACAGGAACCGCTGCGGCCAATCCAGGTGAGCGAGCGTATTCGGAGGAGGGGCCAGGCGGGGCCACGAGGGCAGCGCCATCTTGGCCGGCTGTAGTAGGACCGCATGGCCGGGGAGAACGGCCCGGGTTGCTGCTTACCGCAGGGGGGCTTACCCGGAGGGTAGAGGCCTCTCCGGGAGCAGATTGCTCAGAGGGGGAGGAAACGCTTGGCCCCCGGTGAGAGAAACTGGCCTGTTTGAGCGGCGCTTTCCCTGTAGCAGTTCTGGGACGCTTCTCCGATCCGGAACGCTCAGCAGACTTGGACAGCTCATCGGATCTGGGATGCTCCTTATTCCTGAGATGCTCCGGGGTCCGGTTTGTGGAGGCCTCAGAGGAGGAAAGCAAATCTTTCAGAGAATGCTCACGGTGCTTCCTTGCCCTGGGGGACATCCGGGCGCAGCTGGCACAGTTCTCCACCTGGTGAGAAGTCCCCAGACATCTGATGCAATGCTGGTGAGTGTCCGTGATGTTCATCTTTCTGCTGCAGTGTAGACACTTTCTAAATCCCGGTTTAGGCATGGACATTTTTTCGTTTGTATAGGAGAGCTTAGAAATCCGTCTTGAGGCAAAGGCGGAAGGAAAAAAACTGACCGGCTAGGGGCGGGCTGGGGGAGGTGGGACCACCTCACACATGCTCAGAAGCTTCTGAGCTAGAGAGCACTTCCGTCATGGCGCTGTCGGATGACGTCACCAGGTGTGGCTGACACATCCTGCTTGTCCTAGGAGAACAGTTCACCACAGCAACCCAGCCAAACTGAGAAGGCATCAGTAAAAGAGGAAAAACCTCACAAAGGTACCAAAGTAAGGGGTGCATATCCACACAGAGCCAGGGAACTGTGGGATAAGAGCCCTACTCCCAGGGGTTAGAGAGGAGTAAACTAAAAGAAGTCCTTGAAGGGTCAAAGTATTTAAGTGGGGCTTGAGAAAATTAAAGACAAGAGTGAGGTGCATCAAAGCTGGAAGGAATGAGATAAAACATTATCTGAACTATCACAAGAGTTAACTGTAACATAGTAAATAGTTCTTGTTTATTGATCTTGCAAAGTGTTAAAGTTGTTTATCAGTGATTCTAAATTTGGACAAAATCCTGGCCTGGAAGGGCGAAAGAGCGTCAAGTACCAAATCCTTACTAACTATTGTCACTTTTTATCTAGTTCCCTCAGGGTTGTACCAAGCCATAACTGTGCCCTGTGCAACTTGCAAACCTGCCCCCCCCCAATGACATCAGACTTTTGTTATTTGCCCCTATCCCCCCATGTCCAGCAAAGTCCTTTTGCCCCATCCCCTCATATCCAGCATCTCTCCATCTTACCCTACCTCCTCATGTCTAGCCAGCCCTCCCTTACTGCGCTGTCGCTTTTCCTGTTCTCTTGGCAGCAGTGGTGACGGACCTCCAATTAAAAACAAAACACGGGTCTTTCCAACTCTGCGCTTGCATGGCTGGTCTGATTCCTCCCTCCTCTGACGTATGCTCGCGTCAGAAGAGGGAGGGACCAGACCAGCCATGCAAGCACAGAGTTGGAAAGACCCGTGGGTTTTTTTTTAATTGGAGGCCCACAGCTATCGCTGCCGCCAAGGGAAAAGGAAAAGTGACAGCAGGTCAAGGACAGGCCGGATGGACAGCGTGGGGGGGAGCTGAGTCCGGCAGTCGGCAGAAAGCCTGCCCTAAATGCACCCCTATTTTTTTTTGTGCCCTGTACGGCTGCACTTCTGGCACAGGCCTAGGTACGGCACTGAGTCCCCTCACAAGTCTGAACCCTGATACCTTTACAGCCAGGAGCTCAGAGAAACTGTGGTTACCAGCTCCTTGGATTGGCGTGCTCTCTTGTCCGCCGAGCAGCTTCAGAGCAACTGTCTGGACCACACAGAAGTGAGGTTACAAATGCAAAATACAGGTATTTTTATCCATCCCGGTTAACTTTGTTCTTTTCTGATAAGCCTGTTCTCCAGCAGGAAGCCTTGGAAATGGAAGCAAGGGGAAGGGTAATTAACTTAAATCGAGCGGGTGTCGTAACTCTGTTAAGAAGATAAAGGGGAGCTTGGTTTTTCCATCTGCGTTTTTTCTTTCTCCTTTGGTATTTCCTCTCTTAATTGATGGACTTTGTTTACGGGAATGCACCACAAAAGGGCAGATAATCACGTGAAAAGCACAAAACCAGTCCAGTACGTGATTATTGTAGAAAAGACAAACTTTATTCTCACTTGTGGCCTGTTACCACCCGACACAGGCCATGTTTCGTTACCCTTCGTCAGGGGTGGAACTGGTAAAAACACTCAGTGTGGAGTATTGAGGACACATCAAACTGTGACCAATATGAAACAAATCACTTTTTATTTTTACAAGTGATTTGTTTCGTATTGGTCACAGTTTGATGTGTCCTCAATACTCCACACTGAGGGATATGTTTACTAAACTGCGGTAATGCCATTCACGTTAGGATCCGCGGTAGAGGCAGAAATACCCAAGTAAGGACATGGGCGGTACATCGTTACCGATAACGCGCGTTACAAGGTGTCATAAATTAACGAGCGTTAGAGGGCGCCGCGGCAGGTTACCGTGCGTTAATCTTAAGAAGACGCTCAGACATACAAACATAGAAACAGAACTGTAGCACAAGGGTTACTACACTGACTGATGGTACAGGGGTCATGGGTTTGATTCCCCAGTGTGCCTCATGAATAAGACTGGCTGAGGCATTATGTTTAAGTATTGGGTTGTGAGGAATTTTAGTTTTACTTTAATTAGTGCTGCCAGCAAACACACCCTCACAGTGGCGTAACCTACGGTGCCACATAAGGCACCCTAGAAGGCACTCCATAGGGCACATTATAAAGTGCACTGTCTGCCAAGGCATCCTATAATGTCCCCTATAGGACACCTTATAAGGCGCTTCATAGGGCGCCGTATAAGGCGCCTTATGAGGCACCCTAAGGTGACAGTACTCTGAGGGTGTTTCTGCTGGCAGCACTAATATACAATAAAAATAGACAATGACTAAGACAGCCCTATCAATAAACCCCACTGTGGGTTTTGAACCCATGACCGCTGGCTTCACAGGCAGTGAAGTAACCAGTAGGCTACAGCTGCTAACAAACACCTGGCTGGCTATAGGAGGACTGCACGGCACCACACAAACATTCTGCTGTGGTTACCAGGATAGGGTTAACCCACCCATACCCAGGATGCACAGCACATGCAAATCAGCAGTCTACAGATGATCACAAGATGGGGTATGCACCCCCATAGCACCTCAGCCTGGTAGGGGGTGCCGACGGTGTGTGTTAGTGGCACAGAGTAGCTACAGACCGTCACAGTGTGCGGGTCCTGTGCTCACCCTGAGAGTGAGGTGGGGTGCCCAGCACCATTTTCACAGCACCTGGCTTTGATGAGATAGGCTATGCTGCAGGTCCCCATCAGTGCCAATGTGTGATACGTAGTCCTTGCAAACACCCCTAGGATATGCCTGTGTCCATCTGTATTTCACATCTAGCCCTTGTGGACTATGATGCATCCAGAAAAGTGCATACCCTGTGTGGGTGCCATGGTCACATGATTTAAGTGAAGGGGGGGGGTTTGGACCCACAGGCGGATTACATACCACCACCCAACCCACCCTCTGGGGCTCAGGGTGGGGGACAGTATCTCAAACCAACAGATCCACATTCTACCCCCCTGCAATAGTGGCAGTAGAGGGGACCATCACTCCAGTCCTGCTGGGGATCAGACACCCTACAGGGCAGGCAATGCAGAGCTGTACACATCCATAAAACAATAGCAGACAGACAGTAGGCCTGGAAATGCACAGCTGCCCCCCACCACTATCTAACATTCTCCAGCAGCAAACCTCCAACCGCTGCACCCTGCAAGGTGTTCCAGCAAGACACATATTAGCTGCAGACAGTCTGCTAGCTAGTCCATAGTGCATGTTCCTTGAGAAGATGCATGTACCCAGAACTGGGATGTCAGCATACACACCAAGCAGATAAGTCAGTGATTGAACCCCAAAAGAGAACCCATAAACATCACATGAGAGAAATACTATACAGCACTATGGGGGAACCTAGCCATGCCGTGGTCACTGCTCAGTCAGGGTGAGAGTGACCTCCCAGCAGGACATGCTGTGGCCACCCTGTCCGTGCAGGTGGTGGCCGGCCACTACAATGTCTGAGCCATTGCCCTATGCTATGTACAGATAGATCCAGGCCAGGCCATCCTATCCTGGCTATTCCCATGGTACCTTGCTCCTCATTATGCAGATTGGAAGGCAAATACTGGGAACAGTGCTAGCAGTGTGGGCTGTGGAGGGTGTTTGCAGCCACCACACACTGGATAGACAGACACACACTCCCCACACCTATGCCAGCATTGTGCAACTATAGAGGTGTTTGGCAGCCCTGGCCACCACACCAGTCCTGGGCAGAGTGCAGGCATGGCTATGGTAAGCAATACTGTTGGGGTCACTCCCCAGGGTGGTAAACACTGTCAGACACCAGACCTGTAGCACACTCCACAGACATCAGAAAGGTTGCTATGATGCAGCTCAATCAGCAAATTGTGCGTAACTTTGGAATTGCTATCTGCCAGTAATCATAGCAACCGTTTGATAGATGTTTACCGTATGCCCAGGTTTAGGGTGGCATTGCCAAGGTATGCAAGTGCTAGTATTGGGAGATGCACACAGGGCCCAACATCTTGCCGCTCCAGGAGGCATTGGATAGTGGAGCCTGTGGGTGCGGGTGTGTCTGCCCCTATTGGCCACTGCTTTAGGGCAGAGGTTTCCAACTCCAGTCCTGGTGGGCCAAACACTGTTCGGGTTTTCATGCTGTCCCTCATGAATATGCATGGATACATCTGCATACCATGGGAGCGGCGCACAGAAATGCAGCACAGGCATCTTTATTAGAGGCAGCATGGAACCTGGATGGTGTTTGGCCCTCCAGGATTGCATTTGGGAGACTCTGCTCTAGGTAATGCGCATGTTTATGGTGTCTGTGCTCTGTAGGGTAAAATGTAGGTGTTTTGGGCATGTTTACGTCATCTGCAATAAAGGTTCTGTCTGTATTAGCACATTTTAGTAGTGGGTAAAATATGGGGACTGGGTTGGCAGGAACTGCAGCTGGGACTTGAACCTGTGACCTTCTGCTTCTGAATACACTGGTTTTGTGCACTGCACCACCATGTTGTCACAGAGTCAGTGCATTCCCTGGTGATACCATGACTGTTCGTCAGACAGGGCCTGTCTGTTGCAGTGCATGGCACCCACCTACACAGGGCTAGGCCACGGTCTGCTCTGGGCAGCTGCCACTGCCCCCTCCACCACCAGTATCCCTCAGCCACCATGCTGACATGCCCTTCTGCTGGTGGTGCTGGTGGTACGCAGTCTCAGGCCATCCAGTGTGCGGGTAGGCGGCTGCCTATGGTGCGGGTTCTGGGGTAGGGGTGCCTGCATAGGTGTCCACGCTTCCCCCCAGCACCGCCTGCCAATGTTCCGTGCCCTTCGGGGTAGCTGCTGGGTACTATCCCCTGTGACACTGTGGGAAACACAGTCGTGCCCATGTTGGGCCTTCAGCAGTTGCTGTCTGACTGCTCTGCTGTTTCAGCATTTGTATGGGCCACCTAGGCATCACCCTAGTCCGCACTGTTTCCCAGCTGCACCACAGCATGTGCTGCCTGCGGCCCTCTGTATCGCCTTTTCCGGCACCTGTCCAGTTGCCCGTTCCGACATGCCCACCCTGCTGTTGCGGGACATGTGCATGCCATAGGACACCTGTCCAATAACAAGGGAAAGCCCTGATCAGCGCTATTTCACTGTGGGCTCATTCACATTGTACCTTCCACGATTAATATCTTTTTTTTGGAGCTTTCTCGGGGGGGGGGGGGGGGGGTTGATTTTTCCCATTAATATCACTATTGGCCAGCTTGGTTATGTTTTTTTTCCAGTCTGTTGAGGTCATTTTCAATGTTTCTGTGCCCTTTTGTTCTGTGCACATGTATCACACTTATCACTTTTTGTAGGTTTCCCTGCCTATGCTGTACATTGCTGACACTTAAATGGTTTCTCTCCTCTGAAATGTGCATCTAACGGCAGGTTTTCAATCGCGTTAGGATTCAGCTCTTCAGATCAGCACATTAGTGTGAATGGAGCCTCTCCCCGCCCACACTCCGCCCACTGACCCCTTCTCTCCGCCCTCTCTCCTCCTTCTGCAGTGTTTTACCGCGCCGCGGAACGTCTACGATCATTAAGTAACGTTAACGCGCGTTATGAGACGTTAACGATCGTTAACATCTCATAACACGCGTTAACGTTACTTAACGATCGTTAACGTTACATAACGCGCGTTATGTAATATTACCGCAGTTTAGTAAACATACCCCTGAGTGTTTTTACCAGTTCCACCCCTGACGAAGGGTAACGAAACATGGCCTGTGTCGGGTGGTAACAGGCCACAAGTGAGAATAAAGTTTGTCTTTTCTACAATAATCACGTACTGGACTGGTTTTGGTTCTTTGTTTTCAGGAAGCAATCTGTATTTTACTATATCGTATTGGGTTTTTATTAATGTAATGATAAGGTTTTCCTTCCCCTTTTCCTAACAAGATGCATATCATGCATTGAATTTGGGAAGTGTAAAAACAGAAAATAAAAATGGTAAAGAAACGCATGCATGCTGTGTCATGTTGTGGAAAAACAGAGGCTTGCTGATGGCTGTGGAATATTTGACCTCTGGGATCCTAAGCGTTCTCTCTGTTCCCTCTGCTGCTGAGTAAAGAGGGTATGTATGTAATATGTGCTGGGTTAAAGGGTGGAGAGAACAGCAGAGATGCTGACGATGAGCCCTTATCACATTTCTCATTAATAATTCAGAGCAGCTTCTACTTGGAAGGAGGCCAAAATCCTGGTCAGCAAGTAATTTCTGGCCCTGCCTGATTAAAGGAGAGAGAGAGAGAGAGATACCGTAGGTGCAACTGCTCTCATTCTGTTGAAGATGCACTGCAGAATTCTCCCAGTGCACCTCAGTCCTGCCCTGCAAAATTAGAATTATTTTATTCTGCATACGGCATATGCATTTAAGTGGTCCTGGAAAGAGTGCTAGACTCCTGCAACCCTACCAGGGCTGCATTGTGCCTGACAGTGATGCAGGGATATATAAAGGCTGCAAATGATCTGGGTACAGCTCAGATTGAAATGTTGCAGTGAACCGCATTGGAAGCATCTTTTTGGCTGACATCTGTAAAAACATCTCCTTTTCTCTGCACCAGCAGGAGATTTAATCTTTACAGCTCGGCCAGGATCCAAACCATTCTGAATTCACAGTGGAGGTCGAGTGACAGGGAGTTACCCTCATCTTATTCCACCCAGGGATGGTGCAAGGATCGGAGGCTCCCTAGGGAGGCCCTCCATCCTGCTGCCCCACTCCATTACGGCCACTGCCATTCCCAAGGGCGGCGATGGCATTGAAATAGCGACACAGCGCTTGCCTAAACTCTCTGGGGCTGCCTCACAGTTCCTGCCTTCTATTATTTGCTGCTTTTATGCCTTCCGATGCAGACTTCCGGTTTGAAGTCTGCATCAGAGGGAGCAGAAGCAGCAGATAATAGAAGGCAGGAACCGTGACAGAGTACCAGAGATTTTAGGTAAGTGCTGCATCATGGTTTCAATGCCATTTGCCGCCACTGCAATCCCTGGAGAGGTGCAGCTACAGCAGCAATGAATGCTCTAAGTCTGGTGCTCTAGGCAACCACCTAGTTCACCTAATGGTAGCGCTGGCCCTGATCCCATTCCATCCTCCCATATTACACAGGCACAGCATCTCAGCCAAAAGGCCGAGAAGAGACTAGCCACAGCTCCCGAGTCAGTGTTTGCATTTGATTTTAGTCAAAAGAAGCCAAGAAGCCTTGGTCTTTACTCCCAGTCCTCGAGGGCCATGAATGGATCGGGTTTTCAGGATATCTTTAATAAATATGCACGTGAGAGATTAGCATACAATGGAGGTAGTAGGCATGCAAATCTTTCTCATGCATATTCATTAGGGATATCCTAAAAACCTGTCCCATTGGCAGCCCTTAAGGAGTGAGAGTGAAAATGAAGGTCCTTCAGCATCACTCATCATACTACAGCTTAGGGCAGTGGTTCTCAACCCAGTCCTCCGGTACCCCCTGTTCCAATCGGGCTTTTAGGACATCCACAATGAATATACATGGGATAGATTTGCATGAACTGCCTCCATTGCAGATAGATCTATCTCACGCATGTTCATTGTGAGTATCCTGAAAACTCGATTGGCCTAGGGAGTATCGGAGGACTAGTTTGAGAACCGCTGGCTTAGGGAGACGATTCAGGACATTGTAGCATCTCTATAGGCAGAACTGGATATCTGAAGTTGTCTCTGCCTTAATCTTGAAGGGTCCGATATTCAATGGCAGTGGCTAGCACGAGTACAGTGCCTAGCCGTCGCCACTGAAGAGTTAACCTGGATATTCAATGTCGGGGCCATATCCGGCTACTGGCAGTGGATATCCAGGTATGCCGCACAGCGTGGAAGCGAACCGGGTAGCGGCAATATTCAGCCATTGCCCAGTTAGCTTCGATAGGAAAGGTTAGGACAGACGTTCGCCACCGAGGGATAAATGGGCAGCAGCTGAATATCACCACTGACCAGTTATCCCCGGGTGCTGCCCCTGGAACGCCTGCAGGATGTATAACAACGGTATCCGGGAATATTCAGCGGCGCTAACTTGCCGCTTAGAGGCAGTTGCACGGTTTGCTGGTCTGTAAACTGTGTAACTTCTTTGGAATATCGGACCCGAAGATATTATTCATCAGCACATTTTCAGAGTTCGAGATCGGGACGGCTATGCTATCTGTCTTCTCTGATCCCGTTCCATCTCTGCCAGTCTCTGCTTCAGACAGTAAAGCTGAATTGCTAGTAATACTGTAATGGAGAGTGGGCTCCCTCAGTAGAGATATTTGTTGAACTCAGTCTAAGTTGCATTTCTGCAGCTCTTTTTCAGTCCCACTTTACAGATGCCAGTCTTCCCTGTTAGAAAGTTCTTTCACATTAAATAACTTGGGGGAGGGGGTTATTCACATTTAGGTGGTCTGCAGACCTGCAAAGCACCTACATAGCGCTCAGTGGGATATTCCGCGGCACTAGCACAATTAATGTTGCTGAATAGTCCTGGTTTCAGTCCCTATGTGCCCCGATGCTTGCTGGCTAGCATCGGGGCTTTCCGGGGGCTGGAGCGGGAGCGGCACCCGGGGATAACCTACTAGCAGCTATATTCAGCCGCTAGCCAAATATTCTATAGCAGCTAAAGTTCGGTACTTGAAAGGCTCGCCTATCTTTACCCTTTTTAGCTAGCTGACCAGTGGCTGAATATCGCCTCTAACCATTTATCCCTGGGTGCCACCTCTGATGCACCCGGAACACCTCAATGTTAGCCGACTGGATTCGGGAGATTCAGCGGCAGAACCCAGAGATATTCAGCAGCACTAACCATATTAATACCACTGAATATCCTGCTCGCCATGATTAAAGTGCTTAGCAGGTCTGATAGCCACGTTAATCACTTTGAAAAGGTCCCCCAGAAATTTTACCTGATAATTTTCTTTGAATACTGCTAGGCCAGTTCAAACAAGTGGATTATGCTCCCTTGCCAGCAAGTGGACACAGATTCAAGCAACTTTCAATGATGTCATCACTAGTTATATATGCTGGTGTAGCACTGAGAGGAGCCAGTATGACACTTCCCAAGCAGTAAGCTGAAAAACTCATAACGAATAACATTAATAACCAACAATTCAACTTTGCAGCAATTAACATCAGCAAGTATTTGGCTCTCTTACCAGAATTAACTCTGCGTCAAGTACTAATACTGACAGTGCAATTAAAAAGCAGCAGGGCTTCCTAGCCTGTAAAAGGAGACTTCCAGGACGCGTCCTGTACTGGTCTAGCAGGATTTAAGGAAATAAAATTACCAGGTAAAATTTCTTCTTCCTTATCATCCTACTAGACCAATCTAGGCAAGTGGGATGTCTCCAAGCAGTCAGGACCTAAGGTGGAAGGAAGATGATACTCTGGAGAGGACTGTCCTGCCAAAGGCACCATCCACTCCAGCTCCTATATGCAACCTGTAGTGCTTCACAAAAGTTCTCACAGATGACCAGGTAGCTGTCCTCTGGAGATGCTAAGGCAGACTCTGCCCAGGAGAAGGTTTGTGCCCTAGTGGAAGCAGCTTTTACTCCTTCCAGCACCTGCCAGAAGGTTCGCTAACCCAATGACATAGACACATGACAGCAGAAAAAGACCACATGGCCTATCTAATCTGCCCTTCCATATCAACTACAATAGTCCCCTTTTTATCTTTACAGATCCTCTGTGTTTGTCCCATGCTTTTTTGAATTCACTGTCCTCATGTTCACCATTTCCACTGGGAGACTATTCCGCGCATCTACCACTCTTTCCGTAAAGAAATATTTCTGTATAGTACTCTTGAGTCTATCCCCTTTCACTCTCATCCTGTGTCCCCTCGTTGCAGAGCTTGCCTTCAGTGGAAGGAGACCCTCCTGTGCATTTATGCCACGGAGGTATTTGAAGGTCTCTATCATATCGCCCCTATCCTGCCTTTCCTCTAAACTATACATATTAAGATCTTTAAGTCTGTCGCATATACTTCATAAGGAAGACCTCTAATCATTTTAGTAGCCACCCTCTGCACCAACTCCAACCTGCTTACATCCTTTTGAAGGTGTGATCTCCAGAATTGCACACGATACTCCAAATGAAGTCACACCAGAGACTTATACAGAGGCATTATCACCTCCTTTTCCTGTTGGCTATTCCGCTCCCTATACATCCAAGCATCCTTCTGGCTTTCGCAATCGCCTTTTCTACAAGATTAGCTACTTTAAGATCGTCAGACACAATTACGCCCAAGTTCCGCTCTTTTTTTGTGGACAGAAGTACCTCAGCCCCTACACTATACAGCTTCTTTGGATTGTTGCAGCCTAAATGCCTGACCCTGCATTTTCTAGCATCAAATTTCAGTTGCCAAATTCTAGACCATTCTTAAAGCTTAGCTAGATCCCTCCTCATGTTATCGATTCCTTTCTGTGTGTCTACTCTATTGCAGATTTTGGTATCATTTACAAACAAGCAAACCTTACCCCACTGTCCTTCTGCAATGTCACTAACAAAGATGTTAAACAGAATCAGATCAAGGGCAGATCCCTGCGGCACAACACTGGTAACCTTTTTATCCACAGACTGAACTCCATTTACCTGTACCCTTTGTCGCCTCCCATTCAATTAATTTCTAACCCAATCAGTAAATTTAGAGTCCATTCCTAGGGTGCTCAGTTTGTTTATAAGTCACCTGTGCAGAACGGTGTCAAAGGTTTTACTGAAATCTAAATACACCACATCTTGGGTTCTCGCTCGGTCCAACTCCCTGGTCACCCAGTCAAAGAAATCAATCAGATTTGTCTGACAAGACCTGCCTCTGGTGAATCCATGCTTGCTTGGATTTTGCAATCCATTGGACTCCAGAAACCTCACTATTTTCTCCTTTAGTAGCCTTTCCAATAATTTACTAACCACAGAGTTTTGACTAACCAGCCTGTAGTTCTCAATGTCATCCTTATGTCCACTTTTGTTTAAGGGGATCACTCCAGTCTTTTGGCACCACTCCCGATTCCAAAGAGGCATTGAAAAAGTCAGACAGTGGAGCTGCTAGAACGTCCCCAAGTTCCCTCAGTATTCTAGGGTGTATCCCATCAGGACCCATGGCTTTGTCTACTTTTAGTTTAGCTAGCTCTTCACAAATACATTCTTCTACATTGTTCGAGATCCCCGTGCTTCGGTTCCTATTTGTGGGTGTTTTCTGAGGTCCTGCTCCTGGCCCTTCATCTGTGAACAAAGAACAGAAGTATTTGTTAAGCAATTCCACTTTATCCTCATCAGCCTCTACATATTCCTCCCCTGCACCCTTAAGTCTGACAATACCACTTTTGCCCTTCCTCCTCTCACTAACATATCTGAAAAATGTTTTATCCCCCCATTTTATTGCATTGGCTATTTTCTTCTCTTTTTGAATCTTTGCTTTCCTGAATACTTTGCTAGCTTCTCTAAGTTTTTCCAAATATAGAGACCTGTCTTCCTTTCTCTGTGATCTCTTATATTTCATGAAGGCCTCCCTTTTTTTTCTTCACCTTTTCAGCTACTTCTTTCAAAAACCATAGCAGTTTCCTTTTCCTTTTACCTTTATTTACCATTCTAACAAAAAGATTGGTTGCCCTTAAAATATCTCCTTTCAATTTTACCCACTTTTTTTCTACATCCCCCAGCTGTTCCCAGCCCGCTATCGACTCTCTGAGATATTGTCCCATCTTTGCAAAGTTAATTTTCCTAAAGTCTAAGACCCTCGCTTTTGAATGGATTTTATCAGTTCTAGTACTAATACTGAATTATATTATCTGGTAATCACTGGATGCAAGATGATCTCCTCTATGAATCAGAAACACTTTCCCCATTGGTAAGCACTAAGTCCAGTAGGGCCCCATCATGTGTGGGTTCTGTTGCCTGAATAATTCTCCCTTTGGAGAATCCAGGATCTCCTTACTTCTAGATGACACCGCAGCAGGGATGTGCCAATCCACATCCGACATATTGAAATCACCTTCCAGTAGTACTTCTCCTTTCATGGCAATACTGTGTATGTCTTCTATTAAGACAAACACAAAATAAAAATAAATACAAGAAATAAAATTACAATTTTGATTGGGGAGAGAGCCCCCAAAACAAAGGCCGTGAAGACATACATAGCATTCGTACTCTGTCGCCAGTTGCAGTCCCCTACCAGAATCCAGCTCTATCCCTTTCAAGAGTACATAAAGGCTTGCTCAAAATAAAAAGGTTTCAATGCAGTTTTGAATATGGGAAACAATGATTTCGTTCTAATATCAGGTGGTAAGGCATTCCTCAGGGCGGAGGCCAGATAATAGAAAGCAGCTTGTGAAGGGTTATTTATTTATTTAACACCTCTTATATACCATCCTTCAGTGGTATCAAGGTGGTTTACATCGAACAGAAACATGAGTTACATGGAACATGGTACAACTAACTAGGTACAAGCAACTAGAATCGCAATGCGATTAACTATTTACATTTTAACTGATAGGCAGTAAATTGAGCCCTAGCAGTAGATGGTAATACTAATCTATTCTGCTGAAGCGAACGGAGGGTCGGGAATGGAACATATGGCATTAACCAGTCAGATACCGAGGGAGCCCCACATAGAAGGACTTATAAGCCAAGGTCAAGATTTTATATCTTATCCTATAATAAACGGGCGGCCAGTGATGGCCTTTTAAAAGTGGTGTAACGTGGTCTCTTCAAATGGGTTACTAACTTGATAGCCATTGATTGGATAGTTTGAAGTTTCTTCATTGAGGACTGTGGTAGCCCACAATATAAGGAGTTGCAGTAATTAAGTTTATGTTTATGTTTAATTACATTTGATATACCGCTCAGACCAAAGCATCAGAGCGGTTTACAATACAATATAAATATTAAGAGACAAGAAGGAAGGAAAACAGCAGGTTACAACCATGATATAGCAGCATGACAGTTAAGCCCAATGATTATAATGTAAGTTTTACTCACACGCCACGGACCCACACCTAAGGGCCACGCCAAAGGGCCCTCTGGCGAGGCCCTCAGGCGTGGGCCCGCAAGGCACGGGCGCGCCTCAGAAGCGGCGGTTTTTGAGCCGTTGGAAAGGGCTGCTGATTGGCAGGCAATGGAGGTGAGATTAATAACCAAGGAATGTTCCAGAGTAAGCAGTGTAGGTTTATCAAAATAGGAGCAGACAGACCACACTCTGCGCAGGGAGTAGAAACATGCTTTTGCCACATCTGCCATTTGGGCTTTGAAGGTTAATTTGGGGTCAGATTTACAGCCTAAATCTTTCAGGGGTGACATTAATGGCACTGGATGTCCCTGGATAAGAGGTGTCTTTGTTATAGTCTGATCAGTGAACCACATTGCTTGGATCTTATTGAGGTTTAGTTTAAGTGAATTTTGTGTTAACCAATCAGACACTGACATCAGACAAGCATCTAGTGCTGACAAGTCTGGGTGTTAAAAGGGTCTGTGCAGAACAGCAGCTGAATATAACCTGCAAAGAAGAAACTAGTTATGCCTAAAGACTGAATTAATACTGTTAAGAGTTGCACATATCAATTAAAAAGGATAGGAGACAGGATGTGCTCCTAGCTTCTAGCTACGGCCTGACTTTTTAACCACTTGCTTGTAAGGTCTGTCTGCCTGTATACATTTTTAATTTATTTATCATTCTTAGAGTGCCTTACTTCTCAATATTTTTTTGTTTGTGATCTTGTTCAGCTCTCCCTCTCTGTCTTCAGCTGTGTCTCTCTCTGTCTCCTCCTAATCAATTGTAACTTCCCTGCTCCCTTTCTCACTCCCTCTGCTCTCTGCTTTTGGAGATCAAGTATTAACTTCAATTGCCTTATCTACTCTACCTCTGCTCTCTGCAATTTAAAATCTTCCTCTCCCTGCCTGCCTCCTATTACTGTGTGCTGAAAGTATAACCTGCCCCCCCCCGCCACCCCCCCATTGAAGCATTGTTAACCCTCTCCCCCACATGTGCTCTGCTATTTACCTTCTTGCTGTGGAACGTGCAAATCTATTACAAGCTGTGCAGCTAGTTTCTGGCTATGGGCTGACTTTTTAACTGCTTGCTTGTAAGGTCTGTCTGTTTGCCTGTATATATTTATGTTTATGTTTATTGCAACACTTGATATACCACCCTTCAAACATCAAGGCGGTGCACAATTTACAAGCAAGTAAAGTGAGGCCAAAGCCTATGAAAAGGAAAGGAACTACAAATAATATAGGAAAGAGAAATACAATCATACAGAAAAGAAAACAGGCAACATAGAATCAGAGGGATCATGAGAGAGGAGATGATAGGTCATATGCAGAGCAGAAGAGGTGGGTTTTTAGGAAGGACTTGAATTTAGAGAAGGACTGTTCGAGACGTAGTATGGTGGGAAGGGAGTTCCACAGAGATGGACCCAGGAAGAAGAAGGCTGGGCCCATCTCATCATCCATATCTTATCAATGTTAGAGTGCCTTACTTTTCAGTATTTTTTTGTTTGTGATCTTTTCAGCTCTCCCTCTCTGTTTTCAGTTGTGTCACCTCTGTCTCCTCTTCCTTATTATTCCACCCTCCCTCCCCACAGCCCTCCTGCCCCCTGGCTTATAGTCTATTATAGCCGCCCTGTGCTCATTACCACAATCACTCACAGGTGCACCTTATCCACTGCAGTTTCTACCACCTGTCCTTTTATTTCTTCTGACTTCTGTGTTCCACTCCATGGCTCCTCAACATTTTCTCTTCCTATTGCTCGTACTCCCTCATTATCTCCTCTCCTACCAACCTTTCAAGCCTCTCCCCCTTATCTCCCCTTTACCATCCTCACTTCCCCCACCATCTAGTCATATACCCTGTCAGACGGCTGCCTGGGTGAGAATGTTCACAGCCTTGGCAAGTGCATATGTCAATATGATTTGCAAGGGATTGTGGGCAATGCAGTCCATTCACACCCGACACAGCTGCTCACAATAATTTAGTTGTGCTCAAGTGTAAAGCCAATAAGATATTTATTTATGGGGTTATTTCTCCCAACACAGATATGCTTGGTAGCACATAAATCAGGTTACTTGCTTTCAGTGTTAAACTTGAAAAAACAAAACCAGGAAAACAACATTTGAACTTGTCAGGCAATCAAAGCAAAAGAAATAAGACCTGGTTGATAACAAACTGGTCTTTTCTGTAGGCTTAGCTAATATTTTCTTAGCATGTATCAAACAGCAAACAAAATCCACAAAGAAGAGAAAAAAACTGTTCTTTTCAGGTAAACTTCTTATATCTTCCCACACAGATTCAGAAGTGATTCTCTCAGAGCTCACAAGCAATTAGGTAAGGCTCAATTGCTAGCAGTTATCCAGCTGAAACCCCTTAGCTGGCTTGCTTTCTACTGCGTGGCTAAAAATCCTACTCAGGAGCTTTTCTGAGTACTGTAGATTAAAGAACAAGTTTGTATTTCTTTGTGATGGTTGCTGCACTTTATAACAGAAAATCACCAAAGGAGTTTAGACAGAGAGCAGTCTGCTATCACCCCCTCTTCTTCAACAAGCATGGGTTCAATATCATGGATTGGCACAGATGAATCTCCCAATGGAGCACTTTCAGGAGAATACTTGTTTCCCTGCTGTCTTTCAAGGTTATAGCTAGGGCATAGATCAGTGTTCATACCTGAGCTTCCATTGCTGTTAGAGTTCCTCTCTATATAGCCTGGCCAGTATGTAGTCCAGTTCTTATGTCCAGCCTTCCAATCCAGATCCCTGGACACTGGATCTCTCTTCACATACCTTCTGGCACGGGTCTTAGGGTCCCTTCCACGTGCAGCCGTCTCCCTCACAGGTACCGTCTGGAGATTCCTAGCTCTGCAGCAACATTCCTCTGGCTTTCCCCAGTCCAATGGTGTATGCTGGCCCTTGGAATGCCTCCCAGTATACGTACTGCTCTGGACTCTTCTAGACCTCTCAAAGGCTTTTCTCTTCTTTCTTCCAAAGGGTTTCTTGCCCTCTCTGTCCGTCCGGTTTGGCTTCTGCTTCTGATAATCCTTCAGATGAAACTGAGGATAATTCTCTGGATATCCAAGGTGATCATGAAGATGATGATGATCCTCAGGATAATTCTCTGTAGAATAAACTCTACCTTTATTCTGCTTAGATGAGTGCTCCTCCCTAATACAGCGCAGCTGTGCTGAATCAGGCCCTGCCCTTTGAGATGAGTGCTTAGGGATTACCTCATAGCCCTCCTGATTGAACACACGTTTCCCCACTTCAGCTCCTCTAATGGCTGTTGGAAACCTGGTGCATTCTGGGACTGGTAGTCTTTTATGGGAAAATTCTGTTTTCTTATTTCTACCAGAACTGACAGGTTGCTTGTTCAGAGTCACTTCACCTTTTCTATAGCTCCTTCCTGAGCTATGATAAGCTTCCCTATCACAACCCTATCATCAGCTCTTGAGCTTCACCATTTAATCCCTCTCATTCAGCCATCTCCTCTCTCTCTGAAACAACCTCACCCTCATTACCACCGTTCTGTCTCCTCTCTGCCCCGCACTCTTCTACTCCTTCTCCTTCACTCTTCCGGAGATATCAACCCCAACCCTGGCCCCCCTAGACTTTTGTCATACTCCCAGAACAGATCCTCATGCAACAGCTCAAATCTTATTCATATCCCTTTCCTTTCCCTCTCCTCTCTCCCTTTCTCATGCGCCTTGTGGAACACACACTCCATCTCAAATAAACTCATGATGTCTTTATCTCTAATGCTCTCCATTTCCTTGCTCTAACTGAGACCCGGCTCCACCCAGAGGACTCAGCTTCAGTCACTGCTCTCTGTCATGGTGGCTATCAATTTTCCCACACGCCTCGTCCCACTGGCCATGATGGCAGTGTTGGTCTTCTGCTCTCTCCTTCCTGTCAATTTCAACCCCTCCAGATGCCTCCTTTGAAGCCCACTCCATCCGGCTTTTTACTCCACTACCTCTCCAATAAGCTGTTATTTATCGACCCCCTGACATGTCCACTTCTACCTTTTTCTCTGACTGACTCTTGGCTTTCCTTCTTTCTGGATTCATCTTCCCCCTCCTTTTTCTTGGGGATTTTAACATTCATGTTGATAACCCCTCTGACCCTTATGCTTTAAAGCTCCTCTCCCTTACCTCATCATTCAACCTCCAACTTTGCTCTACTGCCCCTACTCACCAGCAAGGCCACTGCCTCGACCTTGTATTCTTCTCTAATTGCTTACCCTCTAACTTCTGTACCTCACTTATTCCTTTATCCGACCATCACCTGCTAAACTTCACTCTTCATCACTCACCACCTCAACTTTACATAAGAACATAAGATATGCCATACTGGGTCAGACCAAGGTCCATCAAGCCCAGTATCCTGTTTCCAACAGTGGCCAATCTAGGTCATATGTACTGTCAGACGGCTGCCTAGGGTGAGAACTTACACAATCTTGACGATGCATATATTCATATGATTCTTGCAAGGTATTGTGGGTAATGTAGTTCTTTCACTCCAAACACAGCTGAAGACAATAATTGAGTTGTGAAACCAGTGGTTAAAGCCAATAAAATACTTCTTTTATTGATGGGGTTTAATTCACCCAGCACAAGTATGCTTGGAAGCAATATAAATGAGGTTACTTGCTTGCAGTGTTTAAATGGATAACATAAAGTCACAAAGCAAATCAGAAAACAACCTTCAGCTTGTCAGGCAATTAGCTAATGTTTTCTTAGCAAATAATTACCAAATAAAAAGGCACAAAGAAATGAATAAACTTTGCTTGTTAGGTTAACTTCTGCTTATTTTCCACACAGATCCTGCAGTGATTCTCTCTTGCTCACACACACAATCAGGTGCAGCTTTAATTACTATCAATTGACCAGCTGAAACCCTTTAGCTGGCTGGCTGCTACTGTGTGAACCCAAATCCTGCTTTAAGAGCTGTTTTGCAGTGGAAATAAGAACAAAGTTAGGTTTCTTTGTGATGGCTGATGTGTTTGCTCACAGAAAGCTAGCAATAGCATTGGGATAGAGAACAGTCCATGTAATTAATAGTCTCATCTGCTGTAATTTCCCCTTCATCAATCAGCATAGGGTCACTATCATACATTGGCACAGATGAGTCTTTCAATAAGGCACTATCATGAGAATGCTTATTCCTTTGCTGCCATTCACTATTATAGATAGGGTCTGGATCAGTGTTCATACCTGAGCCTCTCCTGCTATCATAATTCCTCTCTGTATAGCCTGGCCAGTATGTAATCCAGTTCTGATGTCCAGCCTTCCAATCTTGATCCCTGGACACTGGATCCTCTCTCACATACCTTCTGGCATAGGTCTGAAAGTCCTTTCCACGTGCAGTCTTCTCTCTTCCAGGTAGCCACTGGTGATTCCTATCTCTGCCATTCCATTCCTCTGGCTGACTCCAGTCCAATGGACTCTGCTGGCATTTGGAATACCTCCCAGTATAGGTACTGCCTTGGAATCTCCCAGACCTTCCAATGGCCTTTCTTCTCTTCCTTCCAGAGAGTTTCCTTCTCTCTCTATCCGCTTGGCTTGGCTTCTGCTTCTCGAGATGATGTTGGTGCTTGAGCTTGAAGCTGTTGCTGTATCTGTGTCTGAAGCTGTTGCTGTCCCTTTTCCTGAAGCTCTTTCTGTAGCTGTTATCTGTAGAATCAGCTCTATTCTTATTCTGTCTTAATGTGTGCTCCTCCCTAACACAGCGCAGCTGTGTTGAATCATGCCCTGCCCTTTGAGATGAGTGCTTAGGGATTACCTCATAGCTCTCTTGATTGCACACACGTTTTCTCACTTCAGCCCCCCTCATGGCTGCTGGAAACCTGGTGCATTCTGGGACTGGTAGTCTTTTATGTGAAAACTCTGTTTTCTTACTTCTACCAAAACTAACAGGTTGCTTGTTCAGAGTCACATCATCTTTTCTATAGCTCCTACCTGAGCTATGATAAGCTTCCTTATCACAGTACCTAGCAGTTTCCCCAAGAGACACAGGTTCCACCATGCTTGTACTGGGTCAAGCATTGATATCCTGGGACCCTTCTTAATAATGGTTTATGGACCTTTCCTCCAGGAACTTGTCCAAACCTTTTTTAAACCCAGCTACACTAACAGCCTTTACTACATCCTCCGGTAACAAATTCCAGAGTTTGATTACACGTTGAGTGAAAAAATATTTTCTTTTATTAGTCTTAAATAGTTTACCCTGTAGCTTCATTGCATGTCCCCTAGTCTTTCTATATTATGATAAGGGAAACAATCGATCTACGTTTACCTGTTCCACTCCGTTCATTAATTTATAGACTTCTATCATATCTCCCCTCAGCCGTCTCTTTTCCAGGTTAAAGAGCCCTAACCTTTTTAGCCTTTCTTCATAGGAGTATCCTTCCATCCCCTTTACCATTTTGGTGGCTCTTTTCTGAACCTTTTCTAATATCGCTATATCCTTTTTAAGATACGGCGACCAGAATTGCACACAATATTCAAGGTGCGGTCTCACCATGGAACGATATAGAGGCATTATAATATCTTTTGTTTTATTTTCCATTCCTTTCCTTATCATACCTAGCATTCTATTTGCTCTCTTGGCCGCCACTGCACACTGGGCCAAGGGCTTTAACATGGTATCCACAATGACGCCTAAATCTTTTTCCTGGGTGGTGGTTCCTAATGTGGAACCTTGCATCGTGTAACCATAGTTTGGGTTGTTCTTCCCTAGGTGCATAACCTTGCACTTGTCCACATTAAATTTCATCTGCCATTTTGATGCCCAGTCTTCCAATTTATCAAGATCCTCTTGCAATTTTCCACAATCCTCTTGGGTTTTAACAACTTTAAATAGTTTTGTGTCATCTGCAAATTTGATAACCTCACTTGTTATTCCACTTTCCAGGTCATTTATGAATATGTCAAAAAGCAGCGGACCCAGCACAGATCCCTGGGGTACACCACTATTCACCTTTCTCCATTGGGAAAATTGGCCATTTAGCCCTACCCTCTGCTTTCTATCTTTTAACCAGTTCCTGATCCACAATAGTACACTGCCTCCTATCCCATGACTCTTTAGTTTTGCCAAAAGTCTCTGATGAGGGACCTTGTCAAAGGCTTTCTGAAAGTCCAGATACACAATATCAACCGACTCACCTTTGTCCACCTGTTTATTCACACCTTCAAAAAAACATAACAGATTAGTAAGACAAGATCTTCCTTGTCTAAAGCATTGTTGGCTGTCTCCCATTAGGCCATGACTAACTACATGCTGAGTAATTTTATTCTTTATGATGGTTTCTACCATTTTTCCCGGTACAGACGTCAGGCTCACCGGTCTGTAGTTTCCCGTGTCACCCCTGGAACACTTTTTAAAAATTGGTGTTACATTGGCGATCCTCCAATCTTCAGGTATTAGAGATGATTTTAATGATAGTTCACAGATAAATAATAGCAGGTCTGCAATCTCATATTTCAGTTCTTTCAACACCCTTGGATGTATACCATCCGGCCCAGGTGATTTGCTACTCTTCAGTTTATCTAATAGTTGTAAGACATCTTCCCAATGTATCGATATTTCTTTCAATTCTTCCGCACCTTTAAATACCACTTCAGCCATGGGTAACATCCCTACATCTTCCTCAGTAAAGACCGAAGCAAAGAATTCATTCAGTCTCTCCGCTATCGCCTTGTCGCCTCTTAGTGCTCCTTTAACCCCTCTATCATCTAATGGACCAACTGACTCTCTCACAGGTTTTTTGCTACGAATGTACTTGAAAAAGTCTTTATTTCGCGTTTTTGCTTCCGCAGCAAGCTTCTTCTCAAATTCTCCCTTTGCCTGCCTTATCAATGCCTTGCATTTGACTTGCCAGTGCTTGTGCTGTTTCCAGGTTTCGTCGTTTGGCTCTTTGTTCCATTTCCTGAAAGATGCTTTTTTGGCAACAACAGCCTCTCTGACCTCACCTTTAAACCATGCTGGCAGTTTTTTGGACTTCCTTCCATTTTTCTTCCACTTCAAGATAGTATTTTTCAACAACACCCAAGCTTGATGTACGTCTTTAACTTTTACAACTGCTCCTTTTAGTTTTTTCTTAACTATTTTCCTGCCCTGTCTCCTCCAATCTCTTTAGAAATGTTCATGCTATTCACCTATTGGCTCTCTCCTCCACTGTCTCATCACCTCTTTCCTCCACTATGTCATCTGAGTCTGTTGATGAGGCAGTAGCTTCCTGTAGCACTTCACTCTCCTCTGCTCTGGATGCTCTTGCTCCACCCGTGCCATGTCCTGTGGGGCGTACTGTGCCTTAACCCTGGCTGTCTTCCACTATCCACTATCAACATTTCCGTGCCCGCTCAGCTGAGCGTGCTTGACTTAAATCCCATGCCCTTGCGAATTTTCTACACTTCAAAGTCATGCTTGTCTCTTTCCAGTCAGCCATAGCACTCGCCAAACAAAACTAATATGTCCATCTGACTAAATCTCTTGCCTCTGACCCTCACCGTCTCTTTACAACTCTCAATTCTCTGCCTCCGACCCCTCCATTCCTTTTTGCCCAAACCCTAGCTGACTACTTCCATGAGAAAAATTCATAAGATCACACTCCAATTCCCCAATAGGTCAACTACTTCCCCTCCTCCCTCTCTTCACTCCCAACTCCCCCCCTACCTCTGCTACCTTTTTTTCCTTTTCTATGATCTCTGAAGAGGAAACCACTCACCTTATTTCCTCATCAAACTTGCTATCTGCTCCTCTGATCCGATTCCCACCCATCTCCTTATCTCCATCTTCTCCACTAGTCCCTTCCATCTCTCATAGTCTCAATCTATCGCTCTCCACTGCAACTTTTCCTGCAGCCTTCAAGCATGCTGTGGTCACTCCTCTCCTCAAGAAACTTTCACTAGGTCCTACCTGTCCTTCTCACTATTGACCCATCTCCCTCCTCCCCTTCATTTCTAAAATACTTGAATGTGTGGTTCACTGCCATTGTCTCAACTGTCTTTCCTCTCAAGCCCCTCTGGATCCTCTATAATCCGGCTTTCGTCTTTTACATTTAATTTAATTTAATTTAATTAACAGTTTCTTATATACCGCATCTTCCCAAGATCAAATGCGGTTTACATAGAACAAGGTAACATAACAGACAGGTGTCTGTTTTTACAGTGAACATCTTAGAACCATAACAACTACATTACAATAATAGAACAAGCAAGAACTATTTACAGGGAACAAAATAAGTAACAGATACAGTGTTGTATGTGACATTTAAGGATAATAAGCATATAGAGTTTCACATCATTTGTCAATTCTAGTTTGGTTTATGGGGAAACTTACTTGGTATTATCCATTTTCTAGCAGGGGAGGTGTGTTTGGCAAAGATCCGTAGTATGATGTGAACAGGTGCGTTTTAAGTTTTTTGCGGAATTCTTTAATCTCTACAAGTGATCTTATTTCAACTGGAAGGGCATTCCATAGAGTGGGGGTAGCGTGTGAGAATGCCTTTTTGTTTGTTATCTTTCTGGATTTTATAAATTCTTTCGGAGTCCTTAATTTGTTTGTATGATCTCTCCTGTGTGAGTTATTAGTAGGTTGTTTAGTGATGAGGTTGGCTAGGGTGGGTGGTGCCATGTTGTTTAGAGTTTTGAAGGCAGTTGTAAGAGTTTTGTATATTATTCGGCTTTGTATCGGAAGCCAGTGTAAGTTCTCCAGTATCGGAGTGATATGTTGAAATGGGGGGACCTTCATAATGGTCCTGGCCGCTGCATTTTGTGCAATTTGTAGTCTTCTCAAGTTTTGTTTTGTTGTGCCTAGGAGTATTAGGTTTGCAAAGTCGAAATGAGGCGTGATTATGGCTTGTATTATTTGCTGGAAATCTTGTAGGTGCATTAGCGGGCGTAGCTGCTTTAGGATTTTGAGTTTGAAGTATACTTTCTTCGTTGTATTTCTTATATGTGTTTCCATGTTGAGATGTGTGTCAAGTATTACACCTAGATATCGTACTTCCTTTTTTAGTTTGATTTCTTGGTTTTGCAGAGTGATGTGTGTAGGGGGTAAGTATGAGAGGTTTCTTGTTACAATTAGGGCTTCTGTTTTTGCATGATTGATGTAGAGGTTATTTTCATTTAGCCATGTAGTTAGTTCCCTTTTTACATTCTACCGAAACAGATCTTGCCAAAGTCTCTAGTGATTTGTTCCTGGCAAAATCCAACAGCCTTTACTCAGTCCTCATCCTTCTTGACCTTTCTGCTGCTTTTGACATGGTTGACCACAACTTTCTCCTTGATACCTTGTCCTCGCTTGGTTTTAAGGACTCTGTGCTATCCTGGTTCTCTTCTTATCTCTCCCATCGCTCTTTTAGTGTTTGTTCTGGTGGATCCTCCTCTACTGCTATCCCGCTCTCAGTTGGTGTACCCCAAGGATCTGTCTTGGGCCCACTCCTTTTTTCTCTATATACCCAGTCCCTTGGTGCACTCATCTCTTCCCAAGGCTTTCAGTACCATCTTTATGCTGATGACTCCCAGATCTAACTCTCTATACCTGAAATCTCTCTGGCAATCCAGGCCAGTATCTTTGCCTGCCTTTCTTACATTGCTGCTTTGATGTCTCACCGTCTCTTGAAATTGAGTGTGGTCAAAACTGAGCTTCTTATTTTTCCCCCTAAACCCTCCTCTCCCCTTCCCCCTTTCTCAGTCTCTGTGGATAATTCTCTACTCTTCCCTGTCTCCTCAGCTCACAATCTTGGGGTCATCTGATTCCTCTCTCTCCTTCTCCACACACATCCAACTGATAGCTAAAACCTGCCATTTCTTCCTCTACAACATCAACAAAATTTGCCCATTCCTTTCTGACTACACTATTAAGACACTTAGCCACTCTTTAGTCACCTCCCTTCTAGACTATTGTAACCTACTCCTTGCTGGTCTCCCTCTGAATCATCTCTCTCCCCTTCAATCTGTTCAATACTCTGCTGCGCAGCTAATCTTCCGCCAGCCTCATCATGCTCATATAACCTTTCTTCTCAAGTCACTTCATTGGCTCACTATCTATTTCCACAGCCAGTTCAAATGTCTCCTGCTGACCTATAAGTGCATTCACTCTGCAGCTCCTCACTACCTTATCTCTCCCTGCACCCCTCCTCGGGAACTCTACTGTTCTGGCAAATTGCTTCTATTTGTGTCCTTCTCTTCACTTGCTAACTCCTGACTTTGTTCCTTTCACCTTGCTGCTCCTTATGTCTGGAACAAACTACCTGCGTTTGTAAGTCAGGTGCCTTCTCTGACCCGTTTCAAATCCAGGCTGAAAATTCACCTCTTCACTGCTGTTTTTGGATCTTGACTCACCTAATTTTCTTTGTGTTTCTTTACCATTCTTCCTAGATGTGTCCTGTGTCTACAGCTACTGTATTGTCTGTCTTGACTGGATTGTAAGCTCTGTTGAGCAGGGACCGTCTTTTACTTGTGTCTGTGAAGTGCTGCATACGTTTTGTAGCACTATACAAATGTTCAGTAGTAGTAGTTGTAGTATTAGTAGATGGATCCCTGAGGCACTCCACGTCAAGAGAAAATCCCTTGATAGGGAAGAACAAAAGAATCCTTAATGAACAATGCATAACTAGCAGGGCATAACTTTAAGTGGTTCGTTTAAAAGTCTAAGATGGGACTGATTGAGCACAAAATGCCCTGAGTTGGCTCTGAGCTTGGAGGACCTCGCTGATGTGAGGAAGACTCGCCCCAGGCATGTGTTGAACTGAGCCCTGAGATACTCCAAGTCCTAAGAAGGAAGCAGGCTGTTGTTGGGATAGTTGATCACCAATCTCAGTCTTTATAGTCATTAAATCACCCGGGTTGTATCTTCTCTGGACTTCACCAGAAAGTCTGACAGGTTCAGCTCGTCATCCAGGTATTGGTGAATCTAGATTCCCTGCTTGCGCAGAAATGCTGCTACCACCACTAAAACCTTCAAGAAGTATGAGGAGCCGTGGCCAGGCCAAAGGGCAGAGCCTGGAATTGGAAGTGGCAATCCAGGCCACAGAAGCAGAGGAACTACTGGCACTGCTGCTGCATGGGAATATGGAGGTCTGCTTCAGTGAGATCTAGGGAGATAAGAAGCTCTCCTTGCTGAGCAGATGCAATAACCAACCTGATGGTCTCCATGAGGAACTCAGAGAGTGGCATTGACTGCTTTCAGGTCTAGAATAGGCCAGAAAGAACCACCCTTCTTGGAAACCACAAAGTAGATGAAATAACAGCCCTGACCCTGCTCTTCAGGAGGTGCAGGTAAAATAGCTTGCAACATCAGGAGGCACTGAAGAGGTTACTTGATCACAGTCCACTTGAGCAGGGAGCCACAGGATATCTCTTAGAAGCTCCATAAACTTCAGTGCATAACCCTGCCTCAGAACCTCAAGAACCAATTAATCTGAAGTAATTTGGGTCCATTTTGAGAGAAACAGCCTGGCACCCCCAACAGCTATTGCGAGGACTTACTGGCACCCCCAACAGCTATTGAATCTTGGCTGAGAGCCACAAAAGTGCTGCCCCTTCTGGACTCTAGGCCCAGAGGAGGAATAGGTTCTACCTGGACTCCCAGCAGTCTGAAAGGGCTTCCAAGCCCTATTCAAGATACTTCATGAGGCAGACCAAGTGCTCTTGGGTCTGTCTTCCAGAAGCCCTTGAGGGTGAGACACCCCAGGTCTCTACCAGCTTCTTAAGATTCTCCCCAAAGAACAACTTGTCCTTAAAAGGGAGTTTGCTCAACCACAACTTAGAGGCTGCATCAGCAGACCACTTGTGTAGCCAAATCCTCTGCTTCTCCACAATCACTGATGCCATGTGCTTGAAGGAAATCCTGATCAAGTCATAGAAGGCATCTGTCACATATGCAGCATCAAACTCGAATATGGCAGTCTCCGTGTTGTTCAAGAGCTGCTGAACCCAACACAAGAGTCCTCTGGCCACCAGACCAGCACGTAGGTCTGCCAGGGAATCCAAGGCTAAGGCCATAAAGGCATTCTTAAGGAGGGTTTCCAATTTCTTATCATGAGACTCCTTGAGCACAGCACCACTTTCCACTGGAATAGTCGTGAGCTTGGTCACCGCCATGATGAAGGCATCCACTGTTGGAGCCCAAAATGCTGATCCAGCTCACTTTGGGGAAGGGGATAAAACCAAGAGATGACCTTAAGGTCCATAAGACCCAGCTCTGGATTTTCCCATTGAGAGACCAGGAGCTGCCACAAGGGCTCAGGCAAAGGAAAGAGGCCAGTAAAACACCTGATACCTACCAAAATAGGGCCAACCTGTGATGATGATAATGGCGCAGGCTCCACAATGTGTATGGCTGCCATAACATCTTGAATCAGCATCAAAAAGTTCTCTCTGTGAAAAAGATGTAGCACTGAAGGAGAGTCCTCTTCACCATTCCAACCACCCTGTGCAGAGGATAAGGCAGGGCTCCAGAAGGCATACACAAACTGAGGTTCATCCCAGGGTGTTCAGCCTGCTTACTGGCTGTGACTGAACCACTTGAAGGCCCATGGCCCCCTGTAGGGAGCCTTGGACCTCAGAACCTTGCACACAGAGTTGTCAAGCATCATGAAGAAACTGTAAACAGCCCATGAGCTGTTTCAGCAGCTGCTGCTTGAAACTAGAAGAAAATGAACCCTGAGGCCCTGTGAGTCCTGAGAGGAGCTGCTGGAATGAGCCTGAAGCCTCCTCAGCCCTGGTTTCACGTGCCCAGCCAACATCCAAGGAGGTTGCCTGGCCCACAAGAGAAAAAGGCATAAAGGGCCCAGAGGAGGCAACAGAATCAGCATGGGACCTGAGGTCTCTTGTAGGGATCCTCACAACGCTGACAATATTGGGTCTTGTCAATCTCCATCACCCAGAGGGCAAAAGTAGCCAGTCGCAGTGCTAACCTGACAAGAACCACGAGAGTCACAACGCTGGATACCAAGCATCTTGTAATGCTCCACGCTTCACACAGTGAAAAGAAAAAAAAAACACAACCCCCCCCCCCCCCCACAGGCCACAAAATAAGGATCCTGATTGGGGAAACCCAAGCAGGTCTATCTGCAGTGCTGCACCAGTCCAAACACCTTGTCTCCTACTGGAAACACAAATACTGGCTTCTCCCAGTGCTGAACCAGTTTATATACACTCAGTGATGACATCACTGCTCAAGTCTGCCTCCACCTGCTAGCAAGGGAGCATCACCCACTTGTTTGAACTGGTCTTAATGGATGATAAAGAAGGTGGGATTTTAGAGTAGATTTGAATATGGCCATATAGAGGGAGTATGATTCATTGACTCAAGAAGTCTGTTCTAGGCCAGTAGTTCTCAACCCAGTCCTCGGGACACACCTATCCAGTCAGGTTTTTAGGATAACCACGATGAATATGCATGACAGAAATTTGCATACAACAAGGTAGTGCATGCATATCTCTCTCATGCATATTCATTGTGGTTATCTTGAAAACCTGACTGGCTAGGTGTGTCCCAAGGACTGGGTTGAAAACCCCTGTTCTAGGCGTATGGTGCAGCAAAAGGAAATCAGCAGCATCAAGAATGACCAAGGAGGTGCATGGTACAGATAAGAGAAACTTATCTGATAAATGGAATTAACGAGGAAGCGTGTAGGGAGCGAGAAGAGATGATAGGTAATGAAGAGCTGCAGAGTGAGTGCATTTGTAAGTAAGGGAAACTCAGACTGTATATGGAAATGGATAGGGAGCCAAAGCAATGACTTGCTGAAAGGACTTACATGGTTGTAGGAAGGTTGAAGGAAGATAAATTATGCAATTGAATTTGAATAGGTTGTAGTAGAGAAAGATGATTCAGTACGAGACCTGTGAGAAGCAGGTTGCCATAGTCTTAAGTGGGAGGTTTTGAAAGAGTAAATGAGCATTTTGGTAGCATGCTCCGAAGGGACATACTTTAGAAATGTTAAAGATGAAGAAAGAGCAAATTTTTAACAGTGTTTTGGATGTGTGTTGAAAATAAGGAAGAGACATCAACGAAGACCCTGACGTTATGGGCTAAGGGAAGCAGAAAGATGAGAGTGGCATCCAGAGAAACAGAAAAAGAGGGAAGAGGGGAAGTGGGTTTGGGAGAAAAGAAGTCCCATCTTGGCTTTTTGCTACAGAGTTAACATGTTTGTGAAAAGAAAGTTCATTATCTAGAGAGGCTCTAAGATATTTCAATGAGGAGGAGAGAGCCATGGAGTTATTATCCAATAGCAGTGTGAAATGTAGAAACCTGGGTCTGCCAGTAAACCAGGTAGCTGATGTTCTTTGGATATTAAGCTTTAGATGATTGGGCCAGGAGGCTGTGTTTGTTAAACAATTCTTGATTGGGGTCAGATCAGGTAAGCTTGGAGAAGTATGGAAAATGAGTAAAATATCATCTACATTGTAATAAGCAGCAATACTGCAATCTTGCATAATCGTTTTTAGAGGGCTGCTGACGATATTCAACAGAAGAGGTGTTAGTACAGAGTCTTGGAGAACCCCACAAACCAAGGGATATGAAGTGGACGAGGTTGGCTCAAAGGATACTGAAAAGGAATGATCAGACAGTAAAGAGGAGAACCAGTGAAGGAGAGTATTATGAAGACCAATATAGTGTAGCTGAGAAGGAAGAACAGAGTGATCAACTAAGTCAAAAGCAGCAGAGAAATCGAGAAAAACAGGTGGTCAAGATAACTGTGCACCTCATTAAGCAAAGAAACAAGAATTGTTCTGGTGCTGTGGCCAAGGCAGAATCCTGATTGTTGCGGATGCAAAGTATTGTTTTTTTCAAGATGGCCCCCACAATTAGGTGAAAACTATGCTTTCCGAGATCTTAGATAGAAAGGGGAGGTTAGAAATTGGTCTATAATTGCCTGCAATTGTTCAATCCAGTAACAGTTTCTTTAATTTAGGACAAACTAAATCTTTCTTCCATGGGAGTGGGACAATACTAAATGTTAGACTATTGTTAACCATAAGAACATAAGATATGCCATACTGGGTCAGACCAAGGTCCATCAAGCCCAGTATCCTGTTTCCAACAGTGGCCAATCTAGGTCATACGTACCTAGCAGTTTCCCCAAAAGAGTACAAATGGAAGTAAACTGAGTATATCAGAATTAATCCAGGAAGACGGGATGGGATCCAGAAGACAAGTAATTTTCCATGAAGAGGCTATGGCTTTAGACAAAGAGATAGCTGAAGCAAGATTGAACAAGCCACAGATATGTGGAAATGTTTTAGGAAGAGGAGGGGCTGGAGAGGATAATGAAATGAGAACAGCTGGGTCTAAATGAAGACCAGAACAAAAACACATTATGAATGTCAATGACTTCTTCGCAAAAGTAGGAAGCAAGTTGATGAGATGAAGGACAACTCTGAGAGTTGGGGAGGCAGTGGGATTTGCAAACTTCTTGTCCAGTTCATTGTATCCCATACCCAAAAGGTCAAGGGTTTGATTCCCACTGGCATTCCTTGTGACCTTGGGCAAGTCACTTTACCCTCCATTGCCTTGGAAGAAAAGGTCTGGCAATCTACTTCCAGTGATACATTGCCAAGAAAACCCAGAAGTAGCTGGGTTGCTAGGAGTCAGCACTGACTTGATGGCACTAAAAAAAAAAGAAGTAATGCCTAACCTGGAAATATGACAGCAGATAGTCATAGTCAACATTTATTTATGTAGGGACTTGGCTCGTCCCTATATCAGGTTTGACACTTAGCCAGCTTTTTCCTTCCCCAGGCTTGACTCTCCCCAGCTTCCTCTGTCCTGTCACTTCTGGCCCTGGCCTCACCCCCACAGGTCACATCTGACCCTGCCTGCCCCCCACACAAAATTACACTTCCTTTCTGTCTGTAAATTAAGCCCCGCATTAGGGTCACCTATGTCAATTAGACTGTGAAAGCAAAAAGACACAATTGCTTTATTTACAAACTGTAAAGGCTTCCAGCAATTTCCTGAGAAATGCAGTGAACACAAGTGGAGTAGCAACATTTTGATTTATGTCAGCACATCTCTCGACTTTAAATGTGATTCATTGAGCTTTGTTAGTACCAAAATATGCTTAATGTTAATGGAATTGTCACACCTTAAACCTCACTGGCTATGATAATTCTAAATACGCAAATGTACTAATTTAGATTCTGAGATTTTATTTATTTATTTTATTTATTTAACAGTATTTCTAAACCGCCTTATCTTATTAATCAAGGTGGTATCACAGCAAACAATCGGGTAAAGTGAGCGTGTTATTCATGCAGTGAGGGAGAGACTTTGACTTGAGTGTATGTTGTGTTGTGTGCGAGATTAGTTTGAGCTATGTACAATGTGCGCTATATACATTGGGGCTATACAACATTTTCTATACATACAGTGTTAGGAGGTATCATGTGCTGTTATACGTTCTCTGAGGTTATGTGATGTGTCCATAGTGTTCTATGAACAGCATGGTCTTCAGCTGTTTTCTAAAGTCTTTGAGGTCTGTTGTTGCCCTCAAATCGTTCGGGAGTTTGTTCCATATTGTTGGAGCAGCCATGGAGAGTGCTCTGTCTGTTGTGTCTTTGCGTGTGTGTTTGAATTCACTTGGGGTGCTGATTTGGTTGTGTGTTTAAGAACATAAGAACATAAGATATGCCATACTGGGTCAGACCAAGGTCCATCAAGCCCAGTATTCTGTTTCCAACAGTGGCCAATCTAGGTCATACGTACCTAGCAGTTTCCCCAAGGGACACAGGTTCCACAATGCTTGTATTGGTTCAAGCATTGATATCCTGGGTCCCTTCTTAATAATGGTTTATGGACCTTTCCTCCAGGAACTTGTCCAAACCTTTTTTAAACCCAGCTATACTAACAGCCTTTACTACATCCTCCGGTAACAAAATCCAGAGTTTGATTACACGTTGAGTGAAAAAATATTTTCTTTTATTAGTCTTAAATAGTTTACCCTGTAGCTTCATTGCATGTCCCCTAGTCTTTCTATATTCTGATAAGGTAAACAATCGATCTACGTTTACCCGTTCCACTCCGCTCATTAATTTATAGACTTCTATCATATATCTCCCCTCAGCCGTCTCTTTTCCAGGTTAAAGAGCCCCAACCTTTTTAGCCTTTCTTCATAGGAGTAGCCTTCCATCCCCTTTACCATTTTGGTGGCTCTTCTCTGAACCTTTTCTAAAATCGCTATATCCTTTTTAAGATACGGCGACCAGAATTGCACACAATATTCAAGGTGCGGTCTCACCATGGAACGATATAGAGGCATTATAATATCTTTTGTTTTATTTTCCATTCCTTTCCTTATCATACCTAGCATTCTATTTGCTCTCTTGGCCGCCGCTGCACACTGGGTTTGTTTTCTTCTTGGACGTGTGCTGGTGTCTGGTTGTATGAGGGTGTGCAGGCTGTTGGCTGATGTGTGCTGATTTATCTTAAATAGGTTTATGATAGTTTTGTATCTGATGCGTGAATTGATTGGGAGCCAGTGTAAGTCCTTCAAGATGGGTGTGATGTGCTCCTGTCTTGCTGTTCCAGATATTATTTGTGCTGCAGTGTTTTGTGCCAGTTGGAGTGGCTTGAGGGCTTGCTTTGGTAGTCCAAGGTATATTGGATTGCAGAAGTCCAGCAGTGGGGTTATCAGTGCTTGACAGACGGTACGGAAGTGTTCAGGGGCGAGGAGTGGTTTCAGTCTTCTGATGATTCGCATCTTGTAGTAGGCTTTTTGGATTGTTTTGTCTATGTGTGGCTTGAGATTGAGTTTATTGTCCAGAGTAACTCCGAGGTATCTCACTTCTGATCTTATTGGTATAGTAGTGCTTTGTATCTTTATATTTGGTGGGTGTATGAAGCTTTGGTTCCGAGTGATGATTAGAGCTTCTGTCTTGCCGTAGTTGATTGCGAGGTTGTTGTTTTGACACCAACTTGTCATTTGGGTAAGGCAGTATGTTATCTTAGAGAAGTCCGGGTTGTCGACTGATATCAGGGTGTATATCATGATATCGTCTGCATATATTGTGTATTGAATGTTGTTCTCTTTCATGATGTCGCATATTGGTTGGATGTAGATGTTAAATAGTAGTGCTGAGAGTGCGAATCTTTGGGGTACTCCTTGGTGGACATTTATGGGTCGGGAGGTGTTGTGGCCCACCTTGACCTGTAACTGTCTTTCGGTTAAGTATGAATAGAACCATTTCAAGGTGACACCATGTATCCCAGTGTTTTTTAGTCTTTCCAGGAGTATGTTGTGGTCCACTGTGTCGAAGGCTGAGGAGATGTCGATGAAGATCATTATGATTCCATTCTTGGTGTTGTCAATTATTCTTAGGATGCTGTCGAAGAGGTAAATCAGTAGTGTTTCGACTCCATGGTTGGGACGAAAGCCTTGTTGGTTGTCATCAAGTCTTTCATGTTTGTCGATGTGCTCCTGTAGTTGTAGTTGAACTGTTTTTTCGATGATTTTTGCCAGGAAGGGTATGCTGGAAATTGGTCGGTATGCTGCTGGGGTTTTTTTGTTGAGAGTTGTTTTCTTTGTGATTGGTCTTACTGAGGCGAGTTTTAGTTGCTTTGGCATGAGTCCTTGAGTGAGTGAGTTGTGCACCATGTTGTGTATGGTGTGGATAAAGCTTGATTTGGTGGCTTTGACCCATGACACTGGGCACGGGTCTGTAGGGGCAGTGCTTGTGTTGATTGTGGAGATGATGTGGGATAGCTGCTCTGTTGAGGGTGAGTAGAATGTGTCCCAGGTTTTGGTGTGTACGTCTGTCCTGGTGGTTACGCTGGGTGTTGTTCGCTCTGCGGAGTGAAATTTGTCCTTGATGTGGTCGGCAAATTCCTGTGGATCTATTTGTACTTCCTCTTCTGTTGTTTGCTCTTTTGTGAGGATTTTTACGATTTCGAAAAGCTCTCTGGGTTTGTTGATGGAAGTATTTATCATGTTTGTGTGGAATTCCCTCTTTGATTGGTTGATGTGTTCATTGTATTGTTTTTGCCTTGTTAGGTAAAGATGCTGGTTGTCTATTGTCTTGTTTTTTCTCCATCTCCATTCAATCTTCCTGAGTTCCCTCTTTTCCTGTCGTATTTTTGCTGAGTACCATGGTTTGTTTTGTCTCCTGTTGTGATGGTGTTTCTCGGGCCTGCCATCAGATGATTTGGCGGCGTTAGCTAAAATGCTGTTCCAGCTGGAAACTTGCTCCTCCAGGTCGTCTGTTGTAATGGTCAGGTGTTGTATCGTGTCCTGTATGAATTTGTCCCTGTCGAAATTCTTGAATCGTCTTTGTGTGTGGGATGTCTGCTCGTTCGTTTATCTGGTCTTCTTGTAATCGCAGCTTTGTCTCGATTATGTAGTGGTCGGACCATGGCACTGGGGTAATGGTGGGCGTTGAAATTAGGTCTCTTGATGTTAGGTAATTGGATGCGAAGATGAGGTCTGGGGATGATCCATGTTTGTGCGTTGGTGCATTGATTACACAGGTACACTAAAAAAATTTTTTTTAAACTGCCTCTAATGTTTCGATTGATTTTTACGTTTTTTGGTGCGCTGAATCCAAATCTGGTAACCAATTTGCTCCATTACGTAAAGATTTTTTGCTACATTGGGTTAGCAGTTTGAGGTGAACATTTCAGATTGAGTGCGATCGAGATAAAAGTTTCTTGGATGAATTCTTTATACTAATTGTTTAGTAGTTATTCAAATAAGAATAAAGAAAATTGTAACAAGGCAGCACATAAGAATAGAGTAATGTCAACAAAACACACTGTGATGATAGCAAAATTGTCTGCACTTAAAACAGCCACATACATGTGCACAAACATTGAGCATATAAGAGCGAGGTTAGACACAAAGCAAAGCAAAGAAATGTGCAAAAAATGTTGTACAGGTATGTATGTAAGAATAGAAAACGCAAACCGCACCATTGCAATACATGAAGACAAACACCCGATGGTGTGAAAATAAAATTCTAATAAATGAGATCCGACACTGTGGTAATAACTAGCAAATTTTTATTTCAAAGTTTAGTAAAAACACGATATTTGTCAACACAGTTTAGATTTTAAAGTCATTCTTGGGTCAAACAATCTCCTGGTGGGCCCGTTTCTTCTTCCCCCGAATGCTTCTCTTGGTGCACTGCTTGGCGTATTTTTCATCTGGGGTTTCCCGCAGCAGCAACCAGCAGAAATCAGCCATCATAGTGGTGTTCCATCTTCCTTGGTACCTTCTCTCTGCGTCCTTGATGTCCTGGTGAAACCTTTCACCTTGTTCTTCACTGTACGCTCCCAAGTTTTTGGGAAAGTAGTTCACATGGGAGTGCAAGAAATGGACTTTCAGGCTCATGTTACAGCCTTGCTCTGTGAAGGCATTGAGCATCCTGGCAACAATATCCTTATAGTTCTCATCCCGCCTGTTCCCCAAGAATTTGAGAACAACATCCTTGAAGGAATCCCAGGCTTCTTTTTCCTTCTCAGACATCGTTTCAGCGAATGCTCCATCTGAAATGAGTTTCCTTATATCAGGGCCAACAAACACTCCTTCCTTTAGCTTTGCTTCAGAAAGTCGGGGGAACTTTGAGCAAAGGTGCCGAAAGCACTCACCATCTTTTGGAAGGGACTTGATGAATTGCTTAATGAGACCCAACTTAATGTGGAGAGGTGGTAATAGAATTTTATCACGAGGTACCAAGCTCTCATGAAGAACATTTTTCTCACCGGGTCTCAAATACTCCCGAATTGGCCAGTCTTTTTTCCCCCAGTGTAGGTCGCGGGCCCGGCTATCCCACAAGCAAAGGAAGCAGGGATATTTGGTGAAACCGGATTGCTGCCCTAATAGCATGGATAGAATTTTAAAGTCTCCACAAATCATCCACTTATGCTCATCATAACGAATCTTCTGAAGAATCAGGGCCAAATTCTCGTATTTTTCTTGGAGAATAACAGAGTGAGCAATAGGAACTGAAGCGAATGTGTTGCCATTATGAAGAAGAACACCTTTTATGCTGTCTTTTGACGAATCAATGAACAGCCGCCATTCAGCAGGATCATACTTGAGTTTAAACTTTTCCATCAGTCCGTATATATCGTTGCAAAATACCAAATCTTCCTCTTTGCTGAAATACTTCAAAAATTGTGTCTCGCGGTTGCGGTATGTAGCGCCCCTAGTGCCCGTACCTTGACCTTGAGGGTTTAAGGTAGGGCTAGCCTGGAGGTCATCTTGTAGTTGTGGGTGACCGAGTGAACAGGCAAGGCACGAATAGAGAAAATTTATTTCTTTATTAGGGTTTATTTCTCCCGCTCCAAAGATAGGACTTTGTACAGGTTTTGAAGGTTAATATTTTATAGCCAAACAGAAAGTTGAAAAGAGACTGCTTCTTCAATAATGTCCAACTTAAACTTATATTCAAGACAGCCACATTCCTGGCATGTGGGTCTTATATTTTATCCAGCTACAAACAGGAAATTATAAAGTTCATGCAGTACAATTGAGTGAAAACAATCAGCTTATTTTCTTATCCCCATAAGCTCTTGGGTTCATGCACTCCAAACATGTACTATAGCACTTCTTATAGCAGATCACTACACAAGCTCTTGCTTCCCTTTAAACCTTGTCTATGAGGCAGGTTGAGCAGTCCATGGGCTGGTCTAATATAGGCAAAGGATTTAACAGCGTTGCTTGGGGGTCTGGGCTTGACACTGTCTGCTCAGGAACAAGATGCTTTTCTAAGAAAGCCTGAAGCCCTCTTAATAATACTTGAGCTTGCTGGCTGTGAGGAACAGGTGAGGAAACTGCTTCTCCTTGTGGTATACAGAGACTGGGAGGCTTTGCTTCATTCACAGCTATTCTACCGTTACACACACTCTCTTTAGGCACGGTGCTGTAATTACCCCTCCCCCACTTGTCTCTATCAGCAAGTGCTGGAAATCTTACATCATAGGCAGGCAGAGGGTTTTCCTTTGGCAATTCCCCTTTGGATGCTTCTACAATCCTCTGGTAAATATCTCTGGTAAAGATATCTGCAGTATTTCTAAGGCTAGCTTCTTTACTGCTTTCTTCAGGAGTTTTAAAAGAGACACAAGGTTTAATTGCTGGAGGTTCTGGCTGTAGCCAACTGTCTGGATAGATCCTAGGCTTTCCCTGGGTTTCAGAACTACCAATAACACAGTTTGGCTTGTCATAAAAACTCTTATTGCAGTTAAAAGTACCTTGATGAGGAATGCAGGGAGATTCTTCAACCGGTTGCCAGTATTTCCACGGCTGAGCTTCTGGTTCCAAACCGTTAGGCTTCCCACCTGGGTCTCTCTGTGCCACGCCCTCCTCTGAGTCCTGGAAGGTTTCCTGCTGCACTGAGCCTCTCTGGTATCTGTATCCTGGTTTGGTAAATGCTCCTCTCTGTGGTTCCTTTGGCTGGCTTCTCAACCAGTTCTGTTTCTCTAACCAGCTTGTCCTCTGGTTCTTTCTCTCCTTGGGATTTTCATTCCAACTCTTCTCCTCATACGCCTCTGTTGCTTTTCCAGCTGCCTTCTGGCTTTCTCTGTCTTTGCTGCTCTCTCGGTCTCTATTTCTCCTCCTTCCTTCTCTGCCTCTTTCTCTGCCTCTTTCTCTGCCTCTGACTTCATTTTCCTTCTTCCTGTTATACAGGGTACGTCTGTCCTGGGAAGCCCACCTCCTAGCAGGGTGTGCCCAATCAGTGACCTCGCTCCTCCCTTCCCCCGGGTTAGGCTGATCTGACTGATTGTTCCCTTGTGATCTGTGCTGGGAAGGAATTTTACTGCCTCTTCCTGCAATACCAGGTCTTGCCACCGGGTCAATATTTATTTCCATGGCTTCAGGTACTGCTGCAGCGTCACAGGTACCAATAAAAATTGTTGCTGGTGACAATAGATTTTTCTGTTTAAGCCGAGAACCTAGCAGTTGGGCAGCATCTTTTGGGAGTCCTAAATCCCGGACTAAATCATTCAATTCAGCTTGAGAGAAAAGTTCAGGTTTCGGATCTGGTTCAGTTTCAAACTCGGAAGTACTGGACTCATCGGGAAAAGCCATCTGATGAGTCTCATCATGATCAGAACCGTCCACACAAATATGATCCAAAGATTTTGGTGGTTCAGGCACAGGTACTTCGTTGCTATGAGGCATAGGCCTAATTGCTGAGGGAAGGTTGGGGTAACTTAATACGTTCTTATTTTTTAAGTTGTATCCCTTCACAATGCAAGAGCAAAAATAGCAGTCACTGCTGTGGTCTCTTTGTTCACGCCACATCATAGGTATTCCGAAACGAAATGCTTGTTTTTTACCTTTCATCCATAAGCGTAGATCTTCCTCACATGTCTTGCACACTTTGTGAGGAGCCCACGGTTTGTCTTGATCGCCTAACTTCAAACCGAAATAGGTGAAATATACTTTTTTAATAAATGCAGAAATGTTCCTCTGCCGCTTTTTCACGGTATATTCCCCACAAATAAAACAAAAACTGTCCGGAGAGTTGACGCAACCTCTGGCTCTGTGAGCCATCACAAATACACAGCACTGCAAACTACAACTGTAGTGAACCACTTCGGAATAAAGCTGGATTACGACTGAGCAAACAAAAGGTAATAATGAACTTGCAAGAAACTGAAATTTGACAGGAGCGTTCATGTCGCAACCACCGTGTTTGAGCGAGCGAACGAGGCGAGGCGAACAGGAAAGAACATGCGCCAGCGCGAGTACTGGATTTAGCCCCCCGCCTCCCAATTGTCCTGTTAATGTATAAAATGAATACAAAACACTCTAAAATATCATGAGGGAGTGTTTCTAGTTAGTTAACCATTACAACCTCTATTTTGGGCCAAGAAAATAAACTGCAGTCGGCTAAAAAGAAATTATGTGAACATTCCTTATATGGGTAAGAAATCTAATTTTGCAAGAAAACGTGACGTGATGGAACATTTTGGCTATTTTTCCTGGATTCAGCACCCCAAAATCTATAGGAATCAGTTGCAAAACTGGAGGCAGTTTTTTGGTAGTGTACCTGTGTTATTTGTGTGAACTGAAGTGAGGTCATCGCTTGAAGGAAGGCCTCTGCGTCTTTGGCGTTGGTGGACTTGAGGTTGAAGTCTCCAAGCAGTAGTGCTGGTTTGTTATTTGTTGTTATAGCACAGGCTTCTTCTAGTGTGAAGGCTAGTTCGTCGGGTGGAGTTCTGGGTGCTCTGTAGGTTAGGCAGATTGCAATGTGTTTGTTCTTGATGCTGATTGTGTTACATTGCTGGGTATCGGTGAAGTTCTGTGCTTTGAACTTTAGTTTTGTCTTTGCTAATATCAGGACTCCTCCTCCACGCTTGTAGGTGCGTGGGCAGTTGTAAGCTGAGTAGTTGTCCGGTACTAACTGGTTGAGTAGCACATTGTCGGTGGGATTGAGCCATGTCTCTGTGATGCATATTATGTCGGGCTGTCGGTCTTCTATGTGGTCTACAAGAGTGTGTATCTTGTTGCAGACGGATCTGGCGTTTATGAGCTCAATTGTTGTTGAGATGTACAAAAATCCTGAGATCTGATAGGGGTGCTACAGCTTTGACATGAAATTTTAAAGAACTGTGTTCTGGAGAAGGCTATGCAATCAATTCAGAGATGGAGGAATGGAAAATGGCTCATATATATATATATATATATATATATATATACAGGGATGGATTTGCTGTAGGAAGGGGGTACCATCTCCAATGTTCTAATGGTGGGGGCGGAAGGGGGTTACTCGCATCCCCAACTTCTCAGAGAGCTCACCTTTTTTGCAGGCCTATGCAAGCCAACTCTTCTGTATACTGGGCCTCCTTCTTCTGGCCACTGTGCTTTTCTGAGTAGTGTACCTCCTCCTGACAAACTTGAAAATCAAAAGTGCACATACAGCGGCTTTGCAAAATCATTATGCCTACTTGACCTAATTTGAAATCTGAGCCTTTGTATATAACATTCTAGTTAAAATGGGTCTATTTATATTTACAGGGAAGAGAAGTTAAAATGCAAAAATATGTCTGAAATAAATAAGAGTCAAACTTGAGACATGAATGAATGGAACATAAGAACATAAGATATGCTATACTGGGTCAGACCAAGGTCCATCAAGCCCAGCATCCTGTTTCCAACAGTAGCCAATCCAGGTCACAAGTACCTAGCAGTTTCCCCAAAAGATACAGGTTCCACAATGCTTGTATTGGGTCAAGCAGTGGATATTCTGTGTCCCCTTTAATAATGGTTTATGGACTTTTCCTCCAGGAACTTGCCCAAACCTTTTTTAAACCCACCCACACTAACAGCTTTTATTACATCCTCCAGTAGCAAATTCCAGAGTTTGATTACACGTTGTGTGAAAAAATATTTTCTCTTATGAGCCTTAAATAGTTTACCCTGTAGCTTCATTGCATGTCCCCTAGTCTTTTTATATTCTGATGATGTAAACAATCAATCTACGTTTACACATTCCACTCCATTCATTAATTTATAGATTTCTATCATATCTCCCCTCAGTCATCAATTTTTCATGTTGAAGAGCCCTAACCTTTTCAGCCTCTCTTTATAGGTGTATCCTTCCATCCCCTTTACCATTTTGGTGGCTCGTCTCTGTACCTTTTCTAATAATGCTGTTTCCTTTTTAAACTACAGCAACCAGAATTGCACACAATATTCAAGGTGCGGTCTCACCATGGAACGGTACAGATGCATTATAATATCCTTTGTTTTATTCTCCATTCCTTTCCTTATGATTCCTAGCATTCTATTTGCTCTCTTTGCTGCCACTGCACACTGGGCCGAGGGTTTTAACATATTATCCATGACACCTAAATCTTTTTCCTGGTTGGTGGTTCCTAATGTGGAACCTTGCATCTGTAACCATAGTTTGGGTTGTTCTTTCCTAGGTGTATAACTTTGCACTTGTCCACATTAAATTTCATCTGCCATTTGGATGCCCAGTCTTCCAATTTATCAAGATCCTCTTGCAATTTTCCACAGTCCTCATAGGTTTTAACAACTTGGAAGAAAAATTGGTGGGCATTAGATGTTTTTTTGTATTGCTTAAACCTTTTGCTAATGTGTGCTGTGGCTTTGCACCTAATGCACCTTTAGAGAACGAAATCAAGGTGCATTAAGTGCAAAACCATTGCATTACCTTGGGGGCATGGATAGCATTTCCTCAGCAGGTAACGCATGGTGCCATTAAGTAACACGGGTCAGTAATACCATAGGTGTAGTTAACTTCACTTAGAGAGGTAGAGGTAATTGCACCTGCGTAATTGCAAGATGCACAGTTGGCATGTGGTGGCTACCCCCGTGCTGACTGCAAGGTGCTCATCACACCCAGTCTGTGCCCCTAACCTGCCCATTTAGCCCTCTACTATGCAATTCACAGTACGGAAATAGACTCACGCTAAATGTGATGGGCCCCTGTTAACAGTTACCACGGATTACAATGTTAAGTTCCCACATGCTAAAACCCACACTAACTACATAGTGCACATTGGTAAAAGGGTCCCATAATGTCAGGTTACTGTTCTGAATCTATTGGGAGGAAGTAAGATCTTTGTGGGAAATGCAGAGCTTGCAAGAAACAATTGGATCGCAGACTCCTCTAAAGGTCTTCTGAATGATACACATGTGGCCAAATGTTTGTTCTGGGGTCCTTTTACAGTTTTGCATTTTTTTCTGGGAGAAATCAATTGCAGAAATCACAAAAGGTTTGGGGTATGTTGGTTGCTGATACTAAAACAACGCTGAGCTTCAGTCATCTGGGCTAAAATTTATTTTAAGTAATGAATGGAAATCAAGAACTGCAAGTCTATCTGGTAATGATGCCTGTGTCTAATTAAAAGTGATATCACTGAATGTGAATGGGATGAATCACCCAATTATTTAAACAGGATTTTTAAATGATGTTAATAAGGAGAACCCTAATGTAGTATTATAGCAAGAAAACATCTCTCATATATGCAATCTGTAAATGTGAAAAGAGGTGGGTCAATAAATGTGCCTTTTTGGTAGTGTTGGAGAATAAAAAATAGGGCGTAGTTATCTTGTTTAAGATATTCTCAAACCTTAGACTGATTTCTCCAACATCAGAGGCTAAAGGGAAGTGAGTTACAGTTGTTACATCTCTGGGAAATGAAGAAAAACATTCTGTACATACCCAACAATCAGGGTATCTGATGCCCTAGACCAGTGATGGCTAACCTTTTTGAGCCCGAGTGCCCAAACTGCCGCACAAAACCAAAGAATTTCCTCAAAGTGCCAGCACGTCAATTTGCATAAATATTTGCATAATGCTAACATACACTAACTTTTAGTAAACATGTCTCTTAATGAGTGTATGGATAAAGACAGACTAAAAGATTTCTACATTACTATAATCCAGTGCCAACCGCCAGGCACATTAGGAACTACTACAAACACTGCCCATTTAGAACCAATAGCAAACCCGCCGTATCCTAACAGCACTACCAGGACTCACAAAGCACCACACCATACCTATCAAAAGGCAACACTGCAAATATTAAACCAATACATTTCAGACAATAACAATACATGACCTACTGGGGAAAGAGAACAAGTGGCAATGTCAAAAAGGAATTACATAAACAGAATACCTCAGCTCAGTTACACAGTTGCAATTGCTCCAGCCACTTTCTTCTGGTTTCTTCATGTTTTCTGCTAACTCTCCATCATCTGCTGTCCATTTGTCCTTTCTTCTCTCTTCTAGTTTTTTTTCCATTCTCTCTCTCTACATCCGCTTTAACATACTAATCTTTCTCCTTTTGCTCTTTCCTCATTCCTATTTCATCCACTCAAATTTTACCCCTCCATCCTCAACCCCCACTTACTCTCCCAATACCCGGCCAATTGTAGATTTTTTATCCCTCCCACACAAAATATTTTTACCCCTCTCCATTTTACTCTCCCAGCCCCATCCCATTCTAATCCTCCCCCAACATCAGCTCCCTTCTAGTTCCAGCCTCACCCAGCATCCATTCCCTTCTAGTCCCTGCATCAGCCCATTTCCAGTCCTAGCCCCCCATCAGCCCATTTCCAGTCCTAGCAACCCCCCAACCCAATACCAGTCCTAGCCCCCCCCCCATCAACCCACTTCCAGTCCTAAACCCCCATCACCCCATTTTCAGTTTAAGCCCCCCCTATAACCCATTACCAGTCCTAACTCCCATCACCCCATTTCCAGACAGCCCCCATCAGCCCACAGCCCATTAGCAGTCCTACCCCCGCCCGCCCGCCCGCCCATTAGCAGTCCTAACCCCCCCAGCCCATTAGCAGTCCTAACCCCCCAGCCCATTAGCAGTCCTACCCCCCCCGCCCGCCCGCCCACCCACCCACCCACCCATTAGCAGTCCTAACCCCCCAGCCCATTAGCAGTCCTACCCCCCCGCCCGCCCATTAGCCGTCCTAACCCCCACCTAGCCCATTAGAAGTCCTAACCCCCCCCCCCTAGCCCATTAGAAGTCCTAACCCCCCCCCCCGGCAAATTTTTAAAAAAAAAAAGCAGGCTCTGGCTGCTGCCGCGGCAGATTGCAATGTCCCGCGGGGCCCCCTCCGCCCGCTAAGCCCCTCTGCAAGGGCTTTCAGATTCGCGAGGGAGAGCATCTCCCTCGCGTCTCTGTTAAGCCCGCAGGGGCTAATGGGAAATTTCCCATCAGTCCCTCGCGTCTAAAGGGGCTGATGGGAAATTTCCCATTAGCCCCTGCGAGCTTAACAGAGACGCGAGGGAGACGCTCTCCCTCGCGAATCTGAAAGCTCTTGCAGAGGGGCTTAGCGGGCGGAGGGGGCCCCGCGGGACGCTGCATTCTGCCCTTGCCGCGTCCGCGGCAGCAGTCAGAGCCAGCTTTTTCTTTTTTTGCGGACCTTCCCGCGTGCCAGCTGCAAGGCCTTCGCGTGCCACAGCTGGCACGCGTGCCATAGGTTCGCCATCGCTGCCCTAGACAATCCTTCAGCCGTGTGCCCGCCCCCCCAGGGGTTGCTATAGGCCCTTCTCTCTCCCTCCCCCATGCCCAGCATCTTTCCGTCCTTATATTTCCATAGTAAAGCATCTCTCCTTCCCTTCCCTTCCCTTCCCTTCCCAAGTATCCATCGTTTGCCCTTCCCTTCTCTTCCTTCCCCTCCTGCCATGTCCAAACTCTTCCCTTTCATCACCCACCACCAAGCGCCCAGCATTCCCTTTCCATTCCCTATCCCCCAGGTATCCGGCATGTCTCTTTTTTGCCTTTCTTACCCTCTCCACTGGTGTGTCCAGCATCCTCATCCTTTCCCCTGACCTGCTTCTTCTCTTTGTTTGCCTCCACATCTACTACCACTCCCGTCGCCACCCACTGCTTCTGCTCAGGCATCTTGCAGCTCCAAAAGCAGACTACATAGCATGGGGCCTTGCACATAAGCCTGCACTCAAGGCTTGCTATGTTCTCTCCCCTCTGACACAAGCTTCCTGTTGAAGGGGCAGGATGCAGCAAGGTTTGAGCACAGGCAGATGATGAAAGGCCTGCACTACGCAGGTTGTTTTCAAAGTTGCTGCCCTCACCCCCACCACATTGGAACAGAGCCCTCCTCTCCCCCAAATTCTGACTTCCTAGGCAGACACCTAGTCCGCCTAGCGGAAAGGCCAGCCCTGTCAACAGTGGATTCCCTAGAATTCTTTTGAAGCTTCGAAAACCATATTTTCTTTTGCTTTACATATTATAAGAGGGAACTTCCTCAAACCACTAGATGGGTTGTTACATAAGCAGTAAAAACAGAGGGGCTGAAATTCAAAAGTACTTATTTAGCAGCACCCGCTAATTGGATAAGTTCCAGGGAGAGAAATATTCAGCGGCACTATTTGAATAGAGCTGGTCAGAGACAATAATTATCCAGATAGTGGCAATTTTCAGCCCACTATCCGGATAGCTAACTACATAATGTTAGGACAGCAAAAGGTTGCAGTTAGCTATCTGGAAATCGAGCTCAATAGTGCTATCCAGATAGTGCTGGCAGTCAGTGCTGAATCCAGATTGTCATCACTAGCCACAGTCCAGATAATGACTTTTATTTAACCACAGTGGTCAGCATTAAAAAACAAACAAACGCTGACTGCTTACGTTAAATTTTGAACCCCAGAGTTTCTAAAGGTGATTAAATCGGGGAATGCTTTTATGCTTATCCCCCAGCTTATGTGGTCATTTTTCATCCATGGGATTTGCTGCAATAAATCAAAGCAAAACAATTAGGACAGTTTGCTTCGATTACCGCCCTATCAAAAATACCCACACAAATGTGCACATTTTGTGCTAGTACTTTTTATTCTTTCCAGCACAATGGAATAGCGGAAAACAATTATTTTATTTTATTTATTTATTTATTTATTTAACAGTATTTCTAAACCGCCTTATCTTAATAATCAAGGTGGTATCACAGCAAGCAATCAGGTAAAGTGTGTGTGTTGTACATGCAGTGAGGATAATACTTAGTTGTGTGAGGGATGTGTTGGGTGCTTGATTTGTTTGAGCTATATACAGGGTGGGCTATTTACAGTGGTGCTAGAATCATATTTTATATATATTCAGTTGTTTGGGAGGATTGGAGTGCTGTTATCCATTCTCTTAGGTTATGTGATGTGACCATAGTGCTCTATGAACAGCATGGTTTTCAGTTGTTTTCTGAAGTCTTTATACATCAGAGACTGAGAATACCTGTCTGTCCAGGACCAAATAACTTTCTGAAAATTTAACGGAACCGGACCAAATTTGGCATGAAGGATAAATCAGGGAAAAGTCATGTCAGGCCCAATATTCAGTGCTAGTAGTCAACACTGCTAACACGGCTCTCTGCCGGCACTGAACATTAGACCCAGATATTCAATGTTGGAGTCATATACGGCCCCGGCATTGAATATCTGGGTTTGCTGCAAAGGCTGACTGCTAAACGAGCAGTGGCTCAATATCACCACTGCCCGGTTAGTGATATGCGGCGAGAATTAAGCCAAGGTTACCTGCTCCTGACTTCCGCCACATATCGCTAACTGGGCAATGGTTCAATATTGCCATAGATCAGCTAGAGATCGGCGCCCTGGAGCACCCCTGACATTCCCCAATACTAAGGGATCAGCATCGGGGCATTTAGAGCCGACAGCCATAAATATTCAGCAGCACTAACCGTGTTAGTGCCGCTCTATATCCAATTCACCACGATTAACATGGTTAGCAGCTCTGCTAACTGCATTAATCGCTTTGAATATTGGGCCTGTCGAGTTCAGAAATGGTCATATACTGAAGGAGTGGAGATTGGCCATGAACTGACAACACAATCGCTTACTCTCAAACAAATCTCATCTATTTTATTTTGCCCAAGTCAGCCAAGGTTCAGCACTAAACCTTCATCAGGGGATCAAACTTTGGCAAGCATATTCGTACATTTGCTGAGCACAGTTCCTGTGTTTTTGTCACTTTCAATAGCTATATGATATTTTGCCCAATATGTTTTCTTTTGCAGTTTGATGATTACTTTCTTTGCACTACTAAGTACACATATGTTTGTCATAGTTTGATTCCTGATGAAGGCGTAGTACCGAAAGTTGGGCAAATTTAATAAATACAATTTGTTAATGTGTAAGCAACTGTGCTGTCGATTCATGGTCAATCTACACTCCTTTTTTGTATCACCATTTCCTGTGGAATTCATACCTTCTTCTGTTTTTTTGCATCTGAATTCAGAAATGGGCCAGATCAGATTGGGGAGTCCAGAGAAATAAAGTCCCCCAAAATGACAAGTGCAGTATGTCAACATTGATTCACTGTAACATATCTGTTAGGGAACTAATTCTTTCAGACTGCCCCCTCCCCTCCCCTCTCATCTCCCGGTCACAAACACACACAGAGCCAACACAGATATATACACACATACAGACACAGTGTATGTGCACATGTGTGTTGAATCTGTGTAAGTCGTATCCTTAAGGGAAACAAACAAACAAATAACAATTTTTTGTCGGAATGCACACCCTGAGGACAAATGTAAATTCCCCTCTCGCAGTGTGAATATTCCTTTTTCATTTATTCTTTTAGGGACGCAACCCTAACTTAAAATTACTGAGAGTATTTTTTAACTCTCAATACCAATCGAGTAATAAGGAATTACTTAGCTGCAGTAAAATGGTAGTTGACCAGCCAAGGATTAATGCAGGAAGTTTGGAAGCTCTCCACATAACTTCTCAACAGCCAAAGCCTTCTCTTCATTTGAAACAGCAATCTTCACCGGTAAACACCGAAACTTCCAGAGCACTGGCAACTTCACAAGAGAATAAAATCTCACAACAGCTTCTCCGGTAAACTCCGAAAACTCCCAGAATAATGGCAACTTCATATAGAGAATAAAATCTCCCAACAGAACCCAACGTTGCGTTTCAGGTCATAGTAATTCCTGACCCTTCTTCAAACTGTGTTGCTCATTCTCCTTCCGGAACCAGTTGTATTTAAATGTCCACCTAATCACATGATTAATTGGTATGTATATTTTGGCCAATAGTAGTAGCAGCCTTCACTTCATCACAAAACTGTCCACCAATCCAAAGAGGCATTCGAACCCCCTGGTGCCACCGATTGTAGGGTAAAAATCCAAAATTGCTCCCGATAGCGTAGGCTAAAATCACGATCCCCTCCTCGATCATTCAAGGGAATGTGATCTATTATTCGCCAATGCAAATCCGTAAACTGATGGCTATGTTGGAGACAATGCTCAACTACTGGGGCTGATGTCACCCCTCGAGAGATCCGAGACCGATGTTCTTGAAGCCTCCTCTTCATCGTTCTAGAAGTCTTACCAACATATACTAATGGGCACGGGCAAACCAAGATATAAACAACGAACGATGTCAAACAAGTAGAGGAGAACTTATTTAACACCCGACGACATTGTAAAGGATGGTCCCAAGCTTCACCTTCTAGCATGAGATCACAAAACTCACAATTTGTACATTTAAAGTGACCAGGTGTACCTGTTACGGTAACACGGTTTGAATTATAAACAGTCCAATCTGCAATGTTTTTCCCCCTTTGGAATGTAAAAGGGATATTTAGTGGATAGTTAAATTGTAACCATTTGATTATGGCCATGGGTAGTTCCAAACTTACTTCTAATACTGCCACGTTCGCGTATACTGAAGAGAAGATCACTCAATTGACTAATCGACCTTTACTGTTTGAATTGACAGCTGAACCAGTGGAGGCAAGTAAATCGTCCTCCTGGGTTGAATTTAAGAATTTACAAAAAAACCAAACTCGAGTACAATTACATGCGGCTACAATGGCGCAATATTTGAAAAAACGTATGATCCCACGAGGCTTGCGTGTTTTAAAGCCGCCTCATATGTTTCAACAGGATCAAGTTTTTTGTACTACTTGGGATAGTATTTTGAATAAATGTGGCCTTGATTTGATAGCCCTATTAGTTGAACGATTGTCAGCGGAAGAACAGATGTTGAAAGAGCAAATCGATGACATGAAAACTGAATTAATTGCTGCCACTTCCCTTGAAAAGTTTTAATTAGACTGGAAAGAATATGAATTGCAGCTTAAACAATTTCGTGACTCAGTTAAATAGAAGAAGGTGTTTAAGTTTAAGCGGGATTCGGGAGATTATGAGAAAAATCAAGTTTATACTTGGAGGAAAAAACGTCAATTTGATAGGAGATCTTCCACTCGACAAGTGACTTTTGATGAGTCCCATGAAGAAAGTAGTGAGTCCTTGGATTCTTCTTCTCCCACGAACCGTTCCCGGGGAGGTTCCCATCAGCGTTCTTTTTTCAGGGGCCACCCTCAAGCTCACCGGCCTCAGTTGGAGGAAGGTCGGAGGGGACCAACCACCCGCTCACACACGAAACATCAGTCATAAATTTGTCGAAACATGAACTCACGGAGGATCAATTACAGATATTACAATTAGGACTTTCCTTTGTTCCTTCGCCTCACTATGATCCGTTTCGTATTCGAGTGGCTCTATATCGCTTCTTTCGGAAACTTCAAGTTTCTCAGTTTTTTCAAACAAAACCGCTGCAACAGATGGGGGAGGACCCATCTTTGATATGGAATCTGTCTAAATGGACTCCGTCTGGCCCATTGGAAGCCTCATTGGAAACTTTTCAGAGATTAGTGCTCCGTGATCTTCAGGAATTAGAAGGCACTGAAAACTCTGATTCTTTTTCGAATATTTCTAAACAGCAGTTTGAGGCATTACAAGGGTTAAGTGCACGACGGATATAAAAATTCTTCGTGCGGACAAAGGCGGGGCTATAGTAATTCAAGACCAAGAGCAATATCGTACAACAGTTTATGACCATTTACATAATGCTAAGTATTATTGTCCTTTATCTGTTGATCCAACCAATGATCTCCAACAAGAAATTACAGAATATACGGCACAAGCTTTACAATCTAACTGGATTACTGTTAAGGAACATCAGTTTCTTAACCAAAAATTTCCATGAGTTCCAGTTTTGTACATGGTGCCAAAAATTCATAAGAATCTTCAGAAACCACCTGGGCGTCCAATTGTTTCTTGTCGTGTTTCCATTTTAGAACCTTTATCGAAGTTCTGTGATTTATTTTTTTCGACCATTGTTACCTACAGTTCCTTCCTATATAAAAGATTCATTTCATTTTTTGGAAGTCTTGCAAGCCTTGCCGGGAGACAAATCGAACTGGTTGTTTGTGACCATGGATGTACAGGCTCTTTACACCAATATTGATCAAGAAGCTGCATTGCAGATGGCTGATAGAGTTCCTTTTAATTTACCAGCACGTTTACCAAAGGAATGTGTGCTGTCTTTGCTACGAAGAGTGTTGACAAAATTTTTTTTTCAATTTGAGAATAATTTTTACCATCAGGTACACGGGATAGCAATGGGAGCCACTGTAGCTCCATCTGTGGCCACTTTTTATATGGCTGAATTTGAATCCAGGCACATCTATCCTTCGGAATGGTTTAATAACATTCGTATATGGGTACGATTTTTGGACGATATTTTTTTCTTCTGGTTGGACTCGGAGGTGAGATTACAAGACTTTTTTGTATGGATTAACACTTTATCTCGAGATCTGCAATTTACACCAAAGTTTCATTCACAAACTATTGAATTTTTGGATATAAAATTGTTCAAAATTGATAAACAAATTGGCTCTACTTTATATCGTAAGGAAGCACAACGAAACACTTTGTTGCACTATAAAAGTTACCATCCTGGTCCTGTACGAAGAGGGCTTCCAGTAGGGCAATTTATTAGACTAAGGCGTTTATGTTCTTCATTGGAGGATTTTAAGTTTCATGCAAGGGTTTTGAAAACACGTCTTTTACTGCGAGGATATCCTTCCCATATAATTGATAGGGCATATCGCAGAGCACAATTCAACCATGCTGAGTGGTGGGCCCCGCAAGATTGGGAAAATGAACCAGTCACATGTAATGATGATTCTCCATATGTAGGGGTGTTACCCTATATGCCAAGATCAGTCCAGGTTATGAAGATATTAAAAACGAATTGGCCGATTTTATCTTTACATACTTGCTTTGAGAGACCATTAATGATTATGTTCCAAAGGGGGAAAAACATTGCAGAGTGGACTGTTTATAATTCAAACCGTGTTACCGTAACAGGTATACCTGGTCACTTTAAATGTACAAATTGTGAGTTTTGTGATCTTACGCTAGAAGGTGAAGCTTGGGACCATCCTTTACAACATCGTCGGGTGTTAAATAAGTTCTCCTCTACTTGTTTGACATTGTTCTTTGTTTATATCTTGGTTTGCCCGTGCCCATTAGTATATGTTGGTAAGACTTCTAGAACGATGAAGAGGAGGCTTCAAGAACATCGGTCTCGGATCTCTCGAGGGGTGACATCAGCCCCAGTAGTTGAGCATTGTCTCCAACATAGCCATCAGTTTACAGATTTGCGCTGGCGAATAATAGATCACATTCCCTTGAATGATCGAGGAGGGGATCGTGATTTTAGCCTACGCTATCGGGAGCAATTTTGGATTTCTACCCTACAATCGGTGGCACCGGGGGGTTTGAATGCCTCTTTGGATTGGTGGACAGTTTTGTGATGAAGTGAAGGCTGCTACTACTATTGGCCAAAATATACATACCAATTAATCATGTGATTAGGTGGACATTTAAATATGATTGGTTCCGGAAGGAGAATGAGCAACACAGTTTGAAAAAGGGTCAGGAATTACTATGACCTGAAATGCAACGTTGGGTTCTGTTGGGAGATTTTATTCTCTATATGAAGTTCCATTATTCTGGGGAGTTTTCAGAGTTTACCGGAGAAGCTGTTGTAAGATTTTATTCTCTTGTGAAGTTGCCAGTGCTCTGGACGTTTTGGTGTTTACCGGTGAAGTTTGCTGTTTCAAATGAAGAGAAGGCTTTGGCTGTTGAGAAGTTATGTGGAGAGCTTCCAAACTTCCTGCATTAATCCTTGGCTGGTCAACTACCATTTTACTGCAGCTAAGTAATTCCTTATTACTCTGGTATTGAGAGTTAAAAAATACTCTCAGTAATTTTAAGTTAGGGTTGTGTCCCTAAAAGAATAAATAAAAAAGGAATATTCACACTGCGAGAGGGGAATTTACATTTGTCCTTAGGGTGTGCATTCCGACAAAAAATTGTTATTTGTTTGTTTGTTTCCCTTAAGGATACGATATAATTGTGGGAGATAAGCTTGGGGATATTTAGTGAATCTGTGTAAGTGGCACAAATTCTATTCAAGTGTGCGGAACGGGGGGGGGGGGGGGGGAGGGGGGCAGAGAAAAAGGGGACCATTTATAACTGTTCCCATATCTTCTACTGTGGATTCCCCCTTGCTCTGGGAGCCTTTTTAGATATTTTGCTTGGGATCCTCAATGTGAATTTCTGCCACTGCTCTGTGTGGTTGTATGCGCATGTGTGCATATGTCTGTGTATGCATATCTATGGGTGTAATGCATTTGTGTTTCTATATGTACAGTATGAGGATCATTCGTGGTTTGGACATCTGCAGACATGCATGTGGATGTTGAAATCACAGACACGTCTTCTTACCATTCCACAAATGCTGTTCACAGACGTCTACAGTACGGGAACGTTCAAGCAGGCATGTGGGTGTGGCAGAGGCATGTCTGGGGAGGGGCAGTGAACTTACACATCGCTGCTCAATCTCAGAAGCAGTGGAGCTGACCCATGCATGTTTATTCCTGCTCTAGGGACGAATAGGCATCAGGAAAGTGTTTGTTTTCACCTTAAAACATCCAGAGAGTGTAGAGAAGAGGGAGGATTATTTTATTTATTTATTTGGTTCTTCTATACCGCCCCTTCCAGAGATCAGGGGCGATTTACAATTAACAGAACAGAACAAGTTACTTGGAACAGTGGTTAAACTATTTACAAGAACGTATCTTACAAATCAAATTTCATAAAAACTTAGTAGAATGCACCATCTCTGTGATAACATGGTGGTGCAGTGCACAAAACCAGTGTATTCAGAAGCAGAAGGTCACAGGTTCAAGTCCCAGTTGTGGTTTCTGCCAACCCAGTCCTCATATTTTACCCACTACTATAACGTGCTAATACAGACAGAACCTTTCGTGCAGATGACGTGAACATGCCCAAAACACCTACATTTTACCCTACAGAGCACAGACACCATAAACATGCACATTACCTAGAGCAGAGCCTCCCAAATGCAGTCCTGGAGGGCCAAACACCATTCAGGTTCCATGCTGCCTCTGATAATGATGCCTGTGCTGCATTTCTATGCGCCACCCCCACGGTATGCAGATGTATCTCATGCATATTCATGAGGGACAGCATGAAAACCCGAACAGTGTTTGGCACCGCAGGACTGGAGTTGGGAACCTCTGCCGTAAAGCAGCAGCCAACAGGGGCAGACACACCCGCACCTACAGGCCCCATTATCCAAAGCCTCCTGGAGAGGCAGGACTTTGGGCTCTGCGTGCATCTCCCAATACTAGCACTTGCATACCTTAGTAATGCCACCCTAAACCTGGGAATATGGTACACTGCTATCAAAAGGTTGCTATGATTACTGGCAGATAGCAATTCCTAGGTTAAGTACAATTTTCGGAGTGAGCTGCATCATAGCAACCTTTCTGATGTCTGTGGAGTGCGCTACAGGTCTGACAGTGTTTACCAATCTGGGGAGTGACTCCTACAGTATTGCGTACCATAGCCATGCCTGCACTGTGCCCAGGACTGGTGTGGTGGCCTGGGCTCCCCAACACCTCTATGCTGGCATAGGTGTGGGGAGTGTGTGTCTGTCTATCCAGTGTGTGGTGGCTGCCAACACCCTCCACAGCCCACACTGCTAGCACTGTTGCCAGTATTGGCCTGCCAATGTGCATAATGAGGAGCAAGGTACCGTGGGAATAGCCTGGATAGGGTGGCCTGGCCTGGCCGCATCTGCACAGGGCATAGGGCAATGGCCGGACATTGTAGTGCCCGTACCACCTGCACGGACAGGGTGGCCATAGCATGTCCTGCTGGGAGGTCACTCTCACCCTGACTGAGAGTGACCATGGCATGGCTAGTTTCCCCCATAGTGCTATATAGTATTTCTCATATGCGATATTTATGGGTTTCTTTTTGGGGCCCAATCACTGATTTATCTGCTTGGTGTGTATGCTGATATCCCCGTTCTGGGTACATGCATCTCCTCCAGGACCATGCACTATGGACTAGCTGGCGGACTGTCTGCAGCTAGTATGTGTCTTGCTGGAACACCGTGCAGGGTGCAGCGGCTGGAGGCTTGCTGCTGGAGAATGTCAGATAATGGTGGGGGGCAGCTGAGCATTTCCAGACCTGCCGTCTGGCTGCTATTGCGTTATGGATGTGTACTGCTCTGCATTGCCTGCGCTGTAGGGTGTTTGATCCCTAGCAGGACTGGGGTGATGGTCCCCTCTACTGCCACCATTGGATCTGTTGGCGGGAGATTCTGTCCCCCACCCTGAGCCCCAGAGGGTGCGTTGGGTGGTGGTATGTAATCTCCCTGGTAACCACAGCAGAATGTGGGTGTGGTGCCGTGCAGTCCTCCTGTAGCCAGCCAGGTGTTTATTAGCAGCTCTAGCCCACTGGTTACTTCACTGCCCATGAAGCCAGCGGTCATGGGTTCACAACCCACAGTGGGGTTCATCGATAGGGCTGTCTTAGGCATTGTTTATTTTTATTGTGTATTAGTGCTGCCGGCAGAACCACCCTCAGGGTACTGTCACCTTAGGGTGGCTCATAAGGCGCCCTCTAGGGCGCCTTATACGGCATCTTATAAGGTGCCTTATATGGTGTCCTATAGGGGATATTATAGGGTGCCTTGGCAGACAGCGCACTTTATCATGTGCCTTCTAGGGTGCCTTCTAGGGTGCCTTATGTGGCATCTTAGGTTACGCCACTGTGAGGGTGTGTTTGCTGGCAGCACTATTACAGTACACCTAAACTTCCTCACAGCCCAATACCTAACCCTTTCCAGGCCAAACCCAACACTTTCGGGATCCACACTTCTGCCTAAATATTCCTATCAAATGGTATATAATACATGACCATGGCAGAGGGAACGTCACTATTGGAACATATTGAATAAGACGGGTACAATTTTCCTGACATATGCAAACTTTAACCTGGCTGCAGACTGTGGATTAAAATATTATAGTAGGCCTTCAAAGGGTTACACATGACGCCTCAGCCAGCCTTATTCATTAGGCACACTGGGGAATCGAACCCATGACCCTTGTACCATCAGTCTGTGTAGTAACCATTGTGCTACAGCTCTGTTTCTGTATTTGGGTGTCTGCGCGCCTTCTTACGCTTAACGCGCAGTAACGCGCCCTGTAACGATTGTTGCTGCGCGGCGCGTTATAGCGCGCGTTATCACTAACGATGTACCGCCCATGTCCTTTTTTGGCATTTCTTCCACTAACGCGGCTCCTAACGCGAATCACACTAACGCAGTTTAGTAAACATACCCCTAAGTGGTTAGCCCCGGACTTGTAGAGTGACTGCATTTTTAGCTCATACTAATAGTTATTGCAAGCATGGTAAACCCTGTATTAATCGTTAGTGCACTTTAGTAAACATACCCAAAGTGCATACATCGTCAGAATGATTTTCAAAGCAGAGGTAGACGCACAATATCGCTTTGAAGGTTTGCCAAAGACGAAGGGAAAAGCACGTGCATACTTCTGGCACACATGCACAGCTGTGAAATTATTTATTTATTTGTTTGTTTTTATGTACTGCTTTATGATTAATAATAACGAAAACGATTTTACAATTAAAATTAAATTGGAGAACGAAATCACATGTAAAATTAGTTCATAAATTAAAGTGACATGAATAAAAACAAATCTGTACGCTTGTAATAACTTTTGTAGGGTACGTTTGAATGATATTATGTTATTTATTATGAGAGTCATTATTAATCTACTTTAGTTAAAAGGTCGATCGTTTGAACTGGTATATATGTGCTATGAAACATTGATTCAATTCGATTTATCCTGGTTAGGGCTCGTTTCCAAAGTGTTCCCTGAACAGCAGAGTCTTAAGTTCCCTAGGGAATGTTGAGGTCTCTGACGGTTCTTATCTTTTCAGGGAGTGCATTCCGGAGTCCTGGTGGGTAGAATGAGAAAGCTTGAGCACACGCTGTTTGGATGCTTTTAGTTTTCTCAAGAGGTATGGTGTAAGTATATTGTGAACAGCTCTGAAAATCAGCACGTTAGTGTGAAGGGAGCCTCTCCCCGCCCACTCTCCGCCCATTGACCCCTTCTCTCCGCCCTCTCTCCACCTTCTGCGGTGTTTTACCGCGCCGCGGGGCATTACGATCGTTAGCGCGTCATAATGCGCTAACGATCGTTAACGTTACATAACATGCGTTATTCACGATTACCGCAGTTTAGTAAACATACCCCTTAGTGTGGTTTGGGGCAGAGATTGAGCAGGTTCAGGACGTTGTGCGGGTGTTGACTATGCATAGCGGTTAGCACTGGCATCATTAGTGCATGCTCACCATCAATGTGCAATTAGAGTAGGTACACTTACCATCACCTCACGGGTGGCAGTAATTGCACCCATAGTACTCACAGCAATTGGACTAACATAAGAACATAGGAAATGCTATACTGGGTTAGACCAAGGTCCATCAAGCTCAGAATACTATTTCCAACAGTGACCAATCCGGGTCATAAGTACTTGGCAGGTTTCCAAAAAGGTACGTAAGTTTCACAGTGCTTGTCCCAGGATAAGCAGTGGATTTTCAAGGATCCTCTTTAATAATGGTTTATGGACCTTTCCTCCAGGAACTTGTCCAAACCTTTTTTAAACCCAGCTACACTAACAGCTTTTACTACGTCCTATGGTAACGAATTCAAGAGTTTGATTACACGTTGAGTAAAATAATATATTCTCTTATTAGTCTTAACTGGGTTACATTGCAGCTTCATTGCATGATCCCTAGTCTTTCTACTTTTTGATGAAATAAACAACCAATCTACATTTACCCATTCTACTCCATTCATTAATTTATAGACCTCTATCTCTTTTCCAAGTTGAAGAGCCCTACCATTTTAAGCCTTTCCTCATAGTAGTGTCCTTCCATCCCCTGTACCATTTTGATGGCTCTCCTCTGAACTTTAGCTAATGCCACTATATCCTTTTTAAGATATGGCAACCAGAATTGCACACAATATTTAAGGTGTGGTTGCACCATGGGATGATACAGAGGCATTATAATATCCTTGGTTTTATTCTCCATTCCTTTCCTTATGATTCCTAGCATTCTATTTGCTTTCTTGGCCGCCGCTGCACACTGGGCGGAAGGTTTCAACATTTTATCCACGATGACGTCTAAATCCTTTTCCTGGGTGGTGGTTCCTAATGTAGAACTTTGCATTATATAACCATAGTTTGGGTTGTTCTTTCCTAGGTTCATAATTTGCACTTCTCTACATTAGATTTCATCGGCTATTTGGCCATCCAGTCTTCCAGTTTATCAAGGTCCTCTTGCAATTTTTCACAATCCTCTTGTATTTTAACAACTGTGAATAATTTTGTGTCATCTGCAAATTTGATTGCCTCACTCATTATTCCCGTTCCCAGGTCATTTATGAATGTTAAAAAGCAGTGGGCCCAGCACAGATCACTAGGGTACTCCATTATTGACCTTTCTCCATTGAGAAATTAGCCATTTAGTCCTACTCTCCGTTTTCTATCTTTTAACCAGTTCCTAATCCACAATAGTACACCGCCTCTTATCCCATGACTTTTTAATTTCTCCAAGAGTCTCTCATGAGGAACCTTGTCAAAGGCTTTCTGAAAATTCAGATACACTAAGGGGTATGTTTACTAAACGGCGCACAAGTGCGCGGCGCACAATAGCGTGCGCTAAGGTACCTTAGCGCACGCTAATGATGCGTTTTTGTGCCCCGCACATGTGCGCGCCGCACTAACGGGCCCGCTCATGTGCGCTGCGCGCTACTGTGTGATAGAGGCGTGGAAAGGCTCCCGGAGGAAGGCTCCCCAGGGGCGGAGAGACGGGGTCAATGGGTGGAGAGTGGGAGGGGAGAGGCTCCCCGCACAGGAGCGGGGCTAAAATTCGAGTAAAAAAATACCGCGAGTGAAAACCTCGCGGTAGAGCCGATTTAAAGGGAAGAGAAACCATTTCTGTCAGCAATGTACAGCAAAACCAGGGAAACCTACAAAGCAGTGTGATACATGTACACGGAACAAAAGGGCAAATAAACATTAAAAATGACCCCAACAAAATATAATAAAATTATAATCAAGCAGGGCAATAGTGATAGTAATAGGAAACATCAAAAAACACTCCCAAAAAAGCCCCAAAAAATAATATGAATTTTAGAAGGGTCTACGCTCCGTCCCCATACAAGGTGAATGATCCCACAGTGAAATAGCACTGATCAGGGTTTCCCTCTCCATTGGACAGGTTACCTATGGCATGCACATTTCCACAACAGCAGGGCGGGCAGGTCGGAATGGGCAATTGGACAGATGCTGGGAAAGGGGATACAGAGGGCTGCAGGCGGCACATGCTGTGGTGCAGCTGGGGCACAGTGCGGACTAGGCAGATGCCTAGATGGCACCTAGGAATGCTGAAACTGAACAGCAGCCAGAAAGCAACTGATGAGGGCCCAACATGGGCACGAGAGTGTTTATCACAGTGTCACAGGGGATAGTACCCAGCAGGTACCCCCAAGGGCACGGAACATTGGCAGGCGGTGATTGGGGGACGTGCGGACAGATATGCAGGCACCCCTACCCCAGAACCTGCACCATAGGCAGCCGCCTACCCGCACACAGGATGGCCTGAGACTGCGTACCACCAGCACCACCAGCAGAAGGGCATGTCAGCATGGTGGCACAGGGGTACTGCAGGTGGAGGGGGGCAGTGGCAGCTGCCCAGAGCAGACCATGGCCTAGCCCTGTGTAGGTGGGTGCAATGCACTGCAACAGACAGGCCCTGCCAGACAAACAGTCATGGTATCATCAGGGAATGCACTGTCTCTGTGACAACATGGTGGTGCAGTGCACACAGCCAGTGTGTTTGGAAACAGAAGGTCACAGGTTCAAGCCCCAGCTGGGGCTCCTTCCAATCCAGTCCCCATATTTTACCCACAACTATATCGTGATAGTAAAGACGAACCTTTATTGCAGAGACCATAAGCATGGCTCAAACACCTCTATTTTACCCTACAGAGCACAGACACCAGAAACATGCACATTACCTAGAGCAGATTACCCCAAATGCAGTCCTGGAGGGCCACAAATCCTTCAGGGTTTATGCTGTCTCCAATCTAAGGATGGAGCGGTACTGGTGGTGGAGGTGGCAGCAGCTGGTGGCCACAGCAGACCATGGCCTAGCCCTGTCCAGGTGGGTGCCGTGCACTGCAACAAACAGGCCCTGTCGGATGTACAGTCATGGACTCCCCAGGGAATACAGCATATCTGTGCCAACACGGTGGTGCAGTGCACACAGACAGTGTGTGCAAGAACAGAAGGTCACAGGTTCAAAACCCAGCTGGGGCTACTGCCAATCCAGTCCACATATTTTTCCCACAACTAAACCGTGATAGTAAGGACAAACCTTTATTGCTGAGAACATACGCATGGTTAATACGCCTATATTTTACCCCACCGAGCACAGACACCATAAACAGGCGCATTACCTAGAGCAGAGTCTCCCAAATGCAGTCCTGGAGGGCCCCACACCATTCAGGTTCCATGCTGCCTCTAATAAAGATGCCTGTGCTGCATATCTATGCACCACCCCCATGGTATGCAGATGTAGCTCATGCATATTCATGAGGGACAGCATGAAAACCCGAACAGTGTTTGGCACACTAGGACTGGAGTTGGGAACCTCTGCCGTAAAGCAGCAGCCAACAGGGGCAGACACACCCACACCCACACCCACAGGCCCCATTAGCCAATGCCTCCTGGAGAGGCAGGACATTGGGCCCTGCGTGCATCTCCCAATACTAGCACTTGCATACCTTAGCAATGCCACCCTACACCTGGGTACACAGCTATCAAACGTTTCCTATGATTACTGGCAGATAGCAAGTCCTACGTTAAGCACAGTTTGCTCATTGAGCTCCATCATAACAATCTTTCTGATGTCTGCGGTGTGTGCTTCAGGTCTGGTCTCTGACAGTGTTTACCACCCTGGGGAGTGACCCCCAACAGTATTGCGTACCTTATCCATGCCTGTACTGTGCCCAGGACTGGTGTGGTGGGCAGGGCTGCTAAACTCCTCTATAGTAGCACAATGCTGGCATAGGTGTGGGAGTGTGTGTCTGTCTATACAGTGTGTGGTGGCTGCAAACACCTTCCACAGCCCACACTGCCAGCACTGTTGCCAGTATTGGCCTGCCAATATGCATAATGAGGAGCAAGGTACCATGGGTATAGTCCAGACAGGGTGGCCTGGCCAGGATGCATCTGCACAGGGCATAGGGCACTGGCTGGGACATTTTAGAGCCCGGCCACCACCTACACAGACAGGGTGACCTCAGTATGTCCTGCTGGGAGATCACTCTCACCCTGACTGTGCAGTGACGACAGCATGGCTAGGCACCCCCATAGTGCTATATAGTATTTCTGTCATGTGATATTTATGGGTTTACTTTTGGGGCCCAGTCACTGATTTATCTGCTTGTTGTGTATGCTGACATCCCAGTTCTGGGTGCATGCATTTCCACCAGGAACATGCACTATGGACTAGCTAGCAGACTGTTTGCAGCTGGTATGTGTCTTGATGGAGCGCCTTGCAGGGTGTAGCGGCTGAAGGCTTGCTGCAGGAGAATATCAGATAGTGGTGGGGTGCAGCTTAGCATATCCAGGCCTAATGTCTGTCTGCTATTGTGTTATGGATGTGTACAGAGCTGCATTGACTGCCCTGTAGGGTGTCGGTTCCCCAGCAGGACCGGGGTTGATGGTCCCCTCTACTGCCACCACTGCAGGGAGGTAGAATGTGGATCTGTTGATGGGAGACCCTGTTTACCACCCTCAGCCCTGGAGGAGGAGGGTGGTGGTACATAATCCTCCTAGGGGTCCATAGGGGCTACGCCTGACTGAGACAGACAGATATAAAAAATCAAGTAAAATATCTTGGAATTACCCTTGACCAGAACCTCTCCTTCATTGAACACATAAAAAGATCCACTAACACAATTTATGCAAAACTACGCACACTCCGTAATCTTAAACCTCTCTTAAACCCAGACTCCTTTCGCACTGTATGCCAGTCCCTCACAACTCCTTCACTTGACTATTGCAATCTAATTTACCATGGTCTCCCTAAAAATACAATCCAACCACTCCAAATAGCCCAGAATACGGTAGCGAGGCTCATATCCAATAAACCCAGACGAGCTCATATCACACCTGTCCTACACGACCTTCACTGGCTACCTATACAATACAGAGCTAAATTTAAGGTCCTCACCCTTATTCATAAAATAATCTTAAATGAATCAGCACCATGCCTCACCTCACTCCTCGCTTTTCCTAGCAACACAAGAACACACCGTACCTCCACCAAAAACTTGCTATCCATACCTACAATCAATAGGTACTGCAAACAAGCTACAAGCAGTAGAGCCTTCTCCCTTTACGCCCCATCTTTATGGAACACCCTCCCCCCGAACTACGCAACTGTGAGAGCCACATTGAATTCCGCAAAAAACTAAAAACATATCTCTTTATAGAGCATTTTTCCTCCCCACCCTAACTCTTCACCTCGTGATCTACTTCACTACCCAATTCCCTCTAATTCAACACAAAACTAGATGCAACCAAGTTACTCAAATTTACTCAATGTAAATAGTTATCCTAGTCAGTTAGCTATCCTTTACCTCTCTCCATGTATTAACTCTACTGTTCCAGTACATATTGTTACTTTGTTAACTTGTTACTTTTAATTTTATTACACAGTTACTTGTAACCTTAATTATCCTACATTGTTTTAATTGTTCCCTGTAAACAGTTGTAATATACTGTACTATTGTTTCATGTAAACCGTCTTGACTAGTAGAAAGATGGTATATAAAAACTGTTAAATAAATAAATAAAATATATCCAAGGTGTTTCTGCAGAAACTACCTATCTCACACATTAACACTGCTTTGGACCTCCAACATGGCCTATTTCTGCCATGGAAGGTGCTGTGGACCTGGTGCTGGGTGCCTCACAGCACCCTCAGGGTGAGCACAGTACCCGCACAATGTGACGGTGTGTAGCTATTCTGTGCCAGTAAAACACACGGTCAGTACCCCCTACCAGGCCAAGGTGCTGTGGGGGTGCACATGGTCAGTTCCCCCTACCAGGCCGAGGTGCTGTGGGTGTGCATACCCCATCTTGTGTTTATCTGTGGACAGCTGATTTGCATGTGCAGTGCATCATGGGTACGGGTGTGCTAACCCTATCCTGGTGACCACAGCAGACTGTCTGTGTGGTGACGTGCACTCCCTCTGCAGCCAGCCAGGGGTTTGCTAGCAGCTATAGAGCTGTAGCACAATGGTTACTTCACTGCCTGTGGAGCCAGAGATCGTGGGTTCAAACCCACAGTGGGGTTATTTGATAGGGCTGCTCAAAGCATTATCTATTTTTAATGTACATTATTGCTGCCAGCAAAAACACCCTCATCGTACTGTACCCATAAGGTGCCTCAGAGGGCGCTTTATAGGGCGCCCTATAGGTCACCTTATGGTTACCGTCCATATAAGGTGCACTATACATTATCCTGTGGAGCAATTTATAGGGTGCCCTATAGGGGACATTTTAGGGTGCTGTGGCGGACAGTGCACTTTATAATGTGCCCTATGGAGTGCCTTATAGGGTGCCTTAAGCGGCACCTTCAATTACGGCACGTGAGGGCGTGTTTGCTGGCAGCAATTAATAAAATACAAATAAAGTGCTGCAGGAAACAATACATACATTGCAAAGCTGATGCCTCAGCCAGCCTTACGTATTAGGCACACTGGGGAGCAAACTCATGACCCCTGTATCAGCAGTCAGTGCCTTAACCATTGTGCTACACTGCTGCTCCTCCTAGCATGTCAGCGCACCTACTTATGATTTTCATTCCTTAAACTGCACAGTGCTGCCATCAAAAACAGTGCTGTGACCTTGCGGTAACTCATACGGCACCCTATAAAGCGCCCTATAAGCAACATTCTAGGGTGCCTTGGCGGACAGTGCACTTTAAAATGTGCCTTATGGGGCGCCTTATGTTAACACGCTTTGAGAGTGCGTTTGCTAGTAGTGATAATTAAAATAAAAATAAAATGCCTCCTAAAGCAATCTTCCCCATAATAGGTAATGTCTCAGCCAGTCTTCTTCATTGGGCACAGTGGGGGATTGAATCCCTGATCCCTGCATCATTGGTCAGTGTCTTAACCATTGTACTGTGGCTCTGTTCCTGTGCTTGCACATCAGCGCGCCACTTATGCTTCCCGCGCAAGTTTCTCATGCGCTAATGTGCGGGGCGAACATGAGCGCAGCGCACATTAGCGCATGATTAATCCCGGTTTTGCTTTTTTCTGACTGAAACGCCCACTCCTTATATGGCATCCGCACACTAGCGCGCCACGCACATTACCAGGGTTTTAGTAAACATACCCCTAAGGCCCTCATCCTATAATGCGGGTTGAGGGGCTGTACGTCCCGCTGGGACCTGCAGCCCCGCAATCCACCTAAATCCTATTCCCCCACCAGATCTCGCTATATGTCCTGTGCTCCAGGATGGGGAGAGCCAGTGGGGGGCAGGAAAGGGTGGGATCGGGGGTGAAGCGGGGCCGTGCCACCTGGCAGCATGTACAGGGTCGATTCAGGTCGTGGCCCTGTACGTGCTGCCAGGCCTGCTGGTTTTTTTTGGCAAATCGGGGCATGGCAGCCATCACCGGGGCCGGAGCTGGGTGCAGGGGAGTCCCTGCCACCTGATTCAGGCCACAGGAGACCAGCTGTGGGTCGGGCAGCAGGGATCTTGGGGACTGGAGCCATGGCAGTCTGGGGCGCCTGTGGGGAAGACATCCCTGCAGTCTAGAGGGGCATGCCTGGCTGTCCTCGGGCCCGATTCTGGCTCCCGAGGGAACATTTTGTTCCTGCAGACCAGAATCGAGTTCTAACGGCCCTGTCTTTAGTGGGGACGTCCGGATAGCCCTCTTCCAGAATCGGGCTCTAGATCAACTGGCTGACCATTAGCTACCTGTTTATTCACACCTTCAAAAAAATATAACAGATTAGTAAGACAAGACTTTCCTTGGCTAAATCCATGTTAGCTTTCTTCCAATAAACCATGACTATCTACATGTTCAGTAATTTTTAGTCTTTTATAATAGTTTCTGCCATTTTGCCCAGTACTGACATGAGGCTCACAAGTCTGTAATTTCCCTGATCACCCCTGGAACCCTTTTTAAAAATTGGCGTTACATTGGCCATTCTCCAATCTTCGGGTACTACAGATGATTTTAATGATAGTTCCCAGATTACTAATAGTAGGTCTGCAATCTCATATTTTAGTGTAGAAGTGGTGCTGGAGCCAAGTTAACTACACGCAGGTCCCCATTTGTTAGGCTGGGTCTGGCGCCTCCCCCATGCTAATTTTGGCGGGTGAACTACTGTATTTTAGTAAATGCACTCTTTATATTTAAATCCAGGTTTCACCATGTAAAAATTGTTTTGGGTTAATTTAAAGGCATATGTTTGAATTTTCAAACATCTATGCTTAAATATAAACCCCTTCCCAGCACTGCCCCCCTTTGGTCTGGGGTTACACATATACAGACTGTGCATACTTAACTGTACATGTATATCAGGCTTTTTCCATAGATAAAGCTCTGCAGAAATGCTTTTGAAAAGTATCTTTCTAACTGCTACCTCCTGATGAGTCACCAGGCTTGGATGGTTTTAAAGTAGAATTTTATCAAATCTTTAATAGTAAGCTGACTCCCAAACTTAAAGCAACAATATCAAGGTTTCATTTCCCCAGACTAAAGCAGTGGGTACCTTTGCCGAGGCCATAATTATAGTATTAAAGAAGCGAGGCAGACAGTGACTGCTTAGTTAAATTTAGAGATCTATCTCTTCTTATTAATTTAAACTGTAAAATGAATACTAAGGTATTAGCCCAAGATTAGATAAACTCATGGGGCGATTAATGCATAGGAATTAGTGAGGTGTTTTAAAAGGTTGTTATAAGGCTATTTTGGAGTGCACAGAGCTGAAGAAATGTTATTAGATGTCAAAAAAGCTTTCATCGGTGGTTTGGAATATTTTTAGTATTTGAGGTTTTAGATTGATTTTTTTAAGAAAATCTTTTGTACGAATGATATGTATGCAAGGTTATTACGGAAGAACATTCTTCTAGATTTCCATTTTATTCTTTCTAACCCAACGGAAGTTGGAAAGAGTTAGAAAAGGGATGGAGAATGTCTGTCTATAGGCAAAATAACTCTGAAAATTTAAAGTAATGAGATGAAATTTGGGATGTGGGAAAAATTAGTAAAAAGACACATTGAGTTGGAAAATGGGCCAAATCGGAACAGGGGTTCCAGAGAAATGACTCCACCTCCCCCCCCCCCCAATAAAAAAAACATAGCCCAGTGTATTTATTTCTTTTTATTAATTCAATAGTTTTTTTTTTAATTCCGCTTTATCATTTCAATCAAAGCAGTTTACATTGCAACTTAAATTTGGTAATGTATACTAAACAGGGACATTGATAACTTGGATTTTTCTGAGGCAACGGAGGGTTAAGTGAGGCAAGGAGTGCTAGTGGGAATCAAACCCTGGTTTCCTCTGTGAGGCAAGGAGTTTTGACATCTCTAGCATAGAGAATAACAAATAGTAAAACACAGCAGTTAGGGAATTGCTACTTTCAAGCTCTCTCTTCCTGTTCTCTGCTCTTTCAACTCCCCCAAACTGTCCCACCTCCCAAAATTTCCCCACCACCCTGCCCACTACCTCCACCCCCAAAAAGTGGTGTCTTGCAACTGCTCTACCAACCCAGCAAATGCCCCCAAGAAAAAAATACCCCATATAATTGTCTCATCATCCGACAAATTACCCCATCTCTAAATTCTATACCCCTGCAACTGGCCTAGCACATTGCAAACTATCCCACCTCCAAAACCTACACCCCTGCAATTGCCCCACCATACCAAAACCTCCCCCACCCCAATAAACAACTTACTGCAACTGTTCCATTACCCCACAAAAGTGCTCACTCCCAAAAACTACCCTCATGCAACTCTCCCACCAATCCACAAACTGCCCCTTCCCTAAAAAATATGCCATAATTGCCCCCACAAATTTCCCCACTCCCAAAAACTAGCCCACAACTGTCCCACCACATTGCCAACTGCCTCTGTATCTGTCCCATAACCTCTCAAACTGTTCCTACTCCAACTGCCTCACTCCCAAAAACTATCCACTCCAAATTGCCCCACCAACACATACACTGCCCCTATTACTGAAAACATTCCCTCACATCTGCCATACCACACTAAAATCTGCCCCTTCCCATAAAATTATCCCCACAGTGCCCCAACACCTTACAAACTGCCCCACTCCCAAAATCGACCCCTTCATCCGTCTCACCACCATCTCGCCAACTGCCTCCGGCATCTGCCCTACCACCCCACAAACTATCCCACTCCCAAACACTACTGGATCACAATTGCCCCAGCCCTAAAATCTACCTCTCCGCCCCCACAACTGCCTCCCCACCCTGTAAAATGCACCACCCAAAGAAATATTAAATACACACACACACACCCAGGGGTTGAAAAGATTTCCATAAGCCATGCTCTGCGTAGTTTGTCCACGGGTTTAAATGTAATGCTGGAACCTTTAGCAACTGCTTTTAGACAAACATAAGAAATTCATGGATTTATTGTAAATGGCAATGAATATAAATTATTCATTTAAATAGACGGTATATTAATCTGAGTTAGATGTTTCCATTTCTGAACAATTAGCCACTACTGTCTTGTTTATGGCTCTGTCAGGGTTACAAAATCAATTGGTTCAAATTGGAAGTTCTCCTTAATATTTAGGGATGTGAATTTACTAATGCGCCTTAAGGTTAATGTGTAGTAATGTCCACTGGCGCACGTTAAGTGCCCCTGCCGCCATAGGAATAAAATGTACCACAGCAGTACACTAATGGATGTTTCTGCGTGTTAGCCTGTAACACATATATCTATCTCCCTTAATGCACATAAAATTGATTTCCCATATGTTAACCTATAAATGAAAGCAATCAATTTGCATGTTAGATTTTTTTAATAAACTGACTGTATGAAACAAACTAAATGACCTGAGCAATAACTGGGAAAGTTTCTGAAAGTTCTGAGAAAGCAACAAAAGTTTTTACCTGTGCACATCCTTATTAATATTCATAGAAACATAGAAACATGACGACAGAAAAACACCACGTGGCCTATGTAGTCTGTCCTTCCATATCAACAACTACAACAGTCACCTTTTTCCCTTTAGAGATCCTCTGTGTTGGTCCCATGCTTTTTTGAATTCAGTTACTGTCCTCATCTCTACCACCTCCACTGGGAGACTATTCCACAGATCCACTACTCTTTCCGTAAAGAAATACTTCCGCATATTGCTCCTGAATCTATCTCCCTTCACCCTCATCCCATGTCCCCTCATAGCAGAACTTGCTTTCAATTGAAAGAGGCTCTCCCCCTGAACATTTATGCCACGGAGGTATTTAAACATCTCAATCATATCACCTCTATCCCGCCTTTCCTCTAAGGTGTACATATTAAGATCCTTAAGTCTGTCCTCATATGCTTTATAATGAAGACCACTAACCATTTTAGTAGCCACACTCTGTACTGACTCCATCCTGCTTATATCCTTTTGAAGGTGCGGTCTCCAGAATTGCACACAATACTCCAAATGAGGTCACACCAAAGATTTATACAGAGGCACTATCACCTCCTTTTTTCTGCTAGCCATTCCTCTCCCTATGCACCCAAGCATCCTTCTAGCTTTTGCCGTCGCCTTTTCTACCTGTTTAGCTACTTTAAGATCATCGGACACAACCACACCGATGTCCCTCTCTTCTTTAGTGGACAAAAGTACTTCACCCCCTATACTATATTGCTCCCTTGGATTGCTGCAGCCCAAATGCATGACCTTGCATTTTTTAACATTAAATCCCATCTGCCAAATTCTAGACCATTCTTCAAGCTTAGCTAGATCCCTCTTCATGTTATCTACACCTTCCTGGGTGTCTACTCTATTGCAGATTTTGGTATCATCTGCAAAGAGGCAAACCTTCCCCGATAGCCCTTCTGCAATATCACTAACAAAGATGTTAAAAAGAATCGGACCAATGACAGATCCCTGGGGCACACCACTGGTAACTTCCTTCTCCTTAGAGTGAGCTCCATTTACCTGTACTCTTTGTCGCCTCCCACACAACCAATTTCTAACCCAAGCAGTAACTTTAGGGTTCATCCCTAGGGTGCTCAGTTTGTTTATAAGTCGCCTGTGAGGAACAGTGTCAAAGGCTTTACTGAAATCTAAATACAAATCTAAGTCTCTCCCTCGGTCCAGCTCCGTGGTCACCCAGTCAAAGAAATCATTGTACAAGGCCTATTTTAGATTCTCGCCTAACTCAGTGGAAACAGGAGGAATAAAATATTGATGTACCATGTTGTTGTTAAGTGCAGTCGAGTCGGTGTCGACTCCTGGTGACCCTCTAGATAGTTGCCCTAAACTTTGTCTGGTCTTCAGCCAAGTGGCTCATAGTTGATAGAGTGGTATCCATAGCTGATTTATCATAATGGTTTGGAAAAGAGAATTTTTAATTATTGAAAACCATAATATTTTATTAAAATATGGATCAGTTATTTTCTGATTTCCTCTGGAAAGAAAGAACCTCCATGTATAGCCCTCTAGAAACTTAAAATGAGCAAAGAGAAGGGCAGCGTAAACTTTCCAAACTTTTTTCTTAATCACCATACAAATATTTTGCAACAAGATGGTTCCCGACTACAAAACTGAAGGGAAGAAAGTACACCTCAATGTTTCGTGATGGAAAAAATAGTAGTTCTTCCTCTATGTTACATTCCAGAAATAGTTCCTACCAATGCATTTTTCTTAGAAAAAAAGGTGCCGGTACTCATGTGCAGGATCTTTTCTTAATACATGAGGATCACGGATCTATTTTAGCAGGCAATGAAAAAGGTGCCGGTATTCCGTTCCCCCACGTACCCCCTCAAAAAAAGCCCCAATTTCTACAAAAATTAGTTAAGAAATGGGTCAGTATTTTAGCCACCACAGTCAGCTTTTTTATTACATGCTGGTCAAGGCTAAATAAAATATGGATATTCACTACTGACATCTGAAGGGCAGCAGTCATTAAATATATCATGCAGTGCGGGAAGAATCTGTGCTATCCGGATAGCCCGATCTGGCTAAGGTTAAGACAGCTTTTTTGCTGTCCTAATTTTAGACCGTTAATTATCCAGATAGTGGTCTCAGTATCGCCACTGACCAAATAACTTCAAGCTCTGCATTTGCTCTGTCCTTGCACCACCCTGACATTATGGAGGTCATTCCAGAACACAAATAAGGGGTTTGTATGTGCGGCGGAGACATTTTTGTGCCGAAAATATCACAAACCTTATTCTGAAACACTGCCGGTGCTAGCACACGGATCTCAGAAAGTGCCCAGAAGAGGCGGAATGGGGGGGGGGGGGGGGGTGTCGTCAGCCACAGAGGTATGCATAGCGTATTCCGGAAAGGCCCGTGTATGTTCTGCAATATTTCGCGGACGTCCCAGTTATTCTTGCTGAAACATGGAATAAAGCCGGGACTTAGAAAATATTCTGCTATGCTCTGCAATCTGTCCATATTGAAAAATGGTGTGACAAGCATGTGCTGAACTGGTGTGACTGCAGTCTGGAAAAACACAAGATGCAATTATAATGAATGAAAGCAGAGGTAAGGGAATGCTGTAAGGTAAACACCCTTACAGAAATATTAAGAAGAGCAAAAGTGTATATTCAGGCTATGCTGAAATGTGTGGTTTGTACTAAAACAGTGGATCCAGGGGATCCTAACAAATCCTGTGTTCTGAAGAACGGAACTGTTGATGTAAGAATAGTATGTGAGTGAGTCTGGAAACAAATTATGTTGGAGTGTGAAGGGGAGATCATATGTGTAGTCCTGGGATGTCATGCCATTATGGTATAGCAGCTGTTAGTTATAGGTTTGGTTTGTCAGAATGATGTCTTTTGTGACTGAAAGTAGAGTGTGTGGTTTGGGGGTAGCACAGGAGGATCTGGTGTGCTGATCTGCAATTCAGGGAGGCCATGAATGGCTGGCTGGTACCTGGACAATATGGATGACAACAATATCACCAGATGCCAGTGTGATAGGGCAGCCATAAATTAGCTGTGTCAGGCACTGGGAGACATGACTGATGTGCCAACATCCCCCAGATTGTGCCAAGAGGCCTACATACTTCCCCAGTCCAGGATCTATGCAAGCTGCAAGAGTGGGGATATATCTGGAGACTGGCTACCTGGGTATGATGGCAAAGGGATCACCCCTCCCATGCCCACAAAGGCCTGACCAGGGGACCAGTGCCACAAAGCAGACTGTGGGAAGGCAGACAGGGTTGCCCCACAGCTGGCGGAAGTATACAAACCGACATATGCCATGGTGTAATGGCTATGAGAAATGCCAGTGTCTAGATATGTGGGAATCAGATGCATAGCCAGAAGGCCATACTACTACTACTACAACTACCACTGATCATTTGTACAGCACTAGAAGGTGTACGCAGCATTGCACAGACACACGTAAAAGATGGTTCCTTCTCAGCAGCACTTACAATCTAGTTAAGATAGACAGCACAGCAGCTGTGGACAGGATACATCTAGGGGAAATGGTAAGGAAACACAAGGGAGATTAGGTAGATCAGATCCTAAAGGGTAACGAAGAGATGAGTGTTCAGCCTGGATTTGAGAAGGGCCAGAGAAGAAGCCTGATGTACAGACTCGGGTAGTTTGTTCCAGGCATAAGGAGCAGCAAGGTGACAGGAGCGAAGTCTGGAGTTGGCAGTAGCAGAGCGGGACACAGATAGAAGCGATCTGCTAGAAGAGCGGAGTTCCCGAGGAGGGGTGTAGGGAAAGATAAGAGAGGAAAAGTAGTGCAGAGCAGCAGAATGAGTGCATTTATAGGCCATAGGCATGGAAAATGCTGAGCAATATTATGCATCCTTTGGGAGAATGCAGTGTTAGTTTCAGGTTTTGAGCACATGGTAAGGATCCATCCCTAGCAGTTTAGTGCGTGTTTGTAGAGATGACCAAGGCAGGGATCACTGGGACCATTTTATAATGCCAAGTACCATTTAATGCAAGGTATGTCCTGACATATATGTTCATATTTACATTATCTCATACCATAATAGAGCGCACTGGGATTACCTAGCACTTTTCAGGGCATGAAGACTATTGGTATATGGTCTAGGTTGCAGCAGCAGTCATTTCTTATTGGTATTTATATCTAATTTGCATCAGCACACTGCTGTCAGTGTGTCAAGAGCAGCTTAGGGGATGCACGATTTACCGAGGCGGCGTGACGTCCATGGATACATCCTGGAGATGGGCAGGATCCGAAACGAGCAACTTTTCAGAATACGGTGGAAGTGGGGACGTCCAAAACGTATACCCGTGTCCCGTAATATTGACGGGGGATGTGTTTCTCCATTATATCACATGGTCCGTGCCTGCACCTGTGTGCCGGATGCGTGCAAGATTCAGCTGAATAGTGCTTTGCCTGTGCCACACCAGACATGTCTATCTCCCTGATTCCAGATCCATGGGCACATCTAGACCTGCATATGTGGTATTAGGTTCCAATGAGGCCCATTTTCAAGTTAGACATGTCCGCAGTCCGGACGTGCATGTTATTGAATCTGCCTTCACCTGAATAGTGCGTAGGCAGTTTGATATTCAGCGGCACTGTCTAGAAAGTGCCGCTGAATATGCACAGAAAGTAGCAACTAAGGCATTTATCCCGATAGGGGCTGCCATGGTTCAAATAAATGTCTTGACTATTCCCGCAAAAAATATTAACATTAATATAAACAGGCAAAGTATTTCAGAAACTGGATGATTCACTGAAACTTAAATTAAAAAAAACCCCAACCAACCAAAATGCTCCTGTGGTATAATCCAGTGTTTAAAATTATTAGTTCTTGCATTAATGAGTCTGGGTGGCAGGAAAGACATATGGATAGATCAGATAATAATAGAAAAACAGCATATGACTCTCCGAGAGTTGAGAATGAAATTTAGCTTAACAAGGTCTTAAAGAAATAATGAGAGAATGCATATCGGCAGGGAAAATTCATATCCAATTGTTTCAAGAAAACGAGGGCTTTTTCAAATTTGTGATAAGGTGCTGGCTTCTCCTAAGGTGATTTGGGGTTCTCCCAATGTTTGCAGAATGCACTTACTGGGAGTTGTCAAAGGGTTAAAAAAAATATGTGGGGGAAGGACGTAGAAGCCTATGTAGAATCCGTATAAGGGAACAAGCGACTGCAGGTCTCAGTGCCTGCATCTCTCACTAAGATGTTGCTCATGGCCAGTCTGAACACCAGTAGAAATCACCAAACTCAGTGCTCAGGAAGACACTCAATGCTGGTTTTGCTACACAGAGTGATGCACTTTCTCACTCGCACACACATACATAGAATATCACATTGGGGTTGACTGTAGGAGTCTATTTTATAAAGGAACGTTGGCCCTTATGTTGCCTGCATTAAATGGGCGCCTTTTTAAAGAATTGCTATAAGTGCCCTGTTATAAAATGACCTCTACATTGAATATCCGATGTGCTATTTTAGTTCAAAATTTTTGGAACTTTGATTTCAATTTTGAAAGATATTTCTACCTATAATAAGAAGCTCAGAGATACTATACTATATCTTAATAATTGGAATTGAGAATTGGAAGAATTTCCTTGTGCGAGCTTCTGCCGAGTTCTAAAAGTGAAAGTATATATATATCTCCACTTTGAAAACTGTCCCAGGGAATTAATGTATTTACAGTTTGACTTACACATGCTGTTTGGCATGAACATATTTTCTGGGATAAGTTTACCTGCGGATGTGCATAATTTTCAAAAGACTGTGCATAAAGATAAATTTTGCCCGACCCCCAAGAACCCTTCTGTTCCATCCAGGGAACGTTATGGACAGGGGTGATACAACCATTAGGCAAAACTAGGCATGTTGCCTAGGGTGGCAGCTTCGGGGGGAGGGGAGCATAGAGCAGCTGCAGTCAAAGCAAAACATAGCCCTTAACAGCTAAACAAACTCAAAGAGCCATCAGCACATTCGTTTACCTGTAGGGAAAGTGGGCACACACATTCATGCAAAGCACAGTTTAATATTTAAAAGTATTGAGGAAGATTTTAGAAGACCCATCCAAGTGCACTCTGGGACGTCGAAGACTGAACATCTGAGAAAAACGCCGGCACGTCCAGGTGCGGACGTGATTTTGCAAATATGGGCGTCTGTGAGGGCCTCTTCCTAGACATCCCCAGAACAGTGTTACACTGTAGAACGCTGACGTCTAGGATAGCCTAATGGGTGGAGTAGTTGGCTAGAAGGAAGGCAGCTGTGGTTCAAATTCTGCTGCTGCTGCTGCTAAAGCTGAAATTGTACTGGGGATGAGAGTGCATTCCTCTCTATGTCCTCTGGAAGTTTCTCAGCTAAAACAAGCACTTTTCCAATGCTGCTTTGGAGCTGGTCTAATGTTAGACATGATGCTAGATGTCCATGGCATCCCTGTGATTGGGAGGGGACATCTTCACATCCCCTCCAAGCTCCATTCATATTTGGGCCTCCTCAAGCTGGGATTGTTCCCGTACCTGGCTTCTAAAATGGTTCTGGAGATGCCTCAGTGTTTTGGTCATCTCTGTGCCCATTTCCAGACATCCAAAGAATGACCAAGGCTTCTAAAATGACCCCCATTATGTCCAATCACTCATATTTACAGGATTGTTGTGGGAGGCATGATGTTGGCATGATCATGGATTGAGTTTAATTATCAAAATTGCAGGGGGGGGGCGAAGGGGGTACAAGGCTGAAGGTTTGTCTAGGACATCCAATACCCCTGCACCGGCCCTGGTTATGAGTGCGCACTGTATGAACATAAGTTTGCCTACATAATGGGCAAGCAAATTTATAAAGTCTGCTTTAGCCACAGAGATGCTTATGAAAATTACCCCCCTTCTTGATGGAATATAGTGTTTGTACAAATATGAGCTGTCGCAGCATAAAAATATCCTAAATCTGGAAACTGTAGATTATTATGTTTCCCAGGCACTGTAATTGCAACCTTTTTTGTTGCATCATTAAATAAAACAAATGGACAATATCAGAGTAGTAGCTACTCAGATCAGTTAATGTTATGCTCATTAAATGAAATTTGTGTATAAAAATACTTGTGAATTTAATAGCAAGTAGAGAGAGGATGTGGAGCATAGCTCATGAAATTCTTTCCAACCCCTCGGCATGTGTGTGTAGTCTTTGTGTGTCTGTGGCCTGGAGAGGAGATTTGAAGGGAAGGTTTGAATAGAGTGGTTCTCAAACATCCCTTGGGTTTGAAAAGAATAATACAGTGATACTAAGTGTGATAATATATCTAACATGAAATGTCCCTGTCAGCAGATTTCAAAGGATGGATTTTATGGTTTAACCACAGACTCACTTTTCCAAGGCAACAAGTCGTGTCATGCATTTCTACTGTTCATCTATTAGGTGTCACCATACATAACTATTATGAAAGCCATACTGTTCAGTCACAGGTTTCAGAGTACAGTTTACAACAAAAGCAAGTGGGAAAAGCATGCAAAGTATGGCTCATGGAATTCTTTCCAAATCCTCTTTATACATATGTATATTCAAATCTGTGTTGCCTTTGTGTGTGTGCATGCACATGTGCTTGTATCTGTGTTTGCGTGTATGTGTGTGCATCTGTATGTATCTATGACCTGGAATGGAGGGGGAGGAGTAGCCAGGAAGGAGCAGTAAACAAACCTTCCATTGGTTTAGAAAGAATAAATGGGAAAAGCAGTGAGCAATAGCTCCTGGAATTCTTTCGAACCCCTCTGCATGTGTTTCTGTATGTGTGTGTGCACACGTATGCATGTATATTTGTATCTGTGTTGCCCTTCTGTGTGTATGCGTGCCTCTGACCTGGAGAGGAAAGTAGGAGTGGGATGGTTTGAATAGTGCAGTTCCTCAAGCTTCTGTTGGTTTGGAAAGAATAATAAAATGAAGCCAAATGCGATAATATATCTAACATTAGATGTCACTGCTAACAGGATGGATTTTGCAGTTTAACCACAGGGTGTCACAATAGCTAGGCAACGCACTGCGATGCTTCTCTTTATTAGGAGGTTATACACAAACTCAGGACCATACCAAGCTAGAAATGTGCCTTGTGTGACTTACGAACCTGGCACCCCCCACCTCTGCTGCCTCCCCAGTCAATGAAGGAACTTACTCTTATCAGACTCCCTTGTAGCCCAGTGATGGCATTAGTGCCTCTTCCATACTTGCGCCCTGTGCAGCCGCACCATTCGTACAGCCCTTGGTATGGCCCTGCACAAACTACATGGTTCAGTCAGTAGGTGTCACCATAAACAGAAACCATTAAGAAAGATACAGAGTTCAGTCGCTGAAATATTGCATTTGCAATAAAGAACATGAAATACACAGCAGAGTAACAAAGACCCCTCAGTGTTGTGTGCATAGAGAGGAAGACATGCAGAACATTCCTGATGGAATGATTTTCAACACTTTTGTGTGTGTGCACAGAGCTACCACTTCTGAAATGGAGATATTTTGGCCACTTGTGGTTTTAAACTTACTGAACATCCCAAGGCAGTGTGCTACTGGTAGTGCCTAGATATAAAATGAACTCTCTACAAATGTTATAAGGTTCAGTCACTAGGTTTCACAGTAGAATTTGCAAAAAAAGAAAATTAAATACATATCAGAATCACCAAGGGCCATCCCAGCAGAGTTTGAGGGGGGGGGGGTGGACTTGACACCTTTGGGAGGGGAGAGCTGCATGGTGGGGAAAGAATGTATATATAGTTGTGTATGTTTGTGCATGTGCATGTTAGAGAGTGTTGTGTGTCCATGTGTATATATGCATGTGTGTTTGCATATGTGAGTGTAATTGTGTTAACACTCTGTATATCTGAGACCGGGAGAGGAGAGGAGAGATCAGGATAGTTTGAGAGGGGCATTTCCCTAACTGCTATGTTACAGTGAATCAGTGTTTATACTCTATGCTGCAGCTGCTGTCACACGAGTATGCCCTGGATCAATTTTGGGGGGGGGGGGGGCTATATTTCTCTGGGCCCCCTACACACTCAAGTGTCTTTTGCTAGGTTTTTCATGCATGCCAAATTTGGTCCAATTAAAATTTCAGAGTTAGTTTGCCACCAAACGGAGAGACATTCTTGATTCCTTATGCATAATTTGTGGGCATGACATGCAGGCTTATGTGCATAGGGTCTGAAGGTGAAATCTATATATTAAAAGCACCCGTGGACCCCAAAAAGGCAGGCAGTGTGAAAGTTGCCCACTTTACTTACGTTGCTTTGCTATTTCTGTAGGCAATGGAGGGGTGTAAAATAGTGCATGCGTATTTGGAAATTGAATGCACATTTGCTATCTTCCTCACCTGACCTAAACGCCCGCAGGAATGCCTCATTTTACTGTGACTACAAGTACTTGTCCTCTGGAAGTCATGCATGCTTTCAGCTGCATTTGAGAAATGCAAGTTTCAGTCAGACCATTTTGCCCAGGCAGAGAGCTTTGAAAATTGTCTTTTGGTTATTTCTGTGCTGCTGATCCCCCATTTTCCCAGGAAGAATACATTTAGGGCTTCCATCTTTCACTCAAGACACTACAAGGTCATCCCAGTTCACCTGGACAATCGATGCAAGAAAATATTTCTAAATCTGACTAGTTATCAGCTCACGTGATTTTCTGTTTGGAACACAAATAGTGACGGTATAAAGATTACAAAACAAGATAATTTATATTAAGTTAATAAAATATAAGATATGTGACCAGCTCTAAATCTAAATGGAAGATGAAATTTAATGTAGACAAGAACAAAATGAAGCATAAAGAAAAATAATCCTAATTATGGGGTAATTGTGATGCATATGCAATGTGTGCCTTTGAGTCAGTCCTGACTCCTGGTGACCCAGAAGCTCCTGGGTTTTCTTGGCAGTGTCACTGGAGGTAGATTGCCAGGCCTTTCTTCTGAGGCAGTGGAGGGTTAAGTGACTTGCCCAAGGCCACAAGGAGTGCTAGTGGGAATTGAACCCTGGTTACCAAACCAGTGTTCTAACCACTAGGCTACTCCTCCACTCCTGGGGTAATTGTGATACTATTCACTAAATGCATCGGTGCCGTGCTAGAAAGCAGCATGGTGCCCTGTGCTAAAAAACGTGCACTGCCCTGGTAGCATGCATCTGGGCAGCACCTGGTCATGCCCACCATGGTGTCACTAGTATGAACTTTGAAAGCCCACGCTGCCACTGTTTGGCAGGGAGCCAGAGCCACTACTACCCAGTAAGCATGATAAGCGCAGCAGGAGGGCGCCAATGTCAGTGGGGTGCGATCGCTAGTGTCCCCGAACAGGATGACAAACCAGAAGAGTCATGTAGGAAGGGAAGAGTCTGCCTGCAGGAAAAGCAAGTCTTGCGGGCAGACGAGTTGCACAAGGCTGCTGGTTGCAGCGGCCAAGGACAAGCCTACCCGCGGGCAGAAGATCTGACAGCCAGATCATGCTTGCTGCGAGCCCCTGAGGTAGGAGTGCAAGGACAGTAGAGTTGGGCTGCCAGAGAAATGAGATGAATTTAAAGAGGCAGTGCTTTAGGGAATAAAATATATGGGGGGAAGGGGCATGAATGAAGGGCAGGGGTGAGAGTGCAAAGGGGGAGTAAGAAGGGACAGAGTCTGGGAAGGGGAACAGAGAGTTGGGAGCTGCAGGAAAGGGGTGGGGGATGGAAGGAAGATACCCGATATGGGGATGGAGGGCTAGGGAGACAGAGAGATACTGGGCACAGAGGGGGCATAGAGAGATGGAGGAGAAATGGATGGTGAGAAGTGTCATGGGGCTGGAGCCATGGAAGCTGCAGCTTTAGAAAAAAAACCCTGTTTTACATAGAGCTGAGAATGTGCAGAGTGCAGTTGCATCGCAGCACAGCCAGAGGGGGCAAGAGTAATCCCACAGAGGCTGAAGCAACGTGCTCAGACACTAATTGTATAAGTGGCAATCAGTTGCACCTGAGACCAGGCCCGGGACGTTCAAACCCAAACTCCCTTTATAAGGAGAAACAGAGAGCAGCAAGACAGAAAGGGAAGAGGGAGGAGAAGGAAAGGAAGGTGGAGAACCTACAGCACCTGCAGGACAAGAGGAACGTGGAACAGGAGAGATTCCACGTAGAGCCAGCCCAGAGGGACAGAATCCAGAGGAAGTTTACTCAGACGGATAGAGTCCAGAGGGGCAGAGCACAGAGGGACAGAGTCCAGAGAAAAGCTGCCAGAAGAAACGGTTTGTCTGGTAGGAGTGACTCTCCCAGCCCAAGTAACCTTGTTGGATCTGGATTACAAGGAACAAGGAAGAGAGATTCCTATTATAAAGATACCTTTTCAGAGAACCACAGTGATTGGGAATCCTTACCAGGTTTTCCTGAACCCCATGAAAGCAAAGCACTGCACAGAAAAGCCTATCTCCCAAGAGAAGTACGTCAGAAGGAGAGCTCTAGGTGTGGCAATTCCAGGAAGCCAAGGTATGCTGAATCTTTAATTCTAAAGGAAAGCTGTGCTAATAGAAACCCTGTTAAAGCAGCTATTCCCTATAAGGGGAGGGGAAGCAAAGTTTAAGACAATACCTCACAGCTTAACAGGAAAGTTTTACTGGAAGCAAGATAGACCCTGTAAGTTTGTAACAGGGAGTGAAAACTGCTATTCAAAGGAAGAAGCCAGTGACGCAGAGTCTATGGAAATTGAATGTGAGAATATTATTCCCATGCCTCAGGAGGAATCCATGGACTGTAATTTCTGTTCTGCAACTAGTATTGAATCCTTGCTAGAATTGTAGATAGAAACGAACTGTGCAACAGATGGTGAACCTTATAACCGTTTGTTTGCTGAATTGTTTAAATTGCTTTGAACTAAAAGAAGCCTCAGCTAGGACTTGCATTCAACTGTGAAGCCTATAACAATTATCTGCTTGAATATTGGTGGAACCCCTTTTGATAAAGAAAGGACTGTCTTTATTTTCTACTTGTCTTAGTGAATCATTGCGTTACAGGGGAAATAAAGCCTTGTTACCCTACACTCTTGGCTTGGATCATTTGTGCTCTCAAGGAGCTAGAACTACAAGGACCAAAATGCACTAGGCCCTTAAAGTCACATTGCTCCTTAAAAATAATAAATGCGCCGGATGCCCTTATAGCCACTGGCCACTGGGGGCACCTGGCGACAGAAGATGTTGGATGCAGAGGGATATCACAGGAAAACAGGGGAGATGTTGGACATGGGGGGCATTGGGAGGTGGAGGGGACGCTGGACATGGAGGATCATGGGGAGGCAGAGAGGAGATACTGGATACAGGGGTGGAATAGGAAGGCAGAGGGGACATGCTAGATGGGGAAGGGCTAGGGAGATGAAGGGAAGATTCTGGATATGGGAAGGGAGCACAGGGAGAATGGCCCTAGGGAGAATCAAGGAGAGATTTTTGAGACCAAGAGGTAATGCTGACCATGAGGGGGTTATAGGGAGACTAGGGAAGATACTGGACATGGGGGTAGAAAAGAGGGAGCCAGAGGACAGATGCTGGACATAAGGATAATAGGGAGAAAGAGGGGAGAAGGTGGACATGGAGGTAAATGGGTAAGAAAGAGATGGTGAGATTCTGGACATGTGAGTGAATGTGTGATTAAGGCCAGGTGCTCTGCTAACATGGAGCTTGCACATAGGGATCTGTACTGTGGTAATCTGACTTGTTCGGCTTTTCAAATAGGTGTATGGATGTTCTAGGGCTCACTACAATATTTAGAGTGCTGCTTTTTTCTGCATAGGCTTCTTGTGTGAGTTTTGGAAGTTGATGCTGATATGGTATGGTAGATTTGCTCTGTAGATCCTCAGTGGCTTTTGTAGGGTTTTGTATTAGTTCACAATATGCCTGATACTGGAGAACATTTATATTGTTGTTACTGAGATGACCAGAATCTGATCTTTTTTTTAATATATATATTTTGATTCCCACTAGCACTCTTTGTGGCCTTGGGCAAGTCACTTAACCCTCCATTGCCTCGGAAGAAAAGCCTGGCAATCTACTTCTGGTTACACTGCCAAAAAAACCCAGGAACTACTAGGTCTCCAGGAGTCAGCATGGACTTGAAGGCACACATTGCATTGCATATACTGAATACTATGGGTGAATGTTCTAGTTCTGTTCTTCACACACACACCCCCAGTCTGTGGATGCAGAATATCAGGGCCGTACCAAGCCATAAATGCACCCTGTGCAACTTGCACATCTGGCACACCCTTTCCTCTCCCACTCCCCCAACCTTCCCCCCCCCCGGTTTGTCCTTTGCTGCATGCCCAGTATCTCCCCATCTTAACTCCATTTCTCCAGCCTGCTCCCAACCTGCCCTGCCCTTGCTCCGCCACATTTAGGGTTCCCATGGCGGTGGCAGCAGGACCTCCAATTGAAAAAAAAACCCACGCAGGTCTCTCCGACTCTGGTCTTGCATGCTGACCTGATCCCCCTCCTCTGGCGTATGCTCGTCTCAGACGGGGGAGGGACCAGACCAGCCATTCAAATGCGGAGTTGCAAAGACTGGTGTCTGGCCACATGCACTGACCCTTTAGTGGCTTGTTCGCAGCAGAGTGGTGGCTGCCTGTGAGAGGAGGGAACAATGGCAAAGAGACACTATAACAGGAAAGCAGTGTCCCAGGTTTCCAGTTCTCTATATATGTCTGTCTCTTTAGCACAACATGGCAGTCATTTGCCGTGGTAAGCACATAGGGGACAGTGTACATGGATTGTCCTTCTGTCCATAACCTTCTGTGTCATGGTGCAATCAGTTCTCACCTTTCTTAACATTGCATTTGGATGCCAGCATGCCCTCCTTCATGAAGCATATATAGTAGTGTTTAATTAATACTAAACTTTATTAACAAGCTAGCATGCTGCAGCAGCGAAAACAGATAAAGGCAGGGAAAAGAGAAATCTTAAAACAAAGAATTAAGAGAATGTGTGCATTGCAGGGAGAAGTTTAAGGACAACAAAGCCAGGTGACTTGCTGAAGGTCAGACTACAACTGATGACAGTAGAGCGATCACACACTCGGCAGTGCACAAGGTGTTTTGTTGCAGGATGCGTCACATCCCAATGTACCTCATGTCCTTAAATTAATAAGATTTGACAGGCAAATGTTCACACAGCTGTACTTAGTTGGCAGCCTGAGGTGCCTGGTTTGTAGATTCAGTCACACGGGAGAGTGTGTAATCTCTTATTACACAATATCAGACTTTAGAGCTATCTGGCAGCTCTCTGTTCACACACTTTAGTTTTCTAACCCTCCCCTCCCCTTTGTCGATATCGGTAGAATAGGACATTGGTTCACAGCTTGTGGTCCATGAACCACTGGGGTCTTTGAAACCATTATAGAGGGTTCACAGGATGCAAAAACAGAGGAGAAAAAGTCTTGTTGCTATAATTCAGTACTTCTTAACCAGTGTGCCCTTAATGCATGTTTTGGTGATGCATCACGAGCTAAATAATAATAAGATTTAAAGTGTCTCATTATTATGTAAATTGAATAACTCCGTTTGAGTTCAACTGTGGAAAGGTAACGCCATCTTTGAGCTGGTGTTCTTTCCTCCCTGGGAACATCAGACTGCTAACATGTGGTGCGATGTTCCCAGGGGCAATGTTAAAGGGGTCGGTGGTCTACTAAAGATCCCCAATCCCTTCCCCCCCCCCAATCAGCACCTCTTCAGATGAGATTCTCCCCCCTCTGAAATGATCTCCTGCCTTCCCATTGTCCCTGATGCCTAACAGTGGCCAAACTGGTGACTAGTGTGGGGTGGAACGGAAGCCGTGCTCAGTCACTCCTGTCCCATAACTCAACCAATGGCCAGAGGAGGTGGTAGATAGAATACATTGTGCTCCGCTTTCTTCCTACTGGTGGAGGCACCTGGCTCTTCTCCTTGTACACTTTCCTTTCATTACAGAAGTGATCGGAATCAATGCATTGGCAACATTGGCATAGTTTGCCCACTTAGTTTGGGGGGAAAGAGGTACGGAGGCCATATGAGAGATGAAGATCTGATTGAGCATCTGCGCCCAGAGTATTTATGGCGGTGCTGTCCGTAACTGAGGCTCCAATATGTGGGAGAAGGGATTTGCTGTGAGTATGGGAGATAATCTTCAATTGTGTGAGACACACACCTAAAGAGCGAGACCTGGCACCTCTGCAATGATCTTGAGCCTGAAGGAGAAAGATGGCCTGGGCAGCACTTGTTTCAAGAGGTGAGAGGAATAAGAGGAGAGGAGAGGCAAACAGATGGGTACTCTAAGCCGACAGGGCCTCTCCCTGCCTCCTCCAGCTTGGCATCCCCTCCCTGATTCCTCCATGTGGTCTATGTGGGACATGCACCTTCATTTCAGTCCCTCTCTGTGTCTATTTTCCTTGTTTCCTCTCCCTCTTTTCTGAAAGTGTCAATGAAGGATATGAACTCAAGGATCACAGAGAGAAGCAGCTGTTAGATTTTCTTGAACTGTTTCTTTGCACCCCCACGCCCCCTCCCTAGTTTGTCCTTTCAGAGGATTACAGCCTCCTTTTGTATCTGGTAAAGGGCATGCAAGCCAGCATGTGTGTGTGTGTGTGTGTGTGTGCGCGCGTATTCACTGCAGTGGTGGGTTAGGAACTAGAGATGTGTGCACAGCAAAATCTAATCCCATTTAGACTAATTACTGTGCTAAACTAACAGAATCAGATGAGAGAGGATGTGCTATAATCTTGTACTGTCTTGTGGGTGTGCGACCTGATATCTAATTCTCCAAAAGCTCTCCTAGGGCAAGGAGGACCTGAACTACATTCGGAGGGCTGTAGATGTTGTTTAACAATAGATTACAGAGAAACATATTTGATAACAGTTTTATAAGTATGTTTATAAAGGGCAAGGATGTGGTTAGGAGATTGATGCCATTGAAGTCTATAGAGGTAGGTGGCAAAAAATGATCTTAGTTCTTCTCTGTTGCATTCTGGGACTGACCCATTCTACGTGCTTTCAGTTGAAGTCTTTTTATTCATATCTATGTAACTAATGACAATGAGGATTATTTTATGATAGGTATCTAGTCAGGAAAGGCACATAAGTAATTTTGTAACAGGCCGAGAGGATAAGTGCACGTCTATTTTATATAGACGCATAAGATCAGTTGAAATTGCAGCTAAAATGAACTTGCATGCCATCTACTCCTGCTTGGACATAGGTGTAAATGTGCCGAACTGAAGTATACGCCCGGATGTGTATTATATACCCTATGTGCGTACTTTGTGACTGTACCCACACACCACCCAAACTCCTTCCCTAGTATGGGCCTATCTGGCATAGCAAGTACTTGTACATGCGTGGGGAGAATTATTTTATCAAAGACATTTTATATGTTTATACTGGTATATATACATGAATAGTCCTTTGTAAATTTACTCCCATATATTTATAAAAGCAACATATGTGCCTTTATAAAATTACCCCAGTGAGGAAGGACCCAAAATAGAATTCTGAGCGGATGTGTGTGGAGGTCGTTTCTGGAAAAGTTTTCCTTATTTACCTCCAGATTGGCTTTCTGCTGTTTCACTACAGGGAAACATAAAGGTGGTGTTTGGGCCAAACTTCAGGGGCCCATACAACTGACATTGTGGCAGTTCACTATCCCTGAGCACCTTTGCACCCATATATTGGATATGTCTTGGGAGAGCTTCATTGCCGTGGATCTGGGAGCAGATTCATGGTTCAAGGCAAAGGTTTCCCTCAGCCTGGATGGTCCTGTGGATCCACATCCACCTGGGGCTAAGACTATGTCATCAGAGTGTGCCGAGAGACCGCTGGTGTTTACCTCAGAAGGTCTCTTTGCTGTGGGAAGGCATCCAGTGCGTGTCCTTGCAAGGTTTGAAAATCAGCAAGGATGCCCAAGGAAAGTGTGCAACAGTGGAAGCTGTTTGCGTCCATTTGCAGTTGGGATGCTATGTTCTGGAGGTTTGAAGAACAAGCTACCGGTGGTATTGCTAGCATCTAACTCAGGTTGTCTCAGGGTTTAAATCCCAATGTTCTTTAATTAGACCGGCTAATGTGACCATGGACAGCTTATGGAGTGCTATGGCCTGTACTGAGCAATCAGTGTCCTCTTTGACTTCCTTTGCAGAAAGCAAGCACAGGAATCTGAAGCCTGCTCCCAGGCGGACCATCTGGAGTTAGTGAAATTTGGATTTGGTTAGAGTCTCTGGGATACACCTGAACTTGGTTAAGGATAAAAATGTTTTCCACTGTAGATCAAAGAATTTGGAAAACTCTCTGCAAGTGTTGAATTTCCCAGTTGTCTCCATAGGCATAGTTAGGGGGGAGGGTGGCAGTGCCCTCAGAAATGTTCCAGGCACTAATGATTTCCTTACCTTTTACCCCACCTCCCCCCCCCCCCCAAGTAAGAAGGCAAACTACATAGTAACATAGTAAATGATGGCAGATAAAGACCAGTATGGTCCATCTAGTCTGCCCAGCAATATGGCAGGAGTAGGTGCACCCCTTCCCATGTCTTTTAGGGAGTAGGTGCACCCCTACCCATGTCTTTGCTTAGTGGTGCACCCACCAGGAGCAGGTGTACCCCTCCCCATGTCTTCACCCCTCCCCATATCTTTGTTTCTTTGTTTGTTTAGTGGTGAACCCACCGCTCCTCCCCCATCGCTCCATGTAGGACACCCCTATTTGTTAAGAAATTAGATGGTTCAGTTTATTTTGATTTAATTTTGTTGCTGTAAAGTGATCCACTGTGTCTGTCCCAGGCCACTTTGAATTCCGTCACTGTCTTTGCCCCCACCACCTCCATCGGGAGGGCATTCCAAGCATCCACCACCCTTTCAGTAAAATAGTATTTCCTGACATTGCCTTTCAATTTATCACCTTCAGTTTCATGTCATGCCCTCTAGTTTTACAGCTTCCCTGTCTCTGGAAGAGGTTTGTTTGTTCATTATTTCTCTTTAAGTATTTAAAGGTCGGAATCATATCTCCCCTATCCCTCCTCTCCTCCAAAGTGTACATATTTAGGTCTTCAAGTCTCTCCTCATAAGGCTTCTGACGCAGGCTCCAAATTATTTTGGTCGCCTTCCTCTGAACAGCTTCCATTCTTTTTACATCCTTTGCAAGATATGGTCTCCAAAACTGAACACAGTATTCCAAGTGAGGCCTCACCAGTGACTTGTACAGTGGCATAAGCACCTCTTCCTTTCTGCTGGTAATCCCTCTTTGTATGCAGCCCAACATCCTCCTGGCTTTTGCCACCGCCTTGTCGCACTTTTTGCCACCTTGAGATCTACAGAAATAATCACACCAAGGTCTTTCTCCTGCTCCGTGCACACCAACCTCTCGCCCCCTATCGCATACATTTCCCTTGGATTTCTGCTATCCAAGTGCATGACACTGCACTTCTTTGCATTAAATCTTAATTGCCAAGCATCAGACCATTCCTCCAGCTTTTGCAGATCCCTCCTCATGTTAAGCACTCCCTCGGGAGTCCACTCTGTTGCAAATTTTCGTGTCATCTGCAAAAAGACAGACTTTTCCATTCAGTCCTTCAACAATATCACTCACAAATACATTGAACAGTGCCGGGCCTAGGACCGAACCCTGAGGCACCCCGCTAATCACCTTCCTTTCATCCGAGTAAGCTCCATTTATCATCACCGTCTGTCATCTGTCAGTCAACCAATTTCTGATCCAGTTTACCACCTTGGGACCCATCCCCAAACTGCTGAGTTTATTGATAAGCCTCCTATGAGGGACAGTATCAAAGGCTTTGCTGAAATCCAGGTAGATGACATCCATCACGTGTCCTTGATCCAGTTCTCTGGTCACCCAGTCAAAGAACTCAATGAGATTTGTCTGGCAAGATCGTCCCTCGGTAAAACCATGTTGCCTCGGATCCTGTAACCCGCTGGTTTTGAGAAAGTTCACTATTCGCTCTTTCAGGAGCGCCTCCATTACTTTTCCCGCCACCGAGGTAAGGCTCACGGGGCTGTAGTTTGACACTCCTTCCCTGTCACCACTTTTGTGTAGAGGTACGACATCAGCCATTCTCTAGTCCTGAGGAACCTCTCCTGTTTCCAAGGATCTGTTAAAAACATCCTTTAAAGGCCCTGCAAGAACCTCTCTGAGCTCTTTCAGTATCCTGGGATGTATCCCATCCGGTCCCATGGCCTTGTCCACTTTGCAAGTTGTTCTAAAACCTCATCCTCTCTGAATGGTGTGGTATCTGCCTCATTCCCATTTATATATATGGGAGTCACAGGTGGTCCTTCTCCAGGATTTTCTTTAGTAAAAACAGAGCAGAAGTATTTGTTTAGTAATTTCGCTTTATCAATGTCATTTTCCACGAGTCCGTTTCCAGCACTTCTGAATCCTGCAAGTCCACCTGTGATCTTCTTCCTTTCCCGAATATGCCTGAAGAAAGTTTTGTTGCCGCACTTAACATCTTTAGCCATCTTTTCCTCTGCCTTTGATTTTGCTATACTTATTTCTTTTTTTGTCTCCTTGAGTTTGATCCTGTATTCATTTCTGTGTTCTTCTGTTTGTAAGCTTTTGAATTTTGTGAAAGCTGTGTTTTTTGCCCTTATCTGAGCAGCCACTTCTTTGGAAAACCAAATAGGTTTCCTTCTCCTCTTGTTTTTATTTACTTTTCTTACATATTTATCTGTTGCCCCTTTTATTACCCCTTTTAGTTTAGCCCATTGCAATTCCACTTCCCTTATCCCCTTCCACCCTGTCAGCTCCTCCTTTAGATACTCGGCCATTTTATTGAAGTCAGTGTTTTTGAAGGTTAGGACTTTGAGCTTGCTATGATTGGATTGCACCTTGGCTTTTATCGCAAACCACACCGTGTTATGATCACTGTTGCTCACAGGGGCACTCACCCAGACATTAGACACGCTATCACTGTTGGTGAGCACCAAATCCAGTGTTGAGCTTTCCCTGGTTGGTTCCATCACCATTTGTCTAAGTAACACGTCTTGGATAGCGTCCAGAATTTTTTTGCTTCTTTCCATATTTGCAGAAGGAGTAATCCAATCCATATTGGGTAGATTAAAGTCATCCAATATGATTGTTTCCCCCTTTGTTGCTATCTTGGCAATATCTATGATCATTGTCTCCTCAATATCACCTCTGAATCTGTTCTAAAATTTGTTTGGGAGTTTCTCCCAGTTAGCAAGATCTATTATATCTTCCCCAGGAGAGAAGTTGGAAAAGTTAGTGGAGGATTGGGGGAGCCCCAGTGGATGCCTCTATTGATAGTTTGGGCTTAATCTCTCTGTTGGAAAGATCAACAGAGGAAGTGATGAGAAGGGCTACTTATTTCATAACTTTTGTTTGTCCTAATGATCAGGACAACATACTGCATTTATTGTTCCAGAATAAGGCTAAATTGTTTCTGGGCCAGAAAATATGGCTATTTGCTGATGTTTCTAGAATAATACTAGAACGTAGGAAGATGTTCCTGGCTATGTGCCAGGAAATATTGCCATTAAGAGTCCATTTCCTTGTAAATGCTTGGTTACTCTTGCCTCTACAAAATATGCGTTTTATGAGCCATCACAATTAAGCTTTTTTTTATAGACAGCATAAAAGATCAGGCAAGTGCTAGAAATGTTAGTAATGCCGCGTAAGTCATGTACCACAGGAATATAGATATGATGAATCAGCTGCTTTATTAAGTGCTTTTCCCTGTATTGGTTTTCTTCTGTTATATGCCTTGCCCCTAGATTCTTAAGAACATAAGATATATCATACTGGGTCAGACCAAGGATCATCAAGCCCAGTATCCTGTTTCTATCACTGGCCAATCCAGGTCACAAGCACATAGCAGTTTAACGAAAAGACACACAGGATGAATAATGCTTGTATTGGGGCAAGCAGTGGATTACCCGGGTTCTCTTTAATAATGGTTTATGGACCTTTCCTCCAGGAACTTGGCCAAACCTTTTTTAAACCCAGCTACATAGCTTTTACTACACCCTCCGCTAGCAAATTCCAGAGTTTAATTACGCATTGAGTGAAAAAATATTTTCTCTTATTAGTCTTAAATGAGTTACACTGTAGCTTCATTGCATGTCCCCTAGTCTTTCTACTTTTTGATGGCGTAAACAATCGATGTAGGTTCACCCGTTCCACTCCATTCATTAATTTATAGACCTCTATCATATCTCCCCTCAGCCGTCTCTTTTCCAGGTTGAAGAGCCCTAACCTTTTAAGCCTTTCCTCAAAGGGGTATCCTTCCATCCCCTTTACCATTTTGGTGGCTCTTCTCTGTATCTTTTCTAATTCTGCTATATCGTTTTTAAGATACGGCGACCAGAATTGCACACAATATTCAAGGTGCAGTCGCACCATGAAACGATACAGAGGTATTATAATATTCTTTGTCTTATTTTCCATTCCTTTCCTTATGATTTCTAGCATTTTATTTGCCTTCTTGGCTGTCACTGCACACTGGGTGCAGGGTTTCTATGTGTTATCCATGATGCCGCCTAAATCTTTTTCCTGGGTGGTGGTTCCTAATGTGGAACCTTGCATAGTGTAACAATAGTTAGGGTTGCTCTTTCCTAGGTGCATAACTTTGCACTTCTCCACATTAAATATCATCTGCCATTTGATTGTCCAGTCTTCCAATTTGTCAAGGTCCTCTTGCAATTTTTCACTGCCCTCGAGTTTTCACAACTGAATAATTTTGTGTCCTTAGCAAATGTGATTATCTCACTTGTTGTTTCCATTTCCAGGTCATTTACAAATATGTTAAAAAGCAGTGGATCCAGCACATATCCCTGGGGTACTTCACTATTCACCTTTCTCCATTAGAATTGCAGCCCTACCCTCTGCTTTCTATCTTTTAACCAGTTCCTAAGAACATAAGAACATAAGATATGCCATTCTGGGTCAGACCAAGGTCCATCAAGCCCAGTATTCTGTTTCCAACAGTGGCCAATCTAGGTCATATGTACCTAGCAGTTTCCCCAAGGGACACAGGTTCCTGATTCACTATAGTACACTGCCTCCTATTCCATGACTTTTTAACTTCACCAACAGTCTCTCTTGAGGGACCTTATCAAAGGGTTTCTGAAAATCCAGATATTCTATATCAACCGACTCACCTTTGTCTACCTGTTTATTCACACCTTCAAAAAAACATAACAGATTAGTAAGACAAGACCTTCCTTGACTAAAGCCATATTGGCTTTCTCCCATTAAATCATGACTATCTACATGTTCAGTAATTTTGTTCTTAATTATGGTTTCTACCATTTTGCCCGTAACTGATGTCAGGCTCACTGGCCTGTAGTTTCCCAGATCACCCCTGGAACCCTTTTTAAAAACTGGAGTTACACTGGCCATTCAACAATCTTCAGGTACTACAGATGATTTTAATGATAGTTCACAGATTACTAATAGTAGGTCTGCAATCTCATATTTCAGTTCTTTCAACACCCTTGGGTATATACCATCTGGTCCAAGTGATTTGCTACTGTTTAGTTTATCAAATATTTGTAATATATCTTCCCACTTTGTTGATATTTTTTTCAATTCTTCTGATGCATCACCTTTAAATACCATTTCAGTCATGGGTAACTTCCCTACTCTTCTTCAGTAAATACCAAAGCAAAGAATTCATTCAGTCTCTCCAATATGGCCTTTTCCCCTCTTAGTGCCTTTTTTTCCCCTCTATCATCTAATGGTCCAACTGACTCTCACAGGTGTTTTTACTATGAATGAACGTGAAAAAGTCTTTAAGTGTTTGCTTCCACAGCAAGCTTCTTCGCAAATTCTCTCTTTGCCTACCTTATCAATGCCTTGCATCTAATTTGTCAGTGTTTTGTTTTCAGTTTTCATCATTTGGCTCCTTTTTTCCATTTCCTGAAAGATGCTTTTTTGGCTACAACAGCCTCTCTGACCTCGCCTTTAAACCATGCTGGCAGTTTTTTTGACTTCCTTACACTTTTCTGAAAGCATGGAATACAGCTGATCTGGTCTTCCAAGACAGTATTTTTAAACAACGCCCATGCTTAATGTAAATCATTAACCTTTGCAGCTGCTCCTTTTAGTTTATTAACTGTTTTCCTCATTTTAGAATGTTCTCCCTTTTGAAAGTTAAAAGGCAGTACTGTGGATTTCCTTGCCATCCTTCCTTCATTTATGAAATCAATCACAATCATGCTATGTTCACTATTGCCAAGAGGCCCCAACACCCTTATCTCTTGCACCAAATCCTGTTTTCCACTAAGGATTAGGTCCAAAATGGCTTCCCCTTTTGTCGGTTCATCAACTAGCTGCTCCAAGAAGCAGTCATTTATTTCATCTAGAAACTTTATCTCCCTAGCATGTTCTGCCATGACACTGACCCAATCAATACCGGGGTAATTGAAATCATCCATTAATATTACTGTATTATAACTTTTGTTAGCTTCCCTTATTTCGTTGAACATTTCATCATTGATTTGTTCATTCTGGCCAGGCAGTCGGTAGTACACCCTCACTGCTATTGTCTTCACATTTTTACATGGAATTTCAATCCATAGAGATTCTATCATGTATTTTGTTTCCTGCAACACTTTAATCCTGTGTGACTCAATGCCCTCTCTAACATAGAGCGCAATCACTCCAGCAACTTGATCTACTGTATCATTGTGATATAATTTGTACCCACGTATCAGTGTCCCACTGGTTGTTCTCCTTCCACTAGGTCTCTGAGATACCAATCATATCTAACCTCTCATTTAGTGCTATACATTCTAACTCTCTCATCTTACTTTTTAGACTTCTATCATTTGCATACAAGCATTTTAGAGGTTGTACATGGCTATCCTCCGAAGACAATGTCATACTCAACCAGCTACTCCCCTTAAATTTCACCGTCTTTGCTAGCCATAGACAAAACAAAAGGGGAGCTGGAGTGCTCATCCTTGCCAGGACAGACCTCCACTTCCAGATGGACGACTCCACTAGCACAAACCACCTGGAGACAGTCTCCATTTCCAACAAGCTCTGCACCATAAGCCTCCCCGGATGACCTCCCATCTATAATAAACTTTGCATCCAACACCCAGAATCCTAATACACCATGTTGGATTCTAGGCGATTTCAACCTGCCAGCACTTCAGGATAACCATTCATCAGCCTTTCTCGAAGCTCTGGAGATCCTAGGATACAAACAATTAGTTAATGAACCTACCCACATGAAGGGAAATACACTAGACCTTGTATTCACCCCACAGACAGTTTGTGACCAATTCCACGACGCTGTGATGTCCATAACTACTGTACCATGGTCAGATCACAAACTCATCCTCTTTCAGATTCCCACACAAGACAACCAATCAAAGATCAACAGATTTCCAAGCAAGACTACCAGACTACCTGCTAGAAGTTTCCGTCCATTCAATAGAGATCTTATCCTTGCCGAAACGCGCTCACTCCTTAATGAGACCACCTTAAACCTTGAAGAACTGATCACTTGCTGGAACAGTAGTCTCAGTGCGATAGCCCTACGACCATCACCTAACTGGTCACCAAGGAAAAGAACTACAGCTCCATGGTACACAGCGGAGTTGAGATCTTCACTCACTCGACTACGGAAACTTGAAAAATGCTGGCGTCGATCACACTCCATTGGAGACCAGTCAGCATACATCTATCAGCTAACCGTCCACCGCAGAGCTATCACAGAGAAGATGAAGCAATACCACACTGACACCATGAAGCACTCGTTAAACAAACCTCATGATCTGTTTAACTTAGTCAAAACTCTATCCAAGGAACCAGCCCCTGAACACCAATTTGAAATCCATCCTCAAGAGTTTGCCGCTTTCCTACAATCCAAATCATGTCAGACAAATAAACCTTCAATAGAGGTCGCTACCACAGTCCAAGAGTGCCCAACATCTCTAACCTCTTTCTCGACCCCTGACAAGAGAAGCATTGAAGACACGATCATGACCATCAACACCACCACTGCGCAGACTGATCCTTGCCCAGCTTTCTGGATAAAGGAACTGCGCAGTGACCTTAGCCCAATAATAAACAGGATAATGAATCTATCCTTCACAACCGGTTCCTTCCCTTCTGCACTCAAGCACACTTCTATCAGACCACTATTAAAAAATAGCAAGCTAGATCCTCAAAAAGTAGACTCTTACAGACCCATTTCAAGTATACCTTTACTCGCAAAGATAATCGAAAAGGAGGTGCAAAGACAGTTGCAAGACCACATTGACTCAGCTGCTCCACTAGACCCATGCCAACATGGATTCAGGGAGTCACATGGAGTGGAAACACTTCTTACCACCCTCTTCAATAATATAATCACTGGTATTAACAACATCCATCAGGGGATGGCACTCATTTTCCTAGACATTGCTGCAGCCTTCGATTCAGTAAGCCATGAGCTCCTCCTAGGGCGGCTAAAGGAAAAAGGCATCTGCGGAACAGCACTTGAATGGTGTAGTTCATACTTGTCCGGAAGATGGCAACAGGTACGATCTGGCGGAGCAACATCAGAACTGTTTCATCAAGGCCAGGGAGTTCCACAGGGATCCTCCCTCTCTGCCTTGATGTTTAACGTATACATGCAACCCATTTGTAATATCATCCGGTCTTTCAATGTCAGCTGCATGATATACGCCGACGATGTCCTGCTCTATATGCCGTTCTCCATAGATAAATTAGACATCTCCCCTTTGACAAATTGTTTCAATGCCATATCAGAATGGCTCCTATCGCAAAACCTCCGAATTCAGCATAAGAAGGCTGAGGTGCTTTTCATTACAAGGAACCCGAATTTCAACCCGCCACAATACTTGAAAGTGAAAGAAGCTGAGCTACAAGCAAAGCCCACAATTCGGTACCTGGGTGTTATATTGGATCAAAACCTTGACATGAAAGCACACATAGCTAACTCTGTCAGAGCTATCTATTTCAAGATCTGCTCCCTCAGACATCTTCGCCCCTTGCTCGAACCAGAGGATTTCCGTACAATTTACCAGGCTCTTATCATACTGCATTTTGATTACGCCAATGCCATTTTACAAGGACTTCCTCAATCCACCCTGAACCCCTTACAGCTCGCAATGAATAGCGCAGCGAGGGTTCTAAATGGGGCAACTAGGAGAGACCATGTGACCCCCCTTTTGAAGCAGCTACACTGGCTTCCTATACAGGCCAGGATCATCTTCAAGACGGTGTTACTGACATTCAAAGCGGTCAATAACCTCTCTCCTCCTCACTAACCGACCTCATCAAAACCATAACCCCTAATAGATCAAGAAGATTTACAGCAACAAACACACTAATAATTCCGAGAGAATTAACAAGATGCACAGCGACAACAGCAAATAGGGCCTTCAGATTCTGTGCCCCAAGACTCTGGAACGCTCTACCTGCAAACATCAGAGCGATCACCAACATAACACAGTTCAGAAAAGCCCTCAAACACTACCTTTTCCTCAAATACTTCCCAGAGAACACTGAATCGCACACTCTGATTACTTGTAGCTACACCAACACATCTATTCAGCCAGGGAACACCCCTAGCTAGGGTACTGACCACAGTTTCTCTTGTTGCATTTATTCTATGACTCCAGTGTGTAAATAGTTTCCCCTGGTTATCCAAGCTTTACTATCCTGTTATTTGTAAACTCAGACCTATGTACACGTTCTGATTTTTCTGTTCCATGTAAACCGCGCTGATACCGAATAGTGCGGTATATAAGAAATTGTAAATAAATAAATAAATAAAATAAAAATTCATATCAATCTGATTATAGGGCTTTTTCGAATTATGCTCCTAGATGTTGGAACAAACTCCCTCCCAATATCAGAGCAATTAAAGACATCAAACAATTCAAAAAAGCCCTTAAACACCACCTTTTCATCGCACACTTCAAACACCTAAACACCCCTTCCCCTCCCCCATCCTTTTAACCTCATACCTACCCTAACTAACTGTATAGATTTTATATATCTCCAACATGTATTTTCTAGAAATATAAATGATTTCCCTGTTAACTTCCATGTCAATTTTCCTGTTACTTGTAATAGGTCTGTTATATCTGACCAATTGTTGTATTGTTTCAATGTAAACCGCACTGATGACAAATAGCGCTGTATATAAGAAAATTAAATAAATAAGTAAATAAATTATCAGTAGGCAGGGGTAATTTGGAATCTGTAAGTTCTATCTGCTCTGTACTTAAGGGTATTTGGGTTACTTTTGTTTTTATTGAAACCTCTCTGTCGATATGCCCTAACTTCAATCTTTTGCTAATATTCTTTACGGATACATCGTTCTGAACCATGCACTCTTGAGCGACTGTCAGCTTGCCCCTATTATCTAGTTTAAAAGCTGCTCTATCTCCTTTTCAAAGGTTAATACCAGCAGCCTGGTTCCATCCCGATTAAGGTGGTGCCCATCCCATCAGAAAAGCCCCCTCCTTTCACAAGAATGTTCCCCAGTTCTTAACAAATCCAAAACCCTCTTCTTTGCACCATTGTCTTATCCACACATTGAGACTAAGGAACTCTGCCTGTCTTTTGGATCCTGCGCGTGGAATGGGAAGCTCTTCTGAGAATGCTACCCTGGAAGTGCTGGATTTCAACTTCCTACCTGAAAGCCTAAATTTAGCCTCCAGAACCTCCCTACCATACTTTCTTATGTCATTAATACCAACATGTACTAAGACAGCAGATTCCTCCCCAGTGCTATCTAACACCTTGTCTAGGTGGCACGTGAGGTCTGCTACCTTCGCACCAGGCAGGCATGTTACCAGGTAATCCTCACATCCACCAGCCACCCAGCTATCTACATGCCTAATAATTGAATCAGCAACGGCCATCCTAAACCTCCCCTCATGGGCATATGGCCATGGAGAAACCTTCTCAGTGCGAGAGGGTTTTACATCACCTGGAGGACAGGTCCTAGCTACAGGATCACTTCCTGCTACACCAGGGTGATGCTCTCCTATCACATAACCTCTCTTCTCCATGGCAATGGGGAGGTTGCCAGACTGGAGGTGGGACTTCAGTACTATATCCCTGTAGGTCTCGTCTATATACTTCTCTGTCTTCCTTTTGTCCTCCAAGTCTGCTACTCTAGCTTCCAGAGATCGCACTCGTTCCCTGAGAGCAAAGTGCTCCTTGCACCTAGTGCACACGTAAGATCCCTCACCAACTGGGAGAAAATCATACATGTGACACTAAGTGCAAAAGACATACTACCAAAAGGATACTACCAAAAGCAGAGAGGTTCCAAGAAAGAGTAAAGTAGCCCAAATGCCCTCGAGTATGGAGCAGACAGAGCTTAAAGATCCCAAATTACCCATGTCTACCAATAGCCAAATTAATATGAATAAAATACAGTCTCTAAAATGCTTGTATGCAAATGCTAGTCTAAAAAATAAGATGGGAGAGTTAGAATATATAGCACTAAATGAGAGGTTAGATATGATTGGAATATCAGAGACATGGTGGAAGGAGGACAACCAGTGGGACACTGTGATACCTGGGTACAAACTATATTGTAATGATAGAGCTGATCAAATTGGTGGAGGGGTTGCGCTCTGTTAGAGAGGGCATTGAGTCAGAAAGGATTAAAGTTTTGCAGGAAACAAAATTTGCTGTAGAATCTCTATGGATTGAAATTCCATGTAAAAAGGGGAAGGCGATGGCAGTGGGGGTGTACTAATCAACCACAGGGCCAGAATGAATAAATGGATGATGAAATGCTCAAAGAAATCAAGGAAGCTAACAAAAGTTACAGCGCAGTAATAATAATGGGTGATTTCAATTACCCCGGTATCGACTGGGTCAGTGTCACGGCAGGACATGCTACGGAGATAAAGTTCCTAGATGACATAAATGACTGCTTCTTGGAGCAGCTGGTTCATGAACCGACCAGAGGGGAAGCCATATTAGACCTAGTCCTTAGTGGAACACCAGATCTAGTGCAAGAGATAAGGGTGTTGGGGCCACTTGGCAATAGTGATCATAGCATGATCGCCTTTGATTTAATTAGTGGAGGAGGGATAGTACGGAAATCCACAGTACTACCTTTTAACTTTTGAAAGGGAGACTATGATAAAATGAGGAAAATAGTTAAGAAAAAACTAAAAGGAGCAGTTGCAAAGGTTAAAGACTTACATCAAGCTTGGGTGTTGTTGAAAAATACTATCTTGGCAGCCCAGACCAGCTGTATTCCACGTTTTAAGAAAAGTGGAAGGAAGTCCAAAAAACTGCCAGCATGGTTTTTAAAGGTGAGGTCAGAGAGGCTGTTGCCAAAAAAGCATCTTTCAGGAAATGGAAAAAAGAGCCAAACGACGAAACCTGGAAACAGCACAAGCACTGGCAAGTCAAATGCAAGGCACTGTGTGATACAGTAGATGGTGTAGAGCCTATGATAATAGGTGAAAAAGAACAATTTACCTTGGAGCCTGATAGGCAGCAAACACACTCAGCTCACAGGAGGGAAAAGAGCAATAGAATAAGTTTACCACACACTAGTCCTGACGTAGCAGGAAGGTTAAAAGCTAATCAGGATCACCTGTGCATGAAAGCACAGGCAGCGTGCAAAGGACATGTGGATAAAAGCTGCTGGGTAAATCCAGGAACAGCCAGTGGGGGCAGCGACCTGGGAGGAGTGAGCAACCAGCCTGAGAGCAGACGTCACACAGAAGGAGGCCTGCTGAATCAAGGAAGCAGTAGGTGTGGCCCGGTAGCAGGAAGCAGCCGGGGGAAAACTTCTCAGGAACGTGGCCATAGCACTGCTCAGACTGCTGGTAGCTGGAGGTCCCGGGAAGGAGCTGTCTGTAGCCCAGAGAGAGGAGCCAGGATAACAGAAAGGAGGTGGGAACCTAGCTTTAAGAGAGAAAAAGCTAAGAACTCTGTTTTGTCTGGAGGGCCAGGGCATGGCATAAGAAGTAAAGTAAATGCTGGGAGCTATGACGTAATGCCTCATTACGAGAGAGAAAAAGAAAGCCAGAGTGAAACTGTCACAGTACCAGGTATTCAAAACCCTGCTTGCACAGAACAGTTTCCTGATAAGCTAACCAGTGCCTCAGAGAGAGGGTTTTACAATGTAACCAGCTATGAGGATTTTAACCCACCTGCAACCCCGGAGGATTGTGAACTGATGCAGTGGGAAAATAATAGCTGTAGCCTTGAACCCACACCAATGGACTGTACGTTATGTTTCTCTGATGATATTGAATCATTGTGCTAAACAAGTGGGCAGAAGCTCTGTAAAAAAAATACCAAAGGAAAAGCATATATTTTTTTCTTTGAAGAAGCTGTTTTTGTTCCTGGTTTTATTTATTATTTATTTATTTACATTCTCTTATATACCGCGCTATTCTGCATCAGTGCGGTTTACATTGAACAAACTGAAATTACATTGAACAGGGCATTATAACTTGGAGATAACTATTTTACAGGGAACATGGGCTATGGAGGGTTAAGTGGCTTGCCCAAGACCACAAGGAGCACCTGTGGGACTAGAAACCCCAGTCCTTCCGGTCCAAGGTTGCTGTCCTCTAGTGGGATTTGAACTCCCGACCTTCCGGCCTGAAGTACCTTACCCCAACCACTAGGCCACTCCTATATAAAAGGAAATCCGTAGGGAAGGGGAAATAAAGCCCTATTCTTATTTTGCCTTAATTACTCGACTGCAGACTGTTATTGTGCTAGAAGGCAACTTGATCCTCAGGGCCCTAGGCGGATGCCTAATAGGGACCAGGAGAGGAGTCACAATTGATAAAGAAGCAAAGGGAGAATTTGAGAAGAAGCTTGCTGTGGAAGCAAAAATGCGAAATAAAGATTTTTTCAAGTACATTCGTAGCAAAAAACCTGTGAGAGAGTCAGTTGGTCCATTAGATGATAGAGGAGTTAAAGGGGCACTAAGAGGCGACAAGGCGATAGCGGAGAGACTGAATGAATTCTTTGCTTCGGTCTTTACTGAGGAAGATGTAGGGATGTTACCCATGACTGAAGTGGTATTTAAGGTGCGGAAGAATTGAAGGAGATATCGATACATCGGGAAGATGTATTACAACTATTAGATAAACTGAAGAGTAGCAAATCACCTGGGCCGGATGGTATACATCCAAGGGTGTTGAAAGAACTGACATATGAGATTGCAGACCTGCTATTAGTAATCTGTGAACTGTCATTAAAATCATCTCTAATACCTGAAGATTGGAGGATCGCCAATGTAACACCAATTTTTAAAAAGGGTTCCAGGGGTGATCCGGGAAACTACAGACCGGTGAGACTCACGTCAGTACCGGGAAAAATGGTAGAAACCATCATAAAAAACAAATTTACACAGCATGTAGATAGTCATGGCCTAATGGGAGACAGCCAACATGGCTTTAGACAAGGAAGATCTTGTCTTACTAATCTGTTATGTTTTTTTAAAGTGTGAATAAACAGGTGGACAAAGGTGAGTCGGTTGATATAGTGTATCTGGACTTTCAGAAAGCCTTTGACAAGGTCCCTCATCAGAGACTTTTGGCAAAACTAAAGAGTCATGGGATAGGAGGCAGTGTACTACTGTGGATCAAGAACTGGTTAGTTCAAATCCTTTTTATTAAGGGTTTCGGTAAGAACCACAGAACAATAACATCATCAAACTAGACAATAACAAAACTGTCCATATGTCAAAGGGATAACACAACTCCGCCGTCAGGCGTATAAGAGTACAATAGCTACAGCAGTATAGGTAACAATAGTGCCTAATGAAGACAGTCCCGTCTTCTGAGGGACGAAAACCCTTTTCCCACCCCCCATCCCTCCTTCCACCCCCCAACCCTCCCCCCCCAACTCACCCAGCAGACACACAGGGGATATAGGGAGCGTAGGGAATGCAAGAAATAAGTAAGCTACAGTTACAGAGATTCAGAAGGGGAAACGGGGAATACAGGCACCCACAAGCCTAGAAAGGGAGAGCAACCGCCCCAGGTCAGAAGCATACAGTTGTTCGCACTCCCGGCCATTCCAGAGTGCCCCCCTTGGGAGCCATGCTATACATTGTAACACGGAAGATCTGTCCTCTGCCTCAGAAACACAGAAAGCTGATAGATATAGCTTAGATTCTGACAGGCAGGCAAGCAAAACACTTCCTAGTTACCATAGGCAACACAAACAAAGTCAGACACAAGGTCTGCAGGCACGCCTAGTTAGTGAACATTCCCTAAGTGATGAGGAAAACAGCTTTCACCTGGCAAAGAGAACGCCCAGGAAGCTGTATAAGAAAGCCTCAAGGCAAACAGAATTAGTTTCAGTTCCAGATTCAGGAGCTGCGGGAGCTTCAGGAAAAGCTTGGCAAGACAAGGGAAACTTGCAGGATTTGGAAGGAAGCTCAGAATTCTCAGAATACTCTGATACAGAGTTTCAACTGCCCAAAACTTCTAGCAGGAAGCCACAGAGGAATTACCAAAGAGAAACAAGGAAAGTTTCACCCAGAGAAGTCAGCTACCAGAGAAGCTTACCTCTGACGCAGTGTGAATTTCCCCGGCACCTGGCTGAGTTGAAGGAACGTGAGGCAGCTAGAAACAAACCGTATGTATTGGAGAAGCAGGGCTGTTTAAAACAGTTTCAAGCCCTTGAGAGGGAAAGCTGTCCTGTTGAGAATGTATGCATGTTTGACCCAGATGAGTGTATGCCAGTAAAACCCTGTAGAAGACTTCCCCGAGAAAAGTCTTCAGTGAGCAGAAGAGAGCAGTGCTATGAGCTACAACATTCAATACTACACTGCGCTCTCTGGGCGCGAGGTGGTTAATGACTGGAGACCATAGATCCAGGAACCTATCCCAGTGTTTGCCGCCTTGCTGCTTCGATGTTAACTTTTCCATGTACATCAACTCCAGCAAGGCTTGCTCCCACACCAGGCTCCCCGGTGGCGTGGGTTCCACCCAGCGACTCAATAAGGCCTTCTTAACAAGCAAAAAGCCTCTCTCCAAGAGTCTCCGCTGTACCGGGGGGGGGGGGGGGCAGCTGAGCTGAAGAGCCCCACTCATGAAATAAACACACATCCCGTTCAAGAACCCCCCCTATTCCCAACCAGCCTTCCATCTTTGCGCAAGCTTGCCCCCAGAGGACCCGCACTGGAGAGCACTCCCAAAAGCGATGTAAAAGGGTACCTACTTCCCGCTGACACCACACACAAAGGGGGGTTGGTCGCAAACCTGAATAATAGGCCCATTTATCAGTAGTGTAAGCTCTCCAGAGGAACTTATACTGCATCTCCTGTAAATAGATCCAATGTGACCCTTGTTTAATCCGCCCAAATGCATCTTTCAAAAGGTCCACTGTCAACCCCTCCACCCCATCGCTACGCCATCTGCCCACCAACTCAGAGAGAGGAGAGTCATCTGCCCTCGGATAAGTGAGCTGCCAATACTCCTGCCTCCCCCTGTCCCTCTCCATCAAAATCTGTAGGGTTTCCCGAGGGGTCCCAACATCAACTCGCGCCTCAGCCTGTGCCTGTCCCCAGAGGCTACTGAGATAATGTCGCACCTGCAAGTATCCATAGAATTGGTGTTAGGGAAGCTGAAAGCGTGCCGACAAGGCCTGGAAGCTGTCAATGGACTCCCCCCCTGGGATGCAAAGGTCCCCTAGACACAGCAACCCCCGCTCTGCCCATAAATGGAATAAGTTATGCTGAGGCAACCCTGGGAGTAGGAGCGACCACCTCGAATTCCAACCTAAGTGGGAGCATAGCGCTCGCCAAGCTGCACGCATGGCACCCATATACACATACACACCCCCCCTCCCAATTTGCATCGCAGATAGGCGCTCCACATGTAATACATATAGACAGTGATAGGGAGCACATAGCCAGTTCAACTGACGTGCCGGGGCGCACCCCCCACTTTCCCCTAAGAGACCCCAGAGGTGACGAACCATGTACCGAAGGTTAAAGTGTCGGAGGGACGGTAGACCTAACCCCCCTTCCTCCGCCCGCCGCCGGAGAGCCTGGAGCGGAATCCACGCACGCCTGCCGCCCCACAAGAAAACCCGAAGGAGACCATCCAATCGCTTCCAATCTTTAGCGAGCACCCAGAGAGGCAATAACCGTAGGACCTACAACCATCTGGGGAACTCAACCATAGTAAATAGAGCAACCCTCCCTTTCAGCGATAGGGGCAACCCTCGCCAATGCCTGAGCACTTCCTTGGTCTTATCTAGCAATCCAGGAATATTGGCTTGGTAGAGACTTTCAGGTCTGTCAGGGAGCCAAATACCCAAGTATTTTAAGGAGCCTGCGGCCCACACCAGTGGGAAGGCTCCCTTCCAAGAGGACTTCACTCGCCCACCCACATCAAGTACCAAGGACTTGGAAGTGTTGATCTTAAGACCCGAGAAGCTGCCGAATTCTTCTATAAGCTGCAACCCACGCGGTAGAGAGCACTGCGGCTGGGTCAGGCATAGCAGCATGTCGTCCGCGAAGGCGCTGACTTTAAACTCCTCCCCCCCCATTGCAACCCCTCCAATCTGCGGATCGCTCTGGATCGCCCGCAATAAAGGTTCCAGGGCCAATACAAACAAAAGGGGGGATAGGGGACACCCCTGGCGCGTACCTCTCTCCAACACAAAAGATTCCGAAAAAACACCACACCCACCCTAGCCATGGGGTTCGCATACAAGACTTGAAGCCACTGCACAAACTCTCCGCGGAATCCCAGGCCGTGAAGCACATCCCACAAGAAAGTCCACGCCACTCTGTCGAATGCCTTTTTGGCGTCCAAACTTACCAAAAGCAAAGCCGTTCCTTGCTGCAAACAATGCTCCATCCCCAAAATCAACCTAGCAATATTCGTGGCTGCATTCCTTCCTGGCACAAAGCCCACCTGCCGAGGATCTATGAGCAGCGGCAGTATGGGATTCAGCCTCGCCGCCAAGACCGAGGCCAGGATCTTCATATCACAATTGATAAGAGAGATCGGCCGATATGAGGCAGGGTCAGTCAGGTCCTTCCCCGGTTTCGGGAGCACCGTAATATTGGCACACCGCATATCTCTAGGAAACTCACCTAGCTTCCGGACCTCATCAAACATAACTACCATAGAGGGGGCCAACCTAGAAGCCAAGATCTTGTAATATTCGTAACTGAACCCATCAGTCTTCCCTCGCTTGATCACCTGCTGTATTTCCTTCACCGTCAACGGTGCATTCAACCGCCGCAGGTCCTCCTCCGCCAAGGCGGGGAGAGACAGCGAGTCCAGAAAGGCACGCCCCTTCGCATAGTCCCGCGGCTCCTCAGTGTACAGACTCGCGTAAAACTGACGGAAGAGTCGCGCTATCTGCGCAGGCTGATGGTGCACAGAACCCTGTGCATCCCGAAGAACAGGGATGAATCGCGCGCCTCCAGGATCCTTAACCAACTTAGCCAGCAGTCTCCCAGAGCGGTTACCATATCTAAAGAACTGGTGCCGGTAGCATTGCTGGGAGTACACCGCTCGCCTCTGAAGTAACTCATTAAACGCCGCCTGGGCCCCAGCATACTCTAACCGTAGCTCCCTATCCACTTTCCTGCTCGACCGGCGCTGTAAATCCCTCACTTTGCGCTCCAACACCAGTAAGCTACGATCCATATGCTTACGCCTTTTCACACAATAGGAAATAATGGCCCCTCGCATAACCGCCTTACTGGCTTCCCACAAAAGAACCGGCGAGCATTGGGGCGTATCGTTAAAGAAGAGGAAGTCATCCCATTGATCTGCTAGGTACTTCTGAAACTCTAAGTCTTCCCACAAATATGCAGGGAATCTCCACCGCTTGCTCGGGGCGCCCTGACATTCCCAAGTGATCCACACCAACCCATGATCGGATATCACTACAGGGTCAATCCCTGCGTGCTGCACCTTAGAGACCACCCCTTCACTCACCAGGATGTAATCAATACGTGACCAGGAGAGATGGGCTCTAGATTGGTGTGTGTATTCACGGGTCCCGGGGTTGAGGAGACGCCAGATGTCCACCATATCCCCCATCCGACAGAGATAGCCCACCCCCCGCCTCCGCCAGGCCCCAGATCCACTACACCGGGATTTGTCCAAGAGCGGATCATGAGGACAATTAAAATCCCCAGCCAAAATCAAGTTCTTTCTCTCCGCCCCTCTGACAAATCCCAGCAGCTTACGAAAAAAAGCGTGATCATACACATTAGGGGCACAGACGTTGGCGAGCCAGATGTCCTCATTATACAGCTTAATTCAATTTCTTTACACCCTAAATATCTCTTCTTCCAAGCTGGCAGATAAATTTCAAATATTTAATTTTAATGTTCCCATGGGTAAACTTCAATCACATGACACACTGTTTGTTATATAAACAAATTCAATTAGTTGTTTTATTTATAAGATAAACATCTCTTAGATTACGTGACCATCCATTATATAAATATCCCTAAAATATCTCTTAACACAGTGTGACTATAAATTCCATAACTTCACCCCCATTGGGATTAAAATATACATAATTGCTTACACTCTATTTTTTCATATAAACCATAAAATTTCTATTACTTATGCTGAATAAGAATACATAAAACCTCGTTACTACTTTCTCTTTCGAATTGAGTAGCTGGTATATGTGGCTTGATTCACAATGATTATCACTAGAATGTTGTTCGTATTTATCCTGTTCGTGTCTATTCAGGTCATAAATCTTTCTTCCTTTTTGTAGATTTTCTTCAATGAAGTCCAACACTCTGCGTAGATACTTCACACTGTCCACATTAGCTAAATCCTCCAGCATTAGTCAATCCAATCCCTGGGACAAGTATAAGCACTAAGCTATATTAACCAGTTTCAATACGGGACACTTTGGATTGACTAATGCTGGAGGATTAAGCTAATGTGGACAGTGTGAAGTATCTACGCAGAGTGTTGGACTTCATTGAAGAAAATCTACAAAAAGGAAGAAAGATTTATGACCTGAATAGACACGAACAGGATAAATACGAACAACATTCTAGTGATAATCATTGTGAATCAAGCCACATATACCAGCTACTCAATTCGAAAGAGAAAGTAGTAACAAGGTTTTATGTATTCTTATTCAGCATAAGTAATAGAAATTTTATGGTTTATATGAAAAAATAGAGTGTAAGCAATTATGTATATTTTAATCCCAATGGGGGTGAAGTTATGGAATTTATAGTCACACTGTGTTAAGAGATATTTTAAGGATATTTATATAATGGATGGTCACGTAATCTAAGAGATGTTTATCTTATAAATAAAACAACTAATTGAATTTGTTTATATAACAAACAGTGTGTCATGTGATTGAAGTTTACCCATGGGAACATTAAAATTAAATATTTGAAATTTATCTGCCAGCTTGGAAGAAGAGATATTTAGGGTGTAAAGAAATTGAATTGAGCTATTTCACACTCTGTGATAAGTGCCTTGGAAGGTGCTCATTATACAGCTTAGTATGGAGCAAGACATATCTCCCTCCCGGGTCAGCCTCTAGCTGTTGCACCTCAAAGGGGACCCCCCGCTTCACCAGGACCACGACCCCTGCCCTCTTTGTACCCGAGAATGCTCCATAGGCGGCCGCTACCCAATCTCTGACCAACTTCTGGTGCTCCACGGTGCTTAGATGCGTTTCCTGTAACATCACTATATGTACCCCTTTCCGCTTAAGGGACTGCAGAATTTTGGTGCGTTTAACAGGAGAGCTTATGCCCCCCACATTCCAGGAAGTGATCTTTACACTAGACATACGCTAGTAGTGGGGTTACTTCTAGCAGCGTGAGATGAAACATGCATTCCAGGAGTCGCCCAGCCTCAACTCCCAGATCTTGTGGCCCCACGTCTCCCAAAGCAAAATACTGCCCAATGCGCCAGCTGCCGTACTTCCCCGTAGAGACTACCGCCAGCCCCCCTATAGTAGTAGTATGAATCCAATCCACCCTCCCCCCTCACCCCCACCCTCCCCTCTCCCCACCCCACCCAGACCTCACTCACCCACGCCTCATCAGAGTCAGCCGTACTTAGCACTACATACCCACACACACCCTCACATTTATCCATACCTCCACATCGCCTCCTCCCAATCATCCCTTCATTCACCCGAATTCCCCCCCAACAGCAACAACCCTTGCTAGAGCAAGGCATCCCCCACCGGGGATGAGATCACTGTCCATGCGCCTCCAGGCCCCCTTAAGCTAAGAGTGTCCTGAGGCAACTAAGTGTCCCAGTTGTTCATGCAATGCAGATGGCGAGTCCAATGAAGATTAAGGGTGACCGGCCTAAGGGCCGATCTCAGCTGACCACGCTATGGTAGGGCCCGATCACCAGGCAGTCCCCATCCAAGCAAAGTCCGCTACGAGGCATCTATCGTAGCTCCAGACAAGATGGTGGTGACAAATTTCCGCGCCGCTGCCGCTTGTTCAAATGAGTGAGTCTCACCCTTATGAAAGACTCTCAGGGTTGCAGGGTAGTTGAGCGCGAAACGAACTCCACCATTGATGAGATCGCTGCAAAGCGGTGAGAACTCCTTGCGCTTTGCGGCCAATGCCGCTGAGTAGTCCTGAAATAGAAATATGGGAGCATTGTCCAACTTCAAGTCACGCTTCTTTCTATACGCCTGCAAAAGCAAGGTCTTTTGATGGAAATCCAACAAGCAGGCTAACACAGGCCTGGGCCTGGCACGACCTTCCCGTTGTTGCCCAAGCCGATGCGCTCTCTCCACCTTTATCTGGCCTTGCAGCTCCACAAGGCCCAGTTCTTTCGGCAACCATGTTTCGAATAAGGAGAAGAGTTGAGGGGCCGTCCAAGATTCCGGCACCCCGATCAGGCGCAAGTTATTTCTGCGGGAGCGGTTCTCTAAGTCATCTACTTTAAGCAGAAGGGCATCAATTTGCTTCTGCTGGTGATGGTTGCAGCGCTCCAGCGCTAATTCACCATCCTCGAGAACCGTCACCCTTTGCTCAACTTCTTCAACCCTTTTTGTGAGCTCGCCAAAGGTATCGCTTAGCTCCGCCAGTTTTTGTAAAACGGCGTCGAATTTGGGCTCCAAGAGTTTGGCTACCTCCAACGCCAGCTCCTCTGGGCCAGAGTCCACACTGTCTTTCCCCGGGGAATCGGGCACTGTCGCGGTCTTTGCTGCTGACGCCATCTTGGGATCTCGTGCGGCCGCTGCTTTCTCCTACCTCGCCGTCGCTTTCATTGCCCCTCCACAAGCTGCACCTCGTTGCACTTCAAGAAGGTACTATCCGCCAAATAGGCTAGGTGGTTTCCAACTCACACCACACCTTAGATTGCCGAATTAACCACAAGATTCTTAGGGCGGCCTGGGAGCACGATGAGGAACGTCCTCACCCGCTCATGCGCTCACGTGATCTCCAAGAACTGGTTAAAAGATAAAAAGCAGAGGGTTGGGTTAAATGGCCAATTTTCCCAATGGAGAAAGGTGAATAGTGGTGTACCCCAGGGATCTGTGCTGGGTCTGCTGCTTTTTGACATATTCATAAATGACCTGGAAAGTGGAATAACGAGTGAGGTTATCAAATTTGCAGATGACACAAAACTATTTAAAGTTGTTAAAACCCAAGAGGATTGTGGAAAATTGCAAGAGGATCTTGATAAATTAGAAGACTGGGCATCAAAATGGCAGATGAAATTTAATGTGGACAAGTGCAAAGTTATGCACCTAGGGAAGAACAACCCAAACTATGGTTACATGATGCAAGGTTCCACATTAGAAACCACCACCCAGGAAAAAGATTTAGGCGTCATTGTGGATAACATGTTAAAACCCTCGGCCCAGTGTGCAGCGGCAGCCAAAAGAGCAAATAGAAAGCTAGGTATCATAAGGAAAGGAATGGAAAATAAAACAAAAGATATTATAATGCCTCTATATCGTTCCATGGTGAGACTGCACCTTGAATATTTTGTGCAATTCTGGTCTAAATTAATGAACGGAGTGGAACGGGTAAACATAGATTTATTGTTTACGTTATCAGAATATAGAAAGACGAGGGGACATGCAATGAAGCTACAGGGTAAACTATTTAAAACTAATAAAAGAAAATATTTTTTCACTCAACGTGTAATCAAACTCTGGAATTTGTTACCGGAGGATGTAGTAAAGGCTGTTTGTGTAGCTGGGTTTAAAAAAGGTTTGGACAAATTCCTGGAGGAAAGGTCCATAAACCATTATTAAGAAGGGACCCAGGATATCAATGCTTGACCCAGTACAAGCATTGCGGAACCTGTGTCTTTTGGGGAAACTGCTAGGTACGTATGACCTAGATTGGCCACTATTGGAAACAGGATACTGGGCTTGATGGACCTTGGTCTGACCCAGTATGGCATATCTTATGTTCTTATGTTCATATGAAAGCCCCCATCTCACTTCAGGACTGCTGTCTGCATTTTAGTTTTAAGGTTTTGATCAGATATTAAAATAGTTTACTTACTTAGGTTTGCAGGGGATACGTATGCTAATACAACTATACCTTATATGGTAAATGGAATTTGTTCACCTCAAGAATAATTAATCTCTGGTCCTTAATAAATTTCTTCCTTATGAGGATAACCAGCCGCACCTGAAAGTGATTATGGGCATCTCCCCTCTTTAATAGGTTTAAGAGCCTATAAAGCTAAGATTATCCCAAGGGTGGGTGGGAGTCAGGGTGGGAGGACCGGAAAGAAGACTTACAAGCTGGCTTGCTACACAGTGCCATGACCTGTGCTTCTAAGGTAAAGTCTTGCCAATTTCCTGGGTGATTCACAAAGCCCTTGGTGTGATAGAGGGGGGGCCTTTCAAATTGTCACTTTGATCTGTTACTTGCCTTTAACACCTATTTAAGACAACTTTACAAATATTTTGCTTCCTAATTGGAAGGCCTCTTTGTAAAGGTCACTAGAAACAAGTTTAGTTCTTTCTTTTTCTAGTTATAATAGTCCCTCTGGGTAGTCCTTCAAGGGGTTTTCTCCCTGCATTAGTGGGCTTTGGGGAATTATACTGGATTTCTATTCTTTCTCTTATGATTCATAGATAGATAGTACTTTAAAGTTATATTAACGTTGTAGGCTTAATATTGCTGTGATATTTCTGTCTATAGAAAATTTGAAACAATAAATATAAAGCAACAACCAAAATTACCCCAGAGAAAGTAGGTGCACATATTTATGTCTGCTTTGAGGCAGGTGTAATTACGTGCCTGTGTGTGCCAGTAGGAAGAAGCACATTTGCTATAAAGTATGCCCAGATGTACCAGTCCCACCTCTGGGAATGCCTACATGTTGTTGTTGTTGTTAAGTGCCGTTGGTGGCCCTCTGGACAGTTGACCTAAACTGTGTTCGGTCTTCAGTCAGGTGGCTCATTGTTGATAGAATGGCATCCGTAGCTGCTGTTATTGTATCAATCCATCTCATTGCCGGCCTTTCTCTTTTATGATGACCTTCCACCTTGCCAAGAATTATGTCTTTCTCCAACGATCTCTCACTTCGCATGTGTCCAAAGTATGAAAGTCAAAGTCTTGTCATCTGAGCTTCTAAGGAAAGATTAGCTTTGATCACCTCTAGTACTAACTGATTTGGTCTTCGGGCAGTCCATGATATACACAGTATTTGTTGCCAGCACCGTAATTCAAAGGCATCAATTTTCTTCCTATCTTTTTCACTGTCCAACTTTTGCATCCATATGATGTTATTGAAAACACCATGGCTTGAACAAATAGAATCTTTGTATGGAGAGAGACATCTCTGCTCTTGAGAATCTTGTCTAGGTCCTTCATAGCCATTCTTCCAAGAGCAATGTGTCATCAGATTTCTTGACTGCTTGTCCTTTCTCTATTGATTGTTGATCCAAGTAGGTCAACGTTGTCAACTATTTCAATTTCTTCTCCATCAATAATGAACTTATTGATTTTGCCAGTTGTCAGGATCTTTGTCTTCTTAACGGTAAAGTGCAGACCCATTTTAAGACTATGTTCCTTGATCTTGAAAAACAAATGTTTCAGATCATCTTCACTTTCAGCCAGTAATGTAGTATCAGCATAACGAAGGAGTTAATGAGTTTTCCACCAATCTTCACACCTTGGTTGCCTACATACGAATCACATAAAAGCAGGCTCTATGGGGGTAATATTATGAGGTTTTGTCTACATGTAAAGCCTGTTTTAGAAGCGGAAAAAGGCTTTTATGAAATTGTGCATATGGTGGTTATGCCAAAACGCAAATAGCGGGGTTGCACATCTGGTTCGGACATGTATCCCCCGCTATTCGCAGGGACCTTATTCCACCCCCTTGCCTCCCTGTGCGTACTGTGCCAGTGTATGGGGAGCGCTGGACAGGGGCAGGATGGAGGTGGAGCATGGGCGGGCTGCAGCACCCGGACATACAGGCCCTATTCAGGTCACGGCCCTGTAAGTCCGGCAGGTGACGGATGGACGTGGGACTTATTCCACTTCAGAAGTGGAATAAGTCCTGGGAGTGGCAGAGATTGGGCCTGGTAGTACCCACCAACCCATGGCGCGAATGAAGGTGAGTCCCCGCAGCCCAATCCCGGCCCTGGCAGGCGGCAGGGAAATGCAACGTTTCGCTGTCGGGCCTGTTTGCTCCTGCTGGGCGTCCCGGTGCTATGGTGACGGGATGCGACGGCACACCTGCAGGAGCACTGAGTGGTGGGGATGGAAGGCCTGCTGTACGTCTCCCTGCTCAGGATACTGTGTATCCCAGCCCGTCTAAGTGCCTGATCCTGCACCAACAGGAATGTTTAGCTCTGCCGTTTCAGAATCGGGTGCACTTGTGCCCCCTTCATAATCTGACCCTCTGGACTACTCGGACGTGCAGATTATGGGATTGGCCTCTATGTGTATAAAAAAGGCATGCGTGGCGAGTGAGCATCTACATTTAGGTGATCTGCATGGAGGCATCTCTGGGGTGGAGCAAAGGTGGAGTTACAGTGTGTGCATATATAAATGCACGCACATCTAGCATGCATGCACACATTTACGCCTTTTTCAGACCAAGTGTAAATTTGTATCACCATTTGTGTACTATTGGGGCTGGATCTGGGTGCACCTAGGCACCTGTTTCATTTACTATACACCTATTTCATTGCTCCACCAGTGCTGTGCCCAAACTATGCCCTCGAACATGGCCCCAGACTTGGTTCATAGTGTTGGCACCCTATAAAAATCTTAAGTCCATTATTCCCCCTCCTACTGCCATAATCTATTGTTTAACTTTGAATGTTCTGCTCTTGACCCCCCCCCCCCCCCCATGCCTATTTTGCCTGATGGTTAGGCCAGCCCTGCATGTGGGTTGCAGAAAAGTACATGCCTTCTTGCCACTGCTCATACAGGGTTTTTGTGTGCCAAAATCATGTATAAAATAACCCCTCAAGGTTTCAAGAGCTGGTAAACTACTTTGCAGCGCAACCAAATTTAATCATGCAACACTCCCCTACTCACTTACAAAACAGAACAAAATTAGAAGTTCTTATTCTAGCCTATATAATCTACACTTGCATACCACAATACCTACCAGCCCATCTAATCTCATATACCCCCCAACCCCCCCCCCCCCCCGGCAGAGCCTTCCAATCTCAAAATGCACATTTGTGGGTCACGCCCACAAAATACCAAGCCTGTCTGGGATCCGCCCATATATCTGCCTTTTCTTGCTTAGCCCCTCAACACTGCCCTTGTATCTTAGGGAAGAAACCTCCCTGAAGAAACTTTAAAAAGCCTTGAAAACCCCTACTACTACCAATAACTTTGGAACTAGAAGATTAAGTGTAGCCAGGGCTATGCTGCACTTGGAGTCCCTCTCTCCTTTCACGTCCTTTCTACCCCCTCCTTTGGCTTCTCTCCAGATTCCCTGAATCCCTACCTCCCATTTTCCTCTCTAAATGTTAAACTGTCATCTATTTTATTCCTTTTATTCTTTTACATGCTGCTCTAGCAGGTTTTTTATTACTATAAGATGCTCTGCTGGATCTTGAAAGGCGGTAGATGAAAATAACAATAAACTATAAAGAAGTATTATAACGCTTAGATTTGTTAACAGAAAGCTAACACATGAGTTAGATAACATATGTATTTTTCTTGTTCAAGGATCTCAAGAAAGTCCATGAAAAAAAAGATCAGCATCATAATTCCTAAGGCTCAGTGATGGCGTATACATATTGCAGATATTACAAAACTTCTCAATGGCTATAGATTCTAGCAACCCGACAGCCAGATGATATCATTGAATTCTCCATGACGTAATTTTTGGCATTGTGTTTTCTAACCAATGACAGAAAACACTTTTTTACACCAGTAGAAGTGGCTTTCAGCAAAACAATTTAGGATCATTCCTCCCTGTGGTTAAAGAATCCATAACATAAAGAAGACCTATTTACCATACCAACCTAATCATGAAATCTACCAATAGACCAAGAGAACTTTTTAGCATTATCCAAAAGCTCACTAAGGATGACACGCAACAAAGCACCAACCATCTTGACTCACAAAAATATGCAGACTAAATGAAGTCAAAAAACACAAGCCAAACAAACTCTGCCTCACAACAAACAAATGATCACACGATAAAAAAGAAACATCAAACATGGGAGAGCTTCAACGTACCAACAAAACAGCAAGTAGAAGACATTATATCTGGTCTAAACACAACAACTTCACCATCAGACCCATGCCCAGTGTCATGGATCAAAGCCACAAAAAGCCAGCTCTCTCATCACATTCATAAAATCGTCAAGGATTCACTCCAACAAGGATACATGCCGCAATTCCTAAAGCATGCAATGATACGACCAATAATTAAAAATAGCAATCTGAGCCAATCCGAACCAAAATCATACCGTCCCATCTCTAGCCTGCCATTCCTTGCTAAAGTCATGGAAAAAGCAGTCCAAAGGCAACTTCAGGACCATATAGATATCAATGCCCCTCTGGACATACATCAGCACAGATTCAAGCCCCAACACGGCGTGGAAACACTACTCACCTCCCTCTTTGACAATCTCCTAAGAGGCATTGACAACATAAAAAACGGCTTCCTCCTAGTGTTCATGAATATCTCGGCAGCCTTCGATACCGTGTCACACCCTAAGCTACTGCAACGCCTACAACAGATAGGACTATGCAAGAATACCCTAAAGTGGTTTACATCATACCTGGAAGGGCGAATGCAACAAGTCAAATGCGATCAAAAGAAATCCCTACAATTCCCCATCACGCAGGGAGTACCTCAAGGCTCAGCCCTATCTTCAATGCTCTTTAACATCTACATACAGCCCATATGCAACATCATCAAGAACCATAATCTATACTACCACATTTTTGCTGACGACATCATGGTGTATGCTCCAGTCAACTTACTGGCACTAAACACTACACCAGTAACAAAATGCCTCGAAGACATGAATGACTGGCTCATAGACAACAACTTAACAGTCAACTACAACAAAACTGAGGCAATGTTCGTCACCAGGAACTCCACATTCACACCCCCACAAACCATAAGCATCCTAGACAAACACATAATAGTCAAAGAAGAAGTTAAATATCTGGGCATAACACTAGACAGAGCTCTGAACTTAAAATCTCACATCAACAAAACTGCGAACAAGGCATATCATCGATTGAAAACAGTCAGACAAATCAAACCAATGCTCCGTCAAGACCACTTCCGCACAGTATGTCAAGCACTCATCACACCACTGCTTGATTATGGAAACTCACTATATCAAGGCCTTCCTCACCAAACACTACACCCACTACAGATGGTACAAAACACTACAGCATGCATCATTACAGACACCCCAAGGACCGAGCACATCACTCCCGTCCTACAACAACTACACTGGCTCCCAATGGTGGCAAGAGCTAAATACAAAACAATCATGATAATCTTCAAAGTCATTCACCATCTCTCAGCAGACGTACTCCAAAGCATTATAACAAGAGACATCAGCAATAGACCAAGAAGAACCAATAATAACAACATGATCAGCACCCCTGCAGGCTATCACAAAACCAAACAGACAACCTCAAAAAGAGCACCATCACTACTGGCATCCTCAATATGGAACTCCCTACCAATGAGCCTGAGAGCTTTAGAAGACCTCACAGACTTCCGCAAAGACTTCAAAGCATAGTTATTTATAGAAATCTATGAGCATTCAAGCAACATCCCTTACCCAAACAGCAATACTAACATCACCGCCAACTAAACACACACACACCCCATTCACACGAACAAATTCATCACACTACGTTAGTAAATACCTTTATGTTATATGTTACCTCAACTGTACTGTCTAAATACTATCACATAACTGTACTGTCTAAATGTTTACACGTACCCTAATGTTAAATGTAACCCTCCAATTGTGTTGTGACGTGACCACCTTGATTGAAGGAAAAGGTGGCATACAAATCTGTCTAAATAAATAAATTTACAGATTTTACCGCTGAAAAGCCATTTTACCAAGCATGACGAGTCGTTTCATCATTTTACCAGGCACAACAGATTTCCGTGCATTATCCCAAAAAGAAACAATCATTTTACATATTAGAAGCGGTGTATAAATGTACACTCTGCCTCCCACATTTCAAACTCCCATCAGATGTAGTAATCTCATATTTGCATGACTCAGTCTTGAAATGCATCTCTCTCAGAGGTGAATTCTCACTTACCTCCTAAACTTGGATAAAGCTTTTGAAAAGCTGTATGTATGAAACTTCAGTCTCTGTATCTAAATGCCAGTGCCACATTGAGATATCAAGATTGTCTACTGATTTCAACAAAATTGAGAAAATAACTTTAGAAAAGCCTTTGACATGTAAAACCGAGAGCATGCTTACTAAAGCACACTACCCCATATAGTGCGGTTTGGGTGGCATGCTAAAAAATAGCACAGGGCTGTGCACCCAAAACCCCACACTCCCTTGGTAGCACATGTCACGGTGATGACTGTGGGAGGGCGGTGTTTCCATGGCGGCACAACTAGCACAGGCCTATGTAGTCAGTGTTAACATTACAACTAAAGTCATCTCAATGAAGGGTGGTAGCTGCATCCATGGCTGTTTTGCCACACTGAAGCATGGTAACTGATAACATGGCCCACATGTGCATTAGTAAACGTGCTCCTGAGTTTTACTTGCAGAAAGCATATTACGCAAAATTCGCCGCTGTATACGCATAAATAGGTATAAGTAGGGAGTGACCCAATGTATACTTTTATAAGTGAATAAAATTAGTGTTCTTGGGTTTGGATGTTTACATGTTGCATTGTGGTGCTGCACAATGGAAATCCTGAAGACATAAATGTGTATATTCCTGCTTGCTCTAGAACAGCCATAAATATACCCAAATGTCTCACATCACTGTGGCCTGGACTCAGTGATTTTAGAAGGGAAAGTATATCTGCGTTTTTTTCTTTTTCCATATGTGCAGCAGAGGTGTGCATCCGTTACATCGATTTTAAAAAGAGAAGGTAGGTGCCTATTTGCCCTTTGAAAACGACTCCACTAAAAGCACATGTACACATTCCAACTTGCTCTGAGACTCACACAAACTTTATCCTGTATCTTACGTGTATATACACATAGGCATGGCCAGCATTACCGGTAGGTGAACTAGGTGATCGTCTGGAGTGTTGGTTGTCTAGCGGGAGCCCATTGCCACGGCCCTCTCCAGGACGAGCAGTGGTGGCAACACATTTAAAACAGCACCGAAACCCTGGAACTACCTTCAGCTCTGATGCTGTGGTGCGGTGCTTGCTTCCACCCTCTTCCAATTTCACTTCCTTTTGCACGGGGAAGGAAGCGGCTTCCGCCCCTATGTAAGCAGGAGGAGGTAGAAGCAGGAATGGCACCGGGGCGTCACAGCTGAAAGTAACTCTGGTGCTTTGGTGCCATTTTAAAAGTACTGCTGCCGGTGCACGTCCTGAAGAGGGGTGATCGCAGCAGCAATTAGAGCGGGAAAGGGGCGCTTAGAATGAGGTTTGCCTAGGGCGTCTCATATCCTTGCGCCGCCCTGCACAGAGCGGGCATATTCAAAAGGGTTTTTGCAATTTGCCGACCCACAAACCGCATAAATCCTACTGACCGGGCTATTTAGTGGCGCTAAGTGATGTCAACACCACCGTACCACTCAGATAGCACCGAGGTGTTCCAGAACGGAGCAGGGGCGGCATTGTTAGCTAACCGGTTAGCTAAACCGCATAAAGTTAGAAGAGGTGAAAGGCAGCCCTAAGGTTTGCAGTTTTGCAATCCGGTTAGCAGCTGAATATTGCTGGATACGCATCAGCACTGAATATCCAGTTCGAATGTAAAGCGGCAGTAGCCAGACATTTTAGCAGCACTGATTGTCGCAGCTGCCAAGCCAAAAAAATCAAACAAACCAGATCTTGACAGTCAGGCAAGCTCAACCATTACCGCATACTTTAACCTAAAGTGAGGGTAGGGAATTTTTCAAATAGCTAGATTACACAGATAAGTGCTTTTGGAAATTGTTCTCATGTATATATCTATATAGGGGTTGCAACCAAAATGGTCAATGGTCTTCGTTAGAAATCATATGAGGACAACCTTAAAGATCTCAATATGTACACTTTAGAAGAAAGGTGGGATAGAGGATATATGATAGAGATATTTAGATACCTCCATGGCATAAATGCACAGGGAGAGAGCCTCTTTCAAGTGAAGGTAAGCTCTGTATCGAGGGGGACATAGGATGAGGGTGAAAGGGGATAGACTGATTTCTTTATGGAAAGAGTGGTAGTCTCCCAGTGGAGGTAGTAAAGATGAATTCAAAAAAGCATGGGTCAAACACAGAGGATCGATCTCTAAAGGAAAAAAGTGACTATAGTAGTTGTTATGGAAGGGCAGACTAGATAGGCCATATGGTCTTTTTCTGCCATCATGTTTCTACAGTATCTTTTGCTTATTCTGTCTTGACCTCGGAAGGGAGTTTTAACTCTGGAAATCTAATCAAAAAATGCATTGTTAGCCCAATAAAAAGTTAGAAACAAAATTAAAATATTATTTAAGGTACTATTTATTAACTTTTAATTCTGCTCTCTTCCAAAGAAGTCTATTTTCCTATATTCCCTCCAACCCACCTAGTGAATCCGGTACCTCTGATTTTTATTTTTCTTCCCAACCCAATGGATGCTGTACAGAAATTATATATAAGGGGTTGAGCGGCATCTGTCTGTTTGTGGGAAAACTAACTCTGAAAATTTAACAGAGCCGGGCCAAATTTGGGATGGGAGAAAACTGATGAAAAGACATACAGATTGCAAAAATGGAATACACTGTAAATGAAGTTCCAGAGAAATAGCTCCCCCCAAACAATGGCCCAGTGCATTTCTATGGAAAAAGCAGTTCCAGCTTCTCCAGTATAACATTTTTCATGCTCTGAAACACAGCAGTTAGGAAATTACTCCTTTCAAACTGCTTCTCCCCTCTTCTCAGCTTTCTCCATCAGACACATATAGAGCCATCACAGATATATACATACAGAGATACCCCCCCACCACACACACACACCTACGCATACACACAAAGAAAACACAGACATACACAAAGACATATTTATAAAACACAGACCCATACATACACAAACAAAAAAGACACACAGACGCATACACAAAGCACAAAACACAGAGAGGCACGTATACATGAGCATCAATGCTGGAGGGCTGGAGGCACCCTAGGCGGACCCTTCCATCCTGCCGTCCCCTCCCCACCATCATTGCATTTGTTGACACCCCTTTCTGGGGCCTACAGTGATAGCAATGATTCAGAAACTGTGATGCAGCGCTTACCTCAACTCATCAGTGCTGAGTCACGGTTTCTGTACTCTATTATCTGTCTTCTGCCCCTCTCTGATGCAAACTTCCAGTTACCTGTGGTCCCTGTTGTATAAAGGGAGCAGGAGTGATCCCCAGTCACTCCTGCTTTTACAGCCCTGGGTTTTGAAATGGCACCCGAGACCTTTAGCGGTAAACTCATGGTACTGACCCATAGCTGTAGTACTATAAGGTGACCACTAGGGGTCACCTGAGACTCTCTGCCTGATCTTAAAGCATCTTTTGGCATACAGATACAAATACAGCAGATCTCTCTTTATTTTCCTGCATTAATCTTTCTCCTGATGCAGTAAGAAATTTTAGCTTCAGAAAATCAACATAAAATCACTTCATTAAAGATTAGTGCAGTGCACATGCAAAATGAATAAAAAATTAATCCCAATGTAAAATACCGTACTAAAATTTAGCACCGTTTTTTACTCTTCTTGTAACGCTGAATGTTTACACCAGCTCAGGGCTGGCACCATGATGCAGAGCAGTGCAGAAGGGTGATCTGAGGTGAAATATTGCCCAAGATCCCTGGTGGCCCAAGTGTGCCCAACCCACCCTCATCTAACCCCACAAAAACGGTGCTTGGTGGCCCAGGTGGGACCCAGGGACCCATTCTGACCTCACAAAACCACCCTGGTAGTCCAAATGGACCCCTCCCATGACTTCCTACCCCCCACCCAACCCCAGAAAAAATTTATCCTGGTGGTTCAAGTGGATTCCTGGGATCCCCTTCAGCAACTTATATAAAACACAGACCCATACATACACACATACACAAAGCACAAAAACAGACACACATACACAGACAGAGAGTAATGCACAATCCCTCCATCCTCCTTCATAGGGTGGGAGGCATAAGCAATTAACTTGCTCCTGCCTCCGACACCACTATCTTTCAAAGTGATGATGCTTGACCCCTAGGGAAGCATTGTCTTATATACTGTAGCAGACTGAGACAGCATGGCTCCTGTCTCCCAACGTCTGGAGGTAGGTTGGTGGGTGGGAGAGGTCAGCGTAGTTACTCACCTGTAACAGGTGTTCTCCAGGAGCAGCAGGAATCAGTCCTCACATTTGGGTGACGTCGGCGCCGACGGAGCCCTCGCGGAGCAATTTTCCCCAGCTTTCAAAGAAAGCCTTTGGGAATTGCAGCGCGCATGCGCGGTCCTTTTCCCGCCCAAGGGTGCCATCTTGCTCAGTCAGATGACATAGCTAAAAGACAGCAAAAATTAGCAAAAACGAAAGCATATAACTGCAACTCCAAGGGGAGGAGGGAGGGTTGTGAGGACTGATTCCTGCTGCTCCTGGAGAACACCTGTTACAGGTGAGTAACTATGCTTTCTCCAGGACCAAGCAGGACGTCAGTCCTCACATATGGGACTCCCAAGCTTAAGGCTACCGGAGACCCTAAGCACAAAAATGAGCTCCCTCTAGCTCAGCAGCACAGAAGGAAGGAATCTTCTCTGAATACGTCTCCAACCGGTAGCCCAACATCCGGGATGGAGGGTAGGAGTTGCCTATACCTCGAAGAGGTTACGGAGGACTGCCTGTCCGAAAGCACTGTCCCTGCGGGACTCCCTCTCCAGGCAGTAATGGGCTGCAAAAGTCTGGCTTGAAGACCAAGTAGCGGCCCGGCAGATGTCTGCCAACGAAACAGAGCGGAGGTAAGCCACTGACGTAGCCTTCGCCCGAACACGATGAGCGGTGACTCTACCTTCCAGCACGAGGCCCGCAGCCTCGTAAGCCCAAGCGATGCAGTCCGCAATCCAGATGGACAGAGTACCCTTGGAGACAGGGAGCCCCAACTTGTTGGGGTCATAAGACACGAAGAGCTGAACCGCCCTTCGGTGCCCCCGCGTACAGTCCAGGTAGAAGTTCAGCGCCCTTCTACAGTCCAGGGTATGCAGGACCATTTCAGCTCGGCTGGAGTGTGGCCTGGGAAAGTAGGTCGGAAGTACCATCTCCTGGTTGATGTGAAAAGGGGAAACCACTTTAGGAAGAAACTTAGGGTGAGTCCGTAGGACTACCCGGTTCTTGTAGAACCTAGTGTAAGGAGGATCAGATACCAGGGCCTGCAGCTCACTAACGCGTCTAGCAGAAGTGAGGGCCACCAAGAACAAGGTTTTCCAGGAAAGAAAATGAAGAGGACAGGTAGCCATAGGCTCAAAAGGCGGACAGGTAAGCCGCTGTAAAACCACATTGAGATCCCAGTTCGGGGCTGGCGGGCACAAAGGTGGTTTAAGGAGAAGGAGGCCTCTGAGAAAACGAGCCACCAGAGGGTGGCTGGAAAGAGGTCTACCATCCACCGGCACGTGATGCGCAGAAAGAGCACTGAGGTGGACCTTGACCGAGTTGGACTTAAGGCCAAGATTGGAAAGAGAAAGCAAGTACTGCAAGACCACTGATGCCGAACAGGAGAAGGGGTCTTGAGACTGCTGAGTACACCAGACAGAGAACCGACGCCACTTAAGAGCGTAGGACTTCCGGGTGGAAGGCCTCCTGGAGGCCAAGATGACCTCTTCCACATCTGGAGGTAGCTGGAGAGGAGCAAGGACTACCCTTTCAGCAGCCAGGCCATCAGATGAAGGGACCGGAGGTTGGGGTGCAGGAGCGTCCCCTGAGCCTGCGAGAGGAGGTCGGGCTGAAACCCCAGAGGAAGAGGGGTGTCCACCGCCAGCTGCATCAGAAGCGGGAACCAAGGTTGTCTCGGCCACCGGGGAGCCACTAGGATCATCGATGCCTTGTCTCTGAGAACTTTGAAGAGCGTCCGAGACACCAGAGGCATGGGTGGAAAGGCATACAAGAGGCCTGTGGACCATGGAATCAGAAAAGCATCTGCCGCTACCCAGAGAGGATGCGGCTGTCGAGAGCAGAATCTGGGAAGCTGCCGGTTCAGAGGACTGGCGAACAGATCCATGGTGGGGAGGCCCCACCGGAGAAAGATCCGCTGAACCACAAGCGGATCCAATCTCCACTCGTGCGGTTGGAGGATCCTGCTCAGTTTGTCTGCCAGGTAGTTTTCTTGACCTGGGAGATAGACAGCTTTGAGGACGATGTTGTGATGGACGGCCCAAGAGCAGAGCTTCTGTGCTTCCTGACAGAGAAGGAAGGAGCCGGTTCCGCCTTGCTTGTTCACGTAGAACATGGCAACCTGATTGTCTGTCTGGACAAGTACTGACTGGTGAGAAATCAGGTGAGAGAAGGCTTTGAGCGCTAGGCGGATGGCTCTGAGCTCCAGGAAGTTGATCTGCTGAGCGGACTCCCAAGGAGTCCAGAGACCCTGAGTACAAGTCCCTTGGCAATGTGCTCCCCAGCCCTGGAGAGAAGCATCGGTCGTCAGAACCTGAGAATGTGCAGGGGCTGAAAAGTCACCCCGAGCACTAGGTTTGGCAGGTGAAGCCACCATCGCAGAGAGGAGACCAGCTGGACGGAGATCTGTACGGAGTCCGCTAGGCTCCCAGTGGCCTGATGCCATTGTTTGCGAAGGCACCATTGAGCAGGTCGCATGTTCAGGCGGGCATAGGGGGTTACATGGACCGTGGAAGCCATATGGCCGAGCAGTCTCAGAAATTGCCTGGCCGAGACCAGGGAATTGCTGTGAAAGCGGCTGGCGAGATCCATGAGCCTTTGGGCCCTGTCCAGAGGCAGGAAGGCCCGCGCCTGAAGAGTGTCCAACCTGGCGCCGATGAATTCTAGATCCTGAGAGGGGAGCAAAGTGGACTTTGCGAAGTTTATGACAAATCCCAAGTGCTGGAGCAGAGCCACCGTGCGATGAGTAGCCTGAGTGGCTTCTTGGGCAGACTGGGCTCTGATGAGCCAGTCGTCCAGGTATGGGAACACAAAGAGACCCTGAAGTCTCAGATAGGCCGCCACCACTGCTAGGCATTTGGTGAACACTCTGGGGGCGGAGGATAGGCCGAAAGGCAGTACTCTGTACTGGTAATGGCATCCGTCCACCACAAACCTGAGGTATTGTCTGTGGTCTGGATGAATAAGGATATGAGTATACGCATCCTTCAGATCTAAGGAGCATAGCCAGTCTCCCTGCTGGAGGTAGGGCAGCAGGATTCCAAGGGTAAGCATTTTGAACTTTTCCTTTGCAAGGAACTTGTTGAGGTTGCGCAAGTCTAGGATGGGTCTGAGGCCTCCTGTTCTTTTCGGAATCAGGAAGTATCGGGAATAAAACCCCTGACCCTTCAGGTGGTGGGGCACCGGTTCCACGGCTTGTTCCTGAACAAGACTTGCTAACTCCTGAAGGAGTAAGTCCCTGTGCAGAGGGAGTCTGGAAGGTTCCCCTGGAAAGTAGGAGGGAGGTACCTGGTGAAAATGAAGAAGATAGCCCTTTTGAACTATCTGAAGCACCCAGGTATCTGTGGTGATGTTGGACCACCTGTGGGCAAAGTGGACTAGCCGGCCTCCTGTGCTGAGAGAAACCAGCTGAGGGGGAGAGGCTATGCTGAGAAAGTCAAAAAACCCCACCCTGCTGAGCAGGGGCCGGTGGTGCAGGCTTGGGGGCTGGCTGCCTACGGGGCCCATTACCTCGACCCTTGGCCTGCTTTCCCTGTGGGGGAGCTGGGGAGGCCTGATACTGAGGGTAGTATTTATAGGCAGCACCCTTCCTCGGGTAAAAGGGCTTTTTCCCCGAGGCCTTCTTCTTTTGAGAAGGAGCAGAGGTCTTCCTTGAGAGACGAGTCCTGGTGAGAGTCTCCGTCTAGATTTGTGCAGCCTTCTCATCCATGGGCTTGCCAAAGAGGTTATCACCTCGGCAGGGGACATCGACCAACTTGTCCTGTACCCAGGGTTCGAGGTCGGATGTCTGAAGCCAAGCCTGGCGGCGTCCACCGATGCCAGCCGTGGCTACTCGAGCCGAAGCCTCAAAACCATCATAGGCTGCTCGAGAGATAAACTTGGAGCACTCCCGAATGCCAGTAGACAAGGATTGGAACCTCTGCAAAGGTTCGTCGGAGAGACCAGCAGAGAACCCGGCTATTTCCTTAGCCAGGTCTCGGAGATACATGCCCATGTAAAGCTGGTATGTCTGGACTCGACAAGCAAGCATAGAGCCCTGGAAGCACTTCCTACCGAGGGCATCCAGGCTTTGGGCTTCCCTACCAGGGGGCACCGAGGAGTGCATTTTTTGACACTTCAGTCTATGCATGGCCGATTCCACCACCATGGAATGGTGCGGTAGTTGTGCCTTTTGGAACCCGGGGCTCTTGCGGACTCGATAAATGGAATCGACCCGCTTGCTTAACACCGGCGACGACGCCGGGCTCTCCCACATGCGGAAGAGAAGCCGTTCCAGCATTGGAGGAACCGGTACAATAAAGGCCTCCTTCGGGGGAGAGTCATATTGGAGGGCCTCGAGTTCTTCGACTCGAGGCTCCTCCTCGGGATCCGCAGGGAAGGCCAAGGCTTTGGCCATATCCCTCACGAAGTCCGAGAACCAGGTATCCTCCGGGGGGGACCGTCTCCGAGGTTTGGACTCGGGGGAGTCCGAAGGGACACACCGAGTCCGAAAGGAACCAGGTGACTCTTCGTCCTCAGATTCCCAGGCCGACTCCTCGGAGGAGGAGTCGACCGGCTCCGGTCGGGCAGGCACTGATGCCATCCGCCCCGACGCCGAGGGAGTCGGCGTCGACGACCTCGGTCCCGAATGGGAGGCCGAAGGAGACCTCGACCGAGGATCGACTCGAACCCTTATGGACTCGAGGATCGGCTCGGTCTCCGGGGTCGACTTGGAGGTCGACGTCCCGGCGGTCAGGGCAGAAGCGCCAGCGAGGCCAGCGATCAATGCCCGCTGCTGGTCCAAGAAGGCAGACAAACTGCACTCCAAGGTCGTCAACCTGAGTCCGAGCTCAGGAGACCCAGCAGCCCCCGATTCGGGCCCCGACGGCGGGTCCTTTGGAGGCGAGTCCACGAGGACAACAGTACTTACGTGAGCGGGCAAGTCCACCTCGAGTCGAGGATGTTTTGACGGCCTTTCCGACTCCAAGGACCCGGGACGGGAATCGGGGCTATGCGACCTGGCCCTCGAGGAACCAGGAGCATCCACCGATCCCGCCCTCGCGGGTTTCTTCTTCCAATGATGCTCCCGGGTAGGAGACCCCCTTTCAGAGAAACTCCGACGATGCTCAGGACCAGAGTCCCAAGACGTCGAAGCCTCTGACGAGGTCCGAGCCCGGCCGAAGTCAGAGAAGATACGCTCCCGCTGGTGCTGCCGACTCCTCAATGCTTTTGAGGAGATTTTGCCGCATGGGGTCATGATCTGGGCCGAGGCAGCGGAGGCAGAAGTCATAAGTGTCTGTAAGAGACATAAGTTTCTTACAGAGGTCACACTTTTTGAAACCACTGGCCGCCATCGGGGGAAAAAGGGCCCCTGCGAGGTCGAACGACCGGGCAGCCAGGGAAAAAGGAAAAAAGCGCGAAATCTGTCACGAAGGACAAAAAACTGAAAAATAAAGGACGGACTCGCAACCGGCGTCGCGAGTCCGGGCGGGAAAAGAACCGGCGTCGAACTGAAGAAAAAATAGAGAAAAATAGAGAAAAATCAACTTTTCTGCGGGGATTCACAGGCAAAGTCTGTAGGGCTCCGCGGAAAAAAGAAGACTGAGCAAGATGGCACCCTTGGGCGGGAAGAGGACCGCGCATGCGCGCTGCAATTCCCAAAAGCTTTCTTTGAAAGCTGGGGAAAATTGCTCCGCGAGGGCTCCGTCGGCGCCGACGTCACCCATATGTGAGGACTGACTTCCTGCTTGGTCCTGGAGAAAGGAGCATTACCAGAGACTCTCTGGTTGAGGGCCTCCCTGACAAGAGTACCTAGGCTAGAGGTACCCTAACCTTGGGTTCTCTGAACCAGATAGCCCAGGGAGAAGCCCAAGACTGTTGGGGAAGGAGTTGGAGAGTCAGGGGAGGATTGGGAAAAGTTATGGGAGTGATCAGGAGATCTGTGGCCCACTGAGCCACCGGGGCATTTTTGTGCGGTGGGTCAGTGGGGGTCTGAAGCCCAGAGCCCACTGGGCCACCAAGGAATTTTGAAGGGTGGGTGTAGGCGATAGGGAGTGAGAGTTGGGGCGTCTGGCAGGCCTGCTTATTATGTCTCCCTTCCTATCAGTGCATGAGCCAGTCCCCACTCACCTACTGACAGGAAGGGAGATATTTTACTCTAAATGCAGAAATGAATTCATATTACTGCATCAGTATGCATTTTTGTTTCTGCCAGCACACACTTTTTGATGCAGAAGTAATTTGCATGCCAGTAGTTTACTGTATAAAGAGTAAAACATTTTAGTGTGTGTGTGTTAGAATGCTGTGCACTGAAGATCAGCACAGCATCCTAACACAATGCTTAAGCAGGGCCAGTGCGAAGCTAGGAGGCACCCTAGGAGAACTTCATTCCTGCTGCCACCCCCCCCCCCTTCCCACAGCCACCACTACCGCTCCTCTCCATTACTTGCAGCAGCCGCAAAGACTTTAAAACAGTGACACAGCACCTACCAAAACCTCTGGCACTGCATGCTGTTCATGCTCCCGCCCCCTCTGATGCAGACTTCCTTTTGCATGGAGGCTGCAGCAGTGGCAGTGGGCTGCCCTCAAAACTTTGACGCTCTGGGCGACCCCCTAGTTCGCCTAACGGTAACTCTGGCCCTGAGCATACCTCATTGAAGCCTCAGTGTGCAGTGCACTTATGGATTCTGTAGACCAGTGGTTCTTATCTTTTCATGACTACTGTGGCCTTCCCCAAATGTAAAATGTCTTGTGTACCCCCGACATCATTAAAATGAAAAATTTTCAACGAATACAGTATTTACATCTCAGTATAATATTTAGGCCTGTTTATCAATTGTTACACTATACAGAGTAGAGGAGTAGTCTAGTGGTTAGCGCACTGGCTGGATAACGAAGTGACCAGGGCTCAGTTCCCACTAGCACTCCTTGTGGCCTTAGGCAAGTCACTTAACCCTCCATTGGCTTGGAAGAAAGGCCTGGCAATCTACTTCTGGTTACCGTGCCAAGAAAACCCAGGAGCTGCTGGCTTGGCAGGAGTCAGCGTTGACTCAAAGGCACACATTGTCTTCTGCATCAATTGTTACCACTTTAAAGATCCATGGAGGAACTGAGTGAGTGGCCGCTGAGGGAGGGAGTACCAATAAACCCAAATATACATTGCTCACTTCTGGGAAAGGGAGCTGGGAGATGACAAATAGCCACTTCACGTCTCCCCACACTAAAATAAGGCCAAAACCAGAAACGGTTTAGTTTAATTTTTGCAAAACCCTGATATCCACCTTCTGCTCAAAGTACAACAAAGCAGTTTACATAAAATAAAATGGGTAGAAAGGGAAGGAAGAGGGCAATGACCTGCACATGCAGCCTGACAAAGGAAAACCCTTCATCTCAGGAAGGCTGGAGAAAACAGACAGGTAGGCCTGCCTTGAAACAAGATCTGGAGTACTCAAAGTGAGTGGATTAATATATTTTAGGCATACATAGTAACACATGTAGGAAACAGAACTAAGAAGAGTAAAGCAATAGTTACAATTTTCAATAATACAAATAAAGAGCACATAAAATATAAAATTATTTAGTATTTTGGGAAGTCATATTCCAGTACTTAAAACAAGATATAACATTTGCTTTTTCTCTATCTTGATTAAGGTTTCTTTGCCCTTGGTCTCTTGTCTGTAACTCTCCAACACTCTGTTGATAGCCAGGGCCTCAGGCCTCACTGGAACGCTCACCAGAGTTTTCTTCCCCTGAAGACAGACCCAGGAGTGAGGGGTATAGTCTCCACTCTATGGGCAGAGAACGCCTTTTGGTTGGAGGGGCCAAACAAGCTCATTTCCAGCCCTGCCCCTAAGTTCCCTAATTGCTAATGTTGGGTTGGGCAAAATATTGGTGGGGCCACGGCCCCCTGTGGCCCCACCCCATTCCTCTGTCTGTGCTCCACTCCAGGTTATACAAAAGAACAGCTAAGGAGAGTGTAAACAGGGCTGATGCACCCCACTGTGTGAACTGTGTGGTTGCACAGGGCGGTGGCGGCAGCAGCAGCAGCAGCATGCAACGGATTTGCTTGAGGGGAACGAGCAGCTGCAACACCACCACCCAGAAGGAGCAGTGCCGTCCCCATTCCTCGGACCCGCGGTGACAGCAGAAGCAGCCAGAGCTTGTTCCACTGCTGCGAACTCCGTCTCCTGGCACTGCAGCCCTCAAAGCTGGTGCTCCGGATTCCCTCTCTGCTGATCGTGTCATGAGGTGGGGGAGGAGAAATGACACAATGATCATTTGCACAAGGAAACAAGAGAGATGGTACTAGCCACTAGCCACTAGCCACTGCAGCTCCGCCACATACATCTTCTTTGTTTACCGTTCTCCTTTCCACTGTGGTGATGATTCTAGGCGCTGACTTTTCTTGCAAAGGTTACGGGCATACGCGCTTCAAGATTATAAATGATAATGTGACTCAATTTTTATTGAATTTTATTCACTCGTTTGTTTATGTTTATGGCTATAGCCATCTATAGTTGTAGTAATAGGAATTTCTTGATCGCATTAGAAGTATAACTGGGATCACACTGAGCCACCTTAACAGCGAGCAGTTGGATAGCAAGTATAGATGAAATCAGTTCTTACCTTTTTCAATACCCAGTGTTTATTATCTGTAATAGTATTCAACTTGCTGTATGTTTTGTTTATGACAAGTACTGCGAGTATCTGCTCTGTTATCCTTTATGCAGTGAAGGTAAAGGTTAGATTCTATAGTTATGTAGATTTCTAGGTTGATGTGTGACTCAATGTTTGATTTCAGAAAAACATTATCACCTCTGAAGCTGGCAGGTGCCGGAACATAACTATGTAGGGTCTTTTTATGTACAGCATGTTTCTGGATACATTTGTGTTTTATGCTTTTATATTAAATGTATCAAGTATCAGGAGCGGAGGAGTAGCCTAGTGGTTAGGACCAGACAGATAGACCAGAGTTTGAATCTCACCAATACTCCTCGTGGCCTTGGATAATCCTTTAACCCTCCATTGCCTCAGATATAAACCTTGATGGTAACTGAGAAGATATGACCTAAATACAAATATCTCTGTGGTGGCACTGCTCTTTATACATACACACAAGGCAACAGTCTAGGGGACAGAAAATGCTGCACTTTCGTTATCCCCGTGGTGGTTGACCGCCTCTCCTCCTCTTATGCTACTGCCCAGCTGCCACAAGACTGTGAGATGCCACAGGTGATCCAGCCCTGGTGCAGAAAGATCTGTGTTGATGATGGATCATCGAGAGCAGCTATGTTGGCTTCCTGTTGCAGGGGCAGAAGCTGCTTCTTGCACTTCAGGATCCCTTTTTTCATGTGACAAGAGCATACTGGCAGCGTACTGCCCGACAGGTTTCCATGTCCCCATCTACTTCTACTGCTCGAAAGCTGTGATTGATTTTCTTCAGAGTCTATTTCAGTTTAACTAAGGTTCAGCATGTTTCTGCTTCCTTTGACTTGCTGACTGGGCTCCCCCCCTCCTTTTTAGAAAAGATCTTTCAGCAAATTGGAAAACTGCTGCCTGAGGCCACTGTGCCAATGCAGCATAAAATATTCAAGAGGCTCCAGTGCATTCTGGTGCCTTAAGGGGGGAGAGAGACGACTCCAGAAAGATTCTTCCATCTGATCTGTCCAAAGGGCAGAAAAATCAAAGACCAAGACAGGATGTATTCTTGGATATAGCAGGTGATTTTCTGTCTACCTTCTTTTTTTAGCACAATACATTTCCATTACTTGTACTCACGAATACCAGAGAGTGGCAATGGATCATAAAGTTTAGTATGTGTTCTTTTCCCCTATAGCTGTAGAGCAGGGGTTCTCAACCAATGTTCCCTCTAATTTTCTGTAGGCTGTGTGCGCATAAAATATCAGCTGTGTGCAGCTTTTGAAGGAAGGTTAAATTTTTGTGCGCCACATAATGACACTCGGAGTTATATGCTTTAAAATTTGACTGCACGTCAGAATACAGTATGTACACCACATTGATTTTAATCAAATTAAATGAAAATAGACGATTACTAAATGAAGCGGGAAATTTCTAGTAATTACAATCATAACTTTTAAATTTTAAGACGTCTGTGTTGTTTTCTATCAGAATCAGAGCCGTAATTTTTGTGCGCTCTGTTGTAAAGTATGTGTGCTCGCTCGGCGAGGTGTGTGCGCGCGCACACGCGCACAGCTTAGAGGGAACAGTGTTCTCAACCCAGTACTCTGGACACACCTAGCCAGTCAAGCTTTCAGGATAATCACAATGAATATGCATGAGAGAGATTTGCTTACAATGGAGGTAGTGCATGCAAGTCTCTCTCATGCATATTCATTGAGGTTATTCTGAAAATCTGACTGGCTGGGTGTGTCCGGAGGATTGGGTTGAGAACCCCTGCTGTAGAGTCATGTTACAATTCTCTTCCTTAAAGTGCAGCCACTTCCCCCATCCCAAAAACCTAATACAGATAACACTGCAATACCGCAGGTTGCAAAAGTTCACTTACTGATCATTAATGATGTCCGTGCATGAAGTGGACACGATATATCCAGCAGTAGATGCCAAGATGGCCTGGACGGAGGAAACAAGCCTATTGAAGAAAGAGAAAGAAGTGGAGTGACGTATAGCACACTCGAGCTTGACGGACAAAGAGGGTGATAACTATCAAGTTGACTTCCTACCCAGAACTTTAGCACAGACGGATACTTCCTTATTGCTGAGGTGTGAATCTGTGCACATCTGTGCCTGGGTGCTTATTCCATCTTGCTAGTTGCCTGTCTGTCAGCAGGGCCGGGCCGTCCACTAGGCGAACTAGGCAGTTGCCTAGGGCGGCAGGCCCTGATGTGCAGTATCGGCTCCCCTTCCTCCTAGTAAAGCGGCAGCTCATCACTGCCCAGCCCTACATGCCACCCCCTCCCGGCATCCATCTTCTCACCTTGGGGAGGGAGGGGCACAGCGATGCCTCCGCTGCATCGGACTTTAAAGTGCCTGCACTAGCGCGCTCATGGCCTGCTGCTCCTACCCCCTTCTGATACAATTTCCTGTTCGAGGGGGCAGGAGTGGCAGGAAGTTGCATCGGAGGGCAGCAAGAGTGGCAGGCTGTGAGCGCGCTAGTACAAGCACTTTAAAGCCCGACGCAGCGGAGGCCTCGCCATGCCCCCTCTCCGCAAGGTGAGAAGATGGATGGGGGGGGGGGGCCGCACCATAATCTTCAGGGAGCGGCATGGAGGGTCTGCCTAGGGCAGCAGAAACCCTGCCAGTATCTACTTATTTCTGTATCTGTTTCATCTCTCTCTTTCTAGATACAAATATGCGTGTGTGTGTGCGAATATTTCCTTCTCTCTAACTGTGTGTGTTGATCTCCATAACTCTGCCTTTGTCTGTGCGTATACTTTACAGTGTTTATATATCAGTTTTCTTCTATAGCTCTCTGTCCTTTCCGGTGTAGCTGAGATGGTGAAATAAGTAATGTGATAGAATACAAGCAGCTTGGGACAGCTATAGAGGACAGTGATAGGAACAAGGTTAGAAGGCTGTTGCAGTATTGCAAATGACTCACTTCTCACTCCATCCAGGGCTAAGGCAAGGGGAAAGATGACAAGGAGAAAACAAGGTACAAATACAGGATCAGGTGATGCTGCAGATTACATGGTAACTGGGTTGGAATCAGCAGGCTCCAATTCCCCTGAAACCAACCAGGTTGATGCTGAAAGATTGACTAGGACAATGACTGTCTGGGGTTGCCACCTGAATCCATGTCCTGCATGCATGGATTCGTAGTTCCGATTGTCCTATTCAATTTCCCAAGAAAAATCAAACTTACAAGTCCATACATGCAATAGGGTAAAACTAGGATTGGATTAGCTTGATCCATATGACATGGAGTCAGGTGGCAACACTACTGTGAGCTCATCTACCCAAAACAGAAAACAACCAAAACTGATTTTGGGAGGTGTGACCTAGTGGTTGGGGCAAGTTACCTCAGGCTGGAAAATTGGGCGTTCAAATCCCACTAGAGGACAGCAACCTTGGGCCGGAAGGACTGGGGTTTCTAGTCCCACAGGTGCTCTTTGTGGTCTTGGACAAGCCACTTAACCCTCCATTGCCCATATTCCCTGTAAGTATTAGTGTATGTGTCTCATATCTCCTTGTGTTAAATGTATCCCCCAATTGTGTTGTGACCACTTTAATTGAAGGATAAGGTGGTATACAAAACTGTCTAATACATTTCTTTCACGTGGTCAAGCTAATATAGATGGAAGATGGGCTATACTATATCCTTAGCAGTGTGGACTGGAGGACTGGATGGGCAAGTTGGTCTTTATATATACCAGGATACCTAAGTGAGCAATCCAAAAAGATGCCTATTTTAAGTCTATTTTATAAAGGCAAAAGAGATGCCTATGTACATTTATAAAATAGGCTCCCAGATCCTGCCCCGATAGTACACAAAAGCTGACACACAAATTTACACCTGCTCTGAAAAAGATATAAATTTTTACCTATATCGCAACTCCACCACCGCTTTGCCCAAACTATGCCTGATGGGTGCTTATGCGCAGATCATGTAAAGGCGAGGGCACATTTTCCATGCACACACTTATAACGCACATATGCGTTTGTGCACGTTTATAAAAGCCCTTTTGCACATGTGAAAACAGCTTTACATGTAGAAAATGCTTTATAAATGTACCCCCTATCTACTAACATCTCCTGTGTTATTTTTTTCTGTATCGTTTTGTATCTACGAGTTAAGAATGTGCCCGGAAAACATTTCAGTTTGTTTTCAGGTCATTTTCAGACTTTGTTCCCCAGCAATTTGTGGACTTGTTAGGTTCCTTTCAAACTTTTATGTTAATTAAAAAAAATAAGTTAGAACATATGCAAATCGACATTAGGCGCATTAATTCATAGGTTAATATGTTAAAGCGAGGATGAGTGCACTAACGGTTTTTAAGATGTGCTAGTGAACTGGCACTAATGAATACATAGCCCTACTATGCATCAGTGTGTATGTGAAAGCATCTCGGGACCCATTCCTCAGGCTTACTGCTCTTCAACCTTCCCCCTCCCCATCCTTCTACCACTGGGTGCAAAGATTAATAACAGATAGGGGCAGCTGCTTGTACTTTTCACAATAAAATATTCATATGATGATGATTTACAGTTCCCTGCCACTGCTGTGGGAGCCCTCCTCACACATACATACGCAAGGTACTCCCATCAATAATTCACGGTCTCTCCAGCCTCGCCTATCCCTGCAGCTCCCCACGATGCCATGGAATAGAGGGTCAAGAAGAGTGAGGGGGCAAACTGAGCTCTGATTCCCACTCTCAGCTCTAAACTGCAGAGCTGCCAAGATACCCAGTTCCAGAAGGGAGATTTTTTGGCCAGTCTTGGTTTTGAACTGATAGTCCATAATGCATCAGGATAGGGATGTCAGAAATGCAGGACTGATCTAAAATCTCCCTCCTGGAACTGGGTAATTTGAAATTTGTGCAACTCCAAAGTCCCATTCTCAGTGACACTTTAGGACTTTGTGCAAAGCGCATCTGTACTCTGATGTCATCAGGCACTGGTACAGCCTTAAACGGAGCACAGATGTGGAGCTGCCAAGTGACCTAGTTCAAGGAAGGAGTTTTGAGGCTTGCCCTGGATTTTTGACACCCCATCCTAATGCATCATGGCATCTCCAGTGCTGATGTCAAACAGTAGAAGCAGGGACATTTGCAGAAGTAGAGCACGGCAGCTGCCCTGACACGGTTCCTAAGAGGAAGCAAAGCTCCAGACCTCTCCTTGCTGCTGCTGCCCTCCCCACCCCCATTCACCTGAATATTCTTAAATCAGTGGAACAGGGGTGTGCTTGTAGGCTCAGCCTCTCTTATGCATGGGATGGGATTTAAGAATTTGATGCTCACAGCATCCTCAAGGACTGGAAACTAAGGGGGTCCTTCTCCTTCTACAAAACCTCCCCTCTATCCCTCCATAGCCTCTTTCTGGTTCCTAGCCTCTGCCACCTCACTCCCTTCCTCCAGGACTTGAAAGCAGCAGAGAAAAAAAAAATAGCGTGGGGCCTGTGAGCCAGCACATGGTCACAGATCCTTATGTGACACTGCCCTAGTGTTGCCAACTGACTCCAGATTTGCCCAATGGTCCTGATGCAGTCCCTGATATAATCCAGAGCACATACGACTTGTTCTGATTTCCTTATTCCATGTCCTATGACAGCAAGACTACAAGTCCCTGCATGCAATGGAGTAAACCCAGGACTGGATCAACTTACTGAGCAAATATGGAGCCAGTCAGCAACTGTACACTATCCCCTATTATGGGTTTCCTGTTGCTAAGGAAACCCATAAAAGTCACAGGACTGCTGGAGGACTTGTGGGATGCCCCAGCATCCAGGCCCTGTGTAAATTGTCTTTCTATTATGGGTACGCAGCTGCCTGGATCCCTGCCAGCATGCTTTGAGTGGAAGGCTGGCACCAATGGCAGGATTGGATGGTACCTTTGAGATATGATGCCATAGGCAATTGCCTATTGCCAGAGGGAAGATAAGGAAAGAGAAAAAGAAGCATGAAAATCAGGAGGGCGAGAAGTGAGTGTGTGAAATGCAGATGCAAACAGATCCTATTATGTTGCTGAGCAGGGACTAAATACTCCACAATGCACTGGGGTGCAAGGTCAAACATCAAGACTGGTCAAAATTCTCCTTCCTGGGTCCCTTGGCAGCTTTGCAGCTGCATGATAATTTGATTAGGAACTGAGGGGAGAAACAGAGCAATCACACACACACACACAGACACAGCCCTCAGAGAAATCAATTATAAACACACAAGGGCTTTTATCAACAAACGCATTAAGGAACAACTGTCCCCTAGTCTGGCTCACATCCAATGCTACACTAGAGTCAGAGCAGCCAAATCACCCAGTTCCAGGAGGGAGATTTTTGGACCAGTCTTGGTGTTGAACTTATGTCTGAACGCAGTGTAGCTCCAGCTTGAACCTACGGCAATCACAGTGCTGCAGGTCCCATAATGCATCAGGATGGGCCTGTCAGAAATGCAGGACTGGCATGGAATCTCCCTCCTGGAACTGGATCACTTGGCAGATCTGTAGAGGAGAGGTATCTGAGATGGCTGTGGGATAGCTCATCTATCTGACATTGAATGCCCCCCAGTCCTCTTTACAGATAAGGGTCTCACAAGGGCCTTATCTTAATATCTTAAACCCTTGCTGTCATTCCCAGGCAAACCAGGGCATGAGAACCTTGCCCTCCCCCAAGGCAGCAAGTGCAGCCACCATCTGATCTCTGGCTACAAAGCAGCTCTGCTGCAACATGAAAGAGAGGGGGCCTCGGCCTCCTCACCGATTCCCACCCCCTCTCCGCAACAAGAGACAGACCTCCAGTCCTGACACCTCATTCTGAAGAGAATACTGCCCTCTGATGCCCACAACTCCTGCCTTCCGAGAGCACGATGCACAGTTGATTACGCTCGGTAAGGGGAGGGGGCTTTTGTTCAGCAGCCCCCTTCCCTCCTTGCTGTTATCTCTTCCCTCAGGCCTTGCCAACTTTCTTTTGTTTCCTGCAGCCTGTCCTTTCTGGTGCTGAAAATACAGGAGCAGAAGCATTGGCAGGGTTGGTGGCGGATGTGCATAAAGAAAAGGGGGCCAGGGAGGAGATTCCTTCCACAAACATACTGATAAGCCGGCACACGTCACCATCGACATACAAAGGCACACACAGTGATATATGCGTGTTCGCGGACAGTTACAATAATACACACGCTCACTGATACACGCAAGGAGCAGTGCACTGAGAGGGGGCTGAAACGATTTGACCTCATTCACACTAAGACATACTGACACACACCAGCAAACGTACATACTGACACACAGAGACGCAGGCATACGGATATAAGCAGAATCCTGCACATGGGCAAATAGAGGGACAGACGTACACGGACACACAGATATATTCACAGCACAGAGACACATACTGATAGACACACACATACCTGCACAAGTACACGCACATGGAGCGACACAAACCATGACATGCACGGATACAGAAAATGCATAGATAGAGTGACACACACAATAAATAGTACAGCAGCTCTTAACACACATACACACAGAGCACCGTGCCCAAGCGCTCCCCTGACTTGATACGAGAGTACCTGGAGGCTGGAGCTGCCTCTGCTAATTTTTGCATTTTCCTTACCTGGCTGAGACAATGACTGCATCGGCCTCCTCCCACTGCACCAGAGGCAGCCTCAGGCACTTCTTGGACAGAAGGAAGAGTCCCGGGAAGAAGAGGCTCCCTGCCACCCAGACATTGACCATCTCTGCAGGAGAACGCGCGGGTGCCGAGGAAAAGAGAGGGAAGGGAGGACGCGAGAGATGCCCGTCTCAGCCAGTCGGCGGGGGACAAAAGAATGAAAAAAAAAAATACAGAAGCAAGCTAGCTAGTGCTGCAACCAAAGGAGGTGAGGAGCGGAGAGATGGAGACGAGACAGAGGAGGGGGAGGAAGACCAAGAGGAGAAGCGGGATGGAGAGGGCAATGATAGCTGGAAAGACAGAAAGAGAGGTAAATGGGAGAGGGATGGATGGAGACAGAAGGGGGGAGACTAAAGAGACAGGGAAAGGGGAGGGACAAAGATGGAAAGAGACAGGAGAAGGGGGGTTTAGAGAGATGAAGGGGGAAAGAGATGGAGTGAGGAAGGGTACTTGAGAGAGAAGGAGAGGGCTGAAGGTAGGCAAGGAAGTTCGGTGAGCAGGCTGTGGTCTCCTCAATGGATCTCGCCACACCTCTCTATAAATCCGCTAGCTGGGGCGCTATGCCCTCAGCATTTCAACTGCTACTGCTCCAGTCGCCACCTCCTGCTTGTGTGGTGGTTGTAGCGCTGTGGCAGCACATGGCAAAAAGAGCATCTTAACCTGCGCCCAGCCCAGGAGCTTGCTGTACAGTAAGGATCACGGTAGAGGCTGCTGCAGCAGGGGGAGGAGCGGTGGCACCAGCAGGGAAAGAAGCGAGAGCGAGAGCAGTAGCAACAGAGTGGAAGGGAGGAAAATCCGGACTGGTGCTTTTTCACATGGCCTTCAGAAGAGCAGCCGGGGGCTCTGACGGCATTTAAAGACACAGGAAGCACATCTTACTAGACGTGTATAGGAGAAACAGCAGGCTATGGCAGCAAAATAAGTTGGACCCTGCTAGCACCAGACAAGAAATGGGACCTGGCAGGGCCAATACAGACCAGCAGCAGAATCTGGGAACTGTGCTTGTTACTGCCCTCTCAAAACACTGTAATTTTATTTTACTGTTATCATTACTATTCTGTAAATTATTTCTCTCTGTTTTCCCTTAACCATTTAGGACAGAGCTTCTCAAATCTGTCTTGGGAATCCAGTAGGGGTTTCAGGATATTCACAGTGAATATGCATATGATAAACTTGATAAACACAAAAAAGGAAACTCTATCACACTGATATTTTAAAACGCTCCATCAACAAACCACATGCTTTATTCCAGTGATGGCTAACCTTTTTGAGCCCGAGTGCCCAAACTGCCGCACAAAACCAAAGAATTTCCTCAAAGTGCCAGCACGTCAATTAAAGCCCCATTTGCATAAGGTGCTTCATTTGCATAAATATTTGCATAATGTTACCATACACTAACTTTTAGTAAACATGCCTCTTAATGAGTATATGGATAAAGAAAGACTAAAAGGTTTCTACATTACTATAATTCAGTACCAACCGCCAGGCACATTAGGAACTACTACAAACGCTGCCCATTTAGAACCCATAGCAAACCCGCCGTATCCTAACAGCACTACCAGGACTCACAAAGCACCATACTCTACCTATCAAAAGGCAACACTGCAAATATTAAACCAATACATCTCAGAGGAGAACAACAATACATGACCTACTGGGGAAAGAACAAGTGGCAATGTCAAATAGGAATTATATAAACAGAATACCTCAGCTCAGTTACACATGCAGAACAGACCATCACCAAACAAGGAATCACAATTTAGAAACAGGAAGACAATAATTAAACTGGGAACCCCAAAAGCCAAACTTGGAATATACAACAACACTGTAGAAATAAAACTATATATTAATTTCCTCTTGTACTAAACAAAGCGCAAAAATTAATGATGCACATTTCCCAGAGCTGACATATTCCAGTTAATAAATTCAAAATAAAGAGATATTTTTCTACCTTTTGTGCATTTTTTTTCAGTTGCAATTGTTCCAGCCACTTTCTTCTGGTTTCTTCGTGTCTTCTGCTAACTCTCCATCTGCTGTCCATTTGTCCTTTCTTCTGTCTTCTTGGTTTTTTTTTTCCATTCTCTCTCTACATCTGCTTTAACATACTAATCTTTCTCCTTTGGCTCTTTCCTCATTCCTATTTCATCTACTCAAAATTTACCCCTCCATCCTCAATCCCCACTTACTCTCCCAATACCCGGCCAATTGTAGATTTTTTATCCCTCCCACACAAAATATTTTTCCCCTCTCCATTTTACTCTCCCAGCCCCATCCCATTCTAATCCTCCCCCAACACCAGCTCCCTTCTAGTTCCAGCCTCACCCAGCATCCATTCCCTTCTAGTCCCTGCATCAGCCCATTTCCAGTCCTAGCAGCCCCCCAACCCAATACCAGTCCTATCCCCCCCTCATCAACCCACTTCCAGTCCTAACCCCCCATCACCCCATTTTCAGTTTAAGCCCCCCCTATAACCCATTACCAGTCCTAACCCCCCACTTCCAGTCAGCCCCCCATAGCCCATTGCCAGTCCTAACCCCCCCATCAGCCCACAGTCCATTACCAGTCCTAACCCCATCAGCCCACCTCAAGTCCTAACCCCTCCCCATCAGCCCATTTCTTGTCCCAGCCCCCCCATAGCCCATTATCAGTCCTAAACCCATCAGACCACCTCCAGTGTTAACCCCCCATCAGCCCATTTCCAGTCCTAACCCCACCCAACAGCCCACCTCAAGTCCTAACCCCTCCCCATCAGCCCATTAGCAGTCCTAACCCCCCCCCTAGCCCATTAGCAGTCCTAACCCCCCCTCTCTAGCCCATTAGCAGTCCTAACCCCCCCCATAGCCCATTACCAGTCCTAACCCCCATCACCCCATTTCCAGACAGCCCCCATCAGCCCACAGCCCATTAGCAGTCCTAACCCCCCCCCTCCTAGCCCATTAGCAGTCCTAACCCCCCCCCTGCCCATTAGCAGTCCTAACCCCCCATCACCCCATTTCCAGACAGCCCCCATCAGCCCACAGCCCATTAGCAGTCCTAACCCCCCCTAGCCCATTAGCAGTCCTAACCCCCCCCCCTCCTAGCCCTTTAGCAGTCATAACCCCCCCAGCCCATTAGCAGTCCAAACCCCCCCCAGCCCATTAGCATTCCTAACCCCCCCTAGCCCATTAGCAGTCCTAACCCCCCCTCTCTAGCCCATTAGCAGTCCTAACCCCCCCCATAGCCCATTACCAGTCCTAACCCCCCATCACCCCATTTCCAGACAGCCCCATTCAGCCCACAGCCCATTAGCAGTCCTAACACCCCTTTCCCTTTCGCTGTCCTTACCCCCCCCTCCTAGACCATTAGCATTCAAAACCCCCCCCCCCTGCCCATTAGCAGTCCTAACCCCCCCTCCTAGCCCATTAGCAGTCCAAACCCCCCCCTGCCCATTAGCAGTCCTAACCCCCCCCCTGCCCATTAGCAGTCCTAACCCCCCCTCCTAGCCCATTAGCAGTCCAAACCCCCCCTAGCCCATTAGCAGTCCTAACCCCCCCCCCCCCCGCCCGCCCATTAGCAGTCCTAACCCCCCCCAGCCCAGCCCATTAGCAGTCCTAACCCCCCCCCCCGCCCGCCCGCCCGCCCATTAGCAGTCCTAACCCCCCCCCCCAGCCCAGCCCCCATTAGCAGTCCTAACCCCCCCCCCCCAGCCCAGCCCATTAGCAGTCATAACCCCCCCCCCCCAGCCCATTAGCAGTCCTAACCCCCCCCCCGGCAAATTTAAAAAAAGAAAACGCGGGCTCTGGATGCTGCCGCGGACGCGGCAGCATGCAGTGTCCCGCGGGGCCCCCACCGCCCGCTAAGCCCCTCTGCAAGGGCTTTCAGATTCGCGAGGGAGACAGCGTCTCCCTCGCGTCTCTTGTTAAGCCCGCAGGGGCTAATGGGAAATTTCCCAACAGTCCCTCGCGTCTAAAGGGGCTGATGGGAAATTTCCCATTAACCCCTACGGGCTTAACAGAGACGCGAGGGAGACGCTGTCTCCCTCGCGAATCTGAAAGCCCTTGCAGAGGGGCTTAGCGGGCGGAGGGGGCCCCGCGGGACACTGCATGCTGCCGCGTCCGCGGCAGCAGCCAGAGCCCGCTTTTTCTTTTTTTGCGGACCTTCACGCGTGCCAGCTGCAAGGCCTTCGCGTGCCACAGCTGGCACGCGTGCCATAGGTTCGCCATCGCTGCTTTATTCAATATAGTAAAGTCCATAACAAGAGAACCAATCTCAGTCCACCCCCCAATGCCTCAACCACAGGACTATGCAGACTATTTACAATCGAAGATGGTTAAGACAAACGCAAACATAGGCGCTAATAATCCCTCCACACCATCTGAAACTTTTCAAGCAACGCCACTATGCAACTTCACCACAGTATCCACTAAAGAGGTCGCCGACATCGTTGCTTCTGTTAATCCCAGCACAGCACCTAATGACCCCTGCCCAGCCAGCTGGATCAAAGAGCTTCGTCATGACATAAGCAACATCCTGGCCAAAATTCTGAACCAGTCCTTCACCACAGGATCATTCCCGCAGAGCCTCAAAAACACCTCTATCAAACCATTACTAAAAAATAGCAAACTAGATCCAGCCAAAGTAGAATCCTTCAGACCAATATCGAGCATCCCCCACCTTGCCAAGATCATTGAGAAAGCCGCCCAACAACAAATCCAGCAACATATCGACACCGAAGCACCATTGGATCCAGCCCAACACGGATTCAGAGTAGCACACGGAATAGACACTGTCCTCACAACCCTGTTTAACGATCTGATCACAGGAATCAACAACATACAACAAGGCTTTGTCCTTATTTTCCTGGACATATCTGCCGCCTTCGACTCAGTGAGTCATGACATTCTTCTACAACGCCTGAAAGAAAAGGGGATCCAAAATACAGCTCTAAAATGGTGTGAATCCTACCTATCCAATAGATGGCAGCAAGTCAAGGCTGGCCACTCATCCTCCGAACCATTTCTACAAACACAGGGAGTTCCCCAAGGATCGTCCTTATCTTCATTGATGTTTAACATTTATATGCAGCCGATATGCGACTTAATTCGATCCTTCAACGTAAAATGCCTTGCATACGCTGATGACATCCTCCTTTACATGCCATTCTTGATAGACCAACCAGTGCTCTCCCCAATAATTAATTGCTTCGAAGCAGTAACAGATTGGCTATTATCCCAGAATTTACGGATCAATCACAGCAAAACGGATGTCCTATTTGTCACGAGGAACCTCAAATTCACACCCCCTTCATCCCTACAAGTCAACAATGTAGAGTTGAAATCCAAATCCACAATTCGTTACCTCGGCATCACCCTGGACCAGCACCTGAACATGACAACGCATATAAAAAACATCACAAAGGCAATATACCATAAGATCAGAACTCTACGTCACCTCCGACACTTACTGGACTTCACAGACTACCGAACAACCTTTCAGGCTCTAGTCCTTCCACATGTTGATTTCGCGAATATTATTCTTCATGGCCTTCCACAGTCGACCTTAAACCCGCTCCGCTTAGCCTTGAATGCAGCCGCAAGAGTCCTCTCCGGATCATCAAGATCCGACCACATAACACCCATCATGAAGGATTTACATTGGCTACCTCTTCACGCCAGGATCCAATACAAATCACTGGTTCTTACCTTCAAAGCCCTAAATAACTACCCCCCTACGCCAATCAGCACGCTAATCCATGGCACCCTAGAAAATAGAAGCAGAAGATCTACTGCACGGAACACGTTAGCAGTCCCCAACCTAATGACTAAATGCACAAAAGCTACCTCCAACAGAGCCTTCTCCTTATTTGCCCCTTTAAACTGGAATGCACTCCCCCATGAAATCCGTGGAATAAAAAGCATCATACTATTCAGAAAAGCTTTAAAACTCCACCTATTCACAAAATATTACTCAGAAACCTCCAGTGATAGAAGCACATCCAACAACCTGCAAACTTCCCCCATATACCTGCCGCCCCTGCACATCATCTCCTCAGATAATGGTTAGCTTCACAAAACTAATGCAACACCCATTTACATTAAAGTATTGTACATAGTTTGAGTTAATATGTATTTAGTTCCCCTGGTTTCCTTCCCATGTTCAATTTCCTGTTCTCTGTAAAACTCAATGTTGTTTGTATACATTGTAGTATGCTTGTTTAATGTACACCGCGCTGATTTTAATAGCGCGGTATAGAAGCAAATGTTAAATAAATAAATAAATAAATATATGCTCAGTCTCCAGTGCATACAGATTCACCTCTTGCATTTTCATTGTAGAGTCCTGTAAACGTGCCTGGCTGTGGGGTCCCCAGGATAGCCCAGTCTTAGGAGGTCATTTTCTAACATACCATTTTTGCATGTAGAACATAAATGCTTATAAAATAGCTCAGGGGTATTCATGCTGCCAATACATAGCACATGCTTTCATGTGGTAAACGTGCAGGCATTCCAGGGGTTGAAGGCTGGTCAGAAATGAGCTGGAGCTGCAACATATACATATGTGTTATAAACATATGCATGTATCCACACAAACCTAGGCCAAAGAGTTACACCTGTTTCTCCGCACTTGTAACTTTGTGCAAGAGCTTTTGGGCAGGCACTTCTATAAAGGCATACAAAAGGAACTCTGGCTTTAAATTGATAAAATGTCTGTTTTAAAGTTCTGTGTTTTTTAAAGTCACACAGGGCATTCTTTTAGCAAGACTGCTTTTTACATAATTCAAACTCTTAAGAATCAGTCAAGGCACTGTTTTAGCAAGCCAGCTTCTATTAAGTGTTTCTTTCCCTCCCACCCACCCCGACTCCCACCAACCCCATAATCTTAGCTTTATAACTCTTAGATTTATAGCTCTTACAGGGACAGAGGTAGTACAATTCACTTTCAGGTATAGCTGGTTATCCTCATCAGGTATGCTTAATTACGGACCTGAAATTAATCCTGATGTGAACAAAGTCCCTCAAACCTATTAGGTATACTTGTGTTTACTTAAAGTTGCTAGGGATAGTCTGCAAACAAACAATTTAAATATCTTAACAAAACCTTAAAACTAAGATGCAGACAGCAGTCCAGTAGCAAGATGGGGGCTCTCCAATCTTTTGCATTGAGTGTCACATGTACAATTTGCTCCAAATTGGTAAAGGGTCTTACGTATGCACTAAGTGCAAGGAGCTGTTTGTTCTCAGGGAACGAGTCCAATCTCTGGACGCTAGAGTAGAAGACTTGGAGGAGTTAAGGAAGACAGAGAGATATATAGACAAGACCACAGGGACATAGTAATGAAGTGCCATCTCCAGTCTGGCAGCCTCTCTGTTGCCATGGAGAAGAGAGGTCATGTGACAGGAGAGCATCACCTTGGTGTGGCAGGAAGTGATCTTGTAACTAGGATCTGTCTCCAGGTGATATAAAACCCTCTTGCACCAAGGAGGTTTCTCCAGGGACATGTGCCCATGAGGGAAGGGTTAGGATAGCAGTTATAGTTGGAGATTCAATCATTAGGCATGTAGATAGCTAGGTGGCTGGTGGATGTGAGGATCGCCTGGTAACATGCCTGCCTCACACACCACCTAGACAAGGTTTTAGATAGTGCCGAGGAGGAGCCTGCTCTCTTGGTACTTGCTGGTACCAATGACATAGGAAAGTGAGAGAGGGTGGTTCTGGAGGCCAAATTTAGGCTTTTAGGTAGAAAGTTGAAATCCAGAATTTCCAGGGTAGCATTCTATGAAATACTTCCCACTCCATGTACAGGACCAAAAGGCAGACAGAATTCTGGAGTCTCAATGCGTGGATGAGACAATGGTGCAAGGAAGAGGGTCTGGGATTTGTTAGGAACTGGGCAACATTCTGGGGAAGGGAGAGGCTTTTCTGAAATGAAGGACTCCACCTTAATCAGGATGGAACTAGGCTACTTACATTAATCTTTAAAAAGGAGACAGAGTAGCTTTTAAACTGAATAATAGGGGAAAGCCGACAGTTGCCCAAGAACACATGGTTCGGAAGGATGTATCCTTGAAGGATACTAGCAAAATAGGGAAGTTAAATCATCCTGATAAAGAGGTTCCATTAAGGATAAAAGTAACCCAGATGCCCTTGCGTACAGAGCAGACAGAGCTGAAAGATTCCAAATTACCCCTATCAACTGGTAACCAGATTAATATGAATAAAATACAACCTCTAAAATGCCTGTGTGCAAATACTGGTTTTGTTGTTGTTGTTGTTGTTAATTGCCATCGAGTAGGTGTTGACTCATAGCGACCTTCTGGATAATTGTCCTAAACTGTGTTTGGTCTTCAGCCAGGCGGCTCATTGTTGACAGACTGCTACCCATAGCTGCTGTTATTGTATCGATCCATCTCATTGCTGGCCTTCCTCTTTTGCGTTGACCTTCTATCTTGCCAAGCATGATGTCTTTCTCTAATGATCTCTCTCTCTTCGCATGATGTGTCCAAAGTATCAAAGTCGAAGTCTTGTCATCTGAGCTTCTAAAGAAAGCTTAGGTTTGATCTCCTCTAGTACCGACTGGTTTGTTCTTCGGGCAGTCCATGGTATACACAGTATTCGCCGCCAGCACCATAATTCAAAGGCATCAATTTTCTTCCTGTCTATCTTTTTCACTGTCCAGCTTTCACATCCATATGATGTTATTGAAAATACCATGGCTTGAACGAGTCAAATCTTTGAATGGAGAGAGACATCTCTGCTTTTGAGAATCTTGTCTAGGTCTTTCATAGCCATTCTGCCAAGAGCAATGCGTCGTCTGATTTCTTGACTGCTTGTTGCTTCTTTATTGATAGTTGATCCAAGTAGGTTAAAGTTGCCCATGATTTCAATTTCTTCTCCTTCAACAATGAACTTATTGATTTTGTCAGTTGTCATGATCTTTGTCTTCTTTACATTAAGGTGCAGGCCCATTTTTTAAAAAATATTTATTTAAGTTTTCCTGAATTACAATGCATATATCAAAGAAATAAAATAGGCATATTACAAATATCCAACAACAAACAAGCCCACATAAAAAGTCCACATCAAGGGAGAGAAGCTAGCCAATTTATAACAATAAGTAAAAAGGAAAAAAGGAGTAAATATACTTCACAATAGGGAGCTAAATTTATAATCAATTGCACCAACTAATTCCCAACTGCCTCCCTCTCAACCAAAACTTTTGTAATTGAGTAACATCAGTATATATATAAGTCTGCCCCCGCAAGTAAGAATACAACGACAAGGAAATTTTAAGAAAAAGGAAGCCCCCAATGCTACAATTCAGGATTTCAACTCCAGAAACTGCTTTCGCCGAATCTGGGTAGTCCGGCCCACGTCCGTAAAAACGTGAAGCTTTTGACCACAAAAAAAGAATCTCTCTATGCTTAAAGTAAGCTCTCAGTACACATAACTTAACAGACTCAGATCCAAAAGTCACTACTAAAGTGCAGCACTTGGAAATGATGTCTGCAGAATCTTCCAAGAAAGCTGTTAGATTCTGTCCAAATGAAGAAACTGAGGAAACTAAAATACCCTCAGCCTTCGGAGAGGAAGAAGAACTACTGTAACAGGAAGGTAATACATATGGATAATATCTAAATTCCCCTCTAATTGCAACACCTCACTAAAATACTTTTTTAACAAAAGTATCCGAAGATAGCAAATGGGTAATAGGAAAGTTCAAAAAATGTAAGTTTTTAGCCCTGGACTGATTCTCAAGGGCCTCCAGCCAATAAGAAATAGTGAGAGAATATCTCATTAAGGCAATATTATTATCACGACAAGACTGGGGTTGTGCAAGAGAACAATCAGGTGTTCTGGTATACTCATGTTTCTTAATGTGGCCCAGAGTTTCTCATGGTTTACACAGTCAAAAGCCTTGCTGTAGTCGATAGTCTATATCTTTGTCTCTCCCGGATCTCTTCTTGGCTATCCCACAATTTTCTGCATCTGAATCCGCCCAAGTCCACAGCTATGTGGGTCTCACTAACTGGTTCTTGCCCTTCTCTAGCTCCCTTGATTGATTCTGTTCCTCTCCCTCTTGTGTCATCCTTCCGCTATCTTGGTGTCATTCTCGACTCTACGCTTTCTTTTCATCAGCACCTTACTTCCCTTATACGTCGTTCTTTTGTTGCCCTGCGACAGATCAGGGCTGTCCGTTCCCTTCTCCCCTTCTCTTCCCTAGTTACTCTTGTCCTGGCCCTAGTTATAAGTCGCCTGGACTACTGCAACGTTTTTCTTGCTAACCTCCCAAAATATCAACTTCTACGTCTTCAGCGCATTCAAAATGCTGCTGCCCGCCTCATCACGTTTTCACACCGTTTTGACCATATCACACCTATCCTTCTTCGCTTGCACTGGTTACCGCTCTGCTTTCGCTTTCATTATAAGTTCCTTATCTTGATTCACCGCGCTCTTCATACCAATACTCCTCTATATCTTGCAGATCGTATCTCTCTTCACACCCCCTACCGTCAGCTTCGCTCTCTCCATGCAAATCGTTTGTCCCTTCCTTCCCCGTCACAGGCACACCTCGAGCAGACCCGTCATGCAGCTTTTTTCTTTTTAGGTCCAGTGCTATGGAATGTGTTACCCCCGTTTCTCCGTTTGGAACCCTCATACCCTCAATTTAAAACACTACTCAAAACCCATCTGTTTCAGCAAGCTTTTCATCTCTCTCCCGATGGTCCTCCCTGATGTTCCTTTAGCTGTTGTATTTGTTCCTGTTTTGTTCGTATATTTGTTCTGTTGCGTATTTTGTCTACCCATAGTCTGTTTTGTCTTCCCCGTTATGGGCCTTTTATCATTGTTTGTATTCTTATTTTAATTAACCTATGTTTTAAAATACTGGCCCTTTGTCTGGTTTTGTTTTAATTTTGTCTTCTATTTGTCTATGCTTTTATACTTTACTTTTCTGTTTTACTCTGGCGTTCCTTTCTCTGTCTTTGCATTGTCAACCTTTTATTGTACACTGCTTTATGTCTCGACGAAAAGCGGTTTATCAAATTTTTAATAAAGATAAAGATAAAGCACAAATAGATATCCTTTTGGTATTCTTTTGTCTTTTCAAGGATTCATCTCACATCAACGATGATGTCTCTTGTTCCTCACCTTTTCCTGAACCCTGCTTGCACTTCAGGTAGTTCTTGTTCCAGGTATGGTTGTAGTCTCTGTTGAATAATCTTCAGTAGAATCTTGCTGGCATGTGGGATCAGAGCGATTGTGCGATAATGTTCACAGTCAGTTGGATCACCTTTCTTTAGTAGTGGTATAAACACAATCTTTTCCAGTCAGTTGGCCATGATGTTGTCTTCCAAATTTCTTGGCAGAGCCTTGTAAGTACAGTAACAGCTGCATCAGATTGCTGTAATACTCTATGGGAATGCCATCAATTCCTGGTGCTTTGTTCTTTGATAAGGCTTTCAATGCTACTTCAACTTCTTCTTTCATCACCAATGGTTCCAGATCATAAGGTACAGGTTGAAGCGGCTGTTGGTCCACTTGATCTTTATCATATAAAAACTCTGTATATTCTTTCCACCTTTTCTTGAACTTCTCAGCATCATTCAACATAGAACCTTGAGCATCTTGTAACATTCCAATTCGAGGCTGGAATTTTTTCTTTAACTCTCGTAGCTTTAGGAAAGCCAATCTTGTTCTTCCTCTAATAGTTTCTGCTTCTATTTCCTTGCATGTGTCATTGTAGTACTTTTCCTTGTCCTGTCTTACTGCACGTTGGAAATCTCTGTTGAGTTCTGCAATTGTCTTTCTTTCTTCTCTGGCTTTAGCTTCTCTGCGTTTCTAGGCAATTTTCATCCATTTTGGCCATTTTTGCTTTTTCACCTTTTGTAGACACTTCGCTTTCTTCCAACACAATCTTCTTGATGTCATTCCATAACTCTTCTGGAGCTCTGTCATTTGTATCTAAAGCAGCAAATCAATTTTGCAGGCAGTCTTTAAATTCCAGTGGTATATTCTCAAGGTCTTGAAGGACTACAAAAGGGGACTGCTACTTCTGGAGAGAGATCTGCAATTGTAATTATTTACTACTGGGAATTTTTCTAAATCCTGGGGAAAAAGGAATTCTTTAGATTAAAGCTGATTAATCTGTGAACCCAGTGTATTTGTTAAATCAGTCAGGGCCTAGTAGCAGCAAAGAGTTTTCAGTTTAAATTTAAAACACAGCAGAGAGCTTTCTGGTTATATTTAGAACCCAGCAGAGAGCTTCCAGTTTAAATTCAATACTCAGTCAGGGCCTAGTAGCAGCAAGGCGCTTTCAGTTTAAATTTAAAACAAAGAAGAGAGCTTTCTGATTAACCTTAGAACCCAACACTCCCTCTATCCAAGCAAGGGCTGTGGGACTCCCCCTGGAGGTTGGTCACAGATTACCTTAGAAGCACAGGACAGGGTACTGTGTAGCAGCCAGCTTTTAATAAGTCTTCTTTCCCTTCCTCCCTCCCCGACACCCACCCACCCCTGGGATAATCGTAGCTTTATAGGTGCTTAAACCTCTCAGGTGCAGCTGTTTATTCTCATCAGGATACATTAAGGACCTGAGATTAATTAAACTTCAGGTGAACAAAGTACATTAAATGTATTAGGTATAGTTTTATTCGTATAAGTATCCCCAGCAACCCTTAGTAAGTAAAGAAGTTAAATATCTAAACACAACCTTAAAACGAAGATGCAGACAGCAGTCCAGCAGCGAGATGGGGGCTTTCCAGTCTTTTGCATTGAGTGTCACATGTATGATTTTCTCCCAGTTGGTGAGAGGTCTTACATGTGCACTAGGTGCAAGGAGCTCTTTGCTCTCAGGGAACGAGTCCAATCTCTGGAGGCCAGAGTAGCAGACTTGGAGGACATAAGGAAGACAGAGAGGTACATAGACGAGACCTACAGGGATATAGTCCTGACGTACCACCTCCAGTCTGGCAGCATCTCTGTTGCCATGGAGGAGAGAGGTCATGTGACAGGAGAGCATCACCCTGGTGTGGCAGGAAGTGATTCTATAGCTAGGACCTGTCCTCTAGGTGATGTAAAACCCTCTTGCATCAAGGAAGTTTCTCCAGGCTATGTGCCCATGAGGGAAGGGTTAGGACAGCTGTTATAGTTGGTGATTCGATCATTAGGCATGTAGATAGCTGGGTGGCTGGTGGACATGAGGATTGCCTGGTAACATGCCTGCTTGGTGCGAAGGTTGAGGACCTCATGCGCCACCTAGACAAGGTCTTAGATAGTGCTAGGGAGGAGTCTGCTGTCTTGGTACATGTCGGTACCAGGGAGGTTCTGGAGGCTAAATTTAGGCTTTTAGATAGGAAGTTGAAATCCAGAACTTCCAGGGTAGTGTTCTTCAAAATGCTTCCCGTTACACGTACAGAACCCAAAAGGCAGGCAGAGCTCCGGAGTCTCAATGTGTGGGTGGGACAATGGTGCAAAGATGAGGGTGTTGGATTTGTTAGGAACTGGGGAACATTCTGGGGAAAGAAGGAGCTCTTCTGAAGGGATGGGCTTCACCTTAACTGGGATGTAGATAGAGCAGCTTTTAAACTAGATAATAGGGGACAGCCGACAGTCGCCCAAAAGCGCATGGTTCAGAACGATGTATCCATCAAGAATACTAGCAAAAGACTGAAATTAGGGCACATCAGCAGAGAGGTTCCAATAAAGACCAAAATAGCCCAAATGCCCTTGAGTACAAAGCAAACAGAGCTTAAAGATTCCAAATTACCCCTGTCTACCATTAACCAGATTAATATGAATAAAATACAGTATCTAAAATGCTTGTATGCAAATGCTAGACGTCTAAAAACTAAGATGGGACAGTTAGAATATATAGCACTAAATGAGAAGTTAGATATGATTGGTATCTCAGAGACATAGTGGAAGGAGGACAGCCAGTGGGACACTGTGATAACTGGGTACAAACTATATCATAATGATAGAGCTGATCAAATTGGTGGAGGGGTTGCGCTCTATGTTAGAGAGGGCATTGAGTCGCAAAGGATTAAAGTTTTGCAGGAAAAAGAATTCGCTGTAGAATCTCTATGGATTGAAATTCCATGTAAAAAGGGGAAGGCGATGGCAGTGGGGGTATACTATCGATCGCCTGGCCAGAATGAACAAATGGATGATGAAATGCTCAAAGAAATCAGGGAAGCTAACAAAAGTTACAGAACAGTAATAATAATGGGTGATTTCAATTACCCTGGTATTGACTGGATCAGTGTCATGGCAGGACATGCTAGGGAGATAAAGTTTCTAGATGAAATAAATGACTGCTTCTTGGAGCAGCTGGTACATGAACCGACCAGAGGGAAAGCCATTTTGGACTTAGTTCTTAGTGGAACACTAGATCTGGTACAAGAAATAAGGGTGTTGGGGCCACTTGACAATAGTGATTTATTATTTATTTATTTATTTATTACAAATTCTTATATACCGCGCTATTTGGCATCAGCGCGGTTTACATTATAACACAACAACCATAACAACATGCTGTTTGGTTTTACATCGAACAGGGGTCCAAACTTGGATAACAGGGGTAACTATATACATGAGATTTTTACATAGTAAAGAGTAGCTTGGATAACAGGGTTGATTATATGCATGAGATATTTACATGGCAATGAGTGGGTGAAATAACATAATGAACGTGAGGGTTGTTTCTTAGAGTGGGTCATCTCTTCAGAGGGGTGTCATTGGAGTTTGGGTAGCATTGGAGGAATAAATGGTATTTGAGTGCCTTTCTGAACTGTGATAGGTCGGCAATCGCCCTAATGTCAGGGGGTAGGGCATTCCAGCATTTAGGTACATAGTAGCGGAACGCCCTGTTTGTGGTTGATATGTTGCACTTTGATGATTCCTTTGGTTTTACTAGTAGGTTTATGGCTATTGCTCTTCTGGATCTGTTGGGGGGCACCATGTGAATAAGATCTGTGAGTGAAGGGGATGAAATACCTTTGATTGTTTTGAACGCTAGGAGAAGGGTTTTAAAGATGATTCTTCCATGGATAGGTAACCAGTGAAGTTGTTTGAGAATGGGGGTCACGTGGTCACTTTTGGCGGCTCCGTGTAGGACCCTTGCTGCAGCATTCATGGCCAGCTGTAAAGGGGCCAGCGTGGAGTGGGGGAGCCCTTGAAAGATGGCGTTTGCAAAGTCGAAGTGTGGCAGTATTAGCGCTTGGTATATGGTCCGGAAGTCATCAGGGTCCAGTAGGGAGCGCAGATGCCTGATAGTGCGGATTTTGAAGTATACAGCTTTGACAATGTTGTTTATGTGGTGTTTCATATCCAGGCGTTGGTCCAACGTAACTCCGAGGTATCTTATTGTTTCTTTGGTTAGTAAGTCCGCTTCATTAACACTGACGTGGGGTGGAGGAGTAAAGTTGGGGTCTCTGGAGATGAAAAGAACCTCTGTCTTTTTATGTTGAATGCGTAGATTCTGTGATTGAAGCCACGCTGAGACAGCATTGAAACAGTCTATTGCTGGTGTTAGGTCCATTTGGGCTGTGGAGAACGGCATGTATAAAAGAATGTCATCTGCATATATCAAACAGCTCACATTAAATGATCTTATGATGTTGCAGATGGGCTGCATGTAAATATTGAATAGTAGGGAGGACAAGGAGGAGCCTTGAGGTACACCTTGTTTTTGATGGAAGTGTTTTGATTCCTCAGATCCAGACTTTACGTATTGCCATCTTGCTTCCAAATAGGATTTACACCACTCTAGTGCATTGTTGCAGATGCCCTTCTCTTTCAACCTTCCCAGGAGAATTTCGTGACTCACCGAGTCGAACGCAGCGGCGATGTCCAAGAAGATGAGCACAAAACCTTGATGGATGTTGTCTATGCCTGTGATTATTGCGTTGAATAGGCTGGTAAGTAGGGTCTCGACTCCATGATATTCTCTAAACCCATGTTGGCAGTGATCTAGGGGAGCTGCGGAGTCTATGTGATTTTGAATCTGCCGTTGTACCTCTTTCTCAGTTATCTTGGCTAGCAAGGGAATACTGGCTATTGGCCTATAGGAATCGGCCTTCTGCGGGTCAAGCTTGGGGTTTTTCAATAGTGGCCTAATGGATGTCTGCTTAAGTGTTGTGGGGAAGTATCCTGTTGTGAAGGAGAGGTTCATTAGGTTTGCGATGAATGGACTGAACACCTCACGTAGTTCCTTAATCCAAAAGGCTGGGCATGGGTCAGTCTGTGCTGTGGAGGTGTTGAGGGATGTTATGATATCTTCAATGCATTTAGTGGATGGTGTAGAGAACTTGTCAAGTAGGGTTAGGCCTGTTGGTTCCTGAAACTGATTATAGCATGAATGTGTTTAATTTAATTAATGGAGGAGAGATGGTAAGGAAATCCACAGTAGTACCTTTCAAAAAGGGAGACTATAATAAAATGAGGAAAATAGTTAAGAAAAAACTAAAAGGAGCAGTTGCAAAGGTTAAAGACTTACATCAAGCTTGGGTGTTGTTTAAAAATACTATCTTGGAAGCCCAGACCAGCACGTTTAAGAAACGTGAAAGGAAGTCCAAAAAAACTGCCAGCATGGTTGAAAGGTGAGGTTAGAGAGGCTGTTGTTGCCAAAAAAGCATCTTTCAGGAAATGGAAAAAAGAGCCAAATGGCAAAAACTGGAAACACCACAAGCACTGGTCATTGATAGGGCAGGCAAAGAGAGAATTTGAGAAGAAACTTGCTGTGGAAGCAAAAACCATAATAAAGATTTTTTCAAGTACATTCATAGCAAAAAAAACCTGTGAGAGAGTCAGTTGGACCATTAGATGATAGAGGGGTAAAACGGGCACTAAGAAGGGACAAGGCTATAGCGGAGAGACTGAATGAATTCTTTGCTTCGGGCTTTACTGAGGAAGATGTAGGGATGTTACCCATGACTGAATTGGTATTTAAAGGTGATACTGCGGGAGAATAGAAAGAAATATCAATACACCGGGAAGATGTATTACAACTATTTGATAAACTGAAGAGTAGCAAATCACCTGGCCTGGATGGTATATATCCAAGGGTGTTGAAAGAACTAAAATATGAGATTACAGACCTGCTATTAGTAATCTGTGAACTATCATTAAAATCATCTGTAATACCTGAAGATTGGAGGATCACCAATGTAACGCCAATTTTTAAAAAGGGTTCCAGGGGTGATCTGGGAAACAACAGACCGGTGAGCCTGATGTCAGTACAGGGAAAAATGGTAGAAACCATCATAAAGAACAAAATTACTGAACATGTAGATAGTCATGGCTTAATGGGAGACAGCCAACATGGCTTTAGACAAGGAAGATCTTGTCTTACTAATCTGTTATGTTTTTTTGAAAGTGTGAATAAACAGGTAGACAAAGTTGAGTCGGTTGATATAGTGTATCGGGACTTTCAAAAAGCCTTTGACAAGGTCCCTCATCAGAGAATTTTGGCAAAACTAAAAAGTCATGGGATAGGAGGCAGTGTAGTATTGTGGATCAGAAACTAGTTAAAAGATAGAAAGCAGAGGGTAGGGGGCTAAGTGGCTAATTTTCCCAATGTAAAAAGGTGAATAGTGGAGTACCGCAGGGATTTGTACTCGGTCCGCTGCTTTTTGATATATTCATAAATGACCTGGAAAAGGGAATAACGAGTGAGGTTAACAAATTTGCAGATGACAGAAAGCACAGTTACTTACCTGTAACAGGTGATCTCCGGAACAGCAGGAATTAGTCTTCACACGTGGGAGATGTCGCCGACGGAGCCCGCACGGGAATGCTCCCCAGCATCCAAACACAAAGCCTTTGGGAGCACCCCTCGCGCCTGTGCGGTGGCTTCCCGCCCTTCCTACTGCCTCTCCCCAGTTGAGTTCATAGCTGAGAGAGAAGGAGAGGAAGAGGAAGGAATAGAGAGATACAACTCCTAGGGGAGGTGGGCGGGTTGTGAAGACTAATTCCTGCTGTTCCGGAGATCACCTGTTACAGGTAAGTAACTGTGCTATCTCCAGGAACAAGCAGGAATGAGTCTTCACACGTGGGGACTCCCTACCTGAGGGTGCCAGGGGAGATCCCATAAAGTGCGGAGCCCTGGCAGGCAGGCATTTTCCCAACCTGGATCCCCGGCATCCCTTGAGGGATGGAGGGTAGGAGTTGAGAAGAAAAAAAGGTTCCAGAGGAACAGCAAAACCAAAACTACAGGGGAGAGTAGTCTTTAGAATGCAAGTCAGTATCATTAAGTATTTAATGAACTAGTACCACATAGAGCTCACCTACCGGATCGTAGGAAGGAGAACTGTGATGGAAGGTGCCGTAGGCTTAGTAGCGAAGTCTTCGAGGGAACTTCACAGCAGTGAGGGGGAAGTTCCAAATCCGGAAGGGCAGGAGACCCAGGTGTCAACTGGCGCAGGAGAAGAATGGCAGGTCTTCAAGGAAGCTTTATGGGAAAAGCTGAGCACTCCTTCAGGGGCAGAGTCCCGAACCCTGAGGGCTAGGAGTAGAAGACTGGCCGATCTGGAGAGCCCAGTCCAGAGGAGAACAGGGGCGTACCCCTGAACCGAAGAGTACACTATCAGCCCTAGCTGAGAAAGGAAGACATAGGGCCTGAACCTCAGGAAGAGGTGCATAACAGAAAAAATTGAAGCTGTTGACTTCACAGCAGCAAGTTGAGTATAACCGGTCCCAGATATCGAGCCGCAAGAAAATAGGCAAGCTGACTGGTCGGACCCCGTAAAGAATAAACGCAAGTACCTGCAATAGGGAGATAGACTGTAATACACAGGGTGCTGTGGGCATCTCCCAGTGGGCGCCTACCGATACAGATAAATATTCAATATATATCTAGGTAAGTAGGGCAGGGAGAGCGCCCATCCAGGTACTAAAAACATGTATGCCGAGGAACATACATACGGGAGTATAATACTGATAAGTTGGACCTGCACTGATCCACAGAAGAACGCCCACCTGGGAAGGTGGCGGGAAGATCCATCCAAGAACAAAAGGGGGGGGTCTATGTCTGTGGAGCAGTGGCAGATCAGCGAGATTAACAGTACGGTTGCGTGAAGGGTACATCAGGGGAAGTCTACGATGTGTCCCCATGGCAGGCACACGGAAAGAACTTGTCCCCCGCACCAAACGGGAGACAAGAGGGTATAGTCATCGACAGCCATGGAGTGACTAAGAAGTCCATTCCCTCATATGGAAAAACCCTCAGAACAAGGGTCCCTGCCTAATGGGAAGCTGCTCTGAAGATTGCAGAGGGCAGCGTGCAGGAGCGGGGGAAACTGACAGGAGTCAGAGACGTCGCCCCATCCCGGCAGCTAGAATGAAACCTGTGGGGGGTGGCAATACGCCAGGTAGCAGAGCTTCTGGCAGAAGTAGTAAGCCCTCTTGGTGACTCCTGCACGCACAGTAACTGACAAAGAACAGGGGAAAGGTCTACACTGGGAGAAGAAATTTCGGTATGGCATCTGCTCAAGCAGGGGAACCCTTCGATCGGCCCCGGAGGTGCCGAGGACACCAGCTGACGATCCCTGGCGAAGAGTGGAACACTCGACGCCGACGCCGGGGAATTGGCACCGCTCGAAGCGGATACCACCCTCGAGCATGGCTCGGGAATGTTCTGTGAGGAGCTAACCCCAGGAACAACCCGAAACCCCGCAGATGCTTTGGAGCCCGAAGACTCCCGCCAGGGTTTATTTGCCAAGGAGGACTCGAGGGGGAGGCCGGAGCCGTCGTCATGCCGCGCATGAGACTCACCCCTCAAGACTTGGCTAGTCTTAACAGACTGTTGTGTGGTTACCTGATCCTGGAGAGAAGAGAAAACCGATGACCGCACCTTAGGAGGAAAAACGTCATCGAGGGAGACCCGAAAAAGGGAAGGTCTTCTCCCGATACTGAAGCCCGGAGGACCGGGGGAAAAGGGATCAGGGCCCAAACAGGAGAGGCACCAGGCATTGGAGTCTAAGTAAAAAACGAAGTCTCCACAGTGAGGGCACTTCTTAGGGGAAGAAGGCTCCATGCTGGAAAGCCCGGTAGCCTCAAAAGGACCAGAGGGAAAGAAGTTCCCTCGAGTGATTAAAAGAAGAAAAAACACCGGTGGTGCCGGTGTCGGTGGGAAAAAAGGCCACGACCACAAGAAACAAGAAAAGGAAAAAGAAAAAAAGTTTCTGCGGTAGCAGGAGGAACGTCCTGCTTGCTCCGCGGAAAACGAAAAACTGGGGAGAGACAGTAGGAAGGGCGGGAAGCCACCACGCAGGCGCGAGGGGTGCTCCCAAAGGCTTTGTGTTTGGATGCTGGGAAGCATTCCCGTGCGGGCTCCGTCGGCGACATCTCCCACGTGTGAAGACTCATTCCTGCTTGTTCCTGGAGATAACTATTTAAAGTTGTTAAAACCCAAGAGGATTGTGGAAAATTGCAAGAGGATCTTGATAAATTGGAAGACTGGGCATCCAAATGGCAGATGAAATTTAATGTGGACAAGTGCAAAGTTATGCACTTAGGACAGAACAACCCAAACTATGGTTACACGATGCAAGGTTCCACATTAGGAACCATCACCCAGGAAAAAGATTTAGGTGTCATTGTGGATAACACGTTAAAACCCTCGGCCCAGTGTGCTGCGGCGGCCAAGAGAGCAAATAGAATGCTAGGTATCATAAGGAAAGGAATAAAAAAGAAAACAAAGGATATTGTAATGCCCCTGTATCGTTCCATGGTGCGACCACACCTTGAATATTGTGTGAATATAGCGTTATTAGAAAAAGGTACAGAGAAGAGCCACCAAAATGGTAAAGGGGATTGAAGGATACTCCTATGAAGAGAGGCTAAAAAGATTAGGGCTCTTCAACCTGGAAAAGAGATGGCTGAGGGGAGATATAATAGAGGTCTATAAATTAATGAATGGAGTGGAACGGGTGAACCTACATCGATTGTTTACGCCATCAAAAAGTAGAAAGACTTCTCTTCTGTTGCCTAACAAAACTTACAACACAGTAATAATGGGTGATTTCAAGTACCCTGGTATCGACTGGGTAAATGTCATAGCAGGACACCTTTGGAAGATAAATTTTCTAAATGAAATAAATGACTGCTTCTTGGAGCAGCTGGTTCATGAACCAACAAGAGGGGAAGCCATTTTGGACCTAGTCCTTAGTAGGACACAGGATCTGGTGCAAGACATAAGGTTGTTATGGCCACTTGGCAATAGCGATCATAGCATGATCGCATTTGATTTAATAAATGGAGGGAGGATGGCAAGGAAATCCACAGTGCTACCTTTTAACTTTCAAAAGGAGACTATAATAAAATAATGAAAATAGTTAAGAAAAAACTAAAAGGAGAAGTTGCAGTGTTTAAAGGTTTGCATCAAGCATGGGCGTTGTTTAAAAATACTATCTTGGAAGTCCAGACCAAATATATTCCACACTTTAAGAAAAGTCGAAGGAAGGCCAAAAAACTGCCAGTCTGGTTTAAAGGTGAGGTCAGAGAGGCTGCTGTAGCCAAAAAAGCACCTTTCAGAAAATGGAAAAGGAGCCAAATGACGAAAATGGGAAACAATATAAGAAATGGCAAGTTAGATGATAAGGCAGGTAAAGAGAGAATTTGATAAAAAAAACTTGCTGTGGAAGCAAAAATGCATAATAAAAACATTTTCAAGTACATTCATAACAAAAAAATCTGAGAGTCAGTTGGACCATTAGATGTTAGAGGTGTAAAAGGGGTGCTAAGTGAGAACAAGGCCATAGCGGATAGACTGAATGAATTCTTTGCTTTGGTCTTTACTGAAGAAGATGTACGGAAGTTACCTATTACTGAAATGGTATTTAAAGGTGATGTATCAGAAGAATTGAAACAAATATTGATAAACCGGGAAGATGTATTACAAGTATTTGATAAACTGAATAGTTGCAAATCACATGGATTGGATGGTATACATCCAAGGGTGTTGAAAGAATTGAAATATGAGATTGCAGACCTACTAACCGTTTGTTCATTCCTCCCCCTTCTCAGGCTCATCTTGAAAGTACCCGTCACACTATATTCTTTTTTTCTAGCTCCTCATCTCTAGAATTCCCTTCCTTCCTTACTATGTATGGAATCTTTCCTTTTAGAAATTTAAAGCTGTCCTCAAAACATCTTTTCCAGCTGGCCTTTGATCTTAAGATTGGGTCTGTTTAGGATCCCCCCTTCTAATTCCCTCCTACCTCTTTCTTTTTTTCTATCCTATTACATTTTTGGCATTCTTTTCCAATTCTATTTATTGTATTACTGATGTTTATTGTAAACCACTTTGATTGCCAAGAAAGGTGGTATATCAGTGGGTTTAAATAAACTATAAACCATTATTAGTAATCTGTGAACTATCATTAAAATCATCTGTAGTACCTAAAGATTGGAGAATAGCCAACGTAACACCAATTTTTAAAAACGGTTCCAGGAGTGACCTGGGAAACTACAGACTGATGAGTCTAATGTCAGTACTGGGCAAAATGGTAGAAACCATTATAAAGAATAAAAATTACTGAACATGTAGATCTAGTCATGGATTAATGGGAGAAAGCCAACATGGATTTAGCAAGGAAAGTCTTATCTTACTAATCTGTTATATTTTATTGAAGGTGTGAATAAACAGGTAGACAAAGGTAAGCCATTCGATATATTGTGTCTGGATTTTCAGAAAGCCTTTGATGAGGTCCCTCATGATATACTCTTGGCAAAATTAAAAAGTAATGGGATAGGATGTAGTGTACTATTGTGGATCAGGAACTGGTTAAAAGAAAGCAGAGGGTAGGGCTAAAGGACCAATTTTCCCAATGGAGAAAGGTGAATAGTGGAGTACCCCAGGGATCTGTGCTGTGTCCGCTGCTTAACATATTCATAAATGACCTGGAAAAGTGTATAACGCGTGAGATGATCAAATTTGTAGATGACAGAAAATTATTCAAAGTTATTAAAACAGAAGAGGATTGTTAAAAATTGCAAGAGGACCTTGATAAGTTGGATGACTGGACATCAAAATTGGAAGATGAAATTTAATATGGGCAAGTGCAAAGTTATGCATCTAGGAAAGAACAACCCAAATTATGGTTACACAATGCAAGGTTCCACATTAGGAACCACTACCCAGGAGAAGGATTTAGGCATGGAGAACAAAACCAAGGATATTATAATGCCTCTGTATCGTTCCATGGTGCGACCAAACCTCAAATATTGTGTGCAGTTCTGGTAACCATATCTTAAAAAGGATATAGCAGAATTAGAAAAGGTACAGAGAAGAGCTACCAAAATGGTAAATTGAATGGAAGGATATCCCTATGAGGAGAGGCTTAAAAGGTTAGGGCTCTTCAACTTGAAAAAGAGACGGCTGAGTGGAGATATAATAGAGGTCTATAAATTAATGAATGGAGTGGAACAGGTAAATGTAGATCAGTTGTTTACTCCTTCAAAAAGTAGAAAGACTAGGGGACACTCAACGGGCCTTCAATGCAGTCCATTTAGGACTAATAAGAGAAAATAATTTTTCACAGAACAAGTAATCGAACTCAGGAATTCCTTACCATAGGATGCAGTAAAAGCTGTTAGTGTAACTGGGTTTGAAAAAGGTTTGGACAAGTTCCTGGGGAAAAAGTCTATAAACTATAAGAGGACCAGAGAAATCCACTGCTTACCCTGGAATAAGCATTGTGGAATCTGTGTACCTTTTTGGGAACCTGACTGGTACTTGTGACCTGGACTAGTCACTGCTGGAAATAGGATACTGGGCTTGAAGCACCTTGGTTTGACCGAGTATGGCATTTCTTATTTTCTTATATTCTTAACAGAGTTGCCAAGTTGCCCAGTTCTAAGAGTGAGATTTTAAGCCAGCCTTGGATTTTTGACAATCTCATCCTGATGTATTACGAGACCAGCAGCACTGATTTCAATGGGTAAAATCAGGAACTACAAATACCATACTGCATTGCAATGCACATTTAAAACTACAACTGGCAAAAAAAAAAATCACTCCTGGAACTGGATAACTTGGTAACTCTGATACGAGCACTTACATTGCCTTTAAACATATGCACCTTTGAAAGTAATTTTACAAGACACCTATGTAAAAAGTCCAAAAAGGGACCTGTTTTATAAATGCAATATAGGGGGCTGTCTTTCTTTATACAAGTGCCCAGTACCAGCCCCAGCAGTACACAAAAGCCTACAGACAGATTTGCATCCACCTCAAAAGAGGTGTAAATGTGTGTATATACTCTAAGGGGCCCTGTTACTAAAGGACAGGAAGGAGTTAGCACAGATTACAACATGAGTTAACCCTGCACCATGATCCGTGGGAACTGTTAGCACAGGACCAGCACATATAGTCTCTACAGAATCTGTGCTGTGGACATTGGGCTAGTAAGTGGGCAGGTTGGGGTGCAGAGTGGGCAGAGTGAGCAACTTGCAGTCAGTGTGCCCTGCACTAATTACAAGATCTGCCTTTAGTACAGGTGCAAATGTGCTACTTTTAGGCTATACGTTAGGCAGGATTCACCGCATTAAATGCCGGGAACATGCTTCTCACACCCCCATCAGTTAACATGGTGGTGTTGCACCTAACACGCCATGATTTTGAGTATTGTGAGTGCATTAGGTGTGACAACATATGAAGATATGCAGAACCATGGCAGTATGCAAAGGGGCCTTGGTTTTCACCTGCTATCCTTCTATAAGGGGGACAAATTACTCTGGTGACAAGAGGGAGTGCTCCTGTTATCCCTCTTGTTGAAAGCTGCCAGTGGACACGTCCACCTCTCTACCCATCTTTTGGCACAGATAGGAAATGAAAAATGCTCATTTCGGCCAGCTGGGATGGGTAGAGATGTGGATGTGTCCACTGGCAGTTTTATATGTGTAGTGATGCTCGGAAATTGGAGATGCAGATGGATCTTTTTCATCGCCGCCCTGGACACGCCTCCGTGCGATATAGACATGATCGTGCTAGACCCATATAAATTCGGTGCTTCGTAAAATGGCTCTTGGGGTATGGATTTGACTGACACATCTAAACGGGAACTTTCAGATATGCAAATCACGAATCGAGCTTCTAAAATGACTCCTTAATGTATTACTTTGGCAGCACATTGAAAATGGCCATGCCAATTAAGTTATCGGAATTTAAAAGTAGAGGAGGAACAATGCACTGGCGATGATCCACAAACAAATGTACTCCCATCATTACAGTTGGAATGATGAAGTCTGCAACTAGCTGCGAGAGAATGGACTATTAAGAGTCACTTATCTATGTGTTCGCTGCTTCTCATTTCCCAGATTTAATTAACCTCTTTCTTTCTCTTCCTCGTGCAATCTTCTCTTAATGGAGTTTCACAGGTTGGCGGTTCCAGTATGTTAGGAGGAAATATCTTCCGGATCCAGTTTAAAATATTCACCTTTGTCCATAAAGCCATTCACACCAGTGTCCCCCAGTACCTCTCCAACTTGGTTCACCTTCATGCTCCCCAACGTTCACTCAGATCCATCTATATCAACCGCATCTTCCTCCCCTCCCATTCCATTGCCTGCCTAGAATCTACCCGCTCCGCTGCCTTTTTTCTTCCTTGGCCCTAAGCTCTGGAATTTGCTCCCCCCCCCCCCCGGTCCTCCGCCTTGAACCCCCCCCCCCTTTGTCAGATTCAAGGCTAGTCTAAAGACCCATCTTTTTTGTGCTGCCTTCGACCTGACACCTCCTTCCTCCCCCCCCCTCCAGCCCCCCCCCCTTAGCCTCCTGCATAGTTTGTTCTCCCCCATTAGTCTGTTCCTCTGAGTCCCATGCCTATCTGCTCATCTTTACCTTTGGTTCTATCCCTTTCCTATCAAACCAATGGAGTTCTCTTTCCTTTTTCTGCAGCCCAAAACTTTGATTTTTATATTGTAAACCGCTCTGGTGCCTCGGTGTGGGCAGTATATAAAGCAACAAATAAAGATAAAAATAAAAGATCTATAAAAAGTGTCATCAGTCATAGTCTTACCCAAAGTTTGTGCCCTTTGAATCACACAGTTCACCAAACTTTCAAAAGTCTTCTCCAGTCACAGATTTTTCTAAAAGACATGTTACCTCCAGTTGTATTTTTCTTTAAAAGTCACAAATTCTACTGAGCTACAAACCTCTCTAGAAGTCATAAAATCTATTCAGCAATCGTTGTCTGTAAGAATCGATCACATCAGTCATGTGCAGTAGTAACTGCAGAGGTGAGGAGAGGTAAGGGTTAAAAAATGGATGGGCCTGGGTATTTAAACAAGACACGAAAATTATTGAGACCATTTCCCCAGTGAGCTTCATCTCACCACCTGCTGCATCTGCAAGGCTGATGTTGGACCACCTCTAAGTAGAAGGTAGAGAGAAGTGGGCTATATGTGGGTTGATCTGGCTTCTGATAAGATGGAGAAATACAGGCTAGCTCTGGCCAGGAGGACTCAAAATTTCACCTGCTGCTGCCCCGCTGTACACTTCTAGCCTGACAGAAAGTTTTAGGTGCAATTATTTGATATAACGTCTTTCGAGGTATCAGCAAAGCAGTTTGGGGAAGAGGAGAGCTGCTGGAGATTGTAAGCAACTATGAGTGTTTTTTAATTCCTTGTAATAGGGGATTTACAACCAGTGAGAATTGGGCTTATGAGGGCTCAAGGACCACAGGGAACTGAGTTATAGTGGTTGATTACTATTGGGGATTGGAAAAATAAGACTTATGAGCAGGAAGATCATTGGAATATGAGGTGATTGCAAGACCACGGGGGGGGGGGGGGGCAGGGGGACGCGCTTGAGGATTGAGAATCACTGATGGGGAATTGATGGGGGATTGCTGCCCACTGGGGATTAAGATGGGGCTGGGGTGGTCAGTACTGAGGCCACGAGTGGGGGGGGATGGAGGTGGATCTGGGAGGAATGAAGGACCACTGAGGAAGGGGGAGGCATGAAGACAGAAGGGAGCACACAAATATGATTGTTTGCCCAGGTTCTAAAATGCCTAATTATGGTACTGACAAAATTGACCAGCACAAAAAAATGACAAGTCTTTGGTACATTCTCAGATTGAGGGAAGATCGCAGGTGATCTAGCAAGTCAGCAGGTTGACTTTGCTACACTTCTCAGCTATGAAAGAAAAGGAGTGATCTCAAGGAGGTGGTCAAACTTGTGTAACTCCCAGCTGGAAGATATCCTTAACTAAATCAGGGTAGGCTGGTGCAGCCAGGCAGATTGGGTGGGCCACTGACATTTACTATGTTATATAGAGCTGTAGAAATCAGAGGTTATTGCTCACCTGCATGATTTACCACAGCCTTTGATTCTGCCATTCTCAAGATGTTCTTCAGATGACCTTGAGAAGGAAGAAGAGTATCTGGAAGGTAAAGTATCCAGAAAGCAGCAGAGCCAGAATTTCTCCCAGGGGTTTAGGGCAGTGTTGCCCAAACTGTTATCCAATATGACCCCACTTTAACACTTAACAAATTCACATGACCTTAGAGATGATGAAAACAAAATAGCAGATCTTAGGTCCCCTCCCTCAGCTCATCCACTTCCTTCTCTCCTCTCTTTTCTAAATCATGAAGGCAGCAGTAGCAGCCAGCGCAGGACCCTACTTGTCAGTGTGCACTCAAGACCCCAGCTCTCTGCATGGGTTTCCAGACTAACAAGAAGCCCACACAGGAGGAGAGGGCAGGGTCTGAGAATATTCACTGACTCACAAGCCTCATGCAGAGAGAGAGGGGATCAGTCCTGTTTCTGGGATCCCCATCTACATATGATGTGACCCCCATCTACTGATGATGTGACCTTATTTGGGGTTCCGACCCACAGTTGGAAACCTACTGATTTAGGGGATTGCATGGGTATGGGTAGGGAAGGGGGAGGAGAGTTTCTTCTAGGACCTACACTGTAACTTTTAACGGAGAAATATGGGCTACAGTGAGAGTCAGATTTGCATAGGATTAGCATGGAAGCTCAGTGCCTAAATCTAAGCAAATAGAAAAACCAGGAACAGGAGAGAGCAAGGAGCAGGCCGCTGTGAGAAAGTAGTTGTTTAGTTGTTAGACTATTGCAGCCTCCTCCTTGCTTGTTTCCCCTGTCTCATCTCTCTCCCCTTTAATCTGTTCAAAACGCAGCTGCGCAGCTAATCTTCCACCAGCCCCGATATACTCATCACCCCTCTTCTCAACTCACTTTATTGGCTCCCTATGCGTTTCCATATCCAGTTCAAACTTCTCCTACTAACCTATAAATGCACTCAATCTGTTGCTCCTCACTACCTTTCCTCTCTCCTCTCTCTCTACACCCCTCCTCATGAACTCCGCTTTTCCGCTGGCCTGCTTCTCTCTGTGCCCTTTTCTTCCATTGCCAACTCTAGACTTCGATCCTTCCACCTTGCTGCTTCTTATGCCTGGAACAAACTACCTGCGTCTGTACATCAGGCTTCATCTCTCCCCCTCTTCAATTCCATGCTAAAGGCTCACCTCTTTGAGGCTGCTTTTGGATCCTGATCCCTCAATCTTCTATGTGTCTCCTTACCTTTCCCTAGCTGTATCCCTGTTTTTAGCTGCTGTATTGTCTGTCTTGACTAGATTGTAAGCGCCAACAAGTAGGGACTGTCGTTTTTTCCATGTTTCTGTACAGCGCTGCGTATGCCTTGCTGCGCTATATAAATGATCAATAGTAGTAGTAGTAGATTAAATGCTCTGTTTTTGAAATTAATATGGTTGTTGTTGACTCATGGCAACCCTGTGAGTAGTTGTCCTAACCTGTCTTCAGTCTTTACTGTACAATTTATTAGGAGATAAGTCCCAGAGGAGAGAAGGAGGATGCGACCCAATACATGCTGCTTTCCTCCTTCTCCTGCTGGCTCAAATTTGTGGCAGTGGATGAGAGAAGAGATCAGATAAGGGGGGGGGGGGGGGAGGGAGATGAGAAGCCAGCCTTTTTCAATATTGGGGGGGGGGGGGTGCTGAACATGTACCTACAGTATCCTTGGAAGTGGTGCCTATAATATATGTGACTAGATTTGCAGTCACTGCCTACAAAATGATGAAGGAAGCGGGTTGTTTCGTCAGCCAAAGTGATTGAGGAGAGGGAGATGTATTTGTGCACCGGGGGCTGGATTATGAGCCGGCACAGGCATTAGATTAACTCAAGCACTGGTGCTTAACTTAATCCATATATGCAGCCCTGCTATCCTTATAAGTGGTGATGCTGAATGTATCGATTGACCAGTGATTGCCCTGGCACTATGTATTTGCTTTAAGCCTGCAATTCAGCAGGCCTAACTAAATGGATTTTATCTGTTGAATGACTGAAAATCTCCGCTGATCGGAATATCATACTCATATCATATGATATATTCAACTCTTGTTTGACAGTCTCAGCTTTGGCCATCATTACATGCGTGACTGCATGCTTTGGGCTTGCCCGAAGACATTCATACCAGACTGGCAGATGCACTATGTACCAGTGACCCCTTTTTGGTGATAAGGTTAAAGAGACTGTGGACACCATAAAAGATCACTGTTCTACTTTGCAGCAGTCCTTGGCTGTAGTTCTACCAGTGGTAAAGGGGTTATTTTAGAAGCCTTATTCATGTTTTACAAATGTATGTACTGGCACATATATGTGCAAATTATGGCCATGTGGTAAAAAGCCATTTTCAAAGGGTTTGGAATTTATACGTGGCTGTCCCAGTCATGACCAAGCTACATGGGGGGCATGTCGGGGTTCTGCTGAAAGGCAAAAAGATACACCTGTATTCCCCATTTCATATAGGGAATGCATGTGTAGGGCTCAAATTGTCCATGGCTGGATTTACACCTGCTTTTTGGTATAAATAGGTTTTGGCCATCCCTGTACAGGAGAAATTGAGGGGGATATTCCCCTTACTTTCTCAGTGTTCATTTTTCCCTTCCAATCAAAATAAGGTCAAGATCGAGTCCTCTGCAATTCATTAAGAGTACTGTACATGATGTGTCAAACCCCACCAAAATGTTATCATAAAGTTTTTTATTTGTATTTTTTATTTTATTACAGAAGTCTGTTGTTGTTGTTGTTCTTAAGTGCCGTCGAGTCGGTGTCGACTCATGGCAACCCTCTGGATAGTGGACCTAAACAGTGTTCGGTCTTCAGTCAGGTGGCTCATTGTTTCACAGGAAAATGGGCATGAGTACTTGCAAGTACAATAAAAAAACAAAAAAAGAAGCGAGTCTCAAAAACACAATTTACTGAATTGGAACAATGCCAAGGCAATTAGCCAACAAAAACAAAGCCCGATACGGCTGTGTTTCAGCATGCCCTTCCTTGGGGCAGTGGTCTGTTGGAATACAATTAAAAACATATAAATACATGAAAAGATCATAAAAAGATCATAAAAAGTGTTTGTAATGTACACAAAATACAGGTTCTATATAAATAAGATAAATTGAAACATATTATATAGAAAAGAAAGACAGACAACGGATAATTATTCAACAAGGATAAAATGCTCTATCCATAAATATACATAAACAACACATCTTAATACAATTGTATATGTGCTGTTTATGTATATTTATAAAGAACCTGTATTTTGTGTACATTACACACACTTTTTATGATCTTTTTGTGTTTTTGATACTCGCTTCTTTTTTGTTTTTTAGGCAGCTCATTGTTGACAGAGTGGCAACAATAGTTGCTATTATTGTATCAATGCATCTCATTGCTGGCCTTCCTCTTTTGCGTTGATCTTCTACCTTGCCAAGCATGATGTCTTTCTCTAATGATCTCTCTCTTCGCATGATGTGTCCAAAGTATGAAAGTCAAAATCTTGTCATCTGAGCTTCTAAAGAAAGCTTAGGCTGGATCTCCTCTAGTACGGACTGGTTTGTTCTACGGGCAGTCCATGGTATACACAGTATTAGTCACCAGCACCATAATTCAAAGGCATCAATTTTCTTCCTGTCTATCTTTTTCACTGTCCAACTTTTGCATCCATATGACGTTATTGAAAATACCATGGCTTGAATCTTTGTATGGAGAGGGACATCTTTGCTCTTGAGAATCTTGTCTAGGTCCTTCATAGCCATTCTGCCAAGAGCAATGCATTATCTGATTTCTTTACTGCTTGTTATTTCTTTATTGATAGTTGATCCAAGTAGGTTAAAGTTGTCAACTATTTCAATTTCTTCTCCCTCAATGATGAACATTGATTTTGCCAGTTGTCAGGATCTTTGTCTTCTTTACATAAAGGTTCAGGCCCATTTTAAGACTATGTTCCTTGATCTTGAGAAGCAAATGTTACAGATCGTCTTCACTTTCAGCAAGCAATGTGGTATCATCAGCATAGCAAAGGTTGTTGATGAGTCTCCCACCAATCTTCATCCCTCCGTTATCTTCATGCAGTCCTGCTTCTCTAATGATTTGTTCGGCATATAAATTAACCAGGTTCCATAATGTTGTGGGGCTGTTTTGCTGTCTCAGAAACTGGAGGCCAGGAACGCGTTAATGAAATCATGAAGTCAGAGGACTATTTTAGAGCAAAATGTGCTACCTAGTGTCAAGGTCAAAGGTCATGGGTCCTCCAGAAGGACAATGACCCAAAACATACAGTACATCCAAAAGTACAAAAGAATGCTTAAAAGGGAACAAATGGACTGTTTTAAACTGGCCAGCAATGAGTACTGATCTCAATCCACTCAGAAACGTTTGGAAAGAGCTAAAATCTGCCATTGGTAAAAGGAATCCTGGAAATATTCATGAGCTGGAACAAATCGCAGTTGAAGATTGGGAGAAACTACCAGCAGACAGATGTAAGAAACTTATAGATGGCTACAAGAAATGTTTGGAGGCTGTCATCGCTGCCAACAATTGTGCAACCAAATATTAGTGAAGGACGCCATTAATCCTGTCCAGGTCATATTTTGTTTTTTATTTTCTCAGAAACTACTATGTCTAAGTTGCACTGACATCTTTTTTTTTTGCTGTATACCTTTGAACATACCATTAAAATATTATGATGATATACAGTTGGAATATTTCCAATTATTTCTCAAGATATTGTAAACAACATACCTAAAATGCAAGGGAGCCAGTAATGTTGACCACAACTGTATGTTTCCTTTTGTACTCCAATCATTACCCACATAACATATGAGTCCTTTCCATTCAGCATCAGCTCCAAGGGTTTTCAATAAAGGCCTTTAGACTGTAGCGGCTCATCTGAACAAGTAGGGACATCTAGGCTTCCCATAACTCATTGACTGGCTTTCTCCCTCAGGGACGAAACAATACGTCTCCTTCAGGATCTTAGGTTTCCCATCAGCTTTGAAAAGTCAAGTAAACACTTCTACCTTCAAACCAGATTTCATTCGTAGGAGCAATCCTGAACTGAGATCAAGCAAAGGCATTTCTGCCACAAGATAGATATCACAAACTAATGTACTCTGTCCAGAAGGTTCAATATTCCACAGCAGTTACAGCCAGGACCTACTTGTAGATGTTAAGTCATGCGGCTAGTGTAGTCCATGCTGTGCCTTTTGTCTGTCTCAAAATGTGAAGGCCACACACAATGGGATCTCAAATGCCAATGGAATCAGTTTGCCAAACCTCTACCAAAATTTGTCTCTCACCTTCACTTTGGACAATACTAAAGTGGTGGATGTCAGATCTCAACCTGAAAACCCTTTGCATTACTAAAATATTACTCCATCCTCAAGGCAGATGCTTCCAGCATCATCAGGGAGCCCACCTTGACTTAACTAATGTAAGGAGCCTTACCTGCTGGCCACAAGCCAAAACGGGGGCTGTACATCAATCACCTGGCATTCAGGGCAATATTTTATTCTCGCCAGGTGTTTGCAGACCTTCTAAATTAATCAGTTTTAATTCAGATGAACAATCAAGTTGTCATATTTTATGACAACAAACAAGAAGGCGAAAAATGCCTTTGCCTATGCTGAGAAGCAGCACAAATTTTAATTTAATTTAATAGGGCACTTAGCCAACAAACCAATATAAAGCAGGTTGCAATCAAACATCATTGAAATGACAAACGGCCAACAATTTAAAATGTACAGATTCAGAAGCCTATATTCAAAAAAGCAGAGTTCTTAAATTTAGGCACCTCCGAGACTAACCCTGACTCTAAAGAAGCGCTGCAATGGTTAGCCAGCGATGCTGTTGAAACGTCGCTAAGCAGGGCAGGTTCAAGGGGCTGTGACACCCTGAGCCTACTTTTGCATTCCCCTTTCCCCTCCCCACCTTGGAGCCAATCTTGCGATATAAACTGTGCAAATAGGGGCAAATTTTCAGCTGGCACGGTCACAGGCTTAAGTTATGTGCCGGCACTGCCATTTAAATTAATCCGTCTATTCATCCCCACTATCCATACAGACAGAGGCAATGAATATAGAGATAATGCTGGTGCCGTCACCACACTATCTATATAGCTTAGACCTGTTATTTGGCCTAAAATGTATAAATGATACAAATAGTAGCTGAATATCACTGCTGGCTGGATAATTTTCTGGCCTGCCCTTGCTCCTCCCTAACGTGGCCCACAAATATACAGAAAATATCGGGCCATTTAGCAATTTAAATGGCCTGATATTATCTGTGTTTTTTGAAAATACATGGATAGGCTAATTATATATTTGTTGGTGAAAGCATTACTACCTTTGAATATTGGTCTGACTGACCATAAATATTCATTCATATGGAACATTCCCAGACTCACCAATACAACTCTCCCAAGAACTCAACATATAGAAATGATTCTACTCAAATTCTGTTATCATATCAGTGACAACATCACAAATTCCCTCCACTTCCAGACTGTGGAGGCCAATTCCCAGCAGGACGTCCAGCCCCCTGTATGCCCAGGCAGAATGAGGCTGTGCAAAGTTAGACCCAATTCTGATCCCGCGGCCCCTGCGGGGTCAGAATTGACTCTAGTGCCTGGAAGTGCAGGCTGGGACATGATTCTGCCCAGCTGTACATCCTGGCGACTACACAGCTAATTCAGTCGGGCTCATGAATGGAGCCACAGTGTCATGGCACCATGGTTCCATTCATGAGCCGTGATTGCCAGCCACCCCAGAGCAACTCCCATTCCCCACAGCCCAACCCCTGATCTGGTCTTCCAAGGCCTGGGTTGGGCTACAGGGACCCCCCTGAGCCCCCTCACCTGCCTGCCCGTGTTCTGTGCCACGGTCCCCCACTGTCCAGGAGGACTTATTCCACCTGGACATACAGGGCCGACCTCAGAATCAGCCCTGTACATCCAGAGTCAAGGGCCGCCCATGTCACGCCCTCGCTCCACCTCTGGAATGCTTCCTCCCGCCCTCTTCTAGGCCTCCCCATACAAACCCGCTGTTTGTATGGGGAGGTTAGTGACGGGGACAGCAGGGGGATGAATAGTGGGGATGGACGTCCTAACGGGGCATTGTGGTACTGCAGAGCCTATGCAAACAGGAAAAAAGGTTTTAAATTCAGAAAAAAAGATTCCAACACCAGATGCGACATTACGAGGAGCCAGATAGGGGGAGCAAGAGAGACCTTCCAAGGCCTAGAGAACCGCACCCCAGAGCTTGTGATGTGATGCCGGCCAACAGCCAATCCAGGAAAGGGGGAGTTCCTTTTAAGAAAGGCTGGGAAGTTGGAAAAGAAGGAGAAGGAGAAGAGAAAGAGAAGGAGTCTTGGCAAAGAGACCCGAGAGGAAGGAGTTCCTGGCAAGGAGACACAGGGAGTCCGGTGCAGCAAGACACCAGGAGTTCTTGGCAAAGAGACACTGGGAGGAAAGGTACCAGGAGAGTAGCAGAGGTCAGAGGTTTATCTGATGAACCGGTACCAGCAGACTCAGGACCCTGTGGAAGTTACCAGAAGGCTGGTGAAGTCATTGCCATAGGTGGTAACACTCTTCATTCAAGGAGAAAGAGGTATGGGTGTGAGAGAGAGATAACTCCACCCGAAGGCCAGCTGGACAGTGGGAGGCCTGCTACTCGAGTAAGGCTGAATTGCAGCAGGACTAGGCCTCAAGCCTCAGCTCACTGGGATAGGCCTGGAGAACAAGGTAATCCACATTTTTATACTTCTAACTGTTATAACCTGATGACACAGGGAGCACAAGGAACAAGGGTGTGCTCGCCTTATCAAGCTGTTTATAAGACAAGACACAAGCTTTTACTAGATGAAAGACTGTTTAATACAAGGCACCAGGACAAGGGAAGGTATTCTCATAGCAAGCATTCGTATGACCGAGGCCTAAACCTAGGCCCAGAACATTGGAGGCTGATACAAGCTGTATATAAAAAGCCTCAGCGTATTCCACCAGACTACACTGATACAGAGTCTCAGCTCTCAGACCCACAGCCCATGCAGGTGGAATTCATTGAGGACCCTTCCGAAGTGCCCATGGATTGTAGCTACTGTCAGGCAGGAAGCCTAGAATCCCTGCCTAGTGTGTAAAGCAGGGCTCAGCAAGCAAAGACTGTGTGTTTTATTGTATAAATTCCTGTGAAGATAACAGTGGATAAAACAATCTGGTTATGTTTCTTTTCTACCTGAAGTAAGGTTTCTTTATGTTGGCGTAGATTCCACTACCTGAATCATTGTACATTAAGGGAAATAAAAAGCCTTTCTTTCCCTACTCTCGGACTTTGTGTTTACTTGAGGCTTTGGTACACGGAAGGCCACTGGGAACAGATACCCAGACCCCGCATACAAGAACCAAACTCAAACCATAAAAATAACTCATGTCCACCCGACCTGCCTTAACCACCTTTGACCACTAGGGCGGCGGTGCGACATGAAAACTGGCGTAGTTGGCAGGATATATTGTGGGAGCCTACGTCAGCCGCAAAGAGAAGAAGCTTGAGCTACCAGTTTCAGAGGAAAAATAAATAAACCCAGGTTGGAATACAAAACCCGGAACGGATGGTCTAAGAAGAAACCGGATTGAAGGAAGACCCGGAGTGGAGTAGTCTAAACCGGAGTGGATTGGAGAAAATCCTGAAAAGGAAAAATCCTCTGCCCAACTGTCAGCGTGGAGAACCGTGGATTGCGACGGCAACGAGTACTGTTCCAGAGCTGATTCAACCCTACCATCAGGTAAAATGTAAATATACCTGAATATGTGTAGGACGCCAGGGAAAGTATAGAAGAAAAAAAAAAAAAGAGGAAAGGAAAGAAAAAAATTGTTAGAAGAGCCACACTTGGTTGTGTTTTTTTTTTGTGTTTCCTTGTTGCAGATTCGCCATGGAGCCCAAAGAATTGTGTGCATGGATGGCTCATCAGTTTGATAAGCAGGCAGAACTGGCGTTGCAAAATCAAGCACAAGCGTTGAGAGCCATGCAAGAACAGCAATCACCCGTCCTGCAGACGATGGACAATTGGCTAACCCAGCAGCGGGAGGAGATGGCGAAGGTGAAGGCCGAGAAGTTGCAAGCAACTGGACTGCACAATACGGAGCTTGGACAATGGTCATGCAATGATCTAACGGTGGGGAAATTAAGTCCCAATGATAACCTCGATGATTTTCTAGATTCCTTTAGTAGGATAGCGAAGTCAGCTCGGTGGCCGACCGAGCAATGGGCTGTCAGACTAGCCGCGTCCCTGACAGGGGAGGCTCTGGCCACCTACCGGTCAATGCCTCCATCATTGGCGGATAATTACGAAGAAGTAGTGATGGCAATCAGAGATCGCCTAGGCCTCATCCCATGGGCATATAAAAAAATGTTTAGGGCCACTATCCTTAGCCCAGACGAAACACCAAAAGCCCTAGGGCATAGAATCAAGAGCCTGGCGTATAAATGGCTACAGCCGGAGAAAAAAAATATAGAAACTCTGATGGACGCCGTAATATTGGAGCAATTCTTAGACGCAGTGCCGAGTAGGGTACAGAATTTTTTAATCCTCCAAAATTGCTGTACCACTACCGAGGCAATAGACCTTACTGAGAGATATCTAGAAGCAGAGAGAGTGACCCAGCCAAAGATAAGGGTTCCAAAAATGATAATAGGGATGGAAGCTCAAAGGGTAGGTAGTGCTTCCAGACCCACGTATAGCACTAGGAAAGGTAATGACCCTAAGGATATTGAAACTGTGAAAAGATGTTTTTCCTGTGGTAAGAGAGGACATGTGAAAAAAGAATGCTATTCTCGCATTGCACTAGTGGGAGAAGTCCCAAAGTCAATGAGAGAGGGCTTTGTATTAAAGGTAAAAATACATGGTGTTAACGCAAAGGCACTTCTGGATTCAGGCGCTGACCAAACCATGATCTCCAAAAGGCTATGGTTTGTGATCAGAAGCCAGGGGTGGTCAGTCCCTGAATGTCCAGAAGGGCAAGTTAAAATAAAGTGCATTCACGGATCAGCTACAAGCTACCCCGTGTATAAACTTTGGGTTAAAGGTTTGGGAATAAAAAAGGAAATGATGGTGGCCGTGGTCCCAAAACTTCCACAAGAGTTGGTATTGGGCCGCGACTGGCCACAATTCCGGAAAAGTCTGAGAGAGGGTTTATCTCCTCAGAAGGTCCCAAATTCCACCTGTAGTGAGCATGAGCATATGGGTAGCCCTGAGCCTACTGATCACCTTGGCACCCAACGAAGCAGCCTAGCCGCAACCACTAACTCCATGGTTCCTAGTCCGCTCTGGGGAAAACCAAAGAGAGTCCCTGTAAAGGAAGCACAAGAGTCACCCAAAAAGTTCGTACTGAAATCCTGTAAGACTTCGGAAAAGGCCCGTAGCCCTCAAAGAGCATCAACACAAGCCGCGGGCTATGATCTCCATAGTGTTGAAGACCAGATCATCCCGAAGCAGGGGCGGAAATTAATTAGTACCGGAATACAGGTGGAGCTCCCTCCAGGATGTTATGGAAGGATAGCGCCACGATCAGGGCTGGCTGCCAAACACAGCCTGGATGTAGCAGCGGGGGTAATTGATCCCGACTATAGGGGAATAGTAAAAGTTCTTCTGTGTAACTTTTCAAAAGTGGATTTCAAGGTTCAAGTTGGGGACAGAATAGCGCAATTGATTTGCGAGCGAGTCGGGTTCCCCAGCTTGGAAGAAGTCACCATGCTAACTCCCACTAGCCGGGGAGCAGACGGTTTCGGCTCTACAGGGAAGGCAGAGCTGGAAGGTCTCATGGCCATAGGAAGTGATTCTCCCGAAGAAGACCTGGGTCCCCATGTAGAAGATCACAAGGAGGACTCTGTGCCGAAGATCGGGGAGGAACTCTCCTTAAGCCAACAGGATGACTTAGCCCAATTGTTGGGAGATTACAAGGATGTATTAACCCCGATACCGGGAGAAACGTCATTGGTGGCTCACGAAATACTCATGCCCCCAGGCAAAATCATCCGACAACATCCCTATCGTTTGCCGGAGGCAAAAAGACAGGAAATTATTAAGCAAGTAGAAGAAATGCAGCAAATGGACATTATCGAAGAATCGCATAGCCCGTGGTGCAGCCCGGTCGTTCTGGTGCCTAAGCCAGATGGCTCAATGCGTTTCTGTATTGACTTTCGCCAATTAAATGCCGTGTCTACGTTTGATGCCTACCCCATGCCTCGTATTGAGGAGTAGCCAGACCGGCTGGGACAAGCAAAATTCTTGACAACGTTGGATATGATGAAAGGGTACTGGCAGGTCCCTTTGACACGGGATGCCAGACCCAAAACTGCCTTCAGTACGCCCTTGGAGCTTTTCCAATTCCGCAGAATGCCATTTGGTCTGCATGGGGCAGCGGCCACTTGTCAACGTTTGATGGATATCATCCTGAGGCCATACCAAACGTTCGCGACTGCTTACATGGACGATGTGGTGATCCACAGCGCCACCTAGATGGACCATCTCGGCCACGTGCGCACCATATTAGAAGCCATGAGAAGAGCGGGCCTCACGTTGAACCCAAAAAAATGTACGTTCGCTGCTAAAGAGGTCAAATATTTGGGTCACCTCGTGGGCCGTGGAACAGTGCAACCTCTGCGGGATAAGGTGGAAAGTGTGAGACAGTTTCCGGTCCCACAGAACAAAAAACAATTAAGAAGCTTCCTGGGCCTCATCGGCTATTACCGACGTTTTATACCGCATTTTGCGGAGGAAAGCAGTATCTTCACTGAAATGCTAAGGAAAAATGCCCCGAACCTGCTAATATGGTCGCCTGAAGCGGAGACAGCTTTCCAACGCCTAAAGGGAAGGCTATGTCAAGCTCCCATATTACGTGGAGTAGATTTCCAGCAACCCTTCCTGTTGCAAACAGATGCCTCCGAGATGGGCTTAGGTGCTGTTCTGTCCCAGATACAAGAAGGGGCAGAACACCCCATTATGTTCCTTAGCCGGAAACTTTCAGTGGCTGAACAGAAATATGCTACGATAGAGCGAGAATGTCTCGCCATTAAATGGGCCATTGAGGCGTTACGATTTTATCTGACGGGGAGAAAATTCGTCCTCATAACAGATCACGCCCCGTTAAAATGGCTACATACTATGAAGAATGAAAATAACAGGTTAACCAGATGGTATATGGCTCTGCAGCCATATGATTTTCGAGTGGAACATCGAGCGGGCAAACTACACTTCAACGCCGATGCCATGTCACGTATTCCGTGCTGTGTGAAGGAGGCTTCACCAGCCTGTCATATTTTAAGAGGGGGGATATGTGGTACTGCAGAGCCTATGCAAACAGGAAAAAAGATTTTAAATTCAGAAAAAAGATTCCAACACCAGATGCGACATTACGAGGAGCCAGATAGGGGGAGCAAGAGAGACCTTCCAAGGCCTAGAGAACCGCACCCCAGAGCTTGTGATGTGATGCCGGCCAACAGCCAATCCAGGAAAGGGGGAGTTCCTTTTAAGAAAGGCTGAGAAGTTGGAAAAGAAGGAGAAGGAGAAGAGAAAGAGGAGTCGTCTTGGCAAAGAGACCCGAGAGGAAGGAGTTCCTGGCAAGGAGACACAGGGAGTCCGGTGCAGCAAGACACCAGGAGTTCTTGGCAAAGAGACACTGGGAGGAAAGGTACCAGGAGAGTAGCAGAGGTCAGAGGTTTATCTGATGAACCGGTACCAGCAGACTCAGGACCCTGTGGAAGTTACCAGAAGGGTGGTGAAGTCATTGCCATAGGTGGTAACACTCTTCATTCAAGGAGAAAGAGGTATGGGTGTGAGAGAGAGAGAACTCCACCCGAAGGCCAGCTGGACAGTGGGAGGCCTGCTACTCGAGTAAGGCTGAATTGCAGCAGGACTAGGCCTCAAGCCTCAGCTCACTGGGATAGGCCTGGAGAACAAGGTAATCCACATTTTTATACTTCTAACCATTATAACCCGATGACACAGGGAGCACAAGGAGCAAGGGTGTGCTCACCTTATCAAGCTGTTTGTAAGACAAAACACAAGCTTTTACCAGATGAAAGACTGTTTAATACAAGGCACCAGGACAAGGGAAGGTATTCTCATAGCAAGCATTCGTATGACCGAGGCCTAAACCTAGGCCCAGAACATTGGAGGCTGATACAAGCTGTATATAAAAAGCCTCAGCGTATTCCACCAGACTACACTGATACAGAGTCTCAGCTCTCAGACCCACAGCCCATGCAGGTGGAATTCATTGAGGACCCTTCCGAAGTGCCCATGGATTGTAGCTACTGTCAGGCAGGAAGCCTAGAATCCCTGCCTAGTGTGTAAAGCAGGGCTCAGCAAGCAAAGACTGTGTGTTTTATTGTATAAATTCCTGTGAAGATAACAGTGGATAAAACAATCTGGTTATGTTTCTTTTCTACCTGAAGTAAGGTTTCTTTATGTTGGCGTAGATTCCACTACCTGAATCATTGTGCATTAAGGGAAATAAAATGCCTTTCTTTCCCTACTCTCGGACTTTGTGTTTACTTGAGGCTTTGGTACACGGAAGGCCACTGGGAACAGATACCCAGACCCCGCATACAAGAACCAAACTCAAACCATAAAAATAACTCATGTCCACCCGACCTGCCTTAACCACCTTTGACCACTAGGGCGGCGGTGCGACAGCATCCATCCCCACTATTCCTGGAACAAAATGACCCCCATCGTGTATAGTAATACAAACCCTGCAAATTGACACTCTGAAACTTACCTTACTATACCAGTGCCAAATCCAAGAACTCAAACTGCATCAAGCCTACCTATGAAAAGTTAACACTACAAATATTCTAGAACTCACTTCATAACCCTCTGTCTTTTCAACTGCCTCTAAACCTTCCAGTCCTTCAAACCTACTCCTTTCCCCATATGTCTGCACTTAGTCTCACAACCCTACTCATACCCCTCATCCAACCATTGTCCTAAACTATGACAAAGTTTTTGGTCCCCACTATCCTCCCCCCCCCCCCCAGATAATCTGCAAGTTCCCTCTTTTCCACCCTACCCAGTCCTTGAATTCCCACTTACTATATTTTCAAATATCTAGCCAATCTTAGAATCTATCTTCTTTTGTTCTCCCACCCAATTTTAGGGTCCCCTCCTGTCCAATTCCCTGCTCTCCCACATCCCCATGTCCCTAGTACATGTCCTCCTGTCTCTTACTTTCCTTCCCCAGCGCCACATATCTACTTCCTTCTTTAATATTCATTAACTCTGCCTTTCCTCCTCCTTACCCAGGCATTCGTTCTTTTATCCCCCCCAACCTTTCCCTGTATATGACCTTGTTTCTTCCCCACATACAATATCTGTCTCCCTCTCCCTTCTCACTCCCCCAGCTTCTACCTCTTTTTCCCAGCATGTTCCCAGCATGTGCCCTCTTTCAGTCTCCCAGTCCCAACATTATCACCCTTCTAGTTCCAATCCCACAGCCCTTTTCCAGTCCTAGCCCCCTCCAGCATCAGCACCCTTCCAATCCCAGTTCCCCCATCCCAGCATCAGCCCGCTTCCATTCTCAGCCTTCCAGCCCAGCATCATCCCCAGCCCCTCTCCCTGACTCAGCATCATCTCATTTGCAGTCCCAGCACACCAGCCTCAGCCCTCTTCCACTCTCAGTTCACCCCCTCACCACTTCCAGTTCCACTCCCTCCAGAATCAGCCCTTTTCCAGTCTCAGCCCTCCAGCTCGGCATCATCCCCAACACTACCTACCCAGAATCAGCCCAGTTCCAGTCCCAGCCCACTTCTAGTCCAAACACCCCAGAATCAGCCCTTTCAATCCTAGTCTTAGTCCCCCCACCATCAGTTCATGTCCAGTTCTAATCCATCAGCCCATTACCAGTCACATTCACCCATTATCAACCCCTTCCAGTACGAGTCCCCTCCAACATCAGCTCCCATCTAGTCCCAGCCCCTCCCACCATCAATTCTCCTCCAGTCCTAGTCTCAGCCCCAGCATCCCACCATCAACCCATTTCCAATCCTTCTACCCCTCAACATGATCCCTCTTCCAATCCCAATCCCCTCAGTATTAGCTCCCTTCCAAGCCCCAACCATCAGCCCATTTCCAGTCTAACTTCCCCCAGCATCAGCTCCTTTCCAGTCCCAGTCCCTCCCAGCATCAGTCCTCCTCCAGTTCCAGTCCCAGCCAGGGCCGGCACAAAGAGATGAGGTACCCTAGGTGAATCTCATCCCTTGCACCTCCTGCCCCCCCTCATGGTACTCATTGCCACTACTGCCACCTCTCTCCAGGACCAACAGCAGTGGCAAGAGTCACAAACAGCCCTGAGAGCTTGCCTTCAAGCTTCGGCACCTCGGGGCTGTTTGCTTCCACTGCTCTCCAATGCCCAATGCCAACTTCCCTTGCAAACAAACAGTTGGCAAAGAGAGTCGAGAAGGGCAGAAGCAAATAGCCCTGTGGTGCTGGATCTTGAAGGTAAGAACCACAGGGCTGTTTACGACTATTGCAACTGCTGTTGGTTCCGGAGAGGGCAACAGTGGCAGTAATGGGTGCTGCCGGAGGGCCAGAGCTCTAGGTGACCGCCTAATTCACCTAATGATATTGCCGGCCCTGACACAAGCCCCATACCCCCCCTCAGCCCATTTACATTAGTTTCCATTTCTATACAAGAGTTTTGTCCACCCGTCCCCATCGATTATAGTTTAAAGCCCTCTTCAGTAGGTTAGCCAGTCTACACTGGAATACATTTTGCCTCTTGTTTGATAGGTGGCCACAATTTCTGCTCAGCAACCCTTGGAAAGGTAGTTGCATGGGGGTCATTTTGAGGGTGGGAGCAGTTTGGGAGGTAGAGCAGTTTGGTAAATGGTGGGGTAGTTGCAGGGGGTAATTTAGTGGTTTGGAGCAGTTTCAGATAATAGTTTTGGGAGTATGGACACTTTGGAGGGTAGAGCACTTATTGGGCCAATTTGGTAGTTGGGAAGATTGTGTATTGGTAGAGCAGTTGTGGGGTAGTTTTGGAGGCCAAGGAAAGATTGTAGGGTGGTGGGGCAGTTGTGGGAGGTCATTTTCAGGGGTGAAAAAGTTTGAACATGTTGGAGAAGTTGCAGAAGAATCAGTTTAGGTGGGCCAGTTTGGTGGATGATTAGGCGGTTGTGTGGAGATAGATTTGGGGATTGGGGAAGTCAGGGTAGTTTTGGGAGATACTGAAGATTGCAGGTTAGTGGGAAAGTTGCAGTGGGGGTGTAGATTTGGGGGTTGTGGCAAATTTTGGAGTGGTAGGGTAGTTTTGCAGGGGTAATTTTGGGGATAGAAGATTGTGAGGTGGTAGGGCAGTTGAAGATGACACTATATTTTTCCATTGCCTTGGCTTGCAACCTTGGGGTCATCTTTGACTCTTCTCTCTCTTTTTCTTCACACATCCAACAGATAGCTAAAACCTGTCATTTCTTTCTCTATAATATCTGTAAAATCTGTCCCTTCCTTTCTGAAAGCACTACTGAAACTCTTAGCCACTCTCTAGTCACCTCCCACCTTGACTACTGCAACCTGTTGCTTTCTGGTCTCCTTCAGAATCATCTCTCTCCCCTTCAATCTGTTCAAAACTCAGTCATGTGGCTAATCTTCCATCAGATTTGCTATGGTCACATAAACTCTCTTCTCAAGTCACTTCATTGGCTCCCTATCCATTTCCACATTCAATTCAAATTTCTCCTACTGAGTTATAAGTGTATTCATTCTGCAGCTCCTTACTCCCTTTCCTCTCTTGTCACTCCCTAAACTCTTCCTCGGGAACTCCACTCCTCTGGCAGATCTCTTTTATTTGTGCCACCTTGCTGCTCCATATGCATGGAACAAACTACCTGAGTTAGTCTGCCAAGCTCCTTCTCTGGCCCTATTCAAATCCTGGCTAAAAGCTCACTTCTTTGAAGCTGCGTTTTGGATCCTGATCCCCTTACTCTCCTGCTTATCACCTATCTGTATCTTGCCATTCCCCTTGATTTACCCTAGCCACCAGTTGTTGTGTGGTCTGTCTTGATAAGACCGTAAGTTCTGATGAGCAGGGACTGTCTTACTTGCACATGTACAGCTCTGTGTACACCTTGTAGCACTAGTAGTAATAGTAATAGTAGGAGTACTAGTAGTAGTAGTTAAAGAATAAGATATAGGGGCTGGGGAAGTTTGATAGGTGACAAGGCAGTTGCAGGGGGTAGTTTTGGGGTTTGGCAGTAGTTTGGGGGTACGATAGCTTTAAGGATGTGTGAAGTTTGTAGGGTGGTAGAACAGTTATGGGGGTTAGTTTTGAGGGGTTGGGGCAGTTGTGGGACTGCTTTTGGGAGTAGTGGAACAGTTTGTGAGGTGGAGGTACCTAGATGGTGGGGATGGGCTTCTATTTTTTTAAGAAACATAGAAACATGATGGCAGAAAAAGACCACATGGCCTATCTAGTCTGCCCTTCCACATCAACCACTACAACGGTCCCCTTGTTTGTCCCTTGCTTTTTTGAATTCAGAGACTGTAGTCATCTCTACCACCTCCACTGGGAGACTATTCTATGCATCTACCACTCTTTCTGTAAAGAAATATTTCCACATATTACTCCTATCCCCTTTCATCCTCATTCCATGTCCCCTCATAGCAGAGCTTGCTTTCAATCGAAAGAGGCTCTCCTCGTATGCATTTATGCCATGGAGGTATTTAAACATCTCAATCATATCACCTCTATCCTATCTTTTCTCTAAAGTATACATATTATGATCCTTAAGTCGGTCCTCATATGCTTTATAATGAAGACCCCTAACCATTTTAGTAGCCATGCTCTGTATCAACTCCAACCTGTTTATATCCTTTTGAAGGTGCGATCTCCAGAATTGCACACAATTAAGGTTGCACCAAATGAGGTCGCACCAAAGACCTATACAGAGGCACTAACACCTCCTTTCTTCTGCTGTCCATTCCTCTTCCTATGCACCCAAGCATCCTTCTAGCTTTTGGCGCCATCTTTTCTACCTGTTTAGCTACTTTAAAATCATTAGACACAATCACGCCTAGGTCCCATTCTTCTTTTGTGGACAGAAGTACTTCATCCTCTATATATATCGCTCCCTTGGATTGCTGAACCCAAATGCATGACCTTGCATTTTTTAACATTAAATCTTAGCTGCCAAATTCTAGACCATTCTTCAAGCTTAGCTAGATCCCTCCTCATGTTATCTACACCTTCCTGGGTATCTACTCTATTGCAAATTTTGGTATCATCCACAGATTTTGGTGAGAGTGGGCAGTTGTAGGCGGTAGGTTTGGGGTTTGGGAAGATTGTGAATTGGTGGATCAGTTATGGGGTAGTTTTGGGAGCTGAAGACAGATTGTAGGGTGGTGGGGCAGTCATGGGAGGTTATTTGAAGAGTGGAGCAGTTTGGGCATGATGAGGCAGTTGCAGGGGATCTTTTTGGGTGGGCCAGTTTGGTGGGTGGTGAGACAGTTGTGGGGAGTTGGGAAGGAGATAGTTTTGAGAGTTGGTAAAGGTTATGGGTTGGTGAGTATTTGCGGGTGGTATTTTCATGTCATTTAGTAACATTTTGTTATATCGCCCATCGTTACACAGCTAGACAGAGAGAAGGAACATTATTTTTTGGTGGGGGTGAGCTAGTTATGGGGGTATTTTTGGGGGTAGGACAGTTTGTGGGCTGGTAGAACATTTGCTGGGGTACTTTTGGAGGTGGGACTGTTTGTGGTGAGTAGGATAGCTTTTTGTGTGGCAGTTTGGGAGATGGGGAGAGCAGAGAATAGGAGAGAGGCAGATGAAATGGAGGAAATCCCTAACTGCTCTGTTTCATGCTATGTAGGTTTCTATACAGCAGAACCTGGAACTGCTTCTCCCAGAGAAATGCACTGTGCTACTTTGTGAGAGGCTTCTTTCTCTGGAAACCCCAGTCCTATCTGGCCCATTTATGAATTCTATGAGTGTAATTTTGTAACTCCTTGTATTGTTGATGTGCATCTTTGCATGCATGCAGTTGTTCTATTTTATAAAATGAGGTGCTATTTTATAAAATGAGGCATGCAAATACCTCATTTTATAAAATAGGCATGTACCTGATACGCTGCACTCTAGGTTCATCAGTTATGTCTACCCTAGAGCAGACGTAGCTGGTGGCCCCTAGATCAGCAGAAGGACGTCATAGTATTCTATAATGTATGCGTGTCCCTCAAGGCCACACCTACATTTCACCCCCAACGCTTGCTCCAACCCAGGACTGGCATGCAGGGCACTTCCAGGCATGCTTACAGAATCCCGCCTGGCCATTTTAAAGGTTTTTTTTCAAACATCAAGTATTCTCTGTCTCACCTTAAATCCTTAGAAGGAATTCCAAGCATTTCTTATGTTCTTATATTTATGTTCAGTACTACTTTAATCTAGCTCCTTCTTCCAACTGCTGTATCTCCGGTTTTTCCACCTCTGATCATCCTTCATGCAAAATCTTACCCTCTAACCACTTACAGCTTCAGGAATCTCTAGGCTACTGCTTCTTTTTGCCACTTCAGTACTTTGACCTCTCTCCTCCATTATATTCACACAGTCTTACAATATACTTTCTTCTGCTTTGGACACCCTTGTTTCATATGGTGGACCAAAAGTCAACCTTGACTCCTTGCCAAAGTTCATTTCCTATATCCCTGCATCTGTTCTGCAGAGTGTTTCTAGCTTAAAAAGTCCATCTTGAGCTAAATATTGTGGTTGCTGTATGTAACCCCATTCTCTGAGGTAAGTAGCTTAGGCCTACAATATTTCTTCTGAGGAAAGAAAACCTTTTGTAGTTGTGACTCACTCACAGCAGAACAGGGTTCATTTGACAGAATTCCACTAACCACGTCTCTCCCATGCAAGGAAAAACCCCAAACCAAGGGAGAGAGGAAAATAAACTAAATTCAGGATTAAGACAGTTGTTAAAAAAACCAATGTAATCCTACAGATGGCAGTTTAAGGGTTTACATTTTTTTCCTCTGTGATACATTAAAGTTGGTAATAAATTCAAAACCATTCAGAAAGACCCTAGATCCAAACGATGTTTATTAGCATAAATACATTTTGTAGTTAAAATAGTTTTTTCTTTTAAAATTACTGCAGCTGCAGCTAAAATCTAGCACTGCTAGTCACAATTAAATATTTAAAACTCCAATAGATTGTGCACAAGAAGCAGAAATAAAACATACTAATTGTGTTCTTTTTCAGTTCAGATTTTCTACAGAAGTCTCCCAAGAGACTAATCAGATAAGTATTTTTTACAACAGTTTCCACCAAATAATCCTTCTTCCTTTGAAGTATGAATTAAATTCTTTGTGAAAACTCTGTTTTCCAACTTCCAGGTAGTATCACGAACTGGACCTCTCAACCAAAGCTTTCCACTCCCATTTCTTGATAGCTTAAATAGATCAGCCTAAAATTGTAGGTGCACCCACAAGGAGAAATAAACAAAAATTAAGTAGCTACTTATCAAGTATTCTTCAATCTTTCTTGGATCAGTCCAGGCTGTCTTGTGTTGGAGCCCGCTGTTGCAACCACAGGTTCTCTAATCCAAAATAAAAATAAAATCAAGAATCCCTACCTAATCCCTCCCTTCACACAAAAGCATTATACTCACACTGCTGACCAGCAAAGATTCTAACCCCGCACACCCATCCAAACGTAAAACTGTTAAAAACAGAACCACTTCACCACTCAGTCAGAATGTAAATAGTTCACTGACTTTTTAGTCATTAGCCAGCCTCAGAGATACAACTAATTTTAGTCAAGTCTTACCTAAAGTAATTTTTTTTGTCTCAAACCTTAGAAATTGTTAACTGCGTTGCAGAAAACAAATGCTCCTTTCAATTGTTAGCTTAATATAAAGTCTGCTAATTCTTGTTTAATAAGCAGTAGTTCATGTAACACTTTTCTGCAGTGCTATTTAAAAACAATTCTGTCAGCCAGATATTGGCAGCTCACGACCACATTAACAATTTTAAATGTGTATCTGACTCAGTCTCACAATCACAGAACAAAGCCCAAATCTACCACTTCAGAACTGTGCATTGAAACTTCCTAGGCTGAGAGCTTCACAGTTTCCAATTTCTTTCCCAAGAAAGAATAACCTTGCCAGCAAGAATAACCAGCATAACCTTGCAAAGTATAACCTAGAGAATAGATTAAACGGTCACCAAATCATTAAAAATCGAACCCACCTTCTCAGAAACAGGTCTCTTTTATTCTTAATAATCCTAAAATTCCTCCTAGACTCACACTCAGTCCTGTCACAGCAGACATCAGACCCCCAACTGCCCTAACCTTTCAAAATTCCCAATTCAGCAGTATTATCTGGTTCCACTTTGTCAGACACAAAATTTCTCAGACACAGATCCTGGAGACAGCTACAGCCCAAATCTATAGGGTTGTCAACTGGCTCCAGATGAGCCCGACAGGCTTGATCCAGTCCTAGATTTATCCCACTGCATGCAGGGACATGTAGTCTTGCTTTTCTTATGGAGTGCAATGGAGAAATGAGAACTACATGTCCCTGCATGCAGAGGGTAAACCCAGGACTGGATCAAGCCTGTTGGGTACATCTGGAGTCAGTTGGCAACCCTATGGGCCCAGCAGAGCCTCAGAAACAGCCCCCCCCCCCCATACAGTCACACATAAACATTTCTCCTTCTTTATATGGAGTGGAGGAGTAGCCTAATTGTTAGAGTAGTAACCTAGAACCAGGAAATCCAGGGTTTAAATCCCACTTGTGATCTTGAGCAAGTCTCTCAACCCTCTGTTGCCTCTTGTATAAACTTAGACCGGAAAATGCCCCACTGTACATGAATGCAACTTACCTTGAACTTCTGAGAAAAAACATGAACTAAATCCAGTTCCCTTTTCCCTTAAATAAACTTAAACTATTCCCACCATATGAGGGTAATCAGTTTAGAATCCTCTATACCTAGGGTCTACACACTCAGACCATTCTCACAAGTCCAGTCTCCACGCACTCCGTTCCCCAACTGCCAGGTTCTCAGGGTCCTTGCTTAGGCAGATTAGTGCTCCTACTCCAAAACACACATAAAGTAGTTCCCACGATAAGCTCCACAACCATTTTACCAGCCCACCTCATGGAATTTCCAACCCTTGTCAGCCACATTTATACATCATTAAGAATTTATCAGTCTTTAAAATAGATGGGGGTTTCCCTTTTCATCTTTTCATTCTCAAACATTAGCTGTGCCATGATTAGGCCCCCCACCTCTTTGTGCTTCCCACGATGAACATATGATTAAGATAGTGCTCTCCTCCCATCACTCTACATGGCTCAGGCAGAGCAGACTATCTGCACATGCCAGTACTGCATATGTGCCCCAAGCGCACACACTTTCCGGGTTCAGGCTCGATCCAAAAGTTTTAATTTCATAATAAATTTGAGTTTGCAGAGTCAGTACATGAGTGGAGGAGTGGCCTAGTGGTTGGGGCAAGGTACTTCAGGTCAGGGGTTCAAATCCCACTAGAGGACAGCAACCTTGGGCCGGAAGGACTGGGGTTTCTAGTCCCACAGGTGCTCCTTGTGGTCTTGGGCAAGCCACTTAACCCTCCATAGCCCATGTTCCCTGTAAAATAGTTATCTCCAAGTTATAATGCCTTGTTCAATGTAAACCGCACTGATGCAGAATAGCATGGTATATGAGAGAATGTAAATAAATGACTCACCCACCACCAACTGGAGTACATCCCCAAAGCCCTGCAGCTCTGGTATAAATTTGCCCTACAGTGCCAGTTCTCTGTGGAGCACAACATTGCAATTTCCCCTTTTTTTTTTACTTATGCCTCGCCGGAGATTCTCTCTCCCTCCCAGAGCCCACAGTCTTCATTTCCCCATGACCATGATACCCATGAATAAGCAGAGGTTTAAGCTCCATGACGCTACAGACCTCGACCTGCTTCTTGCCCCAGCACTCTGGTCACACCACTTAAAGGGCAATTGCCCCCTCCCCTTCCCAAGGCCTCCCAACCCACTGCCTACAGTCGTGCAAAGACCCCAGACCACATTTCCAGTCTGACTTGGGCCCTGCTTCCCTCTGCTATCCAATGCCCTCAGCCTTTGACTCAGCCTGACACTACCTCCCTCCCTCCACCCTCGGTAGGTAGCAGAGCTAGACCCAGGCTCGGAGCCACACAGCCAGCCAGCTGCCACCACCGCCAGGGCCGGATTTACCTTGAGTGAGGCCCTACGCCAACAAAAATTGTGGGCCCCCAGCAGGGGCGGCCCAAGGGGGGTGCGGGGCCTCATTTGCATAAGGGGCCTCATTTGCATAAATATTTGCATAATGTTACATATACTAACTTTTAGTAAACGTGCCTCTTAATGAGTGTATGGATAAAGAAAGACTAAGAGATTTCTACATTACTATAATCCAGTGCCAACTGCCAGACACATTAGGAACTACTACAAACACTGCCCATTTAGAACCCATAGAAAACCCGCCGTATCCTAACAGCACTACCAGGACTAACAAAGCACCATACCCTACCAATCAAAAGGCAACACTGCAAATATTAAACCAATACATTTCAGAGAACAACAATACATGACCTACTGGGGAAAGAGAACAAGTGGCAATGTCAAATAGGAATTATATAAACAGAACACCTCAGCTCAGTTACACATGCAGAACATAGACCATCAAACAAGTAATCACAATTTAGAAACAGGAAGACAATAATTAAACTGGGAATCCCAAAAGCCAAACTTGGAAAGTACAACACTGTAGAAATAAAACTATACATTAATTTGCTCTTGTACTAAACAAAGCGCAGACGTTAATGATGCACATTTACCAGAGCTGACATATTCCAATTAATAAATTCAAAATAAAGAGATATTTTTCTACCTTTTGTGCATTTTTTTCAGCTGCAATTGCTCCAGCCACTTTCTTCTGGTTTCTTCGTGTCTTCTGCTAACTCTCCATCGTCTGCTGTCCATTTGTCCTTTCTTCTCTCTTCTAGATTTTTTTCCATTCTCTCTCTACATCTGCTTTAACATACTAATCTTTCTCCTTTTGCTCTTTCCTCATTCCTATTTCATCCACTCAAATTTTACCCCTCCATCCTCAATCCCCACTTACTCTCCCAATACCCGGCCAATTGTAGATTTTTTATCCCTCCCACACAAAATATTTTTCCCTTCTCCATTTTACTCTTCCAGCCCCATCCCATTCTAATCCTCCCCAACATCAGCTCCCTTCTAGTTCCAGCCTCACCCAGCATCCATTCCCTTCTAGTCCCTGCATCAGCCCATTTCCAGTCCTAGCCACCCATCAGCCCATTTTCAGTCCTAGCAACCCCCCAACCCAATACCAGTCCTAGCCCCCCATCAACCCACTTACAGTCCTAACCCTCCATCAACCCATTTTCAGTTTAAGCCTCCCCTATAACCCATTACCAGTCCTAACCCCCCATCAGCCCACAGCCCATTACCAGTCCTAACCCCATCGGCCCACCTCCAGTTTTAACCCCCCCAGCCCATTTCCAGTCCTAGCCCCCCCATAGCCCATTACCAGACAGCCCCCATCAGCCCACAGCCCATTACCAGTCTTAACCCCCCCCCAAAGCCCATTACCAGTTCTAAACCCCTCCAACAGCCCATTACCAGTCCTAACCCCATCAGCCCACCTCCAGTCTTAACCCCCCCAGCCCCTTTCCAGTCCTAGGCCCCCCATAGCCCATTACCAGACAGCCCCCATCAGCCCACAGCCCATTACCAGTCTTAACCCCCCCCAAAGCCCATTGCCATTTATAATCCCCCCCAACAGCCCACAGTCCATTACCAGTCCTAACCCCATCAACCCACCTCTAGCCTTAACCCCCCCAGCCCATTTCCAGTCCCAGCCCCAGCCCCCCCCCCCCAATAGCCCATTACCAGTCCTACCCCCCCCCCCACCCCCGTCGGCCTAAAGTAAAATTTAATTTAAAAAAAAAAAAAACCTGCTGGCTGCCGCCGCGGGGCCCCCTCTGCTGCCGCAGCAGCACCGACTGACCCGCGGGGGCCCCCTCTACAAGCTGAATCCGTCGGTTCGTTCCTTCCTCCCTCCCTCCCTCCGTGCACGCTGTGAGAGGCGCGAAGGAAGAGTGTTTCCATCGCGTCTCTGTTAAGCCCGCAGCCCCTGCGGGCTTAACAGAGACGCGAGGGAGACACTCTCCCTTCGCACCTCTCAAAGCCGGCACGGAGGGAGGGAGGGGGCCCCCGCGGGACAGTCCATGCTGCCGCTGCTGCGACGGCAGCGGCAGCAGCCAGCGTTTAATTTTATTATTAAATTTTACTTGAACCGATGGGGGGTAGGACTGGTAATGGCTGGGGGGGTTAAGACTGGAGGTGGGCTGATGGGGTTAGGACTGGTAATGGGCTGTGGGCTGGGGGGGGGGTTAGAACTGGTAATGGGCTATGGGGGGGTTAAGACTGGTAATGGGCTGTGGGCTGATGGGGGCTGTCTGGTAATAGGCTATGGGGGGGGCTAGGACTGGAAATGGGCTGGGGGGGGTTAAGACTGGAGGTGGGCTGTTGGGGTTAGGACTGGTAATGGGCTGTGGGTTGGGGGGGTTTAGAACTGGTAATGGGCTATGGGGGGGTTAAGACTGGTAATGGGCTGTGGGCTGATGGGGGCTGTCTGGTAATAGGCTATGGGGGGGCTAGGACTGGAAATGGGCTGGGGGGGTTAAGACTGGAGGTGGGGTGATGGGGGTCGGACTGGTAATGGGCTGGGGGCTGGGGGGTTAGAACTGGTAATGGGCTATGGGGGGGTTAAGACTGGTAATGGGCTGTGGGCTGATGGGGGCTGTCTGGTAATAGGCTATGGGGGGGCTAGGACTGGAAATGGGCTGGAAGAGTTAAGACTGGAGGTGGGCTGATGGGGTTAGGACTGGTAATGGGCTGTGGGCTGTTGGGAGGGGGTTTGGACTGGTAATGGGCTATGGGGGGGCTAGGACTGGAAATGGGCTGATGGGGGGGCTAACACTGGAGGTGGGCTGATGGGGTTAGGACTGGTAATAGGCTGTGGGCTGATGGGGGGGTTAGGACTGGTAATGGGCTATGGGGGGGTTAGGACTGATAATGGGCTATGGGGGGGCTAGGACAGGAAATGGGCTGATGGGGAGGGGTTAGGACTTGAGGTGGGCTAATGGAGTTAGGACTGGTAATGGGCTGTGGGCTGATGGGGGGGTTAGGACTGGCAATGGGCTATGGGGGGCTGACTGGAAATGGGTTGATGGGGTTAGGACTGGAAGTGGGCTGATGGGGGGTTAGGACTGGTAATGGGTTATAGGGGGGGCTTAAACTGAAAATGGGGTGATGGAGGGTTAGGACTGGAAGTGGGTTGATGGGGGGGCTAGGACTGGTATTGGGTTGGGGGGTTGCTAGGACTGGAAATGGGCTGATGCAGGGACTAGAAGGGAATGGATGCTGGGTGAGGCTGGAACTAGAAGGGAGCTGATGTTGGGGGAGGATTAGAATGGGATGGGGCTGGAAGAGTAAAATGGAGAAGGGAAAAATATTTTGTGTGGGAGGGATAAAAAATCTACAATTGGGAGAGTAAGTGGGGATTGAGGATGGAGGGGTAAAATTTGAGTGGATGAAATAGGAATGAGGAAATAGCAAAAGGAGAAAGATTAGTATGTTAAAGCAGATGTAGAGAGAGAATGGAAAAAAACTAGAAGAGAGAAGAAAGGACAAATGGATAGCAGATGATGGAGAGTTAGCAGAAGACACAAAGAAACCAGAAGAAAGTGTCTGGAGCAATTGCAGCTGAAAAAAAATGCACAAAAGGTAGAAAAATCTCTCTTTATTTTGAATTTATTAATTGGAATATGTCAGCTCTGGTAAATGTGCATCATTAACGTCTGCGCTTTGTTTAGTACAAGAGCAAATTAATGTATAGTTTTATTTCTACAGTGTTGTACATTTCCAGTTTGGCTTTTGGGATTCCCAGTTTAATTATGACGTCAGGGCCAACAGCACGCAGCTGATCCGGCGTGCTCATTTTTATCTTTTCTGGGGGCCCACAATTTTTGTTGGCGTAGGGCCTCACTCAAGGTAAATCCGGCCCTGTTCTCAGGTCAATATTCACACCCAGTGGTAAGCAAATTTCTTAAGCACTGGCTGCAGGATTTAAAAACACATATATTAGCTGACAGTACTGTGCATGAAATGAGAGTCAGAAGCTGCAAAGATGTCTTACATAATGGGACATGGAAAGTACAAAACATGAACCAAGGGAAGTTGGAAGTGGTCAAGAATGAGATGGAACATGTATGACTCTAACTGAAAGGGACTGACATCGGGCACTTTGTGTCTGATGATCACTTGATCTACCATGCTAGAAATGAAAGGCAAAGAAGAAACTTGCAAAAACTGTAATGAAATACAAAGCAATCAGTGAATGCTTAATTTCTATTTGTCTACGAGGAATGCCTATCAGCACTATAATTCAAGTATATGCCCCAACAACAGAAGAGGACGAAGTTGATGAATTCTATGAACAAGTACAAGCTGAAATTGACAGAACATACAAACAGAATATCCTGATAGTCATGGGTGACCGGAACACAAAAGTTGGTAACAAATAAGGCAAAGTGGTTTGAAAATACGGACTTGGCAACAGAAATGAAGCTGGAAAAAGACTGATAGAATTCTGCAAGACCAAAGATCTATTCATCTCAAACACCTTCTTCCAGCAACACAAGCAGCGACTGTACATGTGGACTTCACCCAATGGACTGTACAAAAATTAAATTGATTACATCTGTGGAAGTCAACAATGGAAAAACTCTGTAACATCAACAAAGACAAAACCTGGAACTGACTGTGGTACAGATCACCAACTACTAGTATGCAAACTCAAGCTAAAGTTGAAAAAGAGCAAGCCACTCATAAATGTAGCAAAATATGACCTTGAGAATATACCACCAGAATTTAAAGACTGCCTGCAAAATTCAATTGCTGCTTTAGATACAAATGACAGAGCTCCAGGATCACCATGAGTCAACACCAACTTGATGGCACTTAACAACAACAACTGAATATATCTAAACAACTCTTGCCATCGGTAGCTATTCCTATAATGATATTCAGCCACTATTATGATGACATTTTTTAAATTTATGGCCGATACAAAAATTGTGTCCTTTGTTGTCTTTCACTAGCCTGGTTACATTGATGGTTTCTTTGATCCTCAGTAGAGTGGACTATTGTAATGTCCTCTATCTTGATCTTCCAGGGAGGGAGTTGAAGAGACCCCAATTTGTATTGAATATTGCAGCCAGTTTGGCATTTCGAGCACATAAATGGGATCATGTCACACCTCTGTTGCTGGTGGTCTGGAAGGTCAGGTTAAGTTACTTCGTATAGTTTACTGAGCTCTGTTCAGGGGCAATCTCAGTAACAAATAGGTTATGTATGTATACTGTGATTAGGCTTCTGCAGTCCTTTCAGAGAGGTCTTTTGGAACTTCCAGGTTTGGGCAAAGTTCTTGTACTAGGGAGGGTGCATTTGGTTTTAAAGGCCCTGTTTGGTGGAATTTGTTACTGGTGGAGATAGAGGAGATGAATTCTCCCTCTTTTCTGAAGCACTTAAAGACAATATGGCTTTTATGGGGTCGTAGAGGATTGCGTTCTGTTTTAATTTCATTTTACAATATCAATACTTACAAGCAAGTATACAGGTCATGTGATAGAAATAAGCAAAGAAAACACGATACATTATTAAGAAACCATCAACCAGTTAGTCCACATCTAGGGGAAAATCATCAAGAAAAGAAATACTCAAAGAAAATGAAAGGAGGAAAATGCCTTATTAACTGCAGCCAAATCTAAATCCCACCATTTTACCTCATCTCATCACTTATTCTCCCTATCTACCAAAAAGACCCCCAACTGTAAGGAGTCTGTAAAGAAAAACCGAGAACCCTGGAGAGTGACCAAGCACTTACAAGGGTATCGAACAAAGAAGGATGACCCAAGAGCCAGCACTCTCGGCTTAAGGGCAAAAAAGACCCTTCTCCAAAGTTGCGTGGCCCTTGAGACATCCGGAAATAATTGAATTCTAGCCCCATAGAAAACATAGACTTATTTTTAAATAACTTTGAATAACAGAGATGTTATCTTGTTCAGACATAAAGGTAACCACTAAGGTAGATCTAGTGGAGATAGTGTCCTGGTAATCCTCAAGAAATTGTGTCAAATTAACCAGTTAAGACTGTAAGATATCATATCCATCAGAGGATTCCCCGGACATTCTCCCCAAAGGTAAATAAAACAGTTTAGAAAACCCTATCGAGTCAGCATTATGCAAAGCCAATGCCTCATTGAGGTAGTTCCTTAACAATATCTCTGGGGATAAAAACCGAGAAAAGGGAAAATTCAAAAGACGAACATTCCTAGATCTAAGGGAATTTTCCAACATCTCTAATTTACGATGAACAACCAGACTGTTTTTAACTGTGGAAGCACTAACTGCCTGCAAGGAAGAAATTTGTTGTTGACATTTAAGAACTTGATTATCTAAACTATCCAAATGATTCTCAATCTTGCACAGCCCCGCAGTAGTCTCCTGCAAGAACGTGCAGAGCTGGGCAACAGTGGAGACCAAAGTTTGTTCCATACGAGTCACCATTCTCCATATATCAACCAGAGAGACCTGAGAATTAGGGATCTCCCTGCTACCAGATGGAGGTGGGGACCAAGATTCAGCTTTATATGTCTGAGGTAACAAAGAAGGAGTACTCTGCTGTACCAGTCTACCAGTGTTATCAGAATTTAGATGGAGCTATGCCAATCGGGGGAGGGGGTGGAGAGCACTCCGGGGCACTCCGGGGAACTCAGAATAAGGAAATCAGTACCCAACAAGGGATTTACTCCTCCCTCTTTGGCCTGCAAATGCTTGTCCATCGGGCCAATGATCACCTCTGAAGAAACCAACTTCTTCTTATGTTTTCCCATATGGACAGACTTACCAGCCAAATATGTTCATACTACTCCCTCACTGCTCTAAAGGGGCTCCCAAGAGGCCTAAAATTCCCTTTGTACTGAGCCTCTTTGATCACACCATGGCTGCACGCCAATGGCTGTGCACCTAAAGGGTAACAGCACTTATCCAGGCCCCCAATGAAGTTGGGGCCATCCGGTAAACCGTCTCTGTCATCCGTTCTGCATGGCTGCCCAGAAAACACCTCACAGTGGTTTAGTTTGCTCCGGCTTCTCTTATCTAGGCCCCCGATGACATCAGTGCCAGTCAGTGAATCACATATGTCCTCCGCTCTGCACTGCTGCCCAGCAAACACCTTCCCTGGGCAGGTGGGATTGAAAGGGTTATGGTTTTGGGGGTTGGATGCATGTTATTTTGTTGGAGTTTTAGGATGGGGGGATTGTTAGGAGTTATGGCTGGAGAGGAAGGAGTTGGCCGAGGGGGAAGGTAGGGGATTTTATTGTTTTATAAAAGATTGGACCCACTGGATATTATTTTGTAATGTTAAGTGGCATATTAAGTTAATAAACTGAAACATAGAAACATGATGGCAGAAAAAGACCATATGGCTTATCTAGTCTGTCCTTCCATATCAATTATTATAGTCTCTTTTTTTCCTTTAGAGATCTTCTGTGTTTGTCCCATGCTTTCTTGAATTCAGATACCGTCATTGCCTCTACTGCCTCCACTGAGAAACTATTCCATGCATCTGCCACTCTTTCTGTAAGGAAATATTTCCGCATATTACTCCTGAGTCTAGCCCCTTTCACCTTCACCCTATGTGTTTCCATTGGCGAGCTTTCTTTCAATTGAATAGGGAGGAGTGGTCTAGTGGTTAGGACAAGGTACTTCAGGCCGGAGGGCCGGGAGTTCAAGTCCCACCTGGGGACAGCAATCTCAGGCCGGAGGGACTGGGATTTCTAGTCCTATAGGCACCCCTTGTGGTCTTGGGCAAGCCACTTAACCCTCTACTGCCCATGTTCCCTGTAAGTATTAGTGTATGTGTCTCATATCCCCACGTGTTAAATGTATCCCCCAATTGACCGCTTTGACCCGGTGAAAAGCGGGATATAAATACAGCTAAATAAATAAAATAAATAAATAAAGAGGCTTGCCTCTTGTGCATTTATGCCACAGAGGTATTTAAATGTTTCTATCATATCTTCTATCAATCTGCCATGTGGATGCTCAGTCTCCCAGTATTACAGGGTCCTCCTGCAATTTCTCACAATCTGCATGTAGTTTAACAATTTTGAATAATTTGGTGTCATCTGCAGATCTGATCACCTCACTCACTGTACCCTGTTAGGACTCTCACTTAAATTATTTATTGTTATTTAACTCAATGAACAGGAAATGTATGGCTTGGATACTCTCCCACAAATGTTTAAATATTTTAGAGAAAGCTCCTATTCAGCAATATATTTGAACTGATTTTGTCCATAACACATTGATTTCTCCTATTTCTGTACAGACTTCAAACTGCACATTCACTGAAAAATAGATGGAGGCATTAAAGATTTTCGATCAACCTAGAATACGCTTCTTTGCCAAAATCAGAGCAGCATACACTAACTCGCGTGTATTTGTCCTTCGTTATCTTGCAGAATTGATGCAGTTTGCATAGTTCTTTCCTTTTAGGCAGGTCTTCCAAGAATTCCACAAATGGTGTACATCATTGTGTACCAATAAAGAAAAGAGGTGTCAACTCAATCATCCACTCTACGAAACTATGCAACAACACAAAACTGTTGTATAAATAGTTTTTGAGGTATCATAAATTAAGAGCTTGAAAATCAAAGGGAGCATTTTCAAAGGCATTTACACAGTTTGTAGACCTGCAAACCGTGTTAATCCTGCTGAATATCCCCGGGTGTCGCCTGCTACGTGCCCTGATGCTAAGCGGTTAGTATTGGGGCATTCTGACACATTCCGGGGCGGAGCAGAGGTGACACCCAGTATCGCCGCTGCCCAGTTAGCTGCCAGTGCTGAATATGCCCCCCAAGTGTCCAGCTCACTGGCCATCAGCAGCTGAAAATATAATCTTATACCTCATTTCTCTGTTTGCATATACTACATCTCATAAACCCGTGTCAAAAAAATCAAATAAGAAAATTATGTACTTATCTATTTTTTTTTTTTTTAAAGATTCAAGGCATAGCAGTCAGGATCTCAACATAAGCAGTCAGGATCTTGACAAGGCTCAAGTTGAACATCAACTCTGATGCCAGCATTTTGGCGCTACCGTGCCTTCTTCAAAGGGTTCCAAAGGCTGCAGCCACTTTCTTCTTTAAACCAGGCAACAAGTCTTCTGTTTTGGATTTTTAAGTGTGTACAGTTTGTTAATTGAGGGACATTCCCAAACAACATGGACATATGTCCCCTGCAAAGTCCTGCATCTGTGACATCAATCATCCAGCAGTGAATCTGTTCTTTCCAACATGAATAGCATATAATATATTCATTTAACAAATTAGTGGAACAGTAGTATAAGGACCTGTAAAAATGATGTTGGGAGGTAGGAGAAAAAAAATATTAAGCCGGAGACAGTTATTCCCTTAACTTCCCATTGGCTCTGAGAGCACACCTTTTCTCACCTGAAGGAAAGTGCATATGTTATGCTACACAGCGCATGCACTTTTCCTGTTAGATAGAAATACTTGTGATGTTAAACAGTGCACATATTTTTACCTGCAAAGAGGCCGGGCAAAGTTCAGAAGCCTGTTTTATACACAGTGGAGCTGATTCACTAAACTCTGCTAACCTGCATTGGCGGTTGCCCATCTGTGAATTTTCAGTGGCACTATATGTAAAAAGGATAATTTTATAACAGGTCCCCTATGCATAAAGGTCAGGTAGGTGCCAATTTTATAAAGACATATAGGTGCCTATATGTCTTAATTGGCAGGAATCATAGCTAGGTTGAAGTCATGGACACTTACGCTTATTCAGGAGCAGGCGTAAATATTCATGTGTAAAGTTTGAGTGTACTTGTGTATTTTATAAACAGCAGACCCCATGTTCAAAGCGATTAACGTGATTAGCAGACCTGCTAACCATGTTAAATCATGTTGACCAGGATTATCCAGTGGCACTAACATGGTTCGTGCTGCTGAATATCTGTGAGTACTATCGCTAAATGCCCCAATGCTAGCCAGATAGCATCGTGGTGTTCGGGGTGGCGCCCAGGGATAACTGGGCAGCGGTGATAATCAGCCACTGTCCAATTATCCCATGGCAGCAAAGTAAGGGACACTAAAGGCTACCCTAACTTTTGCCGCCAAAGCTAACTGGGCAGTGGTTGAATATCACTACTGCCCAATTAGTTTCCACACTGTCTGGCGACTTGGATATTCAATGCCAGTGGCCAGATACTGTATGACCCCGGCATTGAATATCTGGGTCTAAAGCTCTATGGCAATGGCTAGCTGCTGCCAATGAAAATCGGGCCCAATGTATATAAATCATGACTTTGCCTGCGCTCCATCAAAGCTCTGACCTTGAACAAGTCTATGCAAGGGTCACATAATAGTATTTTGCCTTCTTGTCACCACGTGTACTTATATGCGCATAACCCATAGGGAATTTTTTATTAAAGCTATTTTACATGCAAAATATCCTTTATAAAATTACCCCACAATGCTTTAGAAAATTGTATGTGAGCAAGTGCAAAGTAATGCATGTAGGGAAGAATAACCCAAATTACAGCTACACAATGTTAGGTTCCACATAAGGAGTCACCTCCCAGGAAAAGGATATAGGCATCATTGTGGACAGTATGTTGAAATCTTCAGCTCAGTGGGGCATGTTTATTAAAGTGTGCTACTGGAAGAGCGGGGTTTAGCACACGTCAAACGTGCCGCAGTAAAAAGTATTACACTCCAAAAATGCAATTGCACTAAAAATCCCATCCTACTTAAGCCATGCAGGATCAGACTGACCCCAGCTCATATTGACCAATCGCCAGTATACCATTTCTATCCAAAATAATTGAAAAGTCTGTACAGCACCAACTTCAAGAACACGTGACACCCATGCTCCCCTCGACCCCAAGCAACACAGTTTCTGCCCTCAACATGGTGTAGATACCTCCTTCAAAGCACTGTTTGACACATTAATCAGAGATCTTGATAAGCCACATCAAGGATTCATTATGATATTTCTAGATATCAGTGCTGCCTTCGACTCATTATAACACAACATCCTACATACAAGGCTCAGAGACATAGGCCTCTACAAAATCACAATAGACTGGTTCATCTCATATCTCACAGATAGGCCCAACCTTTACTTGTAGTCTTCTATCAAATCCAACCACTTCATCCTAAAGCAAGGAGTACCACAGGGCTTGACCTTATCAGCTCTGCTATTTAACATTTATATTGTGATGAGGAGAGAATGGCTGAGTCCATGGAATTGGAAGAAAATCAGACATTTACCTTTAAAGAAAGAGACAGGCAAGGAATCAGTAGCTCTCAAGCTGCAGGCAGAGAAAAAAAACACGTAGCTACTGAGGACAGGACACACCCAAGTTCTGATAATCCAAGGGCAGACTTGGAAATTAATGAGGGACACCTGGGTGAAGGGGAGTGCACGGTAATTCAGAGACACTCTTATAAACCCAGGGAAATATTGGAGGAGAGGACGGAGAGAGAGAACAGCCAGAGAGAGGGCAACAGGAACAGGAGTACCGGGACGAGGCAGCACACGCAGCAGCACGCTGGAAGGAAAGATAAAGGAAACCAGCACTCGAGAGAGCTGACCAGGGAGAACACTGGAGAATTCAGTGGGGAGAGAAGCACCAGAGAAAGGCCCAGAGAGTTCACCATGGAGGAGAACGGTGGAGACTTCCAGGGGAATCTCAGAGGTGAAAGCCCTAGTCAGAAGGAAAGCCAGGATCGCAGGTAAACTGCAATTGGTTTTAAAACTAGGAGAGCTGTGCCAGAGAGAAGTGATGATAAGGGTCAGGCTGCAGTGCCAACCGTTCCTGAACCAGCTAAAGAGCTGCAACTTCCAAAAAGGTGTGTGAATGAAAGGGTAGCCAAAAGTGCCGTAAGCCAGTTAGAGGCATTGTGTCATTGGATGCAAGAAAAGAATCTCCATGTTCCTGGTGGAAACCCTGTGCATAGGGAAAAGCCTCAGTGGAGAAAGGTTCTGGAACTTTTAGAGAATATTAAGCATGAAGTTTTCCATGTTGGCTTAAAGCCAGATTTACCAGACACAGGTCCTGAGGAAATGCAGATAGACTATTATGAATCTGATGAAGGGTCTGAAGATTCAGTAATGGATTGTTCTCTGTGCCATAAGGCAGAATAAAAAGTTCTTGGATAAAAGAAGGGAAAAGCCTATAACCTGAATGTCCTAGAAGGCAGTGTGAATACAGGGAGAAATGTGTTTAGCCAGGAATGCTAAAGAACCCTGTTGCTGAAGAAAGGATATTTCTTTTGGGTTTGAAGAGAAGAGAAACCTTGCTTGATTGCTGAATGATTTGAAAAACAGCGACACGTGTTAAAAGCTACATAAAGCAGTTTCATTGTTTGGTTTGGGTATAAATGCCTATGGATTATTGTTTGGAGAAAGAATCCTGTTTGTTTTGCGTTGAGCCTTAATGCTCTTTAGAAAAAGAAATAAATTCCTGTGTTTGCCTTGTAAACCCTCGGTCTCCACACTACTTGTTTTGTTCTAAACAACACAACTACAAATCCCAGCAGCCCCGGCACTGGATGAGGAAGAAAACTCTTTAATTAAAGGACTAACAAGTGCAGCCCTAAGCCCATAGGCTGTTGCCTGGGCCAGGGGCCTCCACAGGTGGTGTAGTGTTTCGGATCTTTTTCTACGCATGCGCCAGGATTTACAACCACTCAAGAATTCAACACACGACAATGCTAACTGCTGAAGCCCTGCTGAGGATTAAAAGGTGAAGTGCAGCGGAGGTCAAAAGGCCGGAGTCAAGGAGGACAAGGCGGTGGCCTTCATTTCTGCTAAGCTGGAGTCTACACCTGTTGCAGGTAACCCGTAGATAAAAAGGGGTTTTAAAGGATACCTGTACAGGGGTGCAGCACTGTTGATATAAACCAGAAGCTATATTTGTTTGTACCTCACTTGGTGGTGTTTTGTCTTTTCTTGTTGCAGCGCAGAAGTTAGCCATGGAATGTAAGGAGCTATTACAGTGGATGGCTGGACAATTCGAGAAACAGCGTGAAATGTCCATACAAGCTCAGGAGCAAACTGCTGCAGTGATGCAGGCGCAACAGAAACCTCTTCTGGACATGATGGGAGCGTGGCTGGGCGCTCAGGAGAAAGCAGCAGAACCAGCACGGACTACTCCAGGTTCCATAGGAGCTTTGCACACACATGGGCTAGGGTTTGTCAGATGGCTGCCTGGGTGAGAATCTTCACACTCTTGGCAAGTGCATATATCTATATGATTTGCAAGGTATTGTGGGCAATGTAGTTCATTCACACCAGACACAGCTGCTGACAATAATTTAGTTGTGCTCTTGGGTAAAGCCAATAAGATATTTATTTATGGGGTTATTTCACCCAACACAGATATGCTTGGTAGCACATAAATTAGGTTACTTGCTTTCAGTGTTAACTTGGAAAAACAAAGTCAAAATCAGGAAAACAACAAATGAAAAGCCACAAAGCAAGAAACAAACTGTTCTTTTTCAGGTTAACTTCTGATTACTTCCCACATAGATACAGAAATGATTCTCTCCTAGCTCACAAGCAATTAGGTAAGGCTTTGCTAGGAAAGGGGAAGTGCTACTGATAGGAGATTTCAATATGCCAGATGTTGATTGGCACATTCCTGCTGCAGTATCATCTAGAAGTAAGGAGATCCTGGATTCTCTACAGGGAGAACTATTCAGGCAATTGGTAACAGACCCCACACGTGAAGGGGCCATACTGGACTTGGTGCTTACCAATGGTGAAAGTGTTTCTGATGTTGTAGTGGGAGATCATTTTGCATCCAGTGATCACCAGATGGTGTGGTTCAGTATTAGGACTAGGGCTGTTAGAATCCATTCCAAGGTGAGGATCTTAGACTTTAGGAAGACTAACTTTGCGAAGATGGGCCAATACCTCAGGGAGTCGTTAGTGGGATGGGAACAGCTGGGGGATGTAGAAAAACAGTGGGCAAAACTGAAAGGGGGTATTTTAAGGGCAACCAACCTTTTTGTTAAAATGGTAAATAAAGGCAAAAGGAACAGGAGACCGCTATGGTTTTCGAAGGAAGTAGCTGAAAAAGTGAAGAAAAAAGAGGGAGGCCTTCATGAAATACAAGAGATCACAGAGAGCAGAAGACAGGCATCTGTATTTGGAAAAACTTAGAGAAGCTAGCAAAGTAGTCAAGAAGGCAAAGATTCAAAAGGAGGAGGAAATAGCCAATGCAATAAAATGGGGGGATAAGACATTTTTCAGATATATTAGTGAGAAGAGGAAGAGCAAAAGTGGTATTGTCAGACTCAAGGGTGCAGGGGGGGAATATGTAGAAGCTGATAAGGATAAAGCGGAATTGCTTAACAAATATTTTTGTTCTGTGTTCACAGATGAAGAACCAGGAGCAGGACCTCAGAAAACACCCACAAATAAGAACAGAAGCGAGGGACATCTTGAACTATTTTCAGAAGACTGTTCGTGAGAAGCTAGCTCAACTTAAAGTAGACAAAGCGATGGGACCGGATGGGATACACCCTAGAATACTGAGGGAACTTGGGGACGTTCTAGCAGCTCCACTGACTGACCTTTTCAATGCCTCGTTGGAGTCAGGAGTGGTGCCAAAGGACTGGAGAGAGGCTCATGTGGTGCCTTTACACAAAAGCGGAAGTAAGGATGTGGTTGAAAACTACAGGCCGGTTAGTTTAACTTCAGTGGTGAGTAAATTATTGGAAACGCTGCTGAAAGAGAAAATAGTGAGGTTTCTGGAGTCCAGCGGATTACAGGATCCGAGGCAGCATGGATTCACCAGAGGCAGGTCTTGTCAGACAAATCTGATTGATTTTTTTGACTGGGTGACCAGGGAGTTGGACCGAGGGAGAGCTCTAGATGTGGTGTATTTAGATTTCCGTAAAGCCTTTGACACTGTTCCTCACAGGCGACTTATAAACAAACTGAGCACCCTAGGGATGGACCCTAAAGTTACTGCTTGGGTTAGAAATTGGTTGGGTGGGAGGCGACAAAGAGTACAAGTAAATGGAGCTCACTCTGAGGAGAAGGATGTTACCAGTGGTGTGCCCCAGGGATCTGTCCTTGGTCCAATTCTTTTTAACATCTTTGTTAGTGATATAGCGGAAGGGCTGTCGGGTAAGGTTTGCCTCTTTGCGGATGATACCAAAATCTGCAATAGAGTAGACACCCAGGAAGGGGTAGATAACATGAGGAGGGATCTAGCTAAGCTTGAAGAATGGTCTAGAATTTGGCAGCTGGGATTTAATGTTAAAAAATGTAAGGTCATGCATTTGGGCTGCAGCAATCCAAGGGAGCAATACAGTATAGGAGGTGAAGTACTTTTGTCCACTAAAGAAGAGCGGGACCTAGGCGTGGTTGTGTCTGATGATCTTAAAGTAGCTAAACAGGTGGAAAAGGCGACAGCAAAAGCTAGAAGGATGCTTGGGTGCATACGGAGAGGAATGGCTAGCAGAAAAAAGGAGGTGATAATGCCTCTGTATAAGTCTTTGGTGCGACCTCATTTGGAGTATGGTGTGCAATTCTGGAGACCGCACCTTCAAAAGGATGTGAACAGGATGGAGTCGGTGCAGAGGGTTGCTACCAAAATGATTAATGGGCTCATTATAAAGCATATGAGGACAGACTTAAGGATCTTAATATGTACACCTTAGAGGAAAGGCGGGATAGAGGTGATATGATTGAGATGTTTAAATACCTCCGTGGCATAAATGTTCAGGGAGAGAGCCTCTTCCAATTGAAAGCAAGTTCTGCTACGAGGGGACATGGGATGAGGGTGAAGGGAGATAGATTCAGGAGTGATATGCGGAAATATTTCTTTACGGAAAGAGTAGTGGATCCGTGGAGTGGTCTCCCAGTGGAGGTGGTGGAGATGAGGACAGTAACTGAATTCAAGAAAGCATGGGACCAACACAGAGGATCTCTAGGGGCAGAAAGTGGACTGTTGTAGTTGTTGTGGAGGGACAGACTAGATAGGCCATGTGGTCTTTTTCTGTCGTCATGTTTCTATGTTTCTATGTTTCTAATTGCTAGCAGTCACCAGCTGAAACCCCTTAGCTGGCTTGCCTTCCACTGTGTGGGTCAAATCCTGCTTCAGGAGCTTTTCTGAGTAGATTAAAGAACAAATTTGTATTTCTTTGTGATGGTTGCTGTACTTTATAACAGAAAGTTACCAACGGAGTTTAGATAGAGAGCAGTCCATATAAACAGGATCCTCATCTGCTATTATTCCCCCTTGTTCAACAAGCATGGGTTCAATATCATGGATTGGCATAGATGAATCTCTCAATGGAGCATTTTCAGGAGAATACTTGTTTCCCTGCTGTCTTTCAAGGTTATAGCTAGGGCATAGATCAGTGTTCATACCTGAGCTTCCATTGCTGCTAGAGTTCCTCTCTATATAGCCTGGCCAGTATGTAGTCCAGTTCTTATGTCCAGCCTTCCAATCCAGATCCCTGGACACTGGATCTCTCTTTACATACCTTCTGGCACAGGTCTTAGGGTCCCTTCCATGTGCAGCCGTCTCCCTCACAGGTAGCCTCTGGTGATTCCTAGCTCTGCAGCACCATTCCTCTGGCTTTCCCCAGTCCAATGGTATATGCTGGCCCTTGGAATACCTCCCAGTATACGTACTGCTTTGGACTCTTCTAGACCTTTCAAAGGCTTTTCTCTTCCTTCTTCCAAAGGGTCTCTTTCCCTCTCTGTCCGTCCGGTTTGGCTTCTGCTTCTGATGATCCTTCAGATGAAACTGATGATCAAACTCAAGCTGATTCTCAGGATACTGAGGACAATTCTCTGGATATCCAAGGTGATCATGAAGATGGTTATCTGTAGAATAAACTCTACTCTTATTCTTTTGGATGAGTGCTCCTCCCTAACACAGCGCAGCTGTGCTGAATCAGGCCCTGCCCTTTGAGATGAGTGCTTAGGGATTACCTCATAGCCCTCCTGATTGAACACACTTTTCCCCACTTCAGCTCCTCTAATGGCTGTTGGAAACCTGGTGCATTCTGGGACTGGTAGTCTTTTATAAGAAAATTCTGTTTTCTTATTTCTACCAGAACTGACAGGTTGCTTGTTCAGTCACTTCACCTTTTCTATAGCTCCTTCCTGAGCTATGATAAGCTTCCTTATCACATACCCCCCTGCTTAAGTTATTACGGACTGGTGTAACTGGTGAAACTTCTTCTCTACAGTCCGTAATCCGGGAAAGGGCATCCGCGTTCTTGTGTAACTTCCCAGCACGATGTTCAACTTGAAAATCAAATGCCTGTAAGGCCATGTACCAGCGTATCAACCTGGCATTGTGGTTCTTCATTTGCTGCAACCACTTAAATGGGGCATGGTCCTTGACCAACTGGAACTTTCTCCCTGTAAGGTAAAACCTTAACGCCTCCACTGACCACTTGATAGCTAAACATTCTTTTTCTATTGTGGAATACTTTTGTTCAGCCGGTGATAACTTCCTGCTCAGGTACATCACAGGATGCTCCTCCCCTTCGTGACACTGGGATAAAACCGCTCCTAGCCCTACGTCCGATGCATCCGTTTGAACCAGAAAGGGTTTCTTGAAGTCCACCCCTTTCAGTACCGGTCCTGTACACAATTTTCCTTTTAAGACTGAAAACGCTTTTTCAGCTTCAGGTGTCCACTTTAGCTGGTTTGGCAATTCTTCCGCAGCATATCCGTGAAAATTGCACTTTTCTCTGCGAATTGCGGTATAAACCTGCGGTAGTATCCAATAAGTCCTAAGAAACTTCTTAGTTGTTTCTTTGTTGTTGGAGGAGGAAAATTCCTGATGCTATCTACTTTACTCATTAGAGGTTTAATTTTTCCTCTTCCCACTAGGTGGCCCAGGTATTTTACCTCCCTATTTGCAAAGGCACACTTCTTCGGGTTTAAAGTGATTCCCGCTTGCTTCATGGAGCACAAGACTGCCCTGATCCTCTTTAGATGCTCCGCCCAGGTGTTACTATGGATTATGACATCATCCATATATGCAAAAGCATAATTTTGGTGGGGTCGAAGTACCTGATCCACTAACCTTTGGCAGGTAGCCGCTGCTCCATGCAGTCCAAAAGGCATCTTCTTGAACTGGAAAAGGCCAACGGGGGTGCTGAACGCAGTCTTTGGCTTCGACTCCCTGGTGAGAGGGATTTGCCAATATCCTTTTGTCATATCAAGGGTGGTTAAGTATTGAGCCTGTCCCAGCTGGTCCAACAGCTCTTCAATTCTTGGCATTGGATATGCTTCAAAAACTGATATGGCGTTTACCTGCCGGAAGTCAATACAAAATCTTAAAGATCCATCAGGCTTCGGCACCAGGACTATGGGGCTATTCCAGGGACTCTTTGACTCCTCTATTACTCCCATGTCCAACATCTCCTGGACTTGTGCCACTACTTCCTGTCTTTTGGCTTCAGGCAAGCGGTATGGCCTTTGACGAACTAATTTCCCAGGTGGAGTTATTATTTCATGGGCAACCAAATGTGTCTCCCCAGGTATGGGTGTCAACACATCTGGAAACTCTTTGAGCAATTTCCTAATTTCTTCCTGTTGTACCACTGTCAGGTCCTCACCTATTTGGGGCTCTGATTTTTCTTTACAATCAGATACCTGGGGTCCCAAATCTTCCTCTTCATTCACCTCCCTCTCTCGGGCACAGGTGGCAGCTAGGCTTTTAACCCCTTTGACATCAGTAGAACCAAAGCCTTTGGTTCCACGTTCAGAATTCTCCAGGGATGTGACCTCCTCCACAGGTGGAAAACCCAGCCTCTCACAGATCAATTGGGCAATTCTGTCTCCTGTCTTCACGTGATAATCATTCTGTCCAAAATTAAACAACAGAACTTTAATATTGCCCCTGTAATCGGGATCAATTACTCCCGCACCCACATCGATGAAATATTTAAGGGCTAATCCGGACCTTGGGGCTACTCTCCCATAGCATCCAGTAGGTATTTCCACTTGGAGACCGGTGTCAACCAGGGCTCTCCCTTGACTAGGTACAGTCACATTTTCTATGCTGCACAGGTCAAACCCAGCAGCTTGAGGGGTTGCCCGCTTAGGAGCTTGGGCCTTCTCTGTGACCCTATGGTACTTTAGGACGAATGTCTGCTTTGGGGTAGCTTGGTCTTCTGGACGCTTAACCATCTTTTTAGCTGGGGTCTGAGGACTTCCAAATAAAGGCTCGGGAGCTATTACCATTAAACCTTCTCCCTCCTTCTTTCCTAGTCCTTCCACTAGACCCTGCTTAAATCTTGGCCAGTCTCTTCCTAGAACCAAATCAAAGGGTAGCCTAGGCACCACTGCTAACAGGACTTCCTCTTGTTCCCCCAGGCACTTAACCTTTAGCCTATAGGTGGGATATGATGTTGCAGCACCATGAATGCATCTGATGTGAACTTGGCTTTCAGGGGTTCTAGGCACAAATCCTTCTTGGGCCTCTATCCTCTTCCAAAGCCTTTTTGACATCATACTCTGGTCTGACCCAGAGTCTAACAAAGCATTTGTGGTAATTCCTTGCACATCAACCATCAAAAGAAATCCTTCTTTGGGCTGTTTTAAATCCACACCCATTAAGCTAGTGTGTGTCTGGCATCTCTTTTTAAATGTCCCCATTTTCCACACTTGAAACATTTCTTTCTATTCCACTGTGTCATCTGGTTTGATACAGTACATTCATTTTCAGAAACATTTTTAATTATTTTCTTTTCTGATACAGCACATCTTGCCTCAGTACCAATCTTCAGAGGGCCACCCATTCTATGGCAAGCCTGCGTGGCTTCCAAGAATCTCTCTGCTAGCATGGTTGCCTCTCCAAGATTTTGGCAATTTTGCTGTATAAGGACAGTGTGCAAATCTTTAGGGACCGCAGACATAAATTGTTCGAGCATTATAATGTCTAATAACATTTCTCTACCGTCTTTTGCTCAGGCTCCAACCATTTTACAGCTAAACCTCTGATTCTCTGACTCAGAGCCCTGGGTGTCTCACCCACTCTCAATGTAGTAGCTCTAAACATTCGCCTATACTCTGAAATAGATAACCCTAGGCGATCTCTAATAGCAGCCTTTACATTCTTATAATTCAAAGCCTGGGCTGCTGGCATTGCTCTATAAGCTGCAAACGCCTCTCCAGTTAATGAGGCTGCCAGCCTTACTGCCCACTGGGTCTCTGGCCATGCTAATGCTTGTGCCACTCTTTCAAAAGACTCTAGAAAATCATCAACATTATCATCTGGAGTTAGCTTCCCAAAACTAAATGCCCCAATTCCTTGATTGAGTCCCACACTGTCCATATGTGGTGTACCAGTATTTACTGCTGGTCTTGCATCTGTTCCACTTTGGCTCTGCAGCTGAACTAGGGCTTGCACCAGATCAAGCACTGGCTTCTGCTGGTCCATTAAGGCTTTCATAGCAGTGTCCTGTGCTTGCTGCGATAGCTCCTGTTGCCTGCTAAACTGGGCTGCCATCCACTGAGGTAGTTCCTTTGGATCCATCTTGATCCCTGCAAGAAACAAAGAAAAAAAAACCCAAAGTGCACCACCTTCCAAACAGGTGTGTTTTTTTTCTACTTTTTTTTTTTTTTCAATTACCCCTGTGCCTTACTCCCATCCACCACTAGACATGCCCAGGTACTTATTACCTTGTCTCCATGATGAATCCAGCTCTGCACAGGGTCTTTTCCTCCTGGGACAACCACTTCACCTCCAAAGTGCCGTTAAGGGAAAATCGTTTTTTCCAGTTTTAAACTTGAACTTTAGTTGTAATCCTCAGCAAGTAAATCCCCTTTGTGCAAAAGCAATCCTACCGACTACGCCATTTGTCAGACGGCTGCCTGGGTGAGAATCTTCACACTCTTGGCAAGTGCATATATCTATATGATTTGCAAGGTATTGTGGGCAATGTAGTTCATTCACACCAGACACAGCTGCTGACAATAATTTAGTTGTGCTCTTGGGTAAAGCCAATAAGATATTTATTTATGGGGTTATTTCTCCCAACACAGATATGCTTGGTAGCACATAAATTAGGTTACTTGCTTTCAGTGTTAACTTGGAAAAACAAAGTCAAAATCAGGAAAACAACAAATGAAAAGCCACAAAGCAAGAAACAAACTGTTCTTTTTCAGGTTAACTTCTGATTACTTCCCACATAGATACAGAAATGATTCTCTCCTAGCTCACAAGCAATTAGGTAAGGCTTAATTGCTAGCAGTCACCAGCTGAAACCCCTTAGCTGGCTTGCCTTCCACTGTGTGGGTCAAATCCTGCTTCAGGAGATTTTCTGAGTAGATTAAAGAACAAATTTGTATTTCTTTGTGATGGTTGCTGTACTTTATAACAGAAAATTACCAACGGAGTTTAGATAGAGAGCAGTCCATATAAACAGGATCCTCATCTGCTATTATTCCCCCTTGTTCAACAAGCATGGGTTCAATATCATGGATTGGCACAGATGAATCTCTCAATGGAGCATTTTCAGGAGAATACTTGTTTCCCTGCTGTCTTTCAAGGTTATAGCTAGGGCATAGATCAGTGTTCATACCTGAGCTTCCATTGCTGCTAGAGTTCCTCTCTATATAGCCTGGCCAGTATGTAGTCCAGTTCTTATGTCCAGCCTTCCAATCCAGATCCCTGGACACTGGATCTCTCTTTACATACCTTCTGGCACAGGTCTTAGGGTCCCTTCCACGTGCAGCCGTCTCCCTCACAGGTAGCCTCTGGTGATTCCTAGCTCTGCAGCACCATTCCTCTGGCTTTCCCCAGTCCAATGGTGTATGCTGGCCCTTGGAATACCTCCCAGTATACGTACTGCTTTGGACTCTTCTAGACCTTTCAAAGGCTTTTCTCTTCCTTCTTCCAAAGGGTCTCTTTCCCTCTCTGTTCGTCCGGTTTGGCTTCTGCTTCTGATGATCCTTCAGATGAAACTGATGATCAAACTCAAGCTGATTCTCAGGATACTGAGGACAATTCTCTGGATATCCAAGGTGATCATGAAGATGGTCATCTGTAGAATAAACTCTACTCTTATTCTGCTTGGATGAGTGCTCCTCCCTAACACAGCGCAGCTGTGCTGAATCAGGCCCTGCCCTTTGAGATGAGTGCTTAGGGATTACCTCATAGCCCTCCTGATTGAACACACGTTTCCCCACTTCAGCTCCTCTAATGGCTGTTGGAAACCTGGTGCATTCTGGGACTGGTAGTCTTTTATGGCAAAATTCTGTTTTCTTATTTCTACCAGAACTGACAGGTTGCTTGTTCAGAGTCACTTCACCTTTTCTATAGCTCCTTCCTGAGCTATGATAAGCTTCCTTATCACAGGTTACAGCCTAGCGAGACATTTTCTTTTGGTCAATTAACTCAGAATGATGATATAGATGACTTTTTAGAGGCGTTTGATAGGGTGGCACACATAACCGGCTGGCCTAAGGAGCAATGGGCCGTGCGCCTAGCCACTTCGCTTACCGAAGAAGCATTGGCGGCGTACAGAGCCATGCCTGCAGCCTTGGCCAACGATTATCAGGAGCTGAAAAAAGCTATAAGAGACTGCCTAGGCTTAACGCCCATGGTATATCATCGTCTCTTAAGGAATAGTAAATTGAAGCCTGGTGAAACACCGAAAGCTCTGCCAAAGAATTAAGAGCTTGGTATTAAAATGGTTAACACCAGAGGCTAGATCCGTAGAATCTATTATAGATAGCATTGTACTGGAACAATTTATGGCCGCAGTCCCGAAGGACATACAAACCTTCCTGATTTTACAAAACTGCCGGAATACCAATGAAGCCACCTTATTGGCCGAGCGCTTTATGGAAGCGGAATTGGCAGGCCAGGTAAAAGGGGATGCTTCTAAAAGGGCAGATTCCATATCATCAGAAAGGAAGGTAAGGCCAAAGGGGGATGAGATGAGAATGTCTATGCCAATGTGTAAAAACTACTCTATACGAAAAAAATGTTTTTCAAGTGGTAGTGAGGGACACCTGAAAAAGGATTGTAGAGCGAGGACTGCTTTGATAACTGCCCATACCAAGGAGGTGAGGGAAGGTTTCCTTTTGACTGTTGAAGTAGAAGGTGTTGTTACAGAAGCTTTGTTAGATTCAGGAGCAGATCAAAACATGATCTCCAGAAAGCTCTGGCGGGAGATTGAATCTCGCTATAAGCAAGTCCTAAACCACCCTGACAGGAAGGTGAAAATCAGGTGTATCCATGGGGCATCATCATTCTATCCCATACACAGAGTGCTAGTGAAGGGTTTAGGCATGGTATCTACCCGAGCGCAGACCAAGATCCTAGAGGGGGAACAGGGATCTCCTGGGGAGGCAGTAGGGGATCTACTCCTCCAGAAAGACTTGGGGGTTTCCCCTATGGATAGAGCTAGGAAGGGACAGAGCGCATTACAACATAAAGCTGAGGCCAGTGTAAGCTCAGTTCCCGGTCAGTTGTTTGGGAAAAGGCAGTAGCAGGGACAGAGAAGATCACCCCAACAGAAAGAGTCTGAGAATAAGCTAAAGTTTGTCCTTAAGTATTGCAGAACAACTCCTAATGCACGGAGCCCTAGGCACGCTTCCGAGCAAGCGGCTGGTTTTGATTTATGTAGCACAGTAGACCTGGTTATCCCGGGGCAGGGGAAGGTCTTGGTGGATACGGGCCTCCAAATGGAGATGCCACTGGGGTGTTATGGCTGCATCGCACCACGTTCGGGGCTAGCCCTGAAGTATTTTATAGATGTGGGCGCGGGTGTCATCGACCCAGACTACAGAGGGGCTGTTAAGGTATTACTTTTTAACTTTGGGAAGGAAGACTTCAAAGTAAACATGGGGGATAGGATAGCTCAACTCATCTGCGAAAGGGTGAGTTTTCCGCCACTCGAAGAAGTTCCCATGATGACCACTACAATCCGAGGGACTGAAGGATTTGGGTCTACAGGGCGAGCAGAGAGAAAAGGATTGACCGCAACCTTCGAAGAGAAGGAAGTGGAGGATTTGGGTCCGTAGTTATCTGACTGCAAGACAGACCCAGAGCCCCGAATGGGAGAAGAACTGTCTTGGGTACAAAGGCAAGAGTTGACCAAACTGTTGAAAGGATTCCCTGACGTCCTAACACCAGTGCCTGGGGAAACTATGTTAGTGGTCCATGAGATAGTGACCCCACCCGGTGAGGTGGTAAGGCAAAGACCCTACAGGCTACCGGAAGCCAAGCAACAGGAGGTGGTGAACCAGGTAAAAGAAATGTGTAAAATGGGGATCATTGAAGAATCAAAAAGCCCCTGGAACAGCCCCATCGTGCTCGTGCCAAAACCTGATGGGACGATGAGGTTTGTATAGACTTTCGACGTGTCAATGCCATCTCCAGGTTCGATGCCTATCCGATGCCACGGATAGAGGAGTTATTGGATCGTTTAGGCCAGGCAAAATTCCTTACTACCCTCGATATGACCAAGGGGTATTGGCAGATCCCCTTAACCCGAGAATCACGTCCTAAGACAGCGTTCTCTACTCCCATAGGTCTTTTCCAATTTTGGAGAATGCCTTTCGGCTTGCATGGCGTGGCCGCGACCTGCCAGAGGTTGGTGGACCTCGTGTTACGCCCACACCAAAAATATGCCGTCGCCTACATGGATGACATAATAATATACAGCTCCACGTGGGATCAACATTTGCCTCGCGTAGAAGCAGTCTTGCGAGCAATGAGGCACGCAGGCATAACGCTAAATTCTGCGAAGTGTATGTTTGCCGGGCAGGAGATAAAATACCTAGGCCATATGGTGGGGCGGGGTACAGTTAGGCCTATAGTAAATAAAATAGAAAGCGTAAAAGCCTTTCCAAGGCCGCTCACAAACAGTTGCGCAGTTTTCTGGGCCTAATAGGCTACTATCGCTGCTTCATCCCCCATTTCGCAGAAAAGAGTGCGGTCCTAACGGATATGTTGAAAAAGAATGCTCCCAACCAATTGCAGTGGTCTGGGACAGCAGATGAAGCTTTTTTTTTATTAAAAGAAAAGCTCTGCTGTGCACCAGTGTTACGAGGGGTGGATTTTGAACAACCGTTCATAGTTCAGACGGACGCTTCGGAGACAGGTTTGGGGGCTGTACTATCCCAGAAACATGAGGGCATGGAACACCCCATTATGTTTCTGAGTCGGAAATTGTCACCACTGGAAAGAAAATACTCCACTATAGAAAGGGAGTGTTTGTCAATAAAATGGGCGGTCGAGGCTCTTAAGTTTTATCTTACAGGCCGCAGATTCCTGTTAGTCACAGACCATGCACCACTGAAGTGGTTAAACCAAATGAAAAATCACAACACTCGTTTAACCCGCTGGTACATGGCTTTACAGGTTTTTGATTTCCGGGTTGAACATAGAGAGGGTAAATTGCACATGAACGCAGATGCCCTGTCGAGAATTACGAGCTGTGCAGGTACTGAAAAGCCAGCCCGTAATATCTTAAGGGGGGGATGTGTGATGAGGAGAGTATGGCTGAGTCCATGGAATTGGAAGAAAATCAGACATTTACCTTTAAAGAAAGAGACAGGTAAGGAATCAGTAGCTCTCAAGCTGCAGGCAGAGAAAAAAAATCACGTAACTACTGAGGACAGGACACACCCAAGCTCTGCTAATCCAAGGGCAGGCTTGGAAATTAATGAGGGACTCCTGGGTGAAGGGGAGTGCACGGTAATTCAGAGACACTCTTATAAACCCAGGGAAATATTGGAGGAGAGGACGGAGAGAGAGAACAGCCAGAGAGAGGGCAACAGGAACAAGAGTACCAGGATGAGGCAGCACACGCAGCAGCATGCTGGAAGGAAAGATACAGGAAACCAGCACTCGAGAGAGCTGACCAGGGAGAACACTGGAGAATTCAGTGGGGAGAGAAGCACCAGAGAAAGGCCCAGAGAGTTCACCATGGAGGAGAACGGTGGAGACTTCCAAGGGAATCTCAGAGGTGAAAGCCCTAGTCAGAAGGAAAGCCAGGATCGCAGGGAAACTGCAATTGGTTTTAAAACTAGGAGAGCTGTGCCAGAGAGAAGTGCTGATAAGGGTTAGGCTGCAGTGCCAACCGTTCCTGAACCAGCTAAAGAGCTGCAACTTCCAAAAAGGTGCGTGAATGAAAGGGTAGCCAAAAGTGCCGTAAGCCAGTTAGAGGCATTGTGTCATTGGATGCAAGAAAAGAATCTCCATGTTCCTGGTGGAAACCCTGTGCATAGGGAAAAGCCTCAGTGGAGAAAGGTTCTGGAACTTTTAGAGAATATTAAGCCTGAAGTTTTTCATGTTGGCTTAAAGCCAGATTTACCGGACACAGGTCCTGAGGAAATGCAGATAGACTATTATGAATCTGATGAAGGGTCTGAAGATTCAGTAATGGATTGTTCTCTGTGCCAGAAGGCAGAATAAAAAGTTCTTGGATAAAAGAAGGGAAAAGCCTATAACCTGAATGTCCTAGAAGGCAGTGTGAATACAGGGAGAAATGTGTTTAGCCAGGAATGCTAAAGAACCCTGTTGCTGAAGAAAGGATATTTCTTTTGGGTTTGAAGAGAAGAGAAACCTTGCTTGATTGCTGAATGATTTGAAAAACAGTGACACATGTTAAAAAGCTACATAAAGCAGTTTCATTGGTTTGGGTATAAATGCCTATGGATTATTGTTTGGAGAAAGAATCCTGTTTGTTTTGCGTTGAGCCTTAATGCTTTTTAGAAAAAGAAATAAATTCCTGTGTTTGCCTTGTAAACCCTCGGTCTCCACACTACTTGTTTTGTTCTAAACAACACAACTACAAATCCCAGCAGCCCCGGCGCTGGATGAGGAAGAAAACTCTTTAATTAAAGGACTAACAAGTGCAGCCCTAAGCCCATAGGCTGTTGCCTGGGCCAAGGGCCTCCACAATATTCAGCCTATTTGCAATTTATTAAAAAAATTTAACATTAATTTCCATCTGTATTTGGATGACATTATGTTCTACATGCCCTTTCACATCATTACCCCAGGCTCCTCCATCCTGTCGGATTGCTTTTCAGCCATTAAAGACCTCCTTGCAGAACTTGGCCTAGTAGTGAACAACAACAAGACCAAAGCACTACTAGTCACAAGGGACCCTTCCTTCGACCCATCTGAGAAACTCATTCTCAAACACGCAGAAATCACGATAAAAAGCGAAGTCAAATACCTTAGCATAAACCTTGACAACAACTTAAACATGCTTGCTCATATCAAGAAGTCAGCCAAAACTGCTTACCTGAAACTCAAATCGCTCCAACATAACGACTACAGAACAGTTTTTCAATCCATCATAACCACCCATCTTGACTATGACAAGCATTATACCCATTTCAATTAGTGCAAAACACCACTGCTAGACTCTTAACGGGAACATCAAGACAACAACACATAACACCGACTCTCAAGAGCCTACATTGGTTACCAATTACACAAAGGACGACATACAAAGTTGCAACCACCATCTATAAAATTCTCCATAACTCTTGAGCTCCCTGCCTCGAAGACCTAATCTCAAGAACACCCTCAACAAAGCCTAGAATATCAGCACACCATAACTTTCTAGTCATACCCCCACTCAAGACCAGAAGCACTCAGCAAATAAACAATAGAGCCTTCACTCTTTGCCCCAGCTATCTGGAACACACTACCGGAAGCGATCAGATCTGCACAGTCCATACAAGACCTGAAGAAACTCTTAAAAACACATCTCTTCATTGAACACTTTGGCACAAATGATATCACATGACTAAATATACACATGCCGAATGATATCACATAACTAAATATACACATACCGAAATCAGTAAACCCCCATTTTATTAACTCCAAGTTTGTATCCCCATGAGTTCTATGTAAACACAACTTGCTTGAGTTTGCTATTGTTGCTCTATGTAAACCGCATTGGAATAAAGGAGGTATAAAAAAAACCCTATTAAATAAATAAAATAATTTAATTTTGTTTTAATTGAAGTTCCCTTTTATCAGAGCTGCCAAGTTTGCCAGTTCCAGAAGGAAGACTTTCTGGCCAGTCCTGGTTTGGAATGTACATCCCAAAGCAGTGCGGTATTTGTAGTCCCTGAGTCTATTCCTGCAGAATGCACCAGGGCAGAGCTGTCAAAAACACAGGACTGGTTTATAATATCCCTCCTAGAACTGATAGCTTTGTTTATGTCTTGTTTTTGAAATCAAAATGCAGAGCTGTCAAGTTACCGAGTTCCACGAGTGAGATGTTTAAGCAGTTCTGGCTTTAAATTTGCCTAGTAAATGCAGTGTGGTATTTGTAGTTTCTGATGTTACCCATTGGAATCTGTGCAGCAGATCCCATAATGCATTAGGATGAGATTGCCAGAAATCCAGGATTGGCTTAAAATCTCACTCCTGGAACTGGGTATCTTGGTATCTCTGAAAATGTAAATTAAATAAGCTTACTCCAGAAGCCACATTCTGTATTCTTGAATTAGTATGAATATAGTATTCATGTCTACCACTGTAGATGCATAGTGGTGCAGTTTGCCTTTACTTGTGATTTTGGAGATTTACAGGTATTTTGATTGGCAGTCATTGTGAATGTGGTATATTCTTTTGTAAATAGTGAAATGGAATCATAGGCATTGCTATGGGGTGGCACATGATGACAGGTACCACCTGAAAAAATGTGGTTTGCCACCCCAAACAGAATCAGCCAATACCTGTAAGATGGTGAGGCTGGAACTGTGGTTCCGGTTCTGATAATGTATAAAAGCCTCCTATTGGGCCACAAGATTGAAACATACTCTCTTTGAATTGCGTGGCTCTGTATCTAAGGTGCCCAGTGCGGTTCTGTTTCAAACTGAAAGTGTTTAAAAGGCACAGGGTCCATAGATACAGAGTCTAATCTAATCTAACACAATTTTATATACTGCAATGTTCCCATGCTAAATAGTGGTTCTGCAGTCCCAAGATTGTTCTTTCTGAGTGGAATGCTTGCTGTGGGGTTCCCCATTGTCACGCGTTCTATTTAATTTGATTATGGCTACTTTAGGTTCTGCTTTTGAGCACTTGAATTTAAAACTTTATACTTATGCAGATGATATCTCTAAAACTATTAATGCTGCTATTGGAAATTTGAGCAAAACTGTTACATTTACAAGTCAATATTTCAAAAACAAAGGTTATGTGCTTTAATAATAATAAACCTGTACCAGATTCTTTAATGTGTGCTTTGGCACAATTAGGCTGAAGTTAGATCCAGTCTTAAAAGTTCTTGGGGTTTTGATAGAGAAGAGCCACCAAAATGGTAAAGGGGATGGAAGGATACTCCTATGAAGAAAGGCTTAAAAGGTTAGGGCTCTTTAACCTGGAAAAGAGACGGCTGAGGGGAGATATGATAGAAGTCTATAAATTAATGAACGGAGTGGAACGGGTAAACGTAGATCGATTGTTTACCTTATCAGAATATAGAAAGACTAGGGGACATGCAATGAAGCTACAGGGTAAACTATTTAAGACTAATAAAAGAAAATATTTTTTCACTCAACGTGTAATCAAACTATGGAATTTGTTACCGGAGGATGTAGTAAACGCTGTTAGTGTAGCTGGGTTTAAAAAAGGTTTGGACAAGTTCCTGGAGGAAAGGTCCATAAACCATTATTAAGAAGGGACCCAGGATATCAATGCTTGAACCAATACAAGCATTGTGGAACCTGTGTCCCTTGGGGAAACTGCTAGGTACATATGACCTAGATTGGCCACTGTTGGAAACAGAATACTGGGCTTGATGGACCTTGGTCTGACCCAGTATGGCATATCTTATGTTCTTATGAGACCTATGTAAGTTCAATTGTCTCTAAAACCTTTTATAAAATATGCCAATTGCGTAGATTAAGGGGCTATATCTCTATAGAACATTTTCAAATTGTGGTGCAAAGCACCATCTTGTCATATTTGGAATATGGAAATTTATTATTTCTGAATTGTTCTGAATTGTTCTCAATTTCAGATTAGACGATTACAGCTGTGTCAATCCACAGTTGCTCGCCTCATTTTTAGCGTCTCCCGGTATATTAAAATAACCCCTCTGCTACATAAATTACATTAGTTAAGGGTCACTATTTGGATTTGTTTTAAGTGTTTTACATCTTTATACAAATTCTTTAATGATTTTGTTCCGGAATATCTTTCGTTGTTATTTCCGCTAATGACTTGTAAATCTAAGCACTTACAATCTATTAGCACCTTACTATATCCATCCTGTAGGGGTGTTTATTTAAAATTATGTTTTAGGCACATTCCTTATTTGGTGGTACAGTATTGGTCTGAATTGCCCATATATTTGAAATGTATCTCTTCTTTTCCTCAATTTCATAAAAGGTTGAAAACATGGTTGTTTAATCAAAATGAATGGTTTTCTTTTATGAATGGAATCTCTGCTGCTGCGCCCCGCTCTCAAAAGGAAGTTATGCTTGAGGAAGCAGGATGCAGTAGCAGGGGTTCCATAATAGAGGCTGGAAGGCTCTGCAGTAGTTTTGGCTTTATTTTAAATTATTAGCGCTATTGCAGCCATGGCTCTATAATACTCAGGAGCCGCAGCTGCCAGGGAAGAAGGTGGCTGGAAGTGAGTTGACAGGGGGGAAGGTGGGGGCTGGAAGGGAGATGACATGGGGGAAGGAGGTGGCAGGAAGAGAGCTGACAGAAGGGGGAGGAGGGGACTGAAGGGAGCTGATACGGGGGGGGGGGGGGGAGAGGGCTGACAGGGAGCTGCCATGAGGGGAAGGTGAGGGCTGGAAGGGAGCTGACACAGGGGAGGAAGGAGGGGACTAACAGGGAGCTGATGGAGGAAGGTGGGGACTGGAAGGGAGCTGACACGGGGGGAAGAAGGGGGCTGGAAGGGAGCTGACACTGGGGGAAAGAAGGGGCTGGAAGGGAGCTGACAGAGGGGGGAGGTAGGGGCTGGAAGGGAGCTGACATGGAGGAGCTGACATGGGGAGATGGTGGGAGCTGGAAGGGAGCTGACACGGGGGATGGAGATGGTTGGAAGGGAGCTGACACGAGGGAAGAAGGTGACAGGAAGGGAGCTGACATGGGGGAAGGTGGGGGCTGGAAGGGGCTGGAAGGGAACTGACATGAGGGGAACGTGGAGGCTTGAAGGGAGCTGACACAGGGGGAAGGTGGGGGCAGCAAAGGAGTTGACACAGGAGGGAAGCAGGTGGCAAGAAGAGAGCTGACAGGGGGGGGAGAGAGCTGGAACCTGGGGATGGTCCTGGAGGAGGACTGAAAGAGAGCTGACACTTCGGATGGGACTGGTAGGTGTCTGGGTAATGGGGGGACGCTGGAAGGGAGGGGGCTGACACGTGGCATGGCACTGGAAGGGGGAAGGACAGAGGGTAGGATGACGGGAAGGAAGGTGACATGGGGTGGGTGGCACTGGGACTGGAAGTGAGCTGACACGTGGGCATGGCACTGGAAGGGGGAAGGACAGAGGGTAAGATGACTGGAAGGAAGGTGACATGGGGTGGGTGGCACTGGGACTGGAAGTGAGCTGATACCTGGGATGGTATTTGGACTAGAAAGAGCTGAACAGTGGGGAAGGAGGGGGCCTGGAAGGGAATGGACACCAGTGGCAGTCCTCGGAATACAAGGGGGCTGACATTGGAAGGTAATGGGAGGGGAGGACTGGAAAGGGGCTGATACCGGAGAAGGTTACTGGGACTGGAAATAGGCTAATGGAAGGAGGTAAAGAAAACAAATGAAGAGACAAGAAGGCAGATGGACTATAGACCATAGAAAGAGAGTTAAGAGAAGAAAGGAAAGCAGAAGCCTCAGATTGGGACCAGCATGATCAGAGAATAAAATAGTCAGACAACAAAGGTAGAAAAAATAATTTTATTTTCAATTTAGTGATTGGACTTTGCGTTATCTTTTTTATCTGCATTGCATGCAGAGTCTGGCTTCTAGGGGTTTCAGTTTAATTTTGTCTACATATTTTTATTTTTACTTTAGGTTGTATTCACTTATTCTGTACTTGGTGAGGGTCTGTGTTCTGAGTGTGTGACTGAGGCTGGGTGTTCTGTTAACATGGAGTTTGTACAAAGGGATCAATACTGTACTGTAGTAATTTGACTTGTTAAGCTTTTCAAATAAGGGTATGGATGTTCTATGGCTCCCTGTAGTATTTATAGTGCTGTTTTTTCTGGATAGACTCCTTGTATGAGTTTTGGAAGTTTATGCTGTTATGGTATGGTAGATTTGGCCTTAAAGATCTTCGGTGACTTTTGTAGGGTTTTATATTAGTTCACTTATATGCAAACAGGATATCCTGATATCATGGGTGACTGGAATGCAAAAGTTGGCAACAAAGAAGAAGGCAAAGTGGTTGGAAAATATGGACGGCAACAGAAACAAAGCTGGAGAAAGATTGATAGAATTCTGCAAGACCAACGATCTATTCATCTCAAATATCTTCTTTCAGCAACACAAGCAGCGACTGTAAAAATGGACTTCACCCAATGGATTGTACAAAATCAAATTGACTACATCCATGGAAGACAATGATGGAAAAGCTTAATAACATCAACAAAGACAAAATCTGGAGCTGACTGTGGTACAGATTACCATCTACTAGTATACAAAATCAAGCTAAAGTTGAAAAAGAGCAAGCCACTCATTAATGTAGCAAAATATGACTTTGAGAATATACCACTCGAATTTAAAGACTACCTTCAAAATCAATTTGCTGCTTTAGATACAAATGACAGTTCCAGAAGAGTCATGGGATGATAGCAAGAAGATTGTGTTGGAAGAAATCAAGAAATCTCTACAAAAGGTGAAAAAGCAAAAACAGCCAAAATGGATGACTGAAGAAACTCTGAAAATTGTCCAGAAACACAGAGAAGCTAAAGCCAGAGGAGAAAGAGAGGAAATCGCAGAACTCCGCAGAGATTTCCTTTTTTTTTGTAATTGAAATTTTTATTCAACAAATAATTATCAACTTCAAGTATTCCTCTACAGAAAACAAACATATATCCGCTATCCACCGAATATATAGAGTATATATGTATGCCATGTTAGACCCTCTTATGTAACAGTTACACTTCTTAACAATACTTGATTCTAACCAATAACCCTCAAACCTTTTCCCTGGAGTAGCACTTTGATCTCCCGCAGTACCATCTTGAAATTCTACTCTGTTTTTTAAACTACCCTATTCCCCTTTCTCATACTCTTCTCACCTTTCTTTCTTCTCTTATGTCCCCCATCCCCCACCCTCCTCCCCTAATTTGCTTCATATGACTCCTGGGTAAAATTGTTCTCAAATATCCTCTTCCTCCTTAATGGGAAAGGAAGTATGAATTGCATACCTATTCCTTTTCACCTCTACCATGTTGCCATGGACAGCTTAATAGATTTAAGGACATGCTATGCTTTACTTTATTAAACTAAGGGGTATATTTACCAAACAGCGGTAGCGGCTTCCCTGCGATATGGAGCCTCGGCCCCATTGAATTCAATGGGCCACAGCTCCGATATCACACAGAAGCCGCTACCATTGTTTAGTAAACATACCCCTAAATTTTCTTGACTTTCACCTCAATGTACAGGACTCTGTTCACCGACACACATTCCCCGCTGCTTCCCTCGCACATATGGGTCCCACATATGGACAGAAGGCAGTCATTTTATGTGCCTACCTTGCACTTATCTCCAGCATTTGATAAATAAAGACTAGACGACGCAAGATCTTTCCGTTTTCTAGACCCTGAACCTCTTTCCAATTGCAAGCAATTGCCATATGGATTGCTGTGACCAATTGGTGAAATATATATGCTCTGTCTTCCCCTACCTCTCTCCATTTATTTAGTAGAGCTTCCGTTGGCCCTATAACTTCCGTCCATCCTATCATATCTTGAGCTATCTCCTCCTCCACGTCCACATTTGTTGAATAACGGGACAGGCCCACCAAACATATATATAAGTCCCCATTTCTCCACATCCTTTCCAACATAAAGGGCTCCCTTGTCTACTCATTTTGGACAACCTTTGTGGTGTCATATACCTACAATATAGCATCTTGTACCTATGTTCCTGTATTGCCTTGAGACTGAGGGGATCCTTATAGCTGCAAAAAATGTTTTCCCATTTATCTCCATCCCACTGCCCTCCCATCTCTGTCTCCACGTTTTGTGATGGCGCCCTCGATAATTTTCCTGCCCCAGTCTCTTATAAATTTGTGTAATAAGGCCCTTCACTTTACCGCCCTTGCAATACAGTTTTTCAAAGGATGTTTCTTTATTGCTAAGGTCCACTCCCATTCCCTTTTGTTGGAGGAAATGTTGTAACTGGTGATATCCATACCAATCACCCCACCCAAGAAGGACTCCTTCTGCAGCTCTTCAAGTGTTCGCAACTTCCCTCTGGCCTTTAACACTTAACCTACATATTGTAAACCCTGCACCGCTCATCTCTGAAGCTGCTGGGATAGACCACCTCCTTTAAATCCTGCACATTATGATACGTTGTAATCTAATCTCTACCCCTCTACCAATCAAGCAAGTCTTTTCTTTTCGCCATATTTTCAAAGTATGGGCCACAAATGGATTTTGTTCACCACTCTCCAATTTCCCAACGTTGCTGTCCCACAAACTTTCCATTAAAGGTATTGGGCTCCATCTCTCCTGCTCAATGTGCACCCATTGACAATCAACTGGGCCTCTACACCAATTTAATAATGTTTTCAGCTGTGCCGCCTTATAGTACCGTACTATAACTGGAGTGCCCAGTCCCCCCTCTTCCCTTCTTTGGCACATCACCATCCTGCTCACCCTAGGGGGGGCAACGCCTCCAGATATAGGAGAAGATTTTCTTTTATAAAAGCTGTAACATCTGAGATGGTATCTCAATGGGCAGAGAGAAAAATAGAAACAATAGTATGGGAAGGATATTCATCTTGACAATAGCTACTTTGCCTAACCATGAAAAAGTTGATTTCTCTATCAAGCCACTTTTGATCTTCTTTGCTCAGTCTATTTAATCCCACTTCTCACACATAGTGTTCCACCTCCTCAGGCCCCTTCCCCTGCTCCAATTTGTAAAGATTTTGGTAGAAGTTGCAGAATAATTCTTGAATATTGGTTGTCTCAAACTCCCACTGTCTCTGTCGATTTTTCAATTTAAATATCTGTTGCTGGATACGTCTCTCTTAGTTGCCTGGCTAGATACCTTCCCATTTTATTTCCTCTGACAAAATATGCATGTTTTAATTTTGTCATTTGACATGCCCAATCTGCCAACTGCATCCGATCTAGTTCCCAACAAATTTGTTCTATTTGAATTAATAACCATTCCCCCCCTCTAATTTTTGCTCCTTTAATAATAGCTGCAATTTAGTTTGTAATTCTGCTTCCAACTTCTATTTATGTCTTTTCTTTTTGATTGCTAATGAGGCGCCCTCTTATCACCATCCCACACCACATCACGGGAGATGTCTTCTATTACATTGTTCCCAAAATATCCTTTAAGGCCTGCTTTTATGCTCTAGACCCCCTCAGGCTCATCCAACAGTGTTCCATTTAACCGCTAAAATCGTAGACCCCCAAAATTTCTGTGAATGGCTACATCTGCTATATCTGGGTGTGATCAGACCATGTTATAGGGCCTAGGTTTACTTCTTCAAGTTGATTTATTAGTTTCCCATCCACCTAAAGCATATCGATCCTACTATATGAGTTATGTGGGTATGAAAAGTAGGTGTATTCCCTATGTGTCCCATTTAGATGTCTCCAAGCATCCACCACTCCTAATTTTACCATCAGCCTCTTCATTTGCACTCTACATCCCCGGTCCCCCCCCAGATCTCCCCGGAAGCTGTCTATTTTGGGGTTTATGGTAAGGGTCCTTCCTGATGTTCTTCCAAATACTGTAGGACTTTCATATAAAATTTTCCGTGAGCCACGTTGGGTGCATAAATATTGCATAGCATTAGGGCTTTGTCACCTTTCCATATTATAAAGCACTTTATCACTTCCTTTTCCTGAGTCACCATGCTCCTAGCAAACATTATGCCCACCCCTCCTTTTTTTGGTTTCTCCATATTAGTTGCCAAATACACTTGCTCAAAACCACCCATACGTACACCCAGTCCTTAATATATAATAATAATAATATATCTGCTATAAGGCGGGTTCCTTCCCACACCAATGCTCGTCACTTCTGCCAGGTGTTGAGTCCATGTACATTCAGTGTGACTATCCTTAAATCATGTCCCATGTTCATATCCTTTAACATCTACTTCACATTGTCCCAGGAGTACACTCTCGTATTTCATATCCTGCATCCCCCCCCCCTTCTCACTTACCCCTATCTTCCCCCTCCCCCCTCCCGCCTTCCTCTCCCCCTTCTAGAGCCTCCTTTGCTCTTCCCACCCTTCAGATGTAACGCCATCCTTCCCTGCTCGCTCTGTTCCACTTCCCAAGTTTCCCTTATTCCCTTTTCACGTCACACATCAAGCCAATCCCAATCACATTCACCCATCTTCCCCTCAAATCCCCACTCAGACCTTCACTCTTATATTCACACAAATAATTATGCTGTGCGGTATATCCTGCTTCATTTTCAGTCCCCCTGCAGCACTTATCCCTATATATATCCTATGCATTTGCCAGCTTTTATCACGTCCCTAACCATTATCATCTGCCCAGCGCAGAGTTAATAGTGTTCCATTTGCTGCCACTGTTTATCACCCATCATTTGTTTTCTTCAGTCCACTTTTCTTTGCTCTTTTATCTTTCCGCTCCACCCATTGCCACTTCTTCCTCACAACCTGTTGAGTTTCCTCAGTGTTCCCAAGCTCTGGTATTCGCTCCATCCCCGCATCCTTCATAGCTTCCACAAGCTCAGGCAGAGTGAGTGTTCCATTTATAGTGAAAGCCAAACCTATCGGGAATAGCCATTTATATTTAATATTGTCCTCTTTCAAGAGTACTGTATAAGTACTCCAAATTTTATGACGTTGCAGTGTGGCATAGGCAAGGTCTGCATAAATTGCGATTTTATGGCCCTGCCAGTCAAATCAGCCGAGATTTTGGTTGCAATATTTTTTTTAATACCATAGTCATGTAGACAAATAATGATGTCTCGTGGCTGGCCACTGGGTCCTGGTCCAAGTGATCTGTGGGCTCTTATCCAATTTGATTTCTCATTCAGGTTCAGCCCCACCATGTCTGCTCACACTGCTTTACAAATTTCTTGTGCAGTTTTGAAACAGTCGAGTTTCCTCCTCTAGCACTCCTCTTATACGAAGACTATTCCTGCACGTTCTTTTTTCTAAATCCTCCACTTTCAAAGCTAAGGCTTCATTTGCTGCTTCCAGACCTTGCATTTTAATAGTAATGCTTTCAGTTTTGCCCTCCAACTCCTCTACTTGTCCTTCTGCTTTAGTCACCCTATTGCACACCTCATATAATTCTGATCTGATTCTGCCAGCATTTCTTCCATATCATTCTTTAATCCTGCGATTTCAGTTCTGGTTTCTGTGAATCAAGATCTCAACTCTTCCTTAGATATCGATAGCAGCGCTCCTGCTCCACTTTCTTCTTCCATTTCACTCTGCTCGCTGTTTGTTTCCTGCTCAGGCTATACCTTGGATACTATTTTTTCTTTTTCTTTCTGCTATCCTCGGGCATTGGCAAATGCACAGCCACGCAGCTGGCATGACCGCCTCGGGATCCCCTCCCTTTTGCCCTCTCCCCTCCCCGCACTCCCCCTCCCCCCCCCGAGACCCTCCCCCTTAATAATTCACCACGTTACACCGAGGGTTTTCTTTCACCAACTAATTCTATTTATTTACAGACAATGGTTATTAACAGCACCAAACTGTTGGCCACAGCATGCACGTAACAATCCACACAACACAGTATACAACTTCTTCCTTTTGCCCCCTCGAGAGACACAGCCAATATCCCACGTACTTTGTAACTGTCTGGCGGCGAAGTTATGCCGTAAAAGCATTATTCTCCGTCCCTCCGTCTTTCATGTCCTTCAGGCACAAGATGTTACGCCTGCCGTTCAAGCAGACTTGGCAACCTTATCATCGTTACCTCCCTCCTTTTGCCCGCCGTCGAAGCCAGGCAGGGGGCCCTCTGAGCGATGTTCTGGTCACCATCTTACTCTCTCTGGGGACAGGTCCATGTTTCGCTCCTGTACCTTGCCCCCTTTACTTAAGGCCTAGGCTGTGTTCTCTCTCACCGGGTGCGTTTCTTCCGGCCGTCATGCGTGCTGTGACTCTTCCCCCCCCCCCATTGTTAATTGGGGGGGGGGGGGGGGGTGTCCGGCTTCCTCTTGGAAAGGGGGGGGGCGAGCGGCAAAGAGGCCAAGCACGCGCCGAGCGCGCGCCTTTGTACTCGGCTCTTTGCCCGCCCCCCCTCCCCGCCCCCCTCACCGAAATCTCGGCGAGCCATCGCGCGCCTGTGCCGGGCCGCGTTGATTCGCGGCCCGGACTCAGCCACGCAGCTGGCATGACCGCCTCGGGATCCCCTCCCTTTTGCCCTCCCCGCACTCCCCCTCCCCCCCCCGAGACCCTCCCCCTTAATAATTCACCACGTTACACCGAGGGTTTTCTTTCACCAACTAATTCTATTTATTTACAGACAATGGTTATTAACAGCACCAAACTGTTGGCCACAGCATGCACGTAACAATCCACACAACACAGTATACAACTTCTTCCTTTTGCCCCCTCGAGAGACACAGCCAATATCCCACGTACTTTGTAACTGTCCGGCGGCGAAGTTATGCCGTAAAAGCATTATTCTCCGTCCCTCCGTCTTTCATGTCCTTCAGGCACAAGCTGTTACGCCTGCCGTTCAAGCAGACTTGGCAACCTTATCATCGTTACCTCCCTCCTTTTGCCCGCCGTCGAAGCCAGGCAGGGGGCCCTCTGAGCGATGTTCTGGTCACCATCTTACTCTCTCCGGGGACAGGTCCATGTTTCGCTCCTGTACCTTGCCCCCTTTACTTAAGGCCTAGGCTGTGTTCTCTCTCACCGGGTGCGTTTCTTCCGGCCAACCCCGCCAACCGCGAATCCTCGCTTGTTGACGGGGCCCCACCTCTCAACGCGCCGCTGTGGCCAACCTCTGCCTCTGCCATAATCGTTCGATCGTCTCCTGCACTGCACAGAGAAAAATGTCCATTCCGATGTCGGACAAATGCACTCCATCTGCGCGATACATCCCCGGGCACTTCTCTTCTATGAGGTCGTGCATGATGTTGTATCCCCCTATGGCCCCCATGAAGCGGGCCATCCATCTGTTCACTTTTCTTCTTGTCCTCTCTACCGCCCTGTGCGAGTTCTCTCCCCGCCACACACGCCGAGGTATGATGTGTGACCATGCCACTACCGTCCCGGGAAATGTCTTAGCCAACGTTAGCAGGTCGCCTTGCATCTTTTTGGTGAGCTCGACGCTGCGCGTAGATGCCAGGTCGTTGCCCCCCAAGTGGATCGCAATCATCCACGGGTTCCCGGTCGATCTCTTCTGCTGGATCAAGGACGGCATTAGCTGGTCCCACACCATACCCCGTCGTCCTAACCACACCACCGACACCTCTGTACTCGGGAATCCCAAATTCCCCCCCTTGCGGTCTGCATTGAGTCCGCTTTTGGGCCCAGTGAACGTATGAATGGCCACATATCCACACTTCTCGCGGCCATAGGTGGCAACTCACTCCTGCATGGATCACAATCAAAGACATGGTTATGGCAGTATTCATACACATTGATCCGTCACTTTTTCTGTACATAACATGCTGATCCATCCCCTTTTTTTTTTTTTTTGCTTATTACTTAATACATTGTTCGTCATTGCGCCGGACGTATATACAGTTTGTATCTATCCGAGCGCCACCTGCCTATTCTCATTATCTGCTCTCCGGACATCCCGATGCTGGCTGCCGTAGAAGCAGCCCCAATGCGAAAGGAGTGCGAGCCGTATAAGCTTGCATCCCGTCCCAGGCGTTCAATTGTTAACTTGAGTACTCTGGTGAATTGGAAACGTGATAGGGGTGCCCCGTTCGCATGTACGAACCATTGATTATTTGAGTACGCCCGTAACTGTTGGTAGGCCAGGGCATTCTTCAGCGGGCAGGAAGGGTCGTTGTGTACTGCTGCCAGCACCACTTTTTTCCCTTTCCCCTCCGTGTCGGTCTTGGATCTGCGCAATTGTAGCTCTACGGCCGTAGTGCGTATGTTCACATCTCGCTTTTCCAGACCTCCACGGGCTGTCCCCTGCTCCGTGGATGTGGAAGCCACGAGCTCCCCTACTCGAAATGCCCCGTAGAAGGCCCAGGAAAAGGCGCATCGAAACAACCTCGTCTCGTACTCGTCGTAACACACTCTGCTGGTCAGTACCATCAGTTGTTGGACCTGATGCGGGACCGATGTCTTGACTTCGTCGGCTTCGGGTGCCAGTTGGTGAAAAAGCCCGATCTTAGAACGAGAAAGAGCATCGGCAATGTTATTATTCTCGCCCTCGATGTGCTTGGCACTAAGGGTTATGTTATGCGCCAGGCATAGGAACACTATTTGCCTTATTAGCGCGACCACCCTTGGCGTCTTTGCTCTCATCCTGTTCACCGCCCATACCACCGCTAGGTTATCGGTATGGAAGGTGATAGCTCTATTGGCGAGCTCATGTGCCCAGATGTCCAGGGCCACCATTATAGGGAACAGCTCCAGGAACGTGATGTCCCTGGTGATCCCCGTCGTGTGCCACTCTCTGGGCCATGTCTCCGCGCACCACGCACCCTTATAGTATATGCCGAAACCAATCCCTCCCGAGGCATCGGTGAAGAATTCAAGTTCCGCATTAGATACTGGGCGCGCTTGCCAGAAGGCAAGGCCGTTGAAGTCGTGCAGGAACTGTAACCAGACCTGCAAGTCTTCCTTTATCTCTCTGGTGACTCTGATGCGGTGGTATTTTTTTGCTTTGCCTTTGGTTGCCCATGCCATACGACGGCAGAACACCCTCCCCATGGGTATCACCCTGCACGCAAAGCACAGGAGGCCCATCATGGACTGGAATTGTTGTAGTGTCGCTTTTCGCTGGCTAAGCAACAGTTGCATATCTTCTTCAACTTTAGCACTTTTTCGGCTGGCAAGCGCGACCTGCGCGCTGGCACATCTAGTTGTATGCCCAGGAAGGTGATGATCCTCTTTGGGCCCTCAGTTTTTTCTTTTGCTAACGGGATCCCAAACGCCCGTGCCGTCTGCTCGAAGATATCCAATATCCTTTTGCAGTCATCATGGTCTTTTCCCACGAATAGGAAATCGTCCAGATAGTGCACTACCGTATTGGGGCCGGCGAGGTCTTCGACCACCCAGTGTATGAATGAACTGAATTGTTCAAAGTATGCACATGAGACCGCGCATCCCATGGGCAAACATTTGTCATAGAAGAACTCTCCATTGAATGAGAAGCCCAACAGTGGAAAAGATTCAGGGTGAACCGGCAATAAGCGGAACGCGGACTCAATATCCGCCTTCGCTAGTTGCGCTCTCGGCCCCTTGCTTCGTATGAGTGTAACTGCCTGGTCCATGGTTGCATATTTGACCGAGCATAATGCCGGGTCGATGTAATCATTGACGGACTGCCCCTCAGGGTATGATAGGTTATGGATTAACCTAAATTGTCCCGGCTCCTTTTTGGGTATGACCCCCAATGGGGAGACTACGAGGCCCTTGAATGGGGGTGACTGAAAAGGACCTGCTATTCTCCCCATCCCCAATTCTTTTACTATTTTGCTGCGGGCGATCTCGTTATGTTTACGGACAGATGGTGGGTTGTCCAGTAAGCGGGTTCGTGTTCTGTTCGTTAAGATTAGGGATGGAATGCGGAAACCCTGTGCGAAACCATTTTCTATACTGATAGCCATATCTCGCTTAGGGTATGCTCTTAGCCATGGCCTCATACGCTCAAGGCTGATGGGTGTTGGTGCCAACCCCTTCTGTGGCTCGCTGGTGTACTGCTCTGAAAGGCTTCGCCTCTCTTGCCATCCTGCAAGTGAAAGCTGGATGACCTCCGCCGCATCCCGAGCAGGCGTGCTTGAATTTACACGGCTGCCAAGTACAACTCCCTGCGTTGTACTGCCTACATGCCCGTCTCCCTGGCCACTGATTGGCCTGCCTCGCTTGGCTGATCTGAAATGGCTGTTGCCACTGGGTGTTCGGGAGTGGCTGCTGAAGCCCATCCTGCGACAATGGCCTATTGTGTGCCATTTCTTCGGACCACATGTCCAGCACTCTATGATGCCATGCCAGTGTGGGATCGTCAGCCATGTTTCTCCTGAACTTGACATCATAATTTAGCCATGCCCATCCACCATATTGCTTATGCGCGCGGATGATCGTGTCCAGGTACTTGGTCAGGTATGGCCCCGTTTCGGGTTCTTTTTCCATCACCACGCTCATAAAGAGGTGGAATGCTGCCACCCAGTTGCTGATAGATTTGGTAACTTTGGGTTTCCTATCCTTCTCGTTTCTTTTTTCCCTATCCCTTCCGCTGGTGGACTCATCCTCATGATCCCTGAGCAGGAGAGAGAATATGTCGATATATTCTCTCTTCCAGATTCTCTTTTTTATCTTTTTTGGCACCGACACGGCCAGGGAGCTCACCCCGCAGCGTGGGTCACGACTGGCGTCGTGCCAATCCATCCGCATTCTTTGGGCCTCTCCCGCCATCGTGCATGTGCTGTCCCCGCCTCTCTGGGTTTGCCCAGACCAAGCTTGTCTGAGGGGATTGGAGTGTTTTGAGCTCTTCTTTCTCTTAACTTTCTTTAACGCGTAGCGCATCACTTCTGCCCATTCTATGTCCTTTTCACTGTCGGAACTGGACTCGTCCGATGAGGACGTTGATATCTCTGATGCCCCTTTTTCGCACCCCGACTTACCCTGAGCTGCGTTGGGTGCGGTCACACTGGCGCTCGTCGATGGCACTTCATAGCTCGTAGAGCTCGTTGCTCCGAGCCGCTGTTTGACTGAGTTCAGGCCGTGCTGCGTAACCTGATCCCGAACCATCTGTAGCAGGTCGTCTAGTTCTGGGTTCTGTGGCGGTGCCGCGTTCCCCGATTGCTGCGGCGCCTTCTTCCTTGTACTGTGCCGCGGTTTCACTGCTGCTGCGGGGGCGGTTGCTTCACGGCGAGCCTTCTGTCGTCTCGTATTTGGACCGGCCGCTGCTCGTGTCTTTGATGACGTTGTCGCCTTCGGTGCCGCCTTTGCGCCTTGCGGCCTGGACGCCTTTGCTGTCTCTCTTCTCGGCATTTCTCCCTAGGATAGAGTTACTATGCAGAGGCAATGGAAGTCTACATTACTATCTTTCAGGATGCCAGCTATACTGTGCTCCACACATTTCTTCTGACTTACATATACACTTTAGGGCTATCTCTATCCCCCTACATCTCTACTGTATATCCATATGCATACTAACATTCTCCTATACCTGCGTCCACTACCTTACCTAGCCCCGCTTATCTACCCTTTCACCTTTGTGATTTACATATCAGCAAATAAGACAAAGAAATTTTTACACCGTCTGCCTTACCACTTTTGTCCAGGAGATGGCAGCCTTACGCCTTCTTTTCCTAGCTCCCTTGCTTTCTGTCTCTATCTATCAGTGCTCTGTCCCGTTTAAGGGTACAGTTGAGGTATTTACTTATTTTTTCTTTTTATTTTATATTAATATAGCATAATAAACACCAGCTTGTGTCCTCTTATCCCTCTGCTACCTGGCTGCCCTCTGTTTGGGCTTCCCGCTAGACCTCCGTGTCTCCACGTGTCCGTGTCGGGTACCTCCATTTTTTTTTTTTTTTGTTTCCATGGGTTTTGTTTAGCCCCCCCCCATAGCCCAGCCTTTCTTTCCCGGGTTCCCTCACTCTTGTCCCCTAGCAACCGGTGGGGAGGATTCCTTTTTAAATTATCTTTTGTTAAGTTGTACCCCATCGTGCTGCCGCTGCTCTCCTTTCAACCCCCTCCCCCCCCCCCGGACTCGTCTGCCGATTCATGGCTCTCTCCCGCCGTAAGCACTGAAAACCGCTATACTAACTGCACTTTTTTTTTTTTTTACGCTGCAGTCATACTTGCGGTTTTGTTTTGCTTTTTGGTGCTTCCTCGCGTTGCCCCCGATCACTCCGGTGCAACCCCACGCTCTCGGAATTACAGAGCTGCGCCGCCAGAGCCTGCGCTGCCACCTCCCGTCTCCGATCGCTGTCCGGAGATACAGGGGGGGGGGTGGGGGGGCTCTGCTTGCGGCCTCAGCTGCTGGAGCGGTCGTCGAGAAGCAGGCCACTTGATCGCTGTCCGATGTCCGGCTTCCTCTTGGAAAGGGGGGGGGGCGAGCGGCAAAGAGGCCGAGCACGCGCCGAGCGCGCGCCTTTGTACTCGGCTCTTTGCCCGCCCCCCCCCTCCCCCGCCCCCCTCACCGAAATCTCGGCGAGCCATCGCGCGCCTGTGCCGGGCCGCGTTGATTCGCGGCCCGGACTTAATCTTGCAAATCTGCCATTTTTTTATGAGCTGAAGTCATTATTCACCTCTCTGTTTAATCAGGTGTCTGTGATAATCACTGGTGATGCTCTCACCTCTTTGGGAACCTCTTTATCACCATCTTTCTCCTTATTTCAGCAGAGCTAGTCCCCTAGCCGTCCACGCCAGTCGGATGATGTCATTTCCTCCTCCTCAACAGAGATTTCCAACGTACAGCAAGACAAGACAAGGAGAAGTACTACAATGACACATGCAAGGAAATAGAATCAGAAACTATTAGAGGAAGAACAAGATCGTCTTTCCTAAAGCTATGAGAGTTAAAGAAAGAATTACAGCCTCGAATTGGAATGTTACAAGATGCTCAAGGATTATTATTATTATTACTAAGCATTTATAAAGCGCTGCAACGTACGAAGTGCTGTACAAACATAAAAAGAGACAGTCCCTGCCCATTAGAGCTCACAATCTAGTCAAGAGAAAATATGAAATAAATTAGATAATACAAATAACAATTAAAAAGACAAGAATAAATGTTTATGGAGAGAACAAGAAAGGACGAGTTAGGAACAAACAGCAATAGTGAAGAAATGGGATTTCAATTTGGATTTGAAGATGGCCAGGGAGGAGGCTTGGCGGACAGAGACAGGTAGAGAATTCCAGGAAAAGGGTGCAGCCAGTTGAAAGGAGCGAAGTCTAGAATTAGCAGTACGAGTAAAAGGCCTAGATAAACGAAGACAATTAGATGAGCAGAGTAGGCGAGAGGGGGTGTAGGTAGAGATGAGGGATGAAAGGTAATGAGAGGCAGAAGAATGAATACATTTATAGGTTAGAAGGAGGAGTTTGAACTGGATACGGAAGTGGATGGGGAGCCAGTGAAGTGACATGAGAAGAGGAGTAATGTGTGAAAAACGAGACTGACGGAAAATCAGACGAGCTGCAGAATGTTGAATAGACTGGAGAGGAAAGAGGTGGTTAGAAGGGAGGCCAGCAAGGAGAAGGTTACAGTAATCAAGGCGGGAGGTGATTAAAGAGTGCACAATCAGTTTAGTAGTGTTATCAGAGAGAAAAGGGCGAATCTTGGAGATATTGTAAAGAAAGAAACGGCATGTTTTAGCAATGTTTTGGATATGTAAAGAGAAGGAGAGAGATGAGTCAAAGATAACACCAAGGTTCCGTGCCAAAGAGACAGGAAGGATAACAGAGTTATCCACAGAGAATGAGAAAGGGGAAGGAGGAGGAGAGGCATTAGGGGGAAAGACAAGGAGTTCAGTTTTGGCCATGTTCAGCTTCAAGCCGCAGTAGGACATCCAGGAAGCAATGTCAGAGAGGCAGGCCGAGATCTTAGCTTGAATTTCAGGAGAGATAACAGGCATAGAGAGGTAGATTTGAGAGTTGTCAACATAGAGATGATAGTGAAAGCCATGGGAAGAGATAAGGGCACCAAGGGATTGGGTATAGAGAGAGAAGAGGAGCAGACCTAAGACAGAACCTTGAGGTACACCCACAGGTAAAGGGATAGAAGAGGAGGAGGAGCCACCGAAGTACACACTGAAAGAACGGTGGGAGAGATAGGAGGAGATCCAAGAAAGTACAGAGCCTTTGAAACCGAGTGAAGACAGGGTGATAAGAAGAAGATTGTGGTCAATGGTGTCAAAGGCAGCAGAGAGATCCAGAAGAATGAGGACAGAATAAAAGCCTTTGGACTTAGCCAGAAACAAATCATTGGCAACTTTGGTAAGAGCCGTTTCGGTAGAATGTAGGGGATGGAAACCGGATTGTAAAGGATCTAGGAGGGCATGAGAGAAGAGGAAGTTGAGACAGCGGTGGTAGACAGCACGCTCAAGTAATTTAGAAATGAAGGGAAGGAGAAAGATGGGACGATAGTTAGAAGGACAGGAGGGATCGAGTGAGGGTTTCTTGAGGAGGGGTGTGACAATAGCATGCTTGAAGTCAGAAGGGAAGGTAGCAGTGGAGAGCGATAGGTTGAGAATATGAGTGATGGAGGGGATGATAGTGGAAGAAATGGAGCTAAGGAGGTGGGTGGGCATAGGATCAGAAGGGCAGGTAGTCAGCTTAGAGGAAGAAAGAAGGAGTGTTGTTCCCTCATCAGAGACCAGAGGGAAGGAAGAAAGGGAAGCAGAAGTAAGGGGGGAGAGTTGGGAAAAAGGGGGGAAGAAGAGGAAGTAGTGAAATGGAGGGTGATTTTATGGATTTTGTCATGGAAGTACTGTGCCAAGGTTTGAGCAGGAAGGGAGGTAGGAGTCAGAGGTAGGGGCACATTGAGGAGAGAATTGAGTGTATAAAAAAGACGATGAGGATTAGAGACAAGAGAGTTAGTCAGATGGGTGAAGTAGATTTGTTTGGCAAGTGCATGTTGAACGATGCTGAGAAGATCAAGAAAAGGTGGAAAGAGTATACAAAGTCATTATATGATAAAAATCAAGTGGACCAACAGCCGTTTAAACCTATACCTTATGATCAGGAACCATTGGTGATGAAAGAAGTCAAAGCAGCATTGAAAGCCTTATCAAAGAACAAAGCACTGGGCATTGATGGCATTACCACTGAAGTATTACAGCAATCAGATGAAACTGTTACCATACTTACAAGGCTCTGCCAGGAAATTTGGAAGACAAATTTATGGCCAACTGACTGGAAAAGATCTGTGCTTATATCAATACTGGTGATCCAACTGACTATGGAAATTATCGCACTCCTCTGATCCCACATGCCAGCAAGATTTTACTCAAGATCATTGAGCAGAGACTACAACCATACCTGAACAAGAACTGCCTGAAGTGCAAGTAGGACTCAGGAAAGGGCGAGGAACTAGAGACATCATCACAGATGTGAGATGGATCCTTGAAAAGACAAAAGGATATCCATATGTGTTTTATTGACTACAGCAAGGCTTTTAACTGTGTAAACCATGAATAACTCTGAGCCACATTAAGAAGCATGGGTATACCAGAACACCTGATAGTTCTCTTGCACAACCTTTACATTGATCGAGAAGCAACAGTTCAAACAGAACTAGGAGAAACAGAATGGTTTAAAATCAGCAAAGGTGTATGACAAGGCTGCATTCTTTCCCCTTACCTCTTTAATTTATATGCAGAAAAAATAGCCAGAGAAGCAGAACTGTATAAAGACAACCGAGGTGTGAAGATTGGTGGAAGACTCATCAACAACCTTCGCTATGCTGATGATACCACATTATTGGCTGAAAGTGAAGACAATCTGAAACATTTGCTTCTCAAGATCAAGGAACATAGTCTTAAAATGTGCCTGCACAATAATGTTAAAAAGACAAAGATCCTGACAACTGGCAAATTTCAATAAGTTCATCATTGATGGTGAAGAAATTGAAATAGTTGACAACTTTAAACTACATGGATCAACAATCAATAAAGAAAGGACAAACAGTTAAGAAATCCGACGACTCATTGCTCTTGGCAGAATGGCTATGAAAGACCTAGACAAGATTCTCAAAAGCAGAGATGTCTCTTTCCATACAAAGATTCAACTTGTCCAGGCCATGATATTTTCAATAACATCACATGGATGCGAAAGTTGGACAGTGAAAAAGATAGACAGGAAGAAAATTGACGCCTTTGAATTATGGTGCGGGCGACAAATACTGTGTATATCATGGACTGCCTGAAGAACAAACCAGTCAGTACTAGAGGAGATCAAACCTAAACTTTCCTTAGAAGCTCAGATGAGATGACAAGACTTCGGCTTTCATACTTTGGACACATCATGCGAAGAGAAATATTGGTAAAGAATGACATAATGCTTGGCAAGGTAGAAAGTCAATGCAAAAGGGGAAGGCCAACAATGAGATGGATCAATGCAATAACAGCAGCTATAGTTGACACTTTATAGTCAACACTTTATAGTTGACTGACGACTGAACACAGTTTAGGTCAACTATCCAGAGGGTCACCATGAGTCGACACTGACTCGACAGCACTTAACAAATAACAACAATACCTATATGCCTGGTACTGGAGAATGTTTATGTTGTTGTTAGTGAGATAACCAGAATCAAGATTTTTTTTGTACTATCACAGCCTGTTTGAATGATGCTAAGTATTTACTGCTAATTAGTTATTTTTATTCTGGCTATGCATTTGTCCTTTCACTGCAATTTTCTTTCAACATTGAATTTGACGGAGAAATACTAGCATCACGTGAAAAAAGTTCACAAAGGAGTTTTGGGAAAAAGGAGGGTGGGGTGTAGCCAACAATAAAGAGGGAGGGACACCGATTTATAGGTTGCAGCAGAAAGCCAGAAATCCTAGCATGGCTCTGCCAGAGCCAGCCATAGGCTTGCAGCAGGACAGCTTCGAGCTGCGATCGAGGCTGTCGGCAGCTATGGTGGGCCCAAGTCAGTCCTGGGCAGTGGTGGCAAAATTTAAAAAGAAAAGTGAAACCGTGGGGCTGGGTTCAGGCAGTATATGGGGTTATGCAGGTGTCAGGGAGAGCTGCAATCACCATGGCTGCTCCCATTTAAGGCCCGCGATGCTTGTGGCTACTCCTGGGCACTGCCGCCACAATTCTCACAGCAGTCCAGCACTCTACAGTAGCGACAAGCACCACAGACCTTAAACAGGAACAGCCACAGTGATCACGGCTCTCCCCGATGCTGTATGACTCCAGAGTGGAGTAGTAGCCTAGTGGTTAGCGCACTGGCTTGGGAACCCAGAGACCAGCATTCAATTCCCACTAGCACTCCTTGTGGCCTTGGGCAAGTCACTTAACCCTCCATTGCTCAGAAAAATCCAAGTTATCAATGTCCCTGTTTAATGTACATTACCAAGTTTAAGTTACAATGTAAACTGCTTTGACTGAAATGATAAAGTGGTATTAAAAAACTGTTAAATAAATATGCTGCCCAAGCCCAGCCCCATGGTTCCGCTCAGCCACCATCATGGGGCTTCACCTTTCTTTTTAAATTCTGCCGCCACTGCCCGGGGCTGACTCAGGCCCACCACGACCACTGACAGCCCGGATCACAGCCCAGAGCTGTCCTGCTGCCCACCTCAACATCCATTTATATTAGCACTGGAATAGGACTTGAAATGGATTGATGCTGGAGGATGTGGGGACTGGGGGACTGGAAGGGAGATGATACTGGAGGAGGACTGATGCTGAAGGTGGGGGCTAGAAATTAGAAGTGATGATGCTGAGAGGGACAGGGTTTAGAAGGGAGCTGCTGCTGGGAGGAACTGGGACTAGAAGGGAGCGCATGCTTGTTGGTGCTGGGACTGGAAGGGAGCTGATGCTGAGAGGGACTGGAACTAGAGAAATGGCCTAGTGGTTAGGACGCTTATTTGGTAACCAAGAGACCAGGGTTCAGTTCCAACTAACACTCCCTGTTTACCTTGTGCAAGTCACCTAATTCTCCATTATTTCAAAAAAAAAACCTGGCAATCTACTTCTGGTCATACTACCAAGGAAACCCAGGAGCTGTTGGCTTGCCAGGAGTAGGCATTGATTCAAAGGTATGCATTGCCTAAAGCCCACTAACAAGCTGTGTCTTTTTCAGTCTCCAATAGATCTGGGGCCCTCTCTGGCTTGTGGGTCCAGGGCAATTGCCAGGTTGCAGCCCTCCTAATGCCAATCCTGACATCTACTGTCTTTTATTTTGTACAGTACGGGAGAAATGAATTTCTATTTCTCTTGTGTTGCGTTTGGCTTTCTGAGGTTTTAGTTTCATTTTTGTCTATATATTTCTATTTTGTGCTCATTTATTGAGGAAGGCCTATCTGTTTTGTGTGTGTGTGTGTGTGTGTACAGCCAATGCTAGGTATTCTGTTGGTATGGAATTTCTGTTTAAGAATGTGTAGCAATCTTGCTTGCTCAGTTTCAACATTGCCCTCTCTGCAATTACCTTTTGGAGGCAGGGGCAGGACAGGTGGTAGGGTGGGGGCGGGACAGGGGGCAAGGCAGGGGTGGGCATGGGCATGGGCGGAGCATGGCTAGCCACAGGTGGCGGCTTTTTCTCTTTCAAAATGTTGGCATCTCTAGTTCGGAGCTGTAGACCTTTTTAAGATGGGCTGCTGACAATCCCTTTGGAGAGGGTCAGGTAATTTTCTATATCCCTTTCACAATACTCTATTCAGGCATTTTCTTGAGAATTTAGCTTGTTATTTATTTATTGTTCTTTCTTTCTATATTTTCAGTGTGTGTCCTATCTTCTTTCTGTCCTTTACCCAGCTCCTGCTCTCTGCAGTGCTGTGTCTCCCTTCTTAACACTTTACTTTATTACCTACCTACCTACAGTACCTACCCACCCACCCCTGGCTTAACATTCTTTCATAGTCTTTTTCTGCTCATTGACACAATTACTCAGTTGCACCTGCACCCACCAGGACCTCTCTCCTCCCTCTCCACCTGTATCTCCTCTGATTTCTCTTCTCTTCTCTCTCTCCTATGGCTCCACATCACTTTGTGTTCTTGATGTTAACTCTCACAAATCTTTTCTCCTCGTTCCAACAAGTCCATGACCCTACTTCTCATTACCCACTCCTTACTGTCCCCACCTCCCCTACCATTTAGTCTTCTACATTATCATCTGCCCTTGAGCTTCATCATTTTCTTCCTCTCATACAGCCATCTCCACTCTCACTGAGGTAACCTCACCCTCTCTTCATCATGCCTCCTCCTCTCTTCCCCGTTCTCTCCTACTCCTTCTCCTTCTCTCATCTGGAAATGTCAAACCCAACCCTGGAGACTTCTATCTGTGCCATTCTCTTCTACTGCCAACTCCAGACTTCACTCCTTTCACCTTGCTGCTCCTTATGCCTGGAACAAATCATCTGAGTCTGTAAGTCAGGCTTCTTCTCTGGCCCTTTTCAAATCCAGGCTGAGAACTCACCTCTTCATTGCCGCTTTTGGATCCTGATCCACCTAATCTCTCTTGTGTTTCCTTATCGTTCCCCTAGATGTATCCTTGTCCACAGCTGCTTTGTTGTCTGTCTTGATTAGATTGTAAGTTCTGATGAGCAGGGATTGTCTTTTACATGTGTCTGTGCAGCGCTGCGCACATCTTGTAGTGCTATACAAATGATCAGTAGTAGTAACTCTGGCCCCCTTAGACTTTCTTCACACTCCCAAGACAGATCAATGGGTAACCTCTCAAATCTGGCTCATTTCCCTCTCCTTTCTTCTCTCCCTTTTTCATGCGCCTTGTGAATGCACGTTCTGTCTTCAATAAACTTGCCTTCATGCATGACTTCCTCCTAGCTCTTACTGAAACTTGACTTCTTCCTGAAGACTCTTCTTCAGGTGCTGCTCTCTGTCACAGAGGCTATCTATTTTCTCATACACCCCAGTCCATTGGCTGTAGTAGCAGTGCTGGTTTTTCACTCTCTCAGTCCTGCCAATTTCAGCCCTTCCTTCTGCTTCCATCTAGTTCATTTGCTCCCTTTGAAGTCCATGCCATCGGCTTATTTGTTCCACTACCTCTCCAGGTAGCTGTCATTTATCAACCCACCCACAAGTCCACTCTACCTTTATCAAAGGCTTTGACTCCTGGTTCTCCTCCTTTCTGGATGCATCTTCTTCTTCCCTTATCCTTGGGGATTTTAACATTCACATTGATGACCATTCTGACCTTTATGCCTTAAAGCTCCTTTCCCTAAACTCAGCATTCAACTTCCAGTTGTGCTCTACCACTCCTACTCAAAAGTATGGCCACTATTTTGACTCACTCTCAAACTTCTCCACCTCAGTTCTTCCCTTATCTGACCATAAGCTGCTAACCTTCACCCTTAACCACCACCCAGTCTCTACCAACATGTTTAGGAAACTTCACACACAATCAACCCTTCAGCTCTCTCCACTGCTATCTTATTACCTCTTTCCCCACCATGTTCTCTGGGTCCCTTGATGAGGCAGCATATTCCTATAACACTATACTTTCCTCTGCTCTGAATGCTCTGGCTCCTTCCATTCCAAGCCCTGTTAGGCGTACCATACTTCAACCCTGGTTGTCCTCAACAATCCACTATCTACATACTTGTGCCTGCTTAGCTGAGTGCCTTTGGCTTAAATCACGCACCTTTGCTGACTATCTACATTTCAAATTCATGCTAACCTCTTTCCAGTCAGCCATAACACTCGACAAGCAAGGGTACTATGTCCATCTGACTAACTTTCTTGCCTCTGACCCTTGCCATCTCTTTTCTATGCTCAACTCTCTCCTCAAGGTCACTCCTTCACTTTCTGCCCAGATCTTGGCTGACTATTTCTATGACAAAAGTCCTTGAATTCTCCACAGGTTCACCTCCCCCTCTTCAATCCAAATCCTTCCCTCAACTTTTGTCATCCTTTCTTTCTTCTCTGAAATCACTGAAGAGGAAACTCTCCTCCAAACTGACTATGTGCTCTTCTGATCCCATTCCCACCCACCTATTAAGCTCTATGGACCCGATATTCAAAGCCATTTACACGGTTTACAGACCTGAAACCATGTAAATGCCGCTGAATGAGGTATTCAATGGCACTAATATGATTAATGCTGAATATCCCTACTAATGCTTCTACACATCCCGATGCTAACTCTTAGCATCAGGGAGTGTCGTGGGCAGCAACAGTTGCTAACCGGGTAGCGGCGATATTGCACTGCTACCTGGTTAGTGACAAACGGATAAAGCTAGGTGTAGCAAAAGCTGGCCTAGCTTTACCTGTAGGAGCTAACTGGGCAACAGCTCAATATCGCTGCTAACTGGTTAGCTTCTGTGGCTGCAGAGGCTGTGAGGCAACCCCGGACATTCAATGCTGGGGTCGCAATGACCCCGGCATTGAATATCTGTGTTTAGTGCTCAGTGTCGATGGCTAGGGACTGTACTCGTGCCTAGCTGCCAGCACTGAATATCAGGCCCTATCTCTTCTGCTGTCATCCCTTCCATCTGTCATATCCTTAACCTATTGCTGTCCATTGCAACTGTTCCTGTGGCCTTCAAACATGCCCTGATCACACCTCTCCTCAAAAAGCCCTCACTAGGCCCTACCTGTCCTTCCGACTATCGGACTTTCTCTCCACCCCCCCGCCCCCCCCCTTTGCTTCAAAACTACTTGAATGAGCAGTTCACCGCTGCTCTCTTGACTTTCGTTCCTCTCAAGCCCTTCTGGATCCACGGCAGTTTGGCTTTCATCCTCTACATTGCACAGAAACGTCTCTTGCCAAAGTCTCCAGTGACATCTTCCTCACCAGATACAAGGGCCTTTACTCAATCCTCATCCTTCTTGACCCCTCTTCTGCCTTTGAGATTGTTAATCACCACTTTCTCCTTAATACCTTGTCCTCGCTTGGACTTAGGGGCTCTGTTCTGTCTTGGTTTTCTTCTTATCTCTCCCATCGCACTTTTAGTGTATGTTCTGGTGGATCCTCCTCTACTGCAATCCCTCTTTCAGTTGGTGTACCTCAGAGCTCTGTCTTGGGACCTTTCCTTTTCTCTCTCTATATTCAGTCCCTTGGTGCACTTATTTCCTCCCATGGTTTTCAGTATCATCTTTATGCCAATGACTCTCAGATCTACCTCTCTGCGCCTGAAATCTCTCCAGGAATCCAGGCCCGGATCTATGCTTAGGTACCTATTCCTGCAGCTGTTCAGAGGTGAGCTAAGGCTTCGGGTCACCCCTGTTCCCTCTGAAGCCGATCAGGTACAGGGCCCCTTTTGGTGTATGGCCGGGGGGGGGGGGGAACTGGGGGCTAAAATGGGAAAGGGAATGTGGGGAACGGGGGGCTAGAATGAGAATGGGAATGGGGGGACTAGAATGGAACGTGGTGGGGGGGACTAGGAGAAGAACAGGAACGGGGGGTCAGGAAATGGGCTGATGTTTGGGGGATGGGGAACTAGGACTGGGAGGGAGCGGATGCTGGGAGGGACTGGAAAAAACTGATACTGGAGGGTTAGGACTGGAAATGGTCTGGGGATGGGGGGGCTAGGACTGGAAAGGAACTGATACTGGGGGGTTAGGACTGGAAATGGTCTGATGCTGGGGAACTAGAAGGGATCTGAAGCTGGGAAGGACCAGAGGACTGATACTGGGTGTTAGGATTGGAAATGGCCTGGGGATGGGGGACTGGGACTGGAAGGGAACTGATGCTGGGAGAGACTGGAGGAGGACTGATATTGGGGGTTTAGAACTGGAAATGGGCTGATGCTGGCGGATGGGGGATTGGAAGGGAACAGATACTGGGAGGGGTTGGAACTAGAAGAGAGCCGATGCTGGGGGAGAACCAGAAGGGGTTGGGGTTGGGACTGGTGGGATTAAAAAAGAAACTGGAGGAGTGAGGATGGAGAGAGGAATAGATATTTTGTGTGGAAGGGAAGAAAAATCTACGATTGGCTAAGTATTAGGAGAGTAAGGGGGGATTGAGGATGGAGGAGTGAAATTTGAGTGGATGAAAAAGGAATAAAGAAAGAAATGGAGGAAAGAGCAAAAGGGGAAAGATTAGTATGTTAGAGGCAGATGTAGAGAAAATGGAAAAAACTAGAAGAGAGAAAAAAGGACAAATGGACAGCAGACAATGGAGAGTTAGAAGAATACATGAATAAAACAGAAGAAAGCAACTGGGGCAATTGCAACTGAAAAATAAAGCACAGTTACTTACCTGTAACAGGTGATCTCTGGGAACAGCAGGAATAAGTCTTCACATATGGGTACATTGGTACCGACGGAGTCTGCGCGGGAACGCTCCCCAGCGTCCAATCAGAACGCTTTTGGGAGCATCCCAGCACGCCTGTGTGCTGCCTTCCCGCCTTTCCCAACTGCCTCTCCTCAGTTAAGTTTTAAAGCTGAGACCAAGAGAGAAAGTGAGAGAAAGGGAAAGATAGAGATAGAGAAATACAACTCCTAGGGTGGGTGGGTTGTGAAGACTTATTCCTGCTGTTCCCAGAGATCACCTGTTACAGGTAAGTATGAGTCTTCACATATGGGGACTCCCCAAGCTAAGATGCCCGGAGGGAGTCCTAGCATGTTACGAATCTAGAATGAGCCATGCTACTCCTCAGAACCTCAGGCATCCTGGGGATGGAGGGTAGGAGTTGAATTACAGAAAGGTGCTGTGGAACAGCTGGACTAGAACAGGACTGTGGAACAGCTGGACTAGAACAGTACTTCTATAGAGGAAGACTCTGTATAGATGACATTTAGTAGTAAAAATATTGAGTGCAATATTCTAATATGGACCTCCCTTGGTGGTATTGTAAAAAGTCTATTGAGGTTCATATGGATCTGTTAGAAGAGCCAGTAGAAGATCCTCAAGGAGTACCTCACTGTGAAGTAGAGGTAATAAACTGTAGGAAAAAACAAGTGGAGGTCAGAACCCTTCAGGGTGAGAAATAGCCCCAGGGGAAACTGGGGTAGTACAATGAGGTAGGGCTTCAGCGAGAAACGCAGAAGGTACTATTAGACAAAGCTTAAGCTCTTTTGGCCGAAGAACAGTACAATCCTAGGACCAAAAGGAAAAATAAGTCTGACCGATTTGGACTGACAATAGAAATAGTCCATGTAGGAGAGAAGGGGTATGGAAGACTCCTGTATCCGATAACAAAGTAAGGACAGACTTATGAAGCGTTACAGCTTTAGATTAACTGAAGATCCGTAATGTCTTTCCTAAATGAGGTCAATTAGGAAAGAAAAAGGTACATGGAGAGCTTCAGAGGTACCTAACCCTGAAAGGTTATGGTAAGAAAAACAAAAAATTTGCTAATTCCCACCAGGAGTGGTTGTATGTGTAGAACTCTAAGCATGCTGGCACAGCATTGATAAGGGTGGTGCCCATCTGTCAGAGTCATATAGGAATATATGGATATATGAACCTAAATAGACAGATATATCTTTTAGGTAGATATGTATCTACGTACTTATCTATCTCGACAGATATATATATATAGATAGATAGATATTTATAAATATATGTATATACAGAGATATACATGGGCAGAAGATACACAGATACATACATATATATATATATATATAAATATGTAGACATATACACACATGTCTCTACGTATGTAGATGGAGACATGGCTATATAACTAGATCCCCATAGGAATATGGGGAGAGAGAGAGATTCATCTAATAGCAAGAAGGGTGATACCTGCTTGAATAGATGCATAGAGAATCTTCTTTCCCTGGTTATGATTGACAGAGTCAGAGGAATAGTCTCTCTGACAAGCAGGGGCGGCCCAAGGGGGGTGCGGGGCCATGTGCGGAGACTCGGTGCGGGGCCTCATTTGCATAAGGGGCCTCATTTGCATAAATATTTGCATAATGTTACCATACAATAACCTTTAGTAAACATGCCTCTTAATGAGTGTATGAATAAAGAAAGACTAAAAGACTTCTACATTACTATAATCCAGTGCCAACCGCCAGACACATTAGGAACTACTACAAACACTGCCCATTTAGAACCCATAGCAAAGCCGCCGTATCCTAACAGCACTACCAGGACTCATAAAGCACCATACCCTAACTATCAAAAGGAAACGCTGCAAATATTAAACCAATACATTTCAGAGAACAACAATACATGACCTACTGGGGAAAGAGAACAAGTGGCAATGTCAAATAGGAATTACATAAACAGAATACCTCAGCTCAGTTACACATGCAGAACATAGACCATCACCAAACAAGGAATCACAATTTAGAAACAGGAAGACAATAATTAAACTGGGAATCCCAAAAGCCAAACTTGGAATGTACAACACTGTAGAAATAAAACTATACATTAATTTTCTCTTGTACTAAACAAAGCGCAGACGTTAATGATGCACATTTACCAGAGCTGACATATTCCAATTAATAAATTCAAAATAAAGAGATATTTTTCTATCTTTTTGTGCATTTTTTTCAGCTGCAATTGCTCCAGCCACTTTCTTCTGGTTTCTTCGTGTCTTCTGCTAACTCTCCATCGTCTGCTGTCCATTTGTCCTTTCTTCTCTCTTCTAGTTTTTTTCCATTCTCTCTGCTTTAACATACTAATCTTTCTCCTTTTTCTCTTTCCTCATTCCTATTTCATTTACTCAAAATTTACCCCTCCATCCTCAATCCCCACTTACTCTCCCAATACCCGGCCAATTGTAGATTTTTTATCCCTCCCACACAAAATATTTTTCCCCCCTCCATTTTACTCTCCCAGCCCCATCCCATTCTAATCCTCCCCCAACACCAGCTCCCTTCTAGTTCCAGCCTCACCCAGCATCCATTCCCTTCTAGTCCCTGCATCAGCCCATTTCCAGTCCTAGCAACTCCCCAACCCAATACCAGTCCTAGCCCCCATCAACCCACTTCCAGTCCTAACCCCCCATCACCCCATTTTCAGTTTAAGTCCCGCTATAACCCACTTCCAGTCCTAACCCATCAGCCCACTTCCAGTCCTAACCCCCCATCAACCCATTTCCAGTCAGCCCCCCATAGCCCATTGCCAGTCCTAACCCCCCCATCAGCACACAGTCCATTACCAGTCCTAACCCCATCAGCCCACCTCAAGTCCTAACCCCTCCCCATCAGCCCATTTCCTGTCCTACCCCCCCCATAGCCCATTATCAGTCCTAACCCCCATAGCCCATTAACAGACAGCCCCCATCAGCCAACAGCCCATTACCAGTCTTAACCCCCCCATAGCCCATTACCAGTCCTAACCCCATCAGCCCACCTCAAGTCCTAACCCCTCCCCATCAGCCCATTTCCTGTCCTAGCCCCCCATAGCCCATTACCAGTCCTAACCCCACCCAACAGCCCACCTCAAGTCCTAACCCCTCCACATCAGCCCATTTCCTGTCCTAGCCCCCCATAGCCCATTACCAGTCCTAACCTCCCCCAACAGCCCACAGCCCATTACCAGTCCTAACCCCATCAGCCCACCTCCAGTCTTCATCCCCCCAGCCCATTTTCCAGTCCTAGCAACCCCCCCAACCCATTACCAGTCCTAGCCCCCCATAGCCCACTCCCAGTCCTAATCCCACTAGCCCATTTCCAGTCCTAATCCCCCATCACCCAATTTTTAGTTTAAGCACCCCCCCCATAGCCCATTACCAGTCCTAAACCCCCATCAACCCACTTCCAGTCCTAATCCCATCATCCCATTTAGACTTAGCTCAACAATAGACCTTACCCCCCCAGCCCTTCACCACTCATAACCCCCCCAGCCCTTCACCACTCCTAACCCCCCCCCCCAGCCCTTCACAAATCCTAACCCCCCCCCCCAGCCCTTCACCACTCCTAACCCCCAGCCGACCCCCAGCCCACCGAAATTTTTTTTACAAAAAAAGCTGTCTGCTAGTGAAAACCACAACCTGCATCACTGCCCTAAAACCCTGGGAGCTCTAAACATGGTGTAACTGGTGCACCAATTTAAGCTGCAATGAGGCTTCCTTACACAGCAGCTACCTGTGACAACAAAGAAGAATCTAAAATTACCCCCAAAAACAAGCTTCAGTCACACGCGCCGGCTTTCAGAGCGCGAAGGGATTAGTTTCCCTTTCGCGGCTCTGTTAAGCCCGCGGGGGCTGATGGGAAGTTCCCATCTCTCGCGTGTGACTGCAGCTGGAGAGAGCTGATACCGAAGAGGGCGGGCTCTGCCGGGCACAAGGGGGGCCCCGCGGCACACTCGATTCTGCCGCGGCGGCCCCGGAAGCGGCAGCAGACAGCTTTTTTTTTATTTTAAAATTTTACTTTTAGATCAGAATGTTTTTTGCGCGGGGCCCCCTGAAACGCGGGGCCCTGTGCAAAAAACATTCTCGCTCAATGGACGGGCCGGCCCTGCTGACAAGGAGGAGTCTAGATTCCTTTAAGAATTCGAGCTCTTGAATAACCAGGATGGCCTACGTGAAAAATGCAGAGGACAACTTCAGTCTGCAGGCAGAAAGTCCAGATCTCTCTAGAACTCCAGTATGGTAAATGGATAGAGGACGCCAATGGAATAAGATACCATATTGACCCGCCTATGAGGGCAAGATGGGTATCATACATCCTTCAGTTGAACATGAGCGTCCCCTGAAGTCTTGGGAGGGAAGCATATAAGGACGAGCTGCAACAAAAAGAAAACTATCCCTGGTGAGAAGTCCAAGAAGATGTGGACCAAGCCAGGGAATTACCATTCTTTAGGTTTTCACGTGATGTAAGGCCTGTGTCTTTTGTTTCGAAAAGAGATTTTAGATGAGATGGTAAGGGTAGGGAACACCTACCAGTCATGGGAGCATGACTGGGTGAACCCCTCCTAACCATCTGGGGTTATCTGCTAGGCAAGATACTAATGCTCTCTAGCAAGGGCCCATAGTGCAAAGCTACTCTGTAGAGTTGCAGAGAGCATGTTGCAGGTTGGTTAGAAGAAAAAACTGGCTGCTTAAAGCCAGTGGGTAACAAACTATTCTGCCAAAAACAAGGGAATTGGAGATGGCGAAGAATAGAAGTCAAACCAACAAGCCTGTGATAACAGGGTTTCCAAAAAAGGTTGATAACCTGTTTTGGGTTTACTACCCAGGCCGGAAGGATTGCTAGTGGAGGACAAACCCTGGTTGTGTGGTGAACAGAACCAGTGGTTTAACCACTAGGAACTGCTGCATTTGCAGCAATTACCAGGGCAGCGGAAAAAAATCTTTTTCTCTCTTTTTTTTTTTTTTTAAATTGGAAAAAGAAACAACAGACATAAGCAGGAGTGGTAAGACTTCCTTATTGTCTGATAAGCTGCCCTAAAGTAAGAATGTAAAAGGGGGAGACAACTCTGGAAAGGAAACCCCTTCCTGGAATAGGTAGAGAACCATAGGGGCTTACCAGTGTAATAGAACCACTCTTACAAACCGAATGTTGTAGTAAGAGGGCAGGTAAGACAGAGTTGAAGGAGACTGACGATGTAGTAAGTCTCTGAAAGGTAAGATGATACATGCTAGTACAGGGAAAACTGTCTTATTGATAGTTGTTACACCTCTTTTTCCCAGTAGGAGGAAGAGAAACCTGTTAACTATAGGCATGATCATCATAAAAACTCTTAGAGCAAAAAGAAAGGATGTCTCATAAAAAGAGATCCATGAGAATTTAGGAAGAAATTAGTGTAGATGCTTCAAGTGAAAAGAAGCAGACTACAAACTCTAACCCCCAAACAGGAGATGTAATGATAATCTATCAGAAACCCTGTGACTGCTGGGTTTACTGAACCTGTTGAGGTTGTGGTTTCTTTAGCCCGGTTCAATGTTTCCCCTGTCTGGGAACATCTGTATGATGGGTAGAAGATGGATAAAACTTTTTCCCCTTGGGGGAACAATGTTTGTTAGGAAATTTCCTACCAACTGGGAAAGAGGAAGGCGTAGACAAGCCTCTGAAAACAGCAATGTCAGTGGTTAACTGAGCAGCTTGGAGTAAAGACTCCTTGTTAAAGAGATTTTCTCCAGTGCAAGGAGCATTTCCCAGTCTTTCTTGTACCCATTTGTCCAAGTCTGAAACTTGGAGCCAGGCTTTACGTCGTGCCCCTATAGCTATAGCAGAAGTTCTGCTAACAGACTCAAAGGAGTCTAGGGAAGCACAAGTAAGGAACCTAGAGATATTTTGAGCATGACTAACCAATAAGGAATAGTCTGCTCTTTTGGGCTCTTGAAGAAAAGGGGTCAAAAGTAGTAATTTCTTTGTGACTTCTTCAAGAGATAATCCCATATAGAAAATATATGAGAGAATTCTTGCTGAAAACATGGATGCCTGGAAGGTTTGGCGTCCAAAGGCATCCAAAGACTCACGACCTGGCGGATAAGAAGAGTGCTTTTTAGTACCCTTAACACGCCTCATTGCTGATTCTACAACAATGGAATGATGAGGAAGTTGAGTCTTTTGAAAACCTGGAGAAGGGGGCACCTTGTATAGAAGATCAGTTGCCCTAGAAGGTGGGGATACCGTTAAAGGAATTTCCCACATTCGAAAGAGCAGATCCTGCAAGGTTTGATGCAAAGGAAGCATGATGTCCTCCTTTGGACTCCAGGGAATATACAGAGATTCTGTATTCCCTGGTGCAGGATCTTGACCAGGTATAGAAATGGCAAGTGACTTTGCCATATCAAGCAGGAATGCTTGAAAAGAAAAATCCCCAGAGGGAAGTCCTCTAGAAAGAGGAGTACAGGCTAGATCTGTTGAAGAACTAGCATTGGCACCCAGGGATCTATCCAAATTCATTGGAATAGAAGACCCTAAGGGGTGGAGCATCGGACTGTCCTTACAGGATGGTCGCCGATACCGCAGGAGGTTGGGACCACAAGCAGTCGGTAGCGCATCGTCCATGCTAGGGATCGATTCCAAACTCGGTACCGAGGGAAGTGAGCCTGTTGAAACAAGCATGGAAGGTACCGACAGCGATGCTAATGCGGATACCGGTACCGACTCCGGTACCGTATCCGATACCGATACATGAAGATCAGTCGGTGACAGCTCTAACGGTACCAAAGAAACCGAGAGTGCCCGACATGGATTATCGTAACCGTGCCTTCGGTACCGTCTGGTGTCGGTATCAAGGCAAGTCGGTACCCAGTCATCTAGACTGGAGATCAATTCCAGACTCGGCATCGAAGGAAGTGAGTCTATCGATGCACATCTGGAGGGTACCGACGTCGGTACCAGTACCGGTACCGGGATAGATACCGATACTGGAAGATCGGTCTGCAGCATCTCTAACGGGCCCGAAGGAACCGAGGGCACCAGACTGTGATCTTCGGTGAGGAATGTTTCATCCAACACCATTGCCGATGCCAGGGTATGGGTACCGCTCGAAGCGGATGCCACCACCGAGCATGGCTCAGGTATGTTCTGTGAGGGGTGAACCTCAGGAACAACCTGAAACCCCATTAAGGATTTGGAGGCCGAAGACTCCCACCGGGGTTTTAAAGCCAGTGTGTCCTCGAGGGCAAGGCCAGAGGCATCTCTATGCTGTGCATGAGATCTACCACTCGAGGACTGGCTAGTCTTAACAGACTGTTTTTGGGTTACCTGATCCTGCGAAGAAGAAACAGTGGTCGGTACCCTGAAGTTGAATGGGGACCGCGTATCAAGGTGAACTCGATGCTGAAGACTTCTTCCGACTATACTGTTGCAGGAGGGACACTCCAGCGGATAGTGGTCAGGACCCAAGCAGGGTAGACACCAATTATGAGTGTCTAAAATTAATTTTGTACCGCCACAGTTTGAACATTTCTTAGGGATAGTGGCTGGCGCTTCCATGAAGGAAAGTGAGTAGGCCTAGCAGGCCGAAAAAACCATCAGGCACTAAGAAGGAAAAAAGTATTCCTTAAAAAGGAAAATTTACAAGAAAAAAGAAAAGAAACACCGCTTTGCTATCTGGTTAGTGACAAACGGATAAAGCTAGGTGTAGCAAAAGCTGGCCTAGCTTTACCTGTAGGAGCTAACCGGGCAACGGCTCAATATCGCGGCTAACTGGTTAGCTTCTGTGGCTGCGGAGGCTGTGCGGCAACCCTGGACATTCAATGCTGGGGTCGCAATGACTCCGGCATTGAATATCTGCGTTTAGTGCTCAGTGTCAATGGCTAGGGACTGTACTCGTGCCTAGCTGCCAGCACTGAATATCGGGCCCTATCTCTTCTGCTGTCATCCCTTCTATCCAGGGGCGGCCCAAGGGGGGTGCGGGGCCATGTGCGGAGACTCGGTGCGGGGCCTCATTTGCATAAGTGGCTTTATTTGCATAAATATTTGCATAATGCTAACATACACTAACTTTTAGTAAACATGTCTCTTAATGAGTGTATGGATAAAGACAGACTAAAAGATTTCTACATTACTATAATCCAGTGCCAACCGCCAGGCACATTAGGAACTACTACAAACACTGCCCATTTAGAACCAATAGCAAACCCGCCGTATCCTAACAGCACTACCAGGACTCACAAAGCACCATACCCTACCTATCAAAAGGCAACACTGCAAATATTAAACCAATACATTTCAGAGAACAACAATACATGACCTACTGGGGAAAGAGAACAAGTGGCAATGTCAAATAGGAATTACATAAACAGAATACCTCAGCTCAGTTACACATGCAGAACATAGACCATCACCAAACAAGGAATCACAATTTAGAAACAGGAAGGCAATAATTAAACTGGGAACCCCAAAAGCCAAACTTGGAATGTACAACAACACTGTAGAAATAAAACTATAAATTAATTTCCTCTTGTACCAAACAAAGCACAGACGTTAATGATGCACATTTCCCAGAGCTGACATATTCCAGTTAATAAATTCAAAATAAAGAGATATCTTTCTACCTTTTGTGCTTTTTTTTTCAGTTGCAATTGCTCCAGCCACTTTCTTCTGGTTTCTTCATATTTTCTGCTAACTCTCCATCATCTGCTGTCCATTTGTCCTTTCTTCTCTCTTCTAGTTTTTTTTTCCATTCTCTCTCTCTACATTTTACCCCTCCATCCTCAATCCCCACTTACTCTCCTAATACCCGGCCAATTGTAAATTTTTTATCCCTCCCACACAAAATATTTTTCCCCTCTCCATTTTACTCTCCCAGCCCCATCCCATTCTAATCCTCTCCCAACATCAGCTCCCTTCTAGTTCCAGCCTCACCCAGCATCCATTCCCTTCTAGTCCCTGCATCAGCCCATTTCCAGTCCTAGCCGCCCATCAGCCCATTTCCAGTCCTAGCAACCCCCCAACCCAATACCAGTCCTAGCCCCCCCATCAACCCACTTCCAGTCCTAACCCAATCAACCCATTTCCAGTCAGCCCCCCATAGCCCATTGCCAGTCCTAACCCCCCATCAGCCCACAGCCCATTACCAGTCCTAACCCACCCATCAGCCCACAGCCCATTACCAGTCCTAACCCCATCAGCCCACCTCAAGTCCTAACCCCTCCCCATCAGCCCATTTCCTGTCCTAGCCCCCCCATAGCCCATTATCAGTCCTAACCCCCCCATAGCCCATTACTAGACAGCCCCCATCAGCCAACAGCCCATTACCAGTCTTAACCCCCCCATAGCCCATTACCAGTTCTAACCCCCCCCCAACAGCCCACAGCCCATTACCAGTCCTAACCCCATCAGCCCACCTCAAGTCCTAACCCCTCCCCATCAGCCCATTTCCTGTCCTAGCCCCCCATAGCCCATTATCAGTCCTAACCCCCCCATAGCCCATTACCAGTCCTAACCCCCCATCAGCCCACAGCCCATTACCAGTCCTAACCCCATCAGCCCACCTCCAGTGTTAACCCCCCCCATCAGCCCATTTCGTCCTAATCCCCATCACCCAATTTTCAGTTTAAGCCCCCCATCCCCCATTACCAGTCCTAACCTCCCCATCAGCCCACTCCCAGTCCTAATCCCACCAGCCCATTACCAGTCCTAACCCCCCATCAACCCACGTCCAGTCCTAGTCCCATCAGCCCATATAAAGACTTCGCTCCCCCATAGTCCATCACCACTCCTAACCCCCCCATAGCCCATCACCACTCCTAACCCCCCCAGCCCCCCATAGCCCATCAGTACTCCTAACCCCCCCAGCCCATCAGCACTCCTAACCCCCCCCCAGCCCCCCATAGCCCATCAGCACTCCTAACCCCCCCAGCCCATCACCACTCATAACCCCCCCCAGCCCCCCATAGCCCATCAGCACTCCTAACCCCCCCAGCCCATCAGCACTCCTAACCCCCCCCCCCCCAGCCCAGCCCAGCCAAAATTTTTTTTTTAAAAAAAAGCTGTCTTCTCCCGCTGCCGGGGCCGCCGCGGCAGAATCGAGTGTGCCGCGGGGCTCTCCTTGCCCAGCAGAGCCTGCCCTCCCCTGTATCCGCTCTCTCGTACAGCTGCCTGCAGTCTCATGTGCCGGCTTTCAGAGCGCGAAGGGACTAGTTTCCCTTTCGCGGCTCTGTTAAGTCCGCAGGGGCTGATGGGAACTTCCCATCAGCCCCCGCGGGCTTAACAGAGCAGCGAGGGAGAAACTCTCCCCTCGCGCTCTGAAAGTCGGCGCGTGAGACTGCAGGCAGCTGTACAAGAGAGCGGATACAGGGGAGGGCAGGCTCTGCTGGGCAGGGGGGGCCCCGCGGCACACTCGATTCTGCCGCGGCGGCCCCGGCAGCGGGAGAAGACAGCTTTTTTTTTTAAATTTGACTTTAGGATCAGAATGTTTTTTGCACGGGGCCCCCTGAAACGCGGGGCCCTGTGCAAAAAACATTCTCGCTCAATGGACGGGCCGGCCCTGCTTTCATCTGTCATATCCTTAACCTATTGCTGTCACATCAGCAAAATGTGTTCTTTCCTTTCTACTCACACTACTAAGACACTTATCCACTCACTAGTCACCTCCCGACTGGACTCTTGTAACCTGCTGCTTGCTGGTCTCGCTCTGAATCATCATTCTCCCCTTCAATCTGTTTGAAACTCAGCTGCACGGCTTATCTTCTGCCAGCATCGCTATGCTGATTTCATTCCTCTTCTCAAGTCACTTCACTAGCCCCCTATCAGTTTCTGCATCCAGTTCAAACTTCTCCTACTGACCTTCAAGTCAATTCATTCTGCGTCTCCTCACTACCTTTCCTCTCATCTCACTCTACACTCCTCCTTGGGAAATCTGCTCCTCTGGCAGATCCCTTTTATCAGTGCCCTTCTCTGCCACTGCCATCTCCAGACTTCATTCATTCCATCTTGCTGTTCCATATGCCCGGAACCAACCACCCGAGTCTGTGCATTAGGCTCCTTCTCTAGCCTTATACAACTCCAGGCTAGAGAAGGAGCTTTTGGATCCCGATGCTCCTCGCTCACTTACCCATTACTTATGTGTATCTTACCATACTCTAGTCCCCAGTTTTGCTGGCTTTTGTCTTGATTAGACTGTAAGCTCTGATGAGCAGGGACTGTGTCTTACATCTATATGTACAGCGCGGCGTACGTCTTGTAGCGCTATACAAATGATTATTAGTAGCAGTAGAAATATCCCCATTTTCTTTATATGTTTGCAGGAACGTGTCTCTTTTGCGGCGGAGATAGGTTGATTTCAGAATGCATGGCCACCTTTTCTGCTGCCCCTCCCACAGAATTTCAGATGCTTTGACATGGACGTCCCAGGAAGTACCTAAACAGTCTTTTTCAAACTGTGCCTTCACATGGTTGCATTAGTAGCCAATTCTACATTGCACAAGTTTCACCTCATACTACGAGGTATTTGTTTAGATACAGGGAAAAAAGACACATTGGTGATATTTTAACCTGAACTGAGCATACAGAACAGCATTTTATACAGGACCAGTCCAATCATTAGGCATGACTAGGCGGCTGCCAAGGACAGTAGATTCAGGGGGGGGTTGCCCGCACATGGCCCCGCACCTTGGGGGGGCCCTGTGCTTGACCGGCTACAGAGGGAGCAGGGGAGGCCCAAAGCCTGGTTGACCTCTGAACAGCTGCAGGAGTAAAGAGCGGCATTTGCCTTCTCTCCCACGACTGTGATAAAAAGGAACCCACGGGTTTGCTGAGTGCTGATAGGTTTAAAGGGGGCATGTCTGACGTGCCCTGACCTCCTGGCATTCAGCGCGCCAGCAGGTTCCTTTTTATCATAGCCACGGGAGAGAAGGCAAATGCCGCTCTTTATTCCTGCAGCTGTTCAGAGGTGAGCTAAGGCTTCGGGTCACCCCTGTTCCCTCTGAAGCCGATCAGGTACGGGGCCCCTTTTGGTTTATGGCGGGGGGGGGGGGGAGGACTGGGGGCTAAAATGGGAATGGGAATGGGGGGAACTGGGGGCTAGAATGAGAATGGGAATGGGGGGCTAGAATGGAACGTGGTGGGGGGACTAGGAGCATAACAGGAACGGGGGGGGGGTCAGGAAATGGGCTGATGTTTGGGGGATGGGGAACTAGGACTGGGAGGGAGCGGATGCTGGGAGGGACTGAAAAAGAACTGATACTGGAGGGTTAGGACTGGAAATGGTATGGGGATGGGGGGGGGGCTAGGACTGGAAAGGAACTGATACTGAGGGGTTAGGACTGGAAATGGGCTGATGCTGGGGAGCTAGAAGGGAGCTGAAGCTGGGAAGGACCAGAGGACTGATACTGGGTGTTAGGATTGGAAATGACCTGGGGATGGGGGACTGGAACTGGAAGGGAACTGATGCTGGGAGGGACTGGAGGAGGACTGATATTGGGGGTTTAGAACTGGAAAAGGGCTGATGCTGGCGGATGGGGGATTGGAAGGGAACACATGCTGGGAGGGGTTGGAACTAGAAGAGAGCTGATGCTGGGGGAGGACCAGAAGGGATTGGGGTTGGGACTGGCGGGATTAAAAAAGAAACTGGAGGAGTGAGGATGGAGAGAGGAATAGATATTTTGTGTGGAAGGGAAGAAAAATCTACGATTGGCTAAGTATTGGGAGAGTAAGGGAGGATTGAGGATGGAGGAGTGAAATTTGAGTGTATGAAAAAGGAAAAAGAAAAAAATGGAGGAAAGAGCAAAAGGGGAAATATTAGTATGTTAGAGGCAGATGTAGAGAAAATGGAAAAAACTAGAAGAGAGAAAAAAAGGACAAATGGAGAGTTAGAAGAATACATGAATAAAACAGAAGAAAGCAACTGGGGCAATTGCAACTGAAAAATAAAATGCCCAAACAACAAAAGGTAGAAAAATACTTTTTTATTTTGAATTTATTAACTGGAATATGTCAGCTCTGGGAAATGTGCATCGTTAATGTTTTGCATTTTGTTTAGTACAAGAGGAAATTAATTTATAGTTTTATTTCTCCAGAGTTGTTGTACATTCCAAGTTTGGCTTTTGGGGTTCCCAGTTTAATTATTGTCTTCCTATTTCTAAATTGTGATCCCTTGTTCTTTGTTTGGTGACGGTCTATGTTCTGCATGTGTAGCCGAGCTGAGGTATTCTGTTCATGTAGTTTCTATTTGACCGTGCCACTTGTTCTCTTTCCCCAGTAGGAGATGCATTGGTATTCTCTGAGATGTATTGGATTAATATTTGCAGTGTTGCCTTTTGATAGATAGGGTTTGGTGCTTTGTGAGTCCTGGTAGTGCTGTCATGATACGGCGGGTTTGCTATGGGTTCTAAATGAGCAGGGTGTATAGTACTTCCTAATGGGCCTGGCGGTTGACACTGGAGTATAGTAATGTAGAAATCTGGTAGTCTCTTTATCCTCACTGCCCATGCAAATGGTTTTGAGACACTCATTAAGAGACATGCCTACTAAATGTTAGCGCACAATAACATTTCTGAATGCACATTAAGTGCAGCAACACTCAGTTATTTCTTTTGGCACATTAATATTTAGTAAACATGTCCCTAAGTCATTGTCAGGACAAAAAAAAGGTTTGTGAAGGGCTCCTTTGAAAGCCACCTAAAATTTCAGATGGGCAACATCCACATTTTAAAATAAAGTAAATTCAATGTATGCAAATGAGGTCCAGTGGCTATGGAAATGAGGTCCCACAATGAGCTTCCATATGTGGCCCCGCATCACCCTTGGGCTGCCCCTGGGGGGGGGGGAGCAAAGAACAGCAGTATTCAATGCAAAACAATAGAGCCTGACAACCACAAACTCAAAGAGCCATCAGCACAGCAGGAAAAGCAAGCACACGCATACTTTTAAATATTTTATTTATTTATTTATTTGTGCTTATTTACCGCCTTTCGTGAATCAAAGCGGTTTACAATGAACTCAAAGAATTGAACAGTACATTTAACAAAAAATACATGTAACATTGTGAACGAGGAGTGATGGGGATTAAGGGAAGAATAACTTAAAACAGCAATTGGTCGATTTAAGCAATAACTGTGTACAGAGAACTAATCATGTTGTTTACGAACAATGAACTTGAAAGCATCTTCAACTGCGGGCAGGATTATTGCTTTACTAGGTGAATTTAGAACTAAGTGATTAGTTCGCCAAAGTGCTCCTTAAACAGAAATGTTTTTAAAAGTTTACGGAAAGATTTAGGATCCTTCGTGTCTCTTATGAAGGCAGGAAGTGAATTCCATAAAAGTGGAGCGTAAAGGGAGAAAGCTCTCTTGGATGTTGTTGAATTGCAGCTTCTGAATTCAGTATGTACCTCAAGAGAATTTTTATTGTTACTTCTTCGTGGTCTGTTTTCAGGATTGATTCGAATAAAAGCTTTCAGGCAAGTGGATGGTTCTGCTTGGAGGGTTTTGAATATAGTGTGAATAACTTTGACTTTTATTATGCTCTCAATTGGTAACCAGTGCAGCTGTTTTAATATTGGGGTAATGTGATCTTTGATTGGGACTTGCGAGATTACTCTAGCCGCTGTGTTTTGAGCTAGCTGAAGCCGGCAGATGCTTTGCTTTGGTAGGCCCATTAGTATGGCATTACAGAAGTCAAAATGTAGGAAGATTATTGCCTGGACTGCTGTTCTGAAGTCACTTGTGGAGAGGAGAGGTCTTAGGTGATATTAAATGATGCTTTGTAAGTATGACATCCAGTTATGTCTTTTTACAGGTTTATTGATGGAAGGGTGGTGTTCAGATGATGATTGTTGAGTTAGTTATCAAGATTTATTTTGGGGGGGGGGGGGTGCGTAAGGCTGAAGATTTGCCTAGGGTACCTCTGTGGCCAGCCCTGATTTCATGCACTCAAGTAGGCACTTATATAAAAGCAGCTGCTCAGAAAACACAGTCTATTTCTATGCAGTATGGGGGTCTTTTTATAAAGTCATTTCCACATGAATGTGGCATTTGCACATGTTAACTGTCTTATAAAAGTCCACATGTTAACGGGTTTGTATTTTGCTGTAGGTGTAGCCAGGGAGTGTATTCTGGGCAGAGTGTACATGGATTTTGCAAGTATGGGCATTGATTACAAAATATCACATGTGCTTGCATTAACATGTGTTCATTTCCACCTGCTATAGAGCAAACATAAATGTCCATATCTGCTTTCAGTTCACAATCACTGACAATTGTGCTAATAATTTATAAAGACAAATAGGCGCCTATGTGTCTTTATAAAATAGGCTTACAATAGGCACCTGCTTACCTCCTTATCCTAGGTGCCCTGCTATAAAATTACCCTCCACAGGCATAGGTGCTCCTGGGGGAGAAAAATGGATGCAGCGGAGGTGGGCTTGACACGTGTGTGTGTGTGTTGTAGGACACACATCTACAGTATGCGCCAATTCCTATTGGTACATACCTGCAGAAATGTACACCTGCCTTGGAGCAAGTGTAACTTGGTACAGGAGCTTTCGGGTAGCCTATGTTATAAAGGCAGGTAGGTACATAAGTTGTCATAATAAAATAGGGACAACCTACTTGCCTGTGTTTACTTGCATACACTGCCTAGATGCTCTGTTATAAAATGATCCCGTTGACGTACACATCCTATAATGCTAGACCGATCCATTATTCACGTTTTTAAGATGTCCACAATGAATATGCCTGAGATCAATCTGCATACTCTAAAGAGGTTATTTTAGAGGGTTTCTGCAGCATTTTTCTGTGTAAATGTTTATTGCACATAAATAGCAATTTTATAAAAGCTGATAGGTGTAGAGCTGCATCATGGAGTTTTAAAAGGGGAATATTGGGTGCAGGTTTGAAAATTCGGCCTATATTTTGAATAGAATCAAAAAGTAGGCCTGTAGTTCCACTTCTGCTACAGCAATACGCATACGTTAAAACTGATAGTGATAGGTGGGTGTGCATTGTTCTTCTGGTGGGGGGTTATTCACTGCAGTGGAAGTGTTTGGAAAAGAGATGTGTCTTCAATTTTTTGTGGAAGGTCTTGAGGTCCGTGATGTTCCTGAGCTGGTCTGGCAGTCTGTTCCAAATGGAAGGTGCGTAGAATTGGAAGGCTCTTTTACATGTCTGTTGATTTGATTTGGCTTTGGTGTGGGGGATGCTGAGGGTGCTCCTTGTCGAGATCCTTCTGGCTCTGGGTGGTTGTGAGGGTTGTATGACTGTTTGTAGGTGTGTGTGTGTGGGGAGGGGATCTGAATGAATTGCTTTGTATGTTAGTATGATGGTTTTGTATGTAATGCAGCTCTGTAGGGGGAGCCAGTGAAGCTGTTTGAGTATTGGGGTGATATGTTCTTTTCTCATCGCTGCTTGTATGATTCTTGATGCTGAGTGGAAGGCCGTCTGAAGAGGTAGGAATGTGGAGTGCGGTAGTCCTTGTAAGATGGCATTGCAGTAGTCCATGTGGAGTACTATTTATGCTTTGAATACGGTATGGAAGTCTTCTGGTTCAAGGAGTGGTCTCAGGTGCTGGAGTGTCTTTGTCTTAAAGTAAATTGTTTGGGTGGTTTTGCTTATGTGCGTTTTATAATAAGTTTCCACTCCATGTTATGGTCAGAAGCCGTGTTGCTGGGGATCTGTCAATGTGTTCTTGTAGGTGGTATTGAACTGTTTTTTCTATGATTTTTGCTGCGAAGGGAAGGCTTGCAGTAGGTCTGTATGATGCCGGGTCTAATGTGTTCAGGGTTGTTTTTTTCAGAGTGGGACAAATGGAGGATGTTTTTAGGCATATGGGCATGATTCTTTGGTGAAGTATTGCTTGTGTGAATTTGGTGATCATTCCGCTGAGTTATTTTTTGGTTGCCTTTATCCATGATGTGGGGCAGGGATTGAGGGGGGAGATTGTTGTGTTCAGGGATGTTATGGTGTTCTCTATTTGTCTTTTGTTGATTTTATTGAAGGAGCTCCAGGTATCTATGTGATTGTCCATGGTTATGATAGATTTCCATACATGAGTATGTTTTTGGTAGAGGGAGGGGTTTTGTTATTTGGCTGCGGCTGTAGCTGTTTGTAGTGATGGGCAAGTGATCTTGATGTCTTGGTTGTCTGTGTTTTTTTCAATTGTTTCACAATGGAGAAGAGTTCTCTTGGTCTATTGATTGCGGTGTTTAGTAGTTTGGTATGGTATTCTCGTTTTACTTTGTCTGTTTTGATATGGTATTACTTCATCAGCAGTAGATATTGTGCTTTGTCTCTGTCTTGTTTTGTTTTTCTCCATTTTCTTTCATGTCTGCAGAGCTGTCTCTTTAGGAGTCGGAGGGTTGGGGTATACCATTCGGTCTTGGGTTGCTGTGTGTGTGTCTTTGTTGTTTTGGTCTTTGGGGTGTTGGGGGTGAATGCTGCATTTCTGATGATGTTGTTCCAGTTTTGTATGTGTATTTCTGGGTTGGTAGAGTCAGTAGCATTTGTTCAATGGTTTCTTTGAGGAAGCTTTCTTTATCAAATGGTTTAAATCTTCTACTGGTTGAAGATTGCTGGTTGGGGCTTGTATTGGTGAGGTCTTGTGGTAGTAAGAATTCGATGAGATTGTGGTACGACCATGGTACTGGGAGCACTTGTATAGAGTAAGGAATGTTTGGTTGGGCATTATGGCTATTGAAGACTATTAAGTCCAATGTGTTTCCTTTTGCATGCGTGGAAGTGTTTATTAGTTGTGTTAGGTCCATCGCTGTCATGGCTTGAAGGAAGGACTGTGCATGGTTTTGGTGTAGGGAGGGGAGGTTTAATTCTCCTAGAACCAATAATTCTTTTCCTGTTCTCTCTGCTGTTATGGCTGTATCCAGTATTGCTGATAGGTCGCTTTTGTTGGATGTCAGTGTCTTATATATGAGGCAGATTGCAGTCGTTTTGTTGGAGACAGTGATGGAGTCAGATTCGTTGGTGCTGTTGTGTGCCTGGAGTCGGAGGTTGATGTTTTTCTTGGCTATGACCATTACTCCACCTCCTCGTTGTTGGGTTCTGGGACATTGGTATATGTTGTATCCATTTGGCGTGAGTCTGTTAAGGAGTTTGCTGTCTGCTTCTGTGATCCATGTTTCAGTAATACAGAGTATGTCCAGATTTTTTGAGTCCAAGAGGTCTTTGATGATTTGGATTTTGTTTTATATGGAACAGGAGTTTATTAAGGCACATTGTAAGGAGTGCGTGGGTGCGGTGTTGAGTGGTGTTGGGGTGGCTTCTGGTGTGGAGATTTTTATGTGAATTTGTCGTCTTGTGGAATGGTGTGTGTTGTGTGGGAGATGAGCGTTTGCTCTATTGGATATCTGGTTTGTAAAAGCTGCTAGTGTAGCTGGATTTAAAAAATGTTTGGACAAATTCCTGAAGGAAAAGTCCATAAACTATTATTAAGGAGAACAAGGAAAATCCACTGCTTACCACAGGATAAGCAACGTGGTATCTGTGTACCTTCTTGGGAACATGACCGGTAGTTGTGACATGGATTGGCTGCTGTTGGAAACAGGATACTGGGCTTGATGAACTTGGTCTGACCCAGTTTGGCAATCTTATGTTCTTATGCCTATTTGTGCCCTGAAGCAGGAATAGACATGGATGTTACTGCTGGAGGGCGATGACATGCTCACTGTTTCTGAAATCCGGCATGCAGGTTTAACTTTACTGGAATGCCCCCAAGGACATGGATATTCTCATGCTGGAGATGTCTATAGAACCAGTTTCTAGAATGGTTTTGGGAACATCTCTGTGATTTGCACATCTACGTGTCCATTTTCAGATGTCCATTTCATGAACTAAAATAACTACCATAGGCTGTAAAATTGGCACTATCAATTCAAAGCCCTGAGTAATGACATTCTTTCTTAATGCATTCCTTTGTAAAATAATATGCTTGCTGTATGTATTTCCTGTGTCCTTGCATGTATTTTAGAAAATGCTCTGTGTTCAGCAAACATTTTGTAAAATACTTAGAAAATTGTGCACATCCAGATTTGGACATCATTTTCCTATTTAGAGGACTTATGCAAAATCAGGCTTTAAGTCTCCAATATATGCAACTTAATCTAATTTATATTCATTGTGGATAGTCTGAAAACCCAACTGACTGTGAGGTCTAGGTTAGGTTTGGGAAGTCAAGTTTTAATACATAGGCCCTTATATGCCAGGCATAACTTATACAATAACTCCTTAAAAGTAATAGTAAGGGAGCCAAGATGGCTGTGAGAACAGATACACGGCAGTGGCTTCTGTGTCCCCACCATCCTCGTTGGTCCTCTGTTCAGGGGTTGGTTTGTCCATGATGAGCGTAGTTGTAGAAGCAACTGTAGACTGCTTTTGAGACTCAGTTAAGGTGAGATTTGGAAATGGAGCATCCTGTTAGTTTGCCCTAGAGTTGTGACTTTTACAGTGTTTGGCATGTCCTGGAGTCCTTGGAGTCTTCTCTCAATGCCAGATTTGATAAATTATTCTCTGGATACAGTTTGCCTCAGTCATCTGCCCAAGGAAGTGAGTTGGAGGAACATGGAGGAATTCCTGCAGTCTTGTAATGCTGCATTTATTGAGGATAAGAATTTTGTGCATGGAAGGCTTGAAGATATGGAGAATGTTAACAGAAGACCAAACCTGAGTTTTATGAATCTCCCTTAAGGCCCTTTGGTAAATCCTGGGGATATGTTTAAGTGATATTGTCTGGACGTCTTGCAAGTTCCTAGGAGTGCTGTGCCCCTCACTTTCAAGGGCATTCTGTGTGGATTCCAATGAGTCTGGGACTACAGATGGATCGTAAAATATCTCCATGAACAGCTTAGTTCTTACTGGCTTTCTAGAAGCCTCGCAGGATAATATTATCTGATTGCTATGTTCACCTTGGAATTTGACAGAAATTCCTAGGGCATAAGGGCTATGTTTTTCCTGATTTTTCCAGAGCTACTCAGGAGAGGCAAAAAGCCTTTTTGGCTCAGAAACCCTTGGTATATCTTTTCCATAGTTTCCATAAAAGTGTTGTCTGAAGTTGGGGAATATTGAGATTGCCTTTTATGACCCTGGAAAGTTGCATAACCTTTGCAGAGTAGGAGCAGCCCAGGGGATGAGGGGATGACAGGGCTGCCTTTCTGTTCACGAGATACGGGGGAAAGGGGGAAAAGAATGGATAAATTGTGGTTGCCGTGGCTGTGTTTTTAGGGAAGAACACATAAAAAATACAAATCTAAAATATACATCTTATTGATGTAAACCTCAATGTGTTTGATGTCATAGATAACAATACATAAAGATGCTAAATAAAGAAATATTAGAGTTAAATATCTATTTTTCACTATTTTCTATTTTCTTTAATGGAGGTTTTCTCTATGCCATTTTTCTAGGCTCCCCTTTTTCCTTTTCGAGGTATAGTATGGGCAATCCCAAATTTGTTTTATGTTGTGGTATTATGGTTATTATGACTTTGTGTTTTGTTTGCTTATGAGAATTTGGTCCAATTGCCTTCTTTGATTTATTGTCAGAGAAAATAATGAAAATGCAAAAAGAAAAGAATAGTGGCAAATATACACTATTTGGTCCAATGAAATAGTATCAGCTACGCATTATTGGTTAATTTTATGAAGCTTTTTTCTGCATGTAAAGCCCATTTTACGTGCAGAAAAGGGTTCTTATAAAATTGTACAGTCACGTATGTGCATAAAAGGTAGGCAGATGGAAAGCATGCAAATCAAAGGTGAAGAAGAGACAAATCCCACTGCACACCCAAAATTGGACCAAACAGCAGGGGACTACAACGCGACGCCTATCGCTTCAGTTTATTAATCACTTTTAAAGTCTAAAAACAATCCAGGGTACACATCTGTCACATAATTCCTCAAAAGCCCAACATATCAGCAGTCCACCCATTCAGGGGATGAAGGACAATTAGAAGAAATGTAGCACTGGTGACTGATTAGAACCAAAGGGAGACCTTTTATAGGGCATAAATTCCTCTATAACAGGTTGGTCCAAGGGGGTCTTCAAACAGTATCATATAAAAATCTTCCAGAAACAGCAAACTCCATCAACATAATGAGGGAATTATGTGGCAGATATGTGCACTGGATTGCTTTTAGACTTTTTTATGTTATATGCAATGACAGAAATCACTGGAGAAAGACATAATGCTTGGTAAGGTAGAAGGTCACCATAAAAGAAGAAGGCCGGCAATGAGATGGAGCAATACAATAACAGCAGCTATGGATCTATCAACAATGACAGCAACACTGCCACACAACGAGCAGAGAAAGAACCAAACTGGAAAAAGTGGGCAGAAAGTTCACACAACAATTTTATTAATCTTTAAAATCAGTGGCCTAAACCCAACACAGGACCGTGTTTCGTGGACAAAAAACAACAATAAAAATAGTATAATGATGAAACGTTAAAAATAAAAACATTTCTTAAAACAAAATATCAATAAAAACATCAAAATGAACAATGTGAGTAATAAATACATAAAAACCAATTATATAAACATTGTAAATGAATGAAACATATTAAAATATAAGTAACAAGGGAATGCAAAATAAAAGGCTCAAAACACAAGATAAAAAAGGTACATCAAAAAACCTATTCTAAAGCAAGAGGGAGGAACCTTTAACAACCCATGTTGAGATATACCAAGATGTTCCTCCTCATCTCTTGGTATATCTCAACATGGGTTGTTAAAGGTGTCCAGGATGTTACAATGTATTAATTCATAAGTTTTATTTACAAATTTTAATTATTTATGTTTTTATATGTTTTTTAGTGTGCCCAAATAACCCCTGATGAAGTTCAATACGAAACACGGTCCTGTGTTGGGTTTAGGCCACTGATTTTAAAGATTAATAAAATTGTTGTGTGAACTTTCTGCCCACTTTTTCCAGTTTGGTTCTTTCTCTATCAACAATGAGCCATTTGGCTGAAGACTGAACAAAGTTTAGGTCAACTATCTAGAGGGTCGCCAAGAGTCGACACCGACTTGACAGCATTTAACAACAACAACAAGAAGCAATTCTACTTGTTCGATGCCTTGACATATTTCTCTGGTCTTTGGTCTAACAAGGAAAGAGTGATCCTATTTTTATGTGACCTGGGCAGAGCAGAGGTGGAGCTGATGTGTACACAAGTATTTAACAAAATATGTTGCTACTAGGGTAAAGTACACACACACACCTGTGGGGCAGTTGTCAATTTGTGCAAAGGCATTTGTGTGCTACTGGGGGCTAGTTCTGGGAGTATATTTTATAAAAGACACATAGGTGCCTAACCACCACTTCTTGCTGTTTATTTCAAAGGTCATATTTACTAAAGGTGATAAAGAGCTAATGCATATTAACCCATATTGTTAGTAAATAGGACCCATTAATCTCATTGAGGTCCATTTACTCCAAATGAGGAGAATTTGAGAAGATCCGTCCCAGTGCAATCTGGGACGTCAGTCAGAACGTCTGGAAAAAATGCAGGCATGCCCAGGTGCCGATGTGATTTCACAGACATTGACGTGCCCGATAGGGAAGTCTGCAGAGCCATCTAAGTGGACATCCCCAGAACATATTTCAGAACCCAAACGTCTAGGATAGCATAATGGTTAGTGTAGGGGGGTTAGGAACTGGGCAACAAGGGTTCAAACCCTGCTGCTGCTATACTTGAAATCATGCTGAGGGTTGATAGAGTGCTTTCCTCTCTACACACTCTGGATGTTTTTCAGCTAAATCAAGCACTTTTTAGATGCTTGTCCTTTGGCTATGCATGCCTCAGAGCTGGTCTAAAGTTAGATGTGAAGCCAGACGGCCATGATGTTTCTGTAATATGGTAGAGATGTCCTGGTCCTTGGAATGCCCTAATCATGCCTCCAGGAGCCTGGAAATGTCCAGCCATGCCTCTTCCACGCCCTTGTTCAGATTTGGACATCCTCACACTGAGGACATCCCCAGTGCCAGCTTCTAAAATGGCTCTGGAGACATCTCTGTGCTTTGGACATCTCTATGCTCATTTTCAGTCATCTAAAGCATGAATAGAGCTTCTAAAATTACATCCAATGTGCATTTATAACTAATAGTGCATATTTACCAAAATGCAATAATCACAACCCCATTAATATATCTATATGTTTTATTTAGTTAAAAAACATATCAGATTGGTTTACATCATCCTGTTTATATTAGGGACAGACATAAACATACAAATGAGAATAGTTAAACATAAAATCACTAAAAAAACAAATCATGCATCTCAACAATAGACACATAAAATATACATTCAAAAAAAGAGGGGGTAGGATAACATTAAGGGGCTGATTTTATAAGGGATGCATGGAAAGTTATGTGTTAGTTATATGCACAAGTTCCTATTTTCAAAGACTTTACGCAGTTGCTATTCTGTAAGCATGCCTGTAAGTCCTATCGTGCGATCTTTTAGTTTCAGTGTACACAGGGGAGGAGCTTGGGTACAGCTAGGTGGAGCATACATTTACACACTTAAGTTCTAAAATATTATAATTTACACGTGTTTATGAACAATCTAGGTACCGGATTCATGCTGCTCTAGAGCGTGACTGCATCAACTAGATAGGGGTGAAAAGACATGCCCCAATTTTATAAAGTAAAGTACACGCACATTTCACTTTATAAAACAGGCCCCAAATATGCACATGGCAACACACACTGCATGGGAGTTTATAAAATCTACTTATTTGCATAAATGTTGAGAACACAAAAGGAATAAGGGAAAGTAGCTAGCCTCAGCTCAAATGGTAGCCTTGAAATGACTGCTCAAACAGCCAAGTCTTCAGCCCTGATTTAAAGTTTCCCACTGAATGCTCCATTTGTAAATAATGGATAGAATGTTCTACGACATAAGGACCTGTCAGGAAAAACTATTTTGTCTTAATGTTTCAAATCCTAGTACTTTGCATGACAGTATAACTAATAGCGAGTCTGAGATGATCTTATTTGTTTATTAGTATGTAGCACGTGTCTTTCCAGTAGTAGTTCAAGGAGAGTTACTTTAAGGCACTACTGCAACTGAATGTACGAACTGGATTATAAAGAAGAGAGATACAATAGAAAGCACAGTTACTTACCTGTAACAGGTGATCTCTGGGAACAGCAGGAATTAGTCCTCACATATGGGTACGTCGGTACCGATGGAGCCCGAGCGGGAAAGCTCCCCAGCTTCCCAGAAGGAAAGCTTTTGGGGCCTCCCACTGCGCATGTGCGCTGCCTTCCCACCTTTCTGACCAACTCTCCTCAGTTCGAGTTTATAGCTGAGACAATAGAGAGAGGAAAGGAAGAGAGAGAGAGATACAACTCCTAGGGGAGGTGGGTGGGTTGTGAGGACTAATTCCTGCTGTTCCCAGAGATCACCTGTTACAGGTAAGTAACTGTGCTATCTCCAGGAACAAGCAGGAATAAGTCCTCACATATGGGGACTCCCTAGCTAAGATGCCCGGGAGAACCCCTAAAGGGTATGAGACCCTGAAAGGTTCTTCATCTTCCTATGGATCTCAGGCATCCATTCAGGGAAGGTGGGCTGGAGTTGTTCAAGAATGGAACAGGTGTCTGAGGACAGCCTGACCAAACAAGGCATCCTAATTATTTGTACCTAATTATTTCTAAACTGTTCTATGTATTTCTTGTTGTTTGATGTAAACCGCCACTGATCTTGGGAAGTGGCGGTATATAAAAGACTTACAAATAAATAAATAAATAAATCCCGGCGGGAGTCCTTGTCCAAACAGTAATGGGCTGTAAAGGTATGAACCGAGGTCCAGGTGGCTGCTCGACAGATCTGGTCAATGGACACAGATGAGTCATAGAGGTGGCCATGGCCCTCACGTTGTGAGCGGTGACGTGGCCCTCCAGAGAAAGGTTCTTACTCTGGTAAGCAAAAGAGATACACTGAGCAATCCAATTGGAGAGTGTTCTTTTGGAGACTGGAAGTCCTAAATGAGAAGGATCAAAAGCAACAAAAAGCTGAGAAGACTTTCGATGTTGCTGTGTCCTGTGGAGGTAAAAGGCAAGAGCTCTTTTACAGTCTAGAGTATGAAGGTTCCTCTCTGCATTGGATGCATGAGGAGCTGGAAAAGGTAAATAAACCTCTTGATTAAGATGAAAAGGTGAGACCACTTTAGGCATAAAGTGAGGATTTGTCCTAAGGACTACCTTATCATGATGGAACCTTGTGTAAGGTGGATTAGCCACTAAGGCCTGCAGTTCACTGATGCGGCGAGCTGAAGTGACTGCAATGAGGAAAATAACCTTCCAGGAAAGAAATTTCAAGGAGGTAGTGGCTAAGGGTTCAAAAGGTGGCTTCATAAGCTGACCAAGAACCAAGTTTAAGTCCCATGCCACCGGAGGAGGTCGAATGGGAGGTTTAGTTAAAGTTAAGCCTCTCATGAATCTTGCAATAAGAGGATGAGAGGAAACAGGTTGTCCATTGATGGGCTTAAGTGATGCCGCAATAGCACTCAAATGGACTCTTACTGAATTCGTTTTGAGTCCTGCATTGGAAAGATGCAGGAGATATTCCAAAAGAGAATTCAATGGGAGTGCCAGAGGGTTAAGACCCTTTTGAGCACACTAAATGGAAAATCTTTTCCATTTAAAAGCGTAAGAATGCCTAGTGGAAGGTTTCCTAGAGGCATGTAGGATATCCTTCACTTGCTGCGAAAGATTGAAGTGTTGAAGGTCTAGGCCTTCAGTAACCAAGCTCTGAGGTGAAGGGACTTGGGGTTTGGGTGCCACAAAGTCCCCTCCTCTTGAGACAGAAGGTCTGGAGCTGCTCCCAAGTCCAGGGAGGGGGCTTGGGAGAGATGCAGAAGTAGAGGGTACCATACTTGGCATGGCCAGCGTGGAGCTATGAGGATCATGGACCCTTGATCCCTTTGAAGTTTGAACAGAGTCTTGGGAATCAAAGGAATGGGTGGAAAGGCATAGAGGAAACCCTGACCGCAATGCAGGAGGAAGGCATCCTTGGTCTGAACTCCCATACACGGAATTCTGGAACAGAACCGGGGAAGTTTGGCATTCCATGGACTTGCAAAGAGGTCTATGTCCGGGGTTCCCCATTTCTGGAAGATTCTGAGTACCTGATCCATGTGCAGGGACCATTCGTGTGGAAGCAGAACTCGACTGAGTCTGTCTGCCCAAGAGTTTTGGATTCCTGGAAGATATACTGCCAGGAGATGGATTTGATGCTCTCTGGCGAAAGCCCATAATCTTAGAGCTTCGTTGCAAAGCGACAGAGAGCCAGTCCCTCCTTGTTTGTTTATGTAAAACATGGCTACTTGATTGTCCGTGTGAATAAGGACTGTCATGTTGCTGAGGAGGGTATGAAAAACTTTGAGAGCTAGAAAGATTGCTCGAAGTTCCAAGTGGTTGATATGAAGGGTGGTCTCCTGTGGAGACCAAGTGCCCTGAGTGGAGAGATCTTGGAGATGAGCCCCCCAACCTGTTTGGGAGGCATCTGTTGTGAGGGTTGCTTGGGGCAACAATAGTTGAAAGGGGGCCCCCAACAACAGATTTTGAGTGGATATCCACCATTGGAGAGACCAAAAGAGACGATTGGAGTTTGCTATTTGGTCTGAGAGAGCTCCTGATGCTTGAGTCCACTGGGTGGATAAAGTCCATTGAGCTGCTCTCATATGTAGGCGAGCATAAGCCACCACATGCACTGTGGAGGCCATGTGGCCTAATAGTTGTAGCATCTCTCTGGCAGTCAAGTGGCTTCTGGACTGAGTCTGAGAGGCTAAGTGCACTAGACGTTGGCAACGGGCCTGAGGTAGATAGGCCCTTGTGGTGGTGGTATCCAACCAGGCTCCTATGAATTCTAGGGATTGAGTAGGGGTGAGTTGGGACTTTGGCAGATTGATCACAAGTCCCAGATACTGTAGAATTCGCCTGGTGCGATCCAGGGAAGTCTGAGCCTCGGACTGAGACAGAGCTCGGATGAGCCAGTCGTCCAGGTATGGGAAGACAAAAATTCCCAGGGTGCGTAGGAATGCAGCTATTATTGCCATGCATTTGGTAAATACCCTTGGAGCAGAGGCTAGACCAAAGGGAAGTACTCTGTATTGGAAGTGTTTTCCCTGGAACAGAAACCGTAGGAATTTTCTGTGGGATGGATGGATGAGTATATGTGTGTACGCATCCTTGAGATCTAGAGAACAAAGCCAGTCCTGACTCTGTAGGTATGGAAGGAGAGTGCCTAGAGAAAGCATCTTGAATTTCTCCTTGTATAGAAATTTGTTCAATTTTCTGAGATCCATAATGGGTCTGTACCCCCCTGTTTTCTTGGGAATGAGAAAATAAGGGGAGTAAAAACCTGACCCTTGTTGAGGAAGAGGAACCTCTTCTATTGCTTTTTGGGCGAGAAGAGTGGTCACCTCCTGACCCAACAGGTCTAGGAGAGATGGGGGAGAATTGAAACTTCTCACCATGGTATGGGGAGGAAGATTGGAGAAATTTAGTTTGTAGCCCTCTCTGATGATAGAGAGGGTCCATTGCTCTGATGTGATTTGCTCCCATCTGGGAGCAAAATGAGTTAACCTTCCTGGAATGGTGAGAGGTTCTGGATGTTTTAGAGCCAGAAAGCTTAAGTTCTCTAGTTTTAAGTCAAAAACCCTGAGGGGGTTGGGACTGTTGGGCTGTAGCAGCCCCTGCAGGTTTTGCCCTGGCCTGTTTAGGCTGCTGACGCTTAGTAGCAAAGCGAGCTGCAGAAGATTGTTGGCCAGTATTTGTGGCAAATCTGGCCTTCTTGTAGAAAGGCTTTTTGAAAGATTTCTTCTTGACAGGGGTAGAGGTAGACTTAGAAAGTCTATCTAAAGCAGCATTTTCTGCATCCATTTGAGTGGCTTTGATTTGCCACTCCTTACCAAACAGATTCTCACCCGTACAGGGCAAATTTCCCAACCCATCCTGGACCCAGGGTTCAAGGTTAGAGGCCTGGAGCCAAGCAATTCTGCGAGCCGCTATGGCAATACCTGAGGCTCTGCTAGCACCTTCAAAGGAGTCAAAGGCTGCTCTGTTGGAGAACTTTGAAATATCTTTGGTATGCTTAAGCAGAAGAAGGAACTCCTCCTTTCTATCCTCTGGGATAAAGGGGAGAAAATGGCGTATTTTTAATGCAATTTCCTTCAGAAACATGCCCATATAGAGGCTGTATGAGTTGATTCTGGCAATAAGCATACTTGCTTGGAAGATTTTTCTTCCAAAAGCATCCAGAGTCCTACATTCTCTTCCTGGGGGAGTAGAAGAGTGTCTTTTAGTACTCTTGATCCTTTTCATAGCTGACTGCACCACAATGGAGTGGTGCGGGAGCTGAGCTTTTTGAAACCCAGGAGAAGGGGGGACACGATACATGGTGTCCAGACGACGAGAATGTGGAGATAGGGTAAGAGGAGTCTCCCATAAGTCCATCATGTGATCTTGAAGAATTTCATGGATGGGCAGGGTGACTGCCTCTTTGGGAACCTTAGAGTATCCTAAAATGTCTAACTTTTTTGCTCTAGGTTCTTTTTCAGAGGATACAGAAATAGAAAGATCTTTAGCTACTTCAATGATGAAGTCTTGGAAGGATAAATCCTCTGGAGGAGACATTCTCCTCTTTGGAGAAGAGGGCTCCTCAGGTAGAGTAAGGGATACTTCAGCAGAGTCATCTGATGAATCAGGATCATCAGAAGACTCAAAGTATCGTCTGTTTGCTTCCAGGGATCGATAAGCGTATCGACAGGTATCGACATCGGGGGTACCCGGAACCGGATCAGTATCGGGAAAAACCCCGGAACCAGGAACCGGAATCAGTATCCTGGTCGATGTGGAAGGCATGGGTACCGGTATCGGTTGTGGTACCGGAACCGGAGTCGGTACCGCAGGGTGCGGTACCGAGGGCGTCGCAGCCTTAATAAAAGCCAGAATGGCCTGCTGCATGGATTGAACTGTATGATCCATGGACGCCACGACTGTCTGGATGTCGGTACCGGATGATTGAGCCAGTACCCCAGAACAGTCTAACAGGTGATCGGTCGAGGCCGTGCCATCGATGTCAACCTGTAACCCCATAGGAGGAGCTTTGGAAGCCGGAGCTTCCCGCCGGGGTTGTTTGGCTGGGGCAGGGTCCTCAGGGTCAAGCCCAGGGGTATCTCGATACTTAGAGGGAGATTTGCCCTTTGAGGACCTGCCAGAGGAATGTCTGGTTACCTGAGATCCATCAGGAGAGGAAGACCTGGAAGATGTCGATGCTGGAGTATCTGTAGAAAACAGCATGTGAAACTTGGCTGCCCGGTTCTGTAAGCCACGTTTAGACATCAAAGAACAAGATGGGCAATCCGGAATGGAATGGTCAGGCCCCAAACATTTAAGACACCATTCATGGGTGTCTGTGACTGAAATAGTACCGCTGCACTTGGTGCATTTTTTAAACCCAGAGGCTTGTTTCTCCATGAGGGAGAATTAGTGAAGGTCTAAAGGCCTCACAGAACTAACACACCAAGTGAGGAAAAAAAAAGACAGGTTTTTTGTTTTGTTTTTTTAAATAAAGGAAAAAAGACCGGCGGTACCGGTCTGGAATCGGGGAAGGCAGACATGCGGCCAAAGAAATAAATTAAAATAACAACTTCTTCAGCGGTGACAGGAACACGACCTGCTGGCTCCGTGGAAAAAGAAGAACTGAGGAGAGTTGGTCAGGAAGGCGGGAAGGCAGCGCGCATGCGCAGTGGGAGGCCCCAAAAGCTTTCCTTCTGGGAAGCTGGGGAGCTTTCCCGCTCGGGCTCCGTCAGTACCGACGTACCCATATGTGAGGACTTATTCCTGCTTGTTCCTGGAGATTGCCAGAAGCGACTGTCTTATTTGGAGCAGGTATAACTTTTTGCATTGCATTTGTATGCTACTGGAGCTGGCTCGGTGAGCAAATGTAAGGACAGATTTAGGTATGAGTAAAAGGCTCTTGCTTATTCTGCCATACCTAACAACATCTAAAGAGAACTTGCATGTTACCCATGCAAACTGTTATTCCTCTGATATTAGCTGACAATACTGGTGTAAAACCTGTATCTTTCAAAGCACATGAAGGCACATTTTACAAAGCATGTCCAAATGCCATCTGGGGCGCCCAAGCCAGAACATCCAAAAAAAAAGCAGGCACGTTGAAGTTCGGGCATGATTTCACAAACATGGACGTGGCCAATATAGATGTCTGCGGGGGGGGAAGTGGGCATTTACATAGATGTCACCAGCATTGTATCCAAGACCAGGGACATCTAAAATGATCATCAGTGGTGCACATACAAAACACTTTGGGGGGTCATCCACCACCACAAATTACGGGGATGTACGTCCAGCCTGGATGTACATCCCCGCTATCCATGGAAATGGCTATGTCTCTCCAAAGGCTCCCCATACGAACAGCTGTGTTGTACAGGGAACCTTCGATGGGGGTGGGTGGAGGGCGGAGCGGGGATGGAGCAAGGGTGGGTCATACCTCCGGACGTACGGGACTGATTCTGAGGTTGGCTCTGTACATTCAGGTATGCCTGTTAGACAGGGGTCTTATTCCATCTCAAAGGTGGAATAAGTCCCCCTGGACATGGCGTTTAAGTGGTGGCTAGTGGGGAAAAAGGAAGGTAGGGGTACAGGAAGTTCCCAACAGCTGGACCCTGGCCATGAGAGGCTGGATAGGGGATCCGGCTACGGGGAAACAAAACCTTTTCTGTGGCGGCTGGGGATCACAGCTTCAGAATGGAGCAATGGTGCCATGACGACAAGATGCCATAGCACAACGGCTCCATTAAGGAGCCTGGTCGAGTTAGTCGGGTAAGTGGCTGGACGTCTGGGGTGCCTGAAACGGGCACATCCTGGACGTCCAGCCACTATGCTGCGATTCCGCTCCCTCAGGGACGTCTAGCCAGAGACGCACATCTTAGAATGTGCTTTCACATCAATTACACAAAAAATAATATTGCAATTGCGGAGTATACCGAGGTTAATGGAGTGCCATCTTCTCTACACCCTCCAGATGTTTTTAGGTCCAAACAGACACTTTCCGATGCTTATTTAGAAACATAGAAACATAGAAATATGACAACAGAAAAAGACCACATGGCCTATCTAGTCTGTCCTTCCATAACAACTACAACAGTCCCCTTTTTTCCTTTAGAGATTCTCTGTGTTTGTCCCATGCTTTTTTGAATTCAGTTACTGTCCTCATCTCTACCACCTCCACTGGGAGACTATTCCACGGATCCACTACTCTTTCCATAAAGAAATATTTCCGCATATCACTCCTGAATCTATCTCCCTTCACCTTCATCCCATGTCCCCTCGTAGCAGAACTTGCTTTCAATTGAAAGAGGCTCTCTCCCTGAACATTTATGCCACGGAGGTATTTAAACATCTCAATCATATCACCTCTATCCCGCCTTTCCTCTAATGTGTACATATTAAGATCCTTCAGTCTGTCCTCATATGCTTTATAATGAAGACCACTAATCATTTTAGTAGCCACCCTCTGCACCGACTCCATCCTGTTCATATCCTTTTGAAGGTGCAGTCTCCAGAATTGCACACTATACTCCAAATGAGGTCGCACCAAAGACTTATACAGAGGCATTATCACCTCCTTTTTTCTGCTAGCCATTCCTCTCCATATGCACCCAAGCATCCTTCTAGCTTTTTCCGTCGCTTTTCTACCTGTTTAACTACTTTTAAGATCATCAGACACAACCACGCCTAGGTCCCGCTCTTCTTTAGTGGACAAAAGTACTTCACCCCCTATACTATATTGCTCCCTTGGATTGCTGCAGCCCAAATGCATGACCTTACATTTTTTGACATTAAATCCCAGCTGCCAAATTCTAGACCATTCTTCAAGCTTAGCTAGATCCCTCCTCATGTTATCTACCCCTTCCTGGGTGTCTACTCTATTGCAGATTTTGGTATCATCCGCAAAGAGGCAAACCTTACCTGAAAGCCCTTCCGCTATATCACTAACAAAGATGTTAAAAAGAATAGGACCAAGGACAGATCCCTGGGGCACACCACTGATAACATCCTTCTCCTCAGAGTGAGCTCCATTTACTTGTACTCTTTGTCGCCTCCCACCCAACCAATTTCTAACCCAAGCAGTAACTTTAGCGTCCATCCCTAGGGTGCTCAGTTTGTTTATAAGTCGCCTGTGAGGAACAGTGTCAAAGGCTTTACTGAAATCTAAATACACTACATCTAGGGCTCTCCCTTGGTCCAACTCCCTGGTTACCCAGTCAAAGAAATCAATCAGATTTATCTGACAAGACCTGCCTCTGGTGAATCCATGCTGCCTCGGATCCTGTAATCCGCTGGACTCCAGAAACCTCACTATTTTCTCTTTCAGCAGCGTTTCCAATAATTTACTCACCACCGAAGTTAAACTAATCGGCCTGTAGTTTTCAATCACATCCTTACTTCCGCTTTTGTGTAAAGGCACTACATGAGCCTCTCTCCAGTCCTTTGGCACCACTCCCGACTCTAACGAGGCATTGAAAAGGTCAGTCAGTGGAGCTGCTAGAACGTCCCCAAGTTCCCTCAGTATTCTCGGGTGTATCCCATCGGGTCCCATTGCTTTGTCTACTTTAAGTTGAGATAGTTTCTCACAAACACAGTCTTTTGAAAATTGTTCAAGATTTCCTTTGCTTCTGTTCCTATTTGTGGGTGTTTTCTGAGGTCCTGCTCCTGGTTCTTCATCTGTGAACACAGAACAAAAATATTTGTTAAGCAATTCCGCTTTATCCTTATCAGCTTCTACATATTCCTCCCCTGCACCCTTGAGTCTGACAATACCACTCTTGCCCTTCCTCTTCTCACTAATATATCTGAAAAATATCTTATCCCCCCATTTTATTGCATTGGCAATTTCCTCCTCCTTTTGAATCTTTGCCTTCTTGACTACTTTGCTAGCTTCTCTAAGTTTTTCCAAATACAGATGCCTGTCTTCCTCTCTCTGTGATCTCTTGTATTTCATGAAGGCCTCCCTCTTCTTCTTCACTTTTTCAGCTACTTCTTTCGAAAACCATAGCGGTCTCCTTTTCCTTTTACCTTTATTTACCATTTTAACAAAAAGGTTGGTTGCCCTTAAAATATCCCCTTTCAGTTTTTCCCCACTGTTTTTCTACATCCCTCAGCTGTTCCCATCCAACTAACGACTCCCTGAGGTATTGGCCCATCTTCGCAAAGTTAGTCTTCCTAAAGTCTAAGATCTTCGCCTTTGAATGGATTCTAACAGCCCTAGTCCTAATACTGAACCACACCATCTGGTGATCACTGGATGCAAAATGATCTCCCACTACAACATCAGAAACACTTTCACCATTGGTAAGCACCAAGTCCAGTATGGCCCCTTCACATGTGGGGTCTGTTACCAATTGCCTGAATAGTTCTCCCTGTAGAGAATCCAGGATCTCCTTACTTCTAGATGATACTGCAGCAGGAATGTGCCAATCAACATCTGGCATATTGAAATCTCCTATCAGTAGCACTTCCCCTTTCCTAGCAATGCTGCACATGTCTTCAATTAACTCTCTGTCCACCTCTTCCTCTTGTGAGAGAGGTCTGTATATCACACAAATGTAAATAGATTTCTCTTTCCCTCTTTCTAGTTTAACCCACAATGCCTCCCCTCTCCCTTTTAAGCTCTGTAATTCCAAAGCTTTAATAGTAGTTTTTACATATAGTGCCACTCCTCCTCCCCTACTTCCTACCCTGTCCTTTCTGAATAAAGTATAGCCAGGTATAGATACATCCCAATCATGGTTTTCTGTGAACCATGTTTCTGTAACTGCCACTAAATCCAAGTCAGCCACTCCCACCAAAGCTTCAACATCAGGGATCTTATTTCCCATGCTACGGGCATTTATACATACTGCTTTCCATATGTTACCCCTGTTACCCATTTCCATAAAGTTATTTAATGTATCACCTACCTGGGGGCTTTCACTTACCTGGGGGCTTTCTTCACCCATCCCCAACGAATCTAGTTTAAAGCCCTCTTCAGTAGATTAGCCAGTCTACTACTGAAGATGCGTTGACCTTTCTTGGACAGATGGATGCCATCTCTGCTCTGCAGCCCTTGGAACAGCATCCCATGGTCTAGGAAACCAAAACACTCTCGATGACACCATCCACGCAGCCATGCATTCATCTCCAGGATGCGAGCCTCTCTGCCTTGGCCTTTACCCTCAACAGGGAGGATTGAAGAGAACACCACCTGTGCACCTAACTGCTTCACCCTCTGTCCCAGAGCCATGAAGTCACTTTTGATATATTCTGAGGTATACCTGGCAGTATCATTTGTTCCAACATGGATTAGCAACATTGGGTAATAGTCAGTGGGCTTGATGAGTCTTGGCAAACTCTCCGTAACATCTTGGATTTTGGCACCAGGCAGACAGCATACCTCTCTGGACATCAAGTCTGGTCGGCAGATGGACGCCTCAGTACACCTCAAAAGAGAGTCTCCAACCACCACTACCCTTCATTTCCTTGTGGTTACTGATCCTGCAACTTTGGGGTACTTGAGCTCTGATTCTTCCCTTTCCAGGGATGCTTTCACCTCCTCCACCTCCAGGGCTGCATAATGGTTCTTCAATTCAAGGGCTGGAGAAGTTGGATTGGTGATTTTGCAGGCCCTGGTGACTTGTGTCCAGTGTGGTAATGAGGCTTCTGACAAGCATAGAAAAAGGGCTGGTTTTAAAACTTTTTCTTCTGAGCTAAAGCATGGCTCAGGCAGGCATTCATTTAAATCAGCACCTAGAGAGCAAAGCCACATGATTGAGAGTGCTGAGTACAGACAACACCCTGCCTCCATGGCAACACAGAGTGCAAATGAGAAACACCTGGGGGGATGGGGCAAGGAAACGGGTCTCACACTAAAACATTTAAGCTCTCAGGATCAAAGGCAGAGAGAGAGAGAAGCAGAGAGAGAAGCAGAGTCAAGTCGGGAGTCTTGGACAAGGCAGACAAGGGAGTCACGGCAGAGAGGCAAGAAGCCAAAGCCAAGAGAGTCCCGGCAGATTGGACAGTCTAGGAGAGAAAGACTGAGGAGTCTGACCAGAGGCTCTGGAGAATGGCAGAGAAAGTCTGAGCTTCGGCACAGAAGGGATTCTAACAGCAGCTCTTCTACCAGAGACAGCTGTACAGAGTTTGCAAGCCCTTGTGAAGGTAGGAACCCAAACTCTGGGAGAATTGTAGAATACAGCTCAGATAGCAGTGAGGCTGCTGAGAATTCAGAAGGAGAGATTTATCCTTCTAGAAAGTCTGAGAGAAAGTCTGTTCCTAGAAGCCAGGGAAGACAGCAGAAACCTGTGAGTGTCTTGCCCAGAAATACAAAGCCGTGCAGCTCATATAGGAAGCCTGAAGGGAGAAAAGGGAATCCCTGGGATGAAATGTTTAAGTTAATGCAACGGTTGAAACCTGATTGTGCAAATAAAGATCCAGAGCTGTTTCAGGGTGAAACTGAAGACATGGAGATAGAGTTAACTGGATTGGAGCAGGATACAGAGTCTCTCATGGATTGCTCGACAGCTTATGTTTCATAAGGGGAAAAGCTGAATTGCTAGCCAAAGAGAAAATTCAGAACTGTGCTATATGCTCTGAGGTTTTTGAATGCTGGAAGCAAAAGGAAAGGATTACAAATGTGTTTTGCTTAACACTGTTTGAAGCATTAGTCCTGTATGCTGAAGAAAACTACTTGAGTTCATTATTGTTTTTGTTATACCTTGTTCATGTTCTAAAGAAAATTTACTTTGCTAAAGTCTGATGATACAAAAGAAAATTAATAAATTTCCTGTGAATTGCCTAAAACTACTCGGACTGCTTATTAACCACAACTAAAAATTCCCAGCAGCATTTGCTCTGGTAATAAGTCAGTTTAACAAGAACAGTTGGCACGCAGTGCTCTTTCATAGGCACCGCCTAGATAGGGTGCAGCGCCACAGGTGGCGTAGTTGTTTGGATTTTTTCATCAAACTTCTGCAAGCGTGAATAAAATTTGGGCACCTACAACAAGAAAGAAGCTGTAGGAGGCCAAGCAAGACAGAAAGATACAAGAGTGGAGGAGAAAATCCGGAGTGGCATCCAGAAGGAACCGGAGGGAGTTCCAGCATTGTTCCTATTTGTTGCAGAGCCTGAATCTACGTCAGAACCAGGTAACTCATAGATAGGAGGGGGTTACTGGTGGATACTGGTGTAGGAAGTGTATGGTAATACCAGTCACTGAGAGAGCAACAAGGAGCATTTGTAGTGCCACACTTGGTTGGGGGGGGGGGGTTATCTTTCTTTCTAGTGAAGTACCAGACCGGAGATGGAGCCACGAGATCTCATGGCCTGGGTCACAGAGCAGTTTAAAAGACAACAGGAGATGGCAGCGAGAAGCCAGGAACAGGCGATTGCCATGCTGCAGGCCCAGCAAGAGCCATTGCTCGAAATGATGGGGAGATGGTTGGGGGCACAAGAAAAGTCAGCGGAAGTCACAAGGACCGTGTCAGGTTCCCGAGCTGTTTTACCAGGGTTAGGGGTGCTTGACGCTGGAACTTTTTCTTTTGGACAACTAACTAAGGACGCTGATATTGACGATTTCATAGAGTCCTTTGAAAGAGTAGCACTATTGGCTAAATGGCCAAAGGACCAATGGGCAGTCAGAATTGCCACTTCTCTTACAGGGGAAGCCATGGCAGCCTATAGGGCTATGCCCGCAGCGCTAGTTACCAGTTATGAAGAAGTGAAGCGAGCCATAAGGGATCGTATGGGTTTAAATCCAACGGTCTATAGACGTCATTTTAGAGCATCTAAGCTAAAACAGGGTGAAACACCCCAAGCTCTATGCCATCGCCTAAAGAGTCTGGCATGGAAATGGCTCACTCCGGAGACTAAAAGTCTGGATGAGATATTAGATTGCATTGTTCTTGAGCAATTTATGAATGCTGTACCTTCAGAATTGCAAACCTTCCTGGTCCTTCAAAATTGCTGTAATACTAAGGACGCCATTTCGCTGGCAGAGCGCTTTCTAGCCGCCGAATTGGTGGGCCAGGCGAAACAGGCAGTAATGGAGGCACCAGAAAGGAAGGCAAGGTCATCAGGGATTGAGAAACAAAAGTATTTGTCTGTGGATAAATGTCATTATGCCCAGGAAAGAAAATGTTTTGCATGTGGGGGGACAGGGCATTTCAAAAAGAATTGTAAAGCCAGGACAGCCCTAGTAACCACAGATCCCGATAGGATGGGAGAGGGATTCCTATTGGAGGTGGAGGTGGAAGGGATTCCCACAGAGGCATTACTAGATTCTGGGGCAAACCAGTCAATGATTTCCCAAAGACTGTGGAAGAGGATTGTATCCCAAACTGATCATAACCTAGAGTCTTCTGGAAATCAGGTAAAGATCAGATGTATTCATGGGGCAGCTACGTCCTATCCAATACATCATGTATGGGTGAAGGGTTTAGGCCTGAGAAAAAAGATAGCGGTAGCAGTGGTGCCCAGACTCCCAAATACCTTAGTCCTGGGGAGGGATTGGTCCCAACTTTGGCATGGCTTAGGAAAGGAGTTAAAGGACAAAGCAGAAAAGACCGCTATCTTAGGCAGCCTAGATGAAACCTTACCCAGGGTAAGAAGAGTTGCGAACTCTGACAATCATAAGGATAGCGCAGGCATGGTCTCCACTCGTGCCAGTTCCAAGGCAGTTAGTGGGGAGCTAGATCTGCCAGAGGATCCCATAGCGGGAATGTCCTCACATGATGATTTAATAGGTCCCTCCAGGAGTAGCCTGAGGAAGGAAAAGGCTGAAAAGCGGAAAGAGAGACAGACTAGGTCAAGAAATAGGGCGGAGCTAATGACTGGACAGGAATTGCCCTGGGTGCCAGCCCAACTAATGGAGAAATTTCCCTCATTCCCGAGGGAACAGCAGGCAGATCCTGCGCTAGCACAAGCCTTTGACTATGCGCGGGAAGGATCTGAGACCCTGCCACGATTTTTCTTGGAGGACACTTTGCTCTATAGGGAGAGTTTAAACCCAAGGACGGGGGATATGAGAAAGCAGTTGGTCATACCCACCTCTTTCAGGAATGTAGTGTTAAAGTTAGCCCACGATCACCCAGTGGAAGGACACAAGGGTATACAGGGCACATTGGATCAAATCCTGAATCGTTTTTACTGGCCCGGAGTGTTCAGGGAAACGTCTAGGTTTTGTGCGTCCTGCCCTGCCTGCCAACAGGTCACGGCAAGGCACCCGCCTGAGGTACCCATGATATCAGCACCCCTCATATCGGAACCAGTGCATAGACTGGCATTAGATATAGTGGGACCTCTCCTTAAGACACCAAGGGGTTACCAATATATATTGGTGATAATTGATCAGGCTACGAAATTTCCTTGGGCTGTCCCTCTGCGTAATACGTCCGCACGTACCATAGCCCAAGAGCTGGTAAAAATATTTTGTGAAGTGGGTTTCCCCCGAGAAATCCTGATGGATAGGGGAAGCAACTTCATGTCCCGATACCTGGTCCAGGTCTGGGAGGCTTTTGATATTCGTCACGTCAGTACGGCCGCATATCATCCCCAGACGAACGGCTTGGTAGAGAGATTTAACCAGACCCTGAAAAATATGTTAAGGAGGAGTCTGGAGGGTAACATAGCAGAGTGGGACGTGATGCTCCCATTTGTATTATATGCTTCTAGAGAGCGTAAGCAAACCTCTACGGGTACATCCCCATATGAGCTTATGTATGGGCGCACTCCACGGGGTGTCCTTGATATTTTGCGGGAGCAATGGGTAGCACCGACCGTGCGGGAACAAGAAGTACCCCAATTTCTAAAGGATTTAAAAGGGAGGTTACAGCAAATGGCCCGAGTAGCAGAAGGGAATTCGGTAGCAAGTCAGGCCCGCCAGAGGGCCTATTATGACCGACGAGCTAAACCACGCCATCTAAAGGTTGGCAAAAAAGTACTCATCATGGTTACGGGGGCCACTTCTAAATTTGAAAGCACATGGAAAGGGCCTTATAAAATAGTAAAGCAGGTAGGTCCTGTAACGTATTCTGTAGCAAATAACAGAGGGAGGCAGCAAGTATAACACGTTAACGTCTTGCGGCCTTGGCAGGAGCGAACGCTGAGTGCTCAAATAGCTATAAGCGATTATAGTAACCTGATCGCCCTTTCAAGAATTACTGACTGTGCACTGCTTAGCGCGCCAGCCAGTAATAGCTTAAGGGGGGGATATGTGGTAATGAGGCTTCTGACAAGCATAGAAAAAGGGCTGGTTTTAAAAAACCTTTTCTTCTGAGCTAAAGCATGGCTCAGGCAGGCATTCATTTAAATCAGCAGCTAGAGAGCAAAGCCACATGATTGAGAGTGCTGAGTACAGACCACACCCTGCCTCCATAGCAACACAGAGTGCAAATCAGAAACACCTGGGGGGATGGGGCAAGGAAACGGGTCTCACACTAAAACATTTAAGCTCTCAGGATCAAAGGCAGAGAGAGAGAGAGAAGCAGAGAGAGAAGCAAAGTCAAGTCAGGAGTCTTGGACAAGGCAGCCAAGGGAGTCACGGCAGAGAGGCAAGAAACCAAAGCCAAGAGAGTCCCGGCAGATTGGACAGTCTAGGAGAGAAAGACTGAGGAGTCTGACCAGAGGCTCTGGAGAATGGCAGAGAAAGTCTGAGCTTCGGCACAGAAGGGATTCTAACAGCAGCTCTTCTACCAGAGACAGCTGTACAGAGTTTGCAAGCCCTTGTGAAGGTAGGAACCCAAACTCTGGGAGAATTGTAGAATACAGCTCAGATAGCAGTGAGGCTGCTGAGAATTCAGAAGGAGAGATTTATCCTTCTAGAAAGTCTGAGAGAAAGTCTGTTCCTAGAAGTCAGGGAAGACAGCAGAAACCTGTGAGTGTCTTGCCCAGAAATACAAAGCTGTGCAGCTCATATAGGAAGCCTGAAGGGAGAAAAGGGAATCCCTGGGATGAAATGTTTAAGTTAATGCAACGGTTGAAACCTGATTGTACAAATAAAGATCCAGAGCTGTTTCAGGGTGAAACTGAAGACATGGAGATAGAGTTAACTGGATTGGAGCAGGATATAGAGTCTCTCATGGATTGCTTGACAGCTTATGTTTCATAAGGGGAAAAGCTGAATTGCTAGCCAAAGAGAAAATTCAGAACTGTGCTAAATGCTCTGAGGTTTTTGAATGCTGGAAGCAAAAGGAAAGGATTACAAATGTGTTTTGCTTAACACTGTTTGAAGCATTAGTCCTGTATGCTGAAGAAAGCTACTTGAGTTCATTATTGTTTCTGTTATACCTTGTTCATGTTCTAAAGAAGATTTACTTTGCTAAAGTCTGATGATACAAAAGAAAATTAATAAATTTCCTGTGAATTGCCTAAAACTACTCGGACTGCTTATTAACCACAACTAAAAATTCCCAGCAGCATTTGCTCTGGTAATAAGTCAGTTTAACAAGAACAGTTGGCACGCAGTGCTCTTTCATAGGTAACCGCCTAGATAGGGTGCAGCGCCACACCAGCCATCGACATTCTGTTGGCACCCATCTTCTCCTCTGCTGGAGAGCTTGGTTGCTGCAAGAAGCATCTCATCAATGTACTTCTCACTATCTTGAATGCTCCTCAGCCTCGCCACCTCCTCTCTGAGTTCCTCCACTTGTTTCCTCAGAGCTTCAGCATGCAGGCACCCTGCACATGGAACCAGTCCTTCAACTGGCATTAGGACCTCTGTCTGGACCGAGGAAGAAGCTGTAACAGGGGCAACAGCTTTAGCGATACGATTTTTCCCAGCCATTGTTCTGTTCGTGGAACTTAGGTATCTGTTAAAGCAAAAGAGAGAGATCTACCAAGTACCAGCCGGTTTCCCAGCTGTCCTTTCAGAGAAAAAGCAGTTAAATCTCCTTAATTATATTCAAAATGTGCTGGTCCAATTCTCTGTGCTTTGTCAAATGGGGAGGTGCCCTATAAAGCAAGACTACTCGCTAGGGGTGGGAGGGAGTCAGGGTGGGTAGGGAGGGAACTAACACCTGATTACGTGTTAGCAGTTCCCAAAGCTGAGGAGGTTACTGGGGTTCAACCACAGGGCCGGATTTAGCTATACGCCATGTACGCCATGGCGTAGGGCCCACAGCTGCAAAGGGCCCACAAAAATTGAACTAGTTAGGCTTTTTTTTTTAAATAAAATAAAAAAGAACCTGCTGGCTGCCGCCGCAGGGCCCCCTCTGCTGCCGCGGCAGCATGGACTGACCCGCGGGGGCCCCCTCTGTAAGCTCGGTCCCTCCCTCCGTGCCTCCGTGTCTCCCTCCGTGCAGGCTGTTAGAGACGCGAAGGCAGACTGTCTCCTTCTGCCTTCCCGTCTCTGTTAAGCCCGCAGGGGCTGATGGGAAATTTCCCATCAGCCCCTGCGGGCTTAACAGAGACGCGAAGGAGACAGTCTGCCTTCGCGTCTCTCACAGCCTGCACGGAGGGAGACACGGAGGCACGGAGGGAGGGACCGAGCTTACAGAGGGGGCCCCCGCGGGTCAGTCCATGCTGCCGCGGCAGCAGAGGGGGCCCCGCGGCGGCAGCCAGCAGGTTTTTTTTTTTAAATTAAATTTTACTTTAGGCCGGGGGAGGGGGAGGGGGTAGGACTGGTAATTGGGGGGGCTGGGACTGGGGCTGGAAATGGGTTGGGACTGGGACTGGAAATGGGCTGGGACTGGGACTGGAAATGGGTTGGGGGGATTAAGGCTGGAGGTGGGCTGATGAGGTTAGGACTGGTAATGGGCTGTGGGCTGTTGGGGGGGGGTTAGTACTGGTAATGGGCTTTGGGGGGTTAAGACTGGTAATGGGCTGTGGGCTGATGGGGGCTGTCTGGTAATGGGCTATGGGGGGGGCTAGGACTGGAAATGGGCTGGGGGGGGGGTAAGACTGGAGGTGGGCTGATGGGGTTAGGACTGGTAATGGGGTGTTGGGGGGGTTTAGAACTGGTAAAGGGATTTGGGGGGTTTAGACTGGTAATGGGCTGTGGGCTGATGGGGGCTGTCTGGTAATGGGCTATGGGGGGCTAGGACTGGAAATGGGCTGGGGGGTTAAGACTGGAGGTGGGCTGATGGGGTTAGGACTGATAATGGGCTGTTGGGGGGGTTTAGAACTGGTAATGGGCTTTGGGGGGGGTTAAGACTGGTAATGGGCTGTGGGCTGATGGGGCTGTCTGGTAATGGGCTATGGGGGGGGGGTTAGGACTGGAAATGGGCTGGGGGGGGTTAAGACTGGAGGTGGGCTGATGGGGTTAGGACTGGTAATGGGCTGTGGGCTGATGGGGGGGGTTAGGACTGGCAATGGGCTATGGGGGGCTGACTGGAAATGGGTTGATGGGGTTAGGACTGGAAGTGGGCTGATGGGGGGTTAGGACTGGTAATGGGTTATAGGGGGGGCTTAAACTGAAAATGGGGTGATGGGGGGTTAGGACTGGTCTTGGGTTGGGGGGTTGCTAGGACTGGAAATGGGCTGATGGGTGGCTAGGACTGGAAATGGGCTGATGCAGGGACTAGAAGGGAATGGATGCTGGGTGAGGCTGGAACTAGAAGGGAGCTGATGTTGGGGGAGGATTAGAATGGGATGGGGCTGGAAGAGTAAAATGGAGAAGGGAAAAATATTTTGTGTGGGAGGGATAAAAAAATCTACAATTGGCCGGGTATTGGGAGAGTAAGTGGGGATTGAGGATGGAGGGGTAAAATTTGAGTGGATGAAATAGGAATGAGGAAAGAGCAAAAGGAGAAAGATTAGTATGTTAAAGCAGATGTAGAGAGAGAATGGAAAAAAACTAGAAGAGAGAAGAAAGGACAAATGGACAGCAGATGATGGAGAGTTAGCAGAAGACATGAAGAAACCAGAAGAAAGTGGCTGGAGCAATTGCAGCTGAAAAAAATGCACAAAAGGTAGAAAAATATCTCTTTATTTTGAATTTATTAATTGGAATATGTCAGCTCTGGTAAATGTGCATCATTAACGTCTGCGCTTTGTTTAGTACAAGAGCAAATTAATGTATAGTTTTATTTCTACAGTGTTGTACATTCCAAGTTTGGCTTTTGGGATTCCCAGTTTAATTATTGTCTTCCTGTTTCTAAAATGTGATTACTTGTTTGGTGATGGTCTATGTTCTGCATGTGTAACTGAGCTGAGGTGTTCTGTTTATATAATTCCTATTTGACATTGCCACTTGTTCTCTTTCCCCAGTAGGTCATGTATTGTTGTTCTCTGAAATGTATTGGTTTAATATTTGCAGTGTTGCCTTTTGATTGGTAGAGTATGGTGCTTTGTGAGTCCTGGTAGTGCTGTTAGGATACGGCGGGTTTGCTATGGGTTCTAAATGGGCAGTGTTTGTAGTAGTTCCTAATGTGTCTGGCAGTTGGCACTGGATTATAGTAATGTAGAAATCTTTTAGTCTTTCTTTATCCATACACTCATTAAGAGGCACGTTTACTAAAAGTTAGTATATGGTAACATTATGCAAATATTTATGCAAATGAGGCCCCTTATGCAAATGAGGCCCACACCCCCCTTGGGCCGCCCCTGCTGGGGGCCCACAATTTTTGTTGGCATAGGGCCTCACTCAAGGTAAATCCGTCCCTGTTCAACCACCTACTGTGCTCAAGGAAAGTCCCACTAAAGCACCAAAAAAAGTAACCTTGCTTTAAAAATGTACAAAAAACCCTTTTAAGAGCTCCCAGTCAGAGAGCTAACAACTTAATATAATAAAACAAACCCTTAAATCCTTACTGTTGGTTGATCTGGAGAGCTTCTGTAGGAAAGCCTGAACAGGGCAGGGCACTGGAGCCTTTTATGCAGGCCCTCAGCTGCTCTCAGGAAATCAGGCCCACTAACTCCTGATTAGGTGTTAGCAGTTCCCAAAGCTGAGGAGGTTACTGGAGTTCAACCACCTACTGTGCTCAAGGAAAGTCCCACTAAAGCACCAAAAAAAGTAACCTTGCTTTAAAAATGTACAAAAAACCCTTTTAAGAGCTCCCAATCAGAGAGCTAACAACTTAATATAATAAAACAAACCCTTAAATCCTTACTGTTGGTTGATCTGGAGAGCTTCTGTAGGAAAGCCTGAACAGGGCAGGGCACTGGAGCCTTTTATGCAGGCCCTCAGCTGCTCTCAGGAAATCAGGCCCACTAATCCTGATTAGGTGTTAGCAGTTCCCAAAGCTGAGGAGGTTACTGGAGTTCAACCACCTACTGTGCTCAAGGAAAGTCCCACTAAAGCACCAAAAAAAGTAACCTTGCTTTAAAAATGTACAAAAAACCCTTTTAAACGCTCCCAGTCAGAGAGCTTAATATAATAAACAACTTAATATAATAAAACAAACCCTTAAATCCTTACTGTTGGTTGATCTGGAGAGCTTCTGTAGGAAAGCCTAGGGCAGTTCTAAAGTTGGACTTAGAATACATTTCTGCTCTGATCTTCAATGTGTCCCATAGAGATGAATGGCTGTGACATGTCTGTATTGAACTGGTGTGTCTGCTGTCTGGGAGGACACAAGATGCAGTTGTAAAGAATAGAAGGACGTTTATAAGGTTAAGGAACAATAAAAAATGCCCCTACAGAAATATAAAGCACAGCAATAGTCTTTATTCTGGCTATGCTGACATATTCCATTTGTGCTAAAGGGTCTATTCTCGACTTCCCTAACAATTCCAGTGCTCAGAAAAATGGGAATATAGATGTAGGAATGGTATGCGAGGTAGTATGGAGCAGAATCGTGTTTGGCTGAGAAATGCAGATCCGATGTGGTGTCTTGAGATGTCTTCACAGCAGTTGTTTATAAGTGCAGTGCAAGGTTTTGGCAGAAGTATGTTATTTGTGACTGCAAATGAGTGTGTGTTTGTGTTTGTATGTGTGTGTGTTTGTGTTTGTGTGTGTGTGTGTGTGTGTGTGTGTGTGTGTGTGTGTGTGTGTGGCTTGAGTGTTGCACAGGAGGATCTGGTGTGGTCATCCGCAAATCTGCGGGGACATGAATGTCTGGCCAGTACCTGGACCATTGGGATTGGATAGAATAAATCAGAAGAGGATCTCTATAGCAAAATGTCAAAACATATTCCTGTCACTATTAAGGGATCCTCAGAGAGAGAGCATTCAACAGTGCAAACAGCACTAAGATATGTGCAGAAGCACCATTATTGGTCTTTAAAAATGTGCATATTTGTAGAGAGCGATGATGGTGCCTTTGGGGATTTATTAGTGCTGTTTTCACTGTTGAATGCTCTTACTCTGAAGGTCCCTTATTAGTGACCGGGATATATTTTGACATTACACACCTCTTCTGATTTTTTCCGGTCCATGCTTAGCATTGTACAGACTGTTTTCAGAGATGACCAATGCAAGCATAACTAAGGATGTCTTCTACTGCCATGTATGTTGAGATGCAAGGTATGTCATGACAAACATATCACTTTCTACCTGCCTTTAAACTATCTTAGAGTGCAATGAGCTTACTTTGCAGTGTTCTGGGCATGCAACAGACCGGTATATATAGTATAGTTTACAGCAACATTTATGTATCATCAGAATTCATGTGTAGTTTGCATCAGCACAACACTGTCAGTGAGAGAAGCAGCTTAGGAGATGCACATTTTACAGGGGAGCGTGGCAGTTCGCGGGTATATAGCGGAGACGGGCAGGATCAAAAATATCCATCTTTTCAGAATACGGTGAGTGCTGGGATATACAAAGCCATTTGCTGCATATAGCCGTGTCTTGTACTCCATAGTGCTTTGCTCGTGCCATGCCGAAGATATCTATGTCCTCAATTCCGAAACTGTGGATGCGTCTATCCCCATGGTTGCAGAATCATATTTAAATCGAGCCTGTTTTCACGTCGGACGTGCCCGCGGGCCGGATGTGCATGTTCTGAAATTGTGCTCAATGTGATTAGTGTCAAAGTATTAAACCCCCTCTTCCCCAATATTATAGGAGGTGAAATTGATAGAAAAATGAATTTAGGTATAACATGAACGCAATAAAAATGCACTTTGTACCTATTTGCAATCTCAACCAAAAGGCGGGGAAGGGATCGTCCTTAGTTCATAGTTGATATCTTGAGCTTGGTTAGCAGCTGAATAAATGTTGCTAGACATCAAATAAAACCTTTCTTGATTACATTGGAGTCAACACCAGCATTATCAGTTTCTGTATTTTGCATTTCATTAGAGGTTTTGCAGCTTGTGTGTTTTGAATTGAGCCATAATCTTCTATGGAATTGTCAGTCCCTTGTGCTACATATTTTGCATGAGTTTTACATACCATTTTCATCTTGGGTTTCTGCATCTTGCCAGATCTTCTCAAGCATTTTCATTCTTAACAGTTTAAAATGAGTGTGAGTACTTTTGTGTATATTTTTGGCCCAACATTTTCCTCCTTCTCCTTTGGGATTCTTTTTTTATTTTAATTTTAATTTTATAGTTATGATTTTAACAAAGTACAGTCCATGCAATTGGAAAAGCAAAACAGAAAAGTTAGGGATACCGAGAAACAAAATTACATTTAAGTAATATTAAAATTAAGGAAACAACTGGCATCTCTAGCATTCAACATGCAAGCAATACAAAAATATTAGGAGCATATACTACAAGAATGAAGAAATCAAATACCAGCAAGTCGGGCTGCTTAAACTAACAGAATACTAACTAAAAACTCAACTGTTCCTCCTCTTACCAGAGTCACCTACCAAACTCCTACCATCCAGAAAAAAATCTCTGTTGATCCAGCTAATATAATATATACAACACAGTTAGAGCCATATACTTCAAAATCCGGACACTCAGACACCTTCGCTCCTTATTAGACTCAGACGACTATAGGACTGTATACCAAGCCCTAATCTTACCTCACTTCGACTTTGCTAATGCTGTTCTTCAAGGTCTCCCACAGTCTACGTTAAATCCTCTGCAACTTGCCATGAATGCCGCTGCCAGAGTACTAGTTGGAGCATCGAGATGCGACCACGTAACGCTGATCTTAATGCAGCTCCACTGGCTACCCACACATGGAAGACTTTTGTTCAAATCCTTGTTACTCACATTCAAAGCCATCAATGGCATCACCGCCTCTTCATTAATTGACCTCATTCAGTCCACACCCGCCTAACAGAATTAGAAGACCTACATCAACTAACACTCTAGTAATCCCAAGGACCTCAGCAAAATGCACACTAGCAACATCAAACAGGGCCTTCAGTCTTTATGCCCCTAAATGTTGGAACACTTTACCACCAAATATTCGTGCTGTTACCGATCTAGTACAATTCAAGAAGGCACTCAAATACCACTTATTCCTCCATTACTACCAGGACAGCCAGACTCCAACCTAATTGCATCTCCTCCATACTAGCCTACCATTCAAGATTGTACTTCATCTGTAGCACAAGCTTACTGTACATATGTAAATAGTTTCATTCATACTTCCTTATGTTATCCAAGTTGTTTTTCCTGTTCTCTGTAAAACCAAACAGTTTGTTGTTATGGTATTTTGTTTTATGTAAACCGCGCTGATGATAAATAGTGCGGTATATAAGAGATTGTAATAAATAAATAATAAATAAATAAAATTAACAACACACTTACAGGAGAAACATGCAGCAGCACCACTTTGTCTCTCTTTCTTTCTACCCTGTCTTCCCTTAATAGATTATAGCCTAGTATCATTGTTTTCTGTGTACCATGTCTCTGTGACTGCCACTATATCCAAGTCAGCCTCTTACATTATAGTGTCTAAATGTAGAACTTTATTTTGCATATTAAGGACATTAGTATGTGCAGCTCTCCAGCCGTTGCCCTGTTTTTCCTTTTCTCTATTTATTTATTTATTTATTTAGTATACATTTGTATACCGCTACTTCCAGCGATCAGCAGCGGTTTGATTACAGATTGGAAATTGTCAAATCATGACAGGAAATTTTTGAGGTATAAACACATTGATTAGACAGGAAAGCACAGCACACAGAGAACTATTTTACAGGGAACATGGGCTATGGAGGGTTAAGTGGCTTGCCCAAGACCACAAGGAGCACCTGTGGGACTAGAAACCCCAGTCCTTCCGGCCCAAGGTTGCTGTCCTCCAGTGGGATTTGAACCCCCGACCTTCCGGCCCGAAGTACCTTGCCCCAACCACTAGGCCACTCCTCCGCTATTATTTTTTAATATTTTTCTTACTTGCGGGCTTTTACTTAGGTGGGGCTTTGTTCACCCACCCCGATGATCCTAGTTTAAAGCCCAGTTTATATATTTATTTTATTTATTTAAAGTCTTTTCTATACCGCGCTTTTCAAATTCAGCTCGGTTTACAATAAACATTAACTTTGTCCAGTCGAGAGGCCCGTACTGGACTTACAGAGAACAGGGTTGGTAAACTTGGGTTGAACTGGGTAAACTATATACAGGTTTAAGCTAGATATTTACATTCTAGGTTATTACAAACATTCTTAGATACTATGGTCCTAGTCAGGTTCTGGTAGGGCTAACATGTTGTGCTGGTGTCATGTATAATGGGTGGCGTGGGATGGCTGTTTAGTTGATTGGAGATGACTGGTTGTTATGTGGTGCTGTAGTGTTGCATGAAGAGGTGATGTTTCAGGGCCTTTCTGAAGGTGGTGAGGTCTGTAATGGATCGGATGTTAGGTGGGAGGGTGTTCCAGCGTAGTACTCAAAAGCTCTCTTTTTTGTGGACTGTGAGCATTTTGTGATCTTGGTGGGGATACTCAGGGTGTTTACTGTAAATGATCTTCTGCCTCTGTTTGTGGGAGTGGGGATGATGAGGTCTGTGATAGAGGCGGAAGTGATTCTATTGATGGCTTTGAATGTCATCAGTAGGGTCTTGAAGGTGATTCTAAAATGAACTGGTAGCCAGTGAAGTTGCTTCAGGATTGGTGTTATGTGGTCCCTCCTGGATGCACCATGTAGAATTCTGGCTGCGGCATTCATGGCTAGTTGTAGTGGGATCAATGCATTTTTTGGTAGCCCCTGTAGGATGATATTGGCATAATCAAAGTGGGGCATGATAAGTGCCTGGTAGACTGTCCTAAAGTCATCCGGGTCTAGCAGAGGTCGTAGGTGGCGAATTGTGCGAATCTTAAGATATACTGTCTTGACAGTGTTTTTTATATGGGCTTTCATGTTCAGTTGCTGATCAAGTGTTATCCCTAGGTATCGGATGGTTGGCTTGCTTTGAAGTTCAGCATCTCTTACTTTTAGTACCGCCGGTGGTGTGAAGGATTGGTCCCTGGTAATGAATAGTGCTTCGGTTTTCTTTAAATTTATCCTTAGGTTTTGGGTGCAGAGCCAGTCTGTTATGGCGCTGAAACAGGAGGTTAGTGTTGAAAAATCTGGCTGGTCTGTGGTGAACGGCGTATATAGTAATACGTCGTCGGCATATGCAAGGCATGAGATGCCGAAGGCTTGAGCGAGAGTGCAGATGGGCTGCCTGTATATGTTAAAAAAACAGCGCTGAGAGGGATGATCCCTGTGGAACACCTTGTGTTTGCTGGAAAGCTTTGGATGTTTTGGATCCTGTCCTCACGTGCTGCGATCTGTCTGCAAGGTAGGATTCGCACCACCTCAATGCTGTGTCCTGGATCCCTTTCTCTGCCAGCCGCTCCATGAGTAGTGAGTGGTCCACGGAATCGAAAGCTGCGGCGATGTCAAGGAAGATAAGAGCATAGCCTCCTCTAGTTCTGTTCAGGCCAGTGATTAGGGAGTTGAATAGGATGGTTAGTAGCAACAATCAAGGTGGACCTATCACTATTTTCATCCTGAGAGTCCTCCAAACACTCTGAGATTCAAACTGTTTTCAGACAGTTGAAGCTGTTCTTGCTCCACTTCTCCTCCACCTTCTTCACCTTCCCAGATGACAGGTAAAGGGCTTTAGTAATGGGTGGTCTATTCTCAGGTGGAATCTTGAGGACATCACTAAAAACCTTTTGAACATAGTTTCAGAAGAAACCACAGGAGAGCTTTGGAAGTTCAAAAATCTTAAAATTGTACCTTCTTACATAATTCTCCATCACATCCAATGAATAACCATCTGATCTTTCACTAATGCAGCCCCACACTGTTGTACTGTCCTCATTTGTACACTTTGGTCTCCTGGATACAAATTTGTTGAGTGTGATCATGGAATTAGGACCTAAATTGTGTCGTCACTCCCAAAAGCTGGTCCATATGGGAGGACAATGACTGTGCCATAACAGCGAAAGCTATCCATAAGGAGGTTAGAGTCACAGTCTGGGGCATGGCTGGTAAAAGGGAATGAGCTTCACGTATCTCCTGTGGCGGCATCATTATCCCCATAGATCCAGTCAGCACTTCTCCAAGTTGAGTCTGAGTCTCCCCCTCAGGACTCAGCACTGAAAAAGTCTGCATCACACTGGAAGCCAGAAGATCCCCTTCTGATGGGGCTGGGGCAGCTCCCCCTTGCAACGGTAAGCAGCAGTAAGTCTCCGGTAATTCCCATGGCTGACGTTACAGACTGACCTCTGACCACACCAATTCTGGGTGTCACAGGTGGCATGCGCTCCTCAGGGCTGAATAAGAATACCACGTCTTCTGTGGCATAGGCTCCTGTAGCTGTGCCACGCTTCAAGGCAGACTTCTTAGTTCACTGAATAAATCCCTCCAACTCACTGAAGAAAAGTGGAGGCTGAAGTGGGCTCGGGGGAGAAGAACTCGTGTTGTCCCCTTTCTCTCCCCCATCCAAGAAGACATAAAAATCAGGTAATCAACAAAACAACTGACAGGTGAATGAGCTCTCCTCAACAATATTACCAGCCTGACGAAATCTTGGGCCTCATGCCCTTCTTTGGGTTTCTAGCCCAATCAAAACTGGTCTCTGTTGGGATAAGGTGAAATTAAGCCTTACCTGCTAATTTTCTTTCCTTGAGTCTCTCCAGTCCAGTCCATATGTGTGGGTTATGCTCACCTACCAGCAAATGGTAACTGAGAACCACTGGTTTAATGATATCACAGTATAAGGGTCCTGTGCAACCCTCCATTCATCTGTATTTCTGTAACAAAGCAGTCTCCAGAACAAACAATTAGTAGTTACCTATTTAGTACATTCTCTACTTACCAATCCACCACTTCTCTGAAATGAATCTGGAGAAATGGATATATATATACTGTATATATCCATACATACCTATACATGTCATCAACATTCTGCAGTCAAGTCTTGCAACTTGTGAGAAATACAGCAGGACTGAACAAAATACCTGAAAGCCAATCGGCAACATAGTTGTAATGCACTAGTACAGGGGTGGGCAAGTATGGTCCTGGAAAGCCGCAGATCAGTCAGGTTTTCATGATGTCCCTAATGAATATTCATGAGATCTATTTGCATCCACTGCCTTCCATTGTATGGAAATAGTCTATGAATATTCATTAGGGACATCATGAAAACCTGACTGGTCTGCGGCTCTCCAGGACCGGACTTGCCCACCCCTGCACTAGTAAACCAAAGGCCGGCCTTCTAAAAGTAAGAAGAGCAGGCCCTGAACGAGGGACTCAAGGAAAGAAAATTTAGCAGGTGAGGCCTAGTTTCACCTTCCTCACCGTCCCAGATGTGTGGGACATACCAAAGCAGTACCAAACAATGGGGAGGGAAATATATAGTAACATAGTATATGATGTCAGATAAAGACCAGCATGGTCCATCTAGTCTGCCCAGCAAGGTGGCAAGAGTAGGTGTGCCCCCCGACTCCGTGCAAGTCACCCCTCCCCATGCCTTTGTTTAGGGGTATACCCACCACTCCGTGCAGGTCACCTCAACTTGTTGAGATATCAGAGACAGTTAAGTTTATTTTGATTGTATCCTGTTTCTATAAAGGGATCCACTGTGTCTGTCTCATACCATTTTGAATTCTGTCACTGTATTTGCCCCCACCACTTCCATTAAGAGGGCATTCCAAGCATCCACCATCCTTTCTGTAAAAACGTATTTCCTGATGTTGCCTTTCAGTTTACCCCCTTGCAGCTTCATGTTATTCCCTCTAGTATTACAGCTTCCCCATCTTTGATAAAGGTTTGTTTGTTCATTAATACTCCTTAAGGGGCTGATTCAGACCTGGATGTCCCAGCCCTCTGTGCGCCTGGTCAGAACCGGATGCACAGAATTAGCCGGGATTCTGATCCCGTGGGGCATGGGTCAGGTCAGCCTGCACGTACAGGGTTTGCCTGGATAGCTCATTCAGGGCTTTTGAATGGAGCAGCAGCGCCATGGCGTCCGGTTACCATGGCGTTGTGGCTCCATGCAAAAGCCGCAATCCCCAGCCGCTGGACCACAAAGTGCATTCCCTGCAGCCCGACCCCCGATCTGGCCTCCCAAGGCCAGGGTCAGGATGTGGGGAATTTCCTCTGCCCCCTGCCACCTCTTTTGGGACCCGGGCCTGCCCGATCCACTGACTAGGGGAACTTACCTCAGAGGTGGAATAAGTTCCCCATTCAAGCCACCGGCACCAGACATAAAGGGCCAACATTGGAATCGGTGCTGTACATCCGGGGCTGGCGAATGCCCACTGCCTGCCCTAACACCGCCCCTTCTCCACCCCTTTCCTGCCCCCCTCTAACCTCCCCGTACAATGTGCGGGGAAGTTAGTCAGGGTCGGAAGGGGGCCCGAATAGCGGGGATGGGACAACCATCCCCGCTATTCGTGCCTCGGAATGACCCTCTAAGTATTTAAAGGTCTGTATCATATCTCCCGTGTCCCTACTCTCCTCTAGAGTATACATATTTAAGTCTTAGAGTCTCTTTTCATACGTCTTCTGGGGCAAGTTCCAAATCATTTTGATCGCCTTCCTCTGAACCGTTTCAAGTCTTTTTATATCCTTTGTGTGATATGGTCTCCAAAACTGAACACAATATTCCAAGTGAGGCCTCATCAGCGACATGTATAGTGGCATTAGTACCTCCTCCTTCTGCTGATAATTCTTCTCTGTATGCAACCCAGAAGCCTTGTCACACTTTCGACACTTTGAAATCCTCAGAAACAATCATTCCGAGATCCTTTTTCTGGTCCATGCACACCAACCTATTGACCCTTATCTCATACAATTCCCTTGGATTTCTGCATCCCAAGTACATGACAATGCACTTCTTCATATTAAATCTTAACTGCCAGGCATTAGACCATTCTTCCAGCTTTTGCAGATCTTTTCTTGTGTTATCCACTCCCTCAGGGGAGTTCACTCTGTTGCAAATTTTTGTGTCATCTGCAAAAAGAAATACTTTTCCCATTCAGTCCTTCGGCAATATCACTCAGAAATACATTGAACAGTACCGGTCCCAGGACCGAACCCTGAGGCACACCACTAATCACTTTCATCCGAGTGAGTTCTATTTACCATCACCTTCTGTCGTCTGTCAGTCAACCAATTTCTGATCCAGTTCACCACCTTGGGACCCATCCCCAGACTTGTCAGTTTATTGATAAGCCTCCTACGAGGAAGAGTATCAAAGACTTTGCTGAAATCTAGGTAGATCACATCCATCGCATGCCCTTGATCTAGTTCACTTGTCACCCAGTCAAAGAACTCAATCAGATTTGTTTGGCATGATCGTCCTTTGGTAAAACCACGTTGCATCGGATCATGCAACCTATTGGTTTCGAGAAAGTCCATTATTCTCTCTTTCAGGAGCGCCTCCATTACTTTTCCCACCACCAAGATAAGGCTTACTGGCCTGTAGTTTGCCACTTCTTCCCTATTACCACTTTTGTGAAGAGGTACTACATTGGCCCATTTCCGGTCCTGCAGTACTTCTCCTGTCTCCAAGGATCTATTAAAAATATCCTTTAAAGGCCCTGCAATAACCTCTCTGAGCTCTTTCAGTATCCTGGAATGTATCCCATCCAATCCCATCGCCTTGTTCACGTTCAGTTTTACAAGCTGTTCAAACACATCATCTTCTGTGAATGGTGTAGTATCTACACCATTTCCATTTGCATATTTGTCATTTATTTATTTAGCTGTATTTATATCCCACTTTTCACCGGGTCAAAGCGGTCAATTGGGAGATACATTTAACACGAGGGGATATGACACACATACACTAATACTTACAGGGAACATGGGCAATGGAGGGTTAAGTGGCTTGCCCAAGACCACAAGGAGTGCCTATAGGACTAGAAATCCCAGTCCCTCCGGCCTGAGATTGCTGTCCCCAGGTGGGACTTGAACCCCCGGCCCTCCGGCCTGAAGTACCTTGTCCTAACCACTAGGCCACTCCTCCACTCAATTCACAGGTGGTCCTTCTCCAGGATTTTCTTTAGTAAAAATAGAATAGATGTGTTTGTTTAGCATTTTCACTTTTTCAACGTCGCTTTACACGAATCTGTTCTCAGCGCTTTTGAGTCTTGCAATTCCTCCTGTGATCTTCCTCTTCTCCCGAATATACCTGAAAAAAGTTTTATCTCCATGCTTTAGATCTTTAGCCATCTTTTCTTCTGCCTTTGATTTTGCTATCCTTATTTCTCTTTTTGTTTCTTTTAGCTTTAGCCTGCATTCTTTTCAGTGTTCCTCTGTTTGCGAACTTCTGGATTTTGTGAAAGCTGGGTTTTTTGCCTTTATTTGTGCAGTCACTTCTTCAGAAAACCAAATAGGTTTCATTTTCCTCTTGTGGAACAGTCCGGCTTGTAGCTCAGCAGTACACAACCTTCTAAGCCAGAGCATTGTGATGCCACTAAGACATGAAGAAGGTAGAACATACATTCCCTATGCCACCAAGCCTGGTTCTGCTGACAAAACAACATACCCTCTGGTAATAGCAACCAGAATCCAAACCAGAAGAGACTGGCCCTCCATGCCTTGACAACTTGTTCACCCTTGAAAAAAAACACCTACATAGACAACACTAAGAGAGAATGCCCACAGGAAATCCTTCCATCTCTTTACAAAATACACAATGGAACGGCGGGATCCAAGTTCTACAGGAACTGAGACTAGAGATGCCTATTAGTCACCAAAATTAAAACAATTCCCAGCGACTCTCACACCACATAAAGACCAAATATACTAAGGGCCAGGATGAACAACACACTCTATCTATCCGACAGAGGAGAAAGTGGAGTTCAACAGGGCGCCAGTCCTACCAATTACTTTCAAAATGCCAGTCTCATACCCTACTGTTGAGGTAACAGGGACTGGCCTCAGTAAGTGGGTAAGGGGGGGGGGGGAGGGCAGAAGTGCACTTGCGGAATGTTTCACGCTGCAACTTTCTGACTTTTAAAACCCCCACACTTTCAATCATAGGCCACCAACTAGATTTTATAATTTTTTAAATGCATTTAAAATCTCAAAATAACCTAGCTGGTATTTGATGATGCCCAATCCTCAGAGCTCAATATCACTGTTCATCCCTGCCATATAGTCATCGACTCAAGTTTCGCCTCACTCTACAGACTGCTTCAGGACTAGGACTAAGCATACAAGACAAACCCCCTGAAGAATATGAGTGCCCCTCAATTGGAGGCTTTTAAATGGAAAGCAACAGGAACAGACAAACAAACACCCAGCCAGTGATTGCTCAACCTCACAGATCAATCATTACTAAGGGGTAACTCCCCAATGGCAGCGGCTTGTGGACAGACCATCTGTAATAGGCTAAGTTTGTAGCCAAATGTATATTCTAAACTGTTTTGTTACTCCCAAAAAGTTACTATGTAATAAGTTAAACCATTGTTCTATGTAAAATGTTCTGTTATCAGGGGCGGCCCAAGGGGGGTGCGGGGCCATGTGCGGAGACTCGGTGCGGGGCCTCATTTGCATAAGGGTCCTCATTTGCATAAATATTTGCATAATGTTACCATACACGAACTTTTAGTAAACATGCCTCTTAATGAGTGTATGAATAAAGAAAGACTAAAAGACTTCTACATTACTATAATCCAGTGCCAACCGCCAGACACATTAGGAACTACTACAAACACTGCCCATTTAGAACCCATAGCAAACCCGCCGTATCCTAACAGCACTAACAGGACTCATAAAGCACCATACCCTAACTATCAAAAGGAAACGCTGCAAATATTAAACCAATACATTTCAGAGAACAACAATACATGACCTACTGGGGAAAGAGAACAAGTGGCAATGTCAAATAGGAATTACATAAACAGAATACCTCAGCTCAGTTACACATGAACAGAACATAAACCATCACCAAACAAGGAATCACAATTTAGAAACAGGAAGACAATAATTAAACTGGGAATCCCAAAAGCCAAACTTGGAATGTACAACACTGTAGAAATAAAACTATACATTAATTTGCTCTTGTACTAAACAAAGCGCAGACGTTAATGATGCACATTTACCAGAGCTGACATATTCCAATTAATAAATTCAAAATAAAGAGATATTTTTCTACCTTTTGTGCATTTTTTTTCAGCTGCAATTGCTCCAGCCACTTTCTTCTGGTTTCTTCGTGTCTTCCGCTAATTCTTCATCGTCTGCTGTCCATTTGTCTTTTCTTCTCTCTTCTAGTTTTTTTCCATTCTCTCTCTACATCTGCTTTAACATACTAATCTTTCTCCTTTTCCTCTTTCCTCATTCCTATTTCATCCACTCAAATTTTACCCCTCCATCCTCAATCCCCACTTACTCTCCCAATATCCGGACAATTGTAGATTTGTCTTCCCTCCCACACAAAATATTTTTTCCCTCTCCATTTCACTCTCCCAGCTCCATCCCATTCTAATCCTCCCCCAACATCAGCTCCATTCTAGTTCCAGTCCCACCCAGCATCCGCTCCCTTCTAGTCCCCGCATCAGCCCATTTCCAGTCCTAGCCCCCCATAAGCCCATTTCCAGTCCTAGCTCCCCCATCTATTTGCAGTCCCATCCAAGTCCCTCCATCAGCTCATTTCCAATCCCAGCCCCCCATGAGCCCATTTCTAGTCCTTTCCTAGCCCCACCATCAGCCCATGTCAAATCCTAGCTCCCCTCCACTCAGCCCATTTCCAATCCAAGCCCCCCATGAGCCTACTTCCAGTTCTAGCCCCTTCATGAGTCCATTTCAATCCAAACCCCCACCACAGCCCATTTCCAATCTTAGCACCCCCCAACAGCCAATTTCCAGTCCTATTCTAGCCCCTCCATCAGCCCATTTCCTGTCCTAGCCCCCCCCTCACCCATTTCCAGTCCTAGCTCCCTCCCCCTCACAACCCATTTCCATTCCAAGCCCCCGTCCCCATCAGCTATTTGCAGTTCAAGCCCTCCTTCCACTCAGCCCATTTCCAGTCCTAGCCTCCTCATAGCCCATTACTAGTCCTAACCCCCCATCAGCCCATTACGTCCTAACCCCCCATCACCCTATTTCCAGTCCTAGCCCCCCATCAGCCTATTTCCAGTCTTAGCCCCCCTCCCATAGCCAATTACCAGTCCTACCCCCCCATCAGCCCATTTCCAGTCTTAGCCCCCCATAGCCCATTACCAGTCCTAACCCCCCCATCACCCTATTTCCAGTCCTAGCCCCCCCATCAGCCTATTTCCAGTCTTAGCCCCCCCCCATAGCCAATTACCAGTCCTACCCCCCCCATCAGCCCACTTCCAGTCTTAGCCTCCCCCCCCATGGCCCATTACCAGTCTTAACCCTCCCCCCCATCAGCCCATTACCAGTCCTAACCCCCCCCCGGCCCATTACCAGTCCTAACCCCCCCCCATGGCCCATTACCAGTCCTAACCACCCCCCCCCATCAGCTCAATTCATGTCTTAGCCCCCCCATTGCCCATTACCAGTCCTAACCCCCCCCATCAGCCCATTTCCAGTCTTAGCCCCCCCATGGCCCATTACCAGTCCGAACCACCCCCCCCCCCATCAGCCCACTTCCAGTCTTAGGCCCCCCATAGCCCATTACCAGTCCTAACCCCCCCCCATCAGCCCATTTCCAGTCCTACCCCCCCACTTCCAGCCTTAGCCCCCTCCCCATAGTCAATTACCAGTCCTACCCCCCCATCAGCCCATTTCCAGTCTTAGCCCCCCCATCAGCCCATTTCCAGTCCTACCCCCCCACTTCCAGCCTTAGCCCCCTCCCCATAGCCCATTACCAGTCCTAACCCCCCCCATCAGCCCACTTAGCCCCCCCATAGCCCATTACCAGTCCTAACCCCCCCCCATCAGCCCATTACCCGTCATAGCCTACCCCCCCCATGGCCCATTACCAGTCCTAACCCCCCCCCAGCCCACTTAGCCCCCCCATAGCCCATTACCAGTCCTAACCCCCCCCCATCAGCCCATTACCAGTCCTAGCCTCCCCCCCCCATGGCCCATTACCAGCCCACTTAGCCCCCCCCAGCCCACTTAGCCCACTTAGCCCCCCACAGCCCACTTAGCCCCCCCCCAGCCCACTTAGCCCCACCCCCTGACCCATTACCAGTCCTAGCCTCCACCCCCCATGGCCCATTACCAGTCCTAACCCCCCCCATCAGCCCACTTAGCCCCCCCCATAGCCCATTACCAGTCCTAACCCCCCCCCATCCCATCCCATCAGCCCACTTCCAGTCTTAGCCTCCCCCCATGGCCCATTACCAGTCCTAACCACCCCCCCCCTGGCCCATTACCAGTCCTAACCAGCCCCCCCCGGCCCTTTACCAGTCGTCACCACCCCCCCCCCCTCAGCCCACTTCCAGTTTAGCCTCCCCTCCCATAGCCCATTACCAGTCCTAACCACCCCCCCCCCCCTATCATTCCAAATTAAAATAAAAAAAAAACCAAACTGGCTGCTTCTGCCGCCGCGGCAGCATCCAGAGCTCTGCCGCGGCAGCATCAAGAGCTCTGCCGCGGGGCCCCCCCCTGCCCGGCAGAGCCTCCGTGCATCCTCAGCAGCTTTCTTCATGTCCAAAACGCGGGCTTCTTTCAGAGCCGCGAGAGTTTCTTTTCTCGCGGCTCTCTTAATCCCGCGGGGCTGATGGGAAATCCCATCACCCTCGGCGGGATTAACAGAGCCGCGAGAAAGGAAACTCTCGCGGCTCTGAAAGAAGCCCGCGTTTTGGACATGAAGAAAGCTGCTGAGGATGCACGGAGGCTCTGCCGGGCAGGGGGGGGCCCCGCGGCAGAGCTCTTGATGCTGCCGCGGCAGAAGCAGCCGGTTTGGTTTTTTTTTTAAAAACTTGGGATGCTGAAGAATGTTTTTTGCGCGGGGCCCCCTGAAACGCGGGGCCCTGTGCAAGAAACATTCTTGCTCAATGGACGGGCCGGCCCTGTCTGTTATCTGTAAACCACCCCTGATCTTTGGAAGGGGCGGTATAGAAAAAGCAAATAAATAAATTCAAACTGCTGTCATCCATTCCAAAGATTCGTTTAGTCCTACGGGTTGGACGGTGTTCAGCCTGAAGATGCACTTTTGTTCCAGCCAAGTCAGGCTCTGTTCTGCTTGGCCGGCTTGAAAGTCCTCAATCCCGTCAATGATTAGCCATCACAGATCATGCCAACAATGTTGACGATCCACACAATGCTGAACAATAGGTGCTGACAGCACCTGATTGTTTAGCCGGAATTTAAGTTCACTAAGCCGTATTTTAATAGGGCGGCAAGTTCTACCGACATACACCCATGCACAAGGGCAGACAATTACATAAACTACCCAGGAAGTTTGAAAGTCACTATTCCGTCTTAGAGGGTACTTTATATTCTTCATAGGATCAGTCCAGGAGTCAATATCCAATCATGTAGCACACATATTACAGTGCCCACAGAGGCCATAGTGTCCTCTTACTTGCTTCTCCAGACCTTGCTTCAGAGTGGAAACTCCGAAGGCTGCAGGGGATATTGGGGCACCCGGCGGCAAGGGTGGACTCACAGCCCCAATTTAGACACGAATCAACCTGTCACGTGCCTATACAGCCACCAGATTCCATAGTGATTAATTTTTCTCAAAGGGCTTTTAAATAGGGGTTTATCTTTCATTCCCACTAATTAGCATGATCCCTTCCAGGCACGACTGGACATACATCGACTTGTGTGCATATTACAGGTTAAATTATTTTTTCCAAATCGAACTATCAACACTGATGTGGAAGAACCCCAACAATTGCCTTTCCGTCCCCATTCCCAATGGATTCCCCCTGGACCTTTGGTCACCCGTATTGCCACCTTTAGGGACTTGGTCTTAAAGGACCTAGAAAATATAGAAACAAGAACGAAGAGGGGGTGGTGGTTCAACAATTTATATTTCATGGAGTGGGAGGACTTAGAACAACTACGGCAGTCATCTGATGTTGTGCTTAAACCAGCGGACAAGGGGGGCTCCATTGTGCTTCAACAGCGGGAGAACTACTATGCGGAAGTTATGCGGCATTTGTCAGACCAACACTATTACCAACAAATTCCCAAGGACCCGACACCAGAACTTCAAAGTCATATATTATGCATTTTACAACAAGCATGTGATGAGAACATTCTTACATCACAGGATCATTGGTTCCTGAAAGTTCACAATCCAAGGGTGCCAGTGTTCTAAACAGTTCCCAAAATCCATAAAACACTGCAGTCACCTCCTGGTCACCCTATAGCAGGGGTCACCAACCTGCGGCCCGTGGGCCGCATGGTCCCTTCGTGCGGCCCGCGAGGCTCTACCCCGGTTAACATTACGTGCGGCCCGCCAAGGATTCCCGCCATTGTATCCACGCGCTCGCAGCTCATCGACGACCACCTGCAAGCGTCCCTTCTCCTGTCAGTGTCATCTGTGAAGCCGGACTTTAAGCGTTTGTCTGCTAGCATGAATCATCAGCCATCTCATTAAATTCAATAAAGGTGATCAGCCATTGTTTTCATAATTTTGCGTTTGTTGTTTTTTTTCGCGGGGGCGGGGAGAAGGGGGGTGCAGCCCGCGAGGCTCCTGGTAGTCGGCTGTGCGGCCCGCGGCCCTCTGGAGGTTGGTGACCCCAGCCCTATAGTGTCCAGCAAGTGCTCCCTATTTGAACCATTATCTAACTTTTTGGATTATTTTCTACAACCTGTGGTCCAAGAATCAAGGTCGTATATTCAAGATACATTTCATTTTCTTCAAAGAGTGACACAATAGGAGTCATGGCCAGAGAAGATAATATTGGCCACATTTGATATAGTAGCTTTATACACCAATATACCACAGTCACTTAGTCTGGCCTTAATACGTCAAATTTTGGCTCAATGTTCTAGCGCTGAGTGGGTCACTACCTCATTCTTAATTTCTATAGCTGAAATAATACTTAAAACAAATTATTTTCATTTTACAACAAATTATTATCTACAAACACATGGGATTTCAGTGGGTGCCAGTGTGGCCCCAAATATAGCTAACCTCTACGTGACAGCCTTTCAAGAGACCTTCCTTTATGGCTCGGAATGGTACAAATATTTAGGTCTTTGGGTGAGGTTCATAGATTATGTCTTTTGTATATGGTTGGACACTGAAGACACACTGGAGAATTTTTCAACTTGATTGAATACTCATGACTTGTGTTTACAATTCACGATGTCTAAGTCCTCAACGCAACTGCCATTCTTGGATATGGTGGTAAAATGTGAGAAGGAAATTTTATCTATATCATTATATTGGAAATCAGTTGACCGGAATAAACTTTTACATTTTAACCGTCACCATTCCTATAAATTGAAGAAAGCCTTGCCCATAGGGCAATTTTTGAGGGTGCTCCGGATCTGTTCCACAGATCATGACTTCATTATTCAGGCGAAGGACCTCAGTAAGAGATTACTTCAGAGAGGATATCCCAAGCAGGTTGATCCATAGACCTTACCTTCGGGCCAATGTTCCCTCTAATTTTCTGTAGGCTGTGTGCGCATAAAATATCAGCTGTGTGCAGCTTTTGAAGGAAGGTTAAATTTTTGTGTGCCACATAACGACACTCAGAGTTATATACTTTAAAATTTGACTACACGTCAGAATACAGTATGTACACCACATTGATTTTAATCAAATTAAATGAAAATAGACGATTAAGGAAGCGGGAAATTCCTAGTAATTGCAATCATAACTTTTAAATTTTAAGACGTCTGTGTTGTTTTCTATCAGAATCAGAGCCGTAATTTTTGTGCGCTCTGTTCTAAAGTATGTGCACTCGCTCGGCGAGATGTGTGCACGCGCACACGCGCACAGCTTAGAGGGAACAGTGCTTCGGGCCAAATATGCTCAACGGCCCCTTTTATTACAAAAGAACCATAAGGAAATATGGACAAACAAATATGTGTTCACCGGTATTCAGATCAAGTGCAAAAACTAGCAGGCAGCGTTCATAAGCACTGGCACATCCTAGCTTTGCATACGGTCTTTTAAGCAGGACCCTGTATAGCTTTTACCCGTGCTCGAAACTTGAGGGATATCCTGGTTAAGTCTGATTATCTGAAGCAAGGTCTGGAGAGGCATCACAGCCGCTGTGGGCACTGTAATTTGTGTGCTAAATCCTTGGATACTGACTCCTGGACAGATCCTATGAAGAATATAAAGTGCCCTCACTAAGACAGAATAGTGACTGTCAAACTTCCTGGGTAGTTTATGTTATTGTCTTCCCTTGTGCACAGGTGTATGTTGGTAGAACTTGACGCCCTGTTAAAATACAGCTTAGTGAACATAAATCCTGGCTAAACAACCAGGTGTTGACAGCACCTATTGTTCAGCATTGTGTGAATCGTCACCGTCGTTGACATTATCGGTGATGGCTAATCACTGACAGGATTGAGAACCTTCAAGCCGGCCAGTCAGAATAGCACCTGGCTCGGCTGGAACAAAAGTGGATCTTCAGGCTGAATGCCGTCCAACCCATAGGACTAAACGAATCTTTGGATTGGATGACAGCAGTTTGAATTGATGGTCCGCCCACGAGCTGCTGCTATTGGGGAGTTACCCCTTAGTAATGATTGATCTGTGAGGTTGAGCAATCACTGGTTGGGCATTTGTTTGTTCCTGCTGCTTTCCATTTAAAAGCTTCCAACTGAGGGGCGCTCATATTCTGAAAGAGGTTTTGGCTTGTCTGCTTAGTCCTAGTCCTAGTCCTAAAGCAGCCTATAGAGAGGCAAAACGAGTAGACAATTATACAGCAGGGATGAGCAGTGACATTGAGCTCTGAGGAATGGGCATCATGAAATACCAGCTAAATTCTTTTGATATTTTAAACGCATTAAAAAAATTATAAAAAGACTAGTTGGTGGCCTATGATTGAAAGTGTGGGAATTTTAAAAGTCAGAATGTTGCAGCGTGAAACATTCCACAAGTGCAACTCTGCTCCCCCCTCCCCCTCCCCATTACTGAGGCCAGTCCCTATTACCTCAACGGTAGGGTGGGAGATTGACATTTTAAAAGTAATAAGTAGGTCTCCGACACCCTGCTGAATTCACCTTTCCCCTCTGTTGGACAGATAGAGTGTGTTATTCACCCTGGCATTTAGTATATTTGGTCTATTAGTCACCACATATTTATTTATTTTTATTTTTTATTTATTTATTTATAGTCTCTTCTATACCGCGCTATTCAGCATCAGCGCGGTTTACAATGAACAATGAATTTACACATTTCCGATGGTACTTTGTGTTTACAGTTGAACAGGTAATACAACTTGGATAACAGGGGTAACTATTTACAATTTATAACATAATTGTTAAAGAGGGCATTGAGTCACACAGGATTAAAGTTTTGCAGGAAACAAAATACACTATAGAATCTCTATAGATTGAAATTCCATGTCAAAAGGAGAACGTGATGGCAATGGGGGATTACTACTGGCCACCTGGCCAAAATGAACAAATGGATGATGAAATGCTCAAAGAAATCAGGGAAGCTAACCAAAGTTACAACACAGTAATAATGGGTGATTTCAATAACCTGATATCAGCTGGGTCAGTGTCACGGCAGGACATGCTAGGAAGATAAAGTTTCTAGATGAAATAAATGACTGTTTCTTGGAGCAGCTGATTCATGAACCAACAAGAGGGGAAGCCATTTTGGAGCCAATCGTTAGTGGAACACAAGATCTGGTGCAAGAGATAACGATGTTGGGGCCACTTGGCAATAGTGATCATAGAATGATCATGTTTGATTTAATAAATGGAGGAAGGGTGGCAAGGAAATCCACAGTAATACCTTTTAACTTTCAAAAGGGAGGCTATGATAAAATGAGGAAAATAGTTAAGAAAAAACTAAAAGGAGTAGCTGCAAAGGTTAAAGATTTACATCAAGCATGGGTGTTGTTTAAAAATAATACTATCTTGGAAGCCCAGACCAGCTGTATTCCACGTTTTAAGAAAAATGGAAGGAAGTCTAAAAACCTGCCTGCATGTTCTAAAGGTGAGGGTCAGAGGCTGCTGTACCAAAACATCTTTCAGGAAATGGAAAAAGGGGCCAAATGATGAAAACTGGAAAGAACACTGGCAAGTTAGATGCAAGGCATTGATAAAGCAGGCAAAGAGAAAATTTGAAAAAAAGCTTGTTGTGGAAGTAAAAATGCAGAATAAAACCTTTTTAAAGTACATTCTTAGCAAAAAAACTGTGAGAGAATTAGTTGGACCATTAGATGACGGAGGAGTAAAAGGGGCACTAGGAAAGGACAAGGCCATAGCAGAGAGACTGAATAAATTCTTTGCTTAGGTCTTGGCTGAAGAAGATATAAGTAAGTTACCCAAGACTGAAATGGTATTTAAAGGTGATGCATTGGAAGAATTGAAAGAAATATTGATAAATCAGGAATATGTATTACAACTATTTGATAAATTATAGAGTAGCAAATCACCTGGACCAGATGGTGCACATCTGAGGGTGTTGAAAGAACTGAAATATGAGATTGCAGACCTACTGAGAACTATCATTAAAATCATCTGTGATATTTGAAGACTGGCAAATTGTCAATGTAATGCCATTTTTTAAAAAGGGTTCCAGGGGTGATCGGGGAAACTAGACCAATGAGCCTGAAGTAGTACCAGGCAAAATGGTAGAAACCATTATAAAGAACAAAATTACTGAACATGTAGATAGTTATCGTTTAATAGGAGAAAGCCGACATGACTTTAGCCAAGGAAGGTCTTGTCTCACTAATCTGTTATATTTTATTGAAGATGTGAATAAACAGGTAGACAAAGATGAGCTAGTGAATATAGTGTATCTGGATTTTTAGAAAGCCTTTGACAAGGTCCCTCATGAGAGACTCTTTGCCAAATTAAAAAGTCATGGAATAGGAAGCAGTGTACTATTGTGGATCAGGAATTGGTTAGAAGTTAGAAAGCAGAGGGTAAATGGCCAATTTTCCCAGTGGAGAAACGTGAATAGTGGAGTACCCCAGGAATCTGTGCTGGGTCCCCTGCTTTTTAACATATTCATAAATGACCTGGAAATGGGAATAACGAGTGAGGTTATCAAATTTGCAGATGACACAAAATTATTCAAAATTGTTAAAACCCAAGAGGATTGTAAAAAATTGCAAGAGGACCTTGATAAATTGGAAGACTGGACGTTCAACTGGCAGCTGAAATTTAATGTGGACAAGTGCAAAGTTATGCATCTAGTAAAGAACAACCCAAACTGTGGTTACACGATGCAAGGTTCCACATTAGGAACCACCACCCAAGAAAAAGATTTAGGTGTCATCATAGATAACACTTTGAAATCTTCCACCCAGTGTGCAGCAGTGGCCAAGAAGACAAATAGAATGCTAGGTATCATAAGGAAAGGAATGGAGAATAAAACAAAGGATATTATAATGCCTCTGTATTGTTCCATGGTGCGACCGCATCCTGCATATTGTGTGCAGTTCTGGTAGCCGTATGTTAAAAAGGATATAGCAGAATTAGAAAAGATACAGAAAAGAGCAACCAAAATGGTAAAAGGGATGGAAGGATACCCCTATGAGGAGAGGCTTAAAAGGTTAGGGCTCATCAACTTGGAAAAGAGATTGCTGAGGGGAGACATGCTTTGAAGCTGCAGTGTAAGCCGTTTAAGACTAATAAGAGAAAATATTTTTGCACTCAATGCATAATCAAACTCTGGAATTGGATACCAGAGAAGTTAGTAAAAGCTATTAGTGTAGTTGGGTTTAAAAAAGGTTTGGACAAGTTCCTGGAGAGCCCGGGAAATCCATTGCTTGCCCCAATACAAGCATTGTGGAACCTGTGTGTCTTTTTGGGAAACTGCCAGGTACTTGTGACCTGGATTGGCCACTATTGGAAACAGGATACTGGGCTTGTTGGACCTTGGTCTGACCCAGTATGACATTTCTTATGTTCTTAGCAAACCATCGAGAGATTAGAAGGGAAAGTTTCAAGCGCTTTGAACTAACCAAAAACCTGTCCAAAACATGTCTCCAAAATTCAACCCATGAAACTAGAAGTTCTCCGTGCTCAATCAGCCGGAACACCTTGAAAGGAATCTGAACATGTAAGTAGTTAAATTACTGTTCTCGCTAATATGTTCTGTTGATTGTAAACCGCCCCTTATCTCTGGAAGACACAGTATAGAAGAACCAAATAAATAAACAGCTATTTAACCATAGCTTGATCCCAAAGAGGCTACTAGAGGTTTTGGATGAAAAGAACCCTGTATTCCCTTTCCTATTTTTCTTTTCCACACAGACAAATGTAGGCCTCAAAGCAGGACTTTTAGGATAGAGATTGGCACCTAGCAATCTACCTCCAAACTTATGAGAGGAGCCGAGCTCGAAGTTGTCCAATCTGCCCTGATACAAATTCTGTCTGCTTTGCAAGGGCTCTAAAACTACAACCAGCCCGACAACCTCATTGGCAATCACGCTATGGATCTGACCACACACCATTGCTGCCCAACCAAAAAATGCATCAAGGGGATGAAACTTGCCCTTATGAGCCAATCCTGCCCCCACAGTTCTGACAGCTCCACTGCCAACCACGAATGCATTGGCTTTCACCTGGAAGGAGCAGAGCCCTACCACCAGGTCCAGCTGCACCCCTGTTCCATTCTTGGGGCAACATTTATTTATTTATATAGCTAAACTTATATACCACAAATCTAAGTGTCTAAGCAGGTCACAATAAAACAGCATGGCCATAAAGATCTTACATAAAACAAGTGATAAGTAACGGTTCAATATCACATACAAGGTAGTATAATACAGAATTAAATTATACTAATTGAAAATATTGAATAAAAAGGTACGTTTTTAACTCATTTTTTGGAGTCCAGAAGATCATTTATGGCTCGAAGATGATCTGGGAGTAGATTCCAGAACACAGTCACAAACGAGAAGGCTCTTTTTTATGTTGTAAAACTTGCTTTAGTGTAAGCTGGAGGCATATATAAAGAATTCTTAGAGTGGAGTAGCCTAATGGTTAAAGCACTTTCTTAGAACCCAAGAGACCAGAGTTTAATTCCCCCTAGCACTCCTTGTGGCCGTGGGCAAGTCACTTCCCATTGCCTCCAAAAATATTTATTTATTTATTTAGACAGACTTATATTCCACCTTATCCTACAATCAAAATGGTTACCACACATCACAGTTGGGTTACATTTAACATTTGGGTGCTTTACATCATTTAACATGAGGGTATTTAACAACATTAAGACAAAACATTAAGACAACACAATTTGAGGGTTACATTTATCATTATATTGTCGTGGGTTTAGCTGTGTTTGCAGGGATGTTTACGTTGCTATCCTGTCCAAGTTATCAATGTCCCTGTTTAATGTACATTACCAACGTAAACCGCTTTGACTAAAATGATAAAGTGATATAAGAAAACTGTTAAGTAAATAAAACAAGAATTCCGAGGGCCCCTGCAGCCCTATGTCCTTATCCCAGGAACCTGGAGGATCATCCCCTTGACATATGTGCAATTGGTAGAGCCCACAGATGAGCTCTGAACACCTGCTCCACCCTGCCTTTCCTTTTCCATAGTTATTTGGCACGGGGGTGGGGGTGGGGGGGGGGGGTTGTGCTTTCCAGCAGTCAGAGAGACCCCGTGACAGTCATATGCTGTTCTACTGCTTCCCTCTTCAGAAACCTTCCTATCCAGGGAACCAGGAAATAGACAGAGACATCCTGTCATGTAAACACAGTGCGGAATAAACCAGCACAAAAAAACGCTTGTCTTCCAACTGTGCCAGTTTCCTACTCCAGCCAGCAACAGGCCTTGAAACAGTGCGCTCTGAGCCAGAAGGCAGACCTCTTGAGGAAAAGCAATCTAGGTAGTCTCTCCCAAAAGATATTTCAAACCTTTCTGGAAGAAACTTTACAAGCTAAACATCTTTGATATCTAGTAGAAATAATTAGCTAGACTGACAGACAGAACAATACAGTCCCGTTAGAGGAAACCAAAGAATAGCACTTAAGGCAGCAGACTAGAGGGACAGCATGCCAGTAAGTTGCTCAATACCATTCCGATGTCATTCAACCAGGGAAGAAACATGAAAAGATATCCAAAGGAACCAAAAAGAAACAGCATACGAGCATCCCTGGCAACCGTGGTATATGAGGTGGTAGGAAAAAATGTAAAGATCCCCTAAGAAAAAAAATAAACAGGAGGATTCATTAGACCCTAACAGACTCTGGTCTGTCCCCATTTGCTATGACCTCCTTAAAAGACAAGAAAACTACCACCAGAATGGATGGGACCATGCTACCCACTACCTGAAAGCACCACTCTACTGTACTTCGGAAGGGAGTGCAAACTACATTACCAGAAATACCTTAAAAAGCTACTATAAAGAAACACTCAAAAGTATGAAAACATTAGAGATGACCAAGAACTTCCAACAAAATTAGTCCTAATTTTCGCAAAAAACACATATGGACACAATCTTGTATTTGTTGGTTTTTGTTTTTTTAATATATGACCAACCTGCACAACAGACAACTCCCCCAGGAAAGCCAAGTTAGTCTGGCCAGGAGCCCTGCCAGCTAAAAGAGCTGAACATCCAAACATGGGGGAAAAGGGTAAATAGGAAAGTGGCTTGCATGTACTAATGGAAATGCTTCCCTTCAAACACAATGAAAAGTCCCCCAAAGGCCCCGACACTGATAAGGTTCACAAAAACATTATTTTTTTTCTCAACCGAGCTCCACGTTTTGGGCAAAAACCCCAAGCCAAGGGTGGGCTGAAGCAAAATCGCTGCTGTTCACACCAACTTCTCAGCCGGCCTGCAAAAATTGTCCTGGCTAGCCGCGGCTGTCTCCCAACATGGTGCTGCCTTCGTTCTGCCCCCTCATGCATAACGTCTTGAGTCTCCTCAAGCTCGGGACATAGCAGAGCTTGGAAACTTGAAAGCAGTCTGTCCTGCTGAAAAGTGCAAGTCCACCGTAGCAGGGGACTCTGCATGACGCCAACCACTGCATCTGTTTGGCACCACCGTGCCATCAGAGAAAAACTGTGAGCCTAAGAACATAAGAACGCAAAATATGCCATACTGGGTCAGACCAAGGTCCATCAAGCCAAGTATCCTGTTTCCAACAGTGGCCAATCTAGGTCATAGGTACCTAGCAGTTTCCCCCAAAACACACAGGTTCCACAATGCTTATATTGGGTCAAGCAGTGATATCCTGGGTCCCTTTTAATAATGGTTTATGGACCTTTCCTCCAGGAACTTGTCCAAACCTTTTTTAAGCCCAGCTACACTAACAGCTTTTACTACATCCTCAGGTAACAAATTCCAGAATTTGATTACACGCTAAGTGAAAAAATATTTTCTTTCATTAGTCTTAAATAGGTTATCCTGTAGCTTCATTGCATGTCCCCTGGTCTTTCTATATTCTGATAACGTAAACAATCGATCTACGTTTACCTGTTCCACTCCATTCATTAATTTATAGACCTCCATCATATCTTCCCTCAGCCATCTCTTTTCCAGGTTGAAGAGCCCTAACCTTTTTAGCCTCTCTTCATAGGGGTATGTTTCCATCCCCTTTACCATTTTGGTGGCTCTTCTCTGTACCTTTTCTAATAACGCTATATCCTTTTTAAGATACAGCGACCAGAACTGCACACAATATTCAAGATGCAGTCGCACCATGGAATGATTCAGAGGCATTATAATATCCTTTGTTTTATTTTCCATTCCTTTCCTTATGAAACCTAGCATTCTATTTACTCTCTTGCCTGCCACTGCACACTGGGTGGAGGGCTTTAACATGTTATCCACGATGACGTCTAAATCTTTTTCCTGGGAGGTAGTTCCTAATGTGGAACCTTGCATAGTGTAACCATAGTTTGGGTTGTTCTTTTCCTAGGTGCATAACTTTGCACTTGGATGCCCAGTCTTTCAATTTATCAAGATCCTCTTGCAATTTTCTACAATCCTCATGGGTTTTAATAACTTTAAATAGTTTGTGTCAAATGCAAATTTGATAACGTCACTCGTTATTCTCTTTTCCAGGTCACTAATGAATATGTTAAAAAGTAGCGGACCCAGCACAGATCCCTGGGGTACTCCACTATTCACCTTTCTTCATTGGGAAAATTGGCCATTTAGCCCTATCCTCCGCTTTCTATCTTTTAATCTGTTCTTTATCCACAATAGTACACTGCCTCATATCCCATGAATTTTTAGTTTTGCCAAAGGTCTCTGATGAGGGACCTTGTCAAAAGCTTTCTGAAAGTCCAGATACACTATATCAACTGACTCACCTTTGTCTACCTGTTTATTCACACCTTCAAAAAAATAACAGATTAGTAAGGCAAGATCTTCCTTCTCTAAAGCCATGTTGGCAGTCTCCCATTAAGTCATGACAATCTACATGTTCAGTAATTTTGTTATTTATGATGATTTCTACCATTTTTCCCGGTACTGACGTCAGGCTCACTGGTCTGTAGTTTCCTGGATCACCACTGGAACCCTTTTTAAAAATTGGCGTTACATTGGCCATCCTCCAATCTTCAGGTATTGAAGATGTTTTTAATGATAGTTCACAGATTATTAATAGTAGGTCTGCAATCTCTTATTTCAGTTCTTTCAATACCCTTGGATGTATACCATCTGGTCCAGGTGATTTGCTACTCTTCAGTTTATCAAATAGTTGTAATATATCTTCCCGGTGTATCGATATTTCTTTCAATTCTTCTGCAGTATCACCTTTAAATACCACTTTAGTCATGGGTAATATCCCTACATCTTCCTCAGTAAAGACAAAAGCAAAGAATTCATTCAGTCTCTCCACTATGGCCTTGTCCCTTCTTATTGCCCCATTTACCCCTCTATCATCTAATGGTCCAACTGACTCTCTCACAGGTTTTTTGCTAAGAATGTACTTGAAAAAGTCTTTATTACACGTTTTTGCTTCCCTGATTTCTTTGAGTATTTCATCATCCATTTGTTTATTCTGGTAGGCGGTCGATAGTGCACCCCCACTCCCATCGCCTTCCTCTTTTTATAGGGAATACAGATTCTGCAGCAAATTTTGTTTCCTGCAAAACTTTTATCCTTTGTGACTCAATGCCCTCTCTAACATAGAACGCAACCCCTCCACCAATTTGATCAGCTCTATCATTACGATATACATTGTACCCAGGTATCATAGTGTCCCACTGGTTGTCCTCCTTCCACCATGTCTCTGAGATACCAATCATATCTAACCTCTCATTTAGTGCTAATAATAATATATAGTCTAACTCTCCCATCTTTTTTTTTAGACTTCTAGCATTTGCATACAAGCATTTTAGAGACTATATTTTATTCATATTAATCTGGTTATCGGAAGGCAGGGGTAAACGTTAAGCTCTGTCTGTTCCGTACTCAAGGGGATTTGGGCTACTTTTGTCTTAATTGGGACCTCTCTGCTGATATGCCCTAACTTCATTCTTTTGGTAGTATCCTTCAAGGATAGATTGTTCTGAACCATGTGCTTTTGGGCGACTGTAGGTTCTCCCCTATTATCTAGTTTAAAAGCTGCTCTATCTCCTTTTTAAAGGTTAATGCCAGCAGCCTGGTTCTATCCTGGCTAAGGGGAAGTCCATCCCTTTGGAAGAGCCCCTCCTTTCCCCAGGATGTTCACCAGTTCCTAACAAATCCAAAACCCTCTTCCTTGCACCATCGTCTCATCCACGCATTGAGACTCCGGAGCTCTGCATGCCTTTTGGGTCCTGTGCATGGAACGGGAAGCATTTTGGAAGATGCTACCTTGGAAGGTCTGGATTTCAACTTCCTACCTAAAAGCCTTAATTTAGCCTCCAGAACCTCCCTACCACGTTTTCCTATGTCATTGGCACCGATATGTACCAAGACAGCAGACTCCTTCCCAGAACTATCTAAGACCTTGCCTAGGTGGCGCGTGAGGTCCGCTACCTTCACCCCAGGCAGGCATGTTACAAAGCAATCCTCACATCCACCAGCCACCCAGCTATCTACATACCTAAGCCTCATTTATGCCTAATCCTCATTTATTTATTTAGCTGATTTTGGTATACCATTTTTCTATCAGTCAAAGTGGTGCACTATGGTGAACACTGCTGCACAGCATGTTCACCACGGCAGCCAGCAATTGTGGCAATGGCCCTCTCAATGAAGAGGACGTCAGCCCTGGAGCCCCCACCGCAAATCAACACTGAAGGGCCAAAAGTACACCTCCTACTCACATTACCCACACTTTGCCAATAGTGAGCTCCAGGCAAGATCCAAAAAACAACTGAGGGATGGCTATTTTTTTTTTAAACAAGACAGCTCTCCCAGCCCCCTCCCATAAGTTGGGGACGAGGAAGGGAACACTACCATACACCATAGATCACCCCTGAACACCTCCTAAGAAAGAGGAAAAGAGGGACTGCCTCAACCAGGGCTGCTCAAAACAAGCTTCCCAAAAATCTGAAGGTGAGGGGGTAGGGATCTGGTACTACCAGGTTCTGCACCCCCAGGCTCTGAAGCTGGCAATGGCCAACCTATGCCCCCCCACCCCCACCAAAAAAAACCCTAGTGGATTTCTTCTTCAATCCATATCAGCTGCACAGGTTTATACGACTTCTATCTGCTGGAGACAGAGAAATACTGATGAACAGAGGGTTTCAAAGGACCTTTATACCGTGATATTGTTAAACCAGTGGTTCTCAGTCTCCATCTGCTGGTAGGTGAGCATAGAAACATAGAAAAATGATTACAGAAAAAGAGCACATGGCCTATCTAGTCTGTCCTTCCATATCAACAACTACAACAGTCCCCTTTTTTCCTTTAGAGATCCTCTGTGTTTGTCCCATGCTTTTTTGAATTCAGATACTATCCTCATCTCTACCACCTCCACTGGGAGACTATTCTATGGATCCACCACTCTTTCCGTAAAGAAATATTTCCGCATATCACCCCTGAACTTATCCCCTTTCACCCTCATCTCATGTCCCCTCATAGCAGAACTTGCTTTCAATCGAAAGAGGCTCTCCCCTGTGCATTTATGCCACAGAGGAATTTAAACGTCTCAATCATATCACCTCTATCCAGCCTTTCCTCTAATGTGTACATATTATGATCCTTCAGTCTGTCCTCATATGCTTTATAATGAAGACCACTAACCAAATCCCTGAAGACCCACCTGTTGTCCTCCGCTTTTGACCTCCCCTCTCGTGTGATACTTACTCTCCTTCCCCTCTCTTCTCTGTCCTGTCATATGATTGTACTGTGTGCTTTTCTATCACATATTGTAACTTCCTTTCTGTTTCCGCCAAATTGGCTCTCTGTATATTTTCGTATATTGTAAACCGCTCGGATCTTTTTGGAGAAGTGGTATATCAAATAAATAAACATAAACATAAACCATTTTAGTAGCCACCCTCTGTACTGACTCCATCCTGTTTATATCCTTTTGAAGGTGCGGTCTCCAGAATTGCACACAATACTCCTAATGAGGTTGCACCAAAGACTTATACAGAGGCACTATCACCTTCTTTCTTCTGCTGGCCATTCCTCTCCCTATGCACCCAAGCATCCTTCTAGCTTTTGCTGTCACCTTTTCTACCTGTTTAGCTACTTTAAGATCATCAGACACAACCACACCGTGTTTCTGCTCTTCTTTAGTGGACAAAAGTACTTCACCCCCTATACTATATCGCTCCCTTGGATTGCTGCAGCCCAAATGAATGACCTTGCATTTTTTAACATTAAATCCCAGCTGCCAAATTCTAGACCATTCTTCAGGCTTAGCTCGATCCCTCCTCATGTTTTCTACTCCTTCCTGGGTGTCTACTCTATTGCAGGTTTTGGTATTATCCATAAAGAGGCAAATCTTACCCGACAGCCCTTCTGCTATATCACTAACAAAGATGTTAAAAAGAATTGCACCAAGGACAGATCCCTGGGGCACACCATTGGTAACTTCCTTCTCCTCGGAATGAGCTCCATTTACCTGTACCTTTTGTCACCTCCCACTCAACCAATTTCTAACCCAAGCAGTAACTTTAGGGTCCATCCCTAGGGTGCTCAGTTTGTTTATAAGTTGCCAGTGTTAAAGGCTTTACTGAAATCTAAATACACCACATCTAGGGCTCTCCCTTGGTCCAACTCCCTTGTCACCCAGTCAAAGAAATCAATCAGATTTGTCTGACAAGACCTGCCTCTGGTGAATCCACGCTGCTTTGGATCCTGTAATCAGCTGGACTCCAGAAACCTCACTATTTTCTCTTTCAGCAGCGCTTCCAATAATTTACTCACCACCGAAGTTAAACTAACTGGCCTGTAGTTTTCAACCACATCCTTTCTTCCGCTTTTGTGTAAAGGGACCACATGAGCCTCTCTCCAGTCCTTTGGCACCACTCCTGACTCCAATGAGGCATTGAAAAGATCAGTCAGTGGAGCTGCTAGAACGTCCCCAAGTTCCCTCAGTATTCTAGGGTGTATCACTTTGTCCCATCACTTTGTCTACTTTAAGTTTAGCTAGTTTCTCACTAACACAGTCTTCTGAAAATTCTCCAAGATGCCCCTCGTTTTTGTTCCTGTTTGTGGGTGTTTTCTAAGGTCCTGTTCCTGGTTCTTCATCTGTGAACAAAGAACAGAAATATTTGTTAAGCAATTCTGCTTTATCCTCGTCAGCTTCTACATATTCCTCCCCTTCACCCTTGAGTCTGATGATACCACTTTTGCCCTTCCTCTTTTCACTAACATCTCTGAAAAATGTTTTATCCCCCCCATTTTATTGCATTGGCTATTTCCTCCTCTTTTTGAATCTTTGCTTTCCTGACTACTTTGCTAGCTTCTCTAAGTTTTTCCAAATATAGATGCCTGTCTTCCTCTCTCTGTGATCTCTTGTATTTCATGAAGGCCTCCCTCTTTTTCTTCACCTTTTCAGCTACTTCTTTCAAAAACCATTTCCTTTTACCTTTATTAACCATTTTAACAAAAAGGTTGGTTGCCCTTAAAATATCACCTTTCAGTTTTGCCCACTGTTTTTCTATATCCCCCAGCTGTTCCCATCCCGCTAACGACTCCCTGAGGTACTGGCCCATCTTGGCAAAGTTAGTTTTCCTAAAGTCTAAGACCCTCACTTTTGAATGGATTCTATCAGCCCTAGCTCTAATACTGAACCACACCATCTGGTGATCACTGGATGCAAAATGATCTCCCAGTATAACATCAGAAATACTTTCACCATTGGTAAGCACCAAGTCCAGTATGGCCCCTTCACATGTGGGGTCTGTTACCAAGTGCCTGAATAGTCCTCCCTGTAGAGAATCCAGGATCTCCTTACTTCTAGATGATACTGCAGCAGGAATGTGCCCATCAACATCTGGCATATTGAAGTCCCCTATCAGTAGCCCTTCCCCATTCCTAGCAATGCTGCATATTGTTAGGGAAATCAGAATCCTATATATGTGTCCTTTGTAATAATAATGCTTAGTTTAAGTGCATATACAGGAGGCCTGCACAAGAGAAATTAGAATCCTATAGAAATCAGAATCCTATGTGTGTGCCCTTTGTACATTCTGGTGGGTATGGAAAAAGGAATGTGCTGTGTAAGCTAAACTGATTGTTCTACTCAAGGATGACTTGTATTTGCATTAGTTACTGATAAACTATAGTGGGCCCCCAGAAGATGGGTGAATGATGTATGACTATGTTTCTAAGAATGTATAAAATACGGACAATCCCTCCACCCTTTGGAATAAACTTGCATACTTTCCTTCTGTGTGGTCTGTGAGTTTTATTCCCCTGGATTCCAGCCAGCCGGAGCAGCACACCGCAGATGAGGGTTCGGGATTTCCTGGCCTGGAGTGACCAACAAGAAACAGACCCTTTACACATATGTCTTCAATTAACTCTCCATCCACCTCTTCCTCTTGTGAGGGAGGTCTGTATATTACGCCAATGCAAATAGATTTCTCTTTCCCTCTTTCTAGTTTAACCCACAATGCCTCCTCTCTCCCTTTTAAGCTCTGTAATTCCAAAGCTTTAATATTATTTTTTACATATAGTGCCACTCCTCCTCCCATTCTTCCTACCCTGTCCTTTCTAAATAAAGTATAGCCTGGTATAGTTACATCCCAGTCAGGGTTTTCTGTAAACCATGTTTCTGTAACTGCCACTGAATCCAAGTCAGCCACGCCCATTAACCCTTTGAAGACAGCAAGGTTTCTAGATTGATGAGATGTATGAAAGTGACATGTTAGATTCAACAATACCTTTGAACAACAAATACAAAAATTTCAAACATGTGACACTGTGGGGGGTGGCGCTATAAAAAGGGACATATTTGTCCCTATGGTCGTCAAGAGAATAATGGGACATAACATAACATCTCAGTCATATTAAAAATTCATGTTTATATTTGTTTTTTATTAAGGGTAATCATGTAATTTTTCATATATTTCTGTTTATTGAGCAACTTGAGCAAAATTTATTTAGGAATTGACCGAACAAGAATCATTGTAAAAGAATAGCATCTTCTTTAAGTTAAGTAGAGTAACAAGGAAATTTTTATAATAAATTTGACAAAAGAAAAAGAAAAAGAAAACGAAAATATCGGAGGTCATTGATGTCAAAACTAGCACAGTTTAAGGACGAATATCTGAGTCCAAATTTTAGTGCTACTAGTTTGTCTGAGACCTTGTTTATACAGGAAATGAAGCGTATCGTTATTTCCTAATACATTTCATGTTTCTAGTAGTAAGAATTGAGCGTGCTGAGTTGTTCTATCATGACAAACAGTTCAGGCTATGATAATCAGCAAAGCAGTTACGTGTCTTAGTGTAGCACAAGTGAATGCTACATGTGTCACAGAAGCTGTCTGTGCGATTTTCAACTCCAGATTTGGCACACTGAGCACATCATCTGCGTCAATCACTTCTTGTCAGGGAATGTTCTAGTTTTGGTGCTGGAAGAACACACTGTGAACCTCTAACTGGTGCTGATGGTGCATTTCTTTGACGGTTGGAGTACCGTCCAATAAGACCCCTTGCTATCATCTGACGATAATCCAGTGGTGTTATTGCCTTATAATCAGGGTCCCTCTCTTGTTGCCGTTGAACATAAATGCAATGACTATTGTTGACAGCAATATCAAGAAGATCAAAGAAGATTTTCAAATAATACTTAATTTTTGACTTTCGGTCAGTCTCATATGACACCTTTTTTTGGTCCATGAGGTCCACACCACCAATGTATTTGTTGTAAGTTGGAACAATGAATCTCCATGAAACACACAGCTTATCTGCAGATCCTGCTTGCCTTCTTAGCACATACGTGACATCATCCTTTGAACATGGTAGGAAATTTGATAATAGAATCACTGACCTGTTGTCCAACCATTTCACACAAGTAACACCATTTGCTGTCATATAATCCATGTCACCACGTTTCATTTCCTTATCTGATTTCAAGTTCTTTGGCATGTGCTTCCGGTCTACACGAACTGTGCCACATAGGTAAATCTTCTTTTGTAGCATCTGAAATTGCAACATTGTCGAGTTGAAGAAATTGTCAATAAAACTTGGCAACATAGCTGTTCGAGTGCTTTTGACAGCATTATGACCACCCCCTCCCCAAGCCCATTATCTCCATTTTTCGTCCAGTATACAGGTCAAACTGGTAAAGATAGCCTGAGATTGCATCACATCTGCACCACAGTTTAAATCCCCACTTCACAGGCTTGTTCCTTATGTACTGCTTCATGATGTTTTGGCCTTTGAATTTTATCATGTGCTCATCAATTGACTGCTGCTTGCTTGCATTTTTAGCTGCCTGGAAGCATTGATTGAAGTGGTTGATCAATGGGTGAATCTTGAAAGCCCGATCACACTGTGGGTGAGTTCTTGGTAGCATATCATCATTATTTGAAAAATGCAAGGCAGAGCGAATTGTTTCAAATCACATCCGAGTCATTGCATTTGCAATGAATGGAACCTGCAGATCTGGTTGAGTAGACCAATAATCTCTAATTGTGGGCAGAACATGGTAACCCATGACCAGACACATCCCAAGGAAGGCTCGGAGCTCATCTGCATCAGTGAGAAATGGAATGCCTCTTTGCTTCATATATAGTTCACTCTGTTCTGCGATTAGTGAGACTAAGGAGTTGAAATCAGACACTTGTTCAAAAACAGAAACTGCATTAATGTCTTCAGAATCATCAAACTTCAGATTTACTTTTCCATAATCGTAGTCAATTGTCTCGGAGTTGTCTTTCACCGGCTTCTTCCCCAATGGAAGTGTACTGTAGTTTGTACTGACCTGCCACTTGCTCGTGATTTAGTCGTTGGGGGCAAGTCTTCATCATTGGTTGTGTTGCTTGTTTTTGAATATCATCAGGATGATTGGCATCATTTGTCTTTTTTCGTTTGTGTGAATTCTTTCTAGAATTTGATGTAGTTGGCTGCACCTGCATCGTCTGTTCTTTTGCTCCGGAGACTACTGATGGTGATGGAGTCTTGATGGTACATTTACGTTTAGATTTACCGTAGAATGTTGCAGATATGAATGTTGAAGCTCCACTAGCTAGATTTGTACTACTACTAGGATTAGTAGTTTCAATTGTCAAAGAATCAGGATGTTCTATGACAACTTCCTCATCAACATTGTCGACATCTTCAAGCAAGAAATTTTGATCTTCGTCATCAAGAAGCAAATCATCATCATCAGAATCGCTGCTCTCAACAAACAAGAGTTGTATATCTGCTTCACGTATTCTAAACACATGCTCACGCATCTTTTTTCGAAGTATGGTTTTCTACAAATTGACGAACGATAACTAACTGTTAGCATGCGACAAAAGTAGTACTGTATTTTTTCAGTTATAGACCACAGGGACAAATGTGTCCCAGAGCAATAAAACTCACTAAAATTGATAAAAATAGCAATTTCTCTAAAGAAAACTATTCAATTTTGCCAAAGACATGCGCGTAATTAAATATGAAAGTTCACATAACATCTGGCTTCTTACATCATTTTCTATGGAACACCAAAAGAACACAAATTCCTATTTCCATATTGGTAAATTATGAAGCGCTTTATAGAAAATAAATGTTACATGAATTGGTCATTAAACAGAATCATTTGACAGAATAAGGCTTTATCTTGATGTGAACAGAAATTAAAATGGATTTTAAATAAAAATTGCATGTTTTATGGGTTTTAAAACTTATGGGACAAATATGTCCCCTGGTCCTTAAAGGGTTAAAGCTTCAACATCTGGGATCTTATTTCCCATGCTACAGGCATTGATACATACTGCTTTCCATATGTTGCCCCTTTTACCCATTTCCATAAAGGTATTTAATGTTTCACTTACCTGGGGGCTTTCTTCACCCATCCCCAATAAATCTAGTTTAAAGCCCTCTTCAGTAGATTAACCAGTCTGCTACTGAAGACACCTTGACCTTTCTTGGACAGATGGACACCATCTCTGCTCTACAACCCTTGGAACAGCATCCTATTGTCCAGGAAACCAAAATGCTCTCAATGACACCATCCATGCAGCCATGCATTCATCTCCAGAATGCGAGCTTCTCTGCCTTGGCCTTTACCCTCAAGAGGGAGGATAGAAGAGAACACCACCTGCACCTATCTGCTTCCCCCTCTGTCCCAGAGCCATGAAGTCACTTTTGATATGCTCAGAGGGATACCTGGCAGTATCATTTATGCCGACATGGATTAGCAACATTGGGTAATAGTCAGTGGGCTTGATGAGTCTCGGCAAACTCTCTGTAACATCTCAGATTTTGGCACCTGGCAGACAGCATACCTCTCTGGACATCAAGTCTGGTCGGAAGATGGACACCTCAATACCCCTCAGAAGAGAGTCACCAACCACCACTACCCTTCGCTTCCTTGTGGTCACTGATTCTGAAACTTTGGGGTACTTGAGCTCTGGTTCTTCCCTTTCTAGGGATGCTTTCACCTCCTCCACTTCCAGGGCTGCATAATGGTTCTTCAATTCAAGGGCTGGAGAAGTTGGAGTGATGATTCTGCAGGCCCTGGTGACTTGTGTCCAACCTTCATCATTCTGTAGGCACCCATCTTCTCCTCTGCTGGAGAGCTTGGATGTTGCAAGAAGCATCTCATAAATGCACTTCTCACTGTCTTGAATGCTCCTCAGCCTCGCCACCTCCTCTCTGAGTTCCTCCAATTGTTTCCCGACAGCGTCAGCATGCAGGCACCCTGCACATGGAATCGGTCCTTCAACTGGCATTGGGACCTATATCTGGACAGAGGCAGAAGCTGTAATGGGGGCAACAGCTTTAGCGATATGATTTTTTACAGCCATTGTTCAGTTTGTGGAACTTAGATATCTATTAAAACAAAAGAGAGAGATCTACAAAAGTGCCAGCTGGCTTCCCAGAAACGAACCAGTGAGAATCAAACCCTTGTCCCCTGTTTATGGGGATATTGCACTAACCAGTATGCTACATCATAACCCATGCATCTGGAGTGGACTGGACTGGAGAGATGATGAGGAATGCATTAGCCTTTATTTGCAACTATCCAGGGATTTTTATCCTATTTTATAGGCTCTCCAAAGTTTCTTAATCCAGTTATCATAGTGACAGTCCTGCCACATGTCAGGACATCTTCTATAACCTCCCAACCCCCACCACACCACACTTCAATAGGAACTGTGTACAGTTTCCTCTCTAGCATACCCTATCTGGACCGATATAGGACATGAATAACATTAGTCTGGAATTGAATCCTGATCCCTCCTGATAGCTGTGCACATCAGTCCTGCATTTATGAAAAAAGGGGACATAGATGAAAGGTTTTGAGGGGTAGCCTAGTGGTTACAGCAGTGGGCTTAGAAATGAGGAAGCCAGGGTTCAAATCCCACTGATGTTCTTTGTAACCTTGGTCAAGTTATTTCACGCTTGAATGACTTAGGTCAGTGCTTTCTAAGCTGTGGGTCACAACTCCATATGAAGTCATAAACTTTGCATTTGGGGTTATGACCATGAGAGGAAAAAAAGCCCTATTATTGGCCTATGCAGGAATGCAATACCTAGATTTGTGTGGGCTCAGCAGAAGGCCTACAGCAGTGTTGCTGCTGATGCTATACAAAGGCACAGACAGCAAGGTAGTGCTGAAGGTTATATTCTTGTTTTCCCCATTAAAACGGTATTGTGGCCACAATTTGGGCAGCATTACCTTAGGGGTTAAGACAAACGTGAACGATACTTGAATTTTAGTATTTAATGCTGTGCATCGTCTACTATTAATTTTCCACCTATTCAAAAATTTGAAGACTCTCAGTAAACTTTTATTGGTTCAGAACAAACATCTTGACGGGACTTTGCCTTTTTGGGAGTGAAGAGTGGGAGGAGCAAGTGATCCCTGTGCCAAAACCCTCCCAGCCCTAGCTGTGCCATCTCAAGAACTCTGTATCTCAGAGGTTGCAACTCAAATGAAGAGCAAACTGCCTCTTCTGAAGGACCTAACTCAGATCATGCTTAGCGAAAGCCCATCTCCAATCTCGTATACCACAGCCCCCTATCATTGCTCCCTTATTCAAGTTTGGTCCTCATTCAGCCCTATTCATCTGGAATCTCTTACAAAGTCCATCACAGTCTCTCAGAAAACCACCTGTGCATCAGATCCTATTCCCTCCTCTTGGATCCCCATTGATTCTTGACCCTTTTATCACGAGTCTTAGCTATTTTCAATAACAGCTTAGTTACAGGCATTTTCCCACAATGTTTTGGAAAACTGTTTTGGTTCGATCCATCCTGAAGAACTCCTCCCTGGATACCACCACCTCTGCATATTATCGCCCTGTTTCCAATTCCCCTTTTCTATCTAAGATTAGAGAAAAACTGGTCTTTGCACAGCTCGCTTGACATCTCAAGAAAAACAACTTCCTTCATCCATGACAATTCAGATTCCATGCTGGACACAGACCTGAAACCATCTTACTCTCTGTCCTTAGGGAAACTCAAAATCCCTTGACAAGGGCAATATATCTCTAGCCATATCTCTTGACCTTTCCTCAGCTTTCGATCTGGTTAATCATCCCATTCTACTCTCCCATCTCCCACTCTTCATTGCACCATCTTACAGTGGTTCCACTCTTTCTCTTTGATTGCTCTTACTCTGTAAACTTTGGATCCTCTACTTCCACTCACTTCCCCTTTAGTTGTGATGTCCCCCAGGGCTCAGTTCTGGCTCCCCTCTTATTCAACATTTTTCTTGCTCCATTGGCCATTCTTATTCAATCTCTGCATATTACTACACAGATGATATACTATTACTGTTCCACACACACACCCAACATCCCCTAATCTCAATATTGTAAATTCATGTCTCTCCCAAGTTGCCCTTTGGTTAAGAACCAATCACCTGAAGCTAAACCCCTCTAAAACCTCAGCCACCTGACTCACCAGATCTTCAGCAGTTCCACATCTGACCGCCTCACTAGACAGCACTCCTATCCCGTTGGTACCTTCATTCAAATACCTGGGCGTTATCCTTGACAATGCTCTCACTTTCCATGAACAGATTAGCATCAGGGTGAAATGCTCCTTCTTTGCCCTCCGCGAAATTCGTTCTATTCATTCATTGCTTTCCGATTCTGCCGTAACTACTTGCTCTTGTCTCTGGCTATATATCACCTCATTTACTGTAATGTCGTATATGCCAGCCTTCCTATCAGCTCCAATGTCTTCAAACTGTTCAAAGCATGACTATAAGAATACTGCATCACGCTTCCAAATTTGGACGCATTATCCCTTTGCTCATTGATTCCCACTGGCTACCTCATCAACATTAGATTCAATACAAACTCCTTACCATAGTTCATAAAACTCTACACACTGGCCTACCCTCTTACCTGTCATCACATATTATCCTTCACATACCATCACATCTTTTATGCTTCATTCATGACATCTGCCTCTATCTTCCCTCCCCTTCCTGCACCCATTATGAATCAACCCATCACTCAGCTTTTTAGTTTCTTAGTCCCAGCCTATGGAATGCACTACCTTTCGACCTTCATTTTGAAATGTCCTACACAAAATTCAAATTGTGTCTTAAGATCAATCTAGTTTAGCTAGCTAGCTTTCAAACTGACACCCTCAGCTACAGAGCACTCCGCTTCCCATCCATCCCGCCCATGAGAATGCAGACCTGCTATTAGTAATCTGTGAACTATCATTAAAATCATCTGTAATACCTGAAGATTGTAGGATGGTGAACGTAACGCCAGTTTTCAAAAAGGGTTCCAGGGGTGATCCAGGAAACTACAGACTGGTGAGACTGACATCAGTACCGGGAAAAATGGTAGAAACCTTCATAAAGAACAAAATTGCTGAACATATAGATAGTCATGGCTTAATGGGAGACAGCCAACATGGCTTTAGACAAGGAAGATCTTGTCTTACTAATCTGTTACGCTTTTTTGAAGGTGTGAATAAACAGGTAGACAAAGGTGAGTCGGTTGATATAGTGTATTTGGACTTTCAGGAAGCCTTTGACAAGGTCCCTCATCAGAGACTTTTGGCAAAACTAAAGAATCATGGGAAAGGAGGCAGTGTACTATTGTGGATCAGGAACTGGTTAAAAGATAGAAAGCAGAGGGTAGGGCTAAATGGCCAATTTTCCCAATGGAGAAAGGTGAATAGTGGTGTACCCCAGGGATCTGTGCTGGGACCGCTGCTTTTTTTTTTTTTTAAATTCTTTATTTTCGTTTTATAACAACAAAGGAAAGGAAGACATACAGCAAAAGACAAATACATAACAGGTAATACAAACACCAAAGTAAACCCCTACCACCCCCCTCCCCCCTGCTTCTTCTCTAGAAAACTAAACATTCCCAAAGCGGGCGTGTATTTACATGATTGCATTACAAAGCCTAGCGGTGATCTAAAACATGATGAGTGCACATTATACAGGCATGTTGGAGCAATGAGCAGATTGTACATAATCATTAAGGATCTGCCAGTTAGACAAGCAGGAGGAAGTTTGGACATGGGGGATAGCTCTCCGAGGTATCCGCTCATACGTACTATATAAGCAGACAAGGTTCCACCATTTATTGACAGTAAGTCGAGAGCTATCCTTCCATTCCTCGTGATTAAGCATATAGCTATACCTAGCATGAAATCAAGGAGAAAGCGACCCTTCTTAGGAAGAGAGGGGACCTCCGCCACAGAGCGGAGTCCCACGACCGTCCAAGAATGGCTCTTGACAATGTAAGATAGAGTGAATACGACCCCAGACCCGCCCCCAATAGACCTGCAATTGAGGACAGTCGTGAAGAACATGAGCAAAGGATCCCACAGCAGTATGGCAGAACCAACACAGGTCCCTAGCATTTGGGTTCCATTTGGCTATTTTTCTGGGGGTATAAAAACATCTGTGTGCAGGGAAGAAGAGAATCTGGGTAACAGAGGCAGACCGGGAGACCCACACTACTTTACTCCAAAACGCTCCATTGCGCAGGGGTTATAGTGGTTTGCAGTTCGCGCTCCCAGGTTTGTTAAGCTCTAAAAGTGTCCGCATCTATGCCTTGACAAAGTATATTATAGAAATTAGAGGCTACCCCATGTGTACTACTAATGAAGTGAACCAGCTCTAATAGCCCATCCTCAGTAGGGGCAGAGGGCAGTATGCTTCGAGCACTTTGGATGCAGGGTTGAAGCTGCATCAATTGAAAGTAGTGTTTCGCTGGTATCGCCAATTCCTCTTGTAAATCCGAAAAGGTTTTCCAACGAGCTGCAGAGAACAGCTGTTGGGGTGACCAGAGCCCCTTGAAAGGAAATGACAGCATGATCTGAAATATGTTGGGAGTGAATCTTTGCAGTGTCCACCTGAGGAACTAACAGTTTTAAGACTAGAAAGAAGTCTATGCGAGACTGAGATTGAGGAGAGGAGGAGAAGAAGGTGAAGTCAAGCCAATTGGGGTGTAGTAATCTCCATAGATCAACTGAAGCAAGATCCTTGATCAGGAAAGGAAGCGTAGCATGACTCTTGGGGGGACCACTCGTCCTAGGCAGCTATTTGCCAGTCAGGGGACAAGGACTAGATTGAAATCCCCCCCAATGATCAGTGAAGTATTAGCAGAAGCTTGCGCAACCTGAGCAATGTTAGCAAAAGGCAGGGTCATCAGCTTTAGGAGCGGAAAAACAGATACATGTAACTTCTAGGCTACCTATCGTGAGGAGAACTCTAGACAATCTACCTTCTGTATCTGAGCTAGTCGCAACACCAGTAGCATGCAAAGATTTCCCAACCAGTATGGCAACCCCACATATCCTAGAAACAGCAGGGGAACAAGCGGCCACCATGTAAGGTGTAACACTAAGTTTAAGAGTTTCCTTCGAATTCAAATGCGTTTATTGGAGAAAAGCAGCTCCGCTGCCTCCTAACTGAGGTAGCTTAGGATTCTCTTCTATTTTATCGGATTATTGATGCCTTTGACGTTCAAGGAAAATCTTATATGGTACCATCATGCGGTAAAAGACATTTTAGGTAAGGGCGCTGGATAACATAGAACATAAGCAGAATCGATACAACAATGTCATAATCACCGAGTATTTTAGCTAATACACCCCATATTGAAAAGTATGTACCAACGTATCTTAGAGAAGAAGCAAACCCCCAAAGAATATGGCGACCAGATGTCTACGGGAGGAGGCCCAAGAGAGGAAATAGAAGACATGTATAAAATAGAGAAGAAACACCAGAGTCCATAATAACACTGTCTCTGATACTCATCGAGGCTACCGTGGGTAGATGGAGTCGGGTCACAGGTACCATCAAGAGGAAGGCAACAAACTGCCCACGCCAGACTCTTTGCAGGGCTGCGGCGGATCCAATATGGCAGGTACAGCGGGTATAAGAAGACTTGCAGGAATATTCTGGAAGTCAGCGCATCAAGTCGGCTTCTTTGGAATCCAAAAACTTCGCTAGTAGATCAGGGTCCTCGAATGTGCTTGTCTGATTGTGAAGCGTGACTCGGAGCTTGGCCGGGTACATCAGGCCGTAGCGTGCTTGTAGTTGCCGAAGCCTCGGCCGGAATTCCAGAAAGCGCTTTCGGCGGTCGACCGTGGGTTTAGACAAGTCGGGATAGAAGGAGATTTTGTGGCTCTCAAACTCCATATGGCCCATTGCCCGAGAGGCACTTAGAATTTGCTCCACATGTTGATATCTCAATAGTCGAAAAATGATAGGCCGCGGGGTCTTCTTGTTGAGCGTTATGCTGGTGGGTACACGATGAGCTCGATCAATCTCCAAATCTTTGGTAAAGGTGATTTGGAGCAAGGAAGGGAGGACTTTGCATAAAAACTCTTTCATGTCTCCCGATTCCGCTCCCTCCGGTATGCCCACGAGTCGTAAGTTATTGCGGCGCGCTCTATTATTGCCATCTTCCACCTCTTTCTGCAAGGCCCGCACCTGTTGTTCAACTTTGTCGAGTTTGGACAGCCGGGCCACATGGGAGTCCAATATGCTCTCCATTTTGTCCTGACGCGAAGAAAGCCCCTCTAGCCTGCCCTGCAGCACACCAAAATCGTCCCGCAGCGCTCGAAGTGCTTCACCGTTTGCCTGCACAAGGGTTTTGACCCCTTTAATCTCGACGAGGATTTCTTGCTGCATTTCGGGGCCCTCGCATGAGGCCGGCCCCTTCTGCGGGGACGGAGGTTCAATTTTAGAACGTTTGCCGTGAGAAGCCGCTGGAGACCCAAATTCTAGGCGCGTTGGTTTGGTCCCCGCCATCTCACCAAGGTGCCCCGGCAAGATCAGAGTAGAAATTCCAAATATTTGAGGTGTTAATTCAGGATTCTGAGTAGGCCTCTCGGGAGCCTCAGCGTTATGCGACCATCCCGCTGGACATCAGGCTCCGCCCCCCCGGGACCGCTGCTTTTTGACATATTCATAAATGACCTGGAAAAGGGAATAACGAGTGAGGTTATCAAATTTGCAGATGACACAAAACTATTTAAAGTTGTTAAAACCCATGAGGATTGTGGAAAATTGCAAGAGGATCTTGATAAATTGGAAGACTGGGCATCCAAATGGCAGATGAAATTTAATGTGGACAAGTGCAAAGTTATGCACCTAAGGAAGAACCACCCAAATTATGGTTACACCAGGCCCTATAGTGCACCACATTATACCTGCTCTGAAGAAGTGTAACTCTGCATATACTCTGTGTGTGGATACATGTATATCTGAACTGTGTCTCTACTCTGCCACCCAGGCAAGCCTACAGTATCTGAGATCTACTTGGTGCATGCAGTTGTACATATATATTTGTCCTTGTAATTCTATGGATCATTTTCCATATATAAAATATGCTTTGCACATGAAAAATGGTTTATAAAATTATCCCTACTATGACCTATTGTGTTACCTTAGAGTTGCCTCTCAGTATTCTACCAAAAATTGTGACCTGCTATCCTTAAAGATGAAATACAATAAAAATGACTTTCTCATGGGATGCCAAGATGGAAATATTCTGCACGTATCACAGAAGTAAAACTGTCTTTATGCGCATAAAGTGGCCTTCTGACAATTGTCCAGCCTCTATGCACATAAAGAAGGTTTTAGAAGGTTTAGATGTAATTTATATGTGCAAAAAGCTGATTTATATTCATACAGGTATATACATGTGTACAGTATGCTCTGCGAAAGAATCGCTTTACATGACCTACTCTTGACTGGGCATCACACCAGGTAGCAAAATTCAACCTCGGCTCTTTGACTTCAGTTTTCTAAATTTAAGTAAGGAATGAAATGGAAACATATACACAGAAAATTATATTACTAACAGTACTACTTAAGGCCTTAAGGGAGGGGGGCCACAGGTCTGCAAACTTGAGCTGGTTCCTGTAAATCCCCTCACCTGAGCGTGGCCACAGGACTTCTTTTATTAGGAAAAAGTGCTACATTTTACAGTTTTTGTCTTATCAATCTACATCATGCCTCTGCTTTACAGATGAAGCTAAACACTATGGGCTCAAATTTGAGTCTGCTGTATTTTAGAAGGGCTATGTGCCTCATCAGCGCATAGCCCTCCCCACTGCCCTCTAACCTGGATATTCAGTGCTGCAGCGATGGCATTGACTATTTGGGGATTGCTGCAGACACAGGAAGCTGCCAAAGCTAACTGGGCAGCAGTGACATTGCATGCTGCCCGGTTAGCTCCTGGGTTTTCCTCACTTATCTTTTAGGCGCAGGTTGCTAACTAGGCAGCATGCAATATCGCCTCTTCCCGGTTAGTGACACTCTCCACCTCCGCTCTGCTCCGGAACGCCCCCAACATGCCCCAATGCTAACCGGATAGGATTGGAGTAAGTGGGGACTTAGAAGGGGATATTCAACTGCACTAATCTTGTAAATGCCATTTAATATCCCTATTTAAGGCATTTACATGGTTTACTGGGCTATAAACCATGTAAATGTCTTTTGAAAATCAGGCCCTACATATTTTAGGTCAAACTAGACACAGACATTGCTCAGCTTAATCAGGACAAACAAAAACATTCTGTGTCTTTTTTTCACAAACATTTATAAAATATGTCCTTGGCTTATATAACACATTCTACTGGGTCAGAGGAATTCCAACTCCATTCCTGGAGGCCCCTGTACTAAGCTGTCAGCAAAATTCCAGACAATTCTCCATATTAACCTTTTCAGAGGGTCCTAGTAGAAACATAAAAACATGATGGCAGAAAAAGACCACATGCCATGTCTAGTTTGCCCTTCCATATCAACTACAATAGTCCCCTTTTTATCTTTAAAGATCCTCTGTGTTTGTTCTATGCTTTTTTGAATTCAGATACGGTCCTCATGTCCACCACCTCCACTGGGAGACTATTCCATGCATCTACCACTTTTTCTATAAAGAAATATTTCCACATATTACTCTTGAGTCTATTCCCTTTCACCCTCATCCTATGTCCCCTTGTAGCAGAGCTTGTTTTCAATCGAAAGAGACTCTCCTGTGCATTTTTTCCACGGAGGTACTTAAACATGTCTATCATATCTCCTCTATCCACCTTTCCTCTTAAGTATACATATTAAGATCTTCAAGTCTGTCCTCATATGATTTATAATGAAGATGACTAACCATTTTAGTAGCCACCTTCTGCACTGACTCTGACCTGTTTATATCACTTTGAAAGTGTGATCTCCAGAATTGCACAAAAAAGAGGTCGCAGCAGAGACTTATACAGATTCACTATCACCTCCTTTTTCTCCTGGCCATTCCTCTCCCTAGTCATCAAAGCATCCTTCTGGCTTGCATTGTCACTTTTTCTACCTGTTTAGCTATTTTAAAATCATTAGACACAATCATGCCTAGGTCCCGCTCTTCTTCTGTGGACAGAAGTACTTCACCTCCTACACTGTACTGCTCCCTTGGATTTTTGCAGCCCAAATGCATGGCCCTGCATTTTTTAGCATTAAATCTCAGTTGCCAAATTCTAGACCATTCTTCAAGCTTAGCTAGATCCCTCCTCATGTAATCTACTCCTTCCTGAATGTCTACTATATTGCAGATTTTGGTATCATCCGCAAATAGGCAAATCTTATCCAACAGCCCTTCCGCAATATCACTAACAAAGATGTTATAAAGAATTGGACCAAGGACAGATCCCTGCGGCATACCACTGGTAGTAATCTCCTTCTCCTTAGAGTGAGCTCCATTTACCTGTATCCTTTGTTACCTCCCACTCAGCCAATTTCTAACCCAATCAGTAACTTTAGGGTCCGTCCCTAGGGTTTTCAGTTTGTTTATAAGTTGCTTATGCGAAACGGTGACAAAATGAAATCTAAGTACACATCTAAGGTTCTCCCTCGGTCCAAATCCCTGGTCACCCAGTCAAAGAAATCAATCAGATTTGTTTGACAAGACCTGCCTCTGGTTAAACCCATGCTGCCTCAAATCCTGCAATCCACTGGACTCCAGAAACCTCACTGTTCTCTCTTTTAGTAGAATTTCCAATAATATACTCACCAAGAGGTTAGACTGTCCTGTAGTTTTCAACCTCATCCTTACTTCCATTTTTGTGTAAAGGGACAACATGTGCTTTTCTCCAGTTCTCTGGGACCACTCCCGACTCCAAAGGAGCATCGAAAAAGTCAAACAGTGGAGCTGCTAGAACGTCCCCAAGTTCCTTCAGTATTCTTGGATGTATCCCATCCGGTCCTATTGCTTTATCTGCTTTTAGTTTAGCTAGTTCATCACGAACACAGCCTTCTGAAAATTGTTCCAGCTCCCTATCACTTCTGTTTGGTACCTACTTTTAGTCCCTTTCTACACTGTGGTGTGCACAGATTGAAAAGGGTGCAATTTGGGCAAAGCTTGAACGTACTTGTGTAGTCTCTCTTTTGCAATAGCAATACACGCATACTCCTAAAAATGTTACCCATCCGGATTTATAACAGCTCCGAGTTACAAATAACCCTGGGGTAACTGCTCGCTGAACATGGGGTTTGGAGGAATGACTGAGGAGGGAATTGAGTTTTATTCTTCTCAGACATGCATTTTTGCAAAATTTGCTACTTACTCATGCATGTGGCTGCACCAGCACATATAGGAGGTAATTTTATGAAGGATTGTTTGCATGTAAAAGGGTTTTTACAAAACTACCCATGGTATGCACAAAAAAGGTATGCATGGTATTAAGAAGGTGCATACCTTTATGTGATCCATGTGAAGGCATGTTCAGAGGCAGAGTTTGGCCACAGCATAGGCAGCCTCACGATTTATTTGCATTGCTTATAACAGGTTTTGACAAAATTTATTGGAATCTAGGTGCCAGCCTAAAACTCTAGATCACAATGCATGCCCCCACCTCCCAAAAAGGTGTATCACAGTTACTTTTTTAGGTTTTAGGGCCTGATTTACTAAGACTGTTTTCCCATTTTAGCCTTTACTTTCCATGCATTCATCTCTTCAACCTCCAATCCATTGCACTATTCCCTACTCCAACGCCTCTCCTGCAGTCCCTCCCCCAACCCTCTGTCCCTCTCCCCTTCTACTCATCCCCTGCCCTCCATACCCCCCCCCCCCATTATTCCATAGCATGCATTGCATGCTCCTTTAAATTTATTCAGCTGTCTCATGCCTTAATTTGCGGTCCTGGCCACAATCGTAGCCTGCTTCAGCACTTCTGCTTTAGGAGATGGTATCCCCATGGACAGACAGGCAATCGTGGCCTCCTTCAGCCCACGGGAGATGGTCTTCAGTGCTCTGAACCCCAGGCGCCAGGTCCAATTTTTTAGTAGCCATGGCAACTTGGTGCCTGGGGTTTCTCAAACCCTGGTTTATATAATATATGAGTAACTCTATGCACTAACATTTGCATCTGCTCCCAAGCAAGCATAAAAATCTGCAGCTTAAATTTAGTACTTTATAAAGCCACATAGGTGCTATTTGTCTTTATGAAATAGACTTAAAATAGGTGTCTACTTGTCCTCCCCACTTGGGTGGCCTGTTATAAAATTACTCTCCTATAGGATAGTAAAATCACCACTCATTGTTAGGGCCTACCCTGTGATAGAGAGGCTAGGCTCAGGGCAGGATGGAGCAATGCAGGCACTAGGCAGGATCAAGAGCCAGGCATGCAGCAGCAACTGGCATGGAACAGGAACCAGATGTACTAGAAGGAACACTCTACTGAAGTAGTGAAGTGGAACTGGGTAGCAGTAGACCTAAGTCAGGCCTACCAAAAACAGATGAAGCAACAAGGATGTGTCTGGCTGGGCTTTCTTATATGGCGACTCATAAAACACACCTCTTGCTGGTTCAAAGAGCTCCTCTGGGGAGAGAGGGGAAAAGGAATGAGGGGGTGCAACTCCTTCTGCCATTCGTTATATGTGGTCATGTTTCCTAGACTTGGTTCTATAACTAAATGGCCTCAATGACTCCAGCTGCCAGAGACCTACCTCTGGTGCAGAGTTACAGGTCTGAATCCTGGAAGACCTCACAAAATATCCCCTCTCCTTCTGGCTTGTCTGGTTGGTCTTTATGGAACTGGGTCAGCAGGGTTTTGTATGGATGCTTGTGGCGGGCTCCCAACTACGGTTTTCAGACCCATATCCCTTCCAGTCTACCAGGTAGGGGAGCTTGTTGCAGATATATCTTGAATCCAGTGTGGTTTGCACAAGGAATTCCTGATGATCCCCAACCATCACTGGTGGTGGAGGCAGGGGATGCCAGTCAGAGAAGAGGTTCTGCTTCTGGGTCTTCAGAAGTGGCACATGGACCAACGGAGGAATGTGGAGATTTGCTGAGAGCTACACAAGGAAGGCCACTGGGTTTATCCACTCTTGGATCATCAAGAGTACCAGGAACCTCTGCTCGAACTTTCCTGTAGAACAACCTTAGATGTCTGGAGACCCAGACTCTATCTCCAACTGTAAATTGAGGAGTCTCTCAACATCTTTTATCAGGGGTTTTTTCCTATCTCTTGTTGTACTTGTGCATGTTGATTGCTTAGAGCTTCAGCCCAGTCTTCTACCACTGGAACCCTGGAGTCTCAAACTTCTCCACAACAGAAATGAGGATGAAAGCCATTGTTGGTAAAGAATGGCATGGACTTGATTAATGAAGTTACAAATTGATTTGTGCAAATTCTGCCATGGGAAGTAACTGAATCCAGTTGTTCTAGTGATAGCTACAGTAGCACCATTTTTATACTTCTAATATCCGATTCACGTTCTATTTGCCTGTTGGATTGTGGATGGTAGGCTGAAGACAAGTGGATCTGAATATCCAGAAGCTACGTCACTTCTCTCCAGAAGCTACATCACTTCTCTCCAGAATCATGCAGTGAACTGGATACCTCAGTCAGAAACTATAGGGAAAGATAGTCCATGAAAATAGATAACCTCCAGGGTTTGCTGTTTTGCATGCAGACAGGAGGCCAGCAGCAGTAATAAAGTAGGCTATCTTGGAGAAAGAATTGATGACTATCAGGACAGTGGATTTTCCTTGTGACATGAGTAAATCTCTAATGAAGTCCATTCCCAAGGTTTAAAACGTGTAAATAACAAAATTAACAGTCCTTGGGGGATACCTAATGGAACCTTATTTTGGGTACAGGCTTCACATGACATAACATATTCCTTAATTCCTTAATATCTTGGCCCCAACCTGGCCACAAGAAGTCCCAGCCCACTAACTCTCTGGTCCTATGAATGCCAGGGTGACCTGCTAGTAAGGCATTGTGGCAGCTGCAAAGCATTTCCAGAAATGATTTGTGCCTTGATATATAAAGCTTGTCTTACTTATACAAGAATCCTTGATGCCAACTCCAACCTGTCTCCTTCCCTATGCACTGCGCGGGGCCAGGTGCACCATTTTATAACATTGCAAACCACAGCTGGAACACGTAGACAGCGCTCCCGCTTATTTTAAGGTATGGGGGGGAGGGTTTGGATTTAGGGGCCACTAGACCATCAGGTAATTTTAATTGTACGTTTACTTGGAGGTGGGGGGTTCAAGGAGCCATTAGACTATCAGGTAATTTTACATTGGATGGGGGGAGGGTGGGGGAGGGGGGGTTCTAGGGGCTGCTAGACCACCAGGTAATTACTTTTTGTCGGAAAACCAGCCCCCAGCTTTTCCCAATACCATCAAAATGCTGTTGGGGGGGGGGGGATCAGAGCTGCTGGGCCACCAGGGATTCTTTTTTGTCAGGCACGGCCCCTGACAGTGTTTTGATGGCATCGGGGGCTTTGCCTGATGCCTGATCATCTGGAGAGAAGATGATCTAGGCATCGGGGAAAGCACCCGATGCTATCAAAATACTGTCAGGGGCATGCGTGAGAGATTTACTTCTGCTCAGACCCTGCAGTAAAAACTTTGGCGCTATGGCTGATTGTGAAATCATCTATGCCTGTCTCTGCATCAGGCATAGCCAGGATTTGTATACCAGCCCAGCAGATTAAAATACATACATGGGCGTTAATTGGGCGCTAGTTTTTCTGCCAGTGTTTACGTCTATTTCCTGCATGTAAAGGATCATAAAAGTGTGCTTAAACATTTAAGCATATTTTTATGATCCTTCTGCATCAGCCTGTTTTTGAGCAAGCTAATGTTAAAGCTTACTTTGAGGGAGATGGACTAGCACATATATCGATTAAGTCAGAACCACAGCTTGCACTGGTGTAGATAGGCATATAAATAGCTGGGTGGCTGGTGGACGTGAGGATTGCCTGGTAACATGCCTGCCTGGTGCGAAGGTAGCGGACCTCACGCGCCACCTAGATAAAGTCTTAAATAGTGCTGGGGAGGAGTCTGCTGTCTTGGTATATGTCGGTACCAATGACATAGGAAAATGTGGTAGGGAGGTTCTGGAGGCTAAATTAGGCTTTTAGGTAGGAAGTTGAAATCCAGAACTTCCAGGGTAGCGTTCTCCGAAATGCTTCCCGTTCCACGTGCAGGACCCAAAAGGCAGGCAGAGCTCCGGAGTCTCAATGCGTGGATGAGACAATGGTGCAGAGATGAGGGTTTTGGATTTGTTAGGAACTGGGGAACATTCTGGGGAAAGGAGGGGCTCTTCCGAAGGGATGGGCTTCACCTTAACTGGGATGGAACCAGGCTGCTGGCATTAACCTTTAAAAAGGAGATAGAGCAGCTTTTAAACTAGATAAAAGGGGAAAGCCGACAGTCGCCCAAGAGCGCATGGTTCAGAAGAATGTATCCTTGAAGGATACTACCAAAAGCATAGAAGTTCCATAAAAGAGTAAAGTAGCCCAAATGCCCTCGAGTATGGAGCAGACAGAGCTTAAAGATCCCAAATTACCCATGCCTACCAATAGCCAGATTAATATGAATAAAATACAGTCTCTAAAATGCTTGTAGGCAAATGCTAGAAGTCTAAAAAATAAGATGGGAGAGTTAGAATATATAGCACTAAATGAGAGGTTAGATATGATTGGAATATCAGAGACATGGTGGAAGGAGGACAACCAGTGGGACACTGATACCTGCGTACAAACTATATCATAATGATAGAGCTGATCAAATTGGTGGAGGGGTTGCGCTCTATGTTAGAGAGGGCATTGAGTCAGAATGGATTAAAGTTTTGCAGGAAACAAAATTTGCTGTAGAATCTCTATGGATTGAAATTCCATGTAAAAAGGGGAAGGCGATGGCAGTGGGGGTGTACTATCGACCGCCTGGCCAGAACGAATAAATGGATGATGAAATGTTCAAAGAAATCAAGGAAGCTAACAAAAGTTACAGTGCAGTAATAATAATGGGTGACTTCAATTACCCCGGTATCGACTAGGTCAGTGTCACGGCAGGACATGCTAAGGAGATAAAGTTCCTAGATGAAATAAATGACTGCTTCTTGGAGCAGCTGGTTCATGAACGACCAGAGGGGAAGCCATATTAGACCTAGACCTTAGTGGAACACCAGATCTAGTGCAAGAGATAAGGGTGTTGGGGCCACTTGGCAATAGTGATCATAGCATGATCGCGTTTGATTTAATTAGTGGAGGAGGGATAGTAAGAAAATCCACAGTACTACCTTTTAACTTTCGAAAGGGAGACTATGATAAAATGAGGAAAATAGTTAAGAAAAAACTAAAAAAAGCAGTTGCAAAGGTTACAGACTTACATCAAGCTTGGGGGATTACTGAAAAATACTATCTTGGAAGCCCAGACCAGCTGTATTCCACACTTTAAGAAAAGTGGAAGGAAGTCCAAAAAACTGCCAGCATGATTTAAAGGTGAAGTCAGAGAGGCTGCTGTTGCCAAAAAAGCATCTTTCAGGAAATGGAAAAAAGAGCCAAACGACGAAACCTGGAAACAGCACAAGCACTGGCAAATCAAATGTAAGGCATTGATAAGGCAGGCAAAGGGAGAATTTGAGAAGAAGCTTGCTGTGTAAGAAAAAACGGGAAATAAAGATTTTTTCAAGTACATTCATAGCAAAAAACCTGTGAGAGAGTCAGTTGGACCATTAGATGATAGAGGGGTTAAAGGGGCACTAAGAGGCGACAAGGCGATAGCAGAGAGACTGAATGAATTCTTTGCTTCGGTCTTTACTGAGGAAGATGTAGGGATGTTACCCATGACTGAAGTAGTATTTAAAGGTGCGGAAGAATTGAAAGAAATATCAATACATCGGGAAGATGTATTACAACTATTAGATAAACTGAAGAGTAGCAAATCATCTGGGTCGTATGGTATACATCCAAGGGTGTTGAAAGAACTGAAATATGAGATTGCAGACCTTCTATTAGTAATCTGTGAATTTTCATTAAAATAATCTGTAATACCTGAAGATTGGAGGATCGCCAAACCCTCTTTATGTAAATAGTGTATAAAGTTCACCTGTTATCCAAGTTGGAATTCCCTGTTATATGTAAGTTCAATGTCTGATTGTTCCACATTGTACAAACCTGTTCATTGTAAACCGCGCTGATTCCGAATAGTGCGGTATAGAAAAACTAATAAATAAATAAATGTAACGCCAATTTTTAAAAAGGGTTCCAGGGGTGATCCGGGAAACTACAGACCGGTGAGCCTGATGCCAGTACTGGGAAAAATGGTAGAAACCATCATAAAGAACAAAATTACTCAGCATGTAGATAGACATGGCCTAATGGGAGACAGCCAAAATGGCTTTAGACAAAGAAGATCTCGTCTTACTAATATGTTATGTTTTTTTGAAGGTGTGAATAAACAGGTGGACAAAGGTGAGTCGGTTGATATAGTGTATCTGGACTTTCAGAAAGCCTTTGACAAGGTCCCTCATCAGAGACTTTTGGCAAAACTAAAGAGTCATGGGATAGGAGGCAGTGTACTATTGTGGATCAGGAACTGGTTAAAAGATAGAAAGCAGAGGGTAGGGATAAATGGCCAATTTTCCCAATGGAGAAAGGTGAATAGTGGTGTATCCCAGGGATTTGTGCTGGGTCCGCTGCTTTTTGACATATTCATAAATGACCTGGAAAAGGGAATAACGAGTGAGGTTATCAAATTTGCAGATGACACAAAACTGTTTAAAGTTGTTAAAACCCAAGAGGATTGTGGAAAATTGCAGGAGGATCTTGATAAATTGGAAGACTGGGCATCCAAATGGCAGATGAAATTTAATGTGGACAAGTGCAAAGTTATGCTCCTAGGGAAGAACAACCCAAACTATGGTTACACGATGCAAGGTTCCACATTAGGAACCACTACCCAGGAAAAAGATTTAGGCGTCATTATGGATAACATGTTAAAACCCTCTGCCCAGTGTGCAGCGGCGGCCAAGAGAGCAAATAGAATGCTAGGTATCATAAGGAAAGGAATGGAAAATAAAACAAAAGATATTATAATGCCTCTATATCGTTCCATGGTGAGACCGCACCCTGAATATTGTGTGCAATTCGGGTCGCCGTATCTTAAAAAGGATATAGCGTTATTAGAAAAGATTCAGAGAAGAGCCACCAAAATGGCAACGGGGATGGAAGGATACTCCTATGAAGAAAGGCTAAAAAGGTTAGGGCTCTTTAACCTGGAAAAGAGATGGCTGAGGGGACATATGATAGAAGTCTATAAATTAATGAACAGAGTGGAACAGGTAAACAGAGATCGATTTGTTTACGTTATCAGAATATAGAAAGACTAGGGGACATGCAATGAAGCTACAGGGTAAACTATTTAAGACTAATAAAAGAAAATATTTTTTCACTCAACGTGTAATCAAACTCTGGAATTTGTTACCGGAGGATGTAGTAAAGGTTGTTAGTGTAGCTGGATTTAAAAAAGGTTTGGACAAGTTCCTGGAGGAAAGATCCATAAACCATTATTAAGAAGGGACCCAGGATATCAATGCTTGACTCAGTACAAGCATTATGGAACCTGTGTCTTTTGGGGAAACTGCTAGGTACGTATGACCTAGATTGGCCACTGTTGGAAACAGGATACTGGGCTTGATGGACCTTGGTCTGATCCAGTATGGGATATCTTATGTTCTTATGGTGTATGCAACCCTGCAGTTCCCTCCAGGTGTCATCAAACTTATTTAGTAATGGTGTACACAGTTCTGGGAGGTGGGGCAGCCCAGTGTCCTTGCTTCCTGTGCCAAAGGTCCTGAAGTTGATTCTGCACAGCTTGCAAAGGGTTTTTGGTTTCATCCCAGCAGACTTCATATCTATAAATGTAAGGAAGGACTAGCTGCATGAGGAGGGATCTAGCTAAGCTTGAAGAATGGTCGAGAATTTGGCAGCTGAGATTTAATGCTAAAAAATACAGGGTCATATATTTGGGCTGCAAAAATCCAAGGGAGCGATACAGTATAGGAGAAGTACTTCTATCCACAAAAGAAGAGCAGGACCTGGGTGTGATTGTTTCTGATGACCTTAAGGTGGTTAAACAGGTAGATAAGGTGACGGCAAAAGCTAGAAGGATGCTTGGGTGCAAAGGGAAAGGAATGGCCAGCAGGAAGAAAGAGGTGATAGTACCTCTGTATAAGTCTTTGGAGCAACCTCATTTGGTGTATTGTGTGCAATTCTGGAGACCACACTTTCAAAAGGATATAAGCAGTATGGAGTTGGTGCAGAGGGTGGCTACCAAGATGGTTAGTGGGCTTCGTCATAAGATATAATGGGATAGACTTAAAAGATTTCAATATGTATATTTTGGAGGAAAGGTGGAAGAGAGGAGATAGGATAGACATTTAAATACCTCCATGGCATAATTGCACAGGAGGAGAGCCTCTTTCACTTGAAAAAATGCTCTGCAACGAGGGGGCATAGAATGAAGGTGAAAGGGGATATTTCTTTATGGAAAGAGTGGTAGATGCATGGAATAGCTTCCCAGTTGGAGGTAGTAGAGATGAGGACAGTATCTGAATTTAAGAAAGCCTGGGGCAAACACAGAGGATCTCTAAAAGAAAAAAGGGACTGTAGTAGTTGGTATGGAAGGGCAGACTGGATAGGTCATATGGTCGTCATCTGCCATCATGTTTCTAAGTGGCACCACTTGCTATAAGCAGTGGAATAGGGGGGGGGGGGGGCACAGGGGCTATGGCCCCACCAATATTTTGCCCAGACATCATCAGCAACTAGAGAGCTTGAGGGCTGGGCTGGAGATTGGTTTGCTTGGCCTCTCCAACTAAAAAATGTTTTACTGCCTCTGCCCCTAACACATGCAAAGCCCCCAAGAGATGCCATGCTTTTGTACTTTTCTAAAATGGGTTCTTCTCAACATATATTTTGAGTGCTATACATATTTGATAAAAGACTCTACGTTCAGTAAAGCTTTTGTGAAATAATATTGCACTTTTGCAGCACAGACCTAAATATCTCTTTTCCATTCTAGTCACCTTATAGAAATTTGGGATGAAAGTACACGGGCTTGTAGGAGGCCTACCGGGCTGCAAGGGCCACTATCTCACCTTACACGGAGGAAGTACACAGAGACCAATTTCTCAGCAATACTCACAAAATCTTTATTGTACAGGATCCTTTTCTCAACATAAATTCTTTACATGCCAATTCTACTTACAGGTACAAGGTAGCTACTGTATAGGGGCAGACAGAAGAGAAAGGTTAATGGGGCAACTCAGCACACTGCCACCTCCGTGGCAGGGCTCAATAAACTTCCCAATTTCTGTTCTGTCCTAGTCTGTTTTTTATAAAATTTACTGAAAGGCTGACAGAAAAACAATGGTTATTTCTTTTCTACAGCTGGGTTTCTCGAGACTTTTTCTGCACAGGATTTGGCACAATTTCACTTTCCCAAGGTTCAAGTTAGCATAAAAAAAACATGTCACCTTCCCAAGGCCAGTGCCTAGTCAGATCTTACTCCCTGGTTCCCCTTCATGTCTCTTTCTTGTTTCATTTTGTGTTATCTGGTTTCCTTAGCAAAGCACACTGGGTTAATAACATTTTGTTTCCCTCTCAGGATTTTCTCAGGCTGTCAGCAATTCATTCTTTTCCGCTGATTCTTCCGTTGGCCTAACTGTGGTCAAGGGTCCAAAGCAGGCCTGTGGCCTGTATCTAGGCCTGCCTCCTGCCTGTCCCAGTTCGGGTCCATTTCCCAACAGGCTGTAGAATGGTGTGTATATTTTTGCCTGCTAGGTAAAGCATGTGAGTTGATACATTTATGGATCTGCCATGCCTGCTCTCAGCTCCTGAGGAAAGACGTGGAAGTTCATGCAAACTTTTTATATGGGCATGGTTATAAAATTAATGTCTAATTCTATAACTGCACCTATGGGTAAAAAGATAATGTTTGTTTTTATTCCATGCAAAGTTTACTGTATTTTTAAAGCAGAAGTATTTGCATACTTTGCTTTCAAAATTACTCGAGGAAAACTATGCACTTACATTTATTTATTTTTTATTTGATTATTTAATATACTGCCTTTCGGAAAAAAAGGCATCAAAGAGGTTTACAAGGATAGATTTTAAAAAAGTACAAATCAACACTGTGAACACAAAACACAAGATATAACAGGTAAAGGATGCATAGTACAAAAGCTTAAAAAATGTAGGCATCTCTAAATGCTTTGTTAAGAAGCCAACACTTAAGGAGACATTTTACTTACCAGATGATGTCTTTTCCTTGAGTCCTGCTAGACCACTCCAGACAAGTGGGTTGTGTTCCCCAGCAGCAGATTGGTGGAGACAAAAAAACAATGAAAAGCCAAGGTTTCAATGGTATCACTCCAGGGATGGCTCTATAATGAGGCCAACTGAGGCGGCCGCCTCAAGTGGCATTTTTCAGAGGGTGACATTGGCGGCAAAGTACTTAATTTTGCTGCTGTTTTCCTGCCCATCACCGCCGCTTCCAGGTCGACAGCTGCTGCCGCCACAGCCCCCCAATATGAGGACAAGTAGTGACGGTGGAAACAGGCTACAGTGAGATTTTAAAAAATACTTAGAAAAATCAACAACAAAAGCAAAATCATGGGGCCTCAAAGACTCTGCCGCACTTATAAATTCCTGATGTTCCGCCCCCTCTGACATGAAAGCATGTGTCAGAGGGGACAGGACCATCAGGCCTTTACAAGCAAGCTGGAGTCTTGAATACCCCGCATTTTCTTTTACTAAGCAACCGATGAATCCACAGAGCCAGGGGAGGCATACTGGATAAGGCAGCATGGGGGAGCTGTCGCTAGCTGCCCGCCCCCACTCCCCATTCAGGATGGCCAGCGGCCTAGTGGAGAGCCTGCCCACAGGACATGCTGCTCTTGCAGAGAGAAGGCTGTGAGTAGCGATTGTAACCTCACAGTTTTCTACCTGTGGGAGCAGTGTGTCTCATGGGCAGGCTCTCTACTAGGTCATCGGCGCTCTGCAGGTCATCCTGAGTGGGGCAGTTGGCTAGTGATGGAAGGCTGTGTTTCTCTGGGCTGCAGTTTGTTGCTTGCACAGCTCCTGCCCCGGGACATGTTACTCCCACAGCAGAAGGCTGTGAGAGGCAACAATCAGATTAAAGGGAGGGCGCCATCGGGCGCGGGCTACACGCGGCTCTCCTCTTCATCCTGCTGCCCAGCTGCAGCCCATTAAAGGGAGGGTGCCATTGGGCGCAGGCTACACGCGGCTCTCCTCATCATCCCACCGCCCAGCTGCAGCCCCTTAAAGGAAGGGCACCATCGGGCACGGGCTACACGCGGCTCTCCTCTTCATCCCGCCGCCCAGCTGCAGCCCATTAAAGGGAGGGCGCCATTGGGCGCGGGCTACACGCGGCTCTCCTCTTCATCCCGCTGCCCAGCTGCAGCCCATTAAAGGGAGGGCACCATCAGGCACGGGCTACACACGGCTCTCCTCTTCATCCCGCCGCCCAGCTGCAGCCCATTAAAGGGAGGGCGCCATTGGGCGCGGGCTACATGCGACTCTCCTCTTCATCCCGCTGCCCAGCTGCAGCCCATTAAAGGGAGGGCGCCATCAGACATGCCTGCGCCTGGCGGGCCCGCACCTGAGGGCCTCACCAGAGGGCCCTTTGGCGTGGGCCCAGGGCGCTCCGGTATTCTGTAGCTGCTGGGGTCGACCAGGCTCGATCGCTCCTCCACACACCATCTCCTGACCAAACCATCTCACGAGCTCCACCCCGGTTCTTTCAACTAACTCTCCTTTGTCTTGCCTCCCACTGCCGGCATTGATCATTACCCGCCTTGAACTTGCTACCCACGCACTGCACTGCTATCTTTATCTTTATTTAAAATTTGATAAACCGCTTTTCGTCGAAACATAAAGCGGTGTACAATAAAAGGTTGGCAATGCAAAGACAAGGAAAGGAATGCTAAAGTAAATAGAAAAGTAAAGTATAAAAGCATAGACAGATAAAATAGACAAAACAGAACAAAAACAAAAGGGCCAGTATTTTAAAACATAAGGTTTCTAAAATATAAGAATACAAACAAGATAAAAAGGCCCATAGAAGGGAAGACACAACAGACTATGGGTAGACAGAATGCACGACAAGGCAAATATACAGACAAACAGGGACAAACACGTCAACTAAAAACATCAGGGAGGACCATCAGGAGAGAGATGAAAGGCTTGCCGAAACAGATGGGTTTTGAGTAGTGTTTTGAATTGAGAATATGAAGGTTCCAAACGGAAAAATGGAGGTAATGCATTCCATAGTACTGGGCCTAGAAAGAAAAAAGCTGCATGACGGGTTTGCTCGAGGTGTGCCTGTGACGGGGAAGGGAGGGACAGACGGTTAGCATGGAGAGAACGAAGCTGACGGTAGGGGGTGTGAAGAGAGATCCGATCTGCGAGATATAGGGGAGTATTGGTATAAAGAGCATGATGAATCAGAATAAGAAATTTATAATGGAAACGAAAACAAAGAGGTAACCAGTGCAAGCGGAGAAGAATAGGAGTGATATGGTCAAAGCGGTGTGAGAATGTGACGAGGCGGGCAGCAGCATTTTGAATGCGCTGAAGACGTAGAAGCTGAAACTTTGGAAGGTTAGTAAGAAAAACATTACAGTAATCTAAGCGGCTTATGACTAAGGCCAGGACAAGAGTGACTAGGGAAGAAAAGGGGAGAAGGGAGCGGACAGCCCTGATCTGTCGCAGGGCAGCAAAGGAACGACGTATGAGGGAAGTAAGGTGCTGGGCATAGAACTGCTACCCATTGTTGCACAGAACTGTTATCCACTACTCTCCATTGCTTGCCACCCATTGTTTTGCTTACTACTGCTACCCACTGTCTGCATACTCTTACTACCCATTGTTGCATAGAACTGCTACCCATTATTGCATAGAACTGTTATCCATTGCTTACAGAGTGTTGCTACCCATTGTCTACATACTGTTACTACCCATTGTTGCATAGAACTGCTACCTATTGCTCGTATAGAACTGCTACCCACCGCCTGCCTGTTTGCCTATGTATTGCCAAGTTTTACGCTTTTCCTTTAACCCTATCACTCACTAGTTCACTGACTAGGCAAAAATATTCTGGCAAATACAGTATGAGTTAACTCTGTCACTCATTAGCCCAAATACAATATGAGTTAACCCTATCATTCATTTAGCTCACAGACTATGCATAGACACTTTAGTAAATGCAATATGAGTTTATTAAATTAAGTCCTTTTGAAATAATGAAAAAGCACAGAGGTAAGCATTAATACTTTTTACCGGATATTATAGCTCATCACTCCAGGTGGGGGACTGTTTTAGCCATCACTCTCAGGAGGAAAATCCGGAACGCTTGTCTCGTATATCAGTTGCAGTCCCATCTTTCCTTCTGAGAGTCCCCCTAAAGTACCTTAACCAGACTCGTGCTGGCTGCATGCCATAGGTTAACACAGAATCAGACTTGTGCTGGCAGCATGCCATAGGTTAACACGCTGCATGCTCAAATCAGGATTGGTCAGAGCCAATCCTGTGCACATGGTTCACACCAGGATTGGCCAGGGCCAAATCTGTTTGCCTGCTTAGAGAATTTTGACTTACAACATTCTTTGCTGGTCAGCAAGGGAGACACCCCCCATGGTTTTAGAATCAGCTCAAAGCTTACAGCCTTGGTCTCTGAGCTAGTAAATTGGCTCAGCATGAGTCCTCACAGGCAGAATGGCTCAGGAGTTAGAATAGCTTATGAGTTCAATTTCTTATAATAAAGTACAATATCTTTGTTGATCCAAAAAAAATCCAAATAAATCTTTAATTAGTAATACAGCCTATTACTTGCTACCCACTGACTGCATAGAACTTGCTACCCACTGCTTGCCTAGAACTGCTACCCACTGCCTGCTTGTTTGCCTATTACTTGCTACCCATTGACTGCATAGAACTCGCTACCCATTGCTTGCCTAGAACTTGCTACCCATTGCTTGCTCAGACCTTGCTGCCCACCACATGGCCCCACATCTCATTGTCCTTCTCTTCCTCATCCTCCCCAACTGCCTCCCCTCCTACCAACACCCCTCCTCCTCTTCCCCCTACCCTCCCCCTACCTTCCTCACTTCTCCCTCCACTCTCCCCCCTAGCCTAGCATCTGCCCTTGAGCCTTTTCACACCATCCCCCGCATTCAACCAGCCCCCCTCTCTACCTTCCTCACTTCTCCCTCCATTCTGCCCCCTAGCCTAGCACCTGCTCATGAGCTTCTTCACACCATCCCCCGCATTCAAACAGCCCCCCTCTCTTTAAAACAACCCCACCCTCGCTTCCGCCATACCATCTCCACTTTACCTCGCACTCTAATACTCATTCTCCTTCTCTTATCAGGTAATATCAACGCCAACCCTGCCCCCCCCCCCCGACTTCTTTCTCACACTGAAAAAGGTTTCCCACATACCCTATCTTATCTCATCCACATCCCACTCCTCCCTCCTTCCACCCTCCCTCATTCATCCCACAATCACTCATCCATAGATAACAACTCCAACCCTACCCCCAAAAATAATCCCTCACATAACCGACCCAACACCATCAACTTACCCTTCATTTCCCCTCCCTCATGTCCCTCTTGGAGAGCACACACACCCAGACATACCCACCCACACCCTACTCCCTCTAAATCTCGGTATTACCCTAGTAATAGACCCCCACGCTACTTTGATAAGAAATCCACACGTAATTTATCTAACCTTATCCATATCCCTCTCCTCCCCCCTCCGCTCTCCCGTTTTCATGCGCCCTATGGAACGCATGCTCAGTCATTTAAAAAAAACCTTTTATTCACAATCTTTTTATCTCTAATGCCCTACACCTTCTTGCCTTAACCGAGACCTGGCTCTCCCCAGACGACACCGCATCCATTGCCTCTCTCTGCTATGGGGGTTACCAGTTCTCCCATACACCTCAATCTACTGGTCGCAGTGGTGGCGTTGGCCTCCTACTCTCTCCCTCCTGCCAATTCCAACCCCTCTTGCCACCCCAATCACACTTCCCCCTCTCCTTCGAAGTCCACTCCATTCGCCTCCTCACACCACTCCCCGTCCGAGTAGCTGTTATTTATCGCCCACCCGACAAATCCAAATCAACCTTCCTCACTGACTTTGACTCCTGGCTTTCTGCCTTTATGGACGCCTCCTCCCCCACTCTTATTTTTGGCGATTTCAACATTCACAGCGACAACCCCTCTGACCCCCATGCCTCAAAATTCCTCGCTCTTACCTCCTCGTTCGATCTCAAACCTTGTTCCACTGCCCCCACACATCTACATGGCCACTGCCTTGACCTAATACTCTTCTCCAATTCCTCTCCCTCAAACTTCCACAATTCAATCCTTCCCTCATCTGACCACCACCTCTTAACATTTACTCTTCAGCTTCCGTCCTCCCAACCTCGTCCTGTCTCCTCTGACCTATTTAGAGACCTTCATAATATTGATCCCATGACTCTCTCTTCCACCATTTCTCCATCTCTCTCCTCCATTTTATCCTCCAAGTCCATCGACGAGGCATTATCTTCATACAATGCTACACTATCCTCAGCCCTTGACACTCTTGCTCCTCCCATCCCACATACTGTCAAACAATCTACTCCCCAACCCTGGCTTTCACCCATTACCTATGCATCTGCGCCTGTTCTGCCGAACGAGCTTGGTCCAAATCCCGCTCCCCAGAAGACCTTCTACACTTCAAATTCGTGCTTGGCTCCTTCCAGTCAGCCTTAGCACTTGCCAAACAAGGTTACTACATCCATCTGACCAACTCCCTTGCCTCTGATCCTCGCCGTCTCTTTAATACCCTCAATTCTCTCCTCAAGGTCCCCCCACCCCAGATCCCGCCCTCCCTTTCTGCCCAAACCCTAGCCAACTACTTCCATGACAAAATCCATAAGATTACCCTCCAATTCCCTAACCCCTCATCTACCTCCCCTCCTCCCCATCTCTCCTCCCCCATCCATACTCCCCCTGCCACCCTCTCCTCCTTCCCTCCGATCTCTGAAGAAGAAACCGCACTCCTCCTTTCCTCCTCCAAACCCAGCACCTGTTCATCAGACCCTATCCCCACCCATCTCCTACGTTCCATTTCCCTCACCATTGTCCCCTCCATCACTCATATCCTCAACCTCTCACTCTCCACGGCAACTGTCCCCATCGACTTCAAACATGCTGTTGTCACACCCCTCCTCAAGAAACCCTCACTTGATCCCACATGCCCCTCTAACTATCGACCCATCTCCCTCCTTCCCTTCATATCCAAGCTATTAGAACGAGCAGTCCACCATCGCTGCCTCGATTTCCTCACCTCTATGGCCCTCCTGGACCCACTACAATCTGGCTTCCGTCCCCTACACTCCACTGAAACGGCACTCACAAAAGTCACCAATGACCTGTTCCTGGCTAAATCTAAGGGCCTCTATTCCATCATCATCCTTCTTGACCTTTCTGCTGCTTTTGATACCGTTGACCACTTGGCTTCAGGGACTCCGTACTGTCCTGGTTCTCCTCCTACCTCTCCCATCACTCATTCAGTGTATGCTCTGGTGGCTCCTCCTCCTCCCCTACCCCGCTACATATAGGTGTACCCCAGGGATCTGTCTTGGGCCCCTCCTCTTCTCTCTCTATACCCAAGGCCTTGGCGCGCTTATCTCTTCCCATGGCTTTCAGTACCATCTCTATGCCGATGACTCCCAGATCTACCTCTCTACACCTGACATTTCTCCAGCAACCCAGTCCAAGATCTCTGCCTGTCTTTCCGACATCGCTGCCTAGATGTCTCATCGCCGATTGAAACTGAACATGGCCAAGACTGAACTCCAACTCCTCCCCCCCCACTTCCCCCTCTCTCAGTCCAGGTGGACGGATCTACTATCCTTCCTGTTCCCTCGGCTCGCAATCTAGGGGTTATCTTTGACACCTCTCTCTCTTTCTCAGCTCATATCCAGCTTGTAGCCAAGACCTGCCGCTTCTTTCTCTACAACATCAGCAAAATCTGCCCCTTCCTCTCTGAACACAGTACCAAAACGCTTGTCCACTCCTTGATCTCCTCTTGCCTCAATTACTGCAACCTCTTCCTCGCTGGTCTCCCCGTGAGCCACCTCCTCCCTCTTCAATTCATACAAAATCACGCTGCTTGACTGATCTTCTGCCAGCCTCACCATGACCACATTACTTCTCTTCTCAAGTCGCTTCACTGGCTCCCTGTCGAATTCCGCATCCAATTCAAGCTTCTCCTACTGACCTATAAATGCATTCACTCTATGGCCCCTCAATACCTCTTATCTCCCCCTACGTCCCCTCTCGTAATTTGTGCTCCACTAACAAATTACTTCTATCAATGCCTTTCACCCACACTGCGAACTCCCGACTGCGCTCCTTTCACATTGCTGCACCATACGCCTGGAACAGCCTACCTGCATCTGTGCGCCAGGCATCCTCCCTGGCCCTCTTCAAATCCAGGTTGAAGACCCACCTCTTCACCGTTGCATTTAGATCCTGACTCCATCTTCATCCTACCCTAACCCCCGTCAATGGTTATGACCAAACTATAGACCAAACTGTACCACACCGTACCTTGCACAGAACTGACTAATGCTCTGTACTGTTTTTTCTTTTAACTTGATTGTACCACACCGTACCTTGTGCAGAACTGACTAATGCTCTGTACTGTTCTTTCTTTTAACTAGATTGTAAGCTCCGATGAGCATGACTCTGACGGGCAGGGACTGTCTCTTGTATGTTGGCTACCTCTTGTAGGTTAGCTGTGCAGCACTGTGTGCGTGGCGCTCTACAAGTGCTGAATAGTAGTAGTAGTAGCAATCTCAGCCTAGAGAAGCAGAGCCCGCCCACAGGAGCAGCATGTCCAGCGGATAGGGGCTGTGCAACAAGGCAGATTGTGCCCTGCCTTTCTGGGCTGGGATCACGGTTTGCACAGCCCCTGCCCGTGGGACATGCTGCTCCATGGGCAGACTCTGCCCCTTATACATACAAGGGGTGGACATGGGAGGCATTAGGAAGGGGGGGGTGGACATGATGGGGCATTGATGAGCACAGGGAGTCAGAAGGGAGATGCTGGATGCATGGGGGGGATAGGGAGGCAGTGGGGATAAGATTGAGATGGGGGGCTAGGGAGAGAAAGAGAGATACTGGACATGGGAAGGGGCATGGGGGAATGGGCACAGGGAGAAGCAAAAAAGGGGAGAAGAAGTGGTGATGAAGGCACAGGGGTTATAGGGAGATTATGGGAAAATGCTGGACTTGGGGAGGGGGGACAGAGGGAGACAGAGGGGAGATGCTGGACATGGGATAATAAGGGAAGAGAGAAATGCAGGACATGAGGGTAATAGTGAGAGAGAGATGATGGACATGGGGTAAATTAATAGGTTGAGAAAGAGATGAAGAGATACTGGACATGAGGGTAATAGGGAGGGGTTGGTATGGTATGGAGATGGGGTAGTGCTGGTTGCAGGGAGATAGGAAGGGAGAGGGCAGACATGGAAGGATAGGGGGAGAGAGAACAGAGGAACTAGATGGAGGGAAAGAGAGTGTGAGACACTAGATAGGTGGTGAGAGATGTTAGACAAGATGGGAGAGAGTGAGTGAGAAAAAGACTGGGGAATAATAAACCAGGGAAGAAGAGCTGAGGAATGGAAGGACTGGGGTGAAGTTTGGAAAGTGGTAGATTGATGGTGTAAAAAAGAGGGGAACTGAGAACTGGATACTAAGGAGAAGTGAAATCTGGGTGGACAGAGAGAGAGAGAGATAAATGGAAGAAAGCTGAAAGGAAAAAAAAATCAACATCCAAGATGGAAGGAAGTGAAGAAAACAAAAGGAGAGACAAGAAATGGCAGATGGACTACAGACCGTAGAAAGAGAGTTAAGAGAAGACAGAGGAAAGCAGAAACCTTAGATCTGAACCAGCACCATCAGAGAATAAAATGGTCAGACAAAGGTAGAAAAATTAATTTTATTTTCAATTTAGTGATTGGACTTTGCGCTATCTTTAAATTTTACACAGTATGGGGAATCTCTTTTATTTCTCTGGTGTTGCACCACATGTGGAGTCTGGCTTCTTGGGATTTCGGTTTAATTTTTATCTACATATTTTTATTTTTACTTTAGGTTGTGGTCACTTATTCTGTACTTGGTGAGGGTCTGTGTTCTGATGGGTGACTGAGGCCAGGTGTTCTGTTAACACGAAGTTTGCACGTAGTAATTTGACTTGTTCAGCTTTTCAAATAGATGTATGCAGGGCCGGCACACCACCACCCCCCCTGTGCAAAGCCACTGCCCACTGCTCCCTGCTGCCGCCGATTCCGTTTTGGAGGATGGAGGGGAGGCGGGCGGTAGTATTTTAAAAGTGGCAGCTTTGTTGCCCGTGGCAGATCATGTACTTCAGTGCACATGGCCTGCCACTAACTGACCTCCGCTCCGACTGCAAGTTACATCGGAGGGGGATCAGAAGTGGCAGGTAATGTGTGCTAAAGCATAGGCCTGCCTTAGGCAACAAAGGAGCAGCACAAAGCTGCCCACCCAGTTTTGCCACCCTATGCGGCTGCTTGACTCGCCTAGTGTACGGACTGGTTGGATGTTCTAGGGCCTGCTGCAGTATTTATAGTGCTGCTTTTTTCTGGGTAGGCCCCTTGTTGTATGATTTTTGGAAGTTTATACTGGTAGGATATGGTAGATTTGGTCTTGTAGATCTTCGGTGACTTTTGTAGGGTTTTATATAGTTCACAATATGCCTGGTACTGGAGAATGTTTATGTTGTTAGTGAGATGACCAGAATCAGAATTTGTTTTTTCAATATATTGAGTTCTGTTGGTGAATGCCCTACTTCTGCTCTGCACCCATTGTTGAAGGAGACGTTTCTATGGATGAAGAATATATATTCAAAAAGAAAAAACAAGAACCATAACGCAGTTTATAACAAAATAAAATGAGTTATGGTTTTATAATTTGGTGTTATAAACTGTGTTGCGATTCTTACTTTTTCTTTTAGTTCTTTAATGTGTGAGCATCTTGCATTTCCTTTTTTTTTGCAGACTATATATTTACATTAACACCATGCTGCTCCATTGTGCAGTTTCAGGACTTATGTTAGGGTTGCCAAGCCCTTCTTGGTATTTATGTTGGAGTGGGAGGTGTTGTGTTGGGGGTCACAAAGTCCCTATTGTTTTTCAGAGGATGGGAAGTGTTGTGTAGGGGCCACTGAGCCTCTCTTGTTTTTGTGAAGGTGGAAAATGCTGTGTTGGGGTGCCAAGTCGCTCTTGTTTTTGTGAAAGTGGAAGATGCTGTTTGGGTGCTGTTGAGCCCCTCGTTTGGCATATTTAGCAGCATATTTCCTAAGCTCTGCGCTGGTAACATATGTATAGGTCACATTACCAGCATATGGCCGTAGGCTAACTGCAGGCAAGCAGTTACATTCTCCTGCAGTTGCCGTATTTAAACATGGCAAAACAGCTGCCGGTGCAACTAAGGCCACCCAATGAGAAGGCATTAGTTGCACTCATGCTACTTGCGGTGAGCCATTATGTTAGCTTCTGCGGCTGCCGACAGTGCAGATGGCTGCATGTGAGAGTTCTTTCTCTCACCTCACTCTAGAACAGTGTTTCCCAAACTGTGAGTTGTGACCCCAAATGGGATCTCAAAATCCTCCTTTGGGGTTGCGGCCATATGCTGGGTTCGGGTCAGGGGTGAATCGTGCTTTCGGGCATGCCCTGGGAGACCATCTCACATCAAATAAACTTCCTTTTACCAATGATCTCTTCATCTCATGCTTTCAATCTTCTCACTCTTACTGAAACCTGACTACTTCCTAATGACACTGCTTCAGTTGCTGCCCTTTGTCATGGTGGTTAACATTTCTCTCAATCTCTTCGTCTCAATGGCCGCGGTGATGGTGTTGTCTTTCTACTGTCTCCTTCTTGTCTATTTCAGACCCTACCTCTATCTCAAACCCATTCCTTTCTCTCCTTTGAAGTTCATTCCATCTGTCTTTTTACTCCTCTTCCTTTCCAGATTGCTAACATCTATAGACCCCCTGATAAATCTGCTTCTACCTTTCTAACTGATTTTGATTCTTGGCTCTCCTTCCTTGACTCCTCTTCCCCCTCCCTTATTCTTGGTGACTTTAATTTTCATATTGATAACTCTTTCGACCCCTATGTGTCCAAACTCCTCTCACTTACCTCCTCTTTCAACCTCCAACTCTGCTCTTCTGCCCCACTCATCAGCTAGGTCACTGCCTTGACCTCGTTTTCTGTTCCAATTGGTTATCCTCTAATTTCCGTGCCTCAGTTCTTCCCTTATCTGACCATCGCCTGTTAAGCTTCACTCTTCATCACTCCCCCCCCCCTTCAACTTCAATCAATCTCCTCTTATAACTTTAGGAATCTTCATGCTATCAATCCATTGTCTCTATCTACCCCTTCTTTCTTCTACTTTGTCCTCTCAATCTGTTGATGTAGCTGTTACTTCCTTTAATACCACCCTCTCTTCTACCTTAGAATCCCTTGCTCCTCTCATAACATGCACTGTGAGATGAACCTCACCTCAGCATTGGTTATCTTCAACTACCCGCTACCTATGTTCCTGTGCCTGCTCAGCTGAGCGCTCCTGGCTCAAATCCCATTCCCTCTTTGACTTTCTTCACTTCAAATTCATGCTTACTTCTTTCCAGTCTGCCATTGCTGTTACAAAGCAAAACTATTCTATCCTTTTGAGTAACCATTTTGCCTACAACTCCCTTGGTCTATTTTCTACCCTCATTTCTCTTCTTAAGGCACCTCTGCCTCCTATTTCTTCTTCTCTCTCTATCCAAACTCTAGCTGACTATTTCTATGATCAAGTACAGTACAAAGATTACTCTTCAATTCCCCACTAAATCTTCTTATTCTTAACCTCCTCTTCCCCCTCTCCAATACCAATTTTTCTCCTCAATCTTCTCTTTCACCCTTTCATCTTTTTCTAAAATCTGATGATGAAACCTCTCTTCTCCTTCTTCAAATCTACTACTTGCTCTTCTGATCCCAACCCTACTCACCTCCTCAACTCTATCTCCTCCCCCATCATACCTTCCATTTCACATATTCTTAACCTTTCACTCTCCACTGCAATCTTCCCCACAGCCTTCAAACATGCTGTAATCACTCTTTTAAAAAAAGCTCACTTGACCCTTCTTGCCCTTCCAATTATTGACCCATCTCCCTTCTCCCATTCATCTCTAAACTTCCTGAAGGTGCGGTTCTTCGCCGCTGTCTCAAATTTCTCTCCTCTCATGTCCTCCTTGATCCACTTCAGTCTGATTTTTGTCCCTTTCATTTTACTGAAACAGCTCTTGCCAAAGTCTCCAATGACTTATTTCTTGCCAAGTCCAAAGGCCTTTACTCGGTTCTCATTCTTCTGGACCTTTCTGCTGCTTTTGATACTGTTGACCACTTCCTCCTCCTCGACACCCTCTCCTCTCTTGGTTTTAGGGACTCTGTGCTATCTTGGTTCTCTTCATATCTCTCCAATTGCTCTTTCAGTGTCTGTTCTGGTGGTTCCTCCTCTACTGCCATCCCTCTCTCAGTTGGTATACACCAAGGGTCTGTTCTAGGCCCTCTCCTTTTCTCTCTCTATACCCAGTCCCTTGGTGCTCTTATTTCTTGCCATGATTTCCAATAACACTTTTATTCTGATAACTCTCAAATCTATCTATCTACTCCTGACGTCTCCCCTTTTCTCCAAGATCGTATGTCTGCCTGCTTTTCTAACATCACTGGATGTCTAACCGCCGATTAAAATTAAACATATCTAAAACTGAACTCTTTATTTCCCCCTAAATCTTCCTCCGTTCCCTATCACTGTTGACAACACTCATCCTCTCCCTGTTTCCTCAGCCCAAAACTTCGGGGTCATATTTGACTCCTCTCTTTCCTTCTCCTCTCATATACAACAGATAGCCAAAACCTGTCGCTTCTTGCTCTACAACATTAATATAATCTGCCCCTTTCTCTCTGAACATACTACTAAACTCTTATTCATTCTTTAGTCACCTCCCATCTGGACTATTGTATCCTCCTCCTTGCTGGTCTCTCTCAGTCTTATCTTTCTCCTCTTCTATCCATTCAGTACTCTGCTACACGGCTAATTTTCAGCCATTCCTAATACACTCATATTACTCCTCTTCTAAAATCTCTTCACTGACTCCCCTTCCACTTCTGTATCCAATTCAGACTTCTTCTTCTAACTCATAAATGCATTCATGCCACTGCCCCTTATTACATTTCCTCTCTTCTTTCTCCCTACTACCGCTCTCATGAACTCCGCTCCTCGGCTGGCCTTCTCTCGATGCCCTTTTCTTCTACTGCCAACTCCAGACCGGTCTTTGCATCTTACTGTTCCTTATGGCTAGAATAAACTTTCTGTTTCTTTATGTCAAGTCTCTTCTCTCCCTCTCTTCAAAGCCATGCTAAAGGCTTACCTCTTCAAATCTGCTTTTGATTCCTAATCCCTTATTCTCCTTGTGTCTCCTTCCCTTTTACCACTTGTTTCTTCTGTCTTGTATTGTCTGTTTTGAGCAAGGACCTTCTTCTTTATGTATTTGTGCAGTGCTGCATACACCTTGTAGCGCTATATAAATGATCAATAGTAGTAGTAGTAGTAGTAAATCCAACTCACTGGTAATAAAGTTAGTACAGGTGCAGGGCCTTTCAGATACAAGTGTGTGCATGCCTCTAAGATCCTGTCAGCCCTCCCTGTCCTGCCCTCTCTAATGCAACAAGTATGTGTCAGAGAGGGTGGGACGGGAAGGGTTGGCAAGGTCTTAAAGACGTGCACGCTTGTATCAGAAAGGCTCCACACCTGTACTACCTTTATTACCAGCGGGCTGGATTTGATGTGAGGTGGTCTCCCATTCTTATGCCATCTTTGATTAGAGGCAGCGGAGAGGAGGGCTTAGATTGGAACATAACGTTCTGTTATGTGGGTTGGGAGGTTGAAGTATCAATGCACAGCAAGGGGAAGGAAGAAAAACAGGAGATCCTTGACATGGAGGTGGAGGGAGACTGAGGAGATGCTGGACATGTGGGGGGAATACATTGGGTGACAGAGGGGTGATGCTGGACATGGGGGGGGGGGACCATAGGGAGACAGAGAGGTGATGCTAGATGTGGGGAGAAAGGGCCAAGGGAGATAGAAATAGTGAGGCTAGGGAGAGATATAAGGGAGATGCTTGAAGTAGGGGTTAGAAAATATGGGGGAGATGCAGATGTGAGGGAGAAAGATAAGGGGAATAAACTGGGCAGGGAGGGGGAAATAAAGGGGGAAGATATTGGATGAGGGGGAGAGAAAGGGGGGAGATGCTGGGCAGAGAGCACGTAGGGAGGAAAGATGCTGGATTTGGGAGAGACAGGAATAAGAGTTTGGGGGGAGAGACGTGGCAGATGGACCAGTCTCTGGAAGAGAGAGTTAAGAGAAGAGAGGACACAGAATCCAAACACTGGGACCAAGACAATTAGAAAAATTAAAATAGCCAGACCACAAAGGTAAATAATTCATTTTCAGTTTACTGACGGAATATGACTGGTGTTGCGCTGCATGCAGAACCTGGCTTCTTGGGGTTTCAATTTAATTTTTGTCTACGAGATGGTGCAGGACTGGGGGAGGATGCTAGACCAGAGAGGAGGGGAAAGGAAGATTGGATGGTGGACCACCAGGAAAAAGGAAATAGAGAGGACGCTAGACATGATGAGGGATGCAATAGGTTGTATAGCGGGAGACAGAGGAGATGCTGGACAGGGAAGGGAAGTAGATAGATAGGAGATGCTTGATATGGGGGGTACTAGCAGGGAGAAAGGAGATACTGGATATGTATGGGAAGATAACTGGTGAAACAGAGGGAATGATGGCCTTTGTGGAAGAACTCGGGAAACAGATGAGATACTGAACATGGGAGGGGAGGACTAGGCAAATACAGGAGGTAACGATCATGGGGGAAACTATGGAAACAGGAGATGATGGAATAGGAGGGAGACAGACAGGAGATGTTTAGCTTTGGAGGGTTACTGGTGAGGTGAGAGAGAAGAGATGCAGGACATGAAGGGTGCAACAACTGGCGAACAACTGGTGAAAATTATGGGTAGGGCTAGGGAGACATAGAAAAGATACTGGTAAGGGTGGGTGGGAACTAGGGAGACAGAAGAGATGCTGGGCGTGTGTTGGGGGTAGCGCTATACAAATGATTAGCAATAGTAGAAGGGAGCTAATGAACATGGGGGAGAGAGAGACCCTGGATGGGGAAGGTGAGAAGGGAACAAGGGAAGATGCTGGACACAGGAGGAGAGTTAGTAAAAGACTGGGCAATAAGAGGCTTGGGAATAGGAGGGCTAGATGAGAGAAAGTGATGGAAAGCTGTAGGTAAATGCAGTAAACAGCAGGAGAATGACAACTAAATTGTAATAGGAGAAGGAAGAAAACAGAAAAGAAAGATTAGTGTTATAGATTGATGTAGGTGATGACGGTGAAGACAAGAGAAAGAAGAAATGGCAAGTAGACAGGTGATCCTGGAAAAAAGAGCTAAAAGAAGACAGAGAAAAGCAGAAACCAGAGCCAAACGACTAGAAAAATAAAATGGTCAGAAAACAAGGTAAAAAAGGAATTTTATTTTCTATTTAGTGATTGGAATATATGAGCTTTTGGAATGTACATCTGCCAGGACTGGTGATAGATATGGCTGGGGACCAACTCAGGGTAAAACTTTGGAAGGGGACATCAAAGCCCACTAGCAAGCTGAGCTTTCTTCAGTTTCAGACATACATACACTATCCCTGGTCACTTATCCCTAATATCCGTATACACATGCACACACTGCGTCCAGACACTCAGCCCCTGCACATAAACACACACACACACTGCCCCCCAGATGCTCAGCCCCCACAAACAGAGCCGACGTTAGGGGGTGACAAACAGAGCAATTGCCCAGGATCCCATTGCCAAAAGGTGCCCCACGTCTGCCTCAGACTGAAAGAGGCATAGCCTGCAGGTGGGCTTTGGTGTCCCCTCATCAGTTTCTGCAAGGGTCCCTGCATGTCTAACACCAGACCTGCCCACACTGCAAATATTTTTAGAAGCTGTGTCGTAATTTTGAAACCCATATGTGTCAGGCATGTTCAGTACATCGAATAATTACTTTAAAAAGCATAGATTTACATATTTATATGTTTATATTTATGTTGTCTGAGTGATAATTTTATTTGATCTGTGTTCTGCATGTGTGACTGAGGCTATGTGTTTTGCTAGCATGGAGTTTCTCTGTAGGAATCTATAGTAATCCGACATGTTCAGTTTTCTGATTAGGAATATGGACGTTCTAGGGCCCACGCTAATATTTATGGTGCTGCCCTTTTCTGGGTGCGCTCCATGTTGTGTGAGTTTCAGAAGTTAGTGATGTTCTGGAATAGTAGATTTACTTTATGTGTCCTGTACTCTGGGTTCTCGGTGTAGTCTACTGTAGAGTATTGGTTGGGGGGTACTGGAATGTGGATTGTCTTTGAGATTTGCAGTTTTGCGTTCTTTACACTGCCAGATTGAAATTTAAAATATTTTGTCAGTTCAGATTCAAGGAAATTTCAAATGTTAAGGGAACATCTCAGTTTAATTTGTTTAGTTGCCTGATAGCTTCACTGCTGCCAATTTCCAGACTTTTCCAGCTCTAGCACAATCCAATCCATCCTTTGAATTCATGGCTACCAGGATTAGTTTTTCTTATTTTATATCATCCCTTCTTATCAATAATCTGGTCATAGCAAAATAAATCTGATGTGCAGATACTTATAATGGTTTAATTGGAGGGGGGCTGTGTAAGTGGCTTTTTATTAATCAAATTTAATGTTTATTATTATGCTTGTTTTATTGTAACATCTGTTTTACTAAATTGCTTGTGTATGTTTGAAAGCCACCTAGGATTTTAGATGGGTAACATAAACATTTTAAAATAAAGTATACTAAATTTATGCATAAGATGCCGCAATGAGTCTCTGCACATTGCCCTGCATCACCCTTAGGCTGCCCCTGGGGGGAAGTAGACAGACAGGGGGACGGGCATTGGGAGCTGGAGGAAAGCAGAAACCTCAGATTGGGACCAGCATGATCTGAGAATAAAATGGTCAGACAAAAAAGGTAGAAGAGAATTTTATTTTCAGTTTAGTGATCAGACTTGGTGCCATCTTTATATTTTATACAGTACAAGGATCTGCATCTGTTTCTTTCTCTGGGGTTGCATTATATACAGAATCTGGCTTCCTGGGGTTGCAGTTTATTTTTTATCTACATATGTTTATTTTTAGGTTATGGTCACTTATTCTGTACTTGGTGAGAGTCTGTGTTATGAGTGTGTGACCAAGACCAGGCGTTCTGTTAAGATGGAGTTTGTAGGTAGGATCTGTACTGTAATAATCTGAATTGTTCAGCTTTTCAAATAGGTTTTTGGATGTTCCACAGCCTGCTGCAGTATTTACAGTGATGCTTTTTTGGACAGGCTCCTTATTTGAGTTTTGGAAGTTGGTGCTGGTATGGTATGGCAGATTTGCTCTATAGATCCTCAGTGACTTTGTTAGATACTGAGTTCTGTGGGTCCTACTTCTGCTCTGCACCCACTGTTGAGGGACGGGGTACTGTGAATGCAGAATATATATTCAAAAAGAAAAAGCAAGAACTATAACACAGTTTATAACAACAAAATAAAAATTAATTATAATTTGGTGTTATAAACTGTGCTGTGGTTCTCACTTTTTCTTTTAGTTCCTTGGTGTGCGAGCATCTGCATTTCCTCCATATTATCTTATCGGCTTTTTGGATTGGTTCAGTCCCTGACTGGAGTTTTGAGGAAGCCCCCCGCCCCGCCTGCTCATCCCTCGCCTTAGGCAGCAGATTGCCTTGAGCCGCCCTTGCATCACTCCCATGCCTCTATTTGCCTCAGCCACTAGAGGTCCCTTCAGTATTTGGCCCAGAGCATATGGGAGAAACATGGCAAGCCTCACACAACCTCAATCATTGGCAACAATGGATAATCAACAGTAGAGAACTATGTACAGGAAAGCATAAACAGAAGGCTGTCAGTAGAAGATGAATCTGCAGAGCCAAGTATAAAAATCAGAGCAGACCCAAGAGTACTGCAGCATTAGAGCAAATACAGTTTCAAGGGCAGGCCCTAGACTGGTCTAGCAGGACTCAAGTAAAGGACATTACCTGGTAAGTAAAATGTCTCCTTCCATATCATCCTGCTAGACCAGTCCAAACAAGTGATCTTTATCTTTATTTGCGAGGCTTGATATACCGCCCGTGCATAAGCGTCAGGGCGGTGTACAATAAAACAAAGGCTGCCAGAAGAGGAAAAGAGAGAAAGGAACGCCATTAACTTACAGAAAAGAGATGATGGAGAGCAAAAGGGAGACAGAAAGAAGACATCAGACACCAATTGGCAGAACGCGGAGGACAGAGGGGGACAGAGGAGGGCAATGGTAAGGATCTATGGAGGGAGTGTAATCTCAATGGTAGAACCCACAGCTAGGGGGGAGTCAAGGTGGTCCAAGGGGGAGGGGAGGTCAAAGGCCTGGTGGAAGAGGTGGGTCTTAAGAAGGGCCTTGAATCGGGGGAAGGATAGTTCTGTGCGAAGAGCGTGTGGGAGTGAGTTCCAGGGGGCAGGGCTTAGGAAAAAGAAGGCTCAGCGGCGACTGAGTTCAAGATGAGCAGAGATGGAGACGGAAGGAAAAGGCTGTTACAGTGTGCAGAATGGAGGAGGCGAGGAGTGGGTTGGAGGCAGATGAGATTGGCAAGGTACTGGGGTTTACTAGTGTAAAGGACTCGGTGGGTAATAATGAGCAACTTGTAAATGAACAGGACCTTAATGGGAAGCTAGTGGAGATTGAGAGGAGAGGGGCGATATGGTCAAATGAGGAAGAATGGGTGATGAGATGATCGGCGGTATTCTGGATAAGTTGAAGGCGTCCCAGCTGATACTGTGGAAGACTTGCAAGAGCTGAGTTACAATAATCTAAGCAGGAAATTACGAGAGAAAGGATGAGAATAGTGAGGGAGGAGGGAGAGAAAGAAGACCGGACAGCACGGATTTTGCAAAGGTGAAAAAAGGAACAACAGGTGAGGCAGAGATGTGGTGGTGGAAAGAAAGCGAGGGATCCAGGGTAACACCGAGATAACAGAGGGTGGAGATGAGAAGGAAGGGAAAGGCAGACAGAGTAGTTGATAGGGAGGGAGAGGGGGCAACGAAGGAAAACCAGAGAGCGGCGGACTTGGAGGGGTACACGTGAAGGAAGTTGACAGTAAACCAAGTGCCGATATGGACAAGACAGGTATCAAGGGTAGTGAGGTCAGGCGCCAAGGGGCTAGTGTGATACAAAAGCAGGATGTCATCCGCGTAATAATAGGCAGAATTTCAGACTGCTAGATAAGCAAGGCAAGAGATGCGAGGAAAACATTGAAAAGAAGAGGGGCGAGGATAGAACCCTACGGAACACCACTGTGAAGAGGAAGTGAAGGAGAGACAGTACTGCCTGACTGAACTGCAAAAGTGCAGGATGACAGAAAGGAACGGAACCACTGAAGAATGGTGTCGTAAACCCTAAGATCCGACAGGCGAGCAAGAAGGGTGCGGTGATCAACAATATCATAGAATCATAACATAAGACCATAAGATATGCCATACTGGGTCAGACCAAGGTCCATCAAGCCCAGTATCCTGTTTACAACAATGGCCAATCTAGGCCATATGTACAGGTTCCTCAATGTTTGTATTGGGTCATGCAGTGATATCCCAAGTCCCTTTTAATAATGGTTTATGGACCTTTCCTCTAGGAACTTGTCCAAACCTTTTTTAAACCCAGCTACACTAACAGCTCTTACTACATCCTCCGGTAACAAATTCCAGAGTTTTATTACACATTGAGTGAAAAAATATTTTCTCTTATTAGTCTTAAAAGGTTACCCTGTAGCTTCATTGCATGTCCCCTAGTCTTTCTATATTCTGATGATGTAAACAATCGATCTACGTTTACCCGTTCCACTCCATTCATTAATTTATAGACCTCTAACATATCTCCCCTCAGCCGTCTCTTTTCCAGGTTAAAGAGTCCTAACCTTTTTAGTCTCTCTTCATAGGAGTATCCTTCCATCCCCTTTACCATTTTGGTGGCTCTTCTCTGTACCTTTTCTAATAACGCTATATGCTTTTTAATATACGGCGACCAGAACTGCATGCAATATTCAAGGTGTGGTCGCACCATGGAACGATACAGAGGCATTATAATATCCTTTGTTTTATTTTCCATTCCTTTCTTTATGATACCTAGCATTCTATTTGCTCTCTTAGTCGCCGCTGCACACTGGGAGGGTTTTAACATGTTATCCACGATGATGCCTAAATCTTTTTCCTGGCTGGTGGTTCCCAATGTGGAACCTTGCATCGTGTAACCATAGTTTGGGTTGTTCTTTCCTAGGTGCATAACTTTGCACTTGTCCACATTAAATTTTATCTGCCATTTGGATGCCCAGTCTTCCAATTTATCAAGATCCTCTTGCAATTTTCCACAATCCTCTTGGGTTTTAACAAATTTAAATAGTTTTGTGTCATCTGCAAATTTGATAACCTCACTTGTTATTCCCTTTTCCAGATCATTTATGAATATGTCAAAAAGCAGCGGACCCAGCACAGATCCCTGGGGTACTCCACTATTCACCTTTTTCCATTGGGAAAATTGGCCATTTAGCCCTACCCTCTGCTTTCTATCCTTTAACCAGTTCCTGATCCACAATAGTACATCACCTCCTATCCCATGACTTTTTAGTTTTGCCAAAAATCTCTGTTGAGGGACCTTGTCAAAGGCTTTCTGAAAGTCCAGATACACTATATAAACTAACTCACCTTTGTCTACCCGTTTATTCACACCTTCAAAAAAAACATAACAGATTAGTAAGACAAGATCTTCCTTGTCTAAAGCCATGTTGGCTATCTCCCATTAAGTCATGACTATCTACATGCTGAGTAATTTTGTTCTTTATGATGGTTTCTACCATTTTTCCCCGGTACTGACGTCAGGCTCACCGGTCTGTAGTTTCCTGGATCACCCATGGAACCCTTTTTAAAAATTGGCGTTACATTGGCGATCCTCCAATCTTCAGGTATTACAGATGATTTTAATGATAGTTCACAAATTACTAATAGCAGGTCAGCAATCTATATTTCAGTTCTTTCAGCACCCTTGGATGTATACCATCTGGTCCAGGTGATTTGATACTCTTCAGTTTATCAAATAGTTGTAATACATCTTCCCAGTGTAGCGATATTTCTTTCAATTCTTCTGCAGTATCTCTTTTAAATACCACTTCAGTCATGGGTAACATCCCTACATCTTCCTTTGTAAAGACCGTCTGTTTTGGGCACCATAACATAGATGAAGTATCTGCTCTTGCCCTGCTCATCTGGCAGGACAGGCACCTCTGCCTTTAGGCACAGCAACTTGTCCAAGATGACCCGCACAGGGGCACCTTTGCTCGCAGACCCACATGGGGAGATGACAAAGGCATCTAGAATCAACTCTCTGCACTACAGGACATAGCCAAACTGAATGGTGTCTAGTACCCAGCAATCCTTGGTAAGCCGGGCCCATTCCTGAAAGAAAAGGCGAATCCTGCCTCCAACTGAAGGCACCAGGGAATGGGCCCCCAAAGCTTCATTGTGCAGCCCAGGAGGGTCCTCCTCTGAAGGGGGCCAAGTCTCTGGATCCACGCGCCCCATGAAAAGACTGAGAACAAGCTTGAAGCCCAGAAGCAGAGGAGAAGAAAGGTTTTCCAGGTTGGTAATGCCAAGAATCCTGAGACTCCCAGGAATCTGACCAGCACACCTTTGGTGAACGGAGGAGGCTGACAAGAAAGGAGCACTATCCCACTTCACAGGCCCCTTGGACCTATCCTCTGGAAGGTAGTAAGATTTTGTTTTGCCCAGATTCTTCATCAGCTTCTCCAAATCAGTTCCAAACAGAAGTTTCTCTTTAAAAGTCAGTTGGGCTTTGGAAGATGTGTCCGCTGCTCAGTGCCTCAGCCAAATCCAGTGCTGTGACACCATCATCAGGGCACCATCCCTGGCTGCCAAACATACCAGATCATTCATGGCATCAGAAAGGAAGGCCGTAGCTGACTCCAAAAGAGAGGTAGTATCACCTGACAGAAGAGACTGAATCCACTGGAGCAGGGCTCGAGAAATCAGGCGGGTACATGCTGCCAGCTACAAGATAGTAACCTCCATGGTGAACTGGCTCTGCAATAATGAATCCACCTTGTGGTCCAGAAGATCCTTGAAGGCTGATCTGCCTTACACAGGAACGGTGGTGCATCTGGTAATGGCTGTGACATGCACATCCACCTTGGGAATGTCAAACAGCACACTCCTTATATGGGAGAGCATGGATCTTCTTACACACCCTGAGCCCCTTAGGCAGGGCATCGGGAGGATCCCACTCTGAAGCATCCATCAAATTCAAGGTGGATGAGACCCTGGCAATCAACAATGCAAGCTCCTCCTTCCGGAATAGGAGGATCACTCTGGCCTCGTCACGTCAGAGCCCAATACTGAGCCACCTGAATCCGAACCAGTTTTGGACTGGGTCCAGCTGTTCTCCATCTCCTGGGGGCATCCCTCACCAGGGACATTTAGCCAAGAGTAGCCAAACAGAGCTTCCACTCTCAGCCTGCACCACATGATACTACGCCCAGGGACACTAGAGGCCACAGGGTCTGAATTTTCCTGCCAGAAGGACCAGGCTTGCTGCAAAAAGGAAAGGAATTCCGGGGAAGACAATTCTGAGTCCGGAAGCTCTCTTCTCAGAAATGACCCCTCATGACCAGGGGTCACAGCCAGCACAGATTCCTTAGAAGTTGATGTGTGGTTCTCAGCATGGTTATCGGATCCTCTGGCCGGCAGGATATCCTTACCCATAGCACCATCCGTCACCTCCTGCCCTGAGACAGGTAAGGCTGGACTAACTGTATCCCCTGACTGGGAGAGGGGAAGTAGGTCCTCCAGGGTCAATCAGAAGCTGCCATGCAAGAAGAGCAGAGTCCCGAATCCAGAAATGAGGCACCTTGCTTGCCACAAGTCAAATAATATTTTCTGATAGAAGACATAGAGAGTTAAGACAAGTATCACAACAGCGCATGCTAAGGCTGTGGTGGCCCATGGGCATGCATTAACTGTGTTTTATGCAACAAGCATTACAGGCGCCAGGGGAAAACGCGTGTTGGAGCTGCTTGGGCAGAACGTCCATTAGGACTGTGCGACCGCTAGGTGCATGATAGGCAAAAACATTACTAATGTGTGCAGAAAAATGGTGGGAAACCCCCACACCACACCAACGGTTACCAGTGGTCCACCCCAAATTGCATCCCAGAAAGACAGAATTGGGAGCCCCCAACAAGGACAATGACAACGTCAAGCATTGGTACTCACCCAAGGTCGAATATCTATGCTGGGCTCAGCTCTACTCCTCTGAAACTGTTTTACTGGCTTTGCAAGCACTGCATGTAAGGTGGCTGGCAGGCAGATCCCTCTGAGAGCCTTCTGAAATCTTTGAGAGAGGGCAGGTGGGGAGGACGGGAAACAGAAGGAGGGAAGGGATGATGAGGTTGTGTGAAGCTTCTGCACTTTTCCAGATCCTTCCAGTTTTCTGGCTGCTCAACGGGCTCTTATCCAGGGTAAGAGCATGGGGCTGAATCAATTTTCCCTTCTCCTTTGGCTACCAAAAAGACTTCAGCCTAGTGGAGCCTCCCACGTCACACTCAAGTGAGAGAGTCACCTTTGTTTTTCAAGGTGATTGTCCACGAGTGTTTAAACAAACTTTTCCTCTCAATCCTCAGATTTTCTTCATAGAGGAAAAAATCTATCCATCATCTGCTGGAGACAAAGAAATACTGAAGAGATCTCTGGTAACTGAGGCGATTAGAGGCATGAGAGTGATGTCATTGAAACCTGGGCTTTTCATTGGTTCTTTGTCTCCACTAATCTGCTGGTAGGGGAATACAACCCACTTGTCTGGACTGCAGAATGATATGGAATGCCAATTTAAATTTTTTAGACCTTTAAATATAGGCCAGAAGGAAGAGTGTTCCATAATGAAGGAGCCACAAAACTAAAAACAGCTGAGCATGTAATTTCCAACTTGAAGCGAGGAGGATGGATCAATAAAACAGACTGAGAAAATCTTAATCATTTCGGTCAGTAGGGAATGATCATAGTAACATAGTATATAATGGCAGATTAAGACCAATATGGTCCATCTAGTCTACCCAGTAAGGCGGCTAGGTGCACCTGCCGCTCTGTGCAGGTCATCCCCCCATACCTTTAGTAAGGGGTGTACCCACCGCTCCGTGTAGGTCATCTCTATTTATTGAGAGTTGTATAAGTTGGTTGATCACATAGTATACTATGCTGGAAATGAAAGACAAAGAAGAAATGGTGTTGCATGTATAATTAAGAAACTTACAAGAACTATAATGAAATGCAATGCAATCAGTGAACATTTACTTTCTATTTGTCTAAAGGAATGCCCATCAACACAACTATAATTCAGGTATATGCACCAGAACAGCTCGAAGAGGTTGATCAATTCTATGAACAAGTGTGAGTTGAAACTGACAGAACATACAAACAAGATATACTGAATGTCATGGATGACTGGAATGCAAAAGTTGTTTACAAAGAAGAAGATAAAGTGGTTGGAAAGTATGGGCTTGGCAATAGAAACAAAACTGGAGAAAGACTGAGAATTCTGCAAGACCAACAATCTCTTTATCTCAAACACCTTCTTCCAGCAACAAAAGTGGCAACTGTACACATGGACTTCACCCAAAATTGATTTGTTACTTTGGATACAAAATTGATTTCTTACTTTGGATACAAATGACAGAGCACCAGAAAAGCTATGGTAAGATGATATCAAAGTTGTGCTCAAAGAAAACAAAAAGTCTCCGCAAAAGGTGAAAAAGCAAAACAGCCAAACTGGATAGCTGAAGAAACTCTGAAAATTGCTCAAACACAGAGAAGCTAAAGCCAGAGGAGAAAGAGAGCTAACCACAGAACCCAACAGATTTCCAACATGCAGCAAGGTAAGATTAAGAGAAGAACTACAAAGATGCATGCAAGGAAATAGAATCAGAAACTTAGAGGAAGAATAAGATTGGCTTTCCTAAAATAACGAGATTTAAAAAGAAAATTCCAGCCTTGAAGTGGAAGGCTAAAAGATGCTCAAGGATCCATGTTGAATGATGCTGAGAAAATCAAGAAAAAGTGGAAAGAATATACAGTAATTATACCATAAAGATCAAGTGAACCAACAGCCATTTCAACCTGTTCCTTCTGATCAGGAACCATTGGTGATGAAAGAAGAAGTCGAAGCAGCACTGAAAGCATTATCAAAGAACGAAGCACCAGGTATTGATGGTATTCTCATTGAAGTATTACAGTAATCGGATGTGACTGTTGCCATACTTAAAAGCCTCTGCCAGAAAATTTAGAAAACAACATCATTGCCTACTGACTGGAAAAGATATATGTTTATACCAATACTGAAGAAAGGTGATTTGAATGACTATGGAAATTATCACACAATTGTTGTGATCGCACATGCCAGCAAAATTCTACTCAAGATCACTGAGCAGAGACTACAACCATACCTGGAATGAGAACTGCCTAAAGTGCAAGCAGGGTTCAGGAAAGAGACAGGAATGAGAGACATCATCGTAGATGTTAGATGGATCCTTGAAAAGACAAAAGAATACCAAAACGATATCTATATTTGTTTTATTGACTACTGCGCAAGGCTTTTGACTGTGTAAACCATGAGAAACATTAAGAAGCATGGGTATATCAGAACACCTAACAGTTCTCTTGCAAAATCTTTACATTAATCAAGAAGCAATAGTTCGTACGGAACAAGGATAAAGAAAATGGTTTAAAATGAGCAAAGGTGAACGACAAGGCTGCATACTTTCCCCCTACCTGTTTAATTTATATGCAGAACAAATCATCAGAGAAGCAGGACTGTATGAAGATAACCGAGGTGTGAAGATTTGTGGACACATCAACAACATTCACTGTGCTGATGATACCACAACACTGGCTGAAAGTCAAATATGATCTGAAATATTTGCTTCTCAAGATCAAGGCACAAGGTCTTAAATTGGGCCTGCACCTTAATGTAAAGAAGGCAAAGATCCTGACAACTGGCAAAATCAATAAGTTCATCGTTGATGGAGAAGAAATTGAAATAGTGGACAACTTTAACATGCTTGGATCAATAATCAATAAAGAAATGACAAGTATTCAAGAAATCCGACAATGCATTGCTCTTGGCAGAATGGCTTTGAAGTGTGGGCCTGATTTCCCCACAAAAGTTCCCCAAATATTACCAATTACCAATGAATAGTTCAGACAACAGTTGCTTGGCTACAAAAACTCTTTATTTGGCATAGCAAAAATCATTGCAAATGCAGAATAGCAAATGTCTGTCTGAGAGATGGCAGGTAACGTTCCCCACCCCCGGAAGGGGAGAGGGAAGGCTGCCCCTGATTCTCTATAGTTGCCGTCTTATATACCCTCTGTAGCAACTTCTGCACAAATTCTTATTCCGTGTGCAAACCTTGCTATGCTGTCTGCAAAAGGTTGTAAAGCCGTCTGCAAAACTTAAAGCCGTCTCCAAAAGTCTGCAGAGCTGTCTGCAAAAGCTTAAAGTCATCTGCAAAAGTTTGCAGAGCTGTCTGCAAAAAGCTCCTGCAGAGGCTCTTCCCTTGGGATCCACCCTCAATAGCATATTAATGACTTTTATTCTTGCTAGTGTTGAGTCATTCTGACTGCACCCTGCCATTCCCTTTGTTTCATTAATCACTGTAGCTTCCGGCACCGTAGTCTTCAGGGCTTATGAGCACTTTGTATCACCAGCTTTGCTTGGCTTGTTTAACTTGTCCAGGCTTGCCCAACTTGCTCAGGCCTGTTCAACCTGTTCAGGCCTGACCTGTCTTTTCTTAGCTGGGTCCATTCTCTGTGCACTTGTCTTTTCTTAGATGGGTCCATTCTCTGTGCACATCTGCTCAGGGTATGGTTCCCTCTGGCTTTACTCTTGTTGTGCTGGGCTCTGGGTACTCATTTTCTCAGCCCACATGCTTTTCTTCCGTGCCATCATAATGTATTACAGCCTCAGGCAAGGATGCAGCCATACTAGACATACCTATCAGCCAATTTCCCTTCAGAAGGACCTAGACAAGATTATCAAGAGCAGAGATGCCTCTCTCCATACAAAGATTTGACTTGTCCAAGCCATGATATTTTCAATAACATTATATAGATGCGAAAGTTGGACAGTGAAAAAGATAGGAAGAAAATCAATGCCTTTGAATTATGGTGCAGGTGAAGAATACTGTGTATAGCATGGAATGCCTGAAGAACAAACCAGTCAGTACTAGAGGAGATCAAACCAAAGCTTTCTTTAGAAGCTCAGATGATAAGACTTCAACTTTCATACATTGGACACATTATGCGAAGAGAGAGATCATTAGAGAAAGACATCATGCTTGGCAAGGTTGAAGGTCAACGCAAAAGAGGAAGGGTGACAATGAGATGGAACAATGCAATAACAGCAGCTAAGGATGCCACACTATGGACAATGAACTGCCTGACTGAAGACTGAATACAGTTTAGGACAGCTATCCGGCGGGTTGCCATGTGTCGACACTGATTTGACGGAACAACAACAACAACAACGAATTTGAAGTGAATGCAACATAGAACAGGGAGCCAGTGTTGCTGAACAAAGTGAGGGGTGATGTGATCAAATTTACATGCTTGACAGAGAATCGTTACCTTTGCATTTTGAAGTCTGGAGACATTTTAAGTTTGACATATACAGACCGGAATAAACAATGTCACAGTAATCAATATGCGAGATAATGTAATAAATGCAAGAGTCTATTGGACAGAAATATCTAAGAAAGATCATAGGGCATGAGATTCTCTAATTTTTCAAGTAATCTTCATCTGAATCATTAATATCTGGCATCAAGCGAACTGGAATATCTATAACTTTGAGGCAAAATGATTCTCAATGGTGTCTAACTTAATCAGTTAATTCCAGCAGCCTGTCACTGCCTGGATACAATCTCAGCACATATGGACTACTTTCCTGAGGCAGCATGGTCACTGGCTGGTCCACAATTCTATTCTGTTTTCTAAGTGGACTCTAAATAGATATTCATCGATTCCTTGGCTCTGAATCCAAGGTATTCACAAACCAGATCCATAACATTGTATAGTTAACATTGTATAGGAGTGGAGGAGTAGCCTAATGGTTAAGAACACTGGCTTTGGAACCCAGACACCAGGTTTGATTCCCACTAGCACTCTTTGTGGCCTTGGGCAAGTCACTTAACCCTCCATTGCCTCAGAAAAATCCAGGTTATCAATGTCCCTGTTTAATGTACATTACAAAGTTTAAGTTTCAATGTAAACCACTTTGATTGAAATGATAAAGCAGTATATAAAACCTGTTAAATAAATAAATAGTTGGATTGTATAAAGCCTAGCCTCAAACAAGTGTCGAGCACTTTGGTAAAGAGGACTGGTTCTCCTCCTACCATGAAGTGCACAGTTAGCTATTCTGAGCACACTGTGTAATTTACTCACCCCCTTTCCCGCTCATCCACATTGATTCTCCAGCAATATGCATATTCTTTCTTACTTTCCTTTGTTCCTGTTTGTTCATATGTAACTTCAATGTTCTTGTTAATCTGTTAATATGTAAACCTCCTTGATATTTTGATAAGATGATATATAAAAATAGTCAGATACATAAATAAACAAACGAGAGAGGTCTGCACCGGTTTTTTCTGTCTTTAAGTTCAGCTCCAGCCAAGTTCTGGATTCAAAACTATCTCCTTCTAGCAGTATTATGGGAAGATTCTTGTTTCTTTTTTTTAGTGCTGTCAAGTCAGTGCTGACTCCTACCAAGTCAGCTGCTTTTGGGTTTCCTTGGCAATGTATCACTGGAAGTAGATTGCCAGGCCTTTTTTTCCAAGGCAATGGAGGGTAAAGTGACTTGTCCAAGGTCATAAGGAGTGCCAGTGGGAATCAAACCCTTGATCTTCCGGTTTAGGCAGTTGCTCTAACCACTAGGCTACTCCTCCACTCTGTTTCTTTGTCTAGAGGTACAAAATCCAATTCTCCACTTTAACGCCCTACTTCCAATAACATTAGTATGCAAGGGTCCTTTTTACTACCCACAGTAGCAGAATATATACAGTCACTTCAGAGGGGGATATTGGACTACACCATCCTCAATTCCGGAGAACAAATTTTCCATAAGTAGTACTTAAGGCTTAACATATGTCTTTATGAAGGGAAATTAAACTTCAGTCACTATGGCTGTTTTTAGGGCTTTAGAAACCTGTAATCTAAATTCTTTGTAATTTAATATTGGAAAATATATCAGTATTTTTTACCAATATATTTATCAATTTTCCTTCACTAATATGCTGGCTAGAGTCCCTAGCTCATCTTGGGCACAATAACACCAAAGAGCCGGTGAATGGCTGTGTATGACAGAAGGGAAGGGGCGGGGCATGAGATGGGGGTGGGATTAGAAGGGAGGAATGTGAAGAGAGGGAAGGGGTATTGGGCAGAGCAAAAAGGAACTGGTGGGGCTAGAAAGGAGGAATAGAGAGGGGATAGAGACGGAACAAAGCATGAGGGAAGGGGGCAAGTGCAGGGGAAGGGAAGAGTGTAGGGGAGGAGGAGAATTGGGAGAGTGCAAGGTGGGGATGAAAGGTAGGAAAGACGGCAAAGAGAGGAAGGGAGGGAGGGAGTGAAGGAGGTGGTAGGGAAAGAAGGGGAGGGACAGTGCATGGGTGAGTGGCATGGAAGGAGGGAGGGAGACTATCCAAGGGAAGAGAGGGGAGAGTGATGCAACAGAGCAAGGTGGCTACATGCCACATGCAGGCAGGGCCACGTTAACCACTTATGGGGCCCTGGGCAAACTTCTGAGGATGGGCCCTCTTTTATTTTTTCAACATTACCCCACCTTATATTATTAAAAAATGTATTTTGAAGCAATGCTCGTTACATATTTGAATGATCATTGATTACAAAGACTATTAATACAAAAACTCTCTTGCTTTCTATATTCCCATCAAACCCTCACTCACACGCTTTTGCTCTCCCACTGTCCTCCCAGACATATACACACTATACTTTCTTGCTTTCTCTCTGCTGCCCCCAATATTCACGCTCTGTGTTCTAATTATTGATGTGAATACGATCCCTTGCTCTTTTCTGTGCCCCCACCCCAATATGCACATTCTCCAGTTCTTTTCTCTCTTTTCCAGTGCCTCCCCATACACATTCACACTCTTGATTAAATCGCTTCTTGGTCCATGAACTTTCCGAGACTGACAGTTCAAACAATGCAGTTCTAACACAGAACTATGAGATACCTCCCCAAGCACTGCATTCAATTTTGGCATATGGGCTGAGGGAGTGAGGTTTGTCCCATTTCTGACCTGAATGGGTCCTGCCTGGACCCGGGCAGCGACCTCCAGACTAGGAAGAGCACAGGCTTCCTGTCCCTCACTACCACCTGAAGCACTGTCTTGTCACTGCACTACTCCCTGAGCAAAGGGCCATAAGGCCCAGATTGGAAGGAAACAACAGCCAGCACAGAAAATAAGCCATTTGCTACTCCATTTGCACATGCTGCAGCTGAACTTGTTGCAGGAAAAGCACATGTCTAAGAAGGTAAGATTTTACTTACCTGATAATCTTGTTTCCTGCAGTTCTGCTAGACTGGTATTGCCTCACCAGCAGATGTGGAGACAGAGAAAGAACTAGAAACTTTCATTGACATCATCACTGCTGCTGATGCTGATGCAGCTAGAGGCACACTTCAGTATTCATACCTAAGCAAGTGGCCAAGAACCTCTGACCACACACAACCTCATTAAGGATAATGAGGGAAAGAACACAGAGAACTATGTGCAATACAAAGGTATAACATAAGAGTTATTGGACAGGATGTCTTCTAAGAAGGTCATAGAAGATCATAAGCCATACAAGGCCAAACAAAACTGTTCTCAGACAGAATCCCTTACAAGAAGATCATAGAAGATCATAAAGCATATAAGGCCCAATAGACCTGTTAGCAGACGGAATGTCTTCCAAGACAGTCATAAGCCATTCAAGGCCAAATCGCAAAAACAGCCCAGTTCCAGGCTGGGTTCTGAACTGGTCTAGCAGGAGATTATCAGGTAAGTAAAATCTCACCTTCTAATCTAGACTGTCCTGCAAAACCAGTCCAGATAAGTGAGAAGTACCTAAGCTAATACTCCACTGGGCAGGAAGAAGACACAGCTGCCTTCAAGGCTATGTTTGCCGTAGTCTGTACATCCAAGCACTAATGCTTGAAAAAAATAGAGAGAGATGATCACGTTGCAGCCCTACAGATGTCAACAGAGCATAAGAACATAAGACATGCCATACAAGGTCAGACCAAGGTCCATCAAGCCCAGTATCCTGTTTCCAACAGTGACCAATCCAGGTCACAAGTACCTGGCAGGTTCCAAAAAAGGCACACAGGTTCCACAATGCTTGTTCTAGGGCAAGCAGCAGATTTCCTGGATTCTCTTTAGTAATGGTTTACGGACCTTAACTCCAGGTACTTATGCAAACCTTTTTTAAACCAGCTACACTAACAGCTTTTACTACATCCTCCGGTAACGAATTCCAGAATTTGATTACACATTGAGTGAAAAAATATTTTCTCTTAGTCTTGAATAGGTTACACTGTAGCTTCATTGCATTTCCCCTAGCCTTTCTACTTTTTGATGGAGTAAACAACCGATCGATGTTTATCTGTTCTAACCCATTCATTAATTTATAGAACTCTATCACATCTCCCCTAAGCCACAGAACTGTGCTTCACCCATAACGAAGCCTATGCCTGATAGAATGCACCCACAATCCCTCCAGAACCAAGCAGTTCCACAAAAGGTTGCCGAGGCCACCACCTCCTTGATCCACCAACCCAAAGTAGCCTTAGAAGCCACTTCACCCTTGCACGGACCCTTGAAGAGCTCAAACAGCCTGTTTAACTTTTGGAAGAAGTCAATGATCTATAAGAAAATGATCAAATGGACACACCCTCCTCTGCGAAAGACAGGTACCGGTCTCTGCAAAAGAGAGCCTGCAACTCCAAAATGCAATGCACTGAGCATATTGCCACCAAAAAGATTGTTTTGAGAGACAGATTCTTAAGCATAGCCCACTTTGAGAGCTCGAAAGACACTGAAATAAAGGCATAAAGAAAGAGCCCCAAGTCCCAAGGGGAAATAGCTGACTGCAGGGGGGATTCAATGCCACACCCCTGAAAGAAGCATACAACATCCAAGTGCAAACCAAGGGAGCACCCGCTACCGGTCCCTGAAAATAAGTCAAAACTCCAACATAAATCCCCAAGGAACCGAGGAACAGCCCCTTCTTAAACCCATCCTGCAGGAAGGCAAGTAAGGAGGGCAAATCAGCCATCTGGGGAGCAACATGGCAAGCACAGCACCAGTCCTCAAACAGACACCAGACACATATGTAGAGAAGGCAAATAGAACTGTGCTTCACCTTACAAAGCATAGAACCACTGCTGATGAATTGTCCTTATGCAATAGACATAATCTCTCGAGGGTCAAGCCATAAACGAGAAGGGAGCCAGATTGTCCAACAGGATTGGATCCTGACACCAGGCCCTGATGCTGTGGGAGGCAGGAGTCAGATCAGGTCTGTAAAGCAAGGCCTCCATAGCCAATCTGGAGCCACCAGAATGACTAGGCCTGGAAGGCACTCTATGCGAGGAAGCCTGCGCCCTATGAGGGACCACGGAGGCCAAGACTAAATGAGGGCATTGACCTCGTCGAAGCTGACCTTGTTGCAACTAAAGAACCTTCAAACCTTAACATTGGTTCAGGTCACCATCAGATCCATCCAGGGAAGACCCCACCTGTCAAGAATCCTTTTGGGGAAACTGCTAGGTACGTATGACCTAGATTGGCCACTGTTGGAAACAGGATACTGGACTTGATGGACCTTGGCCTGACCCAGTATGGCATATCTTATGTTCTTAGGTTCTTATATAGGCAAGATTAAGAAACATTAAATCCAGCCCCGATACCTCCCTCCAGTCTCCCACTCCCTCCACCTCCCCTACTCTCCCTCCTTCCCAGCTCCCTCTATTCCATCTCCATTAGGACAGGCTTTCCACACCTTCGATTCTAATGCCCTTCCACCATTCATACACTCCCCAGAGCTCATGGAACCGTCCCTGTTGGGCTTTCCACCGTGTTGTCATATAATATATCAACTCCAATCGTTACGTAACCTCAGTCATAGCAGGCATTCCATGGTCTCTCCAATGTTTAGCTAGCACCATCCTGGCCGCTACCACACACATCCTGGTGGGGATCCAATCTCCCCTCACCACTCTGGGAGGGGTTAGATTCAGTAAATAAGATTTGGGGTTAGGCGTCCCCTGCTCAGCAACCATTTCCCCTATGAGAGCCGCCACCTTACCCCAATAGGTTACCACAGTCGGGCACCCTCACCACATGTGGTAGAAGCTTCCTATTTGCCACACCCTCTCCAACATTCCTCCCCCCCTTTCATCTTACCCAGGTGCTTGGGATCCCAATATATGTGGTACTCTATCCCAGAAAGCTTAAGAACTACAACTGATGTAACATCCTTCAGAAAAGCCCTTAAAACCCATATTTTCAGAGAATGCTACCTTCAAACATAATTTTGATCCGCTCTCCCTCCCTCTTCAAACCCCTCCCTCCTAAACACCCTCTACATTCACCGCCTTACATCCCCTAGTATAATTTGTACCTAGTTCTCCCTCATTTATACTTCAGAGTTAACTCAAGTTGACTCTCCTGTTCACTGTAAACGTTCTGTTTCAATGTAAATAGCTTTGACTGAAGGAGAAAGCAGTATAAAAAAGCTGCTAAATAAATTAAATAAATAAACAAATTCTGCCCATGAAAATATACACATCATACCAGTGATACACTTACCCCTCATATATCCTATCAGTAACTACATACGGTATGCTCACTTGGTCACTCACACATTTGCTGCTGCCCTACTGAGATACACTTTACCATGGCTGTTTGAACTAAGCAGTGACATAGCCACAGGGCCGGCCCGTCCATTGAGCAAGAATGGTGCTTGCACAGGGCCCCGCGTTTCAGGGGGCCCCACGCAAACAACCTTCTGCATTAAAAAGACAGCCGCTGCCACTGTGGCAGCAGCAGAATCAAGTGTTCCCCCGCCTGCCCGGCAGTGTCCCCCGTGAATCTGTTCCCTCAGCGCTGGCTTTCAGAGCCACGAAGGGAGAGTTTCCCTTTCTCGCAGCTCTGTTAAGCCCGCCGGCGCTGATGGGAAACAGGCATTTCCTTTTTCGGTCTTAGGCCCCCCCCCATAGCCCATTATCAGTCCTAACCCCCTCCCCCATCAGCCCAGGGAAACTTTTAAAAAAAACAACTGGCTGCCGCTGCTGCTGCTGCCGCCGTGGCAGCGGCGTCATCAGCCCCGGCAGGCTTAACAGAGCCACGAGAAAGGGAAATTCTCCCTTCACGGCTTTGAAAGCCGGCTGAGGGAACGGAATCAGGGGGGCTCTGACGAGCAGGCGTGGGGGGGACACGGGACACTTGATTCTGCCACTGCCACGGCGGCAGCGGCAGCAGCAGCCAGTTTTTGTTTTGTTTTTTAAGTTTCCCTGGGCTGATGGGGGGAGGGGGTTTAGGACTGGTAATGGGCTGTGGGGGGGGGGGGCTAAGACTGAAAATGGGGTGATGGTGGGGTTAGGACTGGAGGTAGGCTGATGGGGGGTTAGGACTAGTAATGGGCTATGGGGGGGTTAGGACTGGTAATGGAAATGGGCTGTGAGGGGAGGGAGCTAGGACAGGAAATGGGCTGATGGAGGGGCTAGGATAGCACTGGAAATGAGCTGTGGTGGGGGCTTGGATTGAAATGGATTCATGGAGGGGCTAGAACTGGAAGTAGGCTCATGGGGGGCTTGGATTGGAAATGGGCTGAGTGGAAGGGAGCTGGGATTGGAAATGAGCTGATGGAGGGACTTGGATAGGACTGGAAATGGATGGGGGAGCTAGGACTGGAAATGGGCTGAAGGGGGGGCTAGGATTGGAAATGAGCTGATGCGGGGACTAGAAGGGGGGTGGATGTTGGGTGGGGCTGGAACTAGAAGGGAGCTGATGTTGGGGGAGGATTAGAATGGGATGGGGCTGGGAGAGTGAAATGGAGAGGGGAAAATATTTTGTGTGGGAGGGAAGAAAAATCTACAATTGGCTGGGTAATGGGAGAGTAAGTGGGGACTGAGGATGGAGGGGTAAAATTTGAGTGGATGAAAAAGGAATGAGAAAAGAGCAAAAGGAGAAAGATTAGTATGTTAAAGCAGATGTAGAGGGAGAATGGAAAAAAACTAGAAGAGAGAAGAAAGGACAAATGGACAGCAGACGATAGAGAGTTAGCAGAAGACACGAAGAAACCAGAAGAAAGTGGCTGGAGCAATTGCAACTGAAAAAAAAATGCACAAAAGGTAGAAAAATCTCTCTTTATTTTGAATTTATTAACTGGAATATGTCAGCTCTGGGAAATGTGCATCATTAACGTCTGCGCTTTGTTTAGTACAAGAGGAAATTAATTTATAGTTTTATTTCTACAGTGTTGTTGTACATTCCAAGTTTGGCTTTTGGGGTTCCCAGTTTAATTATTGTCTTCCTGTTTCTAAATTGCGATTTCTTGTTTGGTGATGGTCTATGTTCTGCATGTGTAACTGAGCTGAGGTGTTCTGTTTATATAATTCCTATTTGACATTGCCACTTGTTCTCTTTCCCCAGTAGGTCATGTATTGTTATTCTCTGAAATGTATTGGTTTAATATTTGCAGTATTGCCTTTTGATTGGTAGAGTATGGTGCTTTGTGAGTCCTGGTAATGCTGTTATGATACGGCGGGTTTGCTATGGGTTTAAATGGGCAGTGTTTGTAGTAATTTCTAATGTGCCTGGCAGTTGGCACTGTATTATAGTAATGTAGAAATCTTTTAGTCTTTCTTTATCCATACACTCATTAAAAGGCATGTTTACTAAATGTTAGTGTATGGTAACATTATGCAAATATTTATGCAAATGAGGCACCACACCGAGTCTCCGCAAATGGCGCCGCACCCCCCTTGGGCCGCCCCTGCATAGCCATGGGTGGATCTGATTGGGCCAAGGTCCCTCCACTTTGGCATCAGGTCCACTCAGTCAGTGGCAGCAGATCAGTCAACTCAGAGAGTAACTGGAGGCGGTATCAACATATGCACTGCCCTGTGCCCACACATGTTAATCGCAGGCTCCACCAAAAAATCAGTCCTGGTTACACTACTGTATCCAAGCCCCCCATAGAGACATGCCTGAGTCTGCGAATGAAGAGTGCCATTTTGTCACAATGTGTTTACTTTTCAACTTGTTTTAAATTTAACAAATTTGAAAGTTGCCAACCAACTCTACTTATGTAAGTCTGGGAAAAGCAGAGCGAGCTCTGTCTGGAAATTTACTCAGCAACTAGTCAAGAAAAGAAATTTTCCAGTTTGTTAATCTGCTTCTCTATGTGTGTGTATTAGAGAGAGGGGGACTAGAGCTGTTTTAACAATCGGAGGTAAACTGTTCATTTCCTGAACTGTACATTTCTTGGAGCCATCTGCCTAGCAACCAGAAGCAACGTGAATTTTCTGATTGGTGCAGATGGGGCCAATAGGATTTGTCAAAGAAAAATGGACTTGAACTGAGAGGAAACAGGTGTGGGCTCACCCTAGATATTGGCGATTGCGCTACAGGAAAGATTTTCCCTGTTGGTAGAGCTAATAGTGAGAAATGTGTACCTGAGAAACTGTATAATACGCAGGCTAAGGCTAAGTCACACTGGAGACACATTTTTAAGGGTCTACTTTACTGGTTTTCTTCTCCCCCCTCCCGTCATTCAGCGTTTATGGTAGAAAAAAAGCATAGTAAATGAAGATCTAGATTAGGACCATTGCAAAAAGGTGACATTTTACTTACCAGAAAATGTCCTTTCCTTGAGTTCTACTAGACCAGTCCAGACAAGTGAGTTGTGTTCCCCTACCTGCAGAATGGTAATGACAAAAAAAAAAAAAAAAGAAAAGCCCATGTTCCAATGACATCACTCCCATACCTCTATCCACCTCCGCCACCAGGGGTCTCTTCAGTATCCGTCCCAAAGCATATGGAAGAACATGGCATGCCTTACACACCCTCAATGTGGGCAACAATGAGTAATCAAACAGTAGAGAACTATATACAGACAGAGCTTAAAGATCCCAATTTACCCATGTCTAACAATAGCCAAATTAACATGAATAAAATACATTCTCTAAAATGCTTGTATGCAAATGCTAGAAGTCTAAAGAATAAGATGGGAGAGTTAGAATATATAGCACTAAATGAAAGGTTAGATATGATTGGAATATCAGAGACATGGTGGAAGGAGGACAACCAGTGGGACACTGTGATACCTGGGTACAAACTATATCGTAATGATAGAGCTGATCAAATTGGTGGAGGGGTTGCGCTCTATGTTAGAGAGGGCATTGACTCAGAAAGGATTAAAGTTTTGCAGGAAACAAAATCTGCTGTAGAATCTATGTGGATTGAAATTCCATATAAAAGGGGGAAGGCAATGGCAGTGGGGGTGTACTATCGAGCACCTGGCCAGAATGACCAAATGGATGATGAAATGCTCAAAGAAATAAAGGAAGCTAACAAATGTTACAGTGCAGTAATAATAATGGGTGATTTCAATTACCCCGGTATCGACTGGGTCAGTGTCACGTCAGGACATGCTAGGGAGATAAAGTTCCTAGATGAAATAAATGACTGCTTCTTGGAGCAGCTGGTTCATGAACCAACCAGAGGGGAAGCCATATTAGACCTAGTCCTTAGTGGAACACCAGATCTAGTGCAAGAGATAAGGGTGTTGGGCCACTTGGCAATAGTGATCATAGCATGATCACCTTTGATTTAATTAGTGGAGGAGGGATAGTAAGGAAATCCACAGTACTACCTTTTAACTTTCGAAAGGGAGACTATGATAAAATGAGGAAAGCAGTTAAGAAAAAACTAAAAGGAGCAGTTGCAAAGGTTAAAGATGTACATCAAGCTTGGGTGTTGTTGAAAAATACTATCTTGGAAGCCCAGACCAGCTGTATTCCACGCTTTAAGAAAAGTGGAAGGAAGTCTAAAAAACTGCCAGCATGGTTTAAAGGTGAGGTCAGAGAGGCTGTTGTTGCCAAAAAAGCATCTTTCAGGAAATGGAAAAAAAGAGCCAAACGACGAAACCTGGAAACAGCACAAGCACTGGCAAGTCAAATGCAAGGCATTGATAAGGCAGGCAAAGAGAGAATATGAGAAGAAGCTTGCTGCGGAAGCAAAAACGCGAAATAAAGACCTTTTCAAGTACATTCGTAGCAAAAAACCTGTGAGAGAGTCAGTTGGTCCATTAGATGATAAAGGGGTTAAAGGAGCACTAAGAGGCGACAAGGCGATAGCGGAGAGACTGAATGAATTCTTTGCTTCGGTCTTTACTGAGGAAGATGTAGGGATGTTACCCATGACTGAAGTGGTATTTAAAGGTGCGGAAGAATTGAAGGAAATATCGATACATCGGGAAGATGTCTTACAACTATTAGATAAACTGAAGAGTAGCAAATCACCTGGGCCGGATGGTATACATCCAAGGGTGTTGAAAGAACTGAAATATGAGATTGCAGACCTGCTAGCAGTAATCTGTGAACTATCATTAAAATCATCTCTAATACCTGAAGATTGGAGGATCGCCAATGTAACACCAATTTTTAAAAAGGGTTCCAGGGGTGATCCGGGAAACTACAGACCGTAGAGCCTGACGTCAGTACCGGGAAAAATGGTAGAAACCATCATAAAGAATAAAATTACTCAGCATGCAGATAGTCACGACCTAATGGGAGACAGCCAACATGGCTTTAGACAAGGAAGATCTTGTCTTACTAATCTGTTATGTTTTTTTGAAGGAGTGAATAAACAGGTGGACAAAGGTGAGTCGGTTGATATTGTGTATCTGGACTTTCAGAAAGCCTTTGACAAGGTCCCTCATCAGAGACTTTTGGCAAAACTAAAGAGTCATGGGATAGGAGGCAGTGTACTATTGTGGATCAGGAACTGGTTAAAAGATAGAAAGCAGAGGGTAGGGCTAAATGGCCACTTTTCCCAATGGAGAAAGGTGAATAGTGGTGTACCCCAGGGATCTGTGCTGGGTCCGCTGCTTTTTGACATATTCATAAATGACCTGGAAAAGGGAATAACGAGTGAGGTTATCAAATTTGCAGATGACCGCACCTTGAATATTGTGTGCAGGACTCAAGGAAAGGACTGGGTCAGACCAAGGTCCATCAAGCCCAGTATTCTGTTTCCAACAGTGACCAATCTAGATCATATGTACCTAGCAGTTTCCCCAAGAGACACAAGTTCCACAATGCTTGTACTTGGTCAAGCATTGATATCTTCGGTCACTTCTTAATAATGGTTTATGGACCTTTCCTCCAGGAACTTGTCCAAACCTTTTTTAAACCCAGCTACACTAACAGCCTTTACTACATCCTCCGGTAACAAATTCCAGAGTTTGATTACACGTTGAGTGAAAAAATATTTTCTTTTATTAGTCTTAAATAGTTTACCCTGTAGCTTCATTGCATGTCCCCTAGTCTTTCTATATTCTGATAAGGTAAACAATCGATTTACGTTTACCCGTTCCACTCCGTTCATTAATTTATAGACTTCTATCATATCTCCCCTCAGCCGTCTCTTTTCCAGGTTAAAGAGCCCTAACCTTTTTAGCCTTTCTTCATAGGAGTATCCTTCCATCCCCTTTACCATTTTGGTGGCTCTTCTCTGTACCTTTTCTAAAATCGCTATATCCTTTTTAAGATACGGCGACCAGAATTGCACACAATATTCAAGGTGCGGTCTCACCATGGAACGATATAGAGGCATTATAATATCTTTTGTTTTATTTTCCATTCCTTTCCTTATCATACCTAGCATTCTATTTGCTCTCTTGGCCGCCGCTGCACACTGGGCCGAGGGTTTTAACATGGTATCCACAATGACGCCTAAATCTTTTTCCTGGGTGGTGGTTCCTAATGTGGAACCTTGCATCGTGTAACCATAGTTTGGGTTGTTCTTCCCTAGGTGCATAACCTTGCACTTGTCCACATTAAATTTCATCTGCCATTTTGATGCCCAGTCTTCCAATTTATCAAGATCCTCTTGCAATTTTTCACAATCCTCTTGGGTTTTAACAACTTTAAATAGTTTTGTGTCATCTGCAAATTTGATAACCTCAATCGTTATTCCACTTTCCAGGTCATTTATGAATATGTCAAAAAGCAGCGGACACAGCACAGATCCCTGGGGTACACCACTATTCACCTTTCTCCATTGGGAAAATTGGCCATTTAGCCCTACCCTCTGCTTTCTATCTTTTAACCAGTTCCCGATCCACAATAGTACACGGCCTCCTATCCCATGACTCTTTAGTTTTGCCAAAAGTCTCTGATGAGGGATCTTGTCAAAGGCTTTCTGAAAGTCCAGATACACAATATCAACCGACTCACCTTTGTCCACCTGTTTATTCACTCCTTCAAAAAACATAACAGATTAGTAAGACAAGATCTTCCTTGTCTAAAGCCATGTTGGCTGTCTCCCATTAGGTTGTGACTATCTACATGCTGAGTAATTTTATTCTTTATGATGGTTTCTACCATTTTTCCCGGTACTGACGTCAGGCTTACCGGTCTGCAGTTTCCCGGATCACCCCTGGAACCCTTTTTAAAAATTGGTGTTACATTGGCGATCCTCCAATCTTCAGGTATTAGAGATGATTTTAATGATAGTTCACAGATTACTGATAGCAGTTCTGCAATCTCATATTTCAGTTCTTTCAAAACCCTTGGATGTATACCATCCGGCCCAGGTGATTTGCTACTCTTCAGTTTATCTAATAGTTGTAAGACATCTTCCCGATGTATCGACATTTCCTTCAATTCTTCCGCACCTTTAAATACCACTTCAATCATGGGTAACATCCCTACATCTTCCTCAGTAAAGACCGAAGAAAAGAATTCATTCAGTCTCTCCGCTATCGCCTTGTCACCTCTTAGTGCTCCTTTAACCCCTTTATCATCTAATGGACCAACTGACTCTCTCACAGGTTTTCTGCTACGAATGTACTTGAAAAGGTCTTTATTTCGCGTTTTTGCTTCCGCAGCAAGCTTCGTCTCAAATTCTCTCTTTGCCTGCTTTATCAATGCCTTGCATTTGACTTGCCAGTGCTTGTGCTGTTTCCAGGTTTCGTCGTTTGGCTCTTTTTTCCATTTCCTGAAAGATGCTTTTTTGGCAACAACAGCCTCTCTGACCTCACCTTTAAACCATGCTGGCAGTTTTTTGGACTTCCTTCCACTTTTCTTAAAGCGTGGAATACAGCTGGTCTGGGCTTCCAAGATAGTATTTTTAAACAACACCCAAGCTTGATGTACGTCTTTAACCTTCGCAACTGCTCCTTTTAGTTTTTTCTTAACTGTTTTCCTCATTTTATCATAGTCTCCCTTTCGAAAGTTAAAAGGTAGTACTGTGTATTTCCTTACTATACCTCCTCCACTAATTAAATCAAAGGCGATCATGCTATGATCACTATTGCCAAGCGGCCCCAACACCCTTATCTCTTGCACTAGATCTGGTGTTCCACTAAGGACTAGGTCTAATATGGCTTCCCCTCTGGTTGGTTCATGAACCAGCTGCTCCAAGAAGCAGTCATTTATTTCATCTAGGAACTTTATCTCCCTAGCATGTCCTGACGTGACACTGACCCAGTCGATACCGGGGTAATTGAAATCACCCATTATTATCACTGCGCTGTAACTTTTGTTAGCTTCCTTGATTTCTTTGAGCATTTCATCATCCATTTGGTCATTCTGGCCAGGTGCTCGATAGTACACCCCCACTGCCATTGCCTTCCCCCTTTTATATGGAATTTCAATCCATATAGATTCTACAGCAGATTTTGTTTCCTGCAAAACTTTAATCCTTTCTGGGTCAATGCCCTCTCTAACATAGAGCGCAACCCCTCCATCAATTTGATCAGCTCTGTCATTACGATATAGTTTGTACCCAGGTATCACAGTGTCCCACTGGTTGTCCTCCTTCCACCATGTCTCTGATATTCCAATCATATCTAACCTTTCATTTAGTGCTATATATTCTAACTCTCCCATCTTATTCTTTAGACTTCTAGCATTTGCATACAAGCATTTTAGAGAATGTATTTTATTCATGTTAATTTGGCTATTGTTAGACATGGGTAAATTGGGATCTTTAAGCTCTGTTTGCTCCATACTTGAGGGCATTTGGACACATCAAAACCATACAAGCAAAAACAAGGCAAACCGCAAGGCTCAGCACTAACAGCTATAACATTAGACCAAGAATCAAACTTCAGTTCACATGTAAGCAAAACAACGTATGCCATATACAATAAGTTAAAAATGCTGCAACCATTATGACCTCTCCTGGAACCAAAGGACTTCCGTACTGTTCTCCAACGATGATCTGTCCCCACATTGACTTCTGCAACGGCATTCTTTAAGGGCTACCTATACAAACATTTAAACTTTGCATGGTTCAACACACTGCAGCTCGGATACTGCTGAAAGTTTCCCGGGATACCCACATAACTCCAATCCTACAACAGCTGCATTGGCTACCAATTGAAAGTCATATAAAATACAAATCCATCATGACTACCTTCAACATACTACATAGCCCCTCCTCCACCTACCTATCATCACTAATACTCAAAAAAAACCAACAATAGAGAGTGAAGAACCAATGCACACAAGACTCTAGCGGTCCCAACGGATTTCAGAAGAACAAGCAGAGCAACTAGTAACAGGGCATTCACATATTACGCACCAATCTTATGGAACTCGCTTCCAAATACACTGCAAATGATGACTGACATCTCTAATTTCAGAAAGATGCTTAAGATATATTTATTTGCAGAACATTTTGGAAACAAGCAACTCCTCACAAACACTGATCCCACATAAGGTACATTATCAAGCCCGCAACATAGGATTTTTTCACAAGTTACATCAGAACTATCAATCATAATACAATTCAAGCTTATGCCATATATTGCAATGCGTTAATAACCATGTATAGTAAGTAATACACCCTTTCGATCAGTAGGTTTAATATTATTGTTATTTTACTTCCTCCTTATCTATTGGAAATTGTTCATTGTTCTTTGGAAAATTGTACAATGGTTCATGTCCGCTTCCCTCTCCCTAGTTCAATAGAAACATGACCAATGTAAAATGGTTTTGTTAAATATAAACCGCCTTGATTCCAAGATAAAGTGGTATAGAAATTAAATAAATAAATACATACATACTTAAGAGCAGAGTCCAGAAGCCGGAGAGGAGGCACCTTCCTTGCCACAGGCCAAACAATGTTTCCTGGAAGAAGACATAGAGGGTTAAGGCAAGTATCACAATAGCGTGTGTTAAGGCTGCAGCAGTTCGGCAAGCACACATTAACAGCGCTTACATAGCAATGTGAATTACAGGTGCTTAGGTAAGAATGTGCTTTGGAGCTACTCGGACTGAACACATGCAAGGATTGTACGACCGCCAGGCACACAATAGTAGAAATGCTATTAATGTGTGCAGAAAAAGATTGGAAAACTTCCACACCGTGCCAGCAGTCCACCCCAAATTGCACCTCAGATGGACGGAATCAGGAGCCCCAACAAGGACAATGATGAGGTCAAGCCTAGGAACTCACCCCCTGAGAGCCCCAGGCAGAAATCCATGCTAGGCTCAGCTCTACTCCCCTGAAACCGTTTCTCTGGCTTTGTAGGCACTGCGCTTAAGGTGGCTGGCAGGCAGATTCCTCTGAGCCTTCTGTGATCTTCTGGAGAGAGCAGGGGGGGACAGAGGAGGAGGGAGGGGGCGTTGAGGTTCTGTGAGGCTGCTGAGCTCTTCCAGTCCTTCCAGATCCTTCAAATTTTCTGTCTGCTGAACATACTCTTATCATGATAACAGTGTGGAGCCAGGACCGGCCCGTCCACTAGGCGATCTAGGTGGTCACCTAGGACAGCAGACCCTAGTGAGTGGCATCACTAATCTCCAGGAACAAGCAGGAATGTTGTCCTCACATATGGGTATCGTCGGTACCGACGGAGCCTGCGCGGGAACGCTCCCCAGCGTCCAATAGGAACGCTTTTGGGAGCATCCCTCAGCACATGCGCGCTGCCTTCCCGCCTTTCCAACTGTCCCTCTTCAGTTCTTCGTTTTCCGCGGAGCCAACAGGATCTATTCCCTGTCACTGCAGAAAATTCCGTCTTTAAAATTCTTTCTTGTGGTCGCGTTTGCCTACTGCACGACGCCTACCGGTACCGCCGGTTCATTTCTTTTCTTTTCATACAAACCCCCCCCCTTAAACTTAGACTTTCTTTTCAGAAACTTTCTTCTTTGGTGCTAGGCGCCATTTTGGGCATTAGGCCCCATTTTTCCTAAATCATGGAAAAGCCAACTAGTGGTTTTAAAAAATGTACTAAGTGTGGCGGTACCATTTCCGTCACTGACACCCATGATTGGTGTCTAAAATGTTTAGGACCTGATCATTCTCCAACTGAATGTCTCTCCTGCATGGGGATGACCAAAAGAGGAAGACAGAATCGGGCCGCAAAGCTCGGTACCCTCTTTTCTTCAGATGCCAGATCCATTGCATTCAAAACTTATTAAGATGCGTTCAAATTTAACATCATAAAAAGGCACAAACTTCTGAGTCAATGTTATCCTTATAGAGCAACAACCTGTTTCTAAGGTCTCAGACTTCTTATAGCACAACTAGCAGACCCAAGTCTTACTGTTAGTGCTGAATCGCATCAATGACCTTTATTTTAGAAACCGGTTCGTTTTTTTACTTTTTTTTGCTTTTTTTGCACCCAGTTGAACCGTCACTTCATAACATAAGATGTTTCATAACTATATGTTATAAAAAAACAGCTAATTTAGCATTTCCATCACTTAGCTGTAAACGTTTTCAATCCGAAGTTCACTGCTGTGCATATCATTAGTCCAAAAGATCCCGTCGCTCTTACGAGGCGTTTCACTGCCTGCAGTTTCTTCAGGGGATCCTAATCTCTCACCCTTTCAGCAGTGAACTTCGGTTTGAAAACGTTTACAGCTAAGTGATGGAAATGCTAAATTAGCTGTTTTTTAATAACATATAGTTATGAAACATCTTATGTTATGAAGTGACGGTTCAACTGGGTGCAAAAAAAGCAAAAAAAAGTAAAAAAACAAACCGGTTTCTAAAATAAAGGTCATTGATGCGATTCAGCACTAACAGTAAGACTTGGGTCTGCTAGTTGTGCTATAAGAAGTCTGAGACCTTAGAAACAGGTTGTTGCCCTATAAGGATAACATTGACTCAGAAGTTTGTGCCTTTTTATGATGTTAAATTTGAACGCATCTTAATAAGTTTTGATTATACACGTTCAGGAAGAGACCAAATTGATTTGTAGATCCATTGCATTGATATCGTCAAGGGCTTCTTCTTCCTCTCATGGATCTCAGGTAACTAAACACAAAAGCCGGTCCTCAAAGGGTAGTTCTCCTGCTAAGCATCGAGAGGCCATCGGCATTGCCCTTGAGGGAACGAAACCGGCAAAACAGCCCAGGCGGGAGGCTTCGGCTTTCAAAGCATCAATGGGGCTTCAGGATGTTCTCGAGGCCTCAACCTCGCAAGAACTACCTGTGCCATGCTCAGGGGTTCCGGCCGTTCTTACCGGTACCAACACCCAGGCATCGGCAGCTTCGATAGACCAGAGGTTTCTTGCTATCGAACGCAGTATCACAGCTCTTCTTTCAGCTGCGGTACCGGTGGTCCCAAGGGCACCAGTGCCAACATCGACACCGATGCCGGTACCGACACCGGTACAGCCACCGGTACCGACACCGATGATGCCAGTACCGACGGCACCGGCCCCGGTGGGAACTCTTCCCATGCCATCTCTGGCTAGAGTGGACAAAGCGGTACCAGATCACCTCAGTACCGACTTCGATCAGTACCGGGATCGTGCTTTGCAAGAGCATCGGGGTCAGGAATACTTTGATTCCTCCGATTCCGAAGACTCTGACAATTCTGCTGGCACTAGAGGGTTTCTCCTGGAAGATCCCTCTTCTCCCCAACACAGAATGTCACCTCCAGAGGACATGTCATTTCAGGATTTCATCCGTGATATGGCCAAAGGTCTTTCAATCACAGTAGCTCCTGAAGAGGAACCCAGAGCAAAGGAATTGGAAATCCTCCAATATCCTAAAGCTCCTAAGGAGGCAGCTACTCTGCCTATCCATGAAATTCTGCATAGCTTGATGCTCAGAATGTGGGAGACACCTCTGACTACTTCTCCTCACTCTAGGAGACTTGATACTATGTATCGAGTTCCACCATGTCCTGGATTTTAGAAAACTCAGCAGCCACACCATTCAATGGTAGTGGAATCAGCCATGCGTAGGATGAAAAGTGCAGAGGCATGCATCCAATCCTCCAGGTCGTGAATGCAGGACTCTGGATGCTTTTGGACGCAGAACTTTTCAAGCTTCCATGCTTTCAGCTAGGATCAGTTCATATATCCTATATATGGGAATGTTCCTCAAAGAAGTCACAGGAGACTTGGAACTTATGAGCCCATTTCTCCCAGATGATAAGAGACAAGATTTTCTTACTCTAGTTAAGCATGCTCAGGATGTCTCCAAGTTTGTCAATCGTGCAGCCTTTGACTGCTTCGAATGCATCAGCAGAACTTTTGCTATTGCTATTGGCGCACGATGGACAGGACTAGTTAGGCAACATTCCTTGCACGGGAGAGAATCTCTTCGGCAAGAACTGGCAGGAGAAGGCTAATGAGTTAGATGCTGACAATTCTACCTTAGATAGATTGTCAAAGTCTACAGCCACTCCAGCCAAAAGGAAGCCTTATAAAAAAACCCTTTTTTAGTAAAAAGAGGAAGTTTTATCCTTCCTATACCCAGCAGAGTCAGACTCCAGGTCAGGTTGCCCAAAAGGGACAAACTAGACAGCAAAAGAAACCAAAAGGCCCAAGAGCCCAACCAGCTCTCCAGGTTCAGCCCCCTCAAGGGCTTTGACTCCTTCCTAGAGAGCTTTGCCTTCCTGCCTCTGAGGGGTCCTCAACCCCCCAATATTCCGGGCAGGTTATGCCACTTTGTCAACAGATGGCATCAGATAACAGCAGAAGATTGGACTTTGTCCATTGTAGGGGAGGGGTACAAACTTCATTTTCACAGCTTACCCCCTCCTACAATTCTAAAGCAATTCAATTCACAAACCTCTGCAAACAATCTGCTAGATCACGAGGTCTCCACACTTCTTGCCCAAGGGGCAATCGAGGAAGTACCCATTCTTCAACAGGGTGCAGGGTTCTACTCCCCCTATTTTCTTATTCCAAAGAAAACAGGAGGACACAGACCCATTCTAGACCTCAGAGAATTGAACAAATATCTCTTTCAAGAGAAAAATTCAAAATGATTTCTCTGGGAACTCTTCTGCCATACCTTCAAAGCCAGGATTGGCTTTGCTCTCTAGACTTGAAGGATGCATACACTCACATTCTCATCCATCCAGATTACGTTTCCTTTTCAGGGGAAGACATTTCCAGTACAGGGTTCTTCCTTTTGGTCTGGCTTCAGCACCAAGGGTATTCACGAAATGCATGGCAGTAGTAGCTGCATTTCTACGAACCCTTTTCGTCTTCCCTTACTTAGACGACTGGCTCATTCGAGCCTCCACAGTGGCAGAGGCCAGCACTGCACTGTCCCGTACAATGCAAATCCTCCAATACTTGGGATTGGTAATAAACTTCCCGAAATCTCACCTAGTTCCTTCCCAATGCCTAGAATTCATAGGAGCCTGTCTGGATACCAGACAGGCAAGGGCTTTCCTTCCACAAGCCCGGTGTCTTCGCATAATGCAGCTAGCTTCCCAAGCAGCAGGCAAATCCTCCCTCACTGCTCGGGAGCTACTGCAGTTACTGGGACACATGGCATCCACAGTTCATGTAGTCCCATATGCTCGCCTCCACATGCGAGCAGCTCAGTGGACCCTCTCCACACAGTGGACACAGGCCACGGGTCATTTGTCGGACAAAATAGCAATCTCTCAACGACTAATTTTGTCCCTCCAATGGTGGCAATCACTAGAAAATCTGACAGTGGGGTCTCCTTTCCATCAACCCCTCTTTCAGACCACCCTAACAACAGATGCATCACAGGTGGGTTGGGGAGCACACCTGAATCATCTCTCTACCCAGGGCACCTGGACTCCACAGGAGGTTGGTTTACACATAAACCTTCTGGAATTAAGAGCAATTTATTTAGCTCTTCGAGTGTTCCACGCCCAGCTCAGTTACAAGACAGTCCTAGTCCAGACGGACAATCAGGTAGCCATGTTCTATGTGAACAAGTAGGGCGGGACAGGCTCTCTGTCGTTATGCAATGAAGCTTTACGACTATGGGCCCTCGCCAGAGAGCATCAAATTCACCTTCTAGTGGTATATCTTCCAGGCATTCAAAACCTTCGGGCAAACAAACTCAGTCGAGTACTCCTACCTCACGAGTGGTCACTCCACCTAGACCAGGTGGCAAAGATATTTCATCTCTGGGGCACTCCAGACATAGACCTCTTTGCAAGTCCACTGAATGCCAGACTTCCCCGGTTCTGTTCCAGGATTCCAGCACACAACTGTCAGGCAAGGGATGCCTTCCTCCTTCACTGGGGTCAGGACTTCCTTTATGCCTTCCCACCCATTCCCCTCATCCCCGAAACACTCTGCAAGCTTCAGAGAGGCAGGGGTCGCATGATTCTCATAGCACCACGATGGCCACGCCAAACGTGGTATTCCCTGCTTCTGCATCTCTCTCAAGTGGCACCTCTGGAGTTAGGGCATGCTCCAGATCTCCTTTCCCAGGAGAACGGGATGCTATGGCACCCGAATCCCCAGTCCCTGCACCTCACGGCCTGGTTGCTGAAGGCTTAAATCTCCAGGATTTCAACCTGTCCCAGCAGGTTAAAGATATCCTTCAGGCTTCTAGGAAACTTTCCACAAGAAGATCTTATGCCTTCAAGTGGAAACGTTTTACTATATGGTGCTCCAAGAGGGGATTGTAAAGGGTTTGCTTCCCTGGTCATGTCCTTAGAATCGATACTAGAGTATCTCCTTCACTTATCGAATTCTGGGTTAAAGACCAATTCGGTAAGAGTCCATCTTAGTGCAATTGCAGCTTCTTATAAGCCTCTAAATGGACAACCAATTTCCTCTCATCCGCTCCTATCAAGATTTATGAGAGGCCTTTTATTAACTAAACCTCCCATCAAGCCTCCACCGGTGGCATGGGATCTAAATCTAGTTCTCAGGCAGCTCATGAAGCCGCCTTTTGAACCTTTAGCCACTATAGCCCTTAAGTTTTTGACTTGGAAGGTCATCTTCCTAATTGCAATCACCTCTGCCCGTCGCATTAGTGAATTGCAAGCTTTAGTGGCTGATCCTCCTTATACTAGATTTCATCATGATAAGGTTGTTCTTCGAACTCACCCACACTTTATGCCAAAGGTGGTTTCGCCTTTTCATTTAAAGATGAAATTAGACTTACCTGCTAATTGTGGTTCCTGGAGTGGAACCAGTCTAGTCCCGAAACCTCTGGGTTGTCCATCTCATCTAGCAGCTTGGAGACTGAGGAACTCCTCTTTTTGTGACATCACCAGTATATCTCCCCGGTGTCTGCCTCCTGCCTCCAGTAACCTATTGACAAAGCAAACTCACCGGAGAAACAAGGAAGAATTGACCAATAGTATGAAAACAACCGGGATTACAGCAACTCGCCAACCCTAAAAAGGGAACACTAACGTCCTTAGAAATACTGTGACCAGAAACTTGAACAGGCCACTCCTTCACCAAAGAAAGGATAGCAAGCCCCAAAGAAACAAAGTGAGAAACTCCCTCAGCTCTCACCCCCTCCTATCCCTTACTTTTTTTTTTTTTCTTTTCGAACTGAAACTGCAAAAATAAAAACCTGTCTTACCTGTGAACTACGTAGACACTTCAGGCGTCCACTTGCCAAAGAACACTGGGAGGGATAAGACTGGTTCCACTCCAGGAACCACAATTAGCAGGTAATTCCTGATCGTGTCCCCAGTCTAGTCCCGAAACCAGAGCAGTAAAGAAATTCAATCGTGGGAGGGACCCGGCAAACCAGCCTGAAGAACCGCCAAATGAAAGAAGGTCTCCTCCGTCATCTGCACGTCCAGACGATAGTGCCGAACAAAGGAATTCAGAGATGACCACGTCGCCGCCTTACAAATCTCCACCGGTGACACCAACCGAACCTCTGCCCAGGAAGTAGCCTGAGCCCTAGTGGAGTGGGCTTTCAAACCCTCCGGTACTGCTCCACCCTTCAGAACATACGCCGATGCAATAGCCTCCTTAATCCAGCGCGCAATAGTCGCTTTGGACGCCGCTTCTCCCTTTCTGGAACCCACGAAAAGAAAAAAAAACCTATCTGATTTTCGAAAATCTGCCGTACGACTGAGATATTTCTTCAAAGCCCGTCGGACATCCAGAAGATGCAGCCTCTTAGGCGAAGGAATAACCTTGCCCTCCACAAATACCGGCAAGGAAATCTCCTGGTTCACATGAAATGCTGAGACCACCTTTGGAAGAAACGCCAGCACCGTTCTCAAGACTACCTTAGCCGCAAAGAAGGAAAGATAAGGCTCGCTGCAGGAAAGAGCTTGCAACTTCGATACCTGTCTAGCCGAACAAACAGCCACTAAAAACACCACCTTCAATGTGAGATCCTTGAGTGACGAGCGCGATAACAGCTCAAAAGGCGCCCTCTCCAATGCATCCAAAACGAAGGGAAGATGCCATTTAGGAAACACCTGCCTAGTCAGCGGCTTTACAAGCGACACCGCCTTTAAAAACTGCTTCACATCGTGTTGAACTCCGAGCGACTGCCCTGACAACCTGCCTCTGTAGCAAGACAATGCCGCCACCTGAACCCGCAAGGACGCCGCCGCCAGACCTTTGTCGAAACCATTCTGCAAGAATTCCAAAATCTGGGGAACAGAGGCCTTTAAAGCCTCGCACTTTCTCGCCTTGCACCACGCCTCGAAGATCCTCCAGATCCGAACATACGCCAGGGAGGTAGACCGTCTCCGGGACTTAAACAAGGTTGCAATAACCGCCGTTGAGTACCCCCGGGACTTCAACCGAGCCCTTTCAAGAGCCAAGCCGTAAGCAAGAGCCGACCCACGTGAGGCATGACCAGAGATCCCTGAAATAGCAGATCCGCCCTGCATGGAAGTCGCCAGGGCATCGCCACCAACAACCTCACCAGGTCCGCGTACCATGGACGACGAGGCCAATCTGGTGCTATCAGGATCACGCGCCTTCTGAACTTCTCTATTCTTTGCAGGACCCGTCCTATCAGTACCCATGGGGGAAAGACATACAGCAGCTGACCCTTCGGCCAGACCTGCATGAGGGCGTCCAGTCCTTCCGACATCCGTTCTCTGCGCCTGCTGAAGAAGTGACTTGCCTTTGCTGAGGTGAAGGTCGCCATGAGATCCATAACCGGCATTCCCCACCTGCGAACCACCATCTCGAAGACCTCGGGATGCAGGACCCATTCCCCTGGATCTACCGTCACCCGGCTGAGGAAATCGGCTGCCACATTGTCCACTCCTGCTACATGCGCTGCCGACAGGTCCAAGAGATTTTCTTCCGCCCAGCCGCACAGGACTTCGGCCTCGGCCTCTAGCGCCATGCTGCTGGTGCCCCCTTGCTTGTTGACGTAGGCCACCGCCGTCGTGTTGTCAGAGAGGACTCGGACCGCCTTCCCTCCGAGCAACTCCCGAAACTCTTGCAATGCCAGATACAACGCTCTTAACTCCAACCTGTTGATCGGCCACGTGCTCTCCTGAGCGTTCCAAAGCCCCTGTGCAAAGTTGCCCTGACAATGAGCTCCCCAGCCCAGCAGGCTGGCGTCCGTCATCACTGCCACCCAGTCTGGGGCCTCCAAGGACTTTCCCCACTCCAGCGACTCGGGGAGTAACCACCAGCGCAGAGCTTGACAAGTTTCCTCTGGGCAGACTAGTTTCCGAGACAGAGGATCCAGCTGATGTGACCACCGGCAAAGCAATGCCCTCTGCAATGGCCTCATGTGGGCCCTCGCCCATGGTACCGTCTCTATTGTCGCCGCCACGGTGCCCAGCAACTGCAGGTAGCGCTACGCTGAGGGAGCCCTGGACTGCAAGAAGCTCCCCACAAGAATTCGCAGACCACGTGCTCGCTGCTCCGTTAGAAATACTCTCCCGCTCCGGGTGTCGAAACGAGCTCCCAGATATTCCAGATTCTGGGAAGGCAGTAAATGACTCTTTGTCGTATTGACTATCCACCCGAGACTTTCCAAGAACAATACTACTCGGGCCATCACCTTTGTGCTTTCGGCTTGCGACTTTGCTCGAATTAACCAATCATCTAGGTAAGGAAGCACAAGAATGCCCTCTTTGCGCAGCGCTGCCGCTACCACCACCATAACCTTGGTGAAGACTCTCGGGGCAGTTGCTAGGCTGAAGGGCAACGCTTGGAACTGGTAATGCCTGAACAGTACCGCGAACCTCAGGAATTTGTGATGATCCTTTCTTATGGGAATATGGAGATACGCTTCCGACAAGTTCAGAGACGTGAGAAACTCCCCTTTCTGCACCGCCACTATAACGGATCGCAACGTTTCCATGTGAAAATGCGACACTCGCAGACATCGATTGACGCTTTTGAGATCCAGAATAGGCCGAACCCCTCCGTCTTTCTTCGGGACGACGAGGTATATGGTCCGGGGGTATGGGCATGGGTATGGGTATGGGCATGATCTCTCTGAGGGCCAATAGTCTTCGCACAGTCTCCCGCAGAGCCACACACTTCGTTACCGACTTGCCGGGAGACTGCACGAAGGCGTCTCGCACGGGCCCCGAGAACTCCAGAGCGTAGCCTTCCCGGATGATTTCCAGAACCCATTGATCTGACGTGATTTGGACCCAGGCAGGATAGAACTCCCGCAAACGCCCCCCTACCGGAACTATGGGCGTCTGGGTCCCCCTCATCTCATTGAGACTTCTTGAAGTTAGCAGAGGCAGAAGAAGAGGGACCGAAGCCCCTTCCCGCTCCGCGAAAGCCGCAAAATCCCTGGTTCCTGTTGGGAAAGCGCCCCCGTTGACGGGAGAAAACCTTTGTGCTCGAAACCGGCAGAAATCCCGCAAGTGCGCCCTGTCTCCGAGGGCTCCTCGAGACAGTTTGGGCTTATCCTCCGGTAACCTTCCACCTTTGGACTCTCCGAGCTCCTTCACCAGCTTCTCTAAATCCTCTCCGAACAGCAGCCGACCCTTGAATGGCAGCTTGCTTAACCTAGTCTTAGAGGAGCTATCCACTGCCCAATTACGCAGCCACAGGTACCGCCGCGCTGCTACCGCCGACGCCATGCTTTTTGACAGGCCGCGCATAAGATCATAATGAATATCTGCAAGGTAGGCTGCTCCTGATTCCAAACAGGCAGCCTCGCCTGCCAAGGGACTCGGCTATCCCTCTTGCACCTGCTGTGCCCAGCGAAGGCAGGCTCTAGCTACCCACGCCCCGCACACAGCCGCCTGCAGGGAAATCGCATTAACGTCAAAAACCTGTCTTAACAACACATCCAGCTTTCTGTCCTGCGCATCCTTGAGGGCCGCACTGCCTTCAACCGGAATTGTCGTTTTCTTGGTCACTGCCGACACGGCCGCTCCCACCTTAGGTGACTTAAAGACTTCTTTATCCTGATCCACCAATGGATACAGCCTAGCCATAACCCTGGCCCCCTTCAGCGGTGCCTTAGGCACGTTCCACTCCTCCTGAATCATCTCCTGAAACACCCTGTGAACCGGGAAAGTCGTTTGGGTCTTCCTGAACACCTGTAACAAGGGATCCTCCAGCGTATCATCTTCAGCTGAACCGGGGACCGGCATATTGAGCACCCTCAAGGTCTCCAAAATGAGAGCAGGCAGTTCCTCTCTCCTGAATACTCTCACCACTCTAGCCTGGTCTTCTCTCTCAGAGATCTCCCCTTCTTCCAGTTCCTCCTCCAAGGCCAAACTGTGATCCTCCTCATCTGACAGAGGACCCTCAGAAGCCTCCGGCTGGACTCTAAACTCCTCCTCGCCACGGGATGTCTTGCCTCCGCTCGGAGAGAAACTCCATTCGTTGGGACGCTGGGCGCTTCCTAGCTCCGCTAGCATCCGACGCCAGCTGCTGCTGAGGGGCACCGCCAAAAGCTGCCTGCTGGAGCAGCGCAATAAACTGCTGCGAAAAAATAGCAGTCAGATCCACAGGAAGAGTCGCCTGTGAGGAAGGAACGCCCGTGAAGGAAGAGGGCCCTGCTACCGGATCCTCCTGCACAATCTCTGGAACTAAGGAAGCCGAGGCTTCTGAAACACCCCCCGGAGCGCCCGACTGAAGCGCAGAGGGCATGTCCGAATCTGTGGCCTCCCCTACACAGGCCTTACAGACACCTGTGCTGGAGCCCTTCATAGCCCCACACACAATGCATTGCGACTTGGAGGGCATTGTCCCCCTAAGAACTGCGGGCTGCAAGCTGCTCCCCTGCCTTGTAGAGCACAAAGAAACCCAAACAAGGATAAGAGCAAACTGCCAAGAGCGCAGGCACACAGACCTGCTGAAGCAGGGAATAAGCTAAATCTGGCAAATAGGCCCTAGCCTCTCGTTGCGTTTTTCCTCTTTTTTTTTTTTTTTAAAACGAGCTTCAGCCAATGCTGCCCTAACCACATTAAATGCGCACGAAACTGTTCTGTCGGGCCTGCAACCTGCCTGCTCGGTCGCCACGCGGCCACGCCGAACAGTAAATGCATGCCAAAATTGCGCTGAGGAAAGCAACGTGCACTGGGGGGGGCAGAGCGCTTACCTCATGAGGGACGAAAACGCAGCTCGCTTTATGCGAACGTGTGTAGCTCCGGCTCCGGCAACAATCAGCCCGAACACACTCCCCGCACTGCAAAAATGAATCTGCAGGCTCCGTGCGGCGGGACAGAGTCGCCAGGCGTGCCAGCAGGCACAACTTCTGCATGGCGCCGGCAGACTCTGATTTCTGCTCCCGAAGACCGTCTCCCCCCTCCGCTGAACAGAGGGGCTCTGGCAGCAGAGGAAGCAGTTACCCAAATACCTCCAGAGATTGAAGAACAGGTAGAGGGAAGGGAATGGCAGGAGAAGAACTAAAATGAAAGAGACGGTCTGCTGCAAGTTGTAAGGCCACAGACTTTTATAGATACAGGATTGCTTCAATTGAAACAAAACCTCAAGATTTAACTAAACTACCCCCAGAATCCTCAATCGTTTCTCCAATGAGCCCGGACCCCCCGGGCTCCCATCTATCCAGCTGCTTGGAAACTGAGGTAACTGGAGGCAGGAGGCGGACACCGGGGAGATATACTGGTGATGTCACAAAAAGAGGAGTTCCTCAGTCTCCAAGCTGCTAGATGAGATGGACAACCCAGAGGTTTCAGGACTAGACTGGGGACACGATCAGGAACCAATCAATTTATCTTCCTGTATTTTTTCCGAGGCCTCACGCCTCTAATGCAGAAAGAAACCTTCATACTTTGGATTGTAAAAGGGCCTTGGCTTTTTACATACAAAGAACACAGCAACATAGAAAGTCCTCACAACCTTTTGTAGCTTTTGACCCTAGTCATTTGGGACTCCCAGTCTCCAAAAAAAACTTTATCTAAATGGATTGCCCAATGCATATCCTTTACTTATGAGAGTAAGGGTCTTCCTCTTCAGGACCATGTCACAGCTCATAATGAGAGAGCCATGGCAGCTTCTATGGCTAATCTCCACTCTGTGTCTATCGATGACATTTGTCGAGCAGCCACCTGGGCTTCGGTACACACCTTCACAGCCCACTACTGCCTGGATAAAGCCTCCCGTCGGGATGCCTTCTTTGGCCAAGCTGTTCTTCAAAATCTCTTTCAAACTTAAACTAACTCCTACCCACCAACCCTGGTGGGATGCCAGAGATCCATGGGAGGAAGGATTCTCACCTTCGACGGTGGCACCTTCCTGGGGCTATCTCCCTGGCATCTTCAGCTAGGGTGTCCCCATATGTGAGGACTACATTCCTGCTTGTTCCTGGAGATAGTGTAGTTACTCACCTGTAACAGGTGATCTCTGTCAACAGCAGGAATTTAGTCCTCACAACCCACCCACCTCCCCTAGGAGTTGTCTCTCTCTCTCTCTTTCCTCTCTCCCTCTATCCTTTCACTCAGCTACAAACTTAACTGAAGAGGGACCGTTGGAAAGGCAGGAAGGCAGCACGCATGTGCTGAGGGATGCTCCCAAAAGCGTACCTATTGGACGCTGGGGAGCTTTCCCACGCAGGCTCCGTCGGTACCGATGATACCCATATATGAGGACTAAATTCCTGCTGTTCCCGGAGATCACCTGTTACAGGTGAGTAACTACGCTCTCCAACCCCCTCCCCCCCAGGAAGTGACAGCTGAACTGCTACTTCAGCGCCATGGCGGGCTTTAAAACGCCTGTGCATGTGCGTGCAGTTCTGGCCTGCTGCTCCTGCCTGCCTTCCAAGAAAGTTGCATGGGGGGGGGGGGGGGGTAGGAGTGGCAGGCTGTGAGCATGCATACGCACGGCTGGATGGAGGTGCAGTCTTTTGGGGGGGCAGCGGCACAGAGGGTCTGCCTAAGGCGGCAGAAACCCTTGTGCCGCCACTGCATGGAGCTGAACCAATTTCTCCTATGGCTACTGAAAAGACAGCAATCTAGTGGAGCCTCCCATGTCACGTGCCAGTGAAAGTGACACTCACGATGTTCATTCACGAGTGTTTAAATCAATCTTTTCCTGTCATTCATATTTTCTTCAGAGAGGAGAAAATCCATCCACCATCTGCTGGAGACAAAGAAACACGGAAGAGACCTCTGGTGACTGAGGCTGATAGAGGCATGGAGTGACGTCATTGAAACCTGGGCTTTTCATTGGTTCTTTGCCTCCACCAATCAGCTGGTATGGGAACACAACCCACTTGTCTGGAGTCTCTGGACTGATCTAGCAAGACGATATAGAAGCAAAACTTGGATACGTGCTATAAGAAGAAAATACAGATTTATTATTAATAATAGTCGTAGACTGCCTCAGGGAAGTTTACAAGGGGCTTCTGAGGTGAAACTAAAGATTTCATTTTTCTTTCTTTTTCCCCTTTTGTATTTTTAACTTTTTTCCTGTCTCAGTTTGAAATTAACATTTAATTACTTGCTTTTCCAAATATGTTGTCTTTCTCTTTTTTTTTTTTCCATTTATCAAATCTTTGCACAAGCTGCTTTTTTTTCCACGTCCCTTTTTTGGCGTGACGTGCATTTTTCTTTAAACCTTGGGGCTGATATCCTTTTTCACACTTTTCCTGATACATTTCTGGTAATGCTAGTTCCCATGGCAGACTCGAACTACAAAACCAATAATGCAGCTGAGAAATCCATTAAGAAAGCTAGGATTGGACTTCACTAAAAAAAAAAAAAAAAATCTGCAATCTCCCATCATCTAATTTTGTTAAGCCACACAGAAAATTCGTGGCTTTAAGAACCTTCCCCGCCTCTCTGTGTCCTGCCCCTTTAAGAGAGATTGTTTAACACTAACACGTGAGCACTGGGGCTTAAGTCATGGCTGTCGCAGGTTGTTGCTGTGCTCGTCGCACGCGTAGCTGGTTCTGTGGATCTTGGGTAGCTTTTGTTTTCTTGCGGCGATCCGTGGAGTCTCCACAACGGGTACCATGTATATTCTGGCAGGCGAGGGCAATGATATCCCGGTAAGAGGCACTGAAAAGCGAAGGCTTCTTCTCATGATTATAGTTTCTGCTTATTGCTCTTACCGATTTCTTACATATCCCCTTGTTTCTCAGCAGTTATATTTCTGCTTATTGCCCTGCCTGCCCCCCCCCCCCCATATGCTTAGTAGTTCTCTGTATGTTTGTCTATTGTCTCTGCTCTAGTCCTCTCTGTGTCTTATCTCTGTAGGAACAAAACAGCAAACCAAGTTTTGGAGACGGTGGGGGTCTTTGAGACCCCGAAGGCTCTGGAAAAGTATGAACCTGGCCAGGTAAGATCTGACGTTCCAAGGCTGGTCTCCTTAGGGCATCATCTGTGGGGGTAGGGGGTGGGTGCTAAGTTTAGCATCTGTGTTTATGACGAGGGATCTTAGAACATGAGGGATATGCAGGAGGAATTACATCTTGAGAGTTTATTTAAGACTTACAATTTATGGGATAGGATGTATCACAAAATGAAGCTTTGAGTGGGAGAGAGCCCTGCTTCCTTCCCTAGAGAGCTTCCTGTTCTATGCAGTCAGTGTCTTCCAGTCAAGCCAATCAGGAGTCTGCTGTTCTATAACTCACCTCCCTTTGCCTCCTCCCTGTCTGTGGAATGTGGTTGTTCCTCCAGATGGAATATAAACCATATGGACAGACCAGGATCATGTCAAGCTAGAAATTCATCCTATGTAACTAGTGAACCTGGTGCCCTACCCCCTACCCGTCCCCTTTTTCTCATGCTAGAACTTGCTCTTGTGCTTCCTGAAAGCCCAGTGATGACACTGGCGCCCCTTCCCTACTTGAGCCTGGTGTGGTCACACTGCTCGCACAGCCCTTGGTACAGTCCTGAGGCAGACGGCGTCTGTGACTCAGTAAGACACACTTGTAAGAGGGACATTTTAGACCATAACTGGGTTTCTGACAAATGTGACTTGTTTGTTTGTTTGTTTGTTTGTTTGTTTGTTTATATGGATTTGGTATACCGCTTTATCATTAAATCAAAGCGGATTGGCACTTCAAACAATCGATGATATTGTGTGGTCTGTAGCATGCAGTGGAAGATCTAAGAATTGTGGTGTGTGTTAGATTTATCGGTGAGCTATATACATAATGAGCCATATACAATAATGGAGCCATGTGATAGGTGCTCTAGGGTCTTGATTTTGTCTTGCCCTGAGAGTTGTGCAGAGTAGTCATTTATGTGAAGTCCTTGAAATGTTCTGTAAAAAGAGCAGTTTTGAGAAGCCTTCTGAAGTCCTTGAGGTCCTTGGTTGATCTTAGGTGGTCTGTGAGGGAGTTCCATATAGCGGGCGCTGCCAGAGAGAGTGCCCTACTTGATGTGGCCTGTTTTGTTTTAGCAAATTCGTTTGGTGTTCTGATGGTGTTTGAAGTTCTATTTCTTCTTGGTCTGTTATTGTCTTCGGTTTTTATGAGTGGTTGTAGGCTGTCGGCTGATAGGTTGTGTATTATTTTGAATACATGTATGAGTACTTTGAATTGGACTCGAGAGCTGATTGGTAACCAGTGTAGGTGGTGCAGTATGGGAATGATGTGGTCGTGGTTTGTGCTATCTGTTATGAGTCATGCGGCTGTGTTTTGTGCTAGCTGTAGAGGTTTTATTGTCTTTTTTTGGTAGCCCCTGGTAGATGTGATTGCAATAGTCTAGAGTGGGGGTGATGATTTATTTATTTATTTAACAGTATTTCTAAACCGCCTTATCTTAATAATCAAGGTGGTATCACAGCAAACAATCTGGTAAAGTGAGTGTGTTTATACATGCAGTGAGGGTGAAATTTAGCTGAGTGTGTGTTATATTGTGTGCTAGATTGGTTTGAGCTATGTACAAGGTGGGCTATATACAGTGGTGCTAAAAACATTTTCCATACATACATTGTTTAGGCGGTATCATGTACTTGACAGACTGTTCGGAAATGTTGATAGCTTGACAGACTGTTCGGAAATGTTCATGAGCGAGGATGGGTTTGAGCCTTCTGTCCGCATTTTGATGTAAGCGCTCTTTGTGTTTTTTGCGATGTGGGATTGGAGGTTAAGGTCTTTGTCGAGCGTTACTCCCAGGTATTTTATCTCTTGTCTTACTGGTATGATGTTGTCCTTCAGGTTGATGGTAGGTGGGGGTGAAAATGTCTGGTTTCTTGTGATGAATAAAGCCTCAGTTTTATTGTAATTTATTGACCCGTTGTTTTCCTGAAGCCAGGTTGCCATTTGTTGGAAGCATTTGGCTATGTTGGAGTAGTCCGGGTTGTCGAGGTTTATTGGTGTGAATATCATTATGTCGTCTGCGTATATAGTGTATTGAATCTTGTGGTCCTTGATGATAGTGCAGATGGGTTGTACGTATAGATTGAAGAGCAGGGCGGAGAGTGCTGAGCCTTGTGGGACTCCTTGTGTTGCTCTGAAAGGTTGTGAGGTCTTTGTTCCACACTTGACTTGTAGCTGTCTGTTGGTGAGGTAAGATGTAAACCAGCTCAAGGTGGTGCTGTGAAGGCCTGCCTCCCGTAGTCTGGTTAGTAATGTTGTGTGGCAGACAGTGTCAAACGCTGAGGAGATGTCTAGGAATATCATGAGGACGCCCATTCTGTTGTTGTCGATCGTCCTCAGCAGTTTGTCGAATAGCTGTATCAGTAGGGTTTCAACCCCATGGCTGGGTCGGAAGCCGTGTTGATTGGTGTCCAAGGGTTTGTGGATGTCAGTGTGTTGTTGGAGTTGGTGTTGGACTACTTTCTCGATGATCTTGGATAGGAATGGTAAGCTTGAGATGGGTCTGTAGGCGGCGGGGTCGGTTTTCTCTAATGTGGTTTTCTTGGGGATCGGGCGTATTGTGGCTAGCTTCAGGGAGTTTGGCATTGTTCCTTTGGAGAGAGAGTTATGTATTATTTTCCATATGACTTGTGTCAGGTTTTCTTTTGTTGCTTTAATCCAGGAAACTGGACAGGGGTCTGTAGGGGTGGTGCTCGTGTTGAGGTCAGTGATGATCTTGTTACATCCAGAACAGTACTGCAGGTTCAAAACCAGGACTGTCCAAGAGTCTTTCTTCTAGAACTAGGTAACTTGGCAACTGTGATACTGGGTCTCTCCTGTTGTGGCAGATCCTGGTGAGTGGCATGGTATAACTTTAAAGCAGCAGCTTTGTGCTGCCACTGTGGTGTCCTCAGCAGGACATGCACTTCGGCACTCTGCAGAGTGAAAATAATGGCCTGCTGCTCCTCCCCTGCCACCTCAAGAGGAATCCTTGGATTTAAGGGACCATCTCAGTTTAATTTTGTTTTGGGGGTCAGATAACACAAAAAAATCAGCAATATTAGTTATTTCTAACTCGGGTATCATAATCTTGAATTCAGAGCTAGAAATACCAGCTACCAGGCATCTTCTTTTTTTTATTATTTCTTTTTCATTTCTCTTCTCATTAACCTGCTCATAGCACTCACTAAATCTAATATGTAAATGAGGCCCAGTAGAAATGCAAAACTGTGCAAATGAAGCCCTACATTGAGACTGCGCATATGACCCTGCATTGTCCTTGGCCACATCTGTTTTCGTTTCTTCAGTGTCCTGACTCTTCTGCAAGGACTGGACACCAAGCTGGGGGCTGGCCCAAGGGTTTCTGCAGCCTTAGGCAGAAACCCTGGCCTCGCTGCCGCCATACCCCCCCCCCCCCCTGCTGCTGTCAATTCTGCCTCAGGAGGGGGAGGCGGGCAGCGGCAATGTTTCCAAAAGTGGTGTCTTTTTTGCTACCACTTTTGGAAATACTGCCACTGCCTGCCTCCCCCCCCCCCCAAACAGAATCGGCAGCAGCTGGGGGGGTGGCTGGCTGCCCATGTGTGCCACTGCTGCCACCCTAGGTGGCTGCCTAGCATGCCTAGTGGATGGGCTGGCCCTGAACCCAGCACTCTTGGGTCAACTAGTACCTTCACCAGTGTGCCTTTTACTTTATTGCTCACCACTGCTTCTGCTTCTTTGACAAAAAGGTTGAAAGTAAGCCAGGCTGAGGATGAGCCCTTTCTGGCCTTTTACCTAAAACAGAGATCCTGCACAATACTGAGGGGTGGCAGGTTTGTCTTGCCATCCATTCACACTGAAGATCAACTATGTTTTAAAAATTAAACCTGCAGCCTCGAACCAGAGCAATAGATATTTTTTGGAACTGTTTTAAGAAACAAAACTGGGGTAGCTACCACTGTACCTCTTACAAGTCCCACCTCCCCCTGTCTTTATAGCTGAGGGGGGAGGGAGAGAAGAAAAGCTGTAATTCACTGGAACTAAGGAAAGCATAATTGAGGGAACATTTGTTTTCAATAGCACATGTTGCTTGCAAAGTATTTTATCTTGTGTATAGTGCTCAATTTCTCAGAGGGGGACAAAATGAATTGGTGCATGTTAAATAGGTGCAAAGTAGATGGATGCTTTTTATGCAGATGGCAAGGGGGGGAGTAGTGCATGTATGTCCATATATACTTTGTATTCTCAATGGTCAGCCTCTGAACACCTTGTGGATGCTTTTGAGGGGCTAAAATGTGGCTGGTGGAATATTGGTGCCAACGCAGTTAGTACCACTAAATATCTCCACCTAACCCAGTTAAACGCCCTATCGCCAACCTGTTAACAATGGGGCATTCGGGGGGGGGGGGGGGGAGCACTATCAGCTAGCCAGTCAGTGGCAATATTGAACTGCTAATTGGTTAGCTAAAAAAACTAAAGTTAAGACGGATGAAAGGTTGTCCTAACGTTGGGTGTCTTTGCAGGCTGACCAGTGACTGAATATTGCCGCTAACTGGATAGCAAGAGTGCTGTCTGGGTAAACCAGATATTCGGTACCAGTTGCTAGATATGGCCCGGTTTTAACTTAGTGGCAATGGCCAGCCGCTTCAAAAACACTGGCTGCTGTCATTGAATATACCCCTCTTAATATTTTGCACTGAACATTTAAATTGTGTAATGGGATAGGATATTTGTGTGGGGGTTTTTTTTTGGGGGGGGTTGTTTACTATCACAGTGTGCCAATGGATCCTATAGCTATAATGTATTAGGGTAACTTAGCATTTCAGGATAAGGAACCTGCAATACAATGGACAATCCATATCTTGCTGGACCAGTTTAGGTAAGTGGATTGGCAGCAGGTGGAGGCAGACTTGAGCAACTGTGATGTCATCACTCGGTATCTTCTGGTCACTGTTCCCTCTAAGCTGTGTGCGCGCGCACACCTCGCCGAGAGAGCGCACATACTTTACAACAGAGCGCACAAAAATTACGGCTCTGATTCTGATAGAAAACAACACAGATGTCTTAAAATTTAAAAGTTATGAGTGTAATTACTAGAAATTTCCCACTTCATTTAGTAATCATCTATTTTCATTTAATTTGATTAAAATCAATGTGATGTACATACTGTATTCTGACATGTAGTCAAATTTTAATTTATATAACTCCGAGTGTCATTATGTAGCGCACAAAAATTTAACCTTCCTTCAAAAGCTGCACACAGCTCATATTTTATGCGCACACAGCCTACAGAAAATTAGAGGGAACATTGCTTCTGGTGCTGAATTGAGAGAAGCCAGGATTTGTCTGCCTCCAAGATAAGAACATAAGAGATGCCATACTGGGTCAGACAAAGGGTTCATTAAGCCCAGTATCCCGTTTCCAACAGTGGCCAATCCAGGTAGCAAGTAGCTGTCGGGGTCCCAAAAAAGGTACACGGATTCCATGCTGATTATCTTGGAGGGGGGGTGGTGGTAAGCAGTGGATTTCCCTGGTCCTCTTTAATAATGGTTTATGGACTTTTTCTCCAGGAACTTGTCCAAACCATTTTTTAAACCAACTACACTAACACCTTTTACTACATCCTTCGGTAACTATTTCGAGTTTGATTACATATTGAGTGAAAAAATATATTTTGTCTTATTAAACTATGGTTTAGGCACTGTGTATCAGAGCGGTTTACAAACTAACAGGCACTTTTTTTATTCCCTCGGTCCCCAAAGGACTCACAGTCTTAAGTGTACCTGAAGCAATGGAGGGTTAAATGGCTTGCCCAAGGCCACAAGGATTAGTCCCTCCAGCCTGAGGTTGCTTGTCCCTATGTGGGAATTGAACCTCCAGCCTGAAGTAACCTGTCCCAACCACTGAGCCACTCCTTCCTCCCGAGTCTTAAATGGGTTATATTGTAGTTTCATTGTGTGTCTCCAAGTCTTTCTACTTTTTGAAGCAGTAAACGGTCGATCTACGTTGACCCGTTCCACTCCATTCTTTAATTTATAGACCTCATCATATCTCCCTTCAGTAGTCTTCTTTCCAAGTTGAAGAGCCCCCTAACCTTTTAAGCTTTTCCTTCTAGGGGTATCCTTCCATCCCCTTTACCATTTTGGTGGCTCTTCACTGTACCTTTTTATTTATTTAAACAGTTTTTCTATACCGCCTCTTCCAGTGATCAGGGGCGGTTTACATCAAACAAAAACTGTTACAGTAACGCCATAACCACCCCCCTGATCACCCCAATACCCTGGTCAGATCACCATACCATACAAATTAAGGTGACCCATCCCAACACTCCCACCCTACAAACTCCACAACAATCAACAAGGAGATTCAAATCGTTCAACAAGGAGCAATTCTTACATGAAATCCTCCCAGTCCTAAACCACGATGCATCTGACTTAGACGCTGCCGTTAACCACTGGAACACCACCCTATCAGCAGCATCAAGCGCTCCAGCAAGCAACCAAAAACAAGGTACCAAACCAGGAAGACAATCTGCACCCTGGTACTCCGGCTCAATAAGAGAAGCCAAAAGAACCCTCCGAAAACTTGAGCGAGCATGGAGAAAAAAACAAGACAGACTACCTGGTCGCTCTATCAAGTAAAACAGGGAGAATACAACAACCTAATTAACCAACATAAACAGGAGCACCACACCAACCTTATCCTCAAGGCAAAAAACAAGCCAAGAGAGCTCTTCAATATAGTCCGCATGCTCACAAAGGACCCAAGCAACACTGGAGCGATTAAATTCCCCCCAGAATCCTTTGCACAACATCTGGCTTCCAAACATCCCCCCCCCACACATGTATAAGACAAGCACAGGATTTGAACCCCATACCCACAAATACAATCCCCAGCCCTCCATGGGATAAATTCCACATAGCCACAAAAGAAGAAATCACCCAAACCATATCCACCCTCAACACCAGTACAGCTCCTACGGACCCCTGCCCGGTCCCATGGGTCAAATCAGCAAATGAAGAGCTTGCTAGCCACAGTCACAAGATAGTTCATGCTTCACTAACCCAGGGTTAGATGCCCCCCCCTTAAGCTAGCCACTATACGCCCTGTCTACAAGCTTGCGACCCCCTCCCCTACTGACCCAACAACATATCGCCCAATATCTAGTCTCCCCTTCTTAGCCAAGATCCTGGAGAAGACAGTATATCGACAGTTTCAAGACCATGTAGATACCCATGCACCTCTGGACCCCTACCAATTCGGATTCCGACCTCTCCACAATGTAGAATATCTGCTTACATTGCTACTAGACAAACTCATCAAAGGACTAAACAACATTAAGACGGGCTTCCTCCTTATCTTTGTCGATATAACTGCAGTGCTCTACCCTGTATCCCACCTTATCCTCCACAAAAGACTAGAGGCCATCAGGCTTTGTAATACTACACTCAAATGCTTTGATTCATATCTCAATGGAAGACAGCAGCAAGTCAAGATTGGCTCAACTTCTTCATCTCTGTTTCCATTAACACAAGAAGTACCTCAGGGATCTTCGCTATCCGCCCTGCTCTTTAACCTCTACATCCAACCTATCTGCGACGTCGTCATGCAACACGGCATTCAATACACATTATACGCTGATGACATCATGGTCTACAGCCAAATCAACTTAGACAATCCTGACTACACACCTATAACCAACTGCCTCCACTATTTATCCCGATGGCTATCCAACAACAATTTCAAGATCAATTTAAAAAAAACAGAAGCTCTCTTCGTCTCGCGCAACAGCAACTTCTCTCCCCCTCAGCACATCAACCTTGTAAACGAATCCATTCCAGTCAAAGAGGAGATAAAATATCTGTGAGTAATTCTGGATAGGAACCAAAACTTCCACTCCCACATTGCCAGGACCACTAAGAATGCATACCACAAGTTGGCAGTCATAGGAAGGCTAAAGCCCATTTTAAACCAAGACCACTTCAGGACAATCTGTTATGCAATAATAACACTCATACTGGATTACTGCAACTCAGTACTCCTTGGAATACCCACCTCAACAATTCGTCCCTTACAGATGGTACAAAATACCGCAGCCCGCATCCTTACAGGAACTGCAAAACACCATCACGTCACTCTCAATCCTGAGCCAATTACACTGGCTCCCAATTACATCGAGAATCAAATTCAAAACAGCCCTCATCTTAAAGATTCAGCAAAACCTGGCCCCTAACACCCTCAATGACTTAATCAAAATTAAAACCAACACTAGACCCAGACAAAGACTGAGGGACCTCATCCAGACCCCGGTCTCATACTACAAAATCATGAACTTGACATCCAGGAGGGCACTGACCCTAGCAGTACCCTCCCTCTGGAACTCCCTCCCTCAGGATATCAGAACTACTACAGACGCCAAAGACTTCAAGACAAGGCTAAAGACCTTTCTGTTCACCAAGTACTACGGGGCCATCACATAACCTACCCTCCACCCTCCCCCTACCATCAGTAAAGTCCTTAACCCAACGTATCCCCATGCTGTATATAGCTCACTCCTCTTATTGTAAATAAGGTCCCTTCAATCCTCTTCAACGCCCTTTAACTAACATTCTTCCATCCCTGTAAATAGTTCACCCTTCTCAAAAGCCAACTAAAATCTCCCTCTCTCCTCTAGTGCTCTCTCTCCACCCAAAGCACTCACACACAGACCCAATGTAATACAATATTTATTGAAATTAACTGTTAAATGTAAGACTATGTATCTCTGTAAATCGCTTTGATTAAAGGATAAAGCGGTATATAAAACCTGTTAATTTCTAACCTATCGGGGTCCTTATTAAAGGATAACATGGCCATAAGGTTGAAGCTGGAATCATTAGAAAATGCTACCAGATCCTCCAATATTCGTTTGCTTAACTTTCCTATACAGTCAAACCTCGGTTTTCATATGCCCCGGTTTTCATACGCTTCGGTTTTCAACGTCTTTTCTGACTGAGATTTTGTCCCGGTTTTCATGCATTGCTTCGGTTTTCAACGTCTTTTGACTGAGATTTTGTCCCGGTAGCAGGGAAGAAAAGCTGTCAACGTAAGCAGGAGATGTTGCATGAATGTGGGAGGCAGTTCTTTCTCTTGCAGGGTACGTCTGAAGCTATATCATTAAGATTTTCTGCCATTCTGAAGCATTGAGCAGATAATGTAAAGGTATTTTAATGGACTGAATTCAATGTGATTCCGAAGAGAGCTGGGCACAGCAGCTTGTCAGGGGTGGCTAAGGCCAGATGTTAACATACTGTACTGTACAGTACTGTACTTAGCTTGCTTTCAGTGATGTTAAATGTTCATTTATCCATTTCATTAGTCATTTATATTTATTTCTCATTGTTTTCTGTATGTAAAAATATAGTTATTCTCTATAAAATGTATTTTTTGTGAATATTTTTGGGTGTCTGGAACGGATTAATTGGATTTACATTATTTCTTATGGGAAATATTGCTTCAGTTTTCATACGTTTCGGTTTTAGTCAGACTTTTTCGAACGGATTAATCATGAAAACCGAGGTTTGACTGTAATTCCTGCAGTTGCTCCCTTGTAACTGTTTAAGCAGTATCTTCAAGAGACGTTGTTGGTGCCATCTGACTTAATTCCTCCAGTATCTAAAGTGTACTTTTTGCCATTGGGTAAGAAAGTGGGGGAGAAGATAGTTGGCTCGTTGGATATGGATTTCCTAGATGTATCAGCTTTGCTTCAAACTCCTAAGGATGATGAATTACCGGTTTCCACCATGCTAGTTACCTTTGCTTTACCGTCGGATAGAGATTGGATTCTCAAATTATACTTTAAAAAGCGTGCCAACTTGTTTATGGGTAAGAGAATTTCGATTTTCCCAGATGTGGCCAGAGAGACTAAAAAAAAAAAAAAAAAACCCCCCGCAAATCTTTCTTATTGTTGTGTCCGGGGGTGACTCAGATGGGGGCTTCTTTTGTACTTCGATTTCCTTGTAAATGTATTGTTATATTTCAGTCGCACAAATATGGTGTTTTTTTTCAGACCGAGGACTTGTCAGTACTCATATTGTTACATCTTCTCCTTCTTGAGTGGTTCCCCGTTATTATGGAATAGAATGCTTGGTTCTCTGCCTTCTCTTGGTTTTTGGTATAACTTTTTTTTCCTTTTTTTAATCCATACCGGGGAGTTCCTGTCCTCTGTATGTTTATGCTGCTCCCCCCTTTTATGGGGACTATTGATACTCTTGTATTATGCTCTTGGTTTGTTTTCTTATATTATTACTGTGACAGGTGTATCTTTTCTGTACAAGTGTGTTTGTTTATTTATTTATTTTTCTTATATACCGCGCTCTTCGATATCAGTGCGGTTTACATGGAACAAAGGAGAGTTTACAGTGGGGGGTTACACTGTAATTACATAGAACAGGTAACATAACTTGGAAATAGTATTAACTATTTACATCTGAATGGCTAACAGAAAAAGTATTTACACGTATATACAACACATAGAGGGTGGTTACATGTGGCCGTGAGGCGTTGTTGTGAGTGGGGGGGGGGTTGTTTTACCATCTTCCGGGTAGCACTTGAGGAAGAGGTAGTGTTTCAGTGCTTTCCTGAATTTGGTTAGGTCCGGGATTGCTCGTATATGTGGTGGGAGAGCATTCCAGCATCTGGGTGCGCAGAGACTGAAGGCCCTGTTTATAGTTGCTTGTGTACAGTGGGTCATTGCTTTGGGGACTACCAAGGTGTTTATTGCAGTGGATCGTATGATTCTATTTGGGGGGGGTGACGTGCGTGATAACGGCAAGTGATGAGGGGGCGAGTCCGTTAATGGATTTGAATGTTAGCAGTAGAATCTTGAATGTGATCCTGTAATGAATTGGGAGCCAGTGAAGACTTTTGAGGATGGGTGTTATGTGGTCACGCCTTGAGGTCCCATTTAGAACTCTCGCTGCAGCGTTCATGGCAAGTTGGAGCGGACTCAGGGTGGATTGAGGGAGTCCTTGGAGGATTGCATTTGCGTAGTCAAGATGAGGGATGGTTGCTTGATTAATTGTAAAATGCATAAATAAAAAAAAAAAATGTTAAATGCAGAGAACATATTAAACTATGATACAAAGAACTATTTACATAACAGATAATATATACCATAATATAGTGATGTCTGTGACTCTTAACTATTTACAAAATTGTTAAGCAGTGTGTAGAGGATACAGAAGAGTATTCTTGCCTGGGGAGCATAATATAAGGGAGGCGTTTAGTTTAGTTGGATGGAGCGGGGGTTAGTGGGAGTTGGATACGTGGGTGGAAGTGGAGGCGTTATAGTATTCAGTGAAGAATAGTGCTTTTAATTCCTTGCGGAAAGTCTGAAGGTCCTTGATTGATCTTATATAATCAGGGAGGGAATTCCACAAGGTGGGGCCTGTGTACCTGAAGGCCCTATTGCTGTTAGAACGTTTGGTTTTGCATATAGAGGGGGGTATTGATAGGAAATTCTGGGTACTTTTTCCTCTTGCTTCTGATGTCGTTTTTTGCGTGTATCATGGTGGAAAAGCGGGAGGGGGAGATACCGTTGTGCGATTTTGAAAGCGGTGACAGTCTGTTTGTATTTTATTCTGGCTGCTATAGGTAGCCAGTGTAGATTATAACGTATTGGGCTGATGTAGTCTGTGAGGCTTGCCTTGGAGATAATCCTGACAGCTACATTCTGAGCAAGTTGGAGTGAGTGGAGTGTTATTTTTTGTTTGTTTTTTTAGGGAGACCCTGTGAGAGACTGTTGCAGAAGTCCAAGTGAGGAGTAATTTAAAGCTTGGACTGCTGTTCTAAAGTCCTGGGATTTAAGGATTGACCTAAGCTGCTGTATGTTGTTTTTTTTTCTTTTGTTTTGGCAGTTTGTTTAATATGCAATGACATACTGAGGGTTCTGTCAATTATAATACCTAGATATTTTATCTCCTGTTAAATAGATATTGTGCAGATTGAATGTAGGTGGGGGAGTGAAGTTCTGATTCCTTGTAGTGAATAAGATTTCAGTTTTGTTGCACTTTATTTGCAGGTTGTTTTTGTTAAGCCAGGATTCTGTTTCAGTTATGCAGTCAATGATATTGTGTTATTGTGGAGTTTTTTTTTTTAATGTCTACTGGTGTGTATATAACGTTATGTCTATTGAAGAGTGTACATGTAGGTTGAAGGTATAAGTGAAACGAGAGGGCTGATCCTTGAGGTATTCCCTGTTCCTGGGGGAAAGTGGTAGATGAATCCTGGTCTGGAATCGGTTGGAAATATGATTTAAACCATTTTAGAATTATTCCAGATAAACCTATTTGTGCCAATCTTGACAGGAGGATGGAGTGGTCAACATTGTCAAATGCCGAGGAGATATCCAGAAAGTCCGTGATAAAGGCCTGGTTTGGATTGTCTAGACCACAGATGAGTATTTAGTAATACTAGCAGGAGGGTTTCTACGCTGTGCTAAGGGCGTAAACCATATTGATGGGTATCCAGAGGGGCGTTAAGGTCAAAATCTTGCAACTGTATTTGGACTACTTCTATTATTTTTGCTAAAAATGGGATATTTGCTATTGGTCTGTATGAAGTGGGGTCATCCTTGTCGAGAGATCTGTTTTTGAGTACAGGGCGAATGATGGAGAGTTTAAGTGTCGGGCATTATTCCTTGGAGGAGTTATTGGTTGACAATAAGTACTGCAGTAGTAGTAGGTGCTAGTTCAACTTTAGTAGCCTTTATCCAGGATACTGAACAAGGATCTAGATGTGAAATGGTTGTGTTAATTTTCGTTATTGTTTCTGTGAGTTGTTTCTCTATAATGAGGTGGAAGGTGTGCCATATATTAGAGAGGGGTTGAGCTTCACTATAGATGTGTATACTTGAGTTGGTATTTCTTTTTAATTTACACGCTTGGTGGTCTGCTATGGATTGTAGGTTAATAGGTGAGCTATATGTCAGGTTTACATGGGGTTCGGTTAGCTTTTACAATTTGGAATATCTCCCTCGGGCGTTGGATGGCTTTGTTAAGAATAGCAGAGTGGTGGTCCTTCTCTGCCTTAAAAATTGCTTCTTTATATGTATTTCGTGCTTTGTTCCTTATTTTCAGAGGTTTTCTTGGATCTCTTTTTTTTTTTTTTTTCTCTAGCTTGCAAAGGTTTTTCTTGAGGTTGCGTAATCTCTTGAGAACCATTTTTCAGTTGGCCTTCTATGGGTTCTACTGTTGGGTGATGTAGGCTTCACAGCTTTGCTAATCATTGTATTCCAGTTTGTTATTGTATCATCAAGGTCATGTATATGTGTATTTAGCTTAGGGGTAACCTCAGTCAGGCAGGCATTTTTGTCAAAACGTTTAAATAGTGCTTTGTGTTGGGATGTGTTAATGGATGTCATAGGGCACCGAGGAATTGGGATGGCCATTTTTAGGATGAAGTGATCTGACCATGGCACCTGGGTGGTGGTTGGGTATGAGAAGTTTAGGGATTTGATGATTAATATCAGGTCTAATGTGTTCCCTTTTTATGAGTAGGATGTTTATTTGGAGGAATCCATATCTTCCATGAATTCAAGGAAGTCAGTGGATTGTTGAGATGGGAGGGATGCTAAGTCAAAGTCCCCAAGTGTGATTTCTTTTGTTGGGGATGTACATGTTGATTCAAGTATGGAGGTGAGGTTGGATTGAGCTGGTAGGTGGTCTGTAAAAGAGGCATATTGCTACATTCTTGTTTTCAATTTTGATCAAGTCTATGCCGTGACAGTTGGTGCTTATACTGGCAAATAGGTTAAGGTTTGCTTTGGTCAGAATAAGTACTCCACCACCTCTTTTTGGAATCTCTGAGGCAGTTGAATCTGGAGTAACTGTTTGCATTTAGTTGGTTTAGGAGGATGGAGTCTTGGTCTATAAGCCACATTTCTGTGACGCATAGAAAATCAGGGGATTCATCAATGAGGATGTCTCGGATCACTGGGATTTTATTTCTAATGGATCTGGAGTTTATCAGTATCCTATTTAATATATTGACAGAGTCAATTTTGGTTAAGAGGTGAGGTGGTGTTTTAATGTAAATTAGTCTGCAATGTTGCTTTTCTGATTCTGCTATATCCTCTTTAAGATATGCCGACCAGAATTGTACACTATTCAAGGTGGGTTACGCCATGGAATGATAGAGGCATTATAATATCCTTGGTTTTATTTTTCCTTCCTTTCCTTATGATTCCTAGTATTTTATTTGCTTTCTTGGCTGCCGCTACACACTGGACGGAGGGTTTCAATGTATTATCCATGATGACGCTTGCATGACAGACTGCAGGCTCAATGTTACTCGGGTATTGCCCCCCATCTCCTTGAGCCAGCAGTTGCCCTGTGTTCAGCGCTGCTACCCACAAGTTCAGCACTGTTGGACCTAGGCCCTCCTTCCCTCTTGCTGTCCTAGATCTGCATGCTATTTTTGTCTTTCCCTTATTTTTCTGACTTGACTTGATATTTATTTGGCTCTCTTGCTGCTTGAAATAAAGTAGCTCCAAATTTGAGAGAAAAGAGCTTTTGCTCAGCAGCTGGCCTTTCAAGCCTGCTTGGGTATCTGGGGCTTTCGTGTTTTGAGTTTTTCCATTCAGCCCAACAGGTGCACGGTTTATTTTTGTTTGGGACACCATTTTTGCTGTGGCCCTGACTTTTTCAGATTTTTATTTTTTTTAACTCTGTGCTGCTGCAGTGCTCTGCTGCAGCGTATTCAGCCTGAGAACCTGCCCCCCCCCCCCACACATTTTCCTTTTGTTTTCATGGATGCTACTTTGTCCCAATTGTGGCTGGAATGCCTTGGACACTTTTTTCGCATTTTGGGACTGCACATGGGAGGTTCCTAGGGTCTGATGCCATTACTGTGGCCCCTGCAGCTCCTTTACTATGTTTTTTGCCCCAGACCATGGGCAGTGTGGCCATTTAAGATGGCTGCTTGGTCCCGGCAGAGGCAGAGCTTGTCACGGTAGTCTAGCCACTGTTCCCTCTAAGCTGTGCGCGTGTGTGCGCGCACACACCTCGCCGAGAGAGCACACACACTTTACAACAGAGCGCACAAAAATTACGGCTCTGATTCTGATAGAAAACAACACAGACGTCTTAAAATTTTAAAGTTATGATTGTAATTACTAGAAATTTCCCACTTCATTTAGTAATCGTCTATTTTCATTTAATTTGATTAAAATCAATGTGATGTACATACTGTATTCTGACGTGTAGTCAAATTTTAATTTATATAACTCCGAGTGTCATTATGTAGCGCACAAAAATTTAACCTTCCTTCAAAAGCTGCACACAGCTCATATTTTATGCGCACACAGCCTACAGAAAATTAGAGGGAACATTGGTCCTAGCCTCAAGTCTATGTTCTCCTTTTTCAACCTGCTTGCGCTACAGCTCCCTCCACAGCTCACAGGCTGTTTTTCAGTTTCTTTATAGCTACCTGGGCCCTCAAATACCTCTGTTGCTGTCAGTAAGGGGGTCAAGGCCCCTGCTTTGCCATTGCGCTTGCCTTTCTTCTGAGAGCCCAGTCTTATCCCCTGTGGGAGTTGGTTGAGAGGCTCAAGAGAAATAACTTCTCCAGAGCCTGAGGAGGACAGTGATTCCTCCAGCGGAAGATGAGGATCTCCATGATCTGCTTACTTTGCAGAAGGGCCTTTTAATATCCTTTCAGGATGTTATGGCAGCTCCGCAGATAGTCTGCTCTCGGGTGAGGTTAGCAGGTGGACCCACCTTTTTCCTCGAGGGTATTTGACTTCCTGCTGCATTTATTCCTTACCCCATGCACTGCTGCATAGGATAGGGTATTCAGTCCCTAGAAATCCTATAGTCTAGGGTGAGCTGGATCAGCCCCTTGGGCTGTGGAGGGAGGTGCTGTGCTCATGGAGTCTCATGCTCAGAGAATTGAGGCCCTACCTAAGAATGTCTGTGCAGCTGCCACCTTAAGCTCTCAAGTAATGCTGTATGAAAGCTTGATGTCAAGCCCTTTTATGCTGGATCCAGCCAGTACTGGATAGTCCAAAGACTGTGAGGTTGAAAGCAGACTGACAGATTGCCTGAGTGCTTGGTGCCCTCTAAGATTTGATAGAATATCTTCCAAGTCCATGGTGGCAATGTTGGCCAGATAATAGTTCTGGCCCTGCACTTAAGTCACTGGATGCTACCTCTGAACTGTGTCTGAGTAAACTGCTCTTAAGGGCCTGTTACTCTTCAGGGTGGGCCTGGTGAAATGGTGAAGGTCTTTGGAGACTTGCCCAAGGAGATTCCAGGAAGAAAGGCCTAAAGGTGCAAGGAATACCACTTGTAGAGCCATGCCTAGATCCTGAAGACCACCTTTGGATCTCAGTCCATGACATTCCTTTTGGAGCTTCAGTGTGCTAGAGTCTCCATCATGACTCCATTGGGAGCTAATAGTTTTCCTCAGTGAGATTCGGTGGTTCCTCCTGAGGTACAGTTGGTTGAAATGTGACTGACTGTTTCTCTCTGAAAGGACCTATATCACTTAGGATGAGTGGGCCTTTGGGGCCTTCAGTCAAGACTGGAGGTATATTGACTCGCATAGATACTGTTCTTGTTTCTACTGTCTCCACTATAGAAATATAGGCCACGTGATCTTTCTGCCATCCATGTTTCTATCTAGTCTGCCCTTCCATATAAACTATAATAGTCCCCTTTTTTCCTTAAGAGATCTTCTGTGTTTGTTCCATGCTTTTTTGAATTCGGATACGTCTTCTGCAAGACACCTGCCTTCTATCTTTAAGGTCACTGGTTCAGGTGAGACTGGGAGATAAGATGCAAAATACTTAAATTGCAGTAGTGCCTCCATGGGATGCCCTTGTACAGTCTCCCTGTGGCTCCCCGCTCTTGCAGGTGTTCAAAGAAACATTTAATCGTCTCCAGAAATTACAGGCTATTTTACCATTACTGAGCAGAGCCAAGGATGTTTTTCCATCTACATAGTGGTACCAGGACAGGAGGTTCTTCCAGGATATCTTGGACTTAAAGGCAGCCATAAACTCTGAATGAATCTTTCCTATATGAGGACCATTGGGTCTGTCATTGCATCTGCCAGGTAGGGGGCAGTTCTTCACCTCTGTAGACCTAGCTAAGGCATTTTGTTGCATTCCCATGTGGGAGCAGCTGTAGCCGCTTATCTGCTCCTGTGTTCAAGACCGCCATTCTGGGTGCTGCTCTTCGGTCAGCCATGGCTCCTCATACATCTTCTGAGTTAATGGTGGTGACAGCAGCATTTCTCTGCAAGCAGGGAATTGGAGTTTACCCATACTGGGACATCCTGGCAAATTTGGTCAGAGACTCTGGAGATGACTTGGACCTGCTGATTTACTGGCTGGTGAGTCTGGGGTTGGTGATAAACTATCCCAGAGCAGGCTGCTTTTGTCTGAAGACTTGGAGTAACTAGGGGCTTGGTTCCACTCTCTCCATGGGTAGAGGTGTTCCTCAAGCTTCAGAGCCATCTTGGGGCAGACCTTGACAAATTTCCTTGGAATCTAGGAGCCGGACACCAAAGCCTAGGTTGCTGTTCATGTCCCTCCCTCCCCTCCCTCCCCCCGTATCAGTTACATTTTTAGGTTTTAGGGCCTAATTTTACTAAGTGTGGGGGTTTTTTTCCCATTTTCCATGGGAAAAAGCTTAATAAAGCAGGCTCTTAATGAGCCACTGCATAGTGACAACAGAAGGCAGTGGCCCCATTCCTCCACCTCCTTTCCTACCATCCCCACTGACCCATTAAGCTACGTGTGTGTGTGTGTGTGTGTGTGTGTCAGGAGAAGGGTGCCCTTTTACTTTCCATTCATTCATCCCTTCCCTTCTGCTGCTCCTGCTCTCCATTTCCAACCCCCCCCCCCCCCTTATTAGCTACTAAAATGTACTGCTCCTTTAACTTATTCAGCCATCTGGGCAGAAAACTTACTAACCTTTTGACAGACTGCAGACACCAGCTCTCCTGGCTGACACTGGACCCTTTTTACTTCTTCCTGCCCATTTCAGCACTTCCACCTGTGGAGGTTTGGGATCCCTGCAAGCAGACACCAACTCTCCCAGCTGCAGCTGTGGCCCATTTCAGTTCTGCCCATGTGCTCTGAGCCCCAGATGCCAGATAATAATTTTTTTTTTTTTTTTGCTATGGCAACCTGGTGTCTGGGGTTTGAGCCCTGTCTTAAGGCTTTTTGTGTTCAGTCATGTTCACAGGCCTATGGAGCTGGTTTCTTGGGCCAGGGCACTCATGCATCTGCTGCATAGGCACCTGCTAACCCTCTGGTCTTCCTATTCCGAGTAGTTTGATAAGATCCTTCTCCCTTGGAGATCAAGGTGCAGTTGAGGTGGTAGTTGTGGGCCTGGAGACTATTGGTAACACCGCCTTTGATGGCAACCCTTCCTGAAGGGTGGTGTGCACACTACCTGGGCCAGTGGGCTGTTGAGGCTTTGTCCTTATTTATCGTGGCTGCAGGGTTCACCCCAACATTATATAAAAGGCACAGGACCCTTTTTCAAATAAAGTATCATGCCACTGAAGTACAGTAGAAATGTTATTAGGTCTGTAAAATCACAAGCTTTGCACTGGGAAAATTAAAACTTTAGCAACTACATCAATAATATACATGTGAACACAATTTGTTAGTTTCAAGATAGCAAAGCACCTGACCTCTATATCCAGGTGCTGGGGGACAGAGTCTAGCTTCGCTCGCATAAGAGATCTGCTAGAGTCTGCACATGGCCTGGTTCACTGCTTTTCCTTATATAGCAGTTTTCTCTAATCCTTCACCCAGTTTTTGTTGTGTGCTTTTCTGACATTTCTTGCTTTCTTGTCACACCTGCATTTGACCTTGTGCTCCAGCCTCCACATGCCTCTGAATATACTGTGAGTTTTTACTTTTGGAAATATGGTCACTAATTCTCGCTTAAGGGTCTGACACTACTCTAGTCCGTGACCTTTAGGGCTGGTAATTGTCACCCCCATCCCCTCCCTGTTGATATCTGGTTGCCCTTTCTACTTATTGCTGCTGCTTCATGGGTAGATTAAAAAAAAAAAAGACCCCTCCTGTTTTCCTCGCATTTCGCATGTCTTTCTTTTCCATTCCTTATAAGGGGTTCTGCTATGTCCACTTGCACGACTACTCATAGGCATAGCATTTGTTAGGCCATTGAGAAATGTGGCCTAAAGTGGGGTTCATCCCTCTTAATTCCATTCGGGGCCTAGAGAGTTTGGTCCACTCGGGAAGCCTGGGCAACTAGCCACCTGGAGGCAAGAGATCCATCTGGCCTGGAGAGGTCCAGGTCTCTTCTAGTGGGCAAAGTGCCCGGGTGGTGTTGGTGCCATGATGGTGGCATATGGCCATGAACAGGGCAGAACCTGCAGTGCAAGAGTGGCTCTCTATTGCAGAGCTGTGTTTGTTGGAAGAGCATCATGTTTCCCTGTCCACAACACACAGTACAGGCATAGACTACATGCAGGCCAGCTTCAGGAGTCAGAGCTCTGTGGGTCTGGGTGAGAGGGAGCTCAGCCTTCACGCATGCGACCTCATAGTGCAGAGATGAGGCCTTCCAGTGTTCATCTTGAGGGTCTCAGAAGAATGCCAAAGTGGGGAAGTTTTTCAGCTGCAGCAAGTATCTGTGGAATTATTTGTCTCACTTTAGGAATGACCACCGGAGCAATGCTCTATATCTCCCTCCTTGGTCCCTAGCAAGCTGCCTCTTGTGTAGGATTTGGGAACATCTGGGCTTGATGATCCTAGTGGTCTCAGACTGGCCTTGCAGGTTGTGATATGCAACTCTCTTGGTTGGTTGGGGAGGGGGTCTCCCTTTTTGCTACCTCAAGAGAAGATCCTCCTGCAGCAGTGATTCCATTAGTAGAGGATCACAGTCCCTTCTCTTAGGGCCTGGCCCTCGAGAGGCATAGCCTCCAAGTGAGGCTAATCTGGAGTGATATTAGATACCCTGTTTTTAAGGCCCATGTGGGCCTCTGTCTTTAGCTTATATGCAAGTCTGGAGAATTTTTGAGAGATGGTGTTGAGGCCAGAAAGGCATGCATAGCTTGTGTTGTCTGTCTTAGTCTGGTCTGGACCAAAGATTAGCCCTGAACGTTCAGATGGCAGCAACTTTGGCATGCTAAAGGAGTTGCGTCCAAGAGATGGTACTGGCAGTGCACTCCAATGGTTCCTGCTTTCTCAAGGAAGCAAAACAGATCAGGTCACCAATGCATCAGATTTGTTCCTTGGTGGAGCCTCTCTCACTCTCACTCTCATGTTTTGAATGCATTAAAGGGGATCTAGTCACAAAGCCTTTCTCAAAAATTTGACCCTTTTAAGGTGGGGTTTCTGGTGGCCAGGTGTCAGGGCTGCAGGCCTCATCCTGCAGGAAGCCTTTCTTGGATGCCTCTGTCTTCTTGCAGACTGGGCTGTCCTTTCCCCCAAAGGTTCTGCCCTCCTTTCATCTTAACCAGACTATCATTCTGTACTTCTCAGAGGATGATCTTGGGGCAAGGGTATGGAGTTGGATTTATATCATGGTGTGTTTTGTTTTGTTTTTTCCCAAAGCTCATGGTGAGTTGGTGAGTAATAGTAGGTATTTTCCTGTCCCCGGAGGGTTTACAATCTAAGTTTGTACCTGAGGCAGTGGAGCGTTAAGTGATTTACTCAAGATCACAAGGAGCAGTGGTGATTTTAATTCTGGCTTCCCTGGTTCCCACTGTTCTAACCATTAGGCTACTCCTGTGCTCCTCCTCTCAAAGTCTAGTAGACGTACAGAGGGTGTTTGAGCAGGTACCTGGAAATGACCAATTCTTTCCTCCAAGTTGGATCAACATCTTGTCCTCTGGTAGCCTGGCGAAGGGGCTGGCAGTAGCTAAGTCCTGCATCACCAGCTAGATTAAGGAAGCCATTGAGTCAGCATACGTTTTGGCTGGTAAGCGGGTGTTGGAGGGGGCAGGGCACAAGCAGTCTCCTGGGCAGCGTTTGCCTTGGTGTTTTTCAGAAGACATCTGCCAGCTGCCTTTGTTCAGCAGTACAAGTTGTATATAATTAGTCAGAGCAGATGATGCCTTTGGCAGGGCAGCCCTGTTCAGAGAGTCATTGTCCTCCCACTCTGGGTTTGGACTATTTGGGTACATCCCTCTCATCTTGACTAGTCTAGCTGGATGTTTACCTGATTTTCTTTCCTTGAATCCTGCTGAGCAGTCCAGAACCCACCCTGGAAGACTCCTATTACAGGTAGGGAAGCCCTGCTGCTGTTTGCATCAGACATTGACACCAATAATGTGATCAAGAGTTTAATGCTGCTAAGAGTCAAATACTTGCTCATATTGGTTGCAAAGTCGAATTATTGATTAATGAGTTTCAGTTTACAGCTTGGGAAGTGTCTCATTGAATTCTCTTTGCTGCACCAGTTATATATACCTAGTGATGACATCGGTGAAAGATCCTCATGTTTGCCTCCACCTGCTGGCAAGGGAGCATAATCCACTTATCTGGCCTGGTCTAACAGAATTCAAGAGAAGAAAATTATCAGGCAGAATTTCTCCATCTGATGTGCAAAGAGAACCTTCATTGATTCAATAGAGCATATATAAGGAGACTTGGTTCTGGATGAGAAAAGAATTAGCCATGCTAATGATCAGGATATATTCACTTATGCCATTCCCAGTAGGGTCCCAGGATCTGAGCAGTCATGAAGCATCACTTCTGAAAGCCTAAAATCTCTCTCCCCCCCCCCCCCCCCAAGAATGCAACAATAAGCCTTACAGCATATAATGGAGTGGAGGAGTAAGCCTAATGGTTAGAGCACTGGCTTGGGAACGTGAGACCGGGGTTCAGTTCCCACTAGCACTCCTTGTGGCTTTGGGCAAATCACAACCCTCCATTGCCTCAGAAAAATCCAAGTGATCATTGTTGCAATATAAACTGCTTTGACTGAAATGATAACAGGTTTTTTTTTATACCACTTTTAACTGAACAAAGCAACTTAGCATGCACGGGGGATAAAAAGCACAACTCCCAGATACTGAGCAGACTTGCGTGAAAAAAAATAGTGACAAGGAAAGTATATCTTAAAATAACTAGATTCTACAAATCTCAAAAGTTTGTACTATGCCACATGCCTGCTACATGCAAAGATGGGCTCCACACCCTTTCCAGCACAGAGGGCTAACTGCTGAAATTGGGGAAAAAAAGTCCCCAGTTTTGCGATGTTAGTCTTGATTAGATTTTAAGCTCTGAGCAGGGACTGTCTTACATCTTTGCAGTACAGCGCTGCATATGCCTTGTAATGCTATACAAATTAGTAGTAGAGATCTACAGGTATGGTGAAGTATACATACTCCCCAGGATAACTTAAACATCTGAGAGAGGGCTTAGACCTCCAGTATAATTTTTTTTCCTGTCAAAGGCATTTTGTTGCAACTGAAACTTTCTATAGCTTCCACCTCTACTTTCCCTGTTCTCGTAAGCAAACAATTAAAAGAACTGTAGGAGTAGCCTAATGGTTAAGAACACTGGCTTAGGAACCTAGAAACCAGAGTTCAATTCCCACTAGCACTCTTTGTGGCCTTGAGCAAGTCACTTAACCCTCCATTGCCTCAGAAAAATCCAAGTTATCAATGTCCCTGTTTAATGTTCATTACCAAGTTTAAGTTTCAATGTATACCACTTTGGTTGAAATGATAAAACCTGTTAAATAAATAAAAAATACTTCTGGTGCAAATGCCTCAGATTCTGAGGACATTCCCAAGGCAAAGTAGCCTGCCTTTTCTGAGACTGATACCAGATGATGGTAATATATAGCTATTGCTTCTAGATCTCTCCCAGGCCTAACAAAAGGAACAGAATTCATCCACTACTAGGATCTGTCAGACTGCAAGGTTAACAATGTATATTTACAAAATTGACCCAGAATTGATTTCCCAGGAATGAGAGCTCGCCACCTAGCCGCTGTTGCCAATATTATCAGCAGTCTGAGACTAAGATTGTCTCAAGAACAGAAAGATCTCGGGACCATGATCTGCCTCCACCCTATTATGGTAGAGAAACATAAACCTGTCAGCAAAAAAGACTATATGGCCTCTCTAGTCTGCCCTTACATATCAAATATTCTAGTGCCTTTCTCCTTTATTTAAAAAAAAACACAAAACCTTTAGAGATCTGTGTTTATCCCATGCTTTCTTGAATTCAGATACTGTCCTTGTCGCTACTACCTCTACTGGGAGACTATTTCATGCATCTACCACTCTTTTCGTAAAGAAATCTTTCCGCATATTATTCCTGAGTCTATCCCCTTTCACCCTCATCCTATGTCCCCCCTCATTGCAGAGCTTTCTTCCAATTGAGAGAGGCTCTCCTCCTGTGCATTTATGCCACAGAGGTATTTAAATGTCTCTATCATATCTCCCCTCTCCTGTCTTTCTTCCAAAGTATACATATTGAGATCTTTAAGTCTGTCCCCATGTGCCTTTATAACAAAGCTCACCGACCATTTTGGTAGACACCCTCTGCACTGACTCCATCCTGTTTTATACCCTTTTGAAGATGTGGTCTCTGGACTTGCACCTAATACTCCTAATGAGATATCGCCAAAGACTTATACAGAGGCACTATAGCCACTTTTGTGGTGGCCATTCCTCTCCCTTTGCACCCAAACGTCCCTGTTGCCTTTTCTACCTGTTTTTAGCCACTTTAAGATCATCAGAAACTATCACATCCAGGTTCCGCTCTTCTTTTGTGGACAGAAGTACTTCGCTCCCTCCACTGTACTGTTCCCTTGGATTTTTGCAGCCCAGCTGAATGACCCTGCATTTTTAGCATTAAATCTCAGCTGCCAGATTCTCGATCATTCTTCAAGCTTCACTAGATTCCTCTTCATGTTATCTACTCCTTCCTGGGTGTTTATTGCAGTGTTTTGATATCATCTGCAAAGAGGCAAACCTTACCCAACAGCCCTTCCGCAATAAGAACATAAATGCCATACTGGGTCAGACCAAGGTCCATCAAGCCCAATGTCCTGTTTCCAACAGTGGTCAATCCAGGTCGCAAGTACCTGGTAGGTTCCCAAAGGCCACAGATTCCACAATGCTCATCCTGTGGTAAGCAGTGGATATTCTGGGTCCTCTTTAATAATGGTTTATGGATCTATCTTCCAGGAACTTGTCAAAACATTTTTTTAAACCCAGCTACACTAACAGCTTTTACTACATCCTCCGATAAAGAATTCCAGAGTTTACGCATTGAGTGAAAAAATATTTTCTCTTTAGTCTTAAATGGGCTATATAGTAGCTTCAGTGCATGTCCTCTAGCCTTTCTACTTTTTGATGGCGTAAACAACTGATCTACATTAACCTGTTCCACTTAATTCATTAATTTATTGACCTCTATCATATCTCCCCTCAGCCTTCTCTTTTCCAAGTTGAAGAACCCTAACCTTTTAAGCCTTTCCTAATAGGGGTATCCTTCCATCCCCTATACCTTTTTGGTGGCTCTTCTCTGTACCTTTTCTAATTCTGCTGTATCCTTTTTAAGTTATGGCGACCAGAATTGCACACAGCATTCAAGGTGTGGTCGAACCATGGAACGATACAGAGGCATTATAATATCCTTGGTTTTATTCTCCATTCCTTTCCTTATGATTCCTAGCATTCTGTTTGCTTTCTCGGCCGCCGTTGTACACTGGGCAGAGGGTTTCAATGTATTATCCACGATGACGTCTAAACATCAGTAACCAAATATGTTAAAGAATCTGACCAAGGACAGATCCCTGTAGCACACCCCTGGTAACATTCATCTCCTCTGAGTGAACTCTATTTACCTGTACTCTGTCACCTCCCAATCAACCAATTTTTAACCCAGTTAGTCACCTTAGGGTCTATACCTAGGATGCTTAATTTAAGTCGCTTGTGCAGAACAGTGTCAGATGTTTTACTGAAATCCAAGTACACCACATCTAGGGCTCTGCCTCAGTCCAACTCTGGTCACGCAGTCAAAGAAATTAGATTTGTTTGACAAGACCTGCCTCTAGTAAAACCATGCTGTCTTGGATCCTGCAATCCATTGGACTCCAGAAATTTCACCATCCTCACAGCATTTCCATTAATTTACTCATCACAGAGGTCAGACTAACCAGCCTGTAGCTCCCAACCTCATTCTTCCTTCTGTTTTTGTGTAAAGAGATCACATGTGCCCTTTTCCAGACATCTGGGACTATTCCCAACTTTAAAGAAGCATTGAAAAGTTTGGATAATGGATCTGCCAGAACCTCCCCAAGTTCCCTCAATACCCTTGGATATATGTACCTTTAGTTTAGCTAGTTCCTCATGAACACAGGCTTCTGAATTGTTTGATTACCCCCCACATTCTGTTCCTATTTGTGGGTGTTTTCTGAGGGCCTGCTCCTAGCCCTTCATCTGTAAACAACAAAAATATTTATTAAGCAATTCAGCTTTATCCCTATCAGTTTCTACATATTCCTCCCCTTCATCCTTGAGTCTGACAAAACCACTTTTGCCCTTCCTCCTCTAATATATCTTTAATGCCTTGTCCATTTTACTCAATTGGCTATTTTTTCTTCCCTTTGTATCTTTGTTTTCCTAGCTTCTTAGCATCTCCAAATATTGATGCTTGTCGTCCTCTTTCTGTGATCTCTTGTATTTTATGAAGATCACCCTCTTTCCTTCACCTTTTTAGCTACTTCTTTGGAGAACAATAGTGGCCTCCTATTTCCTAACAAAAGGTTTGTTGCACTTCAAAATATCCCACTTTCAGTTTTGCCCATTGCGGGTTTTTTTGGCTTTACATACCCCCCCCCCCCCCCCCCCCCCAAGATGTTCCCATCCTGCTAATGACTCCTTGAGGTATTGGCCCATCTTGGCAAAGTCAGTTTTCCTAAAGTCTAGGGTCCTCATTTTTGAATGGATTGTATCAGCTCTAGTCCTAATACTGAACCACACTATCTGATGGTCACCCACTATAACATCAGAAATGTTGTCCCCAATCATAAGAACCTAGTCCAGTATGTCCCCCTCACGTTTGGATTCTGTTACCAGTTGAAGGAATAGTTCTCCCTGTAGAAAATTTGGGATCTCCTTCTAGATGACACTGCAGCAGGAATATGCCAATCAGCATCTGGCTGTCTCTTACATATTGATTGTGTGAACTTTGAGGTGATACCCTAGATATGATTGATCAAAGCTGTTGCCATAGATGTGCCTGTCTACAAGGGTTTCTGAATAAAGGAGAGGTTAGCTGATCTTACAACCAACGCACACCTGATGATCCTTCCCTTTTTAAAAGCAAGATCTGTTTGGTAGAGGCTTTGATAGAATAGTTAAGTCTTACTTTTGTTGTTATCCTTATTTTTCCCCAAAGGCAACTGATTGGAACAATTAGTCTCGCATTATTGAAAAGTGATGCCCTTTGGAAACAGAGGCATGTTTCACAAATTTTGGCTTCAGAAGCCAAACCACAACACTGTAGAAGACAAGGAATAAAAATAACTTTACTGTGGTATCTCAGGGGTCGGTATTCGGAAGAACTTATCCGGATCGCAGTACTTGTTTGGCAGTATTTAGCAGTTTGGATAATGCTAAGGTAGTCTGTAAAGAAGATTCAGCAGCACTAGCTGAATAATCCATAGATGGCGCAAGGGTGGTGTGGCAAATTGTTTATCTGGATAGCAGTAATATTCAGTCCACCATCTGCATAAAGGTTAGGACAGCAGAAAAAGGCTGTATGGATAGCAGACCAAATATCTGGAGAATGCCACCCGTCTCTGAGTATTCTGATTTTTAACCTCCCGTGGGCAACAGGAGTTCTGTTGTGGTTCAGATACATTTGTTTAGTGTGGGGGTTTTTTGCCTGCCCAAATTGTCTGGTTTATGGAGGGCAGCATGACCTTCCAAGGTTACAAAACATGTTGGTAGGAGAAGTGGGATTTGAACCTGCTTTCTCCATTTCGCAACATGCTTCTTTAAGCACTAAGCTACTTCTCCATGTCTGAAGGCTTTCTTCATGCCATCCCCCAACCCTGGCTGGCCCAGTGTGTGGGGAAAGCCTGAATCGAATCGGGGACTGAGCCATAGGCCTGGTGCAGACTTCAGGTATTTCTTCTTCTCTTGTCTTCCCTCTGTATATCCATCCATCCTACCATCCTTTATTGTCTTTGCTGTTTGTTAGGGATGCTAGCATAATTTAGCCATCCCTTTCATGTAATTGAAACTACTGCTGATGTAAGAGATGAGCTGTTCACCTGGGATTATAGTACAGACCGTCACTTTCCTTTTTAAATCCCCTTTTATAATAAAGTCCCCTACTAGGCGTTTCCTTCTCTTCTGGTATGCTGTGCTACTGTGTTAAATACTTCAAGCGTTGTCAATACGATCAGCATTGTCTTCACAGTAGATGGCTCTGAGATTTTCATTTATTGCCTACAAGGAAGGGAGTTGTTTGGAAGTTGTCTCTGACTCTCAGACCTTATCCTGCTTGACATCATGGCTACACCACATATAATTCTGGTATTTAGCAACATTGTAGTAATGGAGACAGATTTGCTGGATTCTGAATATGGGGAGAAGCTGCTTCTAATTCTGGCCAGTTCTGCCTTGAATTGAACCATCTCAGTCGTTGGCCCGGAGAAGGGTACCAAAGCGTCTCTCCTGAAGATCTCTAAAAACATTTTGCCCTACAGTTACCACACACTACCAAATCTCAGCAAGGCCAATTTATTTGGAAACATAAAACACAGAGGATTTCTAAAGGAAAAGAGGGACTGTTGCAGTGGGTGATATGGAAGGGCAGACTAGATAGGCCTTGTGGTCTCTTTCTGCCGTCATATTTTTTCTATTTGACAAGCACCTTTTCAGTAGTAGCTCAAGATGAATTAAATTCAGGTGTACCAGTTATTTCCCTGTCCCTGGAGGGCTTACAATTTAATTTTGTACGTGAGGCAATGGAGAATTAAGTGATTTGTTCAAAGTCACAAGGAGTAGCAGTGGGTTCCCTGGTTTCTAGCCCCTACTCTAAACACTAGGCTGCTGATCCATTCCTGAACTATGAAAGATAAATTTTGTATGGGCTACATGTTATGCAAGATAAGGTGCTTGCCTCTAGCCTCCCCCTCCCAATAGAGCTAAAGTTGTGTGGTGACCTGTCTCGTATAACGGGCAATGATTTGCTGTAGCAGGAGACAAACATCAGAAGCTAATGGCAGGGGGAGGGTGAGCAGGGACTATGTCTTACATCTCGTATGTACAACTCTGCGTACGCCTTGTAGCGTTATACAAATGATTATTAGTGGTAGTAAATGCACTGTAATGATGATTGGACTCCTGAACATACAAATAGTCCTATATTAGTGCCTTTTTATGCGTCAAACACTAGGGGGTTGTTTTGTGTTTATTTTGTGGGTTTTGTGTTTTGTTTTATATTTAAGTCCAGGAGTGCTCACAAAACACATGATACCATCATGTATGTAGTTTGTTTTTTAGTTTCCTCCTTCTGCTATCTGCCTATGGAGTGGCGGAGCAGCCTAGTGGTTAGAACCCTGGCTTAACCAAGAGACCAGAGTTCAATTCCTACTACTGCTCCTTGTGGCCTTGAGCAAGTTACTTAACCTTCCATTGCCTTGAAAGAAAGGCCTGGCAATCTATTTCCAGTCACGCTGCAAGAAAATCTAGGAGCTTTTGGGTCACCAGGAGTCAGCACTGACTTGAAGACACACATTGCATTTTGCTTTCTGCTTTCTGATTTTCAGCTCAGTAGGAACCTGTTTCTATTAGGCTGTGGTCCTTTAAACTTTATTTTTTTTTTACTACTTAGTTGTCGCCTCCCTTCTCATCTAGCCCAGCCAATAGACTGGCAGTACTTGGCCAATAGCCACAGACCGTAGCACTGTCTGACACCCAGAACCCATACATCCCAGCTCTAGCAATGGCAGATATTACTTTTGCCCTAGGGATTCTTTATATAATGAACTCTTCACATCTTTCCTTTACTGGTAACTACTAGGAAGTAGTATCTTATTCCCAATCTGAGTGCAAGGGAGTACTCTAACTTTAATTATAAAGTCTCCAGAAAGCTCCTGCCCCTTCACTCAGAAGGACCCATATGGTTTATTAAAACCTGCTGTATCGCCCTTCTTAGCAAGAGAGCGGTATACATAAAAACAATTTAGAAAGAGAGAGAGAAAGGAACACCAATAAAATCAAAGCAAAGGTGAAGAAGAGATAGATATGCAACAGGACAGGAATACCAAGAATGGAAGGGGGAGGAAAGAGATGGGAGTTAAGGGGAAGGGAAGCAGAATCCTGAGCAGCCTGTGGAGCCTATCTATAAGCTAACTGAAACAAGATTTGAATCTAGAGAAAGATAGCTTCAAGCGAAGATCAGCAGGTAATGGGTTCCAAAGACTGGGGTCCAGAAAATAAAAAGCAGAATGCTGGGTTGATTCGTAATGGGTGCAGGAGGCGGAAGGGAGGTGAAGATGATTGGTGCGAATGGAGCGTGGAGAATAATACACGGACAAATAAGCAGGAGTGTCAGTTTATAGGGCTTTGTGAACTAAAGTGAGAAGTTTATATTGAATCTGGAATGCAAGAGGTGACCAGTGCGAGTCGATAATGAGCAGTGGGGTGACATAATCAAATTTGGAAGCATGATGTAAAATTTGGATTGCTGAGTTCTGAATGGTTTGTAAATGTTTAATCTGATAATTAGGGAGACCAGCATAAATGGCATAACAGTAGTCGAGATGGGATATGACCAGAGACAGAAGCAAGGTAGCAGTGGCGGAAGCAGGGAGGAATGAATGGATGGAGCGAACTTGGCGAAGGGCAAAGAAGGAGCATTTCACCATGACACAAATTTATTCATAAAAGGTGAGACCACTGTCAAGAATGACACCAGGATACTTGAATGAGGGGGACACTGAAGGAACGAAAGAAGATCCGGTGAGCCAGGTGTTGTAAGTTTTAGAGGGGTTCCGTTTCAGACAGTTGGTGCGTAGCCACAAGCAATCTGGGAGAGAGAGGAATTTACAACAGTGAGGTTGGGAGATTTCATATGTGTATGAAATGATAGTAGGATGTTGGTGTAATAGTATGCTGAGACTCCAAGTTGTTTAATGAGCATGGCTTGGAGGGCAAAGAAAATATTGAATAGCAGGGGGGCCAGAACTGAACCCTGGGGAGCACCACAAGTCTGGGGCAATTGAGTGGAAGTAGAGGACTTAAAGGTAACTGAGTAGGAGCAATTGGAGAGAAAAGAGTGGAATTACTGTCCGACAAGGCTGTGAAGGCCAGCAGCTTGCAGACGTGAGAGAAGGGAGTGGCTAACCAGATCGAAACCTGAGGAGAGGTCGAGAAATGGCCAGGGATATATTACCCTTATCCAAAGATTTGTGTTTTTTGCTGAGGATGGAAAGAAGGACTTTCCATGCTGTGTCCAGCATGGAATCCAGACTATCGTGGGTGGGGAGAGTCAGGTTTTGTGGTGTTTTTTTAAGATGGTCTGCAGGCTATGTGCAAGCAAGCTTTTCTAAAATCTTAGACCAGAAAGAGAAGTGGGAAACTGGGTAGTAGTGTGCAGAAATGGAGGCATCCAAAGAGGGATTCTTTGAGAGGACTGACCAGGGTAGTTTTCCAGCACTGTGGGAAAGTTCCAGTGGCTAAGCTGTTATTGAAGAGTGTTAGAATTCGTGGAAGAGCCAGAGAGGCAACAGGGATTCAAGAGGGAATAGGGTCCACGGCACAAGTGGTTTTGAAGAGGTGATGATGGATTTCGTGAGGGATTCCATTCGAATGAGGTTTAAAAAAAACAAAAAAAAACCCCAAGTATGTGCAAAACGGGCTGAGTGGATGCTGGAGGGGGAAGCACTAGCCAGCATTGACAAAGAAATATAAAAGTACGGCCAGCAAAATTACCTTCCTCAACTTCTCTAGGTTGGTGGTTTTTAAAACCTCTTCTGGAAGTATATTAATCAGTCAAGTTTTCAGAATATCTGCAGTAACTATGCATGAGACTTGCATATGCTGCCTCCATTGCATGCAAACCTGTAACCTGTCTCGCGCATACTCATGTGGATATCTTGAAAACCAGGCTAGCTGGTGCTCTCCCAGGACATATTTGAGAACTGCTGCTTTACCATAATGAGTAGCTCCCGTCTCTTACCTGACTGCCCCAAATTCTCACTACCCCCCCCCCATATTTTGGCTTGCAAAATTTTTCATTTATTTCAACCACCTTAATCAACTAATTGTACATGCTGAAAGGAATAGAGGATACATAAATCTAAGAATATCTGGCTCTGCTTTTCTATGATTTCTTTTGCACTTTGATAGTGATGCAGATGTCTCGTCTGCTTTGATAGTGGAGGTAGAGGGATAGCCCTGCTCACCTTGGGCTCCCTTCGTTTTGCTTTAGGCAGATGGGAGGGGAGGATGTTCTGTTCCTGTTTTTTCCCTTCTTTCCCCTCTCCCCTTTGGAGAGGGGGAAGAGGTGAGTGCCAGGGCACTGTTGCACACCCTCTCCTCATAAAGAATCGGTGATTTTTTTTTTAAAGACAAAGTAGCATTTAAAAACCAAAGGGGCATTTTTGCAGAAAAACAATTTGTACTGTCCAGTATGCAGGAATGTAGAGCAAACTACACACTCCTGAAATGAGAGAGAAGGTGAGTTAGATTGAAGATTTAATTTACTTGCTTCTTCCAAGACTGTGCCCAAGATGAGTTACAAATTCAGGTGCCCAAGTTATTCCCTATCCAAGTGGGCTTACAAGCTAAGTGGCATAATTAAAAAATGTAAGGTCATGCATTTGGGCTGGAGCAATATAGTATAGGGGTGAAGTACTTTTTGTCCACTGAAGAAGAGCGGGACCTAGGCGTGGTTGTGTCTGATTTTAAAGTAGCTAAACAGATAGATAGATAGAAAAGGCGATGGCAAAAGCTAGAAGGATGCTTGGGTGCATACGGAGAGGAATGGCTAGCAGAACAAAGGAGACGATAGTGCCTCTGTATACAGTAAGTCTTTGGTGCGACCTCATTTGGAGTATTGTGTGCAATTCTGGAGATCGCACCTTCAAAAGGATATAAACAGGATGGAGTCAGTACAGAGGGTGGCTACTAAAATGGTTAGTGGTCTTCATTATAAAGCATATGAGGACAGACTTAAGGATCTTAATATGTACATCTTAAGAGGAAAGGCGGGATAGAGGTGATATGATTGAGACGTTTAAATACCTCCATGGCATAAATGCACAGGGGGAAAGCCTCTTTCGACTGAAAGCAAGTTCTGCTATGAGGGGAAATGGGATGAGGGTGAAAGGATAGATTCAGGCAAGATATGTGGAAATATTTCTTTATGGAAAGAGTGGTAGATCCGTGGAATAGTCTCCCAGTGGAGGTGGTACAGTCCTCATCTCTATCTGAATTCAAAAAAGCATGTGACAAACACAGAGGATCGCTAAAGAAAAAAAGAGGACTGTTGTAGTTGATATGGAAGGACAAACTGGATAGGCCATGTGGTCTTTTTCTGTCGTCATTTTTCTATGTTTCTATTACCAAGCTGGGTTAAAGGTTGGTATGCCCTATTTGTAACTAGGTCTAATGTTGTTCAAGGGACCTAGTTAAAAATAGCACATGCCAACCGTTAGCGCAGCTTAGTAATCATGCCCTAAAAGTTTTCCTGAGGCAATGGAAGGTGAAACGACTTGAATCTAGGCTTCCCTGCTTTTTGCCACTAAGTGGCTACTGTACTCCAGTTACGCTGGTAATTAAATTTTAAATTACTACAAACTCTCTATATGGTACATATCCAAAAAAGGAACCCGAGTAATGTGTGTGTGTGTGTGTGTAGATATATAGATAGATAGATACAGATAGGTGTGTGTCTGTCTAACGTCTTTATTTCGACAATTTCTGGTTGCCATCCTTCTTTTTTTTTTTTTTTTTTTTTTTTTAATTTATCAATCGTTTACATCTGTCTTTTTGAATGTTTAAATAACTTATATGCTACGAGATGTTCTCACTTATTTTAGGCCACCGTGTGTGTTATATATAACCACAACAAGGTTACATAACTTATGCTTGTAATATCAACAGTTAGAAAGTCCTTCCTCTCTAGTCTTGTTCATTAATTAAGACTCATGAAAGTAATAGAATGAGTATTGGGGGCCTTTGTGATAATCTGTTATCAGTGTTTGGAATAACTAGTTTTAATTTTCTTATAGAAGATTAAATAAAAGTGATCTGATCTCCAGTAGATAAATACAAAGAGAAACAAAAAAAAGTGTATCTCTATTTTTCTGGATTATTTTTTGTATTCAAAGGCTTTATTAACAAAACGAACACAAGCAGAAATTCCACAGATACTATAAACAATCCCATAGTGTGCTATCTAGCATGATCCCCCAATTCAAATGAACAGCTCTTTTATAACTTTAGTTTTATCAATAACCTGAGTCCCACAAGAAAAAAGAAATAGAAAATGCCCCCCTTCTTCCTCTCCACAACACCTTTTCCTTCAATTCCCCATTCCTAACCACCCTGCCCACCTCCCTCTACTCCTATAGCAGAATGTTCCTGTCAAAGCTTCCTACTAGGAGATACCTATTAACTGGGCTATCTTCATACATTTGTAGACTAGCTTTGAAGGCTGAAACCTTCTTCCTTGGGTCAGGACAGTATCGGCAGCAGAATATGCCCTGAGATATAGGTGACTCATTAAAGCAGTAGGAGGCTGTGATTGGTTGATCTTCTAACTCTCTTGCTGAGAGGATGTTGCAGGAGAGTGTCAAAAAAGGCTTGCCGAGAGGTGGTGAATGGTCTTAAATATGGTTAGGGAGGCTTTGTATCTAATCCCCATGTGGATGGGGAGCCAGTGAAACTGTTTTAGAGTTGGTGGGGTGATATGCTCTCGTGGAGCGGTGCCTGTGATTATTCTGGCTGCTATATTTTGAGCAAGCTGTAACTGGAGTAAGGATGATTAAGACTTATTTTCCTTTCAGGGCCCTCTCCATAAAATCATCAGTGCTGTGACATGCTGTCCTCCAATGGAGGTGGCAGGAGTTGCACTTATGGTCTGTTCTGCATTGTATCTCTGAGCATTAATTCTCATCTTTAACATTTGGTGTGTCTCTCCAGTGTAGTAGCCCTTTGTAGGTTTTCTGCATTGAATCATGTAAACAACATTAAAGGAACATGTTTAGGATTTCCTTATATTAAATGTTTTTCCCATGTGATTTAACTGGGGGGTCCTGTGATGTGTTGGCTCAGTTTGCAGCTTGGTATATTGCAAGACGTTGTGCCAATCTCATCTCTTTGGGCTTCTATTGGGAGTCTGCTTCTCATTAATTTGTTTCAGAATTGGTGGTTGTCTGAGGGCCAATATTGGTGCAGCAGGGAATATCTCAATAATTTGTCTTCCTGGATCAGCAGTTGTAAGTCCCATTTATGATTTTTTTTTCTCTTTTTCAAACTCTGGGTTGTATGTCCCTACAGGGGGGCCTCTCTGAGTTGTCTTTTTCTTTGTATAGTAGTAGGTTGTCTCTGGATCTTTTGAGTGAAGTGGTAATTTTCTTGGAGATGATTTTGAAACTATAGCCTTTTTGTTTGAAGGATCCAGCCAGGAGATGGAGGCGTTGATCCCTGTCTTTTGGGTCAGACAGGGCCACTTTTACCAAAAGGCAAAAGGGGCAGTTGCCCTAGACCTAGCATATAATAAAAAGAAGTCGTTCACTGTAATCTTAATACTGGACTGGATAAATCAAACAATCGTCCTCAAAAAATGAAGTATACAAAAAATTTCTTCAAGGTCTCAGTTAAACCTGTGGCACAGCCTTTTCGACTCGCGTCAAATTAAGGCTAATTGCACATTCACATCAGTGACCTCCTCAGAAATTAAAATCAGAACCCTAAATCGCTATGGGGTGTTTTTTTTCAGAATTAACTCTTCTCAAAGTGTTATTAAAATAGTATAAGCGGAGATAACGAAAACTGCTTCCCCAAGTGCTAAGGGTCTGTGCTCTTATTCCACCTCTTTCACTTCTTCGGATCCCAACGTCAATCTCCGGTACCTCTAGGACGTTTCACAGTGATGTTTCCTCAGGGGATCGTAAATAAATCTAAAAACAAACAAAGTGAAAAACCACAATAAACCTCCAATCCTACCCTTTTAAATACTTATCCCTCACACGTAAAATCACCCAGATAATCAACAATAAAAATCTTACCAGAGATGCTGCCCGCGTCTTTACTCACACGAGTATAACTTCGAAAAATCTCATTCCGCTCCACAAAAACGGATAGCGGGCATGCGCGGCGTTTTTGTGGAGCTGAATGAGATTTTTCTAAGTTATACTCATGTGAGTAAAGACGCGGGCAGCATCTCTGGTAAGATTTTTATTGTTTATCTGGGTGATTTTACGTGTGAGGGATAAGTAATTAAAAGGGTAGGATTGGAGGTTTATTGTGGTTTTTCACTTTGTTTATTTTTAGATTTATTTACGATCCCCTGAGGAAACATCACTGTGAAACGTCCTAGAGGTACCGGAGATTGACGTTGGGATCCGAAGAAGTGAAAGAGGTGGAATAAGAGCACAGACCCTTAGCACTTGGGGAAGCAGTTTTCGTTATCTCCGCTTATACTATTTTAATAACACTTTGAGAAGAGTTAATTCTGAAAAAAAACACCCCATAGCGATTTAGGGTTCTGATTTTATTTCTGAGGAGGTCACTGATGTGAATGTGCAATTAGCCTTAATTTGACGCGAGTCGAAAAGGCTGTGCCACAGGTTTAACTGAGACCTTGAAGAAATTTTTTGTATACTTCATTTTTTGAGGACGATTGTTTGTTTGATTTCTCCAGTCCAGTATTAAGATTACAGTGAACGACTTCTTTTTATTATCTGCAAGTATCGTTCAAGAAGTAGGGGCCACTGGTATATGTCTAGACCTAGCATGGCAGGGGGCCCATTGAATGAGCACACAGTACTCTATCCTGATAACTCTATTGGCCAATGTCTAATTCTCAAAATGACAGGAAAAAATGTGAACAGTAACACAAACCCTGCACATAGGTACAAGGGGAAGAGGAGAGAAAGGAAATGGATTAGGGAACAGATTAGGTCCTTACTACTACTACTACTACTATTACTACTACTACTGATCATTTGTATAGCACTATAAGGTGTATACAACGCTGTACAGACACATGTAAAAGATGGTTCCTGCTCATCAGAGCTTACAGTCTAGTCAAGACAGACAACACAACACCTGAGGACAAGGATACATCTAGGGAAATGGTGAGGAAACACATAAGAAACTAAGCGGATCAGGATTCAAAAGCGGCCTCGGAGGTGAGTTTTCAACCTGGATTTGAAAAGGGCCAGAGATGAAGTCTGACGCACAGACTCAGGTAGTTCCTTCCACTTTGTTCCAGGCATAAGGAGCAGCAATCGGTCTGGAGTTGGCAGTAGAAGAGAAGAGTACAGATGGAAGGGATCAGCTAGAAGAGCAGAGTTTCCGAGGAGGCGTGTAGGAAGAGATAAGAGGAAAGGCAGTGAGGAGCAGCAGAATGAGTGCACTTATAGGTCAGTAGGAGAAGTTTGAACTGGATATGAAGATGGATAGGGAGCCAAGGAAGTGACTTCAGAAGAGGGGTTATATGAGCATATTGAGGCTGGTGGAAGGTTGGCCGCAAAGCAGTTTTGAACAGATTGAAGAGGAGGGAGATGATTCAGAGGGAGACCAGCAAGGAGAAGGTTGCAATAGTCTAGGCGGGAGGTGACTAAAGAGTGGATAAGTGTCTTAGTGGTGTGTAGAAAGAAAGGGACACATTTTGCCAATGTTATAGAGAGAAGTGACAGGTTTTAGCTGTCTGGAAATGTGCAGAGAATTTATTTAAAAGGTTGTGGTTTTCTTATACCGCTTTTTTTTTATCGTCCCTCCAGTCCAGTGCTGGAAGAGGTGCTCATGTCATCTTTTGATGACCCTAGTATAAATACCAGAGGGACCTCCTACATGCTTTAGTCATTCAGTCTCCAAGCAGCTGGAGGAGGTGGTAAGCCAGGGTGCTGGATTCACTAGAGCAACAACTAAGGAGAGTTAGGTTTAGTTTCATTGAATTGTATTTGATTGAATTTTATTAGTTTAGTTGAGAGAGCAAGCTCCTTTAAATCTTCTGCTGATTGCCTGCATTTTCAAAAAAAAAGTGCTGTGGAGAAGCCTCCCCTCCCCCCTTTCCTTGGAGTGAGCGGGTGTGGTGCAGAGGCTCTCCTTGGGCCTGGCAGCCGGCTCCCGAACCCCCTGAGAGGGTGAGGAGCCAGTGGAAGGCTACAGAGCAGCACCGCAGTAAACGGGCAAATTCCGGAGGTCCCCCCTCCCCACGACGCTGGCCGCAATTCCGGCTGAGCGTGGGAAGAGGTAAGAGGCAGCAAAAGCCAACGTTTTTAGGAGGCTGCTGTGGTAGTAAGAACCTTGTCCTCAAAGGTTTGTGCACTGAGCGGGAAACGGAAAGAGAACTGTTTGGCAACAGGCTTTTGGGTGGGCCGTGCTGACTTAATTGGGAGAGCAGGCCCAGTCGCATGGCATGGCAGCAGCGTGGGAAGAGCAGAAAAGTAGCTTTCCTTTTTTTTCTTTTCTCTGCTTGGATCTTTCTCCTTTCAAGCACATGTTGGGAGCCCTCGCTGGGGGACTTTGCTTAGGGAGTGTGGACAGACATTTAAACTAGGGAAAGGGGGTGACGGATGGAGAAGGACAAGTTCAGTATGTCACTCTCGGCAAAAGAAAAACAACATTGGAAACAGCCACACACTTGAACAACACATCAATGGCAAGCGGGAAGGGGCGTGTAGAACAAAACCCATGCAAAAGGCAGGCAAGCCATTCAACAAATGCTGGAAAGCAATGAGTACAAATGCACAAAGCCTGGCCAACAAAGTTCCTGATCTGGAAGCCCTAATGGTGGAAATGGACTTGGACATCGTGGCCATTACAGAAACGTGGTTTAACGAGTCACATGAATGGGATATAGCCATAGCTGGCTATAATCTATTTAGAAGAGATACGGGGCTACTCCTCCTTTTCTACTCTCTCTATGTGAAAAGCAATATTAAAGCTCTTGAAATACAGGGGACATGGGGAAAAGAAGAAGCGCTCTGGATTGTGTTGGAAAGAGGAAATGGCACTGTTATCCATGCTGGTGTGGTCTACAGGCCTCCAACTCAAACTGAAGAAATGGATAGCGGCTTGATTGTTGATATTGCAAAGATAGCCATGAAGGGGGAAGTGACCATATTGGGTACTTTAATCTACTCGATGTGGATTGGAGTGTTCCTTCTGCAAATCTGGAAAGAAGTAAAAAAATTTGTGGATTCCTTCCAAGATACGTTACTTAAATAAATGGCAGGGGCGGCCCAAGGGGGGTGCGGGGCCATGTGCGGAGACTCGGTGCGGGGCTTCATTTGCATAAGTGGCCTTATTTGCATAATGTTACCATACACTAACTTTTAGTAAACATGTCTCTTAATGAGTGTATGGATAAAGAAAGACTAAAATATTTCTACATTACTATAATCCAGTGCCAACCGCCAGGCACATTAGGAACTACTACAAACGCTGCCCATTTAGAACCCATAGCAAACCTGCCGTATCCTGACAGCATTACCAGGATTCACAAAGCACCATACCCTACCTATCAAAAGGCAACACTGCAAATATTAAACCACTACATTTTAGAGAATACTGGGGAAAGAGAACAAGTGGCAATGTCAAATAGGAATTACATAAACAGAATACCTCAGCTCAGTTACACATGCAGAACATAGACCATCACCAAACAAGGAATCACAATTTAGAAACAGGAAGGCAATAATTAAACTGGGAACCCCAAAAGCCAAACTTGGAATGTACAACAACACTGTAGAAATAAAACTATAAATTAATTTCCTCTTGTACCAAACAAAGCGCAGACGTTAATGATGCACATTTCCCAGAGCTTTCATATTCCAGTTAATAAATTCAAAATAAAGAGAGATCTTTCTACCTTTTGTGCATTTTTTTCAGTTGCAATTGCTCCAGCCACTTTCTTCTGGTTTCTTCATGTTTTCTGCTAACTGTCCATCGTCTGCTGTCCATTTGTTCTTTCTTCTCTCTTCTAGTTTTTTTTTTTCCATTCTCTCTCTCTACATCTGCTTTGACATACTAATCTTTCTCCATTTGCTCTTTCCTCATTCCTATTTCATCCACACAAATTTTACCCCTCCATCCTCAATCCCCACTTACTCTCCCAATACCCGGCCAATTGTAGATTTTTCATCCCTCCCACACAAAATATTTTTCCCCTCTCCATTTTACTCTCCCAGCCCCATCCCATTCTAATCCTCCCCCAACATCAGCTCCCTTCTAGTTCCAGTCTCACCCAGCATCCATTCCCTTCTAGTCCCTGCATCAGCCCATTTCCAGTCCTAGCCCCCCATCAACCCATTTCCAGTCCTAGCTCCCCCATCTATTTTCAGTCTGAGTCCCTTCATCAGCTCATTTCCAATCCTAGCCCCACCATCAGCCCATGTCAAATCCTAGCTCCCCTCCACTCAGTCCAAGCCCCCCATGAGCCTACTTCCAGTTCTAGCCCCTCCATGAGTCCATTTCAATTCAAGCCCCCACCACAGCCCATTTCCAATCTTAGTTCCCCCCAACAGCCCATTTCCAGTCCTATCCTAGCTGCTCCATCAGCCCATTTTCAGTCCTAGCTCCCTTCCCTCACAGCCCATTTCCATTCCAAGCTCCCTCCCCATCAGCTATTTGCAGTTCAAGCCTCCCCTTCCACTCAGCCCATTTCCAGTCATTGCAACCCCCAACCCATTACCAGTCCTAGCCCCCCATCAACCCACTTCCAGTCCTAACCCCCCATCACCCCATTTTAAAGTTTAAGCCCCCCCTATAACTCATTACCAGTCCAAACCCCCCATCAGCCCACTTTCAGTCTTAACCCCATCAGCCCATTTCCAGTCAGCCCCCCATAGCTCATTGCCAGTCCTAACCCCCCCCCCCATCAGCCCACAGCCCATTACCAGTCCTAACCACATCAGCCCTCCTCAAGTCCTAACCCCTCCCCATCAGCCCATTTCCTGTCCTAGCCCCCCCATAGCCCATTATCAGTCCTAACCCCCCCATAGCCCATTAGCAGTCATAACCGCCCTTCACCCCATTTCCAGACAGCCCCCATCAGCCAACAGCCCATTACCAGTCCTAACCCCCCCCCATAGCCCATTATCAGTCCTAACCCCCCCATAGCCCATTACCAGTCCTAACCTCCATCACCCCATTTCCAGACAGCCCCCATCAGCCCACAGCCCATTACCAGTCCTAACCCCTCCCCATCAGCCCATTACCAGTCCTAACCCCCCATCGCCCCATTTCCAGACAGCCCCCCTCAGCCCACACCCCATTACCATTCTTAACCCCCCCCCCCCCCATCGGCTTATGGCAAAATTAAAAAAAAAAAAAAAAAAAAAAAAGCTGGCTCTGGCGGCAGCGGCAGAATGAAGTGTCCCGCGGGGCCTCCTCTGCTCGCTGAGCCCCTCTGCAAGGGCTTTCAGATTCGCGAAGGGAGAGTGTCTCCCTCGCGTCTCTGTTAAGCCCGCAGGGGCTAATGGGAAATTTCTCATCTGCCCCTTTAGATGCGAGGGGCTGATGGGAAATTTCCCATTAGCCCCTGCGGGCTTAACAGAGACGCAAGGGAGACACTCTACCTTCGCGAATCTGAAAGCCCTTGCAGAGGGGCTCAGCGAGCAGAGGAGGCCCCGTGGGACACTTCATTCTGCCGCTGCCGCGACGGCGGCAGCAGCAGCAGCCAGAGCCAGCTTTTTTTTTAAAAATGTAATTTTAAAAAAAGCAGAATGTTCTTTGCGCGGGGCCCCCTGAAACGCGGGGCCCTGTGCAAAAAACATTCTTGCTCAATGGACGGGCCGGCCCTGATAAATGGTGATTGGAACCGACCAGGGAGAGCTCCGTGCTGGATTTTAGATCTCGCCAACGGAGATAGTGTGTCGAATATCCAGGTGGGTATCTATGTGAGCAGCAGCAATCATTACACTGTGTGGTTTGAGATAAAAGCCAAGGTGGAATCCAATCACATCAAACTCAGTCTTAGACTTCAAAAATGCTGACTTCAGTAAAATGGCCAAATACCTGAAGGAGGAGTTGGTAGGATGGGAGGGGTTAAGGGAAGTGGAATTGCAATGGGCTAAACCAAAGAAAGCAGCAAAAGGTGCAACGGATACATATATAAGGAAGGTAAATAAAAACAAGAGGAAAAGGAAACCTATTTGGTTCTCCAAAGAAGTGACTGCACAAATAGAGGCAAAAAACATAGCGTTCACACAATTTAGAAGCTTGCAAACAGAGGACCACAGAAAAGAATACAAGATCAAACTAAAAGAGATAAAAAGAGAAATAAGGATAGCAAAATCAAAGGCAGAAGAAAAGATGACTAAAGATGTGAAATGTGGCGGCAAGACTTTTTTGAGGTATATTTGGGAGAGGAGGAAAATAAGAGGTGGAATTGCAGGACTCAAAGCGCTGGGAGCAGATTCGTGGAAAGTGACATTGAAAAAGTAACAATGCTAAACAAATACTTCTGCTCTGTTTTCACTAGAGAAACTCCTGAAGAAGGACCACCTGTGATTGACAAATATACAAATGGGATTGGAGTAGATACCACACTATTCACAAAAGATGATGTGTTAGAACAGCTTGCAAAACTGAAAGTGGACACGTCTATGGAACTGGATAGGATACACACCATGACACTGAAAGAGCACAGAGGTTCTTGCAGGGCCTTTCAAGGATGTTTTTAATAGATCCTTGGAGACAGGAGACGTTCTACATGACTGGAGAAGGGCTGATGTGGTACCTCGCCACAAAAGTGGTAATAGGGAAGAAGTGACAAATTACAGGCTAGTAAGCCTTACCTTGATGGTGGAAAAAGTAATGGAGGCACTTCTGAAAGAGCAAATAGTGGACTTCCTTGAAACCAACAGGTTGCATGATCCAAGGCAACATGGTTTTACCAAAGGACAATCTTGCCAAACAAATCTGAGTTCTTTGACTGGGTGACCAGAGAACTAGATCAAGGACATGCAATGGATGTGATTTGCCTTGATTTTAGCAAAGCCTTTGATACTGTTCCTCATAGGAGGCTTATCAATAAACTCAACAGCTTGAGGATGGGTCCCAAGATGGTGAACTGGATCAGAAATTGGTTGACTGACGGTCAACAGAGGATGACGGTAAATGGAACTCAGATGAAAGGAAGGTGATTAGCGGTGTGCCTCCAGGGTTTGGTCTTGGGACTGGTACTGCTCAATATATTCGTGAGTGATATTGCCAAAGGGCTGAATGGAACAGTCTGTCTTTTTGCAGATGACACCAAAATTTGCAAAAGAGTGGACTCCCCTCAGAGACTGGGGAACATGAGGAAAGATCTACAAAAGTTGGAAGAATGGTCTAATGCTTGGCATTTAAGATTTAATGTGAAGAAGTGCAGTGTAATGCCCTTGGGAAGCAGAAATCCAAGGGAATTGTATGTGATAGGGGGCGAGAGATTGATGTGCACGGACCAGGAGAAAGACCTCTGTGTGATTTTATTTCTGATGATCTCAAGGTGGCGAAACAATGTGACAAGGTGGTGGCAAAAGCCAGAAGGATGCTGGATTGCATACAGAGAGGAATTGTCAGCAGAAAGGAAGAGGTACTAATGCCACTGTACAAGTCGCTGGTGAGGCCTCACTTGGAATATTGTGTTAAGCTTTGGAGACCGTATCTTGCAAAGAATATAAAAAGGCTGGAAGTGGTTCAGAGGAAGGCGACCAAAATGATTTGGAGTCTGCATCAGAAGACTTATGAGAAGAGACTTGAAGACCTAAATATGTAAACTCTGGAGGAGAGGAGGGACAGGGAAGATATGTTTCAGACCTTTTAAATACTTAAGGAGGAGTAATGGACAAACAAACCTCCTCCAACAACGGGAAAGCTGTAAAACTAGAGGGCATAACATGAAGGTGCAAGGGGTTAAACTGAAAGGTAATGTCAGGAAATACTTTTTCACTGAAAGGGTGGTGGATGCTTGGATGCTCCGATGGAAGTGGTGGGGGCAAACACCATGACAGAATTCAAAATGGCATGGGACAGACATAGTGGATCCCTTTATAACAGGATAAAATCAAAATAAGGATAACTATCTCTTATATTTGAACAAATAGGGGTGACCTACACAGTGTGGCAAGTGCACCTACTCTTGCCGCCTTGCTGGGCAGACTAGATGGACCATACTGATCTTTATCTGCCGTCATATACTATGTTAGTAGAGGAAAGTATAGTGTTAAAAAAAATAAAAAAAGGAAGTGTCATTTGCCTGGGGCCTTAGCACTGTTGGTTTATCAGTGCAGTTTCTGCCGGGCATTTTTCAGGCTGATCCCTGCCTGTCTGGCAGTATGCCATCCAGACCCCAGTGTCTGGTGTGTGGTACACGGCGAGGGGCTGTGTCAGGCAGGCATTTGTAGGGGGGTGTGCACAGGAGGCAACCTCTATAGAGCAAGCCTAAGGGACAGTCTGTCGCGGCAGAAGGTGCCTTCTCTGGTTGGAGAACAGCAGGACCCCATGTCCTCCCTGTTGGAGTCTCAGGAGACTGCTTCCTGCTTCTTGGCCACTCCCGGTCTCTCCCTCCCATAGACTCTGGGTCAGGTAGGGGACCCGGATGGTTTTTCACAGAGTTTGTGCTTCTGCTTCATCAAGCATTTTTCTTGCGCCAGCAGGGCAAGGGCTGGTTCCTCGGAGGCAGAGCATGAGGGAAAGCATCTAGAGGTTCCTGCGGGGATGGAGTCAGCAGCAATCCCCATGAAGAAGCTGAGGCCCTTGGAGGAGGGCCCGGATTGTTCTCTGGTGTCAGAGGGTCTGGAAGGGAAGGATCATGACACAGAGTTGGAGGTCGAAGAGGATGGTGAGATCCCAGAGCGCAAAGAGCAGGCAAGGGTTGTCCAGATGTTCCACTGGGGGGAATTACTGGCGCTCATCGCAGAATCCCTTAAAGCTCTTAATATGCCCGCTACTCTTCCGGTGGAGGACAACTCTTTGGAGGATCCCTTGCTGCAAGAAGTACAAAGAACGCAGAGGGTTTTTCTGGTTCACAGAGTGGTTCGACAGATGATCCAAGAAGAGTGGGATATGCTGGAGGTGGGCCTCGGGAGCAAGGGCTATGGCCTGGCTCTATCCTTTTGTGAGCTCTTTTGGCCGCCGACAGTAGATGCAGCGTTCTCCGTGTTTACCAAGAAGACAACAGTTCCGGTGGAAGGTAGTGCGGTCCTCAGGGATGTGCAGGATATGAAATTGGACAACTTGTTGAAGCAGATATTTGACATGAATGCCCTTTTGCTTCAAGCCTCCATTTGTGGGGCATGGGTTGCTAGGGCCTGCCTCTGATGGTCTCGGCGGATACAGCAGGGAGAGCCGGCAGCAGAGCAGGCTGGAGAGGCGGCCAGGCTGGAATTGGGGGCAGCATATTTAGCAGATATCCACTATGACCTTATTCTAGGTCTCTCGAAGAGTATGGCCTCTGGTAGTGGCTCACTGTTATCTGTAGTTGCATAACTGGGTGGCGGACAGTTCCTCAAAGGCCCGGTTAAGCAAACTCTCCTCTTTAGAGGAAAACTGCTCTTCGGGGAGGATCTCAAGAAATTAGTGAAGGACTTGGGCGAGTCCAAGGGTGGTCGCCTGCCGGAAGATAAGCAAAAACCAGAGCCGCTCCTCTTCAGCGCCTAAAAGACAACAGCAATGAGAGTTTAGGTGTTTTCCATTCCTCAAGATTTAACCAGTTCCAGAGGGGAAAGTTCCCCTACAGGGGCCGAGGGTTTTGAGGAGCGAGCAGGGGTTTTGCAGCCTCCTCGCCCTCGGGTCTCAAGAAGTCACAATGAAACGAGGAGGGCCCAGGTGGCGGTACAGCCCGTAGGGGGTCAGCTGCAGGGGTTCTACCCTGCTGAGTCCAAATCACATCTAACCAATGGGTGCTGGAAGTCATCCGAGAGGGATACGCCCTAGAACTCGAGCACTTGTTGGCCAATTTCTTCGTTCAGTCTCCCTGCAAGGCGCAGGCCAAGGTGGCAGTTGTGCAGGATACCTTGGCGCAGCTGCTGCAGCTCAGGGCCATGGTGCCAGTTTCCCATGACCAGTATGGTTGCACTCAGTACTCCATTTACTTTGTGGTACCAAAGAAGGAAGGCTCCTTTCATCCAATCCTCGATCTCAAGCGGGTAAACCGCTGTCTGCAGGTGTCACATTTTCACATGGAGACGCTGTGGTCCGAAAAAGAGAGTTCCTTACATCTCTGGACCTGCCAGAGACCTACCTGCACATCCCAATATGGCAGGAACACCAGCAGTTCCTTGGGTTTGCAGTCCCTATGGGGCATCTCCAGTTCTGGTTATTACCATTCGGTCTGGCGACAGCACCACACACCTTCACCAAGGTTATGGTGGTGGCGGTGCTTCGCAAGGAAGGGATCTTAGTGCATCCGTACTTCGATGACTGGCTGATTTGAGCAAAGTCAACAGACTAAAGCAAACAAGCCACAGCCCGGGTGGTGCAGTTTCTGCAAAGTCTAGGCTGGGTGGTCAATGTGGGCAAGAGCCGGCTGACCCTTTCTCAGGACCTCGAGTACCTGGGGGCAAAGTTCGATACGCACGCAGGAAAAGTTTGTGTTTTTTTTTGGGGGGGGGCGTTCTTCCAGTGTGGCAGGCGCAGGGGCTTTGCAAGATGGTACGTCAGTTTCTAGCCAGGTCCGATCCTACAGCCTGGTAGCTCCTGAAGACTATAGTGGCCACTCTCAAACTGGTGCCATGGGCAGAAGCACACATGAGACCATTGCAGAGGGCCTTGCTCCAATGGTGGTCCCACCAGACATATCCCTTTTATCACAGAGGCTCTCCTGTCCGCTGGAGACCAAGCAAGCACTCAGGTGGTGGCTTTGCCCAGAGAGCCTGGAAAATGGGATGTCACTTGAATTGCCATCGTGGGTTCCATTAACGATGGACGCCAGCCTGTCTGGCTGGGGGGCCCATTGCGAGGGGTGCTTTGCCCAGGAGCAGTGGAGCATACAGGAGAGGAGTTGGTCGATCAACAAGCTGGAGATGCAAGCCATGGTCCTAGCACTCCAGACGTTCCAACCCTGGTTGCAGGAGAAGGCGGTACGAGTGTTCTGACAGTGCAACCATGGTAGCCTATATCAATCACCAGGGGGGCACAAGCAGTGTACCCTTGGAGGAGGAGTCTGGCCAGCTGTTAAGCTGGGTCGAAGAACACCTCCAGGCCCTGTCGGCGGCCCCTGTGGCAGGGATCAACAACATGATAGTCCACCATCTCAGTCGTGCGTGTGGATCCCGGGGAATGGGTGCTCAATCAAGAAGTGTTCACCCAAGTAGTGCGCTGCTGGGGCATTCTGGTCATGGATCTTATGGCAATCTTCGAGTTCGCAAAAGCCAGTCGCTGCTTCAGCAATGGCGAGAGAGGATGTCTGAAGGGCTGGACCTAATTCAATGGTGGACCAAGGAAGGACTTCTGTACGTGTTCCCATCGTGGGCTCTAATAGGGCAGGTTATACAGAGGATCAAGGCTCACCGGGGTCTAGTGATTCTCATCACTCCGCATTGGCCAAGGCAACAGTGATATGCAGATCTTATAAGGCTTCTGGAGAGTCGTCTGTGGCATCTCCTAGTGCAAGAGGATCTGCTAATGCAGGGACTGGTGCACATGCCGCAAGTAGATTGATTCTCTCTTACAGCCTGGCTCTTGAGAGGGCGTGGCTAACAAAGAAGAAATATTCAGCCTTGGCAGTCTCCACCTTGTTGAAGGCCAGGCATAGGTCTACCTCTCTAGCTTATATTCGTGTCTGGCGCATCTTCGAGGCATGGGGTGCAGACAGATTTGGATGTCCAAGGCGTCTGTGTCGGATGTCTTAGCGTTTTCTGCAGGACGGGTTTGATAAAGGCTTGGCAGCTAGCTCCTTGAGGGTCCAACTGGTGGCAATTTTTCATGTTATCAAGGGAAGGTCCAAGGGGTAGTGTTTGGGGGGGGCGTACCCTGGTATGGGAAGGTTCCTAAGGGTGGTGACGCATTTGCATCTGCCGATAAGGACAATGGTGCCACCGTGGGATCTCAATTTGGTGCTAGAAGTGTTGGTATGGGAACCGTTTGAGCCTTTGAGCAGAGCTTCGCTCAAAGATCTCACCCTCCAAAACGTTTTTTCTCTTGGCCATATGTTCCACGTGCAGAATTTCGGAACTTCAGGCATTGTATTGCCGGGAGCCGTTTTTGTTTTCCAATGAGAGGGTAGTCCTGAGGCCGGTTCCCTCCTTTTTGCCCAAGGTGGTCTCTGTTTTCCATATGAACCAGGCCGTCATCCTGCCAGTTTTTTTTTTTTTTTTTTTTGGAAGCAGGGAGGAGGGCTCAGCCGGACAACAGTTACACCTCCTGAACATACAGTGTGCCCTGAGGAGGTACTTGACGAGGACAGCGCCTTTCCGCAAATCGGTTCGCCAGTTTGTGTTTGGAGGCCTATGTAGGGAAGAAGCCGTGGCGAAGGCCTCTATTTCTAGGTGGATCAGAGAAGCTATCGCATCGGCATACATCTTGAGAGGTAAACCAATGCCAGTGGGACTGCAAGCTCATTCCACAAGGGCTCAGGCGGCCTCATGGGTAGAGTATAGCTTGGTTCCACCGGTTGAGATTTGCAAGGCGGCTGCCTGGTCATCTTTGCATTCCTTTGTTAAACATTACCGTCTGGATGTCCAGGTGGCAGGGGATGCCTGTTTTTGGATCAGCAGTGCATCAGATTGGTTTGGCAGGTCCTTCCCATTGAATATACTGCTCTTACTTCCCCAGAGGTTTGGGACTGGACTGGAGGGACGATAAGGAAGGTGAAGTTAGACTTACCTGTTAATTGTTGTTCCTTGAGGAACTCAAGTCCCGTCCCGGATCCCTCCCTACATGTCAGTTGTCTGTACCGGGGCCTGAAGCAGGATTCAGAGGTCCAAAAAAAAAAGGAAAGAATAGGCCTCGGGAGGCTTACCTTCGGCAGGGGAGTTGTGGTGAAGATTATCTGTTGCCTGTTCCTTGCTCAGTGAAGGAGACTGGCCGTCACCCAGATGAGCATCTGGTAAGTCTCCACATGTTGGAGGGGGCAGCTAAGGCAACTAGGGGTTGTCTTAGATTGAGGGTCAGGAAGTTGGTGTTATCTGTATTTGGTTCAAGTTTAACTACTTGTTTGCTCCTGTGAGACTGTTTTGTCAATAGGTTACTACAGCGTGTGGGCAGTTCCTCTGGTGTTTATACTAGGGTCATCAAAAGATGACATGTTCCGTCTACAAGCTGCTGGAAGAGGTGCTCAACCCAGAGGTTCGGGACTGGACTGAAGTTCCTCAAGGAACAACAATTAGCAGGTAAATCTAATTTCACCTTATTTCAGTCAAAGCGGTTTACATTGTAACTTAAACTTGGTAATATACATTAAACAGGGACATTGCCTCAGAAAAATCCACGTTATCAATGGAGGGTTAAATGACTTGCCGACTGCCACAAGGAGTGCTAGAGTAGAGTCAAAGATGACCCCAAGATTCTTTGATCTGCCCTTGCTCTTTGTACTCTAGTCTCAGGCCCTTCCCCCTTCCTATCCTGCTACCTATTCCCGAGAGGGAAGGGATTGGAACAGAAGTAAAGGTCTGTGTTTTTTTGTGTGGTTTTTTTTTTTTCTGTGGTAAGTAGTAAAGGGGAAACATAGTTCAGGCCAGCCAGGCATTTCACGGATTACTTTCAACCAATGTTTTATACATTTCTTTCACTTTATAAATTTATAATGTATTCTTTTTGCAATTTTTACCCTGAAAAGTCAGTCACTTATTGGACACCGATTTCTGAAATATGAGTTGCGATCAAAATATTAAGACTTGTACGATAACACAAAAAGTATAATACTGACAATCATTGCACTCATTCTCCTTCAGAGTAGTCCTCTTCTGATAAAACACATTTCCTTCAGTGTTCCTGCCATTACTAGAAACCATTTTGAAATGCTGCTTTTGTTATGCTTTGAAGCTGCTGTGTTGAATTATGCTTAATTGTCTTGAGTCATTGAATCTCCTTCTTTTTGGTGATAATTTCAGTTTTGGAACAGTCACAGGGTGTGAGGTCAGGTGAGTACGGAGGCTGACAGACTTGCTTGATTTGGTGTTTGGTCAAGAACTGCTGGACAAGATGTGATGCGTGAGCTGGGGCTTTATCGTGATGAAGCAACCATTCACTATTCCTGTGCAACTCTTGCCTCTTAGGATGAACTGCATCTCTCAAACGAGTCAAAACTTGGACGTAGTACTCCTTACTGATGGTTTGGCCTTTTGGAGCATACCTGTGATGGAGAATACCCTGGTAATCAAAACTGCGAGCATGACCTTGACATTGCTCCTCACCTAACGAGCTTTCTTGGGTCTGGGAGAGTTTGGAATCTTCCATTGTGAGGCTTGAGCCTTAGTTTCCAGGTCATAACCATAAACCCATGATTCATCACCTGTAATAATCTTTTTGATTTACATCTGAGTCATTTTCAGTGCATTCCAACAACTCTGGCTGCAGACAGTCTATCTTTTTGATCAGGGGACAGGAGTTTTGGCACGAATTTTGCAGACACACGTCTTGTCCCCAAATTGACAGTAAGAATGGACTGTACCGACCCAAAACTGGTGTCCATCTCCTCAGCAAGTTCCCTGATAGTTGGCAATTTGAGCGTATTTCGGCATGCACTGCTTCAACTTTTGTTTTCATTCCTGCTTGTGGTTGGCCTTCCAGAACGTTCATCACTGTCAACACTTTGGCAGCCCTCTTGGAAACATTTGTACCAGTCATAAACTCGAGCATGACTCGTGCATTCATCACCATACATTTGCTGTAACTTGTCATAAGTCTCTTTGCACGAATCTCCGAGTTTCTGGCAGAATTTAATGCAAATTTGCTGATCAACTTTTTTCACTCATCGTGAATTTGATTAACTACTTTTACACGATACCAAACATCACATGATTAAAAACATACAGGTGTTGTGCAGACACACTACGCTATGCACAGGCAGAGCACATAACTAGGTCACTGCATGCTTAATAGCATCGTGATGTAATGTATTGTGTTATAGCTACAAACAAGTCTTGATACTTTTTGATCACGCCTCGTATATTTGTATTCTAGATCTGTATACAGTTTGACATTTAAATGTATGAGTGTTGATATGAATTTAAAATAGGTGGCTGAATATTCTAGCTTAATTTTAAGTGGATAACTTATCCATAAAACTGGCCTAATTTAAAATGGTAAAGTTAACCCATTCAGTGGCTGAACACCCTGAACCAGGTCAAAATGCCCCCTTTCATTATGCAGCTAGAATTTTTAGCCATATAACAATTTAGCCTGAATTTTGGCATATAGCTGCCAGGTTTATTTTAATTTTTTTAACAAGACCTTATGTGATGGGCACTCACTTATGACTACAAAAGGGCTTTTGCATATTGATATCAGGTTGCAAATTACAGTTTTTTTACAGGATTGCTCTGGGAGCATTGGTGATAGGATCTTGATTTTGTTAATTATCAAAATGGGGGGAGGGGGGACAGCATAAGCCTAAATGTTAATGGGAGGGGGTACAAGGTTTAAGGTTTTTGATTCAGCTTCAGTGGCTCCCTATAACAAATCGCCTGATTTACAAGGCCCTCCTACTCACCTTTAAGGCGCTTCACGGCATGTCTGCAACCTCTATCACAGAACTCATTCAACGTACCCCTGAGACAAGAACCAGGAGGTCATGCATGGTGAACTCGCTTGTCATCCCTGCAGCAATTAGAACATGCACCCAATCTATCAAGAATCGTGCCTTTTCCTTATACGCACCAACCCACTGGGAACGCCCTACAATCAGAGCCATCCCTGATCTCATTTCCTTTAGGAAGGCATTAAAGACATACCTGTTCCAACAAGCTTACAACCAGCCACCATAAACAAGGCCTATGCCATTACTACCCAGCATTTACCATAAACAAGGCCTATGCCACTTCTTCCCAAGCATTTACCATTCCTTTGTCTCAGTCAAATGTAAACTGTTCTGCCCTATATAAACTTTTTACTGTTCAAGTTACTTTAAGTTCAATGTAAACTGTTCCATGTAAACGGTTATTTTGTTCTTGTTATATGTAAACCGCACTAATTTCAAAGAGCACGGTATGTGTATATATACTTATAGTCGTACCTTTGATTTGTAGATGTCACCATTAATCAGTTTTGTAGTAATTGCTGGTGTGTATTGGTGGTCCATGGTGCATGGATGCCTCTAAGAAATATTGTCACATTATAAACTATATGGGCCAAATATTCATGTGGACAGGCTATGCTATGGTGCATAGCTGTGCCTGCCGATCCTTAACACTAGATATTCAATGCCAGAGTTATATGCAGCCCTGGCATTAAATATCCAGGGATCACCACACACACCGGAAGCCACAGTAGCAAACCAGGTAGCAGCGATATTGCATGCTGCCCAGTTAGCTCCTGCGCCTAAAAGATAGGTGAGGTTTTCCTGTCTTAGGCGCAGGTTACTAACCGGGCAGCATGCAATATTGCTGCTGCCTGGTAATGGATAGTCTCCACCTGTGCTCCTTCCCAGAATGCCCTGGACGCACCCCGATGCTAAGCGGTTAGCTTCAGAGCCTGTAAGGGCCACAATCGGGGATATTCAGCTGCACTAACCATGTTAATGCTGTTGAATATCCCTCTCGGCCATAGTTACATGGTTTACATGGTTGTAAAACTGTGTAACTACCCTTTGAATATCGGGCCCTAGATATATATTTACAGCCTGGCCACCTTCCTATCAGCTCTCCTCCCTCACTGTCAGTGACATGCTTTTGTGAGTCACATATATATTATGGTAATCTCCAGGAACAAGCAGGAATGTAGTCTTCACATATGGGTATCGTCGGTACCGATGGAGCCTGCGCGGGAACGCTCCCCAGCGTCCAATAGGAATGCTTTTGGGAGCATCCCTCAGCACATGCACGCTGCCTTCCCGCCTTTCCAACTGTCCCTCTTCAGTTCTTTGTTTTCCACGGAGCCGACAGGACATATTCCCTGTCACCGCAGAAAATGTCTTCTTTAAAATTGTTTTCTTGTGGTCGTGTCTGCCTCCGCACAACACCTACCGGTATCGCCGGTTCTTTTTTTCTTCCTTTCTAAAAAAAAATAATTTACGTTTCTGAAGAGAAACAACAGTTCAGAGGTGTGTGTGTGTGTGTGTATCTATATATATATCTATATATATCTATATATATACACATACACATACTTCTGAACTGTTTCTCTTTAGAAACGTTTTCTTTTTGGCGCTAGGCACCATTTTGGGCATTAGGCCCCATTTTTCCTAAAAGATGGAAAAACCAGCTAGTGGTTTCAAAAAATGTATTAAGTGTGGCGGTACCATCTCTGTCGCCGACACCCATGGCTGATGACTGACATGTTTAGGCCCTGACCATTCTCCATCTGAGTGTCTCTCCTTGTATGGGGATGACTAAAAGTGGAAGACAGAACCAAGCTGCAAAGCTCGGTACCCTCTTTTCTTTGGATGCCAGGTCCATTGCATCGACGTCTTCAAGAGCCTCGTCTTCCTCCCATGGATCTCGGGTAACTAAACATAAGAGCCGGTCTTCAAAGGGTAGCTCTCCTTCAAAGCATCGAGAGGCCATTGACATTGCCCTTGAGGAAACTACACTGGCAAAACAGCCCCGGCGGGAGGCTTCAGCCTCCAAAGTATCAACGGGGTTCCAGGATGTTCTCAAGGCTTTGACCTCTGCAGAACTACTGGTGCCATGCTCAGGGGTTCCAGCCACTTTTATCGGTACCGATACCCAGGCATCGGCAGCGTCGATAGACCAGACATTCCTCGCTATAGAGCGCAGTCTTGCAGCTCTCCTTACAGCTGTGGTACCATTGACACCGGTGGTACCGGCCCCGGTGGAAATTTCTCCCATGCCTATTTTTGCTGGCATCGACAGATCGGTACCGGACCAACTTGGTACTGACTTCGATCAATATCGAGACCATGCTTTGCTTGTACATCAGGAACAGAGATACTTTGAATCCTCCGATTCCGATGACTCTGATAATTCTGCTGGTACCAGAGTATTTCTCTTGGAAGACTCCTCCCCAACGCAGAATGTCTCCTCCGGAAGACATGTCTTTTTCAGGATTTTATTCGTGATGTGGCCCAAGGCTTTTCAATCATGGTAGCTCCTGAAAAAGAATCTAGAACAAAGGAATTGGAAATTCTCCAATACCCTAAGGCTCATAAGGAGGCAGCCACTCTGCCCATTCATGAAATTCTTCATGATTTGATGCTCAGAATGTGGGAGACAGCTCTTACCACATCTCCTCATTCTAGGAGACTCGATACCATGTGTCGATTTCCACCATGTCCTGGTTTTCAAAAGACTCATCTGCCACACCATTCAATGGTGGTGGAGTCAGCCATGCGTAGGATGAAAAGTGCAAAGACATGCATCCAATCCTCCAGGTCGTGAATGCAGGACTCTTGACGCTTTTGGGCGTCGAACATTTCAGGCTTCCATGCTTTCAGCTAGGATCAGCTCATATATTTTATATATGGGAATGTTCCTCAAAGAAGTCGCAGGAGATTTGGAGCTTATGAGCCCCCTTCTCCCTGATGACAAACGACAAGACTTCCTTACTCTTGTCAAGCATGCTCAAGACGTCTCCAAGTTTGCAAATCGTGCAGCCTTTGACTGACTGCTTTGAATGCATTAGCAGAACCTCAGCTACTGCCATTGGTGCACGTTCGGATTGCCTGGCTTCAGGCTTCAGACTTGGAGATTTGGGTACAGGATAAATTGGGAAACATCCCTTGCACAGGAGAAAATCTCTTTGGCAAGAATTGGCAGGAAAAGGCTAATGAGATAGATGCTGACAATAGATTGTCAAAATCTACAGCCACTCCAACCAAAAAGAAACCCTATAAAAAAAACCTTTTTCAGCAAAAAGAGGAAGATCTATCCATCCTATACCCAGCAAGGGCAAGCTCAGGGTCAAGTTGCCCAGAAAGGTCAACAACAACAATTCAGACAAAAGAAGCCAAAAGGCCTTAGAGCTCAACCAGCTCCACAGGCCCAGCCCCCTCAAGGGCCTTGACTCCTTCATAGAGAACTTAGCCTTCCTGCTTCTGGAAGGTCCAGAACCCCTAAACATCCCAGGCAGGTTGTGTCATTTGGCCAACAGATGGCACCAAATAGCAGAAAATTGGACTCTGTCCATTGTGGGAGAGGGGTACAAGCTTCATTTTCACAGTATTGCCCCCTCCTACAATCGTAAGAGTTTAATTCCCAAACCTCTACAGACAATCTACTGAGTCGAGAGGTCTCAACACTCCTTGCTCAAGGAGCAATAGAGGAGGTGCCCATTCTTTAACAGGATACAGGGTTCTACTCCACCTATTTTCTTATTCCAAAGAAAACAGGAGGACACAGACCCATTCTAGACCTTGGAGAATTGAACAAATATGTGTTCCGAGAAGTTCAAAATGATTTCTCTAGGAACTCTTCTGCCATACCTTCAAAGTCAGGATTGGCTTTGTTTTCTAGATCTAAAGGATGCATATGCTCACAGGAAATTTTTCCGATTCCTTTTCAGGGGAAAACATTTCCAATACAGGGTTCTTCCCTTTGGTCTGGCTTCGGCACCAAGAGTATTCACGAAATGCATGGCAGTAGTAGCTGCATTTCTGCGAACCCTAGGGATATTCGTCTTCCCTTACTTAAATGACTGGCTGATTCGAGCCCCCACAGTTCCAGAAGCCAGCTTTGCACTGTCTCACACAATGAGAATCCTTCAATACTTGGGGTTGGTTATAAACCTCCCAAAATCCCAACTTGCTCTGTCCCAATCCCTGGAGTTCATAGGAGCTCATTTAGATACCATACAGTCAAGGGCTTTTCTCCCACAGCCCCGCTGTCTTCGCATAGTGCAGCTAGCTTCCCAAGCAGCGGTGAAGTCCTTCCTAACTGCTCGAACTACTACAACTATTGGGACATATGGCATCCATGGTTCATGTGGTTCCCTATGCTCGCCTTCATATGCGAGCAGCCCAGTGGACCCTATCCACACAGTGGACACAGGCCACAGGACATATGTCGGACAAGATATCAAACTCACAATGACTGATTTTGTCCCTCCAATGGTGGCAATCACTGGAAAATCTTCTAATGGGATCTCCTTTCCAGCAACCCCTATTCCAGGCCACCCTAACAGATGCATCACAGGTGGGATGGGAAGCACACCTGCATCATCTCTCTACCCAGGGTACCTGGACTCCACAGGAGGCTTGTCTTCACATAAACCTCCTGGAACTCAGAGCAATCTATCTAGCTCTTCGAGTATTCCATGCCCAGCTCAGCTACAAGACAGTCCTAGTCCAAACGGACAATTAAGTAGCCATGTTCTACGTGAACAAGCAGGGCGGAACAGGCTCTGTCGTTATGCAACAAAGCTTTACGACTATGGGCCCTCGCCAGAGAGCATCAAATTCACCTTCTCGTGGTATATCTTCCAGGCATTCAAAACCTTCGGGCAGACAAACTCAGCCGAGTACTGCTGCCTCATGAATGGTCTCTCCACCTAGACCAGGTGGCCAAGATATTTCAGGTCTGGGGAACCCCAGACATAGACCTATTTGCAAGTCCACTCAATGCCAAATGTCCCCGGTTCTGTTCCAGAATTCCGGCTCAAAATTGCCAGGCAAGGGACGCCTTCCTTCTTCACTGGGGTCACGACTTCCTCTATGCCTTCCCATCCATTCTCCTCATTCCCAAAACACTCTTCAAGCTTCAGAGAGACAGGGGTCGTATGATCCTCATAGCGCCATGGTGGCCACGCCAAACGTGGTATCCCCTGCTTCTACATCTCTCTCAAGCTGCACCTCTGGAATTAGGGTTTGCTCCAGATCTTCTCTCCCAAGAGAATGGGATGCTATGGCACCCGAATCCCCAGTCCCTGCATCTCGGGGCCTGGTTGCTGAAAACTTAGACCTTCAGGATCTCAACCTTTCCCAACAGGTAAAAGATATCCTTCCGGCTTCTAGAAAACCTTTCACAAGATGCTCTTACGCGTTCAAGTGGAAACGTTTTACTATATGGTGTTCTCAAAGGGGGTTAAACCCCCTTATGATACCTTTTGGCATCGATACTAGAGTATCTACTTCATTTATCAAATTCTGGTCTAAAGATCAATTCAGTAAGCGTCCATCTTAGTGCAATTGCAGCTTCCTACAAACCTCTAAATGGACAACCTATTTCCTCTCATCCACTCATATCAAGATTTATGAGAGGTCTTCTATTAACAAAGCCTCCCATCAGGCTACCACCGGTGGCATGGGATTTAAACCTAGTTCTCAAGCAGCTCATGAAACCGCCCTTTGAACCTTTAGCCACTACAACCCTAAAGCTTTTGTCCTGGAAGGTCATCTTCCTAATTGCAATCACCTCTGCACGTCGCATTAGTGAATTGCAAGCTTTAGTGGCTGATCCTCCTTGTACTAGGTTTCACCATGATAAGGTTGTTCTCAGAACTCATCCACACTTTATGCCAAAGGTGGTTTCGCCTTTTCATTTAAATCAATCGATTGATCTTCCTGTATTCTTTCTGAGGCCTCATGCCTCTAATGCAGAAAGGAACCTTCATACTTTGGATTGTAAAAGAGCCTTGGCTTTTTAACTACAAAGAACACAGCAACATAGGTCGTCTCAACTTTTTGTTGCTTTTGATTCTAGTCATTTGGGACTTCCAGTCTCCAAAAGAAATCTATCCAAATGGATTGCACAATGCATATCCTTTGCTTATGAGAGTAAGAGTCTTCCTCTTCAAGGCCATGTCACAGCTCATAATGTGAGAGCCATGGCAGCCTCTATGGCTAACCTTCACTCTGTGTCTATTGATGACATTTGTCGAGCAGCCACCTGGGCTTCGGTACACACCTTTACAGCCCACTACTGCCTAGATAAAGCCTCCCGTCGGGATGCCTTCTTTGGCCAAGCTGTTCTGCAAAATCTCTTTCAGACCTAATTCAACTCCTACCCTCCAACCCTGGTGGGATGCCAGAGATCCATGGGAGGAAGCATGGCCTACCTTACGATAGCCCCAGGAAGCTGCTACCTATCTCCCTGGCATCTTCAGCTAGGGAGTCCCCATATGTGAAGACTACATTCCTGCTTGTTCCTGGAGATAGCGTAGTTACTCACTTGTAACAGGTGATCTCCGGGAACAGCAGGAATTTAGTCTTCACAACCCACCCACCTCCCCTAGGAGTTGTCTCTCTCTCTTTGTCTCTGTCCTCTCTCCCTCTATCCTTTCACTCGGCTACAAACTTAACTGAAGAGGGACAGTTGGAAAGGCGGGAAGGCAGCGCGCATGTGCTGAGGGATGCTCCCAAAAGCGTTCCTATTGGACGCTGGGGAGCGTTCCCACGCAGGCTCCGTCGGTACCGACGATACCCATATGTGAAGACTAAATTCCTGCTCTTCCCGGAGATCACCTGTTACAGGTGAGTAACTGCGCTTTATCTGTACTGCATACTGTTTTGACCTGAGGAAGATGGAGTGGGGGGGGAGGAAGATATTCAAAGCAATCTAATGTGGATAGCAGATTTGTTGATCATGGCAATTGGGATATTTCTGGGTGCCGCCACTAGCATCGGGGTATTCCGGGGGCAGAGCGGAGGTGGCACTGAAGGATAAGTGGCTTAACGGCAATATTTAGCTGCTAACCATTAATCCCATCTTTCGCCACCATAGCTAAGCAGGCAGTAGCTGAATGTTGCTGCTGCCTATTAGCTAAGGAGCTATCCAGCCGGTGGAGGGATATGGCCCCAGCATGGAATATCCAGGTTTGACGTTAATTGGCTAGCCACTTTAGTAGCACTAGCTACTGCCACTGAATATTCCACCCCCCCCCCCCCATGTTTTTAATCTTCGAAAGCTAGTGTACATAAGAAATGCCATACCGAGTCAGACCAAGGTCCACCAAGTCCAGTATCCCGTTTGCAACAGTAGCCAATCCAGGTCACAAGTACCTGTCAGTTTTCCAAAAAGCTACACTGGTTCCACAGTGCTTGTATTGGGGCAAACGGTGGATTTCCCGGGTCCTCTTTAATAATGGTTTATGGACCTTACCTCCAGGAACTTGTCCAAAAGTTTTTAAACCCAGCTACACTAAGAGCTTTTACTACATCCTCTGATAACAAATTCCAGAGTTTGATTATGCATTGAGTGAAAGAAATATTTTCTCTTATGGGCCTTAAATGGGTTACACTGTAGCTTCATTGCATGTCCCCTAGTCTCTCTACTTTTTTTGATGGCATAAACAGTCAATCTACGTTTACCTGTTCCACTCCATTTATTAATTTATAGACCTCTATCATATCTCCCCTCAGCCGTCTCTTTTTCAGGTTGAAGGTCCCTAAACCTTTAAGCCTCTCCTCATAAGAGTATCTTTCCATCCACTTTACCATTTTGGTGGTTTTTCTCTGTACCTTTTCTAATTCTGCTATATCCTTTTTAAGATAGAGCGACCAGAATTACACACAATATTCAAGGTGCACTCTCACCATGGAACGCTACAGAGGCATTATAATATCCTTTGTTGTATTCTCCATTCCTTTCCTTATGATTCCTGGCATTCTATTTGCCTTCTTGGCTGCTGCTGTACACGGGGTGGAGGGTTTCAACGTGCTATGTATCACTTTTTTCTCTTTTGTTTCTATGTTTATTCAACTACCATTTAAAATTGACTAGCACGACTATCACACTACTTTTTATGCTGATCTCCAGTGGAAGATCATGCCAAAGTTGTGAAGCTGGTATGAGCTCTAAAATGCTATCTAAATAGACCTTAGCAGTTCCTTAAGACTGAGTGAGTAAATCTGGAAGTCCTCTTACCCACCCCATAAAGTACAATTTAGAGATCCACATCAGCAGTTCTCTTCAAAGGAGTGACAGCATGAAGGAACAACATAGGAATGCGAGAAACGCTTTATCATGAAGGAGTGACATAACTAAGTCTAAGTTGACTACGCACATGCGCATTCACATAACAAAGTAGTGACAATAATGCACAAAGCATTTACGTAATGGAGTGACAGCACACATAATGAAAGTTTGAAGTTAAATTGTTCTTTATTGCTCTTGGTTGTGGTGCGTGATGTGGGTTGTTGTTTTTTCTTTGTACATTGGTTTGTAGTAGTGTGCGCAGTAACAGTATCTATTGACTGGCTTTATTCCATGATTCCTTGAATGCTTTCTTCTTTTGTCAGTCCTTTGAAAACTTTTTTCTCTTTTTTTCACTCCTTCGTTTGTCTTTTTTGTTCTGTCACCGCTTTTCCCACCTTGTGATCTGGCATCTGCTGTGTCTTGTGAGCGTACATAGGTTTATCATAATTCAGCATAGTTTAGTTTAGTTTTTGTTTTTAAGGTGCGTCATCTGGCATCTCATGCTTCTTGTCAGCATATGTATGCTCGTCACCATCCACATAAGGATAGTATTGGTTGAGCTGCATGAATATTTGGCTGAAATTCATTGTTGGATTCTTGTTACACTTTTGAAATTTTTCTTTCATCTTTCGCTCTTTTGTTAACTTCTTCATGCTGTCGCTCCTTTGATTATAGATCCCACTCCAGCTAGATGAATAAAATATTGCATTATTCAAGCTTTCCAATTAATGGACATGCTTGTCCGTTAATCAGTGCAGGCTGATTTTTACCTCCTTTTGTCGAAAAGGCACATTTCCATAGAGCAGGTAGGAATAAGGATAGGGAACCTTCAATACTTTGAACTATACACTAGTTGGGTTCTTGGGCTGTTCTGAATATACATGAAAGAGAGCTGGATCTGTACACATTGGGGGCAGTGCATTCATCCTTTGCATATTCATCAGGGATATCCTGAAGACCTTACTGGGTGTGGCCTTGAGGACTGAAGGTTCCCCATTCCAGTGCTAAAGGATGATATGTAAATGAGCATCTAGCCTGATTGCAGCATTTTTGGTAGAGAAATTATCCAGGCTGCATTTTTTTTTGCCCCCCAGTAAGGCTTGCCTTGGTAAGTCCTGGCTGTTTGGACTGGTGAATGGGGAGAGCTTGGTGAAACACAGATCTGGGGTTACCTCCTGCCAATCCTGCTTCAGTTAGTTTTCCATATCAGTCTGGAATAATCCACCACCCTCCTGATCGGTTTAACAATATCTTTCTGTTCCTTCTGCTTCCGCCTTTCTCTCACCAGTGCTGGTCAGCCAATCTAAATGACGGCATAGTCACTTAGTGGAGATGCTGTAGAATAAACCTCGGTAATAGATGGGGAGGAAGGAGTCGTCCTATGTACTGAGAAGAGGGATTAAAAATGCAGAAGGCTCTTAGGTTGGTCCAGCCTGCTGTCTGACACTGGATGTCTAGACTGGTGGAAAACTATTAGAAAATGTTTTGAAGGTGGTATCCCAAGACTCCTGCATTATACATACTGTAAATTCATGATCTCCAGGAACAAGCAGGAATGAGTCTTCACATATGGGTACGTCGGTACCGACGGAGCCTGCGCGGGAACGCTCCCCAGCGTCCAATCAGAAAGCTTTTGGGAGCATCCCTCAGCGCCTGCGTGCTGCCTTCCCGCCTTTCCAACTGTCTCTCCTCAGTTTTCGTTTTTCCGTGGAGCCGGCAGGACGTCCTCCTGTCACCGCAGAAAATTTTTTCTTTAAATTCTTTAATTCTTGTTTTCCTGTGGTCGCGGCTGTCTCCCCGACTCCACCGGTATCGCCGGTGTTTCTTTCTTTTCTTTTTATTTAATCCAGGGAATTTTTTTCCCTCAGTTTCAGTTTTAAACTTTGGGCCTTCAGTCCTCTCCATTATGGAGCCGCCTCCTTCTTTTCCTAAGAAGTGCCTTAACTGTGGCAGTGCAGTATTGTTTCTAGACTCCAAGTCATGGTGTCTAAACTGTTTGGGTCCTGACCATCCGGAGCCATTAGGCTACCATATTATGAGAAGAGATTTTCCTTTTCGAGTTTTCCTCGATACAGAGTTCCCTTCCAATGGCAGGGCACCGACCATTTCTCCTTCTCTACAGGATCAGGTAACCCACAAACAGTCTAATCAGACTAGCCAATCCTTGAGTGGTAGGTCTCATGCACAGCATGATGACGGCTCCGGCCTTGCCCTCAAGGATCCTTTGGCTCCAAAACCCCGGCAGGAGTCTTCGGTCTCCAAAGCCTTTCAGGGGTTTCAAGTTGTTCCTGAGGCTCACCCCTCACAGAACATACCTGAGCCATGCTCGGTGGTGGCATCCACTTCGAGCAGTACCGATACCCCGGCATCGGCACTGGTGTTGAGTGATCCACTCTTCACCAGGGATCGTCATCTGGTTTTCTCGGTACCTTCGGGACCGCTCGATACATCCCATATTGACTTTCCAGTATCGGTATCACCGATACTACCACCGATGCCGGTACCTTCCAGACATGCATCGATAGACTCGCTTCCTTCGATGCCGAGTCTGGAATCGATTTTCAGTCTGGAAGACTGGGTACTGACACGTCTCGGATCCGATGCTCACCGATTCCGGATGCTTGGTACCGAGAGTAGTTACCAGAGGCCTTCGGTTTCCTCGGTACCACTTGAGCAGCCTCCGATGACTGTTTTGATGTCTGTATCGTCTTCGATTCCGGCACAGCTGCCGGTATCGGTATCGGTGCCGATACCAGCAGTAGCATCGGGGTCAGCTCCTTCCATGCTTCTTTCACCAGAGTCGCTCCTTTCTATTCCTAGTTCGGAGTCGATACCTGGCATGGATGATGCAGTACTGACTGTCTCACGTCATGACCTACAGTACCAGCATCCATCCCTTAGGGATCCTTTTCTGCACCGGGCAAGTGCCTACTCCGGTGCCCAGGCCAGTCCTTCAGATCTAGCCTGTCCAGGGATGGCTTCTGTTGGAGATCCTTCTTTTCAGAATTTTCTCCTGGACATAGCAACATCCCTTGCTATTCCTACCCCTGGCTATGATCCTGCTCAAAGCTCTCTTTGTTCTGGAGAAAAGGAAAATATAATGCTTCCTTTACATCATTCCTTGCAGGATCTTCTTCTACGAATGTGGGAAGCACCTTTAAGGGTTTCCTCACCTTCTAGAGCAACTGATCTTCTATATCAGGTGCCCCCCTCTTCAGGGTTTCAAAAGACTCAACTTCACCATCATTCCATTGTAGTGGAATCCGCAATGAGGAAGATAAAAAGCAAGAAGAAGCATTATTCTTACCCGCCAGGTCGTGAATCTAGAACACTGGAGTCTATCCCTTCAGGAAGTCACAAATAAATTATCCCTTTTGACTCCTTTTCTATCAGAGCCCAAGGCTGCAGACTATTCCTTACTTCTTAGTCATAGCCAAAATATCTCTTGGTTTCTTTCTCGTGCTTCCCTAGACTCTTTTGAGTCTGTTAGCAGAACCTCTGCTATAGCCATAGGGGCACGACATAGAGCCTGGCTCCAAGCTTTGGACTTGAACAAATGGGCACAACAAAGACTGGGTAATACTCCTTGCACTGGAGAAAATCTCTTCAATAAGGAGTCTTTACATCAGGTTGCTCAGTGCTCCACTGACTTCCCTGTTTCTGGAGGCAATCCTAAGCCTTCTCCTTCCCCAGTAGGTAGGAAATGCCCTACCAAACCTTCTTTCCCTAGGAGAAAGAGGTTTTACTCTTCTCCTGCCCATCATTCAGATGTTCCCAAGCATGGGAAACCTCGTCCTGATTTGAAGAATCCAAACTCTAGCCAGGCTGAATAAACACAGCAACCATGGGGTTCTGATTCATCTCTTTATAACTTACAGTTATCATCTTTTCAACAGAAGTTTTTCACTGTTTTTTCATTCAAAACTCTACACAGGGATTCCTATTCTCAAAACATCCTTTTGCTCTTCGGTATGCTGAGCTGTCAGGCTATTCATGTCTATGGGTCACAGGTTCTTCCTTTTTCCTAACAAGAACAGAGGTTTAACAACTATCACATGATAGTTTTTCTGTACCAACATGAATTTTTCCCTTCCGGGAACTTACCATATGGTAAGCCATTTTTTCAGCTCTTGTATCTCTACCCTCTCCTCCAGGTGTTTCCCCTGTAAGAGGGGTACCATACCACTGAAAGACTTCTTGTCTTTCTTTCCACTGTGGAGTTTTTCTCTGGGGTGAACTCCCTTCTTTTATCTGGGCAGCTCATCAAACAGGGACAAGATTCTCCCCTTCTTCAGTCTGTTCTCTCTGTTTAACACAGAAAGATTCTCTCTGCTGTCCTATTCAGTAGCTGCCCATGCAGGAGTTCCAGTGATTTGACTACTGGTACTTTTCCACAAGTTCCAGTTTTTGTCTTCCACCACTTTTCGGTCTGGCCTTAGTAGTGATTCCAAGACAGTACTTACATCTTTCTTGGGAAATCCTTATCACTACAGGCTTCTAACACTACCTTCTATCCCTGCCACTCCAATCCTTTGGGTTTGGCAGCATAGTTTACTTGGCTGCTGTTTTTTTCCATCAGCCAGTTCTATCTCCCAATTCTTCTGCATAATGTTCTCTGCAATCCTACAGAGAAGCTTTCCACTATGGGCCCTTGCGAGAGAGCATGGAGTTTTTTCTCTAATGACTATCCATCATGGTCGAAAAAGGCTTCCTCAGTCATCCCCCATGACTGTGAGGGTTCTTCACTCCCTACTATCTCCTTTTCGTACAAAGGATATAAGCCTTCTCCGTGTGTAGGTTTAAAGAGTTATCCATCTCCTATAAGGAATATGCTCTTTTTTTCCTTACAGCTTATCCTCATGGTATCCTAATTCTCCATGGACAGCACATATTTAACTAATAACGCATGATACCCCTTCTGTCCCTCCAGTGGGTCAACCTGGTATCTCATCCTATGCGTTTTCTGTCCATTTACCATGCGAGAGTTCTACAGGACTCAGGACTTGCTGTTTACAGACTGATATTATCCTCTGTAATTCATGCAACCATCCTGGTTATTTCACTGGATAGCATTCCTGCGCCATCTTAGCCAGGGGGAATAGATTCTCTATATCTCTTATCAAGTAGGTTCCACCTTCTTGTTATTAAATGAATCTTTCTCCTTCACATCTCCAATGTGAATGTTCTTATGAGCATATCTTATCTGCTTAGTTGCAGACATTTATCTTATATACATACATGAATATATATGTCTATCTCTATATACTTCTCTATAGATATATATATGTCTGTAAGCTATGTGTGCATATGTTATGCCCCTCCAGATCTCACTATAGACATATATATATATATATATATCTGTCAAAATGCTTCCCTATAGGTAGATATGTATGTACATACTTATCTCTCTAACTGTCTATGCTTATAAAGGTTTTTACCTCCCTATAGCTTCCAGACAGTGGGCTTGCATATGTTCATACTGTCCCTCAGTATGTCTAGGGTATTATGCACACAACCACTACTGTGGTACTGACAGCTCTTACTTTAACCCTAGATTTAGGTATCCCTGAAGCTCCATGCTTCAATATCTTTCCCATCTCTCACCAGTTAGGAAAGACAGGGTGGATCTTCAGTAGATCTGAAGTTTCAACCCTTCAGACATCTGTCCTCCTTGGGAATATTGGTTTTCCCATACCCCTACTTCCCTCCAGGACTGGGCTAGTTCATCCAAATCGGTCAGTCTTCCTCTTTTGCTCCTAAATGTTAGTAACTCTGTAGCCAAAAGAGTTCCCAGCTTTTTTCCATAAAGCTTCCACTAAAGACCTGCCGTTTTTTCTACTACCCCAGTTGACACCTGGGTCACCTGTCAATTTCAGATTGCGAACTTCACCTTCCCTTCAGTGAGGTCACCTTGAAGATTTCTCTACTGGACCTCCAGTAGACTCCATCAGCCTCTCTGCTTCCTGCAACCCAGTAGGTGAGGTCCATATTGTGATTGTTCATTTCAATATTTTTCATGATAATTATCATACATGCAAGGACTCCTTACCTGTAGTCCTTAGGATAGCTGTTTTTCCACAGCTACTCTCTTTTCAACTCCTACCCTCCATCCTCAGGATGCCTGGCGATATGAGGTGTAGCATGTTTCAATCTCCAACATGCTAGGGCTCCTGGCATCTTAGCTTGGGAGTCCCCATATGTGAAGACTCATTCCTGCTTGTTCCTGGAGATAGCACAGTTACTTACCTGTAACAGATGATCTCTGGGAACAGCAGGAATAAGTCTTCACAACCCACCCACCTCCCCTAGGAGTTGTATCTCTCTATCTATCTTCCTTTCCTCTTTCTCTCTCTTTGTCTCAGCTATAAAACTCAACTGAGGAGAGACAGTTGGGAAGGCAGCACGCAGGCGCTGAGGGATGCTCCCAAACGTTTTCTAATTGGACGCTGGGGAGCGTTCTCGCGCAGGCTCAGTCGGTACCGATGTACCCATATGTGAAGACTTATTCCTGCTGTTCCCAGAGATCACCTGTTACAGGTAAGTAACTGTGCTGTATCACAGTGGGATGTTGAAGAGCAGGGACAGGATAGACAGCATGTATGTTTTAGAGTGGTAGAGGGAGCAGGGCTGTATTTGGCTACAGTGACATACTTCTGTGTCAGAAAGCTTTTTGGCAGCCTGGGGAAAACGGGGGTGATTCCCTCTTTCCCCATTCCTGGCATAACGTGTCTCCTTTTCGTTCCTGGTCACAGCTCTTCCTGCACAGGGTCTTCGGGTACCGTGGCGTGGTGCTCTTCCCATGGCTGGCACGCTTGTATGACCGAGACATCACCATGTGCACTTCAAGCAGGTGAGAGCCTGCAGCAGACAGATAGATGTACCTGTATGTGCACAAGCACTTGGAGTAGATGAGTCTGCTGCACATACCAATAGACATCTATGCAAGGGTTCATGTTAACGTGTACATATGCACACTCAACTTACTCTGTTCTTTGACATCCACATTTGCTTATGGATGTGTGTAGTTGAGCAGGTGTACAGGTGTGCACACACTTGTGCAGTCGCATACACATACATATGAGAATTAATACACCATCAACATATAAATGCATATATATTATGTACATGCATATGGTGGCACTAGAAGTCTACATCCCCTTCCAAAATGTTCACTTTTTGCTTTTATAGCTGGAAAATAAAATATGCTAAAAGTGTTTTCTCCTTATTGTCCCTCCATTCTAGTCCTGCACTTCTGGGTAGTGCACCTCTTCCAGCAGCTTGGAGACTCAGCATGTCGTCTTTTTGATGACCCCATTGTATTTATACAGCTGGCACCACCCACCAGCTCCAGTATGCTCGGTCTCCAAGCAGCTGGAGGAGGTGATTAACCAGGTTGCTGGACTCACTGAAGAAACAACTAAGGAGTGTAGTGAGGGTTTTTTCTTTGGGCTTGTGTTTATTTTCCTAGTTAGGTCAGGTTATTGGATCAAAAAAAACCCAGAAGGCAGTCAAAGCATTGCAGGAGGAGACCCCCCCCCCCTTCCCTCTGGATGCTAAGGAGAGGGTGTAGAGCTACAGAGCACTGACTGGCTCATTAGCGGCTCCTGAATCCATAAGCGGGTGAGGAGACTGCTGTCCTTGAGCAGAGAGACTGCGACAGTTTTTCCCAACCTGCCTCTTTGCCGAAGCCAGAGGTGGGGGCTGAGCGCAAGGCAGCTGGAAGTGCTGGAGAGGCTGATCCAGGGCATACGGACACTCTCGTCAATTTCTGAGGCAGCAGGTAAAGGTGATCCAAGGTCCGAAGTGTAGGCAGATTAGTAGAGTGCAGGAGAGAGCCCTAGGGGGCTTTGGGGAGCTAGCTGGTACATGGCAGGAAGCCACGTTGCACATGGGCTGTTTTTTTTTGGGGGGGGGGTTGGCGGTGTGGGAAAAAGCGTGCCACTACTCTGGCAGTGCAACAGCTTCGGGCCTTTTCCCCGCAGCACTTCTCCTCCTGGCCCTGGCTTCCTTTAGTGGGCTGTTAACACATGTGGGCCTCTTGAACACCATGGTGTGAAGAAAAAAAAAAAAAAAAAGGGAAAGCTTTTCTTTGTTTTATTTCTTTGTTTTATTTCTCCTATGGGACATTTTAGAACTTAACATGCGCAAATCGGTTGTATGCATGTTAATGCAGTTCTGTGTGCACTAAATTTTAAGGATGCTAGTGCATGCATATCCCTAGTGGAAACTTATCCCAACAGACCTAGGAGTCCAATTGCTGCCATGGGTGCCTAAGCAAATAGCAACGGAGGGAGAAGATTATCCAGCTGCATTTCAGTGCCCTTGTTTGTATTTTGGGCAGGGCGGGGAGCTATATGCTTCGATTTCTAGTGCACCATTTTCCCCTGGAAGGTATGATGGATGGTGTGTTGCTTGGGAGGGGGGGGGGGACATTATTGAAATGCATGCAGGTCTGAAGGGGGTGTAGACTTCCAGTAGGCACTGTATGAATGTGTATGTATATACAGTATATAAAACTATATAATATGAAGTATGTGTATGTATACATGTATTTTTCACAATTTTCAGGAAATTGAAAACATCATACCAGAGATCCATATCTTGCTAATATGGATCTGATTAGAAAATGGGCATAATACAGTAGAATTGTTTTTTGTTTATGCAATTTTATAAATTCATGTGCTAAAAAGAGCGAATATTACTACTACTACTACTGAGCATTTGTATAGTGCAACAAGTCATATGCAGCACTGCACAAACATGTAAGAGACGGTCCCTGCTCATCAGAGCTTACAATCTAGTCAAGACAGACAATATAGAAGGTGTAGGCAGGGATAAACAAGGACAGAAAAAGGAGATCAGGTGAGTCAAGATCCAAAAGCAGCAGTGAAGAGGTGAGTTTTCAGCCTGGATTTGAAGAGGGTTAGAGAAGGTACCTGGCATATAGACACAGGTAGTTTTGTTCCAGGCGTAAGGTGCAGCAAGGTGAAAGGAGCGAAGTCTGGAGTTAGCAGTAGAAGAGAAGGACACAGATAGAAGCAGTTTGCTAGAAGAGCGGAGTTCCCGAGGGAGGTTGTAAGGAGAGATAAGAGAAGAAAGGTAGTGAGGAGCCGCAGAGTGAATGCATTTATATTTTATTTATTTATTTATTTATTTAGCAAACACTTATATACCGCTGCTTCCTACGATCAGCTGCGGTTTTCTTTACAGAATCATCATGTATCGTACAATACAATGAATTTTTTAAGAATACAATTTTGATTAGAGCAATGATTACATAGCACACGGATTAGAGATTAGATACTTTTCACAACTTTAAATATACATTAGATTATAGGTCAGCAGGAGAAGTTTGAACTGGATGCTGAAACGGATAGGGATCCAATGAAGTGACTTGAGAAGAGGAGTAATATGGGCATGATGAGACTGGCGGAAGATTAGCCATGCAGCAGAGTGTTGAACAGATTGAAGGGGAGAGAGATGATTCAAAGGGATACCAGCAAGGAGTAGGAGAGATGGAAGGGACAAAGGTGGAGGAGATGGGGCTTAGGAGACAGGTGGGGATAGGATCAGAGGAGCAGGTGGTGAGTTTAGAGGAAGAAAGGTGGTGTGCAGTTTCCTCTTCAGAGATCACAGGAAAGGAAGAGAGGGTAGCAGAGGTGGGGGGGGGGAGTTCAGATTGAAGAGGGGGAGGAAGGGAAGTAGCTGACTTTGTGGGGAATTGGAGGGTGATCTTGTGGATTTTGTCATGGAAATATTCAGCCAGGGTTTGGGTAGAAAGGGAGGGAGGGATCGGAGGCGGAGGCACTTTGAGGAGAAAGCTGAGAGTAGCAAAGAGACGGTGAGGATCAGAGGCAAGAGAGTTAGTCAGATGGACATAATAGTCTTGTTTGGCAAGAGCTATGGCTGACTGGAAAGAGACAAGCAAGAATTTGAAGTGTAGAAAGTTTGCAATGGAGTGGGATTTGAGCCAAGCGCACTCAGCAGAACGGGCACAGGAACATAGAGAGCAGGTAGTGGATGAGAGCCAGGGCTGCGGTGCAGAATGCCTCACAGGATGTGGCATGGGCGGAGCAAGAGCATCCAGAGCCGAGGAGAGTGCAGCATTATAGGACGTTACTGCCTCGTCAACAGACTTGGATGACATAGTGGAAGAAAGAGATGAAGAAATAGTGGAAGAGAGAACCAAGAGATCGATAGCATGAATACCTATAAATACCTACGGTTTACGAGAATAGATAACTCTATGTAAATACTTGTATATACCATGTGAATAGTTTTCCCTGTTATCCCAGTTTGATTATGCCATTGTTCTATGTAAGCACATGTTCCATGTAAGCCATGTTCTATGTAAGCACATTGTGATATTTATGCATTGTTGCTTGTTCAGTTTTAATGTAAACCGAGCTGATTTCAATAGCGCGGTATATAAAAAATAAAAATAAATAATAAATAAATAAATATATGAAGATTTCTAAATAGGTTGTAGGAGACAGGTCGAGGTTGAGGCAGCGGGTGATGAAAATTAAAGCTTAAAAGGTGATGGTCAGATAAGGGAAGAACTGAGCTACAGAGGTTTGAGGGCAAGCAACTAGAAAAAAATACCAGGTCAAGGCAGTGGCCATGTTGGTGAGTGGGGGCAGGGGAACAAAGCTGGAGGTCCAACGAGGAGGTAAGGGAGAGGAGCTTTAAAGCATAAGGATCAGAGGGGTTATTGGCGTGAATGTTAAAATCCCTAAGAATAAGAGTGGGGGAAGAGGAATCCAGAAAGAAGGAAAGCCATGAGTCAGTGAGAAAGGTAGAAACAAACTTGTCAGGAGGTCGATAAATAACAGCTACCCGGAGGGGAAGTGGAGTGAAAAGGCAGATGGAGTGGACTTCAAAAGAGAGAAAGGAGTGAGACTGAGGCAGCAGGAGGGGTTGGAATTGGCAGGAGGGAGAAAGTAGAAGCCCAACACCACCACCACCAAGGCCAGTGGGACGAGGTGTGTGGGAGAACTGATAGCCCCCATGACAGAGAGCAGCAGTAGATGCAGTATCATCTGGGAGGAGCCAGGTCTCAGAGCAAGAAGATGTAGAGCATTAGAGATAAAGAGATCATGGGTAAAAGCAAGTTTTATTAGAGACAGAGTATGCGTTCCACAAGGCATATGAGAAAGGGAGAGTGGAAATGGAAAGGAAAGGGATATGAATAAGACTAGACATGTTGCTTGAAAATCTCTTCTCAGAGTGAGACAGAAGTCTAGGGGGGCCAGGATTGGTATTGATATCTCCGGCTGAGAGAAGGAGTAGCAGAGTACGGGTAGGGAGGAGACAGTATGGCAGAAACAAGGGTGAGGTTGCCTTAAAGAGAGAGGAGATGGTTAAATGAGAGGGAGAAAGCGATGAAGCTCAAGAGCTGATGATAGGGTAGAAGACAGAATGGAGGGGTAAGTGAGGATGGTAAAAGGGAGATAAGGAGGGGAGGAGTGAGGGTGCTGGTACGAGGGGAGACAGGGAGAATGAAGACGAGGAAGACAATGTGATGAGCCATAGGAGAGGAATAGAGAGGAGAACAAAGGCCAGAGCATATAGAAGGTGGGATAGTCAGAGATTGGGCGCACCTGTGCATGAAGTAGGTAATGAGCAGATGACAGCTATGGATAGCGAGCCACGGGGTGGGTGGGTAGAGGGGAGGGGGGTGGGGTATAAGTTTTATATAGCTGAAAAAGCAGAACAAAAGTGCAAAATAAGTGGCAGAGAGGTAAGAGAACACACTAACAGTGACAAATAAATAAGATGCAGATTATAAGAATGCAATTAACAAATCAAAAAGAGACTACCATTCCAAAGTAATAAATTTAGCCATCAATCGACCGAGAGAACTATTCGCGATTGTGAAAACATTGACAAAAACACAAAACTCAGAACCCAAACAATCCACTATAAGTGTACAGACTCTAGCAACACATTTTGCCGAGAAACTAAAGAGAAAACCCCTTATTCCATCTACAATACTACAATCAAATACGAAAGTCAACAACGAATGGACAACCTTTCAATTGGTCGAACAAAAACGCCTCCTTAAAATTATAACAATGATCAATACCACTGCCTCCCCGCTTGACACATGCCCTGTATCATGGATCAAATCCACAAAAGACGACCTTGCTGAAAAACGGAGTTACTTACCTGTAACTGGAGTTCTCCGGGGACAGCAGGATAAGTCAGCCACAATTGGTGACGTCATCCGACGGCGCCGAGACGGAAGTACTCTCCATAGCTCAGAAGGGCTTTCGCCCTTCTGAGCATGGGCCAACTGGCCCCACCCCCCTGCCCGCCCCTAGCTAACCAGTATGTCCCTAGCTGAGCCCTTGCCGCTAGGAGGCGGGCACCAGGACGGAGGTCGACCCCTTTCTAGGGGAGGTGGGCGGGATGTGTGGCTGACTTATCCTGCTGTCCCCGGAGAACTCCAGTTACAGGTAAGTAACTCCGTTTTCTCCTAGGACAAGCAGGATGAGTCAGCCACAATTGGTGCCTCCCCAGCTGTCAGCTGTGGTAGAAAGGGGGGAGGCCAAGACTAGAGGCTAGGCTAGAAGGCAGCCTGTGGTGTAGCATGTTGCCACCAGAGCAAGTAGGCCCGTAGTGGTATGAAGACGCGAAGCACGTACATGCAGATAGAGGGTGCAGTACAAGGCACACTTGTGAGGTAACCAAGACACACTTGCAGAGGGTGCAGTACAAGGCACCTTAGTGAAACACACTTGGGGGATGACCAAGACATAGGCCCGTAGGGCAGTCAGAAGAAGACCAGGCACAAAGTGCTGGGTACGAGAATGGAGCCCCACTAATAAGAGAGGCACCTCTTAATATTATTTATTCAGAATTGTCGAGACCCATTGGCGAAGCAGGGTATCGGGGCGGCACCTGTTAATGTTATTTATTCAGAATTGGCGAGAACCATTGGCGAAGCAGGGTATCGTGGCCCGGAGATTGCCGCTGGATCCAGGCTTGTGGAACTTGTGACTGGGGAACTTTCTCTGGTCAGTGTTGGACACGACCTGCATTGGTCACTGTTGGGACGGAATGCCGTGCCCCGCCATGCTACAGGCTTGGCAGTCCAGTCATACCCTGCATTCAGGGTGTGTGTCCTCAATCCCCGCATGCTTGCGTATCTCCGTTGGCATCTACACACTGGTCAACCGCTCACACAGCCAGGTTGGGTCTACAGACGCAAGTGTGGTGCGGGATCGGAAGGGCGGGGGCTCCTATCGGTCTAGGCGGAAAGGTGCAGCTGTAGGCCGTTTCCTTGGCGGAGGGCGCTCGGACAGAAGAGTCAAGAGCCCAGGTTGGGGCCCGCTGACATTGGGCATTATCCCGTGTCAGTGGGCGAATTACGGGGACTGTGTTGGTGGGGACCAAAGCTGGGACTCAACTTTGACCTTCCTTGGCTGTGCGTACAGCACCACACTTTTGCCATTGAAAGGAGGGCTGGGGGCCCCTGGGTGCAGACCAGGGACCTCTTGATCTGTAGTTAATGCTCTTCCCCTAGGCTGTGCTCCCACAAGGATGAGGGGCGAGATGCCGTGTCTCTGAGACTGGGATGGGGTTCAGTTAGTAGATGCACAGGCCCTGATGCAGTCCGGGGTGTGGAGTCCTTTTCCTCCAAGAAGCGAGGGGTGCTCCTGATTTGGGAGGCTGCTCAGTCCTGGAGGGACTGCGCAGAAAAAATGAGTACACCATAGGGTGTGTGGTTTCGCGACACTCTGTTGCCGGGATAGGAGACTGGTCGAAGGAGAATCATTCCGCAGGTAATATGATTAGAGGGTGGGCATCCTGCCCGTGAAGGTAGAGAAGCAGCGACGGGACGGAGCAATACAGTAGCGGTGGTTATGAAAAAGCCGCTAGCGGCAATTCTTTATAGTAAAGGGTAATGCCTCAGACAGCCTTACTCATTAACCCCACTGGGGGATTGAACTCATGACCTCTGGTTCAGTAGTCCATGTATTAACCATTGCGCTGCCCCTCTCTTGTTGCTGCTGATGGGCTGCCCGAGGAGCGAGCAAAGACCATCTGGCGTGGTTTGCGCTGCAGAGATTGAGGCGATATTAGCCCATGCTAGGACACTCTGGGTGGTCTACATGAGAGGCGAGTGAGTGGTTCATAGGAGGGGACCGTTTGGTGCAAGAGGTCCAGTTCAGGTTGGTGCCACCAGACAGGAGAAGACGTCTGGTCAAGGGTGGAGGAAACGAAGGGTTCGTGGAAGGGGTCCAGTTGGTGCAGCGTGGCAGTAGAAATACAGCTGATGCTCTAAATCTGGGGACTGGTTGGCCGGAGTCGCAGCTGAGATTGGAACCTGTGACCCTTGGCTCCTGAACACACCGTCTGCGTTCACTACGCCAACCTGTGGCCGCGGTATTACCATGCCAGGCAGGGGTGGCTTCTTAGTGTGAGGGCTGGTGATAGGACGAGTTGTAGCTCTGACCCCTGATCTTTCACGGTCCGTAGCGTGAGGTGACTAGCTGACCGTAAGGAGCACCTGTGGGCTTGCGCTTGAGCGGGATTGAACCCTTGATCGATCATGCCGCGGTCACGGGTTCAAGATGCACCAGCGGCTTGCGCTTGAGCGGGATTGAACCCTTGATCGATCGTGCCCCAGGCACGGGTTCAAGATGCTGGGCAAGTGAAGGTCTGCCCTGAGAGAAATTGGTCTAGGCAATGCAGGACGACAGGTGCTTCTGCGACCACCTCTGATAGGTGTCGATCTAGGATATCAGCAGTAGGGCGACAGGGAGGGTGCCCTACTTGCCAACCTGGTGCCAGTACCAGCGATTCGCGCTGTCCGGATGGTGATATTCCGCCATCAGTTGGGTCCTGTCCCGCCCTCAGTCGGGTCCTGGTGTTAGTACACCCTAGTCAGTCACCGTCAGAGGGGGACAGGTGAGTCAGGCTACTAGATGGCCTTGTATGTATATTTCTTATATACTGTGCTAGTCAGCATCAGTGTGGTTTACATTGAACAACTGAATTACATTGAGCACAGGGAGTGACTGTGGGACTAGGACCACAGTCCTTCCGGGTTAAGGTTGCTGTCCTCAAGCAGGACTTGAACCCCCAATTTTATTTTGAAGTACATTCCCCTAACCACTCATGCTGGGTGGCTTAAGGAATATTTTTATATATATATATATATATATATATATTATATATATATATATATATATATATATATAGATATATATATAGATATATATATATATAGATATATAGATATATATATATATAGATATAGATATATAGATATATATATATATAGATATAGATATATATATATAGATATATAGATAGTGTGTATGAGTCATAATGTGTTGAAGTCGTCGCAGCGAAGTAGAGCTGAGGTAGAGCTGTGCAGGGTTTCGAGACACTGGGTGGCTTGTGCAGTGTTTGGAGGCACTGAGTGTGCAGTGTTTGGAGGCACTGATGGCAAAGGCTGGCACCAACTTGACCTGAGGGGTTGCCCCTTGCTGAACCGGTACCGATTGTAGCCTTGTGAATCTGAATAACCGGCTATCTGGATTGAGCCGGATAGGAGGCGGGTCTGAGACCTTTCTTTCTACTTTTCTCATTGCCCTGCCCAGACCTTGGGCTCCGGCCGGGGTGGAGAAGTGGAAGAGTAATGTGGACGGGGTCTTAATTCCTGCACTATCTCAGCGGTCTGGGTCGCAGCGGTTGGGGATGCAGGACATAAGATGAGGTCCTCTACCCCGCCGTCGCCCTTTGAGGGCACCTGGTTTTGAGCGGATGCTCAAACCCTAGGTTGATAGTCCAACCTTGGTTAGACTGCACATGTAGGGGGACCGTGAATGTGGCCGTACGGCTGATGTCTGGTAAGTACCAGTAAAAGGCATTTAGAAGAGTAAATGTGAGGACCTCACAAGGTAATTGGTGCACTGCCGTTGAAGGCAAAGCTCGCCATTCCCCGCAACATACCTGCTACCGGACCTTAGGGCAACTGTAGGGGAGAGCTCATTGATGGGATCACTGTTGGCGCTATCAGCTTTAGCATTGTCAGCGCCAGAGGTTCACCATTGTTTAGGTATGTGGATTGGATTGGCAGTAGCCCCAGCGGGGCTGGGCTTGAGCCTGTGACCCTCAGTTATTTCACACACTGTCTGTGTGCACTGCGCTGCCGTGTTGCAACTGTAACCAGAGAGACTCTGTTATTTCACACACTGTCTCTGTTGTCTGTGAGAGTCTTAGAGCTGGTTGGGCTCTCTGTTAACTCGAAGCAGATGTGGGATGGCTTGCAGCAATTTAGGGTTGTCCAAAATGAAGGACCAACAAGCAGACTTTGGGCCGGCCAGCAACGTACGTTGCTATGGCTTGAGTGTTAGTGTGCAGCGCAGCCATTCATTATTCAGAGTGTCTGACCTGAGCTTTCAGGGAAAGCGGAAAGGATTCCTAGGTGCTTCTCAGCAGGGATCTCAATACATCCCCTGCCCACAAGGGTTTTACAGAGCCCGCTTCGCCGCGCTCCTTTCCATCACGCGTCTCAGAATCTTCGCTGCTGTCGGAGCAGGAATTTGTCTTCGGAGCCTAATGGTGGGAGTGTCCGCTGAAGGGCTGGACTCACTTTGATGTGCGCTGACCAACGGCGCTGCAGCGGTGGGGGCCGTGATGGCCGTGGTCCGACCTGGGGCGACTCAGCACCATGTCCTGCACTGTGCAGAGACGAAGACGGGCGATCAGGCCTCCTTCCTGGCCAGAGCTGCGCCGACACTGTCGTAGGAGTCAGGCAGCAGATTGGTTGGCGCCGGCCAATGGTGCCGCAGGGGGGAGGAGCCTGGAGCCGTGATGCCACCGGCCAGGTGGGTGCCTGCGCCGAATAACCATCGGCGCCGACGGAGGAGAAGCCCCTCCTTTCTGGGGAAGCCTCTGCCTGGGAACATGGCGCTGAGAGAGGGGAGGGTCCGAGAAGTCCTCTGTGCCTGGATCTGCGCCGACCAATGGCGCGGAGGGGGGGAGGAGCCTCGCCTGTAGTGACACCAGGAAATGAATCTGCGGCGGAGAGATGGAGCCAGGTGCTGCGCCGGGTCCAATCTGGCAGAGGGGGCGCGGCTTCGTGCAAGAGGAGCATGAAAATGGCGGCCCCCATGGTTCACCCACGTGCGAGGGGGCCCGACAGGATGCTCCGGCAGCCGTAGGGGTTCTCAACCGGGGGAGCTGCTCCTGGTTCAATCGCGCTTGACGATCCAAGCACGCTGCGGGTTGGAGGCCTCCAGGCACAACCCGAGCGGCGGCCGAGCTTGCGGACCAAGCCTGCGGCTGGGGTGGAGGCCCGAAGGCGCACCCGGAGCAGCGGCAGAGCTGGCGGACCAAGCCTGCGGCTGGGGTGGAGGCCCGAATGCGCACCCGGAGCGGCGGCAGAGCTGGCGGACCAAGCCTGCTGCTGGGGTGGAGGCCCGAAGGCGCACCCGGAGCGGCGGCAGAGCTGGCGGACCGAGCCTGCGGCTGGGGTGGAGGCCCGGAGGCGCACCCAGAGCGGCGGCAGAGCTGTCCCAGAAGGTCCGCGAGCAGCGAACTGCACCAGGCCATCCGTGAACGGGATTGCTGCACGGAAATGCTGCGGTGGCTGAAACTTTGAAAAACTGAGCGCCTGACAAAAACGGGAGCCCGAGGGCAGCCCCGCAACCTGAAACAGAGCCTGGAAGTGCAAGTAAGTTTAACAGCAATAATAGAAACAGAACGCAAGTTGAAAACTGATCAACGGAGGGAAATTCTCCCAGAGTCTGGGAGCACATGGCCCGCGGAGGTCCCGCTGGCCAGCGGATAGGAACATCAAAGTAGTAAAACATCAGACAAGTAAAAACTGCTATATACATACGATTAGGAGGATTAGAGTTCTAAAAGTAATTTTTTTGGTGGAGAGTAGAAAAGTCCGTCTTGCTGGCAAGGCGGAAGACTAAAAAACTGGTTAGCTAGGGGCGGGCAGGGGGGTGGGGCCAGTTGGCCCATGCTCAGAAGGGCGAAAGCCCTTCTGAGCTATGGAGAGTACTTCCGTCTCGGCACCGTCGGATGACGTCACCAATTGTGGCTGACTCATCCTGCTTGTCCTAGGAGAAACATTCACTACATAATTAACCAATCACTTTCACAAGGCATCATGCCTAATGCCTTAAAACTTACTTCGATTTGCCCCATCATAAAAAACAATAAACTCGACCCAAAAGACCCAAATTCATACAGGCCCATAGCCAGCATACCTTTCATTGCTAAAATAATAGAAAAAAACATACAACTGCAATTACAAGACCACATTGATGAGCACAAACCTCTTGATTCACACCAATTCGGATTCCGTCCCTTCCATGGAGTTGAAACTCTCGTTATTGCACTGATGGATCTTCTCATCAGAGGCACAGATGACACCAACCAAGGTTTCCTACTACTCTTTATAGATATATCCGCTGCATTTGACAGCATCAACCACAACATACTGATCAATAGACTAGAAAACTTAGGAATAGGAGGGACAGTGCTTGAATGGTTCAAGTCATACATCTCAAACAGATTAATACGTGTTCAAATAGGCCAGGACACATCCGAAACATTCCCCCAGGGACAGGGAATCCCCCAAGGCTCAGCCCTCTCCGCCCTCCTCTTCAACTTGTACCTACAACCCATTACAAGTATATTTAAAAAACACAAAATCAACCATTTTATATACGCTGATGACATCATGCTCGCTATCCCCATTAACTTTAACAGCCCCAAATATGACATCCTATCCGAATGCATGAACGAGACCGCCTCTTGGTTTGAAACCAACTATCTTAGTATCAACTTTAAAAAAACGGAAGCAATGTTCGTATCAAGAAAACCAGTTGCTGATGACACCTATCCAACAACAATCACAATAAACAAAACAACTATACCTCTTAAAAAAGAAGTAAAATACCTAGGAGTAATAATAGACCACGCCCTCACCATGCTCCCTCACATAAAACAGACAGTGAAAACAATATTCTATAAACTTAAGACAATACAGTACCTAAGACCCCTCCTCGACACACATGACTTTAGATCAGTAGTCAGTACACTCATCACCCCCCACTTCGACTATTGTAATAGTCTCCTAATTGGCCTCCCACTAAAGAATATATATCTGTTACAATGAGCCCAGAACATATGTGCCAAGGTAATTTCAAAAGCTCGACTAACTGACCACGTGACCCCAATACTGTTAGAATTACATTGGCTCCCTATAAATAGCCGAATAAAATATAAAATTCTACTAACAACATTCAGACTCCTTAATGACATCTCCCCTTCACACTTATCCACCCTACTTCACGCCCATCAAAAACAAGATCGCGCAGAGAAAACGAAACTCACTCTCTCAACATATAAACAACAATCAGAAGAACAAAAAAAACCACAAGCTCTAGAGCCTTCTCCTTCACTGCCCCCACTCTCTGGAACGAACTACCAATATCCCTTCGCTTGATAAGACCTCCTCCAATTCAAAAAAGAACTCAAAACCTACCTCTTCTCCGACCACTTTGGCATCACCTACCACCAGGGAACAACCTCCCAGCAATCACAAAAAACTTACCCACAAAGCTCATGAAATAATGAATGACTAACTCAGTCAGACCTCTCACTACTAACACACTTACCATGCAAAATGTCGTATACATAACGTTGATCTATGCTCATTGTAAATAGTTCCCTGTAATTAGTTCTGTTATTATTGTTCCTTGTAATGTTTCCTGTACATAGTTACAAACACCGTTCTATGTAAAGTATACTTAAGTATACAATTGTTAGCTGTTACATGTAAACCGCCCTTGATCTCTGGAAGGGGCGGTATAGAAGAAATAGATAAATAAAAATAAATAAATAAATGCAGACAGATAAAACTCACAGCAAATTCACTCACAGGAGCGAAAATTCACCTCTCAAGCAGAGCACTACGAGGGCACTGCTCTTCCCAGAGCACAGAGAGGCAAACAGACACACCTGGGAGAGGAAGAGGGGCTGGATGATACCTCAGCAGGGGGGAGGGGTTAATCACTCAGGTAGACTTAGAGCAGAGACATAGAAACGATATAAATATGTGACCTTGCAACTCTTCATCCCAGAGCTATGGGACCTTTTACTAAAGTGCACTATGCAGTAAGCGTGACTTTTGGCTTGTGCTAACCATGCACAGTGGCCCGTTGTTAAATGTTAGTGCACAGCCAACACAGTTAACATGAACCGATTTCCGTGCTAACTGAAAATTGCACAGTAGAGGTTGAAAGGGATGCAGGTTAGGGAAGGAGAGTGGGCCACACCATCAGTTAGTGCATGGTGTATATCCACACTAATAGCACTGGAGCAATTTTCTCTATCTCAATAGGTGGCACTAACTGCCCCTGGGTAATTCCTGCCCCATGTGTTTTTTCCCATTACCTATCGGGGTATTGCTGTCCACGTCCTCGACAGGTAATGCGGTGGTTTGGCACGTAATGCACCTTTGGGTTTTGCACGCTAAGCTACAAACTACAGCACACATTAGTTAAAGGGCCTCTATATGTGCCAGGAGTTTTTCCACAAACTTAATGGTATTTTCCCTCTGTGCATTTGAACTTCATTGGCAAAATCTAAACATTTCACTATCCTACAGGTCATCCAATCAAGTCCTTTAAATTCGGAACACATCTTATTTCAGGCTAGATCCTCTTTTGCCGTTTTAACTTTTACCTGATTTCATCTCACAGGAAATGGAAGAAAATATAGGGCTTACACTGATTAAGTAGTCCATTAGATTATAAGTGCCACTTAAATTCTGAATTCATACCCTGACATTTATATGAAACCCAGCATTAAAATCCCTTTATTGCTTTTGTCCATATGAGGTATCTCCTCACCTCCAGCTAGGAGATCGTTACCTGTGACAAGATACACGATAGGAATCCTGAAAAGGGAGTCGGGTAGCCGTGCAGTCTTCACATAGAGGCTAGGGTCTGGGTTTTTTTTCTGTTTTTGTGTTTGTTTTTTCCATCTGCTGGTAGCTGTGATGTTCTGTTGCTATAACTTTTAATCATATATTTGGTACATTCCACAGATCTCTTAGGATAGAGGCATTTTATCATATACACTACACATATAGCTATACAGTTAGTCGGCCACTATAAGTCAGTATTAGCTGTTGCTGAGCTTCCTGTATCTTAGCTAATTCATACTACACTTGCCCCACAAGTCCTGTCCCCCTCCAGTTGCTCCCAGATTCTCTGTCACCTCGGAAAGGAACTGATTTCATCAGGGACCCGTTTTTGAGTCAAGTATTCAATGTTTCCTGCCATATGCACATTTTGTTTAATAGCATAAACAAAAACATAAACTTCAAATAATATAACTTCGACCTGTGATTTAGAACGGCAGATTTAAAGTGCAATATAAGTGAATACAAGCTGATAGGTCTGTGGTATGACGACCCTCCTGATTAATCATGGTTATTTCCTGAAATTGTGAAAAATGAATGATTCTTTGATTTTTGGAGATGTATGCGAGGTGTTTGGAAATTTTTTTGCCTTATCTTGGATTTATGTAGTTTAGGGACATGTGCCTGTGTGTGTGGGTACACAAAGTCCAGTTGAAAGTACTTGGAGATACCGACAGTCTAGTTTAACTCGTTCACTCATGTTTGCTCGCTCTTTCAGTTCTGCAAAACCTGAGACTCCAGGGAGCAAAGAGTTGAAGGGGAGGACCCATCCCTATTATCAAGTTCTGGTGGATGCCAGAGACTGCCCTCACATTGTGAGTAAAGCTTTGTACAGTGCGCTTGGTTTCTCATCTGTGGATACGTGTGATATCTTAGATGCATGATCTTGACTTACTGTTATCAGTGTGAACAAGTGATACATGTGATGTGCAATAATAATTTCCAAGATTGTCAGCTAATAAGAATACAAACCAAATACTGGGTGCAATCAAAGAAGAAAGTAAGGATTCTAAAACTGATGTTATCCGCCTGGGGACAAATTCCTTTGCCAGAAACCGCAGTCATAGCATAGAGATTTCCAAAAGCTTGGAGAGGGTCTGAAATCCATAGTAAGGACTCTAGGGTGTTTGCTTTTTTTTTTGGTTTTGTTTTATTTTGTTTTTCTCAGAAGTACTACCTGCCTATAGAAAGTTTTTGTATAATATAACCTCTCTTCTCCCCATGTCAATAAGTGACTCAAAACAAGATGTCAACAAAGTTTTTAAAAGGATACATTGGAGGCCGAGGCAATATACTACTACTGAGCATTTATATAGCGCTACAAGTCGTACGCAGCGCTGCACAGACAGGTAAGAAGACAGTCCCTGCTCATCAGAGCTTACAATCTAGTCAAGACAAACACAGAAGATGTAGGCAGGGATAAAGCAAGGGGAAAGAAAAAGGAGATCAGGTGAGTCAAGATCCAAAAGCAGCAGCGAAGAGGTGAGTTTTCAGCCTGGATTTGAAGAGGGTTAGAGAAGGTGCCTGACGTACAGACACAGGTAGTTCCAGGTGTAAGGCGCAGCAAGGTGAAAGGAGCGAAGTCTGGAGTTAGCAGTAGAAGAGGACGACACAGATAGAAGCAGTTTGCTAGAAGAGCGGAGTTCCTGAGGGGGGGGGGGGTTGTACGGAGAGAGAAGAGAAGAAAGGTAGTGAGGAGCCGCAGAGTGAATGCATTTATAGGTCAGCAGGAGAAGTTTGAACTGGATGCGGAAACGGATAGGGAGCCAATGAAGTGACTTGAGAAGAGGAGTAATATGGGCATGACGAGGCTGGCGGAAGATTAGCCGCACAGCAGAGTGCTGAACAGATTGAAGGGGAGAGAGGTGATTCAAAGGGAGACCAGCAAGGAGTAGGTTACAGTAGTCAAGACAGAAGGTGATTAAGGAGTGGATAAGCATCTTAGTAGTGTGTTCAGAAAGGAAAGGGTGGATTTTGCTAATGTTAAGCTATCAGATGGATATGGAGAGAGAAAGAGAGAGGTCAGACAACCCCCAGATTGCGGGCCGAGGAAACAGGAAGGAGTACAGACTTATCCATAGAGGCTGAGAAAGTGGGAAGAGGAGGGGAGGCTTTAGGGGGAAAGATAAGAAGTTCAGTCTTGGCCATGTTCAAGTTCAGTGGCGGTGAGACATCCAGGCAGCAATGTCAGTAAGGCAGACAGAGATCTGGGTCTGGATTGCCGTAGAGAGGTAGATCTGGGGGGAGTCAGTGTACAGATCGTACTGAAAGCCATGGGAAGAGATAAGTGCACCTAGGGACTGGGTGTAGAGAGAGAAAAGGAGCAGACCCAAGACAGAACCTTGGGGGTACACCAACTGGGAGTGGGGTAGCAGAGAAGGAGGAGCCACTAGAACACACACTGAAAGAGTGATAGGAGAGGTGGGAGGAGAACCAGGATAGTACAGAGCCACTAAAACCAAGCGAGGACAGGGTATCGAGGAGAAGGTTGTGGTCAACAGTGTCAAAAGCACAGAGGTCAAGAAGGATGAGGACAGACTAAAGGCCCTTGGATTTTGCCAGGAACAAGTCACTGGAGACTTTGGCAAGAGCCGTTTCAGTAGAGTGTAAAGGACGAAAGCCAGACTGTAAAGGATCCAGGAGGGCATGAGAGGAGAGGAAGTTGAGGCAGTGGCAGTGAACCGCACGTTCAAGTAGTTTAGAAACGAAGGAAAGGAGAGATGGGTTGGTAATTAGGACAGGTGGGATCAAGTGAGGGTTTCTTGAGGAGAGGTGTGACCACAGCATGCTTGAAGTCTGCTGGGACTGTTGCAGTGGAGAGCGATAGGTTGAAAATATGAGAGATAGAAGGGACAACAGTGGAGGAGATGGGGCTTAGGAGATGGGTGGGGATAGGATCAGAGGAGCAGGTGGTGAGTTTGGAGGAAGAAAGAAGGTGTGTAGTTTCCTCTTCAGAGATCACAGGAAAGGAAGAGAGGGTAGCAGAGTTAGAGAGGGAAAGTTGGGAGTGAAGAGGGAGAGGGGAAGTAGCTGACTTTGTAGGGAATTGGACAGCGATCTTGTGAATTTTTTCATGGACATAGTCAGCCAGGGTTTGGGCAGAAAGGGAGGGAGGGAGGAATCAGTGTCGGAGGCACTTTGAGGAGAAAGCTGAGAGTAGTAAAGAGACGGCGAGGATCAGAGTCAAGAGAGTTAGTCAGATCGACATAGCTCTTGCCAAACAAGAGTACTATGGCTGACTGACTGGAAAGAGTCAAGCATGAATGATGCCTTTCTGTCCTTTGAGAAGAGCAGTGCTCTCCTAGACCTCTCCTGAAAGGTGATTTTTGCTGAATTTGCTGCTTTGCTGTGAGTTCTATCTGTTTGTCTCCACATATTTATTTATTTAGTTGTCTGTCATTATTCATGTCTTCCCTTACTGCTCCCTTTAATTTGCACTTTGTTCAGCTCTTCTCAGCTGAATAACTTATCCCTTTCCCTAACTGCAACTTTCCTTTCTTCCTCCTTCAACTATCTGGCCTGTCTGTGTTGGCCAGGTTAACATTTAATTCCATATCTATCCTTGCTCTGTCTCCATTGCTGTAGAGTTTAAACTATTTTCCTCTCTCTGCTCTTAGTCTACCTGAGTGACCAATCCCCCCCCCCCTGAAAAAGAAAAGACAATCACCTGTATCTTTCTGTTGCAAGAAAAGGGCTCCTAAGTGAGAAATTCAGACAGTACATTTAGATGGGAGTGCCACCCCCAACAAAACAATGAGCACATACATTAACAGTCTAAGTAATAAAGTTCCAGATGTGCAAGCCCTAATGGGAGAAGCAGACTTAAATATTACAAAGAGAGAGAGAGAACCAAAATAAGAAGGGGTTTGGGGAAATGAGGATGCAATATGGATCATCTTGAAAAGAGAAGATGGAATTTCTATCCATCAGCGTCATCTAGAGATCTTTGTCTCAAATGGAGAAACCTGACAGATACCTGATGGATATTTAAAAACAGGGAATGAAAGAGGAGGTGCTGTTGCTGGGAGATTTCAGCTTGCCAGATGTGGATTGGAATGTACTCTTTGTATAATCAGAAAGAAGTAGGGAGATATTGGATGCCTCTTTAAGGTGCTTTGCTCGGACAAACAGTGAAGGAATCCGTGAGGGAAGGGTTGACATTGGATCTACTACTTGCAAATGGAGAAAGTGTCTCTAATGTCCAGGTGTGTGCCCATTTGAGCAGCAGTGATCACAACACAGTGTAGCTTGAAATAAAAGCCATGGCAAAGTCCTGTCGCAGCCAACTCAAATTGAAGATTTCAAAAATGCTGACTTTAGTAAAATGGGGAAGTACTTGAAAAAAGAGTTGGCCAGATGGGAAGAGATAAAGGAAGTGGAAAGGTAGTGGGCCAAGTGAAAGGAGCCATATAAATGGCAACCAGTTTTTTTATGTAAGGGAAGTAAATTTAAAAAGAAGAGGGAAAAAGAACTAGATATGGTTCTACAAGGAGGTGGATAAAAAATAGTGTAGCGTTCACAAAATATAACAATGTAAGAAGAACACAAAAAATGGTAAAATCACAGGCAGAGTTAAAAATGGCTAAAGATTGTAAAGCAAGGGGAGAAGACTTTCAAGGTATGTCAGGGAGAGGAGAGAGACTGGAGATGGAATTGTAAAACTGAAAGATGCTGAGGACTGCTATATAGAGGGAAGAGGAAAGACACACATGGGAATGGAGTAAATAGCCTTTATCAGTCATGGAAGAAACGGTTTATGTGCAACAACTTGAAAAACTGAAGGTGGACAAAGCCGTGGGGCCAGATGGGATACATCCCAGGATACTTAGAGCTCAGGAGTTCTGACAGATCCTCTTAAAAATGTGTGATGTGTTTTTAACAGTAGAAGTTCCATGAGACTGAAGAAGGGCCAGCGTGGTAACGGAGAAGGGGTGGGGACTAAGGGCAGGTAAGCCTTGCCTCAGTGTTTGGGAAAAGCAGTGGAAACACTGCCACAATCCAATGGATTGCATCATTCAAGGCAACATGGCTTTAGCAAGGGAAGGGCATGCCAGAGGAATCTGATTTACAGGGCCGGCGCTGCTATTGTTTGCTGCCCTATGCAAATTATTACTGCCCTGTTGGATTCCAGTGACACCCTTCATGAACGTCTCTTTTGTTCCAACAATAAGTGCTTGAACACCATTTACAGGTGCAGTGTTAGTTACAGAAAGGCTATCACTACTATTACTATTAATCATTTGTATAGTGCTACAAGGTGTATACAGCACTGAACATATAGATGTAAGAAAGTCCTGGCTCATCAGAGCTTACCATCTAATCAAGACAAAGAACATCACAAAACTGGGGACTAGAGTAGGGTAAGATACACATAAGTGGTGCACAAGAGAGTGTGAGGCATCGGGATCAAAAAAGCAGCAAAAGAAGTGGGTTTCTAGCCTGGATTTGAATAAGGCTAGAGAAGGAGCCTGAGATACTAACTCGGGTAGTTTTTCTTCCAGGCATATGGACCAGCAAGGTGGAATGAACAAAGTCTGCTGTTTGGCAGTGGCAGAGAAGGGCACAGAAGAGATCTGCCAGAGAGCAGAGTTCCCAAGGAGGGGTGTAGGGTGTGAGATAAGAGGAAAGATGGTGAGGAGCTGCAAATTGAATGCACTTGTAAGTCAGTAACAGAAGTTTAGATTGGATGCACAAATGGTTAGGGAGCCAGAAAGGGCTCACATGAGCATAGTGACATTGGTGAAAAACAAGCTATGTAGCAGAGGGTTTTTTGGGGTTTTTTAACAGATTAAAGGAGAGAAAGATGATTCAGAGGGAGATCATGAGGAGCAGGTTGCAATAGTCAAGGCAGGAGGTGACTAGAGAGTGGATAAGAGTCTAAGTAGTGTGTTCAGATGATGGAATGAATTTTGCTAATGTTATAGAGAGGTTTTAGCTATCACTTCTATCTGTTGGCTGTATTCAGAGAATGCAAGTCAAAGATGACCCCCAAGGTTGTGAGCTGAGGAAATGGGGAGGTGTATAGTGTTATCGACAGATAGAGAAGGGGGAGGTGGGTTTAGGGGGGAAGACAATGAGCTCAGTTTTGGCCATGTTCAATTTCAGATCACAGTGAGACATCCAGGTAGCAATGTCTGATAAGCAAGCAAAGATCCTGGCCTGGATTCCTGGCAAAATTTCAGGTGCAGAGAGAGTCTAAGTCTAGCATAAAGATGGTACTGAAAACCATGGGAGGACATAAATGCACCAAGGTACTGAGTATAGAGGGAGAAAAGAAGAGATCTCAAGACAGAGCCCTGAAGTACACTACCTGAAAACGAGATGGCAGTACAGAGGGATCCACCAGAACATACACTAAAAGCACAGTGGGAGAGAGGAAAACCAAGATAGAAAAGAGCCCCTAAATCCAAGCAAGGACAGTATCGAGGAGAAGGTAGTGATCAACAGTGTCAAAGGCAGCAGAAAGGTCAAGAAGGATGAGGATTGAGTAAAATGCACTTGGATTTGGCAAGGAACACGTCATTAGAGACTTTGGCAAAAGCCATTTCTGTAGAATATAGAGGCCAAAAGCCAGATTGCAGTGAATCCAGAAAGCTTTGAGAGGAGAGTCAAAACAGTGGTGGTCAGACACTTATTCCAGTAGCTCTCAATAAAGGGGAAGAGAGAGAGGCTGATAACTGGAAGGACAGGTAGGGTCTAGTGAAGGATTTTTTTTTTTTTTTTTTTTTTTGAGGAGAGGTGTAACCACAGAATGTTTTGAAGGCCGCAGGAACTTTTGCAGTGGAAAGCGATATGTTAAGGATATGACGGATGGAAGGGATGATCGCAGAAGAGAGAGAGCTTAATAGATGGGTGGGAATGGGGATAGAGGAGCAGAGAGTGAGTTTGGAGGAGAGAAGATTTATATGAATGGATTTGGTCAGCGACTTTTGAATATAACACTCCCACCCTCGTTTGCTCCCTTGAAATATTCATTTTAAATCGTCCCGTCAGAAGTTCAAGAAAATATTGAAGACCTGGCTTTTGCAGAAATCCTATACAGCTTTTATCTGACAGTGATTTGGTTCCTGTAACATACGTAGTATATAATCATTGTCCACTGCCTCTGATTTATCGGAGGGGGGCAGAAGTGGAAGTACAAGGATAGAGGAGACTGAAGAAAGGCAATATTAAACGTGGGGGAGGCCATAGGGATGGAAAGAGAGAGGGAGGGGGGATGCTTGACACAGGGGAAGGGGGAAGGGATATGGGGAAGCGTTATAGGCAGATAAACATGAGAGAGATTTTGGGAAATAGAAAAGAGAATGATGCTGGACACGGGGGAGGTGGGGATAAGGAAATGGAGAGAAGATGCTTGACAGTGGTGGGGTCATAGTTAGATGGAGGGAACATAATGGACATTGGGAGAGGTGAGAGGGTGGGGAGATGCTGGACTTGGGAGGGGACAAAAAGCTACAAAGGGGAAAAATACTGGACAACAAGAAATAAGGATGATGGAGTACAGATGCTAGTTATGAGAGGAAATAGGAAGGACAACGGTAATGCTGGACACAGAAGAGAGATTTTATGTATAGTGGGAGGATATGATGGTGTAAGAGGTGGAAATGCTGGATGGGGAGAGAGAGAATGAAGAGCAGATACTGGGTGGGGGCAATCTGGACAGTGGGGGGAAAAAGGAAGAGCGGAGATGCTGGATACACCAGGGGAGAGAGAATTAGTGATAGACTAGGGAATAAGAGGCTGGGGAAAGAGAGAGATCACGAATGGGAGGTTTGGGGTTAAGGATGAAAAGTAGTAGATTGAGGGCAAGACAGTAAGAAGGAAAGAAACTTTGTAAATGCTGCTAAACGGGATAGTCGGTGGCACTAACACGGTTAGTGCCGGTGGATATCTGTGGGTGCTGCTGCTACACACCCTGATACTAAGCGGTTAGCATAGAGATGTGTTGTGGTGGCAGGAGTAGTAATCATGTTCCAGTGCTGAGTGCAGATAGCACTCATCGCTAACCAGGCAGTGGGAATATTGGGCGACTGCCCAGTTAGCAACAAGAGGGTAAAGTAAGATGTGGCAAATGCTGGACTAGCTTTACCCATGGAAGATAACCCAGCAGCAGCTCAATATTGCCGCTGCCTGGTTAGCTTCTAGGTTCTGCAATGACCCAGATATTCAATATTAGTGGCCAGATATGGCCCAACACTGAAACTCTTGTGTTAGAGTTCTGCAGTAAGGCTATGCACTTTACAAACACTAACCATCGCCACTGAATATTTCCCCCATTGTTTTTTGTAATTTACATGTGCTTTCTTTTTATGTCTGTCTTTGATGTTGCGCTACATGCAGAGCGTGGCTTCTTGGGATTTCAGTTTAATTTTTGTCAACACATTTCTATTTTTAGTTTGTGGTTCCTTATTTTGTACTTGATGAGGGTCTATCTATGTTCTAAGTGTGTGACTGAAGCCAGGTAGTCTGTTTAATATGGAGTTTCTATGTAGGAATCTGGCTTGTTCAGTTTTTCCAGTAGGTGTGTGCATGTTCTAGGTTCCACTGCAATTTTTATGATGTTGCCCTTTTCTGGGCACGCTCCTTGTGTGAGTTTTGGAAGTTAGTGCTGTTATCGAAACATAGAAATATGACAGAAAAAGACCACATGGCCTATCTAGACTGTCCTTCCATATCAACAACTACAACAGTCCCCTATTTTCCTTTAAAGATCCTCTGTGTTTGTCCCATGCTTTTTTGAATTCAGTTACTGTCCTCATCTCTACCACCTCCACTGGGAGACTATTCCACGGATCCACCACTCTTTCCGTAAAGAAATATTTCCGTATATCACTCCTGAATCTATCCCCCTTCACCCTCATCCCATGTCCCCTCGTAGCAGAACTTGCTTTCAATTGAAAGAAGCTCTCCCCCTGAACATTTATGCCACGGAGGTATTTAAACATCTCAATCATATCACCTCAATCCCGCCTTTCCTCTAAGGTGTACATATTAAGATCCTTAAGTCTGTCCTCATATGCTTTATAATGAAGACTACTAACCATTTTAGTAGCCACCCTCTGCACCGACTCCATCCTGTTCACATCCTTTTGAAGGTACGGTCTCCAGAATTGCACATTATACTCCAAATGAGGTCGCACCAAAGACTTATACAGAGGCACTATCACCTCTTTTCTGCTAGCTATTCCTCTCCATATGCCCCCAAGCATCCTTCTAGCTTTTGCCGTCGCCTTTTCTACCTGTTTAGCTACTTTAAGATCATCAGACACAACCACACCTAGGTCCTGCTCTTCTTTAGTGGACAAAAGTACTTCACCCCTTATACTATATTGCTGCCTTGGATTGCTGCAGCCCAAATGCATGACCTTACATTTTTTTAACATTAAATCCCAGCTGCCAAATTCTAGACCATTCTTCAAGCTTAGCTAGATCCTTCCTCATGTTATCTACACCTTCCTGGGTGTCTATTGCAGATTTTGGTATCATCTGCAAAGAGGCAAACCGTACCCGACAGCCTTTCCGCTATATCACTAACAAAGATGTTAAAAAGAATCAGACCAAGGACAGATCCTTGGGGCACACCACTGGTAACATCCTTCTCCTCAGAGTGAGATCCATTTACCTGTACTCTTTGTTGCCTCCCACCCAACCAATTTCTAACCCAAGCAGTAACTTTAGGGTCCATCCCTAGGGTGCTCAGTTTGTTTATAAGTCGCCTGTGAGGAACAGTGTCAAAGGCTTTACTGAAATCTAAATACACCACATCTAGGGCTCTCCCTCGGTCCAACTCCCTGGTCACCCAGTCAAAGAAATCAATCAGATTTGTCTGACAAGACCTGCCTCTGGTGAATCCATGCTGCCTCGGATCCTGTAATCCGCTGGACTCCAGAAACCTCACTATTTTCTCTTTCAGCAGCGTTTCCAATAATTTACTCACCACCGAAGTTAAACTAACCAGCCTGTAGTTTTCATCCACATCCTTTCTTCCGCTTTTGTGCAAAGGCACCACATGAGCCTCTCTCCAGTCCTTTGGCACCACTCCTGACTTCAACGAGGCATTGATAAGGTCAGTCAGTGGAGCTGCTAGAATGTCCCCAAGTTCCTTCAGTATTCTAGGGTGTATCCCATCCGTTCCCATCGCTTTGTCTACTTTAAGTTGAGCTAGTTTCTCACAAACACAGTCTTCTGAAAATTGTTCAAGATGTCCCTCGCTTCTGTTCCCGTTTATGCATTTTTTCTGAAGTCCTGCTCCTGGTTCTTCATCTGTGAACACAGAACAGAAATTTTGTTAAGCAATTCCGCTTTATCCTCATCAGCTTCTACATATTCCTCCCCTTCACCCTTGAGTCTGACAATACCACTTTTGCCCTTCCTCTTCTCACTAACATATCTGAAAAATGTCTTATCCCCCCATTTTATTGCATTGGCTATTTCCTCCTCTTTTTGAATCTTTGCTTTCCTGACTACTTTTGCTAGCTTCTCCAAGTTTTTCCAAATATAGATGCCTGTCTTCCTCTCTCTGTGATCTCTTGTATTTCATAAAGGCCTCCCTCTTTTTCTTCACTTTTTCAGCTACTTCTTTCGAAAGCCATAGCGGTCTCCTTTTCCTTTTACCTTTTTTTACCATTTTAACAAAAAGGTTGGTTGCCCTTAAAATATCCCCTTTTAGTTTTGCCCACTGTTTTTCTACCTCACCCAGCTGTTCCCATCCCGCTAACGACTCCCTGAGGTATTGGCCCATCTTGGCAAAGTTAGTCTTCCTAAAGTCTAAGACCCTCACCTTTGAATGTATTCTAACAGCCCTAGTCCTAATACTGAACACACCATCTGGTGATCATTGGATGCAAAATGATCTCCCACTATAACTTCAGAAACGCTTTCACCATTTGTAAGCACCAAGTCCAGTATGGCCCCTTCACGAGTGGGGTCTACCAATTGCTTGAATAGTTCTCCCTGTAGAGAATCCAGGATCTCTTTACTTCTAGATGATACTGCAGCAGGAATGTGCCCATCAACATCTGGCATATTGAAATCCCCTATCAGTAGCACTTCCCCTTTCCTAGCTTGTTGCGTATGTCTTCAATTAACTCTCTGTCCACCTCTTCCTCTTGTGAGGGAGGTCTGTATATTACGCCAATGCAAATAGATTTCTCTTTCCCTCTTTCTAGTTTAACCCACAATGCCTCCTCTCTCCCTTTTTAAGCTCTGTAATTCCAAAGCTTTAATATTATTTTTTACATATAGTGCCACTCCTCCTCCTCTTCTTCCTACCCTATCCTTTCTGAATAAAGTATAGCCTGGTATAGTTACATCCCAGTCATGGTTTTCTGTGAACCATGTTTCTGTAACTGCCACTAAATCCAAGTCAGCCACTCCCATTAAAGCTTCAACATCTGGGATCTTATTTTCCATGCTACAGGCATTGATACATACTGCTTTCCATATGTTGCCCCTTTTACCTGTTTCCATACAGATATTTAATGTATCACTTACTTGGGGGCTTTCTTCACCCATCCCCAACGAATCTAGTTTAAAGCCTCTTCAGTAGATTAGCCAGTCTACTACTGAAGATGCGTTGACCTTTCTTGGACAGTTGGATGCCATCTCTTCTCTGCAACCCTTGGAACAGCATCCCATGGTCTAGGAAACCAAAACGCTCTCAATGACACCATCCACACAGCCATGCATTCATCTCCAGGATGCGAGCCTCTCTGCCTTGGCCTTTACCCTCAACAGGGAGGATTGAAGAGAACACCACCTGTGCACCTATCTGCTTCACCCTCTGTCCCAGAGCCATGAAGTCACTTTTGTTACGCTCAGAGAGATTCCTGGCAGTATCATTTGTTCCAACATGGATTAGCAACATTGGATAATAGTCAGTGGGCTTGATGAGTCTCGGCAAACTCTCAGTAACATCTTGGATTTTGGCATCAGGCAAACAGCATACCTCTCTGGACATCAAGTCTGGTTGGTAGATGGACTCCTCAGTACCCCTCAGAAGAGAGTCACCAACCACCACTACCCTTCGCTTCCTCGTGGTCACTGATTCTGCAAGTTTGGGGTACTTGAGCTCTGGTTCTTCCCTTTCCAGGGATGCTTTCACCTCCTCCACTTCCAGGGCTGCATAATGGTTCTCCAAGTCAAGGGCTGGAGAAGTTGGATTGGTGATTCTGCAGGCCTTGTTGACTTGTGTCCAACCTTCGTCATTCTGTTGGCACCCATCTTCTCCTCTGCTGGAGAGCTTGGTTGCTGCAAGAAGCATCTCATCAATGTACTTCTCACTGTCTTGAATGCTCCTCAGCCTCGCCACCTCCTCTGAGTTCCTCCACTTGTTTCCTCAGAGCTTCAGCATGCAGGCACCCTGCACATGGAACCAGTCTTTCAACTGGCATTGGGACCTCTGTCTAGACAGAGACAGAAGTTGTAACGGGGGCAACAGCTTTAGCGGTTATGGAATGGTAGATTTGTTCTATGGGTCCTGTTCTTGGTGTGTAGTCGACTGTAGTTGGTAGTGCAATTTGAAATTTAAAATACTTTGTTTTCCAGAACAAGCAGGAAGTCGTCCCTCACATATGGGTGACATCAGCGCTGATGGACCCCCCACAGTAACCTCTTCCCAGCTTTCAAAGAGAGCTTTTGGGAGATGCACCATGCATGTGTAGTCCCCTTCCCCCCCCCCTCCCCCAAGAGTGCCGTCTTGCCTCAGTCTCCTGTTTTCCGCAGAGCCCATTGGATGTGTCAATTCCCCTGGAAAAAATTGATTTTTTTTTTTTTGCTTCAGTTATCGAATAGAATCTTTCTCTGGTTGCACACCGGTACCCTTCTCACTTCCTGGGTCTGCTCACCTCAGCGTTGCAGATTTCTCTGGTTTGCTTTTCCTCCCTCTGGCTTTTCCTTGGTGCATTGGTTTTCACACCCTTTCTGGCCAGGTCAAGAGTTTGACCTCATGGGGGCCGTATTCCCCACCATGGCCTCGGTAAGTGGCTTCATGCCTTGCGACCATTGTGCATATATGTCATGCACAGATCCACATGATTGTTGCTTAAGGTGCTCGGGTCGGATCATGATGCCTTGGCATGTGGTCTCTGCCAGCTGATGACTCCTAAGGCCCTCCAAGGCTGTAAGAAGCAGCATAATTTGATTTTTCATAAGACCGACTCAGCCCCAGAGTCTTCCATGGGACCAGGGTCCTCAAGGGTTGCCACAGGCACCTCTGCCTTGCATGGTGACCATGCTTCCTCTAAGCCTTGGTCACGGGACATCAAGCCAGGGCTCCCTCAGGGAGGGATGCATCTCAAAGCTGGATGTCGTCAGTGGCGTCGTTGGGTGATGAGTCCGGGGCCATGGAAAAGTCCCATGGCCCCTATCCTCAGAGCACTCGATGCGAGGCTGAGGGCGATTAGCCAGGAGTGGCCCTCGAAGCTATCCCAGCGGGAGAAGACACCATCAGCATCCGGGTATTGGCCTCGGTCCTCAAGGCCATCCTAGTCGAGGACATCCCCTTGATGGTGCTGGCGCTGGGCCCAAGGTCCTCTGTGCCCGCACCAGTGACTGCATAGTCTTCTGGCCTCGAGGCCAGGATGGTGGCCTTGGAATGCATCTTGTCTGCCTTTATGGCCCAACAGCGGGCTCTGATGCCCGATTCCTCTAGGTCATCACTCCTGACCACCAGCCCCTCCACAGCGAGGGAGTCCCCAGGATGGAGTCAATCCTCAAGCGCCACCTGCCTTGAGAGATATCTCTGCATCGGTCCTGCTCCTGCAAAGGGCCGAGGGCTTACCCGCACAGCACTCCCAACTGGGGGCATCGGGGTCCCCGGGCCATCCTGGTTGGGGTGCAAGCCTGAGGACCAGAAGACCCATGAGATCTCCTCCAACTCCGGGTTGGACTTGGAGAAAGAGGACGATGAGTCCCCAGACACTTGACTCCACAGGGATGTGCCCTCGAACCCTTCCCCTACCAAAGTTCAGCACCAGTCCCCACCCGAGGACCTGACCTTTTTTGGACTTTGTCCAGAATATGGTGAAGGCTCTTGCTTTCTCCGAGTCTGAGGAGGAGCCTCGACCAGAGGACCTCAAGATCCTCCAGTACGAGGCTCCCCCTAAAGAGGCTCTCATGGGGCCTATTCCCCTCCCCCCCCCCCCCCCCATCCTGGAATGGCTGCTCTCGTATGTGGGAGACCCTGGCTTCAGTTCCTATTGTGAGCAGGTAGCTGGACTTGATGTACTGAGTCCGCCATAGCCCTGGCTTCCAAAAAGCTCAACTGCCTCACAACTCCATGGCAATGGAATCAGTCATGCCTAGGCTCAAGAGCCAGAAAACACAGTATCCCCAGACAGGGAGGCCCATGCCAGGAAATGCTTCCAGGGCTTGATGCTAATCAGCTGTATCCAGGCTTACCAGCTGTTCATGGGTATGTACTTGTGGGATCTGGTGAGGGAATTCACTGGGTTCTTGGCTGATCTCTCAGAGGAACCTCTTCAGTGGCTCCAGATCCTGACCTCCACGGTAAGCATGCTCCAAATTTATGATCCGGGTGGCCTGTGACTGTTTAGAGTTAGCAGCTAGAGTACAAAAGAACATAAGATATGCCATACTGGGTCAGACCAAGGTCCATCAAGCCCAGTATCCTGTTTCCAACAGTGGCCAATCTAGGTCATACATACCTAGCAGTTTCCCCAAAAGAGACAGGTTCCACAATGCTTGTACTGGGTCAAGCATTGATATCCTGGGACCCTTCTTAATAATGGTTTATGGGCCTTTCCTCCAGGAACTTGTCCAACCCTTTTTTTTAAACCCAGCTACACTAACAGCCTTTACTACATCCTCCGGTAACAAATTCCAGAGTTTGACTACACGTTGAGTGGAAAAAATATTTTCTTTTATTAGTCTTAAATAGTTTACCCTGTAGCTTCATTGCATGTCCCCTAGTCTTTCTATATTCTGATAACGTAAACAGTCGATCTACGTTTACCCATTCCACTCCGTTCATTAATTTATAGACTTCTATTATATCTCCCCTCAGCCGTCTCTTTTCCAGGTTAAAGAGCCCTAACCTTTTTAGCCTTTCTTCATAGGAGTATCCTTCCATCCCCTTTACCATTTTGGTGGCTCTTCTCTGAACCTTTTCTAATAACGCTATATCCTTTTTAAGATACGGCAACCAGAATTGCACACAATATTCAAGGTGCGGTCTCACCATGGAACGATATAGAGGCATTATAATATCTTTTGTTTTATTTTCCATTCCTTTCCTTATGATACCTAGCATTCTATTTGCTCTCTTGGCCGCCGCTGCAAACTGTGCTGAGGGTTTTAACATGTTATCCACAATGACGCCTAAATCTTTTTCCTGGGTGGTGGTTCCTAATGTGGAATCTTGCATCGTGTAACCATAGTTTGGGTTGTTCTTCCCTAGGTGCATAACTTTGCACTTGTCCACATTAAATTTCATCTGCCATTTTGATGCCCAGTCTTCCAATTTATCAAGATCCTCTTGCAATTTTCCACAATCCTCTTGGGTTTTAACAACATTAAATAGTTTTGTGTCATCTGCAAATATGATAACGTCACTTGTTATTCCCTTTCCCAGGTCATTTATGAATATGTCAAAAAGCAGTGGACCCAGTACCGATCCCTGGGGTACACCACTATTCACCTTTCTCTATTGGGAAAATTGGCCATTTAGCCCTACCCTCTGCTTTCTATATTTTAACCAGTTCCTAATCCACAATAGTACACTGCCTCCTATCCCATGACTCTTTTAGTTTTGCCAAAAGTCTCTGAGGGACCTTGTCAGAGGCTTTCTGAAAGTCCAGATACACTATATCAACCAACTCACCTTTGTCCACCTTTTTATTCACACCTTCAAAAAAACATAACAGATTAGTAAAACAAGATCTTCATTGTCTAAAGGCATGTTGGCTGTCTCCTATTAGGCCATGATTATCTACATGCTGAGTAATTTTGTTCTTTATGATGGTTTCTACCATTTTTCCCGGTACTGACATCAGGCTCACCGGTCTGTAGTTTCCCGGATCACCCCTGGAACCCTTTTTAAAAATTGGCGTTACATTGGCGATCCTCCAATCTTCAGGTATTACAGATGATTTTCATGAAAATTCACAGATTACTAATAGCAGGTCTGCAGTCTCATATTTCAGTTCTTTCAACACCCTTGGATGTATACCATTCGGCCCAGGTGATTTGCTACTCTTCAGTTTATCTAATAGTTGTAATACACCTTCCCAATGTATCGCTGTTTCCTTTAATTCTTCCACACCTTTAAATACCACTTCAGTCATGGGTAACATCCCTACATCTTCCTCAGTAAAGACCGAAGCAAAGAATTCATTCAGTCTCTCCGCTATCACCTTGTTGCCTCTTAGTGCCCCTTTAACCCCTCTATCATCTAATGGACCATGCCCAAATTCCCTCAAGTATGGAGCAGACAGAGCTTAAAGATCCCAAATTACCCATGTCTACCAATAGCCAAATTAATATGAATAAAATACAGTCTCTAAAATGCTTGTATGCAAATGCTAGAAGTCTAAATAATAAGATGGGAGAGTTGGAATATATAGCACTAAATGAGAGGTTAGATATGATTTGGAATATCAGAGACATGGTGGAATGAGGACTACCAGTGGGACACTGTGATACCTGGGCCCCAAACCCAAGACGGCACTCCGATCAGGGCTCCCCTGAAGTTGAGCGGTGGAGGAAGACTAGCTCAAAGTTGCTGTCGGGGGCTCCGGACAAGCATAAGCGTTCTCGTGCTCTGTCTCTTAGCCCTCCTCCGTGTTCCCAAGAGTCGGACAAGGATCGGCCTCGAAAGGTACTGCATACAGATGCAGAGGCCTCCAGTGAAGGCGCCCGGTCTCCGGAGTGTCATCCCAGTGAGGACCCCCATTCCTCCTCCACGCCAGACCCGATAACCCCAGCATCTGCATTGCAGGGTCCCACGCTCGAGTGGGAGTTCTGAATGCTGGCACTGAAGCGCAGCGTTTCTGCCGCCTTAGATGGCCAGCAGGCGCTTCCGCCCAGCATGGCTGGCTTGCACCTCGAGACCCAGGGCCCCTCGATGAAGGGACCCAGTTCTGCCCTGTAAACTCCCAAGAGCCGCGGCCCTCATGCGGGTCCTCTGCACTGATCTCGCTCACCATCCCATTCTTCAGGGGCAAGGCCTTCTAAGGCCAGCTCCTACGGCTCCAAATGGGCCTCAGCCACAGAACAGGGTGACCAGCCTGACTCAGGTCCGAGTAGGACTCATTCAGGCTGGGAATCAAATGGAGATACTTCCCCCTGAGACCCGTGCCCACAGGTATCTGCCATCTGATCCATCTCCCCCCACCTCTTAGAGGTGTTAGCCTCCAGAGGACACCTCCTTTCTGGTGTTCGTGCGTGACATGTCGCGGGCCCTCAACCTGCAGATGCAGACCGGGGAGGAACAGAGCCGAGGAATTTGACATCCTACAGTACAAGCCCTGCCTTGAATTTCTCACAGTCCCGGTGCTGCCCATCCTTGCCCAACTGCTTCTCTGCATGTGGGAGACACCTGCTTCGGTCCCCATTGTCAGCAAGGGACTCGATGCCATGTACAGGGTTCAGCACGCCCCGGGGTTCCAGAAGACTCGGCATCCCCACACCTTGATGGTAGTAGAGTCCGCTATGCGGAAGCAAAAGAGCCCAAAGTCACACTCTTCAGTCCCACCCAGGAGGGAATTCCGTGCCCTTGATGCCCTTGGGCGCAAGGCCTACTAAGGGTCCATGCTGTCATGCCACATCCAGGCTTACAAACTTTACATGGGCATGTTCCTGTGGGCCTCTCAGGTTCCAGGCCCTGCTGAGGTCAGTCGCTGATTGTTCGAAGTACCTCTCCCACACTGCACTCAGCCCATGAATCCTCAGCCCATGTAGCAGCTGCCAGCATTGGGGCCCAGCGTCTGGCATAGCACCAGTCTTCGTACCTAGAGCTGTGGGTCCAGGAGAAACTCCTGGAAGTGTCATGCCTTGGTGAACAACTGTTCGGCAAGCCCATGGAAGATAAGGCAGCCAAAATAGAAACGGAGTTAATAACCCACACACGTCTCTCGCAGAAGACTTCTTCCCTGCCGCGGAAGAAGCAGCAGATCAAAAAGCACTTCTACCAATGTAAGGGGTTCCTCTACCGAGGGTACCCACCCTAACCATCCACTCCTGTGCCGGCACCGGCCGCACAGGGCAAGGGAGGAACTCAAAAGGGCCCAAGACCCAACCACCGGTGCCGCCCCAGCCAATCCAAGATTTTTGATGCAGAGTACTTAGCTTTCTCGAACCCCGGTGACACCACAGTCTGTGGGAGGACGCCTATACCTCTTGGCACCCAAATGGGCATCGATCACATCAGACGCCTGGGTTCTCCAGGTGATCAGGACAGTTACTGTCTTCACCTAGCTGGGCCTCCTCCCATGTTCTCCCCAGCCGAGCCTTCTCTGCTTCCTGTGCACCAGGCTTGCCTAAACAAGAGTTCCATAATCTCCTCAGTCAGCAGGCGGTTGAAAGGGTACTGCAACATCTCCGAGGCCGGGGATTCAACTCCCGATACTTCCTCGTTCCAAAACAGACAGGGGGCCTGCACCCCATCCTCTAACTCCGGAACCTGAGCAAATTCCTGGTGCGGGAGAAGTTCAGAATGTTATGTCTTGGTGTCCTACTGCCCTTCCTCCAGCAGGGCAATTGGCTGTGCTCCTTGGACCTCAGGGATGCTTACGCGCACATACTGATCTGGCACAGGCAGTACCTACGCTTCAGGGTGCAAGGGGAGCACTACCAGTACAGGATGCTCCCCTTCGGGCTCACATCTGCTCCGCAGGTCTTCACAAAGTACCTATGCCCATCTGTGGCCACAGTACACCTCCGGCAGCAGGGCATACCTGTCTTCCCTTACTTAGATGGATGGCTCGCCACGGGAGAGACCATGGAGGAAGCTTGCCTTGGGGCGTCCCGCACGGTCCTTCTACTCGAACATCTCTGCTTCCTGATCAACTACTCCTCCAAGTCCCATCTCCAGCCGGTGCGGACTCTGGAGTTCATCGGTGCCCTTCTCAACACCGGTCGGGCGACCGCCTTCCTTCCGCAAACCCGTGCAGATCGTCTCTGCGCCCTGGCTGCCGAGGTCCAAGGCGGGGGTGACAGTGTGAACCATGCTGCACCTCTTAGGGCACATGGCCTCGACAGTCCACGTCGTTCCCCATGCCTGCAAGCATCCAACCACCTTCATGACCTTGTCTGGGTCTCTTGCGAGCTGCACAGCTCCCTGGCGTGGTGGCAGGACCCCCGGAGTCTTCTACGAGGCATGCCCTTCCAGGCCCCACCACACAAACTCGTTCTGACAATGGATGCCTTGCTGGGGAGCCCACTGTGGCAACCTATGCACCCAGGGGCAATGGTCCCTCGGAGTCCCAACAGCAGATCAACCTGCTTGAACTCGGAGCAGTCAGGTGGGCCCTAAAAGTCTTCGAGCCCCCACCTGACGGGGAAGTCAATACTGATACGGACCGACAACAGGGTTGCGATGTTCTACATGAACAAGGAGGGATGGACGGCGTTCCTCCTCTTCTCCTTCGCTGTGCGTCGAGGTATGACCCTCAGAGTGGTCTACTTCCCCGGCCAGGACAATGTCCTCGTGGACAGACTCAGCAGGTTTCTTCGCCCTCACGAGTGGCGCCTAAACCCAGAGGTGGCTCTCCTCCTGTTTCAACGGTGGGGGACTCCGTCCCTGGACTTGTTCACCAGCCCGGTGAATAGCAGCTTCCCCGCTTCTGTGGGCTGGTCCAGCATCCTGACAGGGTAGCCCCGGATGCGTTCCTCCTGGACTGGACCTCTGAGCTGCTGTATGCGTTCCCTCCCAACCCCCCCCCCCTCATTGCAAGGACCCTCCACAAGATCCAGCGGGACCAAGTCTCTGTGATCCTCATGGCCCCCTCGTGGCCTCGCCAGCCTTCGTTCCTGTTTTTTGCTCCGGCTCTCCTTGGAGCCGCCGTTTCCCCCTGGGCTGCACCCCAGACCTGCTAACACAGGAGGAGGGGGCGGTGCTACACCTGCATCTCTTTTTGCTATCCCTCACAGCTTGGCGGCTGAACGGGTTGCTTTAGCTCTGCTGCACATCCCGGGGGAGGTGGAGGAGATCCTCCTGGCGTCGAGGAAGGACTTGACGAGGTGGGCCTATGCCTTCAAGTGGCAATGCTTCTAGGTCTGGTGCTCCGAGCTCCAGATCGACACGTTCTCCTGCTCTACCAGGTGGGTCCTCCAGTACTTCCTTCACCTATCGCAGGTGGGGCTGAAATCCAGCTCGGTTAGGGTGCACCTCGGTGCCATCTCAGCTAACCACCTCCCTATCGAGGACAAACCCCTCTTGGGGCAGCCTGCTTCATGCAGGGCCTCCTGCTTTCCAAGCCATCCATCTGGTCTCTGCTGGCAGAGTGGGACCTGAACATTGTGCTCATGCAGCTCACGCAGCCACCATTCAAGCCGATGGTGACATGCTCACTTCAGCATCTCTCCTAGAAGGTTGTCTTCCTGGTGGCTCTGACCTTGGCTCTGCGAGTCAGCGAGCTCCAAGCCCTCATGGCTGAGGCCCCCAATACCAGGCTCTGCGGGAACAGGGTGGTCCTCCGTACACACCTTAAGTTCCTACCGAAAGTTGTCTCTGATTCTACCTCAACCAGAAGATAGTCCTGCTGACTTTCTTCCTTCGACCTCATGCCGACTGAGCATCGGTGGTCCTACACACACTCAACTGCAAGAGAGCTCTTGCCTTCTACCTGCAGCGTACTCAGGGTCATCGCAAGTCCACCTGGCTCTTTGTCGCCTACGATCCTAGCCATCTGGGGCTGGCAATCACCAAGCGCACCCTCTCCACCTGAGTGGCAGACTGCATCGCTTTCATCCAGGCAAAGGCTGGGGTCCCACTGGATCGCTGAGTCACCGCCCACGGTGTCTGCTAAGGTGGCTTCAGTGGCTTCGCTGTGCTCAGTGCCTCTAGCAGACATTTGCCAGGCTGCGACCTAGTCTTCAGCGAACACTTTCACTTCGCACTATTGCCTGGAGAAGGAGTCCCGCCGGGACAGCACCTTCGGACAGGTTGTACTCCGTAGTCTATTCGGGGTATAAGCAATTCTTGCCATCTGACCCTTTTTCTGCAGCTACCGAGAGCTTGCCCCTGAGGACCCGAGGACTTGGGCTCCTTTGGGCATCGGCTTCTGCTCATGGCCTCGCGGAGACGTTTTTAGACTACAGGTTCAGTAGCCTGTAGCTGAGGAGTCCCATAAGTGAGGACTGACTTCCTGCTTGTTCCTGGAGAAAGCGTAGTTACTTACCTGTAGCAGGTGCTCTCGAAGGACAGCAGGAATCAGTCCTCACTACCCTCCCACCTCCCCTATAGAGTTGTCATTTAGTTTGCTTCCCTTGCATCTGCTTAGTAGGGCTCTAGCTATGGGACCTCAGTGAGCAAGATTGGCACCCTTGGGCAGGAAGAGGACCACGCATGCATGGCAGCAATCCCAAAGGCTTTCTTTGAAAGCTGGGTAATTACTCCGCTCGGGCTACGTCGGTGCTGACGTCACCCATAAGTGAGGACTGATTCCTGCTATCCCTGGAGAAAACCTGTTACAGGTGAGTAACTACACTTTTTTTTTTTTTCCACCGACCCGTGGTCCACCATCACTATCTATGCATGGGCCCTACAGGTGGTGAAGTAAAATTACCTCCTCCACCTCAGACACCTCTGCCATTTTTTCCAGGAGAGCCCCCTATGACTCCCTTCACCGGGGCCTGCTTCAGCAGGAACTCGCAGGTTTTCTGGCAGACAGGGCAATGGAACCTGCCCCCCTCCACCTCATGGGCAATGGGTTGTACTTCCTGGTACCCAAAAGAACCAGGAGGGTTTCGGCCCATTCTAGATCTGTGGGACCTCATCCGGTTCCTGGTGAGCGAGAAGTTCAAATTGCTCTCCCTTGGAACATTGCTGCCATATCTTCAGCAGGGAGACTGGCTATGCTCTTTGAATCTAAAGGATGCATATGCACACATCCTCATCCATCCCCTTCATAGGCAGTACCTCCCGCTTCATGGTAGGAGGCTGCTACTACCAATACAGGGTACTGCCCTTTTGGCCTGGCTCCCATCCCAAGGGTATTCCCCACATGCCACAGCAGTGGTTGCTGCCTTCGTGCATCTCCAGGGGATGTTTGTCTTCCCCTACCTGGATGACTGGCTCTTCAAGGGCAACACTGCCGCCGAAGTGCATCAGGCGACGGTTCACACCATCTTCATTCTGGAGCACACAGCATTTGTCATAAACTACCCAAAGTCCCATCTTCATCTGGCACAATGCCTGGAGTCCATGGGCACTGCTGGACACCGTCCAGACTAGGGCCTTGCTCCCTCCTGATAGGACCCAGTACCTCTAGGCGCTTGAAAGATCGTCCAGGGTCGCCTCTCAGCCTCTGCCTGCCTTCTGCTTAGCTGCTGGATCACATGGCATCCACAGTACATGTCACCCTAGATGTCCACCTACATATGCGACCAGCTCAGTGGGCCTTACGTTCCTAGTTGTCACCCGTGACAGGGTACCTGTGGGACAGAGTGGTTGTGACCCATCCTCAGGCAGACTCCATTGACTTGACTTGTGGCAACAGCTCCAGCACCTAGAGGCCAGGATGACTTTCCAGCCCCCCCACCCCGAGGATCCTTATCATGGACACCTTCATACTAGGCTGGGGAACACATTGCAACAACCTCTGCACTCAGGGCAGTTTGTTGCAGGCAGAGATTCTCCAGCAGTTCAGCCTTCTGGAGCTCTGAGCCATAGCACTAGCCCTCCAGGCCTTTCACCACCACCTACGATATCAAGCGGTACTGATCCAGACTAATAACCAGGTGGTGGTGATCTAGATCAACAAACAGGGAGGTATGGGATCGTCCTTCCTTGTCCAGGAAACAGTGAGCCTCTGCGCTTTCACTCGCGACAACAGGCTGCTCCTGCGGGCAGTCTATCCTGGCCCAGGACAGGAAACAGTGTCCTGGTGGACTGACTGAACTGGATCCTCCAACCATACAAGTAGCAACTCAACCCCTGGATGGCCAGCTGGCTCTTCTGTCTTTGGGGGGGGGGGGGGAGGATTGCCGCAGATGGACCTCTTTGCAAGCCCAGCCAATGTTCAGCTGTCCTTCTGCTGTAGGCAACCTACATCCCTCGCGGGTGATGGTGGATGCATTCCTCATTTTGTGGACGGGGGGGTCTCCTACGCCTTTCCACACACGCTGCTGATTGCCAAGACCCTGTTCAAGGTCCAGCTCAGCAGAACCACCTCGATATTGGTGGCCCCTTTGTGGGCCAGGCAGCCATGGTTCCCCCCCCCCCCCCGCCCTTACTCCTCTGCCTGTCACAGGCACCCCTGGTTCCACTGGGGTGTGGCCCAGGCTTGCTCTCGCAGGAGGACTATTCTTCTGCACCACAATCTGGTGTTCTTGATTATGACAGTCTTGCTGCTGAAAGGGTAGCCTGGCCCACTTCAATCTTTCAAGCAAAGTGGAGGAGGTCTTCCTAGCCTCCCACAAAACCTCCACCTGCTGGGCCTACACCTTCAAGTGGTGGAGATTCTGTGTGGTGCACAGAGAAGCAGATCAACCCCTTCTGTTCGGTCCAGCTGGTGCTGCAATACCTGCTTCATCTATCCCAGGCTGGGCTGAAGTCAAACTCCGTCAGAGTACACCTTGGTGCACTCTGTGCACCACCATCCTGTCGAGGGCAAGCCTTTCTCTGCTCAGCTCCTCGTGACTTGCTTCCTGAGCGGTCTACTACTTTCCAGGCCACCAGTTCTCCCCCTGGTGGTGGAGTGGGATCTTAACGTGGTTCTCTCAAACTCACAGCATCACCTTTTTGAGCCTCTCAGCTCTTGCCACTTCAAGTATCTCTCCTAGGTCTTCCTTGTGGTGCTCACCTCTGCTCGCAGGGTTAGCGCTCGCATTCCAGGCTCTGGTGGCCCAGCCACCCTATACAAGGTCACAAGAACAGGGTTGTGCTCCGCACGCATCCCAAGTTTCTGCCTAAGGTGGTATCTCTATTCCACCTCAACCAAGAGGTTGTGTTTCCCACCTTCTTGTGACCTCATGTTAACATGGTGGAGGCCACTCCACAATCTGGACTCTAAGCGGCCCTGACCTACTAACTGGAGCGTACCCAGGCCCACCATCTCTCCTCATAGCTCTTCATCTCCTATGACCCAAATTGGTTGGGGACAGCGGTCTCCTAAACATACTCTGGCCATTTCAGTGGCAGACTGCATCGCCTTTGCCTACAAGCAGGCTGGTCTCACTGGAGCGCCATGTCACGGTACACAGCATTGGACTATGGTGGCCTTCTGTGGCAAACCTGCGCTCCGTTCCCTTGTTGGAGATCTGCCAGGCCACCACCTGGTCCTCAGTCCATACATTCACAGCTCGTTACTGCCTAGAGAGGAACTCCCGACTGGATAGCATCTCTGATCAGGCTGTACTCCGTCATTTGTTGGGGGTGTAAAGCAACTCTGGTCCTTTGGTGTGTTCAGGCTACTGGAGAACAGGTTCCTTGCTTGACTCTTGGGGCCACTCGTGATTCTGCTGCCTTGACTCCATTGCTGTTTCTCACGGTTCACCATTGTTCTGATCACTTGTGGCTTTTGCAGGGGGGGGTTTCAGTAACCTGTAGCTGGGGAGTCCCATATGTGAGGACTGACTTCCTGATTTGTTCCTGGAGAAAGTGTAATTACTTACCTGTAACAGATGTTCACCGGAGAATCTGTCCTCACAACCCTCCTTCCTTCCTGTGTTTTTCTTTTTAGCCATAAGATCATAAGATATGCCATACTGGGTCAGACCAAGGTCCATCAAGCCCAGTATTCTGTTTCCAACAGTGGCCAATCTAGGTCATATGTACCTAGCAGTTTCCCCAAGAGACACAAGGCATTGGTGGTTCAGTGGTAGAATTCTTGCTTGCCATGCAAGAGACCTGGGTTCAATTCCCAGCCAGTGCAAGCATTCTAAGATTGGAGGGTCGCCAACGTAACACCAATTTTTAAAAAGGGTTCCAGGGGTGACCCGGGAAATTACAGACCGGTGAGCCTGACGTCAGTACCAGGGAAAATGGTAGAAGCCATCATAAAGAACAAAATTACACAGCATGTAGATAGTCATGGCCTAATGGGAGACAGCCAACATGGCTTTAGACAAGGAAGATCTTGTCTTACTAATCTGATCTGTTTTTTTGAAGGTGTGCATAAACAGGTAGACAAAGGTGAGTCGGTTGATATAGTGTATCTGGACTTTCAGAAAGCTTTTGACAAGGTCCCCCATCAGAGACTTTTGGCGAAGCTAAAAAGTCATGGGATAGGAGGCAGTGTACTATTGTGGATCGGGAACTGGTTAAAAGATAGAAAGCAGAGGGTAGGGCTAAATGGCCAATATTCCCAATGGAAAAAGGTGAATAGTGGAGTACCCCAGGGATCTGTACTGGGTCCGCTACTTTTTGACATATTCATAAATGACCTGGAAAAGGGAATAACTAGTGAGGTAATCAAATTTGCAGATGACACAAAACTGTTTAAAGTTGTTAAAACCCAAGAGGATTGTGGAAAACTGCAGGAGGATCTGGATAAATTGGAAGACTGGGCATCCAAATGGCAGATGAAATTTAATGTGGACAAGTGCAAAGTTATGCACCTAGGAAAGAACAACCCACACTATAGTTACAAGATGCAAGGCTCCACATTAGAAACCACCACCCAGGAAAAAGATTTAGGAGTCATCGTGGATAACATGTTAAAACCCTCCGCCCAGTGTGCAGCGGCGGCCAAGAAAGCAAATAGAATGCTAGCACTGTTCCCTCTAAGCTGTGCGCGTGTGCGCGCGCACACACCTCTCCGAGCGAGCGCACACAAATTAAAACAGAGCGCACAAGGATCTGCTTTGGCTTTTTTCACTTCATTTCATTTCAAATCTTGGATGTTTTAAAGACCATGCAGCGCTGTGGCTGCGCCGGCGATCTACATCACTTCTGAGTCCTCTTCTCCTCTCACACGTGACATGAGTCATGAGTCCGACCTCGACCAATAGGAGGGCAGTAAGGAGCCTAGGACTAGGAGGAGGGGGGCAGAGGAGGCTGTCTGAGGCACCACCAGCCAGCCACGTGGCTTCACATTCCCTGCCCTGGTCATCTGTGTGGTCTGCATTGAGCCGGAGGAAGCGATTCCAGGCCCTCGTCACCGAAGCTGGGGAGCACGGCTGAACGCAGGGCAGACAGGCAGCATCGCAGCCCCTTTCGCAGAACGGAGGCAATGGCAGAGACAGTGCAGGTAGGGTTGCCAGTCTGGATTGCTAATTTCGGGAGCTGGGAGGTGCCGGGTTAGGCAGAAGGCCTCTGTAGGTGTTTTTGAGCACACGGCTGCGGACTGCTTGGTTGAGGAAGGCCTAGCAGCTGTGTGGGAGATTTGTGGCTGTTTCCTGAAGACTTTGGTACTGAGCAGGAAGGGGGCTCGAGGGGGGACTCTCCTTCGCGGTCTTTTCAGGATTTCTGCTGAGAACCTTCATTTGCTTAGTTTACAATGAACCTTTTTGTTAGGAAAGAAAAAGTAAGAGGAAAAGGAGGCTGATAGGATTTGCAAACGAAGTAGCTGAAAAGGTAGGGATAAAGAGGTTAACCTTAATAAATTATAAGCACAGAAAAAGGAAGACAAACAGCAGTATCTGGGGAAGCTGGTAAAGTAGTCGGGAAAGCAAAGATGCTAATGTAATTAAAAATAGCCAGTATGGTAAAACATGGGGACAAGACATTTTTTTCAGGTATGTTGGTGGCAGGAGGAAGTGCAAAGGTGGAATTGTGAGACTTAATGATGAAGGGGAGGAATGTGTAGAGGCTGATGAAGATAAAGCAGAATTGCTTGATAAATATTTCTCATAGATGAAGGGCTGAAAATGGGACCTACGAAAACACAAATAGAAATGGAAATGAAGTAGAACTCAAAACTATTTTCAGAAGATGGTAAGCTAGCTAAACTTAAAATGGACAAAGCAATGGGCCGGACCAAATTCATCCCTGGGTATTGAAGGATGTGCCGTCAGCTCCGCTGTCTGACCTTTTCAATGCTTCTTTAGAGTCAGGAGTAATCCCAGAGAACTAGAGATAGGCAAATGTGGCTCCTGTCCATAGAGACAGACGTAAGGAAGAGATTGGTAACTATGGGCCAGTTAGTCTGACCTCTGTAGTGAATAAATTAATGGAAATGCTGCTAAAGCAGAGGATGGTGCAGTTTCTGAAATCCAAGAGCTTAATATTCAAAGGATTTATGCTCCTAACTTTGAGAGTTATGCTCCGAAATTGGTCTCTTTGAAAATGTATTAGGGCTGAGTGCCTAAATATTTTCTTAAAACTTCACTAAACTCCTAAAGTTAGGAGCATAAAAAGTGGGTGGCAATAGGGGCAAATTTTAGGGAAGGAAAGGAAGTTAGGAGCTTAATACTGATTTTTCAAAACTAGGTGCCTTAAGAATAAAATTACTCAGCATGTAGATAGTCATGGCCTAATGGGAGACAGCCAACATGGCTTTAGACAAGGAAGATCTTGTCTTACTAATCTGTTATGTTTTTTGAAGGAGTGAATAATCAGGTGGACAAAGGTGAGTCGGTTGATATTGTGTATCTGGACTTTCAGAAAGCCTTTGACACGGTCCCTCATCAGAGACTTTTGGCAAAACTAAAGAGTCATGGGATAGGAGGCAGTGTACTCTTGTGGATCAGGACCGCTTTACAAGATAGACAGCAGAGGGTCGGGCTAAATGGCCAATTTTCCCAATGGAGAAAGGTGAATAGTGGTGTACCCCAGGGATCTGTGCTGGGTCTTCTGCTTTTTGACATATTCATAAATGACCTGGAAAGTGGAATAACGAGTGAGGTTATCAAATTTGCAGATGACACAAAACTATTTAAAATTGTTAAAACCCAAGAGGATTGTGGAAAATTGCAAGAGGATCTTGCTAAATTGGAAGACTGGGCATCAAAATGGCAGATGAAATTTAATGTGGAGAAGTGCAAGGTTATGCACCTAGGGAAGAACAACCCAAACTATGGTTACACGATGCAAGGTTCCACATTAGGAACCACCACCCAGGAAAAAGATTTAGGCGTCATTGTGGATACCATGTTAAAACCCTCGGCCCAGTGTGCAGCGGAGGCCAAGAGAGCAAATAGAATCCTAGGTATGATAAGGAAAGGAATGGAAAATGACACAGATTGGTTTCAATTGCATATTGGAACACAGAGGTGCGCTTCCATTTTGTCATTAATCACAACCTTGCATTTAGGGGAAAGATTTCCTGAAAATGAAATTGAGGAATGGTCTGCTTTGACTTGACAGCAATAGCACAGTGTGATTATGAATTTGGAATTGAAAACGTCCGATCACTCTGCTTAAAGTATAAACAATTTCTTATGGAGGAACATATTGTTATTCAGCAGTACAATGACTTCAAGTTTTTAGTCGCAGAAAAAATCAAAAGCAAACTGATAAACAGTTTTACAGATATGGTGACTTTGGTGTTTCAGAATGCTCACTTTGCAGATTTAGCAAAATTGTGGATATTGGTGGAACATTTTTGGCTTCTAGTGCAGATTGTGAGCGTGATTTCAGCTTGATGAACAGTTTAAAAACCAAAATAAGGAATCGCTTACATTTAGAACATTTGGAAATGCTGATGCGTGTTAAGAGTCATCTTCAAGATGGCGGATCAGTAGACCTTGATAAAATTTATTCAGACTGGGTACATTTGAAAGATCGAAGAGAGAAATTTTGAGAACATAGTAAGTGACGGCAGATAAAGGCCAGCATGGTCCATCTAGTCTGCCCAGCAAGATGGCAAGAGTAGGTGCACCTGTTGCTCTGTGCAGGCCACCTCTCCCCATGTCTTTGTTTAGGGGTGAACCCACCACTCCATGTAGGACACCGAACTCTTCTTCCATACATAAATTATTTACATGGAATAACAATGGCTTTCAATAAAAATTAACTGAAATAATACCACATTTGTGATTGTAATTACTAGAAATTTTCCCCTTCATTTAGTAATCGTCTATTTTCATTTAATTTGATTAACATCAATGTGGTGTACATACTGTATTCTAATGTGTAGTCAAATTTTAAAGTATATAATTCCAAGTGTCGTTATGTAGCGCACAAAAAATTTAACCTTCCTTCAAATGCCGCACGGCTGATATTTTATGCGCACACAGCCTACAGAAAATTAGAGGGAACATTGAATGCTAGGTATCATAAGGAAAGGGATGGAGAATAAAACAAAGGATATTATAATGCCTCTGTATCGCTCCATGGTACGACCGCACCTTGAATATTGTGTGCAATTCTGGTCACCGTATCTTAAAAAGGACATAGAGTTATTAGAAAAAGTACAGAGAAGAGCCACCAAATTGGTGAAGGGGATGGAAGGCTACTCCTATGAAGAGAGGCTAAAAAGGTTAGGGCTCTTTAACCTAGAAAAGAGGCGGCTGAGGGGAGATATGATAGAGGTGTATAAATTAATGAATGGAGTGGAACGGATAAACGTGGATAAATTGTTTACGCTATCAGAATATAGAAGGACTAGGGGGCATGTAATGAAGCTACAGGGTAAACTATTTAAGACAAATAGGAGAAAATATTTCTTCTCTCAACGTGTAATCAAACTCTGGAATCTGTTACCGGAGGATGTAGTAAGGGCTGTTAGTATAGCTGGGTTTAAAAAAGGTTTGGACAAGTTCCTGGAGGAAAGGTCCATAAACCACTATTAAAAAGGGACCCAGGATATCAATGCTTGGCCTAGTACAAGCACTGCAGAACCTGTGTCTTTTGGGGAAACTGCTAGGTACGTATGACCTAGATTGGCCACTGTTGGAAACAGGATACTGGGCTTGATGGACCTCGGTCTGACCCAGTATGGCATTTCTTATGTTCTTATGTTCTTAAGTTCCACAATGCTTGTACTGGGTCAAGCATTGATATATTCGGTCACTTCTTAATAACACAGGTACACTACCAAAAAACTGCCTCCAGTTTTGCAACTGATTCCTATAGATTTTGGGGTGCTGAATCCAGGAAAAATAGCCAAAATGTTCCATCACGTCACGTTTTCTTGCAAAATTAGATTTCTTACCCATATAAGGAATGTTCACATAATTTCTTTTTAGCCGACTGCAGTTTATTTTCTTGGCCCAAAATAGAGGTTGTAATGGTTAACTAACTAGAAACACTCCCTCATGATATTTTAGAGTGTTTTGTATTCATTTTATACATTAACAGGACAATTGGGAGGCGGGGGGCTAAATCCAGTACTCGCGCTGGCGCATGTTCTTTCCTGTTCGCCTCGCCTCGTTCGCTCGCTCAAACACGGTGGTTGCGACATGAACGTTCCTGTCAAATTTCAGTTTCTTGCAAGTTCATTATTACCTTTTGTTTGCTCAGTCGTAATCCAGCTTTATTCCGAAGTGGTTCACTACAGTTGTAGTTTGCAGTGCTGTGTATTTGTGATGGCTCACAGAGCCAGAGGTTGCGTCAACTCTCCGGACAGTTTTTGTTTTATTTGTGGGGAATATACCGTGAAAAAGCGGCAGAGGAACATTTCTGCATTTATTAAAAAAGTATATTTCGCCTATTTCGGTTTGAAGTTAGGCGATCAAGACAAACCGTGGGCTCCTCACAAAGTGTGCAAGACATGTGAGGAAGATCTACGCTTATGGATGAAAGGTAAAAAACAAGCATTTTGTTTCGGAATACCTATGATGTGGCGTGAACAAAGAGACCACAGCAGTGACTGCTATTTTTGCTCTTGCATTGTGAAGGGATACAACTTAAAAAATAAGAACGTAATAAGTTACCCCAACCTTCCCTCAGCAATTAGGCCTATGCCTCATAGCAACGAAGTACCTGTGCCTGAACCACCAAAATCTTTGGATCATATTTGTGTGGACGGTTCTGATCATGATGAGACTCATCAGATGGCTTTTCCCGATGAGTCCAGTACTTCCGAGTTTGAAACTGAACCAGATCCGAAACCTGAACTTTTCTCTCAAGCTGAATTGAATGATTTAGTCCGGGATTTAGGACTCCCAAAAGATGCTGCCCAACTGCTAGGTTCTCGGCTTAAACAGAAAAGTCTATTGTCACCAGGAACAACTTTTTATTGGTACCGCAACCGCGAGACACAATTTTTGAAGTATTTCAGCAAAGAGGAAGATTTGGTATTTTGCAACGATATATACGGAGTGATGGAAAAGTTTAAACTCAAGTATGATCCTGCTGAATGGCGGCTGTTCATTGATTCGTCAAAAGACAGCATAAAAGGTGTTCTTCTTCATAATGGCAACACATTCGCTTCAGTTCCTATTGCTCACTCTGTTATTCTCCAAGAAAAATACGAGAATTTGGCCCTGATTCTTCAGAAGATTCGTTATGATGAGCATAAGTGGATGATTTGTGGAGACTTTAAAATTCTATCCATGCTATTAGGGCAGCAATCCGGTTTCACCAAATATCCCTGCTTCCTTTGCTTGTTGGATAGCCGGGCCCGCGACCTACACTGGGGGAAAAAAACACTGGCCAATTCGGGAGTATTTGAGACCCGGTGAGAAAAATGTTCTTCATGAGAGCTTGGTACCTCGTGATAAAATTCTATTACCACCTCTCCACATTAAGTTGGGTCTCATTAAGCAATTCATCAAGTCCCTTCCAAAAGATGGTGAGTGCTTTCGGTACCTTTGCTCAAAGTTCCCTCGACTTTCTGAAGCAAAGCTAAAGGAAGGAGTGTTTGTTGGCCCTGATATAAGGAAACTCATTTCAGATGGAGCATTCGCTGAAACGATGTCTGAGAAGGAAAAAGAAGCCTGGGATTCCTTCAAGGATGTTGTTCTCAAATTCTTGGGGAACAGGCGGGATGAGAACTATAAGGATATTGTTGCCAGGATGCTCAATGCCTTCAAAGAACAAGCCTGTAACATGAGCCTGAAAGTCCATTTCTTGCACTCCCATGTGAACTACTTTCCCGAAAACTTGGGGGCGTACAGTGAAGAACAAGGAGAAAGGTTTCACCAGGACATCAAGGACGCAGAGAGAAGGTACCAAGGAAGATGGAACACCACTATGATGGCTGATTTCTGCTGGTTGCTGCTGCGGGAAACCCCAGATGAAAAATACGCCAAGCAGCGCACCAAGAGAAGCATTCGGGGGAAGAAGAAACGGGCCCACCAGGAGATTGATTGACCCAAGAATGACTTTAAAATCTAAACTGTGTTGACAAATATCGTGTTTTTACTAAACTTTGAAATAAAATTTGCTAGTTATTACCACAGTGTCGGATCTCATTTATTAGAATTTTATTTTCACAACATCGGGTGTTTGTCTTCATGTATTGCAATGGTGCGGTTTGTGTTTTCTATTCTTACATACATACCTGTACAACATTTTTTGCACATTTTCTTTGCTTTGCTTTGTGTCTAACCTCGCTCTTATATGCTCAATGTTTGTGCACATGTATGTGGCTGTTTTAAGTGCAGACAATTTTGCTACCATCACAGTGTGTTTGTTGACATTACTCTATTCTTATGTGCTGCCTTGTTACAATTTTCTTTATTCTTATTTGAATAACTACTAAACAATTAGTATAAAGAATTCATCCAAGAAACCTTTATCTCGATCGCACTCAATCTGAAACGTTCACCTCAAACTGCTAACCCAATGTAGCAAAAAATCTGTACGTGATGGAGGAAATTGGTTACCAGATTTGGATTCAGCGCACCAAAAAACGTAAAAATCAATCGAAACATTAGAGGCAGTTTAAAAAAAATTTTTTTTAGTATACCCGTGTAATGGTTTATGGACCTTTCCTCCAGGAACTTGTCCAAACCTTTTTTAAACCCAGCTACACTAACAGCCTTTACTACATCCTCCGGTAACAAATTCCAGAGTTTGATTACACGTTGAGTGAAAAAATATTTTCTTTTATTAGTCTTAAATAGTTTACCCTGTAGCTTCATTGCATGTCCCCTAGTCTTTCTATATTCTGATAAGGTAAACAATCGATCTACGTTTACCCGTTCCACTCCGTTTATTAATTTATAGACTTCTATCATATCTCCCCTCAGCCGTCTCTTTTCCAGGTTAAAGAGCCCTAACCTTTTTAGCCTTTCTTCATAGGAGTATCCTTCCATCCCCTTTACCATTTTGGTGGCTCTTCTCTGTACCTTTTCTAAAATCGCTATATCCTTTTTAAGATACGGCGACCAGAATTGCACACAATATTCAAGGTGCGGTCTCACCATGGAACGATATAGAGGCATTATAATATCTCTTGTTTTATTTTCCATTCCTTTCCTTATCATACCTAGCATTCTATTTGCTCTCTTGGCCGCCGCTGCACACTGGGCCGAGGGTTTTAACATGGTATCCACAATGACGCCTAAATCTTTTTCCTGGGTGGTGGTTCCTAATGTGGAACCTTGCATCGTGTAACCATAGTTTGGGTTGTTCTTCCCTAGGTGCATAACCTTGCACTTGTCCACATTAAATTTCATCTGCCATTTTGATGCCCAGTCTTCCAATTTATCAAGATCCTCTTGCAATTTTTCACAATCCTCTTGGGTTTTAACAACTTTAAATAGTTTTGTGTCATCTGCAAATTTGATAACCTCACTCGTTATTCCACTTTCCAGGTCATTTATGAATATGTCAAAAAGCAGCGGACCCAGCACAGATCCTTGGGGTACACCACTATTCACCTTTCTCCATTGAGCTATGTCATCATACTGAGGCAAGATGCAACCTTAGGTAGGAAGTGGACCACGCATGCATGGTGCATCTCCCAAAGGGTTTCTTTGAAAGCTGAAGAGAGGTTACTGTGTTGGCTCTGTTGGTACCGATGTCACCCATATGTGAGGACTGATAGAGTAGTTACTCACCTGTAACAGGTGTTCTCCAGGAGCAGCAGGAATCAGTCCTCACATATGGGTGTCTTCGACGCCGATGAAGTCCTAGCGGAGCATTTCCCCAGCTTTCCATGAAAGCCTTTGGGAATGCAGGCACGCATGCGTGGTTCCCTTCCCGCCTAAAGCTGCCATCTTACCTCAGTCAAATGACATAGCTAAGAACAGCACACAAAAAGTAAAAATAAACTATGTACAACTGCAACTCCCAGGGGAGGAGGGAGGGTTGTGAGGACTGATTCGTGCTGCTCCTGGAGAACACCTGTTACAGGTGAGTAACTAATCTTTCTCCAGGACCAAGCAGGAAGTCAGTCCTCACATATGGGTGACTCCCTAGCTCTGGGCTACTAGGAACCCAGGCTGAACAAGAGAACTCCCTCTAGTCCCAGCATCAAAGAAAGGCTTTTCACTGACACAACCTCCACCGGTAGCCCAACAGAGGGCAGGAGGGCAGGAGTTGCCTAAACCTCAGAGATTCTGGAGTACTGCTTGGCCAAAAGCACTGTCCCTACGGGACTCCCTCTCCAGACAGTAATGGGCCACAAAAGTCTGGCTTGAAGACCAAGTTGCAGCCCTGCAGATGTCTACCAACGGTACAGAACGGAGATGAGCCACTGAGGCAGCCATTGCCCTGACACGGTGGGCCGTGACCCGACCCTGCAAAGGAAGGTCAGCCGCCTTGTAAGCCCAGGTGATACAGTCAGCTACCCAGATGGACAAGGTACGCTTGGACACAGCCAACCCCAACTTATTAGGGTCAAAAGATACGAAGAGCTGAGTAGCCCTTCTGTGCCCCTCGTACGGTTAAGGTAGAAGGATAAGGCCCTCCTACAGTCCAGGGTATGCAGAACTGCTTCAGCCTGGCTTGCATGAGGCCTAGGGAAGAATGTTGGAAGAACCACCTCCTGGTTGAGGTGAAAAGAGGAGACAACTTTAGGGAGGAACTTTGGGTGAGTCCTAAGGACTACCCTGTTCCTATAGAAGCGAGTGTAAGGCCTGTCACAGACCAGGGCCTGAAGCTCACTCACTTGCCTGGCCGAGGTTAGGGCTATCAAGAAGAGTGTCTTCCAGGATAGGAAGCGTAGGGGGCACGTAGCCATCGGCTCAAAAGGTGGGCGAGTCAATTGCTGCAAGACCACATTCAACTCCCACTCAGGAGCAGGAGGACGGATTGGAGGCTTGAGCAGAAGCAAGCCTCTGAGAAAGCGGGACACCAAGGGGTGAACCAAGAGAGAATGTCCTTCCACCAGTGAGTGGTGAGCTGCTAAAGGTGAGAGGTGGCCCCGAACCAATGTTCCCTCTAATTTTCTGTAGGCTGTGTGCGCATAAAATATCAGCTGTGTGCAGCTTTTGAAGGAAGGTTAAATTTTTGTGCGCCACATAACGACACTTGGAGTTATATACTTTAAAATTTGACCACACGTCAGAATACAGTATGTACACCACACTGATTTTAATCACATTAAATGAAAATAGACAATTACTAAATGAAGCGGGAAATTTCTAGTAATTACAATCATAACTTTTAAATTTTAAGACGTCTGTTGTTTTCTATCAGAATCAGAGCCGTAATTTTTGTGCGCTCTTTTGTAAAGTATGTGCACTCGCTCGGCGAGGTGTGTGCGCGCGCACACGCGCACAGCTTAGAGGGAACAGTGCCCCGAACAGAATTGGACTTAAGTCCCTGATTGGATAAGTGCAGTAAGTACTGAAGCACTACTGGTACAGTACAGGAGAAAGGATCCTGTGTACATAGCTGACACCACACAGAAAATCTTTTCCATTTGAGAGCATAGGTTTTCCTAGTGGACTGTTTCCTAGAGGCTAGGACAACCTCCTGAACTTCAGGAGGTAGGCCCCAGGGGGCCAAAAGTTCCCTTGCAGCCTCCAGGCCATCAAATTGAGAGCTTTGAGATTGGGGTGCAGAAGGGAACCCTGATCCTGAGAAAGAAGGTTGGGTTGCAACCCCAGAGGCAGTGGGGGATCCACTGCTAGCTGAAGCAGAAGTGGAAACCAAGGCTGTCTCGACCACCTGGGAGCCACCAGCAGGACTGAGGCCTTGTCCTGAAGAATTTTGAACAGAGTTCGGGCCACTAAAGGCGTGGGAGGAAACGCATACAGGAGGCCCTGAGACCATGGTATCAGAAAAGCATCTGCTGCTACCCGCAGAGGATGCGGCTGTCTGGAGCAGAACCGAGGCAGCTGTTTGTTCAGTGGACTGGCAAACAGATCTATCAAAGGAAGACCCCATTTCAGGAAGATCTTCTGAACTACCAAAGGATGCAGCTGCCACTAGTGGGGGCTGCAGAATTCTGCTCAACCTGTCGGCCAGGTAATTTTCCTGGCCTGGAAGGGTATACAGCCTTGAGGAGCATGTTGTGCTTGAGGGCAAATGAGCAAAGGTCCTGTGCCTCCTGACAAAGGAGCCTGGACCCAGTCCCGCCTTGCTTGTTCACATAAAACATGGCTACCTGGTTGTCTGTCTGAACCAGGACGGATTGATGAGCCAGGGCAGGAGAGAAAGCTCTAAGTGCTAATCGAATAGCCCTGAGTTCTAGGAGATTGATCTGCTGTGCGGCCTCCCAGGGAGACCACAGGCCCTGGGTGCACTTGTTCAGACAATGAGACCCCCAGCCCTGCAGGGAGGCGTCTGTGGTCAGTACCACTGTGTACCCAGGAATTTGAAAAGGCACCCCTTTCAGTAGATTGGGTGGGTGCAACTACCAGTTGAGGGAGTCCAGAAAAGGTCTGGACACTCTTATCTTGTCTCTGAGGCTGCCTGTGGCCTGTGACCACTGTCTCCGAAGGCACCACTGTGCAGGCCTCATATGGAGCCTGGCATTGGGGGTTACATGTACTGTCGAAGCCATGTGGCCTAGAAGCCTCAGGCAGAGTCTGGCGGAGACCAGTGACCTGCTGAGAAACTGGTTTGCTAAGTTTGAGTCTTTGAGCTCTGTCTTTTGGCAAGAATGCCTGTGCCAGCAGAGAGTCCAACCTCTCCCCTATGAACTCCAAGTTCTGGGAGGGGAGCAAAGTGGACTTTGCGAAGTTTATCACAAACCCCAAGCTTTGAAGAAGAGCAATAGTCCTGAGGGTGGCCTGTCGGGCCTCCTGGCACGTCTGACCTCTTATGAGCCAGTCATCCAGATAAGGAAAGACAAAGATGCCTTGAGTTCTCAGGTAGGCCGCCACCACTGCCAGGCATTTGGTAAAGACCCTGGGAGCGGAGGTCAGGCCAAAAGGCAGTACTCTGTACTGATAATGGTTTCCTCCCACAATGAACCTGAGGTACTTTCTGTGGTCTGGATGAATGAGGATGTGAGTGTATGCATCCTTTAGATCTAAGGAGCATAGCCAATCTCCCTGCTGGAGGTAGGGTAGAAGTGTTCCAAGAGTAAGCATCTTGAACTTTTCTTTCTCTAGGAACTTGTTGAGATTCCTGAGGTCCAGGATAGGTCGAAGGCCACCGGTTCTTTTGGGTACCAGGAAATATCTGGAGTAGAACCCTTGACCTTGACTTTGAAGAGGCACAGGCTCCACCGCCCTGTCCACCTACAGACCTTGGAGCTCCTGGAGGAGAAGATCTGTGTGCAGGGGAGGCCTTGGAGGCTCTCCTGGAAAATATGGAGGAGGCAGTTGGTGAAAGTGTAGTGCATAGCCCCTGTGGACTATGTTTTTAACACCCAACTGTCCCCCGTGATGCGGGGCCCACTGGTGGGCAAAGAGAGCGAGGCGACCTCCTGTGCAGGGTTGGGGGAGCAGGGACAGAGGCTATACTTGAGGAGTCAAAAAACCCCACCCTGCTGAGTGGGAGCAGGGGCCAGAGGCTTGGGGGTCCTCTGCCTACGGGGCCCATTACCCTGCCCCTTGGCTTGCTGACCCTGGGATACAGCTTGGGCAGCCTGATACTGAGGGTACTGTTTGTAGGCAGTGCCCTTCCTCGGGTAAAAGGGCTTTTTACCCGAGCCCTTCTTCTTGTGAGAAGGGGCAGAGGTCTTCCTAGACAGCCTTGTCCTTGTGAGGTGCTCGGTCTCGAGCTGAGCGGCCTTCTTCGCCATGGGCTTGCCAAAAAGGTTTTCACCTCGGCAAGGGATATCGACCAACTTGTCCTGAACCCATGGCTCGAGGTCCGATGACTGCAGCCATACCTGGCGTTGAGGCGCGATGCCAACTGCCGCAACTCAGGCCGAAGCCTCGAAGCCATCGTAGGCGGCGCGGGACATGAACTTGGAGCATTCCCGAATCCCCGAGGACAAGGACTTGAATCTCTGCAAGGGTTCCACGGAGAGACCAGCAGAGAACCCGGCCAACTCCTTGGCCAGGTCTCGCAAGTACATGCCCATGTACAGCTGATAAGACTGGGCACGGCAAGCAAGCATTGAGCCCTGGAAGCACTTTCTACCAAAGTCATCGAGGTTTCGGGCCTCCCTGCCAGGAGGCAACGCGGAGTGCATCTTCTGACTTTTCAGGCGATGCATGGCCGATTCCACCACCATAGAATGGTGTGGTAGCTGTGCCTTCTGGAAGCCAGGGCTCTTCCGGAGTCGATAGATCGAATCGACCCGCTTACTTAAAACCGGCGCCGAGGCCGGTGCCTCCCACATCCGGAAGAGGAGCCGTTCCAGCATTGGAGGAACCGGGACAGTAAAGGCCTCCTTCGGAGGAGAGTTGTACTGCAGGGCCTCGAGCTCCTCGGCTTGAGGCTCTTCCTCGAGGTCCCCCGGGATAGCCAACGCGGCGGCCATATCCCGGACAAACTCCGAGAACCGGTTATCCTCCGGAGGGGATCTACTCTGGGGCTCAGACTGCGGTGAGTCCGACGGGACGCACCGAGTCTTGAATGTGTCGGGACTCCTCATTCTCCGTCTCCCAGGCGGACTCGTCCGACGATTCAGGATCCGACTCTGCGGGGCCCGGGAGCACCGGCGTCGACGCCCTCGGTCCTGAACGGGAGGTCGAGGGATACCGCGACCGAGGTCGACCTCGAGCCTTCATGGTCTCGAGTATCGGCTCAGTCTCCGGGGTCGACTTTGACGTCGATGTCCCGGTGGTCGGGGCAGATGCGCCAGACAGGCTGGCCATCAGTGCCCGCTGCTGCTCCATGAAGGCAGACAGTCTGCACTCCAAGGCTGTCATCCTGAGACTCAGCTCGGGAGACACAGCAGCCACCGACTCGGACCCCAGCAGCGCCGGGCCCGACGTCGACTCTCTGGGAGGAGAATCCTCGAGGACTACAGGACTTACGTGTCCAGCAGACTCCGGCTCCACGCGAGGAACTTTGGCAGGCTTTTCTTGTTCCACGGGCCCGGGGCGACCGTCGGGGGTCTTAGACCTGGCCCTCGAGGAGCCAGGGACCTCTTCCGACGACGCCCTCACGAGCCGCTTCTTCCTCTTGCGTTCCCGGTCGGGGGACCCCCTGTCCGAGGAGCCACAACGGTGCTCGGGATCCGAATCCCGAGATGTCGAGGCCTCAGACGAGGTCCGGGCTCGGCCGGAGGGTGAGTCAGAAAAAAGCCTTTCTTTCTGCTGCTGGCGACTTCGGAGTGCCTTGGAAGACATCTTCCCACATGGTCCACACGTCTTAGAGTCGTGATCAGGACCGAGGCACCGAAGGCAGCAGTTGTGTGTGTCGGTGAGAGACATCAACTTCTTACACCGATCACACTTTTTAAAACCGCTGGAAGCCATCGGGGAAAAAAGAGTCCCCGCGAGGTCAAAGGCCCGGGCTGCCAGGGAAAAAACAAAAAGGTGCGAACGCCAGCCACGAAGGGCAAAAAACGAAAAAGAAGAAACGGGCTCGATACCGGTGTACCGAACCCGGCAGGAGCGGAACCGGTGTCGAACCGGGGAAGAAAAATAGCGAGAATCGCCGAAAAAATCAAACTTTTATCCGGAATGACAGGACAAACGTCTGGTGGGCTTCTCAGAAAAAGAGAGACTGAGGTAAGATGGCACCTTTTAGGCAGGAAGGGAACCGCGCATGCGTGCCTGCATTCCCAAAGGCTTTCATGGAAAGCTGGGGAAATGCTCCACTAGGGCTTCATCGGCGTCGATGACACCCATATGTGAGGACTGACTTCCTGCTTGGTCCTGGAGAATCCTACTGTCCCCGGAGAACACCTGTTACAAGTGAGTAACTGTGCTTTAGTTCAGATTCAAGGAAATCTAAAAAAAAATTCCCATAAAGTGAGGCTTTGTGTCAAACAGATTACAAAATCGAACATCAAAATAGATAATGTCAACAATATGTTTTCATACACTTAACCATAAAGTCAGCAAATGCTCCTGTCCAGCATCTGACTCGCTGCTTTTTTTTTTGTGTTTTTATTTCTTTTGGGGGGGGGGGGTTGTTTAATATAAAGTGTGCAAAACTCAAAGAAAACCCCCACCTGGAATGAAGTTCTAATCTCATGTCACCTGTCCAAGAGAACTCCCAGTCCCTCCCATCCCATACTGCTTCCCAAAGGGCTCTCAGATATGGTCAAAATGAACCCAGCTCCTACGCTGCATTGCAATCCCCCGTTCCATATTGTAAATGTCCCACATGTACTCTAGCCATCAGGTTAGCTCCGGCGATCCCACCTGTTTCCAGGCAGATGCCATTGTTAGCTTAGCTGCATTTATGCAGTGTTTAATCAATACTAACTGCAGTTGCTTCGCCACTGGTGTAATGCACCCAAACAAGAAAATTCCAGAGTCCCATGGGATCTCTTGCCAAATAAGCTATTTTACGTGATATTGGATACCTCTCCAATACCCCCATACACATGGACAAGTCTAACATACATGCACCAATGCCCCACTCATGCTACATCCTCGCCAGCACTGATTAAACATCCTGAGATACTCCCCAGCCTTACATCATTTTATAATTTAGTTTCTTTTGCATTTACTGCCACAGAACTCTTCCATAACTGACCCTCTAGGTGCTCCCACTACTGATCCGTATATGCCAGTTGCAGCTCCTGGTTCCAGTAAGCTCTATGCTTTCCCACCTTAAACGCCTGTTTTTGTTGGCATGCATACAGTGCTGAAACCGGCCCCTTGGTGGAAATCCGCTCCTCACACAACAGTTCCAAATCAGTGAGCAGCCTGGTCACTTGGTCTTGAATCTCCTTATGCTCCACCCAATGCACTAGTTGAGTGTGAGAAAAAGCATGATGGTCTGACAACTCAAAGGCGTCCTGAAGCTCTCTATATGGGAGCAATCGACCTTCCTCAAAAAGCTGCCCCACACGGCTCAGCCCCCTATGGTCCCAAGTACAAAATACAGTCGAGCGTTCCCTGCTCAAATGCTTTGTTATGGACTCTCGGGGACAGGGGGGATAGACTCAAACTCTGTGGCCAGAAAAATTTATTCCAACACCAAATAGTATGCTCCACTATAAGGTTGCGAGATTTGAGGTAGCTTCTGAGACCCCGTTTCAGCCCCAGCTGTGTGCCCAGCCCCGGCCCCCCTGATATGTCACTCTCTAACTGGACTCACCACTCACCATTCATCCACTCCACCCCTACTTGACTTTGCGCCGCTGCATAGTACCATTTAAGGTTTGGTGTCCCCATTCCCCCCCCTCTAATGATGAGCATAGAGGATGTGTTGTGCAATCTTCAGCCTACATGACTGCCAAATTTCAGTAACATTCGCTGCCAGGTCTCCAGCGCTTCTGGAGGTAAGGCCATTGGAAGCACCTGAAATAGGTACAAAAACCCAGGTTAAGATCACCACTTTTTATAACGGCTATGCGACCAAACCATGAGAGCAGCAGTCCAGCCCATACCTCCAAGTCCCTCCTCATCTGCTGAATGAGCGAGGGATAACTGGTCTTGTACAGCGCCTCAAGTGTGGCTGTCAACTGCACCCCTAAGTATCAAATTGAGACAGTTACCCAGCGGAAGAAACAGTTCGCCCGTATCCGGGCAGCATCCCCTGGCTCCATCCCGAGATTCAAAATTTCCAACTTAAGAGTAGTTAATCTTAAAATCTGAGACTCGCTAGTAGGCCTCAAAAAGACAAATTATCTGCTGGAGGGAATCCAATGGCTCTGTCAAAGACAACAAGATATCATCCGCAAACAGTGCAATTTTGTACTTTCTATTTCCGATTGGGGACCCCCCACACTTCTCTTGTGGCCTGAAACAACAGTTAGGCCAAAGGTTCCATCACCAGTGCAAACAGTGGGGAGAGTGGATACCCCTGACACCTTCCCCGCCCAAGTGAAAAGCACTCAGAATGGCCCCCATTGACCTAAGCCCAAGGCCCCTGGCACAGACCACGCACTCAGCCCTGAAAATGAGGCCCAAAGCTCAGCTTATCAAGGACCCCCCACAAAAATCCCAATTCACCTTATCGAAGGACCTCTCTGCGACCACCCCTAGAAGGATTGCAGCCTGCCACAAACCTCACCTGGTCCCCATGGACCAGCTAGGGGAGGAGCAAATTCGGACACATCACCAGCACCTTGGCAAAACTTTTGATGTCTATGTTCAAAAGAGAAATAGGGCAGTATGATGCCACTTCAGTACTTTGCTTCCCTGGCTTGGGGAGCACTGATATCATGGCTTCCAATTGTGTAGGGGGCAAAGCCTCCCCTTTCAGCACCACATTGAAGACCTTGGCCAGAACTGACGCCAACTGGCTCTCAAAGCATTTGTAATATTCTGGCAGAAAGCTCTCCATTCCCAGGGCCTTCCCAGCCGGCAGGTCATGAATGGCCAGCTGCACCTCTTGGGTTACAATCTTCATCTCCAACTGCTCGTGCCCGACCTGTCAATATAGGTAGATCCACCTCCCACAGGTATTTGGTAATCAACTCCGGAGCCACAGCCTCCGCCCTGTACAGGTCTGCCAGAAATGTTGCAAAAAATAGTTTGTATCTCCCCAACTTCACATTATGGTGCCCTGTTTGATCTCGCAACTCAAGCACCATACTACCAAGTATTTACTGCCCCTATTTCTCTGCTCATAGAACATCTGTCAAAGACAATGATGCTTGAAGTCAAGGTCCCGCTAGACATACACATCCAGGCGAGCACGCATTGCCGTCCTTTGCTTCCAGATTTGCCTAGAGCGAGTCAGAGCATGTTGGTCTTGCAAGCGTTTAGCCTCCATGGTTAAGTGATTCCGCTCCCCGCTCTTAATGTCTTCAGAACCAGTAGCCTCGGCAATCGAGCATCCCCATGCCGTCACCAAAAAGGTGTCTCACACAGTCACCTCCCTCATGGCGTTTTTCTCAAAATATTCTTGAATAAACAAGGTATGTGCTTGTACCACCGCCTCTCTCTGGAAAAAGCCAGCATGCAGGATCCAGTCCCATTGTTGCAGGCTCAACCTGGGCTCCACAATATCTACCCAACAGGGGGTATGGCCAACCATGTGATTGGACCCATGGCATCCTCCACGTCACCTTTCAACAGTCATGCGTCAAGCAACAAGTAATCAATCCGGGTATGAACTTGATGAACCGGGGAATAGGTATAGCCACACTGAGCTCGATGCAGTTCATGCTAAACATCACAAAGTCCAGATCTCGCACCAGACCAGTTAATGCCCCACTTATGCCAGGGCACCCCTACCCATGGAGTCCAACCTGGGCTGCAAGCACGTGTTGGTTGCCTCCCAGTACCAGGAAGCCTTGAGCAAAGTCTGCCAAGGAGGCCTTCAAGGCCGCAAAGAACCATGCTTGTCCCTCATTGGGAGCATACACATTAGCTATGGTATAAAGAGTGTCCTCAATTTGGACCTTCAGAAAGAGAGCCATCTGCCCGCCTTATCGCGTTGCACTCCTCCTACAGTACAGTGTAGACTGACACAACAAAATAGCTACCCCTCATTTTTTCCACCCCTCTAAGGCCTATGCTGTAGCCATGTGAAGGTGTCTCCTACAATAAGACCATGCCACCTCCCAGGTTCTGAAGATCCTGGAAAAGAAGGAACCATTTTTGGGGAGAGTTTAGGCCCTTTAACGTTAAGAGAAATAAACTTCAGCTGTAAATAGCAATGCTCCCTGTAGCCCCCTCGCGCCTAAAGCAATGGCCCAACAACTCTACCCCGATACACACTCCTTCCTAAGGCCACACTCGCACCGTACTTTTATACTTCCCCCATCTCACAGTCCTCAAGCACACCATGCTCATGCACTCCCCTCATCATGCAGCCAGGTTCGATTACCAACCCTCCATTGCCTAGTTCTCCCCCCACTTCACAGTGCTACCCCACTCCCTAGTTGCCCTATCTTCTAACCATCCCCCCCTTTCCACCCCTCATCCATCCCCTCACCATTGCTTGCTGTCAATGCAAGCCAGAGGCACATCAAATTCCTCCCCCAGCAACCCAGAATTCCACTCCCTGCCCCCTCTCACAACACAGCTCCCACCTTATACAGCAACAATGGGATACCAGTTTTATCCAACTCCCACCAATAGTTTTAAGAACCATGTTATATAGCCCCTTATCACAATGTAATAACCACCAACCCCTCAGTGTCCCAAAGTCCAACTCGGGAATCTTGGTTCAGCTGATCAACTTCACAACTAGCCCTTCTGCCTCTCTTCCGCAAAGTGCAGTGAAGCAAGCCAGACACACCATACCTTCCTGCCGCCTTCAACGCCCAGGATCGCCTACTCTCTGCCACTTGGGCACTGGTTTCCGATGTACTGGGGCCTGGAGCAGCTCATCATTTTTCACCAGTCCCGCTGTGTGCAGTGCCCTCTAAGCCTCAGACTGATCCTTGGCTGAAACTTTTTTTTTCCCTGCCACCTCAAAGTGAATTTGAAAAGAGAAGGCCAACGAATAGCGGATTCCCTCCTTTGTGAGCACATCCACAACAGGTTTCATTTCTCTGCAGCATGTGACTGTGAAGGTGAAAGAGTCCTGGTATGCAGTCACTGATGCTTCATCAAGTTGCACTGATTTCTTCTCCCATACCCTGCTCAAAAACGGGTCTGCATCAGGATAATGCAGAAACTGCATTCAAATATCTCTGGGTTTATTCCCTGGAGGTTTACCCAGGGCCCTGTGCACTCTTTCCACTTCCATGTACGATTCCCGGGCTTGATATTCTTCAGGACTCAGCAACTCCTTCACTAGGGTTTTCACCAGTCCCTCTAAATTCTCTGCCCTGGCTTTCTGCTCTGGAACTCCCCAAAGATGCACATTATTTCGCCATGCCCTGTTTTCAGTGTCATCCAATTTGTATGGCAGATTAGCAATCTCTCCCTTCTGGTTATCCATAGCAAATTGCAGCTCCATCATCGTCTCCCAGTGCTCCTCCAGTTTAGCCTCTGCATCCTCCATGCAGTAGCCCAGCTCCCTAAGGTCTGTATGGAGATCAGCAATTTTATTTAAAATGCCTTCCTTTTAAGGAGCAGAACTCTGAAGCCTTCTCCTCAAAACACCACTGGAACTCTGTTTTTTAAATTTGCCGATTCTGTGATCATGGGCTCAATTGGCTCCTTACCGGCACTGCTCTCCTGTGATTCACCTGAGGCCATGTTTTTTGGCAGTCCAGCATGTGGGTCCGGTCCAGCTGCATGGACCCCCGCGGCTTTCCTTTCACCTCCAGCACTTTCGGTTTGGCTGCCATCAAGCTGTGACTGTTTCACCCCCCACCCCTGCTGTCAGTGCTGCTGGAATCAACCTAATTGGGGGCTTTTAATCGCACAGGGCAGTGGAGAGAAGTCCCTAGGCTGCCATTAGGTTGGGTGATGTCACTTCCTCCTCCAGAAGTCTCAAATTTTGAGTTTAAATTTGCTGAGTGGCCTGATTTGAGTTTAAATTTGCTGAGTGGCCTGATAGCATCACTGCTGCTGATTTCTGGGCTTTTCCACTAATTTACTTAACAGGTTTTTTTATACCACTTTATCATTTTAGTCAAAGCCCATTTACATCGTAACTTAAATGTGGTAATGTATATTAAAGAGGGACATTGATAATTGGATTTTTCTGAGGCAGTGGAGGGTTAAGTGACTTGCCCAAGCCAGTGCTCTAACCATTAGGCTACTCCTCCACTCCACTAATAGGGTCCGATCTAACCCAAGCATTATCTTGAATTCCTGGTTACCAGGATTAGTTCTTCTTATTTTATATCTTCCCTCCTCGCCAATAAGCTGGTCATAACACTGACAAAATAAATATGGTATGCAGATATTTATAATGGTTTACTTTTTTGGGGTCTGTGAAAGTTGTTTAAGCTAATCTTGATTCATAACTATTACATTTTATTGTAATGTCTATTTTTAATACGAGCCAGAGTTTGCCAAAGCCCTCCCCCCTCTGGTGACAGAGAGCTGTTAAGCTCTCCAGTAGAACTAAGTGATTCAGCCATGAGCGTCATGTACCTAGCCTGGGTGCCGCCAGCTGTTTCCATGCCTTAGCTATTTCACTCCAGGCAGCCTATATACAGGTCCGAATAGGCCTAGTCCACCTATTGGGCACCTGCACTGGCCATATCCCCCAATAAACAGAAACCCTTTTTCATGCCAATATCCACCTGAAAGATTGTAAGTACTTGGGCTCTGATGGCCTGCCAATATCTTATAATTTCTGGGCACGCCCACCATATTTGAATGGAGGTGCCAGTCATTCCACATTTCCTCCAGCACCGATTTGATGTTGCTGTGTACGCTTTCTCTAATCTTTCAGGAGTATAGTACCACCAAAATAAATAAAAGCTTATACGAAGTTTCCTAAACCACCACCGACTCTCCCACACCCGTCTCCATTCTTGCTCATCCAGCTCCCTCCCTAAATTCCACTTCCACCCCCTCTGATATGGGAACTTTTGGTGGGACTGTTCCTGCAAGGCCTGATGCTGCCAGATGGAGAAGGAGAGGGAGGAGTCGAGGACGACATCAAGGTTGTTGGCCAAGGAAATAAAGAGTTGTAGAGCATTATCCACGGAGATGGAGGTGGGTTTAGTGGGGAAAAATAAGATGCTCTGTTTTGGCCATGTTCAGTTTCAAATGGTGGTGAGACATCCAGGCAGTGATATCAGATAAGCAGGCAGAGATCTGGGCCTGTATTGCCAGAGGGATTTCAGGTGTAGAGAGGTAGATCTGAGTCATCAGCATAAAGATGGTACTGAAAACCATGGGAGGAGATGAATGCACAAAGACTGGGTATAGAGAGAGAAAAGGAGTGGGCCCAAGATGGACCCTTGGGTACATCAACTGAGAGTGGGATAGCAGTGGAGGAGGATCCACCAGAACAAATGCTGAAAGAGGTTACAAGATGTGGTGAAGCAGGCATAGTCAGTGGATGTGGATGTTCTGTTTTATTGTATGGATTGTGTTTATGGAGATATTTGTATTTTTTTATTCTCTGTTAGTGTATTTGTTATGTGGTTTTACTGTAAACTACCTAGGTAATTGGTGCGATATATGAAACTTTTTAAATAAGTACTTTTTTCATGGAAAGAGTGTTGGATACCTGGAATGCCCTCCCAGCGGAGGTGGTGGGAACCCAAACAGTAACTGAATTAAAGGCATGTGGTAAATATAGAGGATCCATATGTAGCAAGAAGAGCATTTCTGCGTGAAGCAAAACTTAAATGACTTTATTACACTTCAGAAAAGGTACAAAATGGCGTTAAACTGCACGGAGCTGCAGTTACAACCCAAAGTAAAGGCACAGAGAGGAGGTGACTGGATGGGCCGGGCTAGTCTTTATTTAATATCATTTTACTATGTTAAGTATCTAAAATCCATACATAGAAATGAAGAAAAATGTTGATGAAGACCATTTTGCCCCACCCAGTCTGCCCATTGGTGCCTGCCAGATGTTTTGCCACAGGTCTTAGTTTTGTTGTCATTCCTTTTGCTCTGTCACTAAGGCCCCTGTATGTATGTGTGGCCCATATACGCTTTGACCCTTGCCAATCTTTTGGAGCTTATAATCTCTGCTGGAAGTCTGCTCCTGGCCTCCTCCATCCTCAACACGTGTTTTATTTATTTTATTTATTTATTTGCATTTCTTATATACCGCGCTATTACAATCAGTGCGGTTTACATTTGAACAAAGTATACAACAATGTAACATGTTACACTGAGTTTACAATAAACAGGGGATACAAACTTGGATGAACAGGGGAGAAAAACTATGTACAGTGTTATGTAAGTAGAGGTTTAAACATCATATGTGTTATGTGGTCATCCTGGAGACATTTGTAATACATGTAACTTGTCTAGTATCTCTCTGTAAGTAGTATGCTATTCTGTTATTGATCTTTCTAACCTTTCTCAGTATCCAGGGACATCCCTGCCGCACCCTTCCCACAGCTCTTCCTCCTTCCTTCAGTCCAGATCTTCCCTCTGCCCTTCACTCTTTAGGTTTGTTGATTTCCTGCCACCCCAGGGCCTTGCCCCTTTGTGCCCCATATCTCTCAGCTCTGTCCTCTTTGCCACTTATCCCAACTCACTGTACTCGGATCCTTTTATCGTTTCACTCTTTCCCCTCTCCCCTCCTCCCTCCCTCCCCTCCACCCCCCACAGCAATCTAAAATTCCTTTGTGCGTTTTGTAAAATTCCAGACACCCTAATGGTTAAATCCACTTCATCTTCCACAGAACCACATTTGGCTTCACACATTGGGACTTCTCCCTTTACTCTCCACAGCCTTTTTTGTTTCTGTTACTTATCTCCAGTAGATTTCTCCCCTCACTCCTCCATAGAGATGTCTCTCTCGCACTGCTTTCCCATAAATGCTTCCACGTATTCTCCACCCTGAGACTTTTTACCATCCACAGATCCTCCACTCCTTGCCTCCTCTTGCTTTCACCTTCCACCTCTTGTGTGCTAAATGTGTGCTTTGGTCTCTTGCCTGCAGCGAGCACAAACAGAAGCTGTGACCTTTCTTGCCAGCCATGAGGACAGCCAGGCGCTGTATGCCATTCCGGGTAAGGTGATATCCCCACCCCACTGGAGCTGGCTGGTTCTGAGCCAACTTTCTATTTTACTTTGTTTGATTTAGTTTGTAAGCTCTGTTTATAAGGAACACTTAGAAACTAGTAGCAGCATCTTTGATCATTCGTGCAGAGCTGAGGGGTGACGTGTGCTGCTGTGATGTTTCCATGTGCTGACCTTCTTTTTCACTCTGTTTCTATCCTCTACTCCATGTTCCACTTCCTTCCCTCTTCTCTCCCCTGCAGGCCTGGACTATGTGGGACATGAGGATGTGCTTCCTTACACTTCATCTGACCCCCTTCCCATTCGTCATGACCTTTATCAGCGCTTCTTCACACACAATTCTGAGAGAGGTAAGACACCCACAGACAAAAGTACAGCAACCCCAGCAGCGTGCGCGCTGTATTGTCAGTCACTCTGGGCATCTTGGGGTACCTGTAGCCCTTTATACCATTAGTTGCACCAGTGTAGCTATGAAAGGGCTCCCTTTTCCATTCTGGTTGCTGCTTGTGGGGATCTAGGATCGGTGCAGATTAGACACTATGACACAGGTGGAATGCTGGATGTCACAGTATAAGTTAGCCCTGAATTTTAAATAAGACCAAACTATTGGGCGAGTCGTGCTCCGATACCCCAAATGGGGTTTCACCTAGAGATTGTAAATCTTTAAGTGTTTGACTGAAGTAAGGAGTTTGGAGCCTCTGTAAATTCTGCCTGTGTGTGTAAAAGCAAAGCCTGTGGTTAGGTCCTCCATTTACAAATTGTGGATGGTCAGTGGGTTAATATAAAATCTATACTCTCACCGAGTGACTTTTGGACAGTCCTGTAGTCACTAATGTTGGCCACGGTAGATTACTGTAATCCTTCATACTCTGGTGTGCTATCTCCAGGAACAAGCAGGAATGTAGTCTTCACATATGGGTATCGTCGGTACCGACGGAGCCTGCGTGGGAACACTCCCAAATGTCCAATAGGAAATGTTTTGGGAGCATCCATAGCTCCCTTTAACCTCTTGGGGGAGGTCCTGCTGGCTTCCTGCAAGTCTTCCACAAGACATGCTTACATCTTCATGTGGTGGAGATTCTCCATGTGGTACTCTGAGAAACGGGCAGACCCCTTCTCCTGCACAGTGCAGCTAGTCCTGCAATACCTGCTGCACCTCCCCCATGCTGGACTCGAGTCCACTCAGTCGGGGTGCACCTGTGTGTATTTTCAGCACACCATCACCCTATCGAGGGCAGCTCAGCCCCTCGTCACCCACTTCCTGCAGGGCCTACTGCTCTCCATTCCGCCCACCCCTACCCCCCGTGGAATGAGACCTTAACATAGTGCTGATGAGACTCACCCAGCCGCCGTTTGAGTCCTAGCCACCTGCGGTACCTCTCCTGAAAGGTTGCCTTCCTGATGGTGCTCTCTTCTGCTTGCAGGGTCAGCGAGCTGCAGGCTTTGGTGGCGGTGCCACCATATACAAGGTTCTATAAGAACAGGGTTATGCTTCGCAACCACCCCAAATTTCTGCCGAAGGTGGTCGCCTCCTTTCACCTCAGTCAGGAGGTGGTGCTCCTCACCTTCTGCACATGGCCTCATACCAGCAACGTGGAGACTATACTTCATACTCTGGACTGTAAGAGGGCCCTGTTCTTCTATCTGCAGAGTACCCAGGGCAACCAAAAAACCTCCCAGCTTTTCATCTCCTATGACCCCAGCCAGCTGGGGGAGGCAGTGACCAAGCGGACCCTGTCCACCTGGGTTATGGACTGCATTGTCCTTGTCTATGAACAGGTGGAGTCCCTGCTGGAGCACCAAGTCACGGCTCAGTGTCAGGGCTATGGCGACCTCTGTTGCAAACTTGCGCTCTGTTCCGATGACTGACATCTGCAGGGCTGCTACCAGGTCTTTAGTCCACGCCTTTGCAGCTCACTACTGCCTGGAGAGGGAGTCCCAACAGGACAGTGCCTTTGGCCAGGCTGTATGCTGTAATCTTTTCAGGGTTTAGGTAAATCTGACCCTCCGACCCTTCTGTGTTCAGACTACCAGAGTAATGGCTCTCAGTGAACACTGGGATCCTTTCAGAGTCTGTCCTTTGGACTCAATGGCTGCTACTCATGGCTTGACCATATCCTTTTTTTTTTTTTTGTTCTACAGATTGTCAGTAGCCTGTAGCTAGGGAGTTCCATATGTGAGGACTGACTTCCTGTTTGTTCTTGGAGAAAGCGTAGTTACTCGCCTGTAACAGGTGTTCTCCAGGGACAGAAGGAATCGGTCCTCACAACCCTTCCTCCTCCCCATAGAGTTGCGTTAACTATATCAATTTGTTTTTTTGTTGTCTTAACTATGTCATATGATTGAGCAAGATGGCACCCTTTGGGCGGGAAGGGGACCACCCATGCATGGTCACATCTCCCAAAGGTTTTCTTTGAAAGCTGGGGAGATGCTTCCGTGCAGGCTCCTATGCTGATATTACCCATATGTGAGGACTGATTCCTGCTGTCCCTGGAGAACACCTGTTACAGGTGACTAACTACGCTTTCCTTTTCTCTCTTGCCTTATTTAAAATTTTTTAAAACTGTTCTGAATGCATGTACAAAAGGCAGTATATCAAATTGGATAAACTATAAATTTGAATGAGCATTAAAATAAGCTGGTATAGAAAGAGTCTCCTAAATAAATGAGTAGATCACATTTTAGAGTTAATAAACAGAATTTCCTCCTCTTTCAATTGTCATCCCCATTATATCTTCCATATCCCCCCATTGACATCAATATTAAGAGATCTGGCAGAGTTAGGACATTTTATAAGAGACCCATAACAATTTCTAATAACGTATTAACTTTTACTCAGTCTTCTATTAGACCAGAAAACAGGGCTAGTTTGATCCTCACTGATGATAATCATGGAGGCTAATCTAAGTGACAAATCTTTTTTTTTTTTTTTTTACATAGAGGCGAGACACGTGATGTGGTGAGCTCGAGAGGACGTGTGTAGCTTGAGCTCCGGGCCCCCTCTCCTCTAACCGTTGTTATAGAGCCGCAAAGTGTACTGAATTGGAGCCAACTGTTGCCTCAAAGTTCCGACAAGCTGCGGGAACTCCACTCTGTGCCACCACAACGAGATGGCGTCTGCTGTAAAGTCCGGGAGACGGGAGAAAGAACGAGCTGCAGGGCCGTCGAAAGTGGCGGACTCCCCCCCCCGAAGCAGTGTGCTGTAGCTTCCCCAACTATGACTGAAGAAATATCGACAGCAGTTACCAGCGCATTATCGCTGCAATTTGATGCCCTACATACCAAAATGGATACCATCCAGAACTCGCTAAGTGCGCTGGGGTCCCGCGTGCAAGAAGCCGAAGCTTGCATTTCCCAGGCCGAGGATGAGCTGGAGAATTTAAGAAAGGAGCTTCGAGCAGCGCAGAAGGTCTCCCAAGACCATGAACTAAAATTAGATGACCTGGAAAACAGGTCTAGGCGTAATAACTTACGCTTTTTGGGCATCGCTGACTCAGTCTTGGACAAAGACCTTAGAAAATTCGTGGAGGCTCTGGCTGCTTCCCTACGGGAGGAAGAGGGTGCAAGTGGCCCAGTTATAGTGGAGAGAGCCCATCGGATAGGGCCTAAACAATCAGCTAGCGACCGCCGACCCAGAGTAATGTTGGCAAAGTTTCTGTGCTACACACAGAAGGAAGAGGTACTTAAAGCAGCACGGCAGAAAGGAATTGTTGAGCAGGACAATATGCGAATCAGAGTTACACAAGATTACTCCGCTGCTCTGAGTCATCGCCGAAAAGGCTATGCCCTGCTTTGCCAAAAACTGATTGGGGCGAATATTCGCTTTAGCGTGCAGTATCCGGCCCGGCTCTCTGTGTGGCACCAGGGAACTCGCCGGGTCTTTGAATCGGCAGTGGAGGCGACCCCTTATGTGGAGCAACTCACAGCGCAAGAGGCGCTGAGCTCGGGCGAGCGACGCGTTTGAGTGGCTGGATACAGATACCTTGCTGTGAAGGTCGTGGAGTGGGGAAGCTAACTTGACTGCTTTTTGCGGCGCTTCTACCTACTTGGAGAGTTCGTTTGGAGATGCGGAGGCCCTGCCGAAGCGGGGTGTAAGAGCTCCAGCCCTACACTGGGGCTTTGTGGCTATACCGTGACTGCAGCCATATAACGTGGTTGTACTACATGGGAGACTTTGTTTAGTATACTTTGCGGGTAAGGCGCACTCCATGTTTTTTTGTGGGGTTTTTTTGTGGCTGGGAACTCAGATTTTTTTTTCGGGGGATATGGGCGGGGTGTGTCTCCCTTGGAGAGGCCAGAGGCTATTGTTCTTTAGCGGTCTCGCTAAGAGTTATGTAGCGGCAGTTTTGTTTGGTCGGAGTGCCGCTACAGTTTTTGGTTTTTTTTGGCCCATAGTATTGTACATGGAGTGCTGCTTTGCCCGATGTTTGCCTGAAGGTTGAGTACTCTCATTATTGATGCACAGTTGGGTGCTGTTTGTATGTCCCTGCATTGTTTTCTGGATGCTTATTTTGGAAGTAAGATGGGGGCGGGGGGAAGGAGTGTAACTGAGGGGGAGGGTCCCGCTATGCTGGGGCTTTCTCTGGGGTAATCCTTTGTATTATTTTGGCGGCTCCCGGACTATCCTACAGATTCGTTGGGCTCGGGGGGCGGGGTGGCCTATGGTAGCAGCCCAATACCGGATGCTTCTTTGCCGGAATCAGGGACAGATACAGAGTATGGGGTGAGGGGGGTCCTACTCACATCCCTAGTGTCTCTCGTGGGTGAGAGGTGGAGATTACACGGGGGGGGGTGGAATAGAGGGAGAGTTAGGGGTTGGGCGGGGGGGTGAGGGTTGGGGGAGGGGGGGAGCAGCGTGGGAGGGGGAAGCCGGGCACTACGGGAGCACCCTTATGTTCAGCGGGGGACCTCAGGCTGGGGAGGTTCGTCCTCATTTTTCTTGCTGGTTTGGTACGTACCTTTTGTTCATTTACTATCCAACCTGAAGGTTATCTCCTGAAATGTATGCGGGGTAGGTAACCCTATTAAAAGATCTAAAGTGTTGCAAGCCTTAGCCCGGTTGAAATGTGATATAGCTATGCTACAGGAAACCCACCAGACGGCCGAAGAGCACGCTAAATTGCAAAGAGCATGGGTGGGACAGGGTTGGGGTGCCCCGGCTAAGGGAAAAAAGGGTGGAGTGGTTATATTGATCAGTAAGCGGATTCGCTTTAAGCTGGAAAAAGAGTATTCTGACCCAGAAGGCAGATATGTTTTGCTGTATGGTTGCCTAGAAGGCAGGCCTACTGTGCTGGGTAACCTCTATAGCCCCAATGTGTTGGATCGGGCCCTCTATGCTAGACTGGCTTCTAAGGTGGAGCAATTGCCTGATGTTCCCTTGATATTAGCTGGTGATCTGAACGGGGTGTTAGATATAGAGATGGATACGTCTGGTCCTGGGGGGGGGAGCGGGGGCGTGTTCCGACCACTACAGCGCTCCGGGGGTTGTGTAGGTGTTTGGGTGTCGTAGATCCCTGGCGCTTATTACACCCTTTGGAGAAAGATTTTACCCATCAGTCGCGAGCTCATGGTTCAAGCGCTAGATTGGACTATGTTTTGGTCTCGGAGAGGCTTTTTGCGCAGGTTGGTGATGCACAGATTGGCCCCACCGAGGTGTCTGATCATGCTCCGGCTTGGGTGGAATTTGTATGGGGGGACTCGACGGCGCCGACTAGAATCTGGCGGCTTCCCCTGGGCCTTTACCTGGATGTTGACTTCCGAGCACGTTTGCGGCATTGCTGGCAGGAATTTATGGCTCATCACGAGCAGCATAGGGATGACCCGGAGCTGCTTTGGGAAACTGCCAAGGTTGTGTTGCGGGGTGACATTATTGAGTATGTTGCTCGGAAGCGTAAGCTTTTGGCGAGGCAGATTGTTCAGTTGGAGAAGCAGGTGGTACGAGCTCGCCGGCGGTGTGCGGGGGATCCTAGTGTGGTTAATAAGAGGAGGCTTTGGGAGCTGCAAACATCTCTTAATGAACTACTTCATCAACGGGCGAAGAAATCCTATATGTATTATCGGCATCGCTTGTACCGTTTTGGCGATAAACCTGGGCGACTTTTGGCTTGTTGCTTACAAGGTAGTCGGGGTGCTCGGCTGGTGGCGGCCCTCTGGGATGAATACGGATACTTGCATAAGGATAGCCGGGCTATAGCCGGTTTGTTTCGTTCCTTTTTTCAACAGCTTTATGCGCGGAGGGCGGGGTCTTTGTCTGATATGCAGAACTATCTGCGAGACCTTCAACTGCCAAAGGTGACGGCGGATCAGCGGGCTTACCTTGATGCCCGGTGACGGAGGAAGAAGTATATAGCGTTATTCGACGTGCAAGTTGTTGTAAAGCGCCTGGGCCTGATGGGTTTGGGGCAGAGTTCTACAAATTGTTAGGGGAGTTGGTGCCCCCAGTCTTAGTGGATATGTATCACCGAAGAGTGCAGCAGGGGAAGTTTACCTGGGGAACTAATCATGCTTATATTACTTTAATACCTAAAGCAGGGAAGGATCTTACTCAGGCGGCTTCTTATAGACCTATTTCTTTGTTGAATTTTGATCTGAAGATTCTGGCTAAGGTTTTGGCAGATCGGTTGGCCTCTGTCTTAGGGGACTTGGTGCATGAGTCACAGGTCGGTTTCGTGAAGGGACGTTATGCTGTGCGGAACTTGCGGAGTATTTTGGCATCATTAGAATGGGTCCGTGAACGAGACTTGCAATCCTTATTGATCAGCTTTGATGCCGAAAAGGCCTTTGATCAGGTACATTGGGATTATTTGAAACGTCTCCTGCCATATTACGGACTGGGGGATCCGTTTTGTAAGATGGTGGAGTTGCTTTATGCTGACCCCACAGCTGGCGTCCTCTGTAATGGGGTGCTGTCGGATCCCTTTCGTTTGGAGCGGGGTACGCTGCAGGGGTGCCCGCTTTCACCATTGCTTTTTGTATTAACTTTGGACCCGCTGATTCGTAGGGTGGAGGAGTCCCCGGTTATTAGTGGCGTACGAATTGGGTCGCATGGGTTTAAAGTGGCAGCCTTTGCTGATGACATGTTGGTTCATCTTACGTTTCCCCAAAGATCCTTGCCTCACCTGCTGGCTGAGTTCTCTGCCTACGGTAAATTTACAGGGTTACGTATAAATATGGACAAATCGGAGGCCTTGGATGTTGGGGATACGCTGCGGGGAAACTGGCCGGGAAGTTTTCCACTTCGCTGGGCTGGTGAGTCCTTTGTTTATTTGGGTATCTTGTTGACTAGAACGCCTACGTTGCTTTATAAAACACATTTTGATCTGGTTTTTTCCAAGCTTCAAGTGCAGCTACAGGCCTGGGCGCCCCTTCCGTTGTCCCTTTTGGGTAGAGTGGCTGCTTTGGGGATGGTGATTTTCCCACGTGTCCTTTATTGGATGCAGACCTTCACTGTGTGGTTATTGCGACGTGATTTGCTGCGCATTGAGCGAGAGATCCGAGGGTTTCTCTGGAAAGGGGCTAGAGCACGCATACCATTGTTTCGGCTGCGAGGGGGGTGGAGGTCGGGCGGAGTTGGGGTTCCTGATTTATGGAAGTACGCACTGGCCTGTCATGCACGGCACCTTAGCGATTGGTTGGGGGATACCAATGTTTACACCCCCCGGGAGTTGGAGGGGGCCTTTGTAGCGCCGCACGCCTTGGAAGCGGTTTTGCACTTGCAGCGGGCTGTCTTGCCTGCTCGTCTGACTAGTAGTGTTTTGGTACAGGCGACGCGGCGTACCTGGCAACAGCTCAGTAAGTATTGGGGTAGTGATCCTGCGATTTCGAGCTGGTTGCCTTTGCAGGGGAATGTCTGTTTTACTCCAGGCTCCGATTCGCTCTCCTTTCGGCAGTGGGAGCGGTTAGGTATCCGGCGCCTTGGGAATGTGGTAGCTCAGGACGGGAGGTGTAAGACTTTGGGTGTGCTCTGTGGGGAGTATGGTTTAAATCCGGGGGTGTCGGGGTTTGCACATGCACAAATATCTCATTACGTAGGTTCACTGTCCCAAAGAGAACTCCTAGTGGAGCATTCAGCAAGGATTCTCGAGTTTTTCGCCTTGGGGGAGGAGTCTCCGCCGACCATAGCCGAGTTGAAGAAGAGGTTGGACAGGCTTGATGAGCCTCCAGGCTTTTTGGCGCTGGAAAGTTTATGGGCGAGGGAATTGGGCCGGGAGATAGCCCCGGGCTCTGTCCGCGCTGCTCTGAGTCGGATTGTGCACTTAGTGGAGGGGGCTCGCTGGCATGAAGTCCAATTTAAATGTATCCTCCGAGCGCATTTTTCCCCGCGACGGGCGCTGCGGAGTCGTCTCACAGTATATGGTGGGTGTCCCAAATGTTCTTATTCCTTGGCGGATCTGGGTCATATGTGGTGGAGTTGCCCCACTATTCGTCGCTATTGGCTGCGCATTGGGGAGTACCTTGGTGGTCTCTTGCGGCAGTGGATCTGCTGGTCGGGGCTGCTGGTAGTTTTGGATCAACTGGGACCGCTTCACCCTAAGGGGAGAAGGGAGAGTATCTTGGTAGGGAAGGCCTGTCTGGTGGGTAAGGGTCCTATTCTTAGTCGATGGAGGGAGTCTGTGGCCCCTACGTTTTGTGAGTGGCGTAATAGCCTCCATCAGCTCATGCTCATGGAACGGAGAAGTGCACAGGGGTGTCCCCGGCGATGGGCCACCTTTTTGCTGATCTGGATGCCTTACATCCAGAGTTTGGGACCTAAAACCCGCAGTGAGGTGCTTAAGGTTGGATAGTGAGGGGGCTCCGCTGAGTGTTGCTCCTGGGTTTTTAGCATTGTATGATTTGGTATGGGGGGAGGGGGTTGGGATGGGGGGAGGGGGAGGGGGGACTCTGGGTTTTCTCTGTTATGTTTTGCCTTGTACTTTCTGTTACTTGTTGTGATATCCCTGGGTGACGGGCAAGACACAACCTCACCCGGGAGGTGTTAATTTTTAAGACCAAAATCATCTGTGTGGAAGTATGGTTTTGCTGTATTGTGTGTTTTCAATAAACAGAACATTAAAAAAAAAAATAGAGACCCAAAACAGCATTGTTGCCTCAAAAATCAGAGATCCAGCAGTCCTTCATAAAGACAGTATATCCCACACAATTCATATATCCATCAAATTACACATAAAAGAGAAGCCACACAATGAAACCAAAGACAAACATCAGGTACATTACTTTTTCTGGCATTATAGACCACAGCTAGACAAGGGCTTGCCAGGCAGAGGCCTCCCTATGGGCCATGGCTGTATTTTGTCTTGCAGTTCTCAGGCCACTGGTGTTGACGCCCTCAAAGGGGAAGGAGCCGGGAAAGTCAACCCTGGAGTCAGGAAACTTGAGCATAAAGAGAAAATAGATAATTCTCTATACGGTGCCAGCATATATCTGAATAACTCTGCAGAATGTCAGTTATTCCTCTGTATGGTTCATTTTTCTCCCTTTGAAGTATAAGAGGAAAGTTAGAACTTTTGTGAATATGAGACTCGAAGAAATTACCCTTTTCAGATAAAAGGTAGTTAATCACCTTGGACAGCAGAAAAAACCCATGCGTATGGGTGACGTCATTCATCAGAGCCTCTGCATGGGAGCATGCCCAGCTCCTTATAGAAGCTTTTGGATGCTCCTTTGTACATGTGCATGCCTTCTCACCTGCCGCCATGGTGCCATCTTAGCTTCAATCTATTCAAACAGCTGAGGAGAATTGAACTCCTAGGGGAAGTGGAAGGTTTGAGGACTTTTCCTGCTGTCCATGAACACTTGCTACAAGTGAGCAACTACCTTTTTTTTTTTTTATCCCCTCCTGTGGATAAGCAAAAAAAGAAATCCACACATGGGAATCCTTAGCTGCAGGCTACATTGAACAAAAAATGAGATAATAACCTGCCTGCCTGGACTAAACAGAACAATTGTTTTTGGTGGCAGCGGGTCTTTTATGTATTTTATATCCCATTATTTTCAGGGTAGCTTGAACAGAAAGAAATGGGTCCGGGGGGATGGACTTGGGTTCTACTCCCCAAATGGGCTTCAAAATGCTGATTGGCTGAAACTACTTTAGTGTTAGTAATCCCCATCCATAAAGTAGTGAGATGTAAAGGTGTGGACTGAAATACAAGTTACAGATTTGCAAATCTCTTCCATGGAGACTGAGCACAAGTAGGTCACAGATGCAGCCATAGCTGATGTTATGAGTCGTAACATGCCCCTCAAGGCTTTGGCCTGCCTGGACGTACTTGATAAGGTGTGATTGGAGACAGCAACCCATAGCTTGCTTGAGTCAAAAACAAAAATCTAGATGGACTTTCCATGGGCCTTTGCTCCAAGTAGAAAGTCAAGGCTTGCTTGCAGTCCATCAAAAAGAATGTTGGAAGAATGATTGATTGACTACTCTAAGGTGACCTTGTTCAACCACCTTCGTGAGAAACCTGGGATGAGTATAAAGCACCATTCTGTTGTGGCTCATATTGAGTGCTCTGAAGGAGATTTCATAAGCCACGTGAGAAACACATTGGGGTCCCAAGACACTATGGGTAGCTTATAGGGAGGTTTGAGAAAAAGTAAGCACCACATAAAGCGACCAACTAAGGACTATATAGAGACGAGGTTTATCGTCTCCATCACGGTGATGAGCTCCAGTTGCACTGAAGTGGATCCTTATGGAGTTGGACTTGAGTCCGGACTCCAATAAGTCTAGAAAGTATTCAAGCAGTATTTGTGGGACAGGAAAAGAACTAGGGTGCATTCCTCAAGAATATCGGTGCCATTGAACACATCACGCCTACCCTCTACAAACTACACTGGCTACCTATGCAAAGCCGCATAAAATATAAAATACTGGTTACAACATTTAAAATTATCAACAATTTAGCACCCTCATTCTTAAATACGCTTATCAATATAGAAAACCCCACCAGAACCCAAAGGAGTATTAGTAACAACAAACTAACAGTTCCTAAGGACTTTAGAAAATGCAAGAAAACGGCAGACAGTAAAGCATACTCGCACTTTGCATCAACACTCTGGAATGAGTTACCTGCTGAATTCAGAGGTGTCAATAACATCAAAATGTTCCGCAAAAATAGTTACAACAGTTATAATGTAAGTGAATTGAGCACTTGTTGGCACAATTCACATTGTTATTCCTTGTAAGCCGTATTTGATACTTGGGAAAAAACGGTATATAAATGCATATTAAATAAATAAATAAATTCCTCGCACCAAGCAGCAAAGCTCTTCTACTTGAAAGTATAAGATTTTCTAATTGAGACCGCCTTGGAGAACAAAAGGACATCGGTGACACCATCTGGCAGATTGAGAGCATCCAACATCCAAGCTGTGAGGGCTAGGGACTTGATGTTGGGAGGGGATCCCCCTCCTTTCTCCCTTTCTCTTGCACCTTGTGGAATGCACACTCCATCTCAAATGAACTTGCCTTTATTCATGATCTCTTTATTGCTAATGCTCTCCATCCTTTTGCTCTAAGTGAGACCTGGCTCTTCCCAGAAGCCTCAGCTTCATTTGTTGCCCTCTGTCATGGTGGCTACCAGTTCCCCCACACACACCTTGTCACACTGGCTGTGGTAGTGGGTTTCTACTCTCTCTCATTCCTGCCAATTTCAACCCCTCCTTCTGCCTCAGTCTCACTCCTTTCCCTCCTTTTTGAAGTCCATGCCATCTGCCCTGTTGTTCCACTACCTCTCCGGATAGCTGTTATTTATCGACACCCCCCCCCCCCCTGACAAGTCCACTTCTACCTTTCTCACTGATTTTGACTTATGGCTTTCCTTCTTTCTGGATTCATCTTCCCCCTCCCTTATTCTCAGGGATTTTAACAATCATGTTGATGACACCTCTGACCCTTATACTTTAAAGCTTCTTTCCCTTCTCATTCAACCTCCAGCTTTGTTTTACTGCCCCCACTCAACAGCATGGCCACTGCCTCGACCTTGTCTAATGTAATTGTTTACCTTCAAATCTCTGCACCTCAGTTCTTCACTTATCTGACCATCACCTGCTAATCTTCACTCTTCATCACACCCCGCCTCAATCTTGCCCAATCTCCTCCAACCTCTTTAGAAATCTTCAGGCTATCAACCCATCGGCTCTCTCCACTCTTTCCTCTTCGTCTGAGTCTGAGACAGTAGCTTCTTATAACATTGCAATCCCATCTGTTCTGGATGATCTTGCTCTGCCTATGCCACGTCCTGTGAGGCATACTACACCTCAGCCCTGGCTGTCTTAAATACCCGCTATCTACGTTCCTGTGCCCGCTCAGCTGAGCGCATTTGGCTCAAATACCACACCCTGGTGGATTTTCTACACTTCAGATTCATGCTTGCCTCTTTCCAGTCAGCTATAGCACTCTCCAAACAAGACTATTATGTCCACCTGACTAACTTTCTTGCCTCTGACTCTCACTGTCTCTTTACAACTCTCAACTCTCTCTCAAGGTGCCTCCGCCTCTGACCCCTCCTTCCCTTTCTGCCCAAATTTTGGCTGACTATTTCCATGACAAAGTCCACAAGATTACACTCCAGTTCCCCATAAGGTCAACTCCATCCCCTCTTTCCCCCTCAAACTCTGTCACCCTTTCTTCCTTTCCTAAGATCTCTAAGGAAGAAACCACTCATCTGCTTTTCTCCTAAACCTGCTCCTCTAATCCTATTCCCATCCGTCTTCTAAGCTCTATCTTGTCCGCTTCCCTCTCTCAAATTCTCAACCTCTCGTTCTCCACTACAGCTGTTCCTGCAGACTTCAAACATGTGGTCACACCTCTCCTCAAACTCTCAATAGACCCTACTACCTGTCCTTTTTAATTATTGACCCATCTCTCTCCTCCCCTTCATTTCTAAATTACTCGAACATGCATTTCATCGCCATTGCCTCAACTTTCTCTCCTCTCGAGCCCTTCTGGATCCACTGCAATCTGGCTTATGTCCTTTACATTCTACTGAAATGGCTCTTATCAGTGTTTCCAGTGACCTGTTTCTGGCAAAATCCAAGGGCCTTTACTCAATCCTCATCCTTGTCCTTGATCTTTCTGCAGCTTTTGACACTGTTGATCACCACCTTCTTCTCAATACCTTGTTCTCACTTGGTTTTAAGGGTTCTGTGCTTTCCTGATTCTCTTCTTATCTCTCCTATTGCACTTTCAGTGTTTATACTGGTGGATCCTCCTCTACTGCTATACTGTTCTCAGTTGGTTTACCCAAAGGATCTGTCTTGGGCCCACTCCTTTTCTCTCTAGACCCATTCTCTTGGTGCACTCATCTCCTCCCATGGTTTTCAGTACCATCTTTATGTTGCTGACTCTCAGATCTATCTCTTTATACCTGAAATCTCTGGCAATCCAGGCCTGGATCTCTGCCTACTATCTGACATCGCTGCCCGGGTGTCTCACCGCCATTTGAAATTGAATATGGCCAAAACGGAGCTTCTTATTTTTCCCCTAAACCCGCCTTCCCCCTTCCTCCTTGCTTGGTCTCTTTGAATAACGCTTTACTATTCCCTGTTTCCTCGGCCCTCGACGTTGGGGTCATCTTTCACTCCTCCCTCTCCTACTCCTCACACATCCAATTGATGGCTAAAACCTGTCACTTCTTTCTCTATAACATCAGCAAACGTTGCCCCTTCCTCTTTGAATACACTACTAAGACACTTATTCACTCTTAAGTCACCTCCTGTCTAGACTATTGCAACCTCCTCCTTGCTGGTCTCCCTCTGAACAATCTCTTTCCCCTTTAATTTGTTCAAAACTCAGATGCACTGCTAATCTTCCACCAACCTTGATATGCTCATATAACCCCTCTTCTCAGGTCACTTCATTGGCTCCCTATCTGTTTTTCTGTATCCAGTTCAAACTTCTACTGACCTACAAGCGCACTCATTCTGCTGCTCCTTACTACCTTTCCTCTTATCTCTCCCTACACCCCTCCTCAGGAACTCCGCTGTTCTGGCAGATCACTTCTCTCTGTATCCTTCTCTTCTACTGCCAACTCCAGTCTTCAGTCCTTTCACTGTGTTGTTCCTTATGCCTGGAACAAACTACCCTAGTCTGTACAGCAGGCTTCATCTCTGGTCCTTTTCAAATCCAGACCAAAAGCTCACGTCTTCGAGGCTGCTTTTGGATCCTGATCTGCCTAGTCTCCTGTGTGTTTCCTTACCATTCCCCTAGAAGTATCCTTGTCCTCAGCTGTTGTATTGTCTGTCTTGATTAGATTGTAAGCTCCGATGAGCAGGAACGGTTGCTTACGTGTGTTTGTACAGTATTGCATACACCTTGTAGCATTATGCAAATGATTAGTAGTAGTAGATGGAATTGCAATAATCCATGCCTGAAATAACATGGCTGAGAGGGAGAGTATGCTGAGCAGCAGGGTTAAGAAATGGGCAGATGATGCAAAATTGGCCTAATGCTAGAAAAGATGCCTTGACAACTGATCTGACCTGCTTTGAGAACAAAAGCTGTATATCAAGGAAGTCTCCGATGTTTTTAAAGTAGGGATTGATTTGAATTGGGTGACCATAGAGGATGTGGGAGCGGGCAGGAGCTTCTGCTTCGCCAGTGAGCCAGGTGGCATAGGTCTTGGCAGTATTTTAGCTTCAAGTGGTGATCTTGTAGCCATCTGGTAAACTTACCTAGACAGTTATTTAGTTCAGTAAGATCTGGGAATAGGGAATCTGTGAAAGCAAGCAACAGTATGTCGTCTGTATAATAGCATTGTTCTTTTCTGGACAGCTTTCAGAAGGCAATATCCCACCCAGGGTTGCCATCTCCAGAGATGCTGGCCTACAGCAGCATCGGCCAGTGCTCTGAAACCTAAGTGGGTGTATCAGCAGGCTGGTCTCAACTGGTAGAAGGTCATTTTTGCCCTTTCTAAACTATGGCGGTTGAGCCTTCCTCCCTTCAGAGCAGCTTTGAGGGGTGCTCTTGCAAACCCTCAATGCTCTTTGTACTATACCTTGGAGGGCTTCAACGATGAACGAAGGCCTCTGCCTGATGTTCGACACCAAAAGGCAAAGATGGCAAAGACTAAGCTGAATCTTCCTCCATCTTTAGGGGGGACGACATCAGTGGATGATAGATGACTTGGCATCCTACAGGTACTTGGCTCAGATTGGGCTCAAGAACTGTTCTGTTGATGCACCACCAGTGTCCCTTCCAGGCTTGGAAGTCAGAAACCGATGCGGATGTCAATGGGTCAGACTTAAAAGCGCCAAAAAGTACATTGACGCTGCTTCTCTTGACTTTCAGCCCCCTCCCTCCTTTTTTTTTTTCTTTTCTTTTCTTTTTTTTTTTTTTTAATATCTGTAGGTAAAATGTACAGGAAGAGGGCTCCTGACCAGTGCCTCCAGTGCTTGGGACCCAATTATGAGTGTCCATAACTGAAATGGTCCTCGTGCACTTGAAGCACTTTTTAAACCTGCTGGCATGTTGTGGTTTTTTTTTTTTTTTTTTTTTTTTAGGACATGTCATCCAGAAAAATAGCCACAGCGAAATCAAACAAGTCCTATATTTTGGTAGGAAAAATTGAATAACCATGAATGTCAATGTCTGAGGGGGGCTGAGGCACTGCAGAAAATGATGGAAACTTTTAATGTTCGAAACGCTTAACTAAGAGTGTTAAAAAGGAAACTAACAGAACCACAATGGCAGGAATATAAGAAAGGAAGGTAAAAAGGCAGAAAAACAGATATTGCCAACCGATGTTTGCTTGTTTTTTAATCATGTCCTCATGTCCAAGGGGTTCTGATGGTGGGGGGGGGAAAACAGACTGAGGCTAAGATGGTGCTGTGGCAGCAGGTGGGAAGGCATGCACATGTGCGATGGAGCATCTAAAAGCTTCTTTAAGGAGCTGGGAATGTTCCCACTTAGGAGCTCCGTTGGATGATGTCACCCATCTGTGAAGACTTTTCCTGCTTGTCCACAGAATTCATAGAACCATTGCTGATGTATTTGGATATTGGGAGAAATTACCTATATTGTGGATGTCTAGTGATGCTGTAAAGTGACTTACTGAGTTACAAGGGTATGTCTCTGTCTTAGGGAACAAATAAGGAGCGCCCAGTAGTTTAGGGTGAAGTGAGGTGATAGCCTTGGTCCACACAAGAAAGGTTGCAGAACTTTTGGCAACTAGAAATCGGAGTCAAAGCTCAGGCCAGCATCTTCTCTGTCGAGGAACCATGGAGCTTGAGTGTCTCCATGGTGGTCTGGCTTTCAAAGCATCCATGCACTGATTCCAATTCTTTAAACTGTGTCCACTTGTTCTTCCTCCCCCTCTCACCTTTACAAGATGTGATGCATCTGGGATAGACCCTCGTATGCATAGCTGTGTGTAGGGGAGAAAACTGTTTCTATCCAGTACATGTTGGGGATTGGTAGAGGATGGATGCAGTGCATGCTGAGCTGGCCACCTTCTCTTAGCATTCAGAGGAAGGGGAAATAGAGTTCTAGTTTATGATTGCTAAATTCTGTTCGTATATGAAATGTTAGTCCTAATGGTAATGCAGACATTGATATGGCCAAATTGTTTGACAGGCTGTGGTGGCAAAGTTAACTAGCAGCCGAGTATGTCCAGCAGGCTGCAAATTCTGTAATTAACCAGAACTCCTGATGGAAATGCAGATGCACATAGAGCCAGGTTCGTCTAGCAGGCTACACAGGTAACCCCTTCTGCAGGATATTTAGGCAGTGGCTACATTAGTATTGCTAGCTGTTTATATTATTACAGATCCCATTAGTTTCATCCAGCACTCATTCCTCACCATACGAGATCTTCACATAGGCATGGGATCTACAAAGCAGGAAGATGAAGAGAAAATTGCTCTGAATAAGGAGAAATCTTGCAAGTGGTGGGACTCTGTGGCTGTCGGCTGAGGTGTATCTTAGCAATGTAGGCAGACTCAATGGGCAATAACTTTTTCCACCATCATTTACTAAAGTATTGTGGCTGTTTGTTTTCTTTGACAGTGCCCCCTCTGATGGCTCAGGAGACGCTGAGAGCCTGGCAAGAGAAGAATCATCAGTGGCTTGAACTTTCGGATGTGCACCGGGAAACTACAGAACAGTTACGGGTCACTGCCATCCCTTTCTACATGGGTGTCAGGGTGAGAGGCTATGGAGGAAGGAACATTTTTGAGAAGCCATAGAGAGAGGCCACATGGAAAGAGGCAGTCATAGATGCTCACTTGCTTTCAACATGGTTGTGAGGGTGGAGGGTGATAGGTATGTGAGACCCCAGGGGAAGGAAAGAGGAGTTAATTAAAGGCAGGCACTGAATTCTCTTTCCAGGGACTTGCTGATATGCTCTCTCTCTCCCTTTCTGCCTCTCTCAACCCCCACCGGGCTGTTTCTCAGGAGACACAGAATACTCCTGTTTACTGGGTAAGTTTTTTTTTTTTTTTTTTTGCCTTCTAGCTGTGTGATGGGAGACTGGTGTGTTGCAGGCACATTCTCTCCATTGCTGTCCTCATGGGGAAGGAGTAGGTGAAAAGCTGAAGCTACACCATACCTGCCTGTTTTGAAAGGGAAAGGAGGATCTTTAGCAGGGAGAAGAGGATCAGAGGAACTGCCCCGACATGAACTTTTTTTTTGTTCTTTCCCCCCTCCTACTTTCCATAGTGGCGTTACTGCATCCGCCTGGAGAACCTGAGCTCTGAGACTCTGCAGCTGCGAGAACGGCACTGGCGTATTTTCAGCCTGGCAGGGACACTGGAGACGGTGCGGGGCCGTGGTGTCGTGGGAAGGGTATGTGCTCACAGGAGGGAGAGAAGGAAGTCTTGGAAGGAAGAAGCAAGGCAGCCTTTTCTTAGCATGTCTTTTCTGTTCCCCTTCAGGAGCCTGTCCTATCAAAGGAGCAACCAGCCTTCCAGTACAGCAGCCATGTCTCCCTCCAAGCACCCAGTGGCCATATGTGGTGAGTTTCTCTCCCCAAGACCAGGGCTTCTGTACCAATTTTTTGCAGCACCTCCTGATGGGAGATGCTGGAGCTATAGAAGCCATGAGCTCCCCCACAACCTTAGTGTTTATTGCTGGGACTACTAAGAAATCTGTCTTTTTTTTCTCAGCCTACAAACGGGGGAATACAGGTATATACATGCTGGTAACATCTTCTGGATGGAGCCAATGTGCGGTGCTTCCTGTAGCTTGGACATCTTTCTTGCTTTTAAACTCTTGAGCATTTACAGGCCTTGCCCTATAGAGATACTCCTCCTCTCCACTGGATGGCAGTGCTCTCCAGCTCCTCCTACTCAGAGAACCAAATAATTTTTTTTTTTAATTTTAAAGGTTACTACAGTTTTCATTCTGAAGGGTATAATAACCCAGCAGTGCTTCTCCTCCAGGGCCAGGGTATAGAATGTGCAAAATCATGGACACCACTCCCCCATTATGAGCCAGTAAAGATACTGGTGGATAAGAACTGTGGGAAGAAAATTAAATGTCTGGCCATCGGGGTGCTTTTTTTTATTTTCTTCCAAATGGCCAGCAGTGCAACAGGATAAGCTTGTGGCCTGACTATCAGGGGACATTCTCCACATTGACCCCACTGCATGGCCTGGTGTCCCCTGCTGATGTAGTGGTGCTCAGGGAGCCTAGTACTAAAGTGAGCAGTTTGCCATGCTTAGGACCCTGGCAGATGGTGGCTCAAAAGTGAGTCTCGGTCGACAAAAAGATGTACACTAAAGTAAGGTATATATGAATCTCTAGTGGTTCCTGCATTTGGAGGTTTAGCAAGTTAAAACAATGCTATTCTATACAGCTTTCAAAGGTCCACAAATCTCATAATTTTACTGCTGGCTGCTGGGATAATTACACGCTTTTCTATTTTGTATGCAAACTGTATCCTGCCCAAAATCAGTAGGGCAGATGGGAAGTTTATGTTTATGTTTATTAAAAGATTTATTATACCGCCCAAGACCAAAGGTATCTGAGCGGTTTACAATAAAATTAAAATAATTTAAAAATCTTAAAAATAGACTGCTAAGGAGGAAAGGAACACCATTAAAAATAGGAAAGACTAGAGAAAAGGCAGAGAAAAGCGACAGAGTACACATCAGCAGGAGAAGGGAGAGGGAGACATGACTGTGGGTGGGAAGTTAAACGCCAGACAAAAGTTCAAAAAGATAATGGAATAATGATGTAACTCGGGCTTCAGCTGCAAAGTCCAGCCTCTGTTGACAGAGGTTTATGGAGCTTAATCCCCATTGTGGTTTTTTTTCTCCCTTGTCCCTCCCCCCTCATTCAGTTCATTCAGCTAGGTTACTTACCTATTGCAGAGGTTCTCCATGGACAACAGGATAAGTAGTCAGCCACACCTGGCGACATCCTCCAATAGCACCACAGATGGAATGCTCTCCTATAGCTCAGAAAGGCATGGCCTTTCTGAGCATGTGCCCAGTTGCCCCATTCTCTTGCTCACTCTTACCTGGCTCAGTCAGTCCCAAGCCTAGATCACCCTCCCCCCCTCCCCTCAGGTACGGCATGCCCTGGTATTTCTGCACGCACTGGGATGAGCTTTAGGCTTTGTCCGTAGGGGAGGTGGGTGGGTATATGTGGCTGACTTATCCTGCTGTCCACAGAGAACCCCTGTTACAGGTAAGTAACCTTGCTTTCTCTATGGACAAGCAGGATGCATCAGCCACACCTGGTGACTCCCTAGCTGTGGTGCTGCAGCCTGCTACAGCTGTGGTAGGACGAGGCCTTCAGATTAGACAAATAGCCACCAAGGCGTTGCCATGAAGGTTTTAGTAACAGTACCATGGGTACTACTAGTGAGCAACAGTAGTTACAGCAGTGGGGACCTACAACTGTCCAACAGGTGATTGTAACACAACACAACTGGAACAGAGCAATGAGAACGTAACATAACTGGAACAGCAAGCTAACATAGCCCGGATACAGGCAAGACTTCAATTAACTGTCAACTTTAACATAACACAACATAGCGGAGATGGCTAACGTAGCCGGTGAATAAAGTCTCAGTGATCCGGGAGCAGCATTTCAGTGTCATGGTCCAGGACCATGGTCCACAGCTGTTGCGGTGTCCAAATCCAGCCTGGGGGACCCTGTCCTGCCCTCCTCTTGGGTCTGGGAGGTGCCACTCTGGTCACAGTGGGCAGTCATGTTGAGAATGGTATAGCCGAAGTAGTTGTCTGACTGACAGAGCAATTGGTCCAGGCAGTAGTGCCGCTGAAAGGTGAGAATGGAGGACCAGGTGGCAGCCTTGCATATGTGTTGCATCGGTATGGTTCCCAGGTTCACTAGGGTACGCACCATGGCCTGGAGCTGATGGGCCCCTATGGAGCCCAGGGGTTCCATGCTAGCCAGGGAATAGCAGAAGGCAAAGCAGGAAGTGACCCACTGCAAGAGTGTCCTTTTCATGATGGGGTGGCCCAGCTGGTTGGGGTCAAAGGAGACAGAGTTGTTCCCCTTGTCACAGGGCTGCCATCTTGTCAAAGTAGATGCGCAGCATCAGTACACAGTCCAGGTATGGAGGCGGCGCTCTTCTGGTATGTTGTGCAGTTCCAGATAGAATATGAAGAGTTTGGTCTGGTTGATGTGAAAGGGGGATGCCATCTTGGGAATTAACTTGGGGTGCATCCTGAGGGTGACATGGTCCAGGTAGAGTAGTGTGTATGGAGGATGGGCCACTAGTGCTTGCAGCTCACTCATCTGCCGGGTGGAGGTAATGATGAGGAAGAAGATCTTCCAAGTGGTGTACTTGAGAGGTTCCCCGTGGATGGGTTCAAAGGGGTCCCATGTGAACTGGTGCAGGGCAATGTTGAAGTCCCAGGGAAGCACTGGTCGGTATACAGAGGGCTGAGAGTGGCCAAGCTCTTCATGAAGCTGGAGATCAGTGGTTGCAAGGAGATTAGGCAGGTTGTCAAGGTGGTTGTGGAGTGCGGCGATGGTGGACAGGTGGACCTTGATGGATGAGGCCTTGAGCCCTGCGTGGGCGAGTGCGATGAGGTACTGCAGGACGCATGGTAGTGGGCAGAAAAGTGCTCAATCCCTACTTTGGAGAACCAGGAGTCAAAACATTTCCACTTCAGGGAGTAGGATCACCAGCTAGCTTCCGCCTGGCTGCGAGGATGAAGTGCTGGACATCAGCAGTGAGGTGGAGGGCAGACAACTGTGCCCTCTCCAATTTCTATGCAGTCACTGCTGTGTTGGGTAGAGCGTGCTCTCCTTGTTCTTGGTGATGAGGTCGGGTGCCAGGGACAGCCATATCGGTGGAACAATGGTGAGGCATTGGAGATAGGTAAACCATATCTGCTTTGGCCAGTAGGGTGTGATGGGGATGACCGTGGAAGATGGCAATGAGTGGTTTGGGGGGTAGGCATACAAGAGGTCTAGCTTGCCCCAATGAAAGTTGAATGCATCCATTGCCAGGCTGTGTATTGCGGGGTTCCTGGAGCAGACTTGCAGGCTCTTCGTTTGTATGGATGAGCGACGAGGTTGATTCTGGCCCAACACCACTGCTGAAACAGGGATTCAGTAACCTGGGATTCGAGGGGCAACTTGAGGTTGCAGCTGGCGACTGAGGCTGTCTGCCAGTTGGTTGAGTTCGCCTGGCAAATAGGAGGCTTGTAGGAAGCAGTCCTTGGACAGGGCGAAGATCCAGGTTCCATGGACTTCCGGCATAGTGGGAGGGACCTCATGCTCCCCTTGCTTGTTGATGTAGAACATCACCACTTGGTTGTCCATTTTGAATCAGCACCATCTTGTTGGAGATCCATGACTTGAAGGCTTGCAGTGAGTATCCGATTGCCCGCAGTTCCAGCAGATTGATATGCCATCAGTGCTCCTGCGCCATCCAGACCCTTTGTATGCAAATCTGCTGGAGGTGCTCTCCCTGGCCAGTCGTGGTGATCAAGTTCTGCTGGGGTGGTTGGATGAGTCGTCCCTGGAGGAGGTGCTTGCACCGCATCCACCAGTCTAGTACCAGCTGAGCTCTGTGGTCTATGCTGACCCTTTGGGACAGGGGTTTGGAGTGCTAGTTCCAATTGCAGCGGGAGGTGCCACTGGATGTGCCACATGTGTAGTTTTGCAAGTGGGATGACCAGTGTGCTGCCATGTGGCCCAGAAGCCATAGGAGCGATCTGGCTGAAGCATCGGTTAGGGTTGACACTGATCATGCCAAGGAGACAATGGTGTCCACTCAGAGTTGTCAGGAAGATGTTTTGCTTGGGGTGTGTGTAGGGCAGCACCAATGAATTCAAGAAACTGTAGGCTGGAGGTGGGACTACTTGTACTTGACTAGAAAGCCCAGTGACAACAGTATAGCAAGCATGCACTGGACTGAGTTTTCTGCCCCAAACAGTGAGGGAGCCGTGATGAGCCAGTTATCCAAATAAGGAAACATGCAGACTCTGGATTTGCACAGGTGAGCGGCTGCGACTGCAACACACTTCGTGAACACCCATGGGGCTAGTGAGAGTGGTAGTGATAATTCATGACACAAAAACGCAAGTACTGGTGATGCATCGGATGAATGGGAATATGAGTATAGGCGTCCTGTAGTTCCAGTGCAGCAAGTCACTCGGGTTGCAGGAGTGACAGGGAGTACATGCGGAACTGCTCCTTGTGAATGAATTTGTTGAGCTGGCGAAGGTAGAGGATGGGGCATATGCCCCCAGACTTCTTGGAAACGAGGAAACACCTGGAGTAGAAACTGGAGTTGATCTCACCAGGTGGTACCTGCTCTATAGTCTTCACTGCCAGCAGGTCATGAATCTGCTCCATGGTAGCAAGTAGATGCACAGGCGTACAGCTTTGGGGAACCGTGCTTTGGTAAGGGGTCTTCATGAATCTTATGTGGTATCCTTGGCTGATTGTTTCCAGGACCTACTTGTCAGTCGTTATTGTCGCCCATGTTTCCTTAAAAAGGGAGACACAGACCCCCACTGGGGTATTCTTCCCCAAGGTTGCCATGAATTGCTTCTGCTGCTGGTGGTCCCTCTGTCTCGGTTTTTCTTGATATTGGTGGTATGACTGCTGCTTGGTGCGCTGGGACTGCCATTTGTGGTATGGCTGGTAGCGCTTCAACGTGGAATACGATTTTCTGTGGTAAGCACTTTTTGTTTTCCTGAAGCTGGAAGTGTGAGGCCATCGGAGGACAGAATCTGGAGGGTCTTGAAGTGATCCTTCATGTCGTTCAGTTTCTTTCACCTTTTCTCTGAATAGATTGTCTTCCATGCAGGGGGTGTCAGCCAGGCACTTGTTCGTGTCTTCGAGGAATCTAGAGGCCCTGAGCCAAGCAGTGTATCTGGCTGTGATGACTGTAGCTGCCATCCATGCAGCAGAGTTGAACATGTTGAAGACTGAATGGATCAGATGCTTGCCGCACTTGCCCAAGCACCCTGGGGAGGGGGGGGGGGCTGGGGAGCGGCCTGAGGTAGTATGTTGACTGTGCCCTTGCGAGTTCCAAACAGTACATCCTGGTACAGTGCATGTTGAAACTGATGGGAGACTTTTTTCTTGTGCTGAGCATTGATGCTTGGTATGGTTTTTTTTTTTTTTTTTGACTAAGATCTTAGGATCCTTGCTGGGTGGAGCATTAACATGTGGGTGGGATGTCTTTGCCCATTTCAGGGCTGATTCTACCATGATGGACTGATGGGGAAGTTGTCTTCTGGAATCCTGGGGCAGCATACAGTTGGTATTTCACATCTGCCCTTGGTGGTAGGGGTGGAGGATGGTGTTTGCCAGATGTGTGAGGTCGTCTAGTAGTAGCTTGTGAACAAGGATGGTAATGACGGACTTAGGTGCAACGAGGTATTTCAGGAGGCCAGGGACCTCTTTCCTGAGGTCTGGCATGTTGGCTGATGATAGTGCTTTGCCATTAGAGTTTTTGGAGGAACCAAGTACATTAGGTCCTCTGGGGGCAAGGGTAGAAGTGGCGGTGGTGGCGAGGGTTCTGACAGAGCCACCGGAGTCAGAGAGGCTCTCCACAGCTTCCAGAGGAGCCCATGATGGCAGTCTCCTCCGGAAGCTATGGAGCCCATGATGGCAGTCTCCTCCCCCAACAGAGCCAAGTGAGAACCTGGTGGGTGAGGGAGATGCTCGGAGTGAGGAAGTTCTGGGCAGCGACGCCCATTCTGACAATGGTGATGTGGCCAAGTTGCACTGTGGAGGCTGGGGTGGTTGTCAGGTGCGCTATGCTAGGAATTTGGCCAGCAGATCCAGCAAAGCCGAGGGTTGATATACAGAGGAGGAGACGGCCAGGCTCGACCCTGGAGTGCAGGAACATTTACTGCAGTTCTTGTCCTTGTCAGCGCAGGATGTTGCCTGTGTGGGCTGCCGGCGATTGATGGGCCCCTCCAGTCAGAGGAGGAGGGGGCTCCTTCTCATGGCATTTCTCCCTTTCATGCCAGTAGCTGCAGCAGGAGCTGCTTGTGCTGCTACTGAACTGGTGTTTTTCTTTTTTTTTCTTTTAAAGCTGTGAAGGGCTCTCATCAGTGCTGTGGCAGTCTCTGCTCTCTTAGTACCATGGCCTTCTCTATGCCACTCTGTTTCCTCTGCTGGTGCAGTGACGCTGTAAGTTGTCACAGCACCAACCACTAGCACTGGCAGTGGGCAGAGCCTGAGCTGCAGGGGCCAGATTTGGTACTGGGGCAGTCACTGGAGGTGCAGGCAGTGTGGCTGAAGCATTGAATGATCAGCAATCGGCCCTTCTTTCTTCTGCAGCTACTGGGGGTCCAAGTGGCTGTGCTGTGCAGGAGATGGAGGTCCCAGAAGGCATGTCTTGTGCAGAGGGTGGAAGGAGGGTCAGCATCTTCGAGGTGGCCAAGATGGTGGTGGCCATGCTGTCTCGTGCACAGTATTCTATGGCTGAATCTTCCCTTCAGGCCAGCATTTGGAGGTGGCATGCTCACCCGATCGTTGAGTGGTGGCGTTTAAGAAGCCATGCAGGGCATGGCTACGAGATCAAGTCCTGGGTGACATCTTCACACAGTGGAGGCAGTCCTCCAGCCAATGGGATTCTCAAAGGCATCTGACGCCTCTGTCGTGGGTATCGGTGGAATTCATTTTCTTCCCACATCTGGGGCACTTTTAGAAGCCAGGTTTGAGTTTCTCTTTCTTGTCCTTGGTCATCTTGCAGTTGTAGTAGAGGTGGATTTAGAAAATGGAGAGCTGGCAGTCTGTCCTTCTGGCTGAGTGGCAGAAACAAGACTGAGCAAGATAGGGGCAGGCCAGGGGATGGGGCAACTGGGCACATGAGAGCACTTCCGTCTGTGGTGCTGTCGGATGACATCACCAGGTGTGGCTGACTCATCCTGCTTGTCCATGGAGAAATGCCTTTGTCCTGGCTCTGTAGAGTATAATGTGTGTTGGAGAGAAATGGGCAGGAATCCCCCCTCCATTATGCCATATACCTACAACCCCAGACCAGGGATGCAAGCTCTGGGGCCTACTCCACTGACAGCCACCTCTCTTCCTGGTCAGGGGAAAACAGGTGTTGCTCCCAGACCTGGTTATTGTTTTCTAGGTTTCTGATGTGACTAGTTCCATTCATGGCTTAGTTATATTTAGGATCCAGATATAGGTGTTCTGTTCTTCCCTCATCCTTCGTCCCCTTTAGACTCTGTCCAATAAATATGCAAAACATATTTCTTCGGGAACAAGCAGGAAGTCAGCTCTCACATATGGGTGACGGCTGTGCTGACGGAGCCTGAGCAGTAACCTCTCCCCAGCTTTCAAAAAGAGCCTTTAGGAGATGTACCATGCATGCATGGTTCCCTTCCCGCCCAAGGGTACCATCTTGCCTCAGTCTCCTTTTTTCCACGGAACCCACTGGACGTGTGTCTGTTCCACCGGAAAAAGATGGTGATTTTTGTCTTTCACTCTCCAGTACTGTACTGGTACCTTTCTCGCTCCAAGCCCGCTTGCTTCGGCATCATGTCCTCTGGTTCTTTTCTTTTCCTATTTTTCCAATTTGGGGCAAATTTGCGCTCTCTTCCTGGCCGGGCCCAGTGAGCTTGACCTCACGGGGGCAGACATCCCCACCATGACCTCGGCCAATGGCTTCAAGCCATGTGACCGCTGCGCTCATAATGTCGTGCACGGATCCGCATGACTACTGCCTGCAATACCTCGGGCAGGACCATGATGCCTTGGTCTATGGTCTCTGTAAGAAGATGACCCCCAAGGCTCTCAGGAGATGACAGCAGCAGTGTGAGTCAATTTTTCAGAAGATTGACAGACCTCAAGTACCCGTAGAGACCGTGCCGCCTCAGAGCCCTGAGACCATGGAACCTCTAGTCGGAGCTCCCGTGTTGAGGATCATGCCCAGAAGAGCTGGAAGACCTTGAGGACCCTGTTAGGCGATGAGTCTGGGAAAGTGGGGAAATCCCACAGGCCCTGGTCCCACAGCCCTCAATGAGAGGTGGAAGGTAACAGCAAGGAGCAGACGTCCAAGTTGCCCCACCAGGAGCCATCGATGCCCTGGGACCAGTCTCTGACCCCTGAGGCTACCCTGATGGAAGACTCCACTTCAGTGGAGCTGGCACTGGGCATGAGGTCCTCTGTGCTTGCACCGAAGGCTGCAGAGCCGTATGGCCTTGAGGCCAGGATGGGGGCCTTGAAGCGCAGTCTGTCTGCCTTCCTGGCCCAGCAGCAGGCTCTGATGCCCGGTTCATCCGGGTCATTACTCCCAACCACCGGGCCCTCCATCATGAGGGACTCCATGGAGGTCGAGCCAATCCTTGAGCGCCACCAGCCTTGAGATGCCCCAGTCCTGTTCCTCAGAACCACAGTCCTCACAACTCAGCACCCTAGGCTCCAAGCACTAGGCCGCCGTGGCCCTGAGGTCCTCTGGGTCAGGCCAGTGCCTCAAGTCCTGGATGACCCTTGACTCCTACGAGTCAGACTCTGATTGGAAGACCGAAGACAATGAGTCCCCAGATACCTACAGTCTCTGCGATGTGCCCTCAGACCTGTCCCCTCTGGATTAGAGGTGCCGGTTCCCACCTAAGGACATGGCCTTCCTCAGCATCATGCGGGACATGGCCAAGGCCCTTGCCTTCGCCACAGAGTCAGAGGAGGTCCCTCACACCTCAAGATCCTCTAGTATGAGGCCCCTTCCAAAAGAGACACTTATGGTGCCTGTTCTCTCTCTCCCCCTCCCCCCATCCAGGAACAGCTGCTCCTCCGCATGTGGGAGACTCCCACATCAGTGCCCATAGTTATCAGGTGGCTGGGCTCAATGTATCTGATCAACTGGAGTCCTGGCTTCCTGAAATCCCAATTGCCTCCCAACTCCATGGTGGTGGAGTCTGCCATGCAGAAGCTCAAGAGCCAGAAAATGCACTCCTTGGTGCCCCTGAATAGGAAGGCCCGCGTCATGTGCATAAAATGCTTCCAGGGCTCGATGCTTATTGGCCGGATCCAGGCATACCAGTTGTAGATGGGCATGTACCTTCGAGACCTGATAAAGTAGCTCGCCGGGTTCTCAACTGGCCTCTCAGATGAACCTCTCTAGTAGTTCCAGACCCTGGCCTCGGCAGTTAGGGAGTGCTCCAAGTTTATCACTCAGGCGGCCTATGATGGCTTAGAGTCAGCGGCTAGAGTAGCTGCGACAGACATTAGTACCTGATGCCATGCTTGGCTACAGTCCTCAGACCTGGAGCAATGGGTCCAGGACAAATTGTTTGATTGTCCCCGCCATGGAGAGAACTTCTTCTGCAAACCTATGACAGACAAGACTGCCGAGCTGTAGTCAGAGTACCTGACTAGGACGAGGCTGAAGAAGAGGAAGGCTTTCAGAAATGACCATCAATACCAGGCCTTCCCAGCTCCCCAACAGGGTCAGAAGGCCAAAGGACAGGGGCATGGCCCGCATAAATCTAAGACCCCCCCCCCCCCCCCAAAACCCAGCCCACACCACCAGGGCAGCCTGGAGGGAGCTTTTGACACCTCAAGCATAGCCTCTCTTCCCCCAGGAGGCACAACCCTGCAGCACACAGGGGAATATATGGGGCTCTTTGCCCATAGGTGATCCTCCATTACCACCAATACATGGGCCCTTCGAGTGGTTAGAAAGGGTTGCCTCCTCCACCTCCACCATTCTTCCCAGGAGAGCCCTCCCCAGGACTCCTCTCCATCAGGACTTGTTCCCGCAGGAACTTGCGGGCTTCAGAGGACCAGGTGGTGGAATATGTCCCAGCCCACCTCAGGGGCACAGGGTTCTACTCCCACTGCTTCTGGTACCAAAAATGACCAGTGGGTTCTACCCCATCCTTGACCTGTGGGATCTCAACAGATTCCTGGTAAGGGAAAAGTTCAAAATGCTGTCTTGGAATATTTGCTGCCATACCCTCCAGCAGGAAAGATTGGCTATGCTCCTTGGACTTAAAGGATGCGTACACACACTTCTCCAGGAACAAGCAGGAAGTCAGCCCTCACTTATGGGTGAAGTCTGCACCGATGGAGCCCACGCAGAACAATTCCCCAGTTTTCAAAGAAAACCTTTGGGATTGCTGCCATGCATGCGCGTGGTCCTCTTCCCACCCAAGGGTGCCGTCTTGCTCAGGCTCCCCTTTTCCGCGGAGTCCTTCGGACGCACATCCTTGTCCCTCGGAAAAAGTGTTTTGTTTTCCGGCTTCTGGCCTACTGTTTTCCGATTGCACCGGTCCTCTTCCTGTCCTCCCCCCTTGCTCCTATCTCTCTTGAGCAAAGGGGACATTTTTTTTTCCTAATTTTTGTTGGCAGGCTTCGCACCCTTTTTTTCTCCTAACCACTGGACGCGTGGGTCTTCGACCTCGCAAGGGCCCTTTTTGCCTCGTTGGCCACCGGTTTCAAAAAATACAATAGGTGCTCCAAGTACATGTCGCTTACAGACACCCATGATTGTTGTCTATGGTGTCTGTTGACCATGATCCAGAGCTCTGTTCGCTTTGTAAGAAAATGTCCTCCAAAGCCCTGCTCAGTTGTAAGCAAAGGTCAGAGGACGTTTTTCAAAAGGCTGCCTCGTAATCCCCGGTGGCATCCTCTGTCGTCTCTTTGCAGGTGGAGTCTCCCACCTCGGCTCTGCGCTCAAGACGACACTCCAACCAGGGGGTCCCCTGAAGTGGAGCGATGTAAGAAGAAGACCTCAGTCGCTGTCAGGGGCTCCCGACAAGCGCTCGCGCTCCCATGCTCGGTTGCTTAGCCCCCCTTGGCATTCCTGAAAGTCTAACAAGGAGCACCTTTGTAAGGTACCTTGAACAGACTTAGAGGCCCCGGGCGATGGCGCCAGATCTCCCGAGGGTCGTCCCAGCGAGGACCTCCTCAACACCTGACCCGGTGACCCAGATGTCGACGTCGCAGGGCCCCACGCTCACATGGGAGTCCTGTATGCTGACACTAGAACACAGCATTTCTGCGTTCATAGCGTCCCAGCAGGCGCTCATATCCAGCTTTGCTGGTCCACGCTTAGAGACCGAGGTTCCCTCGAGAGGGACACGAAAATCTACCCTGGAAACCCTTGAGAGCTATGGGCCTCGTGAGGGTCCTCGGCGCCTGTCTCGCTCACCTTCCCATTCCTCGGGGGTGGGATTCTCTGGCTCCAAACTTGCCTTGGCCTCCGGGCAAGGCAACCAGCCAGAATCTGACTCCTCTTCCGAATTTTCGGGCTGGGAGTCAGATAGGGATACTTCCCCTGAGACCCATACCCATCGGGACCTCCCATCGGACCCATCCCCACCCGCCTTTCAGCGGCGTTCACCACCCGAGGACACCTCCTCAGTGTTTGTGCGGGATATGGTACGGACTCTCAACCTGGCTACCCAGGTGGAGGAGGAACCTTGAGCTGAAGAGCTCGACATTCTGCAGTATGAGTCCCTTCCTCGGGAATCTCTTGCTATCCTGGTTCCTCCCATTTTGTCCAGGCTGCTACTCCGCATGTGGGAGACCCCTGTGTCAGTCCCCATCATGAGCAAGCGCCTCGATGCGATGTACAGGGTCCAGCGCGTCTCTGGGTTCAGGAAAACCCAACTCCCTCACACCTTCATGGTGATGGAGTCAGCCATGAGAAAACACGAGCCCGAAGTCACATTCTTCGGTTCCACCGGGCAGGGAGTCAAGAGCCCTCGATGCCGTAGGCCACAAGGCCTTTCAAGGGTCCATGCTCTCATGCCATATTCAGGCATACCAATTGTACACGGGCATGTTTTTAAGTGACCTAGCCAAGAAACTTGGGGGCTTCTCTGCGGACCTCGCGGATAAACCCTCAACAGGTTCCGGACCCTCCAAACGTCTGTTGCGGAGTGCTCAAAATATCTCTCCTGTGCTGCCTACAATGGATTAGAGTCTTCGGCTCGAGTGGCTGGCATCGTGGCCTGGCGCCATGCATGGCTCCAGTCCTCGGACTTGAAGCAGTGGGTCCAAGAAAAGCTGCTAGACGTACCCTGCCTTTGTGAACAGTTCTTCGGTAAACCAATGGAGGATAAGACTGCTGAGATTTGAGACTGAGTTTGTCACCCTTACCCGCCTCTCGCGCAAGACCTCCTTCCTTCCTCGAAAGAAACAGCAAACTAAGAAGCTGTTCTTTCCACGGAAGGGCCTATCCTACCAAGGCTACCCACAATACCCACCCACTCCCGCGCCGACCACTATGACGCAGGGAAAGTTCTGGACCACACGATCATTGCAAACTGAAAGGGTCCAAGGCCCAAACCCCAGCTCCGCCTCAGCCCGCCCAGGAGTTTTGATAACAGCAGCATAGCTTTTTGCCCCCCTGGCAGCGCTGCAGCTGGTGGGGGAACACCTGTTCTCCTTCGCCCCTCAGTGGGCGTCCATCACATGGGTATTCTGAGTAGTCTGGGACGGCTACCGTCTGGACAGGCTTTCCTCTCCCTTCTCCCCAGAGGATCCTTCTTGACTCCCTGCGCACCAGTCTTTCCTACAGCGGGAGTTAGACAACCTCCTCGCCCAGCAAGCGGTCCAAGGTCAGGGCTTCTATTCCCGGTACTTCCTTGTCCCGAAGAAGACGGAGGGGCTATCTACAGCCCATCCTCGACCTCCGGAAACTAAACAAGTTTCTGGTGTGGGAGAAGTTCAAAATGCTATCTCTTGGCATCCTGCTGCCCTTCATCTAGCAGGGCGACTGGCTATGCTCCTTGGATCTCAAGGACACTTGCGCCCACATTCTGATTCATCCCAGCACAGGTAGTTCCTGTGCTTCAGGGTGCAAAAGGAGCATTACCAATACAGAGTGCTCCCCTTCGGACTCACGTCTGCCCCGCAAGTCTTCACAAAGTGCCTCTCCGCAGCCGCTGCCTCCCTCAGACAGCAGGGTGTACCAGTCTTCCCTTAGCTCGACGACTGGCTCATCACGGGGCCCTCGGCCGGGGAAGCCTGCCTTGCAGCATCATGCAAGATCCTCCTCCTCGAGCGCCTGGGATTCTTGGTCAACAACTCCCAAGTCCCACCTCGAGCCATCACAGGCAATGGAGTTTATCGGTGCACACCTCGATACTCAGCGGGCAATCGCCTTTCTACCGGCAGACCGTGCGGCTCGCCTCCTAGCATTGGTGGCCCAGGTCTAGAGCAACACTCGGGTCACAGCGTGGACTATGCTGCGCCTCCTGAAGCACATGGCTTCTACCATCCATGTGGTTCCATATGCCTGCATGTACATGCAGACAGCCCAGTGGTGCCTCAGCACTCAGTGGAGCCCGGCCTCTGGCCACCTCAGGGACCCCATTCAAGTCCCCCTCACAGGTCCTTTGGTGGCAGGACCCCCGCAACCTTCTCCGGGGACTGCCCTTCCAAACCCCACAGCACAAACTAGGGCTGACAACGGACATTTCCCTGTTGGAATGGGGAGCCCACTGCGGTGCACTGTGCATGCAGGGGCGATGGTCATCTGAAACGTCTCAACAGCAGATCAACTTGCTCGAGCTTCAGGTGGTCTGATGGGCCCTGAGGGCCTTCGAGGACCATCTCCATTGAGGAGTGGCTCAGTGGGTGGGACAGGTTATCTCATTCTGGAGGGCCAGGGGTTCAATTTATTTATTCTTTATTTATTGAGACAGATTTGTATACCACCTTATCCTACAATCAAAGTGGTCACATCACAATTGGAGGGTTACATTTAACATGAGGGTCCTTAACACTAGAAGCCCCAAAGTGCGTCAATTGACACAAATGCATCTTCGAAGTTGTATACCAGCACCAGTGCTAGAACCATGTCAGTCATGTTCCATGACTTTGTTAGCAAGGTCAAGATGTTCAAATATGTGCATCAAAAATTAATGGCAGATGCACCACCTAGCGGGAAAATGAACTTATACCTAGAAACCCCAAAGTACGTCAATTGACGCACTCAATTGTCTTGGATGTGTCAATTGATGTACTTTGGGGCTTCTAGGTATAAATTCATGTTCCCACTAGGTGGTGCATCTCAATCACTGTTTACAGTTTTACTCCGACATTACAAACAAACACACAACAACTTCATGTAATGACATCACATACTGCACGTATTTAACAAATAGGTAACTTCATATTCACACTTGCATTTCATGCTAAACGCAGTCGTCGTCATAATGCGTCAGTTGACGCACTTTGGGGTTTCTAGGTAAAATTCCTTTTGGGGCTTCTAATATTATACAATGGACTCGTATGTCTAGTTGAGATGAGTGGGTATCGAGTTGGCGGAGGTACCTGCATTACCGTTCGGGTGGAGACTGTTGTCTGTCTGCTCATAGGCTTCTGTAAAGAGCAGGGTTTTAAGGGCCTTGAAGTCTATGATGTTATTTAATGCCCTTAGGCTCATTGAGAGGGAGTTGCAAAGTGTGGATGCCAGTAGTGAAGGAGCTCTTCTTGAAGTTGTTTAGTCTTGTGATATCCTGCAGGTGTGCCGATAATGTTGTCTTTATTGGTCCTTCTTGGTCTATTGCTGATATTCCTTGTTATGATATCTTGGAGTGCATCTGCCGAGAGATGGTGAATGATTTTAAAGATGATCAGGATTGTTTTAAATTTTGCTCTGGCAATCATTGGAAGCCAGTTTGGTGGGGGACCCCGACAATTCCCACGTAGGGACAAGTAATCTCAGGCCAGAGGGACTGGGGTCTGTAGTCCCATGGCCACTCCTTGTGGCCTTGGGCAAGTGACTTAACCCTCCATTGCCTCAGGTATGCTTAGATTGTGAGCCCTTCGGGGACAAGGGAATAAAAAGTGCCTGTTAGCATATATCTGTAAACCACTTTGGCCCGGTGGGGGGGGGATCCCGACCATGGACCTGTTCGCCAGCCTGATGAATGCTCAGCTCCCCCGCTTTTGCGGCCCAGTCCCGCACCCGAGCAGGGAGGCACGGGATGCGTTCCTCTTGAGCTGAATATCTGGGCTTCTCTAAGCATTCCCTCCCACTCCTCTCATTGTGAGGACCCTCCACAAGGCTCAGTGGGAATGAACATTGATTTACTCATCACTCCCTCGTGGCCTTGGTAACCATGGTTCCCACTCCTGCTCTGGCTTGCATCCGAGCCCCCGATTCTCCTGGGCTGTTTCCCAGGCCTGCTAACGCAGGAGGAGGGGCAGGTGCTACACCTGAACCTGGCCTCATTGTCCCTCACAGCCTGGTGGCCGAACAGGTCACCCTAGCCATGCTAGACCTCCCCCTTGCGTGGAGGAAGGACTCAACGAAACAAGTTTATGCCTTCAAGTGGCAACGCTTCTCAATCTGGTATTCCGAGCTGCAGATCGATCCTTTCTCGTGCCCCACTCGGTAGATCCTCCAGTACCTTCTCCATCTCTTGAAGGAGGGACTGAAGTCGAACTCGGTCAGGGTACACCTGAGTGCCATCTCAGCGCCTCACTTCCCCGTAGAGAGCAAGCCCCTTTCAGAGCAGCCCTTGGCCTCTTGCTGTCCAAACCTCCCATCTGGCCTCCTCCAGTGGAATGGGATCTGAACGTAGTGCTCATACAGCTTACACGTTCACCCTTTGAGCCAATGGCGACGTGCTCACTTTGGCACCTATCTTGGAAGGTGGTCTCTCTGGTGGCTTTGACCTCAGCCTGCCGAGTCAGTGACTTACAGGCTGTCATAGCTGAAGCCGCTTACAGCAGGTTCTGTAGGAACAGGGTGGTCCTCCCTACCCACACGAAGTTCCTGCCAAAGGTTGTCTCGGATTTTCATCTCAGTCAGGAGATAGTCCTACCGACCTTCTTCCAGAGACCACATGCCGACCAGGCATCGGTGGTTTTGCATACTCTCAACTGCAAGAGGGCTCTTGCCTTCTATCTGCAGTGCACCAAGCCTCATCACAAGGCTGGCTGGCTTTTCATGACCTATGATCCCAATCACTTGGGGCAGGCAGTCACAAAGCGCATCCTCTCCATTTGGGTGGTGGACTGCATTGCCTTCGCTCATGTGAAGGCAGGCCCGCTGGATCGGTGGGTCACTGCACACAGCGTCCAAGCCAAGGTGGCTTTGGTGGCTTCGTTGTGCTCAGTGCCACTATCGGACATCTGCCGGGCTGCAACCTGGGCTTCGGCAAACATTTTCACCTCTCATTACTGCCTGGAGAGGGAGCCCCTCTGGGACAGCACAGGCTATACTCTGTAATCTGTTCAGGGTATAAGCAACTCCTGCCCTCCGACCCTTCTCGATGGCTACCAAGGGTTTCACCCCGGGGACACGAAGACTCTGGCTCCTTCGGGCATTGGCCTCTGCTCACGGCCTCACGGAGGCATTTTTTGGTTACAGGTTCAGTAGCCTGTAGCTGGGGAGTCCCATAAGTGAGGACTGACTTCCTACTTGTTCCTGGAGAAAGTGTAGTTGCTCACCTGTAATAGGTTCGTTGTCTTGTTTGAAATCTGCTGGGCTGCCACCCGGTCCTTAGTCCACACTTTCACAGCTTACTACTGCCTGGAGAGAGAGTCCAGTCGGGACAGCGTCTTCAGCCAGGCAGTACTCTATCATTTGATTGGGATATAGGCAACTCTTGCCCTTTGGTGTGTTCAGGCTACTGGAGCATTGGCTCCTCTCTGGGCACCTGGGCATTGTTGCAATACTTTTAGTTTAAGGGCTTTGGGTATATAATATTGTTGCAACACTTTTGATAATACTTTATAAGCCTTTAATATATTGTATCAAAAGTGTTGCAACAACGCTAATTTCCCAAAGTCTTTCTCTTACAACACAGGAAAACTGCCCTAAACACAGAGTATTATTCAGTTCGTGGCAGGGCAGGATTGTTTTTTGTGCAGTTAGTTAATTATATAAGCACATAGCTATATATGGGGGCAAAATGTTACTTAGCTGTAGGTCAGTGATCCCAATTTAACATTTTAACAAACAGCTTCCTGCAATCGGGTACACACTGTTTTTGGTGCAGTACCCGAATTCACTCCTCCATTACCAGGTGCCGGGCGCCTTCCTTCTCCTGCCCTGCCCGCAGGTTTCGAGACTGCTTCAGGGAGCTCTGTTTTTTCCAGCATTGTTTGGGGCAGTTTTCATGTGTTATGATAGAAAGAAAGAAATTAGCATTGTTGTTGCAATACTTTTAAGATGATATGTACAGTTTAAGGGCTTTGGGTATATACTGTAGTAGTGTTGCACATTTGATACAATAAATTAGAGCCTTAAAAAGTATTTGGTAGATGACTTGGTGTGTGTAAATATGCACTAGTTTGTTTTATAGAAAAAATTCTGAAAAATGTTTGCAATATGTGTTGCTTTGGGTAATGGATGTTTATAAATGGAAAAGAATTGAGACAATGATTTAGTTGGCAGTATTGGGCAACATTTCATTGCTCATAAAACGTTTTGTTAGCGAGCTTGGTCCCCCGCCCGGTTCTGTCGGCTCTTTCCTTTTTGTTTTAGATACTTTATCATTGGGTTAAATATATATATTGCACACAACATAACCAATAAAAATCTATATATACAATATAACCAATTTATTGGTTATATTATATTTGTGCTTTGCTAGTGCAAATCTCTTGTATGGGAGGTAATAATATATATATAGATGTATTTGAGTATCTTCCCTATTTTGGATCTCTTTTGGTGCAACCTTACAGTAAGCAAGCATTCTTTGTCTTGCTATCTTTCCCATGGCAGCAGCTGCTGTACTAATACCAACTCAAATTTTGGCGTGGAGGACTAGCCTAATGGTTAGGGTCTGAAGCCAAAAAGCCCAGCATTCAAATCTCACTGACACGCTTTGTGGCCTTGGGCAGTCACTTATCCCCAGAGGACTTACAGTAGGGGGATTAGGGAAATATCTACCATAATGGAATTGTAACTTAGCTTGAACCTCTACTGGGAAAAAGTGTGAGCTAAGTACTGATAAATAAAAATAAAGGTTGACTGCAGAGCAACTGTATCCTCTATGCCTGGCTCTTAACTACACCCAGATTGTCTGCAGATATGTTCTGTACTCCAACAGCTGTAACTCTACTGAATGAAGAGTTCCGCTGCCCACACTACTCCCTGGATCGTGAAGATTTCAGAACTTATCGAGGCAACCCTAAGCTCTGAATTCAGCAGCATCATGTATGTTTGCATTTCCCCTGCTTCTTGACTGAGAACATAATGGGGCTACTCTGCAGTCAGCAGGAGAATGCAGGCATGCTTTGTCGTCCACCACCACCACCACTTTCCCCTCTCCTGTGAATTGCAACCCTAGCTCTGAGAAGACTGGCGACAGAAGTGAGGCCTCTTTATAGGGCAAAGTCTGTTTATAAGAAGAAATGCCTGAACCATGGAGAGCACCGCACATTGGCCATATCCAAAGACTGGCAGCAGCATATGCACCTGCATTCCCCCTGCTGTCTATGGAGAACTCCTGTTTAAAAGGTAGCTAGCCTCACTTTGTCTTTTCCTAAATGACTGACTGCAGACTCTGAGGAAAAAGATGTTTCTTTTTTTGCTGCAGGGGGACGTTTCGGATAGAGAGAGAGGATGGGTACTTCTTTGATTGCCGCATCCCCCCATTCTCCTTGGAGAGTCGGAAGGCTACCCAGCCAGGATCTGAACCCCAAGAATAACTTTGTGGCCTTTGTTTGCCTGTAGAAGAAAAAATGTTTAGAAATCATGAAGTATATCTATAAATGGAAGGAACACTCCTAAACATCTAAAGATGTAAAATTATAGGAAATCTGTCGGAACATAAAAAGGTGGCTTGGGAATAAGATCAAAGGCAGAAGTAACAGTTGGACGAAACTGGCAAGTCACTGTTTTGACAACATGTGCTGGTGTTGTCTATGTGGATAATAGCACTCTTAAGCTGTAAAGGTGCTCTACTTTCAATGTATTTATTTATAATTGTTACGGACATGTACTCTCATGCCATACTGAAATCACTCCTACCCTCCTCCATATGGAATCTTCCAGCAATTAGTTCCTACCAGTAGAGCTTGGACACTTCTCATAGTTCCCAGTTTGTGTTCCATGGACCCCTAGGGACTCCCCAAGATTGTAAAAAGGTGGGGATGTGTGTTTGCTTCAAAACAAAAGTGGCAATAGAGAGATTTGCATTTGGTGGAAGCAGTACATGCAAATTCCTCACATGCACTGCCTCCACTGAAAAAATGAAACTATGCCCAAAACAATGGGGAAAAAAAACAAAACAATATGAAACACAATGTTTGGCCTGCACTTCCCTCATACAGGGGGTCCACAGGACCCAGAAAGAAAGCGCTTGCTTGAGATTGGCTGTGGGGAAGAGAAGGACTTAATGACAAGGAAGACAGACTAAAACTTGTGGGAACTAATTGTGGGAGAGAGAAACTAGTGAATATAGGAAGGGAAAGGGAGATGGGAGGGCTGTTGGAACAGGTTTGGTGCTGAGTGGTGGAGATGAACTGGGCCTCCCTGAACCTTTGGAGGTTAAGGGGAGTGCAAACCAAAGTTGGAAACATCTGGCTTGAAAGCATCAAAGACATTTAAATATTTCTCAGACCATGAGGCAGGGGTACAAGGTGATTTAGCTGTGTTTTTTTTTGTGTTTTGTTTTGTTTTTTTCAAATCTAACCTCTTCCATTTGACCAGGGTTTCTTAACCCAGTCCTCGGGACATACCTAGTTAGTCAGAGTTTCAAGATAACCATAGCGACTATGCATGAGAGGAATTTGCATCTCCATTGAATGCAAATCTCGTATGCATATTCATTGTGGTTATCCTGAAACCTTGACTGGCTAGGTGTGTCCCAGTGACAGGGCTGAGAACTCCTACTCCAAACAGATAGTGGTTTGTGGTCTTTCCTTCACTCATTTTATAACCTTTATATGTTCTCCCTCTTCTTGGCTGCTGTTGAGAATCCTGTTTGGTAACATGGGCAGTAGTTAAACACCCAGCCTCCTCTTCTCTTCTCTTTTTTTTTTTTCCTGCTTACCTGAAAAATGCTGAAGTTTTTTTCCTGGAGGTTAAAGAGGTCATCTAATGCAGTGGTTCTCAACCCAGTCCTCCAGGCACACCTAGGCCTGTTGGGTTTTCAGGATTCTCACAATGAATACGCATGAGAGAAATTTGCATGTACCGCCTTCAGTGCATACAGATCTAACTCGTGCATATTCATTGTGGGAATCCTGAAAACAAGAGGGATCTAGTTGTGCCCCAAGGACTGGGTTGAGAATCATTGCATTAGATGATCTCTTTAACCTCCAGGAAACCTTCAGCATTTAATGGAGAGGAGCCTATACTATTATTTATGAGAATAGATGGCACTTGCTAAGAAAATTAAAAATATGCCCCTCTCCTCTCATTTAAACTTCATTCTTAAAGTCTGGTGTTGATGTACAACCTCTCTGCTGTAATCTGTATCCATACCACTGCATGCTGCTAGCGAACTGGGTGGGGCCTGTGAACATTTTTCCTGAAATAATTTTAATCGAACTATGGATTGCTTTCTGCCCTTGTAATATTTACGTTTCTAGCTTGGAACCAAACTCCTTTCATTGGCCCTGATCAGCCAAGACCTATGATGCTTTTATACAAGGACTATTACAGGCCTATTCATGATTCATTTCCACCCCCTGCTCACATACGCACAAGTAACTTTTGAATTTTTTTTTCTTTTCCCATCAAACTCGGTCATGTCCATTTGCCCCTCGCTTCACCTAGCAACTACTTGAGGGATAGGGCCTGCTGTGCAATCTGCCGCATGGCTGCCTTGTCATCTCTCTCGACTAGTTGGGGTATTGTGCTCCAGTTGAGTGACTTAGTTTCTTCTCCATGCAACTAACATATAATTCCTGTGTTCCCTTGCTACCAGCAGTTATGTGCTTCACAGCTTGATGTCACTTCTTGGTGTTGCCACTGAAGGAAAATGGTGACTCTGAACCAAAGCTTCTCCCTTCCAGCCAGGATAGGAACACTGTTGTATTATAAGAGTGGGTGCCGTATGAAACACAGGTGCTGCAGGCCCCGCCTTACCACAATCCTTTCTTGTGGTTGTGGGTCAGGGCTGAGGCTCACCACTGATATTTGGAAGGACTGGTGCAGCCCATTATGTGTGTTTTTTTGGGGGAGGGGTGGTTTTTACTGTTGCTGGACCTTTCACAGTGCTGCGGTACACCCCCAAACTTATATCACTAAGGGCTGATGTTCATTTGTCTGCTATAATGATCTTCAATGCAAGAGCCAGGACTATTGCTTAACAAAGCAGCATCCTGGACAACAGAGCTTGCACTTGAGTAAGTTCTCAGGTCTGCAGTTGGTGGGGTTTCTCTTCTGATGTTGCCAGCCCAATTGCTGAGATGCATTCAAAGAAACTCCATAGCTAAAATGGCCTGCTCTCCTGCACTAGCCCCTCTCCAAAAAAACACTTTTTCCTAGGCATATCCCTGTCTTCAGTACATTTTTTTTTTTTTATTAATAAATTCAAAAAGATATTACACAATACACATTAGGAAACAAGGAAATCAAATCTAGCCCACATTAAGGGGAGCATTTATAAAGAAAACCACATGAGATAAGTAAATTTACAAAATTAGAAATTATGCAGAAAGAGGAGCTGCTGTCCTAAAGTTTCCAAACTCTAATTTTCAACCTAATGACATGAAAATCCAAAATTTATATCATACCTAAGGATCCTGATTCCCTAGAAACATTTCTAATGATGATGTCTCAGAGAAAACATATTTGGTGCCCCCTAATGTAACCAAACATTTACAGGGAAATTTAAGGAAAAAGGTTACACCAATAGCTAAGACACGGGGCTTTAAAGACAAAAAAGCCCTACGTCGAAGCTGAGTTTGCCTAGAGACATTGGGGAATCATATTAATTTTACCCCCACAAAATTCAGCATTCTTATTAGAAAAATACAAACGCATTACTGAGTTTTTCTCAACCTCAGAAGAAAAGGACACCAAAAGAGTGGCCTGAGTAGAAATTACATCCTGAGAAGATTCAATAAAGGCAGAAACATCCAGAGAATCCAAAGAAGGCAAAGGGGCGGCTCCCAATGGAACCTCACCTGGAGTCATCCCCACCTGAGGTAAATAAAATTTAGTAACAACAGGTTTAGTACTATTTCGATACCCTAAGATTTCTGTCAAATATTTATCAAACAAAATTTGAGGGGACAATAAAAGAGTACGAGGAAAATTTAAACATCTTACATTCATAGCCCTCAAATTATTTTCAAGCAATTCTTGCTGGGTATGCAAAATAAGACATAGAAACATGATGACAGAAAAAGACCACATGGCCTATCTAGTCTGTCCTTCCATAACAACTACAACAGTCCACTTTTTACCTTTAGAGATCCTCTGTGTTGGTCCCATGTTTTTTTGAATTCAGTTACTGTCCTCATCTCTACCACCTCCACTGGGAGACTATTCCATGGATCCACTACTCTTTCCGTAAAGAAATATTTCCGCATATCACTCCTGAATCTATCTCCCTTCACCCTCATCCCATGTCCCCTCATAGCAGAACTTGCTTTCAATTGAAAGAGGCTCTCTCCCTGAACATTTATGCCACGGAGGTATTTAAACATCTCAATCATATCACCTCTATCCCGCCTTTCCTCTAAGGTGTACATATTAAGATCCTTAAGTCTGTCCTTATATGCTTTATAATGAAGCCCACTAATCATTTTAGTAGCCACCCTCTGCACAGACTCCATCCTGTTCACATCCTTTTGAAGGTGCGGTCTCCAGAATTGCACACTATACTCCAAATGAGGTTGCACCAAAGACTTATACAGAGGCATTATCACCTTTTTTCTGCTAGCCATTCCTCTCCATATGCACCCAAGCATCCTTCTAGCTTTTGCCGTCGCCTTTTCTACCTGTTTAGCTACTTTAAGATCATCAGACACAACCACGCCTAGGTCCCGCTCTTCTTTAGTGGACAAAAATACTTCACCTCCTATACTCTATTGCTCCCTTGGATTGCTGCAGCCCAAATGCATGACCTTACATTTTTTAACATTAAATCCCAGCTGCCAAATTCTAGACCATTCTTCAAGCTTAGCTAGATCCCTCCTCATGTTATCTACACCTTCCTGGGTGTCTACTCTATTGCAGATTTTGGTATCATCTGCAAAGAGGCAAACCTTACCCGACAGCCCTTCCGCTATATCACAAACAAAGATGTTAAAAAGAATCGGACCAAGGACAGATCCCTGGGGCACACCACTGGTAACATCCTTCTCCTCAGAGTGAGCTCCATTTACTTGTACTCTTTGTCGCCTCCCACCCAACCAATTTCTAACCCAAGCAGTAACTTTAGGGTCCATCCCTAGGGTGCTCAGTTTGTTTATAAGACTATCTTTAATAAAAGACATAGAAGTATTCTGTAATGCATTACATTGGCTTTCCAATTTCTGACACTTATTATCCAAAGCAATTATTTGAGAATCATGCTGGGCTAATTTAGTCACAGAATCTTTTGAAAAATCCAAGAATTGAGACGCCACAGAAATAAAGGAGGCCTCTATACTTGAGAGAACACGCCACACATCAGACAAGGAAATATCATATGAGTCCACAGGCATAATAGGCAAACCATCCCATTGAGCCAAAACGAGATCCTCCGGAACCTGTAGAACCCGTGGTAAAGAAAAAGCCACAGGGTCAAAGGAACTCACAGGAGGAACTACTGGAGATGACAAAACCAGTCGTTGAGGCGACCCCTCCAACAGAGGTGAAGAAGTCACTGGGGCAATGGGTAAGATGTCAACAGGAGGGGCAGAGTTAGTAACCCCCAAAAATGACGAGGAGCTATCAGATGGAAGCTGGGATCTGGCTGCGGCAACCGAATCACCCTCCATATCTTTCACTGCAACAACATGCCAATCCATAGGATCCAAGACTTTAACCAACTTGGTGGGATTCACAGTACTCACATTCAGATGATGCTTCCTATGCTTGCCCTTTCCAAAATTCCAACTCCACAGCTCCTCGAGCGCCAAAGGGGCGCATAAGGGGCTTATCAGGCCCCTTTAAAACGCGCCCCTTCAGAACGCGTGTTGTGGAGCAGGCTGCGTTTTTAATGTCCCTTGGATGACGACGGGGCCAGGCACCGTGTAGATGAACCGGGTGCTCCCAGCTGCCTGCAGAGCACAGCAGCAACACGGTGCACAAGGTTGGGCAGTAAACCTCCTCTCCTCACACGCTCCCCTTCAGTAGATATTTTCTCCCCCCATCCTCTTCAAGGCAGCCATTCCCCCTAGTTTAATCGCTTCTCACTTTCTCTGAAGACCACCAGCATCACTTCAGAACAGTTGTTCTGTTTTTCTTTCAGAGGCAATTTCTCCAAATGGGTTAGTTTTGTGCATACCATGGCAGTCATTCTTTCAGCACTGAATGCCCTTGGTGAGCTTTGTCCACATGTATTTTCTCTTTCTCTCATGAGCACTGTTTGTGTTTGAGTTGGCCAGTGTCCTTTGAGACTAGAGCAGTGCAAAGTAGTGGAAACCGTGCCAGCAGCAAGACTAGAGAAGACGGGGGGGGGGGGGGAGTGTATTAGAGGAAGAAAATCAGCGAGCTGCACCAGGATGAATCTACTTTTGGACAGACAAATGTGGGAAGCTGCTGAGTTCCCTGGGAGCTGTGAAAATGGGAAACAGGAGTGGGGACTTCAGTGGAAACCTTGTTGGAGGAAAGAACCTGAAAGAGAGATGCCACCCTTAACAAATGACCTGATGCAGCAAGGGGGCTGCAGTCTGTAAAACCTTTTCCCATGCCTGATCTAGGAAGAAGTATAGAGTGGAGCGTATGCTGTACTTAACTGTAGCTCTAGGAGGGAGGCTTGGAATTGGCAGTCTGTCTGACATATCTCCTGGTGCATTCTGGAACTGGTCCTAGTCTTACACCTCGTAGTAAATACTTGTTATATCTAGCAATTACAGAATTATTCAAGTCCCTTCCTTGAGGAAATGGTTGGCGAATAGGCCTGTGTTTTTAGATCAGGGGCATGCTGAGTCGGACCTGCTTTTGGCCCTATTGTGCTATTTTTTTACTTTATCTGCTATGAGAGATTGTGATTGGATTAATAGAATGTAAAGCTCTTCTAATACAATAATCCATATGCTGGAAGGCTGCGGTTGTAAATATTTATAGATCTCAACCTAACCCAGATCTTGTTCAGAACAGTATCCACTTGCTGATTAAAAAGAACAGAAATAAGTTAACAAATCAAACAGAAGGTGAAAACTTCTTTTTTTATCAGACTAACTTAATACATTTCTTTATTTAGCTTTTGATAGGAAAGGCCAAAAAGTCAGTCACTTCTCTGTGGACAAGTAGGATAAGACAGCCACACATCGGTGACATCACCATCTGACAGTACCTATCTGGACCTGCTCTCCTAGAGCCTTGAAATGCCCCAGAAGACATTTTGGGCATGTGACAGCCTGCACCTAGTGACAACTACTGCCCATGCACTTGGCATTCTGTTATATCTACCTGTGTGTCCAGATGGATCCCTCTGCTCTCTGTTTCCTTCTCTGCAGTTTGATTTTTACCTCTCTCGTATTCCTTATCGATGAAAAGACAAGGCTAAGAAGAAAGCAAAAACAAAAAAAACTGGCTTCAAAAAGTGCCCTGACTGCTGCAAAAACATGGCATTATCCGATACTCTGCACATGTATATTTCTTGCCCGGAGCCTAGCCACAAGCTATTCTACACCAATTTGGTCAGAATGTCCCCTAGAACATGACTCAGCAGAAAACGAATCACGAGTGCTCATAGAAGACATCCAACAGCCCTTGGACTCTCTGGCAGAGCAGCTCCACAGCCACAGACCTAACTGTTTCTCCTTTAGCATGCTGGCTCTTTGGCAGTCCATCCAACTTCCTCCTGCAGGGCTAATTTCTACCTGCCATCGGGTGACTGGTCAGAGTGCAGCCTGTGCATCAGCTGAGGGCTGCCACTTGGAGGATATGTTCTATGCAGGGAACATCTTCTGTACCTCTGGTCAGTGATCTGACAGTCCCAGCTTGTATTGACCTCACTGCTCCCTCCACTCCATGCTCTACCTATAGAACTGGTGCCACCCACAGAGGAAGTAGATCCACCCATCAAGCCAGTTGTGCTGAGGGAGCCTCCCACCTGGTGTTCCAGATTTGCCCACTAATTAGGGAATAGCAGAGGCAGCTGGCACAAGTTAACTCTTCATTCCATATCATTCTGCTAGATCAGTCCAGACAAGTGGATTGTGTTCCCCTACCAGCAAATTGGTGGAGACAAAGAACCAATGGAAAGCCCGGGTTTCAATGACATCACTCTTGTGCTTCTATTTGCCTCAGCCGCCAGAGGTCCCTGTAGTATTTTTGTCTCCAGCAGAAGGTGGATGGATTTTCTCCTCTCTGAAGAAAATTCTGAGAATTTGAGAGGAAAGATTGCTTTCAAGCACTCCTAAACGACAGCCTGCAGGTTGATCTCTCACTACAGTGTGACGTGGGAGGCTGCACTAGACTGCAGTCTTTTCAGTAGCCATAAGAGGAGGGAAAATTTTTGTTTCAGCACTGCGCTGTTATTCTCGATAAGAGCCTGTTGAGCAACTAGAAATTGGAAGGATCTGGAAGAGTTCAACTGCCTCATACAACCTCAACACCCTGCTCACTCCTCTGTCCCCCCTCCCCTCTCTCACGAAGATTGCAGTCGGATTCTCAGAGGGATCTGCCTACTAGCCAACTTAAATGCAGTGCTGCACAGCCAGAGAAATGGATCCTGGGGAACAGAACCGAGTCTGGCACAGTTTTTTCAGCCTGGGGCTCTCGGGGTGAGTACAAAGGCTTGACCTTGTCACTGTCCTTGTTGGGGGCTCTTGATTCCGTCGGTCTGGGATGCAATTCAGGGTAGATCGCTGGTGATAGTTAGTGCTGTGTGGGGGTTTTGCATCATTTTTCTGCATGCATTAATGGCACCTTTTTTCCTATTGTGCGCCTGGCTGTCACACAGTCCTTGTGTGCGTATCTTCCCTTGTGCCTGTAATGTGTGCTGTAGTTTAAGCACAGTTAGTGTGCACCCCTTAGTGCTTCCCTTAACTGTCTTCTTCCAGGAAACATTGGCTTGTGGCAAGTATGGTGCCTCATCTCTGGCTTCTGGACTCTGCTTATCTCCAGGAACAAGCAGGAATGAGTCCTCACATATGGGTACGTCGGTACCGACGGAGCCTGCGCGGGAAAGCTTCCCAGAAAGAAAGCTTTTGGGAGCCTCCCACAGCGCATGCGCGCTGCCTTCCCGCCTTTCCTAACCAACTCTCCTCCGTTCTTCTTTTTCCGCGGAGCCAGCAGGTCGTGTTCCTGTCACCGCTGAAGAAGTTCTTTATTTTAATTTATTTCTTTGGTCGCGTGTCTGCCTTCCCTGACGCCGGACCGGTACCGCCGTTCTTTTCTTTTCTTTCAAAAAAAAAAAAAATTATACTTTTTCTCACTTGGTGTATTTTTCTTCTTAGGCCTACAGGCCCACAAGAAAATTTTTCCCTCATGGAAAAACCAGCCTCCGGGTTCAAAAAATGCACTAAGTGTAGCGGTACAATTTCTGTTACAGATACCCATGAATGGTGTCTTAAATGTTTGGGTCCTGAACACTCCATTCCGGATTGCCAGTCCTGCTCCATAATGTCTAAAAGAGGGTTACAGAACCGAGCAGCCAAGCTCCATGTGCTGTTTCCCACGGATGCACCGGCGGTGGCATCGACATCTTCCAGGTCTTCCTCTCCTGATGGGTCTCAGGTAACCAAACATATTTTTAGCAGGTCCTCGAAGGGCAAATCTCCCTCTAAGCATCGAGATGCCTCCGGGCTTGCCCTTGAGGATCCTGCCCCAGCCAAACAACCCCGGCGGGAAGCTCCGGCTTCCAAAGCTCCTCCTATGGGGTTACAGGTTGACATCGATGGCACAGCCTCGACCGATCACCTGTTAGACTGCTCTGGGGTACCGGCACAATCTCCCGGTACCGACATCCAGGCAGTCGTGGCGTCCATGGATCACACTGTGCAATCCATGCAGCAGGCTATAATGGCTTTTATTCAAGCTGCGATGCCGTCGGTACCGCAACGAGTCCCGTTGTCGGTACCGGTACCAATACCGATACCGGTACCGACTGCATAGACATCGGTCAGGATACCGACTCAGGTTCCTTGTCCAGGGCTATCTCTCGGTACCGATCCGGTACCGGGGACGCCCGATGTCGGTACCGATCGATACGCGTATCGATCATTGGAAGGGGACAGACGATACTTCGATTCCTCTGATGATTCTGATTCATCAGATGAGTCTCCCGAAGTATCCATTACCCTTCCTGAGGAGCCTACTTCTCCAAAAAGGAGAATGTCTCCTCCAGAGGATTTGTCCTTTCAAGACTTCATAATAGAAGTGGCTAAAGGACTCTCTATTTCAGTAACCTCTGAAGCAGAGCCTAGAGCAAAAACATTTGATATTTTAGGATACTCTAAGGCTCCCAGAGAGGCAGTCACCTTGCCAATTCATGAAATTCTTCATGAACATATGATTGACTTATGGGAGACTCCTCTCATCCTTTCTCCTCATTCTCGCAGATTGGACACTATGTACCGTGTCCCTCCTTGTCCTGGATTTCAGAAAACTCAGCTTCCTCACCACTCCATTGTGGTGCAGTCAGCTATGAAAAGGATAAAGAGTACCAAAAGACACTCTTCTGCTCCCCCAGGAAGAGAATGCAGGACCTTGGATGCTTTTGGTAGGAAAATCTTCCAAGCCAGTATGCTTATTGCCAGAATCAACTCATATAGCCTTTATATGGGTATGTTTCTAAAGGAAGTTGCACAAAAGCTGCACAACTTTCTCCCTTTTATTCCAGAGGATAGAAGGGATGAATTCCTCCTTTGGCTTAAGCATACTCAAGATATTTCAAAGTTTTCCAACAGGGCAGCCTTTGATTCCTTTGAGGGTGCCAGCAGAGCCTCAGGCATTGCCATAGCTGCTCGCAGAATTGCTTGGCTCCAGGCTTCTGATCTAGAACCCTGGGTTCAGGATGGCTTAGGAAATCTGCCCTGTACGGGTGAAAATCTCTTTGGCAAAGAGTGGCAAATAAAAGCCACTCAAATGGATGCAGAGAATTCTGCTCTGGATAGACTTTCTAAGTCAGCTTCCATTCCAGCCAAGAAAAAGTCTTTCAAAAAGCCTTTTTACAAAAGGAGTAGATTTCCTTCCACTTCTGGCCAACAATCTTCTACAGGTCGCTTTGCTACTAAGCGTCAGCAACCTAAACAGGCCAGGCCTAAACCTACAGGGGCTGCTACAACTCAGCAGTCCCAACCTCCTCAGGGTTTTTGACTTGATACTAGAGAACTTAACCTTTCTGGCTCTACAAAAGCCAGAACCTCTCACCATTCCAGGAAGGTTAGCTCATTTTGCTCCCAGATGGGAGCAAATCACATCAGAGCAGTGGACCCTCTCTATCATAAGAGAGGGCTACAAACTTCATTTCTCAGACCTTCCTCCCTACACCATGGTGAGACACTTCAATTCTCCCACATCTCTCCTCGACCTTCTGGATCAGGAGGTGACTACCCTTCTGGCCCAGGGGGCCATAGAAGAAGTTCCTCTTCTTCAACAGGGGTCAGGGTTTTACTCCCCCTATTTTCTCATTCCAAAGAAAACAGGGGGATACAGACCCATCCTAGATCTCAGAGAATTGAACAAATTCCTATGCAAGGAGAAGTTCAAGATGCTTTCTCTAGGCACTCTCCTTCCATACCTGCAGAGTCAGGATTGGCTTTGTTCTCTAGATCTCAAGGATGCGTACACTCATGTCCTCATCCATCCATCTCACAGAAAATTCCTACGTTTTCTGTTCCAGGGAAAACATTACCAATACAGAGTGCTTCCTTTCGGTCTAGCCTCTGCTCCAAGAGTGTTCACCAAATGCATGGCAATAGTTGCTGCATTTCTACGCACTCTGGGAATATTTGTCTTCCCATACCTGGACGACTGGCTCATCCGAGCTCCAACCCAGTCAGAGGCTCAGATCTCCCTGAATCGCACCAGGCGCATTCTGCAATACCTGGGACTTGTGGTAAACCTCCCAAAGTCCCAGCTCACCCCTACTCAGTCCCTGGAATTCATTGGGGCCTGGTTGGACACCACTTCTGCAAGGGCCTAGCTTCCTCAGGCCCGTTGTCAACGTCTAGTGCAGTTAGCCTCCCAGATTCAGTCAAAGAGCCATTTAACTGCCAGGGAGATGCTACAGTTGCTAGGCCATATGGCTTCCACAGTACATGTGGTACTCTATGCTCGCCTACACATGAGAGCAGCTCAATGGACTTTGTCCACCCAGTGGACTCAAGCTTCAGGAGCTCTCTCAGACCAAATAGCAACCTCCAAACGTCTCTTTTGGTCTCTCCAATGGTGGATGTCCACTCAAAATCTGTTGCTGGGGTCCCCCTTCCAACCTTTGTTGCCCCAGGCAACCCTCACAACAGATGCCTCCCAAACAGGTTGGGGAGCTCATCTACAAGACCTCTCCACCCAAGGCATTTGGTCCCCACAGGAGACCTCTCTTCATATCAACCACTTGGAACTTCGAGCAGTATTCCTAGCTCTCAAGGTCTTTTATACCCTCCTCAGCTACAAGACAGTCCTCATTCACACGGACAATCAAGTAGCCATGTTTTACATAAACAAGCAAGGAGGAACTGGCTCTCTGTCGCTTTGCAACGAAGCTCTAAGATTATGGGCCTTCGCCAGAGAGCATCAAATCCATCTCCTGGCAGTATACCTCCCAGGAATCCAAAACTCTTGGGCAGACAGACTCAGTCGAGTTCTGCTTCCACACGAATGGTCCCTGCACATGGATCAGGTACTCAGAATCTTCCAGGAATGGGGAACCCCGGACATAGACCTCTTTGCAAGTCTGTGGAATGCCAAACTTCCCCGGTTCTGTTCCAGAATTCCGTGTCAGGGAGTTCAGGCCAAGGATGCCTTCCTCCTTCATTGGGGTCAGGGCTTCCTATATGCCTTTCCACCCATTCCTTTGATTCCCAAGACTCTGTTCAAACTCCAGAGGGATCAAGGATCTATGATCCTCATAGCTCCACGCTGGCCACGCCAAGTGTGGTACCCTCTACTTCTGCATCTCTCCCAAGCCCCCTCCCTGGACTTGGGAGCTGCACCAGACCTTCTGTCCCAGGAGGAAGGGACTTTGTGGCATCCAAATCCCAAGTCCCTTCACCTCAGAGCTTGGTTACTGAAGGCCTAGACCTTCAATACTTCAATCTTTCTCAGCAAGTGAAGGATATCCTCCATGCTTCCAGGAAACCTTCCACTAGGCGCTCCTATGCTTTTAAATGGAAAAGATTTTCCATTTGGTGTGCTCAAAAGGGTCTTGACCCTCTGGCACTTCCTGTGAATTCTCTATTGGAATATCTCCTGCATCTCTCCAATGCAGGCCTTAAAACGAATTCAGTAAGGGTCCATTTGAGTGCTATTGCAGCATCCCTTAAGCCTCTCAATGGACAACCTATCTCCTCTCATCCTCTTATTGCAAGATTTATGAGAGGCCTAACTTTAACAAAACCTCCCATTCGACCTCCTCCGGTGGCATGGGACTTAAACTTGGTTCTTGGTCAGCTTATGAAGCCACCTTTTGAACCCTTAGCCACTACCTCCTTGAAATTTCTTTCATGGAAGGTTATTTTCCTTATTGCAGTCACTTCTGCTCGCCACATCAGTGAACTGCAGGCCTTAGTGGCTAATCCACCTTATACAAGGTTCCATCATGATAAGGTAGTCCTTAGGACAAATCCTCACTTTATGCCTAAAGTGGTCTCACCTTTTCATCTTAATCAAGAGGTATATTTACCTGTCTTTTTTCCAGCTCCTCATGCATCCAGTGCAGAGAGGAACCTTCATACTCTAGATTGTAAAAGAGCTCTTGCTTTTTACTTGCACAGGACACAGCAACATAGAAAGTCTTCCCAGCTTTTTGTTGCTTTTGATCCTTCTCATTTAGGACTTCCAGTCTCTAAGAGAACACTGTCCAATTGGATTGCTCAGTGTATTTCTTTTGCTTACCAGAGTAAGAACTTTTCTCTGGAGGACCATGTCACAGCTCACAATGTGAGGGCCATGGCCGCCTCTATGGCTCATCTTCATTCTGTGTCCATTGACCAGATCTGTCGAGCAGCCACCTGGGCTTCGGTTCATACCTTCACAGCCCATTACTGTTTGGACAAGGACTACCGCCGGGATGCCTTGTTTGGTCAGGCTGTCCTCAGACACCTGTTCCATTCTTAAACAACTCCTGCCCTCCGTCCCTTAATGGATGCCTGAGATCCATAGGAAGACGAGGAACCTTTCAGGGTCTCATACCCTTGGGGATCTCCCAGGCATCTTAGCTAGGGAATCCCCATATGTGAGGACTGCTTGTTCCTGGAGATAGCACAGTTACTTACCTGTAACAGGTGATCTCTGGGAACAGCAGGATTTAGTCCTCACAACCCTCCCACCTGCCCTAGGAGTTGTATCTCTCTCTATCTTTCCTTTCCTCTCTCTCTCTATTGTCTCAGCTTTAAACTCGAACTGAGGAGAGTTGGTTAGGAAAGGCGGGAAGGCAGCACGCATGCGCTGTGGGAGGCTCCCAAAAGCTTTCTTTCTGGGAAGCTGGGGAGCTTTCCCGCGCAGGCTCCATCGGTACCGACGTATCCATATGTGAGGACTAATTCCTGCTGTTCCCAGAGATCACCTGTTACAGGTAAGTAACTGTGCTTTCTTGCATGAAGGCTTCGGAGTCATCCCTGGAGGGTCTTCTCCCCCTCTCTCAGCTGGGGGATACAGTTAATCTGGCCTTGCCTGCCTCAGGGCAGGAAGTGGTGGATGGTGCTAAGGGTAAGGATATTGAGCCAGCTGGAGGGTCCGGTGTCTGGGCTGTGAGCTGCCACTCATCCTCTAGGGGATCTGCAGCGGTGATGTCCCTTGGTGTTTGGAGTCTCTTCTGAGAGGTGAGATTCTGGATTGTCCTCCCTGGAGTTTTTCCTTTTTACAGCCAGCTTGGTTCTTCTGGTGTGGAAATTCAGACTCTGTGGCCTCTGGGTGCCCTTCGGACACAGTTTTGTGGTGGGCGGGCTGAGCGTGCAAGCCCTGTTAGACTGCCTTTGGGTAAGCATACTTGGTAAGGGGTGTCCCCTAGAAATGGGGATCATCTCGGACTGGTTTGAGATTTGGACTGTGACTTGGATTCAAATGTCTTCGTTCTGGTCTCTGATGTGGATGAGGAAGTGCTCTCGCTTTCAGAGGACTGTGATGAGGCTGGGGGTGATATGCCTATCCTGGAAGGAGGAACTGGCTGTGTTGATTTCCAGGGTTTCATCTGCCTTGAACTTGGCAGATACTCCAGGGATGGAACAGGAGCCAGAGGTGCAGCCATTTCTGCAAGGGGTGTGGAAATCTACTACTGTCTTCCCATTCCCAGAGGTGATCAAGGATATGATCCGGTTGGTGTGGGATTCTCCCAGCTTCCTGCTTTTGGGGTTAAGGGTGTGTAAAAAGATATATGCTCTCCCGAAGGAGTACATGGTGTGGTTTGATATTCCCAAGGATATGCAGGTCACGGTGGTTACTAAATGAAACGCCATCCCTGCAGAAGGCAGCTCGGCCTTAGAGGATCCTCTTGACCAAAAGATGGATGCCTTGTTGAAGAGCCAGTTCATCATGGCAACGACTATTCTTAAGTTATCAGTATGTGTGAGCCTGACTTCCCAAGTCCTGCTTCAGTGGATTCACTCTTCTGCCAGATGATACTACCCCTCTTTTTTGGAGTCGACTGTAGCCTTCCTTTCTGATAGGGCACTGTCCCTGGACACCAAATATACCAGGTCCTATCTGCTATGTCACAGAGGTGGCTCTGGCTCTGGTACTAGGCAGTGGGCTCCTCCTCCAAAGCCTGGCTGGCCCATCTGGCCTTCAAAGGGAAGCTTCTGTTTGGAGCCAATTTGGAGAAGCTGGTAAAGGACCTGGGCAAGACAAATTCTTACTACCTTCTGGAAGACGGGTCCAAGGGGCCTGTGAGGTGGGCAAAGAGCCTCTTTCTTGTGAGCCTTCACCTGTCCACCACAGGCACGCTGCCAGGACTCCCGGGGATCTTGGGGCTTTCATTGTGACTGACCTGGAAAGTCTTTCTTCTCTGCTTCTAGACTTGAGCTCACTGTCAGCCCTTTTGTGCGGCTCGTGGGCCCAGGGACTTGATCACTTCCAGGACTGCACAGTGAAGGTTTGGGGGTCCATTCCCTGGTTCCTCCGGTTGGAGGCAGACTTTGCCTTTTCTTTCAGGAATGGGCTGGGTCACCAAAGATTGCTGGGTGCTAGACACCATTCAGTTAGACTATGTCCTGGAATACAAGGAGCTGATTGTGGCTGCCTTTGTCTTTTCCCCTTGTGGGTCTGCAATCAAAAGCACCATGGCGCAGTCTACCTAGCACAAGTTGATGCTCCTAAGAGTCATAGTGCCTATTCCCATGGATGAGTGGAGCAAGGGCGGATACTCGCAACTATTTTATGGTGCCAAAAAAAGGATGGTTCTTTCCAGCCCATGATGAACCTCAAGAAGTCAACAAGCACTTGCGTGTCCTGCGCTTCTGGATGGAAACCTTGCATTCTGTAATTCAAGCAGTGTGCCAAGAGGAGTTCTTGGCTTCTCTGGATCTGGCGGAAACATACTTTCATATCCCTATTCAGGCGGATCAGCAAAAGTATCTGTGTTTTGCTGTGCTTGGCTCTCGTTGCCGATTTCCACCCTTCCCTTTGGGCTATCCATCACCCTGAGGACATTCTGCAAGGTCATGATAATGGCAGCTGCAGCACCAAGGGATCTGTGTCCATCCATATGTGGATGACTAGTTCTTCTAGTTTCAGAGGCATCTTTGGTGGTGTCCGGAGAGGTATGCTTTTTTTGGAAAGCCTCAGCTAGGTGATAAACGGGGGAAAGAACCAGCTGTTGCCTTCCCAGTCCCTGGAGTTTCTGGGAGCACATTTTGATACTCGAGTGGGCAGAGTTTTCCTGCCAGAGAGGAAGTCCAAAAACTGGATTGCCTGGTGCTGTTCTGTGTGCGGCAAGCCCCAGAGTCTGGGATTATCTTCAGCTGCTCAGACTGATGGTGGTGACCATAGCGATGATGCCATGGGCGCATGCTCACATGCGACCACTCCAGCGATCCATGCTGGCTTGGGTGATCTCTGAATTCTCAGGAGTTCGCGTGCAGGCTCCTGCTCCTATTGATGATGAGATCCAGTTTGCAGAAGTGGCAGCGGCCTGATCATTTATGGAAGGGTGTGCTGCTGGATAATTTCCTTCTGGATCCTCCTGACAACAGATGCCAGTGTCTTGTGCTTGGGAGCCCATTGCTAGGACCATACGTCCCAGGGTCATTGGAACTGCAGGGGAGCAGTATGGTCCATCAACCCTCTCAAGGCGAGGGCCATCAGTTTGGTTCTTCTGCATTTCCGGCCCCTGATCGAGGGCCAGACAGTTCAAGTATTTTTTCAGACAACGCCATGGCAGTGGCTTATGTCAATTGCAAGGTGGAACAAAAAGTGCCGGGGGTAGCTCTGGAGATGGCTCTCCTGTTTATCTGGGTGGAAAAGAACCTCCTAGCCTTGTCAGTTGAGCACATTGCTGGGGTAGATAGTGTGGAAGCAGATTTCCTCAGCTGGCACTCTCTGGGTCCTAGAGAGTGGGAGTTGAGCCTGGAGGCATTTGAGTTGACTCTGTGCAACTGGGATCACTCCAAAACGGATTTGATGGTGACCCACTCCAATGCCAAAGTTTGCTGCTTCTTCAGTTGTCACACACAAACAGGGTCCGAGGGCCTTAGTCAAGTCAGCACCAGGTGAGACGTGATTTGGTGTATAGAGCGCCACCCAGGCAGGATTGTTCTGGTGGCACCAGATTGGCCAACGAATGCATGTTTTGGAGACCTGATGCAGCTTCTGCAGGCGCCTTCTCTTTGATTGCCTCCATCTCTGAGCCTATTGCAGCAGGGATTGATCATCCTGAAGGACCCAGTTCCCTTCTTGCTTACGGCTTGGCTCTTGAAAGGAGACAGCACATAAGGGTTGCTCTTTGGCAGTGGTCTCCACTTCGCTCGGAGCCTGGAGAAGATCTACCAAGCTAGCATATATGCGTATCTGGTGCCTCTTTGAGCAATGGTGTGACACTCGGCAATTGGCTCCTGAGATGGCCAAGGTGCCCTCTCTGCTAGCGTTCCTATAAGATGGCATGGAGAAGGGCCTCTTCCTTAGCTCTCTGAAAGTTTAGGTAGCAGCTTTGGCCTGTTTCCAAAGTCCAGTGACTGATAAGTCTCTAGCTTTGCACCCAGATGTCTCACGCTTTCTCCAGGGGGTTCAACGTCTGCATCCTTCTGTCTGGTCTGTGATCTCTTCCTGGGATTTCTGTCTGATGCTCAGGGCCCTTGGAGCTGTTGAAGCACTACTTTAAAGGATTTGGGACCGATACTGTTCAATGTATTTGTAGTGATATTGCTGAAGGACTGATTGGATAAGGTGTCTTGCAGATGACATGACAATTTGCAACAGAGTGAACGCCCCTGAGGGAAGATCCACAAAAGCTGCAAGAATGGTCTAATGCTTGGCAGTTGAGATTTAATGTGAAGAAGTGCAGTGTCATGCACTTGGGATGCAGAAATTCAAGGGAATTGTATGCGATAGGGAGTGAGAAGTTGGTGTGCATGGACCAGGAGAAGGACCTTGGAGTGATGTTTCAGAGGATCTCAAGGTGGTGAAATAGTGTGACAAGGCAGTGGCCAAAGCCAGAGGATGCTTGGTTGCATACAGAAAGGAATTACCAACAGAAAGGAGGAGGTACTAATGCCACTGTACAAGTCACTGGTGAGTAGTGTGTTCAGTTTTGGAGACCATACTGTATCTTGCAAAGGATATAAAAAGACTGGAAACAGTTCAGAGGAAGGTGACCAAAATGATTTGGAGCCTGTGCCAGAAGACGTATGAGAAGAGACTTGAAGACCTAAATATGTATATGCTAGAGGAGAAGGAGGGACAGGAGAGAGATGATACAGACCTTTAAATACTTAAGAGTATTAATGAACAAACCTTTTTCAAAAGACAGAGAAGCTGTATAACCAAAGAGCATAACATGAAGCTGCAAGGAGGTAAACTGAAAGGCAATGTCACATAAAACTTTTTCGCTGAAAGGGTGGTGGCTGCTTGGAATGCCCTGCTGATGAAGTGGTGGGAGCAAATGCAGTGACAGAATTCAAAATGGCATGGGACAGACACAGTGGATATCTTTTATAGCAAAAGGGTAAAATCAAAATAAATTTAATTATCTCATATCTCAACAAATAGGGGTGACCTGCACAGAGTGGTGGGTACACCCCTAAACAAAGGCATGGGGAGGGATGACCTGCATGGAGCAGCAGATGCACCTACTCTTGCAACCTTGCTGGGCAGACTAGATGGACCATGCTGGTCTTTATCTGCCATCATATATTATGTTACTATGTAACACAGTTGTCTTGGTCATGATTTGTTCCACAAGGCGGATTTCTGAACTGTAGGCTCTGTCTTGCTGAGATCCTTATCTCTTTTTCAAGGGAGGCAATTTCTATTTGGCCTGTGCCTTCCTTCTTGCCTGAGGTGCTTTCTGCCTTTCACATGAACAAGGTGGTTTGCCTGCCCTTCTCTAAGGAGCAGTGCAGGGGGAAGGATAAGGCTCTCTACCTTTTTGGATGTCTGGAGGGTGCATCTCTGGTACTTGGAGGTTACAAATTCTTTTTGTGCTGTTTGCCAGCCCGTGCAAAGGCGAGGCAGTGGCCGAGTCAACTCTGAGGTGCCAGAGCCAGCGTATCTGCTGTGGAACTGGTCGGCCTTGTAGGGTTTGCGTGCCAATTCTACCCAAGCACAAGCATCCTCATGGGCGGAGCAGAGTTCATTAGCCCCTGTAGATACTTGTCAGGCAGCAACATGGGCATCACTTTGCACATTTGTCAAGCATTACTGCTTGGATGTCCACACATGGGCGGACTCCAATGCCAGTGGAGTTGTAGCTTTGGTACATCCCACTTGTTTGCACTGGTCTAGCAGGACAATCTGAAAGGTGACATTTTACTTAGCAGTTAATGTCCCTTCCTTGAGTTCTGCTAGATCAGTCCAGGGCCCATTCCTGGAACTGTATTGCTCTGTTTTTCTGCAGCACCCTTGAGTCCGCTCTGAGTTTTATACTTGGCTCTGCAGATTCATCTTCTGCCAGTCTTCTGTTTTATGCTTTCCTGTACATAGGTTTTTGCTGTTTGATTACTCATTGTCACCCATATTGTGGTTGTGTGAGGCTTGCCATGTTTCTCCATTATGCTTTTCGGACAAATACTGAAGGGGACTCTGGTGGCTGAGGCAAATAAAGGTATAGGAGTGATGTCATTGAAACCTGAGCTTTTCATTGGTTCTTCGTCTCCACCAATCTGCTGATAGGGGAACACAACACACTTGTCTGGACCAGTCTAGCAGGACTCAAGAAAGGACATTAACTGGTAAGTAAAATGTCACCACCTTTCCAGCACAGAAAGACGGTGCCATAGTGACCAATTGTACAACACTTCTCCCAGAGTAGGCAGGCTCGAGATTTCCTAGCTGACATTGTAACAGCAAGAGAAGGGGGGGGGGGGGGGGGTTACTTCATTCTTGTGCTCCAGGAGTGCTTTTCTGTGTCAGCCTTCAGTAGGAAGGCCACAGCCATCTGCTGCAGCTTCTGGCATGATCAACCTTCCTGCTTTGACACCTCAGATGCCTGTGGAGAACCTGGAACTAGTCTACATGCTAAAGAAGATGTTATACGTACAAAAATCTCCTCAAGGAGCCAGATTTCCCCCCAAAAAATTAAAAATACAAAACCCCAAACTAGGCACAAAATAAATGAATGGACGTGAGGCGCATAAATAAGAACTGAACACCAGTCGGCAGATGCTTGCCCCGCTGGAGGAGAAAAGACCTCAGCAAGCCTCCAACCAACGGCCCGGAGGGATCGAGTCTATCAAAAGACATAGAACATGTCACAACAAATGATCAGACTCTGCTTACATCAACGGTCAAAAAAACCTCCAATCAACCAGGACAAAGCAAACTCCAGACTGGTGCAGCCAATTATTCAACTGCTGTATTCAAAAAATGGTATTACAGCTCCTTAGCTCAAAAACAGAAGATGAAAACAGGCAATGGCGCCAAACGAAGAACAAGCATAAACAACTTATCTGTTGAATAAATGATGACAAATGATGAGATAGATGAAACCAGTCGAACCAGGTGAAACCAGTCGAACAGAGGTGGCAGGGAGCCCCGACATCAGATGTTTCGCCTTCCGGCTTCTTCAGGGAGCTCAAATCCGCGCTCAACACTCTGTCAGTAAAAGCAACAGAAACTTCTTCAAGGAGCTCTTAAACCAGTATGCAGGAGCTGAAGTAGAAATAAAACAGCAGTTGCAGTTTAAACCATCTCACGCCCAAACAACAAAACAAAAAGCAACCAAACAGGATGCTGAATATACCATTATGCAGGAGCTGAAGTAGAAAGATGATGAAAAACACCAGGAAAAAAGCTGCAACCGTGGCGATCAAACACACAAACCGCCAAACAAATGCCAACGCATGCGCTTCAAAAATATATAGCAAAAAGTCAATGATCGGCTAAGGTTAAACATTCTGGTGTTTAAAACCCTCAGACTCCCGCATAACAGCATGAGCAAAAAATCAAAGAGGATGTTATGACACTCTACAACCACACCCTATCCTGCTGTCATCAGAGAGACTATCTACCAAATGTCCTTCAGCTTGTGATAGTGGCAGCAAGCATCATTGCATTTCAATGGCCAGATCAAGATCTCTAGCATTTGCCTGACAAGGGCAAAACCACCTCCAGATCAGAGTCATCCTGCTTTGTAGCCTCTCATGGGATGGATTGCAGTCTTTCACTCCTACCTCAGAAACCTTAGGCATTCATCAGAACCATCGCCTGACCTATTCAAGCCATGTACTCCTCTGGAGGATGGTTCATACCCCAGAATGTTGCTTAAAGTGCTTAGATCCCTGGATCTTGTACCATAGCAAGAGAGACCCTAAGGTGAGATGCATGGGCTGTTGTGCTCTGGATGTCCTTAAGGACATCATAGACTGAAAGATGTCATAGCGCTTCTGTCAAAAATCAAGTAAACCCCTCTCACGGGTCTGCCTGCCTTTAACGCCTGGACCTGAAGTACAAAAGCTTGGTGCTCATTAGACATGACAAGCCACAACTCTCATCAAGTTGACACTTAGAATGATTCCACAAACTGTTTGCCTTCTTAACTATCCCTTGGATAAAGAACATAGAGCCTTGGATTCTATCGGTAGGAGTGTTCCAAGCGGCTATGCTCAACTCCTGCATTTCAACTTACTGTTTTCAACTAGTCCTGTACCTTTTTATTTTTTATTCAAGAAATGTATATTCTGCACTAACTCTTAGGTGGATTAAAAGAAAAACATACATAACTGAAAATATGCAGTCTGCAATCTCCAACCTACTGAAGGATAGCTACTAATCCTTCCCCACCTTGGCCATGTCAAGGATGTTGACAAATGCACAAAACATCCCATAAGGATGGCTTTGGCTGGATTTAACACTGGCCAGCACAGCAGCCATTGCCATCAGTACTTGATGGCTAGCCTGGATCCATGCTTCAGGTCTTGGGAGGACATTCATGATGGCTTAGCAGATGGCCAATGTACATGGAGTGATTATTTTGGAATAAAGAGACTGACCTCCATGAAAGATAACTGACACGTGGCAAATCCACTCTTCTGCAAGTCACAGTAAACAATGCTCTAACTACTCCCTCAGCAAGTGGAAGCAACAGAAATCAGCCTATGCTAATATTAAGAATTAAAACCAGTCATTTAGCCAATTGTCATAGCCTGGGACGGGTTGCCTTTTTCCTCTTCTGCTATTGATGGGCAGACATCACAACTGATTCCTGGGTTCTCAAGATCATATGCTTGGTTTACCAAATAAAAACTTCCAGTAGCTTCCCCCTTTTATACTCTGCCACTCCTGCCTGTTTACCTGTTAGGAGGATTTTCAGATGATCCTGCAGCATGAGGGTCAAGCCAATGCCCTAGATCAACCAGGGCGTACACGTCTGCTCTTTTCTCATTCCCAAGGAAGTGGGAGTAAGTTTCATTCGACAAATCAGCATTGACATCAACTTTACGGCACACAAAACAACATCGTTGCATTCTTCTGTGGGCTGAATCAATCTGTCAGATGGGAGATGTCCCAGGTGTACTTTTTTTTTTCCTCTTCATGCAATTTACAATAATAACCAAGAATATAATCTTGTATAGAAACTGAGATATGATTATAACAACATTATCAAAAAAAGAAACGTTTGAAGCAAAAACATACAATCATTTCCACTCCAGCCCACCAAAGATCCAGGTGAAAAGAAATTCATAGAGAGGATAATCAAAACAGGCGAGAACAACCAGTAAATCCAAAATTATCACGGTGGATCAGTAGGAGGACCCATTGAGGAAGGCCAGCAGCTGGGAGGGCTCACAAAAAATATAGGAACAAGTTTTGATATTTAACCAAGCACTCACAAGGATATTTGAGGAAAAAAAAGACCTCCCAGCTGCTGAACAGCAGGGCGTAGGAGGAGAAATTCTTGTGTATCACAAGCTAAGTCAGGATACATGCGCACCAACAACCCCCTGAATCAAAAGTTCCTTTTCTTAAAGAAAATCTTCATTAGACATTCTTTGTCTGATAACCAGGCCAACGTGATCAGCAATATGGCAGGAGATATCACTTCTTCCTGAGAATTCTCCAAAATATCAGAAATATTAAGAACATCAGCTTGCACTAACCCTGGAGCATCCCCTGCGGTGGCGCTTTTCTTAGAGGAAGGCAAATAATATATCTTCAATGTTGGTGGATGTGACTCAGGAGGTATCCCTAATACATCAGTTAAATAATTGCAAAACGTATCTCTAGCTGACACAAGAGAAGCCCGAGGCAAATTCACCAACCTCATGTTAGCTGCCTTGGCTGAGTTTTCAAAGATCTCCAGTTTGGCTTTAATTAAAGAGGATTCCTTAATATGAAAATCTGAATCCTCCTTCACCAAATCAACCTTTTGTTTGAACAGCAGTAAAGAATTCTGAAGCAACAGTACCTTGGCTGTAATTTCTTCTATGGTCACTGAATGTTGTTGGACCTTCTGAGACAAGGAAGTAGCCTGGGGCACTAAAGCTGTCCCTAGCAGGACGATGGCATTCCAAATCGTCTCCAGGGTGAAGGTCTCTGGACATTGTAATGTGAAGACCAAGGCAGACTCCCCTATAGCCATGGTGCTGCTCCCCAATCCTCCTGACACATGAGCCTGGTTCTATGATGAACACTGTTCCGGGGAACACAGTATTCCCTTTGTTAGGGACCCTAGGACTGTCTCTCGACAGCTGGCAAGATCCTCAGCGCAGACTACGTCCTGCTGCTGTAGCATATCCAGGGAATCCTGTGCACACAGCATCTTTGCCAAGTGCTGTGAATCAGGGGATACAGAATCACTTTCCGAAGTCAACGCCAAGCTTCCAGACTGATGCCGACACAGCCGGACTAAACTCGCCTGCCTGAACTAGTTGCTGAGCCAGCCAGAGCAGAAAAGAATCAAGCAACCCAATGGCCTTCCTTTTTTCTCTTATCTCTCCTTACAACCCCCCTCGGGATTTCTGCTCTTCTAGCAAACTGCTTCTATCTGTGTCCTCTTCTATTGCTAACTCCAGACTTCGCTCCTTTCACTTTGCTGCACCTTACGCCTGGAAGAAACTACCTGTGGCTGTACGCCAGGCACCTTCTCTAACCCTCTTCAAATCCAGGCTGAAAACTCACCTCTTCGCTGCTGCTTTTGGATCTTGACTCACCTGATCTCCTTTTTCTTTCCCCCTTGTTTTATCCCTGCCTACACCTTCTGTGTTGTCTGTCTTGACTAGATTGTAAGCTCTGATGAGCAAGGACTGTCTCTAACATGTCTGTGCAGTGCTGCGTACGACTTGTAGCGCTATACAAATGCTTAGTAGTAGTAGTTGCTTCTTCCTCCTGGGGAAGCATTACTTCATAAAGGGTACTTTGTTTGGCCTATTATAACCCCCCCCCCCCCCCCCCAGGTCTTCACCAAATGTGTGGTGGTGGTTGTAGTCCTCTCCATAAGTCCATCTCTTCTTAATGAGGTTTCTGTCATGAATCATGCTGTTCCTCATTGCTGTGTCTGCATGCTGCATCAGTTAGATTCAAGCATTGGTGTACTATTCCCTGTATGCACAGTTTTTCCCAGTCAAAGTATTCTTGAGGACTCCATCACAACCCAAGATGGTTTTGGAATTCCATGTTAATAAAGGTGTGATCCTCCTATTCTTCTCACTATTCTATCCCTCACTACTATTCCATATTCTAGAGCAGGCATGTCCAACAGGTAGATCACGATCTACCTGTAGATCGCGGAGGGGTCATAGGTAGATCGTCAGCCCCACTTGGCTCCATCTCTCCAGCAGCTCGCCCCGTCACTAGGAGAGAGCTTGTGCCGGCAGGTCGTCTGCCGAGGGCTTGCCGCCGCTGCTGATCCTTTGCCTGTCTTTTTTCCCTGCCTGCGGGAATCTTGCCTGCGGGTGTATTGGGGGGCACTTGTTGTTTTCGTGCCAATAGTTTGTGGGTACACCAGGCGACCGCTGCCCGCACCCCACAATGAGACGCCACAGGCCCAGCGTCATACCTGGTCTCCTGCCTCTCAGAATCACCCATTTCTGCCCCTGCCCCAACACCCCTTAGAAGTGTGTTATATACCGGGCAATATCCATTCACCCGGGCTTTACCTGAATACACTTAACTGTATTAGTTGTGTCGTGTGCTGGTTGTTGGTCGCTTTATAGTTTGCTTTCATTAAACGTTTTCGGGCAGACACAACAAAGTGTCAAGAATTTGGTGATTTTGGCGTGCTTTTCCAATTTTGTTCTAACTTGCTTATGGCTTGCCTTCGAATTGGTTCAAACCATTGTGACTTTTGCTTGTCTCTACAATTTTATTTTGCCTAGCCTTTGCGTTGATTCTACACTGCAATTTTATTTTGCCTTGCCTTTGCGTTGATTCTACCCTGTGTGCAGAATTTATTAAATCGTGTGTGGTGGTATTTGATTTTATCTGGTTTGCTGGACAGGTGTTTGAGCTTTTTTGATGATTGTTTGGTGGTATTTGATTATTGGTGCCAGTATAATGAATTCTTATTTTTACTTTTAGAACTGCATGTGTGGTTTTGGCATCTCCAGTCCTTGTATTGCACATCATCCAGAAGTCTTCAGTTCCTGTTGATCTTTAATACTTTGGGACAGTGACAATTTTGGACCAGATTCAGCCAGTGTTTATACTAATTTAGCAGATTTGGCCTTCTTACATCCAGCCACCCCAGTATAATGAAGATGAGTGTTCCAAAGAAGAGCAAAACCTACCACTTTCATGATGAATGGGAAATGGACTACTTCTTCATCATGGTGAAAGACAAGTGTTGTCTAATTTGTAATGCCCCAGTATCCTTGCCCAAAAAGGGTAATCTGAAACGTCATTATAAGGCTCTGCATAGCAATAAGTTTTAATGCTGATTTTCCACCCAAAAGTGAAATTAGTAAACTGAAGCTCAAAAAACTTAAATCGAAATTGGCTACTCAGCAACAGTTGATTGCGAAGCCAAGGTCCCATTCGGTCAATGCAACCATAGCAACCTGATCGCAAAATAATGCAAACCTTTCACTGAAGGGGAATTTGTAAAAGATTGTTTTCTTGAAGCAGCTGACAATCTTTTTGAAGGATTTAAAAATAAGAAAGATCATAGCTGCTATTCAAGATGTACAATTGTCAAGAAACACCGTTGTGCGGCGAATAGAAAAGATGTGTGGAGACACAACTGAACAACTGTTAGAGGATATTTCAAATTGTGTTTTCCCTCTTGCCAATTCCACCCCCTCCTGCTGCCTCAGTCACACTCTCTTCCCTCTCTTTTGAAGTCCACTCCATTTGCCTCTTCACACCACTTCCCCCTCTGAGTAGCTGTTATATATCGCCCACCCGACAAATCCAAATCGACCTTCCTTACCGACTTCGACTCTTGGCTTTCTGTCTTTCTGGATCCCTCTTCCTCCATTCTTTTTCTTGACGATTTTAACATTCACGTCGATAACCCTGCCGATCCCCATGCTTTAAAGTTCCTCGCCCTCACCTCCTCGTTTGACCTCCCAACTTTGCTCCACTACTCCCACTCACCTGCATGGCCACTGCCTTGACCTGATACTCTTCTCTAATTCCTCGCTCTCAAACTTCCACAACTCAATCCTTCACTCTTCTGACCAGCACCTTTTAACCTTTAGTCTTCAGCTTCTGCTGTCTCAACTTCGTCCTGTCTCCTCCAACCTATTTAGGAACCTTCATAATATTGATCCCCTGACTCTCTCTCCTCCGCCATGTCTCCATCTCTTTCCTCCATTATGTCCTCCAAGACTGTCGACGAGGCAGTATCCTCTTATAATGCTGTACTATCCTCGGCTCTTGACACTCTTGTCCCACCCATTCCACATCCTGTCAGATGTTCTGCTCCCCAGCCCTGGCTTTCATCCACAACCCGCTATCTATGCACCTGTGCCCTTTCTGATGAACGTGCTTGGTCCAAATCCCGCTCCCCGGAAGACCACCTACACTTCAAATTCATGCTTGGCTCCTTCCAGTCAGCCATAGCACTTGCCAAACAAGAATACCACATCTATCTGACCAACTCCCTTGCCTCTGATCCTTGCTGCCTCTTTAATACCCTCAATTCTCTCCTCAGGGTGCCCCTGCCCCCAGTCCCACCCCCCCCCCCTTTCTGCCCAAACCCTAGCTGACTGCTTCCATGATAAAATCCACAAGATCACCCTCCAATTCCCCACCCCCTCATCTACCTCCCCCCTCCCCAATTCTCCCCCACATCCATACTTCCTCTGCTACCCTCTCCTCCTTCCCTACGATCTCCGAAGAGGAAACCGCACTCCTCCTTTCCTCCTCCAAACCCACCACCTGTTCCTCTGACCCTATCTCCACCCATCTCCACCCCATCCTCTCCCACTGTTGTCCCCTCCATCTCTCATATTAACTTTTCACTCTCCACTGCAACTGTCCCCGTAGACTTCAAACATGCTGTTGTCACACCCCTCCTCAAGAAACCCTCACTCGATCCCACCTGTCCTAACTATCGACCCATCTCTCTCCTTCCCTTCATATCTTAACTACTAGAATGAGCAGTCCACCGCTGCTGCCTCGACTTCCTCACCTCCAAGGCCCTCCTGGACCCACTACAATCCGGCTTCCGTCTCCTACACTCCACTGAAACGGCTCTTACAAAAGTCTCCGATGACTTGTTCCTGGCTAAATCTAAGGGTCTCTACTCCATCCTCATCCTTCTCTACCTCTCCGCTGCCTTTGACACTGTTGACCACAATCTTCTCCTCACCACCTTCTCCTTGCTTGGCTTCAAGGGCTCCGTACTATCCTGGTTCTCCTCCTACCTCTCCCATCGCTCCTTCAGTGTATGCTCTCGCGGCTCCTCCTCTCCTACCCTGCTCCATGTTGGTGTACCCCAGGGATCCATCTTGAGCCCCCTCCTTTTCTCTCTCTATACCCAAGCCCTTGGCGCGCTTATCTCCTCCCATGGCTTTCAGTACCATCTCTATGCCGATGACTCCCAAATCTACTTCTCTACACCTAATATCTCTCCAGCAATCCAGACCCAAGATCTCTGCCTGCCTTTCTGACATCGCTGCCTGGATGTCTCATCGCCGCTTGAAATTGAACATGGCCAAGACTGAACTCCTTGTCTTTCCCCCCCAACTCCTCCCCTCCTCTTCCCCCTTGCTCAGTCTCTGTGGATGGATCTACTATCCTTCCTGTTCCCTTGGCCCACAATCTCGGGGTTATCTTTGACACCTCTCTCACATTCTCCACACATATCCAGCTCGTAGCTAAGACCTGCTGCTACTTTCTCTACAACATTGGCAAAATCCGCCCCTTCCTTTCTGAACACACTACCAAAATGCTTATCCACTCCTTAATCTCCTCTCGCCTCGACTACTGCGACCTACTCCTTGCTGGTCTCCCCATGAGCCATCTCCTTCCCCTTCAATCTATACAAAATTATGCTGCTCGACTAATCTTCCGCCAGTCTCGCCATGCCCACATTACTCCTCTTCTCAAGTCACTTCACTGGCTCCCTATCCAATTCAAACTTCTACTGACCTATAAATGCATTCACTCTACAGACCCTCAATACCTCTCATCTCTTATCTCTCCCTACGTCCTCTCTTGGGAACTTTGCTCCGCTAGCAAATTACTTCTATCTAGGCCTTTCACTCGTACTGCTAACTCCCAACTTCACTCCTTTCACCTTGCTGCACCTTACGCCTGGAACAGCCTACCTGTGTCTATACGCCAAACACCCTCCCTGGGCCTCTTCAAATCCAGGTTGAAGACCCACCTCTTCACTGTCGCTTTCAGATCCTGACTTCCATCCTTATCTTAACCTAACCCCTGTCAATTTTCATGACTGAATTGTAAAGACCATACTGTGCTTTGCACCGATTTGACTAATGCTCTGTATTATCGCGACTAGATTGTAAGCTCTGACGAGCAGGGACTGTCTCTTGTATGTTTGTCTGTACAGTGCTGTGTGCGTGGTGCTATATAAGTGCTAAATAGTAGTAGTAGTAGTAGTGTTGCTTTCTCACTCCAACTGGATGAATCTACAGACATAAGAAACATAGCCCAGTTACTAGTCTTTATCTGGATGGTTTTTGAAGATTTCAGTGTTTAAAGAAGAACTACTTGGAATGATTTCTTTAAAAGGGAGAACTACCGGTCAGGAAATATTCAGTTCTTTCCATTCTTTTGTGACAAAGTGTAATCTTCCATCGCATAGACTTGTTTCCCTTACTATTGCTGGAGCAAGAGCAATGACAGGTGAGGTTAACGGTTTCATAGCCCTCTGTAGACAGCATGACGACTTCCTAGATTTCTTTTCTTACCACTGCATCATTCACCAGCAAGTTTTGGCAAGCAAGAGACTCAATACAAAGACTATCATGGACATCACTTTCAAAATTGTAAATTCAGTTCATGGAAGATCATTTCAAAGACTGCTTTTCAATCTTACTCTTGATGAAGGGGCAGTGGAAATCATTTTGCACATGGATGTAAGGTAGCTAAGTAGGCACAAATTTCTGCAAAGATTTTGTGATTTGCTGAATGAAATAAGTTTTTTGAAGGAGTTGGAAGATGAGGAGTGGTTATGTGATCTGGCATTTCTCGCTGACTTTACAGGCAAACTAAGTGATATGAACTACAAGGTAAAACCAAATGCATTGGCGAGATGAGTACAGTTTCATCCTAGAAGAGCCAATTTGAGCTAATGATGACTGACCTTGCAAACAACACTTTTGATCATTTTCCTAATATGCAGGACCATCTGGGACAATATCCAAATTTTGTTTTTCATAACGAGAAGTATGTGACAGAAATCTGTTCTGTTATCCAGGAATTCAAAAATAGATTCTGTGACTTCCAAAAAATTGGAACAGTTGTAGAGTACTTGTCATACCCATTCAAAGTAGATGTGGACATTAAAGAAACTGCAGCTGCTATCAGTAAAAAATACTCATTAAACAAGCCATCTCTTGAAAACAAAATATTAACCCTTAAAAATGACAATTTTTTCAAGACCTGTGCTGAGCAAGAATTGTTTTGGAAGCTACTGCCTAGAGACAAATTTCCCAACTTGAGAAGATGCAGTGAAGCTGTACACTCCTGTTTCGGTTCAACTTATTTGTGTGAATCTGCGTTTTCCCATCTGAAAATGACAGAGTACACAACGTTCCAACATGATAGATGAACATTTCCAGGATTCCCTGAGATTGGCCCTCACGCAATATTCACCCAACTTCAAAATGCTGGTGGATGAAATGCAGGCTCAGAAGTCTCACTAATGAGCAAGAGCGAAATATTAAAGATTGTGCAAGATCAGCCTGGATCAATACTCAACCTAAATTTAACACAAACTACTCAATAAAAGTTAAAGTTATTAAGACAGTTAAAGAAAGTTATTACTCAATAAAACTTTAAGAAAACATGTACTTTCCATTTCCCCTCACAGTTCCTACTGGATCTTCGTCTCTCTGTTTTGTTTTTCCTTAATTTGCTTAATAGCTGATCACATCCAAGTAAATCATAGAAGGTGCATTAAAAATGGGGGGGGGGGGAAATCCTCCAACTTCATTGGGTTAAAATTTAATTTGAAACTTAATTTTCATGGTGGTAGATCACTGGCACTTTTGGCTGGAAAAATTAGATCATGACCTGTTCGAAGTTGGACATGCCTGCTCTAGACTATAGAAGGGCCCTTGCCTTTACATGGACCAGACCAACCTTATCAAGCATCCTACATGTTCCTATCATTTGAATGGATAACACAGGGCCTCTGAATACATGTGCACAGTCTAAGCCTGCCCTCACCACCCCTTTTAATAGGAAGTACAGTGGGTGGGGCTTGAGCACATGCAGGTGCTCAGAGGCCCCCTGTTGCATGCCCTGAATTATCTTTGATGTAGGCCTGGAGAAGGGAAGAGGAGATGCTGAACAGTTGGAAAGGGTAAAAAAAGAGGAGGGGAGATCCTAGGCACGTACGGCTCAAGATTTGCTTAGGTGCCAGATACCTTGGGGCTAGTTCTATGAACATAAGATATGCCATACTGGGTCAGACCAAGGTCCATCAAGCCCAGTATTCTGTTTCCAGCAGTGGCCAATCTAGGTCACATGTACCTAGCAGTTTCCCCAAGAGACACAAGTTCCACAATGCTTGTACTGGGTCAAGCATTGATATCTTTCTTAATAATGGTTTATGGACCTTTCCTCCAGGAACTTGTCCAAACCTTTTTTAAACCCAGCTACACTAACAGCCTTTACTACATCCTCCGGTAACAAATTCCAGAGTTTGATTACACGTTGAATGAAAAAATATTTTATTAGTCTTAAATAGTTTACCCTGTAGCTTCATTGCATGTCCCCTAGTCTTTCTATATTCTGATAAGGTAAACAATTGATCTACGTTTACCCGTTCCACTCCGTTCATTAATTTATAGACTTCTATCATATCTCCCCTCAGCCGTCTCTTTTCCAGGTTAAAGAGCCCTAACTTTTTTAGCCTTTCTTCATAGGAGTATCCTTCCATCCCCTTTACCATTTTGGTGGCTCTTCTCTGTACCTTATCTAAAATCGCTATATCCTTTTTAAGATACGGCGACCAGAATTGCACACAATATTCAAGGTGCGGTCTCACCATGGAACGATATAGAGGCATTATAATATCTTTTGTTTTATTTTCCATTCCTTTCCTTATCATACCTAGCATTCTATTTGCTCTCTTGGCCGCCGCTGCACACTGGGCCGAGGGTTTTAACATGGTATCCACAATGACGCCTAAATCTTTTTCCTGGGTGGTGGTTCCTAATGTGGAACCTTGCATCGTGTAACCATAGTTTGGGTTGTTCTTCCCTAGGTGCATAACCTTGCACTTGTCCACATTAAATTTCATCTGCCATTTTGATGCCCAGTCTTCCAATTTATCAAGATCCTCTTGCAATTTTTCACAATCCTCTTGGGTTTTAACAACTTTAAATAGTTTTGTGTCATCTGCAAATTTGATAACCTCACTCGTTATTCCACTTTCCAGGTCATTTATGAATATGTCAAAAAGCAGCGGACCCAGCACAAATCCCTGGGGTACACCACTATTCACCTTTCTCCATTGGGAAAATTGGCCATTTAGCCCTACCCTCTGCTTTCTATCTTTTAACCAGTTCCTGATCCACAATGGTACACTGCCTCCTATCCCATGACTCTTTAGTTTTGCCAAAGAGCTGTTTCCCATAAAGTTGCTACTGCGGACAATTGTCTGCAGTGGACTGATAAATGGATTGATCTGATGGTCAAATTCACGTTATTTAACAGTTACTGCTGTGCTGCATTAATAGCAATCTTTAATTCTACTGTACATTGAGTGCTCTGTTTAAATGAAGAGTGCACATCAGTCAGTACTATATTTTCTTATGTCTCTCCACTTTATCTTCAACGTACCACCTCTTTCATGGGTTGCAAGGGTGGCTTTTACTTGTAGCCCTTGCACACACAGCTTGGGAGTAATCGGTATGGCTTCTTTCTCTGGCTTGCCCATGGAGAAAACTAGGTTGCTTACCTGTAATGAGTGTTCTCTATGCACAGCAAGATAGGCCAGCCACACACTTCCCTCCACTGCAGTTGATTCTGATGGTGTAGAATCTGGAGTGTATCTAGTTTTAGTTTCCTAACTAGAAGAGACTGGCAGGGCTGTTGCACGTATACAGAAAAGTACATATGATATGCCATACTATGTCAGAGCAAGGTCCATCAAGCCTAGTATCCTGTTTCCAACAGCAGCCAATCCAAGTCACAAGTACCTGGCAGGTTTCCAAAAACGTACATATGCCACATTGCTTATCCCGAGTTAAGTAGTGGATTTCTCTGGTCCTCTTTAATAATGGTTTATGGACCTTTTCCTCCAGGAACTTGTCCACACCTTTTTTTAAAGCCAGTTTCACTAATAGCTTTTACTACTACAGCCTCCAATAACAAATTCCAGAGTTTGAATACATGTTGAGTGAAATAACATTTTCTCCTATTAAGTCTTAAATGGACTACACTGTAGCTTCTTTGTGTGTCCCCTAACCTTTCTACTTTTTGAAGACGTAAACAACTGATCTATGTTTACCTCTTCCAAGCCATTGATTATGGTCTCTTCTGGGCTCTAAGAGAACTAGTCTAGACAGGTGCCATTAAGTGCTGATCTCATCTATGTGTGCCTGGCTTATCTTGCTGCTCATGGTGAACACCTCTTCCAGGTCCAAAGAAGGTAGTACTAACTCTGGAAAACTAGTCAATATATTTGTTTGTCACTATAAAGTGGGGAAAGCATGAGGAGCATGGCTCATGGAATTCTTTCTAACCTGTGTATGTGTGTTAGAGTCTATGTACTTTTATTTTTGTGTCTTTGACCTGAAGTAAAAAGGGTGCTTTAAATGGAGTGATTCACAAACATTTCATTGGTTTGGTAAGAAGAACAATAAAGCAAAACAAAGTGTTGATAATATATGAGTTGTTGTTGTTGTAAGCAGACTCCAAAGGCCATGTGCAGTTTGCTATTTAACTGGGGTGCTGTTACTGTCCAAGGCACAAGGTTATTGCTTTGCTTCTCCATTGCTAGTTAGTGACACAGAGCAATGAATGGTGAACATTATTCATTCAGGAGGTGTCACAACACTAAAGGAAACTTTACTACTTAATTGCTATGTTTAACAGAAAAATGTTAAAGCAAAAATTGAAATGCATATTAATAGCCCAGCAGGGATGGGGGGTGGAGTAGGTGCTTCAAGGACGTTAATTTCAACTCCCTCTCCCTCCCAGAAGAGGAGAGGGCAGCTTGAAAGGTGTAATTTCCTAACCTTTATGGTACAGTGAGTTAATGTTTGTATGATCTACTCTGTCCCCTCTTTCTTGTAGAATTGTGAGTTTTTTTGTTTTAATTCCTGATTGCAAACCCTCCTGATTGAACAGAAAGGTGGTATATCAAGCACAATTAACTATAACTATGCTGCATCTGCTTGCACTGTTTTCTGTTTACACTGGGGGTGGGGGGAGGCTTTTATTACACTGAAACCCCTAATCTGATCTAGCCTATTTTTAAAGTCACTATTTTTCCCCATTTTTTCTCTATGCCAAACTTTGCCTTGCTGTTAACACCCTAAAGCATTACTTTGACCAGACTTTTGACTCATCTTTCTCTTTAATAATTGCTGTACAACATTGCACTGCCCAATTAATTATTCGCACCTACTGCTATATCAAATGAATAAAATGGAATGGAAAGAATTAAAAACGAATACTACCTAATCAAGGACTAAGACCCTCCATAGCCCATGTTCCCTGTAAAATAGTTATCTCCAAGTTATAATGCCCTGTTCAATGTAATTTCAGTTTGTTCAATGTAAACTGCACTGATGCAGAATAGCGTGGTATATAAGAGAATGTAAATAAATAAATATGTTCTCCAGGAACAAGCAGGAAGTCTGTTGTCACACATGGGTGACGTCAGTGCTGATGGAACCCTTGTGGAAGCATCTCCCCAACTTTCAAAGAAAGCCTTTGGGAGATGCCACCATACATTGCGTGGTCCCCTTCACGCCCAAGGGCGCCATCTTACTCAGTCTCCTTTTGTCTGAGGAGTAATTTTTCTCGTGCACTTCAATGCCCTTTCCTGCTAGTGCTGGGCCCTTTCCCGCCTCCAAGCCCCACTGCCCCGGCATCAGGCCTCAGAACCTGTTAGGTTTTTTTTCCATCCAGTGCGTTTCGTGCCTTTTTCAACTGCTGGCAGCATCAAAGGTCTTCAACCTCACTGGGACCCTTTTTGCCCCAGTGGCCACCGGATTTAAGAAGTGTGATCAGTGCTCCAAAAACATGTCCCTCACTGATGCACACGATTGTTGCCTTTGATGTCTGGGTGCCAAGCACAACCCGGAGGCGTGCTCCCTGTGCAAAAAGATATCCACTAAGGCCACCCAGAGTTGCTGGCAGAAGCAGGATGACATCTTCCACAGGGCAGACTCGACCCCAGTATCCACGCATTCTAAGGCCCCGCATGGATCCTTGGAGTCACATAAAGCCCCTGCGGTTCGCGAGCGGGCACGCAGACACTCCAAGCAGGGTTCCCCAGAGCAAGAGCATAAGAAGAAATCTTCGAGGGCTTTGTCCTGGGAAGTGGACAAGCATGGCAAGTCCTACGTGTGGTATCTCATCCTCCAACAGGCATCCGAGGAGTCTGAGCGGGAGCAGCCGGTAGAGGTACTCAGGACAGACGTCTAGGCCTCCGGCGATGGATCTTGGACTCCCAAGGCCCGTCCCATTGGACTCCCTCTCCTCCCCGACACCTGACCCAGTCATCTCAGTGTCTATTTCGAAGGCTGCAACCCCCGCGTGGGGGAAGCCAGGATACTGCCTTGGAACGCAGCGTTTCTACATTCCCTGCCTCTGAGCAAGTGTTGTTGCCCGGCCCTGCCAATGCATGCACCAAGACTGCAGGAACCTCTGTTGAGAATTCTCCAGGCCGCCGAAGATATCCTCAAGAGCCACATGCCTCGAGCAGATCCTTGGTAAGGGTCTTGATCCTGCTCCTTCTCAGGATCAAGATCTTCTCTGGTGAGCATTTCTGGCTCCGGCCAAGCCTCGGCCATGATTCATCGAAGGCCGGATCCAACGATGCCCTTAGAGCCATCAGGCCTAGAGTCTTCAATGGATTCCTCAAACTGGGAGTCTGACGTTGAGACTTCCCCGAGACACAGACACAGCATGAGCTCCCCTCAGACCTGTCTCCACCAGCATCGAGGCAGCGGTCCCCACCTGAGGACACCTCATTCCTCAAGTTTGTCCAGGACATGCCGAAGGCACTCTCCCTCACCATGGAGTTGGAGGAGAACACTCTTATGGAGGAACTCAAAATCCTCCAGTACGAGGCTCTTCCCAAGGCAAGGCCCTCTCAGTCCCTGTCCCCTCTATCCTTGGTCGACTCCTCAGAATATGGGAGGCACCAGCATTGGTGCCAATTGTTAGCCAACACCTGGACACCATGTAACGGCTCCAGCGAGGACCCCATTTCAGGAAGGCGCAACTCCCTCACACCTCCATGGTGGTCAAGTCGGCCATGCGTCGACAAAAAAGCCCAAAGATACACACTTTCCGTGCCCTTGAGCATAAATGTTACCAGGGCTCAACGCTAGCATTCTGTATACAAGCATACCAGCTCTATATTGGCATGTAGCTCTGAGACCTAACCAAAGAACTTGGAGGTTTTGAGGCTGGCCTCGACAGAGACCACCTCCAATGCTTCCAGATCCTCATGAAGTCTGTTGGCAAGTGCTCAAAGTACTTGTCTTGAGCGGCCTACAACGGCTTTGAGTTCAACATGAGGGTGGCCACCACAGGCATCTGTGCACAATGCCAGGTCTGGCTCCAGGCATTGGACCTCGAGCAGTGGGTCCAGGAAAAACTCCTTGACATCCCTTGCCTTGGGGAAAACCTCTTTGGCAAGCCGATGGAGGACAAGGTGGCTGAGATCAAGATAGTGTCACCCGAACTCAACTCTCAAGGAAGACCTCCACTCTTCCCAGGAAGAAATCACCTGGGAAAAGGCCTCCCTGCTACAGGAAGGGCCAGCCTTATTGAGGCTATCCCCCATACCCAGCCACCCAGACCCCTCAGCAGGATCATCAAGGCAAGGGAGCAGGCCAAGGCCCACGTAAGCCTAGGTCTCCAAGCCCCAGACACCAGCCCCAGCTCAGAATGGGTCAGGGTTTTGACTCCCAAAGCATAGCCTCTCTACCGATTGGGGGATCAGCTACCAACAGGAAGGCACCTAGCTCATTTTGCCCACTGGTGGGCTGCCATCACCACAGACTCCTGGGCACTTCATGTGGTCAGAGAAGGTTACCTCCTTCATCTGGATCTGATGCCTCCCCTTTCTTTCCAGGAGAGCCCCCTCGGACTCCCCTGCACCAGGCCCTGCTAGTACAGGAACTCGCAGGCCTCCTCAGAGACAGGGTTGTTGAGCTGGTACCACCCCACCTAAGTGGGAAGGGGTTCTACTTCAGGTACTTTCTGTTCCCAACAAGAACAGGAGGCCTAAGGCCCATCCTGGACTTGAGAAATCTGAACAATTTCCTGGTGTGGGAGAAGTTCAAAATACTCTCCCTTGGAATATTTCTGCCCTACCTCCAGAAGGGAAATTGGCTATGCTCCTTGGACCCAAAGGGTGCTTATACCCTCATCCTTAGTCATCCCAGTCACAGGCACTACCTAAGGTTTATGGTCGGGAGTGACCATTACCAATACAGGGTACTACCTTTTGGCCTAGCCTCTGCTCCAAGAATCTTTATCAAATGCCTGGCAGTGGAGGCCTCCTACCTCTGTCTCCAAGGGACCTTCATCTTTCCATACCTGGACGACTGGCTAGTAATAAAAGGAGACACTGCCTCAGAGATGCAATAGGCCACGGGACACACCATCAAGGTCCTACAACATCTGGGGTTTGTGATAAACCACCTCACTCCAACACAGGACCTGGAGTTCATAGGGGCTTGCCTAAACACCCTCCAAGCCAAGGCCTTCCTCCCTCTGGATAGGGTGGATCACTTCAAGGCCCTGGCAACCAAGGTCCATGCTCCAACTGCTTGGCCACATGGCTTCCATGTGGTCCCCAATGCCCGCCTCCACATGCAGGCAGCTCAGTGGTGTCTCTACTCACAGTGGACTCAGGCTCTGGGACAGGGTTTTGGTGTCCTTTCAACTAGCAGTCACTCAATTGGTGGCAGGATGCACAGCACCTGCAGAAGGGCATGCCCTTTCAACACCCAAATCCCCAGAGGGTCCTCATTAAGGATGCCTCCCTATTGGGCTGGGGTGCCCACTGTGAGGAACTGTGCATGCATGGAGCTCAGAGCTATTTCTATGGCAATCAGGGCCTTCCAACACTGTCTGCAGCATCAGTCAGTGCTGGTCCAGACATGGGGGCACAGAGTCTCCCTGCCTCTGCCAGGAGGCAGTAGCCCTCTGTATGCGATCAGTCAGGGAATGCTCCTCAGGGCAATATACCTTCCAGGCCAGTGCTCTGGCAGACAGACTGAGCGGGGTCCTCCAGCTGCATGAGTGGTGCCTGGACCCCAGGATAGTGCAGCAATTATTCTACCTATGGAGAACTCCATCTGGACCTCTTTACCAGCCCAGCCAATGCTCAGTTGCCCCACTTCTGCTGTCCCCAACTGCACCCAACCTGGATAGTGGCGGACGCCTTCCTGATCTAGTGGTCGGAGCTCCTTCTTTATTCCATCCCTCCCATGCCACTAATCACATGGATCCTCTTCAAGATCCAGTGGGACAAGGTTTCCATGATCCTGGTAGCCCCATGATGGCCCAGAGAGCCTTGTTTGTTTCTGTTGCTCCGCCTCTTGACGGAGCTCCCAGTCCTTCTGGGGAGTTCTCCAGAACTGCTGACCTAGGAGGAGGGCTTGCTTCTCCACCCCAGCCTGGGGTCCCTCTCACTAGCCCTAGCCCCCTTCAGCCTCCCCAGTGAGGTGGAGGAAGTCCTCCTGGCCTCTCGTAAAGACTCCATGAGACGAGCCTCCACCTTCAAGTAGTGCAGATTTTCAGTATGGTGTGTGGAGTAATGGGTTGACCCGTTCTCCTGCCAGGTGCACACAGTGCTCCAATACTTGTTCCACCTCTTGTGAACCAGACTTAGGCCCAACTCCGTTAGGGTGCACCTGAGTGCACTCTCCATGCATCCATTGCTCCATAGGGTGAAAACCTCTTTCGGTTTAGCCCCTCATTACCCTATTCATACGGAGCTTGCTAATCTCTAAACCTCCCAGCCGGCTACCGCCAGTGGAATAGGATCTCATTGTGGTTCTGACACAGCTTACCAAGCCGCCTTTTGAACCTTAGGTAACACAAATGGCAGGTAGTCATTGAAAGGTTGTCTTCCTGGTGGCGCTCATCTCTTCCCACAGAGTCAGCAAGCTTCAAACCTTGGTGGCCAAGCCACCCTACACTAGGTTCTACAAGAACAGGGTCATGCTTTGCACCCAGCCTAAATTCCTTCTGAAAGTGGTATCTGTCTTCCACCTCAACCAAGAGGTGGTGGTCCCTACCTTCTTTCCACAGCCCCACGCTGACAAGGCAGCAGCCGTTCTCCATACTCTGGACTGCAAATGTTCTCTGTCCTCCTTCCTGCATCAGCCCCAGTCAACTGGGAGAGGCTGTCACCAAGCAGACCCTGTCCACCTGGCTGGTGGACTGTATCACCTTTGCCCATGAGCAGGCTGGGCTACCGTTTGGAGCGCCAAGTCATGGCGCATAATGTCAGGGATATAGGGCTGCTTCCGTTGGGAACCTATGCTCTGTCCCTATAGCAGACATTTGTTAGGCCGCCACCTGGTCCTCCATCCACACTTTTTCAGCTCCCTATTTTCTGGAGAGGGAGCCCCGATGGGACAGCGCCTTTGGTCAGGCCATACTCTATAATCTGTTTGGGATTTAGGCAACTCCTGCCCTAAGCCCCTTCTTGTTCAGGCTACTGGAGCCATGGTTTTCCCTGGGTACTGGGGTCCTCGGATTCGCTTGTGGCTACTCACAACTGGGCTGTGTTTTCCTCTACAGGTTCCTGATTAGCCTGTAACTAGGGAGTTCCATATGTGAGGACTGACTTCCTGCTTGTTCCTGGAGAAAGCATAGTTACTCCACCTGTAACAGGTTTTCTCCAGGGACAGCAGAAATCAGTCCTCACAACCCTTCCCTCCTCCCCTTGGAGTTGCTGTACATTTTTGGCCATCTTCTTTGTTGGCTCTAGCTATGTTATCTGACTGAGTACAGTGGAAGCTAGGGAACTTTCCTGCATGGAGCTCCATTGGTGCTGATGTCACTCATATATGAGGACTGATTCCTGCTGTCCCTGGAGAACACCTGTTATGCTTTCTCTGTGAATAAGCAGGAAGAAGTCCTCATGTATTTGTGACATCCCCCAATGGAGCTCCGTGCAGGAAAGCTCCCTAGTTTCCACCGTAAGCTTTTGGGAGCCTCCATCGCACATTCACGGCTGCCTTCCCACCTGCTGTGGCACCATCTTATCCTGTTCTCTTTTTCTGCAGAGCTCCATGAATGTATTCCAGTGCAATCTGGAAAAAGCTGTTCTTTTTGCCCTTTGGTGTGTTGTATTTTTATGTTTTTTCCACTGCCTTCAGTTGTCTTTTCCCTACCTGTAGCCAGTTTCAGTGGTGCTGGCCATCATGCAAGGTGTTTTTCCCCTCTTTTTTTTGGTCTGGTTGGCTCTTTTTCCTGGGCTTATTCTTTCACCGCTGCCGGCACCGAGCTCTTTGACCTTGCGAAGGCTGTTGTGTTGGGTTTTTTTTTGGGGGGGGGGGGTCTGGTGTTGTCTAAGCTGGCTAGCAAATTTAAAAAATGCACTTGTGCATGTACCATTTCTGTGATGGATGATCACAGCTGGTGCCTCCAATGTCTCAGCCCTGACCACAAGCCCTTGATGTGCAATCTGTGCTTACAGATGATGATGATCCATGAGAAACAGTATGAATCCATTTTCAGGCCCTCTGACTTGGCATCATTGGCATTGCTGTTGACACTCTTGAAGGGCTCTGCTGAGGCAAAGGCATCACATGGTGCCTGTGCCCACTTGGAGCCAAGGTGGCCTGGATTGGAGGCTCTCCCTATTGGAGCCGTGGAAGGACTTATCAGCCTTATCAGTTTTGAAGGGGGTTGGCCGGAGACCATGCCAAGCACAGGCATCAGAACCGGATCCCTTCTAAGCGTGATGTTAGGACGATGGCCAGGAGCGGCAAGCCAAGGTGCCCCAGTGAGAGGAAGTTACTCCCAAGGCCCTGGAGGGCCACTGGCAATCTCCTGACCATCATGGAGACCCCAAGAGTGGTGCCAGAGTTGGCAGCTGAGGTTGTGGTACCAGCCTTGTCGTCTTCTGAGACCACTGTGCTTGCCAAGTACCTTGGGGCCCTCAAAGTGCACATGAATGCTCTCTTGGCTGCATAGGGCCTGGTGGCATTGGCATCCTCAGTGATATCACTGCCAGCAATGCAGCTGATCCTCTAGACCTGTACCTTATCAGCTAAGCTGGGGATGTCTGGTTGGTGGTCGGAATCCACCCTGGGCCCGGCTGCAATCTACCTTTCAAGTGTCTCTGGTTCCTATGCCCTGGCGCGTGGTCGAGGACTACCAGCGATCCCGCTGGAGACCAGTGTCACTGCCAGAGTGGATCAGATGCCAGGCAGAAATGAGGAGGTACTTTGATGTCCTCTCTGAGTCTGACTTCAATATCGTGGAGATGGAAGAGTCTCTGGTTACCGAGAGGAGTCAACTGACATCCCCTTGGAGATGTCCCCACTCTGAGCACCGGAAGTTGTCCCCCAGAGGACATGTCCTTCTAGGACTTTGTCTGGGATATGGTCAAGGCCATCCCCTTTTCCTTGGAGATGGAGGATGAACTGAGAGTGGAGGAGCTGGAGATTCTCCAGTACCCCTCAGCCCCAAAGGCGGCTATCATGGTGCCTATGCACCGTATTCTCCAGTGGTTCCTGCTCAGTATGTGGGAGAACCCAATGACTGTGCTGGCTATCAGCTACCAACTAGAAATGTACTGAGTGTAGAAAGCCCCTGGCTTTGAGAAACCCCAACTGCCACACCATTCCCTGGTCATAGAGTCCTCCAAGAGTTTCAAGACCCATGTAGAGGAACCTCAATGGGTTTGGCAGGCGCTGCTTTTAGGGCTCCATGTTTGTGGCCCGGGTCCTGCCATAGTGCTATATGGGGATGTTCTTGAAGGACATCATGGGAGACCTGAGCAAGCTCTGTGGAGCACCTTGGAGGCCTTCTGTACCCTGGTTGAGCATGGTAAGAATGTGTCCAAGTATATGATACGGGCCATTTTATGTGTTCAAGGTAGTGGGCAGGGTGGCGGCAGTGGACATATATGCCTGCTGGCTGGCCTGGCTCCAGTCCTCCAACTTGGAGTAGTGGGTTCAGGACAAGCTGGCAGATGTGCTGTGCACCACTGAGAACTTCTTTTGTAAGCCCATGTGGAGAGGGTGGTCAAAAATGAGACTGAGCAGGTGACCATTTCCTGCCTCTCGTGCAAACAAGATGGCGGATCCTGCCAAAAAGAAACATCAAGGGAAGAAGTTTTTTTTTATAAGTCCAAGCACTGCTACTCTGAGTCCCTAAGGTGCAATCCCAGTGGCATCCACATTGGGCAAAGCCGCAGAAGGCCCAGCCTCAGCAAGGGGGTGGGGGCTTTGACGTCTTCCTCAGGAGCATAGTCACCTGCTCACCGAAGGGGTGCTCTCTTAGATGGGCAGTCAAGGTGTCCACTTCTCACACAGGTGGCCCTTTATCACAGACACCTGCATGCTACAGATTGTGCATGATGGGTATCTGCTGCATCTTACCCAGCCCTTGCCCCCATTCTTCCTGGGAGAGTATCCTCTAGCCCTGCAGGACTGTGGAGCTCTGCGGGCTGATTTGGCCATCAAGCCAGTGCCCCAGGATCAGATAGAGCAGGAGTTCTACTCCTGCTACTTCACATCCCCATGAAGATTTTGGGGGGGGGGGGGGGGTTCAAGCCCATCCTCTGCCTAAGGGACCTGAACAGTTTTCTGGTCTGGGAAAAGTTCAAAATGGTCTCTGTTGGTACCTTGCTCCCATACCTTCTCCAGGGCAATTGGCTATGCTCCTTGGATCTGACTGATGTGTACACACACATCCTCATCCACCCCTCACACAGAACTACTTAATGAATACCACCTAGTCCTACCCTATATCCTAGTCCCTACCACATACCCTCCCATTATTCCTTGGACCTAACCCAAAAGATTTAATGTTCCACTGTATACTACTGTATGGCAGATAAAGACCGTATGGTCCATCTAGTCTGCCCAGCTATATGGCAGGAGTAGGTGCACCCCTTCCCATGTCTTTGCTTAGTGGTGCACACACCAGGAGCAGGTGCACCCCTCCCCATATCTTTGTTTGTTTAGGGGTGAACCCACTGATCCTCCCCCCCATCACTCCATGTAGGACACCCCTATTTGTTGAGAATTTAGATCAGGGGTTCTCAACCCTGGCCTCGGGACCCACCTAGCCAGTCGGGTTTTCAGGATAACCACAATGAATATGCATGAGAGAGATTTGCCTATAATGGAGGCAGTGTATGCAAATCTCTCTCATACATATTCATTGTGGTTATCCTGAAAACCCGACTGGCTAGGTGAGTCCCGAGGACAGGGTTGAGAACCCCTGATTTAGATGGTTCAGTTTATTTTGATTTAATCTTGTTCCTGTTAAGTGATCCACTGTGTCTGTCCCAGGCCACTTTGAATTCCATCACTGTGTTTTCCCCCATCACCTCCATTGGGAGGGCATTCCAAGCATCCACCACCCTTTCAGTAAAAAAGTATTTCCTGACATTGCCTTTCAATTTACCACCTTCATGTCATGCCCTCTAGTTTTACAGCTTCCCCCTCTCTGGAAGAGGTTTGTTTGTTCATTATTTCTCTTTAAGTATTGAAAGGTCTGAATCATATCTCCCCTATCCCTCCTCTACTCCAAAGTGTACATATTTAGGTCTTCAAGTCTCTCCTCATAAGGCTTCTGACGCAAATCATTTTGGTCGCCTTCCTCTGAACAGCTTCCATTCTTTTTACATCCTTTGCAAGATACAGTCTCCAAAACTGAACACAGTATTCCAAGTGAGGCCTCACCAGAGACTTATACAGTGGCACTAGTACCCCTTCCTTTCTGCTGGTAATTCCTCTTCGAATGCAGCCCATCCTCCTCCTGGCTTTTGCCACTGCCTTGTCGTACTGTTTTGCCACCTTGAGATCTACAGAAATAATCACACTGAGGTCTTTCTTCTGCTCCGTGCACACCAACCTCTCGCCCCCTATCGCGTACATTTCCCTTGGATTTCTGCTACCCAAAGTGCATGACACTGCACGTCTTCGCATTAAAACTTAATTGCCAAGCATCAGACCATTCCTTCAGCTTTTGCAGATCCCTCCTCATGTTAAGCACTCCCTTGGAGTGTTCTCCGCTGTCCACTAAAAGCATCACACAGTGGCACAAGGGATGTTGCACATGCTAGGCCACATGGCCTCCACGGTGTATGTGATTCCCTTGGCCTGGCTCAGGATGCGCTAAGCTCAGAGGCCTTAGCCTTCCTCCAGTGGGTGGACAATAGCCCTCCTCAGGGAACAAGTGGCTGTTGCTGTGCCCTTGGTGGAGTCTCTTAGGGGGTGGCTGGGGCCCACGGCACCTGCTCCGAGGTCTGACAACCATTTCCAGATTTCTTCTAGCACTGTGAAGTGTCATACCACTTCGGGCTGTGCACCTGGTGACTGCATCGGGTGCCCTCCCAGCTGCCTGGTGGGCAGGAGCAAGCGCCGAAGGTCCACGTGCGTGATACGTCTGCCTCAAATTTTCGCCATCCCTGCAAATCCACTTGTGGGCAAAATGGCAGTCCTCATGTGTGGACACCACCGAGGAATATGACTGGTGGTATTCTCACAGTCCTCAGTTACTAGGATGGTGGGTTAATGGACTGGGTGGGCCATGCAGTCCCTTTCCGCAGTGGGTCAGATGTGCGATTACCCTGGGTCTAGTCCATGCGCTGATGCTCAGGACAGCACTTGACCTAGTTATACGAGCTCGCCTGTGACTCTTACAGTTCCCTGTAGCTTCAAGCAGTGAGGCATATGCCGAGGTGGATGGAAACATGGCTCACCCCTCACAAATACCAGCGTATGACTTGGTTTCAGGGCTCTACCGGATACATCACCAGTTTTCTGACTGCCCAATTCACCAGTGTCCTTTCTGGCATACTATGGCAAACCCCTCATTGGCCCCCACCCCAAGAAGGGGTCAGTGTGCTAGACAGCATCCTGTAAATCCAGCAGCCATGGTACCATATAATGTGGACATACTATGAGGCCTCTATGCTTAGGTATCCTGATAATGGCCAGTATGCGGCCAAGGGGGGTGCAGGTTGTGCTCAGTTCACAGTTGGCTGCTGTTTCCAATTTCTGTCTCGCTACTGTGCTTCTAGAATGTGTCAGGTTTTACTTAGCTGGTGCTGCTTTGAGTTGTGCTATGGCCACTGTGTCAGGGTCTCCTGTAGGACAATGTGTGGCTGAGGGGGCTACAGGAGAGCCCAGTTAGTGTCTGGTGTCTGGTGACTGGGCTGGTTTGCTGGCGGAGGCCAGGCTGGCATCACTGCCACCCAAGGCCTAGATATGACATCAGTTTACACTTAAAGGTTTTCCCTGTGCTGGTGGCATCCCCCTGGCTGCCAAATGGATCAGAGCCACTTTGACAACCCTCCCCTCCCACCGGTCTTTTAGGTTGTCCAGAGTGCTCCAGTCATGTTCTGGGTGAGTCAGGGTTGCATCCATCTAATCAAGTCCATACTGGGTCCCCGACTTGGCAGTTGCTGTGAGCGCTGTGTGCGCACATCTCAAACTTCAGGGAGCAGGCATCTCCCCGAAGAGCATATGTAAATCTGGGACAAGATAGCCTGGATGCCAGAAAGGCTCACATGCAAAGTCTTGTTACTCTGCATTGGTACAGCAGGCATCCATTCCCCTATTGCCAGCTAGGCTAACTTGGGTGCTGTTTCCCAGAACCAAGAGCATAGGCACTATGCCTTTGAAAACATTTCAGCTGATCTTCTGTTTGGTAGGGTCATATCTGACTCTGCAGAATGACTGTTCCAGGAGGGGGTGAAACCAGCATACCCTGCCTGTCACTGCCTGCCTCAGCTGTAGGATGGGATTTGTTTTGGTCTTTTCTGCCCCCTGTATATCCATACTGCTCTGGAAGTAAGCCATGGCAGGGGAGAGGGGTGCAGGAGGTTGGGCCCTGTGGCTCGGGGGGGGGGGGGAGAGAGATCCTGCCGAGGCAGGGGACCATTGCCCTGTGGAAGGGGCAAGGAGGCGTAAACACATTTTACTGGTATACTCCTGGGGCAAGCATTTGCATCGTCCACTGATATTGGGTAGCGTTGGCAGGGGGTTGTATTCCTTGATTAGTCATATGCATGACTATGGGAAATGGTTAAGGCCTAGAACCCAGGCATGCTGCTGCAGTAGCAGCAGCCCTGGATTGGCCTATGATCCAAAAGTAGATTTGTATTCAGTGCTGTAACTCTTCTGGGGTAGCATATGTGAATTCAGCAGGTACAATGGGGCAGGAGTTTGGTCAGCATAGGACCAGCCCGGGTGCCTGTGCCATCTGCATTTAAGCCTGCCTGCATGGCTGGATGATGCCACTTTTTGGCCCGGATGGATTGAGTACCTGGTACCCAGCATTGTATCTTGAGTCCATGCCATTATAGTATCCATCATCGTAATTCAGTGCAGTGCCTTAGCAGGGCTTCACATCTGCTGCCACCGCCACCATGAGATTCTGGACTCAGTTGGCAAAAAGAGTTTTAGAGTAATATGCTAACTGTGAAAATACTGTACTTGCTTACCAACTTCTGATGCTTCAGTACCATCATGATCTTCTCTTGCAGATGTTGGACCTGAGGTGGGTGTCCATTTCTACAGCTACTGCATTAACTTGCTCTAATCACAGAGGTCTGGGGAGCTCATCTCCTACTTCTCATTGCCCAGGGTCACTGGTCCAGCAAGGAGTCTTCTCTATATGTCAACCTGCTGGAGATACGAGCAGTCTACAATGCCCTTTGGACGTTCCAGCTTTGGGTCTGCAACAACTTGCTCCTTGTGCAAACAATCAAGCCAAGGTTTTCTACATCAACAAGCAGGAAGGCTATGGTTCCCCTCCCTTATTCAACAATGACTCAACATTAAGCCAATTAAGCAATGTTTGTCAATAAAATTACAGATTTGGACTCCCCAACACTTTCTGATACTTGAAACCTTTGACTCGGGTATTATCTGAGGAAATATTTATATACAGAAAGGATGGTAGATGAATGGAACACTCTCATAGGAGGAGGTGATGGAGACAAGGACAGTTTCAGAATTTGAGAATGCCTGTGGATTCAGAGATGCCAAGTCTCACATATTAGGGGTGTGTCATGCTCATTTGAAGGCTTTCTCACTTTTTGAGCCCTGGTTCTCAAGCATTAGAGCCTCAAAGTCAGTGCACTGATCCTTTTTACTACTTTCACAAGACAAGCCTTAGCAGAAGAAATCAAGTGGCCCAACCAGTAGGAAGAAATCTGAGCACATATTCCTGTGTACTGCCCCTTCCTGTACAGTGTGCTTTCCCTATACCTACAAGTGCAGGTCCCGTGAAACCTATATATACACACTTTCATCTATTGAGTGAAGATATACATATATATATTTATTTATTTTTAACCCAGGGGATTACCCGCACTGGATGGTTCACCCTTTGTATCTCTGGTTCTCCAGGACCAAGCAGGAAGTCAGTCCTCACTTATGGGTGACGTCGGCGCCGACGGAGCCCTCGCGGAGCAATTTTCCCCAGCTTTCAAAGAAAGCCTTTGGGAATTGCAGCGCGCATGCGCGGTCGTCTTCCCGCCCGAGGGTGCCATCTTAGCCAGTCTTCTTTTTTCCGCGGAGCCCTACAGACGTCCCCGTCTTGTCCCCGCGAAAAAGTTGATTTTCTTCTTTGTTTTATCCTTTTTTCTTTCGGTTCGACGCCGATCGTTTTCCCGCCCGGACTCGCAACGCCGGTCTCGAGTCCGCTTACTTTTTTCGGTTTTTCTGACTTAGTCAGCTTTCGTTTTCGGTTTCCCTGGCAGCCCGGTCCTTTGACCTCGCAGGGGCCCTTTTTCCCCCGATGGCTGCCAGTGGGTTTAAGCGGTGTGGTCGGTGTGACCGAAATATGTCACTAACCGACACACACGACTTTTGCCTCCGCTGCCTGGGCCCGGATCATGAGGAACTGATCTGTGGGCCCTGCAGCAAACTGTCCTCAAAGGCGTTGAGGAGTCGGCGGCATCAGCGTGAGAGAATCTTCGCTGACCCCAGCCGTACCCGGACCTCGTCGGAGGCCTCCGCGTCGAAAGGCTCCAGCTCGGACCGTCGCCGGAGCTCCTCCGACCGGGGTTCTCCCTCCGGGGACCATCGTCGGAAGGAAAAACCCGCGAGGGCGGCGTCGGTGGACGCTCCTGGTTCCGCGAGGGCCAGGTCGCATAGCCCCGACAGCCGCCCCGGGTCCTTGGAGAAGGAACACATCCCGAAGCGACCTCGCCTGGAGTCGGAGATGCCTGCCCGGGTAAGTCCTGTGGTCCTTCTGGACTCGCCTCCGCGACAGCCGACGTCGGGCCCGACGCCGTCGGGGCCCGAGTCGGGGGCTGCTGGGTCACCTGAGCTCGGACTCAGGTTGACGGCCTTGGAGAGCAGACTGTCTGCCTTCATGGACCAGCAGCGGGCACTGCTCGCTGGCCTCGCTGGCGCCGCTGCCCCGACCGCCGGGACGTCGACGTCCAAGTCGACCCCGGAGACCGAGCCGATCCTCGAGTCAATGAGAACTCGAGTCGATCCTCGGTCGAGGTCACCCTCGGCCTCCCGTTCGGGACCGAGGTCGCCGACGCCGACTCCCTCGACGTCGGGACGGCTGGCGCCGCACCCTGCCCGGGCCGACCCCACCGAGTCCTCGTCGGAGTCGGTCTGGGAGTCTGAGGAGGAACAGTCACCTGATTCTTTCCGGACTCGGTGTGTCCCATCGGACTCACCGGGGTCCGAGCCTCGGAAGCAGTCCCCCCCGGAGGATGCCCGGTTCTCGGACTTCGTTAGGGATATGGCCAAGGCTTTGGCCTTCCCTGCGGATCCCGAGGAGGAGCCTCGAGCCGAAGAGCTCGACGCCCTCCAGTATGACTCTCCCGCGAGGGAGCACTTTACTGTGCCGGTTCCTCCTATGCTGGAACGACTACTCTTCCGCATGTGGGAGAGTCCGGCCTCCTCGCTGGTCCTGAGCAAGCGGGTCGATTCTATCTATCGGGTCCGCAAGAGCCCTGGCTTTCAGAAGGCACAGCTGCCACACCATTCCATGGTAGTGGAATCGGCCATGCATCGTCTTAAGAGCCAGAAGATGCACTCCTCGGTGCCTCCTGGAAGGGAGGCCCGTAACCTGGATGGCCTTGGCAAGAAGTGCTTCCAGGGCTCTATGCTCGCATGTCGTGTCCAGACTTACCAGCTCTACATGGGCATGTATCTCCGGGATCTGGCTAAAGAGCTAGCCGGATTCTCCGCTGGTCTCTCCGAGGAGCCCTTGCGGAGGTTCCTAGCCTTGTCCACGGGCATTCGGGAATGCTCAAAGTTCATGTCCCGAGCAGCCTATGATGGCTTTGAGGCCTCGGCTAGAGTGGCCGCAGCCGGCATCGGTGCCCGCCGACAGGCTTGGCTTCAGTCGTCGGACCTTGAGCCCTGGGTACAGGACAAGTTGGTCGATGTCCCCTGCCGAGGCGAAAACCTCTTTGGCAAGCCCATGGCGGAAAAGGCTGCACAAATTGAGACTGAGACTCTCACCAGGACCAGGCTTTCTAGGAAGACCTCCGCCCCTTCCCAGAAAAAGAAGGGCTCGGGAAAAAAGTCCTTTTACCCGAGGAAGGCGGCTGCCTACAAACAGTACCCCCATTATCAGGCCCCTGCAGCTCCCCAACAGGGCCAGCAGGCCAAGGGACGGGGTAACGGGTCCCGTAGGCAGCAAGCCCCCAAGCCTGCACCACCAGCCCCTGCTCAGCAGGGTGGGGGTTTTTGACTCGCTCAGCATAGCCTCTCCCCCCCCGCTGGTTCCTCCCAGCACCGGAGGCCGGCTGGTTCACTTCGCCCACAGGTGGTCCAGCATCACCGCAGATGCCTGGGTACTTCAGGTCGTGCGAGAAGGCTACCTTCTCCACTTCCATCAGGTCCCTCCCTCCTATTTTCCGGGAGAACCTTCGCGCCCCCCTCTGCACAGGGAGTTGCTCCTTCAGGAGTTAGCAGGTCTTCTGCAGGAACAGGCGGTGGAACCGGTGCCCCACCACCTGAGAGGTCAAGGCTTTTATTCAAGGTATTTTCTGATACCAAAGAGAACAGGGGGCCTCAGACCCATCCTGGACTTGCGCAACCTCAACAAGTTCCTTGTGCGGGAGAAGTTCAAAATGCTTACCCTTGGAATCCTTCTGCCCTACCTCCAGCAGGGAGATTGGCTATGCTCCTTGGATCTAAAGGATGCCTACACGCACATCCTCATCCACCCAAGCCACCGCCAATACCTAAGGTTTGTGGTGGCAGGAAATCATTACCAGTACAGAGTACTGCCCTTTGGCCTATCCTCCGCACCGCGAGTCTTCACAAAATGTCTCGCGGTCGTGGCGGCCCATCTCCGGCTTCACGGCCTCTATGTCTTTCCGTACCTCGACGACTGGCTCATCAGAGCAGCGTCCGCTCAGGAGGTCACCAACGCCACGTGCCGCACGGTGACTCTGCTGCAGCACTTGGGCTTTGTTATAAACTTCGCAAAGTCCACTTTGCTCCCCTCACAGGATCTCGAGTTCATCGGCGCAAGGCTGCACACTCCTCGGGCACGAGCGTACCTACCGCTCGACAGGGCTCAACGGCTCATGGACCTAGCCGACCGCTTTCGCAGCCAGCCCCTGGTCTCCGCCAGGCGCTTCCTGAGACTGCTCGGCCATATGGCTTCCACCGTCCATGTGACCCCCAATGCCCGCCTGAATATGCGGTCTGCTCAATGGTGTCTCCGCCAGCAGTGGCGACAAGCCACAGGCGGCCTGGCAGACCTAGTGCGCGTCTCCGAGCCGCTGCTCTCGTCTCTCCGGTGGTGGCTCCGGCAGCCGAACCTGATATTCGGAATGCCTTTCCAGTCACCTCAGCCGACCCGGGTGCTGACCACCGATGCATCCCTCCTGGGCTGGGGAGCACATTGCCAAGAGACACGTACTCAGGGCCTCTGGACCACGTGGGAGTCTGCTCAGCAGATCAACTTCCTGGAGCTCAGGGCGATCCGCCTAGCTCTCAAGGCCTTCTCCCACCTGACTTCCCAACAGTCCGTCCTTGTCCAGACGGACAATCAAGTTGCCATGTTCTACGTGAACAAGCAGGGGGGCACGGGCTCCTTCCTCCTCTGCCGGGAGGCACAGAAGCTCTGCTCTTGGGCCGTCAGTCACGGCATTCTCCTCAAGGCAGTTTATCTCCCGGGCCAAGAAAATTGCCTTGCAGACAAACTCAGCAGGGTCCTCCAGCCGCACGAGTGGCGTCTGGATCCCTTGGTAGTTCAGAAGCTCTTCCTCAAGTGGGGTCTCCCCACGGTGGATCTCTTTGCCAGTCCTCACAACCGGCAGCTTCCTCGCTTCTGCTCTCGTCAGCCACACCCCCTTGGGTTTGCGGTGGACGCCTTTCTGATCTCGTGGTCGGGGAGCCTTCTGTACGCTTTCCCTCCCATCCCGCTGGTCTCTCGGACTCTTTTCAAGGTTCTCCGAGACAAAGCCTTCATGATCCTGGTGGCCCCTCGCCGGCCCAGGCAGCCGTGGTTTCCGCTCCTGCTGCAACTGGCGGTGGAGGATCCAATCCCTCTGGGGGTACAACCGGATCTCCTCACTCAGGATCAGGGGTCCCTCCTGCACCCCAACCTCAGGTCTCTCAACCTCATGGCCTGGCTGCTGAGAGGGTAGTCCTTGCTCCCCTTCTCCTGCCGGCGGAGGTGGAGGAGGTCGTCTTGGCTTCGCGACGGCCTTCTACCCGCAAATGCTACGCCCTTAAATGGCGTCGCTTTGCAGTCTGGTGTACCCAACAGTCTCAGGATCCCTTCTCCTGCCCGGTGTCGGTGATCTTGCAGTACTTGCTGCACCTCTCTAATCTGGGACTTAAGTCCAACTCCGTCAAAGTTCACCTCAGTGCTCTTTCAGCACATCATGTGCCAGTGGACGGCAGACCTCTCTCCAATGACCCTCTCGTAGCGAGGTTTCTCCGAGGTCTCCTTCTACTTAAACCACCTCTGCGCGCCCGCCAGCGCCTGACTGGGACCTGAATGTGGTTTTGCAGCGGATCACCTGTCCGCCTTTTGAACCTATGGCTACCTGTTCTCTCCGTTTTCTGTCTTGGAAAACACTGTTCTTGATAGCCCTCACTTCCGCTAGACGCGTAAGTGAATTGCAGGCCCTCGTGTCTGATCCCCCTTACACTAGGTTCTACAAGAATAGGGTAGTCCTACGGACTCACCCTAAATTTCTGCCTAAAGTGGTCTCCCCTTTTCACATCAATCAGGAGGTGGTACTTCCAACCTTCTTTCCCAGACCACACTCCAGCCGAGCTGAAACGGTCCTCCATACCCTGGAAAGTAGAAGGGCATTGAACTTCTACCTTGACCGTACGCGGGAGCACCGTAAAGCTGCTCAGCTTTTTGTGTCTTTTGACCCCAATAGATTGGGGCTCCCGGTCTCCAAGCGTACTCTGTCCATCTGGGTTGCGGACTGTATCTCTTGGGCTTATGGGGCAGCCGGACTCTCCTTAGAAAGTCGAGTCACGGCTCATTGCGTTCGGGCAAAGGCCACGTCAGTGGCTTACCTCCGCTCTGTTCCGCTGGCAGACATCTGCCGGTCCGCTACTTGGTCTTCAAGCCAGACTTTTGCGGTCCATTACTGTCTCGAGAGGGAGTCCCGTAGGGACAGTGCTTTCGGACAGGCAGTCCTCCGTAATCTCTTTGAGGTCTGAGCAACTCCTACCCTCCATCCCGGATGTGGGCTACCGGTGGGTGATAATTCAGCGAAGATTCTATCCTTCTGTGCTGCTGAGCTAGAGGGAGCTCATTTTTGTGCTTAGGGTCTCCGGTAGCCTTGAGCTTGGGAGTCCCATAAGTGAGGACTGACTTCCTGCTTGGTCCTGGAGAAAGCGTAGTTACTCACCTGTAACAGGTGTTCTCCAGGAGCAGCAGGAATCAGTCCTCACTACCCTCCCTCCTCCCCTTGGAGTTGCAATCGTCTGCTTATGTTCTTTTTTGCAAATTTTTATGCTGTCTTTTTAGCTATGTCATCTGACTGGCTAAGATGGCACCCTCGGGCGGGAAGACGACCGCGCATGCGCGCTGCAATTCCCAAAGGCTTTCTTTGAAAGCTGGGGAAAATTGCTCCGCGAGGGCTCCGTCGGCGCCGACGTCACCCATAAGTGAGGACTGATTCCTGCTGCTCCTGGAGAACACCTGTTACAGGTGAGTAACTACGCTGTATTGTTAGAGCCCCACATGTATAGTGTTTGACCCAGGACATCACAAAACAAATAAGTGGGATGAAGCTTAATTAAGTAGACTTTCACATCACAACAACTTTCCACAGGCGAATGGGAAACTGCCACAAGATCAGGGGCTCTCAAGTAAACCAAACAATGGCAAGCCAGTGGAATGCATGTATTCATACTCTGTAGCAGCATGTCTCATATGTGGCCACCATCCTTAATTACTTTAGAAAATGAACCAGTTCTCTTTTGTCTTATTTAAACTGGATCTACTATAGGGGTGGCAATCTTTCCATGCACCGTCCAACCTCGCCAAGTCCCTCATTAGGATCGGATATGACCACCATGCCATTTCAGCATGGCTGGTACTGTTGCTGTAGTCAACCATGTGAGGGCATTCACTGTGTTAGTTGCAACAAATTAAAACCTAATAATCTGCCAGCATAGCCCGCATCCCCCCAACCATCCATGCGATCCCCAGAGCCCGCTGTCATATTTTGCCTCGAGGCAGGACCATACCTTGCCCTGTGCAAGCGGTGCAGCTGCACAGGGTGCAGAGGCTTAAGGGGTGCATTTTAGCTGTCTGACATTGCCTGCTGCTGCCACTTTTTCTTCTCTCAGTGGCAGCAGGCAACGACAGACAGCTAAAATATGCCACTTAAGCCTTCTCGCTGGCATGCTAAGCAGATCTGTCCCTCCCTGCTCAGGGAGGGACAGATCTGCTTAGCATGACGGCGACTTGCATATCAGGCGTGCCTCTTCTCTCCTGCCATTGGGGGGGGGGTGCATGTGCCTGATATGCAAGTCGCACAGGGCGCGATTTACACTCAGTATGGCCCTGCCTCGAGGCATCACCTCCCTGGGGCAAGACTGCAGGAGCTTGCTATGCAGCCCAAAACAGGACACCCCCCTCTGCAACGCTGGAAGCATAGGGTGCACACTTTCATTTCCATGTGGCGGGTTTGTTTCTTGTGCACAACCCGTGACCCTGTTCGCGTGTAGAGCGGCTCCTCAATACTGGGGTTGTTTTAGCCACCTACTTTCCCCATTTGGGAAGCATGGCTCGTTTTCTTATGGCATAAAAGCCCACCATGTGTCAAGAAAATCAAAAGTTGTCGTAACTTGTATCAAAGCCTTAAAGGGGGGGGGGGGGTTATTCCTGCATGTTTTCCTTCCCTAGCAACACCCACTAATAGCTATCAAATGCTGCCATTTCCCTAGTTTGTATCCTAAAAGGCTCTCTTCCTGCAATGCATCCACCAGCACTAGCTTCAAGCAAAAGCCGCATTTCTAACTCCTCACTGGGCAATATTATGACATTCTCCGCTGAGGCTGAGCAGCGTTGCCTCTGTTTATTCAGCCATATGCCTTTTTGGAAAAACGACCACAGCAGTGAAAGGCAGGCAGGCAGCCGAAGGTGCGAGTGTCGGGTCGGTGGCTCTGAGGGGTAACTGCATGGAGGGAAAGTAAGAACTACTACTACCTGAACACCATAAGGTAGCAGAAGCTGAACCGAGCAGATATAACTAAACGAACTGGCTCTTCTTACTCCAGCAGCCCATTCTTTGCGTGTGTTCCAGTTAGGCCTAAAGAGGTTGATTCCTGACCCGACCTCTGCCTTTATCTGCTGCCTTGAACCCCCTCCCGTTACTTCATCAAGCACGCTGAAGGCTTCCTTCCTTTGTCCCATTGATAATAAGGAAGGGGTGCCAGCACGTGCTTCCATCAGGGGTCCACTACCACGTTAGACCATGGGTCCTTCGCACAAGGCTCAATCCCTCCCCATTATTGTAAATATATGTATTAATGCTTTGACAATGCTCAGAAAACCAAGTCAAGAACATAATCTAAAATAAAGAAGACGATTATTAAGTAAAAACTGTTAACTTGCTTGATTAGAAGGGGCAAAATCTTCAAGGAAAAAGGGGCTGTTTATCAGAAGGACTCGAATCAACACTTATTTACCCTTCATCTTTTATTTGATCATCTTTATTTCTGTGTATTAAAGTAAACCAACAAGACAACCATCGTACTTTATCTAGCATCAAAAGGGGATGGAGCGAGTAATGGACTTGTAATAGATCGCCTGACCAAGAAAGGACACCTGAGGCCTTCGTGAAAGCAAACAGCAGTTTATTAGCTGGCTAAAGCTCAGTGGAATAGTTTCCAAAGACTGAGCTCCTCCCTAAAGGTTTTAGTTACACTTATAGATTTCCTAGTCCTATGGAAACTAACATTTTGTTATCTCAATTTAGGTACAACATCATTGGCATATAATAAGTTCCCCTTAACCGGTCACCAATAAGGCCGGCTGGGGGCGTGTTTCGTAAGGTGAGAAGCTGCTAAAAATATGTATTTGTTACTGCGTAGCTAGTACTACCAGGCAGGCTGCAGAAATAATAAAAGACAAAGACATTTATGATAGGCCACAGGCCTATCATTCCAGGCTACACTTCTGACACTACTACACTCCCCCCTTTGATTCGGCACCCTCATTAGCAGGGTGCCAAGAATTATAAGCAGGCGCAAGGTTAAAATCATATGTAGGTTCTGTGTTTGGAACTGGACGGTATTGGCATAAGGCCATGACCTGGGCAGCGGATTTTCATTCTATGGCACTATCAATGGCAGTGCGAAAGCTGCGTAAACATAGAGGGAGTAGGCAGGGCAAGACCAGGCAGGCCACTACAACCAGTACAGCTATGGCCATAAGGGACTTCAGGCCACCTAAACCATTAAAAACATTTCCAAACCACCCCTCAACTGACAGGCCATGCCAGGTTTGAACAGGAACATGGGCTAACGTTTGCATGCGTTCAGTTATTTCCTCAATGACCTTGCCAGTATCGTCTTATCTGTAGGCAGCAAGTAGTGAGGTTGAATTTCCCCCAGACACCTCCTTCTGTGGTGAAAAGATAATCGAGGGCTAGACGATTTTGGTAAATAGCAGTGCGCATCTGAGTATTTTGTTTGGCCTTGCTAGTGTCATTAGTAATAATTTCTACAATAGCTTGTTTGGCCTTGCTAGTGTCATTAGTAATAATTTCTACAACAGCTTGTAAGTGCATAATATGGTTCAGCATATAAATAGGGGTGCGGTAACCATAAGTTCCATCTTTGGCCCAAGTGTCAGGGCCATAAAGCGTAGTTACTCACCTGTAACAGGTGTTCTCCAGGAGCAGCAGGAATCAGTCCTCACTTATGGGTGACGTCAGCGCCGACGGAGCCCTCGCGGAGCAATTTTCCCCAACTTTCAAAGAAAGCCTTTGGGAATTGCAGCGCGCATGCGCGGTCCTCTTCCCGCCCAAGGGTGCCATCTTAGCCAGTCAGATGACATAGCTAAAAAAGACAGCATAAAAATTTGCAAAAAAGTAAAGCAGACGATTGCAACTCCAAGGGGAGGAGGGAGGGTAGTGAGGACTGATTCCTGCTGCTCCTGGAGAACACCTGTTACAGGTGAGTAACTACGCTTTCTCCAGGACCAAGCAGGAAGTCAGTCCTCACTTATGGGACTCCCAAGCTCAAGGCTACCGGAGACCCTAAGCACAAAAATGAGCTCCCTCTAGCTCAGCAGCACAGAAGGAAAGGATCTTCGCTGAAATATTACCCACCGGTAGCCCACATCCGGGATGGAGGGTAGGAGTTGCTCAGACCTCAAAGAGATTACGGAGGACTGCCTGTCCGAAAGCACTGTCCCTGCGGGACTCCCTCTCGAGACAGTAATGGACCGCAAAAGTCTGGCTCGAAGACCAAGTAGCGGCCCGGCAGATGTCTGCCAGCGGAACAGAGCGGAGGTAAGCCACTGACGTGGCCTTTGCCCGAACGCAATGAGCCGTGACTCGACCTTCCAAGGAGAGTCCGGCTGCCCCATAAGCCCAAGTGATACAGTCCGCAACCCAGATGGACAGCGTACGCTTGGAGACCGGGAGCCCCAATTTATTGGGGTCAAAAGATACAAAAAGCTGAGCAGCTTTACGGTGTTCCCGCGTACGGTCAAGGTAGAAGTTCAATGCCCTTCTACAGTCCAGGGTATGGAGGACCGTTTCAGCTCGGCTGGAGTGTGGTCTGGGAAAGAAGGTTGGAAGCACCACCTCCTGATTGATATGAAAAGGGGAGACCACTTTTGGAAGAAATTTTGGGTGAGTCCGTAGGACTACCCTATTTTTGTAGAACCGAGTGTAAGGGGGATCAGACACGAGGGCCTGCAATTCACTTACGCGTCTAGCGGAAGTGAGGGCTATCAAGAACAGTGTTTTCCAAGAAAGAAAACGGAGAGAACAGGTAGCCATAGGTTCAAAAGGCGGACAGGTGATCCGCTGTAAAACCACATTCAGATCCCAGTCAGGCGCTGGTGGGCGTAGAGGTGGTTTAAGTAGAAGGAGACCTCGGAGAAACCTCGCTACAAGAGGGTCGCTGGAAAGAGGTCTGCCGTCCACCGGCACATGATGTGCGGAAAGAGCACTGAGGTGAACTTTGACGGAGTTGGACTTAAGTCCCAAGTTAGAGAGGTAGAGCAAGTACTGCAGGATCACCGACACCGGGCAGGAGAAGGGATCCTGAGACTGTTGGCCACACCAAACGGAAAAGCGACGCCATTTAAGGGCGTAGCATTTGCGGGTTGAAGGTCGCCGAGAAGCTAGGACGACCTCCTCCACTTCTGCCGGCAGGAGAAGGGGAGCGAGGACTACCCTCTCAGCAGCCAGGCCATCAGGTTGAGAGACCTGAGGTTGGGGTGTAGCAGAGACCCCTGATCCTGAGTGAGGAGATCTGGTTGTAACCCCAGAGGGAATGGATCCCCCCCCCCCCCCGCTAATTGCAGCAGGAGCGGAAACCACGGCTGTCTGGGCCAGCGAGGGGCCACCAGGATCATGAAGGCTTTGTCTCGGAGAACCTTGAAAAGAGTCCGAGAGACTAGCGGGATGGGAGGGAAAGCGTACAGAAGGCTCCCCGACCATGAGAGTAGAAAAGCGTCCGCCGCAACCCGAAGGGGGTGTGGCTGACGAGAGCAGAAGCGAGGAAGTTGCCGGTTGTGAGGACTGGCAAAGAGATCCATCGTGGGGAGGCCCCACTTTAGAAAGAGCTTCTGAACTACCAAGGGATCCAGACGCCACTCGTGCGGCTGGAGGATCCTGCTGAGTTTGTCCGCCAGGTAATTCTCTTGGCCTGGGAGATAAACTGCCTTGAGGAGAATGCCGTGACTGACGGCCCAAGAGCAGAGCTTCTGTGCCTCCCGGCAGAGGAGGAAGGAGCCCGTGCCCCCCTGCTTGTTCACGTAGAACATGGCAACTTGATTGTCCGTCTGGACAAGGACGGACTGGTGAGAAGTCAGGTGGGAGAGAAGGCCTTGAGAGCCAGGCGGATCGCCCTGAGCTCCAGGAAGTTGATCTGTTGAGCAGACTCCCACGTTGTCCAGAGGCCCTGAGTGCGTGCCCCTTGGCAATGCGCTCCCCAGCCCAGGAGGGATGCATCTGTTGTCAGCACCCGGGACGGCTGAGGTGACTGGAAAGGCATTCCGCAGATCAGGTTCGGCTGCAGAAGCCACCACCGGAGAGACGAGATCAGCGGCTCGGAGACGCGCACTAGGTCTGCTAGGCCGCCTGTGGCTTGTCGCCACTGCTGGCGGAGACACCATTGAGCAGGCCGCATATTCAGGCGGGCATTGGGGGTCACATGGACGGTGGAAGCCATATGGCCGAGTAGTCTCAGGAAGCGCCTGGCGGAGACCAGGGGCTGGCTGCGAAAACGGTCGGCTAGGTCCATGAGCCGTTGAGCCCTGTCGAGCGGTAGGTACGCTCGTGCCTGAGGAGTGTGCAGCCTTGCGCCGATGAACTCGAGATCCTGTGAGGGGAGCAAAGTGGACTTTGCGAAGTTTATAACAAAGCCCAAGCGCTGCAGAAGAGTCACCGTGCGGCGCGTGGCGTTGGTGACCTCCAGAGCGGATGCTGCTCTGATGAGCCAGTCGTCGAGGTACGGAAAGACATATAGGCCGTGAAGCCGGAGATGGGCCGCCACCACCGCGAGACATTTTGTGAAGACTCGCGGTGCGGAGGACAGGCCAAAGGGCAGCACTCTGTACTGGTAATGATTTCCTGCCACCACAAACCTTAGGTATTGTCGGTGGATTGGGTGGATGAGGATGTGCGTGTAGGCATCCTTTAGATCCAAGGAGCATAGCCAATCTCCCTGCTGGAGGTAGGGCAGAAGGATTCCAAGGGTAAGCATCTTGAACTTCTCTCGCACGAGGAACTTGTTGAGGTTGCGCAGGTCCAGGATGGGTCTGAGGCCTCCTGTTCTCTTTGGTATCAGAAAATACCTGGAGTAAAAGCCTTGACCTTGCAGGTGGTGGGGCACCGGTTCCACCGCCTGCTCCTGTAGAAGACCTGTTAACTCCTGAAGGAGTAATTCCCTGTGCAGAGGGGGTCGTGGAGGTTCTCCCGGAAAAAAGGAGGGAGGGACCTGGTGGAAGTGGAGAAGATAGCCTTCTCGCACGACTTGAAGCACCCAGGCATCTGAGGTGATGCTGGACCACCTGTGGGCGAAGTGAACCAGCCGGCCTCCGGTGCTGGGAGGAACCAGCGAGGGGGGAGAGGCTATGCTTAGTGAGTCAAAAACCCCCACCCTGCTGAGCAGGGGCTGGTGGTGCAGGCTTGGGGCTTGCTGCCTACGGGACCCGTTACCCCGCCCCTTGGCCTGCTGGCCCTGTTGGGGAGCTGCAGGGGCCTGATAATGGGGGTATTGTTTGTAGGCAGCCGCCTTCCTCGGGTAAAAGGACTTCTTTCCCGAGCCCTTCTTTTTCTGGGAAGGGGCGGAGGTCTTCCTAGAAAGCCTAGTCCTGGTGAGAGTCTCCGTCTCGATTTGTGCAGCCTTTTCAGCCATGGGCTTACCAAAGAGGTTTTCGCCTCGGCAGGGGACATCGACCAACTTGTCCTGCACCCAGGGCTCAAGGTCAGATGACTGAAGCCAAGCCTGTCGGCGGGCACCGATGCCGGCTGCGGCCACTCGAGCCGACGCTTCAAAGCCATCGTAGGCTGCTCGGGATATGAATTTTGAGCATTCCCGAATACCAGTGGACAAGGCCAGGAACCTCCGCAAGGGTTCCTCGGACAAACCAGCGGAGAATCCGGCTAGCTCTTTAGCCAGGTCTCGGAGATACATGCCCATGTATAGCTGGTAGGTCTGGACACGACACGCAAGCATAGAGCCCTGGAAACACTTCTTGCCAAGGCCATCCAGGTTACGGGCCTCCCTGCCAGGAGGGCACCGAGGAGTGCATCTTCTGGCTCTTAAGACGATGCATGGCCGATTCCACTACCATGGAATGGTGTGGCAGCTGTGCTTTTTGGAAGCCAGGGCTCTTGCGGACTCGATAGATAGAATCGACCCGCTTGCTCAGGGACCGGCGAGGTGGCCGGACTCTCCCACATGCGGAAGAGTAGTCGTTCCAGCATGGGAGGAACCGGTACAGTAAAGTGTTCCCTTGCGGGAGAGTCATACTGGAGGGCGTCGAGCTCTTCGGCTCGAGGCTCTTCCTCGGGGTCCGCAGGGAAGGCCAAAGCCTTGGCCATATCCCTGACGAAGTCCGAGAACCGGGCATCCTCCGGGGGGGACTGCTTCCGAGGCACGGACTCCGGTGAGTCCGAGGGGACACACCGAGTCCGGAAAGAATCAGGCGACTCTTCCTCTTCAGACTCCCAGACCGACTCCGACGAGGACTCGGTGGGGTCGGCCCGGGCAGGGTGCGGCGCCTGCCGCCCCGACGCCGAGGGAGTCGGCGTCGGCGACCTCGGTCCCGAACGGGAGGCCGAGGGTGACCTCGACCGAGGATCGACTCGAGTTCGCAGCGACTCGAGGATCGGCTCGGTCTCCGGGGTCGACTTGGACGTCGACGTCCCGGCGGTCGGGGCAGCGGCGCCAGCGAAGCCAGCGAGCAGTGCCCGCTGCTGGTCCATGAAGGCAGACAATCTGCTCTCCAAGGCCGTCAACCTGAGTCCGAGCTCAGGTGACCCAGCAGCCCCCGACTCGGGCCCCGACGGCGTCGGGCCCGACGTCGGCTGTCTCGGAGGCGAGTCCAGGAGGACCACAGGACTTACCCGAGCAGGCAGCTCCGACTCCAGGCGAGGTCGCTTCGTGAGATGCTCCTTCTCCAAGGACCCGGGACGGCTATCGGGGCTATGCGACCTGGCCCTCGCGGAGCCAGGAGCGTCCACCGACGCCGCCCTCGCGGGTTTCACCTTACGACGATGGTCCCCGGAGGGAGAACCCCTGTCGGAGGAACTCCGGCGACGGTCCGAGCTGGAACCTTTGGACGCGGAGGCCTCCGACGAGGTCCGGGTACGGCTGGGGTCAGCGAAGATCCTATCCTGCTGATGCCGCCGACTTCTCAACGCTTTGGAGGACATTTTGCCACAGGGCCCACAGATCAGTTCTTCATGATCCGGGCCCAGGCAGCGGAGGCAAAAGTCGTGTGTGTCAGTTAGTGACATATTTCGGTCACACTGACCACACCGCTTGAAACCACTGGCAGCCATCGGGGGAAAAAGGGCCCCGGCGAGGTCAAAGGACCGGGCTGCCAGGGAAAAACCGAAACGAAAAACTGACTAAGTCAGAAAAACCGAAAAATAAGAAGAGGACTCGAGACCGGCGTCGCGAGTCCGGCGGGAAAAAGACCGGCGTCGAACCGAATGGAAAAAAAGAGAAATTCTGAAGAAAAATCAACTTTTTCGCGGGGACAAGACGGGTACGTCTGTAGGGCTCCGCGGAAAAAAGAAGACTGGCTAAGATGGCACCCTTGGGCGGGAAGAGGACCGCGCATGCGCGCTGCAATTCCCAAAGGCTTTCTTTGAAAGCTGGGGAAAATTGCTCCGCGAGGGCTCCGTCGGCGCCGACGTCACCCATAAGTGAGGACTGACTTCCTGCTTGGTCCTGGAGAATACTGTATAATGTGCTCAGGGGGTCTGTGTAGCACTGGAGCAGGAATAATAGGTATGGTATACTAGGGTCTGAATGATTTTTTTGTGGTCAGTCTTAGTTACCTTTAAACATGGGGAGCAGGGAGGTGAATCTGCCCTAATGGAACCCAAGGTTACCGTCAGAAATAATTAATAGTTGGGTATGCATAATACTTTTGTTAGTATGAATACAGTCTAAAAAAACAGTGGGTTCTTGGGGTTTTTTTATTCCAGGTCGCCGATCCTCAGTCTTCAGCTGTACGTAGACCCGTCAGCTTCCGGTGGTGACGGGGAGTAGGGCGATGCGCTGATTGGCGTGCAGGCTGGGTTGTTCTCAACAGGATGAGCCTCAGTTGGTTATCAGGATCTGTTCTGGCAGTCTATGTGCTGTTAGTTGGATGGGTTGCTGGCTTGACTCGGCTATGGTGAATCCACGGCACTAGTTCAGCGACTTTCACAGCTATGGGGGTTGACAGTAGGACCGTATACGGCCCCCGCCAGCGGGGCGTCAAAGGGTCAGAGTTCCATTCTTTAATCCAGACAGCAGAACCTGGTTTGTAAGGGTGAATGGGTTCAACAAGGGTCACTGGCAATCTTTCTTGAACCCAGGAGTTAACATTTTTCAATACGGAACCCAATGCTATCAGTTCTTGGCGGGTCAGCAGAGATCCAATCTATCCCATGTCTCCCTGCAGCCCCTTAATCAAGGTAGAAGGCCGTCCATACAGGATTTCGAAGGGTGACAGATTCAAACCCTGATGGGGAGAGGACCGAATATACAGCAGGGCCATAGGGAGGACAGTAGGCCAGCGGAGACGGGTCTCCTGACAGAGTTTGGAAATTTTGGATTTGAGGGCCCTGTTCATACGTTCGACTTTCCCTGAACTCTGGGGGCGGTAAGCGGTGTGCAATTTCCAATCTGTCTGGTGACCTGGGAAACAAAGGATGGGCCATTGTCTGATCCTATTATTAACGGGAGTCCAAATCGGGGTATGACTTCTCTGATAAGGGCCCGGGCAACCTCACAGGCCTTCTCGGTTCTAGTGGGAAAAGCTTCAACCCATCCTGAGTAGGTACAGACTAGCACTAGAAGATATTTGTAACCCCCCGGTCCTGGGCATCTCAGTGAAATCAACCTGCAAATTTTCCATGGGAGCAGTCCCTACAGACAGGAGGCCAGGGGATGGCAGTTTCCCTTGTCGGGGGTTGTTCCGGGCACAGGTCCGGCATTGGCATGCAACTGAGGCAGTTACGTTTCCTAGCATCGAGATATAGAACCAAGTGCGCAGGGCCTGTTCCATTGCGCTTTTTCCCATGTGAGTGACTTGGTGGAAAGCTTGGACGAAATGTGGGGCTAAGGAGTCTGGGACAACAATACGGCTGGGTCCAGGTTTTTTGTTTTGTTTTTTTGAGAGGGGTGGCAGCTAGATCCATCCCTGTTCCGTCAAAGTCCCTCCCTCCTGGGTACAGAAATAATCAAGCTCTTCTGGTTGATATCGGGGGTCCCAATTATTAAGTGGAACAGGGAACAGTGGAGCGGTTATGGCTGGTGTGGCCCAATTGGATCTCATTGGCCGGAGGGCTGCTTCCTTTGCTACTCTGTCTGCCCTCTGGTTTCCTAAGGCTGTCAGGCTATCTCCGGTCTGATGACCTCGACAGTGCATAACTGCCACCTTCCGGGGTTTCCAAACGGCATCTAACAGAGTAACAATGTCTGGGGCACATTTGATAGCCTTCCCCCCTGAAGTGACTAAACCTCTTTCTTTATACAAGGCCCCATGGGTGTGTAGGGTGACAAAAGCGTACTTAGAATCTGTATAGATGTTAACGGCTAGTCCGCTGGCAAGCTGGAGAGCCCTTGTGAGGGCTATAAGCTCAGCTTGTTGGGCTGATGTTCCGTGGGGTAGGGGACCAGCTTCAATCTCAGAGTCCCCTATCACAACTGCATACCCAGCCTGCCTGCTGTTTTAATGTATGAAGCTGCTTCCGTCCATGAAGTAGGTAGCATCAGGACCCTTTAGGGGAATATCTGTGAGGTCAGGCTGGCTTGAGAATACTGTATCCATAACTTCCAGGCAGTTGTGGTCCGGAGGGTCAGGGCCCACAGGCAGGAGTGTTGCAGGGTTCAGAGTTTGGCTGACTGAGAGGTGTACCTGGGGATTCTCAGAGAGCATGCCCTGGTATTTGAGCATTCGAGTGTTGGTGAACCAGTAGTTTCCTTTGTGTTCTAATAAGGACAGGACTGAATGGGGGACCACAACGTGGAGTTCCTGTCCCAGGGTAAGATTCTCTGCTTCCTTCACCAATATTGCTCGCAAACATGGGGGCCATCCTTTGGCCACTGTGTCGAGTTGCTTTGATAAATAAGCGACAGGGCGTTTCCATGATCCTAAATCTTGGGCTAATAGGCCCCTCACTTCATGTACATACAACCGGAAAGGCTTGTCCAGGTTAGGGAGACCCAAGGCTGGGCTGTTGGTCAAGGCAGTTTTGATGGACTGGAAGGCTTTGGCTTGCTCGGGACTCCATTCCAGTGGGGTTCTCTCAGACCCTCGGGTGGCATCATACAGAGGTTTTGACAAGATAGCAAAGTTAGGAATCTAGATGCAGCAGTAACCAGCTGCTCCGAGGAAACCCCGACGAGCCTCAGGAGGGCGGAGGCAGAGAACTGTCTCTTTCCATTCTGGGCCCAGACGTTGGACTCCCAGCAACTGCAAGAGCTCCTCCGTAGCAACCTGGCACTCCGGGGCTGATGAACAGGCCAAAAGAAGATCATTTATATATTGTAGAAGTATGCGCTGGTGTGTCTTTGAAGGGTATGTGGCAAGATCCTGAGCCAGAGATGTACTAAAAATCATTGGGGAGTTCTTAAATCCTTGTGGTAACCGGGTCCAAGTCAGTTGGCCACGGACTCTAGTGTCTGGATGTTCCCATTCAAAGGCAAATATTGGCTGTGATGCCTATGCAAGACGAATGCAGAAGAAAACATCTTTTAAGTCCAGAACAGTAAAATGGGTGGCTGCAGCCAGGATAAAGCCTAGTAGAGTGTAGGGATTCGGTACCACCGGGTGTATAGTTACTACAGCATCGTTGACACGTCGCAGATCTTGAACAGGGCGATAGTCGTCGGATTGTGGTTTTCTTGCAGCAAAGGAGTATTCCACGGGGATTGGCAGGGCTGCAGGAGTCCGTAATGTATGAGTCTCTGCAGATGACAGTGGATCCCCACAACGGCAGGCCAGGGTAGTCGGTACTGGTGGACATGCACTGGAGTAGCCCCGGGTTTCAGAGTGACTAGCACTGGTGGAATATTCTGAGCCAGTCCAGGTGGGCTATTTTCGGCCCACACCCCAGGTGTTGGTAAGGGCAGGCCTATCGTAGGTTTTGGTACTGGTGCCAGTGATCCATATAGGCGTCATTCTTGGGTCCGGGGGATGGAGAGGACCAGAAGACGAGGTGGTTCTCCTTCTAGCGTCAGAGTGCTGTCCTCTGAATTGTCGAAGGATATGTGGGCTTGCAGCTTGGAAAGAAGGTCGCGCCCAAGAGTGAAATCGGACAGTCCGGCATGTAGAGGAACTGGTTAAGAACACGGTGGCCCCCAAGAACACACTCCCGAGGTTGAAGAGCTAGTGGCGCCCACAATAGTGGTGGCTAATGGAGACAGTGGAGCAATCTTTTGTGTTACAACTGAATGCTGGGCTCTTGTGTCAACAAGGAAATCTAGAGGTTGGCCCTGTACATACATAGTGACCATGGGCGCCTCTGGTCTCCCCCAATGAGAGACGAGTCCAGTCCGTCCAGCATTTCTGTTGGGGCATTTGTCCTTCCAATGACCTTCCTGCTTACAGTAGGCACACTGATTTGGGCCCAGTGTGGCCGGGTGCCCTGGTGGCCACCTCTGGAGTGGCCTCTCCTGGCTCTTGGTTGGCCTCTGCCCCTGGTGGGTCGTGATGGGGTGGGGGCTCATCCCACTTGATATTCGCTCATGGCGGCCGCTAGGAAGTCTGCTTTCTTCCGCATCCAGCAGTCGTTTTCCCGTTTTTCTTCCTGGTCCCGGTTTACATAGACTTTCTGGGCCACACTCATGAGTTGGGTCAGGTTCATACCATCAAACCCCTCCAATTTCTGTAGTTTCCGCCATATGTCGCCTTGACTTTGCGCGACAAAGGCAGAGTTAACCATTCTCTGACTGCCGGGATCTTCTGGATCGTAGGGGGTATATAGTCGGTAGGCTTCAAGTAAGCGCTCATAGAAAGCAGTAGGGCTCTCATCCGGCTTCTGCAGTATTTCTGCCACTTTGCTAATGTTGACGGCTCTCTGGCCTCCCTTTTTTTAGACCTTCCATGAGGGCCAGGTGGAACCGACTTAAAGCCCCCCTGCCTTCTACGAAGTTAGGGTCCCATCGTGGGTCCATATCGGGGAAAATCTCTGGTAGCAGCCGGTCAGTTGTCCATCCCCCCCCCCCCCTGGGTCTGGGTGCTCCTCCAGCCACCGGAGGGCTGCCTTCTGTATCCTGGACCTTTCTTCGGTGTTAAAAAGATGAGTGAGGAGCTGCCGACAGTCTGACCAGGTAAGCTGGTGGGTCTGCATGATTGTGGCCATAAGATCAGTCAGTGCCTGCGGTTTGTTGGTATAGGAGGCATAATGCATTTTCCAGTTCATGAGGTCTCTGGTGGAGAAAGGCACGTAGATAAGGCTGGGCGGGCCAACTACCACCCGTTGGTTGTCATCCAGTATGGGCAGTCCCTGGACCTCTCGGAGTGGGAGCTGACCCACTGCGGGGATGCCAATCTGTGCCCGGGTTTGAGATGCTACTGGGGTGGAAGTGTCCCTGGGTTGGGATAGAGGCAATTTGACCCTGAAACTCTGAGATTGAATGCCTGATAATCCTAGGTCCTCATCTACTGAACTGCCACCAGGCGTGGCGGCAGAACCGGTTGAGGGGCCCTCGGAAAATGGCTGGAGGGGCCCGGCACTGGTAGGGGGTGGAGCTCTGTCTGAATGGAAACTGGGGGTGGAGTCAGAGGTGGGTCCTGGAGAGAATGGGACGGGCCTCCATGAACCTGGTGGTAAGGGGGCGGAGGAACTGGAGCTGAGAGAAGGTGTGGATATAAATAACTACGTGGCTGTTCAGGGGGGTCAGGATCACAATAAATGGGTGGTCGGGACTGACTCCTAGGGACCCGGGGGTGTGCACTGATGGGCCGGGACAAAAGAATATGGCACTGATCTTCATGACATCTAATTAACCATGGGGGGGTCTCTTGGAACAGACTTCTAGCCATGAATCAATATAGGGAAACTGGTGAGGGTGGCTCTGTCAGACTACAGTATGCATGTCTTATATCAGGTCTAAATCAAGGGATCCCTCAGGATGCCAGGTTAAAGACAGAAGGGGCCATTCCCTCTCACATAAAACTTCCAAGCGACCTGGAGTCATTGTGATTCCATAATCACCAGAGAAGCCCTTCCTAAAATTCTTAAGGAGACACAGCAATGGGCTCCGTGTAGATCCACCCCCTCCCATACTGCTTGAAACCTTTCTCTTTCTCACGCCCCTTCAACTGGAATGCAAAAACACTTCCCTCCTTTCGTGACCTGGGCACAGTCACCTGGCCAGGAAATGCACTACTCGGAGGTCCCACTCACTTGGTCTGTACTCGGACCTCTCAGTCGTTCAGGTTTCCCCCTCCTGAATCCCACAGAAATCAGCAGAAAATAATATAACAGGAACAGTTGAGGTAGCAATACAGGCAGGGCAGAAAGCTGAAGAACTTGGGTACTGAAACATTCCTTTCTTCTCGCTGTGTGAAAAAGACACACCCCTTTTCCCTCTGCTTGCTAGAGATACCTTCTCTCAGGCTGTGCTGGAAAAAAAATCACTGAAACAGCTCTGTCTCTCTTCGCTGTGCTTAGGCTCGGTTCCTTAAAGTGACTCCTGAGGGGTTTTTTTTTTCTTTTCTTTTGTTAAACAAACCAACAGATTAATATTACCATATACCAGACAGGAGACCAGCGGTTTCAATCAGCCTCTGACGTACTAGGGTGGTCTCAGGAGCTGATCAGACTCCTTTCCATTACAGATAACAATGCCAGATACAGAGAAATACTAAATCAGACTTACCGGATCCGGTGTACAGATCAGGATTGGTTTCCAAGCCTCTTTAGGGTTCGTGAGTGGGGCTAACCGGTCCCACGGGCTCCAGGACTGTTGCAACGTCCCGTCTGGAAACAGTCCAGGTGGCGCTCGGGACGTCCCGGGACTTCAGGAGCGCAAGGAATAGCTGATCCACCACTCCGAGATGGAAAACGTCGTCGTTTCCTGTCAGAGGGAACCATGTAATGTAATAGATCACCTGAGTGGGTAAAAGATTGTAGATAGCCGAGACGCTGCCCAAGCACTAAGATGCCTTAGGAAGATACGGGTCGGGTCATTGGGAAAGGTGTCCTAGCCCTCCTTTCTATCTGAGCTTTTCATGATGGCAGCTGCTGTGCTCGCCAATGCAATATGATTTAACAATTGTATTCATTTGTAAAATAAAATGGTGCAATTAAAACAATGGCTACATTTTGTTTGTTATGACTAGCAGCCACTGAAATAAAATGTTTCTTTTTCTCAGCGAGGATTTTGTCAATGGTTCTTTCTGCGAGTTAAGTGAACAATACATTGCTCGCCAATGGCTTTGAATAGGGAAGAGCTGAATATAGTACTATAATTCCCATCATGCTCTGGGGCAGGTAAGGCTGTGCGTGGTACTGACCACTCAACACGCTGCTTGTACGTATGTATCAGTGCTGGAGATGTATTGTAGAGCACCGGTGCCGGTTGCAGTTGTGGGGTAATGTAATGTTCAGCAGCCTCCGGGCCTAAAAAGTACATATTGCCCATGCTCGCAGCGTGGTGCTAAAACCTCTGTCCTGGCGTGCTTCCTGTAAGGAAAGGGTAAGTCTATGACGTTCTACTCTGCTCCCGTGGTCGCCACAGCAACGGCTGGACGCTCTGCATTGCCAAATGCAGAATCAATTCTTACGGGGTTCGTTTGTATTTTTTCTGTTTCTCATTGATGTTTTTATTCACTTAAATATTCTGCAACAACGGCCCAGACATCGAGAATGAAAAAAAACAACTTACAAGCGAACACAGCTGAACTTAACTTCTATCTAGTCTGGCTTCATTTCAATTCAACTTCCTACTTGCAGCAGCCAATCAGATGATCCTGAGTGAGTCATCCGATCTGCCTCCTGCAACCAATCAGCTGAGCCCAAGTGAGTCATCTCACCTGCCTCCTGCAACCCAAACTGCTGTGGTTTGTGGCCAAAAGGCACATGTAATTTGCGGTGGGTGTGCATGAGTAATAATGAGCTATGGGGACGGTGCAAGTTCCAACATGTCATGAGCATGTGCACTTCCAACACGGGAATAAGGTTGCCATGAAACATTTTTCATGCCAGTCTTCCTTCAGAGGAGGAATTGTCCTGCATTATGTAGTGTCTTTTTAAAGTAGAAAATAAAAATTGTTCCTGTTTTCTACATGCCTCTTTTCAAATCCAGATAACCTCATTGGCATAACAGTTCTATAGGTGTTACCAAAGTAATAAATTGCAGTGTTGTTAAGTGCCGTCGACTCATGGCGACCCTCTGGATAGTTGTCCTAAACTGTGCTTGATCTTCAGTCAGGCCGCTCATTGTTGATAGAGTGGCACTTGTAGCTGCTGCTATTGTATCAATCCATCTCATTGCTGGCCTTCCTCTTTTGCGGTGACCTTCTACCTTGCCAACCATTATGTCTTTCTGTAACAATCTCGCTTCGCATGATGTGTCCAAAGTCTGAAGTCTTGTCATCTGAGCTTCTAAAGAAAGCTTGGGTTTGATCTTCTCTAGTACTGACAGGTTTGTTCTTTGGGCAGTCCATGATATACACAACATTCGTTACCAGCACCATAATTCAAAGGCATCAATTTTCTTCCTGTCTATCTTTTTCACTGTCCAACTTTCGCATCCATATGATGTTATTGAAAATACATGGCTTGGACAAGTCAAATCTTTGTGTGGAGAGACATCTCTATTCTTGAGAATCTTGTCTAGGTCCTTCATAGCCATTCTGCCAAAAGCAGTGCGTCATCAGATTTCTTGACTGCTTGTCCTTTCTTTATTGATAGTTGAACCAAGTAGGTTAAAATTCTCCAGTATTTCACTTTCTTCTCCATCAATTATGAACTTATTGATTTTGCCAGTTGTCAGGATCTTTGTCTTTACGTTAAGGTGCAGGCCCATTTTAAGATTATGTTCCTTGATCTTGAGAAGCAAATGTTTCAGATCGTCTTCACTTTCAGCCAGTAATATGGTATCATTGAAAGTCATTGAAAAATCAGTGCAAAATCAACTTCAGGATCACTTGGACTTACATGCACCACTGGACATTCACCAGCATGGCTTCAAACCACAACACAATGTTGAAACCTTGCTCACCTCTCTGTTTGATAAACTTTTAAGAGGTATCAACATTAAGAATGCATTTCTGCTAGTATTCATGGATGTTTCAGCTGCTTTTGACACAATATCTCATTCTAAGCTACTGCACCATTTGCATCATATAGGTTTACAAAAGAATACTCTAAACTGGTTTAGCTCTTACCTGGAAGGTTGTATGCAACAAGTCAAATGTGACCAAAAGAAATCTTTGCAATTCCCAATCATTCAAGGAGTGCCACAAGGTTCAGCTTTATCTTCTATTCTGTTCAACATTTATATCCAACCTTTATGCAATATTATTAAACTACACAAATTTCATTATCACCTTTATGCTGATGACATCATGGTATATACTCCAATTGTTTTACAGTCTCTTGACTTTTCAGCAATTTCTAGATGTCTCCAAGACATGAATACCTGGCTTTTAAATAATAACTTTACACTTAATTATGACAAAACGGAGGTAATGTTTGTACTAGGAACCCTAATTTCATTCCTCCGAATACTATTGATTTACTAGGTAGGCCCATCATAGTTAAAAACGAAATCAAATACCTTGGCATAATTTTGGATAACACTAATTTCAATTGTGGTCTGCTTTGTTGAACGTGGAATATCAACGTGTATACTTGCAAAACATTCAAAAGAACCAAAAACTGTAGTAAGCTTCTTTTTATTTTATTTTTTCTTTGCTTTCAAGATACAAGATACAAAATCAGGATTCCTTCTTCTCTCATTTAATATATCCCAAAAAAATCTCTTAAAAATATTTGGAAGAGAAGAACCCCCAAGTGAACTCATTCGATACTGCTTTTAAAACACAGGTCTCGACGCTCTACTCCGGCGCCTATTGGCGTTTCAAAACAAGGAGAGAGAACGTGGGCAGCATAGCATGTCTGATATGGTCTCCTGAAGAAAACATTTGAAACGCCAATAGGCGCCGGAGTAGAGCGTCGAGACCTGTGTTTTAAAAGCAGTATCGAATGAGTTCACTTGGGGGTTCTTCTCTTCCAAATATTTTTAAGAGATTTTTTTGGGATATATGAAATGAGAGAAGAAGGAATCCTGATTTTGTATCTTGTATCTTGAAAGCAAAGAAAAAATAAAATAAAAAGAAGCTTACTACAGTTTTTGGTTCTTTTGAACGTTTTGCAAGTATACACGTTGATAATTTTGGATAAGGCATTGAACCTTAAATCTTACATTGCTAAAACTGCTAACAAGGCCTATCATCGTCTAAAGATTGTGTAAAAACTAAGGCCATTACTCCATCAAGACCATTTCCGTACCGTTTGTCAGGCTCTCATCACCCCCCTCCTAGATTACAGAAATCTGCTTTATCAAGGCCTCCCTCAGCTAATTCTACATCCTCTCCAGATGGTTCAGAATACTGCTGCACGTATTATTACTGGTTCAGCAAAAATGGATCATATCTCCCGTGTTCTACAACAATTGCACTGGCTTCCTGTAAGTGTCAGGTCAAAAGTCAAGACACTTAATTATCTTTAGGATTTACAATCACCTATCAGCAGATGCATTATAAAATATTAGAACTAGAGATGTTATCAATAGACCAAGAAGAAGCAGCGCCAATAATGACAACATAATTGGTACTCCTGTTGGATACTGTAGGACTAAACAAGCAACTTCAAAAAGAGCTCCTTCCTTACTGGCTTCCAAACTTTGGAACTCTCTCCCCATGGACTTTAGAATTATGACTGATATTAAAGATTTTCGCAAGGCCTTGAAGACCCTGCTATTTGCTGAAACTTATGATTTGATATATAATCAATAGTTTTTACCAATAGGTCCATTTTATTACATTAATTCTTTTAGTTTGTTTGTTAATGTCTTATCTACCCTATTTTATTTGTAACCTTCCATTTGTATTGTGACCACTTTGATTGAAGGATAAGGTGGGATATAAATCTGTCTAAATAAATAAATAAATAATCAGCATAGGGAAGGTTGTTGATGAGTCTTCCCCACCAGTCTTCACACCTCAGTTGTCTTCATACAGTCCTGCTTTGTTCGGCATTAAATTAAACAGGTTGGGGCTTTGTATGCAAAATAGGAGGAACCGTCCTTGAATGGTTCAAATCATACATTTCAAACAGACTCATACAGATACAATTAGGCAAAGAAACATCAGAAACCTTCCCTCAAGGCCAGGGTATCCCTCAGGGATCGGCACTCTCTGCCCTCCTCTTCAATTTATACCTCCAACCAATTACAGACATATTCAAGAAGTATGAAATTAACCATTTCATATACGCGGACGATATCATGCTCGCCATCCCCATAAACACCAACAACCCCAAATACGATAGACTACTCCAATGCATGAATGAGACCACCATATGGCTTGAAAACAACCACCTAAGCATCAATCTCAAAAAGACTGAAGCAATGTTCATAACGAGAAAAACCTGACATGGACCACAACTACCCTACCACAATCACAATAAATAACACACCAATACCTATTAAAAAGGAGGTAAAATACCTTGGAATAATTCTGGACCATTCACTCACCATGATCCCACACATAAAACATACAGTAAAAACGATATTCTATAAACTCAAGACAATACAACACCTGAGACCCCTACTCAACACACATGACTTTAGATCAGTGGTCAACTCCCTCATCACCCCCACTTTGACTACTGCAATAGCATTCTAAATGGCCTACCACTAAAAAGCATATACCTCCTCCAAAGAGCACAAAACATATGTGCCAAGATGGTCACAAAAGCTAAGCTAACAGACCACGTGACCCCAATACTACTAGATCTTCATTGGCTCCCCATAAGCAGCCGAATAAAATATAAAATCCTCCTTACTACCTTTAAACTCCTCAATAACATCTCTCCCTCCCAACTATCTACCCTATTACAAACCCCATCAGAAACTAGAACACGAAGACAGAACGCAACCCACTCCCTCAACATAAAAACTAATTTCAGAAGGACCAGAGCAACGACAAGTGATAGAGCCTTCTCCTTTGCTGCCCCTACCCTCTGGAACGAAATCCCTTTAACCCTCCGCAAAATAAAAGACCTTCACCAATTCAAAAAAGAACTAAAAACATACCTTTTCACAAAACACTTTGAGATCCCCTACCAACAAAAAACCTCTCCGATACAATCACAGAAACACATTCACAGTTCTCAAGACAGAACAAATGATTAAACATAAGAAAGACACTTACTCTACTCTGCCTTACCCTACAGACAAAGATTTACACAAACAAATGGCTATATCTCTATTGTAAATAATACCGGTAACTCAATTATGTTGTGATGACCTGTACATAGTTTGAATAGTGTTATTCTAGTTAATGTTCAAAACATGTTCAATGTAACTAAACGTGTACATAGTTAACACAAGTTCCATGTAAAATATACAGAAGTATATTGATTTTTGTTCGATGTGAACCGCCCCTGATCTCTGGAAGGGGCGGTATATAAGAAACTGTTAAATAAAAATAAAAAATAAAAATATACCTTTGCTTATTTTAAACCATTCTGTTTCTCCTTGTTCCATTTGAACTATTGCTTCTTGAGCAATGCAAAGCTTGTGCAAGAGAACTATCAGGTGCTCTGGGATACCCATGCTTCTTAATGTGGCCCAGAATTTCTCATGATTTACAGTCAAAAGCCTTGCTGTAGTCAATAAAAACATTTGGATATCCTTTTAGTATTTTATGTTTTCAAGGATCCATCTCACATCCGCGATGATGTATTTCATCCTCGCCCTTTCCTGAACCCTGCTTGCATTTCAGGCAGTTCTCGTTCCAGGTATGGCTGTAGTCTCTGCTGAATGATCTTAGTAGAATCTTGCTGGCATGTGGGATCAGAGCGATTGTGTGAAAATTTCCACAGTCAGTCAGAACACCTTTCTTCAGTATTGATATAAGCACAGATCTTTTCCAGTCAGTTGGCCATGAATTTGTCTTCCAGATTTCCTGACAGAGCCTTGTAAGTATGGTAACAGCTTCATCCCATTGCTGTAATACATCAGCAGGAATGCCATCAATGCCCGATGCTTTGATAACTACTACTACTGAGCATTTGTACGCAGCGCTGCACAGACATGTAAGAGACAGTCCCTGCTCATCAGAGCTTACAATCTAGTCATGACCGACAACAAAGAAGGTGTAGAGAGGGATAAAACAAGGGGGAAAGGTAAAGAAACAAGGAGTCAATGCTGCTTCGACTTCTTTCTTTTTAAAGTACAGGTTGAAACGGCTGTTGATCCACTTGATCTTTATGGTATAATGACTCTATGAGTACAGTGAAAAGTGGAAAGAAATAATGTATGAGATAATAAAATAAACTCAGAATACAGAGAAGAGAATAACGAGGACAGTTGTAAAACGCTAGCAGGCCCTGTTAAGTAGTCCAAGGAAACGTTTGGTCTGAACGTCACATTGAGGACCATTGTCAGGGCAGGATGAGAGTGAGAGTCCAGTGGTAGAGGTTTGAAAAGTCTCTCTTTCAGTTTCCCCTCAGCCCCGATAGTCACTTGCTCAAAAAAACTTTCACCCCTACCGTCGCCCCAGTCAGTCACTCCCCAGCAAATCCAATCACCCAGTTTCAGGAGGGAGACATTTTGACCAGTCTTGGTTTTGAACTTATGTCCCAAAATCAGTGCTTCTGACAAATGAAATCAGTACTGCGGGTTGCATAATGCTTCAGAATAAAATTGCCTATAATCTCCCTATTGGAACTAGATATCTTGACAGCTCTGATAATGATAAGAACATAAGATGTGCCATACTGGGTCAGACCAAAGTCCATCAAGCCCAGTATCCTGTTTCCAACAGTGGCCAATCTAGGTCACAAGTACCTAGCAGTTTCCCCAGAAGACATAGGTTCCACAATGCTTGTATTGGGACAAGCAGTGGATTACCCAGGTCCCCTTTAATAATGGCTTACAGACCTTTCCTCCAAGAACTTCTCCAAACCTTTTTTAAACCCTGCTACACTAACAGCTTTTACTACATCCTCTGGTAACAAATTCCAGTTTGATTACGCATTGAGTGAAAAAATATTTTCTCTTATTATTCTTATATGCGTTACACCTGTAGCTTCATTGCATGTCCCCTAGTTTTCTACATTTTGATGGCGTAAACAATTGATCTACATTTACCCGTTCCACTCCATTTATTAATTTATACAATTCTATCATATCTCCCCTCAGCCGTCTCATTTCCAGGTTGAAGAGTCCTAACATTTTTAGCCTCTCTTCATAGGGGTATCCTTCCATCCCCTTTACCATTTTAGTGGCTCTTCTCTGTACCTTTTCTAATAATGCTATATTTTTTTTAAGACGCGGAGACCAGAATTGCACACAATAATCAAGGTGTGGTCGCACCATGGAACGATACAAAGGCATTATGATATCCTTTGTTTTATTCTCCATTCCTTTCCTTACAATTCCTAGCATTCTATTTGCCTTCTTAGCTGCCCTGCACACTGGGCAGAGGGTTTCAACCTGTTATCCACGATGACAGCTAAATCTTTTTCCTGGGTGGTGGTTCCTAATGTGGAACCTTGCATTGTGTAAGGAGTGGCGTAGTGGTTGGGGCAAGGTACTTCAGGTCGGGGGTTCAAATCCCACTAGAGGACAGCAACCTTGGGCTGGAAGGACTGGGGTTTCTAGTCCCACAGATGCTCCTTGTGGTCTTGGGCAAGCCACTTAACCCTCCATAGCCCATGTTCCCTGTAAAATAGTTATCTCCAAGTTATAATGCCCTGTTCAATGTAATTTCAGTTTGTTCAATGTAAACCGCACTGATGCAGAATAGCGTGGTATATGAGAATGTAAGTAAATAACCATAGTTTGGGTTGTTCTTCCCTAGATGCATAACTGCACTTGTCCACATTAAATTTCATCTGCCATTTGAATGTCCATTCTTCCAATTTATTAAGGTTCTCCTGCAATTTTTCACAATCCTATTAGGCTATCTGCACATTTGATTACCTCACTTGTTGTTCCCATTTCCAGGTCATTTACAAATATGTTAAAAAGCAGTTGACCCAGCACAGATCCCTGGGGTACTCCACTATACACCTTTCTCCATTGGGAAAATTGGTCTTTCTATCTTTTAACCAGTTCCTAATCCACAATAGTATACTGCTTCCTATCCCATGACTTTTTAATTTCTCCAAGAGTCTCTCATGAGGGACCTCATCAGAGCTTTTTGGAAAATCCAGATACACTACATCAACCAACCCACCTTTGTCTATGTTTATTTCCACCTTCAAAAAATAAAATTAGTAAAACTAGACCTTCCCTGGCTAAAGCCATATTGGCTGTCTCCCATTAAACCATGACTATCTTACATGTTCAGAAATTTTGTTCTTAATAATGGTTTCTACTATTTTTCCCGGTACTGACATCAGGCTCATCAGTCTGTAGTTTCCCAGATCACCCCTGGAACCTTTTTAAAAATTGGCACTACATTGGCCATCCTCCAGTCTTCTGGTATTACTGATGTTTTTAATGATACTTCACAGATTAGTAATAGTAGGTCTGCAATCTCATATTTCAGTTCTTTCAACACTCTTCCGATCCACGTGATTTGCTACTCTTCAGTTTATCAGATAGTCATAATACATCTTTCCGATTTATCAATATTTCTTTCAATCCTTCTGCTGTATCAGCTTTAAATACCATTTCAGGCATGGGTAACTTCCCTACATCTTCTTCAGTAAAGAACGAGCAAAAAATTTATTCAGTCTCTCCTCTATGGCTTTGTCCACTCTTAGTGCCCCTTTTACCCCTCTATCATCCAATGGTCCAACTGACTCTCTCACAGGTTTCTTCATACAAATGTACTTGAAAATGTTTTTATTATGCATTTTTGCTTTCACAACAAGCTTTTTTTCCAAATTCTCTCTTTGCCTGCCTTATCAATGCCTTGCATCTAACTTGCCAATGCTTATGTTGTTTCCAGTTTTCATCATTTGGCTGCTTTTTCCATTTCCTGAAAGATGCTTTTTTTGGCTACAGCAGCCTCTCTGACCTCACCTTTAAACCATGCTGGCAATTTTTTGGACTTCCTTCCACTTTTCTTAAAGCATGGAATCCAACTGGTCTGGGCTTCCAAGATTGTATATTTAAACATCTCCCATGCTTGATGTAAATCATTTACCTTTGCAGCTGCTCCTTTTAGTTTTTTCTTAACTGTTTTCCTCATTTTATCATAGTCTCCCTTTTGAAAGTTAAAAGGTAGTACTGTGGATTTCCTTGCCGACCTTCCTCCATTTATTAAATCAAACCAATCATGTTATTATCACTATTGCCAAGTGGCCCCAACACCCTTATCACTTGCACCAGATCTTGTGTTCCACTAAGGACTAGGTCCAAAATGGCTTCCCTTCTGGTCGGTTCGTGAACCAGCTGCTCCGAGAAGCAGTCATTTATTTCATCTAGAAACTTTATCTCCCTAGCATGCCATGTTGTTACACCGACCCAGTTGATACCATGGTAATTGAAATCACCCATTATTATTACCGTGTTGTAACTTTTGTTAGCTTCCCTGATTTCTTTGAGTATTTCATCATCCATTTGTTCATTATGGCCAGGCAGTCGATAGTACAGCCCCACTGCCATCGCCTTCCCCTTTTTACATGGAATTTCAATCCACAGAGATTCTACAGTGTTTTTTGTTTCCTGCAAAACTTTAATCTTGTGTGACGCAATTCCCTAACATAGAGCGCAATCCCTCCACCAATTTGATCTACTCTATCATTGCGATATAATTTGTACCCAGGTATTAGTGTCCCACTGGTTGTCTTCCTTGTACCATGTCTCTGATAAACCAATCATATCCAACTTCTCATTCAGCGCTATATATTCTAACTCACCCATCCCATCTTATTTTTTAAACTTCTAGTATTTGTATACAAGCATTTTAGAGGCTGTATTTTATTCATATTAATCTGGTTACCAGTAAGCAGGGGTAATTTGGAATCTTTAAGTTCTATCTGCTCTGTACTTAAGGGCATTTGAGTTACTTTTGTCTTGATTAGAACCTCTCTGTTGATATACACTAGTATCCTTCAAGGATACACTGTTCCGAACCATGTGCTCTTTGGCGACTGTCGGCTTTCCCCTATTATCTAGTTTAAAAGCTGCTCTGTCTCCTTTTTAAAGGTTAATGCCAGCAGCCTGATTCCATCCTAGTTAAGGTAGAGCCCATCCCTTTGGAAAAGCCCCTCCTCGCCCCAAAATGTTACCCAGTTCTTAACAAATCTGAAACCCTCAATCTCCAGGAACAAGCAGGAATGTAGTCTTCACATATGGGTATCGTCAGTACCGACGGAGCCTGCGCGGGAATGCTCCCCATCATCCAATAGGAAAGCTTTTGGGAGCATCCCACAGTGCCTGCGTGCTGCCTTCCCACCTTTCCCAACTGTCCCTCTCCAGTTCTTCGTTTTCCACAGAGCTGACAGGTTCCTGTCACCGCAGAAAAAAATCCCTTCTATTCTTCTTTTTTGTGGTCGCGTCTGCCTTCCCTCGACGCTACACCGGTACCGCCGGTTCTTCTTCTTTCTTTCTTTTCTTCTGGAGTCTTTCCAGTAATTTTCTCTCAGGTGCAGGCCCAATGTTTCCTTCAGAATGGAAAAACCCGCTTCGGGTTTTAAAAAGTGTTGTAAGTGTGGGGGTACCATCTCTGTCACCGACACCCATGAGTGGTGCCTCAAATGTTTAGGTCCTGACCACTCTATTTCAAAGTGTGTTGACTGTGGGATGATGTCGAAAAGGGGCCGGCAGAACTGAACTGCTAAACTTAGCATCCCTTTTTCCCTCCGATGCAGCCTCTGTGGCATCGACGTCTTCCAGGGCTGCGTCTTCCTCCCATGGATCTCAGGTAACTAAACATAAATCTAGCCAGTCCTCAAAGGGTAGATCTCCTTCTAAACAGCGAGATGCCTCTGGCGTTGCCCTTGAGGGACTTTCACTGGCAAAACTGCGCCGGCGAGAGGCTTCGGCTTCCAAAGCACTAACGGGGCTCCAGGATGTTCTCGAGGCTTCAACCTCAGCAGAACTACTGGTGCCATGCTCTGGGGTACCGGCCGCTTCTTCCGGTACCGATACCCAAGCATCAGCAGCATCAACAGACCAGAGATTCTTGGTTATTCAACGCAGTGTGGCGGCTCTTCTCACAGCCTCGATGCCCTTGAAACCGCTTCCGACAATTCAACTGGTACCGGCACCGACTGCATCGACATCGGCAGGTATTCTACCGGGACCGAGTCATGCGTATCCATCTGGTATCGACAGGTCGGTACCAGAACACTCCGTTGCCGACTTCGATTGGTACCGGTACCGTGCCTTGCACGATCACCCGGATTGGAGATACTTCAAATCCTCGGATGAGTCTGAAGACTCTGAAAGCTCTGCCGATACCAGAGTACTTCTTCCTGAGGGTTCTTCTTCTCCTCAGCATAGGATGTCTCCACCAGAGGATATGTCCTTTCAGGATTTTATCTGAGATGTGGCTCAAGGTCTTTCCATCACAGTGGCTCCTGAAAAAGAGCCTAGGGCAAAGGAATTAGAAATCCTGCAATACCCTAAAGCTCCCAAGGAGGCAGCTACCTTACCTATTCATGAGATCTTGCATGATCTCATGTTAAGGATGTGGGAAACACCTCTAACCACATCTCCTCACTCTCGAAGACTCGATACCATGTATCGAGTTCCTCCTTGTCCTGGGTTTCAGAAGACTCAATTACCACACCATTCCATGGTGGTGGAGTCAGCAACGAGAAGGATAAAGAGTGCAAAAAGGCATGCATCTAATCCTCCAGGACGTGAGTGTAGGACTCTTGACGCCTTTGGATGTCGAACCTTCCAGGCTCCTATGCTTTCTGCTAGGATCAGTTCCTATATCTTATATATGGGAATGTTCCTTAAGGAGGTCACAGGAGATTTAGAGCTTATGAGCCCTCTTCTTCCTGATGATAAGAGGCAAGATTATCTCGCCCTTGTCAAACATGCTCAGGATGTTTCCAAGTTTGTGAATCGTGCATCTTTTGACTGCTTTGAGTGCATAAGCAGAACTTCTGCCATTGTCATAGGTGCACGTAGGATTACCTGGCTCCAAGCATCTGACTTGGAAATTTGGGTACAGGATAAACTAGGGAATATTCCTTGCACAGGAGAGAATCTCTGGCAAGAATTGGCAGGAAAAAGCTAATGAGATAGATGCTGACAATATCACTTTGGATAGATTGTCTAAATCTACAGCTGATCCTGCGAGGACAAAATCCTCTAAGAAACCATTCTTCAGTAAGAAGAAGAAGTTTTATCCCTCCTATACCCAACAGGGGCATCGTTTAGGTCAGTCTGCCCAAAAGGGACAGCAGCAACAACCTAGACAAAGAAAGACAAAAGCAGCTAAGCCTCAACCGGCTCAGCAGACTCAGCCTCCACAGGGGCTTTGACTCCTATCAAGAGAACTTTGCCTTCCTGGTCCTGAACGGCCCAGAACCCTCCACCATTCCAGGAAGGTTATGTCATTTGCCCCCAGATGGGGTCAGATAACAGCAGAAAATTGGACTCTGTCTATTTTAAGAGAGGGGTACAAGCTTCATTTCCTCAGCATGCCCCCTCCTACAATGGTAAGACAGTTCAATTATCAGACCTCTCTCAATGACCAGTTAGGTCAAGACGTCACTGTGCTTCTTGCCCAAGGGGCAATAGAAGAGGTACCTATTCCCCAATGGGGTACAGGGTTTTACTCCCCCTATTTCCTTATTCCAAATAAAACAGGAGGACACAGACCCATTTTAGACCTCAGAGAATTGAACAAATTCCTGTTCAAAATGATTTCTCTAGGACCTCTGCTGCCATACCTTCAGAATCAGGACTGGCTTTGTTCTCTAGATCTCAAGGATGCGTACACTCATGTTCTCATCCATCCAACTCCTTCGCTTTCTGTTTCAAGGGAAGCACTACCAATACAGGGTTCTTCCTTTTGGCCTGGCCTCTGCACCAAGGGTGTTCACAAAATGCATGGCTGTGGTGGCAGCATTTCTCCGCACCCTAGGAATATTCGTCTTCCCTTACTTAGACAACTGGCTCATTCGAGCCCCTTCAGAGCCAGAGACCAGGGTTGCTCTCTCTCGTACAATGCACATTCTTCAGTATTTGGGACTTGTCATAAACTTCCCAAAATCCAACCTTGCTCAGTCCCTGGAGTTTATAGGAGCTCTGCTGGATACCAGACAGACAAGGGCCTACCTTCCACAGCCCCGCTGCCTTCGCATTGTGCAGTTAGCTTCCCAAGCAGTGCTAAAACCTCACCTCACTGCTCGGGAAATGTTACAGTTGCTAGGCCACATGCCATCCACCGTGCATGTGGTTCCTTATGCTCGCCTCCATATGAGGGCAGCCCAGTGGACTTTATCCACTCAGTGGACTCAGGCGTCAGGTTGCCTGTCAGACAAAATAGCAAACTCAGATCGCCTTATTTTGTCCCTCCAATGGTGGCAGTCACCCCAAAACCTTTTGGTGGGGTCTCCTTTTCAGCATCCCCCACCCCAAGCCACTCTAACAACAGATGCCTCACAGGTGAGTTGGAGAGCCCACCTGCAAGGCCTCTCTACCCAGGGTACCTGGACTCCACAGGAGGCCTATCTACACATTAATCTCCTGGAACTCAGAGCAATCTTCCTTGCTCTTCGAGTATTCCACACCCAGCTCAGCTACAAGACAGTCCTAGTTCAAACGGACAATCAAGTAGCCATGTTCTATGTGAACAAGCAGGGCGGAACAGGCTCTCTGTCGCTATGCAACGAAGCTTTGCAACGATGGGCCCTCGCCAGAGAGCATCAGATTCATCTCCTGGCGGTGTATCTTCCAGGCATTCAAAACTCTTGGGCAGAGAGACTCAGTCGAGTTCTGCTTCCACACGAATGGTCTCTTCATGCAGACCAGGTGGCCAAAATTTTTCAAATTTGGGGAACCCCAGACATAGACTTCTTTGCAAGTCCGCTGAATGCCAAACTTCCCCGGTTCTGTTCCAGAATTCCGGCTCAGGGTTGTCAGGCCAGGGATGCTTTCCTCCTCCATTGGGGCCAGGACTTCCTGTATGCCTTTCCACCCATTCCCCTAATTCCCAAAACCCTGTTCAAGCTTCAGAGAGACAGAGGTCATATGATTTTCATAGCTCCACATTGGCCACGGCAAATGTGATACCTTCTGCTCCTACATCTCTCTCAAACTCCGCCTCTGGAGTTAGGATCTGCTCCAAATCTCCTTTCTCAGGAGGACGGGATGGCTCTGGCATCCCAATCCCCAGTCTCTGCATCTCAGGGCCTGGTTGCTGAAATCCTAGAACTTCACGGTCTTAACCTTTCTCAGCAGGTAAAGGATATCCTTTATGCTTCCAGAAAGCCTTCCACAAGACGCTCTTATGTCTCAGCTATAAACTCAACTGGAGAGGGACAGTTGGGAAAGGCGGGAAGGCAGCACACAGGCGCTGTGGGATGCTCCCAAAAGCTTTCCTATTGGACGCTGGGGAGCGTTCCCCGCAGGCTCTGTCGGTACCGACGATACCCATATGTGAAGACCAAATTCTTGCTGTTCCCGGAGATCACCTGTTACAGGTGAGTAACTATACTTTCTTGCACCATTGTTTCTGCCTGCCTTTTAGGTCTTGCATGTGGAACAGGAAGCATTTCAGAGAGTGTTACCCTGGAAGTTCTGGATTTCAACTACCTACCTAAAAGCCTAAATTTGGCTTCCAGAATTTCCCTACCACACTTTCCTATGTTTTTGGTATCAACATGTACCAAGACAGCAGACTCCTTTCCAGCACTATCTAAGACATTGTCTAGGTTGCACATAAGGTCCGCTACCTTCTCACCAGACAGGCATGTTACCAGGCAATCCTCATGTCCACCAATCACCCAGCTATCTACATGCCTAATGATCGAATCACCAACTATAACGGCTGTGCTAACCCTTCCCTCATGGGCACGTGGCCTTGGAGAAATCTTCCCGGTGTGAGAGGGTTTTACATCACCTGGAGGACAGGTCCTAGCTACAGAATCACTTCCTGTCTCACCAGGGTGATGCTCTCCTATCACATGACCTCTCTCCTCCATGGCAACAGGGATGCTGCCAGACTGGAGGTGGGACTTTAGTACTACGTCCCTGTAGGTCTCAGCTATGTACCCTCTCTGTCTTTCTTATGTCCTCCAAGTCTGCTACTCTAGCCTCCAGAGATTGGATTCGTTCCCTGAGAGCAAAGAGCTTCTTGCACTTAGTGAACACTGTGACAACGCACCGCCTAGCCTGTGGCGTAAGCAGGCCAAGGGGATGTGAGCCACACAGTGAGGGTGAGTTTAAAAGAGTCCTTGTTAGTGCTGAAGCCTTCCTACTGTAGTTGTGGAGTGAGTGACGACAGCCAAGGTTGGGTTTCCAAAGTAAGTAATGCTTTATTCATGCATAAGGTATTTGCACAAAGTATAGCAAAGGACACCGTACAGGACTTACTCCCCCGCCACAGAAGTATAATGGTAACCTTCTGTACCAAATAAAAGTTCAAGTGTTCATATAGCTTCTCCTGATACTTCTCAGGGACACATAAAATATTTACAAGCTTTCATCATTCTTCCAGCTTCATTACTACAACAGGGCTTCAATCTTCTAATACTGCTTTCTCAGTATCTATTGGTAATAAAGAATCTTTCTCCTGTTGTACTTCTTTCTAGTGTCAAACAGCTTCCCATAGAAATGGCAATCTCCACAACTCTGGCTTATTAATGACTGCCTTCTTGTGTAGGAGCAGTTTCTCTCTATTGCCTTCTATTCACAGCTGTATCACATGAAGCTTTGATTCATTCCATTCACTAGAACGCTGCTATCTCTCATGCAAGTTCTAGAACATTGGCTTAAGGCTTCTCAGCACTCAATCATCAATTAGGAATACTTATGGTTCTTCACTCTAACATGCAAATTCCACATTCCATTTCTGACTCACTGGAACTAGATAATGGAGCACCCAATTCCATTGCTTCCTCTTGGTTCTCAAAGGGTTCCCTTAGCTCTCTGCACGAATGCTGCCAATTATCCTCTTGCTGGCAAGCAGGTGTGTGCTCCTCTGAACTAGAGCTTAGGTCACGCTGTCTATACCATGGAAATGTTTGTAGCTTTCTAACAGGGACTTTTCTATAGTCCCTCCTCCTTCTATTAACTTTAGGTATATATTCAGGGTCTGGTTTACCCCTGCCTCTTTTAGCAAACAGTCTATTGTCAGTTCCTATAGACTGACTTCTCTCAAAGCTATTTACTTTATAAGGCTTAGAAGAGTTTGCTCTGACCTGGTTTTTGCAGCGTCTGCCTCTGGGGAACTCCCCTGACTCCAAGTCAGTATTCCAGGCTTCTGAATCCAGCTCTGGGTCACCTCCAGGGTTTTCTCTCTCATGGAGCTGAGGTCTGCCTGTGTCTCTTCCTGGACCACTTGCAGGAACTCTCCCTTCCCTGGTTCTCTCCTTAGTTCCTCTGGGCTCAGCCTTTCTGCTTGCACTGCTCAGTTCCTCTCCTCCTCGATTCCTCTCTCGAGTCTGGATCTCTCTCTGCCTCTGAATCCGAATCTGAATCTCCTGCTAACTGCTGCTTCCTGGTTATGAGTGCAGAGTGGCCCAATCCGGTCTGACTCCGCCCACCTCCCTGATTGGCTATGTCTCTGGGTTAGCCTAGAGCTAGGGTGTGGTTCTTTCCCTGCTCTTCTCTGCAGAGAATGTTTGTGAGCAGGAAACTTAACCCCTTCCTGTCCTGCCTCTCCAAGCCTCTGAGGTGACAGAAAGTGATTTAAACCCATTTTCTCCTGTTTCTGAGCCTCTGCCTTGTCACATAACCCCCCATTTAAGATATTCCGGGCTGGCTGAACAGCTCCAGAACAGCCCGGAATCCTTGAAAGGGCATCAGCGTTAAGGTGTAGCTTACCCGGCCTATGCTCTATGTGAAACTCGTAGGCTTGCAGGGCCATATACCACCTAGTCAAGCGGGGATTATGGTCCTTCATACTTGACAGCCATTTTAGGGGAGCGTGATCCGTTACCAGGGTGAAACGGCGGCCTGTTAAATAAAATCTAAGGGCCCCTATGGCCCATCGAATGGCCAAACACTCCCTCTCCACTGTCGAGTATTTTTGTTCTGCCGGCGCTAGCTTTCTGCTTAAAAACATTAAGGGGTGCTCCACTCCCCCATGCTTTTGTGAGAGGACGGCTCCTAGCCCGGTATCTGATGCGTCGGTCTGCAAAATGAATGTTTTACTAAAGTCTACCCCCTTAAGAATCGGGGCCGCGCACAACTGCTCTTTTAACCTGGCAAAGGCCTCTTCAGCTGTCGGGGTCCACTGCACTAGGTTGGGTGCATTTTTCTTCAACATATTCGTGAGGGGGGTACTTTCACTAGCAAAATGGGGCAGGAATCTTCTATAATACCCAATAAGGCCTAAAAAGCTCCTGATCTGCTTTTTGGTGGACGGTCGGGGGAAATCCCTTACACTCACTATTTTATCCATGAGTGGTTTCACTATCCCTCGTCCCACTAGATGCCCTAAATATTTTACCTCTTTCCCTCCAAAGAGGCATTTCGCAGGGTTCAACGTGATTCCTGCCTTTCTCATGTCCTTGAGTACTGCCTGGATCTGGGCTAAATGGAGGTCCCAATTATCGCTATGTATAATTACGTCGTCCATATAGGCTAGTGCGTATGAACGATGGGGACGTAAGACTATGTCAATCAGTCTTTGGCACGTTGCCGCGGCGCCTTGCAGTCCAAAGGGCATGCGGCGAAACTGATATAGACCAAGGGGTGTGCTGAAAGCAGTTTTGGGGCGAGATTCCCGGGTGAGGGGAATCTGCCAATACCCCTTGGTCATATCTAAGGTGGTGAGGTAGGTGGCTTGCCCGAGCTGATCTAACAGCTCCTCTATGCGAGGTAAGGGGTATGTATCGAATTGTGAGATGGAGTTTACTCTCCTAAAATCGATACAAAACCTTATGCTCCCATCAGGTTTTGGGACCATAACCACGGGACTGTTCCAGGGGCTGACTGACTCCTCAATCACCCCCATCTGGAGCATCTCATGGACCTGCCTAATCACCTCCTTGCGTTTTGCCTCTGGTAGCCTATACGGTCTTTGCCGTATTACCTCTCCAGGCGGGGTCACTATTTCGTGAGCAACCAACCGTGTTTCTCCCGGCATCGGGGTTAATACATCCGGGAAGCTTCCCAACAATCTCAACAGGGCCTGTTGTTGAACCCAGGAGAGCTCTGTCCCTAGCCTAGGAAGAGCTTTGGCCTTACAGTCCTCTAGCTGGGGTCCCAAATCCATCCCTGTGTTCTCCTCCCCTTCGGGGTCTGTCAAGCCCATCAACACGGCTCGGCCAGTAGACCCGAACCCACGTGAGCCTCTCACGGTGGTGTTCAACTCCGTGACCTCTTCTACTGAGGGAAAACCCACCCTTTCCATAATAAGCTGGGCTATCCTATCTCCTACTGTCACCTTGAACTCCTTCTGGGAGAAATTGAGAAGTAAAACCTTAATCACACCCCTAAAATCTGGGTCTATAACCCCTGCACCCACATCAATGTTGTCCTTCACAGCTAAGCCGGACCGTGGGGCGATTCGCCCATAACAACCTGGCGGAATTTCCAGCTGTATACCGGTCTCTATTAAGGCTCTACCCTGTCGAGGGACTATAGTGTCCTCTGCACTATAGAGGTCGAAACCTGCAGCATTCTCTGTGGCTCTTTTAGGAATCCTTGCATTAGGGGTGACCCTACAACATTTCAAGACAAATGTGTTTTTCTTATTGTGAGGGTCTTGAACAGAGATTCTCTCCCCAGCTGTCTTCTCTTGAGGTTTCGCAAATAATGGGGCTGGAATCATCCCTAGCCTGGGTTGGCTTCTCTGAGGGGTGGTTACTAGTTTTTCCCCATGCTCCTTCCTTCCAGGGTCCTTTTCTACCCTAGGGTGTTCAGGGTGTTTGGCCTCTGCAGTAGCCGCTAAACCTTTAGCTAGGCCCTTTCGAAATTGCGGCCAATCCCTGCCTAATACAATAGGATGGGGCAACCTTGGTACCACTGCTACTGGGATGTCCTTACTTAAACCCATTCCCTTTACTGTTACTGTGTGCCTTGGGTATGTTGTAGCAGCACCATGCACGCATCGAATCTTAATTTTATCCTCAGGGTGCTCTTTATCACTCCCACTCTGAGGTCCTATCTCCTTCCATAGACTTTCCGAGACCATAGACTGGTCTGCGCCTGAATCTAACAAGGCTTCAACCGGGATATTATTTACTGTGACCATCAGCAAGAATCCCTCCCCAACCTCCTTGGACTGGGTGGTGATTAGTGCTAGCCTAGTGCTACAATTCCTCCTGAGGTGTCCCTTTTGACCACAGGCAAAACACTTTCGCTCATTCATACCAGGGCTAAACAAAGGCCTAGATGAAGATTCACCCATCTGTACTCCTCCCTTCATTCCTCGTTCCCTCAAGACTGTACTTTCTGGAACACCTTTCCTCCTCTGACCTAAGGCCTGTGCCTCTAGGAACCGGTCAGCAAGGTCAACGGCGTCCTTAGTATTGTGGCAGTCTTGGAGGATTAGGAAGGACTGTACTTCCCTGGGTAGTGCTTCTAAGAATTGTTCAAGTATAATATCATCTATTACTGTGTCTATGCTCTTACCTTGTGGAGATAGCCATTTGTATGCCAAAGCCTTTATCTTATGGCATAAGGCCTGTGGTGTCTCGCCTGGGGTTAACCTGCACCCTCTTAAAAGTCGGCGATACACCACGGGTGTTAGGCCTATTCTGTCTCGTATTGCTTCAACGACAGCTCCATAATCGTTGGCTAGAGCACTGGGCATTTCCTTGTAGGCCGTGAGAGCCTCTCCCGTGAGGGATGGAGCCAATCGTATAACCCAGTGTTCTTTGGGCCATCCGCTCATGGTTGCTATGCGCTCAAACACTTCGAGGTGGTCATCAATATTAGCGTCCTTAGACCACTGGCCTAATGATAACGTTCCCTGTCCAAGCATTCCAAGTCCTGTGGCAGTTCCTAGCGAACTGGTCACATTTTGTAGAGTCTCCGACGTCCGCTTCTGCTCTTTCATCCAGGATCCTAGCATGTCCAACACCGGCTGCTGCTGGGCTCGTATCATCGCTGCCATCTTCTCTTGGGTCCGCACCGATCTTGCCTCCTGCTCCTGGAATCTCTCCGCTACCCAATCCATCAAGGTTGCGGCCTCCATTTTGGTGAACCTGTAGGGAATAGAAAAAGAAACACCAAGTGCGGTACCACCACACAAAGCACCTTCCTTTGCTCCCAGTTTAACTCTGCCAGATTACCACCCCCTTGTAGCAGTGTCCTAAGATGACCCTCTTAGCTACGGGTTACCTGCTACAAGTGGAGTATCTCGCTTGTCAGCAGTATGGTAGCCTTAATAACAGGAACTCTGGTCCTCCTCAGCTGAAACTTGTAATCTGCAGCACTGGTAAGCTCTTCAGGTATCTTGGTGAAAAAAAACTCTTTTTTTTTTTTTTTTTTTTTTTCTTTCAAAGTTTCAGAACTTTACTGGTATCTGTGGTTAATCACTTCTTCGGTGCAAGGCAGCAAATTTTTATAATCCGAAACAACTACGCCAAAACTCCACCCCCCTACTATGTGACAACGCACCGCCTAGCCTGTGGCGTAAGCAGGCCAAGGGGATGTGAGCCACACAGTGAGGGTGAGTTTAAAAGAGTCCTTGTTAGTGCTGAAGCCTTCCTACTGTAGTTGTGGAGTGAGTGACGACAGCCAAGGTTGGGTTTCCAAAGTAAGTAATGCTTTATTCATGCATAAGGTATTTGCACAAAGTATAGCAAAGGACACCGTACAGGACTTACTCCCCCGCCACAGAAGTATAATGGTAACCTTCTGTACCAAATAAAAGTTCAAGTGTTCATATAGCTTCTCCTGATACTTCTCAGGGACACATAAAATATTTACAAGCTTTCATCATTCTTCCAGCTTCATTACTACAACAGGGCTTCAATCTTCTAATACTGCTTTCTCAGTATCTATTGGTAATAAAGAATCTTTCTCCTGTTGTACTTCTTTCTAGTGTCAAACAGCTTCCCATAGAAATGGCAATCTCCACAACTCTGGCTTATTAATGACTGCCTTCTTGTGTAGGAGCAGTTTCTCTCTATTGCCTTCTATTCACAGCTGTATCACATGAAGCTTTGATTCATTCCATTCACTAGAACGCTGCTATCTCTCATGCAAGTTCTAGAACATTGGCTTAAGGCTTCTCAGCACTCAATCATCAATTAGGAATACTTATGGTTCTTCACTCTAACATGCAAATTCCACATTCCATTTCTGACTCACTGGAACTAGATAATGGAGCACCCAATTCCATTGCTTCCTCTTGGTTCTCAAAGGGTTCCCTTAGCTCTCTGCACGAATGCTGCCAATTATCCTCTTGCTGGCAAGCAGGTGTGTGCTCCTCTGAACTAGAGCTTAGGTCACGCTGTCTATACCATGGAAATGTTTGTAGCTTTCTAACAGGGACTTTTCTATAGTCCCTCCTCCTTCTATTAACTTTAGGTATATTCAGGGTCTGGTTTACCCCTGCCTCTTTTAGCAAACAGTCTATTGTCAGTTCCTATAGACTGACTTCTCTCAAAGCTATTTACTTTATAAGGCTTAGAAGAGTTTGCTCTGACCTGGTTTTTGCAGCGTCTGCCTCTGGGGAACTCCCCTGACTCCAAGTCAGTATTCCAGGCTTCTGAATCCAGCTCTGGGTCACCTCCAGGGTTTTCTCTCTCATGGAGCTGAGGTCTGCCTGTGTCTCTTCCTGGACCACTTGCAGGAACTCTCCCTTCCCTGGTTCTCTCCTTAGTTCCTCTGGGCTCAGCCTTTCTGCTTGCACTGCTCAGTTCCTCTCCTCCTCGATTCCTCTCTCGAGTCTGGATCTCTCTCTGCCTCTGAATCCGAATCTGAATCTCCTGCTAACTGCTGCTTCCTGGTTATGAGTGCAGAGTGGCCCAATCCGGTCTGACTCCGCCCACCTCCCTGATTGGCTATGTCTCTGGGTTAGCCTAGAGCTAGGGTGTGGTTCTTTCCCTGCTCTTCTCTGCAGAGAATGTTTGTGAGCAGGAAACTTAACCCCTTCCTGTCCTGCCTCTCCAAGCCTCTGAGGTGACAGAAAGTGATTTAAACCCATTTTCTCCTGTTTCTGAGCCTCTGCCTTGTCACAACACGTAAGACCCTTCAGCAACTGGGAGAAAATCATACATGTGGCACTCTATGCAAAAGACTGGAAAGCACCCATCTCGCTGCTAGACTGCTGTCTGTATTTTAGTTTTAAGGTTATGTTAATGTATTTTGTTGTGATGGAAACATGAAAACTGATGTTTTTACAACTGTCTTACATAGCATATAATCCCTATTACCCAATCCCTTGCAATTAACTTTTCCTGAACTGTCTATGGTTCTGTATTGTCTAAGTTACAACCTGACTGAGAGGGGCCATACCAAGTCCTGTTCACCACAGAGACCGCGGTGCGCACAGTAAAAAACGTCTCGACACATCATACCCGAGTCAAGGAACCTGTCGCAGCCCCGTCTCTGATCCAAACCCCAGAAGCCTGGGAAGTACAACCAACTAAGAGCAGCTTTTAAACTAGATAATAAGGGAAAGCCAACAGTCGCCCAAGAGTGCATGGTTTGGAAGAATGTATCCTTGAAGGATACTACCAAAAGCAGAGAGTTTCCAAAAAAAGAGTAAAGTAGCCCAAATGCCCTCGAGTATTTTGCAGACAGAGCTTAAAGATCCCAAATTACCCATGTCTACCAATAGCCAAATTAATATGAATAAAATACAGTCTCTAAAATGCTTGTATGCAAATGACAGAAGTATAAAAAATAAGATAGGAAAGTTAGAATATATAGCACTAAATGAGAGGTTAGATATGATTGGAATATCAGAGACATGGTGGAAGGAGGACAACCAGTGGGACACTGTGATACCTGGGTAAAAACTATATCGTAATGATAGAGCTGATCAAATTGGTGGAGGGGTTGCGCTCTATGTTAGAGAGGGCATTGAGTCACAAAGGATTAAAGTTTTGCAGGAAACAAAATTTGCTGTAGAATCTCTATGGATTGAAATTCCATGTAAAAAGGGGAAGACAATGGCAGTGGGGGTGTACTATCGACCACCTGGCCAGAATGAACAAATGGATGATAAAATGCTCAAAGAAATCAAGGAAGTTAACAAAAGTTACAGCGCAGTAATAATAATGGGTGATTTCAATTACTCCAGTATCAACTGGGTCAGTGTCACGGCAGGACATGCTAGGGAGATAAAGTTCCTAGATGAAATAAATGACTGCTTCTTGGAGCAGCTGGTTCATGAACCGACCAGAGGGGAAGCCATATTAGACCTAGGGGCTTGTTTATAAAGCCGCGGTAGCGGTTCGCGATCGTTATCGGAGATGCGGCCCCATTCGTGGAACACCAGATCTAGTGCAAGAGATAAGGGTGTTGGGGCCACTTGGCAATAGTGATCATAGCATGATCACATTTGATTTAATTAGTGAGGAGGGATAGTAAGGAAATCCACAGTACTACCTTTTAACTTTCGGCTATGTCTTCGACAACTTGGCCTTCATTATCAATCTGCAAACAACGGTTAGTTAAGTTCAATTTTCCATATACACCCCTTCAGCTGCTAACAAATAATCCAGTGCTAAACAATGTTCAGGAGCATTTACACCTGACCACCAGGACGTCTTTCTAGTGGTGGCATTATAAAACCTCTGGCTTAGACGAGTAATCTTTATTCCAGTCTGAGTAGTAGTGATGCAGGCTGCACAAGGGGGGAGTAAGGCAAAAATCATTCCAAGGGACCCCAGGGTTGTCTTTCTCCCACAGCTTCCACTGCACCCTGGCTCCCACGACGTGTGACAGGAGTAGGGTTGTAGATTCTTAGTCTCTTACGGTAGTGGTTGTCGTCGCAAAGTGAGCCGCAATGGAGTTTCAGGGTCATTTACGGAAGTTCAATGACCAGGTGCAGGAGTGGCTGCTGGCTTTACTCGACTGTGATGGATCCAAGGTTCAAGCTCTGCAACTTTAACTGCTGTTGGGGTTATTAAGGTCCCTTCCAATGCAGTGTCCTTCTCCGCTCTGTGATCCACACCGAGACCCCAAGCTTGAGAGGATGTAGAGGTTGATGGGCAGCTGATGACTCTGCAAAACAGAACTTAAAACCAATAGTTCTTGCCTAGTAATTTCAGATCCAATCTGTTTCATATCTCCTTTTATTCCTTGTACCATAGGCGGGGGTCGCCTATACAGAATCTCAAAAGGGGAAACTCCTAAAGACTTAGTAGGGGCTAAACATATCCTGAGAAGGGCTATAGGAAGAACTCAGAACTGGAGCTACTTCAGGTGAACTTCTTGGCAAAGGTTAGATAACTGAGATTTCAGGGTGCCATTCATGCATTCTACTGTTCCTAAATTCTGAGGTCTGTAGGCAATATGCATCTGATAATGTTAATATCTCGGGATCATACTTAATGGACTTGCTACCTGAGGTTATCAACCCTCATTCTTTGTACAGGGCCCCATGTGCATGCAAGGTTGTAAGGGCATACTTGGAATCTGTGTACACATTTAGACGGAGCCCTTTTCCTATTGTCAGTGCTCTAGTGAGAGCTATCAATTCAGCTTTCTGTGCTGAAGTTCCTGGGGCCAGAGCTGTGGACTCAACTACCAGTTCAAGGGTCACCCCTGCATATCCGGCACAACAATGTCCATTAATGATGATAGGGTTGTTTCCATCTACAAAGAAAGTCCGTTCAGGGTTCTCCAAAGGAACAGCAGTCAAATCCAGGCGACTTGAGAATACAGTGTCTATAGTTTCTAGACAGTCATGATCGGGGGGGGTCAAGACCAACTGGTAACAACGCAGCAGGATTCAGAGCTTGACTGACCATCAATTATACAACATACTTGGATACTACAACATCCGTGAATGAGTGAGCCAAAAACTTCCTTTGTGTTCCATGAGGGTCAGAACAAAGTGCGGTACAGTAACTTGAAGATTTTGTCCCGGGGTGAGCTTGTCAGCTTTGCTCACTAGGAGGGCTGTAGCTGCAACAGCTCTCAAACAAGGGGGCCAGCCTTTTGCAACTACATCCAATTGTTTTGACAGATAGGCTACTGGCCGTTGCCCAGATCCAAGAGATTGAGTCAACACTCCTAGAACATTTCCTTGTGACTCCTGGACATAGAGACTGAAAGGTATTCTGGACATCTGGTAGACCCAGAGCTGGTGCTAACATCACGTCAGAGCTGCATCCCATTCAAGTCCCAATTCCAATGGAGACTTTTCCATTCCTTTGATAGCTTGATACAAGGGTTTTGCTAGCAGCGCAAAATGGGGGATCCATATATGACAGTACCCTGCGGCACCTAAGAAGGCTCTCACTTGTCTCCTGGTGGCTGGAGTGGGAATACTGCATACAGCTTCTTTGTGTTCTGGTCCCAGGCGTCGAATTCCGCTGGACAACTGGAATCCCAGATATTTAACTTGTTTGACATAATCGCGTATTATTGTACACCGCCCTGATGGCTTGCCCTGGGCGGTATATCAAAATCTGCAAATAAAGTATAAAGTAAAGCTTGTGCGCCCGCCCGTTCATGGCAAAGGCTGATGCAGTCGGAGATCCAATGTACCATGGTATGCTTCGTGACCGGGCGGCCCGGCCTGTTGGGATCGTAGGACACGAACAGCTGAGAGCCCTTCCGAAGCAGGCCTGTCTTGAGGATATAGGTTCGGAGGGCCCTGATGCAGTCTAGCTTGTGTAGCCGCTCCTCCTCGGGGGAATAGTGTGGCTCAGGGTAGAACATTGGTAGCTCGATAACTTGGTTGATGTGGAATTCCGAAGCCACCTTGGGGATGAATTTGGGGTGAGTGCGCAGAGTGGCTCTGTCATGGAGCAGCTGGGTGTACGGGGGGGGGGGGGTGCCAGGGGTGCCACCAGCACCTGGAGCTCGCTCATTCTGCGAGTGGACGCGTAGCTATCAAGAAGAGCGTTTTCCATGTCAGGTGCTTCATCAAGGCTGTTAGGAGAGGCTTGAAGGGTGGCTGAGTCAACTGCTGCAAGACCACGTTGAGATCCCATGCCAGGGCAGGAGCTCATACAGGGGGCCGCAAGTTGTTGAGGCCTTTCATGAAGCTCGCCACCAGAAGTGAGGAGGCAATGGATGTGTCGCCTTCATGGACGTGGAAGGCCATAATGGCTGCTAGGTGGACACGGACGGAGGTGGTTTTTAGCCCTTGTTCGGAGAGTGCCGTGAGGTACTGCAAGACGCATGGAATGGGGCAAGTCGACGGGCTAAGCCCTCTAGGAGTGCACCAGAGGCTGAATCGTTTCCACTTGAGGCCGTAGGATTTTCTGGTGGAGGGGCATCTGGCTGCCAGGATGATGTGTTGGACCTCCTCCGAGATGCTGAGTGATGAGAGGTTCATCCACTCAACCTCCAGGCTGTTAACGCAAGGGCCTTGAGGTTGGGGTGCAGGATGAGATTGTCGTCCTGGGTGAGCAGGGACGGCTGAAGGGGGAGGTGGAAGGGATGCTCCTATGTGAGGTGTAGAAGGGTTGGGAACCACATCTGGCGGGGCCAGTATAGGGCCACAAGGATGATGTGGGCCTTGTCCTGGATCACCTTCTGCGGGGTCTTGGAGATCAGAGGTGTGGGCAGGAAGGCATATACTAGAGACCACTCCCCCAGAACACGTCGAAGGCATCCGAAGCTATGCTGTGAGGTGACGGATGTTTGGAGCAGAATAGATTGCACTTCTTTTTCTGCTCCGCAGTGAACAGGTTGACCTGGGGTTGGCCCCAGCGAAGGAAGATGTCGATGGTTATTGCGGGGTTGAGGGTCCACTCGTGTGGACTCAGCTGTCAGCTTAATCTGTCCACCAGGGAGTTCTGTTCGCCCGGCAGGTAGGATGCTTGCAGCCAGCAGTGGTTCTTCAGGGCCAGTGCCCAAATGTCGAGGGCCTCCTTGCACAAGGGTCGTGAGCCCATTCCCCTATTCTTGTTGAGATAGAACATGGCTACTTGGTTGTCTGTCTGAATGAGCACCGATTTCGTTGAAATGTGCATTTGGAAGGCTTGTAGGGCGTATTTTATGGCCCTGAGCTCCAGAAGGTTTATGTGGCAGCACACTTCTGCCGCTGTCCAGGCTCCTTGCGTGCATAGGTGGCCCATGTGGGCTCCCCAGCCCGTATTGGATGCATCCATGGTGATGGTGATCTGATGGCTGGGTTGTTGTAGTTCTTTTCCTATGGTGAGGTTCTGTTTGGATGCCCACCACCGGAGGCTCTTCCTGGTCTGTACATCGAGAGTGATGTTGGTGGAGAGGGGCTGCTTGCGCTGCTTCCAACAAGAGCCTAGGCACCATTGAAGGGTGCGCATGTGCAGTCGCGGTAGAGGCAGTACTTGGGGTGGTGACGGCCATGTGACCCAGGAGTCGTAAGATGGTCCGGGCTGTTGAGACTGTCCGGAGGGAGACTTCCATAGCTAGAGCAGCCACCCTCTCCGCTCATTGTGTGGGGAGAAACTCCTTTGCTGCTACGGTGTCTATGTCAGCCCCGATGAATTCTAAGCGTTGAGTGGGGACCAGGTGTGATTTCCTGTAGTTTATCAGGAATCCAAGGGCGTTGAGGAGGCGGATGGTTTCTCTGACTGCTGCCTGCGTTCCTCATGCTGATGGTGATGAGAGAAGCCAGTCGTTCAAGTATGGGAAGACTTGGATGCCTTGCTTTCGCAGGTGTGCTGCTGCGACGGCAACACATTTTGTGAATATCTGTGGCGCTGGGGAGAGTCCGAATGGCAGGGCCCTGTATTGGCAGTGGGCACCCAGGGCTTGAAACCACAGGTACTGTCTGTCCTCCGGATGGATTGGGACATGGGTGTAGGCGTCCTGCAGATCCAGGGATGCAATCCAGTCTCCGGGTTGGAGGAGAAGGAGGATCAAGCCCAATGAGTACATACAGACTTTTTCCTTGTGGATGAATTTGTTCAAGGCCCGGAGGTCGAGAATAGGGCATACCCCTTCCAATTTCTTGGGTACCAGGAAAAATCTGGAGTAAAAACCCAGGGTGGTCTGGCTGGGGGGCACCGGCTCGATTGCTGGCATCACAGTCTGACGTATCAGCTTTTGATGCATCAGTAAAGGATTTTTGTTGGCTTGGGCTGGCGTGTAGCACTGGAATGGGGAAGGTCAGGAAGCGTAAGCGATAGCCCTCCTGGATGATCTGTAGAGCCCACCTGTCTGTGGAGATTAGTTGCCAGGAGGCAGAGAAGGCAGTCAATCGTCCTCCCACCGGGAGCGTTGTCCGTTCCTGCACAAGTTGATTGTCAAAAAGAAGGGCCGCTTTTCCCAGGTTGGGGCGGTTGCTTCTTTTGTTTTCTGTCCCTTTGGTGTTTCTGTTGGTGCGATGCTCCATAAGAGGAATGGTATGCAGGCTGCTTGTAGCGCTGCTGCTGCCATTTGCGGTAAGAGTTGTACTTTTTGTGGGTGGGGTAGGACTTGCGGTTGTAGTTTCCCTTGGTGTTGGAGCTACGCTCTAGACCGTCTTCTGCGAGGGTCTGCAAGGTGGTGCAGTGATCCTTCATGTCATTGATAGTGTCCGTGACTTTCTCCCCGAAGAGTGACTCGCCGTTCCATGGGACATCTGCAATGCGTTCGTGGGTGTCTTTGCGTAGGCCTGATGCCCACAGCCATGCCAGCCGCCTGGTGGGGATGGCCGTACTGGCTGTACACGTGGCCATCTCGAAGGCATGTGCTTATTGTAAGATGTAGTCAAGTTACTCTCCTGTAGGTCCTGGGTTCATTTCACTTCACAGAGGCAGTAGGGCTTGTAATAAGACAACCAAACAGGTGTGGCTTGGAGAAAGGTTTTTTATGTAGAAATAGGCTTATTACATTAGCCAGACTAAACGCAACACACTCACTTGAAATACCAAATTCATTCAAAAAAACTAAACAATCCACCAGCACCAGAGCCTTCTCATTCACTGCCCCCATGCTCTGGAATAATCTCCCAATAAACCTTCGGATCATAAAAGACCTCACCCAATTTAGAAAGGAACTCAAGACATACCTTTTCTCCGAACACTATGAAATCCCATACCCCCAAGTCCAACCACACACCATCCCCAAACACTCAAACACAAAGCCCTAAAACCACACTCAACTACCCACACACATACACCCACCACATACTTCCACCACATACACCCCAAAATGCTCCCAAGAGATGAAAAAAGGAAATAAATTCCTCAGCACACACACAAACATATGAAAGGTAGAAAACTCTGACTACCTATAAAAAGGTAGAAAAACTCTGATCAACACTACGATACAGAAACTTATTAATGTATATAAAATGTAAATAGTTTTGACAATTAATGCACAGTTATTTGTATAAAGTTACAATGTTATAAATCTCTGTTAATAACTATTATCTGTATAAAGTTAAAAGAATCTCTGTTCCATGTAATGTATACATTAGTATACAAATTTGTTTACTTGTTCCATGTAAACCGCCCCTGATCTCTGGAAGGGGCGGTATAGAAGAAATAGATAAATAAATAAATAAATAAATAAATAAATAAATATCCCCCACCAAATTTAACTGGTTGAGAACATCAATTCCAATTATTTCTTTTGGTGTGTCCACTATAGTAGAGGCAGTGGTTTCCAACATGTCCTTGTTTTGTTCACTGTGCACAGGGATACCCCATTTAACTGGGATAGCCACACACTTGGAAGCTGTTTCATTAATTCCTTGAATTTCATAAATTTCCATATTTTTCTGCTCTGCAGTGGGAGAAGCTCTGTTTGTAAAACTAATTCCAGCCCCTGTGTCAACCAAAGCTAATTTATCCTGACCCCCTATTCTGCTGATAACATTGGGGCGTGCACAAGAGTCCAGTATCAAGGGTGTTACAAGCCTTAAATTGTGTCCTGGGCCTGTATCCATTTCATCATCCAGAGGCTCTGGAATTGAGTCCTCTGCTGAGATAAAGGAGGCAGGCTGAGCTATGAAGACTTGAGACATTTTGATATCTGAACCCAGAAGGTCAGGACACCCCTATGCACTAGCCTTGTGTTTGTCCTGAGCTGCTTGTATGTCCTGTTTTAATTTATCTATTTCTATCTGCAGTATATGTTTGTCTTGTTCCCATTTAATTTTCTCCTTTTCTAGCCCATCTCTCTGTGCTTTGAGCTCTTGAAAGGGGATGTAACCTGAGGAGTTTCTAAAAGTACCTCTGCTTTGTCCTCTCCAAGGTGTGTGTCCTCTGTCTGTGTTTCTTGTGTACTGAGAAGATCCCTCGGCTTGCCACTTAGGTGTGTGTCCTCTGTCTGTGTTTCTTATGTACTGAGAGGATCCTTCGGCTTGCCACTTCCGTGCTTCTGATACTGTAATGACCTGCGAGGGCTGGGTCTTCCAAACAGACCCAATTCTGAGCATTAAAGTATCAAAAGGGGTTGCTTCAGGATCTTCAGAAAATAACAGAAGGTGTTTTGTAATCTCAGGGGATAGCAATTCTAATAAAAATGCCTTCTGCTTGTTCTCCCCATAATCTTCTGCACTGGGCCAGGACTCCTGCTCATTAAGAACTGCTTTTAAAATCCAGGCTCTATATGCAAACTGTTCCAGTGTATCATTTGGTAGAGGTGAAATAATTTTAAATACTTGCATTGGGGAACAGTGAAATAGTTTCTCAGTACCCCTTTTAACCAACTGGTATGGGTGAGTGAGAGAGCCAACTCTATAATAGTGTGGCCCCAGAGCCAAATGCATAAGTCTATCAAAGTCTGATTGTTTTCTTCTGTATTTCCCTAGACCCCAGTGAATCAGAATATCAGTCGCCCATTTACACCAATGATTTACATTAAGAGGCATAGGGCCAATTTTCTCAACTATTTTTTCTATATCTCTATCTTTTAAATTTTCCTGCAACATTACTTTAACTGGTGCTTTGAGTTCAGTACTGGGTGCCATGTCTAAGTCATCTGAATTATCCTCCTGACAGAGATCCTGATTATTGCTGGGTTCTGGCTGAGATAAACTATCATGATTTTCTTCCTGTGATTCATCTGTATTCTTCCCATTCCTAAGTCCAACTATGCATACTTTAGTATTCTTTTGTTTGTCAGTAGCTTGTATGCATTGCTGATAGGGCGTGTCATAGGCATAGGGGGCTGAGGGAGAAGTAGGTGTATACTTATTTTTTTGTCTTTCAGATGCCAATTGATCCTTAACGTGCCTCAATTCAAGTTTAAGTGCTTCTAATTGCTCACTAACAGTTATGAAAGAATTTGTGGCTTGTATAACTTGAGTCCTTTGCATAGAGATGCAAATTTGTGCCTCCTCAAGGTCTTTGTTTAATTGTGTGCACTGAGAAGTCAGTTCAGAGTTGTCCTGTTTCATGCTAATGAGTCCCATGCACATGCCTTGGATAAAAAGGCATTTTCTTTTATTTGTTTTCTTTTTGAATTCTTGATCATGGTTTAACATTTGTCTTTGAATATTATACCATGATGACTCAGGGAATTCACCTTCAAAGGGACCCCCTTTCCTCTTACAGTATGAAATTACAATTTCTTTAAGTTCTTTAAAATCAAAGACTTCCATATTTGATACTGCAGAAAGGCTGTAGTTGGACTATCTCAAATGTGTAACCTTAGAAGGAGGAATGCTCACTTTTATGAAGAAGTGAGACTTAGAATTATAGTTGGAATGGTATAAATTGTATGGGTGTTCAGTAAAGAGTACTGGCATACAGACCACGCCTTAAAATTATACCTGAATAAAAAGTGCTTATCACCTTTTTAACAGGGTGGAAGTTTAGGGTGAGGTTATAGTAAGAAGGGTGTTAGGAGATTAACAGAATTGTTGTATCAATTGCAGCCAGCTTTAAGCCTGCTCTCACTAAGATAGTTACTGACAGGAGACAGAGAAATAAAAGTTAAAAGGGACAGGAGGTAATAGCTTTATCAGGAAAGATGTATATTGTATTCAATGAGGGACTGTTTACCTGTGTACCACTTCCAAACTAAATCTGGACTATCTCTCTGTCTTTTCTTAGCAGCTCAAATACTATAGCAAGCCTATACATCATAATAAGACAATTGCAAGCCACTCTGTGTGATGTCTTTAAAATTCTAGATGCTTACAGAGCCTTTTGACAATAAAAATCTCACCTTGTCTAACCCACAAAACAAATTTATCACTGGAACTGTTCACTAAATAGTGTCTAAGTGTCATCCAGTCTGTCAATTGTAAATGGTCACAAGGACTTTTGATTCTGTCTGAAATCTACTTAATGTATTATACAAAATTATTACTTACCCAACTGGTGATCTGCTGTGAAATCCGAGAAGGCGAGCCCCCATAAAGTGTAAGATGTAGTCAAGTTACTCTCCTGTAGGTCCTGGGTTCATTTCACTTCACAGAGGCAGTAGGGCTTGTAATAAGACAACCAAACAGGTGTGGCTTGGAGAAAGGTTTTTTATGTAGAAATAGGCTTATTATATAGGTATTGAACAGAGGTATATAGTGATTGTTATAGAGCTGTTTCAGTGTGCATCAATGAATCTGTGTGTGCATGTGCATGTGTGAAGTGTGAGAGAGAGAGAGGCCAGAACATGTGGGTCAGAGCCTCATGGCAAGAGAGAGAGGGGGAGGGGTGGAGAGAATTGATTATCAGAGCCTCCTGTCCTTCATTTCCGATGAATAGTGGAAGAGAAAAAAGCAAGAGGAAGTGTTTCTGTCCTTTATAGTGAATTGAATCCTCTCCAGCACTTCCCCTTGAGGTCTGCTATTGTTTTTAGCCACTCCCTTTGAGGTCTGCCATTCTTGATTTAGCAAGGAGGGGCTGCAGACAGGCCCTGGGGACTGAAATCACCAGGGGGGTCAGAGTTAATCTCATCTTGTAAACTGTCCTATTACCTTTGGAGACTGAAATCACCAGAGTACAAAGCTGCATGAAATGTATGCTGACACTTATCATGTGTTTACCACATTCCTTGAGGTCCCCCGATGGTGGCTTTAGCTTTTGCCTCAGGAGGGAGAGATGCAATCGTGTCCTTGAAGGTGGCCAGCAGAGAATCTTGGTAGAGTATATGCTGGAACTGGTGCGCAGCGATTCTTGCATTCAACATTGCCCCTTGAAAGACCCTTTTCCCTATGTCGTCTAGAAGTTTGGTATCTCTTCCGGGGGGGGGGGGGGGGAGTTGGCGTGGTTGCGTGCCGACTTGATGCGTTTCAAGGCTGAGGACACGACAATGGATTGGTGGGGTAGCTGACTTTTTCCGAATCCCGGGGCCTGTTGGACCTGGCATTCTGCGTCCAGTTTGTGGGGGCACGCAGGTGACGAGGCTGGGTTTTGCCAGAGCTTGGAGTGAGTATCCAAAAGGTGCTGGTGGACTGGTAAGGTAGCAGGTGTTCTCGGAGCATTGAGGTACATGAGCACCTCTGGTCCGGCTTGTTCCGAGGGCTCCGATGGTATAAGGCTTAACGTGGATGCAACCTTGCGCAGGAACTTTGGGTATGTGAGGTCCTCTGGTAGCGGAGCTGTCACGGGCGGTTCCGGGTCAGAGGTCACCACGGATCCCCCCGCCGAGGATGATGTTGATGCAGTTTGGGTGTCTTTACTCGGGGGGGGGGGGGGGTCGTATCCAAGCGGGGTCGTCTCTTCCTCCTCTTCTCCTGAACTGAGGAAGGACTGAGGCTCAGAGCTCTCGGAGGCGCGGTCTACGTGATGCATGGAGCTGTGGATGGAGCCTCGAGGTTTCTTGGGGGGCTTGGTTGGGACAGTGGCAGCCTCCGTGAGGCCCTCCTTTAGCAGGTTTGTTAGGCTGGACAGGAGCTGAAGTATAGCTCCCTGGTTAGGCAGTGCTGTTGTGGAGGTGTTTGAAGCTGACATTAGTTGGCCTCCTTGAGCAGGGCTAGATGTTATAGGCGCAGCCTTTTTATGTGGCCTGGCTTCAGAGCTGTTTGAGGTGCCTCGTTTCTGTCGTTGGTGGGATCTGTGAGACCTGTCAGAGCTGCAGGAGCGGGCATGCCTCCTTTGCTTGTGCTTGCCACTGTCCCGGCTCTTGTCACTGCTCCGATGTCCCCGGCAATCGCTGTCTCCGCTCTGATCGCCGTCCTTTTCTCTGCCCTGATGGCTATCTTGGGCCCGACGCTTTCTGTGTTGCTGTCGTGCCGGAGGGGAGACGGAGCCGGTGTAGTTGGAAGTCCCTGCATCAGCGCCGGTGAGGTGTTGCAGGGAAGACCCTTCTGGGTGTCCAATTGCCGATTTGGAGGCGGAGCTTGTGCAACGTTACCCAACAGATAGTGATGGGGCAGAGCTACTGGCGATGATGTCGGTGCCATGACGCTGCCCAATATATGGAGATGGGGCGGAGTTTCCAGCAATGACGATGGCAACAAGGCGGCCTCCAGAAGCCTTGTAGAAAGCATGGCGACCGGAAGAGCTAGGGTCCGAGGATTTGAGTCTCTTCGCCTGGTTCCTGGAGGAGGCGTGTTTCTGACCCAGAGGAGCTTCTGTAGAGGCCGTGAGCTCTGTGAATGATTGACTGGGGATGGAGGCCCCTCGGGGCACATCCTGGGTTTGCGAAGAGCCAAGAGCCATCGGGGAAACCTCCGGAGGCGGCTGAGAAGAGAGGAAGTCCTTCAGAGTGTGGCCTCTAGATTTTAGAGCTCTGGGAGACATACGAGAGCAGTGCTGGCAGTCGGAGACCTGGTGGTTGCCCCCTAGGCATCTAACACACCGGTCGTGGTCGTCGGAGCTGCTCATCTTTCTGGAGCAGAGGCAGCATTTCTTAAATCCTGGTTTGGAAGGCATTTCTTACTGTGAGTAGAAGTTTTTGCTTTCTTTCTTTCTTCTCTGTCTGTGTAGAGAGCAGGAATCCGCGTGTGTGTGGCACGGCAGAAGAAAAAAGACTGGCTAGCTAGGGGCGGGCTCGTGGGTTGGGCCTCTGGCTCATGCTCAGAAGAGTCTGAGCTCTAGAGAGCACTTCCGTGTCTGGTGCTGTCGGAGGACGACACCAGGTGTGGCTGACGAATCCTGCTTGTCCAAGGAGAAACAGCTGCACCTGAGAGTGACTATGGGCACCTCTTTCCCTTTAAGAGACTATAAAGCTACAATTATCCCAAGGGTGGGTAGGAAGGGAGAGAATGAAGACCTAGAGGAAATTAGACTTACCTGCTAATTGTAGTTCCTGGAGTGGAGACAGTCTAGTCCCGGACTTCAGGGTTGTCCATCTCATACAGCAGCTTGGAGACTGAGAAACTCCTCCTTTTCTGATGTCACTGGTATATCCAACTGGAAGCCTCCTCCTGCCATCAGTTCCCTATTGACAAAGCAGACTCACCGGAGCAACAAGTAAGAATATAACGCTAAAAGGCACATTAAACAAACCACAGACTTACACTTTCCGCCTACAGAGCCATCCCCCCGGCAAAGTCCATCCGGACGAAGGGAAAACCCAGGGCTACCTGTGACCTCATTTTTTTTTTTTTTTTTTTTTTTTTTTTTAATATCGGGGCACCCCAGCCATAAGGGTTTCCATGCCCTGAAATAAAACCAGCTCTTACCTGTAATTATCCGGAACGCTGACCTTCCAGCCGCAGCAGGACTCTACTAGGGAGGGATACGGGACTAGACTGTCTCCACTCCAGGAACTACAATTAGCAGGTAAGTCTAATTTCCTCTTCCTGATCGTGTAGCCAGTCTAGTCCCGGACTTCAGGGTTAGTACCAGAGCAGTGAAGGAACCTAACCACGGGAGGGACCCAGCAAGCCAGCTTGCACAACCGCTGACCCAAAAGAGGTGTCCTCCGAGGCCTGAACATCCAACCGATAGTGCTTGACAAAGGAATTCAAAGACGACCACGTCGCCGCCTTGCAGATATCTACTGGAGGCACGAGCCGGAACTCCGCCCAGGAAGCCGCCTGCGCTCTAGTGGAGTGAGCCCTAAGCCCCTCCGGCACCGACCGACCGCCGGAAATGTACGCTGACGCAATCGCTTCCCTCAGCCACCGAGAAATGGAAGCCTTCGATGCCGCTTCCCCCTTTCGCGGTCCCGCAAAAAGCACAAAAAGTCTATCGGACTTGCGAAAATCCGCCGTCCGCAGGAGGTACCTTTTCAACGCCCGACGGACATCGAGAAGATGCAAGTTCCGCTCTGCCGGGCCACCTGCGGCCCCTCTGAAGACTGGCAAAGAAATCTCCTGATTCAAATGAAACACCGAAAGGACCTTTGGGAGAAACGCCGGTACCGGCCGCAAAACCACCTTCGTCGAACGAAACTGGAGATAGGGCTCCCGACAACATAGCGCCTGCAACTCCGAAACTCGGCGGGCCGAGCAAATCGCGACCAGAAAAACAACCTTCAGGGTGATCTCCTTAAGGGAAGCCCGCGACATGGGTTCAAAAGGTTCTCGCGCCAATGCGTCCAACACAAACGGAAGATTCCAGCTAGGGACGATCCGACGAAAAGGGGGCCGCAGAAGCGACACAGCGCGCAAGAAACGTTTGACATCCGGCTGAACCCCGAGAGTCTGACCTCCAATCTTACCCCTATAACACGCTAGGGCCGCGACCTGTACTCGTAACGACCCGGCCGCCAATCCCTTGTCAAACCCATCCTGCAAAAACTGCAAGATCTGAGGGATGGTAGATCTCAACGGCTCACAACTCCGCTCTGCACACCAGCTTTCGAAAATCCTCCAGATGCGTACATAGGCCAGGGATGTAGATCCCCTGCGCGCCTTCAATAAGGTGGAAATCACCGGCCCGGAGAAACCGCGGGCCTTCAACCGAGCCCTTTCAAGAGCCAAGCCGTAAGCGAGAACCGAGCCACGTGGGGCATCAGTAGCGGACCCTGCGACAACAGATCCTCTCGAATTGGAAGACGCCAGGGTTTTGCCACCAGGAGACGCATGAGATCTCCGTACCAAGGACGTCGAGGCCAGTCCGGCGCAATCAGAATCACCTGTCCCCTGTAGCGCTCTATCCTTTGAACCACTCGGCCCGATCAACGCCCATGGCGGGAAAACGTATAGAAGTTGGTCCGCTGGCCAGGATTGAATGAGGGCATCCAAGCCCTCGGACATTCGCTCTCTGCGCCTGCTGAAGAACCGACATACCTTCGCCGAGTTGAACGTTGCCATGAGATCTAAGACCGGACTGCCCCAGCGGCGCACCAGCATCTCGAACACCTGCGGGTGCAAGACCCATTCGCCCGGGTCCACCCTCACCCTGCTGAGGAAATCGGCTTCCACGTTGTCCACTCCTGCCACGTGTGCTGCCGAGAGATCCAGCAGATTCGCTTCGGCCCACTCGCATAGCGTCTAGGCCTCGTATTCGAGCGCAGCGCTCGTGGTTCCTCCTTGCTTGTTGACATAGGCCACTGCCGTCGCATTGTCGGAAAACACTCGGACCGCCTTTCCTTCCAGAAGGCTGCGAAATTCCTTTAGTGCCAAGGCGATCGCCCGCAACTCCAAACGATTGATCGGCCATGCTCTTTCTTGATCCGACCACGCCCCCTGCGCAAAGATCCCCTGACAATGGGCTCCCCAGCCCAGTAGACTGGCGTCCGTCATCACAGGAATCCACTCCGGCGTCTCCAGACCTTTTCCGTTCTGCAGGGAGCGCGGAATCAACCACCACCTCAGCGCTTGACGCGTTTCCTCGGAACACGGCAGTCGCCGAGACAAGGGATCGTTCTGATGAGACCAACGGCGGAGCAACGCCCTTTGCAAGGGTCGCATATGCGCCCTCGCCCAGGGCACCGTCTCTATCGCCGCCGCCATGGTGCCCAAAAGTTGAAGGTAGTGCCAGGCCGACGGCCTGTCGTGGCGCAAAAAACTCCGCAAGAGGAGTCGTAGTCCCCGAGCCCTCCGCTCCGTCAGAAAGACCTTCCCCCTGACGGTATCGAAGCGCGCTCTGAGGTACTCCAAACATTGAGTGGGCACCATCCGACTCTTTGCCGGGTTGATTATCCAACCGAGACTTTCTAGAAAGGACACCACCCTGGCTGTCGCTATCTCGCTCTCTGACCTCGACTTTGCTCGAATTAGCCAGTCGTCCAGATAAGGATGGACAAGGATACCTTCCTTTCGCAAAGCCGCCGCCACAACCACCATCACCTTCGTGAAAACACGCGGCGCAGTGGCCAGCCCGAAGGGCAGTGCTCGAAACTGAAAATGGCCGAAAGGAACCGCAAACCTGAGAAACTGGTGATGATCCTTCCTTATGGGAATGTGCAAGTAAGCCTCGGAGAGGTCGAGGGACGTGAGGAACTCTCCCTTTTGCACCGCTACTATCACCGATCGCAGAGTCTCCATGTGGAATGACGACACCCGCAGACACCGATTCACTTTCTTGAGATCTAGGATAGGCCGAAGCCCTCCATCCTTCTTCGGCACTACGAAGTATATGGAGTATCGACCGGAACCGCACTCGTTTGGGGGCACGGGTACTATGGCCCTGAGATCCAACAGCCTTTGCACCGTCTCCCGCAGAGCCCGTGATTTTGCCTCGGACCTGCCGGGAGACAGGACGAAGGCGTCGCGTACCGGACGGAGCAGCTCCAGTGCATAGCCCTCGCGAATGACCTCTAGCACCCACTGATCTGTTGTAATTTGGACCCAGGCAGAATAGAAATCCTGCAAACGCCCCCCTACAGCAGGTAGGGGTGCCTGGGTCCCCCTGATCTCATTGCGGTTTTCGATTGCTAAGGCCCGAGGCCGAGGAGGGACCAAACCCCCTTCCTGCTCCTCGAAACCCCCGAAAACCTTGATTCCTAGAGGGAAAACGTCCCCTCTGTCCTGTGGGAAACCTCTGGAATCGATAACGTCGGAAATCCCGTGGTTGCCCCCTACCCGAAGTGGGCGTTCGAGTCGGTTTAGGTTTGTCCTCGGGCAACCTACCCCCTTTGGACTCTCCCAACTCCTTAACCAACTTCTCAAGATCCTCCCCAAACAGGAGGCGACCCTTGAAAGGAAGCTTACTAAGTCTAGCCTTGGAGGAGGAGTCGGCCGCCCAATTACGTAACCAAAGGTAACGTCGCGCTGCGACCGCCGACGCCATGCTCTCGGAGAGTCCACGCATAAGATCGTAGTGAATGTCCGCCAAATAGGCCGCACCCGATTCCAACCGGGCCGCGTCTTCCGACCGCTCGACTGCGGCACCGGGCAGCCGCTGAGACCACCGCAGACATGCTCTGGCCACCCAAGCTCCGCAGATGGCCGCTTGTAGGGAAAGAGCATTCACATCAAACACCTGCCGCAAAAGACCATCCAATTTCCGATCTTGACCGTCCTTGAGGGCTGCACTCCCCTCGACGGGAATAGTGGTCTTCTTCGTAACCGCCGAGACCGCAGCATCCACCTTGGGTGACTTGAACAGTTCCCTGTCTTGATCAGGTAAGGGATACAGCCGGGACATCACTCGAGCTCCCTTCAGAGGAGCTTCGGGAAGGCTCCACTCCTCCTGAATCATCTCATGAAACACCCGGTGAACCGGGAATGCTCTCTGCTCCTTCCTAAATACCTGTAGTAAGGGGTCCTCGAGGGAAGCGTCCGCCGCTGAGCCAGGCACCGGCATATTCAGCACCTTCAGCGTCTCCACCAAGAGCGCCGGCAGCTCCTCCTCCGGAACACCCGGACCACTCTAGCCTGATCTTCCTTTTCAGACAGCTCCCCTTCTTCCAATTCTTCCTCCAACGACAAGTCCTCCTCCTCCGAACGTGGCCCCTCCGAGACCACAGACTGGTCTCCCGGCTCCACCTCTTCGCGGACCCTCTTAGGCTCTGGAGGAGTCTGATCTTCCTGCAAGGGCGCAGCCCGTCGCTTTCCTGACACCAGAGTAGTGGCGACAGGCGCAGGCTGACTGTCCCGAAGAAAAACTTGCTGGAGCAAACTAACAAACTCTCTTGAAAAAATGGAATTGAGCCCCAAAGACCCTGGACCTGGAGGAGGGGTAGAGTCGGGCCGTGAGGATGGACCTGCCTGTGGCTCCTCGACGGACATCTTGTGTCCCCACTCTGCCAAAGTCCCCGTCTCAGGACCCTGACCCTCTGGCTGGGATTCCTGCGGTGGCAGCCCTGAGGCATCCCTAACACAGGAAGGGCACAAGCCCGAGTCTGTGCACTTCTTGGCCCCACAAACCATGCAGTTTGGTTTGGAAGGCATGGCCAAAACACTCACCCCCAGAACGGGTGCCCAAGGAAAGAGCCAAAAGCAAAAGGTGGGCGTCCTTTAACGGGCAAGAGAACTGAAAAGAAAACCCAAAAATAAGCTTAAAAGGAAAAAACTTGGAAATAAATCATAAAAGAAAGTACAAAAGAAAAAACCGTGAAGACCGTGGGAGCCTTGATGATGCGGTAAGAAAACAGATCCCGCCAGAGCAGACGCTCTCCTACGCTGCCCTGCGCGCGCCGCCGGCACGAGGCCGAGGCCAAACAAACAGCTTTAGCGCGCCAAAATATCCTCCGCGAGCTAAGCTCCGCAGAAAAAACCGGCCCCCTTACCTTTGTTGCAAATCGCAAAGGGAGGCAACAGCCCCTTGAGAGAGCCGCTGAAAATCCCACTCTCCGGCAGAAAATGAGGTAAGGAGTACAGACCGGGTAGAGGGCTGGCCGAGGATCGCCGACACAGGGGGCCCGCAGGGAAAACTGCTCAGCGCGTCACAGGCAAGACTTCTGCAAACGCCGGCAGACTCCCGCGCGCAGCCCCGGTTTCAGCTGATCTGAATCAGAGAACCGGAGCTGCCTCGCGCAAGTCACCCTGACCCACTAACAAAGGACCCGACCTGGTTAGGGGCAGAGGACGCAGGGTAAGAGGGAAGGACGGCTCTGTAAACTTAAAGGCACAGTCCTCTCCAAAAAAGCAGAAGGGCTCTGCTGAAGATTTCAAGGCTACTCTAATTACAACTTTAACACTAAACTCTGAACAGTTTCTCTAGTGAGCCCGGACTGCCAGGCTCACCCATCCATCCAGCTGCTTGGAGACTGAAGAACTGATGGCAGGAGGAGGCTTCCAGTTGGATATACCAATGACATCAGAAAAGGAGGAGTTTCTCAGTCTCCAAGCTGCTGTATGAGATGGACAACCCTGAAGTCCGGGACTAGACTGGCTACACGATCAGGAATTAAAAGTTAGCTTGCTTCTAAGGTAAAGGCTTACCAATTCCTGGATGAATCATGCATCTCTTGGTTTGATAGAAGGGGCTTTTTAATTTCACCTTTGATCTGTCTCTTGTCTTTACCACTTATTCAAGACAAGTCACAGATCTTTTGCCTCCTAACTGGAAGGCCTCTGTAAAGGTCACTAGAAATAAGTTTTTCTTCCTACTCAAGACTATTCTACCTGTCTGCTAAGCTATGCTCTGATTTGATTTAGATAAAAAGCTCTCTAGAACAACTTTATTTCAGTAAGTTTAACTTTCTATGTTTAAGCTCTACTCTGGTTTGATTGAAAAGCTCTCTAAAAACAAATTTCACATTCTATTTACTCTTAATTTACTTTCTGTGTAAAGCTATACTCTGCTTTGACTTAAATGCAAAGCTCTCTGGTGGTACTACTTGACTGATTCAGCAGAAACATGGAATTCTTCCTCCTTGTGCCCCCCTCCAGCCTGCCAATTAGTCAGCTTCCAGCTAAGTCATTTTATGCCCATCACCTCTGCCCACCCCAGCCAGTGAACACCTTTCACTATCCTCTCTCAGTCAATCACCCAATGCAACCACTACATAGCTGCAGTAGAATGTTCACTGTGGGACTTAAGCAGGTTTGTACACAAAGCCTGCCTGCTGGGGCTACCATTGCTCAGACCCTTGCCTGCTGTTGCTGTCACACAGCAGTGCTGAAGCCTTGCACTGCTGAGCATGAGTTTTGGTGCAAGGCATGTAGCAGTGAGCATGCTATCAGACCAAAAACGGGCACAGTGTGCCTGTGTGCCCAGGCAGGTCAGCTCTCACATTCGACTGTTAGTGTTCCATCACTAAGTGGAACCGAAGGAGTGCTTCAGTCAATGATTGAGAGTGTCCATAGGCTAGAATCTAAGGAATACTTAAAGCCATTGTGTGGGCTGGATTAAGAGATTTCAGTCAGGGTAATAAGTGCCCTAAGCAAACCCTTAGCCTTTGCGCCCCTCCCCCCCCTCCCATTTTGAGGTCCCTAAAACTCCCCTTCTGAAATCTTGATAAACTCAAAAATCATGATCAATCCAGCACCACCCCCTGAAAAGATTCCTGTAAAAAATGCATATTCCAGTTCATCCTGCTAGACCAGTCCAGACAAGCCGGTTAAGTCTCCCTGCCAGCAGATGATGGAGACAGAGAAAAAACTACCAGAACTTTGATTGGTTGAGCTCTGGCTGGTAGGGTTCTACTACCTCTAGTGGTCCCCCTCAGTATTTTATTTGTCTCCAGTAGTTTTCTCTCCTCAAGTTTAAATTTGTCTCCTCCCATTACTGGATGTACCCAGAGCACAGCACAGCACAGCACAGCACACACGAGGTGTTTCCTAGAATTTACTAGGACCGTCAGATTAGTGTGTCCTGAGGTGAGCTCCTGATCATTGTGGTGATCAGTTAAGCTTCCTCCGTCGAGGGATCCCCAGCGTCAAGCCCTCGGAGAACATTTTCTTCATTACAATCTTTACAGATTAATTGGCTACCTTTTTTTTCCATTTTAAATTTACCTTTAAATTAATGATCTCCGCAGTCTCAGGAGCCTCTGCACTGACCGGCACTGTGAGTGGCAGTTCAACCCCCCCCCCCCCCCCCCCCGTTCATCCCGCGGCGACGAAACCGGCGAGTTTTTTTTCTTTTCGGGTGCTTTTGCAGCCTCTCTCTCTCTCTTCCTCCACCCCTCTATCCGTGCGGTCCCGTAGCTAACGGGCGATCTCGAACGCGACGCTGATTTCAGTGTCGGGGCTGTTTGTTTCTTGCCGGCGGCCATTTTCACTTTCGGGTGATCGCTCAGAGCAGGCATTTTAGGCGGGAAGCAGCTCTTCTATGCGCCTCTCCTTAGCTTTTCAATCCGGCGGTTCTTGGCTTTCTGCAGTTCGTTTTGTTTTCGTTTGAATCTTCCAATTTGGGCCAGTTTTCAATCTCAGCGCTTCTTTCTGTGTAAAAAGAATAGAAAAATGGCTTCCTCTATGCAGAGGTGTTTTGTATGCCACAAGAAACAAAGAACTCACAGATAGGCTGTGTTCAGCTAGTTATGCCCATCCAGGGGAGCCCTCTGGAATTCTTTCTCCTACGCTTTCAGCCTTGGGCACCAGTGCATCAGAACCTCCTCCCTTGGACGGACCGCAGCTCTCGTCAACTGCAGAGACTTCACAGGTTGCTCCTCCTTTAGTGCCGCCACCTCCTTGCAGCTTGAGGTACTCTCTGATGCTCAGTTCTTGGCGCTGTTTCGCCAGGTGTGGACCCTCAGTGGGGTGTGGACGCTGTGGCGTTCAGACCCCTCAGGGGGTGTGGATGCTGTGGCGTTCAGACCCCTCAGGGGGTTCTTCAGCGTGTTTGACTGTACCGGACCACACTCTCCCTGCGTCTCGCAAGCGAACTCAGAAGTCCACTGACCTCAAAGACGGATGTCCTCCCAAAGGGGTGTCATGCATTTTGGAGGACGAGCCACTGAACCTGAAGATGGCAGGTCATCAGCAGATAGGAGTCTCAAATCCTCAGATCGGGATGATGGCGAGTACCCCCCCATCCGACTCCTCGTTAACGGCACAAGAGCAGTCACAGGACATCCGACTCTTTTGCAAAGAGGAGTTGGCCACGTTAATAGGCCAGGTGACAGAAGCGCTACGCCTTACAGATCCTCCTGACCCGATGGGTTCTCAATTGCATTCTCAGGCGGATCCCATTTTGCAGGGCATTTGTAAGCCTTCCAAATCTTTTCCCTTCCCTGCTGAACTGCAGCAAATGGTGTCTCGGGAATGGGACACTCCGGATACTTCTCTGTGTACAGTTCGTCGTCTCAGTCAGCTCTACCTTTGGTCCCCGACGGAACGTTGGTTGGCATACCCAAAGGTGGATATGCCTTAGCAACAGGGGTTACTAAGCATACCACCATTCCGGTAGAAGGTGGAGCAGCCCTCAGAGATCAACAAGATTGTAAGGTGAAAAGCCTTTTGAAGACGGCCTTCTCATCTTCATCTTTTTTACTCCAGGCGACGGTTTGCGGGGGTTTGACGGCCCGTGCCTTGCTACGCTGGATTCAGCGGCTGCCAGAACATCCAGCTGTAGGGCGTCTGGAATCTGCTGCAGCTTTCTTAGCTGATGCCTTTATGATTTGTTGCGCCTCTCAGCTCACTCATTGGCGGCGGTGATGGTAGCTAGAAGATGGCTTTGGCTCCATCAGTGGGCAGCAGATGTCGCCTTTAAGGCATGTCTTTCTAAGTTGCCCTTTAAGGGTAGGCTTCTCTTTGGGGAGGATCTTGAGAAGCTGGTAAAAGATTTCAGAGAGGTCAAGTCTCAACGTTTGTTGGGAAGATAGGCCAAAGGCGTCTTCACGCCGAGCTTCCTGCTCTCAGCCTTTTCAGCATTTTTCTAGATCTCGGGATTCCCGTAGATATCGTTTTTTTAAACCGATTTCCACTGCAGTTCCTCCCAATCGTTATGCACAGAGAGCGCAGTCCTTTCGTGGAGCACACACAGGCACTGACTCCTATTCTGGTCCAGGAAAGTTTTCAGGTACCACGCGATCTTCCCGCTGATGGGACGAGTGGCCGACTCTGAATCTTGCCATCGGTAGGAGGCCACTTGGCTCTTTTTCCTCAGTGGTGGGAAAACATAACTTTCGATCAGTGGGTCCTCGACATTGTTTCCCGGGGGTATTCTCTCAAATGTTGTCGGCCCATTCGCGAGGCTTTCCTGCTGTCTCTGGGGGGGTCTCCCGAGAAAAGATTGATCATTCAGGCCACCATTCAGCGTCTCCTTTTCCTCAACTCTATTTGTCTGGTACCCTCTCTCGAAAGAGGGCTAGGCCGTTACTCTATCTATTTTGTGGTGCCCAAGAAGGACGATTCCTTTCGTTCCATTCTGGATCTCAAAGAGGTGAACCGCAGCCTTTTTGTGCCTCACTTTCGGATGGAAACGCTGTGCTCGGTAATCCAGGCAGTGCGCAAGGGCGAGTTTCTGACGTCTCTCGATATCGCAGAAGCGTATTTTCATATTCCCATTCGATCTGAGCACCAGCGCTTCCTTCGATTCGCGGTTCTCGGACAACATTTTCCGTTTCGGGCAATGCCGTTCGGTCTCGCCTCCGCTCCTCTGACCTTCTCCAAGGTAATGGTGGTGGTGGCAGCAGCCTTGTGCAGAAAAGAGATCCGTGTACATCCCTACCTGGACAATTGGCTTGTTCGAGCAAACTCCCTGTTGGAAGCTTTCAGTACCATATCCCTGGTAGTCTTCCTAGAGGACTTGGGATGGGTGATCAATCGCGCCAAAAGCTGTCTTCAACCATCTCAGTTGATAGATTTTCTCAGAGCGCAATTCGACACCTGTCGGGGGCGTGTCTTCCTGATGCAGGAGCGCTTCCAAAAGATTTCATCTCAGCTCTACCTGTTTCTTCGTCAGGAGTTGCCTCGAGCCTGGGATTATCTTCAGGTCCTGGGATACATGGCGGTAACCATCGAGCTGGCTCCGTGGGCCAGGGCGCACATGCGCAATCTGTAGAATGCACTCCTGTCTCGTTGATCGCTGGTGTCGGAGAACTATCAGATCCATTTGCCGCTCCTACCATCAGTCAGACACAGCCTTTGCTGGTGGCTGTCCCCGTGCAACCTGTTCAGGGGGGTGCCTCTAGAGTCCCCACGCTGGATCTTGGTAACGATGGATGCCAGTCTGTCTGGCTGGGGAGCTCACTGCAGATCTCACACAGCGCAGGGAACTTGGTCTCCGCGAGAGGCTCAATGGACCATCAATCGTCTAGAGGCACGGGCAGTCCAGCTCGCCTTAAGATGCTTTCAGGTTCTCCTCCAAGGTCAAGCGGTTCGGGTTCTGTCCGACAACGCGACTACGGTGGCGTATCTTAACCGCCAAGGGGGCACAAAGTGTCTGGGGGTGTCAAAAGAAATGGCCGTCCTTCTTCCTTGGGCGGAGAAACATCTTCAGGCGATATCGGCACAGCATATCGCGGGAATGAGCAATGTCAAAGCAGACTTCCTAAGCCGACATACTCTTGATCCCGGCGAGTGGGCACTCGCTCCAGAGGCATTTCACAAAATTGTTCGGAGATGGGGTAAGCCGGCCATAGATCTCATGGCATCAGTGGCAAATGCTAAAGTGCCAGTCTTCTTCAGTCGGTGGAGGAATCACGGGTCACAAGGCATAGATGCCTTAGCACAACCATGGCCGACGCAGGTCATTCTGTATGTTTCCTCTGTGGTCCATGATTGGGAAAGTTCTCCATCAAATAAGGGAGCACCAGGGTCCTGTCGTTCTAATAGCGCCAGACTGGCCTCGGTGGCCTTGGTATGCAGATCTCATCAGGCTATCACGGGCGGATCCCTTGCGCCTGGAAGCTTCCTCAGGACTCCTCCGGCAGGGACAGATCACCATGGACAATACCACTCCTTACTCGCCTATAGCATGGCTCTTGAACACCGCAGGTTAACACAAAAGGGTATGGTAATAGCGACTCTTCTCAGGGCGTGCCAATCTTTGACCTCTTTAGCCTACGCTCATGTGTGGCGTATATTTGAGTCATGGTGTTCATGGAGCTAGGTTTCTCCATGGTGCTCCGGAATCCCAGAGATTCTCGCCTTCCTGTAAGAGGGTTTTGATAAGGGTTTGGCACTCGGGACCCTACGGGTTCAGGTGTCAGCCCTAACGTGTCTTCGGGGCCCCATTAGTGGCCATTCTCTGGCATCGCACTTGGACGTGGTGCGGTTTCTCAAGGGCATAAAGATTTTATGTTCTCCGGTTCATCCAGTGGTTCCTTCTTGGGATCTCGCGCTCGTATTTTGAGCTTTTATAGGCCCTCCCTTTGAGCCTCTCAAGGACAATACTCTTCGAGATTTAACACTTAAGACGGTGTATCTCGTGGCTATCACCTCGGCTCGACGAATCTCTGAGCTTCAAGCTCTCTCGTCGGGATCCCTAACTTTTGTTTTCTACGGAGGGGGTTTCTCTCCGAGCAGTTCCATCTTTCTTGCCTAAAATTCTCACACCTTTCCACGTCAATCAGCCTCTTGCCTTCCTTTTCAGAGGAGCAATGCTCAGGGCGGCATAAGAATCTTCCAGCGGTGGACCTTAAAATAATTCTCTACCACTATCTGAAAGTGACCATTTCTTTTCATAAAACGGATCATCATTTTGTTCTGTTTGTGGGCCCTTGGAAGGGTCTCTCTGCCTCAAAGTCCACTATTGCTAAGTGGCTACGGCAGGCCATTGAGGCGGCCTGCATTGTTCAGGGTAAGCCGGTGCCGGCAGGGCTCCGGGCTCACTCCACTAGCGCTCAAGCATCGTCTTGGGCCGAACGTTCTCAAGTGACTCCTCCTCGATATCTGCCAGACGGCAACATGGCCGCCTTTGTCCACGTTCTTGCGGCATTACCGTTTGGACGTCCAGGCTCAAGAGGATGGTCAGTTTGGTACTGGGGTGCTTTCGGCTGCTCTCTGTCCACCCTGACGGTCATTAGCTTGGGTACTTCCCGCTTGTCTGGACTGGTCTAGCGGGATGAACTGGAAAGAGAAATTTCACTTACCGTTAATTTCCGTTCCTAGCATACTGCTAGACCAGACCCAGTACAAACCGTGGATTGCAAAGGAAGAATATATTTTATTGATCAACTCCAGCCATGCTGTACATGAAAGTTCGTATATGAGTTTAATTTAAATTTATGATTTAGAACACGTTATTGATCATATCTTGGTCTTATATGTTATATTTGAGTGTTTAATTATCTCTCAATGTATGCTTTTATGATTGTATATTTTTTAGCCCCCGAGGAAGGCTCAATGAAACACGGCCTGTGTCGGGCCAATGGCTGGAGTTGATCAATAAAATATATTCTTCCTTTGCAATCCACGGTTTGTACTAGGTTTGTTTATTGCACGTGGATCCGTGCTCTTCTGTTGGATACTGCTAAACCAGTCCAGGACCCACCTTATTGCCAGTTGTAGTACTTCAGGTGCCGTGGAGCCAATGCGCATTCCTCAGGCACTTCCAAGAGCGTTCCCTTGGAGGGTCTACAACTACAGTCTTGATGTTGAAGGGATGCTTCAGGCATTTCCTAATTCCGGTAGATGTAAATAGTTGAGCGTTGCTGCTCCCTTTTTTTCCTTTAACAAGTTCTAATGGTTTTGATAGTGGCTCATATTGCCATTCACGCTGGTTACAAAATACTGAGGGGGACCATACCAGCCAGAGCTCAACCAATCAAAGCTCTGGTAGTTTTTTCTGTCTCCATCATCTGCTGGCAGGGGGACTTAACCTGCTTGGCTGGAATGGTCTAGCAGTATTCCAGGAAAGGAAATTAACGGTAAGTGAAATTTCTCCATTAGGCATCATAGTTTTGTTTATGACCTTGTTCCTGCTTATATTCAAAATAATCTCCAAAGATATACTCCTACAAGATCACTGCAGTCTGAAACTCAGGAACTTTCAGAAATAACCACTACATGACACATTCAAAAAGCGGCATTTCGTTCCCAAGCTTTCTTTTCTGCAGTTCCTATATTGTGGAACAAGTTGCCTGTTCTCATGATAGAAAAATACTTTTTTTTTAAAAATAGTAGGAAAAAAGAAGTTATGGCAATGTTATTTAAAGAAGCACATGAATTATTTGTTTGTGTTGTACTACTATTTATTTTGTGAAAATTGTTGGCAAAATAGAAATAACGTTTAAATAAAGAAATGTTTGTGTGGAACAGCTGCTAGCTACCATAATGCCTAGGCTAGATTTATCAAATATAAATACAAAAAAAATCCCACTAATCAGTTTCAGAAATGAGAACCATAAATAAAACACTTTATTAAAAACAATTTAATCTAAATAAGTAGTTAAAAATTTGAATTGCTTTTCATATTTGATTTTAGATAAAATAAATGTATATTATGATTATAATTAAAGGCCCATCAATAACACAGGTACACTACCAAAAAACTGCCTCCAGTTTTGCAACTGATTCCTATAGATTTTGGGGTGCTGAATCCAGGAAAAATAGCCAAAATGTTCCATCACGTCACATTTTCTTGCAAAATTAGATTTCTTACCCATATAAGGAATGTTCACATAATTTCTTTTTAGCCGACTGCAGTTTATTTTCTTGGCCCAAAATAGAGGTTGTAATGGTTAACTAACTAGAAACACTCCCTCATGATATTTTAGAGTGTTTTGTATTCATTTTATACATTAACAGGACAATTGGGAGGCGGGGGGCTAAATCCAGTACTCGCGCTGGCGCATGTTCTTTCCTGTTCGCCTCGCCTCGTTCGCTCGCTCGCTCAAACACAGTGGTTGCGACATGAACGTTCCTGTCAAATTTCAGTTTCTTGCAAGTTCATTATTACCTTTTGTTTGCTCAGTCGTAATCCAGCTTTATTCTGAAGTGGTTCACTACAGTTGTAGCTTGCAGTGCTGTGTATTTGTGATGGCTCACAGAGCCAGAGGTTGCGTCAACTCTCCGGACAGTTTTTGTTTTATTTGTGGGGAATATACCGTGAAAAAGCGGCAGAGGAACATTTCTGCATTTATTAAAAAAGTATATTTCGCCTATTTCGGTTTGAAGTTAGGCGATCAAGACAAACCGTGGGCTCCTCACAAAGTGTGCAAGACATGTGAGGAAGATCTACGCTTATGGATGAAAGGTAAAAAACAAGCATTTCGTTTTGGAATACCTATGATGTGGCGTGAACAAAGAGACCACAGCAGTGACTGCTATTTTTGCTCTTGCATTGTGAAGGGATACAACTTAAAAAATAAGAACATAATAAGTTACCCCAACCTTCCCTCAGCAATTAGGCCTATGCCTCATAGCAACGAAGTACCTGTGCCTGAACCACCAAAATCTTTGGATCATATTTGTGTGAACGGTTCTGATCATGATGAGACTCATCAGATGGCTTTTCCCGATGAGTCCAGTACTTCCGAGTTTGAAACTGAACCAGATCCGAAACCTGAACTTTTCTCTCAAGCTGAATTGAATGATTTAGTCCGGGATTTAGGACTCCCAAAAGATGCTGCCCAACTGCTAGGTTCTCGGCTTAAACAGAAAAATCTATTGTCACCAGGAACAACTTTTTATTGGTACCGCAACCGCGAGACACAATTTTTGAAGTATTTCAGCAAAGAGGAAGATTTGGTATTTTGCAACGATATATACGGAGTGATGGAAAAGTTTAAACTCAAGTATGATCCTGCTGAATGGCGGCTGTTCATTGATTCGTCAAAAGACAGCATAAAAGGTGTTCTTCTTCATAATGGCAACACATTCGCTTCAGTTCCTATTGCTCACTCTGTTATTCTCCAAGAAAAATACGAGAATTTGGCCCTGATTCTTCAGAAGATTCGTTATGATGAGCATAAGTGGATGATTTGTGGAGACTTTAAAATTCTATCCATGCTATTAGGGCAGCAATCCGGTTTCACCAAATATCCCTGCTTCCTTTGCTTGTGGGATAGCCGGGCCCGCGACCTACACTGGGGGAAAAAAGACTGGCCAATTTGGGAGTATTTGAGACCCGGTGAGAAAAATGTTCTTCATGAGAGCTTGGTACCTCGTGATAAAATTCTATTACCACCTCTCCACATTAAGTTGGGTCTCATTAAGCAATTCATCAAGTCCCTTCCAAAAGATGGTGAGTGCTTTCGGTACCTTTGCTCAAAGTTCCCCCGACTTTCTGAAGCAAAGCTAAAGGAAGGAGTGTTTGTTGGCCCTGATATAAGGAAACTCATTTCAGATGGAGCATTCGCTGAAACGATGTCTGAGAAGGAAAAAGAAGCCTGGGATTCCTTCAAGGATGTTGTTCTCAAATTCTTGGGGAACAGGCGGGATGAGAACTATAAGGATATTGTTGCCAGGATGCTCAATGCCTTCAAAGAACAAGGCTGTAATATGAGCCTGAAAGTCCATTTCTTGCACTCCCATGTGAACTACTTTCCCGAAAACTTGGGGGCGTACAGTGAAGAACAAGGTGAAAGGTTTCACCAGGACATCAAGGACGCAGAGAAGGTACCAAGGAAGATGGAACACCACTATGATGGCTGATTTCTGCTGGTTGCTGCTGCGGGAAACCCCAGATGAAAAATACGCCAAGCAGCGCACCAAGAGAAGCATTCGGGGGAAGAAGAAACGGGCCCACCAGGAGATTGATTGACCCAAGAATGACTTTAAAATCTAAACTGTGTTGACAAATATTGTGTTTTTACTAAACTTTGAAATAAAAATTTGCTAGTTATTACCACAGTGTCGGATCTTATTTATTAGAATTTTATTTTCACACCATCGGGTGTTTGTCTTCATGTATTGCAATGGTGCGGTTTGCGTTTTCTATTCTTACATACATACCTGTACAACATTTTTTGCACATTTCTTTGCTTTGCTTTGTGTCTAACCTCGCTCTTATATGCTCAATGTTTGTGCACATGTATGTGGCTGTTTAAAGTGCAGACAATTTTGCTACCATCACAGTGTGTTTTGTTGACATTACTCTATTCTTATGTGCTGCCTTGTTACAATTTTCTTTATTCTTATTTGAATAACTACTAAACAATTAGTATAAAGAATTCATCCAAGAAACTTTTATCTCGATCGCACTCAATCTGAAACGTTCACCTCAAACTGCTAACCCAATGTAGCAAAAAATCTGTACGTGATGGAGCAAATTGGTTACCAGATTTGGATTCAGCGCACCAAAAAACGTAAAAATCAATCGAAACATTAGAGGCAGTTTAAAAAAAATTTTTTTTAGTGTACCTGTGTAATTAAAGAGATTTAACTGCTTTTTCTCTGAAAGGACAGCTGGGAAACCGGCTGGTACTTGGTAGATCTCTCTTTTGCTTTAACAGATACCTAAGCTCCACGAACAGAACAATGGCTGGGGAAAATCGTATTGCTAAAGCTGTTGCCCCCGTTACAGCTTCTGCCTCGGTCCAGACAGAGGTCCTAATGCCAGTTGAAGGACCAGTTCCATGTGCAGGGTGCCTGCATACTGAAGCTCTGAGGAAACAAGTGGAGGAACTCAGAGAGGAGGTGACGAGGCTGAGGAGCATTCAAGACAGTGAGAAGTACATTGATGAGATGCTTCTTGCAGCAACCAAGCTCTCCAGCACAGGAGAAGATGGGTGCCAACAGAATGTCGATGGTTGGACACAAGTCACCAGGGCCTGCAAAATCACCAATCCAACTTCTCCAGCCCTTGAATTGAAGAACCATTATGCAGCCCTGGAAGTGGAGGAGGTGAAAGCATCCCTGGAAAGGGAAGAACCAGAGTTCAAGTACCCCAAAGTTGCAGAATCAGTGACCAGAAGGAAACGAAGGGTAGTGGTGGTTGGAGACTGTCTTCTGAGGGGTACGGAGGCGTCCATCTGCCGACCAGACTTGATGTCCAGAGAGGTATGCTGTCTGCCTGGTGCCAAAATCCAAGATGTTACGGAGAGTTTGCCGAGACTCATCAAGTCCACTGACTATTACCCAATGTTGCTAATCCATGTTGGAACAAATGATACTGCCAGGTATACCTCGGAACGTATCAAAAGTGACTTCATGGCTCTGGGACAGAGGGTGAAGCATTTAGGTGCACAGGTGGTGTTCTCTTCAATCCTCCCTGTTGAGGGTAAAGGCCAAGGCAGAGAGGCTCGCATCCTGGAAATGAATGCATGGCTGCGTGGATGGTGTCATCGAGAGCGTTTTGGTTTCCTAGACCATGGGATGCTGTTCCAAGGGTTGCAGAGCAGAGATGGCATCCATCTGTCCAAGAAAGGTCAACGCATCTTTGGTGGTAGACTGGCTAATCTACTGAAGAGGGCTTTAAACTAGATTCGTTGGGGATGGGTGAAGAAAGCCCCCAGGTAGGTGATACATTTAAATACCTTTATGGAAATGGGTAACAGGGGTAACATATGAAAAGCAGTGTGTATAAATGCCCGTAGCATGGGAAATAAGATCCCTGATGTTGAAGCTTTGGTGGGAGTGGCTAACTTGGATTTAGTGGCAGTTACAGAAACATGGTTCACAGAAAACCATGATTAGGATGTAACTATACCTGGCTATACTTTATTCAGAAAGGACAGGGTAGGAAGAAGGAGGAGTGGCACTACATGTAAAAACTACTATTAAAGCTTTGGAATTACAGAGCTTAAAAGGGAGAGATGAGGCGTGGGTTAAACTAGAAAGAGGGAAAGATAAAATCTATTTGCATTGGTGTGATATACAGACCTCCCTCACAAGAGGAAGAGGTGGACAGAGAGTTAATTGAAGACATACGCAGCATTGCTAGGAAAGGGGAAGTGCTACTGCTAGGAGATTTCAATATGCCAGATGTTGATTGGCACATTCCTGCTGCAGTATCATCTAGAAGTAAGGAGATCCTGGATTCTCTACAGGGAGAACTATTCAGGCACTTGGTAACAGACTCCACACGTGAAGGGGCCATACTGGACTTGGTGCTTACCAATGGTGAAAGTGTTTCTGATGTTGTAGTGGGAGATCATTTTGCATCCAGTGATCACCAGATGGTGTGGTTCAGTATTAGGACTAGGGCTGTTAGAATCCATTCCAAGGTGAGGATCTTAGACTTTAGGAAGACTAACTTTGCGAAGATGGGCCAATACCTCAGGGAGTCGTTAGTGGGATGGGAACAGCTGAGGGATGTAGAAAAACAGTGGGCAAAACTGAAAGGGGGTATTTTAAGGGCAACCAACCTTTTTGTTAAAATGGTAAATAAAGGCAAAAGGAAAAGGAGACCGCTATGGTTTTCGAAGGAAGTAGCTGAAAAAGTGAAGAAAAAGAGGGAGGCCTTCATGAAATATAAGAGATCACAGAGAGAGGAAGACAGGCATCTGTATTTGGAAAAACTTAGAGAAGCTAGCAGTCAAGAAGGCAAAGATTCAAAAGGAGGAGGAAATAGCCAATGCAATAAAATGGGGGGATAAGACATTTTTCAGATATACTAGTGAGAAGAGGAAGGGCAAAGGTGGTATTGTCAGACTCAAGGGTGCAGGGGGGGAATATGTAGAAGCTGATAAGGATAAAGCGGAATTGCTTAACAAATATTTTTGTTCTGTGTTCACAGATGAAGAACCAGGAGCAGGACCTCAGAAAACACCCACAAATAAGAACAGAAGCGAAGGACATCTTGAACAATTTTCAGAAGACTGTGTTCGTGAGAAACTAGCTCAACTTAAAGTAGACAAAGCGATGGGACCGGATGGGATACACCCTAGAATACTGAGGGAACTTGGGGACGTTCTAGCAACTCCACTGACTGACCTTTTCAATGCCTCCTCGTTGGAGTCGGGAGTGGTGCCAAAGGACTGGAGAGAGGCTCATGTGGTGCCTTTACACAAAAGCGGAAGTAAGGATGTGGTTGAAAACTACAGGCCGGTTAGTTTAACTTCGGTGGTGAGTAAATTATTGGAAACGCTGCTGAAAGAGAAAATAGTGAGGTTTCTGGAGTCCAGCGGATTACAGGATCCGAGGCAGCATGGATTCACCAGAGGCAGGTCTTGTCAGACAAATCTGATTGATTTCTTTGACTGGGTGACCAGGGAGTTGGACCGAGGGAGAGCTCTAGATGTGGTGTATTTAGATTTCAGTAAAGCCTTTGACACTGTTCCTCACAGGCGACTTATAAACAAACTGAGCATCCTAGGGATGGACCCTAAAGTTACTGCTTGGGTTAGAAATTGGTTGGGTGGGAGGCAACAAAGAGTACAGGTAAATGGAGCTCACTCTGAGGAGAAGGATGTTACCAGTGGTGTGCCCCAGGGATTTGTCCTTGGTCCGATTCTTTTTAACATCTTTGTTAGTAATATAGCGGAAGGGCTGTCGGGTAAGGTTTGCCTCTTTGCGGATGATACCAAAATCTGCAATAGAGTAGACACCCAGGAAGGTGTAGATAACATGAGGAGGGATCTAGCTAAGCTTGAAGAATGGTCTAGAATTTGGCAGCTGGGATTTAATGTTAAAAAATGTAAGGTCATGCATTTGGGCGGGAGCAATACAGTATAGGAGGTGAAGTACGTTTGTCCACTAAAGAAGAGCGGGACCTAGGCGTGGTTGTGTCTGATGATCTTAAAGTAGCTAAACAGGTAGAAAAGGCGACGTCAAAAGCTAGAAGGATGCTTGGGTGCATTGGAGAGGAATGGCTAGCAGAAAAAAGGAGGTGATAATGCCTCTGTATAAGTCTTTGGTGCGACCTCACTTGGAGTATAGTGTGCAATTCTGGAGACCGCACCTTCAAAAGGATGTGAACAGGATGGAGTCTTTGCAGAGGGTTGCTACTAAAATGATTAGTGGGCTTCATTATAAAGCATATGAGGACAGACCTAAGGATCTTAATATGTACACCTTAGAGGAAAGGCGGGATTGAGGTGATATGATTGAGATGTTTAAATACCTCCGTAGCATAAATGTTCAGGGAGAGAGCCTCTTTCAATTGAAAGCAAGTTCTGCTACGAGGGGACATGGGATGAGGGTGAAGGGAGATAGATTCAGGAGTGATATGCGGAAATATTTCTTTACGGAAAGAGTAGTGGATCCGTGGAATAGTCTCCCAGTGGAGGTGGTAGAGATGAGGACAGTAACTGAATTCAAAAAAGCATGCGACCAACACAGGATCTCTAAAGGTAAAAAGTGGACTGTTGTAGTTGTTGATATGGAAGGACAGACTAGATAAGCCATATGGTCTTTTTCTGTCATCATGTTTCTAATAAAGCACAATATGTCAAAAAGTGCTTAGCACACATTATGTAGTCCTAGTTCATAGTCCACTTTATTAACCCAAAATAGATGTTATTTTTAATTAATCTTTAAACCAAAGGAAACTCAATTATCCAGCATCCCAAAATTATAGTGCACTCAGAATGCTTCCAAAAAGACTTGACACAGTTTGTGTGTCAAAGGCACAGTCAGCTTCTGCATCACGGGTTCAACACTATCCATTTCAAGTACTCAGTGACATCTAGGGGTCTGTTTACTAAATGGCGGTAGCGGACTCCGTGCGATATCGGAGCCACGGTCCCATTGAAATCAATGGGGCCGCGGCTCCGATATCGCACGGAGTCCGCTACTGCCGTTTAGTAAACAGACCCCCTAATGTTCAAAAGAAGGCAACATAAACCTGGCCATAAAGGAAGAGGTGAAAGCTGTTGAATTCCTGATGCAGAAGCTACTGTAACTGTCCCAGTATTAGTGTTAGAATTGCCAACTCATAAGGCACCTGGCCTAGATGGGCTATCGGATATATTTTATTAAAAAGAAAAATGTAGTGGAGAGATTGTAGCACTGCTAACTAGATTATATAATAGGTTATTATAAGCAAATTCTTTACCCCCTTCAATGTACAGAGCAGAGATAGCTATCCTGTCAAAGGACGGGAAGAATAAATCTCTTTTTGGCTCCTATAAGCCAATATTATTGAATATAGATGTAAAATTACTGCTAAGATGATAGCAATATGTTTATCAGGAGTGTTTCTAGACTTAATTCACATTGATCAGAAAGATTTATATTGGGGTGGCAGGTAACTGTTGATATAAAAAGAATCCTGTATGTTCCTGATCGTATCCCCAGTCTAGTCCCGGACCTCATTCAGCAGCTTGGAGACTGAGGAACCTCCTTCTTTTCCATGATGTCATCCGTATATACCTCTGGGATCCGCCTTCCTCCATCAGTTACCTCAGTCTCCAAGCAGCTGAATAGGTCGAGCCCGGAGGTCCGGGCTCACTGGAGGAACAATTAAGGCAGTTTGTGCGAAGTAGTAGGGTATTAGTTTATATAGCAAAAAAAAAAAGAGATACTGGGAGCTGTGCCTTTAAATTTCATGAGCTGTACCTTATCAGTGCCTCAGGCTCTCCTCTAACCTCTTATTTTTACTTCGGGGTAGCCCGGTTATATAACTGAAGAGGGTTGGTTAGTCCCCGGTGGGTAGCAGTGGAGCTGAACCGGGAGGGGAGGCAGAGCTGCTCAGCCAAGCGCTAAACAGAAGACTTGCCTGTGAGCGCGCCTCTGGCTGTTCGCGGAGGTTTCCGGGGTCGGACCTCCGTGCTGTGCTCAGGATACAATTGGAACTTTCTTGTCGTCCTCTGGCAGCGGAGAGCGTGGCCCGCCAGCGGATTCCCGCTGCAGGGGCAGCAGAGGTAAGGGGGCGGGCCAGTGACTGCTTTTCTGCGGCGCGAAGGAGCGCCTTCTTTAGTGCAGGCCTGGCCACGTGGCAGTAACGCGGGAGCACAGGGCCGGCTCAGGAGTTAGCCGTTTTTTTCCTGGCTTCTAAAGCCGCGGTTTGGAGGCCTGTGGGCTGCAATCAGGCGGGGCAGCTACGGGGCTCCGTTTTGGAGTGTGAGTTAAGAAAAAAAAAATTGAGTAAAGTCACATAGTCGGATAGGAGTGTTTTAAGGGGCTGCAGGCTCCCGGGGTTCCCCTTGGGTGATAGGTAGATTGTGAGTAGCGTGCCCAAGGGGGAGGGGGCGGCTCTAAGGGGTTATGCCTTCAAAAGCCCAGTGTGTTCTTTGTGGGTCTAAGAGGAGTACTCTTCTGGACTCAGGAGTGTGCAGGGGCTGCCCCAAGGAGGCCACAGCCATGGACCCTTCCGGAGAGGATGTGGGGGAGCAGGCTGGGGCTGAGGCAGGATCCCTGGACGCTCCCATGGTCAGTTTACCCCTTGGGGAGCCGGTAGCTGGGCCATCTTCTGCTCCGGAGCGGCCCACGCATCTGGCGACCTGGCCAAAAGGGCTCGAGTCCATTTTTTCGGCCGAGTTCGTGGCCCTCTTGCAGCAGGCGGTGGGAGGTTTGCCGCCTAAGCAGGCGATGGGCACACCCGAAGGGGGCGGAGTGAAGTGGGCCGTACAAGCTCTCCCCGCCGAGGTCCAGCAAGGAGGCAAGAGGCTGCGGCTGGATGCGGAGGCCGAGGCGCCATCTGTGGCTTCGGAGGGGCAGCTATCGGAGGAGGAAGGAGAGAGTGTGCTCCCCGAGGAGGAATTAGAGGAAGGTGAGCTTGAGGACAAGGAAGAACAGGCCAGAGTGGAGCGGGTATTTCGAAGGGATGAGCTGCTGGCTCTCATTTCAGAGACGTTGAGAACCCTAAACATGCCGGCGCAGGGGCCGGCAGAGGACGAGACTCTGGAGGATCCGTTGTTGCAGGTCTTCCAAAAGTCTCAGAGGGCCTTTCCGGTACACCGGGTGTTTCAGGAGTTGATTCAGGAAGAGTGGAACGTACCGGAGGCTGCACTCAAGGGTTCCAGAGTTTTGAGCCGGTTATACCCGCTGGTAGATCAGGACAGGGAGTTTTTCAAGCCTCCCAAGGTGGATGCGGCCGTGGCGGCAGTGATAAAGAAGACCACCATCCTGGTGGAGGGCAGCATGGCTCTTAAGGATGCGCAAGACAGGAAGCTGGACGCCTTATTGAGGCAGGTTTTTGACACCAATGCTCTGTCTCTCCAGGCAGCTATCTGGGTGGCCAGGACCTGTCTTCGGTGGTCACAACAGGCCCAATCAGGGCAGGTAGGCGACAAGTCCAACGAGGCCGCCCGGCTGGAATCGGGGGCAGCCTATTTGTCGGACATTCATTATGACCTTATGCGGGGATTGTCAAAGAGCATGGCAACGGCACTGGTGGCCAGGCGGTACCTGTGGCTCTGCAATTGGGCAGCGGATTCTTCGTCCAATGCCAGGTTGAGTAAGCTCCCGTTCAAGGAGCGCCTCCTGTTCGGTGAAGACCTGGAGAAGTTGGTCAAAGACTTGGGCGAGTCAAAGGGAGGCAAGCTACCAGAGGACAAGCCCAAGCAGGGCCGAGGAGCTACGGCGGGCAAGAGTCAGCAACGGGACTTTCGCAGGTTTTGTTTCCAAAGGTTCGGTTCGGGACAAAGAGGCAGATTTCCCAATAGAAACCAGGGTTTCCGGGGAGCAGGGAGAGGATTCAGGGACGTCTCGTCGGCCTCCCCTTCCTCCTCCTCTAATCTTAGAAAGGCACAATGAGATCAGGCGGACCCAGGGGTCCCTAGTTCCCGTGGGAGGTTGGTTGCAGGAGTTCTATGCCGCCTGGGTCCAGATTACTTCAGATCAGTGGGTACTAGAAGTCATCCGAGAGGGCTACGCGCTGGAACTGCAGCAGCCAGTGCGCGATGCCTTCGTGCTGTCTCCCTGCAAGGCGCCGGTCAAGTGCGAGGCGGTGCGGGAGACCGTACAAAGGCTTCTAGACCTCCGGGCAATAGAGCCAGTGCCCCGAAACTAACAAGGTTGCGGTCGATACTTGATATATTTCATGGTTCCAAAGAAGGACGGAGGCTTCCGGCCTATTCTGGATCTCAAGGGAGTGAATTGGTGTCTTCGCGTGGCCCACTTTCACATGGAAACCCTGCATTCAGTGATTGCGGCAGTTCGGAGGGGAGAATTTCTCACCTCCTTGGACTTGTCAGAAGCCTATCTTCACATTCCCATTTGACAGGAGCATCACAAATTCCTCCGCTTTGCGGTTCCCTTCAGCCATTACCAGTTCTGAGCATTGCCGTTCGGCTTGGCAACGGCGCCACGCACGTTCACGAAGGTTATGGTGGTGGTTGCGGCGGCCTTGAGAAGGGAAGGCATCCTGGTGCATCCTTACCTAGATGATTGGTTGATCCGAGTGAAGTCCAGGAGCGAGAGCGAACAAGCTACTTCCAGGGTAGTGAGTTTTCTAGAGAGCCTAGGTTGGGTAGTCAACCGGGCGAAGAGCAAGTTAGTGCCCTCTCAGGGTATAGAATATTTAGGGGCTCGGTTTGACACGGAGACCGGGCAGGTGTTTCTTCCACAGCAAAGGGCGCGAAGGTTACGGATGTTAGTCCGGAGGTTCCTAAGGAGAAAGGAGCCCACTGCGTGGCAGTACCTGCAGCTTCTAGGCACCATGGCTGCAACCATAGAATTGGTGCCGTGGACGAGAGCTCACATGAGGCCCTTACAAAGGGCGCTACTCCGGCACTGGTCTCAGCAGCAGGACCCGCTGTCACGGAAGCTCGCCTGCCCAGACGAAACACGAGTAGCGCTTCACTAGTGGTTGGTCCCCAATTACTTGCAGAGAGGGAGGCCCCTGGAGGTACCCGCTTGGATTGCCTTAACGACGGATGCCAGCCTCCTGGGTTGGGGTGCCCACTGCCAGGGCTAGTTCGCGCAGGGGCTGTGGAATGCGCAGGAGAAAACTTGGTCGATCAACAGGTTGGAGTTGAGAGCTGTGTCCCTGGCGCTGCTGAGCTTTCAGACGTGCCTCGTCGGTGCAGCAGTGCGAGTGTTTTCCGACAACGCCACCGCGGTGGCATATATCAATCGTCAAGGGGGGACCAGCAGTATGGCGCTGGAGGTGGAGGCAGAGAGTCTGTTCGACTGTGCCGAAGAGAATCTCCTGGCAGTGTCGGCAGCGCACGTAGCGGGAGTGGACAACGTGGAAGCCGACTTCCTCAGTCGAGTGAAGGTGGACCCCGGGGATTGGGTCCTCCATCAAGAGGTGTTCGACATGCTAGTGCGCCGTTGGGGCACACCGGTGATGGATCTCATGGCGACATTTCGCTCGGCAAAGGCCAGTCGCTTCTACAGCAGAAGGAGAGAACGGATGTCGGAAGGCCTCGATGCTCTCATTCAGTCATGGCCGGAGGGCCAGCTCCTGTACGTCTTTCCGCCATGGGTGCTCATAGGCAGGGTGGTCCAGCGGATAGAGAGCTTCAGAGGGCAGGTGATCTTGATCGCGCCAGACTGGCCACATCGCCCTTGGTATGCGGATCTGTTAAGGCTCCTGGTAGCACGGCCGTGGCGGCTCCCAGTGTGGCCGGATCTGTTGTCGCAGGGTCCTCTGCTCATGCCTCACGTGGATCAGTTCTCGCTTACGGCTTGGCTATTGAAAGGGCTCGGTTGAGGTCGAGAGGTTATTCCACGGCGGTGATCTCCACGCTGAGAGCCAGGAAGAGGTCTACGTCTTTAGCGTATGTCCGGGTGTGGAGAGTTTTTGAGGCGTGGTGTAGAGAGAGGGACTCGGAGGCGCTCAGAGCGTCCATTTCTCAGATTTTGGAATTTCTGCGGGATGGTTTCGACAAAGGCTTAGCTGCTGCTTCGCTTAGGGTGCAGGTTGCGGCCCTGTCGTGTTACCGAGGTAGGATTGCTGGTCGTTCCATCGGGAACCATCTGGATGTCAGGCGTTTTTTGAGGGCGGTATCATTATTGCGGCCACCTAGGGGGCGCCTTGTACCCAAATGGCAGCTTCCGCTGGTGCTGGAGGCGCTGGAGCGGGAGCCATTTGAGCCACTCAGCACGGCTTCGGTGAAGGACCTCACCTTGAAGGTCGTGCTCCTGGTGGCTATTTGCTCGGCCAGACGGATCTCGGAGCTGCAAGCGTTGTCTTGTAAGGAACCTTATTTCTCCTTTTTTGACTCAAAGGTGGTATTGAGACCGGTTCCGGCGTTCTTGCCCAAGGTTGTGTCGGTGTTTCACTTGAATCAGGACATTTCCTTGCCAGTGTTCAGGGCAGATGTGACAGGTTCGGTGTCGAGGAAGTTGGACGTCCAGCGGGCGCTGAAAAAGTATCTTCGGCGTACAAGCTTCTGCAGATCCAAGAGATTGTTTGTCCTTTTCGCAGGGCCTCGACGGGGAGAGGCGGCGTCTAAAGCGTCTATCGCAAAGTGGATTAAGGAGGCGATTGCGTCTGCTTACTTGCTGAAGGGCAAACCGGTTCCGGAAGGGCTGAGAGCCCATTCCACTAGAGCCCAGGCGACGTCCTGGGCGGAAGTCCGTTCAGTGCCGGCGGTGGAAATTTGTAAGGCGGCCACATGGTCTTCCTTGAATTTGTTTATAAAACACTACAGGTTGGACGTACAGTCGGCACAGGATGCCTGTTTTGGTGCGGCAGTGCTGCAGGCTGGTGTAGCGGGGCCCTCCCGTTAAATTTACTGCTCTGGTACTTACTCAGAGGTCCGGGACTAGACTGGGGATACGATCAGGAAGGTGAAATTAGACTTACCTGCTAAGTGTTGTTCCTGGAGTAGACCCAGTCTAGTCCCGAGTCCCACCCCGGTATTGAAGGGGTATGCAGCACTGTCTAAATTTCTCAAAGATGACAGGTAAGAAGAGTGGTGTAGGGGATTGTGTTCCCGGGGGAACTGGATGTCATCTTTGGGGTTGGTGTTCGGACAGGTGAGAGGGAAGTCTCGGCACCTTTAGTGATTAACAGTTCGTTAGTTGATTTGTTGTTATACAGTTACCTTTTTGGGTGTGTTTAAGAGCTGGGAAGTTGAACCTTACGGGGGGTAAGTGAGGTCATGACTTACTTGTTGCTCTGGTGAGTCTGCTTTGTCAGTAGGGTACTGATGGAGGAAGGTGGATCCCAGAGGTATATACGTATGACATCATGGAAAAGAAGGAGGTTCCTCAGTCTCCAAGCTGCTGAATGAGGTCCGGGACTAGACTGGGTCTACTCCAGGAACAACAATTAGCAGGTAAGTCTAATTTCACCTTATGTAGGCGATCCAATGGGGCAGAGAGCCTGCTATGCTGCTAGCAATAGACACTGGTGAATTAGGATTTTCTAATAGCAGTAATACAGAAAATGGAAGAGGGAAAGCCCTTCATTGCCTCAGGTTCAGATTTAGATTGTAAGCCCACTGGGGATAGGAAAATACCTCTTCTACCTGAATGTAACTCATCTTGACCTACTCCAGAAAAAGAAGTGAGCTAATACCAAAACCGCTTCCCAAAAAATTCTGTAACTGTGTAACAAAGCTGTACAAGGTGCCTTAAGTTTGTGTTAATGTCAACAGGACTTATTTGGAGACTTTTAATCTGGAAAGAGGAACTCTACAGGGATGTCCACTATCCACTCTTCTCTTTGCCTTATTGGTGGAGATGCTGGCAGAGAGGATCAGGGATAACTCTGATATAAGGAGGTTTAGGGAAGGGGAACAAGAGCACAAGATTATTTTGTTCAGAGGATAATATTTTGCTCTGTATTGCCAGCCCCCTTTGTCTTTACCAGTTTTAATTAAAGGGCTCAAAGAGTTTGAAGCAGTGTTGGGGTTCTGGCTTAATATGGATAAGACCAAAATATCTAATGTGAATATGGACTGGGCTGTAGTTATGAGCTTGACCAAGTTTTCTTTTCAAGTGGGCATGAGAATTTGTTGTTTTTTTGGGGGGGTTAAGATCACAGGAAAGTGAAACAAATCATGTGAGCTCAGCTATGGCAAGTTAATCTGGAACATAAATGAGGGTTCCTCTTAAGAACATAAGATATGCCATACTGGGTCAGACCAAGGTCCATCAAGCCCAGTATTCTGTTTCCAACAGTGGCCAATCTAGGTCATACGTCTCTCTGGGCCAGTCCAGGGATAGTAGGGTTGTCAACCTCCTCCAGCAGCTGAGGACTGAATTCTGAAGTTTTGCTGACATCCTATCCGGCTCCCCCTGGTGTCAGAACCTCAGTCTTTCAGTCCTCAGCAGCTGGAAGGGACGTGAAGCTGACAGGCTCCCGGAGAGACAAGGAGGAATTTTACTATAGAATGAACTTATTTGTTTTCCTTTCTCAAATTGGGAGAAAAAGAAGCCAGAGGTGGGGGACCCTAGGCGCAGAGGTTTAGTTTTAAATTAAAAAAAAAAGAGAGAGCAGCTTGGCTGCTGAGTCATGCACAGCAGTGAGCAGTAGAGGCAGCTCCAAAGTCCGGGTTAGTGCGGAGAAAGGATCTGGGAGCCCCAGAGACCCATCAGCCGCCTCCGGAGCAGAGAGCACTCTCCCGCTAGCAGCGGCAGTGCGGTGCTTGTCAGGTACGTCTGTTAGTGGTGTGCAATCGGAGCCGTGGTTTCGTTTCTTCGGTGAGTTTTTTTTCAGTTTTGGTGAGGTAACGTGCATGCTGCCGGGCTCGGCAGCGTGCGCTCAGTGTAGCTGTCGGCGGGGGCTCTCGGAAGCGGGGCTTTGCCAGCTGTGCATTAGAACAGGCAGTATTCTTCACAGGGGTTTTGGTGGCAGCATGGAAGGCAAGCCAGAGGCCTCAGATCCGTTGGGGGCTCCACAAGGCGGGACAGAAAAGGCGGGAATGACAGCCATTTTGGTCAGAGCTCCCATTCCTGCAACGAGTCAGGAAAAGCCCGGGATGAGAGAGGCAAAATCGAAAAAGCCAGTGCAGGTGGAGGATGCTCCTTCACAGTCCCTGTCCTCAGGGCAGGGGGGCTTGGAATCTCTTTTCTCAGTAGATTTTATACTGTCCCTGCATAAGGCCTATTGCCTGAAATTACAGCATGTTCACAGCACCGTCTCTCTCCCTATTCATTCAGATGCACTAAAAGGAGGGGTCTCTCCTCTGGACCCAGGGGAGGGGATCCTCCACATCTGTTTTGGGGGCTGGGGCGAGCACTGACAGCGTCGGTCAGCACGTTTCAGCTCTTCAGGGTGCTGAGGAGGGGGAAATTCAGACTCAGGCCTGGATCACTGGACTACGGATCTAGAGGAAGGTGAGCTTGGGCTCGGCAACGATCCTAATCTATTTAGAGTCTTTAGAAAGGAAGAATATGGGGCACTTATTGCTCAGTCTCTAGCGGCCTTAAATATTGTCCTGCCAGTGGCTCAGGAGGAGCCCTTGGTGGATCCTCTGTTCCAGGGGTTTAAAACAGAGCAGAGGTGTTTTCCAGTGCACAGAGTGATCAAACAGATGGTGGAGTCCGAATGGGAATGTCCGGAGGCTACTCTGCGGGGAGCACGGGCCATCAGACTGCTGTACCTACTGCCGCAGGAGGAACAAGAGTTGCTAAAGATGCCCAAGGTGGATGCCTTGGTAGCAGCGGTAACAAAGAAAATGACGATTCCAGTAGAGAGCGGGGCGGCCCTTAAGGATTTACAGGATAGAAAATTGGAGACGCTACTTAATGAACTCCACACTGCTCACGACCGTGGTTCATTTACCCTTGCCGTCTCACTTGATCTCTCTGCTGCGTTTGACCTCGTTGACCACCGCACCGTTCTTTCACGCTTACAAGATGCCGGTCTTTCCTGCACTGTACTTCACTGGTTTCAGTCTTTCCTCTCGGGTCGTTCTTTCTCAGTTTCCTCTGGCTGTCTATCCTCACCCTCTACTCCCCTCCCCTGCGGTGTCCCTCAAGGGTCTGTCCTTGCACCCCTCCTGTTCAATGTCTTTCTAGCTCCTCTCACTCTCTTGGTGCAACAACAGGGCATTTCTGCACATTATTATGCCGATGATATCTTCCTTCTCTATCACGCTGACTCAGCTTCCCCTGACATCACTCCTCTTAACGACTGTCTTTCTTCCGTGGCATCTTGGCTTTCTTCCAAGACTTCCGCCACTTGGTTTACTGCCGGTAGTCCCGCCCCCCTCTTGTCCCTCTACTCTCTTCCTCCCCCATTCCCCTTGTAACATCCCTGCGCTACCTAGGCGTAATCCTCGACACGTCACTGTCTTTTAAAGCCCATATCTCCTCTGTTGTCCAACGTTGTTTTTCCACCCTAAGACAACTTCGTTCCGTCCGCCCCTTTCTTTCTTCCTCATCTATGACCACCCTTCTTCTCTCTCTTGTTGTCACTCGCCTCGATTACTGCAATGTTTCCCTGGCCGGTCTTCCTCAATCCCAACTACAACGTCTACAGAGAGTTCACAACACCGTAGCCCGCATCCTCACTTGTTCCTCTCGCTTTGACCACATCACCCCACTTCTCATACGTCTACATTGGCTTCCTATTCCTTTTCGCATACAATATAAGTTTCTCACCTTCACCCACAAATCATAAGAACATAAGATATGCCATACTGGGTCAGACCAAGGTCCATCACACTGGTACCAATGTTCCCTCTAATTTTCTGTAGGCTGTGTGCGCATAAAATATCAGCTGTGCAGCTTTTGAAGGAAGGTTAAATTTTTGTGCGCCACATAACGACACTCAGAGTTATATACTTTAAAATTTGACTACACGTCAGAATACAGTATGTACACCACATTGATTTTAATCAAATTAAATGAAAATAGACGATTACTAAATGAAGCAGAAAATTTCTAGCAATTACAATCACAACTTTTAAATTTTAAGACATCTGTGTTTTTTTCTATCAGAATCAGAACCGTAATTTTTGTGCGCTCTGTTGTAAAGTATGTGCGCTCGCTCGGTAAGGTGTGTGTGCGCGCGCACACACACACAGCTTAGAGGGAACAGTGACTGGCACCCCTCTCTATCTTGCTGATTTGATCCACCTCCACACTCCTCACCGCTCTCTCCGTTCAATCCATGCTAATCGTCTGACCTTACCCTCCCCCTCCCAAGCCCACCTTGAATCCACACTCTCCTCTGCCTTCTACTTCCTCGGATCCCGCCTCTGGACTTCGCTTCCCCCGGACCTCCGCCTGGAACCCTCTCTGAAGACCTTTAAGGCCCGCCTGAAAACTCACCTCTTCTGCTTAGCTTTTGACCTTCCCTCACCACCCTCCCCTCTTTCCCCACCTCCCCGGTGATCTCTCTCAATCTATCCGACTCTTGATTTCTTCTTTAGTTCCTGAACCTTTTTCTGTCTGTCCTATAATTTAATTGGCGTTCTTTTCCTCTTCCTAGCAGCTTTTGTATATTTTGTAAACCGCTCAGACGCTGTTGCATTGAGCGGTATATTAAGCCTCCAAATAAAGATAAAGATAAGCAGGTGTTTGACGCTAGTGCCCTGTCGCTGTGAGCGGCAATCTGTGGAGCATATGTCTCCAGGGCCTCCATTCGTTGGATCCAAGGGGATTCTCAGGCGGAAGGTGAGGATGGCTCTACCTCGGAGGGCGCAAAGTTGGAATCGGCAGCAGCTTATCTGGCTGATACCTTCTATGATCTAGTGAGGATTTCAGCTAAGTCTATGGCGTCTGTGATTGCTGCCAGGAGATTCCTCTGGCTAAGGAATTGGGTGGCGGACTCGTCATCTAAGGCTCGCCTTAGTAAACTGCCGTATAAGGGTTCACTGCTCTTTGGCGCAGCTCTGGAAAAGATTGTGAAGGATCTCAGACTCCAAGGGCGGTAGACTTCCAGAGGACCGCCCGAAAGGCCAGAAACCTAACATCCTGTCCAAAGGTCAATCCCGAGAGTTTCGCAGGTTCAGAGGATCTCGCTTTACCCCCTATCAGAGAGGGTGCTTTGTATCAAGAGGGCAGTCCTTTTGGGGAGCTCGGGGGTTCAGCAGGGGCTATTTCGGCACCCAGCAGAACCCCAGTAAGAATCCACAATGAAAGGAGATTGGTCCAGACGGAGGTGCCGGTGGAAGGACGACTGCAAAACTTCCTATCTGTCTGGACCACCATAACGACGGACCAATAGGTACTGGAGATTATCCGCGACGGTTACGCACTCGAGTTTGCTCGCCTGTTAGCGGAGGCTTTCGTGGTGTCTCCATGTGGTTCTGCGGAAAAGAAGGAAGCGGTATCCGCGACACTTCAGCGGTTACTGCAGCTTCAAGCGGCGGTGGTGCCAGTCCCTCAAGACCAGTTAGGGTTAGGTCGATACTCAATTTATTTTGTGGTACCCAAAAAGGAGGGGTCTTTTCGACCTATATTGGATCTCAAGCATGTAAACCGCTGTTTAAGAGTTCCGGATGGAGACCCTGCAGTCAGTCATTCGGTCGGTGCAGCCGGAAGAGGTGCTCTCGTCCATAGATCTGATGGAGGCCTACCTTCACATTTCCGTCAGACCCAGAGCATCCAAAGCTTTTGCGGTTTGCGGTACCCATTGGGTCATTTTCAATTACAGGTGTTGCCGTTTGGTCTGGCTACGGCGCCTCGTACGTTCACGAAGGTCATGGTAGTGGTGGCGGCGGTGTTGAGGAAAGAGGGCATTCTGGTGCATCCTTACCTCAACGATTGTTTGATTGGGGCTGGCGCGGGTGGTGAGTCTCCTAGAACAGCTCGGCTGGGTGGTGAACCAAGCCAAGAGTCACTTGCAACCTGTACAACGGCTCCTTTACCTCAGTGCGGTGTTCAACATGGCAGTAGGAGCAGTTTTTCTACCGGAAGACAGGGTACAAAAGATTTTGAGACAGGTGATAGCGTTTTTGTGCTTAAAGGCTCCCAACAGCGTGGCATTACTTACAGCTTCTGGGTTCCATGGCGGCAGCCTTGGATCTGGTACCCTGGGCAAGGGCGCATATGCACCCACTGCAGTAGGCGTTGCTGGCAAGATGATCGCCTCAGGATCATCCTCTGGATCGGAAGTTGACATACAGTCGGTCAGCGACAGTTTGCAGTGGTGGTTGGATCCCAGCCATCTTCGAGCGGGAGTTTCCCTGGCTCAGCCGGATTGGGTACTCATCACCACAGATGCCAGCCTCTTTGGCTGGGGAGCACATTGTCTATCGCACATGGCTCAGGAGTGCTGGCCACCAGAGATGAAGGGTTGGTCCATCAATCATCTGGAGCTCAGGGCGGTGCTCCTCGCTCTTCAGCAGTTTCTCCATTTTGTGAAGGGCAAAGCGATACGTGTGTTCGCTGACAATGCGGTGACGGTGTCTTATATCAATCGGCAAGGCGGGACAGGCAGTACTGCCCTGCTGGAAGAGAGTCAGCGGTTGATGAGCTGGGCAGAATCTCACCTGGTAGCCTTTTCAGCAGCTCATGTAGCAGGTCGCGACAATGTCTAGGCCAATTATCTCAGCCGGCATGTCTTAGACCCAGGAGAGTGGGAGTTGAACGCAGCAGTTTTTCATGACCTTACGCTGCGATGGGGACGGCCGGTAATGGACCTGATGGCCACCTTCGACAATGCCAAGGCTGGCCGGTTTTTCAGCAGGCGCAGGGAACACATGTCGGAAGGTCTCGACGGCTTGGCGCAGCCATGGCCGTCCGGGGTGCTGCTTTATGTCTTCCCTCCGTGGCCGATGATCGGGTGAGTCATTTGGAGGATAGAGCGTCAAAAGGGGCAGGTGATTCTCATCGCACCGGACTGGCTCAGAAGAGCATGGTATGCGGACCTGGTACGTCTCCTAGTGGACAGTCCCTGGAAGCTACCCACTCGGGCAAACCTCTTGTACCAGGGTCCACTACTTATGCCGAACATGGATCGCTTCTTGCTTACGGCTTGGCTCTTGAAAGGGAGAGGTTAAGTCGTAGAGGTTACTTGGCAGCGGTGGTGGCCACAATGTTAAAGGCCAGAAGGCAATCTACTTCCCTGGCCTATATTCGTATTTGGCGTATCTTTGAGCGCTGGTGCGAAGAGCATGGCCTTTGTCCCGGCAATGCTTTGGTGACGGATGTGTTGTCTTTTCAGCAGGAGGGGCTGGATAAGGGGTTAGCCCTAAGTACGCTCAAGATTCATTTAGCTGCCTTGGCATGTTTTAGAGGAAAGGTGCAAGGAGTGTTCTTGTCTGGACATCCTGATATTCTACATTTCTTAAGAGCGGTGAAGAACCTGCGTCCCCCGGTTAGACCGGTGGTTCCGGCCTGGGATCTGAACTTGGTCCTGGAAGCGTTGGCGAGGCCTCCCTTCGAACCGACGAGCGGGGTGTCGCTCGGAGATTGTTCATGGAAGACTGCTTTCCTGGTAGCTTTGTGTTCGGCAAGAAGAATCTCGGACCTCCAAGCGCTGTCATTGTAGGGAGCCATTTATCCAGTTTTTTGATGAAAAAGTAATGTTGCGGCCGGTTCCCTCCTTTCTTCCGAAAGTAGTGTCAAGGTTTCATGTGAATCAGCCTATTTCTGTACCGACCTTTAGGGGCCAAGGGGGGACAACCCATAGATTCGGCCCTGAAAATGTTGGATTTAGGGTGAGTGCTCCGGAGATATCTGAGGAAAACAAAATCCTTTCGGGGGACAGACAGGTTGTTCGTACTATTTGGAGGACCTCGGAAAGGGGAAGTGGCCTCCAAAGCCTCGATTGCTCATTGGGTAAAACAAGCTATATCAGCGGCATATCAAGCCAGCGGGCGAGCACCCCCAGAGGGACTACGTGCACATTCTACTTCGCGTTAGTACCGCCGGTGGACATATGCCAGGTGGCTACTTGGTCATCACTTCACACTTTTGCAAAGCATTATAGATTGGATGTTCAAGCCAGAGGGGACCCAAATGTGGGGGCCTCGGCCATTATAGCGGGCCTAGCGGGTCCCTCCCGAGGTTAGGTACTGCTTTGGTACTTCCCTACTTATCCCTGGACTGGCCCGGAGAGACGAAGAGGAAGAAGAAATTAGACCTTACCTGCTAATTGTCTTCCCTTGAGATCTCTCCGGGCCAGTCCAGGGCCCACCCAGATCATTTGCGGATCGACAATATTTTGTCGGTGGAGTCGGGTATGTCAGCTGGCCATATTTTGAAGTGCATGGAGGGCTAAACACAATTGCGTTTCTTGGTCTTGTGCCCAAACATTCAAGAGCACTTTGGACTATGGAGCTCCCGGGGAGTAGCAGGAGGTTAGATATAGTGACAAAAAAGGGAGCTGACTATGTCTTAGGTAGGCTCTGGATGGTTTTTTTTTGTTTTTTGTTACAATAGTTTAGATCATGGAAGGAGATTGTTTCACAGACTGCTTTGACAGGAGTAGACAGGTTCTGACACCAGGGGGAGCCGGATAGGATGTCAGCAAAACTTCAGAATTCAGTCCTCAGCTGCTGGAGCAGGTTGACAACCCTACTATCCCTGGACTGGCCCGGAGAGATCTCAAGGAAAGACAATTAGCAGGTAAGGTCTAATTTCTTCTTTGTTATCATGATGGGGAAGAGTGGTTAAAAATGAATGTTATGCCCAGATTGCTGAACCCATCTCAGGTATTGCCAATATAGGTCCCTAACAGGGTTTTAGCCTATTTACAAAGAAGTAGCTGTGAGTTCATTTAAGGGAGAAAGCAGCCAAGTGGCTAGGATAGTTCTGTACAGAAATCGTAGGGAAGGAGGACTGTCATGGCCAGATCGACGCTCAAGAACATCGGAGACCAGAGATGTGCGCGTTCACCTTTAAGATTAAGCCCTCTGGAATGCAGAGGCTGCCAGAATTTAAGACACAAGCCCAAGGTGCTTACCAAAGGTTGTCAGGTGGAAGGAGAAGTTTCTGAATTGCGAGCGACATGTTTGAAAAGTGAATGTTGTAGTGTTCTACCCTGATGAAGCCCTCTGTAGGATGAAGCCACCGACCAGGTTGAGGGATGTTCACTTATAAAGGAAGGATATATTTTTTTGGTGACTATTTGCCCTGTCGCTGCAAGTACAAGTTTGAAGACTTCTGCATCCTAATCAGAAGATAAGTCAATTTTTGACTATTTTCGATTTTGTCATTTAAGTGAATGAATATTGAATGAAAATAAATAAAAGTATACACAGAGAAGGGTAACCAAATGATAAAAGGGGTGGAAGGATACCCTTATGAGCGGTAGGGCTAGAGCTCTTCAGTTTGGAAAAGAGAAGCCTAGGGGGAGATATGATAGAGATCTGCAAAATAATGAGTGGAGTGGAATGGGTAAACGTAACATAGTAAATGACGGCAGATAAAGACCAGTATGGTCTATCTAGTCTGCCCAACAAGGTGGCAAGAGTGTAGATTGGTTGTTTGTTGTTAAGTGACATTGAGTCATTGCTGACGCAAGGTGACCCTCTGGATAGTTATCCTAAACTGTGTTTACTCCTTCAATAAGTAGAAAGACCAGGTGAAACACAATGAAGCTACAATGTAGCACTTTTAAGACATCAGAGAAAATATTTTTTCACTCAACGTGTAATCAAACTCTGGAAGTCGCTGTGGAAGGATGTAGTAAAAGCTATTAGTGTAGTTGGATTTAAAGAGGTTTGGACAAGTTCCTAGAGGAAAAATCCATACATCATTATTAGAGTGGACTGGAAAATCCATTGGTTACCCCTGGGATAAGTAGCATGGAATCTATCTTTTGGGATCTTGCCAGGTACTTGTTGCCTGGATTGGTCACTGTTAGAAACGGGATATTGGACTCGATGGACCTTTGGTCTGACTCAGTATAGCATAAATTATGTTCTTATATAAGTGTAGAAAATATGATGCGTAACAGCATTGCTGCAGGCAGAGGAGCTGCTGGAGGGGAGCCCCCTGCATGTGGCAGCTTCACCATGGACAGAGGACCTACTGTTGATGAGAGCTGCTCCAGGCAGGCAATATCTGAGCACCCCACAGATGTCTTCAAGGCAGCATAAAAACCACGGACGCCTGCTGTTAGCTGGGAGCCTTCCTGCTCATGACAGCGTCACCGCAGACAGAGGACCTACTAGTGGTGAGAGCCGCTCCAGGCAGCCGTAGACTTCATGAGGGGCAGCATAAAAACCACAGACTGACTTTTTTGCTTGAGATTGGCAGGAATGTCCTGTGTACACTTTTTGACATGTTCAGGACCCCCTGTGGTGGACCAGGGACCAGTGGTGTATTTGCAGCCTTTGCTGCATCTCCCCCAGTTTTTCTCATCAGTGGGCAGCGCAGTCATTTTGGATGTCAACTTCGCAGAGGAGGAATAATGGTGGGGCAACTACAGCCTGCAAGGCCCTGAGGGTCCTCCAATGCCCCTTTTTCAGCTGGCTTAAGCAGTAGCTTCTGAAACAACTCATGGATTATTTTCAGTCTTTTGCAGCTGTGAAGCAGTTCCCATGGAGACCTGTGGCTCTGACCTTCCCTATGGGGGACTATGGTGCTGCTCCTGCTGGCTTTAAGGGGTTAAGCATCCCCATCCTGCCTTTTTGCCCAGCTGTTCCCCTTGGGAGCACTACCCTGTCCTTGATGCGGGTTAGTTGGAATGTAGACAAGGATTCCCTTTTTTCCAGCGGATGAGTCAGCAGAGGAGGGGGAATTTCGCTGATGGGAGCTGAGGATCCATCAGTGATTTGCTTATTTCAGAAGGGGGGTCCTTCCACTCTTACTCAGGAAGATAAGGCAGCCTCATGCATTTCAGAGCCTGCCTCTGTGGAGTCTTTTTGCAAATGGGCCTTACTGTAGAAGGTCCTGTCAGCTTTTTCCCCTTCCCTGAGCCTATATCTAAGCTAGTGATCTCTCAGTGGAAGACACTGGACCTGGCCCTGGGGAGTCCTATTCTAGTTTTGCTGTATCCTCTGTCTCTGGGTGAGAGAAAACAGCTTTTGGGCTCCTTCGGTTGGATGCCCTGTTCATGGGATTGATGAAATACACTTCCATCCAGGTAGAAGGGGTGCTGTGCCGAAGAAGCCTTGTGATAAGAGAGAGGAAATGCCTTTATAGTTTTGACTTTGGCAGTCAAGCTGTGCTGCGTACAGACTTGGTAACCTGAGCTCTCTTACGCTAGATCCAGCAGTTGCTGGAAAGTTCAGAGGTTGTGAAATTGGATTCTGGAATATCATATGTGGCAGATATCTTGAATGGCTTGATTGGAATTTCCTCCAAGTCCTTGGAGGCAGATTGCTCTTTGGGGAGGACTTGAAGACGTTAATGAGAGACCTTGGAAAAGTTTGTCCACACTCCAGAAGATAGATCCAGAGATCCCAGGAATACTTCATATAGAGCTCCACATAGAACATGGGTATGGCCTCAGACCAGTAGGAGTTTGAGCAGAGCATATTCATCTTATGGGTCTAAACCCAAAAATGGTTGACCCTTTCAGGGTTTCCAGTATTCTTATGACTCAGCAGCAGCTCCCTCCAGAGCCATTAATCCCCCCAATGAGGTCCAGCAGGTCTCTTCCAAGGTATAGCAAACGGACAGCAGAGAGTAAATGGCAGCAGGTTCAACCTTTATTGCAGTATACCCTGATGCATTTTGGCATGCACTTTCCTCAGGGGGTGAAGCTCCTATGGAGATAAGAGTGCTCCTACTCCAAACAAAACTTTGTGTTCGAACCTGTCTCAGAACAATGAGACTTTGAAGGATGTAAATCGCTGCGGTCTGATGATCAGACCTGCAATGTATCCAGTGCAAACTCTTAGCCTAATCAAGCAAAATCTAACAGCCCATACAGTGCTGTATGGGTGGTGATTTTGCTCGATTAGGCTAAGAGTTTGCACTGGATACATTGCAGGTCTGATCATCAGACCGTGGCAGATTAAAGACTCCTTCAAACATTCGTCGTTCTGCCTTTCTGAAGGCCTGGGAGGCCTCTGCTTCCTTAGTCTGTTTGAGAGTCAGGAGGGTCTTTGAGTAGAAATGTTCTTCTCAGGCCGTGGAGGCCAGGAAATCAGACACAATCACTGTTTTGTCCTTTTTACAGTCTGGATTGGACCAAGGGTTGGCTCTAGAACTCTCAAGGTTCAGGTAGTGGCTCTAGCATGCTATTGTGGGCACGGTCAAGGAATGTCCTTGACGATGCATACCAATGTCTTCCATCTCCTCAAATGAGTGAAGCAGAGGCGTCTGTTTCTTCCTCAGTGGAGTCTTTCTCTGATGTTGAAGGCACTGAAAGCTCTCTCCTTTGAGTTCTTTTGGAAGACCTCTCAAGAATTTGACCCTCAAGGTGATTTTACTGGTGGCTATTGCATGTGCCAGTAAGTGTCAGGACTACAGGCCTGGTCCTGCGTGGAGCCTTTTTTTTTGTCATTTCTGTGGCATTTGTCTCCCTATGGAACTTGCTGTCCTTTCTCCTGGAGGTACTGTCTTTCTTTCATCTTAATCAAGCTGTCATCCAGCCCTCCTCAGAGAAGGACCTTTGAGTAGTTCTCTCGTTGCAGCTGGAAGACATGAGGAAGATGTTACCGGAATATCTGGAGAAGACTAATTCCTTCTGCCAGTCGAACCATCTCTTTGTTCTCTTCAGTAGTTTGATGGAAGGACAGCAGTGACCAAGTTCTCAATTGTCCACCGGATTAAGGAGGCTATTAGTTTAGCCTACCTTCTGTATGGGAAGCACATGTCAAAGGGAGTCAATAGGCACAGGCCTCCTCCACGGCAGAGTCCACTTCGGTGTCCCAGGAGGACTTCTGTAAAGTAATTACTTTATCATCTCTGAGCAGCTTTGAGAAGCAAAATAGGTTGCATGTGAGATCTGGAGCAGATGGTGCCTTCGGCAGGGCAGTTCTGTCCAGAGTATCATCGTCTCCCTAGTCTGGGCACTGCATACACCATGTAGTGTTATACAAATGATAAGTAGTAGTAGTAGATATCTGGACTGGTCTAGCAGGATGATAAGGAAGGAGAACTTTTATATGCCTGATCATTTTTTTTTCTTGAATCCTGCTAGATCAGTCCAGGACCTGCCCTGGGAAGACTATTCCTACAGGTTTGTCATCCCTGCTGCTTTTTGATTGCATTGTCAGTTTCAGTTTCTGACACAGTCCGTTAAGATAAGTGAACCAAACATTGTGTTCAAAGTTATTATTGTTGGCCACTACTTTCTGAATTTTTTCAGTGTTTTTCAGCCTTGCTTTCTGCTTGGGAAGTATCATACAGGCTTCTGACAGTGCTACACCCTTGGATATATGACATCACTGAAAGTTTCTATAGTCTGCCTCCACCTGCTGGTTGGGGAGCATAACACGCTTGTCTGGACTAGTGTTAGCAGTATTCAAGGAAAGAAAATTATCAGGTATGTAAAGTATCTCCATTTGTGGCTCCAAAAAGGGTTTTGATGTCGGGTATCCAACCACTTGTGTTAGATACTCACAGGAGCTCTATTTTATATGAGTTTAGACAGCGTTTGTTTGTTTTTGTTTTGACCCCTTCTTGAATTGTTGTTAGACAGGCAATCAGTTTACTCTGAGCTGTAGCTAAGTCTGGTTCAGTGAGTAAGAGTAGCTGCACATCATCTATGCAAATGTAGAACTGTGCATCCATTGCTCAGCTAGTGGCTTAAGGTAGATATTAAACAAAATAGATAACAGTATGGATCTCTGATACCCTGAAGACCAGTGCCTGAAGTGGTAATGAGGTGCTGCCAAACAGTATGGAATGTTATCTATTTGATAGATAGGATCTGAATTAGGCAAATACTATGCCACTCCTACTTCTTTATGCTAATCTTGTTTAGCATGATATTGTGGACCACGGTGTCAAAACCTGATGAAAAATCAAGCATTACCAACACTGAGGCAGATCCACTGATGATACTGTGCTTTGACTGCTATCCTAGGTGATCACCTAGTCTCCCTAATAGTTAAGCCAGTCTGGATTCCATGGTTCATAGCTGGGACATCCCTGGTTTAGTTTAAAATACCACCTATCCTATTAGCCAGAGCCCTCTAAAAAGGCAACCATTGCTGGTATCCACATCCCTCTAAATCAACAACTGTCCCATTACCCTTTCTTAACATAGCACCAGCCTTTCCTGTTAACTACCTCCCCTTAAAAGCTTCCAACCTACCTTCAGCTCCTATCCTTATAATTTGTGTGTGTTTTCTTCTGGCAGGGATGTTCATCATGGTTTAGGTGAGGGGGACAGATCCCGTCAGTACCGCACCATAAGGCCTATTGAGGTGGTGAGAAAGAAACAGAAAAGGATTCTACTTCCTTATTTTTGAAGGCCCCTCGGATGGGGAGGTGACCTAGGCAGTGATGGCTGTGAGTACTTTGTTTAAGATTGGGTCATCCTCCCAGGAGCCCATCTCTCCTTACATCTCTGTCAGTACTTCTTTTGACTCATCCTGGTACATATCTGAGCCCCACAATTCACCAGTGGTTGCTACTCCACCATGTCCGTCTCTTCATATGTTTCCCTTCTGGGTATGGAATTAGTTGTCTCTCCCCCTTTGTCTCCTTTCTAGGAGTGGAGTGTTCCCATAGCTTCTCTCTCCCTCATTCTATGTCTTTCCTTCTAGTTTTGTATGTCTTTTTTTTTTTTGCCTTTTGTCTTTTGTCTCCCTCCCTGTGTATTTACATGCTCTTTCCCTGTGTCCTGTAGCCCTTGACCTTCCCTCCCAGCTCAGCGGCGCTGCAGGGGTCCACATCTGGGTTAATGCTGCCACTTCCTGCCATTGTGCTCCTGGCTGTCACAGCGTACCTGCTACTCCTGCTGTTGGTTATTTCTGTTCGACAGTGCCTACTGGTAAGTAGGGTGCCAGGAGTTCTGCCAGGTGTGGAGGTGGCAGCTGAGGCTGGGAATGACTCCTTTCTGTTTAATTCTTTTTCATTTTACCTCTGCTCTCATTTGATGAACCTAGGGTAAGGTGCTTTATCTTTCTATGCTTCATCTGACCCCAGCTTTTTCATTCTTTGTAGGATCTTAGAAACATAGAAACATGACGACAGAAAAAGACCACAAGGCCCATCTAGTCTGTCCTTCCATAACAACAACTACAACAGTCCACTTTTTACCTTTAGAGATCCTCTGTGTTGGTCCCATGCTTTTTTTAATTCAGTTACTGTCCTCATCTCCACCACCTCCACTGGGAGACTATTCCACGGATCCACTACTCTTTCCATAAAGAAATATTTCCGCATATCACTCCTGAATCTATCTCCCATCACCCTCATCCCATGTCCCCTCGTAGCAGAACTTGCTTTCAATTGAAAGAGGCTCTGAACATTTATGCCACGGAGGTATTTAAACATCTCAATCATATCACCTCTATCCCGCCTTTCCTCTAAGGTGTACATATTAAGATCCTTAAGTCTGTCCTCATATGCTTTATAATGAAGCCCATTAATCATTTTAGTAGCAACCCTCTGCACCGACTCCATCCTGTTCACATCCTTTTGAAGGTGCGGTCTCCAGAATTGCACACCATACTCCAAATGAGGTCGCACCAAAGACTTATACAGAGGCATTATCACCTCCTTTTTTCTGCTAGCCATTCCTCTCCGTATGCACCCAAGCATCCTTCTAGCTTTTGCTGTCGCCTTTTCTACCTGTTTAGCTACTTTAAGATCATCAGACACAACCACGCCTAGGGTCCCGCTCTTCTTTAGTGGACAAAAGTACTTCACCTCCTATACTGTATTGCTCCCTTGGATTGCTGCAGCCCAAATGCATGACCTTACATTTTTTAACATTAAATCCCAGCTGCCAAATTCTAGACCATTCTTCAAGCTTAGCTAGATCCCTCCTCATGTTATCTACACCTTCCTGGGTGTCTACTCTATTGCAGATTTTGGTATCATCCGCAAAGAGGCAAACCTTACCCTTGAGGTAAGTTGCTTTATTTTCCTGTACCTTGGTACTAATCTTTGGCTTTTTTGCCTCCCTAGGCCCGAGGTTTCTGTGCTGATTGCTGCTCCTGTGGTAAGGCCGGCCAGCTGGGCTTGTGTGATTGTTGTCTTGCCTGTGCAGAATCCTGTGATTGTCATGTGCCATCCATGACCCACTGCCTGGATTCATGCTGTCCCCGGAGCAATGTAAGTGTCATAGATCTCATGTCTGAAGGGAGCATGGAATGACTGAAGAAGGATTTGTGTGCATCCATGAAACAATGTGTCTGTTTGAATGGGAGGGAGTATGTAATATTGTGTGGTGTTCATCTGCATGCTCAGTGAATAAATATGGCTTTGTTTGTTTAGATCTAATTACTTGTCTTTTCCATATCTGAGCTCGAAGTGAGTTGCAATTCAGATACTATAGATATTTCCCTGCCAACGAGGGCATACAGTCTAATTTGTAACTGGTAATGCATATGACTCTGTTCTGCATGACTATATCTTGCCTCCTTGCACTGCACCTCTGACACTCTCATTTCTCTGGCCTCAGATATGTGACCCTGGGAGCTGTCTGACCAGTCAGTGCTGTCCCCTCTGTGATTTCGCTTGTGCCTACCAGCCTCCTGACTGTGAGACCATCAACTGTATATGCTTTGAGGTTCGACTGAGGTGAAAGGGCATTGGGCTGGAAAGCTGGGGTGTGCATCTCGCCCTCTGGTGAGAAGACCAAAAAGAAGAGGCCTCAACTTCCACAGATGATAAAGCTATGTCCCATCACAATTCATCTTTGGATTGGGCTTGGTTTTGACCCTCATATTTCTCTTTCTGTATAACAGAGTCCAAGCCAGACATGGGATCCAGAACTCTTTAAGCTACCGGTCATTTCAGAACTCTCCATGCTTTTTGAACTGTATTTATAACCTGAGTGAAATTGAGTTTTATATTCATAAAATGGAAGCATTTGTAATTGTGTAACTATTTGAAACTTTTCTTATATCTTTTATCCTCCTTTCTGTTTTTATACTCAATGAATTATTGTCTCTGTTAATTTGTTATTTTTATATTAAAGTGAGATTTATATCTGTATCAGAATGATGCTAAGCAGTGTGTGCTTTTGAGTCAATGCTGACGCCAGCAGCTCCTGGATTTTCTTGGCAGTATCACCAGAAGTAAATTGCCAGGCCTTTCTTCTGAGGCCTGGCAATCGAACCCTGGTCTCTTGATTACCAAACCAGTGCTCTAACCATTAAGCTACTCCTCCATTCCATCAGAATAATGCCCATACTTAATTCCTTCACAACAGTCTAGAGTGGCGGTTCTCAACCAGTATGTCACGAGCCCCTGGAAGGTGCTCCGGAGCCGGCGCAAGCAGCAACAGGGCAAGAGACGCAGCTGCACCAGCTCCGACATTCTTATTTAGTGTATATTGAACTGTGTTCCATCTCTGCATTGTAGCACCTGGGATTGTTATGAAGATTTCATTTCCAGGTAGGAAATCACATTAAATGCCACTTGTTGCTGCGGCCCAGGGAAGGAGCGTAGCTCGACATACACTCAATAAGAATGCCAGGATTAGTGCAGTCTCGTCCCCTATCCTTGCCCATGCCGCAGTCGCAGCTTGCACCAGCTCTGCGATACAATAAAGGGGAGAAGCTGCACTGTTGGGGTGGGGAAAGGAAGAGGGGAGACACTGCACTATTGGTTGAGGGGAAGGAAAGGGGATCATCTGCATTGTTGATGGAAAGGAGAGGGTTTCTAAGGGAAGATGCTGTACTGTTTTGGGGAGAAGAGGAGAGGGGACAGGGAGATGCTGGACTACAAAAGTGCATGGGAGATATAGTAACATAGTAAATGACGGCAGATAAAGACCAGCATGGTCCATCTAGTCTGCCCAGCATGATGGCAAGAGTAGGTGCACCTGCCGCTCCGTGCAGGCCACCACTCCCCACGTCCCTGTTTAGGGGTGAACCCACCACTCCATGCAGGACACCGCTATTTGTTGAGAAATTAGATGGTTCAGTTTACTTTGATTTTATCCTGTTGCTGTAAAGGGATCCACTGTGTCTGTTCCATGCCATTTTGAATTCCGTCACCGTGTTTGCCCACACCACTTCCATCGGGAGGGCATTCCAAGCATCCACCATCCTTTCTGTGAAAAAGTAGTTCCTGACATTGCCTTTCAATTTACCACCTTGCAGCTTCCTGTTACGCCCTCTAGTTTTACAGCTTCCCTGTCTTTGGAAGAGGTTTGTTTGTTCATTATTTCCCTTTAAGTATTTAAAGGTCTGAATCATATCTCCCCTGTCCCTCCTCTCCTCCAAAGTGTACATGTTTAGGTCTTCAAGTCTCTTCTCATAAGGCTTCTGACACGTGCTCCAAATCATTTTGGTCGCCTTCCTCTGAACAGTTTCCAGTCTTTTTACATCCTTTGCAAGATACGGTCTCCAAAACTGAACATTACTCCAAGTGAGGCCTCACCAGTGACTTGTACAGTTGTATAAGCATCTCTTCCTTTCTGCTGGTGATTTCTTTTTGTATGCAGCCCAAATTCCTCCTGGCTTTTGCCACCGCCTTGTCGCACTGTTTTGCCACCTTGAGATCTTCAGAAATAATCACACCAAGGTCTTTCTCCTGATCTGTGCATACCAACCTCTCGCCCCCTATGGCGTACATTTCCCTTGGATTTCTGCTACCCAAGTGCATGACTCTGCACTTCTTTGCATTAAATCTTAATTCCTGAGCGGTTATCCAGTTTAGTCCTCCACATCTGGGTAGTGCACCTCCTCCTGGAGACTGGACCAATCAGAATCTTCTTATGCCAGGATGTATGCTGCTGGAGCTCCCATCAGCCCCCAGTGTGTCCAGTCTCCTTGCAGCTGGAGGACGTGTGTGCCTAGGGTTAGGCTCACTTAGGGACAGCTTGGAGGCAACACTAGAGATAGTTTTGTTTGGCTATTTATTTTACACTACTCTTTTTTTTCTTTCATTTCTTTAATAGGTAGCTATAGCTTTAAATTAAAAAAAAACAAAACATTTGACTGACGGTTTGCCGATCGGGGGGCTGAGTCTGCACTGCACTGCTGACTTTGCTGCAGCCGTGTCTGTCCCATCAGCGGCGAGTCCACTCCTCCTAGACTGTCCGGAGGAGAGCTCTGCCTTGTCAGTCACCGGTCTGTGTCTGGGCAGCCCCGAAACGGTAGGCTGGCTTCCCTCTCACACTGCCTTTCTTGTTCTCTCTGGCAGACCGGTGTGTTCGCGGGCTCCCACTCAGGCTCGAGTGGTGTGTAAGCCACCGCGATCCTGCACTACTGTGGTGAGTTTCAGTGCTCTGATTGCCCCTTTTCGCTTTAATTTTGTCTTTTGATTTCTTTGATTTCTTTCCTTTGATTTCCATGCCGTTTTTTTTCTCGCCGGCTGAAATGTGCCGGCGGCCATTTTAAAGCTCCGGTTTTCTTTTTCCCGCCCGGCATAACGTGGTCTGCAGCGGTTTTTCTTTTTCACTTAGCGCTTTTTTGCCCTGGCGTTTTTGCTGGGGGGGGGCTTCTCCATTCCCAGTTGCTAGTTTAAAAAAAAAAAATAAATAAATAAGAGTGTTTTTTATTTCTTTGGTTTCTTGGGGTTCTTTTCAATCCAAGGTACAGCGGATCCTTTTCTTTGTGGGGCCTACTCTGCCTGCATGGCCTCCAGGACGCAGTGTGTTATCTGCGGTTTGCGCAGGGGGGCGGTGGATGACTCTGGGGTCTGCAAGGGCTGCGCCTCAGTTTCCACATCCTTAGAACAACAAATGGAGCATAAGGAGTTGTCCAGACCGGGAAGCCCGGCTGTCCAGGTGGACGGAGATCCCTCTCCTGGCTCTCTTGCCTCTGGGTCTACGGCCCCGCCTAAAGGGCAGGGGGGTGCGTGGCCGATTGCGACAGCGGAGTCTTCTTTCATGGATTTTTCACCTGACTTTGTCCTTCTTATGCACCAGGCCTTTCGCTTGGGACGCTCGGGCAAGTTGCCGGATGCTTGGCCGGCGCCCCTGTCGTTCCTCCCAAGTAGGGAGGTCAGGCAGGAGGGTCAGCCTTCCACCAAGCGTTTTCGGGCTCTGGACCTAGACCACGACGACTTGGGCTGGCCAGATCCTGATGCAGAATTGGATCCGGAGGCTGGTGTTGAGGAGTTGGAAGATGGTGAAATCCCCGAGCCCGAGGATCAAGCCCAGATTATTCGGGTGTTCCGTAAAGAGGAGCTGGTGCCTTTGATCACGGAATCTCTTCACGCTCTCAATCTCACTGCTTCTCGTCCTAGTGGACGGGTTGGAGGATCCTCTCATTCAGGCGGTGCGGGACTCTCAGGTGGTGTTTCCGGTGCACCGTGTGGTGGAGCAAATGATTCAAACTGAGTGGGATCAACCCGAATCCGGCTTGAGGGGGATCCAGACTATGAACCGCCTTTATCCGTTGGCGGATAAAGACAAGGAGAGGTTTAAGTCGCCGCGTGTGGATGCCGCGGTGTCGGCGGTCACCAAGAAAACCACCATTCCCGTTGAGGGCAGTGCGGCCTTAAAAGACGCGCAAGACAAAAAGGTGGATGGTTTGTTGAAACAGGCCTTTGAGACCAATGCCTTATCTTTGCAGGCCTCCATTTGTGGAGCTTGGGTGGCTAGAGCCTGCTTACGATGGGCTCAGCACTTGAGAAGAGCCTCTGGTTTAGATCAGCAGGGATTTCTGGAGGTAACTCGGCTGGAGTCTGGTTCGGCGTATTTGGCAGATGTACATTATGATTTGATTCGAGCCTTGGCGAATAGCATGGCTTCTTTGGTGGCGGTGCGCAGATCCTTATGGTTGCGGAATTGGGCGGCCGATGGATCTTCTAAGTCCCGACTCAGTAAGCTTCCCTTTAAGGGCAAATTGTTCGGAGACTGTAAAGGGTCTGTTTCTTGTTGGTCACTCCAGGCCAGGGAAGTCCCGAACACTCATCTGCGATGTGCTGCTCCGGCTAGCTGAAATCCAGGGGAATAAAACTCACAGACCACACAGTAGGAAAGTATGCAAGTTTATTCCAAAGGGTGGAGGGATTGTCCGTATTTTATACATCATCAGAAACATATTCATACGTCATCCACCCATCTTCTGGGGGCCCACTATAGTTTATCAGTAACTAATGCAAATACAAGTCATCCTTGAGTAGAGCAATCAGTTTAGCTTACACAGCACATTCCTTTTTCCATACCCACACCAGAATGTAGAAAGGGCACACACATAGGATTCTGATTTCTATAGGATTCTAATTTCTCTTGTGCAGGCCTCCTGTATATGCACTTAAACTAAGCATTATTATTACAAAGGGTACATATATAGGATTCTGATTTCCCTAACAATCCCCCCTTTGGGCCTGCATAGGCCCACTATAAGAACATAAATATAGATAAATGCCCTCAATTATTGCACTGGATATTACAGACATATATAGCCCAGTGAATACAGGTCTCAGACTTACAACAGCCACGCTGGGAATGTTATCCGAGCCGTGCGCCTGGTCGCATCAATGACCTTAGAGTATTCACTGTATTTTATATTAATTTCGCTTGATCTATACATCTGATTCTTCCATACTATTCATTGTGAAATTTCATGTTTTATAGAGGAGGAATTGTGCTTAACTTAGCTGTGTTTTCACTGATAATAAATCCCCGACGCCACCTGATAGGCACCTCATTGCGTTTCTGTTGTTTCTTCAGGGGGAATTCACATAAACCAGCACACACTCCCGATTTGCGGCCAGAATAAACTCACTTGTTCAATCGTTTTGTAATACAAACTTCCTCTAAGTACTCTGTGTGTGTGTGAGTCTGGCTATACGCCCCTGCCGTATTTTGAAGCGATATAGCGCTCGTGATAGATACTGTGCAGAAAGCAAGTGGCCAGACGTGCGTTTGTTGTGAATTAATTAGAGGATGGGGGGTCCCAAGGTGAGGGGGCCGCTCCAGAATCCGTGGGAGTGCATGTTCTGCTATATGTTGTGATAAGTTTTAAAACTGCAGCTAAAAAACAGCCATTCTACATAAATTGTCAGTGTAAGTTACAGGAGTCTGTTAGCATGTTTATCTCTGTGCCTATACGACACCCCCCCCCCCCCTCTCTAGAACTGATGACTCTGGAATGCAAGTGACAAGTGGTGTTTGTTTATTCTTCCACTGATTTGCTCTTCCCTCCCCCTCCCTTCCTGTTCTTTGTGTTCAAAGGTTACGGACAGGCAGACAGAACAGAAACTTAAAGTTAAACAGCATACTAAAACGTAAATTATTATTTGTTTGCAGAGTGTCTATTTATTGCCATATTGTAAGAAGACAAGCTAAATTGAAAGAAATTTACTTTTGTGCTTAACAACGGTATAACTGTCACTGAAATATGTAATAGGGTGTGTCTGTATTTAGACACCCATTGCTATAGCAATGTACTGAATAATGAAATACTAAAAGAGCTCTTAATCTGCTTCACAATATCCCTCTCAGAGTCTCATTGGCCAGGTTGGCTAAAGGTGAATTGGCCACAGGTAAAGGTGTAAATAACAGCTGGGGCTCGCTGGGATTTTCCCACAGTGGAGTGACTCCTGCTGAGTGGAGGTGCGAAGATGCGTCCTGTTGATTTCAACAGTCTCACCTCCTTCTCTGCGGAGAGGTCTCTTTACTAGCTGGTACTGGTCCTGGGTGACTAGAGATATTGTGAATCGGAATGTGACAGACAGTGAATTAAAAAAGCAGGCACTGCAGCAACCAAGTGAATTTTGTGCACAGATCGAGGTAAGGAAAAGTGGGACTTTGGTTTCTACCTTGGTGGTTTGTACATTCTATTGGGAATTGAGACTGATTGTGTGTGAGTGAGATGTATAATGTAAATAGTGGAGGTATCCGGGGAGTGGGGTGGGCTCCAAATACCCCGAGGGTCTAGTTCATTATGCAGGGCAAAATTTCTTAAGAAAGCACTTGTAAGCTTTGATTTGTCTCTTGTTTAAATAAGAACTGAAACAGAAGTTTCCCAAATAAGTAACTCCTTTGTGTCCTTCCCAACAAGCTGAAAAAAATATATATATGTTTTGTTTACAGTTAATATTGTTTTTCTTTTACTTGCTGGTTGGTGCAGGATTTAAGGAATCTGAATAAGATTGTCCAGACCTAGCAACGGATACTTTCCTTTGAAAACCTTATTTCAAAAGAAACCCCTTGATTTGTATATTTATGCTTTTGGTTAAAAATATTGAGCTAAATTTTGCATGAACACAAATGGTTCAGTATTGTAGATTTGAGGTATATGTTTGATCCTGCTCTCTAGGCACTATGTAGATGATCTTCAAAGTTTGGGGCAGGAGAAACCAGTTGTGATAGAAGCCATTCATAATCTGCTGCATTTCTTGGGAATGAAAGGATTTAGGGTATCCTGGAGGAAAAAATTAGGTTGGGGCTATCTCTTCCCCTTATAACATCAGAAACGAAATCAGAAACTTAACAAAGAGAACAAAGAAGAGAGAGGGAAAGGCGGCAACCCCTCCCGTGGGCTACAGAAGGCACAAATGGTTTTGGATTGTTTTTCTTTAACCTTCAAAGTAGGGGTTGGGAACCCTGTCAGGACAATGGGGCATCCTGAGCCAGTAATTAAAAGACTGCAACTTGAAAAAAAAATGATTTGAATCCTGAGTGAATAAGAAGGTCATGTTATGTGTCTGGTCTTTGTGTATGCTATTGAGTAAACTTAAAGAGTTTAAAAAACAATGATTTTTATATTTTGTGGCAAGCACCTCAGAGGTCATAATTATTGTTCATATATTATAGAAACACATAGAGTTGTAACTATAGGAATTTAATAGCAATCACAATTAGTGACAATTCTCAAGCAACTTTTTATTTAGGACTTTTCTCTCTCTTGTTCAGCTATCTGGATTTGCCTGAAGGAATTTGGACTCAAGACAGACCTGCTGTTTACTTTGCTTTTTGTGTTTGAGATAACATCAAGGTTGAACTGTTACTCTAAGTAGATTGCTTTAACATAATTTCATTGTTTCAGATCAGTTTGATACTAGTCTCAAGTATTATGTATAAGGTTTTAATTTAAATGTGACAAAGCATGATTCTGAATTCACCTTTTTGCAGTTTCATGTTATTTGAATGTCTGTTTCCTGAACTGTAAGATTTTAAGTTAATTACTTTGCATTGTTAAGCTCGGTGCTGATGACTGACGAACAGGACAGTAGCACCATGGGTGCTGGCTATCTTTCTGATTTGATGTGTTGGGGGTCCAGAGAGAAAAAGTTTTTAACATTTCAGTTTTAGTAATACAGTATATTGTAGCACTATGACATACAAGTTTTCTTTAGTTTACACACTTGCACTTTATGTTACCAAAATACTTGTCGTAGCAGTACATTATGTAGAGGTTCAGTACACATAGAAATTATAGAATTTTGGAAAGAGGCTGATCTGCAATTGCTTAGATCACATTTAGTGGAAAGATGAAGCTTAGTTCCCAGGAACTATGAGAATATTTGTAAATAATAACATTAACGTGAGTTCATTGAAAAAAAGAAAAAAAAAAAAGCAGAGAGTGAGAGAGAGAGAGACAGAAGGTGAGGCTACAGCCTTGGAAAAGGCAATAAACGTGCTGCTCCGAGTGTGATGCCACCGGAATTCTGACTGCTTTAAGACTCCTCGAGGACCCACAAGGCCTGAAGAACATGAACCTTGCATATTTATGCCTCTGAAGAGACATGACTAGGCAGGGGGGAATAGGCCAAGAAGAACCCGAGGAAACATCGCCCTGAGGCCCAACCACAAATGCCTTGAACCTTCTTAGGCCTCTCATCTCAAAAGGATCTCTTAAACACCATGATTAGTGAGTAACTTCCACAGATCCTTGTGGGCACTGCGATTATAAGATCAGTCCTCAAATATTTTTAAGTTTCCACAACACTCTCACTGGGAACCGGGTATAAGATAGACTTTAGTCACACCTGAGAGATTATGTGGCTGTTCTGTTAGAAGCCATACTCCTTCCTATTGGGATTGATGTTATAAAATGCCGTGAAGCACTAGTCTATATTGTAAGGACTTTATCTATATTTTGTTTAGGCAGTTGCTAATTAGAATGAGCACTGTTTATGCTTATTGAAAAGGATCTACATTTATATGTATATATACCTTTTGTTTACAAAAATACTAAGTTTCTAACAATTGTTTGATGTTCTTAGTAGCCTTGCCAAATAAGGATACACTAGTATGGTATAAAAAAGACAGAAGGACCTATGCATGTAGTTTGATGGAATGATGTAAGTGGAAAAAAAAGTGGTGTTGAGAGGAGTGTGATGGAATATTCATGTTGGAAAAGAGAACTCAGATTAACATTATAAAATGGTGAGGGTAAATTGAAATGTGAAATGATGTATCCGATGTATCCAACTAGAAAGAAAACTGACAATGAATACTCTACAATATTTGATTATGCCATCCGCATTAACTCCAATTTTGGAAGTCATCTAGCCCAGAGATATATCCAATAATTGGAAATAGACACTTGGAGATAGGCTGAGTGCACTTTTCATCCTAATGAGCTTTGGGGAGACCCACACTGGCCATGTGGTGCTTTTCAGATGCTTTTATCCCTTTTTGCCTCTATGTGTCCTGGCTCGACACATGAAGCTAAAGGAGGAAAGTTACTTACACAAATTTTTACAAATTGGTATAATTCTAAAAATTGTGGAACAATTGAGGAAGTGTGGGCATCTTGTCAAAATGTATTAGCTAAATTGAGTTGCTTAGGATTGGCTGTTGTATGCAAGCAGCAATCCACGAAGGGGGGAACCTCCGAAACCTTAAAAAACTTTGTAAAGAAATTAAACTGTCTTGCTTTTGACTCTGTTCAAAAAAAAAAAAAATTGCCCTAAGGAAGTAGACTGAACGTTTTCTCCCTCTGAACTGTTATATGGAAGACTGCTTATTTTTTATACTCCTGAGCCTCACATTTGATCTCTTGTATTTCCTGGCAGCAGAGGCATCTCTCTTCCCTCCACAGGTATGCTCAGCAGGTCCAGTCCTTTCTGCTGGATGACTCAGCTCTTTTCTTTCAATCCGGAGACTGGATTTTGGTAAAGACATACCACCAGCACACAGTACAAGCCCCTTTTCCAGTATGGGACCGTTCCAAGTTCTTCTGATAACACCGATTGCAGTGAAGGTGGCGGCTAAAAGATCCTGAAGCTATTGCCCTCGCTGGAAACATTCTCTATATACAGATCAGGCTTCAGGACCAGGATGAGAAGTAGCTGACGCCGGGGCAGCCAAGGCCCTCGCAACTGGAGAGGAGAGGAGAAGACTCCTGAAGAAAAGCAGCTTTCGGCCTAGAGGTACCGAACCAACATATCCCTTCAAGGTTGGTGACCAGGTACAGGTCAGAGCACCTCAAAAGCACGGTACCTTAGACCCGCTCTACGGACCTCCAAACTACAGTGATCGCCATCACATGGACAGCCATCCTGTGTGACTCCTCCCCCTTCGTGGATCCATGCGTCAAGAATCAAGCGTGTATCATCTCCACTGACATCTTCGGTTCCAGCCTCCTGACCATCACGCACAAGACTGTGTTGACTCCTCCTACCACTCATGTGGTGCCTCCTTCAGCCCATTTCGGGAACTGTTAATACGGCAATACTACTTGCCCAGACTATCTTACTTTTTGTGTGTGCAGATCGCTACAAACTGAGGCTTTTCTCTCAACATGTCTCATTACTGTACCTTCTAATCTGTGTGAAATGCAGAAGTTTACTGTACTTGACAATTTAAACTGCACCCAGCCCTATGTTTCTTTTTCTACCTTTTTGTATAACATTGGTGTTACTCGCCTCTCTTTGTGATATGACTAGGTCCCTTGCTCATTGTAAACTGTCTCTAGTTTTAATGCTACGGATTGTTTTATTGTTTCTGCTTTTAGCCTGCCTAATACTGCTCTATACTGTTCTTCAACTACAGGGAAGTTTCTCATGATTACTTTCTGATGTATTTTTCTTTGGGGTGGTCTCAAAGGACTGCTTATTGCCCTATTGAGCGGTTTTATAATTCTTGTTCTTTTTTGTTGTATATTCATTTGTTCTTGACTGTTGTTGAAAGGCCTTACAAAGCTCTACCACTTTTATGTATTCCTATACTCCTGCTTTTATGGTGGCTGATGTACCTGAGCTGCCATATACAGATGTTCCATTAATAATGTCTGTTTAGTTATTTTGTAGTAGATTGTTAGGCTCTTCTTATAGTGGCTCAGCACTAACTTACAGGTCAGTTTTTAGAGGGTAGCTACTGCCATAAATATAGATAAATGCCCTCAATTATTGCACTGGATATTACAGACGTATATAGCCCAGTGAATACAGGTCTCAGACTTACAACAGCCACGCTGGGAATGTTACCCGAGCCGTGCGCCTGGTCGCATCAATGACCTTAGAGTATTCACTGTATTTTATATTAATTTTGCTTGATCTATACATCTGATTCTTCCATACTATTCATTGTGAAATTTCATGTTTTATAAATGAGGAATTGTGCTTAACTTAGCTGTGTTTTCACTGATAATAAATCCCCGACGCTACCTGATAGGCACCTCATTGCGTTTCTGTTGTTTCTTCAGGGGGAATTCACATAAACCAGCACACTCTCCCGATTTGCGGCCAGAATAAACTCACTTGTTGTTCAATCGTTTTGTAATACAAACTTCCTCTAAGTACTCTGAACGCCGTTTCTGATGTTATAAGGGGAAGAGATAGCCCCAACCTAATTTTTTCCTCCAGGACACCCTAAATCCTTTCATTCCCAAGAAATGCAGCAGATTATGAATGGCTTCTATCACAACTGGTTTCTCCTGCCCCAAACTTTGAAGATCATCTACATAGTGCCTAGAGAGCAGGATCAAACATATACCTCAAATCTACAATACTGAACCATTTGTGTTCATGCAAAATTTAGCTCAATATTTTTAACCAAAAGCATAAATATACAAATCAAGGGGTTTCTTTTGAAATAAGGTTTTCAAAGGAAAGTATCCGTTGCTAGGTCTGGACAATCTTATTCAGATTCCTTAAATCCTGCACCAACCAGCAAGTAAAAGAAAAACAATATTAACTGTAAACAAAACATATATATATTTTTTTCAGCTTGTTGGGAAGGACACAAAGGAGTTACTTATTTGGGAAACTTCTGTTTCAGTTCTTATTTAAACAAGAGACAAATCAAAGCTTACAAGTGCTTTCTTAAGAAATTTTGCCCTGCATAATGAACTAGACCCTCGGGGTATTTGGAGCCCACCCCACTCCCCGGATACCTCCACTATTTACATTATACATCTCACTCACACACAATCAGTCTCAATTCCCAATAGAATGTACAAACCACCAAGGTAGAAACCAAAGTCCCACTTTTCCTTACCTCGATCTGTGCACAAAATTCACTTGGTTGCTGCAGTGCCTGCTTTTTTAATTCACTGTCTGTCACATTCCGATTCACAATATCTCTAGTCACCCAGGACCAGTACCAGCTAGTAAAGAGACCTCTCCGCAGAGAAGGAGGTGAGACTGTTGAAATCAACAGGACGCATCTTCGCACCTCCACTCAGCAGGAGTCACTCCACTGTGGGAAAATCCCAGCGAGCCCCAGCTGTTATTTACACCTTTACCTGTGGCCAATTCACCTTTAGCCAACCTGGCCAATGAGACTCTGAGAGGGATATTGTGAAGCAGATTAAGAGCTCTTTTAGTATTTCATTATTCAGTACATTGCTATAGCAATGGGTGTCTAAATACAGACACACCCTATTACATATTTCAGTGACAGTTATACCGTTGTTAAGCACAAAAGTAAATTTCTTTCAATTTAGCTTGTCTTCTTACAATATGGCAATAAATAGACACTCTGCAAACAGATAATAATTTACGTTTTAGTATGCTGTTTAACTTTAAGTTTCTGTTCTGTCTGCCTGTCCGTAACCTTTGAACACAAAGAACAGGGAGGGAAGAGCAAATCAGTGGAAGAATAAACAAACACCACTTGTCACTTGCATTCCAGAGTCATCAGTTCTAGAGAGGGGGGGGGGGTGTCGTATAGGCACAGAGATAAACATGCTAACAGACTCCTGTAACTTACACTGACAATTTATGTAGAATGGCTGTTTTTTAGCTGCAGTTTTAAAACTTATCACAACATATAGCAGAACATGCACTCCCGCGGATTCTGGAGCGGCCCCCTCACCTTGGGACCCCTCCATCCTCTAATTAATTCACAACAAACGCACGTCTGGCCACTTGCTTTCTGCACAGTATCTATCACGAGCGCTATATCGCTTCAAAATACGGCAGGGGCGTATAGCCAGACTCACACACACACACACACAGCCCTCACAGCAGCCGCAGATGAGAAAGAGAAAAAAAAATTTAGCTTTCCCACCGATTCCCACCCAGGGAACAGGAAAGTCTTAATTACCATTTAACCATGCTACCAAAGCAATAGGGACACTCCCAACCAAAGGGAGAATACCAGTTCTGATTTAAACCGTGCTACCAAAGCACAGGGATCCCTGGCCAACGGGAGTATCGCCACGTCTGACACCAAATGTAAAGGGTCTGTTTCTTGTTGGTCACTCCAGGCCAGGGAAGTCCCGAACCCTCATCTGCAATGTGCTGCTCCGGCTGGCTGGAATCCAGGGGAATAAAACTCACAGACCACACAGTAGGAAAGTATGCAAGTTTATTCCAAAGGGTGGAGGGATTGTCCGTATTTTATACATCATCAGAAACATATTCATACGTCATCCACCCATCTTCTGGGGGCCCACTATAGTTTATCAGTAACTAATGCAAATACAAGTCATCCTTGAGTAGAACAATCAGTTTAGCTTACACAGCACATTCCTTTTTCCATACCCACACCAGAATGTACAAAGGGCACACACATAGGATTCTGATTTCTATAGGATTCTAATTTCTCTTGTGCAGGCCTCCTGTATATGCACTTAAACTAAGCATTATTATTACAAAGGACACATATATAGGATTCTGATTTCCCTAACAGAGACGACCTGGATAAGTTGGTGAAAGACCTCGGGGAGTCCAAGGGCGGTAGACTGCCAGAAGATAAGCCTAAGCTGGGTAGGAACTTACCGCCAGCGCGGGGTCAGTTTCGCGACTTTCGCAGATTTCGTTCTTCCCGCCTTTGGGGCTCCCAGCGCGGCCGGTATGGTTCCAGGGGCCAAGGCTTTCGGGGTTTTCGAGGAGCGGGCAGAGGATTCGCAACGGCGTCCTCCTTCTTTAGTCGAAAGCCACAATGAAGCGAGGCGGGCTCCAGAGGGGCAGCAAGTCATCGGGGGACGACTGCGAGACTTTCTTTCTTTCTGGGCCCAAATAACATCAGATCAGTGGGTGCTCGAGATCATCCGAGAGGGTTATGCGCTGGAGTTGGCTTGTCCGATTCCAGACGCCTTTGTCCTTTCCCCTTGCAGAAGCGTGCAAAAGGCGCAGGCCATTCAAGTGACGTTGCGTCGGCTCATCGATTTGGGTGCGGTTATTCCCGTTCCTCCTTCCAAGCACGGCGTCGGTCGCTACTCCATCTATTTTGTGGTGCCCAAAAAAGACGGTTCGCTTCGTCCGATTCTGGATCTCAAGGGAGTGAATCGTTTTCTCCTGGTACCGCATTTCCGGATGGAGACCTTGCGGTCCGTCATTGTTGCAGTTCGTCAAGGGGAGTTCCTGACAGCCCTCGATCTCTCGGAGGCCTATCTGCACATTCCCATTCGAGCGGTCCATCAAAGGTTCCTCAGGTTTGCATTTCCCTGGGGTCACTTCCAATTTCGAGCTATGCCATTCGGCTTGGCAACGGCTCCGCGCACCTTCACCAAGGTGATGGTGGTCATGGCGGCGGCCTTGAGACAGGAAGGTATCTTAGTCCATCCTTACCTCGACGATTGGTTGATTCGTGCGAAGTCCGAGGCGGAGAGTGTGCAGGCAACGGACAGAGTAGTGGCGTTGCTGCGGTCTCTCGGCTGGGTGATCAACGAGAAAAAGAGTCGTTTTGTGCCTACCCAATCCCTCGAATACCTCGGGGTTCGTTTCGACATGGCGAGAGGTTTGGTATGCTTGCCGGAGCATCGCATCCAGTCGTTGCAGGGGCTCGTCCGCTCCTTCTTGAGGATTCCTGCTCCGTCAGCGTGGTGGTACCTGCGGCTATTAGGCACTATGGCGGCGACGTTGGAGGTGGTTCCGTGGGCCAGTTTCATATGCAGCCTCTTCAGAGAGCCCTGTTACGCCACTGGTCGCACCAGTTGCAGTCGTTGAACAAGCGCTTACCTTGCCCGAAATCGGTTCATCTGTCTCTCTGCTGGTGGTTGGGCTCAGCGAGCCTTCGGATGGGGGTTCCTCTGGAGCAGCCCAATTGGATCCCGTTCATTACGGATGCGAGTCTGTTAGGTTGGGGAGCCCACTGCGAGGGGCAGTACGCGCAGGGGACGTGGTGCCCTCTCGAGACTACTTGGTCGATCAACCGCCTCGAGCTGCGAGCGGTGAGACTCGCACTGCAGGCCCTCGAAACGTTGGTGAGGGGGCGGGCAGTGCGGGTTCTCTCGGACAACTCGGCGTCGGTGGCCTACATCAACCACCAGGGCGGCACCGGCAGTGTGGCCATGGAAAGCGAGGCAGAGGCCTTATTCAAATGGGTGGAGGCTCGTCTGCCAGCTCTGTCGGCGGTACATATCGCGGGAAAAGACAACGTGACGGCAGATTTTCTCAGCAGAGTGCGGGTCGACCCCGGGGAGTGGGAACTGCACCCGCAGGTGTTCGCGCAGATCGTTCGCAGATGGGGGCCTCCGGTTATGGATCTCATGGCGACCTTTCAGTCTGCAAAGACGGGGCGGTTCTTCAGCAGGCGGAGAGAACGCATGTCCGAGGGCATCGACACGCTCATCCAGCCGTGGCCAGAGGACGGCCTCCTTTATGTCTTTCCCCCTTGGGCGTTGATCGGTCGCATCGTTCAGCGCATCGAGGCGCACCGGGGGCGGGTTTTACTGGTGGCACCGGATTGGCCCAGAAGGCCGTGGTATGCAGATCTGGTTCGGTTGCACCACGGGGTGTCTTGGAGACTTCTTCCGCTTCTGGATCTGCTGCTTCAGGGTCCGCTGCGGATGCCTCAGGTGGATCGATTCTCGCTTACGGTTTGGCCCTTGAAAGGGCTCGGTTGAGAAAAAAAGGTTATTCTCCTGAAGTTATTGCTACGCTCCTCCGGGCGCGGAAGCCTTCCACATCGCTTGCGTATGTACGGGTATGGAGGTTTTTTGAGGATTGGGGTTCGCGCGGCTACGGCTTCTGTGTCAGTAGTTCTCAGTTTTTTGCAGGACGGTTTTGACAAGGGTTTGGCAGCCAGTTCCCTGAAGGTACCGTTGGCGGCGCTGGCGTGCTACCGGGGCAAGGTCCTGGGAGTTCCCCTAGGGGCGCATTCGGACGTACAACGTTTTCTTAAGGCGGTCTCCAGGTTGAGGCCTTCCCGCAGAGTGTCGGTTCCACCGTGGGATTTGAATCTCATATTGCACACCTTGGTTCGCGAACCTTTTGAGCCTCTACGCAAAGCGTCGCTGAAGGATTTGACCCTGAAGACGGTTTTTCTGGTGGCGATCTGTTCGGCGAGGCGCATTTCCGAGTTGCAGGTGCTGTCATGTCGGGAGCCGTTCTTGTCTATCTCTCGGGATCGTGTGGTTCTTCGGCCAGTGCCCTCATTTTTGCCTAAAGTAGTTTCGCCTTTTCATTTGAATCAGCCTGTTTTTCTGCCGGTCCTTGATTCGGAGACAGAGACTTCCGCGGACGGGGGTTTACATTGCTTAGATGTGCGGCGCGTCCTTCGTCGTTATTTGAAGGTGTCCGAGGAGTTTCGTAAGACAGATCGCTTGTTCGTGTTTTTTGGCGGGGCCCGCAAAGGAGAAGCGGCGGCTAAAGCATCCATCGCCCGGTGGCTTAAGGAGGCGATTGCATCGGCTTACATTCTGCAGAATCGGCCGGTTCCGGTGGGTTTGAGGGCCCACTCTACCCGAGCTCAGGCGACATCCTGGGCTGAGCATAATCTTGTTCCGCCTGTAGACATTTGTCGGGCGGCTACTTGGTCGTCTCTTCATGCCTTCAGTAAACACTACCGGTTGGATCTGTTCGCCGCTCAGGATGCTTGTTTTGGTTCGGCAGTGTTGCGCGCCGGTTGGCAAGGTCCCGCCCGGTGTTGACTGCTCTGTTACATCCCAGATGTGGAGGACTAAACTGGATAACCGCTCAGGAAATAGAAATTACATTTACCTGGTAATTGTAGTTCCTGGAGGATCCAGTTTAGTCGTCCTTCCCTCCCTTGTGACCAGTTTTTTTGGTCGACGCGCTTACTGTGAGCGGCGCTACATAGTCTCAGTATATTTCTTCGGGTTTTTTCGTATCTGCAGCTCGCTTCTACTTTCTTGTTGCCAGCTCTTCAGTTCCTGTAGCTGGTTCTCCCGGCTTTTTTGTCAAGTGGAGTCAGCGGCGATGTGCAGAATTTTGGCTTCCTCGTTTGGGGAGGGGGTCATTTAATTCTTAAGGGTACTAAATACTATTTTAGTGTGATATGTCTACTTACCTCATGTGATGCTTCTTTGAGTCTGCTTTGTTAATAGTTCACTGGGGGCTGATGGGAGCTCCAGCAGCATACATCCTGGCATAAGAAGATTCTGATTGGTCCAGGCTGCAGGAGGAGGTGCACTACCCAGATGTGGAGGACTAAACTGGATCCTCCAGGAACTACAATTACCAGGTAAATGTAATTTCTATTTGCCAAGCATTAGACCATTCTTCCAGCCTTTGTAGATCTTTCCTCATGTTAACCACTCACTTGGGGGAGTCCACTCTGTTGCAAATTTTCGTGTCATCTGCAAAAAGACATTCTTTTCCATTCAGTCCTTCAGCAATATCACTCACAAATACATTGAACAGTGCCGTGCCCAGGACCGACCCCTGGGGCACCCCGCTAATCACCTTCCCTTCATCCGAGTGAGCTCCATTTACCATCACCCTCTGTCGTCTGTCAGTCAACCAATTTCTGATTCAATTTACCATCTTGGGATCCATCCCCAAGCTACTGAGTATTGATAAACCTCCTATGAGGAACAGTATCAAAGACTTTGCTGAAATCCAGGTAGATGACATCCATCGCATGCCCCTGATCTAGCTCCCTGGTCACCCGGTCAAAGAACTCAATCAGATTTGTTTGGCAAGATCATCCTTCGGTAAACCATGTTGCCTCGGGTCTTGCAACCTGTTGGTTTTGAGAAAGTTCACTATTTGCTCTTTCAGGAGCGCCTCCATTACTTTTCCCGCCACCGAGGTAAGGCTCACGGGCCTGTAGTTTGACACTTCTTCCCTGTCACCACTTTTGTGTAGAGATATGACATCAGCCGTTCTCCAGTCCTGAGGAACCTCTCCTGTTTCCAAGGATCTGTTGAAAACATCCTTTAACGGCCCTGCAAGAACCTCTCTGAGCTCTTTCAGTATCCTGGGATGTATCCTATCCGGTCCCATGGCCTTGTCCACTTTCAGTTTCGCAAGTTGTTCTAACACATCATCTTCTATGAATGGCGTGGTATCTACTTCATTCCCATTTTTATATTTGGGAGTCACAGGTGGTCCTTCTCCAGGACTTTCTTTAGTAAAAACAGAGCAGAAGTATTCATTTAGCAATTTTGCTTTTTCAATGTCACTTTCCACGAGTCCGTTCGCAGCACTTCTGAGTCCTGCAATTCCACCTCTGATCTTCTTCCTTTCCCGAATAGACCTGAAGAAGGTTTTGTCGCCACACTTAAAATCTTTAGCCATTTTTCCTCTGTCTTTGATTTTGCTATCCTTATTTCTCTTTGTCTCTTCGAGTTTGATCCTGTATTCATTTCTGTGTTCCTCTATTTGCAAGCTTTTGAATTTTGCGAAAGCTGTGTTTTTTGCCTTTATTTGAGCAGCCACTTCTTTGGAAAACCAAATAGGTTTTCTTCTCCTCTTGTTTTTTGTTTACTTTTGTTACATATTTATTTGTTGCCCCTTTTATTGCCACCTTTAGTTTAGCCCATAGCAATTCCACTTCCCTTATCTCCTTCCACCCTGTCAGCTCCTCCTTTAGGTACTCGGCCATTTTATTGAAGTCGGTGTGTTTGAAGTTTAGGACTTTGAGCTTGCTATGATTGACCTGTACCATGGCTTTTATCTCAAACCACACCATGTGATGATCGCTGCTGCTCACGGGCAGTCACGCAGACATTTGACACGCTATCACAGTTGGTGAGCACTAAATCCAGCCTTGAGCTTTCCCTAGTTGGTTCCATCACCATTTGTATAAGTAACACATCTTGGAGAGCGTCCACAATTTTTTTGCTTCTTTCCAGATTTGCAGAAGGAGTAATCCAATCTACATCAGGTAGATTAAAGTCACCCAATATGATCGCTTCCCCCTTTGTGGCTATCTTGGCAATATCTATAATCAATTTGTTATCTATCTCTTCAATTTGTGTCAGAGGTTTGTAGACTACAGCAGTATGGATGACAGTGCCATCTCCTCTTTCCAACACAATCCAGAGTGCTTCTTTTCCCCATGTCCCCTGCATTTCAGTATCTTTAATATTGCTTTTGACATACAAGGCGGCTACTCCCATTTTCTGTCTCTTCTGAATGGATTATAGCCAGGTATGGCTATATCCCAATCATGCGATTCATTTAGCCATGTTTCTGTAATGGCCATGATGTCCAAATCCATTTCCAACATTAGGGCTTCCAGGTCCAGAACTTTGTTGGCTAAGCTTCGAGCATTTGTGCTCATTGCTTTCCAGCATTTAACTAGCTTGTGTGTATTTAGCATTGATTTTGTTCTGCCTACATCTTCCCACTTGTTTTTGATGTGTGGTTTAAAAGTGTGGCTGTTTCTGATTTTAATCTGCTTTTGCAGGGGGTGACGTCCAGAGCTTGACCTTCTACATCCATCACCCCCTTTTTCTGGTTTAAATGCATATCCACATATTGCTTGAATTTTTCACTTAGGATTCTTTTCTCTGCGACAGAGAGATATAGTCCATCAGCACAGTATAGTCTCTTGTTGTTCCATCTGTTACCCCAGTCGCCAATAAATCTGAATCCTTCTCGTTTGCACCAGGTCTGGAGCCATGTATTAAAGCTGTTAATGCGATGCAGCCTTTTTTGCCCCTTACCAAGCACAGGTAGAATCTCTGAGAATGCAACAGTGTTAACAATGGGCTTGAGTTTCTCTCCCAGAGATTGGAAGTCCTTTTGGACTGTAGAGGCACTGTTTCTAGCCAGGGAATTTGTGCCCCAGTGGATAACAACATCAAGTTTGGAGTGTTCACTTTCTGCGCTAAATAGTTCAACAATGTGGTTTGTATTCTTGCTGGCTGAAGAGCTTGGGAGGCACTTGACTATCTTCTCTTCTTTGAACTGTGTTCCCAAGTTGGTGCCACTGATGATGAAATCACCAAGTAGTAGTAGTTTGGTGAGGTTTTCTTCATATTTGGTCCTTTAGCAGGAGATTGGGCATTGTCTGTCTCATTTAAGGGCCCTTCAGTTTCTTTCGATTGGGCATCCTCATTTGCCAAGGCAGAGAAGGCAGTCTACCAGAACCCACTGTGATCCATTTGTTCCTGGGGTGTTTCATTCTTTGTGGGAGCGGTGATTGACTTTGTTCAGTTTGTATCTTAGAAGAGGTGCGCTTCATTGCAGCCAGTTCCTCCCTCAGTTCCTCATTCTCATTAGCCAAGGCAGAGAAGGCATTATGCAGGAATATCTTTTGATGCATAGGATGTCTGTGCGTTACAGGTTGCAGTCTACCAGAACCCACTGTGATCCACTTGTCCCTGGGGTGTTTGATGCTTTGTGGGAGCGGTGGTGGACATTGTTCAGTTTGTATCCTAGAAGAGGTGTGCTTCATTGCAGCCAGTTCCTCCCTCAGTAGGGTCACCTCTTTATGCATGGCAGCTAGGTCTTCCCTTAGTAGAGTAGTTCTTTATGAATGGCAGCTGACCTGAGGCACATAGGACAAGCTCTGAGGTTCTAAATGATTTGTCTTGGAATGAAAGTACTGCAGTTATTACACTGAGTACACAACATGCTGAATAAGCAGTCCTAGAGGAAGAAGAGGAAAGGAGGAAGAAGTTGTGGGCTCTAACCCAAGTTAAAGGGATAGATGGCAATGTATGTGAGTGCTATATAGGCAATGCAGCCCCTGGGGTGGGTGGGGTGAGGGGTAGTATCTCTGGCCAGTAGGCTGTTCCTGAGCTGGGGGCACCCACAGATATCTGATCCAAGGCTACCAAGAAAAGCAGTCAGATTATCCCCAAGCTTAATTTATAAGCACAGTTAAACTTAATATTAGCAATTCCCACAAAACAGACAGTTAAACTCTATATTCCTGATCATACCTCCAGTCTAGTCCCAGAATCCTTGAGTTCTCAACCTCTACCAGCAGCTTTGGAGACTGAGAAACTTTAGAGTTGTGATGTCACTGGCATATAAGCGCTGGCCCCATCTCCTCTCCTTAGTTATCAGTCTCCAAAGCAGCTTGAGGAGTGGTGAGCCCAGGGATTACAGGGCTCACTTGAGGAACAATTAGGTAGAATTTCTTTAAAAAAAGGGACAAGGGTCCGTGATTATTTAGGGTTAATTGACTGACTGATTTTTTGGCTATTTACTAGAAGTGCTGTTGGTCGAGTCGGAGGCTGCCTTGAGGTTCTCTTTCTCCTTCCCCCCCTTTTCTAGTTGAAGTTCCTTTTGGGGGGAGAGTCGGGAGCCGGCGGGGTGCTTCTGCACTGTGCAAGGGAGACCCGCACCTCGGTAACTGTCCCTATCAGCGGTCGTCAGGCATCATCATAGGGCTGGACTCAGCGTGCAGAAGATCTGCCTGCTAGCGCTTGAGCCGCCCTCTCTGTTATCAGCGCGATCGGGAAAGATCACAGTGCCGGCGTTTTCAGCGGTACTGAGGCTCCGGAGCAGCAGGAATGCTCAGATCGCTGGGTCTCGCAATTCATATGGTGAGCGGAAGCCTGAGAGGTAAGGCAGCCTATTGAGCGGCATTCGGCCTTACGGAGGGAGACAGGCCGCACCGTGTGCGTTCACGGGGAAAAAAAAAACGCCGGGGGTCAGTTTAATCTGCTGAGGCCCATAGTGGGGTCAGGGAACCGCGGTTTGGCCAGTTTACTTCATTTTTTCGCTGTACAGGCAGTCTCTCTAGGTTTATTTAAAAAAAAAAAAAAAGAGAAAAGCCTTTTTTGTTTCTTTCTAGTGGGAAGCATGCCAGCCAAGCAGCTTTGTTTACTATGTGGGGCTAGAAAGAGTTCAGTTACTCCGGAAGGGGTATGTAAAGGCTGTAGTCTTGAGACTGGTGCTGGAGAGATACCTGCTGAGGTGGGAGCAGAGGGGAAAGGAGGGCTCCATGGAAAGGGGAGAGCCGGTTCTAGTCCCTCTGCCCCCTCCCGAATCGGGGGTCACAGCTGTGTCTGGACAAGATCCCTTGCTACCAAAGCTGCCGGTTTCAGGAAGCTTGGCGGCTATTTTTTCCACAGATTTCTTGACTTTAATTCATAAGGCCTTGGGCTCTTCCCAGAAGGCGCCGGTAGCAGGGCCTTCAGGGGAAAGAGGTCAGGTTCTTCGGTTCCAGGGGACTGCTCTAGCAATGTGGCGAAGAAGGCCCGATTGGACAGAGATAGATTAGATCAGTCAGTGCTGTCAGAGGATTTGCGCACAGAGGAAGCGGACCTTGATGAGGGCCTGGAAGATGACTTAGAGGAAGGTGAGATTAAGGATCAAGAGGATCAAGCGAGAGTGGTTAGGGTCTTCCGTAGGGAGGAGCTACCAGCTCTCATTTCGGAGTCCCTTAAGACCCTAAATATGCCAATGGCAGGGCCGGCGGAGGATGCCACCCTGGAGGATCCCTTGCTGCAGGCTTTCCGTAAGACACAGAGGGCATTCCCAGTACATAGGGTGTTTAAAGAAATGATTCAGGAGGAGTGGGATATGCCCGAGGCAGTGCTCAAGGGATCTAGGATGATGTCGCGGCTTTACCCGCTGATGGATCAGGATCGGGATCTGTTTAAGGCTCCAAAGGTGGATGCGGCGGTTTCTGCGGTAACTAAGAAAACCACCATTCCGGTGGAAGGGTCAGCGGCGCTTAAGGATGCGCAGGATCGTAAGCTGGAAACTTTGCTAAAGCAAGTTTTTGATGCAAATGCGTTATCTTTGCAGGCGTCTATTTGCGGGGCTTGGGTAGCCAGAGCCTGTTTGCGATGGGCGCAGCGGATTCAAGGTGAGAGCTCGGTGGAGGAGACCGAGGAGGCGTCCGGGTTGGAGTCCGGAGCGGCGTATTTAGTCGATCTTCATTATGATCTCATCCGGGATTTGGTGAAGAGTATGGCCTCGGTAGTAGCGGGCCGCAGATGTCTCTGGCTCTAGAATTGGGCGGCTGACGGTTCTTCTAAGGCTAGGTTGAGTAAGCTGCCTTTCTGGGGCAAGCTTCTGTTTGGAGAGGATTTGGAGAAGTTGGTAAAGGATTTAGGAGAGTCCAAGGGAGGTCGGCTGCCGGAGGATAAGCAGAAGCAGGCTCGTTCTGGACTCCGTTTTCGGGGACAGCAACGTGATTTTCGTCGTTTTTGGAACCTGAGGTTTGGACAGGGGCAGCGGGGGCATTTCCCTACTCGGAACCAGGGGTTTCGAGGGGCGAGCAGAGGTTTTTCACAGGCGTCCTCGTCCTCTTCCTTCAAAAAGTCGCAATGAAGTCAGGCAGGCCCAGGAGGGGTTGGTTCTCGTGGGAGGTCGTTCGCGGGAGTTTTACCCTGCCTGGGTCCAGCTCACGTCCGATCAGTGGGTGTTGGAGGTGATTCGAGACGGTTACGTGTTGGAATTGTAGCGGCCGGTATCCGAGGCATTCATTCAATCTCCGTGCAAAAATCTAGCGAAGCGCGGGGCGGTGCGGGACACGGTTCGACGCCTGCTAGCGCTCAAGGCGATTGTTCCGGTTCCGGACGACCAATTAGGAGGCGGTCGATACTCTATTTACTTTGTGGTTCCAAAGAAAGAGGGGACGTGGCGTCCCATTCTGGATTTGAAAAGGGTGAATCGCTGTCTCCGAGTCTCCCACTTTCGTATGGAAACCCTCCGGTCAGTGATTGTAGCGGTGAGAAAAGGGGAGCTTTTGACGTCCTTGGACCTGTCGGAGGCGTACCTTCATATCCCAATAAGGCAGGAGCATCAGAAATTCCTCAGATTTGCGGTTCCGATGGGTCATTTTCAGTTTCAGGCGCTACCTTTTGGCCTGGCAACTACACCACGCACGTTTACCAAGGTGATGGTGGTGGTTGCAGCGGCCTTGCGAAAGGACGGAGTGATGGTGCACCCGTATCTGGACAATTGGTTGATAAGGGCAAAGTCCCGAGCGGAGAGTGTCTCGGCCACGGCCAAAGTGTTGTAAATGCTGCAGCGCTTAGGTTGGGTGGTCAATGCGGCAAAGAGCAAGTTGCAGCCGACTCAACAGCTAGAGTATCTGGGAGCTCGTTTCGACACGGAGGTCGGGCGAGTTTTTCTCCCGCGGCAGCGGAGAGTGGCGCTCCAGCGGTTGATAGTTCGCTTCCTCGGCGTGCGGAAGCCTACCGCCTGGGAGTACCTGCAAGTGTTGGGAACCATGGCGACGACACTGGAATTGGTTCCGTGGGCGCGGGCCCACATGCATCCGTTGCAGAGAGCATTGTTGAAGCGCTGGTTCCATCAAAGGGATGCTTTGTCCCGGAGGTTGGTTTGCCCACCTCAGACTCGACAAGCCCTGCAGTGGTGGTTGACTCCAGGGAACCTAGAGAAGGGCATGTCGTTGGAAGCGCCGGAGTGGATTCCACTTACCACAGATGCCAGCTTGCAGGGCTGGGGAGCCCATTGCCAAGGCCATTTAGCACAAGGAGAGTGGTCCGCTCAGGAAAGGACTTGGTCCATCAACAGATTGGAGTTGAGAGCGGTGGTATTGGCGTTACGGGAATTTCGACCGTATCTGTTCAGGAAGGCAGTTCGAGTATTCTCGGACAACGTGACTGCGGTAGCTTATGTAAATCGTCAGGGAGGCACCAGCAGTGTTGCACTAGAGGCCGAGGCAGACAGCTTGTTCGAGTGGGCCGAACAGAATCTAGTGGCCGTGTCGGCAGCGCACGTCGCGGGAGTGGACAGTGTGCAGGCCGACTTCTTGAGTCGCGTAAAGGTAGACCCGGGGGAGTGGGCCCTTCATCCAGAGGTCTTCAAATTGGTAGTGCATTGCTGGGGAACGCCGGTCATGGATCTCATGGCGACGTTTCAGTCGGCACAGGTCGGTCGGTTCTTCAGCAGGAGAAGAGAAAGAATGTCCGAAGGACTGGACGCGCTGGTGCAGGAGTGGCCGCGGGACCAACTTCTGTATGTTTTTCCCCCGTGGGTGTTGATTGGGAGAGTGCTTCAGCGCATCGAGCTTCACAGAGGGAGAGTGATTCTCATTGCTCCCGATTGGCCACGATGGCCGTGGTACGCGGATCTGGTGCGGCTCATGGTGGAGGGGCTCTGGAGGCTTCCGGTTTGAAGGGATCTCTTAACTCAGGGACCCCTGTGCATGCCTCAAGTGGATCGATTCTCGCTTACGGCCTGGCTATTGAATGGGCTCGGTTGAGAGCGAAGGGTTATTTGGCGGCGGTGGTAGCAACCCTGCTGAAGGCAGGCGGAGGTCGACGTCTCTGGCGTATGTTAGAGTGTGGCGTATCTTTGAGGCGTGGTGTGCGGAAAGGAATTTTCTTCCTTTAAGGGCGTCAGTGCCTCAGGTGATGGCTTTCTTACAGGACGGTTTTCAGAAGGGTTTGGCGGCGGCGTCATTGAAGGTTCAGTTGGCTTTGTCCTGTTACAGAGGTAAGGTGCTTGGCAATTCCTTGAGTAGCCATGCGGATGTGAAGCATTCTTTGAGAGCAGTGGTGTTGTTGCGGCCTCCCTGCAGGAGGATAGTTCCGTCCTGGGATCTTCCTTTGGTCTTGGAAGCGTTGGGGAAGGCGCCATTTGAGCCTTTGGTGGAGGCGACATTGAAAGACCTGACTCTTAAGGTGGTGTTTCTGGTGGCTATTGCGTCTGCAAGACGAGTGTCGGAGTTGCAGGCGCTGTCCTGTAGGAAACCCTTTCTGTCCTTTTCAGATACCAAAGTGGTGTTGAGGACGGTGCCTTCGTTCTTACTTAAGTAGTTTCGGGGTTTCATATGAACCAGGCGGTGTCTTTGCCAGTTTTTACGACCAAGAAGAGAGTTCAGGATGCGAAGCACCTGCATCGCTTGGATGTTAAGCGGGCATTACAGAAGTATTTAGATACAAAAACTAGCCGTTCTAAGTAGGACAGGCTGTTTGTTCTCTTTGCAGGGGCTCAGCGAGGGGAAAAGCGGCCTCTAAGGGTTCGATTGCTCGATGGTTGAAGGAGGCGATAGCGTCAGCGTATCTTTTGCGGGGCCGCTCGGTTCCTGCAGGTTTGCGGGCTCACTCCACTAGAGCACAAGCTACTTCCTGGGCGGAGTATAGCCTGGTGCCGGTGGAGGATATTTGTAGGGTGGCGACATGGTCGTCAGCGCACTCCTTTGTGAAGCATTACCGTCTGGATGTGCAAGTGGAAAGAGATATCTGTTTTGGATCGGCAGTGCTTCAGGCCGGGCTAGCAGGTCCCTCCCGTTGATTGTTTTCACTGCTCTGTTACATCCCAAGGATTCTGGGACTAGACTGGAGGTACGATCAGGAAGATTAAATTAGACTTACCTGCTAATTGTAGTTCCTGGAGAACTCCAGTCTAGTCCCGGTTCCCGCCCTAAGTGTTGGTGCTAGGGGGCCTGAAGCAGGAGTGCATTTACAGGTGAGCCATGTCAGATGCGGTAGTTCAGGTTCAGTAACGGTAAGTGTTTTCTGTCCGATAGGTAGAGGGTCTGTCCTTTTAGTGAAGAGGAAGGAGGACCTCATGGTATAGTCGATATACGGTATTTTTCATGTAAATAGTTATATGGGGTACTAGCCTTGTTGACTTTTGTGGTTTATCTACTTACTTGTTGCTCTGGTGAGTCTGCTTTGTCAATAGGTTAACTGAGGAGAGGAGGTGGTGCCAGCGCTTATATGCCAGTGACATCACAGCTCTAAAGTTTCTCAGTCTCCAAAGCTGCTGGTAGAGGTTGAGAACCCAAGGATTCTGGGACTAGAATGGAGTTCTCCAGGAACTACAATTAGCAGGCAAGTCTAATTTAATCTTGGTAGCTAGAACCCAGCAGAGATGAGAAAGAAAATTAGAGTCTTAGCTTTGTGAAAGATCCACAGCTCGTGCAGCCGGCCTCAGACCCGTAGGTGATCTGGCTACCTGAGTAGAAGGGTGGACAGAGAGAGAAGGAAGATGCAGAGCTTCATAGGTTGGGGGGGGGGGGGGCTAATGAGAGATGAAGAGAGGAGGGAGATGCTGGGTAGGTCCGAAAGAGAGAGAGGAGAGAGGCTGGGCTACATGGGTGGGTGGGGGTAAAGAGAGGGAGAGGAGAGAGGCTGGGCTATATGGGTGGGTGGGGGTAAAGAGAGGGAGAGGAGAGAGGCTGGGCTATATGGGTGGGTGGGGGTAAAGAGGGAGAGGGGAGATGCTGGGCTACATGGGTGGATCGGTAAGTGGTGGGAGGAATGAGGGAGAAGGGAGATGCTGGGCTGCAAGGGTGGGAGCAGAAGAGAGAGGGGAAATGATGGACTACAAGGGTCGGGTGGGAGGGTTGATGCTGGGCATGATGTGGAATCTTGTGAGAGGTGGATGGTGAGTACAAAAGGTAGAAATGTGGTAATGGGGAGTGTGTGAAAAATAGAAGGGAGTAAGAGACCGGGGAGAGAGTGAAACGGAAATGGCAGAATTAGGGGAGATGGGCTGGGCAGGAGATGGAAAGTTGATAGGTACATGAACATTTTAAAAAAGGAGGAGATTGAGGACTAGAGGGTGAAATTTGAGTGGGCAGAGAAGAAGGAAATAAAAGAGAATGATCAATATGTCTGAGACAGATGTAGAGAGGGGGTGGAGGAAGATAGGAGGAACAAAGATAAATGGACAGATGAAGAAAGCAAAAAAGAGAAACTGGAACTAAGGTAATTAGAAAAAAATAAATAACCAGACAACAAAAGTAGGTAAAAGTATTTAATTTTGAATTTAATAACTGAATATATGTGCTTTGTGCGATATGCATTGCAGGTGTTTTGATGTTTTGTTTAGTAGAAGAGGAAATGCATTTCTGTTTTTAGTTTACTACCTGATGACTTTGACTTCTTGGAATTCCCAGTTCAGTTTTTGTCTTCATATTTCTATTCTAATTTGTGCTCTCTTGTTTTGTATTTGGTGTGAGTCTGTCTGAGTTTTGCATATGACTAAGGTGTAGTGGCATTAGTGTGTAGTTTCTGCAGAGATCTGTAATAGTCCCACTTGTTCTGTTTTACCAGATGTGGGTATATTAGTGTTCTATGGCCCAATGTAATATCTGTAGTGTTGCCTATCCATTGGTAAGATTCTAGCTGTTTGAATCACAGGATTTAGTGCAGCTGTGATATGGCACATTTGCTACATATGTGAGTGGTGGGGGGGGGGGTTCATGTTTTGTGGTTCTTTTTTTCACAATGTGCCTGGTAATGGGAAGAGTAATGTTGCTGTTGCTCAAATGACATGTGAATCAGAATATTTTTTTATGGTTACTTCCTAGTTCTAATCTGCACCTGTTGTCTGGCTTTTGCAGACACAGAACCTATTTACATTTAACTACTATGCTATGTCATACCAAACGTCTGTGAGGGTCACGTGTGTGGTATGCCACATATGTGAGCATTGTCCATCAGATGTGTCCCAACGGGGAAAAAAGGATGCGAACCACTACTCTAGAGAAGTATCTGAAGTGGGAACAGAACTGAAGAAAGATATTCACTATACAAATATGAAAATATCTCGCCTCAGCCATCTCTTTTCGAAATTGAAGAGCCCTAACCTCTTAAGCCTTTCTCTATAGGGATATCTTTCCATCCTGTTTACCATTTTGGTTGCTTGTCTCTTTACCTTTTCCAATTCTGCTATAGCCTTTTTAAGATATGGTGAACAGAACTGCACACAATATTTGAGGTTCGGTTGGACTTTGCAGCGATAGAGACGCATTATAATATGTGCTGCAAGATTTCACATTAGGAATCACCACTCAGGAAAAGAATGTGGGCATCATTGTGGATAGCACGTTGAAACCCTCTGCCCCATGTGCAGCAGTGGTCAAGAAAGCAAGCAGAATGCTAAGCATCATAAGGAAAGGACTAAAATAAAGGACATTTTAATGCCTCCATATTGTTTCATGGTGCAACAGCACCTTGACTATTGTGTGCAATTCTGGTCACCATATATTAAAAAAGATATAGCAGAATTAGAAAAGGTACAGAGAAGAGCCACCAAAATGGTAAAAGGGATGGAGGGATACCCTTATGAGGAGAGGCTTAAAAGGTTAGGGCTCTTCAACTTGGAAAAGAGATGGCTGAGAGGAAATATGATAGAGGTCTAAAAATTAATGAATGGAGTGGAATGGGTAAACGCAGATCAGTTGTTTATTCAATCAAAACATAGAAAGATTAGGGGACATGCATTGAAGCTACAATGTAACCCATGTAAGACTAATAAGAGAAAATAATTTTTTACTCAATGCGTAATCAAATTCTGGAATTCGTTACCAGAGGATGTAGTAAAAGCTGTTAGTGTAGCTGGGTTTAAAAAAGGTCTGGACAAGTTCCTAGAGGAAAGGTCCATAAACCATTATTAAAGAGGACCCAGGAAATGCACTGCTTACCCCAGGACACACATTGTAGAACCTATGTACCTTTTTGGGAAACTAATAGGTGCTTGTGATCTGGATTGGCCATTTTTGAAAAGAGGATACTGGGCTTGATGGACCTTGGTCTGACCCAGCACAATGCTGCCCATCTGTGTTGGCCGCCTAACTCATCTAGTGGATGGGCAGGCTCTGCATTTGTGAAATAACTGGGTATAGATCTAATCAATGACATCTAAAAGGTTGAATTTAAAGGAGTTATTGTGCTGTCTGAGGATTTTCATCTGGACTATCCTGCTGGCAGAACTGGTCAGACGTAAAATTATCCTGGTCTCCCTTTGTGGAACTCTTTTCAGACAAATGGTAATAGACCTCACAAGGGCAAGGATGATACTAGACTTGGTACAAATAGAGAAAGCATCTCTAATATCTGGGTAATGCGCAATTGATCGCAAGTGATCATCAGACAGTATGGTTTGATATATTTGTAATCTGCCGAGAACAGTGCGATTGATGGACTATAAATGTTAATAAAATATGACAAAGGCAGAGAGGAGTTCCACAAAGTTCAAAATCCTGGATTTCAAAAATACAACTGATAAAATGGTGAAGTACCTTAAGGAATTGCTGGTAAGAAGATGCATGTGAAGTAGGACAACCATAGAATAATCTCAAAAGAGCTATAGAAAAAGCAGGAAATCATGTTATGAGAGCAAAAACGTTAGAAAGAGACCTGTATGGATTTCAAAAGATTTAGCTGACAAAGTAATTTAATTTTACTTAATTTCAGATACTTACTGTCTGATAACCAACCATGAGTTCAAGACTGATTGTATTTAGGTTAGGATGAATTGTAAGCAAATGATGTGAATACCATATTCAAAAAGAACACAATAACACTATGTGGTTAGTGCAAGGGTGGTCTGTGGGTGGAACGGGTGCAGGACTGGCACTAACTTGTCTGGACAACTTAAGCCGCATGAAAATCAGGCCCAAGCTTTAATCTGGGCAAGGGCCGGCTAAAAATCACTGCACAGCCTGGTTGTTCGGTGGCAGCTCCTATCTAGAGACTGCTGCTGAATATCCCACTGAAAATTAAGCGCTACGGCTGATCACCATTGTGTTTGAATATCAGCAGTTTTAAAAATTGGGCCCACAGTTACTAAAGTATACTACAACTAATGTGCGTTACTTTGCTGCAGGTCCCATTTTATGCCATGGGACCTAGTTATTAATGTGTTAACAGTAAAATAATGCATGTCAGTAGTAGCACACCTTAGTAACGGCGATGATCAGCTATTATAGCAAAATGAGATAAATCATATGAGAAATCGCACTGATTGTTAACATTTACTAGCCCCATTTTAAAGCTAAATATAAAAGCCACTAAGTGTTTTTACTTCCTTTTAAAGCTCATATAGTTATATTCTAGCCTGATCTCAACTGGAAGAGAATTCAATGACACATTGAGAAAAGTCTCTAGGAGATGCAAATTGCAAAATGTTAGATCTTGCAGACCTAGTGTTTCTTAACAGAATGAGACAAGATTACCAGGGACTTCAGGAAGTCTCATGGTTTCAAGTCTCAAGAGACTTGAAATTGCAAGATTAGCCTGAACTGCAGTCTGCAGATAGCAAGATGAGGGGAATGAATGATAGTCCTCCAAGCTCTTTGGTTACTTGTGTGTGGGAATGAGGGATGAGAGGGAGCAAGAGGAACTGGATGGTGGGTGGGTGGGTGATATTTGAGAGAGAGACTGGGTGAAGGGTATGAGAAAGAGAAACTGGGTAAAGCCTGGGGCGTATGAGAGAGAGAACCTGAATGGCTGGGGCAGTATGAGAGACAGACTGGGAGAAGGCAAGCAGCAGGGACTATGAGAGAAACCTTTTTTGCTTCACGTTTCAACAGGCTATGGTGATAAGTGAAGCAAAAAGTGCAGTTTCCTCAGGTGTAGCTATAAAGGGTCGCTATATGCTACTGACAGTGAGCTTGTTGGGTGATAGGAGAAAGAGAGAGGGGTTGCTGCCTTCTGTTGGAACAGTGCAATGGCATGTTAGAGGCCTGATTTATTAAACTTTCTTTTCCCACAGATACAGAAAGGGAAAACAGCCGTAAAGAAGCAGTAGTATACCTTTGGGAGCAGGTGGAGAATGGGGAGCATTGTGACCTAAGTCGCAGTGGCTGGTTCCTAAGTTCTAAAGGGGGGAGGGGGATATTCAGTGGTGCAGCAAACACAGTTTAGCGAAGTTACTTACCTGTAATGGGGGTTCTCCGTGGACAGCAGGATAAGTCAGCCACACTTGGTGACGTCCTCCGGGCGGCGCCAATTTCGGAAGTGCTCTCAAGCTCAGGATCTGAGCGTGCCCAGGTAGCCCACCTCCCGGTCCCGCCCCTAGCCTGGCCAGTTGTTTTCCCAGCTTGATAACCCGGCTAGGGAGAGGATCTTCAGCAGACCTCCTCCAGGGGAGGCGGGCGGGAACGTGTGGCTGACTTATCCTGCTGTCCACGGAGAACCCCCGTTACAGGTAAGTAACCTCGCTTTCTCCATGGACTGCAGGATTGCGTCAGGCACACTTGGTGACTCTCGAGCTGTGCGCAGCGCGCTGAGGTGGAGGAGGGAGGCATGAATTGAAGGCTACCAAGGCAGAGTCAAGACTGTTTTTACTGGAACAATGCAGGGCAACGTAGGTGCCCAGTACAATGGTAGTAAGGAGGTAGACAACATGTGCTGAGAACATTACAGTCAACAATATGCAACAGTGCAACCAGTGGGCAAACAGTGCAAACAACAATGTGCAAACAGTGCAATCAGCATAGTGCAAAACGGTGCAATCAGTAATGTGCAACAGTGCAATCAACATTGTGCAAACAGGAACAGTACAGGCATGTACTATCAGTAAGGTGCATGGAGTTCGAAAAGGTGCCGCAGGCCGGCCCTCACATCCTAGCCTGAGGGGGCTGAAGGGCGGAGGCGAGGACGGCGTTGCCGACCGCGCAGCCCTCCTGAGACCGGAGGTCTAGGCAGTAGTGTTTCTGGAACGTGTGAGGCGAGGACCACGTGGCTGCTTTACAGATGTCAGTTAGGGGGACTGACCGTAGGTTGGCTATGGAGGTGGCCAACGCTCGCAGCTGATGAGGTCCCACTTTGTTCTGCGGCTGATTACCAGTTGGGTCGAGGCAGTAGGAGATGCAGGAGGCGACCCAATGGGATAGGGTCCTTTTCGTGACCGGTTGTCCAGGCCGGTGGGGGTCAAAGGAGATGAACAGCTGCTCGCCTTTCCGGGCGGCTCGGGTTCTGGCTAGGTAGATCCGTAAGGCACGGAGACAGTCCAAGGTATGGAGATGCTGTTCCTCCTCTGAGTGGTGTGGCTCCGGAACAAAGGAGGGCAGTTTAATGGACTGGTTGACATGAAACGCCGACGGCACTTTTGGTACGAATCTGGGGTTGGTCCTCAGGGAGGCGCGGTCCTTGTGGAGCTGCGTGTATGGAGGGTGCGCGACCAGAGCTTGGAGTTCGCTGATCCTCCTGGCCGAGGTGATGGCCACCAGGAATAGTGTCTTCCAGGAGACGTATTTTATGTCTGCGGTCTGCAGGGGTTCGAAGGGAGCCTGAGTAAGGCGGTGGAGGACTGCACCGAGGTCCCACGAAGGACCGGGGCCCTCACTGGAGGCCGTAGGTTCGACAGCCCTTTCATGAAGCGCACCGTGAGGGGAAGCGTCGCTAAGGAGTCGGCTCCCTCAACGGGTGCGTGGAGAGCCGCAATGGCGGAGAGGTGCACTCGGATGGATTGTGTTTGGAGGCCGAGATCGGCGAGGGAGCTGAGATATTGTAGGATGCGGCTGACTGGGCAGGTGGACGGGTCAAGCCCTCGCGCCGCACACCAGAGGCTGAATCGTTTCCATTTGAGGCCATAAGACTTTCTAGTGGAAGGCCTCCGGGCTGCCAGGACCACGTCCTGAACCTCTGAGGGGAGCTGGAGGGAAGCAAGGTTCATCCGCTCAACTTCCAGGCAGTGAGCGACAGGGCTTTGAGGTTGGGGTGTCTCGTGAGTCCCGCATTCTGCATTAGAAGGTCCGGGTACAGCAGTAGGTGAATTGGTCCCTCTTGTGCCAAGCGTCTCAGGAGTGTGAACCACATTTGTCGTGGCCAGTGAGGCACTACGAGGATGACTTGTGCTTTGTCCTGGATAATGTATTGCAGTGTCGCTGGGATGAGGGGGGTCGGAGGGAAGGCATACACCAGAGACCACTCCCCCCAGTACACGTCGAATGCATCCTCCGAAAGTCTCTTGTTGGATGGGTGTCTCGAGCAGAATTGGGGGCATTTGGCATTCTCCTCGGAGGCGAAGAGGTCGACCTCCGGAACTCCCCACCTTAGGAAGAGGGTGTTGGCAACCTCTGGGAGGAGAGCCCATTCGTGGGGCTGTAGCTGCCTGCTTAGTTTGTCCGCCAGGACGTTCGTGTCTCCGGGGAGATAAGAGGCGCGTAGCCAGCACTTGTTCTTCAAGGCTAGCGACCAGATCGCCAGCGCCTCCTTGCAAAGGGGGCATGAGCCTGTGCCCCCTTGCTTGTTGAGGTAAAACATAGCCGCTTGGTTGTCCATCTGGATGAGGATGGAAGTGCCCCGTAGGTGCGGCAGAAAGGTCTGGAGGGCATATTTGATAGCTCTTAGCTCCAGAAGGTTGATGTGCAGCTTCCGCTCGCTCTGGGACCATGCTCCTTGAGTGCTGAGCTGACAGAAGTGCGCTCCCCAGCCGGAGCAGGAGGCGTCCGTGGTGAAGGTTGCCTGGTGCTGGGGCTGGTGGATGGGCTTGCCCATGGAGAGGTTCGCTGGTATGGTCCACCAGTGGAGTTGTGACCTGACTGGGGAGGTCATCGGGATCCTGGAGGCCAGCAACTGTGAGTGTTGGTTCCAGTGAGTTCGGAGATGCCACTGCAACATGCGCATCTGTATTCTTGCCATCGAGATGACCGAGGTTGTGGCTGCCATGTGTCCCAGGAGGCGCAACAGTGATCGAGCTGAGGGGTTCGCTGTAGCCGCTATGTTGGCAGATAGAGAGCTGACGGTCAGCATTCTCTGATGTGGAAGGTAGGCTTTCGAGGATTGAGTGTCGATGACTGCTCCGATAAACTCCATTCGTTGAGAAGGACGAAGTTGGGATTTGCTGTAGTTGATGACAAATCCCAGGGAGGAGATCAAGGTGATGGATGTGTGAAGGGATGCTAGCAGCTCCTGAAGAGAGGGTGCTGAGATGAGCCAGTCGTCCAGGTATGGGAACACCGCGATGTCTTGTTTGCGGAGGTGGGCTGCTGCTACTGCCACACACTTCGTGAATACGCGTGGGGCCAGGGACAGTCCGAAGGGGAGAACTTTGTACTGGTAGTGCTGCCCCAGCATCTGGAATCGGAGGAACTTCCTGTGCTCCTTGTGGATGCTGACGTGTGTGTATGCCTCCTGCAGATCCAGGGATGCGAGCCAATCGCCTGTCTGTATCAGAGGGAGGATGGAATTGAGGGAGTACATTCTGAACTTCTCCCTGGTGACAAATGTGTTTAATTTGCGCAGGTCCAAGATGGGGCGTACCCCGCCTGATTTCTTCGGAATGAGGAAATATCTTGAGTAAAAACCTGTATTGATCTCGGATGGTGGGACTGGTTCTAGCGCATTGCAGGACAGTAAGCATATCAGCTCCATTGTCATGGCGCGCTGAAGGTGTGGAGGTGTCCTGGTGGTGGGTCTGCTGCGCTGGAAGGGTGGAGCTGAAAAACGTATGCGGTATCCTTTGTGGATGATCCGCAGGACCCAGGAGTCTGAGGTGATCCTCTCCCATTCCGGGAGGAAGAAGGAGAGGCGCCTCCCGATTTGGGAGGGGGGTCGCCCATAGTTGTCAAAAAGAAGGACCGCCTTTAGTGGTCTGCGTGTTGCCGGTCTTCTTCTGCTTACGTTCTCTCTGGAACTGGCGCTGGTGAGAGGGTCCTTGGTAGGAGTTGGACTTGTACCTGGAGCCCTGCCACTTCTTGCTGGAAGAGTATTTCTTATTGTAGCTGTAATAGGATTTCCGCTGGTAAGTGTTCTTTTGGGTGCGGCCGTAGCGCTCAAACCCGTCTTCTGCCAAGGCTTGCAGGGTATTGCCGTCCTCCTTCATATTGTTTACCGTGTCCGAGACTTTTTCTCCGAAGAGAGATTCGCCCACACAGGGGGTGTCGGCAATCTTGTCGTGAGAGTCCTCCCTCAGTCCGGATGCCCTGAGCCATGCCCATCTCCTTGCGGATATCGCTGTGCCCGCTGTACGTACCGATGTATCGAAGGCATCAAAGGCTGTGCTGGCCAGGTGCTTGTTGCATTTGGTCATGTCATTGAGTGCGGCGGAGAAGGAGGCCTGCGACTCCTTAGGTAGAGAGGAGACTGCATTCCTGATATTCGCTACACAGGTGTCCTGAAAAAGGACCTGTTGAAATTGGTGGGCGGCGATTCTTGCGCTGAGCATGGCCCCTTGAAAAACCTTCTTCCCGATGTCGTCGAGCAGCTTGTGATCTCGTCTGGGTGGGTGGTTGGTGTGTGTATGCGATGACTTGGCTTTCTTAAGGGCTGAGGATACAACAATGGATTGATGAGGCAATTGCGGTTTCTCAAACCCTGGGGAAGGCTGAATTAGGTACTTAGAGTCTAGTCTCCTGGAGGTTGCGCGCCCTGACGCCGGTGTGAGCCAAAGTCTCGAGTGGGTCTCTTTCAGCTTGCGGTGCAGAGGCAAGGCGAAGGGGTTTTTTGGAGTAGTGAGGTATTTGAGTACCTCCGGTTCTGCCTCCTCCGGGGCATTGGGGGAGGTAAAGCCCAATGTTGCTGACAATTTGCTGAGGAAATTGGGATAGGTAAGATCCCCTGGAGGAGGTTGGCGCTCATCTGGTTCAGGGGACTGCCTGGCCGCTGAGGAGGTCTGGTCCGAGGCAGCGGACCCTACGACCGCCGCTTCCTCCTCCGGTTCCTCTGCAGAGCTGTCTGAGGAGAGAGCTGCTTGAAGAGGTGCTGAAGCCTTTGCCTGTGGGGGATCCACTTCGTGTGATGGAGGGGTCCCCAAGGATAAGGAGGTTGCAGCAGGAACAGCCGTTGAAGAGGGTGCCGTTTGCTGAACAAGTTGAGTTAGCAGCTGGATGATAGCTGAAGAGTTAGCAGGGTTGGAATAAGTAGAGGCACTTCTGTGGGAGCGCAATCCGCGTCTAGACGAGTGCCTCGAGTGAAATCCTGTGTGGTACCTGTAGTCCGAGCTGGAGTCGCTAGAGTCAGTAGGGCTGGAGGAGTGCACATGTCTGCGCTTTTTCTTTTTCTTGTGGGAGCCCCGGGAGCCGGCGCGGAAAGCAGAAACGCTCCTGTCCCTGCTTTGGGACTTCTTGCGTTTGGACGCCTTCCGGGGTCGTTGGGGCTCTGCCGCGCTGATTTCCGCATCGGGCAGGCATCCTGGAGTCGAGGCCCGATGACGTGGATCTCCTGGCGTCGAAGGAAGATGACGTCTGTGGGCGGGGCTAGCGGCGACGAGCAGAGGAGCGCCCAGCATCGAGGAGAGATGACGCTTGGGGACGGAGCTAGCGGCGGCGGCAAAGGGGGAGCCCAGCATGGAAGAAGAAGAAGGCAGGGACTCACCGACGCCATCTTTCCTGGCCGCGTGTAGAACCACATGTCCGGCGGTCACTGCACAGTCGGAGGCAGGTCCGGAAGATGTGGAAGGCATGAGGGTCTCCCGGGCAGGGGCCGGAGCAGGCAATGCCGGGGCACCGACAGCCAGGCCGGGGATGGAGGCCCTGAGGGGCACATCCTGGGCCATGCAAGCAGCGGCTGTGCTGGACGTAGCAGGAGAGCCGGCGGGACCCGCGTTGCTCACGGCGGTGAGAGTATCGTGCTGTGGATGACTCTTGGATTTCCTGGCCATCTTGATGCAGGGGGGACAGCAGTCCACATTATGAGAAGGTCCCAAGCAGCGTAAGCACGCGTCATGTAAATCTGTGGAGATCAGCTTCTTACCGCAGGAACATTTTCTTGAACCCGGTTTGGGCATTGCAGTGAGTATTGATATTGCTGGTAAATCTTGATGAGAAATGTAGGAGTGGAGAGCAGATCCATCTTGTTGGCAAGGCGGAAGAACAAGAACTGGCCAGGCTAGGGGCGGGACCGGGAGGTGGGCTACCTGGGCACGCTCAGATCCTGAGCTTGAGAGCACTTCCGAAATTGGCGCCGCCCGGAGGACATCACCAAGTGTGGCTGATGCAATCATGAGTCCATGGAGAACAACAGTTAGCCATGGCTGATGTAACTTAATCCTGGATATTCAATGCCAGTTCATATCCAGCCTCGGGGCAGCCAGATAGAGTAAAAGCTAACTGGGAAGCAGTGATATTCAGCTTCTACCTGGTTAACATTTGTGGCGTAAGTTAGGCCAGACTTTAATGTACCTAACTTTCTCTGCTTTATGATAACTGGGCAGCAGCTCGATATCGTTGCTGCCCAGTTATTATTGGGTGCTGCCCCAGGAACTCCCCAGTGCTTAGCAGTTAGCATCGGGCATGCAGCGGCTGCACCCGCAGGTATTCAGCAAGTGTGTTAAATGTGTTAACAAAGTGGAGGTTGGAAACTTCAGGGGGATTTTAGAAAGGACGTCAAAGTGCAATCTGGGACATCTAAGCCAGAAAGTCTGAAAAAGAAGCAGGCATGTCCAGGTGCAGAAATGATTGCACAAACGTGGACGTGCCTGATATGGATGTTTGTGGGGGTGGTTACATAGATATCCCCAGAACAGTATTTGAGAATTGGGATGTCTAGGAATTGCCTAATGGTTAGAGTACTAGGCTAGAAATAGGGAGGCCAGCATTCAAATCCTGCTGCTGCTGTCATTGAAATTGTGCTGCGTACTAGTGCTCACTAGCCACGTCTGTCTGGCAGGAGACTCAGGCAGACAGATGGTTTGGGAAATGGCTATACTATTGGTAGCTATCATAATGAAGCTTTGTGGTTAGACGTGGGAGAGGAGTTGGGTATAAACTAAGTGGGGAATCTCTATGCTTATTTCTCCAAGATGAGAGCATACAAATATGAAAGTACAAACATTGAAGAAGAAGCTATGTATCACAAGCAATGTTCCCTGGAAGCTACACAGCAGTCCTCCACCCACACTGCTGCTCGTAGGGGGAGCTGGAACGATATCACAGCACCTTCCCCAAAGCTGGCTCCAGAGTTGGTTTAAGGTGTTGGCACCCTAGGCAAACCTTATGCCACATCCTCCCCTCGCCCACCCCCCGCTGTCAGAATCTACTGTTTGAATGCCCTGCTTTTTGCAGCCCCCCAGAAGCTGCTGCTGTCCTGTGCAATTGCCTAGTTTGCTTAGTGGTTGGGCCAGCCCTGACCTTCCCTTACCAGCAGCAGCGCGGACGGAGGACTTCCACACAGCTTTATGGGAACGTTGATCACAAAAGGTCATGGTCTATGGTGGCAACTGGGATATATCTTTGCAGCATGGATGAAAATAACTGGGTGGACAGGATAAGCCAAATGGCCTTTTTTTTCTGCAATCTACTTTGAAGGAACACCATTGACACCAGATAACATTAGCTTTAGGGTCCAAGATATTTGGCCACTCTATAAGCGAATCCACATTATATTGAGTCTACAGTGTAATATGTAGTAGCAAAAATAATGGGGTCCAAACCTTGACAGTGTTATAAGGATTCTCCAGGACCAAGCAGGAAGTCAGTCCTCACATATGGGTGACGTCGGCGCCGACGGAGCCCTCGCGGAGCAATTTCCCCAGCTTTCAAAGAGAGCCTTTGAGAATTGCAGCGCGCATGCGCAGTCCCCTTCCCGCCCAAGGGTGCCATCTTGCTCAGTCTTCTTTTTTCCGCGGAGCCCTACAGACACTGTTTGTGATCACCGCTGAAAAAGTTGATTTTATTTACTTTTCTTTTCTCGGTTCGACACCGGATCCTTTTCCCGCCCGGACCCGATACGCCGGTATCGAGTCCGTTCTTTATTTTTTTGGTTTTTGTCCTTCGTGACTAGCGTTCGTGCCATTTTTCTTTTTTCACTGGCAGCCCTGTCTTTTGACCTCGCAGGGGCCCTTTTTCCCCCGATGGCTGCCAGCGGGTTTAAAAAGTGTGATCGGTGTAAGAAACTTATGTCTCTTACCGACACACACGACTGCTGCCTCCGCTGCCTCGGACCCGATCATGACCCGATGATCTGTGGTCCGTGTGGCAAAATGTCCTCAAAAGCGTTGAGGAGTCGGCAGCATCAAAAAGAACGAATCTTCTCTGACTCCGCGTCCGGCCGGGCCTGGACCTCGTCAGAGGCTTCGACGTCCCGGGACTCCGGTCCTGAGCATCGTCGGAGTTCCTCTGAGCGGGGGTCTCCTGCCCGGGAACATCATAGGAAGAAGAAACCCGCGAAGGCGGCGTCGGTGGATGCTCCTGGTTCCTCGAGGGCCAGGTCGCATAGCCGCGATAGCTGTCCCGGGTCCTCGGAGTCGGAGAGGCCTTCGAAACATCCTCGTCTCGAGATGGAGTCTCCTGGACACGTGAGTACTGTAGTCCTCATGGACTCGCCTCTGAAGGAGCCGACGTCGGGCCCGATGCCGTCGGGGCCCGAGTCGGGGGCTGCTGGGTCTCCTGAGCTCGGACTCAGGTTGACGGCCTTGGAGAGCAGTTTCGCTGCCTTCATGGACCAGCAGCGGGCATTGATCGCTGGCCTCGCCGGTGCATCTGCCCCGACCACCGGGACGTCGATGTCCAAGTCGACCCCGGAGACCAAGCCGATCCTCGAGTCCATGCGAGCTCGAGTCGATCCTCGGTCAAGGTTTCCCTCGGCCTCCCGTTCAGGACCGAGGTTGTCGACGCCGGCCTCGGCATCGGGGCAGAGGGCATCGGTGCCCGCCCGACCGGAGCCACTCGATTCCTCCTCCAAGGAGTCGGGCTGGGAGACGGAGGATGAAGAGTCCCCAGGTACTTTTCGGACTCGGTACGTCCCATCGGACTCGCCCGAGTCCGAACCTCGGAGACGGTCCCCCCCCCCCTCCCCCGGAGGACACCCGGTTCTCGGACTTCGCACGGGATATGGCCAAGGCCTTGGCATTCCCCACGGATCCCGAGGAGGAGCCTCGAGCCGAAGAGCTCGATGCCCTCCAGTATGACTCTCCCCCGAAGGAGGCCTTTACTGTACCGGTTCCTCCGATGCTGGAGCGACTTCTCTTCCGCATGTGGGAGAGCCCGGCGTCGGCGCCGGTGTTAAGCAAGCGGGTCGATTCCATTTATCGTGTCCGCAAGAGCCCCGGGTTCCAAAAGGCACAACTGCCGCACCATTCCATGGTGGTGGAATCGGCCATGCATCGACTCAAGAGTCAGAAGATGCACTCCTCGGTGCCTCCCGGCCGGGAGGCCCGGAACCTGGATGCCCTCGGTAGGAAGTGTTTCCAGGACTCTATGCTTGCTTGTCGAGTCCAGACCTACCAGCTCTACATGGGCATGTATCTCCGGGACCTGGCAAAGGAAATTGCCGGGTTCTCTACTGGTCTCTCCGAGGAACCTTTGCAGAGGTTCCAAGCCTTGTCCACTGGCATTCGGGAGTGCTCGAAGTTTATCTCTCGAGCAGCCTACGATGGCTTCGAAGCATCGGCTCGGGTAGCCGGAGCCGGCATCGGTGCCTGCCGACAGGCTTGGCTTCAGTCATCCGACCTCGAGCCATGGGTACAGGACAAGTTGGTCGATGTCCCCTGCAGAGGTGAAAACCTCTTTGGCAAGCCCATGGCTGAAAAGGTTGCACAGATCGAGACCGAGACTCTGACCAGGACTCGGCTGTCCAGAAAGACCTCTGCCCCTTCTCAGAAGAAGAAGGGCTCGGGGAAAAAGCCCTTTTACCCGAGGAAGGCAGCTGCCTATAAACACTACCCTCATTATCAGGCCTCAGCAGCTCCCCAACAGGGTCAGCAGGCCAAGGGACGGGGTAATGGGTCCCGTAGGCAGCAGGCCCCCAAGCCCACAACACCGGCCCCTGCTCAGCAGGGTGGGGGTTTTTGACTCCGTCAGCATAGCCTCTTCCCCTCTGCTGGTTTCTCTCAGCACAGGAGGCCGGCTGGTCCACTATGCCCACAGGTGGTCAGCCATCACATCAGATACCTGGGTGCTTCATATAGTTCAAAAAGGCTATCTTCTACACTTTCACCAGGTACCTCCCTCCTACTTTCCGGGGGAGCCTCCAAGACTCCCTCTGCACAGGGACTTACTCCTTCAGGAGTTAGCAAGTCTTCTTCAGGAACAGGCTGTGGAACCAGTGCCCCACCACCTGAGAGGTCACGGCTTTTATTCCAGGTACTTTCTGATACGAAAAAGAACAGGAGGCCTCAGACCCATCCTGGACTTGCGAAACCTCAACAAGTTCCTGGCAAGGGAAAAGTTCAAGATGCTTACCCTTGGAATCTTGCTGCCCTACCTCCAGCAGGGAGACTGGCTATGCTCCTTGGATCTAAAGGATGCGTATACTCACATCCTTATTCATCCAGACCACAGACAATATCTCAGGTTTGTTGTGGGAGGAAATCATTACCAGTACAGAGTACTGCCCTTTGGCCTGTCCTCCGCCCCCAGGGTGTTCACCAAATGCCTAGCAGTGGTGGCAGCCTATCTGAGACTTCAAGGCCTTTTTGTGTTTCCATACCTGGACGACTGGCTCATCAGAGCCCAGTCTTCCCAAGAGGCCACTCAGGCCACTCATCGCACTGTGACTCTACTCCAGCACTTGGGATTTGTCATAAACTTCGCAAAGTCCACTTTGCTCCCCTCTCAAAATCTCAAATTTATAGGCGCCAGGTTGGACACTCTTCAGGCGCAGGCCTTCCTGCCTCTGGACAGGGCCCACAGGCTCATGGATCTCGCCAGCCACTTTCACAGCAATTCCCTGGTCTCGGCCAGGCAATTTCTGAGACTGCTTGGCCATATGGCTTCCACGGTCCATGTGACCCCCAATGCCCGCCTGAACATGCGACCTGCTCAGTGGTGCCTTCGCACGCAATGGCATCAGGCCACGGGGAGCCTGGCGGACTCAGTACAGATATCCAACCTGCTGGTCTCCTCTCTGCGGTGGTGGCTTCATCTGCCAAACCTAGTGCTAGGATTTTCAATCTCCTCCGCCTTCTCAGGTGCTGACATCAGATGCTTCTCTCCTGGGTTGGGGAGCACATTGCCAAGGGTCATGTACTCAAGGCCTATGGACTCCTTGGGAGTCTGCTCAGCAGATAAACTTCCTGGAGCTCAGAGCCATCCGCCTAGCTCTGAGAGCCTTCTCCCACCTCACTTCTCACCAGTCTGTGCTGGTCCAGACGGACAATCAAGTTGCAATGTTCTACGTGAACAAGCAAGGAGGCACAGACTCCTTCCTTCTCTGTCAGGAGGCACAAAAACTGTGCTCTTGGGCCGTCAGCCACGGCATCCTCCTCAAGGCTGTCTATCTCCCAGGTCAGGAAAATTACCTGGCAGACAAGCTCAGCAGGATTCTCCAACCACACGAGTGGAGATTGGATCCGTTGGTGGTTCAACGGATCTTTCTCAAGTGGGGCCTCCCCACCATGGATCTCTTTGCCAGTCCTCTGATCCTCCAGAGAGACGTGGGCAGCAGTTAACAAAGAGGTGATATTAACACAAAAGAACAGGTTTGAACAGTTAACTAGCTTTTTAACTTAGTTTTGTGATATATGTTTTATAAGTTTCAAGGTCAGCACGTTCGTATTAGGCATTGTAACACAACTAGCTAATTTCAGTGGATTTTGGCTCCGTTATCTATAATGCTATTTTTGCTCATATATAGATCTCCTGATGAAACTCCTAATCAGGGAGTGAAACGCATAGGCGCCAAATGGAGCGTTGAGAGTACAGATAAATCAGTGCTTATCGCTAAGAGAAGACTTAGCATTCTCAAGCATAAGAAGAATCAACACAAAAAAGATAAGTTTATCAATATGAGTATATATATATTTATCTGTAAAAAATCAACACAGTGATAATCAACAAAGAGAAATGGCATCTTGAAAACATATTTTAACAAAGATATATATATTTTTTTCATAAGGGAAGATAAGCACAGAAGGGTTGTATCAGCATTATACAAAAAAAGAAAAAAGCCCAGTAGTCATTGATGTTTTTGGGCACGTTGATTTTCATTGAATCTCATGATAATCAGTGCCGTGTGAATCTGAGACTACAAATAGGGCATGATAAGTTGAATGAGGAACATTCCTATAAAGATTTTATATTTAGCAATAAGTTGGAGTGGAGCAATTCATTTATTCATATCAGTCCTCTGAACCGGCAACTTCCCAGATTCTGCTCTCGACAATCGCATCCTCTCAGAGTAGCGGTGGATGCTTTTCTGATTCCATGGTCCACGGGCCTCTTGTATGCCTTTCCTCCCATGCCACTGATGTCTCGGACGCTCTTCAAGGTTCTCAGAGACAGAGCCTCGATGATCCTAGTGGCTCCCCGGTGGCCGAGACAGCCCTGGTTCCCGCTTCTGATGCAGCTGGCGGTGGACACTCCTCTTCCTCTGGGGTTTCAACCCGATCTCCTGTCACAGGATCAGGAGACTATCCTGCACCCCAGCCTCCGGTCCCTTCATCTGATGGCCTGGCTGCTGAAAGGGTAGTCCTTGCTCCCCTCCTGCTGCCTCGAGAGGTGGAAGAGGTCGTCTTGGCCTCCAGGCGGCCCTCCATGATGCTTTCCCAGGTTGTTGTCTTGTCTTACCTTAGTTTGGTCCTGTTACCCCCTTGTCTGTTTTGCTGGTTTTGTTTATTGTCCTTTACCTGTGTTTGGTTGTTGACTATTGCTTATTGTTTGTAAAGTTTTGCTATTCTTTTCTTTCTTTCCTATTATTTTTGGCGTTCCTTTTTCCATAGTTTGCAGTGCTGCCTTTTTATTTTTATTTGTACACCGCTTTAATGTTTTTGACGTAAGCGGTCTATCAAGTGTGTAATAAAGTAAAGTAAAGTAAAGTCATACGCTCTTAAGTGGCGTCGGTTCTCCGTGTGGTGTGCTCAGCAGTCTGAGAATCCCTTCTCCTGCTTGGTGGCAGTGGTCTTGCAATATTTGCTTTACCTCTCCAATCTAGGCCTTAAGTCCAACTCTGTCCGGGTCCACCTCAGTGCTCTCTCTGCGCATCACGCACCGGTGGATGGCAGGCCTCTTTCCAACCACCCTTTGGTGGCTCGTTTTCTCAGAGGCCTCCTTCTCCTTAAGCCTCCTTTGCGCCCTCCAGCCCCTGAATGGGATCTGAATGTGGTCTTGCAGCGGATTACCTGTCCGCCCTTTGAACCTATGGCTACCTGCCCTCTTCGTTTTCTTTCCTGGAAAACCTTGTTTTTGGTAGCCCTTACCTCGGCTAGGCGCGTTAGTGAACTGCAGACCCTAGTGTCTGATCCTCCTTACACTAGGTTCTACAGGAATAGGGTAGTCTTACGGACTCACCCTAAGTTTCTTCCAAAAGTGGTTTCTCCTTTTCATCTCAACCAGGAGGTGGTTCTTCCGACCTTCTTTCCCAGGCCGCACACCAGCCGGGCTGAAATGGTCCTGCATACCCTGGACTGTAGGAGGGCCTTGTCCTTCTACCTTGACTGTACGCGAGAGCATTGGAGGGCTGTTCAGCTCTTCGTTTCTTTTGACCCCAATAAGTTGGGGCTCCCTGTCTCCAAGCGTACTTTGTCCATATGGGTCGCTGACTGTATCGCCTGGGCTTATGGGGCGGCCGGCCTCTCGTTGGAGGGTCGAGTCACGGCTCATCGTGTTAGGGCGAAGGCTGCGTCAGTGGCTCATCTCCGCTCTGTTCCGTTGGCAGACATCTGCCGGGCCGCTACTTGGTCTTCAAGCCAGACTTTTGAGGGCCCATTACTGCCTGGAGAGGGAGTCCCGCAGGGACAGTGCTTTCGGTCAGGCAGTCCTCCATAATCTCTTTGAGGTTTAGGCAACTCCTACCCTCCGACCCTGGTGTTGGGCTACCGGTCCGGGGCGTTTTCAGAGAAGATTCCTTCCTTCTGTGCTACTGAGCTAGAGGGAGTTAATTTTTCCGCTTGAGGTCTCCGGTAGCCTTAAGCTAGGGAGTCCCATATGTGAGGACTATCTTCCTGCTTGGTCCTGGAGAAAGAGTAGTTACTCACCTGTAACAGGTGTTCTCCAGGAGCAGCAGGAATCAGTCCTCACAACCCTCCCTCCTCCCCTTGGAGTTGCAGTCATATGATTTATTTTGCTAATTTTTTGCTGTCTTTTAGCTATGTTATCAGACTGAGCAAGATGGCACCCTTGGGCGGGAAGGGGACCGCGCATGCGCGCTGAAATTCCCAATGGCTTTCTTTGAAAGCTGGGAAAATTGCTCCGCGAGGGCTCCGTCGGCGCCGACGTCACCCATATATGAGGACTGATTCCTGCTGCTCCTGGAGAACACCTGTTACAGGTGAGTAACTACTCTATCTTGCTTATATTGAGCCTCTCTGGGTAACTGATCATTACTCTGCTGCAAAACTTGGTGACATAAAGCGTGGATGGTACGTTGAAACCCTCCGCTCAGTATGCATCAGCAGCCAAGAAAGCAAATAGGATGCTAGGAATCATAAGGAAAGGAATGGAGAATAAAACCATGGATATTATAATGCCTCTGTATCACTCCATGGGGCAACCACACCTCGAGTACTGTATGCAATTCTAGTTGCCATATCTAAACAAGGATACAGCAGAATTAGAAAAGATACAGAGAAGAGAGGGGCTGGTACTACCTTTAGATGAACTAGGTGGTCGCCTAGAGTGTCGGCCCTCCAAGGATGCCCATTACTGCTGCTGCCCCCCTCTTTGTGACAGAGAGGAAGTCAGCATCAGGCATCGGAGGGGGTGAAAGCAAACAGCCCCATGGCGCTGAAGTTTAAAGATAAGTGCCGTGGAGCTATTTGCAGTCATTGCCACCTCTGCAGGTCCCGGAGAGGAGCAGCATCAACGGTACCGATGGGCACCACAGGAGGGGTGGGGGCACAAGGGATGAGGTTCACCAAGGGCACTTCATCTCCTTGCACTGGCCCTGGAGAAGAAAGACTAAAATGGTAAAAGGGTTACCCCTATGGAGAAAGGTTTAAAAGGTTAGGATGCTACAGCTTGTTAATGAGATGGCTGAGGGGAGATATAATAGAGGTCTATAAAAGAATGAGTGGAATGGAACAAGTAAGCAGCATGGACTCTGTCTACCTTTTGTGAACCTGACAGGTATTTGTGAGCTGGACTGGCCACCGTTAGAAACAGGATACTGATGGACCTTTGGCTCTGACTCAGTATGGCAAATCTTATGTTCTTATAAAGGATCTATAGTGTATTTAAAACCAATGCATCTTCTTAATTTATGTGCATGACTCTGCCACTGACTGGTTGGACCTAATTCGCAAAATAAAAGCACATTTTAGATAGCATGTGGACATTGGACTTGAGACTGTGAGGGAGCAACATAAACAATTTTGTCAGTGTTTTAGAAAAGGCTCTGCTAAATGTGGAAACCTTTCTAAAAGAGTGCATATGTATTTGCCAAAAAGTGGAACTGGAGGAGACATTTTGCAAATCTACATGTGGGAAAATCCTCAGGAGGAACTCGGCAACTTCCGTATGTAAGTGCCGGCATTTATAGATGTATGTATGGCATTTTTCAAACCTACTTATAAAAATGCTGCCAATTATTATTAGTAGTAGTAGTAGTACTTATGAGAAAAAAAGATCTTGATGAATCAGGCCCTCTGTATATGAGCTTTGGGATAAATCACTTTATTTCCTTCTGCCTTGGTTTTAATCCCCATCTCCTGTCAGGACACTCTGTGATGTTTCAGAAAAGTTGGATTATTTTGGCTCTTATAATCACGTCATAGTAGGGGGAGGAGTTACATTGTATAAGAATGGATAGTAGGAATTGTTCCGCATGCGCGGCGTTGTTTCAACTTGGATAGTCAGTTGGTTGTGAGTGGGACGTGTGCAGCATTAAGGTATGGACTATTCAGTCTGTTCCTGTAAGGGACGTTATGATATAAATATAAGACTTAAGCCTATGCTAGATCGGATTATAAGGATTATTTTCCTCTAATGATTTTACATTAAATTATTAGGAAATTATTAGATATATCACTTCACATTTTTGGAATTCTTCTAGGGGAAAGAAAGATCCCTGGAAGACATTTGAACAAACATCTCTGAAGACTTATCCCCTGATGAAACTTAAGCAAGTGAAACGCGATGAGGCGCCAATAAACGGCGTTGGGAAGAGAATATAACATATATTCAGATAAGCATCTTCCTATATGGGACTAAATTGGATTAGAAAAGATACGATTGATTCCATTTGATTTCATATGAGTGGACTGGTCGTTGATGCAAATAAGCACCATTAGTCCTGATTCATAGGACGTTTGCAACAATAGTGCTGGAAAGTCTGAGACCACTTCCATTCTCTTATGTGTGAAGTGAAGTTTTTATTTTACTATTTTCTGTATTGATATTCATTATTATCGATGGGGGTTTGATACTTATAGAGTGAATTAGTTATTTCTTTGAGGCTGAAGCTAACTGGGCAGTGGCTGAATATTGCCGCTGCCCGGTTGGCTTCCTGCTTCAGGGGCTGACCCAAATATTCAATGCAGGTGACCAGATATGGCCGTGGCCTTGAATATCCACAGTTAGTGTTCAGTGGCAATGGCTAGCCACTGTAACATAAGAACATAAGATATGCCATTACTGGGTCAGACCAAGGTCCATCAAGCCCAGTATCCTGTTTCCAACAGTGGCCTATCTAGGTCCCAAGTACCTAGCAGTTTTCCCAAAAGACAAAGCTTCCACAATGCTTGTATTGGGTCAAGCAGTGGATATTCTGGGTCCCCTTTAATAATGGTTTATGGACCTTTCCTCCAGGAACTTGTCCAAACCTTTTTTAAACCCAGCTACACTAACATCCTCTGGTAACAAATTCCAGAGTTTGATTACAGGTTGAGTGAAAAAATATTTCTTTTATTAGTCTTAAATTTACCCTGTAGCTTCATTGCATGTCCCCTAGTCTTTCTATATTCTGATAACGTAAACGATCGATCTACGTTTACCCATTCCACTCCGTTCATTGATTTATAGACTTCTGCTAGTCACCACTGCTGAATATCAGGCTCCTTGTGCTGGCCTTCTCTGCATATGAATAGTGGTAGGTGAGGGTGTGCATGGAATGTGAAAATGTGTAGGGGAGGCTGAAGCTCTCCAGTTTGAACTCTCTGGTCCTGCCCCTGCCCTCCTCCCTTTCTTCCTGTTAAGCTACCACTTCCAAATACATCTTACTGAGCCAGCTGTGGGATTCAGTGGCACTGTCACTATGGCGTTCTCATGCAGATTCCTTTCTCCAGCACCACATTTCTATCTGCAAGTCACGGGCTTCCTCCGGTGTTGCAGTCTTCTACTCTAGCAGAGCTCCGTGCTATACACAATGCTCCAGTTGGCTACACATTTGCACACACTTATGGAGTTGACAACAACTGTGCAAGCTATATATAGCAGGATAGATATAGCTTACTACTACTACTACTACTGAACGTTTGTATAGCACTAGAGGACGTACTCAGTGCTGCACAGACACATGTAAAAGACAGTCCCTGCTCATCAGAGCTTACAGTCTAGTCAAGACAGACAACACAGTAGCTGTAGACGCAGGATACATCTAGGGGGAATGGTAAGGAAACACAAAGGAAACCAGGTGAGTTAAGATCTAAAAGCGGCAACCAAGAGCGAGTGTCCTGCATGGAGCGGTGGGTTCACCCCTAGACGGAGACATGGGGAGGGGTGGTCTTCACGGTGTGGCAGGTGCATCCCTGGACAGAGACATGGAGAGGAGTGCACATACTCCTGGTAGGTGCACCCCTAAACAAAGACATGGGGAGGGGTGCACCTACTCCTGCCATCTTGCTGGGCAGACTAGATGGACCATGCTGGTCTTTATCTGCCGTCATTTACTATGTTACTATGTTACTAAGAGATGAGTTTTCAGCCTAGATTTGAAAAGGATCAGAGAAGGCGCCTAATTTGCAGACTCAGGTAGTTTGTTCCAGGAATAAGGAGCAGCAAGGTGAAAGAAGCAAAGTCTGGAGTTAGTATTAGAAGAGAAAGGCACAGATAGAAGCAATTTGCCAGAAGAGTGGAGTTCACAAGGAAGGATGTAGGGAGAGGAAAGATTACAGAAAAAATCATGACAAAACTTCATTGAATTATCACGCATATTGGAATTGCATTTTTTTGCATGGAGTGGGACGTTTTGAAGATATTTTTGTATAATTATATGTAAAAAGTGAAGACTAGTTTATTAATTAAAAAAAAAACAAAAAAACGATTACATGGAAAACGACCATTTCATAAAGGTTATATAGATCAAAAATAGCAGTAACAAGAAGGAGCCCGGATAGCTCAGTCGGTAGAGCATCAGACTTTTAATCTGAGGGTCCAGGGTTCAAGTCCCTGTTCGGGCGTCCAAATTTTTTTTTCTAATTCTTGTTTTAAATTAATGTTTTATATTTAATTAGGTTGATCATTGCTTAATATTTACATAATCGCTGTAATTTTTGTTTTCTCTAAGATTAGAACTGTAAAATCCTCAGGAGTTGCTGTTCGGGTATCTTGGGAGTTGCACTACCAACCTGCAGACAGCAGGTGGCCAATCGTATGAAAGGAAGAATTGTCAAGCAGAAAAGGAAAGAAGCAGAGGAAACAGTAGCAAGTAAAGCCAATAGCAGTAGAAAGCACAGGTCTACCAAGAATCTGAGCAGCAAAAACAGCAACTGCAGATATAAGAGCTGACAGTGAAGGTGCAAAGCTAGCAAATATAATCACAGGAGCAGGAAAGACATTTGGGGAAGAAGGGGGGGGGGGGTTCTGCTTAGGGACACCTTTACAACTATGAATGGTTGATGGTTGGGTGTGTATCAAATTTCTAAAGGGACAAGTATATCAATTAAGTTTAACACTCCCAGTCATTCTGAAAAGTTAGCTTTTATGAGGGGAAATAGGTTATTTCAGAAATTGATTAGAGCTTGGAAACCTGTACGCACTGGACTGGTAGAAAGGTATGATTATGGTTATGGTTCTCTTTACCTTTGGGCCTGCCATCACTATTGCCCCTTTCTGCTTTCACTAATGCAGGAATGGAAACAAGTTGGAAAAGGCTCAGCGTTGGGGACCTTGGAGCAGGATCGTACCAAGGGCTGTGTGAGTGGTGCGGCTGCACAGGGTGCAAGCACAGAAGGGGGCACCGATATCATCACTAGGCTTCCAGGAAGGTCAAGAAGAGTGAGTTACTGCATGTTGCTGGGTGGAGGGTAGGGGGCACCAGATTCCTTAGTTGCTTGCATAGGGTACATTCTTAGCTTTATACAGTCCTGCCTTGGAGCCAGCATACAATCCCAGCTTTTAAGGAAGCCATGCCCTTGCAGGAAAGATGGGGCATCACAGAGCCTAGGCACTGGCTTAAGGCCCCATGATGAGTCATTTACAGATTGTTACTGCTCCTGCAGCTGGTAGCTGTGGGCGAACTGTAGCAAGACTACAGCAGCAACACTCACATGCCTATCAAAATTTGGCATTTTAAGGCAATTGCCTGTGCCATCTGTGCCTAGTTATTTCAGCTCTAAATTAACAGAGAGGAAACACTGAGCACAGACAGGGTAGCTCAGTCTTCAAGGGCAAGGCTGGTGCTACCCAATAAGCAGGGTAAGCGTGGCATGGGAGCGCCGATATACAGGGGCGCCAAAGCTACTGCATCAACTAAGCTGGCATCATGAGAATCCTCAGTGTGTCGTGGGGCCGGTGCAGGCAGATCAGCGGCAGCAGGAAGCACGGAGGCACAAAGCCCGGTGGTAGACTGTGCAGCCATAAAAGCCGTGGCATTCTCCTTCACTTTAATTAAAGCTGTGCGCCTTCCCAGAATCGCAGTGGCAGGAAGAAATTAATATGATTTTAGTTTTGGTGGGCAAAAGGTATGGGGGGGGGGGTAGAAGGGAGAAGGCAGCTACTGCACTGTTTGGATGGCAGGAGAAGGGGTAGTTGTTGTACTATTGGGCTGATAGTGCAGTTGCTGCCTTCTTCCTATTTAGATGACAGGGGAGGGGCCATTACTGAACATAGGTTAGGGGAGATGGCAGATGCTGTACTATTGGGGTGGCAGGGAAGGGGAGAGGGCAGATGCTGTACGGGGGGGGGGGGGTGGAAAGGGAAGCAGCTACTGCACTATTAGGGTGGAAGGGGAGGGGGTAGTTGCTGTATTTAGGGTGGCAGGTTAGGGGAGAGGACAGATCCTGTACTATTGGGTGGCACAGAAGAGAAGAGGGCAGATGCTATACTTGGGGTGGCAGGATAGGAGAGAGGGCAGATGCTGTCCTGTTGGAGGTGAAAGGGAGGGGGCAATGCTGGGCTGCAAGAGTGGGGTGAGGGAGGGAGGGAGAGAAAGAGAGAGAGGAGTGCTTCTGCTTGGGCATGGTGGAATCATGCAGAAGAGGCCATTAGGGGCATTGTCAAGGAGGAAGTTGAGTACAGAGGGCAGAAATGTAATGGGGAGTGTATGGAAGATAGAAGAGGATAAGAGATTGGGGAAGGAGTGAGGCAGGGAAAATAACAGACCTAAGGGAGATGTTGTTCTGGGCAAGAGGTGAAAGAAGATGAAAAGTTGATAGGTAAATGAAAATTAAAAAAGAAAGAAATTGAGGGTGAAATTTAAATGGACAGAGAGGCAGAAAAGAGAAACAGAGGAAAAGGCTAAAAGGGGAAGATCAGTATGTCAGAGACAGATGTAGGGAGGGAAGGGGAAAAGAGAGGAGGAGAGAGGAGAAACAACAAATGGACCGCAGACATCGGAAAGCGTATTAGAAGTCAGATGAAGAAAGCAGAAAAGAAAGACTGGGATGAACGTGACTGTGAAAATAAAATGTCCAGACCACAAAGGTAGAGAAATTTTGTTTTGAATTTATCAATTGAGATATGTTTGCTTTGGGAGTATGGATCATGGATTTTTTTGTATTTTATTCAGTACAAGAGGAAATGCATTTGTGTATTATTTCTCCAGTGCTCTTGTGTTCATATTTCTCTTTCCAATCTGTGGTTCCTTTGTTGTTAGCCTGTATTGTGTGTGACCGAGGCACAGAATTCTCAGTATGTAGTTTCTCTATGTAGAAACCTGTAGTAGCCCTGCTTGTTCTGTTTTACCAGGAGTAGGTATATTGGTGTTCCAGGGCCCCATATACTGTCGTAGTGCTGCCTATTCATGGGTAAGGTTCTTAGGGGGTTATTCTGTTGCACAAATAGCAAGGATGGACGTCCCAATGGGACATCATTCCCTGTTATTCATGCCCCCTCCTGCCGGTGTCTAGCTTCCCCGCCGGTTGTATGGGGAAGTTAGACGGGGGTGGGAAAGGGGAGGATCGGGGGCAGCATTAGGGCAGGCAGTGGGCAGTTGCCGGCCCCAGATGTACAGGGCTGATTCTAATGTCGGCTCTGTACATCCAGGACCGGTGACTTGAATGGGGAAGTTATTCCACCTCCGAACTGGAATAACTTCCCTGGACATTGGGGATCGGCGGGGCCGGGAAAGGGTGGCAAAAGGCAGAGAACATTCCCCGCAGCCTGACCCTGGCCCTGGGAGGCCAAATCAAGGGTTGGGCTGCGGGGAATAAACATTTTTTTCTGGCGGCTGGCACACAGCTTTTAAATGGAGTCACTGTGCCATGGCAACCGGATGCCATGGCACAGTAGCTTCATTAAAAAGCCCTGACTGAGTTGGTCGGGAAGTGCCTGTACATGTAGACCAGACTGAATCGCAGTCCCGGCTTGCACGTTCAGGCCTGATCATGATTCTGGTCTTGCGAGTCTAGACATGCCCTGCGGGATCATAATCGTGACCCCCCCCTCTGTATGTACAGGATGGAATGAGCCTGTTGGTGTTTGAATCATAGGAATTAGTGCTACTATGGTGTGGCAGGTTTGCTACATGTGCATTCCATGGGGAATTTTTTTTAGGTTTTGTATTATTTAGCAATATGCATAGTAATGGAGAGATTTATGCTGCTATTACTCAGATAACATGAAAATCTGAGTATTTTTATATGGTTACTTATATGTAGAAATGCCCTAGTTTTGATCTGCACCCGTTGTTGGAGAAGTTAGGGCTTTTTCAGAATGCAGAGTATGTTTACATTTAACTCATAAAAGCTGCTGTGTAGTGTAAGACCAAAGGTTTGTGAGGTGTGTCCCATATGCGAGCATCGTTTGTCAGATTTGTCCCATGTGAAAAAAAGATTAAGATCCACTGCAGTATAATAATATAAATATTAAACAAGAATAGGGTTGCCAAGTGGCTCCAGATGTGCCCGACAGGCTTGATCCAGGCCTAGGTGTACCCCCATTGCAGGCAGGGACTTGTAGTCTTGCTTTTCTTATAGAGCGCAATAAAGAAATCAGAACACATGTCCCTGCCTGCAATGGGATAAACCCAGGACTATATCATGCCTGTCGAGTGCATCTGAAGCCAGTTGGCAACCCTAAGGAAGAATGTGTATCAGTTACATGGATCAAATTACTTTGAACTAAGCTGGAGGCCTCTCCTGTCTCTGGGTTGGCTAAAATGCCCTTCTGCTGACTTGCAATGTGGACTGCCAGAATATAAGAGCACTGTAATAAGTGAGTTATGGTGGGGGGAAGAAGTGGTATTACATTTAAAATATATTCTTTTTAGAATTGCTGCATGTTGTACAAGCATAATTTTCTCTAGAAATAATGGAGTAGTGAAGATGAAGGATCATGATAGTTTGCTAAATTGGCTTTTTTTTAATTATCAAAAACGTAAAGCCTGGAAAAAGTGAAATTATGCTATTGATATAATTTCAGAGTGCTTGAGCAAAAATAAATATTCTGTTCTCTTCTCACCCAACCAGCATGGGCAGGGCTGCTTTTACCTATGTGCAAAAGGGGAAACTACCCCGGCCTCTGCACAACGGGGGCTCCACTGCCCTGCTGCCCATAGGTAAAAGCGGCCCTGTTCCTCCCTTCTGCTCCCTCAGGCCGCTTGCAAGAGAAGTGAACAGTCCAGAGTTGTGTTGCTTGCAGGCCAGTCTCATGGTATGAGCTCATACCGTAAAACTGGCCTGCAAGCAGAAAGTCGTTGGTCTGTTCACTAAAGCGTCACTCACTTCACTTGCAAGAGGCCTGAGGGAGCAGAAGAGAGGAACATGGCATTGACTGTGCTGCTCTGGGGGGGATCCCATTCACAAAGGTTTGCCCAGAGCACCATAAAGGGTTGAAGTGGCCCAGTGCATGGGAAACATTTTAGATAATAACATGAAAGATGCACAGCACCTAATAAGTATGCAGATTATTCACTTTACCATTCATGCTTAAACCCTAAAACAGTGACTTGACATTTTTACATTAGCAGCTTTTATGCTAGATCCCTCTTCATGGATAACATGAGAAGGGATCTAGCGAAGCTGCCAAATTCTTGACCTTTCTTTAAGTTACCTTTTCATGCTAAAAAATGCAAAGTCATGCATTTGGACTGCACAAACCCAAGGGGCTGGTACAGTATAGAGTGTGGGAGACAAGGACTTCTAGGAGAGAGACTGGTTGAGGGCAGAGTAGGGCAACATGAACATAAGATATGCCATACTGGGTCAGACAAAGGTCCATCAAGCCCAGTATCCTGTTTCCAACAGTGGCCAATCCAGGTCACAAGTACCTAGCAGTTTCACAAAAAGACACACAGGTTCCACCACACTTGTATTGGGGCAAGCAGTGGATTTCCAGGGTCCTGTTTAATAATGGTTTATGGACCTTTCCTCCAGGAACTTGTCCAAACCTTGTTTAAACCCAGCTACACTAACAGCTTTTACTACATCCTCCGGTAACGAATTCCAGAGTTTGATTACGCATTGAGTGAAAAAATATTTTCTCTTATTAGTCTTAAATGGGTTACACTGTAGCTTCATTACATGTCCCCTAGTCTTTCTACTTTTTGATGGCGTAAACAATCAATCTACATTTACTTGTTCCACTCCATTCATTAATTTATAGACCTCTATCATATCTCCTCTCAGCCATCTCTTTTCCAGGTTGAAAAGCCCTACCTTTTAAATCTCTCCTCATAGGGGTATCCTTCCATCCCCTTTTCTATTTTGGTGGATCTTCTCTGTACTTTTCTATTTCCGCTCTTTCCTTTTTAAAATACGGCGACCAGAATTGCACACAATATTAAAGGTGCAGTCGCATCATGGAATGATACAGGGGCATTATAATATCTTTGTTTTATTTTCCATTCCTTTTCTTATGATACTTAGCATTCTATTTGCCTTCTTCGTCACCTCTGCACACTGGGCAGAGGGTTTCAATGTTTTACCCACAATGAAACCTAAATCTTTTTCCTGGATGGTGGCTCCTAATATGGAACCTTGTAACGTGTAACCATAGCTGGGTTGTTCTTTCCTAGTTGCATAACTTTGCACTTGTCCACATTCAATTTCATCTGCCATTTAAACGTCCAGTCTTCCAGTTTATCAAGGTCCTTTTGCAATTTTTCACAATCCTCTTGGGTTTTAACAAGTTTGAATAATTTTGTGTCATCTGCAAATTTGATTACCTCACTTGTTATTCCCATTTTCAGGTTATTTACAAATATGTTAAAAAGCAGCGGACCCAGCACAAATCCCTGGGGTACTCCACTATACACCTTTCTCCATTGGGAAAATCGGCCATTTAGCCCTACCCTCTGGTTTCTATTTTTTAACCAGTTCCTGATCCACAATAGTACACTACCTCCTATCCCATGACTTTTTAATTTCACCAAGAGTCTCTCATGAGGGACCTTGTCAAAGGCTTTCTGAAAATCCAGATACACTATATCGACCGACTCACCATTTATTTATTTATTTGAACAGTTTTTCTATACCGCCCCTTCAAGCGATCAGGGGCAGTTTATATTGAACAATGAAACTCCATTACATGAAACATATCAAGCTATTATACAATGATTCAAAGAACTATTTACATACCAGTAAACACTTGTACAATAGCTGGTGGTAGCTGGTTATCTTAACTATTTACATAGTCTTGTGGAAGGATGGAAGAGGTGAGGGAATTAGGTTAATTGGGAGGTGGGAGGTGGAGGGAGTGGATAGTGGTCTGAAATGTGTTATTGAAGGAGGAAGTATTATAATACTCAGAAAATAGATGTGTTTTTAATTCCTTGCAGAATGGCCGGAGGTTCTTGATTGATCTTATTGAGTCAGGCAGGGAGTTCCAGAGGGTGGGGGCTGTGAATCTGAATGCTCTATTACTTGTAATTTGTCAGGTTTTGCGTATTGTGGAGAGTATTGCTAGGAGATTCTTGGCATTTGTTGCCTGGTTCTTGTGTCTGTTTGTGGATGAAGTGTGGTGGATAGGTGGGAGGGGGACATAGCATTGTGTAATTTGAAAGTAGTAACAATTTAAAATTTCTTTATCTACCTGTTTATTCACACCTTCAAAAAAATATAATAGATTAGTAAGACAAGACCTTCCTTGGCTAAAGCCAAATTGGCTTTCTCCCATTAAACCATGACTATGTTCAGTAATTTTGTTCTTTATAATGGTTTCTACCATTTTGCCTGGTACTGTCATCAGGCTCACCAGTCTGTAGTTTCCCAGATCACCCTTGGAACCTTTTTTAAAAATTGGCATTACATTGGCCATTCACCAATCTTCAGGTATTTCAGATGATTTTAATGATAGTTCACAGATTACTAATAGTAGGTCTGCAATCTCATATTTCAGTTCTTTCAACACTCTCAGATGTATACCATCTGGTCCAGGTGATTTGCTACTCTTTAGTTCATCAAATAGTTGCAATACATCATCACGGTTTATCGATATTTCTTTCAATTCTTCCGATGCATCACATTTAAATACCATTTCGGTCATGGGTAACTTCCCTACATCTTCTTTAGTAAAGACTGTAGCACTTTGATTGAAGGATAAGGTGGTATACAAATCTGGATAAATAAATAAATAAAGAATTCATTCATTCTCTCCGCTGTGGCCTTGTCCCCTGTTAGTGCCCCTTTACGCCTCTATCATCTAATGGTCCCAACTGGCTCTCTCACTGATTTTTTGCAATGAATGTACTTGAAAAAGTTTTTATTATGCATTTTTGCTTCCACAGCAACCTTTTTTTCAAATTCTATCTTTGCCTGCCTTATCAATGCCTTGCATCTAACGTGTCAGTGCTTATGTTGTTTCCCATTTTCATCATTTGACTCCTTTTTCCATTTCCTGAAAGATGCTTTTTTGGCTACAACAGCCTCTCTGATCTCACCTTTAAACCATGCTGGCAGTTTTTTGGCCTTCCTGACACTTTTCTGCTCATGCTAGATCCCTTTGTTCATTTTGCGCCTACACTAGCGCAGAAAACTTTGTGAAAGCATTGTGGCAGCACACTTTGCTGCATCAGCCTCTAAGGTTCTACCTGAGGCAATGGAGGGTTAAATGATTTGCCCATGGCCTCAAAGAACATCAGTGGGACATATTTCTAACCTGCCTATCTTATAGAACCCTAAGTGAGAAATATCAATACATACAATAACTGCAGGGCACTAAAACAGATATAGAACATAAATAATAACAAAAATACATATCAGAGCTTTAAAGGAAACCAAGAATGGAGATTGTCGCCCTTATTCTAAAAGAAAACATATCTGTCTCTAGGCATACCTCCAGGGTATAGCTTTCCAACTTCTTGATGAATTAACTGATCGATTACAGGATTGTGTAATGATCAGGTGGACATTTCTGACAGGGATGTTGCAAAAGGTTGTTTTGGCTTGACTCGAGGACACTCGGAGGTTTCTACTGACTAATCAAGCTCAACAGATTATCAAATGACATTCATAACATTATACGGTTTTAGTAATAACTCGAACTATGCAGTTTGGGTTATTGGCAACCAAGGTAAATTCACTAAACTAGGTGTAATTCATACAGGCTACATTGTATATTAAAATGGTATGTATATTCACTGGGGAAAATCCTGAAAACTGGGCTGGTTATAGGGGCCGTAGGATGGGATGCTGGTGTAAAATAAATTAATATGGTTACAGGAGCTGCTAAGTTACCTAGGCTCCGGGGGGGGGGGGGGGGGATTTTGGAGCGTTCTGGATTTCTGACAACCCCATCCTGGTGAATTTTGAAACCTCTAGCACTGATTTCAATGGGACTACATATGTCACACTGCTCAAAACCAGGGCTGGCCAAAAAAAATCTCCATCCTGGATCTGGGTTACTTGGCAGCTCTCTATACCACAGCTGATATTTCCCTGTTTCTCTCTTTGTCTCATTTATCTGTCTTTCCTGAAGTTCTATTTTTTTGTCCCATCCTCTCTTTCTGAGTCTGTTTGACTCTTCTTTCTTTTCTCATCCCCCTGGCTCCAAGTCATCAGTAATTGAAGAGTCTAATCCTGGTCTTTCTTTTCGTTTCCGATCAAGAATAAGGGAGGGGTGGGTATACTTTGACAGCTTTAAACTAGTTGGAAAACCACGACAGATTGCAGTTCCTATATGATTTAGAATCAGGAGTTATTAATTTATCTCCTCTGGCTCCTTTCTAAAAATGTCCTATATATCGGAGATTGCTCACGCCAGCCTCCCCTCCCCCCTCCCCCCCAACTTTTATTGAGGGAAGAAGTGAGTAACCGGTGGAAGAGACGGGATCAGTGACCAGCGGCTCTTTTCGTTTTTCCTTTTTCTGTCCCAATCATTTCCTTCGTCCGAAAAATGCCAGCAACCTCTTGATCTTGCCTGCTCTCTCCCGGATTGCACAGGATTGAAAGGACTCGGGCGGGGAGGATAGAGCTTGACTGTATTTTCTTGGACTCCAGGGCCTCTAAGGAGGCATTTAGGAGAGGAGAAGGGGGGTCGGCACTTGGAGCGCGCTGAATGTCAGACGCTCCTCTTACACATACCGAGAGCCCCTCCGAGCTATATTTACCGCTCTTGAGAAAAGGGCAGAGGTCGCCGCTGAAGGTCACAGTTAAATAGCGCGCATTCCTGCGCTTCTCCTATAAGAGGCGGCGCCGCGATCGGCCCCCTTCACTCAGAGTCCTGAGGACACCAGAGGCGCCCCTCCTCCCGCTCGTTCCCCTGCTCTCGCTAAAGCCGAAAAACCCAGGTACGGGGGCCCCCGGGACATTTCTCCAGGAGGGAAGATAAGGGTTTGTGGGGTGCGATTGCAAAACAGGATCTGCCTGCTAATCGAGCATGCAAACGATTTCTAGTTACCTGCCTCTTACTAGTATGGTTTTTTTTTTTTTACAAGTAGTTAGCGACATCTTGCGCGCAAACAAAGCCGTGGATCTGTACGAAGAAACCAAATAGAAGGCAGATCCTTTGGGGAGAATGGGGATGGAGAAAGGAGTCTTGGCGGGGTTCAGGTATCCGCACGGGACGTTAATCTGAGACTTTGCAGTTGCTCTCTGCAACCGGGAGTGGGCTGTGTGGGGGGAGATCGGTGTGAGACGGGACAGATCAGAGACCCCGGAGAAGCAGCACAGCCCCGAAAGACGCTCGCGCTCTTTTGCTTCTCACTCTCTGACCCTCTACCTGTCTCTGCCCACCTCTTGCGTCCTACTCCTTCCTTGGTGTACAGAGGCAAGTACAGACAAAACCCATAGATAGACAAAAGCGCAGAAGTATTGACAAAGCACTAAAGGAACTGAAAGGAGTAAGAGTTTGACCTTTTGCACTGGGAAGGAGCGCGCGTTGCTGGATTAAACCCCCCTGTTTGGAAAATGATAAGTATCCTTCTGCCGCTTGTCATTTTGCGATCTAAACTTTTGGTATAACAGATTTCTGTGGAGTTAGGCTTAAAATATGTTCTAGATCTTTTTTTCCTATTAGAAGCCCTCTCTTGTACATTGCTTGCAGTGCCTATTACATTATTTTATAGAGTACCTATGCACACATTAAGAAATGCCACTAGGAATAACTCGAATCCCTTTTCTCATTTGGAGATCGATACTAAATGGAGGCAGTAACCTGCGGTTTTGGAAAACTTTGATGAGGCTCATGCCTTCCAAGGAGTACCTTTGCAGCTCTGAAGGGGTTAAATATGGCCTGCAGCAGGGATGCTGCTGGGCCAGAAATAACTGTGCCCTTGTATCGCGTTCCCTGCCATTTGGAAAGGTCAACGAAGAAATCTAAGACAGCTAGAGGGGGAGAATAAACAAGTTCAAGGCGTGAGGAAGAGAGGCTGGCTCAGAGAGAGAGGAGCCAGCCAGAAAATTAAAGGATGGAGAAATCTAAATGTATTACTTTGGCAGCCCATGTAAAACTGCAATTCCAATAAATCAGTCTGAATCTGACAGTGACAGTGCTTGACAGGCAAGGCAGGCAGGTTTGGAGAGAAAGACACCGTTTCTACCTACAGATCGATGGTCTAAAATTCTTCAATCATCAGATTTTAAAGTAATGTGATAGCTACACTATGTGAAGTACTCGTGAAAGGATACCTTCAAATGAACAGTAGAACACCTAGCGTTGGTGGTATAGTGGTGAGCATAGCTGCCTTCCAAGCAGTTGACCCGGGTTCGATTCCCGGCCAACGCAGTGAAATGTTTTTTTTTAACTTTTGCTTTCTAAATATGCTGATCTATTTTACTGTTTAAATAGCAAAGTGGATTTATTTTTTAACAAAAAGGTCCCTTGAATAAAAATATTTACTTCAAAGACAGACTAGAGCAAAGGAAAGAAGACAGGAGGGGATAAAAGCAGATCTTTGGCTCCTTCTTTCAGAGATGCTGCTGCTGCCTAAGTAATAAAAAAAATTCAAGAGGGCCAGCAAAACTAATATATTTGAAAACACAATACATCAATTAAAGGGTGAAAATAGGAAAAAATCCTGAACCTTCAGAAAAGATGGCAAGTCATATCTAGAAAGTAAGAGGACTGATAATATTGGAATAATGCTCTATTTTAACAAGTATTAAAGTGTTGGCATGCAAAATGTGCAGCATGGTAACAATCATGATAGAGAGGGAAGCCGTCAAGGTCATCCTAAATCTTTAAGAGACAAGGTTTTATTTTTGTTATATAAATGCACACACAGAGATTTCTTTTCCCCCAACAATAGAATATGAAAAGCTCTTCTGTAGATGTTTCTTAAATGTAAATTATTGCATCATTATACCACTGTATTTGAATATTAATATTATTGTACATTATAATAAATTGCATCTGGAACTATAGTGCACTACATATAAAATTGTTTTACTATTTATATAACAGTATAATTATATAATATAAATAAATCCCTGAATCTAGATGTATATTATATTGCAGACATCAATCTCCTGAATCTAGATGTATAATATATTGCAGATATCAATCTACAGAAACATAAACAATGTCAGCAGATAATGTTTGCATGACCCATCTAGTCTGCCCACATCTGATGCAGTACAACAAAATGTACCCAATTTCTGTCTTTACCCTCATTTCCTTGCATCCTAACATTCATTGAATTCTACTACAGTTTTGGACTCCCCCCAGCTCCAGAAAATATTCTATGTAGCCATGCTCTTTCTGTAAAGAAACCTTCCCTTACATTACTTCTGTCTAACCCCTTTCAGCCTCATATCATGACCTCTTAATCTAAACTTTCTTTCCACATTGCATTATGTATGCCTTGAGGTATCTGAATGCCTCTATATCTGCTCTCTTCGTCTTCTCTTCTAGGGGAAACATATTTAGGTCTTTAATGGTACGGACTCAAAAAATGAGATAACAAAACTAGAAAAGGTACACAGAAAAGCAATGCTAAAGAGAATGGAATAGCTCCTCTTTGAAGGTTTGATAGGTCAGGACTCTTCAGCTTGAAAAAGAAATGACTGAGGGAATAGGACAGATTTATAAAATCACAATGGAGTGGAAGAGTTAATAGGGAACAATTATTTATCATTTCAAATAGTATGGACATGTATGGGTTATGGACATTTGATGAAGTTGGTAGCAAATTTAAAACAAATGTAAGACTTTTTTTTAAATCAATTCCAAATTAAGCTGTGGAAGATGCAGTAAAGGTTGATGGTTTAACTAGGTTAAGAAAGGTTTGAACAAGTTTCTGGAGGGCCAAGGCGATTCTATTAATCAGGATTTTGCTCTTGGTAGAATGGCTAGACAAGATTTTCAAGAGCAGTGATGTCTCTCTCCATACAACTTGGGGTGCTGGAGGGGTGACTGGGAGAGAGAATAAAGAAGGAAAGAAGAGGAACAAGGAACAGCCAACAGTAGATAGCAGAAAGCTGTACAACTTGTCCAGGCCATGGTATTTTCAATAATGTCATATGGATGCAAACGTTGGACAGCGAAAAAGATAGACAGGAAGAAAACTGATGCATTTAAATTATGGTGCTGGCAACAAATACTGTGTATATCATGGACTGCCCCAAGAACAAACCAGTCAGTACTAGAGGAGATCAAACCTAAGCTTTACTTAGAAGCTCAGATGACAAGATTTTGACTTTCATACTTTGGACACATCATGTGAAGAGAGAGATCATTGGAGAAAGACATAATGCTTGGCAAGGTAGAAAGTCACTGTAAAAGAGGAAGGCCGGCAATGAGATGGATTGATACAATAACAGCAGCTATGGACAACAGTCTTTCAACAATGAGCCACTTGGCTGAAGACCGAACAAAGTTTAGGTCAACTATCCAGAGGGTCACCAGGAGTTGACACTGACCCGACAATAAACAACAACTTGGTGGTACTAAGTACTGGCACCTTTTGCATTGCCTGCTAAATGTGACCCATAGTCCCCATGGATTAATGAAAGAGCCCTGCATATGAGTAGCAGCACCTTTTTTTGATAGGAAAAATATACTGCTATTCATTATTAGCCATATAGATATAAGGATCATTACCTCATGTCTGGGAGTGAGCAACAGGGAAGAGATCTCCCCTTAGAATCTGCTTGAGATTTCTAAGTGATCAATATCTGCCACCGCTGGAGACAGGACGCTGGCTTCAGTGGATCATTGGATGTCTTATACCATTATTATTTTTGTAATCCTTTTCTGTGTCATCTATATTGTAGAGTTTTCCACAACATTTCCTGGTGCCCCACAGTATGACTGCATGAGAAATTTTGCATATGCTAAATTTCTGATTTATGGAAATATCTCATGCATAGTCATTATGGATATCTTGAAAAACATCTGTTTATGGCTCTTGAGAACTGGAGCTCTGGCCACCACTGTTACATTCTTTTGAAGACAGGGCTTCTTGAATTGGATTCAGTATTCCAGGTGAGGTCTTACCAATGATCCGCAGAGGGGCATTATTACCTTTTTTTTTTCTACTGGCAATATACCCAGTACCTTTGGTCTATGATTTCATGGACTGATCATTGTGGAAAGAATGCAGGAAATCACTACAAGGATATGTCTAAGGGAATTTTAAGGTAACACATTATTGGAGAGCAGGAGACTTCGCAAATCAGGATCCAAAAGCGGCCTAATTTACCTACTATGGGCATTAATATAAGCGACCCTCCAGATGTAATCATTTGTATAGTGCTACAAGACATACTCAAAGCTGTACAGAGACATGTAAGAGTCAGTTCCTGCTCATCAGAGCTTACAGTCTAGTCAAGACAAACAACTGGGGACTAGGCTAAGGAAACACATAGGAGATGAACAGGAGACTAAGGGGGTTAGGATCCAATAGCAGCTTTGAAGAGATGAGTTTTTTGTTTGAATATGAATGAGCCTAGAGAACAGAGATGGAGAAGGGCTAAGATAGAAGGGATCTGCCAGAAGAGTCAAATTTAGGGATGTAGGGAGAGGGGAGACAAAAGGTAGTGAGAAGCAGCAGAATGAATGCACTTATAGGTCAGTAGAAGTGTTAACTAGATGTAGAAACAGGTAGGGAGCCAATGAAGTGACTTGAGAAGAAAGGTTACATGAGCATAGTGACACTGGTGGAAGATTAGCCGTGCAGCTTTGAATAGATTGAAGTGGGGAGAGATGATTCAGAGGGAGATCAGCAAGGAGAAGGTTCCAATAGTCTAGAAGGGAGGTGACTAGAAAATGGATAAGGGTCTTAGTAGTGTGTTTTGAAAGGAAGGGGCAAATTTTGCTGATGTTCTAGAAAAAGAAATGATAACTTAAACCTATCTATTGGATGTGTGTGCAGAAGGAGAGAGAGGAACCAAAGATGACCTCAATGTCGCTAACTGAGGAAACAGGGAGAAGTAGAGTGTTATCCATAGAAACAAAGAAAGGGGGGAAGTGGGTTTAGGAGGAAAGATAAGAAGCTTGGTTTTGGCCATGTTCAATTTCAGACAGTGGTTGGGCATCCAGACAGCAATGTCAGATAAGCAGGCAGAGATATGGACCTGTATTCCTGGAGAAATCTCAAGTGCAGAGAGGTAGATTTGAAAGATTCACTAGCGTAAAGATGGCACTAAAAGCCATGGGAGGAGATGAGTGCACCAGGGACTGGGTGTAGAGAGAGAAAAAGAGAAGTCCCAAGACAGAGCCCTGGGGTATACCTACTAAGAGTGGGATAGCAGTCGAGGAGGATCCACCAGAACATATACTAAAAGTGTGGTGGAAGAGATAAGAAAACCAGGACAGAACAGAACCCCTAAATCCAAGTGAGAATAAGGTATTGGAGAATAAGGTGGTGATCAACAGTGTTGAAAGTAGCAGAAAGGTCAAAAAGGCTGAAGATCAAGTAAAGGCCCTTAGATTTGGCCAGGAACAAGTCATTGGAGACTTTGGCAAGAGCCATTTCAGTAGAATGTAGAGGATGAAAGCCAGATTGCAATGGATCCAGAAGGGCTAAAGAGGAGAAAAAATCAAGACAATAGTGGTGAACCTCACATTCAAGTGGTTTAGAAATAAAGGGGAGGAGGGAGAAGGGTCAATAATTAGGACGGATATGTTCTAATAAGGGTTTCTTGAGGAGAGGTGAAACCATAGCATGCTTGAAGACTGCAGGAACAGTTGCAGTGGCAAGTGATATATTTAGGATATGACAGATGGAAGGGATGACAGTGGAGGAGATGGAGCTTAGTAGATGGGTGGGATTAGGATCAGAGGAGTAGGTAGTAAGTTTTGAAGAGGAGAGAAGATGTGTGATTTCCTCCTCAGTGATCTTAGAAAAGGAAGAAAGACTGACAGAGGTTGAGAGGATTTGGCAATGAAGAGGGGGAAGGGGATGGAGATGATGCTGCGGGGAACTCAAGAGTAATCTTATGGACTTTGTCATGGAAATAGTCAACCAAAGTCTGGGCGGAAAAGGAAGTTGGAGGTGGAGGCATTTTGAGGAGAGAGTTGAGTCATAAAAAGATGGCGAGTTAGTCAGGTGGTCATAATAGTTTTGCTTGGTGAATGCAATGGCTGACTGGAAAGAGGCTAGCATGACTTTGAAATGTAAGTCTGCAAGAGTGCGCAATTTGAGCCAAATGTGCTCAGCTAAGTGAGCACAGGAACATAGATAGCAGGTTTTAGAGAACAGCTAGGGCTGAGGTACTGTTCGCCTCATATGACATGGAATGGGAGGAGCAAGAGCATCCAGAGCAGAGGAGAGTACAGTGTTATAGGAAGATACGGTTTTATTAACAGACTCAGATTACATAATGGAGGAAAGAGGTCATGCGACAGCTGAAGGGTCATTAGCATGAAATTCCTAAAGATGTTGGAGACTAGGTTAGACTAAAGTCGCAGGTGATGAAGAGTGAAGTTTAGCAGGTGATGGTCAAATAAGGGAAATACTGAAGTACAGACGTTTGAATGCAAGAAGTTAGATGAAAAGACAAGACTGAGGCAGTGGCCATGCTGGTGAGTAAGGGAAGTAGAGCACAGTTGGAGGTTGAATGAGAAGGTAAGGGAAAGGAGCTTTAAAGCATAAGGGTCAGAGAGATTATCAACATGAATTTTAAAATCCGTGAGAATAAGGTAGGGGGAAGATGAATCCAGAAAAAAGGAAAGCCACGAGTCAAAGTTAGTGAGAAAGGTAGAGGTGGACTTATCAGGGGGTCGATAAATGACAGCCACCAGTGAGGTAGTGGAGTAAAAAGGTGGATAGAGTGGACTTCAAAGGAAAGAAAGTGTGATACTGAGGCAGAAGGAGGGGTTGAAATTGGCAGGAATGAGAGAGTAGAAACCTAGCACCACCACCATGGCCAACGGGACGAGGTATATGGGAAACTTAATAGCCCCCATGACAGAGGGCAGCAACTGAAGCAAAGTCTTCAGAGAGAAGCGAAGCCTCAGAGCAAAAAGATGCAGGGTATTAGAGATAAAGAGGTAATGAGTGAAGGCAAGTTTATTTGAGATGGAGTGTGCATTTCATGAGGCACATGAGAAAGGGAGAAAGGATAGGGATATGAATAAGATTTGAGGAGTTGCATGTAGATCTGCCGTGGGAATGTGAGGAAAGTTTAGGGGGTTCCAGGATTGGGATTTATATTCCCAGATGAGAGAGGATGGAGCAGGAGAGTGCAGGGCAGAGAGGAAGAGACATGATGGTAATGAGGGTGAGGTTCTTTCAGAAAGACAGGAGTTGGCTGAATGAGAGGAAGAAAATGGTGAATCTGAAGAGTAGATGATAGAGTAGAAGACAAAATGGCAGGAGAGGTGAGGACAGCAAGGAGGGGATGATAAGGAGCGGGGGCTTGTAGTCACTGAGATGAGGGGAGATTAAGGAGTGTCAGCAATAGAAGAGAAAGTGATGTGAAGCCATAGGAATGAGATGGAGGGGGCAATAGAAATCAGAGTAGATATATGATGGATAAGCAGGAGAGAGGTCCCAGAGGATGAGCATGCACCTGTGAGTAATCATGGTAATGAGCCTAGGAAGGCTATAAAGGAAAGGGGTGGCTGGGAGAGAGAATAAAGAAGGAAAGAAGAGGAACAAGGAACAGCCAACAGTAGATAGCAGAAAGCTGTGCAATATTACAAAAAATGCAGATAAGATAAACTCACTGGCAATAATTATATGTACAGACAGACAGGCTGGGCCATTGCTGCAGGGTTGGTGGCAAAGACATCACTATTTTTCTTCTGCTGCTGCTGTGATCTTTTGTCTCTTGCCATCTAGGCAGACAGTGCGAGAAATAGGTCAGGGATTGTGTGACTGGAGGGACATCAGTGTGGCTATCAGTGAGAGACTGGATCAGTATTAGAAGCTAGTATGTAAGAGTGGTTGTTCTCCTCTTCCCTCTCTTCCTGATGCTGGATCTCCGCCTTCCCATTCCATGAGCCTCCCCCTTTCTTCTCCTTTCACTCCCTTTTCTCTTCCCAGCACTGATCACTAAGGTCCCCCTTTCCTTAAGAAACCATATTAACCAGATGCACAAGAACTATTAGAAACAACTTAATATTTTTTTTTTTACATTTTAAAAATAGAATGAATTTGTGTATTAAATTATTTCAGGGTTTCCAAAACATGTCCTGAGGACCCCACAGCCAATTGGGGTTTAGGTTCTTAATTTATCTGTATTTTTTCTGATCTGCATTATCTAAACATCCAAGTGGAGAACAAATTACATACACATTAAAATATAAACATAAAATAATGACATGATATCACTAAAACAAAATTACATTGACCAATCCACTGATATTCACCTGCACATGAAATTTTCTCATGCATATTCATTGTGAATCTCCTGAAAACCCAACTAACTGTGGGGTCTCTGGGATAGCTTGGGAAGCCTTGCTCTAATTTAGAAAAATATTCCACGTAACTGTGGCAGAATCTTGAAAATCTGTAGCAGAAAGCCTTAGCACTACCCTACTGCTCTATAAATCCTGGTATTTCTGTAACTCTTGCTAATGAAATATCACAATTTGCCTACTTCAACCTTTAACATGTATTTTTTTTTTGGATCAAACTCAGAGGCAAAGAGAGAAATAAGGATAGCAAAATCAAAGGCAGAGGAAAAGATGGCTAAAGATGTTAAGTGTGGCGAGAAAACCTTCTTCAGGTATATTAGGGAAAGGAGGAAGATCAGAGGTGGAATTGCAGGACTCAGAAGTGCTGCGAACGGACTCATGGAAAGTGACATTGAAAAAGCGAAATTGCTAAATGAATACTTCTGCTCTGTTTTTACTAAAGAAAGTCCTGGAGAAGGACCACTTGTGACTACCAAATATAAAAATGGGAATGAAGTAGATACCACACCATTCACAGAAGATGATGTGTTAGAACAACTTGCAAAACTGAAAGTGGACAAGGCCATGGGATACATAGGGTACATCCCAGGATACTGAAAGAGCTCAGAGAGGTTCTTGCAGGGCCGTTAAAGGATGTTTTCAACAGATCCTTGGAAACACAAGAGGTTCCTCAGGATTGGAGAACGGCTGATGTCATACCTCTACACAAAAGTGGTGACAGGGAAGAAGTGTCAAACTACAGACCCGTGAGCCTTACCTTGGTGGCGGGAAAAGTAATGGAGGCGCTCCTGAAAGAGCGAATAGTGAACTTTCTCAAAACCAACAGGTTGCAAGACCCGAGGCAACATGGTTTTAACGAAGGACTATCTTGCCAAACAAATCTGATTGAGTTCTTTGACCGGGTGACCAGGGAGCTAGATCAGGGGCATGCGATGGATGTCATCTACCTGGATTTCAGCAAAGCCTTTGATACTGTTCCTCATAGGAGGCTTATCAATAAACTCAGTAGCTTGGGGATGGATCCTAAGATGGTAAATTGGATCAGAAATTGGTTGACTGACAGACGACAGAGGGTAAATATAGCTCACTTGGATGAAGGGAAGGTGATTAGCGGGGTGCCCCAGGGGTTGGTCCTGGGCTCGGCACTGTTCAATGTATTTGTGAGTGATATTGCTGAAGGACTGAAAGGAAAAGTCTGTCTTTTTGCAGATGACACGAAAATTTGCAACAGAGTGGACTCCCCCAAGGGAGTGGTTAACATGAGGAAAGATCTACAAAAGCTGGAAGAATGGTCTAATGCTTGGCAATTAAGATTTAATGTAAAGAAGTGCAGAGTCATGCACTTGGGTAGCAGAAATCCAAGGGAAATGTACATGATAGGGGCGAGAGGTTGGTGTGCACGGATCAGGAGAAAGACCTTGGTGTGATTATTTCTGAAGATCTCAAGGTGGCAAAACAGTGCGACAAGGTGGTGGCAAAAGCCAGGAGGATGTTGGGCTGCATACAAAGAGGAATCACCAGCAGAAAGGAAGAGGTACTTAAGCCACTGTACAAGTCACTGGTGAGGCCTCACTTGGAGTACTGTGTTCAGTTTTGGAGACCGTATCTTGCAAAGGATGGAAAAAGACTGGAAACTGTTCAGAGGAAGGCAACCAAAATGATTTGGAGCCTGCGTCAGAAGCCTTATGAGAAGAGACTTGAAGACCTAAACATGTACACTTTGGAGAAGAGGAGGGACAGGGGAGATATGATTCAGACCTTTAAATACTTAAAGGGAAATAATGAACAAACAAACCTCTTCCAAAGACGGGGAAGCTGTAAAACTAAAGGGCATAACAGGAAGCTGCAAGGTGGTAAATTGAAAGGCAATGTCAGGAGCTACTTTTTAAAGAAAGGGTGGTGAATGCTTGGAATGCCCTCCCGATGGAAGTGGTGGGGGCAAACACGGTGACGGAATTCAAAATGGCATGGGACAGACACAGTGGATCCCTTTACAGCAACAGGATAAAATCAAAGTAAACGGAACCATCTAATTTCTCAACAAATAGGGGTGTCCTGCATGGAGTGGTGGGTTCACCCCTAAACAGGGACGTGGGGAGGGGTGGCCTGCACGGAGCGGCAGGTGCACCTACTCTTGCCATTGCGCTGGGCAGACTAGATGGACCATGCTGGTCTTTATCTACTGTCATTTACTGTGTTACTATGTAAATGCATATACTAGAGTTTTTATTTTGTGTTAAGGCCATTTATAGGTCTTATTAGAAACTAGCTCCCATTACATAAAATAAAACCTGTGATAAAATATCAAAGGTGATTGCACATATTAGTAATTCTAGCTGTTAATCTTAATGTGTAACATAATGTATACATTAGAAATATTATGTATTTTTGCATACTTTATCTATATGTATAACATTATATCAGTATGTGATGATACATTGTCTCTTCACTGTTTTTATATATATGTGTGAATTGTGTACTTTGTTATTGCTTACACATGTTGTTGTTGTTAAGTGCCGTCAATGTGAGTAATGTTATTTAAAGATGTTCCTTAGTATCTGAAAGATATTTTGTAAGCCTTCAGAGCTGAATATAATGCAGAACTTGCGAGACATTATGATGTTTCATTTATAAGCTTCAGTTGTTACAGAAGTATAGCATTCTCAAAGTGGAAGGAGTATTTAAATTTTAAGCACATGATATTTATGTCTTGTTGGGATTCAGCTCACGCCTTTTCAGTAGTTAGCGATTTATTTCTATGTTCCCTCCCCGGAGGGGTTACAATCTAATTTTATACCTGAGGCAACTTAATGCTAAGTGACTTGCCGAAGGTGACAAGGAACAGCAGCAAGATTTAAACCCTGACTGGCTTCCTTGATTGTCAACCTGCTGCTCTATGTGTGTCTCTGAATGTTTGCAGCATGTGCTGTCTGTCACGTCCTTGAGCCCTGTGGAGGAGGCGTCTCTAACTCATTCCGTTACCAGACAAGGGAAAGTAAAGCAACCTAATGACATACAGAAGAAAAAAAATCCTTCTATTGGGTAGTGGCCCTTTAAAATTCTGACCACGCCCACTCTTTGGAAGGATGACGTAAGAGGGGACAGGGCGGAGGAATCTTGCAGCATATCTGCTTAACGTTTTTGATTAGGAGGGTTTTAGGCATTCGGGTGTTGCTGCTTTTCTTCCTACGGTGTGATTGTCTCGGAAGCATCCGAAAAGGGTGAGATTTCTGCTTCTTTATCCGTGCTTAGTTTTCTTTAAATTAAAGGTTTCGCGTCAAGAAAAAGGACATCAAATAAAGCATAAGAGGCAAGGTTAATACATTTTATTCCCTGCCAGTTGGCTTTCTGTTCGCTTTGCAGAATTGCTTTTTTTTTTCCTGCTTGGCTCAATCTGATCTATTCATACCAGGAGGATGCACACAAATGTGTATGTAAAATGCAGGATAAAAACCTTATATTGGATCTCTCACTCTATAAGTAGCTTGGAGTAAGGCTGAGTGACATTGCTTCACCTTCAGTCTTTATTTTGCTACCAACAATTGAAAAAGCCTAGTGCTGTATTTTCAGGGTTACCTCTTGCGTCTTCCACCGGGAAAATGACGGCAAGTTTGGGCATTTCTGTTCCCCTTTTTTTTTAAATTAAAATTCAAATTAAAAAAAAAAATATCCATCCATTTTGGTGGGAGAGAAAACTCCACTCGGTCACCAAATCAATTATCTAATATTTAATTCCAGCCAGAATATAGCCTATTATTGGGACCCTCCCTATTACATCACCCGATTGAGACTGCGGCAGAGTGATTTCTCATTTCTCTAGTGCAGGAAACGCCGCTTTGTAGCCCTCTTTGCCTATAAGATGGAGATTCTTGATGGAGAGGTGACTATTTGGTAATTTCCTGCTGCATGCTGTGTTAAACTGGGGATGATCGTTCACACCGCATTCTGTTTTGCTTCATCACTTCCGGAAGTAGAAGAGGAAAAAAGATGTCTTGGCTTGCTCTCGCCTTCCTATTCCTCAGTTGCAACTTTACAGTTTTCTCAAGAGCCGACATAGAGATAGGGGTGGATGGAACTCAACTGTCTTCAGTTTGCCCCCTCCCATCTTGTAGAAATACCCCATCCCATTTCCTAAACTCAATTTACAGTATTAAAGCATGCTGCTGTAGGCTTTTAAAAGCAATTTACCTTTACCTACAGCTGAAAAGAGCCTGGACTAAAGTGTGTAAAAAAAAAAAAAAAAGCGATGCTATTCCGTTTAGAAGTGAAGTAAGCAGACGAAACATTGAACCTGATGCTTAATGACCTCTAACTGTCCTTGCTTAGCAGGCGCATAACTCCTTTATTCTCCTGGCGTTTCCAAGGTCATAAATATAGGGCAATCCACGGTAATGGGTGGCAGCGTTTTTTTTAATACAGTGGTTTCATACTTCTTGCCATTTCCTCCTCCTTAGTGGTGTTCTAGGGTCTGACTTTTATTTTATTTTCCCGACTGCTGTCAAGATGTCTCAACTGTTCCGTATTTTTAGAAACAATGTACCACCACCCTGATTTTACTTAGCAGCCTGGCCTTGCAGGGACAACGCAAGTGCGGTGAGGAATGGAGACAGGGTTACAATTGTATTTACTCACACCGCCTCTCATGGTGTGACTGAACTTGCTCTAAACTAGCTCTTTTTAATATTCTTAACTGGGCTGAACATTTGGATTTCAACTGACCAGAGTCTTTCATACCCCAATAGGTAAACCTAGATGAGTGTAAACATATAGGGGTCTAGGTGTGGTTTTCGTTCTTCTAATCATAGATAAATCAAGAACTGATAAGAACATTTCTTAAGGCTCTAGAAGCTTTGTGTGTAGGGGAGAGAAGAGTTATTAACTATGACATGTTGCTTGTGATCTTGGGTAAGTTGCCCATTGCCTTGGGTGCAGAATTAGATTTCAAGCCTTCCAAGGGATAGGAAAATATCTACTATACCCGAAGGCAACTCATTTTGACCTACTACTGAAAAGGTGAGTCCAATGCCATCCGAGGGATGGCTTGGGCATTTGGGGTGTGGTTAAAAAAAAACAACTTCTTGTTTGAGGGCTCTGACTCAGGATGAGGCAGGCAGAACTCAATCTTGAGCCCCATTTCATCTAGCGTTTGATCTCTCCCCCTCTGATCCCTAGAGTCCCCCCTCCCCGCCAGGTACTACATTCCTGTTTCCCCCCTTCTGTGTGTCGCTACCCTCCTTTCCTCTGTCTTTTATGCTTGTTCTGCTGCTTTCCTATCTGATTAATGGCATTCCTTTCATCCTTTGTCCTTTTCTGCAGCCATTGTTGATTGTACACCGCTCTGATGCTATCGCCTGGGCGGTATAGCAAATGCTCCAATAAAGATCCCCATTTTCATGCCTGGCCAGTGCAAAAATATTGGACACCCTAGGCAAATCTTCAGCCTTAGGCACCCATCCCACCCTCGCACCCCCAATTTCGATAATTACCGCATTCTGATCATCTTTATACCATTCCTTCATGATAATATTGTAAAACTAACACAGTAACATAGCAAATGACAGCAGATAAAGATCAGCATGGTTCATCTAGTCTGCCCAGTGAGGTGGCTAGAGCTGTACTCGCCACCATGCAGGTCACCCCCTTTATGCCTTTGTTTAGGATAGTAGCTGCTGCTCTGTGCAGGCTATCCTCTCTGTGTTGAGGTGGTAAGTTATTCCATCCTCTTGCTATGTAGGGATCTTCTGTGTCTGCCCCATGCCTTTTTGAATTCTGCTACTGTTTTTGTGCCCATTATCTCCAATGGCTCCTCCTTATCTTTGCTCAGGAATAAAATATGTACCAGCACACAATTTGTGATGCGAGTTCCCAGATGAACAGCCAGCGGGCCTTCTCGTGAAAAGCCCAATATTGTGGAATAAGATCCATTTTTCTTTCTTTCGATTTTTATTGATCCTTGGAGGTCAGTATGTCAAGTCAACTAAGTACACATTGCCCTTTTGGCAGTGAGCTATCCCAAGTAACCAAATTTCATAACGTAATATATCTGACAAATGTTAACGTACCCATAAATGGTTATATCCAGTGGTGGGATCAGGCCAGTTCTGTCCAGTTCGTGCGAACCAGTTCCTGCCATGGGCTGTGTTCGGTGAACTGAGCCAAAAACGGCATCCAGATGCCGGCGCTGCACTGGTGGGACTCCCCCATCCACTACTGGTTTGATGGCATTGGAGGATCGCGGGAAGCCCTTGATGCCATCAAACCACTTGTAGGCAGGGGGATCAGGTGCTGGACTACCAGGGAGCTGCTGCCCTGCAGTGACCAGCAGCAGCCAAGCATGTGGTGCCAGCAACACAAATATGTGCTGTGCTGCTGCCCGCTTGGTCCTGTCAGTGGTAGGATCGATCCAAACCAGGCCCTGTTCGGATCAAAACCTGCCACTGATCATATCTGCACTCAAACCTAGTCTTGGAGGCTTGCTTTTATTCTTTCCTCCTTTTTATAAGTTCCCCCCTCCCCCAGTCTTAATTTACTGCATATTTCTCTCTGAACTGATACCAAAGATACAAATAACATTTTCCATTTTAAGTGGTTCCTCTTTGCAGGACTGCTTTTCCACTAGTGCCATTTCATGCATTGTGTTGATCCAGTGTTTTACCAGAGAACCCTCTTTCTCCCACCCAGTATTTCAAAATCTTCCATTTGACTAATAAAATGGCCATTTAGATAAACTTGCCTTCTGCATGAGCTTTTCCCACAAAATTGCCCCATTCCCCAATAGTAGTAAAAAACTAGAAGACCATTCTACTTTCATACAATATTATCCATTACCTCTTGTACTTTTCACCATAACTCTGCCACTCCTAGGTCTCGATATATACTTTTGACAATCGCCCTCAGGCCACATGTGTAATTTGGCTCCTTTTCTCTTGTTATGCTCTGTATAAGAATTCATATTGCATTTCTTGAAGACTAGCACTTGCCATGATTTTGCCAATATTCTCAAACAAAAACTTCCATTTGCCTCTGTTTCTCTCATCCAAGTGTGTGCTAATATCTCTAGGTGTTTATCGAAGAAATCCTTCACAATCCTGTACCATATAGTTCATCTAGTCCAATAGGGGGTTAAATCTGGAAAATTCTTGTCTTGCTCCCAAATTACCAACCCTTCTGGGGCTTTTGATTTTTAACATGGTACAGCAACGCATCTGTAGATATTGAAGGAGATGATTATTAGGTAACTGCCCTTGATTTGTGAAAAAGTTGGGAATGCATTCTCATTGAGGCTGGTTAAGTGCCGCAAGCCTCTACATTCATAGTTCCACCACTTCCAGAACTTAGTGACCCTGCCCTGGTGCAAACCTCAGATTCCCCACCATTCTCAGGAATGGTGACATCTTTGGGTAGTCACTATAATGGCTTCACCACCACCATGCTTTCTTACAGGGCACTAGCAGTGACCAAGGCCCTTCTCTGGCCAGTGTAGCACTCCCCCTATGCAAACAATCTTAAAAAAAAAATCACACCAATGCTCCCATATACTTGCTGATGCAAATTTAGGTCTCTGTATAAGCCTCATGAATCCACCTCATAAGTGTTGCCATGTTACGTGAATTGGGCAGTCTCTATCCCCACCTTTTTCTTTTCTCCGGTACCAACATAATAACCAATCCGTGGGCTTTGCCTTAACAATGCTCCAGTATTGTGATCTTCCCCCATGTCTCACCCATATTGGAAAGGTCTGCAACACACAGAGCAGATTTGGCAGCATTACCACTTTTACCAAAACCACCTTATAAAAGAGGGGCAGATCTTTCTACTGTGCACAAAGAGTGTAATCTGATCAATTTATCCCTCCATGTTCTTCCAAGATTGTATTGTGGGGTTCATGCTGAGATGAGCTCTTATGTACTTCAGGCAACCTTGCACCTAGCCCAAAGGGCAATTTCTCCATTTAATCACCAAACATGTCTCCTGTATGGCCTCCGTTACATAATTCACCTGCAAACCTGAGAACTTCCTGACGTCTCTTATAATCTGCATAGCACACCTTATGCTCTTATTTATGAGCAATGCCAGGAAGTACATATTGTCCACAAAGACTGGTGTGGTGTTCATGCTTCCCTACTGTTGTTCCTGTGTACTCTTGTGATTGCCTAATCTTGATGGTAGTGGTTCTAGTGTTAAAACAAACAAAAAGGGCAAAAGTGGACAACCCTGCCTTGTCCTCTGCTCTAAAATATTTTATGTGCATTTCCTATTTATTTGGGTCCTGGGACCATTACATAATATCTATACTCCTTTCACAAACCTCCCTTGAGTGCTGAACTTGGATTACCTCTTCTGGGTATTGCCCCAAAGTATTATCATACATACCTTTTCAGCATCTAGACTGGTCACAACCTCTGAGCTCTCTGCTCACTTTAACTGAAGTACGGAGATAGTCAAGGCATACCTACCTCTAACAAAACCAACCTTTTTTGGTTCTTGTGTACCAATCCTGGAATGTCTTCTCTATTTACCAACACTGGTGGCTACAAGCTTAATATCCTGATTTTAATAATGAAATAGGTCTGTTGGATTCCAATTGATATCTATCCCTTCCTGATTTAGGTAATAACACAATGTATGCTCTATTTTGCAAGGCCCCAAAGTTGCCACTCACTGCTGCTGCTCCCCCCCCCCCCCCACACACACACATTGTTGCATCAAACTTTCAATTAAATCTTTAAAATCTTGTAAAATTTGGTGCCTAGGCCATTGGGGCCCAGTGCTTTCGCCAGCTTCACTTTTTTAATTGCTCCTCTTAATTCACCTGTGGTTAAAGATCTTTTTAAATGTTCTATTTGCTCTTGAGTCATATTAAAAATAGGCAGACCTCAAAGACTTTTTCCTGCATTGCCTCCAAGCTTGGACTCTGAACAACTTTATAGTAATTTACAAATTGTCTAGCTACTGTCCCCATCCCTATGTAAAGTTATCCCCCTCCATCTTTGATTTTGAATTACTTAGCATTTACAGGCATACCAATCTGCCCCATTTTTACCCCATCATTGGATTTTATCTTGTGCCATCTATTGGAGTAAGTCACCCATTTTCTTCCTTCCATAAATTTGTTTTGAGCTCCTCCTACGTTGAATATTGGTCCTTCTAGCATCCTTTTACATGTGGAGGAGTAGCCTAGTGGTTAGAGCAACTGCCTAGTACCCAGAAGATCAAGGGTTCAATTCCCACTGGCACTCCTTGTGACCTTGGGCAAGTCACTTTACCCTCCATTGCCTCAGAAGAAAAGGCTGGCAATGTTCTTCCAGTGATACATTGCCAAGAAAACCCAGAGGTAGCTGGGTCGCTATGAGTCAACACTGACTTGGTGGCACTAAAAAACCCCCCACATCCTTTAAGGCATGTACAGCCTGAAGTTGCTTCTTTTTCTGTTTCCTATCCCTGCTATATAAGCAATTATTTCCCCCCCACACACACACACACAGGGCTTCCCAACAAATTATGGAGTCTATATCTTCTATCTTGTTTTTGGCCTCTTATTCTTGCCATGCCTTAAGAATGTTCAAAAGTTGGGATCTTGGTACCAAGTAGGATTAAATCATTTTTTATACTGCTTTATCATTTCAATCAAAGCAGTTTACATTAAACAGGGACATTGATAACCCTTCATTGCCTCAGAAAAATCCAAATTAAGTGACTTGCTCAAGGTCACAAGAAGTTCTAGTGGGAATTAAATCCTGGTCTCTTGATTCCCAAGCCAGTGCTCTAACCATTAGGCTACTCCTCCATTCCTAATAACCATGGGATATTATCACTGGAAGGAATAGTCAGGCAATAGGGGATACTCTGTTTTAGTGTGTTCTAGCCTACTAAATAGTTCTGATATGAAAAAAATAATCCAAACTGGTATATAGTTGTGCTTTTGAGTAATGGGTGAATTGGCTTGATTGATTGAGTGGTGCATACAGCAAGCTTGACTTTTGATCTTTGTAGGCCACAATCAAAAGGGGATCTGCTGTCATATTAAAATCTCTTCCCATAATTTATTTACTATATCCTGCTGGCTGTTAATAGGGACGGGTAAAAAAAAAAAACATGATAAATATTTGGAGCATAGATGTTGCCCAGCAGAACTTCCCCATTAAGAGTCCCCAACATTAACGCACATCTGCCCTCGGATCCTGTATTTTTGTGCAGTTTGAAGTCCACACCTTTTATTCACCAAGATTGCTACTCCCCTCTGCCTATTGTTGTTATAGGAGGGGAAAGCGATCTCTCACCTACCTACCTACCTCCTTTCTTTTTCTTTTATTTGTTTTTGATATTCCACATTATTTGTGTGTTCTTGTAGAAACACTCCATATGTTCCTGCTTTATTTTATTTTTTTTACAGTAATTAGAGGACAAAAGTGTTAATCGGTTAATTCAGCCTCCCTGTGTCTGTGATAATTGTCAGCCGATACACACAATTAAAGTTACCATAAACTTTTCAGCCATTCATGTGCTTTCCAGGGAACCTCCCAGTCAGACCCCTTTAAAACTCTCATTTGCTTTAATAGCTTATAGCCTACAGTACTTGGTGTCCAAGTAACGTGTTTAAAAAAAAATATATAAACAGGCGTTTCTGCAAATAAAAAAATAAATTCCAGGAGGCCTGCATGGTTCTGTCTTGTTTATCAGTAATTGTGCCTGTGTGTGTGACTGAGCCATGGGGGGGGGGCAATTAAGGAACACAACCAGCAGTCCTAGTGTCTTGTGATCATCCGTCCATACCAATCTATAATCAGCATGACTACTTCGTACATTGTATTAAATGCGCAAAAAAAAAAAAAAGTCAAATAAGCAAACAAAACAAGAGATCTGCATCGAAGTGTGAGGCATCTCCCTGTATTACCAGCAGAAAGGAAGGGGTACTAGTACCACTGTATAAGTCTCTGGTGAGGCCTCACTTGGAATACTGTGTTCAGTTTTGGAGACCATATCTTGCAAAGGATGTAAAAAGAATGGAAGCTGTTCAGAGGAAGGCGACCAAAATGATTTTGGAGCCTGCGTCGGAAGCCTTATGAGAAGAGACTTGAAGACCTAAATATGTACCCTTTGGAGGAGAGGAGGGATAGGGGAGATATGATTCAGACCTTTAAATACTTTAAAGAGAAATAATGAACAAACAAACCTCTTCCAAAGACAGGGAAGCTGTAAAACTAGAGGGCATGACATGAAGCTGCAAGGTGGTAAATTGAAAGGCAATGTCAGGAAATACTTTTTTACTGAAAGATTGATGTTTGCTTGGAATGCCCTCCCGATGGAGGTGGTGGGGACAAACACAGTGACAGAATTCAAAGTGGCCTGGGACAGACACTGTGGATCACTTTACAGCAACAAGATTAAATCAAAATAAACGGAACCATCTAATTTCTCAACAAATAGGGGCGTCCTACATGGAGCGATGGGGGGAGGAGCGGTGTGTTCACCCCTAAACAAAGATATGGGGAGGGGTGAAGACACGGGGAGGGGTGCACCTGCTGCTGGTGGGTGCACCACTAAGCAAAGACATGGGAAGGGGTGCACCTACTCCTGTCATATTGCTGGGCAGACTAGATGGACCATACTGGTCTTTATCTGCCGTCATTTACTGTGTATCAGATTATTTTATAGAATTGTCAAAGTATTAGCCCAAATGTATCAGTGTGTGTTTTGGGGTGTCTTTTTTGTTTGTTTGTTTTATTTAATCCTATATGCTATAGGTAGCCAATGCAGCTCCCATAGAAAAATGACAGCAGCTAAGACCATATTGTCTATCCAGTCTGCCCATGCTTTCTTGAATTCTGATACAGTTCTTTGTCTCTAGCACCTCCATTGGAAGGCTATTCCACCTATCCACCACATTTTCATTAAAGAAATATTTACTTATTCTCTCATCTTCATCCTATGTCCACTTGTTCCAGGGCTTTCTTTCAATTGAAAGAGGCTCTCTTCCTGTGCATTTACACCATGAAAATATATAAATGTCTGTCATATATCCCCTCTCTGCCTTTTTTCTAAAGTATCTTTTAAGTCTGTCCCCATATGCTTTGACAGACCTCTGACCATTTTAGTAGCTACCCTATCCATCCTGTTTATCCTTTTTGAAGGTGGTGTCTCCAGAAATGCACATGGTACTCCTAATGAGGTCTCACCAGACACTTACACAGAGGCACTATCACTTCCTTTCTGCTGGTCATTCCTCTCCCTATGTACTCAAGCATCCTTTTGGCTTTTGACTTTTCTACCTGCTTGGCCATCATAAGAAACTATTGTTCTCAGGTGAAGTACTTAACCCCCCTCCCTCATACTGTACCATGCAGTAATATGAGAATATTGACCTATTTCATATAATAGCCTGATGCTGTATTTTGTATAGTTAGAATTCTTTTGGGCTTTCCTGCCTCTACTCCAGCCAATAATGTGTTTATTAAGGATTAAAGAATGGAGGAAACATAAGATCTATTAAAGAATGCACAGCTTTAATTTTTCTCAGAGAAAAAGAGCAGATGCAGATCAAGTTGGTTTCTAAGGTGATCCCTAAAACTTTAACAGCATCTTTGATAGCTAATACAGAATTCTGGATTGTGGGTTGGATGGAAGGAAGAATAGATCTGCATAGGAACCAGATAGCCTCTGCTTTGTCAGCATTCTGCCTGAAGTTTGTTTCATAAATATTGTAAGACCTGTTTGAAATGAGATTTATGCAGTCCTTAGAGGTTTTTATATTATGATTTTATGACTATTTGTGTGTGTTATGTCTGTAATATACTGATTTGTGTGTCTCTTTATGCTACTTGAACTATAACCCTATATGTAGGATGATGTAACCCATTTTGTAGTCCTAGTGAAGAGATGATATAGAAAGAGTAATTTATTTATTTTGTGCTTGCCCTTCTGGCAGGTAAAGCATAGTCACTCACCTGTAACAGGTGATCTCCGGGAACAGCAGGAATTTAGTCTTCACATATGGGTATCGTCGGTACCGACGGAGCCTTCGCGGGAATGCTCCCCAACGTCCAATAGGAAAGCTTTTGGGAGCATCCCACAGTGCCTGCGTGCTGCCTTCCTGCCTTTCCCAACTGTCCCTCTCCAGTTGAGTTTAAAGCTGAGACAAAGAGAGAGGGGAAAAAGAGAGAGAGAGAGAGAGAGAGAGAGAGATACAACTCCTAGGGGAGGTGGGTGGGTTGTGAAGACTAAATTCCTGCTGTTCCCAGAGATCACCTGTTACAGGTGAGTAACTATGCTATCTCCAGGAACAAGCAGGAATGTAGTCTTCACATATGGGGACTCCCTAGCTGCAGATGCCAGGGAGAAACCCCAGAAGTTGTGTGCCCTTGTGAAAGGGCTCCACCCCCCCCCCCCATGGATCTCTGGCATCCTACCAGGGTTGGTGAGTAGGAGTTGAATAAGTATAGAACAGGTGTTGAAGAACCGCCGGGATGCCTTGTTTGGTCAGGCTGGAGTCCTTGTCTAAGCAGTAATGGGCTGTGAAGGTATGAACCAAGGCCCAAGTAGCTGCTCGACAGATGTCGTCGATAGACACAGAGTGAAGATGAGCCATAGAGGTTGCCATGGCTGTCACATTGTGAGCTGTGATATGGCCTTCAAGAGGAAGGTTCTTACACTCATAGGCAAAAGAAATACACTGTGCAATCCAGTTGGACAGTGTGTTCTTTTGGAGACTGGAAGTCCCAAATGACTAGGATCAAAAGCAACAAAGAGTTGAGGACTTACTATGTTGCTGTGTCCTTTGTAAAAGGGCTTTGGCCTTTTACTTGCAATCTAAGGTATGAAGATTCCTTTCTGCATTTGACGCATGAGGCTTTGGGAAAAATACAGGAAGGTAAACCGCTTGGTTTAAATGAAAAGGTGATACCACCTTTGGCATAAAGTGTGGATGAGTCCTAAGGACTACCTTATCATGATGGAACCTTGTATAAGGAGGATCAGCCACCAATGCTTGCAATTCACTAATGCGACGTGCTGATGTGATTGCAATAAGAAAGATGACCTTCCAGGAAAGGAATTTCAAAGAGGTAGTAGCTAATGGTTCAAAAGGCGGCTTCATGAGCTGCCCAAGAACCAGATTTAAGTCCCATGCCACCGGTGGTGGCTTGATGGGAGGCTTAGTTAAAAGAAGGCCTCTCATCAATCTCGCTACGAGAGGATGAGAGGAAATAAGTTGGCTATTTAGAGGCTTGAAAGAAGCTGCAATAGCACTCAAATGAACTCTCCATGAATTGGTCTTAAGCCCTGCATTAGACAAATGAAGGAGCTACTCCAGTAATGATTCCAGAGGTATCGCAAGAGGGTCAAGACCCTTCTGCGAGCACCATATGGTAAACCCTTTCCACTTGAAAGAGCGTCCTGTGGAAGGTTTCCTGGAAGCATAAAGGATATCCCTTACCTGCTGAGAAAGGTTAAGACCATGAAATTCTAGGCTTTCAGCAACCAGGCCCTGAGATGCAGAGACTGGGGATTGGGATGCCACAGCATCCCGTCCTCCTGAGAAAGAGGATCTGGAGCAGATCCTAACTCCAGAGGCGGAGCTTGAGAGAGATGTAGGAGCAGAAGGTACCACATTTGCCATGGCCAATGTGGAGCTATGAGAATCATATGACCTCTGTCTCTCTGAAGCTTGAACAGGGTTTTGGGAATTAGGGGAATGGGTGGAAAGGCATACAGGAAGTCCTGGCCCCAATGGAGGAGGAAAGTATCCCTGGCCTGACAACCCTGAGCCGGGATTCTGGAACAGAAATGGGGAAGTTTGGCATTCAGCAGACTTGCAAAGAGGTCTATGTCCGGGGTTCCCCAAATTTGAAATATTTTGGCCACTTGGTCTCCATGGAGAGACCATTCATGTGGAAGCAGAACTCGACTGAGTCTGTCTGCCCAAGAGTTTTGAATGCCTGGAAGATACACCGCAAGGAGATTAATCTGCTCTCTGGCGAGGGCCCATAGTCGCAAAGCTTCGTTGCAGAGCGACAGAGAGCCTGTTCCACCCTGCTTGTTCACATAGAACATGGCTACCTGATTGTCCGTTTGAACTAGGACTGTCTTGTAGCTGAGCTGGGTGTGGAATACTCGAAGAGCAAGGAAGATTGCTCTGAGTTCCAGTAGATTGATGTATAGATAGGTCTCCTGTGGAGTCCAGGTACCCTGGGTAGAGAGGCCTTGCAGGTGGGCTCCCCAACCCACCTGTGAGGCATCTGTTGTCAGAGTGGCTTGGGGTGGGGGTTGTTGGAAAGGGGACCCCACCAAAAGGTTTTGGGGTGACGGCCACCATTGGAGGGACAAAATAAGATCTGAGTTTATCCACTCAATGTACTCAAGCATCAGGTTGCCTGTCAGACAAAATAAAGTCCACTGGGCTGCCCTCATATGGAGGCGAGCATGAGGAACCACATGCACGGTGGATGCCATGTGGCCTAGCAACTGTAACATTTCTCGAGCAGTGAGGTGAGGCTTTAGCACTGCTTGGGAAGCTAACTGCACCATGCAAAGGCAGCAGGTCAGTGGAAGATAGGCCCTTGTCTGTCTGGTATCCAACAGAGCTCCTATAAACTCTAGAGACTGAGTGGGAGCAAGGTTGGATTTTGGGAGGTTTATGACAAGTCCCAAATACTGAAGGATGCGCATTGTGTGAGAGAGAGAAATCCTGGCCTCTGGCTCTGAAGGGGCTCGAATGAGCCAGTAGTCTAAGTAAGGAAAGACGAATATTCCCAGGGTGCGAAGAAATGCTGCCACCACAGCCATGCATTTTGTGAACACCCTTGGTGCCGAGGCCAGGCCAAAAGGAAGAACTCTCTATTGGTAGTGCTTCCCTTGAAATAGAAAGCAAAGGAACTTTCGATGATCTGGATGGATGAGAACATGAGTGTACGCATCCTTGAGATCTAGAGAACAAAGCCAATCCTGACTCTGAAGGTATGGCAGCAGAGTTCCTAGAGAAATCATTTTGAACTTCTCTTTGAAAAGGAATTTGTTTAATTCTCTGAGGTCCAAAATGGGTCTGTGTCCTCCTCCTGTTTTCTTTGGAATAAGGAAATAGGGGGAGTAGAACCCTGTACGAGAATGGGTATCTCTTCTATTGCCCCCTGGGCAAGAAGCAAGGTGACCTCTTGACCTAACTGGGCGTTGAGAGAGGTCTGAGAATTGAACTGTCTTACCATTGAAGGAGGGAGCATGCTGAGGAAATGAAGCTTGTACCCCTCTCTTACAATGGACAGAGTCCAATTTTCTGCTGTTATCTGCTCCCATCTGGGGGAAAAATGACATAACCTTCCTGGAATGGTGGAAGGCTCTGGGCCGTTAAGGGCCAGGAAGGCAAAGTCCTCTAGATAGGAGTCAAAGCCCCTGTGGAGGCTGAGTCTGCTGAGCTGGTTGAGGCTTAGCAACTTTTGTTTTTCTTTGCCTAGGTTGTTGCTGCTGTCCCTTTTGGGCAGACTGACCTAAACAATGCCCCTGCTGGGTATAGGAGGGGTAAAACTTCTTACTGAAGAATGGTTTCTTGTAGGATTTTTTTTTCCTTGCAAGATCAGCTGTAGATTTAGACAATCCAAGGTGATATTGTCAGCATCTATCTCATTAGCTTTTTCCTGACAATTTTTGCCAAATAGATTCTCTCCTGTGCAAGGAATATTCCCCAGTTTATCCTGTACCCAAAGTTCCAAGTCAGATGCCTGGAGCCAGGCAATCCTACGTGCACCTATGGCAATAGCAGAGGTTCTGCTTATGCACTCAAAGCAGTCAAAGGCTGCATGATTTACAAACTTGGAAACATCCTGAGAATTTTTGACAAGGGCAAGGTAATCCTGCCTCTTATCAGGAAGGAGAGGGCTCATAAGCTCTAAATCTCCCTTGACCACCTCAAGGAACATTCCCATATATAATATATAGGAATTGATCCTAGCAGAAAGCATGGAAGCCTGGCAGGTTCGACGTCCAAAGGCGTCAAGAGTCCTACACGCACATCCTGGAGGATTAGATGCATGTCGTCTTGCACTCTTGATCCTTCTCATAGCTGATTCCACCACCATGGAATGTTGTGGTAGCTGAGTTTTCTGAAACCCAGGACAAGGAGGAACTTGATACATGGTGTCGAGCCTTTGAGAGTGAGGAGAAGTGGTTAGAGGTGTTTCCCACATCCTTAACATGAGGTCATGCAAGATCTCATGAATTAGGTAAGGTAGCTGCCTCCTTGGGAGGTTTAGGGTATTGCAGGATTTCCAATTCCTTTGCCCTAGGCTCTTTTTCAGGAGCCACTGTGATGGAAAGACCTCGAGCCACATCTCGGATAAAATCCTGAAAGGACATATCTTCTGGAGGAGACATCCTATGCTGAGGAGAAGTAGCAGCACTCTGGTATCGGCAGAGCTTTCAGAGTCTTCAGACTCATCCGAGGATTCAAAGTATCTATGATCTGGGTGATCGTGCAAGGCACGGTACTGGTACCGATCAAAGCTGGTATCAGAGGGGTCCGGTACCAACTTGTCGATACCGGATGAATAAGCATGACTCGGTCCCGGTAGAATACCTGCCGATGTCGGTGCCGGTACCGGTTGAATTGTCTGAAGTGATTTCAGGGGCATCGAGGTCATGAGAAGAGCCGCCAGACTGCGTTCAATAGCCAAGAATCTCTGGTCTTTTCGACACTGCCGATGCTTGGGTATTGGTACCAGATGGAGCAGCAAGTACCCCAGAGCATGGCATCAGTAGTTCAGCCGAGGTTGAGGCCTCGAACATCCTGGAGCCCCATTAGTGCTTTGGAAGCCGAAGCCTCCCTCTGGGGCAATTTTGCTGGTACAAGTCCCTTAAGTGCAACGCCAGAGGCACCTCGATGCTTAGAAGGAGATCTACGCTTTGAGGACCGGCCAGATTTATGTTTAGTTACCTGAGATCCATGGGAGGAAGACAAAGCCCTGGAAGACGTCTCTACATCAGAGAGAAAAAGGGTGCTAAGCTTAGCAGCTCTGTTTTGCCAGCCCCTCTTCGACATCATCCCACAGGCAACACACTCTGAACTAGAGTGGTCGGGATCTAAACATTTGAGGCACCACTCATGGGTGTCGGTGACGGAGATGGTACCGCCACACTTGGAACACCTTTTAAAACCCGAAGCGGGTTTTTCCATTTTAAAGGAAAAGTTGGGCCTAGTGCCCAAAATGCCACATGGCACCTGAGGAGAAAATACCTGGAAAAGACTCCAGAAAAAGGTGTGTTTGTGGGTGTGGGGTGTGTGTTTTGTTTTGTGTTTTTTTTTTTTTTTTAAAGAAAGAAGAACCGGTGGTACCGGTGTAGCATTGAGGGAAGGCAGACGCGACCACAAAAAAGAAATAATAGGGAATATTTTCTGTGGTGACAGGATGTGCGACCTGTCAGCTCCGGAAAATGAAGAACTGGAGAGGGATAGTTGGGAAAGGCGGGAAGGCAGCACGCAGGCACAGTGGGATGTTCCCAAACGCTTTCCTATTGGACGCTGGGGAGCGTTCCCGCGCAGGCTCAGTCGGTACCGACGATACCCATATGTGAAGACTACATTCCTGCTTGTTCCTGGAGATAAGAATGAGCTGATGGCTCTTTTGAGCTGTGTGGTCGTTGGGATATGTGTGTGTTTTTCAATTGCTGCTGCTACTTGCCACCTCTCAGAAACTGTTCTAGGCATCCACCTAGTCCTTTTTTTTTTTTTTTTTCTTTCTAATGGTTGACAGGCCATATTCCCATATAGGAGACAGTGTCGAGGTTTGGTGCTTTTGGCTGCTGCAGTGGTGCCTAACAATGGTGCAGTATGCTGGAGGGGAGTGTACAGTTAACCTTGTAATGCTCTCCAGTGTCCAGAAACAGGATGGTTGCAGGGAATGAAAGGTCGTGTTTGGCATCCTGCTGGGTTAGAGCCACATGCTTCTTAAAGATCTCTCTTCCTCCTTCCTTACAAGGACACAAGTGTCACTGAGCTGGCTACTGCTCTTCCCTCTGTCCGAAGCCACGGTCCTTATCACAGCTCTGCCAGTGTGTATGTGCATGTGTAGGCCCTTGGAGCAAGTCACTTAGCTCTCTGTGAATCAGTTCGAAGTCCACTTCTACTGTTGAATTGCTGCATTTGTGATTTATCTTTCTGTGCTTAAGGGTCATTTTCTTTCTATTCTTTCTCAGACGTGATCCACAATGCCTCACGAATACCCAGCACTCACCCCTGAGCAGAAGAAAGAGCTCTCAGAAAACGCTAATCGCATTGTTGCCGCCGGCAAAGGCATTCTTGCTGCAGATGAGTCCACTGGTGAGCAATACATCTCTTTCCCCCACCTACCTTTTGGGTACGGCAATGGTGGGGGAGGGGGAAGCAGGTGTAACCATGACAACAATCTAACAGAAATCAAAGCTATTTGCAATTTTAAATATCCTGCATGGTAGGAATAGAATGGAAGGATGTTAAAGGGCCTCCATAAGCCTACTTTAAAGCAGACTAGATGTGACCAAGTTCAAAAACCTACTCTGGTATCCACCCCAGATTAAAGCAGATAAAGAGGGCCAAAGGCCTAGAGTCTCCATGAAAATTGTAGTGTTAAAGGGGGTCCAAGTATTGAAAACTTGAAATTCTCAGAGTGGACAGTAGGTCACAATGATATCCAGTTAATGGTTGAAATTTTACAGTGCATGATTCTGTTCCTAGTTTTGAGTTTGGGAGATATGTATTGAGAATTTTGATACACAGCTACTGAATAAAAAGCTATATGTGAAATTGCTTTATTCTTTACTTACAAACTTTGAGGTGCACTATGTATGTTAATTTGTCCCCTGATGTTTTGCAAAAGTAATACTTACATGTTTCACATGGGGCCGTTTTTTAATGTTCAGTTATTTTTTTGCATTTTTTGTTTTGGAAGTTTTGCCTCTGTGTCACATTTTGATTATTCTTTTGATGTGTTTCACATATTTTACTATATGTGTGTGTTCTGCTTATTAAATGAAATTAATGTTCATGATTCAATGTCTTTTGATGCTATACAGAAACACATTTGTATTCTGGGGGGGAAAAAAGTGTTGGTATCTGCAAAACATTTGAATGTGTCGCCTGAACTTTTATTCCAGAAACGAGATTTTTTTGCATTTCCCACCAGGATGCTTTGACCGAAGACTCATTTCTATAGTTGATACAAATTTTGACTATAGGTGCATTACTTCTGATGAGCCAATGGAAAATATAGAGAATGTCTCACTTACCTATGTTTCGGTAAAACTGGTTCATGTTACCATTATCCAGAAAAAGAATGTAGATTAATGTTTCAAAATGTAAGAAGTTCTTTAAAAAAAAAAATCCCCCCCCCTTCCATAGCTTATATGGTGCAAAAATATAATCTTAATGGGGAACAAACCTGTTACTTGCATTTGTTAATGCTGTAGTTGGTGACTGAACATCACTTTGCTCTTTGATTATAGCCTTTACCTATGTCACCACAGAGGAATTATTAGCCCCTCTCCCCCCCCCCCTTCCAAATCTCTTGTTCTGGGTATCTTTAAAAAAAAAAAACAAAAAAAAACCCTGAGTATTCAAACAGGGTTGAGCTTAGTGGTTAGAGAAGCAAATTTGGAAGCTGGGTTCAAATCCTCCTTCACTGACTTGATGTTCTTTGTGACCTTCGGCAAGTTGCATTACCCTCCATTGCCTCAGTTCCAACTTTAAACTGTGAGCTCATGTGGGCAGAAAAATGACTTATGCACCTTTTTTAATGTAACTTTCCTTGAGCTTTGATTTGGAACAGGCAAGAAATCTCTACACTCCCAAATCCATTGTAGGCACCTTTTTAGTTTCTAAAAGATTCCTAAACTTAAAGGCACTTACAATTTTCAGACTAGAGTCGACTTAACTTTTAAACGTAGGTGCCTACAGTTGTCACTGATGTTTTGGCTTTCCCAAGCTAAGGTGCAGTGTCCAGGTGAAATCAACACTAAAGGACATGTTTACTAAAATGCACTACCAGGGTAGTGCAGGGTTAAGTTGTGTTTGCTTTTTAACACAGTGGCAAAAAAACCCCGATAGGGCACATGTGCTAAACCCCACTTAGTAGTATGTGTTGGTGGGGACTGGGGGGCATAAGCAAACCCTCCAACCCCCCCCCCCCCCCAGTAATCCCTTAATGACCATAATATGCAGGAGAACAACTTAAGAATAAACAAGTGAAACACATCAATAAATTTAAAAAAAAAAAATGGAGAGGGTGGACCACGGGGGCCATGGCTTGACCAACATCTTGCCCCCAAATGGTACTGCAACTATAAAAAGTGTCAATATTGTTAAGATGAATATGTTATCTAAACTCTGGTTTATTGGAGAACAACTGAAAACTTAAATGCTCCATCTTAGACGTCTTTCCCCATATAAGCCATTACTTCAGAAGTTTAAATTGGGCAGCTTGGTGAGGGAAGAAATTGCATTTAGTGGCCTAGTTTCACCAATATAAAATAAGTTATTGATCTGAAAGCTCACAGTGCAATGGCTTGAAAGTTCATATCAGCCACAGATCTTAAGTCTCTCAATGAATTTGGAGAGACCAATCTGTATAAACTACTTGAACCTCACGAGCATTTCTTATCATTTGAGCAGAGCTTTAGGAAGTGCCTGGAAAATTTGCCTAAGGATGTCAAATGCATCTAACAAACTACTAAAAACAGTAGCCTGTGGGGACTTAAATATCTTTCCAATTTATGACCCTGCATAAGAAACGCTAGGCAAACTAAGATGAGTACTATGTTTTATATTGAATTGGAAGCAGAGTGTATGCTTGCTCCATAATTTTAATGTTTGAAAAATTATTTCTTTCAATGCTGCCCTACATCACTGGATCAAAGTAGGCTGTAGCTCATTCTTATGTATGAAGAAATGTCGTTTTGCTCATTTTCTTTCATTCTTATTGTCCTCTCATTACATTTCTGTTAGGTGGGTACTGGCTTTTGCTTAATCCTAATGCTTGCTGGCTCTCCCCTGTTGCAGGCAGCATTGCCAAGCGCTTGAGCTCAATCAATGTGGAGAACACCGAGGAGAACCGACGCTTCTATCGTCAGTTGCTCTTCACTGCTGATGATCGAGTGAACCCCTGCATTGGAGGGGTCATTCTCTTTGATGAAACCATGCGACACAAGACTGATCAGGGCAAGCTGTTCACACATGTCATTCATGACAAGGGTGGTGTTGTAGGCATCAAGGTGAGGTGGAAATTGATGGCATTGGGAAAGTGTTTTGAAACACTGGAGCACAATGGTACATCAAAGGGGGGAGGGATATGGTGGCAAAGCATGAAAACATGTCAGCATGAGGGTATTAAGAAAGGGCATGCAGGTATCCCCGAGGGGTTGTCTGCATTGGGGAAGAGAGGCCTGAGGTGATGCATGGGACTGTATTTCAGTTGAGTTCTACTCTAAAAGTCTCTCCCTTAAGTAGAAAATCTTATTGTACTTTGAGATTTCAACTCTAGACTAATGCGTCATGATTTTGTGTTGGTCTAACCTCTCTTCTGACCATTTTTTCCTACCAGGTGGACAAAGGTGTGGTGCCTCTTGCTGGAACAAATGGAGAGACCACTACCCAAGGTAAATCTCATATATGTGCTAGCAGCTGTAGTGGGAGGGGACAAAATTTTGTTAGTGGTGGTGGGAGGAGCAGCCTCCTCAAAAACACTTGCTCAATGCCTCTCTACCCATCTCCCTGTTTTTCCTCTCCCTTCCCTTAACAGGGCTGGATGGGCTGGCTGAGCGCTGCGCTCAGTACAAGAAGGAGGGTGCAGACTTTGCCAAATGGCGCTGTGTGCTGAAGATATCTGAACACACCCCATCCCATCTTGCTATCATTGAGAATGCCAACGTGTTGGCTCGCTATGCCAGCATTTGCCAACAGGTGAGTACTTGAGGAAAGTGTTAAGGGACTACAAGAAGTTACTGAAAGATTCACTTTTCTGCTGTTAGGATAGGATTAAGGCTTAAGAAACTGGGTATATGTCATCTAGGGATGAATGATATGCACAAAACGAATTCATTTGGACAAAGTGCCCTGAGAGAAACCCGCTTTCATCAGTTGCTAACTCTTTCTATATGGGTTGACAACCGCATTATCTGCGTGTGCTGTCAATTGGTGCCATGTGCTAGGCCCCCTCCTTCCTGGAGTCATTAGGCCAGCATCCAAGAAGAGATGGCATCATTTGTAGCCTCACATGTTTGGAAGAGAGGGAAGCCAAATGTAGTCTTCATTCCCTGAAGCAAACTCTCAGCACCTAAAGCAGGAAGAATCGGTACTGAGAATTTTGAGGCTGGTGAGATTGCTTGCTGTGGTCTTTGTTTTGGAGGAGAGGGGTGTGGGGGGGGGGGGGGAGGGGAGGTGCATGGTTGCTAGAGTCCGGGGCTGTTTTTAAACCCTCACATTGTGATATAATTAGATGTAGAGGAAAAATTGCCTATGACTCACCAAAGAGTTGATCCTGCCCTGTACAATGTATGAATCCCAGTGACTTTCATTACATTGGGAACAGTTTTATGCAGGAAGAATTCTAAAGCATTGTATAAAGCAGGGGTTCTCAACAGTCAGTGAGGCACACCTAGCCAGTCAGGTTTTCAAGATACCACTGCCATTCCATGCCTATTCATTGTAGCTAAGTGTCCCCCAAGGACTGGGTTGAGAACACGTGGTATAAAGAGACCCCCCCCCCATCTAAGTGTGGATTTTGAGTGCTTTTCAACTTATGACTGAACTAGATTTTTAAGATTACAGATGCTAGTCCAATGGTTGAACCTTCCTCCCTTCACTTCAAATGATCTTCTGGCCAGCAACTTATGTACCTTCCAGCTGGATTTGACTGTTGCATCTGTTTGCAGCCTGGATTTGAAAAGCACTAAAAGTTTCCCTTTGTCTCCCTTAGCATGGCATTGTTCCCATTGTTGAGCCTGAGGTGCTTCCTGATGGGGATCATGATCTGAAGCGTTGCCAGTATATCACACAGAAGGTAAGGGAAGGAGCTTAAGGAACTGGGGTAGTAAGGAGGATGTCCTGTGAAAATTCATGACCTTTTGTACAGAGCAACTGGTGACGTTATGGCATGAAGTTGTTGAAAGTGTGGAGAAAGAACAGAGGATACAGAACGATCTTTGGCTGCAAATCAATTGAGGGAGGAGTGGCCTAGTGGTTGGGGCAAGGTACTACAGGCCGGAAGGTCGGTGGTTCAAATCCCACTAGAGGACAGCAACCTTGGGCCGGAAGGACTGGGGTTTCTAGTCCCACAGGTGCTCCTTGTGGTCTTGGGCAAGCCACTTAACCCTCCATAGCCCATGTTCCCTGTAAGTATTAGTGTATGTGTCTCATATCCCCTCGTGTGAAATGTATCCCCCAACCGCTTTGAAAAGCGGGATATAAATGCAGCTAAATAAATAAATTATAGTTTTATTTGAATTGCGCAATTTAGTTCTCTGCTGCAGAGGCAATATTCAACTGTAAGTGGTACCTGTGCTCCAGTAATCATAGGGATAGGTTTGATACTCCTAAAACAGTGAAGTATAGAAGTCCCAAAGGCATTCTAGGACTTAATTACACTTAGCTGCTTGAGGTCCTTGAAAAGGATTACTAAATGACTCCAGGTAATCTAGAATGGGTTAAGCAAGTTCTAAATATTCCTCAGTTGATCTACGTACTCATCTGTTTTTCTAAGAGAAATTGTAACTACAACTCTGTAGAGAGGCAAAAACCAGGAGTGAGGTCAGACCAGTACATAGATGCAATTGGAGAACAGTTAAAACCTATTCATCCCATTCCTGATGACATGAAGCAGACTGATCACTTTACCCTTTCAGCTCAGATACCTCAGCAATAGCAAAGGGACCAGAAAAATATTGTGACTCTTCTGCCATTTTCTCCCTCCCTGAACAGGTTCTAGCTGCAGTCTACAAGTCCTTGAGTGACCACCATATCTATCTGGAGGGGACCCTGCTGAAACCCAACATGGTGACCCCTGGTCATGCCTGCACTAAGAAGTATGCCCCTGAAGAGGTTGCTTTTGCAACAGTCACTGCCCTGCGCCGCACCGTTCCCCCTGCTGTTGCTGGTAAGTCACCACTTCTGATAACATGGGGAAACAACGGAGCACATGAGCTGCTGCAAGTCTCTACAGTTGAGAAGTGGGATTTTTTTTTTTAAACTGCAAGCGTCAACTGCACAATTGCAAGACACCTCTACTGTTGCCTGTTTTTAAATTCTTAGTGGGTTGTTGCCTTCCTGGCAAGGAAGAGAACTATTTTAAAAACTTTTAAGACTGGGATGAGATCTTGGAGCCTGCCTCAGTGATAGTGTGGAGGATCTGACCTTGCTTATGGGTGGATTTAGAGCCTAGGACTGCAGGGTTCTGAAAGCTCTGCTGCATGATCGGCATAAATATTGTTGGAGGGAATACAAAATAGGAGAACCCCAGGAGTTCTAAATGAAGGCTTAGTGTCATGCCTAGCCTGGTTCCATGGGAGCTGGAAACCCAGGTCCAAAAAAACAAACGGGGTGGGGGAGAGAGGGTGGTTGGTTGGCTTTATGGGAGGACTATATGGAGGGAAGGACTGCACTCAACACATAGATCCTTCTGGGAAGCCAGCTCCTGTGCTCCCATTCCTTTTTGTTAAATTCAGTCAGTGGCCTGCACCCAGGGCTGGCCTATTCACTAGGTGAACCAAGTGGCTGGCCCAGGTGGGCAGCTGCCACCGGGGAGGCGGGTAGCATTTTCAAAAGTGATGGCAAAAAGCTGCCACATTTGGAAATACTGCTGCTGCCCATCTCCCCCTCCCAAGACAGCATTTGGCAGCAGCAGGGGAGGGGGTGTGCGGTGAGGTGAGACGGGTTTCTGCCTAGGGCAGCAGAAACCCTTGGGCCAACCCTGCCTGCACCCCATTCCCCTCTTTACAGAGGGACTTTACTCAGTGCTGCTCCCCCTTCTATAATTTTGGTAGTGAATCCTGAAAGGAGATTTATATGACCTGCATTTTATTTTATTTTTTGCCCTCCCCATAGGCATTACCTTCCTGTCTGGAGGTCAGAGTGAGGAAGAGGCCACAATCCACCTGAATGCCATCAACAAATGCCCCTTGCACAAGCCATGGCCCCTCACCTTTTCCTTTGGCCGGGCTCTGCAGGCCTCTGCCCTCAAGGCTTGGGGAGGCAAGAAGGAAAATGTTAAAGCTGCACAGGAGGAGTACACCAAGCGTGCCCTGGTATGTGATGTGAAAGCACAAGGGAGCATTCAGGCAACCAGCTCAACAGTAGTGCCTTATGCTGTTAGAGGGAGACTTGGGTTTGATCCGTCAGCCAGGTTTCTGCTAGTACAGACAGCATGCTTGCACAATTGTTTGTTTGTTTTTTTTTTATTTTGGGGGGGGGGGGAGGAGGAAAGAGTCATTGCCATCATGCAACAGTGACAGTTTCTGGTTAATTCAAAGGTATTCTTGTGCTGGGTTCTAGAAGGAATTGTAGCTCAGGCTACTAAGCAACAGGACTGTTCCTACAATGACTTGGTTACAATGAAGGAATTTTAAAAATTGGGAAATCTCCCATTTTATGAAAGCTTATAGCACTATAGTCCCAGATCTGATTGATTGAGTTGTAAACTGAATGGTGCAGAACTACTGAGCCAAAAGGTGATAGCAAGGAGAAGCAGAAAAGTAGACCAAACATGCCATGGTATGTAATGCAGAATAAGGGATACAGAGGGTGTATGTAAGAAGGTTCAAAAGTTATAAAAGGCACATTTGATATACCCCTCTTAACCTCAATTAACAGACTAGAGTGGGGTAGTAGTGGCTTTGTGCTGTGAGAAGTCTTCTCTAGCTCCATGTAATGTTGGTTTGTTTTTTTTTTTCCTCTCCTCCTCAGGCTAACAGCCAAGCTGCCCAGGGCAAGTATGTTTCCAGTGGACATGCTGGAGCTGCAGCTGGAGAATCCCTCTTTATTTCCAACCATGCCTATTAAATCTACTCCCTCTGTGCTATATTTTTTTTTCCTCTCGGCTGCACCTTTTGTGTAAGTGTGTGTAATACTCCTTAGATGTCTCTTCCACTTCATCTCCTTCATGCATCTGTTTAATACTTGGCAAAACCGACTTTCCCCTGCTCCCTTCAGTAGAGCTGTGCTTGGCACCATTTATCAGACAGTTGAGCAGTGTTTTGTTTTCCCTTGTCTTCTGTGTCCACTGCCTTCCTGCCTCTGGTCATGCAGACACTGGGTCACACCCTTGTGGTGTTTAACTATTTGAAAATATATGTCTATAACGGTAATAAAAACATATTTGAACACAGTTGGATGGTGTGATTTATTATTGTTTGAGCTGGTTTTTGTTTCCCTCTCTTTTTTGCAATGCCCTTGGAGATTTAAAGGAAAAGAGCAAACTGGAAAAAGACCAAAGGGGTTCCAGACCCTTCCTTCATGTTGCAGTATAGACATTACAAAAGGTTAAATTATAACAATTTTCCCAAATCCCTGCAGAAGATTCTGCAAGATCAGAAACTGGTGCTTTTGAGTAACAAGTAAGTCTTGTGCCTCATTAATAATGTCACACAAGACAATCAGGTCCTCTAAAGCAGTGTGCCATAGCATACTGGTGTACCTTTGGAAAGGCCTTTGGGGGGGGGGGGGGTGATAGGGAAAACTAGGCATGTTTTTGAGTGTTGCCTCATTTCTATTGGGCAGTGTCCCAGGGAAGGGCCCTCCTACTTCTTAAACCAAATGGCTTGCTTAGTACTAGCACAGGAAATTGGATGGTATTACTCCCCATTATGCCTCCCCTAGTGGGAAAAGGACAGTGCTTCTCTCCTGTGTGTTTCTTTGCTGACCTCAGTCGCACATCAAACGGAACCCAGCAGAATGAGGCCCAAACAGGATAAGTGCTGCTCCCCTTCTGCTAAGAGGGACTGAAAGTGAGGATCATGCAAAACTGGGTTTGGTGTGCTGCGAGGATTGAACAAATCCCAAAAGTGTGCAAAAGAGGAACACTACTCTAAAGTGCTGATTTATTAATCATCTCTCTGGTTCTAGGCCTTTCAGAGTAAAAGTTGTATTATGGTGGGGCAGGGGGTGAGCCATAAACCTTAGTTTCTATGAGCCAAAGCCCATGATGTGGAGGTTCTAAACATAGAACTCCTGCAGTACCTACACCCACCAGCAAGCCAGGGAAAGCTAGTGTACAATAGGAGACTGATGCAGTGTGCTAGGCTTTGCAAATAGATGGTGCGCTATCAATGCAAGAAGTTGTGTAATGCATTGAACCAACAACAGCACCCCCGTGCATGGTAATGGTAGTCATGAAGCAATTAGATCCACACCCTGGTCTACATCTGTGAGGCATAAAACTAAGTTCAATGCAAGGTGTGAGAAGGCATAAAACAGCCCATTGTTCTATGGTCAGTGCCAATGAGGAGTTTATGCTTGTTTCCTCTACACACATATGATGGTAAGTTATGCATAGCAATTTAGCAATAACATATTTATGTACAAAATCATCCATCATATGCATGAATAGTATTTTTGAAGTGCTTAAGGAGATATAGGGCTTCAGAGCTGCATGCGTATAATAGCGACTTTTACATATCACACAGCTATGTATAAAACATCTCCTCATCCTATGGTGCCAACAAAACTGCATACTCTGTTGCATAAGAAGATAAATGCCATACTGGGTCAGATCAAGGTCCATCAAGCCCAATATCCTCTTACCAATTGTAGCCAATCCAAGTCACAAATACCAGGCAGGTTCCCAAAAGGCACATAGGTTCCATAATGCTTGTCCTGGGGCAAGCAGTGGATTTCTTGAGTCCTCTTTAATAATAGTTTATGGACCTTTCCTCCAGGGACTTGTCCTTTTATAAACACAGCTGTACTAACAGCTTTTACTACATCTTCTGCTAACAAATTCCAGAGTTTGCGTATGTAGAGAGTAAGAGAATATTTTTTCAGTCTTAAATGGGTTGCATTGTAGCTTCAGTGTATGTCCTAGTTTTTGATGGCATAAACAACCTTTCTGTTTACCTGTTCCATTCATTAATTTTAGACTCCTATCATAGGGCAATTCTGGGTATAGCTGAGGGGAGCTATCCTAAAAAGAATAGAGTGGGATTAGAAAAGGTACAGAGAAGAATCACCAAAAGAAGATGGAAGGATACCCCTATGAGGAAAGGCTTGAAAGGTTAGGGCTTTACAACTTGGAAAAGAGACAGCTGAAGGGAGTTATGATAGGGGTCTAGAAATTAATAAACGGCATGGAAAGGGTAAACACAAATCGGTTGCTTACATCATCAAAAATATGTGGTTTTGCAATCAGCACATTTTGGTACTGCTTGTTCACAGGGAATTAACTACCTTTTAGCATTTAAGCTTACTTAAAAAAAAAAGTAAGCTGAGCTTTAGCACCCGCCTGTAAAGCAGAGTAACTGCAGTGACTTTCTGGTGTGTTTATAAATGGATCTTTGGCTCTCAAGCTGCTGGCAAGGGGGCTAAGTTCCTCCTTTTCAAATAACGATTTCCCACCTCCGCTTGCTGCATTCTGAAAAATAAACTCATTCTTCAGAGCATAAATGAGGGTACAAGGCTGCCAAAATGTGAAAATCATTGTTACTACTTTTCCAGATTTAACTGAAAACATAACTTTAGCAGACACGTTATATCATTCTTGTTTTGTGTATAAGTAGACGGTGTGTCACTCCTTAATGTAACAAGCTATAGTACAGCACCCCCATCCCCTCCCAAGTACTGCAGAGGCTGAATCAAAGGCAGTGAATACATAGGCCTGTTGCTCAACACCTTTTCACTAAAGCATATGCAGGGCAATGGGACAGGACACAGGGGCCATTATCCCACCAGTATTTTACCCAATAGAGCATCTGCAACTGGAGAGGTTGGCATGGAGCTGGAGATGACTTTGTTTGCGCCCAAACAAAAAGATGTTCCGCTGTTCTTGTACTAAAGTGATATTTTTCAATTCCTACATCTACCTATGGAAACCGCTAACCCACTCGGTAAATGGGCAAGAAGCAACTTGAGTCCTTCGCCTCTTTTATAAGCTTACAGTTCAAGAGTCATGCATTTCATGCCCCCTTGTGAGTTGCATATACACCAATTTTTAGCTTGAAATGGATGCGCTGTTCCGAAATATGCATTCCAAACCATATTCACGAAGCCAGTAAGGGATAATCCGTATCGAGGCTTGAAACGCAAGAACGGGCGCGAGCGGAAACAGCTGTTGGGTGGGGGAAGCAAAAGACCTGAGCGCGCGCATGCGTTAGGCCGCTCAAGGGTCTATACAATCCTCGGAGTCGGCACCGGTGTCTGAGTCAGTGGGGTGGAAGTGCGAGAACAGATATAGATAGGAAGAAGGTAGGAGTGACTGCGAGATTGCGGCGGCCCAACACACGCTCGGAAGGTGAGAAGGCGGTGGCGAGCGGACACGGAACAGAGCGAGCGCAAGGCGGTGGCGCGCGGACGCAAAGAGAGTGAGCGCGAGGTGGCGGCGGTTGGCGTGTGAGTGACGCAACCGGCGGCAGCGGCCGGGGCCCCGCCGTATCCCTCCTTTGGCGGCACACACTGTGAGGTAAGAAAGGGCGAACGGGCAGTGACCTGGGTATCACGTCCCAACAGAGCCGGTCTGTCGGGCGCGTGAGAGATGAAGTGTCCAAATGCGGCTTCGCGCTTTACCAGCACCTGAGACTGTGCACTTTTCTCTGGCCGCAGGAGAACATCCTGTACGCTTGTATCACCCGAAACTTTTCCCCTGAATTTTTTTTTCTATGCCTCCCGTTGTACTAGCTGAGAGATCCGGTTCCTCTCTGTTTACTGCGCGCATGCGCCCTGGCGCTTAGGCGTGCTATTGTCGAGGCGGATGTTGTGCGGTACCCTTCCTATTCGACTTGTGCGCATGTTCGGCTGCTGGCTTCCGCCTTATTGAGGGACGGTGTGATGTAGACTTTTAGCAACAGTCCCTTAAAAGTGCTGCAAACTACATGTCTCAAAGAGAGTAAAGGACTGTCACTCTTTTCCCGATGATCCTTGGATGCGGGCACGTTTTGCTTTGCAGAACTACATTCTTTCAGAGCAGTCTGATATATTTTATGGATTTGAGAGTATGGGCATTGTTGTTTCAAATTAAGTGACTTAAGATCGCACTTACAAAACTGCCAAGTTATTCATTCTTAGTAGGAAGACTTTTTTTTTTTTTTTTTGCCAGTCTTGGTTTTGAGCGTACATCTCAAAGTTGCTTGGTATTTTTCCCTGAGTCTCCCAATTAAAATCAATGAGTAGGGTTCCATAATGCACCAGGATAGAGTTGTCAGAAATGCAGGACTGGTCCATAATCGTCCTCTTAGAATTGGGAAGCTCGGTACTTATGGACTAATGGTGGGCTTACATAGTAACATAGTAAATGATGGCAGATAAAGACCAGTATGGTCCATTTAGTCTGCCCAGTAAGATGGCAGGGGTAGGTGCACCTGCCACTCTGTGCAGGCCACCCCTTCCCATGTCTTTGTTTAGGGGTGAACCTGCCGCTCCGTGTAGGACACCCCTACTTGTTGAGAAATTAGATGGTTCAGTTTATTTTGATTTTATCCTGTTGCTGTAAAGGGACCCACTGTGTCTGTCCCATGCCACTTTGAACTCTGCCGCTGTGTTTGCCCCCACCACTTCCATCAGGAGGGCATTCCAAGCATCCACCACCCTTTCAGTGAAAAAGTATTTCCTGACATTGCCTTTTAATTTACCACCTTGCAGCTTCATGTTATGCCCTCTAGTTTTACAGCTTCCCCCTCTTTGGAAGAGGTTTGTTTGTTCATTATTTCTCTAAGTATTTAAAGGTCTGAATCATATCTCCCCTGTCCCTCCTCTCCTCCAAAGTGTACATATTTAGGTCTTCAAGTCTCTTCTCATAAGGCTTCTGATGCAGGCCCCAAATCATTTTGGTCACCTTCCTCTGAACAGTTTCCATTCTTTTTACATCCTTTGCAAAATATGGTCTCCATATCTTAAACCAAAAATGTCTATAGAATCAGTAATACATCTTAAAATAAATAGTAAGGACAGTATATAAAAGGCACAAGAGGTTTCAGAATAGGGAAGAGAAGAATGAATATCTGGAAAAGCTGAGAGACAGGGAAGATAGGCAGCAAAGTAATGCAGGCAGAGGCGGAATAGCATAGTGCCAGAGTCTCTTTCTGATAGATATACTATGGGGTATGTTTACTAAACCGCGCAATTGTGCGGGGCGCACTTGAGCGTGCGCTAAGGTACCTTAGCGCATGCTAATAGTGCATTTTTGTGCCCCGCACACGTGCGTGCTACACTAACAGGCCTGCACAAGTGCGCGGCGCGCTGAAGTGCGATAGAGGCGTGGAAAGGCATTCCGAGGGCGGAGGAAGGCTCCCGAGGGGCGGAGGGACGGGGTCAATGGGTGGAGAGTGGGAGGGGAGAGGCTCCCCGCAAAGGAGCAGGGCTGAAAATCAAGCTAAAAAATACTGCGAGTGAAAACCTCGCGTTAGAGCCGATTTAAAGGGAAGAGAAACCATTTCCGTCAGCAATGTACAGCAAAACCGGGGAAACCTATAAAACGTGAGCAGTGTGATACATGTGTACAGAACAAAATAGCAAATAAAAATTAAAAATGACCCCAACAAAATTCTAAAAAATTATAATCCAGTTGGGCAACAGTGATATCAATGGGCAACAATAAAAAACACTCCCTGGAAAGCTCCAAAAGAAAGAAATGATTTTTGGAAGGGTCTATACTCCGTAGACCATTCCAAAAATCATTTCTTTTTTTTGGAGCTTTCCTGGGAGTGTTTTTTAATGTTGCCCATTGATATCACTGTTGCCCAGCTTGGTTATGTTTTTGCCCCTTTTTTCGAGGTCATTTTTGAGGTTTATTTGCCCTTTTGTCTCCATACAAGGCGAATGAGCCTACAGTAAAATTGTGCAGAGCAGGGTTTCTGACCCGTTCGGCCAGGTTTCCTATCTCCAGGGACTGCACTGTCTCTGTGGCCACAGTGTGGTGCAGCGGACACAGCCAGTGCCTGTAGGACCAGAGGGTCACAGGTTCAAATCCCACTAAACAGAGATAGTAAAGACACTCCTTTATTGCAGAGAACATAAGCATGGTTCAAACACCTATATTTTACCCTACACCGCATACACACCATAACAACGGGCATTACCTACAGCCGAGTCCCCCAAATGCAGTCCTGGAGTGCCACAACTCAATCAGGTCATATGTTGTTTCCAAGATAAGGACATGTCAGCATGTTGGCAGAAGGGTACAGGTGGTGGAGGGGGCAGTGGCTGCTAGCCACAGCAGACAGTGGCCTAGCCCTGTGCAGGCTGGCACCGTCCACTGCAACAGACAGGCTCTGTCGGGTGTACAGTCATGGACTCCCCAGGGAATGCAGCTTATCTGTGGCAACACGGTGGTGCAGTGCACACAGACAGTGTGTGCAAGAACAGAAGGTCACAGGTTCAAAGCCCAGCTGGGGCTACTGCCAATCCAGTCCACATATTTTTCCCTCAACTAAACCGTGATAGTAAGGACAACCCTTTATTGCTGAGAACATACGCATGGTTAATACGCCTATATTTTACCCCACCGAGCACAGACACCATAAACAGGCGCATTACCTAGAGCAGAGTCTCCCAAATGCAGTCCTGGAGGGCCACACACCGTTCAGGTTCCATGCTGCCTCTAATAAAGATGCCTGTGCTGCATATCTATGTACCACCCCCATGGTATGCAGATGTAGCTCATGCATATTCATGAGGGACAGCATGAAAACCCGAACAGTGTTTGGCACACCAGGACTGGAGTTGGGAACCTCTGCCGTAAAGCAGCAGCCAACAGGGGCAGACACACCCACACCCACAGGCCCCATTGGCCAATGCCTCCTGGAGAGGCAGGACATTGGGCCCTGCGTGCATCTCCCAATACTAGCACTTGCATACCTTAGCAATGCAACCCTACACCTGGGTATACGGTACACAGCTCTCAAACGTTTGCTGTGAGTACTGGCAGATAGAAATTCCTACGTTAAGCACAGTTTGCTGATTGAGCTCCATCATAACAATCATTCTGATGTCTGCGGTGTATGCTTCAGGTCTGGTCTCTGACAGTGTTTACCACCCTGGGGAGTGACCCCCAACAGTATTGCTTACCATATCCATGCCTGTACTGTGCCCAGGACTGGTGTGGTGGGCATGGCTGCTGAACTCCTCTATAGTAGCACAATGCTGGCATAGGTGTGGGAGTGTGTGTCTGTCTATACAGTGTGTGGTGGCTGCAAACACCTTCCACAGCCCACACTGCCAGCACTGTTGCCAGTATTGGCCTGCCAATGTGCATAATGAGGAGCAAGGTACCATTGGTATAGCCCGGACAGGGTGGCCTGGCCAGGGTGCATCTGCACAGGGCATAGGGCACTGACTGGGACATTTTAGTGCCCGGCCACCACCTACACAGACAGGTTGACCTAAGTATGTCCTGCTGGGAGATCACTCTCACCCTGACTGTGCAGTGACGACAGCATGGCTAGGTACCCCCATAGTGCTATATAGTATTTCTGTCATGTGATATTTATGGGTTTCCTTTTGGGGCCCAGTCACTGACTTATCTGCTTGTGTGTGCTGCCATCTCATTTCTGGGTGCATGCATTTCCACCAGGAACATGCACTATGGACTAACTAGCAGACTGTTTGCAGCTGGTATGTGTCTTGATGGAGCGCCTTGCAGGGTGCAGCGGCTGAAGGCTTGCTGCAGGAGAATATCAGATAGTGGCGGGGTGCAGCTTAACATATACAGGCCTAATGTCTGTCTGCTATTGTGTTATGGTTATGTACAGAGCTGCATTGACTGCCCTGAAGGGTGTCTTTTCCCCAGCAGGACTGGGGTTGATGGTCCCCTCTACTGCCACCATTGCAGGGAGGTAGAATGTGGATCTGTTGATGGGAGACCCTGTTTACCACCCTCAGCCCTGGAGGAGGAGGGTGGTAATCCTCCTAGGGTTCCATAGGGGCAACACCTGACTGAGACAGACAGATATATCCAAGGTGTTTCTTCAGAAATGATCTATCTCACACATTAACACTACTTTGTACCTGCATCATGGCCTCTTTCAGCCATGGAAGGTGCTGTGGACCTGGTGCTGGGCGCCTCACCGCACCCTCAGGGTGAGCACAGTACCCGCACAATGTGACAGTGTTTAGCTACTCTGTGCCAGTAAAACACACGGTCTGTACCCCCTACCAGGCCGAGGTGCTGTGGGGGTGCATACCCCATCTTGTGTTTATCTGTGGACAGCTGATTTGCATGTGCAGTGCATCATGGGTACGGGTGGGCTAACCCTATCCTGGTGACCACAGCAGACTGTCTGTGTGGTGACGTGCAGGCTCTCTGCAGCCAGCCAGGGGCTTGCTAGCAGCTATAGAGCTGTAGCCCAATGGTTACTTCACTGCCTGTGAAGCCAGAGGTCATGGGTTCAAACCCACAGTGGGGTTCTTTGATAGGGCTGGCCAAAGCATTATATCTTTTTAATGTACATTTTTGCTGCCAGCAAAAACACCCTCAGCGTACTGTACCCATAAGGTGCCTCTGAGGGCGTTTATAGGGCGCCCTATAGGGCACCTTATGGTTCCCGTCCATATAAGGTGCACTATACATTATCCTGTGATGCAACTTATAGGGTGCCCTGTAGGGAACATTTTAGGGTGCTGTGGTGGACAGTGCACTTTATAATGTGCCTTATAGGGTGCCTTATACGGCATTTTCAATTACGGCACGTGAGGGCGTGTTTGCTGGCAGCAATTAATAAAATAAAAATAAAGTGTTGCAGGAAACAAAACGTACGTTGCAAAGCTGATGCCTCAGCCAGCCTTGCGTATTAGGCACCCTGGGGAGCAAACTCGTGACCCCTGTATCAGCAGTCAGTGCCTTAACCATTGTGCTCCACTGCTGCTCCTCCTTGCATGTCAGCGCACCTACTTATGCTTTTCATTCCTTACACTGCACAGTGCTGCCATCAAAAACAGTACTCTGACCTTGCGGTACCTCATATGGCACCCTATAAAGCGCCCTATAAGCAACATTCTAGTGTGCCTTGGCGGACAGTGCACTTTAAAATGTGCCTTATGGGGCGCCTTATGTTAACACGCTTGAGAGTGCGTTTGCTAGTAGTGATAATTAAAATAAAAATAAAATGCCTCCTAAACCAATCTTCCCCATAATACGTAATGCCTCAGCCAGCCTTGTTCATTGGGCACTGTGGGGGATTGAACCCCTGATCCCTGCACCATTGGTCAGTGTCTTAACCATTGTGCTGTGGTTCTGTTCCTGTGCTTGCACATCAGCGCGCCGCCTTATGCCTCCCAATATTAAAATGCCTCCTAAAGCAATAGCGTGCTGCCTTATGCCCATCAGCGCGCCGCCTTATGCCGCCCAATATTAAACTGGCTCCTAAAGTAATGCCTCAGCCAGCCGTCTTCATTGGGCACTGTGGGGGATTGAACCCTTGTTCCCTGCACCATTGGTCCGTGTCTTAACCATTGTGCTGTGGCTCTGCTCTTCTGCTTGCACATCAGCGCGCAGCTTTCTCATGCGCTAATGTGCGGGGCGCACATGGGCGCCGCGCACCTTAGTGCATATTTAAATCACGGTTTTTCTTTTTCAGAAAGAAACGCCCACTCCTTATATGGCACCCGCACACTAGCACGGCCCACACATTAGCGGGGTTTTAGTAAACATACCCCTATATTTGTGAAAGAAAACTGTGTGCAGATGTGGAGGTAAGGGAATTATAAGACACACGTATGGGAGCTATTTAACATTAGTCATATAATATAATGCCAGATAAGGATTAATTGATCTAGTCCGATGATTTGAATGTGTTGTAAATGATAGGGAAAATTCAGAAACGTTCAGTGCTCATTAAATAAGGGGACTCCAAGTACTTTCTCATTTGAACAATGACGGAGGGGCTTGTTCCTATTTATGGATTTCAGAGACCTCAACAAATTCCTTCTCCTAGAGGAATTTAAACTGACTACTCCTTTCTATTCTTCCTATTCTGAACAAGGGAGATAGATTGTGTACTTTGGATTTCAAGAATGCTTATACCTGTATCCAGATTCATCTATGTTACAAGAAGTACCTCAGGTTTGCATTTTAATCCAAACATTAACAATGCAATACCTTTTGACTTGGTGTCTATGCCTAAAGTTTTTACTAAATGCCTTGTAGTGGCAGCCCACTTTCACCAAGAGGGTCATCTGATATTTCTTATCTAGATGGCTGGCTCCTCATGACCTCTTTAGCAACACAGGCTTTGCCTCTTGCTAACAGTATTGTTGTTCTTCTCTTGTCTCTGAGATTTCTCATCGGCTTCCAGAAATCTCTGCTGCATCCAACAAGCGTCTTATTTTTAGGCATAGTATTAAACACACATTAAGCCGAGGCTTTTATTTTTAAGAGTGCTGATATATTCTAATCGCATATTCTTCAAAGTAGTCAGGGGTGGGGGCGCGTGGCATCTTTAATCATCTCCAGGGGAGGTGGTTAAAACACAAGACAGTTCTTCACATCAACCATATATAGAGCTTGTTGTGATTTTTTTTTAGTATGCTCTGAAATTTTTACTTTATAATTCTTCATTGTTATTTGGCCCTAATTCAGGTCTATTGTGGCCTTCATACTACTGATCTAAAAAGAAATAATAGTTCAAAACACTGCTGTCTGACTTCTATCTAATGCTTCACAATATGATCACTTTTCTCCATTATTGCATCAAAGTCACTGGCTTCCTCTTTCTTTCCGATCCTACTTTAAGATGTTGATTTTAGCACATAAAACATTTTTACACTAGTTTTGCCCATTTTTCTCTCTTCTCTGATTCCATACTGCCCAGTTAGATCTCTCAGGTCACAGAACACAAACTGTCTGGTTTTCCCTTCATTCCATCATGCTAGATATGAATTCACACACCATTTAGCTTTCTGCTTCCTTACCCCTTACCTATGGAATACATTACCCGACTATAGCCACCTGGAATCTTCATTAAAAAAAAATAAAGCAGCCCTTAAATGACACTATTTTGAACATGCTTTCTCAAAGCTGGGAGTGCAGGGATAGCATTGATGATCTCTGTAGTCTACGTCTCAATCAGTTATATCTCCCTATTTCTCTCTGTATATTCCTGTTATGATTGTAATAGTTTCTTTCTTTTTAACCTTTTTATTTTGTTTTTTTATTGTAAACTGCTGAGGTATCTGTCCAGGATTATGGCGGTATAACACGTTTTAATAAACATAACCAGCTGATGTTTTGACTGAACAAGGGGATAAAGACTTTTTGCTTTTGCCAGAAGGCAGCCAAGATTCGGGACCTTGCCATAGCTAATTGCATCCAGATGTGAGCTACCTATATGCTTAGGAGTCAACAGCCAATTAGTTGACAGGCTCAGAAGAGTCCTTCAACTTCACACATGATCCCTGGATGCATCCCTCCTGAACTCTTTCTTTCAGGCGTGAGAAACACCTTGATTAGAGCTTTTCACCAGCAGCAGAAATGCAAAACTTCCTCTTTAATATTTCATACTCCCCTTTCCCCACCATCTAGCATCAGGCCCTCTAACCATACCATAGACCTGGCCTATCCTGTAGGTCAGGCGACACATTTTGTGCAGATTTAGGAGCCAGGCCAAAATCTTAGGCGCTAGTTCTTGTGATCTCCTTATGCTATGCCTCCCACATCCAGTTGTCTCTCGCGTTGTTCTCATATTCTCAAGTCTCATGAGACTAGCGCCAGAGTTCCTACACAGCGCGTCATCTTTAGATAACAGCAGTTATAGCTGCAGATAGCAAGTATCTATGTGGGGGTGTGGTGTGCCTGTCTGTGTGTGGGATTGTTTATTCATTCTTAATACACCATCCCTTTGTGGGGGCATACAGAGCGGTTCACCAAACAATTTAAAAGCAGATGTAGGAAAGGAAAGAAATAGAAAGGGGAAAGGAAAGGAGATGTGGTGATGGGTGCCTTTGTACGGGTGGGTTGCCCGTGAGATGCGAAGATGCAGTGCCTATGTTTGTGCATATGTATGTAGTGTGGAGCTGGAGTGCTTTGTGTGTGTGTTCTGGGGGGGGGGGGCACCTTTTGGCAAATAAGCATTGTGCCCTTTTATTTCATTCCTTTAACATACAACACTGCACCCTTCCTTCCCATCCTCCTGCCCTACAGTTCCCCATCCTCTTTCCTTTGTGTTTTTTTGTTTTTGTATTTGTTACTGGCCCTTTCAGTTTTGGAGTTTCACTCCCCGTCTACCCCCCCCACCCCCTGTCTTAACCTTTTTTTTATTGCTACCCTGATTGGCTCTCTCTTGCCTTCCAGGCCACAATCCTGGCCTCCTGTTATACCCATGTGGAGCTGATCTCCTGCGAACAAAAGAGAAGGGGAAGGTTGCGATTGCAGCCCAGATGCAAGCTGTTTGTCTGTGGGAGATCAGACCCCCGTGGGCAGACAGCTTGCATTGGGGCTGCGATCCCCCTTCTCTTTTGCCATAGGGATCGATCTCCCTTAGGCAGACAGAAGGGTTCTTGCCCCATAATCAAGATTTGGGGGGGAAGGGCAAGTAAATGCCAGGTGCAGATTTGTGAGTGCCATGGTGACCTGGCGCCTGGGATTTGTCGAGCCCTGTTGTAGGTATTTCTACCAATTTCTTTCGCACAAGTGTCAATAAAGCCGGATCACCATGATCCTCATAGTACTATATTGTCCTCAAAAAAACTGTTTTTCTCTTCTCCAAAGACTAGCAGCTATACCTCCATGATGATTCAAATTAGTTTCCAACATTCATAACCCAACAACAGGGCTGTCTTCATCTAAACTTGAAGTGTTAGCCTTCATGGTGTGGAAAATGAGCAGTAACTAGTATCTGCTTTCAGTTGACCAGAGCTTATTTGGCATGTTCTGGTTTCTGCTTGAAAACAATCTACTAGATACACTTATACTTTCAAGTAGAGAAGGCTTTCCATCTAGTGTATCACAAATAGACACATTAATGATTATGTCTACCTATTACCATCCTTCAATACCTTTACCATTTATATTTTCTAGGCCAGGGCTTGACATATCCCGGGCACCAGGTCACCATGGCAACTAGAAATTACTCTCTACTGTCTAGGATTTCCCTGTCTTTTATTAATATATATTTCCATATCATCCTGCTAGACCAGTCCAGACAAGTGAGTTATGTTCCCCTACCAGCAGATTGGTGGAGACAAAGAATCAGTAAGCACAACCGCCTGGTCTAGCAGGAAAGGACATTAACTGGTAAGTAAAATGTCACCTTCCTTTATTACCAGGGCAGAACAGGAACTTCCTCTGTATCATGGTGTTGAAATTACAGTGCTGGCTTTGCGGTCTCAAGTCTGACTTGACAGTGATGGTTAGGGGTGTGTGTGCAGGGGGGGGAGGGTTGTTGAGAATTAGCCACTACCCCCATGTAAGCAACTATCTGGCTTCCTGAGTGGTGAGGGCTGTGGGAGGAGGAAGGTGGTGGGGAAGAGAGGGATGAGAGTGAGACTGGGTAACAGTTGGGGGAGGAAGGTGCTAGTTTAGTATGTTGCTGTAGACCACCAGCAGAAATACACAAGATCAGGTTTGCTAAGATATAGAATGGGAAAACAGCCTTACTAAATCAGACTCTTGAGGAGCTATGATAGATCTTAAAGGGGACCTCTCTCTTTTTCCTCCACCTTGATCTTCAACTTTATTGAAGTCAATGGGTGTGGGGGGTGAGAAGGCAGGAGAGGTCTCAGCTGCTAGCTCCTAAATTTTTAGGGTGGCTCCTGACTTCAAAGAAGATTTGTAGAGGCCTGTTCTAGACCTTCAAACATCCTCCTTTAGAGCACAACTTTAGGATTTTGATTGCTTAGCATGCTCTGGTGGATAAACGTCCATCATCTCAGTGCAGTATAGTTGTAGCTGCATGATGGGTGGTCTTTGTGTTGGACCTCCATTGCGGAAACCTCCTGCCCACTGGGACAATAATGTAGTATTTACCTTGCTTATGAAATTACCTTCTGAGTCTTCAGAATCAACTTCCTCACATGGAAAGTACTCTTCCTAGTGGCAATTAACTTCAGCTAGAAAGTTAATGAACTTCAAGCATTTGATAGTTTTATGAACTATACCTTCAATTTCATCATCACAAAGTTGTTCTTCAAATGCACTCTAAATCATTACCTAAGGTATGTTACTCCTTAGTTTTTCCTATTTCTTCATTTAAAAAAAATCTTTGTCCAAAACTGCATTCAAATTCATGTGGGAAAATCCTCCATACCTTGAACTGTAAGTGGTCTCTCACCTACTGTCTTAAAGGAACTAAACCATTTTGCAAGTCCACTCTGTTTTTTGTCTCTCTTGATCCCAGCTATCTAGTTTGTCAAAACCAATGTTGGCCAATAGGCTGGTGTTGAGCTCCACTTTTGTTACATAGAAACATGATGACAGATGAAGACCATATGGCTTATCCAGTCTGCCCTTCCATACCAACTACTATACTTCCTTTTTTCCCTTTAGAAATCTTCTGTGTTTGTCCCATGCTTTCTTGAATTCAGATATTGTCATTGTCTCAGAGAGGCTATTCCATGCATCTATCACTTTATCCATAAAGACAAGTTTCTGCATGTTACTTCTGAGTCTATTTTCTTTCACCTTCATCCTGTGCCCCCTCGTTGCAGAGCTTTCTTTCAATTGAGTCTCTCCTCCTGTGCATTTATGCCATGGAGGTATTTAAACATCTCTATCATATCTCCCTTCTCTCTTCCAAAGTATACATATTGAGATCTTGATCTGTTCCCATATGCCTTATAATGAAGCCCACTGACTATCTTGGTAGCCACCCTTTGCAATGATTCGTCCTGTTATAGTCTTTTGAAGGTGTGGTCTCTAGAATTGCACACAGTACTCTAAATTTTATAAGTCTTTGAGATGTAGAGGCACTATTGCCACCTTCTTCCTATGAAACCAAGCATCCTTCTGGCTTTTGCCGTCACCTTTTCTACCGGTTTAGCCACCTTATGATCATCGGAAACAATTGCCCCTAGGTCCCACTCTTTCATGGACAGAAGTATTTCATCCACTATACTGTACCTTCTCCCTTGGAGTTTTGCAGCCCAAATGCATGACCCTGCATTTTTTTAGTATTAAATCTCAGCTGCCAAATTCTAGACCATTGTTTCAGCTTCACTAAGTCCCTCCTCATGTAATCTGCACCTCCATGAGTATCTGCTCTATTGTAGGTTTTAGTATCGTCTGCAGAGAGGCAAATCTTACCCAATAGCCCTTTTGCAATATCAGTTACAAAAAAACGTTAAAAAGAATCAGACCAAGATGGATCCCTGCGGCACATCACTAGTAACATCCTTCTCCTTGGAGTGAGCTCCATTTACTTGTACCCATTGTTGCCTCCCAATCAATCAATTGCTAGCCCAGTCAGTCACTTTAGGATCCATCCTTAGGGCACTCTATAAGTCACCCATGCAGAACAGTGTCAAACACTTTACTGAAATCTAAGTACACCACATCTAGAGCTCATCCTTGGCCCAACTCTTGGGTTAGGCAGTCAAAGAAATTAATGAGATTTGTTTGTCAAGACCTGGCCTCTAGTAAAGCTATGCTGCCTTGGATACTGTAATCTTTTGTATTCCAGAAACCTCACTATCCTCTTTGTTTGGTTTGTTTTGTATTTATTTATTTATTTATTTACTTACTTACTTACTTTCTGAGGCATGGAGGGTTAAGTGACTTGCCCAAGGCCACAAGGAGTAGTAGTGGGATTTGAACCCTGGTCTCTCTTAGCAGCATTTCTATTAACTTACTCACCACAGAGGTCACACTAATTGGCCTGTAGTTCCCATCTTCATCCTTGCTTCTGCATTTGTGTAAAGGGACCGTATGTGTCCTTCACCAGCCCTCTGGGACCACTTCTGACTCTAAAGAAGGATTGACAAAGTCTGCCAGTAGAGCTGTTAGAACTTCCCTTAGTTCCTTCTATACTCTTGGATGCATCCCATCTGGCCTCATTACTTTGTCTACTTTAGTTTAGTTAGCTCCTCGCGAACACAGTATTCTTAAAATCATTCAGAATCTGCCTCACTTCTGTTTTTATTATGTTATGAATAAATGAGTACTCTTAGCTTTAAAATCTGTTCACACCAAATTAGAGCTACAGCAGTAACTGGTGCTCCTGAAGTCCACCTCAATAGACATAATGAGTAAGTAATAAATATGATCCTGCGGATCATTCGTGGTCATTATTTAGGCAACCTTCTTTTAAGGAATTTGACAGGCTTTTTACAAAATATATTAAGAAAGGTCTGCTTTAGTGACTATATCCAACTTTTATTTTTTGTTCTGTGCCCTTTACTTTTAAAACCTGGCTTTATGAGATCCTTTTTACTTTACTGTCTAAAGGATTTTATCCTGAGGAAATAGGGGAAATTAGTTTGACCCCCATTCCAAAAGATGCAAAGGTTAGTTTATTTGCAGTATCAAATTTTTGCCCCATTGCAAATACTCGTATATCATTAATAGCAAAGATAATGGAAGTATTAGTTGCTAGTCAATTTATGGAATATTTAGATAATTTTGAGTTTTATGTATAATTCCCAATTTGGTTTTCGTAAAGCGCATAACACAGAATTGTTGGAAATTTTTGTTTTCTGATATTAATAATAATTTAGCAAGGGGACAAGTAGTGGCTCTACGTCAGTTTGATCTAAGTGCTGCATTTGACATAGCAGATCATGAAATGCTTTTTGCTATCCTAGATCATTTTGGATTATCAGGGACAGTTTTAAATTGGTTTTCAGGTTTCTTACAAAATTGGAGATATAAGGATCAAATTTAAATCTGTGTGTTCAAAGACATGGAAACCAAGCTGTGGTATTCCGCAGGGATCACCTCTTTCTCCTGTGGTGTTCAATATTCTAATGATTTCTTTGGGCTGGATGTTGGATAAAGAAAATCTTATTCATTATGTTTATGCAGATGACATTTTGGTCTTACTGTCCTTTGATTTCATACTGTACAACAGAGTATTATTCAATTCCAAATGTTACTATTTCTTTGTTGAATAGGTGGGCGTGACTTCTTCATCTTAGGGGTATGTTTTACTAAACGGCGCTAATGTCGCAGCTGCGACGTTATCGCGCGATACGTGATGTTATTGTGTGATAATGGCGATTTACCATGCGAGAACGTCACGTATCGCATGATAATGTCTGCGGCGGTGTTAAGGTGCGCAGAGGGTGGAGGAAGGCTCCCCAGGGGCGGAGATGAGGGGTCAATGGGCGGAGAGTGAGCGGGGAGAGGCCCCATGCACACTAACGCCGTGAAATGAAGCTATGAAAATTAGCGCCAGTGAAAACCTCGCGCTAGAGGCACATTTGCAGGAGAGAGAAACCATTTCATCAGCAATGTACAGCAAAGCCAGGGAAACCCAGAAAAGTGATAATAGTGATACATGTGCACGAACCAAAAAGGCAAATAAACATATTAAATGACCAGAACCACATTTCAAATCCCCATAACCAAGCTGGCCAATAGTGCTACTAATGCTAAACATAAAGCAACACTACTGACAAAGTGTAAAAAGGAAGATATCATGTTTGGAAGGGGCTATGCTCTGTCCCCCTACAAAGTGAATGATCCCACAGTGAAACAGCGGTGAGCAGGGTTTTCTTCTTTATATTGGGCAGGTTTGTTATGCTGTGGTCCAGATGGGGCACATTGCGGACTAGGCAGATGCCTAGGTGGCACATAGGAATGGCAAAACTAAAGCACCAAGACAGCAACTGACGAGGGTCCAACATGGGCATGAGTGTGTGTCCTACAGTGTCACAGGGGATATTACCCAGCAGGTACCCCCAAGGGCATAGAACATTGGCAAGCGGTGCCGGGGGGAAGCGCGCATGTCCATATAGGCACCCCTACACGAGAAACCACACCATAGGCAGCTGCCTACCGGCACACTGGATGGCCTGGGACTGCGCACCACCAGCACCACTGGTATAAGGGCATGGTGGCGGAGGGTTGCTGGTAGTTGAAGGGGCAGTGGCATCTGCCCACAGCAGACCAAGGCCAAGCCCTGTTTAGGTGGGTGCCGTGTGGTGCAACAGACAAGGTCTGTTCAATGAACACTAATGGTAGCCCCAGGGAATGATCTGCCTCTGTGACAACAGTTTGGTGCAGTACACACAGCCAGTGTGTTCAGGGTCAGAAGGTCACAGGTTCAAGCCCCAGCTGTGGCTTCTGCTGCAAACCATGTCCCCATAGTTTACCCAGTACTAAACCATGGTAATAAAGATGGAACTGTTATTGCCGATTAAATAATCCATAAACACCTATATTTTACCCTACAGGGCACAGGTTTATGGTGTTTGTTCCCTGTAGGGTAAAATATAGGTGTTTATGGAACACAGTTTCCCAAATGCAGTCCTGGAGGGCCAAACACCATTCAGGTGTCATGCTGTCCCTAATAAATATGCCTGTGCTGCAATTGTATGCCACGCCCCCATTGTATGCAAATGTATCTCATGCATATTCATTAGGGACAGCATGAAAACCTGAACAGTGTTTGGCCCACCAGGACCAGAGTAGGGAAACTCAGCCCTAGAGCAGCAGCCAGCAGGGGCATAAACACCCACACCCACAGGCTCCACTATCCAAAGCCTCATGGAGAGTCAGGCTGTTGGGCCCTGCGCGCAGCAGCATCTCCCAATACATTCCCACTTGCATACCTTAGCAATGCCGCCCTTAACTTGGGAACACGTTACACATATATCAAAAGATTGCTATGATTAATGGCAGATAACAAATCCTAAGTTAAACACAATTTGTTGACAGAGCTGCATCATAGCAACCTTTCTGATATCTGTTGAGTGTGTTTCTGTTTTGGTTTCTGACAGTGTTTACCACCCCGGGGAGTGACCCCAACAGTATTGCGTACCATAGCCATGCCTGCACTGTGCCCAGGACTGGTGTGGTGGCCTGGGCTGCCATAAACCTCTATATTTGCACAATGTTGGCATAGGTGTGGGAGTGTGTGTCTGTCTATCCAGTGTGTTGTGGCTGCCTACACTTTTCTGAGCCCACACTGCTTGCACTGTTTCCAATGTTAGCCTGCCAATGTGCATAATGAGGAGCAAGGTACTGTGGGTATGGGCTGGACAGGGCGGCCTGGGCAGGATGCATCTGCATAGGGCAATGGCTGGGACATTGTAGTGGCCGACCACCACCTACACGGACAGGGTGGCCACAGGATGTCATGCTGGGAGGTCACTCTCACCCTCACTGAGCAGTGACCACGGCATGGCTAGGTTCCCCCATAGTGCTATACAGTATTTCTCTCAGGTGATATGTAAGGGTTTCCTTTTCTGGGGCCCAATCACTGACATACCTGCTTGGTGTGTGCGCTCACATCCCATTTTTGGGTGCACACAGTTCCTCCAGGAACATGCACTATGTACTAGCTAGAAAACTGTCTGCAGTTAGTATGTGTATGGCCGGAACACCTTTCAGGGTGCAGCGGGTGGAGACTGACTGTGCCCTCTGCTGGTGAATGTCAGATAGTGGTGGGATATATTTTTTTATGTTTATCGCTCTAAGAGACCTTTATGCCCCTACAATAGGGAACTTATCCATTGAATATATTGCTCATTGAACAAATGACTAGGACTCAGATTTCCCGACACTTTCTATGCTTACTGCCAGCAACCCAGCAAAAGCTGTGCCAATTAGCATCAGCGACCTGTCAGATGTAACCACAGTTCCAAAAATATATAATCCTTCCAATATGAAGTGACGTATCCCAAAAACAAAACAATATTACGACAAATGCTGAAATGCGCCCAATCTTTTAAGAAATATGTAGTTTTCTCAACACCAAGTGACTTATCTTATGTCGCAACCAATGCTGAAATACTCCCAAAATGGTGGACCATTGGGAGTATTTCAGCATTGGTTGCGACTTAAGATAAGTCACTTGGTGTTGAGAAAACTACATATTTCTTAAAAGATTGGGCGCATTTCAGCATTTGTCGTAATATTGTTTTGTTTTTGGGATACGTCACTTCATATTGGAAGGATTATATATTTTTGGAACTGTGGTTACATCTGACAGGTCGCTGATGCTAATTGGCACAGCTTTTGCCGGGTTGCTGGCAGTAAGCATAGAAAGTGTCGGGAAGTCTGAGACCTAGTCATTTGTTCAATTAGCAATTTATTCAATGGATAAGTTCCCTATTGTAGGGGCATAAAGGTCTCTTAGAGCGATAAACATAAAAAAAATATACATACAGTATACGCTCTGTAAATACGCCTAAGTGTAACGTCTATTGAAGATAGTGGTGGGGGGCAGCTAAGCTTTTCCAGCATTCTGTCTGTCTGCCTGCCTGCCTGCCTGCCATTGCCTTATTGATGCGTACAGATCTGCATTAACTGCCCTGTATGGTGCCCGTTCCCCAGCAGGACTGGGTTTGATGGTCCCCTCTACTGCCACCATTGCAGAGATGTAGAATGTGGATCTGTTGGTGGGAGATCCTGTTCCCCCACCCTGAGCCACAGAGGGCTGGTTGACGGGCGCTACATAATCCGCTTTTGGGTCTAAACACCCCCCTTCACTTATAACATGTGACCATGGCACCCACACAGGATATGCACTATTCTGCGTGCATCATAGTCCACAAGGGCTAGACGTGACTGGGAAATAGAGATGGACACAGGTGTATCCTAGGTGTGTCTGCAAGGACTACCTATCACACACTGGCACTGATGGGGACCTGCAGCATAGCCTATTTCAGCCAAGCCAGGTGCTGCGGACCTGGTGCTGGGCGCCCCACCTCACCCTCAGGGTGAGCACAGGACCCGCACAATGTCACGGTCTGTAGCTACTCTGTGCCAGTAACACACACGGTCAGTTCCCCCTACCAGGCCGAGGTGCTGTGGGGGTGCATACCCCATCTTGTGATCAGCTGTAGACTGCTGATCTGCATGTGCAGTGCATCAAGGGTACGGGTGGGTTTACCCTATCCTGGTAACCACAGCAGACAGTTTGTGTGATGCCCTGCAGTATTCTTGCATGCAGCCTTTGCTAATGACCTCACGGTGGTGGTGTGGCCTACCAGTTTGTGCATTGACATTTGTGCTAATGGTCATAGGTTTGATTCCTCTCTGTTCTCTTTCATTTGTATGCCTGTCCTGCACAGCTACTTTTCATTTCTGTGACAGTCATATCTGTGCAGGTCTGTGCTGTTAGCACATTATTTTATTTATTTATTTTATTTAACAATCGCTTATATACCGCACTTTCCCAATGATCAGGTGCGGTTTACAAAAAACAAGTTAAGGGACAGATCAAAGATCTGTGTTTTTACATGGAACATCAGAGAACTATGTACAATCTGCCTGAACCTTAAACAAAACATATTTAGTTACAGTTGAAACGGAGATCAAAGTACAATACAGTATACGTACATTGTACCCTTATCACAGTTGCCAACCATCCTTCTGTCCATCTATGTGTGTCTGCCAGCTGTGTGCCGTCCTGCCCTGATGTGCATGCTGCTGCCCCATGTCCTACACTGATACACGTTTCTGCATTGCAGCTCTTCCTGGTTGCCTCTCCTGTGTGTGCTCTGCATGGCACTGCTACTCCTCTGTCCTCCTGTCATTATACCTATCCTGCCACCTCTACCTCCTCTGCTGGACACGTCTTCCCATCCTCTGCCACACACTGTCATTGTTGCATGGTACATTACCATCACCCTGTGCATCGCTACAGCTGCCCCTGATATGTTTGTCCATTTTTCCAATTGCCACATGGGCTGGACGCAGATTTGTCTGGTCCATCAGCTCAGATCTACTTCCTTCCATTACTTGTGCATTGTCTTTCCTTGGTGCTCTGTGCAGTGTTAGGGTTACATCTGTGTTTTGGCCCATACCTTTCTTGCTTTTCAACTTGGGACCTTACTGCCCTTGGCCAACATTTTTTGAGTCACCTATACATCCTTGGGGTATCTTAAGCCACACCTTAGAATCAGCCAGCTTATGGGGTGCCTACTATGGTGCCTTGGGAGTTGACAACCTTTCGACATGGCCTCTGGGGCACATTATAGCCTGCCTTGGCTGACGTGGTGGTTTAGGATGTGCCTTCTGGTGCGCCCTAAAAGGTGCATTAGTTTATGGCACTGGGGTGCGGGTATTTTTAGCTGGCAGCACAGATTGTTGGACTGTTTCTGACTGTTTCAAGCAGGAAAAGGAATTGCCTTGGTCAACCTTATTCATTAAGCCCACTGGGGGATCAAACTCATGACCCCTGTTTCAGCAGTCATTGTATTAACCAGTGTGCTACACCTCTGTTGCTGTGATTACAGGTCAGCACGCGAAGTTAAGGTTTACGTGTGGTAACGTGCAAGGCTCCCTCTATCGCGCGATAACGGACACGGCGCACTTTATCGTGCGATAACCCACGATTGCTACCTTAAGACCGGAACGCCCACTCCTTATATGGCATCCTTCACATTATCGCTGCAACTCGCGCCGGGAACATTAAGACGGTTTTGTAAACATACCCCTTAGTTACATTCAACTGAAAATGAAGGTTTCATGCTTCAATAATGGCAAGCCAATTTCCAGTTTTTTGGTAGATGCAATAAGTAAATTGAATCTTACAAGAGAATTAGTGCTTCGAGCGTTAGGCGTACTGTTAGATGAAGATTTGACTTTTGAAGCACATGCCAATTCCATTATTTCAAAATAGTTTTTTAAGATGAGAAAACTTAGATGGCTTCGTGTTTTTTTTGTTTTTTTTTTTTGCTCCAAAAATAATTTTGTATCATAGAAACATAGAAATATGATGACAGAAAAAGACCACATGGCCTATCTAGTACTTTGTATCTTGGTACAAAGTACTGTGTTGGCATTTTTAGATTATAGAACAATTTACCAATATTAAATTACTAAACAATCAGATAAAGACTACAATTATGTCGAAATATGGCAGATTGATTTTTGGTGGTTCAAAATATCAGTCAATTACTCTATTGCTTAAAATATCTGAACGGGTTCTTTTTATATTTTACACGTTGTGCAAATTCTTTTATGACTCGGTTCCAGTTTGTTTTTCAGATCATATTCTTCCTCTATTAATGATTAAGTCTAAGTGCCTTGCAGGAGGTATAAGTCCTACTTTTTCCATCTAATAAGGGAATTCACTTACACTACAAATCAGCTGCTTTATATGGTAAAGTGTGTTACCGGTGAAGTAAAAAATATTTCAATGTTTGTCTTTTAGAAAAAACTTGAAAACATGGTTATATCATGCTTAATTTTTATTATATCTTTTTTCTATGCTTAATGCTATAATCTGTGTTTAAACCACACTGATCCGGTTACATTGGGGGAAAGTAGCAGTATAGAAGCATATTTTAGATTTGATTCAATAAGATAATCTGCAGTGTAACTACAGTACATGGTTCTCCCTTAATACTTCATATTCTTACTCGGACTAAGCATCAGCCAACAACAGTGCCTTCTGTCAAGCTGTACTGGCCAGCCTATCAGTCTGGAAAGGCAACTCTTTCATTTGCTTGCTGCAGCTTGCTCTGAAAATTGCAACAGTATCAAAACAGCAAACAGCCCTAAGCTTGGAAGTTGTATGGCTGACTTGTTCTGCTTTCAGCGTTAAAAGCAATTTCCTTATCATCCTACTGGAGCAGTCCATACAAATGTGTTATGCTTCCTTACCAGCAGATCGAGGCAGACTTGAGCTACTTTCACTTATGTTATCAGGAGGTATAGCCACTGATGCAACACTGAGAGGAGCCAGTATTGTCTGCCTTCATCAGGTGACAAGATGTGTATGGATTGGTGCAGCATTGTGATAGGCCCGGCTCCCCTTGTCCACAAGTTCAGTTTTAGCCGATTGGACATAAACCAGGCTGACATTGCTTCCAAACAATTGTTTAACTGTTACGTATCTAAGGAGGAAGGGTCCAGATGAATCTTTGCAGATATTCAACTAATAGAAATACCAATGGAGCCAAAAAAAAAATTAAATAAGAGTGAAAGAATCGAGCTCTCAGGAACCCAGCAAGAAATACTCTGAGCAGAATAAGTAGCCGAATCATATTCCACTACAAATGTGCAATCGTATAAGAATGAAGAAAATCATTAAACACGGTACAATCTAAACCAATATCTCGCAACCAAGCAAGCAGAAAATCATGATCAAAAATCAAATGCTGAAGATAAATCCAGTGATACAAGAAGTGCAACCTGACCAGTGTTCAAAAATCCTCTAATTTGACTATGCATAAAAGTCAAACATGTTTCTGTACTATGATAGAGCCGAAACCCTGACTGCCAAGAGGGCAACAAGCTATTATCAATGAAATCTTTATACTAATTAAATACTGTCCCTTTCCTTTCCCCTTCCTCTCCCTTTCTCATGTGCCTTGTCGAATGCATACTCCACTCAAATAAACTACTCATGATCTCTTTATCTCTAATTCTCTCCATCATCTTGCTCTGAGACCTGGCTGCACCCAGAGGACTCTGCGTCAGTCACTGCTCTCTGTTATGGCGGCTATCGGTTCTCCCACATTCTTCGTCCCACGGCTGTGGTGGTGGTGTTTGGCTTCTGCTCTCTCCTTCCTGCCAATTTCAACCCCCTCCTGCTTCCTCAGTCTCGCTTCTTTCCCTCCTTTTGAAGTCCATCCGCTTTTTTACTCTATCTCTCTGGTTAGCTGTTTATTTATCAATCTCCTGAAAAGTCCACCTCCTATCTTTCTCACTGACTTTGACTTGTGGCTTAACTTCTTTCTGGATTCATCTTCTCTTTCCCTTATTCTTGGGGATTTTAACATGTTCATGCTGATTAACATCAACACAATTTGCCCATTCCTTTCTGAACACACTACTCTTTAGTCGCCTCCCGTCTAGACTGTCGTAACCTACTCCTTGCTGGTCTCCCTCTGAATCCTCTCTCTCCCCTTCAATCTGTTCAACATTCTGCTGCACAGCTAATCTTCTGCCAGTCTTGTCATTCTCATATTACCTCTCTTCTCAAATCACTTCATTGACCCCCTACCTGTTTCCGCATCCAATTCAAACTTCTTCTGCAGACTTATAAGTGCATTCACTCTGCAGCTCCACACTACCTTTCCTCTCCTCTCTTATCTCTCCATACACCCTTCCTCGGAAACTCTACTCTTCTGGCAAATTGCTTCTATCTGTGCCTTTTTCTTCTGTTGTTAACTCCAGACCGCTCCTTTCACCTTGCTACTCCTTATGCCTGGAACAAACTACCCGAGTCTGTATGTCAGGTGCCTTCTCTGGCCCTTTTCAAATCTAGGCTTCAAACTCACCTCTTCACTGCCGCTTTTGGATCTCGACACACCTGGTCTCCTTTTGTGTTTCCTTACCATTCCCTCTAGATGTATCCCATGTCTACAGCTACTGTGTTTTGTCTTGACTAGATTGTAAATTCTGAGCATGGACCATCTTTTACATATGTCTGTGCAGTGCTGCGTAAGTTTTGTAGCACTATAGAAATGTTCAGTAGTAGTAGTACTCTCAACAATCTTCCCCAAAAAGGGGAGCAAAGACACGGGCCTGTAGCTCTCAGGCAAACTCAAATTCATAGAGCCCTTTCTTGGAATTGGGTTGACAATGGCTCGTTTCCAAGCTTTAGGAAAACCCCCCCCAGAAAGGGAAGGGTTAACCATATTGGCAATATAAGGATGCAAAGATTGTACTTGCGTCTTCAGAAAGACTGACGGCAAAGGATCAAGTGTCAAAGTGGTTACATGAAACTTAGTCAAAATACACTGCAAATATTGTAGAGTTAGCAACTCAAAAGGAGGTCATAAGAACATAAGAAATGCCTTACTGGGTCAGACCAAGGCCTATCAAGCCCAATATCCTGCTTCCAACAGTGGCTAATCCAGATCGCAAGTACCTGGCAGGTTCCCAAAGAGGCACACAGATTCCACAGTGCTTGTCCCGAGGCAAGCAGTGGCTTTCCTGTATCCCCATTATAATGGTTTATGGATCTTTCCTCTAGGAACTTATCCAAAGCTTTTTCTTTTTTCCCCAAAGCCAGCTACATTAACAGCTTTTACTATATCCTCCAGTAATGAATTCTAGAGTAATTACACGTAGAGTGAAAAAATGATAATTACACTTACCTGGTAATTGTAGTTCCTTGAGTGATGACAGTTCAGTCCTCTACTTCTGGGTTGTCAACCTCCTCCTGCAGCCTGGAGACTGGTATGTCAAACTCATGACATCATTAGATATAGCCTGCTGCTCTCTCTCTCTCCCTCCAGTGTAAACTATTAACAAAGCAGACTCAAAGGAGCAACAAATAAGCAGCAACAAATGTCAACTGCACCTAACCTAGGTTAACTAAAATGTTATAACAACCTGCATGGAAGGCGTCTTACGCCCTGTACTGCCACCGAAAATATTAGCCACCTTCTCCTATCGAACAGATGAATGAACTTACCTGTAGCACATGACCATGTGGCACCCGGCTGCCCCCCCTCTGAAAAATCTCTGGGCGGGAATGAGGACTGAACTGTTGTCACTCAAGGAACTACAATTACCGGGTAAGTGTAATTATCATTTCCTTATCGTTCCTCCAATTCAGTCTTCTACTTCTGGGATGTACCAGAGCAGTAACTATCGGGAGGGACCCTTCCAGCCGGAGCGCAACACCGCCGCCCCAAAACAAGCATCATTGGCCGCTGCGACATAAAGACGGTAATGCTTACTGAACGTATGCAAGGACGACCACGTAGCCGCCCTACAAATCTCACTCGGCGGCACCAGACCATGTTCTGCCCACGATGCCGCTTGCGCCCTGGCAGAATGAGCCCTCAAACCGTCCGGTGCTGCGCGTCCTTGCAACAAATAAGCGGAAGCTATCGTTTCCTTAATCCAACGGGCGATGGAAGCCTTAGACGCCGCCTCGCCCTTATGCCTGCCCCCAAACAGGAACAACCGATCCGACTTGCGAAAGGGCTTAGTAGACTTCAAATACTGCCGCAAAGCCCTCTTGACATCCAAGAGATGGAAACGGCGATCCTCAGAGTCCCCTGTTACGGAACCTAGGACAGGCAAACACACCGACTGATTCAAATGGAATGGAGAAACAACCTTAGGCCAAAATGACGGTACGGGCCACAGCACCACTCTTTCCCTCGAGAAGGACAAAAATGGCTCTCTAGAAGACAACGCTTGTAACTCCGAAATGCGTCGCGCAGAACAGATCGCTACCAAGAAAACCACTTTGAGAGTGAGATCCTTCAGCGACGCAGAATGCAGAGGCTCAAAAGGCGGCTTGACCAACGCCGACAACACCAGATTAAGATCCCAAGACGGAACCTGTATCCTACGGGCAGGCCGTAGTCTAGACATCGCCCTCAGAAAACGTATGACATCCGCATGCGCCCCCAACGCCAAACCCTGAACCTTGCCACGATAACAGGACAGCGCAGCCAACTGCACCCGCAATGAACTGGCTGCCAAACCTTTATCAAAGCCATCTTGTAGAAAGTTCAATACGGAAGGTACGGCGACCGTGGCCGCCCTAATCTGACGTCTCGAACACCAATCTTTAAACACACGCCATATCCGCACATACACAAAGGAAGTAGAACGTTTCTGCGCCCTCAGCAGCGTAGAAATCACCGCCGCCGAGTAACCTTTCTTCCTTAACCGAGCCCTTTCAATGGCCATACCGTAAGCGAGAATCGATTCATTTGGGGCATTAATAGCGGACCCTGACGCAACAGATCCGACCGAGCCGGGAGACGCCAGGGTCGGCCGTCCAGGAGCCTCATTAGATCCGCGTACCACGGATGTCTTGGCCAGTCGGGCGCCACCAGAAGCACCTTCCCCTGATACGCCTCTATCCGTTGCACCACTCGCCCTATCAGTGCCCACGGCGGGAAAACGTACAGAAGCCTCGACGTTGGCCACTGCTGCAACAGCGCATCTATGCCTTCTGACATTCTTTCTCTTCTCCTGCTGTAAAACCGCGGAACCTTGGCCGATTGAAAGGTTGCCATCAAGTCCATTATTGGCGTCTCCCAACGCCGTTCGATCTGCGCAAAGACTTTGGGATGCAGCTCCCACTCCCCGGCATCCACTCGCACTCTGCTGAGGAAATCCGCCATCACATTGTCCTTTTCCCGCAATGTGCGCCACTGAAATTGCCGTCAACCGACACTCCACCCAGGCAAACAGCAGGTCTGCCTCCTCTGCCATCGCTGCACTTCCCGTGCCTCCCTGACGATTGATGTAAGCGACCGTCACTGAATTGTCTGACAGAATTCGAACGGAACGCCCCAGCACCATCTGCTCGAACGCCTCCAGGGCTCTCGCCACTGCTCGCAACTCCAACCGATTGATCGACCAAGCCGACTCCAGAGGGGACCAGTAACCCTGCGCAAACTGGCCTCCGCAGTGGGCTCCCCAGCCCGAGAGACTGGCATCTGTCATCACTGGAACCCACTCCGGTTGCTCCAGAGGCATTCCGGCCGCCAACAAGGACGGAAGCATCCACCACTGCAGCGACCGGCGAACCTTGAGGGGGCAGGGCAACCGCTTGCTCAGAGAATCCACCTGATGCAACCAACGCCTCAGCAACGCCCTCTGCAGCGGGCACATATGCACTTTGGCCCATGGCACTGCCTCCAGGGTTGCTGCCATCGTGCCGAGCACCCGCAGGTATAACCACGCCGTCGGGGCAGGCGTGGCCCGGAAGGAATGAACCAGGCTGCGAAAAGCCTGCGCCCTCTTGCTCGGCAGAAAGACTAGCGCTCTGTGAGTGTCGAATTGAACCCCCAGATACTCGAGAACCTGGACTGGCTGTAGATGATTTTTGGTTGGATTGACCACCCAACCAAGGCCCTGCATAAACTCGACCACCCTGTCGGTCACCTGCCGGCTCTCTGCCTCTGACTTCGCCCGAATCAACCAATCGTCGAGATACGGATGCACCAGAATACCTTCCTTGCGCAGCGCCGCCGCCACTACCTCCATAATCTTGGTGAAAGTGCGCGGCGCCATCGCCAGGCTGAAGGGCAACGCTCGGAACTGATAGTGACCCCAGGGCAAGGTGAACCTTAAGAGCCTCTGATGAGCCTCCCGGATGGGAATGTGCAGATAAGCCTCCGTTAGATCCAAGGACGTCAAACTCTCCTTGACGGACCGCGACGATCACCGACCGCAACGTTTCCATATGAAAGTGAGGCACCCTGAGACACCGATTCACACCCTTGAGATCTAAGATAGGCCGCAGCACCCCGCCTTTCTTTGGCACCACGAAATATATGGAGTACCGACCCAAGCTGTATTCCTGCCTCGGAACCTCCACTACCGCCCCTAAGCGCAGTAGGTGGTCCAAAGTGTCGCGAACCGCTAGAGTCTTCTGCCCCCTGCAAGGAGACATGACGAAGGAATCTCGCACGGGCCGTGCCAGCTCCAGGGCATAACCGTGCTGAATGATCTCCAGGACCCACTGGTCGGAGGTGATGAGGGTCCAAGCGGACAGAAACTCCCGAAGTCTCCCGCCGATGGGAGCGTCCGCTGCCGGGACCCGCCTCATCTCATTGCGACTTATGAGCTGCTGACATGGAGCCCGAGGCGAAACCCCTAGTCGCCCCTCGAAACCCCCGGAATCTTTGACCACGGGAAGGAAACCTGCCCCTCTGAAAGGCGCCATACCGCGATGCCCGAAATCTCCGAAAGTCGTGAAATTGGCCTCAGTCTGACTGGGTCTGCCCTGTTTTGGCTTGTCCTCCGGCAGCCTACCCATCTTGGACTCCCCAAGGTCCTTCACCAACTTACCCAAATCCTTTCCGAAAAGCAACTTTCCTTTGAACGGCAACTTCCCGAGCCGTGACTTTGACGAGCCGTCTGCCGCCCAGTTACGCAACCACGCCGATCTGCGAGCTGCCACCACTGACGCCATGCTATTCGCCAGGGCCCTGATCAAATCGTAGTGCACATCCGCCAAATACGCTGCACTGGACTCCAGGCGCCCCAACTCTTTAAGCTCCTCCGAGTCCAAGTGAGGCGAGTGACGCAACCGCTGTACCCAGCGCAAGCACGCCCGCGCCACCCAAGCACCACAGATGGACGCCTGCAAGGATAAAGAATCAGCCTCAAAGGTCTGCTTCAGAAGCCCGTCAACGCTACGGTCCTGCGCATCCTTCAGAGCTGCGCTTCCTTCTACTGGAATGGTAGTCTTCTTGGTCACTGCCGACACCACCGCATCCACCCACGGCGTCCGGAACCTTTCTTTATCTTTATTGGCTAGCGGATAGAGTCTATTCATTGTGAATCATCTTATCGACCACTTTATGCACCGGAAACACTACCTGTGACTGCCACACCACCTGGATAACCGGATCTTCCACCTCGTCCTCTGCATCCGCCGGTGCCGTTAAATTCAACATCTGCAACGACTCCGCAATCAATGCTGGAAGCTCCTCTCTACGAAAGACCCTAATGATCTTCGACTGATCCTCCGGTTCCAGGATCTCTCCTTCCTCCAGATCCTGTGCACCCTCTTCATTCTCCTCGAGCTCCAGCCAATCGCTCTCCCCAGTTGAAGAATCCCGGGCTCTAGGCCTTTTAGGCGCCAAGGGGCCCTCGCCGCCCTCGACCAGCCCTGCCATTTGCGAACCCGAGCCCGTAAGCGGCGCCTTTCCGGCCATCTTTCCCTTGCGCTGCAGACAAAATGCTTTATGCAGCATTAAAAAGAACTCCGGGCAAAACTCCGCCGGGTCCCCCGACAGTGGCTCCTCAACCCCCGCCACGGACCCCGCTAGCTCCCCTGCCGGGACCTCCTACCCAGGAAGTTGGAGAGACTCCGCCATAGCCTCTGACTGCCCTACTGACGGCTCTGCCGTCTCCTTAACGTCCATCTGCTGTTCTACCGTGGACGACAGCGAAGCACAGCCGCGGCATACACCAGACTCCGCCACTGTGCCCTACGGGTGCCACAGATCACACACTGTGGCCTCCCCGCCATCCACCTCTTCTTCCTCTTCTACCAATATCAATATGAAGATAAAGTATTAATCAACCACTGTTTACCTCCTATGAATCTACTGGAAGCCCCCAGAAGCGCTGGGAGTCTGTTTCAGAGGAAAAAATGCCTGTTGGAAAAGTTTACACTATGCCACCGCGAGAGGGTTCCCTACCCCCCCCTCCCGCGGTGTAAGCACGACCGCGGGAAGAGAACCCCTAAAATGTAGCCCAAAACAACAAACAGTGCCTATAACGCTCTAAAACCTTAAATAAAGAAAAAGAAAAAGATCCCTAAAAACAAGAAGGGGGGATGCGCACCCGCTCAATGTGCCCATACCGGGCAGCCACGTGGCTTTCCGCGGCGCCTAAGATGGCCGCCGGCAAAACCGCGCAGGCAGAAAAATCACGCCAAAACTGCCCGCTGAAGCTTTTTATTAGCGGATTAAAAGATTCCTCCCTGCCACAGCAGCCTGTCACCGGTGGAAGTCTTACCGGGCCGGTCTGCAGAATCGCTGGATCCTCCCCGGCCCCCCCGACGCTGATCTAGCCTGGGAAGACTCAGGCAGAAGAGCCTGCCGCTTACCTGCCCTCCGGAGCCGCGATCAAGCTGCCCAGTGGTCCGGCAGGGTGCAGGGCTTCCCGAGAGGGCTCTCCCCCGTAGTGTCCGGGGGGAGAGATCCTCCGACCACCACTCAGCTACTCTTGGTCTTCTGAAAGTGTTTAAGTTCTCGTATTATTATTATTATTTTTTTTTTTTTGTGGTGACAGGCAGGGAGCAGACAAAAAAAAAATTCCCCTCTTTCTTGATCCTTTTTTTTAATTTTTTTTTAAGAACACTAACGCAATTACACGGAAACAACAAACAATGTCCCCCAACTATCCTAAGCCTACGCTCTCCTTATCTGTTACTTCAGTGAGCCCTCTCCTGGGCTCACAGCGTCCTCTGGCTGCATGGAGACTGGTAACACTGGAGGGAGAGAGAGAGAGCAGCAGGCTATAACCAGTGATGTCATGAGTTTGACATACCAGTCTCCAGGCTGCAGGAGGAGGTTGACAACCCAGAAGTAGAGGACTGAACTGGAGGAACGATAAGGAAAATATTTTCTCTTATTAGTTTTAAATGGTTGCATTGTAGTTTCATTGTATGTTCTGTAGTCTTCTATTTTTTGATGGCGTAAACAACCGATCTAGGTTTATCTGTTCACTCCATTAATTTATGGACCTCTATCATATCCCCCCCTCAGCTGTCTCTTTTCTAAATTGAAGAGCCCCATCCTTTCAAGCCTCTCCTCATAGGTGTAGCCTTCCATTCCCTTTACCATTTTTGTCACTCTTCTTTTGCACCATTTCTAATTCTGCTATATCCTTTTTAAGATATATAGTGACCAGAATTGCACACAATATTCAAGGTGCAGTCGCACCATGGAATAATACAGAGACGTTATAAAATTCTTTGTTTTTATTCTCCATTCCTTTCGTTATGATTCCTGGCATTCAGTTTGCTTTCTTGGCTGCCGCTGCACACCGGACAGAGGATTTCAATGTATTATTGCTCATCACTCCACTGCAAATGAACAGACCACGCATATCCTCCACTGTGTAGTCTTGAAGGACTACAAAAAGGGACTGCTGCAATTGCAGATCTCTCTCCAGAAATAAGTATTTATTTACTTCTGGGAATTTTTCAAATCTTGGGGAAAATAATTCTTTAGATTAAAGCTGATTAATCTGTGTAAATTAGAATCCATTGTATCTGTTAAATCAGTCAGGGCCTAGTATCGGCATAGATCTTTTAGTTAAATTAAAAACTCAACAGGTAGCTTTCATTTTTTTTCCCGTTTTTAAATTTTTATTAACAACTTCAATGCAAAATCCAAACTGCTTTGTTTTCAACATTTTACATTCTATACAATACATACTCTTCATGTCATATAATTCCTCCCCCTCCCCTTACTGCTGCATCCTTCCTATTCCTTTCTCCATGTCTATACACCCCTCCCCCCCATTCCCCTCCCCATTATCTCTCATCATTCATTCCTTCATCTCCCTTTCAACCTTCTACTGGTACAATTCTCGGCTCTTTGCACTCATTCACCATGTGTTCTATCCAAATATCTTAGGCTTTCTTAGCTACTACTCAGCCAACCTTCCATCCTCCGTCCGCTTCTTCTCGCCCTCCCTTCCAGGCTTCCAACCACTTCCACACTCCCTTCCAGTGTTCTGCACCCCCCCCCCCTTTCCCCCGTCTCAGCTCGGTCAATTTATACATCAAGCTCACATCAGCCACTCTTCTGACAAATCCTGCAGGTTGTGGTGTGCCCGGCCCCACCCAATGTTGTGCTATCTCGCATCTTGCTGCTACTATACAATGGTGCAGCACCCCACCTTCCGTTTTGGGAATATCCTCTTCTAATTGATGCAATAAACAGACCTCCGGTTTCTTTTGCAATCTATATCCTGTCATGTCGTGGATCATATCTATGATTTTTGCCCAATATGTTTGTATCCATTCACACGTCCACCACATGTGTAACCAGTCATTTCTCTCTTGACATCCCCTCCAGCATTGGTCATTATATCCCTTCCCAGCTCTTTTTTTGTGTACTGGCGTCCAGTACCATCGATACAATATATGCATTCTCTTTTAATTGAGTGGCAATGGAAATACTAGCCACGGTCTGCAGTATCTTATCCCACACCTCTTCATTCCAGCTCACCCCCAATTCCTCTTCCCATTTTAACATGCATCCCAATTTACTCTCCCCTCCCTCCGTTAATCCTTTGTGAATTCTAGACAAAACCCCCTTTTGACCCAGATGGCCGGAGCATAACACCTCAAACCATCCCCTCTTTTCCCATAAATCTGTCCACACTTTCTGTTGTCTTAAAAAGTGACCAATTTGTAGATATGCATAGTAATCACCATCCATTAACCCATATAAATCCTTAATGCCCTCAAACTCTAATACTCCCTTTGTACTTATCATTTGAGAGACATGTGTCAGCCTCACCTTTTCCCATCTGCGCAGGAGATTCGCCCTGGGTCCCTGACCCCTATCAAAGCATGCCTCCGATGTCATTTCGTGTATACCCTTTATCGTGTACTAATTGTTTTCTATTGTGTTTCCACACACTCAAACTGTGTGCAACCAAGGGATTTAGGGGTTTATTTTCCAAACCTTTACTACCCCTCCATACTATTTACTCTAGGCTCCTCTCCCTATAGAATCTTCTTCCATTTGGACCCACTGCTTCTGTTTTCCTCTTTGCCATTCATAAATCATTTTCAGTTGTGCTGCCTCATAGTATTTTTGAAAATTTGGTACCCCTACCCCCCCCCCCTCCTTTGGCTCTTTGCAGTACTGCCATAGCTACTCTTGGCCTTTTATTGGACCAAATGAATCGATTAGCGATCCTTTGTACCTGCTTTAACTTCCTATTCAGAACCCTTATCGGTAGCGTCTGAAACAGCAACATAATTTGTGGCAATAACATCATTTTTACTGTTGCTATGTGCCCAAACCATGAAATGAAACCCCGCTCCCACCCATTTAGCCAGCTCTCTATCTGCCCAAATAGCTTCAAATAATTTATCTTATAAATCTTCGAGCCTATTACTTATTTAGATGCCTAAATATATGATTATCTCTCTAGCCCACTTAAATGTGTATTTCTTTTGTAGTATGTCCTGTTCGTCCCTCATCACTGATAAGTTTAAAATTTCAGATTTTGTCCAATTTATTGCAAATCCTGACAACCTCCCATATTCTTCTAATTCCCACATTAATATTGGGATGGACATACATGGTCTAGTGACACTCAATATTATATTGTCCGCAAACAGCGATATTTTTATAATCACTTCTCCCTGCTTTAATTCCCTTTACATCTGCTCTTTCTTTCACCCTTTCTGCGAATGGTTCCAATGATATATCAAATAGTAATGGTGATAGGGGGCATCCCTGTCTTGTTCCTCTCCCCTGCCCAAAAAATTCAGAGTAGGCTCTATTCACCCTAACACAAGCTTTCGGATTGTGGTACAGAGCTTTTACTCAGTTAGTGAAATCCTTCCCCATCCCCATTCTTTCCATTACCTGGAAGAGAAAAGGCCAAGATACCTGGTCAAAAGCCTTTTTCGCATGTAGAGACAGGAGCAAGGCTTCCTCCCCACTTTGTTCACTAGACCATATCATATTTAATATCTTTCTGATATTGTCGGCTACTTGTCTACCTGGAATAAATCCCGCTTGATCCTGATGTATCAGCTTCCCTATTATCTTATTTAAGCGCGTGGCTAAGATTTTTGCCAGAAATTTAGCGTCTAAGTTAAGCAACGATATCTGTCTGTATGATGAGCATTCTTTCGGGTCTTTCCCCTCCTTATGTATTACTGTTATTCCAGCCCACCCCATCAAATCTGCTAGCACTCCTCCCTCCCTTGGAAGGTTAAATAGCCTCACTAAGGGTGCAGATAGCATCTCTCCAAAACCTCTATAGAATTTTGCTGTTTGCCCATCTAACTCCGGTGCCTTGTCCAGTTTCAACTGTTTTATTGCCCTCTGCATCTCATCTACTCCTATGACCTGATTTAACTCTTCTTGTTCCCCCTCATCTAATTTAGGCAACTTTACAGACTCAAGATAACTTTGTACTCTCTCTCTCTGTGGTGGGTCCCTTGCTTTATATAACCCCTGATAATAACCCCTAAAGGCTTCTCTAATCTCCCCATCCTTTGTTACCAACTCCCTCCCTGATTCCGAATTTGCATTATATGTGAGCGCAATTTCCTCTGTTTCAGTTTCTGCGTCATATATCTCCCTGCTTTATTGCCTCCCTCAAAAAAATCCTGCTGCAAAAGCTGCATCTGGTGCCTTATCTTTTATGCTTGAATTGCATTTATCTGCGCCCTTACTGCCAACACCTGACCTCCTATATGTGCCGGGTTTACTTCGCGCATCACGCTCTTCCAGTTCCATCAATCTTTCTCTGTTCCCTCTTTCCTTCTTTTTGCGCGCCCGCATTTAACTAAAATTCCTCTCACCACCGCCTTATACCCATCCCACACTTCTCCCCACGCTACCTCTCCATTATCGTTCCATTTAAAGTATTCTCCTCTCTTTCTCAATGTCCTCTCTTACCCTCCCCTCTTCTAATAATGATTCGTTGAACCTCTAAAAATGTATGCCTTTCCCTTTTCCCTCCAGTATCAACTTGACCTCCATGGGGGCGAGGTTAGACCATGTAATTGAGTCCATCTCTGCCCCTTTAATCCTTCCCCCCCCCCCACCTCCTTCGAAACCCAAATAGCATCTATTCTAGAGTATGAGCCATGTACTGACGAGAAGTATGAATATTGTCTCTTCCCTGGGTGTTGGAATCTCCAAGCATCTATCAAGCAATGTTGTGTTATAAAGTTGCGATATCTATTCCTGTCCACCCTCTTACCCTCCCTTTTACCTGTGGCATCTCTAGCCGGATTCCACATTAAGTTGAAATCTCCTCCACAAATAATACCCTCCCCCAATTTCCCAACCTTCTCATTTAATTTTGTCCAAAATTCACTTTGCGCCCCTATTGGCGCATAGACATTCATTATGCAATAACATTCAGTCCCCACTTTTAAACGCAACAACACATATCTCCCTGCTTTGTCCCACACCACTGATTGCAATTGCATCTTCAATTTCATATTTATCAGTATGGCAACCCCTCCTTTTTTCTTTTCCATATTATTATTAGATGCATGTATACATACTCCATATCGCCTGGGTTTAATTAGGTGCTCTGTCGCTCTTGTCAAATGCCTTTCCTGAAGCATCACTATCTCTGCCTTCTGATGTGTAATTTCTGTATAAAGTTTGCCATTTAAATGGTGAATTGAGCCATTTTACATTTAAAGAAACTATTTTTAATTCACCTTTGCATGTTATTTCCCCCCTTCGCTCTTGGCCCTTCCTCCCCCCTGTCCCCCCAATCTCCTTCCCCCCTCTCCTCAAGGGAGATTTGTCTTCCATTCTAGTGACTAACTATCAGACCGCTGCCTGTCTCTACCCCTCCATTCCGCTTCACCCCACCTTCTCTAACCTCCCCACTATTATCCCCACCTACCCCTGCCCTTCTCCCCCTCCCACTATCTCCTAAATCCTACACCCCCCCCCTTCATCTTACCCCTGGCATCCACATGACTGCCTTAACTTCCAGTAACCCAATCCTAACCTGCCTCCCCTCCCCTCCACCCCCTTACCTGTTCTATATCAACTTCTGACTCTCCACCCCCTGTGTGACTTCTTCATCATTATCAATATATAATGCCAATGTCCTCCACTTCAGCCAGCTCCTTTCTCCGCCACTTGCGCTTCTTGGCTCTCTCTGTTCATTCTCACCAGCCTTCTGCCTTCCGCAGGCACTCTATGCCACCTTAAGCTGTCCCTCTTTGCGACGGATGATGTTGTGATTGTTATTCTGGCCTGGCTTCTCCCACCTTCAGGAAGGTTTGTTAGTCCCAGCTCTTTAGGTGCTTTCCAGGCTTCTTCACAAGACTGCACTCATCTTTAACTTCCCTTGACTGTTATCAATAGTCCAAATGGAAACAACCACTTATATCACATGTCCTCCCTCCTCAAAGATTCCGTCACCACCTTAAGATTTCTTCTGTGCTGAAGCGTTCACAGGGAGAGGTCTTGAAACAATTCCAATTTATGCTCGTCCCATGTAAACTGTCGCGCTTTTCTAGCCGCTCTCAGCAGCCTTTCTTTAGTTTTGAACGAGTTTAGACACAACACAATATCCCGTGGTTTGTTTTCTCTTATTGGTCCCAGACCTCTATGTGCCCTCTCAATTTGTAAATTCTCCTCTACCTCACCTTCTGGGTCTGCAGTTAGTAGTAGAGATCAAAATATTTTAGCAGTCACTTCTTCACAGTTCTTGTATTTAGCATCTTTTGGGAGACCTCACACTCTTATATTGCATCTTCTGGAGCGATCTTCTAAATCTTCCACTTTCATCTTCTGCTCTTCTTGAACTTGCTTCGCTTCCTCCCATCCTTTTTGTAATTCCTCTATTGCTTCCCCTTGCTGCTCCAACTGGTTTTCCGTTTCTTCTACACAGGTTTCCATATCCACTATGTCCTGTCTAAAAGATTGTATGGTCTCTCTTAATTCATTTTTGACTCCACTTATTTCATTCTTAAGTTCCTCTTTCATCTCTGTCAGCCACATCTTGCGCATTGCTGCCACTCCTGGGCTGCAAGCCCGCTCTATCGCTTCCTCCTGCTCCATTAGTTGTTCAGGCATTAATCTGCCTTCCTTCTCCCCCTCCTTCCCTCCTCTTGGCGATACGTATGAAGATCTAAATTACGCCAGTTTCTTCTTTGCTGACTGTCCGCCTTTTGTTTTATCCATGGTTTCTCTATTACCCCTGAGGTGGGGTGCCAGGTCCTCTGGGGATTTTAAGGGGTTTCTTCCCCAAGTAGTTATTCCGCTGTATTCCTTGTACTTCCTCTTGGAATGTTGTTTTCCTCTGTCCTTTTTATATTGCCTTTCAGTTTCTATTCAACTTACTGTGTCTTTTATTTATTTAACAGTTCTTTTATACCACGCTCGTCAACATCCGTGTGGTTTACAGTTAACAATTCTTGCAAGAGACAATGAGAAATGCCTAGTGCTACATGGAACAGGAACTTGGATCAGTAACTGGGAGAAGTATTTACATGCTCAGCTAGTACAATTGTAGCAGAGAAACTATTTACAAGTTCGATGTTAGGTCAGACTAATTGATTAGTGCAGGTTCTACAGTTATACATTCATCATTATTATCATTCTTGGTTATTACATTTATCAGTATCAACACATGTCGGAGTACCTAATGGAAGGCTCTGTTGTTCGGCTGGCCTTATTCGGTTTGTGAGGTGTTGGGCACTGCGTGAGTGAGTTGGGATGTGGGATGTGGCTGAGATGCATTTGGTTGTGAAAAGTATAGAAGGAATAGGTGGTGCTGGAGGGCTTTCCTGAATTGTGTGAGATCTCTATATTTTGTCTATATTTTATCTGGTAGGCTACTTACTACTTAGCCCAGTTATTCATCTCATCACTGCTGCTTGGCCATGCTCCATTTTGTTTTGTTTTATTCTATGGCCCACTGATAACTCTTTCCCTGCCCTCCTGCTCTAACTGCTTCTCTGGTGCTGTATACCCCTTACGGTACCTGCACTTAAGAACATAAGAACATAAGATATGCCATACTGGGTCAGACCAAGGTCCATCAAGCCCAGTATCCTGTTTCCAATCTAGGTCATACGTACCTAGCAGTTTCCCCAAAAGACACAGGTTCCGCAATGCTTGTACTGGGTCAAGCATTGATATCCTGGGTCCCTTCTTAATAATGGTCTATGGACCTTTCCTCCAGGAACTTGTCCAAACCTTTTTTAAACCCAGCTACACTAACAGCCTTTACTACATCCTCTGGTAACAAATTCCAGAGTTTGATTACACGTTGAGTGGAAAAATATTTTCTTTTATTAGTCTTAGTTTACCCTGTAGCTTCATTGCATGTCCCCTAGTCTTTCTATATTCTGATAATGTAAACAATCGATCTACGTTTACCCGTTCCACTCCGTTCATTAATTTATAGACTTCTATCGTATCTCCCCTCAGCCATCTCTTTTCCAGGTTAAAGAGCCCTAACCTTTTTAGCCTTTCTTCATAGGAGTATCCTTCCATCCCCTTTACCATTTTGGTGGCTCTTCTCTGAACCTTTTCTAATAACGCTATATCCTTTTTAAGATACGGCGACCAGAATTGCACACAATATTCAAGGTGCGGTCTCACCATGGAACGGTATAGAGGCATTATAATATCTTTTGTTTTATTTTCCATTCCTTTCCTTATGATACCTAGCATTTTATTTGCTCTCTTGGCCGCCGCTGCACACTGGGCCGAGGGTTTTAACATGTTATCCACAATGACGCCAAATCTTTTTCCTGGGTGGTGGTTCCTAATGTGGAACCTTGCATCGTGTAACCATAGTTTGGGTTGTTCTTCCCTAGGTGCATAACTTTGCACTTGTCCACATTAAATTTCATCTGCCATTTTGCCATTTTAACTTCAACGTCACCATAGTCGCTCTCAAGGGCCCCGTGCTTTGGGATCTTGTCTCTCTCCTGATTTTTTTTTTGTTGTGTTTTTGTTTTTTGCACGCTCCTCCTCACTGCAGTTCTTTACTCCAGCTGTTCCATGCTGCCTCGTGGCTCCCCTTCTCTACCTTTCCTCTGCTCCTGTGTGTCATGGCTTGTGCTCCATCGCGGCCTCTTCTGCCTTCCCGGCTCTCTGTGTCCCGTTAGTGCACTCACCAGCCCTCCTGCCGTGCTCTGGCCTCTGCCCCTCTGCAACTCCTTGCTCCAGCCCGCCGCGTGGTCCTCCGATCCAGCAGCTCACAACTGTCTGCCGTATGTAGCGGCGCGCCAATTATTATGTTCCTCTTTCCCCCCTCTCGGGGTGTTCCGCTACTGCCCCTCCTTTCATGCTTCTCACTGCTTTCTCATTTAGGGGTATTTTTCCCCCTTTATACAGGCTTTGGCAGTGGAGCTGTATCGCTACACTGCCATTCGTCCCGATGATGTCACCGGAAGTCCAGGTAGCTTTCATTTTAACCCAGCAGAGAGCTTCTAGTTTAAATATAATGCTCATTCAGGGCCTAGTATCAGCAAAGAGTTTTTAGTTTACATTAAAAATTTAGCAGGTAGCTTTCAGTTTAAGTTTAAGACCCAGCAGATAGCTGCTGGTTTAAATACTCAGTCAGGACCTAATATCGACAAAAAGCTTTAATTTAAATCAAATCGGAGTATAACAGCATGAAAGGAAAACAGGGTCAGTATTCTTTGAGCAATAAATTGTTTCTAGAGACTTTTACAAAGAGGCCTTCTAGATAGGGGGGCAAGAGACCTGTGAAATTGTTTTAAATAGGTGTTAAAACCAAGGGACAGATCAAAGGGGTATTTTGAAAGACTCCCTCTATCAAAGCAAGGGCTGTGTGAATCACCCAGGAAATTGGTCACAGATTACCTTAGAAGCACAGGACAGGGTACTGTGTTAGCAGCCAGCTTCTTAATAAGTTGTTTTTCCCTCCCTGACTCCCACCCACCCCTGGGATAATCGTAGCTTTATAGGAGCTTAAACCTCTTAAAGGGAAGGAATACCCATATTCACTCTCAGGTGCAACCGTTTATCCTCATCAGGAATACATTAAGGACCTGAGATTAATGGACTTTGTTCACCTTAAGATTAATTAAACATATTAGTTAGGTTTGCTGGGGATACTTACATTAATAAAAGCTATAAGCAAACAACTTAAATACCTAAACACAACCATAAAACAAGATGCAGACAGCAGTCCAGTAGCGAGATGGGGGCTTTCCAGTCTTTTGCATTGAGTGTCACATGTATGATTTTCTCTCAGTTGGTGAGGGGTCTTATGTATGCAGTAGGTGCAAGGAGCTCTTTGCTCTTGGGGAATGAGTCCAATCTCTGGAGGCTAGAGTAGCAGACTTGGAGGACATAAGGAAGACAGAGAGGTACATAGATGCGACCTACAGAGATGTAGTACTGAAGTCCCATCTCCAGTCTGGCAGCATCCCTGTTGCCATGGAGGGGAGAGGTCACGTGACAGGAGAGCATCACTCTGGTGAGACAGGAAGTGATCCTGTAGCAAGGACCTGTCCTCCAGGTGATGTAAAACCCTCTCGCACCGAGGACGTTTCTCCAGGGCCATGCGCCCGCGAGGGAATGGTTGGGACAGCCATTATAGTTAGTAATTCGATCATTAGGCATGAAGATAGCTGAGTAGCTGGAGGATGTGAGGATTGCCTGTTAACATGCCTGCCTGGTCCGAAGGTAGCAGACCTTGTGTGTCACCTACACAAGGTTTTAGATAGTGCTGGGGAGGTCTGCTGTCTTGGTACATGTTGGTACCAATGACATAGAAAAGTATGCTGTCATGGTTAAATGGGAGACAGCCAACATGGCTTTGGACAAGGAAGATCTTGTTTTACTAATCTGTTATGTTTTTTGGAAGGTGTGAATAAACAGGTAGATATAGTGTATCAACCGACTCACCTTTATCTTGACTTTCAGAAAGCCTTTGACAAGGTCCCTCATCAGAGACTTTTGGCAAAACTAAAAAGTCATGGGATAGGAGGCAGTGTACTATTGTGGATCAGGAACTGGTTAAAAGATAGAAAGCAGAGGATAGGGCTAAATGGCCAATTTTCTCAATGGAGAAAGGTGAATAGTAGAGTACCCCAGGGATCTGTCCTGGGTCTGCTGCTTTTTAACATATTCATAAATGACCTGGAAATGGGAATAACGAGTGAGGTTATCAGATTTGCAGTTGACATATAAAACTATTTAAAGTTGTTAAAACCCAAGAGGATGGTGGAAAATTGCAAGAGGATCTTGATAAATTGGAAGACTGAGCATCCAAATGGCAAATGAAATTTTAATGTGGACAAGTACAAAGTTATGCACCTAGGAAAGAACAACCCAAACTATGGTTACATTATACAAGGCTCCACATTAGGAACCACCGCCCAGGAAAAAGATTTAGGCGTCATCGTGGATGTTAAAACCTTCCGCCCAGTGTGCAGCGGTGGCCAAGAGAGCAAATAGAATGCTAGGTATCATAAGGAAAGGGATGGAAAACAAAACAAAGGATATTATAATGCCTCTGTATCATTCCATGGTGCAACCACACCTTGAATATCGTGTGCAATTTTGGTTGCCGTATCTTTATTTATTTATTTATTTACATTCTCTTATATACCGCACTATTCGGCATCCGCGCGGTTTACATGGAACAAAATGCTCAGTACAAATAACATGTATGAGTTTACAGATAACAGGGAACAAAAAACTTGGATAACAGGGGTAACTATTTACAAAACTTACTACATGGAAACAAAATCAGAGGATGCATAGAAAACATGCTATAAAAATGATATAGCAGAATTAGAAAAGGTACAGAGAAGAGCCACCAAAATGGTAAAGGAGATGGAAGGATACCCCTATGAAGAGAGGCTAAAAAGGTTAGGGCTCTTCAACCTGGAAAAGAGACGGTTGAGGTGAGGTATGATAGAGGTCTATTAATGAATGGAGTGGTACGGGTAAACGTACTTCTATTGTTTACGTCATCAGAATTTAGAAAGACTAGGGGACATGCAATGAAGCTACAAGGTAATCTATTTATAAAGACTAATAAGAGAGAATTTTTTTTCACTCGACGTGTAATCAAACTCTGGAATTTGTTACCGGAGTATGTAGTAAAAGCTGTTAGTGTAGCTGGGTTATAAAAGGTTTGGACAAGTTCCTGGAGGAAAGGTCCATAAACCATTATTAAAAGGGACCCAGGATATCACTGCTTGACCCAGTACAAGCATTGTGGAACCTGTGTCTTTTGGGGAAACTGCTAGGTATTTATGACCTAGATTGGCCACTGTTGGAAACAGGATACTGGGCTTGATGGACCTTGGTCTGACCCAGTATGGCATATCTTATGATGTTATGCTGGGGAGGTTCTGGAGGCCAAATTTAGGCTTTTAGGTAGGAAGTTGAAATCCCAGAACGTCCAGGGTAGCGTTCTCCGAAATGCTTCCCGTTCTACACGCAGGACCCAAAAGGCAGGCAGAGCTCCGGAGTCTTTATGCATGGATGAGACGATGGTGCAAGGAAGAGGATTTTAGATTTGTTAGTAAATGGAGAACATTCTGGGGAAAGGAGGGGCTTTTCCAAAGAGATGGGCTTCACCTTAACTGGGATGGAACCCATGTGCCAAGCCATTAGGTCTCTCAGGACTCAATCCAAGGCTCCACACTACTGTGGGCAAGGAGATTCAGGCCTGTCTTCAGTTTCTGTTCCAGTCCACAAACCTTGCTATCTGCTAGGGACAGAAAATGTTGGCTTCTCTCTGTGCTATATCAGAGGATATACCAGATGATGACATCACTGAAAGTTGTCCAAGTTTGTCTCCACCTGCTGGCAGGGGGTCATAACTCAACAGTGACATGCAACCATACACTATCTCCCGCCAATCCCTCAAAAAAAAAAAAAGAGGCATAAGACAATACTAATAACATGAGATACAAACAGTCTGAGGTGGCATAAGGTAGGCTGATAATGGCGGCAACACTCAGAGGCACTCAGAAATGTTAAAGGCTTCTATTGGCTAGAGGAGGACTGTGCACAGCAGGCTCCATGCACAACTTCGCCAGCAAGTGTGTCTGTATGCTACTGTTATCTACAGGGACCCTCCATTACAGATAAGTAACTTCACCTTTCCAGACAATGCCATGATGGTGGTGTATGTTTACAAATGAGATGAGAGCTCACAATGCCAGTGTGGATTGTGTGGTTGTGGAGCTATGATAGGGCGATCAGATGCTCCTCTGACCAATATCTATAGTGCACATTGCAACTGTCAATGATGTCGGAGTCCACTTCCTAAGATGGAATTCCGTGGATCCAGGTGAGTGAAGGTTTAGCCCTCACATATGTGATCATAGTGGTCCTTCCATGTGATATCCAGTCATGAGAATGCCAGACTTTAACGCCCTACCTCAGGAGTGACCTCGAAGCAATGCTGTCTGTTTCCCTTCCTTTCCCTGTCTTTGGCACAGGTTTCGGGCCTATTTGGCCCTAGTGATCCTTACACTGCCTGCAAGGCCAGTCCAGGGCCATAATGTGGATTTCTGAATCCAGTGGAGGATGATCCCTCTTTCTGTTTCATTGTCATTTTTATTTACTTATCATAGCATTTTGTGATTTTGATTTTTTTTAAATGTGATTTTAATTTTGTTACAGGTTCTTTTGTTTTTGTTTTTTTTGGTCCTCTTTCCCCAAAGGGATGTGTTTACACGTGCTTCCATATACGCATAGCATTGGCTGTATATGTATATTTTTATTTTTAAATATTAAAAGTGCATTGCTGATTCAGGCAAATGCAGAAACTTAGATTCTTAATATGTCTGAATTGTATTTCTAAGTATTTTATGGGTCCTAATTAATTTGTGCTTTAACAACTTAATAAAGTTGCTCTTATCTGTTGGTTGTGTCTTTTACCACTCTGTTTAATCTGATTGTTCCTGGGTGGTAGTATTTGCCACTTGTGTTTTGCTAATTCTCCAGGGCTTTTACCTTTTAATTACTAGGGGTTGGTGGAAAGCCTCTTAAGTGGAGGGGACCATGGCAGAGATCAGTGACCTGGACCGGCAGATAGAACAACTGCGTCGCTGCGAGCTCATCAAGGAGAGTGAGGTGAAAGCATTGTGTGCCAAAGCTCGGTGAGTACTGTACAATCCTGTGCACATGAGCACTGCATACTCCTTTCTCTTGCAAAGCTCTCAAAAACTAATGATCCTCCTTGCACATCACCGAGAATTATGATGACCTATAAACTGATTTTGGTCACAGTATAAGTGGAAAATTTATCAGATTGGCATGATAGATCTCCGGGAACAGCAGGGATCAGTCTTCACATACAGGAATGCAGTCTTCACATATGGGTGAACTTTACTGACTGAGCCTGCACGGGAATGCTCCCCAGCATCCAGTAGGAAAGCTTTTGGGAGCACTCCACTACATCTGCGTGCCTGCCTTCCTAACTTCTCTCCTCAGTTCTAGGTGAGTACGCTTTCTGCTTTGGTCCACTGCAAAATTTAGGAGAGGCATTTTGGCAGAGATTGTTCAGACAGCAGATTTTCATTTTTTAACTTCTGCTCTTATGTTCACTCCCTGTGGTAGGCACATGTTATGGACATACTGACAGTTAATTTTCCCATACTATAGCTTGCCATGAGTTTATTTTAATCTTTGTGTAGTGGGATGAGGGGGGATTCTGGGTGCAGTTTATGGTATAGGTGCTTCCTAGACCAGTCTTGAGGCAAAGAGAATATAACGAGAGTGAAATGGTAAAATAGCCAGGTTGTATGTGCTTTGGTAGTAATACACCAGGGTGCCAGGCTGATTCCTCAGTGACTAGTTTTGCCACAGGAGAAGGTAGGTTCAGTTCCCAGGCTAAGCTGCTACTATTGGGTTAGTATTTCATTTTCATTTATTTCTTGCCCATCTCTCAGCTTCTGAGTGAGTCGTGAAAAACATTAACTTTTTTAAAACAATTAGACCAAACAAAAACAGCGTAAAATGTTACAATATTGCATTTCAAGTGCCCATTGTTATGCAATGGTAATATTTAGTAACTGGATTTAGGGCTTACTCTTGCAGGGTTTCAAAGGCAGCGCTGATACATTGGTCTCCAACTGAGAATTGTCACTACAGTGACATAGCTAAGTGCGTTGGAAAATGGGGATATGAAATAGGGAGAAAATGCAATGTAATTACAAATGCTTTTGGTTCCATAGCTCAACAAAATTGATTCCAGTCAAACTAGAAGCCCAAAAGAAGCAAAAGGAATCTGCCAAAATGGTGGGTGGAGGGGGGGGGGGGTGGTGGTAATCAACTACTGTCCAAGTCCTGAGCATAAGGCGGCCTTGGATAATATTTGTCCTAAAAGCTTGTCTTTCTCTACGGTCCCTTCTCCTGAATATGGCCTCTAACTTCCATATAGAAAGTAATCTACGAATGATGAAAGCCACTCTGAAGAGAATGCAGAGATTAAGTAGTGATGTTCTATTGAAATCGCATCTTGAGATTCCTTCTTTATAGCTGCAGTGGCTGAGTTCATGGTGCTTGTACATCTAGTAGGTAGTAACGTGTTATATATTCTATTGTGTGATTATTTTTATTTAAAAAAAAATCCATATCACCTTGTTAGACCAGACCAGACAAGTGGGTTGTGTTCCCCTACCAGCAGATTAGTGGAGACAAAGAACCAATGAAAAGGCCAGGTTTCAATGACATTACTCCCATACTTCTATCTGCCTCAGCCAGCAGAGGTTTCTTCAATATTTCTTAGTCTGCAGCAGATTATGGGTGGAGGAAAGGTCCTTAAACAATTATTAAAGAGGACCTGGGAAATTGTCTACTTGCCCTGGGACAAGCATTGTGGAACCTGTGTGCCTCCTTAGGAACCTGCCAGGTACATGTCTGGATTGGCCACTGTTTGAAACAGGATACTGGGCTTGATGGACCTTGATCTGACCCAGTAAGGCAGTGTTCCCTCTAATTTTCTGTAGGCTGTGTGCGCATAAAATATCAGCTGTGTGCAGCTTTTGAAGGAAGGTTAAATTTTTGTGCGCCACATAACGACACTCGGAGTTATATACTTTAAAATTTGACTACACATCAGAATACAGTATGTACACCACACTGATTTTAATCAAATTAAATGAAAATAGACAATTACTAAATGAAGCGGGAAATTTCCAGTAATTACAATCATAACTTTTTAAATTTTAAGACATCTGTGTTGTTTTCTATCAGAATCAGAGCCGTAATTTTTGTGCGCTCTGTTGTAAAGTATGTGCGCTCGCTCAGCGAGGTGTGTGCGCGCGCACACGCGCACAGCTTAGAGGGAACAGTGCAGTAAGGCATTTCTTATGTTCTTATGAGTGCCTCTGTTTTCCTCTCTCGAGGGCAACCTCTCTAGGGACATGCTGATAAGACTGGTCTTGAGCTCAAGGATGGTGCTGCTGCAAATAAGACTGGTAGCACTGCAGTGGGTAAAACTGTTGAAAGTAACTATAATGGAAAGGGTGATAATAAGATGACAGAGGGGGACAGCGAGAGGAGGAAGCTGCCTCTGCTAGGACCGTGGAGGAGAATGGTCCTTGATCTCTGAGACCACCTCTTGGACCCAAAGAGACTGTCACCCTGACAGGGAGTGTCAGCCAAGGAGTCATGTAGATCCTCATGCAGACCAGACTATGTAGTCAGAGATGTCATACGTAGCACGAATTATGTGATGAAGGGCTTCATACAAGTCTGCAGCGAGGAAAGCTGGACCCGCTAAAGAAGGGTCATCCAGCTGCAGGAGAAGGTCATGGAGGTAGTGCAGCTGATGAGCTGCTGTGCACATAGCAAGAGTACTGCTCTGGTAGGATTTACACCCCATAGCATTTAAGGTCCACTTCCAATTCATACTGCTAGACCAGTCCAGACAAATGGGTTGTTTCCCCCTGCCAGCAGATTCTGGAGACAGAGAATTCTACCAGAGCTTTGATAGGCTGGACTCTGGTGATAGGGCTGTACCCCTAGGGGTCTCCCTCAGTATTTCTCTGTCTCCAGCAGATCTCGTGGCCTTTTTTCTTTCCTCTTCAAAAGGATTATTTTATTTTCTTTCCTTAAGATTCAAAGTTTAAGTTTTGGATTTTCACTGTGGTGATCTTAAAATTGAAGCCAGGGTGTTTGAAGCTGAGCTCCTGTCTCTAACAGTTGAGCTCGCTTCTTGAAGGAATTCCCAGCATCTTGCCTCGAGGGCTTGTTTGCTGGAGGAGGGGCTGCCTAAAATCACATTCCAGTTCATACTGCTAGACCAGTCCAGACAAACGGGTTATGCACCCCTGCCAGCAGATCTTGGAGACAGAGAAATCTCCAGGAACAAGCAGGAATGAGTCCTCACATATGGGTACGTCGGTACCGACGGAGCCTGCGCGGGAAAGCTCCCCAGCTTCCCAAAAGGAAAGCTTTTGGGGCTTCCCACAGCGCATGCGCGCTGCCTTCCCGCCTTCCTGACCAACTCTCCTCAGTTTTTCTTTTTCCGCGGAGCCAGCAGGTCGTGTTCCTGTCACCGCTCAAGAATTTCTTGTTTTAAAAGTTGTTCTGACCGCGTATCTGCCTTCCCCGATTCCGAACCGGTACCGCCGGTCTTTACTTCTTTGTTTCTTTAAAAAATATATATATATATTTTTTTCTTTTTCCACACTTGGTGTATTTCTTTTTGTAAGGCCTACCGGCCTTTACAAATTCTCCCTCATGGAGAAACCATCTTCTGGTTTTAAAAAATGCACCAAGTGCTCTGGTACTATTTCAGTCACAGACACCCATGAGTGGTGTCTTAAATGTTTGGGCCCTGACCATTCGGTTCCGGATTGTCCATCCTGCTCTCTGATGTCCAAACGGGGCTTACAGAACTGAGCAGCTAAATTTCATGTGCTGTTTTCCACAGATAATCCAGCATCAGCATCATCCAGGTCTTCATCTCCGGATGGATCTCAGGTAACCAAACATTCCTCGGGCAAGTCTTCAAGGGGCAAATCTCCCTCAAAGCAGAGAGAGGCCCTTGGGTTCGACCCTGAAGACCCTGCCCCAGCCAAACAACCCCGGCGGGAAGCTCCGGCTTCCAAAGCTCCTCCTATGGGGTTACAGGTTGACATCGATGGCACGGCCTCGACCGATCACCTGTTAGACTGCTCTGGGGTACCGGCTCAAACCGGTACCGACATCCAGGCAGTTGTGGCGTCAATGGGTACTACGGTACAATCCATGCAGCAGGCCATAATGGCTTTTATTAATGCTGCGACGCCCTCGGTACCGCAACGGTCGGTTCCGACCCCGGTTCCGATACCACAACCGATACCGGTACCCAGAGCATCTACTTCCAGTAGAAGGCCGGTACCGGTTTTTGCTTCCCGCGATATTCTCGGTACCGACCCGGCTCCCGGTACGCCCGAGGTCGAAATCGGTCGGTACCCGTATCAATCTCTGGAAGCAAGTAGGCGATACTTCGAGTCTTCTGAGGATGCCGATCCCTCAGATGATTCTGATGAAGCATCCCTTATTCTTCCTGAGGAGCCTTCTTCCCCAAAGAGAAGAATGTCTCCTCCAGAGGACTTGTCCTTTCAGGACTTCATCTTGGAAGTTGCCAAGGGACTTTCCATTACAGTATCCTCTGAAACGGAACCTAGAGCTCAAAAATTAGACATTTTAGGATACTCTAAGGTTCCCAAAGAGGCAGTCACCTTACCCATTTATAATATTCTCCAAGAACATATGATGGATTTATGGGAGGCTCCTCTTACACTATCTCCACATTCTCGTCGGTTGGATACCATGAATCGGGTCCCTCCTTCTCCTGGTTTTCAAAAAAACCAGCTTCCTCACCATTCTATTGTGGTGAAGTCTGCTATGAAAAAGATTAAGAGTACCAAAAGGCACTCTTCTACCCCTCCAGGAAGAGAATGTAGAACTTTGGATGCTTTTGGCAGGAAAATCTTTCAGGCTAGTATGCTTATTGCCAGAATCAACTCCTACAGCCTCTATATGGGCATGTTTCTAAAGGAGCTTGCTCTTAAAGTACAAGATTTTCTCCCCTTTATTCCAGAGGATAGAAAAGAGGAGTTCCTGATTCTGTTAAAGCATATCCAAGATGTGTCAAAGTTCTCCAATAGGGCTGCCTTTGACTCTTTTGAGGGTGCTAGTAGAGCATCTGGCATAGCCATAGCTGCTCGTCGAATTGCTTGGCTCCAGGCCTCTGACCTGGAATCCTGGGTGCAAGATGGCCTAGGCAATTTACCTTGTACAGGTGAAAATCTCTTTGGCAAAGAGTGGCAAGTCAAAGCCATTCAAATGGATGCAGAGAATGCTGCTTTGGATAGACTCTCTAAGTCTACTTCACTCCCTGCCAAAAAGAAGTCTTTTAAGAAATCTTTCTACAAAAAGCCTAGATTTGGTTCCAATGCTGGCCAGTCATCCGCTCAAGTTCGCTTTGTTCCTAAGCGACAGCAGACTAAACAGGCCAGAACAAAGCCTGCAGCAGCTGCTACGCTTCAACAGTCCCAACTCCCTCAGGGTTTTTGACTTACTTCTAGAGAACATACCCTTTCTGGCTCTGCAGCAACCAGATCCTCTCACCATTCCAGGAAGGCTGACTCATTTTGCTCCCAGATGGGAACAGATTACATCAGAGCAGTGGACCCTCTCTATCATCAGAGAGGGATACAAACTGCATTTTTCCAGCCTTCCTATCTATCCCAGGGTGAGACATTTCATCTCTCCCCCATCTCTCCTACAACTGTTGGATCAGGAGGTGAATACCCTGCTTGCCCAAGGGGCAATAGAACAGGTTCCCCTCCTCCAACAGGGCTCAGGGTTCTACTCCCCCTATTTTCTGATACCAAAGAAAACAGGAGGACACAGACCCATCCTAGGTCTGAGAGAATTAAACAAATTCCTGTGCAAGGAAAAATTCAAAATGCTCTCTCTAGGTATTCTCCTTCCTTACCTTCAGAGTCAGGACTGGCTTTGTTCTCTAGACCTAAAGGATGCGTACACACATATACTCATCCACCCATCCCACAGAAAATTCCTTCGATTTCTGTTCCAGGGAAAACATTTCCAGTACAGAGTACTCCCCTTCGGTCTAGCCTCTGCTCCAAGAGTGTTCACAAAATGCATGTCAGTAGTGGCTGCATTTCTACGCACTCAGGGAATCTTTGTCTTCCCATACGTAGACGACTGGCTCATCCGAGCTCCATCTCAGTCTCAGGCTCAGACTTCCCTGGACCACACCATCTGCATTCTGCAGTATCTGGGACTTGTCATCAATCTGCCAAAGTCTCAACTCACCCCTACTCAATCCCTAGAATTCAAAGGGGCCTGGTTAGATACCACCACAGCAAGGGCCTATCTTCCCCAGGCACGTTGCCACCGGCTAGTGCACCTGGCCTCTCAGATTCAGTCCAGAACTCACTTGACAGCCCAAGAGATGTTACAATTGCTAGGCTACATGGCCTCCACAGTTCATGTGGTGCCTTATGCTCGCCTGCATATGAGAGCAGCTCAATGCACTCTGTCCACTCAGTGGACCCAAGCATCAGGAGCTCTCTCCGACCAAATAGAAACCTCCAAACATCTCTTTGGGTCTCTCCAGTGGTGGATGTCCATTCAAAACCTGTTGCTGGGGTCCCCCTTCCAACCACTACCACCCCAGGCAACCCTCACTACAGATGCCTCCCAGACAGGCTGGGGAGCTCATCTTCAAGACCTCTCCACTCAAGGCCTTTGGTCTCCGCAGGAGACTGCCCTTCATATCAACCTTCTGGAGCTTCGAGCAATTTTTCTTGCTCTCAAGGTCTTTCATACCCTCCTCTACAACATGACAGTGCTTGTTCATACCGACAATCAAGTAGCCATGTTCTACGTAAACAAACAAGGAGGGACTGGCTCTCTGTCGCTTTGCAACGAAGCTCTCAGACTGTGGGCCTTCGCCAGAGAGCATCAAATCCATCTCCTGGCAGTATATCTCCCAGGAATTCAAAACTCTTGGGCAGACAGACTCAGCCGAGTTCTGCTTCCACACGAGTGGTCCCTGCACATGGATCAGGTACTCAAAATCTTTCAGAAATGGGGAACCCCGGACATAGACCTCTTTGCAAGTCCGTGGAATGCCAAACTTCCACGGTTCTGTTCCAGAACTCCGTGTCAGGGGGTTCAGGCCAGGGATGCCTTCCTCCTTCATTGGGGTCAGGGCCTCCTATATGCCTTTCCACCCATTCCTTTGATTCCCAAGACTCTGTTCAAACTGCAGAGGGATCACGGATCTATGATCGTCATAGCTCCACGCTGGCCACACCAAGTGTGGTTCCCTCTACTTCTGCATCTCTCCCAGGGTTCCTCCCTAGACCTGGGAGCTGCTCCAGACCTTCTGTCTCAGGAGGAGGGGACTTTGTGGCACCCAAACCCCAAGTCCCTCCACCTCAGAGCATGGTTACTGAAGGCCTAGACCTTCAAGACTTAAATGTCTCTCAACAAGTGAAAGATATCCTCCATGCTTCCAGAAAACCTTCCACAAGGCGTTCTTATGCTTTTAAATGGAAGAGATTTTCCATTTGGTGTGCTCAAAAGGATCTTGATCCTTTTGCTCTTCCTATCAATTCTCTATTGGAATATCTCCTGCATCTCTCCAATGCAGGCCTTAAAACGAATTCAGTAAGGATCCATTTGAGTGCTATTGCAGCATCCCTCAAGCCTCTCAATGGACAATCTATTTCCTCTCATCCTCTTATTGCAAGATTCATGAGAGGCCTAACTTTAACTAAACCTCCTATTAGGCCTCCTCCGGTGGCATGGGACTTAAACTTGGTTCTTGGTCAGCTTATGAAGCCACCTTTTGAACCCTTAGCCACTACCTCCTTGAAATTTCTTTCCTGGAAGGTTATTTTCCTCATTGCAGTCACTTCAGCTCGTCGCATCAGTGAGCTGCAAGCCTTAGTGGCGAATCCACCCTATACAAGGTTCCATCATGATAAGGTAGTCCTTAGGACAAATCCACACTTTATGCCTAAAGTGGTTTCACCTTTTCATCTTAATCAAGAAGTATACCTACCTGTCTTCTTTCCAGCTCCTCATGCATCCAGTGCAGAGCGGAACCTTCATACTCTAGATTGTAAAAGAGCTCTTGCCTTTTACCTCCATAGGACTCAGCCACATCGAAAGTCTTCCCAACTTTTTGTTGCTTTCGATCCTTCTCATTTGGGACTTCCAGTCTCAAAACGAACACTTTCCAATTGGATTGCTCAGTGTATTTCGTTTGCTTACCAGAGTAAAAACATTTCTCTGGAGGGCCATGTCACAGCTCACAATGTGAGAGCCATGGCCACCTCTATGGCTCATCTTCACTCTGTATCCATAGATCAGATCTGTCGAGCAGCCACCTGGGCCTCGGTTCATACCTTCACAGCCCATTACTGCTTGGATAAGGACTCCTGCCGGGATGCCTTATTTGGTAAGGCTGTCCTCAAACACCTGTTCCATTCTTAAACAACTCCTGCCCACCTTCCCTTAATGGATGCCTGAGATCCATCGGAAGATGAAATACCTACGGAGGGGATCTCCCAGGCATCTCAGCTAGGGAGTCCCCATATGTGAGGACTCATTCCTGCTTGTTCCTGGAGATAGCACAGTTACTTACCTGTAACAGGTGATCTCTGGGAACAGCAGGAATAGTCCTCACAACCCACCCACCTCCCCTAGGAGTTGTATCTCTTTCTCTTCCTTTCCTCTCTCTATTGTCTCCGCTTTAAACTCGAACTGAGGAGAGTTGGTCAGGAAGGCGGGAAGGCAGCGCGCATGCACTGTGGGAAGCCCCAAAAGCTTTCCTTTTGGGAAGCTGGGGAGCTTTCCCACACAGGCTCCGTCGGTACCGACGTACCCATATGTGAGGACTATTCCTGCTGTTCCCAGAGATCACCTGTTACAGGTAAGTAACTGTGCTTTCTACCAGAGCTCTGATAGGCTGGAGCTTGGTGATATAATCCTACCCCTAGGGGTCTCCCTCAGTTTTTCTCTGTCTCCAGCAGATCTGGATGCTTTTTTTTTTAACTCCTTCAAAAAAATTTAAGATGCATTCTGACCAGGGTCATCAGGCATACCACACTTCCGGTTGAGGGCGGAGTGGCGCTCCGCGACCAGCAAGACCTAAAGAGTTGGGAGGCTGCTGAAGACGGGTTTTCCTTCACCCGCTATTTCCTTCTTGCAGGGGTGTGTAGAGGTCTAGCAGCTCAGGCCTCCCTTCACTGGATTCAGCAGCTTCCAGGTGTTCCCGAGTTGGTTCATTTTGAATCCATCGCTGCATTCCGGGCAGAGGCATTCTGTGATCTCTTGCGGCTCAGCTCGCTTCCTAGCACCGGTGTCGGTAGCTCGGAGATGGCTCAGCCTGCGGCAATGGGCAGCAGATGTTGCTTCATTTCCAGGCTCCAGCGTTTAGATGCCATTCGTCCCGGTCCACCGTTGGAAGGAGGACTGGGCCGTTACTCTGTCTATTTTGGGATGCTTCAGGTCCTGGATTTTCTAGGGGCTGGGTGCGACACTCGTCGGGGGCGGGTGTTTCTACCTCAGGAACATTTTCAGAAGATCTCTCTTCAGCTCCGCCGCTGCTTGGATCAAGCGGCACCTCGGCCTTGGGGGCTACCTTCAACTCTTGGGGTCCTTGGCAGTAACGATAGCCCTCGTTCCGTGGGCGGAAGCGCACATGCTCTGCTTGCCGACGGCGCTTCTATCTCGTTGGTCGCTGGTGTCGGACAGTTAACTAATCCGGTTACCTTTGCTTCTGCCAGTGCACCGCAGCCTCCGCTGGTGGCTTCAGGCACACAGTTTTCTACGGGGGGTCCCTCTGGAGTCTCTGCGCTGGATCTTGGTGACGCCAGTCGCCGACCTCTCCGGTTGGGGAGCGCCTTGCGGCTTGGCCTCGGCGCAGGGGAGTTGGTCACCTCACGCAGCCCAAGGGTCTATCAATCGTCTCGAGACGCGGAAAGTGCGCTTCGCCCTTCTTCAGTTTCAGCCTCTTCTGCGGCGGCGTGCGGTTCGGTTCCTGTCCGACGCCACGACGGTTGCTTACCTACGCCGCCTAGGCGGCACGCAATGTCCAGATGTCTCACAAGAGAGGCGTTTGCTCCTCCCGTGGGCGGAGGAACATCTTCAGGCTATCGGCGCAGCACATCGCAGGCGTGAACAATGTGTAAGCCAATTTTCTCAGCCGGCACTCTCTGGAGCCCGGGGGCTGGGCTCTGCAGCCGGATGTGTTCCGGTCCATTGTTCACCTGTGGGCACTGCCGACCATGGATCTAATGGCTACGGCGCAGACTGCCAAGGCTTCGCTGTACTTCGGCCATTGGAGGGACGAGGGAGCGCACGGCATAGATGCTCTCTCTCAACCGTGGCTGGCTCATCTTCTCCTGTGTGTTTTCCCTCCCTGATCAGTGATATGCATAGTTCTCCGGCGGCTCCGAGACCGTCGCGGCCCTGTACTCCTGCTGGCTCCGAATTGGGCTCGCGGACCATGGTATGCGGATCTCTTCTGTCTGTCTGGGGCGTGGCTGCTCCGCCTCGAGGCGTTTCTCGGCCTTCTGATTCACGGACCGGTGGAGATGGAAGACCCAGCTCCTTACTCGCTTTCGGCCTGGCTATTAACCGCCGCCGGTTTGCTCGCTACGGCTCTTCGCCTAGTGTGGTCGTGGCGCTTCTCACTGCGTGGCGGTCTTCCACGATGCTGACTTACGCTCGGGTTTGGCGTCTCTTGATGGTTAGTGTTCGCAAAATAACCTCACACCCTGGCGTTGCGGTATTCCGGACATCCTGTCCTTTTTACAGGCCGGAGTGGATAAGGGATTAGCATTCAATTCCTTGCGAGTACAAATGGTCGCTTTAACTTGTTTTCGGGGTCCTATACCGGGGCGATCGATAGCTTCGTATTCGGACGTGTCTCGGTTTCTCCGCGGAGTTGGGCCTTCCGGCCTCCTCTGCGTTCGCCTGTGCCGGCGTGGGTTCTCGTGCTTGTCCTCTGTGCCCTCGTTGCTCCTCCCTTTGAGCCTCTGAGGGCCTGTTCTCTTTTAGATTGGACTCTGAAGGCAGTCTTCTTGGTGGCCATAACTTCGGCACGCCGTGTTTCTGAGCTCCAGGCTCTCTGTGTCGAGATCCCTATCTCTCGTTTTCCTCCAAAGGCGTTTCTCTGAGAACTGTCCCTTCCTTTGTTGCCCAAAGTGCTGACGCCGTTCGCTGTTGACCAGCCTCTTTCCTTTCCGTCTTTTCCAAAGATGCAGTGTGACAGTGGTCGGTCTCCGCTGCGGGCGATGGACCTTAAGAAGGTTCTTTTTCGGTATCTGGGGGTCGCCAGACCCTTCCATATGACTGTTCCTCTTTTGTCTTGTTCGCGGGTTCTCGTCGGGGATCCGCAGCCTCCGAATCTACCATTTCTAGATGGGTTACGGAGGCCATTGAGGCGGCGTACCTTCTTCAAGGAGAACAAGCTCCACCGGGACTGCGTGCTCACTCCTCTCGGGCGCAAGCAACTTTGTAGGCCGGGAGGTCTCATGTAGTTCCTCTCGATATTCACCAGGCGGCGACTTGGTCATCGCTGTCCACCTTTGTCGGTCATTATAGGTTGGACGTTCATGCCCGTCAGGAAGTCCGTTTTGGAGTTGCTGAGCTGTCGGCGGCCATGCCCCCCCTTGAAAGCAGGTAGCTTGGGTACTGCCCGTTTGTCTGGACTGGTCTAGCAGTATGAACTGGAAGGAGAAATTTCACTTACCGTTAATTTCCTTTCCTGGAATACTGCTAGACCAGTCCAGGACCCGCCCTGCTGTTGGTTGGAGTGCCGCTGGTGCGGTGCAGCCGCCGACCGCGGTTCTTCTCTTTGCCGGTATGCCTCGCCTTGGGCAGTCCATGGGTTCGTAGGTGGATACTGTTTTCAGCTCTAGGGAGTTCTTCGGCTCCCTTGTATATAGTTCACTTGGGACCCTCTGGGGTGATGTTACAGTTCATGTTGCATTAGCTTGTGGACGTAACTGAGGGAGACCCCTAGGGGTAGGATTATATCACCAGGCTCCAGCCTATCAGAGCTCTGGTAGAATTCTCTGTCTCCAAGATCTGCTGGCAGGGGTGCATAACCCGTTTGTCTGGACTGGTCTAGCAGTATTCCAGGAAAGGAAATTAACGATAAGTGAAATTTCTCCGTCATAACTTAGACTGATTTTAGTAGTGTGTTACCTGGGACTCCGATTCCGACTCGGCCCTTGACTTCACGGCAAGCACCAAAACTGTAAGTTACAGCCTTTCCTGTCTGACTCCTGACGTTCCGTGGTAGAGAAAACCGCCTTTCTTTATTTTACCTTTTCAGGGTCGAAGCTGAGACGGTTCCTGCTTCTCCTCCCCCATATTTTCTTTTTCGCATTGTTTTTGGCCAAATTCGCCATTAATTTAAGTAGTTCTGTGGGAATCAGTTTTTTGCGGCGGCCATTTTATTTTGCCGCGGCCTCCGGTTTTTGGCGGGAATCAGAGGGTTTTATTTTTTGCCTGTTGCAGTGGCAGTTTGCTTGCTAGTGGTTCCCTACAACTCGTTTGGGCAAACGAACTCTGGCCTTGGAGGAATTTGGTGATTAGCGTTCTTAAAAAAAAACAAAAACAAAAAAAAACAGTGCAAACACCTAGCATAACGGCACCATGCCTTCCTCTGGGCAGAGGTGCATTGGCTGTAATAAAAAACAGAAGGAACTTAGCAACCAGCTCTGTCCAGCCTGTTTGGTTCACCCTGGGGAGTCTTCGTCTGCCTTGCCCCTTCAGGGGACGACGGCTTCTACCTTGCCCATGTTGGAGGGGCTGCGTCCTTCCTCCTCCCCTTTGCAGTCGCAAGGGGCTCCGCCCTTGACCCCTCAGGCTCCTTCTCTCCCCTTGCAGCCTGCTTTGCCCTCTGAGGAGCAGCTCTTGGCATTATTTCGCCAAGCCTGGGCGCTATGGCATTCAGAGTCATCGGCGCCTGCGACGCAGCCTCTGTCCGCGGCGCATGCGTCACTGCCTCTGTCTGCAGACCCCAAGAGGTCCCGGAGTTCCGCAGGCCTCAAGGGGGGTCGTCTTCCTAAGGGGTTGCAGTTCCTTAGGGAAGAAGAGATGGACTCTGAAGTTGACAAGTCCTCTGCGGACGGTGCAGACGAGTCCTCGGGTCGCGAGGATGGCGAGTACTCTCCGTCTGATTCATCTATTCCAGTGCAGGAGGATTCGCAGGACATAAGACTCTTTCGGAAGGAAGAGTTGTCCGCCCTAATTGAGCAGGTTTCGGTGGTGCTCTGTCTTTCGAATCCTCCTGAGCCACAGCCCTCGCAATCTCAGTCTCACGCGGATCCCATTTTGCTGGGCATTCGTAAGCCTTCAAAGTCTTTTCCATTTCCTTCGGAATTACAACAGATAGTGTCCCGGGAATGGGATTCGCCGGATATTCAGTTGCGCAACGCCCGTCGCCTGGGACAGTTATATGTGTGGTCTCCTGAGACACTGGAGCAATGGCTCGCTTATCCAAAGGTAGATGCCTTGGTGACGGGTGTTACTAAACACACCACCATTCCAGTGGAAGGAGGTGCAGTGCTCAAGGATCCGCAGGACAGGAAGGTAGAGAACATGCTGAAGACGGCTTTCTCCTCCTCTTCTCTGGCCCTTCAGGCGACGGTGTGTGGTGGTTTGACAGCCCGCACCTTTTTGCGCTGGGTTCAACGCCTGCCAGAAGATTCGTCTCTCGGTCGCCTGGAGTCCGCTACAGCAGTTTTGGCCGACACCTTCTATGATTTGCTGTGTCTTTCTGCTCGCTCGATTGCAGCTGTGACAGTGGCCAGGCAGTGGCTATGGCTCCGCCAGTGGGCGGCGGATGTGGTTTCCAAGGCTAGGCTCTCCAAGTTGCTTTTTAAGGGGAAACTTCTGTTTGGTGAGGAGCTTGACAAGCTCGTAAAGGATCTTGGGGAGGTTAAGCCTCAACGGTTGCCTGAGGATTACACCCAAGACCTCTTCTCGCAGGACTTCTCGAGCGCAATCTTTTAGGCATTTTTCCAGGAATACAGACTTCCGCAGATATAGTTCATTCAAACCCCCCAGGTCTACTGGGCCGTCCCATCGCTATGGGCAGAAAATGCAGTCCTTTCGGGGTGCCCGAAAGGGCTCAGAGTCCTACTCCAGCGCGGGAAAGTTCTCTGGAACCCCGCGCGCCTCCCGCTGACGGGACGAGAGGCCCACTCGGGTTGTTGCCACCGGTGGGAGGTCGGCTGGCAATGTTTTTTCCAGAGTGGGCATGGATAACCTCCGATTGGTGGGTTCTCGACAGCGTTTCTGGGGGTTATGTACTCGAATGCGGACGGCCCATTCACGAGGCCTTCCTGGTCTCTCCAGCTGGGTCTCCCGAGAAAAGGCTTATCATTCAAGGCACCCTACAGCGTCTTCTTTATTTGAACGCCATTTGTCCAGTGCCCTCCCCAGAAAGAGGGCTGGGTCGGTACTCTATATATTTCGTGGTGCCCAAGAAAGATGGTTCCTTTTGCCAAATTCTGGATCTCAAGGGGGTAAACCGCAGCCTTCGCGTGCCTCATTTTCGCATGGAAACTCTTCGATTGGTCATCCAAGCGATGCGCAAGGGCGAGTTCCTCACTTCGCTCGATCTCGCAGAAGCGTATTTTCACATTCCCATCCGGGTCAAACATCAACGCTTTCTGAGATTCACGGTGCTTGGAGAACATTATCAGTTTCGCTCAATGCCCTTTGGATTGGCTTCGGCGCCCCGGACCTTTTCCAAGATAATGGTGATGGTGGCAGCAGCCTTGCGCAAGCAGGGAATCAGAGTGCATCCCTACCTGGACGGTTGGCTGATTCGAGCCGACTCGCTACCGGAAGCGTGCAGAACTATTGCCCGGGTGGTCCAGTTCTTAGAAAGCTTAGGTTGGGTGATAAATCGCACCAAGAGCTGCCTCCAGCCGACTCAGGTAATCGACTTTCTCGGGGCTCGCTTTGACACTCAACCGGGGGCGGGTATTCCTGACGCTGGAGCGTTTCGGGAAACTCTCGTCTCAGCTGCAGCTCTTCCTGAGTCAGGAGGCGCCTCGAGCCTGGGACTATCTTCAACTCTTGGGATCCATGGCAGCTACCATCGATCTGGTTCCTTGGGTCAGAGCACATATGCGCAGTTTGCAGACGGTTCTTCTGTCTCGCTGGTCGCCAGTGTCGGAGGACTATCAGGTTCGACTACCTCTCCAGTCTGCGGTCAGGCTCAGCCTGCGTTGGTGGCTCCGGCCGCAAAATCTCTTCAGGGGGGTTCCCTTGGAGACTCCTCGCTGGGTGTTAGTGACAACAGATGCAAGTCTCTCCGGCTGGGGTGCGCATTGCGGCTCGCACATGGCGCAAGGGATTTGGTCTCCTCGGGAGAACTCGGTGGTCCATCAGTCGCCTCGAAACGCGAGCTGTGCATTTAGCCTTGCTGAAGTTTCGACCCTTTCTTCTGCATCGATCGGTCCGGATCCTGTCTGACAACGCTACAACGGTGGCGTATCTCAACCGTCAGGGCAGGACAAAATGTCCAGGGGTATCGAAAGAGATGTGTCTTCTCCTCCCGTGGGCGGAGAAGCATCTCCAGGCCCTTTCGGCTCAGCATATCGCGGGGATGAGCAATGTCAAAGCCGATTTCCTCAGCCGACATACCCTGGATCCGGGGGAATGGACTCTCGACTCGGAACCCTTTCGAGCGATTGTTCACAGGTGGGGTCGGCCGGCGGTGGATCTCATGGCCACAGCGGCGAATGCCAAAGCGCCGATTTTCTTCAGCCGTTGGCGAGTCAGCGGAACGCATGGGATAGATGCCCTGTCGCAGCCGTGGCCGACCCACCTTCTTCTGTATGTCTTCCCGCCGTGGTCCATGATCGGGGAAAGTTCTCCAGCGGGTCAGAGCACCAGAGACCAGTGATTCTGGTGGCTCCGGATTGGCCTCGGAGGCCGTGGTATGCGGATCTCGTCAGGTTGGCTTGGGCACCACCTCTGAGTCTCGGATCCATTCCAGGTCTCCTACAGCAGGGACCGGTCACCATGGAAGACCCGGCTCCTTACTTGCTTATGGCTTGGCTCTTGAATGCAGTAGGTTAGCTCATAAGGGCTACTCGCCTAGTGTAGTAGCGACCATGCTCAAAGCCCGTCGATCGTCAACTTCCTTGGCATACGTGCGGGTCTGGCGCCTGTTTGAGGCTTGGTGTTTGCAGCATCACGTCTCTCCTTGGCGGTGCGGTGTTTCGGATGTGCTTTCCTTCTTGCAAGCCGGCCTGGAAAAAGGCTTGGCGCTCGGGACCTTACGGGTTCACGTGGCAGCCTTGTCCTGCTTTCGCGGACCAGTGTCGGGAAGTTCTATTGCCTCGCATGTGGACGTGTCGCGTTTTCTTCGAGGAGTTAAAACTGTGCGGCCTCCGATTCATCCCGTAGTTCCTGCTTGGGATCTCGCTCTGGTCCTCCGAGCTCTTGTTGCTCCTCCCTTTGAGCCTCTGAAAGCGTGCTCCCTTAAGGACTTGACCCTAAAGATGGTGTTTTTGGTAGCCATCACCTCGGCACGGCGAATTTCGGAGCTTCAGGCTCTCTCTTGTCTAGATCCTTACCTCTACTTTTCTGCGGAGGGCGTGTCTCTTCGGATGGTTCCTTCCTTCTTGCCCAAAGTTCTTACGCCCTTCCATGTCAATCGGCCTCTTTTCTTGCCTTCCTTTGAGGAATTGCAATGTGCGGGGCGTTACAGGGAGTTTCGAGCGGTGGACTTGAAAAGAATCCTTTACCGGTATCTGAAGGTCACGAATCCCTTCCGTAAGACGGATCATCTCTTTGTCCTTTTCGCAGGTCCTCGTTGAGGATGCGCAGCCTCGAAGTCCACTATAGCTAGATGGTTGCGTGTGGCCATTGAGGCGGCGCACATTCTTCGAGGGAAGCCGGTGCCTGAAGGCCTCCGGGCTCATTCCACTGGGGCTCAAGCTGCATCTTGGGCCGAATGTTCTCAAGTGGTTCCTCTCGACATTTGCTGGGCGGCAACTTGGTCTTCCTTGTCTACCTTTGTGCACCACTATAGATTGGACATCCATGCCCGGCAAGAGGGTCACTTTGGGGCGGCGGTACTTTCAGCGGCATTGGTCCCACCCTGAGGGTCGGTAGCTTGGGTACTGCCCATTTGTCTGGACTGGTCTAGCAGTATGAATTGGAAGGAGAAATTTCACTTACCGTTAATTTCCTTTCCTGGAATACTGCTAGACCAGTCCAGGACCCACCCGGCTGTCAATTACAGTTTTTGCTGCCGCTGATTTTCCCTTTGTCAGTCTCAGGATTTCAAAATTTCTGACGAGGGGTTTCTCGTGTAGTTCAAGATTCTGGGGATGCCTTCAGCACCTTTTTTGTACATAGTTCAATTTTGAGCCATTTTGGGCTAAGTTCAGGGTAGTTAGCCTTATTCCGTTTGGTTCAGCTTGTTACATTATACTGAGGGAGACCCCTAGGGGTACAGCCCTATCACCAGAGTCCAGCCTATCAGAGCTCTGGTAGAATTCTCTGTCTCCAGAATCTGCTGGCAGGGGGGAAACAACCCATTTGTCTGGACTGGTCTAGCAGTATTCCAGGAAAGGAAATTAACGGTAAGTGAAATTTCTCCTTATTCTTCCCTGGAGGCTTCTGGGAAGGTGGATTTTTTTAAGGACTGCCTCAGAGACGAGGGAGGGTGTGTGTGTAGCTGAGAATGATGGAATCTTGAAGCCGGCAGAACTTTGTAAAGGATGTAGCACTGTCAGAAACTGGGGACTGCCAGATAGAGGTTTTTAGATCCTGAAGGATCTAAGGCACAGGTAGTGCAGGGACCTCCTTAAGGGTATTGCAAGCTTTTAAAATAGTGAAAATCCCACTTGTTAGTTGGAGAATGCAAGGCTCTAAGGGCCAAAGCACGGGAGAGTCTCTAGAGGAACTCATCCTGGAGGTCCTGCTCCGAGGGGAATGGGACAGGGTTGTCTACATAGGATTCGCATGGCTCCCAAGCATAAGGTGGGAGTGAATGAACATCCTCTTGAAGAGGCAAAGGCTTGAAAATCACAGGCTGGTTTAAAAAAAGCGAACCAAACGAAAAAATTGTGAAGAAAAGAGTAAAAATGCAGCAAAAGCGAAGAGAGAGACAGATCTGTTCAGGCTTCTGCATGGTAGAGAAAACAACTGATTCTCTCAGCACAAGCAGGTGGGAAGCATGCATGCATGCTCAGTGAAGCTACAAAGCTTCTCTGAGCTGTGGGAGACCACCAGTTCAGGGACTTCACAATTGAGTATGACTGTATCCCTGCTGTCTACAGAGAACCCCTGTTACAGGTAGACAACTACAGTTTTTCCATGCTTGGCTGTCCCTTTCAGTCCGCTACTCTCCCATTTGGACTCTCCGCTGCCCCAAGGACATTCTCCAAGGTCATGGTGGTGGTGTCTGTGGCACTATGGTGCCAAGGGATTTGTGTGCACCCATATTTGGACGATTTGCTCATCTGGGCCTGTTCACTTTTAGAGGCATCTCAGGTAGCAACCCAAGTGGTATTTTTTTGTTTTGTTTTGTTTTTTTCTTTGAAAGTCTCGACTGGGTGATCAATCGAGAAAAGAGCCAGTTGAGGTCTTCACAGTTCCTGCAGTTTCTGGGAGCATATTTTGATACTTGAATGGGCAGTGTCTTCCTGCCAGAGCAGGAAGTGAAAAGGTTATTGGATTTCCTGATGCTGTTAAGAACATAGGAACACAAGATATGCCATACTGGGTCAGACCAAGGTTCATCAAGCCCAGTATCCTGTTTCCAACAGTGGCCAATCTAGGTCATAAGTACCTAGCAGTCTCCCCAAAAGACACAGGTTCCTCAATGCTTGTATTAGGTCAAGCAGTGATATCCTGGGTCCCTTTTAATAATGGTTTAATGACCTTTCCTCTAGGAACTTGTCCAAACCTTTTTTAAACCCAGCTACACTAACAGCTTTTACTACATCCTCCGGTTTGATTACACATTGAGTGAAAAAATATTTTCTCTTTATTAGTCTTAAATAGGTTACCCTGTAGCTTCATTGCATGTTCCCTAGTCTTTTTTTATTCTGATGATGTAAACAATAGAAGTACGTTTACCCGTTCCATTCCATTCATTAATTTATAGACCTCTATCATATCACCCCTCAGCCATCTCTTTTCCAGGTTGAAGAGCCCTAACCTTTTTAGCCTTTCTTTATAGGAGTATCCTTCCATCCCCTTTACCATTTTGGTGGCTCTTCTCTGTACTTTTTCTAATAATGCTATATCCTTTTTAAGATACGGCAACCAGAATTGCACACAATATTCAAGGTGCAGTCGCACCATGGAACGATACAGAGGCATTATAATATCCTTTGTTTTATTTTCCATTCCTTTCCTTATGATACCTAGCATTCTATTTGCTCTCTTGGCCGCCACTGCACACTGGGCCGAGGGTTTTAACATGTTATCCACGATGACGCCTAAATCTTTTTCCTGGGTGGTGATTCCCAGTGTGGAACTTTGCATCGTGTAACCATAGTTCCTTATCATCCCTCCAGTATAGTCCCGAACCTCTGGGTTTAGTACCCCCTCTCACAGCTTGGAGACTGAGCACGTCACTCTTTTGATGACAGTAGTATAAATAGACCAGGAACCGCCTCCTTGTCCCAGTAATCTCAGTCTCCAAGCAGCTGGAGTAGTGAGCCGAGGAGGTTCAGGGCTCACTGGAGTAGTGAATAAGGAGATTAAGTAAATAGGTAGTGAGTGATTTGTAGGTTGATTTGGATTAGTTAAAAAAAAAAATTATACATATTTAGTCTGAGAACCTGAAAGGCTGCAAGGCAGGTTTGAGTGCCTGCACTTCAGGCTGAATGGCTGCAAGGGCTGCCCCCCCTCTCCCTCCCTCCCTGGAGGTTGGTTGGTGGTGGCAGGGAAGCATGCGGGAGTTGAGAGAGGGGCCTCCGGCTCTTGAACCCGTGGCACGGGTGAGGAGCCGTGAGTCAGCTCATCCGAGGCGGCGGCAGTGTGTGGGCTTCAGAGAGAGACAGCGGCGATTGCGGCTGCAGCTTGTTCGTCAGCACTGTCCTTCCTGACGCAGAAGTCGCTGGGTATACAGCTGAGCGTGGGGGTGCTGATTGGTGCTCTTACGGCTGCAAAGGGAAGCGGCAGAGGTAAGCGAGCCACGTGGGCAGCAAGTGGACCAACAGCGAGGTGTTCAGGGCACGGGCTGGCTTCTCGGGGTTGATAGGCCCAAGCCACGTGGCAGCCGCACGGGGAAGCACAGTGCAGTTAATTTTCAGTTTTCGGGAGAATTTGGGTCTTCGAAATGGCTGCATTGACGGTGGCTAGTTGGGGGAGTTCTTAAAGGGACATTTAGTTTTTAGTTTTATGAACAACCCCCCCCCCCCCCCTGCGGTTTGAGGAAACCTGACTAGCTGGACAGCATGCCTTCTAGGCCTCAATGCTTGCTGTGTAGAGCTAGAAGAGGATCACTCTGTGAAGCAGGGGTGTGTAAGGGATGTGTGCAAGAGGCGGCTTCTGGGGATCCTTCCATGGAAAGTGGAGTGGAGGTTCCAAAATGGGACTCTTCGGCCTCACCCGAACCCGTTTCCCTTTCTTTACCACCTCCGGAGCCGGTAGCGGGGCCATTATCAGCACCAGACCCTTCCCTCTTACCAACCTATGTTGCAGGGGGGATTGGCGGAGATATTTTCCCAGGAATTTGTGACACTGCTCCAGCAGGCCCTCGGGGGGGGGGGGGGTGTATGCGGAGGTCTGGAGGTAGTGCCGTGGAGGGGGAGCTGGGGTAAAGTGCCCAGGGATGACTCTGGATTCGGGGGCGGGGAGTGCCCCATCTAAGAAGCCTAAGATTGTGAGAAACAGGGCGGAACAGGCCATAGGCTTGGAGAATCAGAGGACTTGGAAGACTTGGATATAGAACAGGAGCTTGAGGAAGGTGAGATCGCGGAACAGGAAGACCAGGTGGTTCGGGTGTTCTGGTGAGAAGAGTTGCCAGTGCTTATTACTGAAACTCTTAAGGTGCTTAACATGCCGGCTATGGGTCCGGCGGAGAATTCCACGTTGGAGGACCCGTTATTGCAGGCGGTGCGAAAGTCCTAGAGGGTTTTTCCGATACATAGAGTAGTGTGGGAAATCATTCAGGAAGAATGGGACATGCTGGAGTCAGGGCTCCAAGGCTCCAGAGTGATGGCACACCTTTATCCTTTGGCGGACCAGGATAAAGATCTTTTTCGATTTCCTAAGGTGGATGCGGATGTGTCGGCCGTTACTAAAAAGACAACAATCCCAGTGGAAGGCAGTGCCGCTCTTAAGTATGCCCAAGATAGGAGACGAGACACCTTGTTAAAGCAAGTCTTTGATGTCAATGTGCTGTCCATGCACGCTTCTATTTGTGGGGCATGGGTGGCAAGGGCCTGTCTTCGGTGGTCCCAGAGGATTCAGGGAATACAGGTGGAGGACGCGGCCGATGAGGCGTCCTGGTTAGAGTCAGGGCCGGCTTATCTGGCAAACATTCATTATGATCTTTTTCGAGGTCTTTCGAAGAGTATGGCGTCAGTAGTGGCGGCATGGAGGTATCTGTGGTTCCGTAACTGGGCAGCAGATGGTTCCTCTAAGGCAAGACTAGGGAAGCTCCCCTTTTGGGGTAAGCCTCTCTTCGGAGAAGATTTGGATAAGTTAAGGATCTCGGGGAGTCTAAGGGCGGAAGGTTGCCTGAGGACAAGTAGAAGCAGGCACGTACGGTGGTGGTGACCAAAGGTCAACAAAGAGAGTTTCGCCGTTTTCGTACGCCGAGATTTGGTCAGTTTCAAAGAGGACGTTTTCCTTACAGATTCCAGGGGTTTCTAGGGTTCAGAGTGGCAGGTAGAGGTTTTGGAGCTTCCTCGGCCTTGAACCTCAAGAAGTCACAATGAAGTAAGGGGGGGTCCAGGTAGGATTGGTGCCCGTAGGGGGGCGACTAAGGGAGTTCTATCCTGTCTGGGCCCAAATTATGTCGGATCGGTGGGTGTTGGAGGTAATTCGGAAGGGATATGCTCTCGAGTGCCATCCACCATTGATCAATTTCTTCGTTCTATCTCCCTGCAGGGCGCGATAAAAACTGTCAGTGGTGCAAGAGACGTTAGAAAGACGTCTGGCCCTCAAGGCGATGCTACTGGTGCTTCCGGACCAGTATGGGTGCGGTCGGTACTCCATATATTTCGTGGTGCCAAAAAAGGAAGGAACTTTTCGGCCAATTCTGGATCTCAAAAGAGTGAATCGGTGTCTGTGTTGCACTTTCGGATGGAGATGCTGAGATCAGTCATTGTAGCGGTACGGCAGGGAGAATTTCTTATGTAGCTAGATCTGTCAGAAGCGTATCTACACATACCAATTCGCTTAGAACATCAGCGGTTTCTCAGATTTGCGGTTCCCATGGGGCATTTTCAGTTCCAGGCGTTGCCATTTGGATTGGCAACAGCTCCAAGAACCTTCACCAAGGTGATGGTGGTGGTGGCGGCAGCATTGCGCAAGGAAGGCGTGTTAGTTCATCCTTGGACGACTGGTTGATTAAAGCAAAATCAAGGAGCGAGAGCAAGGAGGCTACCTTCTGGGGGGTGCAGTTTCTGCAGAGCCTAGGGTGGGTAGTCAATGTAGCAAAGAGCAGCCTGGTCCCGTCACAGGAGTTGGAATACTTGGGGGCTCGGTTGGACACGAGAATAGGCAGAGTCTTTCTGCCACATCTAAGGGCGCAAGGGCTAAGAAAGCTAGTCCGAGCCTTTTTGAAGATGGAAGCTCCCACGGCATGGCATTATCTACAGCTTCTGGGTACGATGGCAGCTACGCTCGAGTTGGTACCATTGGCCAGAGCTCATATGCGACCACTACAGAGAGCTTTGCTCAGAAGATGGTCGCATCAGTCGGATCAGTTGTCGCAAAGCCTGCCCTGTCCTCAGGAGGCGAGGCAGGCTCTGCAGTGGTGGCTACCTCCAGGGTGTCTGGAAAAGGGGATGCCTTTGGAGTCGCCGGATTGGATACCACTGACGACGGATGCCAGTCTGTTTGGCTGGGGGGCGCACTTCGAAGGACAGTTCGCCCAGGGTCAATGGACAGGACGAGAAAAGAGTTGGCCAATCAGGTTGGAGCTAAGGGCGGTGATGCTAGCACTTCAGGCCTTTCAGCATTGCCTGCAGGGGAAAGCGATCCGGGTGCTGTCTGACAATGGCACAGCGGTGGCCTATATCAATCGCCAAGGAGGCACCAGCAGCGTAGGTCTCAAAGAGGGAGGCGGAAGAGTTTGTTAGACTGGGCTGAATTGCATCTGGTGGCTTTATTTGCGACACATGTGGCAGGGGTGGACAATATGAAAGCAGATTTTTTTTTTTTTTGAGTCAGGTCAAGGTGGACCCAGGAGAGTGGGTTCTCCATCAGGAGGTGTTCGACTTATGGTGCATCGGTGGGGGACTCTGGTGATGGATCTCATGGCGATGTTCGAGTCCGCAAAGGCCGAAAGATTTTTCAGCAGAAGACGAGAGAGGATGTCGGAGGATTTGGACGCTCTGATACAGGAGTGGCTGGAGGAACAGCTCCTATACGTGTTTCCACCTTGGGTGTTAATAGGTTGGGTGCTACAGCGAATAGAACGACACAAGGGTCAGGTAATCCTAATTGCGCCGGATTGGCCAAGAAGGCCATGGTATGCCGATCTGATGCGACTCCTGGTGGGACAGCCATGGAGACTGCCAGTCAGGAGAGATCTCTTAGCACAGGGTCCGTTGAATATGCCTCAGGTGGATCGATTCTTGCTTACGGCTTGGCTCTTGAAAGGGCGAGGCTAAGGGCAAGGGGTATCTGGCAGCAATAATTTCTACCTTGTTGAGGTCCAGGGGGGTCGATCTACCTGGCTACCGTATGTGAGGGTCTGGCGTGTGTGTTTGAGTCGTGGTGTGAAGGTAGACGAGTCGTGGTGTGAAGGCTTCGGTACCACAAATTCTATCCTTTTTGCAAGATGACTTTGATAAGGGACTAGTGGCCACATCCTTGAGAGTCCAGTTGGCAGCGCTGTCCTGTTATCGGGGAAAAGTGCATGGGATGGCGCTCGGGATACATCCGGATATTAAGCGGTTTTAACAAGCGGCGTTGCTCTTGAGACCTCCATGCAGAGCAACGGTGCCTATGTGGGATCTCAATTTGGTGCTCTCGTAAGGGAGCCGTTTGAGCCTTTGGATAAGGCAACTTTAAAGGATCTTACTCTCAAGGTGGTGTTTTTGGTGACTATTTGTTTGGCTCGAAGGATTTCAGAATTGCAGGCTTTGTCGTGTAGGGAGCCTTTTTTGTCCTATGATAAGAAGGTGGTATTGAGGACCGTTCCCTCATTCTTGCCTAAGGTGGTGTTGGCATTTTCATTTGAATCAGGTGGTGTCGTTACCAGTGTTTGAGAGAGATTGTACGGATGAGTACAAAGGTCAACTGCATCTTTTGGATGTACGGCGAGTGTTAAGGAGGTATTTGCAAAGAACAGTGGTATTCCACAACACGGAGAGGTTGTTTGTCTTGTTTGGCTGGCTGAGACAGGGAGAAGTGGCGTCAGTCTTCCATTGCACGATGGCTTAAGGAGGCTATTGCGTCGGTGTATGTGTTGAAAGGCAAGGCAGTTCCGAAGGGTCTGAGGGCTCATTAGACGAGGGCACAGGCAGCTTCCTGGGCGGAGTTTAGTTTGGTGCCAGCAGTTGAGATTTGTCAGGCAGTGACATAGTCGTCGTTGAGTTCCTTTGTCAAGCATTACCGTCTGGATCTTCAGGCGGAAGAGGATTCTCGATTTGGATCAGCAGTACTTCAGGCTGGTCTTGCAGGTCCCTCCCGTTAAATTATTTACTGCTCTTACATCCCCAGAGGTTCAGGACTAGACTGGAGGGACGATAAGGAAGGTGAAATTAGACTTACCTGCTAATTGTTGTTCCTTGAGGAACTCCGGTCTAGTCCCGCATCCCTCCCTGGTGTTACTCTTTGGACTGTAGCCTGAAGCGAAGTAAGGTTTTTTTTTTTTTAAATTATTTTTATTATTTTCAAACACCAAACAAAACAGCTACAAACTACAAAAGACCAAAAGAACAAAATACAGTAAATCTTTCAGCTTACACAAAACCCCCACCCCTCCTCCCCCCCTCCCCCCCCCAGGGTCCATCAGGGAGCATTCTCCTATGGGCAATAACCACCAACACCAGACTGTCGGGCAGTTAACTCACTAAGCAACCATGGGCAGCAAACTCGTTAAGAGCCTGCCATTTCACATGTTGGGCAACTCCAAGGGGTCCACCTTTTCTGGACAATTGTTCATATTTACTATACAACGAAAGCTGATTCCACCAGGCAAGCCAGCTTATATCATAGGTGTGCTTCCAATTCCGGAGAACCATTTGTAAGGCTACCCCCAACATGAAGTCAAGAAGGAAATAACAATTCTTATCCAGAGGAGGAATTATAGCTTGTGATCGAAGGACTACTATGGTCCATGAGAGAGGCGCCTGAAACTTCAGCACAAGTTGTATCCTTTCCCAGACCCGCTCCCAAAAAACCCGGACACAAGGGCAGCCAAACACGGTGTGTTCTAGCGTGCCAACATCCCGTTGACATGACCAGCACTTGTTGCCAGAAGTCTCATCCCACTTAGCCAATTTAACAGGTGTACAGTAGGCCCGATGTGCAAAAAAGAAGAGGGATTGGGTCAGTGATGCCGACCTTGACACCCTGACCGACTTAGACCAAAACCTAGCCCAACTCTGGGCGGGAAGGTCGACACCAACTTCCTGGTGCCAAACACCCTTCAGTCCCTGGATCCGAGAAGGGTCCTTCTACTTTAGCAGCCTGTAATATTGAGACGCGACCCCAGTCTGCTGTACCACCTGTTGAATCAAGAGCCCCACCTTATCCTCCGCAGCCAACTGCTGCATATTCCCAATCACCTTCCCCACACAATGCCTAATTTGCAACCACTGAAAGTATGAAGAACCAGGGAGGTGATACTCCCTTTGTACCATATCAAACGGCTTCCAACTACCCTGCGCCACAAGTTGCCCCAGCTCCCAGATGCCCTTCTGGTACCATTTGCGCCAAGCAAAAGTCTCACGCTGTATTTTAAATAAGGGGTTGTACCAAAGGGGCATAGAAGCAAACATCTCCTTGTCATATGACAAAGCTCGCCGCAGAGTTGCAAAAGCTCTTTGCGAATCACAAACCATTGCTGGGGCCGCCTCTTGCGGACAAACCATCTGAGGTAGGAGATAGCTAGGAATCGGGGCAATGAGCTTCTGCTCCAACACTAGCCAAGTAGGGCTCCGCTCCGTAACCTTCTCCAGCCATCTCGATCCTTGTTTAAGTAAGAAAGCAGAATGATAGGCCCAAAAATCGGGAAAGTTAACCCCACCCTCCTCCTTCCTAGCTTTCAATTTTGCCAATGCAATTCTGGGCGGCTTGTTGTTCCACAGGTAACGACTCAACAGACCCTCGATCTGGTGATAAACCTGCTTTGGGAGGTAGCAGGGGAGCATTTCGAGGACATAGTTAATCTTAGGGGTAATGGCCATCTTAATAGTCTCTAGCCGCCCCCACCATGACAAAGCCAAAGGAGACCACTTACTGGACAGGTCCCGTACTAAATCTCTCAGCCAAGAAGAGTTGAATCGAATGGTCTCATCCAAAGGGTAGCAGAACTGTACCCCCAGATACTTGATCATCTTTGGCTCCCATACCAAAGAAAAGTTCTCCACATCCCTTTTCTGCGCCCTCGAGTTCATCGGAAACACTGTGGATTTTGACCAATTTACTTTATAACCGGACAGGGAGGAATACCGATCAATAAGACTGAAAATCTGTGATAGGGAGCCCGGAGTAGAGAATAAAAGCAGGTCATCAGCGTAAGCCGATAACTTGACTTCCAAGCCCGCCATACGGATCCCCTGAATATGCTGATTCTGGCAGATTAGCAACGTCAAAGGCTCCAGCGCAAGATTAAATAACAACGGGGAAAGAGGGCATCCCTGACGGGTGCCCCGACCTAGCATCATTCCCTTCGATTGCGTGCCATTCACACAGACACAAGCAGTGGGTCGGGCGTATAACACTTGAAGAAGTTGGAGAAATCCCTTACCAAAACCAAACCAATCTAACACCGCGAACATGAAAGGCCACTCCAAACGATCAAACGCCTTCTCGGCGTCGAGTGAAAAACCGATAACGGGGTAGTCCACTTGTTCAGCCCCTAGTAAGGCGTGACAGAACAATCTGGCGTTATCAGCCGTGGACCTGCCCTCCACAAAACCGCACTGATCAGGGTGAATCAATCGAGGGGCAACTTCAGCCACCCGGCAAGCCAGGATCGCCGCATAAATTTTATAGTCGGAGTTCAAGAGCGAAATAGGGCGATAGTTACTAACCAGCTGGGGATCCCTCCCGGGTTTCTCTAACACAATAACGTTCGCTGCAGCAAAAGCACCGGATTGAGACGGCTCTTGAACTAAGGCTTGAAAATACAACTGGAACCACGGGGCCAGCTCTACCGCGAAAGTTTTAAAGAATTCAATAGGGAGCCCGTCCGGGCCAGCTGCCTTCCCCCCCGACAGGGAAGTAATCGCTTGATGTATCTCTCCTAGCGAGAAGGCAGCGTCTAACCTGTCCACTTCCTCTTCATCCAACACAGGCCTCTGCAACTCAGCGACCAACATCGCAAAACCCCCCTCCGTGAAATCTACCTCAGAAGCATAAAGATCCCTGTAGAAGGCTTCAAAAGCCTCTGCGATTGCCACATCCGTAGTCAGGAGACTCTGATCCTGTGGGTCCCGAATAGCGACAATCCGACCCGCCGCCCTACGGGCTCTCAAAGTATTGGCCAACAGTTTCCCTGCCTTATTGCTCTCCCAGTAGTAGGTACCTTCCTGCACCTGAATACTACGCGACACCTCATCCGATAACAACTGGTTATATTGATATCGCAAACACTGCAATTTCAATAAGATGCAAGGATCGGAGCGGCGACATAGGACACGCTCACCCGCTTTGATGCGTACCTCCAGATCTTGAAGCTGGGTCTTAGCCTGCTTTTGTTGCCAAATACTATAGCTGGTAATCGCTGCTCTGATGGAGGCTTTAAAACCTTCCCACCAGGCCCAACCCGTCGTATCCTGTACCTGGTTAAACTGAAAGTAGTCCCGAATCGCCAGCCGTATTGTCGACCGGAACTCCTCCCGATCCAAGAGGCTCCGATCGAAAGACCATCTCCCTGAAGGAGCATCAAGGGTACCTACCCCTAGCGATAAAGATATGGCAGCGTGATCTGAGATATGCATCGCATGGATCCTTGACTCTGTAGTCACAGGGACAAGCGTCTTGGAAATTAAAAACATGTCTATACGGGAGGAAGTCTTATGTGGGGGAGAGTAATAAGTAAACTCTTTACCAGACGGATGCTGAAGCCTCCAAACATCAACCAACCCGATCCCCTCCAGAAGGGGCCGAAGAATGGCATGAGCCTCGAGGGCTTCACCGTTTTCACGGGAGTTCGATCTATAAGAGGATCCAACACCAAGTTAAAGTCACCCCCTAAAACTAGCGGCACAGAAGAAGTCGCAAAAAGCTCTTCAGCCAGTGTATTGAAAAAGCCCGGACTATCAACATTAGGAGCATAGATATTAAAGAAAGTTATCTCCATTCCCCCCACTTTCAAAAGGGCTCTAACCCACCTACCTTCAGAATCCGAATGAGTTTGGAGCACCTCTGGGTCCAGAGACTTCCGCATCAAGATAGCCACACCATTGTGCTTATGTATCGCAGCCGAAAAGGCTGCAACGGTAAAGGGATGAATGCTTAGTTTCAGCGATTCTCTGGAGTCTAGATGAGTCTCCTGAAGAAACAGGACATCAGCTTTCTCCTGTCTCCCATACAAAATTATTTTCTTACGTTTAACAGGATTGTTAATCCCCTTGACATTCAAAGAGAGTACCCTGATATGCACCATATATAATCATAATGAAATCCCACTACATGTGGACCCCTGGTCCCGCCACATATGCCCAGAGTGTCGTCAGCCCTGCCCCGTCTTAGGTTATTAGCCCAGAAATGGAACCCTCGTAAACATATTACCCTTACCAACTGACATTGCCCCCCATACTCCACGTAACCCCAGTATCCCTGAAGGCCCCGGGCGAGAATCCCTTTTAGCAAAATAATAGGTGAGCCCAGAGGATACAAGATGGGCACAGAGGGGAACATAATCATTTAAAAAAAAGAAAACTACCCCAAACCTTAGCCCAAGCCTCATTTTAACAGAGAAACTATTATAAAGGGGAATCCAAACCCAGCGTCCACCCTCATCCCACCACCGCCTAACACACCTACCCACACACCCCAATACACAAGCAAACCATAACACTTGTTACAAAGAACCAGCCCTTACCCTTCGTGAACCAGGGAGATCACCCCTTGGACACAGACAGGGCCCCACCACCAACCCCCAACCAACTATCCAAGCAGTAGCACCCCACAGACCCATAGCAAACAAACAACTCCTCCACGAGGTCCAGCCACTTTGACACCAGACCCTCCTTACTGGGCCTCAGCGCATCTGCGATTGTTCTTTTTCCTCCAAGAACGCCGCCAAAGCCTCCGGGTCCTCAAAAGTCCTGGTTTGATTGTGCAAGGTCACGCGCATCCGAGCCGGGTAGAACAGTCCGAACTTGGCTTGAAGCTGCTGCAAACGTGGCCTCAAAGCTAACAGGCCCTCGTCTATCCACTGTATGTTTGGCAAAGTCCGGAAAGAAGAGCAACCTGTGCCCTTCGTATTCCACCGGGGCACGTGCCCGGGAGGCCTCCATAATCTGCATTACTTGTTGGAACCGCAGTATCTTTAGGATGACCGGCCTCTCCCGTTTACTGTTTAGCTGGGGCTGGGATGGAACCCGATGTGCGCGCTCTATCTCAAAAGGGAGCGAGAAAGAGAGTCGCAGCACCTGAGGGATCAGCTTCTGCAAGAAAGCCACCATATCTTTGCCCTCAGCCCCCTCAGGAATACCGACGATTCGCACATTATTTCTTCTTGCTCGGTTGTTTCCTTCTTCCAGCTCCTTTTGCAGCGATTTAATTTGCTTCACCTGCCTTTCCAGAAGACGCAGCCTCTCATCGTGCACACCCAGTACACTCTCCGTCTTGTCTTGCCTCAGGTTAAGGGCTTCCAAAGAGATCCGCAGCGCTCTGACATCCTCCTGGACTGCCGACAGTGCCTCCCCATTCGCCCGCACCATCTCCCGGACAGCTCGCACCTCCACAAGGAGCTCCTGCAGGGCCTCGGGGTCGCGCACAGGCGCCATCTTTTGCGGTGAGGGAGGCTCCGTTTTCGAGCGCTTAGTACCGCTGTTTGGCGCGTTCGGGAACTCAAGCCGCGTCGGCTTTGAAGCAGACATTCTCCTCCTGGCTCGCAGACCCAAACAGCCCTTTACACACCACCAGGTTTGGGGAAATTCTTCAGGATACTATCCTCACCCTCCGGAGCTAAAGCTCTATGCAGCCATCTTGCTCGACGCTAGGCTCCGCCTCGCAGCGAAGTAAGGTTTTATGGGTAAGTCGCAGGGGCGGCTATAGAGGTTGCGGTCCATTGGGGGAGGGGGCAGAAATTAGTTATCTGTGATAGTAATTGGTAATTGGGGGGTTCTTGGTAGAGGGCGAGAGCAGGCCTAAGCAGTGCAAGGAATGTGGATTGCCTGTTAAGTGCATTCACAAAGTTCTGTTCAAAGAATGTTTTAAGGAATTGTTTTTAGATAGTTATAGTTTTGAAAAGCTGTGTTAACTACTTAGTTGTTGCTCTGGTGAGTTTGCTTTGTCAATAGGTTACTGGGACAAGGAGGCGGTTTCTGGTCTATTTATACTACTGTTATCAAAAGAGTGACGTGCTCAGTCTCCAAGCTGTGGGAGGAGGTACTAAACCCAGAGGTTCGGGACTAGACTGGAGTTCCTCAAGGAACAACAATTAGGTAAGTCTAATTTCACCTTTTGGTTGTTCTTTCCTAGGTGCATAACTTTGCACTTGTCCACATTGAATTTAATCTGCCATTTGGAGGCTCAGTCTTCCAATTTATCAAGATCCTCTTGCAATTTTCCACAATCCTCTTGGGTTTTAACAACTTTAAATAGTTTTGTGTTATCTGCAAATTTGATAATCTCACTCATTATTCCCATTTCCAGGTCATTTATGAATATTCACCTTTTTCCATTGGGAAAATTGGCCATTTAGCCCTACCCTCTGCTTTCTGTGTTTTAACCAGTTCCTGATCCACAATAGTACACTGCCTCCTATCACATGACTTTTTAGCTTTGCCAAAAGTCTCTGATGAGGGACTTTGTCAAAGGCTTTCTGAAAGTCCAGATACACTATATCAACTGACTCTCCTTTGTCTACCTGTTTATTCACATCTTCAAAAAAACATAACGGATTAGTAAGACAAAATCTTCCTTGTCTAAAGCCATGTTGGCTATCTCCCATTAAGCCATGACTATCTACATGTTGAGTAATTTTGTTCTTTATGGTGGTTTCTACCATTTTTCCCAGTACTGATGTCGGGCTCACTGGTCTGTAGTTTCCCGGATCACCCCTGGAACCCTTTTTAAAAACTGGCATTGCATTGGCGATTCTCCAATCTTCAGGTATTACAGATGATTTTAATGATAGTTCACAGATTAGTAATAGCAGGTCTGCAATCTCATATTTGTTCTTTCAACACCCTTGGATGTATACCATCTGGTCCAGATGATTTTGCTACTCTTCAGTTTATCAAATAGTTATAGTACATCTTCCCGGTGTATCGTTATTTCTTTCAATTCTTCCGCAGTATCGCCTCTAAATACCACTTCAGTGATGGCTAACATCCCTACATCTTCCTCAGTAAAGACCGAAGCAGAGAATTCATTCAGTCTCTCCTCTATAGCCTTGTCCCCTCTAACTTCCCCTTTTACCCCTCTATCATCTAATGGTCCAACTGACTCTCTCACAGGTTTCTTGCTACAAATGTACTTGAAAAAGTCTTTATTACATGTTTTTGCTTCCACAGCAAGTTTCTTCTCAAATTCCCTCTTTGCCTGCCTTAAAAATGCCTTGCATTTAACTTGCCAGTACTTGTACTGTTTCCTGTTTTCGTCATTTGGTTCTTTTTTTCCATTTCCTGAAAGATGCATTTTTGGCAACAACAGCCTCTCTGACCTCACCTTTTAAACCATGCTGGCAGGTTTTTGGACTTCCACTTTTCTTAATGCGTGGAATACAGCTGGTCTGGGCTTCCAAGATAGTATTTTTAAACACCCAAGCTTGATGTAAGTCTTTAACCTTTGCAACTGCTCTTTTTAGTTTTTTCTTAACTATTTTCCTCATTTTATTATAGTCTCCCTTTTGAAAGTTAAAAGGTAGTACTGTGGATATCTCCAGGAACAAGCAGGAATGTAGTCTTCACATATGGGTATTGTCGGTACCGATGGAGCCCTCGTGGGAACACTCTCCAGTGTCCAATAGGAAAGCTTTTGGGAGCATCCCACTGCACCTGCACCGTTGCCTTCCTGCCTTACCAACTCTCCTTCTTCAGTTCTTCATTTTCCGCGGAGCCGACTGGCAGCAAACCCTGTCACCGCAGAAAATCTTCTTTTTTGTGGTCGCGTCTGCCTTCCCGTCGACGCCTATACCAGTACCACTGTTGTCATCTTTATTTTCTAATTTTCTTTTCTTTAAATAAGCTTCTTTTTTGAGGGTCTGTCCCCTCTTGGTGCTTAGGCGCCATTTTGGGCACTAGGCCCTATTTTCTTCCAAAATGGAGAAACCATCTAGTGGTTTCAAAAAATGTTCAAAATGCGGGAGCATGTGAGGAGGAGGAGTTCCTGCCCGAATTGTGCTCCGCGTCCAGCGTTGTTTCTTCAGGCATCTGCAGGACTTCCTAGTACACCGACACGGCGCCTGGCCCCGACATCATCTCGGGGGCCTTAAATTCCAGCTTGCTCCACGGTTACACGGTAGCGGTCGCGCTTTGAAGGGGCGTTATTTAAAGGGGCTTGTTAAGCTCCTTCTGCGCTCCTTCGGCACTCGAGGAGCTCTAGAGCTGGCGTCCTTGGAATGGGCAAGCATAGAAAACATCTCCTAAATGTGAGTACATTGAATCCCTCTAAGGTTGTTAAAATTGTTGGGCCTATGGATAGACACGTAATGTCTGTGAATGCTGCAGATAGGATTCCTGGTGCTGCCGCCAAGTCTTCGCCTCTCTCTGATGGCTCTTCGGTATTGTCGGGGGTTTTAAACTCTGCCCCTCTTGCTGATTTGGATTCCATCGGCCCAGTGTTGTCTTCTCCTATGGTGGAGGAGCAGTCTCAACGAGTGGATTTACTATCTCCATCCGCCTCCTTGGGAGTCCTTTAGAACCTGTGGATGTTCCTCTGCCAGGGGCTGTTCAGGTACTGGAGGATCTCGTGAGGGCCCATCAAGATGGTTTACCTGTGGACACTCAGAGCATTTCTTTAACTGATGAATGGCGTGTCCTCTCATGAATTGAGGCTTCTTTAATCTCTGTTGTATCTCAATTCTCAGAGTTCTCGAAAGATTCAGTGGCTAAGTTGGCTCAGCATGATTCTCAATTAGTAGCATTAGATATTAAGTGTCAGAAATTGGAAATTTAATGTGCTACCTTGCAGAATTCTTCTTTGTCTTTTATTAAAGATAGTCTTACCCTGCATACCCAGCAAGAATTATTGGAAAATTCTCTGAGGGCAAAGAATATCAGATGTTTAAATTTTCCATATACTCGCTTGTTGTCTCCTCAGATACTGTTTGATAAATATTTATCTGAAACCTTAGGGTACCAAGATAACACTAAACCTGCTGTTAATAAGCTATATTATTTGCCTCTAATGGGGGCGACCCCAGGTGGTGTCTCTCAGGGAGCCGCTCCTATTTCCTCGCTCGATTCATTAGATGTTTGAGTTTATTGAATCTTCTAATGACGTAATACCTACTCGGCCACTCTTCTTGTTTCCTTTTCCTCTGAGGTTTATAAAAATACAGTTATGCTTTTGTTCTTTCAAAATAAGAATGCTGAATTTTGTGGGGGGAAATTAATATTTTTCCAGACGTCTCAAGGCAAACTCGGCTTAGGTGCAAGGCTTTCTTGTTATTAAAGCCACGCGTCCTAGCACTTGGTGCATCCTTTTTCCTTAAGTTTCCCTGTAAATGTTTGGTTACATTGGGTGGCACCAAGTATGTTTTCTCTGAGGCTTCGTCTTTAGAATAGTTTATTATAAATCAAGTTCCACAGATATAATCCATATTATTTTGCTTTATAAAGTCAACAAGTTAAAAAAAATAGTTTTGTATAAACTTTTAGGGCACTAACTCCCTTCCATGCATAAATTTCTATTTGTAATGATCATTTTTCTTTATTCTATTTAACTGGTACTGCTTGCTCCCCTAGATGTTGACTAAATGGATTTCTTTATTTTTCTGTCAGTGTAAATTTGTATTATTTTCTGGAATTATTAATAAAAAGATTAATACTAAAAAATGTTCAAAATGTAGCAGTACCATTTCGGCTACTGACACCCATGATTGGTGTCTTAAATGTTTAGGTCCTGATCATTTGCCATCGGAGTGTCTCCTTTGTAGAAAGATGACCAAAAGAGGCCTGCAGAACATAGCTGCAAAACTCGGCACCCTCTTTGCCTCGGATGCAATATCTGTTGCATCGACGTCGTCCAGGGCTTCATCTTCCTCCCATGGATCTCAGGTAACCAAACCCAGGTCTTCCAAGACCGGCCGGTCCTCAAAGGGTAGATCTCCTTCTAAACATCGAGATGCTACTAGCATTGCCCTCAAGGAAAACACACCGGCCAAACAGCCCCGGTGGGAGGTCCTTGCCTCCAAAGCATTAACAGGGTTCTAGGATGTTCCCGAAGCTTCCACCTCTGGAGAACTATTGGTGCCATGTTCTGGCGTCGTGGCCTGCTCCGCCGGTACTGACACCCAGACATCGGCACGCTCGATGGGTCAACGTATCCTGGCCATTGAGCGCAGTCTTGCAGTCATTTATTTCATCTAGAAACTTTATCTCCCTAGCATGTCCTACCGTGACACTGACCCAGTCAATATCGGGGTAATTTTAAATCGCCCATTATTATTACTGTTTTGTAACTTTGTTAGCTTCCTTGATTTCTTTGAGCATGGCAGGCTCCCAGTCTGGGATTATCTTCAGCTCCTCGGATTGATGGCAGTGGCGATTGAGGTGGTGCTGTAGGTGCATATGCGGTCGTCAAATCGGTGGTCCCGGATTTCTCAGGAGTTTGAGCTCAGGCTCTCACTCCCAATGATGGTGAAAGTCAGTTTACGGTGGCGGCGGCTGCAACCCCGTCATCTGAAGAAGGGCCTGCTGTTGGCCGATTACTTGTTGATCCTTCTGGTTACTGATGCTAGTCTGTCAGGCTGGGGAGCCCATTGCAAAGACTGAACGGCCCAGGGCCATTGGAATCGCAGGGAGGTGGTGTGGTCCTTTATCTTCCTCGAGGCGAGGGCCATCAGGTTGGCTGCTCTTTGTTTCTGTCCCCTAGTCAAAAAACAGGCAGTGGCTTATGTCAATCGGCAAGGTGGCATGAGGAGTGCCGGGATTAGCTCTGGAAATGGCTCTCCTGTCTGCCTTGGCAGAGAAAAACCACCTGTTCTACACATTGCCAGGGTGGACCTTTTTGGAAGCAGACTATCTTCAGTAACAAGCAGGAATGCAGTTTTCACATATGGGGTGAATGTCACCGACAGAGCCTGTGCGGAAATGCTCCCAGGGTGTATAATAGGAAAGCCTTTTGGGAGCACTTCACTGCACTTGTGTGCCTTCCTTCACAACACCGCTCCTCAGTTCTTCGTTTTCTGTGTAGCCAGCAAGATGTACAATTCTGCCGCTGCCAAAAAAAGTATCTTTTTTGTGGCAGACCCAGTGGGAGGACTTGTCCTCCAAAGCACAGGAGGGACTCTGGGATTCTCCCGAGGAATCTTTCTCCAGAGAGCTATCGGTTCCATGTTCTGGGACAGTGGCTCAAAGCCCCATGAGTGATTCCATCCAGAAATCAGCCATCCTAGACAAGTGCATGCTAGCATTCGAGAGGATGCTAGCATGCACACTCCTGGCAGCCTCTGTACTGATAGCATTGAGAGCTCCAGGAGTGCAGGCTTTGGTGCCGAGCCTACAGCCAGGTGTATCGGTTCCGATCCTGGTCCTCGAACCAATCTCATCGGAACCCCCAAGATAGTTGCCTTCATTGTAACCGTCCGATACCCCTGATACTCAACAGACTGGAACTGCCATGATGCTCGATTCAGTTACCTCAGAGCATCAGTGTCTGCATTGACCCTTGATGTCCATGAAGCATCCAGGTTAAACACAAGACTGCCAATACTTTGACTTCTTACCAGACTCTGATTCTAGCTCAAAGAATCTGATCACTTGATTCATGAGAACTTCCAGACATCCCTTCGGACCCTTGGGGACTATTTTCCTCATTTTATCATAGTCTCCCTTTTGAAAGTTAAAAGGCAGTACTGTGGATTTCCTTGCTGTCCTTCCATTTATGAAATCAAACATGATTATGCTATGATCACTACTGACAAATGGCCCCATTACCCTTATCTCTTGCACCATATCTTGTGTACCGTTAAGGACTGGGTCCAAAATGGCTTCCCCTCTTGTCAGTTCATGAACCAGCTGTTCCAAGAAGCAGTCATTTATTTCATCTAGAAACTTTATCTCTTTAGCCTGTCCAGGAGACAGTCCTGGTGGCCCTGGACTGACCCTTGCATCCATTGTTTGACGACATGGAGAGACTTTTGGTGGAAGAGCCTTGCACTTTCTGAGGATGCTGAGCCTTCTGTGGCAGGGTCCAGAATCAGTCTATTTTTTGGGATCCTGCCATGTACTTGTGACCTGAATTGGTCACCGTTGGAAACAAGATGCTGAGCCCATTGGTGTGATCCAATATGGCAGATCTTATGTTATATACTTATGTGCAGTTGGAGGATGAGAGTTAATGTTGTCGTATGGCCTGGCTCTTAAAAGGGCAAGGTTGTAGAAGAGAGGCTACTCAAGGACTGTGATTTTCACTCTGTTGTAGTCCTGTTAATATCTCTGGCATATGTCATAGTCTGGAAAGTTTTTGAAGCATCATGCTAGGATTGGAGGATTTGCGTGTTGCAGTGTTCCTTACTGGAGATCTTAGCCTTTCTTCAGGTGGGTCTGGAAAAGGGTTTGGCCCTAAAGTCTTTGAAAGTTCATACAGCAGCGCTATTGCTTGCTATGGGGGTTGTTGTAGGGTGACCCTTGGTGGCTTACCTGGATGTGGGCCATTTTGAGGAGTGTGAATGTGCACCTCCTCCCTCCCACACACTCAGCTGACAGGTCCTGCCTGGGATTGAATCTGGTACTCTTGGCTCTGTGTCATTTGAGCCTTTGTGGGAGGTTTTGCCCTTAATGTGTGTGTTTCTGGTGGCAGTTTTGGCCAGAAGGATTTCAGAACTGCCAGGCCCTCGTGTGTCAGGATCTCTTTTTGGTGAACTCAAAGGAGAGGTGGTAGTGATCTGTCATTTATTCCTGAGATGTTCTCTTGTTTTCATATGAATTGGTCAGTTTCTTTTCTGGACTTCATACCAAATGGAAATGGTGAGGCGTTGAGGCCACTTCATTACTTGACTGTTCACAGGGCCTTGAGGTACTATTCACTAAAACAAAGATTTTCTGTGGAAAAGCAGGAAAAATGTTCTCACATAAGGGTGACATCTGATGAAGCCCTACACACAGGAGCATTCTGAGCTCCTCCTAGAAGTTTTTGGAAATTCTACCACACGTGTGCATGTCTTTCTGCCTGCTGCCATGGCACCATCTTATTCTCAGTCTGTTTCTTTCTGTGGAGCCCCACAAATATGTATTTGGATTCTGCATGCAAGTCGCTTGCTTTCTTCTGGTTTTGGTGTTTATCTGCTTTTTTCTCACCTGCCCTCACAGTTTTCAATATCGTTTCCCATAACATTCTTAGTTTTTTTTGGAGTATGTTAAAGTTTCCTTTATTTTCCGTGACGCTTCAGCCCACTTTGCATTTCAGCCAGGTTTACTTTTTCAAATTCAAGCAGTTTGATTTTGCTGCAGCTATTTTTCCAATTGAAATGTCCCAAAAACTTATCAGGGGATTTAAGAAGTATACCAGGTGTTCAGGGACCAATATCCATTAAGGATATGCGTAAATGGTGCCTCCAATGCTTGGGACCCGATCATAAGCCACCACCTTGTAATTTGTGTTTGAGCCCTCCTTTTGTAATCTGCAAAGGTCAAGAGAAGAAGCACATCAAGAGTTGATGGCGTCAAAGGTTGCAGCAGATGCTGGCAGTGCGTCAGCATTGAGGAACTCTCGAGCCCACTCGGAGCCAAGCACCCATAGACCTCAGTCATACATTGATATTCCTCCGAAGATGTGGAAGGATTTGGCATAGTCTTTATCAGAATCATAGGGCAATGATGTGGAACATTGGACGGAGGCCATGATTCATCAACATCAAAGTCCTTCGAAGCATGGTTCCGAGAGCATTGAGGGTTTATAGGAGCACCCTTCCCTGAAGGAAGGAAATCACAACCTCGCTGATTCTGGAGGGGTAGCAACAGCCTCCTTAGCCAAGACCATACTGCTGATATTACCCCCTGAGATTCCAGGAACATCTGCCATACTTGCTGTGCCTCCTGTGCCTTTGAAGATAGCAGCTATGGAGAATCGCTTTCTGAAGACTGTTGAGGAGAGAATCGCAATGCTCTTTGCCATGCAACATGTTAGAGCCTCAATGAATGCTGCCTCAGGGCATTGATACCATCTTCGAAGTACAGCATTCCTGTGAGAGAGGCATCGACATCGGGGCATCAAAGGGCCTAGACACAAATGTCTGCCCAACTGATAACACTCTCCAGTGTGTTGGGGACCAATGCACCCCTGGTGCTTAGGAAATCATTGGCATATTGACTTTCCTGAAGGAGCTTCATATCCCCAAGGGGAAGGAGAATCGACCAAGCAGAGGCTCAGAAGTGCATTCTCTTCCTCTCTCAGATTCATAAGGCGGCATTGCAGATGAGGAGTCTGATGGCCTGTTGGAGTATAGATCACCAGAGCTCCCCTCTAACAATCAAGTTGCCATGTTACACATCAGCAAGCAGGGAGAACGAGGTTGGTACCTCCTGTGTTGGAATGGGATGGAGTTGAGGGCACCTACCTAACTGGTGAGCAAAATGTTCTGATGGACAGGGAGGGGGTACTTCACATCTTTCAGGAGTGGGGCATTCCTTCATAGATCTTTTTGCCACCTCAAAATGCCCAGGTATCTCAATTTTGCTTCAGAAAGGGATCACACGGCAAACTAGCCTCTGATATGTTCCTCCTCAATTAGGGGGAGGATCTTCTATATGCGTATCCTCCAATAAGACCCTCATTGCTAAGACCCTCCTGAAACTCAAAACAGAGGTATGATTCTCATTCCTTTTTATTGGCCCCAACATCTCTACTTCTTGAACTCTCCATTTGGAATTCAGTGTTTCTTTGGCAAGCGCAAGATCTGATATTGCAGGAGGACGGAATGATGCATCCCAGCATCCAGTCTTCTAGCCCTCATAGTATGGATGTTAAGAGACTAACGTTGTCTGCTCTTAATCTGCTAACTGATGTCCCAAATGTCCTTTAAGCATCCAGGATGGCCTCAACGAGAAGGTCTTATGCTTTCAAATGGAAGAGATTTGCTCTCTGGTTTGAGGCACACTCCATAGATATTTTGCCTGTCCCTCATAAACATTGCTTGAAAACCTTTTACACCTATCGGTCTGAACTTGTCCAACTCCATAAGGGCTCATCTCAGTGTAAGTGGAGCCTATTGTGGTGTAGAGGGTACATCCATCTCTGTACAACCCTTAGTTGTTCATTTTCATGCAGGGATTACGTCATCTCAAACAACTCCATAAGCCATCTACAGTATCTTGGAACCTCAACGTGGTTTTAATGCAGCTGATAAAAACTCTTTTCGAGCCACTCAGTACCTGTCCTCTGACATTCTTGAACTGGAGAGTCTGATTTCTGTGGCGGTGACCTCAATGCATAGGATGAGCGAGCGTCAGGCTCTAGTAGTTCATTCACCTTATACTAAATTCTTTCACAACAGAGTGGTACTTTGTACTCGTCCCATATTCCTCCCAAAGGTGATTATGGAATTTCATCTTAACCAGTCAGTTGTCTTTCCCAGCATTTTTCCCATAACCTCATTCTCAGAAAGGGGAAGCTGCACCGCATGTGTTGGACTTTAAAAGAGCCTTAGTCTTTCTACTTGGGGTAGACAAAAGCCCAAGTCCATCCTAATTTTTGTTTTTTTGACTTCCATAAACTAGGGTCTGCCATTTCCAAACATACCTTATCAATTTGGCTTACATTGCTTAGTGGGTAAAGGAGGCTATACTTTCAGTTTATCTTGTTCAGGGACATTGGGTTTACTCAACCAGAACACAGGTATCATTGTGAGAAAGCATGAATTGATCCCTTCTCAGGATATTTGTTGGGCCACCTGGGTGTCCATTCTTTTATGTGTCATCACTTGGATGTGGCGGCAAGGCGGGATGTGGCCTTTGAAGAAAGTGTTCTGAAGGCTGGGTTGGCTTGGTACCTCCTGGTGAGATTGCTGCTTCGGTACTATCTGAAGGGACGATAGGAAGGGGAAATTAGAAGTTACCTGTTAAGGCAGCTTCTTAATGAACCTCTGAGCTGGTTTTTGTTACAGACTTTGTGTTTCGATTCCAAGCAGCTAAAAATTCTAATTGTATCTGGTTTGAAATTTGCTCAGCTTCTTTGGACTTTATTCTTCACTTTAGTTTTGTGCTGAATCTGCTAATCTCCCTTTGCCTATGCTTCTCTTTCTTTCACAAGGGAGTGCTATTTCCCTGTTCTCTAGCAGTAAGCTTTGATGTCTTCCTTTCTCAACTGTTGATTTCATTGTCTACCCCCCTCCCCCCAATATGGCTTACATTTCTTTTTTAGACTTTCTGGAGCTCATTAATGCTATTACTCTCAGGTACACCCCAAACCACCACGGTTTCTCTCCTGCCTCACCATATCGTATCTCCTCTGGTCTGTGGTCTCTCCTTCCTGTCTATACCTATAACTCCATATCGCTTTCTCATCTTAATGTTAACTCTCCCTAATCTTTTCCTTCATTCCAGCGACTTCAAACCCCTAGTCTTTATCACTTATTCATTACTCTTCACTTCTCCTGCCATTTTGTCTTCTACCGTATCATCTGCTCTTGAACTACATTTTCTTACTCTCATTCAACCATCTCCACACTCTGAGGGCACCTCATCCTTGTCACCATTGTGCTTCCTCTTCTCTCTCCATATCTTCTTCTTATCTGGGGATCTCCAGGAACAAGCAGGAATGTTGTCCTCACATATGGGTGACATCGGCACTGACGGAGCCCACGCGGGAACGCTCCCCAGCATCCTATAGGAAAGCTTTTGGGAGCATCCCACTGCGCCAGTGCCTTTCCACCTTTCCAACTCTCCCTCCTCAGGTTTTTGTTTTCCACGGAGCTGACAGGGAGCAATTCTGTCACCGCAGAAAATTTACTACTTTTGTGGTCGCATCTGCCTTCCTGTCGACATTAGCACCGACATCGTCTGTGTTTCTTCTGTTTCTATTTCTTTAGCGGGGTCCCAAGATGCTCCCGAGGCCTCCACCTCCAGAGAGCTCTTGGTGCCATGCTCTGGGGTCGTGGCCCGCTGTTCGGGTACCAATACCCAAGCATCGGCTGGCTCCATGGATCAAGGTATCCTGGCCATTGAGCGGAGTTTAGCGGCCTTGTTAGTAGCTTCGGTACCACTAAAGCCTCTGCAATCGGTTCCGCAGCCATCGGTACCGACACCGGTACCAAATGTGTCTGCATCAACCATTGCGCAGCTCTCCACGCTACCACCCATGCCAGCCCTAGAATCAGTGTCTGACATCGAGGGTCCGGTACCGAGGCATTCCGATGCCGATTTTGATCGGTACCTTTGACAGGCTGGGTGGGAGCACCCGGCTCGCCGATAGTTCGAGTCCTCTGATTCAGACTCGTCTGATGAATCTGTCGGTACCAGGGAAATGGAGGCTCTTCTGGAAGATCCTTCTCCTTACCCACAATGCCATATGTCTCCTCCAGAAGACATGTCTTTTCAAGACTTTATACGGGATGTGGCTCGGTGCCTCTCCATTACAGTGACCTCGGAGAAAGAACCGAAAGCTGAAGAACTTGAAATTCTTCAATATCCAGCAGCCCCGAAGGAGGCTGCTACGCTCCCTATTCACCGGATACTGCATGACCTCATGCTTAGGATGTGGGAGACACCCTTAACTGTCTCTCCACATTCTCGGAGGCTCGATATCATGTACCGGGTACCGCAGTGTCCCGGTTTCCAGAAGACGCAGTTACCACACCACTCCATGGTAGTGGAATCGGCAATGCTTCGAATCAAAAGTGCCAAGACACATTTCTCAAATCCTCCGGGCCGGGAGGCGAGAACTCGCGATGCCTTCGGTCGTCGATGTTTTCAGGCCTCCATGTTATCGGCCAGAATAAGTTCTTACATACTCTGCATGGGTATGTTCCTTCGGGAGGTTGCTAAGGATTTAGAACTAATGACTTCTCTTCTCCCTGATGACAAGAGGGCTGGTTACCTGACCCTTGTAAAACATGCCCAGAATGTTTCCAAAGTTATGAACAGGGCAACCTTTGACTGCTTTGAGTGTATTAGTAGAACTTCTGCGATTTGCATCGGTGCATGTCGGATTGCTTGGTTACAAGCATCCGATCTTGAACAGTGGGTGCAGGATAAGCTGGGGAATATTCCTTGCACAGGGGAAAACCTTTTTGGCAAGGATTGGCAGGACATGGCTTCTCAGCTAGAATCCGAGAATACCACTCTCAAGAGGCTTTCTAGAAGCACTGCGAACCCAGCTAAGAAAAAGACTATAAAAGCCTTTTTTCAACATCCATGCTTCCCAGAAGGGACAGCAACAACCGAAGCAACAATGGAAGGCTCAGACCCCCAGTACTCAGCCAACTCAACAGACCCAGCCTCCTCAGGGTCTTTGACGTCTTTCTAGGGAACTTAGCTGTCCTACCTCTGGAGATTCCAGAGCCAGTCAACATTCCAGGTAGAATATGTTACTTTGCCCAAAGGTTGCATCAGATAACATCAGAACTTTGGATTCTTTCTATAGTAGCAGAGGGGTACAAACTTCACTTCTAAAGTATGCCCTCTCCATCTACTCCAAGAGAGTTCAGCTCTCGGCCTCCTCTCACCACTCTCTTGTTCCAAGAGATTACCACCCTTCTTGTTCAGGGTGCGATAGAGGAGGTGCCACTCCCTCAGCAAGGCCTGGGCTTCTACTCCCCCTACTTCCTTATCCCAAAGAAGACAGGAGGATACAGACCCATTCTGGACCTCAGAGAATTGAACAAGTATCTGCTCCGAGAGAAATTCAAGATGATCTCTCTCGGAACTCTTCTCCCTTCCTCCAGAGTCAGGACTAGCTTTGTTCTCTAGATCTAAAGGATGCATATACCCATATCCTTATTCACGCAGAACACAGGAGGTTTCTACGATTCCTCTTTCAAGGAAGACATTACCAGTATAGGGTTCTACCCTTCTGTCTGGCCTCTGCCCCAAGAGTCTTTACAAAATGCATGGCAGTAGTGGCAGCATTCCTAAGATCTCTAGGGATATTTGTCTTCCTTTACTTAGACAACTGGCTCATCCGAGCAACGACAGCTCTGCTCTCTCCTGCACAATGCAGGTTCTTCAACACTTGTGATTTTGTAATAAATCTTCCAAAATCCCAACTCACCCCTTCTCAAACCTTAGAGTTCATAGGGTCTCTTTCCTAGACACGCAGCAGTCAAAGGCTTTTCTACCACAGGCCTGCTGTGCTCGAATCGTTCAGCTAGCTTCTCAGGCAGGTATGAAAGCTTTCCTAACTGCTCAAGAAATGCTTCAGCTGCTGGGCCATATGGCTTCCACTGTACATGTGGTTCCCTATGCTCGTCTGCATATGCGTGCAGCTCAATGGACTCTGGCTTCGTAGTGGACTCAAGCATCAGGTCATCTGGGGGACAGAATCATGATCTCTACATGTCTCATTTTGTCTCTCCAATGGTGGCAATCACCAGAAAACCTTCTCGTAGGGTCACCTTTTCAGATGCCACCACACCAATCTACCCTGATGGCGGATGCGTCCAAATTGAATTGGGGAGCTCATCTGGACAATTTCTCCACTCAGGGTCTTTGGTCTCAGCAAGAGGCACGACTTCAGATAAATCTATTGGAACTCTGAGCCATCCACAATGCTCTCAGGGTGTTCCAAGACCACCTTTGCTCCCAAACAGTTCTAGTCCAGACAGACAATCAGGTGCCATGTTCTATGTGAACAAGCAAGGTGGAACAGGTTCTCAAGCATTGTGCAATGAAGCCCTACTTCTATGGTCTTTTGCCATACGCCATCAGATCCACCTACTAGCGGTATATCTCCCTGGCAAACAAAATCTCCTGGCAGACAAACTCAGTCGAGGAGTACTGCCTCACGAGTGGTCTCTCCATGCGGATAAGATTGCTTAAATTTTTCAAATCTGGGGAACCCCAGATATAGATCTGTTTGCAAGTCCTTAGAATGCCAAACTTCCCCGCTTCCGTTCCAGAACACCTGCTCAGAACAATCAGGCAATGGATGCTTTCCACCTCCACTGGAGTCAGGACTTCCTATATGCCTATCCTCCCATTCCCCTTATCCCCAAGACTCTTTTCAAACTCCAGAAAGACAGGGGCTACGTGATTCTCATAGCCCTGCGCTGGCTACGACAAACGTGGTATCCACTACTTCTACGTCTCTCTCAAGCCATATCTCTGGAGCTAAGATGTGCTCCGGATCTCCCATCTCAGGAGAACGGAACGCTTCTGCATCCATATCCGCAGTCCTTATATCTGACAGCATGGCTGCTGAGAGCTTAGAACTCCGGGACATCAATCTCTCTCAACAGGTTAGAGATGTCCTATTGGCTTTGAAAACCTTCACCACTTGAAGGCGTAAGAACGCCTTGTGGAAGGTTTCCTCGATCTGGTGTTCAAAAAAGGATCTTAATCCTTTTTCCGTTCCCGTGGACGCATTTCTTGAATATCTCCTCCACCTCTTGTCCTCTGGACTCAAAACCAATTTGGTAAGGGTCCACCTAAGTGCCATTACGGTATCTCACATGCCCTTAGATGGACAACCTGTCTCCTCTCAGCCGCTTGTAGCGCGCTTCATGAGGGGCCTCCTCTTAACTAAGCCTCCCATTAGGCCACCACCAGTGGCATAGGACCAAAGTGTTGTCCTCGGACAGCTTATGAAGCCACCTTTCGAACCCCCAGCCACTACGTCTCTGAAGTTTCTTTCTTGGAAGGTCACCTTCCTAATTGCCCTCACTTCTGCAAGACACATCAGTGAGCTCCAGGCTTTAGTAGCTGACCCTCCTTATACACTGTTTCACCATGATAAAGTAGTCCTTAGGACTCATCCTCACTTTATGCCAAAGGTGGTTTTGCCTTTTCATTTAAACCAGTCGGCTTACCTCCGTAGACCTCATGCCTCTTGTGCAGAAAAAAGTCTACATACTCTGGACTGTAAACGTGCTTTGACCTTTTATCTACAGAGAACTGGGCAGCACAGGAAAGCTTCACAGCTTTTTGATGCTTCTGATTCCAGTCGTCTAGGTCTACCAGTTTCCAAGAGAACACTCTCCAAATGGATTGCAAACTGTATATCTTTGCATATGAGAGTGCAGGACTTTCCCTTGAAGGTCTTGTCACAGCACACAATGTGTGAGGAATGGCTGCCTCCATGGCAAATCTATGCTCAGTGGCAATTGATGAAATATGCAAAGCAGCAACCTGGTCCTCTATCCACACCTTTGCGGCCCATTATTGCTTGGACAAGGTCTCCCGCTGGGATGCCTTGTTTGGCCAGGCTGTTCTCCAGCATCTCTTTCAGACTTAGATCAACTCCTACCCCCCCTCCCCCCCGTCCTGGGTTTCGATACCAGACATCCTTGGAGGATACATGACCTACTTAGGCCTGTGTTTCACAGCTCTCTCTGTGGTCATCTCCCTGGTATCTCCAAGCTAGGGAGTCCCATATGTAAGGACTACATTCCTGCTTGTTCCTGGAGATAGCGTAGTTACTCACCTGTAACAGGTGATCTCTGGAAACAGCAGGAATTGGGTCTTCACAACCCACCCTCCTCCCCTAGGAGTTGTATTTCTCTCTCTCTCTCTCCTTCTATCTTAGCTACAAACCCAACTGAGGAGGGAGAGTTGGAAAGGTGGGAAGGCAGCTACGCAGGCGCAGTGGGATGCTCCCAAAAGCTTTCCTATAGGACGCTGGGGAGCGTTCCCGCATGGGCTCCGTCGGTGCCGCCGTCACCTATATGTGAAGACTCAATTCCTGCTGTTCCCGGAGATCATCTGTTACAGGTGAGTAACTACGCTATATCTGTCTTAATCCTGGACTCTCTTGGCATTTCTCATATTCCCTATGCTCATCCAACCTCAACCTTTCAAATCTTTTTATATCCCTCTCCCTTTCTCTTGCGTCCTGTGAGATGTTTACTCTGCCTCTAACAAACTTGTCTTCATTCATAACTTCTATCTCTAATACTTTGCATTTTCTTGCTCTAACCGTGACTTGGATTCTCCCCAATGACTCTACTTCAGTTGCTGCCCGTTGTCATGAAAGCTGCGTTTTCTCCCATACACCTCATCTGGTTTGTCACTGTGATGGTGATGGGTTGCCTGTCAACCCCTTCCACCTCAATCTCACTCCTTTCCTTCCTTTGAAGTCCATGCCATCTACCTATTTACTCCACTACCTCTCTGGGTAGCTGTCTTTTATGGCCCCACCTCTTCCTTTCTTGCTGACTTTGTATCTCCAGGAACAAGCAGGAATGTAGTCTTCACATATGGGTATCGTTGGTACCGACGGAGCCTGTGTGGGAACGCTCCCCAGCGTCCAATAGGAATGCTTTTGGGAGCATCCCTCAGCACATGCGCGCTGCCTTCCCCCCTTTCCAACTGTCCCTCTTCAGTCCTTCGTTTTCCGCGGAGCCGATGGGATCTATTCCCTGTCACCGCAGAAAATTCCGTCTTTAAATTTCTTTTCTTGTGGTCGCGTTTGCCTACCGCATGACGCCTACCGGTACTGCCGTTTCTTTTCTTTTCATACAAAAAAAAAAAACAAAACTTAGGCTTTAGACTGTTTCTTTTCAGAAACTTTTCTCTTTGGTGCTAGGCGCCATTTTGGGTACTAGGTCCCATATTCCTAAATCATGGAAAAGCCAACTAGTGGTTTTAAAAAATATACTAAGTGTGGCGGTACCATTTCCGTCACTGACACCCATGATTGGTGTCTGAAATGTTTAGGACCTGAACATTCTCCAACTGAATGTCTCTCCTGCGTGGGGATGAGTAAAAGAGGAAGACAGAACCGGGCTGCAAAGCTCAGTACCCTCTTCTTCAGATGACAGATCCATTGCATCGACATCATCAAGGGCCTCTTCTTCCTCCCATGGATCTCAGGTAACTAAACATAAAGGCCGGTCCTCAAAGGATAGTTCTCCTGCTAAGCATCGAGAGGCCATTGGCATTGCCCTTGAGGGAACCACACCGGCAAAACAGCCCCGGCGGGAGGCTTCGGCTTCCAAAGCATCGATGGGGCTTCAGGATGTTCTCGAGGCCTCAACTTTGCAAGAACTACCTGTGCCATGCTCAGGGGTTCCGGCCGTCTTTACCGGTACCAACACCCAGGCATCGGCAGCGTCGATAGACCAGAGGTTCCTCGCTATCGAGCGCAGCATCGCAGCTTTTCTTTCAGCTGCAGTACCTGTGGTCCCACGGGCACCGGTACCGACACCGATGCCGGTACCGACACTGGTACAGACACCAGTACCGACACCAACGATACCGGTACCGATGGTACCGGCACCGGTGGGAACTCTTCCCATGCCATCTCTAGCTGGAATTGACAAAGCGGTACTGGGTCAGCTCAGTACTGACTTCGATCGGTACCAGGATCGTGCTTTCCAAGAGCATCAGGGTCAGGAATACTTCGATTCCTCCGATTTGCAATTCCGCTGGCACTAGAGGGTTTCTCCTAGAAGATCCCTCTTCTCCCCAACGCAGAATTATGGCCAAAGGTCTTTCAATCACAGTAGCTCCTGAAGACGAACCCAGAGCAAAGGAATTGGAAATTCTCTAATATCCTAAAGCTCCTAAGGACGCAGCCACTCTGCCTATCCATGAAATTCTGCATAGCTTGATGCTCAGAATGTGGGAGACACCTCTGAATACTTCTCCTCACTCTAGGAGACTTGATACTATGTATCGAGTTCCGCCATGTCCTGGATTTCAGAAAACTCAGCTGCCACACCATTCAGTGGTAGTGGAATCAGCCATGCGTAGGATGAAAAGTGCAGAGAGGCATGCATCCAATCCTCCAGGTCGTGAATGCAGGACTCTGGATGCTTTTGGACGCAGGACTTTTCAAGTTTCTATGCTTTCAGCTAGGATCAGTTCATATATCCTATATATGGGAATGTTCCTCAAGGAAGTCACAGGAGACTTGGAACTTATGAGCCCATTTCTCCCAGATGATAAGAGACAAGATTTTCTTGCTCTAGTTAAGCATGCTCAGGATGTCTCCAAGTTTGTCAATCGTGCAGCCTTTGACTGCTTCGAATGCATCAGCAGAACGTCTGCTATTGCCATTGGTGCACGACGGATTGCCTGGCTACAGGCATCAGACTTGGAGACTTGAGTACAGGACAAGTTAGGCAACATTCCTTGCAAGGGGGAGAATCTCTTAAGCGTCATTGTGGATACCATGTTAAAACCCTCGGCCCAGTGTGCAGCGGCGGCCAAAAGAGCAAATAGAATGCTAGGTATGATAAGGAAAGGAATGGAAAATAAAACAAAAGATATTATAATGCCTCTATATCGTTCCATGGTGAGACCGCACCTTGAATATTTGTGCACATCTGGTCGCCGTATCTTAAAAAGGATATAGCGATTTTAGAAAAGGTTCAGAGAAGAGCCACCAAAATGGTAAAGGGGATGGAAGGCTACTCCTATGAAGAAAGGCTAAAAAGGTTGGGGCTCTTTAACCTGGAAAAGAGACGGCTGAGGGGAGATATGATAGAAGTCTATAAATTAATGAACGGAGTGGAACGGGTAAACGTAGATCGATTGTCTACCTTATCAGAATATAGAAAGACTAGGGGACATACAATGAAGCTACAGGGTAAACTATTTAAGACTAATAAAAGAAAATATTTTTTCACTCAACGTGTAATCAAACTCTGGAATTTGTTACCGGAGGATGTAGTAAAGGCTGTTAGTGTAGCTGGGTTTTAAAAAAGGTTTGGACAAGTTCCTGGAGGAAAGGTCCATAAACCATTATTAAGAAGGGACCCAGGATATCAATGCTTGAACCAATACAAGCATTGTGGAACCTGTGTCCCTTGGGGAAACTGCTAGGTACATATGACCTAGATTGGCTACTGTTGGAGACAGAATACTGGGCTTGATGGACCTTGGTCTGACCCAGTATGGCATATCTTATGTTCTTATGTTCACTAAGGGAAAGGAAATGTTACTCCCATTCTGCGCTTCTGTGATTCCCTTGGAAGGAGGAGTAGGGGGGGGATCCTAGCAATGGGACTCAGAGAGGCTCCCAGTGGGGAAGAGGAAGAAACTTCAGATGAGACAACCCCAATGCCCCACACAGTACATGCCAGTCCATTGGGCCCATAGCTACCTTTAGCATAGATGACAGAATCACTGCATTCTTATTCTTCACTTTTCTCCAGGAACAAGCAAGAAGTCAGTCCTCATATATGGGTGACGTCGGCGCCGACTTAGCCCTCGTGCGGAGCAATTCCCCAGCTTTCAAAGAAAGCCTTTGGGAATGCATCGCACATGCGTGGTCCCCTTCCCGCCCAAGGGTGCCATCTTGCTCAGTCTTCTTTTTTCCGCGGAGCCCAACGGACGTGGTCCTGTTTCCACCGTGGAAAAAGTAGAAAAGTTTATTTATTTTTTTCAGCTTCCCGGTTCGACACCAGTTCCCCTTCCCGCCCTCGGCTCAGTACACCGGTATCGAGTCTAGTCCTATTTTTTGTTTTTGTCCTTCTTGACTAGCGTTCGCGCTCTTTTTAGTTTTCACGGGCAGCCCGGTTGTTTGACCTCGCAGGGGCCCTTTTTCCCCCAATGGCTGCCAGCGGGTTTAAAAAATGTGATCGGTGTAAGAAGTTGATGTCTCTCACTGACACACACGACTGCTGCCTCCGATGCCTCGGCCCCGACCATGACCCGGTGGTCTGTGGGCCGTGTGGTAAGATGTCTTCGAAGTCTTTGAGGAGCAGGCAGCAGCAGCGTGACAGAACTTTTTCTGAGTCCACCTCCGCCTCCGGCTGGGCCCGGACCTCGTCAGAAGCCTCGACATCTCGGGAATCGGAGCCCGAGCACTGTCATGGGTCTTCTGAGTGGGGATCTCCCTCCAGGGAACACCGGAGGAAGAAGAAACTTGTGAGGGCGGTGTCGCTGGATGCCTCTGATCGGCTTGGGCCCTTGGGTTCCAGGCCGCGGAGCCTGGACCGCTGCCCCGGGTCCTCGGAGTCGGAGCAGCCAGCTAAACAACCTCTCAGGGAGCCGGAGGCGTCTGACAAGGTAACTTCTGTTGTCCTCGTGGACTCTCCTCCGCGAGAGCCGACATCGGGACCCGAGCCGGGAGCTGTGGAGCCTTCTGAGCTCGGTCTCAGGTTGGTGGCCTTGGAGAGCAGCGGGCACTGATGGCCGGTCTCGCCGGTCCATCTGCCCCGACCACCGGGACGTTGAAGTCGATGCCGGAGGCCAAACCGATCCTTGAGTCGATCAGGTCTCGAGTCGATCCTCGGCCAAGGTCCCCCTTTACCTCCCGTTCGGGACCGATGTCGTCGCCGGTGCCCTCGGCGTTGGGGCGGTCCGGCTCGAAGCCCTCGCGGCCGGAGCCCATCGAGTCCTCCTTGGAGAACTCTGCATGGGAGACGGAGGAGGAAGACTCCCCAGACACCTTCCTGACCTGGTGTATCCCATTGGACTCTCCGGGTTCAGAGCCTCGGACTAGGTCCCCTCCGGAGGACTATCGGTTCTTGGACTTCGTCAGGGACATGGCCAAGGCTTTGGCATTCCCTGCGGATGCCAAGGAGGAGCCGAAGAGCTCAATGCCCCTCCAGTATGACTCTCCCCCGAAGGAGGCCCTTACTGTACCAGTGCCTCCGATGTTGGAACGGCTGATGCTCCGCATGTGGGAGTCTCCGGCCTTGATGCCGGTGCTCAGCAAGCGGGTCGATTCCATCTATCGAGTCGGCAAGAGTCCTGGGTTCCAGAAAGCGCAGCTGCCACACAACTCCATGGTTGTGGAACTGGCCATGCACTGGCTAAAAAGCCAAAAAATGCACTCCTCGGTGCCTCCGGCCAGGAGGCCCAGAACCTGGACGCCCTCGGCAGAAAGTGCTACCAGAGCTCGATGCTGTCATGCCATGTCCAAACTTACCAGCTATACATGTGCATGTACTTGCGGGACCTGGCAAAGGAGATTGCCGGGTTCTCAGCTGGCCTGTCCGAGGAACCCTTGCAGCGCTTCAAGGCCTTGTCCATGAGGATCAGAGAGTGCTCGAAGTTCATGTCTCGAGCAGGTTATGACGGCTTCAAGGCTTCGACCCAAGTAGCCGCGGCCGGCATCAATGTACGCCGTGAGGCCTGGCTCATGTCGTCGGACCTAGAGCCATGGGTTCAGGACAAGTTAGTCGATGTCCCGTGCCAGGGAGACAACCTCTTTGGTAAACCCATGACTGAGAAAGCTGCAGAACTCGAGTCCGAGTACTTGACCCAGACAAGGTTGTCGAAGAAGACATCTGCACCTTCTCACAAGAAGAAGGCCTTGGGGGAAAAAGCCTTTTTTCCCGAGGAAGGGTACGGCTTACAGAAACTACCCCAGTTACCAGGCCGCCCCAGCTCCCCAACAGGGGCAGCAGGCCAGGGGACAGGGGCATGGCCCACGTAAGCTGAAGACTCCCAAGCCTCCTTCTCTGTCTCCTACCAGCCGGGAGGGGGTGTTTGACTCCCAGTGCTTAGCTCCTCTCCCACCAGTGGTTTGGCCCTGCACAGGAGGAAGGCTGGCCCTGTACGCTCGCAGGTGGCCAGCCATTACTACCGATGCCTAAGTTCTGCAAGTAGTCCAGCATGGCTACTTACTTCACTTTCACCAGGTGCCCACCTCCTTTTTCCCAGGAGAGCCTCTGAGGCCCCCTCTTCACAGGAACCTCCTCCTGCAGGAGTTGGCAGGTCTGCTAAAGGATCAGGCGGTGGAACCGGTGCCCCACCACCTGCATGGGCAAGGCTTCTACTCCAGGTATTTCCTCATACCAAAAAGAAAAGGAGGCCTACGCCCCGTCCTGGACTTGCAAAATCTAAACAAGTTCCTGGTGAGGGAAAAGTTATGCTTTTCCTTGGGATCCTACTGCCTTACCTCCACCAGGGAGACTGGCTATGCTCCTTAGATTTAAAGGATGCTTATACTCACATCCTTATACACTTAGACCACAGACAATACCTCAGGTTTGTGGTCGGAGGAAACCACTTCCAGTACAAGGTGCTTCCCTTTGGCCTAGCTACCGCTCCCAGAGTATTTACCAAATGCCTAGCAGTGGTGGCGGCCTTCCTCAGAAGACAGGGTGTCTTCGTCTTTCCATACCTGGACGACTGCCTCATCAGGGGCCAATCGGCACAGGAGGCACAGCAGGCCACTGCTCGCACAGTCACCCTGCTCCAGCACCTAGGGTTTGATATAAATCACAAAAAGTCCACTTTACTCCCCACTCAACACTTGGAGTTCATAGGGGCAAGACTGGACACACTTCAGGTGAAGGCTTACCTACCGCTGGACAGGGCAAGGCGGTTGCTGGACTTGGTCCAGCAGGTCCAGCACAGGTCTCAGGCCTCCGCAAGGGTCTTCCTACACCTCCTGGGCCACATGGCCTCCACGGTGCATGTGACTCCATATGCTCGATTCCCCATGCGCACAGCTCAATGGAGCCTCAGAGACCAGTGGACGCAAGCCACTAGCCGCCTCAGAGACAGAGTAGCAGTTTCCAAGTTACTGGTGACAGCCTTGCAATGGTGGCTTCACCTCCCCCCAACTTGCTTCAGGTAGTACTATTCCAACCTCCCTCTCACTCCAGAGTGCTGACGACAGACGCCTCCTTGCTGGGCTGGGGGGAGCCCATTGCCAGGGTTCATGCACTCAGGGTCTGTGGTCCTTGCGAGAGGCCGCGCTTCAAATCAATCTTCTAGAGCTTCGAGCCATCTGCCTACAAGCCTTTTGTCATCTTCTGGCACATCAGTCGGTGCTGATACAGACGGACAATCAGGTGGCGATGTTCTACATCAACAAACAGGGGGGCACAGGATCTTGCATCCTATGCCAGGAAACTCTGGACCTCTGCTCTTTTGCAGTGGCTCATCACATGTCCCTAAAGGCGGTTTATCTGCCGGGTCAGGAGAGTCTCCTGGCCGACAAGTTGAGCAGGATTCTTCAGCCTCACAAATGGCAACTGAACCAGGATGTAGCCCAGCGGATCTTCAACCGTTGGGGTCTCCCATCTATGGATCTCTTTGCCAGCCCGCAAAACAATCAGTTGCTCTGGTTCTGCTCGAGGCAGCCGCATCCGCTGAGCATGGCGGCGGATGCTTTCCTTATCTCGTGGGCACAGGGCCTTCTCTATGCGTTCCCACCCACGCCCCTGGTGCCATGCACTCTGTTCAAGATTCTTCGGGACAAGGCCTCTGTTATCCTGGTAGCACCCAGGTGGCCCAGACAACCTTGGTTCCCTCTTCTCCTTCAACTAGCGGTCGAAACTCCACTCCCACTGGGAGTGCAGCCTGACCTCTTGACCCAAGAACAGGGTTCCTTGCTACACCCCAATCTCAGATCCCTCAACTTAATTGCCTGGCTGCTGAGAGGGTAGTACTTGCTCCTCTACTCCTTCCCAAAGAGATTGAGGAGGTGTTGCTGGCCTCTAGGAGACAATCCACTCAAATCCTACGCGTTCAAGTAGCGTAGGTTTGAAGGGTGGTGTGCCCAGAATAAGGAGAACCCATTCACTTGTCACGTACCTCAGGTATTGCAGTACTTGCTCCACCTCTCAGAGTTAGGCCTCAAGTCTAACTCTGTCAGGGTCCACCTGAGTGCGCTATCAGCTCACCACTCTCCAGTGGACAAGCAACCTCTTTCAGCACACACTTTGGTATCCCGATTCCTCAGAGGCCTCCTACTCTTGAAGCCTCCAATTCGCCCACCGACTACAGAGTGGGAACTAAATGTGGTCTTGCAGCGGCTTACTTGCCCACCTTTTGAACCAATGGCCACCTGTCACCTCCGCTTCCTTTTCTGGAAAGCACTCTTTCTGGTGGCGCTCACGTCTGCTCAACGGGTGAGTGAGCTGCAAGCTTTAGTATCGGATAGACCGTATACATGGTTTTATAAAAACAGGGTGATCTTACGTACTCACCCCAAGTACCTTCCAAAAGTGGTTTCCTCGTTTCACCTCAACCAAGAGGTGGTTCTTTCAACCTTCTTCCCCAGGCCACATACCAGCAGGGCAGAAGCGGTTCTGAATACCCTGGACTGTAGGAGGGCGCTCGCCTTCTACCTGGAGCGTACGCAGGGACATCGGAGAACTTCCCAGCTCTTTGTCTCTTATGACTCTAGTAAACTGGGTCTACCTGTCTCCAAGCGCACGTTATCCACCTGGGTGGCAGTCTGCCGGGCCGCAACTTGTCTTCAAGCCAGACTTTTGCAGCCCACTACTGCCTGGAGAGAGAGTCCCAGCAGGACAGTGTTTTCGGTGAGGTGGTACTCGGTAACCTATTCGAGGTTTAGGCAACTCCTCCCTTCCAACCCTTTGGTGTCAGGCTACTATGGGGGTTGTGTTCTCGGAGAAAAATCCCATCACTGCTGCTGCGGCTCTTCTAGAGGGAGCCATTTTCAGCTATGTGTTCTCGGTAGCCTATAGCTAGGGAGTCCCATATGTGAGGACTGACTTCCTGCTTGTTCCTGGAGAAAGCGTAGTTACTCACCTGTAACAGGTGTTCTCCAGGGACAGCAGGAACCAGTCCTCATGATCCTCTCTCCTCCCCTGGAGTTGCAGTCCTTGATTAACTTTTTCTCATTTTTGCCGTCTTTTTAGCTGTGTCATCTGACTGAGCAAGATGGCACCTTTGGGCGGGAAGGGGACCACGCATGCCCGATGCATTCCCAAAGGCTTTCTTTGAAAGCTGGGGAATTGCTCTGCACGAGGGCTCCGTCGGCGCCGACGTCACCCATATGTGAGGACTGATTCCTGCTGTCCCTGGAGAACACCTGTTACAGGTAAGTATCTACGCTTTCTCTACAGAGTTCCCTTGGGTATCTCCACAACTTCAGAGCCATAACTAGTTCAAAGGACCCATCCCCCTTTAGTCTCATGCCCCTTTGGGCATGCGACCGTGGACCGTAGCTGCGGCAGACAAGCTTTATCTTTATCTTTATTTAACACTTTATATACCGCCCTTGCCAGGGCCGGATTTACCTTGAGTGAGGCCCTACGCCAACAAAAATTGTGGGCCCCCAGCAGGGGCGGCCCAAGGGGGGTGCGGACCTCATTTGCATAAGGGGCCTCATTTGCATAAATATTTGCATAATGTTACCATATACTAACTTTTAGTAAACGTGCCTCTTAATGAGTGTATGGATAAAGAAAGACTAAAAGATTTCTACATTACTATAATCCAGTGCCAACTGCCAGACACATTAGGAACTACTACAAACACTGCCCATAGTAAACCCGCCGTATCCTAACAGCACTACCAGGACTCACAAAGCACCATACTCTACCAATCAAAAGGCAACACTGCAAATATTAAACCAATACATTTCAGAGAACAACAATACATGACCTACTGGGGAAAGAGAACAAGTGGCAATGTCAAATAGGAATTATATAAACAGAACACTTCAGCTCAGTTACACATGCAGAACATAGACCATCACCAAACAAGTAATCACAATTTAGAAATAGGAAGACAATAATTAAACTGGGAATCCCAAAAGCCAAACTTGGAATGTACAACACTGTAGAAATAAAACTATACATTAATTTGCTCTTGTACTAAACAAAGCACAGATGTTAATGATGCACATTTACCAGAGCTGACATATTCCAATTAATAAATTCAAAATAAAGAGATATTTTTCTACCTTTTGTGCATTTTTTTCAGCTGCAATTGCTCCAGCCACTTTCTTCTGGTTTCTTCGTGTCTTCTGCTAACTCTCCATCGTCTGCTGTCCATTTGTCCTTTCTTCTCTCTTCTAGATTTTTTTCCATTCTCTCTCTACATCTGCTTTAACATACTAATCTTTCTCCTTTTGCTCTTTCCTCATTCCTATTTCATCCACTCAAATTTTACCCCTCCATCCTCAATCCCCACTTACTCTCCCAATACCCGGCCAATTGTAGATTTTTTATCCCTCCCACACAAAATATTTTTCCCTTCTCCATTTTACTCTTCCAGCCCCATCCCATTCTAATCCTCCCCCAACATCAGCTCCCTTCTAGTTCCAGCCTCACCCAGCATCCATTCCCTTCTAGTCCCTGCATCAGCCCATTTCCAGTCCTAGCCATCCATCAGCCCATTTCCAGTCCTAGCAACCCCCCAACCCAATACCAGTCCTAGCCCCCCTATCACCCCACTTACAGTCCTTAACCCCCCATCACCCCATTTTCAGTCCTTAACCCCCCATCACCCCATTTTCAGTTTAAGCCCCCCCTATAACCCATTACCAGTCCTAACCCCCCATCAGCCCACTTCCAGTCCTAACCCCATCAACCCATTTCCAGTCAGCCCCCCATAGCCCATTGCCAGTCCTACCCCCCCCCATCAGCCCACAGCCCATTACCAGTCCTAACCCCATCATCCCACCTCCAGTTTTAACCCCCCAGCCCATTTCCAGTCCTAGCCCCCCATAGCCCATTACCAGACAACCCCCATCAGCCCACAGCCCATTACCAGTCTTAACCCCCCCAAAGCCCATTACCAGTTCTAACCCCCCCCAACAGCCCATTACCAGTCCTAACCCCATCAGCCCACCTCCAGTCTTAACCCCCCAGCCCATTTCCAGTCCTAGCCCCCCCCATAGCCCATTACCAGACAGCCCCCATCAGCCCACAGCCCATTACCAGTCTTAACCCCCCCCCCCAAAGCCCATTGCCAGTTCTAAGCCCCCCCAACAGCCCACAGTCCATTACCAGTCCTAACCCCATCAGCCCACCTCTAGCCTTAACCCCCCCCAGCCCAGCCCAGCCCAGCCCAGCCCATTTCCAGCCCCAGCCCCCCAATAGCCCATTACCAGCCCTACCCCCCCCAGTCCATTTCCAGCCCCAGCCCCCCCAATAGCCCATTACCAGTCCTACCCCCACCATAGCCCATTACCAGTCCTACCCCCCCATAGCCCATTACCAGTCCTACCCCCCCCCCATAGCCCATTACCCGTCCTACCCCCCCCCCCCGGACTAAAGAAAAATTTAATTTAAAAATAAACCCTGGTGGCTGCCGCCGCGGGGCCCCCTCTGCTGCCGCGGGGGCCCCGTCTACAAACTGGTCGGGTCCGGTCCGGTCGGGTCGGGTCCGGTCCGGTCGGGTCGGGTCGGGTCTCTCTCCCTCCCTCGCTGCAGGCTGCAGGCTGCGAGAGACGCGAAGGGAGAGCGTCTCCTCGCGTCTGTGTTAAGCCCGCAGAGGGCTGATGGGATTTCCCATCAGCCCCTGCGGGCTTAACACAGAGGCGAGGAGACGCTCTATCTTCGCGTCTCTCGCAGCCTGCAGCGAGGGAGGGAGGGAGAGAGACCCGACCGGACCCGACCCGACCCGACCCGACCAGCTTGTAGACGGGGCCCCCGCGGCAGCAGAGGGGGCCCCGCGGCGGCAGCCACCAGGTTTTTTTTTTAAATTGAGTTTAAAAAAAAAAAACTGGTTCTTTTTTTGTGGGCCCCTGCCGGCTGTGGGCCCTACGCCATGGCATACATGGCGTATACGTAAATCCGGCCCTGGCCCTTGCCGAAACATGAGGGCGGTTTGCAATAAAATATAAATGCTAGCTTCAGAAAAGAAAGGAACTCCATTAAAATAAAGAAAAAGAAGGGCCAAAGGGGCCACCGGAGACAAAACAGTAAATCATAAACAAATTTTTTTAACAGAACAGAAAGCTGGACTACTTTTAAACATTCCTGGGATGCCTGTGGATAATGTCACAGGGAGGGACGGAGCCTTTCTCCCAGTGTGGGTCTGCTCACCATCACAAACACTAACAATGGAAATTGCAAAGGCAGGTACCATTCACAGGCAGCAACCTCTGAGCTTCCTCTTGGTTTCCACACTCCCCTGTATCTACCTTCTTGCCTCTCTTTCACGTGACCCAGGCGGTACACCTGCTCTTCTCCTCTAAGGAGTAGTGTTGGGGAGAGGGATAAGGATCTTTGCCTTATGGTTGTCTGGAGGATGCTTCTCCAGTACTTAAAGGTTAAAGATTCCTTTTGTAAGTATTACTCTTTTTGTGCTGTTTGCTGGCCCATGCACGGGTGACATGGCTGCTAAATCGACACTTGGGGTTCTGGATTAAGGAGACCTTTGCCTTGTCGTATCTGTTACGGAACTGGCTGGTTCCAGAGGCTTTGCATGCCCAGTCTATCTGAGCGCAGATGTCATGAGCAGAGCTTGGTAGCCCCTGCAGCTGCTGTGTCTTCTTCCTGCCCAGTGGAGTTGTAGCTTTGGTACATCCCGCTTGTCTGAACTGGTCTAGCAGGATAATATGGAAGGTGACCTTTTATTTACAAGTTAATGTCCTTTCATTGAGTCCTGCTAGACCAGTTCAGGGCCCACCCCTGGAACTGTATTGCTGTGTTCTTCTGCTGCAGTATCCTTGGGTCTGCTATGATTTTTATACGTGGCTCTGCATGTTCATCGTCTGACAGCCTTATGTTTATGCTTTCCTGTACATAGCTCTCTACTGTTGATCACTCATTGTTACCCATGGTTGAGGTTGTGTGAGACTTGCTATGCTGCTTCCATATGCTTTGGACGAATACTGAAGGGACCTCTGGTGGCGGAGGTGAATAGAGGCATGGGAGTGATGTCTTTGAACCCTAGACTTTTGATTTTTTGTCTCCACGAATTTACTGGTAGGGGAACACAACCCACTTGTCTGGACTGATCTAGCAGGACTCAAGGAAGGGACATTAAATGGTAAGTAAAATGTCACCTTCTCTGTAGATGGCAGGGAAATACAGCCACCCTTGCCCTCTCGCCTCACCTCGCTTTGCCTTTAATAAAAAAAAAAAAAAAAAAGATTTTAAAGTAAGCATTTAATATTCTATCTAAGCTGTGTGTGTCCTGGTTTGGGGGTTCAGCCTACATGGGGCAGAGAAGTTAAAAAGAGTTCTCTTAGCTAGAGGGTGGCTTAGGACACACTGGCTCAGTCTGTGTTATCACCATGGAGTTAGGTTACATTTCTCTGCTGTCTGCAGAGATCCCCCTTTTGCAATTAAGCAATTACACTTTGTAAGAACTTCTGCTATAGGTTTCTGGTGCTACTGCTAACATCAGACTGGGATTTGCTAGAGGCCTTTCTTATGATGGGATGGGGCAGCAATTAAAGGAGTTTTGCAGTTTTCTTGATTGCATTCTCTTCTGTTTTCGTTTTTCCCCCTCAGGGAAATCTTGGTGGAAGAGAGCAATGTGCAGAGAGTGGACTCGCCAGTCACGGTAAGAAAGAATGGAGGGAGAGGGATGCTGGTACTAAATTTCTTGGAATAACGTGTGTTTTATAATAGTACTCTTTGTCCATTTCACTGCTTTGGGGGCATTTCAATTGATTTGAGTTAGCAGCATTTCCATTAATTTGCTCACCATAGAGGTCAAGACTAATTGGCCTGGAGTTTCCAACCTCCTCCTTACTTCTGCTTTTGTGGAAAGGGACCATATTCGCTTTCCTTCAATCTTCCAGGATCACTCCTGACTCTAAAGAAGCATTAGAAAGGTCAGATGGAAGGAAGTGATGGGGAAATGGCTGTTCAGCCCTGCCAAGCTCTGGGACTTATTAATAAAAATCCCAAGCAGGATCCTTCTCATTGCAATGGATGAGTTCACCTAAGACTCTCATGATGTCAGTGTGTAATAAATGAGAAGAATTTCATTTGTCATGTTTGAAAACAGCAGAGGCCTATGGGAGTCGCGCAGTAATAATGTCCAAGTGCTCTTGTATTTTTAGTTCAGAGTTGGAGGACTGTAGTAAGGAACAGCTGACTGAGAAATAAGAAGTTTGCTAACAGAAATTAAAAAAGAAATTAGATTATCTGTGCAGGAGATTAAAGATGTGGAGATGCTGCGTCCGGACATGGTTGAGTTAGAAAGCTCTGTGGAGGTGGTGGGAGAACCACATGAAGCAGCAGGGGGCAGAAAATGGCAGAGATATAGCAGCAACAGAAACAGATGAGAGCAGTACAGGAGGGACTGAAGTTAAAGGTAGAGGACATAGAAAATGAAGCTCACCAGAAGAGCAGCAGTTTTTTGAATTGCAAAAAAGTAGTGCAGCAGATTTGTGGTGCTCAGCTGGATGCAGGAAGAGGTTAAGAAAAGCTGGCAGCAGGCCCTATTATGGTGGAGAGAGTACACTGAAGTTTGTGAACTAAAAGGAGGACCCCTTCCTAGAGACACTGGCCCTTATTCACCATTTTGAAAAGAGAGCATGTGGTCATGGAGACTAGGAGGCATGGGAAGTTCAAATGGAAGAGTTATGTTGATGATTTTACTAGAGGTAGGCCTTGTCAAATGAATATGATTTCTTTGAGTAATCAGAGAGTTAGATCAGGGGATAACACTAGATGTGGTATACTTTGATTTCGGCAAGACCTTTGACACTGTTACACATTGACCACTTATGAGTAAACTTGAGTGCCCTTGGTATAGACCTTAAAGTGACTGACTGGATAAGAAACTGGTTGTGTGAGAAGCACCAGAGAGGAGTAATAAATGGAGTTCACCCCTAAGATAGGGGCATTACCAATGGAGTGCTGCAGGCATCGGTCCTTGGTCCTGTTCTTTAGCACTTTTGTAAGCGATATTGTGGAAGATCTATCAAGTAAGAGATGCCTCTTTCAGATGATGCCAAAATAGTACTCTCTGTCCATTTCACTGCTTTGGGAGCATTTCAATTGATTCAATAGAATGCTAGGTATGATAAGGAAAGGAATGGAAAATAAAACAAAAGATATATTGCCTCTATCAAAAGATATTATATTGCCTCTATATCGTTCCATGGTGAGACCGCACCTTGAATATTGTGTGCAATTCTGGTCGCCGTATCTTAAAAAGGATATAGCGATTTTAGAAAAGGTACAGAGAAGAGCCACCAAAATGGTAAAGGGGATGGAAGGATACTCCTATGAAGAAAGGCTAAAAAGGTTAGGGCTCTTTAACCTGGAAAAGAGACGGCTGAGGGGAGATATGATAGAAGTCTATAAATTAATGAACGGAGTGGAACGGGTAAACGTAGATCGATTGTTTTACCTTATCAGAATATAGAAAGACTAGGGGACATGCAATGAAGCTACAGGGTAAACTATTTAAGACTAATAAAAGAAAATATTTTTTTCACTCAACGTGTAATCAAACTCTGGAATTTGTTACCGGAGGATGTAGTAAAGGCTGTTAGTGTATCTGGGTTTAAAAATGGTTTGGACAAGTTCCTGGAGGAAAGGTCCATAAACCATTATTAAGAAGTGACCGAAGATATCAGTGCTTGACCCAGTACAAGCATTGTGAAACTTGTGTCTCTTGGGGAAACTGCTAGGTACATATGACCTAGATTGGCCACTGTTGGAAACAGAATACTGGGCTTGATGGACCTTGGTCTGACCCAGTATGGCATATCTTATGTTCTTATGTTCTTAAATCTGCAACAGGATAGGCACACTGAAAGTTGTGGATAACATGAGGAGGAATCTAGTGAGACTTGAAGGTTGGTCAAGAATTTGGCTAACGTTGCCAGAAGACCGACCCAAAGATTTAATACAATGAATAAACCTCCAGCGACTGACTCACTCCTCAGTTGGGCTACAGTGGAAGCACCCATCTTTTCAGTTGACTTGCAAAATACTATAGAAGTGAGGGAGAGACCATCAGATTGAGCCATACTTGGTCAAATACAAATGTACCAAAGATCATAGGGTCACGTTATCAGTCATCAGTCTCATCAACCACACCTCAAATCCTTCAGAGAACAATAGTAACTTTTTTATTAATCAATTTTCATATATTTATGAAATTTTGTATTTTTTATCATTTGTATTTTCATAGAACTGCTGTATCAATGCTTCCTAATCATCCCTCCAGTCCAATACGTGTGGGTTATCTCCCTCCACCAGCAAATGGGGACTGAGCATGTCAGATTTCTGATGCACAGTAGAAGAGCTCACTCCTTAGGCCCCAGAACCATTATCTTAGTCCTCAGTAGCTTTATGAGGAGCTTCTGCATGGCTGAACTCCACTGAAGGAACATTTGACTAGGATAAAAAAAAAGAGTAAGGAGAGCACAAAGAGAGAAATATCTGGCAAACAGGAGAGATTTGTCAAAGCATACTCTGTAGTCTTGAGCTGGGTCACTTCAGAATAAGCTTGCAGGTGTATAGGCCGCCAAGGGTCTGATTCCCTTGGCACCAGTGCCCTTGAGTGGGTCTGCAGTTCAGGGGTTAAAAACCCCATGGTCCAGGTCCCTTTCCCCCCCCCAGCTGGACAGCTCAGTCCTTGCTGTTCGCAGTGACTGCCCTATCTTCTTTTCAATTGTACTATACCTCTTTGTTTAAAAAAAAAATCTAAGAGACGGCAGAGTGGCTTCATCGGTAGCAGTTCCTGGACTCTCATTTGATCGTACTGGGCAACCCTCCGGCGGAAAAACTTATATTCGTTGTGCTTTTACTTCCCACTGTGTTTTTCCCCCTCAGGCCGTTTTGGCTTCTTTTTTGGCACGGTGATTTATGACTGTAGAGCTGTTTCCCTGCTTTGCATGTGGGGGAAACCGCGGTTTGGCGGTGCAGGGGCTCTGTAGGACTTGTCTCTGCTGGGTAAGATCCGCAGAGTTTAGTCTTTTTACCAGAAACATGGAGGGAAACTTAGGAACCTCAGAATACCTTTTTGCATCCTGCAGTGCCTACAGTTTTGGCAGGAAAAGGATTAGATTATTTTTAAGCCGGTTCAGCATACTACAGCACTTGGGATGGCGGATGCATAGATCCCTGACATCCCTATATTCTTCGCCTGATTTTATTTTAAAGCTGCACCAGGCTTACTGTCTGTCTCAGAAGCTGGGTAGCAGGCCTCATACCCGTTTGTAGCCTACCAGATATGAACAATTGTCCCTGCTGGAGGGTACCTCTACCACAGGGGTCCCTCCTCCTAAGAGGCACATTCATGATGATTCCTGGGCTGAGCAGAGTCCCTCCCCCCTCCTTAGTCACCAGCCTCAAACAGGCATTTGACACTAGTGCCTTAGGCTCCACAAATCGATGCCTGTAAGGCTATGTTACCAGGGCTGCCTCCTGCTGGATCCAAGACTTGGCAACAGCAGAGATGGACTCTCAAGGGGCAACACCAAAGGTGGCAAAGCTGAAGTCAGCATCCGCTTATCTGGCGGATGCCTTCTATGACCTCCTGTGTGTGCTTCATCTAAGACCATGACTCCATTATAGCCACTTGATGTTTTCTTTGGCTGCGAAACTGATCGGCGGATGTCTCCTCCAAGACTAGGCTCAGTAAACGTCCATTTAAGGGCAAGTACTTTTCGGAGAGGCCTTAGATAAGCTAGTCAAGGATCTGGGGGATTCTTAGGGCTAACGTTGCCAGAAGACCGACCCAAAGCTCCGAAACAAGGAATCACTCCCAGGGGTCAGTCCAAGGACTATAGGAAGTGTCGGGCAACCCACTTTTCTCCTCTTCAATGTGGTCGCTACTCCTTGAGAAACCAGTCCTTTCATGGTTATAGAGGATCCAGTAGGGGTTATTATGCAACCCCTCAGGCTCCTTCCAAAAAATCCCAATGAAGAGAGGCAGACTCAGGCGGGGATGATACCGGTAGGGGCTCGGCTACAGCAATTCTATTCCGCCTGGGTCAGTATTGCCACAGACCAGTGGGTTCTGGCACTCATCTGAGAGCGGTATGTCTTGGATTTTGCTTGTCCTCTCTCCAAAGCCTACGTGCAGTCTTCTTGCAAAGCCCCTGCCAAGCAGCAGGTGGTCCAGATCATGCTTCAATGCTTGCTGTCTCTGAAGGCGGTGGTGCCAGTTCCGAGCGATCTGTGTGGGTCAGGTTGATATACTATCTACTTCGTGGTCTCCAAGATGGAGAGCTTCTCTTGACCCATTTTGGATCTCAAACATGCAAACCGCACTCTGCGAGTGCCGCACTTCCACATGGAAACCGACCACCTGAGATTGACAAATGTACAAATGGGAATGGAGTAGATACTATAGCATTCACAGACGATGTGTTTGAACAGCTTGCAAAACTGAAAGTGGACAAGATACTGAACGAGCTCAAAGAGGTTCTGGCAGGGCCCTTAAAGGATGTTTTTAACAGATCCTTGGAGACAGGAGAAGTTCCACAGGACTGGAGAAGGGCTGATGTGGTACCTCTTCGCAAAAGTGGTAATAGGGAAGAAGTGACAAACTATAGGCCAGTAAGCCTTTCCTCTCTGGTGGGAAAGTAACAAAGATGCTCCTGAAAGAGAGACTAGTGGACTTTCTTGAAACCAATAAGTTGCATGATCAGAGGCAACATAGTTTTACCAAAAGACGATCATGCCAAACAAATCTGATTGAGTTCTTTGACTTGGTGACCAGAGAACTAGATCAAGGGCATGCGATGGATGTGATCTACCTAGATTTCAGCAAAGCCTTTGATACTGTTCCTCATAGGAGGCTTATCAATAAACTGAAAAGTCTGGGGATGGGTCCCAAGGTGGTGAACTACATCAGAAATTGGTTGACTGACAGACAACAGAAAGTGATGGTAAACTGAACTCACTTGGATGAAAAGAAGGTGAGTAGTGACGTGCCCTGGGGATTGGCCCTGGGACAGGTACTGTTCAGTGTATTTGTGAGTGATATTGCTGAAGGACTGAATGGAAAAGTTTGTCTTTTTGCAGATGACACAAATTTGCAACAGAGTGGACTCCCTGAGGGAGTGGATAAAATGAGGAAAGATCTACAAAAGCTAGAATAATAGTCTAATGCTTGGCAGTTAAAAGTTAATGTAAAAAGTGCAGTGTCATGCATTTGGGTTGTAGAAATACAAGGGAATTGTATGTGATAGGGGGAGAGGTCGGTGTGCATGGATCAGGAAGACCTCAGAGTGATTTGCTTCTGAGGATCTCAAGGTGGCGAAACGGTGCAACATGGCAATGGCCAAAGTCAGAAGTATGCTGGGTTTTGTACAGAGAGGAATTACCAGAAGAAAGGAGGAGGTATTTAATGCCACTGTACAAGTCACTAGTGAGGCCTTACTTGGAGTATTGTGTTCAGTTTTGGAGATCATAATCTCACAAAAGATATAAAAAGACTTGAAACTGTTCAGAGGAAGGTGACCAAAATGATTTGAAACCTGCGCCAGAAGACGTATGAGAAGAGACTTGAAGACCTAAATATGTATGTGGAAGAGGGGAGGAGGGACAGGGGAGATATGATACAGACCTTTAAAGGGTATTAATGAACAAACCTTCCAAAACTGAACACAGTATTCCAAGTGAGGAAGTGGTGGGGGCAAATACAGTGACAGAATTCAAAATGGCATGGGACAAACACAGTGGATCTCTTTATAGCAACTTAACTATCTTTTCAAAAAAGGATGACCTGCACAGAGCGGTGGGTACATCCCTAAACAAAGGCATGGGGAGGGTGACCTGCACGGAGTGGTAGGTGCACCTACTGCCACCTTGCTGGTCACCGGAGCCTCCGGCCAGCTGAACATCCCTCCTACTGTGCCATCTGAAACCAAGGGTACCATAAAATTGGTGGTGTACCTGTATATTAGTATACAAGACTTCCAGGTCAAATCTGACCAATAACGCATCTGAAGTAACATGATCCAATGTCTCTAGATGTTATAAAAAAATGAGCTGTATCCCGAATATAAGAATAAGAGGCAACAATGATTTAAAAAAAAAAAAAAAAAGATCCAGAAAGCATGACAATGGTTACAAAACAGTACCACACAGTGAAACAATTGGTTATCCAGGTGTTATCAGTTGATTTTTGGACCTTGGGAACAAGGTAAAAAACTGGTATCGTAGATGCAGTAACAAACTAGCCTTAGCCTACAATCAGTCCCCCAAAACACATTTAATGTATGTAAGTTCACCCTTGTATATAAATAATGAATAACACAGGTACACTACCAAAAAACTGCCTCCAGTTTTGCAACTGATTCCTATAGATTTTGGGGTGCTGAATCCAGGAAAATAGCCAAAATGTTCCATCACGTCACGTTTTCTTGCAAAATTAGATTTCTTACCCATATAAGGAATGTTCACATAATTTCTTTTTAGCCGACTGCAGTTTATTTTCTTGGCCCAAAATAGAGGTTGTAATGGTTAACTAACTAGAAACACTCCCTCATGATATTTTAGAGTGTTTTGTATTCATTTTATACATTAACAGGACAATTGGGAGGCGGGGGGCTAAATCCAGTACTCGCGCTGGCGCATGTTCTTTCCTGTTCGCCTCGCCTCGTTCGCTCGCTCAAACACGGTGGTTGCGACATGAACGTTCCTGTCAAATTTCATTTTCTTGCAAGTTCATTATTACCTTTTGTTTGCTCAGTCGTAATCCAGCTTTATTCCGAAGTGGTTCACTACAGTTGTAGTTTGCAGTGCTGTGTATTTGTGATGGCTCACAGAGCCAGAGGTTGCGTCAACTCTCCGGACAGTTTTTGTTTTATTTGTGGGGAATATACCGTGAAAAAGCAGCAGAGGAACATTTCTGCATTTATTAAAAAAGTATATTTCGCCTATTTCGGTTTGAAGTTAGGCGATCAAGACAAACCGTGGGCTCCTCACAAAGTGTGCAAGACATGTGAGGAAGATCTACGCTTATGGATGAAAGGTAAAAAACAAGCATTTCGTTTCGGAATACCTATGATGTGGCGTGAACAAAGAGACCACAGCAGTGACTGCTATTTTTGCTCTTGCATTGTGAAGGGATACAACTTAAAAAATAAGAACGTAATAAGTTACCCCAACCTTCCCTCAGCAATTAGGCCTATGCCTCATAGCAATGAAGTACCTGTGCCTGAACCACCAAAATCTTTGGATCATATTTGTGTGGACGGTTCTGATCATGATGAGACTCATCAGATGGCTTTTCCCGATGAGTCCAGTACTTCCGAGTTTGAAACTGAACCAGATCCGAAACCTGAACTTTTCTCTCAAGCTGAATTGAATGATTTAGTCCGGGATTTAGGACTCCCAAAAGATGCTGCCCAACTGCTAGGTTCTCGGCTTAAACAGAAAAATCTATTGTCACCAGGAACAACTTTTTATTGGTACCGCAACCGCGAGACACAATTTTTGAAGTATTTCAGCAAAGAGGAAGATTTGGTATTTTGCAACGATATATACGGAGTGATGGAAAAGTTTAAACTCAAGTATGATCCTGCTGAATGGCGGCTGTTCATTGATTCGTCAAAAGACAGCATAAAAGGTGTTCTTCTTCATAATGGCAACACATTCGCTTCAGTTCCTATTGCTCACTCTGTTATTCTCCAAGAAAAATACGAGAATTTGGCCCTGATTCTTCAGAAGATTCGTTATGATGAGCATAAGTGGATGATTTGTGGAGACTTTAAAATTCTATCCATGCTATTAGGGCAGCAATCCGGTTTCACCAAATATCCCTGCTTCCTTTGCTTGTGGGATAGCCGGGCCCGCGACCTACACTGGGGGAAAAAAGACTGGCCAATTCTGGAGTATTTGAGACCCGGTGAGAAAAATGTTCTTCATGAGAGCTTGGTACCTCGTGATAAAATTCTATTACCACCTCTCCACATTATGTTGGGTCTCATTAAGCAATTCATCAAGTCCCTTCCAAAAGATGGTGAGTGCTTTCGGTACCTTTGCTCAAAGTTCACCCGACTTTCTGAAGCAAAGCTAAAGGAAGGAGTGTTTGTTGGCCCTGATATAAGGAAACTCATTTCAGATGGAGCATTCGCTGAAACGATGTCTGAGAAGGAAAAAGAAGCCTGGGATTCCTTCAAGGATGATGTTCTCAAATTCTTGGGGAACAGGCGGGATGAGAACTATAAGGATATTGTTGCCAGGATGCTCAATGCCTTCAAAGAACAAGGCTGTAACATGAGCCTGAAAGTCCATTTCTTGCACTCCCATGTGAACTACTTTCCCGAAAACTTGGGGGCGTACAGTGAAGAACAAGGTGAAAGGTTTCACCAGGACATCAAGGACGCAGAGAGAAGGTACCAAGGAAGATGGAACACCACTATGATGGCTGATTTCTGCTGGTTGCTGCTGCGGGAAACCCCAGATGAAAAATACGCCAAGCAGCGCACCAAGAGAAGCATTCGGGGGAAGAAGAAACGGGCCCACCAGGAGATTGATTGACCCAAGAATGACTTTAAAATCTAAACTGTGTTGACAAATATCGTGTTTTTACTAAACTTTGAAATAAAAATTTGCTAGTTATTACCACAGTGTCGGATCTCATTTATTAGAATTTTATTTTCACACCATCGGGTGTTTGTCTTCATGTATTGCAATGGTGCGGTTTGCGTTTTCTATTCTTACATACATACCTGTACAACATTTTTTGCACATTTCTTTGCTTTGCTTTGTGTCTAACCTCGCTCTTATATGCTCAATGTTTGTGCACATGTATGTGGCTGTTTTAAGTGCAGACAATTTTGCTACCATCACAGTGTGTTTTGTTGACATTACTCTATTCTTATGTGCTGCCTTGTTACAATTTTCTTTATTCTTATTTGAATAACTACTAAACAATTAGTATAAAGAATTCATCCAAGAAACTTTTATCTCGATCGCACTCAATCTGAAACGTTCACCTCAAACTGCTAACCCAATGTAGCAAAAAATCTGTACGTGATGGAGCAAATTGGTTACCAGATTTGGATTCAGCGCACCAAAAAATGTAAAAATCAATTGAAACATTAGAGGCAGTTTAAAAAAAAAATTTTTTAGTGTACCTGTGTAATGTTTACATGTTTCTAGTTGATTTGTTTCAATGTAACCTCTTATAACCGTTGTTCAGTGTAAACTGCTTTGACCCCGTGAAAAGCGGTATGTAAGCCTTGCTAAATAATTAAATAATCTCTGTCCAGAGCTTCCTTGACCAAACCTGATACACCATATCTAACCACAGGTAACATCTTCTGGCAGTCGAAGGTCCATCTGTGACGTTTCGGTGGGCCTCAAATTTGTGAGACAGAGTGGTTCACACTGAATTTGAGAATGACTGTACATGAGATTCCCGGCTATACAGCTTGTTAACATTGTAGTGTATGTTCATTCACTGTTGCAACAGACCACTGGATTCATTTATCACTAAGAGGATGTACAAGTACTGGCATATCACAACATGTTCTACACCTTTTATCATTTATATAATTTGGTGCCTATGTCAAGCGAGTATAAGAGTAGGTTAAAGATTGCCACTCTTATGGCACCCATGGCTCTACATTGCCAAACACTCAGTCATACATTTGAGGATTTAACATGGTCTGTCACAGAGTTGGTACCAGTATTAGTGCAGGGGGAGGGGGTGATCAGAGGGCAAAATTGTAATATCGTAAAATAATTTTGGATATACAAACTGCAGTCAGTAAAACAGCATGATTTAAATGCCGATTTAGAGCTTAATACCATCATTTCATTGTATAATAGAATGCTAGGAATCATAAGAAAAGGAATGGAGAATAAAACAAAAGATGATATAATGGCTCTATCGTTCCATGGTGTGACCGCACCTTGAATATTGTGTGCAGTTCTGGTTGCTGTATCTTAAAAAGGATATAGCATTATTAGAAAAGGTATAGAGAAGAGCCACCAAAATGGTAAAGGGGATGAAAGGATACCCCTATGAGGAGAGGCTAAGAAGGTTAGGGTTCTTCAACTTGGAAGAGAGATGGCTGAGGGGAAATATGATAGAGGTCTAGAATTAATGAATGGAGTGGAACGGGTAAATGTAGATCAATTGTTTACGCCATCAAAATATAGAAAGACTAGGAGATATGCAATGAGGCTACGGTGTAACCTATTTAAGATTAATAAGAGAAAATAATTTTTTACTCAATGCATAATCAAACTCTGGAATTTGTTACCAGAGGATATAGTAAAAGCTGTTAATGTTGCTGGGTTTAAAAAAGGTTTGGACAAGTTCCTGGAGGAAAGGTCCATAAACTATTATTAAAGGGAATCTGGGAAATCCACTGCTTGCCCCAATACAAGCATTGTGGAACCTGTGTCTTCTGGGTAAACTGCTAGATACTTGTGACCTAGATTGGCCACTGTTGAAAATGGGATACTGGGCTTGATGGACCTTGGTCTGACCCAGTATGGCATATCTTATGTTCTTATGAAACTTTCGTCTTGCTAATAAAGTTGATAGCAGCTGTGATGTCATCATAGCTTTGCTTGGGCTAGCATGCCAATGTGGTCTTTTTAAAAACAGACAGCTTCCTGAGATCGTCACCATTGTGCTTTAATGAATCTTTGTATCTAATTTGGAGTAGCTCAGTGGTTAGAGCACTGGCTTGGGAACCAGGATTTGATTCCCACTAGCACACCTTGTGGCCTTGGGCAAGCCACTTAACCCTCCATTGCCTCAGAAGAATCCAAGTTATCAATGTCCCTGTTTAATGTACATTACCAAGTTTAAGGTACAATGTAAACTGCTTTGACTAAAATTTAAAAGTGGTATAAAAAACATATTAAATAATTCAGCGATTTGCCAGCCCTTGAGGAAGACGTCGAAACCTTGTGGTAAAGTAAGGGTCAGGTTGAGGAGGCGGATGGAGCCTTTTGTAAATGGGAGATGTCTGTGCTGTGAAAGTACAGTTGAAAACACAACAGCATTCAATGGATTCAGATAAGTGATCTTTTTCCAAGCCTGATGTCTAGGGTTTAAATGCCTTTCTTACACTGCAGTTAGTAACTGCCTGGCCTTAAGTGACGTGGTGGAGTATGGTGAAATTAGACCTTACCTGTTAATTGTCTTTCCTTGAGTCCCTTCAGTACAGTCCAGTACATGTAGGTTATCTTCCTTCACCAGCAGCTGGGGACTGAACATTTCATATCTGATGTCACAGTAGAAGAGCTCCCTCCTTAGGCTCTAGAAATCAGTATCCTGTTGATAAAGCAAAATCCCAGAGAGCATATCCAGCCAAATAAGGGGTCAGAACCCAATAACATAATATGAGTACTGAACTGTACCACTGAAACACAGCGAACAGGCAGGAAATCATGGTCATATTTGCTATTCCGCTGACTGTCCTCTATAAGAACTCCAGAGAGTGAAGTGATGTGATTCATTTTTGAGAGCCCTGCAATGAGACCAGCTGGACCCGCCTACTCCTCTATACCCTAAAAACACAGCAAGAACAGTCATTGTGAAAAAAAAAGGGGGTGGGATGAGGGGACTTGACTGGACTGGAGGGACTCGAGGAAAGACAGTTAGCAGGTAAAGTTTAATTTTGCCTTCCTAATTGTCCCTCCAGTCCAGTCTAGTACATGTGGGATATACCAGAGCAGATATTAGACATGGGAGGGATCCGCAAGTCCAGCTCGGAGCATAGAAGCCCCAAAATGCACATCATTAGACGCTTGCAAATCCAGATGGTAGTGACACATGAAGGTATGCAGGGATGACCACTTCACCGCCCTATAAATGTCCGCCAGTGGAACCAGACTGTACTCCACTCAGGAGGCTGCTTGTGACCTTGTCAAGTGGGCTTTAAGACCGCTTGGCACCACCTTACCCTTGAGCACATAGTAACATTAGTATATGACGGCAGATAAAGACCAGTATGGGTGACAAGAGTAGGTGCACTTGCCCTCCATGCAGGTCACCTCTCCCCATGCCTTTGTTTAGGGGTGTACCTACTGCTCCTTGTAGATCACCCCTATTTGTTCAGATATAAGAGATAGTTATAACAGGATAAAATCAAAATAAGTTCCGAGCCGAGGCAATAGCTTCCTTAACCCAACGTGCCACCAAGGCCTTGGAAGCTGCCTCCCCTTTATATGGGTCACCAAACAAGATGAACCAACGGTCCAATGTACAGAAAGACTCTATCCGCTTCAGCTAATACTGTTAACACCCTGTGCATGTCCAGCTGGTGAAGCAGATGGTCCTCCTCGGAATACACAGAACACAAACTGGAAGGATCACAGTTTGGTTCAGATGAAAACTCGACACCACGTTGGGCAGGAAGGATGGAACTGACCACAGGACCACCTTTCTCCTTGGACAGGAGCAAGAAGGGTTTCCTGTAAGACAGGGCTTGTAGCTCGGAAACCCGTCGTGCAGAGCAAGTGGCCACTAAGATGACCACTTTCAGAGTGAGGCTCTTCAGAGAAGCCTGAGCCAGCAGTTCAAACAGAGTACGCGTTAAGAACAAGAGTACCAGGTTGAGATCCCATGGAGGTACTATAGCACACAATGGTGGACGGATTTGTTTCGCTGCTCTGAGGAAGCGGACCACATCCGGGTGGGCTGCCAAGGAGCAACCCTGCATGCATCCCTGGTAACATGAGAGCCCTTATCTGGACCCATAATGAGTTCAAAGCCAACCCCTTGTCCAGCTCGGCCTGCAAAAAGGCCAGAATGGGGAGGAAGTGATGTCATTGTCCTAGATGGCTGCCTGAGCCCGGAGCTCCGGAGCTAGGCCCGGTGTTTGTGGTGGATGCCCCCCCCCCTGAAAATTTAAATAAGCAGTCCTACTGGAGTTCGGGTGGATGGAGGACCGCATGGCGACGAGGTGGAAAATGGCGGACATACGTGAATACACGTGTGGAGGAGCAGGGCAGCATGTCGGGTTGGAGCAGAAAATGGCCGCCGGAAGGATTTCAAGACAGCAAAAATGTGGCTGAAACTATATTAATGGATATCCTCAACCAGGGAGGAGGACCTAGTCAAGCGACAAAAATTGAAATGGACTGGGCGCACAGGGTCTTGGGCCCAATTAGGCTGAATAGGCCTAGAGACATTGTAATATGCCTTAAGGACTATGAGATTAAAGAGAGCATCTTGGCAAAAATGCGTAGAAATGACAATTATATGTGGCAAGGATATAAAGTATGGATTTATGCAGACTTAGCAGCAGGAACCCTTCAGAGGAGAAGAGATATGGCGCCAGCTATGCAGCTGATGCGACGAGAAGGAGTGAAATATAGATGGCTGTATCCCTTCGGGTTACTCTATAGTAAAGGTGCAAAAACGTGGCGAGTTAAGACTTTGGAGGAAGCTAAACATGCGATTTCGGCGGTGGAGCTGCTGGAGATAGAGGAGGCCCAGCAGCAGATGGGAGACCAGAAACAAAACGGTAAAAGGGACCGTGGCAAAACAAGTAACCAAGGGCAAAATAAAAAGAGAATGGACAAAAAAGGAAAAAACAGTAGAATAGTGAGACCTGATAAAAAGATGACAACCGACTGAATATGTAGCCTGCAAGCAGAGAGATGGAATGATCGACTACAGGAGGAGAAGGAAGATTATTATGGAGCGAACTCAGAGAGGAGGAAAAGGCCCTATGGGCTTAAAGGAGAGAAGATATGAAATATATGATACTGTTGATATGTATGGGGGATGGGGGATAGGTAATGTTTTATGTATGAAGTGATGCTAGAGAAAAGCGATGAGAGATTTCAGTAAGAGTTCAATGCTGAGTATATATGTATAAAAGGGGTAGAGGGAGGAGAGAATAAGGGTAAAAGATATGGGGGGGGGGGGGACACCGGGATTTGGGAAGATGAGCACTACTCCAGGGAGTTCCTCAGGCGTGAGGGAGGGAGGGAGGGGGGGGGGAAGCAAGGGAGAGAGGGAGAGGTGGGAAGGGGAGGGGGAGGTGTTGAAGTAGGTCGGAGGGATGGGAGGGAGAGGAGTGAAACAAGTTGGAGAGCAATTATTCACAATCGCTACCATAAATGCAAAGGGACTGAAAACCTGGCGTAAAAGGAGATTAGTAGAGCATGAGGGGGGCAGATTGCAAGCTGATATAGTATGTATTCAAGAAACACATTTGAGAGCTGGTCAGGAAAATTATTACAAACAAGAAAGTACCCCTATGTATTGTTGGCGGGTAGGCGGGCAGACCCTAAGAAAGGGGGAGTAGAAATATTGATGAGTGCTAAAATTAAAGATTGGATGGTGAAGAGGGAGCATCGAGATAAGGAAGGGAGGTGGGTAGGTGTTAAATTGGCAGTAGCAAAGGAAGAGGTATGGGTGATAAGTGTCTATGGACTGAATGAGAGGAAGAAGGAGTTCTATGATAGAATGTTGAAAGAAATGGAAAAGTTGGGGAGTGCACCAATAATCATGGGAGGGGATTTTAATCTAATGGTGAATCCAAGATTGGATAACTGGGGGGGGGGGGGGGTAAGATGGGAAGTAAAAGAGAGAGAAGCAGTTTGCTTAAGATGAGAGAGAGAGCTTGGGGCTAATGGATGTTTGGAGGAGCAGGCACCTGGGAGAGCGAGGTTATACCTTTTATTCACCCCCACATGGGACGTACAATAGATTAGATATGATATGGGATGGGTGGAAGGTGTTTGGGTGTCGAGAGTTCGGGATGTAGAACATGGGTCCATTACGTGGTCTGATCATGCACCAGTGAGCATTACCTTTAATTTGGGCTATAGGGATGAGGGCTTGAAGTTTTGGAGACTTAACGATTCATTGTTGGGGGAACAGGGTACAGTAGAAAAGATTAGAACAGTATTGCAAGAATATATGGTCAATAATCGAAATGGAGAGTAACATTGGGGATACTGTGGGATGGCTTAAAAGCAGTGTTGTGAGGACACTTTATAGGAATAGCATCATATAAAAAGAAAATGCAGAGCAAACGGGAAGCGCAGTTATGTGCAGCAGCAAAATTAGAAAGTAGCCATCAAAGTGATACTAATCCTCGGGTGTTAGCGCAGCTGTGCTCATTGAGAGCGGAATTGGGGAGGCTAAGGATGAATGAAATAGCACATCACTTAAACCTGCTTAATTAAACAGTCTTATTTTGAAGGAGGCATTAAGGTGGGTAGGATATTGGCATGCCGGCTTAAGGCTACAGCACAGCAAAATCAAATTGGGGGTGTTAGAGATAAGGGAGGGAAGATGCAAATAGGAAATAAGGAGATTCGGCAGGTCTTAAATGTGTTCTATGAGAATTTATATAAAAACGGGGAAGAGAAAAGTGAGCAGTATTTGCAGGATTTTGAGCTGCCAAAAGTAAGCCCAGCAGAAGCAGAAAGTTTAGATTGGCCTATTACCGAAATGGAAGGTAGTGGAAGCTGTTAATTTATTTTATTTATTAATTTAATTCTCTTATATACCGCGCTATTCTGCATCAGTGCGGTTTACATTGAACAAACTGAAATTACATTGAACAGGGCATTATAACTTGGAGATAACTATTTTAAGGGAAACATGGGCTATGGAGGGTTAAGTGGCTTGCCCAAGACCACCTGTGGGACTAGAAACCCCAGTCCTTCCGGCCCAAGGTTGCTGTCCTCTAGTGGGATTTGAACCCCCGACCTTCCGGCCTGAAGTACCTTGTTAAGACTTTAAAATTGGGTAAGGCACCAGGATTGGATGGTTACACATCCAAATTTTATAAAGTGTTCCAGGAGCAATTGAGCCCATTGTTAACGGAGGTATATAATGATAGCCTAGTGCACGGGAAATTACCACATACAATGGAGGAAGCGGGCATTACTACAATACCTAAACCGGGGAAGGATTTGACTAGCTGTGGGTCATACAGGCCAATATCATTAATCAATGTAGATGCCAAGATATTAGCTAAGATTCTAGCGCATAGACTCCAGAGGGTTTTACCCAGGTTGGTCTATAAGGACCAGACAGGCTTTGTGAGGGGAAGGCAGGGTGAAGATAACAATAGGAAGATTGGAAATTTGACGTGGAAATTGCAAAACAACAGGGAGCAAGTGGTGGTCTTAACAGTATATGCAGAAAAGGCATTTGATAGGGTGGAGTGGCCCTATATATGTTACAGGTTCTGCAAAGGGTAGGTCTAGGAAGTAAGTTTATAGGCTGGATCAGAGCTATGTATGCAAATCCCTCGGCTCGTATATGAGTCAACGGAGGGTACTCTCCACCGTTTAAGTTACGTAGAGGTACAAGGCAAGGATGCCCGCTGTCTCCTCTTTTATTTGCATTAGGGATGGAAACTTTGGCGGAGAGGATAAGGAGGCAGCTAGATATCAAAGGAGTACAGATGGGAGGAATAGAAACTAAAATTGCTTTGTTTGCAGATGATGTAATACTAACATTGCGGGAACCACTAACTACCCTACCAGTCTTAATGAAAGAAATTAAGGAGTATAGTGAAGTTTCAGGGTACAAAATTAATCTAACTAAAACAGAGATATTGGGGTTTAATCTGCCAAGGACTTTGGAACAAAGCCTTCAGGAGAAATTTCCATTTAAGTGGGTTAAGAGTACATACGGATATTTGGGCATAGAAATGGGCAACACAATTAATAAGCTGAGAGAATGGAATCATGATAAATTAATGGTGGCAATAAGGAATGATTTATGAAAGTGGAAAGGGTTAACTTTGTCATGGTTGGGGAGGATAGCCACTATTAAAATGAACGTCTTGCCTAGGATCTTGTTTCTGTTTAGTTCAATACCATGCGCATTGTCTAAGCGCTACTTAAAGAAACTGAAGCAGATAATCATGGATTTTGTGTGGGAGGGGAAGCGCCCTAAGGTGTCTAGACAGATTATGTTTATGAGGCAGGAGGAGGGGGGAGGTTGGGAGTGCCAAATCTGGAATTCTATTATAAAGCAGCGCAGTTAGGAACAGTAGTGGCATGGAAGGGAGAGGGAGAGGTACCAGATTGGGTACAAATGGAACAGGGAGGGGATTTGGCGTTAAGGGAGGCGGAGTTCTGGGTGTGGGATCTGCAATATAGGAAAGGGAAGCAAGGCAAAGAGGGGGAGGAGCAGAATCCCTTTGGGGACTTTACAAAGGATATATGGATGACAGTACGGAAGAAAAAGCAGGCAGAGAAATGTTTTTCAAGAAGAGCCTTCATAAGGGGGATGACGGCATTTCCACCGGGAATTGAAGGGGGTATTTTTCAGATCTCCAGGAACAAGCAGGAATGTAGTCTTCACCTATGGGTATCGTCGGTACTGACGGAGCCTGCGCGGGAACGCTCCCCAGTGTCCAATAGGAACGCTTTTGGGAGCATCCCTCAGCACATGCGTGCTGCCTTCCCGTCTTTCCAACTGTCCCTCTTCAGTTCTTCATTTTCCGCGGAGTCGACAGGATCTATTCCCTGTCACCGCAGAAAATTCCGTCTTTAAATTTCTTTTCTTGTGGTCACGTTTGCCTACCGCATGACGCCTACCGGTACCGCCGTTTCTTTTCTTTTTTTTTCATACAAAAAAAACCCAAAACAAAACTTAGGCTTTAGACTGTTTCTATTCAGGAACTTTTCTCTTTGGTGCTAAGTGCCATTTTGGGCACTAGGCCCCATATTCCTAAATCATGGAAAAGCCAACTAGTGGTTTTAAAAAATGTACTAAGTGTGGCGGTACCATTTCTGTCACTGACACCCATGATTGGTGTCTGAAATGTTTAGGACCTGAACATTCTCCAACTGAATGTCTCTCCTGCATGGGGATGACTAAAAGAGGAAGACAGAACCGGGCTGCAAAGCTCGGTACCCTCTTTTCTTCAGATGCTAGATCCATTGCATCGACATCATCAAGGACCTCTTCTTCCTCCCATGGATCTCAGGTAACTAAACATAAAAGCCGGTCCTCAAAGGGTAGCTCTCCTGCTAAGCATCGAGAGGCCATTGGCATTGCCCTTGAGGGAACCACACTGGCAAAACAGCCCTGGCGGGAGGCTTCGGCTTCGGCTTCCAAAGCATCGATGGGGCTTCAGGATGTTCTCGAGGCCTCAACCTCACAAGAAGTACCTGTGCCATGCTCAGGGGTTCTGGCCGTCCTTACCGGTACCGACACCCAGGCATCGGCAGCGTCGATAGACCCAGAGGTTCCTCGCTATTGAGCGCAGCATCGCAGCTCTTTTTTCAGCTGTGGTACCGGTGGTCCCACGGGCACTATTATCGACATCGACGCCGGTACCGACAACGACGATACCGGCCCCGACATGAACTCTTCTCATGCCATCTCTGGCTGGAATTGACAAAGCGGTACCGGGTCAGCTCGGTACCGACTTAGATCGGTACCGGGATCGTGCTTTGCAAGAGCATCGGGGTCAGGAACACTTTGATTCCTCTGATTCCGAAGACTCTGACAATTCTGCTGGCACTAGAGGTTTTCTCCTAGAAGATCCCTCTTCTCCCCAACACAGAATGTCACTTCCAGAGACATGTCATTTCAGGATTACATCCGTGATATGGCCAAAGGTCTTTCAATCACAGTAGCTCCTGAAGACGAACCCAGAGCAAAGTAATTGGAAATTCTCCAATATCCTAAAGCTCCTAAGGAGGCAGCCACTCTGCCTATCCATGAAATTCTGCAAAGCTTGATGTTCAGAATGTGGGAGACACCTCTGACTACTTCTCCTCACTCTAGGAGACTTGATACTATGTATCGAGTTCCGCCATGTCCTGGATTTCAGAAAACTCAGCTGCCACACCATTCAATGGTAGTGGAATCAGCCATGCGTAGGATGAAAAGTGCAAAGAGGCATGCATCCAATCCTCCAGGTCATGAATGCAGGACTCTGGATGCTTTTGGACGCAGGACTTTTCAAATTTCTATGCTTTCAGCTAGGATCAGTTCATATATCCTATATATGGGAATGTTCTTCAAGGAAGTCACAGGAGACTTGGAACTTATGAGCCCATTTCTCCCAGATAAGAGACAAGATTTTCTTGCTCTAGTTAAGCATGCTCAAGATGTCTCCAAGTTTGTCAATTAAGAAGGGACCCAGGATATCAATGCTTGATCCAGTACAAGCATTGCGGAACCTGTGTCTTTTGGGGAAACTGCTAGGTACGTATGACCTAGATTGGCCACTGTTGGAAACAGGATACTGGGCTTGATGGACCTTGGTCTGACCCAGTATGGCATATCTTATGTTCTTATGTTTATGTTAAGGTTATGGGGGCATATAACAGCAGAGCATTGGACACTCTCCATCATAAACGAGGGGTACAAACTTCATTTTTCAAGCATGCCCCCTCACACAATAGTGAAGCAGTTCAATTCTCTGACACCTCTCATCAACCTCTTAGGTCAGGAGGTTGCCATTCTTCTTGCCCAAGGGGTGATAGAAGAAGTGCCTCTTCATCAAGAGGGCACAGGGTTCTATTCCCCTTATTTTCTTATCCCAAAGAAAACAGGGGGATACAGACCTTTATTAGATCTCAGAGAATTGAACAAATTCCTTGTCAAGGAGAAATTCAAGATGATTTCTCTCGGTGCTCTGCTTCCATACCTTCAGAGTCAGGATTGGCTTTGTTCTCTAGATCTCAAGGATGCGTACACCCATGTACTCATCCATCCAACCCACAGAAAGTTCCTTTGGTTCCTTTTTCAAGGAAAGCACTACAAATACAGGGTGCTTCCTTTTGGTCTGGCCTCTGCTCCAAGGGTGTTCACGAAATGCATGGCTGTGGTAGCAGCATTTCTCCGTACTCTGGGAATATTCATCTTCCCTTACTTGGACGACTGGCTCATTCGAGCTCAAACACAATCAGAGGCCAAGACTTCTCTATCCTGCACAGTGCGTATCCTCCAGTATTTAGGGCTGGTAATAAACATCCCAAAATCCAGTCTGACTCCCACTCAATCTTTAGAGTTCATAGGAGCTCTTCTGGATACCACAAGAGCAAGGGCCTATCTCCCCCAGGCCCGTTGCCTTCGCTTAGTGCAGTTAGCTTCTCAAGCAGTGCTAAAGTCTTATCTAACTGCTTGAGAAATGTTGCAATTGCTGGGCCACATGGCATCCACCGTGCATGTGGTTCCATATGCTCGCCTCCACATGAGGGCAGCTCAGTGGACTTTATCCACCCAATGGACCCAGGCATCAGGGTGCCTGTCAGACAAAATAGCAAACAGAAGTTGCCTCATTTTGTCCCTCCAATGGTGGGGGTCCACTCAAAATCTGTTGCTGGGGTGCCCCTTCCAACAACCCTTACCCCAAGCAACTCTCACAACAGATGCTTCTCCAAAGGGTTGGGGAGCTCATCTGCAAGACTTCTCCACCCAGGGCACCTGGTCTCCACAAGAGTTGTCTACATATCAATCTCTTGGAACTCAAAGCAATTTTCCTGGCTCTGCGAGTGTTCCACTCCCTGCTCAGCTACAAGACAGTCCTCATTCACACGGACAATCAGGTAGCCATGTTCTATGTGAACAAGCAGGCGGGAACGGGTTCTCTGTCGCTCTGCAACAAAGCTTTGCGACTATGGGCCCTCGCCAGAGAGCATCAGATTCATCTGCTGGCAGTATATCTTCCAGGCATTCAAAACTCTTGGGCGGACAGACTCAGTCGATTTCTCCTTCCACACGAGTGGTCTCTGCATGCAAACCAGGTGACCAGGATATTTCAACTTTGGGGAACCCCGGACATAGACCTCTTTGCAAGTCCGTGGAATGCCAAACTTCCCCGGTTCTGTTCCAGAATTCTGGCTCAGGGAGCTCAGGCCAGGGATGCTTTCCTCCTTTACTAGGGTCAAGACTTCCTGTATGCCTTTCTACCCATTCCCCTAATTCCCAAAACCCTCTTCAAGCTTCAGAGAGACAGAGGCCACATGATCCTCATAGCACCACATTGGCCACGGCAAGTGTGGTACCCTCTGCTTCTACATCTCTCTCAAGCTCCCTCCCTGGAGTTAGGGTCTGCTCCAGATCTCCTATCTCAGGAGAACGGGATGTTATGGCATCCCAATCCCCAGTCCCTGCATCTCATGGCTTGGTTGCTGAAGGCCTAGATCTCCAATTTCTCCATCTTTCTCAGCAAGTGAAAGATGTTCTTTATGCTTCCAGAAAACCTTCCACTAGACTTCTTATGCTTTCAAGTGGAAAAGGTTTACTATTTGGTGTTCAGAAAAGGGTCTTAACCCCCTTGCGATACCTCTGGAATCTTTACTGGAGTATCTCCTCCATTTGTCTAATGCAGGCCTTAAGACAAATTCAGTAAGAGTCCATTTGAGTGCTATTGCAGCTTCTCTTAAACCTCTAAATGGACAACCGATTTCCTCTCATCCTCTTATAGCAAGATTCATGAGAGGCCTCCTTCTAACTAAGCCTCCCATTAGACCAACTCCGGTGGCATGGGACTTGAACCTGGTTCTTGGGCAGCTCATGAACCCACCTTTCGAACCATTAGCTATCACATCCTTGAAATTCCTTTCTAGGAAGATTATCTTTCTCATTGCAATCACATCAGCACGCCACATTAGTGAATTGCAAGCACTAGTAGCTAATCCACCTTATACAAGGTTCCATCATGACAAGGTAGTCCTTAGAACTCATCCACACTTTATGCCTAAGGTGGTCTCGCCTTTTCATCTCAATCAAGAGGTCTAGCTATCTGTCTTTTTTCCAGGACCTCATGCATCAAATGCAGAGAGGAATCTTCATACCTTGGACTGTAAAAGAGCTCTAGCTTTTTACTTACAAAGAACACAGCAACATAGAAAGTCCTCTCAACTCTTTGTTGCTTTTGATCCTTCTCATTTGGGACTTCCAGTATCCAAGAGAACACTATCTAACTGGATTGCTCAGTGTATTTCTTTCGCCTATCAGAGTAAGAACCTTTCTCTGGAGGGCCATGTCACAGCTCACAATCTGAGAGCCATGGCAGCCTCATTGGCTCATCTGAACTCTGTGTCTATTGACGACATCTGTCGAGCAGCCACTTGGGCCTCGGTTCATACCTTCACAGCCCATTACTGCTTGGACAAGGACTCCTGCCGGGATGCCTTGTTTGGTCAGGCTGTTCTCAAACACCTCTTCCATACCTAATCAACTCCTCCCCACCATCCCTGGTAGGATGCCAGAGATCCATGGGGGGGAAGTGGAGCCCTTCTCAGGGACACACAACTTCTGGGGCCTCTCCCTGGCACCTAAAGCTAGGGAGTCCCCATATGTGATGACTACATTCCTGCTTGTTCCTGGAGATAGCATTGTTACTCACCTGTAACAGGTGATCTCCGGGAACAGCAGGAATTTAGTCCTCACAACACACCCACTTCCCCTAGAAGTTGTATCTCTCTATCTATCTCTTTTCCTTTCCCTCGCTCTCTCTCTCTCTTTGTCTCAGCTCAGAAACTCAACTGGAGAGAGGCAGTTGGGAAAGGCGGGAAGGCAGCACGCAGACGCTGTGGGATGCTCCCAAGAGCGTTCTAATTGGACGCTGGGGAGCGTTCCCACGCAGGCTCCGTTGGTACCGATGATACCCATATGTGAGGACTAAATTCCTGCTGTTCCCGGAGATCACCTGTTACAGGTGAGTAACTATGCTGTACCGACGGAGCCTGCGTGGGAACGCTCCCCAGCGTCCAATAGGAACGCTTTTGGGAGCATCCCTCAGCACATGCGCGCTGCCTTCCCGCCTTACCAACTGTCCCTCTTCAGTTCTTCATTTTCCGCGGAGCCAACAAGACCTATTCCCTGTCACCGCAGAAAATTCTATCTTTAAAATTCTTTCTTGTGGTTGCATTTGCCTACCGCACAACGCCTACCGGTACTGCCGGTTCTTTTCTTTTCTTTCCTAAAAAACCCCCAAACAACCCCCCTAGACTTAGACTGTTTCTTTTCAGAAACTTTCCTGTTTTGGTGCTAGGCGCCATTTTGGGCATTAGGCCCCATTTTTCCAAAATCATGGAAAAGCCAACTAGTGGTTTTAAAAAATGTACTAAGTGTGGCGGTACCATTTCCGTCACTGACATCCATGATTGGTGTCTCAAATGTTTAGGATCTGATCATTCTCCAACTGAATGTCTCTCTTGCATGGGAATGACCAAAAGAGGAAGACAGAACCGGGCTGCAAAGCTCGGTACCCTCTTTTCTTCAGATGCCAGATACATTGCATCGACATCGTCAAGGGCTTCTTCTTCCTCCCATGGATCTCAGATAACTAAACACAAAAGCTGGTCCTCAAAGGGTAGCTCTCCTGCTAAGCATCGAGAGGCCATTGGCATTGCCCTTGAGGGAACCACACCGGCAAAACAGCCCCAGCGGGAGGCTTCGGCTTCCAAAGCATCGATGGGGCTTCAGGATGTTCTCGAGGCCTCAACCTTGCAAGAACTACCTGTGCCATGCTTAGGGATTCTGGCCGTTCTTACCGGTACCGACACCCAGGCATCGGCAGCGTCGATAGACCAGAGATTTCTTGCTATCGAATGCAGTATCGCAGCTTTTCTCTCAGCTGCGGTACCGGTGCCGACATCGATGACGATGCCGGTACCAACGGTACCGGCCCTGATGGTAACTCTTCCCATTCCACCTCCGGCTGGAGTGGATAAAGTGGTACCGTGTCATCCCGGTACCGACTTCAATCGGTACCGGGATCGTACTTTGCAAGAGCATTGGGGTCAGGAATACTTTGATTCCTCCGATTCCGAAAACTCTGACAATTCTGCTTGCACTAGAGGGTTTCTCCTAAAAGATCCCTCTTCTCCCCAACGCAGAATGTCACCTCCAGAGGACATGTCATTTCAGGATTTCATCCGTGATATGGCTAAAGATATTTCAATCGCAGTAGCTCCTGAAGAGGAACCCAGAGCAAAGAAATTGGAAATCCTCCAATATCCTGAAGCTCCTAAGGAGGCAGCTACTCTGCCTATCAATTAAATTCTGCATAGCTTGATGCTCAGAATGTGGGAGACACCTCTGACTACTTCTCCTCACTCTAGGAGACTTGATACTATGTATCGAGTCCCACCATGTCCTGGATTTCAGAAAACTCAGCTGCCACACCATTCAATGGTAGTGGAGTCAGCCATGCGTAGGATGAAAAGTGCAAAAAGACATGCATCCAATCCTCCAGGTCGTGAATGCAGGACTCTGGATGCTTTTGGACGCAGAACTTTTCAAGCTTCCATGCTTTCAGCTAGGATCAGCTCATATAACCTATATATTGGCATTTTCCTCAAAGAAATCACAGGAGACTTGGAACTTATGAGCCCAATTCTCCCAGATGATAAGAGACAGGACTTTCTTACTCTGGTTAAGCATGCTCAGGATGTCTCCAAGTTTGTCAATCTTGCAACTTTTGACTGCTTCGAATGCATTAGCAGAACTTCTGCTATTGCCATTGGCGCACGACGGATTGCCTGGCTACAGGCATCAGACTTGGAGACTTGGGTACAGGACAAGTTAGGCAACATTCCTTGCCTGGGAGAGAATCTCTTCGGCAAGAACTGGCAGGAGAAGGCTAACGGGTTAGATGCTGACAATTCTACCTTAGATAGATTGTCAAAGTCTACAGCCACTCCAGCGAAGCCTTATAGAAAACCCTCTTTTAGCAAAAAGAGGAAGTTTTATCCTTCCTATACCCACCAGACTCAGACTCCAGGTCAGGTTGCCCAAAATGGACAAACTAGAGAACAGAAGAAACCAAAAGGCCCGAGAGCCCAACCAGCTCTCCAGGTTCAGCCCCCTCAAGGGCTTTGACGCCTTCCTAGAGAGCTTTGCCTTCCTGCCTCTGAGGGGTCCTCAACCCCCCAATATTCCCGGCAGGTTATGCCACTTTGTCAACAGATGGCATCAGATAACAGCAGAAGATTGGACTTTGTCCATTGTAGGGGAGGGGTACAAACTTCATTTTCACAGCTTACCCCCTCCTACAATTCTAAAGCAGTTCAATTCACAAACCTCTGCAGACAATCTGCTAGATCACGAGGTCTCCACACTTCTTGCCCAAGGGGCAATAGAGGAAGTATCCATTCTTCAGAAGGGTGCAGGGTTCTACTCCCCCTATTTTCTTATTCCAAAGAAAACAGGAGGACACAGACCCATTCTAGATCTCAGAGAATTGAACAAATATCTGTTTCGAGAGAAATTCGAAATGATTTCTCTGAGAACTCTTCTGCCATACCTTCAAAGCCAGGACTGACTTTGCTCTCTAGACTTAAAGGATGAATACACTCACATTCTTATCCATCCAGATCACAGGAAATGTTTACGTTTCCTTTTCAGGGGAAGACATTTCCAGTACAGGGTTCTTCCTTTTGGTCTGGCTTCAGCACCAAGGGTATTCACGAAATGCATGGCAGTAGTAGCTGCATTTCTACGAACCCTGGGGATTTTTGTCTTCCCTTATTTTATTTATTTATTTATTTAACAATTCTTTTATACCGCGCTATTAAAATCAGTGCGGTGTACATAGAACAAGAACATACTACAATGCATACAAGTAACATTGAGTTTTACATTGAACAGGGAACTTCAACAATAGGACAATCGGGGGAACTATGTACAGATTAACTTAATGGTATATACAGTAATATAAAATCTCGTTTGGATGTTGCAATGTGGTTCACTAATAGGACTAGAGAGAAGGTTGACCAACTAGCCCTTTTCAGGTTGTATTGAGGTGGTAGTTTTGTTAATGTCTAGGTTGACTTCTGGGTAGCATTTTGTGAACAAGTGGTATTTCAATGCTTTTCTGAATAGAATTAGGTTTTTGATAGCACGGATTTCGTGAGGTAGCGCATTCCAGTTTAGAGGTGCAAATAAGGAGAAGGCCCTGTTGGAGGTGGCCTTAGTGCACTTCGTTATTATTTTTGGGACAATTAAGGTGTTCATTGATGTGGTTCTCCTTTTTCTGTTTTCCAGGGTGCAATGGATAAGCTTGCTGATTGGCGTAGGGGGGCAGTTATTTAGTGCCTTGAAAGTAAGGACTAAAGACTTATACTGGATTCTGGCATGTAATGGTAACCAATGCAGTTCTTTCATGATGGGTGTTATATGGTCAGATCTTGATGAGCCGGAGAGGACTCTGGCGGCTGTATTCATGGCTAGGCGGAGCGGATTTAAAGTTGATTGAGGGAGGCCATGAAGGATGATGTTGGCAAAATCCAGGTGTGGGAGGACTAATGCCTGGAAGGTTGTTCGGAAGTCTGTGGGATCTAGTAGGGAGCGGAGGTGACGTAGCGATCTGATCTTATAATATATATTTTTTGTGATGTTCTTGACATGCGTTGTCATATCCAAGTGCTGATCCAATGTGATGCCGAGGTAACGGATGGTAGCTTTTGATTTCAACTCTATGTTGTTGACGAGTAGTGATGGAGGAGGTATGAACTTACGGTTCCTTGTGACAAAAAGAACGTCAGTTTTGTTGTGGTTAATCCGAAGGTTTTGTGATAGCAACCATTCGGCTACAGCTTCAAAACAGTTGATTATTGGGGAGAATACTGGATGTTCAATTGTGAACGGCATATATAGGAGGATGTCATCTGCGTAAGCGAGACATTGTACATTAAAGGATCTGATCAAGTCACATATCGGCTGCATGTAGATATTAAACATTAGTGCCGATAAGGACGATCCTTGTGGTACTCCCTGTGATTGCAGGAATGGTTCTGAGGATGCGTAGCCTGTTTTTACTTGTTGCCACCTGTTAGATAGGTAGGATTTACACCACTCGAGTGCTGTGCTTTGAATCCCCTTATCTTTCAAGCGTTGTAGGAGTATGTCATGACTCACAGAGTCGAAAGCGGCGGAGATGTCCAGGAAGATGAGGACGAAACCCTGTTGTATGTTATTTATTCCTGTTACCAGAACATTGAATAGGGTTGTAAGGACTGTGTCAACTCCATGTGCTTCCCTGAAGCCATGTTGAGATGGATCTAGTGGTGCTTCAGTGTCAATATGATGTTGGATTTGTTGTTGGGCGGCCTTCTCAATGATTTTTGCAAGCTGTGGGATGCTCGAGATAGGCCTGAAGGAATCAACCTTGGATGGGTCCAGTCTATTATTCTTCAGTAGGGGCTTGATGGAAGTGTGTTTTAGACTCTGCGGGAATGAACCTGTTGAGAAAGACTGGTTCAGTATTTTGCTCAATATTTGACTGAGGTCATGTCGCATGTCCTTGATCCAGCTGGCTGGACACGGGTCATTAGGAGCTGTACTGGGGTTGATCGAGGCAATAATGTTCACAACCTCTCTATTTGATACAGTGGAGAAGTTGTGTAGTGGCATTGCATGGGATGCCTTAGGCGAAGTGGAGGCGTTATTGACATTTATGTCTGTGTTGGTTTTAATCATCTTTGATTGCAGGTAGTTTGCGTAGTCCTGCGGCTGAGGCATAGGGGGTTGTGCTGAGACCGGTTCACCTGTTATGGACTTTACTATGCTGAACAATGCATGTGGTTTGCTGATGGAGCGTTTTATTAAGCCTGTGTGGTAAGTTTTCCTGCTCTGTGATATCTTTGCTCGGTGGGTAGTTAGGTATGAGCTGTATGCTACCAGCGCCTCAGGAGAGTGAGTTCGTCGCCACTGTCGCTCAAGTTTGCGTAGATGGTGGAGAGATGTACGAAGGTCTGTGGAGAACCATGGAGTATGTTCACGTTTTCGAATTCTCTTTTCGGTGAGTGAAGGGCAGGAGGCAGCTCTCAGGTTTTCATCCCATTTGGATATGAGATCATCTAAGTCCATGGTTGTGTTGGCCATGAGAGGTCTGAGATTCTCTAGGACTATGCTCTGGTTGAGTGGTCTAAAGCGGGTTGTGTGGGATCCAGATGTGTTAGAAGACTTTCGGCTTTTGTGGGATGTATTAATGGGTATATTGAAACTGAGAAGACTGTGGTCCGACCAGGGTACTGGTATTACAGATAGTGCAAGAGTTAGGGGTATTGTGGCGTTGGAGAGAGGTGCGAAAATGAGGTCTAGTTTGCCACCCTTAGTGTGGGTGGGGGAATCGACATACTGTTTGTAACCTAGGTCCTCCAGGGCGTCAAGGAATGCTGCTGAGTGGCTGTCTTGAAGAGATGGGAGATTGAAGTCACCGATTAGCCAACTTGGTGAGCGTGAGGTGGATGTGGTACATGCCTGCTCAATTACAGTTGGAAGATCATCTGGTGAGGGGGAGGGTGCCCGATAGAAAAGGTTGATTGTGCAGAGCTCATTAGCTATAGTGAGGGAGTCAAGATAAGTTGAGCTAGAGGAGTTGCACATCTTGAAGTGTAAATCAGCTTTGGCCAGGATGAGGGTTCCGCCTCCTTTTTGACTGGATCTGTGAGATGTGTATATCACAAAACCTGGTGGCAGCATCTGATTCAGTACTTACTTAGACGACTGGCTTATCCGAGCCTCCACAGTGACAGAGGCCAGCACTGCCCTGTCTCGTACAATGTGAATCCTCCAATACTTGGGATTGGTAATAAACTTCCCGAAATCTCAACTAGTTCCTTCCCCATCCCTAGAATTCATAGGAACCTGTCTGGAAAGCAGACAGGCAAGGGCTTTCCTTCCACAAGCCCGGTGTCTTCGCATAATGCAGTTAGCTTTCCAAGCAGCAGGCAAATCCTCCCTCACTGCTCGGGAGCTACTGCAGTTCATGTAGTCCCATATGCTCGCCTCCGCATGCGAGCAGCTCATTGGACCCTCTCCACACAGTGGACACAGGCCACGGGTCATTTGTCGGACAAAATAACAATCTCTCAACGACTAATTTTGTCCCTCCAATGGTGGCAATCAAAAGAAAATCTGACAGTAGGTTCTCCTTTCCATCAACCCCCCTTTCAGTCCACCCTAACAACAGATGCATCACAGGTGGGTTGGGGAGCACACCTGAATCATCTCTCTACCCAGGGCACCGGGACTCCACAGGAGGTTGGTTTACACATAAACCTCCTGGAGTTAAGAGCAATCTATTTAGCTCTTTGGGTGTTCCACGCCCAGCTCAGCTACAAAGATAGTCCTAGTCCAAACGGACAATCAGGTAGCCATGTTCTATGTGAACAAGCAGGGTGGGACAGGCTCTCTGTCGTTATGCAACGAAGCTTTATGACTATGGGGCCTCGCCAGAGAGCATCAAATTCACCTTCTAGTGGTATATCTTCCAGGCATTCAAAACCTTTGGGCAGACAAACTCAGTCGAGTACTTTTACCTCATGAGTGGTCCCTCCACTTAGACCAAGTGGCAAAGATATTTCATCTCTGGGACACTCCAGACATAGACCTCTTTGCAAGTCCACTGAATGCCATACTTCACCGGTTCTGTTCCAGGATTCCGGTGCACAACTGTCAGGCAAGAGATGCCTACCTCCTTCACTGGGGTCAGGACTTCCTTTTTATGCCTTCCCACCCATTCCCCTCATCCCCAAGACACTCTTCAAGCTTCAGAAAGAAAGGGGTCGCATGATTCTCATCGCACCACGATGGCCACGGCAAACGTGGTATTCCCTGCTTCTGCATCTCTCTCAAGCGGCACCTCTGGAGTTAGGGCATGCTCCAGATCCCCTTTCCCAGGAGAACGGGACGCTATGGCACCCGAATCCCCAGTCCCCGCACCTCACGGCCTGGTTGCTGAAGGCTTAGACCTCCAAGCTTTCAACCTGTCCCAGCAGGTAAAAGATATCCTTCAGGCTTCTAGGAAACTTTCCACAAGAAGATCTTATGCCTTCAAGTGGAAACGTTTTACTATATGGTGCTCCAAGAAGGGATTAAACCCCCTGGCCATACCCTTAGAATCGATATTAGAGTATCTCCTTCACTTATCGAATTCTGGTTTAAAGACCAATTCGGTAAGAGTCCATCTTAGTGCAATTGCAGCTTCTTATAAGCCTCTAAATGGACAACCAATTTTCTCTCATCCACTCCTATCAAGATTTATGAGAGGCCTTTTATTAACTAAACCTCCCATCAAGCCACCACCGGTAGCATGGGATCTAAATCTAGTTGTCGGGCTGCTCATGAAGCCGCTTTTTGAACCTTTAGCCACTACAGCCCTTAGGTTTTTGACTTGGAAGGTCATCTTCCTGATTGCAATCACCTCTGCCCGTTGCATTAGTGAATTGCAAGCTTTAGTGGCTGATCCTCCTTATGCTAGATTTCATCATTATAAGGTTGTTTTTCGAACTCACCCACACTTTATGCCAAAGGTGGTTTTGCCTTTTCATTTAAACCAATCAGTTTATCTTCCTGTATTTTTTTCCGAGGCCTCACGCCTCTAATGCAGAAAGAAACCTTCATACTTTGGATTGTAAAAGGGCCTTAGCCTTTTACATGCAAAGAACACAGCAACATAGAAAGTCCTCGCAACGTTTTGTAGCTTTTGACCCTAGTCATTTGGGACTTCCAGTCTCCAAAAGTACTTTATCTAAATGGATTGCCCAATGCATATCCTTTACTTATGAGAGTAAGGGTCTTTCTCTTCAGGACCATGTCACAGCTCATAATGTGAGAGCCATGGCAGCTTCTTTGGCTAATCTCCACTCTGTATCTATCGGTGACATTTGTCGAGCAGCCACCTGGGCTTCGGTACACACCTTCACAACCCACTACTGCCTAGATAAAGCCTCCCGATGGGATGCCTTCTTTGGCCAGCTGTTCTTCAAAATCTCTTTCAAACCTAAACCAACTCCTACCCACCAACCCTGGTCGGATGCCAGAGATCCATGGGAGGAAGGATTTTCACCTTCGAAGGTGGCACCTTCCTGGGGTTATCTCCCTTATCTCCCTGGCATCTTCAGCTAAGGAGTCCCCATATGTGAGGACTACATTCCTGCTTGTTCCTGGAGAAAGCATAGTTACTCACCTGTAACAGGTGATCTCCGGGAACAGCAGGAATTTAGTCCTCACAACCCACCCACCTCCCCTAGGAGTTGTCTCTCTCTCTCTTTGTCTCTTTCCTCTTTCCTCTCTCTCTCTATCCTTTCACTCAGCTATAAACCTAACTGAAGAGGAACAGTTGGAAAGGTGGGAAGGCAGCGTGCTTGTGCTGAGGGATGCTCCCAAAAGCATTCCTATTGGACGCTGGAGAGCGTTCCCACGCAAGCTCCGTTGGTACCGACGATACACATATGTGAGGACTAAATTCGTGCTGTTCCCAGAGATCATCTGTTACAGGTGAGTAACTACGCTTTCCTGCTGTTCCCGGAGATCACCTGTTACAGGTGAGTAACTACGCTGAATGGGAGAGGAAAGGACTGAAGCGAATAGGACAGATTATAACGGCACAGGGAGCGATAGTGCCATTTGAGACATTAAAAGAGAAGTATGGCCTGAATGTTAGGAACTATTTGTTTATGTGGAGGTACATTATTTTCTGCTAAGGGCGGAGGTGCAAAAAGATTGGAAAGCACCAGTGATGACTTTTGAGCAGATTATGACGAGAGAAGGGGTGCCAAGAGGCTTGCTCTCCATATTGTATAAAGGATTATTGAATAATGAAGATAGAGAAGTGGTGGGACATCAGAAGTGGGAAGCGGAACTTGGAGGTGTATGGAATCAAAAAAGATGGGAAGAGATATTAGGGGCTAAAAAATTAGTACCTGGTACTCTGTATTTAGAAAATAGTATTATTAGGCTTCGCATGTACTGGACTCCAGTCTGACTGAAAATGATCAATAAATAGGAAAGTGGGGCATGTTGGAAAAAGTGTGGGGCGCTAGGGGATTTAAAACATTTGTTGAGGGGGTGCATAAAGGTGCAAACAATGTGGAAGGAAGTAGAGCAGATGTACTATGAGATGATGAGAATTCAGGCTAAGATAGCAGTGGAAATAATAATACTTAATGAATTAAAGAGGGAAGAAAATTGTCAGTGTGTTTTTTGGGATACTGTATCAGGGTCGGGCGCATGGCGCTGATGAAGCACTGGAATCAACCGGTGGTACCCACAAGAGCAGAGGTATTAGACCAGTTGGAGCAATTATGGTGTATGTGTGAAATAGAGGCCCATAGGAAGCAAAGATTACCTAAATTTAAGAGGGAATGGGGCTGGAATGGGGAGTGGCGATTGAGTAATGAAGAGCAAAGGAAGTAGAGGGGGAGGTGGGTGTAGGAAGGAGGGTGGGGGGATAAGAGGGGGAATCAAGATGTAGTTGTTGTTAAGTGCCGTCGAGTCGGAGTCGACTCATGGCGACCCTCTGGATAGCTATCCTAAATTGTGTTCGATCTTCAGTCAGGCAGCTCATTGTTGACAGACTGGTACCCGTAGCTGCTGTTATTGTATCAATTCATCTCATTGCTGGCCTTCCTCTTTTGCGTTGACCTTCTATCTTGCCAAGCATGATGTCTTTCTCTAATGATCTCTCTCTTCGCATGATGTGCCCAAAGTATGAAAGTTGAAGTCTTGTCATCTGAGCTTCTAAAGAAAGCTTAGGTTTTTCTCTCCTCTAGTACCGACTGGTTTGTTCTTCGGGCAGTCCATGGTATACACAGTATTCGCCGCCAGCACCATAATTCAAAGGCATCAATTTTCTTCCTGTCTGTCTTTTTCACTGTCCAGCTTTCACATCCATATGATGTTATTGAAAATACCATGGGTTGAACAAGTCGAATCTTTGTATGGAGAGAGACATCTCTGCTCTTGAGAATCTTATCTAGGTCTTTCATAGCCATTCTGCCAAGAGCAATGCGTCGTTTGATTTCTTGATTGCTTGTTGCTTCTTTATTGATAGTTGATCCAAGTAGGTTAAAGTTGTTCACAATTTCAATTTCTTCTCCTTCAACGATGAACCTGTTGATTATGCCAGTTGTCATGATCTTTGTCTTCTTTACATTAAGGTGCAGGCCCCTTTTGAGACTATGTTCTTTGACTGTGAGAAGCAAATGTTTCAGATCATCTTCACTTTCAGCCAGTAATGTAGTATCATCAGCATAGCGAAGGTTGTTGATGAGTCTTCCACCAATCTTCACACCTCTGTTGTCTTCATACAATCCTGCTTCTTTGATGATTTGTTCTGCATATAAATTAAACAGGTAGGGGGAAAGTATGCAGCCTTGTCTTACACCTTTGCTTATTTTAAACCATTCTGTTTCTCCTTGTTCCGTTCGAACTGTTGCTTCTTGATCAATGCACAGATTGCGCAAGAGAACGATCAGGTGTTCTGGTATACCCATGCTTCTTAATGTGGCACAGAGTTTCTCATGGTTTACACAGTCAAAAGCCTTGCTATAGTCGATAAAGCACAAATAAATATCCTTTTGGTATTCTTTAGTCTTTTCAAGGATCCATCTCACATCCGCAATGTCTCTCGTTCCTCGCCCTTTCCTGAACCCTGCCTGCACTTCAGGTAGTTCTTGTTCCAGGTATGGTTGTAGTCTCTTTTGAATAATCTTCAGTAGAATCTTGCTGGCATGTGGGATCAGAGCGATTGTTCGATAATTTCCACAGTCAGTTGGATCACCTTTCTTTAGTATTGGTATAAACACAGATCTTTTCCAGTCAGTTGGCCATGATGTTGTCTTCCATATTTCTTGGCAGAGCCTTGTAAGTATGGTAACAGCTGCATCAGATTGCAGCAATACTTCTATAGGAATGCCATCAATGCCTGGTGCTTTGTTCTTTGATAAGGCTTTCAATGCTGCTTCAACTTCTTCTTTCATCACCAATGGTTCCCGATCATAAGGTACAGGTTGAAACGTCTGTTGGTCCACTTGATCTTTATCATATAAAACCTCTGTATATTCCTTCCACCTTTTCTTGATCTTCTCAGCATCATTCAACATAGAACCTTCAGCATCTTGTAACATTCCAATTCAAGGCTGGAACTTTTTCTTTAACTCTCGTAGCTTTAGGAAAGCCGATCTTGTTCTTCCTCTAATAGTTTCTGCTTCTATTTGCTTGCATACGTCGTTGTAGTACTTTTCCTTATCCTGTCTTGCTGCACGTTGGAAATCTCTGAGTTCTGCGATTGTCTTTCTTTCTCCTCTGGCTTTAGCTTCTCTGCGTTTCTGGGCAATATTCAGAGTGTCTTCCGTCATCCATTTTGGCCGTTGTTGCTTTTTCACCTTTTGTAGAGACTTCTCGCTTTCTTCCAACGCAACCTTCTTGATGTCATTCCATAACTCTTCCGGAGCTCTGTCATTTGTATCTAAAGCAGCAAATCTATTTTGCAGGCAGTCTTTAAATTCCAGTGGTATATTCTCAAGGTCATATTTTGCTGCATTCATGAATGGTTTGCTCTTTTTCAGCTTTCGCTTGAGTTTTCATACTAGTAGTTGATGATCTGTACCACAGTCAGCTCCAGGTTTTGTCTTTGTTGATGTTATAGAGCTTTTCCATCGTTGACTTCCACAGATGTAGTCAATTTGATTTTTATACAATCCATTGGGTGATGTCCATGTGTACAGGCGCCGCTTGTGTTGCTGGAAGAAGGTGTTTGAGATGAATAGATCATTGGTCTTGCAGAATTCTATCAGTCTTTCTCCAGCTTCATTTCTGTTGCCAAGTCCATATTTTCCAACTACTTTGCCTCCTTCTTTGTTGCCAACTTTTGCATTCCAGTCACCCATGACTATCAGGATATCCTGTTTGCATGTTCTGTCAATTTCAGCTTGTACTTGTTCATAGAACTCTTCAATTTCATTCTCTTCTGCAGCTGTTGTTGGGGCATATACTTGAATTATAGTTGTGTTGATAGGCAATCCTCGTAGACGAATAGAGATTAAGCGTTCGCTGACTGCATTGTATTTCATTACAGTTCTTGCAAGTTTCTTCTTTATTATAAATGCAACACCATTTCTTCTTTGTCTTTCATTTCCAGCATAGTAGACCATGTGATCATCTGATGCAAAGTGCCCGATGCCAGTCCATTTCAGTTCGCTGACACCCAACAGATCACGTTGTACACGTTCCATTTCATTCTTGACCACCTCCAACTTCCCTTGGTTCATGCTTCGTACGTTCCATGTTCCAGTGTGTAAGACATCTTTACAGCTTCTGACTCTCATTTCATGCGCAGCTACATCAGCAGTCAGACTTCCCGAGGGCTTTGTTCCAACCACATCATAAATGCTGGTTCCTTATCGTCACTCCAGTCCAGTCCCTTTACTTCTGGGTTACGCAACCCTTCCAGCAGCTTGGAGGCTGAGCCAAACCTTTTTGGAGGTGGGGCGGTATAACTACCACTGGGACCACCCCTCAACTCCAGTATTCTCAGCCTCCAAGCAGCTGGAGGGTTCCGTAAGCCTAGGGGTTACTGGAGTCTTCCTTTTAAACTAAATTCCCTTAAGATTACTTTTAAATTTATAATTTGTTCCTTTATTACCTCTTAGTTTCTTTGATTTCAGTTTAAGTCTGTCAACTAGAGTTTTTGAGTTCTGCTCCTTTAATTGCTCTCTGCTCTCCTCCCCCCCTCCCCCCCCCCCCCGATCGGGCCGGGCTCCGGAGGTAGAAGGGTGCTGGCTGTTTGCCAGAGATATTCTGCATCTCCCCGCGTTGTTCTGCCTCGCGCCGAAGCCCTTAAGGTGGCTGAGCGCTGGAGGCATCTCCGGGAGTCAGATCTTATCTTTCGGTACCGCCCCGCAGCGGAGGGACGCGGCGGCGATCTCCGGGTCTCCCGATAGCGGCGGTGGAGCTTCCCTCGCGGAGGAGGAGTTTTTCCCCTGCTCTTCAAGTTTCAGCAGTCTCCGACGGCAGTCTTCACTCGGCGGCGTTTGTTTCCAGGAGAAGAAAGCAACCCGGCGAACGCGCTCGCGATCCCCCGTTCAGGCTCCACGTGGTGAGGCCTACCATGTGTAGAGCCAACGGGTAGAGATCGCTGAGCCGGCTCCACTGAAACCGCAAGTACCAGGGAGCACTACTCGCAGTTTTTTCTTCATTAGGCATTGCTTGTTTTTAAGTTTTAATTTGTGTTTAATTTGAACTCTTAAATTTTAATTTTTCGATCTGCTGATTTGAGTAGCCTGGGGTACGATGCACTGTTAGAGAACTAAGGGTCTGATTGTTCCCCCTCCGTTTCTCTATCTCTCTCCCTCAAGGATAAGATTAATTTAAAGAAGGGAAAAAAAAAAATCAATTCCTTACAGGACACTTCTGCCCTTCTTGGAGCTAAGGATTGGAAACAAGAGCATGGCAGCTAAGCCCAGATGCCCTTCCTGTGGCACACGTAGGGGCACTTCCTCGGAGGCAGGAGTCTGCAGGGGTTGTGCCGCAGTAGCTGCCTCCGTGGAACAGGAAATTAATTTTGCCATGTCCCAACCTTCCCAGAGTGCTGGAGACCTCTTACAAGAGGAGGGGGGTCCCAGCTTCCTCCCTCCTCAATCGCAGATTTGCCCACCCCTTACCCCCCCACTGCCTCACCTCCTCCCCCGGGGGAAGGGAGTACAGAGGATTTTTTCTCCCCAGACTTTATTCTTTTACTCCATAAGGCCTATTGCTTGCGCAAGCAGGGTGCGGCCTCAGGGGGGGATGCCCCGATGGCCGAGACCATATCCAAGAGGGCAAGCTCCTTTGCCTCAGGCCTCCCACCTAAACGCCCACGCTTGGGCGGGGAAGATCCTACCCCCTCCCTTTCCCAGGGTCCGCCAGAAGAGGAGGTCTCGGACAAGGACTGGGACGAAGAAGAGGAGGAACTGGAGGAAGGGGAGATCCTGGAAGAAGATCATTCCAGGATAATTAGAGTCTTTCAGAGGGAAGAACTCCCGGCCCTAATTGATGAGTCCTTAAAGGTTCTCAATGTATCCTCAGATTCTCCAACAGAGGAGGCGGCGGTGGAGGATCCGTTAATCCAGGCTATCAGGAGGTCACAGAGGGTTTTCCCTGTCCATAGAGTGGTGCGCCAAATGATCCAGGAAGAATGGGATCAACCCGAGTCTAGTCTAAGGGGAGTCCGATCCATGTCTCGCCTATACCCCCTACCAGAGGCAGACAGAGAGCTACTGAAGTCGCCAAGGGTGGATGCAGCGGTATCAGCAGTCACGAAGAAGACTACTATTCCAGTAGAGGGCAGCGCCGCCTTGAGGGATTCCCAAGACAGAAAACTAGATACCCTCCTGAAACAAGCCTTTGATGTGAGTGCCCTGGCCTTACAGGCCTCGGTTTCAGGGGCTTGGGTGGCGAGAGCCTGCTTAAGGTGGTCCCAACAACTGCAAGCAGCAGAGGGCCCATCTGGCGAATCTCAGGCCCATTCTGCTAGACTGGAATCAGGAACAGCCTTCCTGGCGGATAGTCAGTATGACCTCATCAGAAGCCTAGCCAAGAACATGGCCTCGGTGGTGGCAGCTAGACGTTATCTGTGGCTACGGAACTGGGCAGCTGACGCCTCCTCGAAGGCACGCCTGAGCCGCCTCCTTTCAAGGGGAAGCTGTTGTTCGGAGAAGATTTGGAGAAGTTGGTAAAGGACCTTGGCGAGTCTAAAGGGGGCAGGCTACCGGAAGACAGGCAAAGGCAAGGGCGTCCCGGACCCCCAGTACGTAACCAGTCCAGGGACTCGCGAAGGTTTCGCCCAGCTAGGACAAACCCCCTTCCCAGGGGCCATTTCCCCTCAAAGGGTCAAGGTTTTAGAGGGTTTCGAGGGGCAGGCCGAGGTTTTGGCTCGTCCTCCTTCTCCGCCTCTCAAGGAAATAGAAAACAATGAGGTGACGGGGGTCCAGGGGGGAGAGCCGTCGGTGGGCGGTCGCCTAAGGCGTTTTCTTCCTGCCTGGTCCCGGGTCACGTCCGATCGATGGGTTCTAGAGGTCATCAGAGAGGGCTATGCCCTCGAATTCGCAAAACAAATACCTCCAGTCTTTGTTCAGTCTCCCTGCGGCTCTTCAGAAAAGAGAGTGGCGGTAGAGACAACCCTCACCCGCCTCATAAAACTCGGGGCCGTAGTTCCGGTGCCACCAGACCAGCGCGGTACGGGTCGGTACTCGATTTACTTCGTAGTCCCAAAGAGAGGAGGGTCCTTTCGCCCCATACTAGACCTAAAACAGGTCAATCGCTGTCTCAGAGTTCCACACTTCCGGATGGAAACCCTACGTTCCGTCATAGCCGCAGTCAGGGAAGGGGAGTTCTTAACATCCCTCGATCTGACAGAAGCTTACCTGCATATCCCGGTCAGGGACTCCCATCAACAATTCCTGAGGTTTGCAGTGCCAAGGGGCCATTTTCAATTCCAGGCGCTCCCCTTCGGCTTAGCTACGGCTCCAAGAACTTTCACCAAGGTGATGGTGGTGGTAGCGGCCTCTCTAAGAAAAGAGGGAATTCTAGTACACCCCTACCTGGACGATTGGCTAATCCGGGCAAAGTCCGAGGAGGAGAGCCACTCCGTGACGTCAAGGGTGGTTCAAATGCTAGAAGAATTGGGGTGGGTCATCAATCGAGCAAAGAGCAGGATGACTCCCTCACAGGAACTGGAGTACCTCGGAGCAAGGTTCGACACCATCAGAGGCAGGGTGTTCCTGTCCCATTCAAGATCAAGAGAGCTCAGACTCCTGGTCACTCAGTTTCTGGCCAGACGGAACCCTACGGCGCGGCATTACCTACAGGTCCTGGGAACAATGGCAGCGGCAATAGAGGTGGTTCCGTGGGCTCGAGCCCATATGCGGCCTCTGCAGAGGGCCCTATTGCGTCGGTGGTCGCCACAACATCACTCCATATCAATGCTGCTACCTTGCGCGCCACGGACCAAACAGACGCTGCACTGGTGGCGGTCCCCGAAGAATCTGGATCGCGGGATGCCCCTCGAGCCTCACCAGTGGTTATTACTGACGACGGATGCCAGTCTGACAGGCTGGGGAGCTCACTGCGAGGACCAGTTCGTTCAAGGCAACTGGTCTCCGCTGGAAGCCCAGTGGCCCATCAACAGGCTGGAATTGCGGGCCGTAAGGATGGCGCTCATAGGCCTAGAGGCCTTAGTACAAAAAAGAGCAATTCGTGTCCTATCAGACAATGTTACCGCGGTGGCTTATATCAACCACCAGGGCGGCACCAGCAGTCCCGCCTTAGAGAAAGAGGCGAGCTCTCTGTTCCAGTGGGCAGAGACCCGGTTGGAAGCTCTCTCGGCACAACACGTGGCAGGAATAGACAACGTCACGGCAGACTATCTCAGCAGGTGCAAGATGGACCACGGGGAGTGGGAGCTGGAGCAGGAGACGTTCGACCGGATAGTAGACCGGTGGGGTCTCCCAGTCATGGACCTCATGGCGAGGTTTGCAACCGCCAAGGTGGAACGGTTCTTCAGCCGGCGCAAGGAAAGGATGTCCGAAGGCCTAGATGTGTTAGCCCAGAAGTGGCCCTCGGAGGGTCTACTCTATGTCTTCCCCCCCTGGGCGCTGATCGGAAAGGTGCTACAACGAGTAGAGTCCCATCAGGGATACATAATCTTCATAGCCCCGGATTGGCCTCGCCGTCCCTGGTATGCGGACCTGATGAGATTGATCGCAGACCGACCCTGGCGTCTTCCTTGCAAAAGGGACCTGCTGAGACAAGGCCCGTTGCGGATGCCTCACGTGGATCGGTTCTCGCTTACGGCCTGGCTATTGAAAGGGCGAGGCTCCTAAAGAGAGGTTATTCAGGAGCGGTCATCTCCACCCTGTTAAACGCTAGGAAGCGTTCGACCTGTCTCTCCTATATTAGGACTTGGCGCATTTTCGAGGCGTGGTGCGCGGAGCACCGACGAAAACCACTCTCCGCTTCAGTCCCCGAGATTCTAGAATTCTTACAGGCAGGTTTTGACAAGGGCCTAGCTCACAGCTCCTTGAGGGTTCAGCTAGCAGTAATCGCATGCTATAGGGGGAAAGTCCGCGGAAAACCCCTAGGGGCACACCCGGATGTGTCCAGGTTTCTAAGGGCGGTGGGGCGCCTGCGCCCTCAACAGAGGTCAGTCGTCCCCCCGTGGGATCTCAACCTAGTGCTTAATGCCTTGATCAAGGAACCCTTCGAACCAGTGAAGAGGGCCTCCTTGAAGGACTTAACACTGAAGACAGTCTTTTTGGTCGCGATCTGCTCAGCTAGGCGGGTTTCCGAACTCCAAGCGCTGTCCGCTCAGCCACCCTTCCTACTGTTTCTCAAGGACAAGATAGTTCTACGTCCGGTCCCCTCCTTCTTGCCCAAAGTCATTTCTCCTTTTCATATGAACCAGGCGGTTCACCTTCCGGTGCTCTCCGCCGAGGCGGGCGGAGGTGGGGATAACAAACTGCGGCTCTTGGATGTCCGGAGGTCTTTGAAACGCTACCTCTCCCGCACAGCCCCCTTCCGGAGGTCCGAGCGTCTATTCGTTCAGTTTGGGGGTCCACACAAGGGAGAAGCGGCGGCCAAGGCCTCCATCTCCAGATGGATCAGGGAAGCGATCGCTTCCGCCTACATCCTGAGAGGGAAACAGGTCCCGGCGGGGCTCCGGGCGCACTCCACCCGGGCTCAGGCCACATCATGGGCGGAATTCAGCTTAGTTCCCCCAGTGGATATCTGTAGGGCGGCAACCTGGTCGTCGCTACATTCGTTCACCAAGCACTACAGGCTGGACATCCAGAGCGCAGCGGATGCTCGGTTTGGTCTGGCGGTCCTTCAGTCCGGTTTGCCGGATCCCACCCAGGGTTGAACTGCTCTGGTACATCCCAGAAGTAAAGGGACTGGACTGGAGTGACGATAAGGAAATGGTAATTAGATCTTACCTGCTAATTAGTGTTCCTGAAGGAACGACAGTCCAGTCCCTGATCCCACCCGGTCAGGACCAATCAGACAAAGGCTCGGGACCGAGCGTGGAACCATTGCAGGATGGAGGGACACGAGAGAAAGCCGGGTCGGGTAACCTCAAGCATTGCTCCTCCTTCCGGCCCCCTCTCTCTCTCTCTCTCTCTCTCTCTCTCTCTCTCTCTCTCTCTCTCTCTCTCTCTCACACTAACCAGTTCTATTGAAAAAAAATATATATATATATATATTGATTGGTAGGTGTTTTTGCATAGCTAGACAATGTTGGATAGATAACTTCTTATGTTTGATTGCTAATGGAAACTCTGTAGATCTGCTTTTTTAGACGAATACTGGAGTTGAGGGGTGGTCCCAGTGGTAGTTATACCGCCCCACCTCCAAAAAGGTTTGGCTCAGCCTCCAAGCTGCTGGAAGGGTTGCGTAACCCAGAAGTAAAGGGACTGGACTGTCGTTCCTTCAGGAACACTAATTAGCAGGTAAGATCTAATTACCATCTTTACTCTGAAAAGTCTTCAGCTCTTCCCCAGTAGCTAGTTGAGTGTCTTCCGACCTGGGGGTCTCATCTTCCAGCACCATAGCACAATTTGTTTTGTTGTAACTATCCATTGGTTTTTCATGGCAAGATACAGAAGTAGATTGCCGGGCCTTTCTTCCGTGCAGTTTAAGTTTGGTGTTGTTGCCGTTGTCACAAAAATGTGATCCTCCGCCATCAACACTATCCCATTCTGCTGCTGCCCAGATGGGTGGTTTGTCTTGGTCTGGCACCTCAGCTGAAACCTGACCATCTTGGGAGACCCTGCCAGTAGTTAAACTACCGATAGTTTAGCTCTCAGCATCACTGATGCACTCAAGCCCTCACAGCACGACAAGTACGTTAAATTGACAGTTATTAATGGTTAGTGAGGCATGGGTAATATAGTTTATAAAAATTGGAATTGGGTTTTAAGTGATATAGTAATATAGGAGCCTTTGGTTTGATTTATAGTGTAGGGGACGAAGGGGTAAGGTATGGAGGGGTAATGCATGGAGGGAATTGTTTTGAATTGAAATGTATTGTTCAGGAAAGGGAGATTTTGTAATTGTGATATAGTGTTAATGAAGAGAACAATAGTTAAGAATCTCTATAGCTAGTTTTGATATGGAATAAGGAATGTGACTAGTATTTTGCCCACTGTAATTGTAAACGTTAGGGTGATGGTTGAATATGTGTATGATGTGTTGATTGACAATAAAAATTTAAATAAAAAAGAAAAAAAGGCCAGAATGTTTGGGAGTGAAGCAGCAAAGGGCCAGAGCCCACAGTTTGCACACCAACTTTCAAATATACGCCAAACTGACATAATGGGGTAGACAGATTACGAGCTCTCAATAGAGTGGCCCCTACCTCAGCCTAATAGTCCTTGTGCTTCAGTTTTGCCCTTTCAAAAGCCAGGCCTGTGATAACAAGGTGATCATGTTCCGTAGTCACCAGGGGCTTGCTACCAAGAGCTGGAGCTGATCGGTATACCATGGTCTGCGGAGCTAATCCAGAGCAAACAGAATCACCAGATTGTGGTGGGCTTCTATGCGTTGGAGAAGATGCTCTATGAGAAACCATGGAGGGAACACATATAGAAGCCTGGTCAACGACCACTTCTAGGCCAGGATGTCGAACCCCTCGGGCATGGGCTCCCTGCACCTGCTGAAGAACAGATATGCCTTTGGCTTTGGACACTGAAGCTATGAAATCCATGATCAGAACGCCCCAGCGGATGGTGATGTCGTGAAAAACGGCCGTGTTTAGCTCCCATTCTCCTGGGTCCAACCAGTGATGTAGAAAATCTGCTTGAATGTTTTCCTTTCCCGCCACATGAACTGCATAGAGCCATGAGATTCTCCTCCACCCACAGTTGCAAGGGATGAATTTCCTCAGCTAGTATCACACTGCCCATGCCCCCCTGGCAATTGATGTATGTCATCATGGTCTCATTGTCGGAGCAGACCCACACTGCCCTCCTGAAAATCAGGGGAAGACAAAACTGGAGCGCCAGAAAGATCGTTCTCATTTCCAGTCGGTTGATGGACCAAGTATTCTACAGGAACAAGCAGGAAGTCAGTCCTCACATATGGGCGACGTCGGCGCTGATGGAGCCCACGCGGAGCATTTCCCCATCTTTCAAAGAAAGCCTTTGGGAATGCTACCATGTGTGTATGGTCCCCTTCCCGCTCAAGGGTGCCATCTTGCTCTGTCTCCTTTTGTTCCGCAGAACCCAACGGACATTGTCCTCTACTTCCCCGGAAAAAGTTCTTCAAACGTTCTTGAAATCCCTCTAATTCTCTGGTTTGCGTACCAGTTCCCTTCCAGCCTTGAGCCGGCACCTTTGGTGCCGTCTTTGACTCTCATTCTCTTTTTTTCCTTGAGGTTCCTCCTTGACTGGCCTTTATGCCATTTTTCGCCCAGGGATCATTGACACAGGCTGGATGTTCTCCCATCATGATGCCCAGTGGGTTCAAAAAATGCGACCGCTGCAGTCAGACTGTTTCAGTTACTGATACACATGACTGCTGTCTTCGCTGCCTGGGTCCGGACCACGACAGCTTCACCTACGACTGGTGTCAGGCCATGACCCCCAAAACAAACGGTCGGAGTTACAGGGGAAACTGTTCCCAAAATCTGACTCTGCTCCATCTTCTCCATTGCTGAGCCCGATGCCGGCAGCTGCCACCCTAGCCGCAGGCTCAAACCCGTCTGAGGCAACCCTAGAGAAGAATTTGGAACAGTCCTTGATGCCCACTGCCAGGAAGTGGAACCTCTGCAGGGGTTCCCTGGCAAGGCCTGCCAAGAACCCCGAGAGCTCCTGGATCAGGTCTTTTATGTACATTCCCCATGTACAGTTCGTATGCCTGTATCTGGCACCCGAGCATGGCATCCTGATAACATTTGCAGCCAAGGGTGTCGCGGGCCTGGGCCTCCCTGCCAGGGGGGAACCGAAGAGTAGGGGTTTTTTTGACTCTTCAGTTTCTGCATCAAGGACTCCACCACCATGGAGTTGTGGAGGAATTGTTGCTTATGGAACCTGGTGCCCTTCCAGACATGGTAGATAGTGTCCAAGTGCCAACTGACCACCGGCACAGAGGCTGTGGTCTCCCACATTCTGAATAGTAGCCTTTTGAGGATGGGTGGAACAGGCACCGTGAGAGTCTCTTTGGCAGGGGCTCATATTGCAGTATCTCGAGTTCCTTGGTGCGCGGATCCTCCTCCAACTACGTCTGGACCGAAAGAGCCTGGGCCATGTCATGGACGAATTTGTGAAAGGCTACGTCCTCAGACACGGAGTGGCGCCGAGGTTCCAGGGGAGAGGGCTCAGAAGGGACATCCCTGCGTTGGGAGTCTCCGGAGAGGTCTTGCTATCTGTTTCCCATTCGGATCCTGAGGGCATTGAGGAATCGGCCTCTGGGTAGCCCTGAGGAACCAGGCCCCCCTGGAGGATTTGGGTTCAGACTCCCGAAAACTCACCGGAGAGGACCGGATTCCCGAGGAGCATGACCGGGACCTCGATCAACACCAAGGACTTACCCAAGGCCGATGGCGCTCTGTGCCCAGCTCGGAACCCGGGAACTCTCCTGAGGTTGGGGGGCCTGGTGCCGGGGCCGATGATGCTGTTAAACCAGACATTAACACCTGCTGCAATGCCAGGATGGAGGAGATGCTCTGCTCCATGGCCGCCATTTGGGACTCTTGGCCCGATGGCTGTGCAGCTCTTGGCATGGACACTGAGGGCCTCGGGTCTGATGCTGGCACTCGAGAGCGTGTCCTCAAGGAGGACTACTGGCTCACAGGTCATGGCATGGTCTCTGCCAGTCGAGACTTTCTGTGGGCGCTGCACAGAGTTGCCAGAGTCCGGCCATGGGACTTTGCCAGGTTTCATTGGAGGCACCTCGGCAGGCTTTGGTACCTTTTTCTTTTTCCTGGGAGGGGCTGGGGCCGCACCGGAGGAGCTGTGGAGCCCGGCGTCCTCAGAGTCCTGCGGTGGCAGCTCCTCCGGTGCGGCCCCAGACCCTCCCAGGAAAAAGAAAAAGGTACCAAAGCCTGCCGAGGTGCCTCCAATGAAACCTGGCAAAGCTGGACACAGTGCGCCATTGGCTTCGGGTAAGTCCTTGGTGTTGATCGAGGTCCCGGTCATGCTCCTCGGGAATCCGGTCCTCTCCGGTGAGTTTTCGGGAGTCTGAACCCAAATCCTCCAGGGGGGCCTGGTTCCTCAGGGCTACCCCGAGGCCGATTCCTCAATGCCCTCAGGATCCGAATGGGAAACAGATAGCAAGACCTCTCCGGAGACTCCCGACACAGGGATGTCCCTTCTGAGCCCTCTCCCCTGGAGCCTCGGTGCCGCTCCGTGTCTGAGGACGTAACCTTTCACAAATTCATCCGCGACATGGCCCAGGCTCTTTCGGTCCAGACGTAGTTGGAGGAGGATCCGCGCACCAAGGAACTTGAGATGCTGCAATATGAGCCCCTCCCAAAGACACTTACGGTGCCTGTTCCACCCATCCTCGAAAGTCTACTCTTCAGAATGTGGGAGACCCCAGCCTCTGTGCTGGTGGTCAGTTGGCACTTGTACGCTATCTACCATGTCTGGAAGGGCACTAGGTTCCATAAGCAACAACTCCTCCACAACTCCATGGTGGTGGAGTCCTTGATGCAGAAACTGAAGAGTAAAAAAAAACAAACCCTACTCTTCGGTTCCCCCCTGGCAGGGAGGCCCAGGCCCGAACACCCTGGGCTGCAAATGTTATCAGGATGCCATGCTTGGGTGCCGGATACAGGCGTTCAAACTGTACATGGGGAATGTACATGAAAGACCTGATCCAGGAGCTCTCGGGGTTCTTGGCAGGCTTTGCCAGGGAACCCCTGCAGAGGTTCCAGTCCCTGGCAGTGGGCATCCAGGACTGTTCCAAATTCTTCTCTAGGGCTGCCTCCGACGGGTTTGAGTCTGCGGCCAGGGTGGCAGCTGCCGGCATCGGTGCCCGGCGCCAGGCATGGTTGCAAACCTCGGACCTCGAGCAGTGGGTGCAGGAAAAGCTGCTGGATGTCCCCTGCAATGGCGAGAATTTGTTTGGGAAGCCGATGTCCAACAAGGTGGCTGAAATCGAGGCCAAGGTAGTGACCCGGCAAAGGCTGTCCAGGAAGATCTCACCCCTTCCCAAGAAAAGATCCTTGGGGAAAAAGCCCTTTTTCCTGGGGAAAAAGGGCTAGCACCAGGCCTCACAGCCTAAAGGCCAGCGGCATGGGCCCTGGAAGCCCAAGGCCCCCAGTCCTCAGACACCAGCTCCCACCCAACCGGGGGGAAGCTTTTGACTCCCTGGGCAGGGCCTCCCCCAGGAGTCCCACCTCAGCCCACAGGGGGTTGGCTCGCTTCCGCAACTGGTCCAGAATCACCATAGACAAGTGGGTCTTGCAGGGGTGAGGGAGGGTTACCACCTCAATTTACAACAGAACCCTCCAGACGTCTTCCCAGGAGAACCATCACAGCCTCTCCTCCACCAGACCTTGCTCATCGCAGAACTCGCAGGCTTACTCAGGGACAGGGCAGTGGAGCCTGTATCCCAACATGTCTGGGGAAAGGGGTTCTACTCAAGGTATTTCCTTGTCCCAAAAAGAACAGGGGACCTCCAGCCATCCTGGACCTGTGCAGCTTGAACAAGTTCCTGGTGAGGGAGAAGTTCAAGATGCTCTCACTTGGGACACTGCTGCCCTACCTCCGCCAGGGAGACTGGTTCTGCTCCTTGGACCTAAAGGACGCGTACACCCTCATCCTGGCCCATCTCTCCCACACAGTACTTGAGATTTGTGGTGTGGGGGCAGCACTACCAGTACAGGGTACTACCATTCGATCTTGCCTCCTCTCCAGGGGTCTTCACGAATTGCTTGGTGGTCATTTATTTATTTATCATTTCTTATATACCGCCTTTCATGATATCAAGGCGTTTTACATTGAACATACTGAATTTACATTGAACAGGGCATTATAACTTGGAGATAACAATTTTACAGGGAACATGGGCAATGGAGGGTTAAGTGGCTTGCCCAAGACCACAAGGAGCACCTGTGGGACTAGAAACCCCAGTCCTTCCGGCCCAAGGTTGCTGTCCTCAAGTGGGATTTGAACCCCCGACCTTCCGGCCTGAAGTACCTTGCCCCAACTACTAGGCCACTCCACATGTGCGCCTCCAGGAGGCCTATGACTTCCCCTACCTGGACGATTGGTTCATCAAAGGCAGCATGGCCCTTGAGGCCAGCCAAGCAACAAGGCTTACAATCCACACCCTGCAGAACTTGGGATTCGTCATCAACTACCCCAAGTCCAGCCTCTCTCCAGTTCAAGACCTGGAGTTCATAGAAGCCCAGTTGGGCACTCTGCAAGTCGAGGCCTTCCTCCCCATAGAAAGGCCCGCCGCCTGATGCTGTTAGCGAAGGATTTTCAAAACTGCAGGTCGGTGCCAGCCTGCTTGCTCCTCCGCTTGTTAGGCCACATGGCCTCAACGGTTCATGTCACGCCCTTGGCTCACCTGCACATGCGGGCAACCCAGTGGTGCCTCAGATCCCAATTGACACAGGCCACAGGCAAGCTGAGGGACAGGGTAAGGATCACCCACCGATTGGGGACCTCCCTCAACTGGTGGCAGTCTCCACAACATCTCAGGGCGGGGATGCCTTTCCAAACACTTGCACCACAAAAGGTTCTGGCAACAGACGCCTCCCTGGCGGGCTGGGGCGCACATTGCGAGGGCCATTGCACTTGGGACAACTGGTTCCCAGTTGAATCTTGGTTACAGATCAACTTCCTCGAGCTCGGGTCCATCTTCCTGGCCCTACAGGCCTTCTGCTACCTCCTGAGCAACCTCTCTGTCGTCATACAAATGGACAATCAGGTTGCCATGTTCTATGAGTGGAGGGCAAAGACCATGGCCAACAACTATGTAAAATCAAAATGAGTTTATTGGGTCTCCAATAAACTCATTTTGATTTTACATAGTTGTTGGCCGTGGTCTTTGCCCTCCGCTGATTTTCTCAGTTTACTTCTTTGTGGAAGGCCTCCTTCTCCTGGTTTTTGTTTTGCCATTTTCTTTGTCAACAAGCAGGGAGGCACAGGCTCCTACTCCCTTTGTCAGGAGGTGGTAGCCCTCCATTCCTTCGCAGTGCGCATGCTCCTGAGAGTGTATCGGGCCAGGACAACCTTCTGGTGGACAAGCTCAGCAGGATCCTTCGCCCACATGAATGGCGTCTGGATCCCAGGGTGGCACAGAGGCTCTTCAGACTCTGGGGCAGGCCCTGGCTGGATCTGTTAGTTTTCCCAGACAATGCACAATGCCCAGCTCCCCCCAGCTACACCACAGAAGTGTGGCAGCAGATGCCTTCCTTGTCTGATGTTCGAGGGGCCTGCTTTATGCATTCCCACCGACCCCTCTAATTGCCAGGTGCGTTCAAGATCCTGAGCTACCATGCCGCAGTAATTCTGGTGGCTCCTAAATGGCCCATACAGCCCTGGTTCCCCTTACTACTCTCCCTGTCAGTGCACCCCCCCCCCCCAGGTGGCACTGGTCTGTTAGCCAGATCTCCTTTCGCAGGAGGGGGCTCCCTTCTCCACTCCAACCTGGCATCCCTAACATTAACTGCATGGATGCTGAAAAGTAGCACTGGCCCCCTTCAGTCTCATAGATGAAGTGCAAGAGATCCTCCTGCCTCCCGGAAACCTTCCAACAGGAGGGCATATGCCTTCAAATGGAGGAGATTCTCTCTATGATGTGCAGAGCAGAATAAGAATTCCTTCTCCTGCTATCTGCAGCTCATACTGCAGTACCTGCTGCATCTCTCCCGCTCAGGGTCGAAATCTAATTCGGTCAGGGTGCATCTCAGGGCTATAGCAGCTAATATCACCCTGTGGAGGGCAGACCCCTCTTTAAACCAGCCCCTGTTCTCCGGGTTCCTCAGAGTCTTCTGCTATTGAAGCCCCCCCTCCGTCCCCCTTCATCAGAGTGGGATCTCAATGTGGTGCTCTCACAGCTCACTAGATCGCCATTTGAGCCCTTGGCGACTTGCCACCTGAGGTATCTGTCCTGGAAGATGGCCTTCCTGGTGGCCTTGACATCTTCCTGGAGAGTGAGCAAGTTTCATGCCCTGGTGGCAGACCCACCTTATACCAGGTTCTATACGAACAGGATTGTGCTTTGCACTCACCTCAAGTTCTTCCAAAAGCTAGCGTCAGGAGGTGGTCCTCCCCACCTTTTTTCCACAGCCTCATGCCGGTAAGGCAGAGTCAGTTTTGCATATGTTGGATTGTAAGAGGCCCTGTCCTTCTCTACAGAGGACCCCACTGCAAAGCTCCCAAACTCTGTCTCATGACCCCAGCAGGCTGGGGCTACCTTTGACCAAGTGTACCCTGTCCACTTGGGTGGCAGACTGCATTGCCCTCACTTATGAGCGAGCTAGCCTCTCCCTAGAGCACCAGATCACTGCTCATCATGTGAGGGCTATGGCCACCTTGGTGGCCAACCTACGCTCAGTTCAAGTGACATCAATTTGTAAAGCTTGCACATGATCGTCGGTGCATATGTTTGCAGCTCACTACTGCTTAGAGAGTGAGTCCCGCAGGGACAGTGCCTTTAGCCAGGCAGTAATCCGAAGTATGCTCGGTGTATAGGCAACTCCTGCCCTCTGACCCTTCTGTGTTCAGGCTACCGGAGTGATGGTGATGCTGGACACTAGGGTCTGCAGAGTCTCTTGTAGGGACTCGCCTTCTGCAACTCGCAGCCTCTCTATTGGTAGCCATTGGTACTGTCGTGGTTCGATCCCTGCAGCCTGGAGATAGGGAGTCCCATATGTGAGGACTGACTTCCTACATGTTCCTGGAGAAAGCGTAGTTACTCACTTGTCACAGGTGTTCTCCAGGGACAGCAGGAATCAGTCCTCTCAACCCACCCTCCTCCCCTGGGAGTTGCCTCTTTTACCTTATTTATCTTATTTCACCTTTTGCCTAAGCTGTGTCATCTGACTGAGCAAGATGGCACCCTTGAGCGGGAAGGTGAGTAGCTACACTTTCCTCTTCGTCTCTCAGGCTAGTCCAGGAACCGTTGGGTAGTCAGCCCCCTCCAGCAGCTAAGGACTGAATTGCACAGTGTCTTGATGACGCCATATCTAGCTCCCTCTAGAGCCTCAGACTCAGTCTTTCAGTCCTCAGCAGCTTGGAAGGACCTTTTAGGACAGGCTCCCTGGACAGGAGAGAGAGGTTTAGATGGGAATTGGGGGTGAAAAAAAGACAACAACAAAGAAAGGAGGACCTGGTTTGCTCTAGCAGGGCTGTAAATCCAGCGGAGGGGACAGAGAACTCTTTTTTTTTTTTGGGGGGGGGGGGGGGACTTCTCTTGGGAGATTGGAAGAGGCAGAGCCTGCCTCGTCCTGGTGCTCAGCTGCAAACACTGCCCGGAGGAGGAAGTGCCTGGGAGCCCTAGGACACACTTCTGTTCCTGCAAGCCGTGACTCAGTTTCCTGCTAGCGGCGGGAGGGAAGACTCTTCCTAATCCGGCTGAACGAGAGCAAACTGCACAGTTCTGCATTAGGTAAGCTGCTCTGGGACTGCAGGAGGAGTGGAATAACGAGTGAGGTTATCAAATTTGCAGATGACACAAAGCTATTTAAAGTTGTTAAAACCCATGAGGATTGTGGAAAATTGCAAGGGGATCTTGATAAATTGGAAGACTGGGCATCAAAATGGCAGATGAAATTTAATGTGGACAAGTGCAAAGTTATGCACCTAGGGAAGAACAACCCAAACTATGGTTATATGATGTAAGATTCCACATTAGGAACCACCACCCAGGAAAAAGATTTAGGCGTCATTGTGGATAACATGTTAAAACCCTCGGCCCAGTGTGCAGCGGCGGCCAGAAGAGCAAATAGAATGCTAGGTATCATAAGGAAAGGAATGGAAAATAAAACAAAAAATATTATAATGCCTCTGTATCCGTTCCATAGTGCGACTGCACCTTGAATATTGTGTGCAGTTCTGGTCGCCATATCTTAAAAAGGATATAGCGTTATTAGAAAAGGTTCAGAGAAGAGCCACCAAAATGGTAAAGGGGATGGAAGGATACCCCTATGAAGAAAGGCTAAAAAGGTTAGGGCTCTTTAACCTGGAAAAGAGATGGCTGAGGGGAGATATGATAGAAGTCTATAAATTAATGAACGGAGTAGAATGGGTAAACGTAGATTGATTGTTTACATTATCAGAATATAGAAAGACTAGGGGACATGCAATGAGCTACTGGGTAAACTATTTAAGACAAATAAGAGAAAATATTTTTTCACTCAACGTGTAATCAAACTCTGGAATTTGTTACCGGTGGATGTAGTAAAGGCTGTTAGTGTAGCTGGGCTTAAAAAAGGTTTGGACAAGTTCCTGGAGGAAAGGTCCATAAACCATTATTAAAAAGGGACCCAGGATATCACTGCTTGACCCAATACAAGCATTGTGGAACCTGTGTCTTTTGGGGAAACTGCTAGGTACGTATGACCTAGATTGCCCACTGTTAGAAACAGGATGCTGGGCTTGATGGTCCTTGGTCTGACCCAGTATGGCATATCTTATGTTCTTATGTTTTTGGCAGGGTTTGTCGACTCCTTCGCATTTTGGCCTTCTGGGTTTCTGCGTGTTCTTTGGCAGTTGGAAGTGTATGCTGCCGGTTGCAGCAGTGTGCATTCAGTATGGGAGCAGCCGCAGATTGTTGGGGCCAGCTCTCTGCCGCACATGTTTTCAGCAGGGCAGCAGTCTCAAGCACAGTTTCACCGGCTCCATGGAGAAGATGGCAGCGCCCTCCAAGAACGTGGTATCTAGGCCTCTGGGATCCGCGGAGAGGGTGGAAACAGCAGCCATCTTACAGGGTGCAGCCGTTTCTCCCGAAATGCAGAAATAGCCAGAAAAGGGTAAATCTAAAGCAAAAAAAGCCTGTGCCCCGACAGTGCAAGCACCTCAGCCTATGTTGCCAGGGCTACAGGAGGGCTTAGAGACACTATTTTCAGTGGATTTCATATTGTCTCTACACAGGGCATATTGTTTTAAAAAGAAAGCAGGCACAGGATTCTTGTCGTCTTTCCAAGTTAACAGCTCCTCCGGTAGGTAAGATAGTGATGGAAGAAGAACCCAGGGAGGGGCCTTGGTAGGGAGAGCTTAGGATGGAGGCTGGCGTGGATTGGTTGGCGCACGAAACCCCAGGGCTCCGGGCAGCGGAGGACGGAGAGCACCTCTCTGATCCCGGTCTGGACCTGTGGGCTGTGAATTGGAGGAAGGTGAGATTGCCCCAGGGGAGGATCCTAACATTTTCAGGGTGTTTCTCAGGGAGGATCTGGGGGCTCTCATTGCTCATTCCCTAGCAGCTCTAAATATAGTACTGCCGGCAGTTCAGGAGGAACTGCTTGAGGATTCTCTGCTCCAGGGGTTTAAGGCAGAGCAGAGGTGCTTTCCATTTCACAGAGTAATCAAACAGATGATTGAATCGGAATGGGAGTGTCCAGAGGCTACCCTGAGAGGTAGCCACTCCATGGGCTGCCTGTACCCAATTCTGAAAGATGAGAGGGACCTATTGCATATGCCCAAGATGAACGCGTTGATCTCGGCCATAACCATAAAGACTACTATTCCATTGGAAGGGGACGCGGTCCTTAAAGATCTTTAGGATTGGAAATTAGAATCTATACTCAAACAGGCGTTTGACTCAAGTGCCCTAGCCCTGCAGGCCTCCATTTGTGGGGCCTATGTCTCCAGGGCCTCCATTCGTTGGCTCAAAGGGGAGGCTTCTTCCGACTTGGAGGGGAGTGCTCCCACAGAGGGAGCCAAATTGTAATCTGCAGCCTCGTATTTGGTCGATGCCTTCTACGATTTGGTGAGGATATCCTTGAAGACTATGGTGTCCTTGATTGCAGCCAGATACTTCCTCTGGCTGAGAAACTGGGCGGCAGATGTGTCTTCTAAGGCTCATCTCAGTAAGCTCATCTATAAGGGCAAGCTGCTCTTTGGGGAGGCACTGGAAAAGATTGTGAAAGATTTGGGTGATTCTAAGGGATGCTGTCTGCCGGAGGACTGGCTGAAGGGCCCGAAGCCAGGAGGGCTGCAGAGAGGGCAAACAAGAGATTTCCACAGGTTTCAGGCACCTCGGTATACTCCATACCAGAGGGGTCGCTTTGTGGCCAGAGGGCAGTCTCAGGGGGCCCAGGGGTTTGGACAGTTCTATTAGGCGAAATAGCCCCGTCCAAACCCCCGGGCCCCCTGAAAGGACTGCCCTCTGGCCTCAAAGCGACCAAAAAGCTACAATAAAGCTAGGCAGGCCCAGCCAGAGTTGCCAATAGAGGGACGTTTACAGCAGTTCTACTCTGCCTGGGCCGCAGTTACAACAGACCAGTGGGGTTTGGAGATCATCCGCTAGGGCTATGTGCTGGAGTTCTTTAGACCACTGGCCGAAGCCTTTGTCATCTCACTGTGCAAGGCACTGGAGAAGAGGGAAGCAGTGGGTGCTATGCTCCAGCACTTACTATAGCTTTGAGAGTAGTTCCGGTGTTCCAAGACCAGTGTGGATCCGGTTGATACTCCATTTATTTTGTGGTCCCCAAAAAGAAGGATTCCTTCCGGCCCATTCTCGATCTCAAGCATATGAACAGGAGCTTGAGGGTGCTGCATTTCCGGATGGAAACGCTACGCTCGGTGATACTGGTAATAAGGTTACGTTGCTTTCTTCATAGACCTCAGAGAGGCTTATCTGCATATTCCCATCAGGCCAGACCATCAAAGATTTCTGTGCTTCACCGTCCCTATGGGACACTTTCAGTTCAGGGCACTGCCATTCGGCCTGGCCAGAGCGTCACGCACGTTCACAAAGGTGATGGTCATAGTGGCAGTGGTGTTGAGACAGGAAGGAATTCTGGTGCATCCTTATCTGGACGATTGGCTTATTCGGGCAAAGTCCAAGGCGGAGTCGATCAGGGCTACACAGCGAGTTCTGGAGTTCCTGCAACAGCTTGGTCAAGAGCCAGCTGCGGCCAATGCAGTGATTGGTGTACCTCAGGGTCTTGTTCGATACGGAGGCCGGATCAGTATTGCTTCCCGAAGTCAGAGTGCGAAAGATCCTGGTGCAGGTTCAGAGGTTTTTATGCATGATGTCCCCAACAGTGTGGTGCTGCATGCAGCTGCTGGGTTCAATGGCAGCTGCCTTGGACCTAGTGCTGTGGGCCAGGGCCCACATGCGTCCGCTTCAACAAGCGCTTCTCTCACGGTGGTCGCCTCAGAAGCACCCATTATCTCAGAGACTGGTATGTTCGGAAGAGGTAAGGTCCAGTTTAGAATGGTGGCTGGATTTGGCTCATCTCCAAGCAGGCATGCCGTTGGAGCAGCCCAAGTGGATTTTGGTGACCACAAATGCAAGTCTCTCTGGCTGGGGGGGCACACTGTCTATCCCAGGTGACTCAAGGCTGCTGGTTGGCGGAGGAAGCCATATGGTCGATCAATCTTCTGGAGATGAGGGCGGTGCAGTTGGCGCTGCAGGATTTCAGAGGCCTAGTAGTGGGGAAAGCCGTCCGCATTTTCTCTGACAATGCGACGACCGTGTCCTATATCAACAGGCAGGGAGGCACGGGCAGTGCCACCTTGGTAGAGGAGAGTCAGCTGCTTCTACAGTGGGCAGAGAGGCATCTGGTAGCTTTATCGGCAGCGCATGTAGTGGGAAAGGACAATGTTAAAGCCGACTACTTAAGTCATCATGCCCTGGACCCCCAGGGAGTGGGAAATGAATGCAGCAGTGTTTCACGACATTACAGTTTGTCGGGGACAACCAGTCATGGACCTCATGGCCATGCTATCCAATACCAAAGCCGCACGGTTTTTTTAGCAGGTGCAGAGAACACATGTCGGAGGGGCTCGATGCCCTTGCGCAGCGTTGACCGGTGGAAAGGTTGCTGTATGTGTTTCTGCTATAGCCGCTGATCGGTCGGCTCCTGCAGAGGATAGAGGCTTGCGACGGGCAGGTGATTCTCATAGTGCCAGATTGGCTGCGGAGACCATGGTATGCGGATCTAGTTCGTCTACTGGTGGATCGGCCGTGGAAGCTCCCCAACCAGGTCAACTTGTTGAGCCAAGGCCCGGTGTTGGTTCCACAGGTGGATCGGTTCTCGCTTACGGCTTGGCTCTTGAGAGGGAGCGTTTGCGGCACCGCGGTTACTCAGCGGCGGTCATCTCCACTATGTTGAAATCCAAGAAACATTCCACGTCCTTGTCTTATATTTGTATTTGGCGCATATTCGAGGGTTGGTGCACAGATAGGGGCGCTAAGCCATTCGCTTGTATACTGCCAGATATTGCTATTTCTTCAGGGTGGCCTGGACAAGAGGCTAGCCCTTAGTTCTCTGAAAGCGCAGGTGGTAGCTTTGGCCTATTATCGGGGACTAGTGCAGGGGCGCTTGCTGGCAATGTACCTGGACGTGGTTTGCTTTCTTCGAGCAGTTAAGAATGTGCGCCTGCCTTTTTGGCCGGTAGTGCCACCCTGGGATCTGAATCGGGCCCTGAAGGCACTGGTGGGACCACCCTTTGAACCCGCAGCTACGGGGAGTTTGAGGGATCTCTCATGGAAAACAGCTTTCTTGGTGGTGCTATGTCCCGTGCAGTGGATTTCCGATCTACAGGCGCTCTCGTGTAGAGAGCCCTCTATCCAGTTTACTGCAAAGGAGATGGTGCTGCGTCCGGTGCCATCCTTCCTTTCGAAGGTAGTTTCACGGTTTCATTTGAATCAGGCTATTTCACTTCCGACTTTTCCGAACCTCTGAAGGGGAGGAGCAGGATCACAAGCTTCGTCGGCTGTATCTCTATTGAGTGCTCTGGAGATATCTCAAAAGGATGGAGCCCTTTCGCAAGATGGACCGGTTGTCATGTTTGGCGTGCCCCGTAAAGGGGAGGCAGCCTCCAAAGCCTCGATTGCCCGGTGGGTGAAGCAGGCTATTGGGGCAGCGTATGCATCACATCGGAGAGCCCCTCCTTTGGGTCTGAGAGCTCACTCTACTCGGGGATAAATGACGTCCTGGGTGGAGCACTCCTTGATTCCACCGGTGGACATCTTCTGGGCAGCAACTTGGTCATCGCTCCACACATTTTCGAGACGACATTAGCTATATGTGCAGGCTAGGGGGGATGCAAATGTTGGGGCCTCAGCTATTCTGGCCGGGCTTGCTGGTCCCACCCAGGATTAGGTACTGCTGTGGTATGTCCCAACAGTTCCTGGACTGGCCTGGAGAGACGACGAAGGAGGAGAAATTAGACCTTACCTGCTAATTCTTTCCTTGAGTTCTCTCCTGGAGGTTGCTGGCCAAACTGGCTGTTGAGCCGGTGCCCCTGGCTCAGATAGGGTGGAGATTCTATGTCCGCTACTTTCTCATCCCCAAGAAGGCAGGGGGTTCAGACCTATCCTTGACCTCAGGGACTTGAACTGCTTTCTGGTCTGGGAAAAGTTCAAGTTGGTCCTCCTGGGAATCTTGTTCCCAAGGGTGATTGGCTATGCTTCTTGGATGTGAAGGATGCGTACACACACATCCCGATCCATCCCTTACACAGAAAATACCTGCGCTTCTTGCTGGATGACCAGCATTTTCAATACCGAGTGCTGCCCTTCGGACTGGCATCAGCCCCTAGGATCTTCACAAAGTGCCTAGCGGTCATCGCTGCTTACCTCCAGTCCTTGGGGGCCTTTGTCTTCCCTTACTTAGACAACTGGCTGATAAAGGCCTCCATGCCAGAGGGCATGAGGTACTCTGTACACCTGATGATGCAGGTGCTCAAACGACTCAGGTTTGTGGTTGACTTCCCAAAGTCTCATCTGCAGCTGTCGCAGCAGCTAGAATTCATTCAGAGCACTCCTGGACACCACGTGGGCCTGAGCTGTCCTCCCAAGAGACAGCTTGCAGCAGCTCATGGAAGTGGTCTCCGCCATCTGTCAAAAACAACACACAACAGTGCAAGAAAATGCTGCGCATTCTAGGCCACATGACCTCTATAGTGCATGTGACCCTATTGGCCTGGCTCATGATGCGCCAAGCTCAGCGGAAATGAGCAACGGGTTGCCTCAGGGACTGAGTGGCTGTTACGGCACCCCTAATGGAATCTCTCCGGTGGTGACTGGAGCCAAGGTACCTGCTCCTGGGTCTCCCCTTTCTGTTGATGCCGCCCCACTGGACGCTCACCACAGATGCGTCCAAACTGGGCTCGGGCACGCACCTGGATGGCCTGCGGATGCAGGGCCTCAGATTAGAGCTGGAGAGTCTCCACCAGATCAACGTTCTGGAATTGCAGGCGATTGCAAATGCTCTCAAGTCTTTCTAGGCACACTCGGCCAACCAGGTGGTCCTCATCCAGACAGATAACCAGGTGGCAATGTTTTACATCAACAAGCAGGGAGGCATGGGCTCATACCTCCTGTGCTGGGAGGCTGTGCACCACTGGAAGTTCACAGTGGCCCATGATATAGAGCTGCAGGCGACATACCTGCTCAGGGAGCTAAACACACTGACGAATCATCTCAGCTGGGTCCTCCAGCCCCTCAAGTGGACCCTCAACAAGAGGGTGGTGAGACACTCAGACAGTGGACCTCTTTACCTCATCGCACAATGTGCAGGTGGACCGCTTCTATTACCACATGGCTGCAAGGGACAGGCTAGCTTCCGTCTTCCTCCTGACCTGGGGGTGGGCCTGCTCTACGCATACTCAGCAGTCTGTGGTAGTGAAGACTCTTCTCAAGCTCCAGGCAGACAAAGGGGCTCATGATCCTTTTTGCTCTGTACTGGCCCAGGCAACCGTGGTTCTCCTGCTGCTCCAGCTCTCCCATCAGGAGCCTCTCCAGCAGGGTTGCGACCCTGACCTAATCTCCCAGGAGGGCGGGACTCTGCTGCACCCGAAGTTCTGTTCCTTGGCCCTCATGGCATGGATGCTGAGTGGGTAATCCTGTCTGAGCTCAGTTTACCTGGGGAGGTGACCAATGTCTTCTTGACTGCCTGCTGGGATTCCACCCGCCGCTCCTATGCCTTCAAGTGGTGCAGGTTCTTGCCCTGGTGTGCAGACAAGGTGCTGGACCCTTTCTCCAGCTTAGTGAAGGGTTTGCTGGAGTGTACCTCTTGTATCTCTCCAATTCGGGTCTCAAGTCGAGCTCCGTTCAAGTGCACCTGAGTGCAATTGGGGTCTACTATGGGGGTGTGGAAGGGGAGGTCCATATCTACTCAGCCACTGGTGGCCAACTTCATATGATGTTTGCTCCTGTTGAGACCTCCCATTAAACCCCCACTGGTGAGGTGGGATTTGAATGTGGTCTTGGGACAGTTGTCCACGCCCTTCGAGCTGCTGGGCAATTTGTCTACTGAAATTTCTGACCTGGAAGGTCGTCTTTCTGGTGGCTCTCACTTCGGCTCGCCAAGTCAGTGAGCTTTAGGCTTTAGTGGCTCACCCCACCGTACACGAGGTTCCACCATAACCGGGTGGTGCTCTGCACCCACCTGTGCCTCTTACCCAAGGTGGTGCTCTGCACCCACCTGTGCTTCTTACCCAAGGTGGTCTTGGCTTTTCACCTCAACCAGTCAGTGGTGCTGCTGCCCACCTTCTCCCCACAGCCTCATGCCAACAGGGCAGAGGCCCAGCTGCACATGCCGAACTGTAAGCATGTGCTGGCTTTCTATCTTGAGCAGACTAGTCCGCACCATTGCTCTGCACAGCTGTTTATGTCCTATGGCCCAACAAGCTAGGCATGGCTGACTCTGTGTACACTGTCCATTTGGGTAGCGGATTGTATATCCTTTGCCTGTGCTCAGACAGGGCTGAGCTTTGAGCGTCATGTCATGGCCAACAGTGTCCAGGTCTTATCTACTTCTGTGGCCAATCTGCGCTCTTGACTCCACAGAGGAGATTTGCAAGGCTGCCATATGGTCCTCTGTCCACACCTTCACAGCCTACTACTGCCTGCATGGGGATTTCCAACATGACAGTAACTTTGCATCTGTTTGAGACTTAGGTTCAACTCTTTCCCACTGGCCCTTCTGTCCGTCCAGGCTACTGAAAGAGTCGTCTTGATGTTGAATCAATTGCATCCCGAAGAGATGCTGTTTTTCTGGTTCTTCTTGCCCTGGTCGGACTGTTTTTCTTGTGTTTGGTAGACTGTAGCTTCGGAGTTCCATTCGTGAGGACTTCTTCCTGCTTGTTGACAGAGGAAGCATAATTACTCACCTGTAATAGGTGTTCTCCATGAACAGCAGGAATAAGTCCTCGCAACCTTCCCACTTCCTCATGGAGTTGTTTTCGGTTACTAGCTTTGTATCATACTGAGGAGAAGATGGTGTCATGGTGAGCAAGAAGGCAGGCATGCATGTGTGATGGAGGCTCCCTAAAGCTTCTGGTGGAAGCTGGGGAGCTTCCCACGTGGGGGTCTGTCAGGGAACTTCATCCATTATTTATTTATTTATTTATCTATCCATACATGAGGACGACTTCCTGCTGTTCACGGAGAACACCTGCAACAGGTGAGTAATATATTTTCACAGTCTCTCTCACTCCCACCCTTTACTGACTCTGCCTATGAGTACTGGCAACCATTTTTCTTAAAAAAAAAATATTGTCTTTGCATACCCATGTCTTTACTAGAAAGCTCTGGAAACTGTTCTGTTTAGCACATACAATAGTTACATGACTCACTTGGATTGGTTGAATGTATTGTCTTCAGAGAACTGTTACAAGTAGCCAACTTTAGCTTATGATCCCCAGACACAGTAAATAAATCTTCAGGGCTCATTTCATAAGGGATAAAATGTCCTGCCTTCCCCGTGTTTTGTTAACTAGATTAAAGGAGGGTGGGATTTTTTTTCATTGTTTTAAGCATTTCCATGCATATAATAGCTTTCTGGTACATAATGCATGCTACATTGCTGATTAAGTTATTCTATATCTTACACTGTTACCGATTTTGACTTTGTTCTCAATCCAGTCTTGCTCTAACTGAAAGTACGCCTCAATGTTAGACCAAAACTGATGGTAGGATAGCATTTTATCCTACTCTTTTGTGTTTCACGGATTTGTGGGTGCCTGCTAATAAGCATTCATATGCATATAATTGTTTACTTCCTGCTTATAGGTGTGTGGGGATATCCATGGACAGTTCTATGATCTGAAAGAGCTTTTCAGAGTGAGTATGTCAGCCATAGTCATATTTTTCAAGTTTGTTCCCATGAGTCCTTCCCGTCCATCGTAACTAGGTTTTTGCAAATTTTCATGTTCTCTTCATCCTCTACTCTAGGTTTCTGGTCTCTTTCTCATCATCCTTACTATAACTCTTGTTGCATGCTCTTACTCTTGGTATCCTGTGATTTTATACTGGTGGGTAACTGTTCCCTCTTTCTCTGTTTTTTTTTTATTTTTTTATTTCAGTATAGTAGGATGACACACAAATATATGTCAAAATATACTACAGCTGTTTGACAGGCTTAACAAATATTCAAATTGATATTAACCTATTCTTGTATTGCATTTAGATACATGTACTGGCTGATACTGAAAAGCACTTATACAGTTAGCACTGCTGCTGAGCACTTGCGTGTTTTTCCTCCTCAAATTTGAGCCAACTATAAATAAACGTTGCCTGTTTAAATTGCTAAATGGCCAAGTAAATGTTTGTTTAAAAAGGGCTTGTCTGGTTGTGGTGGTGTGAGGCTGGACAAAAAATTAAGTGGCAATATTCAACCACTAAACAGAACTTAATCCATCCAGATACAACTTTTTTGTTTTTGTTTTTTTAACTTTTTTAAGTGATATTGCAGAAAGTGATATTGCGGATGATACCAAAATCTGCAATAGAGTAGACACCCAGGAAGGTATAGATAACATGAGGAGGGATATAGCGAAGCTTGAATGATAAAGAATCTAGCAGCTGATATTTAATGCTAAAAAGTGCAGGATCATGCATTTGGGCTGCAAAAATCTAAGGGAGTGGTACAGTATAGAAGAGGAAGTGCTTCTGTTCACAAAAGAAGAGCGGGATCTGGGTGTGAGTGTTTCTGATGATCTTAAGGTGGATAAATGGAGAGAAAAGGCAGTAGTGAAAGCCAGAAGGATCCTTGAGTGCATAGGGAGAGGAGTGGCCAGCAGGAAAAAGGAGATGATGGTACTTGAAAAGTTTCCTTTAATTCGGTCACGTTTTTTCCTTCCGGTACTTGGTTTCACCTGGTCCTCCAGACAGTGAGAGAGAGAGAGAAATATACAAAAGTACAAAGACACAAAACCAAAGTTTCCTTTATCTTTGAGCTCAAAGGGAAGCCAAAAGGAAGCTCTGTGGACACAGCACAGTTCCACTTCTGTTGGATCCAGAGTCTTCCTCCCTTGAAGCCCTTTTTATTGTAGCAAAAAGGGGAAGTAACTGAGTCATTAATCATAAACATGAAATAACACAAGGTGTCGCTGGAATTCTTTTACAGAGTAAAAGTGGAGTGGAGGAGTGGCCTAGTGGTTGGGGCAAGGTACTTCAGGCCAGAAGGTCGGGGGTTCAAATCCCACTAGAGGACAGCAACCTTGGGCCAGAAGGACTGGGGTTTCTAGTCCCACAGGTGCTCCTTGTGGTTTTGGGCAAGCCACTTAACCCATGTTCCCTGTAAAATAGTTATCTCCAAGTTATAATGCCCTGTTCAATGTAATTTCAGTTTGTTCAATGTAAACCGCACTGATGCAGAATAGCGCGGTATATAAGAGAATGTAAATAAATAAATAAATAAACAGAGTAAGAGTCGATTACAGTGTATTAGATAAAATTTACTTGATTATGATAAAATTATTTATAACTGCAGAATTGCAGAAATTACGCTGTGTCAGCAGTGACCTATAGTTGACTGTACACTGACCCATGACTGTAGAGTTCATAGCCTATGCTATATTTTATGCTTATGCCAACAATGTTCTTTTAGCTATTTAAGAACAGTTACATAGCTCTCGTGATCATGATATCTTATTCTATTTAAAAGAAGTAGGTGAAAAGATAAATTTGTGAGTGACTGTTGTTGGTACCAAAGTTCATCTAATCAGCATATTTTAGATGAATTTCTTGATACAGATCTCTATCTTCAGTTACATAGAGGGATACCAGAATCACCAATATCTGTCCATTCCACCCCACCCTGGAACACCCCCATCACGCCCCAATGCTAACCGGAAAGCATTGGGGCTTGTAGGGGAGTTAAAAGGGGATATATAACTGCACTAAGTGCCATTTAAGACATTTACACTGTTTCTCCGGGAACAAGCAGGAAGTCAGTCCTCGCATATGGGTGACGCCGACAGAGCCCACATGGAGCAAATCCCCTGCTTTCAAAGAAAGCCTTTGGGAATTGCTACCACGCATGCGTGGGGTCCCCTTCCTGCCCAAGGGTGCCATCTTGCTCAGTCTCCTTTTTTCCGCGGAGCCCATCGGATGTAGACTGTAGTGTCCTGGGAAAAGTTGATTTTTTTTTCGTGTCTTTTGGCTTTCACCGGTTCAACACCGGTACCCCTCCCGCCTCTGGACTTGGTATCGGGTTGGTTCCTCTAGTTTTGATTTTTCCTATCTCCAGGAACAAGCAGGAATAAGTCCTCACATATGGGTACATCGGTACCGACGGAGCCTGAGCGGGAAAGCTCCCCAGCTTCCCAGAAGGAAAGCTTTTGGGGCCTCCCACTGCGCATGCGCGCTGCCTTCCCGCCTTCCTGACCAACTCTCCTCAGTTCTTCTTTTTCCGCGGAGCCAGCAGGTCGTGTTCCTGTCACCGCTGAAGAAGTTGTTATTTTAATTTATTTCTTTGGCCGCGTGTCTGCCTTCCCCGATTCCAGACCGGTACCGCCGGTCTTTTTTCCTTTATTTAAAAAAAAAAAAAAATCTTCTTTTTTTTCCCTCACTTGGTGTGTTAGTTCTGTGAGGCCTTTAGGCCTTCACTAATTCTCCCTCATGGAGAAACAAGCCTCTGGGTTTAAAAAATGCACCAAGTGCAGCGGTACTATTTCAGTCACAGACACCCATGAATGGTGTCTTAAATGTTTGGGGCCTGACCATTCCATTCCGGATTGCCCATCCTGTTCTTTGATGTCTAAACGTGGCTTACAGAACCGGGCAGCCAAGTTTCACATGCTGTTTTCTACAGATACTCCAGCATCGACATCTTCCAGGTCTTTCTCTCCTGATGGATCTCAGGTAACGAAACATTCCTCTGGCAGGTCCTCAAAGGGAAAATCTCCCTCTAAGTATCGAGATACCCCTGGGCTTGACCCTGAGGACCCTGCCCCAGCCAAACAACCCCGGCGGGAAGCTCCGGCTTCCAAAGCTCCTCCTATGGGGTTACAGGTTGACATCGATGGCACGGCCTCGACCGATCACCTGTTAGACTGTTCTGGGGTACCGGCTCAATCATCCGGTACCGACATCCAGACAGTCGTGGCGTCCATGGATCATACAGTTCAATCCATGCAGCAGGCCATTTTGGCTTTTATTAAGGCTGCGACGCCCTCAGTACCGCACTCTGCGGTACCGACTCCTGTTCCGGTACCACAACCGATACCGGTACCCATGCCTTCCACATCGACCAGGATACCGATTCCGGTTCCCGGTTCCGGGGTTTTTCCCGATACCGATCCGGTTCCGGGTACCCCCGATGTCGATACCGGTCGATACGCTTATCGATCCCTGGAAGCAAACAGACGATACTTTGAGTCTTCTGATGATTCTGTTTCATCAGATGACTCTGCTGAAGTGTCCCTTACTCTACCTGAGGAGCCCTCTTCTCCAAAGAGGAGAATGTCTCCTCCAGAGGATTTATCCTTTCAAGACTTCATCATTGAAGTAGCTAAAGGTCTATCTCCAGGAACAAGCAGGAATAAGTCCTCACATATGGGTAAGTCGGAACCGACGGAGCCCGCGCGGGAAAGCTCCCCAGCTTTTCAGATGAAAAGCTTTTGGGGCTTCCCACAGCGCATGCGCGCTGCCTTCCCGCCTTCCTTACCAGCTCTCTTCAGTTTCTCTTTTTCCGCGGAGCCAGCAGGTCGTGTTCCTGTCACCGCTGAAGAAATTGTTATTTTAATTTGTTTCTTTTGACCGCGTACCTGCCTTCCCCATACCAAAACCGGTACTGCCGGTCTCTCTTTCTTTCTTTAAAAAAAAAAAAAAAAAATCTTTTTTTATTTTCTCAGCACAGCTTGGTAACTTTTGTTAGGCCTTCAGGCCTACACAAATTCTCCTCATGGAGAAACCAGCTCCTGGTTTTAAAAAGTGTACCAAGTGCAATGCTGTTATTTCTCTCACAGACACCCATGAATGGTGTCTTAAATGTTTAGGACCTGACCACTCCATACCGGACTGCCCATTCTGCTCCCAGATGTCTAAACGTGGTATGCAGAACCGGGCCAACAAGTTCCATGTGCTGTTTGCTTCAGATAATCCAGCATCACAGTCATCCAGGTCTTCCTCTCCGGATGGATCTCAGGTAACCAAACTTTCTGTGGGCAAATCCTCTAAAAGCAAATCTCTTTCAAAAGATCGAGAGGCTCTCAATCTTGAGTTCGAGGATTCTGCCCAGACCAAAAAACCCCAGCGGGAGGCTCTGGCCTCCAAAGCATCACCTATGGGGTTACAGGTTGACATCGATGGCACGGCCTCGACCGATCACCTGTTAGACTGCTCTGGGGTACCGGTCGATACCGGTACCGACATCCAGGCAGCAGTGGCGTCCATGGGCAATACTGTCCAGACCATGCAGCAGGCCGTTTTGGCTTTCATTAAGGCTGTGACGCCCTCGGTACCGATTCCATCGGTACCGACCCCGGTTCCGGTATCCACACCGGAACCGAGACCATCGACTTCCAAGCGTCGATCAGTTCCGCTTGCTGGATTCGGGCTTTTGCCTGATACCAATCCCATGCCCGATACGCCCGATGTCGATATCGATCGGAACGCGTATCGTGCATTGCAAGCACAGAGAGAATACTCAGATTCTTCTGATGAGTTCAATTCCTCTGATGACTCTGCTGAGTTTGATCTTCCTGAGGAGCCCTCTTCTCTAAAGAGGAGGATGTCTCCTCCAGAGGATTTATCCTTTCAGGATTTCATTGTTGATGTAGCTAAAGCACTTTCTATTGCTACATCTGCTGAAAAGGAACCCAGATCAAAAAAATTGGATATTTTAGGATACTCTAAACCTCCTAAAGAGGCAGTTACTCTGCCTATCCATGAAATCCTTCAAGAACACTTGATGGATTTGTGGGAGACTCCTCTAACCCTGTCTCCTCATTCCCGTAGGTTGGACACCATGTACCGGGTCCTTCCTTCTCCTGGGTTTCAAAAGACTCAGCTGCCTCACCACTCCATTGTGGTGAAGTCTGCTATGAAGAAGATAAAGAGTCCTAAAAGGCATTCCTCTACCCCTCCAGGGCGAGAATGTAAGACCCTCGACTCTTTTGGTAGAAAGATCTTTCAGGCTAGTATGCTTATAGCCAGGATCAATTCTTACAGCCTTTATATGGGCATGTTTCTCAGAGAACTTGCCCTAAAGGTACGGCATTTAGCCCCCTTTATCCCTGAGGATAAAAAGGAGGACTTCACTACTCTGGTGACACAACTTTCAGAGGTCTCCAAGTTTTCCAACAGGGCAGCCTTTGATTCCTTTGAGGTTGCTGGCAGGGCTTCGGGAATCGCTATTGCAGCCCGACGTCTTGCTTGGCTCCAGGCTTCTGACCTAGAACCCTGGGTCATGGATGGCTTAAGGAATCTGCCCTGTACAGGAGAGAACTTATTTGGTGAGGACTGGCAAATTAAAGCTGCTCAAATGGACGCAGAAAATGCCACTCTAGATAGACTTTCTAAGTCTACTTCTACTCCTGCCAAAAAGAAACCTTTTAAAAGGCCGTACTACAAGAAGGCCAGATTTTCCACAAATACTGGTCAACAATCTTCTCAGCCTCGCTTTGCTGCTAAACGTCAGCAATCTAAGCAAGTAAAGTCAAAGTCTGCAGTGTCTGCTACACCCCAGCAGGCTCAACCCCCTCAGGGGTTTTGACTTGCCCCTAGAGAACTTACCATTTCTGGCTCTGGAACAACCAGAGCCTCTCACCATACCGGGAAGGTTAGCTCACTTTGCTCCCAGATGGGAGCAAATAACATCAGAGCAATGGACCCTCTCTATCATCAGAGAGGGCTACAAACTTCATTTCTCCAGCCTTCCTCCCCATACCATGGTGAGGCAATTCAGTTCTCCCCCATCTCTTCTGACCCTGTTGGGTCAGGAAGTCTCCTATCTCCTTGCCCAAGGGGCAATAGAGGAGGTTCCTCTTCCTCAACAGGGGTTAGGGTTCTACTCCCCTTATTTTCTCATAACAAAGAAGACAGGGGGCTTCAGACCTATCCTAGATCTGAGAGAATTGAACAAGTTTCTATTCAAGGAGAAATTCAAAATGCTCTCTCTGGGCATTCTCCTTCCATACCTTCAGAGTCAGGATTGGCTTTGTTCTCTAGATCTCAAGGATGCGTACACTCATATACTCATCCATCCATCCCACAGAAAATATCTTCGATTTCTGTTCCAGGGAAAACATTTCCAATACAGAGTACTTCCCTTCGGTCTCGCCTCTGCTCCAAGAGTATTCACAAAATGCATGGCAGTCGTAGCCGCATTTCTAAGAGGCATGGGAATCTTCGTGTTCCCATATCTGGACGACTGGCTCATCCGAGCTCCATCTCAGTCAGAAGTCCAGATTTCCTTGGACCGCACAAGGCGTATTCTTCAATATCTGGGACTTGTGGTAAACATTCCCAAGTCCCAACTCATCCCTACTCAGTCCCTGGAATTCATAGGGGCTTATCTGGATTCCACCACTGCAAGGGCCTACCTTCCTCTGGTCCGAGGCCAACGGCTAATAAGCTTGGCCTCCCAGGCTCAGTCCAGAAGTCACTTGTCAGCCAGAGAAATGCTGCAACTTCTGGGCCACATGGCCTCCACGGTTCATGTGGTGCCCTATGCTCGTCTCCATATGAGAGCAGCTCAATGGACATTGGCCACCCAGTGGTCTCGAGCATCGGGACTGCTGTCAGACCAGGTACTCACCTCAAAACGTCTGTTTTGGTCTCTCCAGTGGTGGACATCCTCCAAAAATCTGTTGTTGTGGACCCCCTTCCAACCTTCGTTGCCCCAAGCAACCCTCACAACAGATGCCTCCCAAACAGGGTGGGGAGCTCATCTTCAACATCTCTCCACTCAGGGAACCTGGTCTCCCCAAGAGACCACCCTTCATATCAACCTTCTGGAACTGCGAGCAATCTTCCTTGCCCTCACAGTCTTCCATACCCTCCTTGCCAACCTGACTGTCCTAGTTCAGACAGACAATCAGGTGGCCATGTTCTATGTCAACAAGCAAGGAGGGACGGGCTCTCTGTCGCTTTGCAACGAAGCTCTCAGATTATGGGCTTTCGCCAGAGAGCATCAAATTCATCTTATGGCAGTGTATCTTCCAGGAGTTCAAAACTCTCGGGCAGACAGACTCAGTCGAGTTCTGCTTCCACACGAGTGGTCCCTGCATATGGACCAGATACACAGAATCTTCCAGGAATGGGACCCCGGACATAGACCTCTTTGCAAGTCCATGGAATGCCAAACTTCCCCGGTTCTGTTCCAGGACTCCGTGTCAGGGAGCTCAGGCCAACGACGCCTTTCTCCTGCATTGGGGTCAGGAATTCCTGTATGCTTTTCCACCCATTCCTTTGATTCCCAAGACTCTGTTCAAACTTCAGAGGGATCACGGGTCGATGATCCTTATAGCTCCACGCTGGCCACGCCAAGTGTGGTTCCCTCTACTTCTACAGCTCTCCCAGGGCTCCTCCCTGGACCTGGGAGCTGCGCCAGACCTTCTGTCTCAGGAGAAAGGGACTTTGTGGCACCCAAACCCCAAGTCCCTACATCTCCGAGCTTGGTTACTGAAGGCTTAAGCCTTCATGAGTTTAATCTTTCTCAGCCAGTGAAAAATATCCTTCATGCCTCTAGGAAACCCTCTACCAGGCGTTCCTATGCTTTCAAATGGAAACGTTTTTCCATTTGGTGTGCTCAACAGGGTCTTGACCCTCTGGCACTTCCTTTGAATTCTCTACTAGACTATCTCCTGCATATTTCCAATGCAGGCCTCAAGACGAATTCAGTACAAGTCCATTTAAGTGCTATTGCAGTATCCTTAAAACCTATAAATGGACAACCTGTCTCCTCTCATCCTCTCGTTGCAAGGTTCATGAGAGGCCTGACCCTAACTAAACCTCCCATCCGACCTCCGCCGGTAGCATGGGATTTGAACCTAGTTCTAGGTCAGCTTATGAAACCACCTTTTGAGCCTTTGGACTCTACCTCCTTGAAATTTCTTTCCTGGAAGGTTCTTTTCCTTATTGCAGTCACTTCGGCTCGCCGCATCAGTGAACTGCAGGCTTTGGTGGCTAATCCACCTTATACCAGATTTCATCATGATAAGGTGGTCCTTAGGACGAATCCCCACTTTATGCCCAAAGTGGTCTCGCCTTTTCATCTTAATCAAGAGGTATATCTACCTGTTTTTTTCCCGGCTCCTCATGCATCCAGTGCAGAGAGGAACCTTCATACTCGTGACTGTAAAAGAGCTCTCGCCTTTTACCTCAACAGGACTCAGCCACATCAAAAGTCTTCCCAACTTTTTGTGGCTTTTGATCCTTCTCATTTGGGACTTCCAGTCTCCAAACGTACATTTTCCAATTGGATTGCTCAGTGTATTTCTTTTGCTTACCAGAGTAAGAACATTTCTCTGGAAGGCCATGTCACAGCTCACAATGTGAGAGCCATGGCTACTTCTATGGCTCATCTTCACTCTGTATCCATAGGTCAGATCTGTCGAGCAGCCACTTGGGCCTCGGTTCATACCTTCACAGCCCATTACTGTTTGGACAAGGACTCCCGCTGGGATGCCTTGTTTGGTCAGGCTGTCCTCAAACACCTGTTCCATACTTAAGCAACTCCTGCCCACCTTCCCTGAATGGATGCCTGAGATCCATACGAAGATGGTTTACCCTTGGAGGGGGATCTCCCAGGCATCTTAGCTAGGGAGTCCCCATATGTGAGGACTTATTCCTGCTTGTTCCTGGAGATAGCACAGTTACTTACCTGTAACAGGTGATCTCTGGGAACAGCAGGAATTAGTCCTCACAACCCACCCACCTCCCCTAGGAGTTGTATCTTCTATCTATCTACCTTCCTTTCCTCTCTCTATTGTCTCAGCTATAAACTCGAACTGAAGAGAGCTGGTAAGGAAGGCGGGAAGGCAGCGCGCATGCGCTGTGGGAAGCCCCAAAAGCTTTTCATCTGAAAAGCTGGGGAGCTTTCCCGCGCGGGCTCCGTCGGTTCCGACTTACCCATATGTGAGGACTAATTCCTGCTGTTCCCAGAGATCACCTGTTACAGGTAAGTAACTGTGCTTTATTTCTGTATCCTCTGAAAAAGAACCTAGAGCAAAAAAGTTAGACATTTTAGGATACTCTAAGGTTCCCAAAGAGGCAGTCACCTTGCCCATCCATGAAATTCTTCAAGATCACATGATGGACTTATGGGAGACTCCTCTCACCATATCTCCACATTCTCGTCGTCTGGACACCATATATCGTGTCCCCCCTTCTCCTGGGTTTCAAAAATCTCAGCTCCCGCACCACTCCATTGTGCTGCAGTCAGCTATGAAAAGGATCAAGAGTACTAAAAGACACTCTTCTACTCCCCCAGGAAGAGAATGTAGGACACTGGATGCTTTTGGAAGAAAAATCTTCCAAGCAAGTATGCTTATTGCCAGAATCAACTCATACCACCTCTATTTGGGCATGTTTCTGAAGGAAATTGCATTAAAAATACGCCATTTTCTCCCCTTTATCCCAGAGGATAGAAAGGAGGAGTTCCTTCTTCTGCTGAAGCATACCCAAGATATTTCAAAGTTCTCCAACAGAGCAGCCTTTGACTCCTTTGAGGGTGCTAGCAGAGCCTCAGGTATTGCCATAGCGGCTCGCAGAATTGCTTGGCTTCAGGCCTCTAACCTTGAACCCTGGGTCCAGGATGGGTTGGGAAATTTGCCCTGTACAGGTGAGAATCTGTTTGGTAAGGCGTGGCAAATCAAAGCCACTCAAATGGATGCAGAAAATGCTGCTTTAGATAGACTTTCTAAGTCTACCTCTACCCCTGTCAAGAAGAAATCTTTCAAAAAGCCTTTCTACAAGAAGGCCAGATTTGCCACAAATACTGGCCAACAATCTTCTGCAGCTCGCTTTGCTACTAAGCGTCAGCAGCCTAAACAGGCCAGGGCAAAACCTGCAGGGGCTGCTACAGCCCAACAGTCCCAACCCCCTCAGGGTTTTTGACTTAAAACTAGAGAACTTAACCCTTCTGGCTCTAAAATATCCAGAACCTCTCACCATTCCAGGAAGGTTAACTCATTTTGCTCCCAGATGGGAGCAAATCACATCAGAGCAATGGACCCTCTCTATCATCAGAGAGGGCTACAAACTACATTTCTCCAACCTTCCTCCCCATACCATGGTGAGAAGTTTCAATTCTCCCCCATCTCTCCTAGACCTGTTGGGTCAGGAGGTGACCACTCTTCTCGCCCAAAAGGCAATAGAAGAGGTTCTCCAGGACCAAGCAGGAAGTCAGTCCTCACATATGGGTGACGTCGGCGCCGACGGAGCCCTCGCGGAGCAATTTTCCCCAGCTTTCACAGAAAGCCTTTGGGAATTGCAGCGCTCATGCGCGGTCGCCTTCCCGCCCAAGGGAGCCATCTTAGCCAGTCTTCTTTTTTCCGCGGAGCCGTACAGACGTACCCGTCGTGTCCCCGCTAAAAAAGTTGATTATCGTGAGTTTTACTTGTTTTTCAATTCGATTCGACGCCGGTCGTTTTCCTGCCCGGACTCGCGACGCCGTTGCGAGTCCTTCCCTTATTTTTCGGTTTTTCTGATTTTAGTCAGTTTCATTTTCGATTTTTCCCTGGCAGCCCGGTCCTTTGACCTTGCAGGGGCCCTTTTTCCCCCGATGGCTGCCAGTGGTTTCAAGCGGTGTGGTCAGTGTGACAGAAATATGTCACTCACTGACACACACGATAATTGCCTCCGCTGCCTGGGCCCGGATCATGAAGAAATGATCTGTGGAGCCTGTGGCAAAATGTCCTCCAAAGCGTTGAGGAGTCGGCGGCATCAGCGGGATAGGATCTTCGCTGACCCCAGCCGTACCCGGACCTCGTCGGAAGCCTCGGCATCCAGAGGCTCCAGCTCTGAACATCGCCGAAGCTCCTCCGACAGGGGTTCTCCCTCCGGAGACCATTGACGGAAGACAAAACCCGCGAGGGCGGCGTCGGTGGACGCTCCTGGCTCCGCGAGGGCCAGGTCGCATAGCCCCGACGGCCGTCCCAGGTCTTTGGAGAAGGAGCAGCTCCCGAAGCGACCTCGCCTGGAGTCTGAGTTGCCTGCTCGGGTAAGTCCTGTGGTCCTTCTGGACTCGCCTCCGAGAGGTCCGATGTCGGGCCTGACGCCGTCGGGGCCCGAGTCGGGGACTGTTGGGTCACCTGAGGTCGGACTCAGGTTGACGGCCTTGGAGAGCAGACTATCTGCCTTCATGGACCAGCAGCGGGCACTGATCGCTAGCCTCGCTGGCGCCGCTGCCCCGACCGCCGGGACGTCGACGTCTAAGTCGACCCCGGAGACCGAGCCGATCCTCGAGTCCATGCGAACTCGAGTCGATCCTCGGTCGAGGTCACCCTCGGCCTCCCGTTCGGGACCGAGGTCGTCGCCGCCGACTCCCTTGGCGTCGGGGCGGCCGACGCCTCCGCCTGCCCGAGCCGACCCCACTGATTCCTCCTCGGAGTCGGTCTGGGAGTCTGAAGAGGAGGAGTCACCTGATTCCTTTCAGACTCGGTGTGTCCCCTCCGACTCACCTGAGTCCGAACCTCGGAAACAGTCCCCTCCGGAGGATGCCCGGTTCTCGGACTTCGTCAGGGATATGGCCAAGGCTTTGGCCTTCCCGGCGGATCCCGAGGAGGAGCCTCGAGCCGAAGAGCTCGACGCCCTTCAGTACGACTCTCCCGCCCTGGAGCACTTTACTGTACCGGTGCCTCCCATGCTGGAACGACTACTCTTCCGCATGTGGGAGAGTCCGGCCTTGTCGCCGGTATTGAGCAAGCGGGTCGATTCCATCTATCGAGTCCGCAAGAGTCCTGGCTTCCAAAAAGCACAGCTACCACACCATTCCATGGTAGTGGAATCGGCCATGCATCGGCTGAAGGGCCAGAAAATGCACTCCTCGGTGCCCCCTGGCAGGGAGGCCCGTAACCTGGATGGCCTTGGTAAGAAGTGTTTCCAGGGCTCTATGCTGGCTTGTCGTGTCCAGACCTACCAGCTATACATGGGCATGTATCTCCGAGACCTGGCTAAAGAGCTAGCCGGATTCTCTGCTGGACTGTCCGAGGAACCTTTGCGGAGGTTCCTAGCCTTAACATCTGGTATTCGGGAATGCTCCAAATTCATGTCCCGAACAGCCTATGATGGCTTTGAAGCATCGGCTCGTGTGGCCGCAGCCGGCATCGGTGCCCGCCGACAGGCTTGGCTTCAGTCGTCTGACCTTGAGCCTTGGGTGCAGGACAAGTTGGTCGATGTCCCCTGCAGAGGTGAAAACCTCTTTGGCAAGCCCATGGCTGAAAAGGCTGCACAAAACGAGACGGAGACTCTCACCAGGACCAGGCTTTCCAGGAAGACCTCCGCCCCTTCCCAGAAAAAGAAGGGCTCGGGAAAAAAGTCCTTTTACCCGAGAAAGGCGGCTGCCTACAAACACTACCCCCAATATCAGGCCCCTCCAGCTCCCCAGCAGGGTCAGCAGGCCAAGGGACGGGGTAACGGGTCCCGTAGGCAGCAAGCCCCCAAGCCTGCACCACCAGCCCCTGCTCAGCAGGGTGGGGGTTTTTGACTTCCTCAGCATAGCCTCTCCCCCTCAGCTGGTCCCTCCCAGCACCGGAGGCCGGCTGGTTCACTTCGCCCACAGGTGGTCCAACATCACTTCAGATGCATGGGTGCTTCAAGTCGTGCGAGAAGGATATCTTCTCCACTTCCATCAGGTCCCTCCCTCTTATTTTCCGGGGGAACCTCCGCGACTCCCTCTGCACAGGGACTTACTCCTTCAGGAGTTAGCAACTCTTCTTCAGGACCAGGCTGTGGAACCGGTGCCCCACCACCTGAGAGGTCAAGGCTTTTATTCCAGGTATTTCCTAATACCAAAAAGGACAGGAGGCCTAAGACCCATCCTGGACTTGCGCAACCTCAACAAGTTCCTTGTGCGGGAAAAGTTCAAGATGCTTACCCTTGGAATCCTTCTGCCCTACCTCCAGCAGGGAGATTGGCTATGCTCCTTGGATCTAAAGGATGCCTACACACACATCCTCATCCACCCAAGCCACCGCCAATACCTAAGGTTTGTGGTGGCCGGAAATCACTACCAGTACAGAGTACTGCCCTTTGGCCTGTCCTCCGCACCGCGAGTCTTCACAAAATGTCTCGCGGTGGTGGCGGCCTATCTCAGGCTTCACGGCCTCTATGTTTTTCCGTACCTCGACGACTGGCTCATAAGAGCGTCGTCCCCTCCGGCAGTCACCAATGCCACACACCGCACGGTGACTCTTCTGCAGTACTTGGGCTTTGTCATAAACTTCGCAAAGTCCACTTTGCTCCCCTCACAGGATCTCGAGTTCATCGGCGCAAGATTGCACACTCCTCAGGCTCGAGCTTTCCTGCCTCTCGACAGGGCTCAACGGCTCATGGACCTAGACGGCCGTTTTCGCAGCCAGTCCCTGGTCTCCGCCAGGCGCTTCCTGAGATTGCTCGGCCACATGGCTTCCACCGTCCACGTGACCCCCAATGCTCGCCTGAATATGCGGCCGGCTCAATGGTGCCTTCGCAAACAGTGGCAACAAGCCACCGGCAGCCTAGCCGACTTAGTGCGCCTCTCCAGTCCGCTGACCTCTTCCCTACAGTGGTGGCTTCATCGGCCGAACCTAGTGCTCGGAATGCCTTTTCAGTTGCCTCAGCCGACTCAAGTGCTGACGACCGATGCTTCCCTCCTGGGCTGGGGAGCTCACTGCCAGGGGGCATGTACTCAAGGTCTCTGGACCGCGTGGGAATCTGCTCAACAGATCAACTTCCTGGAGCTCAGAGCTATTCGTCTGGCGCTCAAGGCTTTCTCCCACCTGACTTCTCACCAGTCCGTCCTTGTCCAGACGGACAATCAAGTTGCCATGTTCTACGTGAACAAACAGGGTGGCACGGGCTCCTTCCTTCTCTGCCGAGAAGCTCAAAAGCTCTGCTCTTGGGCCGTCAGTCACGGCATTCTTCTCAAAGCAGTTTATCTCCCAGGCCAGGAGAATTGCCTGGCGGACAAACTCAGCAGGATACTCCAGCCGCACGAGTGGCGTCTGGATCCCTTGGTAGTCCAGAAACTCTTTCTGAAGTGGGGCCTCCCCACCATGGATCTCTTTGCCAGTCCTCTCAACCGGCAACTTCCTCGCTTCTGCTCGCGTCAGCCACATCCCCTTCGGGTAGCGGCAGATGCATTTCTGCTCTCATGGTCGGAAAACCTTCTCTATGCTTTTCCTCCCATCCCGCTGGTCTCCCGAACTCTGTTCAAGGTTCTCCGGGACAAAGCGTCCATGATCCTGGTGGCTCCTCGCTGGCCCAGACAGCCGTGGTTTCCACTCCTGTTGCAATTAGCGGTAGAGGATCCGTTCCCTCTGGGGTTTCAACCGGATCTCCTAACACAGGATCAGGGGTCTCTGCTACACCCCAACCTCAGATCTCTCAATCTAATGGCCTGGCGGCTGAAAGGGTAGTCCTTGCTCCCCTTCTCCTGCCGGCAGAGGTGGAAGAGGTCGTCCTAGCTTCTCGGCGACCTTCTACCCGCAAATGCTACGCCCTTAAATGGCGTCGCTTTTCCGTTTGGTGTGTACAGCAGTCTCAGGATCCCTTCTCCTGCTCGGTGTCGGTGATCTTGCAGTACCTGCTCTACCTCTCTAATCTGGGACTTAAGTCCAACTCCGTCAAGGTCCACCTCAGTGCTCTTTCAGCACACCATGTGCCGGTGGACGGCAGACCTCTTTCCAGCGACCCTCTTGTAGCACGGTTTCTCTGAGGTCTCCTTCTACTAAAACCACCTCTGCGCCCGCCAGCACCTGACTGGGATCTGAATGTGGTTTTACAGCGGATCACCTGTCCGCCTTTTGAACCGATGGCTACCTGTTCTCTGCGTTTTCTGTCGTGGAAAACCTTATTCCTGATAGCCCTCACTTCCGCTAGACGCGTAAGTGAATTGCAGGCCCTCGTGTCTGATCCTCCCTTCACTCGGTTCTACAAAAATAGGGTAGTCCTACGGACTCACCCAAAATTTCTTCCAAAAGTTGTCTCCCCTTTTCACATCAATCAGGAGGTGGTACTTCCAACCTTCTTTCCCAGGCCTCACTCCAGCCGAGCTGAACGAGTCCTGCATACCCTGGACTGTAGAAGGGCATTGAACTTCTACCTTGACCGTACGCGGGAGCACCGTAAAGCTGCTCAGTTTTTTGTGTCTTTTGACCCCAATAAATTGGGGCTCCCGGTCTCCAAGCGTACCCTGTCCATCTGGGTTGCTGACTGTATCGCTTGGGCTTATGGGGCAGCCGGACTCTCCTTAGAAAATCGAGTCACGGCTCATTGTGTTCGGGCGAAGGCTACATCAGTGGCTTACCTCCGCTCTGTTCCGCTGGCAGACATCTGCCGGGCCGCTACTTGGTCTTCGAGCCAGACTTTTGCGGTCCATTACTGTCTCGAGAGGGAGTCCCGCAGGGACAGTGCTTTCGGACAGGCAGTCCTCCGCAATCTCTTCGAGGTTTGAGCAACTCCTACCCTCCATCCCGGATGGGGGCTACCGGTGGGTACTAATTCAGCGAAGATTCCATCCTTCTGTACTGCCGAGCTCGAGGGAGCTCATTTTTGTGCTTAGGGTCTCTGGTAGCCTTAAGCTTGGGAGTCCCATATGTGAGGACTGACTTCCTGCTTGGTCCTGGAGAAAGCGTAGTTACTCACCTGTAACAGGTGTTCTCCAGGAGCAGCAGGAATCAGTCCTCACAACCCTCCCTCCTCCCCGTGGAGTTGCAATCATCTGCTTAAGTTTTTTTGCAAATTTTTATGCTGTCTTTTAGCTATGTCATCAGACTGGCTAAGATGGCTCCCTTGGGCGGGAAGGCGACCGCGCATGCGCGCTGCAATTCCCAAAGGCTTTCTGTGAAAGCTGGGGAAAATTGCTCCGCGAGGGCTCCGTCGGCGCCGACGTCACCCATATGTGAGGACTGATTCCTGCTGCTCCTGGAGAACACCTGTTACAGGTGAGTAACTACGCTTTCCTCTTCCTCAACAAGGGTCAGGTTTTTACTCCCCTTATTTTCTCATTCCCAAGAAAACAGGGGGGTACAGACCCATTCTGGATCTCAGAGAATTGAACAAATTTCTATACAGGGAGAAATTCAAGATGCTTTCTCTAGGCACTCTCCTTCCATACCTACAGAGTCAGGACTGGCTTTGTTCTCTAGATCTCAAGGATGCGTACACACATATACTTATCCATCCATCCCACAGAAAATTCCTACGGTTTCTGTTCCAGGGAAAACATTTCCAATACAGAGTACTTCCCTTCGGTCTAGCCTCTGCTCCAAGGGTATTTTCCAAATGCATGGCAATAGTAGCTGCATTCCTACGCGCCCTGGGAATTTTTGTCTTCCCATACCTGGACGACTGGCTCATCCGAGCTCCGTCTCAGTCTGAGGCTCAGACTTCCCTGGATCGCACCAGGCGAATTCTACAGTATCTGGGACTTGTGATCAATCTGCCAAAGTCCCAACTCACCCCTACTCAATCCCTAGAATTCATAGGGGCCTGGTTGGATACCACCACCGCAAGGGCCTATCTACCTCAGGCCCGTTGCCAACGTCTAGTGCACTTAGCCTCTCAGACTCAGTCCAGAAGCCACATGACTGCCAGAGAGATGCTACAACTATTAGGCCACATGGCCTCCACAGTGCATGTGGTGCCTTATGCTCGCCTACATATGAGAGCAGCTCAATGGACTTTATCCACCCAGTGGACTCAAGCATCAGGAGCTCTCTCAGACCAAATAGCAAACTCCAATCGTCTCTTTTGGTCTCTCCAATGGTGGATATCCACTCAAAATCTGTTGTTGGGGGCCCCCTTTCAACCATTGTTGCCCCAAGCAACCCTCACAACAGATGCCTCCCAAACAGGTTGGGGGGCTCATCTCCAAGATCTCTCCACTCAGGGCACTTGGTCTCCACAGGAGACCACCCTTCATATCAACCACTTGGAACTTCGAGCAATCTTTCTAGCTCTCAAAGTTTTTCAAACCCTCCTCAACAACATGACAGTCCTTATTCACACGGACAATCAAGTAGCCATGTTTTACATAAACAAACAAGGAGGGACTGGCTCTCTGTCGCTTTGCAACGAAGCTCTAAGATTATGGGCCTTCGCCAGAGAGCATCAAATCCATCTCCTGGCATTATATCTTCCAGGAATCCAAAACTCTTGGGCAGACAGACTCAGTCGAGTTCTGCTTCCACATGAATGGTCCCTGCACATGGATCAGGTACTCAGAATCTTCCAGAAATGGGGAACCCCGGACATAGACCTCTTTGCAAGTCCGTGGAATGCCAAAATTCCCCGGTTCTGTTCCAGAATTCCGTGTCAGGGAGTTCAGACCAAGGATGCCTTCCTCCTGCATTGGGGTCAGGGTTTCCTGTATGCCTTTCCACCCATTCCTTTGATTCCCAAGACTCTGTTCAAACTTCAAAGGGATCAAGGGTCCATGATCCTCATAGCTCCACGCTGGCCACGCCAAGTGTGGTCCCCTCCCTGGACTTGGGAGTGGCTCCAGACCTTCTGTCTCAAGAGGAGGGGACTTTGTGGCACCCAAACCCCAAGTCCCTTCACCTCAGAGCTTGGTTACTGAAGGCCTAGACCTTCAACACTTCAATCTTTCGCAGCAAGTGAAGGTTATCCTACATGCCTCTAGGAAACCTTCCACTAGGCGTTCTTACGCTTTTAAATGGAAAAGATTTTCCATTTAGTGTGCTCAAAAGGGTCTTAACCCTCTGGCACTCCCATTGAATTCTCTTTTGGAATATCTCCTGCATCTTGCCAATGCAGGACTCAAAACGAATTCAGTAAGAGTCCATTAGAGTGCTATTGCGGCATCACTTAAGCCCATCAATGGACAACCTGTTTCCTCTCATCCTCTTATTGCAAGATTCATGAGAGGCTTAACTTTAACTAAACCTTCCATTCGACCTCCTCCGGTGGCATGGGACTTAAACTTGGTTCTTGGTCAGCTTATGAAGCCACCTTTTGAACCCTTAGCCACTACCTCCTTGAAATTTCTTTCCTGGAAGGTTATTTTCCTCATTGCAATCATTTCAGCTCGCCGCATCAGTGAACTGCAGGCCTTAGTGGCTAATCCACCTTACACAAGGTTCCATCATGATAAGGTAGTCCTTAGGACAAATCCTCACTTTATGCCTAAAGTGGTCTCACCTTTTCATCTTAATCAAGAGGTTTATTTACCTGTCTTTTTTCCAGCTCCTCATGCATCCAATGCAGAGAGGAACCTTCATACTCTAGACTGTAAAAGAGCTCTTGCCTTTTACCTCCACAGGACACAGCAACATCGAAAGTCTTCTCAGCTTTTTGTTGCTTTTGATCCTTCTCATTTAGGACTTCCAGTCTCCAAGAGAACACTCTCCAATTGGATTGCTCAGTGTATCTCTTTTGCTTACCAGAGTAAGAACCTTTCTCTGGAGGGCCATGTCACCGCTCACAACGTGAGGGCCATGGCCACCTCTATGGCTCATCTAAACTCTGTGTCCATTGACCAGATCTGTCGAACAGCCTCCTGGGCCTCGGTTCATACCTTTACAGCCCATTACTGTTTGGACAAGGACTCCCGCCGGGATGCCTTGTTTGGTCAGGCTGTCCTCAGACACCTGTTCCATTCTTGAACAACTCCAGCCCACCTTCCCTGAATGGATGCCTGAGATCCATAGGAAGATGAAGAACCTTTCAGGGTCTCATACCCTTCAGGGGATCTCCCGGGTATCTTAGCTAGGGAGTCCCCATATGTGAGGACTTATTCCTGCTTGTTCCTGGAGATAGCACAGTTACTTACCTGTAACAGGTGATCTCTGGGAACAGCAGGAATTAGTCCTCACAACCCTCCCACCTCCCCTAGGAGTTGTATCTCTCTCTCTCTTCCTTTCCTCTCTCTATTGTCTCAGCTATAAACTCGAACTGAGGAGAGTTGGTCAGGAAGACGGGAAGGCAGCGCGCATGCGCAGTGGGAGGCCCCAAAAGCTTTCCTTCTGGGAAGCTGGGGAGCTTTCCCGCTCAGGCTCCGTCGGTGCCGACGCATCCATATGTGAGGACTAATTCCTGCTGTTCCCAGAGATCACCTGTTACAGGTAAGTAACTGTGCTTTCTTGGGGCGTTTTCGCGCCCATTTTTCCCTCGCTGGCAGCCAGAAGTGTCTTCGACCTTGCTGGGGTCCTTTTTCCCCCCATGGCTACCAGCAGGTTAAAAAAGTGTGGGTTCAAAGAGCGCCCGCCCAGGGTGTCGGTGAAGGAGCGCCCAGCCAAGATTCCTTGCAGGGGCAGGGACACGGATGCAGATCGGCCTAGGCAAGTACATACTGTCCTAGTCTAGGACTCCCCTCCGGGGGAACCGGCTTCAGGCCTGAGTATGTTGGCGCCTGAGCCGGACGCTGCAGAGCCTCCGGGACTGGTGTCCAGGATGGCGGCCTTGGAGCGCAGTTTTACTGCCTTCATGGAACAGCAGTGGGCACTGATGTCCGGCACGTCCGGTTCCTCCGCCCCGACCACCGGGATCTCGACGTTGAAGTCGAATCTGGAGGCCGAGCCGATCCTCGACCGAGGTCGCACACGGCCTCCCGCTCTTCGGGACCGAGGTCGTCATCGCCGAGCCTGCAGGTGTCGGGGCAGATGGCGCCGGGACCCTCATTGCCCGAGGAGCTCCACGAGTCTTTCTCGGATGCCTCCACTTGGGAGACCGAGGCCGAGGAGTCACCGGACACTCAATGTCATCGAGATGTCCCCGTTGATCCCCCGGTATCTGAACCTCGGAGAAGGTCCCCACCGGAGGATATGGGTTTTTTGGACTTCGTGCAGGATATGTCCAAGGCTTTGGCTTTCCTGACGGAGTCCAAGGAGGATCCTCGAGCCGATGAGCTCGAGATCCTCCAGTACTAGGCTCCTCCTTGAAGAAGCCCTCTCGGTGCCCATTCCTCCTATCCTGGAACGACTAATGCTCCGCATGTGGGAGACGCCGGCGACGATGCTGGTAATCAGCAAGTGACTCAACTCAATGTATCGAGTTCGCCGGAGCCCTGGGTTCCAAAAATCACAACTGCCGCACAACTCCATGGTTGTGGAGTCGGCTATGCGTCGACTGAAGAGTCAGAAGACGCACTCCTCGGTGCTTCCCGGTAGGGAGGCCCGCACCTTGGATGCCCTCGGCAGGAAGTATTTCCAGGCTGCAATGCTGAATTGTCGGATCCAGGCCTACCAGCTGTACATGGGCATGTACCTGAGAGACCTGGTGAAGGAAATCGCCGGGTTGTCGGCTGGTCTCTCCAAGAAGCCTTTGCAGCACTTCAAGGGCCTGTCCAAAGCTGTCCATGAATGTTCCAAGTTCATGTCTCAGGCGGCCTATGACGGGTTCGAGTCAGCGGCACGGGTAGCCACGGCAGGCATTGGTGCATGCCACCAAGCTTGGCTGCAGTCGTGTGACCTCGAGCAGTGGGTTCAGAAGAAGTTGGTTGATGTCCCATGCCAAGGGGAGAACCTCTTCGGAAAGCCCATGACCGACAAGGCCGCAGAGCTGAAGACTGAGTTCATGACGAGGACATGGCTCTCTAAGAAGACCTCTACTCCCCTTACCAGGTCTCCCCAGCTCTCCAACAGGGGCAGCAGGCCAAGGGACAGCGGCATGGCCCGCGTAAGCAGAAGGCCCCCAAACCCCAGGCTGCAGCTCCAGCCTAGCCTGGTGGGGGTTTTTGACTCCTGCAGCATGACCCCTCTCCCAGCCAGAGCTGGGCAGCCCACAGGAGGTTGGCTTGCCTTGTATGCCCACAAGTGGGGAACTATCACCACCGATTCCTGGGTATTACAAGTGGTCAGGGAGGGATACCTCCTCCATGTAGCCCAAGTGCCTCCACACTACTTTCCAGGAGAGCCTATCAGGTCTCCCCTTCACTGGGACCTTCTTCTGAAGGAGTTGGCAGGTCTTATCGAGGATCAGGCGGTGGAACCGGTGCCCCACCACCTCAAGGGCGAGGGGTTCTACTCCAGGTACTTCCTCGTGCCAAAGAGGACAGGGGGGTCTAAGGCCCATCCTCGACCTGTGCAACCTCAACAGATTCCTGGTGAGGGAGAAGTTCAGGATGATTTCCCTTGGAATATTACTGCCCTACCTCCGCCAGGGAGACTGGCTGTGCTCCTTGGATTTAAAGGATGCCTACAATACACATCCTAATCCACCCAAACCACAGGCAATACCTACGCTTTGTGGTAGGGGGCAAACATTACCAATACAGAGTGCTCCCCTTTGGCCTTCCCTTGGCCCCCAGGGTATTCACTGAGTGCATGGTGGTGGTCGCCGCCTTCCTCAGGTTTCAGGGGATCTTTGTCTTTCCTTATCTCGACGACTGGCTCATCAGGGGCACCTCAGCCCCCAAGGTGCAGCAGGCCACAACTTGCACCACCCAGATCCTGCAGCACTTGGGGTTTGTTATCAACTACCCCAAGTCCAACCTTTGCCCAGCACAAGAGCTGGAATTTATTGGGGCAAGGATCAACACCCTTCAGTCAAAGGCCTTCCTGCCTACAGACAGGGCAAGCAGACTCATGGTCCTAGCCGAGGACATAAAGCACCACTCCTCAGTGCCAGCAAGGCATCTGCTGCGCCGCCTCGGGCACATGGCCTCCATGGTCCATGTCACTCCAGATGCCCGCCTCCACATGCGAACTGCACAGTGCTGACTCAGAGACCACTGGTCCCAGGCCATGGGACATTTCCAGGACATGGTCAGAGTGACCGGGCGCCTGGTACAGTCCCTGACCTGGTGGCTCTTGCCCCATCACCTGGGGATGGGGATGCCCTTTCAGGCCCCTCACCACTCGAGGGTCCTCACCACAGATGCTTCCCTGCTGGGATGGATAGCCCATTGCCAGGGGTACCGCACACAGGGAGTTTGGTCACCAGACGAGAGTGCTCAACAGATCAACCTGTTGGAGTTGCGTGCAGTCCGCCTCGCCCTGAAGGCTTTCAGGCAGTGCCTGGGCCACAGGACTGTTCTAGTGCAAACGGACAACCAGGTTGCCATGTTCTATGTGAACAAACGGGGGCACGGGGTCCCGTACCCTTTGTCAGCAAGCCCTAGATCTGTGTTCTTATGCAGTCCGGCAGGGAATTCTCCTCAGGGCGGTATACATGCCGGGCTAGGACAACTGGCTGGTTGACTGACTGAGCAGAATGCTCCAGCCGCACGAGTGGCAGCTGGACCGGGTAGTAGCCAGTAGGCTTTTTCAGATCTGGGGGGAACCAGTGATGGACCTGTTTGCAAGCCCGGACACTCACCAGTTACCCTGTTTCTGCTCAAGGCAGCCACATCCAGCCAGGGTGGCAGCCGACGCTTTTCTAGTCTCATGGTCAGTGGGTCTTTTATATGCTTTTCCCCCGACGCCTCTGATCGCCAAGACTCTGTTCAAGAGCCTTCACGACAGAACCTTAGTCATCCTGATAGCCCCATGATGGTCCAGGCAACTGTGGTTCCCGCTTCTCCTGCAGCTAGCAATGGAGACCCCCATTCCTTTGGGATCGTCTTCACGGCTCCTCTCCCAGGAGGGGGATTGTCTTTTGCATCCCAATCTCAGCTCCCTTTTGCTGATGGCGTGGCTGCTGAGAGGGTGACGCTTGCCCCGCTCCTCCTTCTGAAGGACATAAAGGAGGTCTTACCGGCTTCGCGCAGAACGTCTACCAGACGGGCGTACGCCTTTAAGTGGCACAGATTTGTGATTTGGTGCTCTGGGCAAGGGTTAGACCCCCTTCTTTTGCCCGATGGTTGTGGTATTGCAATACCTTCTCCACCTCTCGGAGGCAGAGCTTAAAACCAACTCCGTCAAAGTGCATCTCAGTGCCCTAGTGGTGAACCACTATCCTGTGGATGGAAAGCCCCTCTCAGTTCACCCAGTGGTGTCCCGGTTTCTAAAGGGCCTACTCTTGTCGAAGCCCCCTGGTCCGCCCCCCTGGTGACCAAATGGGATCTCAGTGTAGTGTTGGGGCAGCTCACCTGGCCGCCCTTCGAGCCGTTGGCCATGTGCCACCTCCGTTATCTCTCCTGGAAGGTTATTTTCTTGGTTGCGCTCACTTCTGCCCGGAGGGTGAGTGAGCTTCAGGCCCTCATGGCGGAGAGGCCTTATACCAGGTTCTACAAGAACAGGGTGGTGCTTTGCACGCATCCCAAGTTCCTTCCGAAGGTGGTCTCCTCGTTCCATCTCAATCAGGAGGTGGTTCTTCCTACCTTCTTCCCCAGGCCGCATGCCAGTCTGGCAGAGGCAGTCCTCCATACCCTGGACTGTAAGAGGGCTCTGTCCTTCTACATTCAGCGTACTCAAGGTCACTGAAAAGCCTCTCAGCTTTTCATTTCCTACGACCCCAGTAAGCTGGGGGAGGCAGTGGCCAAGCATACGTTGTCCACATGGGTGACAGACTGTATTGCCTGAGCTTATGAGGAAGCGAGGCTTCCGTTGGAGGGCTGTGTTACGGCTCATAGGGTAAGGGCCATGGCGGCATCACTGGCTCACCTGGGCTCTGTTCCTCTTGCGCTACCTGGTCTTTGGTTCATACCTTCGCAACTCATTACTGCTTAGATAGGGAGTCCCGATGGGACAGTGCCTTCAGCCAGGCTGTACTCCGTAACCTTTTTGGGGTCTAGGCAACTCCTACCCTCTGACCCTTCTGTGTTTAGGCTACCAGAGTGCTAGTTCCTTGGTTAGGGTTTTCATTGTGGCTGCTTGCGGCTCTTGAGGGAGCCTTTTCTGGCTATAGGTTCAGGGTAACCTGTAGCTGGGATCAGACCTACGAACTTTACGTGAACGATCTACTATCAGTATACATAGAGCAGACAAAGGAGGGGCTATTGTCATACAAGACAAATCACAATATATTCAATCAGTATTAATACATGTGTCGGATACTAAATATTACCAATTATTATCATTGGATCTGTCTCCATCCCTAAGTTCTCTGATCAAACAGTATACTTTGCAAGCTTTAGAATCCCAATGGATCACTCTTCGTGAATTTGATTTTTTGAACAAGAAACATCCACTCATACCTATCTTGTACATGGTACCGAAAATTCACAAAGATTTGAAGAACCCTCCGGGCCGCCCGATAGTATCCTGTAGAGGGTCTCTTTTAGAACCTTTATCACAATTTTGTGATATTTTTTTGCAACCATTGATTCACCAGATTCCATCCTTTGTTAAGGATTCATTCCATTTTCTCTCTAAACTCCAACATCAAAGTGTCGATGTATCTTCAATGTTTTTAGTTACCATGGACGTTACTGCTTTATATACTAATATTGATCAAGATGCAGCTTTAAATATGGCAGCTAATTTACCATTACAACTACCTGCTCGGATACCGTAGGAGTTTATTTTGCACATCTTGAGACTCGTCCTGAAATTTTTTTTTTTTTCTATTTGAAGATCAATTTTACTTGCAAATTCATGGCATAGCGATGGGTACTACAGTTGCCCCATCAATAGCAACTTTGTTCATGGTAAAATTTGAACGGGAGATTTTATATCCCTCTGCGTGGTTTTCTCAGATTACTCATTGGACTCGCTATTTGGATATCTTCTTTCTTTGGTCAGGCATGATTGATCAATTAAAGTTGTTTTTTGATTGGATTAACACTTTTGGATACCAATATACAATTTGTACCAAAATATAACACGGTCTCTCTAGAATTTTTGGACATTTTATTATATAAAGAAGGATCCATTTTACAATCTACGTTATACCGGAAACTGGTTCAGAGGAACACCCTCCTTCATTATCAAAGTTTTCATCCAGGACCTCTCCGTCGGGGTTTACCTATAGGGCAATTCCTTCAGCTACGGCGTTTATGTTCCACTCTAGAACAGTTTAAATATCACGCTAAGGATCTTAAACACCGACTAAGTGATAGAGGCTATCCTTCTAAATTAATTAACAAGGCTATAAGAGAGTGAGATTTAATTATCCAGAATGGTAGCCTGAGGAGACTTTAGATCAGTCTACTTCACAAACGGCTGAGCAGACACTGTATGTTGGAGTTTTACCTTACATGCTTAACTCGGTTCAAATTATGAGCATATTGAAGAAACACTGGGAAGCATTATCTCTGCATTCTTGTTTCAGGAAACGATTGTTTGCCTTTCAAAGAGGCCGTAACATGGTAGATTTATTAATGCACTCCCCGTTAAAGGATTCAGAGAATAGGTTAAAAGGACATTATAAATGTGGGTCATGTGATTTCTGTGAGACCACCATGCAAGGCTTAACATGGGATGACCCTAATACGGGGATCAAGATTGAAAACTATCATTATACGACATGCGTTAGTACGCACATGGTATATATTCTGGTATGCCCCTGTCAGAAAAATTATGTAGGATGGACATCTCGATCCACGAAGAGGTGATTATTAGAACATCGCTCTCGGATTAACACTAAAACGTTATCAGCCCCAGTGGCTTCTCACTGTTTAGAATTCAATCATACATTTCAGGTTCTTAAATGGCAAATCATAGATTTTATTCCTGAGCGGACTCGAGGAGGAGATCGCTTGAAGAGTTTTCAATTTAGGGAACAATCCTGGATTTACCGCCTACAATTAGTAACACCATCAGGCCTTAACCTATCTCTCAGTTGGTGGAGTTTGGTTACCTGATGACTCAGACAGCCAACGATAGCTCGTTAGTGCTTTTGGCAAGAACGAGACTGACTTTAAAAGTTAACGGAATCAGGTGATGATTTTGCGTGTATGGCATGAAGAAGAACCAGGAGATTCACGGTTTGAAACACGATATTGTGTACAACTTTTGATATGCGTCTTTATAGAAAGATCCGTTGATAAACTTGGAACGAGATGCCCGGCAGGGTGAAGAGAACGGAAAAGCAGTAGGTCGCGGGACTACATGAAGGTTAGCTTTCATCCGGTAGAAGTCCATACCCCACTCATTGGAAATTATCAGCCTTATTGTAACCGTCGATAGACGGAGTAAATGAGTGGTTCCTTATATACATGAGCTGATTTGTCTACTGGAATTTGGATCAAGCGGACTTTAAGCTAATTACTTGTTACTCTATTCATTCCGGGAGACTGAGGATAATTTTTTATAATTTTGCCTCGGTGTAAGGTACAGTGGTGTGCAAAAGTCTGGAATCACTTGTAAATTTGACGTTTTTTCAACTCCGTGACCTTATCTTAATTTCTTTTTCCTCCCAGTGGCTTTTTCTATGTATCTCATGATAAGTGATAGATTTGGCTATTAGGGACAACTTTTAGTATTGGTTTGGCCCTTATTTTCTGAGTTTGTTCCCCATAGTTGTCCTGTTGATAGATTTTGTGTGAAAATCGCGTAATGTACAATCTCCAGGAACAAGCAGGAATGAGTCTTCACATATGGGTACGTCGGTACCGACGGAGTCTGCGCGGGAACGCTTCCCAGCATCCAATCAGAATGCTTTTGGAAGCATCCCAACACGCCTGCGTGCTGCCTTCCCGCCTTCCCAACTGCCTCTCCTCAGTTTTCGTTTTTCCGCGGAGCCGGCAGGACGTCCTCCTGTCACTGTAGAAAATTCTTCTTTTATTTTTTGGTTTTCTTGTGGTCGCGGCTGCCTTCCCCGACGCCACCGGTACCGCCGCTGTTTCTTTTTCTTTTTCTTGTAAATTTTTCCTTTTTAAGGAATATTTTTTCCTTGTTAGTGCCTCACGGTTTTCTTAGGCCTGCTAGGCCTACTCACTTTCCTTTATGGAACCGCCAGCCACTATTCCCAAGAAATGTACAAAATGTGGCGGTACAAAATTAATTTTGGACACTCACAATTGGTGTCTAACCTGTTTGGGTCCTGACCATTTTCCTCCGGAGTGTCCCTCCTGCAATAGTATTGTGGGAAGAAGTCTTCAGCATCGAGTTCCCTTCGATACGCGCTCCCCATCCAACCTCAGGGCACCATCCACTTCTTCTACACGGGATCAGGTAACCCAAAAACAGTCTTTTAAGACTAGCCAGTCCTCGAGTGGTAGATCTCATGCACAGCATAGAGATGCCTCTGGCCTTACCCTCGAGAATACACTGGTTTTAAAACCCCGGTGGGAGTCTTCGGCCTCCAAAGCCTGTGTGGGGTTTCAGGTTGTTCCTGAGGTTCACCCCTCACAGAACATACCTGAGCCATGCTCAGTGGTGGCATCCGCTTCGAGCGGTACCGATACCCCGGCATCGGCAATGGTGTTGGATGAAACATTCCTCACCAGGGATCATAGTCTGGCGTCCTCGGTACCTTCGGGGCCGTTGGATACGCCACAGACCGACCCTCCAGTATCGGTATCGATTCCGGTACCGATACTAGTACCGACGTCGGTACCCTCCAGATGTGCATCGATAGACTCGCTTCCTTCGATGCCGAGTCTGAAATCAATCTCCAGTCTGGAGGACTCGGTACCGACTCGCCTTGGTACCGACACCAGACGGTACCGAAGGCACGGTTCCGATGATCCATGTCCGGCACTCTCGGTTTCTTCAATACCATTTGAGTTGTCACCGGCTGGCCTTCATCCACAGGTATCGGATACGGTGCCGGAGTTGGTACCGCTATCCACATTACCATTGCTGTCGGTGCCTTCCATGCTTCTCTCATCAGGCTCGCTTCCCTTGATACTGAGTTTGGAATTGATCCCTAGCATGGACGATGTGCTACCGACTGTTGTTGGTCCCGACCTCCTGTGGTACCGGCGACCATCCTCTAAGGACCACCATTCAGGATCTTATATTCCTATAAAGTTGGATAGATCCCTCGGTGCCAATGCTAGTTCTTCAGCAGATCTAGCCTGTCCAAAAGAATTTCCCTCTGGGGATTTTTCTTTTCAAGCTTTTCTCCTGGATATGGCAAAATCACTTGCCATTTCTATACCTGGACAGGATCCTACACAAGGGAATACAGAATCCCTGTATATTTCTGGAAGAGCAAAGGAGAACATCATGCTTCCTTTGCATCATTCCTTGCAGAATCTCCTTCTACGAATGTGGGAAGCTCCTTTAACGGTACCTCCACCTTCCAGGGCAACTGATCTTCTATATCAGGTGCCCCCCTCTCCAGGTTTTCAGAAGACTCAACTTCCTCATCATTCCATTGTTGTAGAATCAGCAATGAGGCGGGTGAAGAGTACTAAAAAGCATTCTTCTTATCCGCCAGGTCGTGAGTCTAAGATTTTAGATGCCTTTGGACGCCAGACCTTCCAGGCATCCATGCTTTTTCAGCAAGAATTCTCTCATATATTTTCTATATGGGTTTATCTCTTGAAGAGGTCACAAAGAAATTTCTGTTTTTGACTCCTTTTATTCAAGAGCCCAAGAGAGCAGACTATTCCTTATTGGTTAGTCATGCTCAAAATATCTCTAGGTTCCTTACTCGTGCTTCCCTAGACTCCTTTGAGTCTGTTAGCAGAACCTCTGCTATAGCTATAGGGGCACGACGTAAAGCCTGGCTTCAGGCTTCGGACTTGGACAAATGGGCACAAGAAAGACTGGGAAATACTCCTTGCAATGGAGAAAATCTCTTTAACAAGGAGTCTTTACTCCACGTTGCTCAGTTAACCACTGACATTCCTGTTTCCAGAGGCTGTTCTACGCCTTCCTCTTTCCCAGTTGGTAGGAAATGTCCTACCAAACATTCTTCCCCTAAGGGGAAAAAGTTTTTTCCATCTTCTGCCCATCATACAGATGTTCCCAAACAAGGGAAACATCGCCCTGGTCTGAGGAAACCACAGCCTTAACAGGGTCAGCAAACCCAGCAGTCGCAGGGTTTCAAATAGATCATCATTACCCCTCTTGGTTGGTGGTTAGAGTGGCAATCTGCTTCTTTTCACTTGAAGTGTCTGCACTGATTTTATCCTAACCTTTTCTAGATACCTCTTCATGAGACATCTTTTCTCTTACTCTAAGAGTCTTTATGATGATCATGCCCATAAACAGGTTTTCTTTTCCTCTTTGGGGAAAAGAGAAGTGACAACTATCAATAAGACAGTTGTTTCCCTGTACTGGCATGTATCCTCTTACCTTTCAGAGACTTCCTGCATAGTCAGTCTCCTTCAACTCTGTCTTACCTCCCTCTTACTACAACATTAGATTGTAAGAGTGGCTCTTTTACACTGGTAAGCCCCTATGATCCTCTATCTGTTCCACAGGGGGATTCTCCCTTCGAGTTATCTCCCCCTTTATTACCTTAGGGCAGCTCATCAGACAATAGGAAGCCCTACTATGTCTGTTTCTTTTTCCCAATCTTAAAAAGGAGGGCAAAAGAAATTTCCTTTCGCTGCCCTGGTTCTCGCTACAGATACAGCAATTCCTAATGGTTAGGCCACTGGTTCTGTTCACCACACAACCAGTGGTTATCACAGACTGGTTGGTTAACTTCTATTCTTTGCCCCCTTGTCCGTGGCAGAATAGTTTGTTACCCACTGGCTTTACACAGCCAGTTTTTTCTTCTAACCAACCTGCAGCATGCTCTCTGCAACTCTACAAAGTAGCTTTGCACTGTGGGCCCTTGCTAGAGAGCATTAGTATTTTGACTAGCAGATAACCCCAGATGGTTAGGAGGGGTTCCCCCAGTCATGTTTTCATGACTGGTAGGTATTCCCTACCCTTACCATCTCATCTTAAATCTCTGTTGAGACATAAGACTCAGGCCTTTCATCACGTGAAAACCTACAGAATGGCCAATTCCCTGAATTGGCCCATATCTCCTTTGGTCTTCTCGCCAGAGATAATTTTCTTTCAGTGGCAGCTAAAGGACGCCTGATACCCATCTTGCCTCATAGGCGGGTCACTATGGTATCTTCCTCCAGTGGCGTCCTCTATCCATTCTCCATACTGCAGTTCTGGAGAGATCTGGACTTGCTGCCTGCAGACTGAAGTTATCCTCGGCATTTTTCACGTAAGCCATCCTGGTTATTCAAGAGCTCAAATTCTGAAAGGAATCTAGATTCCTTCTTGTCAGGGAGACCATTCCTCTGACTCTGCCAGTCATAACCAGGGAAAGAGGATTCTCTATGCATCTATTTCAAGCAGGTGTCAACCTTCTTGCTATTAGAGAGATCTTTCTCTCTCCCCATATCCCTAGGGGGGATCTGGTTCTATAGACATCTCTCCATCCACATACCTGGAGACATGTGTCTATATGCCTACATATTTATATATATATATATATACACACATATATATAGATATGTATCTATATCTATATAAGATATATATATACCGTATTTTCTGGCGTATAAGACGACTGGGCGTATAAGACGACCCCCTACTTTTCCTGTTAAAATATAGGGTTTGGCCTATACTCGCCGTATAAGACTACCCCTCTTCCAGCGCACACCAAAAAAAATAAACATCAGATTTGATTCGAACTGTGACAAGCAGGCAGTATTTAATATAGATCTGAAGTTCTCCAGAACTATAATTCTTGTGAAAGGAGATAGCATATGATCCTTGGTGAAGCGGCTGGCGGCTGCTATCGATAAGAAGTACCGGTACACACAGGGCCGGATTTACCTTGAGTGAGGCCCTACGCCAACAAAAATTGTGGGCCCCCAGAAAAGATAAAAACGAGCACGCCGGATCAGCTGCGCGCTGTTGGCCCTGACATCATAATTAAACTGGGAATCCCAAAAGCCAAACTTGGAATGTACAACACTGTAGAAATAAAACTATACATTAATTTGCTCTTGTACTAAACAAAGCGCAGACGTTAATGATGCACATTTACCAGAGCTGACATATTCCAATTAATAAATTCAAAATAAAGAGATATTTTTCTACCTTTTGTGCATTTTTTTTCAGCTGCAATTGCTCCAGCCACTTTCTTCTGGTTTCTTCGTGTCTTCTGCTAACTCTCCATCGTCTGCTGTCCATTTGTCCTTTCTTCTCTCTTCTAGTTTTTTTCCATTCTCTCTCTACATCTGCTTTAACATACTAATCTTTCTCCTTTTGCTCTTTCCTCATTCCTATTTCATCCACTCAAATTTTACCCCTCCATCCTCAATCCCCACTTACTCTCCCAATACCCGGCCAATTGTAGATTTTTTATCCCTCCCACACAAAATATTTTTCCCTTCTCCATTTTACTCTTCCAGCCCCATCCCATTCTAATCCTCCCCAACATCAGCTCCCTTCTAGTTCCAGCCTCACCCAGCATCCATTCCCTTCTAGTCCCTGCATCAGCCCATTTCTAGTCCTAGCCACCCATCAGCCCATTTCCAGTCCTAGCAACCCCCCAACCCAATACCAGTCCTAGCCACCCCATCAACCCACTTCCAGTCCTAACCCCCCATCACCCCATTTTCAGTTTAAGCCCCCCCTATAACCCATTACCAGTCCTAACCCCATCAACCCATTTCCAGTCAGCCCCCCATAGCCCATTGCCAGTCCTAACCCCCCCCATCAGCCCACAGCCCATTACTAGTCCTAACCCCATCAGCCCACCTCAAGTCCTAACCCCTCCCCATCAGCTCATTTCCTGTCCTAGCCCCCCATAGCCCATTATCAGTCCTAACCCCCCCATAGCCCATTACGAGACAGCCCCCATCAGCCCACAGCCCATTACCAGTCCTAACCCCCCCATAGCCCATTACCAGTCCTAACCCCCCATCAGCCCACAGCCCATTACCAGTCCTAACCCCATCAGCCCACCTCCAGTCTTAACCCCCCCAGCCCATTTCCAGTCCCAGCCCCCCCATCGGCTCAAGTAACATTTAATAAAAAAAATAAAACGCTGGCTGCTGCCGCTGCCGCAGCATGGACTGTCCCGCGGGGACCCCTCTGCTGAATCCCTCCCTCCCTCCGCACCGGCAGAGCTCCTCCATGCCGGCTTTGAGAGGCGCGAAGGGAGAGTGTCTCCCTCGCGTCTCTGTTAAGCCCGCAGGGGCTGATGGGGAAACCCATCAGCCCCTGCGGGCTTAACAGAGGCGCAAGGGAGACACTCTCCCTTCGCGCCTCTCAAAGCTGGCACGGAGGGACTCAGCCGTCGCGGAGGGAGGGATTCAGCAGAGGGGGCCGTCGCGGAGGGAGGGATTCAGCAGAGGGGGCCCCGCGGGACAGTCCATGCTGCCGCGGCGGCAGCTTTTTGTGGGCCCTTGACAGCTGTGGGCCCTACGCCATGGCGTAGCTGGCTATAGGTAAATCCGGCCCTGCCAAAGCGAGACAGAGCCACGTCGCACAACGTGTACCGGCGTATAAGACGACCCCCGACTTTTGAGCATATTTTCAGGGCTTAGAAAGTTGTCTTATACGCCGGAAAATACGGTGTGTGTGTGTGTATGTATATGTATATGTCTTTGTATATATGTGTGTGTGTGTGTGTATATATATATATATATACACACACACACACATATATATCTGAACCTAAACAGACAGATAGATAAGTATCCACATACTTATCTATCTGTCTGTTTAGGTTCAGATATCCATACATTCCTATATGATCCTGACAGATGGGCACTACCCCTATCAATGCTGTGCCAGCATACTTAGGGTTCTACACATATAACCACTTCCTGTGGTAATTAACAATCTTTTTCCTTACCATAACCTTTCAGGGTTAGGTACCTCTGAAGCTCTCCATGTACCTTTTTCTTTCCTAATTGACCCCATTTAGGAAAGACATTGCAGAACTTCAGTTAATCTAAAGCTTAGCGTTTCCTAAGTCTGTCCTTACTTTCTTATCAGATACAGGGGTCTCCATACCCTTTCTCTCCTACATGGGCTAATTCCATTGCCAGTCCAGATAGGTCAGACTCTTTTTTTTTTTTCTTTTTTTTTTTTTTTTCTTTAGGTCCTAGGATTGTACTGTTCTTGGACCAAAGCAGCTTAAGCTTTGTCTAATAGTACCTTCTGCTTCTTCCGCTGAAGCCCTACCTCTTTATACTATCCCAGTTTCCCCTGGGGCTATTTCTCACCCTGAAGGGTTCTGACCCCCACTTGTTTTTTCTACTTTTATTACCTCTACTCCTCAGTGAGGTACTCCTTGAGGTTTTTCACTGGCTCTTCTAACAGATCCATATGAACCTCTGTAGACGTTTGCAAGGCCAACAAGGAAGGCCCATATTACAATATTTTACTACTAAATGCCCTCTATACAGGGTCTTCCTCTGTAGAAGTCATGTTCTAGTCCAGCTGTTCCACAGCACCTTTTCTGTATTCAACTCCTGCCCTCCATCCCCAGGATGCCTGAGGTCCTGAGGAATAGCATGGCTTTTTCTAGACTCGCAACATGCTAGGACTCCCTCTGGGCATCTCAGCTTGGGAGTCCCCATATGTGAAGACTCATTCCTGCTTGTTCCTGGAGATAGCACAGTTACCTGTAACAGGTGATCTCTGGGAACAGCAGGAATAAGTCTTCACAACCCACCCACCTCCCCTAGGAGTTGCATTTCTCTTTCTGTTTTTCCCTTCCTTCCTCTCTCTCTCTCTTTGTCTCAGCTTTAAAACTTAACTGAGGAGAGGCAGTTGAGAAGGCGGGAAGGCAGCACGCAGGCGTGTTGGGATGCTTCCAAAAGCGTTCTGATTGGACGCTGGGAAGCGTTCCCACGCAGACTCCGTCTGTACCGACGTACCCATATGTGAAGACTTATTCCTGCTGTTTCCAGAGATCACCTGTTACAGGTAAGTAACTGTGCTTTGTTGGCCAACGATCTATTATTGTAAGTATGCTTTAAAATATTATGGACGCACACCAGGTTTCCTTCAAATTAATGTATGTGGCCTTGAAAAAGGCCGTTTTTATGTGTCGGTGATGGCTCAGTATTTGATGGGCCACCCTTTGTTCTTTATCACCTGACTGCACCTTGTCGGCATTGAATGAACCAGTCTGACAAGGTGATCGTTGGTGACAACGCGGTTCCAAGCTGCAATGAGTGACTCAATCAGCTCACGCTTTGATGTTGGATGCCTCTTGGATATTTCCAAGGCCACCTTGTGCCACAGGTTCTCGAGTGGATTCAGATCTGGAGACTGGGCAGGCCAGTCCATTGACTTGATGTTGTTCTGCTGCTTCCAGCTGATCACCTGTCTGGAGCAATGGCAGGGTGCATTGTCATCTTGGAACAGGAACTGGCCAGGAAACAGCTGGTGTGCTGAAGGCACCATGCACATTTGCAGTATGGTGATGTACTTGGCTCCGTTGACCATTCCATCAAAGATGTGAAGACGTCCAACGCCACTGGCAGCCATGCAGCCCCAGACCATGACCTTCGAAGGATGCTTCACAGTGAGGTTGAGACACTCAAGCTTGAATTCCTCTCCAGGAAATCTCCTCACATAGGTGTGGGCCTGGTTACCAAACAGGGAGAAGGTGCTTTCATCGCTGAATAGCACCTTTTCCCACATTTCAGTCGACCAGGTTGAGTGCTTTCTCACCTTCACGATCCGGTTGCGCCTTTGTATGTCAGTCATCAGTGGCTTATTCCGTGCTTTGCAGCCCCGGAGACCAAACTGCAGGCACCGACGACGAACTGTTGGTGAGCTGACACTGACCTCACTCTTGTCTGACCACTCTCGAAGTAGCTGAGGAGAGGTCAACTTGCGATTAGTCAGTGAAATGCGTCGTAGTGCGTGGTCCTGGCGTGATGTTGATGCACGTGGATGACCTGAACGAGGCTTGTCCACCACTGAACCCGTTTCTTTCTTCTGTACAATCTTAACAGCAGCACTCTGACTGCAGCCAACTTTCCTGGCTATCTGACGGCTTGAAAATCCTTCCTCGCTCATAAAGGACACACAAACACGCTCCTGCAATGTCAGGGTCTGAGTCATCTTCATGGTCGATCCAGAAAGCGTATGAAATTCAGAAATTCTGCGCGTTTTTATAGCTGCACTGTTGGCTAGATATCTGCATTGTGATTGGTTAGTGAAACCAGCCTCCTGATTGGTCAGAAATAACGTGTGCATATTGGATAATCTCGATCCAGTTTTGACACAGGATCCACAAAAATCGCTGTAGCTATCTCCCAGTGTCTGTAAAGTATTTAAATTGGAAGCAAGGAATGCAAAAAAAGTCAACTCTAATAGCCAAATGTATCCCTTTTAACATGGTAGAAAGATGAATATGCTGAGCTAACGCAAAATTAAAAAACAAACGTTAGAAAGTACGAAAAACACAAAGCTCACAAGTGATTCCAGATTTTTGCACACCACTGTAAAAGGGTGAGTGCACTCTTTTAATCTGAAGAAAAAAAGGAGGGTTTGCTACGAGAGAGGGAAAGTTCCCTCTCAAGGCAAACGATCTGACAAAAATAAAGTTTCTTTTCTAGGGTAATAATCTTCTCCTGGCAGTGTCCCCATTTTTATAGTATTTCCTTTTTTTAATTGGTCTTGTTTTATTTGATTCTTATCTCCAGGAACAAGTAGGAATGTAGTCTTCACATATGGGTGACGTCGGTATTGACGGAGCCCATGCAGGAACGCTTCCCAGTGTCCTAAAGGAAAGCCTTTGGGAGCACTCTACTGTTCCTGTGTGACTGCCTTCCTGCTCTTCTAACTCCCTCTCCTCAGTTCTTCTTTTTCCGCAGAGCCAGCAGGTTCTTTTTCCTGTCATTGCAGAAATTTTTTCTTGGACTAGCACTTCTGCCTTCACGTTTTCACTCTGGCATTGCTTAATCGATTCCGGTACCTTCAATTTTTATTTCCCTTTATCCATACTTTGTTTTCTTTTCTTTTTCATTTTTTCTTCAAGAGTCTCGTGCCCCTCATAGGCCTCAGGCCTATCCTCTCCATCATGCAGAAACACCCTAGCGGTTTAAAAAAAAAATGCACTAACTGCTCCAGTATAGTTTCTGTCATGGACACACAAGCCTGGTGCCTCAAGTGTCTCTGTTCCAACCATGACCCAGACACTTGTTCCCTCTGTAAGCTAATGACGAAGAGAGACCGAGGAAACCGAGCCAGAAAGCTGTCAGAACGTTTTCCATCAGATTCAGTCACTTTGGTATCAACATCCTCCCAGACTTCTTCAACTTCAAAGGTATCCAAAACCTTGACAACCTCAAAACATAGTTCGGGCTCTAAGAGGGAGAAAACTTTGAGATCCCCACAAAAAACTCCACAGGATCCAAAGGATTCTCAAGAATCATCCAAGGATTTCAGAGAGACATTGAGAGGATCGAGAGAGAGGTCCCGTTCCAAGCACTGAGACTCCACAAGGACATCCTCTGATGTTGGCAGTCAAGCCAAACATCCGTGGCGGGAGGACTTGTCCTCCAGATACTCTGTGGGGAACCGTAAGGCCTCAGGCATCGACATCGGCAGAGACCCCGATGCTGTGCTCTGGTACAGTGGCTGCAAGTCCCGTTCTGTCTCTGGATCAGACACCATCAATCTCGTTGGATCAGCATATGCTATCCATCGAAAGAACCTTAGCGGCTCTCCTAGCAGCCTCTGTGCCCCAAATATCGATGACTCCAGGACTGCTTACATTGGTACAGACATCCCTATTATCCATGTCTCCGCTCCACCACTGGGACCTGTGTTGGGAGCCCTGTCAACTTGGTCAATACCAGGTACGGCACCGCTGCTAAGGCAGCAGGGGGAGGACATTGAGCAGGACCGATACCGGCAGCACCGTTCACACGGTCATCAGCAACAACATCGTTCATCGAGCTCAGATTCCGAGGCCTCCGATTCAGACCATCAGTCCCTCGAGTCTGCAGAGCTGCTGGATATGGCATCGGAATCACCGCCTTCAAGTAACACCTTCCACCAAAAGACCCCTCTGGAAGACATGTCCTTCCAGGAATTTATTCGGGATAAGGCGGCAGGTCTATCAATACCAGCCACAGTGGAACCGGAGCCCCAGCTGGAGGAACTGGAGATTCTCCAATACCCCACTGCCCCGAAGAAGGCAGTGATCTTACCAATTCTTAAGAGCCTACATAACCTGATGCTTCGCATGTGGGAGACCGTTCTTATGTCTTGCCCATCAGCAGATGCCTCGATACCATGTATCAAGTACCAGAGGTCCCAGATTTCCAAAAGATGCAACTGCCACATCACTTGATAGTAGTAGAATCGACAATGCACCGTATGAAGTGGTAAGACACATGCGTCAATACCCCCCGGCATGGAATCGAGGAACCTAGATTCCTTTGCTCTACGTTCTTTTCAAGTCTCCATGCTAACAAGTAGAATTAATTTGTACACCTTATATATGGGAATATTCCTTAAGGAAATCAATAATGATTGGGAAGCCTACCTTCCCTTCATCCCAGAGGAGAAGAGGCTAGCTTTTGAGACAGTCCTCAGAAACAGCCAGAATGTCTGTTTGTGAACAGGGCATCCTTCAATGCATTAGAATCCACCAGCAGAGCGTCGGCTATTGCAATCAATGCTTGAAGATTGGCATAGTTGCAGGCCTCAGACCTAGAGCAATGGGTCCAACACAAACTGGGAAACATCCTCTGCACTGGGGAAAATCTCTGGTAAAAACTAGAGGGAAAATGCTGGAGAGCTTGAAACTGATGATACCACTCTGAAGAGGCTCTCAAGAAAGACTGCTGACCTCTCAAGAAAGAAACCAGCAACAAAAAAGCCTTTCTATCATAAAAAGAGGAGGTTCTACCCCTCTTATTCACAATCATCTTACCAGCTCCAGGGCAAGCAACAGGGGCCAAAACCTGTTAAGAATCACAGAACTGCTAAGCAACAGCTAGCAGCTCAGCCACAAGCAACACCCAGCTTTTGACTCTGTCCTGGGGAACATTGTCATCTTACCCCTGCAAAAGCCCAATCCAACAAAAATAGCAGTTTGTCTTTGCTTTTTTGCCAACTATTGGCAAATGATCACTTCAGACCAGTGGACGCTAAACATCATTCAGGAGGGGGGTATCAATTAAACTTCAGTCAACCTCCTCCGCCTCACTTCAGAGGCAGATATCCTCTTCAGTCTATCCTCAGGGCCCTACTCAGAGGAAATCACCAACCTGCTACCTAAGGTGCCATAGAGGAGGTTCCACAACAAGAACTTCAGGAGGGCTTCTACTCTCTTTACTTCCTCATACAGAAGAAGTCAGGAGGATACAGGCCTATCCTTGACTTCCAAAATCTCAAGAAATTCCTGAAGGAAAAGTTCAAAATGATTTTCCTTGGAATTCTCCTACCCTATCTGCAGGAACAAGATTGGCTATGTTCCCTAGATCTCAAAGATGCATATACCCATTTCCTGATATATCCAGAACATAGGAAATAACTTCGCTTTGCCTTTCAAGGGACCCACTACCAGTACAGAGTCCTCCCCTTCGGCCTGGCATTCGCTCCCAGGGTATTCACAAAATGCATGTCAGTGGTAGCAGCCTACCTGCGAGGGAAGGGGATATTTGTCTTCCGTTACTTAGATGACTGTTTGATAACAGCAGACTCTCCAGGAGAATTCTGCACTTCACTCCAAACCACCCATAAGAACATAAGATATGCCATACTGGGTCAGACCAAGGTCCATCAAGCCCAGTGTCCTGTTTCCAACAGTGGCCAATCTAGGTCATATGTACCTAGCAGTTTCCCCAAAAGACACAGGTTCTGCAATGCTTGTCCTGGGTCAAGCATTGATATCCTGGGTCCCTTCTTAATAACGGTTTATGGACCTTTCCTCCAGGAACTTGTCCAAACCTTTTTTAAACCCAGCTACACTAACAGCCTTTACTACATCCTCCGGTAACAAATTCCAGAGTTTGATTACACGATGAGTGAAAAAATGTTTTCTTTTATTAGTCTTAAATAGTTTACCCTGTAGCTTCATTGCATGTCCCCTAGTCTTTCTATATTCTGATAACGTAAACAATCGATCTACGTTTACCCGTTCCACTCCATTCATTATTATCTCCAGGAACAAGCAGGAATGAGTCCTCACATATGGGTACGTCGGTACCGACGGAGCCTGTGCGGGAATGCTCCCCAGCTTCCCAGAAAGAAAGCTTTTGGGGCATCCCACAGCGCATGCGCGCTGCCTTCCCGCCTTTCCTACCAACTCTCCTCAGTTCTTCTTTTCTGCGGAGCCAGCAGGTCGTGTTCCTGTCACCGCGGAAGAAGTTCTTTATTTTAATTTATTTCTTTGGTCGCGTGTCTGCCTTCCCCGACGCCGGACCGGTACCGCCGGTCTTTTCTTTTCTAAAAAAAAAAAAATAATAATAATATATACTTTTCCTCAGTGTATTTCTTTTCTTAGGCCTACAGGCCCACAAGAATTTTTCCTTCATGGATAAACCAGCCTCTGGTTTCAAAAAATGCACTAAGTGCAGCGGTACAATTTCTGTTACAGACACCCATGAATGGTGTCTTAAATGTTTGGGGCCTGAACACTCCATTCCGGATTGCCAAGCCTTCTCTCTAATGTCTAAACGAGGGTTACAGAACCGGGCAGCCAAGCTCCATGTGCTGTTTCCCACGGATGCACCGGTGGTGGCATCGACATCTTCCAGGTCTTCCTCTCCTGATGGGTCTCAGGTAACCAAACATATTATTAGCAGGTCCTCGAAGGGCAAATCTCCCTCTAAGCATCGAGATGCCTCCGGGCTTGCCCTTGAGGATCCTGCCTCAGCCAAACACCCCCGGCGGGAAGCTCCGGCTTCCAAAGCTCCTCCTATGGGGTTACAGGTTGACATCGATGGCACGGCCTCGACCGATCACCTGTTAGACTGCTCTGGGGTACCGGCACAATCTCCCAGTACCGACATCCAGGCAGTCGGGGCGTCCATGGATCACACTGTGCAATCCATGCAGCAGGCTATACTGGCTTTCATCAAGGCTGGACGCCGTCGATACCACAACCAGCTCTGTTGTCGGTACCGACGCCGGTACCGGTACCAACTTCGATGCCGGTACCGGCTGCATCGACATCGGCCAGGATACCGATTCCGGCTCCCTGTCCTGGGCTCTTTCTCGGTACCGACCCGGTACCGGGGACACCCGATGTTGGTACCGATCGATACGCCTATCGATCTTTGGAATCGAGCAGACGATACTTCGATTCTTCTGATGATTCTGATTCATCGGATGAGTCCCCCGAAGTATCTGTTACCCTTCCTGAGGAGCCTTCTTCTCCAAAGAGGAGAATGTCTCCTCCAGAGGATTTGTCCTTTCAAGACTTCATAATAGAAGTAGCTAAAGGACTATCTATTTCAGTAACCTCTGAAAAAGAACCTATGTTCATGTTCATGTTCATTTATTTGATTGACCGCTCTTCATTAATAGGCAGAGCGGTTCACAATAAAAATATAAACAGAGTGGCACAAGGCCGGAAACTGGAAAAGAAATTACAATTCAAATAGAGAAAGCGATAGAGACAAGAGCAGGTAGGGCAGAGGGAGGGAAAGAGGGACAGGACTAGGGAGGGGGAAGGTCAAAGGCGAGGGAGAACAGGTAAGTTTTAAGGGAGCGTTTGAAGGTGGGGTAGTGGGGCTCAAGGCGGAGAGGGGGGGGAGGGAGTTCCATAGTGCAGGGCCTGCAAAGAAGAAGGCTGAGGAGCGTGTGGACTGGAGATGAGCGTGTGAAGGGGATGGTAGTGCAAGTCTGTTAAGGTGGAATGAACGAGGAGTGTGGCGTGGAGTGTGAAAATGGAGTAAGTCGGCCAGGTATTGAGGGGTAGGAGTATGCAGTGCTTTGTGGGCTAGTATGAGAAGCTTGAATTGAATACGAAAGAAGACGGGGAGCTAGTGAAGTCGGAGAAGAAGGGGGGTGACGTGGTCCCTAGAGGAGGAGTGGGTAACCAGACGGGCGGCGGTGTTTTAGATATTTTGGGATACTCTAAGGTTCCCAGAGAGGCAGTCACCTTGCCAATTCATGAAATTCTTCAAGAACGTTTGATTGAATTGTGGGAGACTCCCCTCACCCTTTCTCCTCATTCTCGTAGATTGGACACTATGTACCATGTCCCTCCCTCCTCCTGGATTTCAAAAAACTCAGCTTCCTCACCACTCCATTGTGGTGCAGTCAGCTATGAAGAGGATAAAGAGTACCAAAAGACACTCTTCTACTCCTCCAGGAAGAGAATGCAGGACCTTCGATGCTTTTGGTAGGAAAATCTTCCAAGCTAGCATGCTTATTGCCAGAATCAATTCATACAGCCTTTATATGGGTATGTTTCTGAAGGAGGTTGCAGAAAAGCTGCACAACTTTCTCCCTTTTATTCCAGAGGACAAAAGGGATGAGTTCCTTCTTTGGCTTAAGCATACTCAAGATATTTCAAAGTTTTCCAACAGGGCAGCCTTTGATTCTTTTGAAGGTGCCAGCAGAGCCTCAGCCATTGCCATAGCTGCTCGTAGAATTGCTTGGCTCCAGGCTTCTGATCTAGAACCCTGGGTTCAAGATGGTTTAGGAAATCTGCCCTGTACAGGTGAAAATCTATTTGGCAAAGAGTGGCAAATTAAAGCCACTCAAATGGATGCAGAAAATGCTGCTCTAGATAGACTTTCTAAGTCTACCTCCACTCCGGCCAAGAAAAAATCTTTTAAAAAGTCTTTTTACAAGAAGGGAGATTTCCTTCCACTTCTGGTCAACAGTCTTCTACAGGTCGCTTTGCTACTAAGCGTCAGCAACCTAAACAGGCCAGGCCTAAACCTGCAGGGGCTGCTGCAACCCAGCAGTCCCAAGCCCCTCAGGGTTTTTGACTTGATACTAGAGAACTTAACCTTTCTGGCTCTACAACAGCCAGAACCTCTCACCATTCCAGGAAGGTTAGCTCATTTTGCTCCCAGATGGGAGCAAATCACATCAGAGCAGTGGACCCTCTCCATCATCAGAGAGGGCTACAAACTTCATTTCTCAGACCTTCCTCCCTACACCATGGTGAGACATTTCAATTCTCCCACATCTCTCCTCGACCTTCTGGATCAGGAGGTAACCACCCTTCTGGCCCAGAGGGCCATAGAAGAAGTTCCTCTTCTTCAATAGGGGTCAGGGTTTTACTCCCCCTACTTTCTCATTCCAAAGAAAACAGGGGGATACAGACCCATTCTAGATCTCAGAGAATTGAACAAATTTCTATGCAAGGAGAAGTTCAAGATGCTTTCTTTAGGCACTCTCCTTCCATACCTACAGAGTCAGGATTGGCTTTGTTCTCTAGATCTCAAGGATGCATACACTCATATACTCATCCATCCATCCCACAGAAAATTCCTCCGTTTTCTGTTCCAGGGAAAACATTACCAATACAGAGTGCTTCCTTTCGGTCTAGCCTCTGCTCCAAGAGTGTTCAACAAATGCATGGCAATAATTGCTGCATTTCTGCGCACTCTGGGAATATATGTCTTCCCCTATTTGGACGTCTGGCTCATCCGAGCTCCATCTCAGTCAGAAGCCCAAATTTCCCTGGACCGCACCAGGCGCATTCTGCAGTATCTGGGACTTGTGGTAAACCTCCCAAAGTCTCAGCTCACCCCTACTCAGTCCCTAGAATTCATAGGGGCCTGGTTGGACACCACTACTGCAAGAGCCTATCTTCCCCAGGCTCGTTGCCAACGTCTAGTGCAGTTAGCCTCCCAGATTCAGTCAAAGAGCCACTTAACTGCCCAGGAGATGCTGCAACTACTAGGCCACATGGCTTCCACAGTACATGTGGTACCTTATGCTCGCCTACACATGAGAGCAGCTCAATGGACTTTGTCCACCCAGTGGACTCAAGCTTCAGGAGCTCTCTCAGACCAAATAGCAAACTCCAAACGTCTCTTTTGGTCTCTCCAATGGTGGATGTCCACTCAAAATCTGTTGCTGGGGTCCCCTTTCCAACCTCTGTTGCCCCAAGCAATCCTCACAACAGATGCCTCCCAAACAGGTTGGGGAGCTCATCTACAGGACCTCTCCACCCAAGGCACTTGGTCCCCACAGGAGACCTCTCTTCATATCAACCTCTTGGAACTTCGAGCAGTGTTCCTAGCTCTCAAGGTCTTTCATACCCTCCTCAGCTACCCAACAGTCCTCATTCAAACGGACAATCAGGTAGCCATGTTTTACATAAACAAGCAAGGAGGAACTGGCTCTCTGTCGCTTTGCAACGAAGCTCTAAGATTATGGGCCTTCCACAGAGAGCATCAAATCCATCTCCTGGCAGTATACCTCCCAGGAATTCAAAACTCTTGGGCAGACAGACTCAGTCGAGTTCTGCTTCCACACGAATGGTCCCTGCACATGGATCAGGTACTCAGAATCTTCCAGGAATGGGGAACCCCGGACATAGACCTATTTGCAAGTCCGTGGAATGCCAAACTTCCCCGGTTCTGTTCCAGAATTCCGTGTCAGGGAGTTCAGGCCAAGGATGCCTTCCTCCTTCATTGGGGTCAGGACTTCCTGTATGCCTTTCCACCCATTCCTTTGATTCCCAAGACTCTGTTCAAACTTCAGAGGGATCAAGGATCTATGATCCTCATAGCTCCATGCTGGCCACGCCAAGTGTGGTACCCCCTACTTCTGCATCTCTCCCAAGCCCCCTCCCTGGACTTGGGAGCTGCTCCAGACCTTCTGTCTCAGGAGGAGGGGACTTTATGGCATCCAAACCCCAAGTCCCTTCACCTCAGAGCTTGGTTACTGAAGGCCTAGACCTTCAAGACTTCAATCTTTCGCAGCAAGTGAAGGATATCCTCCATGCTTCAAGGAAACCTTCCACTAGGCTTTCCTATGCTTTTAAATGGAAAAGATTTTCCATTTGGTGTGCTCAAAAGGGTCTTGACCCTCTGGCACTTCCTGTGAATTCTCTATTAGAATATCTCCTGCATCTTTCCAGTGCAGGCCTTAAGACGAATTCAGTAAGGGTCCATTTAAGTGCTATTGCAGCATCCCTTAAGCCTATCAATGGACAACCTGTTTCCTCTCATCCTCTTATTGCAAGATTTATGAGAGGCCTAACTTTAACTAAACCTCCCATTTGACCCCCTCCGGTGGCATGGGACTTAAACTTGGTTCTTGGTCAGCTTATGAAGCCACCTTTTGAACCCTTAGCCACTACCTCCTTGAAATTCTTTTCCTGGAAGGTTATTTTCCTTATTGCAGTCACTTCTGCTCACCGTATCAGTGAACTGCAGGCCTTAGTGGCTAATTCACCTTATACAAGGTTCCATCATGATAAGGTAGTCCTTAGGACAAATCCTCACTTTATGCCTAAAGTGGTCTCACCTTTTCATCTTAATCAAGAGGTATATTTACCTGTCTTTTTTCCAGCTCCTCATGCATCCAGTGCAGAGAGGAATCTTCATACTCTAGATTGTAAAAGAGCTCTTGCTTTTTACTTACACAGGACACAGTAACATAGAAAGTCTTCCCAGCTTTTCGTTGCTTTTGATCCTTCTCATTTAGGACTTCCAGTCTCTAAAAGAACACTGGCCAATTGGATTGCTCAGTGTATTTCTTTTGCTTACCAGAGTAAGAACCTTTCTCTGGAGGGCCATGTCACAGCTCACAATGTGAGAGCCATGGCCGCCTCTATGGCTCATCTTCATTCTGTGTCCATCGACCAGATCTGTCGAGCAGCCACTTGGGCCTCGGTTCATACCTTCACAGCCCATTACTGTTTGGACAAGGACTCCCGCCGGGATGCCTTCTTTGGTCAGGCTGTCCTCAAACACCTGTTCCATTCTTGAACAACTCCTGCCCTCCTTCCCTTAATGGATGCCTGAGATCCATAGGAAGACGAGGAACCCTTCAGGGTCTCATACCCTTGGGGATCTCCCAGGCATCTCAGCTAGGGAGTCCCCATATGTGAGGACTCATTCCTGCTTGTTCCTGGAGATAGCACAGTTACTTACCTGTAACAGGTGATCTCTGGGAACAGCAGGAATTAGTCCTCACAACCCTCCCACCTCCCCTAGGAGTTGTATCTCTCTCTGTCTTTCCTTTCCTCTCTCTCTCTATTGTCTCAGATTTAAACTCGAACTGAGGAGAGTTGGTAGGAAAGGCGTGAAGGCAGCGCGCATGCGCTGTGGGATGCCCCAAAAGCTTTCTTTCTGGGAAGCTGGGGAGCATTCCCGCGCAGGCTCCGTCGATACCGACGTACCCATATGTGAGGACTAATTCCTGCTGTTCCCAGAGATCACCTGTTACAGGTAAGTAACTGTGCTTTATAGACTATCATATCTCCCCTCAGCTGTCTCTTTTCCAGGTTAAAGAGCCCTAACCTTTTTAGCCTTTCTTCATAGGAGTATCCTTCCATCCCCTTTACCATTTTGGTGGCTCTTCTCTGAACCTTTTCTAATAACGCTATATCCTTTTTAAGATACGGCGACCAGAATTGCACACAGTATTCAAGGTGCGGTCTCACCATGGAACGATATAGAGGCATTATAATATCTTTTGTTTTATTTTCCATTCCTTTCCTTATGATACCTAGCATTCTATTTGCTCTCTTGGCCACCGCTGCACGCTGGGCGGAGGGTTTTAACATGTTATCCACAATGACGCCTAACTCTTTTTCCTGGGTGGTGGTTCCAAATGTGGAACCTTGCATAGTGTAACCATAGTTTGGGTTGTTCTTCCCTAGGTGCATAACTTTGCACTTGTCCACATTAAATTTCATCTGCCATTTTGATGCCCAGTCTTCCAATTTATCAAGATTCTCTTGCAATTTTCCACAATCCTCTTGGGTTTTAACAACTTTAAATAGTTTTGTGTCATCTGCAAATTTGATAACCTCACTCGTTATTCCACTTTACAGGTCATTTATGAATATGTCAAAAAGCAGCAGACCCAGCACAGATCCCTGGGGTACACCACTATTCACCTTTCTCCATTGGGAAAATTGGCCATTTAGCCCAACTCTCTGCTTTCTATCTTTTAACCAGTTCCTGATCCACAGTAGTACACTGCCTCCTATCCCATGACTCTTTAGTTTTGCCAAAAGTCTCTGATGAGGGACCTTGTCAAAGGCTTTCTGAAAGTCCAGATACACTATATCAACCGACTCACCTTTGTCCACCTGTTTATTCACACTTTCAAAAAAAGATAACAGATTAGTAAGAGAAGATCTTCCTTGTCTAAAGCCATGTTGGCTGTCTCCCATTAGGCCATGACTATCTACATGCTGAATAATTGTATTCTTTATGATGGTTTCTACCATTTTTCCCGGTACTGACGTGAGGCTCATCGGTCTGTAGTTTCCCTGATCACCCCTGGAACCCTTTTTAAAAATTGGTGTTACATTGGCGATCCTCCAATCTTCAGCTATTAGAGATGATTTTAATGATAGTTCACAGATTACTAATAGCAGGTCTGCAATCTCATATTTCAGTTCTTTCCACACCCTTAGATGTATACCATCCAGCCCAGGTGATTTGCTACTTTTCAGTTTATCTAATAGTTGTAATACATCTTCCCGATGTATCAATATTTCCTTCAATTCTTCCGCACCTTTATATACCACTTCAGTCATGGGTAATATCCCTACATCTTCCTCAGTAAAGACCGAAGCAAAGAATTCATTCAGTCTCTCTGCTATCGCCTTGTTGCCTCTTAGTGCCCCTTTAACTCTATTATCTAATGGACCAACTGACTCTCTCACAGATTTTTTGCTACAAATGTACTTGAAAAAATCTTTATTTCGCGTTTTTGCTTCCGCAGCAAGCTGCTTCTTCTCAAATTCTCCCTTTGCCTGCTTTATCAATGCCTTGCATTTGACTTGCCAGTGCTTGTGCTGTTTGCAGGTTTCGTTGTTTGACTCTTTTTTCCATTTCCTGAAAGATGCTTTTTTTGCAACAACAGCCTCTCTGACCTCACCTTTAAACCATGCTGGCAGTTTTTTGGACTTCCTTCCACTTTTCTCAAAGCGTGGAATACAGCTGGTCTGGGCTTCCAAGATAGTATTTTTCAACAACACCCAAGCTTGATGTAAGTCTTTAACCTTTGCAACTGCTCCTTTTAGTTTTTTCTTAACTATTTTCCTCATTTTATCATAGTCTCCCTTTCGAAAGTTAAAAGGTAGTACTGTGAATTTCCTTAATATCCCTCCTCCACTAATTAAATGAAAGGCGATCATGCTATGATCATTATTGCCAAGTGGCCCCAACACCCTTATCTCTTGCACTAGATCTGCTGTTCCACTAAGGACTAGGTCTAATATGGCTTCCCCTCTGGTCGGTTGATGAACCAACTGCTCCAAGAAGCAGTCATTTATGTCATCTAGGACCTTTATCTCCCTAGCATGTCCTGCTGTGACACTGACCCATTCGATACCGGGGTAATTGAAATCACCCATTATTATTACTGCACTGTAACGTTTGTTAGCTTCCTTGATATCTTTGAGCATTTCATCATCCATTTGTTCATTCTGGCCAGGCGGTCAATAGTACACCCCCACTGCCATCGCCTTCCCCTTTTTACATGGAATTTCAATCCATAGAGATTCTACAGCAAATTTTGTTTCCTGCAAAACTTTAATCCTTTGTGACTCAATGCCCTCTCTAACATAACCCCTCCACCAATTTGATCAGCTCTATCATTACGATATAGTTTGTACCCAGGTATCACAGTGTCCCACTGGTTGTCCTCCTTCCACCATGTCTCTGATATTCCAATCATATCTAACCTCTCATTTAGTGCTATATATTCTAACTCTCCCATCTTATTTTTTAGACTTCTAGCATTTGCATACAAGCATTTTAGAGACTGTATTTTATTCATATTAATTTGGCTATTGGTAGACATGGGTAATTTGGGATCTTTAAGCTCTGTCTGCTCCATACTCAGCATTTGGGCTACTTTACTCTTTTTTGGAACCTCTCTGCTTTTGGTAGTATCCTTCAAGGATACATTCTTCCAAACCATCCGCTCTTGGGCGACTGTCGGCTTTCCCCTATCTCCTTTTTAAAGGTTAATGCCAGCAGCCTGGTTCCATCCCGGTTAAGGTGAAGCCCATCCCTTCAGAAGAGCCCCTCCTTTCCCCAGTTCCTAACAAATCCAAACCCCTCATCTCTGCACCATTGTCTCATCCACCCATTGAGACTCCGGAGCTCTGCCTGCCTTTTGGGTCCTGCATGTGGAACGGGAAGCATTTCGGAGAACGCTACCCTGAAGTTCTGGATTTCAACTTCCTACCTAAAAGCTTAAATTTAGCCACCAGAACCTCCCTACCATATTTTCCTATGTCATTGGTACCGACATGTACCAAGACAGCAGACTCCTCCCCAGCACTATCTAAGACCTTATCTAGCACCTAGGATTTGTAGTAAACTTCCCAAAGTCCCATCTAACCCCAACTCAAAGATTGGAGTTCATAGGAGCAGTGCTATATATTCAGCAATCCAGAGCCTTTCTATCACTAGACCATATGCACCGACTAGTGACTCTAGTCATCCACATGCGTCAACAGACAAGCTCGACAGATCAAGACTTCCTTTGTCTCTTAGGCCACATGGCATCCACAGTGCATGTGGTGCCATATGCAAGACTACATATGCTCCTAGCACAATGGACCCTAGCATCCCAATGGAAACAATCCAGAGGACACCTACGGGACATCATTCAGATCATCCACCCACTAGTTCAATCCCTCCTATAGTGGTGCACCTCAGCAAACCTGCTTTGAGTGTCACCTTTGAGTGCCTCAACCCCAACCTCAACACACCCTAACTCCTAACCATGGATGCGTCCATACTGAGTTGGGGAGCCCACCTGGAGTCAGTGTCCACACAAGGCCCGTGGACGGTCGAAGAGTCATTCTTACAGATCAACTTGTTGGAACTTCAGGTAATCACAAATTCTCCAGGACCAAGCAGGAAGTCAGTCCTCACTTATGGGTGACGTCGGCGCCGACGGAGCCCTCGCGGAGCAATTTTCCCCAGCTTTCAAAGAAAGCCTTTGGGAATTGCAGCGCGCATGCGCGGTCGTCTTCCCGCCCGAGGGTGCCATCTTAGCCAGTCTTCTTTTTTCCGCGGAGCCCTACAGACGTCCCCGTCTTGTCCCCGCGAAAAAGTCGATTTTCTTCATTATTTTATTCTTTTTCCTTTCGGTTCGACGCCGATCGCTTTCCCGCCCGGACTCGCGACGCCGGTCTCGAGTCCGCTTACTTTTTTCGGTTTTTCTGACTTAGTCAGCTTTCGTTTTCGGTTTCCCTGGCAGCCCGGTCCTTTGACCTCGCAGGGGCCCTTTTTCCCCTGATGGCTGCCAGTGGGTTTAAGCGGTGTGGTCGGTGTGTGACCGAAATATGTCACTAACCGACACACACGACTTTTGCCTCCGCTGCCTGGGCCCGGATCATGAGGAACTGATCTGTGGGCCCTGCAGCAAACTGTCCTCAAAGGCGTTGAGGAGTCGGCGGCATCAGCGTGAGAGAATCTTCGCTGACCCCAGCCGTACCCGGACCTCGTCGGAGGCCTCCGCGTCGAAAGGCTCCAGCTCGGACCGTCGCCGGAGCTCCTCCGACCGGGGTTCTCCCTCCGGGGACCATCGTCGGAAGGAAAAACCCGCGAGGGCGGCGTCGGTGGACGCTCCTGGTTCCGCGAGGGCCAGGTCGCATAGCCCCGACAGCCGCCCTGGGTCCTTGGAGAAGGAACACATCCCGAAGCGACCTCGCCTGGAGTCGGAGATGCCTGCCCGGGTAAGTCCTGTGGTCCTTCTGGACTCGCCTCCGCGACAGCCGACGTCGGGCCCGACGCCGTCGGGGCCCGAGTCGGGGGCTGCTGGGTCACCTGAGCTCGGACTCAGGTTGACGGCCTTGGAGAGCAGACTGTCTGCCTTCATGGACCAGCAGCGGGCACTGCTCGCTGGCCTCGCTGGCGCCGCTGCCCCGACCGCCGGGACGTCGACGTCCAAGTCGACCCCGGAGACCGAGCCGATCCTCGAGTCAATGAGAACTCGAGTCGATCCTCGGTCGAGGTCACCCTCGGCCTCCCGTTCGGGACCGAGGTCGCCGACGCCGACTCCCTCGACGTCGGGACGGCTGGCGCCGCACCCTGCCCGGGCCGACCCCACCGAGTCCTCGTCGGAGTCGGTCTGGGAGTCTGAGGAGGAAGAGTCACCTGATTCTTTCCGGACTCGGTGTGTCCCATCGGACTCACCGGGGTCCGAGCCTCGGAAGCAGTCCCCCCCGGAGGATGCCCGGTTCTCGGACTTCGTTAGGGATATGGCCAAGGCTTTGGCCTTCCCTGCGGATCCCGAGGAGGAGCCTCGAGCCGAAGAGCTCGACGCCCTCCAGTATGACTCTCCCGCGAGGGAGCACTTTACTGTGCCGGTTCCTCCTATGCTGGAACGCCTACTCTTCCGCATGTGGGAGAGTCCGGCCTCCTCGCCGGTCCTGAGCAAGCGGGTCGATTCTATCTATCGGGTCCGCAAGAGCCCTGGCTTTCAGAAGGCACAGCTGCCACACCATTCCATGGTAGTGGAATCGGCCATGCATCGTCTTAAGAGCCAGAAGATGCACTCCTCGGTGCCTCCTGGAAGGGAGGCCCGTAACCTGGATGGCCTTGGCAAGAAGTGCTTCCAGGGCTCTATGCTCGCATGTCGTGTCCAGACTTACCAGCTCTACATGGGCATGTATCTCCGGGATCTGGCTAAAGAGCTAGCCGGATTCTCCGCTGGTCTCTCCGAGGAGCCCTTGCGGAGGTTTCCTAGCCTTGTCCACGGGCATTCGGGAATGCTCAAAGTTCATGTCCCGAGCAGCCTATGATGGCTTTGAGGCCTCGGCTAGAGTGGCCGCAGCCGGCATCGGTGCCCGCCGACAGGCTTGGCTTCAGTCGTCGGACCTTGAGCCCTGGGTACAGGACAAGTTGGTCGATGTCCCCTGCCGAGGCGAAAACCTCTTTGGCAAGCCCATGGCGGAAAAGGCTGCACAAATTGAGACTGAGACTCTCACCAGGACCAGGCTTTCTAGGAAGACCTCCGCCCCTTCCCAGAAAAAGAAGGGCTCGGGAAAAAAAGTCCTTTTACCCGAGGAAGGCGGCTGCCTACAAACAGTACCCCCATTATCAGGCCCCTGCAGCTCCCCAACAGGGCCAGCAGGCCAAGGGACGGGGTAACGGGTCCCGTAGGCAGCAAGCCCCCAAGCCTGCACCACCAGCCCCTGCTCAGCAGGGTGGGGGTTTTTGACTCGCTCAGCATAGCCTCTCCCCCCCCGCTGGTTCCTCCCAGCACCGGAGGCCGGCTGGTTCACTTCGCCCACAGGTGGTCCAGCATCACCGCAGATGCCTGGGTACTTCAGGTAGTGCGAGAAGGCTACCTTCTCCACTTCCATCAGGTCCCTCCCTCCTATTTTCCGGGAGAACCTTCGCGCCCCCCTCTGCACAGGGAGTTGCTCCTTCAGGAGTTAGCAGGTCTTCTGCAGGAACAGGCGGTGGAACCGGTGCCCCACCACCTGAGAGGTCAAGGCTTTTATTCAAGGTATTTTCTGATACCAAAGAGAACAGGGGGCCTCAGACCCATCCTGGACTTGCGCAACCTCAACAAGTTCCTTGTGCGGGAGAAGTTCAAAATGCTTACCCTTGGAATCCTTCTGCCCTACCTCCAGCAGGGAGATTGGCTATGCTCCTTGGATCTAAAGGATGCCTACACGCACATCCTCATCCACCCAAGCCACCGCCACTACCTAAGGTTTGTGGTGGCAGGAAATCATTACCAGTACAGAGTACTGCCCTTTGGCCTATCCTCCGCACCGCGAGTCTTCACAAAATGTCTCGCGGTCGTGGCGGCCCATCTCCGGCTTCACGGCCTCTATGTCTTTCCGTACCTCGACGACTGGCTCATCAGAGCAGCGTCCGCTCGAGAGGTCACCAACGCCACGTGCCGCACGGTGACTCTGCTGCAGCACTTGGGCTTTGTCATAAACTTCGCAAAGTCCACTTTGCTCCCCTCACAGGATCTCGAGTTCATCGGCGCAAGGCTGCACACTCCTCGGGCACGAGCGTACCTACCGCTCGACAGGGCTCAACGGCTCATGGACCTAGCCGACCGCTTTCGCAGCCAGCCCCTGGTCTCCGCCAGGCGCTTCCTGAGACTGCTCGGCCATATGGCTTCCACCGTCCATGTGACCCCCAATGCCCGCCTGAACATGCGGTCTGCTCAATGGTGTCTCCGCCAGCAGTGGCGACAAGCCACAGGCGGCCTGGCAGACCTAGTGCGCGCGTCTCCGAGCCGCTGCTCTCGTCTCTCCGGTGGTGGCTCCGGCAGCCGAACCTGATATTCGGAATGCCTTTCCAGTCACCTCAGCCGACCCGGGTGCTGACCACCGATGCATCCCTCCTGGGCTGGGGAGCACATTGCCAAGCGGCACGTACTCAGGGCCTCTGGACCACGTGGGAGTCTGCTCAGCAGATCAACTTCCTGGAGCTCAGGGCGATCCGCCTAGCTCTCAAGGCCTTCTCCCACCTGACTTCCCAACAGTCCGTCCTTGTCCAGACGGACAATCAAGTTGCCATGTTCTACGTGAACAAGCAGGGGGGCACGGGCTCCTTCCTCCTCTGCCGGGAGGCACAGAAGCTCTGCTCTTGGGCCGTCAGTCACGGCATTCTCCTCAAGGCAGTTTATCTCCCGGGCCAAGAAAATTGCCTTGCAGACAAACTCAGCAGGGTCCTCCAGCCGCACGAGTGGCGTCTGGATCCCTTGGTAGTTCAGAAGCTCTTCCTCAAGTGGGGTCTCCCCACGGTGGATCTCTTTGCCAGTCCTCACAACCGGCAGCTTCCTCGCTTCTGCTCTCGTCAGCCACACCCCCTTCGGGTTGCGGCGGACGCCTTTCTGATCTCGTGGTCGGGGAGCCTTCTGTACGCTTTCCCTCCCATCCCGCTGGTCTCTCGGACTCTTTTCAAGGTTCTCCGAGACAAAGCCTTCATGATCCTGGTGGCCCCTCGCTGGCCCAGGCAGCCGTGGTTTCCGCTCCTGCTGCAACTGGCGGTGGAGGATCCAATCCCTCTGGGGGTACAACCGGATCTCCTCACTCAGGATCAGGGGTCCCTTCTGCACCCCAACCTCAGGTCTCTCAACCTCATGGCCTGGCTGCTGAGAGGGTAGTCCTTGCTCCCCTTCTCCTGCCGGCGGAGGTGGAGGAGGTCGTCTTAGCTTCGCGACGGCCTTCTACCCGCAAATGCTACGCCCTTAAATGGCGTCGCTTTGCAGTCTGGTGTACCCAACAGTCTCAGGATCCCTTCTCCTGCCCGGTGTCGGTGATCTTGCAGTACTTGCTGCACCTCTCTAATCTGGGACTTAAGTCCAACTCCGTCAAAGTTCACCTCAGTGCTCTTTCAGCACATCATGTGCCAGTGGACGGCAGACCTCTCTCCAATGACCCTCTCGTAGCGAGGTTTCTCCGAGGTCTCCTTCTACTTAAACCACCTCTGCGCCCGCCAGCGCCTGACTGGGACCTGAATGTGGTTTTGCAGCGGATCACCTGTCCGCCTTTTGAACCTATGGCTACCTGTTCTCTCCGTTTTCTGTCTTGGAAAACACTGTTCTTGATAGCCCTCACTTCCGCTAGGCGCGTAAGTGAATTGCAGGCCCTCGTGTCTGATCCCCCTTACACTAGGTTCTACAAGAATAGGGTAGTCCTACGGACTCACCCAAAATTTCTGCCTAAAGTGGTCTCCCCTTTTCACATCAATCAGGAGGTGGTACTTCCAACCTTCTTTCCCAGACCACACTCCAGCCGAGCTGAAACGGTCCTCCATACCCTGGACTGTAGAAGGGCATTGAACTTCTACCTTGACCGTACGCGGGAGCACCGTAAAGCTGCTCAGCTTTTTGTGTCTTTTGACCCCAATAAATTGGGGCTCCCGGTCTCCAAGCGTACTCTGTCCATCTGGGTTGCGGACTGTATCTCTTGGGCTTATGGGGCAGCCGGACTCGCCTTAGAAAGTCGAGTCACGGCTCATTGCGTTCGGGCAAAGGCCACGTCAGTGGCTTACCTCCGCTCTGTTCCGCTGGCAGACATCTGCCGGGCCGCTACTTGGTCTTCGAGCCAGACTTTTGCGGTCCATTACTGTCTCGAGAGGGAGTCCCGTAGGGACAGTGCTTTCGGACAGGCAGTCCTCCGTAATCTCTTTGAGGTCTGAGCAACTCCTACCCTCCATCCCGGATGTGGGCTACCGGTGGGTGATAATTCAGCGAAGATTCTATCCTTCTGTGCTGCTGAGCTAGAGGGAGCTCATTTTTGTGCTTAGGGTCTCCGGTAGCCTTGAGCTTGGGAGTCCCATAAGTGAGGACTGACTTCCTGCTTGGTCCTGGAGAAAGCGTAGTTACTCACCTGTAACTGGTGTTCTCCAGGAGCAGCAGGAATCAGTCCTCACTACCCTCCCTCCTCCCCTTGGAGTTGCAATCGTCTGCTTATGTTCTTTTTTGCAAATTTTTATGCTGTCTTTTTTAGCTATGTCATCTGACTGGCTAAGATGGCACCCTCGGGTGGGAAGACGACCGCGCGCATGCGCGCTGCAATTCCCAAAGGCTTTCTTTGAAAGCTGGGGAAAATTGCTCCGCGAGGGCTCCGTCGGCGCCGACGTCACCCATAAGTGAGGACTGATTCCTGCTGCTCCTGGAGAACACCTGTTACAGGTGAGTAACTACGCTTGCCCTGCAAGTGTTTCAACACCACCTCTCAAACAATCAGGTGCTTGTCAGGACAGACAACCAGGTGGCAATGTTCTATGTGAACAAGCAAGGTGGGGCAGGCGCTCTGCCCCTCTGCGAGGAGGCCTGTCACCTGTGGAACTTCACCCATCTCTCACCACATACACCTTCGTTCAGTATATATCCCCAGCAATCAGAATCACCTTCCGGACAAGCTCAGTTAGATCCTCCACCCATATGAGTGGAGTCTAGACCCTCGCACAGTGGCACAGATCTTCAAAGCCTGGAGATCACCAGTCATCGACCTCTTTGCTACTCCACAGAACAGCAAACTCCCACAGTTTTGTTCCAGAGTTCTGCCCAATTAAGCCAAGCAAACAATGCTTTTCACCTACGCTGGGGTCAGGGACTGCTTTATGCATTTCCCCCCACACCCCCTACTACCGAAGACCCTCTTCAAGCTCTAGCTTGACAGAGGCACTCTGATTCTCATTGCCCCCTTCTAGCTCCGTCAACCCTGGTTTCCCCTTCTGTTTCAGCTGCAACAGATGCAACCAATCCATCTGGGCTGCAATTCCTGTCTTCTCCCGAGGGTTGTCCTGACGAGAACCCCCTCTCTTCCTCAACTCCCGACCTGGTTACCCCAGCGTCAGTGTCGCAGGGCCCTACTCTTGAGTGGGAGGCCCAAATGCTGGCACTGGAGCGCAGCGTTTCTGCCTTTCTTGCTGCCCAGCAGGTGCTGGTGTCATGCCCCGATGGCACATGCCCTGAGACCTCGAGGGCAACTCCTGTGATGGCTCCCCAGACCGCTGTGACAACCCTCAAGAGCCAAGGGCCTTGTGAGGGATCCTGGCAGAGGTCTCAATCTCCATCCCAGTCCTCGGGTGCAAGATTTTCTCGAGCTAGTGCCTCTGGCTCCAAGTGGGCTTCGGACTTGGGAGCCCAGCACAAGGCACAGGCTCTGATTGTGCAACCTAGCTCAGAGTCTTCCTCTGAGTTCTTGGGCTGAGAGTCCGAAGGGGACACTTCCCCTGAATCCCAGGCTCATCAGGACCTCCCCTCGGATCCTTCCCCACTGGTTCAGAAGCGGTGGTCTCCTCCCGAAGACACCTCCTTTCTGGAGTTTGTGCAGGACATGGCTCGAGCCCTGGCACTCTCCTCGCAGTCCGAGGAGGAGCCCCATATGGAAGAACTTGATATTTTACAATACGATGCTCCACTGAGGGACTCCCTCATGGTCCTGGCTCTGCCCATACTAGTTCAGCTGTTCCTCCACATGTGGGAGGCGCCTGGACACCATGTATAGGGTCCAATGAAGGCCCATCTTCTGGAAGACCCAGCTTCCTCATACCTTGATGGTGGTGGAGTCCACCATGCGGAAGCAAAAGAGCCCAAAAACTCACTCCTCGGTCCCACTGGGTAGAGACTCTTACACCCTCGACGCCCTCGGGCATAAGGCCTACCAAGGCTCCGTGCTGGTGTGCCACATCCAGGCTTACCAGCTATACATAGGTATGTTCCTTCATGACCTTGCGAAGGAGCTCGGGGGTTTCCAGGTGGGCCTTGACGGCGATTACCTCTGCCTTTCCAGTCCCTTCTAAAGTCAGTGGGGGACAGTTCAAAGTACCTTTCTTGCGCTGCCTACGACAGCTTCGAGTCCTCCGCTCAGGTAGCGGCTGCTGATATCTGAGCCAGGCAGCAGGCCTGACTCCAGTCTTCAGACCTCAAACAATGGGTCCAGGGGAAGCTGCTCGATGTACCATGCCTGGGTGAGCAATTGTTTGGCAAACCGATGGAGGACAAAGCAGCGGAGATTGAGACGGAGTATGTAACCCACACCCGTCTCTCCTGGAAGACTTCCTTCCTCCCGCAGAAGAAGTAAAAGGGCAAAAAGCCTTTCTTCCAGAAGAAGGGTCTTCCTTACCAGTGCTACCCACCTTACCCTCCGGTGCCAGCTCCACCCCAAGGTGGACAGAGCAAGAGCGGCCATCAGGGCTCACGTAAGCCAAAGGGTCCCAAAAGCCAGACCCTGGCACCGGCCCAGTTGGCCCTGGGTTTTTGACACCAGATACATAGCTGCTCGCCCTCCGGCGACCCAGCTACCGGTGGAAGGATGCCTGGTCCATTTTGCTCCCCGATGAGAATCTGTGCCCTCAGACACATGGGTCCTCCAGGTCGTCCGGGAGGAATACCTCCTTCACCTGGACCAGCTTACTTCTCCAGGACCAAGCAGGAAGTCAGTCCTCACATATGGGTGACATCGACGTCGATGGAGCCCTTGCGGAGCATTTCCTCAGCTTTCTATGAAAGCCTTTGGGAATACTGGACGCATGCGCGGTCCCCTTCCTGCCTAAAGGTGCCATCTTGCTCAGTCTCTTTTTCCGTCAAACCCGTCGGACGTTTGTCCTAGTTCACCCGGAAAGCAGTTAGATTTTTTCTTCGAATCCCTGTGATTTCTTTGCGTTTTTTTCTCCGGTTCGACGCCGGTTCCCCTTCTCGCCGGGTTCGGTACACCGGTATCGAGCCCGATCTTATTTTTTCGGTTTTTGCCCTTCGTGGCTGGCGTTCGCGCCCTTTTTTTCTTTTCCCCTGGAAGGCCGGTCCTTTGACCTCGCGGGGACTCTTTTTTTCCCTGATGCTTCCCGTGGTTTTGAAAAGTGTGATCGGTGTAAGAAACTAATGTCTCTCACCGACACACATGACTGCTGCCTTCGGTGCCTCAGTCCTGATCATGATCCTAAGATCTGTGGACCGTGTGGAAAAATGTCCACTAAGGCACTGCGAAGTCGTCAGCACCAAAAGGAAAGGCTTTTCTCCGATTCGGCCTCCGGCCACGCCCGGACCTTGTCTGAGGCCTCGACGTCTCGGGAGTCTGACCCCGAGCATCGTTGGGGTTCCTCGGAGAGGGGATCCCCCGAGCGGGAGCGAAACAGGAAGAAGTGGCTCACGAGGGCGGTGTCGGAGGAGGTCTCTGGCTCCTTGAGGGCTAAGTCTCGGACCCCTGACCGCTGTCCCGGGCCCGTGGAACAGGAGAAGCCATCAAAAGTACCTCGAGTGGAGCCGGAGTCTGCTGGACACGTAAGTCCTGTTGTCCTCGAGGACTCTCCTCCCAGGGAGCCGACGTCGGGCCCGGCGCTGCCGGGGCCCAAGTTGGTGGCTGCTGACAGCCTTGGAGTGCAGACTGTCTGCCTTCATGGATCGGCAGTGGGTGCTGATGGCCAGCCTTGCTGACGCATCTGCCCCGCCTCGCTGGCGCATCTGCCCCAACCACCGGGACATTGACGTCGAAGTCGACCCCGGAGACCGAGTCGATACTCGAGACCATGAAGGCTCGAGGTCGTCCTCGGTCACGGTCATCCTCGACCTCCCGGTTGGGACCGAGGGCATCGACACCAGTGCCTTCGGCGTCGGGGCGGGTGCTGCCGGGCCCCGCGTGGTCGGAGCCCGACTCCTCTTCGGACGAGTCCGCCTGGGAGACGGAGGACGAGGAGTCCCCCGATACCTTCAAGACTCGGTGCGTCCCGTCGGACTCGCCGCAGTCTGAGCCCCGGAGTAGGTCCCCTCCGGAGGATACCCGGTTCTCGGAGTTCGTTAGGGATATGGCCACTGCTTTGGCGATCCCGGTGGACCCTGAGGAGGAGCCTCGAGCCGAAGAGCTCGAGGCACTCCAGTATGACTCTCCTCCGAAGGAGGCCTTTACTGTGCCGGTTCCTCCGATGCTCCTCTTCCGGATGTGGGAGGCACCGGCCTCGGCGCCGGTTCTCAGCAAGCGGGTCAATTCCATTTATCGACTCCGTAAGAGCCCTGGGTTTCAGAAGGAGCAGCTACCGCACCATTCCATGGTGGTGGAATCGGCCATGCATCGTCTGAAAAGCCAGAAGATGCACTCTGCGGTGCCCCCCAGCCGGGAGGCCTGGAACCTGGATGCATTTGGTAGAAAGTGCTTCCAGGGCTCGATGCTTGCTTGCCGTGTCCAGTCTTACCAGCTGTACATGGGCATGTACTTGCGGGACCTGGCAAAGGAGCTTGCCGGGTTCTCTGCTGGTCTCTCCGGGGAACCTTTGCAGAGGTTCAAGTCCTTGTCTTCAGGGATCCGGGAATGCTCTAAGTTCATGTCCCGTGCAGCCTACGATGGCTTCGAGGCCTCGGCCCTTGTTGCGGCAGCCGGCATCGCGGCTCGATGCCAGGCATGGCTACAGTCATTGGACCTCGAGCCATGGGTTCAGGACAAGTTGGTCGATGTCCCTTGCCGAGGTGAAAACGTTTTTGGAAAGCCCATGGCCGAGAAGGCTGCTGAGCTCGAAACCGAGCACCTCACGAGGACAAGACTGTCTAGAAATACTTCTGCCCCTTCACATAAGAAGAAGGGCTCGGGTAAGAAGTCCTTTTACCCGAGGAAGGCGACTGCCTACAAACAGTTCCCACCTTACCAGGCCTCCCCCGCTCCCCCACAGGGTCAGCAGGCCAAGAGGCAGGGACATGGGCCCCGTAGGCAGAAGGCCCCCCAAGCCTCCGGCTCCTGCTTTCACTCAGCAGGGTGTGGGTTTTTGACTCCCAAGGCATAGCCTCTCCGTCTCTGCTGTCCCATCCCTGTACAGGAGGTCGACTAGCCCTGTTTGCCCATCGGTGGCCACCCATTACAGAGGACAACTGGGTCTTAAGCATAGTCCACAAGGGCTACCTGCTTCATTTTCATCAGTTGCCTCCTCCCTATTTTCCAGGAGAGCCTCCAAGGCCTCCTCTCCATATAGCCCTCCTCCTGCAGGAGCTTCAGGGTCTGTTGCGAGACAAGGCGGTGGAGACTGTGCCTCCCCACCTACAAGGTCACGGTTTCTACTCCAGGTACTTCCTAGTACCAAAGAGAACAGGGGACCTCAGGCCTATTCTCGACCTCAGAAATCTGAATAAGTTCTTGCAGAAGGAGAAGTTCAAGATGCTTACTCTTGGAACACTTCTGCCCTACCTCCAGCAGGGAGATTGGCTATGCTCTTTAGATCTAAAGGATGTGTACACTCACATCCTCATTCATCCAGACCACAGAAAGTACCTCAGGTTCATTGTGGGAGGAAACCATTATCAGTACAGAGTGCTGCCATTTGGCCTCACCTCCGCCCCCAGGGTCTTTACCAAATGCCTGGCAGTGGTAGCGGCCTACTTAAGGAATCAGGGTATCTTTGTCTTCCCCTATCTGGACGACTGGCTCATCAGGGGTCAGACGTGCCAGGAGGCCAGGCAAGCCACCCTCCGAACGATTTCTCTACTCCAACATCTGGGGTTTGTCATAAACTTCGCAAAGTCCACTTTGCTCCCCTCCCAAAACTTGGAGTTCATAGGGGCAAGGCTAGACTCTCTGCAGGCAAAAGCTTTCTTGCCAGAGGACAGAGCCCAAAGACTGATAACCTTGGCAGACCAGTTTCTCAGCAGGTCACTGGTCTCTGCCAGGCTCTGCCTGAGGCTTCTTGGCCACATGGCTTCGACAGTACATGTGACTCCCAATGCCAGGCTTCATATGAGGCCTGCGCAATGGTGCCTCAGAAATCAGTGGTCGCAGGCCACAGGGAGCCTCAGCGACAGAGTACAGGTGTCCAGACCATTCCTGCACTCCCTATGTTGGTGGCTACATCCCCCCAACTTACTGAAAGGGACACCTTTTCAGCCACCTGGGTTCACAGTGGTGTTAACCACCGATGCCTCCCTGCAGGGATGGGGGGCACACTGTCTGGGCAAGTGCACCCAGGGCCTGTGGTCTCCCTGGGAGGCCAAGCAGCAGATCAATCTACTGGAACTGCGGGCTATTCGCTTAGCCCTCAAGACTTTCTCTCAAACCCTGGCCCACCAGTCTGTCTTAGTGCAAACAGACAATCAGGTAGCCATGTTTTATGTGAATAAACAGGGCGGCACTGGGTCCAGGCTCCTTTGTCTGGAGGCGCAGGACCTTTGCTTGTTTGCGCTCAGGCGCAACATGTTGCTCAGGGCGGTTTATCTTCCTGGCCAGGAAAATTACTTGGCAGACAGGTTGAGCAGGATTCTGCAGCCCCACGAATGGCAACTCCATCCCTTGGTGGTGCAGAAGATTTTCCTGAGATGGGGACTTCCATCCATAGATCTGTTTGCCAGTCCCCTGAACAGACAGCTACCCAGGTTCTGCTCCAGGCAACCGCATCCTCTGAGGCTAGCAGCAGATGCTTTTCTGATTTCCTGGTCCCAGGGCCTCCTGTATGCGTTTCCTCCCACGCCTCTGGTGGCCCGAACCCTGTTCAAGATTCTACAGGACAAGGCCTCGGTCCTTCTGGTAGCCCCCAGGTGGCCGAGGCAACCTTGGTTCCCACTTCTGCTTCAACTAGCAGTGGACACTCCACTACCTCTGGGGTTGCAGTCCGACCTTCTCTCTCAGGACCAGGGGTCTCTTCTGCACCCCAATCTCAAATCTCTCAATTTGATGGCCTGGAAGCTGCAAGGGTAGTTTTGGCTCCTTGGGGCCTACCTCCAGAGGTTGAAGAGGTTGTCCTGGCGTCTAGGAAGCAGTTCACTAGAAAAACCTGAAATGGAAGAGGTTTTCTGTGTGTTGTCAGCTGCGTACAGAGGATCCTTTCTCCTGTGCTGTACCAGTGGTGCTTCAGTACCTGCTGCACTTATCCAATCAGGGCCTTAAGTCCAATTCTGTTCGGGTTCACCTCTCAGCTCTAGCAGCTCACCACTCACTGGTGGAAGGACACTCTCTGTCGGTTCACCCCTTGGTGTCCTGGTTTCTCAGGGCTTTGCTCTTGCTCAAGCCTCCTGTCCATCCTCCAGCCCCTGAGTGGGAGTTGAATGTGGTCTTGCAACAACTGACTCGCCCACCTTTTGAGCCGATGGCTACTTGTCCTCTCCGCTTCCTTTCCTGGAAGACACTCTTCCTAGTAGCCTTAACCTCGGCCAGACGAGTGAGTGAGCTTCAGGCCCTGGTCTGTGACAGGCCTTACACCTGCTTCTTTAGGAACAGGGTAGTCCTTAGGACTCATCCAAAGTTCCTCCCTAAAGTTGTCTCCTCTTTCCACCTTAACCAAGAGGTGGTTCTTCCAACATTCTTCCCTAGGCCTCATGCAAGCCAGGCTGAAGCGGTCCTGCATACCCTGGACTGTAGGAGGGCCTTATCCTTATCCTTCTACCTTGACCGTACGCAGGGACATAGAAGGGCTGCTCAGCTCTTCATCTCTTTTGACCCTAATAATTTGGGGTTAGCTGTGTCCAAGCGTACCTTGTCCATCTGGGTTGCTGACTGCATCACCTGGGCTTACAAGGCGGCTGACCTTCCATTGCAGGGTTTTGTCACGGCCCACCGTGTAAGGGCTATGGCTGCCTCAGTAGCTCATCTCCGCTCTGTACCGTTGGCAGACATCTGCAGGGCTGCAACTTGGTCCTCAAGCCAGACTTTTGCGGCCCATTACTGCCTGGAGAGGGAGTCCCGTAGGGACAGTGCTTTTGGCCAGGCAGTACTCCGGAATCTCTTTGAGGTTTAGGCAACTCCTGCCCTCCAGCCCTCTGTTGGGCTACCGGTGGAGATTCTTTCATTAAAAAGCCTTTCTTTGGTGCTGAGACTAGAGGGAGTTCTCTTGTTCAGGCTGGGTTCCTGGTAGCCCAGAGCTAGGTAGTCGCCCATATGTGAGGGCTGACGTCCTGCCTGGTCCTGGAGAAAGAGTAGTTACTCACCTGTAACAGGTGTTCTCCAGGAGCAGCAGGAATCAGTCCTCACAGCCCTCCCTCCTGCCCTGGGAGTTGCAGTTGTACATAGTTTATCTTACATTTTTGTGTGCTGTTTTTTAGCTATGTCATTTGACTGAGCAAGATGGCACCTTTAGGCGGGAAGGGGACCGCGCATGCGTCCAGTATTCCCAAAGGCTTTCATAGAAAGCTGGGGAAATGCTCCGCAAGGGCTCCATCGACGTCGATGTCACCCATATGTGAGGACTGATTCCTGCTGCTCCTGGAGAACACCTGTTACAGGTGAGTAACTACTCTTTCACCCTTCTGCCCCGCAGAGCCCCCTCTTGCCAACCTCCTCGAGGAGGGAGCAGTGGAAGTGGTCCTGCTGCACATCAGAGGTCGCGGGTTCTACTCCTGTTGCTTCCTTGTGCCAAAGCGGACGGGTGGTTTCCGACCCATCCTCGATTTAAGAAATCTCAACAAATACCTGGTGCAGGAGAGGTTCAAAATGCTCTTCCTTGGAGCCTTGCTGCCCTTTCTCTGGCAGGGCAACTGGCTATGCTCCTTGGACCTTCGGAATGCGTACGCTGACATCCTTGTAATCCCAAGCACAGGAAATACCTGCATTTCAGGGTGCAAGGGAACTGCTATCAATACAGAATGCTTCCTTTTGGCCTGGCATCCGCCCCGCAAGTGTTCACCAAATGCCTCGTGGTGGCCACGGCTCACCTTCGATTGCAGGGCACCTTCCTCTACCCTAGATGATTGGCTCGTCACAGGGGGGATGGCTGATGAGGTGCAGCGAGCCACGGCCCGCACTGTCCATCTTTTCGAGCACCCGAAGTCTCATCTCACTCCAGCCCAATTCCTGGAGTTCATCGGCGTGTGCTTCTATACTCAGCGGGCGACAGCCTTCCTTCCTCAAGACAATGCAGACCGCCTCATCGCTCTGGCATCCACGGTCCAATGCTACGATGTGGTATTGGCCCAAGCGATGCTCTGTCTCCTCGGCCATATGGCCTCGACGATCCATGTCATCCCCGACGTCCGGCTACACATGCGGGTGGCACAATGGTACTTTTGGGCTAAATGGTCGCAGGCAGCAGGTTGCCTCAAACGCCATCTCAGTCACACCTCTGCTCACAGAGTCCCTCGACTGGTGGCACGACACCCGGAACCTGCTCCGAGGCATGCCCTTCCAGGCCCCACAACACGACATGGTCTTGACCACAGATGCCTTGTAATAGCGAAGGGCTCGCAACGAATAAAACCAGGAGTCTATTGACTAGAATTCAAACCAGTTTAATGTGCACAGACTCAGGCCAATGTCACATACAAAATGTCTGAGCCCTGAGCTCAGAAAAACGACAGTTTATATACTGTTCTTCTCCAGTCTAATACAGGCAAAACTCCTCATTGGTCTTGGTGGCCCCCCTCTCTCTCTCCCAATAGCCATCTCTGATCTGGCTTGTACCTGTTTTTATTCTGTGCATGCTTTTCTAACTAAGGCTCAATTCTCTAGACATAATACTTCTGCTACAGTACATTTCGCTACTCTTGCAAGGTCATTTAGCCGGCAGAGATACAGTGGAAGCACAGCTGTGTTTATCATAACAGTGGAAAAGTTTTACTTTTGTTTATCAGAAGCCTTCTTTATCAAAGGCAGAGCAAGGCAGTTTCTAACAGCTACTGGTATTTTCTGTCTGTCTGGTTCTGCTATAATATTCCAAAGTCAGTTATAATATTCTAAAGTAAGGGAGGGGGACTCAGGCCTAATATACGGGCCTCGGCTACCTACAGGATGAACTAGGCCATCGCCTATCACATTCCCCCCTTTTGATTATTCACACCCGCAAGTGAGAAAGGGTGAGAATCAAATCACACATATATATGAAAGTACTTTAAACTATAGTAGAGGGATCACTCCGTGGTATAGGGTAGTAGTCCCATGTTGCTAATATTTGTGCTGCTGCCTTGCGGTCAGTAACTTTATCAATAATGGAGTGTAGCATATGCAAGCATAGGGGAAGGAAACACGGGATACATAAGCAAACAGTTACAATCAAAAATACAAGCACTATAAGTGTCTTCAGGCCGCCCAGGCCTGAAAACCAAGAACCAAACCAGCCATCTAGTTGCAAGCCATGCCACGTTTGGACTGGGACATAAGTTTGCTTTCTCATGTGATTGGCTATATCTTCTACAACATGTCCTTCATTATCCACTTGCAAGCAGCAGTTAGTTAAATTCAGCTTGCCACATACTCCTCCTTCAGCTGAAAGCAGATAATTTAAAGCTAAGCGGTTCTGGTAAATGGCTGTACGCATCTGTGTGGCTTGTTTAGCTAACAAGGTTAGCGCTCTACTAGTTTCATTGGTTATAATTTCAACAACAGCTTGCAAACGTATAATATGGTCTAACATATATACAGGGGTGCGGTAGCCCCAAGAACCATCTTGTGCCCAGGTAGCAGGTCCATAGTAAGAAACAGTTCTCTCTGGCGGCCATTCTTCAGAGGTTGCATCCCATTTGTCCCACTGGCCGATTTTCAGAGCTTCTCGTTTCTGTCGACTTTTATATACAGGGAACCCCAATTGTTCTCCGTGGGAAAGGGGCAAAAGAAAGAAAGATGGCCGTATAGTTCCTAGGACACACGCTCCTCCCCAATTGGCAGGGAGTATAGCATATGCTCTGGTGCCACAAATCCAATATAGTCCAGGTGGAGCTTGCCACGTGCTGTGCGTAGCCAGATTTGTCCATATCCTGGCCAAATAAGGAAAGATGATCAAAGGGTTAGACGGTTCCGGAGTATTAGCACCTGACCACCAAAAAGTCTTTCCAGTTGTGGCATTGTAATATTTTTGGTTCAAACAGACTAATTGTCCCACAGGTGCATTCAATTGTGGTCCTGCTCGTACAAAACATAGTTTACCCACTATGGAGTGGGCGAGGACCCATTCATTGGTAGTGTTATGCACATCAGTTTGGTTATATGGTACGGAATAGTTTAGTTCTTGTGCTTCCCAAGGCCATTGGTCTCCCATCTGAGTTACTCCACAAAAGAGACAGTCCGAGACATGGAGGCTGGATGCCACAGCTCCAGCTAGTTCGATGAACAAATTCTGCGAAGCGTGGGGAACAACAAATTCTGCCTTCATGGCCTCGTGGAAGGTATGATGTATACGATAAGGTGAAGAAACATGAGTCTTTACATTCAGCTGGATGAATACAATGGTTCCAGGATCAGTTCCACCTCCTGCTATGCGCAGGCCGAATCGAAATCCTTGCTTCCACTGGCTGGGGTCGAAGATCTGAAGCCATAGGGGATTGCAGGTGCTTTTCTTGCACTGTTCAGGTTTCAGTAAGGGTAATCTTTCCAGCAGCGCCTTGCGATTATCTCCAGTCTGTCCTGTAGGGCTACCAGACCAGGTAGCATAGTACACACAATCCCATTTCGGACAGAAATAGTCTGCTTCTGCTGATTTCCTATATGTTGTTGGGGAATGTATCCCAGTGCATATTCCCCAGTTGTACGCACCTTCAGGACACATATACTTCTCATCATAATAGTAAGCTTGTTCCCGTGATTATTTCTATTAATCAAGTCACAAGCATCAAAATACAGGTTGGTTAGGATCAGAGAGTTGACTTGTGGCATTGATAAGGGCTCCATCTTCATCATTCCATCTCAGTTCCAGGACATAGTAAGATGGATTCTGTCGAGGTCTGAAGCAAGTACGAGTCTTTCCTGTTGTGCAGACATTCAGTTCTGTACCATTATAGATACACCGGCTATAGTGATACAAGTGTAGTAAGAGTGATAAAGCAAAGTCTGAGTAACTTGCATACCAGTTCGGGTGGTGGTTATACAGGCTGCACAAGGGGGCAAAGCAAGAGTGGTTCTCAAGTGTCCCAGGGCTACCGCAAGAAGGAAATAGCAGCAATTAGTAATCATCATGATTATAGTCTTTGATGATTAATGAGGTAGTTAATGGTTGATTGAGGTAGATAGATAGAGGATAGAATCTGAAATGTAGATGTTCAGGAGCAAGCTGGCAAAGTCTTTATGATGATGGATCTTGTCTTCGCAGCGTGAGTCGCAACGATGATGCAGGATTAGCGATCGAAGTCCAGGGGCGACTCTCAGGAACTGTTGCTGGTTTCACTCGACTGTGATGAATCCAAGAGTCGATCTCGGCCACTTTAACTGCTGTTGGGGTTGATAGCAAAACGATATACGGTCCCTTCCAATGAGGCGCTAACAGTGTCTTCTTCCACTCCTTTACCCACACCGAGGCTCCAGGCTTGAAAGGATGCAAGGGCTCTGTTAGATTGATAGGCAACTGGTCCTGCACCCAGGTATGAAGGCTCTGCAAAACAGAACTTAGAGCCAACAATTCTTGCCTAGTAATTACGGATCCAATTTGATTCATATCTCCTCTTATCCCCTGTACTATGGGCGGGGGCCTCCCATACAAAATCTCAAATGGGGATACCCCTAATGGCGTGGTGGGGGCTGAACGTATTCGGAGAAGGGCTATGGGAAGAGCTTGGGGCCACTTCAAGTGGGCTTCCTGACAAAGTTTGGATAGCTGAGATTTTAAGGTTCGGTTCATTCTCTCTACCTTCCCTGAACTCTGGGGCCTGTAGGCTGTGTGTAACTTCCATTGTATTTGCAGGGCATGGGCTAGCTGCTGGGTTACTTGTGATATAAAAGAGGGCCCATTGTCAGACCCCATGGTCAAAGGTATTCCGAATCGGGGGATAATCTCATGGAGCAAGGCTTTAGTGACCTCTCTGGCCTTCTCAGTCCTGATGGGAAAAGCTTCCACCCATCCAGAAAAGGTACAAACTAGGACTAGCAAGTAGCGATATCCATTTGCTCGTGGCATTTCTGCAAAGTCTATTTGGATATTTCCCATGGGGATCACTCCTACTGATTGAACTCTTGGGGGAGGTACAGGACCTTGTCGGGCATTGTTCTTGGCACAGGTCACACATCTTCGGGCTACTGAGGTGGTCAAAGGTCCCAGCAGGGAGATATAGAAGTATGGCTTCAAAGCATTGGCCATCTTTGTTTTTCCATAGTGAGTGGCTTGATGAAAGGCTTGGACAAAGGCAGGGCCTAGGGCTTCAGGGATCACGGTCATACCAGGGGTTGAGCTCCCTTCAGGCGGGGGCAACACTATCCATCCTGTTTCTGATAACTGCCCCCCCTCCTTTTGACAGTAATGGTCCTTCTCTACTTGGGTATATCTGGGTGTCCATACACTCAAAGGTACTGGAAATATGGCTGCTTGAATCGTTACATTTGGGGTAGTAATTTGTCCTGCAATGGCTGCTTCTCGGGCTGAGGCATCAGCAAATCTATTTCCGCGGGATACATCTCTATCTCCAGTTTGATGGCCTCGACAATGCATCACTGCTACATGTTGGGGGGCCCATACTGCTTCCAGCAAAGTCAATATTTCTGGACCATACTTGATAGACTTGCCTCCTGAGGTGATCAATCCACGTTCCTTGTACAGGGCCCCATGGGCATGCAGTGTTGTAAAAGCATATTTAGAGTCCGTGTATACATTCAGGCTGATTCCTGTTCCAAGTTTGAGTGCTCGTGTTAGAGCTATCAATTCAGCCTTCTGTGCTGAGGTTCCTGGGGCCAGGGCTGATGATTCTACTACCATGTCTAGGGTCACCACTGCATACCCCGCACATCGCTGTCCTTCCATTATGAGGCTACTTCCATCCAGAAAGAAAGTTTTGTCTGGGTGGCTCAAGGGAATATCAGTTAAGTCTGGGCGACTTGAATATACAGTGTCCATTACTTCTAGGCAATCATGGTCAGGTGGGCCTGGACCGGCTGGCAGCAGGGTAGCTGGGTTCAGAGTTTGGCTGACGCTCAATTGCAATCGTGGATTCTCACATAGCATACTTTGATACTTCAACATTTGAGCGTTGGTGAGCCAGTGGTTTCCTTTGTGTTCCATCAGGGTTAAAACAGAGTGTGGTACAGTGACTCGCAAATTTTGTCCTAAGGTGAGCTTGTCAGCTTCGCTTACTAAAAGGGCTGTGGCTGCTACAGCTCTCAAGCAAGGTGGCCATCCTTTGGCAACAGGATCCAGTTGTTTTGACAGGTAGGCCACAGGTCGCTGCCAAGACCCAAGAGGCTGGGTTAAAACTCCCAATGCATTTCCACCTGACTCATGGACATACAGACGAAATGGTTTCTGTACATCCGGTAGTCCCAAGGCTGGGGATGACATTAATGCTGTTTTCAATGATTTGAATGCTTTATCTTGTTTTTGGCCCCATTCCAAGGGGGATCGTTCAGCTCCCTGTGTGACTTGGTACAAGGGTTTTGCTATGAGTGCAAAATTTGGTATCCATATTTGGCAATAGCCTGCGGCTCCCAAGAAAGCTCGCACCTGTTTTCTGGTAGTGGGGGTTGGAATGCGGCATACTGCTTCCTTTCGCTCAAGTCCTAATTTCCGGGTTCCCTTTGACAAATGGAACCCTAGGTATTTCACTTCTGTCTGGCATAATTGCGCCTTGGCTCTTGAGACCTTGTATCCAACTTCATTCAAAAGGTGCAAAAGATCACTAGTAGCTTGCACACAATCAGTTTCATTGTTGGTGGCTATGAGCAAATCATCCACATATTGGAGTAGGATTCTCTTTCCCGGAGTTACAGGGTAACTTGACAGATCTTGACTTAGGGCTGCACTGAAGATAGTGGGTGAATTCTTGAATCCTTGTGGCAAGCGAGTCCAAGTGAGTTGTCCTCGTCTTCCTGTGGTAGGGTTTTCCCATTCAAATGCAAACAAAAGCTGACTGGCCTCTGCCAGGCGTATACAGAAAAAGGCATCTTTCAAGTCCAAAACAGTGAAATGAGTGGCTTCTGCTGGAATCAGTCCCAGGAGGGTGTAAGGATTTGGTACTACTGGATGTATAGTTTCAACTGCACTGTTTACTTGACGTAGATCCTGCACTGGGCGGTAGTCACCTGTCCCAGGCTTCTTGATTGGGAGAAGGGGGGTGTTCCAGGGTGATTGGCATTCTCTAAGAAGTCCATACTGCAGTAATTTCTTCAGGTGGCGATGAATACCTTCAATTGCTGGTCGTGGGAGGGGATACTGACGCACATGCACTGGTTCTGCTCCTGGCTTAAGGGTAACAAGTACAGGAGCTATATTTTTCGCTAGGCCAGGTGGATTATTCTCTGCCCATACTCCAGGCGGGGCTGCAATGCTGAGAGGTGTACAGAGGCTTACTGCTTTGGATGCAGATGAATAGAACCGCCATTCTTCTTCTCGGGGGACAGCTAACACCATCAGGCCGGCAGGTTTTGAGTTTATAGTCATTTCCATTTTTCCCCCTTCAACAAAGGATATCTGTGCTTGAAGCTTTGCAAGCATGTCTCGGCCCAACAGGGGAACTGGGCATTCAGGCATGTACAAGAATTGGTGTGTTATCTTCTGTCCCCCTAGTTCACAGGCGCGGTTCTGCAGAAAGGGTCTTGTGGTTCTTGTTCCTGTAGCTCCCACGATTGTAACAGATCGAGAGGACACAGGGGCCAATGGCTTGGCTACTACTGAATGCTCGGCCCCTGTGTCTACCATAAAGTCCATATGCTGGTCTCCAATTTTTACATTGACCATAGGCTCCTGGAGACCTAAGAAGAACTTGTAGCCCGGTCTGGCCTAGTCCACATCATCCATCAAATCTGCTTCGCTGACTGCCACTCCCTGCATGGCAGTCTCATTTTGCTGGAACTGCTGAAACTGTGCGCACTGCATCCCCCCTTGCTGCTGGAATCCCCCCCCCCCCGCTCTCCTGGCGCTCCCGCGTCCCCTCCAGGGGGGTGGAGCTCATGTTCGGGCACGCATCCTTCCAATGTCCTTCCTCTTTACAATAAGCGCACTGATTTGCACCTAAGGGGGGCCGAGCGCTCCCTTTGCCCCTTCCCCATCCTCTGGCTCTTCTGTTAGGATATCCTCCTCCGCGTCCTTCAACTAGTGCTGCAGCAAGCAGATCCACTTTCTTCCTCATCCTTCTTTCACTTTCCCGTTTGCTTTCTTGATCACGATTCACATATACCTTTTGTGCGACTTCCAATAACTGTGTTGCATTCATGCCCGCAAATCCTTCTAATTTTTGCAGTTTTCGTTTTATGTCCCCCTAGGACTGACTCACAAAAGCGGCATTTACCATGCGTAAATTCTCCTGAGCTGCTGGGTCATAGGGGGTGTAAAGTCTATAAGCTTCAGTTAATCGTTCATAGAAAGCAGCTGGACTTTCATCTGGGCGCTGAAGAACGTCCACTACTTTCCCAATATTCATAGCTCTCTGGCCTCCTTTCTTTAGGCCCTGCAGTAGAGCCTGGCGGAACCGGGTGAAGGCCTTTTCTCCTACATCATTATTTGGGTTCCACCCGGGATCTTCATTTGGGAAATCTGCGGCTGCCGCCTGTCTGGGATCTAGGTTTCTCCCCACTTCAGGGTTCTCTTCCAACCATAGAGTGGTCGCTTGCACTATCCGTGCCCGCTCTTCGGTAGTAAAGAGGGTAGCCAAAAGCTGGCGACAGTCAGACCAGGTGGGCTGATGGGTTTGCATAATACTAGACATTAACTCTGTTAAATCTTGGGGTTTTTCAGTATAGGAGGCATAATGCGTTTTCCAGTTTAATCCCCCCTGATTTACGTGCAATTGATGTTTTAAGTGACTTTCGTAAGCAATTAAAAACTTTACTTTTTATTGAGCACTATGGATCAACAAATGACTAAGATATCATCTATTGTATATATTTTATAAATAATCCACTATTTTGTTAACCCTTGTTATTTTTCCTACATTACCATATGTTGTCATGTCTATACTGTTTGTTTCCCTTGTTTATACCTTGTATTTCTTGTGACCGCTTTGATTGAAGGAAAAGGCGGTATAAAAAACTTGTTAAATAAATAAATAAATAAATACACTAGACTGGTCGGTCCGACCACAACCTGACCATTGTCTTGAATGGGTAATTCTGGGACCTGCCGCAGCGGCAGTTGGTGAGCTTCTCTCGTTCTACTTCTGAAATCATAGCGCATTTCAGTGGACTTTTGGGTGACGCCGCTACTGGTATCTGGACAAGTGGATGACCCTGGACTGGCATCTAACTCTCCACTAGCGGATTCTTCGGGGGATGATTGTTCCACCTCAGAGCGCTGCTCAGGACTAGGGCTCCGACTTCTTAGGGGACTGGTCCGCACTTCAGATTTTGGAGGCGGATGATTGGGTGGAGGCGCCTCAGCTGGAGGTACGCTCGCTTCCTCTGGCTCTACTCGGGGTATTGGCGGGGGTTCTTGGAGTACTGGCGGAGCTGATGGGACAGGAGTATACAAAAAGGCAGGTGGATACCTTGGGATCTCTGGAGACTCTTGGGCTACATAAATAGGGAGTTTTTCTTTCTTGGCAGGGACTCTCGTGGCAGTTGCTAACATAATTTTACTCTGTCCCTCACAGCAACGCTTCATCCAAGAGGGCTGTTTCTCACATATCCCTAACCAAGAGTCTATATAGGAAAACTGTTCAGGACTATAGCTGCGCACTACCTTGTGCACACGGGACACAATTTGGATATCAAAAGTACCTTCTGGTGGCCACCTGTCGTCCAGCGCCGGCCACACCCTACTACACAATATTTCTAAGCGGGTCGGTGACATTTTCACCCCATAATCACCACTAAATCCTTTCTTAAAATTCGTGATCATACAGTTCAGCGGAGTTTGTACGGACTCCGCCCCTCCCATTATAACGTATAACGTACAAGACAGCAAACAGAAAGGGTAGGTAGGATGGCTACGGGTAAGGGGTCCGCGTAGCCCACAAAACAATGAGGGGACAAACAACAAACGCTTCCTCCTGTTCGCGACCTGAACGCGGTCGCCCGGTCAGGAACTGTGCTACTTAGGAGTCCGCTCTCGCTTGGCCTGTATTGCAAGACCTCTCAATCACACATCACACAACCAAACATGTTAGCATTTCCCAAATTCCAAATTCCCGGGCTAACTGACAACCTAAATTACCAAACCAAAAGGGTCGATGGCTTCGCCCCGCGCATACTCCTGCAGGGGTACTAGGATCGCCCTGGAAGTTGATCAGACTTCCTTTACCTGTTACTGTACCAAATCAGTCTCGAGACTTTCCCAGAGCTAACTGACTAAGAACCAGAAAAATCAATACTCACCGGATCCGGTAGCTAATGCGCTGCGCAACCAGTTCCACCTTGGGTTGAATCCTGGACTCCCCTGGGTTCGAGGTGTTGGCCAGCCGGACCCAGCAGGCTGCCGAGGCAGGGCGGAACCCTCCGATGCAAGGGACCGGTCGGCGCCTGGGATCCTCTCCACGTCGGTCGGCTGTGGGCCCAGCCAGACCAAACCTGGAGGCGGTAATACGTGGTAGTATTCACTTGCGTACTATTCGTATTACGCCATTCCCGGCCAATGCACCAAGAATATGTAATAGCGAAGGGCTCGCAACGAATAAAACCAGGAGTCTATTGACTAGAATTCAAACCAGTTTAATGTGCACAGACTCAGGCCAATGTCACATACAAAATGTCTGAGCCCTGAGCTCAGAAAAACGACAGTTTATATACTGTTCTTCTCCAGTCTAATACAGGCAAAACTCCTCATTGGTCTTGGTGGCCCCCCTCTCTCTCTCTCCCAATAGCCATCTCTGATCTGGCTTGTACCTGTTTTTATTCTGTGCAGGCTTTTCTAACTAAGGCTCAAATCTCTAGACATAATACTTCTGCTACAGTACATTTCGCTACTCTTGCAAGGTCATTTAGCCGGTAGAGATACAGTGGAAGCACAGCTGTGATTATCATAACAGTGGAAAAGTTTTACTTTTGTTTATTAGAAGCCTTCTTTATCAAAGGCAGAGCAAGGCAGTTTCTAACGGCTACTGGTATTTTCTGTCTGTCTGGTTCTGCTATAATATTCCAAAGTCAGTTATAATATTCTAAAGTAAGGGAGGGGACTCAGGCCTAATATACGGGCCTCGGCTACCTACAGGATGAACTAGGCCATCGCCTATCACAGCCTCACTCATGGGCTGGGGAGCCCCATTGCTGTGAGCACCACACGCAGGGGACTTGGACCCTGAGGAGTCCCGGTGGCTGATCAACCTTCTCGAACTCCGGGTGGTCCTGATCGTCCTCTGGGCATTCAGGCACAGTGTTCACCACCAGGTGGTGCTCTTCCAGATGGACAGCCAAGTAGCAATGTTCTGTATGAACAAGCAAGGGGGCACCAGCTCTTACAGCCTCTGCTTGGAGACGGTAGCCCTGTGGTCCTTCGCGGGTCGCCAGGGCATAACCCTACGGGCCACCTATCTCCCGGCCCAGGACAATGTCCTGGCAGACAGGTTGAACCAGCTCCTCCAGCTGCACGAGTGGTGTCTCTGCCCGCAGACAGCACAGCGGCTGTTCTGGTGTTGGGGGACTCCGGTCCTAGACGTCTTCGCCAGCCTGGCAAACTCCCAGCTCTCACGGTTCTGCGGCCCAGTTCCACACCCAAACAGGGAAGCCCCGATGCTGCCTTCTTGTCGTGGACGCACAGCCTCCTGTATGGGTTTCCCCCCACGCCGCTCATAGCGCAAACTCTCCTCAAAATCTCCTCGGTGATTCTCGTGGCCCCACAGTGGCCTCAACAGCTCTGTTTCCCACTGCTGCTTCACCTCTCATCAGAGCTTCTGGTTCCCCTGGGCGACACACCGGGCTTGTTGACGCAGGAGAAAGGTCTGCTACTTCATCCAAACTTGAGGTCCTTATCCCTTACAGCTTGGCAGCTGAGCAGGTTGCTCTAGCCCCCCTTCATCTCCCGGTGGAGGTTGAAAACATACTGCTGGCCTCGTGCAGGGACTCTACTAGGAGGGCTTACGCCTTCAAGTGGCATCTGTTCTCGGTGTGGTGCTCGGAGATGTGGGCCGACCTGTTCTCTTGCCCTACACAATTGGTCCTGTAGTACCTGTTCCATCTTTTGCAGGCGGGCTTGAAGTCCAACTTGTTCAGGGTCCACCTGAGCGCCAGCTCGGCTAACCACCACCTTGTTGGGGGTGAACCCCCTCTCGGGTCAACCCCTGGTTTCCTGCTTCATGTGCAGGCTGCGTCTTTCCAAGCCCCCCATCCGGCTGCCGCTGTCGGAGTGGGACCTCAACGTCGTCCTCACGCAGCTGACTCGGCCACCCTTCAAGCCAATGGCATCCTGCTCTCTTTGGCACTTTTTCTGGAAGGTGTATTTTCTGGTGGCCCTCACTTCGGCCCGGAGAGTCAGTGAGCTTCAGGCCCTGATGGCCATCGCCCCCTATATGAGGTTGTATGGGAACAGGGTGGTTCTCCGAACCCACTCCAAGTTTCTCCCGAAAGTTGTTTTGGATTTCCACCTCAACCAGGAGATAGTGCTGCCAACCTTCTTCCCGAAGCCTCACTCCAGGCATCAGTAATCCTCCATACTCTTGACTGCAGGAGGGCTCTCTTCTTCTACCTGCAGCGTACGTAGATTCACCACAGGTCTGAGTGGCTTTTTGTCTCCTGTGACCCTGCCCGCATGGGGCTCGTGGTCACTAAGCAGACCCTCTGCATCTGGGTGACGGATTACATCACCTTTGCCCAGGCTCGGGCCAGGCTATCCCTGGACTGCTGAGTCAGGGAGCATGGTGTTTGTGTGAGGACGGCGTCAGTGACCCATCTGTACTCTGTGCTGCTGGCGGACATCTGCTGAGCCGCAACCTGGTCCTCTGCTAAAACCTTTGCGACACATTATTGCCTGGAGAGGGAGTCCCATTGGTATGCTGCCTTCGGCCAGGCTGTACTCAGTAATCTGTTCGGGATTTAAGCAACTCCTGCCCTCCAACCCATCTTCTGCGGCTACTGGGAGCTTGGTCTTCTGGGGACCAGGGGTCCTCGGGCTGTCTTCGGTTACCAGCAACTGGTCATGGCTCACTGTGCCATTTTTCTACAGGTTCTCGGTAGCCTGTAGCTGGGGATCCCATATGTAAGGACTGACTTCCTGCTTGTTCCTGGAGAAAGTGTAGTTACTCACCTGTAACAGATGTTCTCCAGGAACAGCAGGAATTAGTTCTCACAACCCGCCCACCTCCCCTTGGAGTTGCCCACTGTCCTTCATCTTTGCTTGAGCTATGTTGTCTGACTGATCAAGTAGGCACTCTTGGGCGGTAAGGGGACCACGCATGCGTGGTGGCATTCCAAAAGGCTTTCTTTGAAAGCTGGGAAAATGCTCTGCGCAAGTTCCATCGGTGCTGACGTCACCCATATGTGAGGACTGATTCCTGCTGTCCTTGGAGAACACCTGTTACAGATGAGTAACTACGCTTTCCCTCTGGTTGTGTACCAGTTCCTTTTCCTGCCTCAAGCTGGCGCTGTCTTCTGCTCTCCCTTCTTTTTGTCGAGGTTTACCTCGACCGGTGTTTGCACCCTTTTTCGCCCAGGAGTTGTTGACCCCGCCCAGGTGTATCTCACCATATCTCCTGGTGGCTTAAAAAAATGTGACCGCTGCAGTCAAATCATGTCTGTTTCGGACACCCACAACTGCTGCTTGCACTGCCTTGGTCCGGACCACGACAGTACTACATGTGAACTGTGTCAGGCCATGACCGAGAACCAACAAGAAGAGGTCAGAGCTGCAGGAGAAGATGTTCCCGCGGTCTGGCTCAGCCCCCGGCTTCCCCGACGCTGAGCCCCAAGCCGAGCACCTCTCATGAGGCCCAGGTGTCTTCGGAGTCCTCCTCCGTAAAGATGCCGGACCCTGAAAAGAAAAAGAAAAAAATCCTTGAAGCCAGTCTAGGTTCCACCGGGGAAACCCGGTATGGTCCCGCAGTGGGACTTGGGTGACTCTGAGCAGCACCCCCCCGCCCCTCCAAGGTCTCTAGGAAGGAGTTCACGGCCAGCGGCTAGAATGGCAGCCCTGGAGCAGAATATTTCTGCCATCCTGGCCATGCAGCAGGCTATGATGTCGGGGCAGATGATGCGGATGAACCTGACAACCGGGCCCCCAACTGCGGTGGTGTCCCCGGGGGTTGAGCAGGGCCCAGAGCGTCACTGGCCTCTGGCGAGCCCTCGGCACTGATTGAGGTCCAAATCCTTGGGTGTCCGGTCCTCCCCGGCTAGTTTCCAAGAGTCTGACCAAAGACCCACTGGGGGGGTCTTGATTCCTTGGAGCAGGTCTCGAAGTGCGGGAGTTCTGAGCCTCGAACTCCTTGACACCCTCTGGCTCAGACTTGGAGACATATATCAAGGCCTCGCCCAAGACCTCTTGACACCGAGACGTCCCCTTGGATCCATCTCCCCTGGAGCCCCTACACCATTCCCCACCCGAGGATGTGGTCTTCCATGATTTTGTCTGGGACACCGGGCCCACTTGGTCCCGACAGAGTCAGAGGAGGACCCACACACCAAAGAACTGGAGATCCTCCAGTAAGAATCCCCACCAAAGGAAGCTCTGTTGGTGCTGGTGCAACCCATCCTTGAGCGGCTTCTCCTGTGGCTGTGGGAAACTCTGGCCTCGGTGCTGATGGTCAGCGGATGCCTCGACACTATCTACCATGTCAAGAAGAGCCCAGGCTTCCAGAAGTCCCAACTCCCACACAATTCCATGGTGGTGGAGTCCTCAATGCAAAAACTGAAGAGCCAGAAGAATTATTCTTCTGTCCCCTCAGGCAGAAAGGCCAGAGCTCGATGCCCTAGGGTGCAAGTGCTTCCAGGGATCCATGCTGAGCTGCCGGGTACAGGCCTATGAGCTCTACATTGGCATGCACCTAAGGGGCCTCATTCAAGAGCTCGCTGGGTTCTCAGCAGAGCTCACCAGCGAACCCCTTCAGCATTTCCAGACCCTGATCGCTGCCATCCGGGACTGTTCCAAGTTCTTATCCTGCGCTGCCTGCGATGGTTTTGAGTCTGCAGCCTGGACTATGGCTGCAGGCATCGGTGCCTGACACCAAGCCTGTCTACAGACTTCGGACCTCGAGCAGTGGGTCCAGGAAAAGCTGCTGGACATCCCCTGCACCAGGGAGAGCCTGTTTGGAAAGCCTATGGCTGACAAGGCGGCAGAGATAGAGGCCGAGGTGGTGACCCGGCAGAGGCTCTCAAAGAAGACCTCTGCCCTTCTCCGAAAGAAAACATCAGGGAAAAAGCCACTTTTCTCAAGGAAGAAAGGTCCATTTCACCAAAGCCACCACTACTAAGCCTTCTCTGGCCAGCAGCAGCAGGGATCCCAGCCTAAAGGCCAGGAACACGGACTCAGGAAGCCAAAGGCCCGGAAAGCCGCAACCCTGGCTCCAGCTCAACCTGGAGGAAACTTTTGACTCCCAGGACAGGGCCTCCCTACCCCCTGGGAGACCCTCTCCAGCCCACAGAGGGCCGTCTGGCGCTCTTCACTCACAAGTGGGCCGAGTTCACTGCAGACCACTGGGTACTTCAGGTGGTGAGGGAGGGTTACCACCTCTGTCTCCAGCAGACACCACCGGGGTATTTTCAAGGAGAGCCAGTGCGGCCTCTCTTTCACCAGACCCTCTTGCTCTCAGAGCTTGTAGGTCTACTTAGGAACAAGACAGTGGAGCCTATACCCCAACACCTGTGGGGAAAGGGGTTCTACTCCAGATATTTCCTTGTTTCCAAAAGAATTGGGGGCTTCAGGCCTATTCTGGACCTACAAAACTTAAACAAGTTTCTGGTGAGGGAGAAGTTCAAGATACTCTCCCTTGGAACTTTGCTGCCCTACCTCCACCAGAGAGACTGGCTGTGCTCCTTGAATCTAAAGGATGCCTACACTCACATCCTGATTCACCCCTCACACAGGCAATTCCTAAGATTCGTGGTCTGAGAGGGCCACTACCAGTACAGGGTACTTCCCTTCGGTCTGGTCTCCTTACTTTCACAAAATGCCTAGCAGTATTGGCCGCACACCTGCGCCTACAAGGGGTGCTCTGAATGATTGGCTCATCAGAGGCAGTACAGCCGCAGAGGCCAACCAAGCCACAGAGCGTACCATCCTCCTCCTGCAGCACCTGGGGTTCACTATCAACTACCGCAATCACATCTCTCTCCAGCCCAAAATCTGGAGTTCATAGGTGCTTAGCTGGACACAGTGCAGACCAGGGCTCTCCTTCCTCCAAACAGGGCCGAATGCCTCATACAGCTGGCAAGAGAGATCCAACACCACAGAATGGTGCTGGCTTGCCACCTTTTCTTTATGGGCCACATGCTCTCTACCATCTATGTCACACACCTAGCCTGCCTGCACATGCGGACAGCCCAGTGGTGCCTGTGCTCACAGTGGACCCAGACATCAGGCAGGCTTTGAGACAGGGTCAGGATCACCCGCCAGCTGGCGATGTCCTTCTACTGGTGGCAAGACCAGCTCCACCCCCAGGTGGGAATGCTCTTCAGGGCGCTTTCACCACAGAGGGCCCTGAGCACAGATGCTTCCCTCTGGGGGTGGGGCGCTTACTGCGGAGCTCAGCACATGCAGGGCTGCTGGTCCCAGAAGGAGTCCCTGTTACAGATCAACCTCCTGGAGCTCCGGGCAGTCTTCCTAGTCCTACAGGTGTTCTACAGCCACTTGCAGCACCGACCTGTGTTGATCCAAACGGACAAACAGGTTGCAGTGTTCTATATCAACAAGCAGGGAGGCAAGGGCTTGTAGTCCTTCTGTCAGGAGGCGGTAGCTGCCCTCTCTTTTGCAGTGAGCAATGGCATGCTCCTACATGCAGTCTACCTCCTGGGCCAGGACAGCTTCCTGGCGGACAGACTCAGCAGAGTTCTGCGGCTACACAAGTGGCACCTTGACTCCACTGTGGCGGAGAGGCTCTTCCGCCTCTGGGGCTGGACCGAGATAGACCTGTTTGCCTCTCCAGACAACACGCAGTTGACTCGCTTCTGCTCCCATCAACCACACCCGGAGAGGGTAGCGACAGATGCCTTTCTGATCTCGTGGTTCAAGGGACTACTCTATGCGTTCCTGCCGACCCCTCTGGTTGCCAAGACTCTTCAAAGTCCAGAGCGAGAGGGCATCTCTGATACTGATCGCCCCCAGGTGGCCCAGGCAGCCCTGATTCCCCCTGCTACTCTCATTGGCGGCACTCCCAGTCCCACTGGGAAGAGCCCCAGACCTCCTGCATCCCAATGTGGGGTCGCTGACGCTGACTACATGGCTGCTGAGAGGATAGCCTTGGCCCACCTCAACCTGCCAAAGGAAGTTGAAGAGATCCTACTGGCCTCTAGAAAGCTCTCCACCAGAAGGGCCTACACCTTTAAGTGGCGGAGATTCACCGTCTGGTGCACAGAGAGGAAGGAGAATCCGTTCTCCTGCCACATATAGCTGGTGCTTTAGTACTTGGTGCCTCTATCGCGCCCGGGAGTGAAGTCTAACTCTGTCAGGGTGCACATGAGCACTATAGCTGCTCACCACCACCCAATCGAGGACAAGCCCCTCTCCAGCCAGCCTCTGGTCTCATGGTTCCTAAGGGGCCTTCTGCTATCCAAGCTTCCTCTCTGCCCCCCGGCGGTGGAGTGGGATCTCAACGTGGTGCTCTCCCAGCTTACCAGACTGCGGTTTGAGCCCCTGGCCACATACCACCTAAGGTACCTCTCCTGGAAGGTGGCCTTCCTGGTGGCCCTCACTTCAGCTCAGGTCAACGAGCTTCAAGCCTTGGTTGTGGACCCTCCATATACCAGGTTCTTCAAGAACAGGATAATGTCCTGCACTCACCCTAAGTTTTTTCTGAAGGTGGTATACCCGTTCCACCTCAACCAGGAAGTGGTACTCCCCACCTTCTACCTGCGGCCTCACGCTGGCAAAGAGGAGCTCATACTCCACACGCTGGATTGCAAATGGGCCCTGTCCTTCTATTTACAGCGGACCCAGGGCCACCACAAAGCAATTCAGCTTTTCATGTCTTATGACCCCAGCAGACTGGGCTTCCTTTGACCAAGCACACCTTGTCCTCTTGGGTAGCAGACTGTATTACCCTCGCCTATGAGTGAGCAGGCCTCTCCCTTGAGCACCGGATCATGGCGCATCGTGTGAGGGTGATGGCCCCGTCTGTGGCCAACCTCTGCTCTGTGCCGGTGACAGATCTGCAGAGCGGCGACTTGATCTTCAATTCACACATTCGCAGCTCACTACTGCCTGGAGAGTGAGACCTGCAGGGACAGTGCCTTCAGCCAGGCAGTACTCCGTAACATTCTTGGGGTGTAGGCAAATCGTGCCTTCCGACCTGCTGTGTTCAGGCTACCGGAGTGATAGTGTCACTGGATGCTAGGATCTTGCAGAGTCCCTCAGCAGGGACTCACCTCCTGCAACTCACTGTTACCTAACTAGTCACTGCTGATGCTGTCGTGGTTCAGTCCTTGGCAGACTGGAGCTAGGGAGTCCCATATGTGAGGACTGACTTCCTGTTTGTCCTGGAGAAAGCATAGTTACTCAGCTGTAACAGGTGTTCTCTGGGAGCAGCAGGAATTAGTCCTTACAACCCTTCCTCCTCCTCCCTTAGGAGTTGCCTTCCCTACCTTATTTTAGTTCTTACTGCCGTCTTAGCTATGTTATTGGCTGAGCAAGATGGCACCCCTTGGTGGGAAGGGGAACATGTATGCATGGTAGCATTCCCAAAAGCTTTCTTTGAAAACTGGGGAAATGCTCTGTGCGTGCTCCGTTGGCAACAACATCGCCCATATGTGAGAACTGATTCCTGCTGTTCCTGGAGAACACTTGTTACAGGTGAATAACTATGCTTTTTTGAAGTGCCAGTAATACTTTGGTTGGGACCTTGATCAGTAGTGCCAGAAAGAGGAATAGTAGTCTAGCCAGTACATTAATTTTAATTATTGCTATCCTGCCAAGCCACACAGTATGTAACCTCACCCACCAGCACAGGCCTCTACCTATGTCTTTAATAATAGCAGTATAGTTCAGCTCAAGCATGTCTCTTCTTTCTTGCAATATGGACTTCCAGGTAGCTCTGTGATCCTTTTGCCCACTTTATCTTTATTAACACTTGATATGCAGCTCTAGACTTTAGGGTATCAGAGCAGTTTACAATTTCCAAAAAACAGCTGTATAGAAAATAGAAAAGAACGCCATAATCAAGACAGGACAGAATAAGGAGAGAAGCAGAGGAGCGTAGGCAAAGCAGGAGGGCAGTCAGCTAGAGATAGAGGGGGGAGGTCAAAGGCAAGTTGGAATAGGTGGGTTTTTAGCATGGATTTGAATCTGGAGAATGACAGTTTGGAACATAAGGTGAGTGGCAGAGAGTTCCATAGAGCAGGGCCACGAAAAAAGAAGGCAGAATGCTGTGTTTGTTGTAAGTGTGCCAGAGATACTGAGGGAAGTGCTAGACGATGGACATGGAGTGACCTAAGAAGACGGGGTGGGGGGAGGGTGCGGAACTGAAGGAGATCAGCCAAATGTGTGTAGTGTGAAGAGCACGGTGAACCACGGTAAGAATTTTATAGTCGATATGATACTTAAGGAGTAGCTAGTGGAGGTTGATGACAAGGGGTGTGATATGGTCACGGCAGGAGGAGGAGATAAGTAACCACGCAGCTGTGTTTTGCAGGAGTTGGAGACGGCGAAGCTAGAGGTGAAGGGAGGCCAGCAAGTGTGGAGTTGCAATAGTCAAGTCTGGATATTACCAGTGACAAAAGAAGGGTTGTGAGGGAATGAGTATCAAGAAAGGAACGTATTGCACGGATCTGGCAGAGGGCAAAAAAGAAATGTTGAACTAAGAAGGCCAAGTGATTGTGGAATGATGAAGATGAATCAATAATGACTCCAAAATACCGGAGCGATTGCACTAGTGGGATGGGGGAATGGGCCAGGAGGGGAGCCATAACAGGACACAGGAGATTAAAAGTGAGCCAAATTGCAGCACTCTTGGAGTTGAGGTGCAAGCAATTTGTGATAAGCCAGGAGGAAGCATCTGATAAGCAGGAGTTCAGGAGAGTTAAATCAGGGGCGTGAAAGCTGGTGTGATATAGAAGCATAATATCGTCGGCATAGAAATAGGCAGAGATGCCAGACTGTTGGATTATGAGGGCAGGAGCGGCCAGGAAGATATTAGACGAGGGGGGCCAACACAGATCCTTGGGGGGACACTGCACGTGAGAGGAACAGACAGGGGCATCTGACTTGTCTCCTTGTGTATCTTCAGGATGTTCACGTAGCTCCTGTTGACTTTGAATCTCACTCTAGGTCTCTCATATAGTGCTTCCACCCATTTCCTAAAGTTGTTGCCCAGGCCCATCCTCTTCAGCACCCTGAACATGAATTCCCATTCCACCCTGTTGAAAACTTTCTTGTCATCTACCTTTAGGAGCATCGCTCGATTCTTACCCCTCTCTGTTCTCCACATTAGGTTCAGCAGCCATCGTATATTGTCACTGGCTTGCCTCCCTAGTATGAATCTGGATTGGTTTTCATGAAACAGTCCTGCCATCACCTCCTGAAGTCTGTTTGCTAGCACCTTTTCTAGCAGCTTAGCATCTACATTGATCATTGAGATGGGTCGGTATGATCCGCATACGTTTGGGTCTTTCCCTGATTTAAAGATTGGTAGGCTTTCCCTCTCCAGAACCCGGTTCACGACCTCTACCAGCAGTGGGGCCAGTGCCTCTCTGAATTTCTTGTAGAACAGACGGGAAGCCGTCCAAACCTGGGGCCTTACTGTCTTGTAGGGACCCCATTGCCTTCAGTATCTCCTCTACTGACACTGGTTTGTCTAACCTTTCCTTGGCCTCCTCTGCTAGTTCATTTACCTCACACTCCTATGGGTATTCTTCAATTTCTCTCTCTCCTTGCCACATACCTACCTCATGTACAGTTTTCCATAGAATTCCTGGAAGGCCCCCTGGATCCCATCAAAATCTGCCACTAATTTCCTCTTCCTGTCTCGCACTTGGGCATTTTGCTTCTTGTGGGCTTTCAGCCTCTGGGCCTTTAGTCTACTGGCTTTTTTTCCCGTATTCAAACCATTGTTGCTTTGAGCTTTCTAGGTGAAACACACACTGTTTAGCACCTAGGTCCCTAATTTCTGCTTTCAGGTGTCCTAATTCTCTTTTTCCCTGCTTTGTGGATTTTGCCTTCTGTACCCTTTTCAGTTTTTGAATCCTCTCCCTCAATACCTTCTGTTTCCCAGCCTTTCATTTTTTTTGTCTTGGGCTGCTATTGAGATTAGTTGACACTTAACTACTGCTTCTATTCGATCCCATATATTACGTGTGGGAAACTACCCCACCTCCGTTAATCTGGAAGTATTCCTGCAATCTCTTTTGGATTTGAGAGGTATTCTCGGGGATTTCTAGTAAGGATTCATTCAGGTTCCAGAACTGCATTCCCTCCCTCCCTTTCTTTTCCCATAGTCAATTCTATAACCACTGGGGCCTGGTCGGGCCATGTGATCGTGGAGATACGCATTTCACAAATTTTGGTCATGAGCTCCATATCTACTAGAAATATGTCAATACGGTTATATGATTTGTGAGTGTGAGTAGAATGTGTAATCTCTTATGCCTGTTTCTTTTCCTCCACACATCCTCTTTGTACTGCCTGGCCAGGTAGTGTAGCTTAGCCCTATGTGTTTTACCTCCTTCCCTCTTGAGGAATATTAAAATCTTCTCCTACCACTATTTTTTCCCCCCAAACCTCTCCAGTTTTTTATTCATATCTTCAAAGAAATTCCCCTGTCTCCCTCATTTGGTGTGTATATACATACTAGGACTACTATCTGACCATTCAGCTTTACATCCATTATTAGGTACCTGCCATTCTCATCTTTGCTGATTTAGTTTATCACCAGAGAGTATTGGCTTGCAAAGAGGAATCTCCAGGAACAAGCAGGAATGTAGTCTTCACATATGGGTATCGTTGGTACCGACGGAGCCTGCGCGGGAATGCGCCCCAGCGTCCAATAGGAACGCTTTTTGTGAGCATCCCTCAGCACATGCGCGCTGCCTTCCCGGCTTTCCAACTGTCCCTCTTCAGTTCTTTGCTTTCCGCGGAGCTGACAGGACACATACGCTGTCACCGCAGAAAATTTCTTCTTTAAACTTGTTTTCTTGTGGTCGCGCCAGCCTCCGCACGACACCTATCGGTACCACCGGTTCTTTCTTTCTTTAAAAAAAAAAAAAAAAAATATATATATATATTTTTTTAACTGTTTCTCTTTTTCTTTTGGTGCTAGGCGCCATTTTGGGCATTAGGCCCCATTTTTCCCAAAAGATGGAAAAACCAGCTAGTGGTTTAAAAAAAAAAAAGTGCTAAATGTGGCGGTACCATCTCCGTCACCGACACCCATGACTGGTGTCTAAAATGTTTAGGCCCTGACCATTCTCCATCTGAGTGTTCCTCCTGTATGGGTATGACTAAAAGAGGAAGACAGAACCGAGCTGCAAAGCTCGGTACCCTCTTTTCTTCGGATACCAGGTCCATTGCATTGACTTCTTCAAGAGCCTCATCTTCCTCCCATGGATCTCAGGTAACTAAACATAAGAGCCGGTCCTCAAAGGGTAACTCTCCTTCAAAGCATCGAGAGGCCATTGGCATTGCCCTTGAGGAAACTATACCGGCAAATCAGCCCCGGCGGGAGGCTTCGGCCTCCAAAGCATCAACGGGGTTCCAGGATGTTCTCGAGGCTTCGACCTCGGCAGAACTATTGGTGCCATGCTCAGGGGTTCCGGCCGCTTTTACTGGTACCGATACCCAGGCATCAGCAGCATCGATAGACCAGAGATTCCTCGCTATCGAACGCAGTCTTGCAGCTCTCCTTACAGCTGCAGTACCGTTGACACCAGTGGTTCAACGGGCACCAGTACCGACGCCGGTACCAGCACTGGTACAGATACCGGTACCAGCACCGACGATACCGGCCCCGGTGGGAATCCTTCCCATGCAGACTTTTTCTGGCATCGACAGATCGGTACCGGACCAATTCGTATGAACATCGCTTTGCATGAACATCGGGATCAGAGATACTTCGAATCCTCTGATTCCGATGACTCTGATAATTCTGCTGGTACCAGAGTGTTTCTCCCGGAAGACTCCTCTTCTCCCCAATGCAGAATGTCTCCTCCGGAAGACATGTCTTTTCAGAATTTTATTCATGATGTGGCCCGAGGCCTTTCAATCACTGTAGCTCCTGAAAAAGAACCTAGAGCAAAGGAATTGGAAATTCTCCAATACCCTAAGGCTCCCAAGGAAGCAGCCACTCTGCCCATTCATGAAATTCTTCATGATTTGATGCTCAGAATGTGGGAGACACCTTTGACCACATCTCCTCATTCTAGGAGACTCGATACCATATATCGAGTTCCACCATGTCCTGGTTTTCAAAAGACTCAGCTGCCACATCATTCAATAGTAGTGGAGTCAGCCATGCGTAGGATGAAAAGTGCAAAGAGGCATGCATCCAATCCTCCAGGTCGTGAATGCAGGACTCTTGACGCTTTTGGGCGTCAAACTTTTCAGGCTTCCATGCTTTCAGCTAAGATCAGCTCATATATTTTATATATGGGAATGTTCCTCAAAGAGGTCACAGGAGATTTGGAGCTTATGAGCCCTCTTCTCCCTGAGGGCAAACAGGACTTTCTCACTCTGGTCAAGCATGCTCAAGACGTTGCCAAGTTTGTAAACCGTGCAGCCTTTGACTGCTTTGAATGCATCAGCAGAACCTCTGCTATTGCCTATTGGTGCACGTCGGATTGCCTGGCTTCAGGCATCAGACTTGGAGATTTGGGTACAGGATAAATTGGGTAACATCCCTTGCACCGGAGAAAACCTCTTTGGCAAGACTTGGCAGGAGAAGGCTAATGAGATAGATACTGACAATCTCACTTTAGACAGATTGTCAAAATCTACAGCCACTCCAGCCAAAAAGAAACCCTTTTTAAAACCCTTTTTTAGCAAAAAGAGGAAGTTTTATCCATCCTATACCCAGCAAGGGCAAGCTCAGGGTCAAATTGCCCAGAAGGGTCAACCAGCTCCACAGGTCCAGCCCCCTCAAGGGCTTTGATTCCTTCATAGAGAACTTAGCCTTCCTGCCTTTGAAGGGGCCAGAACCCTTAAACATTCCAGTCAGGTTGTGTTATTTTGCCAACAGACGGCACCAAATAACAACAGAAAACTGGACTCTGTCCATTGTGGGAGAGGGGGGTACAAGCTACATTTTCACAGTATGCCCCCTCCTACAATCGTAAGACAGTTGAATTCCCAAACCTCTACAGGCAGTCTACTAGATCAAGAGGTCTCAACTCTCCTTGCTCAAGGAGCAATAGAGGACGTGCCCATTCTTCAGCAGGGTTCTACTCCTCCTATTTTCTTATTCCAAAGAAAACAGGAGGACACAGACCCATTCTAGACCTCGGAGAATTGAACAAATATCTGTTCCGAGAAAAGTTCAAAATGATTTTGCTGGGAACTCTTCTGCCATACCTTCAAAGTCAGGATTGGCTTTGTTCTCTAGATCTAAAGGATGCATGTACTCACATCCTGATCCATACAGATCACAGGAAATTCTTCCGATTCCTTTTCAAGGGAAAACATTTCCAATACACACAGGGTTCATCCCTTTGGTCTGGCTTCGGCACCAAGAGTATTCACGAAATGCATGGCAGTAGTAGCTGCATTTCAGCGAACCCTGGGAATATTCGTCTTCCCTTACTTGGACGACTGGCTCATTCGAGCCCCCACGGTTCCAGAAGCCAGATCTGCACTGTCTCGCACAATGCAAATCCTTCAATACTTGGGATTGGTCATAAACCTCCCAAAATCCCAACTTGCTCCATCTCAGTCCCTAGAGTTCATAGGAGCTCGTCTAGATACCAGACAGTCAGGGGCTTTTCTCCCACAACCCTGCTGTCTTCGTATAATGCAGCTAGCTTCTCAAGCAGCGGTGAAGTCCTCCCTAACTGCTCAAGAACTACAACAACTATTGGGACATATGGCATCCACGGTTCATGTGGTTCTTTATGCTCGCCTTCATATGCGAGCAGCCCAGTGGACCCTATCCACACAGTGGACACAGGCCACAGGACGTCTGTCAGACAAGATCTCAAACTCACGACGACTGATCTTGTCCGTACAATGGTGGCAATCACTGGAAAATCTTCTAGTGGGGTCTCCTTTCCAGCAACCCCTATTCCAGGCCACCCTAACAACAGATGCATCACAGGTGGGATGGGGAGCATACCTGCATCATCTCTCTACCCAGGGTACCTGGACTCCACAGGAGGCTTGTCTTCACATAAACCTCCTGGAACTCGGAGCAATCTATCTAGCTCTTCGAGTATTCCATGCCCAGCTCAGCTACAAGACAGTCCTAGTCCAAATGGACAATCAAGTAGCTATGTTCTACGTGAACAAGCAGGGCGGAACAGGCTCTGTCGTTATGCAATGAAGCTTTACGACTATGGGCCCTCGCCAGAGAGCATCAAATTCACCTTCTCATGGTATATCTTCTAGGCATTCAAAACCTTTGGGCAGACAAACTCAGCCGAGTACTGCTGCCTCACGAACGGTCTCTCCACCTAGACCATTTGGCCAAGATATTTCAAATCTGGGGAACCCCAGACATAGACCTATTTGCAAGTCCACTGAATGCCAGACTTCCCCGGTTCTGTTCCAGGATTCCGGCTCAAAATTGCCAGACAAGGGACGCCTTCCTTCTTCACTGGGGTCACGACTTCCTCTATGCCTTCCCACCCATTCCCCTCATCCCCAAAACACTCTTCAAGCTTCAGCGAGACAGAGGTCGTATGATCCTCATTGCACCACGGTGGCCATGTCAAATGTGGTATCCCCTGCTTCTACATCTCTCTCAAGCTGCACCTCTGGAGTTAGGCTATGCTCCAGATCTCCTCTCCCAAGAGAACGGGATGCTATGGCACCCGAATCCCCAGTCCTTACATCTCAGGGCCTGTTTGCTGAAAGCTTAGACCTTCAGGATCTTAACCTTTCCCAAAAGGTAAAGGATATCCTTCAAGCTTCTAGAAAACCTTCCACAAGACGTTCTTACGCCTTCAAGTGGAAACGTTTTACTATATGGTGTTCACAGAAGGGGTTAAACCCCCTTAATGATACCTTTGGAATCGATATTAGAGTATCTACTTTATTTATCAAAATCTCCAGGAACAAGCAGGAATGAGTCTTCACATATGGGTATGTCGGTACCGACGGAGTCCGCGCGGGAACACTTCCCAGCATCCAATCAAAGAGCTTTTGGAAGCATCCCACCATGCCTGCGTGCTGCCTTCCCGCCTTTCCCAACTGCCTCTCCTTAGTTTTCGTTTTTCCGCGGAGCCAGCAGGACGTCCTCCTGTCACCGCAGAAAATTTTGTTTTATTTCTTTATTTTTCTTGTGGTCGCGGCTGTCTCCCCGATGCTACCGGTACTGCCGTGTTTTCTTTTCTTTTCTTGTGAAATTTTCCTTTTTCGAGGACTATTTTTTCTTCATAGTGTCTCAGGCCTTTAGGCCTCTTCTTTTTCCTTCATGGAACCGCCGGCCACTTCCTCCAGGAAATGTTCAGACTGTGGCGGTACAACTTTATTTTTAGACCCTCAAAGCCGGTGTCTAACCTGTTTGGGGCCTGACCTTTTTCCTCCGGAGCCTTTGGGCAACAGTTTGGTGAGAAGAGGGTTTCAACATCGAGATTTCCTCGATACCCGGTTCCCCTTCAACTTCAGGGCACTGTCCTTTTCTTCTTCTACACAGGTTCAGGTAACCCACAAACAGTCTGTTAAGACTAGCCAGTCCTCGAGTGGTAGGTCTCATGCACAGCATGTAGACGGCTCCGGCCTTGCCCTCGAGGGCCCACTGGCTTCAAAACCCCGGCGGGAGTCTTCGGTCTCCAAAGTGTATAAGGGGTTTCAGGTTGTTCCTGGGGTTCACCCCCCACAGAACATACCTGAGCCGTGTCCGGTGGTGGCATCCGCTTTGAGCGGTACCGATACCCCGGCTCCGGCACTGGTGTTGGATGAAACACTCCTCACCAGGGATAGTCATCTGGCGTCCTCGGTACCTTCGGGTCCAGTGGCTATTCCCCAGGCTGACTTTCCGGTATCGGTACCGACACCGATACGACCACCGATGTCGGTACCCTCCAGATGTGCATTGATAGACTCGCTTCCTTCGATGCCGAGTCTGGAATCGATTTCAAGTCTGGAGGATTGGGTACCGACTCGCCTTGGTACCGGCTTCTCTCGGTACCAAAGGCTCAGTTCCGATGATTCCGATCCGCAACTCTCGGTTCCTCCGATGCCGTTTGAGTTGCCACTGGTTGGCCTTCATCCACCGGTATCAGACACGGTGCCGAACTCGGTACCGATATCCACATCACCTATCTCCAGGAACAAGCAGGAATGAGTCCTCACATATGGGTACGTCGGTACCGATGGAGCCTGCGCGGGAAAGCTCCCCAGCTTCCCAGAAGGAAAGCTTTTGGGGCCTCCCACAGCGCATGCGCGCTGCCTTCCCGCCTTCCTGACCAACTCTCCTCAGCTCCAGCATCGACATCATCCAGGTCTTCCTCTCCTGATGGATCTCAGGTAACCAAGCATTCTTCCGGCAGGTCCTCAAAGGGCAAATCTCCCTCTAAGTATCGAGATGCCCCTGGGCTTGACCCTGAGGATCCTGCCCCAGCCAAACAACCCCGGCGGGAAGCTCCGGCTTCCAAAGCTCCTCCTATGGGGTTACAGGTTGACATCGATGGCACGGCCTCGACCGATCACCTGTTAGACTGCTCTGGGGTACCGGCTCAATCTTCCGGTACTGACATCCAGGTGGTCGTGGCGTCTATGGATCATACAGTTCAATCCATTCAGCAGGCCATAATGGCTTTCATTAGAGCTGCGATGCCTTTGGTACCGCAGCCAGCGGTACCGACTCCGGTTCCGGTACCACAACCGATACCGGTACCCAGGGCATCCACATCAACCAGGATACCGGTTCCGGTTCCCGGTGACGGGGTTTTTCCCGATACCGATCCGGTTCCGGGTACCCCCGATGTGGATACCGGTCGATACGCTTATCGATCCCTGGAAGCGAACAGACGATACTTCGAGTCTTCTGATGATTCTGATTCATCAGATGACTCTGCTGAAGTATCTCTTACTCTTCCTGAAGAGCCCTCTTCTCCAAAGAGGAGAATGTCTCCTCCAGAGGATTTGTCCTTTCAAGACTTCATCATTGAAGTAGCTAAAGGTCTCTCTATTTCAGTAACCTCTGAAAAAGAACCTAGAGCAAAAAAAATTGATATTTTGGGATACTCCAAGGTTCCCAAAGAGGCAGTCACCTTGCCCATTCATGAAATTCTTCAAGAACACATGATGGACTTATGGGAGACTCCTCTCACCCTATCTCCACATTCTCGTCGTTTGGATACCATGTATCGTGTCCCTCCTTCTCCTGGGTTTCAAAAAACTCGGCTCCCTCACCACTCTATTGTGGTGCAGTCAGCTATGAAAAGGATAAAGAGTACCAAAAGACACTCTTCTACTCCTCCAGGAAGAGAATGTAGGACTTTGGATGCTTTAGGTAGAAAAATCTTCCAAGCCAGTATGCTTATTGCCAGAATTAATTCATACAGCCTCTATATGGGCATGTTTCTGAAGGAGATTGCATTAAAGATGCACCATTTTCTCCCCTTTATCCCAGAGGATAGAAAGGAGGAGTTCCTTCTTTTGCTAAAGCATACCCAAGATATTTCAAAGTTCTCCAACTGAGCAGCCTTTGACTCCTTTGAGGGTGCTAGCAGAGCCTCAGGTATTGCCATAGCTGCTCGCAGAATTGCTTGGCTCCAGGCCTCTGACCTAGAACCCTGGGTCCAGGATGGGTTGGGAAATCTGCCCTGTACAGGTGAAAATCTGTTTGGTAAGGAGTGGCAAATCAAAGCCACTCAAATGGATGCAGAAAATGCTGCTTTAGATAGACTTTCTAAGTCTACCTCTACTCCTGTCAAGAAAAAGTCTTTTAAGAAGCCTTTGTACAAGAAGGCCAGATTATCTACAAATACTGGCCAACAATCTTCTGCAGTTCGCTTTGCTCCTAAGCGTCAGCAACCTAAACAGGCCAGGGCAAAACCTGCAGGGACTGCTACAGCCCAGCAGTCCCAACCCCCTCAGGGTTTTTGACTTTATACTAGAGAACTTAACCTTTCTGGCTCTACAACAACCAGAGCCTCTCACCATTCCAGGAAGGTTAACTCATTTTGCTCCGAGATGGGAGCAAATCACATCAGAACAGTGGACCCTCTCTATCATCAGAGAGGGCTACAAACTACATTTCTCCAGCCTTCCTCCCCATACCATGGTGAGACGTTTCAATTCTCCCCCATCTCTCCTAGACCTGTTGGGTCAGGAGGTGACCACCCTTCTCGCCCAAAGGGCAATAGAAGAGGTTCCTCTTCTTCAACAGGGGTCAGGGTTTTACTCCCCTTATTTTCTCATTCCCAAGAAAACAGGGGGGTACAGACCCATTCTAGATCCGAGAGAATTGAACAAATTCCTATGCAAGGAGAAATTCAAGATGCTTTCTCTAGGTACTCTCCTTCCATACCTGCAGAGTCAGGATTGGCTTTGTTCTCTAGATCTCAAGGATGCATGCACACATATACTCATCCATCCATCTCACAGAAAATTCCTACGGTTTCTGTTCCAGGGAAAACATTTCCAATACAGAGTACTTCCCTTTGGTCTAGCCTCTGCTCCAAGAGTGTTTACCAAATGCATGGCAATAGTGGCTGCATTTCTACGCGCCCTGGGAATTTTTGTCTTCCCATACCTGGACGACTGGCTCATCCGAGCTCCATCTCAGTCCGAGGCTCCGACTTCCCTGGACCGCACCAGACGCATTCTGCAGTATCTGGGACTTGTGATCAATCTGCCAAAGTCTCAACTCATCCCTACTCAGTCCCTGGAATTCATAGGGGCCTGGTTAGATACCACCACTGCAAGGGCCTACCTTCCTCAGGCCCGTTGCCAACGTCTAGTGCACTTAGCCTCCCAGACTCAGTCCAGAAGCCACTTGACTGCCAGGGAGATGCTACAACTATTAGGCCACATGGCCTCCACAGTACATGTGGTGCCTTATGCTCGCCTACATATGAGAGCAGCTCAATGGACTTTGTCCACCCAGTGGACTCAAGTATCAGGAGCTCTCTCAGACCAAATAGCAACCTCCAAGCGTCTCTTTTGGTCTCTCCAATGGTGGATGTCCACTCTAAATCTGTTGTTGGGGGCCCCCTTCCAACCATTGTTGCCCCAAGCAACCCTCACAACAGATGCCTCCCAATCAGGTTGGGGAGCTCATCTACAGGACCTATCCACCCAAGGCACTTGGTCTCCACAGGAGACCTCCCTTCATATCAACCACTTGGAACTTCAAGCAATCTTTCTAGCTCTCAGAGTTTTTCATACCCTCCTCAGCAACATGACAGTCCTTATTCATACGGACAATCAAGTAGCCATGTTTTACATAAACAAACAAGGAGGGACTGGCTCTCTGTCGCTTTGCAACGAAGCTCTAAGATTATGGGCCTTCGCCAGAGAGCATCAAATCCATCTCCTGGCAGTATATCTTCCAGGAATCCAAAACTCTTGGGCAGACAGTCTCAGTCGAGTTCTGCTTCCACACGAATGGTCCCTGCACATGGATCAGGTACTCAGAATCTTCCAGAAATGGGGAACCCCGGACATAAACCTCTTTGCAAGTCCGTGGAATGCCAAACTTCCCCGGTTCTGTTCCAGAATTCCGTGTCAGGGAGTTCAGGCCAAGGATGCCTTCCTCCTTCATTGGGGTCAGGGCTTCCTGTATGCCTTTCCACCCATTCCTTTGATTCCCAAGACTCTGTTCAAACTTCAAAGGGATCAAGGGTCCATGATCCTCATAGCTCCACGCTGGCCACGCCAAGTGTGGTACCCTCTACTTCTGCATCTCTCCCAAGCCCCCTCCCTGGACTTGGGAGCGGCTCCAGACCTTCTGTCTCAGGAGGAGGGGACTTTGTGGCACCCAAACCCCAAGTCCCTTCACCTCAGAGCTTGGTTACTGAAGGCCTAGACCTTCAGGACTTCAGTCTTTCGCAGCAAGTGAAGGATATCCTCCATGCCTCTAGGAAACCTTCCACTAGGCATTCTTACGCTTTTAAATAGAAAAGATTTTCCATTTGGTGTGCTCAAAAGGGTCTTGACCCTCTAGCACTCCCCTTGAATTCTCTATTGGAATATCTCCTGCATCTCTCCAATGCAGGACTCAAAACAAATTCAGTACGGGTCCATTTGAGTGCTATCTCAGCATCTCTTAAACCGCTCAATGGACAACCTATCTCCTCTCATCCTCTTATCGCAAGATTCATGAGAGGCCTAACTTTGATTAAACCTCCCATTCGACCTCCTCCGGTGGCTTGGGATTTAAATTTGGTTCTTGGTCAGCTTATGAAGCCACCTTTTGAACCCTTGGCCACTACCTCCTTGAAATTTCTTTCCTGGAAGGTTATTTTCCTTATTGCAGTCACCTCAGCTCGCCGTATCAGTGAACTTCAAGCTCTAGTGGCTAATCCACCTTCTGGTTCCATCATGATAAGGTGGTCCTTAGGACCAATCCCCACTTTATGCCTAAAGTGGTCTCCCCTTTTCATCTTAATCAAGAGGTATATTTACCTCTCTTTTTTCCAGCTCCTCATGCATCCAGTGCAGAGAGGAACCTTCATACTCTAGATTGTAAAAGAGCTCTTGCCCCTTTTACCTCCACAGGACACAGCAACATCAAAAGTCTTCTCAGCTTTTTGTTGCTTTTGATCCTTCTCATATAGGACTTCCAGTCTCTAAAAGAACACTGTCCAATTGGATTGCTCAGTGTATCTCTTTTGCTTACCAGAGTAAGAACCTTTCTCTGGAGGGCCATGTCACCGCTCACAATGTGAGGGCCATGGCCACCTCTATGGCTCATCTAAATTCTGTGTCCATCGACCAGATCTGTCGAGCAGCCACCTGGGCCTCGGTTCATACCTTTACAGCCCATTACTGTTTGGACAAGGACTCCCGCCGGGATGCCTTGTTTGGTCAGGCTGTCCTCAGACACCTGTTCCATTCTTTAACAGCTCCAGCCCACCTTCCCTGAATGGATGCCTGAGATCCATAGGAAGATGAGGAACCCTTCAGGGTCTCATACCCTTGAGGGGATCTCCCGGGCATCTTAGCTAGGGAGTCCCCATATGTGAGGACTCATTCCTGCTTGTTCCTGGAGATAGCACAGTTACTTACCTGTAACAGGTGATCTCTGGGAACAGCAGGAATTAGTCCTCACAACCCACCCACCTCCCCTAGGAGTTGTATCTCTCTCTCTCTTTCCTTTCCTCTCTCTATTGTCTCAGCTTTAAACTCAAACTGAGGAGAGTTGGTCAGGAAGGCGGGAAGGCAGCGCGCATGCCGCTGTGGGAGGCCCCAAAAGCTTTCCTTCTGGGAAGCTGGGGAGGTTTCCCGCGCAGGCTCCGTCGGTACCGACATACCCATATGTGAGGACTAATTCCTGCTGTTCCCAGAGATCACCTGTTACAGGTAAGTAACTGTGCTTTGCGGTCGGTGCCTGCTGTGCTTCGTTCATCAGGCTCATTGCCCTCTATACCGAGTTTGCAATTGATCTCTAGTCTGGAAGACTGGGTACCAGCACGCATGGGTACCGACACCGATCGGTACCACAGGCTTGGTACCGAGGATGGCTGCCGGAGGTTTTTGATTTCCTCGGTACCGTTTAAGCTGTCATCGATGGCTACTCCGATGTCTGTGTCGCCTTCGGCTCCGACATCGGTACCGGTGTCGGCATTGCTACCGGTATCCACAGTGGCATCGTGGCCAGCTCCTGCCCTGCTTCTTTCAATAGGATCGCTCTCTTCTATACCAGGCTTGGAGTCGATACCTGGCATGGACGATGAGGTACTGACGGATGCTTCTCCTGACAGCCAGTACCAGCAATCTTCCTTTAAGGATACCACCCTGCACCATGCAGGACCTTCTATTCCTATATATTTGGATAGATCCTTCGGTGCTCAGGCTAGTTCTTCTGATCTAACCTGCCCAAAGGAGATTCCAGTTGGAGATCCCTCTTTTCAGAGTTTTCTCCTGCAGATAGCAAGATCACTTGCTATTCCTATCCCTGGACACGATCCTGCACAAGGCTCTGTTCCTACCAAAGCAAAGGAGAACATAATGCTTCCTTTGCATCATTCCTTGCAGGATCTCCTTCTAGGTCTGTGGGAAGCTCCTTTAAGGGTACCCTCACTTTCTACAGCGACCGATCTCCTATATCAGGTGCCCCCCTCTCCAGGGTTTCAAAAGACTCAACTTCCTCATCATTCCATAGTAGTGGAATCAGCACTGAGGCGAGTAAAGAGTAAGAAAAAGCACTCTTCTTATCCGTCGGGTCGGGAATCTAGGACACTAGATGCCTTTGGACGTCAAACCTTCCAGACATCTATGCTTTCTGCAAGAATTCTCTCATATATTTTTTATATGAGTCTATCTCTTGAGGAGGTCACAAAGAAATTACATCTTTTGACTCCTTCCAGATTCCAAGAGTGCAGACTATTCCTCACTGCTTACGCATATCCAGAATATCTCTTGGTTTCTTTCTCGTGCTTCCCTAGACTCTTTTGAGTCTGTTAGCAGGACATCTGCTATAACTATAGGGGCACGACGTAGAGCCTGGCTCCAAGCTTCAGACTTGGACAAATGGGCACAGCAAAGACTGGGACATACTCCTTGCACTGGAGAAAATCTCTTCAACAAGGAGTCTTTACGTCAGGTTACTCAGTTGTCCACTGATTTACCTGTTCCTAGGGGTTGTTCTACACCTTCTTTTGTCCCAGTAGGTAGGAAATGTCTTACCAAACTTTCTTCCCATACGAGGAGAAGGTTTTATTCATCACCTGCCCATCATACAGATGTTCCCAAACAGGGGAACCATCGTCCTGGTCTGAAGAATCCAGCTTCAGCAACTTTTTCAGCTTTTTAAGCTTCAGCAACTCCTGCCTTCCATCTGCTCTCCTCCGTCCGAGGATCGAGCGGCAGGAGCACCGGACCTCCCCCTGCACACGTGCTGCCCAATCGGGGCTGCCTGCGGCCTACATTTAAAGAACGCCATCGGGCACAGCGGTCCTTTCAGCTTCAGCAACTCCTGCCTTCCATCTGCTCTCCTCCGTCCGAGGATCGAGCGGCAGGAGCACCGGACCTCCCCCTGCACACGTGCTGCCCAATCGGGGCTGCCTGCGGCCTACATTTAAAGAACGCCATCGGACACAGCGGTCCTTTCAGCTTCAGCAACTCCTGCCTTCCATCTGCTCTCCTCCGTCCGAGGATCGAGCGGCAGGAGCACCGGACCTCCCCCTGCACACGTGCTGCCCAATCGGGGCTGCCTGCGGCCTACATTTAAAGAACGCCATCGGACACAGCGGTCCTTTCAGCTTCAGCAACTCCTGCCTTCCATCTGCTCTCCTCCGTCCGAGGATCGAGCGGCAGGAGCACCGGACCTCCCCCTGCACACGTGCTGCTCAATCGGGGCTGCCTGCGGCATACATTTAAAGAACGCCGCCAGGTGCGCCCGCGCCTGAGGGCCTCGCCAGAGGGCCCTTGGGCGGGGACCTCTAAAACTGCACTACCAGAAGAGCACTCTTCAAAGCATCAGCAGCTATCAGCCAGACTCCTCGATTAAACACACCAACCTCATCAGAAGAGATCACCGATCTACCAAACAAGAACCATATAACCACCCAGCTGGAGCTCCCATATGGTCGAGCTCGCTTCCACCATCAACCAGACCAACCACCGACCACAGCAAGTATATCACCTAAATGAACTGACTATAACTGTGACTACTAGCACACCTAATAATACTGTCGCCAGTAATTTCTATTCATATCCTGCTATCAGTTTAATACACCGTTGTCAGTAACCTTATATATCACTGTCAGTACTATCTATCAGCAGCCATTATACTATTGCCAGTAGCTCTACATTCCATTAATTAGTTCTCTTATCCATCCTACATATACTGTAATACTGTTTGTAACCTTATACTGTTGCCAGTAATAATCAGTCACTATACTGTAACCTTATACTGTTGCCAGTAATAATCAGTCACTATACTGTAGCCTTATACTGTTGCCAGTAATAATCAGTCACTATACTGTTGTCAGTAATTTAGCTCTCATACCCATCTTTCATACACTGTTATACTGTTGTTTGTAACCCAGTAATCTTTAAACTGTATCTGCTCATACTGTTATCCCCAATTGACTTGACGGTACCGTACTGCTATTAATCTAGAATGTACACAGTCCTGTTTTCACTCATTACCCTCATTACCCTTGGTCTCCCCTGCGTCTCAAACACTCTCAACCATGATACCAACTACATACCAATACTACATACATTTGGAAGGAGATGGTATGAATTCTCCCACAACACAACGGCAAAAAGCAACCATACATCCCACTCCCATCTACTTAACATTCCTCTACAAGCCATAAACAAGACACAAGCTGAGAAGCAACATCGCCAACGCCTACTGAAATGTGCGTTGATAAATGCCAGATCAGTATGATCAAAATGGCCTGCAGCCATTGACCTGATTTCACTATACAATCTCGACATCCTGATGGTCACGGAAACATGGCTATCAGATTGTGACAACATCCTCCTGAATCAGATGCTGCCACCAGGATTTGATCTATACACATGCCACAGATCCACTCAGAAAGGAGGCGGAACGCTCATTCTCGCCAAAGCAGATCTAAATTTCAAGCTATGCAACTCCTCCAGCTCAACCCACCTTGACTCCCTCACCATATCTAATGAGCTCTGCACAATCAACCTTTTCTATCGAGCACCCTCCCCATTACCAGATGAACTTCCAACAATAATTGAGCTTGCATGCACAACATCCACTTCACGCTCTCCAATTTGGTTAGTTGATGATTTCAACCTCCCATCTCTCCATGATAGCCATTCAGCAGCGTTTCTAGACGCACTAGAGGATCTAGGCTACAAACAATACGTCGACTCACACACTCACACTAAGGGAGGTAAACTAGACCTCATTTTCGCACCTCATTTCAACACCTTAACACACCAAGCCCTTGCACTGTCGGTCACACCAGTGCCATGGTCAGATCACAATCTTATCCAATTCAATATACCCACCTATACTTCTCACAAGAGCCAAATGCCATCTTACACACCTGGGACCCACACAGTCCGCTTTCAACCTCTCAACCGTGATGCTGTCCTAGAAAATCTTCAGCCACTTATGACCAACACCTCCCTCAACTTAGACGACCTTATATCCAAATGGGATGAGAACCTCAGAGCAGCCTCATGTCCTTCGCACAATGATAAGAAAACAAGAAAACGAGAACACACGCCATGGTTCTCTATGGACCTTCGTACATCTCTCCACCAACTACGCAAACTTGAGAGACAGTGGCAAAGAACCCACTCCCCAGAGGCCCTTGCAGCATATAATTCACACTTAACTACCCACCGCGGGAAGATAACACAGAGTAGGAAACTCTACCACACAAAATTATTGAAACGCTCCATCAATAAACCACATGCACTGTTCAAGTTAGTAAAATCCATAACAGGAGAGCCGGTTTCAGTCCAACCCGCAATGCCTCAGCCACAGGACTACGCAAACTACCTGCAATCAAAAATGATTAAGACCAGCACAAACATAAATATCAGCAACCCCTCTGCATCACCTAAGGCATCCCAAATAACACCATTATGCAATTTCAATACGGTATCAACTAGTGAGATTGAGAACATTATTGCTTCCATCAATCCTAGCACGGCACCTAACGACCCATGCCCAGCCAGCTGGATCAAAGATCTGCGACATGAGCTAAGCCAAATCTTGTGCAAGATACTGAACCAGTCCTTTCTAACAGGCTCATTCCCCCAGAGTCTGAAACACACCTCTATCAGGCCCCTACTGAAAAACAGTAAACTTGACCCATCCAAAGTTGAATCATTTAGACCAATCTCGAGCATACCCCAGCTCGCAAAAATCATCGAGAAAGCTGCTCAACAACAGATCCAGCATCATATCGACATGGAAGCACCACTAGACCAATCACAACATGGCTTCAGGGAAGCACATGGAGTCGACACAATCCTCACAACACTATTCAATGATCTGGTCACTGGAATAAACAGCATACAACAAGGATTTGTCCTCATCTTCCTAGACATCTCCGCCGCCTTCGACTCTGTGAATCATGATATACTTCTGCAACGCCTGATAGAAAAGGGGATTCGAAGCACAGCACTAGAATGGTGTAAATCCTACCTTTCCAACAGATGGCAACAAGTCAAAACAGGCCATGAATCCTCTGAACCATTCCTACAGTCCCAAGGTGTACCTCAAGGATCTTCCTTATCGGCACTGATGTTCAATATATATATGCAGCCGATATGTGAATTGATCCGATCTTTCAACGTACAATGCCTGGCATACGCAGATGACATCCTCCTATACATGCCGTTCAAAATTGACCAACCAGTGTTCTCCCCAATAATCAATTGTTTCGGAGCAGTAGTTGAATGGCTGCTGACACAAAACCTACGAATCAATCACAGCAAAACTGACGTTCTTTTTGTTACAAGGAATCGTAAGTTCATACCTCCTCCATCGCTACTGGTCAACAACATTGAATTGAAGTCCAAACCCACAATCCGATATCTCGGCATCACACTGGACCAGCACCTGGATATGACAACGCACGTGAAGAATGTGACAGACTATATATCATAAGATCAGAACACTACGCCACCTCCGCCCCCTACTTGATTATACTGACTACCGATCAACCTTCCAGGCATTAGTCCTCCCTCACTTAGATTTTGCGAACATCATCCTCCATGGGATCTCTCAATCAACTTTAAATCCGCTTCACCTGGCTATGAATGCAGCTGCAAGAGTCCTCTCTGGGTCACCAAGATCTGCACACATAACGCCCATCATGAAAGATCTGCACTGGCTACCTCTACAAGCCAGACTCCACTATAAGTCACTAGTACTTACCTTCAAAGCCTTGAATAACTACCCACCTACTCCAATCAGCAAGCTAATTCACAGCACCCTCGAAAATAGAAACAGGAGGCCTACTGCTATGAACACCTTAATAGTTCCTAGGATGATGACATCGTGTATTAAGGCTACGTCAAACAGAGCTTTCTCAATATTCGCTCCTCTAAACTGGAATACACTTCCCCATGAAATCCGTGGCATCAAAAGCCTAATACTTTTCCGAAAAGCCTTGAAACACCATCTGTTCACAAAATGTTACCCAGAAGTCATCCCGGACACTCACACATCTAGCAAGCTTCCCACATACCCCAGACACCTTAGCACCCTAATACAACCAGAAAATGGTTAGCCCACACGATAGCCCACACGATAACCATTTACCTTCACCATTACACATAAAATCACTTACAATATACAAACGAGTTTAGAATATTACATATAGTTAATGTATATAGTTTAAAGTTAAACTGTACATAGTTATCCCGGTTATCCCATATGTTATTTTTCCCTGTTCTTTGTAAACTCAATGTTGCCTGTATGCATTGTAGTATGTTTTGTTCATTGTACACCGCGCTGATTTTAATAGCTCGGTATAGAAGAAATGTGAAATAAATAAATAAATAAATAATAAATAACCTCTCACCAGGCTCAGCAAACCCAGCAGCCGCAGGGTTTCTTATCAATCATCATCAGATGCTTGTGACTCTTGGGGGTTAGAATCTGCAGTTTGCTTCTTCTTAATAGAGGCAATCCACCGCTTCATTCTAACCCCTAGACATGGATCTCTTTCCAAAAGACATCCATTTCTTCTATATTTCTATGAGCTGTCAGGATGTTCATGCCTATAGGTCACAGGGTTCTCCTCTTCTTCCTGCTAGGGAAAGAGATCTAACCACTATCAAATGATAGTTTCCTGTGCCAGCATGTATTTTTTTCCTTTCTATAGACTTACTACTGGGTAAGTCTTCTTCAGCTCCATTCTCTTCTCCCTCTTACCAAGCTTTCTCCTCTGTAAGAGTGGTACTACTTCACTAGAAGGCTTTTTCTTCAGCCTTTCTACTTTTGTCACTTTCCAGTGCGGAGTTTTTCCTCTCTGAGTTAACTCCTCTTTTTCAATCTTGCTTTGGGGCAGCTTATCAGACATGTCCAGAGTTTTTCTACTCCTGTTCTGTCTATTCTTTCTGTTTTTAAACAGTAAGATTCTTTCTGCTGTCTTGCTAGCAGCTGCCTATGCAGGAGCCTTACTCTTTGGACCACTGGTTCTGTCCACAAACAACCAGATTTGTCCTCCACTAACATTCTGTTTAGTTTTAGTAGTGGCTCCAAGTCAGTGCTTTCATCTATCTTGGAGGCTATCTCACTACAAGCTTTCTGGATTGTCTTCTATTTCTGCCATCTCCATTCTCCTGGGTTTGGCAGCATAGTTGGCAGAGATACTGGCTCTCCAGCAGCCAGTTCTATCTCCTCATTCTCCTGCATCATGCTCTCTGCAGTTCTACAGAGAAGCTTTCCACTATGGGCCCTTGCTAGAGAGCATGGGGATTTTTTCTCCACCTGCTATCCTAGATGGTTGGAGAAGGCTTTTCAGTCATGTCTCCCATGACTAGAAGGGTTCTCCCTTCTTTTACTATCTCCTTTTGATATAAAGGACATAGGCCTTCTCTTACATGAAAGCTTAAGGAGTTGCCAATTCCCTGCTTTGGTCCATAGTATTCCCAATCGGGGATAGGCTCTTTCTCCTTGCAGCCCATCCTCATGGTAAGAACGCATGATACCTTTTGCCCTTAAGCTGGTCAACATGGTATCTCATCTCTATGCGTCTTCTCTCCACTTACCATGCTAGAGTTCTGGAAGACTCGGGATTTCCTAGCTGCAGACTGATATTACCCTCTGTTTTCACGTAACCGTCCTGGTTATTTCACTAGCTAGCATCCTTGCGGATCATAACCAGGAGGAATAGATTCTCTATATATCTTCCCAAGTAGGTTCCACCTCCTTGTTATTAGATGAATCTTTCCTCTCCACATATCCTATGTGAATACCGTGCTGTAGGCATATCTCTGTCTGTTTAATTGCAAACACCCATATATAGGCCTACATATTCATATCTATTTTTTGTGTGTATTTATGCCCTTCCATATCTCACTATAGATATATTCTTATATGTCTATCTATATGTCTATATGTCTATATATGTATATATATATGTATATATATATATGTATCTGTCGAGATATTATATTATAGATAGATATGTATCCACATACTTATCTGACTGTCTATGCTCATATAGCTATATGATTCCGACAGATGGGCTTTACCCATACCTATGCTATCCAGCAGGTTTGGGATTCGACACACACAACCACTCCTGTGGTAGTCAACAACTTTATACCATAACCTTAGGGTCTAGGTACCTCTGAAGCTCTCCATGCTCCAATATCTCTCCTAGCTTACCCCAGTTAGGAGAGATTGCGGATCTTCAGTTAATCGCGGGCTTTAATGCCTCAGGCATTTGTCCTCTTTTTGGGATACAAGGGTTTCCCATACCCTTTCTCCCCACAAGGACTGTGCCTGTTTGTCCAAATCGGTTAGCCTTTCTCTTTTGCTCCTAAGAGTGAGTCACTTTGCCGCCAAAAGAGCTCGGTTTTTGTCATAAAGCCTTCCGCTGAAGGCCCACCGTTTTTGTACTACCCCAGTTTGTTTTGCTGGGGTTACCTGTTACCTTTCAGGATTCTGACCTCCACTGTTTTACCTACAGGTTTATTACCTCCACTTTACAGTGAGGTCCTCTTTGAGGTTCCTCTGCTGGGTTTCCCAGTAGATCCCATGAACCTCCATACTTCTGTGAAATCCTGTTAGGGGAGGTCCATATTGCAATATTTCTTTTCAATATCATTGATGACAATTATCATCCACACACGGACTTCTTGTCTGCAGTCCTATGCTAGGTTAAGCTGTTGTCCACAGCACCTTTCTCTTTCAACTCCTACCCTCCATCCTCAGGATGCCTGGTGTTATTAGGTATAGCATGTCCAATTTATGACATGCTGGGACTCCAGGCATCTCAGCTTGGGAATCCCCATATGTGAAGACTCATTCCTGCTTGTTCCTGGAGATAGCACAGTTACTTACCTGTAACAGGTGATCTCTGGGAACAGCAGGAATAAGTCTTCACAACCCACCCACCTCCCCTGGGAGTTGTATCTCTATCTATCTTTCCTTTCCTCTCTCTCTCTCTTTGTCTCAGCTTTAAAACTTAACTGAGGAGAGGCAGTTGGGAAAGGCGGGAAGGCAGCACGCAGGCGTGGTGGGATGCTTCCAAAAGCTCTTTGATTGGACGCTGGGAAGCGTTCCCGCGCGGACTCCGTCGGTACCGACGTACCCATATGTGAAGACTTATTCCTGCTGTTCCCAGAGATCACCTGTTACAGGTAAGTAACTGTGCTTTCTGGTCTAAAGACCAATTCAGTAAGAGTCCATCTTAGTGCAATTACAGCTTCCTATAAGCCTCTAAATGGACAACCAGTTTCCTCTCATCCACTCATAACAAGATTTATGAGAGGTCTACTATTAACAAAGCCTCCCATCAGGCCACCACTGGTGGCATGGGATTTAAACCTAGTTCTCGGGCAGCTCATGAAACCACCTTTTGAACCTTTAGCCACTACAGCCCTAAAGCTTTTGTCCTGGAAGGTCATCTTCCTAATTGCAATCACCTCTGCCCGTTGCATTAGTGAATTGCAAGCTTTAGTGGCTGATCCTCCTTATACTAGGTTTCACCATGATAAGGTTGTTCTTAGAACTCATCCACAAGTTATGCCAAAGGTGGTTTCGCCTTTCCATTTAAATCAATCAATTTATCTTCCTGTATTCTTTCCGATGACTCATGCCTCCAATGCAGAAAGGAACCTTCATACTGTGGATTGTAAAAGAGCCTTGGCTTTTTACCTACAAAGAACACAGCAACATAGAAAGTCTTCTCAACTTTTTATTGCTTTTGATTCTAGTAATTTGGGACTTCCAGTCTCCAAGAGAACTCTGTCCAAATGGATTGCACAGTGCATATCCTTTGCTTATGAGAGTAAGAGTCTTCCTCTTCAAGACCATGTCACAGCTCATAATGTGAGCGCCATGGCAACCTCTATGGCTAGCCTTCACTCTGTGTCTATTGATGACATTTGTCTAGCAGCCACCTGGGCTTCGGTACACACCTTTACAGCCCACTACTGCCTAGATAAAGCCTCCCATCGGGATGCCTTCTTTGGCTAAGCTGTTCTGCAAAATCTCTTCTAGACCTCATTCAACTTCTACCCACCAACCCTGGTGGGATGCCAGAGATCCATGGGAGGAAGCATGGCCCACCTTACTTGAGTGGCAGCTTCCTGGGGCTATCTCCCTGGCATCTTCAGCTAGGGAGTCCCCATATGTGAAGACTACATTCCTGCTTTTTCCTGGAGATAGCGTAGTTACTCACCTGTAACAGGTGATCTCCGGGAACAGCAGGAATTTAGTCTTCACAACCCACCCACCTCCCCTAGGCGCTGTCTCTCTATCTCTGTCTCTCTCCTCTCTCCCTCTATCCTTTCACTCAGCTACAAACTTAACTGAAGAGGGACAGTTGGAAAGACGGGAAGGCAGCGTGCATGTGCTGATGGATGCTCCCAAAAGCGTTCCTGCGCAGGCTCTGTTGGTACCGACGATACCCATATGTGAAGACTAAAATCTCCAGGAACAAGCAGGAATGAGTCTTCACATATGGGTACGTTGGTACCGACGGAGCCTGCGTGGGAACGCTCCCCAGCGTCCAGTCAGAAAGCTTTTGGGAGCATCCCACAGCGCCTGCGTGCTGCCTTCCCACCTTTCCAACTGTCTCTCCTCAGTTGTTCTTTTTCCGCGGAGCCAGCAGGTTGTGTTCATGTCACCGCAGAAGAATTTCCTTATTTTTTCTTTATTTCTTTTCTGTTGCGTCTGCCTTCCTCGACGCTATACCGGTACCGCTGGTTCTTATTCTTTTCTTAAAAAAAAAAAAAAAAAAAGACCTTTTTTCCTTTTATTCTCTTCAAGTGTACTTCAGTATCTCCAGGAACAAGCAGGAATGAGTCCTCACATATGGGTACGTCGGTACCGACGGAGCCTGCGCGCGGGAACGCTCCCAGAAGGAAAGCTTTTGGGAGCATCCCACAGCGCCTGCGCGCTGCCTTCCCGCCTTTCCTAACCAACTCTCCTCAGTTCTTCTTTTCCGCGGAGCCAGCAGGTCGTGTTCCTGTCACCGCTGAAGAAGTTCTTTATTTTAATTTATTTCTTTGGTCGCGTGTCTGCCTTCCCCGACGCCGGACCGGTACCGCCGGTCTTTTCTTTTCTTTTCTTTCTAAAAAAAAAAAATATATATTTTTTTTCCTCACTTGGTGTATTTTTCTTCTTAGGCCTCCAGGCCCACAGAAAATTTTTCCCTCATGGAAAAACCAGCCTCCGGGTTCAAAAAACGCAATAAGTGTAGCGGTACAATTTCTGTTACAGATACCCATGAATGGTGTCTTAAATGTTTGGGTCCTGAACACTCCATTCCGGATTGCCAGTCCTGCTCTCTAATGTCTAAACGAGGGTTACAGAACCGAGCAGCCAAGCTCCATGTGCTGTTTCCCACGGATGCACCAGCGGTGGCATCGACATCTTCCAGGTCTTCCTCTCCTGATGGGTCTCAGGTAACCAAACATAATCCTAGCAGGTCCTTGAAGGGCAAATCTCCCTCTAAGCATCGAGATGCCTCCGGGCTTGCCCTCGAGGATCCTGCCCCAGCCAAACAACCCCGGCGGGAAGCTCCGGCTTCCAAAGCTCCTCCTATGGGGTTACAGGTTGACATCGATGGCACGGCCTCGACCGATCACCTGTTAGACTGCTCTGGGGTACCAGCACTTTCTCCCGGTACCGACATCCAGGCAGTCGTGGCGTCCATGGATCACACTGTTCAATCCATGCAGCAGGCTATAATAGCTTTTATTAAAGCTGCGACGCCGACGGTACCGCAATGAGTTCCGTTGTCGGTACCGGTGCCGGCACCGGTACCAGCACCGATACCGGTACCGACTGCATCGACATCGGCCAGGATACCGACTCCGGTTCCTTGTCCAGGGCTATTTCTCGGTACCGATCCGGTACCGGGGACGCCCGATGTCGGTACCGATCGATACGCGTATCGATCGTTGGAAGCAGACAGACGATACTTCGATTCCTCTGATGATTCTGATTCATCAGATGAATCTCCTGAAGTATCCATTACCCTTCCTGAGGAGCCTACTTCTCCAAAAAGGAGAATGTCTCCTCCAGAGGATTTGTCCTTTCAAGACTTCATAATAGAAGTGGCTAAAGGACTCTCTATTTCAGTAACCTCTGAAACAGAGCCTAGAGCAAAAAAATTAGATATTTTAGGATACTCTAAGGCTCCCAGAGAGGCAGTCACCTTGCCAATTCATGAAATTCTTCATGAACATATGATTGACTTATGGGAGACTCCTCTCACCCTTTCTCCTCATTCTCGCAGATTGGACGCTATGGACCGTGTCCCTCCTTGTCCTGGATTTCAGAAAACTCAGCTTCCTCACCACTCCATTGTGGTGCAGTCAGCTATGAAAAGGATAAAGAGTACCAAAAGACACTCTTCTGCTCCTCCAGGAAGAGAATGCAGGACCTTGGATGCTTTTGGTAGGAAAATCTCCCAAGCCAGCATGCTTATTGCCAGAATCAACTCATATAGCCTTTATATGGGTATGTTTCTAAAGGAAGTTGCACAAAAGCTGCACACCTTTCTCCCTTTTCTTCCAGAGGATAAAAGGGATGAGTTCCTCCTTTGGCTTAAGCATACTCAAGACATTTCAAAGTTTTCCAACATTTGAAGGTGCCAGCAGAGCCTCAGGCATTGCCATAGCTGCTCGCAGAATTGCTTGGCTCCAGGCATCTGATCTAGAGCCCTGGGTTCAGGATGGCTTAGGAAATCTGCCTTGTATGGGTGAAAATCTCTTTGGCAAAGAGTGGCAAATAAAAGCCACTCAAATGGATGCAGAGAATTCTGCTCTGGATAGACTTTCCAAGTCAACCTCCATTCCAGCCAAGAAAAAACCTTTCAAAAAGCCTTTTTACAAAAGGAGCAGATTTCCTTCCACTTCTGGCCAACAATCTTCTACAGGTCGCTTTGCTACTAAGCGTCAGCAACCTAAACAGGCCAGGCCTAAACCTGCAGGGGCTGCTACAACCCAGCAGTCCCAACCCCCTCAGGGTTTTTGACTTGATACTAGAGAACTTAACCTTTCTGGCTCTACAACAGCCAGAACCTCTCACCATTCCAGAAAGGTTAGCTCATTTTGCTCCCAGATGGGAGCAAATCACATCAGAGCAGTGGACCCTCTCCATCATAAGAGAGGGCTACAAACTTCATTTCTCAGACCTTCCTCCCTACACCATGGTGAGACATTTCAATTCTCCCACATCTCTCCTCGACCTTCTGGATCAGGAGGTAACTACCCTTCTGGCCCAGAGGGCCATAGAAGAAGTTCCTCTTCTTCAACAGGGGTCAGGGTTTTACTCCCCCTATTTTCTCATTCCAAAGAAAACAGGGGGATACAGACCCATTCTAGATCTCAGAGAATTGAACAAATTCCTATTCAAGGAGAAGTTCAAGATGCTTTCTCTAGGCACTCTCCTTCCATACCTGCAGAGTCAGGATTGGCTTTGTTCTCTAGATCTCAAGGATGCGTACACTCATGTCCTCATCCATCCATCTCACAGAAAATTCCTACGTTTTCTGTTCTAGGGAAAACATTACCAATACAGAGTGCTTCCTTTCGGTCTAGCCTCTGCTCCAAGAGTGTTCACCAAATGTATGGCAATAGTTGCTGCATTTCTACGCACTCTGGGAATATTTGTCTTCCCATATCTGGACGACTGGCTCATCCGAGCTCCAACCCAGTCGGAGGCTCAGATCTCCCTGAACCGCACCAGGCGCATTCTGTAATACCTGGGACTTGTGGTAAACCTCCCAAAGTCCCAGCTCACCCCTACTCAGTCCCTGGAATTCATAGGGGCCTGGTTGGACACCACTTCTGCAAGGGCCTACCTTCCTCAGGCCCGTTGTCAACGTCTAGTGCAGTTAGCCTCCCAGATTCAGTCAAAGAGCCACTTAACTGCCAGGGAGATGCTACAGCTGCTAGGCCATATGGCTTCCACAGTACATGTGGTACCCTATGCTCGCCTACACATGAGAGCAGCTCAATGGACTTTGTCCACCCAGTGGACTCAAGCTTCAGGAGCTCTCTCAGACCAAATAGCAACCTCCAGACGTCTTTTTTTGGTCTCTCCAATGGTGGATGTCCACTCAAAATCTGTTGCTGGGGTCCCCCTTCCAACCTTTGTTACCCCAAGCAACCCTCACAACAGATGCCTCCCAAACAGGTTGGGGAGCTCATCTAGAAGACCTCTCTACCCAAGGCACTTGGTCCCCACAGGAGACCTCTCTTCATATCAACCACTTGGGCTCTCTGTCGCTTTGCAACGAAGCTCTAAGATTATGGGCCTTCGCCAGAGAGCATCAAATCCATCTCCTGGCAGTATACCTCCCAGGAATCCAAAACTCTTGGGCAGACAGACTCAGTCGAGTTCTGCTTCCACACGAATGGTCCCTGCACATGGATCAGGTACTCGGAATCTTCCAAGAATGGGGAACCCCGGACATAGACCTCTTTGCAAGTCCGTGGAATGCAAAACTTCCCCGGTTCTGTTCCAGAATTCCGTGTCAGGGAGTTCAGGCCAAGGATGCCTTCCTCCTTCATTGGGGTCAGGGCTTCCTGTATGCCTTTCCACCCATTCCTTTGATTCCCAAGATTCTGTTCAAACTCCAGAGGGATCAAGGATCTACGATCCTCATAGCTCCACGCTGGCCACGCCAAGTGTGGTACCCTCTACTTCTGCATCTCTCCCAAGCCCCCTCCCTGGACTTGGGAGCTGCGCCAGACCTTCTGTCCCAGGAAGAAGGGACTTTGTGGCATCCAAACCCCAAGTCCCTTCACCTCAGAGCTTGGTTACTGAAGGCCTAGACCTTCAAGACTTCAATCTTTCTCAGCAAGTGAAGGATATCCTCCATGCTTCCAGAAAACCTTCCACTAGGCGTTCCTATGCTTTTAAGTGGAAAAGATTTTCCATTTGGTGTGCTCAAAAGGGTCTTGACCCTCTGGCACTTCCTCTGAATTCTCCATTGGAATATCTCCTGCATCTCTCCAATGCAGGCCTTAAAACGAATTCAGTAAGAGTCCATTTGAGTGCTATTGCAGCATCCCTTAAGCCTCTCAATGGACAACCTATTTCCTCTCATCCTCTTATTGCAAGATTCATGAGAAGCCTAACTTTAACTAAACCTCCCATTCGACCTCCTCCGGTGGCATGGGACTTAAACCTTGGTTCTTGGTCAGCTTATGAAGCCACCTTTTGAACCCTTAGCCACTACCTCCTTGAAATTTCTTTCCTGGAAGGTTATTTTCCTAATTGCAATCACTTCTGCTCGCCGCATCAGTGAACTGCAGGCCTTAGTGGCTAATCCACCTTATACAAAGTTCCATCATGATAAGGTAGTCCTTAGGACAAATCCTCACTTTATGCCTAAAGTGGTCTCACCTTTTCATCTTAATCAAGAGGTATATTTACCTGTCTTTTTTCCAGCTCCTCATGCATCCAGTGCAGAGAGGAACCTTCATACTCTAGATTGTAAAAGAGCTCTTGCTTTTTACTTACACAGGACACAGCAACATAGAAAGTCTTCCCAGCTTTTTGTTGCTTTTGATCCTTCTCATTTGGGACTTCCAGTCTCTAAAAGAACACTGTCCAATTGGATTGCTCAGTGTATTTCTTTTGCTTACCAGAGTAAGAACCTTTCTCTGAAGGCCATGTCACAACTCACAATGTAAGGGCCATGGCCACCTCTATGGCTCATCTTCATTCTGTGTCCATCGATCAGATCTGTCGAGCAGCCACCTGGGCCTCGGTTCATACCTTCACAGCCCATTACTGTTTGGACAAGGACTCCCGCCGGGATGCCTTGTTTGGTCAGGCTGTCCTCAGACACCTGTTCCATTCTTGAACAACTCCTGCCCTCCTTCCCTGAATGGATGCCTGAGATCCATAGGAAGACGAGGAACCCTTCAGGGTCTCATACCCTTGGGGATCTCCCAGGCATCTTAGCTAGGGAGTCCCCATATGTGAGGACTCATTCCTGCTTGTTCCTGGAGATAGCACAGTTACTTACCTGTAACAGGTGATCTCTGGGAACAGCAGGAATTAGTCCTCACAACCCTCCCACCTCCCCCAGGAGTTGTATCTCTCTCTGTCTTTCCTTTCCTCTCTCTCTCTATTGTCTCAGCTTTAAACTTGAACTGAGGAGAGTTGGTTGGAAAGGCGGGAAGGCAGCGCGCAGGCGCTGTGGGATGCTCCCAAAAGCTTTTCTTCTGGAAGCTGGGGAGTGTTCCCGTGCAGGCTCCATCGGTACCGACGTACCCATATGTGAGGACTAATTCCTGCTGTTCCCAGAGATCACCTGTTACAGGTAAGTAACTGTGCTTTTTGGGCCTTAGGCCCAAAACCCTTTTCCTTAAATATGGAAAAGCCTGCCTCAGGATTTAAAAAGTGCACAAAATGTGGCGGTATTATCTCTGTCACCGACACCCATGACTGGTGTCTAAAGTGTTTAGGCCCTGACCATTCCATTACAGATTGTGAGTCCTGTTCCATGATGTCTAAGAGAGGTCGACAGAACCGAGCTGCCAACTCAGTACCCTGTTTTCCCTCTGATGTAGCTTCGGTGGCATCGACGTCCTCCAGGGCTGCTTCTTCCTCACATGGATCTCAGGTAACTAAACATAAATCCAGCCGGTCCTCGAAGGGCAAATCTCCTTCTAAGCATCGAGATGCCCCTGGCCTTGCCCTCGAGGATTCTGCACCGGCAAAATTACCCCAGCGGGAGGCTTCAGCTTCTAAAGCATCATCATCGGGGTTCCAGGATGATCTAGATGGCGTGGCCTCAACAGATCTCCTGGTGCCATGCTCTGGGGTACCGGTGGCCTCCACCGGTACTGACTTCCAGGCATTGGCGGCGTCGATGGATCAGAGGATTCTGTCCATCGAACGCAGTCTGGCGGCTTTCCTTGTGGCATCTACGCCCGTGGTACCGCAACAGTACCGGTAGCATTGACATCGGCATCGGTGTCAGCTATGCCGGTACTCTGCCCTCTGCAGCCCTCCGGTACCGATACCCCGGTACCGGTGATTCCCGATACCGGTCGATTCCTCTGATGATTCTGAGGATTCTGAAGAGTCTGTCGATGCAGCGATGCTTCTTCCACAGGAGGAGTCCTCTCCTAAACGAAGGATGTCTCCTCCAGAGGACTTGTCTTTTCAAGACTTTATCAGAGAGGTGGCTCAGGGCCTCTCTATTACAGTAGCCCCAGAGTCAGAGGGCCTAGAGCTAAGGAGTTAGATATTCTACAATATCCTAAACCTCCTAAAGAGGCAGCTACCTTGCCTATTCATGAGATTCTGTATGATCTCATGTTAAGGATGTGGGAAGCACCTCTAACCACCTCTCCTCATTCTCGCAGGTTGGACACCATGTATCGTGTCCCTCCTTGTCCTGGTTTCCATAAAACTCAGCTTCCTCACCACTCTTTTGTGGTTGAGTCTGCAATGAGAAAGATTAGAAGTGCCAAGAGACATGCCTCTAATCCTCCAGGACGTGAATGTAGAACCCTGGATGCTTTTGGTAGAAGAGTCTTCCAAGCTTCCATGCTTGCTGCGAGAATTAATTCTTATAGTCTCTACATGGGAATGTTCTTAAAAGAAGTCACTGACCATTTGCTGACTTTAAGTCCTTTTATGTCGGACAGTAAAAGGCTAGAATTTCTCTCTGGGCTTAAACATGCCCAGGATATCTCCAAATTCTCCAACCGTGCAGCTTTCGACTCCTTTGAATGCGTAAGCAGAGCCTCAGCTATAGCTATAGGTGCATGTAGGATTGCTTGGCTTCAAGCATCTGATTTGGAAACCTGGGTCCAAGATGAATTGGGAAATATCCCTTGTACAGGTGAGAATCTGTTTGGTAAAGATTGGCAAGCAAAAGCCAATCAAATGGATGCTGAAAATTCTGCTTTGGATAGACTATCTAAATCTACTGCTGCTGCTCCTGCTAAGAAAAGGTTGTTCAAGAAAACACCTTTTTCTAAAAGGGAAGATCCTATCCTGCTTATAGTCAGAGAGCATCTTCTGCAGCTCAGTTTCCTTCCAAACGTCAGCAATCCTCCAAACAGACCAAGGCAAAGGCTGCGAGGCCTGCTCCAGCCCAGCAATCTCAGTCCCCTCAAGGCCTTTGAGTCTCTGCTAGAGAACTTAGCCTTCCTGGCTCTAGAAGGACCAGAGCCCTCCACCATCCCAGGAAGGTTATGTCACTTTGCTCCCAGATGGGGGCAAATCACAGCAGAGCATTGGACACTCTCCATCATAAGAGAGGGGTACAAACTTCATTTTTCCAGCTTGCCCCCTCTCACAAGAGTGCACCAGTTCAATTCTCCAACCTCCTTCCTCAGTCTGTTAGAGCAGGAGGTTGCCACTCTTCTAGCCCAAGGGGCAATAGAGGAGGTGCCTTCTCAACAACAGGGCACGGGGTTCTACTCCCCCAAAGAAAACAGGGGGCTTCAGACTCATTTTAGATCTCAGAGAGTTGTACAGATTCCTAGTCAAAGAGAAATTCAAGATGGTTTCTCTAGGAACTCTGCTGCCATACCTTCACAGTCAGGATTGGCTTTGTTCTCTAGATCTCAAGGATGCGTACACTCATGTTCTCATCCATCCAACCAACTCACAGAAGGTTCCTTTGGTTCCTTTTCCAGGAGAAACACTATCAATACAGAGTGCTCCCCTTTGGCCTGGCCTCTGCACCAAGGGTGTTCACAAAATGCATGGCAGTGGTTGCTGCTTTTCTACGCACCCTGGGAATATTTGTCTTCCCTTATCTGGACGACTGGCTCATTCGAGCTCCTACTCAGAGGCCAAGACTGCTCTAACCTGCCCAATGCGTATCCTTCAATATTTAGGGCTGGAAATAAACATCCCAAAATCCAGTTTGAGCCCTACTTAGTCCCTGGAATTTATAGGGGCGCTACTGGATACCACAAGGGCAAGGGCCTATCTTCCCCAGGCCCGTTGCCTTCGCTTGATGCAGTTAGCTTCTCAAGCAGAGTCAAAACCCCTTCTAACTGCTCGAGAGACGTTACAGTTGCTAGGCCACATGGCATCCACCGTTCATGTGGTACCATATGCTCGCCTTCACATGAGAGCAGCTCAGTGGACTTTATCCACCCAATGGATCCAGGCATTAGGCTGCCTGTCAGACAAAATAGCAAACACAAGTCTCCTCATTTTGTCCCTCCAGTGGTGGAAGTCCCCTCAGAACCTGTTGCTGGGGTGTCCTTTTCAACAGCCTCTACCCCAGGCAACTCTTACAACAGATGCTTCTCCAATGGGCTGGGGAGCTCATCTTCAGGACCTCTCCACCCAGGGCATCTGGTCCCCACAGGAGACTTGTCTACATATCAATCTCTTGGAACTCAGAGCAATCTTCCTTGCTCTGCGAGTTTTCCACACCCTGCTCAGCCACAAGACAGTCCTTGTCCACACGGACAATCAGGTAGCCATGTTCTATATAAACAAGCAGGGAGGAACTGGCTCTCTGTCGCTTTGCAACGAAGCTCTGTGACTGTGGGCCCTCGCCAGAGAGCATCACATTCATCTTCTGGCAGTCTATCTTCCAGGTGTTCAAAACTCTTGGGCAGACAGACTCAGTCGAGTTCTGCTTCCACACGAGCGGTCCCTACATATGAACCAGGTATCCAAGATTTTTCAAATTTGGGGAACCCCAGACATAGACCTCTTTGCAAGTCCGTGGAATGCCAAACATCCCCGGTTCTGTTCCAGAGCTCCGGCTCAGGGGGCTCAGGCAAGGGATGCTTTCCTCCCTCACTGGGGTCAAGACTTCCTGTATGCCTTTCCACCCATTCCCCTAATTCCCAAAACCCTGTTCAAGCTTCAGAGAGAGAGAGGCCACATGATTCTCATAGCTCCACATGGGCCACGGCAAGTGTGGTACCCTCTGCTTCTACATCTCTCTCAAGCTCCCTCCCTAGAGTTAGGGTCTGCTCCAGACCTCCTCTCTCAGGAGGACGGAATGTTGTGGCACCCCAATCCCCAATCTCTGCATCTCAGGGCTTGGTTGCTGAAGGCCTAGATCTCCAGGATCTTCCTCTTTCTCAACAAGTGAAAGATGTTCTTTATGCTTCCAGAAAACCTTCCACTAGACATTCTTACGCCTTCAAGTGGAAAAGATTTACCATCTGGTGTTCTGGAAAGGGTCTTAACCCCCGTTCCATACCTCTGGAATCGTTGCTGGAGTATCTCCTACATCTCTCTAATGCAGGCCTTAAGACAAATTCAGTAAGAGTCCATTTGAGTGCTATTGCAGCTTCCCTCAAGCCTCTAAATGGACAACCTGTTTCCTCTCATCCCCTTGTAGCAAGGTTCATGAGAGGCCTCCTTTTAACAAAGCCTCCCATTAGGCCACCTCCGGTGGCATGGGACTTAAATTTGGTTCTTGGTCAGCTTATGCAGCCGCCTTTTGAACCTTTAGCGGAATTCACAGGTGGGGGGCTAGATAAGCAGGAGGAAGGTATACAAAAATAGTTTAAACAATTCTACAAGGCATTGTATAATAAGGGGCCTGAGGACATGTTGGGTAGGGAGGATATTTTTCAGGGGATGGGGCTACTTAAGTGATGATGGAGGAGCAGGAGGGTCTGAGCCGCCCTTTCACAACAGGGGAAATCATGAGGGCTATTCAAGCATTTACGTTGGCAAAGGCCCCTGGCCCCGATGGCTTGGGAGCAGAGTTCTACAAAATCCTGTGTGGGGAGGTCATCCAACCCTTCCAAAAGCAGTGTGAGATAGCGCTTGCTAGAGGAGACCTCGGTGGAAGGCAAAATGTGGCCATAATAGTTGTCTTGGCTAAACCGGGAAGGAACAGAGAGCTGGTGGGGTTCTACCGATCTATCTCCCTGTTGAACCACCGATGTCAAGTTGGTGGCTGCAATTTTAGCACGGAGGCTGGTGCGAGTGATTCCGAATCTCATTCACCTGGACCAGGTGGGCTTTGTACCAGGGCAGTTTGCCTCCACCAACTTGTTGAAGGTGATGGCCATATTACAAAATGAGAGGATGAAAGCAGGTGACAACATCATAGTGAGTTTGGACGCGGAGAAGGCTTTTGATAATGTATCGTGGGAATACTTATTTTTAGTGGTGGAGCAATATGGAATTAAGGGGGCATTCTTAGAATGGATCAGGGTGCTTTATCATAAACATCAGGCCCGTATCTTGGCAAATGGGGCACTGACAGAGAACATAAGAAAATAAGATATGCCATACTGGGTCAGACCAAGGTCCATCAAGCCCAGTATCCTGTTTCCAACGGTGGCTGAGCTAGGTCGTAAGTAACTAGTAGTCTCCCCAAAAGACACAGGTTCCTCAATGCTTGTATTAGGTCAAGCAGTGATATCCCGGGTCCCTTTTAATAATTGTTTATGGACCTTTCCTCCAGGAACTTGTCCAAACCTTTTTTAAACCCAGCTACACTAACAGCTTTTACTACATACTCCGGTAACAAATTCCAGAGTTTGATTACACGTTGAGTGAAAAAATATTTTCTCTTATTAGTCTTAAATAGGTTACCCTGTAGCTTCATTGCATGTCCCCTAGTCTTTCTATATTCTGATGATATAAACAATCGATCTACATTTACCGGTTCCACTCCATTCATTAATTTATAGACTTCTATCATATCTCCCCTCAGCCATCTATTTTCCAGGTTGGAGCCCTAACCGTTTTAGCCTCTCTTCATAGGGGTATCCTTCCATCCCCCTTACCATTTTGGTGGCTCTTCTCTATACCCTTTTCTAATAATGCTATATCCTTTTTAAGATACGACGACCAGAATTGCACGCAATATTCAAGATATGGTCGCACCATGGAACGATACAGAGACATTATAATATCCTTTGTTTTAGTTTCCATTCCTTTCCTTATGATACTTAGCATTCTATTTGCTCTCTTGGCCGCCACTGCACACTGGGTGGAGGGTTTTAACATGTTATCCATGATGACGCCCAATTCTTTTTCCTAGGTGGTGGTTCCCAATGTGGAACCTTGCATCGTGTAACCATAGTTTGGGTTTTTCTTTCCTAGGTGCATAACTTTGCACTTGTCCACATTAAATTTCATCTGCCATTTTGATGCCTAGTCTTCCAATTTATCAAGATCCTCTTGCAGTTTTCTACAATCCTCTTGGGTTTTAACAACTTTAAATAGTTTTGTGTCATCTGCAAATTTGATAACCTCACTCGTTATTTCCCTTTTCTAGGTCATTTATGAATATGTCAAAAAGCAGCGGACCCAGCACAGATTCCTGCGGTACTTCCTCTATTCCCTTTTTCCATTGGGAAAATTGGCCATTTAGCCCTACTCTCTGCTTTCTATTTTTTAACCAGTAACTGATCCACAATAGTATGCTGCCTCCTATCCCATGAGAGAGCTTCCCTCTGTGCTGTGGCACAAGGCAGGGTTGCCCCCTGTCCCCCATCTTTTTTTGCTGTCACTTGAATGCTTAGCTATTAAGATTCGCACAATGTGAAAGTGGCCGGGCGTAAGTGTGGGTACCGAGGCTTATAAAATGAATCTCTTTGTGGACGACATGCTATTCATAGAAAAAGCGAGTGAATCAATACACCAGGTCATGGAAATGGTAGCACAATTTGGCATGGTTGCAGGGTTTAAAGTCAATTGGAGCAAGTCAGAAGTGATGGAGTTGAACCAAAAATGCCCTGCTAGGGATAAAAGAGACTTCCCTGCTCTTCACAGAAACCTACAAACAAATAGACAACTAATAGTCTTCACCCAAATAGTTTCTAGCTACCTCCATTAAATTATCACTCGCCCGCCTAACTTGTTGTTTGAGTTCAATGTATATTGTTGTTAACTACCTCATGTTAAATGTAACCTTCCAGTTGTAATGTGACCACTTTGATTGTAGGATAAGGTGGGATACAAATCTGTCTAAATAAATAAATAAGTACGTTGTCTGGGGAAACTATGAAGTATCTGAGTGTATACCTTAGTGCTGATCAAAAGGCTGTGTATAGGAAGAACATAGGGGAAAAATTAAAAGAATGGTGTGATAGGTGGAGGGATTTACCGCTTACACTGTTCGGAGAGTAGCAATCATTAAAACGGTATGACTGCCGCGCTTACTTATACCCCCTGAAAGTATTACCCCTCTGGATCAAAGGAGTGGAAGAACGTACCTATAAGGGGGTGGTGAACGCCTGCTTGTGGAGGGGGAAGACTGCACAGATTACCTATGCAAAACTGACATTGGGTAGAGAAGGAGGTGGCTTTAAATCTCCCAAACTTGCGCCTTTATAACATAGCCATGCTACTTCAATGGGTGCACGAACTATACACAGGGGAGGACAGGTATGCCCCTCAAGGGCTATTCGATTAAGGATGTGCGCCCTACAAAGCTTTTTGCCTGCTTCAGCTTAAACACAGATAGCGGGATGAAGCCCAATGTGCTTGGTGCTTTACTGAGTCATTGAGAAGGGCCTGGCAGTGGTGGAGAGTGAGACTGGGAGGAGGATATAGGGGAAAATCATCATTTGACTCATTGTTGGGGAATCCTGAGTTCCCTCCAGGAAATGATAATGTGTTTTTTAAATGGTGGGTGGAGCAGGGCTGTAGGTATGTAGGCCAGATTTTGGATAAAGGAAATGGGAGTGTGCCCACCTTTGACCAATTCAAGGGGGAATGGGGGTCCCTAAATTAGCACATGATGGCGTACCTGCAATGTCGTCACTACATCAATAAGTTCAGGACGGCAGAAGACCGGCGAGGATTTACAAAATTAGATCGAAAGTTCATGGCGACCATAGGTCAGCATAATAGAATAGCATATTGGTACAAAGCAGCCAGAGAGACGCAGAAAACGGAGTGGCATCAGAAGCTGGGGGTAATGTGGACAAGGGAATTGGGGGAGGAAGTTGATGAACAACTCATAGGGAGACTGTATATGGAATCGTATGCGCACACGTCAAATGTGAGCTTGCAGGAAATGCAGTAAAAAATATTACACACAGCATATCTAACAAGGGAAAGGGGGGCTAAAATGCGCATCTAGGATAATCCAAACTGTCAGAGATGCAAGAGCATCAAGGGTACTTGGACACATTTCTTCCTGGAGTGCCTGAAGTTGCGGCAGTACTGGAGGGAATTGCTGCAGAAACTGTAGGTGATTCTTGGCACCAGGGTGGAATGGGACTATAAAATCCTCTTGTTGGGAGATGGGACAGTTATGAATGGCAAGGTGCTGGGTCTGGTGAGGAAGCAGATAGTGCAACTGGCGCTCCTGCTTGCCAGGAAAACTATAGTGGCACACTGGCTCCTGCTTGCCTGGAAAACTATAGTAAACCAAAACGAAAAATCCCATCAAAGTGACCAAATACAAGCCAAAAAACAATGGTCACCGAAGAACCAGTTTGTACCCTCCAAAAAACTGTTTTTGTCTGTCAGACCAAAGCGGTGGAGGGGAGATACTCACCCGCACAAACCGGCAATGCCCATTTTAATCAATATCGGTTCACAAAACATTAAAGTGTATCAATGTACTTAAAAAGCAATGTAACCCATAAACAGAATGCAGTCAGGAGAAATACAAGACTTGCACGTTTCGGGTCAAGTCATCACCCTGTATCAAGTGTGCTCCTGACATTCAAAATGAAGAAACTGCCATAAAACGTTGCCACGTAACACGTTGGAATTTCTAAAGGGTACATGAACATCATTAGCTGATTTACCAAATCGCTCCAAACAGAACCACCAGTAAAGGAAGGGGAAACCCCACCATCAGTGGGGAAGCCCTCCGTTCATTGGAAGATGCCAGAACAAGCTGAACCATTTGATCTCCCGGTTTAAAAACGGTTTAAAACATAGAAATATGACGACAGAAAAAGACCACATGGCCTATCTAGTCTGTCCTTCCATATCAACAACTACAACAGTCCCCTTTTTTCCTTTAGAGATCCTCTGTGTTTGTCCCATGCATTTTTGAATTCAGTTACTGTCCTCATGTCTACCACCTCCACTGGGAGACTATTCCATGGATCCACTACTCTTTCCATAAAGAAATATTTCCGCATATCACTCCTGAATCTATCCCTCTTCACCCTTATCCCATGTCCCCTCATAGTAGAACTTGCTTTCAATTGAAAGTGGCTCTCTCCCTGAACATTTATGCCATGGAGACATTTAAACATCTCAATCATATCACCTCTATCCCGCCTTTCCTCTAAGGTGTACATATTAAGATCCTTAAGACTGTCCTCATATGCTTTATAATGAAGACCACTAAGCATTTTAGTAGCCACCCTCTGCACCGACTCCATCCTGTTCACATCCTTTTGAAGGTGCAGTCTCTAGAATTGCACACTCCAAATGAGGTCGCACCAAAGACTTATACAGAGGCACTATCACCTCCTTTTTTCTGCTAGCCATTGCTTTCCGTATGCACCCAAGCATCCTTCTAGCTTTTGCCGTTGCCTTTTCTACCTGTTTAGCTACTTTAAGATCATCAGACACAACCACGCCTAGGTCCCGTTCTTCTTTAGTGGACAAAAGCACTTCACCCCCTATACTATATTGCTCTCTTGGATTGCTGCAGCCCAAATGCATGACCTTACATTTTTTAACATTAAATCCCAGCTGCCAAATTCTAGACCATTCTTCAAGCTTAGCTAGATCCCTCCTCATGTTATCTACACCTTTCTGGGTGTCTACTCTATTGCAGATTTTGGTATCATCCGCAAAGAGGCAAACCTTACCCAACAGCCCTTCCGCTATATTACTATCAAAGATGTTAAAAAGAATCGGACCAAGGACAGATTCCTGGGGCACACCACTGGTAACATCCTTCTCCTCCGAGTGAGCTCCATTTACCTGTACTCTTTGTCGCCTCCCACCCAACCAATTTCTAACCCAAGCAGTAACTTTAGGGTCCATCCCTAGGGTGCTCAGTTTGTTTATAAGTATAAGGAACAAGCAGGAATGAGTCTTCACATATGGGTACGTCGGTACCGACGGAGCCTGCACGGGAATGCTCCCCAGCATCCAATCAGAAAGCTTTTGGGAGCATCCCTCGCGCCTGTGCGCTGACTTCCTGCCTTTCCCACTGCCTCTCCTCAGTTTTCGTTTTTCCGCGGAGCCGACAGGACGTCCTCCTGTCACCGCAGAAGCCTTTTTCTTTAAAATTCTTATTTCCTTGTTTTCTTGTGGTCGCGGCTGTCTTTCCCGCCGATACCGGTACCGCCGGTGCTTTATTCTTTTCTTTTCCAAACTTAGAGAAATTTTTTCTCCTCAGTTTTTGTCTTATCTTTTTGGGCCTACCAGGCCTCTCCAACATGGAGCCTTCTTCCCCTAAGAAGTGCCTTCACTGTGGAAACATAGTTTTCTTTTTAGACTCCAATGCTTGGTGTCTAACCTGTTTGGGTCCTGACCCTTTTTTTCCTGATCCATCAGGCTGTATTATTGGGAGAAGACCTTCCCTTTTTCGAGTTTCCCTCGATGCCGTTTTTCCTCATGAAGTGAGGACACCGGTTTATTCTTCTCTCCAGGATCAGGTAACCCACAAACAGTCTGTTAAGACTAGCCAATTCTTGAAGGGTAAGTCTCATGCCCAGCATGATGACGGCTCCGGCCTTGCCCTCAAGACCCCATTGGCAATAAAACCCCGGCGGGAGTCTTCGGGCTCCAAAGCATTTATGGGGTTTCAGGTTGTTCCTGGGGCTTACCCCTCACAGAACATACCTGAGCCATGCTCGGGGGTGGTATCCGCTTCGAGCGGTACCGATACCCCGGCATCGGCACCGGTGTCGAGTGTTCCACTCTTCACCAGGGATTGTCATCTGGTGTCCTCGGTACCTTCGGGGCCGATCGATACGACCCAGACTGAATTTCCTGTATCTCCGCCATGCTCGGGGTTGGTACCGGCTTCGAGCGGTACCGATACCCCGACATCGGCGCCGGTGTCGAGTGTTCCTCTCTTCACCAGGCATCGTCTTCGGACGTCCTCGGTACCTTCGGAACCGATCGATACGACTCCGATTGACTTTCCTGTATCGGCATCGTCGATACCACCACCAACGTCGGTACCTTCTAGACATGCATCGATAGACTCGCTCGCTTCGATGCCGAGTCATTGCTCCACTGACTTCCCTGGTTCTGGAAACCATCCTAAGCCTTCTTTTTCCCCAGGACGTAGGAAATGTCCTACCAAACCTTCTTTCCCTAAGAAAAGAAGGTTTCACCCTTCTCCTGCTCATCCTCCAGATGTACCCAAGCAAGGGACATCTCATCCTAGTCTGAAGTCTCCAGACTCTAACCAGTCTAATCATAACCAGCAACCATAGGTTCCTGTATGTTGCAATCTACACTTAACAACTTCTTAGCAGAAGTTTATTCTTCAAACTCTACACTGTTTTTTTCTTTTTCAGTATGCTAAGCTGTTAGGATACTTTTGTCCATGGGTTACAGAATTCTCCCCTTCTTACTACTATGAAGGGAGGTTACAACTATCCCATGATAGTTTCTGTCCCCACATGGACATTCTTTCCTTCAGCTGATTTACCATATGGTAAGTCACCTTCCAACCCCCTCTCTTCCAGGGTTTCCCCTGCTTGAGTTGGTACCATACTGAAACACTTCTCTTTCTTTCCAGTGTTAGACGTTTTGTTATCCTTCAATGCATGCTCTGAACAACTCATCAGACAGGGACGGGAATATCTCCGCTCCCTTTGCCTGTTTTCTCTCTGTTTTTATACAGGAGAATCCCCTCTGCTGTTTTGTTCAGTTGCTGTGCATGCAGGAGTTCCAGTGATTACTTTAATGCTCATTGCAAGCTACTTTCAACTATCTTGCATAATACTACTCACTGCAGGTTATCTTCTTCTAGCCATATCCTTTCCTAGGATGTGGCAACACACCTGACTTCTGTCAATTTTATCTCATAATTCTCCTGCACAATGCTCTCTGCAATCTTCAGAGAAGCTTTCTACTATGGGTCCTTGCTACAGAGCATTGAACTTTGTCTCTGAGGGTTTTTCCATATAATAGAAAAAGCTTACATCATCATTCCATGGCTATATAGGTTCTTTATACCCTCTTGTCTCCTGTTGTGATACAGAAGACAAGCTTTTTCTGTGTGAATGTCCAAGGAGTTCCCAATCTTGCAGGAATCTACCCCTTTTTTTCCTTACAGCTTGGCATTATGCTTTTCGGCTCCACTTGGACAACGCATACTCTTTTAGTGTACATGATACCCCGGAGTCCCTTGGCTGGGTCATCCTGGTGTCTTAGTCTATGCGGGGTTTTTTTGTCCTTTGGACATGTCAGAGTCCTAAAGTACTCCTGACGTGCTCTTGCCAGACTGCTATTATCCTCTGTTTTTTCACGCAACCATACTGGTTATTCCACTGAACTACATTCCTGCACCGCAGAAATAGATTCTCTATATATCTTCAGGTGGTTTTCACCCCCTTATTAGATGAATCTTTTCCCATCACATTCCCCATGTGAATGTTTTTGTGGGGCTCAGTTGCAGGCATGTATCCTCAGACTTATATTCATGTATGTATATGTCCTATACATACATATTTTTGTAATCTGTGTGGGCATAAACCATGCCCATCTATATCTATCTCTATCTATCTATCTATCTAGATATCTATCTATCTATCTATCTAGATATCTATCTATATCTATATCTATATCTATCTATATATATATCTATATCACATATATCTAGACATATATGCACATATGTATAGATATGTATGTATCTATATATATATCTATATATATCACATATATCTAGACATATATGCACATATGTATAGATATGTATGTATGTATATATATATACCCATTGGGAGATGTCCATAGGACCCTAGGTATTACCTACTATCTCCCTAACTGTCTGTGCTATAAAGCTTTTACCTTCTTAAGGGATCCAGACAGTCAACTTGCCTATTCTCATACGGCTCAGTAAGTGGGAGTGGTTATACACACAATTACTGCTTCTATTTTTGTTATACATCTCCCTGTCTATGAAGTATCAAACTTCAATGTCTTCCTATCTCTTACCAGCTAGGAAAGACAGTGTACATCTTCAGTATTTTTGAGTACACTTCTGTTCTCCTTGGGAACAGGGGCTTTTTTCCATACCCCCTCTTCCCTTCCGGACTGGGCTAATTCTCCAGATCGGTTAGTCTTCTTCTTTTAGTCCTCAATGTTAATAACTCTGTACCTAAAAGAGTTTTCAGCTTTTTCCCATAAAGCTTTCCATTGAAGACCTGCCGTTCTTCTCCTACCCCAGTTGACACCTGGGTCACCTGCCCATTCCAGGTTTGGAACTTCATCCTCACTGCTGTGAAGTTACCTTGAGGATTCTGCTACTGCATCTACAGTACACTCCATCACAGTTCTACTTCCTACAATCCGGTAGGTAAGCTCTATATGGTACTAGTTCATTAAATATTTTAATGATACTTGACATACATTTTAAAGACTCATTTTTTCTGTAGTCTTTAGATTCGCTGTTCCTCTACAGCTCTTCTCTATTCAACTCCTACCCCCCATCCCTCAGGGGATGCCGGGGATCCAGGTTTGGAAAATGCCATCCTGTTCCAGGGATACGCATTTTATGGGATCTCCCCTGGCACCCACAGCTAGGGAGTCCCCATATGTGAAGACTCATTCCTGCTTGTTCCTGGAGATAGCACAGTTACTTACCTGTAACAGGTGATCTCTGGGAATAGCAGGAATTAGTCTTCACAACCCACCCACCTCCCCTAGGAGTTGTATCTATCTATCTCCTTTCCTCTTTTTCTCCTTCTGTCTCAGCTATGAAACTCAACTGAGGAGAGGCAGTGGGAAAGGTGGGAAGTCAGCGCGCAGGTGCGAGGGATGCTCCCAAAAGCTTTCTGATTGGATGCTGGGGAGCATTCCCGTGCAGGCTCCGTCGGTACCGACATACCCATATGTGAAGACTAATTCCTGCTGTTCCCAGAGATCACCTGTTACAGGTAAGTAACTGTGCTTTATCCTTATCAGCTTCTACATATTCCTCCCCTGCACCCTTGAGTCTGACAATACCACTTTTGCTCTTCCTCTTCTCACTAACATATCTGAAAAATGTCTTATCCTCCCATTTTATTGCATTGGATATTTCCTCCTCTTTTTTTGAATCTTTGCCTTCCTGACTACTTTGCTAGCTTCTCTAACTTTTTCCAAATATAGATGCCCGTCTTCCTCTCTCTGTGATCTCTTGTATTTCATGAAGGCCTCGCTCTTGTTCTTCACCTTGTCAGCTACTTCTTTCGAAAACCATAGCGGTCTCCTTTTTCTTTTACCTTTATTTACCATTTTAACAAAAAGGTTGGTTGCCCTTAAAATATCCCCTTTCAGTTTTGCCCACTGTTGTTCTACATCCCCCAGCTGTTTTCATCCCACTAACGACATCTTTGCAAAGTTAGTCTTCCTAAAGTCTAAGATCCTCACCTTTGAATGGATTCTAACAGCCCTAGTCCTCATACTGAACCACACCATCTGGTGATCACTGGATGCAAAATGATCTCCCACTACAACATCAGAAACACTTTCACCATTGGTAAGCACCAAGTCCAGTATGGCCCCTTCAAGTGTGGGGTCTGTTACCAATTGCCTGAATAGTTCTCCCTGTAGAGAATCCAGGATTTCCTTACTTCTAGATGATACTGCAGCAGGAATGTGCCAATCAACATCTGGCATATTGAAATCTCCTATCAGTAGCATTTCCCCTTTTCTAGAAATGCTGCGTATGTCTTCAATTAACTCCCTGTCCACCTCTTCCTCTTGTGAGGGAGGTCTGTATATCACACCAATGCAAATAGATTTCTCTTTCCCTCTTTCTAGTTTAACCCACAATGCCTCCTCTCTCCCTTTTAAGCTCAATAATTCCAAAGCTTTAATAGTAATTTTTACATATAGTGCCACTCCTCCTCCCCTTAAACCATAGAGGTGTATGGAATTCAATCGGTAAATCCATCGTTGTTCCAAAAACTGTAAACGAGAGATTCGATCGCCCCCATGGGGATCCCATGGGACATGATCGATAATGCCCCAGTGCAGATCACTGAACGGTTGCTGATGAGTCACACATGGTCCACAATAGGTGCAGAACAAACCTGTAATTGCAGTCCAATTTTTGAGCCTTCGTCGTCTTTGTTCTTCTATGGCAGATTTCAGAGATCATGCCAGGGATCTTAAATCTCGCCTTTTAGCTCGAGGTTACCCCAAATTGATCATAGACAAAGCCTATCATAGGGCATTTCAAGTCCATTGTGAATGGCTAATTGGGGACAACCCCCCTTCTGCATCTGCTACCACAGATGATTCTATCGTTGGCGTACTACTTTACATGTGGCACTTGGCTACGGTAGCAAAACTATTAAGACGACATTGGCCAGTGTTAAGCTTGCATCCTTGTTTTGCCAAACCTTTATTGATTGCCTTCTCCCAAGGTTCTAATTTGAGGGTCATTTTGGTCAAATCTGCGTCCCTGATTGATCAACCTGTTTCCACTTCCCTGGAGGCTTCTGGTCATTTACCATGTGGCAATTGTCAGTTTTGCTCTCTGACTCTCTGGCTTTACTTGGACTGATCCGGTTTCTGGACGCTCTTATGATTGTCGCTGGTCCACTTCTTGTAAATCCACTTTTGTGGTTTACGTTTTGCAGTGCCCATTCACATTTTTATATGTGGGCTGCACCATTCGTTCTGTTAAGGCCAGTTTGAGTGAGCATGCTTCTCAATTTATTTATTTTATTTACTTTATTTATTTATTTAACAGTTTCTTCTATACCGCCCCTTCCAGAGATCAGGGGCGGTTTACATTAAACAGTGAACAGAACATTTGTATACTTCTGTATACATTTACAAGGAGCGTTATGTTTTAACTATATACAAGTGTAATTACAGGGAACATATTTTTGAACAATTGCATTTACAGGTTTGTTCTGCATCTATTGTGGATCACTGTGTGACTCATCAGCATCAGTTCAGTGATCTGTGCTGGGGCATTATCGATCATGTCCCGTGGGATCCCCGTGGGGGCAATTGAATCTCTCGTTTACAGTTTTTGGAACAACGATGGATTTACCGATTTAATTCCATACACCCCAGTGGTTTAAACAGGGAGATCTATTGGTTCAGCTTGTTCTGACATCTTCCAATGAACGGAGTGCTTCCCTGATGATGGTGGGGTTTCCTCTTCCTGTATTGGTGGTTCTGTTTGGAGCGATTTGGTAAATCAGCCAATGATGTTCATGGTTATCCTTTAGAAATTCCAGCATGTTACGTGGCGGCGTTTTATGGAAGTTTCTTCATTTTAAATGGCAGGAGCACGGCACTTGATACAGGGTGATGACTTGACCCGAAACGTGCACGTTATGTATTTCTCATGACTGCATTCTGTTTATGGGTTACACTGCTTTTACAAAGATAAGTACATTGATACACTAATATTTTGAGAACCGTTATTGATTAAAATGGACATTGCCGGTTTGTGTGGGTGAGTCTATCTCCCCTCCACCAGTTTGGTTCGACAAAAACATATAGGTTTTTGGAGAGTACAACCTGGTTTTTCAGTGACTATTCCAGTGACTATTGTTTTTTGGTTAGGAAAACTATACTGGCACACTGGATAGAGGACAAGGCCCCCACCATAGTGGAGTGGCAGACTAGAATGAGAAATATGACTGAATGGATACTGAAAGAGAAAACGGAGAGTGGATCTCGTGAGCGCAGGGAATACTGGAAAGCATGGGAAGAATGCCTTCAATGCTTGTAAACTCACCGACTTTGGGAGGGAGGGGAGGAGGAAAGAAGGGCGGATGGGAGGAGGGGGTTATGGGGGGGCAGGGGGGAATACAAAAATTGGGCCATGGTGACAGAACATTGAAAGAGCAGAAGAGATGCTCTCAATTGGGAAATTTTACTTATGCATTGGAAGAGGAGATTTATTTATTTTATTTATTTAATAAAACACTTATATACTGCACTTTCCCATGGATCAGGTGCGGTTTACAATAAACAAAGTAAAGAAGCAGGAGTGAATATGAAGCCTGTTCTTCTTACATAAAACATAAAATGTTCTTCTTACATAAAACATCATCGAACTATGTACAGTAGGCCTATGCCTTAATACATTAAACCGGAGCTATAACAATGGACAACTACTACCGGTATATACATAATAACTTTTACAGAGTGCATTGCAACTATGTACATAAAATGTGTTACATTGTGTGGGCTGAATACATTTCAGTGCAGTTGGCAGTCAAGACAAGTGTGAAGATTCTGTAGCCGTTATTAGAGAAATGAGTTAGTTTTACTTGTATGCTGTTACTTGGATTAAGATGTAATAATTATTTTCTATTATCCATTGTCATTAAGGGATATAGTGTTTGCCAGTGTGCCATAGTGTGTCATAAATAAATGAGTTTTTAATTTCTTACGGAATTCCTTGATATCAGTTAGAGTTCTGATTTCTTCAGGTAGAGAATTCCATAGTGTGGGGGTCGAGTGTGAGAATGCTTTGTTGTTAGTTGACTTTCTGGCTTTTATAAAGTCTTTCGGAATCGTTATCTTGTTTGTATTACCTCTTCTATGAGTAGTTTTAGATGATTCCATATTAATGAGATTACCTAGTGTCAGTGGAACCATATTGTGTAATGCTTTAAATGTAGTTATGAGGATTCTGTAGTTTATCCTAATCTCCAGGAACAAGCAGGAATAAGTCCTCACATATGGGTACGTCGGTACCGACGGAGCCTGCGCGGGAAAGCTCCCCAGCTTCCTAGAATGGAAGCTTTTGGGACCTCCCACTGCACATGCGCACTGCCTTCCCGCCTTCCTGAACAGCTCTCCTCAGTTTCTCTTTTTCCGCGGAGCCAGCAGGTCGTGTATCCTGTCACCGCTGAAGAAATTGTAGTTTTTTGTTTTGTTTCTTTAGACCGCGTACCTGCCTTCCCATACCGATACCGGTATCGCCGGTCTTCCTTTTTCTTTCTTGAAAAATTATTTTCTTTTCTTTTATTATTTTTCAGCACTTGGTCACTTCAGTTAGGCCTTCAGGCCTACTTGGATTCTCCACATGGAGAAGCCAGCCCCTGGATTTAAGAAGTGTACCAAGTGTACTGCTGTAATATCAGTCACAGACACCCATGAATGGTGTCTTAAATGTTTGGGGCCTGACCACTCCATTCCGGACTGCCCTTCCTGCTCCCAAATGTCTAAGCGTGGGCTGCAGAACCGGGCCAACAAATTCCATGTGCTGTTTGCTTCAGAGAATCCAACATCACAGTCATCCCGGTCATCATCCCCGGATGGATCTCAGGTAACCAAACCTTCTGTGGGCAAGTCCTCAAAGAGCAAATCTCCTTCAAAGCATCGAGAGGCTCTTAGTTTTGAGGACCCTGCCCCAGCCAAACAGCCCCGGCGGGAGGTCCTACCTTCCAAAACGCCAATACAGGGGCTACAGGTTGACATCGATGGCACGGCCTCGACAGATCACCTGTTGGACTGCTCTGGGGTACCGGCCCATACCGGTACCGACATCCAGGCAGCCGTGGCGTCTATGGGCAATACTGTCCAATCCATGCAGCAGGCCGTCATGGCTTTCATTAAAGCTGCAACGCCATCGGTACCGCTTCCAGCGGTTCCGGGCCCGGTTCCGGTATCGTCCGCCATGCCGGAACCCAGGCCTTCCTCTTCTAAACGCAAATCGGTACCGTATGGGCTTTCGCTCCATACCGCTTCCATACCCGGTACGCCCGATGTCGATACCGATCGGTATGCGTATCGTGCGTTAGAGGAAACTAGACAATACACCGATTCCTCTGAGGATTTTGTCTCCTCTGATGAGTCTGCAGAGCTCTCCCTTGACCTTCCTGAGGAACCTTCTTCTCCAAAAAGGAGAATGTCTCCTCCAGAGGATTTGTCCTTTCAGGACTTTATTTTAGAAATGGCTAAAGGCCTTTCTATCACTACTTCCTCTGAAAGGGAACCAAGGTCAAAAAGATTGGATATTTTAGGATACTCCAAGTCTCCTAAAGAAGCAGTTACTCTGCCTATCCATGAAATCCTTCAAGAACAACTGATGGATTTCTGGGAGAACCCTTTAACTCTGTCTCCTTATTCCCGTAGGTTGGACACCATGTATCGGGTCCCTCCTTCTCCTGGTTTTCAGAAAACTCAATTGCCTCACCACTCCATTGTGGTAAAGTCTGCAATGAAAAAGATCAAGAGTACTAAAAGGCACTCTTCTACACCTCCAGGAAGGGAATGTAAGACACTGGACTCTTTTGGTAGGAAAATCTTCCAGGCTAGTATGCTTATAGCCAGGATTAATTCCTACAGCCTCTATATGGGCATGTTCCTAGGGGAACTTGCCAAGAAAGTACGGCATTTTGCCTCCCTTATCCCTGAGGATAAACAGGAGGACTTCCTTTCTGTTGTGAAACAACTTTTAGATGTTTCTAAGTTCTCCAACAGAGCTGCCTTTGATTCCTTCGAAGGAGCCAGCAGAGCTTCTGGCATTGCTATTGCAGCCAGACGTCTGGCTTGGCTCCAGGCTTCTGATCTGGAACCCTGGGTTCTAGATGGCTTACGGAATCTGCCCTGTACAGGTGAGAACTTATTCGGTGCAGAGTGGCAAGTTAAAGCCACTCAAATGGATGCTGAAAATGCCACCTTAGAGAGACTTTCTAAGTCCACTTCTACTCCCACTAAGAAGAAGTCTTTCAAGAGGCCTTATTATAAGAAGGCCAGATATGCTTCCAATACTGGCCAGCAATCTTCTCAACCTCGTTTTGCGGCTAAACGTCAGCAAACGAAACAAGCAAGAGCAAAGCCTGCAGCAGCTACTACAGCTCAACAGGCTCCACCCCCTCAGGGGTTTTGACTTGCCCCTAGAGAACTTGCCATTCCTGGTTCTGGACCAACCAGAACCTCTCACCATACCTGGAAGGTTAGCTCACTTTGCTCCCAGATGGGAACAGATCACAACAGAGCAATGGACCCTCTCTATCATCCGAGAGGGTTACAAACTTCATTTCTCCAGCCTTCCTCCTCATCACATGGTGAGACCCTTCAATTCTCCATCTCCTCTCCTAGCCCTGTTGGATCAGGAGATCTCTTCTCTGCTTGCCCAAGGGGCCATAGAAGAGGTTCCTCTTCATCAACAGGGGTCAGGTTTCTACTCCCCCTATTTTCTCATTCCAAAGAAAACAGGGGGATTCAGACCAATCCTAGATCTGAGAGAATTGAACAAATTTCTGTACAAGGAGAAATTCAAAATGCTCTCTTTGGGCATTCTCCTTCCATACCTTCAGAGTCAGGACTGGCTTTGTTCTCTAGACCTACAGGATGCGTATACACATCTACTCATCCATCCATCCCACAGAAAATATCTTCGCTTTCTGTTCAGGGGAAGTCATTACCAATACAGAGTACTTCCCTTCGGTCTCGCCTCTGCCCCAAGAGTCTTTACCAAATGCATGGCAGTCGTAGCCGCATTTCTCAGAAGCATGGGGATTTTCGTATTCCCATATCTGGACGACTGGCTCATTCGAGCTCCAACTCAGTCGCAGGCCCAGATTTCTCTAGACCGCACAAGGAGCCTTCTGCAGTATTTGGGACTGGTAATAAACCTCCCCAAGTCTCAACTCAGCCCTACTCAGTCTCTAGAATTCATAGGGGCCCAGTTGGACACCACCACTGCAAGAGCCTACCTTCCACTGGTTCGGGGTCAGCGTCTGCTGAGCTTGGCCTCCCAAGCCCAGTCCAGTACTCACTTGACAGCCAGGGAAATGCTACGCCTCCTGGGCCATATGGCCTCCACAGTACATGTGGTGCCCTACGCTCGTCTTCATATGAGAGTGGCTCAATGGACCCTGGCCACCCAGTGGACTCAGGCGTCGGGAGCACTCTCAGACCAAATACAAACCTCAAACCGTCTGTCTTGGTCCCTCCATTGGTGGATATCCACCAAGAATCTGTTGCTGGGGACTCCCTTTCAGCCCTTGCTACCCCAAGCAACCCTCACAACAGATGCCTCCCAATTGGGGTGGGGAGCCCATCTGCTAACTCTCTCCACTCAGGGCACTTGGTCTCCACAGGAGGCCACCCTTCATATCAACCTCCTGGAACTGCGAGCAATTTACCTTGCCCTCAAGGTCTTCCATACCCTCCTTGCCAACCTGACTGTCCTGGTTCAGACAGACAATCAGGTGGCCATGTTTTACATAAACAAACAAGGAGGGACGGGCTCTCTGTCGCTTTGCAACGAAGCTCTCAGATTATGGGCCTTCGCCAGAGAGCACCAAATTCATCTGCTAGCAGTGTACCTTCCAGGAGTTCAAAACTCTCGAGCAGACAGACTCAGTCGTGTTCTGCTGCCACACGAGTGGTCCCTACATGTGGACCAGATAACCAGAATCTTTCAGGAATGGGGGACCCCGGACATAGACCTCTTTGCAAGTCCGTGGAATGCCAAACTTCCCCGGTTCTGTTCCAGGACTCCGTGTCAGGAAGCTCAGGCCACGGACGCCTTTCTCCTCCATTGGGGTCAGGCGTTCCTATATGCCTTTCCACCCATTCCGCTGATTCCCAAGACTCTGTTCAAACTCCAGAGAGATCACGGCTCTATGATCCTCATAGCTCCACGCTGGCCACGCCAAGTGTGGTTCCCTCTGCTTCTACAGCTCTCCCAGGGCTCCTCCCTGGACTTAGGAGCTGCACCAGACCTTCTGTCTCAGGAGGACGGGACTTTGTGGCACCCAAACCCCAAATCCCTACATCTCCGAGCTTGGTTACTGAAGGCTTAAGTCTTCAAGACTTTAATCTTTCTCAACCTGTGAAAGATATCCTTCATGCCTCTAGGAAACCTTCCACGAGGCGGTCTTATGCTTTCAAATGGAAACGTTTTTCCATTTGGTGTGCTCAGCAGGGCCTTGACCCTCTGGCACTTCCTTGGAATTCCCTCTTAGACTATCTCCTGCATCTTTCCAATGCAGGCCTTAAGACGAATTCTGTAAGAGTCCATTTAAGTGCTATTTCAGCATCCCTGAAACCAGTAAATGGACAACCTATCTCCTCTCACCCTCTTGTTGCAAGATTCATGAGAGGCCTGACCCTCACTAAACCTCCCATCAGACCCCCCCCGGTCGCATGGGATTTGAATCTAGTGCTTGGTCAGCTTATGAAGCCACCTTTTGAGCCATTATTTTCTACCTCCTTGAAATTTCTTTCCTGGAAGGTACTATTCCTAATTGCAGTCACTTCCGCTCGTCGCATCAGCGAACTGCAAGCTCTAGTGGCTAATCCACCTTATACGAGATTTCATCATGACAAGGTGGTCCTTAGGACGAATCCCCACTTTATGCCTAAAGTGGTCTCCCCTTTTCATCTTAATCAAGAGGTATATCTACCTGTATTTTTTCCGGCTCCTCATGCCTCCAGTGCAGAGAGGAACCTTCATACTCTGGATTGTAAAAGAGCTCTAGCCTTTTACCTTAATAGGACCCAGCCACATCGAAAGTCTTCTCAACTTTTCGTGGCTTTTGATCCTTCACATTTGGGACTTCCAGTCTCCAAGCGTACACTTTCCAATTGGATTGCTCAGTGTATTTCCTTTGCTTACCAGAGTAAAAACATTCCTCTGGAAGGCCATGTCACAGCTCACAATGTGAGAGCCATGGCAACTTCTATGGCTCATCTGCACTCTGTTTCCATTGATCAGATCTGTCGAGCCGCTACCTGGGCCTCGGTTCATACCTTCACAGCCCATTACTGTTTGGACAAGGACTCCCGCCGGGATGCCTTGTTTGGCCAGGCTGTCCTCAAACACCTGTTCCATTCTTAGACAACTCCTACCCACCTTCCCAGGATGGATGCCTGAGATCCATACGAAGATGGCGAACCTTGACAGGGGATCCCACGCATCTCAGCTAGGGAGTCCCCATATGTGAGGACTTATTCCTGCTTGTTCCTGGAGATAGCACAGTTACTTACCTGTAACAGGTGATCTCTGGGAACAGCAGGAATTAGTCCTCACAACCCACCCACCTCCCCTAGGAGTTGTATCTTTTATCTATCTATCTTCCTGTCCTCTCTCTATTGACTCAGCTATAAACTCGAAACTGAGGAGAGCTGTTCAGGAAGGCGGGAAGGCAGTGCGCATGTGCAGTGGGAGGTCCCAAAAGCTTCCATTCTAGGAAGCTGGGGAGCTTTCCCGCGCAGGCTCCGTCGGTACCGACGTACCCATATGTGAGGACTAATTCCTGCTGTTCCCAGAGATCACCTGTTACAGGTAAGTAACTGTGCTTAATAGATTGGTAGCCAATGCAGGTTGGCTAGTATGGGTGTTGTGTTCAAATGTATGTACCTTCGTGATGGTTCTGGCAGCTACATTTTGTGCTAGCTGCAGTTTTTTTAAGATTCTGTTTTGTTATTCCTAGAAGAACTGTGTTGGCAAAGTCAAAGTGGGGTGTAATGATAGCTTGTATTGTACTCATAAAGTTGTTTAAATGTACTAGTGGGCGTAGTTGTTTCAGTATTTTAAGCTTGTAGTGGATTTTTTTTGTTGTGTTTTTAATGTGGGATTCCATATTGAGATTCTTATCTAGAATCACGCCTAGGTATTTCACCTCATTTTTTGTTTTGATCTCATGATTCTGTAGTGTGATGGATGTTGGTGGAATGTATGATTGATTTTTTGTTACAAATAAGATGTCTGTTTTTGAGTAGTTGATGTGTAGATTATGTTCTTTTAGCCATATTGTGAGTTCATTAAAGCATTCAGTTATTAATTGCATTGGTGGGTTTGGGATCCTGAATGGAATGTATAGCATTATATCGTCCGCGTAAATATGGTAGTGGACCTTGAACTGTTTAAATATGTTGCAGACAGGTTGGAGGTAAATATTGAATAGAAGCGCCGAGAGAAGAATTGGTAGTTTCTTTTTATCCAAATTACTGGGCATGGGTCTAAATAGGAAGTTGTTGTATTAAGATTAGAAATTATGTTCTTGAGATTGTCTTTGGATATTAGGTGGAAGTTTGACCAATAGTTTGTTTGAACATTGTATGATTTACTGGGTGATTTTGGTGAGAATGCATTTTGTTTTATTTAGTTCATATAGTGTCTCTTTCGCCTACCCCCCCTCTCTCACACTGTTGGTCTGTTTTTCGTCCCATTACCCTCTCCGAGCTGTCCCATGCTCTATCCACAGCTCGAAAAACCACTTGTCTCTCTGATCCTATCCCTTCACAATGGCTTTCTGAACCTTCTCTGGCCTTGCTTCCTTTAGTTCTCTCTCTTTTCAATACCTGTTTGTCTTCTGGTTCTTTCCCCTCACCTTGGAAACACGCTTTGATCCGCCCTCTCTTGAAAAAACCCTCTTTAGATCCTTCCACTTTGTCTAATTGGCGTCCTGTCTCTAATCTTCCTTTTCTTTCTAAACTTCTTGAACGATTGGTCTTTTCTCAACTCTCTGCACATTTAGAGGATTCTTTGGTTCTTCACCCTTGTCAATCTGGTTTTCGTCCTGGGCATAGCACTGAATCTATTCTTATTTCTTTTCTTAATGAATTGCACGTCGCTCACGACAGGGGCTCTATTTCTATTGCTGTTGCACTTGATCTTTCTGCGGCTTTCGATGTTGTTGACCATCGCACTCTTCTTCTTCGTCTCAGCTCTATTGGTCTCTCTGCTTCAGTTATCCGTTGGTTCCATTCTTTTCTCTGTGACCGCTCTTTTTCTGTTCTTATTGGTTCCGACTCTTCTCCCCCCATGCCTCTTCACTGCGGTGTTCCCCAAGGTTCTGTCTTGTCTCCTCTGTTGTTCAATATTTTCTTGGCTCCTCTTGCTTTGCTTATACAGCAGCACGGTATCTCGGCATATTTTTATGCCGATGATATTTTTCTCCTTTTTCACACCTGTTCACTCTCTCCAGACATTGGTCCTCTTGATGCTTGTCTTTCTGCAGTTTCTACCTGGTTTGCGGACAACGTTTTGCACATTAATTTGGCTAAGACTTCGGCGATCTGGTTCACTGCAGGTGCCTCCATTCCCACTTTGTCCGCTTCTCTTCCTGCCGGGCCTATTCCCTTGGTCACCTCTCTGCGTTATCTCGGGGTTACGTTGGATTCTGCTCTAACTTTCAGAGACCATATCTCTTCCGTTGTACAGCGTTCTTTTCACACTTTACGTCAACTTCGAGCAATTCGGCCTTTTCTTTCCTTCACTTCTATGACTACACTTCTTCTTGCTTTGGTGGTTTCCCGTTTGGACTATTGTAATGCATCTCTAGCCGGTCTTCCACTTACTCAGCTTCGTCGCCTTCAACTAGTTCACCACACCGCTGCTCGTCTTCTGACTCACTCTCCCGATCAGCGCACGTCACCCCTTTGCTTCTTCGTTTGCACTGGTTGCCTGTCCCTTTTCGTATACAGTACAAAATTCTGATTTTCGTGCACCGGTCTTTGCACACTGGTATTCCACTCTATCTCTCTGATCTGGTCCACTTTTCTTGCCCTTCCAGAGTGCTTCGATCTCTCCATCTGAATCGTCTTTTTCTCCCACCTCCTTCCCAGGCTCATCTCGAATCTACACGTTCTTCTGCTTTCTTTTTTCTCTGTCCCCGTCTTTGGAACTCACTGCCACTCTCGTTGCGATTGGAATCCTCCTTCTCTGCTTTCAAAGCTTGTCTTAAGACCTATCTTTTTTGCACGGCTTTTGACCTTCCTTTCCCCCCCCCCCCCCTCTACGACTGCATGATTGTCTGTCTGTTTTTTTACTTCTCTTTTATTTTTTTTTCTATACTTTATTGATTTATCTCTGCACTGTTCTTTACTCTATATGAATGGCGTTCCTTTCTGTTTCTTTCCCAGTAGCTCCGTTTTGTTTTTATTGTAAACCGCTGTATGCCAATTGGTTCAAGCGGTATATTAAATTTTAAATAAAGATAAAGAAGATAAAGATAGTGAGTGATTAGCTAAAGTCTGAGGTGATATGTCAGTGATGAGGTCATTTGAGTTGTAAGAGTTGTTTGTTAGATTTTGTACAATAGTGAAGAGTTCTCTAGGTCTATTTAATGAATTAGCTAGAATGGCGGAGTGGTAGTTTTTCTTTGCATTTTCTGTTGCTTCTTTGTATTTTTTAAGGTGGATATAATAGGTCTCATAGTATGTTGCAGATTTGGTTCTTCGCCATTTCTGTTCTAATTTTCTCAGATCTCTCCATTAATTTTGATACATTGTTAAACCATGGGGCCTCACTTCTTTTAGATCTGTTGTTTTTATTGCTGAAAGGTTTTGAAACTATTTTGTGGGTTGCAGCATTGTTGATGGTTTTATGCCAATTTTTTACTGCTTCATCAAGGTCAGTTGGTGTGAGAGAAAGTTGGGGGATTATTTGGTCAAGAAATTCTTCCTCATTGAATTTCTTGAATCTGGTGATTGGGGACTGTTGTGATCTATTTATTTTACTAGGATCTGTATAAGTGAGGCTAAATCTTATGAGATGGTGGTCCGACCAAGGGACTGGTGTGCACTCAAGAGATGCTATGTTAAAAAGTTTATGGAGTGATCCCGGTAAAAAGACTAGGTCTAGTGTACCTCCTTTGTTGTGTGTTTTGGAGTTAATGATCTGGTGGAAGTCCATGTCTGATGTCAGTTCAAGGAAAAGGGTCGATTGTATGTTAGATAGAGATGGTAGGTTAAAGTCACCGAGAAGAATTATTGGGTTTGATTCCGTGGATGAGCTTAGTAATTCAATTAGTGAGTCCATGTTTTCTGAACATTGATCAGGTGGTCTGTATATTAGACATATTCTGAGGTGATCAGTTTTTATTGTGAGAGTGTCTGTTATCAGTGTTGACAGTAGATAATTGCCTAGCTTTTAGTGATTTTTTCGTTATAAGTACACCTCCTCCTCTTGTTATTTCTATGGGTATGAAGGATCTCATATTCATTAGTTTTTAACTGGTTTAAGAAGACAAGATCAGTGTTAACAAGCCAAGTTTCTGTTACACAGAGTATATCCGGTTTTAATTCATTTAGTAGATCAGTGAAGATGGGGAGTTTGTTTTTCATTGATCTTGCATTTATTAGGTAGCATGCAAGAGAGTTGGGTTTTTTTGTCTCATGTTGTGTTTGTTTGTGATCCTCGCAAGGGTTTTATATGTATTAATCTATAATGGAATGTGTTTGTGTTATTACCTATGTTAAGTGAGGTAGATGCAGCAAAATTTCGATTTAGTCTTTGTATTATTGGGATTGGTCTGTAGTATTTATTGTTTAGGCTGTTTATCTGAGCAGTTAACGTTAATATTAAGATACATATGCTCATTATTTTAAAGCTAAAAGTTGTTGATGGAGACATTTTCAATGTCATTAGGCTTGTAGAAGTACTTGTCTTTGTTTTTCAGGAAATTTTACCTGTGTGTTTTTTATGTCTTGTGAGGATTTTGTAGATTCTAGGAATAAATGTTGTGTCTTTAAGTATTTGTGATTTATTTATTTAATTTATTTATTTATTTAACACTTCTTTTATACCGCGCTATTACAATCAGTGCGGTGTACATTGAACAAGAACATACTACAATGCATACAAGTAACATTGAGTTTTACATTGAACAGGGAACTTCAACAATAGGACAACCGGGGGAACTATGTACAGATGATGATTAGTTGATTTCAACTAGAAAGGGATTATGCTGTTTAGATGTTTGTTTAGAATCCTATAGAAGCGTAAGATTGTTTAGTGTCATACAGATGTATTTATATTTGAGATTCAAACAGAAGATACATATCATATAGGGGACATGTGCTTTTAGAGAAAAATAAATTTGACGGTCGTTTCTGTAGTGTTTAAAATGTCATACTGTTTGTATATGCACATGCAGATATGACCAGATAATAATTTATAGTAATTAGTTACTATAAATTACTATAATTAGTAGCAGGAATCCTAACAATCACAATAGCAGAGTATTGGCAAAATAGATAGCAATGTACCGTCAGTGTTAATAGCAGAATACTGGTAACATAGGTAGCAATGTGTCGTTACTATTAATATCAGAGAACTAATAACTGATGCAATTGTGATTGAGCGCCCTCTACCGCTCCTGAGATGAAGGATGGAAGTAACAGTGGTATTTTGTATCAGGCTGTGTGTTAATAGAAATCATGATGTAGCTGTTTGACATGTGTTATGACCATCGGGAATGTGTTGTATGTCATGTGCTCTTGGTCAAATAAAAATATTTAAAAAAAAAAGGATACAGCCATTTCTACCTGATATTGGCTTGCCTCAGTTTCCCTGTGATCTGTTTAAACTGCCGATGCCATTGCAAGGTCAAAGAGGCTAGGTCTGCAAAGATCGTGGCTTTCTCCCTCCCAGTCAAAAGTGGAGAGGTTTCATGCTTTCGCTGCAATCCGTTCTTTTACCTTGTAATCTTGCAGGCAGACAACGATGTCTTGTGGTTGGTTCGCTTGGTGTTTTTTCCAGTGCTTGGTGTGTGCACTCTCCATCTTGATTGGTTCCACATGTCTGTTTGGAGTGCTGCATTTCAGTAGTGATTCAAAGACTGAACATAATGCAGCTTCACTGCCTGGCCTCTGGAATTCCTTAAATGCAAAGATGATTTCTTCTTTGCCTGTTTTCCAGATCCTCGATCTTCGTATTGAGGTGCTCTCTCTCCTCCTTGGCCCCATCTAGTTGCTTTCACGTCTCTTCCATGAGTTCATCTAGGCAGTTATTCTCTGTCCCAGCCCTTGCTGATCAGCTTGAATCTCTCTGATCTCCCCTTTTAGGTCTTTAAATTCTTCTCAGAATTCATGGAACCATTCTCTCTGATCTCTTGCTTCAGTTCTCTGAGATCAGTGCATTGTAATCAGAGTCTTTTGCTTCAGCTTTTGGGCTTACCCTCTGTCCTGCAGCCACCATCTTTGGTTCATCCCAAACAGAGCCTCTGCTTCCCTGATAGGCATATTCCTTCAGGTCAGCTGCTTTCCTTTTTGCTGCCATTAGCTTCACCTCCTTTGGGACCTCTCTGTTGGTTGACTGGGGCGTGTTTTAACGCTCAATGAATGCCAGTTTTTGCAGTTGAAGGGGGTCAGCTAGTCAGGACTCTGAGCTCAGGCAGCCATCTAACCCAGTGTTGTCACTTCCTCCTCATAAGGCTGTCAATTTTGCCATCCAGTAGGTACACTCGACTTTATCATTCATCTTTTTCAAAAAGGAAGGATCGCTTCCACCTCTGAGCTAGGACAATCCTTGCTTCTGTTAACCCATATTGGGTCAATTTTATTTCCCTAGATCCCAGGCCACTTGTATCTTCATTCAGGAGTCCTGAAGCTGTTTGTTTAATTTAATTTCTTTATTTATTTGTGTTATTTACATACCGCCTTATCATGAAATCAAAGCACTTTGCATCTAAACAGAACATTTTACATAAAGCATACAGTGCATTAAACCATTAATTGTGAGTATAATTTGGGTTGGTTAGTGCCCAACATCATAGTAAAGACAGCATTTATGATGTGGTTGGAAATGCTGATGTAGCTGTGCATGAAATGAGAGATGTTGCAAAGACGTTTTATATTGTAGATCAAGAAAAGGTGGAAATAATCTCCAGGAACAAGCAGGAATGTAGTCCTCACATATAGGTATCGTTGGTACCGACGGAGCCTGCGCGGGAACGCTTCCCAGCGTCCAATAGGAATGCTTTTGGGAGCATCCCTCAGCACATGCGCGCTGCCTTCCCACCTTTCCAACTGTCCCTCTTCAGTTCTTTGTTTTCCGCGGAGCCAACAGGACCTATTCCCTGTCACCACAGAAAATTCTGTCGTTAAAATTCTTTCTTGTGGTCGCGTTTGCCTACCGCACAATGCCTACCGGTACCCCCGGTTCTTTTCTTTTCCTTAAAAAAAAAACAACCCTTAGACTGTTTCTTTTCAGAAACTTTCCTGTTTTGGTGCTAGGCGCCATTTTGGGCATTCGGCCCCATTTTTTCCAAAATCATGGAAAAGCCAACTAGTGGTTTTAAAAAATGTACTAAGTGTGGCGGTACCATTTCCGTCACTGACACCCATGATTGCTGTCTAAAATGTTTAGGACCTGATCATTCTCCAACTGAATGTCTCTCCTGCATGGGAATGACCAAAAGAGGAAGACAGAACCGGGCCGCAAAGCTCGCTACCCTCTTTTCTTCAGATGCCAGATCCATTGCATTGACATCGTCAAGGGCCTCTTCTTCCTCCCATGGGTCTCAGGTAACTAAACACAAAAGCCGGTCCTCAAAGGGTAGCTCTCCTGCTAAGCATTGAGAGGCCATTGGCATTGCCCTTGAGGGAACCACACCCGCAACACAGCCCCGGTGGGAGGCTTCGGCTTCCAAAGCATCGATGGGGCTTCAGGATGTTCTCGAGGCCTCAACCTCGCAAGAACTACCTGTGCCATGCTTAGGGGTTCCGGCCGTTCTTACCGGTACTGACACCCAGGCATCGGCAGCATCGATAGCCCAGAGGTTTCTTGCTATTGAACACAGTATCGCAGCTCTTCTCTCAGCTGCGGTACCGGTGGTCCCAAGGGCACTGGTGCCGACATTGATGCCGGTACCGACACCGATGTTGCCGGTACCGATGGTAACTCTTCCCATTCCACCTCTGGCTGGAGTGGATGAAGTGGTACTGGGTCACTTCGGTACCAACTTCGATCGGTACCGGGATTGTGCTTTGCAGGAGCATCGGTGTCAGGAATACTTTGATTCCTCCGATTCTGAAGACTCTGACAATTCTGCTGGCACTAGAGGGTTTCTCCTAGAAGATCTCTCTTCTCCACAATGCAGAATGTCACCTCCAGAAGACATGTCATTTCAGGATTTCATCCGTGATATGGCTAAAGGTCTTTCAATCACAGTAGCTCCTGAAGAGGAACCCAGAGCAAAGGAATTGGAAATCCTCCAGTATCCTAAAGCTCCTAAGGAGGAAGCTACTCTGCCTATCCTTGAAATTCTGCATAGCTTGATGCTCAGAATGTGGGAGACACCTCTGAGTACGTCTCCTCACTCTAGGAGACTTGATACTATGTATTGAGTCCCACCATGTCCTGGATTTCAGAAAACTCAGCTGCCACACCATTCAATGGTAGTGGAGTCAGCCATGCATAGGATGAAAAGTGCAAAAAGACATGCATCCAATCCTCCAGGTCATGAATGCAGGACCCTGGATGCTTTTGGACGTAGAACTTTTCAAGCTTTCCATGCTTTCAGCTAGGATCAGCTCATATATCCTATATATGGGAATATTTCTCAAAGAAATCACAGGAGACTTGGAACTTATGAGCCCATTTCTCCCAGATGATAAGAGACAAGACTTTCTTACTCTGGTTAAGCATGTTCAGGATGTCTCCAAGTTTGTCAATCGTGCAGCCTTTGACTGCTTTGAATGCATTAGCAGAACTTCTGTTGTTGCCATTGGTGCATGACGGATTGCCTGGCTACAGGCATCAGACTTGGAGACTTGGGTACAGGACAAGTTAGGCAACATTTCTTGCACAGGAGAAAATCTCTTCAGCAAGAACTGGTAGGAGAAGGCTAACGAGTTGGATGCTGACAATTCTACCTTAGATAGATTGTCAAAGTCTACAGCCACTCCAGCCAAAAGGAAGCCTTATAAAAAACCCTCTTTTAGTTGCGTCTTTGGAATGGGTACATGACCAGAAGCTGCCCTCCCTATTAGTAAGTTTTGATGCAGAAAAGGCTTTTGACAGGGTCGATTGGAGCTATCTTAAAGAATTGTTGCCTTGGTATGGTCTAGGGGCCCCATTTTGTGCCATGATTGATTGCTTATACGATTCCCCGACTGCGGGGATACTTTGCAATGGGATGCTATCAGAGGCCTTCTCGCTGGAGAGAGGTACACGGCAGGGCTGCCCCCTGTCCCCCCCGCTGTTCGTGTTATCCTTAGATCCATTGATTAGAGCGATGGAGATGTCGCCGGCGATCCAGGGGGTGCGTATAGGCTCTCAGATTTTCAAAGTGTCAGCTTTTGCTGATGGCATCTTGGTGCATCTCTCGTCTCCTGTGGACTCCCTGCCCTGCCTGCTCCAGGAATTTCGAGATTTTGGCCTATTTTCGGGTCTGCGGATTAATGGGGACAAATCAGAGGCTCTCGATGTGTTGGGGACTCTGAAGCGGGGGTGGGTTGGTGGGTTTCCTCTTAAGTGGGCACACTCGCATTTTGCTTATCTAGGCATCCGGCTGACCAGTCAACCGCGTGAACTGTATCTGTGTAATTTCGAGGAGATGCTGGCCCGTACGCGGTCCCAATTGCAAGCTTGGAGGCCGCTGCCGCTCTCGCTATCGGGGCGAGTGGCGGCAATTAAGATGGTGATACTGCCTCGGCTGTTATACTGGCTGCAGACTCTGCCAGTGTGGTTACTTCGGGGCGATTTGCGGCGCCTGGAAGCCACAATTCGGACCTTTTTGTGGCGAGGAGCTCGAGCCCGTATACCTTTGCTCCGACTGACAGGGAAGTGGTGGGATGGGGGGATGGGACTTCCCGACTTGGGGGCATATGCCTTGGCCTGTCAAGCTTGCCACCTGGGGGACTGGTTGGGTGGGACGGCGGTGTATACTCCCACGAACCTCGAGGAGGAATATGTAGCACCTCTCTCTTTGTTAGGGGCCCTACATACGGAAGTACGGTGTCTTCCGACTCGCCTCACATTGAGCGTTTTGTTTGGCTCGGCCCAGCGGACGTGGCGGTACTTTAATATCCGATGGGGGACGGCCTGGACGGTGTCCAGCTGGTTGCCATTGCAAGGTAACGTCCACTTTACCCCGGGTTCGAACTCACGTGGCTTTCGAGACTGGTGGTGTAAGGGTATTCGAAATGTCGGGCATTTGGTGGATTCCGTGGGGAGGTGTAAACCCTTTCAATCTCTTTGTCAAGAATACGATCTGACCTTAAACTATACCTTTGCATATCTTCAGGTTTCCCACTATATCTCCTCTCTGCCTAGAGAGGCCCTGGTGTCGGAGCGCTCGGCACAATTGCTGGGGTTTTTTGCCTTGGGAGAAGAAGCGCCTCAGTCTATTGCGGGCTATAGAGCTCGATTGAAAGATCTCCAAACGCCCGTAGATTATCGAGGAGTAGAGGCGGCGTGGAGTGCGGAGATGGGAAGGGAGGTTCATCCTAATACTGTTCTCACTGCTCTATGGCGGATTGCAGACATAGTGGAAGGGGCTAGGTGGCGGGAGATACAATTCAAGTGCCTCACTCGGGCCTATTTCTCGCCTAGACGAGCTTTGCGTAGCCATCTGATAGTTGATGGTCGGTGTCCGCGCTGCCAGGCTCCTTTGGCTAACTTGTGGCATATGTGGTGGGCCTGTCCGCATATCCAATCCTACTGGGCTAGAATTGCTAGGTATGTCAGTGGATTGCTGCAGCAGAGAGTGCGGTGGACTGGGGCTTTTGTGGTTTTGGATAGGATTGACCCCCCCTGTCCGTCCCGGCGAACGGACCGCTTGTTCATGCGTAAGGCCTGTCTGGTGGGTAAAAGTCCTATTTTACGTATGTGGCGCAAGCAGCGTTCCCCCACGTTTGGGGAGTGGCGCAATAGCTTTCACCAGTTAATGCTTATGGAGCGGTGGCGAGTGCGAGGCAGTGTCAAGCGCTGGGCATTCTTCCTTTTGGTGTGGGACCCGTATATAGACACGCTGGGGGCCCGTTGTCGGAATGAGATCTTGCATATCGGTAGGTAGGGGAGGGGAGGGGAGAGGTGGCGGATAGCTGGCGGGGGGTTAGTGTGGGAAGGTGAGGTGGGTGAGGTGGAATGAACCTGGGGATGGGTGCGACCGGGAGGGGAGGGCAGGGAAGGGAGGGGGGTGGGGGGAGTTTTGGGGTGGGGATATAATACGAAAACTGTACTCATCCCTTGTCAGTGTTTTCTCCGGATGGGGATGAGAACCCACCCCACCGGAGATTGGTTGTATTTGCCTTGTTGTTTTTTGTTGGTGATGATTAAATAAAGTTTATTTAAAAAAAAAAAACCCTCTTTTAGCAAAAAGAGGAAGTTTTATCCTTCCTATACCCAGCAGACTCAGACTCCAGGTCAGGTGGCCCAAAATGGACAAACTAGACAACAAAAGAAACCAAAAGGCCCAAGAGCCCAACCAGCTCTCCAGGTTCAGCCCCCTCAAGGACTTTGACTCCTTCCTAGAGAGCTTTGCCTTCCTGCCTCTGAGGGGTCCTCAACCCTCCAATATTCCCGGCAGGTTATGCCACTTTGTCAACAGATGGCATCAGATAACAGCAGAAGATTGGACTTTGTCTATTGTAGGGGAGGGCTACAACTTCATTTTCACAGCTTACCCCCTCCTACAATTCTAAAGCAGTTCAAGTCACAAACCTCTGCAGACAATGTGCTAGATCACGAGGTCTCCACACTTCTTGCCCAAGGGGCAATAGAGGAAGTACCCATTCTTCAACAGGGTGCAGGGTTCTACTCCCCCTATTTTCTTATTCCAAAGAAAACAAGAGGACACAGACCCATTCTAGACCTCAGAGAAATGAACAAAATATCTGTTTCGCGAGAAATTCAAAATGATTTCTCTGGGAACTCTTCTGCCATACCTTCAAAGCCAGGACTGACTTTGCTCTCTAGACTTAAAGGATGCATACTCTCACAGTCTTATCCATCCAGATCACAGGAAATTTTTACGTTTCCTTTTCAGGGGAAGACATTTCCAGTACAGGGTTCTTCCTTTTTTGTATGGCTTCAGCACCAAGTTTATTCACGAAATGCATGGCAGTAGTAGCTGCATTTCTACGAACCCTGGGGATTTTCGTCTTCCCTTACTTAGACGACTGGCTCATCCGAGCCTCCACAGTGGCAGAGGCCAGCACTGCACTGTCTCGTACAATGCGAATCCTCCAATACTTGGGATTGGTAATAAACTTCCCGAAATCTCATCTAGTTCCTTCCCAATGCCTAGAATTCATAGGAACCTGTCTGGATACCAGACAGGCAAGTGCTTTCCTTCCACAAGCCCGGTGTCTTCGCTTAATGCAGCTAGGTTCCCAAGCAGCAGGCATATCCTCCCTCACTGCTTGGGAGCTACTGCAGTTACTGGGACACATGGCATCCACAGTTCATGTAGTCCCATATGCTCGTCTCCACATGCGAGCAGCTCACTGGACCCTCTCCACACAGTGGACACAGGCCAAGGGTCATTTGTCGGACAAAATAGCAATCTCTCAACGACTAATTTTGTCCCTCCAGTGGTGGCAATCATTAGAAAATCTGACAGTAGGGTGGTCTTTCCATCAACCCGTCTTTCAGGCCATCCTAAGAGATACATCACAGGTGGGTTGGGGAGCACACCTGAATCATCTCTCTACCCAGGGCACCTGGACTCCACAGGAGGTTGGTTTACACATAAACCTCCTGGAGTTAAGAGCAATTTATTTAGCTCTTCGAGTGTTCCACGCCCAGCTCAGCTACAAGACAGTCCTAGTCCAGACGGACAATCAGGTAGCCATGTTCTATGTGAACAAGCAGGGCGGAACAGGCTCTCTGTCGTTATGCAACGAAGCTTTACGACTATGGGGCCTCGCTAGAGAGCATCAAATTCACCTTCTAGCGGTATATCTTCCAGGCATTCAAAACCTTTGGGCAGACAAACTCAGTCGAGTACTGCTACCTCACGAGTGGTCACTCCACCTAGACCAGGTGGCCAAGATATTTCATCTCTTGGGCACTTCAGACATAGACCTCTTTGCAAGTCCACTGAATGCCAAACTTCCCCAGTTCTGTTCCAGGATTCCGGTGCACAACTGTCAGGCAAGGGATGCCTTCCTCCTTCACTGGGGTCAGGACGTCCTTTATGCCTTCCCACCCATTCCCCTCATCCCCAAGACACTCTTCAAGCTTCAGAGAGACAGGGGTGGCATGATTCTCATAGCACCACGATGGCCACGCCATACGTGGTATTCCCTGCTTTTGCGCATCTCTCAAGCGGCACCTCTGGAGTTAGGGCATGCTCCTGATCTCCTCTCCCAGGAGAACGGGAGCTATGGCACCCGAATCCCCAGTCCCTGCACCTCACGGCCTGGTTGCTGAATTTATTTATTTTATTTATTTACAGTCTCTTATATACCGCACTATTCAGCATCAGCGCGGTTTACATGGAACAGAAATGCTCAGTACAGTTAACACGTATGAGTTTACAGATAACAGGGCAAATAACTTGGATAACAGGGGTAACTATTTACAAAACTTACTACATAAACTTGGATAACAGTGCTAAACTTTTTACAAATATTGCTACATAGAGTCGTATAATCATGAATTCCATAGAAACAACTGCACCACTAAGGGTAAAAGATATCCTTCATGCTTCTAGGAAACTTTCCAGAAGAAGATCTTATGCCTTCAAGTGGAAACGTTTTACTATATGGTGCTCCAAGAGGGGATTAAACCCCCTGGTCATACCCTTAGAATCGATACTAGAGTATCTCCTTCACTTATCGAATTCTGGGTTAAAGACCAATTCGGTAAGAATCCATCTTAGTGCAATTGCAGCTTCTTATAAGCCTCTAAATGGACAACCAATTTCCTCTCATCCACTCCTATCAAGATTTATGAGAGGCCTTTTATTAACTAAACCTCCCATCAAGCCACCACCGGTGGCATGAGATCTAAATCTAGTTCTCGGGCAGCTCATGAAGTCGCCTTTTGAGCCTTTAGCCACTACAGCCCTTAGGTTTTTGACCTGGAAGGTCATCTTCCTAATTGCAATCACCTCTGCCCGTCGCATTAGTGTATTGCAAGCTTTAGTGGCTGATCTTCCTTATACTAGGTTTTATCATGATAAGGTTGTTCTCCGAACTCACCCACATTTTATGCCAAAGGTGGTTTCACCTTTTCATTTAAATCAATCAATTTACCTTCCTGTATTTTTCCCGAGGCCTCACGCCTCTAATGCAGAAAGGAACCTTCATTCTTTGGATTGTAATAGGGCCTTGGCTTTTTACATACAAAGAACACAGCACCATAGAAAGTCCTCACAGCTTTTTATAGCTTTTGACCCTAGTCATTTGGGACTTCCAGTCTCCAAAAGAACTTTGTCTAAATGGATTGCCCAATGCATATCCTTTGCTTATGAGAGTAAGGGTCTTCCTCTTCAGGACCATGTCACAGCTCATAATGTGAGAGCCATGGCAGCTTCTATGGCTAATCTCCACTCTGTGTCTATTGATGACATTTGTCGAGCAGCCACCTGGGCTTCGTTACACACCTTCACAGCCCACTACTGCCTGGATAAAGCCTCCCGTCGGGATGCCTTCTTTGGCCAAGCTGCTCTTCAAAATCTCTTTCGAACCTAAACCATGGATCTCTGGTGGGATGCCAGAGATCCATGGGAGGAAGGATTCCCACCTCCTGGGGTGGCACCTTCCTGGGGCTATCTCCTTAGCATCTTCAGCTAGGGAGTCCCCATATGTGAGGACTACATTCCTGCTTGTTCCTGGAGATAGCGTAGTTACTCACCTGTAACAGGTGATCTCCGGGAACAGCAGGAATTTAGTCCTCACAACCCACCCACCTCCCTTAGGAGTTGTCTCTTTCCTTTCTCCCTCTATCCTTTCACTCAGCTACAAACTTAACTGAAGAGGGACAGTTGGAAAGGCGGGAAGGCAGCGCGCATGTGCTGAGGGATGCTCCCAAAAGCGTTCCTATTGGACGCTGGGGAGTGTTCTTGCGCAGGCTCCGTCAGTACCGACGATACCCATATGTGAGGACTACATTCCTGCTGTTCCCGGAGATCACCTGTTACAGGCGAGTAACTACGCTTACAGAATCATTATACCATAGTGATCAAGTGGACCAACAACCATTCCAATCTGTACCTTATGTTAAGGAACCATTGGTGATGAAAGAAGTCAAAGCAGCATTGAAAGTCTTATCAAAGAACAAAGCACCGGACATTGATGGCATTCCCATTGAAGCATTACAGCAATCTGATGCAGCTGTTACCATACTTACAAGACGTTGGGACAAGGAATGAACGAAGCATGAACCAAGGGAAGTTGGAGGTGATAAGAATGAAATGGAATGAGTACAACTCAGTCTGTTGGGTGTCAGGGAACTGAAATGGACTAGCACTGGGCATTTGTATCTGATGATCACATGGTCCTACTATGCTGGAAATGAAAGACAAAGAAGAAATGCTGTTGCATTTATAACTAAGAATATACTTGCAAGAACTGTAATGAAATACAGTGCAGTCGTTGAACGCTTAATTTCTGTTTGTCTACGAGGAGTGCTCATCAACACCACTATAATTCAGGTATATGCCCCAACGACAGCTACAGAAGAGGATGAAATTGACAGAACATGCAAACAGGATATCCTGATAGTCATGGGTGACTGGAACACAAAAGTTGGCAACAAAGAAGGCGGCAAAGTGGTTGGAAAATATGGACTTGGCAAGAGAAATGAAGCTGGAGAAAGACTGATAGAATTCTGTAAAACCAATGTTCTGTTCATCCAGCAACACAAGCACCGATTGTACATGTGGACCTCACCCAATGGATTGTACAGGAATCAAATTGACTACATCTGTGGAAGACAATGATGGAAAAGCTTGATAGCATCAACAAAGACCAGAACTGGAGCTGACTGTGGCACAGATCATCAATTACTAGTTTGCAAACTCAAGCTAAAGTTGAAAAAGAGCAAGCCAATTATGAATGTAGCAAAATATGACCTTGAGAATATACCACTAGAATTTAAAGACTTCCTGTAAAACCAATGACAGAGTTCCAGAAGAGTTATGGGATGACATCAAGAAGGTTATGTTGGAAGAAAGCGAGAAATCTCTGCAAAACGTGAAAAAGCAAAAACGACCAAAATGGATGACTGAAGAAACTGAAAATTGCCCAGAAACACAGAGACACGATTGTATGGTCTATTTTACAGGAGCAAATTCACTGTTGAGCCGTATATAGAAAACTTTATTGCTCCAATACCCGGAACTTTAAGCGACTACTCATTCCCAGTGCTTGAACACAATATGTAGATTGTAAAATATTATTGAAAGCAACAGGTCTCAGACTTCAAAGAGCTTCGGTCTTTATCTAGTATCGACCTAATGCTCTGCTTTGCATCAATGACCCTTATGTTGCTTTATCATTTGCATTTAACTTGTAAGATGTTATCAACTTTTAACCTCTAAGGCAATTTCAAAAAATGGAACTTATACAAAGAGAGCAAATGAGTGCTTATCCTCAAAAAATGCCCAACGCCAGTTTCAGCGCCGCTGCGTTTCACTGCCAAGCTGTTTCATCAGGGGCTGAAATTTTTCAACTCGTCCTCACTTCATTCGTTCCAAAAAATGAATTCTTTCCATTCCTTCACATAAATCATGCGTTCGTCGCGCTCTAAACAGGGAGTCATAAGTTAGTGCTACATACTCCAAACATCAATTATATATCACTATTCCCACATCGGTTTATGCAATACTACAACAGAAGAACATACCATAAACGTCTTTGCTGATCTCTTGTCTCTTTCCAAACTGTTTGTTTCCAACAATGCCGCGCATGCGGACCCCTCTCTGGGCGGGTTATATAGCTGATTGCGTCCTACCTATCCTAATTTAAACACACAGGTTCCAGTCAATTTGTGAATTAAGCCCTCCTGGTTGCACCGACTGCAGCGTGAAAATCCATCTCTGTTCGGTCACTATTAATGCTTGATCTCTAGATCTATCTTCAGATCCCGTTACAGTCCTATCAATGCAAAAGCATTGTAGTTCTTCAAATTTGTGATGTTCCTGAAGACATTTTACAATCTACATATTGTGTTCAAGCACTGGGAATGAGTAGTAGCTTAAAGTTCCGGGTATTGGAGCAATAAAGTTTTCTATATACGGCTCAACAGAAACACAGAAGCTAAAGCCAGAGGAGAAAGAGGCAATCACAGAACTCAACAGAGATTTCCAACATGCAGCAAGACAGGACAAGGAGAAGTACTACAATGATGCATGTAAGGAAATAGAATCAAAAACTATTAGAGGAAGAACAAAATTGGCTTTCCTAAAGCTGTGAAAGCTAAAGAAAAAATTCCAGCCTAGAAATGGAATGCTACAAGATGCTCAAGGATCCTTGTTGAATGATGCTGAGAAGATCAAGAAAAAGTGGAAAGAATATACAGAATCGTCATACCATAATGATCAAGTGGACCAGCAGCCGTTCCAATCTGTACCTTATGATAAGGAACCATTGGTGATGAAAGAAGTCGAAGCATCATTGAAAGCCTTATCAAAGAACAAAGCACTGGGCATTGATGGCATTCCCATTGAAGCATTACAGCAATCTGATGCAGCCATTACCATACTTACAAGGCTCTGACAGGAAATTTGGAAATCTTCTTTTTTTATACCAATATTGAGGAAAGGTGACCCGACTGACACTGGAAATTATCGTACAGTCGCTTTGATCTCACATGCCAGCAAGATTCTACTCAAGATCATTCTGCAGAGACTACAACCATACTTGGAATGAGAACTGCCTGAAGTGCAAGTAGGGTTCAGGAAAGGGTGAGGAATGGGAGACGACATTGCAGATGTGAGATGGATTTTTAAAAAGACAAAAAAATACCAGAAAGATATCCATATGTGTGGTGTTTGACAGTACCTGGTTGTAGTGATTGTAAACCACTCTGATGCCCTTCAGCCTGGGCAGTATATCAAGAAATTGCATAAACATAAACATACAGCAAGGCTTTTGACTGTGTAAACCATGAGAAACTCTGGACCACATTAAGAAGCATAGGTATACCAGAACACCTGATGCTTCTTGATCAGTGTAAAGGTTGTGTAAGAGAACTAACAGTTTGAACGGAATAAGGAGAAACAGAATGATTTAAAATCAGCAAAGGTGTACGACAAGGCTGCATACTTTCCCCCTACCTGTTTAATTTATTTGCAGAACAAATCATCGGAGAAGCAGGATTGTATAAAGACAACCGAGGTGTGAATATTGGTGGAAGACTCCTCAACAACCTTTGTTATGCTGATGCTACAACATTACTGGTTGAAAATGAATACGATCGGAAACATTTGCTTCTCAGACTCAAGGAACATAGTCTTAAAATGGCCCTGCACCTTAACGTTAAAAAGACAAAGATCCTGACAACTGGCAAAATCAATAAGTTCATCCTTGATGGAGAAGAAATTGAAATAGTTGACAACTTTAACCAACTTGGATCAACAATCAATAAAAAAAAAGGACAAGCAGTCAAGAAATCTGAAGATGCATCGCTCGGGGCGGAATGGCTATGAAGGCTCTAGACAAGATTCTCAAGGGCAGAGCGGTTAATCTCCGTATAAAGATTTGATTTGTTAAAGCCATGTTTTCAATAACGTCATATGAATGCGAAAATTGGACAGTGAAAAAGATAGGAAGAAAATTGATGCTTTTGAATAATGGTGCTGGCAACAATACTGTGTATATCATGGACTGCCCAAAGAAGAAACCAGTCAATACCTAGAGGAGATCAAACCTAAGCTTTCCTTAGAAGCTCAGATCACAAAGATTTCAACTTTTATACTTTGGACACATCATGCAAAGAGAGATTGTTGGAGAAAGTCATAATGTTTGGCGAGGTAGAAGGTCAACGTAAAAGAGGAAGGCCATCAATGAGATGAATTTATACAATAATAGCAGCTATGGGTGCCACTCTATCAACAATCCAGAGGGTCGCCATGAGTTGACACAGACTTGACGGCACTTAACAATAACAACATCATAGTTGATGAAACTATATACAATAACTTTGTTACATAGCTAACTATGTAACTTTGCTTCAAAGTGAAACTGTATACAATAACTATATAAAATAATTAATGTCTATATAAAATAACTCATGTCTATTAGGTTGCTGGATTCCATTTTATGTAGGATCAGTATAAGATTCTAAGGTTGTAGCTCCAAAGTAGTCTGTGAATAAGAATGTCTTTAGTTGTCTTCTGAATTTGTAAGTGTCATTTACTTTTCTTGGCTTGTCCAGGAGTGAGTTCCAGAGTATAGGTGCATAGAGTGAAAATGCTCTGTTGTATTTCTATTGTTTTTTTATAAATTGTGATGGTATAGCTAGTGTCATTTGTACATTTCCTCTCCGCTGGCTGTTGCTAGGTATGAGGCTTATTAATGAACTAAGATACGTGGATGACAAATTATGTAGTATTTTTAATGTTAACAATAGGGATTTATATTTAACTCTATTCTCCACAGAGAGTCACTGTAATTGTTGTAGTATGGGTGTGTTATGTTCAGTTTTCGGTAGTTGAGGAGTACGTGCGCTGCAGTATGTTGAGCCAGTTGTAATTTCTGAATTGATTGTTTTGTTAGACCCTGTAGAATTTCATTGCAAAAATCTATGTGTGGTGTGATCATTGCTTGAAGAATTGTTCTGAAGTCAGTTTTTGCAATCAACTGTCTTAGTCATTGTAAGATTTTTAGTTTGTTGCATATTGCTTGATTTGTTTTGTTGATATGTGATGTGAATGTTAGGTTTTGATCGATTGTTATTCCTTGATATCTAATTTCCTTCTTCACTTATATTGTTTCTTTGTTTCAGTTGTGTTAGAGGATTGAAGTTTATTTCTTTTGTTATGAACATTATTTCAGTCTTGTAATTTATCCTGAGGTTGTGAATTGTGAGCCATTTTGATATATCTTCAAAGCAGAAAAGGATTTGTTGGTTGTTGGTTTCATCGGTATATAGGTAAGGTAAAACATCATATCGTCCATGTATATGTGGTAATTTGCGTTGTGTTTCTGGAATACTGTGCATGTCAGTTGGAGGTAGATGCTGAATAGTAACGCAGAAAGAGCTGAGCCTTGGGGGATCCCTTGGGTTTGGCTGTATGCTTGTGGTGATTTTGTGTCTATTTTGGCTTCCTGTGACTGGTCCACTAGGTAAGATTTAAACCAGTGAAGGGTGGTTCCTCAGATTCCAATTTGTTGAAATCTGGCTAGTAGTATGGTATGGAAGAATGAATCAAAGGATGAGACTATATCCAGGAAGATTACTATGAATGTTTATCCTGTTTTTTCAGTTCCTTTGATAAGTGTATCAAGTAGTGATATCACCAGCATCTCAACTCCATCTAACGGTTTAAAGCCATGCTGGGGGGGATCTAATGGGGCATGTACTTCTATGTGATCTTGTAGTGGTTTTTGCACTATCCTTGCAATAATTTTTCTTATGAATGGAAGGCTAGATATTGGCCTATAGGAGTTGGGGCCAGTTTTATCTTGGGAACTATGTTTTAAAATCGGTTGAATAGATGCTCTTTTTAAGGGTTTTTAGCATGTATCCCTGTGTTAGTGATAAGTTGATCACCCTAAGTATTGTTGATGAGGTTTCTGAATGGGTTAACTTTATCCAACTTACTGGGCCTGGGTCTAATGGAGATGTGATAGTATTGATTGCAGTGATTGTATGCTCCAGTTGGTGATTATTGAAAATTCCTCCCAAGTCACAGCAGTAGTTTTGGGCGTCATGTTTGTATCTGGTTTTCATCTATAGTTCTTGTAATGGTTAGCCAGTATTTGTGGGTTAATGAATATATTGTTGTTTCCTGGGTTGTGTGGTTTAGTAAGATGTTTTACAATGTCAGAATTCTCTTGGACGGTTTAATGATTTCATTAGCAGTTTTGTATGATAATCTTTCTTGTAGTAGTTGATACGTTCATAGTATGTTTCCAGGGTGTTCATGTATTCATCTTTTTCTTTAGGTGATTTTGTTATTCTCCATTTACGTACCTATTTTCTTAAACACCGTTTTAGGTTTCTGAGATCTTGGTTATACCAGCCTTCTGTTTGTTTTCATCTTTAGCATGATTTAGTATGGATGGACTTGGAAGCTGTGTGTATGACCTTGCTACAATTGCTTGTCATCAATTTAATGTCCTTCATCTCATCGTTGAGTTTGGATAGAATCTCACTTAAGAATTCATCTCTGTCAAATTTCTTGAAGTGGGAGGCTATGTTCTGTCTGGGTTCTTTGCTTATTTTTGGACGTTTGTTAGTTTAAAGTTGATCATGAGGTGGTCAGACCGTGGAACTAGAATGGTGTGTATTTTGGTTTGGTTGATATTTTCATAAGTGTCAGTTGGAATAAATATCATATCCAATATGTTTCCCTTATGTGTAGGGGAATTTATTATTTGTTTGTATTCCATGTCATACGTTACATTTAGGAAAGGGTGTATGGATGCTAGGGTGAAGTCTGTTAATATAATTACTTGCTTCTTATGTGTTATATCTGAGCAGGCTAATTCCAGGATGGTAATCAGAGTATTATCTGCTGTGGGAGCCTTATAGACTAAGCAAAACATAAATGACTTGTCCTTTACTATAAGGACGTCAAGACCATTTAAGCTTGTTTCTGATCTCAGCAATGCTTTTAGCTCTTTTTTTATCAATAGGATGCCACCACCTTGTTTTTTCCATCTCTAGGGCAGTGAAAGGTATCGTAGTATGGGAAGTTCACTTGATTAAGTAAAACAAGGTTGTTATTTGTTAGCCAGGATTCAGTTATAAACATTATATCAGGTTGGTTGTCAGTAATATAATTACTGGGGTTTTGTTTCTCACCAACCTTGCGTTTATAATGCTACAGTTTAAGCTGGGTGTTTTTGGACTTTTTCTTTTCCCACTGGATGCATGACTGTTTGTTCTGATGTGTATCAGCCTATTGTAGTTTGGGGCTGTGTCGTGTTTGATTTGTGGGTGATATGCTTAGTGGAGGAAATTGTTATGCAAAATGGGAATATTTTGAGGTGTGAACATCTGCAAGGAGTTGTTCAGCATGATGAGTATTACAGTTAGAAAAGAATGATGATGAAACTAATCTATATAATGTACTATTTACTATTAGGCTTCTTTACTAGTAGACTATCTTGGTATGTGAATGTATCTCAGCACTCAACTTGTATTTATATGGGCCTGGGTCCTGTGCGCGTCGTTGCATTCAACACGCATGGCACTTTAGACTTGGGCACTCCGGCAGCGTTCTTAGTTTATCTGGAGTACGGTTCCAATGTAGTGTGATGGCATCAAGTCTGTTAGATCGGTGGATAGCCCTGCCCTATGGCTGCAGACTGTTGAAGGAGCCGGGTGTCTGGTCCAGAATGTCAATGATTGTCTGGCAGGTGTGTCCCTATGTCTTGATGCAGCTGGAAGATGCTGCTGCAATGTTTGCTGGGGAATTCTTTAGGGTAATCTGTGTGTTTATGTGCAGTATCATCACTCACCATTAGCTGGGAAGGAGTTTGGAAGATTGTTTCGGTGGGTTCAGGCCAAGGTCACTTCAAGGGGATGGAAAGGAATGGAGAAAATTTAAAATACAAAGGCGGCCTCTTTACATAGCAAAGAACTCTTTGCTCTATGTGGGGAGTCTTAGGCTGACTACAATTTATGTGCACAGGCTGAAACCACAGATTACCTGAATATAGGAAACTCATTTAAGTAAGGATGAGTTTAGGATAGCTCAAACAATTATCAGAGTGCTTGATTTGTCTCAAGCAAATTGCATAAAAAAGTGGGAGGGTGGCAGTGTTTTTGTCAAGTGACGTGTAATTCTAATTGATGGATGTGTGTAAAGAAAACAGATGACATTTGTTCCTGACATTGGTTCTGCTAGACAAAAAAGTAACAATTGGATGCATTTATGCTCCTAGTATTAAGCAAGAGGAGTTTTCTGATCAAGCAGCAGTTTGCAGAGGGACATTTAATACTAGGGGACGATTTTAATCTGATCGTTAATCCTAAAATAGATACTGCTGTGTGCACACGCTGTTGAGTCAATGCAAACTTCTAGCAACTCTACTTCTAGAGGTTTTAAATTGGGGGACACAAAAATTAACAGTGGCTAAAGGCATTGGTAAAAATGTTTGAACAGGTGGATATTTAGAGAGTAGTCTTGAAGTACTACAAAAGGGGACTGCTACTTCTGGATTGATCTGCAATTGTAAGTATTTACTTCTGGGAATTTTTCTAAATCTTGGGGGAAAAGGAATTCTTTAGATTAAAGCTGATTAATCTGTGAACCCAGTGTATTTGTTAAAAACGTCAGGGCCTAGTAGCAGCAAAGGGTTTTCAGTTTAAATTTAAAATATAGCAGAGAGTTTTCTGGTTATATTTAGAACCCAGCAGAGAGCTTCCAGTTTAAATTTAATACTCAGTCAGAGCCTAGTAGCAGCAAGACACTTTCAGTTTAAATTTAAAACACAGAAGAGAGCTTTCTGGTTAACTTTAGAATCCAACACTCCCTCTATCCAAGGAAGGGCTATGGGACTCCCCCTGGAGATTGGTCACAGATTACCTTAGAAGCACAGGACAGGGTACTGTGTAGCAGCCAGCTTTTAATAAGTCGTCTTACCCTCCCTCCCTCCCCAACACTCACCCACCCCTGGGATAATCATAGCTTTATAGGTGCTTAAACCTATTAAAGGAAAGGTGGTGCCATATTCACTCTCAGGTGCAGCTGTTTATTCTCATCAGCATACATTAAGGACCTGAGATTAATTAAACATTTGGTGAATGAAGTACATTAAACGTATTAGGTATAGTTTTATTAGTATAACTATCCCCGGTAACCTTTAGTAAGTAAAGAACTTAAATATCTAAACACAACCTTAAAACGAAGATGCAGGCAGCAGTCCAGCAGTGAGATGGGGGCTTTCCAGTCTTTTGCATTGAGTGTCACATGTATGATTTTCTCCCAGTTGGTGAGGGGTCTTACGTGTGCACAAGGTGCAAGGAGCTCTTTGCTGTCAGGGATTGAGTCTGATCTCTGGAGGCTAGAGTAGCAGACTTAGAAGACATAAGGAATACAGAGAAGTACATAGATGAGACCTACAGGGATATAGTCCTGAAGTACCACCTCCAGTTTGGGCAGCATCCCTGTTGCCATGGAGGAGAGAGGTCACGTGACGAGAGAGCATCACCCTGGTGTGGCAGGAAGTGATCCTTTAGCTAGGACCTGTCTTCCAGGTGATGTAAAACCCTCTCGCACCGAGGAAGTTTCTCCAGGATCATGTACCCATGAGGGAAGGGTTAGGACAGCCGTTATAGTTGATGATTCGATCATGAGGCATGTAGATAGCTACTGCCGGGACACACCAGCTCCTCCCTCCTCGGCTCCTGCCCAATCCGGGCAGTGGGAGCGGGAACAGCAGCAGCCGGCAGCAGCTAAAAGCGGCGTCCCTGCTCGCAGAGACGCCGCTACTGCCGGGACACACCAGCTCCTCCCTCCTCGGCTCCTGCCCAATCCGGGCAGTGGGAGCGGGAACAGCAGCAGCCGGCAGCAGCTAAAAGCGGCGTCCCTGCTCGCAGAGACGCCGCTACTGCCGGGACACACCAGCTCCTCCCTCCTCGGCTCCTGCCCAATCCGGGCAGTGGGAGCGGGAACAGCAGCAGCCGGCAGCAGCTAAAAGCGGCGTCCCTGCTCGCAGAGACGCCGCTACTGCCGGGACACACCAGCTCCTCCCTCCTCGGCTCCTGCCCAATCCGGGCAGTGGGAGCGGGAACAGCAGCAGCCGGCAGCAGCTAAAAGCGGCGTCCCTGCTCGCAGAGACGCCGCTACTGCCGGGACACACCAGCTCCTCCCTCCTCGGCTCCTGCCCAATCCGGGCAGTGGGAGCGGGAACAGCAGCAGCCGGCAGCAGCTAAAAGCGGCGTCCCTGCTGGGCGCGCCCGCGCCTGAGGGCCTCGCAAGAGGGCCCTTTGGCGTGGCCCTTAGGCGCGGCACGAAGGCGAGCAGAAGGCAACAACAAAACGAGTCAGCTACACCAACAACATCGCAGCAGAACCCAACAAAGGACTAGACCGAAGAAAAGGACGTCAAAACCGCAAGTAGAACCCTCACTACACACCACACACTTCCTTCCACCAGACGGTCCCTTCAACTACCAACACCCCAACGGATCCGGATCTCCCTCCACGGGGACAGGCTCCCCTCCACGGGGACAGGCTCCCCTTCCACGGGGACAGGCTCCCCTTCCACGGGGACAGGCTCCCCTCCACGGGGACAGGCTCCCCTCCCACGGGGACAGGCTCCCCTTCCACGGGGACAGGCTCCCCTCCACGGGGACAGGCTCCCCTTCCACGGGGACAGGCCCCTGCTCCAAGTTTAGCTCTCCCCAATCGGGGGATTGGAGCGGCAACAAGGGCACAGCCAGACAGCGGCAGAGTGCCGCCCAATCGGGGCAGACTCAAGGCCGTACAAGGAACAGCGCGGCAAGAGTGAGCACAAAGGGAGAATCACAGCCACACATACAACAGAACACCAGAGGAAAAACAACAGCAAAGCAAGCAACAGACGAAGACTTAAGAAAAAAGGCATCACCCTAACAGAACATCACAAAAGACCAAAATGCACGTCACATACTTCCTCCCACTCTACCTACTCGTCACTCAACTCCTCCCACCAACCACACACCTACACTACCCACAAGCAAACACAACGCGGTACCCACCAACAGCATTGCCATATTTAGAAACACAGCACACACACAAAGAAACACTCAGAACTGCCCAGACAAAAAGACCAAACAGACACAAATCAAACTCCCAATCCTGCACAAAGGAAGCACATGTAACAGCAACCTACTCAACAAAGGTAACAACGATTGAGCTCATAAACGCCAGATCAGTATGCAACAAGATACACACTCTTGTAGACCACATAGAGGAGCGACAGCCCGACATAATATGCTTCACAGAGACGTGGCTCAACCCTACCGACAATGTACTACTCAACCAACTCGTACCGGACAACTACTCAGTGTACAACTGCCCACGAACCCACAAGCGTGGAGGAGGAGTCCTAATAATAGCAAAGACAAAACTAAAATTCAAGACACATAGCTTCTCCAATACTCAGCAATGTAACACAATCAGCATCAAAAACAAAAACATTGCAATCTGCCTAACCTACAGAGCACCCAGAGCTCCACCCGACGAATTAGCCTTCATACTCGAAGAAGCCTGTGCCATAACAACAAACAACAAACCAGCACTACTGATTGGAGACTTCAACCTCAAGTCCACCAATGCCAAAGACGCAGAGGCCTTCCTGCAAGCAATGACCTCACTTCAATTCACACAGATAATCAACGCTCCAACGCACAGACATGGATCTTCTCCAGACCTCATCTTCGCATCCAATTACATAACTTCAAGAGACCTAATCTCTCCACCCACCATTACCCCAGTGCCATGGTCTGACCATTACTTAATTGAGACAAAGATACGATCTCAAGAGGACCAGACAAACGAAAGAACAAACAACTCACACACACAAAGACGATTCAAGAATTTCGACAGGGACGAATTCATACAGAACGCAACACAACACCTGAACATTCCTACAGATGACCTGGAGGAACAAGTTTCCAGATGGAACAGCATCTTAGCTAACGCCGCCAAACCATCCGGTGGAGGGCACGAGAAACACCAACACAACAGGAGACAAAACAAACCTTGGTACTCAGCAAAAATACGTCAGGAAAAGAGGGAGCTCAGGAAGATTGAACGGAGATGGAGAAAAAACAAAACAGCAGCCGACCAACATCTCTACCTAACAAAACAAAAACAATACAATGAATGCATCAACCAATCAAAGAGGGAATTCCACACAAACTTGATAAATACTTCCATCAACAAGCCCAGAGAGCTCTTTGAAATAGTCAAGATCCTCACAAAAGAGCAAACAACAGAAGGGGAAGTACAAGTGGACCCACAGGAATTCGCCGACCACATCAAAGACAAATTCCACTCCACAGAGCGTACAACACCCAGTGGGACCACCAGGACAGACATACACACCAAAACCTGGGGCACATTCTACTCACCCTCAACAGAGCAGATATCCCACATCATCTCTACAATCAACACAAGCACTGCTCCTACAGACCCATGCCCAGTATCATGGGTCAAAGCCACCAAATCAAACTTCATTCACACCATACACAAAATAGTACACAACTCACTCACTCAAGGACTCATGCCAAAGCAACTAAAGCTTGCCTCAGTAAGACCAATAACAAAGAAAACAACACTCGACAAAAAGGATCCAGCAGCATACCGACCGATCTCCAGCATACCCTTCCTGGCAAAAATCATCGAAAAAACGGTACAACTACAACTCCAGGAAACACATCGACAAACATGAAACACTCGACGACAACCAACACGGCTTTCGTCCCAACCACGGAGTCGAAACGCTACTGATCTACCTCTTCGACAGCATCCTAAGAATAATTGACAACAACAGGAAGGGAATCATAATGATCTTCATCGACATCTCCTCAGCCTTCGACACAGTGGACCACAACACGCTCCTGGAAAGACTAAAGAACACTGGTATACACGGTATCACTTTGAAATGGTTCCACTCATACCTAACCGAAAGACAGCTACAGGTCAAAGTGGGACACAACACCTCCCGACCCATAAATGTCCGCCAAGGAGTACCTCAAGGATCCGCACTTTCAGCCCTCCTATTTAACATCTACATCCAACCGATATGCGACATCATGAAAGAGAACAACATTCAATACACAATATATGCAGATGACATCATGATATACACCCCGATAGAAATCGACAACCCGGATTTCTCCAAGATAACAGACTGCCTTACCCAAATGACGAGCTGCTGTCAAAACAACAACCTCGCAATAAACTACAACAAGACTCAAGCTCTAATAATCACTCGGAACCAAAGCTTCATACACCCGCCAAACATCAAGATACAAAACACTACTATTCCAATAAAATCAGAAGTGAGATACCTTGGAGTTACTCTGGACAACAAGCTAAGCCTCAAGCCACACATAGACAAAACAATACAAAAAGTCTACTACAAGATGCGAATCATCAGGAGACTGAAACCACTCCTTGCCCCAGAACACTTTCGTACCGTCCTCCAAGCACTGATAACCCCAATACTGGACTTCTGCAATCCGATATACTTGGGACTACCGAAACAAGCCCTCAAACCACTCCAGCTAGCACAAAACACTGCAGCACGAATAATATCCGGTACTGCAAGACAGGACCACATCACACCCACCTTAAAAGACTTACACTGGCTCCCAATCGGTGCACGCATCAGATACAAAACTATCATAAACCTATTTAAGATAAATCAGCACACATCAGCCAACAGCCTACACACCCTCATTCAACCAGACAACAGCACTCGTCCTAGAAGAAAACAAACACGCAACCGAGTCAGCACCCCAGGTGAATTCAAACACACACGCAAGGACACAACAGACAGAGCTCTCTCCATGGCTGCTCCAACTATATGGAACAAACTACCAGACGACTTGAGGACAACTACAGACCTCAAAGACTTTAGAAAACAGCTAAAAACCATGCTGTTCATAGAACACTATGGACACATCACATAACCTAAGAGAATGTATAACAGCACATATTGCTGCCTGTACAGATAATGTTTTACAGCACCACTGTATATAGCCCACACTGTACATAGCTCAAACCATTCTAGCACGCAACACACCACACCTTGTACATAGCTCACCCCAATCTAGCACACGATACAACACACACTCAACTAAATTGCACCCTCACTGCATGATTAACACACTCACTTTACCCGATTGTTTGCTGTGATACCACCTTGATTAATAAGATAAGGCGGTTTAAAAATACTGTTAAATAAAATAAATAAATAAATAGCTGGGTGGCTGGTGGACGTGAGGATCGCCTGGAAACATGCCTGCCTGGTGTGAAGGTAACAGACCTCACGCGCCACCTAGACAGGGTCTTAAATAGTGCTGGGGAGGAGTCTGCTGTCTTGGTATATGTCGGTACCAATGACATAGGAAAATGTGGTAGGGAGGTTCTGGAGGCTAAATTTAGGCTTTAAGTTGAAATCCAGAACATCCAGGGTAGCGTTCTCCGAAATGCTTCCAATTCCACGTGCAGGACCCAAAAGGCAGGCAGAGCTCCGGCGTCTCAATACGTGGGTGAGACACCCCTTGGATACCAATAGACCATACAAACCACATCAGGAAGAGCACTATCACACTATGCTCCATCACTTTGGAACTCTCTCTTGCGTGCAATTTCAGACATCAGGGACTTTAGAAAAAAACTAAAAATCTTCTCTACACAAATCACCTTGGACATATAACCTAGCCACCCAAACAACATGATCCAAGACACCTGTTGTTGACCCATAGCAATGGACTAGTAAGCACTAAATATGATGCAATAAATTGTATGTAGTTTTGTCATACTCTCATGACCATGTACATAGTTTCTCACGCTATCTTTTCCCCCCACTTAATGTTCAGTTGTTTGTATAATGTTGGTTACTCTTCAACTGTTCTATGTATAATGTTCAAGTTGTAATGTAAACCGCTCTGAGTGAAGGACAAGGCAGTATAAAAAATGTTTAAATAAAATAAAAATTACAGAGAAAACCTTTATTGAACAGCTACCATAGGCAAAAGCTCCAGGCTTAGATGGCTATACACAAGGATTCTATAAAGTCCTTCAAAATCAGATAGTAGACCCTTTGGTTAGAGTATAGAACAGGTTCCTGCAGGACATGAAAATGCCACTAATGCATACGGAAGGGATGACTATTTTACACAAGGAATGGAAAAATTCAACAGTATGCAGATCATACCACTCCTTTCTCCAGGACCAAGCAGGAAGTCAGTCCTCACTTATGGGTGACGTCGGCGCCGACGGAGCCCTCGCGGAGCAATTTTCCCCAGCTTTAAAAGAAAGCCTTTGGGAATTGCAGCGCGCATGCGCGGTCCTCTTCCCGCCCAAGGGTGCCATCTTAGCCAGTCTTCTTTTTTCCGCGGAGCCCTACAGACGTACCCGTCGTGTCCCTGCGAAAAAGATGATTTTTATTCATAATTTACTCTTTTTTCCTTCGGTTCGACGCCGGTCTTTTTCCCGCCCGGACTCGCGACGTCGGTCACGAGTCCTCTTCTTCTTTTTCGGTTTTTCTGACTTAGTCAGTTTCGTTTTCGGTTTTTCCCTGGCAGCCCGGTCCTTTGACCTCGCCGGGGCCCTTTTTCCCCCGATGGCTGCCAGTGGTTTCAAGCGGTGTGGTCAGTGTGACCGAAATATGTCACTAACTGACACACACGACAATTGCCTCCGCTGCCTGGGCCCGGATCATGAAGAAATGATCTGTGGGCCCTGCGGCAAAATGTCCTCCAAAGCGTTGAGAAGTCGGCGGCATCAGCGGGATAGGATCTTCGCTGACCCCAGCCGTACCCGGACCTCGTCGGAGGCCTCCACGTCCAGGGGTTCCAGCTCGGACTGTTGCCGGAGTTCCTCCGATAGGGGTTCTCCCTCCGGGGACCATCGTCGGAAGGTGAAACCCGCGAGGGCGGCGTCGGTGGACGCTCCTGGCTCCGCGAGGGCCAGGTCGCATAGCCCCGATAGCCGTCCCGGGTCCTTGGAGAAGGAGCACCTCTCGAAGCGACCTCGCCTGGAGTCGGAGCTGCCTGCTCGGGTAAGTCCTGTGGTCCTCCTGGACTCGCCTCCGAGACCGCCGACGTCAGGCCCGACGCCGTCGGGGCCCGAGTCGGGGACTGCTGGGTCACCTGAGCTCGGACTCAGGTTGACGGCCTTGGAGAGCAGACTGTCTGCCTTCATGGACCAGCAGCGGGCACTGCTCGCCGGCCTCGCTGGCGCCGCTGCCCCGACCGCCGGGACGTCGACGTCTAAGTCGACCCCGGAGACCGAGCCGATCCTCGAGTCCATGCGAACTCGAGTCGATCCTCGGTCGAGGTCACCCTCGGCCTCCCGTTCGGGACCGAGGTCGCCGACGCCGACTCCCTCGGCGTCGTGGCGGCAGGCGCCGCGCCCTGCCCGGGCCGACCCCACCGAGTCCTCATCGGAGTCGGTCTGGGAGTCTGAAGAGGAAGAGTCACCTGATTCTTTTCGGACTCGGTGTGTCCCCTCGGACTCACCTGAGTCCGAACCTCGGAAGCAGTCCCCCCCGGAGGATGCCCGGTTCTCGGACTTCGTCAGGGATATGGCCAAGGCTTTGGCCTTCCCTGCGGATCCCGAGGAGGAGCCTCGAGCCGAAGAGCTCGACGCCCTCCAGTATGACTCTCCCGCCAGGGAACACTTTACTGTACCGGTTCCTCCCATGCTGGAACGACTACTCTTCCGCATGTGGGAGAGTCCGGCCTCCTCGCCGGTCCTGAGCAAGCGGGTCGATTCTATCTATCGAGTCCGCAAGAGCCCTGGCTTCCAGAAAGCACAGCTACCACACCATTCCATGGTAGTGGAATCGGCCATGCATCGTCTTAAGAGCCAGAAGATGCACTCCTCGGTGCCTCCTGGCAGGGAGGCCCGTAACCTGGATGGCCTTGGTAAGAAGTGTTTCCAGGGCTCTATGCTTGTGTGTCGTGTCCAGACTTACCAGCTATACATGGGCATGTATCTCCGAGACCTGGCTAAAGAGCTAGCCGGATTCTCCGCTGGTTTGTCCGAGGAACCCTTGCGGAGGTTCCTGGCCTTGTCCTCTGGCATTCGGGAATGCTCAAAATTCATATCCCGAGCAGCCTATGATGGCTTTGAAGCTTCGGCTCGAGTGGCCGCAGCCGGCATCGGTGCCCGCCGACAGGCTTGGCTTCAGTCGTCTGACCTTGAGCCCTGGGTGCAGGACAAGTTGGTCGATGTCCCCTGCCGAGGCGAGAACCTCTTTGGCAAGCCCATGGCTGATAAGGCTGCACAGATCGAGACGGAGACTCTCACCAGGACTAGGCTTTCTAGGAAGACCTCCGCCCCTTCCCAGAAAAAGAAGGGCTCGGGAAAGAAGTCCTTTTACCCGAGAAAGGCGGCTGCCTACAAACAATACCCCCACTATCAGGCCCCTGCAGCTCCCCAACAGGGCCAGCAGGCCAAGGGACGGGGTAACGGGTCCCGTAGGCAGCAAGCCCCCAAGCCTGCACCACCAGCCCCTGCTCAGCAGGGTGGGGGCTTTTGACTCCTTAAGCATAGCCTCTCCCCCTCCGCTGGTTCCTCCCAGCACCGGAGGCCGGCTGGTTCACTTCGCCCACAGGTGGTCCAGCATCACCTCAGATGCCTGGGTGCTTCAAGTCGTGAGAGAAGGCTATCTTCTCCACTTCCACCAGGTCCCTCCCTCCTATTTTCCGGGAGAACCTCCACGACCCCCTCTGCACAGGGAATTACTCCTTCAGGAGTTAGCAGGTCTTCTACAGGAACAGGCGGTGGAACCGGTGCCCCACCACCTGAGAGGTCAAGGCTTTTATTCCAGGTACTTTCTAGTACCCAAACGGACAGGAGGCCTCAGACCCATCCTGGACTTGCGCAACCTCAACAAGTTCCTCGTGCGGGAGAAGTTCAAGATGCTTACCCTTGGAATCCTTCTGCCCTACCTCCAGCAGGGAGATTGGCTATGCTCCTTGGATCTAAAGGATGCCTACACGCACATCCTCATCCACCCAAGCCACCGCCAATACCTAAGGTTTGTGGTGGCCGGAAATCATTACCAGTACCGAGTACTACCCTTTGGCCTGTCCTCCGCACCGCGAGTCTTCACAAAATGTCTCGCGGTGGTGGCGGCCCATCTCCGGCTTCACGGCCTCTATGTCTTCCCGTACCTCGACGACTGGCTCATCAGAGCAGCGTCCGCTCCGGAGGTCACCAACGCCACACGTCGCACGGTGACTCTTCTGCAGCACTTGGGCTTTGTTATAAACTTCGCAAAGTCCACTTTGCTCCCCTCACAGGATCTCGAGTTAATCGGCGCAAGGCTGCACACTCCTCAGGCCCGAGCGTTCCTTCCGCTCGACAGGGCTCAACGGCTCATGGACCTAGCCGACCGTTTTCGCAGCCAGCCCCTGGTCTCCGCCAGGCGCTTCCTGAGACTACTCGGCCATATGGCTTCCACCGTCCATGTGACCCCCAATGCCCGCCTGAATATGCGGCCTGCTCAATGGTGTCTCCGCAAGCAGTGGCGACAAGCCACAGTCGGCCTAGCAGACCTAGTGCGCGTCTCCGAGCCGCTGTTCTCGTCTCTCCAGTGGTGGCTTCATCGGCCGAACCTGGTACTCGGCATGCCTTTCCAGTCACCTCAGCCGGCCCGGGTGCTGACGACAGATGCATCCCTCCTGGGCTGGGGAGCACATTGCCAAGGGGCACGTACTCAGGGCCTCTGGGCCACGTGGGAGTCTGCTCAGCAGATCAACTTCCTGGAGCTCAGAGCGATCCGCCTGGCTCTCAAGGCTTTCTCCCACCTGACCTCTCACCAGTCCGTCCTCGTCCAGACGGACAATCAAGTTGCCATGTTCTACGTGAACAAGCAGGGGGGCACGGGCTCCTTCCTTCTCTGTCGGGAAGCACAGAAGCTCTGCTCTTGGGCCGTCAATCACGGCGTTCTTCTCAAGGCAGTTTATCTCCCAGGCCAAGAAAATTGCCTGGCGGACAAACTCAGCAGGATCCTCCAGCCGCACGAGTGGCGCCTGGATCCCTTGGTAGTCCAGAAGCTCTTTCTGAAGTGGGGCCTCCCCACGATGGATCTCTTTGCCAGCCCTCTCCTTGCTTCTGCTCTCGTCAGCCACACCCCCTTCGAGTTGCGGCGGACGCTTTTCTACTCTCATGGTCGGCGAGCCTTCTGTACGCTTTCCCTCCCATCCCGCTAGTCTCTCGGACTCTTTTCAAGGTTCTCCGAGACAAAGCCTTCATGATCCTGGTGGCCCCTCGCTGGCCCAGACAGCCGTGGTTTCCACTCCTGCTGCAATTAGCGGTAGAGGATCCATTCCCTCTGGGGTTACAACCGGATCTCCTCATTCAGGATCAGGGGTCTCTGCTACACCCCAACCTCAGGTCTCTCAACCTAATGGCCTGGCTGCTGAGAGGGTAGTCCTTGCTCCCCTTCTCCTGCCGGCAGAGGTGGAGCAGGTCGTCCTAGCTTCGCGACGACCTTCTACCCGCAAATGCTACGCCCTTAAATGGCGTCGTTTTTCCGTTTGGTGTACCCAACAGTCTCAGGATCCCTTCTCCTGCCCGGTGTCGGTGATCTTGCAGTACTTGCTATACCTCTCTAATCTGGGACTTAAGTCCAACTCCGTCAAAGTTCACCTCAGTGCTCTTTCAGCACATCATGTGCCGGTGGACGGCAGACCTCTCTCCAACGACCCTCTCGTAGCGAGGTTTCTCCGAGGTCTCCTTCTACTTAAACCACCTCTGCGTCCGCCAGCGCCTGACTGGGACCTGAATGTGGTTTTACAGCGGATCACCTGTCTGCCTTTTGAACCTATGGCTACCTGTTCTCTCCGTTTTCTTTCTTGGAAAACATTGTTCTTGATAGCCCTCACTTCCGCTAGACGCGTAAGTGAATTGCAGGCCCTCGTGTCTGATCCCCCTTACACTCGGTTCTACAAAAATAGGGTAGTCCTACGGACTCACCCAAAATTTCTTCCAAAAGTGGTCTCCCCTTTTCACATCAATCAGGAGGTGGTACTTCCAACCTTCTTTCCCAGACCACACTCCAGCCGAGCTGAAACGGTCCTCCATACCCTGGACTGTAGAAGGGCATTGAACTTCTACCTTGACCGTACGCGGGAGCACCGTAAAGCTGCTCAGCTTTTTGTGTCTTTTGACCCCAATAAATTGGGGCTCCCGGTCTCCAAGCGTACTCTGTCCATCTGGGTTGCGGACTGTATCTCTTGGGCTTATGGGGCAGCCGGACTCTCCTTGGAAGGTCGAGTCACGGCTCATTGCGTTCGGGCAAAGGCTACGTCAGTGGCTTACCTCCGCTCTGTTCCGCTGGCAGACATCTGCCGGGCCGCTACTTGGTCTTCGAGCCAGACTTTTGCGGTCCATTACTGTCTCGAGAGGGAGTCCCGCAGGGACAGTGCTTTCGGACAGGCAGTCCTCCGTAATCTCTTTGAGGTCTGAGCAACTCCTACCCTCCATCCCGGATGTGGGCTACCGGTGGGTAATAATTCAGCGAAGATTCTTTCCTTCTGTGCTGCTGAGCTAGAGGGAGCTCATTTTTGTGCTTAGGGTCTCCGGTAGCCTTAAGCTTGGGAGTCCCATAAGTGAGGACTGACTTCCTGCTTGGTCCTGGAGAAAGCGTAGTTACTCACCTGTAACAGGTGTTCTCCAGGAGCAGCAGGAATCAGTCCTCACAACCCTCCCTCCTCCCCTTGGAGTTGCAATCATCTGCTTTAGTTTTTTTTTTGCAAATTTTTATGCTGTCTTTTTTAGCTATGTCATCTGACTGGCTAAGATGGCACCCTTGGGCGGGAAGAGGACCGCGCATGCGCGCTGCAATTCCCAAAGGCTTTCTTTGAAAGCTGGGGAAAATTGCTCCGCGAGGGCTCCGTCGGCGCCGACGTCACCCATAAGTGAGGACTGATTCCTGCTGCTCCTGGAGAACACCTGTTACAGGTGAGTAACTACGCTTTCTCTTCTGGGAAAAGATCAGAAGATATTTGTTAAAGTTCTGATGAACTGTTATCACTAATGCCAAAGATTGTTCATAAAATCAATTAGAGTTCATTCCAGAAACACAGGGGTTGGACAATATCAGGGAGATTTTAAACTTAATCTGTAGTGGTTAGAGAGAGGATTAGTCTGTTCTTTTGTTAATAGTTGATGAAGAAAAAGTGTTTGATAAGGGTGTATTGACCCTATTTGTTCAAGGTTATGGTAAAGATGGGGTTAGGAGGAAATTTCTTATGGAGGATGCAAATTTTATATATGGAACACTTAGCGAGTTTAAAAATTAATATAGAGTATATTCAGGTATTTGAATTGAAGAGGGGGACCAGGCAAGGGTGCCCTCTTTCTTCTGTATTTGCCCTCAAAAGTTATGTGATAATGTAAATATTGAAGCGACCCACATGGAACAACCAGCAGTATAAGTTATCAATGTTTGGTTCTCTCTGGTTAGTCCACTGACTTCATTAAAATATTTAGTAGAAGAATTGGATCATTTTGGCAGGGTGTCGGGGTTTAATATGAATGCTCCTAAATTGGAAATCTTGGATATATCTACTATTACTGAAGAGAAAACGAAACTAAAAAAGATTCCCTTTTAAGTGGGCAAAAAAAGTTTATAAGATACTTAGGGATCAATATATCTGTTGATTTAAGCAAATTTGGAATAAATTATGGGCCACTTTAGAAGTAGAGATCTTCTGATCCATTTGAAATGGAGGAAACTAACATGGTTTGGCCACATTAATAGTATCTAGTATGGTTACTCAGATGTTATATTTGTTCATTAAATTACCTGTGAAGGTTCCTACTAGATTTTGCAGAGCTGACAGTGTTGTCCAATTTTATTTGGGATTATAAGAAACTGTTTCTTTGCGGGTGGTATGTAGGTCAAAAGATAAAGCAGGGCCTAGCCATCCCAACTCTAGCCAATTATTATAGTGTAGTCCAGTTGAGAGCTGCTGTGGAGTGTGAGAGTGGATGGAAAAAATGGGTGTAATTAGAGAAAGTGAGTGTTGAGGAGAGAGAGAAATACTTATTATGGAAAAGGTGAAGAAGATTACTAAATAATGATAGGGTAAATAATCATTGGGTACAGCATATATTTGGCATTTGGGGAAGTATATAGAGGGGAAATAGCCTCATGGTTAGAGCAACAGCCTAACTCCCAGGAGTCAGCATTGATTGCAGTAAGACTTGACGGCAGTTTAAAAAAAAAAAAAAGGGGGGGGGGCTTTTGGTGATAAATAACTAACTATCCTGGTACACCCCAATGAAGATTTTCCTCCAGGAATGAAAAAAGTATTTAGCAGATGGGAGAAAGTGGGATTATGATGAGTTGGCCAATTCCTATGAAATGGTAAGATGCTACCCTTTGAGGAGAGTAGGTAAGAATATGGGATAAATAAGGGTGACATGTATCGGTAAAATCTAGATAGACACTTTTTAATCCAAAGGGAGGGGGCAGGTGGGCTCTAGAGCTAACTCCATTGGAGAAGATGTTTAATTTGAACAGCATTAAAGGATGCATTTCAAGGCTATACAAAACCATAAATGAGGGTCACCTATCTAACACAAACCACTATGAAGTGGGATGAGTAGGTGTGGGATCCCACGGATCCTTGGAGTTGCATAAAGCCCCCTTGGCGCTCATTCGGGACTGCGGACACGCCAATAAGGGTTCTCTGGAGCATGAGCGTAAGAAGAAGAAATCCTCGAGGACCTCATCCTGGTAATTGGACTCACACGGTAAGTCCCATGCCAGGTCCCACAGCCCACGGAGGGTATCAGAGGCCGGCGAAGGTGCCCAGAACAGATGCCGAGGCCTTCGATAATAGATCATGGACCCCTGAGACCTGTCCAGTCAAGGACTCCCTATCCTCGCCAACGTCGGACCTGGTCACCCTGGTATTCGCATTGAAGGCTGCAACTCCTGAGTGGGAAGCCAGGATAATAGCATTGGAGGGCAGTGTTACTGCTTTCCTTGCCTCGCAGCAAGTGTCAATGCCTGGCTGGTACTTGTGCAGATCCCACAGGGACCTCAATATCGAGGACTCCCTGGGCCGCCGAGGCAATCCTCGACTGCCTCGAGCTGATCCTTGGCAAGGGTCTCCATCCTGCTCCTAATCCTCGGGAGCGAGACCCTTCTCGGCAAACACTTGTGGCTCCAGCCTAGCAGCTGCCATGGGTTGCCTCAGGAGCCATCAGGCCTCGTGTCCTCAATCGACTACTCTGACTGAAAGTCAGAGGGCGAGGCTTCCCCGGAGACGCATAAGCAGGGAGGAGTGGTCTAGTGGTTAGGACAAGGTACTTCAGGCCGGAGGGCCGGGGGTTCAAGTCCCACCTGGGGACAGCAATCTCAGGCCGGAGGGTCTGGGATTTCTAGTCCTATAGGCACTCCTTGTGGTCTTGGGCAAGCCACTTAACCCTCCATTGCCCATGTTCCCTGTAAGTATTAGCGTATGTGTCTCATATCCCCTCGTGTTAAATGTATCCCCCAATTGACCGCTTTGACCCGGTGAAAAGCGGGATATAAATACAGCTAAATAAATTAAATAAATAAATAAGCACCGCAATCTCCCCTCGGATCAGTCTCTCCCGGCATCGCTGACTCCAGTCCCCACCCGAGGACATGTCATTCCTAGAGTGTGTCTGGGACATGACAAAAGCTATCTTCAGGAACAAGCAGGAATGAGTCCTCACATATGGGTACGTCGGAACCGACGGAGCCTGCGTGGGAAAGCTCCCCAGCTTCCCAGAAAGGAAGCTTTTGGGGCCTCCCACAGCGCATGCGCGCTGCCTTCCCGCCTTCCTGACCAACTCTCCTCAGTTCTTCTTTTTCCGCGGAGCCAGCAGGTCGTGTTCCTGTCACCGCTGAAGAAATTGTTATTTTAATTTGTTTCTTTGACCGCGTGTCTGCCTTCCCCGATTCCAGACCGGTACCGCCGGTCCTTTTTTCGTTTATTTAAAAAAAAAAATATATATATATAATTACTTTTTCTACACTTGGTGTATTTTTTCTGTGAGGCCTCTAAGCCTTCTCAGGCCTCCCTCATGGAAAAACCAGCTTCTGGTTTTAAAAAATGCACTAAGTGTACCGGTACTATTTCAGTTACAGACACCCATGAGTGGTGTCTTAAATGTTTGGGGCCTGACCATTCCATTCCGGATTGTCCATCCTGCTCTCTGATGTCCAAAAGGGGCTTACAGAACAGAGCAGCTAAATTTCATATGCTGTTTTCTACCGATACTCCAGCATCAACATCCTCCAGGTCTTCTTCTCCTGATGGATCTCAGGTAACCAAACATTCTTTGGGCAAGTCCTCAAAAGGCAAATCTCCCTCTAAGCAGCGAGAGGCCCTTGCAATTGACCCTGAGGACCCTGCCCCAGCCAAACAACCCCGGCGGGAAGCTCCGGCTTCCAAAGCTCCTCCTATGGGGTTACAGGTAGACATCGATGGCACGGCCTCGACCGATCTCCTGTTAGACTGCTCTGGGGTACCGGCTAACACCGGTACCGACTTCCAGGCAGTTGTGGCGGCTATGGGTACTACAGTACAATCCATGCAGCAGGCCTTACTGACTTTCATTAATGCTGCACTGCCATCGGTACCGCGACAATCGGTTCCGACTCCGATTCCGGTACCGCAACCGATACCGGTACCCAGAGCATCTACTTCCAGTAGCATGCCGGTTCCGGTCTCCGGTTCCGGAGCTTTCTTCGATACCGCTCCGATTCCCGGTACCCCCGATGTTGGTACCGATCGGTACGCGTATCGATCTCTGGAAGCAAATAGACGATACTTTGAATCCTCTGAAGATTCTGATACATCAGATGATTCTGCTGACGTCTCTTTTACTCTTCCTGAGGAGCCCTCTTCTCCAAAAAGGAGAATGTCTCCTCCAGAGGATTTGTCCTTTCAAGACTTCATTATTGAAGTAGCTAAAGGACTCTCTATATCTGAAAAGGAACCTAGAGCAAAAAAATTAGATATTTTAGGATACTCTAAGGTTCCCAAAGAGGCAGCCACCTTACCCATACATGAAATTCTTCATTTGTGGAAGGCTTCTCTCACCCTTTCTCCACATTCTCGACGTTTGGACACCATGTATCGGGTTCCTCCTTCTCCTGGTTTTCAAAAAAACTCAGCTTCCTCACCACTCTATTGTGGTGAAGTCTGCTATGAAAAAAATAAAGAGTACCAAAAGACACACTTCTACCCCTCCAGGAAGAGAATGTAGGACTCTGGATGCTTTTGGGAAAAAAATCTTCCAAGCTAGCATGCTTATTGCCAGAATCAATTCATACAGCCTCTATATGGGCATGTTTTTGAAAGAGATTGCATTAAAGATACGTCAGTTTCTCCCCTTTATCCCAGAGGATAAACAAGAGGAATTCCTTCTTTTGCTAAAGCACACTCAAGATGTTTCAAGGTTCTCCAACAGAGCAGCCTTTGACTCTTTTGAGGGGGCAAGCAGAGCCTCTGGCATTGCCATAGCTGCTTGCAGATTAGCTTGGCTCCAGGCCTCTGATTTGGAACCCTGGGTACAAGAAGGCTTGGGCAATCTGCCCTGTACAGGTGAAAATCTGTTTGGCAAGGAGTGGCATATCAAAGCCACTCAAATGGATGCAGAGAATGCTGCTTTAGATAGACTTTCTAAGTCTACCTCTACCCCTGCCAAGAAAAAACCTTTTAAGAAAACTTTCTTTAAAAAGACCAGATTTTCCACACATACTGGCCAGCAATCTTCCCAAGTTCGCTTTGCTCCTAAGCGTCAGCAAACTAAACAGGCCAGAACAAAGTCTACAGGGGCTGCTACAATCCAGCAGTCCCAACCTCCTCAGGGTTTTTGACTTGATTCTAGAGAACTTAACCTTTCTGGCTCTGCAACAGCCAGAACCTCTCACCATTCCAGGAAAGTTAGCTCATTTTGCTCCCAGATGGGAACAAATCACATCAGAACCGTGGACCCTCTCTATCATCAGAGAGGGCTACAAACTACATTTCTCCAGCCTTCCTCCCCATGCCATGGTGAGACAATTCAATTCTCCCCCATCTCTCCTGTACCTGTTGGGCCAGGAGGTGACCACTCTTCTCGCCCAAAACGCAATAGAAGAGGTTCCTCTTCCTCAACAAGGGTCAGGTTTCTACTCCCCTTATTTTCTCATTCCCAAGAAAACAGGAGGGTACAGACCCATTCTGGATCTCAGAGAATTGAACAAATTCCTATACAAAGAGAAATTCAAAATGCTTTCTCTAGGTACTCTCCTTCCATACCTACAGAGTCAGGACTGGCTTTGTTCTCTAGATCTCAAGGATGCGTACACACATATACTCATCCATCCATCCCACAGAAAATTCCTACGGTTTCTGTTCCAGGGAAAACATTTCCAATACAGAGTACTCCCCTTCGGTCTAGCCTCTGCTCCAAGGGTATTTACCAAATACATGGCAATAGTAGCTGCATTTCTACGCACTCTGGGGATCTTTGTCTTCCCGTACCTGGACGACTGGCTCATCCAAGCTCCATCTCAGTCCGAGGCTCAGACTTCCCTGGACCACACCAGACGCATACTGCAGTATCTGGGACTTGTCATCAATCTGCCAAAGTCTCAACTCACCCCTACTCAGTCCCTAGAATTCATAGGGGCCTGGCTAGATACTACCACTGCAAGGGCCTATCTTCCTCAGGCCCGTTGCCACCGTCTAGTGCACTTGGCCTCTCAAATTCAGTCCAGAAGCCACTTGACTGCCAGAGAGATGCTACAACTGCTAGGCCACATGGCATCCACAGTTCATGTGGTGCCTTATGCTCGCCTACATATGAGAGCAGCTCAATGGACCTTCTCCACCCAGTGGACCCAAGCATCAGGAGCTCTCTCAGACCAAAGAGCAACCTCAAAACGTCTTTTTTGGTCTCTCCAGTGGTGGATATCCACTCAAAATCTGTTGTTGGGGGCCCCCTTCCAACCTTTGTTACCCCAAGCGACTCTCACTACAGATGCCTCCCAAACAGGTTGGGGAGCTCATCTCCAAGACCTCTCCACTCAGGGCATTTGGTCTCCACAGGAGACCACCCTTCATATCAACCTTTTGGAGCTGCGAGCAATTTTCCTTGCTCTCAAGGTCTTTCATACCCTCCTCATCAACATGACAGTCCTTGTTCATTCCGACAATCAAGTAGCCATGTTCTACATAAATAAACAAGGAGGGACTGGCTCTCTGTCGCTTTGCAACGAAGCTCTAAAACTGTGGGCCTTCGCCAGAGAGCATCGGATCCATCTCCTGGCAGTGTACCTCCCAGGAATCCAAAACTCTTGGGCAGACAGACTCAGTCGAGTTCTGCTTCCACACGAATGGTCCCTGCACATGGATCAGGTACTCAGAATCTTTCAGGAATGGGGAACCCCGGACATAGACCTCTTTGCAAGTCCGTACAATGCCAAACTTCCCCGGTTCTGTTCCAGGATTCCGTGTCAGGGAGCTCAGGCCAAGGATGCCTTCCTCCTTCATTGGGGTCAGGCCTTCCTATATGCCTTTCCACCCATTCCCTTGATTCCAAAGACTCTATTCAAACTTCAGAGGGATCAAGGATCCATGATCCTCATAGCTCCACGCTGGCCACGCCAAGTGTGGTACCCTCTACTTCTGCATCTCTCCCAGACACCCTCCCTGGATCTGGGAGCTGCTCCAGACCTTCTGTCTCAAGAGGAGGGGACTTTGTGGCACCCAAACCCCAAGTCCCTTCACCTCAGAGCTTGGTTACTGAAGGTCTAGACCTTCAAGACTTGAATCTTTCTCCACAGGTGAAGGATGTCCTCTATGCATCGAGGAAACTTTCCACCAGGCGTTCTTATGCTTTTAAATGGAAAAGATTTTCAATTTGGTGTGCAGACAAAGGTCTTAACCCTCTAGCACTACCTTTGAATTCTTTACTCGAATATCTCCTGCATCTTTCTAATGCAGGACTCAAAACCAATTCTGTAAGGGTCCATTTGAGTGCTATTGCAGCATCTCTTCAGCCTATCAATGGACAATCTGTTTCCTCTCATCCTCTTATTGCAAGATTCATGAGAGGTCTAACTTTAACTAAACCTCCCGTTCGGCCTCCTCCGGTGGCATGGGACTTAAACGTAGTTCTTGGTCAGCTTATGAAGCCACCCTTTGAACCCTTAGCCACTACCTTCTTAAAATTCCTTTCCTGGAAAGTCATTTTCCTTATTGCAATCACTTCTGCTCGCCGCATCAGTGAACTGCAGGCTTTAGTGGCTAATCCACCTTATACAAGGTTCCATCATGATAAGGTAGTCCTTAGGACAAATCCCCACTTTATGCCTAAAGTGGTCTCACCTTTTCATCTTAATCAAGAGGTATATCTACCTGTATTTTTTCCAGCTCCTCATGCATCGAATGCAGAGAGGAACCTTCATACTCTAGACTGTAAAAGAGCTCTTGCCTTTTACCTCCACAGGATACAGCAACATCGAAAGTCTTCTCAGCTTTTTGTTGCTTTTGATCCTTCTCATTTAGGACTTCCAGTCTCAAAAAGAACACTGTCCAATTGGATTGCTCAGTGTATTTCTTTTGCTTATCAGAGTAAGAACCTTTCTCTGGAAGGCCATGTCACAGCTCACAATGTGAGGGCCATGGCCACCTCTATGGCTCATCTTCATTCTGTATCCATCGACCAGATCTGTCGAGCAGCCACCTGGGCCTCGGTTCATACCTTCACAGCCCATTACTGCTTGGACAAGGACTCCCGCCGGGATGCCTTTTTTGGTCAGGCTGTCCTCAGACACCTGTTCCATTCTTAAACAACTCCTTAATGGATGCCTGAGATCCATAGGAAGACGAGGAACCTTTCAGGGTCTCATACCCTTGGGGATCTCCCAGGCATCTTAGCTGGGGAGTCCCCATATGTGAGGACTCATTCCTGCTTGTTCCTGGAGATAGCAGAGTTACTTACCTGTAACAGGTGATCTCTGGGAACAGCAGGAATTAGTCCTCACAACCCACCCACCTCCCCATGGAGTTGTATCTCTCTCTCTCTCTCTCTTTCCTTTCCTCTCTCTATTGTCTCAGCTTTAAACTCGAACTGAGGAGAGTTGGTCAGGAAGGCGGGAAGGCAGCGCGCATGCGCTGTGGGAGGCCCCAAAAGCTTCCTTTCTGGGAAGCTGGGGAGCTTTCCCGCGCAGGCTCCGTCGGTTCCGACGTACCCATATGTGAGGACTAATTCCTGCTGTTCCCAGAGATCCCCTGTTACAGGTAAGTAACTGTGCTTTCTCTCACTACGGAGTTGGAGGAGGACCCTCGCACAGAGGAGCTAGAAATCCTTAAGTATGAGACTCCACCAAAGGAGGCCCTTATGGTGTCCATCCCTGCCATCCTCGGGCTACTCATCTTTCGGATGTGGGAGACACTGGCATCGGTGCCAATAGTTAGCCGACACCTTGACACCATGTACCAGGTCCATCAGGGCCCCGACTTTCAGAAGCCGCAACTCCCTCACACCTCTATAGTGGTAGTCAATCATGCGCTGGCAGAAAAGTCCGAAGACTCACTCCTCCGTGTCCCCAGGTAGGGAGTCCCGTGCCGCCCTCGATACCCTTGGCCACAAATGCTACCAGGGCTTGATACTGGGTTGCTGAATCCAAGCCTATCAGCTTTATATCTGCATGTATTTCCAAGACCTAGCAAAACAACTTGCAGGTTTCTCGGTGAGTCTCAGCGGAGATCACCTCAAGTGATTCCATACCCTCATGAAGTGCATCGGGGCGTGCTCAAAGTACATGTCTACAATGACTTTGAGTCTAACGCAAGGGTAACTGCCGCAGGCATCTGTGCCCAACGCCAGGCCTGGCTCTAGGCATTGGACCTCGAGTAGTGGATCCAGGAGAAACACCTCGACATCCCCTGCCCCGGTGAAAACCTCTTCGGCAAACCAATGAAAGATAAGGTAGCATAGATAGAGACCGAGTTCATCATGAGCACTTGGCTTTCCAGGAAGACCTCCACCCTTCCCAAGAAGAAACCTTTGGAGAGGAGGCCCCCTTTCCACAGGAAAGGCCAGTCTTACCGAGGCTATCCCCAATACAAGGCCCCCCAGACCCTGCAACAGGGTTACCAGGGCAAAGGAGCGGGCCAAGGCCAGCATAAGCTAAGGCCTCTAAGCCTCAAACACCAGCTTCAGCCCAGGCTGGGTTAGGGTTTTGATTCCCTAAGCTTAGCCTCTCCTCCCAGCAGGGAGCAGCTGCCAACAGGGGTGCATCTGATCCACTTTGCCTATCGGTGGCCGGTCATAACCACTGACACCTGGGCCCTCCAGGTGGTCAGAGAAGGCTTCCTCCTTCACTTGGATCGGATGCTTCCCCATTTCTTTTCAGGAGAGCCCTCTCGGACTCCCCTGCTACTGCAGGAACTTGCAGACCTCATCAGGGATGGAGCCATGCCACCTCGGGGGCAAGGGGTTCTACTCCCGATACTTTCTGGTCCCGAAAAGAACAGGGGGCCTAAGGCCTATTTTAGACTTGCAAAACTTGAGCAAGTTCCTGGTGTGGGAGAAGTTCAAGATGTTCTCCCTTGGAACATCTCCCTGCTGGAGGTAGGGCAGCAGTGTTCCTTGGACCTAAAGGATGCTTACACCCACATCCTTATGGTCAGGGGTGACCACTACCAGTACAGGGTACTACCCTTTGGCCTAACCTCTGCACCAAGTGTCTTCACCAAATGCCTGGCAGTGATGGCTGCCTACCTCTGTCTCCAAGGGGCCTTCATCTTCCCATACCTGGACGACTGGCTCGTGAAAGGGGACATGGCCACCAAGGTGCAACAGTCCACAGCCCGCACCACCAAGGTCCTGCAGCACTTGGGGTTTGTGATAAACCACCCCAAATCTCACCTCACTCCAACACAGGATCTGGAGTTCATAGGAGTTCGTCTGGACACTCTCTAGGCCAGGGCCTTCCTTCCCCTGGACAGAGCTGATCACCTCAGGGCCCTGGCTTCTGAGGTACAGCGCCATCACGCAGTGTCAGCACAGTCCATGCTCTGCCTACTAGGCCACATGGCATCCACAGTCCATATGGTTCCCAACGCCCACCTCCATATGTGGGCAGCTCAGTGGTGTCTCCGCTCCCAGTGGACACAAGCTACAGGCAGGCTCCGGGACAGGGTCTCAATGTCCCGTCAACTAGTAGAGTCTCCCGACTGGTGCCAAGGCACACAGCACCTGCAGAAGAGAATGCTCTTCCAGCCCCCAAACCCCTAGAGCAGTGATGGCTAACCTTTTTGAGCCCGAGTGCCCAAACTGCCGCACAAAACCAAAGAATTTCCTCAAAGTGCCAGCACGTCATTTGCATAAGTGGTCTTATTTGCATAAATATTTGCATAATGTTACCATACACTAACTTTTAGTAAACATGTCTCTTAATGAGTGTATGGATAAAGAAAGACTAAAAGATTTCTACATTACTATAATCCAGTGCCAACCGCCAGGCACATTAGGAACTATTACAAACGCTGCCCATTTAGAACCCATAGCAAACCCGCCGTATCCTGACAGCATTACCAAGACTCACAAAGCACCATACCCTACCTATCAAAAGGCAACACTGCAAATATTAAACCAATACATTTCAGAGAATACTGGGGAAAGAGAACAAATGGCAACGTCAAATAGGAATTTCCTTTTGTACCAAACAAAGCGCAGATGTTAATGATGCACATTTCCCAGAGCTGACATATTCCAGTTAATAAATTCAAAATAAAGAGATATCTTTCTACCTTTTGTGCATTTTTTTTCAGTTGCAATTGGTCCAGCCATTTTCTTCTGGTTTCTTCATGTTTTCTGCTAACTCTCCATCGTCTGCTGTCCATTTGTCCTTTCTTCTCTCTTCTAGTTTTTTTTCCATTCTCTCTCTCTCTACATCTGCTTTAACATACTAATCTTTCTCCTTTTGCTCTTTCCTCATTCCTATTTCATCCACACAAATTTTACCCCTCCATCCTCAATCCCAATTACTCTCCCAATACCTGGCCAATTGTAGATTTTTTCATCCCTCCTACACAAAATATTTTTCCCCTCTCCATTTTACTCTCCCAGCCCCATCCCATTCTAATCCTCCCCCAACATCAGCTCCCTTCTAGTTCCAGTCTCACCCAGCATCCATTCCCTTCCAGCCCCCCACTTCCCCTCAGCCCATTTCCATTCCAAGCCCCGTCCCCATCAGCTATTTACAGTTCAAGCCACCCACTTCCCCTCAGCCCATTTCCATTCCAAGCCCCATCCCCAACAGCTATTTTCAGTTCAAGCCCCCTTCCACTCAGCCCATTTCCAGTCCTAGCAACCCCCCCAACCCATTTCCAGTCCTAACCTCCCCATCAGCCCACTCCCAGTCCTAATCCCCCATCACTCAATTTTTAGTTTAAGCCCCCCCAGCGCCCATCACCACTCCTAACCCCCCCAGCCCAGCGCCCATCACCACTCCTAACCCCCCCAGCCAGCCCAGTGCCCATCACCACTCCTAACCCCCCCCCCAGCCAGCCCAGTGTCCATCACCACTCCTAACCCCCCCACCCCAGCCCATCACTACTCCTAATACCCCCCCAGCCCAGCCCAGCCCATCACCACTCCTAACCCCCCCCAGCCCAGCCCAGCCCATCACCACTCCTAACCCCCCCAGCCCAGCCCAGCCCATCACCACTCCTAACCCCCCCCTCCCAGCCCATCACCACTCCTAACCCTCCCTCCAGCCCATCACCACTCCTAACCCCCCAGCCCAGCCCAGCCCATCACCACTCCTAACCCCCCCCAGCCCAGCCCAGCCCAGCACAGCCCATCACCACTCCTAACCCCCCCCAGCCCAGCCCAGCCCATCACCACTCCTAACCCCCCCCCCCAGCCCAATCACCACTCCTACTCCCACCCCCCCAGCCCCAGCCCAGCCCAGGGAAAATTAAAAAAAAAAGAAAACCTGGTCTGCTGCCGCTGTCGGGGCCGCCGCGGCAGAATCGAGCGTGCCGCGGGGCCCCCCTGTACCCACCCGGCAGAGCCTGCCCTCCCCGTAGCAGCTCTCTCTTTGGAGCTGCAGTCAGACGCGCCGGCTTGCAGAGCGCGAGGGAAGAGTTTCTCTCCCTCGCTGCTCTGTTAAGCCCGCGGGGGCTGATGCGAAGTTCCCATCAGCCCCCGCGGGCTTAACAGAGTCGCGAAAGGGAAACTCTTCCCTTCGCGCTCTGCAAGCCGGCGCGTCAGACTGCAGCTCCAAAGAGACAGCTGCTACGGGGGGAGAGCAGGCTCTGCCGGGGACAGGGGGGCCCCGCGGCACGCTCGATTCTGCCGCGGCGGCCCCGACAGCGGCAGCAGACAGGTTTTTTTATTTTTTTCAATTGCGGACCTTCAGGCGTGCCAGCTGCAAGGCCTTCGCGTGCCACAGCTGGCACGCGTGCCATAGGTTCGCCATCGCTGCCCTAGAGGGTCCTCATCACGGACACATCCCTACTGGGCTGGGGTGCCCACTGTGAGGAAATGTGCATGTAGGGCAACTGGTCCTTAGCAGAGAGCCAGCAACAAATCAACCTGCTGGAGCTAAAGGCCATTTTTCTGGCAATCATTGTCTTCCACCACCGCCTGCGGAACCAGTTGGTGCTAGTCCAAATGGACAACCAGGTCACGATGTTCTTCCTGAACAAGTATGGGGGCACAGGGTCTCAGTGCCTCTGCCAGGAAGCAGTAGCCCTCTGCTCATACACGATTGGTCAAGGAATGCTCCTCAGGACGGTATACCTTCCAGGCCAAGACCATGCCTTTAGCAGATAGGCTGAGCAGGGTCCTCCAGCTGCACAAATGGTGACTAGATCCCAGGGTGGCGCAGCGGCTATTCCGACTCTGGGGATCCCCAAGTCTGGTCCTCTTTGCCAGCCTGACTAATGCTCAGCTGTCCCGCTTCTGCTGTCCCCAACCACATCCGTCCCGGATAGCAGCGGACGTCTTCCTCATCTCCTGGTTGGAGGGCCTTTTGTCTGTCTTCCCTCCCACGCCACTAATTGCCCGGAACCTTTTCAAGGTCGTACAGGACAAGGCATCCATGATCCTGGTGGCCCCGTGGTGGCCCAGGTAGCCTTGGTTTCCCCTATTGCTCTGCCTCTCAATAGAGCTCACGGTCCTTCTGGGGAATGCCCCGGAGATAGTGACCCAGGAGGAGGGCTCCCTTCTTCACCCCAACCTGGGTCCCTGTCGTTAACAGCATGACTGCTGAACGGGTAGTCTTAGCACCCTTCAGCCTCCCAAGGGAGGTGGAGGAAATCCTCCTGGCCTTTCGTAAGAACACCACAAGACAGGCCTATGCCTTCAAGTGGTGTAGATTCTCAATATGGTGTGTGGAGCAATGGGTCGACCCATTCTCTTGCCAGGTGCACACAGTGCCGTGGTACTTGCATCACCTTTTGCAAACCGGACTCAAGTCCAACGCCATCAGAGTGCACCTGAGCGTGCTCTCGGCACACCATCATTCCATAGAGAGCAAACCTCTTTTTGCTCAGCCCCTCATTACCTGATTTATGCAGGGTCTTCTGCTCACTAAGCCTCCCATCCGCCCGCCCCTGGTGGAATGGGACTTGACATGATTGTGGCACAGTTCACCAAGCCATCTTTTGAACCTCTGGCTACCTGCCATTTGCGTTATCTCTCCTGATTGTCTTCCTGGTGGCACTCACCTCTGCCAACAGAGTCAGCGAGCTTCAGGCCTTGGTGGCCTAGCCACCTTACACCAGGTTCTACAAGAATAGGGTCATGCTTCGTACCCACCCTAAATTCCTTCCGAAGGTGGTATATGCCTTCCACCTCAACCAGGAGGTGGTGCTCCCTATCTTCTTTCCACGGCCCCATGCTGACAAGGCAGCCATTCTCCATACTCTGAATTGCAAGAGGGCCCTATCCTTCTACCTGCAACATACCCAGGGCCACTGCAAAGCCTCACAGCTTTTCATTTCCTACGACCCCAGCTGTTGGGTGGAGGCTATTACCAAGCAGACCCTGTCCACCTGGGTGGCGGACTGCATCGTCTTCGCCCACGATCAGGCTGGGCTTTCGTTGGAGCACTGGCTCACGGCGAACAACATCAGAGCAATGGCAACCTTGGTTGCAAGCCTATGCTCTGTCCCTATGGCATACATCTGCCGGGCCACCAGCTGGTTCTCATTTCACAACTTTGCAGTTCACTACAGCCGGGAGAAGGAGTCCCGTTGGGACAGCGGCTTCGGCCAGGTCGTATATCATAATCTGTTTGGGGTTCAGGGAGCTCCTACCCTCCGACCCTTCTTGTTCAGGCTACTGGAGCGATGGTTCTCCCTGGACACTGGAGTCCTTAGTCTTTCCTCAGACTCGCTTGCGGCTGCTCATGGCTGGGCTGTGTTTTTTTTCTATGGGTTCTCTGTAGCCTGTAGCTAGGGAGTCCCATATGTGAGGACTGACTTCCTGCTTGTTCCTGGAGAAAGCATAGTTACCTGTAACAGGTGTTCTCCAGGGACAGCAGGAATCAGTCTTTACAATCCTCCCTCCTCCCCTTGGAGTTGCTGTACAATTTTTGGCCATCATCTTTCGTCGGCTCTAGCTGTGTCATTTTACTGAGTAAGATGACACCCTTATCCCATGTGTGGTGGCATCTCCCAAAGGCTTTCTTTGAAAGCTGGAGAGATGTTTCTGCAGGGCTTCGGCACCAACGTCACCCATATATGAGCACTGATTCCTGCTGTCCCTGGGGAATACCTGATCTCCAAGAACAAGCAGGAATGTAGTCATCACATATGGGTATCGTCGGTACCGACGGAACCTGCGCGGGAACTCTCCCCAGCGTCCAATTAGAACGCTTTTGGGAGCATCCCACAGTGCCTGCGTGCTGCCTTCCTGCCTTTCCCAACTGCCTCTCTCCAGTTCTTCTCTTTCCGCGGAGCTAGCAGGTCGTGTTCCTGTCACCGCGGAATAATTTTTTATTTCTTTATTTCTTTTTGTGGTTGCGTCTGCCACCTTCGACGCTCTACCGGTACCGCCGGTATTTCTTTTCCTATTTCAAAAAAAAAAATAAAATATATATATATATAATATTTCTTTTTCTATTTTCTTCAGGTGCACCCGCCCTTTTTGGGCCTTAGGTCCAAAAACTTCCTTAACATGGAAAAACCTGCCTCAGGTTTTAAAAAGTGCACCAAGTGTGGCGGTACCATTTCCGTCACCGACACCCATGAATGGTGTTTAAAATGTTTAGGTCCTGACCACTCCATCACGGATTGTGTGTCCTGTGCCATGATGTCTAAAAGAGGTCGGCAGAACCGAGCTGCCAAGCTCAGTACCCTGTTTCCCTCTGATGCAGCTTTGGTGGCATCGACATCTTCCAGGGCTGCTTCTTCCTCCCGTGGATCTCGGGTAACTAAACATAAATCCAGCCAGTCCTCGAAGGGTAGATCTCCTTCTAAGCATCGAGATGCCTCTGGCGTTGCCCTCGAGGATTCTGCACTGGCAAAATTACCCCGGCGGGAGGCTTCGGCTTCCAAAGCATTATCGGGGTTCCAGGATGTTCTTGATGGCTCGGCCTCGATAGATCTCCTGGTGCCATGCTCTGGGGTACCGGTGGCTTCCACCGGTACCGACCTCCAGGTATTGGCGGCGTCCATGGACCAGAGAATTCTGACCATGGAACGCAGTCTGGCGGCTTTCCTTGCGGCATCGATGCCCTTGGTACCGCGACAGATAACTCCACCGGTACCGGCACTAGCAACGGCATCGGCATCGGTATCGGCATCGGTGTCTACTATGCCGGTACTCTGTCCTACAATGCCCTCCGGTACCGATTCTCCGGTACCGGTTATTCCCGGTACCGACCTTAGTCGGTACGGGTATCGGGCTCTGCAGGAGCATCCGGACAGATGATACTTCGAGTCCTCAGAAGAATCTGAGGATTCTGAAAGTTCTGTCGATGCAGCGGTACTTCTTCCAGAGGAGTCCTCCTCTCCTAAACGCAGGATGTCTCCTCCAGAGGACATGTCTTTCCAAGACTTCATCAGAGAGGTGGCTCGGGGCCTGTCCATCACTGTGGCCACTGAAACAGAGCCAAGGGCCAAGGAGTTGGAAATTTTACAATATCCCAAAACTCCTAAGGAGGCAGCTACCTTACCCATTCATGAGATTCTATATGATCTCATGTTGAGGATGTGGGAGACACCTCTCACCACCTCTCCTCATTCTCGCAGACTGGATACTATGTATTGTGTCCCTCCTTGTCCTGGGTTCCATAAGACTCAGCTTCCTCACCACTCTATTGTGGTGGAGTCAGCTATGAGAAGAATTAGAAGTGCAAAAAGACATGCCTCTAATCCTCCAGGACGTGAATGCAGAACCCTGGATGCTTTTGGACGTAGAGTCTTTCAAGCTTCCATGCTTGCTGCAAGAATCAGTTCCTATAGTCTCTACATGGGAATGTTCCTAAAGGAGGTCACAGATAATTTACAGACTTTAAGTCCTTTCATTTCTGAGGATAAAAGACAGGACTTTCTCACTTGGGTCAAACATGCCCAAGATGTCTCTAAATTCTCCTAACCGTGCAGCCTTTGACTGATTTGAGTGTATAAGCAGAACCTCGGCTATTGCCATAGGTGCACGTAGAATTGCCTGGCTCCAGGCATCTGATTTAGAGCTCTGGGTACAAGATAAATTGGGAAATATCCCTCGTACTGGTGAGAACCTGTTTGGTAAAGATTGGCAGGAAAAAGCCAATGAAATGGATGCTTTAAGCGCTTTAAGCGCGGCGTCCTGACTATGCTACTGCTTATGCTTTTGGCTGCCTGCTACGTGTGCTGATTACCTGCCTGTCTGCTTCCCTTTGCTGCTACCGCTGCTGCATTGACGCTCTCCTATTGCTCCTCCCAGGTATCTCTCATTGGCTGCTCCTTGGCGTCCCGGAAGTGGCGATTTCACATTTAAGCGCTTTAAGCGCAGCGTCCTACGCCGCAGCGGCGCGCGCACAAGGAGCAGGTCCTGCTCCTTGGACGAGCTCCTTGGGGCGAGTCCGGGGGCGACTCCGGTAAACTACTGCCTGCTGAAGTTCTTCGGAAGTCAAGCCTAGACCCTGTCGTCACTGCAACATCTCAACGCCAGTCTACGTCTACGTTTGCTGCTTCCATTGTTTGGACACTTTTGTTCTCTTTGTCACTGCTAGTCTCTACGTTTTGTTCAATGTCTGCTATTCCCACTTTACTGGGTTGGAGGCCTTCTCCCTCTCATCCTCCTTCTGTTTTGTCTAATATTAATGCTTGTCGTTCTGCTAACCTCATTCCCTGCCTACCCTCTTCTGCCTTCCCTTCCCCCCCGCAACTACTCCTCCTTCAATTAGCCTTGTTAAATTGCCGTTCTCTCCGGTCTAAAACCATACTCATTCATGACCTTATTTCTCAGCATTCCCTAGATATTCTGTTTCTGACAGAGACTTGGCTCAAGGATGGGGAGGAGCCTCTTCTGCACCGCTGTCTCCCCCCTGGTTTTTCATTCTCTGTGGTGTCCCGTCGGGGTCGCTCTGGAGGAGGGGTTGCTGCAATTCATCGCTCCTCCCTGCCCTTGCGTGAAGTCCTCCCTTCTCCCTTTTCCTACCCGGAGGTTCTCTTTCTCCATTTAGAAGTTTCCCCCCCTTTATATATTCTTCTTTTTTATGGTGCCCCCTCTCTGTCGGCTGGTTTGGGGGACTCTGGTCTTTTAACTCTATCTGAGGCTTCTCGTAGTACCATCATGTTATAATTCTTGGTGATTTTAATGTTCATGTAGATCTGCCGGTCTCTCAACGTGATCTTTCTTTTCTCTCTTTACTTTCCGATCTTTCCCTTTCCCAGCATGTCCAGCTTCCCACTCATGCAGCTGGTCATACCCTGGACCTAGTCATTTCCCGTCATTCCTCTTCCTCTGTTCCCTCCTCTTTCTCCTCCCAGCCCCTTCCCTGGTCAGATCACTATTGTCTATGTTTTGTCCTTCCCTGCTCTCTTTCCTCTTCTCCTCCTTCTTCCTCCCCACTCCCCTCTGCTCATTCGGCTCGTCATCTCACCCCTGATTCCCTTCAGCTTTTTCCGTCCTCGGACGCTCTTTTCCCCAATGATTTCTTTTCGCTCTCTGTTGATCTGCAAGCTTACTGTTGGGACTCCTCTCTTTCCTCTGCCTTAGATAAAATTGCTCCTCTACGCACTTCTTCCACCCCCCGCCACCGTCCCAATTCTCCTTGGTATCTTCCTGGTTTTCGCCTTCATCGTTCTTACCTACGTCGGGCGCTCCGCCATTGGCGTAAGTCCCCCTCACCTGCTACCCTTTCCCGATTCCGCTACTGTCACTCCCACTACCGCTCCCTTTTGCACTCCGCTAAGCGGGATTACTTCTCCAGGCTTATTTCCTCTTCGGCAAACTCCTCTCGCCAGTTGTACCGTATTCTTCACTCCCTCTCTGCACCTTCTTCGTCCTCAACCGCTTCTCTCCCCGCTATATCTTCCTCTAATAGCCCCACACCTGATGCTTTGGCCTCATTCTTTGCTGGTAAAGTTCTTTCTATCCGGCAGCTTTTCCCTTCCTGCCCCCCCCCTCTCTCGCCCCCTCCTCCTCTCTCCCCAGCTCCTTTTTCTGCACTAGCTTCCCCTACTATCCCTCCTCTTTCTCATTGTTGGTCTGTATTCCAACCTATCACACTCTCTGGACTTTCTGCTGTTCTTTCCTCCACTCGGAAAACCACTTGTCCGTCTGATCCTATCCCCTCTCACTGGCTGGCTGAACCCTCTCTGGCTCTCCTCCCCTTCATTCTCTCTATCTTTAACACTAGCCTCTCATCTGGTACTTTCCCCTCTCACTGGAAGCACGCTCTTATACGTCCCCTTCTGAAGAAACCCTCTCTGGATCCTTCCTCCCCGTCTAATTGGCGTCCTATCTCTAATCTTTCTTTCCTTTCTAAACTTTTTGAACGGGTGGTTTTCTCTCAGCTATCTTCTCACTTGGAGGATTCTTTGGTTCTTCACCCCCGTCAATCTGGTTTTCGTCCTGGGCACAGTACTGAAACTATTCTTTTTCCTTTCTCATGTTGCTCATGACCATGGTTCTATCTCTCTGGCTGTTTCACTTGATCTTTCTGCTGCTTTCGATGTTGTTGATCACTGTACTCTTCTCTCACGGCTTCGTTCTATTGGTCTTTCTGGTTCAGTTCTTCATTGGTTTCACTCCTTTCTCTCCAACCGGTCTTTCTCGGTTTTGTCAGGTACCACCTCGTCCTCTCCCTCACCCCTGCCCTGTGGTGTCCCCCAGGGTTCTGTATTGGCTCCCTTGCTGTTTAACATTTTTCTGGCCCCTCTTGCTTTACTCATCCAACAACACGGTATTTCTGCGTATTACTACGCAGATGATATCATTCTTCTTCATCACACCTGCCCTTCTTCTCCTGATATTGGTCCCCTCAATGTCTCTCTCTCCGCTGTTTCTTCCTGGCTTTCTGAAAATTTTTTGCATGTTAACCTGTCTAAGACTTCTGCTATTTGGTTCTCTGCTGGTGCCCCTCCTCCTACACTTGCCCCTTCCTTGTCTGCTGGGCCTATTCCTCTTGTTTCTTCTATGCGTTATCTTGGTGTCACCCTGGATTCGGCTTTAACTTTCAAGGAGCACGTTTCTTCTATTGTTCAGCGTTCATTCTATACCCTACGTCGACTTCGTGCCACCCGGCCTTTCCTTTCTTTCTCTTCTCTGACAACACTTCTTCTTTCTCTTGTGGTTTCTCGGTTAGACTATTGCAACGCTTCCTTGGCTGGCCTTCCTCTTTCTCAGCTTCATCGTCTTCAACTAGTTCACCATACTGCTGCTCGTCTTCTGACCAATTCTTCCCGTTCTGCTCATATCACTCCTCTTCTTATTCGTCTACACTGGTTGCCTATTCCTTTCCGTATTCAGTATAAGGTTTTGATTTTTGTTCACAGGGCTCTGCACACTGGTGTTTCCTCTTTATCTTTCTGATCTGGTGCACTTTCATTGTCCCTCTAGAGCACTTCGGGCGATTCACGCTAATCGTCTTTTTCTTCCACCACCCTCTAGAGCTCATCTTGAATCAACTCGCTCTTCTGCCTTTTTCTTTCTCGGTCCCCGTCTTTGGAATTCTCTCCCTCTTGCTCTACGCCTAGAATCGTCCTTTAGTTCTTTTAAGACTTCTCTCAAAACTCACCTCTTCTGTACTGCTTTTGATCTCCCCCCTCCCTCCTTCCCACAGCTGATTGGTCCCCATCTCTTTTTTTTTCTTTTTCCTATCCTATTCTTTGCTATCTCTTTATGAATTAATTGGCGTTCCTTTCTGTTTCTTCAGTAGCCTCATTTTATTGTACACCGCTGTATGCCTTCTGGTTTAGGCGGTATAAAAAAGTTTTTAATAAAGATAAATAAATAAAGATAAAGATGCTGAAAATTCCACCTTGGATAGACTATCCAAGTCCACTGTTGATCCTGTTAGAAAGAAGTTGTTCAAGAAAGCACCTTTTTCTAAAAAGAAAAGATTTTATCCTGCTTATACTCAGCAGGCATCTTCTGCAGGTCAGTTTTCAACCAAACGTCAGCAACCACCCAAACAGAAGAAAGCAAAGGCTGCTAGGCCTCCACCGGCCCAGCAGCCTCAGCCTCCTCAGGGCCTTTGACTTTCAGCTAGAGAACGTAGCCTTTCTGGTTCTGGAAGGACCAGAACCGTCCACCATTCCAGGAAGGTTATGTCATTTTGCCTCCAGATGAGGGCAAATAACAGCAGAGCATTGGACACTCTCCATCATAAAAGAGGGGTACAAACTTCATTTTTCAAGCATGCCCCCTCACACAATAGTGAAGCAGTTCAATTCTCCGACACTTCTCATCAACCTCTTAAGTCAGGAGGTTGCCATTCTTCTTGCCCAAGGGGCGATAGAAGAAGTGCCTCTTCATCAAGAGGGCACAGGGTTCTATTCCCCTTATTTTCTTATCCCAAAGAAAACAGGGGGATACAGATCTATATTAGATCTCAGAGAATTGAACAAATTCCTTGTCAAGGAGAAATTCAAGATGTTTTCTCTCGGTGCTCTGCTTCCATACCTTCAGAGTCAGTATTGGCTTTGTTCTCTAGATCTCAAGGATGCGTACACCCATGTACTTATCCATCAAACCCTCAGAAAGTTCCTTCAGTTCCTTTTTCAAGGAAAGCACTACCAATACAGGGTGCTTCCTTTTGGTCTGGCCTCTGCTCCAAGGGTGTTCACGAAATGCATGGCTGTGGTAGCAGCATTTCTCTGTACTCTGGGAATATTTGTCTTCCCTTACTTGGACGACTGGCTCATTTGAGCTCCAACACAGTCAGAGGCCAAGACTTCTCTATCCTGCACAATGCGTATCCTCCAGTATTTAGGGCTGGTAATAAACATCCCAAAATCCAGTCTGACTCCCACTCAATCTTTAGAGTTCATAGGAGCTCTTCTGGATACCACAAGAGCAAGGGCCTATCTCCCCCAGGCCCGTTGCCTTCGCTTAGTGCAGTTAGCTTCTCAAACAGTGCTAAAGCCTCATCTAACTGCTCGAGAAATGTTGCAATTGCTGGGCCACATGGCATCCACCGTGCATGTGGTTCCATATGCTCGCCTCCACATGAGGGCAGCTCAGTGAACTTTATCCACCCAATGGACCCAGGCATCAGGGTGCCTGTCAAACAAAATAGCAAACACAAGTTGCCTCATTTTGTCCCTCCAATGGTGGAGGTCCACTCAAAATCTGTTGCTGGGGGTGCCCCTTCCAACAACCCTTACCCCAAGCAACTCTCACAACAGATGCTTCTCCAAAGGGTTGGGGAGCTCATCTGCAAGACTTCTCCACCCAGGGCACCTGGTCTCCACAAGAGAGTTGTCTACATATCAATCTCTTGGAACTCAGAGCAATTTTCCTGGCTCTGCGAGTGTTCCACTCCCTGCTCAGCTACAAGACAGTCCTCATTCACACGGACAATCAGGTAGCCATGTCCTATGTGAACAAGCAGGGGGGAACGGGCTCTCTGTCGCTTTGCAACGAAGCTTTGCGACTGTGGGCCCTCGCCAGAGAGCATCAGATTCATCTGCTGGCAGTATATCTTCCAGGCATTCAAAACTCTTGGGCGGACAGACTCAGTCGAGTTCTCCTTTCACACGAGTGGTCTCTGCATGCAGACCAGGTGACCAGGATATTTCAACTTTGGGGAACCCCGGACATAGACCTCTTTGCAAGTCCGTGGAATGCCAAACTTCCCCGGTTCTGTTCCAGAATTCCGGCTCAGGGAGATCAGGCCAGGGATGCTTTCCTCCTTTACTGGGGTCAAGACTTCCTGTATGCCTTTCCACCCTTTCCCTTAATTCCCAAAACCCTTTTCAAGCTTCAGAGAGACAGAGGCCATATGATCCTCATAGCACCACATTGGCCACGGCAAGTGTGGTACCCTCTGCTTCTACATCTCTCTCAAGCTCCTTCCCTGGAGTTAGGATCTGCTCCAGATCTCCTATCTCAGGAGAACGGGATGTTATGGCATCCCAATCCCCAGTCCCTTCATCTCAGGGCTTGGTTGCTGAAGGCCTAGATCTCCAAGATCTTCATCTTTCTCAGCAAGTGAAAGATGTTCTTTATGCTTCCAGAAAACCTTCCACTAGACGTTCTTATGCTTTCAAGTGGAAAAGGTTTACTATTTGGTGTTCAGAAAAGGGTCTTAACCCCCTTGTGATACCTCTGGAATCTTTACTGGAGTATCTCCTCCATTTGTCTAATGCAGGCCTTAAGACAAATTCAGTAAGAGTCCATTTGAGTGCTATTGCAGCTTCTCTTAAACCTCTAAATGGACAACCTATTTCCTCTCATCCTCTTATAGCAAGATTCATGAGAGGCCTCCTTCTAACTAAGCCTCCCATTAGACCACCTCCGGTGGCATGGGACTTGAACCTGGTTCTTGGGCAGCTCATGAAGCCACCTTTCGAACCCTTAGCTACCACCTCCTTGAAATTCCTTTCTTGGAAGGTTATCTTTCTCATTGCAATCACATCAGCACGCCGCATTAGTGAATTGCAAGCACTAGTAGCTAATCCACCTTATACAAGGTTCCATCATGACAAGGTAGTCCTTAGAACTCATCCACACTTTATGCCTAAGGTGGTCTCGCCTTTTCATCTCAACCAAGAGGTCTAGCTACCTGTTTTTTTTTCCAGGACCTCATGCATCAAATGCAGAGAGGAATCTTCATACCTTGGACTGTAAAAGAGCTCTAGCTTTTTACTTATAAAGAACACAGCAACATAGAAAGTCCTCTCAACTCTTTGTTGCTTTTGATCCTTCTCATTTGGGACTTCCAGTATCCAAGAGAACACTGTCTAACTGGATTGCTCAGTGTATTTCTTTCACCTATCAGAGTAAGAACCTTTCTCTGGAGGGCCATGTCACAGCTCACGATGTGAGAGCAATGGCAGCCTCAATGGCTCATCTGAACTCTGTGTCTATTGACGACATCTTTCGAGCAGCCACTTGGGCCTCGGTTCATACCTTCACAGCCCATTATTGCTTGGACAAGGACTCCCTCCGGGATGCCGTGTTTGGTCAGGCTGTTCTCAAACACCTGTTCCATACCTAATCAACTCCTACCCACCATCCCTGGTAGGACGCCAGAGATCCATGGGGGAAGTGGAGCCCTTTTCATGGACACACAACCTCTGGGGTCTCTCCCTGGCACCTAAAGCTAGGGAGTCCCCATATGTGATGACTACATTCCTGCTTGTTCCTGGAGATAGCATAGTTACTCACCTGTAACAGTTGATCTCCGGGAACAGCAGGAATTTAGTCCTCACAACCCACCCACCTCCCCTAGGAGTTGTATCTATCTCTCTCTTTTCCTTTCCCTCGCTCTCTCTCTTTGTCTCATCTCTAAAACTCAACTGGAGAGAGGCAGTTGGGAAAGGCGGGAAGGCAGCACGCAGGCGCTGTGGGATGCTCCCAAAAGCATTCTAATTGGATGCTGGGGAGCGTTCCCGCGCAGGCTCCGTCGGTACCGACGATACCCATATGTGAGGACTAAATTCCTGCTGTTCCTGGAGATCACCTGTTACAGGTGAGTAACTATACTTTACAGGTGAGTAACTACGTTTTCAGGGTAGTAGAGCTGAGCCCGACACGTATTTTCTGCCTGGGGCTCTCGGAGGTGAGTTCCAAGGCTTGTCCTCATCATTGTCCTTGTTAGGGGCACCTGATTCCAGTTGGGGTGCAATTTGGGGTGCACCGATGGCACCGTGTGGAGGTTTCGCACCATTTTCCTGCATGCCTTAGTAGTGTCTACTGTTGTATTTCTGGCAGTCGCGTAGTTCATGTGTACATTCTGCCCGAGTGGCTCCAATGCACATTCCTACCCAGGCATCCGTAACACGTGTTGCTGTGTAAGGGCTGGTAAAACGTGCATTCTGGGTTGCCACAGCCTTAGTGTGCGCTAGTGTGATACTTGCCTTAACTCTGTCTTCTTCCAGGAAACGTTTGGCCTATGGTAAGCGAGGTGCTTCATCTCCGGCTTCTGGACTCAGAAGCTGCCATGAAGAGCATCCCTAGAGAGCTTGCTCCTGGGGATGTAATTAATCCAGCCTTGCCTGCCTTAGGGCAGGAGGTGGCGAATGGTGCTGTAGGTAAGGATAACCAGCCGGCCGGAGGTTCTGGCAACTGTGCTGTGGGCTGCTTCCTCCTCGTCTAGCGGATTAGTGGTGGCTAGGTCCCCTGGTGTAAGGGGGGGGGGGGGCTCCTTTCTGTGAGTAGAGCTTTTGAAGTCCAGATTGTCCTTTTTTGCAACAGGCCTGGTCATTCTGTCTTGGAAATTGAGACCCTGCAGCCTCTGGGTTCCCCTGAGCACGGTCTCATGAGCAGCAATCTGACAGCAGAAGCCCTGTTTGATTGCCTACAGCTAAGCATCCCCAGTGAAGGGCGCCCACTGGAGATGGGGATCAGCTGGGTTCTGTCTGAGATTTGGACTGTGACATGGATTCAGATGTTTCAGTCCCGAGCTCTGATGTGGACGAAGTACGCTCGCCTTTGGAGGATTGTGAAAAGGCCGGTGTTACTTGCCTGTTCTGGAAGGAGAAATTAGCAGTGTTGATTGTCGGGGTCTCATCCACCTTGAACTTGGTAGATGCTCTAGGCACAGAGCAAGAGCTGAAGGTGCATCCACTTCTGCAAGGGGTGCAGAAATCTACTACTTCCTTCTCATTTCTGGAGGTGATAAAGGACATGATCTGGTTGGAGTGGCATTCCCCTGACTCTCCCGCTTAAGGGGCTATGTGTGTATAAGAAGATGTGTGCTCTCCCGGAGAAGGAGTGCATTGTGTGGTTTGATATTCCCAAGGTGGATGCGCAGGTCACAGTGGTTACCAGGCTGACCACCATTCCTTTGAAAGGTGGATCAGCCTTAAAGGATTCTCCGGACCGAATAGTGGAGTCATTGTTGAAGAACCAGTTTACCGTGGTGGCTGCTATTCTTCATTTGGCAGTATATGTAGGCCTGACATTTCGAGCCCTGCTCCAGTGGATTTTGTCTCTACCCCTCTTTTGGAGTTGGTTGTGGCCTTCCTTTCTGATGCTATGTATGACCTAGTATGTCTGGCGGCCAGAGATAGTGCCTTGACAATGGTGACACAGCACTGGAATTGGCTTAGACACTGGGCAATGGACACACCTTCCAAAGCCCAGTTGACCCAGCTGGCCTTTAAAAGGAAATTTCTTTTTGGGGCTGAATTGGAGAAGCTGGTGAAGGTCTTGGCAAAACAAAATTTCACCACCTTCCCGAGGACAAGTCCTAGGGGCCTGTGAAATGGACAGGAGCCCCTCCAGGAACATGCAGGAATGTAGTCTTCACATATGGGTATTGTCGGTACCGACGGAGCCTGCGCGGGAACGCTCCCCAGCGTCCAATAGGAAAGCTTTTGGGAGCATCCCACAGCGCCTGTATGTTGCCTTTCCGCCTTTCCAACTCTCCCTCTTCAGTTGAGTTTATTCTTATTCTTTTGTTTTTTTATGGTCGTGTCTGCCTTCATTCAACGCCTACCGGTTCCGCCGGTTCTCTTTTCTTCTTTTTAAAAAAACAAACAAACAAAAAAGAACTAGCTTTTCTTTCATGGGTCTTTCTCCTCTCGGTGTTAGGTGCCATTTCGGGCACTAGGCCCAATTTTCTTCAAGCATGGAGAAACTAGCTAGTGGTTTCAAGAAATGTTCTAAATGTGGCGGTACCATATCCGTCACCGACACCCATGAATGGTGTCTTAAGTGTTTAGGTCCTGACCATTCTCCATCGGAGTGTGTCTCCTGCAGAAAGATGACCAAGAGGGGCCTGCAGAATAGAGCTGAAAAACTCGGTACCGTTTTTGTCGCAGATACGATGTCAGTTGCATCGACGTCTTCCAGGGCTTCATCTTCCTCCCATAGATCTCAGGTAACTAAACCTAAGTCTTCTAAGACTGGCCGATCCTGAAAGGGTAGATCTCCTTCCAGGTATCGAGATGCCACTGGCGTTGCCCTTGAGGAAAGTTCACCAGCAAAACAGCCCCAGCAGGAGGCCTTGGTCTCCAAAGCATTAACGGGGCTCCAGAATGTTACAGAGGCTTCCACCTCTGCAGAACTACTGGTGCCATGTTCTGGGGTCGTACCTGCTTCCGCCAGTACCGACACCCAAGCATTGGCAGGAGTGATGGATCAGAGAATCCTCGCTATTGAACGCAGTCTAACGGCCCTCTTAGCAGCTTCGGTACTACTACAGATGGTTCCACAGGTATTGGTACCGACAGCGGTACCGGTACCGAGTGCCTCGGCCGGTATGCTTCCCCCCATGCCGAGCCTTGAGTCTATCTCAAGTATCAACAGACCGATACCAAGACACCCCGATACCGACTTCGAGTGGTATCAGTACTGCGCGTTGCAGGAACATCCGGCGCAGAGATATTTTGAATCATCCGATTCTGATGACTCTGCCGGTACCAGAGCAATTCTTCCAGAGGATCCATCTCCTTCTCCTCAGTGCAGAATGTCTCCTCTAGAAGACATCTCCTTCCAGGATTTCATATGTGATTTAGCTCGAGGTCTCTCAATCACTGTGACTCCGGAGAAGGAACCCAGAACAGAAGAATTAGAAATTCTTCAATACCCTAAGGCTTCTAGAGAGTAAGCTACCCTGCCCATTCATAGGATCTTGCATGATCTTATGTTAAGAATGTGGGAAACTCCGTTAACGGTGTCTCCACACTCTCGACGACTCGATACCATGCACCGAGTTCCAAGCTGTCCTGGTTTTCAAAAGACTCAGTTACCACACCATTCAATGGTAGTGGAATCAGTGATGCGTAGGATTAAGAGTGCTAAAACACATTCTTCAAATTCTCCAGGAGGTGAATCGAGGAAGCTCGATGCCTTTGGGCGTCGATGTGTCCAATCCTCTATGTTGGCAGCCAGGATCAGCTCCTAAATTCTCTATATGGGAATGTTCCTCAAGGAGGTTACAGGAGACTTGGAGCTCATGAGCCCTCTTCTTCCTGAGGAAAAAAGGGGGGAATTCCTTACTCTGGTCAAACATGCCCAGGATGTCTCTAAGTTTATGAACCGTGCAACCTTTGATTGCTTTGAATGCATTAGCAGAACCTCTGCTATTTACATCGGTGCATGTCGTATTGCCTGACTTCAGGCATCAGACTTAGAACAATGGGTGCAAGATAACCTGGGAAATATTCTTTGCACAGGAGAAAATATCTTTGGCAAGGATTGGCAAGACAAGGCCAATCAGATTGAATCTGAAAATACTACCTTGAACAGACTATCAAAGTCTACAGCCAACCCAGCAAAGAAAAAGTCAGTCAAGAAACCCTTTTTCAACAAGAAAAAGAAATTTTACCCATCTTACACCCATCAGGGACACTGTCCAGTTCATGTTACCCAAAGGGGGCAACAACAGAACAGACAGCAGAGGAAGCCACAAGTTCCAAGAGCTCAACCGGCTCAACATACTCAGCCTTCTCAGGGGCTTTGACTCCTTCCTAGAGAACTTAGTTTTTCTGCCCCTGAAAGGTCCAGAACCCCATATTATCCTGGGCAGCTTATGCCATTTTACCAGAAGATGGCAACAAATAACATCAGAAAACTGGACTCTGTCCATTGTATGAGAGGGGTACCATCTTCATTTTCACAGCATGCCCCCTCCTACAATCATAAAACAGTTCATTTCTCAAGTCCCTGTCACCAATCTCATGGGCCAGGAGGTCGCATCACTTCTTGCTCAAGGAGCAATAGAAGAGGTACCCATACCCCAACAGGATACGGGGTTCTACTCCCCCCTACTTTCTCATACCAAAGAAAACAGGGGTACACAGGCCTATACTGGACCTCAGAGAATTAAACAAATATCTGTTCCAGGAAAAATTCAAAATGATCTCCCTCGGAACACTCCTGCCATACCTTCAGAGTCAGGACTGGCTATGTTCACTAGATCTAAAGGATGCATATACGCATATTCTCGTCCATGCAGATCACAGGAAATTCCTTTTATTCCTTTTCCAGGGAAGACACTTCCAATACTGAGTTCTTTCCTTCGGTGTGGCTTCTGCCCCAAGAGTCTTCACAAAATGCATGGCAGTAATAGCAGCATTCCTGAGAACTCTAGGAATATTCGTCTTCCCCTACTTAGTCGACTGGCTCATCCGAGCATCAACAGCTCCAGAAGCCAGCTTCGCTCTTTCTCGCACTATGCAAATCCTTCGGTATTTGGGACCAATGTTCCCTCTAATTTTCTGTAGGCTGTGTGCGCATAAAATATCAGCCGTGCGGCATTTGAAGGAAGGTTAAATTTTTTGTGCGCTACATAACGACACTTGGAATTATATACTTTAAAATTTGACTACACATTAGAATACAGTATGTACACCACATTGATGTTAATCAAATTAAATGAAAATAGACGATTACTAAATGAAGCGGAAAATTTCTAGTAATTACAATCACAAATGTGGTATTTCAGTTAATTTTTATTGAAAGCCATTGTTATTCCATGTAAATAATATATGTATGGAAGAAGAGTTCGGTGTCCTACATGGAGTGGTGGGTTCACCCCTAAACAAAGACATGGGAGAGGTGGCCTGCACAGAGCAACAGGTGCACCTACTCTTGCCATCTTGCTGGGCAGACTAGATGGACCATGCAGGCCTTTATCTGCCGTCACTTACTATGTTCTCAAAATTTCTCTCTTCGATCTTTCAAATGTACCCAGTCTGAATAAATTTTATCAAGGTCTACTGATCCGCCATCTTGAAGATGACTCTTAACACGCATCAACATTTCCAAATGTTCGAAATGTAAGCGATTCCTTATTTTGGTTTTTAAACTGTTCATCAAGCTGAAATCACGCTCACAATCTGCACTAGAAGCCAAAAATGTTCCACCAATATCCACAATTTTGCTAAATCTGCAAAGTGAGCATTCTGAAACACCAAAGTCACCATATCTGTAAAACTGTTTATCAGTTTGCTTTTGATTTTTGCTGCGACTAAAAACTTGAAGTCATTGTACTGCTGAATAACAATATGTTCCTCCATAAGAAATTGTTTATACTTTAAGCAGAGTGATCGGACGTTTTCAATTCCAAATTCATAATCACATTGTGCTATTGCTGTCAAGTCAAAGCAGACCATTCCTCAATTTCATTTTCAGGAAATCTTTCCCCTAAATGCAAGGTTGTGATTAATGACAAAATGGAAGCGCACCTCTGTGTTCCAATATGCAATTAAAACCAATCTGTGTCATTTTCCATTCCTTTCCTTATCATACCTAGGATTCTATTTGCTCTCTTGGCCGCCGCTGCACACTGGGCCGAGGGTTTTAACATGGTATCCACAATGACGCCTAAATCTTTTTCCTGGGTGGTGGTTCCTAATGTGGAACCTTGCATCGTGTAACCATAGTTTGGGTTGTTCTTCCCTAGGTGCATAACCTTGCACTTCTCCACATTAAATTTCATCTGCCATTTTGATGCCCAGTCTTCCAATTTATCAAGATCCTCTTGCAATTTTTCACAATCCTCTTGGGTTTTAACAATTTTAAATAGTTTTGTGTCATCTGCAAATTTGATAACCTCACTCGTTATTCCACTTTCCAGGTCATTTATGAATATGTCAAAAAGCAGCGGACCCAGCACAGATCCCTGGGGTACACTACTATTCACCTTTCTCCATTGGGAAAATTGGCCATTTAGCCCTACCCTCTGCTTTCTATCTTTTAACCAGTTCCTGATCCACAATAGTACACTGCCTCCTATCCCATGACTCTTTAGTTTTGCCAAAAGTCTCTGATGAGGGACCGTGTCAAAGGCTTTCTGAAAGTCCAGATACACAATATCAACCGACTCACCTTTGTCCACCTGATTATTCACTCCTTCAAAAAAACATAACAGATTAGTAAGACAAGATCTTCCTTGTCTAAAGCCATGTTGGCTGTCTCTCATTAGGCCATGACTATCTACATGCTGAGTAATTTTATTCTTAAGGCACCTAGTTTTGAAAAATCAGTATTAAGCTCCTAACTTCCTTTCCTTCCCTAAAATTTGCCCCCATTGCCACCCACTTTTTATGCTCCTAACTTTAGGAGTTTAGTGAAGTTTTAAGAAAATATTTAGGCACTCAGCCCTAGTACATTTTCAAAGAGACCAATTTCGGAGCATAACTCTCAAAGTTAGGAGCATAAATCCTTTGAATATTAAGCTCTTGGATTTCAGAAACTGCACTATCCTCTGCTTTAGCAGCATTTCCATTAATTTATTCACTACAGAGGTCAGACTAACTGGCCCATAGTTACCAATCTCTTCCTTACTTCTGTCTCTATGGACAGGAGCCACATTTGCCTATCTCTAGTTCTCTGGGATTACTCCTGACTCTAAAGAAGCATTGAAAAGGTCAGACAGCGGAGCTGACGGCACATCCTTCAATACCCAGGGATGAATTTGGTCCAGCCCATTGCTTTGTCCATTTTAAGTTTAGCTAGCTTACCATCTTCTGAAAATAGTTTTGAGTTCTACTTCATTTCCATTTCTATTTGTGTTTTCGTAGGTCCCATTTTCAGCCCTTCATCTATGAGAAATATTTATCAAGCAATTCTGCTTTATCTTCATCAGCCTCTACACATTCCTCCCCTTCATCATTAAGTCTCACAATTCCACCTTTGCACTTCCTCCTGTCACCAACATACCTGAAAAAAATGTCTTGTCCCCATGTTTTACCATACTGGCTATTTTTAATTACATTAGCATCTTTGCTTTCCCGACTACTTTACCAGCTTCCCCAGATACTGCTGTTTGTCTTCCTTTTTCTGTGCTTATAATTTATTAAGGTTAACCTCTTTATCCCTACCTTTTCATCTACTTCGTTTGCAAATCCTATCAGCCTCCTTTTCCTCTTACTTTTTCTTTCCTAACAAAAAGGTTCATTGTAAACTAAGCAAATGAAGGTTCTCAGCAGAAATCCTGAAAAGACTGCGAAGGAGAGTCCCCCCTCGAGCCCCCTTCCTGCTCAGTACCAAAGTCTTCAGGAAACAGCCACAAATCTCCCACACAGCTGCTAGGCCTTCCTCAACCAAGCAGCCCGCAGCCGTGTGCTCAAAAACACCTACAGAGGCCTTCTGCCTAACCCGGCACCTCCCAGCTCCCGAAATTAGCAATCCAGACTGGCAACCCTACCTGCACTGTCTCTGCCATTGCCTCCGTTCTGCGAAAGGGGCTGCGATGCTGCCTGTCTGCCCTGCGTTCAGCCGTGCTCCCCAGCTTCGGTGACGAGGGCCTGGAATCGCTTCCTCCAGCTCAATGCAGACCACACAGATGACCAGGGCAGGGAATGTGAAGCCACGTGGCTGGCTGGTGGTGCCTCAGACAGCCTCCTCTGCCCCCCTCCTCCTAGTCCTAGGCTCCTTACTGCCCTCCTATTGGTCGAGGTCGGACTCATGACTCATGTCACGTGTGAGAGGAGAAGAGGACTCAGAAGTGATGTAGATCGCCGGCGCAGCCACAGCGCTGCATGGTCTTTAAAACATCCAAGATTTGAAATGAAATGAAGTGAAAAAAGCCAAAGCAGATCCTTGTGCGCTCTGTTTTAATTTGTGTGCGCTCGCTCGGAGAGGTGTGTGCGCGCGCACACGCGCACAGCTTAGAGGGAACAGTGTTTGGGACTGGTCATAAACCTCCCAAAATCTCAACTCACCCCTTCTCAATCTCTAGAATTCATATGGGCACGTCTAGACACATGGCGGTCAAGGGCTTTCCTGCCACAGCCACTTTGTCTTCGAATAGTACAGCTGGCCTCCCAAGCTCCTCCTGACTGCTCGGGAGATGCTTCAGCTTCTGGGGCATATGGCATCCACTGTCCATGTGGTTCCCTATGCTCGCCTTCATATGCGAGCAGCCCAGTGGACCCTATCCTCTCAGTGGACACAGGTCTCGGGTCGGCTAACAGGCAAAATCAGAAACTCCACACATCTCTTTTCATCCCTGCAATGGTGGCAATCTCTGGAAAACCACCTCATAGGCTCTCCTTTCCAGCAGCCTCTATGCCAAACCACCTTAACAACAGATGCGTCCAAGTTGGGTTGGGGGACTCACTTGCATGATCTTTCAACTCAGGGTCTCTGGACCCCACAGGAGGCTTGTCTTCACATAAACCTCCTAGAACTCGGAGCCATTTTCCATGCTGTCTGAGTTTTTCAGGCCCATCTCAGCTACAAGATAGTTCTGGTCCAGACCGACAATCAAGTAGCCAAGATCTGTGTGAACAAGCAGGGCGGAACAGGCTCTCCGTCGTTATGCAACGAAGCTTTGCAACTGTGAGCCCTCGCCAGAGAGCTTCAAATCCACCTTCTAGTGGTATATCTTCCGGGCATTCAAAATCTTTGGGCAGACAAACTCAGTCGAATACTGCTGCCATGCGAATGGTCTCTGCACTCAGACCAGCTTGCGCGAGTGTTTCGAATCTGGGGAACACCAGATATAGACCTCTTTGCAAGTCCACAGAATGCCAAACTTCCCCGATTCTGTTCCAGAATTCTGGCTCAAAACTGTCAGGCAAAGGATGCTTTTCTCCTCCACTGGGGTCGGGACTTCCTCTATGCCTTCCCACCCATTCCCAAAACTTTATTCAAGCTTCAGAGAGACAGAGGTCATATAATACTCATAGCTCCATGTTGGCCATGGCAGACATGGTATCCTCTGCTTCTGCGTCTCTCTCAAGCCACACCTCTGGAGTTGGGATGTGCTCCAGATCTTCTTTCCCAGGAGAACGGGACACTATTGCACCTGAATCCCAAGTTCCTGCACCTCAGGGCCTGGTTACTGAAAGCCTAGGATTCCCGGATATCAACCTCTCCCAACAGGTCAAGGATATCCTTGTGGCTTCCAGGAAGCCTTCCACAAGACGGTCCTACACTTTTAAGTGGCAGAGATTCTCTTTATTGGTGTTCTCAAAGAGGACTTAACCACCATACAGTGCCTGTGCAATCGCTTCTGGAGTATCTCTTCCATTTATCAGATTCTGGTCTTAAAACCAATACAGTAAGGGTCCATCTTGGTGCCATTGCTGCTTTCCGCAAACCTCTGGATGGACAACCTATTTCCTCTCATCCACTCTTAGCGAGATTTATGAGAGGTCTACTCTTAACAAAACCTCCCATTAAGCCACCGCTGGTGGCATGGGATTTAAATCTTGTTCTCGGGTAGCTCATGAAACCGCCCTTTTGAACCCTTAGCCACTACAGCCCTAAAATTTCTTTCATGGAAGGTCATCTTCCTAGTTGCCCTCACTTCTGCAAGACGCATCAGTGAGTTACAGGCCTTAAAGGCGGATCCTCCTTATACAAGATTTCACCATAAGGTAGTTCTTAGGACTCATCTTTCAGGAAATGGAAAAAAGAGCCAAATGACGAAACCTGGAAACAGCACAAGCACTGGCAAGTCAAATGCAAGGCATTGATAAGGCAGGCAAAGAGAGAATTTGAGAAGAAGCTTGCTGCGGAAGCAAAAACACGAAATAAAGACCTTTTCAAGTACATTCGTAGCAAAAAACCTGTGAGAGAGTCAGTTGGTCCATTAGATGATAAAGTGGTTAAAGGAGCACTAAGAGGCGACAAGGCGATAGCGGAGAGACTGAATGAATTCTTTGCTTCGGTCTTTACTGAGGAAGATGTAGGGATGTTACCCATGACTGAAGTGGTATTTAAAGGTGCGGAAGAATTGAAGGAAATATCGATACATCGGGAAGATGTCTTACAACTATTAGATAAACTGAAGAGTAGCAAATCACCTGGGCCGGATGGTATACATCCAAGGGTGTTGAAAGAACTGAAATATGAGATTGCAGACCTGCTATTAGTAATCTGTGAACTATCATTAAAATCATCTCTAATACCTGAAGATTGGAGGATCGCCAATGTAACACCAATTTTTAAAAGGGTTCCAGGGGTGATCCGGGAAACTACAGACCGGTGAGCCTGACGTCAGTACCGGGAAAAATGGTAGAAACCATCATAAAGAATAAAATTACTCAGCATGTAGATAGTCACGACCTAATGGGAGACAGCCAACATGGGTTTAGACAAGGAAGATCTTGTCTTACTAATCTGTTATGTTTTTTTGAAGGAGTGAATAAACAGGTGGACAAAGGTGAGTCGGTTGATATTGTGTATCTGGACTTTCAGAAAGCCTTTGACAAGGTCCCTCATGAGAGACTTTTGGCAAAACTAAAGAGTCATGGGATAGGAGGCAGTGTACTATTGTGGATCAGGAACTGGTTAAAAGATAGAAAGCAGAGGGTAGGGCTAAATGGCCAATTTTCCCAATGGAGAAAGGTGAATAGTGGTGTACCCCAGGGATCTGTGCTGGGTCCGCTGCTTTTTGACATATTCATAAATGACCTGGAAAGTGGAATAACGAGTGAGGTTATCAAATTTGCAGATGACACAAAACTATTTAAAGTTGTTAAAACCCAAGAGGATTGTGAAAAATTGCAAGAGGATCTTGTTAAATTGGAAGACTGGGCATCAAAATGGCAGATGAAATTTAATGTGGACAAGTGCAAGGTTATGCACCTAGGGAAGAACAACCCAAACTATGGTTACACGATGCAAGGTTCCACATTAGGAGCCACCACCCAGGAAAAAGATTTAGGCGTCATTGTGGATACCATGTTAAAACCCTCGGCCCAGTGTGCAGCGGCAGCCAAGAGAGCAAATAGAATGCTAGGTATGATAAGGAAAGGAATGGAAAATAAAACAAAAGATATTATAATGCCTCTATATCGTTCCATGGTGAGACCGCACCTTGAATATTGTGTGCAATTCTGGTCGCCGTATCTTAAAAAGGAGATAGCGATTTTAGAAAAGGTTCAGAGAAGAGCCACCAAAATGGTAAAGGGGATGGAAGGATACTCCTATGAGGAAAGGCTAAAAAGGTTAGGGCTCTTTAACCTGGAAAAGAGACGGCTGAGGGGAGATATGATAGAAGTCTATAAATTAATGAACGGAGTGGAACGGGTAAACGTAGATCGATTGTTTACGTTATCAGAATATAGAAAGACTAGGGGACATGCAATGAAGCTACAGGGTAAACTATTTAAGACTAATAAAAGAAAATATTTTTTCACTCAACGTGTAATCAAACTCTGGAATTTGTTACCGGAGGATGTAGTAAAGGCTGTTAGTGTAGCTGGGTTTAAAAAGGTTTGGACAAGTTCCTGGAGGAAAGGTCCATAAACCATTATTAAGAAGTGACCGAAGATATCAATGCTTGACCCAGTACAAGCATTGTGGAACTTGTGTCTCTTGGGGAAACTGCTAGGTACATATGACCTAGATTGGCCACTGTTGGGAACAGAATACTGGGCTTGATGGACCTTGGTCTGACCCAGTATGGCATATCTTATGATCTTATGTTCTTATCCCCACTTTATGCCAAAGGTGGTTTTGCCTTTTCATTTAAACCAAGCAGTTTACCTTCCTGTATTCTTCCCTAGGCCTCATGCCTCTAATTCAGAAAGGAACCTTCATACTTTAGATTGTAAAAGAGCTTTGGCTTTTTATCTTCAAAGAACTAAGCAACATAGAAAATCTTCTCAGCTTTTTGTTGCTTTTAATTCTAGTCATTTGGGACTCCCAGTTTCCAAAAGAACTCTCTCTAGATGGATTGCAAATTGCATATCCTTTGCATGTGAGAGTAAGGGACTTTCTCTCGAAGGCCATGTCACAGCTTACAATGTGAGAGCAATGGCAGCCTCAATCGCTAATTGTCGTTCTGTGTCCATTGATGATATCTGTAGAGCAGCCACTTGTGCTTCGGTACACACCTTTACAGCCCACTATTGCTTAGACAAGGACTCCGGTAGGGATGCCTCGTTTGGTCATGCTGTGCTCCAGCATCTCTTTCAAACTTAATACAACTCCTACCCGCCGTCCCGGTTTTCGATGCCAGAGATCCATGGGAGGAAGCATGACCCATCTCACCTTGGCTTCGCAGCTTGCTGGAGTCATCCCCCTGGCATCTCCTAGCTGGGGAGTCCCCATATGTGAAGACTACATTCCTGCTTGTTCCTGGAGATAGCATATTTACTCACCTGTAACAGGTTATCTCCGAGAACAGCAGGAATAAGTCTTCACAACCCACCCACCTCCCCTAGGAGTTGTCTCTATCTCTCTCTTTGTCTACTTCTCTTCTTTGGTCTCAGCTATAAACTCAACTGAAGAGGGAGCCTTGGAAAGGCGGAAAGGCAGCACGCAGGCTCTGTGGGATGCTCCCAAAAGCTTTCCTATTGGACGCTGGGGAGCGTTCCCGTGCAGGCTCCGTCGGTACCAATGATACCCATATGTGAAGACTTATTCCTGCTGTTCCCGGAGATAACCTGTTACAGGTGAGTAACTACGCTTTCTGTCTGCTCCTTGCGGGTGCACTGGTCTGACTCCTTGGAGTCTCGGGTCTTCCATTGCTACCATCCTGGAAAGACTTTCTTTCTTTTTGCTTTCCAGATTAGGACTCGTTCTTAGTCCTTTTGTGGAGCGTGTGGGCCCAGGGACTTGGTTCCCTCCAGATGAGGACTCTCCTGGGCTGCGCAATGAAGGTTTGGGGCCCCATTCCCTGGTTCCTCTGGTTGGGGGCAGGCTTTGCCTCTTTCAGGAATAGATCCGGGTCACCAAGCATTGCTTGGTGTTAGACACCCTTCAGTACAGCTATGTCCTGAAATGCAAAGAGCTGGTCCTGGATGCTTTCATTATCTCCCCTTATGGGTTTGAGAACAAAAGGGCTGCTGTGTGAATCACCTTGGACAAGTTGCTACTCCTGAAGGCAGTGGTGCACATTCCCCCGGATGATCAGGGCAAGGGCAGATATTACCATTTATTTTGTGGTAGTGAAAAACACGGATCATTCCGGCCCATACTGGACCTCAAAGGTGTCAACGTGCACTTGCACATCCTGTGCTTCCGGCTGGAAACCTTGCGATCTGTGATTCAAGTGGTGCACCAAGGGGAGTTTTGGCATCTCTGGATTTGACCAAGGTGTATTTTCATATTCCGGTCTGTGAGAATCAGCAAAAGTATTTGCATTTTGCCATGCTTGGCTTTCACTTTGTTTTCCACCCTCCCATTCAGACTCTCACTGCCCCAAGGACATTCTCCAAGGTCATGATGATGGTGGCTGCGGCATCAAGGGATGTGTGTGTGCACCCATATCTGGACGGCTGGCCCATCCAAGCCCATTCTCTTTCAGAGGCATCTCGGATAGCGACCCAAGTGATGTCCTTTTTGGAAAGCCTCGGCTGGGTGATCAATCGGGGAAAGAGCCATTTGATGCCTTCCCAGTCCCTGGAGTTCCTGGGAGCACGTTTCAGTACTCGAGTGGGCAGAGTCTTCCTATCTGGGTGGAGAAAAACCACCTGGCTTTGTCAGCTCAGCACATTGCTAGGGTGGGCAGTGTGGAAGTGGACTTTGTCAGCCGGCATTCTCTGGATCCTGGGGAGTGGGGGTTGAGTCAGGAGGCGTTTCAGTTGATTCTGTGCTGCTGGGGTCATCCCAAGATGTATTTGATGGTGACCTGCTCCAAAGCCAAAGTGTGCCACTTCTTCAGTTGCCACACAGAGATGAGGTCCAATGTCATTGATGCCCTGACTCAGCCTTGGCCAAGTCAATGCCTGCTGTATATGTTTCCTCTGTGACCCCTGTTGGGACATGTGATTCGGTGTATAGAGCCACTTGGGAAGGATTATTCTGGGGGCACTGGATTGGCCAAGAAGAGCGTGATTCCGAGATCTGACGTGGCTCCTGCAAAGCACCACCTCTTTGTTTGCTTCTGTTTCAGGGACCGATCGTCCTGGAGGACACAGCTCCCTTCTCACTTACTGCATAGCTCTTGAAAGGAGACTGCTAGCATGTAAGGGCTACTCTCCAGCAGTAATCTCTACCATGCTTAGTGCCCGGAGGTCTACCAGGCTAGCATATGTACAGATATGGTGCCTCTTTTAAGTGCTGGTGCGGCGCTAAGGTGTCCTCCCTGTTGGCCTTTCTGCAGGATGGACTAGAGAAGGTCTTCTGACTTAACTCCCTGTAGGTTCAGGTGGCAGCTTTGGCCTGTTTCCATGGTCCAGTGGTGGGCAAGTCCTTGGCCTTGCACCTGGACATCTCACGTTTTCTCCAAGAGATTTGTCTGCACCCTCCCCTTCGGTCTGTGATCCCTTCCTGGGATCTGTTTCTGGTGCCCAAGACCCTGATGGCAGTCCCCTTTGAGCCATTAAAGCATGCTACATTGAAGGATTTGATGATCAAGACTGTCTTGGTCACAATTTGTTCTGCAAGGAGGATCTCTGAGCTGCAGGCTCTGTCTTGCCTGGATCCTTCTGTCCTTTTCATCTGAGGCAGTTTCCATTTGGCCTGTGCCTTCCTTATTACCTAAAGTGCTGTCTCCCTTTCACATCAACCAGTTGGTTTGCCGGGGGAAGGATAAGTACTTGGAGGTTACGAATTCCTTTTAAGTTGGACCATGTTTTTGTGCTGTTTGGTGTCCCGTGCAAGGGTAAAGCGGTGGCCAAGTCAACTTTGGAACGCTGGATTATGCTGAGGCAATAGCCACGTTATCTGTTACAGAGCTGGCCGGTTCCGGAGAGTCTGCGTACTCATTCTACCTGAATGCAAGCATCCTCTTGAGCAGAGCTCTGCAATCCCTGCAGAAATTTGTCGGGCATCAACATTGGGTATCACTTTCCATTGTCGAGCATTACCACTTGAAATTCCACACACGGTCGGGCAGTGCATTCGGCTGAAGAGTTTTTTTGCAAACTGCTGTCTTCTTCCTGCCCAGTGGTGTTGTAGCTTTGGTACATTCCACTTGTTTGGACTGGTCTAGCAGGACGATATGGAAGGTGACATTTTACTTACCAGATAATGTCCTTTCCTTGAGACCTGCTAGACCAGTCCAGGGCCTGCCCAGAAACTCTATTTGCTCTGTTCTATTGTTGCAGTACATTTGAGTCTGCCATGATCCTGTGTATTTGTCTCTGCAGGCTCATCTCCTACTGTGACAGCCTTCTATTGCTACCTTCCTGTATATAGTTTTCTACTTTTTACTCACTGTTGCCCACATTGAGGTTGTGTGAGGCTTGCTCTGTATCTCCCGTTTGCTTTGGGACGATTGCTGAAATGACCTCTGGTGTCCGAGACAGATAAAGGTACAGGAGTGATGTCATTGAAACCTGGACTTTTCATTGGTTCTTTGTGTCCACCAATCTGCTAGTAGGGAAACACACCCTACTTGTCTGGAGTAGTCTAGCAAGACTCGAGGAAAGGACATTATCTGGTAAGTAAAATGTCACCTTATGCACTTGGCAGTCATGTGTTGAGCATTACCTAACAAACCATCCCATGGTTGCTTGCTTTTAATTTTCCTTGCAGTTTCAGTATTTGCATGCCAAATTTGCAATAGGTGTACCTTGCTTATGATTGTAGTTTTTGCCAAGTTTTACTATTATCGCGTGGTATAATCTTAATAGTTCTTTTAAGAAGAAGCATTAAAATTATTCTTCTTTACAGTTTCTAGTACCCCTCTTTATTTTGTTTTTATTATGTTTGTTGCTTTCTTACTTTCACTCTCCTCCCTTGCTGTGCTTTAGTGTTAATGTGTCTGAATATCCTGTGCTTTGTTTTTCTTGGATTCTGTCATTTTTGCTTCTCTGTTCTAGGTTGGTGGAGATGTACCAGAAACAAACTACCTCTTCATGGGTGACTTTGTGGACAGAGGCTTCTACAGTGTTGAAACGTTCCTCCTCCTCTTAGCACTTAAGGTATCCGAGTCCTCCTTGTGTATGGGTTCTAATTTTGACTAGTTGCTTCTTTGCATACTGCAGGCTTGCATGGGGGAAGTGTAAAGGAAGAGGAAAGGGGTGATGCTGTATCTCCAGGAACAAGCAGGAATAAGTCCTCACTTATGGGTACGTCAGAACCGACGGAGCCTGCGCGGGAAAGCTCCCCAGCTTCCCAGAAAGGAAGCTTTTGGGGCCTCCCACTGCACATGCGCGCTGCCTTCCCGCCTTCCTGACCAGCTCTCCTCAGTTTCTCTTTTTCCGCGGAGCCAGCAGGTCGTGTTCCTGTCACCGCTGAAGAAATTGTTATTTTAGTTTCTTTTTTTAGACCGCGTACCTGCCTTCCCCATACCGAAACCGGTACCGCCGGTCTCTCTTTTCTTTTCCTTCTTAAAAAAAAAAAAAAAAAAGAGAAAAAAGCTTTTATTTTTTAGCACAACTTGGTGACTTCTGTTAGGCCTCAGGCCTACACAAAATCTCCTCATGGAGAAACCAGCTCCTGGTTTCAAGAAGTGTACCAAGTGTAGTGCTGTTATTTCTGTTACAGACACCCATGACTGGTGTCTTAAATGTTTGGGGCCTGACCACTCCATTCCGGACTGCCCATCCTGCTCCCAGATGTCTAAACGTGGTTTGCAGAACCGGGCCAACAAATTCCATGTGCTGTTTGCTTCAGATAATCCAGCATCACAGTCATCCAGGTCTTCCTCTCCGGATGGATCTCAGGTAACCAAACCTTCTTCGGGCAGGTCCTCAAAGAGCAAATCTCCTTCAAAGCATCGAGAGGCTCTCAATTTTGAATCTGAGGACCATGCCCCAGCCAAACAACCCCGGCGGGAAGCTCTGGCTTCCAAAGCACCATCTATGGGGTTACAGGTTGACATCGATGGCACGGTCTCGACCGATCACCTGTTAGACTGCTCTGGGGTACCGGCCCATGCCGGTACCGACATCCAGGCAGCAGTGGCGTCTGTGGACAATACTGTTCAGACCATGCAGCAGGCCATCCTGGCTTTCATTAAGGCTGCGACGCCCTCGGTACCGCATCCAGCGGTTCCGGGTCCGGTTCCGGTATTGGCTTCCATACCGGAACCGAGGCCATCGTCTTCCAAACACAGATCGGTGCATGCCGGATCCGGGTTTTCACCCGATATCGATCCCATGCCCGGTACGCCCGATGTCGATACCGACCGGTATGCGTATCGTGCGTTGGAAGCGAATAGAGGATACTCTGATTCCTCTGAGGATTTTGACTCCTCTGATGACTCTGATGAGCTCTCTCTTGTTCTTCCTGAAGAGCCCTCTTCCCCAAAGAGGAGAATGTCTCCACCAGAGGATTTGTCCTTTCAAGACTTCATTATAGAAGTAGCTAAAGGACTTTCTATTACTACATCCTCTGAGAAAGAACCTAGATCAAAGAAATTGGATATTTTAGGATACCCTAAGGTTCCTAAAGAGGCAGTTACCCTGCCTATCCATGAAATCCTTCAAGAACACTTGATGGACTTATGGGAGGCTCCTCTAACATTGTCTCCTCATTCTCGTAGGTTGGACACCATGTACCGGGTCCCTCCTCCCTCCTGGTTTTCAAAAAACTCAGCTGCCTCACCATTCCATTGTGGTGAAGTCTGCGCTGAAAAAGATTAAGAGTACCAAAAGGCACTCTTCTACCCCTCCAGGGCGAGAATGTAAAACCCTAGACTCTTTTGGTAGGAAAGTCTTCCAGGCTAGTATGCTTATAGCCAGGATTAATTCATACAGTCTGTATAAGGGCATGTTTCTAAGGGAACTTGCCCTAAAGGTAAAGCATTTTGCCCCCTTTATCCCTGAAGATAGAAAGGAGGAGTTCATTTCTTTAGTGAAACAGCTTCTAGATGTTTCTAAGTTCTCCAACAGAGCAGCCTTTGATTCCTTTGAGGGTGCCGGTAGAGCTTTGGGCATTGCCATTGCAGCCCGACGACTTGCTTGGCTCCAGGCCTCTGACCTAGAACCCTGGGTCCTAGATGGCTTACGGAATCTGCCCTGTACAGGTGAGAACTTATTTGGTAAAGACTGGCAAATTAAAGCCACTCAAATGGACGCAGAAAATGCTACCTTAAATAGACTTTCTAAGTCTACCTCTACTCCTGCCAAGAAAAAGTCTTTCAAGAGGCCTTACTACAAGAAGGCCAGATTTTCCACAAATACTGGCCAACAATCTTCTCAGCCTCGCTTTGCTGCTAAACGTCAGCAGCCTAAACAGGCAAGGTCAAAGCCTGCAGTGTCTGCCACTCCTCAGCAGGCTCAACCCCCTCAGGGGTTTTGACTTGCCCCTAGAGAACTTAACCTTTCTGGCTCTAGAACAACCAGAGCCCCTCACCATTCCCGGAAGGTTAGCTCACTTTGCTCCCAGATGGGGGCAAATTACATCAGAGCAATGGACCCTCTCTATCATCAGAGAGGGCTACAAACTTCATTTTTCCAACCTTCCTCCATATACCATGGTGAGGCACTTCAATTCTCCCCCATCTCTCCTGGACCTGTTGGGTCAGGAAGTCTCTTCTCTCCTTGCCCAAGGGGCAATAGAAGAGGTTCCTCTTCTTCAACAAGGGACAGGATTCTACTCCCCTTATTTTCTCATACCAAAGAAGACAGGGGGATTCAGACCTATCCTAGATCTGAGAGAATTGAACAAATTTCTGTACAAGGAGAAATTCAAAATGCTTTCTCTAGGCATTCTCCTTCCATACCTTCAGAGTCAGGATTGGCTTTGTTCTCTAGATCTCAAGGATGAGTACACACACATGCTCATCCACCCATCCCACAGAAAATATCTAAGATTTCTGTTTCAGGGAAAACATTTCCAGTACAGAGTACTTCCCTTCGGTCTAGCCTCTGCTCGAAGAGTGTTCACCAAATGCATGGCAGTTGTTGCCGCATTTCTAAGAGGTCTGGGAATTTTTGTATTCCCATATCTGGACGACTGGCTCATCCGAGCTCCATCTCAGTCAGAGGCCCAGATTTCCCTGGACCGCACAAGGCACATTCTGCAGTATCTGGGACTGGTGGTAAACCTTTCCAAGTCTCAACCTATCCCTACTCAGTCTCTGGAATTCATAGGGGCCCAGTTGGACACCACCACTGCAAGGGCCTACCTACCTCAAGTCCGGGGCCAACGTCTGGTGTGCTTGGCCTCCCAAGCTCAGGCCAGCAGTCACTTGACAGCCAGAGAAATGCTTCGACTTCTGGGCCACATGGCCTCCACAGTACACGTGGTGCCCTACGCTCGTCTTCATATGAGAGCAGCTCAATGGACCTTGGCCTCCCAGTGGACTCAAGCATCAGGAGCGCTCTCCAACCAAATACTCACCTCAAAGCGTCTGTTTTGGTCCCTCCAATGGTGGATGTCCACCAAGAATCTGTTGTTGGGGGTCCCCTTCCAACCTTTGTTGCCCCAAGCAACCCTCACAACAGATGCCTCCCAAACAGGGTGGGGAGCCCATCTTCAACACGAATGGTCCTTGCATATGGACCAGATACGCAGAATCTTTCAGGAATGGGGAACCCCGGACATAGACCTCTTTGCAAGTCCGTGGAATGCCAAACTTCCCCGGTTCTGTTCCAGGACTCCGTGTCAGAGAGCTCAGGCCAACGACGCCTTTCTCCTACATTGGGGTCAGGAATTCCTATATGCCTTTCCACCCATTCCTTTGATTCCCAAGACTCTGTTCAAACTCCAGAGGGATCACGGATCGATGATCCTCATAGCTCCACGCTGGCCACGCCAAGTGTGGTTCCCTCTACTTCTGCATCTCTCCCAGGGACCCTCCCTGGACCTGGGAGCTGCGCCAGACCTTCTGTCTCAGGAGGAGGGGACTTTGTGGCACCCAAACCCCAAGTCCCTACACCTCAGAGCTTGGTTACTGAAGGCCTAAGCCTTCATGACTTCAATCTTTCTCAACCAGTGAAAGATATCCTTCATGCCTCTAGGAAACCCTCCACGAGGCGTTCCTATGCTTTCAAATGGAAACGCTTTTCCATTTGGTGTGCTCAACAGGGTCTTGACCCTTTAGCACTTCCTTTGAATTCTCTGTTAGACTATCTCCTGCATCTTTTCAATGCAGGCCTTAAGACGAATTCAGTACGAGTCCATTTGAGTGCTATTGCAGCATCTTTAAAACCTATAAATGGACAACCTGTCTCCTCTCATCCTCTTATTGCAAGATTCATGAGAGGCCTGACTCTAACTAAACCTCCCATCCGGCCTCCTCCGGTAGCATGGGATTTGAACCTAGTTCTAGGTCAGCTTATGAAGCCACCTTTTGAACCGTTGGTTTCTACCTCCTTGAAATTTCTTTCCTGGAAGGTCCTTTTCCTTATTGCAGTCACTTCGGCTCGCCGCATCAGTGAACTACAGGCCTTAGTGGCTCATCCACCTTATACCAGGTTTCATCATGATAAGGTGGTCCTTAGGACGAATCCCCACTTTATGCCCAAAGTGGTCTCGCCTTTTCATCTTAATCAAGAGGTATATCTACCTGTCTTTTTCCCGGCTCCTCATGCATCCAGTGCAGAGAGGAACCTTCATACTCTAGACTGTAAAAGAGCTCTCGCCTTTTACCTCAACAGGACTCAACCACATCGAAAGTCTTCCCAACTTTTTGTGGCTTTTGATCCTTCTCATTTGGGACTTCCAGTCTCCAAACGTACACTTTCCAATTGGATTGCTCAGTGTATTTCCTTTGCTTACCAGAGTAAAAACATTTCTCTGGAAGGCCATGTCACAGCTCACAATGTGAGAGCCATGGCCACTTCTATGGCTCATCTTCACTCTGTATCCATAGATCAGATCTGTCGAGCAGCCACCTGGGCCTCGGTTCATACCTTCACAGCCCATTACTGTTTGGACAAGGAGTCCCGCCGGGATGCCTTGTTTGGTCAGGCTGTCCTCAAACACCTGTTCCATACTTGAACAACAACTGCCCACCTTCCCTGGATGGATGCCTGAGATCCATACGAAGATGGTGAACCCTTGGGAGGGGATCTCCCAGGCATCTTAGCTAGGGAGTCCCCATAAGTGAGGACTTATTCCTGCTTGTTCCTGGAGATAGCACAGTTACTTACCTGTAACAGGTGATCTCTGGGAACAGCAGGAATTAGTCCTCACAACCCACCCACCTCCCCTAGGAGTTGTATCTTCTATCTATCTTCCTTTCCTCTCTCTATTGTCTCAGCTATAAACTCGAACTGAGGAGAGCTGGTCAGGAAGGCGGGAAGGCAGCGCGCATGTGCAGTGGGAGGCCCCAAAAGCTTCCTTTCTGGGAAGCTGGGGAGCTTTCCCGCGCAGGCTCCGTCGGTTCCGACGTACCCATAAGTGAGGACTAATTCCTGCTGTTCCCAGAGATCACCTGTTACAGGTAAGTAACTGTGCTTTACATTCAAATGTGTAAGAAAAGGTAGAATATCAAATGCATGTAAATTAAAGAAATGCTTCAGGTGAAATAATCTAAGCAGAAGGCATGGGGTAACATGCAGTGTGGCTTTTACAACCCCAAAATATTTTATGGGGTAGATTGGATAAGCCATTTTATTATTTTATCGGTCATAACTTACTGTATTACTACAATTTGTTAGTCTTCTAGAGCTACATTTTGTTTTGGCAATAATTATGACTAAGATCTGTGCGTAACTCTTCCTCCTCACAGAATTTTATTTTCACAACCTGATTTCTGCAGTCCCGAGACTTTGTAACCTTGCAGAGCACTGTTTTGAAAGTATATTTCCCATTTCCTTCTCGTTTCTCCGGGCCAGTCCAGGGAACGATAGGGTTGTCAATCCCCTTCAGCAGCTGAGGACTGTAAACCAAAAGTTTTGCTAACAACTTAAGCCACTCCCCCTGGCTGCACTGCTCCAGTCTTACAGTCCTCAGCAGCTGAACAGGACGTAGGAGCTGTAACTCTCCTTACTAAAAGAGCAAATAGTTATCTTGATGGGGGTAATTTGTTAGCAGATTGGCTCTGGCTGAGCTGAGGATATGCTATATTTCCCTAATAAAGCTTCTCTGATCTAATTAAATATAGCCAAGAGCCGGTGATGCTGATTTAAGCAGCATGGGGGGCAGAGCCTGCCTCGCATTAGCTGGACTCTGTGGCTTTAAGGAGGTTTGGCCTGGGAGCCCCAGGATCCAACTGGCCTTGCAGTGCGTCGTGATCTCCGTCTCCTGCTAGCTGCGGGGAAGCGGAGACACGACGGGGAGCACTACCCTCAGGTACGTGGCTATCTTTAATACAACAGTTTAGGTTACCGGCCGGCTTAGTTTTTGGTATCGGGTTAGCTTTTAAGACATCGTTGCGGAGTCGGCGTGTTCTGTGTTGGTCTGCTGCCAGTGGTTCCCGGTTCCTGTCAGCGGGCGTTTCTTTTCGTGGCTAGAAGTTCCGGATTTAATTTGTTTAAGAGTTTCCAGGCATTTTTTCACTAGATAGTATGGAAGGCAAGCCTGGGCTTAAGGATGGGGAAAAACCACAGGTTGCCTCAGAAAAGGCGGTAACGGCGGCCATGTTGGGGGAGCCAGCCGTTTCTCCCGTGGGTCAGAGTAAACATGTTAAAAGGAAATCTAAATCGCATAAAGATTCTCCTGTGCCTGTAAACACTACCCCAACCTTTCCTGAAGCTCAGGAAGAGGTTTCTTCTTTATTTTCGCCAGATTTTATTTTGGCTTTACATAAGGCCTATTTATTGAAAGCTTCACAGGTACTCAGTCCCTCGCTGGGTGTTTCTTGAAGCTTGATGTGGCTGCAATGGATACGGGGGAGGGTCCTTCCCAGAAGGTGGCCTCAGTTAGAGCTGGCTTAGACAACGCAGAGCCGCAGATCTCGGTATCTCCAGGAGTGGAGGATGGTGAGATCATCTCAGAGGCAGGCATTGACTCTTGGCCTATAGAGCTAGAGGAAGGTGAACTGACACCGGGCGAGGACCCAAATGTCTTTAGGGCTTTCCGTAAAGAGGAGCTGGGAGCTCTTATTACGCAGTCCTTAGCCGCTCTGAATATTGTTCGGCCCTCGGCGCCACAAGAGCCGTTAGAGGATCCGTTGTTGCAGGGATTTAAAGCAGAGCAGCGCTGTTTTCCAGTTCACCGCATGATAAAGCAAATGGTGGAGTCTGAGTGGGAGTTCCCAGAGACTACTCTTAGGGGTGCTCGTGCTCTGGGTCGTCTATACCCGATTCCACTGGAGGGAGAGAGACTTGTTAAAAATGCCTAAGGTGGATGCCTTAGTCTCGGCAGTGACGAAGAAGACGACAATACCAGTAGAAGGGGGAGCAGCGCTTAAGGACCTGCAAGATCGTAAGCTTGAGGTGCTCCTGAAACAGGCATTTGATTCGAGTGCACTGGCTTTGCAGACATCCATATGTGGGGCATATGTTTCCAGAGCTTCGATCCGTTGGCTCCAAGGGGAGTCTGCTGCGGAGTCAGCGGAAGGCTCGTCCGTGGAGGGAGCTAATTTAGAGTCAGCCGCAGCTTACCTAGCGGACGCTTTCTGTGACTTGGTTAGAATCTCCGCGAAATCCATGGCTTTGGTGATTGCGGCCAGATGTTTCCTTTGGCTAAGGAACTGGGCTGCTGATGCTTCTTCAAAGTCATGGCTCAGCAAGCTCCCCTACAAAGGCAAGCTGCTTTTCGGGGAAGCCTTGGAAAAGATAGTTAAAGATCTGGGGGACTCCAAGGGGGGTCGTTTACCGGAAGACCGTCCTAAGACGCCTAGAGCAAGCATGGTGCCTCGGGGGCAAGGTCGAGATTCTCGCCGGTTCAGGGGGGCACGATTTGCTCCCTATCCTAAACCGCATTTCGGACCTAGCAATCAATCCTTTCGGGGTGCTAGGGGCTTCGGCAGAGGTTATTTCAATGCTCAGCAGGGTCCAGCAAAGAAGCCGCAATGAAGTTCAGCTGGTCCAGGTGGAGAGACCTGTAGGAGGTCGCTTACAGGGGTTTCTCTCTGCCTGGACCGCAATTACTTCAGACCAATGGGTGCTAGATATCATTTGAGAGGGGTATGCGTTGGAGTTTGCGCACCCATTACGGGAAGCCTTCATGGTGTCTCCCGGAGGAACGGGACAGAAAAGGCAGGCTGTAAACGATACGCTTCAGCGGTTATTACAGCTTCAGGCAGTGGTGCTGGTACCCCAAGACCAGTGCAGACTAGGTCGATACTCGATTTATTTCGTAGTTACCAAGAAAGAGGGTTCTTTTCGTCCCGTTCTCGATCTCAAGCATTTAAATTGCTCATTGAAGATAACTCATTTTCGGATGGAGATGTTCAGGTCTGTTATTCGAGCAGTGAGACAAGGGGAATTCCTCTCGTCCATAGATCTCACGGAAGCTTATCTGCACATTCCAATCAGAGCAGATCATCAGCGTTTTTTGAGATTTGCGGTGCCCATGGGCCATTTTCAGTTTCAAGCCTTGCCATTCGGCTTAGCGACGGCTCCTCAGACGTTCACAAAGGTTATGGTAGTAGTAGCGGCGTCGCTACGCAAAGAAGGTATTCGAGTGCACCCTTATCTAGACGATTGGTTGATCAGAGCAGGGTCACTTCCGGACGCGGTAGCAGCGACCGCTCGAGTGATGCAAGTCCTAGAACAGCTCGGTTGGGTTGTCAACCTTTCAAAATGTCAGCTACACCCGGGACATCAGCTTACTTACCTAGGAGCATTGTTCGACACAAAAGTGGGATCGGTGTGTCTACCCGAGAACAGGGTGTTGAAGATCTTGCATCAGGTGCAGGCTTTCTTGCGGCAGCCGGCTCCTTTGGCATGGAGATACCTGCAACTCTTGGGATCCATGGCGGCGGCTCTAGAGCTGGTTCCGTGGGCCAGGGCGCATATGCGGCCTCTGCAACAAGCCTTACTGTCCAGGTGGTCTCCTCAGCTTCAGCCTCTCTCTCAAAGGTTGGTTTGTCCAGAAATGGTGCGGCTCAGTCTGCATTGGTGGTTAGACGCCAATCATCTGCGAGCAGGGGTTCCATTGGAAGATCCAAGTTGGGTGTTGCTCACCACAGACGCCAGCTTATCAGGCTGGGGAGCTCATTGTCAGGCTCGCATAGCGCAGTGTCTATGGTCTGTGCTGGAAAGCTCTTGGTCGATCAATCGGTTGGAACTCAGAGCGGTATGCCTCGCGCTTCAGCACTTCCAGTCATTGATCGAGGGAAGAGCGGTCCGAGTTTTCTCCGACAATGCGACAATGGTCTCGTATATCAATCGGCAGGGCGGTACAGGCAGTGCGGCCTTGCTAGAGGAGAGTCAACAGCTGATGAGCTGGGCGGAAAGTCATCTCCTGGCCTTGTCGGCGGCTCATGTGGCAGGGAAAGACAATGTGCAGGCGGATTTTCTCAGTCAAAATCTTCTAGATCCCGGAGAGTGGGAACTAAATGCAGCAGTATTTCATGGCCTTACCCAGCATTGGGGGCAACCGGCAATGGATCTGATGGCTACTCTGTCCAATGCCCAAGGTGTCTCGTTTTTACAGCAGACGCAGGGAACGCATGTCGGAGGGTCTCGATGCTCTCGTTCAATCCTGGCCGGCAGATCTCCTGCTGTATGTGTTCCCTCCGTGGCCTATGATCGGCCGTGTAGTTCAACACATTGCGTACCACAGGGGCAGAGTGATTCTCATCGCACCGAATTGGCCCAGGAGGCCATGGTATGCGGATCTGATTCGGCTTTTAGTGAATTCTCCGTGGCGCCTACCGGTCCATTGCAACCTTTTGCATCAAGGTCCGATTTTAATGCCGCAGGTGGATCGCTTCTTGCTTAAGGCTTGAAAGGGAAAGGCTGAGACGCAAAGGGTACTCGGCTCCAGTGATAGCCACCATGCTAAGTTCGCGGAGAAGGTCTACTTTGTTAGCCTATGTTCGCATATGGTGCGTGTTCGAATCTTGGTGTTCGAAACGTAGCATTCCTCCATTTTCGGCGGCGGTGTCCCACATCTTGTCTTTTCTGTAGAGTGGTCTAGATAAGGGATTGGCACTGAACACTCTCAAAGTTCATTTAGCAGCCTTAGCCTGCTATAGAGGGGCGGTGCGCGGTCGTTGGTTGACTGCGCATGTAGATATACAATGTTTTTTCCGGGCGGCTGGAATTCTCAAGCCTCCGTTACACCAGGTTGTACCAGCTTGGGATTTGAACATCGTTCTAGAAGTATTAACGCAACCTCCGTTTACGTCGACATTGTCTGGAGGGTTGAAGGAATTGCCCTGGAAAACGGTGTTTCTGGTCGCCTTATGTTCAGCGAGAAGAATTTCAGATTTGCAAGTGCTGTCGTGTAGGGAGCCTTACTTGCAGTTTTTGGCGGAAAAGGTGGTACTGCGTCCGGTACCCTCTTTTCTTCCTAAGGTGGTTTCGGCTTTTCATATAAATCAGTCCGTTTCGTTGCCTGTGTTTACAGACCTCTCGGGTTCTCCGATGGATGTGGCGCTCAAAAGCTTGGATCTCGGCAGAGTGTTGAGATACCTCAAAGCCACTAAGGTTTTCCGTAAATCAGATTGTTCGTTCTTTTCGGAGGGTCGCGTAAAGGAATGGCGGCGTCGAAAGCGACCATTTCCAGATGGGTAAAGCAGGCCATAATATCGGCATATGAGGCCAGGGGACGGTCGCCTCCCGAGGGTCTCAAAGCTCATTCTACATGGGGTCATGCAGCGTCCTGGGCAGAATATGGCGCAGTTCCTCCTGTAGATATTTGTAGAGCCGCCACCTGGTCTTCGTTGCATACTTTTACGAGACACTACAGGTTAGATGTTCACGCCAGAGAGAATGCGAAGGTTGGGGCTGCTGCTATTGTTGCAGGGCTCGCCGGTCCCTCCTAACTTTAGGTACTGCTTTGGTACTGCCCTATCGTTCCCTGGACTGGCCCGGAGAAATGAGAAGGAAGGAGAAATTAGACCTTACCTGCTAATTGTCTTTCCTTGAGCTTTCTCCGGGCCAGTCTAGGGCCCACCCATGTTTTTTTACCTATAGTCAGCTAGGGTTTTGTTTTTTGGATACAATACGCTACATTTACCGGGGTCCTACATGACATTTAAGAGCGGGGCATCTGGTTGGCGTGGATTTTGGGGCTTCCTCGAATTGACTGCGGCGTTTGGATTAAAAAAAAAAAAACTATTTTGCGGTACGTTGCATAGTGCATCAGTGAGGTTTTTGCCCTGGGAAATGTGCATAGTTCTCAGTATTTGGGTTCTTTATTTTCTAGTTTAACAGTTGCATTATTAGCTGCTTTGACAATAGGAGACTGGAGCAGTGCAGCCAGGGGGAGTGGCTTAAGCTGTTAGCAAAACGTTTGGTTTACAATCCTCAGCTGCTGAAGGGGATTGACAACCCTATCGTTCCCTGGACTGGCCCGGAGAAAACTCAAGGAAAGACAATTAGCAGGTAAGGTCTAATTTCTCCATTGTCCTGCTAGACCAGTTCAAACAAGTGGGTTGTGTCCACCTACCGGCAGATGTGGAGATAGAAACATTCCAGAGGCTTCTCATTAACAGCCAGTACCCCTAGGGGAATACTTCAGTATTTCTCTTTCTCCAGCAAATGGTAGATGCAAATTGTACAGCTCTGATGAAATCTGGAAAAAGCGCTACTTAAAACTGATTTGCTCATGAGCAACAACCCTCGGAGTATCTTTCTCACTAGAGCGCAATGCTGAAGGCTCCACTAGCATCGCCCTTAAAACTGGTGGTGTCTTGGGTATTACCATATGGAGAAGGATAATTGGTTCAGCTCCTTGTCCTTATATTGCTAAGGGCCAGTTGAGCAGCCAGAGGTTTTGGAAAGGAGTTGAAAAAGGATTCTCCAGGAACAAGCAGGAAGTCAGTCCTCACATATGGGTGACGTCGGTGCCAACGGAGCCTTCGTGCGGAGCAATTCCCCAGCTTTTAAAGAAAGCCTTTGGGATTGCATTATGCATGCGCAGTCCCCTTCCTGCCCAAGGGTGCCATCTTGCTCAGTCTCCCTTTTTCCGTGGAGCCCAATGGACGTAGTCCAACTTCCCTCGTGGGAAAAGTGCGTCAAAACTGCTGAAGATTCTCTTCTTCGGCCCGGTTCGACGCCGGTTCCCCTTCCCGCCACGGTTCGGTACACCGGTATCGAGTCCGGTCACTCTTTTTCGGTTTTTGTCCTTAGTGACTAGCGTTCACGCTTTTTTTCTTTTTCACTGGCAGCCCGGTCGTTTGACCTCGCAGGGGCCCTTTTTCCCCCGATGGCTGCCAGCGGGTTTAAAAAATGTGATCGGTGTAAAAGATTAATGTCACTCACCGACACACACAACTGCTGTCTCCACTGCCTCGGGCCCAACCATGACCCGAAGGTCTGTGGCCCGTGTGGCAAGATGTCCTCCAAGGCACTTAGAAGTAGGCAGCAGCGTGAAAGGATTTTCTCTGAGGCTGCATCCACCCAGGTCTGGACCTCTTCAGAAGCCTCGACGTCTTGGAAGCTATCTGACTCCGAGCATTGTCGGGGGTCTTCTGAGCGGGGGTCTCCCTCGCAGGAACACCAGAGGAAGAAGAAACCTATGAGGGTGGCGTCGTTAGATGCCTCTGAATGGCTTGGATCCTCGTGGGCCAGGTTGCAGAGTCCTGACCGCCGCCCTAGGTCCTCAGAGTCGGAGCGGCCTGCAAAGGTGCCTCGCACGGAGCCAGAGATGCCGAGGAAGGTAACTGCTGTTGTCCTTAATGACTCTCCTCTGGGAGAACCAGCGTTGGGTCTGACTGCATCGGGACCCGACCCGGAGGCTGCGGAGCCTTTTGAGCTCGGTCTCAGAATGGCAGCCCTGGAGCTCAGCATGTCTGCCTTCATGGAGCAGCAGTGGGCACTGATGGCCGGTCTCACCGGTCCATCCGCCCTGACCACCGGGACTTTGACGTCCAAGTCGACCCCGGAGGCCGAGCCGATCCTCAAGACTCTTTGGACTCGGGTCGATCCTCGGCCGAGGTCTCCCTTGACCTCCCTTCGGGACTGAGGTTGGCGACACTGGTGCCCTCGGTGTTGGGGCGGTCGAGGCCAAAGCCCTCACGACCAGAGCCCATCGATTCCTCCTCGGAGGTCTCGGTATGGGAAACAGAAGATAAGGAGTTCCCAGACACCCACCGGACCCGGTATGTCCCATCAGACTCGCCGGGTTCTGAGCCTCGGAGAAGGTCCCCCCCCCCCCCCCCGGAGGATACCCGGTTCTCGGACTTCATCAGGGACATGGCCAAGGCTTTGGCATTCCTGCCGGACACCGAGGAGTAGCCTCAAGCCGAGGAGCTCGAAGCCCTCCAGTATGACTTTCCCCCTCGGGAAGCCCTTACGGTACTGGTTCCTCTGATGTTGGAACGGCTGATGCTCCATATGTGGGAGTCATCGGCCTCGATACCGGTTCTCAGCAAGCGGGTCGATTCCATCTATCGAGTCCGCAAGAGCCCTGGGTTCCAAAAAGCACAGCTGCTGCACAACTCCATGGTTGTGGAATCGGCCATGCACAGACTCAAGAGCCAAAATACACACTCCTCGGTGCCTCCTGGCAGGGAAGCCCAGAACCTGGATGCCCTCGGCAGAAAGTGCTACCAGGGCTCGATGCTGTCATGCCGAGTCCAAACATACCAGCTGTAAATGGGCATGTACTTGCAGGACCTGGCAAAGGAGATTGCCGGGTTCTCAGCTGGCCTCTCCAAGGAACCCTTGCAGCGTTTCAAAAACTTGTCCACTGGGATTCGGGAGTGCTCGAAGTTTGTCTCGCGCAGCCGATGACTGCTTCAAGGCCTTGGCCCGAGTAGTCGCAGCCAGCATCGGTGCCCACCGCCAGGCATGGCTAATGTCGTCGGACCTGGAGCCATGGGTTCAGGACAAGTTGGTCGATGTCCCTTGCCGGGGTGACAACCTCTTTGGCAAACCCATGACTGAGAAGGCTGCTGAAATCGAGTCCAAGTACTTGACCCAGACAAGACTCTCCAAGAAGACTTCTGCCCCTTCTAAAAAGAAGGGCTTGGGTAAAAAGCCCTTTTTCCCAAGGAAGGGTGCTGCTTACAGCAACTACCCCACTCACCAGGCCTCCCCAGCTCGCCCACAGGGGCAGCAGGCCAAGGGACAGGGGCATGGCCCACGTAAGCAGAAAACCCCCAAACCTCAGGCCCCGGCTCTGACCCAGCCGGAAGGGGGTTTTTGACTGCCAAAGCATAGTCTCTCTCCAACCAGGGGTGAGGTCCTGCACGGGAGGAAGGCTGAGCCTTGTACGCCCATGGGTGGCCAGCAATCACCACGGATACCTGGGTCCTTCAAATAGTCCAAAGGGGCTATTTGCTCCACTTCAACCAGGTACCTCCCTCCTACTCGCCAGGAGAGCCTCTCAGACCCCCTCTACACAGGGACCCCCTCTTGCAGGAGTTGGTAGGTCTTCTAGAGGATCAGGCGGTTGAACCGGTGCCCCACCACCTGCAGGGACAGGGCTTCTACTCCAGGTATTTTCTGATACCAAAGAGAACAGGGGGCCTCAGACCCATCCTCGACCTGCGAAACTTAAACAAGTTCCTGGTGAGGGAAAAGTTCAAGATGCTTTCCCTTGGAATATTGCTGCCTTACCTCCACCAGGGAGATTGGCTCTTGCTCCTGAGACTTGAAGAATGCCTACACGCACATCCTCATACATCCAGACCACAGACAATATCTCAGATTTGTAGTGGGAGGAAACCATTTTCAGTACAGAGTATTTCCATTTGGCCTAGCCTCTGCTCCCAGAGTGTTTACCAAATGCCTGGTGGTAGTGGCGGCTTTCCTCAGGAACCAAGGGATTTTTGTCTTCTCTTACCTGGACGACTGGCTCATCAGGGCCCAGTCGCCTCAGGAGGCCCAACAGGCCACGGCTCGCACTATCAACATGCTACAGCATCTAGGCTTTGTCATAAATCAAGCAAAGTCCACTTTGCTCCCCACTCAAAACTTGGAGTTCACAGGAGCAAGGCTGGACACCCTTTGGGCAAGGGCTTACCTGCCAGAGGACAGGGCACAGAGGCTTCTGGCGTTGGTGCACCAAGTCAGCCACAAGTCTCAGATCTCAGCGAGACACTTTCTACGTCTCCTGAGCCACATGGCCTCCATGGTATATGTAACCCCAAATGCCCATCTCCACATGAGGACAGCTCAGTGGTGCCTCAGAGATCAGTGGACACAAGCCACAGGAAGACTCCAAGACAGGATCAGAGTGTCCAAACGACTGATGAAGTCGTTGGCATGGTGGCTTCAGCTAACCAACCTGCTCGAGGGAGTGCCTTTTCAGCCTCCCTCGCACACAAGAGTGCTGACGACAGATGCCTCCTTGCTGGGCTGGGGAGCCCATTGCCAGGGATCATACACTCAGGGGTTGTAGTCTCCTCAGGAGAGCACATACCAAATCAACCTCTTAGAGCTTCGGGCGATTCGCCTAGCTTTTCAAACCTTCTGTCATGTTCTCTCACATCAGTCAGTCTTGGTGCAGACCGACAATCAGGTAGCAATGTTCTACGTGAACAAGCAGGGAGGTACAGGGTCCCGTCTCCTATGTCAGTAGACACTCGACCTCTGCTCCTTTGCAATCAGGCAGGGTATGTCCCTCAGCAGTTTACCTGCCAGGTCAGGAGAACTAGCGGACAAGCTAAGCAGGATTCTTCAACCTCATGAGTGGCAACTGAATCTGGAAGTGGCCCAGCAGATCTTCCACTTCTGGGGACACCTGTCCATAGATCTCTTTGCCAGTCCGCAAAACCACCAGTTGTCCAGCTTTTGCTCCAGACAGCCGCATCCTCAGAGGGTGGCTGCAGATGCTTTTATGATCTCCTGGTCAGTGGGCCTCCTGTATGCGTTTCCTCCCATGCCTCTGGTGGCTCGGACTCTGCTCAGAATCCTTCGGGACAAGGCCTCTGTCATTCTGGTGGCCCCCAGATGGCCAAGACAGCCTTGGTTTCCGCTTCTCCTCCAGCTGGCAGTGGAAGCCCCACTCCCTCTGGGGACCCAGCTCGACCTCCTGTCACAGGAGCAGGGCTCTCTCTTACATCCCAACCTCAGGTCCCTCAACCTGTTGGCATGGCTGCTGAAAAGGGTAGTGCTGGCTCCTCTCCTCCTACCTAAGGATGTAGAAGAAGTGTTACTGGCCTCAAGGAGACAGTCCACTTGGAGATCCTATGCCTTCAAATGGTGCAGGTTTGAGGTGTGATGTACCCAGCACAATGAAAACCCTTTCTCTTGCCTTCTACCAGTGGTGCTACAGTACCTGCTTCACCTCTCAGAATTAGGTCTTAAGTCTAACTCTGTCAGGGTCCACCTGAGTGCTTTGTCAGCACACCACTCTCCAGTGGAAGGACAACCTCTTTTGGCTTACCCCTTGGTGTCCAGATTCCTCAGAGGTCTACTTCTACTAAAACCCCTGGTTCATCCCCCGGCAACCGAGTGGGATTTGAATGTGGTCTTGGAGCAGCTTACTCGCCCACCTTTTGAGCCAATGTCCACTTGCTATCTGCTCTTCCTCTCCTGACAGGTGCTCTTCCTGGTGGCACTCACATCTGCCAGACGAGTGGGTGAGCTGCAAGCTCTTGTTTCGGATAGACCGTGTACACGGTTTTATAGGAACAGGGTGGTCCTTCACACCCACCCCAAGTTCCTTCCGAAAGTGGTCTCTTCGTTCCACCTCAACCAAGAGGTGGTTCTTCCAACATTCTTTCCCAGACCGCATGCCAGCTGGGCAGAGGCGGTCCTTCATACCCTGGATTGTAAGAGGGCATTGGCCTTCTACCTGGAGCGTACGCGGGGACATCGAAGGGCTACTCAGCTCTTCATCTCTTATGACCCAGTAAGCTGGGGCTGCCTGTCTCCAAGCGCACGTTGTCCACTTGGGTGGCAGACTGCATTGCCTGGGCATTCAGGGCGACCAACCTTCCGTTGCAGGGTCAAATCACGGCCCACCGTGTCAGGGCTAAGGCCGCATCAGAGGCTCACTTCCGCTCCGTTCGGCTGGCAGACATCTGCCGGGCCGCCTCCTGGTCTTCGGGCCAGACTTTTGCAGCCCATTACTGCTTGGATAGGGAGTCCCAATGGGACAGTGCTTTCGGCCAGGTGGTACTCTGTAACTTATTTGAGGTTTAGGTAACTCCTACCCTACGACCCTTTGGTGTCAGGCTACCGGAGGTGTTGCGTTCTCCTTTGAATTCCTATCACACTTGCTGCGGCTCTTCTAGAGGGAGCCATTTTTCAGCTATGGGTTCTCGGTAGCCTATAGCTAGGGAGTCCCATATGTGAGGACTGACTTCCTGCTTGTTCCTGGAGAAAGCGTAGTTACTCACCTGTTACAGGTGTTCTCCAGGGACAGCAAGAATCAGTCCTCACGACCCTCCCCTGGAGTTGCAGTCCTTTGATTAATTTCTATCCTTTTGCTGTCTTTTTAGCTATGTCATTTGACTCAGCAAGATTGTACCCTTGGGCGGAAAGGGGACCGCGCATGCATGATGCAATCCCAAAAGCTTTCTTTGAAAGCTGGGGAATTGCTCCGCACGAGGGCTCCGTCGGCGCCGACGTCACCCATGTGAGGACTGTTTCCTGCTGTCCCTGGAGAACATCTGTTACAGGTGAGTAACTACGCTTTCTTCAGGCATCACACAAATTCAGTGCCCCTTCCCACCTCCTTTCTCCTGGCTCTCCTCCGAAAATTAGAAGACTCCTCAGAAATATATTCCTGCAGGCCTTGGCAGCAGGCGAGTAGCTCTAAGCTTGGCATGGTTTGCCTGCCTTGGGCTCCCAGGGGGTGAGTACAAAAATTAAATCTCTGTCGTCTGACTTGTTTTGTAGGTTCTAGCCAACCTCATCTGCTAGGCGGTGCATTCGTTGGGTTTGTGCCACTCGGGTGTCCATTGGCGTGGCATTGTTTTTTTTCTATCTTGTTGAGCTGCCTGTGCTCATTAGCTGCGCTTTGTATGCGCCCTTGCTATGCTAAGTGTTGAGTACACGCCTTTATTCTGTGCACAGCTGTAGCATAAGGTGTTAGTGCCTGCGCAAACATTGCATGCATTGCAGTACCCCTTATCAATGCTCCTTAAGCCTGTGAAGTCAGGCTGTTAGTAGCATCTGAGATTCATGTTGACACAGACACATGTCTGCTTCTAAAAAAAACGCTGCCTGGTCTTTGGAAAGTGGAGAGTTACATTACCAGATTCTAGTTTCTGCAGTTCATGCATGGAAGCTTCAGATGTGCCCTTAGAGGACCCATCTCTTGTTTTGCAGCAAGGGGACACTGATATCCTGACCTTCTAGTCTTCACTGCAGGTTGTCCCAGCTTGCCTTTAGCCTCTTAACTGAGGAAGCAGAGTTTGTCTTATCTTAGCCATTCAACAAATGGGTAAGACGAATTAACTCGTTCCCCACAGTGATTGCCGCTGATCGCTGATCCCCCTGCTTCCCTCTGCACAGTTTTTGTCACCGTGGTGGTGACTGACTGTGTAGAGAGAAGCAGGGAGATTGGTTATCAGTAGGAGCAGTGGCAATCACTGCAGGGAATGACCTGCCGACTGTTTTCCCTGCAGTGAGTGTTGATCAAGCACTGCTTCCGCTGATTACTGATCTCCCTGCTTCTCCAGGACCAAGCAGGAAGTTAGTCCTCACATATGGGTGAGGTCGGCGCTGATGGAGCCCCCGTGCGGAGCATTTCCCCAGTTTTCATAGAAAGCCTTTGGGAATGCAGCGCGCATGTGCAGTCCCCTTCCCGCTCAAGGGTGCCATCTTGCTCAGTCTTCTTTTTTTCCGCAGAGCCCGACGGATGTATATTCGTTTCACCCGAGGAAGAAGTTGATTATCTCCAGGAACAAGCAGGAATGAGTCCTCACATATGGGTACGTCGGTACCGACGGAGTCTGCGCGGAAAAGCTCCCCAGCTTCCCAAAAGGAAAGCTTTTGGGGCTTCCCACAGCGCATGCGCGCTGCCTTCCCGCCTTCCTGACCAACTCTCCTCAGTTCTTCTTTTTCCGCGGAGCCAGCAGGTCGTGTTCCTGTCACCGCTGAAGAATTTCTGGTTTTTAAAAGTTGTTCTGACCGCGTATCTGCCTTCCCCGATTCCGAACCGGTACCGCCGGTCTTTACTTCTTTATTTCTTAAAAAAAATATATATTTTTTTTTCTTTTTCCACATTTAGTGTATTTCTTTTTGTAAGGCCTACCGGCCTTTACAAATTCTCCCTCATGGAGAAACCATCTTCTGGTTTTAAAAAATGCACGAAGTGCTCTGGTACTATTTCAGTCACAGACACCCATGAGTGGTGTCTTAAATGTTTGGGCCCTGACCATTCGGTTCCGGATTGTCCATCCTGCTCTCTGATGTCCAAACGGGGCTTACAGAACCGAGCAGCTAAATTTCATGTGCTGTTTTCTGCAGATAATCCAGCATCAGCATCATCCAGATCTTCATCTCCGGATGGATCTCAGGTAACCAAACATTCCTCGGGCAAGTCTTCAAGGGGCAAATCTCCCTCAAAGCAGAGAGAGGCCCTTGGGTTCGACCCTGAAGACCCTGCCCCAGCCAAACAACCCCGGCGGGAAGCTCTGGCTTCCAAAGCTCCTCCTATGGGGTTACAGGTTGACATCGATGGCACGGCCTCGACCGATCACCTGTTAGACTGCTCTGGGGTACCGGCTCAAACCGGTACCGACATCCAGGCAGTTGTGGCGTCAATGGGTACTACGGTAAAATCCATGCAGCAGGCCATAATGGCTTTTATTAATGCTGCGACGCCCTCGGTACCGCAACCGTCGGTTCCGACCCGGTTCCGGTACCACAACCGATACCGGTACCCAGAGCATCTACTTCCAGTAGAAGGCCGGTACCGGTTTTTGCTTCCTGCGATATTCTCGGTACCGACCCAGCTCCCGGTACGCCCGAGGTCGATACCGGTCGGTACCCGTATCAATCTCTGGAAGCAAGTAGGCGATACTTCGAGTCTTCTGAGGATGCCGATACCTCAGATGATTCTGATGAAGCATCCCTTATTCTTCCTGAGGAGCCTTCTTCTCCAAAGAGAAGAATGTCTCCTCCAGAGGACTTGTCCTTTCAGGACTTCATCTTGGAAGTTGCCAAAGGACTTTCCATTACAGTATCCTCTGAAAAGGAACCTAGAGCTCGAAAATTAGACATTTTAGGATACTCTAAGGTTCCCAAAGAGGCAGTCACCTTACCCATTCATAATATTCTCCAAGAACATATGATGGATTTATGGGAGGCTCCTCTTACACTATCTCCACATTCTCGTCGGTTGGATACCATGTATCGGGTCCCTCCTTCTCCTGGTTTTCAAAAAACCCAGCTTCCTCACCATTCTATTGTGGTGAAGTCTGCTATGAAAAAGATTAAGAGTACCAAAAGGCACTCTTCTACCCCTCCAGGAAGAGAATGTAGAACTTTGGATGCTTTTGGCAGGAAAATCTTTCAAGCTACTATGCTTATTGCCAGAATCAACTCCTACAGCCTCTATATGGGCATGTTTCTAAAGGAGCTTGCTCTTAAAGTACAAGATTTTCTCCCCTTTATTCCAGAGGATAGAAAAGAGGACTTCCTGCTTCTGTTAAAGCATATCCAAGATGTGTCAAAGTTCTCCAATAGGGCTGCCTTTGACTCTTTTGAGGGTGCTAGTAGAGCATCTGGCATAGCCATAGCTGCTCGTCAAATTGCTTGGCTCCAGGCCTCTGACCTGGAATCCTGGGTACAAGATGGCCTAGGCAATTTACCTTGTACAGGTGAAAATCTCTTTGGCAAAGAGTGGCAAGTCAAAGCCATTCAAATGGATGCAGAGAATGCTGCTTTGGATAGACTCTCTAAGTCTACTTCACTCCCTGCCAAAAAGAAGTCTTTTAAGAAGTCTTTCTACAAAAAGCCTAGATTTGGTTCCAATGCTGGCCAGTCATCTGCTCAAGCTCGCTTTGTTCCTAAGCGACAGCAGACTAAACAGGCCAGAACAAAGCCTGCAGCAGCTGCTACGCTTCAACAGTCCCAACCCCCTCAGGATTTTTGACTTATTTCTAGAGAACATACCCTTTCTGGCTCTGCAGCAACCAGAGCCTCTCACCATTCCAGGAAGGCTAACTCATTTTGCTCCCAGATGGGAACAGATTACATCAGAGCAGTGGACCCTCTCTATCATCAGAGAGGGATACAAACTGCATTTTTCCAGCCTTCCTATCTATCCCAGGGTGAGACATTTCGTCTCTCCCCCATCTCTCCTACACCTGTTGGATCAGGAGGTGAATACCCTGCTTGCCCAAGGGGCCATAGAACAGGTTCCCCTCCTCCAACAGGGCTCAGGGTTCTACTCCCCCTATTTTCTGATACCAAAGAAAACAGGAGGACACAGACCCATCCTAGATCTGAGAGAATTAAACAAATTCCTGTACAAGGAAAAATTCAAAATGCTCTCTCTGGGTATTCTCCTTCCTTACCTTCAGAGTCAGGACTGGCTTTGTTCTCTAGACCTAAAGGATGCGTACACACATATACTCATCCATCCCTCCCACAGAAAATTCCTTCGATTTCTGTTCCAGGGAAAACATTTCCAGTACAGAGTACTCCCCTTCGGTCTAGCCTCTGCTCCAAGAGTGTTCACAAAATGCATATCAGTAGTGGCTGCATTTCTACGCTCTCAGGGAATCTTTGTCTTCCCATACCTGGACGACTGGCTCATCCGAGCTCCATCTCAGTCTCAGGCTCAGACTTCCCTGGACCACACCATCTGCATTCTGCAGTATCTGGGACTTGTCATCAATCTGCCAAAGTCTCAACTCACCCCTACTCAATCCCTAGAATTCATAGGGGCCTGGTTAGATACCACCACAGCAAAGGCCTATCTTCCCCAGGCACGTTGCCACCGGCTAGTGCACCTGGCCTCTCAGATTCAGTCCAGAACTCACTTGACTGCCCGAGAGATGTTACAATTGCTAGGCCACATGGCCTCCACAGTTCATGTGGTGCCTTATGCTCGCCTGCATATGAGAGCAGCTCAATGGACTCTGTCCACTCAGTGGACCCAAGCATCAGGAGCTCTCTCCGACCAAATAGAAACCTCCAATCATCTCTTTGGGTCTCTCCAGTGGTGGATATCCATTCAAAACCTGTTGCTGGGGTCCCCCTTCCAACCGCTACCACCCCAGGCAACCCTCACTACAGATGCCTCCCAGACAGGCTGGGGAGCTCATCTTCAAGACCTCTCCACTCAAGGCCTTTGGTCTCCACAGGAGACTGCCCTTAATATCAACCTTCTGGAGCTTCGAGCAATTTTTCTTGCTCTCAAGGTCTTTCATACCCTCCTTTACAAACATGACAGTGCTTGTTCATACCGACAATCAAGTAGCCATGTTCTACATAAACAAACAAGGAGGGACTGGCTCTCTGTCGCTTTGCAATGAAGCTCTCAGACTGTGGGCCTTCGCCAGAGAGCATCAAATCCATCTCCTGGCAGTATATCTCCCAGGAATTCAAAACTCTTGGGCAGACAGACTCAGCCGAGTTCTGCTTCCACACGAGTGGTCCCTGCACATGGATCAGGTACTCAGAATCTTTCAGAAATGGGGAACCCTGGACATAGACCTCTTTGCAAGTCCATGGAATGCCAAACTTCCCCGGTTCTGTTCCAGAACTCCATGTCAGGGGGTTCAGGCCAGGGATGCCTTCCTCCTTCATTGGGGTCAGGGCCTCCTATATGCCTTTCCACCCATTCCTTTGATTCCCAAGACTCTGTTCAAACTGCAGAAGGATCACGGATCTATGATCCTCATAGCTCCACGCTGGCCAAGCCAAGTGTGGTTCCCTCTACTTCTGCATCTCTCCCAGGGTCCCTCCCTAGACCTGGGAGCTGCTCCAGACCTTCTGTCTCAGGAGGAGGGGACTTTGTGGCACCCAAACCCCAAGTCCCTCCACCTCAGAGCATGGTTACTGAAGGCCTAGACCTTCAAGACTTAAATGTCTCTCAACAAGTGAAAGATATCCTCCATGCTTCCAGAAAACCTTCCACAAGGCGTTCTTATGCTTTTAAATGGAAGAGATTTTCCATTTGGTGTGCTCAAAAGGATCTTGATCCTTTTGCTCTTCCTATCAATTCTCTATTGGAATATCTCCTGCATCTCTCCAATGCAGGCCTTAAAACAAATTCAGTAAGGGTCCATTTGAGTGCTATTGCAGCATCCCTCAAGCCTTTCAATGGACAACCTATTTCCTCTCATCCTCTTATTGCAAGATTCATGAGAGGCCTAACTTTAACTAAACCTCCCATTAGGCCTCCTCCGGTGGCATGGGACTTAAACTTGGTTCTTGGTCAGCTTATGAAGCAACCTTTTGAACCCTTAGCCACTACCTCCTTGAAATTTCTTTCCTGGAAGGTTATTTTCCTCATTGCAGTCACTTCAGCTCGTCGCATCAGTGAGCTGCAAGCCTTAGTGGCGAATCCACCCTATACAAGGTTCCATCATGATAAGGTAGTCCTTCGGACAAATCCACACTTTATGCCTAAAGTGGTTTCACCTTTTCATCTTAATCAAGAGGTATACCTACCTGTCTTCTTTCCAGCTCCTCATGCATCCAGTGCAGAGCGGAACCTTCATACTCTAGATTGTAAAAGAGCTCTTTCCTTTTACCTCCATAGGACTCAGCCACATCGAAAGTCTTCCCAACTTTTTGTTGCTTTCGATCCTTCTCATTTGGGACTTCCAGTCTCAAAATGAACACTTTCCAATTGGATTGCTCAGTGTATTTCGTTTGCTTACCAGAGTAAAAACATTTCTCTGGAGGGCCATGTCACAGCTCACAATGTGAGAGCCATGGCCACCTCTATGGCTCATCTTCACTCTGTATCCATAGATCAGATCTGTCGAGCCGCCACCTGGGCCTCGGTTCATACCTTCACTGCCCATTACTGCTTGGATAAGGACTCCCGCCGGGATGCCTTATTTGGTCAGGCTGTCCTCAAACACCTGTTCCATTCTTAAACAACTCCTGCCCACCTTCCCTTAATGGATGCCTGAGATCCATCGGAAGATGACATACCTACGTAGGGGATCTCCCAGGCATCTCAGCTAGGGAGTCCCCATATGTGAGGAGTCATTCCTGCTTGTTCCTGGAGATAGCACAGTTACTTACCTGTAACAGGTGATCTCTGGGAACAGCAGGAATAGTCCTCACAACCCACCCACCTCCCCTAGGAGTTGTATCTCTTTCTCTTCCTTTCCTCTCTCTATTGTCTCAGCTTTAAACTCGAACTGAGGAGAGTTGGTCAGGAAGGCGGGAAGGCAGCGCGCATGCGCTGTGGGAAGCCCCAAAAGCTTTCCTTTTGGGAAGCTGGGGAGCTTTCCTGCGCAGGCTCCGTCGGTACCGACGTACCCATATGTGAGGACTATTCCTGCTGTTCCCAGAGATCACCTGTTACAGGTAAGTAACTGTGCTTTCTCTGCGTTAACCTGTTTTTCTTTGGTTCGACGCTGGTTTCCCTTTCCCGCCTGGGCCTAATACGTCGGTATCGAGCCCGGATCTCTTTTTCGGTTTTTGTCCTTAGTGACTAGCATTCACGCCATTTTTTCTTTTTTCACTGGCAGCCCTGTCTTTTGACCTTGCAGGGGCCCTTTTTCCCCCGATGGCTGCCAGCGGGTTTAAAAATTGTGATCCGTGTAAGAAACTTATGTCTCTCACCGACACACATGACTGCTGCCTCCGGTGCCTCGGACCCGATCATGACCCGATGATCTGTGGGCTGTGTGGAAAAATGTCCTCTAAGGCATTAAGGAGTTGGCAGCACCAAAAGGAAAGAATCTTCTCTGACTCCGCGTCCGGTAGGGCCCAGACTTCGTCAGAGGCCTCGACATCTCGGGACTCCGGCTCCGAGCAGCGTCGAGGCTCCTCCGAACGGGGGTCTCCCTCGCGGGAGCATCGTAAGAAGAAAAAAACAGCGAGGGCGGCGTCGGTGGATGCATTTGGCTCCTCGAGGGCCAAGTCGCATAGCCCCGAGCGCCGTCCTGGGTCTTCGGAGTCGGAGAGGCCTGCAAAACAACCTTGTGTGGAGATGGAGTCCCCGGGTCACATGAGTATTGTAGTCCTTGTGGACTCACCTCCAGGGGAGCCGACTTCTGGCCCGGCGCCACCGGGACCCGAGTCGGGGGCTGCTGAGTCTCCTGAGCTTGGACTCAGGTTGACGGCCTTGGAGAGCAGCTTGGCTGCCTTCATGGAACAGCAGCGGGCACTGATCGCCGGTCTCACCGGTGCATCTGCCCCGACCACTGGGACATCGACGTCCAAGTCGACCCCGGAGGCCGAGCCGATCCTCGAGTCCATGTGAGCTCGAGTCGATCCTCGGCCAAGGTCCCCCTTGGCCTCCCGTTCGGGACCGAGGTTGTCGACACCGGTACCCTCGGCTTTGGGGCGGATGGCATCGATGCCTGCCCGACTGGAGCAGCTCGATTCCTCCTCCGAGGAGTCAGGCTGGGAGACGGAGGATGAGGAGTCGCCCGACACCTTTCGGACTTTGTGCGTTCCTTCGGACTCGCCCGAGTCTGAGCCTCGGAGAAGGTCCCTCCGGAGGATACCCGGTTCTCGGATTTCGTGCGGGACATGGCCAAGGCTTTGGCATTCCCCGCGGATCCCAAGGAGGAGCCTCGAGCCGAGGAGCTCGAGGCCCTACAGTATGACTCTCCTCCGAAGGAGGCCTTTACTGTTCCGGTTACTCCGATGTTGGAACGGTTGCTCTTCCACATGTGGGAGGCGCCGGCATCGACGCCGGTTTTAAGCAAGCGGGTCGATTCCATCTATCGAGTCCGCAAGAGCCCCGGGTTCCAGAAGGCACAATTACCGCACCACTCCATGGTTGTGGAATCGGCCATGCATCGTCTGAAGAGTCAGAAGATGCACTCCTCGGTGCCTCCCGGCCGGGAGGCCCAGAACCTGGATGCCCTCGGTAAGAAGTGCTTCCAGGGCTCTATGCTTGCTTGCCGTGTCCAGACCTACCAGCTGTACATGGGCATGTACCTTCGAGACCTGGCAAAGGAGATTGCCGGGTTCTCTGCTGGTCTGTCCGAGGAACCTTTGCAGAGGTTCAGTGCTCTGTTCTCGGGTATTCGTGAGTGCTCGAAGTTTATATCTCGAGCAGCCTATGATGGCTTCGAGGCTTCGGCCCGAGTAGCCGCGGCCGGCATCGGTGCATGCCATCAGACTTGGCTACAGTCATCGGACCTCGAGCCATGGGTGCAGGACAAGTTGGTCGATGTCCCCTGCCGAGGTGAAAACCTCTTTGGCAAGCCCATGGCTGACAAGGCTGCCGAACTCGAGTCCGAGACTCTTACCCGGACAAGGCTGTCCAGAAAAACCTCTGCCCCTTCTCAGAAGAAGAAGGGCTCGGGAAAAAAGACCTTTTACCCGAGGACGTCATCTGCCTATAAACAGTACCCTCATTATCAGGCCTCTGTAGCTCCCCAACAGGGTCAGCAGGCCAAGGGGCAGGGTCATGGGTCCCGTAGGCAGAAGGTCCCCAAGCCTCCTACTCCGGCTCCTGCTCAGCAGGGAGGGGGATTTTGACTGCATTGGCATAGCCTCTCCTCCTCAGCTGGCCCCCATCAGCACTGGAGGCAGGCTGGCCCTGTTCGCCCACAGGTGGTCAGCCGTCACAAGGGATACCTGGGTTCTAAGGATAGTCCAGAAGAGCTATCTCCTCCACTTTCACCAGGGGTACCCCCCTCCTATTTTCCAGGGGAGCCTCCCAGACTCCCTCTGCACAGGGACTTACTCCTGAAGGATCAGGCAGTGGAACCGGTGCCCCACCACCTGAGAGGTCACGGCTTCTATTCCAGGTACTTCCTGGTACCAAAAAGAACAGGAGGCCTCAGACCCATCCTAGACTTGCGAAACCTGAACAAGTTCCTGGAGAGGGAAAAGTTCAAGATGCTTACCCTTGGAATCCTGCTGCCCTACCTCCAGCAGGGCGATTGGCTATGCTCCTTAGATCTAAAGGATGCTTATACTCACATCCTTATTCCTCCAGACCACTGACAATTTCTCAGATTTGTAGTGGGAGGAAACCATTATCAGTACAGAGTACTGCCTTTTGGCCTTACATCCGCCCCCATGGTATTCACCAAGTGCCTGGCGGAGGTAGCAGCCTACCTCAGGGTTCAAGGCCTCTTTGTCTTTCCATATTTGGACGATTGGCTAATCAGGGGTCAATCCCCGCAGAAGGCCAATCAAGCCACCCTTCGCACTGTCGCTCTGCTTCAGCACCTGGGGTTTGTCAGAAACTTCGCAAAGTCCAGTTTGCATCCCTCCCAGAACATGGAGTTCATAGGAGCTCGACTGGACACCTTTCAGGCAAAGGCCTTTCTACCAGTGGAAAGGGCCCACAGATTGATGGCTCTAGCCAGGCTATTCCACAGCAATTCTCTGGTCTCCGCCAGGCAATTCCCGAGGTTCTTAGGCCACATGGCATCCACGGTCCATGTGACTCCAAATGCCTGTCTACATATGAGACCAGCTCAGTGGGGCCTCAGGACTCAGTGGCACCAGGCCACAGGAAGCCTCACGGACAAAGTGAGGGTGTCCAGCCTACTACAGTCTTCTCTGCAATGGTGGCTTCACCTTCCGAATCTAGTGCAAGGGGTGCCTTTTCAAGCACCTCCACACTCTCAGGTGCTGACAACCGATGCTTCTCTTCAAGGTTGGGGTGCACATTGCCAAGGGGCATGTACTCAAGGCCTGTGGACTCCTTGGGAAGGCCGCACAGCAGATCATTCTCTTAGAACTGAGAGCTATCCGCTTAGCCCTGAGAACTTTCTCTCATCTCATCTCTCACCAGTCCGTCTTGGTTCAGACGGACAATCAAGTGGCTATGTTCTATGTGAACAAACAGGGGGGCACAGGGTCCCGCCTTCTCTGTCAGGAAGCGCTGAAACTGTGCTCCTTGGCAGTCTATCATGGCATTCTTCTCAAAGCAGTCTACCTCCCAGGTCAGAAGAATTACCTGGCGGACAGATTGAGCAGGATTCTGCAGCTGCATGAATGGCAGTTGAACCCTTTAGTGGTTCAACAGATCTTCCTGAGATGGGGTCTTCCAACCATAGATCTCTTTGCCAGTCCTCTGAACCGTCAACTACCCAGGTTCTGTTCCAGACAACCGCATCCTCTCAGAGTAGCAGCGGATGCGTTAATCATTCCATGGTCTACAGGCCTACTATATGCGTTTCCTCCCACGCCTCTAGTGTCCAAGACACTGTTCAAGGTGACCTGGGACAAGGCCTCAGTGATTTTGGTGGCCCCCAGGTGGCCAAGGCAACCCTGGTTCCCACTACTGTTGCAACTGGCGGTGGACACTCCTCTTCCTCTGGGGATGCAACCCTATCTCCTGTCTCAGGAGCAGGGATCCCTCTTGCACCCCAATCTCCAGTCCCTCAATTTGATGGCCTGGCCGCTGAAAGGGTAGTCCTAGCGCCTTTACTACTGCCTAGGGAAGTGGAGGATGTAGTCTTGGCCTCTAGGAGGCAGTCCACCAGAAAGTCTTATGCCCTTAAGTGGCGTAGATTCTCTACCTGGTGTACTCAACACAACGAGAATCCCTTCTCATGCCTGGTACCAGTGGTGCTGCAGTATTTGCTTCACCTGTCCAACCTAGGCCTTAAGTCCAATTCTGTTAGAGTTCATCTTAGTGCTCTTTCAGCACACCACTCACAGGAGGAGGGTCAGTCTCTCTCCAGTCATCCTTTGGTGGCTCGCTTCCTCAGAGGCCTGCTTTTGCTTAAGCCTCCAGTGATCCACCTGCCACTGAATGGGATTTAAATGTGGTCTTGCAGCGGCTTACTTGCCCACCATTTGAACCTATGGCTACTTGTCCTCTGCGTTTTCTGTCCTGGAAAACGTTATTTCTGGTAGCCCTTACCTCTGCAAGGCGAGTGAGTGAGCTTCAGGCCCTAGTCTCAGAAACACCTTATACTAGGTTCTATAGGAACAGGGTAGTCTTACGGACTCACCCTAAGTTCCTACCAAAGGTTGTCTCCTCCTTCCACCTCAATCAGGAGGTGGTTCTTCCGACTTTCTTTCCCAGACCTCATGCTAGCTGGGCTGAGATGGTCTTGCATACCCTGGACTGTAGGAGGGCGTTGTCCTTCTACCTTGACCATACGCGGGAGCACTGGAGGGCGGTTCAGCTCTTCGTCTCTTATGACCCCAATAAGATGGGATTGGCTGTCTCCAAGCGTACTTTGTCCATATGGGTAGCTGACTGCATTGCCTGGGCTTACAGGGCAGCCGGCCTCTTGTTGCAGGGTCGAGTTACGGCTCGCCGTGTCAGGGCGAAGGCTGCGTCAGTGGCTCATCTCTGCTCTGTTCCATTGGCAGACATCTTCCGGGCCGCTACTTGGTCTTCAAGCCAGACTTTTGTGGCCCACTACTGCCTTGAGAGGGAGTCCCGCAGGGACCGTGCTTTCGGGCAAGCGGTACTCCATAATCTCTTTGGGGTCTAGGCAACTCCTACCCTCCGGCCCTGGTGTTGGGCTACCTTTCAGGGGCATTATCAGGGAAGATTCTGTTCTTGCATGCTGAGGCTCTAGAGGGAGCTCGAGTTTTCAATTTGGGGCCTCTGGTAGCCCTGAGCTAGGGAGTCCCATATGTGAGGACTGACATCCTGCTTGGTCCTGGAGAAAGAGTAGTTACTCACCTGTAACAGGTGTTCTCCAGGAGCAGCAGGAATCAGTCCTCGCAACCCTCCCTCCTCCCCTTGGAGTTGCAGTCATATGATTTATTTTTGCTATTTTTGCTGTCTTTTAGCTATGTCATCAGACTGAGCAAGATGGCACCCTTGGGCAGGAAGGGGACCGCGCATGCGCGCTGCATTCCCAAAGGCTTTCTATGAAAGCTGGGGAAATGCTCCGCACAGAGGCTCCGTCGGCACCCATATGTGAGGACTGATTCCTGCTGCTCCTGGAGAACACCTGTTACTGGTGAGTAACTACTCTTTCTCTCTGCACATTCTGTCAGTCACTGTGGTGGTGACTGACAGACTGTGCAGAGAGAAGCAGGGAGTTCGATCAGCAGGAGCAGCACTTGATTGGCAATCACTGCTGGGCATGAACTCTACAGTTGGAGAGTTAATTTCCCAGGCAATGGTTGGCTAGGCACTATCTATACCTTTTGCCCAGTTAAGGGGTTAAAGGGAAGCTTTTGTTTGGAGAGGATTTGGAGAAGCTGGTTAAGGATTTGGGTGATTCCAAACCTCATCTTTGATAGGCCAAAGAGACCTGGGAAGTGAACAGGTGCATCCTCTTCCTTGGTGTCTGCCAGTTTTGCTCATTCCCGATACCTGGAATCCCAGAGATTTCCTTGGACAAGCAGGAAAAAAGCCCTCACATTATGGAGGTGATGTCATCCAATGGGAGTATTCCCAGCTCCTGGAAGCTTTTGAAATCTCCTCTGTGCATGCATGCATCTTCTGCTCACCGTGGGGATACCATTTTATCTCCATTTTTTTTTTTTTTTTTTTGCAGAGCCCCATGGACACATCATAGTGCTGTACTTAATTTATTTATTTTATTTATTTATTTATTTAACTATATATTTAACTGTATTTATATCCCGCTTTTCACCGGGTCAAAGCGGCGTAACAAAGGGGGGGGGGGGGGTAATCGGTCATAGGGATAGGGTCCCATCACCAGGAGGGCAACATTGATGATTTTGTCAGGGGGTAGACATAGACAATGACAAGGGAACACAGTTTTTGATCAAGGGTTCTTGAGGGTGGTCTTTGGTGTAGTTATTTGTGGGAGGTTGTTTCTGTTTTGAGATATTCTTGGAATAGGATGGTTTTCAGCTGTTTTTTGAATGACAGGAGATCGTTATTGTTCCTGAGGTGGCTCGGTAGAGAATTCCAGAGTGATGGGGCATAAAGTTCAAAGGCTCTGTTGCAGGTCCGTTGTGTGCATTTGGTTCTTTTGTGAGGGATGGTGAGGGAGTTGCTGGAGGTCTGTCTGGTCGTTTTGCTGTGGGCTGGTCGGGTCAGAAGGGTGTGGAGCTGGGTGCTCTGTGTTTGCTGGATGGTTTTGTGCGTGAGTAGAATGGCATTGTATTTAACTCTTGCTTCGAGGGGAAGTATGTGGAGGTCTCTTAGAATTGAGGTGATGTGGTCTCGTTTCCTCGCATTCTGAATAATTTTCGCTGTGATGTTCAAGGCCGTTCGGAGGGGGTTGGTTTGTGTGGCGGGTAGTCCATGGTAGATTATATTGCAGTAGTCCAGATGTGGGAGTGTCATGGCTTGCATTACTGTCTTGAAGTCTTGAGGTTCGAGGAGAGGTCGGAGACGTTGTACTGTTTTAGCCTTGTGGAATATAGTTCCTGTGGTCTTAGTGATTTGTTGCTTGAGAGTTAGAGCCTTGTCAATGATAATGCCCAGATATCTTATTTGTGGCTGTATTTGAATTTGAGTAGTTCCCATGTTGAGGTGTGTAGGTGGTTTGAAGTCTGGGTCTTTGGTCACTATAAGAGCGTCAGTCTTCTTTATGTTAATGGAGAGGTTGTTCTCTTGCAGCCATTTAGATACATCAGCGAAACAGGCTGATAGTTGCTCATTCGTTGGGTTTGTGGTTGTAATTGGGGCATAGAGCATTATGTCGTCCGCATATATGTGGAAGTTGATGTTGTGGGTACGTATGACTGAGCAGAGTGGTCGGAGGTAAATGTTGAAGAGCATGGCTGATAGTGTGGATCCTTGAGGTACTCCTTGATGTTGCTGGAAGGGGGGTGAGTTTGAGGTGCTGGTGCGGATCAATTGCTGTCGGTTGGTTAGGTATGACTGGAACCATCGAAGTACAGTATCTTTGATCCCTATTGATTGGAGTCTGTGTATGAGGATGTTGTGGGAGATGGTGTCGAAGGCTGCTGATATATCTAGGAAGATCATGGTGTATCCTGAGTGTTTTTCTTGAGTTCCCATGATGAGGGTGTTCATCAGTGTGGTCATGAGGGTCTCGACTCCGTGTAGTGGGCGGATGCCGTGTTGCTGCGGGTCCAGTATGTTGTTGACGTCTAAATGTTCTTGGAGCTGGTGTTGGACTATCTTCTCGATGATTTTGGCGGTGAATGGGAGGCTTGCTATCGGCCTGTAGGAGGTGGGGTCTAGGGGATCTAGGTTAGGTTTTTTTAGGGTTGGTCGAATGATTGTGGTTTTGAGTATGTTCGGCATGCGTCCTTGAGTGAAGGATTCGTTGATGATGTGGGATAATGGTGCGCTAATAATTGGGTATTTATAGGGTATATTATCAACATTTTCAGGGTTTTCGCCCTTTCCAGCTTTCTGCCCACCTACCGTTGCAGTATCCCTCTGGTTGTTTTCCTTTAATAGGGTTTTTGGTCATTTAAGACGTCCTTTCTTTTCCATGGCACTGTTGCCATCTTAGGCATTGGTGCTTTGGCTGCATTAGTTTTTTCCAACAAAAATCAAACTGTTTGATTTTGCTGCAGCTATTTTTCCAGGTGATATGACCAAAAAAATAGCCCGTGGGTTCAAAAAGTGTTCCAGATGCTCAAGGACTATATCCATAACGGACACTCACAATTGGTGCCTGCAATGCCTCAGACACGATCACCAGTCCTCTTATAATTTGTGTTTACAGATGACAAAAAGAGGACTCAATGGTCAAGATAAACAGTATGAAACTATTTTTGGCTCTAAGAAGTCCGATCCATCAGCATAGACTGCACCAGTCTCTGTGTCAGTAAAGGCTGTATCGGATGCTGGTGGTACATCGATATCGAGGAGCCCTCAAGCCCACTCTTGAGTTGAGCACCAGTAGTACCCCAGAGCATCTGCCATCAATTGGTGCTCACCCAAAGGTGTGAAGGGTTTGTCTTCATCGATGCTGAGGGGTGTTCGCGTCGAACATTGAATGGAGGCTTTGGTGCATCAACGTCAAAGCCCTCCAAGGCATGGTGTTGAAAGCAAAGAGGAGTTTGCAGGAGTGCCCCTCTAAGCAGCCCCAAAAAGAGGAGAGCTCATCCTTCAGGACACTGGAGGGACAGCGAGACCAAGCAGCCGATACACCCACTCAAGATCCAGGAACATATGCCGATGTTGCTGCGGCCCCGCAGCCTTCGGAAACATAAGAACATAAGATATGCCATACTGGGTCAGACCAAGGTCTATCAAGCCCAGTATCCTGTTTTCAACAGTGGCCAATATAGGTCATAAGCACCTAGCAGTTTCCCCAAAGGAGACAGGTTCCACAATGCTTGTATTGGGTCAAGCAGTGATCTCCAGAAACAAGCAGGAATGTAGTCTTCACATATGGGTATCGTTGGTACCGACGGAGCCTGCGCGGGAACGCTCCCCAATGTCCAATTAGAAAGCTTTTGGGAGCATCCCACAGTGCCTGCGTGCTGCCTTCCCACCTTTTCCAACTGCCTCTCTCCGGCTCTTCGTTTTCCGCGGAACCAGCAGGTCGCTTTTCCTCTCACCGCAGAAATTGTCCCATATTTTTCATTCTTTTTTTTTTCAAAGGTCTGTTTATTAAATTCACACAGTACAAATAAACGAAAACCAATACTATAATGCAACAACAGCACTCTTCCAGTATATAATACACAGTATACACACCACTTCCCGGGCAGGGCTGACTCTTGTCCACTACCCTGGGATATATCACATCACAGGTAAGAGGAAAGGAAGATATTACAATGCACAAATTATTAGGACCCACACAGATTCCCACCCCCTACCCCCACCCCCTCCCCTAACCCCAATTAGTACTACCCATCTTATTAGGGAGCAATAACTTAGTCCAACCCAACACTATACTATGCTAAGGACTTCACTACAGACCTTAGGACCCAAGCCCTGAATATCGGGCATCCAGACCAAAAGAAAGGAGGCCCATCGCTGAGGGTGCCCTCTGGCACTCCTCCTTTCCAGCAGCATAAGCTGGTGAAAACTATTCCGCCACTCCCAAAAGGAAGGGGCCACCGGCTCCCTCCATCGCCGGAGTATCGGGCCCTTACCCACCAGACAGGCTTTCCGCACCAAAATTCTCTCCCATCTGCCCTTTGGGTGGAGTGGTCCTAACTGATCCAAGACTACCATGGCCCCTGTCCAAGAAAACCGCTGCCGCACCAAACCACATAGGTAACTCTCAATCCTCATCCAATATCTACGGATATGGGGACAGTGCCACCACATATGACCCAGATCCGCCAACGAACAGGCACATTTCGGGCACCCACCATACAACGTCAAACGACTGCGTAGTGCACGCCGCGGAGAAAAGTGGGCGCGAACAATACTTTTAAATTGCACTTCATGCCACCTAGCCCCCTCCACCAGTCGTGCAATCCGACTCAATGCACCGCAGACAGAACCTGGGGCTATCTCACAACCCAATTCCAGCGCCCACGAGGCTTCCTCCGCCGCATAATCAGGAGGAGTACTATATGCATCCAGCCTTCTCTTCAGCTCTGCAGTAGTGGGCGGGGACCCCGTCCCCAGAGCAAAGAATTCCAGGATCCGCGCCGAGTGTTCTACCGTCAATTCCTTTCCAGACAGTGAGCCCACATAGTGGGAAAGTTGCATATAAGTAAACAAGGAGGTACTAGGATTCAGATCATATTCTCTACACAGCGCTTCCAAGGTCTTACACCGTCCTTCCAGGTCGACAACATGCCCCAGACTACGTATCCCCAACCGTTCCCACCGCCGAAAAGAAGTGGAGTCAGAACCCGGCGAAAAACAGGCATTGCCCTTCAAAGGCAACCAGCTCGAGATCTCAGGGGAGCAATCCCAAAATTTGTTCAACTGCTGCCATGTACACCGCGCCGCCTGAACCAAGATACTCTTCCTCACCCGATCTGGCAAGGCTACGCGCTGCAAATGCAAAACTGCCGTCAAGGCCTGCGGAGACACAAAAGCCTCCTCAAGTGCTCTGGGGGTGTAGACCTCTGTATCACCCAACCAATCTCCTATATGCCGGGCTTGACAAGCTATGGCATACTTCCAGAGATCTGGAACTCCGATACCACCCACTCGCCACCCCCCTTTCAAACGGCTCAGCGGTATACGTGCTCTGACCCCCTTCCAAAGAAACCCACGGATCTGCCGCTCCATAAGCAGAAGATCACGGCGCAGTAACCACACAGGCAAAGTTTGCATCCAGTACAGCACCCGTGGTAGGATCACCATCCCCAAAGCCGCCACTCTACCCAACAAAGACAATGGAAGGGGAGCCCAGGCCTGCAGCTGTGACCGTAACTTAGAGAAGGTTCGATCAAAATTCCTCCTGTATAACACTGCCGGGTCTCTCGTCAACACTATGCCCAAATAGATAAAGGATTTGCCCGCCCACCTTAAGGGAAAGTTCCCCTGCCAAGTCCCCCGGAGCAGACCCCCCACATCCAAGGCCTCCGATTTATCTCCATTAATACGCAACCCTGCAAATTTACCATAGAGGGAAAATTCTTCAAGCAAACGGGATAACGACTGCTGCAGGGACAGCAAATGAACCAGCATATTGTCTGCAAACGCAGCCAACTTGAACCCATACGATCCAAGACGAACACCACATATATCCGAGGTCTCCTCTATCCTCCTCACCAATGGATCTAGGGTCAACACAAAAAGCAAAGGAGAGAGAGGGCAACCCTGACGAGTACCTCTCTCAAGGTTAAACTTTTCTGACAACACCCCATTACACAATATACTAGCCGTGGGGCAAGTATAGAGCAATTCCACCATCCGACAAAAGGAATTGCCCAAGCCATAATGAGGTAAAAGAAATTTGAGGTAATCCCAATTCACTCGGTCAAATGCTTTTTCTGCATCAAAACTGATCAGCAGTGACTGCAAATCCCGCTCATGCACCCATTTAATCGATGCCAAGATTTTTCGCAGATTCCGCACGGCATAGCGCCCCTTGACAAACCCTACCTGTGAGTCATGCACTAGGTCCCCCAAAACAAAGGCAAGTCGGTCTGCTAAAACCTTAGCCATCACTTTCAGATCAAAATTCAATAGGGAGATGGGTCAGTATGAAGCCGCCTGCAGGGGGTCTTTTCCCGGTTTAGGTATTAAGGTGATGTATGCATGGTTCGTCCCCCAACAAAATCCTCCCTGAGCCACCCTACTATGGTACATTGCCACCAGGGCAGGAGCCACTCGAACTCCCAATAGCTTATAAAATTCCGCCCCATATCCATCCGGACCCGGTGACCTATAACAACTAGCTCGCAAAATGACATTATGCACTTCTTCCACCGATATTGGCGCATCCAACTGTGCCCTATGCTCGGCCGTCACCTGTGGCAGCCTCGCCTCACGAATATAGTTCTCCATCAAGGTCCGAGACCCCTCCTCACCCGTATAAACTTCTGAACGAAGGATCTAAATACACGGGCTATCGCCCGATTATTTTTATGCATATGTCCCTGCTCATCTCGCAATGCTACTATTGACCGAGCACCCCGACTACCCCAAAGGCAACTCGCTAAGAGCTTCCCCGGTTTATCCCCAAAGCGGTAAAGTTGATATCTATAATACAGAAAGGATTTCTTTGCCCTCTGATGAAGCAATTCGTTAAGAGACGACTGCGTTTCCTCTTATTGGCTGCAGTGGGAGACCCGCACATCGCCGCCGGGCTTTCACTACCTGTTTCTCCAACTGCACAATCCGTGCCGCCAATACCTTTCGCTTCCGCGCCACATAGGTAATTATATCACCACGCAGAACCACATTTGCTGTTTCCCAAAGCAACTCCGGCTCAGCCTGATGACACTCATGGTGAGCCAAAAACTCCTGCCAACACTGCCCCAAATAGCTGCGAAATTCACCATCCACATACAGGCCCATAGGGAACCGCCATATTGTTTCCGGGCCGTCCAGATCACCCCACAAAAGATCCACCCATACTGGCGCATGATCCGACACCTCGATAGGGCCTATTTGTGCGTCCCCAATCTGCACAAAGAGCCGCTCCGAAACCAGCACATAGTCAATTCTAGCACTCGATCCATGGGCTCTCGATTGATGAGTGAAGTCTCTCTCCAACGGATGTAATAACCTCCAAGGGTCTACCAGTTCCACACGGCGCCAGAAATCCTGCAGCACTTTAATAGTCGGAGCTCGCAATCGCTCCCCTCCACCCCCAGACGTATCCATCTCAATATCCAACACCCCGTTCAGATCGCCAGCCAAAATCAAGGGGACGTCCGGCAATTGTTCAATTTTGGAGGCCAAATGGGCATACAGCTCCCGGTCTAGTATATTTGGGCCATATAAATTACCCAGCACCACTGGCCTCCCTTCCAGATGGCCAAACAGCAAAATATATCTACCCGCTGGGTCTACACATTCCTTCACACATTCAAAGCGAACCCTCTTGTGAATCAGAATGACCACTCCACCTTTTTTCCCGGCAGCTGGGGCACCCCTCACTTGCCCCACCCAAGCTCTCTGCAGTTTAGCATGTTCATCAGCGGTCTGGTGGGTTTCTTGCAAAAAGACAATATCACAGTTTAACCTAGCTAGGGCCTGCAGCACTTTATATTTTTTAATAGGGTTACCTAATCCGCAGACATTCCATGAAATAACCTTCAGTCTGGAGTGACAAAGACATTCAAGATGGACCCCCCCCAGCCTGAGGTCCACCCCTAAACAATACTATGTTCCCGTAGTCAGCTCCCAAAATAAGACAACGGTTTTGCTCTATCCCCAACCCCTCTCTCCCCCTCCCTCCCCCCTCTATACCTACCCTCCCCCTACCCCTTCTCTCCCCTGCCCCATCCAAACCATCAGGGAGACACCCCAACAAGGAATTCTCAACACTCCAGTGTACCCGCCACACCTTCGCGGTATCCTCTATTCCACACCCATCGCCAAATAGTCTAAACCCCACTTCTCTGATCCACCTACTGCTCCAACCCTCCCCGTAGTCTCTCGCCCATCCCTCTCCTAGCTCCCCCCCCTCCACGCCCTCCCCACCCAACCCTGCTCCCACCCCACACTAATCCTCTAACCGTAGACTCTCTCCCCCTCCCCTCTCCGGAGAAAGACAATTGAGGTCCCACTAAGCGCGATCCACACCCCCCCCTTCCCAAGCATCACACTCCCACCCCTCACTCCGCACAGAACCCAACCCCACCCAACCAATATCGGACAGAAACAAACCCATAAACTTGCGGGACCCAGCTCAACCCTACCCCATAAAACTCAGAAGCCTCTGTCTCCTATAGACCCCCCCAAACACACACCAAACCAAACACACCAACAAACACAAAAAGAAGAAAATAAAAAAGAAAAGAATGGGGGGGGGGAAAGGAGGATGGGGGAGCACCCAGGAACCCCGGCTGCTACCCCAGCCTGTACAGAGCGGCAGGGCCCCAGTCGAAAAACAGCAACAGGGGGGGGACACACGCCAACCCCGCTGCGATAGGCACCCTACTGCCCCCCCAGCCAAGAGAGCGGCAGGGCCAAGCTCCACCGGCTCCCATCTGAGGGATTCCGGGAGGGGGGGCTCAGGGGACCCCCAGCGCCCCCCACACTCTCCCTCCAAGTCCCGCTACAGTCCACTTTGTCCAGCCAGTTCTCTTCACTCTAAAGCCGTAAAGCAGTCTTCCTCAGAAGTCCTGAAGAGGAGCAAGTCCATTCCAAAACAAGACAAGAACCAGCACAGTCCTCTTATCTTTAGGGGGGTGTTGGATCCACTACCTCCCGGTTGACAGTCTGATCCACATAGGCCCCCGCTGCTTCAGCGGACTCGAAGGCGCGATGTACTCCGTCATGCACCACATGTAATCGGGCGGGATATTGCACAGAGAAACGAATCTTGGCAATAATGAGCTTCTCACACAAAGGTGCATATTCTCTGCGCTTCTGACTCAGTGCAGCAGAATAATCTTGTGCTATCCGAATTTTTACATTATTGTGCACCACTTCACCTTTCTGCCGAGCCGCCCGCAGTATCAGTTCTTTCTAGGGGAAGCGCAGGAACTTTACAAGCACAATCCGAGGTCGGCGGTCTCGGGCCTGAGTATTGCCCACACGATGAACCCTCTCAATGCACACGGGTCTCCTTGCTCTGTACCTTCCAACAGCTGTGCTATCAGGGACTCCAAATATCTTCGTAGGTCTTTATCCGCCACAGATTCTGGGACCCCCATTATCCTTAGGTTCTTTCTTTGCAACCGGTTCTCCAAGTCGTCTAATTTTGCTTCTTGCAAGCCCATTTGAGATTTCAGGCCTGCCACCTCTCTAGTCAGCGCCTCCACACTGTCTTCTGTCTGGCCAAGACGGTCTTCCGCCTCTCGGAGCCTGTTCCCCAGAGTATTCACTGAGCTCTGTAATCCGTCCATCTTATCATGAAGAGCCGCGAATTGAGAGGACAAAGCCGCTGCTACCCCCGCCGACACTTCATCAAGAAACGCAGGAGACTTCAGTGAGTTCGGCGCCGCGGCCGCCTCCGCCATCTTGCTGGTTCTGGCCACGCTTTCTCTGTCTCTGCGGGCCGTCTTTACTGCCGTCGCCATACCACTCTCCGCCACAAGAAAAACCGACTGTTAAGGACGGCAGAGACTCTGGTGCAGTTCCCACAGAAGTAGAGCTGAATTCCACCTCTTCAAACGGTACAATAATGCCGGTTTGGGCTAGGGGTTGCGGAGCACACTCAGGATGCGACCACTACCCTGTCCGCATCATGTGACCTCTCTCCCATATTTTTCATTCTTTTTTGTGGTAGCGTCTGCCTTCCTCGATGCTTTACCAGTACCGCCGGTTCTTTCTTTCTTTCTTAAAAAATAAAATAAAATAAAAAATAAAAATTTGTAATCTTTTATCTGGATTTTCCAGCCCTTTTTCTCCCGGGTGCCATGCACCATTTTGGGCACTAGGCCCAATTTTTCCTCAACATGGAAAAACCCGCTTCGGGTATTAAAAAGTGTTCCAAGTGTGGCAGTACCATCTCCGTCACCAACACCCACGAGTGGTGCCTCAAATGTTTAGGTCCTGACCACTCCATCTCGGAGTGTGTTGCCTGTGGGATGATGTCGAAGAGGGGTCGGCAAAACCGAGCTGCTAAGCTTATCACCCTTTTTCCCTCCGATGCAGCATCCGTGGCATCGACGTCTTCCAGGGCTTCGTCTTCCTCCCATGGATCTCAGGTAACCAAACATAAATCTGGCCAGTCCTCAAAGGGTAGATCTCCTTCCAAGCATCGAGATGCCTCTGGCTTTGCCCTTGAGGGACTTGTACCGGCAAAATTGCCCCAGCGGGAGGCTTCGGCTTCCAAAGCACTATCGGGGCTCCAGGATGTTCTCGAGGCCTCAACCTCGGCAGAACTACTGGTGCCATGCTCTGGGGTACCGGCCGCTTCGTCCGGTACCGACACCCAGGCATTGGCAGTGTCAATTGACCAGAGATTCCTGGCTATTGAGCGCAGTCTGGTGGCTCTCCTTGCGGCATCGGTGCCTTCGGGACCGCTTCAGACAGTTCAACTGGTATTGACACCGGTTCCGGCACTGATATCGGTACCGGTACTGACAGCATCGACATCGGCGAGTGTGCTTCCAACACCGAGTCATGCTATTTCCTCCGGTATCGACAGGCCGGTACCGGACCCCTCCGGTACCGACTTCGATCGGTACCGGTATCATGCTTTACAAGAGCACCTGGACAGAAGATATTTTGAATCCTCCGATGACTCTGAGGATTCTGATAGCTCTGTCGATGCTGGAGTACTTCTCTCTGAGGAGCCTTCTTCTCCTAAACGTAGGATGTCTCTTTCAGAGGATATATCCTTTCAGGATTTCATCAGGGAGGTGGCTAGAGGTCTTTCCATCACAGTGGCTCCTGAAACAGAGCCCAGAGCAAAAGGAGTTGGAGATTTTACAATATCCTAAAGCTCCCAAGGAAGCGGCTACTTTGCCTATTCATGAGATCTTGCATGATCTAATGTTAAGAATGTGGGAAACACCTCTTGCCACCTCTCCTCATTCCCGTAGGCTGGATACCATGTATCGAGTGCCTCCTTGTCCTGGATTTCAAAAAACTCAGTTGCCACACCACTCCATAGTGGTGGAGTCAGCTATGAGAAGGATCAAGAGTGCAAAAAGACATGCATCTAATCCTCCAGGACGAGAATGTAGGACTCTTGATGCCTTTGGGCATCAAACATTCCAGGCCTCTATGCTTTCTGCGAGGATTAGTTCCTACATCTTATATATGGGAATGTTCCTTAAAGAGGTTACAGGAGATCTAGAGCTTATGAGCCCTCTCCTTCCTGATGATAAGAGGCAGGATTATCTTACACTTGTCAAACATGCCCAGGATGTTTCCAAGTTTGTTAATTGTGCAGCTTTTGACTGCTTTGAGTGCATAAGCAGAACCTCTGCCATTGCCATAGGTGCTCGTAGGATTGCCTGGCTCCAGGCATCTGACTTAGAGCTCTGGGTACAGGACAAACTGGGGAATATCCCTTGTACAGGCAAAAATCTCTTTGGCAAAAATTGGCAAGAGAAAGCTAATGAGCTGGATGCTGATAATACCACTTTGGATAGACTATCCAAGGCTACAGCTGATCCTGCAAGGAGAAAATCCTACAAGAAACCATTCTTCTCTAAAAAGAAGAGGTTTTACCCCTCCTATACCCAGCAGGTGCATTCTGCAGGTCAGTTCGCCCGAAAGGGACAGCAGCCCCTAAAGCAAAGGAAATCAATGACTGCTAAGCCTCAACCGGCCCAGCAGACTCAGCCTCCACAGGGGCTTTGACTCCCATCCCCCAGATGGGGGCAGATAACAGCAGAAGAATGGCTCTTTCCATTGCAAGAGAAGGGTACAAGCTTCATTTCTTCAGCATGCCCCCTCCTACCCTCCCCGTAGGAATCCACAGTACTACCTTTTAACTTTCAAAAGGGTGACTATGATAGAATGAGGAATATAGTTCGGAAAAAACTAAAAGGAGCGGTTCCAAAGGTTAAAGACTTACAGCAAGCTTGGGTGTTATTTAAAAATACTATCCTCGAAGCCCAGACCAGCTGTATTCCACGCATTAAGAAAAGTGGAAGAAAGTCCAAAAAACTGCCAGCATGGTTTAAAGGTGAGGTCAGAGAGGCTGTTGCTGCCAAAAGAGCAACCTTCAGAAAATGGAAAAAAGAGCCAAATGATGAAAACTGGAAACAGCACAAGCACTGGCAAGTTAAATGCAAAGCATTGATAAGGCAGGCAAAGCGGGAATTTGAGAAGAAACTTGCTACGGAAGCAAAAACACGAAATAAAGACTTTTTCAAGTACATTCGTAGCAAAAGGCCTGTGAGAGAGTCAATTGGACCATTAGATGATAGAGGGGTAAAAGGGGCAGTAAGAGGAGACAAGGCTATAGCAGAGAGACTGAATGAATTCTTTGCTTCGGTCTTTACTGAGGAAGATGTAGGGGTGTTACCCAAGACTGAAGTGGTATTTAAAGGTGATACTGCAGAGGAGTTGAGAGAAATATCGCTACACCGGGAAGATATATTACAACTATTTGATAAACTGAATAGTAGCAAATCACCTGGACCGGATGGTATACATCCCAGAGTGTTGAAAGAACTGAAATATGAGATTGCAGACCTGTTATTGGTAATCTGTGAACTTTCATTAAAATCATCTGTAATACCTGAAGATTGGAGGGTCGCCAACGTAACACCAATTTTTAAAAAGGGTTCCAGGGGTGACCCGGGAAATTACAGACCGGTGAGCCTGACGTCAGTACCAGGGAAAATGGTAGAAGCCATCATAAAGAACAAAATTACACAGCATGTAGATAGTCATGGCCTAATGGGAGACAGCCAACATGGCTTTAGACAAGGCAGATCTTGTCTTACTAATCTGATCTGTTTTTTTGAAGGTGTGCATAAACAGGTAGACAAAGGTGAGTCGGTTGATATAGTGTATCTGGACTTTCAGAAAGCTTTTGACAAGGTCCCCCATCAGAGACTTTTGGCGAAGCTAAAAAGTCATGGGATAGGAGGCAGTGTACTATTGTGGATCGGGAACTGGTTAAAAGATAGAAAGCAGAGGGTAGGGCTAAATGGCCAATATTCCCAATGGAAAAAGGTGAATAGTGGAGTACCCCAGGGATCTGTACTGGGTCCGCTACTTTTTGACATATTCATAAATGACCTGGAAAAGGGAATAACTAGTGAGGTAATCAAATTTGCAGATGACACAAAACTGTTTAAAGTTGTTAAAACCCAAGAGGATTGTGGAAAACTGCAGGAGGATCTGGATAAATTGGAAGACTGGGCATCCAAATGGCAGATGAAATTTAATGTGGACAAGTGCAAAGTTATGCACCTAGGAAAGAACAACCCACACTATAGTTACAAGATGCAAGGCTCCACATTAGAAACCACCACCCAGGAAAAAGATTTAGGAGTCATCGTGGATAACATGTTAAAACCCTCCGCCCAGTGTGCAGCGGCGGCCAAGAAAGCAAATAGAATGCTAGGTATCCTAAGGAAAGGGATGGAGAATAAAACAAAGGATATTATAATGCCTCTGTATCGCTCCATGGTACGACCGCACCTTGAATATTGTGTGCAATTCTGGTCACCGTATCTTAAAAAGGACATAGAGTTATTAGAAAAAGTACAGAGAAGAGCCACCAAATTGGTGAAGGGGATGGAAGGCTACTCCTATGAAGAGAGGCTAAAAAGGTTAGGGCTCTTTAACCTAGAAAAGAGGCGGCTGAGGGGAGATATGATAGAGGTGTATAAATTAATGAATGGAGTGGAACGGATAAACGTGGATAAATTGTTTACGCTATCAGAATATAGAAGGACTAGGGGGCATGTAATGAAGCTACAGGGTAAACTATTTAAGACAAATAGGAGAAAATATTTCTTCTCTCAACGTGTAATCAAACTCTGGAATCTGTTACCGGAGGATGTAGTAAGGGCTGTTAGTATAGCTGGGTTTAAAAAAGGTTTGGACAAGTTCCTGGAGGAAAGGTCCATAAACCACTATTAAAAAGGGACCCAGGATATCAATGCTTGGCCTAGTACAAGCACTGCAGAACCTGTGTCTTTTGGGGAAACTGCTAGGTACGTATGACCTAGATTGGCCACTGTTGGAAACAGGATACTGGGCTTGATGGACCTCGGTCTGACCCAGTATGGCATTTCTTATGTTCTTATGTTCTTACAGTGGTAAGACAGTTCAATTCTCAGGCTTCTCTCAACACTCAGTTGAGTCAAGAGGTCAGTTTACTTCTTGCCCATGGGGCAATAGAAGACATACCCATTTCCCAACAGGGTACAGGGTTTTACTCCCCTTATTTCCTTATTCCAAAGAAAACAGGGGGACACAGACCCATTTTAGACCTCAGAGCACTGAACAAATTCCTGTTCAAAGAGAAATTCAAGATGATTTCTCTGGGAGCTCTGCTGCCATACCTTCAGAGTCAGGATTGACTTTGTTCTCTAGATCTCCAGGATGCGTACACTCATGTTCTCATCCATTCAACTCACCGAAGGTTCCTTCGTTTTCTTTTTCAAGGAAAGCACTACCAATACAGGGTGCTTCCTTTTGGCCTGGCTTCAGTACCAGGGTGTTTATGAAATGCATGACTGTAGTGGCAGCATTTCTTTGCACTCTAGGAATATTCGTCTTCTCCTACTTAGACGACTGGCTCATTCGAGCCCCATCAGAGTCAGAGGCCAGAATTTCCCTATCTTGCACAATGCGTATCCTTCAATCTCCAGGAACAAGCAGGAATGAGTCTTTACAAATGGGTACGTCAGTATCGACGGAGTCTGCGCGGGAACGCTCCCCAGCGTCCAATCAGAACGCTTTTGGAAGCATCCCAACATGCCTGCGTGCTGCCTTCCCGCCTTTCCCAACTGCCTCTCCTCAGTTTTCGTTTTTCTGCGGAGCCGGCAGGATGTTGTCCTGTCACTGCAGAAAATTCTTTTTATTTTTTGGTTTTCTTGTGGTCGCGGCTGCCTTCCCCAACGCCACCGGTACCGCCGGTGTTTCTTTTCTTTTTTCTTGTAAAATTTTTCCTTTTTAAGGAATACTTTTCCTTGTTAGTGCCTCACGGTTTTCTTAGGCCTGCTAGGCCTACTCACTTTCCTTCATGAAACCGCCAGCCACTATTCCCAAGAAATGTACAAACTGTGGCGGTACAAAATTAATTTTAGACACTCACAATTGGTGTCTAACCTGTTTGGGTCCTGACCACTTTCCTCCGGAGTGTCCCTCCTGCAATAGTATTGTGGGAAGAAGTCTTCAGCATCGAGTTCCCCTCGATACGCGGTCCCCATCCAACTTCAGGGCACCGACCACCTCTTCTACACGGGATCAGGTAACCCAAAAACAGTCTTTTAAGACTAGCCAGTCCTCGAGTGGTAGCTCTCATGCACAAACACACTGGCTTTAAAACCCCGGTGGGAGTCTTCGGCCTCCAAAGCCTGTGTGGGGTTTCAGGTTGTTCCTGAGGTTCACCCCTCACAGAACATACCTGAGCCATGCTCGGTGGTGGCATCCGCTTTGAGCGGTACCGATACCCCGGCATCGGCAATGGTGTTGGATGAAACATTCCTCACCAAGGATCGTAGTCTGGCATCCTCGGTACCTAAGGGGGCATTGGATACGCTGCAGACCGACCTTCCTGTATCGGTATCGATCTCGGTACCAATACTAGTACCGACGTCGGTACCCTCCAGATGTGCATTGATAGACTCGCTTCCTTCGATGCCGAGTCTGGAATCGATCTCCAGTCTGGAGGACTGGGTACCGATTCGCCTTGGTACCGACAACAGACGGTACCGAAGGCACGGTTCTGATGATCCATGTCCGGCACTCTCGGTTTCTTCGATACCGTTAGAGTTGTCACCGGCTGGCCTTCATCCACCGGTATCGGATACGGTACCGGTCGGTACCGGTATCCACATTACCATTGCTGTTGGTGCCTTCCATGCTTCTCTCATCAGGCTCGCTTCCCTCGGTACCGAGTTTGGAATCGATCCCTAGCATGGACGATGTATTACCGACTGTTGCTGGTCCTGACCTCCTGCGGTACCGGCGACCATCCTCTAAGGATCCCATACTTCACCATTCAGGATCTTATATTCCTATAAAGTTGGATAGATCTCTCAGTGCCAATGCTAGTTCTTCAACAGATCTAGCCTATTCAAAAGAATTTCCTTCTCGGGATTTTTCTTTTCAAGCTTTTCTCCTAGATATGACAAAATCACTTGCCATTTCTGTACCTGGACAGGATCCTACACAAGGGAATACAGAATCCCTGTATATTCCTGGGAGAGCAAAGGAGAACATCATGCTTCCTTTGCATCATTCCTTGCAGGATCTCCTTCTACGAATGTGGGAAGCTCCTTTAACGGTACCCCCACCTTCTAGGGCAACTGATCTTCTCTATCAGGTGCCCCCCTCTCCAGGTTTTCAAAGGATTCAACTTCCTCATCATTCCATTGTTGTAGAATCAGCAATGAGGCGGGTGAAGAGTACTAAAAAGCATTCTTTTTATCCGCCAGGTCGTGAGTCTAAGACTTTAGATGCCTTTGGATGCCAGACATTCCAGGCATCCATGCTTTCAGCAAGAATTCTCTCATATATTTTCTATATGGGTTTATCTCTTGAAGAGGTCACAAAAAAATTACTGTTTTTGACTCCTTTTCTTCAAGAGCCTAAAAGTGCAGACTATTCCTTACTGGTTAGTCATGCTCAAAATATCTCTAGGTTCCTTACTCGTGCTTCCCTAGACTTCTTTGAGTCTGCTGGCAGAACGTCTGCTATAGCTATAGGGGCACGACGTAAAGCCTGGCTCCAGGCTTCAGATTTGGACAAATGGGCACAAGAAAGACTGGGAAATACTCCTTGCACTGGAGAAAATCTCTTCAACAAGGAGTCTTTACTCCAAGTTGCTCAGTTAGCCACTGACATTCCTGTTTCCAGAGGCTGTTCTACGCCTTCCTTTTTCCCAGTTGGTAGGAAATGTCCTACCAAACTTTCTTCCCCTAGAGGGAAAAAGTTTTATCCATCTTCTGCCCATCATACAGATTTTCCCAAACAAGGGAAACATCGCCCTGGTCTGAAGAAACCACAACCTCAACAGGGTCAGCAAACCCAGCAGTCGCAGGGTTTCAAATAGATCGTCATTACCCCTCTTGATTGGTGGTTAGAGTGGCAGTCTTCTTCTTTTCACTTGAAGTATCTGCACTGATTTTATTCTAACCTTTTCTAGATATCTCTTCATGAGACATCTTTTCTTTTACTCTGAGTCTTTATGATGATCATGCCCATACGTAACAGGTTTTCTTTTCCTCTTTGGGGAAAAGGGAAGTGACAACTATCAATAAGACAGTTGTTTCCCTGTACTGGCATGTATCATCTTACCTTTCAGAGACTTCCTGCATAGTCAGTCTCCTTCAACTCTGTCTTACCTCCCTCTTACTACAACATTAGATTTGTAGGTGTGGCTCTTTTACACTGGTAAGCCCCCATGGTCCTCTACCTGTTCCACAGGGGGATTCTCCCTTCCAGAGTTATCTCCCCCTTTATTACCTTAGGGCAGCTCATCAGACAATAGGAAGCCCTACTATGTCGGTTGTTTCTTTTTCCCAATCTAAAAAAGGAGGGCAAAAGAAAATTTCTTCCGCTGCCCTGGTACTTGCTACAGATACAGCAATTCCTAGTGGTTAAGCCACTGGTTCTGTTCACCACACAACCAGGGGTTATCACAGACTGGTTGGTTAACTTCTATTCTTTGCCCCCTTGTCCTTGGCAGAATAGTTTGTTACCCACTGGCTTTACACAGCCAGTTTTTTCTTCTAACCAACCTGCAGCATGCTCTCTGCAACTCTACAAAGTAGCTTTGCACTATGGGCCCTTGCTAGAGAGCATTAGTATGTTGACTAGCAGATAACCCCAGATGGTTAGGAGGGGTTCCCCCAGTCATGTTTTCATGACTGGTAGGTATTCCCTACCCTTACCATCGCATCTTAAATCTCTGTTGAGACATAAGACTCAGGCTTTTCATCACATGAAAACCTAAAGAATGGCCAATTCCCTGACTTGGCCCATATCTCCTTTGGTCTTCTCGCCAGAGATAATTTTCTTTCAGTGGCAGCTAAAGAACGCCTGATACCCATCTTGCCTCATAGGCGGGTCACTATGGTATCTTCCTCAAGTGGCGTCCTCTATCCATTCTCCATACTGCAGTTCTGGAGAGATCTGGACTTGCTGCCTGCAGACTGAAGTTATCCTCGGCATTTTTCACGTAAGTCATCCTGGTTATTCAAGAGCTCAAATTCTGAAAGGAATCTAGATTCCTTCTTGTCAGGGAGACCATTCCTCTGACTCTGCCAGTCATAACCAGGGAAAGAGGATTCTGTATGCATCTATCTCAAGCAGGTATCAACCTTCTTGCTATTAAAGAGATCTTTCTCTCTCCCCATATCCCTAGGGGGGATCTGGTTCTATAGACATCCCTCCATCCACATACCTGGAGACATGTGTCTATATGCCTACATATTCATACATATATACATATATATATATATATATATGTATATATGTGTATATGTATGTATGTGTGTGTGTATCCTCTGCCCATACATATCTCTCTCTATATATATGCATATATACCCTATATGTGTATATGTATGTATATATATATATATATATATATATATATATATATATAGTGAGATATATCTTTTAGATAGATATGTATCCACATACTTATCTATCTGTTTAGGTTCAGATATCCATACATTCCTATATGATCCTGACAGATGGGCACTACCCCTATCAATGCTGTGCCAGCATACTTAGGGTTCTACACATCTAACCACTTCCTGTGGTAATTAACAAACTTTTTCATTACCATAACCTTTTAGGGTTAGGTACCCCTGAAGCTCTCCATGTACCTTTTTCTTTCCTAATTGACCCCATTTAGGAAAGACATTGCGGAGCTTCAGTTAACCTAAAGCTTAGCGCTTCATAAGTCTGTCCTTACTTTCTTATCAAATACAAGGGTCTCCATACCCTTTCTCTCCTACATGGACTGATTTCATTGCCAGTCCAGTTGGGTCAGACTCATTTTTTCTTTTGGTCCTAGGTTTGTACTGTTTTTGGACCAAAACAGCTTAAGCTTTCTCTAGTAGTACCTTCTGCATCTTCCGCTGAAGCTCTACCTCTTATACTACCCCAGTTTTCCCCTGGGGCTATTTCTCACCCTGAAGGGTTCTGACCTCCACTTGTTTTTTCTACCTTTATTACCTCTACTTCTCAGTGAGGTACTCCTTGAGGTTATTCACTGGCTCTTCTAACAGATCCATATGAACCTCAGTAGACTTTTGCAGTGCCAACAAGGGAGGCCCATATTTTAATATTTTACTACTAAATGCCCTCTATACAGGGTCTTCCCCTTTAGAAGCCCTGTTCTAGGCCAGCTGTTCCACAGTTCCTTTTCTGTATTCAACTCCTACCCTCCATCCCCAGGATGCCTGAGGTCCTGAGGTGTAGCATGGCTCTTTCTAGACTCGCAACATGCTAGGACTCCCTCTGGGCATCTCAGCTTGGGAGTCCCCATATGTGAAGACTCATTCCTGCTTGTTCCTGGAGATAGCACAGTTACTTACCTGGGAACAGGTGATCTCTGGAAACAGCAGGAATAAGTCTTCACAACCCACCCACCTCCCCTAGGAGTTGCATTTCTCTATCTCCATCTTTCCCTTTCTTGCTCTCTCTCTCTCTTTGCCTCAGCTTTAAAACTTAACTGAGGAGAGGCAGTTGGGAAAGGCGGGAAGGCAGCACGCAGGCGTGTTGGGATGCTTCCAAAAGCGTTGTGATTGGACGCTGGGGAGCGTTCCCGCGCAGACTTCGTCGGTACCGACGTACCCATTTGTGAAGACTTATTCCTGCTGTTCCCAGAGATCACCTGTTACAGGAAAGTAACTGTGCTGTATTTGGGCCTGGTCATAAACATCCCAAAATCCAGCTTAACTCCCACTCAGTCTCTAGAGTTTATAGGAGCTCTGCTGGATACCAGAAAAGCAAGGGCCTATCTTCCACAGGCCCGCTGCCTTCGCATTGTGCAGTTAGCTTCCCAGGCAGTGTTAAAAACTCATCTCACTGCTCGGGAAATGTTACACCTACTAGGCCACATGGCATCTACCTTGCACCTGGTTCCCTATGCTCGCCTCCATATGAGAGCAGCCCAATGGACTCTAGCCACTCAGTGGACTCAGGCATCAGGCTGCCTATCAGACAAAATAGCAAACACAAGTCGCCTTATTTTATCTCTACAATGGTGGCAGTCAACCCAAAACCTCTTGGTGGGGTCCCCTTTCCAGCAACCCCTACCCCAGGTCACTCTAACAGACGCCTCACAGGTGGGTAGGGGAGCTCATCTGCAAGATCTCTCTACCCAAGGCACCTGGACTCCACAGGAGACCCACTTACATCTTCGAGTGTTCCATACCCAGCTCGGCTACAAGACAGTCCTAATTCAGACGGACAATCATGTAGCTATGTTCTATCTGAACAAGCAGGGAGGAACAGCCTCTGTCACTTTGCAACAAAGCTTTGCGACTATGGGCCCTCGCCAGAGAGCATCAGATTCATCTCCTTGCGGTGTATCTGCCAGGCATTCAAAACTCTTGGGCAGACAGATTCAGTCGAGTTCTGCTTCCACACGAATGGTCTCTCCATGCAGACCAGGTAGCAAAAAGTTTTCAAATTTGGGGAACTACGGACATTTAACTCTTTGCAAGTCCGTTGAATGCCAATCTTCCCCGGTTCTGTTCCATAATTCCGGCTCAGGGTTCTCAGGCCAGGGATGCTTTCCTCCTTCATTGGTTTCAGGACTTCCTATATGCCTTTCCACCCATTCCCCTAATTCCCAAAACCCTATTCAAGCTTCAAAGAGACAAAGGCCACATGATTCTCATAGCTCCACATTGGCCATGGCAGGTGTGGTACCCTCTGCTCCTGCATCTCTCTCAAGCTCCATCTCTGGAGTTATGTTCTGCTCCATATCTCCTATCTCAGGAGGACGGGATGATGTGGCATCCCAATCCCCACTCTCTGCATCTCAGGGCCTGGTTGCTGAGAGCCTAGACCTTCATGGTCTTAACCTTTCTCAACAAGTAAGGGATGTCCTTTGTGCTTCCAGGAAACCTTCCACAAAATGTTCTTATGCTTTCAAGTGGAAAAGGTTTTCTATATGGTGTTCGCAAAAGGGTCTTCACCCCTCTGCGATACCTCTGGAATCATTACTGGAGTATCTCCTTCATTTATCTAATGCAGGACTTAAGACTAACTCAGTAAGAGTCCATTTAAGTGCTATTTCAGCTTCTTTAAAGCCTTTAAATGGACAACCTATTTCCTCTCATAGCAAGATTTATGAGGGGCCGCCTTCTAACTAAGCCTCCCATTAGGTCACCTCCATTGGCATGGGACCTGAATCTGGTTCTTGGGCAGCTCATGAAGCCGCCTTTTGAACCTTTAGCTACTACCTCCTTGAAATTCCTTTCCGGGAAAGTTATGTTTCTCATTGCAAGCACATCAGCACGTCGCATCAGTGAATTGCAAGCATTAGTTGCTGATCCTCCTTACACGAGGTTCCATCATGATAAGGTAGTCCTTAGGACTCATCTACACTTTATGCCAAAGGTGGTCTCACCTTTTCATTTAAACCAGGCGGTTTACCTGCCTGTATTTTTTCCAAGGCCTCATGCTTCAAATGCAGAAAGGAATCTTCATACTTTGAACTGTAAAAGAGCACTTGCCTTTTACTTACAGAGGACACAGCAACATAGAAGGTCCTCCCAACTCTTTGTTGCTTTCGATCCTTCTCATTTGGGACTTCCAGTCTCCAAGAGAACATTGTCCAACTGGATTGCACAGTGTATTTCTTTTGCCTATCAGAGTAAGAACCTTCCTCTGGAAGGCCATGTCACAGCTCACAATGTGAGAGCCAGGGCAGCCTCAATGGCTCATCTACACTCTGTGTCTATTGACGACTTCTGTCGAGCAGCTACTTGGGCCTTGGTTCATACCTTCACAGCCCATTACTGCTTAGACAAGGACTCCCACTGGGATGCCTTGTTTGGTCAGGCTGTTCTAGGACAACTGTTCCATACTTAATCAACTCCTATCCACCTTTCCCGGTAGGATGCCAGAGATCCATGGGGGGAAGTGGAGCCCTTTTCACAGGGGTACACAACTTCTGGGGTCTCTCCCTGGCATCTGTAGCTAGGGAGTCCCCATATGTGAAGACTACATTCCTGCTTGTTCTTGGAGATAGAATAGTTACTCACCTGTAACAGGTGATCTCCGGGAACAGCAGGAATTTAGTCTTCACAACCCACCCACCTTCCCTAGGAGTTGTATCTCTCTATCTCTCTTTCCCTTTCCCTCTCTCTCTCTTTGTTTTATCTTTAAAACTCAACTGGAGAGAGGCAGTTGGGAAAGGCAGGAAGGCAGCACGCAGGCGCTGTGGGATGCTCCCAAAAGCTTTCTAATTGGACACTGGGGAGCGTTCCCGCGCAGGCTCTGTCTGTACCAACGATACCCATATGTGAAGACTAAATTCCTGCTGTTCCCGGAGATCACCTGTTACAGGTGAGTAACTATGCTATATCCTAGGTCCCTTTTAATAATGGTTTATGGACTTTTCCTCCAGGAACTTGTCCACATCTTTTTTAAACCCAGCTACACTACAGCTTTTAGTACATCCTCCGGTAACAAATTCCAGAATTTGATTACACGTTGAGTGAAAAAAATATTTTCTCTTATTAGTCTTAAATAGGTTACCCTGTAGCTTCATTGCATATCCCCTAGTCTTTCTATATTCTGATGACATAAACTATCGATCTACTTTTACCTATTCCACTGCATTCATTAATTTATAGACCTCTATCATATCTCCCCTCAGCTGTCTCTTTTCCAGGTTGAAGAGTCCTAACCTTTTTAGCCTCTCTTCATAGGGGTATCCTTCCATCCCCTTTACCATTTTGGTGGCTCTTCTCTGTACCTTTTCTAATAACGCTATATCCTTTTTAAGATAAAGCGACCAGAATTGCACACAATATTCAAGGTGCGGTCATACCATGGAATGATACAGAGGCATTATAATAGCCTTTCTTTTCTTTTCCATTCCTTTCCTTATGATACCTAGCATTCTATTTGCTCTCTTGGCCACCGTTGCACACTGGGAAGAGGGTTTTAACATGTTATCCATCATGACACCTAAATCTTTTTCCTGGGTGGTGGTTCCTAATGTAGAACCTTGCATCGTGTAACCATAGTTTGGGTTGTTCTTTCCTAGGTGCATAACTTTGCACTTGTCCACATTAAATTTCATCTGTCATTTGCATGCCCACCCAGTCTTCCAATTTATCAATATCCTCTTGTAATTTTCCACAATATTCATGGGTTTTAACAACTTTAAATAGTTTTATGTCATTTTCAAATTTGATAGCTTCACACGATATTCCCTTTTCCAGGTCATTTATGAATGTCAAAAGGAGCGAACCCAGCACAGATCCCTGGGGTACTCCACTATTGACCTTTCTCCATTGGGAAAATTGGCCATTTAGCCCTACCCCCTCTGCTTTCTATGTTTTAACCAGTTCCCGATCCACAATAGTACACTGCCTCCTATCCCATGACTTTTTAGTTTTGCCAAAAGTCTCTGATGAGAGACCTTATCAAAGGCTTTCTGAAAGTCCAGATACACTATATCAACCGACTCACCTTTGTCTACCTGTTTATTCACGCCTTCAGAAAAACATATTAGATTAGTAAGACAAGATCTTCCTTGTCTAAAGCCAGATTGGCTGTCTCCCATTAAGCCATGACTATCTACATGTTCAGTAATTTTGTTATTTATGATGGTTTCTACCATTTTTCCCGGTACTGACGTCAGGCTCACCGGTCTGTGGTTTCCTGGATCACCCCTGGAACCCTTTAAAAAATTGGCATTACATTGGCCATTCTCCAATCTTCAGGTATTACAGATGATTTTAATGAAGGTTCAGAGATTACTAATAGCAAGTCTGCAATCTCCTATTTCAGTTCTTTCAACACCCTTGGATGTATACCATCCGGTCCAGGTGATTTGCTACTCTTCAGTTTATCAAATAGTTGTAAAACATCATCTCCAGGAACAAGCAGGAATGTAGTCATCACATATGGGTAACGTTCCCCAGCGTCCAATTAGAAAGCTTTTGGGAGCATCCCACAGCACCTGCGTGCTGCCTTCCTGGCTTTCCCAACTGCCTCTCTCCAGTTCTTCTTTTTCCGTGGAGCCAGCAGGTCGTGTTCCTGTCACCGCAGAAGAATTCTTTTTTATTTATTTCTTTTTTGTGGTCGCGTCTGCCTTCCTCGACGCTTTACTGGTACCGCCGTTTTTTCTTATTATTATTTCTGTCTTAAAAAAAAATATATATATATATTTCTTTTTCTTTCTCTTCAGGTGCATGCACCTTTTTTGGCCTTAGGCCCAAAAACATTTCCTTACCATGGAGAAACCTGCCTCAGGTTTCAAAAAGTGCACCAAGTGTGGCGGTACCATTTCCGTCACCGACACACATGAATGGTGTCTAAAATGTTTAGGTCCTGACCACTCCATCACAGATTGTATGTCCTGCGCCATGATGTCTAAAAGAGGTCGGCAGAACCGAGCTGCTAAGCTCAGTACCCTGTTTCCCTCTGATGCAGCTTTGGTGGCATCGACGTCTTCCAGGGCTGCTTCTTCCTCCCGTGGATCTCAGGTAACTAAACATAAGTCCAGCCGGTCCTCAAAGGGTAGATTTCCTTCTAAGCATCAAGATGCCTCTGGCGTTGCCCTTGAGGATTCTGCACCGGCAAAATTACCCCGGCGGGAGGCTTTGGCTTCCAAAGCATTATCGGGGTTCCAGGATGTTCTCGAGGCCTCGACCTCGGCAGAACTACTGGTGCCATGCTCTGGGGTACTGGCGGTCTCCTCCGGTACCGACATCCAGGCATTGGCAGTGTCGATAGACCAGAGAGTCCTGGCTATTGAGCGCAGTCTGGCGACTATCTCCAGGAACAAGCAGGAATGAGTCCTCACATATGGGTGCGTCGGAACCGACGGAGCCTGCGCGGGAAAGCTCCCCAGCTTTCCAGAAAGGAAGCTTTTGGGGCCTCCCACAGCGCATGCGCGCTGCCTTCCCGCCTTCCTGACCAACTCTCCTCAGTTCTTCTTTTTCCGCGGAGCCAGCAGGTCGTGTTCCTGTCACCGCTGAAGAAATTGTTATTTTAATTTGTTTCTTTGACCGCGTGTCTGCCTTCCCCGATTCCAGACCGGTACCGCCGGTCCTTTTTTCGTTTATTTAAAAAAAAAAAATATATATATAATTACTTTTTCTGCACTTGGTGTATTTTTTCTGTGAGGCCTCTAGGCCTTCTCAGGTCTCCCTCATGGAAAAACCAGCTTCTGGTTTTAAAAAATGCACTAAGTGTACCGGTACTATTTCAGTTACAGACACCCATGAGTGGTGTCTTAAATGTTTGGGACCCGACCATTCCATTCCGGATTGTCCATCCTGCTCTCTGATGTCCAAAAGGGGCTTACAGAACAGAGCAGCTAAATTTCATATGCTGTTTTCTACCGATACTCCAGCATCAACATCCTCCAGGTCTTCTTCTCCTGATGGATCTCAGGTAACCAAACATTCTTCGGGCAAGTCCTCAAAAGGCAAATCTCCCTCTAAGCAGCGAGAGGCCCTTGCAATTGACCCTGAGGACCCTGCCCCAGCCAAACAACCCCGGCGGGAAGCTCCGGCTTCCAAAGCTCCTCCTATGGGGTTACAGGTAGACATCGATGGCACGGCCTCGACCGATCTCCTGTTAGACTGCTCTGGGGTACCGGCTAACACCGGTACCGCCGACTTCCAGGCAGTTGTGGCGGCTATGGGTACTACGGTACAATCCATGCAGCAGGCCTTACTGACTTTCATTAATGCTGCACCGCCATCGGTACCGCGACAATCGGTTCCGACTCCGATTCCGGTACTGCAACCGATACCGGTACCCAGAGCATCTACTTCCAGTAGCATGCCGGTTCCGGTCTCCGGTTCCGGAGCTTTCTTCGATACCGCTCCGATTCCCGGTACCCCCGATGTCGGTACCGATCGGTACGCGTATCGATCTCTGGAAGCAAATAGACGATACTTTGAATCCTCTGAAGATTCTGATACATCAGATGATTCTGCTGACGTCTCTTTTACTCTTCCTGAGGAGCCCTCTTCTCCAAAAAGGAGAATGTCTCCTCCAGAGGATTTGTCCTTTCAAGACTTCATTATTGAAGTAGCTAAAGGACTCTCTATATCTGAAAAGGAACCTAGAGCAAAAAAATTAGATATTTTAGGATACTCTAAGGTTCCCAAAGAGGCAGCCACCTTACCCATACATGAAATTCTTCATTTGTGGGAGGCTCCTCTCACCCTTTTTCCACATTCTCGACGTTTGGACACCATGTATCGGGTTCCTCCTTCTCCTGGTTTTCAAAAAACTCAGCTTCCTCACCACTCTATTGTGGTGAAGTCTGCTATGAAAAAGATAAAGAGTACCAAAAGACACACTTCTACCCCTCCAGGAAGAGAATGTAGGACTCTGGATGCTTTTGGGAGAAAAATCTTCCAAGCTAGCATGCTTATTGCCAGAATCAATTCATACAGCCTCTATATGGGCATGTTTTTGAAAGAGATTGCATTAAAGATACGTCAGTTTCTCCCCTTTATCCCAGAGGATAAACAAGAGGAATTCCTTCTTTTGCTAAAGCACACTCAAGATGTTTCAAGGTTCTCCAACAGAGCAGCCTTTGACTCTTTTGAGGGGGCAAGCAGAGCCTCTGGCATTGCCATAGCTGCTCGCAGATTAGCTTGGCTCCAGGCCTCTGATTTGGAACCCTGGGTACAAGAAGGCTTGGGCAATCTGCCCTGTACAGGTGAAAATCTGTTTGGCAAGGAGTGGCATATCAAAGCCACTCAAATGGATGCAGAGAATGCTGCTTTAGATAGACTTTCTAAGTCTACCTCTACCCCTGCCAAGAAAAACCTTTTAAGAAAACTTTCTTTAAAAAGACCAGATTTTCCACACATACTGGCCAGCAATCTTCCCAAGTTCGCTTTGCTCCTAAGCGTCAGCAAACTAAACAGGCCAGAACAAAGTCTACAGGGGCTGCTACAATCCAGCAGTCCCAACCTCCTCAGGGTTTTTGACTTGATTCTAGAGAACTTAACCTTTCTGGCTCTGCAACAGCCAGAACCTCTCACCATTCCAGGAAAGTTAGCTCATTTTGCTCCCAGATGGGAACAAATCACATCAGAACCGTGGACCCTCTCTATCATCAGAGAGGGCTACAAACTACATTTCTCCAGCCTTCCTCCCCATGCCATGGTGAGACAATTCAATTCTCCCCCATCTCTCCTGTACCTGTTGGGCCAGGAGGTGACCACTCTTCTCGCCCAAAACGCAATAGAAGAGGTTCCTCTTCCTCAACAAGGGTCAGGTTTCTACTCCCCTTATTTTCTCATTCCCAAGAAAACAGGAGGGTACAGACCCATTCTGGATCTCAGAGAATTGAACAAATTCCTATACAAAGAGAAATTCAAAATGCTTTCTCTAGGTACTCTCCTTCCATACCTACAGAGTCAGGACTGGCTTTGTTCTCTAGATCTCAAGGATGCGTACACACATATACTCATCCATCCATCCCACAGAAAATTCCTACGGTTTCTGTTCCAGGGAAAACATTTCCAATACAGAGTACTCCCCTTCGGTCTAGCCTCTGCTCCAAGGGTATTTACCAAATGCATGGCAATAGTAGCTGCATTTCTACGCACTCTGGGGATCTTTGTCTTCCCGTACCTGGACGACTGGCTCATCCAAGCTCCATCTCAGTCCGAGGCTCAGACTTCCCTGGACCACACCAGACGCATACTGCAGTATCTGGGACTTGTCATCAATCTGCCAAAGTCTCAACTCACCCCTACTCAGTCCCTAGAATTCATAGGGACCTGGCTAGATACTACCACTGCAAGGGCCTATCTTCCTCAGGCCCGTTGCCACCGTCTAGTGCACTTGGCCTCTCAAATTCAGTCCAGAAGCCACTTGACTGCCAGAGAGATGCTACAACTGCTAGGCCACATGGCATCCACAGTTCATGTGGTGCCTTATGCTCGCCTACATATGAGAGCAGCTCAATGGACCTTGTCCACCCAGTGGACCCAAGCATCAGACCAAATAGCAACCTCACAACGTCTTTTTTGGTCTCTCCAATGGTGGATATCCACTCAAAATCTGTTGTTGGGGGCCCCCTTCCAACCTTTGTTACCCCAAGCGACTCTCACTACAGATGCCTCCCAAACAGGTTGGGGAGCTCATCTCCAAGACCTCTTCACTCAGGGCATTTGATCTCCACAGGAGACCACCCTTCATATCAACCTTTTGGAGCTGCGAGCAATTTTCCTTGCTCTCAAGGTCTTTCATACCCTCCTCATCAACATGACAGTCTTTGTTCATACCAACAATCAAGTAGCCATGTTCTACATAAACAAACAAGGAGGGACTGGCTCTCTGTCGCTTTGCAACGAAGCTCTAAAACTGTGGGCCTTCGCCAGAGAGCATCGGATCCATCTCCTGGCAGTGTACCTCCCAGGAATCCAAAACTCTTGGGCAGACAGACTCAGTCGAGTTCTGCTTCCACACGAATGGTCCCTGCACAGGGATCAGGTACTCAGAATCTTTCAGGAATGGGGGACCCCGGACATAGACCTCTTTGCAAGTCCGTACAATGCCAAACTTCCCCGGTTCTGTTCCAGGATTCCGTGTCAGGGAGCTCAGGCCAAGGATGCCTTCCTCCTTCATTGGGGTCAGGCCTTCCTATATGCCTCTCCACCCATTCCCTTGATTCCCAAGACTCTATTCAAACTTCAGAGGGATCAAGGATCCATGATCCTCATAGCTCCACGCTGGCCACGCCAAGTGTGGTACCCTCTACTTCTGCATCTCTCCCAGACACCCTCCCTGGATCTGGGAGCTGCTCCAGACCTTCTGTCTCAAGAGGAGGGGACTTTGTGGCACCCAAACCCCAAGTCCCTTCACCTCAGAGCTTGGTTACTGAAGGCCTAGACCTTCAAGACTTGAATCTTTCTCAACAGGTGAAGGATGTCCTCCATGCATCGAGGAAACCTTCCACCAGGCGTTCTTATGCTTTTAAATGGAAAAGATTTTCAATTTGGTGTGCTGACAAAGGTCTTAACCCTCTAGCACTACCTTTGAATTCTTTACTCGAATATCTCCTGCATCTTTCTAACGCAGGACTTAAAACCAATTCTGTAAGGATCCATTTGAGTGCTATTGCAGTATCTCTTCAGCCTATCAATGGACAATCTGTTTCCTCTCATCCTCTTATTGCAAGATTCATGAGAGGTCTAACTTTAACTAAACCTCCCATTCGGCCTCCTCCGGTAGCATGGGACTTAAACGTAGATCTTGGTCAGCTTATGAAGCCACCCTTTGAACCCTTAGCCACTACCTCCTTAAAATTCCTTTCCTGGAAAGTCATTTTCCTTCTTGCAATCTCTTCTGCTCGCCGCATCAGTGAACTGCAGGCTTTAGTGGCTAATCCACCTTATACAAGGTTCCATCATGATAAGGTAGTCCTTAGGACAAATCCCCACTTTATGCCTAAAGTGGTCTCACCTTTTCATCTTAATCAAGAGGTATATCTACCTGTATTTTTTCCAGCTCCTCATGCATCAAATGCAGAGAGGAACCTTCATACTCTAGACTGTAAAAGAGCTCTTGCCTTTTACCTCCACAGGACACAGCAACATCGAAAGTCTTCTCAACTTTTTGTTGCTTTTGATCCTTCTCATTTAGGACTTCCAGTCTCAAAAAGAACACTGTCCAATTGGATTGCTCAGTGTATTTCTTTTGCTTATCAGAGTAAGAACCTTTCTCTGGAAGGCCATGTCACAGCTCACAATGTGAGGGCCATGGCCACCTCTATGGCTCATCTTCATTCTGTATCCATCGACCAGATCTGTCGAGCAGCCACCTGGGCCTCGGTTCATACCTTCACAGCCCATTACTGCTTGGACAAGGACTCCCGCCGGGATGCCTTGTTTGGTCAGGCTGTCCTCAGACACCTGTTCCATTCTTAAACAACTCCTGCCCTCCGTCCCTTAATGGATGCCTGAGATCCATAGGAAGACGAGGAAGCTTTCAGGGTCTCATACCCTTGGGGATCTCCCAGGCATCTTAGCTGGGTAGTCCCCATATGTGAGGACTCATTCCTGCTTGTTCCTGGAGATAGCAGAGTTACTTACCTGTAACAGGTGATCTCTGGGAACAGCAGGAATTAGTCCTCACAACCCACCCACCTCCCCTAGGAGTTGTATCTCTCTCTCTCTCTCTCTTTCCTTTCCTCTCTCTATTGTCTCAGCTTTAAACTCGAACTGAGGAGAGTTGGTCAGGAAGGCGGGAAGGCAGTACGCATGCGCTGTGGGAGGCCCCAAAAGCTTCCTTTCTGGGAAGCTGGGGAGCTTTCTCGCGCAGGCTCCGTCGGTTCCGACGTACCCATATGTGAGGACTAATTCCTGCTGTTCCCAGAGATCACCTGTTACAGGTAAGTAACTGTGCTTTCCTTGCGGCATCGATGCCCTCGGAACCGCGACAGAAACTTACACCGGTACCGGCCCTGGCATCGGCATCGGTATCGGTATCGGTACCGATACTGATAGCATTGACATCGGCATCAGTGTCTGCTTTGCCGGTACCCAGTCATCCGATGACCTCCGGTACCGATACCCCGGTACCGGTTACTCCCGGTACGGACTTCGGTCGGTACGGGTATCGGGCTCTTCAAGAGCATCCGGACAGACGGTACTTCGAGTCCTCAGAAGAATCTGAGGATTCTGACAGTTCTGTCGATGCAGCGATGCTTCTCCCAGAGGAGCCCTCCTCCCCTAAACGCAGGATGTCTCCTCCAGAGGATATTTCCTTCCAGGATTTTATCAGGGACGTGGCTCCGTGGCCTGTCCATTACTGTGGCCCCTGAAACGGAGCCAAGGGCCAAGGAGTTGGAAATTTTACAATATCCCAAAACTCCTAAGGAGGTAGCTACCTTGCCCATTCATGAGATTTTATATGATCTCATGTTAAGGATGTGGGAGACACCTCTCACCACCTCTCCTCATTCTCGCAGACTGGATACTATGTATCGAGTCCCTCCTTGTACTGGTTTCCATTAGACTCAGCTTCCTAACCACTCTATTGTAGTGGAATCAGCTATGAGAAGGATCAAGAGTGCAAAGAGACATGCCTCTAATCCTCCAGGATGTGAGTACAGAACCCTGGATGCTTTTGGACGTCAGGTCTTCCAAGCTTCCATGCTTTCTGCCAGGATCAGTTCCGATAGTCTCTACATGGGAATGTTCCTGAAGGAGGTCACAGATGATTTAGAGTCTTTAAGTCCTATTCTTCCTGAGGATAGAAGACAGGATTTTCTCACTTTGGTTAAACATGCCCAAGATGTTTCTAAGTTTGCCAACCGTGCAGCCTTTGACTGCTTTGAGTGCATAAGCAGAATCTCGGCTATTGCCATAGGTGCATGTAGAATTGCTTGGCTCCAGGCATGTGATCTAGAGATCTGGGTACAAGACAAATTGGAAAATATCCCTTGTACTGGTGAGAACCTGTTTGGTAAAGATTGGCAGGAAAAGGCCAATGAAATGGATGCTGAAAATTCCACCTTGGATAGACTTTCCAAGTCCACTGCTGATCCTGCTAGAAAGAAATTGTTCAAGAAACCATTCTTTTCTAAAAAGAAACAATTATCTCCAGGAACAAGCAGGAATGAGTCTTCACATATGGGTACGTCGGTACCGACGGAGCCTGCACGGGAATGCTCCCCAGCATCCAATCAGAAAGCTTTTGGGAGCATCCCTCGCACCTGCGCGCTGACTTCCCGCCTTTCCCACTGCCTCTCCTCAGTTTTCGTTTTTCCGCGGAGCCGACAGGACGTCGTCCTGTCACCGCAGAAACTTTTTTCTTTAAAATTATTATTTCCTTGTTTTCTTGTGGTCGCGGCTGTCTTTCCCGCCGATACCGGTACCGCCAGTGCTTTATTCTTTTCTTTTCCAAACTTAGAGAAATTTTTTTCTCCTCAGTTTTTGTCTTAACCTTTTGGGCCTACCAGGCCTCTCCAACATGGAGCCTTCTTCCCCTAAGAAGTGCCTTCACTGTGGAAACATAGTTTTCTTTTTAGACTCCAATGCTTGGTGTCTAACCTGTTTGGTTCCTGACCCTTTTTCCCCTGATAAGACCTTCCCTTTTTTGAGTTTCCCTCGATGCCGTTTTTCCTCCTGAGGTGAGGACACCGGTTTATTCTTCTCTCCAGGATCAGGTAACCCACAAACAGTCTGTTAAGACTAGCCAATTCTTGAAGGGTAAGTCTCATGCCCAGTATGATGACGGCTCCGGCCTTGCCCTCAAGACCCCATTGGCAATAAAACCCCGGCGGGAGTCTTCAGGCTCCAAAGCATTTACGGGGTTTCAGGTTGTTCCTGGGGCTCACCCCCCACAGAACATACCTGAGCCATGCTCGGGGGTGGTATCCGCTTCGAGCGGTACCGATCCCCCGGCATCGGCACCGGTGTCGAGTGTTCCACTCTTCACCAGGGATTGTCATCTGGTGTCCTCGGTACCTTCGGGGCCGATCGATACGACCCAGATTGACTTTCCTGTATCTTCGCCATGCTCGGGGTTGGTATCGGCTTCGAGCGGTACCGATACCCCGACATCGGCGCCGGTGTCGAGTGTTCCTCTCTTCACCGGGCATCGTCTTCGGACGTCCTCGGTACCTTCGGAACCGATCGATACGACTCCGATTGACTTTCCTGTATCGGCATCGCCGATACCACCACCAACGTCGGTACCTTCTAGACATGCATCGATAGACTCGCTCGCTTCGATGCCGAGTCTAGAATCGATATCCAGTCTAGATGACTTGGTTCCGACGCGTTTCGGAACCGATCCATATCGTTTCCAACTACGCAGTACCGAGGATATTCACCAAGGCTGTCTGGCTACCTCGGTACCGCTTCAGCAGCCCCCGATTACTGCTTCAATGACATTATCGTCTCCGATACCGGTATCGATGTCGATTCCTGCAGTTCTATCGGTGCCATCGATCCTTTCTGTGCCTAGTTTGGAATCGATACCGGGCACTGACGATGCAGTACTAACTGCCTCGAATCAGAACTGTCAGTATCACTTTCCATCTAGCAGGATTCTTTTTCTGCACCAGTCCACTATCTCTTCTGGTGCTCAAGCTGTTCCTTCAACCTCAGCTTACCCAGGAATAGTTTCCATTGGAGATCCTTCTTTTCAGAAATTTCTCCTTGACATGGCAACCTTTCTTGCCATTCCTATTCCTGGCTCTGCTCTTAACCAAGATCCTGCAGAAAAGGAAAATATAATGCTTCCTTTACATCATTCTTTGCAGGATCTTCTTCTGAAGATTTGGGAATCACCTTTAAAGGTTCCTTCGCCTTCTACAGCCACTAATGTTCTGTATCAGGTGCCTCCCTCTCCGGGGTTTCAAAAAAAACAACTTCCACATCATTCCATTGTAGTGGAATCAGCAATGAGGAAGGTAAGAAGCAAGAAGAAGCATTCTTCTTATCCGCCAGGTCGTGCATCTAAAGCACTTGATGCCTTTGGACGTCAAACCTTCCAAACTTCTATGCTGGCTTCAAGAATTATTTCATATATTTTTATATGAGTCTGACACTTCAGGAAGTCACAGAGAAATTATCTCTTTTGTCCCCTTTTTTGTCAGAGCCTAAAGCCACTGACTATTCCTTGCTTCTTAATCATAGCAGGAATATCTCTTGGTTTCTTTCTCGTGCTTCTCTAGACTCTTTTGAGTCTGTTAGCAGGTCCTCTACTATTGCCATTGGAGCACGTCGTAAAGCCTGGCTGCAAGCTTCAGACTTGAGCGGATGGGCACAACATACACTGGGTAATTCTCCTTGTACTGGAGAAAATCTCTTCAATAGAGAGGCTTTACGTCAGGTTGCTCATTGCTCCACTGACTTCCCTGGTTCTGGAAACCATCCTAAGCCTTCTTTTTCCCCAGGACGTAGGAAATGTCCTACCAAACCTTCTTTCCCTAAGAAAAGAAGGTTTCACCCTTCTCCTGCCCATCCTCCAGATGTACCCAAGCAAGGGACATCTCATCCTAGTCTGAAGTCTCCAGACTCTAACCAGTCTAATCATAACCAGGAACCATAGGTTCCTGTATGTTGCAATCTACAGTTAACTTCTTTTTAGCAGAAGTTTATTCTTCAAACTCTACACTGTTTTTTTCTTTTCAGTATGAACATAAGAACATAAGATATGCCATACTGGGTCAGACCAAGGTCCATCAAGCCCATTATTCTGTTTCCAACAGTGGCCAATCTAGGTCATATTTATTTATTTATTTATTTCTCTTATATACCGCGCTCTTAATTCAGTGCGGTTTACATATGAACAAATATAAACACAATGGTACAAGCAGCATTGGTTTTTTACATAGAACAAGGTACTGCTATGTACCTAGCAGTTTCCCCAAGAGACACAAGTTCCACAATGCTTGTACTGGGTCAAGCATTGATATCTTCGGTCACTTCTTAATAATGGTTTATGGACCTTTCCTCCAGGAACTTGTCCAAACCTTTTTTAAACCCAGCTACACTAACAGCCTTTACTACATCCTCCGGTAACAAATTCCAGAGTTTGATTACACGTTGAGTGAAAAAATATTTTCTTTTATTAGTCTTAAATAGTTTACCCTGTAGCTTCATTGCATGTCCCCTAGTCTTTCTATATTCTGATAACGTAAACAATCGATCTACGTTTACCCGTTCCACTCCGTTCATTAATTTATAGACTTCTATCATATCTCCCCTCAGCCGTCTCTTTTCCAGGTTAAAGAGCCCTAACCTTTTTAGCCTTTCCTCATAGGAGTATCCTTCCATCCCCTTTACCATTTTGGTGGCTCTTCTCTGAACCTTTTCTAAAATCGCTATATCCTTTTTAAGATACGGCGACCAGAATTGCACACAATATTCAAGGTGCGGTCTCACCATGGAACGATATAGAGGCATTATAATATCTTTTGTTTTATTTTCCATTCCTTTCCTTATCATACCTAGCATTCTATTTGCTCTCTTGGCTGCCGCTGCACACTGGGCCGAGGGTTTTAACATGGTATCCACAATGACACCTAAATCTTTTTCCTGGGTGGTGGTTCCTAATGTGGAACCTTGCATCGTGTAACCATAGTTTGGGTTGTTCTTCCCTAGGTGCATAACCTTGCACTTGTCCACATTAAATTTCATCTGCCATTTTGATGCCCAGTCTTCCAATTTAACAAGATCCTCTTGCAATTTTTCACAATCCTCTTGGGTTTTAACAACTTTAAATAGTTTTGTGTCATCTGCAAATTTGATAACCTCTCTCGTTATTCCACTTTCCAGGTCATTTATGAATATATCAAAAAGCAGCGGACCCAGCACAGATCCCTGGGGTACACCACTATTCACCTTTCTCCATTGGGAAAATTGGCCATTTAGCCCTACCCTCTGCTGTCTATATTTTAACCAGTTCCTGATCCACAATAGTACACTGCCTCCTATCCCATGACTCTTTAGTTTTGCCAAAAGTCTCTGATGAGGGACCTTGTCAAAGGCTTTCTGAAAGTCCAGATTAGTAAGACAAGATCTTCCTTGTCTAAAGCCATGTTGGCTGTCTCCCATTAGGTCGTGACTATCTACATGCTGAGTAATTTTATTCTTTATGATGGTTTCTACCATTTTTCCCGGTATGCTAAGCTGTTAGGATACTTTTGTCGATGGGTTACAGAATTCTCCCCTTCTTACTACTATGAAGGGAGGTTACAACTATCCCATGATAGTTTCTGTCCCCACATGGACATTCTTTCCTTCAGCTGACTTACCATATGGTAAGTCACCTTCCAACCCCCTCTCTTCCAGGGTTTCCCCTGCTTGAGTTGGTACCATACTGAAACACTTCTCTTTCCTTCCAGTGTAGACTTTTTGTTATCCTTCAATGCATGCTCTGAACAACTCATCAGACAGGGACGTGAATATCTCCGCTCCCTTTGTCTGTTTTCTCTCTGTTTTTATACAGGAGAATCCCCTCTGCTGTTTTTTTCAGTTGCTGTGCATGCAGGAGTTCCAGTGACTACTTTAATGCTCATTGCAAGCTACTTTCAACTATCTTGCATAATACTATTCACTGCAGGTTTTCTTCTTCTAGCCATATCTTTACCTAGGATGTGGCAACACATCTGACTTCTGTCAGTTTTATCTCATAATTCTCCTGCACAATGCTCTCTGCAATCTTCAGAGAAGCTTTCTACTATGGGCCCTTGCTACAGAGCATTGAACTTTGTCTCTGAGGGTTTTCCATATAATAGAAAAAGCTTATATAGTCATTCCATGGCTATATAGGTTTTTTATACCCTCTTGTCTCCTGTTGTGATACAGAAGACAAACTTTTTCTGCGTGAATGTCCAAGGAGTTCCCAATCTGGCAGGAATCTACCCCTTTTTTCCTTACAGCTTGGCATTATGCTTTTCTGCTCCACTTGGACAACGCATACTCTTGTAGTGTACATGATACCCCTGAGTCCCTTGGCTGGGTCATCCTGGTGTCTTAGTCTATGCGTTTTTTTGTCCTTTGGACATGTCAGAGTCCTAAAGTACTCCTGACGTGCTCTTACCAGACTGCTATTATCCTCTCTTTTTCACGCAACTATACTGGTTATTCCACTGAACTACATTCCTGCACCGCAGAAATAGATTCTCTATATATCTTCAGGTGGTTTTCACCCCCTTATTTTTAGATGAATCTTTTCCCATCACATTCCCCATGTGAATGTTTTTGTGGGGCTCAGTTGCAGGCATGTATCCTCAGACTTATATTCATGTATATATATATGTCCTATACATACATGTTTTTGTAATCTGTGTGGGCATAAGCCATGCCCATCTATATCTATATATATCACATATCTAGACATATATGCACATATGTATAGATATGTATGTATCTCCCTCTATATATATATATATATATATATATATATATATATATATATATATATATATATATGACCATTGGGAGATGTCCATAGGACCCTAGGTATTACCTACTATCTCCCTAACTGTCTGTGCTATAAAGGTTTTACCTTCTTAAGGGGTCCAGACAGTCAACTTGCCTATTCTCATACGGCTCAGTAAGTGGGAGGGGTTATACACACAATTACTGCTGTGACGTCAACAGCTTCTATTTTTGTTATACATCTCCCTGTCTATGAAGTATCAAACTTTAATGTCTTCCTATCTCTTACCAGCTAGGAAAGACAGTGTACATCTTCAGTATTTCTGAGTACACTTCTGTTCTCCTTGGGAATAGGGGCTTTTTTCCATACCCCCTCTTCCCTTCCGGACTGGGCTAAATCTCCAGATCGGTCAGTCTTCTTCTTTTAGTCCTCAATGTTAATAACTCTGTACCTAAAAGAGTTTTCAGCTTTTTCCCATAAAGCTTTCCATTGAAGACCTGCCGTTCTTCTCCTACTCCAGTTGACACCTGGGTCACCTGCCCATTCCAGGTTTGGAACTTCATCCTCACTGCTGTAAAGTTACCTTGAGGATTCCGCTACTGCATTTACAGTACACTCCATCACAATTCTACTTCCTACAATCCAGTAGGTAAGCTCTATATTGTACTAGTTCATTAAATTTTTTAATGATACTTGGCATACATTCTAAAGACTCATTTTTTCTTTAGTCTTTAGATTCGCTGTTCCTTTACAGCTCTTCTCTATTCAACTCCTACCCCCCTCCCCTAGGAGTTGTATCTATCTATCTCCTTTCCTCTTTCTCTCCTTCTGTCTCAGCTATGAAACTCAACTGAGGAGAGGCAGTGGGAAAGGTGGGAAGTCACCGCGCAGGCGCGAGGGATGCTCCCAAAAGCTTTCTGATTGGATGCTGGGGAGCATTCCCGTGCAGGCTCCGTCGGTACCGACGTACCCATATGTGAAGACTAATTCCTGCTGTTCCCAGAGATCACCTGTTACTGGTAAGTAACTGTGCTTTACAGGTAAGTAACTGTGCTTTATCCTGCTTATGTTCAGCAGGGACGTTCTGCAGGTCAGCTTGCCAGGAAAGCTCAGCAACCACCCAAACAGAAGAAAGCAAAGACTGCTAGGCCTCAACCGGCCCAGCAGGCTCAGCCTCCACAGGGCCTTTGACTCTCAGCTAGAGAACTTAGCCTTCCTGCTTCTCGGGGGACCAGAGCCTTCCACCATTCCAGGAAGGTTATTTCATTTTGCCCCCAGATGGGGGCAAATAACAGCAGAGCACTGGACACTCTCCATCATAAAGGAGGGGTACAAGCTTCATTTTTCAAGCATGCCCCCTCACACAATAGTAAAGCAGTTCAATTCTCCGACCTCTCTCATCAACCTGTTAGGTCAGGAGGTCACTATCCTTCTTGCCCAAGGTGCAATAGAAGAAGTACCCATTCATCAGCAGGGTACAGGGTTCTATTCCCCTTATTTTCTTATCCCAAAGAAAACAGGGGGTTACAGACCTATCTTAGACCTCAGAGAATTGAACAAATTCCTTGTCAAGGAGAAATTCAAGATGATTTCTCTCGGATCTCTGCTGCCATACCTTCAGAGTCAGGATTGGCTTTGTTCTCTAGATCTCAAGGATGCGTACACTCATGTCCTCATCCATTCAACCCACAGAAGGTTCCTTCGGTTCCTTTTTCAGCAAAAGCACTACCAATACAGGGTGCTTCCTTTTGGCCTGGCCTCAGCACCAAGGGTGTTCACGAAATGCATGGCTTTAGTAACAGCATTTCTCCGCACTCTAGGGATATTCGTCTTCCCTTATTTAGATGACTGGCTCATTCGAGCACCAACAGAGTCAGAGGCCAGGACTTCTCTATCCTGCACAATGTGTATCCTTCAGTATTTAGGGCTGGTAATAAACATTCCAAAATCCAGTCTAACTCCCACTCAGTCTTTAGAGTTCATAGGAGCTTTGCTGGATACCAAAAAGGCAAGGGCCTATCTCCCCCAGGCCCGTTGCCTTTGCATGGTGCAGTTGGCTTCTCAAGCAGTGCTAAAGCCTCATCTAACTGCTCGAGAAATGTTACAGCTACTAGGCCACATGGCATCTACTGTGCATGTGTTTCCCTATGCTCGCCTTCATATGAGGGCAGTTCAGTGGACTTTATCCACCCAATGGTCCCAGGCATCAGGAGGCCTGTCAGACAAAATAGCAAACACAAGTCGCCTTATTTTGTCCCTCCAGTGGTGGCAGTCCACTCAAAACCTGTTGCTGGGGTCCCCTTTCCAACAACCCTTACCCCAAGCAACTCTCACAACAGATGCTTCTCCGATGGGTTGGGGAGCTCATCTCCAAGACCTCTCCACCCAAGGCACCTGGTCTCCACAGGAGAGTCATCTACATATCAATCTCTTGGAGCTCAGAGCAATCTTCCTTGCTCTGCAAGTGCTCCACACCCTGCTCAGCTACAAGACAGTCCTCATTCATACGGAAAATCAAGTAGCCATGTTCTATGTGAACAAGCAGGGGGGAACAGGCTCTCTGTCGCTTTGCAACGAAGCTTTGCGACTATGGGCCCTCGCAATAGAGAATCAGATTCATCTCCTGGCAGTGTATCTTCCAGGCATACAAAACTCTTGGGCAGACAGACTCAGTCGAGTACTGCTTCCGCACGAATGGTCTCTGCATGCAGACCAGGTAACCAAGATTTTTCAAATTTGGAGAACCCCGGACATAGACGTCTTTGCAAGTCCGTGGAATGCCAAACTTCCCTGGTTCTGTTCCAGAATTCTGGCTCAGAAGGCTCAGGCCAGGGATGCTTTCCTCCTTCATTGGGGTCAAGAATTCCTGCATGCCTTTCCACCCATTCCCCTAATTCCCAAAACCCTGTTCAAGTTTCAGAGAGACAGAGGCCATATGATTCTCATAGCTCCACACTGGCCACGGCAAGTGTGGTACCCTCTGCTTCTACATCTCTCTCAAGCTCCCTCCCTGGAGTTAGGATCTGCTCCAGATCTCCTATCTCAGGAGGACGGAATGTTATGGCATCCCAATCCCCAGTCTCTGCGTCTCAGGGCTTGGTTGCTGAAGGCCTAGATCTCCAAGATCGTAATCTTCCTCAGCAAGTAAAAGATATTCTTTTTGCTTCCAGGAAACCTTCCACAAGATGCTCTTATGCTTTTAAGTGGAAAAGGTTTACCATATGGTGTTCGCAGAAGGGTCTTAACCCCCTTGTGAACCTCTGGAATCATTGCTGGAGTATCTCCTTCATTTATCCAATGCAAGACTTAAGATTAACTCAGTAAGAGTCCATTTGAGTGCTATTGCAGCTTCCTTTAAGCCTCTAAATGGGCAACCTATTTCCTCTCATCCTCTTATAGCAAGATTTATGAGAGGCCTTCTTCTAACTAAGCCTCCCATTAGGCCACCACCGGTGGCATGGGACTTAAACTTGGTTCTTGGGCAGCTCATGAAGCCACCCTTTGAACCTTTAGCTACTATCTCCTTGAAATTCCTTTCTTGGAAGGTTATCCTTCTCATTGCAATCACATCAGCACGCTGCATTAGTGAGTTGCAAGCGCTAGTAGCTGATCCACCTTATACAAGGTTCCATCATGACAAGGTAGTTCTTAGGACTCATCCACACTTTATGCCAAAGGTGGTCTCGCCTTTTCATCTAAACCAAGCGGTCTTTTCCTGTGTTTTTTCCAAGGCCTCATGCAACAAATGCAGAGAGGAATCTTCATACCTTGGACTGTAAAAGAGCTTTAGCCTTTTACTTACAAAGAACACAGCAACATAGAAAGTCCTCTCAACTCTTTGTTGCTTTTGATCCTTCTAATTTGGGACTTCCAGTCTCCAAGAGAACACTGTCTAACTGGATTGCTCAGTGTATTTCCTTCGCCTATCAGAGTAAGAACCTTTCTCTGGAGGGCCATGTCACAGCTCACAATGTGAGGGCCATGGCAGCCTCAGTGGCTCATCTGCACTCTGTGTCTATCGACGACATCTGTCGAGCAGCCACTTGGGCCTCGGTTCATACCTTCACAGCCCATTACTGCTTGGACTAGGACTCCCGCCGGGATGCCTTGTTTGGTCAGGCTGTTCTCCAACACCTGTTCCATACCTAATCAACTCCTACCCACCATCCCTGGTAGGATGCCAGAGATCCGTGGGGGGAAGTGGAGCCCTTCTCAGGGACGCACAACTTCTGGGTTCTCTCCCTGGCATCTAAAGCTAGGGAGTCCCCCATATGTGATGACTACATTCCTGCTTGTTCCTGGAGATAGCATAGTTACTCACCTGTAACAGGTGATCTCCAGGAACAGCAGGAATTTAGTCCTCACAACCCACCCACCTCCCCTAGGAGTTGTAGCTCTCTATCTCTCTTTCCCTTTCCCTCTCTCTCTCTCTCTTTGTCTTATCTTTAAAACTCAACTGGAGAGAGGCAGTTGGGAAAGGCGGGAAGGCAGCACGCAGGCACTGTGGGATGCTCCCAAAAGCTTTCTAATTGGATGCTGGGGAGCGTTCCCGCGCAGGCTCCGTCGGTATCGACAATAACCATATGTGAGGACTAAATTCCTGCTGTTCCCGGAGATCACCTGTTACAGGTGAGTAACTATGCTCTCACCAGTCTGTCTTAGTTCAGACAGACAATCAAGTGGCAGTGTTCTACGTGAGCAAGCAAGGGGGCGCAGGCTCCAAACTTCTGTGTTGGGAGGCACAGGCCCTGTGCTCCTTGGCAATCAGACACAGCATGTTTCTCAAGGCAGTTTACCTGCCTGGCCAGGAAAATTGCCTGGCAGACAGATTGAGCAGAATTCTACAGCCTCACGAATGGCAGTTGAATCCTCTGGTGGTCCAAAAGATCTTTCTAAAATGGGGTTTTCCAACCATCAATCTTTTTGCGAAACCACTGAACCGTCAGCTACCCAGGTTCTGTTCCAGACAACCGCATCCTCTGCGAATAGCAGCAGATGCATTTCTAATCTCTTGGTCTGTGGGCCTACTGTATACGTTTTCTCCCACGCCTCTAGTGGCCCGAACCTTGTTCAAGGTTCTTCAGGACAAGGCCTTGGTGATTCTGGTAGCCCCCAGATGGCCGAGGCAGCCGTGGTATGCACTCCTTCTGCAGTTGGCGGTGGACACTCCACTCCCTCTGGGGGTGCATCATGACCTCCTGTCTCAGGACCAGGGATCTCTCCTGCACCCCAATCTCAAATCCCTCAATCTGATGGTCTGGCTGCTGAAAGGGTAGTTCTAGCCCCCTTTCTTCTTCCTAAGGAGGTGGAAGAGGTGGTTTTGGCCTCTTGGAGGCAATCCACCCGGAAATCTTATGCCCTCAAGTGGCGTAGGTTCTCCACCTGGTGTGCTCAGCGCCAGGAGGATCCTTTTTCGTGCCTGGTTCCAGTGGTGCTGCAATACCTGCTGCACCTCTTGGACCTAGGCCTTAAATCCAACTCTGTTCAGGTCTACCTCAGTGCTGTATCGGCACACCACTCACAGGTAGAGGGCCAATCTCTGTCGGACCACCCCTTGGTGTTCCGTTTCCTCAGAGGCCTGCTTCTGCTCAACCCGCCGATCTGTCCACCAGCCCCTGAGTGGGATTTAAATGTGGTCTTGCAACAACTTACTTGCCCACCGTTTGAGCCGATGGCTACCTGTCCTTTACGCTTCCTTTCCTGGAAGGCCTTGTTCTTGGTGGCTCTTACCTCGGCCAGACGTGTGAGTGAACTTCAAGCTCTGGTTTCTGATAGACCGTACACACGGTTCTATAAGAACAGGGTGTTCTTGCGGACTCACCCTAAGTTCCTTCCGAAGGTCGTCTTCTCCTTCCACCTCAATCAGTAGGTGGTTCTTCCAACATTCTTCCCCAGGCTGCATGCCAGCCGGGCTGAAACAATCCTGCATACCCTGGACTGTAGAAGGGGTTGTCCTTTTACATAGACCGTACGCATGGGGCATGGAAGGGCTGCTCATCTCTTCGTATCTTTTGACCCTAATAAACTGGGGTTGCTTGTCTCCAAGCTTAAGTTGTCCCTTTGGGTAGCGGATTGTATCGCCTGGGCATACAGGGCAGCCGGCCTCTCCTTGCAGGGTCGAGTCACGGCCCACTGTGTCAGGGCGAAGGTCGCATCAGTAGCCCACCTCCGCTCTGTTCCGTTGGCAGACATCTGCCGGGCCGCTACCTGGTCTTCAAGCCAGACTTTTGCGGCTCACTACTGCCTCGAGAGGGAGTCCCGTAGGGACAGTACTTTCGGACAGGCAGTACTCCGTAATCTCTTTGAGGTTTAGGCAACTCCTACCCTCCGGCCCTTGTGTTGGGCTACCGTACGAGGGCATTCTCAGAAAGGATTCTTTCACGGATGATGACGCTCTAGAGGGAGCTTATTTTTCAGCTTGGGTTCCCGGTAGCTTGAAGCTAGGGAGTCCCATATGTGAGGACTGACTTCCTGCTTGGTCCTGGAGAAAGAGTAGTTACTCACCTGTAACAGTTGTTCTCCAGGAGCAGCAGGAATCAGTCCTCACGACCCTCCCTCCTCCCCTTGGAGTTGCAGTCATATGATTCATTTTGTTGTTTTGCTGTCTTTTAGCTATGTCATCAGATTGAGCAAGATGGCACCCTTGGGCGGTAAGGGGACCGTGCATGCTCGCTGCATTCCCAAAAGCTTTCTTTGAAAGCTGGGGAAATGCTCCGCACGAGGGCTCCGTCGGCGCCGACGTCACCCATATGTGAGGACTGATTCCTGCTGCTCCTGGAGAACACCTGTTACAGGTGAGTAACTACTCTTTTTGAGATTGCCCAATGGGAGGAGTGCTTCCCTGATGGTGTGGTAATCCCCTTCCCCATTGGTGGTTCTAGTGAATGACGATGTCGTGGATCAGCCAATGAACAAATGAGCAGATTCTCAAAAGCAAGCCCTATCTGTTTGGCGTGCTTGTTGGCAGTTCTGCTGACTTATGGAGGAACTTGTTGTGCTTTCCCATTGCACCTAAAGCAGGGTCGGTAGTGGACTCGAAATGTGCACATCATGATTGGAAGCGTTCCTCACTTGGTTTTCTAAGCTGATGCTCTGCCATACGAAGGATTGATAAGATAAGTGACTTTGTTTATGTTAACTATTTTAGAACCATATAATGATTAAAAAGGACAAGAACAGCATTCGAGTGTGAGCATTACTCTTCTCCTGATGGCATGTCTAACAAATAAATAAGTTTTTGGCATTCTGCATTATTGGTGATTCTTGACATTTGTGATTTGATAATTTGTCCTCATTTGGTGGGGTTTGTTTTGGATTGTTATCAGACTGAAGCAAGATGGCACCCTTAGGCGGGAAGGGGACCACGCATGTATAGTACATCTTCCAAAGACTTTCTTTGAAAGCTGGGGAGAGGTTACCACAAGGGCTCCGAAGGCGCTGATGTCATCCATATGTATGGACTGATTCCTCTGTCCCTGGAGAACACCTGTTACAGGTGAGTAACTACGCTTTCCCAGGACCCCTGCAGGTATCACCCTGGAAATCCCATCTTGCTCTTCTGCTTTGTAGTCCTGGGTTCAGTCCTTTTGTGGGGATCACTGACCCTGCAACATTACCACTTTCAGAAGGGCCACCTTCTATCCAGCATAATGACAGATTGGAGACCCATTCCGTGATGCTTCCAGTGGGCGACAGGCTGTGCCTTTTCTACTAGGAGAGGGCCCGGCTCAGCAAGGATCGCTGGATGCTATCAGCATGGCTATCTTGTGGAATGCAAGGAGCCTATTCCTGTTGCCTTCATTGTCTCCCCATGTGGTTCTGCGGCCAAAAAGATGCAGTTCAGGTCATACTGGAAAGGTTACGCTGTCTGCCGGTGATGATCCCTGTTCCCCCTGCCGAGTAATGCAAGGGCCGATCCTCCTCCTACTTTGTGGTGTCAAAGGACGGTTCTTTTCAGCCTAGTGGAGGAGTAGCCTAGTGGTTGGGGCAAGGTACTTCAGGCCGGAAGGTCGGGGGTTCAAATCCCACTAGAGGACAGCAACCTTGGGCTGGAAGGACTGGGGTTTCTAGTCCCACAGATGCTCCTTGTGGTCTTGGGCAAGCCACTTAACCCTCCATTGCCCATGTTCCCTGTAAGTATTAGTGTATGTGTCTCATATCCCCTCATGTTAAATGTATCCCCCAATTGTGTTGTGACCGCTTTGATTGAAGGATAAGGCGGTATACAAAACTGTCTAAATAAATAAATAAATAAAAAATCCTTGACCTCAATGGAGGTCTGCACTTCTGTATGGAGACTCTGGTCAGTGCCTGGGAGTTTCTTATGTCTCTGGTTCTAACTGAAACCTATTTCCACATTCCTATCCGTGAGGATCAACTGCGCTTTCCCCGTTTCACTGTGCCTTTCATTTTCAATTTGCCACGCTTCCCTTTGGCCTTTCCACCGCCCCAAAGATGTTCTTGATGGTCATGGTGTTGGCAGTTGCAGTGCTGAGGTATCAAGAGATCTGTGTTCACCTGCTCCTGGATGATAGGCTCATTCAAGCCAAGTTGCAGTCAGAAGTGTCTGTGGTGCAGTTCCTGGAAAGTCTCAACTGGGTGATCAATCATGGGAAGAATCACTTGGAGTCTTCCCATTCGCTGGAATACCTAGGAGTGTGGTCAGACAGGTAGACTTTCCTATCTGAGGAGCGGGTGAAAACGTTGTTCCAACTGACAGCCTTCTGGACTCAGCAGGCTGCCGGAGTTTGGGATTATCTACACCTTCTCGACTTGATGGCGGTGGCAATCAAAATGGTACCTTGAGCACAAGCTCATATGAGACCACTGCAAAGGTCCATGCTTTCTCATTGGTCTCCATGCCCTCAGAATTGTGATGCTAGGCTTCCCCTCCAGCTGACAGTAGTGTTCAGCCTGCATTGACCTGGTGAAAAGCGGGATATAAATACAGTTAAATAAATAAATAAATTGGTGGAAGCAACCCCAGCATCTAAGTAGGGGCATGCCATTGGACGACAGCTGCAGCTTGTTTGGCTGGGGAACTGATTGTGAGAGCTGAACTGCTGAGGACTCTTGAAGTAGCCGGGAGTTGCCATGGTCCATCAACCACCTTGAGGCAAGAGCTGTTCATTTGGTCCTTTTTGCACTTCAATCCCTAGTCTGGGGCAGAGTGATCCAGGTATTCTGACAATGCCACAGTGGTGGCATATGTCAACTGGCAAGGCGACAGAGAGTGCCCAAGTGACTCTGGAGTTGACCCTCCTGTTTTCCTGGGCAGAAAGGAACATCCTGGCACTTTCAGGGTAACGCATCGCAGGAGTCGACAATGTAAATGTGGACTTTTACAGTTGCCACTCTTGATCCCAGGGAGTGGGAACTGAGTCAGATGATTTTTCAGCAGATTTTGTCTCTTGCATCATCCTGAGATAGATCTGATGGCATCGCGATCCAGTGCCAAGGCACACAGATTCTTCAGTCACCGCAGGAGGCAGACTCCAAGGGTGTTGGCGCCCTAGATCAGTCCTGGCCAAAGGAGTGTGTGCTATATATTTTTCCTCCGTGGCCGCTTGTGAGGTGTGTACTTTGTTGTATAGAGCGACATCTGGGCTGGGTTGATCTCCAGGAACAAGCAGGAATGTAGTCTTCACATATGGGTGATGTTGGTACTGATGGGTCCCGTGCGGGAACGCTCCCCAGCTTCTAATAGGAAAGCTTTTGGGAGCATACCACTGCACCTGTGTAACTGCCTTCCCGTCTTTCCAGCTTTCCCTCCTCAGTTCTTCATTTTCCACAGAGCTGACAGGAATCAAATCCTGTCACCGTAGAAAATTCCTTCTTTCATATTTTTGTGGTTTGCGTTTGCCTTCTCGTCGACACTGGTACCGACTCACTGTCGGTTCTTTTTCTTCTTTTAAAAAAAAGAATTTTGTGAAGAAGAAAGTTCCACTTTCTTCAGGTACATTGATGCCATCTTAGGCCTAGGCCTTCCATTTGCCTCCAACACAATGGAAAATCTATCCAGTGGTTTTAAGAAATGTTCCAAGTTTGGCGGTATTATCTCGACCACCAACACCCATTACTGGTGTCCAAAATTCCTAGGGCCTGATCACCAACCATCAGAATGTCCTTTCTGCAGGAGGATGACAGACGGGCCTGCAGAATCGAGCTGCAAAGTTGGTCACCCTCTTTGCCTCTGACACTATCTTTCTAGCATCAACGTCATCGAGAGCTTCATCTTCCTCCCATGGATCTCCGGTATCGAAACATAAGTCTTCATCGAAGACTGGCCGGTCCCCCCCCCCCCCCCAAGGGTAGATCTCCTTCTAAGCATCGAGATGCCTTGAGCGTTGCCCTGGAGGGGGGGACACCAGCCAAACAACCCCAGCAAGAGGACCTTTCCTCCAAAGCTATCATGGGGTCCCAGGATGCTCCCATGGCTTTTATCTCCGGAGAGCTCCTGGTGCCATGCTCAGGGATTGTGGCCGACAATTCCAGTACCGATACCCAAGCATCGGCAAGCTCCATGGATCAACACATCCTTGCCATTGAGTGGAGCTTAGTGGCCTTACTGGCGGGCCTCTGTTCCAGTGAAACCCCTACAGTCTGTTCCGCAGATGTCGGCGCCATCGCCAGTACCGATTCAGACTGCATCAACTTTCCTGCCGCTTTTCACACTACTGCCCATGCTGGCCTTCAAATCCATTTCCAGTACCAAGGTTCTGGCTATACAATTTCCAAGTACCGGCTTCAATCGGTACCAAGTTCTCACGGAGCGGGAACACCCTGCCCGTCGATACTTAGTCTTCGGATTCCGATTCATCGGGCAATGAATCGGCTGATACTCAACACTTGCAAACTTTACCGGAGGACCCGTCCCTGTCTCCACAACGTCGCATGTCCCCACCAAAGGACAAATCTTTCCAAGACTTTATTTGCAATGTTGCCAGGGGCCTGTCCATAACAGTAACATTGGAGAAAGAGCCTAGGGCTGAAGAACTGGAAATTCTTCAATACCCAACAGCTCCAAAAGAAGCAGCTGTGCTTCCTATTCATCGTATACTCCATGACCTCATGCTTCGTATGTGGGAGACACCTCTTACTATTTCTCCACATACCCGCTGGCACTGGTGAGAACCTTTCTGGCAGACTGGCAGGGCAGGGCCTCTCAAAGTCTGAGAATACTACCCTGAATAGGCTCTCTAGATCTACTGACAACCCAGCTAAAAAGAAGGCAGCAGCAAAGAAGGCCGCCTTTAATAAAAAGAAGTATTATCCTTCTTATACTCCTGCTGCTCAATGTCAGCATCATGCTCCTCAAAAGGGACAATAGCCTCCAAAACATCAAAAGAAGGCTCAGACTCCCCAAGTCTCAGCCACCTCAGCAGGCTCGGGCTGCTCCGGGGTTTTGACTCCTTTCTAGAGAACATAGCTGTCCTGCCTCTGAAGAATCCTGATCCTATCCATATTCCCGGCAGGCTCTGTCGTCATGCCCACAGATGGCATCTCATCACCTTGGAGCAGTGGACATTAACAATAGTACAAGAGGGATACAGATTTCATCTGCAAAGCCTACCCCTCCCCCCCCAGATCTTACTAAGAGAGTTCCATTCTCAGTCCCCTCTCACTGTTCTGCTTCTGCAAGAAGTCACCACCCTTGTACTGCAGGGTGCCACAGAAGAGGCTGCAACATCGCAGCAGGGAACGGGCTTCTATTTTCCCTGCTTTCTTATTCCAAAGAAAACAGGGGGATACAGGCCCATTCTGGACCTCAGGGACCTAAACAAGTGTCTTGTATGGGAGAAGTTCAAGATGGTCTCCCTAGAGACCCTTCTTCCCTATCTCCAGAGTCAGTAGTACTGGCTCTGTTCTCTAGACCTAAAGGAAGCGTACACTCATATTCTTATTCATCCAGGACACAGAAAGTTCATGCACTTCATGTTTCAGGGAAGATACTATCAATACAGAGTTCTACCTTTTGGGCTCGCCTCTGCCCCAAGAATCTTCACAAAGTGCATGGCGGTAGTAGCTGCATTTCTAAGGACTCTAGGGATATTTGTCTTCCCTTACTTAGACGACTGGCTCATAAGAGCAAGCATCACTCAAGAGGCCAGCCCCTCTCTCTCACACACCATGCAGGTGTTACAACACTTGAGATTTGTCATACATTTTCCAAAGTCTCAACTTGTTCCCTCTCAAATCCCGGAGTTCATAAGGGCTCTCTTAAATACTCAGCAGTCAAGGGCATTTCTGCCCCAACTCCGCTGCACTTGTCTCAATCAGCTAGATCCCAAGCATGTCTCAAGGACTATCTCACTGCTCGAGAAATGCTACAACGTCTGGGCCACATATGGCATCAACAGTGCATGTAGTTCCCTATGTCTGCACATATGCACAGCCCAGTGGACTGGCATCCCAGTGGACTCAAGCCTCAGGTCGTCTCGGGGACAAGATAAATCTCTACCCCTCTGGTTACATCTCTCCAGTTGTGGTATTCCCCAGAAAATCTGATAGGGTCACCTTTTCAGATGCCTGCACATCAATTCACCCTGATGACGGATGCATCCAAACTGGGCTGGGGAGCTCATTTGGGATCTCTCTCCACTCAGGGCCTCTGGTCACAATAAGAGTCACAACTCCAGATAAATCTACTGGCGCTCCGAGCAATCTTCAATGCTCAGGGTATTCCAGGATTGCTTACATTACCAAAGAGTTTTAGTCCAAATCGACAATCAAGTAGCCATATTCTACGTGAACAAGCAAGGCGGAACAGGTTTTTGGTCCCTCTGCAATGTGGCTCTACATATCTGGTCCTTTGTCATATATCATCGCATTCACCTCCAAGCGGTATATTTTCCGTGCAAACACAATGTCTTAGCGGATAGATTGTCTGATCCTTCTTCTCCATGAATGGTCACTTCATTTAGAGACAGTCTCCTACATCTTTCAGCCCTGGGGGACTCCAGACATAGACCTGTTCACCACTCCTCAGAGGCCAAGCTTCCTCGCTTGTGTACAAGGACTCTTGCGTTGGACAGCCAACAGGTGGATGCTTTTCACCTCCACTGGGGACATAGCTTCCTTTATGCCTTCCCTCCCATTCTCCTAATTCCCAAGACCCTTTTCAAACTCCAGGCGGACAAGAGACTTTGTGATACTCATAGCCCCATGCTGGCCATGTCAACCGTGGTACCCTCTCCTGCTACGTCTGTCTCAGACTCAACCCATAGATCTGGGATCTGCTCCAGATCTCCTCTCTCAGGAGGAGGGGATGCTGCTCCATCCCAAGCCGCAATCTCTCCATCTCGCAGCATGGCTGCTGAAGTCATAGCCTTTCAAGGTATTTACCTTCCCCAGGAGGTTAAGGACATCCTCTTAGCTTCTATAAAGCCATCCACCAGAGGGCCTTACGCTTTTAAATGGTGTAAGTTTTCTATCTGGTGTTCTCAGAAGAATCTTAATCCCTTCTCAGCTCCGGTTGAGGCACTGCTTCAGTATCTCCTCCACCTTTCTTCTTCTGGACTCAAAACCAATTCGGTAAGAGTACACTAAGTGCAATTGCGGCCTCTCACATGCCCTTAAAAGACAACCCCTTTCCTCTCAGCTGCCCACAGTATGCTTCATGAGGGGTCTTCTGCTAACCAAGCCTCCCATTAAACCACCACTAGTGGCATGGGACCTCAGTGTTCTAGCACAACTTCTCAAGCCGCCCTTTGAATCTTTAGCCACTATGTCTCTTAAGTTTTGACTTGGAAGGTCATCTTCCTCATTGCCCTCACTTCAGCAAAGCGCATTAGTGAGCTTCAGGCCTTGGTGGCCAACCTGCTTACATACTGTTTCACCATGATAAGGTAGTCCTTAGGACTTATCCTCACTTCATGCCGAAGATGGTCTCGCCTTTCCATTTGAACTAGTCGGTTTACCTTCCTGTGTTTTTCCCTAGACCACATTCTTCTAGGGCAGAGGCAACCCTGCACACTCTGGATTGTAAATGTGCCTTAGCATTTTATCTTCAGAGGACTCTGGAGCACCGTAAGTCTTCTCAACTGTTCATCTCCTTTGACCCTAGTCACCTGGGTTACCAGTCTCCAAATGTACTCTCTCCAAGTGGATAGCAGACTGCATCACTTTTGCTTATGAGAAGGCAGGACTCTCCCTCGAGGGTCATGTCACTGCCCATAATGTTTGAGCCATGGCTACCTTGATGGCAAATTTACGTTCTGTAGTTACTGGCGAAATTTGCATTACAGCAACTTGGTCTTCGGTCAATACTTTTGCTGCTCACTACTGTTTGGACAAGGACTCCCGCCGGGATGCCATGTTTGGCCAGGCTGTTCTCCAGCATCTCTTTCAGAGCAACTCCTACCCTCTGTCCCGGAACTTGATACCAGACGTCCATGGGGATCCATGACCTCTTTAGGCCTACTCTGAGGCAGACCGCCACCGGTCCTGGGCTCTCTGGCATCTTCTAGCTAGGGAGTCCCATATGTGAAGACTACATTCCTGCTTGCTCCTGGAGATAGCACAGTTACTCATCTGTAACAGGTGATCTCCAGGAACATCAGGAATTTAGTCTTCACAACCCCCCCCCCCCCCCAGGAGTTGTAGGTAATCTCCAGGAACAAGCAGGAATGTAGTCTTCACATATGGGTATCGTCGGTACCGATGGAGCCTGCGCGGGAATGCTACCCAGCGTCCAATAGGAAAGCTTTTGGGAGCATCCTACAGTGCCTGCGTGCTGCCTTCCTGCCTTTCCCAACTGTCCCTCTCCAGTTCTTCGTTTTCCGCAGAGCCGACAGGTCGCATATCCTGTCACCGCAGAAAATAATTCCCTTCTATTCTTCTTTTTTGTGGTCGCGTCTGCCTTCCTTCGACGCTACACCGGTACTGCCGGTTCTCCAGGACCAAGCAGGAAGTCAGTCCTCACTTATGGGTGACGTCGGCGCCGACGGAGCCCTCGCGGAGCAATTTTCCCCAGCTTTCAAAGAAAGCCTTTGGGAATTGCAGCGCGCATGCGCGGTAGTCTTCCCGCCCGAAGGTGCCATCTTAGCCAGTCTTCTTTTTTCCGCGGAGCCCTACAGACGTCCCCGTCTTGTCCCCGCGAAAAAGTTGATTTTCCTCTGTATTTATCCTTTTTTCTTTCGGTTCGACGCCGGTCGTTTTCCCGCCCGGACTCGCGACGCCGGTCTCGAGTCCTCTAACGGTTTTTTCGGTTTTTCTGACTTAGTCAGCTTTCGTTTTCGTTTTTTCCCTGGCAGCCCGGTCCTTTGACCTCGCAGGGGCCCTTTTTCCCCCGATGGCTGCCAGTGGCTTTAAGCGGTGTGGTCGGTGTGACCGAAATATGTCACTCACCGACTCACACGACCTTTGCCTCCGCTGCCTGGGCCCAGATCACGAGGAACTGATCTGTGGGCCCTGCAGCAAACTGTCCTCGAAGGCGTTGAGAAGTCGGCGGCATCAGCGCGAAAGAATCTTCGCTGACCCCAGCCGTACCCGGACCTCGTCGGAGGCCTCACTGTCGAAAGGCTCCAGTTCGGACCGTCGACGGAGCTCCTCCGACCGGGGTTCTCCCTCCGGGGACCATCGACGGAAGGAAAAACCCGCGAGGGCGGCGTCGGTGGACGCTCCTGGCTCCGCGAGGGCCAGGTCGCATAGCCCCGACAGCCGCCCCGGGTCCTTGGAGAAGGAACACCTCCCGAAGCGACCTCGCCTGGAGTCGGAGATGCCTGCCCGGGTAAGTCCTGTTGTCCTTCTGGACTCGCCTCCGCGTCAGCCGACGTCGGGCCCGACGCCGTCGGGGCCCGAGTCGGGGGCTGCTGGGTCGCCTGAGCTCGGACTCAGGTTGACGGCCTTGGAGAGCAGATTGTCTGCCTTCATGGACCAGCAGCGGGCACTGCTCGCTGGCTTCGCTGGCGTCGCTGCCCCGACCGCCGGGACGTCGACGTCCAAGTCGACCCCGGAGACCGAGCCGATCCTCGAGTCGATGAGAACTCGAGTCGATCCTCGGTCGAGGTCGCCCTCGGCCTCCCGTTCGGGACCGAGGTCGCCGACGCCGACTCCCTCGGCGTCGGGGCGGCTGGCGCCGCACCCTGCCCGAGCCGACCCCACCGAGTCCTCGTCGGAGTCGGTCTGGGAGTCTGAGGAGGAAGAGTCACCTGATTCTTTCCGGACTCGGTGTGTCCCATCGGACTCTCCGGAGTCCGAGCCTCGGAAGCAGTCCCCCCGGAGGATGCCCGGTTCTCGGATTTCGTTAGGGATATGGCCAAGGCTTTGGCCTTCCCTGCGGACCCCGAGGAGGAGCCTCGAGCCGAAGAGCTCGACGCCCTCCAGTATGACTCTCCCGCGAGGGAGCACTTTACTGTGCCGGTTCCTCCTATGCTGGAACGACTACTCTTCCGCATGTGGGAGAGTCCGGCCTCCTCGCCGGTCCTGAGCAAGCGGGTCGATTCTATCTATCGAGTCCGCAAGAGCCCTGGCTTTCAAAAGGCGCAGTTGCCACACCATTCCATGGTAGTGGAATCGGCCATGCATCGTCTTAAGAGCCAGAAGATGCACTCCTCGGTGCCTCCTGGAAGGGAGGCCCGTAACCTGGATGGCCTTGGCAAAAAGTGCTTCCAGGGCTCTATGCTCGCCTGTCGTGTCCAGACTTACCAGCTCTACATGGGCATGTATCTCAGGGATCTGGCTAAAGAGCTAGCCGGCTTCTCCGCTGGTTTGTCCGAGGAACCCTTGCGGAGGTTCCTAGCCTTGTCCACAGGTATTCGGGAATGCTCAAAGTTCATGTCCCGAGCAGCCTATGATGGCTTTGAAGCCTCGGCTCGAGTAGCCGCAGCCGGCATCGGTGCCCGCCGACAGGCTTGGCTTCAGTCGTCCGACCTTGAGCCCTGGGTACAGGACAAGTTGGTCGATGTCCCCTGCCGAGGCGAAAACCTCTTTGGCAAGCCCATGGCGGAAAAGGCTGCACAAATTGAGACTGAGACTCTCACCAGGACCAGGCTTTCTAGGAAGACCTCCGCCCCTTCCCAGAAAAAGAAGGGCTCGGGAAAAAAGACCTTTTACCCGAGGAAGGCGGCTGCCTACAAACAATACCCCCATTATCAGGCCCCTGCAGCTCCCCAACAGGGCCAGCAGGCCAAGGGACGGGGTAACGGGTCCCGTAGGCAGCAAGCCCCCAAGCCTGCGCCACCAGCCCCTGCTCAGCAGGGTGGGGGTTTTTGACTCGCTCAGCATAGCCTCTCCCCCCCCGCTGGTTCCCCCCAGCACCGGAGGCCGGCTGGTTCACTTCGCCGACAGGTGGTCCAGCATCACCGCAGATGCCTGGGTGCTTCAGGTCGTGCGAGAGGGCTACCTTCTCCACTTCCATCAGGTCCCTCCCTCCTATTTTCCGGGAGAGCCTCCGCGCCCCCCTCTGCACAGGGAGTTGCTCCTTCAGGAGTTAGCAGGTCTTCTGCAGGATCAGGCGGTGGAACCGGTGCCACACCACCTGAGAGGTCAGGGCTTCTATTCAAGGTATTTTCTGATACCAAAGAGAACAGGAGGCCTCCGACCCATCCTGGACTTGCGCAACCTCAACAAGTTCCTTGTGCGGGAGAAGTTCAAAATGCTTACCCTTGGAATCCTTCTGCCCTACCTCCAGCAGGGAGATTGGCTATGCTCCTTGGATCTAAAGGATGCTTACACGCACATCCTCATCCACCCAAGCCACCGACAATACCTAAGGTTTGTGGTGGCAGGGAATCATTACCAGTACAGAGTACTGCCCTTCGGCCTGTCCTCCGCACCGCGAGTCTTCACAAAATGTCTCGCGGTCGTGGCGGCCCATCTCCGGCTTCACGGCCTCTATGTTTTTCCGTACCTCGACGACTGGCTCATCAGAGCAGCATCCGCTCAGGAGGTCACCACCGCCACGTGCCGCACGGTGACTCTGCTGCAGCACTTGGGCTTTGTCATCAACTTCGCAAAGTCCACTTTGCTCCCCTCACAGGATCTCGAGTTCATCGGCGCAAGGCTGCACACCCCTCAGGCGCGAGCGTACCTACCGCTCGACAGGGCTCAGCGGCTCATGGACCTAGCCGACCGCTTTCGCAGCCAGCCCCTGGTCTCCGCCAGGCGCTTCCTGAGACTGCTCGGCCATATGGCTTCCACCGTCCATGTGACCCCCAATGCCCGCCTGAATATGCGGCCTGCTCAGTGGTGTCTCCGCCAGCAGTGGCGACAGGCCACGGGCGGCCTAGCAGACCTGGTGCGCGTCTCCGAGCCGCTGGTCTCGTCTATCCGGTGGTGGCTCCGGCAGCCGAACCTGGTATTGGGAATGCCTTTCCAGTCACCTCAGCCGACCCGGGTGCTGACCACCGATGCATCCCTCCTGGGCTGGGGAGCCCATTGCCAAGAGGCACGTACTCAGGGCCTCTGGACCAAGTGGGAGTCTGCTCAGCAGATCAACTTCCTGGAGCTCAGGGCGATCCGCCTAGCTCTCAAGGCCTTCTCCCACCTGACCTCCCAACAGTCCGTCCTTGTCCAGACGGACAATCAAGTTGCCATGTTCTACGTGAACAAGCAGGGGGGCACGGGCTCCTTCCTCCTCTGCCGGGAGGCACAGAAGCTCTGCTCTTGGGCCGTCAGTCACGGCATTCTCCTCAAGGCAGTTTATCTCCCGGGCCAAGAAAATTGCCTGGCGGACAAACTCAGCAGGGTCCTCCAGCCGCACGAGTGGCGTCTGGACCCCTTGATCGTTCAGAAGCTCTTCCTCAGGTGGGGCCTCCCCACAGTGGCTCTCTTTGCCAGTCCTCACAACCGGCAGCTTCCTCGCTTCTGCTCTCGTCAGCCTCACCCCCTTCGGGTGGCGGCGGACGCCTTTCTGATCTCATGGTCGGGGAGCCTTCTGTACGCTTTCCCTCCCATCCCGTTAGTCTCTCGGACCCTTTTCAAGGTTCTCCGAGACAAAGCTTTCGTGATCCTGGTGGCCCCTCGCTGGCCCAGGCAGCCGTGGTTTCCGCTCTTGCTGCAACTGGCGGTGGAGGATCCAATCCCTCTGGGGGTGCAACCGGATCTCCTCACCCAGGATCAGGGGTCCCTACTGCACCCCAACCTCAGGTCTCTCAACCTCATGGCCTGGCTGCTGAGAGGGTAGTCCTTGCTCCTCTCCTCTTGCCGGCAGAGGTGGAGGAGGTCGTCTTGGCTTCGCGGCGGCCTTCTACCCGCAAATGCTACGCCCTTAAATGGCGTCGCTTTGCAGTCTGGTGTACCCAACAGTCTCAGGATCCCTTCTCCTGCCCGGTGTCGGTGATCTTACAGTACTTGCTACACCTCTCTAATCTGGGACTTAAGTCCAACTCCGTCAAAGTTCACCTCAGTGCTCTTTCCGCACATCATGTGCCGGTGGACGGCAGACCTCTCTCCAACGACCCTCTCGTAGCGAGGTTTCTCCGAGGTCTCCTACTACTTAAACCACCTCTGCGCCCGCCAGCGCCTGACTGGGACCTGAATGTGGTTTTGCAGCGGATCACCTGTCCGCCTTTTGAACCTATGGCTACCTGCTCTCTCCGTTTTCTGTCTTGGAAAACGCTGTTCTTGATAGCCCTCACTTCCGCTAGGCGCGTAAGTGAATTACAGGCCCTCGTGTCTGATCCCCCCTACACTCGGTTCTACAAGAATAGGGTAGTCCTACGGACTCACCCAAAGTTTCTGCCTAAAGTGGTCTCCCCTTTTCACTTGAATCAGGAGGTGGTACTTCCAACCTTCTTTCCCAGACCACACTCCAGCCGAGCTGAGACGGTCCTCCATACCCTGGACTGTAGAAGGGCGTTGAACTTCTACCTTGACCGTACGCGGGAGCACCGTAAAGCTGCGCAGCTTTTTGTGTCCTTTGACCCCAATAAATTGGGGCTCCCGGTCTCCAAGCGTACTCTGTCCATCTGGGTTGCGGACTGTATCTCTTGGGCTTATGGGGCAGCCGGACTCTCCTTAGAAAGTCGAGTCACGGCTCATTGCGTTCGGGCAAAGGCCACGTCAGTGGCTTACCTCCGCTCTGTTCCGCTGGCAGACATCTGCCGGGCCGCTACTTGGTCTTCGAGCCAGACTTTTGCGGTCCATTACTGTCTCGAGAGGGAGTCCCGTAGGGACAGTGCTTTCGGACAGGCAGTCCTCCGTAATCTCTTTGAGGTCTGAGCAACTCCTACCCTCCATCCCGGATGTGGGCTACCGGTGGGTGATAATTCAGCGAAGATTCTATCCTTCTGTGCTGCTGAGCTAGAGGGAGCTCATTTTTGTGCTTAGGGTCTCCGGTAGCCTTGAGCTTGGGAGTCCCATAAGTGAGGACTGACTTCCTGCTTGGTCCTGGAGAAAGCGTAGTTACTCACCTGTAACAGGTGTTCTCCAGGAGCAGCAGGAATCAGTCCTCACTACCCTCCCTCCTCCCCTTGGAGTTGCAATCGTCTGCTTATGTTCTTTTTGCAAATTTTTATGCTGTCTTTTTAGCTATGTCATCTGACTGGCTAAGATGGCACCTTCGGGCGGGAAGACTACCGCGCATGCGCGCTGCAATTCCCAAAGGCTTTCTTTGAAAGCTGGGGAAAATTGCTCCGCGAGGGCTCCGTCGGCGCCGACGTCACCCATAAGTGAGGACTGATTCCTGCTGCTCCTGGAGAACACCTGTTACAGGTGAGTAACTACGCTTTCTTCTTTATATATATATATATTTAAAACAAAACAAAAACCTTTCTTCTGGAGTCTTTTCCAGTTATTTTCTCCTCAGGTGCCACGCACCATTTTGGGCACTAGGCCCAACTTTTTCCTTTAAAATGGAAAAACCCGCTTCGGGTTTTAAAGTGTTCCAAGTGTGGCGGTACCATCTCCGTCACCGACACCCATGAGTGGTGCCTCAAATGTTTAGGTCCTGACCACTCTATTTCGGAGTGTGTTGCCTGTGGGATGATGTCGAAAAGGGGCTGGTAGAACCGAGCTGCTAAACTTAGCACCCTTTTTCCCTCCGATGCAGCCTCTGTGGCATCAACGTCTTCCAGAGCTTCGTCTTACTCCCATGGATCTCAGGTAACTAAACATAAATCTAGCCGATCCTCAAAGGGTAGATCTCCCTCTAAGCATCGAGATGCCTCTGGCGTTGCCCTTGAGGGACTTTCACCGGCAAAATTGCCCCGGCTGGAGGCTTTGGCTTCCAAAGCACTAATGGGGTTCCAGGATGTTCTCGAGGCCTCAACCTTGGCAGAACTACTGGTGCCATGCTCTGGGGTACCGGCTGCTTCATCCGGTACCGATACTCAAGCATCGGCAGCGTCGATAGACCAGAGATTCTTGGCTATTGAATGCAGTCTGGCGGCTCTTCTCACCGGCTTCGATGCCCCTGAAACCACTTCAGAAAATTCAACCAGTACCAATTGCATCGACATCGGTAGGTATTCTACCGGGACCGAGTCATGCTTATCCATCCGGTATCGACAAGTCGGTACCAGACCCTTCAGATGCCGACTTCGACCGGTACCATGCCTTGCACAATCACCCGGATCGGAGATACTTTGAATCCTCAGATGAGTCTGAAGACTCTGAAAGCCCTGCCGATACCAGAGTACTTCTTCCTGAGGATTCTTCTTCTCCTCAGCGTAGGATGTCTCCACCAGAGGATATGTCCTTTCAGGATTTTATCCGAGATGTGGCTCGAGGTCTTTCCATCACAGTGGCTCCTGAAAAAGAGCCTAGGGCAAAGGAATTAGAAATCCTACAATACCCTAAAGCTCCCAAGGAGGCAGCTACCTTACCTATTCATGAGATCTTGCATGATCTCATGTTAAGGATCTGGGAAACACCTCTAACCACATCTCCTTACTCTCGAAGACTCGACACCATGTATCGAGTTCCTCCTTGTCCTGGGTTTCGGAAGACTCAGCTGCCACACCATTCCATGGTAGCGGAATCAGCTATGAGAAGGATCAAGAGTGTAAAAAGGCATGTATCTAATCCTCCAGGATGTGAGGGTAGGACTCTTGACGCCTTTGGACGTTGAACCTTCCAGCCTTCCATGCTTTCTGCTAGGATCAGTTCTATATTATATATGGGTATGTTCCTTAAGGAGGTCATGGGAGATTTAGAGCTTATGAGCCCTCTCCTTCCTGATGATAAGGGCAGGATTACCTCACCCTTGTCAAACATGCTCAAGATGTTTCCAAGTTTGTAAATCGTACAGCCTTTGACTGCTTTGAGTGCATAAGCAGAACCTCTGCTATTGCCATTGATGCACGTAGGATTGCCTGGCTCCAGGCATCTGACTTGGAACTTTGGGTATAGGATAAACAAGGGAATATTCCTTGCACAGGAGAGAATCTCTTTGGCACGAATTGGCAGGAAAAAGCTAATGAGATAGATGCTGACAATATCACTTTGGATAGATTGTCTAAATCTACAGCAGATCCTGCAACGAAAAAATCCTACAAGAAACCATTCTTCAGTAAGAAGAAGAAGTTTTATCCTTCCTTTACCCATCAGGGGCATCGTTTAGGTCAGTCTGCCCAAAAGGGACAGCAGCAACAACCTAGGCAAAGAAAAACAAAAGCTGCTAAGCCTCAACCGGCTCAGCAGACTCAGCCTCCACAGGGGCTTTGACTCCTATCTAGAGAACTTTGCCTTCCTGGCCCTGAACGACCCAGAGCCTTCCACCATTCTAGGAAGGTTATGCCATTTTGCCCCCAGATGGGGTCAGATAACAGCAGAAAATTGGACTCTGTCTATTTTAAGAGAGGGGTACAAGCTTAATTTCCTCAGCATGCCCCCTCCTTCACTGGTAAGACAGTTCAATTCTCAGACCTCTCTCAATGACCAGTTAGGTCAAGAGGTCACTGTGCTTCTTGCCCAAGGGGCAATAGAAGATACCCATTCTCCAACAGGGTACAGGGCTCTACTCCCCCTATTTCCTTATTTCAAAGAAAACAGGAGGACACAGACCCATTTTAGACCTCAGAGAATTGAACAAATTCCTGTTCAAAGAGAAGTTCAAAATGATTTCTCTAGGAACTCTGCTGCCATACCTTCAGAGTCAGGATTGGTTTTGTTCTTTAGATCTCAAGGATGCGTACACTCATGTTCTCATCCATCCAACTCATCGAAAGTTCCTTCGCTTTCTATTTCAAGGGAAGCACTACCAATACAGAGTTCTTCCTTTTGGCCTGGCCTCGGCACCAAGGGTGTTCACAAAATGCATGGCTGTGGTGGCAGCATTTCTTCGCACCCTAAGAATATTTGTCTTCTCTTACTTAGATGACTGGCTCATTCGAGCCCCTTCAGAGCCAGAGGCCAGGGTTGCCCTCTCTCGCACAATGCGCATCCTTCAGTATTTGGGACTTGTCATAAACTTCCCAAAATCCAACCTTGCTCCCACTCAGTCCCTAGAGTTTATAGGAGCTCTGCTGGATACCAGACAGACAAGGGCCTACCTTCCACAGCCCCGCTGCCTTCGCATTGTGCAGTTAGCTTCCCAAGCAGTGCTAAAACCTCACCTCACTTCTCGGGAAATGTTACAATTACTAGGCCACATGGCATCCACCATGCATGTGGTTCCTTATGCTCGCCTCCATATGAGGGCAGCCCAGTGGACTTTATCCACTCAATGGACTCAGGCATCAGGTTGCCTGTCAGACAAAATAGCAAACTCAGATCACCTTATTTTGTCCCTCCAATGGTGGCAATCACCCCAAAACCTTTTGGTGGGGTCTCCTTTTCAGCAACCTCCACCCCAAATCACTCTAACAGATGCTTCACAGGTGGTTTGGGGAATCCAACTGCAAGGCCTCTCTACCCAGGGTACCTGGACTCCACAGGAGACCTATCTACATATCAAACTTCTGGAACTCAGAGCCATCTTCCTTGCTCTTCGAGTATTCCACACCCAGCTCAGCTACAAGACCTAGTTCAAACGGACAATCAAGTAGCCATATTCTATGTGAACAAGCAGAGCGGAACAGGCTCTCTGTCGCTGTGCAACGAAGCTTTGCAACTATGGGCCTTCGCCAGAGAACATCAGATTCATCTCCTTGCAGTGTATCTTCTAGGCATTCAAAACTCTTGGGCAGACAGACCCAGTCGAGTTCTGCTTCTACACGAATGGTCTCTCCATGCAGACCAGGTGGCCAAAATTTTCCAAATTTGGGGAACCCCGGACATAGACCTCTTTGCAAGTCCGTTGAATGCCAAAGTTCCCCGGTTCTGTTCCAGAGTTCCGGCTCAGGGTTGTCAGGCCAGGGATGCTTTCCTCCTCCATTGGGGCCAGGACTTCCTGTATGCCTTTCCACCAATTCCCCTAATTCCCAAAACCTGTTCAAGCTTCAGAGAGACAGAGATCATATGATTCTCATAGCTCCACATTGGCCATAGCAAATGTGGTACCCTCTGCTCTTACATCTCTCTCAAGCTCCGCCTCTGGAGTTAGGATCTGCTCCAGATTTCCTTTCTCAGGAGGACGGGATGCTGTGGCATCCCAATCCCCAGTCTCTGCATCTCGGGGCCTGGATGCTGAAAGCCTAGAACTTCACGATCTTAACCTTTCTCAGCAGGTAAAGGATATCCTTTATGCTGCCAGGAAGCCTTCCACAAGATGCTCTTATGCTTTCAAGTGGAAAAGATTTACCATATGGTGCTCGCAGAAGGGTCTTAACCCTCTTGCGATACCTCTGGAATCATTACTGGAGTATCTCCTTCATTTATCTAATGCAGGGCTTAAGACCAATTCAGTGAGAGTTCATTTGAGTGCTATTGCAGCTTCTTTCAAGCCTCTAAATGGGCAGCCTATTTCCTCTCATCCTCTCATAGCGAGATTTATGAGAGGCCTTCTTTTAACTAAGCCTCCCATTAAGCCACCACCGGTGGCATGGGACTTAAATTTGGTTTTGGGGCAGCTTATGAAACCGCCTTTTGAACCATTAGCCACTACCTCCTTGAAATTCCTTTCTTGGAAGGTCATCGTTCTTATTGCAATCACATCAGCACGTCGTATCAGTGAATTGCAAGCATTGGTGGCTGGTTCTCCTTATACAAGGTTCCATCATGATAAGGTAGTCCTTAGGACTCATCCACACTTTATGCCAAAGGTGGTGTCACTTTTTCATTTAAACCAAGCGGTTTACCTTCCTGTATTTTTCCCAAGGCCTCATGCCTCAAATGCACAAAGGAATCTTCATACTTTGAATTGTAAAAGGGCTCTGGCCTTTTACTTACAAAGGACACAGCAACATAGGAAGTCCTCTCAACGTTTTGTTGCTTTTGATCCTAGTGTTTTGGGACTTCCAGTCTCCAAAAGAACACTGTCCAACTGGATTGCACAGTGTATATCTTTTGCCTATGAGAGTAAAAACCTTCCTCTGGAAGGCCATGTCACAGCTCACAATGTGAGAGCCATGGCAGCCTCTATGGCTCATCTTCACTCTGTGTCTGTTGACGACATCTGCCGAGCAGCTACTTGGGCTTCGGTTCATACCTTCACAGCCCATTACTGCTTAGACAAGGACTCCCGCCGGGATGCCTTGTTTGGTCAGGCTATTCTTCAACACCTGTTCCATACTTAATCAACTCCTACCCACCATCCCTGGTTGGATGCCAGAGATCCATGGGGGGAAGTGGAGCCCTTTCACAGGGACACACAACTTCTGGGGTTTCTCCCTGGCATCTGCAGCTAGGAAGTCCCCATATGTGAAGACTGCATTCCTGCTTGTTCCTGGAGATAGCATAGTTACTCACCTGTAACAGGTGATCTCCGGGAACAGCAGGAATTTTGTCTTCACAACCCACCCACCTCCCCTAGAAGTTGTATCTCTCTCTCTCTTTCCCTCTCTCTTTTGTCTCAGCTTTAAACTCAACTGGAGAGGGACAGTTGGGAAAGGTGGGAAGGCAGCACGCAGGCACTGTGGGATGCTCCCAAAAGCTTTCCTATTGGATGCTGGGGAGTGTTCCCGCGCAGGCTCCTTCGGTACCGACGATACCCATATGTGAAGACTAAATTCCTGCTGTTCCTGGAGATCACCTGTTACAGGTGAGTAACTATGCTTTCTTTTCCTTTTCTCTCCTTTTATCTCAGCTACAAATTCAACTGAGGAGGGAGAGCTGGAAAGACAGGAAGGCAGCTATGCAGGTGCAGTGGGATGCTCGCAAAAGCTTTCCTATTGGACGCTGGGGAACGTTCCCGTGCGTGCTCAGTCTGTACCGACGTCACCCATATGTGTAGACTAAATTCCTGCTGTTCCTGGAGAGCACCTGTTACAGGTTAGTAACTGTGCTTTCTGGTGACACTAGATTGGCCACGGAGGCCATCGTTCGGGACCTGATGCGGCTCCTGCAGGAACCACCTCTGCAGCCTTCCCCAGCTCAGGAGCTTTTGTGGCATGCACCAGTACTTTTGGACAACCCAGCTCCCTTCTTTTGTATGGCTTGACTCTTGAAAGTTGTTTAGCACGTAAGGGCTATTTTCCTGCCACTGTTTCCATGCTCCTCAAAGTAAGGAGACGTTCTACCAACCTTGCCTATATGCGTGTCTAGTGACTTTTAGCATTGGTGCCATGGGCATCAGGTTGGTCCTAAGATGGCAGACTTGCCTTTCTTCAGGGTGGCCTAGAAAAGGGCCTTTCATTTAGTTCCCTGAAGTTTTAGGTGGCAGCCTTATGCTTCAGGGGACCAGTGGCGGGGCAGTCTACAGCCTTGCACTTGGACATGTCTAACTTCCTTTGGGGGTACTACACCTGCAACTTCCCCTGCATTGAGTTGTTCCCTCGTGGGATCTTTGCCTGGTGCTATCGTCCCAGATGTTGGAGCCTTTGAAGCGGACCATGCTTAAAGATCTGACCCTTATGACTGTCGTCTTGGTCACAATCTGCTCGACGAGGCATATCTCTGAGCTGCGGGTGTAACCATGCAGGGACCCTTACTTGTCATTCTCAGAGAAGACCATGTCTATCCCTTCTTTCTTACCCAAGGTGATGTCATCCTTTCATGTTAATCAGATGATCTGTCTGCCCTTCTTTTACTAGGGACAGTTGCCATGGGAAGGACGAGGGCCTTCGCCTAGTGGATATCCAGAGAACGCTTCTCTGGTATCTTAAGATTACTAATTCCTTTCGCAAGTCAGACTGTCTGTTTGTGACTTATCATGCAGACCCATCTAAAGGTGACCCTGGAGAGCTGGATCAAGGAGGCAGTGGGCAGAGCACAGCTCTGTTCTCCCCTCAGACATTTGTCAGGTGCCATTGTGGGCATTGCTATCCACCTTTGTCAAGCATTACCACTTGGGTGTCCATGCTTGGGTGGACATTGCCTTGGCTCAAAGGTCTTGAAAACTGCCTTGTCTTTTTCCTGTCCATTGAGGTCATAGCTTTGGTTCGTCCCACTTGTCTGGACTGGTCTAGCAGGATATGGAAGGTGACATTCTACTTACCAAATGATGTGCTTCCTTTGAGTTCTGCTAGACCAGTCCTGCACCCACTCCTGGAAGCTGTTTTAGTCAGCTGTATTCTCTGTGATTGGCCATGCAGGCTCATATTCTTTTAACAAGCCTTCAGTCTGAAACTGATCCTGTACATAGTTACGGTTTTTTTCTGTTGAGCCTTATCTTCACTGAGGATGTGTGCGGTCAGGGATTCTTGGCCATATGCTAGGGTACGAATACTGAAATATGCCCCTAGGGGTACTGACTGTTAATGGCAGGATGAGGTCCTAAAAAGCCTCTAGAATGTTTCTCTGTCTCCACATCTGCTGGTAGGGAGACACAACCCTCTTGTCAGGATTGATCTAGCAGGACTCGAGGAAAGCACATTATATCTATCTGGTAAGTAAAATGTCGTATTGTTTCATTGTGATTCCTTCCCCTTTGATTTGGTATCAGCTTGGTACCTCAAGCTTGTGAATAATTGCACAACACTAATGGAACCGCTCTTTTGGTTACCTGGGCTCTTGGATTATCTAGAAGTAAATAACAGATGATAGTGTTCACGACCATTGACTCCTAAACCATGTTCATTGAATTAGCTCATAAGAAACTGCATATCACATGAGCATCATCTTAAATTTGGAAGTGGTCACTCAGAATTTCAGCAACAATAGGCCATGTATGTCCTTTCAGTGCCTCACTGCCTGTATGTGCATTGTTAGCGGGTGGACCCACAGTGACAGCAGTGTCATAAGGTGTTCATAACAGAGGTGCTTCATGGGAAGGTAGACCTAAAAAGAACTTGTGGCTCCATATTGTGATTATGTAGTTGAAGCCTTGCATATGTGTAAAGTAGCCAATTGCCTGTTGAATGTTCCATTCCCTCTCTTGTCAGGTTCGGTACCCAGACCGGATCACCCTAATCCGTGGGAATCACGAGAGCCGTCAGATAACACAGGTCTATGGCTTCTATGATGAGTGCCTGAGAAAGTATGGCTCGGTCACTGTCTGGCGCTACTGCACTGAAATCTTTGACTACCTCAGCCTCTCAGCTATCATTGATGGCAAGGTAAAGAAGGAATTGGGTTGGAGGAGATCTGGGAAGAACTATAGGTCCTGGAGGAGAGATTCCTCCCCCCCCCCACCCCTTCAGAAAAAGTATTAAAATAGGAGGACATTAAAGATGGAAGACCTAGTGGCCTAGTGGTTGGGGCAAGGTACCTTCAGGCCGGAAGGTCGGGGGTTCAAATCCCACTAGAGGACAGCAACCTTGGGCCGGAAGGACTGGGGTTTCTAGTCCCACAGGTGCTCCTTGTGGTCTTGGGCAAGCCACTTAACCCTCCATAGCCCATGTTCCCTGTAAAATAGTTATCTCCAAGTTATAATGCCCTGTTCAATGTAATTTCAGTTTGTTCAATGTAAACCGCACTGATGCAGAATAGCGCGGTATATAAGAGAATGTAAATAAATAAATTAGGAGTAGGATGCAATAGAATTGCGTTTTCAACTGTGTGCTGTGATCTTGGATGAGGAAGAGGAGCTGCCTGCATCACCCAGATAAGTCTGCCACTCAAAATCAAAGCTTAATGGCCTCTGGAGAAGTCAAGGTGGGACCTACAGGCCACTTAGTCTGACCTCTGTGGGAAATGCTGCTAAAACAGAGGATAGTGAGGTTTTCGGAGTCCAGTGGATTGCAGGATCCGAGACAGTATGGTTGTACTAGAGGCATGTCTTGTCAGACAACTCTGATTTCTTTGACTGGATGACTAGACAATTGGACCAAGGGAGAGCCCTAGATTTGGTGTACTTAGATTTCAGTAAAGCTTTTGACACTGTTCGCACAGGCAACTTTTAAATAAATTGAGCACCCTAGTGACTGTGGGTTAGAAATTGGTTGAGTGGGAGGCGACAAAGGGTACAGGTGAATGGAGCTCACTCTTAAGGTGAAGGATGTTACCAGTGGTGTGCCCCGAATCTGTCCTTGGTCCAGTTCTTTTTTTTATTTAAAGACTTTAATGCAGATACAAAAAGAAATATCAGCACAATCTGCTCCCGGAGTACTTAAGAACATTAGAACATAAGATATGCCATACTGGGTCAGACCAAGGTCCATCAAGCCCACTATCCTGTTTCCAACAGTGGCTAATCTAGGTCATAAGTACCTAGCAGTCTCCCCAAAAGACACAGGTTCCTCAGTGCTTGTATTGGGTCAAGCAGTGATATCCTGTGTCCCTTTTAATAATGGTTTATGGACCTTTCCTCCAGGAACTTGTCCAAACCTTTTTTTAAACCCAACTACACTAGCAGCTTTTACTACACAAAATCTTTAGTTAGAACAATTGCTATACCACAGCCTTATACGTTTTGCCTTTATTCACGGAACCTCATTATTACCAAATTTTCCCTCTCAACTACCTCCCCCTTCCCCACCTCCCCCTCCCCTCTCCCCCACCCACCTTCCCTTCTCCTTGCTACAAATTCTATAAGTTGAGGGGTATCCCACTATCCTAACGGTGCTAGGAAAGAGGAGATAAGCCCTCACGCCAAGGGGTGGTCCTCATTATGTATCTCCAGCTAAATTAAAGATGGTGCAGGCCATGAGCCATATTTCAACACAAAAGCCTCCCATATCTGCTCAAATTGGGGCAGACGCATCCTCCCAACTGCTACCCCCCGTTCCATTGTGTATAGGTCCCACATCCATTCCAGCCAGCGTGATAGTGCCGGAGGCAATACCTGTTTCCAGGCAGCTGCCAGGGTCAGCCTAGCTGCGTTCAGACTGTGACGAATCAATGTTAACTGGGGGAGCCATCCGCTAGGGACTTTCCTCCCAAAAAGAAAAATACCTGGGTCCCAGGGGATGTTCAAACCAATCATTTGTTTCAGGCGATATTGTATCCCCCTCCAAAAACCCTGGATGCAAGGGCAGAGACACCATACATGCGCCAAGGTGCCTCTCCCGCCACAATTCCACCAGCATAAATCAGATACCCCTGGGAAAGCTTGGGCCACTCATACTGGCGTCATGTACCACCCATAGCTTATAATTGGTTCCCGGGCATTGATAGCTACTGAGCTTCTCCAGAGTCTGCCCTCAATCTGCTCCCATTGTTCAATGTATGAGAAGCGCAACTCCTGCATCCACTGAGCTCTATGCTTGCCTTCCCCAAAATGCTGTTTCTGCAATTCTGCATATAAGGCCACAATAAGGCCTTTAGTTCTCGTGCATTCCTTACATAGGTGTTCAGCATCTGTCAACTCTGGGGCAACTTGCTGCTTGACAACCCGGGCTCTGCTACCTGTTCCATTTCCATTTGCACCCAGCACTTGGAGCTAGTAGAATTCATCCATTCCACCCTTGCACGACACTGCACTGCCGCATAGTACCAATGAAGATTAGGGACCCCCATTCCCCCTCGTCCCGATTGAGCATATGGGATCCTGCGAGCTATTCGAAGGCATTTAAATTTCCATATGAACTTCATTATTAATGCTTGCCAGGACTCCAAGACCCCTTGAGGTAGGGGTATGGGGGAGTACTTGAAAAAAAATATAGGAATCGTGGAACTGCCACCATTTTCGTTACAGCAATACGCCCAAACCATGACAACATCAAACCTGTCCAGGACTCCAAATCCCTTTTAACTTGTTGAAGCAAGGGTCCAAAGTTTGCCCAATACAATGCGGCCCGATCTACCATGAGCTATACACCCAAATAGCGAAGGGCTTTCTCCAGGACCAAGCAGGAAGTCAGTCCTCACATATGGGTGACGTCGGCGCCGACGGAGCCCTCGCGGAGCAATTTTCCCCAGCTTTCAAAGAAAGCCTTTGGGAATTGCAGCGCGCATGCGCGGTCCTCTTCCCGCCCAAGGGTGCCATCTTGCTCAGTCTTCTTCTTTTTTTCCGCGGAGCCCTACAGACGTTGCCTGTGAATCCCCCGCAGAAAAGTTGATTTTTCTCTATTTTCTTTATTTTTCTTCGGTTCGACGCCGGTTCTTTTCCCGCCCGGACTCGCGACGCCGGTTACGAGTCCGTCCGTTCTTTTTCGTTTTTTTGTCCTTCGTGACAGACTTCGAGCTTTTTTTCTTTTCCCTGGCTGCCCGGTCATTCGACCTCGCAGGGGCCCTTTTTACCCCCTATGGCGGCCAGTGGCTTCAAAAAGTGTGACCTCTGTAAGAAACTTATGTCTCTTACAGACACTCACGACTTCTGCCTCCGCTGCCTAGGCCCGGATCATAACTCCATGATCTGCGGGCCATGCGGCAAGATGTCCTCTAAAGCATTGAGGAGTCGGCAGCACCAGTGGGAGCGTATCTTCTCTGACTCCGGCCGGGCTCGGACATCGTCAGAGGCTTCGACGTCTCGGGACTCTGGTCCTGAGCATCGTCGAAGTTCCTCTGAAAGGGGGTCTCCTACCCGGGATCATCATCGGAAGAAGAAACCCGCGAGGGCGGGATCGGTGGACGCTCCTGGTCCCTCGAGGGCCTGGTCGCATAGCCCCGATTCCTGTCCCGGGTCCTTGGAATCGGAGAGGCCGTCGAAACATCCTCGACTCGAGGAGGACTTGCCCGCTCACGTGAGTACTGTTGTCCTCGTAGACTCGCCTCCGAAGGACCCAACGTCGGGCCCGACGCCGTCGGGGCCCGAGTCGGGGGCTGCTGGGTCTCCTGAGCTCGGACTCAGGTTGACGGCCTTGGAGGTCAGCTTGGCTGCCTTCATGGATCAGCAGCGGGCATTGATCGCTGGCCTTGCTGGCGCTTCTGCCCTGACCGCCGGGACGTCGACCTCCAAGTCGACCCCAGAGACCGAGCCGATCCTCGAGTCCATGAGGGCTCGAGTCGATCCTCGGTCGCGGTCTCCTTCGGCCTGGGAATCTGAGGACGAAGAGTCACCTGGTTCCTTTCGGACTCGGTGTGTCCCATCGGACTCCCCCGAGTCCGAACCTCGGAGACGGTCCCCCCCGGAGGATACCCGGTTCTCGGACTTCGTGAGGGATATGGCCAAAGCCTTGGCCTTCCCTGCGGATCCCGAGGAGGAGCCTCGAGTCGAAGAACTCGATGCCCTCCAATATGACTCTCCCCCGAAGGAGGCCTTTATTGTACCGGTTCCTCCCATGCTGGAACGGCTTCTCTTCCGCATGTGGGAGAGCCCGGCGTCGTCGCCGGTATTGAGCAAGCGGGTCGATTCCATTTATCGAGTCCGCAAGAGCCCCGGGTTCCAAAAGGCACAACTACCGCACCATTCCATGGTGGTGGAATCGGCCATGCATAGACTGAAGAGTCAGAAAATGCACTCCTCGGTGCCCCCTGGTAGGGAAGCCCGAAGCCTGGATGCCCTCGGTAGGAAGTGTTTCCAGGGCTCTATGCTTGCTTGTCGAGTCCAGACATACCAGCTCTACATGGGCATGTATCTCCGAGACCTGGCTAAAGAAATAGCCGGGTTCTCTGCTGGTCTCTCCGATGAACCTTTGCAGAGGTTCCAATCCTTGTCTACTGGCATTCGGGAGTGCTCCAAGTTTATTTCTCGAGCAGCCTATGATGGTTTTGAGGCTTCGGCTCGAGTAGCCGCGGCCGGCATCGGTGGATGCCGCCAGGCTTGGCTCCAGTCGTCCGACCTCGAGCCCTGGGTGCAGGACAAGTTGGTCGATGTCCCCTGCCGAGGTGACAACCTCTTTGGCAAGCCCATGGATGAGAAAGCTGCACAAATCGAGACAGAGACTCTCACCAGAACTCGTCTCTCGAGGAAAACCTCTGCCCCTTCTCAAAAGAAGAAGGCCTCGGGGAAAAAGCCCTTTTACCCGAGGAAGGCGGCTGCCTATAAATACTACCCTCAGTATCAGGCTTCCCCAGCTCCCCCACAGGAAAAGCAGGCCAAGGGACGGGGTAATGGGTCCCGTAGGCAGCAAGCCCCCAAGCCTGCACCACCGGCCCCTGCTCAGCAGGGTGGGGGTTTTTGACTTTCTCAGCATAGCCTCTCCCCCTCAGCTGGTTTCTCTCAGCACAGGAGGCCGGCTGGTCCACTTTGCCCACAGGTGGTCCAACATCACCACAGATACCTGGGTGCTTCAGATAGTTCAAAAGGGCTATCTTCTTCATTTTCACCAGGTGCCTCCCTCCTACTTTCCAGGGGAGCCTTCCAGACTCCCTCTGCACAGGGACTTACTCCTTCAGGAGTTAGCAAGTCTTGTTCAGGAACGGGCCGTGGAACCGGTGCTCCACCACCTGAAGGGTCAAGGGTTTTACTCCAGGTACTTCCTGGTTCCAAAAAGAACAGGAGGCCTCAGACCCATCCTGGACTTGCGAAACCTCAACAAGTTCCTTGCAAATGCAAATGCCTAGCAGTGGTGGCGGCCTATCTGAGGCTTCAGGGTCTCTTTGTGTTCCCATACCTGGACGACTGGCTCATCAGGGCCCAGTCTGCCCAAGAAGCCACTCAGGCTACTCATCGCATGGTAGCTCTGCTCCAGCACTTGGGATTTGTCATAAACTTCGCAAAGTCCACTTTGCTCCCCTCTCAAGATCTAGAATTCATCGGCGCCAGGTTGGACACTCTTCAAGCGTGGGCCTTCCTGCCCCTAGACAGGGCCCAAAGGCTCATGGATCTCGCCAGCCGCTTTCACAGCAATTCCCTGGTCTCGGCCAGGCAATTTCTGAGACTGCTCGGCCATATGGCTTCCACGGTCCATGTAACCCCCTATGCCCGCCTGAACATGCGACCTGCTCAATGGTGCCTTCACAAACAATGGCATCAGGCCACTGGGAGCCTAGCGGACTCCGTACAGATCTCCGACCAGCTGGTCTCCTCTCTGCGATGGTGGCTTCACCTGCCAAACCTAGTGCTCGGGGTGACTTTTCAGCCCCCTGCACATTCTCAGGTCCTGACGACCGATGCTTCTCTCCAGGGCTGGGGAGCACATTGCCAAGGGACTTGTACTCAGGGTCTCTGGACTCCTTGGGAGTCCGCTCAGCAGATCAACTTCCTGGAGCTCAGAGCCATCTGCCTAGCGCTCAAAGCCTTCTCTCACCTGATTTCTCACCAGTCAGTACTTGTCCAGACAGACAATCAGGTTGCCATGTTCTATGTGAACAAGCAAGGCGGAACCGGCTCCTTCCTTCTCTGTCAGGAAGCACAGAAGCTCTGCTCTTGGGCCGTCCACCGCAACATCATCCTCAAGGCTGTCTATCTCCCAGGTCAAGAAAACTACCTGGCAGACAAACTGAGCAGGGTCCTCCAACCGCACGAGTGGAGGTTGGATCCGCTTGTGGTTCAGCGGCTCTTTCTACGGTGGGGCCTCCCCACCATGGATCTGTTCACCAGTCCTCTGAACCGGCAGCTTCCCAGATTCTGCTCTCGACAGCCGCATCCTCTCCGGGTAGCGGCGGATGCTTTTCTGATTCCATGGTCCACAGGCCTCTTGTATGCTTTTCCACCCATGCCTCTGGTGTCTCGGACGCTCTTCAAAGTTCTCAGAGACAAGGCATCGATGATCCTAGTGGCTCCCCGGTGGCCGAGGCAACCTTGGTTCCCGCTTCTGATGCAGCTAGCGGTGGACACCCCTCTTCCTCTGGGGTTTCAGCCCGACCTCCTCTCGCAGGATCGGGGGACGCTCCTGCACCCCAACCTCCGGTCCCTTCATCTGATGGCCTGGCTGCTGAAAGGGTAGTCCTTGCTCCTCTCCAGCTGCCTCCAGATGTGGAAGAGGTCGTCTTGGCCTCCAGGAGGCCTTCCACCCGGAGGTCCTACGCTCTTAAGTGGCGTCGGTTCTCCGTCTGGTGTACTCAGCAGTCTCATGACCCCTTCTCCTGTTCGGCATCAGTGGTCTTGCAGTACTTGCTTTCTCTTTCTAATCTTGGCCTCAAGTCCAACTCGATCAAAGTCCACCTCAGTGCTATTTCTGCGCATCACATGCCGGTGGATGGTGGACCTCTTTCCAGCCACCCTCTGGTGGCTCGTTTTCTCAGAGGCCTCCTTCTCCTTAAACCACCTTTGCGCCCGCCAGCCCCGAACTGGGATCTCAATGTGGTTTTACAGCGGCTTACCTGTCCGCCTTTTGAGCCTATGGCTACCTGTCCTCTTCGTTTTCTTTCCTGGAAAACCTTGTTCTTGGTGGCCCTCACTTCTGCTAGACGCGTTAGTGAGCTGCAGGCCCTAGTATCTGATCCTCCTTACACTAGGTTCTACAAGAACCGGGTAGTCCTACGGACTCACCCTAAATTTCTTCCCAAAGTGGTTTCCCCTTTTCACATCAACCAGGAGGTGGTACTTCCAACCTACTTTCCCAGGCCACACTCCAGCCGAGCTGAAATGGTCCTGCATACCCTGGACTGTAGGAGGGCGCTGAACTTCTACCTTGACCGTACGCGGGAGCACCGAAAGGCTGTTCAGCTCTTCGTGTCTTATGACCCCAACAAGTTGGGGCTCCCTGTCTCCAAGCGTACTCTGTCCATCTGGATTGCGGACTGCATCGCTTGGGCTTACGAGGCTGCGGGCCTCGTGCTGGAAGGGTAGAGTCACCGCTCATTGTGTTCGGGCGAAGGCTACGTCAGTGGCTTACCTCCACTCTGTTCCATTGGCAGACATCTGCCGGGCCGCTACTTGGTCTTCAAGCCAGACTTTTGCAGCCCATTACTGCCTGGAGAGGGAGTCCCGCAGGGACAGTGCTTTCGGACAGGCGGTCCTCCGTAACCTCTTCGAGGTATAGGCAACTCCTACCCTCCATCCCGGATGTTGGGCTACCGGTTGGAGACGTATTCAGAGAAGATTCCTTCCTTCTGTGCTGCTGAGCTAGAGGGAGCTCATTTTTATGCTTAGGGTCTCCGGTAGCCTTAAGCTTGGGAGTCCCATATGTGAGGACTGACTTCCTGCTTGGTCCTGGAGAAAGCGTAGTTACTCACCTGTAACAGGTGTTCTCCAGGAGCAGCAGGAATCAGTCCTCACAACCCTCCCTCCTCCCCTTGGAGTTGCAGTTTTATGCTTTCGTTTTTGCTAATTTTTGCTGTCTTTTAGCTATGTCATCTGACTGAGCAAGATGGCACCCTTGGGCGGGAAGAGGACCGCGCATGCGTGCTGCAATTCCCAAAGGCTTTCTTTGAAAGCTGGGGAAAATTGCTCCGCGAGGGCTCCGTCGGCGCCGACGTCACCCATAAGTGAGGACTGATTCCTGCTGCTCCTGGAGAACACCTGTTACAGGTGAGTAACTACGCTTTATCCACCCATCGAAAAGGAAGGTGTGCTTTCAATTGTGCTCATACCGCTTCCTCAACCCCCACATTTAAGATTTTCGATTTAGCATAGTTAATTTTAAACCCTGAGACCTGTGAAAAGGCCACAAAGATTTGCATTGCACTGGGAAGGGAGGTTCCAGGGTCAGTTAGGGATAATATAATATCTGCAAAAAGTGCTATTTTGTATTCACGAGAACTCACCCTTACTCCAGCTACATCTGTATGTTCGCGAAAGCTTTGCGCCAGCGGTTCCATTACTAAAGCAAACAGTAGCCGGGGATAAGGGGCACCCGTCCGAGTACCCCTCTCCAATTCAAAACTCTTCGATTGAACCCTATTGACTTGGATGCTGGCTCGGGGCCCCTGATAGAGACTGTGCACCTGTTGCGAAAAGTTAGGCCCAAACCCCATCTTGTCCAAAACACACCACAAGAAGCCCCAACTGACTCTATCGAATGCCGCCTTGGCGTTTACTCTCACCAATAGCTCTGGCTGGGAATCATGGTGCACAGCATGTATCACTTGCAACATTTATTTATTTGTTTATTTATTTCTCTTATATACCGCGCTATTTGACATCAGTGCGGTTTACATGGAACATTATATTGAACATTACATTGAACAGGGCATTATAACTTGGAGATAACTATTTTACAGGGAACATGGGCAATGGAGGGTTAAGTGGCTTGCCCAAGACCACAAGGAGCACCTGTGGGACTAGAAACCCCAGTCCTTCTGGCCCAAGGTTGCTATCCTCTAGTGGGATTTGAACCCCCTACCTTCCGGCCTGAAGTACATTGCCCCAACCACTAGGCCACTCCTCCACTCCGGCCACTCCTCCACTGCACTCCACATCCGTTGAACATTATCAGCAGCCTGACGGCCAGGCACAAAACCATCCTGGTCAGGGTACACCAGACTGGGAAGGGCCTGATTTAGCCAGGCAGCCAACACAGAGGTCAGTATTTTAACATCAGTATTTAACAAGGAGATGGGGCAGTATGAAGCTACCTCTTGAGCTGGCTTACCTGGCTTAGGTATTACCGCAATGACAGTTTCCAGCTGTGTGGAGGGCAGTGACGACCCTCACAACACCTCCCTGAAGAGCACCACCAAAGTGAGCGCTAACTGAGCGTTATTTTTTTTATAATAATCCGAGGGGAACCCATCACTACCAGGCGCCCTACCAGCAGTCAGTCGACGAATAGCCCCGTACACTTCCTGCACTGTAATTTCTGCCTCTAGTTGTTCACTATCCAGGTCTGTCAAATGCGGCAAGGAGATGTCGCGTAGATAGCCATCCACTTGGGCAGGGTCAAAAGGCTCCGCCTTATGCAAGTGCGCTAAATAGTCTGCAAAGACTGTGCATATCTCCCGGGACTCCACCCGCAGGACCCCTGAGGAGTCCCGAATCTCGCGCACCACTTATGAGGTTTGCTGCTTTCCGAAGCCTAAATGCAAGGTATCTCCCAACCTTGTTCTCCTGCTTGTAAAATGTTTGACACAGTCTGCGTCGCATGTTATCTCTCTTTGCGCATAGGCATCCAATTGAGCCCGTGTCTCCTGCCTTTGACGCCAAACATGCTTAGAGCCAGTCCGTGCATGTTCTAACTGGAGGCACCTGGCTTCCCCTTCTAGCCATTGGAATTCCCATGTCCAAGCTTTCTTAGCCATGGCGATGGCCTTAAAGGCGTCCCAAACCACCGGCTATGCAACTTCTTTGACGGCATTCAGCTCAAAGAACTCTTGTATGAATCGTCCATGATCCTGCACAGCAGATGCCCGATGGAAAGAACTCCCGTCCAACCTCCACGTCCACCTCCTATTCCCCCACCAAGATCACAAGGAAGAGCCACCCAACAGAAAGCATGGTCCGACCACGTTAAAGCACCATGTCCGGCCTCCATCCCCCCATCCATCAGACACTGATCCAGCAAAACGTAGTCAATACGTGTATGTACTTGGTGGTCTGGCGAGTAGTAGGTATACCTTTTTTCCCCTCGATGGGTGTCCCTCCAAACATCCCGCAGACCCAGATCGGTCACGAATGTCCGGAGCGCTCGACTAATCCCACTTCCCTCCCTGGTATTCTTCCCCGTGGAGTCCAAGTGTGGCATCATATGGGCATTGCAATCCCCTCCCAGAAGGTTAGGCCCCTTCGCAAACTCGGCCAACATAACTTTCAACCGTGCAAAAAATTGCACCTGACCCCATTAGGCGCTTATATATTAACCAAAGTGATGGGAAGCCCACACAGGCAGACATTTATGAAGAGCCAGTGCCCCATCTTGTCCTTCTTTACTAACTCTACCCTTATGGGCAAAGTCTGATGAAACAGCATGGCACTCCACATTTTTTCCGGCCTCTCTCATCTCATGCTACCCACACTTCAGAATAGGGTTTACACTTCAGCCAGCCTTGATTAACGCAGCAAAGGTGCGTCTCTTGCAGGAACACAACTTCACCCTTCAGAGTCCTCAGCTCTTTAAATATAAGAGAACGTTTTCGGGGCACGTTGAGGCCTTTTACATTAAAGGAGATGATCTTCAGCATAATATTTATTTATTTATTTAGCAGTTTTTATATACCGTCCTTCTTCGAGTCAGGACGCTTTACAGAGAACATAACGTGACACCTCTCTTCCCTCTTAATGGCTCGTGCCCCATGCATTCTATAAAGACATCAGACCCTACCATCAGCCCAACCATAGCCTGCAATGATTGCCCCCCTCCCAGCTTCCCCTTAGAGAAAATCTCCATTCTCCAGGACCAAGCAGGAAGTCAGTCCTCACATATGGGTGACGTCGGCACAGACGGAGCCCCCATGCGGAGCATTTCCCCAGCTTTCAGCTGCGCAGTCCCCTTCCCGCCCAAGGGTGCCATCTTGCTCAGTCTTTCTTTTTCCGCGGAGCCCAATGGACGTAGTTCGTGTCACCCGGGAAAAGTAGATTTTTTTTCGGCGATTTTTTGCGTTTCTTTATCCGGTTCGACGCTGGTTCCCCGTCCAGCCTGGGTTCTGTACACGGGTATCGAGTCCGGAACTTCTTTTTCTGTATTTTCACTGGCAGCCCGGTCTTTTGACCTTGCAGGGGCCCTTTTTCCCCCGATGGCTGCCAGCGGTTTCAAAAAACTGTGATCGGTGCAAGAAACTTATGTCTGTCACCGACACACATGACTGCTGCTTCCGATGCATTGGGCCCGACCATGACCCGCTGGTCTGTGGCCCGTGCGGCAAAATGTCGTCGAAGGCACTTCAGAGCTGTCAGCATCAACGTGAAAGAATTTTTTCAGAGTCCGTGTCCGGCCGTGCCCGGACTTCGTCAGAGGCCTCGACATCTCAGGAGTCTGACCCCGAGCGCCGTCGTGGTTCCTCTGAGAGGGGGTCTTCCACCTGTGAGCACAAAAGGAAGAAGAAGCTCGTGAGAGCGGCATCAGTGGAGGCCCCTGGGTCCTCGAGGGCCAGGTCGCGTAGCCCTGACCGCCGCCCCGGAGTCGGAGAGGCCATCCAAACTACCTCGCATGGAGCCGGAGTCCTCGAGTCATGTAAGTTCTGTTGTCCTCGTGGACTCTCCTCTGAGAGAACTGACGTCGGGCCCGACACCAGGGCTGCTGAGTCTCCTGAGCTCGGACTCAGGCTGACGGCCTTGGAGAGCAGCTTGGCTGCCTTCATGGAATAGCAGCAGGTACTGATCGCCGGTCTGACCAGTGCATCTGCCTTGACCACCGGGACCTCGACATCTAAGTCGACCCCGGAGGCCGAGCCGATCCTCGAGTCCATCAAGTCTCGAGTCGATCCTCAGCCAAGGTCCCCCTCGACCTCCCGTGTGGGGCCGAGGTTGTCGACACTGGTGCCCTCGGTGTCGAGGCGGGTGGTACCGAGACCCACACGGCCGGAGCCGCTCGACTTGTCCTCGGAGGAGTTGGCGTGGGAGTCTGAGGATGAGAAGTCTCCTGACACCTTCCGGACCCGGTGCGTCCCTTCGGACTCCCCAGAGTCCGAGCCTCGGAGAATGCCCCCCCCCCCCCCCGGAGGATATCCAGTTCTCAAACTTCGTGAGGGACATGGCCAAGGCTTTGGCATTCCCTGCGGACGCCGAGGAGGAGCCTCGAGCCGAGGAGCTCGATGCCCTCCAGTATGATTTTTCTCCGAAGGAAGCCTTTACTGTACCGGTTCCTCCGATGTTGGAACCCTTGCAGAGGTTCAAAGCCTTGTCTACAGGGATCCGAGAGTGCTCGAAGTTTATATTTCCAGCAGCCTATGATGGTTTCGAGGCGTCGGCCTGGGTAGCCACAGCCAGCATCGGTGTACGCCGTCAGGCCTGGCTACAGTCATCGGACCTGGAGTCTGGGTGCAGGACAAGTTGGTCGATGTCCCGTGCCGAGGTGACAACCTGCTCGGTAAGCCCATGTCTGAAAAGGCTGCAGAAATCAAGACTGAGACTCTCACCAGGACAAGGCTGTCCGAAAGATGTCTGCCCCTTCTCAAAAAAAGAAGGGTTCAGGAAAGAAGCCCTTTTTCTCGAGGAAGGGTGCTGCCTAAAAAACCTACCCTCAGTATCAGGTCTCTTCAGCTCCCTAACAGGGCCAGCAGGTCAAAGGGCAGGGGCATGGGCCCCATAGGCAGAAGACCCCCAAGCCGCCAGCTCCGGCTCCTGCACAGCAGGGAGTGGGGTTTTGACTTCCACAGCATAGCTTCTCCTCCGCCGGTGGCTTCACTCAGCACAGGAGGTCGGCTGACCCTGTAAACCTACAGGTGGCCAGCCATCACAGGGGATACCTGGGTACTGAGCATAGTCCAAAAGGGCTACATGCTCCACTTCACCAGCTACCCCCCTCCTACTATCCAGGGGAGCCTCCAAGACTCCCTCTACACAGGAACCTCCTCCTTCAGGAGTTGGCAAGTCTTCTAAAGGAACAGGCGGTGGAACCGGTGCCTCACCACCTGAAAGGGCAAGGCTTCTACTCCAGGTACTTCCTGATACCAAAAAGGACAGGAGACCTCCGGCCTATCCTAGACTTACGAAACCTAAACAAGTTTCTGGAGAGGGAAATGTTCAGGATGCTTACCCTTGGGATACTGCCCTACCTCAAGCAGGGAGACTGGCTATGCTCCTTAGACTTAAAGGATGCTTATACTCACATCCTCATTCATCCAGACCTCAGACAATATCTCAGATTTGTGGTGGGAGGAAACCATTTTCAGCACAGGGTACTTCCCTTTGGCCTAACCTCTGCCCCCAGGGTTTTCACCAAATGCCTGGCGGTGGTGGCAGCTTATCTCAGGAATCAGGGAATTTTTGTCTTCCCATACCTGGACGACTGGCTCATCAGGGGCCAGTCTCTCCAGGAGGCCCGACAAGCTACTCTTCACACTGTCTCTCTTCTTCAGCATCTGGGCTTTGTCATAAACTATGCAAAGTCCACTTTGCTCCCCTCTCAGAACCTAGAGTTTATAGAGGCAAGATTAGACACCCTTCAGGCAAGAGCTTTCTTGCCCGAAGACAGGGGCCACAGACTGATGGACCTGGCCAACCAGTTCCAAAGCAATTCTCATGTTTCCGCCAGGCACTACCTGCGGCTCCTGGGCCACATGGCATCCACTGTACATGTGACTCCGAATGCCCGTCTGCACATGCGGGCTGCTCAATGGTGCCTCAGAGATCAGTGGACGCAGGCCACAGGTGACCTCCGAGACAGAGTAAAGGTGTCCAAACCACTTTTGGACTCATTACAGTGGTGGCTACATCTCCCAAACCTCCTCAGGGGGGTACCTTTTCAGGCTCCAACACACAAAAGGGTGCTGGCAACCGATGCTTCCTTAAAGGGCTGGGGTGCACATTGCCAGGGAACGTGCACTCAGCGCCTGTGATCTCCTCGAGAGGCCACATCAATCTTTTGGAGCTGCGAGCAATCAGTTTAGCTCTGCAAACATTTTCTCATGCCCTCTCTCACCAGTCTGTCCTAGTTCAGACGGACAATCAGGTTGCAATGTTCTATGTGAACAAACAAGGGGGCACAGGGTCCAATCTCCTGTGCCAGGAGGCTCTGGCCCTTTCCTCCGTTGCGGTCAGGCAGGGTATGTTTCTCAAAGCGGTATATCTACCTGGTCAAGAAAACTTCCTAGCAGACAAGCTAAGCAGGATTCTCCAGCCTCATGAATGGCAGTTGAATCCAGTGGTGGTCCAGCAGATCTTCCTCCGCTGGGGACTTCCATCCATCAATCTCTTTGCCAGTCCATTGAACCGTCAGCTGCCCAGGTTTTGCTCCAGACAGCCACATCCCCTGAGGATGGCAGCAGATGCTTTTCTGATCTCTTGGTCTACGGGCCCCCTGTATGCGTTTCCTCCCATGCCCCTGGTGGCCCGAACTCTGTTCAAGATCCTCCAGGACAAAGCCTTGGTGATTCTGGTAGCCCCCAGATGGCCGAGGCAGCCGTGGTTTCCACTTCTGCTGCAGTTGGCAGTGGAAACTCCATTCCCTCTGGGGTTGCAACACGATCTCTTGTCTCAAGAGCAGGGTTCCCTTCTGCACCCCAATCTCAGGTCCCTCAATTTGATGGCCTGGCTGCTGAAAGGGTAGTTCTAGCTCCCTTACTCCTACCTAAGGAGATTGAGGAGGTGGCATTGGCCTCTAGGAGACAATCCACCAGAAAATCCTATGCTCTCAAGTGACGTAGGTTTACGGTATGGTGTGCTCAGTGCAATGAAGACCCTTTCTCTTGCTTTGTGCCAGTAGTGCTGCAGTATCTACTTCACCTTTCAGACCTAGGCCTTAAGTCTAACTCTGTACAGGTCCACCTCAGTGCTTTTGTCAGCGCACCACTCACCGGTGGAAGGACAGTCTCTGTCGGTTCACCCCTTGGTGTCCCGATTTCTCAGAAGTCTGCTTCTTCTCAAGCCTCCGGATCATCCACCGGCATCTGAGTGGGATTTGAATGTGGTCTTGCAGCAACTTGCCCACCGTTTGAGCCGATGGCTACTTGCCATTTGCGCTTCTTCTTTTGGAAAGCACTCTTTCCTGGTGGCTCTTACCTCAGCCAGACATGTGAGTGAGCTAGAAGCTCTGGTTTCTGATAGACCGTACACGTGGTTCTGTAGGAACAGGGTGGTCCTCCGGACCCATCCCAAGTTCCTTCCAAAACCAAACCTACAATCCGTTACCTGGGGGTAACACTGGACCAGAAACTGGACATGAAATCCCATATTGGCAACATGGTCAAATCAACATATCTAAAAATCAAAACCCTCAGACATCTACACCCCCTGCTACAACCGGATGATTTTAGAACGATCTTTCAAGCATTAACGATTCCACATCTCGACTATGCAAATGCGATTCTGCAAGGGTTACCTCAATCCACCCTGACTCCACTCCAACTCGCCATGAACTCTGCAGCCAGAGTTCTAAATGGTGCCTCAAGACGTGACCATATAACACCGATCCTCAAAAGTCTCCACTGGCTCCCAATTCACAGTAGGATCACTTTCAAGATCTTACAACTAACATTCAAGGCTATCAACGGACTTTCCCCCTCATCATTTGCAAGCCTTACGCTCATGACTCCCCCTACCAGAGCCAGATGACACGCAGCAATAAATACTATAGTAATCCCCAAAACAATAACCCAGTGTACACAGTCAACCGCAAACAGAGCTTTCAGTCTTTGTGCACCTAGAAGCTAGAACGCCTTGCCCCCCAGCCTACGAGCAATCACAGAGATAACTAAATTCAGGAAGGCCCTGAAGCACCACCTCTTCCTCAAGTGCTACCCTGAAATAGGCAAGCCAAAACGCCCTGCACGCAACACAGATCCTTAATCTCCCGGTAATCTTTCCACAATGTGATGTACATAGGGTTTTCACCTTATGCCTTTGTGTATATAGTTAATTTGCCATAGGGTTTTCACCTTATGCCTTTGTGTATATAGTTAACATGTTATCCAAGTTAATCTCCCTGTTATCTATAATTTACGGTGTTACCCCACTGTAAAACTGCTTTGATGTTCCATGTAAACCGCACTGATGTCGAATAGCGCGGTATATAAGAGTATTAAATAAATAAATAAAAATAAAAGTAGTCTCCTCTTTCCGACCTTTTTTCCCAGGCCGCATGCCATCCGGGCTGAAACAGTCTTGCATACCCTGGACTGTAAGAGGGTATTGTTTTTTTACATAGAACGTACGCGGGGACATCGAAAGGCTACTCAGCTCTTCGTCTCCTTTGACCCTAATAAGATGGGGTTACCTGTCTCCAAGCGTACATTGTCCACTTGGGTAGCAGATTGTATCGCCTGGGCATATAAGGCAGCCGACCTCTCCTTGCAGGGTCGTGTCAGGGCGAAAGCCGCGTCAGTAGCTCATCTCCGCTCTGTTCCGTTGGCAGACATCTGCCAGGCCGCAACTTGGTCTTCAAGCCAGACTTTTGCAGCCCATTACTGCCTGGAGAGAGAGTCCTGGAGGGACAGTGCTTTCGGACAGGCAGTACTCCGTAATCTCTTTATTTTATTTATTTATTTATTTATTTTATTTTAGCTGTATTTATATCCCGCTTTTCACCGGGTCAAAGCGGTCAATTGGGGGATACATTTAACACGAGGGGATATGAGACACATACGCTAATACTTACAGGGAACATGGGCAATGGAGGGTTAAGTGGCTTGCCCAAGACCACAAGGAGTGCCTACAGGACTAGAAATCCCAGTCCCTCCGGCCTGAGATTGCTGTCCCCAGGTGGGACTTGAACCCCCGGCCCTCCGGCCTGAAGTACCTTGTCCTAACCACTAGACCACTTCTCCCTGTGGTCCCTCCCTTTGAGGTTTAGGCAACTCCTACCCTCCGGCCCTTGTGTTGGGCTACCGTACGGGGGCGTTCTCAGAGGATATTCTTATCACGGATGCTGAGGCTCTTGAGAGGGAGCCATTTTTTCTCCAGGACCAAGCAGGAAGTCAGTCCTCACATATGGGTGACATCGACGTCGATGGAGCCCTTGCGGAGCATTTCCCCAGCTTTCCATGAAAGCCTTTGGGAATGCAGGCACGCATGCGCGGTTCCCTTCCCGCCTAAAGGTGCCATCTTGCTCAGTCTCTCTTTTTCCGTGAAGCCCACCGGACGTGTGTCCTAGTCCTCCCGGAAAATAGTCAGATTTTGTGGCGATTCTTCGCTATTTTTTCCTCTGGTTCGACGCCGGTTCCCCTCCCGCCGGGTTCGGTACACCGGTATCGAGCCCGATCTTCTTTTTTCGGTTTTTGACCTTCGTGGCTGGCGTTCACGCCCTTTTTTTCTTTTTCCCTGGAAGGCCGGTCCTTTGACCTCGCGGGGACTCTTTTTTTCCCCCGATGGCTTCCAGTGGGTTTAAAAAGTGTGATCGGTGCAAGAAGCTGATGTCTCTCACCGACACACACGACTGCTGCCTTCAGTGCCTCGGTCCTGACCACGATCCTAAGACTTGTGGACCATTTGGAAAGATGTCTTCCAAGGCACTCTGAAGTCGTCAGCACCAAAAGGAAAGGCTTTTTTCTGACTCGGCCTCCGGCCGGGCCTGGACCTCGTCTGAGGCCTCGACATCTCGGGAATCGGATCCCGAGCACCGTCGGGGCTCCTCGGACAGGGGGTCCCCCGACCGGGAACGAAAGAGGAAGAAGCGGCTCGCGAGGGCGTCATTGGAAGAGGTCCCTGGCTCCTCGAGAGCTAGGTCTCAGACCCCTGACCGTCGCCCCGGGTCCCTGGAACAGGAGAAGCCTTCCAAAGTACCTCGAGTGGAGCCAGAGTCTGCTGGACATGTAAGCCCTGTAGTCCTCGTGGACCCTCCTCCCAGAGAGCCAACGTCGGGCCCGGCGCCGCCAGGGCCTGAGTCGGGGGCTGCTGAGTCTCCTGAGCTGGGTCTCAGGCTGACAGCCTTGGAGAGCAGACTGTTTGCCTTCATGGAACAGCAGCGGGCACTGATGGCCAGCCTGTCTGGTGCATCTGCCCCGACCACCGGGACATCGACTTCGAAGTTGACCCCGGAGACCGAGCCGATACTCGAGACCATAAAGGCTCGAGGTCGACCTCAGTCGCAGTCTCCCTCAACCTCCCGTTCGTGACCGAGGGCGTCGACGCCGGTGCCTTGGGCGTCGGGGTGGGTGCTCACAGGCCCCGCGCGGTCGGACCCCGATTCCTCATCGGACAAGTCCGCCTGGGAGATGGAGGACGAGGAGTCCCCCGACACCTTCCGGACTCGGTGCGTCCCGTCGGACTCACCGCAGTCTGAGCCCCGGAGTAGATCCCCCCCTCCCCCCCCGGAGGATACCCGGTTCTCGGAGTTCGTCCAGGATATGGCCACCGCATTGGCTATCCCTGCGGACCCCGAGGAGGAGCCGAAGAGCTCGAGGCACTCCAGTATGACTCTCCTCCGAAGGAGGCCTTTTCTGTGTCGGTTCCTCCGATGCTGGAACGGCTCCTCTTCCGGATGTGGGAGGCACCGGCCTCGGCGCCGGTTCTCAGCAAGCGGGTCAATTCCATTTATCGACTCCGTAAGAGCCCTGGGTTTCAGAAGGTGCAGCTACCGCACCATTCCATGGTGGTGGAATCGGCCATGCATCGTCTGAAAAGCCAGAAGTTGCACTCCGCGGTGCCCCCTGGCAGGGAGGCCCAGAACCTCGATGGTTTTGGTAGAAAGTGCTTCCAGGGCTCGATGCTTGCTTGCCGTGTCCAGTCTTACCAGCTGTACATGGGCATGTACTTGTGAGACCTGGCCAAGGAGCTGGCCGGGTTCTCTGCTGGTCTCTCTGGGGAACCCTTGCAGAGGTTCAAGTCCTTGTCCTCGGGGATCCGGGAATGCCCCAAGTTTATGTCCCACGCTGCCTACAATGGCTTCGAGGCTTTGGCCCGTGTTGCGGCAGCAGGCATGGCTGCAGTCATCGGACCTCGAGCCATGGGTTCAGGACAAGTTGGTCGATGTCCCTTGCCGAGGTGAGAACCTTTTTGGCAAGCCCATGACCGAGAAGGCCGCACAGCTCGAGACCGAGCACCTCCCAAGGACAAGGCTGTCTAGGAAGACTTCTGCTCCTTCTCACAAAAAGAAGGGCTCTGGTAAAAAGCCCTTTTACCCGAGGAAGGGCGCTGCCTACAAACAGTACCCACAGTACCAGGCTGCCCAAGCTGCCCCTCAGGGTCAGCAAGCCAAGGGGCAGGGTAATGGGCCCCGTAGGCAGAGGACCCCCAAGCCTCAGGCCCCTGCTCCCACTTAGCAGGGTGGGGGTTTTTGACTCCTTAGGCATAGCCTCTCTGTCCCTGCTCTCCCACCCCTGCACAGGAGGTCGCCTCGCCCTGTTTTCCCACCAGTGGCCACTCATCACTGGAGACAGTTGGGTGTTAAGCATAGTCCACAAGGGCTATCTACTACACGTCCAACAACTGCCTCCTCCATACTCCCCTGCACACAGATCTTCTCCTTCAGGAGCTCCAAGGTCTGTTGGTGGACAGGGCGGTGGAGCCTGTGCCTCCCTACTTGCAAGGTCAGGGGTTCTACTCCAGGTATTTCCTGGTACCCAAAAGGACTGGTGGCCTTCAACCTATTCTAGACCTCAGAAACTTCAACAAGTTCTTGGAGAAGGAAAAGTTCAAGATGCTTACTCTTGGAACACTTCTGCCCTACTTCCACCAGGGAGATTGGCTATGCTCATTAGATCTAAAGGATGCGTATACTCACATCCTCATTCATCCAGACCACAGAAAGTACCTCAGCTTCATTGTGGAAGGAAACCATTATCAGTACAGAGTACTGCCTTTTGGCCTCACCTCTGCTCCCAGGGTCTTTACCAAATTCCTGGCAGTGGTAGCGGCCTACCTGAGAAATCAGGGAGTCTTTGTCTTCTCCTATCTGGACGACTGGCTCATAAGAGGTCAGACGTGCCAGGAGGCCCGACAGGCCACCCTCAGAACTATTGCTCTTCTTCAAAGATTGGGGTTTGTAATAAACTTCGCAAAGTCCACTTTGCTCCCCTCCCAGAACTTGGAGTTCATAGGGGCGAGGTTGGACTCTCTGCTGGCAAAGGCATTCTTGCCAGAAGACAGAGCCCAAAGACTGATAAACTTAGCAAACCAGTTTCTCAGCAGGTCACTTGTCTTCGCCAGACTCTGCCTGAGTCTTCTAGGCCACATGGCTTCAACAGTACATGTGACCCCCAATGTCAGGCTTCATATGAGGCCTGCACAGTGGTGCCTTCGGACTCGGTGGTCACAAGCCACAGGCAGCCTCCGAGACAGGATAAGGGTGTCCAAACAATTCCTGAACTCCCTCAACTGGTGGCGGCACCCACCCAATCTGCTGCAAGGGGTACCCTTTCAGATGCCTGGGTTCACAGTGGTGTTGGCCACGGATGCCTTCCTGCAGGGCTGGGGAGCTCATTGTCTAGGCAAGTGCACCCAGGGCCTGTGGTCTCCCTGGGAAACCGCACAGCAAATCAATCTACTGGAACTCAAAGCTATTCGGTTAGCCCTCAAGACTTTCTCTCCAACCCTGGCTCATCAATCTGTCCTAGTTCAGACAGACAACCAGGTAGCCATGTTTTATGTGAACAAGCAGGGCGGAACTGAGTCCAGGCTCCTTTGTCAGGAAGCACAGGACCTTTGCTTGTTCGCTCTCAGGCACAACATGCTCCTCAAGGCTGTGTATCTACCTGGCCAGGAAAACTACCTAGCCGACAAGTTGAGCAGGATTCTGCAGCCCCACGAGTGGCAGCTCCATCCTTTGGTGGTTCAGAAGATTTTCATGAAATGGGGACTTCCATCCATAGATCTGTTTGCCAGTCCTCTGAACAAACAGCTGCCAAAGTTCTGCTCCAGGCAACCGCATCCTCTGCGGATAGCAGCAGATGCTTTTCTGATTCCCTGGTCTCAGGGCCTCCTGTATGCGTTTCCTCCCACGCCCTTGGTGGCCCGAACCCTGTTCAAGATTCTCCAGGACAAGGCCTCGGTCCTGCTGGTGGCTCCCAGGTGGTCGAGACAGCCTTGGTTTCCACTTCTGCTTCAGCTGGCAGTGGATCCCCCTCTGCCTCTGGGGTTGCAACCCGACCTTCTCTCTCAGGATCAGGGTTCCCTTCTTCACCCCAATCTCAAAGCTCTCAATTTGATGGCCTGGAGGCTGCAAGGGTAGTTTTGGCCCCCTGGGGCCTACCTCCTGAAGTTCAGGAGGTTGTCCTAGCCTCTAGGAAACAGTCCACTAGGAAAACCTATGCTCTCAAATGGAAAAGGTTTTCTGTGTGGTGTCAGCTACATACAGAGGATCCTTTCTCCTGTACTGTACCAGTAGTGCTTCAGTACTTACTGCACTTATCAAATCAGGGACTTAAGTCCAGTTCTGTTCGGGTCCACCTCTCAGCTCTAGCAGCTCATCACACACTGGTGGAAGGACATTCTCTGGCGGTTCACCCCTTGGTGTCCTGGTTTCTCAGAGGCTTGCTTTTGCTCAAGCCTCCAATCCGTCCTCCTGCTCCTGAGTGGGAGTTGAATGTGGTCTTGCAGTAACTGACTCGCCACCTTTTGAGCCGATGGCTACTTGCCCTCTATGCTTCCTATCCTGGAAGACACTCTTCTTGATAGCCCTCACCTCGGCCAGGCAAGTGAGTGAGCTTCAGGCCCTGGTCTGTGACAGGCCTTACACCCGCTTCTATGGGAATAGGGTAGTCCTTAGGACTCATCCAAAGTTCCTCCCAAAGTTTGTCGCCTCCTTCCACCTTAACCAAGAGGTGGTTCTTCCAACATTCTTCCCTAGGCCCCATGCAAGCCAGGCTGAAGCAGTTCTGCATACCTTGGACTGTAGGAGGGCCTTATCCTCCTTCTACCTTGACCGTACGCAGGGACATAGAAGAGCTACTCAGCTCTTCATCTCTTGACCCTAATAATTTGGGGTTGGCTGTGTCCAAGCGTACCTTGTCCACCTGGGTAGCTGACTGTATCACCTGGGCTTACAGGGCGGCTGACCTTCCTTTGCAGGGTCGGGTCACGGCCCATCGTATCAGGGCAATGGCTGCCTCAGTGGCTCACCTCCGCTCTGTACCGTTGGTGGACATCTGCAGGGCTGCAACTTGGTCCTCAAGCCAGACCTTTGCGGCCCATTACTGTCTGGAGAGGGAGTCCCGTAGGGACAGTGCTTTTGGCCAGGCAGTACTCCGGAATCTCTTTGAGGTTTAGGCAACTCCTGCCCTCTGGGCTACCGGTGGAGGTTCTGTCAGTGAAAAGCCTTTCTTTGATGCTGGGACTAGAGGGATCTCTCTTGTTCAGCCTGGATTCCTTGGTAGCCCAGAGCTAGGGAGTCACCCATATGTGAGGACTGACTTCCTGCTTGGTCCTGGAGAAAGAGTAGTTACTCACCTGTAACAGGTGTTCTCCAGGAGCAGCAGGAATCAGTCCTCACAACCCTCCCTCCTCCCCTGGGAGTTGCAGTTGTACATAGTTTATTTTTACATTTTTGTGTGCTGTTTTTAGCTATGTCATTTGACTGAGCAAGATGGCACCTTTAGGCGGGAAGGGAACCGCGCATGCGTGCCTGCATTCCCAAAGGCTTTCATGGAAAGCTGTGGAAATGCTCCGCAAGGGCTCCATCGACGTCGATGTCACCCATATGTGAGGACTGATTCCTGCTGCTCCTGGAGAACACCTGTTACAGGTGAGTAACTACACTTTCAGCTTTGGGTTCCCAGTAGCCTAGAGCTGGGGAGTCCCATATGTGAGGACTGACTTCCTGCTTGGTCCTGGAGAAAGAGTAGTTACTCACCTGTAACAGGTGTTCTCCAGGAGCAGCAGGAATCAGTCCTCACGACCCTCCCTCCTCCCCTGGAGTTGCAGTCATATCATTCATTTTGATTTTTTGCTGTCTTTTAGCTATGTCATCAGACTGAGCTAGATGGCACCCTTGTGCGGGTAGGGGACCACGCAGGTGCGCTGCATTCCCAAAGGCTTTCTTTGAAAGCTGGGGAAATGCTCTGCACGGGGGCTCTGTCGGCGTCAACGTCACCCATATGTGAGGACTGATTCCTGCTTCTCCTGGAGAACACCTGTTACAGGTGAGTAACTACTCTTCCTCCCCTCTCCCCACCATACTGCTCTCAAACCCCTTCCCTGATCTTCTCCTTGTCCCCTACCCCTACCCTTCCCTGGCCCCTTCGTCCCCCCAAATGCCTCCACCCTCCCACCTAGTCATCACCACTTGCCTGCCCACTAGACAGGTAGTGGGACTGATGACCCAAAATCCGGGCCACCCAAGTCCCCCCCCGCCCCATCTGTTACAAATAATAACCCCTTCATCAGCCCCAAACACTTCCAACAGCTAACATGATATCATATAAGAAGAAAGGCGCCAACCAATGTTCCCTCTAATTTTCTGTAGGCTGTGTGCGCATAAAATATCAGCTGTGCAGCTTTTGAAGGAAGGTTAAATTTTTGTGCACCACAAAACGACACTCAGAGTTATATACTTTAAACTTTGACTACACGTCAGAATACAGTATGTACACCACATTGATTGCACTAGAAAATATTTTAGAACTTGTGAAAACCGTAAATACACAACAACTTTTCAATTTTAAGAATGTCTGTGTGGTTTTCTATCAGAATCAGAACCGTAATTTTTGTGCGCTCTGTTATAAAGTATGTGCGCTCACTCGGCGAGCTGTGTGCACGCGCACACGCGCACAGCTTAGAGGGAACAGTGGCGCCAACTATAAAAAGGCAAAATATCTACCCATTGCACTAAGGCCAAATAATCACCCACTGGTAGGGTTTGTCCACTTATAACTCCACATCTCCAGCAGTCCCAGCCACCAGTTTGCAATGCAGTCACAATATCTCCTGCTTACAAGTTCCATATTCTTCCGAACTACAGTCACACAGGATCGTTCTGTTCCTTAAGTTATTGGGTGTTTTTTCCCACCTGTTTCCATTTAAAATGCTAGGTCTTGGGGGCCGAGACCACCAGTGGTGTATTACCCTCCACAAGGCCAGCTTGGCAGAGCTCTTTCCACGCCTCGGTATGGTCTTTTGCAGAAATATTTTTTTACTCCCCAACATAAAGTTCATTCAAAAAGGAAAGGATCATGAGTAGCGAATCCCTTCTTTGTTCAACACCTCTATAATCGGCTTCATCTCCCACCAGTGCACCAGCGTGAAGGTCGAAATGTCCTGGAAAAGGGAGACAGCTGCATCTTGGTATTTGACAGTTTTCCTTTCTCAGCTTCTTGTCAGCAGCAATTCTGCGTCAGTATAGCATAGAAAGTGAGCAATACCATCCCGTGGTTGATTATTGGGGGGCTTACCCAGTGCTCAGTGCACCCTCTCCATCTCCATATTAGCCCCGCAGGACAAAAACTCCTCTGCCGTTAAAAGGTCTTTAGTTAATGCTCGCACCACTTCCACCAAGTTCTCTGTCCCACCTGCAACCTCTGGTATGCCTCTGAAGCATACATTATTTCTGTGGACCCGATTTTTCTGTGTCATCAGTCTTATAGGTGAGTTCCAGCACCGGAGAGCGTTGCCTGTCCGCTGTGCACTTCAAGTCTACCAAAGTTTCAGTGTGGTCCTCCATTTTAGTTTCCACCTCCTCTACCCAGTGGCCTAGCTCTTTAATGTCTCTGAGGAGCTCCGCGATCGTAGATGTCACCTCCTCCCGCATAGACTGAAACTCTGCAGCAAGTTCTTCAAAACCCCTCCGGAGTTCGCGTTGTAGGAGAGAGTGTGCTGAGGTTGCTTTGTTTCCTTGCTCTAGCTCACTTAAGATTTCCTCTCCAGATTCCTCTGATGCTGGCCTCCACGGGGAACTGCCATGCGGTCCAGTTTTGTCCATCAGCCATTGTGAAGCTCATGGCTTTTCTTTTGCCTCCGGCCCTTTAGTTTTTGTAGCCATTTGTTCCCAACTCCTCCCGGCATCTTCTGCTGCAATTTCTAATGATTTTCCGACCCATTTAGGCACTTTTGGGGACTTTTTGTCTCCTCAGGGTGGCGGAGAAAGAGACTTAAGCCGCCATTTGCTTCGGTGACATCACTGGAAGTCGTCCAGTTCCTTTTAACATTTTTGTTAGTGATATTGCAGAAGTGCTGTCGGGTACGTTTTGCCTCTTTGTGGATGATACCAAAATCTGCAATAGAGTAGGCACTGAGGAAGGAGTAGATAACATAGGAGGGATCTAGCGAAGCTTGAAGAATGGTTGAGAATTTGGCAGCTGAGATTTAATGCTAAAAATTCAGGATCATGTATTTGGACTGCAAAAATCCAAAGGGACAGTACAGTACAGAGGGTGAAGTACCTGTCCATGAAAAAAGAGCAGGACCTGGGTATGATTGTTTCTGATGATCTTAAGGTAACTAAATAGGTAGGAAAGGTGAAAGCTGAAGCCAGAAAAATGCTTGAGTTCATAGGGAGAGGAATAGCCAGCAGGAAGGAGGAGGTGATTGTGTCTTTGTATAAGTTTTTGGTGAGACCTCATTTAGAGTATTGTGTGCAATTTATTTTATTTATTTGTTTTCTATACCGCCTTTTGCATAATCAAAGTGGTTTACAATGAATGATTACATTTTAACATTAGTAACCATTACAGTATAACATAGTAGGTAGACAACGAAACAATGATCAAAACAATTACATATGATTGCTTAGTTCAAAACATGAACTTTTTATACAATGTAATGATAATTGACAGTACATGAACTTATATACAACCTAATTATGGTAGTCTGTATGTAAACATATACAGCGTAGTAGTGATCCCTATGTGGTGAGGTGTTTAATATAGTAACATAGTAAATGACAGCAGATAAAGACCAGTATGGTCCATCTAGTCTGCCCAGCAATATGACAGGCGTAGGTGCACCGCTTCCCATGTCTTTTAAGGGATTAGGTGCACACCTATCCATGTCTTTGCTTAGTGGTGCACCCACCAGGAGCAGGTGCACCCCTCCCCATGTCTTTGTTTCTTTGTTTGTTTAGGGGTGAACACACCGCTCCATGTAGGACACCCCTATTTGTTGAGAAATTAGATGGTTCATTTTATTTTGATTTAATCTTGTTGCTGTAAAATGATCCACAGTGTCTGTCCCAGGCCACTTTGAATTCCGTCACTGTGTTTGTCCCCACCACCTCCATCGAGAGGGCATTCCAAGCATCCACCACCCTTTCAGTAAAAAAGTCTTTCCTGACATTGCCTTTCAATTTACCACCTTGCAGCTTCATGTTATTCCCTCTAGTTTTACAGCTTCCCCATCTCTGGAAGAGGTTTGTTTGTTCATTATTTCTCTTTAAGTATTTAAAGGTCTGAATCATATCTCCCCTATCCCTCCTCTCCTTCAAAGAGTACATATTTAGGTCTTCAAGTCTCTCCTCATAAGGCTTCTGATGCAGGCTCCAAATCATTTTGGTCGCCTTCCTCTGAACAGCTTCCATTCTTTTTACATCCTTTGCAAGATAGGGTCGCCAAAACTGAACACAGTATTCCAAGTGAGGCCTCACCAGAGACTTATACAGTGGTACTAGTACCCCTTCCTTTTTGCTGGTAATTCCTCTTCGAATGCAGCCCAACATCCTCCTGGCTTTTGCCACTGCCTTGTCGCACTGTTTTGCCACCTTGAGATCTACAGAAATAATTAAATTGTTGTGATCTGGAACTTTTTAGTGTGCAGTCATTAGTATTCAGGGATAAATAGAAGAATGAAGACTAGGTTGGGTAGAGCTCTTCAGTTGCATTTAGGTCACCAAAATGTTCAATAAATAAACGCATCTTGAGGTTTTTCCTGAACATAGTCAGGTCAGTGGTAGATCTTCATTTTTCTGGGAGAACGTTCCATATAGTGGGTGCACAAAGAGAAAAGGCTCTATTACTTGTGTTGCAGTTCGTTTTACTAAATTCTGAGGGAATACTTAGTGTATTTTGGGTACACGCTTTTCTAAGTCTGTCATTTAGGGTTATATTTGAGTTTGGATAAGTATGAGGGTGATATGTTTCTTAGTAGTTTGAATATGATTAATAGCAATTCTGGGGATCCTACCTTCAAAAGGATATAAATAGGATGGAGTTGGTGCAGAGGGTGGCTACCATAATGGTCAGTTGCTTCGTCATAAGACATGGGGATAGACTTGAAGATCTCAATATGTATACTTTGGATGAAAGAAAGCTCTGCCAGGGGGCATTGGATGAAGGTAGAAGGGGAATAATAAGCAGAAACATTTCTTTATGGAAATAGTGGTAGATGCATGGATGAGGTAGTAGAGATAAGGACTGTATCTGAATTCAAGAAAGTATGGTACAAACATAGAAGATCTCTAAAGGAAAAACAGGGAATCTCCAGGAACAAGCAGGAATGCAGTCTTCACATATGGGCGACATTGGCACTGACGGAGCCCCATGCGGTAACACTCCCCAGCATCCAATAGGAAGGCTTTTGCGAGCATCCCTCCATGCATGCATGCCTGCCTGCCTTCCCAACAATTCTCCTCAGTCGTCTTTTTCTGCAGAGCCATTAGGACATTGTCCTCTTCCCACTGTCTAAAAGCTCATCCAAGTGCTTTCAGGTACATCGTGCTTTGCTTTCCTGTCACTCTGGCCTGCGTTGGATTTTCTGTTTTTGCCTTTTTGACATTTCTTTTCATTTTATTTTCAATTACATTTTCCTTTGTGGCATTTGCCACTTGCTTGGCTGGCTTAGGCCACCATTACTATTTTTTGATTTTGCTTCTGTGATCTTCTCAAACATGGAGAAACCACACAGTGGGTTTAAGAAATATAGTAAGTGCCGAAACACTATATCTGCTACATATCAGCACGATTGGTGCTTAAGATGTTTGGGCCTGGACCATGACGCTTCGGCTTGCCACCTGTAAAAGCAAATGACCATGAGGGGACTTAAAAAACGTAAACAACGGGGAAAGTAGTTTGTCAGACTCAGCCACTTCAGCACTCTTCAGTGGCCTCCACACTCTAACGGATATCTACCTCATCGCAGGGTTCCCATACTTTCTCGAAGCCTAAACATTGCAGCAAGCACAAGTCCTTGACAGAGGCAGAAAAGGTATTGAAGACCTCAGCTTTGGCGTCAGAAACAGATTCCTGGCATCGGCACAGAGAATACCTGAGAGGGGGAACTGGAATTGGACTGGCCAGCAAAACAGCCCTGGTGGAAGGATACTTCTTCCAAAGCTCTAAAGGGGTTTCGGGATGCTCCCGGGGCATTGTTCTCCGGTGAGCTCCTGGTTCCATGTTCTGGGACGGTGGAGCAAGACCCCTTTAAGGAATCCATCCAGACACCTCCAGTGTCCCCCAACCAGTGGATGCTGGCTATCAAGCAGAATATGGCTGCTATCCTGGCGGCAGTAGTGCCGGGACCTTCAGGATCTGGAGACCTGATGTCAGTGCATAGAGGCACTCTGCAGCATCACTGATGGAACCGGCACCATCACAAGCTCTGAGGCCGATACCCCTGTTAGAGCCCATGAGTAAACCGGTCTCAGGGCACCTCTGTTCCGATGCCTTGATGCTTCGGTGCAGAGACCAGATGTTGGCATAGGAGCGGCATCATTGCCGTGGTACCGACCACCACTATTTTGACTTCTTACCTAGTACTGATTTTGCCGCCTCGGAACTGACATTGAGTCTGTAGATTCCGGAGGACTCCTGGACATTCCCTTGGACCCTTCTCCACTGCATGAGCGACGCCAGTCACCGCCTGAGGATATGTCTTTTCAAGATTTCATCCAAGACATGGCGGCAGTGCTCTCGGTAACGGTAGCCACCGAGGCAGAACAGAGAGCTAAAGAACTTTAAATCCTCCAGTATCCCTCTATTTCTAAGGAGGCTGCTATGCTAGTATAGTATATGATGGCAGATAAAGACCATAATGGTCCATCTAATCTGCCCAGCAAGGTGGCAAGAGTAGGTGCACCTGCCTCTCTGTGCAGTTCACCTCTCCCCCATACTTTTTGTTTAGTGGTGTACCCACCGCTCCGTGAGATAGCAGAGACAGTTAAGGTTATTTTGATTTTACCCTGTTGCTATAAAGTGATCCACAGTGTCTGTCCCATGCCATTTTGAATTATATCACTGTATTTGCCCCACCACTTTCACCACTCTTTCAGTGAAAAAGTATTTCCTGGCATTGCCTTTCAGTTTATCCCTTTGCAGCTTCATGTTATGCCTTCTGGTTTTGCAGCTTCCCTGCCTTTGAAAAAGGTTTGTTAATACCCTATAAAGGTTCTGTATCATATCTCTCCTGTCCCTTCTCTCCTCTGTAGTATACATATTTAGGTTGTCTTCTCATGTCTTCTGGCGCAGGCACCAAATCATTTTGGTCGCCTTCCTCTGAACAGTTTCCAGTCTTTTTATATCCTTTGCGAGATATGGTCTCCAAACTGAATCCAATATTCCAAGTGAGGCCTCGCCAGCGACTTGTACGGTGGCATTGGTACCTCCTCCTTTCTGCTTGTAATTCCTCTCTGTATGCATCCCAGAATCCTTCTGGCTTTTGGCAGCCACCTCGTCACATTGTTTCGCAACCTTGAGGTCCTCAGAAACAATCACTCAGAGGTCCTCCTCCTGGTCCGTGCACACCAACCTCTTGCCCCCTATCCCTTGGATTCCTGCATCCCAAGTGCATGACACTGCACTTCTTCACATTAAATCTTAGTGGACAAGCATTAGACCGTTCTTCCAGCTTTTGTAGATCTTTCCTCATGTTATCCACTCCCTCAGTGGAGTCCACTCTGTTGCAAATTTTCATGTCATCTTCAAAAAGACAGACTTTTCCATTCAGTCTTAAAGCAATATCACTCACAAATACATTGAACAGTACTGGTCCCAGGACCGATCCTTGGGGCATGCCACCTTCCATTCATCTGAGCGAGTTCTGTTTACCATCACCTTCTGTGGTTTGTCAGTCGACCAATTTTTTATCCAGTTCATCACCTTTGGACCCATTCCCAGGCTGTTTAGTTTATCGATAAGCCTCCTATGAGTAACAGTATCAAAGGTTTTGCTGAAATCTAGGTAGATCACATCCATCACATGCCCTTGATCTAGTTCTCTGGTCATCCAGTCAACGAACTCAATCAGATTTGTTTGGCACGATTGTCCTTTGGTAAAATTGTTGTTTGGATCATGCAACCTATTGGTTACAAGAAAGTCCACTATTCTCTCTTTCAGGAGCTCCTCCATTACTTTTCCCGCCACCAAGATAAGGCTTACTGGCCTATAGTTTGCCACTTCTTCCCTATTACCACGTTTATGAAGAGCTACTACATCAGCCCTTCTCCAGTCCTCCTGTCTCCAAGGTTCTATTAAAAACATCCTTTAAAGACCCTGCCAGAACCTCTGAACTTTCAATATGTATCTTCCAGGACCTCATGCTCCACATGTGGGAGGCTTCCTTGACATTTGCCTTGGTCAGCAAAAGACTGGACATGCTGTATAAGATTCCTCCTTGCCCAGGTTTTCAAAAGCCTCAGCTACCACATCATTCTATGATTGTGGATTCAGCAATGCATCGAGTTAGTTCTAAAAATCACTACTCTGTTCCCCAGGGAGGGAGTCACTCTTGATGCATTTGGATGTCGATGCTTCCAAGCAGTTATGCTAGCATCCAGGATCAACTCCTACATTCTTTACATGGGTATGTTTTTGAGGGATGCAGCTAAAGATCTGGCTGAGTTCTCTACTCTTCTGCCACCTGACAAGCAAGGTCCATATCAGGCTCTGGTCGACCATGATCAAAATACCTCTAAATTCCTCACGGGCTGCTTTTGATGCCTTTAAGTCCACCATTAGGGCAGCAGCAGTCTGTATAAGAGCCAGAAGAATGGCCTGACTGCAAGCATCAGACCTTGAATAATTGGTTCAGGATAAACTAGCTGTACAGGGGAGAACCTCTTTGGAAAAGGGTGGAGAGAAAAGGCTGGTGAGATACAGACGGATAATCTTGCCCTAAAACGACTCTCTTGAAAGATGTCTGATCCATCTAAGAAGAAGGCTTCCTCCAAGAAACCCTTCTACCCCAAGAAGAAGAGGTACTACCCTTCCTTCCTGCCTTGTTCCTCTTATCAGCCTCAACAGCCACATCAGAAGCAGCAGGGGCCACGTCGGCCCAGGTAGTCTAAAGTTCCAAAGCCTCAACCAGCTATGCAAATGCAGCTTGCAGCTGTTTTTTGACTACTTCCTCGAGTTCATAGCCATTCTACCCTTACAGGACCCCCCTCTCCATTGCAGGCAGGTTAGTACACTTTGCCCCACAGATAGCCTTTCATTACATCAGAGCCCTGGACTCTTAAGTGTGGTGAACAGGGGATATCTGCTCCATTTTCATAACTTGCCCCCCACTTTCTTCATAGGGAGTTCCCCATCAATCCTTTGCACCAGCCTGCTTCAGCAAGAAATAGTCACTCTTCTAGCACCGGGAGCCATAAATGAAGTATTACCCCAACAACAAGGGCTCGGGTTTTACGCCCGTTATTTCCTCATTCCTAAAAAGACAGGGGGATTCAGGGCAATTGTGGACCTCAGAAATCTCAAGTTCCTAGTTTGAGAAAAGTTCAAGATAGTCTCACTAGGAACCCTACTTCCATACCTTCAAGAGAAAGACCGGCTCTGCTCTCTAGATCTCAAGGATGCCTATACTCACAGCTTCATACATCCCTCTCACAGAAAGTACCTGCATGTTTTGTTCCAGGGACTGCATTACCAGTACCATGTTCTACCCTTTGGTCTAGCATCTGCTCCAAGAGTTTTTGCAGTGTCTGGCAGTAGTAGCAGCCTACCTCTGCACTCTAGGCATCTTTGTCTTCCCTTACTTAGATGACTGGCTCATCAAGGGCGATTCTCCAGGACGAAGCAGGAAGTCAGTCCTCACATATGGGTGACGGAGCCCCTGTGCGGAGCATTTCCCCAGCTTTCAAAGAAAGCCTTTGGGAATGCAGCGCGCATGCGCGGTCCCCTTCCCGTCCAAGGGTGCCATCTTGCTCAGTCTTTCTTTTTCCGCAGAGCCCAACGGACGTGAGTTCGTGTCACCCGTGAAAAGTAGATTTTTTTGGGCTATTTTGGCTTTTTCTGTTCCGGTTCAACGCCGGTTCCCTTTCCCGCCTGGGCTCGGTGCACTAGTATCGAGTCCAGAGTTTTGATTTTCGTTTTTTCTCCTTCGTGACTAGCATTTGCGCTCTTTTTGTGTTTTCACTGGCAGCCCGGTCTTTTGACCTTGCAGGGGCCCTTTTTCCCCCGATGGCTGCCAGCGGGTTCAAAAAGTGTAATCGGTGCAGGAAACTTATGTCTCTCACCGACACACATGACTGCTGCCTCTGGCCCGACCATGACCCGCTGGCCTGTGGCCCGTGCGGCAAAATGTCGTCGAAGGCGCTTCGGAGCTGTCAGCATCAACGTGAGAGAATTTTCTCTGACTCCGCATCCGGCTGGGCCCGGAGTTCGTCAGAGGCCTCGACATCTCGGGAGTCTGACCCCGAGCGCCGTCGGGGTTCCTCTGAGAGGGAGTCTCCCACACGGGAGCACAGAAGGAAGAAGAAGCTCGCGAGGGTGGCATTGGTGGAGGCTCCTGGATCCTCGAGGACCAGGTCATGTAGCCCTGACCGCCGCCCCGGACTCTCGGAGTCGGAGATGCCGTCCAAGTTACCGCGTGTGGAGCCGGAGTCCCTGAGTCATGTAAGTGCAGTTGTCCTTGTGGACTCTACTCCGGGGGAGCCAACGTCGGGCCCAACACCGTCGGGGCCCGAGTCGGGGGCTGCTGAGTCTCCTGAGCTTGGACTCAGGTTAACGGCCTTGGAGAGCAGCTTGCCCGAGGACAAGACCCACAGACTTATGGACTTGGCCAACCAGTTCCACAACAATTCTCAGGTCTCTGCTAGGCACTTCCTGCGGCTCCTGGGCCACATGGCATCCACGGTACATGTCACGCTGAATGCCCGTCTGCACATGCGGGCTGCTTAGTGGTACCTCAGAGCTCAGTGAGCGCAGGCCACAGGCGACCTCCGAGACAGAGTAAAGGTGTCCAAACCACTTTTGGACTCCCTGCAGTGGGTGGCTACATCTCCCAAACCTCAGGGGGGTACCTTTTCAGGCCCCAGCACACACAAGGGTGCTGACGACAGATGCTTCCTTAAAGGGCTGGGGTGTATATTGCCAGGGCACGTGCACTCAAGGCCTCTGGTCTCCTCAGGAGGCCACACAGCAGATCAATATTTTGGAGCTGCAAGCAAACCGCTTGGCTCTACAGACTTTTTCTCATGCCCTCTCTCACCAGCCTGTCTTAGTTCAGACAGTCGATCAGGTAGCAATGTTCTCTATGAACAAGCAAGGGGGCACAGGGTCCAGGCTCCTATGTCAGGAGGTGCAGGCCCTTTGCTCCTTTGCAGTCAAACAAGGCATGTTTCTCAAAGCAGTTTATCTGCCTGGTCAGGAGAACTTCTTAGCAGACAAGCTAAGCAGGATTCTCCAGCCCCACGAATGGCAGTTGAATCTATTGGTGGTCCAGCAGATCGTTCTATGATGGGGACTTCATCCATCGATCTCTTTGCAAGTCCACTGACCCGTCAGCTGCCCAGGTTTTGCTCCAGACAGCCGTATTCCCTGAGAATGGCAGCAGATGCTTTCCTGATCTCTTGGTCTACGGGCCTCCTGTATGCATTTCCTCCCACGCCCCTGGTGGCCCAAACTCTGTTCAAGATTCTTTGGGACAAGGCCTCGGTGATTCTGGTAGCCCCCAGATGGCCGAGGCAACCATGGTTTCCACTTCTGCTACAGTTGGCGGTGGAAACTCCTTTCCCTCTGGGGTTGCAACACGATCTCCTGTCTCAAGATCAGGGTTCCCTTCTGCACCCAATCTCAGGTCCCTCAATCTGATGGCCTGGTTGCTGAAAGGATAGTGCTAGCTCCCTTGCTTCTACCTAAGGAGGTTAAAGAGGTGGTTTTGGCCTCTAGGAGGCAGTCCACCAGAAAGTCCTATGCCCTCAAGTGGCGTAGGTTCACGATATGGTGTGCTCAGCGCAATGAAGATCCTTTCTCCTGCCTTGTGCCAGTAGTACTGCAGTATCTACTTCACCTGTCAGACCTAGGCCTTAAGTCTAACTCTGTTTGGGTCCACCTCAGTGCTCTATCAGCGTACCACTCACCGGTGGAGGGACAGTCTGTCAGTTTACCCCTTGGTGTCCCGCTTCCTCAGAGGTCTGCTTCTTCTCAAGCCTCCAGTTTGCCCACCGGCGACTGAGCGGGATTTGAACGTGGCCTTGAAGCAACTTACTCGCCCACCGTTTAAGACGATGGCTACTTGCCATTTGCGCTTCCTTTCTTGGAAAGCGCTCTTCCTGGTAGCTCTTACCTCGGCCAGATGTGTGAGTGAACTACAAGCTCTGGTTTCTGATAGACCGTACACACGGTTCTATAGGAACAGGGTGGTCCTACGGACCCACCCGAAGTTCCTTCCAAAAGTCATCTCTTCTTTCCACCTCAACCAAAGAGGTGGTTCTTCTGACCTTCTTTCCCTGGCCGCATACCAGCCGGACTGAAACAGTCTTGCATACCCTGGACTGTAAGAGGGCGTTGTCTTTTTACCTAAAACGTACGCGGGGGCATCGAAGGGCTACTCAGCTCTTTGTCTCCTTTGACCCTAATAAACTGGGGTTACCTGTCTCCAAGTGTACGTTGTCCACTTGGGTAGCAGATTGTATCGCCTGGGTGTACAAGGCAGCCGACCTCCCCTTGCAGGGTCGAGTCACGGCCCACCGTGTCAGGGCGAAAGACGCGTCAGTAGCTCATCTCCGCTCTGTTCCATTGGCAGACATCTGCCGGGCCGCTACTTGGTCTTCAAGCCAGACCTTTGCAGCCCACTACTGCCTCGAGAGAGATTCCTGAAGGGACAGTGCTTTCGGACAGGCCGTACTCCGTAATCTCTTTGAGCTTTAGGCAACTCCTACCCTCCGGCCCTTGTGTTGGGCTACCATACGGGGGCATTCTCAGAGGATATTCTTATCACGGATGCTGAGGCTCTTGAGAAGGAGCCATTTTTTCAGTTTAGGGTTCCCGGTAGCCTAGAGCTGGGGAGTCCCATATGTGAGGACTGACTTCCTGCTTGGTCCTGGAGAAAGAGTAGTTACTCACCTGTAACAGGTGTTCTCCAGGAGCAGCAGGGATCAGTCCTCACCACCCTCCCTCATCCCCTGGAGTTGCAGTCATATACTTCATTTTGTTTTTTGCTGTCTTTTAGCTATGTCATCAGACTGAGCAAGATGGCATCCTTGGGCAGGAAGGGGACCGCGCATGCGCGCTGCATTCCCAAAGGCTTTCTTTGAAAGCTGGGGAAATGCTCTGCACAGGGGCTCCATCGGCGCCGACGTCACTCATATGTGAGGACTGATTCCTGCTGCTTCTGGAGAATACCTGTTACAGGGGTGAGTAACTACTGTTTCCCCTCAGGTAGTGACCATGGCTCTCCAGCACATCATCTCTGTGCTTAAGCATCTGGGCTTTGTGGTCAGTTACCCAAAATCCTGCAACTCAAACACTAGAGTTCATTGGGGTGCTTTTGGACACTACACAAGCTCGAGCCTTCCTTCCAGGAGACCGCCTCCACTGCCTCATCGAGCTGAGAGATCACTGTTGAAGCCAGTCCCGCATCAAGGCAAGAGACATGCTCCATCTCTTGGGACACATGGCCACCACAGTCCATGTCGAACCCTATGCTCTGCTTCACATACATCATCACCGTGGACTCTCTCTCCTCTCAGTGGAAACAGTCAACAAGTCATCTCACGGATATGATCATTACTACTGCTTACCTTGTAGACTCCGTGAAGTGGTGGTGCACCCCTCAAAATCTTCTTGTCTGGTTACCTTTTCAGATGTCTTCATCTCAGTATACACTGACGACAGATGTTTCAAACAGGGCTGGGGGGCTCCCCTCAAAGGCCTAGCTATGCAAGGCCTCTGGTTGCCCAAGGAAGCCTCTTACCACACCAACCTCTTGGAACTCAAGGCAGTTGCCAATGCTCTTTGGATGTTTTGTCCTCAGTTGACCGGACAATCTGTGCTCATTCAGACTGACAACCAGGTAGCCATGTATTACATAAACAAGCAAGGGGGGAGCTGGATCTCGCCTCCTTTGCAGGGAGGCGGTCCACCTCTGGGCCTTTGCTAGCTCTCATTGGGTGCTTCTTCAGTTTACCTTCCGGGGCATTTCAATGCGCTACCGGACAACCTGAGTTGAGTCCTTCGACCAGTGGCGGCTAAAGACAATCTGCTGCCTGAGGTAAGAGATGAGCTGGCACCCCCCCCCCCCCCCCAAAAACAGAGGGGCCTCCTCAGACCTCCAGTTAGGAACCAGGGGGTCCCCTCATAAAACAGATTAGGTGGTTGCCCCTAATAAAGAAAGCACTATATTCCCAGGCCATATAATTTTTGAAAACAGCATTGCAAAGTTGTTAAATGCAGCAAAAACTGCAGCAGCTTTATTATTATTATTGTTATTATTATTATTATTGAGAAAAGTTCAAAGTGGTCTCACTAGGAACCCTACTTCCATACCTGCAGGGTGGAAGGTCGGGGGTTCAAATCCCACTAGAGGACAGCAACCTTGGGCCGGAAGGACTGGGGTTTCTAGTCACACAGGTGCTCCTTGTGGTCTTGGGCAAGCCCCTTAACCCTACATTGCCCATGTTTCCTTTAAGATAGTTATCTCCAAGTTATAATGCCTTGTTCAATGTAATTTCAGTTTGTTCAATGTAAACCGCCTTGATATCATGAAAGGCGGTATATAAGAAATGTTAAATAAATAAAATAAATAAATTATGTAGCCTGTAGCAAAACTAATACACAAGCCCTTATTATCCGTCAGTGTTCGTTGTCAACATGGAAAATATAGGAGACGAGCAGACCAGCTCCTCCACACCCTCCAAATGTCTATCTGACAAAACAAAAACTTTTCCGATGCTATTGTTTCCTGAAGCCAGGTATAAATTGGATACGGCTCGGGACATAAAGGGTGTTTCTGAAATTGGGTGAGCACATCCAAGTTCTGGGAACACCATGGACATGTCTACTCCACTCCTCCGTTAGGATTTGGACATCCTTGCCCTGGAGGCATCCACAGAGCCGGCTTCTAAAGTGTCTCTGGGGACATCTCCATGTTTGTTTTCAGATGTCCAAAGCATCAATACAGCTTCTAAAGTAACCCCCATATTTTACATCCAAAGAAACCCATCTCCCACAGTGGATGCAGAGGATGTTTACCTATTGAACTCAACATAGAAAAAATAATTTTTGGTTCTGATGTCATCTCAGTAACAATATAAACCCTCACCAGTACTGGGCATATTGTAAAGTAATACAAAACTCTGTAACAATCACTCAGAACCTATAGAGAAAATCTATCATACTATAACAGCATCATAAGAACATAAGATATGCCATACTGGGTCAGACCAAGGTCCATCAAGCCCAGTATCCTGTTTCCAACAGTGGCCAATCTAGGTCATACGTACCTAGCAGTATCCCCAAAAGACACAGGTTCCACAATGCTTGTACTGGGTCAAGCACCGATTATCCTGGGTCCCTTTTTAATAGTGGTTTATGGACCTTTCCTCCAGGAACTTGTCCAAACCTTTTTTAAACCCAGCTACACTAACAGCCCTTACCACATCCTCCGGTAACAAATTCCAGAGTTTGATTACACGTTGAATGAAAAAATATTTTCTCTTATTTGTCTTAAATAGTTTATCCTGTAGCTTCATTGCATGCCCCCTAGTCTTTCTATATTCTGATAGCGTAAACAATTGATCCACGTTTACCTGCTCCACTCCATTCATTAATTTATAGACCTCTATCATATCTCCCCTCAGCCGTCTCTTTTCCAGGTTGAAGGGCCCCAACCTTTATAGCCTCTCTTCATAGGAGTAGCCTTCCATCCCCTTCACCATTTTGGTGGCTCTTCTCTGTACTTTTTCTAATAATGCTATGTCCTTTTTAAGATACGGTGACCACAACTGCGCACAATATTCAAGGTGCGGTCGTACCATGGAACGATACAGAGGCATTATAATATCCTTTGTTTTATTTTCCATCCCTTTCTTTATGATACCTAGCATTCTATTTGCTTTCTTGGCTGCCGCTGCACACTGGGCAGAGGGTTTTAACATGTTATCCACGATGACTCCTAAATCTTTTTCCTGGGTGGTGGTTCCCAATGTGGAACCTTGCATTGTGTAACTATAGTGTGGGTTGTTCTTTCCTAGGTGCATAACTTTGCACTTGTCCACATTAAATTTCATCTGCCATTTGGATGCCCAGTCTTCCAATTTATCCAGATCCTCCTGCAGTTTTCCACAATCCTCTTGGGTATTAACAACTTTAAACAGTTTTGTATCATCTGCAAATTTGATAACCTCACTCGTTATTCCCTTTTCCAGGTCATTTATGAATATGTCAAAAAGTAGCGGACCCAGTACAGATCCCTGGGGTACTCCACTATTCACCCTTTTCCATTGGGAATATTGGCCATTTAGCCCTACCCTCTGTTTTCTATCTTTTAACCAGTTCCCGATCCACAACAGTACACTGCCTCCTATCCCATGACTTTTTAGTTTCGCCAAAAGTCTCTGATGAGGGACCTTATCAAAAGCTTTCTGAAAGTCCAGATACACTATATCAACCGACTCACCTTTGTCTACCTGTTTATGCACACCTTCAAAAAAACATATCAGATTAGTAAGACAAGATCTTCCTTGTCTAAAGCCATGTTGGCTGTTTCCCATTAGGCCATGACTATCTACATGCTGTGTAATTTTGTTCTTTATGATGGTTTCTACCATTTTCCCCGGTACTGACGTCAGACTCACCGGTCTGTAATTTCCCGGGTCACCCCTGGAACCCTTTTTAAAGACTGGTGTTACGTTGGCGACCCTCCAATCTTCAGGTATTACAGATGATTTTAATGAAAGTTCACAGATTACCAATAGCAGGTCCGCAATCTCATATTTCAGTTCTTTCAACACTCTTGGATGTATACCATCCGGTCCAGGTGATTTGCTACTATTCAGTTTATCAAATAGTTGTAATATATCTTCCCGGTGTAGCAATATTTCTCTCAATTCCTCTGCAGTATCACCTTTAAATACCACTTCAGTCTTGGGTAACATCCCTACATCTTCCTCAGTAAAGACCGAAGCAAAGAATTCATTCAGTCTCTCTGCTATAGCCTTGTCTCCTCTTACTGCCCCTTTTACCCCTCTATCATCTAATGGCCCAACGGACTCTCTCACAGGCCTTTTGCTACGAATGTACTTGAAAAAGTCTTTATTTCGTGTTTTTGCTTCCGTAGACAGTTCCTTCTCAAATTCTCGCTTTGCGTGCCTTATCAATGCTTTGCATTTAACTTGCCAGTGCTTGTGCTGTTTCCAGTTTTCTTCGTTTGACTCTTTTTTCCATTTCCTGAAGGATGCTTTTTTGGCAGCAACAGCCTCTCTGACCTCACCTTTAAACCATGCTGGCAGTTTTTTGGACTTTCTTCCACTTTTCTTAATGCGTGGAATACAGCTGGTCTGGGCTTCGAGGATAGTATTTTTAAATAACACCCAAGCTTGCTGTAAGTCTTTAACCTTTGCAACCGCTCCTTTTAGTTTTTTCTTAACTATATTCCTCATTTTATCATAGTCTCCCTTTTGAAAGTTAAAAGGTAGTACTGTGGATTTCTTTACTATCCCTCCTCCACTAATTAAATCAAACATGATCATGCTATGATCACTATTGCCAAGTGGTCCCAACACCCTTATTTCTTGCACCAGATCTGGCGTTCCACTAAGGACTAGGTCCAGTATGGCTTCCCCTCTGGTCGGTTCATGAACCAGCTGCTCCAAGAAGCAGTCATTTATTTCATCTAGAAAATTTATCTCCCTAGCTTGTCCTGCCGTAACACTGACCCAGTCGATACCAGGGTAATTGAAATCACCCATTATTACTACTCTGCTGTGACTTTTGTTAGCTTCCTTGATTTCTTTGAGCATTTCATCATCCGTTTGTTCATTCTGGCCAGGCGGTCGATAGTACACCCCCACTGCCATCGCCTTCCCCTTTTTACATGGAATTTCAATCCATAGAGATTCTACAGCAAATTTTGTTTCCTGCAAAACTTTAATCCTTTCTGACTCAATGCCCTCTCTAACATAGAGCGCAACCCCTCCACCAATTTGATCAGTTCTATCATTACGATATAGTTTGTATCCAGGTATCACAGTGTCCCACTGGTTATCCTCCTTCCACCATGTCTCTGAGATTGCAATCATATCTAACCTCTCATTTAGTGCTATATATTCTAACTCTCCCATCTTATTGTTTAGACTTCTAGTATTTGCATACAAGCATTTTAGAGACTGTATTTTATTAATATTAATCTGGCTATTGGTAGGCATGGGTAATTTGGAATCTTTACGCTCTGTCTGCACCTTACTCAAGGGCATTTTGGCTACTATACTCTTTTTTTGGAACCTCACTGCTTTTGGTAGTATCCTTCAAGGATACCTTCGTCCGAACCATGCGCTTCTGGGCAACTGTCAGCTTTCCCCTATTTTCTAGTTTAAAAGCTTCTCTATCTCCTTTTTAAAGGTTAATGCCAGCAGTCTGGCTGCATCCTGATTAAGGTGAAGCCCATCCCTTCGGAAGAGCCCCTCCTTTCCCCAGAATGTTCCCCAGTTCCTAACAAATCCAAAACCCTCATCCTTGCACCATTGTCTCATCCACGCATTGAGACTCCGGAGCTCTGCCTGTCTTTTGGGTCCTGCACGTGGAACAGGAAGCATTTCGGAGAACGCTATCCTGGAAGTTCTGGATTTCAACTTCCTACCTAAAAGCTTAAATTTAGCCTCCAGAACTTCCCTACCACATTTTCCTATGTCATTGGTACCAACATGTACCAAGACAGCAGACTCCTCCCCAGCACTATCTATGATCCTATCTAGGCGGTGCGTGAGGTCCGCTAACTTCGCACCAGGCAGGCATGTTACCAGGCGATCCTCACATCCACCAGCCACCCAGCTATCTACATTCCTAATGATTGAATCACCAACTATGACAGCTGTCCTGAATCTCCTCTCATGGGGACATGCCCCTGGAGAAACGTCCTCGGTGCGAGAGGGTTTTACATCACCTGGAGGACAGGTCCTAGTTACAGGATCACTTCCTGCCACACCAGGGTGATGCTCTCCTGTCACGTGACCTCTCTCCTCCATGGCAACAGGGATGCTGCCAGACTGGAGGTGGGACTTCAGGTCTATATCCCTGTAGGTCTCGTCCATGTACTTCTCTGTCTTTCTTATGTCTTCCAGGTCTGCTACTCTAGCCTCTAGAGAACGAACTTGTTCCCTGAGAGCAAAGAGCTCCTTGCACTTAGTGCATACGTAAGACCTCTCACCAACTGGGAGAAAATCATACATGTGACACTCAATGCAAAAGACCGGAAAGCCCCCATCTCGCTGCTGGACTTTTGTCTGCATCTTAGTTTAAAGCTTGTGTTTAAGTCTTTTAAATCCTGTATATAATAAGGACTGATGTAGATGCTTATACTAATAAAAGTGTATCTAACACCCCCAATACACCTTGTTCACCTGAAGCTTAATTAATCTCAGGTCCTCAGTGTATGACTGATTTGGATAAAGAGCTGCACCTGAGAGCAGCCCCTTTCCTTCAAGATGTGTAGGTACCTATAAAGCTACAATTACCCCAGGGGTGGGTGGGTGCTGGGGAGGGAGGGAGGGAGGGAAATAAGTCCTATTAAAGAGGGCAGTTACAAGGTACCCTGTCCTGAACCCTCAGCAGGGGGGGAGGGGGGTACCACACAAAGCCCAGGTATAGTTGAGAGAGGCAAGGTAAGTTATACAGCTGAGAAACTGAAGCAGCACACCAATAAGACAAACAATAAATAATTAAATAAACAGCTAGAACTCACTGCAAGTTGTCACAGGAGGTAATATCCACCTCTCTAGCAGAGCACTGTTAGAGGACTGCTCTTCCCAGAGCAGAGAGAAGCAAACAAAATTGACTATGCACACGTGGTGGAGACAGGAAGTAGGCTACACAATACCTCAGCAGGGGGGAGGGGAGGGGGGTTCACTCAGGCAGGAAAACAAAAATTTAAAAACACAGCAGGTTCAGGGGGGAGAGCAGGGATAAAGATTTAATTTAAAATGAACAGTTAACCTGGCATCAACTTTTAAAACTCACACAAGGAGTTTACCCAGAATATAGCAGCACTGTGCATATTACAGTGGGCCCTAGATCATGGAAAAAACGATTTGGAAACTAAATAAGCCAGATTGCTACAGATCCCTACATAGAAACTCCATTCTAACTGAATACCTGGCATCAGTCACACACTCAGAATACAGATAGATCCTCACCAAGTATAGATTACATTTCCAAAAGCTAAAAATAAAATTATGTAGGCAAAAAATAATTGAAAGTAAAAAACAAAACAAAAAAAAAACTGCATCCAATACAACACCAGAGAAACAGATCTGCAGGTGCCCCTGTACTGTGCAAAGTGTAAAGATAAAACATGTACTGCCTAATCTCCAGGAACAAGCAGGAATGAGTCTTCACATACGGGTACGTCGGTACCGACGGAGTCTGCGCGGGAACGCTTCCCAGCGTCCAATCAGAAAGCTTTTGGAAGCATCCCAACACGCCTGCTTGCTGCCTTCCCGCCTTCCCAACTGCCTCTCCTCAGTTTTCGTTTTTCCGCAGAGCCGGCAGGACGTCCTCCTGTCACCGCAGAAAATTCTTCTTTTATTTTTTTAGTTTTCTTGTGGTCGCGGCTGCCTTCCCCGACGCCACCGATACCGCCGTTTTCTTTTTTCTTTTCTTGTAAAATATTTTCCTTTTTAAGGAATATATTTTTCTTCCTTAGTGTCTCACAGTTCTCAGGCCTTCTAGGCCTCTCCATTTTCATTCATGGAACCGCCAGCCACTTTCCCCAAGAAATGTACAAACTGTGGCGGTACAACTTTATTTTTAGACACTCACAACTGGTGTCTAACCTGCTTGGGTCCTGACCATTTTCCTCCGGAGCCCTCGGGCAATAGTATTGTGAGAAGAAGTTTTCAACATCGAGTTCCCCTCGACACGCGGTCCCCCTCCAACTTCAGGGCACCAACCATATCTTCTACACAGGATCAGGTAACCCAAAAACAGTCTGTTAAGACTAGCCAGTCCTCGAGCGGCAGTTCTCATGCATAGCATAGAGATGCCTATGGCCTTGTCCTCGAGAATCCACTGGCTTCAAAACCCCGGTGGGAGTCTTCGGCCTCCAAAGCCTGTGTGGGGTTTCAGGTTGTTCCTGAGGTTCACCCCTCACAGAACATACCTGAGCCATGCCCAGTGGTGGCATCCGCTTCGAGCGGTACCGATACCCCGGCATCGGCACTGGTTTTGGATGAAACATTCCTCACCAAGGATCGTCGTCTGGCGTCCTCGGTACCTGCGGGGCTGGTGGATACGTTCCAAATCGACCTTCCAGTATCGGTACCGACACCGATACTAGTACCGACGTCAGTACCCTCCAGACGTGCATCGATAAACTCGCTTCCTTCGATGCCAAGTCTGGAATCGATCTCCAGTCTGGAGGACTGGGTACCGACTCCCGTCGGTACTGAAGGCTCAGTTCCGATAATTTGGATCCGCAACTCTCGGTTCCTCCGATACCATTAGAGTTGCCACCGGCTGGTCTTCATCCACCGGTATCAGATACAGTACCGAGGTCGGTACCGATATCCACAGTACCATTGCTGTCGGTACCTTCCATGCTTCTCTCGTCAGGTTCACTTCCCTCAATGCCGAGTTTGGAATCGATCCCTAGCATGGACGATCTGTTACCGACTGTCGCTGGTTCTGACCTGCAGTACCAGCAACCACCATCTAAGGATCCCATACTGCACCATTCAGGATCTTCTATTCCTATATACTTGAATAGATCCCTCGGTGCCAACGCTAGTTCTTCATCAGATCTAGCCTATCCAAGGGAAGTTCCCTCTGGGGATCCTTCTTTCCAGACTTTCCTCCTGGATATGGCAAAATCACTTGCCATTCCTATTCCTGGACAAGATCCTACACAAGGGAATACAGAATACCTCTCTGTTCCTAGCAAAGCAAAGGAGAATATAATGCTTCCTTTGCATCATTCTTTGCAGGATCTCCTTCTACGAATGTGGGAAGCTCCTTTAAAGGTACCCCCACCTTCCAGAGCAACTGATCTCCTATATCAGGTGCCCCCCTCTCCAAGGTTTCAAAAGACTCAGCTTCCTCCTCATTCCATTATGGTAGAATCAGCAATGAGGCGAGTGAAGAGTAATAAAAAGCACTCTTCTTGTCCGCCAGGTCGTGAATCTAAGACACTAGATGCCTTTGGACGTTAAACCTTCCAGACATCCATGCTTTCAGAAAGAATTCTCTCATATATTTTTATATGCGTCTATCTCTTGAGGAGGTCACAAAGAAATTACATCTTTTGACTCCTTTTCTTCAAGAGCCCAGGTGTAAAGACTATTCCTCACTGGTTAGTCATACTCAAAATATCTCTAGGTTTCTTACTCGTGCTACCCTAGACTCCTTTGAGTCTCTTAGCAGGACTTCTGCTGTAGCTATAGGGGCACGACGTAGAGCCTGGCTTCAAGCTTCAGACTTGGACAAATGGGCACAAGAAAGACTGGGAAATACTCCTTGCACTGGAGAAAATCTCTTCAACAAGGAGTCTTTACTCCAGGTTACTCAGTTAACCACTGACTTTCCTTTTTCCAGAGGCTGTTCTACGCCTTCTTCTTTCCCAATAGGTAGGAAATGTCCTACCAAACTTTCTTCCTCTAGGGGGAGAAGGTTTTACCCATCATCTGCCCATCATACAGATGTTCCCAAACAGGGGAAACATCGCCCTGGTCTGAAGAATCCACAACCTCAACAGGGTCAACAAACCCAGCAGTAGCAGGGTTTCAAATAGATCATTGTCCCTCTTGGTTGGTGGTTAGAGTGGCAGTCTGCTTCTTTCACTGGCAGTATCTGCACTAAATTTATCCTAACCTACCTAGATATCTCTTCATGAGACATCTTTTTTCTAAGAGTCTTTATGATGATCATGCCCATACTTAACAGTTTCCTCTTCCTCTTGAAGGAAGAGAGAGTAACAACTATCAATGGACAGTTGTTTCCCTGTACTGGCATGTCTCATCTCACGTGTCAGAGACTTCCTCCATAGTCGGTCTCTTGCAACTCTGTCTTACCTCCCTCTTTCTACAACATTTGGTTGTAAGAGTGGTTCTTTTACACCGGTAAGCTCCTATAGTCCTCTACCTGTTCTACTGGGGGATTCTCCCTTCTGGAGTTCTTTTTCCCCCTTGTTACCTTAGGGCAGCTCATCAGACAATAGGAAGTCCTATCAGGATTGTTGTTTCTTTTCCCAATCTAAAAAAAGGAAGAGGGAAAAAAAAATTTCTATGCTGCCCTGGTAGTTGCTGCAGATACAGCAATTCCTAGTGGTTAAGCCACTGGTTGTGTTCTCTACGCAACCAGGGCTTCCCCTCCACTAGCAATCCTCCTAACCTCAATGCTAACTCCCAAACAGATTATTAACCTTGTTTGGGAAACCCTATTATCACAGTCTGGTTGGTTAACTTCTATTCTTTGCCTTGGCAGAATAGCTGGTCACCTGCTGGCTTTCCAATGTCAGCTTTTTCTTCTAACCAACCTGCAGCATGCTCTCTGCATCTCTACAGAGTAGCTTTGCACTATGGGCCCTTGCTAGAGAGCATTAGTATCTTGCCTAGCAGATAACCCCAGATGGTTAGGGGGAGGGGGTTCCCCCAGTCATGTCTGGCGGGTATTCCCTGCCCTTTCCATCTTATCGTAAATCTCTTTTGAGGCATAAGCCTCAGGCCTTTCATTACGTGAAAGCCTAAAGGAGGGCCACTTCCCTGGCTTGGCCCATATCTCCTTGAGTCTTCTTGTCAGAGATAAATTTCTCCAATGGCAGCTAGAGGACGCCTAATACCCATCTTACCCTCATAGGAGGATCACTAGGGTATCTTCCTCCAGAGGCCTCCTCTATCCAATCTCCATACTGCAATTCTGGAGATATCTGGACTTCTTGTCTGCAGACTGACGTTATCCTCTGCCATTTTCACGTAGGCCATCCTGGTTATTCAAGAGCTCAATTTCTGCAAAGAATTCATCCTTCTTCTTGTCAGGGAGACCTTTCCTCTGACTCTGTCAGTCATAACCAGGAAAAGAGGATTCTCTATTTACCTATTCAAGCAGATATCAACCTTCTTGCTGTCAGATGAATCGTTCTCTCTCCGTATATCCCTACAGGGGATGGGGTTCTATGGACATCTCTCCATCCATATGCCTGGAGACATGTGTCTATATGCCTACCTATTTCGTCTAGGTATATATATATATAATCTGAATGTCTTCTGCCCATACATATCTCTTTATAGATATATCCATATGTACCCTATATGTGTATATATTTCAATATATATATATCTATACATATATATTTATAGATATGAGATATATTTTTAGATAGATCTGTGTCTATCTACTTATCTATCTGTCTGTTACGTTCAGATATCCTTTCATTCCTATATGATCCTGACAGATGGGCACTACCCCTATCAATGCTGTGCCAGCATACTTAGGGGGCTACACCTATAACCACTCCCTGTGGTAATTAACCAGCGTTTTTCTTACCATAACCTTTTCAGGTTAGGTACTCCTGAAGCTCGCCATGTGCCCCTTTTTCTTTCCTACTTGACCCCATTTAGGAAAGACATTGCGGAGCTTCAGTTGCTCTAAAGCTTAGCGCTCCTGAGTCTGTCCTTACTTTCTTATCAGATACAAGGGTCTCCATACCCTTTCTTCCCTACATGGACTGATTCCAACCCCAGTCCAGTTGGGTCAGACTCATTTTTTCTCTTGGTCCTAGATTTGTACTATTTTTGGACCAAAACAGCTTAAGCTTTCTTTACTAGTACCTTCTGCGTCTCCGCTGAAGCTCTACCTCTTACTACCCCAGTTTTTCCCCTGGGGCTATTTCTCACCCTGAAGGGTTCTGATCTCCACTTGTTTTTATTCTACTTTATTACCTCTACTTCTCAGTGAGGTACCCCTTGAGCACATTCACTGGCTCTTCTATCAGATCCATATGTAGCTCAGTGCACTTGTGCAATGCCAACAAGGGAGGCCCAGATTACAATATTTCTCTACTAAATGCCCTTGATACAGGGTCTTCCCCTTTTGAAGCCCTGTTCTAGCCAGCTGTTCCACAGCTCCTTTTCTGTATTCAACTCCTGCCCTCCATCCCCAGGATGCCTGAGGTCCTGAGGAATAGCATGGCTCGTTCTAGACTTGCAACATGCTAGGACTCCCTCCGGGCATCTGAGCTTGGGAGTCCTCATATGTGAAGACTCATTCCTGCTTGTTCCTGGAGATAGCACAGTTACTTACCTGTAACAGGTGATCTCTGGGAACAGCAGGAATAAGTCTTCACAACCCACCCACCTCCCCTAGGAGTTGCATTTCTCTATCTCTATCTTTCCCTTCCTTGCTCTCTCTCTCTCTTTGTCTCAGCTTTAAAACTTAACTGAGGAGAGGCAGTTGGGAAGGCGGGAAGGCAGCACGCAGGCGTGTTGGGATGCTTCCAAAAGCTTTCTGATTGGACGCTGGGAAGCGTTCCCGCGCAGACTCCGTCGGTACTGACGTACCCGTGTGTGAAGACTTATTCCTGCTGTTCCCAGAGATCACCTGTTACAGGTAAGTAACTGTGCTATATTCAAAGAGGTTTATCCAGTTAGCAGTAGAGCCAGCCCAACCACTAGGCAAACTAGGTAGCCGCCTAGTGCAGCAGCTTCTTGGGGGCAGCATAGAGCAGGGCTTTCAAAGCTAAACAATAAATTCTGACAGCCAGGGCGAGCTTAAAGTTTAAAGCATGCCTATGGCGCCAACACCTTGAACGAACTCTTGGGCTTGCTAACCAAATAAAGCCCGCTTGCAAGAGAGATTCAGAGAGCACTAACCGGCCAGGCTGCTGAATATCTCCTCTAAACGCCATGCCACTGTCTAGACCAGAGGTTCCCAACGTTGGACCTCGGGGAACCCCAGGCCAGTCAGGTTTTCAGAGTACCCACACTGAATATGCATGAGATAGATCTGCATACAATGGAAGCAGTGCATGCAGATCTATCTCATGCATATTCATTGTGGGTACTCTGAAAACCCGACTGGCCTGGGGTTCCCCGAGGACTGGGTTGGGAACCACTGGTCAAGACAGTGCCAGGACGACCCATGGGCATGGGTACCTAGCTGGTTAGCAGCGATTTTCAGTCTGCTAACTTGCTAAGTGCCTATATAAAGTCAGGAAATTTCCATAACCGTTCTAACTTTATGCAATTCAGCTATCCAAACAGCAGCTGAGTATTGCCACTTCCTGGATAACTGTGCTGGTCGTCACTGAATTTGGGTACCTAGTGTCCAGAGGATATCCGGGTTCCAGCACTGAATATCCAGTTTAATTTCTGTCCAGGCACTTTAAACATCGCCACAAGCTGAATGGTGGGCCTATAAAATCCAAAGACAAATTACTTTTAATTTAGTGATTGAAATATATCTTTTTTTTGTTTAATCTTTGCTGTCTGGCCATTTTATGCTCTAATCCTGTTGATCCCAGCCTCTGGTTTGTTTTCCTTGATCTTCTCTTAACTTGCCCTCTAGGGTCTTGTCCATCTGTCTCTTCTCTCCCTGCCTGTCTTCTTCACTTCCTTCCAACTCTGACACTGATCTTTTACTTTCAGCTTTCTTCCATTTCTTTTTCTCTATCAACTCAGAGTTCATGTCCCCTTCTTACATCCAATCCTCAATCTCCCTCTTTATCTCCAGGAACAAGCAGGAATGTAGTCTTCGCATATGGGTGACGTCTGTACTGATGGAGCCCACGTGGGCAGCTCCCCAGCGTCCAATAGGAAAGCTTTTGGGAGCATCCCATTGCGCTTCCATAGCTGCCTTTCCGCCTTTCCAACTCTCCCATCTCAGTTCTTCGTTTTCTGCGGAGCCAGCAGGAAGCAAATCCTGTCACTGCAGAAAGTTTGTTTATTTCTTTTTGGTGGTCAGTGTCTGCCTTCCTGTTGACGCCGGAACCATCTCTGGTTGTCGGTTCTCCGATTCTCCTCTTTCTTTCCTTTCTGTTAAAAAATAAATAAATAAAACACTTTTCTTCAAGCGTATTAACGCTATTTTGGGCCTTAAGCCCACCATACTGTCTACCGACACTATGGAAAAGCCATCTAGTGGTTTTAAAAAATGTTCTAAATGTGGCGGTACCATCTCAGCTACTGACGCTCACGACTGGTGCCTAAAATGCCTCGGGCCCGATCACCGGCTGTTAGAATGTCCCCCTTTGTAAGAAGATGACAAAGAGATGCCTGCAGAACCGGGTCATGAAGTTTGGAGCTCTTTGCCTCGGATGCGATTTCCCTAGCATCAATGTCATTGAGGGTATCATCTTCATCTCGGGTATCGAAGCACAAGTCTTCATCGAAGACAGGCTATCCTAAGAACATAAGAACATAAGATATGCCATACTGGGTCAGACCAAGGTCCATCAAGCCCAGCATTCTGTTTCCAACAGTGGCCAATCTAGGTCATACGTACCTAGCAGTTTCCCCAAGGGACACAGGTTCCACAATGCTTGTACTGGTTCAAGCATTGATATCCTGGGTTCCTTCTTAATAATGGTTTATGGATCTTTCCTCCAGGAACTTGTCCAAACCTTTTTTAAACCCAGCTACACTAACAGCCTTTACTACATCCTCCGGTAACAAATTCCAGAGTTTGATTACACGTTGAGTGAAAAAATATTTTCTTTTATTAGTCTTAAATAGTTTACCCTGTAGCTTCATTGCATGTCCCCTAGTCTTTCCATATTCTGATAAGGTAAACAATCGATCTACGTTTACCCGTTCCACTCCGTTCATTAATTTATAGACTTCTATCATATCTCCCCTCAGCCGTCTCTTCTCCAGGCTAAAGAGCCCCAACCTTTTTAGCCTTTCTTCATAGGAGTAGCCTTCCATCCCCTTTACCATTTTGGTGGCTCTTCTCTGAACCTTTTCTAAAATCGCTATATCCTTTTTAAGATACGGCGACCAGAATTGCACACAATATTCAAGGTGCGGTCTCACCATGGAACGATATAGAGGCATTATAATATCTTTTTGTTTTATTTTCCATTCCTTTCCTTATCATACCTAGCATTCTATTTGCTCTCTTGGCCCCCGCTGCACACTGGGCCGAGGGTTTTAACAAGGTATCCACAATGATGCCTAAATCTTTTTCCTGGGTGGTGGTTCCTAATGTGGAACCTTGCATCGTGTAACCATAGTTTGGGTTGTTCTTCCCTAGGTGCATAACCTTGCACTTCTCCACATTAAATTTCATCTGCCATTTTGATGCCCAGTCTTCCAATTTATCAAGATCCTCTTGCAATTTTCCACAATCCTCCTGGGTTTTAACAACTTTAAATAGTTTTGTGTCATCTGCAAATTTGATAACCTCACTTGTTATTCCACTTTCCAGGTCATTTATGAATATGTCAAAAAGCAGCGGACCCAGCACAGATCCCTGGGGTACACCACTATTCACCTTTCTCCATTGGGAAAATTGGCCATTTAGCCCTACCCTCTGCTTTCTATCTTTTAACCAGTTCCTGATCCACAGTAGTACACTGCCTCCTATCCCATGACTCTTTAGTTTTGCCAAAAGTCTCCCATGAGGGACTTTGTCAAAGGCTTTCTGAAAGTCCAGATACACAATATCAACCGACTCACCTTTGTCCACCTGTTTATTCACTCCTTCAAAAAAACATAACAGATTAGTAAGACAAGATCTTCCTTGTCTAAAGCCATGTTGGCTGTCTCCCATTAGGTCGTGACTATCTACATGCTGAGTAATTTTATTCTTTATGATGGTTTCTACCATTTTTCCCGGTACTGATGTCAGGCTCACTGGTCTGTAGTTTCCCGGATCACCCCTCGAACCCTTTTTAAAAATTGGTGTTACATTGGCGATCCTCCAATCCTCAGGTATTAGAGATGATTTTAATGATAGTTCACAGATTACTGATAGCAGGTCTGCAATCTCAAATTTCAGTTCTTTCAACACCCTTGGATATATACCATCCGGCCCAGGTGATTTGCTACTCTTCAGTTTATCTAATAGTTGTAAGACATCTTCCCGATGTATCGATATTTCCTTCAATTCTTCCACACCTTTAAATACCACTTCAGTCATGGGTAACATCCCTACATCTTCCTCAGTAAAGACCGAAGCAAAGAATTCATTCAGTCTCTCCGCTATCGCCTTGTCGCCTCTTAGTGCTCCTTTAACCCCTTTATCATCGAATGGACCAACTGACTCTCTCACAGGTTTTTTGCTACGAATGTACTTGAAAAGGTCTTTATTTCGCGTTTTTGCTTCCGCAGCAAGCTTCTTCTCAAATTCTCTCTTTGCCTGCCTTATCAATGCCTTGCATTTGACTTGCCAGTGCTTGTGCTGTTTCCAGGTTTCATCGTTTGGCTCTTTTTTCCATTTCCTGAAAGATGCTTTTTTGGCAACAACAGCCTCTCTGACCTCACCTTTAAACCATGCTGGCAGTTTTTTGGACTTCCTTCCACTTTTCTTAAAGCGTGGAATACAGCTGGTCTGGGCTTCCAAGATAGTATTTTTCAACAACACCCAAGCTTGATGTACGTCTTTAACCTTTGCAACTGCTCCTTTTAGTTTTTTCTTAACTGTTTTCCTCATTTTATCATAGTCTCCCTTTCGAAAGTTAAAGGGTAGTACTGTGGATTTCCTTACTATCCCTCCTCCACTAATTAAATCAAAGGCGATCATGCTATGATCACTATTGCCAAGTGGCCCCAACACCCTTATCTCTTGCACTACATCTGGTGTTCCACTAAGGACTAGGTCTAATATTGCTTCCCCTCTGGTTGGTTCATGAACCAGCTGCTCCAAGAAGCAGTCATTTATTTCATCTAGGAACTTTATCTCCCTGGCATGTCCTGTTGTGACACTGACCCAGTCGATGCCGGGGTAATTGAAATCACCCATTATTATTACTGCACTGTAACTTTTGCTAGCTTCCTTGATTTCTTTGAGCATTTCATCATCCATTTGTTCATTCTGGCCAGGCGGACGATAGTACACCCCCACTGCCATCGCCTTCCCCTTTTTACATGGAATTTCAATCCATAGAGATTCTACAGCAAATTTTGTTTCTTGCAAAACTTTAATCCTTTCTGACTCAATGCCCTCTCTAACATAGAGCGCAACCCCGCCACCAATTTGGTCAGCTCTATCATTACGATATAGTTTGTACCCAGGTATCACAGTGTCCCACTGGTTGTCCTCCTTCCACCATGTCTCTGATATTCCAATCATATCTAACCACCAAGGGTTGATCTCTTTCAAAATATCGAGATGCCCCGAGCATTGCCCTTGAGGGAGATCAGCCAGCCAAACAGCCCTGGCAGGAGGACCTCTCCTCCAAAGCCACCGAGGGACTCCAGGTTGCTCCCGAGGCCTCCACCTCAGGAGAGCTCCTGGTGCCATGCTCTTTCATGGAAAGTAATCTTCCTCATTGCCCTCACTTCAGCTAGACGCTTCAGTGAGCTACAAGCTTTGTTGGCAGGACCCACCTTATACCAGGTTCCACCATGACAAAGTCATCCTCAGGACTCACCATCATTTTATGCCAAAGGTGGTTTCTCCTTTCCATTTGAACCAGTTAGTTTACCTTCCCGTTTTCTTTCCTAGACCACATGTGTCTAGAGCGGAAGCAACCCTACATATGCTTGACTGCAAGTGTGCCTTGGCTTTTTATCTCCAGAGGACTCAAGATCATTGTAAAGCCTCGCAGTTGTTTATCTCCTTTGATCTTAGTCACCTGGGCCCGCAGTATCCAAACATACCCTCTCAAAAAGGATAGCATATTGCATCTCATTTGCTTATGATTGTGCAGGACTCTCATTGGAGGGACACGTCACTGCTCATAATGTTTGCGCCATGGCCACCTCTATGGCAAATCTACGCTTGGTGGCTATTGACGAGATCTGCAAAGCAGCAACCTGGTCTTCTGTCCATACTTTTGCTATTCATACTGTTTAAATAAGGACTCCTGCCGGAATACCAGCACCTTTTTCAGACTTAAGGGTAACTCCTACCCTCCGTCCCAGACTTTAACAATACCAGACATCCATGGAAGATCCATGACCTCTTGATACCTGCCGTGATGGGAACCTTCACCTGTTCTGAGGTCATTTCTCTGGCATCTGGGAGCTGGGGAGTCCCATATGTGAAGACTACCTTCCTGCTTGTTCCTGGAGATAGTGTAGTTACTCACCTGTAACAGGTGATCTCCAGGAACAAGCAGGAATAAGTCCTCACATATGGGTACGTCGGTACCGACGGAGCCCGTGCGGGAAAGCTCCCCAGCTTCTTAGAATAGAAGCTTTTGGGACCTCCCACTGCACATGCGCACTGCCTTCCCGCCTTCCTGAACAGCTCTCCTCAGTTTCTCTTTTTTCCGCGGAGCCAGCAGGTCGTGTTCCTGTCACCGCTGAAGAAATTGTTATTTTATTTGTTTCTTTAGACCGCGTACCTGCCTTCCCCATACCGATACCGGTATCGCCGGTCTTTTCTTTCTTTCTTTAAAAAATTATAATTCTTTTTTTCTTATTTTTTAGCTTTTTGGTCACTTCAGAGAGGCCTCTCGGCCTACTCAATTTCTCCTCATGGAGAAGCCAGCCCCTGGATTTAAGAAGTGTACCAAATGTAATGCTGTTATTTCAGTCACAGACACCCATGACTGGTGTCTGAAATGTTTGGGGCCTGACCATTCCATACCGGACTGCCCATCTTGCTCCCACATGTCTAAACGTGGGCTGCAGAACCGGGCCAACAAATTCCATGTGCTGTTTGCTTCAGAGAATACAGCATCACAGTCATCCAGGTCTTCTTCTCCGGATGGATCTCAGGTAACCAAACCTTCTGTGGGCAAGTCCTCAAAGAGCAAATCTCCTTCAAAGCATCGAGAGGCTCTTAGCTTAGAACTTGAGGACCCTGCCCCAGCCAAACAACCCCGGCGGGAAGTCCAACTTCCAAAAACGCCAATTCAGGGGTCTCAGGTTGATATCGATGCTACGGCCTCGACAGATCACCTGTTAGCCTGCTCTGGGGTACCGGGTCACTCCGGTACCGACATCCAGGCAGCTATGGCGTCCATGGGCGATACTGTACAGTCCATGCAGCAGGCCGTCATGGCTTTCATTAAAGCTGCAACGCCATCGGTTCCGCTTTCAGCGGTTCCGGGCCCGATACCGGTATCGTCCGCCATGCCGGTATCGAGGCCGTCCACCTCTAAACGCAAGTCGGTACCGTATGGGCTTTCGCTCCATACCGGTTCCATACCCGATACGCCCGATATCGATACCGATCGGTACGCGTATCGTGCGTTAGAGGAAAGCACCGATTCCTCTGAGGATTTTCACTCCTCTGATGATTCTGCTGAGTTTTCACTCAACTTACCTGAGGAGCCCTCTTCTCCTAAAAGGAGAATGTCCCCTCCAGAGGATTTGTCCTTCCAGGACTTTGTTTTAGATATGGCTACAGCCCTTTCTATTACCACATCCTCTGAAAAGGAACCCAGATCCAAAAAACTGGATATTTTGGGATACTCAAAGGCCCCTAAGGAGGCAGTTACCCTGCCTATCCATGAAATCCTTCAAGAACAACTGATGGATTTCTGGGAAAATCCTTTGACTTTGTCTCCTTATTCCCGTAGGTTGGACACCATGTATAGGGTCCCTCCTTCTCCTGGTTTCCAAAAGACTCAATTGCCCCACCACTCTATTGTGGTGAAGTCTGCAATGAAGAAGATTAGGAGTACCAAAAGGCACTCTTCCACCCCTCCAGGACGGGAATGTAAGACTTTGGACTCTTTTGGTAGGAAAATTTTCCAGGCTAGTATGCTTATAGCCAGGATTAATTCCTACAGTCTCTATATGGGCATGTTCCTGGAGGAACTTGCCAAAAAGGTGCGGCATTTTGCCCCCTTTATCCCTGAGGATAAAAAGCAGGGATTCCTTTCCCTAGTGAAACAACTCTTAGAGGTTTCTAAGTTCTCTAATAGGGCAGCATATGATTCCTTTGAGGGAGCCAGTAGGGCTTCGGGCATTGCTATTGCAGCCCGACGTCTTGCTTGGCTCCAGGCCTCTGATCTGGAACCTTGGGTTCTAGATGGCTTACGGAATCTGCCCTGTACAGGTGAGAACTTATTTGGGGAAGAGTGGCAAATCAAAGCCACCCAGATGGATGCTGAAAATGCCACCTTGGAAAGACTTTCAAAGTCCACTTCAATTCCTACTAAGAAAAAGTCTTTTAAAAGGCCTTACTATAAGAAGGCCAGAGTTGCTTCAAATACTGGCCAGCAGTCTTCTCAACCTCGCTATACTGCTAAGCGTCAGCAATCCAAACAAGCACGAGCTAAGCCTGCAGCAGCTACTGTAGCTCAGCAGGCTCCAACCCCTCAGGGGTTTTGACTTGCTCCTAGGGAACTTGCCACTTCTGGTTCTAACACAACCAGAACCTCTCACCATACCCGGAAGGTTGGTTCACTTTGCTCCCAGATGGGAACAAATCACAACAGAACAATGGACCCTCTCTATCATTCGAGAGGGTTACAAACTTCATTTCTCCAGCCTTCCTCCCCATCATATGGTGAGACCATTCAATTCTCCCCCATCTCTCCTAACCCTGTTGAGTCAAGAGGTTTCCTCTCTTCTTGCCCAAGGGGCCATAGAAGAGGTTCCTCTTCCTCAACAAGGGTCCGGTTTCTACTCCCCTTATTTTCTCATTCCAAAGAAGACAGGGGGATTCAGACCAATCCTAGATCTGAGAGAATTGAACAAATTTCTCTTCAAGGAGAAATTCAAAATGCTGTCTCTCGGCATTCTCCTTCCTTACCTCCAGGGTCAGGACTGGCTTTGTTCTCTAGACCTACAGGATGCGTATACACATATACTCATCCATCCATCCCACAGAAAGTATCTTCGCTTTCTGTTTCAGGGAAAACATTTCCAATACAGAGTACTCCCCTTCGGTCTAGCCTCTGCTCCAAGAGTATTCACAAAATGCATGGCAGTCGTAGCCGCATTTCTAAGAGGCATGGGAATCTTTCTCTTCCCATATCTGGACGACTGGCTCATCCGAGCTCCAACTCAGTCACAGGCCCAGATTTCCCTGGACCACACAAGGAGCCTTTTGCAGTATCTGGGACTGGTAGTAAACCTTCCCAAGTCCCAACTCATCCCTACTCAATCTCTAGAATTCATAGGGGCCCAGTTGGACACCATCACTGCAAGGGCCTACCTTCCACATGTTCGAGGCCAGCGCCTCCTGAGTTTGGCCTCCCAAGCTCAGTCCAGCACTCACTTGACAGCCAGGGAAATGCTACGCCTACTGGGTCATATGGCCTCCACAGTGCATGTGGTGCCCTATGCTCGTCTTCATATGAGAGCAGCTCAATGGACCCTGACCACTCAGTGGACTCAGGCGTCAGGAGCGCTCTCAGACCAAATACAAACCACCGATCGTCTGTTTTGGTCCCTCCACTGGTGGACTTCCACCAAGAATCTGTTGTTGGGGGCTCCATTTCAACCATTGCTACCCCAAGCAACCCTCACAACAGATGCCTCCCAAACAGGGTGGGGAGCCCATCTGCAAACTCTCTCCACTCAGGGCACTTGGTCTCTACAGGAGACCACCCTTCATATCAATCTTCTGGAACTGCGAGCAATTTACCTTGCCCTCAAGGTCTTCCACTCCCTCCTAGCCAACCTCACTGTCCTAGTTCAGACGGACAATCAGGTGGCCATGTTTTACATAAACAAACAAGGAGGGACGGGCTCTCTGTCGCTTTGCAACGAAGCTCTAAGACTATGGGCCTTCGCCAGAGAGCATCAGATTCACCTGCTAGCAGTGTATCTCCCAGGAGTTCAAAACTCTCGGGCAGACAGGCTCAGTCGAGTTCTGCTGCCACACGAATGGTCCCTACATTTGGACCAAATAAACCGAATCTTTCAGGAATGGGGGACCCCGGACATAGACCTCTTTGCAAGTCCGTGGAATGCCAAACTTCCCCGGTTCTGTTCCAGAACTCCGTGTCAGGGAGCTCAGGCTACGGACGCCTTTCTCCTGAATTGGAATCAGGCATTCCTATATGCCTTTCCACCCATTCCTTTGATTCCCAAGACTCTGTTCAAACTCCAGAGGGATCATGGAACTATGATCCTCATAGCTCCACGCTGGCCACGCCAAGTGTGGTTCCCTCTACTTCTACAGCTCTCCCAGGGATCCTACTTGGATCTGGGAGCTGCGCCAGACCTCCTGTCTCAGGAGGAGGGGACTTTGTGGCACCCAAACCCCAAATCCCTTCACCTCAGTGCTTGGTTACTGAAGGCTTAAGCCTTCAAGACTTTCATCTTTCCCAACCAGTGAAAGATATCCTTTCTGCCTCTAGGAAACCCTCTACCAGGCGTTCCTATGCTTTCAAATGGAAACGTTTTTCCATTTGGTGTGCTCAGCAGGGTCTTGACCCTCTGGCACTTCCTTTGAATTCTCTTCTTGATTATCTCCTGCATCTATCCAATGCAGGCCTCAAGACGAATTCGGTAAGAGTCCATTTAAGTGCTATTGCAGCATCCTTGAAACATATAAATGGACAACCTATCTCCTCTCATCCTCTTGTTGCAAGATTCATGAGAGGCCTGACTCTCACTAAACCTCCCATCAGACCACCCCCGGTCGCATGGGATTTGAATCTAGTGCTCGGTCAACTTATGAAGCCACCTTTTGAGCCAATGTTTTCCACCTCCTTGAAATTTCTTTCCTGGAAGGTCATCTTCCTCATTGCAGTCACTTCGGCTCGCCGCATCAGTGAGCTGCAGGCTTTAGTGGCTAATCCACCTTACACAAGATTTCATCATGATAAGGTGGTCCTTAGGACGAATCCCCACTTTATGCCTAAAGTGCTCTCGCCTTTTCATCTTAATCAAGAGGTATATCTACCTGTCTTTTTTCCAGCTCCTCATGCATCCAATGCAGAGAGGAACCTTCATACTCTGGATTGTAAAAGAGCTCTCGCTTTTTACCTTAATAGGACTCAGCCACATCGAAAGTCTTCTCAACTTTTTGTGGCCTTTGATCCTTCCCATTTGGGACTTCCAGTCTCCAAGCGTACACTTTCCAATTGGATTGCTCAGTGTATTTCTTTTGCTTACCAGAGCAAAAACATTTCTCTGGAAGGCCATGTCACTGCTCACAATGTGAGGGCCATGGCAACTTCTATGGCTCATCTGCACTCTGTTTCCATAGATCAGATCTGTCGAGCCGCTACCTGGGCCTCGGTTCATACCTTCACAGCCCATTACTGTTTGGACAAGGACTCCCGCCGGGATGCCTTGTTTGGCCAGGCTGTCCTCAAGCACCTGTTCCATTCCTAAACAACTCCTGCCCACCTTCCCAGAATGGATGCCTGAGATCCATACGAAGATGGCGAACCTTTACAGGGGATCCCATGCATCTAAGCTAGGGAGTCCCCATATGTGAGGACTTATTCCTGCTTGTTCCTGGAGATAGCACAGTTACTTACCTGTAACAGGTGATCTCTGGGAACAGCAGGAATTAGTCCTCACAACCCACCCACCTCCCCTAGGAGTTGTATCTTTTATCTATCTATCTTCCTGTCCTCTCTCTGTTGACTCAGCTATAAACTCGAAACTGAGGAGAGCTGTTCAGGAAGGCGGGAAGGCAGTGCGCATGTGCAGTGGGAGGTCCCAAAAGCTTCTATTCTAAGAAGCTGGGGAGCTTTCCCGCACGGGCTCCGTCGGTACCGACGTACCCATATGTGAGGACTAATTCCTGCTGTTCCCAGAGATCACCTGTTACAGGTAAGTAACTGTGCTTTCCTAAGCGTCCCTCCAGTCCAGTCCCTATCTTCTAGGTTGTGCCCCTCTTCCAGCAGCGAGGAGAATGAGCACGTCATCATCTTTTGATGACCCTAGGATATATATAGTACTGGCACCTCCCACCAGCTTCAGTTTTGCTCAGTCTCCAAAGCAACTGTAAGGGAGTCAGTAACTCAGAGCATAGGTTATTGGAGAGACTTAGATTAGTGTTTTCTTTGATTTGGTTTCATATTCCTTTATTTATATTTTATTTCTTCTCTAGCAAGCTTCTTAGTTTTTTGGGTCTCCTTCCTGTATTATTGTCCCTCAGGGGATGGGGAGGGGGAGTTCAGGCACCGACCTTGAAAAGAAGCGGTCCTTGTTGTCTCCTCTTCCTCCCTGATCCCGGCAGTGCTATTGGCGCGCTGACAGAGGAGGAAGCATTTTTCTGCAGTCTGCCATCAGCCTCGAGGCCCTGGAATGTCTTCCCGCAGCGCTGCCGAAGCCCTCCCGGCGGCTGAGCGCGAGGGCAGGAAGATGCCTGCAGCCGTGGCGATTTCCAGTGGAGCAGGGGGAACAGGCATTGTGTGGACACTGCCTTGGGCCCTAGAAGGGAAGTTGAGCCGGTAAGGTTAGGCTCACGGTGCAGACAGAGGCCGGAACGAGACTGCGAACCGCATGGTGATCACAGCCGATCACACAGTCGCAGCTGGCATGCGTCGGAAGAGCCTGCCTGTTTCTCGGAGAGGAGAGCCGGTAAGGTAGGCCTTCCTCTGGTTTTTCGCGTGCCTTTCTTTGGCGCGCATTTAATCGGTGTTGTAATTAGAGGGGTTTAACAGCCGGGGGTTCCTGACATTGAGGAAGGTGATTGGTATATCCGGTGCAGGAGTCTTCGGTTTTTTCCTTAATTGTAGGAGTAGATTTAAAAAACAAACAAAAAAACCCCCCTTTTTCTTGGTGGTATTGGTATAGTGGAAGAAAAAGAAGATGATCTTCCGCAAGTGGACAAACAAAGAAAAACAGCGGAAGTATGACCACAGCCTACCAGATGGTATTAAATATTCTTTATTAAGGACCCTTAATAAAGAATATTTAATACCATCTGGTAGGCTGTGGTCATACTTCCGCTGTTTTTCTTTGTTTGGTATTGGTATAGTGCCTGGAAGATATCAATATGTCTGCTAAAACTCCGTGTTTGCTCTGTGGCACCCGCAGGGGGACAGTGTCAGAGACTGGGGTCTATAGAGGCTGCGCAGCGGAGGCAGCCGCAGGGGAACAGGGGATTCAAGCGGGTAGTTTGCAGGATCCTCTTGCTCCTTTTTCTCAGGAATCCGTGGACCCTCTGGAGGTTGGTGGTCAGTCTGCTCCTGTCCTGCCCCCTACGCTGGAACAGTCTGCTATTCTCCTGACGCAACCCAGTCCTTCTACCTCTTTGGAAGGCCTGGAGGCTGGCAGCGGAGGGGACTTTTTCCTCTGAATTTGTCCTGCTGAAGGCCTTATCTCCAGGAACAAGCAGGAATGAGTCTTCACATATGGGTATCGTCGGTACCGACAGAGCCTGCGTGGGAACGCTCCCCAGCGTCCAGAAAGAAAGCTTTTGGGAGCATCCCACAGCGCCTGCACGCTGCCTTCCCGCCTTTCCTAACCGCCTCTCTCCAGTTCTTCTTTTCCGCGGAGCCAGCAGGTCGTCTTCCTGTCACCGCTGAAGAAGTTCTTTATTTCTTTGGTCGCGCGTCTGCCTTCTTCGACGTCGGACCGGTACCACCGGTCTTTCTTTCTCTCTTTCTTTTAAAAAAAAAACCTGCCGTTTTTCCCACTTCTGTGCTTTTTGGGCCTTAGGCCTAGGAAAAATTTTCCTCATGGAAAAGCCCGCTTCCGGGTTTAAAAAATGCACGAAGTGCAGCGGCACTATTTCGGTCACCGACACCCATGATTGGTGTTTAAAATGTTTGGGTCCTGACCACTCCATCACAGACTGTGAGTCCTGTGCCATGATGTCTAAAAGAGGTCGACAGAATCGAGCGGCTAAGCTCAGTACCCTGTTTCCCTCTGATGCAGCTTCGGTGGCATCGACGTCTTCCAGGGCTGCTTCTTCCTCCCATGGATCTCAGATAACCAAACATAAGTCCAGCCAGTCCTCGAAGGGTAGATCTCCCTCTAAGTATCGAGATGCCTCCGGGCTTGCTCTCGAGGATTCTGCACCGGCAAAATTACCCCGGCGGGAGGCTCCGGTTTCCAAAGCTTTATCTATGGGGTCACAGGTTGACATCGATGGCACGGCCTCGACTGATCACCTGTTGCCATGTTCTGGGGTACCGGTGGTTTCCACTGGTACCGACATCCAGACATTGGTGGCGTCGATGGATCAGAATATTCTGACCATGCAGCGTGCCATCACGGCATTCATACAAGCTGCGACGCCTCCGGTACCGCAACAAACTCCGTTGTCAGTACCGGTTCCGGCACCGGCTCCGATATCGGTTCCGGTGCCGGTACCGATTGCATCGGCTTCGGTGTTGACTGCAGCGGTACGCTGTTCTGTGATGCCCATCGGTACCGAATCGGTACCGATCACTCCCGATGTCGATACCACTCGGTACGCGTATCGGGCTCTGCAGGAGCATCCAGACAGGCGATACTTCGATTCCTCCGATGACTCTGATGAATCAGAGGCTTCTGTTGAAGCATCGGTACTCCTTCCTCAGGAGCCCTCTTCTCCAAAAAGAAGAATGTCTCCTCCAGAAGACTTGTCTTTTCAAGACTTCATTAGGGAAGTGGCCAGGGGCCTCTCCATCTCAGTGGCCCCTGAACCAGAGCCTAGAGCCAAGAAATTGGATATTTTGCAATATCCTAAGGCTCCTAAAGAGGCAGCTACTTTACCAATCCATGAGATCCTTTATGATCACATGTTGGGCATCTGGGAGACTCCTCTCACCACCTCCCCTCATTCTCGTAGGTTGGACACTATGTACTGTGTTCCTCCTTGTCCTGGCTTTCATAAGACTCAGCTTCCTCACCACTCTATTGTGGTGGAGTCTGCTATGAAGAAGATAAAGAGTGCAAAAAGACACTCATCCAACCCTCCAGGAAGAGAATGCAGAACCTTAGATGCTTTTGGCAGGAGAATTTTCCAGGCCAATATGCTTGCTGCCAAAATTAACTCCTATAGTCTCTATATGGGGATGTTTCTAAAAGAAGTTACAGATCATCTGCAAACTTTATCTCCTTTTATCTCAGAAGATAAAAGGGAGGAGTTTCTCACTTGGCTTAAGTATGCCCAGGATGTTTCCAAATTTTCCAAACGTGCAGCCTTTGACTCTTTTGAGTGTGCCAGCAGAGCCTCGGCTATTGCCATAGGTGCATGCAGAGTGGCTTGGTTATAAGCTTCTGATTTGGAACCTTGGGTCCAGGATGGATTAGGAAATCTTCCTTGTACAGGTGAAAACCTTTTTGGCAAGGATTGGCAAGCAAAGGCCACTCAGATGGATGCTGAGAATTCGGCCTTAGATAGACTTTCCAAGTCTACTTCTGCTCCTGTTAGAAAAAGGTTATTCAAAAAGGCTTTCTTTCCCAAAAAGGGGAAATATTATCCTGCTTATGGTCAGCGGGTATCTTCTGCAGGTCGTTTTGCTGCAAAGCGACAGCAACAACCTAAACAAGCCAAGCCTAAGGCTGCAAGGACTGCTACGGCCCAACAGCCTCAGCCTCCTCAGGGCCTTTGACTTACAACTAGAGAACTTAGCCTTTCTGGCTCTAGAAGAACCAGAGCCTCTCACCATTCCAGGAAGGTTAGCTCACTTTGCTCCCAGATGGGAACAAATCACAACAGAGCAATGGACCCTCTCCATCATAAGGGAGGGGTACAAGCTTCATTTCTTAAACCTTCCTCCCCACACCATGGTGAGACAGTTCAATTCTCCAACATCTCTCCTTGTCCTCCTGGGTCAGGAGATTGCTACCCTTCTTGCCCAAGGGGCAATAGAAGAAGTACCCCTTCTTCAACAGGGCTCAGGGTTCTACTCCCCCTGTTTTCTTATCCCAAAGAAAACAGGGGGCTACAGACCCATATTAGATCTCAGAGAATTGAACAAGTTTCTATACAGGGAGAAATTCAAGATGATTTCTCTCGGTGCTCTCCTTCCATTCCTTCAGAGTCAGGATTGGCTTTGTTCTCTAGATCTCAAGGATGCGTACACTCATGTCCTCATCCATCCAACACACAGAAGGTTCCTTCGGTTCCTTTATCAAGGAAAGCACTACCAGTACAGAGTGCTTCCTTTCGGCCTGGCCTCTGCTCCAAGTGTGTTCACAAAATGCATGGCAGTAGTAGCTGCATTTCTACGCATTCTAGGAATATTTGTATTCCCATATCTGGACGACTGGCTCATCCGAGCTCCATCCCAGTCAGAGGCCCAGGCTTCCCTAGCCTGCACAAGGCGTGTTCTTCAGTATCTGGGACTTGTAATAAACATCCCAAAATCACAACTCACCCCTACTCAGTCATTGGAGTTCATAGGGGCCTTGCTGGATACCACAATTGCAAGGGCCTATCTTCCCCAGGCCCGTTGCCTACGCTTGGTGCAGTTAGCCTCTCAAATTCAGTTACATAGAAACATAGAAACATGATGACAGAAAAAGACCACAAGGCCCATCTAGTCTGTCCTTCCATAACAACAACTACAACAGTCCACTTTTTACCTTTAGAGATCCTCTGTGTTGGTCCCATGCTTTTTTGAATTCAGTTACTGTCCTCATCTCTACCACCTCCACTGGGAGACTATTCCACGGATCCACTACTCTTTCCGTAAAGAAATATTTCCGCATATCACTCCTGAATCTATCTCCCTTCACCCTCATCCCATGTCCCCTCGTAGCAGAACTTGCTTTCAATTGAAAGAGGCTCTCTCCCTGAACATTTATGCCACGGAGGTATTTAAACATCTCAATCATATCACCTCTATCCCGCCTTTCCTCTAAGGTGTACATATTAAGATCCTTAAGTCTGTCCTCATATGCTTTATAATGAAGCCCATTAATCATTTTAGTAGCAACCCTCTGCACCGACTCCATCCTGTTCACATCCTTTTGAAGGTGCGGTCTCCAGAATTGCACACCATATTCCAAATGAGGTCGCACCAAAGACTTATACAGAGGCATTATCACCTCCTTTTTTCTGCTAGCCATTCCTCTCCGTATGCACCCAAGCATCCTTCTAGCTTTTGCCGTCGCCTTTTCTACCTGTTTAGCTACTTTAAGATCATCAGACACAACCACGCCTAGGTCCCGCTCTTCTTTAGTGGACAAAAGTACTTCACCTCCTATACTGTATTGCTCCCTTGGATTGCTGCAGCCCAAATGCATGACCTTACATTTTTTAACATTAAATCCCAGCTGCCAAATTCTAGACCATTCTTCAAGCTTAGCTAGATCCCTCCTCATGTTATCTACACCTTCCTGGGTGTCTACTCTATTGCAGATTTTGGTATCATCCGCAAAGAGGCAAACCTTACCCGACAGCCCTTCCGCTATATCACTAACAAAGATGTTAAAAAGAATCGGACCAAGGACAGATCCCTGGGGCACACCACTGGTAACATCCTTCTCCTCAGAGTGAGCTCCATTTACTTGTACTCTTTGTCGCCTCCCACCCAACCAATTTCTAACCCAAGTAGTAACTTTAGGGTCCATCCCTAGGGTGCTCAGTTTGTTTATAAGTCGCCTGTGAGGAACAGTGTCAAAGGCTTTACTGAAATCTAAATACACCACATCTAGAGCTCTCCCTCGGTCCAACTCCCTGGTCACCCAGTCAAAGAAATCAATCAGATTTGTCTGACAAGACCTGCCTCTGGTGAATCCATGCTGCCTCGGATCCTGTAATCCGCCGGACTCCAGAAACCTCACTATTTTCTCTTTCAGCAGCGTTTCCAATAATTTACTCACCACTGAAGTTAAACTAACCGGCCTGTAGTTTTCAACCACATCGTTACTTTCGCTTTTGTGTAAAGGCACCACATGAGCCTCTCTCCAGACCTTTGGCACCACTCCCGACTCCAACGAGGCATTGAAAAGGTCAGTCAGTGGAGTTGCTAGAACGTCCCCAAGTTCCCTCAGTATTCTAGGGTGTATCCCATCCGGTATAGCTAAAGTCCCATTTAACTGCTCGAGAGATGTTGCAACTGTTAGGCCACATGGCATCCACCGTGCATGTGGTTCCTTACGCTCGCCTTCACATGAGGGCAGCTCAGTGGACTCTGTCCACCCAATGGACCCAGGCATCAGGATGCCTGTCAGACAAAATATCAACCTCCAGTCGCCTCTTTTGGTCTCTCCAGTGGTGGAAGTCCACTCAAAATCTGTTGCTGGGGTCCCCCTTTCAACAGTTGCTACCCCTAGCAACCCTTACAACAGATACCTCTCCAAAGGGTTGGGGAGCTCATCTACAAGATCTCTCCACCCAGGGCATCTGGTCTCCACAGGAGACATCTCTACATATCAACCTCTTAGAGCTCAGAGCAATTCTTCTAGCTCTCAGAGTCTTCCACACCCTGCTCAGCTACAAGACAGTCCTCATCCACACGGACAACCAAGTAGCCATGTTCTACGTGAACAAGCAGGGCGGGACTGGCTCTCTGTCGCTTTGCAACGAAGCTTTGAGATTGTGGGCCTTCGCCAGAGAGCATCAAATTCATCTCGTGGCAGTGTATCTTCCAGGGGTTCAAAACTCTTGGGCAGACAGACTCAGTCGAGTTCTGCTTCCACACGAATGGTCCCTCCATGGGGACCAGATAGCCAGGATCTTCTGAATTTGGGGAACCCCGGACATAGACCTGTTTGCAAGTCCGTGGAATGCCAAACTTCCCCGGTTCTGTTCCAGGATTCCGTGTCAAGGAGTTCAGGCCAGGGATGCCTTCCTCCTTCATTGGGGGCAAGACTTCCTCTATGCCTTTCCACCCATTCCCCTAATTCCCAAGACACTGTTCAAGCTGCAGAGAGACAAGGGGTCTATGATCCTCATAGCACCACGTTGGCCACGCCAAGTGTGGTACCCTCTACTTCTGCATCTCTCTCAAGCTCCCTCCCTGGACTTGGGATCTGCTCCAGACCTTCTGTCCCAGGAGGAGGGAACGTTGTGGCACCCAAATCCCCAGTCTCTTCATCTCAGGGCCTGGTTGCTGAAGGCCTAGACCTTCAAGATTTGCAACTTTCTCAGCAGGTGAAGGATATCCTTCATGCTTCTAGAGAGCCTTCCACTAGACGTTCCTATGCTTTTAAATGGAAAAGGTTTACCATTTGGTGTGCAGAGAAGGGTCTTAACCCTCTTACAATACCTCTGAATTCTTTACTAGAGTATTTGCTGCATTTATCCCATGCAGGCCTTAAAACGAATTCAGTAAGAGTCCATTTGAGTGCTATTGCAGCATCCCTTAAGCCTCTCAATGGACAGCCTATTTCCTCTCATCCTCTTATTGCAAGATTCATGAGAGGCCTTCTTTTAACCAAACCTCCCATTAGACCACCTCCAGTGGCATGGGACTTGAATTTGGTTCTTGGCCAGCTTATGAAGCCACCCTTTGAACCCTTAGCCACTACCTCCTTGAAATTCCTTTCCTGGAAGGTTGTTTTTCTCATTGCAGTCACCTCAGCTCGCCGCATCAGTGAGCTGCAAGCCTTGGTGGCTAATCCTCCTTATACAAGGTTCCATCATGACAAGGTAGTCCTCAGGACTAATCCACACTTTATGCCTAACGTGGTTTCACCTTTTCATCTGAACCAGGAGGTGTATTTACCTGTCTTTTTTCCAGGACCTCATGCATCAAGTGCAGAGAGGAATCTCCTTACCCTGGTTTGTAAGAGAGCTCTTGCTTTTTACTTACAAAGGACACAGCAACATAGAAAGTCCTCTCAACTCTCTGTTGCTTTTGATCCCTCTCATTTGGGAATTCCAGTCTCTAAGAGAACTCTGTCCAATTGGATTGCTCAGTGTATTTCTTTCGCCTACCAGAGTAAGAACCTTTCTCTGGAGGGCCATGTCACAGCTCACAATGTGAGAGCCATGGCAACCTCTATGGCTCATCTGAACTCTGTGTCCATCGTCCAAATTTGTCGAGCGGCCACCTGGGCCTTGGTTCATACCTTTACAGCCCATTACTGCTTGGACAAGGACTCCCACCGGGATGCCTTGTTTGGTCAGGCTGTTCTCAAACACCTGTTCCATACCTAATCAACTCCTGCCCCCCATCCCTGGTTGGATGCCCGAGATCCATGGGGGCAGGTAGAGCCCTTATCAGGGACTCACAACCTTGGAGATCTCCCTGGCATCTCTAGCTGGGGAGTCCCCATATGTGAAGACTCATTCCTGCTTGTTCCTGGAGATAGCACAGTTACTTACCTGTAACAGGTGATCTCTGGGAACAGCAGGAATAAGTCTTCACAACCCACCCACCTCCTCTAGGAGTTGTATCTCTTTATCTATCTTTCCTTTCCTCTCTCTCTCTCTTTGTCTCAGGTTAAAACTCGAACTGGAGAGAGGCAGTTAGGAAAGGCGGGAAGGCAGCGCGCAGGCGCTGTGGGATGCTCCCAAAAGCTTTTTCTGGACGCTGGGGAGCGTTCCCGCGCAGGCTCCGTCGGTACCGATGATACCCATATGTGAAGACTTATTCCTGCTGTTCCCTGAGATCACCTGTTACAGGTAAGTAACTGTGCTTTGCCTGTGCAAGCAAGGACCTCAGGAGCAGGGATCTACACAAGCTAGTGCTATAGGGCATCCTTTGGACCCTAGAGAGCAGGAGGAAACAGGGGTTCCGCCAAAGTGGGCTAGGCTCTCTCACGACGAGGTTCTCCGTCCCCCACTGTCTGAGAACCCGGAGGGTGAATCCTCAGACAGAGAGATGGGGGAGTTCGAGGAAGAACTTGAGGAAGGTGAGATTCCAGAGCAGGAACAGGCTAGGATTGTTTGGGTCTTCTGCCGGGAGGAGTTGCCGGCATTGATCGGGGAATCCCTAAAGGTCCTTAATATGGCAGCGGGAGTCCCAGCAGAGGAAGAGGTGCTGGAGGATCCGCTGATCCAGGCGGTCAGGAAATTGCAGAAAGTTTTCCCGATACATCGGGTAGTAAAGCAGATGATTCAAGAGGAATGGGATCAACCAGAATCGGGGCTGAGAGGGGTACGGTCTATGGCTCGACTGTATCCGTTACCGGAAGGGGAGAACGAATCGCTCCTTTCGCCCAGAGTAGATGTGGCATTGTCGGCGGTCACAAAGAAGACCACAATTCCGGTAAAGGGCAGTGCTGCCCTCAAGGACACCCAGGATAGGAAGCTGGATGCGCTCTTGAAGCAGGCATTTGACATTAGTGCCCTGGCTCTCCAGGCGTCCGTTTGTGGGGCCTGGGTAGCCCGGGCTTGTTTGCAGTGGTCACAGCAGCTTCAGCTGGCTGGGGACCCCCCGGTGGAATCATCAGGGGAGGCGGCTAGGATTGAATCTGGAGCTGCCTACTTGACCAATAGTCAGTATTATCTCGTTAGGAGCTTGGCTAAGAACATGGCTTCGGTGGTGGCGGCTCGCCGCTATCTTTGGTTACGCAATTGGGCCACAGATGGTTCTTCAAAGGCCCAGCTCAGCAGGCTTCCATTTAAGGGAAAGCTTCTCTTTGGTGAGGACTTGGATAAGCTGGTAAAGGATCTGGGGGAGTCTAAAGGAGGTAGACTTCCCGAGGATAGGCCTAAGCAGAGCCGGCTTCCCGCTCCGTTGCGCCCTCAGCCGAGAGAGGCGCGGAGGTTTCAGGTTTTCTCGTCTGCCCCATTTCAGAGAGGTCGCTTCCCCTCGAATACATACATAATGTTGATAACTGTTAACAAACTAAAGCTAACCAGGCATGGTAAATACAGAGATGACAAAAGGAACATTAATAATAAGAAATGTAACCATAGTTAAAATGTTCCGAAACAGATTAAAAAAACTGAATGAAAATAAAAGGACATGATAATACAGTAATCATTAAAAAGTTAAAAAATGTAATAAAAAAATAATAAATAATTATAAACATATATACAAAATGGTTAATAGCCAAACATATCGACATCCTGGTGTAACTTCTAATGAACAAATATGTTGTTTCATTTTGGCTTTCTAGGGCCTGAGGCGGTGGAAGAGGCAGCAAACCCCTTTCCAGCCCCACGGAATCCGCGGAAATTCTGTCCCCTCGGCCCACTCCAGTAGGCCCTCTGAGGAAGGCAATCCTGCCGAAACGCATTGGGGATTCCAATAAAAGCGATTGTGTCATCTACACTCTTGCTTCGTGTGTTTCCTGCTCAGCATTGCAAGAGCTGCTGCTCTCCTTGTGCCTGACGCCGGCTCCCTCGACCTGGCATTATCTTCAGATCCTGGGAACCATGGCGGCGACAGTAGAGCTGGTGCCTTGGTCCAGGGCACATATGAGACTTCTTCAACGGGCCTTGCTGCGGCGCTGGTCTCATCAGCGTCAGCCCATGTCCGTGATACTCGTCTGTCCGGTAGTGACCAGGGATGCCTTGCAGTGGTGTCTCAGCCCAGGGAGCCTGGAGCGGGGCATGCCCCTCGATTCCCCGTTGTGGGTCCAGTTGACGACGGATGCCTCACTTTCCGGGTGGGGAGCGCATTGCGAGGGTCACTTCGCCCAGGGCATCTGGGAAGCCCGGGAATCCCAGTGGTCGATCAACAGCTTGGAGTTGCGGGCAGTAGCTCTGGCTCTCAGGGCTCTCCAACCGTTATTCGTTCAAAGGGCGGTCCAGGTACTGTCCGACAACATCGACAAACACGAAATTCTCGACGACAACCAACACGGATTTCGTCCCAACCATGGAGTCGAAACGCTACTGATCCATCTCTTCGACAGCATCCTAAGAATAATTGACAACACCAGGAATGGAATCATAATGATCTTCATCGACATCTCCTCAGCCTTCGACACAGTGGACCACAACACGCTCCTGGAAAGACTAAAGAACATTGGTATACACGGTATCACATTGAAATGGTTCCACTCGTACCTAACCGAAAGACAGCTACAGGTCAAGGTGGGACACATCACCTCCCGACCCATAAAAGTCCGACAAGGAGTGCCTCAAGGATCTGCGCTCTCAGCACTCCTGTTTAACATCTACATCCAACCAATATGCAACATCATGAAAGAGAACAACATTCAATACACAATCTATGCGGATGACATCATGATATACACCCCGATGTCAATCGACAACCCGGATTTCTCTAAGATAACAAACTGCCTTACCCAAATGACCAGTTGGTGTCAAAACAACAACCTTGCAATAAACTACAACAAGACTGAAGCTTTAATCATCACTCGGAACCAAGGCTTCATACACCCACCAAATATAAAGATTCAAAGCACCACCATACCAATAAGGTCAGAAGTGAGATACCTTGGGGTTACTCTGGACAATAAACTCAATCTCAAGCCACACATAGACAAGACCATCCAAAAAGCCTACTACAAGATGCGAATCATCAGGAGACTGAAACCACTCCTCGCCCCAGAACACTTCCGCACCGTCTGTCAAGCACTGATAACCCCACTACTGGACTTCTGCAATCCGATATACCTCGGACTACCAAAACAAGCCATCAAACCACTCCAACTGGCACAAAACACAGCAGCAAGAATCATATCCGGAACTGCAAGACAGGAGCACATCACACCCACCTTAAAGGACCTACACTGGCTTCCAATCGGTGCACGCATCAGATACAAAACTATCATAAACCTATTCAAGATAAAACAGCACACATCAGCCAACAGCCTGCACTCCCTCATACAACCAGACACCAGCACACGTCCTAGAAGAAAGCAAACACACAACCGCGTCAGCACCCCAAGTGAATACAAACACACACGCAAGGACACAACAGACAGAGCACTATCCATGGCTGCTCCAACAATATGGAACAAACTACCGGACGACTTGAGGGCAACCACAGACCTCAAAGACTTTAGAAAACAGCTGAAAACCATGCTGTTCATAGAACACTATGGACACATCACATAACCTAATTGACTGTATAGCAGCACATGTTAACCGCCTAACACTGTATGTATATAAATGTCTTTAGCACCACTGTATATAGCCCACATTGTACATAGCTCAAACCAATCCAGCACACAATACAACACACACTAAACAAAATCCTCACCCTCACTGCATGTATAACACACTCACACTACCAGATTGTTTGCTGTGATACCACCTTGATTATTATGATAAGGCGGTTTAGAAATACTGTTAAATAAAATAAATAAATAAACATGACGGCGGTAGCATACATCAACCGTCAAGGCGGCACGAATAGTCCTCCCTTGGAGGAGGAAGCAGAGAGCCTACTGGAGTGGGCCGAGGCTCATCTATCAGCCTTGTCAGCGCAGCACATGGCCGGAATGGAGAACGTAACGGCGGACTTCTTAAGCAGAAACAGAGTGGACCATGGGGCGTGGGAGCTCTGCCAGGAAGTGTATGATGGGGGACCCTGGTGATGGATCTCATGGCACGGTTCGAATCGGCCAAGGCGAGTCGATTCTTCAGCCGAAGAAAGGAAAGGATGTCAGAAGGCTTGGATGCTCTAGTTCAGAGGTGGCCGTCTGAAGGCCTGCTGTATGTTTTCCCTCCTTGGGCGCTCAAGCAGTGTTCTTCATCGGATAGAGGCTCACTCAGGTCCGGTGATTCTTATAGCCCCGGATTTACCTTGACGCCCTTGCTATGCCGATCTGATGTGGCTGTTGGCCAATCGTCCGTGGCATCTTCCACTGCGGGAAGATCTTTTGGTGCAGGGGCCAGTGCGCATGCCGTAGGTGGATCGGTTCTCACTTACGGCCTGGCTATTGAAAGGGCACGGCTGCTGAAGTGGGGTTATTCTAGGGCAGTGATTGCCACCATGCTGAATTCCTGTAAACGGTCAACCTGTCTTTCCTATGTAAGAGTTTGGCATATTTTTGAGGGATGGTGTACTGACCAGCAAAAGAAGCCTCTTTTGGTTTCGGTGCCTGAGGGTCTGGATTTTTTGCAGGCCGGTTTCGACAAGGGCCTGGTCGCCAGTTCTCTTGTTACAGAGGCAAGGTTCAGGGTAAGTCCTTGGGCGAGCATGCGGATGTAAGTCGGTTTCTAAGAGCAGCAGGACGTCTGCGGCCTCAATTGAGGTCGCTGGTCCCTCCTTGGTATCTCGATCTAGTTTTAGATGCCTTGGCCGGGGAGCCTTTTGAGCCGATGCAGCGGGCTTCGTTGAAGGACGTGACTCTTAAGACAGTCTTTTTAGTAGCCATTTGTTCAGCCAGGCGTATTTCCGAGCTTCAGGCCCTGTCTTGTCATCCGATCTTTCTTTCTTTCTTTCTTTCTTTAAAGAGAAGGTAGTTCTCCGCACAGTTCCTTCCTTTTTACCTAAGGTGATTTCGTCCTTTCATGTGAATCAGACGGTTTCTCTCCCTTCCTTCTCGGGGCGGGACAGGGGGTGAAACGATGCTCGCTTAACGTCTGTTGGATGTGCGCAGAGTACTGAAGCGCTACCTGAAGCGAACAGCTTCTTTTCGCAAGTCCGAAAGGTTGTTCATTTTGTTTGCGGGACCGCGTAAAGGTGAAGCAGCTTCCAAGGCATCCGTTTCTTGATGGGTCAAGGAAGCCATTGCTTCGGCATATATCCTTAAGGGGAAAGCAGGTGTCGGTTGGGCTCCGGGCCCATTCCTCTCAAGCTCAAGCGGCCTCGTGGGCGGAACTCAGTCTTGTTCCCCCGCTAGAAATATGCAGGGCAGCCGCTTGGTCTTCGCTGCACACTTTTGCCAAGCATTACAGGTTGGATGTTCATGCCTCTGGGGATGCGGGGTTTGGAGGATCGGTGCTTTAGACCGGCCTTGCAGGCCCCTCCCAGGCTTGAACTGCCCTGTTACATCCCAGAAGATAGGGAATGGACTGGAGGGACGCTTAGGAAAGAGTAATTAGGCCTTACCTGCTAATTAGCGTTCCTGAAGGAACTCCCGTCCAGTCCCTGATCCCTCCCAGGTTCCATTTGTTGTTTCCTAACAGGCTTCGACGGCCCGAAGCAGCAGATGAGCCACGCAAGATAAAAGCAAGAAGGTGGCCTACGGGAGGCTCTGGTGATGAGGCAGTATGGATGAGCAAGGCGCCTCGGTGATGGCAGCAGCGGGCTCAGGTAGGCTTCTTCCTCTTGGGGGGGGGGGGGGATATCCTTTTCCAGGGAGGTGGGAGTTGGTGTTTGTTGACTGTTAGTTTTAGTTTTTTGTTGTTTTTCATAATTGGTCTCTCCATTAAGTTTGCCTTGCCAATAGGATACTGAAGCTGCTGGGAGGTGCCAGTACTATATATATCCTAGGGTCATCAAAAGAAGATGACATGCTCAGTCTCCTCGCTGCTGGAAGGGGGCACAACCCAGAAGATAGGGACTGGAGTTCCTTCTGGGACGCTAATTAGCAGGTAAAGCCTAATTACTCTATCTCTGGGAGCAGCAGGAATTTAGTCTTCACAAATCACACTCCTCCCCTAGGAGCTGTAGGTTTTTTCTTTACTCTCCTTTTCTCTCAGCTACAAACTCAACTGAAGTGGGACAGTTGGGAAGGCGGGAAGGCAGCTATGCAGGCACAGTGGAATGTTTCCAAAAGCTTTCCTATTGGATGCTGGGGAGCATTCCTGCATGGGCTCCATCGGTACAGACGTCGCCCATATGTGAAGACTAAATTCATGCTGTTCCCAGCGATCACCTGTTACAGGTGAGTAACTATGCTTTACTGCATCTGCCTATCATTTTTCAACTTTTAACACAGTCCTCTTACGCCCCCATCTCTCTATCCTTCCCCTGCCATTTATTCTCCAGTCTATAACTAACTCTTCCCTTTCTCTTTCTTTCACCCTCCCCGTGTCCAGCATCTCTCTCCTCTCCTGCCCTATCCTGTCTCTCCCTCTCTCTTGCACCATCAGTGCTTCCCTTATTTTCTCATCCTATCTCCCAACTATGTCCAGCATCCCCGCCTTCCCTCTCCCTATGTCCAGCATACCACCATCTTCCCCATTCTGTGTCCAGCATCATCTCTCTCACCCCATGTCCAGCATCTGCCCTCTGCCCCCCCACTTTGTGTCCAGCATCTGCCCTCCAATCCTACCTTGTGTCCATCCATAACCATGCCCCAACTCATGTTCATCATTTGCCCTTCATCCTCTATGCCCCCAACCCCACGTCTAGCATGTACCTTCAACTCCCCATGACTCCTACTTTGTCCAGAGTCTGCCCTCCATCCTCTACCTCTGTCCAGCATTATTCTCCCCACTCCCCCACCCTCTGTCCATAAATCTGCTTTTAATCCCCTTATGCTCCTCACTCCATGTCCAGCATCAGCCCTCCACCCCTCATTTGTGTCCAACATCTCTTCCATCACCCCTTTTCTTTCCACTTCTGCCCTTTCCCACTTATCTCTGCTCCCCACCCTTTTCTCACTTCTTCTTTCCCTTCCTCATCCTCCCTATCCTCTTGCTTTTTCCAACTCTTCTCTCCACCTTCTCTCCTGCCTTTATTTCCCTGCCCCATCTCTTTCTATCCCTGTCTTCACATCTTCCCTCATATCTCTCCCAGTTCCATCTCTCTCATCTTCCTATTCCCCTGAACACACTCTCTATCTCCTTTGCTTTCTCCTATGAGTCTGTCAATCTTCCTCCTCCATGGCCCCCCAAAACTTCTTGCCACCTCGTTATCACCAAAACAAACAAAAACAAAAATGCCACAGTGCAGTGCTGAGCCTCTGCCAACATCCACCGCCCAACCTCTTGCTTCCTTCAAGGAATCGCTAAAAAAAAAAAAAGGCCTCACACTGAAGTGCTGGGCAAGGCTCTGTGGGCCCCTCCTACAGCAGTAGAAGGTGTTTCCAAGGGGGTGGGACCTGTAGAGCCTTACCCAGAGCCTCAGCGAGAGACTCAGGGCTGCGTTGCCATTTTTTTTTTTTTTTTTTTTTTTTGCGATTCCTCAAAGGAAGCAAGAGGTTTGGGGGATGTTGGGAGAGAGGCTTGGCGCCATGTTTTGTTTTTGTTTGTTTGGGGGGGAGTTTGCGATACCGAGGTGGCAAGAGGTTTTTGGGGGGCCTGCCTCAGTCTTTCCGCCGCTTTTTTTCTTGCTCAAGCATTCTTGAGAGAGAGAGAAAAAAAAAGCGGTGGGGAGAAAGAGGCAGGCCAGAGGCTGCAAAATAAAACAATAAACACAGCCACTTTTGGTTCCTGCAAGGGATCGGTCTGATTTGTCCGACTCTGACGAATCAGGCTGATTGCTTGCAGGAACTGCTAACGATTGTGTTTGTTTTTTATTTTGCTGCCTCTGTCTTCCCGCTGCTTTTTTCTTCTAACTCAAGAATGCTTGAGCAAGAAAAAAAAAAAGCAGCGGGAAGGCAGTGGCAGGCCAGACGCAGCAAAATTCAAAATAAACAGAGCTGGAATGCCTCTGCCGTCAGAGTGCTGCCCCCTTGAAATTGCCACCTGAGGTAACCGCCTCAGGTGGCCTAATAGTAGAGCCGCCCCTGTCTTCGACCACACGAATGGACTCTCCATCATGAGACGGCGCATCACATCTCCAGTTATGAGGAATTCCCATAATCAACCTCTTCACTACTCCAGTGAATGCACAGCTTCCTCTTTTCTGCTCCAAGATCCCGTCTCCACAGAGCCAGGCCTCTGATGCATTTCTCCTTCACTGGGGACAGGGACTGCTTTACACATTCCCACCCATTCCATTGATATTGAAGACACTATTCAAGTTGCAGTTAGATAGGGGACCAATGATTCTCATCACCCCATTCTGGCCATGTCAATTGTGTTTTTTTTCCCTGCTCCTTTGACTAGCACAACACAGACCTCTCAGTCTGGGATACACACTGGTCTTCTCGCAGGACCAGATTTCGCTCCTCCACCCAAATCTGAGAGTGCTTCATCTGACGACATGATTGCTGAAAGCCTAGATCTGTCTCACCAAGATCTTCTGGACGAAGTTAAAAATATTCTCTTGTCATCTAGAAAGACTCCACTAGATGCACTTATGCCTTCAAATGGTGCAGGTTTTTCCTCTGGTACTCCCAAAGAGGTATCAGCCCATTTACTTCCTTGTGGAACCTCTACTCCAATATCTTCTCCCTCTTTCTACAGCAGTTCATGGCCACCTTAGTGCCATTTCAGCCTCTCACCATCCAGTTGACAGACAGCCATTATCCATTCATCCTCTGGTAGCACACTTCATGAGTGGCCTTCTCCTAACTAAGCCACCAATCAGATTGCCTCCGGTAGCCTGGGACCTCAATGTTGTCCTGACTCAGCTGCTCATACCTCCCTTTGAACCCCTCACCACAGCTTTGCTGAAATTCCTCACTTGGTTGCTCTCACATCGTCTCGTCATGTCTATGAATTACAAGCTCTGGTGGCTCATGTTCCTTACATACGCCTCTACCATAATAAGGTGGTCCTCCAGATGCATCCCTGCTTCCTTCCAAAGGTGGTCTCTCCTTTCCACCTTAATCAATCTGTTTCCCTTCTGACATTTTTTCCAAGACCTCATTCAACTTCTGCTGAAGCAACGCTGCATACCCTGGATTGCAAGAGAGCTTTAGCCTACTGTTTGGAGAGAACTAAAGCCCATCGATAGTCTATCGTTTGATCCTAGTCACTTGGGCCTACTTGTAACCAAGCGTACCCTTTCCAACTGGATTGTGGACTGCATTTCCTTTGCTTATGCATAGGTCGGACCCTCCCTAGAGGGTCATGTCACAGCTCACAATGTATGAGCCATAGCCACCTCAGTCATCCATCTATGTTGTCTCCATCTCGGAGATCTGCTGGGCTGCCACATGGTTTTCCATTCATACTTTTACTGCCCATTACTTTTTAGACAAGGACTTCAGTAGAGAGAGAAACTTTGGCCAAGTCGTTGTTCTGCACTTTTTTTGGGACTTAGCTACACCTCCTTCCCCCCAGCCCTCTGTTCCTAAGAGCCCCTTCTCCCTATTGACCAGAGAGTGTGCTCAAGGGGCTGAGTCTGACGGATCCATACTCTACCCTTATTGCGATTCGATGTTTTTTCCCCCCATCGGTTGCACCTTACTCCTCTCTGGCATCTATGGTAGCCGGAAGCTAGATTCTCCAGGACCAAGCAGGAAGTCAGTCCTCACATATGGGTGACGGAGCCCTCGTGTGGAGCATTTCCCCAGCTTTCAAAGAAAGCCTTTGGGAATTGCAGCGCGCATGCGCGGTCCCCTTCCCGCCCAAGGGTGCCATCTTGCTCAGTCTTCTTTTTCCGCGGAGCCCGACAGACGTAGTTCGTTTTTCCCCGAGGAAAAAGTTGATTTTCCCTGTTTTTCTCTTTTTTTCTCCGGTTCGACGCCGGATCCTTTTCCCGCTCGGACCGATACGCCGGTATCGAGTCCTTTTCTCTCTTTTTCGGTTTTTGTCCTTTGTGACTGGCGTTCGCGCCTTTTTTCTTTTTCCCTGGCAGCCCAGTCTTTTGACCTAGCAGGGGCCCTTTTTCCCCGGATGGCTGCCAGCGGGTTTAAGAAATGTGATCGGTGTAAGAAGCTTATGTCTCTTACCGACACACATGACTGCTGCCTCCGTTGCCTCGGACCCAATCATGACCCGATGATCTGTGGTCCGTGTGGCAAAATGTCCTCGAAGGCGTTGAGTCGGCAGCACCAGAGGGATAGAATTTTTTCTGACTCCGCATCCGGCCGGGCCCGGACCTCGTCAGAGGCCTCGACGTCTCGGGACTCCGGCCCCGAGCAGCGTCGGGGTTCCTATGAGCGGGGGTCTCCTTCGCGGGAACATCGAAGGAAGAAGAAACCTGCAAGGGCGGCGTCGGTGGACGCTCCTGGTTCCTCGAGGGCCAGGTCGCATAGCCCCGATAGCTGTCCCGGGTCTTCGGAGTTGGAGAGGCCTGCCAAGCATCCTCGTGTCGAGATGGAGTCTCCTGGACACGTAAGTGCTGTTGTCCTTGTTGACTCTCCTCCGAGGGAGACGCCGTGGGGCCCGAGTCGGGGGCTGCTGGGTCTCCTGAGCTCGGACTCAGGTTGACGGCCTTGGAGAGCAGCTTCGCTGCCTTCATGGAACAGCAGTGGGCATTGATCGCCGGTCTCACCGGTGCATCTGCCCCGACCACCGGGACCTCAACGTCCAAGTCAACCCCGGAGGCAGAGCCGATCCTCGAGTCCATGCGTGCTCGAGTCGATCCTCGGCCGCGGTCTCCCTCGACCTCCCGTTCGGGGCCGAGGTCGTCGACGCCGATACCCTCGGCGTCGGGGCGGAGGGCATCGGTGCCCGCCCGACCGGAGCCGCTCGATTCCTCCTCCGAGGAGTCGGGCTGGGAGACGGAGGACGAAGAGTCACCCGACACTCATCGGACTCGGTGTGTCCCATCGGACTTGCCCGAGTCCGAACCTCGGAGACGGTCCCCACTGGAGGATACCCGGTTCTCGGACTTCGTGCGGGATATGGCCAAGGCCTTGGACTTCCCCGCGGATCCCGAGGAGGAGCCGAGGAGCTCGAGGCCCTCCAGTATGACTCTCCCCCGAAGGAGGCCTTTACTGTTCCGGTTCCTCTGATGCTGGAGCGGCTGCTCTTCCGCATGTGGGAGACCCCGGCCTTGACGCTGGTGTTAAGCAAGCGGGTCGATTCCATTTATCGAGTCCGCAAGAGCCCCGGGTTCCAAAAGGCACAATTACCGCACCACTCCATGGTTGTGGAATCTGCCATGCATCGACTAAAAAGTCAGAAGATGCACACCTTGGTGCCTCCCGGCCGGGAGGCCCGGAACCTGGATGCCCTTGGTAAGAAGTGCTTTCAGGGCTCAATGCTTGCTTGCCGTGTCCAGACTTACCAGCTCTACATGGGCATGTACCTCTGAGACCTGGCAAAGGAGATTGCCGGGTTCTCTGCTGGTCTCTCCGAGGAACCTTTGCAGAGGTTCCAGGTCTTGTCCACCGGTATTCGTGAGTGCTCGAAGTTTATCTCTCGAGCAGCCTACGATGGCTTTGAGGCTTCGGCCCGAGTAGCCGGGGCCAGCATCGGTGCCCGCCGACAGGCTTGGCTACAGTCATCTGACCTCGAGCCATGGGTCCAGGACAAGTTGGTCGATGTCCCCTGCCAAGGTGAAAACCTCTTTGGCAAGCCTATGGCTGAAAAGGCTGCAGAACTCGAGAGCGAGACTCTGACCAGGACTAGGCTTTCCAGGAAAACCTCTGCCCCTTCTCAGAAGAAGAAGGGCTCAGGAAAAAAGACCTTTTACCCGAGGAAGTCATCTGCCTATAAACAATACCCTCATTATCAGGCCTCTGCAGCTCCCCAACAGGGTCAGCAGGCCAAGGGGCAGGGTCAAGGGCCCCGTAGGCAGAAGGCCCCCAAGCCACCAACACCGGCTCCTGCTCCGCAGGGTGGGGGGTTTTGACTCGAACAGCATAGCCTCTTCTCCTCAGCTGGCTTCTCTCAGCACGGGAGGCCGGCTGGCCCACTTTGCCCACGGGTGGTCAGCCGTCACGTCAGATACCTGGGTTCTTCATATAGTCCAAAAGGGCTATCTTCTCCATTTTCACCAGGTACCTCCCTCCTATTTTCCAGGGGAGCCTCCAAGACTCCCTCTGCACAGGGACCTACTCCTTCAGGAGTTAGCAGGTCTGCTAAAGGATCAGTCTGTGGAACCGGTGCCCCACCACCTGAGAGGTCACGGCTTTTATTCCAGGTACTTTCTGGTACCAAAAAGAACAGGAGGCCTCAGACCCATCCTAGACTTGCGCAACCTCAACAAGTTCCTGGAGAGGGAAAAGTTCAAGATGCTTACCCTTGGAATCCTGCTGCCCTACCTCCAGCAGGGAGACTGGCTATGCTCCTTAGATCTAAAGGATGCGTATACTCACATCCTTATTCATCCAGACCACAGACAATATCTCAGGTTTGTTGTGGAAGGAAACCACTATCAGTACAGAGTACTACCCTTTGGCCTGTCCTCCGCTCCCAGGGTGTTCACCAAGTGCCTGGCAGTGGTGGCGGCCTACCTGAGGCTTCAGGGTCTTTTTGTGTTTCCGTACCTGGACGACTGGCTCATAAGGGGCCAATCTTCCCAGGAGGCCAACCAGGCCACCCTTCGCACTTTGGCTCTCCCTACAGCTTCAGCACTTGGGGTTTGTCATAAACTTCGCAAAGTCCACTTTGCTCCCGTCCCATAACTTGGAGTTCATAGGGGCCAGGCTCGACACTCTTCAAGCAAAGGCTTTTCTGCCTCTGGACAGGGCCCACAGGCTAATGGATCTGGCCAGCCAGTTTCGCAGCAATTCCCTGGTCTCTGCCAGGCAATTCCTGAGACTACTCGGCCATATGGCTTCCACGGTTCATGTCTCCCCCAATGCCCGCCTACACATGCGGCCTGCTCAGTGGAGCCTTCGCACTCAATGGCATCAAGCCACAGGGAGCCTAGCGGACTCAGTGAAGATATCCGACCTACTGGTCTCCTCTCTGCAATGGTGGCTTCATCTTCCGAATCTGGTGCTCAGAGTGGCTTTTCAATCCCCTCCGCCTTCTCAAGTGCTCACAACAGATGCTTCTCTTCTCGGTTGGGAAGCACATTGCCAAGGGACATGTACTCAGGGTCTCTGGACCCCTTGGGAGGCTACTCAACAGATAAACTTCCTGGAGCTACGGGCGATCCGCCTAGCTCTGAGAGCCTTCTCCCATCTCGCCTCTCACCAGTCTGTACTGGTTCAGACGGACAGTCAAGTTGCCATGTTCTATGTGAACAAACAAGGCAGCACAGGCTCCTTCCTTCTTTGTCAGGAGGCACAACGGCTGTGCTCATGGGCTGTCAATCACGGGATCCTTCTCAAGGCTGTCTACCTCCCAGGTCAGGAAAATTACCTGGCAGACAGACTGAGCAGGATCCTGCAACCACACGAATGGAGATTGAACCCATTGGTGGTTCAGCAGATCTTTCTCAGGTGGGGACTCCCCACCATGGATCTTTTCGCCAGTCCTCTGAACCGGCAACTCCCGAGATTTTGCTCCAGACAACCGCATCCCCTCAGAATAGCAGCGGATGCGTTTCTGATCTCGTGGTCCACAGGCCTACTGTATGCGTTTCCTCCCAAACCACTAGTGTCCAGAACGCTGTTCAAAGTCCTCAAGGACGGGGCTTCATTGATTCTCATTGCCCCCAGGTGGCCGAGACAACCGTGGTTCCCACTTCTGCTACAGCTAGCGGTGGACACCCCTCTTCCTCTGGGGGAGGAGTGGCCTAGTGGTTGGGGCAAGGTACTTCAGGCCGGAAGGTCGGGGGTTCAAATCCCACTAGAGGACAGCAACCTTGGGCCGGAAGGACTGGGGTTTCTAGTCCCACAGGTGCTCCTTGTGGTCTTGGGCAAGCCACTTAACCCTCCATTGCCCATGTTCCCTGTAAGTATTAGTGTATGTGTCTCATATCCCCGCGTGTTAAATGTATCCCCCAATTGTGTTGTGACCGCTTTGATTGAAGGATAAGGCGGTATACAAAACTGTCTAAATAAATAAATAAATAAATAAACACGATCTCCTATATCAGGATCAGGGGACTCTCTTGCACCCCAACCTCCAGTCCCTTCATCTGATGGCCTGGCTGCTGAAAGGGTAGTCCTTGCTCCCCTACTACTGCCTCGAGAGGTGGAAGAAGATGTCTTAGCTTCTAGACGGCAGTCCACCAGGAAATCTTACGCTCTTAAGTGGCGTAGATTCTCCGCCTGGTGTGCTCAGCACAACGAGAATCCCTTCTCGTGCTTGGTAGCGGTAGTATTGCAATATTTGCTTTACCTCCCCAATCTGGGCCTTAAGTCTAACTCTGTCAGAGTTCACCTTAGTGCTCTCTCAGCACACCACTCGCCGGTGGACGGCAGGCCTCTTTCCAACCACCCTTTGGTGGCTCGTTTCCTCAGAGGCCTCCTTCTGCTTAAGCCTCCTTTGCGTCCACCGGCCCCGGAGTGAGATCTGACTGTGGTGTTGCAGCGGCTTACTTGTCCGCCTTTTGAACCTATAGCTACCTGCCCTCTCCGGTTTCTCTCCTGGAAAACTTTATTTCTGGTAGCTCTCACCTCTGCTAGGCGAGTGAGTGAACTGCAGGTGCTAGTGTCTGATCCTCCTTACACTAGGTTCTACAGGAATAGGGTAGTCTTACGGACTCACCCTAAGTTTCTTCCTAAAGTTGTCTCACCTTTTCACCTCAATCAGGAGGTGGTTCTTCCGACCTTCTTTCCCAGGCCGCATGCCAACCGGGCTGAGATGGTCTTGCATACCCTGGACTGTAGGAGGGCGTTATCCTTCTACCTTGACCGTACGAGGGAGCATCGAAAGACTGTTCAGCTTTTCATTTCTTTTGACCCCAATAAGTTGGGGCTCCCTGTCTCCAAGCGTACATTGTCCATATGGGTCGCTGACTGTATCGCCTGGGCTTATGGGGCAGCCGGCCTCTCGTTGGAGGATCAAGTCATGGCTCATCGTGTCAGGGCGAATGCTGCGTCAGTGGCTCATCTCCGCTCTGTTCCGTTGGCAGACATCTGCCGGGCCGCACTTGGTCTTCAGGCCAGACTTTTGCGGCCCATTACTGCCTTGAGAGGGAGTCCTGCAGGGACAGTGCTTTCGGACAGGCAGTACTCCATAATCTCTTTGGGGTTTAAGCAACTCCTACCTTCCGGCCCTGGTGTTGGGCTACCGGTCGGGGGCGTTCTCAGAGAAGATTCCTTCCTTACGTACTGACGAGCTAGAGGGAGCTCTTTTTTTGGCTTGAGGTCTCCGGTAGCCTTAAGCTGGGGAGTCCCATATGTGAGGACTGACTTCCTGCTTGGTCCTGGAGAAAGAGTAGTTACTCACCTGTAACAGGTGTTCTCCAGGAGCAGCAGGAATCAGTCCTCACAACCCTCCCTCCTCCCCTTGGAGTTGCAGTCATATGATTTATTTTTGCTAATTTTTTGCTGTCTTTTAGCTATGTCATCAGACTGAGCAAGATGGAACCCTTGGGCGGGAAGGGGACCGCGCATGCGCGCTGCAATTCCCAAAGGCTTTCTTTGAAATCTGGGGAAATGCTCCGCACGAGGGCTCCGTCGGCGCCGACATCACCCATATGTGAGGACTGATTCCTGCTGCTCCTGGAGAACACCTGTTACAGGTGAGTAACTACTCTGAGTCCCATATGTGAAGACTGCATTCCTGCTTGTTCCTGGAGATAGTGTAGTTACCCATCTGTAACAGGTGATCTCCAGGAACAGCAGGAATTGGTCTTCACAACCCGTCCTCCTCCCCTGGGAGTTGTAGCATGGGATTTTACGGTTTTATTTTTTGTTTGTTTTTTTTGTTTCTGAGCTCTATACCTTACTGAGGAGAATTGCTGAGAAGGTGGGAAGGCAGGCAGGCATGCATGCGTGGAGGGATGCTCCCAAAAGCATTCCTATTGGTTGCTGGGGAGTGTTCCCATGCGGGGCTCAGTCGGTGCCGACATCACATATTTGTAAAGACTGATTCCTGCTGTTCCCGGAGATCACCTGTTACAGGTGAGTAACTATGCTTTTTAGTAGTTGATATGGAAGACAGATTAGATAGGCCATATGGTCTTTTTCTGCCATCATGTTTCTAAGTGGCCAATTACATTCCTGAAGCATGTCAAAGGGAATTTGGGGGAGAAACCCACCTGCCTGCCATTGCAGAAGATCAGTGATGCCTTCCACAACTATTGACCACCTATTGAAGAGCTGTTTGATTGCACTTATAGTCACGTCAACAGAGAAGAGAAAAGGCAAGCTTTCTGCCTACTGCAGCATGCCACTGAAGAAGACACGAGAGGAGGGAAGGCTTACAGGAACTTCCCCAAGTTTCAGGCCTATCACGCTCCCCCTCAGGCCAAGGGCGAAGGTCATGGCCCCCATAAGCTAAAGGCCCCCAAACAGCGCACCAGCCGCAGTCTGCGGGGAGTTTTTGACTCCTTGGGCATAGCCTCCCTTCTCCAGGAAGTACAAGGCCCAAGGTTCACGGGAGGACAGCTGGTCTACTCTGCACACCAGTAGCAAAGCATCATCATGAATGCCGGGGTGTTTCAGGTGGTTGGGGGAAGGTTATCTCCTCCACTTCGCCCAGCTGCCTCCTCCCTTCTTCCCAGGAGAATTACCCATGGACCCCTTGCATAGGGAGCTTCTGCAAAGGGAGCTTTGAGTTTTTGCTCGAGGATCAAGCAGTGGAGCCTGTCCCCCACCCTTTTCAAGGCCAGGGTTTCTACTCTCAGTACTTTCTTGTTCCCAAGAAGACGGGGCTTCTGGCCCATCCTGGATCTACAGGACCTCAACCATTTCCTGGTCAAGGAAAAGTTCAAAATGGTATCCCTTGGAACATTGCTGCCTTTCCTCCTGCAGGGAGATTGGCTATGCTCCTTGGATCTCAAAGATGCCTATATCCTCATCCTGCTCCATCCAAGGCACAGTCGGTACCTCAGTTTTGTCGTTGGCGGATGACATTATCAGTATCTGGTACTCCCCTTCGGCCTTGCCTTGTCTCCTCGGGTGTTCACAAAATGGCTGGCTGTCGTAGCCACCCGCATCAGGCTCCTGGAGATTTTCGTCTTCCCCTACCTGGACGACTGACTCATACGAGCCAGTTGGCTGGAGGAAGTGCACAATCCAACACAGCACACCATAGGGCTACTCCAGCACCTGGGCTTCATGGTGAACTTCCTGATGTCTCACCTCTTGGCCACCCAGTGCTTGGAGTTCATTGGCGCCCTACCGGATTCCACTAAGGCAAGATCCTTTCTGCCACTGGATCAGGTGCAGTGCCTCTCCGCCCTGGCTCAGGCTGTGCAGGGCAGCTCAGCAATGGCAGCCAGGCAGATGCTCCGCCTCTTGGGGCACATGGCATCCACCGTCCACATCACCTCCCCTTTACCCGCCTTCACATATGGCAGGCTAATGGATGATCACTGTCCAGTGGGCACAGGCTTTGGACTGTCTGGAAGACCGGATCCAAGTCATGCTGGTCCTAGCAAATTCCCTGGCCTGGTGGCCGGACCCCTTCAACCTCAGAGCCGGTCTGCCCTTCCAGGCTCCACAGATGCAACGCGTTCTTACAATGGACACGTCAGATTTGGGCTGGGGGCCCACTGCAATCTCCTGCAGTCGCAAGTCCCATGGTCGCCAGAGGAGAGTGCCTCGCAGATCAACCTGCTGGAACTCAGAGCAGTCTATCTTGCTCTGCAAGTCTTCTAGGATCACCTGGAAGGAAGGTGGTTCAGGTCCAGACAACCAGGTTGCGATCTACTACTTCAACAAGCAGGGAGGCACAGGTTCATACCACCTCTGCTGGGAAGCGGTGTGCCTCTGAAACTTCATCGTAGGGAAGAACATCGTAGGGAAGAACGGTGTACTTGCCAGGCCAGGTCAACATATTGGCCGACTGCCTGAGCTGAGTCCTCCAGCCCCACAAGTGGAGACTGAACCCGACCCTGCTGGGGAAAGTCTTCTGACACTGAGGGACCCCGGAGATCGACCTCTTCGGCAGTCCAGAAAAAACGCAGCAGCCATGATTCTGTTCCCAGAGATTGGCCCGAGGACTGGAGGTGGCGGATGCCTTCCTCCTCACCTGGTCCAGGGGCTTCCTATATGCATTTCCGCCCACGCCCCAGGTGCCGCGGGCTCTTCTCAAGAACTACTGTAGGTGGAAGCGGCCTTTGTCCTCTTCATTGCACCCACGTGACCCAGGCAGCCCTGGTTCCCCCTGCTTCTGCAGTTGTCCCAGTGGGACCCACTACCACTGAGGAGCGCCCCAGACCTGCTGTCAAAGGAGGATGGGTCGCTACTGCACCCTAACCTCCAGTTCCTTGCTCTTGACGACTTGAATCCTGAGAGGCTAGCTGTAGTGCATTACTGCCTCTCCAGGTCGGTTGAGGATCTGCTCTTGCCTTGTATAAGGATTCCATGCAACTGCCGTATGCTTTTAAGTGGCGCAGGTTTTTGCACTTGTGTGTGGCTGGGGGTCTTAATCTCTTCTGTGTGATACCAGACATCTTACAGTACCTTCTGCATCTGTCAGGGGCTGGCCTCAAGTCCAATACTGTCAGAGTGCACCTGTGTGCCATCTTGGCTCACCACCATGCCGTGGCTGGTCAGGCCATATCACTGCACCTTCTGTTGGGCCAGTTTATGTGAGGCTGCCTCCTCTCCCGGCCCCCAAACCGTCTGCCACTAGTGGCTTGGGACCTCAGTGTGGTTTTGGGTAAGCTCATGGCTCTACCTTTCGAACCCCCTGGCTACTTGCCACTTCAAGTATCTGTCTTGGAAGATAGTGTTCCTCGTGGCACTTATCTCAGCCTGGCGTGTGAGTGAGCTGCAGGCACTAGTGGCACACACGCCCTACACATGGTTCCACAACAGTAGGGTCGTCCTTCAGACTCGCCCCAAGTTCTTGCCAAAGGTTGCCTCTAACTTCCACTTGAATCAAGAGGTGGTATTGCCCAATTTGTTCCCTAGGCCTCATTCCTCAAGGGCAGAGGCCTCTCTACACAGGCTGGACTGCAAGCATGCCCTGTCCTTTTACATCAAGAAGATGCAGTCCCATCGCTGCTCAGTGCAGCTCTTTTCTTTTGACCCCAGTTGGCTTGGGGTCGCGATCTCCAAGTGCATCATCTCATGGTGGGTGGCCAACTGCATTTCCTTTGCCTATCAACAGATGGAGCTCTCTCTGGAGCATCATGTGACGGCTCACAGTGCGCGTGCCATGGCTGCCTCAGTGACAAGCCTGCACTCCGGTACCATTATTGGACATCTGCTGGGCCGCCACTCTTTTGCTGCGCACTACTGTTTGGAAGAGACCTCCCAGAGGGATAGCACCTCTGGTCAGGTGGTACTCCGTCACGTCTTCGGGGAATAGTGCAGTCCTTCCTTCCAACTTGTAATGTCCAGGCTACCGGAGTGGGGATTGCATCTTCAATGCTGCTGCAGTATCATACTTCCAGCCAATCGGCATTCCCTGCTGCCCGGGGACAACAGGAATCAGTCCTCACAACCCTCTCTCCTCCCTGTGGAGTTGTTCTTTTTCTGCTTGTTTGAGCTATGCCATCATACTGAGGTAAGATGACACCTTTGGTAGGAAGGTTGCGCATGCAGGTTGTAGCTCCCAAAAGCGTTCTTTGAAAGCTGGGGATTAGATCTGCGTGGGCCCTGTCGGTCCCAACGTCACCTATATATGAGGACTGATTCCTGCTGTCCCCAGAGAACACCTATTACAAGTGAGTAACTATGCTAAATGGATTAAGCTGGAAGCTTTAAAGACCTTGAGGAGACTTTAAAGAAAAATAAAGAAATCAGCTTTGAAAATATTCTCCAATTCTCCAGGAACAAGCAGGAAGTTGGTCCTCACTTATGGATGACGTCAGCACTGACGGATCAGCACAGAGCAATTCCCCAGCTTTCAAAGAAAGCCTTTGGGATTGCTGCCACGCATGCGTGGTCCTCTTCCCGCCCAAAGGTGCCATTTTGCTCAGTCTCCCTTTTTCTGCGGAGCCCTTCGGACGAACGTCCTCGTCCCGCGGAAACATTTTTTTTGTATTCGGCCTTTTGGCCTTCTTTCCGGTAGCACCGGTCCTCTTCAGTCCTCCCCTTTGCCCCTGCTCTGGCGGTGGGCTAGGGGATCCCCTTTTTTCACTCTTTTAGTATCTTCTCTTTCGGGCCCTTTTCGTGCCCTTTTTTCTCCAATCGCTGGCCTCGAGGGTTTTCGACCTCGCACGGGCCCTTTTTGCCCCATGGCCACCGGATTCAAGAAATATGACAGATGCTCCAAAACTTTGTCTCTCACGAACACCCACGACTGTTGTCTGGGGGACTGACCATAACCCGGAGCTGTGCTCTCTTTGTAAAAAAATGTCTGCTAAGGCCTTGCTAAGCTGCAAGCAGAGGTCCGACGACATTTTCTGCAAGGCAGCCCTTGGGTCTCTGGCGGCACCTTGCCCTGCCGATCCACTCCCATCAGGGAGGCGTCACTCCCATCAGGGTTCGCCCAAGGTGGAGCCGGCGAAAGAAAAAGACTACCTCTGAGTTGCTGTCGGGGGCTCCGGATAAGCACGAATGGTCTCGTGCTTGTTCCTTTAGCCCTCCCCGGTGTTCCCAAGAGGTGGACAAGGAGCGACCTCGAAAGGTGCCTCGTACGGACACGGAGGCCTCCGGTGATGGCGCCCGGTCTCCTGAGGGTCATCCTGGCGAGGACCCCCTCTCCTCCAGGCCAGACCCAGTAACACCGGCGTCGACGTCGCAGGGACCCACTCCTGAGTGGGAGTCCCATATGCTGGCACTGGAGCACAGCATTTCTGCCTTTCTAGCTGCCCAGCAGGTGCTTTTGCCCTGCACGACTGGCTTGTGCCCCGAGACCGAGGGTCCCCTGTCTGGGGTCCCAAAAACTGCCTTGGAAACCCCTGAGAGCTGCAGTCCTCGTGAGGGTCCCCGGCACCTGTCTCGCTCGCTGTCCCCGTTCCTCTGGGGCGAGGTCTTCCAGGGCCAGTGCCTCTGGCTCCAAGCAGGCCTTTGTCACTGGGCGGGGGATCAGCCCGATTCCGAGTCCTCGGACTTCTCGTGCTGGGAATCGGATGGGGACACTTCCCCGGAAACCTGCGCCCATAGGGATCTCCCTTCTGACCCATCCTCACCCGCCTCGAAAAGGCGGTCGCCACCCCAGGACAACTCTTTCCTGGTGTTCGTGCGGGATATGGCTCAGGCCCTCAATCTGCCAACACAGACCGAGGAGGAGCCAAGGGCAGAGAAACTTGACATCTTGCAGTACAAGTCTCCACCCAGGGAGTCTCTTATGGTTCCAGTAGCATCCATCCTATCTTGGCTGCTCCTCCATATTGGTCCCTATTGTCAGTAAAAGACTCGATGCCATGTAAATGGTCCAGCGCGGCCCAGGGTTTCGGAAGACCCAACTTCCTCATACCTCCATGGTAGTCGAATCCGTGATGCAGAAACAGAAGAGCCCAAAGTCGCACTTTTCGGTCCCGCCTGGTTAGGGAATCCCGTGCCTTCAATGCCCTCGGGCACAAGGCTTACCAGGGATCCATGCCGGCGTGCCGTACCAGGCATACCAACTGTATATGGGTATGTTTCTTCGCGACCTCGCCAAAGAGCTTGTTGGGCAGCACCTTTTCTGGTTCCAGACCCTCCTGAGATCAGTCGCAGACTGCTCAAAATACTTTTCCCGCACCGCATATGATGGGTTTGAGTCTTCCGCCCATGTGGCAGCGCCCGGCATCGGAGCCTGATGCCAGGCATGTCTCCAGTCGTCTGACCTGGAACAGTGGGTCCAGGAGAAGCTCCTGGATGTCCCATGCCTCGGCAAGTAGCTGTTCGGCAAGCCCATGGAGGACAAGGCAGCCAAGATCGAGATGGAGTTTGTGACTTGCACCCGTCTCTCCTGCAAGACCTCCTCTCTCCCACAAGACCTCCTCTCTTCCACCGAAGAAATAGCACAGCAAACAATCTTTCTTCCAGAGGAAGGGGCTCCCCTACCGGGGATATCCACCATACCCGCCTACCCCTGCGCCGACGACCAGCGCTCAGGGCAAAGGGGGGGGGAGCTCAGGGTCACCGGGAGCCCAAGGGGCCCAAGACCCAACCACCGGTGCCACCCCAGCCAGCCCCGAAATTTTGACGCCAAAAGCATAGTCTCTTGCCCCCCCGGGACACTTCCGCCCATGGGAGGATGCCTTTCTCTCTTCACCCCCAAATGGGCGGCTATTACATCGGACACCTGGGTCCTGCAGGTGATCCAGGACAGGTATCGTCTTTGACTAGACAAACTCCCTCCTCCCTTCTCCCCAGCGGAGCCTACTCTGCTTCCCTCGCACCAGGCTTGCTTGCAGCAAGAGCTGAACAACCTCCTCGGTCAACAGGTGGTCGAGAGAGTTCCGCCGCACCGCCGAGGTCGGGGGTTCTACTCCCGGTACTTCCTCGTGCCGAAGAGGACAGGGGGCTCATGCCCCATCCTCGATCTCAGGAACCTGAACAAGTTTCTGGTGCAGGAGAAGTCCAAAATGTTATCGCTTGGCGTCCTGCTGCCCTACCTCCGGCAGGGCGATTGGTTATGCTCCTTGGATCTCAGAGACACTTATGCCCATATCCCTGTCCACCCCAAGCACAGGAAGTACCTGCGTTTCAGGGTGCAGGGAGAACACTTCCAGTACAGGGTGCTCCCCTTCGGGCTCGCGTCTGTCCCACGAGTCTTCACCAAGTGCCTGTCAGCGGCCGTGGCCCACCTCCGACTGCAGGGCATAGCCATCTACCCTTACCTTAGACGACTGGCTCATCTCGGGCACATCGGTGGAGGAGGCTCGCCTCGGTGTCACACGGTCCTCCTCGAGTGCCTCGGTTTTCTGATCAATTACTGCAAATCTCACCTCGAACTGGTGCAGACCTTGGAATTCATTGGCGCTCTTCTCGACACAGAACGTGTGACCACCTTCCTCCCTCGAGCACCTGAGGATCAGCTCCGTGCTTTGGCCGCCAAGGTCCAAGGCCGGCCCAGGGTCTTGGTGCGGGCCATGCTGCACCTCTTTGGGCACATGGTCTCGACTGTCCACGTCGTTCCCCACGCCCACATGCACATGCGAGCGGCCCAATGATGCCTCAGAGTGCAATGGGCCCAAGCTTCGGGCCGCCTCCAGATCCCGTCCGGGTATTTTGCAGCCTAGTCAGGTCCCTAGTCTGGTGGCAGAACCCCCAGAGCCTCCTTCAGGGCATGCCCTTCTAGACTCCACAGCATGAGCTTGTCTTGACGACAGACTCCTCGCTGTTGGGTTGGGGAGCCCACTGTGGCCACCTTTGCACCCAGGGGCAGTGGTCACCCGAGGAATCACTGAAGCAGATCAACCTGCTCGAACTTTGAGCAGTCCGGTTGGCCCTGAAGGTCTTCGAGTACCACCTGATTGGCATGTCGGTGCTCGTGCAGACCGACAACAGTCACAATGTTCTACATAAATAAGGAGGGGGGCATGGGCTCCCACCTCCTCTGTCAGGAGGCAGTCCTCCTCTGATCCTTCGCCGTATGCAGGGGCAAGACACTGAGAGCAGTTTACCTCCCGGGCCAGGACAACCTCCTCGCAGACAGATTCAGCAGGCTCCTTTGCCCACACAAGTGGTACCTGAGTCCAGAGGTTGTTCTCCACCTGTTTTACCGCTGGGGGACTCCGTCCATAGACCTGTTTGCCAGCCCGGCAAACGCACAGCTTCCCTGTTTCTGCGGGCCGATACCGCACCCGAGCAGGGTGGCCTCGGATGCGTTCCTCCTGAACTAGACCTCCAGGCTTCTGTACGCATTCCCTCCCACCCCTCTCCTTGTGAGGACCCTCCACAAGATCCAGCGTGACCGAGCCTCGGTGATTCTCGTAGCCTCGACAACCTTGGTTCCCGCTTCTACTCCGGCTTACGATGGAGTCTCCGGTCCCTCTAGGCAGTGCCCCAGGTCTGCTGACGCAGGAGGAGAGATGGGTGCTTCACCTGAACCTGGTCTCGCCATCCCTGACAGCCTGGCAGCTGAACGGGTCTGTTTAGCCTCACTGCACTTCTCAATGGAGATCGAGGATGTCCTCCTCGCGTTGAAGAAGGACTGAACGAGGCGGGCCTGCACCCTGAAGTGGTGGTGGTTTTTGATCTGGTGCTCCGAGCTCCAACTCGACCCATTCTCCTGCTCCACCTGTTGGGTTCTCCAGTACCTTCTCTACCTCTCGCAGGTGGGGCTGAAGTCCTAACTCGGTCAAGATTCACCTGAGCGCCATCTCGGCCAACCACTTGCCTGTCGAGGGTAAACCCCTCTCGGGCCAGCCTCTGGTCTCCTGCTTCATGCGGGGCCTCTTGCTTTCCAAACCCCCTATCCGGCCTCCAACGGTGGAATGGGACCTGAGCATCGTGCTCATGCAGCTGATGCGGCCGCCCTTCGAGCCGATGGCGACATGCTCACTCCGGCACCTCTCCTGGAAGGTGGTTTTCTTGGTGGCACTGACCTCGGCGTGGCGAGTCAGCGAACTTCAAGCCCTCATGGCCGAGGGCCCCCTATACCAGGTTTTACGGCAACAGGGTGGTCCTTCTCACCCACCCCAAGTTCCTACCGAAGGTTGTCTCGGATCTCCACCTCAACCAGGAGGTGGTCTTGCCAACTTTCTTCTCGAGACCTCACACCAACTGGACATCGGAGATCCTGCATACCCTCGACTGCAAGAGGGCTCTCGCCTTCTACCTACAGCGCACCCAAGGTCATCGCAGGTCCGACCAGCTCTTCATCGCCTATGATCCCAACCGCCTGGGTCTGGCAGTCACCAAGCGCACCCTCTCCATCTGGGTGGCGGACTGCATCGCCTTCGCCCAGGCAAAGGCGGGTGCCCCGCTGGATCGTCGGGTCACTGCGCACGGCATCCGCGCCAAGGCAGCATCGATGGCTTCACTGCACTCAGTGCCTCTGACAGACATCTGGCGGGCTGCGACCTGGTTTTCAGTGAATACCTTTGCTTCACACTACTGCCTGGAGAGGGAGTTCCGCCGGGACAGCTCCTTCGGCCAGGCTGTACTCCATAGACTGTTCGGGGTATAAGCAACTCCTGCCCTCCGACCCTTCTTCTGCAGCTACTGAGAGCTTGCCCTGAAGGCCCAAGAACTTGGGCTTCCTTTGGACATCGGCTTCTGCTCACGGCCTCGTGGAGGCGTTTTTGGCTTGCAGGTTTCAGTAGCCTGTAGCTGGGGAGTCCCATAAGTGATGACTGACTTCCTGCTTGTTCCTGGAGAAAGCGTAGTTACTCACCTGTAACAGGTGTTCTCCAGGGACAGCAGGAATCAGTCCTCACTACCCTCCCAACTTCCCTGAAGAGTTGCAATTTTTTTATCCTTCCCTTGCCATCTGCTTAGTAGGGCTCTAGCTATGGGACCTGACTGAGCAAGATGGCACCTTTGGGCGGGGAGAGGACCACACATGCGTGGCAGCAATCCCAAAGGTTTTCTTTGAAAGCTGGGGAATTGCTCCGCGTGGGCTCCATTGGTGCCGACGTCACCCATAAGTGAGGACTGATACCGGCTGTCCCTGGAGAACACCTGTTACAGATGAGTAACTACGCTGTGTGCATCAGCAAAATGTGTACATTCATGCAGATTCAGGGTTCACTTTAAAATTGTAAACACCTAATTTGTAATATTTAATAGTGTGTTCTGTATGCTGTTCTTCTGACACCTTTCTCGGGTCTCATTCTGCAGATCTTCTGTGTTCATGGTGGACTTTCCCCTTCCATTCAGACTCTGGATCAGATCCGGACAATAGACCGCAAGCAGGAGGTGCCTCACGATGGACCTATGTGCGACTTGCTCTGGTCTGACCCTGAAGGTACATTCTGTTTGTGTGTTGGGGGCAGTTTCTACTCTTCTTCTGGCCGGCTGTATCCCTTGGTAGCAAGAGGCTGCAACGCACACTGCTGACGCATGGTGGCACTAAATTAAAAGGAACATGATTCCAAGCAGCCTAGTCTGAGCTCCTGTTAGTTGTAACCGGCATGGTACTTAAAAAGCAACTTGCTCAAAACTTATTATAAGACAGGGCACTGGCAGAAGCTAGTGAAATGGCAGAGGGCTGCCATTTCTGTACAGCTATGATACAACAGTTGTGATATTTAAAGTGAAATAGCTAACTGCCACACCACAGAGGAAAAGAAAAGGAAAACAAGGCAATTAAAGTGCGTAAGTGCAAGTGTGTGGGGTTCCCCCCCCCCCCCCCCAAATCTGCCCTGAAAGTTCACGCTTTAATTGTAAATTATTCCATTATCAGTGCCTGGATTATTTTTGTAAGCTTTTATTTCACTTTGGTTCTCTGAAGTAGCAAAGGTTTACAGATGGAAGGAACAATGTTAGTCTGCAGAGCTAGGTTTTGTTCATGGCTGCATGTTTAGGTTGTTGTTGATCTGATAATCATAGCTGAACTGAATCCAATCCAATTAGCAGTCTATTTGATGAAATTAAGCATTAGCCTGGGTTCCATATGTCTCATTTCATGGTGCCTGCTGTCACTGTTCTTCCTTCGGCAGACACAACAGGTTGGGGTGTAAGCCCACGTGGAGCTGGCTATCTCTTTGGCAGTGATGTAGTGGCACAGTTCAATGCAGCAAACGACATTGACATGATCTGTCGGGCACACCAGCTGGTAATGGAAGGATACAAATGGCACTTCAATGAGACGGTGCTGACTGTATGGTCAGCACCTAACTACTGTTATAGGTATGTGGTTGTGGAAAAGCATGGTGTTTAGGATATGCGAATCTTCTTTCCATGCTGATATACCTCACTATTTCTGCTACCCTCAGGTGTGGAAATGTGGCTGCTATTCTGGAATTGGATGAACATCTACAAAAGGAGTTCATTATATTTGAGGCTGCACCCCAAGAGACCAGAGGGATTCCCTCCAAAAAACCAGTAGCGGACTATTTCCTGTGACCTTTGACTTCCTACAGTGGCCCAGCTTCTCTCACATGACTCCTACTTGTCAGCTGGGGACTGAATCCAAACTATAAGAACACTGTGTTGAGAGGAGAGAAAATGTGGAACAGAGTCAGTGTATGTCTTCTTTTCACCTCCCTCAACCTGTGCAGAAGAGGTATTTCTCCTCTCGCTTCCACCCCAGAATTACCAATCTTCTCGCCTTACAAAACAATCTGAATACCTGCATCAGGGAGGGGTGCTGCGGGGGTCCATGGCGTTTAGTGGTAATGTCTCTTTGAATTCTCATTCTCTCTCTCCCTCGCCTTAGTTCCCTCCCTCCCTCTTCTCCCATGTAAGCAGTTTGTACAGGAGCCATTTTTGGGAGTATGGAGAGATGAAAGCCCTTCCCAATTTGTACCTGTTTAGCTAGACAACTATTGGGAGTGTGGGGCTCTACTGCCATAGACATAACCAAGGGATCCACTGTGGTACTGAGGGTTTATTTTATGGTGTCATAAGACTGGATATATAGCCAGCTAAAACACCCTGCTTACAATGCTCCATAATTTGTTATAAGAGGACTGCAGGTTGGTAAAATCATGGCACAAATAGCTAGGACCCTGAAGGGACTTTGTTAGAGAGGGACAGTTTATTAGATTGTAAGCAACCCTGCCTAATAGGAAGTAACCTGTTCTATGATTTTCTGACCCACATATGCCTCTTGCCCCTCATTAAAAGGTAGGCATGTTTTTGTTTTTCATTGTTATATTTCTCTTAGAATTTTCTTTGCAGTGATTCTGGTGGCTCTTGTTTCCCTAAGAACAACTACGTTAACCAAGTCTGAGAAAGTAGCTGTACTGTTGACTGGTCAAAGGGAATTCAGACATTAATTAGTTAATGAAAGCCTTATTTCTGCTAAGCCTAGTCTATTTTCCCCTCATCCCACTTGTTTTTACTGGTGTTTTACTTAGATCCCTTACTGGTATCCAGTATGTTATATACATCTCTTTGCATATCGTGCCCCTTTTCCTTGCAGGTGGTACTCCAGTTTCTGAGTGGAGGAGTAGAAATAGAAGGTTTGAATTCTCTGGACATGTCTGTCAGTATAAAAGTCTGTAAAATTGTGCCAGCAGTAAAGTAAGGCTATTTGAGCTGAGAATTGAAGCAACCATGCACAAGCGACATCCATAAGGGAATCATTTATACATAGTCTTTTATCCCCAGAGGGTGGGGACAGTTTTAGGATAATTGAGTCTTTCCCCGCCCTTTTTCTAAATAGTTAAAAATCTGAGGCAATGCCCACTTCCTCTTTATTCTGCAGGAGAGAATGATTATAACCAAATCAGCTGCACAAGGACCCCTGTAGCGCCCCAGGCAAGAAACAGTTTGTACCTCCCATTCTGTAATTTCATATCCCACTTTCAGTTCTGGCAAGGCCCAGACATGAGTGGGAAGAGACGAGAAGAGATCTGCAACTGTAAGCTGGCAAATTTCTGTATTCCCTCCAGCCATTGGTTTCATGTGTGGGCAGTGGATAGGGAGAGAGAAGAGAATTCAGTTATAATCCCAAGTGTTGGTCATTCTGTCTCTCTTCTCTTGCTCACTTTTAGACTTCAACTTCCAAGGGGTTTTTTATTATTAAAAAAAAAACAAAAGCAACCTGTTCTATATCTCTTTGTATCTTTCAGGGGGTTTTTCTCAAACATATTTTCCCCAAAATTGACTTTCAGAAAGTGTTTTGTTAGTAAAAAGAAAAAGATAAAAATAATAAAACTAAAGGAAAATAAAAATAAAAATGGAAAAATACTTCGAGAAGAGAATTTTTTATGTGATAATAAAATTAACCAGGACTTACAATTTTTATTTTGTAACTGCTAGTAGAACAACTGGCAGATGACATGTATGCTTGTGCTCTAATTTTGGTAGTGCAACCCGAGAGAAGCTGAGCAAGGAAGGGGAGGGGCAGTCTGGTTGCAATGCAGAAGAAGTTGGACTTGGATGAAGAGAGGTCTACTTGTCTTGCCTACACAACCATTTTTCACGCCTTCCCCTTTGGTTAGTACTGCCTTTTGGTGTTGCAAATTGGGAGTGGGGGGGGGGTGCTGCAGGATTTGGTTCAGAGGTGTGAGGATGCTTCATAAATGAAAGGCTTCCTCCTCCCCCTATCTTTCACAATCAAGTGAGAACCCAAAATGAACATGGTACAAATTGGCAGGGAGGGGAGATGAGATTCCAGCTGTCTGATGCCAGTTGTTCTTCATCTTCATGAGTGTTAAGCAATCTCTCTACATAGATTTTGTTACTACCAGTTGTTAATTCCTTAAAGTCCATGAATGTGTATTTCTACCATGCAGTCAGTAATTCCCCAGGCATTTTTAGCTCCCTGCCCGTATCAGGCTGCAAGGAATATAAAAATATCCCCCCAACTTTTATGTAATGGAACTTGCCCTAGTAGGAGCATGAGTAAGAGGGCCCTTATTAGGGGATCCTGATTCATTCACTTCCTATCAGCAAAGTAGCGTAATGAGGTCTTTATCAGGTGATTATACAAAAATATTATTGTGTAAAAGCTTCCTTTATGTGCTACCCCAGACAACCTCTTTCTTCGTTAGAAAAAATGTTTAAGCCAAATTTCCTCTGTCCATCCCTCCTGTTTACACTCTCCTTCCTTCCACTGCACTGTTAATGAAGAGGTAATAGAGCAAGCCTACTTTTAGAGCTGAACCCACAGCTGTCTTCTCTTGGGGGGGGGGGGGCCCACCTCCTACACCTTTTTGAAGAGGAGATGAGGTGTGAAAACAACCAATGTGGATTGCAGCAGCAGTCCTCTTTATTTATTTTGGTTTTGGGGGGGGGGTCAGACTGAAGGTGGCTCCAGATGAATGTTTTCACTTTGCACTAGGAAAACAAACATACATAGCCAGACTTGAAGCTGCCCCAGTGTGAGCTTAAGAGAAATGAATGAGGTTTTTATCTAACAGCATGAACTTCCCTAATATTTTAAAACTTGCTATTATCTGAACCTAGAGCATGTAAATACAAATCCTCAATAATAATTTATATTTCTCCAGGACCAAGCAGGAAGTCAGTCCTCACATATGGGTGACGTCGGCGCCGACGGAGCCCTCGCGGAGCAATTTTCCCCAGCTTTCAAAGAAAGCCTTTGGGAATTGCAGCGCGCATGCGCGGTCCTCTTCCCGCCCAAGGGTGCCATCTTGCTCAGTCTTCTTTTTTCCGCGGAGCCCTACAGACGTTGTCTGTGAATCCCCGCCGAAAAGTTGATTTTTTCTCTATTTTTCTCTTTTTTCTTCGGTTCGACGCCGGTTCTTTTCCCGCCCGGACTCGCGACGCCGGTTGCGAGTCCGTTCCTTATTTTCGTTTTTTTGTCCTTCGTGACAGATTTTGCACCTTTTTCCTTTTTCCCTGGCAGCCCGGTCATTCGACCTCGCAGGGGCCCTTTTTCCCCCGATGGCTGCCAGCGGCTTTAAAAAGTGTGATCTCTGTAAGAAACTCATGTCTCTTACAGACGCTCATGACTTCTGCCTCCGCTGCCTCGGACCCGATCATGACTCCATGATCTGTGGACCATGCGGCAAAATGTCCTCAAAAGCGTTGAGGAGTCGGCAGCATCAGCGGGAGCGTATCTTCTCTGACTCCGGCCGGGCTCGGACCTCGTCAGAGGCTTCGACGTCTCGGGACTCTGGTCCTGAGCATCATCGAAGTTCCTCTGAAAGGGGGTCTCCTACCCGGGAACATCATCGGAAGAAGAAACCCGCGAGGGCGGGATCGGTGGACGCTCCTGGTTCCCCGAGGGCCAGGTCGCATAGCCCCGATTCCTGTCCCAGGTCCTCGGAGATGGAGAGGCCGTCAAAACATCCTCGACTCGAGGTGGACTTGCCCGCTCACGTGAGTACTGTTGTCCTCGTTGACTCGCCTCCGAAGGACCCGACGTCGGGCCCGATGCCGTCGGGGGCTGCTGGGTCTCCTGAGCTCGGACTCAGGTTGACGGCCTTGGAGAGCAGTCTGACTGCCTTCATGGACCAGCAGCGGGTATTGATCGCTGGCCTCGCCGGTGTTTCTGCCCTGACCGCCGGGACGTCGACCTCCAAATCGACCCCGGAGACCGAGCCGATCCTCGGTCGAGGTCTCCTTCGGCCTCCCGTTCGGGACCGAGGTCGTCGACACTGACTCCCTTGGCGTCGGAGCGGATAGCATCGGTGCCCGCCCGACCGGAGCCGCTCGACTCCTCCTCCGAGGAGTCGGCCTGGGAATCTGAGGACGAAGAGTCACCTGGTTCCTTTCGGACTTGGTGTGTCCCTTCGGACTCCCCTGAGTCCGAACCTCGGAGACGGTCCCCCCCGGAGGATACCCGGTTCTCGGACTTCGTGAGGGATATGGCCAAGGCCTTGGCCTTCCCCGCGGATCCCGAGGAGGAACCTCGAGTCGAAGAACTCGATGCCCTCCAATATGACTCTCCCCCGAAGGAGGCCTTTATTGTACCGGTTCCTCCGATGCTGGAACGACTTCTCTTCCGCATGTGGGAGAGCCCGGCGTCGTCGCCGGTGTTAAGCAAGCGGGTCGATTCCATTTATCGAGTCCGCAAGAGCCCCGGCTTCCAAAAGGCACAACTACCGCACCATTCCATGGTGGTGGAATCGGCCATGCATAGACTTAAGAGTCAAAAAATGCACTCCTCGGTGCCCCCTGGTAGGGAAGCCCGAAGCCTGGATGCCCTCGGTAGGAAGTGCTTCCAGGGCTCTATGCTTGCTTGTCGAGTCCAGACTTACCAGCTCTACATGGGCATGTATCTCCGAGACCTGGCTAAGGAAATAGCCAGGTTCTCTGCTGGTCTCTCCGACGAACCTTTGCAGAGGTTCCAAACCTTGTCTACTGGTATTCGGGAGTGCTCCAAGTTTATATCTCGAGCAGCCTATGATGGTTTTGAGGCTTCGGCTTGAGTAGCTGCGGCCGGCATCGGTGGACGCCGCCAGGCTTGGCTTCAGACGTCCGACCTCGAGCCCTGGGTACAGGACAAGTTGGTCGATGTCCCCTGCCGAGGTGATAACCTCTTTGGCAAGCCCATGGATGAGAAGGCTGCACAAATCGAGACGGAGATTCTCACCAGGACTCGTCTCTCAAGGAAGACCTCTGCCCCTTCTCAAAAGAAGAAGGCCTCGGGGAAAAAGCCCTTTTACCCGAGGAAAGGTGCTGCCTATAAATACTACCCTCAGTATCAGGCCTCAGCAGCTCCCCCACAGGGAAAGCAGGGCAAGGGACGGGGTAATGGGTCCCGTAGGCAGCAAGCCCCCAAGCCTGCACCACCGGCCCCTGCTCAGCAGGGTGGGGGTTTTTGACTTCCTCAGCATAGCCTCTCCCCCTCAGCTGGTTTCTCTCAGCACAGGAGGCCGGCTGGTCCACTTTGCCCAAAGGTGGTCCAACATCACCACAGATACCTGGGTACTTCACATAGTTCAAAAGGGCTATCTTCTTCACTTTCACCAGGTACCTCCCTCCTACTTTCCAGGGGAACCTCCCAGACTACCTTTGCACAGGGACTTACTCCTTCAGGAGTTAGCAAGTCTTGTTCAGGAACAAGCCGTGGAACCGGTGCCCCACCACCTGAGGGGCCAAGGGTTTTACTCCAGGTACTTCCTGATTCCAAAAAGAACAGGAGGCCTCAGACCCATCCTGGACTTGCGAAACCTCAACAAGTTCCTTGCAAAGGAAAAGTTCAAGATGCTTACCCTTGGAATCCTGCTGCCCTACCTCCAGCAGGGAGACTGGCTATGCTCCTTGGATCTGAAAGATGCGTATACTCATATCCTCATTCATCCGGACCACAGACAATATCTCAGATTTGTTGTGGGAGGAAATCATTACCAGTACAGAATACTGCCCTTTGGCCTATCCTCTGCCCCCAGGGTGTTCACCAAATGCCTAGCAGTGGTGGCGGCCTATCTGAGACTTCAAGGTCTTTTTGTGTTCCCATACCTGGACGACTGGCTCATCAGAGCCCCATCTTCAACAGAGGCCGCTCAGGCCACTCATCGCACTGTGGCTCTGCTCCAGCACTTGGGTTTTGTCATAAACTTCTCAAAGTCCACTTTGCTCCCCTCTCAAAATCTCGAGTTCATCGGCGCCAAGTTGGACACACTTCAGGCGCGGGCCTTCCTCCCTCTGGACAGGGCCAGGCGGCTCATGGATCTCGCCAGCCACTTTCACAGGAATGCGCTGGTCTCCGCCAGGCACGTTCTGCGACTGCTCGGCCATATGGCTTCCACGGTCCATGTGACCCCCAATGCCCGACTGAACATGCGTCCTGCTCAGTGGTGCCTTCGCACTCAATGGCATCAGGCCACGGGGAGCCTAGCGGACTCCGTACAGATCTCCGACCAGCTGGTCTCATCTCTGCGATGGTGGCTTCATCTACCAAACCTAGTGCTAGGGGTGGCTTTTCAGCCCCCTCCGCATTCTCAGGTCCTGACGACCGATGCTTCCCTCCTGGGTTGGGGAGCACATTGCCAAGGGTCCTGTACTCAAGGCCTCTGGAATCCTTGGGAGTCTGCTCAACAGATAAACTTCCTGGAACTCAGAGCCATCCGCCTAGTGCTCAGAGCCTTCTCTCACCTGGTGTCCCACCAGTCGCTGCTGATACAGACGGACAACCAGGTTGCCATGTTCTGCGTAAACAAACAAGGCGGAACAGGCTCCTTCCTCCTCTGTCAGGAGGCGCAACAGCTCTGCTCTTGGGCAGTCTGCCACGGCATCCTCCTCAGGGCTGTCTATCTCCCAGGTCAAGAAAATTACCTTGCCGACAAGCTCAGCAGGATCCTCCAGCCACACGAGTGGAGGCTGGATCCGATGGTGGTTCAGCAAATCTTTCTCAAGTGGGGTCTCCCCACCATGGATCTGTTTGCCAGTTCTCTGAACTGGCAGCTGCCCAGATTCTGCTCTCGACAGCCGCATCCTCTCAGAGTAGCGGCGGATGCTTTTCTGATTCCATGGTCCACCAGCCTCTTGTATGCCTTTCTTCCCATGCCACTGGTGTCTCGGACACTCTTCAAGGTTCTCAGAGACAAAGCATCGATGATCCTAGTGGCTCCCCGGTGGCCGAGACAACCTTGGTTCCCGCTTCTGATGCAGCTGGCGGTGGACACTCCTCTTCCACTGGGGTTTCAGCCCGACCTCCTGTCGCAGGATCAGGGGACTCTCCTACACCCCAACCTCCGGTCCCTTCATCTGATGGCCTGGCTGCTGAAAGGGTAGTCCTTGCTCCTCTGCAGCTACCTCCAGATGTGGAGGAGGTCGTTTTGGCCTCCAGGCGGCCCTCCACCCGGAAGTCCTACGCTCTAAAGTGGCGTCGGTTCTCCGTATGGTGTACTCAGCAGTCTCAAGATCCCTTCTCCTGTTCAGCATCAGTGGTCTTGCAGTACTTGCTCTCTCTCTCTGACCTTGGACTTAAGTCCAACTCGGTCAAGGTCCACCTCAGTGCTCTTTCTGCACATCACATGCCGGTGGACGGTAGACCTCTTTCCAGCCACCCTCTGGTGGCTCGTTTTCTCAGAGGCCTCCTTCTCCTTAAGCCACCTTTGCGCCCGCCAGCCCCGGACTGGGGTTCTCAATGTGGTTTTGCAGCGGATTACCTGTCCGCCTTTTGAGCCTATGGCTACCTGTCCACTTTGTTTTCTTTCGTGGAAAACCTTGTTCTTGGTAGCCCTCACTTCTGCTAGACGCGTTAGTGAGTTGCAGGCCCTAGTGTCTGATCCTCCTTACACTAGATTCTACAAGAACCGGGTAGTCCTACGGACTCACCCTAAGTTTCTTCCCAAAGTGGTATCCCCTTTTCACATCAACCAGGAGGTGGTGCTTCCGACCTACTTTCCCAGGCCACACTCCAGCCGAGCTGAAATGGTCCTGCATACCCTGGACTGTAGAAGGGCGTTGACCTTCTACCTTGACCGTACGCGGGAGCACTGAAGAACTGTTCAGCTCTTCGTGTCTTATGACCCCAACAAGTTGGGGCTCCTTGTCTCCAAGCGTACTCTGTCCATCTGGATTGCTGACTGTATCGCTTGGGCTTACGAGGCAGCCGGCCTCGTGTTGGAAGGTAGAGTCACAGCTCATCGTGTTCGGGCGAAGGCTACGTCGGTGGCTTACCTCCGCTCTGTTCCATTGGCATACATCTGCCGGGCCGCTACTTGGTCTTCAAGCCAGACTTTTGCAGCCCATTACTGCCTGGAGAGGGAGTCCCGCAGGGACAGTGCTTTCGGACAGGCAGTCCTCCGTAACCTCTTTGAGGTATAGGCAACTCCTACCCTCCATCCCGGATGTTGGGCTACCGGTTGGAGACATATTCAGAGAAGATTCCTTCCTTCTGTGCTACTGAGCTTGAGGGAGCTCATTTTTGTGCTTAGGGTCTCCGGTAGCCTTAAGCTTGAGAGTCCCATATGTGAGGACTGACTTCCTGCTTGGTCCTGGAGAAAGCGTAGTTACTCACCTGTAACAGGTGTTCTCCAGGAGCAGCAGGAATCAGTCCTCACAACCCTCCCTCCTCCCCTTGGAGTTGCAGTTCTATGCTTTCGTTTTTTTGCTAATTTTTTGCTGTCTTTTAGCTATGTCATCAGACTGAGCAAGATGGCACCCTTGGGCGGGAAGAGGACCGCGCATGCGCGCTGCAATTCCCAAAGGCTTTCTTTGAAAGCTGGGGAAAATTGCTCCGCGAGGGCTCCGTCGGCGCCGACGTCACCCATATGTGAGGACTGATTCCTGCTGCTCCTGGAGAACACCTGTTACAGGTGAGTAACTACGCTTACTTACCTGTAACAGGTGATCTCTGGGAACAGCAGGAATAAGTCTTCACAACCCACCCACCTCCCCTAGGAGTTGTATCTATCTTTCTATCTTCCTTTCCTCTTTCTCTCCTTTTGTCTCAGCTATGAAACTCAACTGAGGAGAGGCAGTGGAACAGGCGGGAAGGCAATGCGCAGGCGCGAGGGATGCTCCCAAAAGCTTTCTGATTGGATGCTGGGGAGCATTCCCGTGCAGGCTCCGTCGATACCGATGTACCCATATGTGAAGACTTATTCCTGCTGTTCCCAGAGATCGCCTGTTACAGGTAAGTAACTGTGCTTTACCAAGATGCACGCAAGTTGACTTTATTTGCCATCTCTGTCATAGGCTCACCTTGAAGGTACTCGCAATTCAATATTTTTTTACTTGGCCCCTTCCCTATCAAACTCCCTACCTACTGACATTCGTCTGAAAGCTTCTCTCTCCAAGTTTAAAACAGCATTAAAAACCCATCTGTTCCAACATGCATTTAATGTCACTGTTGAACAACATAATGTCTGGTCTCTATCCACTCCCTGAATCACATATCCTTCAGCTGCTGGGTGGTGCTTCTGCTTCCCTATTCCTTTTTTCTTCTGTTCTTTACTTTCCTGTCCTAATAATGGAGTTCCTTTTTCATTTTCTTATTTGTATGTATATTTTATTGTAAACCGCTTTGACATATGTGAAAGGTGGTATATCAAGTATTTTAATAAACCATAAACCATAATATGAGATGGGAGACACATCAGAGGTGACATGTTGGAGCAGATGTTAGGACTGGAGAACAAAATTCAAAAAGGCCTATAAGTGAGGCTGCACAGAACTTAAATGAGTCTTTGGCTAGTCTTGGTTCCCTATAGCTTCTGGAATGGAAACAATTCACTGAAACTGAAAAATTGTCTATAAAAAGCACTACAGAACTTTTCAATTTAAAATTTCTCAGCACTTTTGTACACTGTTTGCCTGGTTACCATTTCAGAGGATGAGCTGTAAGCAACCTGAAATGTGTACTGTGTTTTTTAAATTTTTTATTTTTTAAAATGCTTTCAAGTCGATGCTGACTCCTGGTGATCCAGCAGCCCCTGGGATTTCTATCAAGGTATAACCGAAAGTAGATTACCAGGCCTTTTCTTCCGATGCAGTGGAGGGTAAAGTGACTTACCCAAGGTCACAAGGCGTGCCAGTGGGAATTGAACCCAGATCTCCTGGGTAGTAGGCTGTTGCTGTAACTAAAAGGGGTGAAAAAAAATGGATGGAAAAATATTTTAATATAAAAATTTCTGCTATTGCCAATGATAGGAAGTTATAGCCTGTGAAGAGACTGTTCCTTCTGCACAGCAAGATAATGAAAAACAGTACTATGTCAAAGTGGCCAAGCTAAACGAGGTTTTTACTCCTTTTCATGCATTACATTTAGGGCCGGGTTCAGTATTAAGACTAGGGCTGATAAAGTCCATTCAAAAGCAAGTCTTAGACTTTAGGAAAACTAACTTTGCCAAGATGGGACAGTACCTTAAGGAGTCATTAATGGGATGGGAACAGCTGGGGAATGTAGAAAAGCAATGGACAAAACTGAGAGGAGATATTTTAAGGGCAACAAACCTTTTTGTTAGAAAGTAAATAAATGGAAAAGGAGGCCACTATGGTTCTCAAAAGAAGTAGCTGAAAAGGTGAAGAAAAAAGGGAGGCCTTCATAAAATGCAAGAGATCACAGAAACAGGAAGACAAGCATCAAGATTTAGAAAAACTTAGAGAAGCTAGCAAAGTAGTCAGGAAAGCAAAGATACAAAAAAGAAGAAATAGCCAATGCAATAAACTGGGGGTGGGGGGTGGAAGACATTTTTCAGATATGTTAGCGAGAGGACAAAACAACAGTGGTATTGTTAGTCTCAAGCATAAAGGGGCGGAATATGTAGAAGCTGATGAGGATAAAGCGGAATTGCTTAAATATTTTTGTTCTGTGTTCACAGATGAAGGGCCAGGAGCAGAACCTCCATAAACACCTACAAATAGGAACAGAAGTAAAGGGGATCTTGAATAATTTTCAGAAGACTGTTCATGAGAAATTAGCTAAATTTAAAGTAGGCAAAGCAATGGGGCCTGATGGAATACATCCAAGTGTATTGAAAGAACTTGGGGAAGTTCTAGCGTCTCCACTGTCTGACCTTTCAATGCGACTTTAGAATTGAGAGTGGTCCCAGAGGACTGGAGAAAGGCATATGTGGTCCCTTTACACAAAAGCGGAAGTATGAGGCTGAGAACTGCAGGCCAATTAGCCTGACCTCTGTGGTGAGGAAATAAATGGAAATGCTGCCAAAACAGAGGATAGTGAGGTTTCTGGATTGCAGGATCCGAGGCAGCATGGTTTTACTAAGAGCAGGTCTTGTCAGACAAATCTAATTAATTTCTTCAACTGGGTGACCAGAGAGTTGGTCCGAAGGAGAGCCCAAGATGTGGTGTACTTAGATTTCAGTAAAGCCTTTGACACTTTTCTGCACAGGCGACATCTAAATAAATTGAGCCCCTTTGGGATTGACCTAAAGTCACTGACTGGGTTAGAAATTGGTTGAGTGAGAGGCAACAAAGGGTACAGCTAAATGGAGCTCAGGAGAAGGATGTTACCAGTGTTGTGCCCCAGGGATCTATCCTTGGTCCAATTCTTTTTAACATTTTTGTTAGTGATATTGAGGAAGGGTTGTCGGGTAAGTTTTGCCTCTGCGGATGATATCAAAATCTGCAGTAGAGAAGACAGTGATGAAGGAGTAGACAACATGAGGAGAGATCTAGTTAACTTGAAGAATGGTCGAGAATTTGGCAGCTGAGATTTAATGCTAAAAAATGCAAGCCATGCATTTGAGCTGCAAAAATCCGAGAGCGATACAGTAAAATATAGGGGGTGAAGTACTTCTGTCCATGAAAGAGGAGTGGGACCTGGGCATGATTGTTTGATTCTGATGATTTTAAAGTGGCTAAACAGAAAAGGTGACTGTGAAAGCCAGAAGGATGCTTAGGTGCATAGGAAGAGGAATGGCCAGCAGGAAGGAGGATGTGATAGTGCCTCTGTATAAGTCTTTGATGAGACCTCATTTAGAATATTATGTGTGATTCTGGAGACCACACCTACAAAAGGATATAAACAGGATAGAGTTGGTGCAGAGGGTGGCTACCAAAATGGTCAATGGTCTTTGTTATAAGCCATATGGGGACAGATTTAAAGATCTCAAAATGTATACTTTAGAGGAAAGGTGGGAGAGAGGAAATATGATAGAAACATTTAAATACTTCAGTGGCATGAATGCACAGGAGGAGAGCTTCTTTCAACTGAAAGAGAGCTCTGCAACAAGGAGACAAGATGAAGGTGAAAGGGGATAGATTCAGGAGTAATATGCGGAAATATTTCTTTATGTAAAGAGTGGTAGATGCGTGGAATAGTCGCACAGTGGAGAAAGTAGAGGAATGTATCTGAATTCAAGAAAGCATGAGACAAACACAGAAGGTCTCTAAAGGGAAAAAAAAGGGACTATAGCAGTTGGTATGGAACGGCAGACTAGATAGGCCATATGGTCTTTTTCTGCCATGATGTTTCTGTGTTTCTTAAATAAGATTACATATTCATTCATGCAGTGTGGGAGGGGATAAGACTAGGACTGGGCCACCCTGTCTCCTTGATATATAGTAGCTATATGGTCATAAGAACATAAGATTATAAGATATGCCATACTGGGTCGGACCAAGGTCCATCAAGCCCAGTATCCTGTTTCCAGTAGTGGCCAATTTAGGTAATAAATACCTAGCAGTTTCCTCAAAAGACACAGGTTCCACAATGCTTGTACTGGGGCAAACAGTGGATTTCCCAGGTCCCTTTTAATACTGGTTTATGGACCTTTCTCCAGGAACTTGTCCAAACCTTTTTTAAACCTGGCTACACTAACAGCTTTTCCTTATCGTCCCTCCAGTCCAGTCCCGGAACCTCTGGGTTTAGTACCTCCTCCAGCAGCTTTGAAGACTGAGCACGTCATCCTTTTGATGACTCTGGTATAAATAGCCGAGGACCACCTCTCCTCACCAGTAGTCTCAGTCTCCAAGCAGCTGGAGAGGTGGTGAACCTGTAGCCCAGGACTCACTGGAGAACAACTAAGGAGTATAGTGTAGGGAGTAGATAGATTCGGTCATAAGTTTAAAAAAAAAAAAAAGGGGGGGAAAGGAAAAGGATAGAGGAGCTGCAAGCCAGGTCTACTCTCTCTTTATCTAGTTAATTTTTACCTTGCTATTGCTCTTTCTCGGCTGGCCCCCCCACCCCCCTTCCTGCCGCGGATGGACGAAGGGCAGTTGAAGAAGGGGGAGAGACAGATAGCTTCCCGGTTCCTGAACCCACGTTAATAGGTGAGGAACCGGTGGTAGGCTCGCGGCAGTGTGCAGCACAGCTTTTGGGCAGGAGCGCCAAAACAGAGGCCGGCGGCAGTTGTTTTTCTCCTCAGCACTGAAGCCGCGAATACAGCTGAGGGCTTTGGTACAGGTACGGCTCCAGCAGCAACAGATAAGGAGAGCCCTGTCGAGAGCGGAGGTGAGTCCGGGGAGGAAATTGTGCCGGTCAGCTTTTGATGGCGGGCGGCAGGCCCAGGGTTTGGCGAGAGTGACCGTTGCCGTGAAGGCCGAATCCTGACCGTGTGGTGAGCACGCGGGAACTCAGAGAAGGCCATACTTTTGGGGGTAGTCGAGCCCTAGGGTCATATGTTCATGGGCTGACCTTAGGGTTACACAAATAGCATTTGGGTTAATTGTTTTGGTTTAGGGCAGTGTGTTTAAAAAAAAAAAGTTTTCTTTTTGTGGTGCTGGCTACCTGCTAGGTGTCTGTGTGTGTGTGTACTGGCAGTAATTTGGTAGGGCATTTCTGAAGGGGAAAAGCCACAGGAAGGAATGCCTTCCAAGCCCCAGTCTCTTGTGTGTGGCTCTAGACGGGGGCCAGTGTTAGAGACAGGCGTTTGTAGGGGTTGCAGTCGGGAAGCAGCCTCAATGGAGCGAAGTTTGGAAGGGGGACCGGAGTCTCAGAAGGATCCTAGTTTGTCTTCCTGAGTCCGTGGAGGTCCCTGCTCCATCTCAGGAACCGGTGGCGGGGCCCTCAACAGCGTAGGGGCTGGCCTCTGTTCCGGTTTTGGGGCAGGGAGGAATTCCTGCGATGTTTCCTCCTGATTTCTTTTTATTGCTTCACCAAGCTTTTTGTTTACGGCAGCGGGGTCTGGAGGGGGTTTCTGCTGGTCCGGAACTCAGTAACAAACAGCCAGGGTCTCCGGTTAGTGTGGGAGCAGGCAGCGTCCCCTCTAAGAAGCCAAAGCACTTGTGGGAGGACATAGAGCGTTCGGAGGTGTTTGAAGGTTTAGGCTCTGCACAGGATGATCAGGAATTGGATTTGGATGAGGAATTAGAAGTAAGTGAGCTCACGGAGCCGGAGAAACAAGCTAGAGTTGTTACGATGTTCCGAAAAGAGGAGTTGCCGGTACTTATTGTAGACACTTAAAACTCTAAACATGCCTTCCAATATTCCATCGGAGGAAGTTGCTTTGGAAGATCCATTGTTGCAAGCCTTCCGTAAGACCCAAGGCGCGTTTCCAATTCACAGGGTAGTACGTGACATGATTCAGCAGGAATGGGATATGCTGGAAGCAGGGCTTAAGGGTTCCAGGGCTATCGCCTGCCTTTATACCCTGTCTGATCAGATCGCGAGCTGTTCCACTCTCCTAAGGTCGATGCGGCAGTTTCGGTGGTCACCAAGAATACAACAATCCCGGTGGAAGGAAGTGCAGCTCTGAAAGATGCCCAAGATAGGAAATTAGATGCCTTATTGAAGGAGGTATTTGACATCAGTGTCCTTTCAATGCAAGCCTCCATCTCGGGAGCCTGGGTGGCTAGAGCTTGCCTTCATTGGTCGCAGTGCGTTCGAATAGATCACGACGCTGAACAAGGGAGGATGTGGCTCGGTTGGAATCCAGAGCAGCATACCTCGCAGATATTCATTATGATCTTATTCGGGGGCTAGCAAAGAATATTGCCTCAGTAGTGGCAGCGAGGCGCTACTTGTGGCTGCGTAACTGGGCGGCTGATACGTCCTCGAAGGCTCGTCTGAGTAAGCTTCCTTTTAGAGGAAAGCTCCTTTTTGGTGAAGACTTGGACAAGTTAATGAAAGACCTGGGAGAGTCCAAGGGAGGGTGTCTTCCAGAAGATAAACAGAAGCAGAATAGACCGGCTATGCCTAAGGGACCACAAAGAGAATTTTGGCGTTTTCAGTCGTCTCGGTTTGGTCAGTTTCAGAGGGGACGTTTTCCCTCTAGGAATAAGAGGTTTTGAGGGTTTCGAGGAGCAGGTAGAGGATTCGCTGCTCCCTCATCCTTAAACCTTAGAAAGTCCTAATGAAATGAGAAGGGCCCAGGAAGGAGTAGAGCCCGTAGAGGGACGGCTGCAGGATTTTTATCCGGCCTGGGTCCAAATCACGTCAGATCAGTGGGTGTTAGAGGTGATTCGAGAGGGTCTAGAGTTTCAACATCCAGTGGTCAATTCGTTTGTTCAGTCACCTTGCAGGGTGCAGGGTCATATGTTCATGGACTGACCTTAGGGTTACACAAATAGCGAGTGGCAGTTCAGGAAACCTTGGAAAGATTCTTGCGTCTCAAGGCAGTAGTGCCAGTGCTACCCGAGCAATACGGTTGCGGTCGATATTCCATATATTTCGTGGTTCTGAAAAAGGAGGGTACCTTTCAGTCCATTTTTGATCTGAAGCGCGTAAATTGCTATCTTCATGTGTCCCATTTTCATATGGAAACGCTGAGATCAGTGATAATAGCGGTAAGAAAGGGCGAGTTTCTGACGTCTTTGGATTTGTCTGAGGCTTACCTTCACATCCCGATTCAGCAGGAACATCAACAATTGCTCCGGTTTGCAGTGCCGATGGATCACTTTCAATTCCGAGCATTACCGTTTGGTCTGGCGACGGCTCCACGAACGTTTACCAAAGTGATGGTGGTAGTGGCGGCGGCGGCGCTGCGCAAGGAAGGAGTCCTGGTCCATCCCTATCTGGACGACTGGTTAATGCGCAAAGTCGAAGGGCGAGAGCGAGTCAGCCACGACTCGGGTGGTACAACTTCTCCAGAGTCTAGGTTGGTAAGTAAATTTTTCCAAGAGCAGGTTAACTCCGTCACAGAGTCTCGATTATCTGGGAGCTCGTTTCGGCACATGCAAAGGAAAGATATTTGTTCCAGAAGGGTGAGTGCAGGGCTTGCGATCTCTAGTGCGCAAGTTTCTGGATATAAGGGCCCCCACGGCATGGCAGTATCTACAGCTTTTAGGAACAATGGTGGCCACGCCCGAGCTTATACCGTGGGCAAGGGCCCACATGAGGCCCTTAGGGCATTGCTTCGCAGATGGTCGAATCAGTCAGACTCACTGTCTCAAAGACTCCTCTGCCCGTCGGAGGTACGGTTAACCCTTCAGTGGTGGCTAAGACCAGGCTGTCTGGAGAAGGCAATGCCGCTAGAATCCCCATCCTGGAAACCATTGACAACGGACGCCAGTTGGGGGGATGGGGAGCGCATTTCGACGGACAGTTTGCTCAGGGGCAATGGAGTTGCCTGGAGAAGGCATTAGGTCCATAAACAGGCTAGAGATGAGAGTGGTACTCTTGGCTCTCCAAGCGTTTCAAGTGCGTGTGCAGAGGAAAGGGATTCGAGTTCTTTCAGACAACGCAACCATGGTAGCCTACATTAATCGACAAGGCAGCACCGGAAGCATGCATTTGGAAGAGGAAGACGATCAGCTGTTAGCTTGGGCCGAGACGAATATGCTAGCTCTGTCGGTGCGACATGTAACAGGAGTGGATAACATGGAGGCCGATTTCTTGAACCGACATGGAGTGGATCACGGAGTGAATTCTGTAGCCAGAGGTGTTTCTACAGATAGTGCGCCGTTGGGGGATGCCAATAATGGATCTTATGGCGACGTTCGGGTCGGCAAAAGCCAGTTGCTTCTTCAGCAGAAGAAGGGAACGGATGTCGGAAGGTCTCGATGCGCTAATGCAGCGGTGGCTGATGGAAGGTCTCCTGTATGTGTTTCTGCCATGGGCCTTATTACGTCGAGTGGTTCAGAGAATAGAATGGCACCACGGGTTGGTTATTTTGGTAGCGCCAGATTGGCCAAGAAGACCATGGTATGAAGATCTAGTACGCCTTCTAGTGGATCAGCCATGGCGTCTTCCAGCTCGGAAGGACCTCGTAATGCAGGGTCCAATTCGTTTGCCTCAAGTGGATCGGTTCTCGCTTACGGCCTGGCTCTTGAAAGGGCAAGGCTGAGGTCCAGAGGATATTCCGCAGCGGTGGTGTCCACCTTGTTGAAAGCCAGGCGTAGGTCTACTACATTGGCGTATGTTCGAGTATGGCGTATTTTCGAAGCATGGTGTGCGGACAGATGCTTTCAGGCCTCAAAGGCTTTGATATCGCAGATTCTTTCTTTTCTGCAGGTCGGTTTTGAGAAAGGCTTGGTGGCTAGTTCTCTACGGGTACAGTTGGCAGCACTTTCCTGTTATAGGGGGAAGGTGCAAGGCGAGGTGTTAGGTGCACAAAAAAAATGCAATGTGTGCCTTCGAGTCAATCCTGACTCCTGGCGACCCAGAAGCTCCTGGGTTTTCTTGGCAGTGTCACCGGAAGTAGATTGCCAGGCCTTTCTTCCGAGGCAGTGGAGGGTTAAGTGACTTGCCCAAGGCCACAAGGAGTTCTAGTGGGAATCGAACCCTGGTTGCTTGGTTACCAAGCCAAAGTTCTAACCACTAGGCTACTCCTCCACTCCACACATGCAGATATAAAGAGGTTTTTGAGGGCGGTGTCTCTTTTGAGGCCGCTGTGTAGAGTGATGGTGCCGTCGTGGGATCTCAATTTGGTATTAGAAGCGTTGGTCCGGGAGCCCTTTGAGCCTTTGGGGAAGGCTTCTCTTAAAGATCTTACGCTTAAAGCGGTGTTTCTAGTAGCAATTTGTTCCACTCGTAGGATTTCGGAATTGCAAGCTTTGTCCTGTAGAGAACCTTTCCTGTCTTTCTCGGAGCAGAAAGTTGTCTTGAGACTGGTACCATCTTTTCTGCCCAAGGTGGTATCGGTGTTTCATGTAAATCGGGTAGTTTCATCGGTATTCAAGGGTGACGGCGACTGTACCGGAAAGTTGCGGCTCTTGGATGTTCGACGCATTCTTAGAAGGTATCTGAAGGTTACAGCCTCTTTCCGCAGATCAGAGAGATTGTGCTATTTGGAGGGCCTAGAAAAGGAGAAGCAGCAGCAAAATCTTCCATTTCCAGATGGCTCAGGGAAGCGATTGCTTCAGCATATATTGTGAAAGGTAAGTTGGTGCCGGAAGGGCTGAGGGCGCATTCAACAAGGGCGCAGGCTGCTTCCTGGGCGGAGTATAGTTTGGTGCCAGCCAGTGAGATTTGTAAGGCAGCGACTTGGTCGACGTTGAATTCGTTTGTCAAGCATTACCAGCTAGATGTTCAAGTGGCAGGCGATGCTTGTTTTGGATCGGCAGTGTTTCAGGCTGGTCTGGCAGGTCCCTCCTGTTAATCTTTATTGCTCTGTTACATCCCCAGAGGTTCCGGGACTGGACTGGAGAGACGATAAGGAAGGTGAAATTAGACTTACCTGCTAATTGTTGTTCCTTGAGGAACTCCAGTCCAGTCCCGGATCCCACCCGGGGTGACTTTAGCCTGAAGTGGAGGGGCGATCACAGTGCGCAGGATTATTCTGTTGGGAGAACTCAGGTTAATCCACTGTCCTCTTTTGCAGGGAGACAGAGAGGCAGACCTGGGCAGCAGACGGTGAGTTGCCCTCTTAAAGGGGGGAGTTCATTTAATGTTCCTTTAATAGTTGCTATATAATAGTCGGTGGAAAAGTTATTAAATGTATATGTTTGAAGGTATGTTAACTACTTATTTGTAGCTCCGGTGTAGTCTGCTTTGTCAATAGGTACTGGTGAGGAGAGGCGATCCTCGGCTGTTTATACCAGAGTCATCAAAAGGATGACGTGTTCAGTCTCCAAAGCTGCTGGAGGAGGTACTAAACCCAGAGGTTCCGGGACTGCTCTGGAGTTCCTCAAGGAACAACAATTAGCAGGTAAGTCTAATTTCACCTTACTACATCCTCCAGTAATGAATTTGAGTTTGATTACACGTTGAGTGAAAAAATATTTTCTCTGATTAGTCTTAAATAGGTTACACTGTAGCTTCATTGCATGTTCCCTAGTCTTTCTATATTTTGATGGCATAAACAATCGATCGACGTTTACCCGTTCCACGCCATTCATTAATTTATAGACCTCTATCATATCTCCCCTCAGCAGTCTCTCTTCCAGGTTGAAGAGCTCTAACCTTACCCTTTTAGTGACATTTTGTCAGAGTATGAGGAATTTCAGTCCTAGTTGTTGTTCCATGGTATGTATAAATACATAGTTCTGTTTTCCTTAGGAATATCCAAATTATTAAATAAGTAAAGTGAACTAACGCAACAACCACAGCCCTTTTATGGAAAATCAGAGTTGCAGTGCCTTTCAAAAATCTTTACAGCCTTGTACACTTTGCACATTTTACTGTCTAAAAAATGATTTGAAGTGCATTAAAGTAGGAGCTTGTTCTATTGATCTGCACGACATTCTGCATATTCAAAGTGAAAGAACAATTGGGTGATTATGGATAAAAATGTTGATTCATTTCAAACCTTTTTGATTAATGAATGTAATTTTTAATTGTACAGAAATTGACTTTGTGCACATTAATTTGTAGGTTGAGGTGCATTAAAATTGATCTAGTGTGAGCTAATTGTTTGAAGGTGCTGCACTGATCAATATACATCTCTAAACAACAATTACAGAAATATTCAAAAAGCAAGCAAGAGTAAGAAACCAAAAAGTCTTGATGGCAAGTCTTCACATCTTTTGACACAGTACTTGATGGAACAGCCATGAGTCATTTAGAATAGGGGGATGGTTTCATTTTTGCCTGTTCTTTCTTTCTTTCTTTCTTTAGCAGGTTTTATATACCGCTTTATCATTTCAATCAAAGCGGTTTACATTGAAACTTAAACTTGGTAATGTACATTAAACAGGGACATTGATAACTTGGATTTTTCTGAGGCAATGGAGGGTTAAGTGACTTACCCAAGGCCACAAGGAGTGCTAGTGGGAATTGAACCCTGGTCTCTGGGTTCCGAAGCCAGTGTTCTTAACCATTAGGCTATTTCTTGGCAGAATAACCCAAGTTCTCTTAAACTGGGAATCATCTCTGCACTTCAAGTCTTGCCATAGATTTTCTATTGGGCCAATCAAGGACATTCACTTTTTTTTGAAACTTAATATTTTAGTTAGTGTGGTTGTTATATGATGCAGGATACTATCTGATACATTCCCCGCATAACCTGAACCAGACATTGCCATTATTGCCCATACCGGTTCCATGTACCAGTACACATTACATAAGAACATAACCCCCTTTCTCTTCTCCCCCCCCAAAACCACCAGGTAATCCAGAGCAATTCTCTATATATAACAGTCCAACCAAGGGTGATGATCAAACTCTTTCCTCTCAAAGCTCCCCCCTGTCCTAGGACATTCACTTTTTGCTGAGCCAATCTATTGCTTTTGCTTTGTGCTTAGGGTCATTGTTCTGCCGAAAAGTGAATCTTCACCCTAGTCCCAAACCTGTGGCAGTCTGGAATAGGTTTTCCTTCAGGATTTTCCTGTGTTTTTACCATCCATCTTCCCCTTGATCTTCACAAGCCTCTCTGTCCCCACTGCTGCTAGTCATCCCTAGAACATAATACTGCTGCCACCATGCTTTCTCCATGAACAAGCAGGAAATAAGCCTTCACGTATGGGTGATGTCACTGGAGTGCCGTACGGAATGCTCCCCTTCTTCCAAAGGAAGATTTTGGGAGGTACACCATGCATGCACGCATGCATTGCTGCCTGCCGTGGTGCCATATTCTCCAGTCTTTTTTTTTTTCCCCAGAGTCCATAGGACGTGTTCTGCTGTCCAGAAAAATGTTTGAATTTCTTGCCCTTGTGGCTGAGCTTTTGCTTGCCTTTTTTTTTTTCACCCACCTGTCATTGGTTAATCTCTTTCTTACCATTTGGGTGTTTTTTTCTGTAGTTTTTTTGCACGTTTTGGGGGCTTTTACCTGCCCAAGGCCATTTTTCAGTTTGATTTTGCAGAGGTGGTATTTTTTGGCATGTCTAAGCCTGTTAGCGTCTTTAAGAAATGCACCAAATGTGGCAAGACCATTTCTGCAACTGACCGCCATAAGTGGTGCTTGCAATGCCTTGGACCTGACCACCAGCTAGCATCCTGCAAGCTCTGCTTGCAGAAGATGCATCGAGGGCTGAAGGGTTGGGAAAAGCAGGCGTCCCCCCGACCCCTTGGCTCATCTGATTCAGCATCTTCAGCCCTGACTCCCTCATCCACGCCTGTGGTGGCCAAGGGAAAAGAGCAGAGGGCTCAGCAGAACAGAAGGTTTTGTGTGGTGAGGGGAAACCCTCTGCAGAGGCCCTGTCGACATCGAAGAGGGAGCATAAGGAGATGGTCTGTGTGCAGTGCCAGTGCAGCATCTCTCGGCGCGAGACTGACATCGAGAGCCAGGAATGGCCGGCCAAGCTTTCCCAGCAGGAAGATCTGACCCGAACAGCAGTCCACTCCCAATGCTCAGTAGGTCAGCTGGATGTTTCCCAGTGCTCCAATCATTGTGGCGTTCCCACCGGATGAGTCACTGGCAGTATATGGCTGCGGCATTGACACCCTCATCGGTGATGATTCTGGAGGAACGCCTACAAGCCTTGGAAGCTCACTTAGTGGCAGTGGAAGCCCTGCGAAATGCCACAAAGACAGTATTTCGTGGCGTTCCTTTCAGCCTATCCTGGAGACCCATGCCCTGCCCATCATGACTGGGACATTGGATGGGAGATCGGTATCGACTCCGGTGGCCAGAGTCATCTCCCTCTTCAGTGTGTTGGAGTCCAAGGCCCTGGGGCACTGCCATCGGCATGCTGGGTGCGGGAACCATCGACATCCACTCCCTTCCGGGTCATGCAGTCAGCATTTGGAGGAGACTCTCATTACTTCAACATCCACTCTGAATCAGAATGGGAAACCGAGGCAGAAGAGACGATGTAAGGCCTTCGGTCCCCGGACTTCCCATCTGACCTGTTGCTCCCTCCGGATCGGTGAAAATCGCCCCTGGATGACATGTCTTTCCAGGATTTTATTCAGGACCTGGCCAAGGCCATCCCCTTTTTCTCTGGAATCAGAGGAGGAACTGAAGGCAGAAGAATTGGAACTCCTCCAGTACCCCTCAGTCCCCCATGAGGCAGTGACGGTCCCCATCCACCATGTCCTGCAGAGGCGGCTGTGGGAAGCACCGCTTACGCTTCCAGTCATCAGCTGCCAGCTTGACTCCCTATACCATGTTCAGAAGGTCCCAGGGTTTGAGAAGCCTCAATTGCTCCACCATTCCATTGTGGTCGAGTCAGCCTTGAAGCATGCAAAGTGGTGAGGACCCTGGACTCCTTCGGGAGGAGGTACTTCCAGGGCTTACATGGCCACGTTCCTCAAGGATGTCATGCTGGACAATAGAGTACTTAGCTGCCCTTGTTCCTGAGAACTGCCACCAGTCTTTTCGAGACCTTGTGTCTCATGGCAAGGATTGCTCAAAATTAATGGTCTGGGGCACCTATGATGCTTTTGAATGCTGGTAGGGTGGCAGCCAGGAGTATCACTGTGCAGCAGATGGCCTGATTGTAGTCCTGTGACCTAGAGTAGTGGGTCCAGGACAAGATTGCCAACATCCCCTGTTGGGGTGAGAGAACCTCGTTGGCAAACTCATCTATGAGAAGGCTGAGGAGAAGGAGCAGTTGATCCTCACCAGGCTCTCCAGGAAGACTGCGGATCCCGCAGGGAAGAAACAGGCCGAAAAGGCTGCCTTTCCACGCCCGCGATGGTATTTTACGTCGCAACTGCAGGTGCAGCCTAAGGGCCAGACTCCCAGCTCATAACAGAGGGAGAAAGCGCCAAAGGCACAGCCCGACCCCCTAACCCAAGCTGGGTGAGGGTTTTTTATGACATCCTCAGGAGCATAGCCAGTCGACCGTTATCCGCCGAGGTCCCCACACAGGTTGGGAGGGCAACTTGTCCACTTTGCCCAAAGGTGTTTTTTGTCTTTCAGTAAGGACGATTGGCTCATAAAGGAACACCAGCCAGGGTATGGCAGTCCACCAAGCTCACCATTTAAGTGCTCTACAGACTCATCTTTGTAATGAACTGTCTGAAGTCCCGCCTCTAGCTGGTGCAGCAACTGGAGTTCATTGGGGCCCTCCTCGAGACCACTTGAGCGACAGCATTTCTTCTGGTTGACCACCTGCAACATCTCATCGAGATGGGCACGTTGCAGTGCCAGTGCCACACCACAGCCTGTGGGCTGCTGAGAGCCTTCAGACACACATGGTGGCCACTGTGCATGTCACCGCTCAGGCCCGCCTCTGCATGCAGCAGGCCCAATGGACCTTGCGAACACAAAGGCAGCAAGCTTCAGGCCACCTGCAGGACAGGGTTGTGATTACTGTGCCACTTGCGCAGTCCCTGGAATGGTGGCTTATGTCTGAAAACCTGCATCAGGGCCTCCCGTTCCAACCAGCAGCACCCTACAGGCTGCTCACGACTGATGCCTGTGAACTCAGCTGGGGTGCGCACCTGGACGGTCTCTGCACCCAGGATCTGTGGTCCTAGAGTAAGAGCCTCCATCAGATCAATTTCTTCAAGCTCCGAGCAATTGCAAATGCTCTCTGTGCCTTTCAGGTGTACCTGGCGAATCAGGTGGTCCTGATGCAGATGGATAACCAGGTGGCCATGTTCTATGTGAAGAAGCAGGGGGGCATGGCTCGTACCTCCTATGTTGGGAGGCTGTTTGCCTCTGGAAGTTCACCCTGCTCCACAGCATGGACGTCAGGTGACATATTTGCCCAGTGAGCTCAACAGCCTGGCAGATCACCTCAACCGGGTGCTTCAGTTACATGTGGTAGACCGGATCTTCTGGGAGTGGGGTACCCCTGAAGTGAACCTCTTTGCTACACAGCACAAAATGCCTGTGTAGCTTGGTTCTGCTCTGAGGCCAGCTAGCAATTTTCTGGCCCCAGATGCCTACCTTCTCCATTGGGGGGGAGGGGGGCTTGCTGTATGCCCCCCCTCTATACCGCTCATTGTGAAGACGCTCCTGAAGCTCCAGGCTGAGGGGGGATCAATGATTCTCATCGCTCCCTACTGGCCTTGACAATTGTGGTTCCCGCTACTGCTGCAGCTTTTGCAGAGGGAGCCTCTCTGCCTGGACCCTGATCCAGACCTCATTTTGCAGGAGAGCGGCTCCTTGTTGCATCCCAAAGTCAGTTCCCTGGCGCTCATGGCGTGGATTCTGAGCAGGTAGCATTCGGGGAGTTTGCGCTCCACGAGGGCATTACCAAGATCCTGCTGGCGTCCCACAGGATTCAACACGTAAATCCTACGTGCTCAAGTGGCGGCAGTTTGCCGTCTGTTGCACTGGTTGGGTGCTGAACCCCTTTATCTGCCCTGTGGATTAGCTTTTTGTGTACTTCTTGCACCTCTTCAATTCTGAGCTCAAGTCTAATTCAGTGTGTGTTCACCTCAGAGCGTTCCATCGTGGCTGCAGGGGGAAGCCTGTGTTGACTCAACCTCTGGTAGGCCGATTCATACAGGATTGTTTCTTTCAAAACCTCCAGTCAAAGCCCCTACAGTCGCTTGGCCAGCTCATGTGGTCTCCTTTTGAGCCACTGGATGCATTCCCTCTGAAGTTCTTGACCTCGGAAGTCCTCTTCCTGGTGGCCATCTCGTCAGCCCGACATGTTAAGGAGTTCCAGGCTCTGGTCACACACCCTCTGTACACCAGCTTTCACCAAAATCAGGTGGTGCTCCACACACACACACATTTTCTGCTGAAAGTAGTCTCGGCTATTCACCTCAACCAGTCCATTGTCTTTCCAACGTTCTTTCCCCGGCTTCATGCCAATCGCAGTGAGGCAAAGTTGCACATGCTGGATTGCAAGCATGTGTTGGCCTTCTACCTGGAATGCATGAAGGTGCACCATCAATCCTCCCAGCTATTTGTCTCTTTCAACCCCAATAGGCTGGGTGTCACTGTTTTGAAGCATACGCTATCCCTCTGGCTTGCAGATCACATCGTTCATGTGTATTCCTTGGCTGGTCTGAGCCTTGAGGGTCATGTCAAGGCTCAAAATATCTATTCGATGGCTACATTGTTAACCAACCTCCATTCTGTCTCTGCAGAGGAAATCTGCAGGGCTGCGACATGGTCTTTGGTCCATACCTTTGCAACCCATTACTATCTGGATGGGGATTTCCGACAGGACAGCAATTTTGGTCAGGATGCTCCAGCATCTGAGGGTCATCTCCTGCCCACTGACCCTTCTGTCCATCCAGGCTACCTGCTAAAATTCCCTTGGTCGATGTTTACTGTGGATACTGCATTAGATGAGTCCCTCAGCAGGACTACCTCTCTGGTGTTCCTGGCCAATTCAGTTTTCGATGAACTGTTTTTTTCTCCTCTGGTTCTGGTAGTTTGTAGCTTGGAAGTCCATTACGTGAGGACTTATTTACTACTTGTTCATAGAGAAAGCGTAGTTACTTACCGAGTCTAGTGGGTGTTCTCTGTAAACAGTAGGAATAAGTCCTCACAACCCTCCCACCTCCCTGGAGAGTTGCCTTTTTGGCTCGTGCAATGTTATCATACTGGAGAATATGATGCCAGTGGGCAGGAAGACAGGTGTGCATGCATGGTGTACCTTCCAAAAGCTGCTTTTGGAAGCTGGGGAGCGATCCAAGCAGGGATCCGGTGTCATCTCCCATACGTGAGGACTTATTCCTGCTTTTCACAGAGAACACCTGCTACAGGTGAGTAACTACGCTTTACTTCAAGGATGGTGACAGCAGCGTGATGTGCTGTGCTCTACATTTATGCCACACATTGTTTAATAGTGAGACTCAAAAGGTTCCTCTTTGATCTTAGACCACAAAACCTTTTCCAAGGTGTGCAGTATCCCCCAATTGTGTGTTTGTAAACATTAGATGGCGTGTTTTATGGCTTTTCTTTAGCAGTGGCTTTTCTCCCTTCCATGTTTCTTTACAGGCCATATTTGTGGAGTAGTCTTGAAGCGGCTCAACTTTAAATATTTTTCCCCAGCCAGAGCCAGAGATGACTTTTAAAGTAATCTTATTTATTTATTTGAAAGACTTTTATATACCGCCACTTCCCAAGATCAGGGGCGGTTTACAAAGAACAAAGGTGAAAATACATGGAACGTTATGCAACATTTCAACTATATACATAAAACAGTATAAACATTAGTAACTATTTACAATTTATATTAAAACTTTGGAATATATACAATATGTGACATCGAACTATGTGAAGAATTGAACAAAGTTAAATTGAATGTGAGTAGTTATGTAGTGTTGCTAGATTGTGCTATGGGGGGTGGGAGTCCAGAGCCGAGTAATGGCAGTAATGCTGAGTGAATAGGAATGTTTTTAGTTCTTTAAATGGTCAGGGAGATTATTCTATTGCGTGGGTGCTACATATGAAAAAGCACTGTTATTTATTTGTTTTGTCTTCCTTATTGAGTCTGGTACTTGAATGGTATTAATCTTAGGCCTCGCAGTGACCTTCCCCAGCAGTTTATTAACTTCACAGCTTTGGAGGGGCAACCTGATGAAGATAGTGTCTTGGTGGTATCAGACTTTTTCCATTGAATCAGACAGATCCATCAAAGGATATTCAAACACATTGACATTTTCTTACATCATTCACCCATACTTTACCTTTAAATAACTTTTATTCCAGTGTTCTTTCAGCAGCTCTGTATTTGGTATCTTTAGACCATTGTTTCAAATTCACCTCATAGAACAGAAACAGCTTGATCATTCAGGAGTATTCATGTCAGCTCAGTTATTGTGATTGGACACGTGGGCTCTATTAAAGGCAATTTGGCTTTGCTTTGACAAAGGGTGTGAAGACTGGTAATTTTTTTTTAATCATATCTTTTTGTTGAATGTGAACGGCGATACAACACTCACCATTGGTACATAAACATTTTGTGCAGGAGACTTCAAACCAATATACAACTTACATTCAATACTCTTGACTTATCTTCCACAGTTTAACTATCTGCCTGGGTACTATCTGCCCTTAATTACAAATATTTCTCTCCTCCACAATTCAGACCCCCAGATCATGGGATGGCACATTCCAAGTTTGGCTCAGAGGCAACAATGAACAGCTTCAGAATGGTTGTTAGTGCAATCCTCAGCATTCAGTGTTCTAACAACCATTCTGAAGCTGCTAATCATCACCTCTGAGCCATCCCACGATCTGGAAGTTCATTGATGGCCTCAAAGGTGTAGAAGGGAGAGATGCCTATTGTGAACAGCTCATTTGAGACCACAGTCCTCCAACCAAGTTGAGGAAATACCGCAAAGCTGATAAACAAATTTCAAAGATTGTGTCAGATTATGGCACTAGATGCCCTATAGAATAGTTACGTACCATGGCTCATAATTATCAGATAGCAGAACAAAATCTTTTTTGATGTTTTCCTATTACACTTTGGACATTCCAGATTTCATTTGACAAATCCGAAATTATCATATAGCTTAATAAATGTTTTTGGATGTTTTACTATTGCACTTTTTTAACATTTCCAAATTTCACCTCATATATGTGACCAGTAATGGGTCTAGGACAACTCAGCGCAGCCCACTGAGTTGGCCCGCACTGAGTTGTTCTAGACCCTTTCTGCACAGTTCCTATGGGTTCTGTCCCAGGGTTTTGCTAATCCGTGTGGCAAAAGCTTCTATAACTATTGTGAATAGCATAGGAGAGAGGGGATGTCCCTAATGCCTTCCCCTCTGTAACTGAAATGGCAATGACTTGGCCGTTTACTAATATCGAGGCTTTCGGCTCCATATAGAGTGCCCATATGCCTTACACAAATCACTTTCCCAGTCCTAATTTGTCCATCATGGTAAACAAAAAGCCCCACTCTACCCTACCAAATGCTTTCTCTGTGTCCAAAGTGATGCAGAGAGTTGGCTTCCCTTGGGTTGGGCTAAGTGAAGCAAATTTCTGGCTCGTCTCACATTATCAGAGATTATTCTATCACTTATGAAACCAGTTTGGTCTGGGTGAATTAGCTGAGGGAGCACTTTTTCTAATCTTAGAGCTAAGATTTTCATGAATAGTTAGCATCACTATTAATCAAAACTATAGGTCTGTAACTCCCACCATGATCCCCTGGCCTTCCCTTTTGTGCAGTACTATTACATTGGCTATCACCATTGAATCTGGCAATAGTTTATCCTCCAAAACACCTGAGAAAAACTGTGCTAGAATTGGTGCAATGTCCTCCGTTAGCCCATGATAGAATTATGCGGGGAATCCATCCTCTTCTGCAGCTTTTCGTTTGGGAAGTAATTTAATTGCCTCTTTGACGTCTCTTGGGGTAATGAGTTGGCCTAGAGCCTTGGCTCCTTCCTCATCTAAAGTAAGGAGGCTGTTGATGTAAAAGACAGGCTCCACGGGAGATCTAATCTATCTCCATGAACAAGTACGAATGTAGTCTTCACATATGGGTGATGTCGTTCTCCAGGAACAAGCAGGAAGTCAGTCCTCACATATGGGTGACGTCAGCGCCGATGGAGCCCCCGTGCGGAGCAATTCCCCAGCTTTCAAAGAAAGCCTTTGGGAATGCATCTCGCATGCGCGGTCCCCTTCCCGCCCAAGGGTGCCATCTTGATCAGTCTTCTTTTTTCCGCGGAGCCCAATGGACGTGGTCATGTTTCCACCATGGAAAAACTGGAAAAGTTGATTATTCTTTTTTTCAGCTTCCTGGTCGACACCAGTTCCCCTTCCCGCCCCAGCTCAGTACACTGGTATCAAGTCCAGTCCTAATTTTCGTTTTTGTCCTTCGTGACTAGCGTTCACGCTCTTTTTAGTTTTCACTGGCAGCCCGGTTGTTTGACCTCGCAGGGGCCCTTTTTCCCCCGATGGCTGCCAGTGGGTTTAAAAAATGTGAGCAGTGTAAGAAACTAATGTCTCTCACCGACACACACGACTGCTGCCTCCAATGCCTCGGCCCTGACCATGACCTGGTGGTCTGTGGGCCATGTGGTAAGATGTCTTCGAAGTCTTTGAGGAGCAGGCAGCAGCAGCGTGACGGGATTTTTTTCTGAGTCCGTCTCCAGCCGGGCCCGGACCTCGTCAAAAGCCTCAACATCTCGGGAATCGGAGCCCGAGCACCGTCGTAGTCTTCTGAGTGGGGGTCTCCCTCCAGGGAACACCGGAGGAAGAAGAAACTCGTGAGGACGGCATCGCTGGACGTCTCTGATCGGCCTGGACTCTCGGGTTCCAAGCCGCGGAGCCTGGACCGCCGACCCGGGTCCTCGGAGTCGGAGAGGTTGGCTAAACTACCTCGCAGGGAGCCGGAGACATCGACTAGGTAACTTCTGTTGTCCTCGTGGACTCTCCTCCGGGCCCGAGCCGGGAGCTGCGGAGCCTTCTGAGCTCGGTCTCAGGTTGGTGGCCCTGGAGAGCAGCATGGCTGCCTTCATGGAGCAGCAGCGGGCACTGATGGCCGGTCTCACCGGTTCATCCACCCCGACCACCGGGACGTCGAAGTCGACGCCGGAGGCCAAACCAATCCTCGAGTCGATCAGGTCTCAAGTCGATCCTCAGCCAAGGTCCCCCTCGACCTTCCGTTCGGGACCGAGGTCATCAACACCGGTGCCCTCGGCGTCGGGGCGGTCCGGCTCAAAGCCCTCGAGGCCAGAGCCCATCGAGTCCTCCTCGGAGGACTCGGCGTGGGAGACGGAGGAGGAAGACTCCCCAGACACCTTCCGAACCCAGTGTGTCCCATCGGACTCTCCGGGTTCGGAGCCTTGGACTAGGTCCCCTCCGGAGGACACTCGGTTCTCGGACTTCGTCAGGGACATGGCCAAGGCTTTGGCATTCCCTGCCGATGCCGAGAAGGAGCCTTGAGCCGAGGAGCTCGAAGCCCTCCAGTATGACTCTCCCCCGAAGGAGGCCCTTACTGTACCAGTGCCTCCGATGTTGGAACGGCTGATGCTCCACATGTGGGAGTCCCCGGCCTCGATGCCGGTACTCAGCAAGCGGTTCGATTCCATCTATTAAGTCCGCAAAAGTCCTGGGTTCCAGAAGGCGCAGCTGCCGCACAACTCCATGGTTTTGGAATCAGCCATGCACCGGCTGAAAAGCCAAAAAAACGCTCTCTTCGGTTCCTCCTGGCCGGGAGGCCCAGAACCTGGACGCCCTCGGCAGAAAGGGCTACCAGGGCTCGATGCTGTCATGCCGTGTCCAAACTTACCAGCTGTACATGGGCATGTACTTGCGGGACCTGGCAAAGGAGATTGCCGGGTTCTCGGCTGGCCTGTCCGAGGAACCCTTGCAGCGCTTCAGGGCCTTGTCCACAGGGATCAGAGAGTGCTCGAAGTTCATGTCTCGAGCAGCTTACGACGGCTTCGAGGCTTCGGCCCGAGTAGCCGTGGCCAGCATCGGTGCATGCGATCAGGCCTGGCTCATGTTGTTGGACCTAGAGCCATGGGTTCAGGACAGGTTGGTCGATGTCCCATGCCAAGCAGACAACCTCTTCGGCAAACCCATAACTGAGAAAGCTGCAGAACCTGAGTCCGACAGCCTTGGTTCCCTCTTCTTCAACTGGCGGTCAAGACTCCACTCCCACTGGGGGTGCAGCACGACCTCTTGACCCAGGAACAGGGTTCCTTGCTACACCCCAATCTCAGATCCCTCAACAATGGCCTGGCTGCTGAGAGGGTAGTACTTGCACCTCTACTTCTTCCCAAGGAGGTTGAAGAGGTGTTGCTGGCCTCTAGGAGGCAGTCCACTAGGAAATCTTACGCCTTCAAGTGGTGTAGATTTGAAGGATGGTGTGCTCAGAATAAGGAGAACCCGTTCACTTGTCACGTACCTCAGGTATTGCAGTACTTGCTCCACCTCTCGGAGTTAGGCCTCGTCTAACTTTGTCAGGGTCCACCTGAGTGCGCTATCAGCTAACCACTCTCCCGTGGCCGTGCAACCTCTTTCAGCTCATCCTTTGGTATCCCAATTTCTCAGAGGCCGCCTACTCTTGAAGCCTCCGTTTTGTCCACCAGGTACAGAGTGGGACTTAAATGTGGTCTTGCAACGACTTACTTGCCCACCTTTTTAATCAGTGTCCACCTGTCATCTCCGCTCCTTTCCTGGAAAGCACTCTTTGTGGTGGCACTCACGTCTGCTCGACGTGTGAGCGAGCTGCAAGCCTTAGTATTGTATAGGCCGTATACACGGTTTTGCAAAAACAGGGTGGTCCTAAGTACTCACTCCAAGTTCCTCCCAAAGGTGGTTTCCTCTTTTCACCTTAACCTTCTTTCCCAGGCCACATACCAGTAGGGCAGAGGCGGTTCTGCATACCCTGGACTGTAAGAGGGCGCTTGCCTTCTACCTGGAGCATACGCGGGGGCACCGGAGAGTTTCCCAGCTCTTCGTCTCGTATGACCCTAGTAAACTGTGTCTACCTGTCTCCAAGCGCACGTTATCCACCTGGGTGGCAGACTGCATAGCCTGGGCGAATAGGGCAGCTGACCTCCAGCTGTAGGGCCGAATCACGGCCCACTCTGTCAGGGCTAAGGCCGCATCAGTGGCTAACCATCGGTCTGTTCCGTTGGCAGACATCTGCCGGGCCGCAACTTGGTCTTCAAGACAGACTTTTACAGCCCACTAATGCCTGGAGAGAGAGTCCCGGCAGGACAGTGTTTTCGGTGAGGCGGTACTCCCTAACCTATTCGAGGTTTAGGCAACTTCTACCCTCTGACCCTTTGGTGTCAGGCTACCGTGGGGATTGTGTTCTTGGAGAAAAATCCTATCACTGCTGCTGCGGCTCTTCTAGAGGGAGCCTTTTTCAACTATGGGTTCTCGGTAGCCTATAGCTAGGGAGTCCCATATGGAGGACTGACTTCCTGCTTGTTCCTGGAGAAAGCGTAGTTACTCACCTATAACAGGTGTTCTCCAGGGACAGCAGGAGTCAGTCCTCACGACCCACCCTCCCTCCCCTGCAGTCCTTGATTAATTTTTTTCATTTTGCCGTCTTTTTAGCTATGTCATCTGACTGAGCAAGATGGCATGCTTGGGCGGGAAGGGGACCGTGCATGCGCGATGTATTCCCAAAGGCTTTCTTTGAAAGCTGGGGAATTGCTCTGCACGAGGGCTCCGTCGGCACCGACGTCACCCATATGTGAGGACTGATTCCTGCTGTTCCTGGAGAACACCTGTTACAGGTGAGTAACTACGCTGTACTGACGGAGCCCACACAGGAACGCTCCCCAGCGTCCAATAGGAAAGCTTTTAGGAGCATCTCACTGCACCTGCGTAGCTGCCTTCCCGCCTTTTCCAGCTCTCCCTCCTCAGTTCTTCATTTTCTGCAGAGCCGACAAGAAGCAATTCCTGTCACCGCAGAAAATTCATCTTTTTCTTATTTTTTTTGTGGTCGCGTCTGCCTTCCCGTTGACTCTGGTAATGACCCCCATCGGTGCTTGCTTGCTTGCTTAAAAAAAAAAAATCTTCTGTGAGGGAAAGAATTATTTCTTTCCTTCAGGCACATTGACACCGTCTTAGGCTTAGGCCTCCCCTTTTGTCACAGACAAAATGGAAAAAACATCCAGTGGTTTTAAGAAGTGTTCCAAATGTGGCAGTACCATTTCGGCATCAGACACCCATGATGGGTGTCTGAAATGCTTAAGACCGGATCATCAACCAATAGAATGTCCTCTTTGTAGGAAGATGACAAAAGAGGCCTACAGAATCGAGCTGCAAAGCTGGGTACCCTCCTAGCCTCCAATGCAGTATCTTTAGCATCGATGTCATCGAGAGTTTCATCTTCCTCCCAAGGATCTCATGTATCAAAACCTAACTCTTCATCGAAGACTGGCTGGCCCTACAAGGGTAGATCTCTTTCTAAGCATCGAGATGCCTCGGACGTTGCCCTGGAGGGGGGGACACGGGTCAAACAACCCTGGCGAGAGGACATTTCCTCCAAAGCCTTAGTGTGGTCCCATGATGCTCCCAAGGCCTCCACCTCTGGAGAGCTCCTGGTGCCATGCTCAGGGAACATGGCCTGCAATTCCGGTACCGATACCCAAGCATCGGCAAGCTCCATGGATCAACATATCTTGACCATCGAGCGGAACTTAGCATCCTTACTGGTGGCCTCGGTACCAGTAAAACGTTTACAGTCAATTCCACAGGCCTAGATACTGGCTCCGGTACCAACACAACCTGCATAGACTTTTTTGCCGCACACCACGCTACCCCCATGCCAGCCCTCAAATCCATTTCTGGTACAGAAGTTTCAGCACCACAAGCCTCAGCTACCGGTTTTGATCGGTACCGAGTACATACAGAGCGGGAAACCCTGCCCGTCAATATTTTGAGTCTTCGGATTCCGATTCGTCATGAGAACTATTCCGGAAGATGTCTTTTCAAGATTTTATTCGTGATGTTGCGCGGGGTCTGTACATAACAGTGACATCGGAGAAAGAGCCTAGGGCCGAAGAACTTGAAATTCTTCAATATCCTACAGCCCCCGAAGGAGGCTGCTATGCTCCCTATCCATCGCATACTTCATGATCTTATGCTTTGGATGTGGGAGACACCCCTTACCATCTCTCCCCATACCCTACGACCCGATACCATGTACTGGAGTGTCCCGGTTTTCAGAAGACGCAATTGCCGCATCATTCTATGGTGGTGGAATCGGCAATGCATCAAATAAAGAGTGCTAAGACACATTCCTTGAACCTTTCAGATAGGGAATCGAGAACCCTCAACGCCTTTGGTCGACGTTGTTTTCAGGCCTCCATGTTATCGGCCAGGATCAGTTCCTACATACTCTATATGGGTATGTTTTTTAGAGAGGTGGTAAGGATTTGAGTTAATGTCTCCTCTTCTCCCCGATGACAAGAGAGCAGATTATCTCACTCTTGTAAAACATGCTCAGAATGTTTCAAAGTTTAACAGGGCGACATTTGACTGTTTTGAGTGCATCAGCAGAACTTCATCCATCTGCATCGGTGCACGCAGGATTGCTTGGCCTCAAGCATCGTATCTTGAACAATGGGTTCAAGATAAGCTGGGTAATATTCCTTGCACCAGTGAAAACCTTTTTGGCAAGGATTGGCAAGACAAAACCTCTCAGAATCTGAGAACACTACCCTTAATAGGCTATCTAGATCTACTGCCAACCCAGCTAGGAAAAAAGCAGCAAAGAAAGCTTTTTTCCATAAGAAGTACTATCCTTCTTACACCCCTGCTTTACAGTGTCAACACAATGCTCCTCAGAAGGGACAGCAACCATCAAAACAGCAAAAGAAGGCTCAGACTCATAAGTCACAGCCACCTCAGCAGACCCAGCCTCTTCAGGGACTGTGACTTCTTTCTAGAGAACATAGCTCTTCTGCCTCTGGAGATTCTAGATCCTGTCCACATGCCTGGCAGACTCTGTCACTTTGCCCACAGATGGCATCTTATCACATCAGAGCAGTGGACACTGTCCATAGTATGGGAGGGGTACAAACTTCATCTACAAAGTCTACCCCCCCCCCCCGACTCCTCCAAGAGAATTCCGCTCTCAGCCCCCTCTCGCTACTCTGTTGCTGCAAGAGGTCGCCTCCCTTCTATTACAGGGTGCAGTAGAGGCGGTTCCTCCATCCCAGCAGGGAATGGGCTTTTATTCTCTATACTTTCTCATTTCAAAGAAAACAGGGGGATACAGGCCCATTCTGGACCTCAGAGAACTAAACAAGTACCTACTACAGGAGAAGTTCAAAATGATCTCCCTAGGGGACCTTCTCACCTACCTCCAGAGTCTGGATTGGCTCTGTTCTCTACTTATTCACTGACAGCACAGAGAGTTCCTGCTTTTCAAGTTCCAAGGGAGACATTATCAATACAGAGTCCTGCCTTTTGGCCTTGCCTCTGCCCCAAGAGTCTTCACAAAATGCATGGCGGTAGTAGCTGCGTTCCTAAGAACTCTCGGGATATTTGTCTTCCCTTACTTAAGCGACTGGCTAATTCGAGCAAACACCTCTCTAGAGGCCAGTCTTTCTCTTTCCCGTACAATGCAGGTGCTGCAACACTTGGGATTTGTAATAAATCTTCTCCAGGAACAAGCAGAAAGTCAGCCCTCACATATGGGTGACGTCGGCGCCGACCGAGCCCTCTTGCGGAGCAATTCCCCAGCTTTCAAAGAAAGCCTTTGGGATTGCCATTCGCATGCGCAGTCCCCTTCCCACCCAATGGTGCCATTTTGCTCAGTCTCCCTTTTTCCGTGGAGCCCTTCGGACGTGGTCCTGCTTTCCTCTGAAAAAGTGCGTCAAAACTGCAAAGTTTTCATTCGTTTCGGTCCGGTTTGACACCGGTTCCCCTTCCCGCCTCGGCTCGGTACACCGGTATCGAGCCCAGTTATTTTTTCGTTTTTTGTCCTTTGAGACTAGCGTTTGCGCTCTTTTTATTTTTCACTGGCAGCCCGGTCGTTTGACCTTGCAGGGGCCCTTTTTCCCCCGATGGCTGCCAGTGGGTTCAAAAAGTGTGATTGGTGTAAAAAGCTAATTTCCCTCACCGACACACACAACTGCTGCCTCCAATGCCTTGGACCCGACCATGACCCGGTGGTCTGTGGGCCGTGTGGCAAAATGTCTTCCAAGGCACTTAAGAGTCAGCAGCACCAACGTGAAAGACTTTTCTCGGAGTCCGCATCTGTCCGAGTCGAGACCTCGTCAGAAGCTTCGATGTCTCGGGATTCTGACCCCGAGCATCCGGGACCTTGATGGCTAAGTCGACCCTGGAGGCCGAGTCAATCCTCGGCCAAGGTCTCCCTCGACCTCCCATTCGGGACCGAGGTTGTCGACGCCGGTGCCCTTGGCGTCAGGGGGTTGGGTCCAAAGCCCTTACGGACAGAGCCACTCGATTCCTCCTCAGAGGATTCGGCATGAGAGACAGAGGAAGAAGAGTCTCCAGACACCCACCGAACCCGGTGCATCCCATCGGTCTCACCGAGCTCGGAACCTCGGAGAAGGTCCCCTCTGGAAGATACCAGGTTCTCGGACTTTGTCAAGGACATGGCCAAGGCTTTGGCATTCCAAGCTGAGTCCGTGGAGGAGCCTCGAGCTGAGGAGCTCGAGGGCTCTCCAGTATGATTTTCCCCCGAAGGAAGCCCTTACTGTTCCGGTTCCCCCGATGCTGGAGCGGTTGATGCTCCGCATGTGGGTGTCCCTGGCCTCGATGCCGGTTCTCAGCAAACGGGTCGATTCCATATATCGAGTCCGTAAGAGCCCTGGGTTCCAGAAAGTGCAGCTGCCGCACAACTCCATGGTTGTGGAATCGGCCATGCAACGGCTCAAGAGCCAAAAAACGCAGTTCTCGGTGCCTCCCAGCCGGGAGGCCTGGAACCTGGACGCCCTCGGCAGAAAGTGCTTCCAGGGCTTTATGCTCTCATGCCATGTCCACACCTACCAGCTGTACATGGGCATGTACTTGCGGGACCTGGCAAAGGAGATTTCCGGATTCTCAGCTGGCCTCTCCGAGGAACCCTTGCAGCGCTTCAAGGCCTAGTCAACAGGGATTCGGGAGTGCTCTAAGTTTGTCTCGAGCAGCCTACGACGGCTTTGAGGCTTTGGCCCGAGTAGCCGCGGCCGGCATCGGTGCACGCCATCAGGCCTGGCTAATGTCATTGGATCTGGAGTCATGGGTTCAGGACAAGTTGGTCGATGTCCCGTGCCGCAGTGACAACCTATTCGGCAAACCCATGACTGAAAAGGCTGCGGAGATCGAGCCGAGCCCGGACAAGGCTCTCGAAGAAGACCTCTGCCCCTTCTCACAAGAAGAGCTCAGGCAAAAAGGCTTTTTTCCCGAGGAAGGGTACTGCTTACCGCAACTACCCCACCTATCAGGCCTCCCCAGCAGGGGCAGCAGGCCAGGAGACAGGGGCATGGCCCGCGTAAGCAGAAGGCCACCAAGCCTACAGCTCCGGCTCCTACCCAGCCGGGAGAGGGTCTTTGACTCTCACTGCATAGCTCCTCTCCCGCCAGTGGTTTGTCCGTGCACAGGAGGAAGACTGACCCTGTACGCCCACAGATGGCCAGCCATCACAACGGATACCTGGGTCCTGCAAATAGTTCAGAAATGCTATTTGCTCCATTTCAGCCAGGTACCCCCTTCCTTCTTTCCAGGAGAGCCTCTCAGGCCCCGTCTGCACAGGAACCTCCTCTTGCAGGAGTTGGTAGGTCTTATAAAGGATCAGGCAGTGGAACCGCTGCCCCACCACCTGCAAGGGCAAGGCTTCTGCTCCAGGTATTTCGTCATACCAAAGAGAACTGGAGGCTTTTGGCCCATCCTCAACTTGCGGAATCTGAACAAGTTCCTGGTGAGGTAAAAGTTCAAGATGCTTTCCCTTGGAATACTGCTGCCTTACCTCCACCAGGAAGACTGGCTATGCTCCTTAGATCTGAAGGATGCTTATACGCACATCCTCATACATCCAGACCACAGACAATATCTCAGATTTGTTGTGGGACGAAGCCATTTTCAGTACAGAGTACTTCCATTCGGCCTAGCCTCTGCCCCCAGAGTGTTTACCAAATGTCTGGTGGTAGTGGCAGCCTTCCTCAGGAACCAGGGAATTTTTGTCTTCCCGTACCTGGACGACTGGCTCATCAGGGCCCATTCACCTCAAGAAGCTCAACAGGCCACAGCTCGCACTATCAACATACTGCAGCATCTAGGCTTTGTCATAAATCAAGCAAAGTCCACTTTGCTCCCCACTCAAAACTTAGCGTTCATAGAGGCAAGGCTAGACACCCTTCAAGCGAAGGCTTACCTGCCAGAGGGCAGAGCACAGAGGCTTCTGCAGTTAGTACACCAAATCAGCAAAAAGTCTCAAATATCAGCAAGGCACTTTCTATGCCTCCTAGGACGCATGGCCTTCACAGTTCATGTGACCCCCAAATGCCCGTCTCCATACGAGGACAGCTCAGTGGTGCCTCAGAGATCAGTGGACACAAGCCACAGGAAGACTCCGAGACAGGATCAGAGTGTCAAAACGACTACTGAAGTCGTTGACCTGGTGGCTTCAGCCATCCAACCTGCTCGAGTTAGTGCCTTTCCAGCCTCCCTTGTACACGAGAGTGCTGACGACAGATGCATCTCTGCTGGGCTGGGGAGCCCATTGCCAGGACTTATGCACTCAAGGGTTGTGGTCTCCTCAAGAGAAGACGCAACAAATCAACCTCTTAGAGTTCCGGGCGATATGCCTAGCTCTTCAAACCTTCTCTCATGTTCTCTCACACCAGTCTGTCTTAGTACAAACAGACAACCAGGTGGCTATGTTCTACATGAACAAGCAGGGAGGGACGGGGTCCCGCATCCTGTGTCAAGAGACACTGGACCTCTGTTCCTTTGCACTCCGACAGGGTATGTCTCTCAAAGCAGTTTACCTGCCAGGTCAAGAGAACTGTCTAGCAGAAAAGCTAAGCAGAATTCTCCAACCTCATGAGTGGCAACTGAATCAGGAAGTAACCCAGCAGATCTTCCATTTCTGGGGGCATCCGACCATAGATCTCTTTGACAGTCTGCAGAATCATCAGTTGCCCAACTTTTGCTCTAGACAGCCACACCCCCAAAGGATGGCTGCAGATGCTTTTCTAATCTGGTCAGTGATCCTCCTGTATGCGTTTCCTCCCACACCTCCGGTGGCTCAAATTCTATTCAAAATCCTTCGAGACAAGGCCTCGGTCATCTTGATAGCCCCCAGATGGCCAATACAACCTTGGTTTCCGCTTCTTCTCCAGCTGGCAGTGGAAACCCCACTTCCTCTGGGGAGACAGCCTGACCTCCTGTCCCAGGAGCAGGGCTCTATCTTACACCCCAACCTCAAGTCCCTCAACCTGATGGCATGGCTGCTGAAAGGGTAGTTCTAGCTCCTTTACTCCTACCTAAGGAGGTGGAAGAAGTGTTGCTGGTCTCCAGGAGGCAATCCACTAGGAAGTCCTACGCCTTCAAGTGGCGGAGGTTTGAGGTGTGATGTAAACAGCGCAGTGAAAATCCTTTCTCTTGCCTAGTGCCAGTGGTGGTGCAGTACTTGCTTCACCTCTCCGAATTAGGCCTCAAGTCTAACTCTGTCAGGGTTCACCTGAGTGCTTTATCAGCAAACCACTCTCAGGTGGAAGGTCAACCTCTTTCTGCTCACCCCTTGGTGTCCAGATTCCTCAGAGGTCTACTCCTACTGAAGCCACCTATTCGCCCTCCGACGACTGAGTGGGACTTGAATGTGGTCTTGCAGCAGCTTACTCACCCAACTTTTGAGCCAATGTCCACTTGCCATCTGCGCTTCCTTTCCTGGAAGGTCCTCTTCCTGGTGGCACTCACATCTGCCAGACGTGTGAGTGAGCTACAAGCTCTGGTATCTGATAGACTGTACACAAGGTTTTACAGAAATAGGGTGGTCTTTCGCACTCACCCCAAGTTCCTTACGAAAGTGGTCTCTTCTTTCCACCTCAATCAAGAGGTGGTTCTTCCAACTTTCTTTCCCAGGCCGCATGCCAGTCAGGCAGAGGCGGTCCTGCATACCCTGGATTGTAAGAGGGCACTTGCTTTCTACTTGGAACGTACGTTGGGACATCGGAGAGCTTCTCAGCCCTTCCTGTCTTATGACCCCAGTAGGCTGTCACCAAGCGTACGTTATCCACCTGGGTGGCAGACTGCATCGCCTGGGCGTACAGGGCAGCTGACTTCCAGCTGCAGGGTCGAGTCACGGCCCACTGTGTCAGGGCTAAGGCCACATCAGTGGCTAACCACCGCTCTGTACCGTTGGCAGACATCTGCCGGGCCGCAACTTGGTCTTCAAGCCAGACTTTTGCAGCCTATTACTGCCTGGAGAGAGAGTCCCGGCGGGACGGTGTTTTCGGCCAGGCAGTACTCCGTAACCTATTTGAAGTTTAGGCAACTCCTACCCTCCCGCCCTTTGGTGTCAGGCTACCATGGGGGTTGCGTTCTCGGAGAAAGTCCTTTCACAGTTGCTTGCTACTCTTCTAGAGGGAGCCATTTTTCAGCTATGGGTTCTCGGTAGCCTATAGCTAGAGAGTCCTATATGTGAGGACTGACTTCCTGCTTGTTCCTGGAGAAAGCGTAGTTACTCACCTGTAACAGGTGTTCTCCAGGGACAGCAGGAATCAGTCCTCACGACCCTCCCTCCTCCCCTGGAGTTGCAGTCACTTATTTTATTTTTCTCATTCTGCCATCTTTTTAGCTATCCAAAAAACGTGGTCTGTTATCAGAGTGTGAATGCTCACCTGTTTGAATGCATTTGTTACACTCTAAAATTAACCAACAGTAGCCATTTTGTTCTTGCTTATTATCGAAAAAGCCAACCAATTAATTTATACAATAGGACAGGTCTCAGACTTATGACTAACTTGTCTCCTGAAGGGAACAAGTAAGTTCTTATTGCATCAGTGACCTTCCTTCTTTTCTAAAGTGCTCAGTGCTTTCCGATTCAGTGCTTATTAATTTTTTTTAAAACAGTTTTCATTTCTTACAACAGATAAAAAGTCTGCTTATCTTAAATGAGTAATGCAATGCGGTCTCAAAAATACTTCCCCAACGCCGACCTTGAGTACTGCTATCGCGTTTCACTATGCGTTTCTTCAGGGGTGATGTAGACAGAGGTATAGACCGTCCTCAAATGTAATTGAAAACTTTAAATCTGTAGACAAAAATAGCATATAAATATTGCATATAAGTCGAAATACAAAATTGCTACCCAAATTGTACAATCTAAATGTACCCCCGTGCTCTACCAACCGCTCATTAGTGTTCAGACTTAATAATGATGCTGCCCGCGTCAAAAATTCTTCTCAAATCCCTTTAGATGTATTTTTCAACGTCCATGAATGCCGCGCATGCGGAGTATGGTTCCTTATCAGCTTTTAAACTCTAGGGAACCCAGGATCGGCGCAAGCGTATTATTTTATTTATTTATTTATTTAACAGTATTTCTAAACCGCCTTATCTTATTAATCAAGGTGGTATCACAGCAAACAATCGGGTAAAGTGAGTATGTTAAACATGCAGTGAGGGTGAAATTTAGTTGAGTGTGTGTTGTATTGTGTGCTAGATTGGTTTGAGCTATGTACAATGTGTGTTGTATTGTGTGCTAGAATGGTTTGAGCTATGTACAATGTGGGCTATATACAGTGGTGCTAAAAATAAAATAAACCACATTCTTAGAGCCACATGTGGTATGGTGTCGGAAAACGATATACTTTACGACACCATACCACATATGGCTCTAAGAATGTGGTTTATTTAATTAGCTGCCCGTGTAATTTAGCCTATGTGGGCAAAACGAGCCGGGAGTTCAAAATCAGAATGGGCGAGCATAAAAGCCAACTGAAACACAACGTCTTGGAAGCCCCTATAGTACAGCATTGTCTCGAATGTAAACATCGGTTTGAAGATTTGGCATGTTTCTGTATAGATGAAATCACCATGGGAGCAAAAGGTAAAACCCTTGATCAATGGTTGGTTCATAAAGAACAATGGTGGATATTTGAATTGAATACTGTAGCGCCGACAGGCCTAAACGGCTTCATCGACTGGAAGGCATGTTTTTAACAGAAATTTCAGATCGGTCTTGACGATCTTTTTATGACCACAACTGGAGGAGAGAGAGTGCATTCAAGAAAAATAGAACACGAGGGATTCCCCATGATACCACGTCATAAGGATCCCCTTTTTTTCTAGTGTGAGCGTCAATGATACGCTTGCGCTGATCCTGGGTTCCCTAGAATTTAAAAGCTGATAAGGAACCATACTCTGCATGCGCGGCGTTCATGGACGTTGAAAAATACATCTAAAGGGATTTGAGAAGAATTTTTTGACGCGGGCAGCATCATTATTAAGTCTGAACACTAATGAGCGGTTGGTAGAGCACGGGGGTACATTTAGATTGTACAATTTGGGTAGCAATTTTGTATTTTGACTTATATGCAATATTTATATGCTGTTTTTGTCTACAGATTTAAAGTTTTCAATTACATTTGAGGACAGTCTATACCTCTGTCTACATCACCCCTGAAGAAATGCATAGTGAAACGCGATAGCAGTACTCAAGGTCGGCGTTGGGGAAGTATTTTTGAGACCGCATTGCATTACTCATTTAAGATAAGCAGACTTTTTATTTGTTGTAAGAAACGAAAACTGTTTTAAAAAAAAATTAATAAGCACTGAATCGGAAAGCACTGAGCACTTTAGAAAAGAAGGAAGGTCATTGATGCAATAAGAACTTACTTGTTCCCTTCAGGAGACAAGTTAGTCATAAGTCTGAGACCTATTGTATAAATTAATTGGTTGGCTTTTTCGATAATAAGCAAGAACAAAATGGCTACTGTTGGTTAATTTTAGAGTGTAACAAACGTCTTTTTAGCTATATCATCTGACTGAACAAGATGGCACCCTTGAGCGAGAAGGGGACTGCGCATGGCAATCCCAAAGGCTTTCTTTGAAAGCTGGGGAATTGCTCTGCACGAGGGCACCGACGTCACCCATATGTGAGGACTGATTCCCGCTGTCCCTGGAGAACACCTCTTACAGGTGAGTAACTGCACTTTCCAAAGTCCCAACTTGTCCCCTCTCAAACTAGTTTATAGGAGCTCTCCTAGACACTCAGCAATCAAAGGCATTTCTGCCCCAATTCCGCTGCACTCGTTTCAGTATCTCGGGTATGCCTCAAGAACTTTCTCACTGCTCGAGAAATGCTACAACTTCGGGGTCATATGGCATCAACGGTGCATGTTGTTCCATATGCTTGTCTACATATGCACGCAGCTCAATGGACACTGGCTTCCCAGTGGTCTCCAGGCATCGGGTCACCTGGGAGACAAAATAATGGCCTCTTCCCGCCTAATCTCGTGTCTCTAGTGGTGGCAATCCCCAGAAAATCTCCTGGTAGGGTCACCTTTTCAGATGCCAGCACATCAATGCACCCTGATGATGGATGCATCCAAATTGGGCTGGGGAGCTCATCTGGACACTTTCTCCACTCAGGGGCTTTGGGCTCATCAGGAGTCACAGCTCCACATAAATCTGCTGGAGCTCAGAGCCATTCTCAATGCTCTCAAAGTGTTCCAGGAACATCTTCGACTCCACACAGTTCTAGTCCAGATGGACAATCAAGTAGCCATGTTCTACTTGAACAAGCAGGGTGGAACAGGCTCTTGGACCCTCTTCAGCGAGGCCCTGCATCTGTGGACGTTTGCCATACAACATCACATTCACCTGCATGCGGTGTATCTTCTGGGCAAACACAATGTCTTGGCGGACAAACTGAGTCGAGTATTTCTACCCCACGAGTGGTCTCTCCATGCAGACAAAGTCGCTCACATTTTTCAGATCTGGGGAATCCCAGAGATAGACCTGTTCGCAAGTCCTCAGAATGCCAAATTTCCTCGCTTCTGCTCCAGGACTTCTGCGCCGGACAGCCAGCAGGTGGATGCTTTTCACCTCCACTGGGGTAAAGGCTTTCTATATGTCTTCCCTCCCATTCCCAAGACTCTCATCAAACTCCAGAGACAAGGGCTACATTAAACTCATAGCCCCATGCTGGCCACGACAACCGTGGTATCCTCTCCTCCTACGTCTGTCTCGGGCTCAACCCATAGATCTAGGGTCTGCTCCAGATCTCCCCTCTCAGGAGGAGGGGACGTTGCTCTATCCCAATCCACAGTCCCTCCATCTCACCGCACGGCTGCTGAGATCTTAGCCTTCGAGGATGTTAACCTTTCCCAGGAGGTTAAGGACATCCTCTTGGCTTCTAGGAAGCCATCCACCAGGCGCTCCTACGCCTTCAAGTGGCATAGATTCACTCTCTGGTGTTCTGAGAGGGATCTTAACCCCTTCTCAGCTCCAGTGGAGGCATTACTTGAGTATCTCTTCCACCTATCTTCTTCTGGACTCAAAACCAATTTGGTAAGAGTACACCTAAGTGCAATTGCGGCCTCTCACATGCCCTTAGATGGCCAGCCCATCTCTTCTCAGCCACTTGTAGCATGCTTCATGAGCGGTCTTCTATTACCAAACCTCCCATTAAGGCCCCTCCAGTGGCATGGGATCTTAATGTTGTTTTAGGACAGTTTCTCAAGCCACCCTTTGAACCTCTAGCCACTACTTCACTGAAGATTCTCACATGGAAGGTCACCTTCCTTATTGCCCTCACTTCAGCAAGACGCATTAGTGAGCTCCAGGCTTTGGTGGCTGACCCTTCTTATAAATGATTCCACCATGATAAGGTAGTCTTTGGGACTCATCCTCACTTTATACTGAAGGTGGTCTTGCCCTTCCATTTAAACCAGTCAGTCTATTTTCCTGTCTTTTTCCCTAGACCTCATTCCTCTAGAGCAGAGGCAACCCTTCACACTTTGGATTGCAAACGTGCCTTGGCTTTTTATCTCCAGAGAACTCAAGAGCACAGAAAAGCTTCCCAATTTTTCATCTCCTTTAACTCGAGTCACCTTGGGTTGCCAGTATCCAAATGAACTCTTTCCAGGTGGATAGCAGACTGCATCTCCTTTACTTATGAAAAGGCAGGACTTTCTCTCGAGGGTCATGTCACTGCACATAATGTTCGGGCCATGGCTGCCTCTTTGGCAAATCTATGCTCTGTAGCAATTCATGAGATATGCAAAGCAGTAACTTGGTCTTCAGAAACAGCCACACATTTAAACCACACATCATAAACAAGTGGGAAGATGTAGGAAGAACAAAATCAATGCTAAATACACGCAAGCCAGTTAAATGCTGGAAAGCAATGAGCACAAATGCTCAAAGCTTAGCCAACAAAGTTCCAGACCTAGAAGCCCTAATGGTGGAAATGGATTTGGACATTGTTTCCATTACAGAAACATGGCTAAACAAATTGCATGATTGGGATATAGCCATACCTGGCTATAATCTATTCAGAAGAGACAGAGAAAATGGAAGAGGAGGAGGAGTAGCCTTGTATGTCAAAAGCAATATTAAAGCTGCTGAAATTCAGGGGGCATGGGGAAAAGAAGAAGCGCTCTGGATTGTGTTGGAAAGAGGAGATGGCACTGTCATCCATACTGCTGTAGTCTACAGACCTCCAACACAAATTGAAGAGATAGATAACGAATTGATTATAGATATTGCCAAGATAGCCACAAAGGGGGAAGCGATCATATTGGGCGACTTTAATCTACCTGATGTGGATTGGATTACTCCTTCTGCAAATCTGGAAAGAAGCAAAAAAATTGTGGATGCTCTCCAAGATGCGTTACTTAGACAAATGGTGATGGAACCAACCAGGGAAAGCTCAATGCTGGATTTAGTGCTCACCAACGGCGATAGCGTGTCGATTGTCTGCGTGAGTACCCCTGTGAGCAGCAGCGATCATCACACGGTGTGGTTTGAGATAAAAGCCATGGTACAGGCCAATCATAGCAGGCTCAAAGTCCTAAACTTCAAAAACACCAACTTCAATAAAATGGCCGAGTACCTAAAGGAGGAGCTGACAGGGTGGAAGGAGATAAGGGAAGTGGAATTGCAATGGGCTAAACTAAAGGTGGCAATAAAAGGGGCAACAGATAAATATGTAACAAAAGTAAACAAAAACAAGAGGAGAAGAAAACCTATTTGGTTTTCCAAAGAAGTGGCTGCTCAAATAAAGGCAAAAAACACAGCTTTCGCAAAATTCAAAAACTCGCAAACAGAGGAACACAGAAATGAATACAGGATCAAACTCAAAGAGACAGAGAGAGAAATAAGGATAGCAAAATCAAAGGCAGAGGAAAAGATGGCTAAAGATGTGAAGTGTGGTGACAAAACCTTCTTCAGGTATACTCGGGAAAGGAAAAAGATCAGAGGTGGAATTGCAGTACTCAGAAGTGCTGTGAACGGACTCGCGGAAAGTGATATTGAAAAAGCGAAATTGCTAAACGAATACTTCTGCTCTGTTTTTACTATAGAAAGTCCTAGAGAAGGACCATCTGTGACTCCCAAGTATAAAAATGGGAATGAAATAGTTACCACACCATTCACAGAAGATGAGGTGTTAGAACAACTTGCAAAACTGAAAGTGGACAAGGCCATGGGACCGGATGGGATACATCCCAGGATACTGAAAGAGCTCAGTGAGGTTCTTGCAGGGCCGTTAAAGGATGTGTTCAACAGATCCTTGGAAACAGGAGAGGTTCCTCAGGACTGGAGAATGGCTGATGTCGTACCTCTACACAAAAGTGGTGACAGGGAAGAAGTGTCAAACTACAGGCCTGTGAGCCTTACCGCCGGTGGCGGGAAAAGTCATGGAGGCGCTCCTGAAAGAGCGAATAGTGAACTTTCTCAAAACCAACAGGTTGCAAGACCCGAGGCAACATGGTTTTTACCGAAGGGCAATCTTGCCAAACAAATCTGATTGAGTTCTTTGACTGGATGACCAGGGAGCTAGATCAAGGGCATGCGATGGATGTCATATACCTGGATTTCAGCGAAGCCTTTGATACTGTTCCTCATAGGATGCTTATCAATAAACTCAGTAGCTTGGGGATGGAATCCTAAGATGGTAAATTGGATCAGAAATTGGTTGACTGACAGACGATAGAGGGTGATGGTAAATGGAGCTCACTTGGATAAAGGGAAGGTGATTAGCGGGGTGCCCCAAGGGTCGGTCCTGGGCCCGGCACTGTTCAATGTATTTGTGAGTGATATTGCTGAAGGACTGAATGGGAAAAGTCTGTCTTTTTGCAGATGACACGAAAATTTGCAACAGAGTAGACTCCCCCGAGGGAGTGGTTAACATGAGGAAAGATCTACAAAAGCTGGAAGAATGGTCAAATGCTTGGCAATTAAGATTTAATGCGAAGAAGTGCAGAGTCATGCACTTGGGTAGCAGACATCCAAGGGAAATGTATGCGATAGGGGGCGAGAGGTTGGTGTGCACGGATCAGGAGAAAGACCTTGGTGTGATTTATTTCTGAAGATCTCAAGGTGGCAAAACAGTGCGACAAGGCGGTGGCAAAAGCCAGGAGGACGTTGGGCTGCATTCAAAGAGGAATCACCAGCAGAAAGGAAGAGGTACTTATGCCACTGTACAAGTCACTGGTGAGAACATAAGAACATAAGATATGCCATACTGGGTCAGACCAAGGTCCATCAAGCCCAGCATCCTGTTTCCAACAGTGGCCAATCTAGGTCATACGTACCTAGCAGTTTCCCCAAAAGACACAGGTTCCACAATTCTTGTACTGGGTCAAGCATTGATATCCTGGGTTCCTTCTTAATAATGGTTTATGGACCTTTCCTCCAGGAACTTGTCCAAACCTTTTTTAAACCCAGCTACACTAAGAGCCTTTACTACATCCTCCGGTAACAAATTCCAGAGTTTGATTGCACGTTGAGTGAAAAAAATATTTTCTTTTATTAGTCTTAAATAGTATCTCCAGGAACAAGCAGGAATGTAGTCATCACATATGGGTATCATCGGTACCGACGGAGCCTGCGCGGGAACACTCCCCAGCATCCAATTTGAAAGCTTTTGGGAGCATCCCACAGCGCCTGCGTGCTGCCTTCCCACCTTTCCCAACTGCCTCTCTCCAGTTCTTCGTTTTCTGCGGAGCCAGCAGGTCGTGTTCCTCTCACCGCAGGAAATTTTCCTTCTTTTTTGTGGTCGCGTCTGCCTTCCTCGACGCTTTACCGGTACCGCAGGTTTTTCTTTCTTTTCTTTAAAAAAAAAAAAAATTTCTTAGTACTTTTTTCCCATTTTTTTTCCAGGTGCACGTGCCATTTTGGGTCTACGGCCCAAGATTTTTTCCACAATGGAAAAACCCACTTTGGGTTTTAAAAAGTCCATCTCCGTCACCGACACCCATGAGTGGTGTCTGAAATGTTTAGGTCCTGACCATTCCATCTCGGAATGTATGGCCTGTGCCATGATGTCCAAGAGAGGTAGACAGAACCGAGCTGCCAAGCTCAGTACCCTGTTTCCCTCTGATGCAGCTTTGGTGGCATCAACGTCTTCCAGGGCTTCGTCTTCCTCCCGTGGATCTCAGGTAACTAAACACAAATCTAGCCGGTCCTCAAAGGGTAGATCTCCTAAGCATCGAGATGCCTCTGGCGTTGCCCTTGAGATTCTGCACCGGCAAAATTGCCCCGGCGGGAGGCTTCAGCTTCCAAAGCATTATCGGGGCTCCAGGACGTTCTCGAGGCCTCAACTTCGGCAGAACTACTGGTGCCATGCTCTGGGGTACCGGCGATCTTCTCTGGTACCGACATCCAGGCATCGGCAGCGTCAATAGACCAGAAAGTCCTGGCTATTGAACGCAGTCTGGCGGCTCTCCTTGCGGCATTGATGCCCTTGGAACCGCGTCAGACATTTCAACTGGTACCGACTCCGGCACTGGTATCGGTACCGGTACCGATAGCATCGATATCGGTGTCCGCATTGCCGGCACCCAGTCATCCGATGCCTTCTGGTACCGATTACTCCCGGTACCGACTTCGGTCGGTACGGGTATTGGGCTCATCAAGAGCATCCAGACAGGCAGTACTTCGAGTCCTCAGAAGAATCTGAGGATTCTGATAGTTCTGTCGATGCAGGAATGCTTCTCCCAGAGGAGCCCTCCTCCCCTAAGCGCAGGATGTCTCCTCCAGAGGATATTTCCTTTCAGGATTTTATCAGGGAGGTGGCTCGGGGTCTATCCATTACTGTGGCCCCTGAAACAGAGCCTAGGGCAAAGGAGTTGGAAATTTTACAATATCCTAAAGCTCCTAAGGAGGCAGCTACCCTGCCCATCCATGAGATCTTGCATGATCTCATGTTAAGAATGTGGGAGACACCTCTTACCACCTCGCCTCATTCTCGTAGACTGGATACTTTCTATCGAGTCCCTCCTTGTCCTGGTTACCAAAAAGCTCAGCTTCCTCACTATTCTATTGTAGTGGAATCAGCTATGAGAAGGATCAAGAGTGCAAAAATACATGCCTCTAATCCTCCAGGATGTGAGTGCAGAACTTTGGATGCTTTTGGACGTCGAGTCTTCCAAGCTTCCATGCTTTCTGCCAGGATCAGTTCCTATAGTCTATACATGGGAATGTTCCTAAAGGAAGTCACAGGTGATTTAGAGGCTTTGAGTCCTCTTCGTTCTGAGGATGGAAGGCAGGATTTTCTCACATTGGTCAAACATGCCCAAGATATTTCTAAATTTGTCAACCTTGCAGCTTTTGACTGTTTTGAGTGCATAAGCAGAACCTCTGCCATTGCCATAGGTGCACGTAGAATTGCTTGGCTCCAGGCATCTGATCTGGAGCTCTGGGTACAAGACAAACTGGGAAATATCCCTTGTACTGGTGAGAACCTGTTTGGTAAAGATTGGAAGGAAAAAGCCAATGAGTTGGATGCTGACAACTCCACTTTGGATTATCCAAGTCCACAGCTGATCCTGCTAGAAAGAAATTGTTCAAGAAACCATTCTTTTCTAAAAAGAAAAGATATTATCCTGCTTATTCTCAGCAGGGACGTTCTGCAGGTCAACTTGTCAGGAAAGGTCAGCAACCACCCAAACAAAGAAAAGCAAAGACTGATAAGCCTCAGCCGTCCCAGCAGTCTCAGCCTCCACAAGGCCTTTGACTTTCAGCTGGAGAACTTAGCCTTCCTGGCTCTCGTTGGACCAGAGCCTTCCACCATTCCAGGAAGGTTGTGTCACTTTGCCCTCAGGTGGGGGCAGGTAACAGCAGAGCACTGGACACACTCCATCATAAAAGAGGGGTACAAGCTTCATTTTTCAAGCATGCCCCCTCCCACAATGATAAGACAGTTCAATTCTCCGACCTCTCTCATCAATCTGTTAGGTCAGGAGGTCGCTATCCTTCTTGCCCAAGGGGCAATAGAAGAAGTACCCATCCATCAGCGGGGTACAGGGTTTTACTCCCCCTATTTCCTTATCCCAAAGAAAACAGGGGGATACAGACCTATTCTGGACCTCAGAGAATTGAACAAATTCCTTGTCAAAGAGAAATTCAAGATTTCTCTTGGAACTCTGCTGCCATACCTTCAGAGTCAGGATTGGCTTTGTTCTCTAGATCTCAAGGATGCGTACACACATGTTCTCATCCTTCCAACTCACAGAAGGTTCCTTCGGTTCCTTTTTTCAACGAAAGCACTAACAATACAGGGTGCTTCCATTTGGCCTGGCCTCAGCACCAAGGGTGTTCACGAAATGCATGGCTGTGGTAGCAGCATTTCTCCGCACTCTAGGGATATTCATCTTCCCATACTTAGACGACTGGCTCATTTGAGCCCCAGAGGCCAGGACTTCTCTATCCTGCACAATGCGTATCCTTCAGTATTTGGGTCTGATAATAAACATCCCAAAATCCAGTCTAACTCCCACTCAGTCTTTAGAGTTCATAGGAGCGTTGCTGGATACCAGAAAGGCAAGGGCCTATCTCCCCCAGGCCCGTTGCCTTCGCATGGTGCAGTTAGCTTCTCAAGCAGTGCTAAAATCTCATCTCACTGCCCGAGAAATGCTACAACTACTAGGCCACATGGCATCTACTGTGCATGTGGTTCCCTATGCAGCTCAGTGGACTTTATCCACTCAATGGACCCAGGCATCAGGATGCCTGTCAGACAAAATAGCAAACACAAGTCGCCTTATTTTGTCCCTCCAGTGGTGGATGTCCACTCAAAACCTGTTGCTGGGGTCCCTTTTTCAACAACCCTTACCTCAGGCAACTCTCACAACAGATGCTTCTCCGATGGGTTGGGGAGCTCATCTGCAAGACCTCTCCACCCAAGGCACCTGGTCTCCACAGGAGACTCATCTACATTGCGACGCTCCTGCCTGGGCCCTAGAGCTTACAGGCAGGAGTGGCCTTATATAATGTCGCTTATGAATATAGATGGTACTGATCCCTTTGAATGCTGGGATTCGTAGTACACCTGTTTTTTTTCTTTAGGGATGAAAGTTGTAGTTGTGACTCGAGTGATAAGGCTTGTAAGAAATTTATTTGTTGTGGGGATATTTTCAACGCATTACAATTCAAAGGTGCATAACGTAAAGGTGCAACTTTCAACATAAAGGTGAAATCAGGAGGTCAGGAAAACAACTGAAATCAAATAGCTTTAACTCAGCTTTACACAGTCACGGTAGCTTCTACTCAGCTTTGCCTCGTGTGGTTGCTTGGGATTATTGCAGCCTCACAGTAACAGCTGTTCTCCTCACAGCGTGGCTTTACAGAAACAGGTGAAAACAATTTGTGAACTTTCACGGCTAGGCAACAGGTATAGCAAACGTTTTGTATTCTTCTCATACAAACTCCAGATGCTTCTTTACACTGTTACTCTCTAAAACATAAAGAGCAATCCATTGCACAAGGATCATAATTCAAGGTAGGCACATCATTATCTATCTGCATACATTCATCTGGGCTAAGGCAATTGTTCTCTTCATCAGGTTTCTTATGTTTCCCTGACTTTAGCTCCAGAAATTGCTGAAACTCTTTTAGAAGCAATTCAGCCTGTAGCTGCTCTTTAGCTGCTTGATAGTCTCCGGTAAGGGTCACACCCTTCCCCCACTCACTATCTGCTCCTATTGCAGAGTTTGGCTTAGGGAGGTCAGCACAATAAAAGGGTTTCTCCAGCAAGGCATTAAAATTAGGAAATTCAGCTTTACCTTTATCAGAGACATTGGCATAAGAACAGGCACCTTTCTTCCAGGACTCTCTCCTCTCTAAAACCTCAGGAGCCTTATGGCTAGTTCTTCTGCTAGGGGAATTTCTCTCAGAAAAACTTCTTTCCTGTTTTGGTTCCTGGCTTTTATAGCACTGCTCGCCACCAGACAAAATACCTTTTCTCTAAGAGCTGGGTTTGCTAGCCTTCCCACGTTTAGGCTCTACCTTGTAGTAAGGATCTCCTCAAGAGTATATTGGGCTCCAAGGCTTACTGTTCCAGGGTTCTGCCTTCTCCCAGGGTTCTAGCGTTTTTCCCCTTTGATTCCAAGTTCCTCCTGAAGACCAACATGCACTGGAAGCTGCTTCTCGTCTGCTTCGTTTCTTGCTCCTCTCCTTGTCAGCCTTGCTGCCTCTTTTGCCAGCCTTGCTGCCTCCTCTGTCAATCCTGTCTAAGCTTTTAAAAAGGGCTTCATTTCCCGGCACTCCCTGTCGTTCCCCTGGGCATGCTCAATCAGTGCTGAAGCCTAACTCCTCCCCTGGGCTGGGGCTTGTCTTCAGCTCAGCCGATAACTCTGTTTTTTCCAAGTCAGTTTTGGAAATCCTGTGTGTGTCATCCCTTCTATCAGGATTTTCCCCTATCTCCATTTCCTCTGGAGGGGAGTCTTCACCACAACATAGCAATCTCTTGGAGCTCAGAGCAATCTTCCTTGCTCTTCGAGTGTTCCACACCCTGCTCAGCTACAAGACAGTCATCCATACAGACAATCATGTAGCCATGTTCTACATGAACAAGCAGGGGGGAACAGGCTCTCTGTCGCTTTGCAATGAAGCTTTGCGATTATGGGCCCTCGCCAGAGAGCATCAGATTCATCTCCTGGTGGTGTATCTTCAAGGCATACAAAACTCTTGGGCAGACAGACTCGGTCGAGTTCTGCTTCCACACGAGTGGTCTCTGCATGCAGACCAGGTAGCTAAGATATTTCAAATTTGGGGAACCCCGGACATAGACCTCTTTGCAAGTCCGTGGAATGCCAAACTTCACCGGTTCAGGCCAGGGATGCTTTCCTCCTTTACTGGGGTCAAGGCTTCCTGTATGCCTTTCCACCCATTCCCCTAATTCCCAAAACCCTGTTCAAGCTTCAGAGAGACAGAGGCCATATGATTCTTATAGCTCCACATTGGCCACGGCAAGTGTGGAACCCTCTGCTTCTACATCTCTCTCAAGCTCCCTCCCTGGAGTTAGGGTCTGCTCCAGATCTCCTGTCTCAGGAGGACGGAATGTTATGGCATCCCAATCCCCAGTCTCTGCATCTCAGGGCTTGGTTGCTGAAGGCCTAGACCTTCATGATCTTAACCTTCCTCAGCAAGTAAAGGATATCCTTTATGCTTCCAGGAAGCCTTCCACAAGACGCTCTTATGCTTTCAAGTGGAAAAGGTTTATCATATGGTGTTCGCAGAAGGGTCTTAACCCCATTGCCATACCTCTGGAATCATTACTGGAGTATCTTCTTCATTTATCCAATGCAGGACTTAAGACTAACTCAGTGAGGGTCCATTTGAGTGCTATTGCAGCTTCTTTCAAGCCTCTAAATGGACAATCTATTTCCTCCCATCCTCTTATAGCAAGATTTATGAGAGGCCTTCTTCTAACTAAGCCTCCCATTAGGCCACCACCGGTGGCATGGGACTAAAATCTGGTTCTTGGTAAGCGCATGAAGCCACCTTTCGAACCCTTAGCTACTACCTCATTGAAATTCCTTTCTTGGAAGGTTATCTTTCTCATTGTAATCACATCAGCACGTCGCATCAGTGAGTTTCAGGCATTAGTAGTTGATCCACATACAAGGTTCCATCATGACAAGGTAGTCCTTAGGACTCATCCATGCTTTATGCCAAAGGTGGTCTCTCCTTTTCATCTAAACCAAGCGGTCTACCTACCTGTGTTCTTTCCAAGACCTCATGCATCAAATGCAGAAAGGAACTTTCATACTTAGGACTGTAAAAGAGCTTTAGCCTTTTACTTACAAAGAACACAGCAACATAGCAAGTCCTCTCAACTCTTTGTTGCTTTTGATCCTTCTCATTTGGGACTTCCAATCTCCAAGAGAACACTATCTAACTGGATTGCTCATTGTATATCCTTTGCCTATCAGAGTAAGAATCTTCCCCTGGAGGGCCATGTCACAGCTCACAATGTGAGAGCCATGGCAGCTTCAATGGCTCATCTGCACTCTGTGTCTATCGACGACATCTGTAGAGCAGCCACCTGGGCCTTGGTTCATACCTTCACAGCCCATTACTGCTTGGACAAAGACTCCCACCGGGATGCCTTGTTTGGTCAGGCTGTTCTCCAACACCTGTTCAATACCTAATAAACTCCTACCCACCATCCCTGGTAGGATGCCAGAGATCCATGGGGGGAAGTGGAGCCCTTCTCAGGGACGCACAACTTCTGGGGTCTCTTCCTGGCATCTAAAGCTAGGGAATCCCCATATGTGATGACTACATTCCTGCTTGTTCCTGGAGATAGCATAGTTACTCACCTGTAACAGGTGATCTCCGGGAACAGCAGGAATTTAGTCCTCACAACCCACCCACCTCCCCTAGGAGTTGTATATCTCTATCTCTTTCCCTTTCCTTCTCTCTCTCTCTTTGTCTCAGCTTTAAAACTCAACTGGAGAGAGGCAGTTGGGAAAGGCGAGAAGGCAGCATGCAGGCAAGCTCCCAAAAGCTTTCTAATTGGACGCTGGGGAGCGTTCCCACGCAGGCTCCGTCGGTACCGACGATTCCCATATGTGATGACTACATTCCTGCTTGTTCCTGGAGATACTATTTAAGACTAATAAAATAAAATATTTTTTTCACTCAATGTGAGGATTAAATTCCTGTTGTTCCCGGAGATCACCTGCTACAGATGAGTAACTGTGTTTTACCCTGTAGCTTCATTGCATGTCCCCTAGTCTTTCTATATTCTGATAACATAAACAATTGATCTACGTTTACCCGTTCCACTCCGTTCATTAATTTATAGACTTCTATCATATCTCCCCTTAGCCATCTCTTTTCCAGGTTAGAGCCCTAACCTTTTTAGCCTTTCTTCATAGGAGTATCCTTCCATCCCCTTTATCATTTTGGAGGCTCTTCTCTGAACCTTTTCTAATATTGCTATATCCTTTTTAAGATACGGCGACAAGAATTGCACACAATATTCAAGGTGCGGTCTCACCATGGGACGATATAGAGGCATTATAATATCTTTTGTTTTATTTTCCATTCGTTTCCTTATGATACCTAGCATTCTATTTGCTCTCTTGGCCGCTGCTGCACACTGGGCCGAGGGTTTTAACATGGTATCCACAATGACGCCTAAATCTTTTTCCTGGGTGGTGGTTCCTAATGTGGAGCCTTGCATCGTGTAACCATAGTTCTCCAGGACCAAGCAGGAAGTCAGTCCTCACATATGGTGATGTCGGCGCCGACGGAGCCCTCGCGGAGCAATTTCCCCAGCTTTCAAAGAAAGCCTTTGGGAATTGCAGTGCACATGCGCGGTCCCCTTCCCGCCCAAAGGTGCCATCTTGCTCAGTCTTCTTTTTTCCGCGGAGCCCTACAGACGCTGTTTGTGATCGCCGCAGAAAAAGTTGATTTTATTTACTATTCTTTTCTCGGTTCGATGCCGGATCCTTTTCCCGCCCGGACCTGCTACACCGGTATCGGGTCCGTTCTTTATTTTTCAGGGGGTTTTTTTTGTCCTTCGTGACAAGCGTTCGCGTCATTTTTTCTTTTTCACTGGCAGCCCTGTCTTTTGACCTCGCAGGAGCCCTTTTTCCCCCGATGGCTGCCAGCGGGTTTGAAAAATGTGATCGGTGTAAGAAACTTATGTCTCTTACCGACACACATGACTGCTGCCTCCGCTGCCTCGGACCCGATCATGACCCGATGATCTGTGGTCCGTGTGGCAAAATGTCCTCAAAAGCGTTGAGTCGGCAGCATCAAAAAGAACAAATCTTCTCTGACTCCGCGTCCGGCCGGGCCCAGACTTCGTCAGAGGCTTCGATGTCCCGGGACTCCGGTCCTGAGCATCGTCGGAGTTCCTCTGTGCAGGGGTCTCCTGCCTGGGAACATCATAGGCAGAAGAAACCCGCGAGGGCGGCGTCGATGGACGCTCCTGGTTCCTCGAGGGCCAGGTCGCATAGCCCCGATAGCCGTCCCGGGTCCTCGGAGTCAGAGAGGCCTTCGAAACATCCTCGTCTTGAGATGGAGTCTCCTGGACACGTGAGTACTGTAGTCCTCGTGGACTCACCTCCGAAGGAGCCGACGTCGGGCCCAACGCCGTCGGGGGCTGCTGGGTCTCCTGAGCTCGGACTCAGGTTGACGGCCTTGGAGAGCAGTTTGGCTGCCTTCATGGACCAGCAGCGGCCATTGATCGCTGGCCTCGCCGGTGAATCTGCCCCAACCACCAGGACGTCGACATCCAAGTCGACCCCGGAGACCAAGCCGATCCTCGAGTCCATGCGAGCTCAAGTCGATCCTCGGTCGCGGTCTCCCTCGGCCTCCCGTTCGGGACCGAGGTTGTCGACGCCAACACCCTCGGCGTCGGGGCGGAGGGCATCGGTGCCTGTCCGACCGGAGCCGCTCGATTCCTCCTCCGAGGAGTCAGCCTGAGAAACGGAGGACGAAGAGTCACCTGGTACTTTTCGGACTCGGTGCGTCCCATCGGACTCGCCCGAGTCCGAACCTCGGAAACGGTCCCCCCCGGAGGACACCCGGTTCTCAGACTTCGTGCGGGATATGGCCAAGGCCTTGGCATTCCCCGCGGATCCCGAGGAGGAGCCTCGAGCCGAAGAGCTCGATGCCCTCCAGTATGACTCTCCCCCGAAGGAGGCCTTTACTGTACCGGTTCCTCCGATGCTGGAGCGACTTCTCTTCCGCATGTGGGAGAGCCCGGCGTTGGCGCCGGTGTTACGCAAGCGGGTCGATTCCATTTATCGAGTCTGCAAGAGCCCTGGGTTCCAAAAGGCACAACTACCGCACCATTCCATGGTGGTGGAATCGGCCATGCATCCAGGGCCGGCCCGTCCATTGAGCAAGAATGTTTTTTGCACAGGGCCCCGCGTTTCAGGGGGCCCCGCGCAAAGAACATTCTGCTTTTTTTTTTTTTTAAATTACATTTTTAAAAAAACCCTGTCTCTGGCTGCTGCCGCTGCCGCGTCCGTCGCAGCAGCGGCAGAATGGAGTGTCCCGCGGGGCCCCTTCTCCTCGTTGAGCCCTCTGCAAGGGCTTTCAGATTCGCGAAGGGAGAGTGCTCCCTCGCGTCTCTGTAAAGCCCGCAGGGGCTAATGGGAAATTTCCCATCAGCCCTGCGGGCTTTACAGAGACGCGAGGGAGCACTCTCCCTTCGCGAATCTGAAAGCCCTTGCAGAGGGCTCAACGAGGAGAGGGGCCCCGCGGGACACTCCATTCTGCCGCTGCTGCGACGGACGCGGCAGCGGCAGCAGCTAGAGCCAGGTTTTGTTTTGTTTTTTAATTTGCCGGAAGGGAAGGGGGGGGGGGTTAGGACTGGAAATGTGCTGGGGGGGGGGTTAGGACTGGAAATGTGCTGGGGGGGGTTAGGACTGGAAATGTGCTAGGGGGGGGGGTTAGGACTGCTAATGGGCTGGGGGGGTTAGGACTGGAAATGGGCTGGGGCTGATAGAGGCTGAATGGAAATGGGTGGTGGGGTTAGGACTGGAAATGGGCTAGGGGGGGTTAAGACTGGTAATGGGCTGGGGGTTGATGGAGGCTGACTGGAAATGGGGTGATGGGGGTTAGGACTGGAAATGGGCTGGGGGGGGTGGTTAAGACGGGTAATGGGCTGTGGGCTGATGGGGGCTGTCTGGAAATAGGGTGATGGGGGGTTAGGATTGCTAATGGGCTATAGGGGGTTAGGACTGCTAATGGGCTATGGGGGCGCTAGGACAGGAAATGGGCTGATGGGGAGGGTTAGGACTTGAGGTGGGCTGATGTGGTTAGGACTGGTAATGGGCTGTGGGCTGATGGGGGGGTTAGGACTGGCAATGGGCTATGGGGGGCTGACTGGAAATGGGCTGATGGGGTTAAGACTGGAAGTGGGCTGATGGGGTTAGGACTGGTAATGGGTTATAGGGGGGGCTTAAACTGAAAATGGGTTGATGGGGGGCTAGGACTGGTAATGGGTTGGGGGATTGCTATGACTGGAAATGGACTGAGTGGACGGGGAGGCTTGAACTGCAAATAGCTGATGGGGAGGGAGCTTGGAATAGAAATGGGCTGTGAGGGAAGGGAGCTAGGACTGAAAATGGGCTGATGGAGCAGCTAGGATAGGACTGTTGGGGGGGAGCTAAGATTGGAAATGGGCTGTGGTGGGGGCTTGAATTGAAATGGACTCATGGAGGGGCTAGAACTGGAAGTAGGCTCATGGGGGGGCTTGGACTGGACTTGGGCTGAGTGGCGGGGCGCTAGGATTTGACATGGGCTGATGGTGGGGCTAGGAAATGACTAGAAATGGGCTGATGGGGGGCTAGGATTGGAAATGAGCTGATGAAGGGACTCAGACTGAAAATGGATGGGGGAGCTAGGACTGGAAATGGGTTGATGGGGGGCTAGGACTGGAAATGGGCTGATGCAGGGACTAGAAGGGAATGGATGCTGGGTGAGACTGGAACTAGAAGGGAGCTGATGTTGGGGGAGGATTAGAATGGGATGGGGCTGGGAGAGTAAAATGGAGAGGGGAAAAATATTTTGTGTGGGAGGGATGAAAAATCTACAATTGGCCGGGTATTGGGAGAGTAAGTGGGGATTGAGGATGGAGGGGTAAAATTTGTGTGGATGAAATAAGAATGAGGAAAGAGCAAAAGGAGAAAGATTAGTATGTTAAAGCAGATGTAGAGAGAGAGGATGGAAAGAAAACTAGAAGAGAGAAGAAAGGACAAATGGACAGCAGACGATGGAGAGTTAGCAGAAAACATGAAGAAACCAGAAGAAAGTGGCTGGAGCAATTGCAACTGAAAAAAAATGCACAAAAGGTAGAAAGATATCTCTTTATTTTGAATTTATTAACTGGAATATGAAAGCTCTGGGAAATGTGCATCATTAACGTCTGCGCTTTGTTTGGTACAAGAGGAAATTGATTTATAGTTTTATTTCTACAGTGTTGTTGTACATTCCAAGTTTGGCTTTTGGGGTTCCCAGTTTAATTATTGCCTTCCTGTTTCTAAATTGCGATTCCTTGTTTGGTGATGGTCTATGTTCTGCATGTGTAATTGAGCTGAGGTATTCTGTTTATGTAATTCCTATTTGACATTGCCACTTGTTCTCTTTCCCCAGTATTCTCTGAAATGTACTGGTTTAATATTTGCAGTGTGTCCTTTTGATAGGTAGGGTCTGGTGCTTTGTGAGTCCTGGTAATGCTGTCAGGATACAGCGGGTTTGCTATGGGTTCTAAATGGGCAGCGTTTGTAGTAGTTCCTAATGTGCCTGGCGGTTGGCACTGGATTATAGTAATGTAGAAATCTTTTAGTCTTTCTTTATCCATACACTCATTAAGAGACATGTTTACTAAAAGTTAGTGAATGGTAACATTATGCAAATATTTATGCAAATAAGACCACTTATGCAAATGAGGCCCCGCACCGAGTCTCCGCACATGGCCCCGCACCCCCCTTGGGCCGCCCCTGCATGCATCGACTCAAGAGTCAGAAGATGCACTCCTTGGTGCCTTCCGGCCGGGAGGCCTGGAACCTGGATGCCCTCGGTAGGAAGTGCTTCCAGGGCTCTATGCTTGCTTGTCGAGTCCAGACCTACCAGCTCTATATGGGCATGTATCTCCGAGACCTGGCAAAAGAAATTGCCGGGTTCTCTGCTGGTCTCTCCGAGGAACCTTTGCAGAGGTTCCAGGCCTTGTCCACTGGTATTCGAGAGTGCTCAAAGTTTATCTCTCGAGCAGCCTACAATGGCTTCGAAGCATCGGCTCAAGTAGCCGGAGCCGGCATCGGTGCCCGCTGACAGGCTTGGCTTCAGTCATCCGACCTCGAGCCATGGGTACAGGACAAGTTGGTTGATGTCCCCTGCAGAGGTGAAAACCTCTTTGGCAAGCCCATGGCTGAAAAGGCTGCACAGATCGAGACAGAGACTCTGACCTGGACTAGGCTGTCCAGAAAAACCTCCGCCCCTTCTCAGAAGAAGAAGGGCTCGGAGAAAAAGCCCTTTTACCCGAGGAAGGCAGCTGCCTATAAACAATACCCTCATTATCAGGCCTCAGCAGCTCCCCAACAGGGTCAGCAGGCCAAGGGACGGGGTAATGGGTCCCGTAGGCAGCAGGCCCCCAAGCCCACAACACCGGCCCCTGCTCAGCAGGGTGGGGGTTTTTGACTCCATCTGCATAGCCTCTTCCCCTCCGCTGGTTTCTCTCAGCACAGGAGGCCGGCTGATCCACTTTGCCCACAGGTGGTCAGCCATCACATCAGATACCTGGGTGCTTCAAATAGTTCAAAAAGGCTATCTTCTACACTTTCACCAGGTACCTCCCTCCTACTTTCCAGGGGAGCCTCCACGACTCCCTCTGCACAGGGACTTACTCCTTCAGGAGTTAGCAAGTCTTCTTCAGGAACAGGCTGTGGAACCGGTGCCCCACCACCTGAGAGGTCAAGGCTTTTATTCCAGGTACTTTCTGATACCAAAACGAACAGGAGGCCTCAGACCCATCCTGGACTTGCGAAACCTCAACAAGTTCCTGGCAAGGGAAAAGTTCAAGATGCCTACCCTTGGAATCCTGCTGCCCTACCTCCAGCAGGGAGACTGGCTATGCTCCTTAGATCTGAAGGATGCCTATACTCACATCCTTATTCATCCAGACCACAGACAATATCTCAGGTTTGTTGTGGGAGGAAATCATTACCAGTACAGAGTACTGCCCTTTGGCCTATCCTCCGCCCCCAGGGTGTTCACCAAATGCCTAGCAGTGGTGGCGGCCTATCTAAGACTTCAAGACCTTTTTGTATTTCCATACCTGGACGACTGGCTCATCAGGGCCCAGTCTTCCCAAGAGGCCACTCATCGCACTGTGACTCTGCTCCAGCACTTGGGCTTTGTCATAAACTTCGCAAAGTCCACTTTGCTCCCCTCTCAAAATCTCAAATTCATCGGCGCAAGGTTGAGCACACTTCAGGCGCGGGCCTTCCTGCCTCTAGACAGAGCACACGGGCTCATGGATCTCGCCAGCCACTTTCGCAGCAATTCCCTGGTCTCTGCCAGGCAATTTCTGAGACTGCTCGGCCATATGGCTTCCACGGTCCATGTGACCCCCAATGCCCGCCTGAACATGCGACCTGCTCAGTGGTGCCTTCGCACTCAATGGCATCAGGCCACGGGGAGCCTGGCAGACTCAGTACAGGTATCCGACCTGCTGGTCTCTTCTCTGCGGTGGTAGCTTCATCTGCCAAACCTGGTGCTGGGAGTGGATTTTCAATCTCCTCCGCCTTCTCAGGTGCTGACAACCGATGCTTCTCTCCTGGGTTGGGGAGCACATTGCCAAGGGACATGTACTCAAGGCCTCTGGACTGCTTGGGAGTCTGCTCGGCAGATAAACTTCCTGGAGCTCAGAGCCATCCGCCTAGCTCTGAGAGCCTTCTCCCACCTCACTTCTCACCAGTCTGTGCTGGTCCAGACGGACAATCAAGTTGCAATGTTCTACGTGAACAAACAAGGAGGCACAGGCTCCTTCCTTCTCTGTCAGGAGGCACAAAAACTGTGCTCTTGGGCCGTCCACCATGGCATCCTCCTCAAAGCTGTCTATCTCCCAGGTCAGGAAAATTACCTGGCAGACAAGCTGAGCAGGATCCTCCAACCACACGAGTGGAGATTGGATCCGTTGGTGGTTCAGCGTATCTTTCTCAAGTGGGGCCTCCCCACCATGGATCTGTTTGCCAGTCCTCTGAACCGGCAACTTCCCAGATTCTGCTCTCGGCAACCGCATCCTCTCAGATTAGCGGCGGATGCTTTTCTGATTCCATGGTCCACAGGCTTCTTGTATGCCTTTCCTCCCACACCACTGGTGTCTTGCACGCTCTTCAAGGTTCTCAGAGACAGAGCCTCGATGATCCTCGTGGCTCCCCCGTGGCCGAGACAGCCTTGGTTCCCGCTTCTGATGCAGCTGGCGGTGGACACTCCTCTTCCTCTGGGGTTTCAACCCGATCTCCTGTCACAGGATCAGGGGACTCTCCTACACCCCAACCTCCGGTCCCTTCATCTGATGGCCTGGCTGCTGAAAGGGTAGTCCTTGCTCCCCTCCTGCTGCCTCGGGAGGTGGAAGAGGTCGTCTTGGCCTCCAGGCGGCCCTCCACCCGGAAGTCCTACGCTGTTAAGTGGCGTCGGTTCTGCGTGTGGTGTGCTCAGCAGTCTGAGAATCTCTTCTCCTGCTTGGTGGCAGTGGTCTTGCAATATTTGCTTTACCTCTCCAATCTGGGCCTTAAGTCCAACTCTGTCAGGGTCCACCTCAGTGCTCTCTGCGCATCACGCACCGGTGGATGGCAGGCCTCTTTCCAACCACCCTTTGGTGGCTCGTTTTCTCCGAGGCCTCCTTCTCCTTAAGCCTCCTTTGCGCCCACCAGCCCCTGAATGGGATCTAAATGTGGTCTTGCAGCGGATTACCTGTCCGCCCTTTGAACCTATGGCTACCTGCCCTCTTCGTTTTCTTTCCTGGAAAACCTTGTTTTTGGTAGCCCTTACCTCTGCTAGGCGCGTTAGTGAACTGCAGGCCCTAGTGTCTGATCCTCCTTACACTAGGTTCTACAGGAATAGGGTAGACTTACGGACTCACCCTAAGTTTCTTCCAAAGGTGGTTTCTCCTTTTCATCTCAACCAGGAGGTGGTTCTTCCGACCTTCTTTCCCAGGCCGCACGCCAGCCGGGCTGAAATGGTCTTGCATACCCTGGACTGTAGGAGGGCCTTGTCCTTCTACCTTGACCGTACACGGGAGCATAGGAGGGCTGTTCAGCTCTTCGTTTCTTTTGACCCCAATAAGTTGGGGCTACCTGTCTCCAAGCGTACTTTGTCCATATGGGTTGCTGACTGTATCGCTTGGGCTTATGGGGCAGCCGGCCTCTCGTTGGAGGGTCGTGTCACGGCTCATCGTGTTAGGGCGAAGGCTGCGTCAGTGGCTCATCTCCGCTCTGTTCCGTTGGCAGACACCTGCCGGGCCGCTACTTGGTCTTCAAACCAGACTTTTGCGGCCCATTACTGCCTGGAGAGGGAGTCCCGCAGGGACAGTGCTTTCGGTCAGGCAGTCCTCCATAATCTCTTTGAGGTTTAGGCAACTCCTACCCTCCGGCCCTGGTGTTGGGCTACCGGTCGGGGGCGTTTTCAGAGAAGATTCCTACCTTCTGTGCTACTGAGCTAAAGGGAGCTCATTTTTCCGCTTGAGTTCTCCGGTAGCCTTAAGCTAGGGAGTCCCATATGTGAGGACTGACTTCCTGCTTGGTCCTGGAGAAAGAGTAGTTACTCACCTGTAACAGGTGTTCTCCAGGAGCAGCAGGAATCAGTCCTCACAACCCTCCCTCCTCCCCTTGGAGTTGCAGTCCTATCATTTCGTTTTTGCTAATTTTTTTGCAGTCTTTTAGCTATGTCATCAGACTGAGCAAGATGGCACCCTTGGGCGGGAAGGGGACCGCGCATGCGCGCTGCAATTCCCAAAAGCTTTCTTTGAAAGCTGGGGAAATTGCTCCGCGAGGGCTCCGTCGGCGCCGACGTCACCATATGTGAGGACTGATTCCTGCTGCTCCTGGAGAACACCTGTTACAGGTGAGTAACTACTCTTTTGGGTTGTTCTTCCCTAGGTGCATAACCTTGCACTTGTCCACATTAAATTTCATCTTCCATTTTGATGCCCAGTCTTCCAATTTATCAAGATCCTCTTGCAATTTTCCACAATCCTCTTGGGTTTTAACAACTTTAAATAGTTTTGTGTCATCTGCAAATTTGATAACCTCACTCATTATTCCCCTTTCCAGGTCATTTATGAATATGTCAAAAAGCAGCGGACCCAGCGCAGATACCTGGGGTACACCACTATTCCCCTTTCTCCATTGGGAAAATTGGCCATTTAGCCCTACCCCTCTGCTTTCTGTCTTTTAACCAGTTCCTGATCCACAGTAGTACACTGCCTCCTATCCCATGACTCTTTAGTTTTGCTAAAGGTCTCTGATGAGGGAATTCAGTAAGAGTCCATTTGAGTGCTATTGCAGCATCCCTTAAACCTCTCAATGGACATCCTATTTCCTTTCATCCTCTTATTGCAAGATTCATGAGAGGCCTTCTTTTAACCAAACCTCCCATTAGACCACCTCCAGTGGCATGGGATTTGAATTTGGTTCTTGGCCAGCTTATGAAGCCACCCTTTGAACCCTTAGCCACTACCTCCTTGAAATTCCTTTCCTGGAAGGTTATTTTTCTCATTGCAGTCACCTCCGCTCGCCGTATCAGTGAGCTGCAAGCCTTGGTGGCTAATCCTCCTTATACAAGGTTCCATCATGACAAGGTAGTCCTCAGGACTAATCCACACTTTATGCCTAAAGTGGTCTCACCTTTTCACCTGAACCAGGAGGTGTATTTACCTGTCTTTTTTCCAGGACCTCATGCATCAAGTGCAGAGAGGAATCTTCATACCCTGGATTGTAAGAGAGCACTTGCTTTTTCTCCAGGACCAAGCAGGAAGTCAGTCCTCACATATGGGTGACGTCGGCGCCGACGGAGCCCTCGTTCGGAGCATTTCCCCAGCTTTACATGGAATTTCAATCCATAGAGATTCTACAGCAAATTTTGTTTCTTGCAAAACTTTAATCCTTTCTGACTCAATGCCCTCTCTAACATAGAGCGCAACCCCTCCACCAATTTGATCAGCTCTATCATTACGATATAGTTTGTACCCAGGTATCACTGGTTGTCCTCCTTCCACCATGTCTTTGATATTCTAATCATATCTAACCTTTCATTTAATGCTATATATTCTAATTCTCCCATCTTATTTTTTAGACTTCTAGCATTTGCATACAAGCATTTTAGAGACTGTATTTTATTCATATTAATTTGGCTATTGGTAGACATGGGTAATTTGGGATCTTTAAGCTCTGTCTGTTCCATACTCGAGGGCATTTGGGCTACTTTACTCTTTTTTTGGAACCTCTCTGCTTTTGGTATTATCCTTCAAGGATACATTCTTCCGAACCATCTGCTCTTGGGCGACTGTCGGCTTTCCCCTATTATCTAGTTTAAAAGCTGCTCTATCTCCTTTTTAAAGGTTAATGCCAGCAGCCTGGTTCCATCCCGGATAAGGTGAAACCCATCCTTTTGGAAGAGCCCCTCCTTTCCCCAGAATGTTCCCCAGTTCCTAACAAATCCAAAACCCTCATCTCTGCACCATTGTCTTATCCACGCATTGAGACTCCGGAGCTCTGCCTGCCTTTTGGGTCCTGCGCGTGGAACGGGAAGCATTTCGGAGAACGCTACCCTGGAAGTTCTGGATTTCAACTTCCTACCTAAAAGCCTAAATTTGGCCTCCAGAAGCTCCCTACCACATTTTCCTATGTCATTTGTACCGACATGTACCAAGACAGCAGACTCCTACCCAGCACTGTCTAAGACCTTATCTAGGTGGCGCTTCAGGTCTGCTACCTTCACACCAGGCAGGCATGTTACCAGGCGATCCTCACGTCCACCAGCCACCCAGCTATCTACATGCCTAATGATCGAATCACCAGCTATAACGGCTGTCCTAACCCTTCCCTCATGGGCACATGGCCCTAGAGAAACTTCCTCTGGAGGACAGGTCCTAGTTACAGGATCACTTCCTGCCACACCAGGATGATGCTCTCCTGTCACGTGACCTCTCTCCTCCATGGCAACGGGGATGCTGCCAGACTGGAGGTGGGACTTCAGAACTATATCCCTGTAGGTCTCGTTTATGTACCTCTCTGACATATTCATAAATGACCTGGAAAAGGGAATAACAAGTGAGGTTATCAAATTTGCAGATGACACAAAACTATTTAAAGTTGTTAAAACCCAAGAGGATTGTGGAAAATTGGAAGAGGATCTTGATAAATTAGAAGACTGGGCATCAAAATGGCAGATGAAATTTAATGTGGACAAGTGCAAAGTTATGCACCTAGGGAAGAACAACCCAAACTATGATTACACGATGCAAAGTTCCACATTAGGAACTACCACCCAGGAAAAAGATTTAGTCGTCATTATGGATAACATGTTAAAACCCTCGGCCCAGTGTGCAGCGACGGCCAAGAGGGCAAATAGAATGCTAGGTATCATAAGGAAAGGAATGGAAAATAAAACAAAATATTTTATAATGCCTCTATATCGTTCCATGGTGAGACCGCACCTTGAATATTGTGTGCAATTCTGTTCGCCGTATCTTAAAAAGGATATAGCGTTATTAGAAAAGATTCAGAGAAGAGCCACCAAAATGGTAAAGGGGATAGAAGGATACTCCTATGAAGAAAGGCTAAAAAGGTTAGGGGAAGGGGTAAACGTAGATCGATTGTTTGTTATCAGAATATAGAAAGACTAGGGGCTTGATGGACCTTGGTCTGACCCAGTATGGCATATCTTATGTTCTTATGACATTACCAGTACAGGGTTCTACCCTTTGAACTGGCTTCTGCCCCAAGAGTCTTCACAAAATGCATGGCAGTAGTAGCAACATTCCTGAGAACTCTGGGAATATTTGTCTTCCCCTACTTAGACGACTGGCTCATCTGAGCATCAACAGCTCCAGAAGCCAGTTTCGCTCTCTCTCGCACAATGCAAATCCTGCAGTACCTGCGACTGGTCATAAACCTCCCAAAATCTCTAGAGTTCATAGGGGCTCGTCTAGACACAAGGCAGTCAAAGGCTTTTCTGCCACAACCACGTTGTCTTCAAATACTCCAGCTGGCCTCTCAAGCAGCTATGAAAACTCTGCTAACTGCTCGAGAAATGCTTCAGCTGCTGGGGCATATGGCATCCACTGTCCATGTGGTTCCCTATGCTCGCCTTCACATGCGAGCAGCCCAGTGGACCCTAACCTCTCAGTGGACACAGGCCTCGGGTCGCTTAATGGACAAAATCAGAAACTCAACACATCTCATTTCGTCCCTACAGTGGTGGCAATAGCTGGAAAACATTCTCGTAGGCTCTCCCTTCCAGCAGCCACTACACCAAGCCACCTTGACAACAGATGCGCCCAAGTTAGGCGGGGGGGGGGCTCACTTGGACAATCTCTCCACTCAGGATCTCTGGACCCAGCAAGAGGCTTTTCTTCACATAAACCTCCTGGAACTCAGAGCCATCTTTTGTGCTCTTCAAGTATTTCAGGCCCACCTCAGCTACGAGACAGTTCTGGTCCAGACCGACAATCAAGTAGCCATGTTCTATGTGAACAAACAGGGTGGGATGGGGTCTTTACTGTTGTGCAACAAGGCTCTATGCCAGAGATCTTCAAATACACCTACTAGCGGTGTATCTTCTAAGCACGCAAAATCTCTTGACAGACAAACTCATTCGAGTACTGCTGCCACATGAGTGGTCTCTTCATCCAGAGCAAATTGCTTGGATATTTCAGATCTGGTGAACTCCAGATATGGACCTCTTTGCAAGTCCTCAGAATGCCAAACTTCCCCGGTTCTGTTCCAGATTTTCGGCTCAGAGCTGTCAGACAAGGGATGCCTTCCACCTCCACTGGGGTCATGACTTCCTCTATGCCTTCCCACCCATTCCCCTCATTCCCAGAACGCTGCTCAAGCTTCAGAGAGACAGGGGCCATATGATCCTCAGCCCCACGCTGGCCACGACAACCGTCGTATCCTCTGCTTCTATGTCTCTCTCAAGCCAGACCTCTGGAGTTGGGATGTGCTCCAGATCTTCTTTCCCAGGAGAACGGGACGCTATTGCACCCAAATCCTCAGTCTCTAGACCTCAGGGCGTGGCTCCTGAGATCCTAGAATTCCAGGATATCAACCTTTCTCAACAGGTAAAGGATATCCTTTTGGCTTCAAGAAAACCTTCCACAAGGCAGGCCTATGTCTTTAAATGGAAAAGGTTCTCTATTTGGTGTTCAAAAAAGGAACTTAATCCCTTTTTGGTGTCAGTGGAGGCATTACTGGAGTATCTCCTCCATTTGTCATCCTCTGGTCTTAAGACCAATTCAGTAAGAGTCCATCTTAGTGCCATTGCAGCTTTCCACAAGCCCTCAGATGGACAGCCTGTTAACTCTCATCCACTTGTAGCAAGATTTATGAGAGGTCTACTGTTAACAAAATCTCCCATTAAGCCACCACCTGTGACATGGGATTTGAATCTTGTCCTTGGGCAGCTCATGAAACCACCCTTCGAACCCTTAGCCACTACATCTCTGAAGTTTCTTTCTTGGAAAGTAACCTTCCTAATTGCTCTCACTTCTGCAAGACATATGAGTGAGCTACAGGCTTTAGTGGCTGATCCTCCTTATACAAGGTTCCACCATGATAAAGTAGTCCTTAGGACTCATCCTCACTTCATGCCAAAGGTGGTTTCGCCTTTTCATTTAAACCAATCAGTTTACCTTCCTGTATTCTTTCCTAGGTCTCATGCCTCCAATGCAGAAAGGAATCTACACACTCTAGATTGTAAAAGAGCCTTGGCTTTTTACCTTCAGAGAACTAAGCAACATAGAAAGTCTTCCCAGCTTTTTGTTGCCTTTGACTCTAGTCATCTTGGACTACATGTTTTGAAGCAAACTTTGTCTAAATGGATTGGGAATTGCATATCCTTTGCAAATGAGAGTAAGGGACTTTCTCTCGAAGGTCATGTCACAGCTCACATATAAGAGCAATGGCAGCCTCTATGGCTAACCTTCACTCTGTGTCCATTGACAACATTTGTAGAGAAGCCACTTGGGCTTCGGTGCACACCTTTGCAGCCCACTACTGCTTAGACAAGGACTCCCGTCAGGATGCCTCGTTTGGCCAGGCTGTTCTCCAGCATCTCTTTCAGACTTAGAACAACTCCTACCCGCTGTCCCGAGTTTCGATGCCAGAGATCCATGGGAGGAAGCATGACCCATCTCAACCTGGGTTTTGCAGCTTTCTGGGGTCATCTCCCTGGCACCTCCTAGCTGGGGAGTCCCCATATGTGAAGACTACATTCCTGCTTGTTCCTGGAGATAGCGTAGTTACTCACCTGTAACAGGTGATCTCCGGGAACAGCAGGAAGTTAGTCTTCAGAACCCACCCACCTCGCCTAGGAGTTGTCTCTCTCTCTCTCCTCTCCTTTGTCTCAGCTTTAAAACTCAACTGTAGAGAGATAGTTGGGAAAGGCGGGAAGGCAGCACGCAGGCGCTGTGGGATGCTCCCAAAAGCTTTCTAATTGGACGCTGGGGATCGTTCCCGCGCAGGCTCCGTCGGTACCGACGATACCCATATGTGAGCACTAAATTCCTGCTGTTCTCGGAGATCACCTGTTAAAGGTGAGTAACTATGGTTTTTCTCCATTAATGGAAACTGAAGTGGCCTTAGACCAGAACAGAGTGCCCGATGTACACAGTGTTCCAGGCATTGCCAAACGATCTCAAAACAGAAAACTGTTGCTACTTGGAGAATCCATTATCAAGAGCATTAACTTGGGAACATAGTTCAAAGGACAGAAGGTCAAGTGCCTCTCAATATCTTCAACTAAAAGGAATGCAAATCAAATTGTAATGAAGTCAGAGAGGAAAGTAAGGATTCTCATGGAACAAGCAGGAAGTCAGTCCTCACTTATGGGTGATGTCGGCACCGATGGAACCCGTGCAGAGCAATTCCCCAGCTTTCAAAGAAAGCCTTTGAGATTGCTGCCATGCATGCGTGGTCCTCTTCCCGCCCAAAGGTGCCATCTTGCTCAGTCTCCCTTTTTCCACAGAGCCCTTCAGATGCACATCCTCATCCCTTCTAAAAAGTTTTTTCTTTCTGGCCTTTTGGCCCTTTTTTCTGGTAGCACGGGTCCTCTCCCATCCTCCCCGTCACCCCTGCTCCGACTGTGGGCCAGGGGATGCCCTTTTTTCTCCTTTAGTGTTCTTTTCCCTTTGGGCCCTTGACGCTCCCTTTTTTCCCAACTGCCTTTTGCCACAATGGCCACCGGCTTCAAGAAATTGACAGATGCTCCAAGAATATGTCGCTCATGGACACCCACTATTGTCTGCAGTGTCTGGGGGCCAACCACAACCTGGAGCTCTGCTCGCTCTGTAAGAAAATGTCCACTAAGGCCTTCCTAAGCCATAAGCAAATGTCTGACCCACTGATCCACCACTTGCAGGGTCCCCCACAGTGACCCCGCACCCCAGGCATCACTCTGATCAGAGTATGCAAGAGGTGGAATGGCGAAAGACGACGACTATCTTGAAGTTGCTGTCAGGGGCTTCGGACAAGCGTGTACCGTCTCGCGCTTGTTCCCTTAACCTCCTTGGCATTCCCGAGAGTCAGACAAGGAGAGTCCTGTCAGCTGGCACTGGAGCGCAGCGTTTCTGCCTTCCTAGCTGCCCAGCAGTCGCTTTTACCCAGCACGGCTGGCTCACACCTCGAGACTGAGAGTCCCTCGTCGGGGGTCACGAAAACTGCCTTGGAAACCCATGAGAGAGTCAGTGCCTCCAACTTCAAGCGGGCCTCGGCCACTGAGCGCGGGGATCAGCCCGACTCCAAGTTCTCCTCGGACCTCTCGGGCTGGGAATTGGATGGGGACACATCCCCTGAAACCCGCACCCATAGGGACCTTTCTTTTGACCCATCCCCTCTCACCTCGCAAATGTGGTCGCCCACCGAAGACTACACCTTCTTGGTGTTTGTGTGGGATATGGCTCGAGCCCTCAATCTGCCCACACAGACCGAGTTAGAGCCGAGGGTAGAGGAACTCGACATCTTGCAATATGAGTCTCCCCCTAGGGAGTCTTACGATCCCAGTACCGTCCATCCTGACCCAGTTGCTCCTCCATATGTGGGAAGCACCTGCCTCGGTCCCTATTGTCAGTAAAAGACTTGATGCCATGCAAAGGGTCCAGCATGGCCTGGGATTCCGGAAGACTAATTTTTCCCATACCTCCATGGTAGTTGAATCCACGATGCGGAAGCAGAAGAGCCTGAAGTTGCACTCGTCAGTCCCGTCTGGTAGGGAATCCCATGCCCTCGACGCCCTCGGGGGCAAGGCATACCAGGATGCCATGCTGGCATGCTGCATCCAGTTTTACCAACCGTATATGGAGATGTTCCTTCACTACCTTGCTAAAGAGCTTGGCGGTTTCTCCATGGCCTCTGAGGCAAATGTCTCCTCAGATTTCAGACCCTTCTGAGATCGGTTGCGGACTGCTCGAAATACCTTTCCCGCGCCGCATATGATGGGTTCGAGTCTTCCGCCTGTGTGGCAGTGGGCGGCATCGTAGCCCGGCGTCAAGTATGGCTCCAGTCTTCAGACCTGGAGCAATGGGTCCAGGAGAATCTCTTGGATGTCCCCTGCCTCGGCGAACAACTGTTTGGCAAGCCCATGGAGGACAAGACAGCTGAGATCGAGACAGAGTTCATGACCCACACCCGTCTCTTGTAAAACCTCTTCTTTTCCACGGAAGAAACAACACAGCAAGAAACCTTTCTTCCAGAGTCAGGGGCTCCCTTACCAGCGATACCCACCCTATCCGCCTGTCCCAGCACTGACGCCCAGCAGCCAGGGCAAAGGAGGCATTCAGGGTCACTGGAAACTGAAAGGGCCCAAAGCTCAACCACTGGTGCCGCCCCAGCTAGCCCCGGGTTTTGACACCAAGTGCATAGCCCCTCGTCTCCCGGTGGCACTTCCATCTGTGGGAGGGCGTCTATCCCTTTTTGCCGCTGAATGGGCAGCCATTACATCGGACACCTGAGTCCTAAAGGTAATCCGGGATGGTTATCATCTTCGTCTGGACAGACTCCTTCCTCCCTTCTCCTCAGTGGAACCTGCTCGGCTTCCCTCGCACCAGGCTTGCATACTGCAAGAGCTGATCAACCTCAGTCAACAGGCGGTCGAGAGAGTTCCACTGCACCTCCGAGGTCAGGGGTTTTACTTTCGGTAACTTCCTCGATCCAAAGAGGACGGGAGGCCTGTGCCCCATCCTCAACCTCCGGAATCTGAACAAATTTCTGGTGCAGGAGAAGTTCAGGATGCTATCGCTTGGTGTCCTGCTGCCCTTTCTCCAGCGGGGCAATTGGCTATGCTCTTTGAATCTGAGACGTTTACTCGCACACTCTGGTCCACCCCAAGCACAGGAAGTACCTGCGCTTCAGAGTGCAAGGGAAGCACTTCCAATACAGAGTGCTTCCTTTCGGGCTCGCATCTGCCCCGCATGTCTTCACGAAATGTCTGTCAGCAGCCACAGCCCACCTCCGGCTACAGGGCATATCCATCTTACCCTTACCTGGATGACTGACTCATCACAGCACATTGGCAGAGGATGCTCACCTCTCGGCGTCGCGCACGGTCCTCCTCCTTGAGCGCCACGGTTTCCTAATCAACTACTCCAAGTCCCACTTAGAGCAAGTGCAGATCCAGGAGTTCATTGGCGCGCTTCTCGACATGGGATGGGCGACTGCCTTCCTTCCTCGAGCGCTCGTGGAGCGGCTCCGCACTCTGGCCACAGAGGTCCAATGCCGGTCCAGAGTCTTGGCGTGGACCATCTTGCATCTTCTGGGGCACATGGCCTCGACAGTCCATGTCATCTCCCATGCAAGCGGCCCAATGGTGCCTCAGTGCACAGTGGACGCAAGCCTCGGGTCGCCTCCAGGATCCCGTGTCAGTCTCCCACAGTCTCTCCAGTTCCCTGGATTGGTGGCTGAACCCCCAAAGCCGCCTTCGGGGCATGCCCTGCCAGACCCGACAACACAAGCTCATCTTGATGATGGAGGCCTCACTGTTGGGCTGGGGGGGCCCACTGTGGCAACCTCCGTACTCAGGGGCGGTGGTCACTGGAGGAATCTCGGCAGCAGATCAACCTGCTCGAGTGGTCCGGCTGGCCCTGAAGGTCTTTGAGTACCACCTGTGAGGCAAGTCGGTGCTTGTGCAAACAGACAACAAGGTCGCGATATTCTACATAAACAAGGAGGGGGAGGAGTATGGGCTCCCGCCTCCTCTGTCGGGGGGCAGTCCTCCTCTGCTCTTTCGCCGTATGCCGGGGCATGACCCTGAGAGTGGTATACCTTCTAGGTCAGGACACTGTCCTTGTGGACAGACTCAGCAGGCTTCTTCGCCCACATGAGTGGCGCCTGAGTCCAGAGGTGCTTCTCCACCTGTTCCACCACTGGGGGACTTCTTCCTTAGACCTGTTTGCCAGCTCAGCGAACACACAGCTTCCCCGCTTTTGCGGGCTGATACCACACCCGAGCAGATTAGCCCCAGACACGTAACTCCTGGACTGGACCGCCGGGCTTCTGTATGCGTTCCCTCCCACTCCTCTCATTGCGAGGACCCTCCACAAAATTCAGCGGGACCGAGCCTCTATGATCTTCGTGGCCTCGACAGCCCTGGTTCCCGCTTCTGCTCCGGCTCTCATTGGAACCTCTCGTCCCCCTGGGCAGTACCCTGTGTCTGCTAACACAGGAGGAGGGACGGGTGCCCCACCCAAACCTTGTATCGCTATCCCTGACAGCCTGGCGGCTGAACAAGTGTCTTTAGCCGCGCTGCACCTCCCAATGGAGATCAAGGAAGTCCTTTCTCGCGTCGAGGAAGGACTCGATGAGACAGGCCTATGCCCTGAAGTGGCGGTGCTGCTCGGACTGGTGCTCCAGCTCAACCCATTCTCCTGCTCTACCTGGTGGGTTCTCCAGGTGGGACTGAAATCCAATTCAGTCCGAGTTCACCTGAGCGCCATCTCAGCCAATCACTTCCCCATTGAAGGTAAGCCCCTCTCGGGCCAGCCTCTGGTCTCCCGCTTCATGCGGGGCCTCCTACTTTCCAAACCCCCCGTCCGGCCTCCACTGGCGGAGTGGGATCTGATCGTCGTGCCCATGCAGCTGACATAGCCGCCCTTTGAGCTGATGGCGATGTGCTCGCTTCGGCACCTCTCCTGGAAGGTAGTCTTCCTGGTGGCGCTCACCTTGGCCCGGCGGGTCAGCGAGCTGCAAGCCCTCATGGCTGCGGCTCCCTACACAAGGTTCTACGGGAACAGAGTGGTCCTTCGAACTCACACCAAGTTCCTACTGAAAGTTGTCTCGGATTTCCATCTCAACCAAGAGATCGTCCTACCGACTTTCTTTCCAAGACCCCATGCCGACCAGGCATCGGCGGTCCTTCATACGCTCGACTGCAAGAGGGCTCGCAGTCTGGGTGGCGGACTGCATCGCCTTCGTTCAGGCAAAGGCTGGGGCCCCGCTGGATCGCTGAGTCATCACATACAGCGTCCGTGCCAAGGCAGCGTTGGTGACTTCACTGTGCTTAGTGCCTCTGACAGATATTTGCCGGGCTGCGACCTGGTCTTCAGCGAATACCTTCGCTTCACATTATTGTCTGGAGAGGGAGTCCCGCCTGGACATTGCTTTCAGCCAGGCTGTACTCCAGAATCTGTTTGGGGTATAAGCAACTCCTGCCCTCTGACCATTCTTCTGCAACTACCGAGAGCTTGGCCCAAGAGCCCGAGGACTTGGGCTTCTTCGGTCATCGATTTCTGCTCACAGCCTCGCGGAGGTGTTTTTGGCTTGCAGGTTTCGGTAGCCTTTAGCTAGGGAGTCCCATAAGTGAGGACTGTCTTCCTGCTTGTTCCTGGAGAAAGCGTAGTTACTCACCTGTAACAGATGTTCTCCTGGAACAGCAGGAATCAGTCCTCGCTACCCTCCCACCTCCTCTTAAGAGTTGCCATTTTTGTTTTTCTTCTCTTGCTATCTGCTGAGTAGGGCTCTAGCTATGGGACCTGACTGAGCAAGATTGCACCTTGGGCAGAAAGAGGACCACATATGCATGGCAGCAATCCCAAAAGCTTTATTTGAAAGCTGGGGAATTGCTCCACGCAGGCTCCATCGGTGCCAGCGTCACCCATAAGTGAGGGCTGATTCCTGCTGTCCCTGGAGAACATCTTACAGGTGAGTAACCATACTTTCTAAAATTAGTCTAGCTATCCTTCTGGATAGTAAGTGGAGTAAAGGAGTAGCCTAGTGGTTAGAGCACTGGCTTGGTAACCAAGAGACCAGGGTTCTGATTCCTACTAGCACTCCTTGAAACCTTGGGCAAGTTACTTAACCTTCCATTGCCTTGAAAGAAAGACCTGTCAATCTACTTCCAGACACATTGCCAAGAAAACCCAGGAACTGCTGGGTTGCCAGGAGTCAGCACTGATTTGAAGACACACATTGCATGTTTGCATCCATCTAGAAACAAATGATCTGGTTAGAAACAGTACCTTTTCAATGCAAAGAGTCTTCCACATTTTGGGAAAGAGACTTAACCTACTGTCAATACGCTAGCATTTGCAGAAGTTCTACCTGTTCATGGTAAGGGAAAAGAGGCTGAATTGCACAACTAGTTTTATTACATGGCTCCTAACTTCCTGTAAACAAAGTTTGTGATAAAGAAGCTTATCATAGCTCAGGAAGGAGCTATAGAAAAGGTGAAGTGACTCTGAACAAGCAACCTGTCAGTTCTGGTAGAAATATGAAAACAGAATTTTGCCATAAAAGACTACCAGTCCCAGAATGCACCAGGTTTCCAACAGCCATTAGAGGAGCTGAAGTGAGGAAACGTGTGTTCAATCAGGAGGGCTATGAGGTAATCCCTAAGCACTCATCTCAAAGGGCAGAGCCTGATTCAGCACAGCTGCGCTGTGTTAGGGAGGAGCACTCATCTAAGCAGAATAAGAGTAGAGTTTATTCTACAGATGACCATCTTCATGATCACCTTGGATATCCAGAGAATTATCCTCAGTTTCATCTGAAGGATTATCAGAAGCAGAAGCCAAACCGGACGGACAGAGAGGGAAAGAGACCCTCTGGAAGAAAGAGGAGAAAAGCCTTTGAGAGGTCTAGAAGAGTCCAAAGCAGTACGTATACTGGGAGGCATTTCAAGGGCCAGCATACACCATTGGACTGGAGAAAGCCAGAACTGGACTACATACTGGCCAGGCTATATAGAGAGGAACTCTAGCAGCAATGGAAGCTCAGGTATGAACACTGATCTATGCCCTAGCTATAACCTTGAAAGACAGCAGGGAAACAAGTATTTTCCTGAAAATGTTCCATTGAGAGATTCATCTGTGCCAATCCATGATATTGAACCCATGCTTGTTGAACAAGGGGGAATAATAGCAGATGAGGATCCTGTTTATATGGACTGTTCTCTATCCAAACTCCGTTGGTAACTTTCTGTTATAAAGTACAGCAACCATCACAAAGAAATAAATTTTGTTCTTTAATCTACTCAGAAAAGCTCCTGAAGCAGGATTTGACCCACACAGTACAAAGCAAGCCAGCTAAGGGGTTTCAGCTGGATAAGTGCTAGCAATTAAGCCTTACCTAATTGCTTGTGAGCTAGGAGAGAATCACTTCTGTATCTATGTGGGAAGTAATCAGAAGTTAACCTGAAAAGAACAGTTTGTTTCTTGCTTTGTGGCTTTTCATTTGTTGTTTTCCTGATTTTGACTTTGTTTTTCCAAGTTAACACTGAAAGCAAGTAACCTAATTTATGTGCTACCAAGCATATCTGTATTGGGAGAAATAACCCCATAAATAAATATCTTATTGGCTTTACCCAAGAGCACAACTAAATTATTGTCAGCAGCTGTGTCTGGTGTGAATGAACTACATTGCCCACAATACCTTGCAAATCATATAGAAATATGCACTTGCCAAGAGTGTGAAGATTCTCACCCAGGCAGCCGTCTGACAAGTTTTAGAAATAATATATAAGTAGCTAAGGCAATAGATAGACAAGAGGCTATAATGTAATGATGGACTACATCTTTCTCCAGGAACAAGTAGGAAGTTGGTTCTCACATATGGATGACGTCGGTGCCGATGGAGCATGCACGGAGCATTTCCCCAGCTTTCAAAGAAAGCCTTTGGGACATGCTACCATGCATGTGTAGTCCCTGTCCTGCCCAAGAGTGCCATCTTGCTCAGTCTTCTTTTTTCTGCGGAGTCTAATGGACGTCTGTCCTGTTTCCCCAGAAAAATCATTGCTAATTATCCTAAGTTAATTTCCAGGTTTGTGTACTTGTTCCTCTTACTGCCTCGAACCTGCGCCGACTACAGCACTGTTCTCTGCTTCTTTTGGTTTTTTTTGGATCGAGGCTCGCCTCAAATGGCATTCGTGCCCTTTTTCATCCGGGGGTCATTGACCCCGGCTGGGTGTTCCTCCATCATGTCTCCCAGTGGGTTTAAAAAATGCAACCGCTGCAGTCAAACCATGTCAGTTATCGTCACCCATGCTGCCTGGGCCCAGACCATGACAGCACTTCCTGCAACCTGTGCCAGGCCTTGACACTTAAGACCAATAAAAAGAGAGGCTGTAACAAAATCTGTTGAGCAGCTACATGGTCCTCCATTCATGCCTCGCTGTAACTCAGACAGGGGCTGTAACAGACAGGAAAAACTGTTCCCTAGGTCTGACTTGCACTGGCCTCTCTAACGCTGAACTCCTCAGAATCCCGTGGCGGTGGCTCCTCTGAGAAGACCTCGGACCCCGAGAGAAAGAAGAAAAAAATCCTCGAAGTCCGCCGAGGTTGCACCGGAGACACCAGGTAAAACCGTCTGGAGGGATTCTGGCAGCTTCGAGAAGCACCCTACCAAGGTCCTCAAGAAGGATTCCTCGGCTGGCGGAGACCATATGAGGTTCTTCGAGACCGTAGTCCTCATTGAGGGTATACTCGCGAGAGTGCCGGCATCGGGCCCAAGATCCTCTGTGCCCATGCCAAAAGCTGCCGTAGCCTTTTGGCTTGGAAACCAGAATGGCTGCCTTGGAGCAGAACATCACTGCTATCCTGGCCCTTCAGCAAGCAATGATGGCTGGTTCGTCCGCATCATCTGTCCTGATGACTGAACCCCGACTGCGGGGGAGTCACCAGTCATTGAGCCGAGCTCCCAGTGCCATCTGCCTCAGGTAAGTCCTCGGCGCTGGTCGAGGTCTCGATCCATTCCTCGGGCATCCAATCCTCCCCAGTTAGTTTCTACGATTTGGACCCCAGGTCCTTCGGAGGTCGCTGGCCTCGACGTTATGAGTCGCAGGGCCTTGGACTCATCGTCACTTCTTAACTCCGAGTGGGAGACTTATGACGAGTTGTCCCCGGAAACCAAATGGCACCAAGATTCCCTCGGACCTATCTCCCTCGGCACCATTCTCCTCCGGAGGATGTGGCCTTCCATGACTTTGTCAAGGATATGGCCAGAGTCCCCTCGGTGCAAACCAAGATGGAGGAAGATCCACACACTGAGGAACTGGAGATTCTCCAGTATGAGTCTCCACCCAAAGAAACTCTCATGGTGCCCATGCAGCTTATCCTTGAGCAGCTGCTATTTAGAATGTGGGAGACGCCATGTACTGCATCTGGAAGGACCCTGTGTTCCACAAGCCCCAACTCCTACATAACTCCATGGTCGTTGAGTTAACCATGCAGAAACTTAAGAACCAGAAGACCCACTTCTCTGTCCCTCCAGGAAGGGATGCTAGAGCCCTCGATGACCCTGGGTGCAAGTGTTACTAGGGCTTCATTCTGGGTTGCCAGAGTCAAGCCTATGAACTGTACATAGGGATATACCTGAAGGCCCTAACCCAGATCTGGCACAAGTTTTGGAGAGTGGATGAGACGATTAGTAGATCGCGGCATTTTTTGGGTGATTTTGCATAACCACGGTTGCAGCACAGCCTGTTTAGGCTTGTCCTACCATTTTGTGGTCGAGAAGAGACTTTTACAGTTTTGACCAATGAGAGACTTGCTATTGCCCTTTACCCCTGATGAAGTTTTATTAAACGAAACACGGCCTGTGTCGGGTGGGCAGCATCCATTGGTATTGTAAATAAAAGCCTCTTTTAAGTACATGCAATTTGTTCTTTCCTTGGATACATCACGTTTCTCTACTGTGAACTGTTTCTGACGTGACGTTTTGCTCTTAGTTGGCCTAACCCAGGAGTTGTCCAGGTTTTCAGCGGGGCTTGCCGGGGAACCCCTCCAACGGTTCCAATCCCTGACTTCCGGGATCAAAGACTGCTGTAAGTTCCTTTCCAAGGCAGCCTATCACTGCTCAGAGTCAGCAGCTCGAGTAGCAATGGCCGGCATCGGCGCCTGGCGCCAAGCCTGGCTGCAGCCTTCCGACCTCGAGCAATAATTCCGACAAGTTGCTGACATCTCCTGCACCGGGGCGAACCTGTTCGGCAAACCTATGGCTGACAAGGCAGCCAAGATTGAGGCCGACCTGGTGACTCGATAGAGGCTCTCCAAAAAGACCTCATCTTTTCCCCATAAGAAACCATCAGGGAAAAGACCCGTGTTCCCAAGGAAAAAGGGGTTCTTTCATCAGAGTCACCATTTCCAGCCCTTCTCGGGCCAGAAACAGTGTTCTCACCCTAAAAGACAAGGTCAGGGAGCTCAGAAACCAAAGGCACAGAAGTCCCAGGCCCCAGCTCCCGCCCAACTAGGGGGGAGCTTTTGACTCCCAGGGCAGGGCCTCCCCTCCCTGGGAGACCTTCACCAGCCCACAGGGGACCACCTGGCACTTTTCACCCACAGATGGGCCAGTGTCACCTGTCAGGCGGCTGCCTGGGTGAGAATCTTCACACTCTTGGCAAGTGCATATTTCTATATGATTTGCAAGGTATTGTGGGCAATGTAGTTCATTCACACCAGACACAGCTGCTGACAATAATTTAGTTGTGCTCTTGGGTAAAGCCAATAAGATATTTATTTATGGGGTTATTTCTCCCAACACAGATATGCTTGGTAGCACATAAATTAGGTTACTTGCTTTCAGTGTTAACTTGGAAAAACAAAGTCAAAATCAGGAAAACAACAAATGAAAAGCCACAAAGCAAGAAACAAACTGTTCTTTTCAGGTTAACTTCTGATTACTTCCCACATAGATACAGAAGTGATTCTCTCCTAGCTCACAAGCAATTAGGTAAGGCTTAATTGCTAGCAGTTATCCAGCTGAAACCCCTTAGCTGGCTTGCTTTCTACTGTGTGGGTCAAATCCTGCTTCAGGAGCTTTTCTGGGTAGATTAAAGAGCAAATTTGTATTTCTTTGTGATGGTTGCTGTACTTTATAACAGAAAGTTACCAACGGAGTTTAGACAGAGAACAGTCCATATAAATAGGATCTTCATCTGCTATTATTCTTGTTCAACAAGCATGGGTTCAATATCATGGATTGGCACAGATGAATCTCTCAATGTAGTACTTTCAGGAGAATACTTGTTTCCCTGCTGTCTTTCAAGGTTATAGCTAGGGCATAGATCAGTGTTCATACCTGAGCTTCCATTGCTGTTAGAGTTCCTCTCTATATAGCCTGGCCAGTATGTAGTCCAGTTCTTATGTCCAGCCTTCCAATCCAGATCCCTGGACACTGGATCTCTCTTCACATAGCTTCTGACACAGGTCTTAGGGTCCCTTCCACGTGCAGCCGTCTCCCTCACAGGTAGCCTCTGGTGATTCCTAGCTCTGCAGCACCATTCCTCTGGCTTTCCCCAGTCCAATGGTGTATGCTGGCCCTTGGAATACCTCCCAGTATACATACTGCTTTGGACTCTTCTAGACCTCTCAAAGGCTTTTCTCCTCTTTCTTCCAGAGGGTTTCTTTTCCTCTCTGTCCGTCCGGTTTGGCTTTTGCTTCTGATGATCCTTCAGATGAAACTGAGGATAATTCTCTGGATATCCAAGGTGATCATGAAGATGGTCATCTGTAGAATAAACTCTACTCTTATTCTGCTTAGATGAGTGCTCCTCCCTAACACAGCGCAGCTGTGCTGAATCAGGCCCTGCCCTTTGAGATGAGTGCTTAGGGATTACCTCATAGCCCTCCTGATTGAACACACGTTTCCCCACTTCAGCTCTTCTAATGGCTGTTGGAAACCTGGTGCATTCTGGGACTGGTAGTCTTTTATGGCAAAATTCTGTTTTCTTATTTCTACCAGAACTGACAGGTTGCTTGTTGAGAGTCACTTCACCTTTCCTATAGCTCCTTCCTGAGCTATGATAAGCTTCCTTATCACACACCTCAGACCAATGGGTACTGCAGGTGGTAAGGGAGGGATACCTCCTTCTCCTACAGCAGGTACCATCCAGGTTCTTCCCAGAAGAGCTGGTGCGACCTCTCCTTACCAGACACCCTTCTGCTCTCAGAGCTCACAGGTTTGCTCAGGGACAATGCAGTAGAACCTGTACCCAAATATCTATGGGGAAAAGACTTCTACTCCAGATACTTCCTTGTCCCAAAGAGAATTGGGGGTCTCAGGTCCATACTAGACCTGAGAAACTTAAACAAATTTCTGGTAAGGGAGAAGTTCAAGATGCTCTCCCTTAGAACACTGCTGCCTTACCTCTATCAGGGAGATTGACTCTACTCTTTGGACCTAAAGGATGCGTACACTCTCATCCTGATCCACCCTTCCCATAGGCAGTACCTATGGTTTGTGGTGGGGGAAGGGCACTGCCAGTACAGGGTGCTACCCTTCAGTCTGGCCTCCTCACCAAGAGTCTTTACCAAATGCCTGGTGGTGGTAGCTGCCCATCTGTGCCTGCAAGGGGCTTTTATCTTCCCTTATCTAGGCGACTGGCTCATCAAGGGCGGTACAGCCTCAGAGGTCAGTCAGGCTGCAGAGCGTACAACCCTCCTTCTGTAGCACCTGGGGTTTCATCAACTACCCCAAATCCCATCTCTCTCCAGCCCAAAGCCTGGAGTTTATAGGTGCTCAGTTGGACCAGTTACAGGTCAAGGCCCATCCACCCAAGAGAGAGGGCAGAACGCCTCATGCAACTGGCAGAAGAAGTACAATGCTGAAAGTCGGTGCCGGCTTGCCGCCTCCTCTGCCTGCTGGGCCATATGGCCTCGACAGTCCACATCACGCCCTCAGCCTGCATACACATGTGGACAGCCCAGTGGTGCCTCCGCTCACAGTGGACTCAGGCCATGGGCAGGCTATGGGACAGGGTCAGGGTTACCCGCCAACTGGTGGCAAAACCTGCGCTACCTCCAGGCAAGAGTGCTCTTCCAGGCACCCACACCACAGAGGACTCTGACCACAGATGCTTCCCTCCTGGGTTGGGGGGCACATTTTGGAGAGCGCCGCACACAGAGCAGCTGGTCTCAGGAAAAGTCACTCCTACAGATCAATCTCCTGGAACTCAGGACAATCTTCTTGGCCCTACGAGCATTCTGCCACTGCCTGTGACACCAACCTATGCTGATCCAGACAGACAACCAGGTTGCCATGTTTTATATCAACAAGCAGGGGGGCATGGGTTCGTACTCCTTCTGCCAAAAGGCAGTGTCCTTCCTCTCCTTCGCAGCACGCAACAGCATGCTTCTGTGAGCAGTGTACCTCCCGGGCCAGGACAACTGTCTGGCGGACAGGCTGAACAGAGTCCTTTGCCCAAACGAGTGGCGCTTAAACCCCAGAGTAAAGAAGCAGCTCTTCCACTTTGGGGGCAGGCTCATTATGGACCTATTTGCCTCTCTGGACAACACACAGCTATCTTGCTTCTGCTCCCATCAGCCGCACCTGGAGAGAGTAACAGCAGATGCCTTCATGATCTTGTGGTCTTAGGACCTACTCTATGCCCTCCCACTGACACCCCCCCCCCCCCCCCCAGTTGCCAGGATCCTCTTCAAGGTCCAAAGCGAAAGGGTATCAATTATACTGATTGCCCCCAGGTGGCCCAGGCAATCTTGATTCCCTCTGTTGCTTTCTCTGTCAGTGGCACTCCCAGTCCCACTGGGCCGAGCCCTGGATCTCCTGTCCCAGGAGGAGGGTTCCCTCTTGCACCCCAATTTGGGGTTGCTAACACTAACAGCGCTGCTGAAAGAGTAGCATTGGTCTCTTTCAATCTTCCAGGAGAAGTCAAGGAGATCCTATTGGCCTCCCGCAAACCTTCCACCAGACGGGCTTATGCCTTTTAGTGGAGAAGGTTCTTTGCCTGCTGTGCAGAAAGAGAGGAGAATCCCTTCTCCTTCCATGTGCAACTAGTATTCCAGTACCTACTGCACCTGTCACACAAGGGCTGAAATGTAACTCGGTGAGGCGACATCCGAGTGCCATAGCTGCTCACCACCACCCTATCGAGGGAAAGCCCCTCTCAAGCCAGCCCATGGTCTCCAGGTTCCTCTGGGGCCTCCTGTTATCCAAGCCCCCTCTCCTCCCTCCAGTGGCAGAGTAGGACCTCAACGTGGTGCTCTCCCAGCTTACCAAACTGCTGTTAGAGCTCCTGGCCACTTGCCACTTTTGTTACCTTTATTTATTTAACAGGTTTTATATACTGCTCTATCCTTCAATCAGAGCGGTTTAGAAGATATATAGCCTTACATCTAAACATTGGTATAACTAACGCTTACTTTCAATAAACGTTGGATTGCATTGGGGTTATAAAGGAGTGCTTTGGGAGGGGAGGGAGCATTAGCGAAGGGAGCTTCTAGAATGGGAGTATGAGGGGGAGCTATTTACAGTGGACACTATTTGTAGAGGGAAGAATGCTGGTAGGGGTGCTGAAGGGGTTCAAGGGGTTCAAGGGACCTTATTTACAAATAAGTGAGCTATATACAGCAAGAGAGTAAGTTGGGGTAAGGACTTTTTACTGAAGGTAGAAGGAAGATAGGGTAGACTATGTGGTGGCCCCATAGTAGTCGGTGAATAGGAAGGTCTTTAGCCTTGTCTTGAAGTCCTTGGCATCTGTAGTAGTCCTGATGTCCTGGGGGAGGGAGTTCCAAAGGGAGGGTGCTGCAAGGGACAGTGCCCTCCTGGATGTTGAGTTCATAGTTTTGTAGTATGAGGCTGGTGTCTGGATGATGTCCATCATCGCTCTTCGTCTGGGTCTAGTGTCAGTTTTAATCTTGATTAAGTCATTGAGGGTGTTCGGTACCAGATTTCGCTGGATTTTGAAAAGGATGAGGGCTGTTTTGAATTAGATAGTGTGATTGGGAGCTAGTGTAATTGGCTCATGATAGGGGTGATGTGGTGGTGTCTTGCAGATTTTTATTTATTTATTTTATTTAAAACTGATTTCTATACTGCCTTTTCCTACAATCAAGGCGGTCTACACGGCAAACAATCAACCAATTACTGTGTCTAGTGTGTGCATGCGGTGAGCATTGAGTGCGTGTTTGTGTATATGGTTGATTCTTGGTGAGCTATTTACAGTGTGTGCTATTTACAATACTATGTACATCAGGGCTTTAATTCAGTATCATAATCGTGTCATGAGGGGAGGGTGGTTGATCTGGGGGATTGTCTGTTGCACAGTTTAAGTGATGTCGCCGTAGTGCTCTATGAAGAGGGTTGTTTTTAGCAGCTTCCTAAAGTCCTTAATACCCGTTGTTGACCGTAGTTCATCGGGGAGGGTGTTCCAAATTGTTGGAGCCGCCTTTGATAAAGCTCGTTTTTCGGTGTCCTTGCGTACCTTGGTGAAGTCTCTTGGAGTGTTGACACGGTTGGATGTGCCTCTTCTCTGTCTTGTGCTGCTGTCGGGTTGTATGAGTGGGTGTAGGCTGAAAGCTGATGATTGTTTGATTTTGAATATGTGTATGACTGTCTTGTATTTGATGCGGGATCCGATTGGTAGCTAGTGTAGCTCTTTTAGAGTGGGTTTGATGTGTGCTTGTCTTGTGGTACCAGATATTATGCGTGCTGCTGTGTTTTGCGCCAATTGCAGTGGCTTGATTCTCTGTTTTGTTAGTCCAAGATAGATTGGGTTGCAGAAGTCTAGGATTGGGGTTATTAGTGCCTGACAGACTGTGCGGAAGTGATCCTGAGAGAGGAGGGGCTTGAGGCGTCAGACTAGTCTCATCCTGTGGTATGCATTTTTGGTGGTTCTGCTGATGTGGGACTGAAGGTTCTGTTCTTTGTCCAGTGTCACTCCGAGGTATTTCACTTCTGGTTGTATGGGTATGGTTGTGTTGTCTATCTTGATGTTGCGAGGAGGGATGAAGTCAGAGTTTCGTGTGATGATTAGTGCCTCGGTCTTGCTGTAGTTTATGGTCAGGTTGTTGTCTTGAAACCAGCTGTTCATGTGCCTGAGACATTCCGTTATCTTGGAGTAGTCTGGGTTGTCGAGGGTGATTGGTGTGTATATCATTATGTCGTCCGCATAGATTGTGTATTTTATCCTGTTCTTTTATGATGCTGCATATTGGCTGGATGTAGAGGTTAAATAATAGTGCTGCTAGGGCGGATCCTTGAGGTACTCCTTGCATGACCTTTATGGGTCGGGATGTGTTGGGACCAATCTTGAACTGTATCTGTCTGTCTGTTAAGTAGGAGTGGAACCACTTCAGAGTGGCTCAGTGTAGTCCGATGTTCTGTAGTTTTGTTAGTAGGGTTCCGTGATCCACTGTGTCAAATGCTGATGAAATGTCGATGAAGATCATGAGTATTCCGTTCTTGCTGTTGTCTATGATGTGTAGTATGTTGTTAAATAGGTATAACAGGAGTGTTTCAACTCAGTGGTTGGGTCGGAAGCCGTGTTGGTTGAGGTCCAGTTGTGCGTGGTTGTCGATGTGGTCTTGTAGCTGATGTTGTACCGCTTTCTCAATGATCTTAGCCAGTAGAGGGATGCTTGAGATAGGCCTGTAGGCTGCTGGGTTGTTCTTGTCGAGTGGTGAGGTGTGAGGATGCATGCTGCCGTATTTTGTACCATCTGTAGGGGACAAATAGTTGACGCGGGCAGTCCCAGGAGAATGGAGTTGCAGTAATCCAGTATGGGTGTTATTATTGCTTGACAGACTGTCCTGAAGTGGTCTTGGCTTAATGTGGGCTTTAGCCTTCGTATGATTGCCAACTTGTGGTATGCATTCTTAGTAGTTCTGGCGACATGGGAGTGGAAGTTCAGGTTCTTATCTAAAATTATTCCCAGGTATTTTATCTTCTCTTTGACTGGAATGGATTCATTGACAAGATCAATGTGTTGAGGAGGAGAGAAGTTGTTGCGTGTGATGAATAGAGCTTCTGTTTTTTTGTAGTTGATCTTGAGGTGGTTGTTGGATAGCCATCGGAATAAATCGTGGAGGCAATTGGTTATAGGTGTGTAGTCAGGCTTGTCTAAGTTGACTTGGGTGTAGATCATGATGTCATCGACATATAGTTCGTTGAATGCAGTGTTGTGCAATGACCTTGCAGATAGGTTGGACATAGAGGTTAAAGAGCAGGGCGGATAAGGAGAATCCTTGGGGTACTCCTTGTGTTAATGGAAACGGAGACAGAGTTAGCATCGATCTTGACTTGTGCTGTCTTCCGTTGAGGTATGAGTCAAACCATTTGAGTGTGGTATTACAAAGTCCAATGGCCTCTAGTCTTTTGAGGAGGATAGGGATACAGTGTCGAATGCAGAAGCTATATTGACAAAGATGAGGAGGAAGCCCGTCTTAATGTTGTTTAGACCTTTGATGAGTTTGTCTAGGAGCAATGTAAGTAGGTAATCAACATTGTGAAGAGGTCGGAAACCGTATTGGTGGGGGTCAAGGGGTGCATGGGCATCCACGTGGTCTTGAAGTTGTCGATATACTGTCTTCTCCAGGATCTTAGCTAGGAAGGGGAGACTAGATATTAGACGATAAGTTCAAGGGTCAGTGGGTCGTGAGCTTGGAGACGGGGCGTATGGTGGCAAGCGTAAGAGGGGAGGGGGGCATGTAACCCTGGATTAGTGAAGCATGGACTATTTTCTGCATGTGGCTCGCCAGATCTTCATTTGCTGACTTAGCCCCTGGGACCGGGCAGGGGTCCGTAGGTGCTGTGCTAGTGTTGAGGCTAGATATGGTTTGGGTGATTTCTTCTTTTGTGGGTATATGAAATTTGTTCCATGGAGTACTGGGGATTGTAGTTGTGGGTGTGTGGTTAAATCCTGTGCTTGTTCAGTACGGAGGAAGGTGTGTTTGGTAGCCAGGTGTTGTGCGAAGGACTCTGGGGGGGATTTTAATCACTCCAGTGTTGCTTGGGTCCTTTGTAAGTGTGCGGACTATATTGAAGAGCTCTCATGGCTTGTTTTTTGCTTTGAGGACAAGGTTGGTATGGTGCTCCTGTTTATGTTGGTTGATTAGCTTATATTCTTCCTGTTTTTCTTGATAGGGCGACCGGGTAGTCTGTGTCTTGTTTTTTCTCCATGCTCGCTCAAGCTTTCGGAGGGCTCTTTTGACTTCTCGTATTGAACCGGAATACCAGGATGCAGAGTGTCTTGGTTTGGTACCCTGTCTATGGTTATTAGCTGGAACCTCTGATGCTGCTGATAGAGTGGTGTTCCAGTGGTTTACTGCAGCGTCCAAGTTAGATGCATCATGTTCTAGGTCTGGGAGGATTTCATGTAGGAATTGCTCCTTGTTGAAAGATTTGAATCTCCTTGTGGCCTATTTGCGGTGTGGGAGTGTTGGGAAGGGTCACCTTGAATTGTATGGTGTGGTGATCTGACCAGGGTATCGGGTGATTAGGGGGGTGGTTATTGTGTTGCTGAGTGCTGTTGGGGACAAAGATTAAGTCAGGGGTGGAGCCCTGCTGGTAGGTAGGTGCAGTAATTAGTTGAGTGTAGTCGAGGTCCTTCATGGCGTTGAGGAATGAGTCTGCCTCTCGGTCTGGCATGGATTTGAGGTTGAAGTCTCCTAGAACAAGAAGTGGTTTGTGGGGGGAGTTTGTGGCGCATATTGTTTCAAGGGTAGAGGCAAGGTCATCTGGAGAACCGTTGGGGGCCCTGTAAGTGAGACAAATGGCCAGGTGCTTGTTCTGTATTGTGATTGTATTGCAATGTTGCGCATTTAGTGTTGCTGTTGTTTTGAATCTGAGGTGGGTTCTGGCAAGGATTAATACTCCTCCGCCTCTTTTCCGTGTTCTAGGGCAGTTGAATGTTGTGTAGGTGGGTGGTGTTAGCTGATTTAGTATTACTTGATCGGTGTTTGTCAGCCAGGTCTCGGTTATGCAGAGTATGTCTGTCTGGTGGTGTTGGAGGTGGTCTAGGATAGTGTTGGTTTTATTCCTTACAGATCTGGCATTGATGAGGTCTATGCTAGTGGTGGTGTTGGGGGTCTGTTGAGCACATGCAACACCTCCACCTCCGCCTGCCTCAATCGGCTCCCCCGATCGGGGTAGAGTGCCGGAGCGTGTGGCCAGCATCTTCCCCGCTCCGAAGCTCCTGCCCAATCGGGGCTCGAGACACCTCCCGGCTGCCTGCTTAAAACAGGCAGCCCCAGCGGTCGTGCCCATGCCTGGCAGGCTCGCGCCTGAGGGCCTTGCCAGAGGACCCTTTGGCGTGGCCCTTAAGCGGGGCACTTAGCCATACATCCGAAGCAGGCCCTCCGAAGGAGCAACGCCAAAACCAAAGAGAAGCCCGGCGAACCTCACAGACCAAGGCAAGCAAGCTAGCGGATCGGAGCAACGCTGACAGAAGTAAGTATCTCTATCCCCCAATTCTCAAATCTGAATCCTCAACCCCACTTCAACATGCACACTCACATATACATCTGCCTAACACTACTACTACTAAGCACCCCCATCCCACCCAAACTGTACCCCCTTTCCCCCCCCCCCACCCCTACCTCTACTTCACCCATTAACGTCAAGACACACAACACTCAAGAAGCCCCCCCCCCCAGCCGACCTTCTACTCACTTGCAACTCAACTCCAACCTTCTTGGAAAGTGGCCTTTCTGGTAGCTCCCATGACCACTCAAAGAGTGAGTGAACTCCAGGCCTTGGTGATAGATCCACACACACCCCAAATTCCTCCTGAAGGTGGTGTCTTCTCTCCATCTCAACCAAGAGGTAGTCCTCCCCATCTTCTTCCCCGTGGCCTCACGCCAGCAGGGAGAAACTAGTACTTCATACATTAGATTGCAAATGGGCCCTGTCCTTCTACTTACAGCAGACACAGGCTTATCGAAAAGCTCCTTAGCTTTTTGTGTCTTATGAGCCCAGCAGACTGGGGCTCCCCGTGACTTAGCAAACTGTCCACTTGGGTGGCGGACTATATTGCCTGCGCCTATGAGCGAGCTGGCCTCTCGAGCACCAGATCACAGCGCATCACGTGAGGGTGATGGCCACGTCAGTGGCCAACCTCCGCTCAGTGCCAGTGAAGGAAATCTGCAAGGCCATCACGTGGTCTTCATACGTTCGAAGCCCACTACTGCTTGGAAAGCAAGTCCCACAGGGACAGTGCCTTTGGCCAGGCAGTACTTTGTATTATTCTCGGGGTGTAGGCAACTCCTGCCCTTCGACCCTTCTGTGTTCAGGCTACCAGAGTGATAGTGTCACTGGACGCTAGGGTCTGCAGAGTCTGAGTGGGGACTCACCTTCTGCAACTCACGACTACCCGATTGGTCGCCATTGGTGCTGTCGTGGTTTGGTCCTCAGCAGCCTGGAGCTAGGGAGTCCCATATGTGAGGATTGACTTCCTGCATGTTTCTGGAGAAAGCGTACTTACCTGTAACAGGTTTTCTCCAGGGACAGCAGGAATCGGTCCTTACAATCTTCCCTCCTCCCCTGGGAGTTTCCTCCCTACCATGTTTTAGTTTTTACTGCTGTCCTAGCTGTCATCTGACTGAACAAGATGGCATCCTTGGGCAGGAAGGTGACCGCGCATGCATGGTAACATGTCCCAAAGGTTTTCTTTGAAAGCTGGGGAAATGATCCACGCAAGCTCCTTCATCACCCATATGTGAGAACTGATTCCTGCTGTCCCTGGAAAGTAACTATGCTTTCTATGGCAGGAAAAAGGATCCTCAGTGAAAAATTCAGACAATACGTGGACGGGCATTTAAGCTAGAAAAAAGGGGTTACTGATAGAAGATAACTATTTCAGGATGTTACCCCCCAGCAAAAGCATTACAGTAATGCTGAAAATAGAAAGAGACATCATTTTAACTCAAACATCAATAACAAAGGGGAAGAGGAATTGGGAATTTAAAAAAACAAAAACAAAATACAAGCAAGTCATCCAAAATGCTTACTGTCTAGGCAACCAAACCTCCTGACCTGAAAGTCTGATGGTGTAAAGGAACTGGAACATTGTGGCCATTACGGAAACATGGCTCAATGAATCTCATGAATGGAATATCATCATACCTGGCTGTAATCTACTTAGGGAGGGATAGAGAAGGCAGCAGTGGAGGAGGAGTATCCCTCTGTTAAAAACGATATTAAAGCAGCTGAAATGCAGGAGACATGGGGGGAGGGAGAAGAGGCACTGTGGATCCTTGTAGAAAGAGAAGATAGACCTCCATCCACTCTGGTGCAGTCTAAAGACTTCCAACTGAAACAGAAAAATGGACAGAGACTTGATCGGTTATATTGTTAAGATGGTAATGAAGGTGATACTAGGTGACTTTAATCTACAGGATATGGATTGGAGTATCACATCTGCAAATCTAAAAAAAAAAGTAGAGAGAAAGTGGATGCCTTACCAAGAGTCTTTGCTCAGACAAATGGTGATGGAACCCACCAGGGAAGGGTTTATGGTGGATCTAGTACTCGCCAATAGAGATAGTGTATCTACTGTTCTGGTGTGTGCCAACTTCAGCAGCAGTGATAACTGCATGGTGTGGTTTGAGGTAAAAGCCAAGGTAGAGGCTATTCACAGCAAAATCAAAGTCCTAGATTTCAAAAATATAGATTTTAGTAAAATTTTATTTTATTTTATTTATTTATTTAGTATACATTTGTATACCGCTACTTCCAGCGATCAGCAGCGGTTTGATTACAGATTAGAAATTGTCAAATCATGACAGGAAATTTTTGAGGTATAAACACATTGATTAGACAGGAAAGCACAGCACACAGAGAACTATTTTACAGGGAACATGGGCTATGGAGGGTTAAGTGGCTTGCCCAAGACCACAAGGAGCACCTGTGGGACTAGAAACCCCAGTCCTTCCGGCCCAAGGTTGCTGTCCTCTAGTGGGATTTGAAAATGAGAAAGTACCTCAAAGAGGAACTGGCAGAATAAGGGAAGTGAAAAGGCAGTAAGCTAAACTGAAACAGGCTATAAAAAAGGCAATGGATCTTTATATAAGGAAAATAAAATAGATATTGTTCTCCAAAGAAGTGACTGCAAAAATAAAGGTGAAAAAAAGACAGCATTCACAGAATTCAGAAAATCTCAGAGAAACATCAGAGAAGAATACTGGATAAAGCTGAAAGAGACCAAGAGAAATCAGCATGGCAAAAGCAAACACAAGAAAAATGGCTAATGATGTGAAGCAAGGTTACTAGATTTTTTTTCAGGTACATTGGGGACAGGAGGAAGGCCTGAGGTGGGATTGGAAGATTCAAAGGTGCAGAGGAAAGATTTGTGGAAATTGATAAGAAAAAAGTGGAAATGCTGAACAAATACTTCTGTTCCATGGTCATGAAAGAAAATACCAGAAAAGGACCATGCATGATTGACATGGAAGAAAGCATTAATGAACAGCTTTCAAAATTGAGTAGACAAAGCGATGGGCCTGGATAAGAGAGATCTCAGGATACCAAGAAAGCTCAGAGTATTCCGGCGGGACCTTTAAAATAATTGTTTAATAGATCCTTGGAGTTGGGAGAGGTTCCTTGGGATTGGAAAAGAGCTGATGTAATCCCTCTTCAAGAATGGGAACAGAGAAGAGGTTGCAAACTATAGGCTGGTAAGCCTCACCTTGGTGGTGGGAAAAGTAATGGAGATGCTGCTGCAAGAAAGGATAGTGAACTTTCTAGAATCCAGTGGCTTACAAGATCCCTGAGGCAACATGATTTTACCAAAGGAAGATCATGCAAAATGAATCTGATTTCTTTATCTCTGTGACCAGAAAACTAGATTGAGGGCATGCAGTGCATGTGATCTACTTGGATTTCAACAAAGCCTTTCATACTGATCCCATAGGAAGCTTATAAATAAACTGAGCAACCCGGGAATGGGTCACAAGGTGATGAGCTGGATCAAAAATTGGTTGCATGACAAGACGAAAGGGAGTGGTGATGGAATTTCAGAAAAAAAGGAAGATGAATAGTGGAGTGCCTCATGGATAAGTTCAGGGACTGATCCTGTACACTGTCTTTGAGTGATATTGCCAAAGGTTAAAAGGAAAAGTTTGCCTTTTTGCAGATGAGACAGAGATTTGCAACATCATGGAGAGAGTAGACAATATGAGAAAAGAATTACAAAAATTAGAAGAATTGTCTAATGCTTGGCTGTTAAGATTCCATGTGAAAAAGGTACAGTGTGATGCACACGGGATGCTAAAATCCAAAGTAGCTATATGAGCTAGGGAGCGAGAAGCTGATGTGCATGGACCAGGAGAGGGACCTTAGTGCCTGTCGGAAGATCTCCAAGGTGAGGAAACAGTGACATGGTGGTGACCAAAGCCAGAAAAATGCTAGACTGCATAGAGAGGAATAATCAGCAGAAAGAAGGTGGTATTAATGTCCTTGTAACAAATTGGTGTTGGAATATTGTGTTCAGTTTTGGAGATTGTACCTTGCAAAAGATATAAAAAGACAAGAAACTGTACAGAGGAATGTAAATAAAATGATATGGGGCCTGTACTAGGTGTATGAGAAGAGACTTGAAGACCTAAATATGTATACCCTAGAAGAGAGGAGTGATGGAATATAATACTTAAAGGGGGAAGCTGCAGAAGAAGAGGACATGAAATGAAGCTGAAAGAAGGTAAAATTAAAAAACATCAGGAAATACTTTTTTTCTGAGAAAGGGTGATGGATGACGGGAATGCCCTCCCAATGGAGATGGTGGGAGCAAAAACAGTTTGGAATTCAAAAAGGCATGGGACAGACAGAATCCCTATATGGCAAAAGACTAGAATCAAAGCATATATTAACATCTACACTTCAAAACATTGAGGGGGTAACCTGCATGGAGTAATGGGTACAATCCTAAGCAGAGGCATAAAGGGGGGGGGGGGTAACCCACAAAGAGCGATGAGTATAACTCTATCTTACCAGGCAGATTAGATGGACCATGCTGGTCTTCATCTGCAGTCATTTACTAGTTACTATGGGAGTTACATAGTAACACAGTAAATGACGGCAGATAAAGACCAGCATGGTCCATCTAGTCTGCCCAGCAAGATGGCAAGAGTAGGTGCACCTGTTGCTCTGTGCAGGCCACTCCTCCACATGTCTTTGTTTAGGGGTGAACCCACCACTCCGTGTAGGACATCCATATTTGTTGAAATGTTAGATGGTTCAGAAGTTAGATGGTTCAGTTTATTTTGTTTTTATCCTGTTGCTGTAAAGGGATCCACTGTGTTTGTCCCATGCCCTTTTGAATTCCGTCACCGTGTTTGCCCCCACCACTTCCATCGGGAGGGCATTCCAAGCATCCACCACCCTTTCAGTGAAAAAATATTTCCTGACATTGCCTTTCAATTTACCACCTTGCAGCTTTATGTTATGCCCTCTAGTTTTGCAGCTTCCCCATCTTTGGAAGAGGTTTGTTTGTTCATCATTTCTCTTTAAGTATTTAAAGGTCTGATTCATATCTCCCCTGTCCCTCCTCTCCTCCAAAGTGTACATATTTAGGTCTTCAAGTCTCTTCTCATAAGGCTTATGACGCAGGCTCCAAATCATTTTGGTCACCTTCCTCTGAACAGTTTCCAGTCTTTTTACATCTTTTGCACGGAATAAGTAAAAGTCTCAAAAAGCACGTAAGATGGCCTTGCTTTTGTCTTTGTTTGCAGAGCAGAAGAAACCAAAATTACTACTATGCACAGGAAGGGTTGTAGATGATCAGAACTTTATACTGTTTAGAGCAGTTCCATCCTGTCAACGTGCTATGATGTCACCTAGTTGTGTGTCTGATTTAATCCCGCTGTCTATGAAAAACACCTGCTTGTGTGAGAACATCAAAATTTAAAAAAACAAACAGTAAGGAGGGGAAAAGGCTGGAGGAAAGGGGATAAACTGGGAAAATTAAAGACGACATGATCAATGAAAGAGTATGTAGTATGGATGGACTAGGTTAGGGGAGAGAGAGAATTATAGACTAGCTGGAGGAATGTGTGCTCCGTATTGGTTGGGCTGAGATGGAGGCAAGGAAGGGAGAGAGACTGGTGAGACTTTACATCAGCGGTTCTCAACCTGAGGGTCGCGACCCCCACGGGGGTCGCCACAGAATTTAGCGGGGGATCACCTCGTCTCCGCCAAGTTAAAAAAAAAAAAAAAAACGCACACAAGTTGCTGCCGCTGCTGAGTACACTTCTCAGCAGCGGCAAACTCACCGCCTCCCTTCCTTTGGAGGCAGGACAATGCTGCACGGAGCCCATCGAGAGACAGGGAGGCTCCGCAACGATTTTACAGGCACAGCCGCAGTTCCCTAAGAGGCAGGGAGCTGCGGCTGCATTAGAAGGGAGGCAGACATGGGGATGAGGGGAAAGGGAAACTGCAACACGGCTGACATGGACAGAGGAAGGGAGGGCTGACATGGGGAGGGGGGGCTGATATGGATGGAGGGAGGCGGGCTGACATGGACGGAGGGAGGGAACTGATATGGAGGGAGGGAGGGGGGCCGACATGGACAGAGGGGGCCGACATGAAGGGAGGGAGGGAGGGGGCTGAGGGAGGGAGGGGGGCTGACATGGATAGATGTAAGGATGGGGGCTGACATGGAGGGAGGGAGGGAGGGGGCTGGCATGGACAAAGGGGAGAGACAGGGGGACATACTGGACAGACGGGATAAATACTGGACAGAGGCGAGAGACAGTGCGGGTTAGGATTATAATGGGCTGATGGAGCTAGCACTGGTAATGGGCAGATGGTGGTGGATAGGACTGGTAATGAGCTGATTAGGGCAGGCTATGACTCGGAATGTCCTGATCACGGGGGGTGTGGGACTGGTAATGGGCTGATAGGGGAGCTAGCACTGGAAATGAGCTGATCGGTGAGGTTAGGACTGGAAATGGGCTGATGGGGGATAGGACTGGTAATGGGCTGATGGGGGGGTAGGACTGGTAATGGGCTGATTAGGGGAGCCTAGCACTGGTAATGGGGTTGAGGGGGGGACTAGCACTGGAAATGAGCGGATTAGGGGAGGCTAGTACTGGTAGTGGGCTGATGGGGTGGGGTAGGACTGGTAATGGACTGATGGGAGGCTAGCATTGGAAATGAGCTGATCGGTGGGGGGGGGGGGCTATGACTGGAAATGAGCTGATTAGTGGAGGCTAAGACTGGTAATGAGCTGATGGGGGGGGGTAGGACTGGTATTGGACTGATTAGGGGAGGCTAGCACTGGTAATGGGGTTGAGGGGGGATTAGCACTAGAAGTGAGCTGATTGGGGGGCTTCGACAGAATTGTGAGGAGGGGAGGATAAAGCTGCTGGCCCTGGAAGAAAACTGGGGGCTAAGGCTACAAATGGGCTGATACGAGGGGATGGGAGAATGGAACTGGAAGGGAGTGGATCTGAGAGGGGCTGCCATGGTATTTGTACTAGAAGGGACTGGTCAGTGGGGAAGGAGGGGGACTGGAAGGGAATGGACACCAGTGGCAGTCATGGGAATGCAAGTTGACATTGGAAGGTACTGGGAGTGAGGACTGGAAAGGGGCTGATACTGGGGAGGGTTACTGGGACTGGAAATAGGCTGATGGAAAGAAGTGAAGAAAACGAAAGAAAAGATAAGAAATGGCAGATGGACCATAGACCACAGAAAGAGAGCTAAGAGAAGACAGGAAAGCAGAAGCCTGAGATCGGGACCAGCATGATCAGAGAATAAATTGGTCAGACAACAAAGGTAGAAAAAATAATTTTATTTCATATTAGTGATTTGACTACAAAATCATAATAATTTTGAAATCAAATATTATTACTTGTTATTGGGATTAATTATTGTGGTTTAAATAAGTAAATGTTATAAATAAAAACATAATGCAAAGGCCTATAATATATTAATTATTCAACAAATGATTACAGCGACAGTGCGTTAACGGTAAAGGAAGAGAGACGCATTTGATTTTATCATTGGGGGTCATCACAAGTTGACCAATGGTAAAAGGGGTCACGGTGCAAAAAAGGTTGAGACCCACTGCTTTACATAGTTCCATATCTCTTCTTTTAGCCAAAGGTTCTCTTCCTGTCTAGGCCACCTGCTTTGCTCTGAACATTGACATGACCAGTCATGTCAATGGCCTGCTTTGCCTTAACTTTATGCCGTGAAGATGAGAAGACAGGGACAAAATTAGGGGTGCTGAACTCCATGCAAAGCATTCTGAAAAGCTGATTCCTATGTGGATAAGCAACTGCTTTCTTGACTAAATTTCAGGAGTAGTTAGCCCAATAACAAGATATCACCTTATGTTTTTTTGTTTGTTGATATTTATTTCCATGTATTCAGGTAGGCTGGCATGGCAACCATACTGCTTTATTATTTATTTTATATATTCTTGGAGACTATAATTTAGTCATTTGTAATAAAGTTCATGGTACTAGTAGTTTTGGTTCAATATCATGGTGCATGTTTTGTATTTGGGGCAAACAATAAGGAATGCTAACATACTCATAATTTAATCATGGATTCTTTTGGCTAAAGGAGGAGAAGAGTGTCATCTAGTGGCCAAACTCAGGTTACAGCCCTGGGCGAAGACCATCACTGTGATTGGCTGGGCTACATTGCAAATGAATGTACTGTATATAGAACTATGGCCTATTAGGTTCTGGTTCAGATTAAGCTGGAAGCCCAAAGAAGGAACCTGCAGACTGAAAAGAAAAAACCTGAATAACCAGAAAAACTCATTAAAAAGGCAGCATTGAGATTATGAGCAAGTGTGCTTCTGTTTGTCCCCATACTGCCACATGATGGCCAATTGGTCTAAATTTCAGGGCAGTTTCTGGACAAAATGACATCCTCATTCCCAGAGCCGTACCATGGGCTGTGTGGGCGAACACTGTTCAAATACAGAAGGGGCACTGATATCACTGGGCTCAGGGGTGGCCCAAGGGGGGTGTGGGACCATATGTGGAGATTCATTGTGGGGCCTCATTTCCATAAATATTTGCATAATGTTAATGCATGCTAATTTTTTTTAGTAAACATACCTCTTAATGAGTGTTTGGATAAAGAAAGACTACCAGATTTCTACATTATTATACTCCAGTGCTAACCACCAGGCACATTATGAAGTACTACAAACTGCCCGTTTAGAACTAATAGCAAACTCGCCATATTATAAAAACACAACCAGGACTCACAAAGCACCAAACCCTACCCATCCAAAGGCAACACTGCAAATATTAAACCAATACATCTCAGAGAATACCAATACATCTCCTACTGGGGAAAGAGAACAAATGGCACTGTCAAGTAGAAACTACATGAACAGAATACCTTAGTTCAGTTACACATGCAGAACATAGACTGTCACCAAAGTACAAAGGATCACATTTTAGAAATAGGAAGACAATAATTAAACTGGGAACCCCAAAAGCCAAACTTGGGATGTACAACAACACTAGAGAAATAAAACTATAAATTAATTCCTCTTGTACTAAACAAAAAGCAAAGATGTTAGCTATGCACATTTCCCAGAACTGACATATTCCATTTAATAAATTCAAAATAAAATGTATTTTTCTGTATTTTGTTGTTGGACATTTTATTTTTCAGTTGCAATTGCTCCAGTCACTTTCTTCTGGTTTCTTTGTTTATTCTGCTAACTCTCCATTGTCTGCTATCCATTTGTCCTTTCTTCTTTCATCTAGTTTTTTTTTCCATTCTCTCTCTACATCTGCTTTAACATACTGATCTTTCCCCTTTTTCTCTTTCCTCCATTTCTTTCTTTATTCCTTTTTCATCCACTCAAATTTCACCCTTCCATCCTTAATCCCCACTTACGCTCCCAGTACCCAGCCAATCATAGATTTTAATTCCCCCACACACAATATATCTTTTCCCCTCTTCATCCTCACTCTCCCAGCCCCATCTCCTTATAGTCCTTCCCCCACATCAGCTCCCTTCTAGTTCCAGCCCCCACCGAACATCCGCTCACTTCTAGTCCCATACTCCCATCCCCTCTATCATCCCATTTCCAATCCTAGCTCCCCCATCAGCCATTTCTAGTCCTATCCTAGCCCCCCCATCAGCCCATTTCCAGTCCAAGCCCCCATCAGCCATTTCCAGTCCTATCTTAGCCCCCCTTCAGTTCATTTCCAGTCCCAGCCCCCAGAATCAGCCCATTTCCAATCCTAGCCCCCCATCAGCTATTTCCAGTCCTATCCTAGCTCCCAATCAGCCCATTTCCAGTCCTATCCTAGCTCCCCATCAGCCCATTTCCAGTCCAAGCCCCCCCCCATCAGCCATTTCCAGTCCTATCCTAGCCTCCCTTCAGTCCATTTCCAGTCCAAGCCCCCAGAATCAGCCCATTTCCAATCCTAGCACCCCATCAGCTATTTCCAGTCCTATCCTAGCTCCCAATCAGCCCATTTCCAGTACAAGCCCCCCCAGTCAGCCAATTTCCAATCCTAACCCTCCCATCAGCCATTTCCAGTCCTATCCAAGCCTGCCCCCCAATCAATCCATTTCCAGTCCTATGCCCCCCTATCAGCCCATTTCCAGTACACGACACCCCCCTCAGTCCATTTCCAGTCCTAACACCTCCAATAAGCTATTTCCAGTCCTATCCTAACACCTCCACCCCAAAGAGCCCCACACCTGTCTGATAGTCTACAGAGAGAGCTGGGGAGGCCCGAAGCCCTGGCTCACTTCTGCACAGCTGCCAGCATGAAGAGCAACGTGTTCCCGTGAGCATGAGTACTGGGAAAGGTTAAAGTGCATTTCCTGTTTCCTGGCACTCATGCGCTTCATGAGATGAGAGATGAGGGGAATGGTTACAAAGAGAATAAGCAAAATGGAAAATATGGGCAGGGGATAGGACTAAGGAAAGAAAGAGATGGGGAGTATAGCAGGATGAAAGAGTCAGAGATGGGGAAGGTGTGAGTAAGACAGAAGGGATGATGGAAGAAATGACAGTTGGGCTGATGCAGAAACTCATGTTTACTGTAGTATAGTATTTTTCTGGCGATTTTCCCATACTAGGCTTGCTCTCTGATGCAGAAAGCAAGACAATTGCCAGAAAACCCACTGGCCTAAATCATACTACAGTGGGCCTGCTAATCACATGCAAAATTCTGCATTTGTAATTGCTACCAATGTAAAAAACATTGAAATTTAGTGTTTTACTTTTAACCCTGGATCTTTACTTCAGCTTCGGACAGATCTAAAGAGCCAGTGGGGAACAAAAGGGTCATCTGAGGTGAAGTCTGAGATGATCCAGGCACTGGAGAAAACCCCTGATGCCATCAACATAGAATCATTGACCCTCCTCTCCTCAAGCAGTGCCAAAAGAATTGGTGGTCCCATGGGCCCCATCCTTTCCAACACCCTCTCACAAAAATCATTGGTGATCCCGTGGGCTCTGAACCCCTTCCCCAGCCTCTCAAAAAGGTAACCGGTGACTCCAGGAGCCTCCACTAACCCAACTCCCCCTTCCCCCACAATGACTAGTTGTGCAGGAGGGAGGAGCGATGCCCATACACTCCTGATTCCTCACTGCCCTTTCTCAAAATGGCAGCATCTGACCCCCCACATGGTGTATCCTGGGGATGCACCACTCAGGTGGGGGGGGGGGCTCAGTCTGTAAAATATGGGGAAAAATCCTTATTTGGCAGACATTTGAAGTCACTTCTTCAGATAAGTTTATTAAATCTACTGATTTGCACATAGGTGTCTTTTCACACAATTTTTGAGTTAAGTTTGTGTAAGGCACACAGTTGTGTTTTTGCACATCTTTAACATAGGTTCACTGTTTAATTTTAAGTAAACCTTCATTTGAGTAAAAGGGAAGAGTTGTCACAAGAGGAGGTTTCCTCAAGACAAATTTTCCAACATTTAACATCATAGTGCTCGGCTATCACTGCTCTTAGTTTCTTTAATATTATCCCCTGCAAACTTAAGTAAGTAAACAATTACCTAAACAAAACCTTAAAACTAAGATGCAGACAGCAGTCCAGCAATGAGATGGGGGGTTTCCAGTCCTTTGCATTAAGTATCACATGTATGATTTTTTCCCAATTGGTGAGGGGTCTTACATGTGCACTAAGTGCAAGGAGCTCTTTGCTCTCAGGGAACGATTCCAATCTCTGGAGGCTATAGCAGAATTGGAGGACATAAGGAAGTCAGAGAGGTATATAGATGAGACCTATAGGGATGTAGTACTGAAGTTCCACCTCCACTCTGGCAGCCTCCTTGTTGCCATGAGGAGAGAGGTCATGTAGCAGGAGAGCATCACCCTGATGTGACAGGGAGTGATCCTGTAGCTAGGACCTGTTCTCCAGGTGATGTAAAAGTCTCTCACACTGAGGAGGTTTCTCCAGGGCCATGTGTCCACGAGGGAAGGGTTAGGACAGCTGTTATAGTTGGTGATTCAATCATTAGGCATGTAGATAGCTGGGTGTCTGATGGATATGAGGATTGCTGGGTAACATGCCTACCTGGTGTGAAGGTAGCAGACCTCGCGCGCCACCTAGACAAGGTGTTAGATAGCGCTGGGAAGGAGTCTGCTGTCTTGGTACATGTTGGTACCAATGACAGGAAAGCGGGAGGGAGGTTCTGGAGGCGAAACGTAGGCTTTTAGGAAGTTGAAATCCAGAACTTCCAGGGTAGCATTCTCAGAAATGCTTCCTGTTCAATGTGCAGGACCAAAAGGCCCCCAGAGCTCTGGAGTTTCAATGCATGGATGAGACTATGGTGGAAGGAAGTGAGTTTGGATTTGTTAGGAAATTGGTAACATTCTGGGGAAAGGAGGGGCTTTTCCTAAAGGATGGGCTCCACCTTAACCGGGATGGAACCAGGCTTCTGACATTAACCTTTAAAAAGGAGAGAGAGCAGCTTTTAAATGAGATAATAGGGGAAAGCTGACAGTCACCCAAGAGCACATGGTTCAGAAGGATGTATCCTTGAAGTTACTAGCAAAAGACTGAAGTTAGGGCATATCGACAGAGGTTCCAATAAATACAAAAGTAACCCAAATGCCCTTAAGTACAGAGCACAACACCGCAAAAGCACAAATCACGCTGAACACAGGAGAAACAGTCACAGGCATGAATAAAACGGAAAGACAGAGTCCTTTATTAAACCAAACGGCCGCCCGACACAGGCCGTGTTTCATACCCTTCGTCAGGGGCTAGCCAGGCAAGAAACTCTGTTGCTGTTCGTAAAATAAATCTTACTTCACACTGTTTGTGCAAACATATAGGTTATACACTAATGCTCAAAGAAACTGCCGTCAATGCTCGTCAACTGAGCATTGACTACAGTTTCTTTGAGCATTAGTATATAACCTATATGTTTGCACAAACAGTGTGAAGTAAGATTTATTTTACGAACAGCAACAGAGTTTTATTCATGTCTGTGACTGTTTCTTAAGTACAGAGCAGACAGAGCTTAAAGATTCCAAATTACCCCGTCTACTGATAACCAGATTGATATGAATAAAATACAGCCTCTAAAATGCGTGTGTGCAAAACCTAGAAGTCTAACAAATAAGATGGGAGAGTTAGAATATATAGCATGGAATGAGAGGTTAGATATGATTGGCATCTCGGAGACCTGGTGGAAGGAGGACAAACAGTGGGACGCTCTGATACCCAAGTACAAATTATATTGCAATGATAGAGTAGATGAAATTGGTGGAGGTGTTGTACTCTGTTAGAGAGGGCATTCAGTCACACAGGATTAAAGTTTTGCAGGAAACAAAATACACTGTAGAACATTTATCGATCGAAATTCCATGTAAAAGGTGGAAAGTGATGGCAGTGGGGATGTAATACCTACCGCCTGGCCAGAATGAAAATATGGATGATGGAATACTTAAAGAAATCAGGGAAGTTAACAAAAGTTACAGCAATGTAATAACAATGGGTGATTTAAATTACCTCAGTATTGATTGGGTCAGTGCAATGGCAGGACATGCTAGGGAGAAAGTTTCTAGATGAAATAACTGACTGCTTCTTGGAGCAGCTGGTTCATGAACAGACGAGGGGGAAGCCATTTTGGACCTAGTCCTAAGTAGAACACAAGATCTCGTGCAATAGAGATGGGTGTTATAGCCACTTAGCAATAGTGATCATAGCATGATTGCATTTGATTTAATAAATAGAGGAAGGACAGCAAAGAAATCCACAATACTATCTTGGAAGCCCAGACCAGATGTATTCCACCCTATAAGAGAAACTGAAGTCCAAGAAACTGCCAGCATGATTTAAAGGTGAGGTCAGAGATGCTGTTGTAGCCAAAAAAAAAACATCTTTCAGGAAATGCAAAAAGGAGCCAAATGATGAAAACTGGAAACATATGCCCTGGCAAGTTAGACGCAAGGCATTGATAAGGCAGGCAAAGAGAGAATTTGAAAAAAAGCTGCCATGAAAGCAAAAATGCATAACAACAACATTTTCAAGTACATTGATAGGAAAAAAAAACTGAGAGAGAGTCAGTTGGGCTATTAGATGATAGAGGGGTAGAAGGGGCACTAAGAGAGGACAAGTCCATAGCAGAGAAAGTGAAGGAATTCTCTGCTTCATTCTTTACTGAAAAAGATGTAGGGGAGTTACCCATGACTGAAATGGTATTTAAAGGTGATAAATTGGAAGAATTGAAAGAAATATCGATAAACCAGGAAGATATATTACAACTATTTGATCATCTAAAGAGTATCAAATCACCTGGAGCGGATGGTATAAATTTGAGGGTGTTGAAAAAAATTGATATGAGATTGCAGACCCACTATTAGTAATCTGTGAACTATCATTAAAATAATCTGTAATACCTGAAGACTGGTGAATGGCCAATGTAATGCCAATTTTTAAAAAGGGTTCCAGGGGTGATCCAGGAAACCACAGACCGGTGAGCCTGATATCAGTAACGGGCAAAATGGTAGAAACCATTATAAAGAACAAAATTACTTTACATGTAGATAGTCATGGTTTAATGGGAGAAAGCCAACATGGCTTTAGCCAAGGAAGGTCTCGTCTTACTAATCTGTTATATTTTTTTGAGGGTGTGAATAAACAGGTAGACAAAGGTGAACCGGTCGATTATAGTGTATCTGGATTTTCATAAAGCCTTTGACAAGGTCCCTCATGAGAGACTCTTGGTGAAATAAACATTTCATGGGATAGGAGGCAGTGTATTATTGTGGATCATTAACTGGTTAAAAGATAGAAAGCAGAGGGTAGGGCTAAATGGCTAATTTTTCCAATGGAGAAAGGTGAATAGTGGAGTCCGCTGCTTTGTAACATATTTATAAATGTAATCTGATTTGCAGATCACACAAAATTATTCAAAGTTGTTTAAAACACAAGAGGATTGTGAAAAATTGCAAGAGAACCTTGATAAACTGGAAGACTGGACGTTCAAATGGCAGATGAAATTTAATGTGGACAAGTGCAAAGTTATGCACCTAGGAAAGAACAACCCAAGCTATGGTTGCACAATGCAAGGTTCCACATTAGGAACCACAACCCAGAAAAAAGATTTAGGCATCATCATGCATAAGATATTGAAACGCTCCACCCAGTGTGCAGAGGCAGCCAAGAAGGCAAATAGAATGCTAGGGATCATAAGGAAAGGAATGGAGAATAACAAAAAGGATATTATAATGCCTCTGTATCATTCCATGGTGTGACCGTGAATATTGTGTGCAATTCTGGTCACAGTATCTTAAAAAGGATATAGAAAAATTAGAAAAGGTACAGAGAAGAGCCACTAAAATGGTAAAGGGGATGAAGTGATACCCCCTATGAGGAGAGACTTAAAAGATTAGTCTTTAACCTGGAAGGGGTCTTACATGTGCACAAGGTGCAAGGAACTCTTTGCTCTCAGGGAACGAGTCCGATCTCTTGAGGCAAGAGTAGCAGACTTGGGAAGACATAAGGAAAACAGAGAGGTACATAGACGAGACCTACAAGGATATAGTCCTGAAGTCCCACCTCCAGTCTGGCAGCATCCCTGTTCCCATGGAGGAGAGAGAGGTCACGTGACATAAGGGCATCACTCTGGAATGGCAGGAAGTGATCCTATAGCAAGGACCGGTCCTCCAGGTGATGTAAAACCCTCTCGCAATGAGGATGTTTCTCCAGGGCCAAGTGTCCGTGAGGGAAGGGTTAGGACAGCCTTATAGTTGGTGATTCAATCATTAGGCATGTAGATAGCTGGGTGGCTGGTGGACGTGAGGATTGCTTGGTATCATTCCTGCCTGGGGCGAAGGTAGCAGACCTCACATGCCACCTAGACAAGGTCTTAGATAGTGCTGGGGAGGAGTCTGCTGTCTTGGTGGAGGGGTTGTGCTCTGTTAGAGAGGGCATTGAGTCACAAATGATTAAAGTTCTACAGGAAACAAAATTCGCTGTAGAATCTCTATGGATTGAAATTCCATGTAAAAAGGGGAAGGCGATGGCAGTGGGGGGGGGGGGGTACTATCAACCGCCTGGCCAGAATGAACAAATGGATGATGAAATGCTCAAAGAAATCAGGGAAGCTAAAAAAAAGTTACAGAACGGTATTAATAATGGGTGATTTCACTTACCCTGGTATTGACTGGGTCAGTGTCACGAGGCAAACCTTATGGGCCACTTCTTCGAGCAAGTGCTTCACAGTAATACGATATAAGGTAGCTTGCTCAACAGATCACATTAATTCAGTTTCTCTGTAGTTATATCTCATTATTTTCAAGGTCTCAGACAAATCATAGCACTAGTATTTGGACATATAAACGTCCCAATGATGTGCTCGTTGACATCAATGACCTTCTATATTTAATTATATCTTCTGGAACGGTACATAATAATCTCTTCTATATGTGCACCAAACAAAATACTTGACTTCTCGTAAAACTTCACTTTTACTTCTTTGCTTCTTCTCTAAAAGCCCAACGCCAGGATTAAGGCGCCCCTGCGTTTCACTACCAATAGGTTCCTCAGGGGATCATCTCTTCATGCTTCTCATTCTACAAAAATACCATCCACAACTACCATGTTACCGAACATTCCTACTACTTATTCATTTCAACATTACAGCAATGTTAAACATTATTCAAACCTGTATAATGACGCTGCCCATGTAATTCATTTCAGGGACTCCAAATTTTCTTGTCCCAGATACTACATTCAAACTGAAAAACGCTGCGCATGCGAACTGACAGGCTATTTAAAATCCTTACCACCACCTCTCACATTACCGTCATTAGCTATGCCTCTTTAATCTACGTTATTCGATCACTCAACCAATCTAGCGGTATCATGCACGTTATGCTGACCTCTTTTTCTCTCTTTTTTTCTTTAGACTCCCCACAACTCTTAAGACTAATTACACTACCTCACCCACCACTATAATACCATCATTCTGTTATCAAATGCAAGCTGACCATTCAATGCTCGCATTTAGACCCATTGGTATAACAGAATCCAGCTCAAAGATCCACCTCTGTTCTCTAATGATCAATGCTTGTTCCTGAGCTTTACCCTGCAAACCCATCTTTACTTCATCCACACACCAACATCTTAACTGTTCAAAAATGTGCCCCATTGTCATACAATGTTGTACTAAAGGGGCTTCCTTTCTTCTACATCTCAATCTACTTCAATGCTCCCCCATCCGAACTTTAAACAGACGGATGGTCTTTCCCACATAAAGGAGATCACATGGGCATCTGATGATATAAACCACATACGAAGATTCACGGGTTGTAAAATGTCTTAACTTGTGGACAATGCCTCTGTGAATAAAACGGTCTATTTCCATTGTAATGTCACATATGGTGCATTGTCCACATCTTCTATGGCCCTTCAAATTCTCTCCCGTGCTCCCAAGGGTCAAAAGTCTCAGCACTGCAGGACTCAAGCATTCCTTTAAGTTTCTATTCCTACGCCAAACACATCGTAAATTTCTATTCTTCATTCCAGGCAGTACTTGCAACACTCCTCTGTGTTTCCGTAACACCTTCTGTATCTCTGTACTTAAGGGGGAGTACTTAGTGATTAAGTTAATACAGTCAGAATCAAGCTCATTCGAACTTCTATTCCGTCGCAGTTCTAATAACAAACTCCTATTGTTATATAGCGCCCGAGTATAAGCCCGATGTACTGTTCTCCGAGGGTACCCCCTATCCTCAAAATTACTAACCAATTGCTTTGATAAAAACATACTCATTTGTGTCCGAGCAATTATGTCTGTATCTTAAAAATTGAGATAATAGAAGACTTTCTTTTAATCGTGGAGGGTGCGCACTACTGAAATGAAGGAACGTGTTCCGATCGGTGTTTTTTCGATAAATAGTTGTTGCCCAATATGTTCCACCGCTAATTATCTTCACATCCAGATATGTTATACTTTCATGGTGGAATTCATACATGAATTTTATATTTGAATCACAGTGATTTATCCACGTAAAAAAAGATTCTAAAGTCAGCTTTGTTCCCTGCCAAAGAATGAACACATCATCAATGTATCTGTGCCAAGCCACTACATTGGCCACATAAGGGGACTGGCCCATCCATTTTTTCTCAAATTCCCCCATGTACAGATTAGCGACGGAAGGGGCACACGTTGCCACCATCACCACCCTAGATATCTGTTGGTAAAGGGCTCCCTCAAACACAAAAAAATTATGATAAATCACCAATTCCACGAAGTGTAATAAAAACCTAATGAGATCTTCCAAAGGATCACCTCGACTACGTAATGTATGCTCCACTATATCATAAGCTGCCGACTGGGGAATACTGGTGTACAGTGACTGCACATCCATGGAGGTGCAGTCACTGTACACCAGTATTCCCCAGTCGGCAGCTTATGATATAGTGGAGCACAAGCACTGGCAAGTTAAATGCAAGGCATTGATAAGGCAGGCAAAGAGAGAATTTGAGAAGAAACTTGCTGTGGAAGCAAAAATGCATAATAAAGACTTTTTCAAGTACATTCGTATCAAAAACCCTGTGAGTCAGTTAGACCATTAGATGATAGAGGGGTTAAAGGGGCAGTAAGAGGGGACAAGGCGATAGCAGAGAGACTGAATGAATTCTTTGCTTCTGTCTTTATTGAGGAAGATGTAGGGATGCTACCCATGACTGAAGTGGTATTTAAAGGTGATACTGTGGAAGAACTGAAAGAAATATCGCTACACTGGGAAGAGATATTACAACTATTTGATAAACTGAAGAGTAGCAAATCACCTGGACCGGATGGTATACATCCAAGGGTGTTGAAAGAACTGAAATATGAGATTGCAGACCTGCTATTAGTAATTTGTGAACTATCATTAAAATCATCTGTAATACCTGAAGATTGGAGGTTTGCTAATGTAATGCCAATTTTTAAAAAGGGTTCCAGAGTGTGATCCGGGAAACTACAGACCAGTGAGCCTGACGTCAGTACCGGCAAAAATGGTAGAAACCATCATAAAGAAGAAAATGATGGCTTAATGGGAGACAACCAACATGGCTTTAGACAAGGAAAATCTTGTCTTACTAATCTGTTATGTTTTTTTGAAGGTGTGAATTAACAGGTAGACAAAGGTGAGTTGGTTGATTATAGTGTATCTGGACTTTCAGAAAACCTTTCACAAGGTCCCTAATCAGAGACTTTTGGCAAAACTAAAAAGTCATGGGATAGGAGGTGATGTACTATTGTGGATCAGGAACTGGTTAAAAGATAGAAAGCAGAGGGTAGGGCTAAATGGCCAATTTTCCCAATAGAAAAAGGTGAATAGTGGAGTACCCCAGGGATCTGTGCTGGGTCCGCTGCTTTTTCACATATTCATAAATGACCTGGAAAAGGGAATAACGAGTGAGAATATCAAATATGCAGATGACACAAAACTATTTAAAGTTGTTAAAACCCAAGAGGATCTTGATAAATTGGAAGACTGGACATCACAATGGCAAATGGAATTTAATGTGGACAAGTGCAAAGTTATGCACCTAGGAAAGAACAACCCAAACTATGTTTACACGATGCAAGGTTCCACATTGGGAACCACCACCCAGGAAAAAGATTTAGGCGTCATCGTGGATAACATGTTAAAACCCTCCGCCTAGTGTGCAGCGGCGGCCAAGAGAGCAAATAGAATGCTAGGCATCATAAGGAAAGGGATGGGAAATAAAACAAAGGATATTATAATGCCTCTGTATCGTTCCATGGTGCACCTTGAATATTGTGTGCAATTCTGGTCGCCATATCTTAAAAAGGATATAGCGTTATTAGAAAAGGTACAGAGAAGAGCCACCAAAATGGTAAAAGGGATGGAAGGATACTCCTATTAAGAGAGGCTAAAAAGGTTAGGGCTCTTCAACCTGGAAAAGAGACGGCTGAGGGAAGATATGATAGAGGTCTATAAATTAATGAATGGAGTAGAATGGATAAACGTAGATCAGTTGTTTACGTTATCAGAATATAAAAGGACTAGGGGACATGCAATGAAGCTACAGGGTAACCTATTTAAGACTAATAAGAGAAAATATTTTTTCACTCAATGTGTAATCAAACTGTGGAATTTGTTACCGGAGGATGTAGTAAATGCTGTTAGTGTAGCTGGGTTTAAAAAACGTTTGGACAAGTTCTGGAGGAAAGGTCCATAACCATCATTAAAGAGGACCCGGGAAATCCATTGCTTGCCCCAATACAAGCATTGTGGAACCTGTGTATCTTTTTGGGAAACTACTAGGTACTTGTGACCTGGATTGGCTACTGTTGGAAGCGGGATACTGGGCTTGATGGACCTTGGTCTGACTCAGTATGGCATATCTTATGATGATCTTTTTTTTGGCATGGTGAGCAATATGGGGAATCATCCTGGTTCTGTTCTACACAAATAGAGATTGTAGCCATGGAGTATTTGCAGAAGTGGAGATAGTTTTTCTATTGGCCTTTTATCCCATTCTGTATAGTTTTAGATTGACAGACCTAGACCTCACTGCTGTATAAAAGGATTAATTGAATGATGCTATCACATTTTAACAGTAATTTTACTGGTGGTGTTGTATTTGCCAGAGGTTTCTTTGTTGCTTATGTGGAAACCCTATTCTCATTGACCTAACAGACAATTGGCTCTATCTGAATTAGAGACCAGCACGACTTAAAAAGTAGATAAATGCAAGAAGCACCAGATAGGAAAAAAGATCCAGGTAGCTTAAAATATATCAACTAGACAACAAACTGTTAAAGCTGTCCTTTTACAAAAGACCCTTGTCTTTTGGTGCCCAAGAGTTTCATTTTACGTCTGAAGTCATTCAGCTGAATGGTAACTAGCACCTACTAGGGCTACTGTCTTGAGTCTCCTCAGCTACCTGGGGCTTACTTTCACCTCCCTTATGCTCCTTTTCAGCACCTACCTAAGCAGCCGAGTCATAGAAACAACCTCTGACCAAAAGACAAATACAGGGTTCCTTCTAGAACATGGAACAAAACTGAGTTACTTACCTGTAACATGAGTTCTCCAGGGACAGCAGGATAAGTCAGCCACAAGTGGTGACGTCATCCGACGGCCCATAGACGGAAGTACTTTCAGTAGCCCAGAAGGCTTTTGCCTTCTGGGCATGGCCAGTAGCCCCACCTCTAGGCCCGCCCCTAGCTAGCCAGATCTTCCCCAGCTGAGGCACTGCCACGAGCTAGGAGGCGGACTGCCATGGTATGGCACACCCCCTGCCGGGGAGGAGGGTGGGAAAGTGTGGCTGACTTATCCTGCTGTCCCTGGAGAACTCATGTTACAGGTAAGTAACTCAGTTTTCTCCCAGGACAAGCAGGATGAGTCAGCCACAAGTGGTGTCTCCCCAGCTACATATGCAGCAGTAGGGGGTGTAGGCCGATGATTAAGGAAGGAGGCAGGTTTATTAGGTGAAAAAAGTCTGTTTAATGAGGTATATCAGCGCATCCCGACATCGGGAGCGGGCAAGTACAAGGCAACAAGCGCAACCGAACAACAAGGGTGCGGGGTCTAGGGCTGTGCAGCATAGCATGCAAACAATAGTTTGTGCAACATAGCATGTAAACAACTGAACAATAAAGCGCAACTAGCAATAACAAGAAATAGACGTGTACATCGCAAGTTAGGCTGTCCGGGACTCTCTAGAGTCTCGCGAGCCTGAACAATAAAACTCAGCATCATAATGACACACAATATCACAAGGGTCTGTATCTGTACCTGTACCGTGGTTTGGTGCCGGGGGTGCGGCTGTGGGTAACACCGCCCGGCCGAAGGCAGAGCCACCTTGATCTGCTTGATCCAAGCAGTAGTGTCTCTGGAAGGTCTGGATGGAAGCCCATGTGGCGGCCCTGCAGATGTCGGGCACTGGAATGGAGCGTAGGTTGGCAATAGTGGCGGCCAATGCTCGCAGGTGATGCGCTCTGACTCCTGTGGTGGGCGGGGACCCCGCTTGCGACAAGCACAGGGAGATACAGGAAGAGATCCAGATGGAAAGTGTTCGCTTGAAAACTGGGTGCCCCGGTTTGTTGGGGTCATAAGAGACAAAGAGCTGTGATCACTTCCGCAGGGAAGAGGTCCGGTGAAGGTAGCATTGTAAGGCCCTGACACAGTCCAGAGTGTGGAGCCCCTCCTGTTCCCGGTTGGAATGCGGCTCAGATTGGAAACAGGGCAATTCAATGGTCTGATTAATGTGGAAGGCCGTCGCCACCTTGGGAACAAACCTAGGGGTGCGTCCACAGGCAGGCGCGGTCGTGATGGAGTATGGTATAAGGCGGGTAAGCTACCAGGGTGTCTACTTCGCTGATACGCCTGGCAGATGTGATGGCTATGAGGAAGAGTGTTTTCCAGGAGACAAACTTAAGCTCTGCTGACTGCAGTGGTTCAAAGGGCTCCCCCTTGAGCTGGTTGAGAACAACGTTCAGATCCCATGCCGGGACTGGTTCTCAGACAGGGGGATGGAGGTTGGCCAGGCCTTTCATGAAGCGGACCACCAGAGGCAGCGCTGCTACCGACGTGTCTCCGAGGCGGTGGTGGAAGACCGCTATGGCGGACAGGTGGACCTTGATGGTCTGTGTCTTTAGTCCAAGTGCGGAGAGGTGTGCGAGGTATTGGAGGAGTTGAGGCACAGGGCAGGAGAACAGATCCAGGTGAAGTGACTCGCACCAGATGCTGAAGCGTTGCCATTTTAGATTGTAAGATTTCCTGGTGGATGGGCGGCGAACCGCTAATATGACTTGCTGGACCTCGGCTGGCAGATCGAGGGATGCGAGAATCACCCTTTCAGCTTCCACGCCATTAGTGCTAGCACCTTCAGGTTGGGGTGAAGGGTAGTGCCGTTGTCTTGTGAGAGTAGATCCGGCCTCAGAGGCAGGCGAACAGGGGGTACCAGGGCCAGGCGGAGCAGATATGGGAACCAGACCTGCCTGGGCCAGTGAGGGACCACCAGAATGGCTAGCGCCCTATCTCTGATCAGGCGCTGTATGGTCCGTGATATGAGTGGAGTGGGGGGAAGGCGTAGATCAAGGGCCATTGACCCCAGGTCACGTCGAAGGCGTCTGCTGCTATTCTGTTGCACGCTGGTCTTTTGGAGCAAAACAGATTGCACTTGGTATTCTCCTGGGTCGTGAAGAGATCGATCTGCGGCCAGCCCCATCTCGTGAAGAGAGACGATGACACTTCTTCGTGGAGCACCCACTCGTGGGGGTTCAGTTGTCTGCTGAGGCGATCCGCTAACATGTTTTCCACTCCTGGCAAGTAGCTGGCTTGGAGGCTGCACCGGTAGGAGAGAGCCAGGTGCCAGGTGCAGAGCGCCTCTCTGCACAGGGGGCACGACCCTGTGCCCCCTTGTTTGTTTATGTAGAACATAGCAACTTGGTTGTCGGTTTGTATTCTCACGGTCTTGTCCGTTACTAGTTCCTGGAAGGCCTCGACAGCATAGCGGGCAGCTCTGAGCTCGAGAACGTTGATGTGCAGGGCTTTTTGCTGCGGCAGACCAGGGGCCCTGTGTGCGGGTCCCGAGGCAGTGGGCTCCCCATCCCAGCGCTGATGCATCCGTGGTCATGGTGATTTGATGAGCTGGTGGTTGGAGGTGTCTGCCCTGCGCGAGGTTCGTCGAGTGGGTCCACCAGCGAATGGCCCTGGTCACCGACGAATCGATGGGGATTAAAGTGGACAGGGACTGGGAATGCTGGCACCAGTGACGATGAAGGTGCCACTGCAGGAGCCGCATATGCAGTCTCGCAAGGGGGAGTACATGGGTGGTTGCTGCTATGTGACCCAGGAGACGCAGGAGGGTTCTTGCCATCGAGTGCGTGGAGCTGAGTATCTTGAGGGCAAGAGTGGTGATGGTCTTTTTCCTGCTCCGTGGGAGGAAGGCCTTGGCCCGGATTGTGTTTATGTAAGCTCCTATGAACTCCAGTCTCTGGACCGGGATGAGGTGTGATTTCAGGTGGTTGACTAGAAAGCCCAGGGACGAGAGGAGGTATGTGGCTTTCTTGACTGCTAACCGAAGTTCCTTGGGGGAGGTTGTGGAGAACAGCCAGTCGTCCAGATAGGGGAAGACACATATCCCTTGCTTGCGAAGGTCTGCCGCTGCTACTGCCACACATTTGGTGAAGACCCGGGGGGCAAGAGAGAGTCCGAAGGGGAGGACCCTGTATTGGTAGTGATTCCCCAAGATCTTGAAGCGCAGGAATTTCCTGTGTTGCTGGTGGATGGGTATGTGAGTGTAGGCATCCTGAAGGTCCAGCGAGGCTAGCCACTCCTTGGTCTGGATGAGGGGCAGGATGGGAGTTCAGGGAGTGCATCCTGAATTCTCTTTGACTATGAACTTGTTGAGTTTCCGCAGGTCAAGGATGGGTTGGACACCCCCTGACTTCTTGGGAATGAGGAAATACTTGGAGTAAAAACCCGTTTTGATCTCGTCGGGAGGAACAGGTTCTATTGCCCTAGATGCTAGAAGAGATACAATTTCCGTAGTCATGAGGAGAAGATGTTGTGGCGGAACGTTGCTCACAGGCGGAGAATGCTGAGGCGGAGCTGAAGAAAATTTGATGCGATAACCCAGTCTGATGGTGTTGAGTACCCACTGGTCCGTCGTGATGTTCTTCCAGGAATGCAGGAATGCAGACAAACGTCCCCCTGAGGGTAGGTGTGGGTAGGGCGGCGAGTCAAAAACTAGGGTTATTTTTCGCAGTGCAGACGGGTTCTTTTTCTGCGTGCGCTCCCGCTGGTGCACTTTTTGCCTGTAAGGGGCTTGGTAGGATTGTACCGAGGTTGTTGCCACTTGTGGTACGAGTTGTAGCGTTTAGAAGCTGATGATTTTTGTGAGTTTCCTTTGCGGTAGGGCTTGGGGTGGTCCAATACTTCCTCGGCAAGCATCTGGAGGGGTGGTGCAGTGCTCACGCATGTCATTGACAGTGTCTTTGACTTTGTCCCTGAAGAGGGAATCTCCCGTGCAGGGGGCATCTGCGATCTTGTCATGCGAATCGTCGCGCAGGCCTGAAGCTCGTAACCAAGCCAGCCGGCGGGCGGAGATGGCAGTTTCAGCAGTTCTGGTGGCTGCCTCAAAGGTGTCATAAGCAGCTCGGCCCTGATGCTTTGTGCAGTTGTCAAGTTCCACCAGGGCTGTAGTGATGGCCGGCAGGGTTTCCGCGAGCTGTGCGATGGCAGTCTTGATGTTAGTTATGAGTAGGTCTTGGTAGATGGCATGTTGAAATTGGTGTGCTGCTACCTTGGCATTCAGCATGGCGCCCTGGTAAACTCGCTTCCCCACATCGTCGAGGAGCTTGTTGTCCTTCCCCGGAGGGGCATTGGTGGCGTTCAGAGAAGATTTAGACCATTTGAGAGCTGACTCCACCACAATGGATTGATGTGGAAGTTGTTGCTTATCAAACCCTGGTAAGGGCTGTATCACGTATTTAGCGTCCAATCTGCGTGGGCAGGTCTGGTTGGACGCTGGCGTCAGCCACATCTTGGAGAGGTTGTCTCGGAGGAGCTGATGAACAGGCAGAGCGATAACAGTCTTGGGAGTGTCCACGAATTTGAGTGCGCTCTGAACTTCATCACGTTGGTCCGGGGTATCTGCCGAGGCGATGGAGAGCGCTGAGGTGACCTTGCGCACAAACGTAGGGTAGGTCAAGTCCTCCGGGAGGTTGATGAGGGCCGAAGGAGGGAGTCCCCATGGGATGATACCTCAGCTTGCAAATGTTCCTCGGCCCTGTCCTCTTCTGGTTGTGTGGAGCCTGGGGACTGCAGGAGGAGCACAGCCTCGGAGGTTGGGGTTGGAGGCTGCGGAGGAGTCTGCAGTAGTTGATTAGAGGATAGGGTGGAGAGGGTGGAGGCCCACTGTTTTAGCATGCCGGAAAGAAGTTGAAGCGTCTCCGGTGGGTTCTTTGGAGCAGGCATAGGCTGCGTGTGTAGAAGGGTCTGCTCTCCGGTGTTCTCTTGCTGGTGCAGGCCAGTCCCAAGAGAGGAGGAGGGAGAGGAAGGTAAGAGCTCCCCACTGTCAGTCAGGCTGTGATCTCTGGCACTGCTGGAGCGCCGAGATCTTTTATGATGGCTGGAACGTGAGGAGGAGGTGCCGCCGCGTCTCGATCAACTCGACGCCTCCGATTGGTTTCCATGCGTCTCCTGCCCTGACTGTGGCTCCGGCAGTGATGCGGTGTGTAAAAGGGGGTGCTTGTTATGAAGGTACCACCATCTTGGCAAGTATGCAAATTAACTGTCTTGCAAAGGACTGTGGTTATTGAAGTCCATTCACACAAAGCTTGCCTTTTTAGAATAATGAAAACTCTTGTAGTTGGTCAAGTGTAGACAAAATTAGAGTTTATTTATGGGGTGATTATCCCACACACAGATATGCTTGGTAACACCATCCAGATAACTTCTCCAGGGTTTTATTCAACACAAAATAAGGCAACTGAAATATCTTATGCAAATAAGAATCAGAGTCCTTTATAGAACAGAAAGGCTTCTTTCAGCCACTGCTAATAAACTCCTTAGCAGTGCTGGGGAAAAACAAATCAAAGAGGAAAACTTCTTTATACTAAAACATAGCTCACTTTCTCCATACAGAAAAGAACTTTTTAATCCTACGTGTGCACGGCTTGTGCTCGGCTCTCCTCCACCAACAGGTGACAATTAACTGCAATCAGTAGCTTGATTTCAGCACACATGCAAATTTTTTCCAAAAGCTTTTTCATTCAACAAAACTTTATGGGAAGCTAATATTTAGAATGTTTCCTTTTGATGTTTGCTCTGATATTTAGGATTTTCCTAAAATAACAACCTACTCAAAGAACAGTCCATATAAGTATCCTCTGTATCAAATATTGAACCTTGCTCTTGAACTTGCATAGATTCTGTTTCTCTGTCTGACTCAGAGGGCTTTAGGAACTGACCTCTACACAGAGAGAAACTGTTTCCCTGCTGTTTGCACTGCTCAAAGCTAGAGAAACGTTCACAGTTCCTACCTGAATCCAGGCAAGCGTCAGGCTGCTTCTTCTGGTATTCTGGCCAGTATGCAATAGAGCTTTTGTGTCCTGTCCTCCAGTTGGTATCTCTGGACCTCAGGATCCTTTCTCCAGACGTCCTCCAAGAGGTATTTGGACTCCTTTCCTCCTTAGCTGCAACAGACCTCTTCCTAGGTGTTGCTTGAGGGTCCCTGGCTGTGGATCTACAGACCTCTGGCTTTTTCCAGTCCTCTGAACCTTTCCCCCAGGTATCTCTCCAGGCATAGGTACTTTTCTGAGCTCCTCTCTTGGACCGTCTGCTTCCTTGTCCTTGTTCCTTCAGGTTCCGGTTGTTCTTCCTTCTGTTCTCATTCTCCTTCTGATTCCCCTTCTCCTTCTCCTTCTGATTCCCCTTTAGTTTTAAAGAGCTTAGATTGCAACTCCACCCTTGCAGTCTTCAGGTGTTGTGGATTAAGCATTCTTCTAGAGGCTGTTTGATTAGGGATGACATAATGCTTTCTCTGATTTGACTCATGCTTTTCCACTCTAGCTCCCCTAGGGACTTTCTGCATACAAGTGCATTCTGGATCATGTAGTCTTTTAGGGAAACAAGCTGTCTTAGTTCTATAACCTGCCAGCACAGGTCCCTTAATCAGAGTAAATTCTCCTCTTTTGTCATTACTCCCTGAGCTTTGATAAGCTTCCTTATCACAGGTGATCTCCGAAGGGCGGAAAAACTGCGCCGTTTGTCCCATTGGTGTTTATCTCTGCTGCTCCTGCTCCGGCTCCTACGGGTGTCAGGACTCATGCGCTGCGCTCCGAGTCCGCGCACAGGCTCCTTGAGTCTCTGCATCGTCTCTGGGAGTCTTTGCGCCTACTCTGCGAGCCTCTGCGCCGGCTCTGAGAGTCTTCTCTGGGAGTCTCGGTGTCAGCTCGGGGTGCGCAGGTCAGCTAGGTGATGCGAGGCCGGAAGTGATGACCCCGGAAGTCCTACAGGGGGGGGCAAGGAGGAGGCGGTCCCAGCAACAATGGAGTCCGAGGAGGCCACATGGGTTTGAAGACACGTGGAAGGGGCTCCTTTGTCACGGCGGGAGAAGGGGGCCTGACTAGGCGCGTCTCCGGCCGGAGTGGCAGCAGCGGCAGGCCCAGAAGCCAGGAGAAGTGTGGCTGCAGAGGGTAGATTCGCGCCGGCAGGAGAAGGAAGGACCGCAGCAAGCGTTGGAGACCTGGAGGCTGCAGCCGGTGAGAGAAATTCAGAGAGAGCATGACGGTGGGATTTCAAGGCCCGGGGAGACATGCGGGCGCAGAGGGGGCAGTTCTCAACGGGGTGCTCCTTACCCAGGCATCGGAGGCAGAACTGGTGTGTGTCGGAGTTGCTCATCTTCCTAGAGCACTTTGGGCATTTTTTAAAACCCGGTTTTGCAGGTAATTTCTTCATTTTCTTGATGTTTGTTTCTGAGAGTAAGAGAAGACTTCTTGCTGGCAAGGCGGAAGACAAAGACTGGCTAGCTAGGGGCGGGCCTAGAGGTGGGGCTACTGAGAGTACTTCCGTCTATGACGCCATCACTTGTGGCTGACTCATCCTGCTTGTCCTGGGAGAAGTATGCTATTGCCCAGTCATTTCTGTTGTGCAATAGCAGAGAGACTCTCTTTACCCCTCCTCCCCCAGGTTAATACTATTACGGCACGTAGTTGAACCCAAGGTAAAATCAGTTCATTCTGTTCTTAATATTTAACATTCTACCACAAATAATCAAAGAAAAAAATACCCTGGAAAATATGCAGCTTTTGCAAAATGAATGTGAAAACTGTTGAGATATTTTTATTGAAAAGAATACTAATATTGATAGTCTTTCCTTTCTGAAAACACTGCATGGAAGAAGGGGCAGAGGGGGGGTTATTAGATGAAAGAAAATTCTGTGCCTTTCTAGGAGAAGTGGAGGGTCAAAGAAAATAAATATTGTTCTGGGTTTGCTACTGGGAGAAGGAGATTGACAAGGAAAACATCAAAGCTAAAAACAGCAGTTAGATTTTATGCTTTCTTTTTCTGGTCAATTGTTATATTTATTTTGGTTTTGATGGTACATAAGTTTTCATAAATTAAAAAAGGCACTGAAAACAGAGAACATGAAGAAATAACCAAAGAGACTGAAAACAACAGGGATATGATTTTCTCCTCTCTACAGAAATATATATTAGACAGCTGCTATATTTTGCAGAAGGTATGAAGGTAGTGTGTGACCATTAGGTGTAGCCTAATGGTCAGAGCAGTGGGCTGGGAACCAGAGAAGCCATGTCTTGCTGCTGCTTCTTGGGATCTTGGGTAAGTCATTTCACCCTCCACTTCCTCAGGTACAAACTTAGAATGTAAGTCCTCTGGGTACAGGGAAATATCTAGCATACCTGAATATAACTCACCTTGAGCTACTACTGAAAAGGTGTGAGCTAAATCCAAATACCCCTCCCCCCCAACTCTCTGAACTTCTGTTCAGATGCATTCTTTTACTTGTAGTCCTCATGTGTGATTTCCTCTCAATAAAATGTCTTGTTTGTGTCAAGGTAGGTACCTGTGGTCTGAGCATTGTATGCACGGGACAGTGCTGCTGCTGCTGCAGGATATGAAAGACCAAGTTTAGCACAAGAGCTCTGCAGGAAGGCTGGGAAGCGCAGGTCAGGAGTTACTGAACTGATGGGATAGGCAGAGCGTTGGACTAGTGGGTTCTCATAGCCAGTAGTGGGGAGGAGGTCAGCTCCTGGTGCTGGGAAATTCAGGTCCAGGTTGCAGTGTGAGGGTGTAGATGGGGGCTTAAAGCTGCTGCTCCCAGTTGGTGCCTCAGAGGTGCTGAACCTGTGGTAGGGGATGCTAGGTGGATATTCCTCTCCGCTGGCCTGCTTCAAACTGAGGTGTCCAGGAGATGCAGCAGGGGAACTGTGGGAAGAAGAGAAACAATGTTTAGTATAATTCCAGTACATATGGCTCTAACTCAGCCAAGTCCCTTGTCTGGAGAAATTACTACGAGTAATCGACTGTGTAGGGGTGAGGGGTTAGTAACCTACTCAAGGTCACATAGGGCAGAGTTCATGTTGGATGGGAAAGTAAGATATACAGACAAAGATTTAAAGAGCAATCGTGTTGATATGCAGTCTATTTTCTGTAAATGTTTGAGGTCCCTGTAAAATCTACAGTATATGAGGCCGAGGGACTATATACAGCAGTAATCTGTGGGGTGAAGGATATGAATAGCAGCACTTGGACCTAAGGTTATTTACCTTCCAGGAATTAGAGGTTGAACTCCAAGGCAAATTCGGGGAATTCTAAAATTAAAAAAAACAACAACAAAAAAAACCAACTAATACTGAACAGTAAATCAAATGTATTCTGAAATCAGATTCTTATTCGTCATAGTTTTACTGAACTACCAATATATTTCTTCACTAGCTTTCAGGTGTTGTCACTCCCTCAAATAGATTAAATGCTGTAGAGAAAATATCATAGGCTATATTGTACTGGTAGTAGAAAGGAGATGGGGAGGGGAGTGTGGTAAGCTGGCAGAGGAGCAGCATTTCTGCTAATGAGTTAAAAAGTCAAAATCTGTTGAGCCCTTTTTTTTGGGGGGGGGGAGTCAGTTCTGAAGCATTGGTTTATTTTAACTTCAACTAATTTATGCTCCTGAATTATTCTGAATTTACCTTTTAATATCCTAATCATAAGGTAATCTTGTTTTGAACAACAGCGTGTAGAGTTTTAATGAGAGTATCTGTTTCCTGGAGAAGTATGCAGTTGGTGTGCTGCAGTTTTTGAACCCAGCATAGAACTTTGAAACACTTTCCTTCCCATGGCATTCAGGATTTTCAAATCTTTTTCAAGTGAGGTGTTAACATAGGCTCTAGTCCCTTTTGCCCTTTCAGGACAGCTTCTGTCACCACCAACTCGTATGGCAGCTGAGTTTAGGGCATGGTGCACTTAGCATTTTAGGTCAAGATGCTTTGATGTGGGCAGTATAGAAACTGGGTTTTGCCACAACTTCATTTTGAGATCTTGGAAGACTTGAGGAACAGATAAGACTACTGGTTTTTTAGGGGTAGTGAAGAAATTTAGTATAGAGTTGAATATCTAGCGATGCGAGTGAGAGCTCAAATTTTGTAAGAATTTGGAGCAAGAAGAGTTGTCTGAATAATTATCTGGCTCTTGAGCTTGGAATGTCTCTTTCCTTTAGAGACTGGGATATTGCTTTTTCTCCAGGGACAAGCAGGTGAAATATGGGTGACTGTGCCGACGGAGCCCATGCGGAAGCATCTCCCCAGCTTTCAAAAAAAAACTTTTGGGAGATGCACCATGCATGTGTAGTCCCCTTCCCACCCAAGGATGCCATTTTGTCTCAGTCTCCTTTTTTCCATGGAGCAGACTGGACGTCTGTCCTGTTTCCGCAGAAAAAGTCTTTTTTTTTTTTTTGTCTTAAAAATTTCCTTTCCAGTAAGCATACTGGTTCCTCTTTCTGCCTCCCCCCCCCCCCCAAGCCAGCTCACCTCGGCGTTGCTCCTCTGGTTCATTTTCATTTTTTTCTTGGTTTTTTGTTCAGGTGTCCCTTGACTGGCTCTTGTAGGCCTCAGACCCTCGTCCAGGTTCAAGGACTCGTTTTTCCCCATGGCCTCCAGTGGCTTCAAAAAATGTGATCGGTGCAGTAAGATGATGTCCCTCACTGACCCACATGACTGCTGCCTCTGTTGCCTTGAGCCAGACCACGACAACTTTGGCTGGGACCTTTGCAAGTCCATGTTCGCAAAGGCCTTCAAGAGCCATCAGTAGCAGCAGGAGAAGTTGTTCCATAGATCAGACTCTGTGCTGGAGTCCCCAGCGACACCACATTCCAGTGCCCCCTTCGGTACCTCAGTGCCCCATGATACCTAGGCCTCCTCAGTCCGGCGGCCGTGGCTTCTCTGAGAGGAACTCCCTGGAGGTGGAACACAAAAATAGCAACAAAAACCTTGAAGGCCGACTCTGAGGACAGGTCTGGAAAAGTGGGTGAATCCCACACCAGGCCCCGCAGTCCCCAGCATGCGTCCGAGGGGTCAGAGCGGGAGTGGCCATACAAGCTGCCCCAGAAGGAGTTGCCAGCGTCGGGTGACTGGCCTCTGACCCCCGAGGCCATCCTGGTCGAGGACTCCCCCTTGATGGAACAGACGCCAGGCCTGAAGTCATCGGTGCTCACGACAAAGGCTGCGAAGCCATCTAGCATGGAGACCAGAATGGCGGCCTTGGAGTGCAGTATTACTGCCCTCCTGGCACAGAAACAGGTGTTGATGGCTGGTTCATTCGCCCCAATGACTGAACCCTCGACCTCGAGGGCTTCTCTGGTTGTCGAGCCGATCCTCGAAAATCACCCGCCTCCAGAGACACAACTGCATTGGACGAGGTCCCAGTCTGGAGAGTGTTCACGGCTCGGACCACAGGTCCCTCAGGAGTCGCAGGCCTTCGGACTTGGGACCCGATCACGGGAGCCGCAGAGCCTTGGATTCTTCTTCTGACTTAGACCGAAGATGAGTAGTCCCTGGATACCAGGCGACATGGAGACATGTCCTCGGACCAGTCTCCACCGATGTCTCGGCACCTTTCCTCACCCAAGGACGTTGCCTTCCTCAACTTTGTGCGGGACATGGCAAAGGCACTCGTGTTCAAAACTGATGCGGAGGAGGACCCCTGCATGGAGGAACTTGAGATCCTCCAGTACGAGGCCCCCAAAGGAGGCCCCATGTTGCCCATCCCTCTAAGCCTTGAGTGCTGCCTCCTCTGTATGTGAGAAACACAGGCGTCAGTGCGCATTGTGAGCAGATGGCTCATCTCCATGTACTGAGTCCGTCGAAATCCGGAATTCCAAAAAACCCAGCTCCCTCACAATTCGATGGTCGTTGAGTTAGCCATGAGGCGACTCGAGCCAAAAGACTCATTCCTTGGTGCCCCAGGTAGGGAGGCCCAAACCTTGGATGCCCTCAGCCAAAAATGCTACCAGGGCTCAATACTGGTTTGGCGTGTCCTGTCCTACCAGTTGTACATCGGCATGTACCTAAAGGAACTGGTGAGGGAGCTCGCCAGTTTCTCTGTAGGCCTCAATGGGGAACCTCGTTGGTGGTTGAAGTCACTGACTTCAGAAGTCAAGAAGTGCTTGAAGTTCCTGTCTCGAGCAGCATACAATGCCTTTGAATCCTCAGCCAAAGTGGCCTCCGCAGGCATCGGGGCCTGACCTCGAGCAATGGGTCCAGGACAAACTCATTGATGTCCCTTGCATCAGAGAGAACCTCTTCGGAAAACCCATGTCAGACAAGGCTGCTGAGATAGAGACTGAGTTCCTGACCAGGACCAGACTCTCGAAGACCTCGGGGCACCTCCATAAGAAGGTCCCGGGAAAGAAGCCTTTCTTCCCGAGAAAGAAAAAGGGTGTTTGTTAATGCCCAAAAGTACCAGGCATTCTCTACCCCACAGAAGGGGCAACAATTCAAGGGGCAAGAGCATGGCCCCTGCAAGCCTAAGACCCAGGCACCAGCCCTGGCCCAGCCTGGAGGGAGTTTTTGACTCCTGGGGTATGGCCTCCTTCCCCCAGGAGGCTTTCAGCAGCCCACAGGGGGTCATCCAGCCCTATATGCCCACAGGTGGCCCTCCATCACCACCGACTCCTGGGTGCTGCAAGTAGTCAAGGAGGGATACTTCCTTCACCTCATTCTTCCCGGGAGAACCCGTAAGGCCTCTCCTTCAACAAAGTCTGCTCCTCACTGAGCTCGCACACCTCCTCACGGACAGGGCGGTGCAGCCAATGCCTAAACAGCTCTGGGGCAAAGGCTTCTACTCCAGATATTTCCCAAATGGACAGGGGGCTTCAGACCCATCCTGGATCTACCGGACTTGGACAGATTTCTGGTGAGCGAGTTCAAGATGCTCTCTCTTGGAACCCTGCTCTCTTACCTCCAGCAGGGAACATAAGAACCTAAGATATGCCATACTGGGTCAGACCAAGGTCCATCAAGCCCAGTATTCTGTTTCCAACAGAGGCCAATCTAGGTCATATGTACCTAGCAGTTTCCCCAAGGGACACAGGTTCCACAATGCTTGTATTGGTTCAAGCATTGATATCCTGGGTCCCTTCTTAATAATGGTCTATGGACCTTTCCTCCAGGAACTTGTCCAAACCTTTTTTAAACCCAGCTACACTAACAGCCTTTACTACATCCTCCGGTAACAAATTCCAGAGTTTGATTACACGTTGAGTGAAAAAATATTTTCTTTTATTAGTCTTAAATAGTTTACCCTGTAGCTTCATTGCATGTCCCCTAGTCTTTCTATATTCTGATAAGGTAAACAATCGATCTACGTTTACCCGTTCCACTCCGTTCATTAATTTATAGACTTCTATCATATCTCCCCTCAGCCGTCTCTTTTCCAGGTTAAAGAGCCCTAACCTTTTTAGCCTTTCTTCATAGGAGTATCCTTCCATCCCCTTTACCATTTTGGTGGCTCTTCTCTGAACCTTTTCTAAAATCGCTATATCCTTTTTAAGATACGGCGACCAGAATTGCACACAATATTCAAGGTGTGGTCTCACCATGGAACGATATAGAGGCATTATAATATCTTTTGTTTTATTTTCCATTCCTTTCCTTATCATACCTAGCATTCTATTTGCTCTCTTGGCAGCTGCTGCACACTGGGCCGAGGGTTTTAACATGGAGACTGGCTATGCTCCTTAGACCTGACGGATGCTTATACACACGTCCTGATCCATCCCACCCTCCAACAATACCTCCGGTTTGTGGTGGGAGGAGGTCACTACCAATACAGGGTGCTACCCTTTGGGCTGGTGTCATCACCAAGGGTCTTCACCAAGTGCCTAGCAGCAGTCGCAGCCCACCTTTTTCTCCAAGGGGCCTTTGTCTTTCCCTACCTAGACAACTGGCTCATAAGGGGAGGCACAGCTGCAGAAGTGCACCATGCCACTGAGCACACCATCCATGTCCTGCAGCATCTGCGGTTCTTCATCAACTACCCCAAGTCCCACTTCTCTCCAGCACAGTGCCTGGAGTTCATAGGGGCTCAGCTGGACACCCTCCAGGCCAAGGCCTTCCTTCCTCCGGAGAGCTCAGGGCGCTAGCCGCAGAAGTGCAACACCGCCGGTCGGTGCCCGCTCATCTTCTCCGCCTGCTGGGCCATGTGGCCTCCATGGTCCACGTAACCCAACTCCCGCCTGAATATGAGGGCGGCTCACTAGAGCCTCTGCTCCCAGCAGACTTTAGGACAGGGTAAAAGTGACCCACCAACTAGCGGACTCCCTCGACTGGTGGCAGATCCCCCGACACTTTCAGGTTGGAATGCCCTTCTGGGCATCCACCATCCAGAGGGTCCTAACTACAGATGCCTCCCTGCGAGGATAGGGAGCTCATTGTGAGGACCTCCGCACCCAAGACACGTGGTCCCAGATGGCGTGCCAGTTACAGTTTAACCTCCTGGAGCTCTGGACAATATTTCTGGCCCTCCGAGCCTTTCACCACTGGTTGCAGCACCAGTCTGTGCTAGTCCAGATGGACAACCAAGTTGCCATGTTCTGGGTCAACAGAAAAGGAGGCACGGGGTCATACTTCCTCTGCCAGGAGACGGTAGCCCTCTCCTCATATGCGACATGCAATGGGATGCTCCTGCAAGCGGTCTACCTCCCAGGCCTGGACAATACCCTTGTGGACAGGCTGAGCAGAGTCCTCCAGCCACACGAGTGGTGCCTGGACCCCAGAGTGGCCTCCTGACTTTTCCGTCTCTGAGGCGTCCCCCTAGTGGACCTGTTCACCAGCCCGGACAACACATAGTTGTCCCGCCTCTTCTCCTGCTAACTGCACCCATCCTGGGTGGTGGCAGGTACATTCCTCATCCCATAGACAGAAGGCCTCCTTTACACCTTCCCGCCAACACCACTGGTCACTAAGACCCTCTTCAAAGTCCACTGCGATAGAGCATCACTGATCCTGGTAGCCCCCCAGTGGCCCAGGCAACTTTGTTTCCCACGGCAACTCTGGTTCCCACTGCTTCTCTGTCTGTCGGCAGTGCCTCCAATTCCCTAGGACTACTCTCACAGGAGGAGGGCGCTCTCCTGCATTTTCATTTATTTAAAGGTATTTCTATACCGCCTTATCATACAATCAAGGCGGTGTCACAGCAATACAATCAATAGTAGTGGAAGGGTATTTCATGCAGTGAAGATGTCATGATTTGCGTGTAAGAGGTTAGTTAACAGATTAGGTTGAACTATGTACATTGTGAGTTACAGCATGAGCTATATTACATTGTTTTATACAATTAGGGTTTAAGGTATATCATGATCCGTTGAGCATTTTCTTATCACGGTTGGGAGGGGAAGGTGGTGGTTCCTGTTAGTATGATTAAGTAACATGTCCGTAGTGTTCTATGAACAGCGTTGTCTTCAGCTGTTTGCGAAAGTCTTTGAGGTCAGTTGTCGATCTCAGTTCATCTGGGAGGGAGTTCCATATTGTTGGGGCAGCCAGGGAGAGGGCTCTCTCTGTGGTGTCCTTGCGTGTTTTTCTGAAGTCATTCGGAGTGTTTACTCTGTTGGCGGTTCCTTTTCTTCTTGGGCGAGTGCTGGTGTCTGGTTGTATGAGGGTGTGCAGGCTGTTGGCTGAAGTGTGGTGTTTGATCTTGAATATGTTTATGATTTTTTTGTATTTGATGCGTGAACTGATTGGGAGCCAGTGTAGGTCTTTCAGGACAGGAGTAATGTGTTCATGTCTTGTTGAACTGGATATTATGCGGGCTGCCATGTTTTGTGCTAGTTGTAGTAGTTTGAGTGTTTGTTTTGTTAGCCCAAGGTAGATGGGGTTGCAGAAGTCCAGTACGGGAGTAATTAGAGCTTGGCATACGGTACGGAAGTGTTCTGTGGTGAGGAGGGGTTTAAGTCTTCTGATGATTCTCATTCTGTGGTATGCATTTTTGATTGTTTTGCTTACGTGTGTCTTGAGATTCAGTTCGTTGTCCAGGGTCACTCCAAGGTATTTTACTTCTGATTTCATTGGTATGGTTGTGCCTTGTACTCTGATGTCCGGTGGGCGGATGAAGTCTGGGTTGCGAGTGATTATTAGTGCCTCCGTCTTGCTGTAGTTGATGGCAAGGTTGTTGTCTTTACACCATCTTGTCATTTGTGTTAGGCAGCCTGTTATTTTAGAGTAGTCTGGGTTGTCAATTGAGATAGGCGTGTATATCATAATGTCATCTGCATAGATTGTGTATTGAATGCTGTTCGCTTTCAGGATGTCGCATATTGGCTGGATATATATGTTGAACAGAAGTGCTGAGAGGGTGGACCCTTGAGGCACTCCTTGGAGGACTTTTATGGGTTGCGAGGTTTTGTGGCCTACCTTGACCTGTATCTGCCTGTCGTTTAGGTATGAATGGAACCATTTTAATGTGGTATCATGAAGCCCAATTTTCTTTAGTCTTTCCAGAAGAGATTGGTGGTCTACTGTGTCGAACGCTGAGGAGATGTCAATAAAGATCAATAGGATCCCTCTTTTGGTGTTGTCTATGATTCGGAGGATGTTGTCGAAGAGGTAGATCAGCAGTGTTTCGACTCCATGGTTGGGGCGAAAGCCGTGTTGGTTGTCATCTAGAGGAGCGTGGTTGTCGATGTGTTCCTGTAGTTGTTGTTGTACTGATTTTTCTATGATTTTTGCTAGGAAGGGTATGCTGGATATTGGTCGGTATGCTGCTGGGTTGCTTTTGTCGAGGGTTGTTTTCTTTGGTATTGGTCGTACTGTAGCTAGCTTTAGTTTATCTGGCATCAGTCCTTGGGTGAGGGAGTTGTGCACCATGTTGTGTATGAAGTGGATGAAGCTTGGAGGCTTTGATCCATGACACTGGGCAAGGGTCCGTAGGAGCGGTGCTTGTTTTGATTGCAGAGATGATGTGGGAGAGCTGTTCTGTTGAGGGTGAGCAGAATGTGTCCCAGGTCTTAGGGTGTGAGTCGGGCTGAGTTGGTGTTCTAGGCGTTGTTGGTTCTGTGGAGTGGAAGTTTTCCTTGATATGCTCAGCAAATTTTTGTGGGTCTATTTGTACTTCTTCCTCTGTCCTTTGCTCCTTTGTGAGGATTTTCACTATTTCGAATAGCTCTCTGGGTTTGTTTATGGAGGTATTTATCATGTTTGTGTGGTACTCTTTCTTTGATTGTTTGATGTGTTCACTGTATTGTTTCTGCTTTGTTAGGTATATCTGCTGGTTTTCAGCATCTTTGGATTTTCTCCATTTCCGTTCAATCTTTCTGAGTTCTCTTTTTTCTTGTCGTATGGTTGTGGAATACCAAGGCTTGTGTTGTCTCTTGTTGTGACGGTGTTTCTTTGGTCTGGCAACTGTTGCTGTGGTGGCGTTGGATAGAGTGCTGTTCCAGTTGTCGATCTGAGTCTCCAGGTCGTCCGTTTCCGTGGTCAGATGTTGTATTGTGTCCTGTAGGAAAGCGTCTCTGTCGAATTTCTTGAATCGCCTTTGTGTGGGTGTGTTGTCCGTTTGTTCGTTGAGATTGTCCTTTTGTAGTTGTAACTTTATCTTAATTATGTAGTGGTCTGACCATGGAACTGGTGTTATGGTAGGTGTTGATATTAGGCCTCTTGAAGTTAGGTAGTTGGTTGTGAAGATGAGGTCTGGGGTAGATCCGTGGCTGTGCGTTGGGGCGTCGATGATTTGGGTAAATTGGAGTGAGGTCATTGCTTGGAGGAAGGCTTCTGCATCTTTGTTGTTGGTAGACTTGAGGTTGAAGTCTCCTAGCAGTAGCGTGGGCTTGTTAGTTGCGGTGATGGCGCATACTGCTTCTAGCGTAGAGGCTAGTTAATCGGGTGAGGCCCTGGGTGCTCTGTAGGTTAGGCAGAGTGCCATGTGTTTGTTCACGATGCTGAGTGTGTTACCTTGAGGTGTATCAGTGGCGCTCTGAGTTTTGAACTTTAGGTTCTTCTTTGCAATTATTAAAACTCCTCCTCCACGTTTGTGTGTGCGTGGGCAGTTGTATGCTGTGTATGTGTCTGGTACCAATTGATTGAGTAGAACATTGTCGGTTGGATTGAGCCAAGTCTCTGTTATGCAAAGTATGTCTGGCTGGTGGTCTTCTATGTGGTCTGCTATTGTGTGTATCTTGTTGCATATGGATCTTGCGTTTATGAGCTCTATGGTTGTATGCTTTGTGGGCTTTGTTGTTTCGTGTATTTCTTTTGAGTGTGGTGTGTGGGAGTGTGGTTTGTGTGTGTTTTTTCTTTTTGTCATTGATGTGCTGAGTGTGGCAGAATGAGTGCACTGAGGTTCTATGTATGACCAAGTGGTTGGTGGGTGCCATGGTGCCTTAGGGTGTGTGTAGTGGAAGTGAGAGTTTGGAGGTAGGAAATGTGTGAGGAGGAGGCTGATTGGAAGGAACATTGTTGTGACCATGTTGGTTTGTTGTGATGCTCTGTGAATGGTCTACTTGCGGTTCTGACGTCCATCGCCTCGGTCTGCTCCTTGTTGTTGGGTTCTGTTGTGGTGCTGTCAGCGCTGCTGTTTCCTTTGGTTGTTTCCTTCTGCTTGCCTTCGTGCCTCGCCTAAGGGCCACGCCAAAGGGCCCTCTGGCGAGGCCCTCAGGTGCGGGCCCACCAGTTGCGGGCGCACCCTACAGGGATGCCGCTTTTATCTGCTGCCGCTGCTGCTGCTGATCAGGCTCCCACTGCCCCGATTGGCAGGAGCTGAAGAGGGAGGTGGAGTGTCCGGGCAGTGGCGTCTCTGCAAGCAGGGACGCCGCTTTTATCTGCTGCCGCTGCTGCTGCTGATTGGGCTCCCACTGCTCCGATTGGGCAGGAGCTGAAGAGGGAGGTGGAGTGTCCGGGCAGCGGCGTCTCTGCAAGCAGGGACGCCGCTTTTATCTGCTGCCGCTGCTGCTGCTGATCGGGCTCCCACTGCCCCGATTGGGCAGGAGCTGAAGAGGGAGGTGGAGTGTCCGGGCAGCGGCGTCTCTGCAAGCAGGGACGCCGCTTTTATCTGCTGCTGCTGATGATGATCGGGCTCCCACTGCCCCGATTGGGCAGGAGCTGAAGAGGGAGATGGAGTGTCCGGGCAGCGGCGTCTCTGCAAGCAGGGACGCTGCTTTTATCTGCTGCCGCTGCTGCTGCTGATCGGGCTCCCACTGCCCCGATTGGGCAGGAGCTGAAGAGGGAGGTGGAGTGTCCGGGCAGCATGCCAACCTGAGGTTCCTATCGCTCATGGCGTGGTTGCTGAAAGGGTAGTGTCCTTCTGGCCCTCTCGTAAGGCCTCCACGAAAACGGTGTATGCCTTCAAATGGCGTCTATTTTCGGTGTGGTGCACCGAGAAGCAGGCGAACCCTTTCTCCTGCTCAGTGCAGCTGGTGCTCCAATACCTACTCCACCTGTCACAGGTGGGACTGAAGTCCAACTCAGTCAGAATGCACCTGAGTGCTATTGAGGGGCACCACCATACTGTCTAGGCCAAGCCCCTCTCGGCTTGGCCCCTTCTCTCATTTCCTGTGGGGTCCTATGTTGTCCAAGCCCCCCGTCTGCCCACCAGCGGCAGAGTGGGATCTCAATGTGGTGCTCTCACAGCTCACCTAACCACCATTTGAGCCCCTGGCTACCAGCCACCTGCGGTTACCTCTCCTGGAAGGTTGTTTTTCTCGTGGCACTCACATCAGTTCACAGGGTCGGCAAGCTACAGGCTTTGATGGCAGAGCCACCCTACACAAGGTTCTACAAGAACAGGGTGGTGCTCTGCACACACCACAAGTTTCAGCCAAAGGTGGTGTTCCCCTTCCACCTCAATCAGCAGGTGGTGCTCCCCACCTTCTTCCTGAGGTCTCATGCCAGCAACGTGGAGACCATCGTCCATACTCTGGATTGTAAAAGGGCCCTGTCCTTCTATCTGCAATGGACTCAGTGCCACCACAAAGTGCCTCAGTTCTTTGTCTCCTATGACACCAGTCGACTGGGGCTTCCAGTAACTAAGTGAACTCTGTCCACTTGGGTGGCAGACTGCACTGCCCTCGCCTATGAGCAGGCTGTGATCTCACTAGACCACCGGGTCACGGCGCGCCTTGTTAGAGCCATGGCTACCTCTGTAGTAAATATGCATTCCATACCTGTTACAGAAATCTGCTGGACCACCACCTGGTCTTCAGTCCATACCTTTGCAGCTCACTACTGCCTGGAGAGGGAATCCCAACAGGACAGTGCCTTCGGCCAGGCCGTGCTCTGTAATCTCTTCAGGGTGTAGGCAACTTCTGCCCTCCAACCCTTCTGTGTTCAGGCTGCCGGAGTGCTGGTTTTCCACCGGATACTTGGATCTTGCGAGCGATTCTCAGTTGGGATTCAACTGCTATTGCTCACTGCTCACCTTCTCTCACCCATGGCATTTTGTACAGGTTCTCGATAGTCTGTATCTGGGGAGTCCTATATGTGAGGACTGACTCCTGCTTGTTCCTGGAGAAAGCATAGTTACTCACCTGTAACAGGTGTTCTCCGGGAACAGCAGGAATTGATCCTCATAACCCTCCCTCTTACCCTTGGAGTTGCTTCTTTACTGTATTTTATTTTTGCCGTCTTAGCTATGTCATTAGATTGAGGCAAGATGGCACCCTTGAGCAGGAAGGGGACCACACATGTGTGGTGCATTTACAAAAGACTTTCTTTGAAAGCTGGGGAGATGCTTCTGCTCGGGCACTGTTGGCGCCGACTTCACCTATGTGAGGACTGATTCCTGCTGTCCCTAGAGAACACCTGTTACAGATGAGTAACTACGCTTTAGTTTGCCTGCTGCACTGGAAGTGAGGAGTCTATAGGGATACACAGGGTGAGTTTGGGGAGAGATTATCATTCACATTTCAAACGAGCCAAGAAATCTTGCAGATGATAGCCTCATGTGCCTGTTCCTTATCTGTCCATGGCTCTAGGAAACTGAGTCTGAAGTGGCAAAGCTGCTTGTGACAAGGTTGTACTGTCTTGGATCCATTTTTGTTAAAGATATAAGGATGGAGGAGGTGCAGAGGGTGGCTACTGAAGTGGTTTTGTCATAAAGCATATGGGATCTTAATTTATTTAACAGGTTTTATATACAGCTTTATCATTTCAATCAAAGCAGTTTACATTGAAACTTAAACTTGGTAATGTATATTAAACAGGGACATTGATAACTTGGATTTTTCTGAGGCAATGGAGGGTTAAGTGACTTGCACAAGGCCACAAGGAGTGCTAGTGAGAATTGAACCCTGGTCTCTGGGTTCCCACGCCAGTGTTTTTAACCATTAGGCTACTCCTCCACTCCAAAGAACTAAATGTTGGGGCATTTAGTTCTTTGCACCTATATCTTTCGTGGTGATGCACAAGTTTAGTTTTGAGGGGAAAAGGATCTCAGATACCTTTGAAGTTTTGTTTATGGGCATATAGTGATAGTCATCAACCCTTGATTCTCACTTATTACATCGCGGATCCAAAAAAACTCATGTATCCACTTATTTAGAATAGATTTTTAAATATTTCATTGTACAAATTTTAAAGCTTTTTAAGTTACTCAAGTCTTTTCATTGTTTTTTTTGTCTCACTAAATTACAGTTCATCTCACAGCCTCATACCTCTTATGCTACAGCTTTTACTACTAACAAAACCACTTATCTGCAAACTGTGTTGCAATCCCAACGCCACAGATGATGTAAAAACAGCATTTCGCTGAAGCTTCTTCAGAGGGCACTCAAGTACAGTTCCTTGCAGACAATCACAAACTTCAAAATATTATACTGTTATCCTAAAACAGCTGTAGCAAAAGTTCATGTAGCAAAGTATGCAGGCAAACTTAAACTTAAAAGATTTAGAAACATAGAAACATAACAGCAGAAAAAGACCACATGGCCTATCTAGTCTGCCCTTCCATATCAGCCACTACAACAGTCCCCTTTTCCCTTTAGAGATCCTCTGTTTGTCCAATGCGTTTTTGAATTCAGATACTGTGGTCATCTCTACCACCTCCACTGTGAGACTATTCCATGCATCTACCACTCTTTCCATAAAGAAATATTTCCGCATATTACTCCTGAGTCTATCTCCTTTCATCCTCATCTTATGTCCCCTCATAGCACAGCTTGCTTTCAATCAAAAGAGGCTCTCCTGTGCATTTATGCCACTGAGATATTTAAACCTCAATCATATCACCTCTATCCCGTCTTTCCTCTAAAGTATACATAGTAAAATCCTTAAGTCTGTCCTCTAACCACTAACCATTTTAGTAGCCACCCTCTGTACTGACTCCAACCTGTTTATATCCTTTTGAAGGTACGGTCTTCAGAATTGCACACAATACTCCAAATGAGGTCAAACCAAAGACCTATACAGAGGCACTAACACCTCCTTTCTTCTGCTGGCCATTCCTCTCCCTATCAACCCAAGCATCCTTCCAGCTTTCGTCGTTGCCTTTTCTACCTGTTTAGCTACTTTAAGATCATCAGACACAATCGCGCCTAGGTCCCATTCTTCTTTTGTGGACAGAAGTACTTCACCCCCTATACTATATCGCTCCCTTGGATTGCTGCAGCCCAAATGTATGACCTTGCATTTTTTTACATTAAATCTTAGCTGCCAAATTCTAGACCATTCTTTAAGCTTAGCTAGATCCCTCCTCATGTTATCTACACCTTCCTGGGTGTCTATTACAGATTCTGGTATCATCCACAAAGAGGCAAACCTTACCACACAACCCTTCGTCAATATCACTAATGATATATTTAAAAATCACTTCTAAATAAGTGACTAAGAGTTTTTTGGATCCATGATGTGATGAGTAACAATCAAGTGTTAGTGACTATCGCTATAAACCCATGAACAAAAGCTCAAAGCTGTCTGAGATTTTTTTCTCTTCAATTCTTCATTTATGCATCACTACGAAGGATATAGGTGTGAAGAATTAAATGCCTGCACTATAATATTTTGAATTTTGAATGAAGGGGTTCCTTTGTGGTGATTAGTTTTACTTCATTCTGTGATTGGGACTGTTTGTGTATGATAAAGCATATGGGGACAGACGGATTTCAGCGTGTATACTTTGGAAGAAAGAAGGGAGAGGAAAGATATTATAGACACATTTACACATATCTGTGGCATAAATGCACAGGAGTTGGGCCTTTTTCAATTGAAAGGAAGCTTTAATATGAGAGGGCAAAAGATGGAGATGTAAGGGGAGAGATCCAAGAGTTATCTAAGGAAATATTTCTTTATGGAAAAGGTGGTGGGTATGTGGAACAGTCTCCAATGGAGGCTAGGACTGTATCTGAATTTAGAGAATCATGGGACAAGCACAGAGGCTCTCAGAAGAAAAGGAGAGGATTAGAGAGCTGCTTAGTTGGTATGTAGGGATGGGCAGGCTCGATAAGCTGTATGATCTTGATATGTCGTCATTTTCTGTTTCTCAGAAAGATAGCCACAGTAACCCAAATTAAGGACTGCTGTTCTACCATATGAAAATTATCAACTCAGCTGTACAACCTGACAACCTCTGGCTGCAGGAGTCAGCAACCGCTCTACAGGAAGCAGTACTGTTTCCATTATTATCTGCATTATTGGATGTTATGGAGGCAGCCATATATTTGTCTGCCTCCATAACATCAGTCAGTTGGACCAGGTCTGGCCTGGCCTACAAATGGCATCAGAGGCTGCACAAAAGGAACAAGGCTACCATAACCACAGCTACAAAAGAAAAATTCAATACTTTTGGTGGGGGGGGGGGGGGTGGATAATTGCAATCTTCAAGACAGAGTTACTAGTTTTATTTCACTCAACCACCACCTCCCTATACACCAGAAAACGGCTCAACGCATCCATTCTAGCATTTGGCAGTTATCAAGGCAGAGATTCAATTGTTCTTGAAAGCCTCATTCGGAGAGGAAAGAGATCAAGGCTTCTACTCTAGGTACTTCCTTATCTCAAAAAAAAAATCAGGAGGTCTCCACACTATCCTAGATTTCAGGGGGCTCAGTCTATACCTACACATTCATTCAGAATGAACTCACTGGCCTCTATTTTGCCATGATGATCATCTGACTTCACTTGATCTCCAAGAGACCTATGCCAATATACCTATCCATCCCCAGCATTGAAATTCCTGTGCTTCATATTCGTAACAAAACATTACCAATATAGACTGCTTCTCTTTGGTCTAACCTCCATGCCCAGAGTGTTCACAAAATGTCTGGTAGTAGTTGCAGTACACCTTCACAAAGAATTAATCTTTGTCTTCCCTGACTTGGATGACTTGCTGATTTTGGCCTCATTGCCTCAGAATGCTGCACAGTCCCTACAAATAGTCACTAGCACACTTCAAAAGCTCAGTTTTCTGATAAACAAGGATAAGTCAAAGTGCACACCAGTGCAGACCATAATCTTCATAGGAGCCCTTCTAAACCCAGCAAGAAAAGGCATCTCTTCTGGAGAAGAGTCCATATAATCACAACACTAGTTTATCATCTCATCGCATCCCAAACGATATCAGTACGCACCATCCTCAAAATGCAGGGGCATGCCTCATGTACTTCAAATGAGACCTCTTCAGTAGTATCTCAAGTTTTAGTGGAGTCTGCACAGCCAGTCACTAACCAAGAAGAAATGTATAATGCAAACCATGAAATGCTCCTTTTATATTGGTGACAGATTTCCAATTTGGAAATGCGTTTTCGCTTCTGAACTCTGACCTTCCAGTTGATGCTTAACAGGGAAGTGTGCATCTCCAGCTGAGGAGTGCCTCCCTTTTAGTCTTCTTGCCTAGGCTGTGTGGTCCCCTAGGAAAAGGGCTCTCCATATCAACCAACTAAAATTGCAAACCATCTTCTATTCCCTCTACACATTCAATCATTGGATGACAGGAAAAATCCTAATCCATATTGACATCTTCGTTGTCTTATATTACTTAACAAATAAGGGGATTGGACTCCTACTAACTGTATAGAAGCCACTAGGGGAACACAACTGATCAGTTATGCTGCTGCTCGTCATCAAAAGTCTATTCAGTCAGTAGGATTACCCTGTTATCTACTTCTTTGCAACAGAGAACAAGACTGCTCCAAAATTCACAGAACACAGCATAGTGCACAAGTGTTTGCCATAATGTGGAAATGGAGTCTCCTATCCAGAGTTATAGGAACGTAAGAATTGCCATACTTGGTCAGATCAAAGGTCCATTAGGCCTAGTATCCTGTTTCCACTAGTGGACAATCCAGATCACAAGTACCTGGCCAGATCCCATATTACTCACCCTCAGGGATAAGCAGTGATTTTCACCATCTCCCTTAATAACAGTCTATTGACATTTTTTCTAGGAATTTGTCCAAACATTTTTTAAACCCAGCTATGCTAATTGCTTTTAGTTCAAATCATTTTTATTCATTTTATACATATACACCCAAATACTTCCACAAAGGACTTCAACAAATTCCAACAACAGCATTTCTCAAAACATTAACTGCCTGTTAAACACACTGTCATTCCTAAAGAAGCAAGTGCTTCCCCACAATCGTAATGACATATTTAGCCAAAACTTTACTTGAAATTGCCACACATAGTTTAAACAAACATAGTTTAAACAAACAGCTTATCCTTTAAACAGCTGGTCATTCAAATTCTGCCAACTTAACACACTAAGCCCCGTCCCCACCCCCTCCCAGATACCCCCAACCTGCCCACCCCCTCCCCCTCTCCACCCCCCCCCCCCTACTTTAACCACATGGACAAGCATTCTACAATCCCTCCAACACCCTTCCAGCATAAGCCATTCCAAATCTCACATTATTGGGACTCTGCAGATCTCCACCCTTCACCGACTCTCACTGCCTGTTCCCAGTAGTTTCTCAGATTATGCATTCCATTAGATATTCACCACCATACTACGCTCCCGAGATGACAGTGTGTCAATTAGGGGAGTCCAAAGATCGAGAAACACATCCCAATATTTGCCACCCCTCTGCTTTGCTGTCAATTTCTCCATGTACATCAACTCTAGCATAGCTTTTTCCCAAACTATGACCCCGGGGGGGGGGGGGGGAAAGCTCAATCCAGTTACTCAACAGCACCTTTTTAACTAGTAAAAATCCTTGCACTAAGAGGGGTCTATACTTATATGCAATCCCCGAACCACTCTCTTTCCAGGAATGGAACAGACATACCTCGCGCTGCATAACCTCGTTCACCCCCAGCCAACCCGCCAACTTCCCACCAACTTGTACCCACAATTTTTGTACTAGGGGGCAGCTCCAAAACTTATGCAATAAAGTCCCTACATCTAACCTACACCAGGCACAAGTGGGCGAGGTTCTAATACCTATTCGAAACGCCCAGTCGTCTGTAGTGTAGGCTCTCCAAAGAAACTTGTATTGAATCTCCTGTACAGAAACCCCCAAGGTCCCTGTCGGTATCGCTTCAAAGGCCTCCCGCATATTCATCACAGACAGCCCCTCCAGCCCGTGTCTGCCCCATCTCTCGCATAACTCAGAAAGGAATTCAGTATCCCCAAGAGGCAACACCAGCAATCTATGCTCTCCCCCCCCCTTTATTCTGACCCACCCACTTCTCCAACTCAGATCTAAGGGACCCACCCATCGCCCCGTTCCCCGCTACCTCGCCCAAACTACTCACATAGTGCCAGGCTTGCAAGTATCCGTAAAAATCACCCTTAGGCAGCATATAGCGCTCTTGCAGACTCTAAAAGCTATCCATAACCCTCCCCTCCCTCGCATAGAGATCCCCGATACAAACAATCCCCTTCTTAGCCCACCCATGAAAAATACTAGACAACGATGGTAACTCCAACCCCCCCTCATCCATCCTCCGCATCAGAGCTCTCAGCGGAATTCGCGCCCTCTTGCCCCTCCACAAGAAACCGCGTAGGGCTTTTTCTAAGCGCCGCCAGTCCTTGTCTAATATCCAAAGAGGCAGCAGACGAAGCACATACAACCACCGCGGCATCTCCACCATAGTAAACAACGCTACCCTCCCCTTCAACGACAATGGCAGACCCCTCCAGCCAACAAGCGTCTGTGCTGTTCTATCCAGCAGACCAGGCACATTTACCCAATACAGATCTTCCGGCCTGTCGGGTAACTGTATCCCCAAGTATTTGATCGTCCCAGCAGCCCGCACAAGAGGAAAAGGACCTTGCCAGCTCGGTCTAACTCTGCCCCCCACATCTAACACCATCGACTTTGAGGCATTAATTTTTAAGCCCGAGAATTCACCAAAAGCATGTATCAATTGCAGTACCCGTGTTAAAGATACTTGCGGTCTCGTTAGGCAAAGGAGCATATCATCCGCGAACGCGCTAAGTTTCACCTCTTCACTCCCTACAGATATGCCCTCAATCCTTGAATCGCACTGGATAGCTCGGAGTGGAGGAGTAGCCTAGTGGTTGGGGCAAGGTACTTCAGGCCGGAAGGTCGGGGGTTCAAATCCCACTAGAGGACAGCAACCTTGGGCCGGAAAGACTGGGGTTTCTAGTCCCACAGGTGCTCCTTGTGGTCTTGGGCAAGCCACTTAACCCTCCATAGCCCATGTTCCCTGTAAAATAGTTATCTCCATGTTATAATACCCTGTTCAATGTAATTTCAGTTTGTTCAATGTAAACCACACTGATGCAGAATAGTGCGGTATATAAGAGAATTAAATAAAATTTTTTTTTAAAAAAACGAAAGTACAAAAAGCAAAGGAGATAGGGGGCAGCCTTGCCGTGTTCCCCTTTCTAATGTAAAAGAATCAGAGAAGGTTCCACTCGCCCCCACCCGAGCCATCGGGTGACTATACAAAGCCTGAATCCACTGCACAAAGGTCCCCTTCAAACCAAAACATGCTAAGACATCCCACAAATATTCCCAGGCCACCCTATCAAACGCCTTTTCGGCGTCTAAACTCACTAGAAGCAAAGCTTCATGCTCCCGCAAACAGTATCTCATTCCTAACAGCAATTTAGCAATATTTTTGGTCGCCTCCCTACCCTGCACAAAACCCACTTGTCTTTCTTCTATAAGAGAAGGAAGGATTGGATTGAGTCTCCCTGCCAACACCGAGGCAAGAAGCTTCATATCACAGTTTATTAGAGAGATGGGTCTATACGAGGCTGGGTCCAGCCTGTCTTTGCCTGGTTTTGGAATCACAGAAATATCAGCGCAACGCATATCCCTAGGAAACTCCCCGAGCTGACGCACCACCTCAAACATCACCACCATAGTGGGAGCCAGTCGAAGCGCCAGCATTTTATAATATTCTATACTAAAGCCATCGGGCCCAGGCGCCTTATGTGGCTTCCCTTTCTTGATTCCCTGAAGAATTTCCGCTACAGTCAAAGGCTCATTTAACCTACACAGATCTTCCTCCGACACCTGCGGCAGAGAAAGCTCACGTAGAAACCTCCTACCCATCTCATAATCCCTAGGTTCCTCACTATACAAGCCTGCATAGAAAGTTCGGAAGATCTGCGCTATCTTCCGAGGCTGATGTTGCAACTCCCCCCCCCCCCCAACATCCCTGAGTACCGGTATGAAACGGGACCCACCAGGGTCTCGAACCAACCTTGCCAGTAGGCGACCTGTCCTGTTGCCGTACCTATGCAGCTGGTGCTTGTAATATTGCATAGACAGAACCGCTCTTCGTTGAAGCAACTCATTCAAAGCCATTTGTGCTTTGGCAAACTCCTGCTGAAGGCACCTGTCCTTCCCCCTCGACTAAGTTTCCTTTGTAAGTCTTGAAGGCTCCGCTCTAAAACAAGGATACTATGATCTAAATGTCTACGGCGCTGAGCTGTATACGATATAATAGCACCCCGCATCACTGCCTTGCTAGCCTCCCAGAACAGCAACGGGGAACATTGCGGCTGATCATTAAATAGCGTATATTCATCCCACTGCTTTTCCAGATACTTTTGAAAATCCTTATTGTCACTAAGATACGTGGGGAATCGCCATCTCCCTCGTTCCCCTCCCTGACACTCCCATAACATCCACACCATCCCATGAATATGTAAATAGTTACCCATGTTCTCCAAGTTCTATTCCCTGTTATAATGTAAATTCAATCAGCCTATTCTGATCTGAATACTCTTTGTTGAATGTAAACCGCACTGATAACAAATAGCGCGGTATATAAGAATTGTTAAATAAATAAATAAAATAAATGATCCGAAACTACAATGGGATCAATTTCCGCCTTAAGCACTCTCGATATCCCCCCCCTCGCTTACCAAAATATAATCTATATGTGACCAGGTACTGTGCGCTCGAGATTGATGTGTATATTCCCGCACCCCAGGGTGTAAGACCCGCCATACATCTACTAACTCTCCCATTCGACATAGATACCCCACCCCTTTGCGCATCCCGACTCCCACACCACAACTTGAAGATTTATCGACCTGGGGATTATGTAGGCAATTAAAGTCACCTGCCATAATCAATTTGTTACTGCCTGCTTTCTGCACAAACCCCAAAAGCAGCTTAAAAAATGCATGATCATACACATTTGGAGCGTATACATTCACTATCCAAATAGGCTCATTATATAGTTTTGCAGTCAACATAATATATCTCCCATTCGGATCTGCCTGCCCTTTACTCACTTCAAAAGGGAGGCCCCGTTTCACTAACACCACTACTCCTGCCCTTTTTGAGCCCGAGGATGCCCCATAGGCCCCAGCAACCCAATCCCTCACTAACTTCCGATGCTCCGTATCACTCAAATGCGTTTCTTGCAACAACGCAATGTGTGCTCCCTTCCTTTTTAACATTTGCAAGATCTTGGTGCGTTTAACTGGAGAGCCAATGCCTCCTACATTCCACGAGACTAGCTTTATATTAAACATCGGTTTTGCTAAAGCTGACCCCCAAACTAAGATACATCTGCTCACGCTCCAAGAGACGCCCAGCCTCATCTCCGGAGCTTAAGGTCGAGCTTCTCCCGTTAATGCAAGACCCAAACTGCTTATGCACATCTCTTCTCAAACAGGCTCGTCCAGTTACTTCTATTCCCCCCCTCCTCCCCCCTCCCTCCCTTCCCCCCCCCACTCAGCCCACTCAGCCTCATCTTGTCCAGTCCCTCCCCACTCTACCATACCCCTCCCAATCAAGCTACAAGACCCATCTCCACCCCCCACCCTGGACCATTCCCCAATCGTATCAGTTTCCAAACATCTATCCCCATCCACACATACAATCCCCCATTTACTTGCATCACTACACAACTCCCCCCCTTCCCACCCCCCTTGAACCTCCCTGCTATATACCATTACTTAATCTTGCCATAGCAAGACACCCCCAATTGGGAGTACAATCACTGTCCATGCACCTCCGGGTCACCCTCTTTGACACAGCAAATCAGCAGCGACTTAGCAGTCCATCATGTCCAACATTTTCTTCCACACTTAATGAAGAAACTTTCTTGCCTTGCAAAAACACAAACTCAGTCCAAAGGCCAAGGCTTATGCCTCAGATTCCCTGCCCGCTGGTTTAGCCGCCACAAGCGTAGTCGCGAACTTCCTTGCCTCCTCCGCCTGCTCAAAAGTGTGCGTGGTACCCTTATGAAAGATTTTCAGAGTTGCAGGGTAGAGCAGTGCAAATTTAATACCACCCTTGACCAGTTCGCTGCAAACAGGTGAAAACTCTTTGCGCTTTGCAGCAAGTACTGCCGAGTAGTCCGGGAACATCAGGACCGGCACGTTGTCCAGCTTCAGGTCTCGCCGCTTTCGGTAGGCCTGTAGGAGCAGAACTATGTGTTGGAAGTTGAGCAAGCGCGCCAACACCGGGCGCGGTCTACTCCTGCCCTCCACGTGTTGCCTGAGTCTGTGGGCCCTCTCTACATGAATCTTTCCTTGCAATGTTGTAAGGCCCAACTCTTTGGGGAGCCACTCCTCAAAGAGGGTGAAAAGCTGGCTTCCATTCAAAGACTCTGGCACACCAACCAGACGAAGGTTATTCCGGCGTGACCGGTTCTCTAGATCATCCACTTTAAGCATTAAGTCCGCAATTTGCTTCTGTTGCTTATAATTAGCTCTCTCCAACGCTAGCTCACCCTCTTCTAGCACTGTCACGCGCTGCTCAACCTCCTCCAACCTCCTGGTATGTTCGCCAAAAGTCTCAGCCATCTCCTCTAATTTCTTCATGACTATGTCAAATTTTGGCTCTAGTAGCTTCACAACTTCCTGCGCAACCTCATCCGGGCCCGAATCAATGCTCTCTTTCCCGGGAGAGTCTGGTAAAGTCGACGCTCGTGCCGAAGTCGCCATCTTGGTCTCCCGCACACCCGCGGCCTTGTCCTTTTTCGCCGCCGCTTTCATTCCGTCCTTCTGAGGCACCAGCCCACCAGAATATGCTGCGGTCTTTGGGCTACCAGAATTGCCTACTCTCGCACCACTGTGTTACACCGTCGCCAAATTATTCAAAGATTTTCGAGAGCGGCCCGGGAGCGCGACAAGGAAAGCTCCTCATCCACTCATGCGCACACATGATCTCCCTGCTAATTGCTTTTATAGAATCCTCTAACAAGTTTCAAAGCTTAACTATGCATTGATTGAAAAACTATTTGTTCTTGTTTGTTTTAAATGTACTACTTTGTAACTTCCTGTCATGGGCCTTAGCCTTTGTTTTTTTTTTGTTTTTTTTTTCAAGTAAACAATCGATTTGTGTTTACCCGTTCCACTCCACACATTATTTTATATACCTCTATCATTTCTCTCCTCAGTTATCTCTTCTCCAAGCTGAAGCGTCCTAATGTCTTTAGCCATTTCCTCATAAGAGTATCATTCCATCCACTTTATCATTTGGTCACCTTTCTCTGTATCTTTTAAAATTCCACTATTTATTTTTTTGAGATGCAGCAACCAGAACCGCACAGCATATTTAAGATGTGGTCGCACCATGGAGTGATGCAGAGGCATTATTATATTCTTTGTTCTTTTCTCTATTCCTTTCCTAATACTTAACATTCTGTGTTTTTTTTTTGGGGGGGGGGGGTTGGGCTACCACCACAATGATGCCTAGATCCTTTTCCTAGGTGGTGACTCCTAATATGGAACCTACTATAGCTATAATTTGGGTTATATTTCCATACATGTGTCACTTTACATTTGTCCACATAAAATTTAATCTGCTGTATGGATGCCCACTCTCCTAGTCTCCCATGGTCCTCCTGTAGTTTTTTTACAATCTATGTGCACTTTAACGACCTGCATAATTTAATGTCATCTGCATATTTGATTACCTTCATTTATTGGATGTTTACCTGCCTTTACAGAAAGTCTACAGAAAAACATACAATTCTATAAAACAATGCAAATCCAGTAAAAACAGAATAATATAAAGCAGCAATGTCTGGAACTTACACCAGACTCTCTATCACGTATGCACTCAGCAACTCTTGGGGAAATAAAAATGTTTATCTCCAGGAACAAGCAGGAATGTAGTCTTCACATATGGGTATCGTTGGTACCGACGGAGCCTGCGTGGGAACGCTCCCCAGCGTCCAATAGGAAAGCTTTTGGGAGCATCCCACAGCGCCTGCATGCTGCCTTCCCGCCTTTCCCAACTGTCCCTCTCCAGTTTTTCATTTTCCACGGAGCCGACAGGTCGCACATCCTGTCACCGCAGAAAATAATTTCCTTCTATTCTTTTTTGTGGTCGCGTCTGCCTTCCTTCGACCGCCGGTGGTTCTTCCTTTTTTTCCAAAAAAAACCCCAACCTTTCTTCTGGAGTCTTTTCCAGTTATTTTCTCCTCAGGTGCCACGCGCCATTTTGGGCACTAGGCCCAACTTTTTCCTTTAAAATGGAAAAACCCGCTTTGGGTTTTAAAAAGTGTTCCAAGTGTGGTGGTACCATCTTCGTCACTGACACCCATGAGTGGTGCCTCAAATGTTTAGGTCCTGACCACTCCATTTCGGAGTGTGTTGCCTGTGGGATGATGTTGAAAAGGGGCCGGCAGAACCGAGCTGCTAAACTTAGCACCCTTTTTCCCTCTGCGGCATCGACGTCTTCCAGGGCTTCGTCTTCCTCCCATGGATCTCAGGTAACTAAACATAAATCTAGCCAGTCCTCAAAGGGTAGATCTCCCTCTAAGCATCAAGATGCTTCTGGCGTTGCCCTTGAGGGACTTTCACCAGCAAAATTGATCCGGCGGGAGGCTTTGGCTTCAAAAGCACTAACGGGGCTCCAGGATGTTCTCGAGGCCTCAACCTCAGCAGAACTACTGGTGCCATGCTCTGGGGTACCAGCTGCTTCATCCGGTACCAATACCCAAGCATCGGCAGCATCGATAGACCAGAGATTCTTGGCTATTGAACGCAGTCTGGCAGCTCTTCTCACGGCCTCAATGCCCCTGAAACCGCTTCAGACAATTCAACTGGTACCGGCACCTACTCCGGTACCGACTGCATCGACATCGGCAGGTATTCTACCGGGACCGAGTCATGCTTATTCATCCGGTATCGACAAGTCAATACCGGACCCCTCCGATGCCAACTTCGATTGGTACCGGTACTGGTACCGTGCCTTGCACGATCACCCGCATAGAAGATACTTTGAATCCTCAGATGAGTCTGAAGACTCTGAAAGCTCTGCTGATACCAGAGTACTTCTTCCTGAGGATTCTTCTTCTCCTCAGCATAGGATGTCTCCACCAGAAAATATGTCCTTTCAGGATTTTATAGGAGATGTGGCTCAAGGTCTTTCCATCACAGTGGCTCCTGAAAAAGAGCCTAGGGCAAAGGAATTAGAAATCCTACAATACCCTAAAGCTCCCAAGAAGGCAGCTACCTTACCTATTCATGACATCTTGCATGATCTCATGTAAAGGATGTGGGAAACACCTCTAACCACATCTCCTCACTCTCGAAGACTCAACACCATGTATCGAGTTCCTCCTTGTCCTGGGTTTCAGAAGACTCACCACACTATTCCATAGTGGTGGAATCAGCTATGAGAAGGATCAAGAGTGCAAAAAGGCATGCATCTAATCCTCCAGGACGTGAGTGTAGGACTCTTCACACCTTTGGACGTCGAACCTTCCAGGCTTCCATGCTTTCTGCTAGGATCAGTTCCTATATATTATATATGGGAATGTTCCTTAAGGAGGTCACGGGAGATTTAGAGCTTATGAGCCCTCTCCTTCCTGATAAGAGGCAGGATTACCTCGCCCTTGTCAAACATGCTCAGGATGTTTCCAAGTTTGTGAATCGTGCAGCCTTTGACTGCTTTGAGTGCATAAGCAGAACCTCTGCTATTGCCATAGGTGCACGTAGGATTGCCTGGTTCCAGGCATCTGACTTGGAACTTTGGGTACAGGATAAACTAGGGAATATTCCTTGCACAGGAGAGAATCTCTTTGGCAGGAAAAAGCTAATGAGATAGATGCTGACAATATCACTTTGGATAGATTGTCTAAATCTACAGCTGATCCTGCAAGGAAAAAATCCTACAAGAAACCATTCTTCAGTAAGAAGAAGAAGTTGTATCCCTCCTATACCCAGCAGGGGCATCGTTTAGGTCAGTCTGCCCAAAAGGGACAGCAGCAACAACCTAGGCAAAGAAAAACAAAAGCTGCTAAGCCTCAACCTGCTCAGCAGACTCAGCCTCCACAGGGGCTTTGACTCCTATCTAGATAACTTTGCCTTCCTGGCCCTGAACGACCCAGAGCCTCCACCATTCCAGGAAGGCTATGTCATTTTGCCCCCAGATGGGTTCAGATAACAGCAGAAAATTGGACTCTGTCTATTGTAAGAGAGGGGGGTACAAGCTTCATTTCCTCAGCATGCCTCCTCCTACAATGGTAAGACAGTTCAATTCTCAGACCTCTCTCAATGACCAGTTAGGTCAAGAGGTCACTATGCTTCTTGCCCATGGGGCAATAGAAAAGGTACCCATTCTCCAACAGGGTACAGGGCTCTACTCCCCCTATTTCCTTATTCCAAAGAAAACAGGAGGACACAGACCCATTTGAGACCTCAGAGAATTGAACAAATTCCTGTTCAAAGAGAAGTTCAAAATGATTTCTCTAGGAACTCTGCTGCCATACCTTCAGAGTCAGGATTGGCTTTGTTCTCTAGATCTCAAGGATGCTTACACTCATGTTCTCATCCATCCAACTCATCGAAAGTTCCTTCGCTTTCTATTTCAAGGGAAGCACTACCAATGCAGGGTTCTTCCTTTTGGCCTGGCCTCGGCACCAAGGGTGTTCACAAAATGCATGGCTGTGGTGGCAGCATTTCTTCGCACCCTAGGAATATTTGTCTTCCCTTACTTAGACGACTGGTTCATTCGAGCCCCTTCAGAGCCAGAGGCCAGGGTTTCTCTCTCTCGCACAATGCGCATCCTTCAGTATTTGGGACTTGTCATAAACTTCCTAAAATCCAACCTTGCTCCCACTCAGTCCCTAGAGTTTATAGGAGCTCTACTGGATACCAGACAGACAAAGGCCTACCTTCCACAGCCCTGCTGCCTTCGCATTGTGCAGTTAGCTTCCCAAGCAGTGCTAAAACCTCACCTCACTGCTCGGGAAATGTTACAATTGCTAAGCCACATGACATCCACCGTGCATGTGGTTCCTTATGCTCGCCTCCATATGAGGGCAGCCCAGTGGACTTTATCCACTCAATGGACTCAGGCGTCAGGTTGCCTGTCAGACAAAATAGCAAACAGACAATCAAGTAGCCATATTCTATGTGAACAAGCAGGGCGGAACAGGCTCTCTGTCGCTATGCAATGAAGCTTTGCGACTATGGGCCCTCGCCAGAGAGCATCAGATTCATCTCCTTGCGGTGTATCTTCCAGGCATTCAAAACTCTTGGGCAGACAGACTCAGTCGAGTTCTGCTTCCACACGAATGGTCTCTCCATGCAGCCCAGGTGGCCAAAAGTTTTCAAATTTGGGGAACCCCAGACATAGACCTCTTCGCAAGTCCGCTGAATGCCAAACTTCCTGGGTTCTTTTCCAGAATTCCGGCTCTGGGTTGTCAGGCCAGGGATGCTTTCCTCCTCCATTGGGGCCAGGACTTCCTGTATGCCTTTCCACCCTTTCCCCTAATTCCTAAAACCCTGTTCAAGCTTCAGAGAGACAGAGGTCATATGATTCTCATAGCTCCACATTGGCCACGGCAAATGTGGTACCTTCTGCTCCTACATCTCTCTCAAGCTCCGCCTTTGGAGTTAGGATCTGCTCCAGATCTCCTTTCTCAGGAGGACGGGATGCTGTGGCATCCCAATCCCCAGTCTCTGCATCTCAGGGCCTGGTTGCTGAAAGCCTAGAACTTCACTGTCTTATCCTTTCTCAGCAGGTAAAGGATATCCTTTATGCTTCCAGGAAGCCTTCCACATGACGCTCTTATGCTTTCAAGTGGAAAAGGTTTACCATATGGTGCTCGCAGAAGGGTCTTAACCCTCTTGCGATACCTCTGGAATCATTACTGGAATATCTCCTTCATTTATCTAATGCAGGGCTTAAGACCAATTCAGTGAATTCATTTGAGTGCTATTGCAGCTTTTTTCAAGCCTCTAAATGGGCAACCTATTTCCTCTCATAGCGAGATTTATGAGAGGCCTTCTTTTGACTAAGCCTCCCATTAAGCCACCACCAGTGGCATGGGACTTAAATTTGGTTCTTGGGCAGCTTATGAAACCGCCTTTTGAACCATTAGCCACTACCTCCTTGAAATTCCTTTCCTGGAAGGTCATCTTTCTTATTGCAATCACATCAGCACGTTGCATCAGTGAATTGCAAAGCATTGGTGGCTGATCCTCCTTATACAAGGTTCCATCATGATAAGGTAGTCCTTAGGACTCATCCACACTTTATGCCAAAGGTGGTGTCACCTTTTCATGTAAACCAAGCGGTTTACCTTCCTGTATTCTTCCTAAGGTCTCATGCCTCAAATGCAGAAAGGAATCTTCATACTTTGGATTGTAAAAGGGCTCTGGCCTTTTACTTACAAAGGACACAGCAACATATTAAGTCATCTCAACTTTTTGTTGTTTTTGATCCTAGTCATTTGGGACTTCCAGTCTCCAAAAGAACACTGTCCAACTGGATTGTATAGTGTATATCTTTTGCCTATGAGAGTAAAAACCTTCCTCTGGAAGGCCATGTCACAGCTCACAATGTGAGAGCCATGGCAGCCTCTATGGCTCATCTTCACTCTGTGTCTATTGACAACATCTGCCGAGCAGCTACTTGAGTTTTGGTTCATACCTTCACAGCCCATTACTGCTTAGACAAGGACTCCCGCCGGGATGCCTTGTTTGGTCAGGCTGTTCATCAACACCTGTTCCATACTTAATCAACTCCTACCCACCATCCCTGATAGGATGCCAGAGATCCATGGGGGGAAGTGGAGCCCTTTCACAAGGGCACACTATTTCTGGGGTTTCTCCCTGGCATCTGCAACTAGGGAGTCCCCATATGTGAAGACTATATTCTTGCTTGTTCCTGGAGATAGCATAGTTACTCACCTGTAACAGGTGATCTCCGGGAACAGCAGGAATTTAATCTTCAAAACCCACCCACCTCCCCTAGGAGTTGTATCTCTCTCTTTCTCTCTTTCCCTCTCTCTTTTGTCTTAGCTTTAAACTCAACCAGAGAGGGACAGTAGGGAAAGGCGGGAAGGCAGCACGCAGGCACTGTGGGATGCTCCCAAAAACATTCCTATTGGACGCTGGGGACCGTTCCTGCGCAGGCTCTGTCGGTACCGACGATACCATATGTGAATACTAAATTCCTGCTGTTCCCGGAGATCACCTGTTACAGGTGAGTAACTATGCTTTACCACCCTCCTAAACCCCACAAGTTCAGTAATAAATTGTATAGATAAGGGCAGCCCATTCCACAAAAGGCAAGGAGGAAGCCAATACCCTAGCCCAAAACCTGGTTAAACAAAACAAATTAGCCCTAGAAAGTTGCAACAAACAAGCGTCTTGGGAATGGGTAACCTGCATAAGATGATACTTCTGCAAAAAAAAAAAAAATCAACAAATAATTAGGACATAACTGATATAAAATATCTTTAAAAGCAATAACCAATAACAAACTTAATTTGCTGAACCACAGGTAGCCAATGAAGATTCTCCAAGATAAGAGTAAAATGATCCCTAGGACCTGTTCCAACTAACAACTTTGCAGCTGCATTTTGCACCCTCTGTAGCCCCCCCCCCCCCAAAGGCCTTACAGTAAGACCAGAGTTCAAAGCATTACAGTAATTGTCTTGTAAGAATCAATGACTGTATAAGCCATATCCTGATGATCAAAAAATACTGCACTTCTCAGCTGGTGGATATAATAAAAACACTCCTTCACCACTTGAGAAATTTGTAGATCTAATGTTAACGTGCTATCAAACATGTACCCCCAGTCTTCTTACCTGTTCTTTCACTTCCAACTGAACTCCTTGCCAAAACAAATTTGATGACCTAAATAACAAATGCATAGGATGCACCCAAAGTACCTATGTCTTCTGGCAATTCAATACCAATTTGTTCTTTCTCATTCACTGATTGATATCTAGCAAACAAGCCGCAAGCCTCTGCAACTGAGAGGCCCAAGCTGCATCCAGTGTAGGATGTAACTGTATATCATCTGCAAATATCTGAAACCGTATACCATGACTTTGAATAAGCAAAGCCATAGGTTGAACTTACAAATTTAAATAGCAAAGGGGACAGCAAAGCCCTCTAAGGAATGCCAAAACATACTGGATATATATCAGACACCAGCAATCCAACCACCACAAACTGGTTCTGCTGAGCAAGAAAAGATTTATTCCACAATAATGGTTACCTCTAGTTCCAAATTAAGCCAGATGCTGCAATAAAATACAATGATCTAATGTGTCAAAGGCTGCAGACAACTCAAGCAGCAAAAGCAGTGCATTATCTCTAGGAACAAGCAGGAATACAATCATCACATACGGATGAATGGCACTGATGAAGCCCATGCGAGAACGCTCCCTGCATCCACTAGGAAAGCCTTTGGGAGTACACCACTGTGCCTTCCTGCCTTCCCAACTCCTGTCCTCAGTTCTTCATTTTCCGTCCTGTTACTGCTGAAAATCTTCTCTTTTTTGTGGAACATTGTGCTTTTGCCTTCCCATCGACGCTGATTCTGTCAAATCAGATACCGGTCCCTATAATTCTTTCCTTTTCTATTTTCTTTTCTATTGATTTTCATCACAGTTTTCACCACTAAACTAGGCCTCTAGGCCTCCACAACCTTATCTTCCATCTCAAAGATAAAGTTTTAAGGCATGGAAAAGCCATTCAGTGGTTTCAAAAAATATACCAAGTGTGCCAGTACCATCTTTGCTACTGATAAACATAACTGGTGTCTAAAATGTTTGGGTCCTGAACATCAACCCAATTCTTGTCTTTTGTGCCAACAAATGACTAAGAGAAGCCTCAAGAACCAAGCCCAGACAATTTACATTGTTGTTCGCCTCGGACTCTGTTTCAGTGGCTTCCACTTCATCGAAGGCATAGACTTCCTCTCATGGGTCTCAGGTTTAGAACATAAGAACATAAGATATGCCATACCAAGGTCCATCAAGCCCAGTATCCTGTTTCCAACAGTGGCTAATCTAGGTCATACATACCTAGCAGTTTCCCTAAAAGACACAGGTTCCACAATGTTTGTATTGGGTCAAGCATTGATATCCTGGGTCCCTTCTTAATAATAGGTTAATAAGTTTCTTCAAAGTCCAAGCACAAGAGTAAGCCCAAGTCTCTGGCCATTCCCTAATCTTCAGCATCAGTGTCAAAGACAGATACCAAGGCCAGAGAGAAGTCCCAGCATAAGCATCACGACTCCCCTGGAGGTGCTTCCAATGCAGACTAGCAATCCAAACAGCCCCAGCAGGAGGATCTGACCTCCAAAGCACAAGTGGGGCTCTAGGATGCTCCCGAGGCATCGACCTCTGGAGCGCTACCAGTTCCATCTTCTGGGACAGTGGCTAAGAGCCCCATAGGTGATTCCAACCAGACATCTGCCTTCTCCCTAGACCAGTGCATGCTGGCTCTCGAGCGGAGTTTGGCAGCCTCTGTACTGATAACATCAAGAGCTTCAGAAGTGAAGGCTTCGGCACCAGGCCTACAGCCAAGCGTATTGTGCCCGTTGCCTGCCATCGAACTGGCATTGTCTGAACCCCCAAGATTGATACCTTTGTTCAAACCGATCAATATCCTCGGTATCCAACAGAATCAAGCAGCCATGGCTCTCAGTTCCGATACCTCTGAGTATTGGCATCGACCTTCAATGTCTATGAAGTATCGAGGTCAAACCCAAAACTGCTGATACTTTGATTTCTTACTGGGCTCTGATTCCAGTTGTTCAGAATCTGACGGGATCACTCAATTCCCGCGAACTTCCAGACATCCCTTCGGACCCTTCGCTGCCTCAGGAATGGCATCGGTCCCCACCAGAAGATAAGTCCTTTCAGGACTTCATATGTGACATGGCAGCGAGGTTCACTATCACAGTAGCCTCGGAAAAGGAACCGAGGGCAGAGGAACTGGAGATACTCCAGTGCCCTCCCTCGCCCAAGGAGGCGGCTACATTACGGATTCATTGTATCCTCCCATATACTGGAGAAAATCTTTTTAGCAAAGATTGGAGGGAAAAAGCAGAGGAGATTGAAACAGATGATCTTGCCCTAAAACTCCTTTCCAGGAAAACAGCTGACCCATCCAAGAGGAAGGCTCTTCCCAAGAAATCTTTCTATTCTAACAAGAATATATACTATCCTCCTTACCCGCCTTCTGCTGCCTATCAACCTCAGCATCCTCTGCAGAGGCAGAAGAGCCCTCGCCAACCCAAGAAGCCCAAGGCTCCTAAGTGTCAGCCAGCTGCACAGGCACAACCTGGTTTGACTCCTTCCTAGAGAGCATTGCCAGTCTGCCCTTGGAGGGCCCCCAATCCCTCCATGTAGCAGGCAGACTTTGCCACTATGCCCACAGGTGACACCTCATAACATCAGAGCAGTGGGTACTCCAAAGGTGGTTATTAGCTTCACTTCAAAACGTTACCCTACTCCAGTTTCACAGGGGAATATCCCACACACCTCCCCCCACCTGCAGGAATGCCAGCAGAAGACTCGGTGCAGCTTAGCAGGAACATTGCTTAAAAGAAGAGGTGACCACTCTGTTGTCCTAGGATGCCATAGAAAGAGTTCCTTATCCTCAAGAAAAGCTGGGCTTCTACTCTCCATATTTTCTCATTCCAAAGAAAACAGGAGTATTTAGGCCCATCTTGGATCTGAGTCCTAAACATTTTGAATTTCTCTCAGACCATGAACTTGATTTCCCTAGGAACTCTTCTATTATACCCCCAGAGACACAATTGGCTATGTTCTCTAGACCTAAAAGAGGTATACATGTATTTACTGATCCATCCCTTGCACAGACAGTATCTGCGCTTCACGTTTCAAGGAAACAATTATCAATACTGGGTTCTCCCCTTTGGTCTAGCCTCTGCACCAAGAGTCTTCACAAAATGCATGGCAGTCATCACTGCCTACCTGCGCACCTTGGGGGTATTCGTTACTTAGACAATTGGCTGATCAGGGAATACTCCCCTCAAGAGGTAAGACTATCCCTTGATCACACCATCTTGGTGCTCCAACACCTGGGCTTTGTCATAAACTTCCCAAAGTCTCACCTCGCTCCAACCCAATAACTGGAGTTTATCAGAGTGCTCTTAGACACTCAACTGGCCCAGGCTTTCCTCCCACAGGATCGCAGTGCCTGCCTCATCAAGCTGGCAAAAGGGGTACAGAAGCAAAGCCGAGTAACAGCTCGAGAAATGCTATGACTATTAGGATACATGGCCTCCGTGGACCATGTTATCCCTTATGCTTGATTACACATGCAACAAGCACAATAGACTATCTTCTCAATGGACACAAATGAAGGGGTGTCTCCAAAGACTAGATCCACATCACTCCGCAACTGATCAAGTCCCTTCAGTGGTGGTGGTGGTCTCCACAAAACCTACTCGTTGGGTCACTGTTTCAGATGCCTTCACCACGATGCACACTGATGACTGATGCTTCCAAACTGGGTAGGTGGGTGCATCTGAAAGACCTGACCACACAGGGGCTGTGGACACAACAGGAATCTGCCCTGCAGATCAACCAGCTAGAACTATGGGCATTAACGAATGCTCTTCGGGTTTTTCAACTCCAACTTTCAGGGCAACCTGTTCAAGTCAGGATGGACAACTAAGTTACCATGTTCTACATGAACAAACAAGGGGGAGCGGGATCCCATCCCCTCTGTGAGGAAGTGATTCACCTATGGTCCTTTGCCATCTTTCACCGCATTCACCTCAGAGCAGTGTACCTCCTAGGCAAACTCAATGTCCTAGCAGACAGGCTAAGCTGTATCCTTTGTCCACATGAATGGACCTTGCATCGGGAGATGACTGCTTGGATCTTCCAAACGTGGGGAACTCCACTCATAGATCTTTATGCCACTCTGCAAAACACACAGCTTCCACTCTTCTGCTCCAGGATTCCGTTGCTGCACTGAAGGGCCCCATATGCCTTCCTTCTCCACTGGGGCTCTACACATTCTTTCCCATTTCCTTGATACCCAAGATGCTGTTCAAGCTAAAGGCCGATAAGGGCTCAATGATTCTCATAGCCCCCTTCTGGCCCCATCAACCATGGTTTCCTCTGCTTCTTTGCCTTGTGCAGACTCAGCCACTCAAACTGGGATGTGCACCTGACCTCCTCTCTCAGGATCACAGGACACTTGTCCATCCCAATCTTCACTCCCTATGCCTGACAACATGGCTGCTGAAGGGCTAGAGCTTGTTGACCTCGACCTACCATAGGTGGTCAAGGAGGTCCTTCTTGCATCTCGTAAGGATTCCACCCGGCGATCCTATTGCCTTCAAATGGCATAGGTTTGCCCTCTGGTGCTCCCCAAAGGACATTAACCCATTTTCTTGCCCAGTGAGTCACTTCCACAATATCTCCTCCTTGACAGGTCTTACTACTACTACTACTACTGAGCATTTTTGTATAGCCCTACAAGACGTAAACAGCACTACACAGACGCATGTAAAAGACTGTCCCTGCTCATCAGAGCTTACAATGTAGTCAAGACAGACAACACAGTAGCTGTAGACATGGTATACATCTAGGGAGAATGGTAAGCAAACATAAAGGTGACCAGACAAGTCAAGATCCAAAAGCGGCGCAAAGAGGTGAGTTTTCAGCCTCGATTTTAAAAGGGCCAGAGAAGCCTCCTGATGTACAGACTAAGGTAGTTTGTTCCAGGCATAAGGAACAGTAAGGTGAAAGGAGTGGTCTGGAGTTGGCTGTAGAAGAAAAGGGCAACAGATAGAAGCAATTTGCAGGAAGAGCAGAGTTCCCGAAGAGGGGTGTAGGGAGAGATAAGAGAGGAAAGATAGTGAGGAGCTGCAGAGTGAATGCACTTATAGGTCAGCAGGAGAAGTTTGAATTGGATGCGGAAATGGAAAGGGAGCCAATGAAATTACTTGAGAAGAGGGGTAGTACGAACATGATGAGATTGGCAGATTAGCTGCATAGCAGAGTGTTGAACAGATTGAAGGGGGGAGAGATGATTCAGAGGAAGACCAGCAGGGAGCAGGTTACAATAGTCAAGACGGGAGGTGACTAAAGTGTGGATAAGTGTCTTAGTAGTGTGTTCAGAAAGAAATGGGTGGATTTTGTTGATGTTATAGAGAAAGAAACGGCAGGTTTTAGCTATCAGATGGATGTGTGTTGAGAAGGAGAGAGAAGAGTCAGATGACCCCAAGGTCACGAGCCAAGGAAGCAGGGAGCAGAGTGTTATCTGCAGAGACTGAGAAAGGAGGAAGGGAGAGAGGAGGGTTTAGGGGGAAAACTAAGAAGCTCAGTTTTGGCCATGTTCAATTTCAAGTGATGGTGAGACATCCAAGCAGCAATGTCAGCAAGGCAGGCAGAGATGCGGGCCTGGATGCTGGAGAGATTTCAGGTGTAGAGAGGTAGATCTGGGGGTCATCAGCATAAAGATTGTACTGAAAACTATTGGAAGAGATGAGTACACCAAGGGACTGGGTATAGAGAAGAAAAAAGGTGGACCAAAGACAGATTCTTGGGGTACACAATTGAGAGCGAGATAGCAGCAGAGGACGATCCACCAGAACAAACACTGAAAGAGTGATGGGAGAGATAAGAAGGTAACCAGGATAGTAAGAGCCCTTAAAACCAAGTGAGGACAAAGTATCAAGGAGAAGATTGTGGTCAATAGTGTCAAAAGCAGCAGAAAGGTCAAGAAGGATGAGGATCAAGTAAAGGCCCTTGGATTTTCCCAGGAACAAGTCGCTGGAGACTTTGGCAAGAGCCATTTCAATAGAATGTAAAAGACGAAAGCCAGATTGTAAAGGATCCAGGAGGGCTTGAGAGGAAAGAAAGTTGAGGCAATGGCGGTGAACCACACGTTCAAGTAGTTTAGAAATGAAGGGGAGGAAGATGATGAGTTGATAGGATAGGTAGGACCTAGTGAGGGTTTCTTGATAAGAAGTGTAACCACAGCATGCTTGAAGGCTGCAGGGATGGTTGCAGTGGAGAGTGATAAGTTGAGAATATGAGAGATGGAAGGGACAACAGTGGAGGAGATGAGGCTTAGGAGACGAGTGGGGATAGGATCAGAGGAGCAGGTGGTGAGTTTGGAGGAAGAAAGAAGATGTGTGATTTCCTCCTCAGAGATCATAGAAAAGGAAGAAAGGGTAGTAGAGGTAGGGGGGAAAGGAGCGAAGAGGGGGAGATGGGAAAGTAACTGACATTGTGGGAAATTGGAGGGTGATCTTGTGTATTTTGTCATGGAAATAGACAGGGTTTGGGCAGGAGGGGTCGGAGGCAGAGGCACCTGGAGAAGAGAGTTGAGAGTTGTAAAGAGAGGGTCAGAGGCAAGATAGTCAGATGGACATAATAGTCTTGTTTGGCGAGTGCTAAGACTAACTCAATGAGAGTTCACATTAGTGCCATTGCGGCCTTTCACAGACCAGTGGATGGGCAACCTATCTACACACATCCCTTATTCGCACGCTTCATGTACACTCTGGAGGAGAGGAGGGACAGGGGAGATATGATTCAGACCTTTAAATACTTAGAGTATTAATGGACAAACAAACCTCTTCCAAAGACAGGGAAGCTGTAAAACTAGAGGGCATAACATGAAGCTGTAAGGGGGTAAACTGAAAGGCAATGTCAGGAAATACTTTTTCACTGAAAAGGTGATGGATACTTGGCATACCCTCCCGATGGAAGTGGTGGGGGCAAACACAGTGACAGAATTCAAAATGGCATGGGACAGACATAGTGGATCCCTTTATAGTAACAGAATAAAATCAAAATAAGCATAACTGTCTCTTATATCTGAACAAATAGGGGTGACCTACATGGAGCAGGTGGTACACCCTTAAACAAAAGCATGGGGAGAGGTGACCTTCACGGAGTGGCAAGTGCACCTACTCTTGCCGCCTTGCTGGGCAGACTAGATGGACCATACTGGTCTTTATCTGCCATCATATACTATGTATGATCTTCTGCTGTCTAAGCCACCCATTAAGCTACCTCTGGTGGCTTGGGATCTGAATGTGGTTCTGGCGCAACTTCTAAAGCCATCTTTCACACCTTTAGCCACCACTTCACTGAAGTTTCTATCTTGGAAGATCGTCTTCCTTATTGCCTTCACTTCAGTTTGCCGCATCAGTGAGCCCAAACTCTAGTGGCGGATCCCCCCAATACTTGGTTCTACTATGACACGGTGATTCTCTGTACCCATCCACATTTCCTCTCAAAGGTGGTTTCCTCTTTCCATCTAAGGAGGAGAAAGGTGAATGAAAAGATGTCAAGGGTGAAGCGACCAGCATTGATAGAGCCATAAGCAATTTTTTTTATCAACAAACTAACATGTGGTAAGAATGAGAGGTCAAAACATTTGGAATCCCTGACCTACTATCTTCAAGCCAGCAAAGGTATCAGGTGATGCTGTCAGCGATTTGTTAGTAGGTGATCAAATGTGCCCGCTTGACTTCAGTATGAGATTGCATAAACCTCTGCCATGAAACAGCTAGCTGCCAAGCAGAAATGGAGTGTGCCAGCTCTGAGTGAAAATGCATCCATGGTCAATCTTTCTTCTGCCTCAGTAAAGGAGATCTGCCAGGCAGCTATTTAGTCATCCCTACACAAAGAGAAAGGGAAATGGATTTAGTCAGACCTTTCTCAGTAGCTCAAAGTGAGTTACATTCAGGTACAGTAGGTATTTTCCTTTTGCTGGGGGACTTACACTTTAAGTTTGCACCTGAGACAATGGAAGATTAAGTAACTTGCCCAAGATCACAAGGAGCAGTAGTGAGATAAGAACCAGTCTCCCTTGGTTCTCAGTCCAGTGCTCTAACGTTTAGGCTACTCCTGCATGCTTACTGTCTGGATTCCACATAGAGTCTTAACGGAGTGTTTGGATAAAAAATGTTTCTTCATTATTGTTGCACTATGGTTCAAGGTAGATCCTTTTAGGCAAGAAGTATTGATAATAGAGTTGTTGATTTTCCTTTACTTGCTTGGAGAACTATCTTCCATTTTGGAACCTGTATCTTGCTAAAGATCTAAAAAGACTTGATGTGGTTAACAGGACATCAAAATGCTATGGAGTTTGCACTTGAAGACCTGACTAATATATACCTTAAAGGAAAGGATAGCAGAGATATAGTTTATCCAGAATTTTTGATATATTGCCGTTCCTTAGAGAAGCAAAGTGGTTTATCATGATATGATACAGACATTTAAATACTTGAAAGGTATTAATGAGCAAGCAGACCTTTTCCAAAGACAGGGAAAATATAAAACTGGAGCACATGAAATGAAGCTGAAAGGAGGAAAATATAACAGCAACTTCATTGGAGGTAGTGGGGACAAAAATGCTGATGGGATAAGCACAGAGGATCCCTATGTATAAAAAGGAGCATTCCTGCTCAAAGCAAAATTTATATGTTTTTCACACTTCAAAAAAGTAGGGCTAGTTGTCGCAGAGCAACACTTACAACTCAAAATAAAAAGCACAGAGCAGGAGTAACCTGCACAGAGCAGCACATAACACCCTAAGTAAAAAACATAGAGAAGGGGTTAACTTGAACCAAGTAGCAGTTACAACTCTAAACACCCTGCTACAAGTGACGGCCCCAGAGTTGGTTCAAGGTGTAGATTCCCTAGGCAAACCTTAAGACTCATCCCCTCCTGAAGACATGTCATTTTAGGAGTTCGTCCGAGACATGGCAGCTGGCCTGTCCATTCTGGCAACATTGGAACCGAGAGCAGAGGAGCTGGAGATACCTCCAGTATCCCACAGCCCCGAAAGAGGCCGCAATCCTCCCGGGACACCGGATCCTACATAACTTAATGCTCCAGATGTAGGAAACCCCTCTAATTGTTTCCCCGATCAATCACCGATTAGACACTAGGTAAAGGGTTCCCGAGAGTCCTGGATTCCAGAAGCCACAGCTTTCATACCATTTTATGGTGGTGTAATTGGCGATGTGTTGCATAAATAGTGGCAAGAACCATGCCTCCATTCCTCCGGGAAGGGAATCGAGAAATCTCCATTCATTCACCCGGTGTTCTTTTCAAGCATCCATGCTATCCAGCAGGATAAATTCTTACATCCTCTATATGGGGGATGTTCCTAAAGGAACTCAACAAAGACTAGGAAGGTTTCCTTCCATCCCTGCCAGAAGAGAAACGATCTGCCTTCCAAGCTGTTTTGGCACATAGCCAAAATGTCTCAAAGTTTGTCAATAGGGCAGCATTTGATGCTTTTGGGTCAACCAGCAGGGCCCCTTCTATTGCTGTTGATGCAAGGTGACTGGCTTGTCTCCAGGCTTCGGACTTAGAACAATGGATCCAAGATAAATTGGGCAATATTCCCTGCACTGGGGAGAATCTTTTTGGGAAGGAGGGAGAAGGCTGGAGAGCTCGAAACAGATGACACAACCCTTAAGAGACTCTAGGAAAACTGCTGACTTCACAGTTTCAAGAGACTCCACACAGCTAAGCTTCCAGACTTTACTATTGCCTGTTTTTTTAATATACAGTAAATTTTAACTGTTGGATATAAGTTTTTAGGAATATTCCGACTGCCTGCATTCCTTGCATAGTCTTTAAATCAGATATCTGAGTGTACCCTCAGTTCATGTAAGGCCTACTGGCCAAGGATATTTGTAATATATAGCTACTTGGAATAGAAGTACTTAGATTTGCAGAGACCTGGTCTTCTACCTAAGTCTCCCACTTAATTTTTGTAGCAAAGGTATAGTTTTAAAGTTACAGGGACCTTTGCATCGTAGGCTGATACATAGAAGTAAAAGTTCAGTTTGAATATTTCAGTTTCCATTGTCTGTTACAAGTCTTCTTCACAGTGTGGGGCTAATTGAATCACCTCTACAGCCTGTCCATAAGTACCTGATCAACTCTAGTCTTCACAGCTTCAAGAGACTCCACACAGCTAAGCTTTCAACTTTGCTATTGCCTGTTTTTTTTTTAATATGGATTTTAACTGTTGGATATAAGTTTTTAGGAATATTCTGACTGCCTACATTCCTTGCATAGCCTTTAAATCAGATATCTGAGTGCGCCCTCAGTTCATGTAAGGCCTACTGGCCAGGGACACTTAGGTTCCTGCCCGCCCCAGGGCTGCATTGCCTATATAGTCACCATATACGCTGACATCTTTCCTTTTAATTAGGTGTTACACCCACCTTTTCTCCTCCTTCTCCTAGGACCTCTTAATCAGCATAGCTGCAATTAAACACACCTCTTCTATGGTACAAACTGAACAAAATCCACCACCACTCCCACAAAGATTCAAACAGCGCAGGAACAAATGGATCACAGTGGGCTGTGGTATGCTGTGACCTGTAAGGTGGAGACATCCTATACATAAAGAGATATCCCTGCATAATGCCTTCTCTGCCTTGGATAATGAGGGTGCCCAATCCATGGAAACTGAAGGGCCCTCAAATGAGAGAGTCAATGCCCAATATAATGCACCAAATATGAAGGAAAAAAAAATCACAAAACAGAAAGCTACTACTACTTGGAGATTCCATCATCAGAGACACCAACTTGGGGACACAGTTCAAAGGAGAGAAGATAGTCAAATGCCTCCCAGGCTTCAGCCAGCAGGAATACAAACCAAATTGTTGGTGTAGTTACTGCAGAAAGTGAGCACTCCAAAACTGATGTGGTAATCCACTTGAGTACAAATGACCTGGCTAGAAACAGTGCCTCTGCAGTCCAAATGTACTTCCAGACTCTGGGAGAGAAGCTCAAGCCCATTGTTAACACTGTAGCATTCTCAGAAGTTCTACCTGTTATTGGTAAGGGGGCAGAAAGGCTGCATCGCATAAACAACTTTAATACATGGCTCCAAACCTGGTGCAAACAAGAAGGATTCAGATTTATAGGCGAATGGAGAAACAGATGGATCAACAAGCGACTATACTGTGCTGATGGACTACATCTCTCCATCACCGGGAAAAGGATCCTGAGTGAAAAATTCAGGCAGTATGTGGATATGCATTTAAACTAGGAAAAGGGGGTGACGGATGGGGAAGGACTAGGGTTGCCAACCAGCCGGTTTTCAGCCGGCCTGGCCGGTTTTCCTGTGGTCGGACCGGCTGCCGGCAGAGAACCGAAACCGGCCATTGAAAAGCCGTTTTTTTTGCTCTGGCTGCGAGATCGGGAGCGGCCAGAGCAGAAAACCGTCTTTGCACTTGCGATCGCGATTGCGATCACAGTCCTGGCCCCCCCTTGCAGCCGCTGCTGCTGCTTCTTACAGAGCAGCGGCTGCAATAAAGTTAATTTAAAAGTAAGGAATCCTGTGAGGGGCCTTCCGGCCCTATGAAACTCCTTCTACAGTGCCCGCCCCTCTGATGTCACTTCCTTTTCAGCCAGGGACCCTGCAGAAGGAGTTTCATAGGAGCGGAGGGTTTCTCACAGGTTTCCTTACTTTTAAATTAACTTTATTGCAGCTGCTGCTCAGTAAGAAGCAGGAGCCGCAGCTGCACGGGGGGGGGGGGGGGGGGTGGGACCTGTACTGGAAAAGGGCTATAGGGTGGGGGGGACATGGATTGGAAATGGGTTGTGTTGGGGGGGACCTGTACGGGAAAAGGGCTATGGGGGGGAACTTGGACTGGAAATAGGCTGTGAAGGGGGACTTTGACTGCAAATGGTCGTTGATTAGGGGGCCTAGGACTTGAAATAGGCTGTGATGGGGGACTTGGACTGCAAATGGGCTGTGATTAGGGGGCCTAGGACTGGAAATAGGCTGTGATGGGGGACTTGGACTGCAAATGGGCTTTGATTAGGGGGCCTAGGACTGGAAATAGGCTGTGATGGGGGACTTGGACTGTAAATGGGCTGTGATTGGGGGGCGGGGCTAGGACTGGAAATGGCCTGTGATGTGAAGGCTAGCACTGGAAATGGGCTTATGAAGAGCTGGAATAGGACTGGAAATGGGCTGATGTGGGGCATGGGAGAATGGGACTAGAAGGAAGCGGATGCTGGGTGGTCTAGAACTATAAGGGAACTGATTTTGGGGGAGGACTAGAATGGATGGGGAATGAGAATGGAGAGGGGAAAAATATTTTGTGTGGAAGAAAAGTCTATGATGGGTCGGGTATTGGGAGAGTAAGAGGGGCTTGAGACTGGAAGGGTGAAATTTAAATGGATGATAAAGGAATAAAGAAAGAATTGGGGGAAAGAGCAAAAGGGAAACAATCAGTATGTTAAAGCAGATATAGAGAGAGAATGGAAAATATCTAAAAGAGAAGAAAGGCCAAATGGATAGCTCGCAGAAGACACGAAGAAACCAGAAGAAAGTGACTGGAGCAATTGCAACTAAAAAATGAAATGCCCAAACAGAAGGTAGAAAAATACTTTTTATTTTGAATTTATTAACTGGAATATGTCTGGTCTGGGAAGTGTGTATTGCTAACATCTTTGCGTTTTTGTTTAGTGCAAGAGGAAATTACTTTATAGTTTTATTTCTCCAGTGTTGTACATTTCATGTTTGGATTTTGGGGTTCCCAGTTTAATTATTATCTGACCAAGGAAGTTAGCCTACACGTATCCTCGGTAATTTTTGTGGGTGGGGCAGGGGCGGGGTAGGGGTGGGACTAGGGGAGGAGAATGGGTGGAGCATGGCGAGCCAAAGGTGTCGGGTTTTTCTCGGTGAAAAAGTTGGCAACCCTAGGAAGGACAAGTTCAGGACATCACTCCCAGCAAAAGCATAATAACATTGGAAACAGCCACATTATTAAACCACACATCAATGACAAATGGGAAGAGGTGTGTAGAACAAAATCCATGCAAAATACAGGCAAGCCAGTCAGCAAATGCTGGAAAACAATGAGCACAAATGCTTGAAGCCTAGCCAACAAAGTTCCGGACCTGGAAGCCCTAATGGTGGAAATGGACTTGGATATTGTGGCCATTACAGAACCATGGTTTAACGAGTCACATGAATGGGATATAGCCATAGCTGGCTATAATCTATCTCTTCTAAATAGGTTATAGCCAGCTATGGCTATATCCCAGTCATGTGACTCGTTAAACCTTGTTTCTGTTTAGGGAGATAGAAAAGGAGGAGGAGTAGCCCTATATGTCGAAAGCAATATTAAAGCTACTGAAATGCAGGGGATGTGGGGAAAAGAAGCTGCGCTGTGGATTGTGTTGGAAAGAGGAGATGGCACTGTCATCCATACTGGTGTAGTCTACAGGCCTCCAACTCAAATTGAAGAAATAGATAGTGAATTGATTATAGATATTACAAAAATAGCCACAAAGGGGGGAAAGTGATCGTATTGGGTGACTTTCATCTACCCAGTGTGGATTGGAATAATTCTTCTGCAAATCTGGAAAGAAGTAAAAAGCTGTGGATGCCTTCCAAGATGCGTTACTTAGACAAATGGTGATGGAACCGACCAGGGAAAGATCAATGCTGGATTTAGTGCTCACCAATAGAGATAGTGTGTTGAATGTCCGGGTGGGTGCCCATATGAGCAGCAGCAATCATCACACCACAGTGCAGTCCAATCACAGCAAGCTCAGTCCTAGACTTCAAAAACACTGACTTCAGTAAAATGGCCAAGTACCTGAAGGAGGAGTTGGCAGGGTGGGAGGGATAAGGGAAGTAGAATTGCAATGGGCTAAACTAAAGGTAGCAATAAAAGGGGCAACAGATACATATGTAAGGGAAGTAAATAAAAACAAGAGGAAAAGGAAACCTATATGGTTCTCCAAAGAAGCGGCTGCTCTAATAAAGGCAAAAAACGCAGCTTTCACAAAATTCAGAAGATTGCAAACAGGGGAACACAGAAAGGAATACAGGATCAAACTAAAAGAGACAAAAAAGGAAATAAGGATAGCAAAAGCAAAGGCTAAAGATGTGAAATGTGGCAACAAAACTTTCTTCAGGTATATTCGGGAGAGGAGGAAAATCAGAGATGGAATTGCAGGATTCAAATGTGCTGGGAAAGGATTCATGGAAAGTGACATTGAAAAAGCAAAAATGCTAAACAAATAATTCTGCTCTGTTTTTACTAAAGAAAATCCTGGAGAAGGGACCACCTGTGATTCCCAAATAAAAATGGAAATGGAGTAGATACCACACCATTCACAGAAGATGATGTGTTAGAACAGCTTGCAAAACTGAAAGAGAAGGCCATGGGACTGGATGAGATACATCCCAGGATACTGAAAGAGCTCAGAGAGGTTCTTGCAGGGCTGTTAAAGGATGTTTTTAATAGATCCTTGGAGGTAGGAGAAGTTCGACAGGACTGGAAAAGGGCTAATGTGGTACCTCTTCACAAAAGTGGTAACAGGGAAGAAGTGATTAAACTACAGGCCGGTAAGCCTTACCTCGGTGGCGGGTAAAGTAATGAAAGAACGAATAGTGGACTTTCTCGAAATCAACAGGTTGCATGATCTGAGGCAACATGGTTTTACCAAAGGGCGATCTTGCCAAACAAATCCGATTGAGTTCTTTGACTGGGTGACCAGAGAACTAGATCAAGGGCATGTGATGGATGCCATCTACCTGGATTTCAGCAAAGCTTTGATACTGTTCCTCATAGGAGGCTTATCAATAAACTCAACAGCTTGGGGATGGGTCCCAAGGTGGTGAACTGGATCAGCAATTCGTTGACTGACAGACGACAGAAGGTGATGGTAAACGGAACTCACTTGGATGAAAGGAAGGCGATAGCGGTGTGCCCCAGGGTTCGGTCCTGGGACCGGTACTGTTCAATATATTTGTGAGTGATATTGCTGAAGGACTGAATGGAAAAGTCTGTCTTTTTGCAGATGACACGAAAAATTGCAACAGAGTGGACTCCCCTGAGGGAGTGGAGAACATCAGGAAAGATCTACAAAAGCTGGAAGAATGGTCTAATGCTTGGCAGTTAAAATTTAATGTGAAGAAGTGCACTGGAATTAGAAATCCATGGGAAATGTGCGCGATAGGGGGCAAGAGGTTGGTGTGCATGGACCAGGAGAAGGACCTCGGAGTGATTATTTCTGAGGATCTCAAGGTGGCGAAACAGTGTGACAAGGTGGTGGCAAAAGCCAGAAGGATGCTGGGTTGCATACAGAGAGAAATTACCAGCAGAAAGGAAGAGGTACTAATGCCACTGTACAAGTCGCTGGTGAGTCCTCACTTGGAATAATTGTGTTCAGTTTTGGAGACCATATCTCGCAAATGATATAAAAAGACTGGAAACTGTTCAGAAGAAGGCAACCAAAATGATTTGGAGCCTGCATCAGAAGACTTATGAGAAGAAACTAGAAGACCTCAGTATGTACACTCTGGAGGAAAGGAGGGACAGGGAGATATGATTCAGACCTCTAAATACTTACAGCATTAATGAACATACAAACATCTTCCAAAGACAGGGAAGGTGTAAAACTAGAGGGCATAACATGAAGCTGCAAGGGTGTAAATTGAAAGGCAATGTTAGGAAATACCTTTTCACTGAAAGGGTGGTGGATGCTTGGAATGCCCTCCCAATGGAAGTGGCGGGGGCAAGTACAGTGACAGAATTCAAAATGGCATGGGACAGACACATTGGATCCCTTTATAGCAACAGAATAAAATCAAACTAAACTGTCTCTTATATGTCAACAAATAGGTGTGACCTACACTGAGCAGGTGGTACACCCTTAGACAAAGACATGGGGAGGGGTGACCTGCACAGAGCAGCAAGTGCACCTACTCTTGCAGCCTTGCTGGGCAGACTAGATGGACCATACTAGTCTTTATCTTCCGTCATATACTATGTTACTATGACCCTTCCAAGAAAAAGACAGCAGCTAAAAAAGAAGGTTCTACCCCTCATACTCCCATCCGGTTTATCAGATCCAAGGAAAACAACAGGATCCTAAGCAGGCAAAAAAGCCCAGATTGGCAAAGCCACAGCCAGCCAGCCACCCAAGCACCAACAACACCAAGTTTTTGACTTCCAGATAGAGTGCACAGCCAATCTTCTCCTGCGCATACAGGAACCCTCCCAGGGAGATTTTGTCACTTTGCATGACAGGGGCAGTCCATCACTACAGAGCAATGGACTCTGTTCATAGTTCAGAAAGGGTACCAACTAAACTTTCGAGAACTTCCTCCTCACTATTACAGAGGAGACATTCCCACCAAACCTCTCCTGGATGCCCTGCTCAAGCAGGAAGTCAACATTCTCCTTTTCCAAGGAGCCATAGAAGCAGTTCCCCCAAACCAACTGCTAAAAGGCTTCTATTCCCCTTACTTCCTCATTCAAAGAAGTCAGGAGGCTACAGGCCTATTCTCGACCTCAGGGAGCTAAACAAGTTCCTTGTCAAAGAAAAATTTAAGATGAGCTCTTTGGGAGCCCTTCTTCCCTAACTACAGGAACACGACTGACTCTATTCCTTAGACCTCAAAGAGGCCTACACTCACATCTTGATTCACAAAGACCACAGACAGTACCTTTGATTCACCTGTCAAGGCACCCATTACCTTCGGTCTTGCATCTGCACCAAAGGTCTTTACGAAGTGCATGGCCGTAATAGCAGCACATCTTCGAAGCAGCAAAGTCTTTGTCTTCCCTTACTTAGACAACTGGCTAATAAAAGCAGACTCTCCTGGAGAACTCTGCGCATCTTGGCAAAGAACCCATGCTCTACAACAGCATCTGGGCTTTGTGATTAACTTCCCAAAGTCCCACCTCACTCCAACTCAAAAATTGAACTTCATAGGAGCCGTGCTGGACACAACATAGTCCAGAGCCTGCCTTCCTGTGGACTGCATGAACAGGTTATTGGACCTAGCCATTCACATGCCCCAACAACAGACTGCCATGGCTCGAGACTTCCTATGCCTTTTGGGACACACAGTTTCCATGGTACCTGAACTTCCTTATGCAAGATTCCACATGCAACAGGCACAGTGGACTCTCTCAACCCAGTGGACCAAGGCCACAGGGAATCTACGGGATATCCAAGTAACATGCCTTCTGGCTGAATCTCTCTTATGGTGGTGCACTCCAACAAATCTTCTCATAGGGTCACCTTTTCAGATGCTCCAACCTCAGCATACACTGACAACAGATACCTCCAAGCTCGGTTGGGGAGCACATCTGGATTCCATCTCCACACAAGGTCTGTGAACAGCCCAGGAACCAACAAAACAGATAGACCTCCTTGAGCTTCGAGCAGTGATGTACGCCCTCCAGGTTTTCCAGCACCACCTCTCCAACAATCAGATCCTAGTCAGGACACACAATGGAACACTTCTCCATTCCAATCTGCAGTCACTCCGCCTGACAGCATGTATGCTGAGAGCATGATCTATCAAAATCTATCACTATCTACTGCCGTAAAAGATAGTCTCCTTTCTTTCAGAAAGTCTTCCACCAGGAAGACATATTCTTTCAAATGGCATAGATACGCATCTTGGTGCACTCAAAATAATCAAAATCCTTTTGAAGCATCCGTACCCAAGCTTCTTCAATATCTTTTGTATTTGTCCTCTCTAGGACTCAAAATGAATTTAGTACAGGTGCAACTCAGTGCTATTTCAGCTTTTCATATACCCGTGGATGGTAGGCCTATCTCCGCAGTTCCTCTTGTGGCACATTTCATGAGGGGCCTCCTCCTCACCAAGCCACCCCTTCGACCACCTCCGGTAGCATGGGATCTTAATGTGGTAGTGGCTCAACTCCTCAAACCTCCATTTGAGCCCCTAGCAACCACGCACCTACGATACTTATCTTGGAAAGTTCTATTTCTCATCACCCTGGCCTCAACCAGACACATCAGTGAGTTTCATGCCCTAGAGGGTCATGCTCCATATACTCGCTTTCATCATGACAAAGTCGTCTTTCAGACACATCCCCACTTTTTACTGAAAGTGGTCTCTCCTTTCCATATCAATCAATCAGTAATCCTGTCGGTCTTTTTCCCAAGACCTCACGCTTCTTGTTCAGAAGCAACCCTACATACACTTGACTGCAAAAGAACTCTAGCCTTCTATCTCCAAAGGACAGAGGTCATTAGGAAATCATCCCAGTTCTTTGTTTCTTTCGAGCCTACTCACCTGGGCCTTCCAGTAACTAAACAAACACTATCCAGATGGATAGCAGATTGTATTTCTCTCCCATACGACAAAACAGGACTTTCCCTCATGGATGAGATTTGCCAAGCTGCTACATGGTTCTCTATCCATACCTTTGCAGCCCATCACTGCTTGGACAAGGACTCCCACCGGAATGCAACCTTTGGCCAGGCAGTCCTTCAACATCTCTTTGGAACATAGAAACAACTCCTACCCCCTGCCACTTCTTGCCAGATCTCCTTGGCGGGGAAGTCTAGGTTCAAATGACCTTGTCCAACTTTCTAACCCGGTCCAACTCTTTAGAGATCTGGGAGCTAGGGAGTCCCATATGTGAAGACTACATTCCTGCTTGTTCCTGGAGATAGCATAGCTACTCATCTGTAACAGGTGACCTCCGGGAACAGCAGGAATTTAGTCTTCACAATCCGCCCTCCTCCCCTTGGAGTTGTAGAGTAGTTTTTTCAAAATTTTCACTCCTTTTCTTCAGCTACAAACTCAACTGAGGAGAGGGTGTTGGGAGAGCAGAAGGCAGTGGCGCAGGCACAGAGGACTGATCCCAAAGGCTTTCCTGTTGGTAGCTGGGGAGCTTCCCGCGCGGGCTCCATCGGTACCCGATGTCACCCATATGTGAAGACTAAATTCCTGCTGTTTCCGGAGATCACCTGTTAAAGGTCAGTAACTATGCTTTTAAGTTTGCTTTGATTTCATCCTCTTGCTATAAAGGAGTCCACTGTATCTGTCCCATGCCATTCTGAATTCCATCACTGTATTTGCCCCCAACACCTCCATCGGGAAGGCATTCCAAGCATCCATCACCCTTTCAGTGAAAAAGTATTTCTTGATGTTGTTTTATGTTTACCGCCTTGCAGTTTCATCATATGACCTCTAGTTTTACAGCTTCCCCTTCTTTGAAAAATGTTTGTTTGCTCATTGATACCCTTTAAGTTGTTAAAGATCTGTATCATATCTCCCCTGTCCCTCCTCTCCTTTAGGGTATACATATTTAGGTCTTTGTCACTTCTCATACATTGTCTGGCACAGGCTCCAAATCATTTTGGTCACCTTCAGGGCCGGATTTACCTTGAGTGAGGCCCTACGCCAACAAAAATTGTGGGCCCCCAGAAAAAATAAAAACGAGATCAACTTACCAAAACAGAAATGGCAATAGATGTATAGAACTGCCTGACATAAAGAGGCAATAGGGACAAAATCAGCATCGGAATTCAAGAAATACATTAAAAAAGACATATTCCAGTTAATAAGTTCAAAATAAAAAGTATTTTTCTACCTTCTGTTTGGGCATTTTTTCAGTTGCAATTGCTCCAGTCACTTTCTTCTGGTTTCTTCGTGTCTTCTGCTAGCTATCCATTTGTCCTTTCTTCTCTTTTAGATGTTTTCCATTCTCTCTCTATTTCTGCTTTAACATACTGATTGTTTCCCTTTTGCTCTTTCCCCCAATTCTTTCCTTATTCCTTTATCATCCATTTAAATTTCACCCTTCCATTTTCAAGTCCCTCTTACTCTCCCAATACCCAGCCCATCATAGACTTTTCTTCCACACAAAATATTTTTCCCCTCTCCATTCTCATTCCCCATCCATTCTAGTCCTCCCCCAAAATCAGTTCCCTTATAGTTCTAGACCCACCCAGCATCCACTCCCTTCTAGTCCCATTCTCCCATGCCCCACATCAGCCCATTTCCAGTCCTATTCTAGCTCTTCATCAGCCCATTTCCAGTGCTAGCCTTCACATCACAGGCCATTTCCAGTCCTAGCCCCCCCCCCATCACAGCCTATTTCCAATCCTAGCCCCCACCATCACATCCCATTTGCAGTCCGAGTCCCCCTGCACCATCACAGCCCATTTGCAGTCCTAGTTCCCCCCCCCACCATCACAGCCCATTTGCAGTCCAAGTTACCCCCCCCCCCCCATAGCCCTTTTCCGGTCCAGGTCCCCCCCCATCACAACCCATTTCTAGTCCAAGTCCCCCCCCCCCATAGCCCTTTTCCGGTCCAGGTCCCCCCCCCCTTCACAACCCATTTCCAGTCCAAGTCCCCCCCCCCATAGCCCTTTTACAGTTCAGGTTCCCCCCTATCACAGCCCATTTCTTTCCAGTCCAAGTCCCCCCCCATAGCCCTTTTCCGGTCCAGGTCCCCCCCCCATCACAACCCATTTCCAGTCCAAGTCCCCCCCCCCCCCCCATAGCCCTTTTACAGTTCAGGTTCCCCCCCCCCCATATCACAGCCCATTTCTTTCCAGTCCAAGTCCCCCCCCCTAGCCCTTTTCCGGTTCAGGTCCCCCCCCCCCATCCACAGCCCATGCAGTCCTTGGCCCCCCCGACCAGCACCGCGGCTGTCTGAGAGGCTTCAGAGGGAGCCGGGTAAGCTCGCGCGAGGCCCCGGCTCCCTCTGTACAGCCGCCAGCGTGAAGAGCCTTTTCCTTCACGCTGGCGGCTGTATCTGTGAAGCCGCGAATGCTGGGAAAGGTTAAAGGGCATTGCCTTTAACCTTTCCCAGCAATCGCGGCTTTATAGATACAGCCACCAGCATGAAGGAAAAGGCTCTTCACGCTGGCGGCTGTACAGAGGGAGCCGGGGCCTCGCGCGAGCTTACCCTGCTCCCTCTGAAGCCCTGCGGTGTGTGGGCCGGCCCCGGGTGGGCCCTTGCCAGCTGTGGGCCCTATGCCATGGCGTACATGGCATATAGGTAAATCCGGCCCTGGTCACCTTCCTATGAACTGTTTCAAATCTTTTTTTTATCCTTTTGTGAGATATGGTCTCCAAAGTGAACACAACACTCAAAGTGAGGTTTCACCAATGACTTATACAGGGGTATTACTACTACTACTACTGAGCATTTCTATAGCGCTACCAGTCATATGCAGCACTGTACAGGCAAATAAGAGACAGTCCCTGCTCATCAGAGCTTACAATCTAATCAAGATAAACATAGGTGTAGGGAGTGGTGAAACAGGGGTAAATGGGGGGGGGGGGGGGAGGAGATTAGGTGAGTCAGGATCCAAAAGCAGCAGCGAAGAGGTGAGCTTTCAACCTGGATTTGAAGAGGGTCAGAGACTGGTGTACAGATAGAGGTAGTTTGTTCCAGGCGTAAGGCACAGCAAGTTGAAAGGAGCAGAATCTGGAGTTGGCAGTACGAGAGGGGGGCATAAATAGAAGCAGTTGGCTAGAAGAGCGGAGTTCCCGAGAGGGATTGTAAGGAAAGATAAGGGAGGAAAGGTACTGAGGAACCGAAGAGTGAATGCATTTGTAGTGTAGGTCAGCAGGAGAAGTTTGAACTGGATGCGGAAACGGATAGGGAGCTAGTGGAGTGACTTGAGAAGGGGAGTAATATCGGCATGACGAGGCTGGCGGAAGATTAGTCGTGCAGTGGAATATTGAATAGATTGAAGGGGAGAGAGATGATTCAAGGGGAGACCAGCAAGGAGTAGGTTACAGTAGTCAAGACGGGAGGTGATTAGGGAGTGGATAAGTGTTTTAGTAGTATGTTCAGAAAGGAAATGGTGGATTTTGTTAATGATGTAGAAGAAGAAGTGGCAGGTCTTGGCTACAAGATGGATGTGTGTGGAGAAGGAGAGAGAGGAGTCAAAGATAACCCCCAGATTGCAGGCCGAGGAGACAGGAAGGAGTACAGAGTTGTCCACAGAGAATGAGAAAAAAGGAAGAGGAGGGGAGGTTTTAGGGGGAAAGATAAGAAGTTCAGTCTTGGCTATGTTCAATTTCAAGCGGCGGTGAGACATCCAGGCAGCAATGTCAGAAAGGCAAGCAGAGATCTGGGTCTGGATTGCCGGAGAGAGTTTGGGCATAGAGAGGTAGATTTGGGAGTCATCCGCATACATATGGTACTGAAAGCATACTACCTCCTTTCTGCTGGTTATTCCTCTCTGTATGCAGCCCAGCATCCTTCTGGCTTTGCCTACTGCCTTGTCGCATTGTTTTGCCACCTTGATATCCTCAGGCTGAGAGATAGACTAGAGCAGTGATGGCTAACCTTTTTGAGCCCGAGTGCCCAAACTGCCGCACAAAACCAAAGAATTTCCTCAAAGTGCCAGCACGTGAATTTGCATAAATATTTGCATAATGCTAACATACACTAACTTTTAGTAAACATGTCTCTTAATGAGTGTATGGATAAAGACAGACTAAAAGATTTCTACATTACTATAATCCAGTGCCAACCGCCAGGCACATTAGGAACTACTACAAACACTGCCCATTTAGAACCAATAGCAAACCCGCCGTATCCTAACAGCACTACCAGGACTCACAAAGCACCATACCCTAACTATCAAAAGGCAACACTGCAAATATTAAACCAATACATTTCAGACAATAACAATACATGACCTACTGGGGAAAGAGAACAAGTGGCAATGTCAAAAAGGAATTACATAAACAGAATACCTCAGCTCAGTTACACAGTTGCAATTGCTCCAGCCACTTTCTTCTGGTTTCTTCATGTCTTCTGCTAACTCTCCATCATCTGCTGTCCATTTGTCCTTTCTTCTCTCTTCTAGTTTTTTTTCCCATTCTCTCTCTCTACATCCGCTTTAACATACTAATCTTTCTCCTTTTGCTCTTTCCTCATTCCTATTTCATCCACTCAAATTTTACCCCTCCATCCTCAATCCCCACTTACTCTCCCAATACCCGGCCAATTGTAGATTTTTTATCCCTCCCACACAAAATATTTTTCCCCTCTCCATTTTACTCTCCCAGCCCCATCCCATTCTAATCCTCCCCCAACATCAGCTCCCTTCTAGTTCCAGCCTCACCCAGCATCCATTCCCTTCTAGTCCCTGCATCAGCCCATTTCCAGTCCTAGCCCCCCATCAGCCCATTTCCAGTCCTAGCAACCCCCCAACCCAATACCAGTCCTAGCCCCCCCCCATCAACCCACTTCCAGTCCTAAACCCCCATCACCCATTTTCAGTTTAAGCCCCCCCTATAACCCATTACCAGTCCTAACCCCCATCACCCCATTACCAGACAGCCTCCATCAGCCCACAGCCCATTAGCAGTCCTACCCCCCCCAGCCCATTAGCAGTCCTACCCCCCCCCCGCCCGCCCGCCCGCCCATTAGCAGTCCTAACCCCCCCAGCCCATTAGCAGTCCTACCCCCCCCTGCCCGCCCACCCCCCCCTGCCCATTAGCAGTCCTAACCCCCCTCCTTCCCTCCCTCCCTCCCTGCCCATTAGCAGTCCTAACCCCCCCCCTCCCTCCCTCCCTGCCCATTAGCAGTCCTAACCCCCCCCTCCCTGCCCATTAGCAGTCCTAACCCCCCTCCCCTCCCCTCCCTCCCCTCCCTCCCTGCCCATTAGCAGTCCTAACCCCCCCTCCCTCCCTCCCTATTAGCAGTCCTAACCCCCCCTCCCTCCCTCCCTCCCTGCCCATTAGCAGTCCTAACCCCCCCTCCCTCCCTCCCTCCCTGCCCATTAGCAGTCCTAACCCCCCCTCCCTCCCTGCCCATTAGCAGTCCTAACCCCCCCTCCCTCCCTCCCTCCTGCCCATTAGCAGTCCTAACCCCCCCCCTCCCTCCCTGCCCATTAGCAGTCCTAACCCCCCCTCCCTCCCTCCCTCCCTCCCTGCCCATTAGCAGTCCTAACCCCCCCTCCCTCCCCCCTCCCTGCCCATTAGCAGTCCTAAACCCCCCCCTCCCTGCCTCCCTCCCTCCCTGCCCATTAGCAGTCCTAACCCCCCCCTCCCTGCCCATTAGCAGTCCTAACCCCCCCCCTCCCTCCCTCCCTCCCTGCCCATTAGCAGTCCTAACCCCCCCCTCCCTCCCTCCCTGCCCATTAGCAGTCCTAACCCCCCTCCCTCCCTCCCTCCCTCCCTCCCTCCCCATTAGCAGTCCTAACCCCCCCTCCCTCCCTGCCCATTAGCAGTCCTAACCCCCCCTCCCTCCCTCCCCCCCTCCCTGCCCATTAGCAGTCCTAACCCCCCCTCCCCCCTCCCTGCCCATTAGCAGTCCTAACCCCCCCCCTCCCTGCCTCCCTCCCTCCCTGCCCATTAGCAGTCCTAACCCCCCCTCCCTCCCTCCCTGCCCATTAGCAGTCCTAACCCCCCCTCCCTCCCTGCCCATTAGCAGTCCTTACCGCCCCTCGCTCCCTCCCTGGCCATTATCAGTCCTAACCCCCCCTGCCTTCCTCACTCCCTCCCTGCCCATTAGCAGTCCTAACCCCCCCCTCCCTCCCTGCCCATTAGCAGTCCTAACCCCCCCTCCCTCCCTCCCTTCCTGCCCATTAGCAGTCCTAACCCCCCCTCCCTCCCTCCCTCCCTGCCCATTAGCAGTCCTAACCCCCCCTCCCTCCCTCCCTCCCTCCCTGCCCATTAGCAGTCCTAACCCCCCCCTCCCCCCCTCCCTGCCCATTAGCAGTCCTAACCCCCCCCTCCCCCCCTCCCTGCCCATTAGCAGTCCTAACCCCCCCTCCCTGCCCATTAGCAGTCCTAACCCCCCTCCCTCCCTCCCTGCCCATTAGCAGTCCTAACCCCCCCTCCCTCCCTCCCTCCCTGCCCATTATGAGTCGTACCCCCCCTCCCTCCCTCCCTGCCCATTAGCAGTCCTAACCCCCCCTCCCTCCCTCCCTCCCTCCCTGCCCATTAGCAGTCCTAACCCCCTCCACCTCCCTGCCCATAAGCAGTCCTAACCCCCCCTCCCTCCCTGCCCATTAGCAGTCCTAACCCCCCCCTCCCTCCCTCCCTCCCTGCCCATTAGCAGTCCTAACCCCCCCTCCCTCCCTCCCTGCCCTGCCCATTAGCAGTCCTAACCCCCCCCCCTCCCTGCCCATTAGCAGTCCTAACCCCCACCCTCCTCCTCCCTGCCCATTAGCAGTCCTAACCCCCCCCCCCTCCCTGCCCATTAGCATTCCTAACCCCCCCTCCCTCCTCCCTGCCCATTAGCAGTCCTAACCCCCCCTCCTCCCTGCCCATTAGCAGTCCTAACCCCCCCAAATTTAAAAAAAAAAAAAAGCAGGCTCTGGCTGCTGCCGCGGCAGATTGCAATGTCCCGCGGGGCCCCCTCCACCCGCTAAGCCCCTCGGCCAGGGCTTCCAGCTTCGCGAGGGAGAGCATCTCCCTCGCGTCTCTGTAAAGCCCGCAGGGGCTAATGGGAAATTTCCCATCAGTCCCTCGCGTCTAAAGGGGCTGATGGGAAATTTCCCATTAGCCCCTGCGGGCTTAACAGAGACGCGAGGGAGACGCTCTCCCTCGCGAATCTGAAAGCCCTTGCAGAGGGGCTTAGCGGGCGGAGGGGGCCCCGCGGGACGCTGCATTCTGCCCTTGCCGCGTCCGCGGCAGCAGTCAGAGCCAGCTTTTTCTTTTTTTGCGGACCTTCACGCGTGCCAGCTGCAAGGCCTTCGCGTGCCACAGCTGGCACGCGTGCCATAGGTTCGCCATCGCTGGACTAGAAGTTGGGATGCAGTATGCATTGTTGTTGCAGGAAGGGAAACCACACTTATCTCAGCCAATAAGGAATTATCAACAATACCTGTGCTACATCTTATTGATTTCCTTCAGTACAAATCTTTTTACATTATCTCCCTCTCAACCCCTCTCCCACCTGCCTACCACACCATCCCCACTCTCTACCCTCCACCATCACCCCTTCAGCTACAGAAACAAATAGTGACCAAAATATGGAAAGTCAAAGGGAATTGATTCTTGACAACTATTTCTCATAAATATCCTAGACCCCCTGGAATGTTGATAACATAAATGCATGATCGTTGTGAGTTTAGACATCTGATAAACATGTATCGCTCTCAATAACAATCATTCATACACAGGAGACTCTGACCCCCTCCAACTATCCACCACTGTTAATCGAGCAGCTACAGCAACATAACATAAGAAAAGGGTATCACATAATCTTGCCCCAGCACCCCCACTATTAAGGAGCAGCATACACATATCCATCATAATATTTTGTTCCAAAATTTCCCCCAGAAACTTTACCACTTTATATCAAAAAATATTTACTTTCAGGAAGGTCCACCATATAAGCAAAGAGGTGCCAGCCTCACAACACACTTGCACCAACACTGATTATTTCATAATTGGAACTTAAATAATCTATCTGGCATACAATACCAGTGATAGAGCATCTTATTTAGTGGCATTAATAGAGACATGGTTCACAGACAACCATGACTGGAATGTAACAATACAAGGCTATATTTTATTCAGAAAGGACAGGATAGGAAGAAGGGGGAGGAGGAGTGGCACTATATGTAAAAAATATTATTAAAGCTATGAAAATGCAGGGCTTAAAGGGAGAGAGGAGGCACTGTGGGTTAAACTAGAAAGAGGGAAAGAGAAATCTATTTGCATTGGCGTGCTATACGAGACCTCCTTCACAGAGAGAAGAGATGGACAGAGAATTAATTGAAGACATACACAGCATTGCCAGGAAAAGGGAAGTGCTACTGATAGGGGATTTCAATATGCCAGATTGAAAACCCATCTCTTCTCTATTGCTTTCTGTTCTTGATTCTTGTTTTTGCTCTTCTTGTTTATTGTATACTTTGTCTTACTTGATTGTATTTGTATTTTGTGATCTTCTTGACTAGATTGTGAGCTCTGATGAGCAGGGACTGTCTTTTCTTCATGTATGTACAGCACTTCGTACGTTTGAAGCGCTTTATAAATGTTAAATAGACAGATAAATAGACATCCCTGCTGCAGTATCATCTAGAAGTAAGGAGATCCTGGATTCTCTACAGGGAGAACTATTCAGGCAACTGGTAACAGAACCCACACGTGAAGGGGCCATACTGGCTTGGTTCTTATCAATGGTGAAAGTGTTTCTGATGTTATAGTGGGAGATCATTTTACATCCAGTGATCACCAGATGGTGTGGTTCAGTATTAGGACTAGGGCTGAAAAAAAAAACATTCAAAAGCAAGGGTCTTAGACTTTAGGAAAACTAACTTTGCCAAGATGGGCCAATATCTCAGAGAGTCGTTAGTGGGATGGGAACAGCTGGGGGAAGTAGAAAAACAGTGGGCAAAACTGAAAGGGGATATTTTAAGGGCAACCAACCTTTTTGTTAACATGGTCAATAAAGGTAAAAGAAAAAGGAGACCGCTATGGTTTTCGAAAGAAGTAGCTCACAAGGTGAAGAAAAAGAGTGAGGTCTTCATGAAATACAAGAGATCACAGAGAGAGGAAAACCAGCATCTATATTTGGAAAAACTTAGAGAGGCTGGCAAAGTAGTCAGGAAAGCAAAGATACAAAAAGAAGAGGAAATAGCCAATGCAATAAAATGGGGTGGGTAAGACATTTTTCAGATATGTTAGTGAGAAGAGGAAGGGCAAAAGTGGTATTGTCAGACTTAAAGGTGAAGGGGAGGAATATGTAGAAGCTGATGAGGATAAAGAGGAATTGCTTAACAAATATTTCTGTTCTGTGTTCACAGATGAAGAACCAGGAGCAGGACCTCAGAAAACACCCACAAACAGGAACAGAAGCGAGGGACATCTTGAACAATTTTCAGAAGACCGTGTTTCTGAGGAACTAGCTAAATTTAAAGTAGACAAAGCGATGGGACCAGATGGGATACACCCAAGAATGCTGAAGGAACTTGGGGACTTACTAGCAGCTTCACTGACTGACCTTTTCAATGCCTCGTTGGAGTTGAGAGTGGTGCCAAAGGACTAAAGAGAGGTACATGTGGTCCCTTTACACAAAAGCAGTTATAAGGATGTGGTTTAAAACTACAGGCTGGTTAGTTTAATCTCGGTGGTGAGTAAATTATTGTAAGTGCTGCTGAAAGAGAAAATGGTGAGGTTTCTGGAGTCCAACGGATTACTGGATCCGAGGCAGCATGGATTCATCAGAGGCAGGTCTTGTCAGACAAATCTGATTGATTTCTTTGACTGGATGACCAGAGAGTTGGACCGAGGGAGAGCCCTAGATGTGTATTTAGATTTCAGTAAAGCCTTTGACACTGTTCCGCACAGGTGACTTATAAACAAACTGAGCACCCTAGGGATGGACCCTAAAGTTATGTATCATACACTTCTCCCTTTAACTTCCTTCAGCCTTTATGCTTCTCCTTCACTACCATACTATACCCAAGTGTCCCCCTCCCTTCCCCCCTCTACCCCCTCCCCCTCACACCCCATTCCCCCTTCCCTACATCCCCTACCCCTCCCCTCTCCTCCTGACCTCCAGCCTCCTCTCCTCCTTAGCCCTCCCTCCCTCGACTCTGTCCCCTACCCACTCCCCTCCCTTCCCTTCTCCCACCCCTTCTGAAGTAACAGCTTGTATATTTTTGATATAACTCCTCTCTGTGACCATTGCCTCCCCATCATCTTCTCAAACTGTGTCGGCCTTCTTCCCAAATCTGATTTCACCTCCTTTCTTTGCAAAAAGTACCATAACTGCACATATGCAAAGTAATCTGTTCTGTCCACCCTATATTCCTTCTGAAGGTCTTCAAACGTTTAACCCCTCCTCCTTTCCTTAATAATTGTCCCAACCTCTCCAACTCTTTACCTCTCCACCTCTTATACACCTGGGCATTCCGCTCCAACCCCTTCTCACCCACTGCTCCAATATAGGTATACCTAGAATACACTTTCCCCTCCATAGGATGCCCCCTCCATTTCTTCCATATCTGGAACATGAGTTCCCTAAATGGATTACCCTTTTCCTCTTTATCCCCCCCTCCCCCCCCGGATCCCATATCCTCCTTTCTTTAAATTCTACTCCCCCTGATTCCATTTGTACCCAACTCAATCTCTCCGCCCCCTCTCTCCATTGCAAAAGCGCTCTCAATTGTGCAGCCTCGTAGTACTTCATCAGACATGGTACCCCCAACCCACCTTCCGACCTCCCTTGATACATAGCTCCCCTAGACAGTTTTGCCTTTTCCCCTTCCCAGATAAATTGCATAATCAGATTTTGCAGCCTCTTCATCTCCTTCTTGGTCACCAAACAGGCCAGAGATGTAAACAAAAACAGCAGCCTGGGTAAGACATTCATCTTTACCACCGCTATCCGTCCCATCCGTGAGATTCTCATCCCCCTCCACCTTGATAAATCATTCCTTATATTTCCTTCTACTATCTGATAGTTCCATTTTTTTATATTTTCTATGGGCTTCCTTAACTGCACCCATCTAAAGTTAAAGTAATGTAATTTCAGTTTGTTCAATGTAAACCGCAGTGATGCAGAATAGCGCGGTATATAAGAGAATGTAAATAAATAAAATAAAATAAAGTACCCCCTCAACCTCTCCTCTAAACCCCCCTCTAGATTAAACCCCAATATCTCTGTCTGTCTTGAATTTATTTTGTACCCTGCTATATCACTAAACTCCTTTATGAGTCTCATCACTACTGGCAAGGTAGTTAGTGGTTGCACCAGTGTGAAAATTACATCATCTGCAAATAGCGCTATTTTCTCCTCTCTCCCATCTACTACCACCCCTTTAACATCTGCCTTTTTCCGAACCGCTTCTGCCAGAGGCTCAATTGCCAATGCAAATAAAAGCGGCGAAGGTGGGCAGCCTTGCCGGGTTCCCCTTCCTAATTCAAACTTCTCCGAGTACCCCCCCATTCACCTTAATCCTCGCGCAAGGGCTCGCGTAGAGGGCTTTAATCCATGCTACTGTACATACTTGTCCCCAAAGCCCATCTGCTCCATCACTTGGAACATGTATGGCCATTCCACCCGGTCAAACGCCTTCTCCGCATCCACCGTAACAAATACCACCTGTTCTCCTGCCACCTGGTGCCAAGCAATATTCATCGCCTTCCTGATATTGTCACTCCCTTGCCTGCCCATAACAAACCCAGTTTGATCCCTATTTATTACCTTAGGCAATAACCCCTGAATCCTATTAGCCAAGACTTTAGCCAATATCTTAGCATCTAAGTTAATCAACGAAATTGGTCTATAGGACCCACACACTCCTTTATCTTTACCGGGTTTTGGTATCACTGTGATTCCTACCTCCCCCATAGTCTGTGGGATCCCTTCACCTTCTTTCCCCTTGTTAAAAACCCTCGTCAGTATCAGTGTTACTTGCTCCACCATCTTCCTATAAAATAGCACCGTGAATCCATCCAATCCTGGAGCTTTCCCTATTTTCAGAGTCTTGATAGCCGCCCTCACTTCCCCCTCTGTGATGTCCTCCCCAATTCTTTCCTTATCCTCTGGTGCTACTTTCCTTAACCCACACTTCTGCAAATAACTCTTTATTTCCTCCTGTCCTCTTTGTAATTCACTTTGAATATAGCTTACTCTATAGTACTCTTGAAACACCTGGCTAATTTCTTTAGTGCGATGCACTATCTTCCCCTTATTATCCCTAATGCCCGCTATATACGCTGCTTGCCTCTGAGCTCTCAGCCTACTTGCTAAGATCCTCCCAGCTTTAGCCCCCCTTCAAAATACTGTTGCTTTATTACCTCCAGTTGGTACGCTATTTCCTGAGCTCTCACTCGACTGAGCTCTGCCCTTGCCTTTATCAGTTGATCCCTAACCCTGTCCTCCATACTCCTCTGATGTTGTGCTTCCAACTGCTGTATCCTCCCCAACAATTCCCCTTCCTCCTTCCCCTTTACTTTTTTTAGTCTCGCTGCAGTACTTACGAGCCTCCCCCTTATCACTGCCTTTAACCCCTCCCATACAATCCTCTTCTGTACCTCCTCCGTATCATTATATACTAAATACTCTTCTATATTCTCCCTATCTGCACATGTTCTTCCTCTTCCAGAAGCAAATTATTCAACTTCCAAAACTTTATACCCTCCTCCTCGGTTCCTATGTCAAAAATCACATTAACCGGAGCATGGTCTGTCCATGTGATTTCCCCATGCTCCACTGCTTTTACTCTCGCAGCCCAGTCCCCCTCCCAATATCATGTCCAGTCTACGGTACGTCCCATGCACCTGCGAGTAAAAATTATACTTGTGTTCTCCTGGATGTCATGCTCTCCACAAATCTATCAACCCCAATCTCTCCTGTATCCTTCACATGCTTTGCCTATCTTTCTTCCCTCCACTTCCCTGTCCCCCACTATTGTCCAACCTTGGGTTCCATGTCAAATTAAAATCCCCCCCCACTACTAATGGGATACCACCCAATTTCTCTAACTCCATTGTTATCTTATCAAACGCCACCCCCTGCCCCTCATTTGGCCCATATAGACTTATCACCCATACCTCTCCCTCCCCCATTTTCAACTTCACCCCAACCCAACCCACCTCCCCTCCTTCCCTCTCCTGTCTGCCACTACCAAATGTCTTATGGCTTCCCCCACCATAATTCCCACTCCCCCTTTCCTGGGATTTGCCCTCTGCCCCGCCAGCACCACCTTTGGATATGTTTTGGATATCAACAAATGTTCTTGCCCTACCCTTAAATGTGTCTCTTGTATGCACAAAATGTCCGCATTCATACGTCTTCCTTCCCTTTCTAACAGCCTGCGCTTTTGCCACGTTCTTAATCTTTTTACATTGATGGTTGTAATTCCTAATCCTTTTGAGTACCTACCCCCCCTTTGACTCCCAACCTCCCTTCCTCTCCCACCCTGCTTCTCTTTACCCCAATCCCCTTCCCCCCTGTTCCTCTGTTACCCCTTCTCCACTGCTCCTTTTGCTCTCCCCCTCTTCCTTCCTTCCCCCCTGCCCCCTCTTCCCCCTCCCTCCCTCCCTCCCCCTGCCCCCTCTTCCCCCTCCCTCCCTCCCTCCCCCTGCCCCCTCTTCCCCCTCCCTCCCTCCCTCCGCCTGCCCCCTATTCCCCCTCCCACCCTCCCTCCCCCTGCCCCCTCTTCCCCCTCCCTCCCTCCCTCCCCCTGCCCCCTCCTCCCCCCTCCTTCCCTCCCTCCCCCTGCCCCTCCATTCCCTCTTCCTCCCCTCCTCCCCCAAGCATGTGTCGTCCCGCAGCTCCTCCCTCTCCCTCTCCCCTCCCACCCCTCAACCACTTATTAGGCAAAATACATCAATCATATATCTATATTCCCTCTTACCCCTATTTCCTCTAACATTCATAGTACCATTGTTCTCATTCAGCTCAATGCAAACTTCCCTTACATACTTATTCCACCTATTACCTTCCCCCTCCCTCTACCCTCAAGTCCTTATATCAGATCACCAGCATTCCAGTTTTCCATTTCTTTGTGCGATCTTTACTCTCCTTACTCCTCCCCTTCTTCAGATCCTGTTGTTCCTCGTATGCTTTATGCTGTCCAACTCTCATATCCACTTCCTCCGTCTCCTTTCTGCCGTGCTCATTCTCCGTTCTGATCCCTTCAGCCTGCAGCGCTTCTTTCGCCTCCTCCAGCGTCTGCACTCTGCGTATTCTCCCGTGAATTGTAAACGCCAACCCAAATGGGTACAGCCATCAATACTTAATGTCCTTACTGCGCAATATCTGTGTGACCGGTTGCATTCCTCGCCGTCTCTGCAGAGTTCCCAGAGATAGATCCTCATATACAGCTATTGGGTACCCTTGCCAAGTTAACATTCCTTGTCTCTTTATTTTTGTTACAATTCTCTTTTTCATTTTATATTGGGAGAAACAGATGATAATATCTCTAGGTCTGTTCATTCGGACTACCCCCAGTGCTCTATGTGCTCTATCCAACACAATCTCTTCAGGGCATACTTCTTCCTCCCTGTCTTGAGTATTTCCGAACATATTGAAGCCGTCACTTTAGCACTGTCCTAGAATTCCCTTTCCTCTGGCACTCCACGGATTCTCAAATTATTCCTTCGGGATCTATTTTCCAGGTCCTCCAGTTTATACTGCATTTCTTTTTGCCATTTTTGACCTGCTTGATATTCCTTCTGCTGCTCCTCCTGCTGCAATTCCAGACTTTGCAACCGGTTTTCATGATCTCCTGCTTTGTGAGTCAGTTCCGCAATATCTTCTTTCAAGGTTCCTATAAATTCACTTATTTCTATTTTTTTTTTTGAAAACTTTATTTATGGTTCAATTCCAAAAAAAAAGACAGCCAGTACAGTATCAGACAACAAGCCCCCCGGCCGGGTGTACTCTTATCCCCGCCGCAGGGTAAATCACATATGGAACCAGCAGAAACAGTAACAAATATTAGCAAGAAAAGAACCAATTTTTAAAAAATTTTGTCCCCCCCCACACCCCAAGAACCCCCCCCCACCCTCCCCACCCTACCGCATTCTTCAGCTTCTGCATAACCAGAGTAGCTGTCTACAGGAGGAAATGCACGAACTCCACCCCTATGGGCCTCCGCCACTATGCCCGACACTCTAGGGGCCTACATGTAGTATTTCATTTCGACAGTAGGGCCCCAATTTCTGGATATATGGTTCCCAAATTAGCATAAAGTTGGCCCAACGTTTGACATGACTCCTAGCTCTCCAACACTCCGCCAACATCAATTGATGAAAGCTATTGCGCCATTCCAGGAAAGTCGGTGGGAGCTGCTCACGCCAGCTGTGGAGGATAGGGCCTTTCCCCACCAAGCACGCCTTTCGCACCAAAAGTCGTGCACTGTGCCCGCTAGGACAAGACTGATGCAGCTTGTCCACCACTACCAAAGACCCTGTCCATGGGAAACGCTGCTGTAAGAGCTCAATAATGTAGTTGCTAATACGTGTCCAATAGGGGCGAATACGTTTACAGGTCCACCACATGTGAGCTAAGTCTGCCAAGGGGGCTGAGCATCTAGGGCAAGACCCGTCTTGAGTGATATGACTCCGCAAGGCTCGCCGAGGCGAAAAATGTACACGGGTCAACGCTTTATATTGAATTTCCCTCCAGCGAGCCCCCTCCGTCAGCCGAGCAATCCGCCCCAAGGCCTTCTGGATTGTCCCAGCGGGTTTCTCCAGCCCCAATTCCCTTGCCCAAGTCCTCTCCACGCTACCATAATCCGGCATCACCCGGAAGCAATCCAACCGTGCCTTCAATCCTGCTATCGAGGGGGGAGTATCCCCTCCGAGGCCGAAAAATTCAATAATCTGCGCCGAACGATCCACCTCAAGGTCTTTCCTGGACAATGAAGCCACATAATGAGAGAGCTGCAAATATGTAAAATATTGAGATGGCTGTAACTCATACTCTACACGTAATTCCTGAAACGATTTACACGCACCCGTCAATCCTACGGCATGTCCTAAGGTATGTATTCCCTGTTCTCTCCACGAGTGAAACCCACGAGACTCGGAGCCGGGCAGAAAATTTACATTCCCCCAGAGGGGCAGCCAACTTGAAATCCTCCAATTTCGCTTCCAATAACTGTTCAATTGTTGCCATGTGCGTCGTGCAGCAGACACCATCAGACTACGTTTAACACTGTATGGCAACTGGGCATGTTCCGCATGTAGCACACCCAACAGGGAAAGAGGGGCCACCGCCACCATCTCCAGTTGCCTAGGGGTATAAACATCCGTCTCACCCAGCCAGTCCCCCACATGACGCGCCTGGCACGCCAAAGCATACGACCCCAGATCCGGTAGACCAATACCCCCATTACGCCAAGGTCCAATCATACGAGTTATCGGTATACGAGCTCTAGCTCCCTTCCACAAAAATCTCTGGATCTCAGATTCCAATCGATGAAGATCACGATGCCACAGCCAAACTGGTAAGGTCTGCAACCAGTACAGAATTAGAGGTAAAATCACCATCTTAACAGCAGCTACCCTCCCTAACAAAGACAAGGGCAGGGGATGCCAAGCTCGCATCTGAGTTCTCATGTCAGTCAAAATTTTTTCATAGTACAATAAAGATCTTGAGGCAGTCGTGTCAAAATGATACCTAAATACACAAATTTCTGACCTGCCCATTTCAAGGGGAATTCCCTGGGCCAACTGCCTCGCAGCTGGCCCGACACATCTATAGCCTCCGATTTATCTTCATTGATACGAAGGCCTGCAAAACTGCCAAAGGTCAGGAACTCCCTCATTAATCTCTCCAGAGACTCCTGGGGCACGAGTAAATGTACTAGCATGTCATCAGCAAAGGCTGATATCTTGAACTCATAACGCCCCACCGCCACCCCCTTTATCTCCCTGGCCACTTCTATGCTGCGAATTAAGGGGTCCAGGGTCAAAACAAATAACAAGGGAGACAGCGGACACCCCTGTCGGGTTCCACGATGTAAGGAAAACGAGTCCGATAAAACCCCATTACAGAGCACATGGGCCGTAGGCTGCACATAAAGGCTGTTTACCATCCCACAGAAGGGGGTCCCCAATCCATAGCGAGGTAACAAGTATTGGAGGTAGTGCCAGCTAACCCTATCGAATGCTTTTTCAGCATCAAAACTCACCAAGAGAGAAGACATTTGGTGCCAATGCACCCACTCCAAAGATGTTAAAATTTTATGTAAATTGCGCACCGCGAAGCGCCCCTGAACGAACCCCACCTGCGATTCATGCACTAGATCGCTCAAGACGACCGCCAGCCTGTCCGCTAAAATTTTTGCCAATAACTTCATGTCAAAATTCAATAAGGAGATTGGCCTATATGAAGATGCTTGTAGCAGATCCTTACCCGGTTTAGGAATCAGGGTGATATAAGCCTGATTATCTCCCCATCGCCTCCCTCCCCCTTCCGTCCGCTGCCGGTAAGTCTCCACTAAAAGGGGGCCTATCCCAACAGAGAGTATCTTATAGAATTCGGCCCCAAAGCCATCGGGGCCTGGCGCCTTATAACAACTTGCATTGGATATCACCTTCTGCACCTCCTGCAAAGTTATGGGTTGTCCTAAGGTCTCCCGTTGCTGCTCCGTCACCTGAGGTAAATCTAATTTTCGGAAATAATTTTCCATGCAAATGGGGTCTATCTCCTCTGCCGTATAGAGAGCTTGAAAGAAATCTTTAAAGATGGCGCTAATCGCCGTCTTATTATTTTGCAGCTTCCCCTGATCGTCTCTAACAGCAGCCACCAACCGCGAACCCCTCTGACCCTTCAAACATCTCCCCAACAATTTACCTGGCTTATTTCCAAAGCAATACAATTTATATTTGTAATACATTATAGACTTCTTAGCTCGTTGATGGAGCAATTCATTGAGCGCAACCTGAAGTTCCCACAAGCTCTTTCTATTTTGGGCCATAGGGGCGCGCCCAACGAGGCGCCTCGCATGAGCTACCCGCTGCTCAAGCCGAACAATCTGTGCAGCCAATAATCTTCGCTTTTGGGCTGGATAGCCAATTATATCCCCCCGTAGGACCACTTTGGTAGTCTCCCACACCAATTCGGGATCATCTTGATGTCCTTGATGATTCACCTCAAATTCCCACCAACGGTGACTTAAAAACTGCCGAAAGTGGGTATCTTTATATAATTCTAGAGGGAACCGCCACAGGCGGGTCCAGCCCTGTCCACCACCTCCAGACCAGTCGATCCAAACCATGGCATGATCAGATATCTCTAGCGGGCCAATCTGGGCATCCTCAATGCTCACAAATTGAGCCGCCGACACCAACAGATAATCAAGGCGGGCACTGGTACCATGTGCCCGCGAGACGTGGGTAAAGTCCTTTTCGGAGGGGTGCAGTAATCGCCATGGATCTACTAGGCTCAATCTAGCTCAGAACCTTTGCAACATCCTAGATAGACTCTGTCTCTCTCGAGTTCCCATGTCTCTCGAGGTATCCAGGCCCACTTCAAAAACCCCGTTAAAATCACCGCCCAGAACCAGCGGTACTTCCGGCAGCTGCTCTACTTTCACTGCTATGTGATTAAAAAAGTCCGGATCTGGTGTGTTAGGACCATATAAATCACCTAGGATGACCTCCCGATCATCTAACATTCCGTGCAAAAACAAAAAGCGCCCTCGAGGATCCAGAACCTGTCTTAATAACGTAAACCGCACTCTCTTATGCACCAAAATGGCAACTCCCCCCTTTTTTCCTACTGCTGGGGCCCCCCAAACCTGTCCCACCCAGTTTCGGGCAAGCTTGGCGTGCTCCTCCGCTGATTGATGAGTTTCCTGCAATAGCGCAATGTCACACTTCTGTCTGGCTAAAGCTTTGAGTATTTTATATCTCTTAATAGGAGTTCCTAGGCCACAAACATTCCAAGATATGATCTTCACCACACAAAGGGTATAGCCTGATCTTTCTGCCGACCTGTTAAATTCTTTCTGAGGAAAGACCCCCCCAGCCTAGAGTCTTCCCCCACACTCCTCCTGACACCCCTCAGTAGTGTGTTGTTAACGCTGAAGATGGTGACCCATTCCCTTGCCTTAACCGCCACCCCCCAATATCCTTCCCTCCCCAGCCCTCTCCCTTCCTCCCCGGATATCCCTTCTATCTTACCCTACTATCACCTAACCCCCAAACACCCCGAATCCACTAACCTTAGGTCTCCCTCCCCTCCCTTCCCTTGAGGAAGACAACTGAGGTCCCACTGAGCTCGACCCGCTCCCCCCCCCACCCATATACTTCAGAACCTAACCCCTCCCCCCTCCTCTCCTCCCCACTAAGAAAGAACAACCCACCTCCCGCCTAGGCCCCGACCATGAAACCCAGCATCAACAAACTTTATACTACCTAAAATAGAAAACCAAATCCACCAACCCCACATATATTACCCCCATCCAGGTAATTGCAATCAGTAACATTAAAACAAATTAAAACAGAAGGGGGGGGAACCATCGAGGAGCAGGCCATGGTGGCTACCCCGTCATGCACGACGGCATACATTCTGCCATGAGCAGAAACAATCAAGCCGCCTATGGCTGTGGGCAGGGATCTCTCAACTCGACCTCTCTAAAAGAGCGGCATAGCCAAGCTCCTCTACAGGTATCTAAGGGGTCTACAGGGTCCTTCCTCCCTTCGGCCCCCCGGGCCAACCTAATATGTCGGCCTGGTCCACACTGCAGTATGAGACAGTCCAGTTTGAAGTCTATATAAACTTAAGTCCCTTCCAAGGCAGGCAATAACACTGTCCCGTGTGCATTAGGGAGACGGCGAGGCCGCTCTCGCCTGCATCACGACTTGCTCCACATAGGCCCCAGCTGCTGCAGCAGACTCAACTACTCGGTGTGCACTATTATAGAGTACATGTAGCCTGGCTGGATATTGTACCGAGAATCGAATCTTTGCACTAATGAGTTTTTCACATAAAGGCGCATATTCTCTTCGCTGCCGGCTTAGCGCAACCGAGTAGTCCTGCGCTATGCGTATTTTCACATTGTTATAGATGAAGTCGCCCTTCTGTCTCACCGCCCGCAGGATCTTCTCTTTGAGGGGGAACCGCAGAAATTTGGCAAGTACAATCCGCAGCCTGCGATCTCGGGTTTGCATGTTTCTCACCCGGTGGACCCTTTCGATAAATAGCTGCTCCTCCGGGTCCAGATCAACCAGCAAGTTATTTAGCAAGGCTTCCAAGTAGCCGCAGAGGTCCTTATCTGCCACAGTTTCGGGAATCCCCATTATCCGCAGGTTATTCCGGCGCGAGCGGTTTTCCAAATCGTCAATTTTAGCCGCTTGCAGTCCGACTTGTGTCTTCAGGCCTGCTACCTCTTGAGCCAGTGCTGCAACGCCATCTTCGGCCTGTCCAAGACGCTCCTCGACCTCCCGAAGCCGGCTTCCCAGGGTATCCACTGAGGTCTGCAGCCCATCCATCTTTTCGTGTAGTGCCGCAAACTGGGACGATAGAGCTGCCGCTACCGCTGCCGACACTTCGTCAAGGAATGCGGCAGATTTTGGTGAGTTTGGCGCCCCCGCTATTTCCGCCATCTTACTTGTGCCTGCCATGCGCTCCTTGTCTCTTCGAGCAGCTTTCACAGCCGTCGCCATGCCGAGCTCCGTCTGCCACAGGTTTTTAGGCTCTATCGGCCCTTAGACACACTAAGCTCCAAATGGCACCTGGGTTTCACAGGTTTAAAACGGTCCAATTTCGCCGGTTTGGGCTAAGGGGAGCAGAGCGCGCTCAGGATGCGGCCACTACCTTGCCCGCATCACGTGACCTCACTTATTTCTATTTTAACTGCTTGCACTTCCTTCTTAATTTCCACAAATCACTCCTTTAACTACGCTCTGGTAATTTCTTGCATATTTTCCTTTCCTTGCGCCATATTAGAGCAAGGGCCAGGCCCCTCCGCCCTTTCAGAATTCTTATGTTTATTGTCCAACACAACCTGTTCACTGGCACTTGTCCCTGCACCCTGGTACGCGTACTCCTTCAAGTCTAACGCTTTCCTTCTCGTGGTCATAGTGACTTTTAACTTTTCACTCCTAGCTTTCCACTCCTTCGTTGTCACCCCCTCTGTTTTATATACTTGATGTTGCGCTGTCTTGATCAGTGCCCCCTTTAATTTTTATGCAAGATCTCCCAACTGCTCAATTCTCTGATCTAGGCTGCTATCATGGCCTTTATCTCCACGTCTTTATCCATTCACTTTTCTCTGCGTTCTGCTTCCCTCTCTTCTTTGCTGTTTTAATTTAATCATTAATGTGCTGTTTGCGTTTAGTCCTTTTGTTGTTTGTACTTATTTTTCCCTTCTGGTTCTTAGCTCTTCTTCTTGTCTGACTCCTCTCCTCTCGTTGCCTTTTCGTCCTTCACTCCTTCACTCCCTCACTCTTCACCAGCTCATATCGCTATCTTGGAAGCCACGTGGTCCTCTGCCGCCATCTGCTGCCTTCCTCTGTGCTTCCTCAGCTGCCGCTCTCCCGCTCTCCCCACCTCCGCACTCCACTCACCTCTGCATGTCTTGCTGACTTTCCTTCAAGTCCTCGGCGACCTCCTCCACTCTCTGCCCCCTCTGCTCCGATCCTCCAGTTGTTGCCCTCCACCAATGCTCTGCCAGACCGCCACTCCACTCACCGGCTTGAGTGCCTCCTCCGCTTGCTCTCCTCTCGCTGATCAGCGCCTTCCTCACTGCCCGCTTCTCTGGCACTTCTTCCAACGATCTTTCCAGGGTTTACCACCGCTGTTGCTGCCGTTTTCATTGCACTTTTACAGGGTCTTTGCTTTAATATTAGATGGGGTTGTCCCGGAGCGATGTCTTTACACCACCATTGGGGTTGGTGACATCTGGTCCGATTCTTTTTAACATCTGTTAGTGATATTGCGGAAGGGTTATCAGGTAAGGTTTGGCTCTTTGTGGATGATACCAAAATCTGCAATAGAGTAGACACCCAGGAAAGTGTGGAGGAGGGATCTAGCTAAGCTTGAAGAATGGTCTAGAATTTGGCAGCTGAGATTTAATGTTAAAAGAATGCAAGGTCATGCATTTGGGCTGCAGCAATCCAAGGGAGCGATATAGTATAGGGGGTGAAGTACTTCTGTCCACAAAAGAAGAGTGGGACCTAGGCAAGATTGGACCTAGGCAAGTTTGTTTCTGATGATCTTAAAGTAGCTAAACAGGTAGAAAAGGCTACAGCAAAAGCTAGAAGGATACTTGGGTGCATAAGGAGAGGAATAGCTAGCAGAAGAAAGGAGGTGATAGTTTCTCTGTATAAGTCTTTGGTGCGACCTCATTTGGAGTATTGTGTGCAATTCTGGAGACCGCACCTTCAAAAGGATATAAACAGGTTGGAGTCGATACAGAGGATGGCTACTAAAATGGTTAGTGGTCTTCATTATAAAGCATATGAGGACAGACTTAAGTATCTTAATATGGTAGAAAGGCGGGATAGAGATGATATGACGGAGACGTTTAAATACCTCCGTGGCATAAATGCACAGGAGGAGAACCTCTTTCGATTGAAAGCAAGCTCTGCTACGAGGGGACATAGGATGAGGGTGAAAGGGGATAGACTCAGGAGTAATATGGGAAATATTTATTTATGGAAAGAGTGGTAGATGTGTGGAATAGTCTCCCAGTGGAGGTGGTAGAGATGAGGACAGTATCTGAATTCAAAAAAAGCATGGGACAAACACAGAGGATCTCTAAAGGAAAAAAGGGGACTGCTGTAGTGGTTGATGTGGAAGGGCAGACTAGATAGGCCATGTAGTCTTTTGCTGCTGTCATGTTTCTATATTTGAATTGTCAAGCAGATTACCCAAAAAGAGGCCCTTAAATGTATCCTGATTGTAAGCTTAACTGGGTATCCTTATCAATAGTGATTTCTAGAGTCTGCTCCCATTTATTAAGAAATTTTGTCATGCTCTCCCTTGGAAAAAAACCAGCGCTTTATATATTTTGGATATGCCCTGCTTAGTTTGGCCAGATAATAAATCGGCTTAAGTGTAAGGGCTTCCTCCAGTATCAAGTCTCTGTGTCTGCAAAAAATTATGTACTTGTGCATATTGAAGTCTACCTTTGGATATCAAATCATACTCTCCAGCAATGTCCACTGTGGTATTTTCCAGAAATTTCCCAAAGGTCTTCAATCTTTTATCCTCCTAGTTACAGAATGTGATATCTCCCCAACCAGGGGGAAATTTAGTTGTCCAAAGCAATGGTGTATATAAAAATAAGACTTCAACCCACTACCTAATCATCCTCCAAATAGACACAGTGAGCCAGGTGATAGGTTTGGGGCTATTAATACTTTTTTTTAGCTGAGGCCAGAGTAAGCTACGGGAGGGCCCACAAGGGAACCAAACCCCTGTTGTGCTTGCTTGATACCTACTCAATGCTTGCAGGTTTCTTTTCCACTCCATTACAACTCTGAACTGCGGCACCTGATAATGTTTTTTAAAATTAGGCATTCCCATCCCCCCTCTTCACTTAGACAAAAAAGACCACCACACTTGACACTTGGGGTCTTACTATCCCAGATATACTTAAATATTTTTCAATGGATGACCCAGATCATGCTATCAGAAATGGAAATTAGGAGGGCGGAAATTATATATAATGATTTAGGCAATAGCATCATTTTAACTGCGTAGACCAGCGGTTCCCAAACTGGGTTGCGATCCCAAATAGGGTCGCAAAATTCTTATTTGGGGTCGTGACAACACAGGGCCTCTGGAGCAGTAGTTTTTCCTGCTGGCAAGTGGCCGTGGCAGGGGAGACGGAAGCAGGATAGGGATAAGCCAGCATAAAAAATCAATATGGGGCTTTGAAGCCCATGCGCACGCTACACCTCTCCACATGTATGGACTCCAAAGCCCTGCTCTGATTTTCAAGAGCTCTTCACTGTGATCAATTCTGTGCATGTAGATTGAGCCCTGGAGTGGAGGAAATCGTGCTGATCTTGTGAGACTTGAAGAAGTGCGATCAGCAAAACGTCTGTCACTGCACAGCTCAAGCTACATGTACAGAGCCGATCTCATTTGGGGGTAGCAAAGGCAAGAATGGTGAGCCTAGTTGCACAGGGGAGGGAGGTGGAAATGAGAGAGGAATGGGAGATGAGACAGACGCATCAGGTGATGACTGCAGGGGAGAGGAATGAATGAGATCAATGATGGCTGCGGGGAGGGGATAATGAGAGAGACACACACAAATATGGGTGATGGCTGCAGGGGGGGAGATTAAAGAGAGACACATGATGGTAACGGGGAGGGGTAATGAAAGAGACACACATGGGTAATGGTTACGGAGTGGGGGGGAATGAAAGAGAGTCATACATGGATGATAGCTGCAGGGAGGCAATGGAAGAGAGAGATGCACATGGGTAATGGCTGCAAGTGAGCAATGAAAGAGAGAGAGACAGACATGGGTGATGTTGCAGGGGGGCAATGAAAGAGAGAGACACACATGGGTGATGGCTACAAGGAGGCATTGAGACACACATGGGTGATAGCTACGGGGGGGGGGGATGAAAGAGACACACGGGTGATGGTTACGGAGTAGGGGGAATGAAAGAGAGAGAACACACATGGATGATGGCTGTAGGAAGGCAAAGGAAAAAGAGAAACACATGGGTGATGGCTATGGGGGGGATGAAAGAGAGAGTCACACATGGTGATGGCTATGGGGGGATGAAAGAGAGAGTCACACATGGGTGATGGCTGCAGGGAGGTAATGGAAGAGAGAGACACACATGGGTGATGGCTACAAGGAGGCAATGAGACACACATGGGTGATAGCTATTGGGGGGGGGGGATGAAAGAGAGAGTCACACATGGGTGATGGCTGCAGGGAGGCAATGGAAGAGAGATAGACACACATGGGTGATGGCTACCGGAAGGGGGGGGGGGATGAAAGGGAGAGAGAGACAAGTGGGTGATGGCTACGGTGGGGGGGGGGGGGGAGAATGAAAGAGAGCGACACATATGGATGATGGCTGCAGGGAGGCAATGAGAGAGACATGCATGGGTGATGGTTGCGGGGGGGGGCGGAGGATGATTGAGTACATCAGATAATTACTTTAAAAAGCATAGATTTATATAGTTACATGTTAATATTTGTTATATGAGTGATAATTTTATTTGATTACTATCTGGGGTTATGGGAATTTTCAGCTGCTAAAATGGGGTCACACTGGAAAAATGTTTGGGAAGCATTGCCCAAAAGCCTTCTCATTTGGCAAACCCCTAATGGCAAATATTTCATGTGAAGTTATCAGCCTATTTATAAAATATCTGCTTCAGACAATGTAAGTAAATAGCACCCATTAAGAGTTCTCTATCAGATTTTCTCGAATAAAAATATCCAGAGTATAATTTATGGTAAAATTGAACAACTCCCATGCAATCTACCACAACACATTTTGTACAGACTCGTGGTGTCGATAGAGGCCAAATGGTAATATTTTGTTTTGGTAGTGATTTTGTAGATACTTAAATAGTAGATATTTCTTATGATCTGGGAACATGGGAATGTGTGTATACATCCTTGAGATCTAGCAACACCAGCAAGCTGTTCTGTAGAGGAGGTAAAATAGTGGCTATAGAGTTCATCTTGAACATCTCTTTCACAATGTACTTGTTAAGCACTCTGAAATACAAAATGGGCTTCATCCATCCCTGAATTCTTTGGAATCAGAAAACAAATTTATTCTAACAAGCCTTCAGAAACCAGAATGAATTTGATGGCTGGGGGGGGAGGGGGGGAGGGAGGAGGGACGACAGTCGGAAACAGCTAAGGTGGTTTGTTTTTCTTGTAATTGTATTTGCTCTTCTTGTAACAATTTTTTTCTATGTCAATATCTCGCCCACTTTCCTTTGTTCTGTCCTTTCTTGGTTTATGATGGAGTTCTTTTTCTTTTACATATTATTTTTATTGGAAAGTGCTTTGCTTATAATGTAGTAAGTAGGTATATAAAATCTTATATAAACATAAACATGCTTTGAGTGGAAACTGTGACCTTGGGATACGTGCTCTATGGTGTTTCTTACTAAGACAGCAGCAATCTCTTCTTGAAGCAGATGGCATTGATGAACTGTGTGTGTGTGTGGGGGGGGGGGGTTCAAAAACGTCTTCTGCTTGGAAGCAACTCTTTGAAGTGTATGAGGTATCCTTTTTCTACCAAACTCCCAACCCATCTGTCTATTGATATATTCTTCCAAATGTCTACAAAATGGGTTAGATGGCCTGCCACTGATAAATTCAGCTTTTGATTGTAGTTAAAAATTCAGTAATAGAGGTCTGTTTTTTTTTTTTTTTTACATTTTTATCCTTTGTCCTCTGCCTAGGTAGAAATTGAGGAGATCTGTTGGATCTGGATCTTTCATAACCATAATGGTACCCATTATATCTTTGGTAAGGATGATAGTTTTTTGGAGGGATGATATTATTTTCTTTGAAGGTTGAGATTGTTCAATGTTGTCTGCAGCCAGCAACTGGATAATGGAGCAATTATCTATTATCATAGCTATCATTTCTTGTATTTTCTCCCCAAAAAGATTTTTTTCCGGTACTTTCTTTCTGTCTTTCTTTCTTCATTTAACTAGGCTTATATACCACTTTTCTTGGAGTGTCAGCTATATGGTCATGGACATCTTCCCATAGGCTATGATGCAAGTACTACGCCGAGCATTAGCAGTGAATTTGAGAGACTGAGATCATACTCCACATATCGTGGCTTAGAAATGAGGTTCATGACTGTCATGATATGAGCAAAACTCTCCCATTTGGAGAAACTGCCCCAAGCCAGATACTTTCAGACATGCCATTCTTGTCATTTATAGCAATGGCAGCTCCTCTAACTGCTGTTTTGTAAGCAGAATATGCTGATCTGATCAACTACTTTGTGCATTCTTCCAAATCGTTTACTGGGAAAATGGAATCAGATGCCTTCTTGGATGTGGATGGTGTGGTCTCTTGGATTCTTTTAACTACTTCTTAGAAAAATTGTGTCATTTGGAATTAGTATGCAGCAATTCTAGCATTCAACATAATGTTTTGGAGCATTCGTTTCCCAATGGTATCTTAACAGATTGGGTTCTTTACCTGGAGATGTGCTAGAATGCACTCTGTAACTCATATTCCTTTTCAAGGCTGATTCTACTCCACCGAATGATGAGGTAGCCGATGTTTGCATTGGCCCAGTGCCAAATGGGCCCTATGCTTTGTTTCCATCACTTTGGAATTGGATCTTGTTGAGAAGAGCGTTTGCTATAGCTAGGCATGCTGATCTAGTAGGATTTTGTACACCACGATGCTACAATGGGTTTGGTGCATCCTGATATTTTCCAATGCAATGTGTGCCTTTGAGTCAATGCTGACTCTTGGCGACCTAGCAGTTCCTGGGTTTTCTTGGCAGTGTGACCGGGAGTAGATTGCCAGGCCTTTCTTCTGAGGCAATGAAGAGTTAAGCGACTTGCCCAAGGCGTGCTAGTGGGAATTGAACCCTGGTCTCCTGGTTACCAAGCCTGTGTTCTAACCATTAGGCTACTTCTCCACTCCCCTGATATTTTAATATACCCAAAAACTCAGCCCATGGGTCAGGCTTTTCCTGAATGTTCAGTGAGAGCTGCTTGGAAATCCAGAACTTAAAGTAGGTGGTATTCTGGCTGTGCATCATTTTTTGGCTGTGATGGTGATGAGTCTGAAGGCAGCCCCAGAGATTCATTATGTAAAGGTGACCAATATGGACTTGTACTAGTGCTTGATCCCCAGCTAGCTGAAGACTAATCTGACGATAGTTCAGAAGAGCAGATTCTCAACAATGACATGAAAGGACAAGAATATAATCTTTTCTTATTCAGACAACGCTTCTTTGCTGATTTATCTTTAGTATACCGCTCCCTAAGGAATTCACTTCACAGTTCAGTTATCACTGGATGGGGCCGAGAGGGATCTTTTGAAGGTGATAAGAGCTGGTAGAGGAGGTGATGGATTGAGAGCTTCTGTGTGCCCCCTTGTCATCAGCATCCCCCTGTGAAGTTTTAGTCTGATGAGAATCAGCGCCGCACTGGCTGGGAACTTGGAGGAAAGAAAGGTTAGCTGTTGGTGAGAGAGCATGCTGACCTATCATACAGGGGGAATAGCCTTTGGCATGCTTGGTCAGTGCCGGGAAATCCCTTCCCTTATGTGGTATCAGTGATTTCACAGGGCCAGAGTTATCGGCACAAAGAGATGAATGTGAGGATAATGCCCAACAATGCTCCAAAGCAGCATGATGTTCTACAGAGGGGTGTCTACGCTATGATCGCTCTTCAAAATGTTTGCAGTATTGCTTGTCATGATGGCAAGATACTTCTGGCTTTTTATGGTGACTGTGAGTCTAGTAAGAGTCTACAGTGGCTGACTTTTAATTTTCCAGTATTTTTTCAATTTTATATTCCCTAATTTTTCTGGCTTGCAGTGACATTTTGACATATTTGGTACAGTTATTTACATCATGTTTGGGCCTTATACATCAGAGACACAAGTCATGGGAGTCCGTGACTGATATTTTCTAGTCACATTTAGAGCAATGTTTAAACCCCTGCTTATTATTGTATCTGACATTTTGAAAACAATCTCAACAATATAAAACACCTTGAAGGAAGAAATGTGAGCAGATGAATTCTATCAAAGAAGCTAGATCTCTCACGTTGTATTCAATTGCAAATGAAAAAACTGATAGTAACGATCACTAGATGGAATGTGGTAATATGTCATCATTAACTGTGTGGCTGTAGTGATCCTTGCTGTTCACGGAGAACATTGGCTCCCCGTATTGTTGCCATCTCAATTTAAACCTTTTTGATAACTTTTTGGGTAGTTCATCAAAAGTATTAACAAAAATGGCTGTGATCTTGCAGTGCTGCTCCCTAGCGTGAGGCTAGGGGGCAGGACCATGTGATTTTGGCCATTTTGGAAAGGCCTGATGATGGGGGCAGGAGCAGAGAGGACCCCATTGACGACTGGACCACCAGGGATTAAAAGTATGGACTTGGGGGGCTAGCCGAGACACATTATTTTCAGGGGGGATGAGGGGGAGGGGGGATCGGAACCCTGAGTACCTAATCAAGAAGGGGGAGAGGGCTTTGGCCATCCTACTTGACTAGCCAGGATAATTCATTTTTTGCTAGGGGGGCACTGCTCCCCCCATCCCCAGAGAGTTTCCAAAGGGGATTGGTGCTGAAGGGCTGGGGGGGGGGGGGTGGGCAGATTTGGTTTGTTAATATTGTCTATGCTGCAGATATTCAGATCTGTATGGCACTGACAATGATCTGAGGGTGGGTTAGGGTGGGGGGCGGTAGCAGTCTTGGCACAGAGCTAGTGAGAACTCTGTGTATCCAATTTGCTATCTGTCCTCCCCTTGGATTTACCGCAGAGAACATCACCTCTGCAGGTACTGTGGAGGTTTTGAACTTTATGGTGGGCCTTTTGCAGCTATTGTACCATGGTAGCTGCAAAAGGCTACCATAATTTAGTAAAGATGCCCCTAAGTGTTTCATCTACCTCATATGGGAGTTGTCCGGGGTCCATACAGAATGGCACAGAACTTTAGTATAAAAAAATACTGTAGGTCAAGTTCGGTAACACATCCTACATTCAGAGAAACTCCCCACTTAATCAGTGCACAGTAGAACTAGGATATTTGCTTTTACTATATGCACCATGCAACAAATGAAAAAAAATATAAATTATAATGCTACATTAGTAACAACAATGCAAACTCTCCTTTTCCAGGCACACTGTGGAGTAATACAAAATCCTACAAAGCAAACTCTCAATACCAAAACAGCACTAACCGCCAGGACTCAAACAGCAACAACTTAACCTATAAAGTATAATATTACAGGTCCTACAACATAAATACATCTCCTAGTAGAAACTGGAACAAGCTGGACTACTACAGATCATTTAACAGGAACTAGATGCTAGTGGAATTCTTTACCTTGATAACACATGCCAAATATGGACAGATCCATTAGGACCACAAATTAAAAGTAGGCATATGCAGATAAAAACTCTGATGGAAACCCAAGAAACCAGGCTATTAGCCATGCAATACTGGAAAAAGAGAAATAAAAATACATTTCTTCCTCTATTTAAAAACCAAAAACAGAAGAGATGCGTATTTCCCAAACCCAACATAATCTATCCAATCCCTAAAAATGTAAAATAAAATGTATCTTTTATATCTTTGTCTTGCCATTTTATTTTTCTGGCTGGATTCAGCTCACTCTCTTTTCCATTTTCCTTGTGTTGGTCTTCATCTAAACTCTGTTCTAGGATTTCATTTTAATTTCCTCTTTCTTCTGCTGTTTTTCCTTCCTTCATATCTGCCTGACATTGAATGTCTGTTTCATACTTTTTTCTCCAGTTCTCTTTTCTCTCCATTTCCACTCAGAGCTAGCTTTTGCCCCTTCTTCTCTGGCTCTACAGTCCGCAGAATCCTTCTTTTCACCTCTCACTTATCTATGGACTTTCCATCTTTCACTCTTACCCCCTCCCCAGCCCTCATCTGTCTTCCTCTCATTCTCTCACTAGCTTTAGCTCCTCACCTATTGTATTTATGTTTTAATTATCTTTTGTTCATATTTGTTTTTGTATTTATGTGATAAGTTGCCCCTGACACAGGCCATGTCGGGCTAAATACAATTATTCTGTGGCTTTTCTTCCTTGACCCCTCCTTTCTGTTGGCTGTTGTGGACTTTGTTGGTAGGGGTTGTCCCCTTTTCCTGTTTCTTGTGTGGTGTAGAACTTTAAGGGCCTTAGTCTTAAGGGGATGTTTAATAGCTCTGATATTGCACACTGCAAAGAAGCATGATCTCATAGGCACTACAGTCTGGCCTTCAAAGGTCAAAAAGGAGTCTAATTGCAGTCCTAAAGTGACCATAATCTCCTTTGGCGAAACAGACATTTCCAAAATGATAGGCACATAAAAGCAGATCAGACCCTTCCTGCAAATCAAATCACTCAGATTTCATAGGATTCAAATTTGAACTTGTGCTTGGCAAGCCAAGATGGAATCACGGATGGGGAGGAGTTTAGAGGATCATAATTTCAATTATTTGGGTTCGCTGAAATTAGAAGTTGAATATTGTCTACATATCTAAAATAACTAATTCCAAAACTTAGATCAAGGTTGTAAAAGGAGGAAAAAAACACTTTGAATATAAGAAGAACCCTGTGAAACGCCACAGGGGGCCAAATGAATATTGGAAAGCTCAGAGTTATAAGGGTACCAGGAGGTTTGGTCAATCTGTCTAGTCGAACCTCAGAAGTTTAGAATCTACCTTCATTCCTTCAAAGACGTTGTGTCTAGCGATTCCCATTTGTGAGGACTGTATATCCTGCTCATTTTTGGAAAATTCAAAATTGCTTACAGCAGGATATAAGTCCTCTAAAGCTTAGCTGCCTCCTCTAGGAACTGCCTCTCCTAATAATAGCTTAATATGGATCCAAAGTGGTCCTTTGTGACAGTGCTGGCACAGGAAATTATACGCATCTGTGGTGTACTCTAGAAAGATCTTAAGAGCTTTGTTCACTTTTCTCTAGTCTGGACTCTATTGGATGATGTGACTTGTTTGTGAGGAGTGATATCTTATTGTCCTCAGAACATTTGATAAAGATAAAGCAAAGCTGCTTACCCATAACTGGTATTCAAGAAAGCAGAATGGCAATCCTCACAAAACCCACTTTGCCTCCATTAACAGTTGGCTTTTCCGAGTAATAGCTTTGTACTGATCTGAGGTGGTCCTGCATGATGATGCTGACACAAGAACCCCCACACACATTCAGGAGAACATTCTGCAAAGCTCCTAAGCTTTGTTTACACTGATTTGGACCTTGGATTGGTCAGATGACATCTCCCACTTGTGAGGACTAGTATTCTGCTGTCCTTGGAGAACAGTCGCCAACTCTGTGGTTACATATACATCTCCAATATTCTCTCTACTCATCTAGGTTGGGACATGAGAGCTCTAATTACAGAATCCCAAGGAAGGGTAGGAAGACAGCCTGCTACTGTTCCCACCTTCCCCTGCAATCTGTTGGCTGCCTAAGGAATGTTTGACCAATGAGCTGTAAGGTAAAAGAAGCCCAGGCTGCAGGTAAGACACTTCCTGGCTGTCCTCCTTGCTAAAGTAGAGAGGGAGAGAACCTGAGAGAGACAAAGGGAAAGAGGGTGAGAAAGGGGAAAAGCCGTAGAGAGAAGGGAAGAGGGAATATTAGGAAAGGTGAGAGAGGTGCTGGATGGAGGGACAAGGAGTTGATAGAAGTAGCTGAAAGAGTAATAGTAGGGATTCTTGCTAAGAGAGGGAAAGAGGGACAGTGAAAAAGGAAAGGTTTCTATGCTTTATAATGTGTCAATATTGTGCTATCCCTTGAATTACAGAGAGGTGAGTTAAAAGATGAGTAAATAAATTAGCTGGGAAAAAATACTGCAGTTAAGTCTGGGAGAGGTATTAGAAGGGAATGCACTGGTTGGGAGAGGAGAGGAACTGCGAGGGAAAGAGAAGATGGGAAACTTGGAGAGGGTTTAATGATGGGGTGAGGGACTAGTAGAGCTGGGTGAGGGAAAGGAATGGACTATATCCAGACTGAGGGAGTGAGAGGGTTTGGTAAAAAGAAGGCTGGAAGAGGAGACATAGGTAGTGAATAGAAGAGTGACTGGGCAAAGAAGACCTGGGCTTCTAGAGGGGGATTTAAGAGGAACAAAGGGAGAGGAGTTGTGCTGGACTGAGCTAGGAGTTGGGCTGATAGGAGATAATAGCTGAAAAAAGGGTTGTGAGAGAAAGAGGCGGTAAAAGGAATGAAGGAGTGAGGAAAAGGAAAGAAGTAATGAGATGGCAGAAAGGAACGAGACAAAAAAGATGACAGAAACTAACTACTAAAAATGCCATGAGCTAAATCCAAATAAAAATAAGTTGTGGAGAGTCAGCCTATGGATAGTGAGATACACATGAAAGGAAGAGAAATGCTAAAGAAATTAGGAAGACAGGAAAATAAGCTTTAAGAGAGAGAATGAGGAGACAGAGGAAACAAAGAGAATAAAAAAAAGCAGCATGGACACAGGATAACAATCTGCAGGTAAAAAGGTTAGAACATTTTTTTTTTAGTAAAGATTTCTGTGCTAGCTGGGCAGCATCAAGGATTGCGGGCAGCTGGCCTCTATCCTGCTTCTCCAGTCCTATGATAACTACAATAACTATGGGTCTTATTGGAATGTTGGGGAGGAGGTTAGTTTGTAGTGCCATAGAATGAAAATCTCCCTCTTAAAATGTATCCATCTTGGCAGTTCTACAGCAGTGTTTTTCAACCTTTTTTGTGCAAAGGCACACTTTTTTCATGAAAAAAATCACGAGGCACACCACCATTAGAAAATGTTAAAAAAATTTACCTCTGTGCCTATATTGACTATATATAAAGTAATTCTCTTGAATAGGAATCAAACACTCACACCAACCCCCCTCCCCTGCTGGTTCACACCAACCCCCCTCCCCTGCTGGTTCACTCACACCACCCCCCCCCCTCCACTGCTGGTTCACTCACCCACCCCCCTGTCACTTACTCACCCCTCCTGCTGGGTCACTTACCCCTCCTGCTGGGTCACTCACTCACTTACCCCCCCTCCCCTGCTGGTTCACTAACACCATCGCCCCCCCCCCCTTGCTGGTTCACTCACACCACCCCCCCCCCTCCACTGCTGGTTCACTCACACTCCCCCCCCCTTGCTGGTTCACTCACACTCCCCCCCCCCTTGCTGGTTCACTCACACACACACACCCCCCTCTGCCCAAGCCGCTGCTTCTGCTTTGTACAGAGCAGCGGCTGCACTACACTTACATTGAAAAGTAAAGAGAAACTGTGTCAGGAGCCCTCCGGTCATCGCAGAGCCCGAGGAAGTGATGTCATGGGGGCGGGCTCCTCACAGGCTGTCTTTCCTTTTCAAATTAATTTTAGCTGCAATAAAGTTAATTTGAAAAGGAAAGACAGCCTGTGAGGAGCCCGCCCCCATGACATCACTTCCTCGGGCTCTGCATGATCGGAGGGCTCCTGACACAGTTTCTCTTTACTTTTCAATGTAAGTGTAGTGCAGCCGCTGCTCTGTACAAAGCAGAACCAGCGGCTGCACTGCTATAGGGAATCGTGTTCGCGCCGCGGACTTCGGCACAAAAGCCGGTTTTTTGCTCTGGCCGCTCCCGATCTTGCGGCCAGAGCAAAAAACCGGCTTTTCAATGGCCGGTTTTACAACTGTGCTGGCAGCCGGCCTGGCCATGGAAAAACCGGCCAGGCCGGCTGAAAACCGGCCGGTTGGCAACCCTAATTTGTGAGCCGAGGCCACATGTTACGGATGAAATTGGAATTTTTCCCACGGCACACCAGACAATATCTCACGGCACACTAGTGTGCCGCGGCACAGTGGTTGAAAAACGCTGTTCTACAGTAGTACAGAGTGAGTGTGATCAGGGGAAAATAATTATCTGCTATATCCTGCAGGAGGCAGCAGTGGCAGGCCTCGAAATGGGCAGCAGGACAAGATGACAGGAAAGCATGAGAAGAGCTTGGGGTGGGCAGAGAGTACATTGCCCTCTCAAGCTATGTGTTTCCAGATATGGCTTCTTGGTTTCCACCTCAACAATGGAATTGAAGCTCACTCTTCTCATTCCTGGTTAAGCTCTGCAGCTTCCTTCGTGGATCCTAACACCCAACTCAGCTGCCCAGGCTGGCTGCTTGCTCCATGGCCACCAGGCCACTGAAGCTGTATCAGCCTGGCAGACCAGCCAGCACACAGTGGGGCAGTAGAAGTATAAGATTTCCCTGTCTGGGGCTGTTGGTATATGTCTGGCTCCTCACTTAGCACATGAACTTGGGGTTTTCCAGGCTAAACGCATACACCAGATTTAGCTGCAGGCCTGTGCTTGGAAACTGCTGAGGTTCTAGTGCTTAGGGCTGGCAGGCAGCAGAACAGTTCTCATTTAATCAGGGCATGGGATTGCTGCTGGACTGGAGCCTGTGAGTATCAGTAGAAACACTGTGGGAATGGGAAAGCAGGAGCAATAAACACCAGAGATAGGGGACGTTCCTGTGCTCTGGCAAGGCAGATCAAAGAGGTGATCCAGACTTGTGGATAAGAGAGAATAGCACATTTTAAGCTGAGATGAGGTAAGTGTATCCTGCTCAGGAAGGAGTTGGCATTATGGGTGAGTTAGCTGGGCTTGCAGGGGAGAGGAGCCAAATAAGAAAAGATGACTAACCCTGTTGAGGATGGATGAATGGGGAGAGAACTGGGAGGGGAACTGAGCAGGTTAGATCAAATAGAATTAGGATTAGAGCAGGCTAGGATGTGGGAGTGGAACATCAAAAGGAATATTAAAGCCACTTCCCACATATATGAAATCCATATTTTCTTTCAACAAACAGGATTGAATCAGGCACACAAGTGGGTGACATCACAAATCACCAGGCAGAACTTAGGATCACCAGAGCTTGGAATAACATTCTAAGCATGTGTGGCTCTTTCTGTGTGCAGTGATCTTCTCATTTTCATAGCTCAAGGATTAATGCAACTCTGAGAGAGGTGAGAGAGAGTGTGTGCCTGATCAATCCTGCTGTCTATAGAAAATATCCATTACCAGGTGAGCTACAATGATTTTTCTGTCGACATGCCAGAGTGAGTCAGACACACAAGTAAATGACTCCGAACCTCAGGGCTGCTTAACCTTTTATGTATTGTCCATTGTTCAGGAACAACTGGAACATCAAAAAGGTGCGAGAGTTGCAAGCTCATATAGATAGATTGGCCAGCACACCTCGACCACATGTGTGTTGTCCCTTATTGTAGATTGGTTTAAGCAGTAGTAAGAGGCAAAAGTATAAAGCAAAGGCCAGATTGCTGTTTTATGAATAGTATCCAGGAAAGCAGACTTAAGGAGAGCTGCAAGGGGCCTGATGTGATGAGATTTTACTTCAATGGGTAAAAGAGCACTAGTTTGCTCATAAAAGATTTGCATATGGTAACCACTTTGCTGAGGTTCTTTTGACGATTGGTATACCAATTCCATTGGGGGTCAAAAGAGACAAAGAGCTGCATAGACTTTCTTCGGGACCAAGCAGGAAGTCAGTTCTCACTTATGGGTAACATCACTGACAGAGCCTGCACGGTAATTCTCCCCAGTTTCAAAGAAAGCCTTTGGGAGATCCACCATGCATGCATGGTCGCCTTCCCGACCAAGGAAGCCTTCTTACCTCAGTCTTCGTTTTTCTGCAGAGCACTTCAGTCGTTCGTCTGCACCCCGGAAAAAACTATCATGTTTTCCTTTCTCTTCTTTTCGATCACGTACCATTGTGCCTTCATGCGAGCCTGGAACTGTCAGTGCCTCGGTGCCATGTTTTTTCGGGTACCTTTTTTCTCTGTTTTCTTCGGTGCATGGGATTTTTTTCTCATGCCCTCCTGGTTTGGACATTGGAGTTTGATCTCGCTGGACTCGTGTTTCTGGCTATGTCGATGATTAATGGTTTTAAGCAATGCAGCAGTTGTGGTAGGACCATATCCATCACGGACTGATATAACTGCTGCCTTCAGTGCTGCAGGACTGACCATGACACCTCTACTTGCCCAGTCTGTCCCCAGATGACTAGCAAGGGGTGTAAGAACTGTGAAAGGCAGTGGAAGGCGCTGTTTGGCCACAAGTCCTCAATGTCAGCTCCGGCATTGGTGTCAGAATCGATGACCTCTGAGGCCACTGCAAAGGCCTCAACCTTGCACGACAACAGAGCTCTTTCGGAGCCTCAGACTGGTGACTCTCTGGCAAGGACTGTCCCTGGAGAAACTAAACTCTGAATCAGTGAGGAGTGTTGGGCGACTAGCGACAGCGCCCCTGCCGTTGGCGCCCCTTGCAGTGCTTATCTGGCATACCGGCTAGCACCGACCCTGGTTCTGGTAAGAACTTAAACCCCTGTCCCTTTAAGTGAATAGGCTGTAGAATGCCTGGGGGGAGGGTGTGGCCAGGTCCTAGGGTTTAAAGCAGGAGACCTGGAGAGAGAGTGAAGCCCAGAGATCTAGAGCATATGGCAGAACCACTTAACTTTGAAAGGAAGCCTGCTAAGAAGGTAGGAAGTGTTTTTGAATCTACTGTGCACTCGGCCTTGCTGTTGAAGTCCTGCCCGGCTGGAGGACTCCCGTGCTGTAGAGGACTGCTGTTTCACTTATGAGTATCCTATCCTGCTGTTAAGGAATGGAAGAAGACTACTGAGGTGTTCTGCCCAGAATGAATGGACTTTGGAGGGACAATCCTGTTTTCTTGCTTTAGAAATGCTGTTTGTGCTGGAGTTCTACTCAGTTGGAAAAACTGTTGCTGGGCTGTGCTGCCCGAAGTGAAGAAACTTTGAGGAGACAGTTTAGTTTTGTTTTGGAAGTGCCCTCTGTGCCTTCAGCTATTCAGCAGAGTAGCCCTGCTGAGAACAATTAGTGACTTGTTGCAGCTAGGGAAAAACCTAGGGCAACAGAGGGTTTAACTCTGCGTGTGCCAAAAACCCAAAGAGGGACAGGGCAGTTGTCTGGTTGCTTGTCCCCAAATAAAGTACATTTTCTTTAAACCTCTTGGCTGTGGAGTCTGTGTTGTGCCTCATGCTGGCCACATCTATCACACTGGCAAAGAGATCTGTTTGAGGAGTCCCCCATGCTTGAAAGATGTTATGCAGGGTTCTTCAATCCAAGGACCACTCATGATTGAAAGACTCTGCTGAGCCTGTTGACACTTTGGTGATGAATGCCAGTAGATAAACAGTTTAGGGTAGATTCTGATCAGCGTTTAGCGGGGATGGATGTCTGGTTAAGGTGTCCATCCCCACTAAATGCTAGGGTGCTGATTCCGCAAACAGAGCTCCCCATACATACAGGCAAGATGTGCAGGAAGCTCTGTTCCTGTACTTTGGGTAAGAGGAAATCTAATTAAGCATCTGTTAGAATAGATTAATATTCCAGAGGAGAAAAGGGAACATCTATGGTCATATTGTGTATGGACATTCACTACTGCGACATAACTCGTAGCTGAGTTGAAGCATAAAGACTAGCAGAAAGAGGCTGATTCTATTGGAACGCGAGATATGAGTTCTCATTTGTAGGCTAGCAAAGTGAACGACATGTATGGCAGCAGCCATGGGATCCAGCATTTGTAAGTAGGCCCTGAATGTGACCATCATGGAAGTCTGAATGTTGCAGACATGAAGTCAGAGGTTGCAGTCTCTCTGAACGCAGAAAAGCTCTTGTTTGTATTGTCCAAAAGCACACCCATGAACAAAATCCTATTTTTAGGGTTCATTATCATTTTTTGGAAGTTGATAATGAACTCTGGTGTAGGCAAATTGTTTCATCCTTGAGGGCTAGCACTAGGGTTTTCAAGAATGCTGCCAGGAGCCAATCGTCAGGGAAGGGAAAAATGTAGGTGACTTCACTTGTGTAGATATGCAACTATCACTACTAAACATTTTTTTATGGACTTGAGAGGCTGAAACAGAGGACTTCTACTGACAGTGATCCGTATGAAGAAGGAACCAAAGATATGTTTTGCAATGGAGATGAAATGGGATATGTCCATAAGCATCATTGAGATCCAGTGTACACAACCAGTCTCCTTTTTTCAAGAATGGGAGAATAGAAGGAAGAGTATTTATCTTGAATTTCTCCTTGCAGAAAAAAAGGTTGAGATCTCTAAGGTCCGAGATCCCATCTCTTTGGAAATCAGGAAGTACCTGGAAAGAAGCCTTGGTTCTTTCTTGTGGCTGGACTGACTCTACTGTATTAGAGTACAAGAAGAGATTGAACAGACGGATGTGAATCTGGGGCAAGTGAGATCATTGTAGATGCTGAGTGGTGGCTGCATAAGCAACATCAATTGGTATCCTTTATTTATTATGCTGAAGATCCATGGTTATTTTCTCCCACTGCTAAAGGAAGAAGTGGACCAAACTCCTACAGATAGAACAGGGTGTATATTTTGGAGAGATACTGACTACAACAGTGGGCTACAGTCAAAAAGAGGATTATTGTTTTGGTTGAGCAGGCATAGTCTGCTTTGATTGTCCTCTGTTTTGCAGTTGGGAGATTAACAAAGACAGGACGCTGCACCTGGGTTGTCTCTGAAACGGCAAGAAGTTTTCTTATGGTGGTAATAATGTTGGAGGTACTGAGATGAGCTTGTGCATCTGGAGAAAGAGGTAGCTATTGGTGGAACAGCAGAGAGATGTTGCAAATTGGATGTCATCACATAGACCAAAAGCATGTAAGCAAGCCAGACATCTGGCAACAATGACAGCTGAAATTCTGGAGGAAATGTTAAATATCACATATGCAGTATATATAAAATGGGTTCCACACTCTCATTAGCCTCTGCTCAGATAGTTGCTAGCTGAATCTGTGCCTGAGAAAACAGGCTGTATAACAAAGCTTGTATTTTTGAAGGATGGTATGCATACATCGCATCATATAAAGTTGATGAGCTGTAATGTAGGAAAATAGCATTGCCCTTTGACCACCACCTGGCCTAAATGGTCCAAGAGATGTGGCTTTTCACTAGGATGAGTACTGAAGAACTCTACTTTTTTGCTTACTTCATGGCTACCTCAACCATGACAGAGGAGTGTGGGAGCTGGATTTTATTGAAAACAATTGCTGGATGCACCTTGTATTTCATGATCATTTTCTTGGAGACAAGTTATACAGTAAATGGAATTTGACACATATGAAGTTATTGGCCTTGCAGAAGTCCATGAATTTTCACTGTAACAATGGCCTTTGACATTTCTATAAACTTCAAAGGTCCAAAGACATCTGCCCGTAGTTCCACTTGTTGAAGCAGGAAGAGTACCCCCTTGCTATGTGTTTAGATGCCCTCAACAGGAGACTCATTCCTTGCTGGAGATGGGGAAGGATGAAAAGGAATTCCCATAGAACATTCCTCCGTCTCCAGGGAAGATTTAGGAGGGATCTAAGAATTCCTCCAGTCTGCTAGGCAAAATGTCTGAGCCTGGGGAAGAAGACAGCAATGAGTGTGCAGCTTCATGCTCTGAATCTGAAGTAGACAGTAGAGAGAATATGGGATCTTGGAAAGAGCATGTCTCTGTGCAAGTTACACCAGTAGACTGAAAAGGTGTTACCCTGAGCTTTTGATAAAGTGTATTGCAAGGACTTGTGAAATGCTCAGTAACATACTTGTTAAACATCTTTATCTCCAGGAACAAGCAGGAATGCAGTCTTCACGCATGGGTGGCATTGACAGAGCCCCGTGCGAGAAACTCCCCAACATCCAGTAGGAATGCTTTTGGGAGCATCCCTCCATGGATGCGTGCCTGCCTTCCTAGCAATTCTCTTCAGTCATCTTTTTTTCTGCAGAGCCATCAGGACATAGTCCTTAGTGGTAAAATTCATCAAAGTGCCTTTGGGTTCATTGTACTTCCTTCCTGTTTATCCGGTGCTGTCTCAGACGCTCCGGTCTCTCTTTCTTTAATTTTTTCTTTGCATTTTTACTTCACTCACAGTGTTGCCGCCTCCTTGGCTAGCCTGGGCTGTCATTGCCTTTTGATTTTGCCTTGGTGGTCTTCTCAGCTCTGGAGAAACCACATAACTGTTTTAAGAAATGCACCAAGAGCCAAAGCACTATATCCACTACAGATAAGTACGACTGGTGCTTCAGGTGTTTGTGCCCGGATGATGATGCTTCGGCTTGACCCCTGTGTCAGCAGATGACCAGGAAGGGACTTTAAAATTGTGAGCAATAATGAGAAAAGATGTTTCCGTCAGGATCAGCCACTTCAGCACACTCTTCAGTGACCTCCATACCATTGCAGTCATTGCATGATCACAATACCTCTTTGAAGCCCAAACATAAAAGCAAACGAGTCCTCCGCAGAAGCAGGAAAGGTATCGAGAACCTCTGCATTTGAGTCCACAGAACAGGTATCGAGGACCTTTGCATTGGCATCTGATACCGATTTCTGGCATCAACACCGACACTCCCCAATAGGGGAACTGGACTTGGACCAGCCAGCAAAACAGCCCCGTCGGGAAGACACTTTCTCCAAAGCATCAGAGGGGCTCCCAAGGCATCATCCTCTGAAGTTCCTGGCACCATGTTGTGGGAAGGTGGGGGAGGGCCCCGTACAGGAATCCACCCAGTCACCTCCAGTCTCCCTCGATCAGGATGTCCAGGCTATTGAGTGAAGTCTGGCTACTATCCTGGTGGCAGTAATGCCAGGGCCCTCAAGGCCCTCAGGATCCATGGACCCAATGTCCGACCTTGATGTCGGTGCATTGAGATACTTAATGACATCGCTGACGGAACTGGCACAGTCACATCCAGAGCCAATATCTCTGTTGGAGCCCATAGGTGCACCAGGCTCCGGACACCTTGGTTCCAATGTCTCGGTGCATTGGCACCGAGACCTGATGTAGACATCGACACCATGGTACAAACTGTCACTATTTAGATTTTTTACTAAGTTCTGAATCTGCTTCCTCGGAATCGGACAGTCTGTCAATTCCGTAGCTCTCCTGGACATTCTTTTGGACCCCTCTCCACTGTATGCTCCTATCAATCGACGCAGAAAAAAGCTTTTGATAGGGTCTGGTGGGTTATTCTCTTTGCAGTGCTTTGGTATTTGGGGCTCAGCCCAAATTTTTTGTCATGGATTAGAGCACTCTACGCAGCCCTGGAGGCCGCAGTCTATGTTAATGGGGGGTACTTGGAATTTTTCCCTTTGCAACGTCAGACACGGCAGGGATGTCCATTGTCTCCCCTACTATTTGCGTTAGTTATGGAGCCCCTGGAAGCTAGGTGAAGGCCTTGGGGAATATTCAGGGCATCACAGTCGGGTCTTCCAGCATAAGATAGCCCTATTTGCTGACGACGTTCTATTTGCTGTATCAGCACCTGTCACTTCCCTCCTGGTGCTTTTTCGGGAACTGAAGGAGTACGGGGATCTCTCAGGGTTCAAAGTTAATTTTGAGAAGACGGAGGCTCTGGCCCTTAATCTTCGGCTGCAGGTGGTGAGCTTCCTTTCCCTTCCACTGGAAACCCTGGGCTATTAAGTATTTGGGAGTACAGGTAACTCCTACTTTTGCGAACTTATATGCAACTAATTAGTTTCCATTATTTCATCAGCTATGTGGTGATTTGCTTCGGTGACGGGAAGGTGAGCTGTCATGAATGGGACGGGCGGCAACTTTAAAAATGAACATTCTCCTGCAACTATTGTATTTGTTTCAGATTCTACCAGTGCATGTGGTGGTGCTGGATCTCCATCGCTTGCAGGACTACAAAAGGGGACTGCTACTTCTGGAGAGAGATCTGCAATTGTAAGTATTTACTTCTGGGAATTTTTCTAAATCTTGGGGAAAAAATAATTCTTTAGATTAAAGCTGATTAATCTGTGAACCCAGTGTAATTGTTAAATCAGTCAGGGCCTAGTAGCAACAAAGAGTTTTCAGTTTAAATTTAAAACACAGCAGAGAGCTCTCTGGTTAAATTTAGAACCCAAGACTCCCTCTATCAAAGCAAGGGACTGTGGGAATCCCCTTGGAGATTGGTTACAGATTATGTTAGAAGCTCAGGACTGGGCATTGTCTAGCAGACAGCTTTTAATAAGTCTTCTTTCCCTCCCTCCCCGACACCCCCCCCCCTTGGGATAATCGTAGCTTTATAGGTGCTTAAACCTCTAAAAGGAAAGGAGGTGCCATATTCACTCTCAGGTGCAGCTGTTTATTCTCATCAGCATACATTAAGGACCTGAGATTAATTCAACTTCAGGTGAATAAAGTACATTAAATGTATTAGGTATAGTTTTATTAGTATAAGTATCCCCAGCAACCCTTAGTAAGTAAAGAATGTAATATCTAAACACAACCTTAAAATGAAGATGCAGACAGCAGTCCAACAGCGAGATGGGGGCTTTCCAGTCTTTTGCATTGAGTGTATGATTTTCTCCCATTTGGTGAGGGGTCTTGCATGTGCAGAAGATGCAAGGAGCTGTTTGCTCTCAGGGAACAAGTCCGATCTCTGCAGGCAAGAGTAGCAGACTTAGAAGACATAAGGAAGACAGGTACACAGATGAGACCTACAGGAATATAGTCCTGAAGTCTCACCTCCAGTCTGGCAGCATCCCTGTTGCCATGGAGGAGAGAGGTCACGTGACAGGAGACCATCATCCTGGTGTGGCAGGAAGTGATTCTATAGCTAGGACCTGTCCTCCAGGTGATGTAAAACCCTCTCACACCAAGGAGGTTTCTCCAGGGCCATGTGCCCATGAGAGAAGGGTTAGGACAGCCGTTATAGTTGGTGATTCGATCATTAGGCATGTAGATAGCTGGGTGGCTGGTGGACGTGAGGATTGCCTGGTAACATGCCTGCCTGGTGCGAAGGTAGCAGACCTCACACGCCACCATGACAAGGTCTTAGATAGTGCTGGAGAGGAGTCTGCTGTCTTGGTACATGTCAGTAGCAATGACATAGGAAAATGTGGTAGGGAGGTTCTGGAGGCTAAATTTAGGCTTTTAGGTAGAAAGTTGAAATCCAGAACTTCCAGGGTAGCATTCTCGGAAATGCTTCCCGTTCCACGGTCAGGACCCAAAAGGCAGGCAGAGCTCCGGAATCTCAATGCGTGGATGAGACAATGGTGCAAGGATGAGGATTTTGGATTTGTTAGGAACTGGGGAACATTCTGGGGAAAGGAGGGGCTCTTCCGAAGGGATGGGCTTCACCTTAACCGGGATGGAACAAGGCTGCTGGCATTAACCTTTAAAAAGAAGATAGAGCAGCTTTGAAACTAGATAATAGGGGAAAGCCGACAGTCGCCCAAGAGCGCATGGTTCAGAACAAAGTATTCTTGAAGGATACTACCAAAAAAAATGAAGTTAGGGCACATCAGCAGAGAGGTTACAATAAAGACAAAGGTAGCCCAAATGCCATTGAGTACACAGCAGACAGATCTTAAAGATTCAATATTGCTCCTGCCTACCGATAACCAGATTACTATGAATAAAATATAGTCTCTAAAATGCTTGTATACAAATGCTAGAAGTCTAAAAAATAAGATGGGAGAGTTAGAATATATAGCACTAAATGAGAAGTTAGATATGATTGGTATCTCAGAGACATCATGGTCCCAAAAGACACAGGTTCCTCAATGCTTGTATTGGGTCAAGCAGTGATATTCCGGGTCCCTTTTAATAATGGTTTATGGACCTTTCCTCTAGGAACTTGTCCAAACCCTTCTTAAACCCAGCTACACTAACAGCTTTTACTACATCCTCTGGTGACAAATTCCAGAGTTTGAGTATACGTTGAGTGAAAAAATATTTTCTCTTATTAGTCTTAAATAGGTTACCCTGTAGCTTCATTACATGTCCCCTAGTCTTTTTATATTCTGATTATGTAAACAATCGATCTATGTTTACCTGTTCCACTCCATTCATTAATTTATAGACCTCTATCATATCTCCCCCCAGCCGTCTCTTTTCCAAGTTGAAGAACCCTAACCTTTTTAGCCTCTCTTCATAGGAGTATCCTTCCATCCCCTTTACCATTTTGGTAGCTCTTCTTTGTACCTTTTCTAATAATGCTATATACTTTTTAAGATACGGTGACCAGAATTGCACAATATTTAAGGTGCAGTCGCACCATGGAACGATACAGAGGCATTATAATATTCTTTGTTTTATTTTCCATTCCTTTCCTTATGATACCTAGCATTCTATTTGCTCTCTTGGCTGCCACTGCACACTGGGTGGAGAGTTTTAACATGTTATCCACGATGACGCCTAAATCTTTTTCCTGGGTGGTGGTTCCTAATGTAGAACCTTGCATTGTGTAACCATATTTTGGGTTGTTCTTTCCTAGGTGCATAACTTTGCATTTGTCCACATTAAATTTCATCTGCCATTTTGATGCCCAATTTATCAAGATCCTCTTGCAATTTTCCACAATCCTCTTGGGTTTTAAAAACTTTAAATAGTTTTGTGTCATCTGCAAATTTGATAACCTCACTTGTTATTCCCTTATAAATATGTCAAAAAGCAACAGACCCAGCACAGATCCCTGGGGTACTCCACTATTCACCTTTTTCCATTGGGAAAATTGGCCATTTAGCCCTACCCTCTGCTTTCTATCTTTTAACCAGTTCTTGATCCACAATAGTACATCACCTCCTATCCCATGACTTTTTAGTTTTGCCAAAAGTCTCTGATGAGGGACCTTGTCAAATGCTTTCTGAAAGTCCAGATAGTCTATATCAACCGACTCTCCTTTGTCTACCTGTTTATTCACACCTTCAAAAAAAACATAACAGATTAGTAAGACAAGATCTTCCTTGTCTAAAGCCATGTTGGCTGTCTCCTATTAAGCCAAAACTATGTACATGCTGAGTAATTTTGTTCTTTATGATGGTTTCTGCCATTTTTCCCGGTACTGATATCAGGTTCACCGGTCTGTAATTTCCCGGATCACCCCTGGAACCCTTTTTAAATATTGGCATTACCTGAAGATTGGAGGATCACCAATGTATTACAGATGATTTTAATGATAGTTCACAGATTACTAATAGCTGGTCTTCAATCTCATATTTCAGTTCTTTCAACACCCTTGGATGTATACCATCCGGTCCAGGTGATTTGCTACTCATCAGTTTATCAAATAGCTGTAATACATCTTCTCGGTGTAGCGATATTTCTTTCAATTCTTCCACAGTATCACCTTTAAATACTACTTCAGTCATCCCTACATCTTCCTCAGTAAAGACCGAAGCAAAGAATTCATTCAGTCTCTCCGCTATAGCCTTGTCCCCTCTTACTGCCCCTTTCCCCCCTCTATCATCTAATGGGCCAACTGACTCTCTCACAGTTATTTTGCTAAGAATGTGCTTGAAAAAGTCTTTATTATGTGTTTTTGCTTCCACAGCAAGTTTCTTCTCAAATTCTCTTTACCTGCCTTATCAATGCCTTGCATTAACTTGCCATTGCTTGTGCTGTTTCCAGTTTTTGTCATTTGACTCTTTTTTTTCCATTTCCTGAAAGATGCTTTTTTGGCAACAACAGCCTCTCTGACCTCACCTTTAAACCATGCTGGCAGTTTTTTGGACTTTCTTCCTCTCTTCTTAAAGCGTGGAATACAGCTGGTCTGGGCTTCCAAGATAGTATTTTTAAACACCTAAGCTTGATGTAAGTCTTTAACCTTTACAACTGCTCCTTTTAGTTTTTTCTTAACTACTTTCCTCATTTTATCATAGTCTCCCTTTTGAAAGTTAAAAGGTAGTAATGTGGATTTCCTTACTTATCCCTCCTCCATTAATTAAAGCAAACGCGATCATGCTATGATCACTGTTGCCAAGTGGCCCCAACACCCTTATCTCTTACACCAGATCTGGTGTTCCACTAAGGACTAAGTCCAAAATGGCTTCCCCTCTGGTCGATTCATAAACCAGCTGCTCCAAGAAGCAGTCATTTATTTAATCTAGAAACTTTATCTCCCTAGCATGTCCTGCCGTGACACTGACCCAGTCAATACCGAGGTAATTGAAATCACCCATTATTATTACCGTTCTGTAACTTTTGTTAGCTTCCCTGATTTCTTTGAGCATTTCATCATCCATTTGTTCATTCTGGCCAGTTGATCGATAGTACACCCCCACTGCCATCGCCTTCCCCTTTTTACATGGAATTTCAATCCATAGAGATTCTACAGTGAATTTTGTTTCCTGTAGAACTTTAATCCTTTGTGATTCAATGCCCTCTCTAACATAGAGTGCAACCCCTCCACCAATTTAATCAGCTCTATCATTACGATATAGTTTGTACCCAGGTATCACAGTGTTCCACTGGTTGTCCTCCTTCCACCATGTCTCTGAGATACCAATCATATCTAACTTCTCATTTAGTGCTATATATTCTAACTCTCCCATCTTATTTTTTAGACTTCTAGCATTTGCATAGAAGCATTTTTTTTTTGCATTTAATCTGTATTCTTATCAAAACACAACTTTATAAAGGACTGTGGCCACAGAGGCCCAAACCAACTTGGTAACTAGAATCATCAATACAGTAAGAAAGAAAAGCTACTGCGAAGTCACCAGCCAGAAGCATTGCAATCATAATACATTATAATAAATCATTGCAGGATATCACTGTCCATCCCATCCTCCTTCTGACCAATTGCCCTCATGCTTGTTACTCTGATTTCAAGATTTCCCACTTAGCCTACCTCCCCTTCCCAGCTGTTCACGCACCTTCATTCCGAGTGCTGCAAATCTATTGCTAAAACTACATGCACATTCTGGTGCTGCAATATCATGTGTTTATAAGCTACAATTTTACATCAGTAGCACATCTCTTGCATCATTTTTGTCCATTCCCTTATCTTGGACATGTCACTTATTTCCATCTTCCTGCAACAAATCTCCTGGCTGCAACCATCCCATAAGCCACAATTTTCCAACTTCCCACTTCGTTCTCCCTCTGAACAATTGGGCAACATCATTCCACTACTCATTTGCATGGCATCCCACACCTCTTCCCAGAATTTCCTTACTTTGGGACACTCCCACCACTTATGCAAAAAACTGTTCCTCAGCCTCTGTCATGCTGCCCACAACACCCTGATGGGGACCTTGGAGCACAGTTCGTCTGCCTTCTTGGCCCAGCAGCGGGCTCTGATGTCCAGTTTCTCTGGGTCATCACTTCCAACCATGGGGCCCTCCACCTTGAGGGACTCCCCGGAGTTCGAGCCGATTCTCGAGCACCACTGGCCTCGAGAGATCCTTTTGTGGCAGTCATGATCCCGGTCCCATTCCTGGGGGCCGCGGTCGTGCCTGCTCAGTGCCCTATGCTCCGAGCGGAGGGCAACTGGGACACTAGAGACATCGGAGTTGAAACGCGACCCGAGACAGCCTCGACTCCTCCACTGCCTCTAAGTCAGATTGAGAGACCGAAGACAATGAGTCTCCAGACTCCCGCCAACACCAGGATGTACCCTTGGACCCGTCTCTACTGGAATCACAGTGCTGATCCCTTCCTGAGGACATGGCCTTCCTGAACTTCACCACGGAATCGGAGGATCCTCGCACAGAGGACCTCGAGATCCTCCAGTACGAGGCTCCTCCCCATCCTGGAATGGCTGCTTCTCCGCATGTGGGAGACACCATCCTCGTTGCCCATTGTAAGCAGATGGCTGGAATTAATGTACCTGGTCTGCTGGAGTCCTGGCTTCCAAAAAGCCTCATAATTCCATGGTAGTGGAGTTGACCATGCGTCTGCTCAAGAGCCAGAAGACACACTCCTCTGTGCCTCCGGGGAGGGAGGCCTAAACCATGGATGCTATAGGCAGGAAGTGCATCCAGGGCTTGATGCTTATCAGCCCGGATCCAGACATACCAGCTGTATAAGGTATGTACCTGCTGGATCTGGCAAAGGAATTCACTGGGTTCTCAGCTGTGCTCTTAGAGGAACCCCTCCAGCAGTTCCAGACCCTGTTCTCAGCAGTCGGAGAATGCTCCAAGTTTATTACTCGGGCAGCCTATGATGGCGTCGAGTCATCAGCTAGAGTAGTGCGGCAGGCATTAGTGCCCAGCGCCATGTTTGGCTGCAGTCGTTTGACCTGGAGCAATGGGTGCAGGACAAGCTGATCAATGTCCCCAGCCAGGGAGAAAACCTCTTTGGCAAGCCCATGACTGACAATGCTGCTGAGATGGAGTCAGAGGAGCTGACAAGGACCAGGCTCTCCATGAAGACCACTGACCCTTCTCAAAGGAAGGCTTCGGGTAGAAAGACTTCATTCCTGAAGAACAGGAAGGCTTACAGAAACTACCCCCAGTACCCCTGCCTTCCCAGCTCCCCAATAGGGCAAGCAGGCCAAGGGACAGGGGCATGACCCATGTAAGCTTAAGGCCTGCAAGCTCCAGACCGCGCCCCCGGCACAAACTGGTGGGAGTGTTTGACTCCTTGGGTGTAGCCTCTCTTCCCTCAGGAGGCACAGCCCTGAAGCACACGGGGAGTCGTTGGTGCAGTATGCCCACAGGTGGCCAGCCATCACCACCGATGCTTGGGCCCTCCAGGTGGTCAGGGAGGGTTATTACCTCCCCCTCCTACAGACTCCCCCCACCATTCTTCCCAGGAGAGCCCCCCAGGACTCCTATTTCACTGGGTCCTGCTCCAGCAGGAACTTGCAGGCCTTCTAACAAGCAAGGCAGTGGAACATGTCCCCGCCCACCTCAGGGGCAGGGGGGTTCTACTCCTACTATTTCCTGGTCTCCAAAAGGACCAGAGGGTTTCGTCCTATCCAAGACCTGCGGGACCTCAACAGGTTCCTGGTGAGGGAGAAGTTCAAGATGCTCTCCCTTGGAACATTGCTGTCATACCTCCAGCAGGGAGACTGGCTGTGCTCCTTGGACTTAAAGGATGCATATATGCACATCCTTATCCATTCCCTCCACAAGCAGTACCTTTGCTTCGTGGTGGGTGGAGGTCATTACCAATACAGAGTGCTCCCCTTTGGGCTGGCCACCGCCCATGGATATTTTCCAAGTGGCTGGCGATAGTTGCAGCCCACCTCAAGCTCCAGGGGCTCTTCATCTTCCCCTATCTGAATGACTGGTTGGTAAAAGGCAGCACCGCCATTGAAGTACAGCAGGTGATGGGCTTCACAATCCTTGTCCTAGAGCACTTGGGGTTCATGGTCAACTATCCAAAATCTCATCTCCAGCCAACTCAAAATCTGGAGTTCATAGGGGGCGCAGTTGGACATGGTCCAGGCCAGGGCTTTTCTCCCAAGGGACAGGGCCCTTTGCCTCTGGGTGCTTGCAGTGCCCAACACATGCTATGCCTCCTGGGACACATGGCGTCCACAGTGCACATCACCCTGGACACCCGCTTGCGGATGTGGGCAGCCTGGTGTGCACTCTGCTCTCAGTGGTCACAGGCCACAGGGCACCTGTGGGACTGGATGACTGTCACCAGTCCATTGGTCAACTTTCTCGACTGGTGGAAGCACCTCTTGTATCTGCTGGTGGGGATGCCTTTCCAACTCCCTCACCACAGAGGATGCTCACAACGGCTGTCTCAGAATTTTTTATTTTTATTTTTATTTAACAAATTTTTATATACCGCAACCTTCCGAGGATCAGGTGCGGTTTACATATAACAATTGAGTAAACAGGTAGGCGTTACTGTTTTTACATTGAACGATAACATGAACTATGTGCAATTAACATTTGAACTTTTAACTTTTAAACTTTTTGGAACTATGTACAATTAACTATGTACAGATATAGTAGGAGAAGTTCAACAGTGTAAGAATTATAGGCAGTATTATTTATTTATTTATTTATTTTATTTATTTATTTATTTATCTATTTCTTCTATACCGCCCCTTCCAGAGATCAGGGGCGGTTTACATGGTCAAAACGTCAAAAGCCAAAGGTCAAAACGTCTTTAGGCTCAGCGGTGTTGATCTACTTGTGTTGTGTAGTTTATCCCTTTTCATATTGAAGTTGAGAGTTAGCAAATGTACCGTAGTAGGAGGTAAAAAGGTGAGTTTTTAAGTTCTTGCGTAGATCTTTAAAGTCTGTTAAGGCTCTGAGTTCATCGGGTAGCGAGTTCCAGAGCGTGGGGGCTGCATGTGAGAATGCCTTTTTATTTGTTGTTTTTTTGGACTTTGTGAATTCTTTTGGAATTCTCAATTTATTGGCGTTGCCTCTTCTTTGTGCACTGTGGGGTGTGTCTTTAATGATTAGTTTATTTAGGGTTTCTGGGGCGGTGTTATTTATTGCTTTAAAAGAATTGGGGTGGGGAGCCCATTCTGGCAACCTCCGCACTCGGGGCAGTTGGTCACCGGCGGAGAGCCTCCAGAAAATCAATCTCCTGGAGCTCTGGGCTGTTGCCTGAGCCCTCTGGGCTTTCGCCACCACCTGCGGAACCAAACAGTACTGGTCCAGACCGACAATCAGGTGGCGATTTTCTAGATAGATAAGCAAGGAGGCACAGGGTCGCCCTTCTTTTCTAGGAAGTGGTGAGCATTTGTGATTCTGCCAGCCACAACGGGATGCTCCTGTGGGCAGTATACCTCCGGGGCCAGGACAATGCCATGGTGGACCCCTTCCTAGGTCCTCCAACCACACGAGTGGAGGCTGGACCCCAGGGTTTCCCATCGGTTATTCTAGCGCTGGGGGCTCCCACATATGGATCTCTTTGCCAGCCCAGCCAATGTCAAGCTGCCCCGCCTCTGTTACCAGCAGCCACACCCCGCCAGGGTGGTGGCAAATTCTTTCCTGATCTCATGGGTAGAGGGCCTCCTTTACGCCTTCCCGACAACACCCCTGATTGCCAAGATCTTCTTCAAGGTCCAACACGACAGGTCCACAGTGATCCTATTAGCTCCATGGTGGGCCAGACAGCCATGGTTTCCCTCTGCTCCTCCACCTGTCCATGGCACCCCTGGTTCCCCTGGGGTGCAACCCAGGCCTACTGACAAAGGAAGAGGGCTCTCTCCTGCACCCCAACCTGGGATTCTTGATGCTTACGGTCTGGCTGCTGAGCGAATAGCCCTGTCTCCTTTCAGCCTCTCTACGTATGCCTTCAAGTGGCGGAGGATCTCCATCTGGTGTGCAAAGAGTAGGATCAACCCCTTCTCCTGCTCCATCCAGTTAGTGCTGCAGTATTTACTTCACCTGTCTCAGGCAGGCTTGGTGTAACACAGTTAGAATGCACCTCAGAATGCTGGCAGCGCACCACTGTCTAACTGAGGGCAAACCCCTCTCTGCCCAGCTGTTAGTGGTGCGCTTCCTGAGAGGTCTCCTCCTCTTGAAGCTTCCCATCCATCCCCTGGTGGCGGAATGGGACTTGAATGTGGTACTTTCAAAGCTTACTGTGCCACCATTTGAGCCTCTCTGTTCCTGCCACCTAAAGTATCTCACCTGGAAGGTGGTGTTCCTTGTGGCGCTCACATCTGCTCGCCAAGTCAGCGAGCTTCAAGTATTGATGGCAGACACACCGTATACTCTCTTCTATAGGAACAGGATCATGCTCTGCCCAGACCCCAAGTTCCTGCCCAAGGTGGTTTCCCCGTTCCACCTTAACCAGCAGGTAGTGGTACCCACCTTCTTTCCACAGCACAATGCCAGCAGGGCAGAGGCCGTCCTTCACACACTGGACTGTAAGCAGGTGCTCTCCTTCTACCTGCAATGCACCCAGGGCCACCGCTGAGCTCCTCAGGTCTTTGTCTCCTTTGACCCAAGTCAGTTGGGGACAGCGGTCTCTAAACATACCCTGCCACCTGGGTGGTGGACTGCATCACCTTTATCTACAAACAAGCTGGTCTCTTGCTGGAGCACCATGTCACAGCAGCCTCAGTGGCAAATCTGCGTTCTGTTCTCTTGTTAGAAATCTGCTGGGCCATCACCTTGTCCTCAGTCCATACCTTTGTAGCTCATTACTGCCTGGAGAGGGAGTCCCATCAGGACAGCACCTTCGGCCAGGCAGTACTCCATCATCTGTTCAGGGTGTAGGCAACTCTTGCCCTCCAGCTCTTGCTGTGTTCAGGCTGCCGGTGAATTGAGTTGCTCATGGTCTGTTGTCTTCAGACTCAGTTGCTACTGCTCACGGCTCGCCTTTTTTCTGGTCACCCATGGCTTTTACAGGTTTTTTGGTAGCCTGTAACTGGGGAGTCCCATAAGTGAAGACTGACTTCCTACTTGTTCCCAGAGAAAGCATAGTTACTCACCTGTAACAGGTATTCTCCGGGGACAACAGGAATTGATCATTACTACCTTCCCTCCTCCCTGTGGAGTTGCTGCTTGCTATTTTTTACCGTCTTGTGCTATGATATCATATTGAGGCAAGATGGCACCCTTAGGCGGGAAGGGGACCATGCATGCATGGTGTATCTCCCAAAGGCTTTCTTTGAAAGCTGGGGAGAGATTACCATGCCGGCTCTGTCAATGCTGATGTCACCCTTAAGTGAGGACTGATTCCTGCTGTCCCCGAAGAACACCTGTTACAGGTGAGTAACTACGCTTTATTTCCTCATCCCCATAATGACATGGGGGGTTCAGACCTATCCTGGACCTCAGGAATCTTAACAAGATCCTGGTCCAGGAAAAATTCAAGATGGTCTCCTTAGGAACCCTACTTCCTTATCTACAAGAAAGAGACTGGCTCTGCTCTCTAGATCTCAAAGATGCCTACCCTCACATCCCTATACATCCCTCCCATAGAAAGTATCTCTGGTTCTTATTCCAGGAACATCATTACCAGTACCGTGTTCTACCCTTTGGTCTGCCATCTACACCAAGAGTCTTTACAAAGTATCTGGCAATTGTAGCAGCCTACTTCTGCACTTTGGGCATCTTCGTCTTTCCTTACTTAGATGATTGGCTAATCAAGGGAGATTTCCCCTCATGTAGTGACCATGTCTCTCCAACACACCATCTCGATACTTCAGCATCTGGGCTTTGTGGTCAACTACCCAAAGTCTCATCTCACTCCAACTCAAACACTGGAGTTTATTGCGGTACTTCTGGACACCATGCAAGCTCGAACATTCCTTCCAGAAGACCGGCTCCACCATCTCATCAACCTGGCAACTCACGGCTAAAGCTGGACCCGTATCAGTGCAAGAGACATGTTCCGTCTCTTAGGACACATGGCATCCATAGTCCGTGTCATCCCATATGCTGGACTTCACATGCGCATAGTGCAGTGGACTCTTTCCAATCAGTGGAAACAGTCCAAGGTCATCTCATGGACAAGATCACCATCACGCCTCAGTTGGTGGACTCTCTCAAGTGGTGGTGCACCGCTCAAAATCTTCTCGTCTGGTTACTTTTTTGGATGTCTGCATTACAGTGTGTCCTGATGACATATGCTTTCAAACAGGGCTGGCGGGCTCATCTCGACAGCCTCACTACACAGGGCGAATGGTCCCCCAAGGAAGCCTCTTCCCAATTCAACCTCTTGGAACTCAGGGCAATTTCCAATGTCTTTTGTGTGTTCCATCCTCAGATGACCGGACAAGCAGTACTCATTCAAACAGACAACCAGGTTGCAATGTATTACATCAACAAACAAGGAGGAGCCGGATCTCACCCCTTTTGCAGGGAGATGATCCGCCTCTGAATCTTTGCTATATCTCATCGGATTCATCTTTGAGTGGTTTACCTTCCAGGGGAGTAAAATATGCTGGCAGACAAATTGAGCTGAGTTCTTCGACCACACGAATTGACCCTCCATCACGAAACTGTGTAGCACATATTTTGATTATGGGGAACTCCAATCATTGACTTCTTTGCTACTCCAGTGAATGCCCAGCTCCCTCGATTCTGTTCCAGGATTTAGTCTCCATATAGCCAAGTCTTAGATGCGTTTCTCCTTCATTGCGGACAGGATCTGCTTTATGCATTCCCACCCCTTCCATTGATTTTGAAGACCCTCTTTAAACTTCAATTGGACAGGGGAATGATGATCCCCTGTCCAATTGGACAGGGGAATGGTGTTCCACAAGGCGCAATCTTGGCTCCCCTATTGTTCAACATCTTTTTGGCTCCTCTAGCTTTGTTGGTCCAACAATCAGGGATTTCAGGGTATTATTATGCAGATGACATCTTTCTCTTACACCATACATCCTCCTCCCACCCTGATATTACTCCCCTTGAGATCTGCTTATCTTTGGTCTCTTCTTGGCTCTCCTCCAACTGCTTGATTCTTAATGTTTCTAAGACTGCAGCTATTTGGTTCACCCATGGTTCTTCCACTCCATTACCCACTCCCTGTTTCTCAGGCACCCCTATCTCCCTGGTCTCCAAACTCCAATATCTTGGTGTTATTCTCGACAGCAATCTTACCTTCCACAACCACATTTCCTTGATTTCTCGACGCTCCTTTTTCTGTCTCAGGCAAATTCGTGCCATTAGACCATTTCTGTCTTCTCAAGCCCTTACTACCCTCCTCCTTTCCCTGGTCATAACTAGATTGGATTTCTGTAACTCGATCTACGCTGGCATTCCCCAATACCAACAACATCGATTGCAATTACTACAGAATACAGCTGCTCGAATGATTTTACATGCCTCCCCCGTGATCATGTTACCCCACTCTTGCTGCATCTTCACTGGTTACCATTGAAATTCCGGATCCCCTTCAAGATTCTCACTCTAGTGCACCGAGCCATCTATCTCCACACACCCCAGTACCTCTCTAATCTGTTAACTTTTCATACTCCCACCCGTAGCCTCCAATCTGTTCATGTTAATCGTCTGCACCTCCCAGCCCCTTCTCAAGCCCATTTGCAATCCATCCGAAAATCAGCATTTTTCTACCTTGGTCCCGCCCTCTGGAATTCCCTTCCTACTGCTCTCTGACTTGAAGATTCCTATCCCAAATTCCGTTCCCTTCTCAAAACCCACTTCTTTTCCTTAGCTTTTAATGTCCCCCCTGAATCTGTATGACCCCACTCTCCCTGTTGCACTGTTTCTGCTAACTCTTTCTCTCTCGTCTTTTCTTTTCAGTGATTGTAATTTCTTTTTTCCTTTCTTACCTAATGCTATTATGTATATTGTAAACCGCCCCGATGTAATGGGGGGCGGTATATCAAGTTGTGAATAAACAATAAACAATAATTACCCCATTCTGGTTCCATCAACCATGGTTTCCCCTGCTCCTTTGACTAGTGCAATGCAAACCTCTCAATCTGGGATGCACTTCCAATCTCCTATCGTAGGACCAGGGGATGCTTCTTCAACCCAATCTGAGAGTGTTATGATTGACAGCGTGGCTACCAAAAGCCTAGCTTTATCTCGACCTTCGGAAGAAGTGATAGATGTCATACTAGCATCTAGGAAAGACTCCACTTGACATATATGTGCTTTTAAATGTCATAGGTTTTCCCTCTGGGCTCCCAGAGGGCTCTCAGCCCATTTATTTGCCCGGTGGAGCCTATACTTCAATATCTTCTCCATCTCTCTGGAACAGTACTAAAGACAAACTCAGTGCGAGTCCACTTTAATGCCATTTTGGCCTCTCACAGTCCAGTCGCCGATCAACTTATCTCTGTTCATCCTCTCATAGCATGCTTCGTGCGAGGCCTTCTCTTAACAAGACCACCAATCAGACTACCTCCAGTAGCCTGGGACCTCAATGTTGTCCTGGCTCAACTAGTCAAACCCCCCTTTGAGCCCCTCGCTTCAGCTTTGCTGAAGTTCCTCACTTGGAAGGTTAACTTCTTGATTGCTGTCACATCGGCTTGTCGTGTCAGTGAATTGCAAGCTCTGGTGGATTATGCCCCTTACACATGCTTCCACCATGATAAGGTGATCCTCCAAACCCATCCCAGGTTTCTTCCAAAGGTGGTTTCCCTTTTCCACCTTAATCAGTCGATCTCTCTTCCGACCTTTTTTCGAAGACAGCATTCTTCTCAGACAGAAACAACACTGCATACCCTAGATTGCAAAAGAGCTCTGGCCTATTCTTTGGACAGAACTAAGCCTCATTGACAGTCCTCACAACTTTTTGTTTCATTTGACCCTAGTCACTTGGGCCTACCAGTCACCAAGCGTACTGTTTCTAAATGGATTGCTAACTGCATTTCCTTTCTTATGAGCAGGCCAGGTTTTCCCTGGATGGTCACTTGACGGATCATAACTTCCGAGCTATGGCTGCCATAGACCCTAACCTGCACTCTGTCTCCATCTCGGAGATTACCGAGCTGCCACATGGTCTTCAGTTCATACTTTTGCTGTCCATTACTGTCTGAACAGGGATTCCAGTAGGGATGCTATCTTTGGTCACGCCATTCTGCGGCACCTTTTTGGGACAACTACACCTCCTTCCCCATGGCCCTCTGTTCCTACCAGCTACCTCACCAGAGAATGCACTCAAAGGGCTGGATCTGACCGACCATACTCTACCCTCGTTGCAGTTCTGGGAGTTCCCCCCCCCCTATAGATTGCACCCTCAACCTCTTTCTTTCACGGCAGCCAGAAGCTAGTGAGTCCCATATGTGAAGACTGCATTCCTGCTTGTTCCTGGAGATAGCATAGTTACTCACCTGTAACAGGTGATCTCCGGGAACAGCAGGAATCGGTCTTCACAACCAACCCGCTCCCCTGGAAGTTGTAGTATGGGGTTTTTGTTTTCTGGTTTTCTTTAAGCACACCTGATGCCAATGATGGACAGCTGAAACGTTTATAAATGGATAAGTGTTCACATAATGGGGTTTTGTACTAAGTAGAGGTGTTTGAAAATTTAACTAAAATATAAGTGTATGGTACACTGTTGTGTTAATACATATATCTCGGAAAGGTTTATCACATTTTTTAAATAAACCTTCATTGAATAAAAAGGAAACATTTGTTGTGAGAAGGTTTCCTCAAGATAAATATTCCAACAATTAAAAATATGTGGGGATCAGCTGATATATACATATCTACTTTTTCTATTTTTGGACATTTATTTTAGTAGGTTTTGTATTTTGGGCATGTATTAAAATGGCATGCTAATATTGTCTAAGCCCAACACAGAGAAATGCGTAGAGTATTTTGTAATTAGCCAAAACACCAAATATCTACACCTGGGTCTGAGGAAGTTTAAACATGTTGTGCGTGCCCCTGACAGTATTTTGATGGCATTGGGGGTTTTCCCCAATGCCTGGATCATCTGAGATGATTTGTCAAACGTCCCCTCAGATGATCCAGGCATCTGGGAAAGCCTCCGATGCCATCAAAATACTGTTGGGTATCCGGTGCCTCCGACAGAAAGCACATCCTTGGTGGCCCCAATTTTCCCTCCCCCTCCCCCATTCGCCCAACTAAAAATAAAACTGGTGGCCTAGTGGCCCTGATCTCCCCCAATGCACCAATTTAAAAAAAAACACTGGGGGGTCACGTGATGCAATGAGCTGAGAGAGACGTTCTCGTTCAGCTCCTGGGCCTCTTACCCTCTAAAGGCCCCTCAAGGTTAGGTCTGGGATCATAGTGACTTTGAATGAGGGCAAGAAGTGTCTAGACACAGTTACAGCATGCTCCAGGATCAACATTACCTTTAATTAGTGGATGGCGGCTAGGTCTGTGAGACAGGAGAAAGGATGGGCAGTTGAGGCTAAAATGGCGGCCAGATCTCCAGCTATGCCACAAACGGAGCTCACATCTAATAGGCAGGAGTACAAGCTTTGGAGGAGTGTTTTCAAACCATTGCAGAGCAATTTAGTACAAATTTGTTTTATTAATTTTCCACCAGCACCATACAACAGGCAACTATATATACAGAAATATATACAGAAATACTACAGCCACCCTGGTGGAAAGGCAGAAATATACATACAGATGTAATACACTGTGGCCAAACAGACAGAGAAGAGGGCAATTATAAACAGCCACCTCAACCAGACAACTAACTGGGAAGGCAAACCCCCCAGGGCAGCCCAGGGAAAGAAGGATCCACAACCCCCTTCCCGTGCCATCTCCTAGCACCCCGCAGCCACCCAGCATGGCAAGCCTAGCCCAAGGATCCGGACAGGCCCAGGGTGAACTCTTCTCCCAGGCCGGACCATACCCCTCATCCAGTCGCTAGGACATGCCAGCTCCTGCAGTAATGTGGCATACAACCCCTCTCCCAGTCTGCAAACCACACACAACCCCCCCCCCCCCTCATGGCATACATACTTCACATGACATCCAAGCAGGTAACCAGTGACTGCAACCATCCAATGCGGCCTGTCCATCACAGACCACCTAAGATCCTATGACGCACTCGGACCGGTAGTAGCGAAAGATGGAGCCCCCAGCCATCCAAGAACCTCTGCCACCGCCCCGGGTGCCCAGCAGCAAACAGACGATCCAGAAGGAGAAGTTCATGCAGCTTCACTCTCCAGATACTGTACACAGGCCCCGAGGCATCCACCCATTGCTGCAGTATTGTTAAACGAGCAAGCAGCAGCACCAAGCGCAACCAGTGCAACGTCCCAGGGCGAAGGCCAACCCCCCAGTCGTCAGTCCACACATCCAGGATCACATTGCCAGCATTCAAAGATAGGGGACATTGCAGGCACTGAGTCAAATAACGTACCACCCGTCCCCAAAACAATCGCACCCGCGGGCATGTCCAGAACATATGCCCCAGCGTGGCGCAGGCCTCAGCACATCGAGGGCAACCAGGAGTGCTGGCGAGCCCTGCCCGCCACGCCCTATGCAGAGCAAAGTATAGACGACGTAGTATTTTAAACTGGGCATCACGATGAAGCACCCGGACACTTAACTTTGGGAGGCCGGCCAAGGCACTCAACAGCCCCTCAGCAGAGACCTCTTCCCCCAATTCCTCGGACCAGGCCCTGGCAAGGTCATCCACCAGCAGGGGCTCCGCATTCTCCCAGAGCATTTGATGGAGGTAAGAAACCTTCACACCCACGTCCGTTCCCCTGAGAGCCGCCTCCAGAGAAGAACTGACCTCCCCCCGCAAAGCCTCCAGAGGGATCCCCCGAATATAGCTACGAATCTGCAAGTATGGGAAGATATCCCGCGACTCCAACGGGTACTGCCGGCAAAGCTGTGAAAAGTCCTCCACTGCCCCATCCAGAGTAACCACCTGCTCCAAGTTCTCGATCCCCAGCCGGGCCCACCTATCAAACAAAGATCCCCCCCATCCGGGCAAGAAGTCTGCGTTCCCCTGAAGCGGGAGATAAGGAGAGTAATGCATCAACAAGCCGCGTGCCATACAGGTAAGACGCCAGGCCTTCCGCACAGGGTCCACCAGCACCTCCCTAATGGTCCGTGAAAGGTCCCGCATTCTCCTAGCATGAAGAAGAAACCGTGGGTGAAACGGCCCCACCGCCTCCCGAAACAACTCCAAAGGCGAACAGTCCGCGAGGTCCCAGAGCCAGTCCCGCGCAATTCGCAATAGACACGCTACATTATATTTGCGAAGGTCAGGAAGACCCAACCCCCCCAAAGGACACGGCTGCTGGAGCACCGCTAGACGAATCCGCGGCCGCCGCCCCCTCCATAGCAAACGGTTAAGCAGCTGTTGTAGCTTCTGTAAATCCGTACGTTTGAGAAACACCGGGAGTATCTGAAGCATGTAAAGAATCTTGGGAAATAGGGACATTTTATACAACGCAACCCGGCCTCCCAAGGAGAGGGGCAGATCCCGCCACTTATCCACCGCCACCGAAACAGCAGCAACCAGCTTAGAAACGTTGAGAGAATATAAGTCTTGTAGACGCGCCGGCAAATATATGCCAAGGTACTTGAAGTGACCGGTAGCCCACCTCAACGGAAAGTCACCGGACCACCCCTGCTGAGCCGCAAGGCCTAACAACATCGCCTCCGACTTGTCAAGGTTCAAACGAAACCCCGACGGCACCCCGTACTCCTGAATAAGCCGCAATAAATAGGGCAGCCCTTCCCGAGGCCTGCCCAAATGCACTAATAAATCATCGGCAAACGCCACGACGCGGACTTCAGCTTTACCCACCGAGACACCCTGAAAGTCCGTGGCGTCCCGGATCCGCTGCAGCAGAGGCTCTAGGGTCAAGACAAATAGAAGCGGAGAGAGCGGGCAACCCTGACGGGTACCCTTCTGTATGTCAAACTCCGCAGTCATGGAGCCATTCACCAGAAGTGCTCCTCGAGGCTCGGCATACAGGAGGTGAATCACATCCACAAAGAACCCCGAAAAGCCCATCGCATCCATGGTCTGATACATGAAATCCCAGTTGACCCTGTCGAACGCTTTCTCGGCGTCGAAGCTAATAAGCATAGATCCCTGACTCTCCACTTGCTCCGCGCACATGGAGAGCAGAATGCGCTGTACACTAAAAGCAGCATGACGGCCACGCACAAAGCCGACCTGGTCCCTATGAATTAAGTCCTGCAAAAACTGCGCTAGCCTATCCGCCATTATTTTGGCCAATAATTTGATATCAACATTAAGGAGCGAGATAGGGCGATACGAACTAGGCAAGAGGGGGTCACGTCCAGGCTTGGGAAGGATAGTGATCAAGGCCTTATTGGCTTCATAGGGGAACCGCCCCCGACGTACTAAGTCCTCAAAGTAATCCACGAGGGGCACCACCACGTCTCCCCCCAACACCTTGTAGAACTCGCTTCGGTAGCCATCAACCCCAGGAGCCCGGCCCAGTTTTAATTTCTTAATCCCCTCCTGAACCTCCCGGCCCGATAAAGGTTGACTCAAAACCTGCCTGCCCTCCTCACTAAGCCGGGACAAACGACAATCTTTAAGAAAGTCCCGACTTGCCGAAGCCCCTTCCCCCGCATAAAGATGCCGAAAAAAATCTGTAAAAACCGCCTCAATATCTGCACCGTCCCTCCGAAGAGTCCCGTCGGCATGCCGCACAGCCCCGATGGCTCGGGAACCCCCTGCGGGTCTCACCAAGGAAGACAGCAGTCTGCCAGCTTTGTTTCCGTGTTGATGCAGCCGGAAACGATAGTACAACAGAGACTTTTGCGCTCTCCTGTGAAGGAGCATCTCCAGCTCCATCTGGAGCTCCCGCATCTTGCGTTGGCTGTCCGCGGTCCTACACCCCGCAGCTATATGCCGTGCCTGCCCCAAGTCCCACTCCAGCCGCATGATCTACTGATTCAGCCGTTTACGCCGCTGGCTGGTATAGCTGATATCACCACGGAGGACGGCCTTGCCTGCCTCCCAAAGAAGAGCGGGAGTAATCCCGGGCTGACCATTAAGGGTAACGTAATCCTTCCAACGGTCCCTAAGAAACTGTTCAAAGTGCCGGTCCCCACAGAGCTCCAAGGGGTAGCGCCATAACCGGCCCCGACCCGGATCGCCATCTTTAAGTTCTAACAGCACCATCGCATGATCGGAAAGCACGGAGGGACCGACCTCCGCTCGTTGAACCCGACTAAATAAGGATGCCGAAACCAAGAAATAATCTATACGGGACCACGAGCCATGCGCCCGAGACTGATGAGTGTAGTCCCGCTCTCCAGAGTGAAGAGTCCGCCATATGTCTAAGAGCTGATGACCGTCGCACAGCCCCCACAGACGCCGCCGGGTCCGCTGGCTCCGACCCCCTGCTCGCCCAGACCGATCCATCGTGTCGTCCAGCACTTCATTGAAATCCCCCCCGAGTATGACCTGATATCCTGCAGTGCCCGTCAAGATCCGGGTGAGAGCCTGAAAAAAGCGGGCGTCATATACGTTTGGGGCATAAACTGAGCAGAGCGCCACTTTCAGCCCTGACAATGTCCCCCATACACAAACATAGCGGCCCTCAGGATCAGTCTCCACGCGTTCCTCCACCCAACCCGCGGAGCGGGTGAACAAAATGACCACCCCCCTCTTTTTCCCTACTGCCGGGGAACCATACACCTTAGTAATATGCCCTTTACATAACTTCCCGTGCTCCTCCAGAGACTGGTGAGTCTCTTGTAGCATAGCCACCCCAATCCGTTGACGTTTCAAAAGCTGAAGCACTTTGAAGCGCTTAATCGGGGATCCAAGGCCACAGACATTCCAGGAGGCTATTCTAACACCAGCAGTCATGACCTATATGCCCAACGGGCCACCATAAGACCATCCACCATACGTCCATGGAGTGAAGACCCCCCCAGCCTAGGGTCCCACCCACCATCCACAGCCAAGACTCACACAACAGCCGCATCCTCCCTCGTACATACACACAGTCACCAGTCAACCCACACGTGTCTACCAATCCCGCTACAAGCCATGCACTCCTCCCCCACCCCCCGCCCCCCACCCCCCCAGCCCCCCGCCCCCCCCAGCCCTCCCTATACCCCCCTCCCCCCCACCTCCCTTCCTCGACCCAACCACCTCTACCTCCCAGCTCACCTCAACCGCTGGCCACACCATGACCTCCGGCGCTTGCATAACCCTGCCCCCCCCCCCCGACCAGTCAAGATCCTCCCCGCTATCCCTTGGTCAACCCCAGTTGAGCCCTAACTTCCCCCCAGCCCCCAACGACCACCCCACCTCCCAACCCCAGGAAGCTTTAAGGAGAGAACCCAGCCTCACAAATGACTCCAAGATATTCAGTAACATCATAACAGCATATAAACATCATATAAACATAACAGGTTACGTATAAAGACACTAACTCCAACTCCAGGGCGGTATGCCACCCACCCCACACCCCCCAAGGTAACTCCCAACCAAGGCGGGCCCCCAACCCTTAAGGCCCTATATACCTCCACGCCCCCCATAGGTGACCCCCCATACCGGGCCGAGGGCTCATAGCGGCTTACGCTCACCCACAAGCCCACCCTGATCACTACCAGGGGAGGCACCCACAGCGGTCCCACAAACCACTTCCCACTGGCCACAGTGGGCGCCCCCCTCCCCACATCCCTCCACTGCTGCACGTGGACCGGCCGAAATAGCCGGACCCTACAGATACAGTGGGGAAAACAGAAACTAAGGCAGTACTTGGTGGGGGAGTGATAAGAAAGGAAAGATAAATCAAAAACTACAAAGGACAAATAAAAGTAAAAGAGATACGTAGTTAACTAACAGTAAAAGGAAAGAATCTCACACCACACTTGGCTTATTGGCAACAATTGGCCATTTAACATTTATAGGAGTAATAAGGCCATAACGGCCCCGGGACCAACTGCAAGCCACTTAACCAGGCATCGGTCGGGATCCCCTCCGCCTGCGCCAACATACTGGCCAAACTGACCAAGGGGGCCGCGACGGGGCAACGGGGCCTCCGGCCATCCACCCCCCAGGAGATAGAATCAGGGGAGGAGAGGCCCCGGAGAGGGAAGGACACAACAAAACAAAACAAAACAAAAAAAAAACTCCCCAAGGCCTTGTAGGCCCGGGGACCCCTCCACCAGCCTCACCAAGTCCCGGAACTAGTGTCCATCAGCCTCCTGGACGACATAGAGAAAAACAGGGGAGTCCTCTGCAGTGCGCTCCTCTATGGATCATCCCTTCCTTCAACTCAAGCCGTTGCAGAAATCAAGGGCTGCCTCCGGTGTGGAAAAGGTCCGCCGCCCTCCATCGCAGTCAACCCGAAGAGTCGCTGGGTAGGCCATCGTGAAGCGGAGACCACGTGCTATCAATCGGCTGCAGACATCCTTAAAAGCACGGCGCCGCTGGGATACTCCTGCCGAGTAATCCTGAAAAATCAGGATCCTGCCGGGCTCATCGCCAGAACGCTGCTGCAGTCTGGAGGCTCGCAGGACCCCCTCTTTCTGAGCCGCGTTCAGGAAACGCGCAATCACCGCCCGGGGTCTGTTATCACCGGCCCGGAAAGGCCCCAGTCGATGCGCCCTCTCCAGCACTATGGCCCCCATCGCCGCCTCCAGGGGCAGATTATCAGGCAGCCACCGCTCCAGGTAACCTCGCAGATCCTTCTCTAGCACCGTCTCTGCGATGCCGATAAAGCGTAGGTTATTCCTCCGACTCCTATTCTCCAGATCTTCAATTTTTTCTGCATGGCGGGCCAGGGCCTCCTCCAGCTTTTTAAGTTTAGCCCCATCTTGCCCACATGTATCTTCAAGGGCGCCCAGACGCTGCTCCACCTGCTCCACTCGACGGGTAAAATCGCCAACCGCCTGAGCCACTTCAGTGATCTGGGATGCCAGACCCCCCAGACGACCCTCCAGGGCTTCCACCACAGCTCGCGAAACCTCCGCTACCAGTGACGGCTCGGCCGCCGATTGCAGCCCAGCGTGAGCTCCGTCCGCCATCTTAGCTGCACTGCCTCGGGTCCGCTCCCGGCGGGGGGTTGGTGTTGCCATGCGGGGTCTAGATATCCGAGGCTGCAATGAATAGACACCCCCTGCAAAGGCAAATGTGCAAAGGCAAATATGCAGTCCCCTGGCCTGCGAAAATAGCGCTCGTTAGGGAGTTAAATAGCCGGGGGAGAGGAGACGGGTTCCGGAGCTAAGTAGGAGACGTCCTGCTTAGCCCACCATGTCACCGGAAGTCTGCAGAGCAATTTAAAAAAAGTAGCTCAGGTGGTGACAGATTTCAGTGGTCGGGTTGCCGCAGCGGATCAGCGAGTTTCGGACGTAGAGGACATGCATCAAACACACGCGGCAACTAATAAAGCGGCTGGAGGCCCTGGTCTGACAACATGAGGAGAAACTCTACAACCTTGAGAATCGGGGTCGTTGGAAGAACCTTCGATTCCTCGGGATCAAGGAATCTGTGACTAACAAAAGAACTGATGGGCTTCCTGGAAACATGGTTGCCTCTCAACCTCAATTTGGAGGAGCACATCGAAAAATTTGCTTGGAGTCTCTGCATCACCTCGGGCCCCGTTGGGAAGGCAATCCATGGCCGCAGGTAGTTATAGCTAGATTTCATGACTTCAGACAGGAGGAGGCTGTACTACAAGTGGCACGTGTATGGTGGATTCTGCTGCTTGGGAGTTACTCATTTTCTAGGATTATTCAATGACCTCAGTCGCCAATGCTGGGAGTATGGCACGATTATGTAGCTACGGCATACGCTTCTCACTCCTGTACCCCTCTAGGCTACATGTGGAGCACGAAGGTTGGGCATGCTATTTCACGAGCCCGGATGAGGCTGCAAGTTATATAGACAATCTACCACCGCATGATACACTGAGTAATTGACCGCTATGATGGGACACTGGGGTCTAGACACTGGGCTAATCCCAGGCTGTGATGTTTTTGTGGGTCAAGAACAGTACACATGATTGCTCATTCCCATTGCGAAGTTGTAGACAAGTGTAACCAACTATTATGTTGTATGGTAGAATGAAACTGAAGCCAACCAAATTGCATGCGTCACTACCAACACACATATCTTAAGACTGGTGCGGATGTACTCTTGGGCCCCCCGACCCTGGACTCATTTGGGCAGGGTTGTCTTTCTCCACTGGGAAGCAGGCAGCAGACCGTGGAGAACCAGGCCTGTGCGGACTGCTACCATGTCTGAGATGTGATCTAATTTGTACTTGTTCTTTGTCTGTGTTTCTTCCTTTTTGGTTTTCTCTTTTTCTACCCCCCAGTCCTTCCCCCTTTCCTGTTTTTGTTGTTCACCTCACACTGTTTATGCTTGCCGCATTTCACGGGTGTGGCACAAGATTGCTCTTCAGTGCCATCATGGTGTATGGGGAAAGGAGCGACAGAGGTGAGAGAGGATGGTACTGTGATTAGGATGGGGGTTGTGTGCTGGTGTTATGCTTGTTGTGGATAAGAGGAGGGAACTGGAGTGTGAGCCATTGCATGAATGGAACGTGGAGTAAGAAAATGGTAATGGGGAAGAAGAGGGCAGACAATAAGTGGAATTCGTGGACTTGTTAATATGCTTATTCGTACACTTGAACGATTCCTTTCTTATACACTGCTGGTATGTTCTATACTGTTGGGGTTACTTTGAACTTCTTGAGTCAAGAGGGAACTCTGGCTGATAGACTAATACAGTCCAATCTATAGCTGTATGAACGCTAGTGCCAGGGATGGATGAGTGGAAGGATAAGGAGGGGGTAGAAATGAGTTGGTATCCAGAGGCCTAGGGGGGTGGAATGGAATGGGGTTGGGGGCTTGCCCTCCCACTATCACAATGACCCTTTCAGGTCCTCTGAGCGCTGGTGGTTACTGGTGTCATGGAAGGGGGGGGGGGGTGGTGGGGTGGGGAGGGGAGGGGGAATATGGGTCAGGATAAACAGTAAATTACAAGGGTCGGTACCACTTCCGGGGTCAGGGCGGTGGAGTGATCAGCATGCTGGAGAAAAATATTTTTAGTTACCTGGAATTTGATAGAAGATAACTGTGGGCAGGTGCTTCAGTTGGGGGAGTCTCTAGGCTGGGGGTGGGGGGCCCTAATCCACTTGATTATAAAGGTTGGAACCCTAAAGAGAGACCTGGGTGGAATCTATAACTATGGGTAAGGATCTGCGTGTCATAACCTGGAATGTGTGTGGTCTAAACAACCCAGTTAAACATCACAAGATTCTAAGGACTTTAAGGGAAAAGCAAGTGGATTTAGCTTTTTTGCAGGAGACTCACCAATCTGAAATAGAACATGCAAAACTCAAACAATGGTGGGTCAGTGAGGTCTTTGGAGTGCCCTCCAAAGGCAAGAAAGCTGGGGTTGCCCTACTGGTCCACAAGCAGAAAAGACCCTGATGGGCAATGTGTTGCTGTATTGGGTAAGCTCTGTGGTCAACAGATTACGTTAGTGAATGTATATGTCCCAAATGGGTGTGAACTGCTTTTTTAAGAAAGGATGGAGAAGTGTCTAGAAAATATTTTTTATTTTATTTATTTAACAGTATTTCTATACCGCCTTATCCTACAATCAAGGCGGTGTCACAGCAATACAATCAAAGGAGTGGAAGGGTATCTCATGCAGTGAAAAAGTGTCATGCGTTGCGTGTAAGGGGTTAGTGTATTAGATTAGGTTGAGCTATGTACATTGTGAGCTATGGTACAGTGTGAGCTATAGTACATTGTTCTATGCCCATTCTCCTGGGAGGCGACTTCAATTGCATCTTTGATGACACCATAGATAGTTCAAGGTTAGCAAGGCAGGGGATGGATAGGAGGACGAGATGGCCCCGGGAGATGTGTGAAGGCCATGATCTAGTGGATATGTGGAGAGCCCTGTATCCCCTAGACAGAGATTACATGCATCTATCTAGAGTGCATGACACTGGCTCTCAGACTTTATTTTGAGCTTGTCTGGGTTGTTTGATTGTGTACGTAAAGCAGAAATAGGGCCGATTGCTATTTCAGATCATGCTATGGTCTGGGTGGATCTGTGTTGGGAGAAAATAGCAGCGAGTGCCTCCAGGTGATACCCACTGGCAGTGGCCTCAAATGCCCATTTTGGCTCATTCATGCAGGAGAAGTGGAGGGAATACCTATGGTGCTCACAAGAGAACCTATGGTACCCACAAGGGAAATCCTATACTGTATTAGGAAGCAGTTAAAGCGGTGTTGAGGCAGATCATTAGCTATATGGCTAATCGCTGCAAAACACTGAATAAAAAAAACTGCTGCAACTTGAAAAAGACCTATGCAAGGCCCATTGAGCTTTTACTGCACATCCCTCGGCAAAGTGCAAGAAGATAGTGCACGCCTTACAGCAAGAAATTGACTCCATTCTTCAGGAGCAGATGGCCAAGTCTATGCTTTTTTACAGGTACAGACTACATAGATTTGGAAACAAGTCAGACCAGCTTCTCTCTAGCCTTCTAAAGGTGGGAGGTGGATAACAGCCAGTATGGGCTCTTCGGGATGCTGAGGGCCAGATAAGGAACACCAAACCACAGATGGAAGAGAACTTCCAAGATTTTTACCATACCTTATACCAGGCAGAACAGGGCTCAACTGTGGGGGTGCAAAGGTTCCTAGAGTGGCTAGCACCACCATGTTTGACGATGGAGCAGAAGGAGATACTCAATGCCCCAATCATGGGTTTGGAGGTGGTGCAGGTGATAAAAGGCCTTAAGTCCTGTAAGGCACCAGGGCCAGATGATTTCCGTGGAGAATTTTATAAATGAATGGCGGTCGACGTAGCAGGCTCTCTCGCAGCCTACTACACCGATTTAGTGTAGTGTCACTGTATTCCTTACAAACCTAATAGAGCTGTGATAACTGTTCTCCCTAAACCCGGACACGACCCCTTGGTATCTGGATCATATTGTCCAATTTCACTTCTCAATGTTGATATTAAAATGCTCACTAAGATTATGTGGACCACCTCTCCCAGTTTATGCCACAGCTGGTTCATGAGTCACAAGTGAGATTTATACAGGGCTGATATGTTATTAAAAACATGCTGTGCATCATTGCATCCATATACGTGGGCCAACGAATATATGGATGCCCCTGCCCTTCTAGTGAGTTTTGATGCAGAGAAGGCCTTTGACCATGTTAATTGGGATTACTTATACTTAGCCTTGGAAACCATGGGGGTCAGCGGCTTTTTCTTAGACCTGATGAGGCTTCTTTACTCTGATCCCTCACCACAGATTTTCCACTTAGAAGGGGACCATGGCAGGGATGCCTGCTCTCTTCACTTCTTTTTGTACTTACATTGGAATCCCTGCTGATGCATATTTGCCATCACCCAGATCTGGCAGGTGCGCGCATTGGTCATGCGGGATTTCGAATATCAGCATTTGCGGATGACGTCCTGGTATACCTCATTCAACCTCGGCACACTCTTCCAGTTCTTCCACATCTGTTTGAGGAGTTTGGAGCCTTCTCAGGCCTCAAGTTGAACCTGAATAAATCTGAGGCTCTACCTCTGCAACCAGCACTTCAGACTAAGTGGGAGGGTGAGTTTTCCTTAAAGTGGGCCAGTGGATCATTTAAATATTTTGGAATATGGCTGCTGGCAAATCTCTCCCAACTCTATGGCTTAAATATTGACCTTACTTCCAGACTTGGATTGCCAAGTGGCTAGATCTCACCCTATCTGTGGGAAGCCATATAGCTCTTTTTAAAATAGTGCTTTTCTCCAAATGATTGTATTCTTCTGCACTGGTGTGATCTTCCTAAATTGGAAAGGGCTGTAAATACCCTTCTATGGAAATGGAGACGACCGCGAATATGCCTCAACATTCTGCAGCAACTATGGGAAAGGGGAGACTTGGGGTATCAGGTGTTAGATGGTATAATATTGCCTGTCTGCTATGCAACTGGTTGAGCGGAACCCAAGACTACACACTGCCCTTCATCGAAAAAGAGGTGGTTGTCCCACTGTCGCTTTGCTTTATATTACATGCTCCTACTCAACTTTTGAATGCAGGGGTGCGTTCCCATGTTATCATCTCCTCGATGCGGCGGATGTGACAGATAGTGTTACTGCTGCCACTGTAACCCTGCAGCAACTCCATTCCTCCCACTGTGCGGGAATGGGTCTTTTCATCCAGGTATGGAGGATGGAACCTACCATTGGGAAACACAGGGAATACAAGGTGGTCGGTGAGGACAGACAATTGATAGGCTTTGCAGAGCTGCAAATACGGTATGATCTTATGACCCAAGATGCCTTCCACTACAGTCAGGTTTGTAGCTACCCTTCAGAGCCTTAATCCTCAGGACCGGGTCTTGAAGGGTGTGGTGTGTTCCCACGTGGAAGAACTTCTCTACAAGGGAACTACAGAGCGAGCTCGGATACTGACCCTCCATTGAGAACTGGGAGAGGCACCTACAGAGACGGTACTGGCAGCAGCTGGGTATAACTTTAGAGGGGACAGATATTATTGAAGTCCTTCAGAATATTCCACAAGCTACTTGTTTCATGGAGTTTCGTAATGTGCAATATAAATTATTGAGAAGAACTCACTTTGCCCTTCATTGGGCTTTCGAGTGGGGTGCAGTCTGTCCCCAAACTGTCCTCTGTGATAAAACCTGAGCAACATTGGGACATATGTTTTAGACCTGCCCCCAGATCAGAGTGTTCTGGGAATCTATCTATCAATATTTAGTCTGCCTACTTGGAAGGTTTACAACCTTGACGCCGCAGGTTGTATTGCTTGGATTGATGTGAAAAGTTGAGGGTGTACCAGGTCCGTAGCATAGTTGGTTAGGATGGACTTTACTCCTTGCCTGCTGAGTCCTACTTTGTGACTGGCTGTCTTCAACTGGGCCCAAGTTCCAGGTGTGGCAGAAAGAGCTGCACGCACTTATGACTCTAGAATAGGAAGGAGTCAACAAAGTGAGCAATTTCTTGTGGATTGGGACCCTTACCTACAGAACCTCTTCCTGCAAGAGAGAAGCCAGACGCTCAATGTTCTGTAAAGGTGATGCAGGATGGACTAGTCCTATGAATGCGGTGCCAGCCACTGTCAGGGCCCCGGAAACAGGAGAGTAGTTAGGAAGGGGTGTGAACAGGGAAGGGATGGGGGAGGAGGCACTAGTGTGAATGAAGGGGCAGTGTATATATAGCACTAAATGAGAGGTTAGATATGATTGCAATCTCAGAGACATGGTGGAAGGAAGATAACCAGTGGGACATTGTGATACCTAGATACAAACTATATCGTAATGATAGAACTGATCAAATTGGTGGAGGGGTTGCGCTCTATGTTAGAGAGGGCATTGAGTCAGAAAGGATTAAAGTTTTGCAGGAAACAAAATTTGCTGTAGAATCTCTATGGATTGAAATTCCATGTATGAAGGGGAAGGTGATGGCAGTGAGGGTGTACTATCGACCGCCTGGCCAGAATGAACAAATCGATGATGAAATGCTCAAAGAAATCAAGGAAGCTAACAAAAGTCACAGCAGAGTAGTAGTGATTTCAATTACCCCGGTATCGACTGGGTCAGTGTTACGGCAGGACATGCTAGGGAGATAAAGTTTCTAGATGAAATAAATGACTGCTTCCTGGAGCAGCTGGTTCATGAACCGACCAGAGGGGAAGCCATACTGGACCTAGTCCTTAGTGGAACACCAGATCTGGTGCAAGAGACCACTTGGCAATAGTGATCATAGCATGATCGTGTTTGATTTAATTAGTGGAGGAGGGATAGTAAAGAAATGCACAGTACTACCTTTTAACTTTCGAAAGGGAGACTATGATAAAATGAGGAATATAGTTAAGAAAAAACTAAAAGGAGCGGTTGCAAAGGTTAAAGACTTACATCAAGCTTGGGTGTTGTTTAAAAATACTATCCTGGAAGCCCAGACCAGCTGTATTCCACGCATTAAGAAAGGTGGAAGAAAGTCCAAAAAACTGCCAGCATGGTTTAAAGGTGAGGTCAGAGAGGCTGTTGCTGCCAAAAAAGCATCTTTCAGGAAATGGAAAAAAAAGCCAAACGACAAAAACTGGAAACAGCACAAGCACTGGCAAGTTAAATGCAAAGCATTGATAAGGCAGGCAAAGCGAGAATTTGAGAAGGAACTTGCTACGGAAGCAAAAATACGAAATAAAGACTTTTTCAAGTACATTCGTAGCAAAAGGCCTGTGAGAGAGTCAATTGGACCATTAGATGACAGAGGGGTAAAAGGGGCAGTAAGAGGAGACAAGGCTATAGCGGAGAGATTGAATGAATTCTTTGCTTTGGTCTTTACTGAGTAAGATGTAGGGATGTTACCCAAGACTGAAGTGGTATTTAAAGGTGATACTGCAGAGGAATTGAGAGAAATATCGCTACACCGGGAAGATGTATTACAACTATTGATAAACTGAATAGTAGCAAATCACCTGGACCAGATGGTATACATCGAAGAGTGTTGAAAGAACTGAAATATGAGATTGCAGACCTGCTTTTAGTAACCTGTGAACTTTCATTAAAATCATCTGTAAAACCAGACGATTGGAGGGTTGCCAATGTCATGCTAATTTTTAAAAAGGGTTCCAGGGGTGATCCGGGAAATTACAGACCTGTGAGCCTGACGTTGGTACCGAGGAAGATGGTAGAAACCATCATAAAGAACAAAATTACACAGCATGTAGATAGTCATGGCCTAATGGGAGACAGCCAACATGGCTTTAGACAAGGAAGATCTTGTCTTACTAATCTGATATGTTTTTTGAAGGTGTGAATAAACAGGTAGACAAAGGTGAGTCAGTTGATATAGTGTATCTGGACTTTCAGAAAGCCTTTGACAAGGTCCCTCATCGGAGACTTTTGGCAAACTAAAAAGTCATGGGATAGGAGGCAATGTACTATTGTGGCTCGTGAACTGGTTAAAAGATAGAAAGCAGAGGGTAGGGCTAAATGGCCAATTTACCCAATGGAAAAAGGTGAATAGTGGAGTACCCCAGGAATCTGTACTGGGTCCGCTACTTTTTGACATATTCATAAATGACCTGGAAAAGGGAATAACAAGTGAGGTTATCACATTTGCAGATGACACAAAACTGTTTAAAGTTGTTAAAACCCAAGAGGACTGTAGAAAACTGCAGGAGGATCTGGATAAATTGGAAGACTGGGCATCCAAATGGCAGATGAAATTTAATGTGGACAAGTGCAAAGTTATGCACCTAGGGAAGAACAACCCACACTATGGTTACATGATGCAAGGTTCCACATTGGGAACCACCACCCAGGAAAAAGATTTAGGCATCATCGTGGATAACATGTTAAAACCCTCTGCCTAGTGTGTAGCGGCGGCCAAGAAAGCAAATAGAATGCTAGGTATCATAAGGAAAGGAATGGAAAATAAAACAAAGAATATTATAATGCCTCTGTATCGTTCCATGGTACGACCGCACCTTGAATATTGTGTGCAATTCTGGTAGCCGTATCTTAAAAAGGATATAGCGTTATTAGAAAAGGTACAGAGAAGAGCCACCAAAATGGTAAAGGGGATGGAAGGCTACTCCTATGAAGAGAGGCTACAAAGGTTAGGGCTCTTCAACCTGGAAAAGAGACGGCTGAGGGTAGATATGATAGAGGTCTATAAATTAATGAATGGAGTGGAACGGGTAAACGTAGATCGATTGTTTAAGCTATCAGAATATAGAAAGACTAGGGGACATGTACTAAAGGTACAGGGTAAACTATTTAAGACAAATAAGAGAAAATATTTTTTTCACTCAACGTGTAATCAAACTCTGGAATTTGTTACCGGAGGATGTAGTAAGAGCTGTTAGTGTAGCTGGGTTTAAAAAAAGGTTTGGACAGGTTCCTGGAGAAAAGGTCCATATAAACCATTATTAAAAAGGGACCCAGGATATCAATGCTTGACCCAGTACAAGCATTGTGGAACCTGTGTCTTTTGGGGATACTTCTAGGTACGTATGACCTAGGTTGGCCACTGTTGGAAACAGGATACTGGGCTTGATGGACCTTGGTCTGACCCAGTATGGCATATCTTATGTTCTTATGTTCTATGAAACTACTCAGGCCCAGGCTGAATGGATGGGTCAATATATAGTAACTCTCCATCTCATCACCAATCGTATAATGACAGAGTTGAAGAGATAACCAGGAACTATTCAAAGTGACACTAGACCCAAATAGGCATGTATAGTTACTAGACTGGGAGGCACTGTGACCTCATGTTTGGACACATAAGTTCCTTTCTTATTTTGGGCCTCCGCCCTCTAAATGTAACATGTCTACTGTGTATAATTTTCTTTTACTTTGTTGCAAATCCATTTTGGACATAAAGAGTTAGAGTAGGTAGAAGTGGCACATCATTATGCCACATAGTACTACTGTTCATTGTCTATTGTAATACAATTTTAGTGCAGTCATGGAATACTTTGAGGACTTACCCTGTACAAGACTTGAATAATCTATGTATAATGTTTTGGTTAAGTGATACTTATAAAATAAGGAGGTATTGTGTGTGTGTGGGGGGGGGGAGGGGGTTGGGATAAAAACAAGAAAATGTGTAATTGTTATTTTGGCATGTGCCAGTGTGTGTAAGTGTCACCACACCATGGCGATGTTATATCTTGGTTTGCAATAAAGACATTTTTCCTAAAACAAACCCTGGTGGCCCAGTGGCCCCAAACTCCCCTCCCGGTACCTTTACAAAAGAGAAGGAGTGTTGCCCATGCGCTCCTACTCCTGTGCTACCATCTTGAAAAATGACAGCACCTGGCCCCATTTAGTACATCCTGGGATGCACCAGGTGGGGTCAGACTGCCATATAAGGTAGAAAATGCCTTATATGGCAGTTTGAACCCCCTGTGGTGCTTCCCAGGATGCATTGCATGGGGCCAGGTGCTGCCATTTTTCAAGATGGCGGCACAGGAGTGTGTGGGCAGTGCTCCTGCTCCTTTGTAAAGTACCAGGAAGTGGGAGGGGTGGGGATCAGGGCCACTGGGCCACCAGGGATTTGCTTTCTTTTGGGGGCACTGGCCCCTCGACAGTATTTTGATTGCATCAGGGGCTCTCCCCAATACCTGGATCTTCTGAGGGGAAGTTTGACACCACCTCAGATGATCCAGGCATCAGGGAAAGCCCCTGATGTCATCAAAATATTGTTGTGTTGGATATGCAAATTAGCCACCTGGTGTCTCTGTTTCATTGGGAGAGCATACCAAACTTGCGCCGACTTCTGTGCGCATGTGTTTGCCTTGCTCTCTCAGTTTAACGTGTGGCTAATTTGCATATATGCCCCTTTCTGCATGCCGGCACTGAAGTCACGTTCTATCAATGAGCTGCATAGAGGTGTACAGAGTTGCTAGTGTGCAACTTCAGAGCTGACTTTCTGCATCGGCCCATTGCTACTTTTTCCCCTCTCTGTGCCTTGTGGTCGTCATGCATGGTTGTGTTCTTTGCCCTTCTTCTGTTGACTTGGGTAGTTCATGCCACCCTTCTTTCCATGTTGCTCTGTGAGCAATGTCCTACATGTGTTTGATTTATTTTGCCAGTCTTCCTCCTCCTCTTACTTTGCAATATTCTGGGTGCCTTAAGGTCTTCCTTCTATTACTTTCAACTTCCCTTTATGCCTTGAGAGTTTATTTCCTCTCTTCTTGCTGTGTTGCTCTGCAAACACTGTGTTGGTAGGTCAGTGCTGTCTTCCTCTTTTTTCCTGTTTTGCAATTTTCTTGGTAGCTAGTTGCACTGTTTTTGCTGCCTCAACCCTTTAGTACTGGCCAGGTTGTTATTCCCGCACTATTGATTCATAGTTCCCTCACTTATAGGACACAAATTTTCCTTGTCATTTAAACGTGCCTTATGAAGAGATGCCAGAGATTCTGTTTGACTGAAGTCCTTGGTGCCTTCAGGCATTCCTGTTTGGGCGGTAGGACCTTCCAGTCTGTCTTGCTGCTGTGTTGGCCCTTCTGGGTTCCCTCAACCAGTGCTGTCCATGTCCTTTGACCCTGCCACTGATTTTTGGGGTCTTCACCACCAATCATCATCTGCTCCGTCCCTCATTATCTGATTCTACACAGTCCTTGAAGTCTTTCCCCAGCCCAAGGGGTCTTCATCTAGGTCCCTATGCTGGGACAGAAGTCCTCGGTGGCAGGACTCTTAAGTTGCAGGCACACAGCTTAAGAACATAAGAACATGAGCCTTGCCATACGGGATCAGATCAAAGGTCCATCGAGTCTAATATTCTGTTTCAAAGAGTGGCCAGTTGATGTCATAAATACCTGGCAGGATCCCAGAAGGCTGACAGATTCCATGCTGCTTATCCCAGGGATAAGCAGCATGGATCTCCCCAAATCTACCTTAGTAATGGTTTATGGCCTTTTCTTCCAGGAACTTGCCCAAGCTTTTTAACTCAGCTACATTAATAGCATATACCAAATTCTCTGGAAATGAATTTCAGAGTTTAATTATGCCCTGAGTGAAAAATATTTTTTTCTGATTTGTCTTAAATGGACTACTTAGTAGATTCATTGCGTATCCCCTAGTCCTTGTACTGCCATTCCACTCATTATTTTATAGACCTCTATCATGTCTTCTCTCACCTGTCTCTTCTCTAAGCTTCAAAAACCCCAGCCTCTTTAGCCTTTTCTCAGAGGTGTATCATTCTATCTCATTTATCATTTTGTTCACCCTTCTCTGTACTTTTTACAATTCCTCTGTCTTTTTTGATGTGGTGACAAGAATTGCACACAGTATTCAGTGTGGACACATCATAGAGCAATACAGAGGCATTTTGTGATATCCTTTTTTTTTTCTGCATACATTCTATTTGCATTGTTGTCTGCTGCTGCACACTGAGCAGAGGATTTCAATGATGCCTAGATCTTTTTCCTGGATGATAACACCTAATGTGAACTCTCGCATCATGTAGCTATAGTTTGGGTTGTTCTTCTCTATGTCTATATTAAATTTCATTTGCTATTTGGATGCTCAGTCTCCCGGTTTCTGAAGGTCCTCTTGCAATTTCTCACAATCCCCTTGTGATTTAACAATTTTGAATAATTTTGTATCATCTGCAAATTTGATCATCTCATTACTTGTTTTCATTTCTAGGTCATTTATAACTATGTTAAAAATTAGTGGGCCCAGTACCAGATCCCTGGGACACTCTGCTATTACCTTTCTCCATTGAGCAAATTGACCATGTAGTCCTACTTTCTGTTTTCTATCTTTTAACCATTTCCCAATCCCAACAGCACATTGCCACCTATCGCATAACTGATTTCCTCAAGAGTCTCACAACCTCACAAAGGGGAACAAATAAAGATTTTCTCAATCTCATTTACTATGTTGTGTCCCTCATGAGGGACTTTGTGAAATGCTTTCTGACAATCTGATAAACTATTAAATGATTCTCCTTGGCAGACCTCACCCCCACTCCTGCTTCTTGGGTTCTTCCAGCCTATGTTAGTGCTGTGTTGGCTCTCCAAGTGTTTTAAGGCCTACCAGTCTGTTTTGCTGCTGTGTTGGTACTCTTCCAGTTTTTTAGAGCCTTCCATACAATATGGGTGCCATACTAGCCCTCTTCTAATGTTCCTGCACCTTCCACTCAATATCATTGCTGCTTTAACCTACTCAAGTTGCCGTGGGGTCATCTGGAGAGTACGGTTACTACTTTACCGCTCTGCCATAGAGATGTCCAGTCAATGTTGGTGCTATTTCACTACTTTCAAATTGCATTCATGCTCTCATGGCAGATTTGGTGTTTCTTTGCAGTCTTTCACTACCTTGATGTGTTCTTTCCATTATTTGTGCTGCTTTGTCCTTTTGATGGTGTCATGTAAGCTTCCTGCCACAGTTAGAGCCCTTTGCCCTTCTTCTGATGCCCTGGGCTATTTGTGGTTCTCTTTATAGCTTCTGTGCTTTTGCCTCTGTTACAAGTGCCTGTGCATAAGTTTCAAGCAGGTTAGATAGAAAGGAATGAAAAGCTCCACTGTTACAAGTCTATGCAGCAAGCAATTTTAGAATGTATGGGGACAAATGGAATGAATGATTTGGGGTATGAAGGTTAACAGAATGGGGAACAAATATGAATGCTAAATGACACAAAATGCTTTGTATACACATCCCTAGTAAGGACTGTGCTGAGTCAGGATCTTGTCACTGATGCTTTGATACAGTAGACTGCTCTGGGGCCAACTAGTCAAGACTGCACTTGTGAAATACAGGTTAAGGAATTTCCACGCTGATGTGTCTGCTCATCCCTTTTGGAAGAAGTTAAAGATGGTGTCTTCTCTTCATCCTGTGCAAGCACTTGGATGTCTCAACTTTGGGCCTGTAAACTTCCAAGGAACCATATGCCAAGTTGGGTGGGAAATGGAGGTTGTGACTGAACTGTTGAAGTCACAGTGCTGGGAGGTGAATTTGCTGAATCAGTTGATCACTTTACAAGGGGGGGTGGGGGAGACAGCTTCTGTACTAAGAGCCTCTTAACAGCTTTATAGTGGATGTGAAGCCAGTTGAGACCATTCATTCAGGCAGCGTGAGACATGTGAGTGCAATTCTTGCCTTCAACTAGACTGTGCTTGGAGCGCAAGCAAATTAAACACCTAGAATGAATGTCAAAATTCTGGCTTTTTCTGCTGTTCTATGGGCAGGGATGGAACCCTGACTTCAGTGTCATGATGAAAAATAAAAATTATTAACCGTTTTTTTGGAAAGAAAGAAAAGTGGATACAATGAAAAAACAACTTTGAAAGAGACATAGTAACATAGTAAATGACGCAGATAAAGACCAGCATGGTCCATCTGGTCTGCCCAGCAAGATGGCAAGAGTAGGTGCACCTGTTGCTCTGTGCAGGCCACCCCTCCCCATGTCTTTGTTTAGGGGTGAACCCACTACTCCATGTAGGACACCCCTATTTGTTGAGATGTTAGATGGTTCAGTTTATTTTGTTTTTATCCTGTTGCTGTAAAGGGATCCACTGTGTTTGTCCCATGCCGTTTTGAATTCCGTCACCGTATTTGCCCCCACCACTTCTATCTGGAGGGCATTCCAAGCATCCACCACACTTTCGGTGGAAAAATATTTCCTGACATTCCTTTCAATTTACCACCTTGCAGCTTCATGTTATGCCCTCTAGTTTTACAGCTTCCCCGTCTTTGGAAGAGGTTTGTTTGTTCATTATTTCTCTTTAAGTATTTGAAGGTCTGAATCATATCTCCCCTGTCCCTCCTCTCCTCCAAAGTGTACATATTTAGGTCTTCAAGTCTCTTCTCATAAGGCTTCTGACGCAGGCTCCAAATCATTTTGGTCACCTTCCTCTGAACAATTTTCAGTCTTTTTACATCTTTTGCACGGAATAAGTAAAAGCCTCAAAAAGCACGTGAGTGGGCCTCGCTTTTGTCTTTGTTTGCAGAGCAGAAGAAACCAAAATTACTGCTATGCACAGGAAGGGTTGTAGATGTTCAGAACTTTATACTGTTTAGAGCAGTTCCATCCTGTCAATGTGCTATGATGTCACTAGTTGTGTGTCTGATTTAATCCCGCTGTCTATGAAAAACATCTGCTTGTGTGATAACATCAAAATTAAAAAATTAAAAAGCCAAACAGTGAGGAGGAGAAAAGGCTGGAGGAAAGAGGATAAACTGGGAAAATTAAAGAAGACATGATCAGTGAAAGAGTGAGTATGTGGTGTGGATGGACTAGGTTAGGGGAGAGAGAGAATTAAAGACTAGCTGGAGGAATGTGTGCTCTGCATTGGTTGGGCTGAGATGGAGGCAAGGAAGGGAGAGAGACTGGTGAGACTTCATAGTTCCATATCTCTTCTTTTGGCCAAAGGTTCTCTCCCTGTCTAGGCCACCTGCTTTGCTCTGAACATTGACATGACCATGTCAATGGCCTGCTTTGCCTTAACTTTATGCCGTGAAGATGAGAAGACACGGACAAAATTAGGGGTGCTGAACTCCACGCAAAGCGTTCTGAAAAGCTGATTCCTATGTGGATAAGCAACTGCTTTCTTGACTAAATTTCAGGAGTGGTTAGCCCAATAACAAGATATCACCTTACGTTTTTTTGTTTGTTATTTATTTCTATGTATTCAGGTAGGCTGGCATGGCAACCATACTGCTTTATTATTTATTTTATATATTCTTGGAGACTATAGTTTAGTCATTTGTAATAAAGTTCATGGTACCTGGAATATATGGCAGCAGTTTCTTTTCCATAGTTCAGGCTGTGGAAGGAGGCTGGATGCTGTAGGTAGGCTTCCGCGCTAGGGTTTCCCACTTCTAGGGCCCGTGCTGGTGGCCTCTCTGGGGCAGGCAGAAAAGAGGAAGTTGCTGAACTGGCAGAAGGTCCTGAAGGAGGAGGTGTGACGGGATTAAAGGAGCAGTTTGGACTGGGCAGCGAGATTCCCAGACCCAGGGTCCTAACCTCCAGTTCTTCACCCAGTGTAGAGTCACAGGGCCCTGAGAGTCGTACCTGTGTACAGCCTGGTGGGGAGGACAGTAAAACAGAAGGAAAGTAGTGACCAATCTCTGATAATAATAATGGAAATGATATATCCTATTATGAATGTTTACTGCTAGGATTATAAATTTTGTAAACATGTTCTATTTGAGAAACCAACAGCATGGTACAGGTTAGTGATTTTTTATGGTTCTGTCTCCTGGTGACCCAGCTGCCTCTGGGTTTTCTTGGCAGTGTATCACCAGAGGTAGATTGCCAGGACTTTTCTTCCAAGGCAATGGAGGGTAAAGTGACTTGCCCAAGGTCACAAGGCGTGCCAGTGGGAACTGAATCCTTGATCTTCTGGGTAATAGGCAGTTGCTCTAACCACTAGGCTACTCCTCCACAATTAGTTAATGGCATCTTTATTAAATAATGCTCACCCTCATAATACAGAGTCTGAGGAGTGTGTGTCGCAACTCACTCTGCTGAGTCAATGAGGCATAATTGTATCTTCCCCTTCTGGAGTACATAGAGGAGTAGCCTAGTGGTTAGAACACAGGCTTTATAACCAGGTGACCAGGGTTCAGTTCTCACTAGCACTCCTTGTAGCCCTGGGCAAGTCACTTAACTCTCCATTTCCTTGTAAGAAAGGCCTGGTAATCTACTTCTGGTCACACTGCCAAGAAAACCTAGGAGTTGCCAGGAGTCAGCATTGACTCAAAGGTGCATGTTTCATTGCCTCTCACCCTGAGGAGTGATTTGTTACTTTATGTATATAAAGGAGACTTCATAATAAGATTACTAGAGAAACAGGTAGTGGCAATAAATTGGTGAGTTGTTACTTAGAGGAAACTAGCTAGTACTTGTTCTTCAATGAGGAAGGAATAAGGTTTCCAAGGCGGGGAATTAAAGAATGACATGGAGAAAGGAGCACATATGACTTACCTTTTTTAGTATTCTCTGCCTCCTCCTTATTTTCAGAGTTCTCTGTGCTCCTTTTGCCCCGAGTCTGTCGCTGTCTGTATGGGGTTAGGAGAGAGACTATAAAGACAACGGAAAGTGGTCATTATTTTTATTTTTCTATATTCAGCCTCTGACCCCAAGAGAAAGTAGGAAGAGAGGGGGCATCTTCCTTGGGATATAAGAAGTTTTCCAACTGTCCAGATGCTTTGACCCCTTTCTGCTTTTTGCTGGGGATTCTCAATAAGAATTCATTAAGTGAAAAAAGATTTTTACTAGCAGGATTATGTTTGATGGGGGTTGGTGGGAAGGGAATTATTAAAGGAGGGTGGTGAATACCTTGGATGGCTAAAAGCAGCCAAAATACAGACTAGAGCTATAAGAAGAGTGGCAGTAGTGACAAATAGGGCCAGTGGAAAGTTATTAGATGCCCTCCGCAAATCTTTAATCTTGTGCCTCTCACAATTAGCTTTTAAACCTCTAGCACTCCCTTCCCCCAAGATTTTGATAATTAAACTCAATCATAATCATCTCAACACCATCCCTTCCAGAAAATCCTATAAAAACACATATTTTGACATCATACTTTTGAATATTAAACTTTGTTTTGTAAATATATACATGAGGGAGATTTTCAATAGCTACTGATAAGTATAAGTGGACTATTTGCAAATTGCCCATTCTTCCTAGGGATAAAATAAGCACCGAGGAGTCTGAGTTTGTGTGGCTGTTAGGATCCATTGTTTTGCTTTGACAGTAGCTGCTCTTTGCTGCTTCCCCCTCCCCACCAGAAGCTGCGGCCCTAGGCGACCACCTAGTTTGCCTAGTGGTCGGCCCGGCCCTGGTGACAACTTTGGGTGGAGGATGATGAGTCCTTTGAACAGGCTACATGGGAATGGAACAGAAAATGTACATAGAGAGGGTATAACCCTGTGGACAGAAAGGTGACCCCATTCACTACTCACCTCTTATTATTCATGCCATTTTCTCGGAAACCTTTAGCAAAAGGATTGGTCTGAATCTTTAATTGAGTGATCTGCAATAGGGGAAAAGAAGGATTTTAGTCTTCAGAATCCCAAAATTTCCAGTATAGATACTGTGATGATAGATAGCTGGACTCGGGGATTGGTGGGAGAATGGATAGTGGAATAGATGGAATCTGGGTACATGTAGAAATAATAGCTGTGATAGATGGAGGATGGATGGATATTGGATGCATGGACAGATGATGGTATTTGGATGCATGAAGAGAAATAAAGCATAGTTACTCACCTGTAACAGGTGTTCTCCAGAGACAGCAGGAATCAGTCCTCACATATGGGTGATGTCGGTACCAATGGAGCCCTCACAGAAGCATCCTTCCAGCTTTCAAAGAAAGCCTTTGGGAGATGCCACCACGCATGCGTGGTCCTCATCCCGCCCAAGGGTGCCATCTTGCTCAGTCAGCGACATAGCTAAAAGTCGGCAAAAATAAAAGATGGTAAAGAATCACCTACAGAGAGGGTTGTGAGGACTGATTCCTGCTGTCCCCAGAGAACACCTTTTAAAGGTGAGTAACTACGTTTTCTTCAGGAACAAGCAGAAAGTCAGTCCTCACATATGGGACTCCCCAGCTACAAGCTACCGAAAAGCCCATAGCAAAAAACCACTGTCTCCCTCAAGGGGAGCTGCGAGCAGCAGCAATTGAGTCCATGGCTACAGAATACAGTAGGACCCCTGTGTCCGATGAAAACCAGAACTCCGGTAGCCTGAACACAGAAGGATCAGAGGGTAGGAGTTGCCTATACCCCGAAAAGATTACAGAGCACAGCCTGGCTGAAGGCACTGTCCCGTTGGGACTCCCTTTCCAGGCAGTAATGGGCTGCAAAAGTATTGGCGGAAGACCAGGTGGTGGCCCGGCAGATGTCCACCATCAGGACGGAGCACAGGTTTGCCACCGAGGCCAGCATGGCCCTGACATGGTATGCCATGACACAGCCTTCAAGCAGGAGCCCCACCTGTTCATAGGTGAGGGCAATACTGTCCAGGTAGACAGTGTACGTTTGGTCACTGCCTCCCCCAGACAACTGGGGTCATACGAGAGAAAAGCTGAGAAGCTTTGCGGTGGCTCTGAGTATGTTGGATGTAGAAGGACAAGGCCCTCTTACAGTCCAGAGTGTGAAGGACCATCTCACCCCTACTGGTGTGAGGTCTCGGAAAGAAGGAGGGAAGTATCACTTGAGATGGAAGGACGATACCACCTTCGGAAGGATTTTAGGATGTGTGCAGAGCATCACCCTGTTCATGTAGAACCTGTTATAGGGCATCTCCAACACTAAGGCCTGAAGCTCACCAACTCTGCAAGTGGAGTACGACCAGGAACACCACCTTCTATGAAAGGCATCATAGGTGGCAGGTAGCCAGAGGCTCAAAAGGCGGGCGAGTGAGCTGCCCCAATACCACATTGAGGTTCCAGTTAGTCGCCAGAGGGCGAACCGGGGGCTACGATAAGAGCAGACCCCTTAAGAAGCAGGTCACCAGCGGCTGGACCAAGAGGGGTTTGCCATCCACCGGGTGGAGGTGCGCCGCCAGGGCACTGAGGTGCACCCTGATGGAGTTAGATTTAAACCTGGATTGCGAGAGGTAGAGAAGATACTGTAACACCAGTTGCACCGGGCAGGAGAATGGCTCAGTCCCGTGCTCTGCACACCAAGTTGAAAACCTGCGCCATTTGAGAGCATAAGCTTTCCTAGTGGAAACCTTATGAGAGGCCAGCAGGATCTTCTCTACCTCATCCAAGAGGTTGAAAGAGTCAAGGGTCACCCTTTCAGCAGCCACGCCATCAGTTACAGGGACCCCAAGTTGGGGTGCAGAAGAGAGCCCCCTTCCTTAGACAGGAGCCCTGGAGAGTTCCCCAATGGGATGGGGGTCTCCACCGATAGTCAGAGGAGTAGCGGGAACCATGGTTGCCTTGGCCATCAAGGGGCTGTCAGGATGAGCGAGACCTTGTCTCAGAGGGTCCTGAACAGGGTTTTGGCAATCAGCGGCATGGGAGGGAAGGCATACATGAGGCCCTCCAACCACGAGACGAGGAATGCATCCGCCGCTACCCTGGAGGGATGGGCCTGCCAGGAGCAGAAGCAGGGGAAACTGGTAGTTGACCGGGCTGGCAAAGAGGTCCATCATGGGTTCTCCCCAGAGCTGGAAGAGTCAGTCGGCCACGCTGGGGTCCAGCTGCCACTTGTGCAGCTGGAGGACCCTGCTCAATCTGTTGGCAAGTAGGTTGTTCTGGCCTGGCAAGTATACTGCCCACAGGAGTATACCCTGTCAGACTGCATAGGAGCAGAGGATCACCGCCTCTTGGCAGAGGGCACAAGACCCCGGGCCCCCTTGTTTGTTCACATAGACAACCAGGTGGCGATGTTCTATCTGGACCAACACTGGCTGGTGATGTAGGCGGTGGCAAAAAGCTTGGAGGGCTAAGTATATTGTCTGTAGTTCCAGGAGGTTGATCTGCTGGATGCTTTCATCCTGCGACCAGCTGCCCTGGGTGCGGAGTTCCTCGCAGTGGGCTCCTCAGCCGAGCAGGGAGAGGTGTCCATGGTGAGGACCTTTAAGGGGCTCGGGGCCTGAAAAGGCATCCCTGCCTCGAGATATTGGGGAGTCTGCCACCAGGTCAGAGAATCTGCCAACTGGCGGGTCACTGAGACTTTGTCCCAGAGGCACTTCATGGCCTGTGTCCACTGGTCCTGGAGGCACCACTGTGCAGCCCACATGTGCAGGCAGGCATGTGGGTTGACGTGGACCATGGAGACCATGTTCACGAGTAGTCACAAGAGGAGCCAAGTGGGCACCAAGGAACCGTGCTGTACGTTGAGTGCCAGGGCCCTGAGGCGGTTGACTCAGTCCCCGGGCAGGAAGGGTGTCCAGTCTTTCCCCAATGAACTCCAGACATTGGGTTGGGAGGAGGTGGGACTTGGGGTAGTTTATCACAAACCGCAGATGCTGCAGGACCTGGATGGTGCGTGTGATCGCCTGCTGCACCTCTGAGGCTGTGCCTCCCTTTATCATCTAGTCATCTGGGTAGGGGAAGACAAAGTCCCCCTGGAGGCAGAGGAAGGTGGCCACGATGACCAGGCATTTTGTGAAGACCGTTGGGGCAGAGGCCAAGCTGAAAGGCAGCACTCTGTACTGGTAGTGGGGAGAATGAGGTTGTGGGTGTAAGCATCCTTCAGATCCAAGGAGCATAGCCAATCTCCCTGCTGGAGGTAAGGCAGCAATATTCCAAGGATGAGCATCCTGAACTTCTCTTTCACCAGGAACTTGTTGAGGTTGGGCAGGTCGTGGATGGACCTTAGGCCTCCTGTCCTTTTTGGCATGAGAAAGTCCTGGAGTAGAACCCCTTGTGCTTGAGATGGTGGGGCACTGGTTCCATCGCTTTGTCCTCGAGAAGGCCTGTAAGCTCCTTCAGTAGAAGGTCTTAATGAAGGGGAGACCTGAGGGGCTGTCCCGGAAATTAAGGGGGAGGTGTCTAATTCAGATGGAGGAGATAACCCTCCTTGACCACTCCAAGTGCCCAGGAATCGGTGGTGATGGTTAGCCACCTCTGGGCATAGTGGATCAGATGTCCCCCTGTGGGCTTTTGACATCCTTGGGGTGGAGAGGCTATGCCCAAGGAGTCAAAAGCTCCCCCCTGGCTGGGCCGGGCCAGTGCCTAGGGTTTGGGAGTCTTCTGCTTACGAGGGCCATGCCTATGTCCCTTGGCCTGCTGACCCTGTTGGGGAGCCGGGGAGGCCTGAAAAGGTGGGTAGTTTCTGTAAGCAACCCCTTTCCTCGGGTAGAAGGGCTTTATACCTGAGCCCTTCCATCAGGGAGGGGCAGTGGTCTTCTTAGAGAGCCTGGTCCTCATCATGAACTCGGTCTCCAGCTTGGCAGCTTTGTCGGTCATAGGCTTGCCAAAGAGGTTCTCTACTTGGCATGGGACATCGACCAGTTTGTCGTGAACCCATTGTTCAAGGTCAGATGACTATAGCTAAGCCTGGTGTCAGGCACCGATGCCTGCCACCGCTACTTGAGCCACCAACTCAAATCTGTCACAAGCTGCCCGAGACAAACTTAGAGCACTCACAGAAGCCTTGGCCAGGTTCTTGAACCACTGCAGGGGTTCCTCGGACAGACCAGCTGAGAACTCAGCAAGTTCCTTCGCCAGGTCCCTCAGGTACATGCCCATGTACAGCTGGTAGGTCTGGATGCGGCCAATGAGCATCGAGCCCTGGTAACACTTTCTGCTAGGGCGTCCGAGGTGCGTGCCTCCCTGCCTGGGGGCACTGAGGAGTGTATCTTCTGACTCTTCAGTCGACGCATGGCCGACTCCACCACAATGCAGCTCTGACTTTTGGAAGCCTGGGCTCCGATGAACTCGATACATTGAGTCAAGCCCTTTGCTCACCACCAGCACCGACGCTGGTGTTCCCCACATATGGAGCATCAGCAGTTCCAGGATGGGAGGGATGGGCACCATGAGTGATTCCCTCGGAGGGGCCTCATACTGGAGAATTTCTAACTCATCCACCCGAGGGTCTTCCTCTGATTTAGTCGGGAATGCTAGGGCCTTGGACATGTCCTTGACGAAGTCAAGCAACCCAATGTCCTCCGGTGGAGACCGCTGCCTGGGCTCCGAAGTGGGAGGGTCCAAGGGAACATCGCGGTGATGACTGGTGTTGGGCGACTCCTCATCCTCTGTCTTCCACTCAGAGTAGTCCGTCGAGAACTCGAAGGAAGGATGATCCATGGGACCCAGGGCCAACCCCAGCCATGGCCCTCTGAGACCCTGCAGTCAGCGCCAAGCACACTGGCTGGGGACGATTGCGGTCCCATCGAGCGGGAACTGGATTGAGATCTTGGCTGAGGATCGACTCGAGGCCAGAGGATCTCAAGGATCGGCTCGGCCTCCGGTGACGTCTTTGACATCAAAGCCCGATGGTCGGGGTGGATGAACCCATAGTATCGGACAACAGCTCCCACTGCTGGTTCATCAAGGCAGACAAACTCCGCTCCAGGGCCGCCATTCTGGACTCCAGGCCAGAAGGCTCTGCAACAACAAAAAGTACCTCATTCAACTCTTTGCCAAAGCAATCCGGCTCAGTAATGCTGAAATTGTCACAACATAGCCTCAGAAATAACCATAGGCACTAACAGACTCTGGGCTTATTGCATTGATCTCCCAGACATGTGCCGGTTTAACATCAATGGCTCATGTTGCACAAACAGTATCACGGTGTATTTTAAGCAAATAAACGTATTTGCTTAAAATACACCGTGATACTGTTTGTGCAACATGAGCCATTGATGTTAAACCGGCACATGTCTGGGAGATCAATGCATTAAGCCCAGAGTCTGTTAGCCTCAGAAATAACCATAGGCACTATGTTGTGACAATTTCAGCATTACTGAGCCGGATTGCTTTGGTAAAGAGTTGAATGGGGTACTTTTTGTTGTTGCATAACGATCATTCACGAAGATAGACCCATTTTTTATTTTCAAGAAGGCTCTGCAGCCATCGTCACGGGCACTGAGGGATTTGGGCCCAATGCCAGTTCCCTTGAAGGCGAGTCCTCGATGACGATGGTGTCTGGTGACCAAGGCCGGTCCAAGGTCGAGTCCTTTCGGGTGACCTTTGCGGGCCGCTCCCTCTCCGATCTCTCGGACGAGTGTCTCGGACTGCAGGACCTGGCTTGGGATGTACCCGGCCTGTCGGATCCATCCAAGGATGCCACCTTCAAGGTTTTCTTCTTCTTCTTGGATTCCGTCAAGGGAGACCCCCCTCTTTGAAGAACTATGGCACTGCTCGGGTTTGGAGGGGCCCTCCCGAGATGTTATGGCTTCAGGTGAGGCCCTGGCCTTCGGAGGCACTGGGGACTCGGGGAAAAACGTATCATGCTGCTGCTGACGGCTCTTGAGCGCCTTGGTGGACATCTTTTTGCAGAGACGCATGCTGTCGTGGTCCGGCCAAAGGCAGCGAAGGCATTAGTCGTGTGTGTCGGTCAAAGACATAATTTTAGTACACTGATCACACTTCTTAAAGCCACTGTCAGCCATGGGGAAAAAAGTACCCCAGCGAGGTCAAAGACCTGCCGGGCTGCCAGTTGGAAAACAGGCGCGAAGATGCCAAAAATGAAAATCTACATAAAGGTACCTGTCGATGTCGAGACAGCAAGGTCGGGTGGCAGGAAGAGTACCGGTGCAGTACTGGAGGCGAGTTTGAAACTTAGGAAGAAAAATCAACTTTTTCCGGGGACAAGCCAGACAATGTCTGAAGAGTTCCGCGGAAAAAAGGAGATATAGCAAGATGGCACACTTGGGTGGGAAGAGGACCATGCATGCGTGATGGCATCTCCCAAAGGCTTTCTTTAAAAGCTGGGGGGATGCTTCTGCGAGGGCTCCGTTGGTGCCGATGTCACCCATATGTGAAGACCGACTTCCTGCTTGTTCCTGTTCCCGGAGAATGGATCATTAAGTAATGCATTGAGTTTGGATTCACAGAGAGAGACATTAAGCTGGTATAGAGGAGTAGTCTAATGTTTAGAGCACTGGCTTTGGAGCCAAAAAGCTAAGGGTCCAATTCCCACTAGTACCCCTTGTGGCCTTGTGCAAGTCACGTAACTCTCCATTGCCTCAGAAAAATCCAAGTTATCAATATCCCTGTCTGATGTATGTTACAATATGAACTGATTTGACCAAAATGATAAAGTGGTATAACAAATCTGTTAAATAGATAGAAGAAGACTGGATATGTAGAGTTGTTGAATAGTGGATATACAATATTTGTGGACATATAAAAAGGATGGCCACTGGGATGTATAAAGTTTGGATGTATGTGAAGATGATGGATGGAGTTTGAATGCATAGAAACAGAATACATGTATGATTTAATAGATAGATAGAGACTGAGGAAGGATTCACTGAAATTTCAAAAGGAAGGTGAAATGATGGATAAAGAGGCATATAGAAGAGTGCAATAATGAATAATTGATTGGAATGAAAAATGAGATGGGTAGATTTTCAAATGAATGAGTACAGAGAACAGATGGATAGGTGTATAGGAAATACTTTAGATGGGTAGGTAAATGGACAGACAGATTGGGATGGATAAATTAAGGACGTAGGAGGATGGAAAGATGAAGGCCAGACAATGTGATTGATAAATAAATGTATATATGAAAGGAATATAGAAATAGAATTAGATAATATATAGGACATAGAATCGAGAACTAGACAGAAAGACAACGGAATGGATAGATGGATGACAAGGTTGGTGCAAACCACTAGATAGCATAAGCAAATACCTATCCAGACAGCAAAAGTCAACCTTGTTTGTGCTGTTCCATGCCAAACCTCCCCTCTCTCTTTGACTCTGCTTGCCTCCACACACTTTCTTTCCACATGACTGCCTCTGCTTATTGCCAGTGAGCATGAAAACTATGAGCCAGAACCCAGTCCCCACAGTGGACCTGCCTCTTCTAGCACAGGTTTCCTTTCCAAAAAAAGAAGTTCGTGCAGGAAGAAGGGAGGAGGGAGCCACTGTGAGGCCTGACTCGCAGTCCCCAAACTCATTGATGGAATGTTTGGGGTTGCACCTAGCCATTTAAGGACAGTGATGAGGTGAGTGGATGGGGATGGAGAAGGTAGAAGAGGGAAGGAGTGGAACTGCAGTTGGAAGTGTTAGGAAAAGAATGGAGCTGAGGTGGGGCTCTGGGAGAAGGGATGGCAAATCTTTCCCAGGCCTGATGAAGGAACAGATATAGGAAGGATAGATACATAAGTGATGGAAGTATAGACAGATGATAATGTAAAGGATAGGATGGATGGATAAATAAACAGCACCATGGTTCACTGTTACCCTTTCATTGAATTAAGTTAATACATTTTTGACTAACTTTCAAAGGTTAAAAGCTTTTCCTCAAGTCAGGAGAGTCACAGGTTTTAACCTTTGAAAGTTAGCCAAAATATATTAAATTAGTTCAATAAAAAGGTATCACATTATATTTCTTTTGCTTTATTTTTATTTATTAACCATTAAACCCGAATTAAACCACACTACTTTATCCAGTGGTGAGAAGAACCCACAGTGGAGCAAAGAGATAAATGGATAAATAGATGAGAGAGTTAGATGAAGGAGCAGTATAAGGTGATAGTGGGACAAGTGAATGAATGGACAGATAGACAAGAGGGGCATGTCAGAGACAAAAGGCAAGAGAAGAGACACTTGCGGTTTCATTTTGGTAGGCAGTCACAGTGAGGAAGACGGTCTCAGCGAAGGTGAAGGATGAACATCCAGACCAGTGCCTGCTGTAAACATCATTGGCTTGCACAATGTGAAACCGAGGCTGGTACTTGTGCATGGAGTGAAGAATGATCTGCAAGGAGAGAAAGAGACAGAGTGGGATATGTCTCTGTGGACACAGAGTCTGTAGTGCAGTGCACAAGGTCAAGACATAGAGTGACTGCCCATTATACGGTAAAATGTCCTTCCGTGCCACTGTGTATGATATGAGGTTTCTGAGACACAGGGCAGGCTATTTTAGCAAGAGAAAGATGAGGGATGACAATATGGGAGACTGAGATTGGACTCTTGGGTACTAATTACCAACTATGCTACTATTGTGTACACTTGACACGAGTCACTTTTTCTCCCTGCACCTCAGTTCTATTCATGGTCTGTTGCTAACTCTAACTCTCTGTGTGATTTTGGCATTGCTGATAAATCACAGACAGCTCTCAATGGGACACTAGCCAACAAACCTTTCTTGACCTAGCAGTTGCCTTCCCCAGTCTCTTAATTCTCGGGGACTTTAACATTCATTTCCATGCCCCCTCTAAATCATGCGATTCAACTTTCCTCCAGTTCCACCATAGCTTTGATCAGCTCGTTAATGACCCTACCAATTCAGGGGGCCATACCCTAGACCTGATCCTTACCCAACAGGACACCGTCCCTCACCAGCTAATATTTCTACCCATCCTCTCCCCTGGACTAACCACTCTCTGGTCTATTTCAGGCTTCCTCTTTCAGCTGTCCCCCTTAGCCTTCATCTGGGGCTTATTTATCCCCCCTCTACTCATAGACGCCTGACCCCCAAGGCCAAAGCCCAATTTCTGGCTGCATCTGATCTTCTTCCCACACGTTTCTTCACCCTCCCAGTTAACCAGCAAACTGATCTCTGGGATTCCTTATTGCCCAAACACCTCAATCTTCTTGCACCTGAGCTCCCGATTTCTCATCCTGCATGCTGTTCATTCTCCTGGGGCTTCATCCTGGGCTTCACCTACTCAAATGGCAGGTGAGGGCTGCTGAATAAGCTTGGCATAAATCTAGAGACCCCACACATCTCTCGCAATTCAAAATTAAACACTGCCATTACAGGCGGCAAGTTATAGCTGCTAAGAAGTCCTATTACTCTTCCCTCATCATTGTTTTAGGGAGTAATCCAAAAACTCTGTTTTCAATTGCGGCCTGCCTCTCCACTCATGCTGCCTCCTCTTCATCCCCTACCAATATGGCACTAGAACCATCCTCGGATGACCTCACTAGCACCTTTCTAGAAAAAATCAATATGGCTAGGACAGGCCTGCCTTCTTCCATACTGTTAGTCCCTCCTTCTTCCTTTCCATTGCCATCAAACTAGCGGTCTCACACTTGGTGTAGGTTTGCCTCTCTCAACCTTCCTAGTCTCTCCAAAACCTCTGTCCAGCTCTAAGGCATCTTTCAGCCCTCTTGACCCCATCCCCTCCGACTGGCTCTCTGAGCCCGCCCTGGGCTTTTATGCCCTTCATTCTTTCCAGGTTGAACTCAAGTTTCTCCTCCGGTGCTATTCCCCCCTCTTAGAAAAAGGTGTTAGTCTGCCCCTGGTTAAAGGATCCCAAGTTGGGCCCTGCTGACCCTAGCCATAACTGTCCCATTTCTAACCTCCCCTTCATCGCGAAGCTATCCGAACGCTTCATCTTGCTCCAGCTAGCTAACCACCTGAAACAAACCTCTTCCTTACACCCGAATCAGTCAAGATTCTGGGTACATCCATGGCCAGCCCGTCAACCAAGCAAGCTATGTGGCTGCCTAGGGTGGCTGGCCTTGGCAGTGGCAAGCTATGTGGCTGCCTAGGGTGGCTGGCCTAGAGTGGCAGTGGCATACATGGGTGGCTGTGCCACCCCCCCCCCCCCTCCAGCTGCTGCCATTTCCATTTGGAGTGAGGCGGACAGTGGCAGCGGCAGTATTTCCAAAAGTGGTGACAAAAAGCAGCCGCTTCTGGAAATACTGCCACTGCCCGCTCTCCCTCCCGAGATGGAATCAGCAGCAGCTGGGGAGGGTGGCAACAGCTGGGGGGGCAGCGAAGTCGGGGTTTCTGCTTAGGGCAGCAGAAACCCTTGGGCCAGCTCTGGGTACATCATAGCACCAAAACTGTTGTCATTGTAGTTCTCTGTGACATTCATACCATCCTGGATCAAGGTTCTTCACCTTGGCGATCTCCCTAGACCTGACAGCAGCCTTTGACTTGATAGACCATAACCTCCTTCTGACATGCCTATCTAAAATAGGTCTACGTGGTATGGTTCTTTCCTGGTCTACATCCTTCTTAGACAGTCGGGCCTACCAAGTCCTTCACCGTGGTTCTACTTCTTCCTCTTACTGTTTCCCCCTGCGGGGTTCCTCAAGGATCAACTCTATCTCCATTGCTTTTCAATATCTTCCTTAGTCCCCTGGCCACCATCATACAGTCATTAGGTTTCATATTTTATATGTTCGCAGATGATATTCTCCTCACACACATTGATAGCAACTCCCTAAACCTCTCTAATACTAACTCTGACTTGGATTCCATTTCTTCATGGCTCCATCAGAATGCACTTAAATTAAACCCATCAAAGTAAACCCACATCCATGGAGTGGAGGAGTAGCTTAATGGTTAGAGCACTCGCTTGGGAACCAACAGACCAGCATTCAATTCTCACTAGTACTCCTTGTGGGCTTGGGCAAGTCACTTAACCCTCTATTGCCTCAGAAAAATCCAAGTTATCAATTTCCTTGTATAATGTAAATTACCAAGTTTAGGTTACAATGTAAACAGCTTTGACTAAAATGATAAAGCAGTATAAAAAAACATAGCCACCTAGTTCACCAGTTCTAAATCTACCCCTACATTGATGCTGCTTCATTCCTCCTTTAAGTATCTCAAAGGAGGAATGAAGCAGCACCAGTGTAGGGTCTATCTGGACTCAGAGCTCAGTTTCTCACCACACATTAGCTATCTCACTAGGTCCTCCTTTGTGGCTTTACGTTGGATTCATGCTCTTAAACACTTCTTTGATGAGGCCCCCTTAACCACTCTTCTGCTTTGCACTATCTCAAAACTTGATTACTGCAATATCATTTTCTCCAGTCTCCCCCATCATCAAGTAAAGCGTATCCATTCTATTCAAAACATGGCCATTCATGTACTCACCTGTGCTAGAAAATACAATCATGTTACTACCCCCTATTCATCCAGCACCATTGGCTCCCTATTCCCCAAAGCATTCATTTCAAGATCCTTAACCTTGCTCATAAGTCCTTATACAACCAAGCACTGCAGTATCTTTCATCGCTAACCATCCCTTATGTTCCTCAGCGGTGCTTATGCTCCCTTCAAGATAACCTCCCTCCCCCCCCACCCCCACACCATGCAAATGTATGAATCGACTCGCCGTTTGGCCTTTTTCTTCACAGACCCTACCTCTGGAACTGCCTCTCTTCCTAGATATGCCTGGAAGCATCCTTCCCCCAAATTTAAATCCTTTTAAAGACCTTTCTGTTCACCCAAGCTTTTGGCAAGAACATTTCTTAGGACGCTGCATTGACTGTTTGCCCTCAGTTCAGGATGGCTTTTTCCCTTCCCTTCCCTTTCCCTGTGCACTGCTTTTCTGTTTTTGAATGAATTTCACTTTCTCTCCTATTCCTCTCCTCTTGAGTTTTTATTTTATTTATCTATATTTTTTTTCTGTTTTACTTATTGTGAACCGTTCTGCCTCCCAGTAGCCAAGGGCAGTATATCAAGTCTAATAAACAATAATAATAACGACAGTGATAATCTGTTAAGAAGACCTTACGTGTCCCAGCTGGTCCAGTGTGTTGTTGGTGAGCTTGACCTTGTGGAAGGAGATAGGCTGCCTCATCCAGTGTGCCCCGGGAGCAGGGGAATCTGGGTGGATGTAGACACGGTCTGGAAGAGGCGGCTCGGCCTTGCCACTGGGCTCCCAGCGTTTGTCCTGCCACTTGTAGCGGGTGCTGTCTACAGGTATGATGTCCAGCAGCATCACATACCTTGTGTCTGGATCTAAACCAGACACGTTGATCTTGCATTGAGGGAACATCCGTCTAATTGGGGGGGGGGGGGGGGGGGTGACAGACAAATAGGAAGAGGGAGATAGTAAGGTGGAAGGAAGAAAAATGGACAGACAGAGATAGATGATGGTGGGGGCAGAACATATAATTTAATATGTATGGAAAAAAAATTTTTACACTTCCATTTTGGTGCTTCCAGCATCCGAATCAACTTCTTGATGCTGTGTATGCGTTTCCACTTCATCTTCCTATCAGGCATGGGCTACCTCTTTTCTGCTAGCCTCAGTATGGACTATGTAGAGGTCTGCTTGTAAAGGGATTTCTTAAACTCCCCCCCCCCACACCTCTTCCTGCAGCACATGGGCTCTACAGGGATACCTTACCTATAAGGCACAAATTATACAGTGCTCCATACCCTCCGCCCCCAACTCAAGATTCTCACCTCCCAGACTTGGTAATGATCATCTCTGTGCCAATGGCACTGAATTGCTTCCAGAGCTCCTTGTTTTCCAGCATCACCTTCACATCCCCAGAGATCCCTCGTTGAGGACCTTCCAGCACTGGGAAGAGGGGCTCAAACCTTGGGCCAGGGCCCAGTGGGTCTATGTAAAAATAATAATCTCATCACATCCTTAAAAGATTAGTCCTGTAACGAGAGACTGAGCTGCAACATTATTCACAATATTGTACAGACTCTCTAGTGATATGAGCATGGGAGAGAACACATCCTGAGCACTGCATTCTGTTGTCATGGAAATAACAGTATAAGAAAGGATTTTTTTAAAACTAGGGAACTAAAATGATGTAGGATTTGACAGGAAGTTGCATGCACTACATCAGAGAGATCAGGTAGGGGAGGGGGCTCTCCCAGATAGTTAATGGAATACACAGAATGTCTCTCAAATGGCAGGATGCAGCCTACAGGCACCTCTTTAGCAAGTGAATGAGCTCCTACTGGCCCAGACAGGTTCTTATTTGCCAGTGGCGTGTCTCCATCTTTTGGCCACAAAGGAGGTAATTTTATAAAAAGCTTTTTTTCACGTGTAAAGCATGTTTTTACACATAGAAAGTAGCTCTTATTCATTGCGCAGGAGTATGCATAAGTGAACAGCAAACACTTGGAAAGATTGTACCTACTTTTACACAATCTGCATGAAGGCATAGTTGGAGTTGCAGTTTGCACACATATTTTATAAAATATACCGGTACACGCATAGAAGACACACACACGTTTACACCTTCTTTGGAGCAAATGTAAATTTGTCCAAGAAAATGTATGCATTACTGGGGGTGTCATTGTCCTAACCTAGTTTATAAAGGCACCATAGGCGCCTCTGTTGTCATTATAAAATAAGTACTTTCTTGGAACTTCTACATTGGTGCTCTGTTATGAAATTACCCCCAAAGCTCACTTCCTTGTCTGTAGAGCAAAAGGGGCCTTTTGAAATGACTGAGTCTGTAAGGAACTTTCCAATACAAAAAAACAATAGAGACTAGAGACCAGCCGATGTGCCATGCTCTGAGGCTCTGACAGTGCCTAACAACATCACAAAGTAGCTGTGCCAGTTTCTGATGACATCACAATGCATATGTACTGACAATGTCTAATGATATCACAATGAAACTCTGCTCTCTGAGGTTGCATCACAGTACTATGACATCACAAGCAGTGGCTGATGGCACCTGATGAAATCACAAGCAGCTGCGCAACAGTTTGCACATGTTGACAGTATTATATAAAAAAAACTGCATATACTTAGAACAATACATGCTGTCAAAGGTATATAAAAATTATTTTTCATATAGTGCTGTTATTTTTCATATAGTGCAGACCAAGCAGCTGAAGAACTAATCTTCATCAGAGCATTGTGCAGGCATTGTACCCATCCCTGTGTAAAGCATGATTATAGCAAAAGTAAATATTTTTAAACAGGGAATATAAAAATAAAATACTTAAATTTTAATTAGAATGAAAAATGAAAGGAAACCCAAGACTTAAGAAAGGATGCAAGAGAAACCCAGAAATAACCTAGTTGATGCTTAAGAGATTCTTAACCAGTCCCACTGCCTCAAGGTTCATATCTTTCCCTCACAGATATTTGGTGGTTCTGCAAGAGACTTATCCCTACCCCTTACCTGGGTAACAGAAGGTCTCATGGTGAAGCTGGGCTTGGGGATACCCTGGAGCCAGTCGTGGAGGTGGCCTCATCCCATATGGGGCTCCATACTGTGGGAACATGTCTGGGTGATACATTGATCCCAGACAGAGAAAAGGGTGGCAGTGGTCCACTGATTCCTAGGAACTTTCAGCACTGAATAATGTCTGTGTCCCAGGGGTCCTACTTATAACCCATCCTCTCCCCTTTGATATGAGATTCCCAAAGGCTTCACACTAGGTGAGACAGGGAGGGGGAGAGGAAGAAGGGAGGAGGGGAGAAGGGCTGCTGCTGCTTCCCACATTGACACATTAGCACTAGATTTCAACTTTATTAAGAGGACCTTGATACCCCCTTCTCAGGTCCCCTTCCCTCTCAGGGAGACAGATGTTCTGGGGTGGAAAATAAAACACAGAAGAAAACAAATACAAGATGATTAGAATGTGTTTTTTCAAGTAAATTGCCAACTCAAGAAATATGAAAGCAAGTGAGAGTGGATGAAGAGAGAAAGAGAGCAACGAAAGGAAGGATGATTCAAAAAGTCTCTTAAGTGAGTTTGCAAAGCAGAGAGGGACGCACACAGAAACAAAGGGCAATGGCTGAAAATACTGGAGGTAGCCTCCAGCAAACTGCAGAACGCAAAGAACTGAAACCACTGGCAGAGACTTCAGCAAAAAGTTGAACACAAGGGCTAAAATGCTGGAGCATTTCAGGCCATGTTGTTATTATGTTCAATTCCAGCCTGATGGCCCTCATACCTCCCTCTCCACTTAACACATTAGTGTTAATAAGCTCTATTCGTTATCAATCAGTCTCTCATCCCTAAGTTAATGCCTCCCATGCTCCTGCCAAATTGTAGAAACTGAAAGTCCTTATTTTGTGAATTTTCCTAGAATTTAGCCTTTTCTGACCCTCTCCCCATGAATTGAACATGGAGAAACTTATTTACCTTAGAGTGGTTTTCACATTGTCTTTATTTTTGGAAAGGAAATGCCAACTTACCTTATATACCTGGTCATATCACAAGTGATAACACACCAATATGGGAATACATTGCTGCATATTAATTATGATGTCATACACAGCACAAACAAATAAAACAGCAGTTTTATATACATATCATTTCACCTCTTCCAACTCCAAACTTCAAACTGCCTATCCTGACCTTGGGCACTGCAAGATCAGTACTGCTGGTCTGCGAGTTTTGAAATTGCTCACAGGGCCCTGCCATCATTTTAGACCAGCCAGCAGCTGGTATGGCCAATGGGGGCAACAGAATAACCTCTTCAAACTTCTGACACAATCCTCCTACAGTCACGATTTCACAGATGACATCACACCAACATGGGAACTCGCTAGTGCATATTAGTTATGAGGTCATAAACAGTATGGACCAATAAAACAGCAGTTTATAGTAAACTATATTATACTATATATGCAGACTTATAGTCAGGATTGACAAAAAGAATTAATGCTGTGTCTTCCCAAGACTGGATGGTATTGTGAATGCTAGTGGCTTAGTGTTCTTTGCAATTGCAAGCTTATATTTGGTTTGTTTTAGTTCAATTTGATTTATATTGTTTAAATTTCAGACTATTTTTATATTAGTATGTTATATGTTGTTTTTATGAGAATGTAAATCATTTGTAGCTTCATTTTATGTAATTGTATGTGAGGTTATGTTTATCATTTTTCTTGCCTTTTCTCTCTTGGGTGAGTGGCTGTTAGAAAGAATATGTTATTTGCTATTTTTTTATATTTGAACTGTTTTATTGAATCAACAAAGCCAAAACATCAGACCATATCACAAAGTACAGACAGTTGGAAACAGATGGTTATAGTCTAATAGCTATAAACAAGTTTTTGTTGTTTCCACCCCCAGCCCCCCCCCACCCCGCCAAAGCCTACTGTTATAAAACACTAGGAAGTTATGCAGTACAATGTGTGGTGGCTCTCACACACTACCAGCTGCCTCATTCCCTTCCCCAATCCATCCAGTCACCCCCTCCTTCCCTCCCTCCCCCCCCCTCCTTCCCTCCCTCCCCCCCCCAGGTTTATTAACTTACAACCCTTTCCTAAAGATCATTGAGAACATAGCTGCGGCTACGGGGAGGTAGCACATGAATGTAATCGTCCCATACTGCGTGAAAGCGGGAAATGTGTCTGCGCTTGGCTTTGGCAGTAATTGGGAGGGATCCACTGACTTCCAACTCATCTGGATTATGCTTGTCACCAGAGCTCAAGAGAACTTCAACCAATGCTTTCGTCCCTGACCGCAAACTGCCACCCCTTCCATCACATTAAGTAAGGTGGCCTTAGGGGGTAAGCGCCCATCATTGCCATAGGACTCACTCCACAAACGAATGAGCATCTCTTCAGTATTCCTGTACCATCGGGCAGGGCCATAGTAAGTGAACAGGTGGGGCTCCGTCCTCACCACATTTAGGGCAAGCAAGCCTCCCCTCGTATCCCATAGCCCGCAAGCTGCCAAGTGAAAGATAGGCGTGTCGAACTGCCCAATACTGCATATCCTGGAGAGAGACCTTTGCCGTGAAGCGAGGAATCTTACTAATGAACTTCCATAAGTTGTCCTCTGTCAAAGACGTACTAAGATCGGAATTCCATGTCTCAGCCGGTAACAAGCAATCTTTGCGGCCATAGTCCCAAAAGACTACTGCACCTGAGAGATCCTTATCCTACCTGATTCTTTACAGAGAAAGAACTCCTATAAATCAGTGCAGAAGTCACTAGACAAATTGTCCTTGTCTAGACTTCGAATATATCTACACAGTTGGAAATAAGAAAAAAGGTTGCCCTTGCAGACCTCAAATTGGGCGCAAAGTTCCGGGAAGGATAGCAATTCTCCGTCTTCCGTCAGAACTTGGTCAAAGTGTAATATGCCCAAGTGTTGCCATCTGCAGAAACATGTAGAGAACATACCAGGTGTAAAGTCAGCCTACCCATGAATGGGTAAATAGACTGATTGGGAACCAGAATGTTTCAGTCTGACGCAAATCTACTTCCACATCTGGTGCACAACCCGAATCAATAAGCATCGCTGTAGTAAAACAGGCAGTTTATTCACTGGTGCATGCATCATGTACCGTGGCGACAGAGGGGTGACCAGCACCCACTCACAGGCTAAATGGGTGTGTTCTTCTGTATCAAAGAGCCAATCTTTTAAGTGACATAGCAAACACGCCAAGTTGTATGCCCGAAAATTAGGGAATCCCATCCCTCCCCGATGCCAGGAACTCTTAAGCACCTGTAATGCTATGCGGGCTCGACAGCTCATCCAGAGAAAATGGCTGAGAATAGAGTCTGGTCTATGCAGGTCCTTTCTTAGGAGCCAAACGGGGACCTTTTGGAGCATGTAGAGCCAGCGTGGGAAAAGTGTCATCTTGAATAGTGCAATTCGACCTCACAGTGAGAGAGGTAGATCCTGCCATCTCTTGAGAAGCTGAGTAGTTTGGGCAAGCAGGGGCACCACATTGCTCTTGTAAAGATCTTTCATAATTGCTGGCAGGGTCACTCAACGCAGTGGGAATGCTCCCCACCAGGAGGCGTGGAGCGAGTCATGAATAGGCAGCGCCTCTGATTTATCTTAGTTCAGCTTGTATCCTGAAAATTTACCAAATATTTTAAATTTGCATAACAAAGTCGTGAGAGAGTGCTCGGGACTATCAAATAGACCAAGAGGTCATCAGCAAAAGCAGACAATTTAAATTCATATGACTCAAAGCGCACCCCCTCAATCCCTGAGTCCACTCGGATTCGCGTCAGCAACGGCTACAATGTAAGTAAGAACAGGGGAGATAAGGGGCACCCCTGTTTTGTCCCTCGTTCCAAAGGAAATCTCATGGTTTGTAGTCCGTTGACCAAAATCTGTGTCCATGGATCAGTGTAGAGCACTTGCACTGCCTGGAGAAAGAAACCCCCAAAACCAAAAGCCTCCAATGCCAAAAATACGGACTTTCATCCTACTCTGTCAAAGGTCTTCTCCGTGTCAAAACTGATGAGGAGCGAGGGGATTTCTGCAAGGCAAGAGTACTGCATTGATGCCAAGATTTGATGGACATTCCCTACCACCTCTCGGCCCTTTACAAAGCCCACCTGAGTAGGATGGATCAGACTGGGTAATATTGGGGACAAGTGCTCAGCCAGAATCTTTGACATGATCTTAAGATTGTCGTTTAGCAGTGAAATAGGCCGATAACATCCCGGGAGCAGTGGATCTCATCCTGGCTTGGGGATAAGCATTAGTAGGGCTTCATTCATTTGATATGGGAATGATTGTAACACAAGTTGTTGGTACATTTCATTTAAAGGAAGGCGTACTTTGTCCCTAAGTACCTGATAAAATTTGGCACTGAATCCATCTGGGCCCAGGACACGCAGCGTATACAGATTCCTGATTACTTTTTGCACCTTGTTCAGGGTAATGGTCGAATTCAATTGAGCACTTTGGTCTAGAATAGATTCAATTGAGGGAGGTTACATTATTGCAAATAGGGGCAGGCCTCAAGCCCATTCTGGTCATTTGCCTTGTAAAGTCCATGGTAATAGGCCTAAAATACATCTTCCACCACCACCTGGAAGATCTGCACTGTGCCATCCAAGGTACGGGTCGCTACCACCGAACAGGGGCCTTTTTGGTTTTTAACTAGCGAGGACATCACTCTGTTGGAGCGGTTCCCAAAGCGAACTAGTGCGTATTTGTAGTGTAGCATAGAATGTTTCGCCCATTCATGTATGAGTGTGTTTAGTTGGCTTTGATAGTCAAATAGCTGTCTGATTTTCCTCTGTATAATGGAGCACTAGCTGCCTATGAAGCACAGGAAGTTGGGTGCCCCTCTCAACTAGCTTACAGTTAGATTCTTTCTTACATCTTCTCACATATCCAATTAGTACCCCACATAAGAAGATTTTAGCATTTTCCCAGAAGAGGCTGGGGTTGTCTTTGTGAATTGCATTCATTGTCTCAAAGAGGTCCACTGCTCACCCAAGAATTGCGTGAAGTTCACGTCTCCCTTAAGGTGCAAGGGAAATCGCCAACACCTACCCTCCCTCCAGGGGGGGGGGGGGAACAACTGAACATCCATCCATGTCATTTCATGGTAGGAGACATCCAGATTTCCAATCTGGATATTTTAGAGCCGGTTCAATAAACCTTGGGAGATCAAGAAGTAGTCTATTCTAGACCACATATTATGTGCCCTAGACAGGTGGGGGTAGTCTCGCTCAGTAGGGTGATGCGTGTGCCAGACATCAAGAAAATCACTGCTGTCGCAAAAACCCACCACACGTTGGCACTATCTGGAGTTCCTCTCACTTGCCTGTTGTGATCGGTCCATAAAGGGGTCTAAGACACAATTATAGTCCCCCCCCCCTAGAATTACCTCATGTTCCTCCTTAACGAATAGACTCTGCACCAGCACATCAAAAAATTCACTTTCATATCGGTTTGGCCCGTATATATTTCCTAAAAAGATGGGGATGCCCTCCATCTTCCCCCAAAGCAGTATGTATCGGCCTCCAGGGTCTCTTTTTATTCATTCAACTTGAAGATTAATCCCCTTTTTGCATAAGATAGCTACCCCCGCTCGTCTGCTCCGTTCAGGAGCCCCATGAATCTCTCCCACCCACCATCTCCTGAGTTTGGCATGTTCAGTGTTGGTCATATGGGTTTCTTGAAGGAGAGTGACGTCGGCCTGTTTATCTCGGAGTGCTTTAAGCACCTTATGTCTCTTTATTGGGCACCCGATACCGCAGACGTTCCATGAGAGTATTCAAATACCACCTTTAATCATGTGATACCAATGAGTTTGTGGATATGATCATAAAGGAACTGTGATCTATTCGGGAAGGCCTCCCGCCTAAGCTCTCCCTCTTTGCCCCATAGAGTTCGCCAGGACTCCCACCCAACAGAGCTTCCTATCCCACCCTGTCCGCCTCTACTAGTGTTCAGTGGTTGGTCTCCCCCTGCGTTTGGCAGTTGGTCTCCCCCGGACTAACTCCTATTGTATTCTCCTTTTAAAGCCACTTCCTAGTCATGCCTCTTCCGTCAAACCCTCACATTCCCTCCCAAACACCCGCACAGCAATAGTATTCCTAGAGTCTATCCCTTCCCCCTGTCACATACACCACCATCCACTCTCAACTACCAACCCCATTCCTGGTCCTATTAAACCACCATCCAAGAAGGAAACAGACCCACCCATAATCCCAATTCCCCATTCCCACAGCTTCCTATTTCCTCACCCTAAAGCCCATATTGCCAACACTCAAAGAACATACAATACAAAATCAATACAGAATCCCCTCCCCCCCAGCAGTTAGTTAAACTGAGCGGGTGGAGGGCCCTCTGGGAGAATGTCCATCAGGCCCCCACTGCTCCCCAAGTACAAAACATCCCAAGGCCAGGAGGATCAGAACATCCAGGCCTCGCCTTGGGCTCCAGGAAAGTCAGGCTCACACCAGAGGAACAGACCCTGAGACAGAGCGGAGCAGCCCTACAACTTGAATATCCAGGCATCCAAAAGTGAATGTCTCACTGCTTCCCACCCTCATCCAAGCCAGGTCAGGGTCCATTGTTGAATGTTAATGCTGGAATCCCCAACAGAGGATTTGAGGATATGTCGTCCCGAAAACTGGACTCTTGGCAATCTATATTCTGTTGCCATTTTAGAGCACTCATAAAACAGTGTACTGGCAAGGGGCGGGGAACTCTGCAGCAAGCAGCAGCATTGGGGTGTGGAATGGGTGAAGGGGCATCAGAATACGAGACAACTTAGGGCAGAGTCTCCCAGACCAATGAGATCCTGGGACATTCACTCCCCATCTCAGAGAAACCCTCTGGCAAGAGTGCGGTGTTAAAATGTGTGGTTCCCAGTGGCATTATCCTCAGTCACGCTGTCAGTTCCATGACAAAGGACTTCCAAGTCGATGTAGGGCAAGGCAGGAGCAGAACAGTACTCTCCACCAAAACTATAGCAAATTCTATGGTTGATATGGTTTCAGCCATAAGCACTATCCACTAGGGAGCACCACTGTTCCTTCCAACTGTGCTGTAAAAGCGCTGATTCTCTCTTCTTGATTCTGCCCTCGGGGCTGAAGAGCTGAAGCTACCCTAGGACAAGAGAAGGGTAGTTATTCCCGTATCCCTTTGCCTCCAACAGTCTACAGGATCAAAGAGCTGCTACTGCTGTTTTTTTCATGGGCTGTGCTGCTCCTGAAGGCCCACTCCTAATATGGTCTGTGGGACTGAGGATCAGCTATTACCTCATGATCCAACCAGCAAGACACTGAAGCTGGCAGCTTGGTCTTTCTAAATCTCCCCTGCCACTAGCTCCTCTTCCTCTCATGCTGCTCAAAAGCTGACCTGTATGGAAGAGAGAAGAGCCAGCATCAAGAGGAGATCAGAAGCTTCAGGTCACCGGCACAGCTACTGTCTGTTGACTGAAGAGCAGGAAGGAGGATGGAAGGTTGGCAGGTGAGAAAGAGGAAAGGAAAGAATGAAGGCGAGGGGATTTGGGAGGGAGGGGAGGAGAAGGTAAGGGGGATAGGAAGGTGAGGGAGAGACGTGAAAAGATGGAAGTTGAGGGACAATTGGAAAGTAAGGGAGAGGAGGAATGGTGAAGGGCATTGGAAGGTGAGGGAGATGGGGAAGGATGGAAGGTGAGATGAGTTAAAAGGTGGAGGAGAGGAGGAAAGGATGGAAGATAAGGGGATTTGAAAGGTAAAGAAGAGAAGGGAAAGAAGTGAAGGTGACAATTGAAAAGAAGGGGAAGGATGGAAGGTGAGAGACTGAAATTGTGAGGAAGAAGAACGACAAATAAAAAATGTAAGGAGGAAGAATGGATGGTGATGGGGTTAAAAGGAGAGAAAGGGAAAGATAGAAGATGGGTTAGAAGAGGAGGACAGGAGAGTGGAAGAATGAGGGAACGAAGGAAGATGAGGGAGGTATTAAGTTGAGGAAGGGGAAAAAGGAGGGGAAGATGGAAGCTGTGTGTAGATGGAAGGGGAGAGGAAGGGTGGAATGTGAGAAAGAGGAGGATGGAAAGGTGAGGGAAGGTGAAAAGAGTATGATGTGGGAAGGAAGGGGAGGAAGTTTCAGAGAGCAAGAATGTAGTCAGCTGTTGAGGAGAAGGACAAAAGAGCCAGGTAGCTGGAGATGGTAAAGGAAGGCTGAGAGGGACAATAGAGGGAATGGGGAGATTTGAGTAGGCCTGGATATAGGAAATGGAGAACTGGAAGGAGAAGAAGGAGGGATAAAATCTGGTTATGAGCAGGGGCAGCCTGTCCACTAGGTGAGCTATGGAGCTGCCAAGGGCGGCCAATCCGGGTGAGTGGCTTTGTGCCATCGCTTCATTGCCTGCAGCAGGCTATGTGCTTTGGCACACATGACCTGCCGTTTCTGATCCCCCTCAGATGCAACTTACTGTTGGAGGGGGGTCAGAAGCAGCAGGCCTGCCATGGGCAAGAAAGTGATGGCATAAAGTTGCTGCTTTGAAAATACTGCTACTGCTGCTATCGCCACCACCTGCCTCCCCTTCAAGACAGAATTGGCAGCAGCGGGGGGTGGCATGGCTTGGCAGGGGTGGAGGTACGGAGGGGGTTGGGGGGGGGACAGGAGCGCACAGCTGGGATTTCTGCCTGGGGCGGCAGAAACCCATGGGCCGGCCCTGATTATGATTTTATAGGGAGACAATGAAAGCGAGAAATAGGGAAACTGAGATGAAAGAAAAGATCTGCATTAGAGAGAGATGAAGGAGAGGAAACTAAAGAAGAAAGGAGAGAGAAGAAATGTAAAATGGACAGGAAACCCTCAAAGATGAGTTAAACAACCAATTTATCATTAAAATAATCAATGGTACCTGAAGACTGGAGGATAACCAGTGTAACACCAATTTTTAAAAAGGACTGTAGGGCAATCTGGGAAACTATAGACCAGTGAGCCTGTCAGTGTCAAGCAAAATGGTGGAAATGATTTTAAGAACAAAATAACTCACCATATAGATCATTATGGTTTAATGGGATAGAACCAACATGGATCAGACCAAGGGACATTTTGTCTTTTAATGTCTTACCTTTTTTTGAAGGGCTTAACAAATATGTAGATAAAGGTGAGTCAGTTGATATAGCGTGTGTAGAATTCGAGAAGGTGTTTGACAAAGTCTCTTGTGAAAGACTTCTGAGAAAATTAAAAAGTCATGGGATTCTACTGCAGATTGGGAACTGGTTAAAAAAAGGAGAAAAAGGGGCATGTTTACCAAAGATTAATGCATATTAAGTAAAGTTAATGTGCGTTAAGTGCTGCAATGGCCCATAGAAATGAACGGATAGTGGCAACACTTAACGCACATTAACTTTATTTAACACACATTAACCTTCAGTAAATATGCCCCAAAGAGTAGGATTAAATGACCAATTTTCTTAATGGAGAAAGGTGAATAGTAGCATGCCTCGGAACCTGTACTGGGGTCAGTGCTTTTCTTTTTTTTTTTTTTTTTTTTTTTTATTTATGCAATTTTCAAAATACAACAAGCACAACAACTTGTAAAGAAAAGGACCCTTGGGTCCACAAGTCCACCATTTTACAGACAAGATGGGTCACAAAACAAAGGAAAATTCGTAACTAGCAATTATAAACAGGCAAAACGGATGCAAAGGAGAGTGCATAACACCCTAATCACAATTAAAGGACCACCTACACTGGGGGCCCAGCTAGAGGGGAAGAGGGGGAAAGAGCCAATGGATCCAACCGCTTAGAATTAATAAAGGAGGCTAATTGGGATGGCTCAAAGAAAATATACCTGTTCCCAGATAACTTTACCAAACATTTACAAGGGAATCGTAAAAAAAATAAGCCCCCCAACTGAACAACCCCCGAGCGATACATAAGAAACTGCCTCCTCCTTCTCTGGGTTGCTCTCGAGACATCTGGAAACATTCTGATCTGTGACTCCAAAAACATTTTACTGGAAGATCTGAAAAATAACTTCAGGAGCCAGTCTCTATCCACTTCAAGAGCGAAGGTCACCAACAACGTAGCAGTCATCCCTACCGCAGTAGGGGACCGTTCCAAAAAGGTAGAAAGGTCTAAACTGTCCGAAGACATTTGCAGATTTTCTCCTTCACCCTTCAGACCAATCTTTAAAGTCGGCAAATAGAAGGCTTTTGAAATTGGAGGGATAGCGTCCGCTGAAACCTTCAAAACAGTGACAAGAAACTGTTTAAAAAGCTCCAAGGGGGAGACCGACGGAACTTTGGGAAAGTTCAAAACCCGAAGGTTACGATTTTTTGCAACATTCTCAAGAAATTCCAACCTTCTATGCACAGCCGATAAATCTTTTACTAAAGTATGGGAAACATCTTTTACCTGCCCTAAGGACCCCTCCAAGGAGGTCACTTTGGCACTTATCTCAGTATGAGAAGATTCAAAAACTTGCAATTGTTGCCCAAAAAGCGAAAACTGTTGAGAAATAGACTGGAGCTGAGATGTTATATTGAGGTGCATAGTTGAAAAGGCATCCCACAGAGACGGGGGGGGGGGGGGGTCAGTGCTTTTCAACATATTTATAAATAATAAAGAAAATGGAACGAGTGAGGTGATCAGATCCACAAAAGGCTCAAAATTATTCATAGTTGCAAAATCACAAGTAGATTGTGAGAAATTGCAGGAAGAACTTGTGAGACTGGAAGACTGGGTATTCAAAAGGCAAATGAAATTTAATATGGACAAGTGCAAAATGATGCACATGCAGTTGCAGTTCAACCCCTTAATGTCCAATATCTCCTAAAAAAAGTGGCCAGTGAAATGGATTTGGACTATATATGCACACATATTGGACACATAAAAGAATCAAATAAAACAAGACCAATTAAAAAAAGGAAATATTAGGAAATAGTATAAAAGCTGGGATATTGCCAGGACATGATTATTTCGTAAAAAAAGGCCACTCGCTATATTCCTATAATAAACACCATAATCATGCTTCAATGGTATACACATCACAAAAAAATTGTTTTGTCGGATCGTCTGTCTTGAGGATGTAAAACATACTCATTTGAACAGACCCTCCTTTTATTCAACTTTTTAAAAGGTCATCTTGACCAAATTGTGCCCGAGGCTATAAACGGCCCATAGGACCAGCCCCTGCATACAGTTAATGCTATGTGCAAAATCTTCACTTTCAAATAGCCTGGAAAATGGAGATCAGATGCCGTCTTGCAAGAACTTTTCATGGCTCAGCTAAGTAATACCATCCCCATATAATGGACATTTAAAAGGTTACAATACCTATTTGAAAGTGAAGATTTTGCACATAGCATTAACTGTATGCAGGGGCTGGTCCTATGGGCCGTTTATAGCCTCGGGCACAATTTGGTCGAGATGACCTTTTAAAAAGTTGAATAAAAGGAGGGTCTGTTCAAATGAGTATGTTTTACATCCTCAAGACAGACGATCCGACAAAAAAATATTTTTGTGATGTGTATACCATTGAAGCATGATTATGGTGTTTATTATAGGGATATAGCGAGTGGCCTTTTTTTACGGGATACTATTGTGGCTTTACTTGCACAGGTTAAATGAGTGTATAGGACATGATTATTGGCACACTTATAAACAATTCAAATCAGTTTGAACAGAAGAACCACATTCCCATTGCAGTAAAATTAGATGCACCTGTGATCAATTATCAGTACTCACATGACTTGAATCAACCAATGAATGATGGCTCTAATGTTTAAAATGGCCACATTCACTCCCTGTTCCATTTTCACAATGGTGAAGACAAGAGGGCTGCCTGAGACTGTCAGAAAAGCCATTATCACCAAACATCAAACTTCAAAGGGGTACAAGGCCACCTCAAAGACCTTGGGATTCAAGTGTCTACAGTTTGCAATGTTATTAAGAAGTTTTCTGCTCATGAAAATGTCAAGAACCTCCCAGGACATAGTGGGAAGAGGAAAATTAATCCAAGAATTCTTTGAGGTTTAGTGTGAAGTGTTGGAAAAATACAGCTTACAAAATCCAAAGAGCTTAAGACTGACCTGGAGCAATCTAGAGTGGTGGTTTCAACCTGCACCATACACTGTGCACTAAAGGCCAAGGAGGACCCCACTGCTCAAAGACAGACATAAAAAGGGACACCTGATCTTTGCCCAAAGCCACCTTGAGAAACCACAATCCTTCTAGGAAAATGTTCTGTGGACAGATGAAACCAAACTTGAGCTATTTGGCAATGCAGACCAGCAATACCTTTATAGGCAAAGAAATGAAGCTTATAAGGAAAAAAAACCACCCTTTCTACAGTTAAATATGGGAGAAGTTCCATAATACCGTAAGGCTGTTTTGCTGCCTCAGGAACTGGAGGCCTGGAATGTATTAAAGGAATCATGAAGTCAGAAGACTACCAAAGTATTTTGGAGCGAAATGTGCTACCTAGTGTCAGAAGCTAGGTCTGGATTGAAGGTCATTGGTCCTTCAGCAGGACAATGATCCAAAACATACATCCAAAAGTACAAAAGAATGGCTAAAAATGAACAAATGGACTGTTTTAAACTGACCAGCAATGAGTCCTGATCTCAATCCAATCGAGAACCTTTGGAAAGAGCTGAAATCTGCCATTGGTAAAAGGAATCCTGGAAACATTCACGAGCTGGAACAAATCGTAGTTGAAAAGTGGGAGAAACTACCAGCAGATGGATGTACAAAACTTATAAATGGTTACAAAAAATGATTGAAGGCTGTCATCACTGCCAAATATTAGTGAAAGGTGCCATTAATCCTGTCCAGGTCATATTTTGTTTTTTCTCAGAAATTACTATGTCTCAAGTTGCACAGACATCTTTTCTTTTGTTGTATACCTTTGAACTTACTATTAAAATATTACAATAACATATAGCTGGAATATTTCCAATTATTTCTCAAGATATTGTACACAACATATCTAAAATGCAAGGGTGCCAATAATGTTGACCACAAATGTAGGAAAAATAATCCAAATTATAATTACATGATGCTAGACTCTATATTAAGAAAAGGATATGCTTGTTAAGTTGTAATATTTGTATTCTACTTATACAGTATCGTATTTCTGTTATTTGAATGTCCTACTATGCCATTTTAAGGTGTACATTACTGACATTGTATCATTATTGTTATCTATTATTGCCTATCTCAAAGTTTCTCAGAGTTCTAATTGACTATTTTGCAGACATGAAGTCATTTTGTTATAATGCTGCTATTGCAATGTAAAATCTCTGTCTGGAGAGACCCTTTGTACACCACCTTGGATGAATTTCTTCAGAAAGACGGTTAACAAATCGTAATCAATCAATCAATCAATCAAACGTCATTCTAGTCAGTACATTAAAATTCTCTGCTTAGGGAATTATTAGGAAAGGATTAAAGAATAAAACAGATAATATCATAATGCCTCTGTCTCACTCCTGGGTGCTTTACCGAGGCCTTTCCAACACATGGTGCAATAGGAGCATTTTTAAAACTCATGGGTTAATATGAGGCATTACTAATGCGCAAAGTCAGCAAGGTTGACTTTTAAATTCAAAGAATGCTTTCTTTGTGCTGTGTGATGACTGACAGAGACACGCAATATGCAGGATATGTTCCAATTGTCTCTACCAGTTATCCCTGGTGCCCCACCTCTTACTCCGCTAGTCATCCTGCATCTCCTCGATGACCCCATGTGTGATGATAATTTGTGATGACTGGGGCTCTACTGTAGGAAATGTTTAGGAAGGCCTAGCCTCCCAAAGCTTCTTATATGCACCGTGACTAGTCCATTCCAGTGTTATCAGTGACAAGGGTAGTCAGCTTGCTGTATTATGGTGGTGGTCAGGATGATCCAGTCCTGGTTTTATCCCATTGCATTTATGGACTAGTCCTACTTTTTTAGTGAATATCTGTGCTTTATCATCAATGACATTGTAGGCAGTATGGATCAATTAGTTCCAGAGTGGATGTGCTTACTTTTATGGTTTTTCTAGGAAGGAGATAGTGGAGATGATATTTGCTTGGCAACATAGTACACTTTCAAATTGATGACTTGGAAACATTTTTATTCTTTCTAATCCAGTAGAAGCTGGGAAAGAATTATACAAAAGGCATCAAGAAATATCTGTCTGTCTGTCTGTCCATCTATTTGTCTGTCTGAAATAATTCTCCAAAAATTAAACAAAATGGGATGAAATTTGGCATGGGGGAAAGACTGGTGAAAAGACACATTGGGGAATGTCTACAAAAGAGCATTAGGCTTTTGCAGTTACGCCACATGTTATTGGAAATAGCAAACGTCCCACATTATTAGGGGTGTGCCCAGCATTTCCCCAACAGATACCATGGTGAAAGCGCAGGAATTGCAGCATGGCAGCTTCACTGATTCAGCTAACACTACCCATTTAGGTGGCGTAAACTGCACCCACGATGTCCGCAAAACATGCGGCTACACATGCTATCAATGCCTATGGTAACCACACAGTACAGGAATACCCGTTCTCCACCCACACCCCGCCCACTCGTACTCCTAACATACCGTATGCAGATAGAGCAGAAAATTCCCTGCGCTATCTCTGTTTGGCCTGCAATAGCTGTTACTGCGGCATGCTTTTCCCACGATAATAGCTAGTGCCCTTTAGTAGACGTATCCCATTGAGTTTGAAAATGGGCCACATATGACTGGTGGTTCCAGAGAAATATGCCCCCCCCAAAATGGCCCAATGCATTTCCCTGGGAGAAGGCATTCAAACCTCTGCAGCATAGAAACAGAAACAGAGAAACAGAGCAGTTAAGGATTTGCTCCTTTCAATCTGCCTCTCTCCTGTTCTCAGTTCTCCCCAAACTGCAAAAAGCCTCCACCCGCAAAAACACAGCCTCGGCAATTGCCCTCCTAACCCTCCAAAATCCCTCCCCTCCCCCCAAAAAAAATACCCCTCACAACGTCACCACAATTCCAAAAAATCTCCCTACCCCCAAAAGCTACTGCAACTGTCCTCCACCCTGCAAACTGCCCCATCCTCCAAAACTCCTCCCACAAATGCCCCATGACTTCAAATACTGCCCCACTCCATAACGACCCCCAAATTTCCACACCGCCTCTCATTATGTCCTACCCCCAAAACTATCTTCGTGTAACAGCCTCACCACTCCGCAAACTTGCCCCCAAAACCAAGCCCAACAACTGCCCTAAAAACAGCCCCATCCCCAAAAAATACCCCCTCAACCTCCCCACAAACTGCTACCCCACAAACGAATCCCACAACTGTCCCATCACACTGCAAATTACCTCATCCCTAAAAATATCTCCTCTACTGCCCTACCTTCTCGCAAAATGCCCCTACCCTCAGAAACTACTTCTGCAAACTGTCCCGCCATCCCACAAACTGCCCCCAACTCTCAAAACCTACACCTGCAACTTCCTCACCCACAAAAATACCACCCCCAACTGCCCCACCCCAACCACTGTGTAAACTGCTCCACCCTCAAAAACTATATGGTTTATAAGGCCCGATATTCAAAGGCATCTACAAGATTTACAGACTTGTAAACCATGTAAATGCCGCTGAATGGGATATTCAATTTAATTTAATTTATTTATTTATTTAATTCTCTTATATACCGCGCTATTCTGCATCAGTGTGGTTTACATTGAACAAACTGAAATTACATTGAACAGGGCATTATAACTTAGAGATAACTATTTTACAGGGAACATGGGCTATGGAGGGTTAAGTGGCTTGCCCAAGACCACAAGGAGCACCTGTAGGACTAGAAACCCCAGTCCTTCTGGCCCAAGGTTGCTGTCCTCTAGTGGGATTTGAACCCACGACCTTCCGACCTGAAGTACCTTGCCCCAACCACTAGGCTACTCCTCCACTCCAATGGCACTAACATGGTTACTGACACTGAATATCCCCTACAAATGCTGCTACACGCCCCAATACTAACTGCTTATCATTGGGGCTTGTCGTGGGCATTCCGGGGCATGTCTTGGCTGGTGACAGTCCCTAACCAGTTAGCGGAGATATTGCATCGCTACCTGGTTAGCGACTCATGGATAAAGCTAGGCGCAGCAAAAGGTGGCCTAGCTTTACCTGTATGAACTAACTGGACAGCAGCTCAATATCGCCGCTACCTGGTTAGCTTCTGTGGCTGCAGAGGCTGTGCGGCGATCTCGGATATTCAATGCCAGGGCGTGCATATGAGCCTGGCATTGAATATCTGGTTTAGTGTTCAGCATTGACGGCTAGGTGCTGTACTCCCTCCTAGCTGCCAGCGCTGAATATCGGGTCCATAAAGCTTATTGTATTTGACTGATTTCACTGGTCAACAATTTTTTACAAAAGTCATGTTACTGAAATATAAATAGTCATTTCTTATCAATTTTTATATGCTGAACATGAATATGACAGTGAAATTGCAAAGTTGGCTCTAGGTTTTTTGTAATCTACAAGAATTAATGTTTACATCACGAAATGCATGTCAATAGTAAATATAATAGGCCTTCGGTTAATACCTGTAAAAAACCAAGTCATAGACTACTTCTTAGCTTTTTCGCCTGTCTCTTGTACAGCTGTTCAGGAGCTTCTCTGGGGAGTGTCCAGCAGTAGTCAGCCAGCATTGTAGTGGACCATTTTCCCTGGTATCTTTGCTCCATCGTTGCGATATCCTGGTGAAAACGTTCGCCCTGTTCATCACTAACCATACCACAGTTGTCAGGAAAGAAATCGAGATGGGAATCAAGGAAATGGATCTTTAGAGACATATTGCAGCCAAGTTTCTGATACTGCGTCAGCATGTCTTCTACTAGTTCCTTGTAGTTTTCTACCCTAACATTCCTGAGAAAGTTTGTTGACACTAGGCGAAAAAGCATTCCATGCTTGTTTTGCATCACCCTGCAGCAAGTTGTTGAATCGGTCATCTTTGAAGAGCTCTCAAATCTGAGGACCCACAAAAACTCCCTCTTTAATCTTTGCTTCGCTGAGTCGAGGGAATTTTTCTTGCAGGTATCGGAAAGCTGGCGAAGTGCGGTCCATGGCTTTCACGAAGTTTTTCATCAAACCTAGTTTGATGTGAAGGGGTGGTAGCAGGATTTTGTGAGCCTCAACCAGAGCTGGGTGCTGGATATTTTTCTCTCCAACTGTTACATTTTGTCTGCGATTCCATTCCTTCTGCAAGTAGTGCCAATCCCTTGCTCGACTATCCCACTCACATAAGAAACATGTATTTTATATATCCCTGCTGCAGTCCCATTAAAAGGGCAACTACCTTCAAGTCACCACAGAGGTGCCAGCTGTACTTGTTATAGTTAACTTAAAGCATCTACTGATTTCCATTATCGTATGTCTCTTTCATGTGGACGGCATGCGCTACTGGAATAGATGGAAGACGGTTTCCATTGTTCAAAAGGCACAGCCTTCAGACTCAGTTTCGAAGAGTCTATAAATAGTCTCCAGTCTTGTGGGTCATGAGTGATTTTTAAGGCATTCATGAAGCTTTCAATATCGGAACAGAATACCAGATTACTTTCCTTTCTGAAGAAAGGCTCCAACCTCTGGTGGCGCTTACGATATGGAGTAATGTTGACATCTTCTTCTAGAAGATTCCATTGTTGGAATCTTGATCCTAGCAATTCTGCCTTGTTCATGGATAAGTCCAAATCACGAACCAGGTCATTTAGTTCTTCCTGTGTTATTCTGTGTGGAGTTGATAATGCATCCCAGTGAAACTCTGGGTCACTGCATGCTGATGGACCAGGAGAAGAACAGGTCGGCTCACCCTTGTCCTCATTAGATGAATCAAGAAAATATTCTGATGGAGGTTCTGGAATAGGAAGTCCCTCACCATGTGGAACTGGTCTCAATGCAGACGGAATGTTTGGGTAGACTATGCTCGACTTCTTTTGCTTCGTTATTTTGCTGGAAAGAGGAGGAACCAAGCAGACATAACAGTCATTTATGTGGTTGCTTGACTCTCTCCACACCAAGGGGACTGCAAATGGCATTGATGGTCTTTTGCAATTCAACCACTGTGAAAGCTGTGTTGTACATGTAGTGCAGCATATATGCGGGGCTCAAGGCTTGTCTTGGTCACCAATCTTGCATCCGAAGTAAAGATGATATGCCTTCTTCAGTTGAGAAGTGATACTTTTCTTCTGGTTGGCAAATGTCACTTCCCCACAAACGTAGCAGAAATTGTCAACGGTATTAATGCACTTTCGCGGCATTACTGTTCTGTATTGTACCTAAATGGCTAAAATTATATGATTAATAAAAGTTACATGTAACAGTAGCTTAAACTGTCTCACACACAGTCTGAAATATTTTAAATGCTCAACCTTTCTGACTGCGTATAGTACACTGCTGACGTCAGATGGCTTCAGCAGCCGTCTGGCAATAGTATTGCATTGCATCAGAAAATGATGCAATCAACTCTGGATGATGTGTGCATACTGGTATTATGCAATGTGATGCAATATTACATCATTCAAGGCTTATTTGGGATGTTGAAGTCCTACTGGATAAATTGACATGGTGAAACATAAAAAATGAACTACATGCAATATCTTCAAAACGAGAGCCAATAAAAATGTTTTAATTTTATATTCGTGTTCAGCTCACCAAGATACTACAGATTAGGGCCTTTTAAAGTCAGTAACGATTTCAATGTTGACCAGTGTTTTCATAACATAAAACAACAAAACAGTTTACAATAGTCATCACATCACACCATACAAAATGAGACAGGAACATCAGGAAACTAGTACAATTTGTACTTACTATAGAGTTAAAAATAGATTCAAATGGCAGACAACAAGCAAGGGATACCACTAATCTATAACACATTGTAGAGCCCAGCCAAGAAATGAGCCAAAGCCCTGCAATGAAAAAGGGCAGCAAAGGATTACTGGTAATCAAAAACAGCACAGACAAAAAGAGTTGTTTTCAGATATTCTTTGGGCCCAATATTCAAAAGCACATCTGGTTATGAGCAGGGCTGGCCTGTCCACTATGTGAGCTAACCTGCTAACCGAATAATGTCTGTGAGAGGGTAATCAGTGGCCTTATCCAGATAGTGCTGCTAAGTATTTCCTCTGACCACCAAGGCAATGTCCAGAAACTGTGGTGTGGTCTGTGGGCAATCCCAGGCATTATCCGGTTAGCAACAATGAGGGATACTTGCTTGCCAAAAATCAAATGGGAATCAAATTTTGCCCCTAAGATAGAAATGAGCACTTTAACAACTAATGGAATGTCCTAATTTCAGGGGCTAGGATGGTATGGCAGCATTGTGTGGAAACCACTTTCCTAGGTTTAGTTTTAATCTACAAGTCTCTAGCCATATTGCTATAGTGTCCAAACAGTGGGCTGGCATGTGGGTCGGAGGAGTACATGCTGAAAAGAAGTTGAATGTCATCAGCATACAAGAGTAGTGATGCCAAAACTCTGTATGAGAGTGACAAGGAGGGCAAGAGAGAGAGCACAGGAGAAAGTATGGAGCCTTATGAGACATCAGAAGGGATAGGTCTAGAGGAAGAAACAGCCAAATTCCATATAACCTGACATGATCTATCAGCCAAGAAGATTTGGAACCACATGAGAACTGTGCCACCTTTGTGCATTGATCGATGATCAGTTAAGTTGAAGGCTCTGTTAAGGTCCAGTGGGACCAGGATGGAGTCCTTGCCAGTATCTGCAGCCATACTGACTTTATTAACTAGGACAGTGGTTCTCAACCCAGTCTTCGGGGGCACATCCAACTAGTTGTGTTTTCAGGATATCCACAATGAATATGCATGAGAGAGATCTGCATGCACAGCCTCCTTAGTATGCAGATCTCTCTCATGCATATTCATTGTGGATATCCTGAAAACCCGACTGGCTAGGTATGCTCTGAGGACTGGATTGGAAATCATTGAATCAGGGCTAGAAGAGCATTCTCTGTGCCAAAGCCCATGAGAAAGCCAGACTGGTAGGGAGTATGGATGCAAAATTTACATGGGCTGTATGCTAGCATTGGTGCTGCATCTGCACACTGATTACACTTGCGTCATCCCTTTTCTACATTGTGGCATGACAAATATACTGCCTATGCATAGACTGCGTGCTAATGTTTCTGCATCGGTCCCTATGTAAGTGAGCCTGACTCGTCTGCTTCCACTGTAACCAGCAGCAGAAGCTGTGGATAGGATCAAGCCAATGGGAAGGTGGGAACCGTGGAAGGTGGCTCTAGTTACAGAGACTGTGGGTAGGATCCCACCAATATGTAGGATCTGGGGGCAGAGCACTGGAAAGCCGCTCTAGTCAGAGAAAGGGAGAAAGTGAGCCGGGGGAAGTGTTTGTGCTGTATAAATGAATCTTCTGTATATGATAGGCAAAATGCCTCAATACATTGCTATAGGAAAGAATTTCAGCAGTCCAGGAGCCATGCTCTGCATGCTTTCTTTGCTTGTTAATTTATACAGGGGGAGTGTTACTGCTATCCATGTGGCAAATATCTTGTTAAAATAACAAGTGCTGTTCCTTTGCAAGCTGTTAGAGCCTGTGAAGATTCTTGCAGCCCTATCAGTCCTGGAGAAAAGTGGATTCCTTGCAGGTTGTCTTACCTTGCATTGGACTGACATAAGAGTTATCCAGAAAAGTTGCTGTCCATGAACCATCCGAAAAACATACAGCTCTCTTCATCACATGTAAAATAATTATTGAGGCATTCCCGCTGATCCAATAAAAGGTATTACAACATGCCATGACAACATAGCTCAAGATCAGACCCACTGAAATTTCAGCAGAAAGTGTTTTATTCCTGTTGGGAGAACCAGTGCTTCAAAGGCTTACGTTTGGGGGGGCTTAACACTGGGGTAAAGCTGAGTGAGGGAGAGAGGATTCAGTTTCACACACACACACACACAGGGTCTCTCTCTCCCTCCCCAGTCCTCTCCCCTTCCAACCCTGACTCCTGTTTATCTCCCCCCTTTTCTTGCTTCCCCAACCTCCATAGAAACGTAGAAAATGACGGCAGATAACGACTATGGGCCCGATATTGAATTGAGCTGGCTATGCATGACTGTGGCGCATAGCTGTCCCCGCCAACCTTTAACCCCCAGATATTCAATGCCGGGGTCATATGCGGCCCCGGCATTGAATATTCAGGATTGCCGCCCATGCCCTGGAGCCGCAGAAGCTAACCGGGTTGCGTCTATATTGCACCACTGCTCGGTTAGCTCCCGCTGGTAAAATTAGGCCAGCTTTTGCTTTGCCTAGTTTTACCTGCAGGTCGCTAACCAGGTAGTGGTGCAATATCGCTGCTACCTGGTTAGCGACTGTCGCCGCCTCTGCTCCGCCCATGACATGCCCTGATGCTAAGCGGTTAGCATCGGGGCTTTTAGGGGAGATAATTGGGGATATGCAATTGAATATCCCATTTAGTGGCATTTGCACGATTTACAAATCTGTAAACCGTGTAAATGCCTTTCAAATATTGGGCCCTCCATGGCCTATCCACTCTGCCCATCCCTACAAACTATTAAGCTCTACAATCCTTTCCTCTCCCTCAGAGATCCTCTGTGTTTCTTCCATACATTCTTAAATTCAGATACAGTTCTCATCTCCACCACCTCCACTGGGAGACTATTTCATCCATCTGTCACCCTTTCTATAAAGAAATATTTCCTTAGATTACTCCTGAGTCTATCCCCTTTCACTTTTATCCTATGACCTCATGTTCCAGAGCTTCCTTTCAGTTGAAAGAGGCCCACCTCCTGTGCATGTATACCATGAACACATTTAAATGTCTCTACTATATCACCCCTCCCCCTTTTCCTCCATAGTATAGATATTGAAGTCTTTAAATCTTTCCCCATATGCTTTATGATGGAGACCACTGAGCATTTTAATAGCCACCCTCTGGATCAGTTCCATCTGTTTATATCCTTTTGAAGGTGCGGTCTGCAGAATTGAAAACACAGGGCTCTCACTGGAGACTTAAAGGCATTATCACTTCCTTTTTCCTGCTGGCCATTCCTCTTCCTATTCACCCAAGCATCCTTCTGGCTTTTGCTGTCACCTTTTCTACCTGTTTGGTCGCTTTTAAGATCATCTGACATTCTTTCATGGACAGAAGTACTTCACCCGCTATACTGTATTGCTCCTTTGGGTTTTGCAGTCCAAATGTACGACCTTGCATTTTTTGGCATTGAACCTTAGCTGCGAAAATCTCAACTATTCTTAAAGCTTTGCTAGATCCCTTCCTCATGCTATCCACACCTTCTAGGTTGCAGATTTTGGTATCATCTGCAAAGAGGCAAACCTGTTGGTCCTCTGCTCTGCTGCTGAGAACAGTCTCATTGCAAGCCTCTGCCCTACACTCTGGATTGCTTAAACCATTTTCTTACCTATGCTTGTCTTAAGTCCAGCTTGTTTGTAGATATATTTATGTATTTTTAATTAGTGTGTTTTTAACTGCTTTTTGTAATTTTGTTCAGCTTTTCTGCCATCTTCTGCTGGCTGTTCCTTACATATCTACTAATTTAAACTGCTTCTGTGCCTGGTTGCTTTCTACTTATCTTTTAGTTTTATTTTATTTTGTCTTTAAAGTCTTTCCTGTTTTATTTGCATTTTGAATTACCTTTTCCTTTTGTGCAGAATCTGCCTGTTTCTGTGCCTAATTTAATGGATTGCTGTCATTTATCGACCCCTTGATAAGTCCACCTCTACGTTTCTCACTGACTTTAACTTGGGGCTTTCCCTCTTTCTGGATGCATCTTCCCCCTCACTTATTCTTGGAGAGTTTAACATTCATGTTGATAACCCCTTTGACCCTCATGCCTAAAAGCTCCTCTCCCTTACCTTCTCATTCAATCTCTAGCTATGCTCTACTCACCAGTTAGACCATTGGCTTGACCTTATCTTCTTCTCTAACTGCTTGCCCTCAATTTTCTGGACTTCAGTTCTTCACTTATCTGATCATTACCTGCTAAGTTTCACTCTTCATCACCCCCCACCTCACTCTCGCCCAATCTCCTCCAATATCTTTAGGAATCTTCATGCTATCGACCTATCAGCCCTCTCCACTGCTGTCTCACCTTCTCTTTCCTCCACTATGTCATCTAAGTCTGTTGATGAGGCCCTATCTTCCTATAAACTGTACTCTACTCTAGATGTTCTTGCTCCTCCCACTTCATGTCCTATGAGGCGTACTAGATCTCAGCCCTGGCTGTCCTCTAAAACTTGCTACCTATATCCCTGTGTTCGCTCAGCTGAGCGTCTTTGGCTCAAATCCCATACTCTTGCGGAATTCCTTCATTTCAAATTCATGCTAGCCTCTTTCCAGTCTGCCATAGCACTCGCCAAGCAAGAGTACTGTGTCCATCTGACTAAATCTTGCCTCTGACCGTTGCCGTCTCTACAACTGTCAACTCTCTCCTCAAAACATCTCTGTCTCTGACTCCTCCTTCCCTTTCTGCCCAGACTTTGGCTGACTATGTCCATGACAAAGTCCACAGGATTACTCTTGAGTTCCCCCTGGGGTCATCCCCATCCCTCTTTCATTCCCTAATGCTTCCCCAACCTCTGTTGCCCCTTCCTCCTTTTCTAAGATCACTGAAGAAGAAAGCATACATCTCCTCTCCTCCTCTAAACTTACTACCTGCCCCTCTGATCCTGTTCCCACCCATCTACTTAACTTCATCTTCTCCACTGTTGTCCCTCCGCTCTGTCATATCCTCACCTATCGCTTTCTACTGCAACTGTTCCTGCAGCCTTCAAGCATGCTGTGGTTACACCCCTCCTCAAGAAACTATCCCTTGATCCTACTTGTCCTTCTAATTATCGACTCATCTCTCTTCTTCCCTTTATTTCTAAATTACTTGACTGTGCAGTTCACCACCACTGTCTTGACTTTTTCTCCTCTTAGTCCCTTCTGGATCCACTGCAGTCTGGCTTTCGCTCTCTATATTCTATTGAGATGGGTCTTGCCAAAGTCTTAAACGACTTGCTCTTTGCCAAATCTAAGAGCCTTTGCTCGAGACTCATCCTTCCTGAACTTTCTGTAGCTTTTTACATTGTTGATCACCACCTTCTCCTTGATATCCTGTCCTCACTTGGATTTAGAGGTTCTGTCCTATTCTGGTCTTCTTCCTATCCCTCCCACCACATTTTTAGTGTGTGTTCTGGTGGATCCTCCTCTACTGCTATCCTCTTTTAGTCAGTGAACCATAGGGTTCTGTCTTGGGATCTCTCCCTTTCTCTTTCTCTTTATTATTCACTTAATATACCGCACCACATAAAAGTATCAGGGAGGTGTATAATACAATGTTATGCTGCAGAGCACAAAGGAGGAAGGAATGCCATTTAATGATAGGACAGAGACAGACACTCATACAGTAGGAAGAATGGCAAAGGGGAGGCGAGAGGAGGCAGTCGGGAAGAGAGGAGAGCAAGAGGGGGCATGAGTTATAGCTCTGGGGGGGGGGGAGGTTAAAGGCATGGTGGAACAGGTACATTTTTAACATAGATTTGAATTTGTTGTAGGAAGGTTCAGGCAGAGTGCATAAGGGAGGGAATTCCAGAGGGAGGGGCCAAGAAAAAAGAATGCAGAGTTACGAGTAGTTTCCAGGTGAGCATGAGAGGGGTGGGTGGGTGGAGGTGTAAGTGGTTAGTCTGAGTAGAGTGGAGGATGCGGGGGATGGGGGGAGTGTGAAATTGTATGAGATCAGAGAGGTATTGTGGAGTGCCGGTATAAATTACTTTATGGACCAATATGAGTATTTTAAATTGAATCTGGAATTTGAGCGGGAGCTAATGAAGGTGAATGAGCAGATGGGTAACATGATCAGTGCATGAAGCATGAGTGAGAATATGGGCAGCAGTATTTTGGAGAAGTTGGAGACATTGCAATTGGTATTGAAGAAGGGCCAGCAAGAGTGACGTTACAATAGTCGATATGGGTGGTGACCAGGGAAAGGAGTGTGATTAAGGAAGATACAGGCAGAAAAGGATGGATGGCACAGGTTTGTCTTAGTTCAAATCATTTTTATTCAAAAGTTTTCAACGATTACAAAACCTCACACAGGGAAAACAGAACACACCACTCCAGCATAGCACTGGCAGAACATACCACAAGTGCCAGTCAATGTCCCCGTATAGAACCATATAACTACAGATAGTAAACAGTCCAAGAATGCACAAAAGATAAACATGTCTCTCCGACCAGCCAGGTACATACAAAAGCAACTCTCTCCTCCCACCAGAATAGGTGTCTCATAAGCGAACACAGGATCAGTCCATAGGTCAAGCACATAGAAAAAACCCGTACATATTCTACATGTGCAGCTTGTATTAAAATAGCAGAGTATACAATTCACAAATCGGAAGGAAAAGAGAAAAAAAAAAAGAGAAAGAAAAAAGACAAAGATAGCAAGGAGGAGTGGAGAAAGGAAAAGAAGAACGGAAAGAGGCCCCCCTCCCCCTCCCACCCACCCCCTCCCCAAGGACACCCCCCCAACCCCCCTAGCAGTACCAAAATTGGAAGAGGACCAGCCGCACATAGTCAAGGAAGCCTCCCCAGCCCCGCAGTCCCCCGCCATGCACCGCAAATCTCAGGGATCCTGGCAAATACTTGGCGGCCCCTGAGACAGGGCAGCAGGTCCCCACCTGAAAGCGGAGCACAGGGGGGGGAAGCGGAGGGACATAGCGACAGGGCGAGGAAGCTGCGCTCAACAGTCGAGGAGGAGCAAAGAAGAAAAAGAAGGCAATCATCAGCATGTACAGGGGTCAGACATTTACCACCATGCTGCATTCGCGCGGGGGCAATTGGGTCAAAATAGGAGCCCAAAGTTCCAGAAATGAGTCCCAAGCCTTACCACCCTGCTGCTTAGCTGTCAATTTTTCCATGTATAATAAGTCCCCTAGGGCAACTTCCCACATCTGCACCCCGGGGGGGGGGGGGGGGACGCGGCGGCCCAACAACTCAGCAAGACTTTCTTCACTAACAACAGGCCCCGGGTTAGCAATATCCTCTGAGATGGCGTAAGGGTGCAATTGGCAGAACCCCACCGATGGAAGAGACATACCTCCTTGCTCCATCCAACTCCAACAGCTAGCCAACGGTCAAGCTTCCCACAGGCATGGCCCCACAATCTCTGAGCCTTAGAACACTCCCAAAATTTATGTAGCAGCGTGCCTCTATCCAAGTCACACCAGCCACAAGTAGGTGAGATACGCAATCCCGCCCGAAAGGCCCAGTCATCCGTAGTGTAGGCCCTCCAGAGGAACTTAAACTGCAGTTCCTGCAGGTATATCCAGAAGACCCCCCGCGGTATTCCCGCAAAAGCCTCCCGTAGATCTGCCGTCGTCAGGCCTACAGGCCCATCTTTGTCCCAGCGCCGGGCCAGGTCTAAAAGATAAACATCATCACCCCCCGGGTGCAAGAGCTCCCATCGCTCTAGTCCTCCCGGGGAACCCAAGGCAAGTTTTTCAAGCCACACTCTTGCCGACGTTTCCAGCTGGGGCACCTGGGCACCAGATCCATGCAATGTTTCCACATAGTGCCGAATCTGCAAATAACCATAAAAGTCATGCCGGGAAAGCTGATATCTAGCCTGCAACGTCCGAAAACTGTCCAAGCACGAACCATCTACATTAAAGAGATCACCAATACAATGAACTCCTTTCGCGGCCCAGTCGTGGAAGACACTAGGTTTCGTAACCCCCGGGAGAAAATCCGGATTCTCCACCAGGGGCAACAGCGGCGTTCACTGCCAGTTCCATCCAAAACGCTGGCAGATCACCCGCCACGCTGCTCGCAGGGCCATCATATATGTCCAGTCCCCCAGAGAGCGACTCCGCCGACCCTTAAGTGAGTGCAGCACGGATAAGCTATGATAAGGGGTACAACTCGCATTAACCTGCGGAACCGGAGCGCACCCACCGGTCCCACTAGCTAGAGAACAAATATGCCTGAGCAAATACAGAAGATTATAGTTGCGCAAGTCTGGGAGCAGCACACCACCTTCCTCTCGCCTTCGCATCAAAGCCCGTAGAGGTATGCGCGCACGCCTGTCTCTCCACAAAAAGCCTCACAGATATTTCTCAAAACATCTCCAGTCCCTCTCCCGAACCCACAGAGGTAATAATCGTAAGACATACAACCAGCGGGGCATCTCCACCATAGTGAATAAGGCGATTCTCCCCCTAAGAGACAGAGGCAGACCCCGCCATTTCACAAAAGTCTGCCGGGCTCTACACAACATACCAGGGACATTGGCTTTGTACAAATTAGCCGGGTTATCAGGTAACTGTATACCTAAGTACTTGATCTCCCCCACCGCCCAGACCAACGGAAACGCACCTCTCCATAGGGGCCGCCCCCTCCCTCCTACATCCAACACTACAGACTTAGAGACATTTATTTTAAGACCAGAGTATTCGCCATAGTCATGAATAATGGACAAAACTCGTTCCAGAGAGGGTTGCGGATCTGTTAAACACAAGAGCATAGCGTCGGCGAACGCACTAATTTTCATTTCTGCACCCCCGAGTACAATGCCGTGTACGTCCGAGTGGCTTTGAATAGCATGCAGTAATGGTTCCAAGAAGAGCACAAACAATAAGGGGGCACCCCTGCCGCGTTCCACGCCTCAGTTCAAACACGTCCGAGCTAGCGCCACTTAACACCACACGCGCCATGGGGCACTGATAGAGGGCCCGGATCCATTGTACGAAAGTACCCTGCAGCCCAAACTTTGCCAGAACATCCCAAAGATACTGCCAGGCCACCCTATCAAACGCCTTTTCAGCATCCAGACTAACTAACAATAACGCAGCTTCAGTCTGCAAGCAGTGTTCCATACCAAGGAGCAGCCTGGCAAGATTCTTAGTCGCCTCTCATCCAGGGACAAAACCCACCTGCCTAGGAGCAATGAGGGAGGGCAATATACCACTAAGCCGGCCCGCCAGGACCGACGCAAGAATCTTCATATCGCAGTTAATGAGGGAGATAGGTCTATAAGATGCCGGCTCCATCGCGTCTTTTCCCGGTTTCGGGATCACAGTAATATCAGCACATCGCATATCTCTTGGGAAAATCCCTTCCTGACGGACGACATCATACATGACCACCATGGAGGGCGCCAATCGGGACGCAAGTAATTTATAGTACTCAATACTAAACCCATCAGGCCCAGGTGCCTTGCGAGACTTCCCTCTCATGATCCCCGCTTGGATTTCACTCACCGTCAAGGGCGCATTCAGTGTCTCCAATTGTTCCGGAGTCACCTGCGGCAAGGACAGGCCCCGCAAAAACGCACGGCCCTTCTCATAGTCACGGTCTTCCTCACTATAAAGACTTGCGTAAAAATCCCGAAAAACTTTAGCAATCTGCTGGGACTGGTGTTGCAGACACCCCCGGTCATCACGAAGAACAGGTATAAAACGTGTTCCCCCAGGGTCCCTGACTAGCTTTGCGAGGAGTCGCCCCATTCTATTGCCGTATCGATACAGTTGATGTCGATAATAGGACATCGAGAGTCCCGCTCGGTGTTGTAGCAGCTCATTTAGGGCCAGCTGAGAGCACGTATACTCCCTCTGGAGAGCTCCGTCAGCTCCCCTACCAAGTTTCCGCTGTATTTCCCGGAGCCGTCGCTCTAGGACAAGTATACTTCGATCCATATGGCGCCTCCGTTGGATAGTATAGGAAATGATGGCTCCCCTCATTACTGCTTTGCTAGCCTCCCAAAATAGGATCGGAGAGCAGTCGGGCCGATCATTAAAAGCAACATACTCATCCCACTGCTTCTCCAAAAAAGTTTGAAATCCCTGGTCCTGGCACAAGTAAGCCGGGAAGCGCCATCGCTGCTGCAACAGTCCTCGACAATCCCACGACACCCACACCATCCCATGATCAGACACCACTATCGGGTCAATTTCAGCCTGTACAATCCTCGAGAGTCCCCCTTCACTCACCAGAATATTATCAATACGAGACCAAGTATGATGAGCTCGGGACTGGTGCGTATACTCCCGAACCCCCGGATGGAGCAAGCGCCAGACATCTACAAGATCTCCCATTTTGCAGAGATAAGCCACTCCCCTCCGGGCCCAGGAAGCCGACCCCTCCACTTTAGATTTATCTAGCGAGGGATCGTGCGGGCAATTGAAATCTCCAGCCACCAACACCTTATGAGTCCCCGCGTCCCTCACAAAACGGAGCAATTGCTTAAAAAACTCATGGTCATATATATTGGGTGCGTAGACATTCGCTATCCAAACCTCTTCATTGAAGAGCTTAGCAACAAGGAAGACATATCTGCCATTGGGGTCTGCTTGCAATTTAACCACCTCAAAAGGGAGTCCCCGCTTCACTAAGACCACCACACCCGCCTTCTTACCTCCCGATGATGCTCCATATACAGTCTCCACCCAGTCCCGCTTAAGCTTACTATGCTCCAACGCACTCAAGTGCGTTTCTTGTAGGAGTGCAAGGTGCGCGCCCTTACGTTTTAACATTTGCAAAATTTTTGTGCGCTTAACTGGGGACCCAATGCCTCCCACGTTCCAAGAGATTATCTTGGCATTTAGCATATCAGCAGCATAGTAGTATCGTCAGAAAAGTACATAAGATAAGAGGAGAAGCTACCTAGAGACACCCAGCCTTGTCTCCAGGTACGTACTGCACAGCCCATCAAGGAGGAGTAATGTACAAAAAGAGAACATACCCTCTTCCAAAAGTGAGACAATCTTTTAGCGACCACATGCACAACTCCCACCCCCCCCTCCCCTACAACCGCCCAGTCCGCCCAGCCCATCCCCCTTCCCCCCCCACCCCAACCCGCCTGACTCATCCACGCCCTCCCTGACCCCCCCCAACACATTCACCCCCAACCACACTCCCTCCAACAAACGCTCATCCCATCCATCCCACCAGACATCCCGTCCCGCTTGATCCACGCGCTCACCAAACAAGCCACCTTGCGCAACACCAGTCACACCACCATTCATTCCTTCCCTACCCCTACCCTTCATCAATACAGAACCCTGCAATAGCAGGGCACTCCCGAGGGAAGTAAGATCACAATTAGTGCCCCTCCGGGCCGCCCCCAGATGTCACACAGTCAAAGTAGCAATGGCAACAAGCCTGTCCCGGGAGTCCCGCAGGGAAAAAATGGCAAAACACAGCCATACGTCCAACACATGATGTCTACCAGGTCCTGCCATGGGACATCAACAGAAAGACACTCCAGCACGGCCCTGTGTGGATTCAGCAAGCCATCCCGATGTCGATGGCCACACAAGGAAGTCCTTCACTCCCCAGTCGGCTCAGCAGGGTCGGCTAGCGTTGCCACATATTTCTTTGCCGCAGCAGCCTGCTCGAAGGAGCGGGTAGCATCTTTGTAAAAGACCTTTAAGGTAGCTGGATAGAGCAGCGCGAATTTCACCCCACACTCAATCAGTGTGCTGCAGATGGGTGCAAATGCCTTGCGGCGTGCAGCTAGAGATGCTGAGTAGTCAGGGAACAGCAGGAGCCTTGCATTATCAAGCTGCATGTCTCTTTTCTTCCGATATGCTTGAAGTATCAGAGTTTTGTGGTGAAAGTTTAAGAGACGCGCCAGAACCGGCCTCGGCCGGCCTCGGTCTTCGCGCAGTGGGCCAAGCCTGTGAGCACGTTCCACATGTATTTTTCCTCGTAGCTCTGCCAGGCCTAGCATTTGCGGGAGCCATTCCTCAAACAGAGTGAACAACTGGCCACCCGTCCAAGACTCAGGCACACCAATCAGCCGTAGGTTGTTCCGTCTGGATCTATTCTCAAGATCGTCAACCTTCAGTAGAAGTTCATCTAGCTGCTTCTGCTGTTTCTCGGTAGCTCTTTCCAGCGCCAGCTCGCCCTCCTCGAGCACGGTTACCCGCTGCTCAACCTCGTCCATAGGTTTAGCAACTTCTCCAAAGCGCTCACCCATCTCATCAAGTTTCCGCATGACAATGTCGAATTTAGGCTCCAGAAATTTCACCACTTCCTGAGCAATCTCATCGGGGCCCGAGTCAACACTGTCTTTTCCCGGCGAGTCCAACACAGAACTCGCCCGGGCCGTCGCCGCCATTTTAGGGTCTCGGGCACCCGCGATTTTGTCTCGTTTTCCTGCCGCTTTCATTGGCACTTAGCTGCCACCAGCCTTTCCAAAAAGAGCACACAGTAGTTGCACAGGGAACCGTACCGTTCAGTGCAATTATAGAACCGGAGTTGCCAAGTAAAGTGCTAAAGTTCTACAAGCGGCCCGGGAGCGCAGTGAGGAAGCTCCTCACCCGCTCATGCGGACACGTGATCCTCCCAGGTTTGTCTTAAAGAGTGAAAAGATCAGTGAATAAGAGTGGAGAGGTATTTTCAGAATGATAAGGAGGGTCAAGTGTAACACCCAGGTAGCGCAGAGAAGAGACCAACGGAATTGGGGTGTCAGAGAGTGAAGGGGTGAGTGTAGGACAGGGGCCACTGAGGGAAAACCAGATGGCTGCTGTTTTGGAGGGGTTAAGGTGCAAGAAATTGGCAGACATCCAAGAACTGATCTGAGTAAGACAGAGGTTGAGCAGGGCTAGGAGCAGATGGGCTTGTGTGGTATAGAAGAATTATATCATTGGCATAATAATATGCTGAGATGCTGTGCTCTTAGATGAGTAATGTTAGGGGAGCGAGGAAAACGTTGAAAAGGTGGCGAGCCAATACCGAGCCCAGAGGGGCACCGCAGGAAAAGGGAGTGTTGGGAGAGGAGCAGGCCCCTGAAAGAAAAGAAAAGGATCTGGGGGATGAGAAGGAGTGAAACCGCTGAAGAACAAGCCCACGAACACCAGCATCATGCAAGCAGGAGAGAAGGGTGGAGTGATTGACTAAGTCAAAAGCAGGTCCAGGGGAACAGCCAGGGAAATTTCACTATAATTGTGAGAGACATGTACCTCATTGAGAAAGGAGAAGAATGGTTTCCATTCTGTGTCCGGGGGATTGGCGAAGGTGAAGTGCATGTGTCATATTGAGCTGTGAAGAATGCTGTACAAATACTAATTTTTTGAGAAGCTTGGACAAGAAGGGGAGGTTAGAGATAGGATGCCAGTTTGCAGGGACTAAGGGATCTAAGCAGGGTTTCTTGAGGATGGGACGGATGAGGTCATGCTTTCAGGAAGATGGAAAAGAACCAGTGGAGAGAATGGAATTGAACATAGAAAGGATGTGCAGGAGAAGAGCTAGGGAGGGCTCGGAGAGCCAATCAGAATGGATGGGGTTGGAGGGACAAGTGGCTTGTAAGATGAGGAGAGCACTTTAGATAGCTCAGTTAAAGAGATGGGGCAAAAAGAAGACCAGGTATGTGAGAGAGATGGGGTGGGTACAGATGAAATGGTAGATGGGGTAGAGGAGAGAGGGGAGGGGGGGATAGGTGCGGAAAGAAAAGTAGAGAGACTGGACTTTGTTTGCAAAAAAAGTGGCAAGCTGAGTTGGATCAGGAGAGGTGGAGGGGGTGGCAATGGCAGGAGAGCTGCGGGGGCTGGAAAGAGAACAGAGAATCGAATACAGCTGATGGGAGGAGCTAAAGCAGTGGTTCTCAACCTTTTTTGTACTGTGACCCCTTTTACTATTGGTCAACTTGTAATGACCCCCAATGATAAAATCAAATGCGTCTCTCTTCCTTTACCATTAACACATTGTCGCTGTAATCATTTGTTGAATTATTAATATATTATAGGCCTTTGCATTATGTTTTTATTTATAAAATTTGCTTATTTAAACCACAATAATTAATCCCAATAACAAGTAACAATATTTGATTTCAAAATTATTATGATTTTGTAGTCAAATCACTAATATGAAATAAAATTATTTTTTCTACCTTTGTTGACTGACCAATTTATTCTCTGATCATGCTGGTCCCGATCTGAGGCTTCTGCTTTCCTGTCTTCTCTTAGCTCTCTTTCTGTGGTCTATGGTCCATCTGCCATTTCTTATCTCTTCATTCGTTTTCTTCACTTCTTTCCATCAGCCTATTTCCAGTCGCAGTAACCCTCCCCAGTATCAGCCCCTTTCCAGTCCTCACTCCCAGTACCTTCCATTGTCAACTTGCATTCCCATGACTGCCACTGGTGTCCATTCCCTTCCAGTCCCCCTCCTTCCCCACTGACCAGTCCCTTCTAGTACAAATACCATGGCAGCCCCTCTCAGATCCACTCCCTTCCAGTTCCATTCTCCCATCCCCTCGTATCAGCCCATTTGTAGCCTTAGCTCCCAGTTTTCTTCCAGGGCCAGCAGCTCTATCCTCCCCTCCCCACAATCAGCCCATTCCCAGTCGAAGCCCCCCAATCAGCTCACTTCTAGTGCTAGTCTCCCCTCACCCCCATTACCAGTGCTAGCCTCCCCTAATCAGCCCAATACCAGTCCTACCCCCTATCAGCTCATTACCAGTCCTAGCCTCCACTAATAAGCCCATTTCTAGTCATAGCCCCCCGATCAGCTCATTTCCAATGCTAGCCTCACATCAGTCCATTACCAGTCCTACCCCACCTCATCAGCCCATTACCAGTCCTAGCCTCCCCTAATCAGCTCATTTCCAGTGCTAGTCCCCCCTCAACCCCATTACCAGTGCTAGGCTCCCCTAATCAGCCCATTACCAGTCCTACCCCCCATCAGCCCATTACCAGTCTTACCCCCCCATCAGCCCATTACCAGTCCTAGCCTCCTCTAATCAGTCCATTACCAGTCCTACCCCCCTATCAGCCCATTACCAGTCCCAACCCCCCCCCCTTGATCAATCCATTCCCAGTCCTAGCCTTTCCTAATCAACCCATTACCAGTGCTAGCCCCCCATCTGCCCATTACCAGTGCTAGCTCCCCCATCAGCCCATTATAATCCTAACCCACACTGTCTCTCCCCTCTGTCCAGCATTTATACCCTGTCTGTCCAGTATGTCCCCCTGTCTCTCCCCTTTGTCCATGTCAGCCCCCTTCCCTCCCTCCATGTCAGCCCCCCTCCCTCCATTCATGTCAGCCCCCCTCTGTCCATGTCAGCCCCTCCCTCCATGTCAGCCCCCCTCCCTCCATCCATGTCAGCCCCCCATCTGTCCATGTCAGCCCCCCTCCCTCCCTCCATGTCAGCCCCCATCTGTCCATGTCAGCCCCCCTCTCTCTCTCCCTCCCTCCCTCCCTCCCCCATGTCAGCCCCGTTGCAGGTTCCCTGCCCCCTCCTCCCCTCTCCCCATGTCTGCACCCTTCTGCAGCCGCAGCTTCCTGTCTCTTAGGGAACAACGGCTGTGCCTGTGAAGCCGTTGCGGAGCCTTTCTGTCTCTAAACGGGCTCCGTGCAGCATTGTCCCGCTCCAAAGGAAGTGGTAAACAACTTCCTTTGGAGGAAGGACAATGCTGCACGGAGGCGGAGCCTGTCAAGAGACAGGAAGGCTCTGCAATGGTTTTACAGGCATAGCCGTGGTTCCCTAAGAGGCAGGGAGCCGCGGCTGCATTAGAAGTGAGGCGGTGAGTTTGCCACTGCCGAGAAGCGGACTTGGCAGCATCAGCAACTTGTGCGCTTTAAAAAAATTTTTTTTTAACTTGGCAGAGTGAGGCGACCCCCGCTAAATCCTGTGGCGACCCCCGTGGGGGTCGTGACCCACAGGTTGAGAACCACTGAGCTAGAGGAAGAGGAGATGAGGTTGGAATAGCAGGAATGCTGGGCAGCATGAATCAGGGAACGGTAATGATGGTGGCAATGATGGAAATGAAGGAGTGATTCAGGAGAGGGCTGCTTCCGCCAGAGGCATGGTGGAGGTATGAGCAATGAAGATGGAGACCAGGATAGTACCAGGTATGATGGTTGAGTATACAAGGAGGTGGGACAGGGCAAAGAAGGGGCAAGCTGATCAAGGGAGGCAGTTAGAACAGAATTCCAGGTCTAGGCTTGAGTATCCAATGAGAGAGAGAGCTGAAATTAGCTGGAGAGAGTGTATCAGAAGAGTCTTTGGTGCATTCATCTCCTCCCATGGTTTTCAGTACTATCTCTACGCTGATGACGCTCAGATCTACCTCCAGGAATCCAGGCCCAGATCTCTACCTGCTTATTTGTTATTACTACCTAGATGTCTCACCGTCATCTGAAATTGAACATGGCCTAAACTAAGCTCCTTATCTTTCCCCCTTCCTCTTTTCTCTGTTTCTGTGGATAACACTCTACTCCTCCCTGTTTCCTTGGCTCACAACCTTGGGGTCATCTTTGACTCATGCCTCTTCTCCTTCACACACATCCAACAGAGCTAAAACCTGTTGCGTCATTCTCTTTAACATTGGCAAAATTCATCCCTTCCTTTCTGAACACACTACTAGACTATCGCAACCTCCTCTTCACTGGTCTTCCTCTGAATCATCTCTCCCCACTTCAATCTGTTCAAAACTCAGCTGCATGGCTAATCTTCCACCAGTGTCACTAAGCTCATATCACCCCTCTTCTCAAGTCACTTCATTAGCTCCCAATCTGTTTCCACATCCAGTTCAAACTTCTACTACTGACCAATACAGTAATTCGAATATTGCACCTCTTCACTTTGGAACTCACTTCCGCATCACCTTAGAGCAACTTCAGACATGCTGACTTCAGAAAGCTTCTAAAAACGTACCTATTTTCCGAACACTTTGACACCATAGAAAACACACAACCATAACAATAAAATCTCTGACCAATAAACCCTTCCATAACAAGTTGACATACAAAACAATGTACTAAGCTACTGTAAATAGTTATAAGAATGTTGCAAGATTATGACAACTGTTAAATGTAAATAGTTGATGTTGTACTGTTCTATGTAAAACATTGTTCTGCTTCACTGTAAACCGCTGTGATAAATCTGAAAAGCGATATATAAAAAAATGTTAAATAAATAAATACATAAGTGCCTTCATTCGGCTGTTCCTCACTACTTTTCCTCCTTTATCTCTCCCTACACCCTTCCTCAGTAACTCTGCTTTTCTGGCAGATCCCTTCTGGGTTCTTCTCTTCCACTGCCAAATCCAGACTTTCTATCTTGCTGTTCTTTATGCCTGGAACAAACTACCTGAATCAGTACGCCTGGCTCCATCTGTGGCCCTGTTCAAATCCAGGCTAAAAACTCACTTCTTTGCCATGGCTTTTGGATCCTGATCCCCCTAGACTCCTGTTCATCTCCTATATGTTTCCTTACCATTCCCCTAGATATATCCAAGGACTACCCCTAATTTATTTATATTCTCTTATATACTGTGCTATTCTGCATCAGTGCGGTTTACATTGAACAAACTGAAATTACATTGAACAGGGCATTATAACTTGGAGATAACTATTTTACAGGGAACATGGGCTATGGAGGGTTAAGTGGCTTGCCCAAGACCACAAGGAGCACCTGTGGGACTAGAAACCCCAGTCCAAGGTTGCTGTCCTCTAGTGGGATTTGAACCCCTGACCTTCTGGCCTGAAGTACCTTGCCCCCAACCACTAGGCCACTCCTCCACCCCTAAGGCACACCACTGGTAATGCCCCTATCTTCAGAATGAACTCCATTTACTACTACCTTCTGTTCCGTCCGACTCAACCAGTTTCTTACCTAGTTGGTCACTTTAGGGTCCATCCTAAGGGCACTTAGTTTATTTATGTTACTGATGCACAACAGTGTCAAAGTTTTTGCTGAAACATAAGTATACCACATCTAGCACTCTCCCCTGATCCAATTCTCTGCTCACCCAGTCAAACAAATCAAGCAGATTAATCTGAAAAGACTTGCTTCTAATAAAGCCGCCATGCTGTAAACCCTTGGATCCCAGAAATCACACTATCCTCTGCTTAAGCAATGTTTCCATTAATTTACTCACAATAGTGATCAAACTAATTGTCCTATAGTTCTCACCTTCTTTCTTATTTCCACTTTTGTGGACAGGAACCACATGATCACTCGCAACTCTAAAGAGGTTTTGAAATAGTCAGAGAGCCACCAGAACTTTCTTTCTTCAATACCCTTGGATGAATTTTATTCGGCCCCATCACTTTGTCTACTTTTAATTTAGCTAGCTCCTTACAACACAGATTTCTGAAAATTATTCAGCATCTATCTCAATTCTATTCCTATTTGTGTTTATTTTCTGAGGTCCCATTCCCAACCCTTTATCTATGAACACAGAACAGAAATATTTGTTAAGCAATTCCACTTTGTTCTCATCAGCCTCTACATATTCCTCCCTTTCACCCCTGAGTCTCGCAATGCCACCTTTGAACTTCCTTCTATCACTAACATATCTAAAAAAGGGTCTTGTTCCTATATTTACTGTGTTGGCTATTTTTTCTTCCATTAGCATCTTCGCTTTCCTATTTTTACAGCTTCCTTTAGTGTCTCCAGATATTGTTGTTTGTCTTTCTCTTTCTGCAGTCTCTTATGATTTATGAAAGCTAACCTCTTTTTCCTTACCTTTTCAATAACTTCTTTTTAAAACCACAGCAGTTTTTTTCCTCTTACTTTTATTTATTTTAATAACAAAAAGATTTGATGCCCTTATCTACTTTCCTCAGATATTCCCATCCAGCTAACGACTCCTTAAGGTATTCCTTCATTTTAACAAAGTTAGTTTTCCTAACCCGGGTCCTAATACTGATGCACCATTGAGTGATCATTGGACGCTAGATGATCACTCTCTAGAATATTAGAAACACTCTCCCCATTTGTAAGCACCAAGTCCAATATCGCTCCCTCCTGTGTGGGTTTCCATTACCAGTTGCTGGAGTAGTTCTGTCTGCAGAGAATCCAGGATCACCCTGCTTCCAGATGACAATGCAGCTGGGATGTTCCAATCAACATCTGTCAAAGTGCAATCTCCTGCCAGTAGCACTTCCTTTTTCATAGCAATATTATGAATGTCTTCAGTTAAATCTCTATGTCTTCGGCCTGTGAGGAAGATCTGTATATTACACCAGTGTAAATAGATTTTCCATTCCCTTTTTCCAAATCTATCTACAGTGCCTCCTCCCTCCCTCTTAGCCTTTCAGTTCTGTCACTTTAATATTATTTTTTACATATAGCGCCTTTCCTCCTGTCTTTCTCCCTACCTCGCCTATTATAACATTCCAGTCATCATTTTCTGTGTACCATGTTTGTGATTGCCACTATATCCAAGTCCACCTCTTCCATTACAGCTTCTAAATCTGGAACGTTACTTAAACTGCGTGGAAGAAAGGCCCGGCAATCTACTTCTGTATCTTGCCATGAAAACCCAATGGATAGTTACAACAAAACAAATTGTGCTATAGTGCTGGAAGATAAGACCCCCAGGTCGGAAGGCACTCAACTAGCTACTGGGGAAGAGCTGAAGACTTTTCAGAGTAAAGCCAGCATTTATGATGTGGTTGGATCAAAGCCTCGGGACGTCTGACTGCTGATGTAGCTGCGCATGAAATGAGAGTCAGAAGCTGTAAAGATGTCTTATGCATTGGAACATGGAACATATGAAGTATGAACCAAGGGAAGTTGGAGGTGATCAAGAATGAAATGGAACGTGTACAACTTGGTCTGTTGGGTGTCAGCGAACTGAAATGGACTGGCATCGGGCACTTTGCATCAGATGATCACATGGTCTACTATGCTGGAAATGAAAGACAGAAGAAATGGTGTTGCATTTATAATAAAGAAGAAACTTGCAAGAACTGTAATGAAATACAATGCAGTCAGTGAATGCTTAATCTCTATTCGTCTATGAGGAATGCCTATCAACACAACTATAAGTCAAGTATATGCCCCAACAACAGCTGCAGAAGTGAATGAAATTGAAGAGTTCTATGAACAAGTACAAGCTGAAATTGACAGAACATGCAAACAGGATATCCTGATAGTCATGGGTGACTGGAACGCAAAGGATGGCAACAAAGAAGAAGGCAAAGTAGTTGGAAAATATGGACTTGGCAACAGAAATGAAGCTGGAGAAAGACTGATAGAATTCTGCAAGACCAACGATCTATTCATCTCAAACACTTTCTTCCATCAACACAAGCGGCGACTGTACACATGGACTTCACCCAATGGATTGCATAAAAAACAAATTGAGTACATCTGTGGAAGTCAACGATGGAAAAGTTCTATAATATAAACAAAGACAAAACCTGGAGCTGACTGTGGTACAGATCATCAACTACTAGTATGCAAACTCGAGCTAAAGTTGAAAAAGAGCAAACCACTCATGAATGCAGCAAAATATGACCTTGAGAATATACCACTGGAATTTAAAGACTGCCTGCAAAATCGATTTGCTGTTTTAGATACAAATGACAGAGCTCCAGAAGAGTTATGGAATGACATCAAGAAGGTTGTGTTGGAAGAAAGCGAGAAGTCTCTACAAAAGGTGAAAAAGCAAAAACGGCCAAAATGGATGACCGAAGAAACTCTGAAAATTGCCCAGAAACGCAGAGAAGCTAAAGCCAGAGGAGAAAGAAAGACAATAACAGAATTCAACAGAGATTTCCAACATGCAGCAAGACAGGACAAGGAAAAGTACTACGACGCATGCAAGGAAATAGAAGCAGAAACTATTAGAGGAAGAACAAGATCGAATTTCCTAAAGCTATGAGAGTTAAAGAAAAAGTTCCAGCCTCAAATTGGAATGTTACAAGATGCTCAAGGTTCTATGTTGAATGATGCTGAGAAGATCAAGAAAAGGTAGAAGGAATATACAGAGTTTTTATATGATAAAGATCAAGTGGACCAACAGCCGTTTCAACCTGTACCTTATGATCAGGAACCATTGGTGATGAAAGAAGAAGTTGAAGCAGCATTGAAAGCCTTATCAAAGAACAAAGCACCAGGCATTGATAGCATTCCCATAGAAGTATTACAGCAATCTGATGCAGCTGTTACCATACTTACAAGGCTCTGCCAAGAAATATGGAAGACAACATCATGGCCAACTGACTGGAAAAGATCTGTGTTTATACTAATACTAAAGAAAGGTGATCCAACTGACTGTGGAAATTATCACACAATCGCTCTGATCCCACATGCCAGCAAGATTCTACTGAAGGTTATTCAAAAGAGACTACAACCATACCTGGAACAAGAACTACCTGAAGTTCAAGCAGGGTTCAGGAAAGGGCAAGGAATGGGAGACATCATTGCGGATGTGAGGTGGATCCTTGAAAAGACTAAAGAATACCAAAAGGATATCTATTTGTGCTTTATCGACTATAGCAAGGCTTTAGACTGTGTAAACCATGATAAACTCTGGGCCACATTAAGAAGCATGGGTATATCAGAACACCTGATCGTACTCTTGCACATTCTGTACATTGATCAAGAAGCAACAGTTTGAATGGAACAAGGAGAAACAGAATGGTTTAAAATAAGCAAAGGTGTAAGACAAGGCTGCATGCTTTCCCCCTACCTGTTTAATTTATATGCAGAACAAATCATCAGAGAAGCAGGATTGTATGAAGACAACAGAGGTGTGAAGATTGGTGGAAGACTCATCAACAACCTTCGCTATGCTGATGATACCACATTACTGGCCGAAAGTGAAGATGATCTGAAACATTTGCTTCTCACAATCAAAGAACATAGTCTCCAAATGGGCCTGAACCTTAATGTAAAGAAGACAAAGATCATGACAACTGGCATAATCAACAGGTTCATCGTTGAAGGAGAGAAGAAATTGAAATCGTGAACAACTTTAACCTACTTGGATCAACTAAGCAACAAGCAGTCAAGAAATCAGACGACGCATTGCTCTTGGCAGAATGGCTATGAAAGACCTAGATAAGATTCTCAAGAGCAGAGATGTCTCTCTACATTCAAAGATTCGACTTGTTCAAGTCATGGTATTTTCAATAACATTGTATGGATGTGAAAGCTGGACAGTGAAAACGATAGACAGGAAGAAAATTGATGCCCTTGAATTATGGTGCTGGCGGCGACTACTGTGTATACCATGGACTGCCCGAAGAACAAACCAGTCAGTACTAGCGAAGATCAAACCTAAGCTTTCTTTAGAAGCTCAGATGACAAGACTTCGACTTTCATACTTTGGACACATCATGTGAAGAGAGAGATCATTAGAGAAAGACATCATGCTTGGCAAGATAGAAGGTCAACGCAAAAGAAGAAGGCGAGCAATGAGATGGATCAATACAATAACAGCAGCTACGGGTACCAGTCTGTCAACAATGAGCCGCCTGACTCAAGACCGAACACAATTTAGGATAGCTATCCAGAGGGTCGCCATGAGTCGATTCCGACTCGACGGCACTTAACAACAACATTTCATATACTATTAATATTAGTATATGCAGTTCTCCAGATGTTGTCCCTTTTTGCCTTTTCTATACCATTCATTAATGTTTACTTACTTGAGGGCTTTTACTTATTGGAGGGAAGGGGGGGGGGGACGGACGGACAGTACTTTGTTCACCCATCCCTGATGATCTTAGTAGGTTAGCCATTCTGTTGCAGAAGACACTTCACGCCTTCTTCGATAGATGGATGTCATCTCTTCTCAGCAGCCCTTGGAAAATCAAACAATGGTCCATGAAGCCAAAATGCTCTCCATGACTTCCCTTTCCCTTCCTTCACCCCAGCACTCTTTCCCTTCCCTTCCCTGATTCCAGTAATCTCTTAACTTCCCCTCCAGCCTGATCTCGGAGCACTTTCCACCCTCTCCAGCATGGCTTCCTCTCCATCCAGCCCATCCCAGCCCTCTTCCCTTCTCCTCCTGGTACCTTTGAGGCTGTGCAATGTGACTGGAGTGACCAATGCGTGAACCTTCTTCTGGCCTGCATGGCTCCTGCCTCCTTCAGATTGTGCAGGCCAATATTTCTCTGTAATGTGCATTGTGAGAATAATAACCCACATTCAACCATTTTAATGCATTCCACTGGGTACATTGTAACATAGTAACATAGTAAGTGACGGCAGATAAAGACCAGCATTGTCCATTTAGTCTGCCCAGCAAGATGGCAAGAATAAGTGCACCTGTCACTCTGTGCAGGCCACCCCTCCCCATATCTTTGTTTAGGGGTGAACCCACCACTCCATGTAGGACACCCCTATTTGTTGAGACGTTAGATGGTTCAGAAGTTAGATGGTACCGTTTATTTTGTTTTTATCCTGTTGCTGTAAAGGGATCTACTGTGTTTGTCCCATGCCGTTTTGAATTCTGTCACCGTGTTTGCCCCCACCACTTCCATCGGGAGGGCATTCCAAGCATCCACCACCCTTTCAGTGAAGAAATATTTCCTGATATTGCTTTTCAATTTACCACCTTGCAGCTTCATATTATGCCCTCTAGTTTTACAGCTTCCCCGTCTTTGGAAGAGGTTTGTTTGTTCATCATTTGATAGTTGATTTATTGAACTATTCCGCATAGTTTTTACATACACTTTGTTGTTCAAGTTAAGATGTTCATTGTAAAAAGTTATAACTGTTCTATGTAAAACAAGCTCTGCATTGTTAATTGTTGTTAAATGTACACCGCAACTGATCGCTGGAAGATGCGGTATATAAATAAGTGTTAAATAAAATAAATAAATCATTTCCCTTTAAGTATAGAAACATAGAAACACGATGACAGAAAAAGACCACATGGCCTATCTAGTCTGTCCTTCCATAACAACAACTACAACAGTCCACTTTTTACCTTTAGAGATCCTCTGTGTTGGTCCCATGCTTTTTTGAATTCAGTTACTGTCCTCATCTCTACCACCTCCACTGGGAGACTATTCCATGGATCCACTACTCTTTCTGTAAAGAAATATTTCCGCATATCACTCCTGAATCTATCTCCCTTCACCCTCATCCCATGTCCCCTCGTAGCAGAACTTGCTTTCAATTGAAAGAGGCTCTCTCCCTGAACATTTATGCCACGGAGGTATTTAAACATCTCAATCATATCACCTCTATCCCGCCTTTCCTCTAAGGTGTACATATTAAGATCCTTAAGTCTGTCCTCATATGCTTTATAATGAAGCCCATTAATCGTTTTAGTAGCAACCCTCTGCACCGACTCCATCCTGTTCACATCCTTTTGAAGGTGCGGTCTCCAGAATTGCACGCCATACTCCAAATGAGGTCACACCAAAGACTTATACAGAGGCATTATCACCTCCTTTTTTCTGCTAGCCATTCCTCTCCGTATGCACCCAAGCATCCTTCTAGCTTTTGCCGTCGCCTTTTATACCTGTTTAGCTACTTTAAGATCATCAGACACAACCACGCCTAGGTCCCGCTCTTCTTTAGTGGACAAAAGTACTTCACCTCCTATACTGTATTGCTCCCTTGGATTGCTGCAGCCCAAATGCATGACCTTACATTTTTTAACATTAAATCCCAGCTGCCAAATTCTAGACCATTCTTCAAGCTTAGCTAGATCCCTCCTTATGTTATCTACACCTTCCTGGGTGTCTACTCTATTGCAGATTTTGGTATCATCTGCAAAGAGGCAAACCTTACCCGACAGCCCTTCCGCTATATCACTAACAAAGATGTTAAAAAGAAGTATTTAAAGGTCTGAATCATATCTCCCCTGTCCCTCATCTCCTCCAAAGTGTACATATTTAGGTCTTCAAGTCTCTTCTCATAAGGCTTCTGACGCAGGCTCCAAATCATTTTGGTCGCCTTTCTCTGAACATTTTCCAGTCTTTTTATATCTTTTGCAAGATATGGTCTCCAAAACTGAACACAGTATTCCAAGTGAGGCCTCACCAGTGACTTGTACAGTGGCATAAGTACCTCTTCCTTTCTGCTGGTAATCCCTCTTTGTATGCAGCCCAACATCCGCCTGGCTTTTGCCACCGCCTTGTCGCACTGCCCTCTGGTGGCCAATATTGAGATTACATAGCATGCTCGTAGCTGCTGAAGCATGCTGTGTGCAGGCATGTTTTCCAGTGAAGACTCCTGCCACTATTCCATTTTAATCAGTATTTTTTAATCAAATAGTGGCTTACTTGTGTTTTGCTATGTCCAGGGAGAGTGACAAAAGATCGCTGCTGGAGCTGTAAGGAAATTCAGTCCATTAAGCTCAAGAAAACTGGCAAAAAATCCGGGCTGGTTAGGAAGGCCATGGCTGTGACACTACAGGCAAGAAGGAAATGATGGCTGAGGTGACTTTCGCCTCAGTGCTGATCAATGCAATGAAAGCTGTGATGGACCAGCTGGTGGCAAAACCCCACAATATTCTGGACTCCTGCCTTGAAATAATCATGGAGAAGGTAGCTCAATTTGTCTCTTTGGTTGGTGAAACTATGGCTTGGATTGAGGCTGTGGAGGAACATGGGAAGGAGCTACAGCTTTCCTTGACCAAGGCCTGTTGCAAAATCGACGTCTTAGAGTGTGGGCAGAAGATACTGCAAGAGAAATGTGACAAACTCAAAAACCGGAGCTGCAGAGATAATATTATTTATTTATTTATTATTATTATTTATTACAATCTCTTATATACCGCACTATTTACAATCAGCGCGGTTTACATAAAACAAAGGACCATAACACAAGCTGTTTGGTTTTACATAGAACAGGAAAATCAACTTGGATAACATAGGGAAATAAGAACTTGAACAATTAACATATGTACAGTAAGCTTTGTACTAAGAATTAGGATACTATCTTAAAAGGTAGGCTAATGTCGAAAGGTGTGGTTAAGTTGGGGTCTGGCTAATCTAAGCTTTGTACTAAGGATTAGGATACTATCTTAGATGATAGGCTAATATCGAAGAGGCGTACTTAAGTTGGTGTCTGGGTAATCTGGTAGTAATGGAGGAATAAGTGGAATTTGAGTGTTTTTCTGAATTGCGCTAGATCGGTGACAGCGCGGATATCTGGTGGTAATGTGTTCCAACATTTTGGAGCATAGAGACTGAAAGCTCTGTTTGAAGTTGTTAATGTGCATTTTGTTGATGCCTTTGGAATTACTAGAGCGTTTGTGGATGTGGATCTTCTCGTTCGGTTAGGCGGGATGGACTGAATGAGGTCAATTAGTGAGGAGGAAGTGATGCCCTTGATGGCTTTGAATGTGAGTAACAAGGTCTTGAACAAAAGTCTTCCATGTATGGGGAGCCAGTGGAGCTGCATCAGGATAGGCGTTACGTGGTCACTTCTCGATGCTCCAAAAAGGACTCTGGCAGCAGCATTCATGGCAAATTGCAGTGGATTTAATGTAGATTGTGGGAGACCTTGAAGAATGGCATTGGCAAAGTCGAAATGAGGTAAGATTAATGCTTTGTATATTGTCCTGAAGTCATATGGGTCTAATAAGGAGCGAAGATGTCTGAGTGACCGGATTTTGAAGTATATTGCTCTAACAGTATTGGATATATGTAGCTTCATGTCAAGACGCTGATCCAAGGTGACCCCTAAGTATCGAATTGTGGGTTTAGTTTGGAGCTCGGCTTCTTTCACTTTTATTTGGGGTGGCGGGGTGAAGCTCTGGTCTCTCGTGATAAAGAGTACCTCCGTTTTCTTGTGTTGAATACGGAGGTTTTGAGACAGAAGCCATTCGGACACTGCATCAAAACATTCAATTATGGGGGAGAGGTCCATTTGCGCTGTGGAGAATGGCATGAAGAGAAGAATGTCATCAGCATAAATTAGACAGTCCACCTTGAATGACCTGATGATATTGCAGATGGGCTGTATGTATATATTGAACATGAGTGATGATAAGGACGACCCTTGTGGTGCTCCTTGTCTTTGGTGGAAAGGTTCAGATGATGCTGCTCCGGTTTTTACATGTTGCCATATTCCATCAAGGTATGATCTGCACCAGTCAAGGGCGATGCCATTGATGCCCTTTTCTTTTAGTCGCCCTAAGAGCAGACCGTGGTGTACCGAGTCGAAAGCTGCGGCGATGTCTATGAAGATAAGCACAAAACCTTGGTGGATGTTGTCAATACCTGTGATAATATTGTTGAAAAGGGTGGTAAGGAGGGTTTCAATGCCATGGAACTCCCTGAAGCCGTGTTGACAATAGTCTAGTAGGGAGGCGGTGTCGATGTGGTCTTGAATTTGTCTTTGTGCTTCTTTCTCGATTATCTTAGCTAGGAGGGGTATACTAGCTATAGGTCTGTAAGATTCAGCTTTACGTGGGTCGAGTTTGGGGTTCTTCAGAAGAGGTCTAATGGATGTTTGCTTGAGCGCTGAGGGGAAAGATCAGTGAAGGATAAGTTCATCATTCTTGTGATTAAAGGGCTGAGTTCGCTGCGTAGATCTTTTATCCAAAAGGCGGGGCAGGGGTCAGTTTGTGCAGTGGTGGTATTGAGGGCAGCGATGGTATCTTCAACATATTTCTTGGATGGTGTAGAGAACATAGAAAGGTACATTGGACAGGAGGTGTTATGTGCTGTGTATGTAGATATTTTGTCTGTTTGTAGAAGCTTAGACTGCAGGTGGTCAGCGAAATCTTGTGGGCGAATCACATCAGGCTGGCATGGTGATGTTTCTTTCGATAAGGATTTGACTAAGTTGAAAAGATCACGTGGTTTGTTTAGTGATCTTTTGAGTGTGTCAGAGTGGAAATGTTTTATTTTTGTCAGGACAGCCTCTCTGTGAGTTGATAAGTGTGTTTTGTAAGCTGTTAGGTCTTCTGTGGAGCGAGAACGACGCCATCGTTTTTCAAGTTTTCATAGGTGTGAGAGGGAGGCCCGTAGTTCAGGGGAGAACCAAGGTGATGGCTTTTTTTCTTTGAGATATTATTGTCATTTGGTTTTTGTGCAATAGAGCTGAGATTATTATTCCATGAGGCAATCAGGTTTTCAAGGTTGAGGGTTGTATCTTTGTAGAGAGGAAGAGTCTCTGCAAGTATGAGCTCTTTATTGAAAGCTCTGAAACTCTGAGAATTTATCTTTGAGAAATTGTTCGCCATTCTATTGTTGTGTGATATGTTGTTGTTGCTAGGGATAATAAAGTTGATTAGCTTGTGGTCTGACCATGGTACTGGGGTAAGAGACGTCACAAGTTCTTTGCTTGCATCCAAAGCTGTCAGAGGCGCAAAAGTCATGTTAAGGATGTTTCCCTTTGTGTGTGTGGGTTTATTGATGATTTGCTTGTAACCCAGATCATCAAACGCTTCTAGGAGGGCCGAAGCATGTCTGGAGTGTAATGATGGGAGATTAAAGTCTCCTAGTATCCAGTTTGGTATGCTGGGATTGTGAGTATTAGCTGCTAGGTCAAGTATGTTGGGAAGATCATCAGTAGAGGGTGAGGGTGCTCTATATAGCAGGTTGATAGAGCATTGATTATTGGTGATGGATAGGATGTCTAGGTTGTTTGTGCTTGTAGAGACAGTTGTATGGAACTGTAAGTCCGCCTTGGTAAGTATGAGAGCACCACCTCCTCTCTTGTTCTCTCTATGTCGGGAGTGGATGGAGAAGTTTGCAGGTAAGAGTTGATTGAGGATTACATTATCCACGTCCGATAGCCAGGTTTCAGTTATCATGAGTATGTCGAGACTAAGGGATGATATTAAATCTGCGATAACTGGCCATTTCTTACGGATTGACCGAGCATTTATGAGGGCACAATTTAGTGCTTGTGATGGTTCCTTTTGTTTAGTTTTCTTGGAGTGCTGGAGGGCTATTTGTATTAGGTGAGATTGACGTGTGTGGGTATCCCCTTTTAGGTGAGGATATGGGGCTTCTGCCCATCTTTTAGTGTGAAGAATTGGAATTTGGTGGGCTGTGTGGGATAGGGCAATGGACTCCCTGAGCCACCATAAGAGGATGAGGAGACAGCTGATTAAGGTGGTGGTAGCAGGGGCCATTTGGATGTTACTGTTGGACTTGTAATGTGAGACTTCTTATGGGGTTGTCTATCTAGTTAATGTTATATAAAGGAATGTCAGAGATATTAGCGTGACAAACTTGAGAGATAGTGGTATCAGACTAGATGTCTGTGGGAGGTAATGGAAGCCTAGGAGGTATGGCTACTGGCAACAATGTATTGAGGCTATTGAGAACAATTGAGTGTGGCTGATGGTAACAGTAATTTAAGACTGAGTTAGCAACAACTTCTAGGCTATTAGTTATGAAGGTTACAGGTGTAGGAAAACAGTAAAAGAAACTGCTGAAAAGCGTTAGCAGGCTATTACAACAATAATAATCCTTTAAGGTTACTAATTGCATGGAATCTTACAGTTTCTTATTGTGGGTTAGTTGCTTGAAGATTATGATCAGGTATCAGTTGTGTCTCCTTGGATTAGTGCCTCGCCTAAGGGCCATATTGGGATCATGTGGCTTCCTGAACAGCTTGAGGGATCTGATCCGGATGGCTTTTTCACTCAGTTGCTGCCAATGATCCTGAAGCTGGAGATGGTGGACAGTAGGATTAAACTTGACCAGACCAATTGCACCCTAGCTCTGGCTCAGAGGCAGTGGGAAGACCCAGTGTGGTGGTCATTTGAGTGCATAATTTTGCAGATAAAATCCATTTCATGGAGGTCACTTGCAAAACCTGTCAACATCATTACCAAAACGTTTAAGTTTTTTATTTTTCAAAACTTCTCCATTGAACTTTAATAGAAACAGTCTGAATTTCAAAGGGTGAGAAAAGGCCTCAGAGACCTCAGAATCTCTTGCACATTTCTGTATTCTGCCCACCTGCACATGCAGCCAACTCAAATCTTTATATCAGCCAGTGCAGAGGAGCAGTTTGCAAGATCCTAGCAGTGTAATCAGCCTGGAGCTGGAGAAATCTGATGATGTCTGTTTGCTATCTGCACAGTTGTCTTGTGAGCCCTTTTTTGGAGTGGACTCAGCATGGACTCTAGGTTTTTGATGCGTTAGTGGGCTGCTCTGTTTTGGCCTTGTTCTGTCTATTTTTCTTTCTTAGAAACATAGAAACATGATGGCAGAAAAAGACCACATGGCCTATCTACTTTGCCCTTCCATATCAACTACAATAGTGTTTGTCCCATGCTTTTTTGAATTCAGATACTGTTTTCATCTCTACCACCTCCACTGGGAGACTATTCCACGCATCTACCACTCTTTCAGTAAAAAAATTATTTCCGCATATTACTCATAGAAACATTCTTTCTTTCTCTACTGGGTTGGCAAGCAAGCACTCACGTTCTAGATGGATAACAGCGGGGCCCTGATTTTCACAATCACCTCTTATGGTTTTCTCTCACATCTTTAAAGTTCTAATTATGTTTTTTCTGCTATTTTCATGATGGGGATACAGCTTCATACTGTTTCTCTCAATGTATACTGAACAGCCCAGTTAAGAGGATCAGGGTGCAAGTGGTGCTATTGCAGGAAACCTACTCATCAAGAGCTCAGCAAGCTAAGCTGAAAATGGATTGGGTGGGTTAGGTATTCTCGGTTCCTTACAACGCAGAAGTGTTCTGATACCTATATCTGTCCTCTGCAAGTCACAGGGATGGCAATGCACTTTCTTGGGTGTGCAGTTTGTTCTTGTTAATGTAAATGCTAATTCTTTTTATGAATAGCTTGATCTTTGACTTGGATTATGGCCACCTTCAGTTGATCATGGGGGAGACTGGACCTTCTTCATGAATAATCTGACTGACCATTCTAGTTCCTTGGAGGGAGGGCAAGGGGAATACTAAGTGCTTCTTGCCCTGGCTGAGCAGCTGGGGTTGGAAGACGTTTGGAAGGTATTAAACCCCGGGTCCTAGAGATTATACTTTTTTCTCCCTGAGACACAATTCCTATAGTTACCTTGACTTTTTCCTTTGCTCTCCCCACTCTGGCCTTCATGCATGTGATAGTGAAATTTTACCATGCCAGCTATCGGATCACCATTCTGACCCCTTGAGTGAGGAGTCCCATAGGCAAATCTCATGTAAATTGAATAATCATTTGTAAGGTTGGAAAAACTTTGTTGATTTGATGGTAGAAGTGATCCAAGAACCCAGATGTATATGAACCTGCCTTAAGATGGAAAACTTTGAAGGCTGTTTTGGGAGGCTGTATTATTTGATATGCAAGTATTTTACATAAAAAGGACAGAGAGGCAATCTTGAGGCTCAAGCAGGAAATTGCATTTTTAGAACAGTGGTATAAATAATCTTACTTTCTCGAAATGTATAGGCCACTCAGCTTGGCATGGGATCATCTCAAGGAGTTTGAGATTGGTGGAGCTGAATGATCCGTGCAGTTTACTAAATAAGAATTTTATGAGCATGTAGCAAAATGGGGTCTTTGTTGGCAAGAGCGGTTCGCTGGTGTGTGGCAGCAACAACAACAACTGTGAGTTTAAGGGACATGACTGGAAGGATTTTTCCTCTCCTACAGATCTGGAGAATATACTGTTGGTCAATTCAGAGTTTACTGTATATGACAGTTCAGGTGACCTGCCTGCTAAGGATATTTAAGATTTTCTAAGTGGAGTATGGGATTTTTCTCTGTCAGGGGAACAATGTGTGTTGCTATACAAGTCTGTTTCCATGCTGGAAATTCACAGAGTTATTGGGGTCTGCAAGTGAATAGGTTTGGATAGCTACCCTATTGATTTTTATGAAAAATTTAAGGAGCTGGTTTCTCAACTCATGTGTGATTTGTTTGACTTTTTGGGAAATCCCTGGATTAGGCAAATGAGTTGCTCGATGCCCATAATTTTTTTATTCACAAAAAGAACAAGAATAAATTGGATATAAACTCATACTGGCCAATCTCACTCTTGAACATGAAGGTCTTGGCTAAGATGCTACAGATGTAGCTTGAAAACATGATACATCAGCTGGGCCATTCGGATCAGACTAGCTTTATCAAAGGCCAGATGTCTGCAGACAATACCCTCTGGATGTTTAATATTCTTCTTCTTGCCCCCCCCCCCACCCAGCCCCAGCATCAGCCCCCTTCCAGTACCAGCCTCCTATACCTAGCCCCTTACCAATCCCAGTCCCCCTCCAGCAGCAGCCCATTTCAAGTCCCAGTCCCCAGAATATAAGCCCCTCAGCCCATTTCCAATCCCAGTCATCCCCCCCCCAGCATCAGCCCTTTCCCAATCCGAGTCAGAGCCGCTCACCATCAACCCATTTCCAGTTCCATTTCCTCCAGCAGCAGCTCTCTTCCAGTCCCATCCCCCAAGCATCAGCTTCATTCCAGTCTCAGTTCCCCCAGTACAAACCCCCTTCCATTCCTAGCCTTCTTCAGTCCCAACATCAGCCAACTTCCAGTTCTAGACTTGCCCCAGCCCAGCATCAGCCCATTTCCAGTCCCAGTCTCCTAGTCCCAGCCTCTCCAGCATTAGCTCTCTTCCAGTCCAAGTCCCCCTCTCCTACATATATCCCAGCCAAGCACCTCCTCTCTTTTCCCACCTGGAGCTATATTTTTTTTACACAGCTATGGGAGCGTTTCCTTTCATTCCCGCAGCTGTGCTGCGGTGTTTTTAAAAGGTAAACAGAGTGCCTTTCCTTTTAAAAGGAAAACGGAGGCACTAACCTGGTTAGCATGATTTTCAACTTAGAGACCAACAAAGAGCGAGATGTAAAGGATTTCTTTACACTTCGCTCTTTGTTGGTCTCCTTGTTAGTTTGTGAGTGTGTGTGCTTCTCTGTGGATGGTTGCAAACTTAGGTCAGTTCTTCATGCAGCCTAAGTTGTCCAGACATGGACTGCAGAAAATCGTACTAACCAGGTAAATATCGGCACTTACCAGATAACGACAGTAAAGGGTCAATATCAGAGTGAAAAGTTATAATTCAATATGAAGAGATCACTCTATTTATGCATAGTTCCACATGTGCTATGCTCAAAAATAAACATAGAGGAGAAAAAGGCCTCAGAACTGCTGTAACACGGAGCAGACACAATAGGCAGAAACTGCCCTGAGCTCTGTCAACAGAAACATCAGTGGCCTAAAAAAACTCCTCTAATAATCCACACATTTTGTTCTTAACTGAAGCATGGGTTACAAAACATATATAATACCAAAAACAAGGTGCACTTATCTCTTCCACTTTCAAAAACACAGCCAAATTCACATATACAGGGCACACCCCCACACCAATGATGCCGGCAAGGCGTTTCGCTGAATGCTTTTTCAAGGGGAACTCCCAGAGGCTGCAGAAAAGAACAAAAACATAAACCAATTAGCAACAGGAAAACTAACATGGCAAACACACAATCCCCGTTAAAAAGAACATTCGGAGAACAATATATAACATCCCAGATGAAACCGCTGAAATCACCAACCTGCAATAGTTTGTTATTTTATTTATTTATTTATTTTACATTTTTATACCGCAATTTCCTAAAGATCAATTGCGGTTTATAGGGATCAGCAATGAATTGTACAACGTATACAAATTCAGTTTACATGTAACGATATAACTAAGTACAGTTTGGAACATTATCAACTATGTACAGTTATAACAATAAAACAAGATGTTTTACATATATACATTGTGAGTTTGTCTTGTGTTATAGATGTGGTCAATCTGAGGGTGAAGAGACCACTTAAAGCACACTCAGGCACCCTCAAACTGCCGCTTCAAACATCAGAAGAAACGCCGCGCATGCACAGTAATGAAAGCAGCAGCCTCCTCCCACAAGCGACGTGCAGACCTTTTTAGCATATGACGCCAGAAACATCGGAGTCTACATAGTAAACCCAAAAACTATCTCCAGCAGTAATCAAACAGCTGTTCTATGACCCAAAGCCTAACTAGCCGAAACTGAAACAAAAACAAAAACAGACAACAGAAACATACCTCCCTCTCACCCATCAAGAACAAAGATTCCATTCAATCTGTGCATTTAAACCAAAAGGGACAACTGCCCTGAGCCTAAAGATCCATTCTTGTTCACGACGCCCCAAAGGTTTAGCCGCATCAGAGCATCCAAAATCAAACCTGATTTGGTCAATGCAAAAGCATCTAAGGTCTGAAAACACATGACCCCTATCCAAACAATGTTGCACAATAGGAGCCTCTGTACGGCCACAACGGAGTCTACTTCTGTGTTCCCATATGCGAACCCGAAATGGGCGAATAGTTTTACCCAGATAAATTAAACCGCAGGGACAGCGAATCAGATATACAACATAACTCAATCCACAAGAGGTGCTGCTCTTAATAAGGTAGGTATTCCCATTATGAAGAAAAAACAAAACTTTCTCAGAGATTTCACAAATCGAACAAGCACCACACATCTGATGTCCCTGAGGAGTATTCAAACCTTTGGGTTCACAATCAGGCAGCATGGAAGGACTCAATAGATCCCCAAGGTTACGATTACATTTCCAGACACACCGAAACATTTTATCTCTTAAACCTGGGACAACCTGCACCACTGGAAAGAATCGTTTTACAATCTTCTGCAAGCGCTAATTTAAAGGAGAAAATCTAGTGATAAAATGTATGTAAAGTGTCTCAGATGTAGCATGAGATGCAGAATGGGGGGACAATAGCAAATCTCTATTGTTCTATTTCGCCTGCTTATATACCCTATCTATCACTGATGGGGGGTAACCACGTGCTCGAAAATTACACTTCAAAACTCGAGCACAGCGCTTAAAATCAGTTAGATCAGAACAATTCCGATGGAAACATAAAACTGAGAAAATGGTAAACCCTCCAGTAGTCTCCGAGGGTGAGCGCTGTCAAAATGTAAATAAGTATTTCTATCTATCTCTTTCCGATGTATCGTAGTCCCCCACCTAAAAGAATGTTTAACTACCCAAACATCTAAAAAAGCAATCCGAGAGACATGATAAGAAACTGGAACTTGTATCGCAGGGTGACAATTGTTCAGCCACTGATGAAATTTATTTATTTAACAGCTCTTCTATACCGCGCTCTTTATTATCAGTGCGGTTTACAGTTAACAATTTGACTCTAGGACAGTAACATATCTGACCTGAGTTTACATAAAACAAGGGAAGTAACAAGGAGTTGAACTGGGGTAACTATGTACATTTAAATAGCTTGGTATTATTTACAATAATGTAAAATTGCAGTAGATCATCAATCGACCCCTCCCACAATAAGAAAACATCATCAATGAACCGCTGCCAAACCTTGATATGGAGAAAAAAAGGAGATATAGTTAGCCATTTGCGTTCAAAATCTCCCATATAAAGGTTAGCCACCGACGGAGCAAACGTAGCCCCCATCGCCACACCCGAATTCTGTTGGTACAACTGTCCCTCAAACATTTTCTCAGTTTTATGTTTCCATCGGAATTGTTCTGATCTAACTGATTTTAAGCGCTGTGCTCGAGCTTTGAAGTGTAATTTTCGAGCATGTGGTTATCCCCCATTAGTGATAGATAGGGCATATAAGCAGGTGAAATATAACAATAGAGATTTGCTACTGTCCCCCCATTCTGCATCTCATGCTACATCTGAGACAGATTATATACATTTTATCACTAGATTTTCTCCTTTAAGTTATCACTTGCAGAAGATTGTAAAACGATTCTTTCCAGTGGTGCAGGTTGTCCCAGGTTTAAGAGAGAAAATGTTTCGGTGTGTCTGGAAACGTAATTGTAACCTTGGGGATCTATTGAGTTCTTCCGTGCTGCCTGATAGTGAACACAAAGTTTTGAATACTCCTCAGGGACATCAGATGTGTGGTGCTTGCTCGATTTGTGAAATCTCTGAGAAAGTTTCGTTTTTTCTTCATAATGGGAAGACCTACTTTATTAAGGGCAGCACCGCCTGTAGATCGAGTTATGTTGTATATCTGATTCGCTGTCCCTGCGGTTTAATTTACGTGGGTAAAACTATTCGCCCATTTCGGGTTCGCTTGGGGGAACACAGAAGTAGACTCCGTTGTGGCCGTACAGAGGCTCCTATTGTGCAACATTGTTTGGATAGGGATCATATATTTTCAGACCTTAGATGCTTTTGCATTGACCAGATCAGGTTTGATTTTGGATGCTCTGATGCGGCTAAATCTTTGAGGCGTCGTGATCAAGAATGGATCTTTAGGCTAAAGGGCAGTTGTCCCTTTTGGTATAAACGCACAGATTGAATGGAATCTTTGTTTTTGATGGGTGAGAGGGAGGTATGTTTCTGTTGTCTGTTTTTGTTTCAGTTTCGGCTAGTTAGGCTTTGGGGCGTAGAAGAGCTGTTTGATTACTGCTGGAGACAGTTTTCGGGTTTACTATGTAGACTCCGGTGTTTCTGGCGTCATATGCTAAAAAGGTCTACACGTCGCTTGTGGGAGGAGGCTACTGCCTTCATTACTGTGCATGCGCGGCGTTTCTTATGATGTTTGAAGCGGCTGTTTGAGGGTGCCTGAGTGTGTTTTAAGTGGTCTCTTCACTATTGCAGGTTGGTGGTTTCATCTGGGATGTTATTTATTGTTCTCCGAATGTTCTTTTAAATGGGGATTGTGTGTTTGCCATGTTAGTTTTTCTGTTGCTAATTGGTTTATGTTTTTGTTCTTTTCTGCAGCCTCTGGGAGTTCCCCTTGAAAAAGCGTTTAGCGGAACGCCTCGCCGGCATCATTGGTGTCGGGGGTGTGCCCTGTATATGTGAATTTGGCTGTGTTTTTTGAAAGGGGAAGAGATAAATGCACCTTGTTTTTGGTATTATATATGTTTTGTAACCCATGCTTCAGTTAAGAACAAAATGTGTGGATTACTAGAGGAGTTTTTTTAGGCCTTGATGTTTCTGTTGACAGAGCTCAGGGCAGTTTCTGCCTATTGTGTTTGCTCCGTGTTACAGCAGTTCTGAGGCCTTTTTCTCCTCTATGTTTATTTTTGAGCATAGCATATGTGAAACTATGCATAAATAGAGTGATCTCTTCATATTGAATTGACACTTACCAGATAAGCACAGATACTGCCCATGAACGACCCCTCACTAAGTATTGGACAGTGCCAGGGTAGCCAGATGGTGCCACTGAATATTGCGATCTGCACCTTTAATTGGCCTGTTGGTTGGTTGGCTAAGGGTTTTCATTTTTGGACCCTGTGTTTATTTTAGGGGGCATGTGGAGCATAATTTTATAACTAGGGTGACTGATCATCTGTGTTTATAGCTTAGAATTATAGAGGTTTATTTTTTAAACAATTAGGTGCTTTCCCAAGGCCAGAAAAATAGAGTTTTATCAGTGTATTTGTGTCACAAAAAAAACATTTTGTGGCTTTTCAGGTGGATTCCATTCAGTGACCCAAAATGCAATTTTCCAGTGCCAGCCCCTTCTTTCAGCCCTACATATGGGAGCACAGCAGGAATTTGACCATAGAGGGAGAAGGGTGAGTGATGTGTGCGATCGCATGAGATCACGATGGAAAACTTTAAGTTTCAGACAGGTGACTGTAATTATTCTGGTATTTAATTATAATTAATATTGATGATATTAGCATGTGAACAATTCTGAGCAGCCCATAACAGCCTGCTACAGCCAAAAATGTATATAGTTACCCTGTTTAACCCTGTATAAAGAGCCTGTTTACTGTAAGTCCAGTGAGGCCCTGCCTACACTGGACAAATGTGTTACTTGTAAACCGCACTGATCTCAAATAGCGTGGTATAAAAGAAACATAAATAAATAATAAAAAATAAAAATTATTCCGATAGGTTCATTTATGACTGTAATTATTCTGATATTTAATTATAATTTACTATATATAATTAAATATCAGAATAATTACAGTCATAAATGAACCTATTGGCATCACTTTAATGTCATAACACATCATGAAGAATTATAACCCCCCTTGAAAGTTCAAAAGAAACATAACATTAGCTCTGATGAATATAATAATATACAGAATAACATAGTAACAGATTGAATCAATAAATAATATGTTTATTAGTGTTTCATTCTGCAAATATATGATTTGTTAAGCCATTTGTAGGTTTAAATTCAACAATGCAGAGCACGATTACTGAACTAATAGTAGACGAAATGGTTTGGGCAAAGGACAGTGTGGGCCTTTTCCCTTGGCCCACGTAGACCAGCAACACAGCTACTGGCTCTTTCTCCCAAGGCCGGCATGACTGTCCACAGCATTTCCTGCCTTCGCAGCTCCTCTGTTGATTCCATTCCAGTAATGTGACTTGATGATGTCATCAGAGCAGGACCAGCCAAGGAGCCAGTTGATGCTGTATGCAGTCATGCTGGCCTCAGGAAGAGGACGCAGTAGCTGTGCTCTGCTGGGTCATGCAGGCACAGGAAAGAGGAGGAGGAGGCGGCGGTGGCTGCGGCCCTCGCACTGTTCTTTGTTAATTGAGCCCCAGTTAAAGGGCCACAGAGGGAAAAGCTGCCGTGTAGAGCTGCACCAGCCTTAGGAGAAAGAGGCGGAAACTGTGTCGTGCTGGCTGATTTGGGCACAGGGAAGAGGAGAAGGCAGCTGCTGCGGGAAGAAGGATTTTCAATGTTTTTCACTTAGAACCGGAAAACCCAAGTTCCTCATCTGGGATCTTTTCTTGAGGTTTTCCGGTTATAATTGAAAATCAAAAGCCTTGATTCTAAGAGGGTGCTTAGTCACAGGGCTCGCATAAATTAAGCCTGTTTTATAGACACCTGCTTGTCTTGATGACAAAGAAGTGTAAGTGGCACATAGCAGGCTTTAATTAAGGTGCAATCACTTACTCCAGTCCTAAAGCAGGTACGTTTTGCAAGTAGGCACCTAAATGATCATATTCTATAATCAATGCACACCCAATGTACATCAATGCTCTGCTCAAACTCTGTCCATGTGCCCACCTTTATTCCTCCTGTCTCTTGCCTTAACTGTCGTCTCCTATCAACTATGATAGTTCCTTTCCAATCCTACTTAATGATTTTATTTTATAAACTGCTTTGTATGCATGCCCAAGGTGGTATATCAAATATAAATAAACTATAAACTATAACCGCCCACAATTAACCGACCCATCGATAGTGCACACCACCTTAAAGAGAAACTTCTCAAAATTCTTGTTTGTCAGCTACATGGCAGCCTGGCACCATGCAAATATTCTCATGGGTCAGTATTTTATGAGGTCATTTATGGGAGTTTGTGGTCATTTACATATGCAAATGATTAAAGTACCAACATTTGTGGGCATTGCTACCACTTAAAAATAGGTGCCTCCTTATAAAGCTACCCCCTTAATGTGCCCAGATAGAGGGGATCTCCTGACAAAAAAAAAGAGGAATGTTTTTGACCTTATAGTACACACTTTGACTTCTGTAGCAAGAAATGGAAGAGTCCTGTGTGTGTCTGGATATCTAGAGCTCTGTGAATAGACATATGGAGGTCAGTTTTCAATGGGCTGTCCAGTGACTGTGGTGCTATCTACATAACCAGGATATTCAGCAGCCGTATCCGGACAGTGACTGCTGCTGAATACTTGGACAGAGTGCTGTTATCTGGATAAATGCTGACTTGTCCGAATAGCAGCGATTTTCAGTTGACACCTATCTGATAGAAGTGGTACCGCCCTCGCTCCACCCACGGACCACTCCTGCAGTTACCGGACAGTATAGGGGCAACCTGTGGAGACAGTCAGCAGTACTATCTCATTCGCTGTCTGGATAAGGGGTTCTGAATACTGGGCACAGGGACACTTTTTGTTATGGGCAAAAGGGGCAGCTGCCCCAGGCCCCTGTACAACAGGGACCCCCGCTGCCCTGCCGCCCATAAGTCATTCACCATCTCTCAGCAGACGCACTCCAAAACGTCATAACAAGGGATATCAACAATAGACCAAGAAGAACCAATAACATGATCGGTACACCTGCAGGCTATCACAAAACCAAATAATCAACTTCAAAAAGAGCACCATCACTACTGGCATCCACACTATGGAACTCCCTCCCAACGAGCCTGAGAGCATTAGATGACCTCACAGAATTCCGCAAAGACCTCAAGACATTTCTATTTATAGAAACATATGAGCAGCCAGGCAACACCCCAAACCCTTACTGAAATACCACCTACCCCAACTAAGCACGCACCCATCCTATCCACACACACAAGTTTATCATACCACGTTACTAAATACCTTCATGTTATATGTTACCTTTAATTATACTGTCTAAATGCTGTTATGTAACTGTACTGTCTAAATGTTTACACGTACCCTAGTGTTAAATGTAACCCTCCAATTCTGATGTGACGTGACGTGACCACCTTGATTGAAGGATAAGGTGGCATACAAATCTGTCTAAATTAATTAATTAAAAGCAGCCCTGTTCCTCCCTTCTGCTCTCTCAGACTGCTTGCAAGAGACGTGAGTGGCGTTTTAGTGAACAGACCAACGACTTCCTGGTTGCAGGCCAGTCTCGCGATGTGAACTCATGCTGCAAGACTGGCTTGCAAGCAGCATCTGTCCAGTCTGTTCACTAAAGCGCCACTCACTTCTCTTGGAAGCAGCCTGAGAGAGGAGAAGGAAGGAACAGGGTTGCTGACTGTGCTACTCTGGGGGAGGGGGGGGGGGCTTTCAACAAGAGGGGGGCCAAGAATGGGCTGAGGGACATTTTCATAAGTTTGCCCAGGGCCCATAAGGGGTTGAAGTGTCCCTGACCGGACCCATGAAGTTTTGCCTCTGTGTTTGCGTGTATATGTTACCTTCTGTGCATTTATATGTCTCTGTTTTGGCATATATGCACATGTGTGTATTTCTGTATCTATGGATGTGCCTGCGCTTTTTGTGTGTATTTCTGTGAATGTGTGTTTATGCAGACTGGATGGATGTCATACATTGTGTGCATGCATGTCAGTTCCCCTGTGTGTATTTGTATGTTTACATGGTGGTTGTGTGTACATGTATGTTTTTGCCTGTGTGTGTGTGGTAGTGAATCAAAGCTTTTTTTATTCACATCACTTGTGCTGCCTTTGGTCTCCTGATGTTAATCGAGAAGCAGACTTCCCCATGCAATAACATTTTGTCCGACACCTTCCAAACCTTTCTTCCGGCACACATTAAAGGGAAGCTAAACAATTCCTTCAGAGCTGGTTTATTTTACGTCTCCTTTGAACTGGAACTGATGTACATGGGAGATAACGTGACTTGCACACTGAGAGTCAGGGAAAGAGGAGTCTATAAAGTTTTTAATGGGGGTTGTGGAAAGCAGTTTTCTTGAAGCACATATAAAAAGGTTGCGCAGAACAGATTCACTTTCTCAGAGACAACCTTAATTTCAACACCTATGGTCAATGACAGAGCTGAACTTAGAAATGAGACACAGAAGGATGAAGATTCTCAATTATTCAGATACCGGTATATTAGTTTGTATATGTACTCCTAGGATAAGAGGATGGACTCACAAAGTACAGATGAGTAGGACTAAGATCGATAAAGAAAAAAATACAAGGTGATGATTTTTAATTGGACCAAACTAATATATTTCTTGACTAGTTTTCAGTCGCAAACATTCCTGAACATCTTTTGCTCAGACTTTGGAGGATAATTTGGAGGATAATTCTATAAACCACACAATTAATGCGTGTTGCCGCATGTGAGGCCTAATCTATAAAGTACAGACTCCAGAGCAGATGGAAATTCCTGTGCCTAGATTGGTCAGCAGTCATGCAAATTTAGGTCCTGCCTTTGCCCTGCCCAAGCTCCGCCCACATGCACACCCCCAAACTCAAAAGATGCATATGGGACTTAGGCTCACACTTAGAGAACAGTGACCACCTAAAGTGCCCATTCCTGCGGGTAAGTCCTTTAAGACAGGAATTTAAGTGCATAAATAGCACATAACTTTCCACATGTCCTTTATAGAATGAGTCCCAAAATGCCTCTTATAAAATTAGATTGCAGGCAGGGATGATGCAAAGAAATTATGCACCCTAGGTAAAACTTTAGCCTTATTACTACTACTACTAGTGATCATTTGTATAGTGGTACAAGGCGTATGCAGCGCTGTACAGACACATGCAAAAGACAGTCCCTGCTCATCAGAGCTTACAGCTGCCTTGTCCTGGAGAAAGGTGGTATATAAATGCAGCTAAATAAATAAAATATAATCTAGTCAAGACAGACAACACAACAGCTCAGGACAAGGATATATCTATAGGAATGGTAAGGAAACACAGGGGACTGAGTGGATCAGGATCCAAAACCAGCCTCGAAAAAGTGAGTTTTCAGCCTGGATTTCAAAAGGGCCAGAAATGGAGCCTGACGCACAGACTCGGGTAGATTGTTCCAAGCACAAGGAGCAGCAAAGTGGAGGAATTGAAGTCTGGAGTTGGCAGTAGACGAGAAGGGCACAGATAGAAGGGATCTGCCCGAAGAATGGAGTTTCCGAGGAGGGGTGTGGATAGTGAGGAGCAGCAGAATGAATGCACTTATAGGTCAGTTGCAAAAGTTTGAACTGGATACAGAATAGTCATCCATTAAAAGCCTCATGCCCCTCCTCCCCCCATCATCCCATCACTGTCCCTTCCACAGCAATCCTGTTAAAACACATAATTGGATATCATCATCAACATTTTCAGCAGGCAAGACATTTCAATGTATGCCGATATTCAGCAGTGCTATCTGTTCGCTAGAGCTATAGGTGCTTGGCTATTCAAAAAAAGTATGCACATAGTTTATACATATGGGCACTGAAAATAGGCACTTATCTGTCTAGAATACGCAGACCCTCCAGGTTATGCCTGGCTTTCCGGTGTCTAGGCTAAACACATAGGGCACGATTCTGTTTCGCACGTACATCTCCTTTGTATGTCTGGGCTGAGCCGAATGTACAAAGGAGATCGCGATTCTGATCCTGCGGGGCATGTCTTGCCCCGCGGGATCAGAATCACGAATAGGCATGTATGTGCAGGCTGGGACTGCGATTCAGTCCCATTCTGCATGTACATGCCTGCCCGACTAACTCAGTCACGGCTTTTAAATGGAGCCGCAGCTCCACGGCTCCATTTAAAAGCTGCGATGCCGGCCACCACAAAATAGAATTAATTCCCCACAGTCCAACCCCCGATCCGACCTCCTAAGGCCAGGGTCGGGCTGTGGAGAATTAACTCTTGCCTCCCCAGCCTTATCCATGCCCCAGAGCTGATCAAAAGAAACGTCTGGGAAGTTATTCCACTCAAGGGGTGGAATAATTTTGCCGGCCCTGGATGTGCAGGGCCAACATTAGAATCGGCCCTGTATGTCCGGGGCCGGTGACCACCCACTCTCCGCCCCATGCCACCCCTTCCTCGTCCCTGTCTAACTTCCCCGCACAACCGGTGGGAAAATTAGACAGGAGGGACGTCCATCCTCACTATTCATGCCTCAGAATAAATCCCATAATCTAGGCATTTAGGTGCCAAAAATTTGCACCTAGACATATAGAGCCCAATATTCTGTTGGGTAGGCTATGGTTTATGGTTTTAAGTACTTGATATACATATCAGAGCGGTTTAAGGATATATTCTAACAGGTACTTTTTATTCCCTTGTCCCTGAAGGGCTCACACTCTAAGTGTACCTGAGGCAATGGAGGGTTAAGTGGCTTGCCCAAGGCCACAAGGAGTGGCCATGGAACCAGAGAACCCAGTCCCTCCGGCCTGAGGTTACTTGTCCCTACATGGGACTTGAACCCCCGGCCCTCTGTCCTGAGGTAATCTATGTGTGGTTTGAATGTTAGGTATGGGTGACTCTAAGGTATCTGACTTCAGTCTTGGTTTTAATTGTAGTGTTGTTCAGAGTTTCTGTAGCGGTGGAGGGGGACAAAAGTGGTATCCTACGTTATGTAGAGTGCTTCTGTCTTACTGTGGTTGATTTCCAGGTTATTGTCTCTTAGCCAATTGGTCACCTCAGTGAAACAATCCTGGTGGGTGGATGGAGTGGGCTGATTTATATTAATTGGTCCATATATCATAATGTCGTCGGCATAGACGTGAATATATAGGTTGGGTTTTCTTATGATTGAGCAGAGTGGTCACAGTAGAGGTTAAAGAGTAGATTGGCTAGGGTAGATCCAGGGGTGGCCCAAGGGGGGTGCGGGGCCATGTTCAGAGAATCATTGCGGGGCCTCCTTTGCATAAATATTTGCATAATGTTAACGTGTACTAATTTTTAGCAAACATGCCTCTTAATGAGTGTATATAAAGAAAGACTAACAGCTTTCTACATTACTATATCCCAGTGCCAACCGCCAGGTACATTAGGAAGTACTACAAACACTGCCCATTTAGAACCCATAGCAAACCCGCCATATCATAACAGTACTACCAGGACTCACAAAGCACCAAACCCTACCTATCAAAAGGCAACATTGTAAATATTAAACCAATACATTTCAGAGAATAACAATACATCTCCTACTGGGGAAAGAGAACAAGTGACACTGTCAAATAGAAACTACATAAACAGAATACCTCAGCTCGGTTACACATACAGAACATAGACCGTCACCAAACAAAGAACAAGGGATCACAATTTAGAAATAGGAAGACAATAATTAAACTGGGAACCCCAAAAGCCAAACTCGGAATGCACAACAACACTGGAGAAATAAAACTATAAATTAATTTCCTCTTGTACTAAACAAAATGCAAAGATGTTAACGATGCACATTTCCCAGAGCTGACATATTCCAGTTAATAAATTCAAAATAAAAAAGTATTTTCCTAACTTTTGTTGTTTGTGCATTTTATTTTTCAGTTGCAATTGCTCCAGTCACTTTCTTCTGGTTTCTTCGTGTCTTCTGCTAACTCTCCATTGTCTGCTGTTCATTTGCCCTTTCTTCACTCTTCTAGTTTTTTTCCCATTCTCTCTCTACATCTGCTTTAACATACTGATCTTTCCCCTTTTGCTCTTTCCTCCATTTCTTTATTTATTCCTTTATCATCCACTCAAATTTCACCCTCCATCCTCAATCCCCATTTCCTCTCCCAATACCCGGCCAATTGTAGATTTTTTTCCCTCCCACACAAAATATCTTTTCCCCTCTCCATCCTCACTCCCCAGCCCCATTCCCTTCTAGTCCTCTCTCAACATCAGTTCCCTTCTAGTTCCAGCCCCACCAAGCATCCGCTCCCTTCTAGTCCCATTTTCCCATCCCCCTGCATCAGCCCATTTCCAGTCCTAGCCATCAGCCATTTCTAGTCCTATCCTAGCCCTCCCATCAGCCATTTCCAGTCCTATCCTAGCCCCTCATCAGCTATTTCCAGTTCTATTCTAGCCCCCCATCAGTCCATTTCCAATCAAAGCCCCCGCATCAGCCCATTTCCAGTCCTAGCCCTCCCATCAGCCATTTCCAGTCCTATCCTATCTCCCATCAGTCCATTTCCAGTCCAAGCCCCCCTCCCATCAGCCATTTCCTGTCCTATCCTAGCCCCCCATCAGTTCATTTCTAGTCCAAGGACCCCCATCAGCCCATTTCCTATCCTATCTCCCCATCAGACATTTCCAATCCTATCCTAGCCCCTTCATCAACCCATTTCCAGTCCTGGCACCCCCATCAGCTATTTCCTGTCCTATCCTAGCCCCCCAGCAGTCCATTTCCAGTCCAAGCCCCCCATCAGCCCATTTCCAATCCTAGTCCCCCATCAGACATTTCCAATCCTATCCTAGCCCCTCCATCAGCCCATTTCCAGCCCTAGCCCCCAATCAGCTATTTCCAGTCCTATCCCCCTCCCCAAAGAGCCCCACGGCTGTCCAACTGCCTTTAGAGAACTCCTGGCAGGCCCTGGCTCGCCTCTGACAGCGCCGAAGTGAAGAGCGCCATTTTTCTTCACTTTGACAGCTGTGTTGTACTATAGACTCTGGTGCGCTGAGTGTTGGGAAACAGGAAGTTCCTTTGACCTGGTGCGCCAGCAGCCTATAATACAACACAGCAGCCAACGTGAAGAAAAACGGCAAACTTCACTTTGGCGCTCTCAGAGGTGATCCGGGGCCTGCAGGGTTGCTCTTTAAAGCTGTCCCTGCTACTGCTGCTGCTGCCACTGCCGCCACTGTTGTTAGATGCAAGTAGTTGTTGGTGCGGGGCCCTCTGAAGCGCAGGGCCCTGTGCGAACAACATTCTCGCACAATGGACGGGCCTGCCCTGGGTGGATCCTTGGGGGACTTTCTGTGTCTGTCGGTATGGGGTGCATGTGTTTTGACTGATCTTTATCTTTTAATGTCTATCGGTGAGGTAGGATGTGAACCATTTGAGTACAGCACTTTGAATTCCATTGGTTTGTAGACATTGTATTAGTATTTGGTGATTTACTGTGTCAAAGGCTGACGAGATGTCCAAGAAGATTAGTAGGAAGCCTTGATTGGCTTTCTGCATTCCTTGAGTTAGGGTATTTATCAGGGTGGTGAGTAGTGTTTCCACAGCATGATGTGGGCGGAACCCATATTGCTGGGGGTCTAGTAGGTTATGTTGGTCAATATGGTCTTGAAGTTGGTGTTTTACAGTTTTTTAATGATCTTTGCTGCAAACTGTAGGCTTGTGATGGGTCTGTGAGATGAAGGATAAGCAGGGTCCAGGGTTAGTTTTTCCAGAGTTGGGCATATAGAGGAAGTTTTCAGGCATATGGACATTATGCTTTGTTGAAGAATCTACTGTGTGATTTTGGTGATTACTCCACTGCATTCATTTTTTGTTGACCTAATCCATGATGCTGGGCATGGATCCAAGGGGGAAATTGTGAGCAGCAACGAGATGGGGGCTTTCCAGTCTTTTGCATTGAGTGTCACATGTATGATTTTCTCCCACTTGGTGAGAGGTCTTACGTATGCACTAGGTGCAAGGAGCTCTTTGCTCTCAGGGAACGAGCCCGTTCTCTAGATGCTAGAGAAGCAGACTTGGAAGACATAAGAAAGACAGAGAGGTACATAGACGAGACCTACAGGGATATAGTCCTGAAGTCCCACTTCCAGTCTGGCAGCATCCCTGTTGCCATGGAGGAGAGAGGTCATGTGACAGGAGAGCATCACCCTGGTGTGGCAGGAAGTGATCCTGTAACTAGGACCTGTCCTCCAAATGATGTAAAACCCTCTGCACCAAGGAAGTTTCTCCAGGGCCATGTGCCCATGAGGGAAGGGTTAGGACAGCCATTATAGTTGATGATTCAATCATTAGGCATGTAGATAGCTGGGTGGCTGGTGGACGTGAGCATCGCCTGGTAACATGCCTGCCTGGTGTGAAGGTAGCAGACCTCACGCGCCACCTAGATAAGGTCTTAGATAGTGCTGGGGAGGAGTCTGCTGTCTTGGTACATGTTGGTATCAATGACATAGGAAAATGTGGTAGGGAGGTTCTGGAGGCTAAATTTATGGATGAGACAATGGTGCAAAGATGAGGGTTTGGATTTGTTAGGAACTGGAGAACATTCTGGGAAAAGGAGGGGCTCTTCTGAAGGGATGGGCTTCACCTTAACCAGGATGGAACCAGGCAGCTGGCATTAACCTTTCAAAAAGAGATAGAGCAGCCTTTAAACTAGATAATAGAGGTAAGCCGACAGTCGCCCAAGAGCGCATGGTTCAGAAGAATGTATTCTTGAAGGATACTACCAAAAGCAGAGAGGTTCCAAAAAAGAGTAAAGTAGTCCAAATGTCTGTATGGAGCAGACAGAGCTTAAAGATTCCAAATTACCCATGCCTACCAATAGCCAGATTAATATGAATAAAGTACAGTCTCTAAAATGCTTGTATGCAAATGCTAGAAGTCTAAGAAATAATATGGGGGAGTTAGAATATTTAGCACTAAATGAGAGGTTAGCTATGATTGGAATCTCAGAGATATGGTGGAAGGAGGACAACCAGTGGGAAACTGTGATACCTGGGTACAAACTATATCGTAATGATAGAGCTGATCAAATTGGTGGAGGGGTTGCGCTCTATGTTAGAGAGGGCATAGAGTCAGAAAGGATTAAAATTTTGCAGGAAACAAAATTTGCTGTAGAATCTCTATGGATTGAACTTCCATGTAAAAAGGGGAAGGCAATGGCAGTGGGGGTGTACTATCGACCGCCTGGCGAGAATGAACAAATGGATGATGAAATGCTCAAAGAAATCAAGGAAGCTAACAAAAGTTACATCACAGTAATAAATGGTGATTTCAATTACTCTGGTATCGACTGGGTCAGTGTCACGGCAAGACAAGCTAGGGAGATAAAGTTCCTAGATGAAATAAATGACTGCTTCTTGGAGCAGCTGGTTCATGAGCCAACCAGAGGGGAAGCTATATTGGACCTAGTCCTTAGTGGAACACCAGATTTGGCGCAAGAGATAAGGGTGTTGGGGACACTTGTCAATAGTGATCATAGCATGATCGCGTTTGATTTAATTAGTGGAGGAGGGATGGTAAGGAAATCCACAGTACTACCTTTTAACTTTCGAAAGGGAGACTATGATAAAATGAGGAAGATAGTTATGAAAAAACTAAAAGGAGCATTTGCAAAGGTTAAAGACTTACATCAAGCTTGGTGTTGTTTAAAAATACTATCTTGGAAGCCCAGACCAGTTGTATTCCGCGCTTTAAGAAAAGTGGAAGGAAGTCCAAAAAACTGCCAGCATGGTTTGAAGGTGAGGTCAGAGAGGCTGCTGCCAAAAAAGCATCTTTCAGGAAATGGAAAAAAGAGCCAAATGATGAAAACTGGAAACAGCACAAGCACTGGCAACTTAAATGCAAGGCATTGATAAGGCAGGCAAAGGGAGAATTTGAGAAGAAGCTTGCTGCGGAAGCAAAAATGCATAATAAAGTCTTTTTCAAGTACATTCATAGCAAAAAACCTGTGAGAGAGTCAGTTGATCCATTAAATGATGGAGGGGTTAAAGGGGCAACTAAGAGGCGATAAGGCGATAGCGGAGAGACTGAATGAATTCTCTGCTTCGGTCTTTATTGAGGAAGATGTAGGGATGTTACCCATGACTAAAGTGGTATTTAAAGGTGTGGAAGAATTGAAGGAAATATTGATACATCGGGAAGATGTATTACAACTATTTGATAAACTGAAGAGTAACAAATCACCTGGACTGGATGGTATACATCCAAGTGTCTTGAAAGAACTGAAATATGAGATTGCAGACCTGCTATTAGTAATTTGTGAACTATCATTAAGATCATCTGTAATACTTGAAGATTGGAGGATGGCCAATGTAACGCCAATTTTTAAAAAGGGTTCCAGGGGTGATTCGGGAAACTACAGACCGGTGAGCCTCACGTCAGTACTGGGAAAAATGGTAGAAACCATCATAAAGAATAAAATTACTCAGCATGTAGATAGTCATGGCCTAATGGGAGACAGCCAACATGGCTTTAGACAAGGAAGATCTTGTCTTACTAATCTGTTATGTTTTTTTGAAGGTGTGAATAAACTGGTAGACAAAGGTGAGTCAGTTGATATAGTGTATTTGGACTTTCAGAAAGCCTTTGACAAGGTTCCTCATCAGAGACTTTTGGAAAAACTAAAGAGTCATGGGATAGGAGGCAGTGTACTATTGTGGATCAGGAATTGGTTAAAAGATAGAAAGGAGAGGGTAGGGCTAAATGGCCAATTTTCCCAATGGAGAAAGGTGAATAGTGGTGTATCCCAAGGATCTGTGCTGGGTCTGCTGCTTTTTGACATATTCATAAATGACCTGGAAAAGGGAATAACTATGGTTACACGATGCAAGGTTCCCACATTAGGAACCACCACCCAGGAAAAAGATTTAGGTGTCATTGTGGACAACATGTTAAAACCCACCTCCCAGTGTACAGTGGCAGCCAAGAGAGCAAATAGAATGCTAGGTATCATAAGGAAAGGAAGGGAAAATAAAACAAAGGATATTATAATGTCTCTGTATCGTTCCATGGTGCGACTGCACCTTGAATATTGTGTGCAATTCTGGTCGCCGTATCTTAAAAAGGATATAGTGTTATTAGAAAAGGGTTCAGAGAAGAACCACCAAAATGGTAAAGGGAATGGAAGGATATCCCTATGAAGAAAGGCCAAAAAGGTTAGGGCTCTTTATCCTGGAAAAGAGATGGCTGAGGGGAGATATGATAGAAGTCTATAAATTAATGAATGGAGTGGAACGGGTGAACGTAGATCGATTGTTTACGTTATCAGAATATAGAAAGACTAGGGGACATGCAATGAAGGTACAGGGTAAACTATTTAAAACAAATAAGAGAAAATATTTTTTCACTCAACATGTAATCAAACTCTGGAATTTGTTACCGGAGGATGTAGTAAAGGCTGTTAGTGTAGCTGGGTTTAAAAAAGGTTTGGACAAGTTCCTGGAAGAAAGGTCCATAAATCATTATTAAAAAGGGACCCAGGATATCAATGCTTGACCCAGTACAAGCATTGTGGAACCTGTGTCTTTTGGGGAAACTGCTAGGCATGTATTGTGACGAGGAGAGCTGCCAGGAGCAGATGGAAATACGTAGAAGAAAACAATGTTTGTACCTTTAAAATGAGTGACAGACCAGCTTTGCACAGGCTTTGCAAGGCAAGCATGAAAAAAAATCCTGTCTCTGCTGAGGCTAAGCCACACCCAAGCTCTGACGTGGGGGCAGGCTTGGGAACTGATTGTAAACACCTGTGCAGAGGCAAGGGAGTGGCAGGCAAGAAATGCTTTTTAAAACCTGAAGCAGACCAGAAAGGGAGATCCTGGGAAGAGGAGAAAGCCTTCAAGGAGAAAGGATTCCAGGAGAGATTCCAGGAAGGAAGGAGTGGAGAAAGGCATAGGAAGGCTGACTTCCAGCTGCTGAATGAGGCCAGTAAGAAAGGAAGCAGTCTGTGTCTGGAAAATGCTCCTAAACTTGAAGCTAGCAGACGGTTAGCTGGAAAGCTTACAGACGGGGTGGAACAGGTTGCAGTACCTAGTGTTCAAGAGCCACTGCCAAGGACTTCAACTGCTAGAAGGTGGGTGGATACGCTTGTCTGGGGAAAGAGCCAGAACTCACCTGAGAGCAGAGAAGCTGAACCAAAAACACTAGAGATGTTAAGGCAAGTGTTCCCAGGGAAGAAAGCTCACTCCCCCAATATAATTGATACTTATCAGAAAGAACAGCTATGGAGCGAATTTCAGAAGTTCTTACAGGACAGGAAGCCTGAAGAGGTTTTTGAAACCGTAGAAAGGGATAAGCATTCTGTTGCCCAAGAGGATATGCAGATTGATTCCTTTGAGCCAGAGTCTAACCTGGGGGAATCCCCAATGGATTGCTCTTTTTGTTTGAAAGAAAACTAGACGCTGGTAAACAGGGCTCAAAAAGAAAAGCAAAACGTGGTGAGAAGCAATGTTTGCCTAACTCTGTAACTCATAAGAGTTTCTTCTGAAGCAAAGAAGGTTTTGTTGTTTAACCAAGGGTTTTTGTTAGAAGAAGTTTACCTTTTATTTGAATGAACACAAGAGACTACGACGTGCATGTTAACTTGTTTGATGAGAACAGCTGCCAGTGTTAGAAAGACTTTTGTTCATCTTTCTTTAGTTTCAGTTGTACATGTTTTCCTCTTATGTTTGGAGAAGTATCCTAATACCTGCGTTCTGAATTTAATGCTTATGGAAATCCCACAAAAATAAATATTCTTGTTTGCCTTAATCCACGGTTTCACACTACTTTTGTCCTTGGATAAGAAAGCCAAACTACAAGTCCCAGAATTCCTTACTGGAGACAGACACAGTAAAGCTTTATATAAGGACATAACAAGGCGGTCCTATGCCTGTAAGCCCTAGGGCCCAGGCTAGGGTATCACAGTATGACCTAGATTGGCCACTGTTGGAAACAGGATACTGGGCTTGATGGACCTTGGTCTGACCCAGTATGGCATATCTTATGTTCTTATGTTCTTATTGTCACATAGACCTACCCGCTGACCTCTAAACCCAGATATTCATGGGTTAGGTGCCGTGTGGAGTCAGCTTCAGAGACTAACTGTGTAGCTACCCAATTATTGGGATTTCCTGCCACTGCTCTGCCTGAAAATGCCCCCAACACACCCTGATGTTACCCGGATAGCATCGTGGCATGTAGGGGATATAACTGGGAATATTCAACAGCACTAACCATGTAGGTGCCGTTAAATATTCCCGGTTAAGGCATTTACATGGTTTACGGACCTGTAAACCAAGTGAATAGTGCTGCATATTCCTGATTATCTCCGCTACACACCCCAATGTTAACCACTTAGCATCATGGCATGTCGTGGGCATTCCGGGGGTGGCACCAGTCTCTAACTGGGCAGCAGTTATATTGCACCACTGCCCAGTTAGCACCCATGGGTAAAAGATAGGCGCAGCAAAAGCTGGCCTTTCTTTAGCCATGGGAGCTAACCAGGCAGTGGCTCAATATTGCCTATCACCCTAGCATTGAATATCTGGGGTTAAAGGTGGGCGGCAACGGCTATGCGCATAGCCATCCCAGAAGAAAATCGTGCCCTATGTGTTTTGGCGGCCTCACCTCAGAACAATCCAAATCCATCCTCCCCATGGAACACATAGCATTATGCATAGAGTGGGATATTTAAAATCCATTCCCCATATAATGCTTCCAAAAATCGAGAAGAAATGGCATGTAGACTTTTGGCATAGTACCGAACGCCTAGGTACTTCTTAAATGAGCTCCATACTTTTAACATATTTGCTATGTATGTGTGTGTTCCCACTTTGCCTGCAGGTTAAAGAATGTGCTGTTGGCTCTTTGAGTTTGTGTGGCTGTCAGGATCTACTGTTTTGCTTTGACCACAGCTTTTCTTTGCTTCCTATAAGAAACTGCTGCCCTAGGCGGCTGCCTATGCTTGTCTAATGGTTGAGCTGGCCTTGGTCATGCCTAAACCTTGTTGTGGTAGAAGAAGGCATGTACTTGTAGGGAAGACATCGTCAGGGGAGAAGTATGGGTGGAACACAGGCAGCCATGATTTACGTAATATTTAAAAAAATACTTGTGTGAAGTGTGTAACGTATGTGTTAATATTTATGCCTGCTCCTAAGCAGCAGTAATGTAGGCGTGATTCCTGAATCCCATTGAATATTTTGTAAAGATAAATGTTTGTGTCCTTATAAAACAGGCTAAAAATCAGGGCCGGTGCAAGGATTAGAGGCACCCTAGGCAGGCGCTAAATCCTGCCGCCCTCATCACCACCGCTGCCTCCCCCATTGCCGCTGCTTCTGCCCCTCTCCGGGACCTGCAATGGTGGCAATGGCAGTGAAACCGCAATGTAGTGCTTACCTGAACTCTCTAGTGCTGCGTCACGGTTCCTGCCCTCTATGACCTGCCATTTCTACCCCCTCCAACATAGACGTCCTGTTTGCATGGGGGCACGAGAGGTCCCAAAGAGGGGCCACAGCGGTGGCAATAGGGTGCCTCTGGAAACTAGACAACAGCCTAATTTGTCTAATGGATGTGCTGGCCCTGCTAAAAATATGCATCTTCTTGTCTTATTAACCTTGGCACCCTGTGATAAAATTACCCCTTGGTGTAGATCCGATGAAGGCAGAGCCAGTTCCCAGAGGCTAGCTGGGAAAGGGGGGGCAGTTTCTAAAAGACATGTAGTGGGGCAAAATGTTGTCTGAAGATAGCCCTTCCTTTGGTTCAGAAATTTAGAGGTTTTACTAAGCAGTGGTGATGGCTTCCGTGAGATATCGGAGCCGCGGCCCCATTGAATTCAATGTGGCCGCGGCTCCAATATCGCACGGAAGCCACCACCGCTGCTTAGTAAACATACCCCTTAGTGTGTGTGTACTCTTAACTTGGAAGATAGGTGGAGGAGAAGGAAGGAGGCAGACTAAGAGGTGGGGTGCTCATGGGAGGCAAAAACATGTATTGTTTTGCATTTTCAAAGCTAGGCACATTCTCTGCAGAGAAACAGGAAGTACGTCCTCACGTGTGGGTGATGCCCCTGATGAAGCCCCATGTGGGAACGCTTCCCAGCTTCCATTAGAAGCTTTTGGGAAGCTCCACCGCGCATGCGCGCCTGGCTTCCCGCCTGCGATGGCACCATCTTCCCCATCTTATTTTTTCTGAAGAACTCCTAGGACATGTTCTTGTTATCCTTGGAAAAACTAGCTTTTCTACCCCCTTGCAGGTTATTTATTTTCAAAAAATGTATTTCTAATTTTACCACTTGTCACGAGTAGCATCAGCTCCAGAGCTGCAGGCCCAATCAAACCCTTTGACTTAGCTGCGGCCATATTCTCAGACATGTCCCAGCCAGACAGAAGATTTAAGAAGTTCACCAAGTGTGTCCAGACCATCTCGGTCAATGGCCTGCACAATTGGTGCCTTCAATGCCTTGGCCCTGACCACCAGCCCAAGTCTTGTAAACTGTGCCTGTAGATGATGAGATGGGGCCTGAAGGGCCAGGAGAAACAGCGGGAGTCCCTCTTCAGGCTGTCAGATTCAGCATTGGCCCTGGCATCGGCATCAACTTCCTCGCGAGGTTCTACAAAGACATTGTCATCGAAGGGTGCTTGAGCACAGTCGGAACTGTGGGGGCTGTGGTGGCCCAGAACAGAGGCTCTCTACTAACCTTCACCCAGAATTGAGGATGGACTCTTCAATGCTGAAGGAGGCATCCAAACACTGGGCCTTTATCCATGTGCATCGTCACTGGAGCCCTTCCTGATGCGACGTGGAGAGTGACAGCCGAGAGTGGCTCGCTATGGAGCCCTGGCAGGAGAAATCGGCTCCCAGGGCCTTGGGACCCTTTTCAGATCCAGGCTGAAAACTCACCTCTTCGCTGCTACTTTTGGATCTTGACTCACCTGATCTCTTTTGTGTTTCCTTACCATTCCCCCTAAATGAATCCCATGTCTACAGCTGCTATGTTATCTGTCTTGACTAGATTGTAAGCTCTGATAAGCAGGGACCGTCTTTTGAATGTGTCTGTGCAGCACTACGTACATCTTGTAGCGCTATACAAATGTTCAGAAGTAGTACCATTGTAGAGTTCCCTATGGGAGTGCAGGAATTGGTGGCCAAAGTCATAATTCTGGCCCTGATGCCTTCAGAGACGGAAGTACTGGAGGAACACCTTCAGGCCCTCGAGGCCCATATGGTGGCGGTATTGGCCAAGAAGTAGGCAGGCCCTTTGGTGCCCCAGGCATCGCCACTGCAGTCCATCCAGCCGATTCTCAAGATCCATACGTTACCTGCTGAGGCAGACACATCGTACTGAAGATCAGAATTGACACTGGTTCTCACAGCCATCTCCCTCTTCAATGTTATGGGTCTGATGCCCCAATGCAACTGCAGAGGCACTCAGTGCACTGTCAGTCCCAGTGATGCCCTGCCTCACTGCATGACCAGCGACAACACCGAGAGGCATTCAATACTATTTTGATTTCCTCTCGGTGTTGGACTCCGATGGCTGGAATACTAAGGAGGAATTGATGGTGTCTGACCAGGGATCCCCAGACCTTTCTTCAGATCCCTCACCCCCATATGAGTGGCAGAAGTCACCCCCAGTGGACATCTCCTTCCAGGACATTGTGAGAGATATGGCCAAGGCCATACCCTTCTCCCTGGAGTCCAAGGATGAGTCTAGGGTGGAAGAGCTGGAGATCCTCCAGTACCCTTCTGTCCCTAAGGGGGTTGGGATGGTGTCCGTGCATCGCATCCTTCAATGGCTGTTCCTGAGGATGTGGGAGAACCCCCTCACAGTGCCAGCAATCAGCCAATGGCTGGACTCAATGTACCGGGACCAGAAGGCCCCGGGATTCGAGAAACCTCAGCTCCCACACAATTCCATGATGGTGCAATTGGCCATGAAAAGGATCAAGAGCAATAAGACCCATTCCTCATTGCCTCTGAGTAGGGAAGCGAGAACCTTGGACTCCTTTGGAAAGCAGTGCTTCAAGGGCTCCATGCTGATGGCCAGGGTCCTCTCATACCAGCTGTATATGAGCATATGATATCAAGCTGGACCTGGCCAACTTTGGTTCACACCATCCCCTTCTGAGCGTCAAAACTCCATTCGCACTCTCGTGTGCCATGGCAAGAACTGCTCCAAGTACATGGTCCGGGCGACCTACAATGCCTTTGAATCAGCCAGCAGGGTTGCGGCTGTGGGCATGGGACATGCTGGTTTGCCTGGCTCCAGTCATTGGACCTGGAACAATGGGTCCAAGATAAGCTGGCGGATGTGCCTTGCAGGAGGGAGAAGCCGATAGAGGACAGGGCTGGAGAGATCCAGACTCTCGAGGAAGACCGCTGATCCCTCTTGGAAAAAGTACCAGGGCAAAAATACCTATTACCAGCCCAAGTGCTGGTACTACCCAAGCTGTTAGAGCTCTCAGCCAAAGGCACAGGCTCCTCACCAATAGCGATGGGCGAAGCCTCAGAAGGCCAAATTCACCCCACAAGACGAGCCTGGGGCAAGATTTAGACTGATTCCTTTGGAGAGTGGCCAATCTGCTAGTGCACGAAGGGGTACACTGGTGGAGGGCTGGCTCATCCTTTTTGCCCACAGATGGTCTCTCATGAGCTTGGACACATGGGTGCTGCAGATTGTCCAAAGTGGATACATGCTGCACTTCGCCAAACTGCTGCCCCCTTCCCCCCAGAGAGAGTATTCCCCAGACCCACTGCATTGCAACTTGCTACAGGAGGAGATCTCCGCTCTCCTCACCGAGCTTGCCATCAAGCCGGTGCCCCTGACTCAGGTCGGGTGGGGATTCTACTCCAGGCACTTTCTGGGCTCCAAGGCGATGTGAGGGGGGGGGGGGTTTGGCCCATCCTGGATCTCTGAGACCTCAACACCTACCTGGCATGAGAGAAGTTTGAGATGGTCTTGCTGGGGAACCTGCTCCCTTACCTATAAAAGGATGATTGGCTTGGAAGTGATTCCAGAACACGAATAAGCTGCTTAGACGTGTGGAATAGATGTTTTTCTTGCTAAAACTAGAACCATATTGCAAAACCACGTGGCCCTGAACATACATGCTGCTAGCACAGGGATCTCAGATCATGGGCGGGAGGGGGCGGAATAGAGCATGGCAAGCTGCAGAGACGTAGAAAGCATATTCAGGAAAGGCCCATGTACGTCCTGAGTGTTTCCCCGCAGACACCTAGGCAATGTGGAATAAGGCCGGACTTAGAAAAACTTCTGCTCTGATCTTCAACATGTTCCATAGAGATGAATGGCTGTGACATGTCTATATTGAACTGGTGTGTCTGCTGTTTCTGAGGGCACAAAATGCAGTCGTAAAGAATAGAATGCATAGGTGAGGGACATTTGTAAGGTTAATGAACAATAAAATACACCCCTACAGAAATATAAAGCACTGTCTTGAAGGACTGGAAAGGGGGGCTGTTACTTCTGGAGAGAAATCTGAAATTGTGAGTATATACTTCTGGGAATTTTTCTGAAAGGAATTTTTTTTCTTTTAAAGCTAATTAATCTGTGAACCCACTATTTTTTTTGTTAAATCAGTCAGGGCCTAGTAGCAACAGTTTAAGATTCAATTTAAAAACACAGAAGAGAACTTTCTGGTTACCTTTCATACCCAGTAGACAGCTGTAGTTTAAATTTCATAGTCACTCAGGGCCTAGCATCAGCAAAGTACTTTTAGTTTCAAATTAAAACACAGAAGAGAGCTTTCTGGTTAAATTTAGAATCCAGCAGAGAGCTTGTAGTTTAAATTTCATAATAGGTTAGAGCCTAGTAGCAGCAAAGAGCTATAATTTAAATCAAATCAGAATATAGTTTTCCTCAGCAGCACAGGACAAGGTACTGTGTAGCAGCCCTTTTTTAATAAGTGTTATATCCCTCCCTCCCTCCCCACACCCACCCTCCCCTGGGAACATCACAGCTTTATAGGTACTTGCACAACTTAAAAGACAGGAGGTGCTCTCAGGTGAAGCTCATTACCCAAATCAGTCATACACCAAGGACCTGAGATTAATTAAGCTTCAGGTGAACAAGGTATATTAAACTTCTTAAGTACAGTTTTAGTGGTATAAATATCCATTGCACCCTTTAGTACATATAGAACTTAAAGATCTAAACACAAACTTAAAACTAAGATGCAGACAGCAGTCCAGCAGCGGGATGTGGGCTTTCCAGTCTTTTGCATTGAGTGTCACATGTATGATTTTCTCCCAGCTGGTGAGAGGTCTTACGTGTGCACTAGGTGCAAGGAGCTCTCTGCTCTCAGGGAACGAGTCCGTTCTCTAGAGGCTAGAGTAGCAGACTTGGAAAACATAAGACAGACAGAGAGGTACATAGACGAGACCTACAGGGATATAGTCCTGAAGTCCCACCTCCAGTCTGGCAGCATCCCTGTTGCCATGGAGGAGAGAGGTCACGTGACAGGAGAGCATCACCCTGGTGTGGCAGGAAGTGATCCTGTAACTAGGACCTGTCCTCCAGGTGATGTAAACCCCTCTCGCACCGAGGAGGTTTCTCCAGGGCCAAGTGCCCATGCGGGAAGGGTTAGGACAGCAGTTATAGTTGGTGATTCGATCATTAGGCATGTAGATAGCTGGGTGGCTGGTGGACGTGAGGATCGCCTGGTAACATGCCTGCCTGGTGCGAAGGTAGCGGACCTCACACGCCACCTAGATAAGGTCTTAGATAGTGCTGGGGAGGAGTCTGCTGTCTTGGTACATGTTGGTACCAATGACATAGGAAAATGTGGTAGGGAGGTTCTGGAAGCTAAATTTAGGCTTTTAGGTAGGAAGTTGAAATCCAGAACTTCCAGGGTAGCGTTCTCCGAAATGCTTCCCGTTCCACGCGCAGGACCCAATAGGCAGGCAGAGCTCCGGAGTTTCAATGCGTGGATGAGACAATGGTGCAGAGATGAGGGGTTCGGATTTGTTAGGAACTGGGGAACATTCTGGGGAAAGGAGGGGCTCTTCCGAAGGGATGGGCTTCACCTTAACCGGGATGGAACCAGGCTGCTGGCATTAACCTTTAAAAAGGAGATAGAGCAGCTTTTAAACTAGATAATAGGGGAAAGCCGACAGTCGCCCAAGAGCGCATGGTTCGGAAGAATGTATCCTTGAAGGATACTACAAAAAGCAGAGAGGTTCCAAAAAAGAGTAAAGTAGCCCAAATGCCCTCGAGTATGGAGCAGACAGAACTTAAAGATCCCAAATTACCCATGTCTACCAATAGCCAAATTAATATGAATAAAATACAGTCTCTAAAATGCTTGTATGCAAATGCTAGAAGTCTACAAAACAAGATGGGAGAGTTAGAATATATAGCACTAAACGAGAGGTTAGATATGATTGGAATATCAGAGACATGGTGGAAGGAGGACAACCAGTGGGACACTGTGATACCTGGGTACAAACTATATCGACATGATAGAGCTGATCAAATTGGTGGAGGGGTTGCGCTCTATGTTAGAGAGGGCATTGAGTCAGAAAGGATTAAAGTTTTGCAAGAAACAAAATTTGCTGTAGAATCTCTATGGATTGAAATTCCATGTAAAAAGGGGAAGGCGATGGCAGTGGGGGTGTACTATCGTCCGCCTGGCCAGAATGAACAAATGGATGATGAAATGCTCAAAGAAATCAAGGAAGCTAGCAAAAGTTACAGTGCAGTAATAATAATGGGTGATTTCAATTACCCCGGCATCGACTGGGTCAGTGTCACAACAGGACATGCTAGGGAGATAAAGTTCCTAGATGAAATAAATGACTGCTTCTTGGAGCAGCTGGTTCATGAACCGACCAGAGGGGAAGCAATATTAGACCTAGTCCTTAGTGGAACACCAGATGTAGTGCAAGAGATAAGGGTGTTGGGGCCACTTGGCAATAGTGATCATAGCATGATCGCCTTTGATTTAATTAGTGGAGGAGGGATAGTAAGGAAATCCACAGTACTACCCTTTAACTTTCGAAAGGGAGACTATGATAGAATGAGGAAAACAGTTAAGAAAAAACTAAAAGGAGCAGTTGCAAAGGTTAAAGACGTACATCAAGCTTGGGTGTTGTTGAAAAATACTATCTTGGAAGCCCAGACCAGCTGTATTCCACGCTTTAAGAAAAGTGGAAGGAAGTCCAAAAAATTGCCAGCATGGTTTAAAGCTGAGGTCAGAGAGGCTGTTGTTGCCAAAAAAGCATCTTTCAAGAAATGGAAAAAAGATCCAAATGATGAAACCTGGAAACAGCACAAGCACTGGCAAGTCAAATGCAAGGCATTGATAAGGCAGGCAAAGAGAGAATTTGAGAAGAAGCTTGCTGCGGAAGTAAAAACGCGAAATAAAGACCTTTTCAAGTACATTCGTAGCAAAAAACCCGTGAGAGAGTCAGTTGGTCCATTAGATGATAAAGGGGTTAAAGGAGCACTAAGAGGCGACAAGGCGATAGCGGAGAGACTGAATGAATTCTTTGCTTCGGTCTTTACTGAGGAAGATGTAGGGATGTTACCCACGACTGAAGTGGTATTTAAAGGTGTGGAAGAATTGAAGGAAATATCGATACATCGGGAAGATGTCCTACAACTATTAGATAAACTGAAGAGTAGCAAATCACCTGGGCCGGATGGTATACATCCAAGGGTGTTGAAAGAACTGAAATTTGAGATTGCAGACCTGCTATCAGTAATCTGTGAACTATCATTAAAATCATCTCTAATACCTGAGGATTGGAGGATCGCCAATGTAACACCAATTTTTAAAAAGGGTTCGAGGGGTGATCCGGGAAACTACAGACCGGTGAGCCTGACATCAGTACCGGGAAAAATGGTAGAAACCATCATAAAGAATAAAATTACTCAGCATATAGATAGTCATGACCTAATGGGAGACAGCCAACATGGCTTTAGACAAGGAAGATCTTGTCTTACTAATCTGTTATGTTTTTTTGAAGGAGTGAATAAACAGGTGGACAAAGGTGAGTCGGTTGATATTGTGTATCTGGACTTTCAGAAAGCCTTTGACAAGGTCCCTCATGAGAGACGTTTGGCAAAACTAAAGAGTCATGGGATAGGAGGCAGTGTACTACTGTGGATCAGGAACTGGTTAAAAGATAGAAAGCAGAGGGTAGGGCTAAATGGCCAATTTTCCCAATGGAGAAAGGTGAATAGTGGTGTACCCCAGGGATCTGTGCTGGGTCCGCTGCTTTTTGACATATTCATAAATGACCTGGAAAGTGGAATAACGAGTGAGGTTATCAAATTTGCTGATGACACAAAACTATTTAAAGTTGTTAAAACCCAGGAGGATTGTGGAAAATTGCAAGAGGATCTTGATAAATTGGAAGACTGGGCATCAAAATGGCAGATGAAATTTAATGTGGAGAAGTGCAAGGTTATGCACCTAGGGAAGAACAACCCAAACTATGGTTACACGATGCAAGGTTCCACATTAGGAACCACCACCCAAGAAAAAGATTTAGGCGTCATTGTGGATACCATGTTAAAACCCTCGGCCCAGTGTGCAGCGGCGGCCAAGAGAGCAAATAGAATGCTAGGTATGATAAGGAAAGGAATGGAAAATAAAACAAAAGATATTATAATGCCTCTATATCGTTCCATGGTGAGACCGCACCTTGAATATTGTGTGCAATTCTGGTCGCCATATCTTAAAAAGGATATAGCAATTTTAGAAAAGGTTCAGAGAAGAGCCACCAAAATGGTAAAGGGGATGGAAGGCTACTCCTATGAAGAAAGGCTAAAAAGGTTGGGGCTCTTTAACCTGGAAAAGAGACGGCTGAGGGGAGATATGATAGAAGTCTATAAATTAATGAACGGAGTGGAACGGGTAAACGTAGATCGATTGTTTACCTTATCAGAATATAGAAAGACTAGGGGACATGCAATGAAGCTACAGGGTAAACTATTTAAGACTAATAAAAGAAAATATTTTTTCACTCAACGTGTAATCAAACTCTGGAATTTGTTACCGGAGGATGTAGTAAAGGCTGTTAGTGTAGCTGGGTTTAAAAAAGGTTTGGACAAGTTCCTGGAGGAAAGGTCCATAAACCATTATTAAGAAGGGACCCAGGATATCAATGCTTGAACCAATACAAGCATTGTGGAACCTGTGTCCCTTGGGGAAACTGCTAGGTACGTATGACCTAGATTGGCCACTGTTGGAAACAGAATACTGGGCTTGATGGACCTTGGTCTGACCCAGTATGGCATATCTTATGTTCTTATGTTCTTATGTAATAGTCTTTATGCTGGCTATGTTGACATTTGTTATTTTTATTTTTTTTATTTATTTAATACACACTTATATACCGCTGCTTCCAGCGATCAGCAGCGGTTCGATTCTTCTTTTGGGGATGTCAAATCAGGACAGGGAGGGGACAGTAATTACATAGATCCGAGGGGAGGTCACAGCACACAGGGTTAGTGTCATGGGGGAATGCGTTATACATATTTACATTTATACATACATATTTACACATTTCTTGACTACAATTTATTTATTTATTTATTTATTTTATTTATTTTATTTAACAGTTCTTCTATACCGCTCTATTCTAGATCAGAGCGGTTTACATCCAACATCAACCATACAACACAGGAACCCTGAGTTGCATTTACAATAAACAGGAGATCAACTTGGAAGTAACTGGGGGGAACTATGTACATTGTATAACATATCTACATCTTATTTACACTGGGGGTCCTGATTCCATTTCAGTGGGTATCTTCTGATCGATCAGTTGATTATCCTTTTTCATGCTGAGTCTGATTGTTTAATTGCAATGAGTGATTGTACAATTACTCTTTTTTGTTTGTGCTAAAAGGGCTTTTCTTGGCTTCCTTAACAATTCCAATGTTAGGAAAAATGGGAATGTAGATGTAGTTATTTATTTATTTATTATTTATTTATTTATAGACTCTTATATACCGCACTATTAGGCATCAGCGCGGTTCACAAAAAACAGTGAGATACACAATTCAACAGTACTTTGTGTTTACAGAAAACAGGAGAATATAACTCGGATAACAGGGTATATAATTAATAAACATAGTCATAATATCATCATGGCTTCAGTTTTGTGTGTATGTGGTCTGTGGGGTATCTGTATTGTATGTGTATGAGTGGAAGGTCTGTGGGTTGGTTGAGATGTCTTTATTGTTTACTGGATAAGATAAAAGGAAGAGGTAGTGTTTCAAAGCTTTGCGAAACTGCAAAAGGTCTGGTATTGCTCGGATGTTTTGAGGGAGGCTATTCCAACACCTTGGTGCACAGAATAAAAAGGCCCTGTCTGAAGTAGTTTTGGTACACTGTGATATTGATTTAGGGACTAACAGAGTATTGAGTGTTACTGACCTTCTGTCTCTATTGAGGGGTGGTGTTTGGATCAAGTCTGATATTGATGAAGATGAGAGTTCTTTGAAGGCTTTGAATGTAATTAGTAAAATTTTGAAAGTGAGTCTACTTTGAATTGGGAGCCAATGAAGATGTTTTAGAATAGGTGAGATATGGTCTTTCCGGGAAGCTCCATGAAGGACTCTAGCTGCAGCATTCATAGCCATTTGAAGTGGGTGTAAGGTGGTTTGTGGAAGACCTTGTAAAATTGAGTTCGCATAATCAAAATGAGGTATGATTAGCGCCTGATAGATGGTTCTAAAATCGTCTGGCTCTAGCAAGGATCGAAGGTGTCTAAGGGAGCGTATTTTGTGATATACTGCTCTTACAATATTACTAATATGTGCTTTCATATCTAATTTCTGGTCTAAAGTGACACCGAGGTATCTGATGGTGGTCTTGGTCTGGAGGTTAGCATCATTCACTTTCAAAAAGGATGGAGCAGTGAAATTTTGGTTACGTGTAATAAATAACACCTCCGTTTTCTTGTGTTGGATCCTTAGATTTTGGGATTGTAGCCAGTTGGATACTTCATTTATGCAGTTAGTTAATGGATTGAGATCAGGGTTCTCAGTTGTAAAAGGAAAATATAAAAGTACATCATCCGCGTATATCATGCAGTTAACTCTAAAGGATCGAATCAGGTTACAGATAGGCTGCATGTATATATTAAACATAAGGGCGGAAAGGGATGAGCCTTGAGGGACCCCTTGTTTTTGATGAAACTGATCTGATGAAGTATCGTTGGATCGTACTTGTTGCCATCTGTCAGAAAGGTAGGATCTACACCACTCAAGTGCTTTATCAGTAATTCCCTTCCCTTTGAGACGCTCAAGGAGGCGTTCATGGCTAACAGAATCAAAAGCGGCTGCGATATCAAGAAAAACAAGGACGAACCCTTGGCGGATGTTATCAATTCCTGATAATAAGCTGCTGAACAGAGTAGTTAGAAGCGTTTCCACACCGTGGAATTCTCTGAAACCGTGCTGGCATGAGTCCAGTGGGGCGTTAAGATCTATATGATCCTGAATTTGTTTTTGTACTTCTTTTTCCAAAAGTTTTGCTAGTAATGGAATACTTGAAATAGGTCTATATGATTCTGGTTTAAGAGGGTCAAGTTTGTTGTTTTTTAGTAATGGCCTTATGGATGTTTGCTTAAGGGTACGAGGGAAAGTTCCTGTTGTAAATGATTGAATCATGAGTCTGGATATGATGGGACTGAGATCAGCTCGTAGATCTTTGATCCAGAACGCAGGGCAAGGATCAGTATGAGTGGTGGTCATGTTTATGCAAGCAATGGTGTCTTCGATTTGTCGTTTAGATGGTATTGAGAAGATAGTGAGTAGAGTTTGATCTACTGGAACTAGGACTATGTTAGGAGCCGAGTTATTGTCAATTTGGCAGAGTTTGGATTGTAGATAGTTAGCAAATATTTGAGGGTGGATTTCATATTTAAGTTATGAGGCAGGTTCATTTGTCAAACGCTTAACTATGGCAAACAGGTCATGAGGTTTGTTCAGAGATCTTTTTAAAGTGACTGCATGGTGACGTCTCATTGATTCAGTAACTGCCATGCGATGAGATGTGAGATGTTGGATATATACAGCTCTGTCAACTTCAGAGTGTGAGTGTCGCCATCGTCTTTCAAGTTTCCTTAGGGTTGTGCGCGAGGCCTTCAGCTCAGATGAGTACCATATAGCAGAGTGTCGCTTGCTTTGTAGTTTGTTGGTCGACGGACATGTGGCAATCGAACTGAAAGTACTATTCCAATTAGAAACTAAATCATCAATGCTGCACTCTGGTAAGTTGGTTAGTGGAAGTGTTGATTTTAGGATTAGGTCTTTGTCAAATGGCATGTAGGGATGGTATGTGAGGTAGTAGGGAGCAGAATCGTGTTTGGCTGACAAATGCAGAGCAGATATAGTGTCCTGAGACGCCATGTCATTATGTCTTCACAGCAGTTGTTTATAGGTGCAGGGCAAGATTTTGGCAGAGGTATGTTATTTGTGACTGTAAATGCGAGTGTGTGTATGGTTTGAGTGTTGCATGGGAGGATCTGGTGTGCTCATCTGCATATCTGAGGGGACATGAATGCCTGGCCAGTTCCTGGACCGTAGGGATGACCGCAGTGTCACCAGGTGCCAGTGTGATCAGGCAGAATAAATCAGAACAGGTTCTCTATAGGGAAATGTCATAGCATATCCCTGTCACTAATAAGGGACCCTCGGAATGAGAGCATTCAACAGTGCAAATAGCACTAAGACATGCCCAGAAGCACCCTCATTGGTCTCTAAAAATGTGCACTAATGGTGAACTGGTCCCCCTGCCTCCATCACCAATATGACTTCCTTACCCTTTGGCCACCCCAAAGTAAGAAGGCAAACTACACTCTCTGATGCTGAATATCCAGATTTGATTTAGCCATGGCAGCCAGCATTTAAAAGAAATGCTGACCATCTCAACTGAATATTGACCCGTCATTTTTTTGCACAGAAGTCTCCCAGGAGCAAATGATTATACAGATGTTTCCTTATCGTTCCTCTAGTTCAGTCCCGCATCGCTGGGTAGTGTACCTCTTCCTGCAGCATGGAGACTGGGCATGTCAGAAGCTTGACACATCTACTGGTGACACCTCGCACCAGCTTCCAGTGTGTCCAGTCTCCATGCAGCAGGAGGTTGTAAGCCTAGGGTGTAGGCTCAACTTGAGAAACACATAAGGATATTTAGGGGTATGTTTACTAAACCGTCTTAATGTGCGCCCGGCGATAGTGTGCAGGCTGCCATAAAAAGAATGGGCGTTTCAGTCTTAAAGTAGCAAAACAGGATTATCGCGTGATAACGCGCGCTGCTGTGCACATTATCGGGCGAAGCGCCGCTAAACGCGTTAACACGCGGTAATCTTAAGTAGGCACCCAGACATGCAAACATAGAAACAGAGGTGTAGCACAATGGTTAATACACTGACTGATGATACAGGGGTCATGAGTTTGATCCCCCAGTGTGCCTAATGCATAAGGCTGGCTGAGGCATCAGCTTTGACATGTAAGTATTGTTTCTTGAGGCATTTTATTTGTATTTTAATTATTGCTGCCAGCAAACACACTCTCACGTGCCGTAACCTAAGGTGCCGCATAAGGCACCCTATAAGGCACTCCATAGGGCACATTATAAAGTGCACTGTCCGCCATGGCACCCTATAATGTCCCCTATAGGGCACCCTATAAGGCGCTCCATAGGACACCTTATAAGGCACCTTATATGGACTGTAACCATAAGGTGCCTCAGGAGGCGCTTTATATGGCGCCCTATAAGGCACCTTATGGTTACAGTACTCTGAGGGTGTTTTTGCTGGCAGCACTAATGTACATTAAAAATAGACAATGCTTCAGACAGCCCTATCAAATAACCCCACTGTGGGTTTGAACCCATGACCTCTGGCTCCATAGGCAGTGAAGTAACCAGTGGGCTACAGCTCTATAGCTGCTAACAAGCCCCTGGCTGGCTGCAGAAGGACTGCACGTCACCACACAAACAGTCTGCTGTGATCACCAGGATAGGGATAACCCACCCGTACCCATGATGCACTGCACATGCAAATCAGAAGTCTACAGATGATCACAAGATGGGGTATGCACCCCCACAGCACCTTGGCCTGGTAGGGGGAACTGACCGTGTGTGTTACTGGCACAGAGTAGCTACACACCGTCACATTGTGCGGGTACTGTGCTCACCCTGAGGGTGAGGTGGGGCGCCCAGCACCAGGTCCACAGCACCTTCCATGGCAGAAATAGGCCATGCTGCAGGTCCCCAGCAGTGCTAGTGTGTGAGATAGGTAGTTCCTGCAGACACACCTTGGATACATCTGTATTTCTCAGTCAGGTTTAGCCCTTATGGACCCATAGGCGGATTATGTACCACCACCCAACCCACCCTCTGGGGCTGAGGGTGGGAAACAGGGTCTCCCACCAACAGATCCACATTCTACCTCGCTGCAATGGTGGCAGTAGAGGGGACCATCAACCCCAGTCCTGCTGGGGAACAGACACCCTATAGGGCAGTCAATGCAGCTCTGTACACATCCATAAAGCAATAGCAGACAGACATTAGGCCTGGAAATGCTCAGCTACGCCCCACCACTATCTGATATTCTCCTGCAGCAAGCCTCCAGCCGCTGCACCCTGCAAGGTGTTACAGCAAGACACATACTAGCTGCAGACAGTCTGCTAGCTAGTCCATGTTCCTGGAGAAGATGCATGCACCCAGAACTGGGATGTCAGCATACACGCCAAGCAGACAAGTCAGTGATTGGGCCCCAAAAGGGAACCCATAAATATCACATGAGAGAAATACTATATAGCACTATGGGGGAACCTAGCCATGCCGTGGTCACTGCTCAGTCAGGGTGAGAGTGATCTCCCAGCAGGACATGCTGTGGCCACCCTGTCTGTGCAGGTGGTGGCCGGGCACTACAATGTCCCAGCCATTGCCCTATGCCCTGTGCAGATGCATACTGGCCAAGCCACCCTGTCCGGGCTATACCCATGGTACCTTGCTCCTCATTATGCACATTGGCAGGCCAATACTGGCAACAGTGCTGGCAGTGTGGGCTGTGGAGGGTGTTTACAGCCACCACACACTGGATAGACAGACACACACTCCCACACCTATGCCAGCATTGTACAACTATAGAGGTGTTTGGCAGCCCTGGCCACAGCTCCAGTCCTGGGCACAGTGCAGGCATGGCTATGGTACGCAATACTGTTGGGGTCACTCCCCAGAGTGGTAAACACTGTCAGACACAAGACCTGTAGCACACTCCACAGACATCAGAAAGGTTGCCATGATGCAGCTCAATCAGAAAATTGTACTTAACTTCGGAATTGCTATCTGCCAGTAATCATAGCAACCTTTTGATAGCTGTGTACCGTATTCCCAGGTTTAGGGTGGCATTGCTAAGGTATGCAAGTGCTAGTATTGGGAGATGCACGCAGGGCCCAATGTCCTGCCTCTCCAGGAGGCATTGGATAATGGAGCCTGTGGGTGCGGGTGTGTCTGCCCCTGTTGGCTGCTTCTTTACGGCAGAGGTTCCCAACTCCAGTCCTGGTATGCCAAACACTGTTTGGGTTTTCATGCTCTCCCTCATGAATATGCATGAGATACATCTGCATACCATGGGGGCGGCGCATAGAAATGCAGTACAGGCATCTTTATTAGTGGCAGCATGGAACCTGAATGGTGTTTGGCCCTCCAGGACTGCATTTGGGAGACTCTGCTCTAGGTAATGCGCCTGTTTATGGTGTCTGTGCTCTGTAGGGTAAAATGTAGGTGTTTTGGGCATGTTTACGTCATCTGCAATAAAGGTTCTGTCTGTATTAGCACATTTTAGTAGTGGGTAAAATATGGGGACTGGGTTGGCAGGAACCACAGCTGGGACTTGAACCTGTGACCTTCTGCCTCTGAACACACTGGTTGTGTGCACTGCACCACCGTGTTGCCACAGAGACAGTGCATTCCCTGGTGATACCATGACTGTTCGTCCGGCAGGGCCTGTCTGTTGCAGTAAATGGCACCCACCTACACAGGGCTAGGCCATGGTCTGCTCTGGGCAGCTGCCACTGCCCCCCTCCACCACCAGTACCCCTCTGCCACCATGCTGACATGCCCTTCTGCTGGTGGTGCGCAGTCTCAGGCCATCCAGTGTGCAGGTAGGTGGCTGCCTATGGTGCGTGTTCTGGGGTAGGGGTGCCTGCATAGACGTCCACGCTTCCCCCCCAACACCGCCTGCCAATGTTCTGTGCCCTTGGAGGTACCTGCTGGGTACTATCCCCTGTGACACTGTGATAAACACACTCGTGCCCATGTTGGGCCCTCATCAGTTGCTGTCTGGCTGCTGTACAGTTTCAGCATTCCTAAGTGCCACCTAGGCATCTGCCTAGTCTGCACTGTGCCCCAGCTGCACCACAGCATGTGCCGCCTGCAGCCCTCTGTATCCCATTTTCAAGCATCTGTCCAGTTGGCCGTTCCGACATGCCCGCCCTGCTTTTGCCGCACATGTGCATGCCATAGGAAACCTGTCCGATGGAGGGGAGAACCCTGCACAGCGCAATTTCACTGTGGGCTCATTCACCTTGTATGGGGACGGAGCATGGACCCTTCCAGAATTCATATCCTTTTTCTGGTGCTTTCTTGGGAGTGTTTTTTGATGTTTCCCATTGAGATCACTATTGCCCAGCTTGGTTATTTTATTTTTCCATTTTCTTCTGTTCATTTTCACTGTTTATTTGCCCTTTTGTTCCGTGCACATGTATCACACTTATCACTTTTTGTAGGTTTCCCTGGTTTTGCTGTACATTGCTGACAGAAATTGTTTCTCTTCCCTTTAAATCAGCTCTAACGCCAGGGTTTCACTGGCGTTAGTTTTCAGCCTCGGATTTCACAGCATTAGTGTGCGGGGTGCCTCTTTCCTTCCCACTCTCCACCCATTGACCCCTTCTCTCCGCCCCTGGGGAGCCTTCCTCCGCCCTCCGAGAGCCTTTCTCCGCCTTCAGCGCTCGTTTGCACCGCTGCGCGTGTTATCGCGCGCTAAGGTACCTCTGCGCCCGATAAAGCGCCATTATCGCACGATAAGGTACCTTATTGCGCGATAACGTCACAGAGCGCACATTAAGACGGTTTAGTAAACATACCCCTTAGTGGTGTAAAATTTGGTTTAAATTTGGGTTAAGATTTGGTTTTAAAGGTGATTTTTTTTTTGGATATGCTGTACCTTTAATTTATTTTTATTATTTAAAAAAAAAAAAAAGGTTCAGTGCCGGTAAGGTCAGAGAAGGGGGGCAGTGGATGGAATTCCTGCTTCCCGCCTTCCCCTTACCTTCAATATTATTTTTCTTTAATACCCGGTAGCACGCCCTACCTTGTGAGGACGGTGGGGAGCTGTTTGCATGTTTTGAGCTGCTGCCCGATTCAGTTGGCAGCGCAGGAGAGTCCTGTGAGTTGGAGGCTGCACTTCACTGGGCATCGGGGCTCACCGGCACGGTGTTCTGACAGCTACTGGCAGGAATCCAGGTATTTATCTCTCTTTTAACTCCAGATCTGCCGGGGGGGGGGGGGAGAGAGATAGCAGGGCTTTTTTGAGGAACTGCGGAGCCTCTGGCTGCCAGCTTAGGCCTACAGCCTCGTGTTGAGCCAGGAGCTAGATTTTGGAGGCAGCCATTTTCGTCAGTAGTCATTTTTCCCATGGTTTTTGAAGACAGTGAATTTAGCTGTACAGGCAATCCCTGTGGCTATCTGACATTAGTTTTTGAAATTATATTATTGTTGGTGCTTTCCCAAAGCCTCTGGAGTGCCTGTAGTTAGGCATTCGAGATAAAAAAAAAAAAAAGAGTTTTGGATAAAGTTGTTCTTTTCTGTACGGTTAGGAACAAGCTTGGCTGTGGGGCCATACCTGGTGGTTGGGAAGCCTCAAGATCTAGTAAAGCGGAGTTTGGTAGCTGATGCCTGGTCGTCCGCAGTGCCTGGTGTGCGGAACCCGCAGGGGCACAGTTTCGGTTGATGGCGTGTGTCGTGGCTGTGCGGTGGAAGCGGTACAGATGGAGCAGAAGTTGCAGGATCAGGGTAAGGGAGAACCTCTCTCCATGCCCTTAGGGGCTGAAGGAGAGGAAGAGGAAAAGGGGGTTGAGACGCACCTCCGTCACTGCAGGCGTCGACTTAGTCTCTGCCAGGTATGAGTGTGCCTCGAGGGGCGGCAACCCACGACCCTAGAAGAATTTTCCCCGGATTTTGTGCTACTGCTGCATCAAGCGTTTTGCCTTCGTAAGCGGGGGGCTACTCCGGGCGTCTCGGGGTTGAGTCCCGGGGTAGTTACTTCGGTGGCGCAGGCAGCGGAAGATTCTCAGGTGAGGCCGGGCAAATGGCCACGGATAGTGGAAGATGAGGCCCCTCCCTTAGAGTCTTTGGATGGCGAAGGGTTAGAAGGGGAATTGGAGGATCAGAGTGAGGATCTTGAAAAGGGTGAGATTCAGGAACTTGAGGATCAGACCCGGATTATTCGGGTGTTCAGGAGAGAGGAACTGGCGGCGCTAATTTCGGAATCGCTGCAGGCCCTTAACCTGTCCGTAGTCCCGTCGGTGGAGGAAGACAGTGTGAAAGATCCACTCATTCAAGCGGTACGGAAGTCCCAGGCGGTGTTTCCGGTCTATAAGGTGGTTAGACAGATGATTCAGGATGAGTGGGACATGCCAGAGTCCACTCTCAGAGGTGGGAGGTCCATGGCTCAGCTCTATCCGTTATCTGATCAGGAGCGGGAGCTGTTTCGCTCTCCTAAGATAGATGCGGCGGTTTCGGCTGTGACAAAGAAGACTACCATTCCGGTGGAAGGTAGCGCGGCATTGAAGGATGGGCAAGACAGAAAGATAGATTCAGTGGTGAAGCAAGCCTTTGAGGCCAATGCCCTGGCACTACAGGCCTCCATTTGTGGGGCTTGGGTAGCGAGGGCTTGTCTGCGTTGGTCTCAACGTTCGCAGGGGGCAGACTTGTCGCAGAACCAGTTGCAGGACTTGTCCAGGTTGGAGTCCGGAGTAGCTTATTTAGCGGACGTGCATTATGACCTGGTCAGGACTTTGGCTAATAGTATGTTGTCCTTAGTGGTGGTGCGCAGATATATTTGGTTGCGAAATTCGGCGGCTGATAGTTCCTCCAAGTCACGGCTCAGTAAGCTCCCCTTTAAGGGAAAGCTGCTTTTTGGTGAAGATCTGGACAAGCTGGTTAAAGACTTGGGGGAGTCCAAAGGGGGCCGGCTGCCAGAGGATAAGTTGAAGACGGGGAGGCCCAGAGTGGCGTTAAGAGGCCAGACTCATGATTTTTGCCGTTTTCGGGCCTCGCAGTTAAGATCGTTTCAGAGAGGCCGGTACCCCTTTCGTAGCCAAGGTTTTCGCTGATTCAGAGGTGCAGGCAGAGGGTTCGCGACCCCTCCAGCTACCGGTTTCAAAAAATCACAATGAAACGAGGGGAACTCAGGGGGGTGTACAGCCTGTGGGGGGTCGGCTGCCTGCTTGGGTTCAAGTTAAATCTGATTAATGGGTACTGGAGGTCATTCAAGACGGTTACGCTCTCGAATTTGCTTGACCGGTTCAAGACTCATTTGTTCTTTCTCCTTACAGGGGGCGGAACAAGGAGTCAGTGGTTCGCGCAACTTTGACGTGTCTCAAGCAGCTCTGTGCCGTGGTTCCGGTACCTCAGGATCAATGCGGTGTCAGTCGATACTTGATTTATTTTGTGGTCCCAAAGAAGGACGGGGTTTTTCGTCTGATTCTGGATCTCAAAGGTATCAACCGGTGTCTGAGGGTGACCCATTTTCATATGGAAACTCTAAGGTCCGTAATGGTAGCCGTTCAGCAAGGCAGGAATGTCGTTGGAACAGCCACAATGGTCCCGGTGATGACGGATGCCAGCCTGGCGGGCTGGGGAGCTCATTGCGAGAGACTCTACGCGCAAGGGGTATGGAGCGTGGAGGAATCTCAGTGGTCCATCAATCACCTGGAGTTACGAGCGGTGGCTCTGGCCCTAAAAGCGTTCGAGTTGGTTTTGTTCAGGCAAGCGGTTCGAGTGCTGTCCGACAACGCCTCTGCAGTGGCATATCTCAATCGGCAAGGCAGAATGGGCAGCGTTGCACTGGAAAAAGAAGCGGGAGTTCTGTTTGAGTGTGTAGAGCCTCGGCTTCTGGCGCTGTCGGTGGTGCACATTGCGGGAAAGGACAATGTGATTACAGATTACCTCAGTCGGGTTCGCGTGGATCCCGGGGAATGGGAGCTGAATCCGGACGTATTCAGGCAGTTGGTAATCAAGTGGGGAATGCCGCTGATGGATCTCATGGCGACTTATGACACAGCCAAAGCCAGCCAGTTTTTCAGCAGGAGAAGAGAGAGGATGTCTGAAGGGATCGATGCATTAATTCAAAGGTGGCCAGACCACGGTCTTCTGTATGTCTTTCCCCCCTGGGCGCTCATAGGCCGAGTGGTTCAGTGCATAGAGAAACATCGAGGAACTGTGATTTTGATAGCTCCGGATTGGCTGCGTTGTCCGTGGTACGTGTACCTGGTGAGGCTGCTCGACGGTCAGCCCTGGCAATTGCCGGTTCGGGATGATCTGCTTCTGCAGGGTCCTCTTCGGATGCCGCAGGTAGCTCGATTCTCGCTTATGGCTTGGCCTTTGAAAGGGCTAGGTTGAAGAAGAAAGGTTATTCACCGGCGGTGGTGGCCACTTTGCTGGCGGCTAGGAGACGTTCCACCTCCTTGGCTTATATTCGCGTTTGGTGTATCTTTGAAGCATGGTGTGAGGCTAGGCAGTTGCGTCCATTGGTAATCTCAGTCCCGGAGGTGTTGAGTTTTCTTCGGGATGGTTTTGATAAGGGTTTGGCGGCCAGTTCATTAAGAGTTCAGCTGGCCGCTATAGCTTGTTATAGTGGTAAGGTACAAGGGTGTGCAGTAGGAACTCACCCGGATGTCTTACGTTTCTTGAGAGCAGTATCTCAATTGTGGCCTCCTCGCCATGTGTTAATTCCTCCATGGGATCTCAATTTGGTGTTGGGGGCGTTGACAGGAAGGCCTTTTGAGCCGATAGGGGAGGCCTCGGTGAAGGACTTGACGTTGAAAACAGTGTTTCTAGTGGCTATCTGTTCGGCACGTCGGGTTTCGGAGTTGCGGTCTTTATCTTGCAGGGAACCTTTCCTAATGTTCTTCAAGAAAAAGGTTGTGTTACGCCCAGTACCATCGTTTTTGCCGAAAGTGGTTTCGCCGTTTCATCTGAATCAGTTGGTCGCCTTACCGGTGTTAAGATCATCAGGCGGGGAGGCGGTCGATCGTAACTTGCGGTTGCTGGATGTGAAGAGAATGCTTCGTCATTACTTGCGGAGGTACGAGGCTTTTCATCGGTCGGAACGTTTGTTTGTTCTTTTTGGAGGGCTGCGTAAAGGTGAAGCAGCGTCCAAGGCGTCTATTGCTAGGTGGATTAAGGAAGCGATTGCATTAGCTTATCTCTTGCAGGGGCGTCAAGCGCTTTTGGAATTGAGGGCTCATTCTGTAAGGTGGCTACATGGGCCTCTTTGCATACCGTTAGTAAGCATTGCCGTCTTGATGTGCAGGTGGCAGGGGTTGCCTGTTTCGGGTCAGCAGTTATGTGGTCCGGTTTTTCGGGTCCCTCCCATTAGTGTACTGCTCTGCTACATCCCAGCGGTGCGGGACTGAACTGGAGGAACGATAAAGAAAGAGAAATTAGACTTACGTGCTAATTGTTGTTCCTTGAGGAACTCCAGTTCAATCCCGATTCCCACCCAGGTTGGGGATTCAGTCAATGGTCTCATGACAGTAAAGGGACCGGCCATGCAAAGGAAAGCCTAAAGGTAAGTGTCTATTACCTGTTCTGGTGAGATAGTTGTCTAAGTGGCGGCTCTACTCGGTTCTTCTTTCTGTTGCCTTTTTTCATGTATTTCATATCTTTACTGTTGGTTTCCTTGGGGGGGGGGGTGGAGCAGTTATCCCCTCCTTTCAGGGGTTTTTATTGCGGAGTAAGAGAGTCTGCTAGTTTACAGTTCATGTTCGTTATAACTACTTATGTGTTACTCCTTAGAGTATGCTTTGTCAATAGATCACTGGAAGCTGGTGGGAAGTGTCACCGGTAGATGTGTCAAGCTTCTGACATGCCCAGTCTCCATGCTGCAGGAAGAGGTACACTACCCAGCAGTGCGGGACTGAACTGGAGTTCCTCAAGGAACAACAATTAGCAGGTAAGTCTAATTTCTCTTTTTTTTCTTCATTCTTTTGTGGGAGGCTTTGGAAAATGTGCATCTCTGATATTCTGGTAGTTTATATAATAGGGAAAATTCTAATCATGTAGACAAGTGCAATGTTTGTAGGTAGTTTTAACTAACAGACTGTACACCAGGTTTCAAAGGGAAATTTTTCCCTTTGAAAATTTCCTAGGTGAAAGTGCGCATACAAATTTGCACTTGTTATACATGGGGGTAATTTTAAAAAGGCTACAAAGGAAACTCGTGTAGAAATCGCATATGTATGTTTATCCCAAGGTTATGCACTGTGGGCCCGATATTCATCAGGGCAGACTATGTGCCACTATGGCACATAGCTCTGCCTGCCAACCCATAACCCCAGATTTCAATGCCGCGGCGATGGTGTTGAATATCTGGGTTTGGGTAACAGAGGAAACCACCGCAGAGCATAACTGGGTAGCAGTGATATTGCCGCCTAGTTTTAGCCGCAGATCGCTAACTGGGTAGTGGTGCAATATTGCCGCTACCCGGTTAGCGGCAGTCTCCACCTCTGCCTGCCTGAGAATGCCTCCAACACGCTCCACTGCTAACCGCAGAGCATCGGGCTATGTAGCGGGCTTTGAAGGGGTTATTCAATGGCACTAACCTTGTAAGTGCCATTGAATATCCTGATTTAGGACATTTACATGTTTACTGGGCTGTAAATTGTGTAAATGCCTTTCAAATATTGGGCCCTACATGTTTAGTTTAGTTTAGTTTATTTAAAATTTGATATATCGCCATTTCAAAACAGCAAGGCAGTTTACAGTAAAAGAACAGTAAAACAAGAAAAGAACTTCAGTGCAAAATGGGAAAGACCATTCAACCAGAGGAGAAAAAAAATAAGGAGATAGTCAGGCCACCCTACTATCCAGGGAAGGGAAAGCTTGTAAGAACAAGCAGGTCTTAATTTGTGCCGTAACGGGGTGGAAAGGCGTTCTGGTACTTCTTAAGCCCAAGAAGTAATCATGCAGCCACGGGAGCATTTTCATTTGCTCCCGCAGCTGTGCTGTACTAAAACAGCCTGGCCCAAAGCATTTTTAATAAAGCATTTGATGAAAATGCAGTGGGCAATGTGCTTCAGTGCAGCACAACTACGGAAGAAAATGCCAATGTTCCCGCGGCTGTGTTAGGCATTAATACGGCCGCAGCACAAATCACTTTTCAGCTCAAGAAATGCTGGAATGCCATGGGCACATTAATGTTTAAAATAGCTGAGGGAGCATGTTTGTTTGCTCCCATGGCCATGCTGCACCGAAGCAGCACCATCCACGGCATTTTTATTAAAGCACTTCCTGTTGAATGCTTCAATAAAAATTCTGCGGGCCGGGATGCTTGAGTGCAGCACAACCGTGGGAGCAAACAAATGCTTCCACGTTGGCTGTAGGAAAAGGAGGTAACTTACTGGGGTGATGTGAGGGGAAGAAGGATAGATGGAAAGCTGATGGGGAGGAGGCTGGGAGTAGGGGGCTGATGTAGAGTGAGGGAGGGGCTGGGTCACTGGAATGGGCTGATGGTGGTAGAGACTGGAGAAGACTGAGACTGGAAGAAGGCTAATGCTGGAAGGAGGACTGTGAATGGAAATGGACTGATACTGGGGCAGGAGGGAGACTGGGGACTAGAAATGGGCTGATTCTAGGGATATCTAAACGGGCCGATGCTGGGAGGGTACTGGGACTGGAAATGGGCTGGGGCTGGGTAGGGACCGGAAATGGACATACTGGAGGGGGGACTGGTGCTGGGAGGGGGCTATTTTTAGTGCTGGGTTCCCTGGACATAGGCGTAGTTTGGGGGATGAGGGGAGCATTGCCCTCCCAAACAAGTTACCCCAAAGATGGCCGTGACGCTTTTCTGCCCATGGGGATCCGATCTCCAATGGGCAATAGAAGGGGACTTTGCCACGATAGCAGCATCACCCTCTCTTCTGCCAGTGGAAGATTGGATCCCCGTGGGTAGACAAGCTTCGTGGCCATTGTCATGGCAACTCATTTGGGGGTCAATGCCTGCAGGCAGAAGAGAAGGGGATTATGGCAAAGTCCCCTTCTGTCTGTCCACAGGAGATCGGATTCCCCATGAGCAGAAGAGAAGGGGATTGTGGCAAAGTCCCCTTCTATTTATCCACAGGAGATCAGATCCCCCATGGGCAGAAGGAGGAGACCTGGTGGCCTGCAGTATAATAGGTTGTGTGTAGGAAGGGGAGGAGTTCAAGTGATGTAGAGAAGGCTTGGATAATTTAAAGGGGCAGGGGGTCTATTCAAGAAAAGAAAGATGTTGGGATTTTAGGGCAGGGGATGGGAGGGTTAGAGGAGGTTGGTGAATGGGGGAGAGTCTGGAAGGGTAAAAGAGGAAGGGAGCCAGCAGGAGAGAGGTTTGAGGGTGAGGAAAGAGTGCAAGGTGTTGCCAAAAGGTGCATTCTCCTCCCCCAGAACACACACAAGCACCCCATCCCCACCCCCACACCACACACACAGGCATCCCACCTCTGCATGACAGACATGCACACACACAAGCACCCTATATCTGCACAACAGACATGCACACACAGACACACACACACACATGGGCACCTCATCTCCATGCCATACACACAAAGGCACCTCACCTTCGCAACACACATACCCGTACTGTACAGGCAACTCACCTCTGCATCACACACACATACACACACACACACACACATACATACCCCATCTCCGCATGACAGACAGACACACACACACAGGCACCCCATCTGTGCATGACAGACATGCACAAACACAGGCACTCCACCTCTGCACAACAGACACACACACATAGGCACCTTCCCTCCACACGACAGAAATGCACACACACACAGGCAGGGCCGGCCTGTCCACTAGGTGAGCTAGGTGGCCGCCTAGGATGGCCAGCCCAGGTGGGCAGTGCCAGAGGCACACATGACCAGCCTTGTGCCCCCCCCCAATCTTCTGATGATTCTGTTTGGGGGAAGGCAGGCAGCACCAGCAGCAGTATTTTCAAAAGTGGCTACTTTTTGCCACCACTTACTTGCCCGTGGGAAGCCATGTCCTTCAGCACACATGGCCTGCCACTTCTGACCTCCCTCCGACAGTAAGTTGCGGCAGCTGGCGGGGGGGTCATGGAAGCAGCTGGGGGAGGGGATAGCGAGGCCAGGTTTTCTGCCTAGGGCAGTAAAAACACTTGAGCCAGCCCTGCACATGGGCACCTCATCACCGCACTATACACACAAAGGCACCTCACCTTTATACCACATACACACACATATAAAGGCAGCCAACCTCTGCACCACACACACAGATATCCTGCACCCAACCCACACAAATGCACCTACCATATCTCCTCCCACACACAGACAGGCACACCATAGTTGCACCATACACATGTACAGACACTTAATATCTGAAGCTATAACGGTTATTATCTGTATTTCTGTCTAAAGATGCCACTCTGTATAGGAACTCTTGTGTTGGTCTCATTAGACTTGAGAGCATGAGACCAACTTGAGAGACAATGGGGAGTGGGTGTGAGGAGTTCACAAGCACTGGCTCTTAAGATTTTGGCCTGGCTCTTAGATCGACACAAAATTTGTTGAGTCTTGCAATAGAGGCACAGCACATTTGGAATTTTGGCACTAGCTATAGGCTGAACAGTGCACAAATAAAGTCCCATCACCATGTGCACCTCTCTGCTAGCTGCTGCTTTACAGTGGCTGAGCAGTAACATGAGGCACAGTTCTCTCTGATCCCATATGTAGGTAACATTGTCTCTCCCCATGGTCTGCCTCCTCCCCCAATCCCGGCTATTCTTGTTCAGAGGCTGTGGGGAGAGCCAGCAGAGTACCTAATCATCAGCATGGTTGCCTCTGAGAAAGTAGCATTGAGATTGACGGAGGGGGAAGACTATGAGGAGAGGCAGTGCTGTCTGCATGTGGGATCAAAGAGACCTGTGCTTCTCATGCAACTGTTCAGCAAAGGTGAGATAAAGTGCCACTCGCCTCCTCCTTTTCTTGTGTTACACTGCATGCAGAATCTGGCTTGTTGGGGTTTTGATTTAATTATATCTACATATTTCTACTTTAAATTTATTACAATTTATTCTGTAATTGGTGAGAGTCTAACTTTGTTTTCCTGTGTGACTGAGACCAAGTGTTCTGTTAGCATGAGTTTCTATGTAGGATCTGTAGTAATCTGGCTTGTTCAGTTTTCTAAATAGGTATGAAGATGTTCTAAGTCCCACTGCAATATTTATAGTGCTGCTCTTTTCTGGGTAGGCTCCTTATTATGTTAATTTTAGAAGCTGGTGTCGTTATGGTATGGTATATTTGCTTTATAGGTTTTCAGTGACTTTTGTAGGGTTTTGTCTTAGTTCACAATCTGCCTGGTACTGGAGAGGCTGTTAATGAGATGACAACAGAATCAGATTTTTTTTTTGTATATTGGGTTCTATGGTGAAATGTCCTAGTTCTGCTCTGCATCTACTGTTGAAGGAGGGGTTTCATTGGATGCTCATATGTCAAGGGACAAAAATAAAAAGAGAGAACCATAGCACAATTTCTAATGCCAAAATAAAATTAGTTTTAATTTATAAAATTAGTTAAAATTTATTTTGGTGTTAGAAACTGCGCTATGGTTCTCTTTTTCTTTTTGTCCCTTGGCGTGTGAGCTCACTTCAATTTTTGCTGCATTTTAATTATATAGACTGGGAATATGTTGCATTCCCTTTTTTTGGCAAAGTCACTGAATTAGATCCTCTCCTCCCTCTTTGAGTATATTGGGGGTGCCAGCTCATCCCTCGCCTGTTTGTTATAATGGCTTCCTAGCCATCTAATATACTTTTTAAAGATAACCATAATGAATATGCAAATAAATATGTACATTTGCAAATGAATATGCAAATATGTTGCCCCACCCTTGGCTCAACCCTCAGATGAAACAGTGAAACCACACCCATGAACCTGGTACTGAAAGGAAGCTAATGCCAGCAATTGCTGGAGTTGGGGTGTGAAAAAGAAGGAGATGCAGGAGGAGTGAGGACAGATATTGTAGGGGCTGGGGAAGAAGCAAAGTCATCACCAGGGGAAAGTTGAGAAGGAGGGAAATAATATCAGATGCTGCGGTAAGGAGGAGGAAAAGAAATTGGAGAATGAGGTAGATGGGTGGGCACTGGGGACATGGGGATGTGGGAGATTAGGTGGAGAATGGCAGATTTGGGGAGGGATTGGGGATGGTTGAAAAGGACAGAGGGCTATGGGGTGGGTGGGAGCCACAGGAAAGGACAGATCTTCCTTGAAGGTGATGAGAGAGAATAAAAAATGGGAGAGGTGAAAGTGGAAATGGAAACCTGGATTGGGAGGGAAGACTTAGGAAAGAGTTTGGAGGTGGAGAGAGGATATGTCCTGGGGCTGATTAGGGGAAGAGAGGCAACAGGTGGTAGATGAGGCTAGGGAGGAGGTGCATACAGATGGAGGAAATGTGAACTAGAAAGTGGGTGAAAGATGTGGCTAAAAGAGGGATATGGAAGGACTAGGGAAGTAAGGTTGGAAAATGAAAAGCTGGTAAGAAGGTGAAAAGTGAAAAGAGGACGACTGAAGATTAGAGGAGGGAGAGGGAGGAACGGAATGAATCTATAATTAAGAAAATGTCAGATGAGAGAAACAGAGAAAAAAATATAAAACAGAAGGATCAGTATCGGAAAGACATATAGGGAAGGAAAGAATGAAGACAGGCAGTGTGAAGAAACAGAAAATGGAAATGAGATCCTGGATAAAGACTTAGAAGAAGACCAACAAGAAGAAGTGAAAAACAGAGAGTAGGCCAGCCCAACTAGAAAAATAAAATGATCAGACAAGAAAGGTACAAAAGAGTGGCAGCTTTTAGAAAATGAAATGTCAGTTGTGAAAATGTGCATTTCTTATAGTTCGGTAGAGAAGGAAATGCATTTTTGTTTCTTTCTTTAGTGTTCCACAGCTCATTGTCTGTTTTAGGGGTTTTCCATTTCATTTTTTGTCTGTATATTTTTTTCTTAATTTGTATTTTTATTCTTTACTAGGTAATGGTCTGCGTTTTCCATGTGCAGCTGACGTGAGGGATTCTCTTAACATGTTGTTTCTGGGTAGGTATCTATAGTGGTTCAGCTTGTTGTCTTTTTCCAACTGGAGGTTGCTGGTGTTTTAGAATATTTGCAGTGCTAATTTTTCATTGGTAGGGTTGGTGCAGGTTGAGTTCTTTGACTTGGTTCTGGTGTTCAGTATGCATTTGCAGAGTTTTGTGTTATAGTGCACAATGTTGGGCAGTGGTGGGAGTTGATGGTATTGTCACTGATGTTAGACTAGAATTTGAATGGAATCTTTTTTGTATGTTAAGTTATAAAGTGAAAACTCTACTGCTCTGCATCTGATGGATGAGCTTTATTGGTGAATCTGGGAGTATCCCATATGAATGAATAATTATGCCCTATCAGACAAATGAATAATTATGTCCTATTCAAAGGCAATTATGTATTTGCTGGCAAACACATAATAAAGCTGTGTATTTTTTTTCAAAAAATATAAAGTGTATTTTTTTTCAAAAAATATAAAGATATTGGGCTGTTTAAATTGTTAAATGCTAAAGGAAGGAGCGGAGAGAGACCACAGCCACACAAATAGGTCTTCTGTTAACATACTTTATTGAAGACCTGACTTGGTCAAGTTTCAGCAATTGTGCCTGCATCAGGGATACATATAGTTCAGCTGATACAATATAAATCAATAAAACATCAAAATGAAAAACCGGGAACAAACAAGTATGTAAAAACTTCTGGTTCTAGTCCTGCTCCGCCCATAGTTCCACTTCTTTTCTGTTTACAAATTATGCCCTGAGAAAAGTATGTTTTAGGAGAAGCCTTGAATTTGAGATAGGAAGATTCCATTCGGAGATCCAGAGTTTTGGAGCAAGAAAGTAGAAAGCTGCTTTTCTTGTAGACTCTAGTCTTGCTCATATAGCAGAGGGAAAGTGAAGGCAATTAGTTTGTAATGACCGGAGAACCCTATGAGGAGTGTGCAAGAGGATAAGTGAGGAAAGATAAGAAGGGAGACCAGTATGCACAGCTTTATGAGTCTGAATCAGGATTTTGTACTGAATTCTGAAAGAAACAAGGAGCCAATGCTGGCTGATCTGAAGGTGGAAATATGGTTGAACCTAGAAGTGTGAATGAGCATATGGACAGCGGAATTCAGAACATGTTGCAGCCTATTGATTTCATAACTAGAAAGACCTGAGAAAACTGCATTACAGTTGTCCAATCTAGAAATGACCAAACTGAGGAGAAGTGTGGCAAGAGCAGATGGAGACAAAAAGGAATGGATAGATCGGATTTGACAGAGGGTAAAGTAGGAACACTTAATGATGCTGCTGATATGATCATGAAATGATAGAGTGGAATCAAGGCTCATGCCCATATATTTGAGAGTGGTGATCAGAGTAATGGGGCTATCACAAAGCACAGGAGCAAGTGTTGGAGACCGAGGGGATGGGGATATCCAAATCGCAGCAGTTTTTTGAAGATTCAGCAAGAGGTGACTGTTATGTAGCCAAGATGCTACTGCAGAGAGACAGGCACTTAGGGAGGAAAGATCAGGGGCAAGCAAATTTGTATGGAGGGCGAGGAGGATGTTGTCAACATAGTAATAAGCGGAAATGCCAAACTGCTGAATCAGGAGGGTAAAGCAGGGCCAGAAAGATGTTGCAGAGAAGAGGTGCAAGGTAGTAATACTGATCATATGTACATCGGCCAATATGTGGAAATGTGGAAACCAGAAGTGAACTACCTCGGAGTGACCTTGGACAAAGAACTGAGCCTGCAGTCCCATATCAGCAGAAGCACCAAAAATGCATACCACAGGATGAGACTAGTCCGATGCCTCAAGCCCCTCCTCTCTCAGGAACACTTCCGCACAGTATGTCAGGCTCTAATAACCCCAATCCTAGACTTCTGCAACCCAATATATCTTGGCCTAACAAAACAGACTCTCAGGCCACTGCAATTGGCGCAAAACACAGCAGCACGCATAATAACCAGCACCACAAGACAAGAACACATCACACCCACTCTAAAAGAGCTTCACTGGCTACCAGTCAGCTCCCGCATCAGATACAAGACAGTCATAAACATATTCAAAATCAAACAACAGTCATCAGCTTTCAGCCTACACCCACTCATACAACCCAACAGCAGCACAAGACCGAGGAGGAGAGGCACATCCAACCGAGTCAACACACCTAAGGACATCAACAAAGTACACAAGGACACTGAAAAACGAGCCTTATCAAAGGCAGCACTAACAGTTTGGAACACCCTCCCTGATGAACTACGTCAACAACAGACATTAAGGACTTTAGGAAACTGCTAAAGATGACCCTCTTCATAGAGCATTACAATGACATCACTTAAACAGTGCAACAGACAATACCCCAACTCAACACCCTACCCACACGACACGATTATAGTATTGAAGTAAAGTCCTGATGTACATAGTATTGTAAATAGCGCACGTTATAAATGGCTCACCAAGAATCAACGACCAGCTACACACACACGCACGCACTGCTCAATGCATGCGCACACTAGACACAGTATTTTGTTGATTGTTTGCTGTGTAGACCGCCTTGATTGTAGGAAAAGGCGGTATAGAAATCCGTTTAAATAAATAAATAAATAATGCCTAACACTGGAGCAAGGATCCGATGTGTGGATTAGTGGTGAATGCGAGCTAGTGGTTAGCCAGTGTTGCTCTTTGTTTGTCTTCTCTCTCCTGTAATCCACCCTCCCTGTGGGCAAAAGAATGTGCTGATAGCTCTTTGGCTGTCAGGATCTATTGTTTTGCTTTGATTGCAATTGTTTGTTGCTGCTACCCAGATGATGCCACCCTAAGCAACTGCCTAGTTTGCCTAATGGTTCAGCCTGCCCTGACTCGGAGTAGGGAAAGGCAACAAAATAGAAGGATGTGTAGACTTTGCAGAGGATCTCCAGACTCAGACCCCAGCTCCTTGATTTATCTGAGGAGCAATGCCTAGGCAGATTAGGTTTGACAAGGAGACCATTCTCCACCTATGGCACCACCTGCTGTTTGGACAGGACATGCAATGCTGGCCCAAGTGCATCTGGCACCTTATGCAAACCTTCAGTCATCTGCCGCCCCCACCACCACACGCACGCACCCCACACTCCTGTATTGTTTGACCAGGTGTCAGGGCTGGTGCAAGGACTGGAGGCACCCTAGATTGGCCCTCCATCCTGCCACTCTCAGCTTCCTGCTCCGTGCCCATTGCCACCACTGCTGCCCCTCTCTGGGGCTGACAGCGGTGTCAATTGTGCCTGAAATTGCAATACAACACTTACCCTGCATTGTGGTTTCATTCTGCCCAATCTGCCGCTTTGGCCCTTATTCCCCTCCTCCGGGGCAGAAGCGGAAGATTGGGCAGAGTCAAACTGCGACGCAGCCCCGGAGATGAAAGATAAGTGCTGTGTTGCAGTTTCAGGTACAATTGCCGCTGCTATCAGCCCTGAAGAGGGGCGCTAGCAGCGGAAATAGGCAGAAGTGGGTGCCCCTGGAGGGCTTGTGCTCTAGGCATAGTTTGCCTAACGGTAGCGCTGCCAGATATGCTGCTGGATGGTAGATGAATCACTCAATGCTGCCGATGCCCTGATTCAGTGTCTCCTTCATTTACTGTAAGTTGCATAGATTTGTATTCCTTCTTGTATTTCAATTTCTTTTGTGCCATTCCCAAAATTCTGCTGTCTTAGGCTACCACCTAGTTTGCTTAGTACGAGGGCCAGGCCTGAGGACGCAGCATGCCAATGCACCTGAATGTTACCACGGCTCTTACCTTCTTAGCCATTGGAAACGTCCAGATCATTCTGGGAGCCAAAGCGGACATAAGGCAATCAGCCACCCCAGTCTACATTGTTCAGTATTTGAGCACTTTCCTCAGGAGAAACAATCAATATATTGCTTTCCCTGAGAAGAATATGAGCTGGTTCAGTTTCTCTCAGTTTGAGGGTCTATTGATTGCACACACTTTACAATTAGGGGAGTGAGGGAGGCTATCACAACTGCAATGCCTTTTACTCCCTCAACATGCAGATGGTATGCACCATCACACATCTCATAACTGATGCATGCTCGCTCTTCCTAGGTTCCTGTCATAATGCTGCATATATAACCACTTTGAGGGTGGCAAATCCCTTGCAGGCGGCTTCTAACTAAGCAACCACTTCTAACACACACTGTCTACCTTAACAATCCTCTTTTCTCTTCACAGAATCCTTTGCTTGTTCAGCTGAGGAAGCACTAGGACAGTCCCTTTATTCCTACTAGTCTCAAGCAATACTATTGACCCACTCATTTTCTTCTTCTCTGCCTTTTCTCCCATAGGTGATAGGGGCTATTCCCAGAAAACCTGTTTCTTGACCCCCTGTTGCCAACCAAGAAAGTTAAGTAATGGAGAGCTACAACATAGCCCACATGTAGATATGGGCAGTCATTGAAAGGACGCTTGGCCTGTTAAGGAGAAAGGTTATATATCTGATAATTTACTTTCCTTGAATCCTGCTAGACCAGTCCAGACAAGTAATTTATGCTCTCTTGCCAGCAGATGGAAGCAGAACTGAGCAACTTTCAGTGATCTCATCACCTGGTATATCCTCTGCTGCAGCACTGAAACAAGTCTGTCTTTTTTGCCTCCAGCAGGTGGCAAGGTGTGTGCACTGGTGCAGCCCTGCAACTGGGTCTGACTCTGCTGGCCCTCACTTACAGTACTGAAGCCACTGCGATTGAGTCCGGTGGGGCCCAACGTTGCACAGATGCCCTGTGTCCAGTGCTATTACCCATCAAAAAAACTTTTCTGCTGCAGTGTTTAGCTGCATGGCCTGATGCAGCCTGCAACCCCTAGCAAATCTTTTCTGTGGTTGCTTCTTTTTGTCCCCATCATGGCTGCAAAGCCTGGGTTACCTTTTTTTTGGTATATTGGGATCCCGGGGCCCATTGCTGTTTCTGTTGCCCCTGCCCCTCCTTTCCTGTTTTTTTTCCCACCAGTGGACACTGCAGCCATTCCAGATGGTGGCTTGGGTGCAGCGGAGGTGGAGCTTGGTGGGATGGTCTTAGCTGTAAGCCTATGGGCCCCTGGGGATAATCTTTTCAACTAGCTTGTATTATAGCTCCTGGAATAGTTCACAGGCTATTTTCAGTCTTGGCTAGCTGTTTGACAACCACCTTCATGGGAGTCTGAGGCCAGGCTTCCCCTCCGGGAAACCCGGAATTCATTACCACTTCTGTCATGGGCAGTTAGAGGAGTCACAGCCTCTGCTTCTTCTCCATTTCTCCGGGAGCCCAACCTTGTCCCCTGCAGGGGTTGGTTGAAGGACTCATGTGAATGTCCTGTCACCAGAAAGTAAGTCTGAGAAGGACAGGGTGGTGGATCCCCTAGGGAAAGTCTAGGATCTCCATGATCTGCCTTTTTCACTGATGGGCCCTGTTTATGCCCTTTGAGGACTCTATGGTGGCTCTGCATGTTGTAGAGCATCTCTTTGGGCAAAGTTAGCAGCAGGTCCCATTTATACCTGGTGGGTATCCGGTGTCCCGTTGTGTTCGTGCTTCTACCTGACCCTGTGCAGCATTGCATAAGATTTTAGGGAGGAAACCCCATACTGGGCCTAGGGGCCCTAAGTTCCTGTCTCGGCTGTATCCTCGGCCTCAGGGTGAGCAGGACCAGCCTTTTGGGCTCCCTGGAGTGGGAGTCCTTGCCATGGCTATGACTAAATTTGTGACCATCCCAATGGAAGGAGGTGCTGAGGAGTCTCAGTTTGGAGGGTCAAGGTTCTCCTTAAGCAGAACCATATATTGTTTTGGTTCAAAATGCGTTGGCTTGTGTGTGGCAACTATTTTAACAAATGCATGATCGCTTAAAATAGAATAAAATGGACTACAATGGAATTGGCTTTACATAACAACTTCAAGTCCTACTCCAACAACAAAAATTTTTTAGAAGCATTATTTTTCTATAGGTCTGTGTGTGTCACATTTGTGGGAAGTAATTGATCCTAAACTGGTCCATTGTATTTTACTGTAAAATAAAGTTTAAGCATATATGTATGTATGTGTGCTTATAACTCAAGAAGGGCTGTGACTGTTGAATGCTACTTAGACTGGTCATTTTGAAATATATGTGGAAAAGATGCTCAAGGAGGGAGGACCCCTGCCCTACCCAGCCCTGCCTAGGTTTCCCAAATTTGCTCTCCAAAAATCGGGTAACCTTAGGTATAGTAGGTATTGTGATGTGCCTGGGATCCCAGCCATGCATGGCTAGGAATTCCGTATCGGGATTTACATGTGCATCCTGATTCCTGTCAACAGGCAGAGACCATCCTAAGCAGATTATATATATGTATGACACCAAGGTAGGGGAACAATTTTCAAAATTGTATGAGCATTCTTTTCCTTTGAACTGTGGTATACTTTTTGGCTCCCTTAGGGTGAGTAATTCTGAGCAAGCCTTTTTACCTGGAGATATCAGTGTTTATCAGCATAGAAGGGATTGTTGAAAAGTGTCCTTCTTGTTTCCAATTATGTCTTTATAGGCTTATTCTGGCAGGAGAGGTGGTAGGATCACTGTCAATTTTTAGCTTTTATCAAAATTTTGGTGGAGGGGCGAGAAGTTCAGGGTGGAGGTTTATGGACCTGAAAGCTAATGGAAGAGGGGAGATTTAAGGCTCACCTAGGCTGCCTAATACCCAGGGCCAATAGAAGGGCATTGGGTGCACTAGGTGAACCTTCAGGCTTATACCCTCCTTCAATTAAATTTTGGGTCCCTAGTCCCCCCCCCCTCCAAGAATTTGAAAATTAAACTCAACAGCCATGATCATTCCACAGTTACAAGTAAAGAAAGGGTGGCGATATCATTACTGTGCCTCCAGAAAGCTCAAAAAGAGTGAGTTACTGCACGTGGCTGGGGCAGAGGGGGACACCGGATTTGTTAGTGGCACAGGGTGCCTTTCTAGCTTGGTCTGGTCCTGGATAGGGGGCCTTTTGATGTGCTTGCCTCTCTCCTCGGCTTTAGCGATGTGAGAATCCTTCCTAGATATGAGGCCAGTTGTGTTGAGGTGCCTAGGCAGGGGGTGAGAATCCACACCTCGGGCGAGAGGGTTTCTGAAACACATCAAACCCCTCATTACAAACCTGACACCTGATGGGAGGCAGGAGAGGGAGAAATGAAAATAATCATAAAAGGAACAAAGTTTTGAAAGATCAAAGTGCCAGAGAAGAGAGTGGAGGAACGCAGTGGTATCAGAGCCGGAGAGATTCCTAGCTGGCCAGGAAGAAACCAGAGGCAGGCCCAAAACAGCTAAGATTCATAACTGATATTTACATAATTCTGACCGTGCATAGTGAGGTAGAATTATATTATTTTTATATAGCCCGATGTGCATAGAGATGTACCAGGCACAATTATTTTATTTTTATGTAGTACTAATGGTGGTACTTGGTAGAATTATATTATGTATTTAATTTAACAACTGACACTGTGCACAATGAAGTATGAGAGAGAATTATTTGTGTACAGTGCTGCACATGGCATTGCAAGAGGTGAAATTATTTTATTTTTTATTGCACTCTATGAGGTTTCATTATATGTTTCTGTCTCAGTTTCTGTGATTGAGAGAGTTCCTGGGGTATCCTATCTCCTGGTTCACTTTTTCTCTTCTGTCCCTCTTCTGTTTGTGTTTCATGTAAGACTCCTAATGGTATCATTAACACCCTGAAAAAGTTCCTGACAGGGGGAATGAGCCCAACCCTCTTTCTTTTTTTTTTTTTGCAGGCTGTGGAAGTTGCTGTTGGTGTTTCTCCAGCTGTTGAAACAGCTGCGGATGGGGATTGATTGGAAGGGGGCGGCCCCATCCACAATCGCAGTCTTTGCACTTTTGCTATAAAAGGTCAGTAGGGTCCTCAGACTTGACCAATATCTGCTTTTCTTTCTGAAAACCCAAAGGTGGAGGGTCATGTTTGAAACTCCAAAGCTGGGATACCTGAGGGCTGGATGTGGCTTTTACTGCTCCTCTGCCCCTTTTCTGAACACAAATCTGCTTCCATCTGTAACAAGTAAGTGATGGAGTGCAATGGATAGCACAAAGCACATTGGAAAGGGTTCAATAGGGCAGGATTGAGGTACATTGACATAGCTCTGAACGTGGTTCTCAGTATTGCATTAGCAGAGGGCGCTGCACAGTAAAACTGAGATACACTGGCAGAGCTCTGTAGGGAGGTTCAGTACTGGAACATCAGGTTTCAGGTGCATTGGCACAACTCTGTATGTGGGTCTCGGTATTGGAAGAGGAAGAGGTTTGCACATTTGTACATAGCCCCTGGAATGTAACATTGCAAATATCACTTGTATATAGTCTGCAATAGCAATGAATCCGCAATTGTAATCTTTAAGTTAATGTTGTTAACCTATACTCGAGTTTAGTTGCAATGTGCAACAGTATGCATTTCCATGCCCTGTTAAATCTTGGTTGCATGTAGTCCACTTCGAATTGTAGAAAGGCGGTGTAGAAATAAGTTTAAATAAATAAAATTAATAAATACTGGTAGAGCTGTATTTGTGTGCGTCTCTAATTATGGTACTGGCAAAGCAAGGGTAGAAGTGAATGAGGGGGCCACGCTGTGGAATTAATTGCATGTCTGTCTTTTCTTTCTCTTTTGCTAGGCTGTAGTTGTTTTCACTGTCTTTTTGGAGAGGATCAACCTGGCTACTGTGAGACTGGTACCACTGTATCTCCACTTCTACCTTTCCTGCCTCCTCCGGGTTCAGAGCCACAGGCGGGAGTCTTGGCCACTTTGGAGAACAGGGAGCTCTGGGAGAAGTTCCGCAGAGTAGGCACTGAGATGATACTCACAAAGAGTGGTCGGTAAGTGACTAGCGCATCTGTTTCAGGGGAGAGACCATTCCAGGGTTGTTTCGGGTCAGTTTCTCCAAATGGGTTAGTTTTGCGCATACCATGACAGTCATGAACCTCACTTCTAAGCCAGGCTATGTGCAGTATAATCTCAGTCTCTCAGATTTATTGCTAATGCTCGGTGTAGTACTTGCATCGTGCCAAAGAGAGCCTCCTGCTGGAGTTCGTAAGATGTAACACGTATGGGTAGTTTGTCAATATGTGCTGTTTCTGTGATACGCTACTAATATCTTATCAAGGGGCAGGGTTGCCACAAGCTTTGCTGCACTACAAGAGACACTCTTTGTTTTCCTGAAATAGCTTAATTCAGGACTGCTTTTGTGTGATGGGGAGGAAGATGAATGATAGGAAGAGAGAAAGAGGGAAGCAAAGGACAAGGTGAGAGAAGGGTTTTTGGATTTAGCTCAAGCCCTTTTCAGTAGCACCTCAAGGTGAATTGCAGTCAGGCACAGTGGGTATTTTCCCCTCCCCAGAGGACTTACACTAAGTTTGTACCAGAGACAGTGGAGGATAAAAGTGACTTTTCCAAGGTCATAAAGAAGGGCAGTGGGATTTGAACTCTGGCTTTCAGTCTGCTGCTCTAACCATTTGGCTAGCCCTCCACTCTAGAGAAGGGAAGGAGACCAGGATGAGAGCAGCAGGAGTCAGGGGACCTGGATGACTCACTACCTCTTGTCCTTTTTTTCAGGCGGATGTTCCCTGAATTTTGTGTGTCTCTCTCAGGCCTGGATCCTCTTGCCCTGTATGTATTGATCGTGGAGGCACTGCCCACAGATAGCTTCCGCTACAAGTGGCATGGTGGTGGTGAGGGCTGGCAGCAGAATGGAAAAGCAGAGGCCCAGCTGCCAGCCCGGTTGTACCTGCACCCAGAGTCCCCAGCCCCTGGGGTCCATTGGATGGGTCGCCCTGTCTCCTTCAGCAAGTTAAAAGTGACCAATAATATGCTAGACCAAAATGGCCATGTGAGTACCAGTGACTGATGAACAACAAGGGTGGGGAAAGGAGCTGGAGGAAAGTTTGTCCACACAATATCATACTGTAATGTCAGAACACATCCTGAGCTTTGAATTTCATTGCCACTCTGCAGTGAGAATGGAAAGAAGGGATTTTTATCTAGTAATCTGAACAGATTAAGCTGGTTTTCATAGAGAAGTCACATAGTCCAAAAAGAATATCCATAGGGACTTTTACTGGATACAATGACTTGCCTTTCCAAACCAGAGCTCAAAGAGGCATGTTTACTAAGATTCACAGTAGTAGCGTGCACTCAGCCCTGAAAATTAGCAGAAGTTGGCGCTCCACCCATGCTACAGAATGGAAGCATGCCCATCATGTCGCCATGCAGCTAGCACAGGTTTCAAGCCCCTTCCATGCTCGTTCTGTTTGGCATGATTAGGTTCAGTGAACGCCACCCACTGCCATGGCCGTAAGTGCAGCAATGCTGGTGAGCTTGCGCCAAAAATGCCTGCACTACCCACGATGTGCACACTGCCTCAGAATCGCCCAGTTTCTGCCCCAACCCATGCTCCTTGGGGCGCATGGGAGTCTTAGCGCAGCCATAGTTTTGATGCACGGTAAATGTTACTGTGTGCCGAATCTCACATTGTCCAGTAGTGTGGTTTAGTAAAGTGAGCTACCGCTCAGATGGAATAGGCAATTCCTATTCTTTCGGGGCACTTTTACTGAAGAGTGATTTCTCACACTAACAATATGCATACTATTTCATTTATTTATTTTATTTAAAAGCATTTCCTTTCTGCTCTGTAGAAAGCTCTAGGTGAATTACAGTAAGAATACTTATAATATCAAACAGGAAATAGCTACACATAAAAGAAATTAAGCAAACTTAACTAATAGTACAATCAGGATATTATATAGATGGAAAAACATACGGGGGGGGGGGGGCTGGGGCTATTCAAAGGCATTTAAGTGGTTTTCAGACCTGCGAACCTCATAAATGCTGCTGGAGGTTTTTCATTGCTTGATCTGGAGTTTTGCAAAATTTTTGACTGGTCACACTGCTACTCCCTGTGATATTCAATGGCTCTGAACTGGTTAGTGCTGCTGAATATCCCAGTTTTGGGCCACTAGATGATCCAACGCTAGCTGGTTAGTGTCAGGGTGTTCCAGGGGCAGAGTGGAGCGTAACCATAGGCTAACCAATCAGTAGCACTGAATATCTGGGGGTGAAGTTAAAGCAGCGACAACCAACTGGTTTAAGTATGCTGGAAATCCCCCCCCCCCCCACCCTCCCATCAAATGTAAAATCAAAGAAACAAAATTAAAAAACTATGTAAAAATAGAAACAGACAATGAGAAAATACATAAACTTTGCCTCTAGATAGTGGTAATGAAGCAGCTGCATAAATCATATACCTCACTAAATTCTACAGCACAAGCTTGCCTCATGGTCACAGTCAAACAGCTGCCTACTGTAATCATCCATTAATTATTAGAAAATGTCTGAAAGAATAAATATGCCTTCAGCTTCTTCTGAAACTCTGTGACCTGAGATATCATCTGTAGCTCAGCTAGTAGCGAATTTCAAAGCATGTCCCACCCCACATACCCCATTATCGCGGCAATATCGAACGATTAACTGTATCGAATGCTGCAGATATGTCAAGCAAAAGTACAGTTTATTTAACAGATTTTTTAATACTGCTTTATCATTTCAGTCAAAGCGGTTTACATTGTAACTTAAACTTGGTAATGTAGGCTGCATTCCTATAATACATTCTTGTCATGTATTTGCAACTGTTCTATGTAAACTGCTTTGACCCAGAGAAAGGCCTTGTAGTGGAGTAGTTGCCTAGTGGTTGGGGCAAGGTACTTCAGGCCAGAAGGTCAGGGGTTCAAATCCCAGTAGAGGACAGCAACCTTGGGCCAGAAGGACTGGGGTTTCTAGTCCCACAGGTGCTCCTTGTTGTCTTGGGCAAGCCACTTAACCCTCCATAGCCCATGTTCCCTGTAAAATAGTTATCTCCAAGTTATAATGCCCTGTTCAATGTAATTTTAGTTTGTTCAATGTAAACCAGACTGATGCAGAATAGTGCGGTATATAAGAGAATGTAAATAAATAAAGCTAAATAAATAAATAGGCTATAATAATAAGGTGCTTGCGCAATGGCGAGGTTGAAAGGATTCACTAATAATGCATGTTAATGGCGCATATTAATGCAGTCACACACATTAGTACATTTGACCCTAACAGGCCGATGTGGAAAGCTGGTGCTGAAGTCGCAGTATATCAGCTCTGTGCGCCTCTTTGCAGTGCACCGAAAGCACGTGACTTTAGCGTAGGCATGCAGAAAGCAGCTCATATGCAAATTAGCCACACATTAAACTTGGTGCAAATGGCAGCGTTAAACTGGTAGAGCAAGTCAAACGCATGCGCACAGAAGACGGTGCAAGTTTGGCATGCTTTCCCAGAGAAACAGGGGTACCAAGTGGCCAATATGCATATGCACCATGGCAATATTTTGATGGCATTGTGGGGGAGGGGGGTTCCCCAATGCCTGGATCATCTGAGGTGAAGTGTGAAACTTCCCCTCTGATGATCCAGGCATTGGGGAAAGCCCCCGATGCCACTGAAATACTGTTTGGGGCCGGTACCCCTGACAGAAAGCAAATCCCTGCTGACCCAGTGACCCTGATACTCCCACCCTCCCAACTAAAACAAAACAAAACAAAACAAAAAAAACCCTGGTGGCCTAGCAGCCCTGAACCCTCTCCCCCCCCCCTCCCAGTACCTTCACAAAGGAGCGGGAGCTCCCGTGCCACCATTTTTGAAAAATGGCAGTGCCTGGCACTGCGTGGTGCATCCTAGGATGCACCGGGCGAGGTCTTATGGCAGCCTGCATCCTTGGGCCACCAGGCTTATTTTTAGTTGGGTGGGTGGGGGGTTTGGGGCCTCTGGGCCAGCAGGGATTTGCTTTCTGATGGGGGCACCGGCCCCCCAACATTATTTTGATGGCATTGGAGGCTTTTCCGATGCCTGGATCATCTGAGGGGAAGTTTCATACTTCCTCTCAGATGATCCAGACACTGGGGAAAGTCCCCGATGCCATCAAAATACTGTTGGGTGCACGTGCTAAACATTTAAGCCACCTCAAGACCAGGTGTGGAGATATTGGCGCTAAGGCTGGCTACGAAATCCTCTACATGCTCTTCTGCATCGGGCACAAACAATATTAGCATGCCATTTTAATATGCATAGCTCATTAGCACATAATTTAAATACCCCTGGCATTATGTGTGCGTCAGCTTTTCCTTTGCTGTTTACACACGTGTCCATCTCTTTTCTACATTCAGCTGTGGCGGTAATTGTGCCCAAAAGTGACGTATCTGTGCTTAAAGGCCGTGCTAGTTTTCTGCATCGGCCTGTAAGTTTGTACCTGAGGTGGGGGGAAGGGATCACTTAAAATCTAATTCCATCTATTTGTTCTGTTCCTAGTTCCAAATGTGATCATTAGATAATACGTTTCCTACAGCAGAGAACACATTCAGGACTTTGTATGCCTTTGTCACTCTGCAGGACCTAAATATGTCAAAAATATTAAATCACTCCTGATTGCCCTTTCTTTTCTTCCCATGTTTTCTGTCTCCCTTCCTCAGCTAATACTGTACTCCATGCACAAGTACCACCTGCGCCTCTGCATAGTCCTGGCATCTCAACCTGGATCCTATGCTAGCTGTACAGCCTTTTCTGCCTCCACGTTTCCTGAGACTGCCTTCATTGCTGTTACCAGCTACCAAAATGAAAAGGTAAAGGAGAGGGCATATGGGGGGAGGTGTGAAGATTGACAGAGCCCAAGAAAAGAGGAGGACACAGGAAGTCATTTTTAGTGTCTGCCCCATGTATAACTCATGTCCTGAGATGCCTGCTATTACTTCCCCTACAACATTGTCCTGCTGACTGTAGCTGCCCTTCAAAGATACTACAATAAGTTGTGTGTGCACATGTGTTATCTCTTATGGGATAAGAGTGCTACCTGCATGTAGTGAGAGTGCCAGGAGATAGTCTTGCCATTATAAAAGGTGTCTCAAGCTCTATGAAATGGGAAGGGAGGCAGTTTTCATCTCTCCAAAATTAAAAGGGACTGTTTTGGACTTTAGGGAATGCAAAGCGTGTAGGGAGAGAATTAACAGGAGTGCTGGAATACTTCTCATAAAAAGATTAGCAGACAGCTGGGAATTTGTAGCCCAGGAAGGAGAAGATTTAGGGACACAATCGGTGACATGGTGTGGTTAATAAGGATAAGCATGCTGCCTGCTGCTACAGTCCAAACGCCAGGGCTGGTGCAAGGAGATGAGCTGCCTTAGGTGAACCTCATCTCTTATGCCCATGCCCACTCCCCCCCCCCCCCCCGATCTTCCTCTTTTCCAGACCTGCAGCGGTGGCAATGATCACAAACAGCCCTGCAGCGCTTACCTTGAACTTCCAGTGCTGTTCAACTCCCGCCCCTGCCAATTCCCGGCTGCATTGGCAATAGGACACCCCCAGTCCATTGGTGCTTTAGATGGTCGCCTAGTTTGCATAATGGTCGCACCGGCTCTGACTAGGGCCGTACCAAGGGCCGTGTGAGCAGTGTGGCTGCACAGGGTGCAAGTACGGAGGGGTGCAAAAATTAAATTACAGAAAAATTCCACGTGTAAACCTGACAAAGCCAATAGTGTGTTTACATAGTTGTATTAGCCAATAGCTGTATGTTAAGTTGGAAATACTATTTGACAAAGTATTAAACACACAGCTGATAGTCTGATATCTGATAATGGGGGGGGGGGGGGGGGGGGTGCCAGGTTCGCAAGTCCCATAGGGTGCAATTGTAGCTTGGTACAGCTTGCCATGGAGTGGAGGAGTAGCCTAGTGGTTAGAGCACTGGCTTGGTAACCAAGCAACCAGGGTTCAATTCCCACTGGCACTCCTTGTGGCCTTGGGCAAGTCACTTAACCCTCCATTGCACTTCGGAAGAAAGGCCTGGCAATCTACTTCCAGTGACACTGCAAAGAAAACCCAGGAGCTTCTGGGTCACCAGGAGTCAGGGCTGACTCAAAGGCACACATTGCATCTACAGCTTGTCATATTCAGTATTTCTTAATGATGAAGAACTATTGCTGTGAAAATGTCACATGCATTCACGTCAGTCCCTACACTAGGATAATACATTCCCCCCCAAGCACACTCAATTCTCAATAAGCCATTCATTGAACTATTTTTCTCTCTGTCTACAGCTTTCACAGCTGAAGATTGAGGAGAATCCATTTGCCAAGGGGATCAAGGACTTCAGAAAACAGAAGAGGAGGTGGGTGCGGGGCTATGTCGCCTTTCCCAATACCTCTCTGCTCTTTTTCCCTCCTCACAACTCTGAATGACTCAGCACTGAAAGCTACACAGTGAGATTTGGTGGTAATAGCAGAATAGGAAACTGAAGGGAGGGGGAATAATCAGCAACGGCCGCTAGCTCATGTAAAGCAGCTAGCCATCGCTGCTGAACTTTAAACCTGCATATTCAATGCTGGGGCCATATCTGTCTACTGTCATCGAATATCTGGGTTGGATGGAGAGCGGTAAAACTAACAGGGCAATGGCTGCCCAGTCAGCTTCAGCGGAAAACGTTAGGACAGCCTTTAAGGTGCCTAACTTGCTACTGAGGGATAATCAGGCAGTAGCTGAATATCCCTGCTGCCCGATTATCCCCGGGCGCCATCTCCGAACTGCCCGGGAATGCCCGACGATTGCCGGCTAGCATCAGGGCGTTTAGTGGCGACACCCAGAGATCTTCAGCAGCACTAACCTTAGAAATTGCAGGGCCCAAATTTGGACCATTTTTGTGAGATCTTCTGGATTTAAGATGTTGTACTAAAAACAAAACAACGTCTATATTTATTAGCTTACTGCATGCAAATGGAACAGGATTTGTATGTGGTTCCTTATAAAATAAGCCTTAAAACATATTAAAACAAAACTATATTTAAAATCTTTCTTGCTTTCTGATCTGCTAACTCTTTCAAAAGCCAGTAGCTCTCTCAAGATAACCTATGGGCGCAGGGCTGCATTGGATCAGATAGGTTAAATTGGACTAAGGGCGCCCTGCTGAAGGCCAAACGGTGATCTTGTGGCAGTGGTGGGATTGGAAGCTGGGTCTGCAGATGCCATAACTCCAACACTTGACGCTGAAGGTCATTCAGTGAACTGGTGGCAGACAGGAGATGGGAAGCTGGGTTTGTAGATGCCTCAGCTCTAAAAGACTTGGGGTCCAATATTCTAAAGGCATTTACACGGTTTAATGCCACTATATGCCCCCGATGCTAACTGCTTAGCATCGGGGTGTGTCGCGGGTGCTCTGGGGCATGTCATGGGCAACGACAGTCGCTGATCTTGCGCCACTACTTGGTTAGCAACCTGCGGCTAAAACTAGATGAAGCAAAAGCTGGCCTACTTTTACCTACAGGGAGCTAATCGGGGGGCGGTGCAATTTAGCTGCTACTCCGTTAGCTTCTACGGTATTGGAGGCTGTGCGGTGACCCTGGATATTCAGTGCCAGGGCTGCATATGACCCCGGCATTGACTATCCAGGGTTAGAGGTCTGTGGCAACGGCTATGCACTGTAGCAGCGCATAGTCATCCCAATTGAATATCGGGCACTTGGTGCTTAAGGTCACATTTCACATAGTGAGAGTGGGGGATAATAGTTGGTGTGAAAGCAGGGGGTCAATTTAGAAACCCTGCGTTAGAGCCCGACACTTAAGCTGTAGCGCAGGGATTTCAGATGCGGGGTTAGAGTAGACATTTTGCGCAGCCGTGCTGTAAGCAAACAGCGTGCAGATGAGCTGTGCGCAAAAAGACTGCGCTAAACCAGAAGAGCAAGCCAGGCAGGTGGACCTATATCAGGTGCCCAAAAGGCATTTCTGTGCATGTGCTGCGTTGCTATGTGGTGCATAAGAGCTCAGAGGTTCTGCTCAGAATGACCGCCTAGCATTTGTACATTTGTTTCACTGTAGATAAGTTATGCTTCTAAGCATCACCCGCATGTAACCCTTTCCTATGTTTCCTATGTAAGTTCTCTGTAACAGTTTGAGTTGTATTGTAAACTGCTTTGATTTTAAGATAAGGCGGTATAAAAAACTTGTTAGATAAATAAATATTGGTATCTTTGAACACTGATATTCTGAGCAGAACGTCTGCTGAGCATGATTCCTCTTGGGTGCTACAAAGCATTCCAGCGCACTTTCCCTGAACTCACTCCGGCAAAGCCCTAAAAAAGGCTGCAGGAGTTGTCCACTCTAGAAACAGGCATAAATTCCTCCTCAGCCCTGACTACCCATCTCTTGAGCGAAGCCTTGTGTCTCCTCTGACCTGGCGTTGACGTCCCGGTGCTGAGCTCGGCCTTTGGCTTTTCTATGCAGTTGTCTGCTGTTAATGAATTATCATCTGTTTTGAGTGGACTTAAATGCGCTGTGCGCTGCTATTAGCATGAGCATCTGTGCAGTGATTTATGTTCTCAGTAAATCCCTTTCTACATTTGGTGCCCACACTATGGCAGAAAATTGTCTGTAAACGCAATGCAGATGCTTGTGCTGATGGGGGCGCTCTATTCTGTATTGGCCTGCAGGCTTCCAGAAGTCACAGCTGGAAGAGACTCCATGCTGAAGGCCATACAGGGGAACTGGAAACTATCAGGGCTGTTTTCTTGGGGTGTGCAACCTGTGCAGCTACTCGGGGGGCATTGACTACAGGGGTGCCACCACACTGTCACCCCTTTTCCTCTTTGCACCCTTCCACAATACCTGAGCAGGGGGAAATGGAGAAGGGGCCATGGTGATAATGGTACTGGCATAGGGTTGGGTAGGAAGCAGAAAGAAAGGGATGCTTGGCAGAGAGAGACAGAGAAACAGGACCATCAGCACTCTGAAGAGGAGAATGCTGTCACAGAGATGACATGGGCAATTTCTCCAACTAGGTTAGTTTTGTGCATAACCTCACCCTCAGACCAACAAACCTAAATCATAATTTACACCTATATTTACACACCCTCTGTTACAACCCTAATTAATTCACCTATCCAATTATATGGGAGAAAGAGACCTCAGGATAACTCACAATATCCCACTATGTGGCAAATTTAATCGCCATAGGGGAGTACAGTTCTCACACCATCGGTCTCAGAAAACTCCCTTTATCAACCAAAACCTTTATTAATTTATTTCAAAAAAATAACTTTTCTTGATTTGAAATATCTATTTATTTAAAGAGAACTCATACCGTAAAGAGCTGATGCCCTATATACTGTATATTCTTGCCATTAATTCATCTCAACAAACTTTCATCTTCAACATGCCTTCAGCAAAATTCTGCAAAAAGACTTCCGGTGACGTCATCCTCCTGCATGGCGGCGTAGAGTGAGAGCTCCGCCACCAGCATGCAATAATAGGCTGATTTGGCCCCTACAGGCATCGCAGAGCTGACCGGAGAGTGGCCGCAAGGCAAGAGGTTGCCATCGACCCCAGCGGAGGGCAAAAAACTCAGAGCGGAGGAGCGGTAGTGAGCCGCGCGAAGATCGCGAGCGGCAGGCAGTCAAGTGCGGGCTTCTTAGCCAGCGGTGGAGCGGAGAAAGCAGCAAGAACACGGCGAGGGCAGAACACACCCGGCGCAACGCGGAGCGAACGCCGGGAGCCTGCAAGTAGCAACCTCCTCTGCAGCACAAACGGAAACCACAAATCGCGACGCGGAGCGAGGTGGCGGCACCCTGCAAGTGGAGCGCAGGAGGAGAGGAGACAGAGCAGGCCGAGCACGTGGCTCAGAGCCCGGTGGAAGAACGGAAGGCCCTCAGCACCAGGACTAAAGTGGGAGACCAGCGACAGAGCAAACACCAGCAGTAAGTCCCCACACCACCAGGTCTTCAGAGCGGAGAAGGGGGAAGGTGACAGAGCGATACTGTGGGTGAGACTGGCCCAGTGCAGTGGCTGCAGAGAGGAAGGAGAGCTACGAGCCTGCAGTGTGAGTCACAGTGACAGCGGGGGGAGGGGGCCACCAGCCTAAATACATGGAGAAATCCAGTAAAAAAGAGCCATCGGTGACAACAAAGCTGGCGGAGTTCCGCTCCCCGTATGAAACCTCCAAAGGAGGGGGGAAAGAGGGGGAGAAAGCAGGAAAACCAGCGGTAGAGAGCCCGCAGAGCCCGGGGGGGAGTGATGGTGGTGAAGAAGGCCTGACGGCCGCGGAACAGATCAAACAATGGCTTCTCGAGCTGAAGGAGGAGTTGAAGGTGGAGATGTGTGGGGTGAAGAATGAGATTAAGGAAGCGGTGCAGACTATGCGCCAAGATTTGGTGGAGCTGGGAGAGCGAGTAGAGGAGGCGGAGACCAAGCTGGAGAATCAAGAGGAGACCCTGTCACAGATCCAGAGAGGATGGGAAGAGCTGCAGCTGGCGCAGGAGAGCCTTAAAGCCAAAACCGAGGACCTGGAGGACCGCTCACGCAGATGCAACTTGCGAGTGCGGGGAGTACCAGAAGAGCCTCCATATAAAGACTGTGAGGCAGTGGTCCAGAGAATCTTCAGGGACCTCCTAGTGGCAGCTGGGCAGGAGGGGGTCACCGAAGCTGCCCGACCGGGCATAGAAAGAGCGCACAGAAGTCTAGGGCCCATTCGCGAGAACAGGCCTAGAGACATAGTAGTCTGCATTCGATCCTTCAAGAGCAAGGAGCTCCTGCTGGGAGCTAGCCGCAAATTGAAAAGCTTCCACTGGGAGGGACACAAGGTGGAGTTGTATCAGGATCTGTCCCAAGGGACGTTGCAACGTAGGAGAGAGATCAGAGATGTCACCGCGTATCTTAGAAAAGCGGACTTGCGATACAAGTGGCTCTTCCCATTTGGACTACTTATCACGGTGAAAGGGCGCTCGAAGACGGTGCGATCTAGCGTGGAGGCCTGGAAGGCGCTGCGGGAGTTGGGCGCAGAGAGACTACCGGAGATGAGCGACGGCCCAACTGCATCACCGAGAAAGGGATCCCGGACCGGAGGAGAAGAGACTATGCAATGGCGGAGGGCGAGGGGACGAAGATTGGCCCGAACTTCCAAGGACTCCGACGAGAGCCGGCATCCCGAATCAGAGACTGGCTGAGTTGGGACACCCACCTAAAGGACTGGTATTCATGATAGAGAGGTGACAGTGGGTGGGGGGAAGAGCGGGGTAAGGTGGTAAGATCAGAGGGGGAAGAGAGGGTGGGGGGGACAAGGAAGTGGGGATGGTGAAATAAGGTGGGTGAAGGGAGGGGGGGTTAGGGGGTCAAGGGGGGATGTGGAAGGTAGGGACGAGGCAGGAGGGGGGAGGCTGGGGGGCCGCTGGGGTAAGTTGGTGGAGAGGGGGATGAGGTCACCGTATTGGAAGTTACTTCTCCACAACGGAGAGTGAGGAAGGGGGGAGGGGGGAGAGGGAAGGTAGGGGGGGGGGTGGGAGGGAGATAGAGGGGGGGGAGGAGGGAGGGGGGAAGGGAGGGTCAGGGGGGGGGTCTGAGGGGATTGGGGGTGCATGGAGGGGGTATGCCCGAAAGGAAGGCAATGAAAATCTTAACAATGAATGTGAAAGGTTTAAACTCCCCATTGAAACGACAGAAATTGTATAAGGAACTGGCACGGCATAAAGCAGATATAGTAATGTTGCAGGAGACACATCTACGGAGAAAGCATGAGGCACTGGTACAACCTCGGGGATATCAGCACTGTGTGTTTGCCTCCAATTATAAAGAGAAAAAGAAAGGAGGTGTGGGGATCTTCATTAAAGGGGAGGTCCCGGTTGAGGTCCAGGTGATAACCAGGGATAAGGGGGGGCGATACCTCCTATTGAGGGCAAAGCTGGGGGAAGAATGGTTTTGTGTGGTGAATTTGTATGCCCCGACGAGTAATCAAACGGAATTCTGGAAAGACCTGAGTGAGCGGGTGGCGGCAATGGGGGAGGGGGTGATGATATGTGGAGGAGACTTCAACATGGCCTGGGAGGTTGGGAGAGACACGACAGGACGGGGGGTGGGGAGGGGAACAGATAGGAAGCGGTACCATAGATTCGTGCAGGAGAATGATCTGATAGATGCATGGCGGGTATTAAATCCCGGAAGGAGGCAGTTCTCCTTCTACTCTGCCGTACACGGCACGTATTCCCGGCTGGACGCTATATGGGTGGGAAAAGAGTTAGGGGGGCGGTTGCTGGAGGGCGAGATGGAGCCCATCACATGGTCCGACCATGCTCCGGTGGTAGTGCGAGTGCGCGTGGCGGGGGAAGATAAAGGCCGACAATTTTGGAAACTGAATGAAGGCTTACTGGAGGACGCGAGAGTGACGAGCGAGCTTGAAAACTTAATACCGGTTTATTTTGACCAAAATGAAGGGGGGGAGGTGGAGGATGGAGTAGTCTGGGATGCTTTCAAAGCAGTCGTTAGGGGAGTACTTATCAAGTGGGGGGCACGCATCAAGCGGGAACGAGCGGAGAAGGAGGAGAGGATACGCGGAGAACTGCAGAAGTTGGAGGAAAAAGATGGGTTGGACGGTAGTGAACGGCTGCGGGGAGCGGTCCTGGCATTACGGGCTCAAGTGAATGCACTTGAGGCGGAGAAGATACAATTCCGCTTGCAGCTGATGAAACAGCGGTTCTTTGAAGGGGGAAACAAAGCCGGGAAATACCTCGCGAGGCAATTGAAAAAAAGAAGGGAGTGGAATAGGATCCTGCAGATCAGGAGTAAGGGGGTGGGGGTGCGAGAGGTCCAGCATATTAGGGAGGAATTTGTGGACTATTATAGCAAACTATACGCGGCACGAGAGGCGAGGTCGAAGGAGGACATTAGCGAGTATGTGAAGGAAGCAAGGCTCCCGGTTTTGACGAGCGAGGATCAGGAGGGGCTGGATAGGGAAATACAACCTGAAGAGGTCTCTCAGGCCATTAAGACGTTGAAGAACGATAAAGCCCCAGGACTAGATGGCCTTACGGCACGGTTTTATAAACGATTCGAGAGTCACTTGCTGACACCGCTGACTAGGGTATGCAACGGGCCGCGTAGGGGGGCAGCGTTACCAGGGACGATGGGGTGGGCAGGCATTACTTTGATCCACAAGGAAGGGAAAGACCCTCAAGATTGTGCGTCCTACCGTCCCATCTCGCTGCTAAACGTTGACGCGAAAGTCCTGGCGAAAGTGTTGACGACCAGGCTTAATAAACTGATAGGAAAATTGGTGCATGCAGATCAAGCGGGGTTTGTGCCGGGTCGGCAAGTGGCGGACCACATTCGGAAAGTGTTAAACGTAATGTGGTCAGCGCAAAAACAGGGGGAGGAGGCCTTGCTAGTATCATTGGATGCTGAGAAAGCCTTTGATCAGGTGTCTTGGACATTCTTGGACTCGGTACTGGAGTCCCAGGGGTTTGGGCCGGGTTTTGTGCAGTGGATAAAGGCCCTTTACACTCAACCGAGGGCATGTGTTCGGGTAAACGGGGGATATTCAAATTTTTTCCCGCTTGAACGGGGGACTAGGCAGGGATGCCCCCTATCCCCCTTGTTATTTGCGCTCTCCCTCGAACCCCTGGCGGCGAGGCTGAGGTGCAATCCAGACATTACAGGAGTTAGGGTAGGACGACAGGACTGCAAAGCGTCCCTCTTCGCGGATGATATTCTGTTGACGCTTACGAAACCTAGAGACTCCTTGAGGGCAGTGATGAGGGAGATTCAGGACTATGGTGAAAGGGCGGGATTTCGGATCAACTGGGGGAAATCCGAGATTTTGAGGATAGTGGGGGAGCAGGAGGAGCAACGGGACTGGGAAGGGAGTTTCCCCTTCAAATGGGCAAAAACATCGATCCGATACCTAGGGGTCCATCGAGGGAGGAGTTTGGAGGACCTATACGCTTTAAACTACGGGAAATTGGTGGGACAGGTGGAAGGGCGATTGCAGGGCTGGAGCAGGGGGTACTATTCATGGTTTGGGCGAATGGCAACGGTGAAAATGATGCTTCTCCCCCAGTTCCTGTTCCTTTTTCAAGCCTTACCAGCGCCGATACCCCGGAAAGTGCTGAGGAAGATACAGCAGCAGGTAGAGCGATTTATATGGGGGGGGAGGAGACCCCGGGTTGCGGCGCGTACGATGCAAGTGTCAGTGGGGGAGGGGGGAATGGGGGTGCCAAATTTTCGCCTTTATTATGCAGCAGCGCAGTTACGAGCAGTCTACGCGTGGCTGCGGGAGCCCCAGAAGCAGTGGGTACAGATGGAACTGGAGGAATACAGGCCGGGAGAACTGGAACGAATAGTCTGGGAGGGGAAAGGAGAGAGGGGGAGGCATCCCATTGTGGGGCATACATTGCAGGTATGGCAACAATATAGGAAGCAGCTGGTAGGGGATAAACATTGGTCGGCTACAATGTCCCTGCAAGCCTGCTGTGCAGATAAGACGGGGCCAGCGGTCACAGTGCTGCGAAAATGGGCGGAGTTAGGTTTGACTCAGGTGTCCCAGATCATGGTAGGAACAAAGTGTCGAGGTTTTGAAGGTGTGAGGGACCTCTACCGATTAGGGGAGACGGATAGATTTGCGTATACGCAGCTCTGCTCAGTTGTGCACAAAAAGGGCCGGGAGCATGGGGGCAGGGGGGGTGGAGAGTGGTTTGAAGGAGCCTGTCTAGGCTCCATGGGGCGGCAGGGGATGCTATCTAGGATCTACAGAGGGTTGACAGCGCGGGGGGAAGGCAAGTTGAAGTATATGGAAGCGTGGGAAAGAGACTTAGGGGTCTCGTGGGGGGTGGAGGAATGGGAAGCGGTGGTAATGGGCATAGCTAAGTTCTCCATTGCCACATCATTGCGCGAGAATGGGTTCAAGGTGCTGAGCCGATGGTATCTCACGCCAGAGAGACTGTGCAAAGCGGGAGTGGTGCAAACGGATGAATGCTGGCGAAAGTGTGGTGAAAGAGGATCATGGATGCATATGTGGTGGACATGCCCAGTGGTGGGAGAATATTGGAAGAAAATAGGGGAGCACATAAACAAAATGGTGGGTGCGCCAATAACGCTTGGCCCTGAGATGTGTCTCCTACATAGGCCTGACGGGAGGTGGGAGGGGGATTGGAGAATTGTATGGCACTGTGTAACAGCGGCTCGATGTGAAATAGCTTGGTATTGGAACAGGCCGAACCTACCCTCCATAGCGAGCTTCGCCTGTAGAGTGTCGAATATCTACGCGATGTATAAATTGACAGGGGAGAGAGGGGGGGGCAGAAAGGACCAAATGGAGCAGAGGTGGGCGGGGGTGTGGAAGTGGCTGCACGCAGAAGGGTGGAAGTAGGGGGGAGGTGATATATTGGGGGGGGGGTTAGGCCGGCTTAGGTTCATTATTGACAACATTGGGGGGTTCTTAGGGGTTGCCCTGAAAACACCACATTTTGACGCTCAATGTCATACAGTTGGGATTTAAGGGCAGGGCAGGGGGGGGGGGTGGGAGGGGGGGGGGACGGGGCCGGGGGGGGGAGTCCAGGGGGGTTGAATAACAGATAGTCAGTATATATGGCTGGGTTTCTCAAATGCTGATTGGGGAAATCTGAATGATCTGAAGTTGTTGTTATGATGGATAAGTAACTGTTACAGGTGCTAATAGCAAAGAACAAAAAAGGTCAATAATAAAATAAAAGGCGACCAAGGGTACTGAGGGATGTGCTAAGAATGTACATAGCTTGTTGAATGTAGGGTATACGGTGTACACGTGGGAGTGTTAAAACAATGACTCCGGTACACAGAATATTGTTACGTATAGAGAATAATTTTTACTAAGCATGGCTGTTGTTTACATATAAGTGATATAATGGCACCTCTTAGGTTGGAGTGTATATATGTTTGGAGGACTATCAGAATGTTCTCAGTAAATGTCTGTATTTTGAAACGTTGAATAATAAAAAAATTTAAATATAAAAAAAAAAAAAATTCTGCAAAAAAACAAAGATTCAGTGACCATCAGCCATTTGGATGCAAAGCCTTAAGCATCTACTCTACTTATCTCACAACTTCAGTCCCGAGTTCTTCAAACATTCGTATGATGAATATGACCTAGGGTGAATGTATGGAGCACAAGCGACGATGTTTGAAGAACTCGGGAGTGAAGTTGTGAGGAGTAGATGCTTAAGGCTTTGCATCCAAATGGCGGCTGGTCATTGAATCTTTCTGTTTTTTGCAGAATTTTGCTGAAGGCATGTTGAAGATGAAAGTTTGTTGAGATGAATTAATGGCAATAATATACAGTATATAGGACATCAGCTCTTTTATAAAAAACGGTATGAGTTCTCAATAAATACATAAATAATAAATAGAAAATTGATATTTAAAATCAAGAAAAGTAATTTTTTTGAAACAAAGGTTTTAGTTGATAAAGGGAGTTTTCTGAGACCGGTAATGTGTGTGAGCTATAGTCCCCTATGGTAATTAAGTTCGCCACATGGTGGGATATTGTGAGTTATCCTGAGGTCTCTTTCTTCCATATAATTGGATAGGTGAATTAGGGTTGTAACAGAGTGTGTGTAAATATAGGTGTAAATTATCATTTAGGTTTGTTGGTCTAAGGGTGAGGTTGTGTGTGTTTATTTAAATCTCCAGTGACAAGCAGGAATGTAGTCTTCACATATGGGTATCGTCGGTACCGACGGAGCCTGCGCAGGAACACTCCCCAGTGTCCAATAGGAACGCTTTTGGGAGCATCCCTCAGCACATGCGCGCTGCCTTCCTGCCTTTCCAACTGTCCCTCTTCAGTTCTTCGTTTTTTTGCGGAGCCGAGAGGACACATACCCTGTCACCACAGAAAAATTCTTCTTTAAACTTGTTTTCTTGTGGTTGCGCCTGCCTCTGCACGAAACCTACCGGTACCTCTGGTTCTTTCTTCTTTTCTAAAAAAAATAAATAAAGAAATAAATTTCTATTTTTGAACTGTTTCTCTTCAGAAACTTTTTCTTTTGGTGCTAGGCGCCATTTTGGGCATTAGGCCCCATTTTTCCCAAAAGATGGAAAAACCAGTTAGTGGTTTTAAAAAATGTACTAAATGTGGCGGTTCCATCTCCGTCACTGACACCCATGACTGGTGTCTAAAATGTTTAGGCCCTGACCATTCTCCATCTGAGTGTTCCTCCTGTATGGGGATGATTAAAAGAGGAAGACAGAACCGAGCTGCAAAGCTCGGTACCCTCTTTTCTTCAGATACCAGGTCCATTGCATCGACGTCTTCAAGAGCCTCGTCTTCCTCCCATGGATCTCGGGTAACTAAACATAAGAGCCGGTCCTCAAAGGGTAGCTCTCCTTCAAAGCATCAAGAGGTCATTGGCATTGCCATTGAGGAAACTACGTCGGCAAAACAGCCCCGGCGGGAGGCTTCGGCCTCCAAAGCATCAACGGGGTTCCAGGATGTTCTCGAGGCTTCGACCTCGGCAGAACTACTGGTGCCATGCTCAGGGGTTCCGGCCGCTTGTACTGGTACCGATACCCAGGCAGCGTCAGCATCGATAGACCAGAGATTCCTCACTATTGAACGCAGTCTTGCAGCTCTCCTTACAGCTGCGGTACCGTTGACACTGGTGGTTCAACGGGCGCTGGTACCAGCACCGGAACAATTCGGTACCGACTTCGATCGATACCGAGACCATGCTTTGCATGAACGTTGGGATCAGAGATATTTCGAATCCTCCGATTCCGATGACTCTGATAATTCTGCCGGTACCAGAGTGTTTCTCCCGGAAGACTCCTCTTCTCCCCCAACGCAGAATGTCTCCTCCGGAAGACATGTCTTTTCAGGATTTTATTTGTGATGTGGCCCAAGGCCTTTCAATCATGGTAGCTCCTGAAAAAGAACCTAGAGCAAAGGAATTGGAAATTCTCCAATACCCCAAGGCTCCCAAGGAGGCAGCCACTCTGCCCATTCATGAAACTCTTCATAATTTGATGCTCAGAATGTGGGAGACACCTTTGACCACATCTCCTCATTCTAGGAGACTCGATACCATGTATCGAGTTCCACCATGTCCTGGTTTTCAAAAGACTCGGCTGCCACACCATTCAATGGTAGTGGAGTCAGCCATGCGTAGGATGAAAAGTGCAAAGAGACATGCATCCAATCCTGCAGGTCGTGAATGCAGGACTCTTGACGCTTTTGGGCGTCGAACTTTTCAGGCTTCCATGCTTTCAGCTAGGATCAGCTCATATATTTTATATATGGGAATGTTCCTCAAAGAGGTCACAGGAGATTTGGAGCTTATGAGCCCCCTTCTCCCTGAGGACAAACAGGACTTTCTTACTCTTGTCAAGCATGCTCAAGATGTCTCCAAGTTTGTAAACCGTGCAGCCTTTGACTGCTTTGAATGCATCAGCAGAACCTCTGCTATTGCCATTGGTGCACGTCGGATTGCCTGGCTTCAGGCATCAGACTTGGAGATTTGGGTACAGGATAAATTGGGAAACATCCCTTGCACAGGAGAAAACCTCTTTGGCAAGAATTGGCAGGAGAAGGCTAATGAGATAGATGCTGACAATATCACTTTAGATAGATTGTCAAAATCTACAGCCACTCCAGCCAAAAAGAAACCCTATAAAAAACCTTTTTTCAGAAAAAAGAGGAAGTTTTATCCGTCCTATACCCAGCAAGGGCAAGCTCAGGGTCAAGTTGCCCAGAAGGGTCAACAACAACAATCCAGACAAAAGAAGTCAAAAGGCCTTAGAGCTCAACCAGCTCCACAGGCCCAGCCCCCTCAAGGGCTTTGACTCCTTCATAGAAGCCTTCCTGCCTCTGAAAGGTTCAGAACCCCTAAACATTCCAGGCAGGTTGTGTCATTTTGCCAACAGATGGCACCAAATAACAGCAGAAAACTGGACTCTGCCCATTGTGGGAGAGGGCGTACAAGCTTCATTTTCACAGTATGCCCCCTCCTACAATTGTAAGACAGTTCAATTTCCAAACCTCTACAAGCAATCTACTGGATCAAAGAGCAATAGAGGAGGTGCCCATTATTCAACAGGGTGCAGGGTTCTACTCCCCCCCCTATTTTCTTATTCCAAAGAAAACAGGAGGACACAGACCCATTCTAGACCTCAGAGAATTGAACAAATATCTGTTTTGAGAAAAGTTCAAAATGATTTCTCTGGGAACTCTTCTGCCATACCTTCAAAGTCAGGATTGGCTTTGTTCTCTAGATCTAAAGGATGCATATACTCACATTCTGATCCATCCAGATCACAGGAAATTCTTACGATTTCCTTTTCAAGGGAAAACATTTCCAATACAGGGTTCTTCCCTTTGGTCTGGCTTCGGCACCAAGAGTATTCATGAAATGCATGGCAGTAGTAGCTGCATTTCTGCGAACCCTGGGGATATTCGTCTTCCCTTACTTGGACGACTGGCTCTTTCGAGCCCCCACGGTTCCAGAAGCCAGCTCTGCACTGTCTCGCACAATGCGAATCCTTCAGTACTTGGGATTGGTCATAAACCTCCCAAAATGCCAACTTGCTCCGTCTCAGTCCCTAGAGTTCATAGGAGCTCGTCTAGATACCAGACAGTCAAGGGCTTTTCTCCCACAACCCCGCTGTCTTCGTATAATGCAGCTGGCTTCTCAAGCAGCGGTGAAGTCCTCCCTAACTGCTCGAACTACTACAACTATTGGGACATATTGCATCCACGGTTCATGTGGTTCCCTATGCTCGCCTTCATATGCGAGCAGCCCAGTGGATCCTATCCACACAGTGGACACGGGCCACAGGACGTCTGTCGGCAAGATATCAAGCTCACAACGACTGATCTTGTCCCTACAATGGTGGCAATCACTGGAAAATCTTCTAGTGGGGTCTCCTTTCCAGCAACCCCTATTCCAGGCCACCCTAACAGATGCATCACAGGTGGGATGTGGAGCACACCTGCATCATCTCTCTACCCAAGGTACCTGGACTCCACAGGAGGCTTGTCTTCACATAAACCTCCTGGAACACAGAGCAATCTATCTAGCTCTTCGAGTATTCCATGCCCAGCTCAGCTACAAGACAGTCCTAGTCCAAACGGACAATCAAGTAGCTATGTTCTACGTGAACAAGCAGGGGGGAACAAGCTCTCTGTCATTATGCAACAAAGCTTTACGACTATGGGCCCTCGCCAGAGAGCATCAAATTCACCTTCTTGTGGTATATCTTCCAGGCATTCAAAACCTTTGGGCAGACAAACTCAGCCAAGTACTGCTGCCTCAAGAATTGTCTCTCCACCTAGACCAGGTGGCCGAGATATTTCAGATCTGGGGAACCCCAGACATAGACCTATTTGCAAGTCCACTGAATGCCAAACTTCCCCGGTTCTGTTCCAGGATTCCAGCTCAAAATTGCCAGGCAAGGGCAAGTAAGGGAAGACGAATATCCCCAGGGTTCGCAGAAATGCACTGGGGTCTTCACTGGGGTCACGACTTCCTCTATGCCTTCCCACCCATTTCCCTCATCCCCAAAACACTCTTCAAGCTTCAGAGAGACAGAGGTCATATGATCCTCATAGCGCCACGGTGGCCACGCCAGACGTGGTATCCCCTGCTTCTACATCTCTCTCAAGCTGCACCTCTGGAGGTAGGCTATGCTCCAGATCTCCTCTCCCAAGAGAATAGGATGCTATGGCACCCGAATCCCCAGTCCCTGCATCTCAGGGCCTGGTTGCTGAAAGCTTAGACCTTCAGGACCTCAACCTTTCCCAACAGGTAAAGGATATCCTTCAAGCTTCTAGAAAACCTTCCACAAGACGCTCTTATGCCTTCAAGTGGAAACGTTTTACTATATGGTGTTCACAGAAAGGGTTAAAGCCCCTTATGATGCCTTTGGAATCGATACTAGAGTATCTACTTCATTTATCAAATTCTGGTCTAAAGACCATTTCAGTAAGAGTCCATCTTAGTGCAATTGCAGCTTCCTATAAACCTCTAAATGGACAACTAATTTTCTCTCATCCACTCATATCAAGATTTATGAGAGGTCTTCTATTAACAAAGCCTCCCATCAGGCCACCACCGGTGGCATGGGATTTAAACCTAGTTCTCGGGCAGCTCATGAAACCGCCTTTTGAACCTTTAGCCACTACAACCCTAAAGCTTTTGTCCTGGAAGGTCATCTTCCTGATTGCAATCACCTCTGCAATTCGCATTAGTGAATTGCAAGCTTTAGTGGCTGATCCTCCTTATACTAGGTTTCACCATGATAAGGTTGTTCTCAGAACTCATCTACACTTTATGCCAAAGGTGGTTTCGCCTTTTCATTTAAATCAATCGATTTATCTTCCTGTATTATTTCCGAGGCCTCATGCCTCTAATGCAGAAAGGAACCTTCATACTTTGGATTGTAAAAGAGCCTTGGCTTTTTACCTACAAAAAACACAGCAACATAGAAAGTCTTCTCAACTTTTTATTGCTTTTGATTGTAGTCATTTGGAACTTCCAGTCTCCAAGAAAACTCTATCCAAATGGATTGCACAATGCATATCCTTTGCTTATGAGAGTAAGGGGCTTGTTTACAAAGCTGCGGTAGCGGTTCGCGACCCCGATAACGACCGCGAACCGCTACCGCGGCTTTGTAAACTAGTCCTTAAAAGTCTTCCTCTTCAAGGCCATGTCGCAGCTCATAATGTAAGAGCCATGACAGCCTCTATGGCTAACCTTCACTCTTGTGTCTATTGATGACATTTGTCGAGCAGCCACCTGGGCTTCGGTACACATCTTTACAGCCCACTACTGCCTAGATAAAGCCTCCCGTCAGGATGCCTTCTTTGGCCAAGCTGTTCTTCAAAATCTCTTTCAGACCTAATTCCAACTCCTACCCACCAACCCTGGTGGGATGCCAGAGATCCATGGGAGAAAGCATGGCCTTCCTTACTATAGGTGGCAGCTTCCTGGGGCTATCTCCCTGGCATCTTCAGCTAGGGAGTCCCCATATGTGAAGACTGCATTCCTGCTTGTTCCTGGAGATAGCGTAGTTACTCACCTGTAACAGGTGATCTCCAGGAACAGCAGGAATTTAGTCTTCACAACCCACCCACCTCCCCTAGGAGCTGTCTCTCTATCTCTCTGTCTCTTTCCTCTCTCCCTCTATCCTTTCACTCAGCTACAAACTTAACTGAAGAGGGACAGTTGGAAAGGCAGGAAGGCAGCGCGCATGTGCTGAGGGATGCTCCCAAAAGCGTTCCTATTGGACGCTGGGGAGCATTCCCGCGCAGCACTGTTCCCTCTAAGCTGTGCGTGTGTGCGCGCGCACACACCTCGCCGAGCGAGCACACATACTTTACAACAGAGCGCACAAAAATTACGGTTCTGATTCTGATAGAAAACAACACAGACGTCTTAAAATGTAAAAGTTGTGATTGTAATTACTAGAAATTTTCTGCTTCATTTAGTAATCATCTGTTTTAATTTAATTTGATTAAAATCAATGTGGTGTACATACTGTATTCTGATGTGTAGTCAAATTTTAAAGTATAACACGCCGAGTGTCGTTATGTGGCGCACAAAAATTTAACCTTCCTTCAAAAGCTGCACAGCTGATATTTTATGCGCACACAGCCTACAGAAAATTAGAGGGATCATTGCCGCGCAGGCTCCGTTGGTACCGATGATACCCATATGTGAAGACTAAATTCCTGCTGTTCCCGGAGATCACCTGTTACAGGTGAGTAATTATGCTTTATTTCCCTTAGTGCAGTGTTATAGGATAATTAGTTTTGTGCATACTATGACAGTCATGAACCTCACTCGTAAGCCTAGGGTATGTAGAATAGGATCTCAGTCTCTCAAATTTACTGCTAATGCTCGCTGTAGTACTTGCATTGTGCCAAAGAGAGCCTCCTTCTGGAGTTTGTAAGATGTAACATGTATAGACAACTTGTCAAGGTGCGACTGGAAATTCCTCTTGGTTAGTCTTGAGCCAGCACCAGTGATCATTTGTGGATGATTTTTTAAAAGGGAGAAGATGCTGAAGAATAACCTGGAGAAGAGTGGATTTGGGAAGAAGGAGAAAGAGAGGTCCTCTGGTTAGTCTTGACACTGTTTCCTTGTAGCTTTCTGTAGGAGCACCGCAAAGAGCGGAGGAGAGGGTTTGACTGCAAGTCTGTCTGAGAGACACTGGGATTGTAAAGTGCTTCAGAACTTGGAGGTTAAGGTGCTTTGCTTCGAGTTTCCAGAGTGATGTCATCAGAAAAGATGTATCAGCTACAGGGCCATACCAAGCGTGAATCATGCCCTGTACGACTTGCACATCGGGCACGTGCCCCTCCCTCTTGCACCTCCATCTAGCCACTTTCTAAATGGCAGTGGGAGAGAAGGCGCGCTCGATGTGCAAGGGACCAGACCTGCTTAGTGCTCTGTGAGAAGGCTTAAGGGGCGCATTTCAGCTGTCTGCTGTTGCCTGCTGCCGCTGAGAGAAGAAAAAGAGGTGGTGGAAGGCAACGGCAGACAGCTGAAATGCTCCCCTTAAGCCTTTGTGCCCTGTGTGGCCGCACTGCTCGCACAGGGCTCGGTACAGTCCTGATCAGCTATGGTAATGTTATGTTTGCTCCTCGGTCCCTTTTTCACTTGAGATCAAATGTAGGCAGAGCTGCCAAGGGGAGAGACAGGGCTGTACCGAGCCAGAATCGCGCTCTGTACGACTTGCACATTGGGCGCTCCCCCCACCCCATACCCCCATACCTCCGTCCAGCTGCTTCTTGCTCATGCCCTGCTGCTGCTGCTGCTGCCCTCTTTTTCTCCACAGTGGCGCCGGCAGCAGGGCAAGAGCAGGCAGCAGCTGGACAGAGATGGGGGGAGGGGCGCACCCGATGTGCAAGCAAATCGCTGGCACTTCAAGCAGATCTGTCCCTCCCTGCTCAACCTCAAACAACTTAAAGCAAGCCTTTCCAAAATACTTGACTCCCTTAATAGCCATATTCAATACATAAAGATAATTACTGGATCTTTTCTGAAAAGCCATATTTAATTGCTAATTAGTATGCAAAATGCATCATTAACAGATTTTTTTCCCCACATATTTATCCACTAATGCTCTCCCTCCGCACTGCCATTATAAACAGCATCATGCCCAACACAACAGTGGCTCGCACATGCTCAGTGCAGCCTGTTCAATCAGAGTTTTACAAATATATAAATTGTAATTTTGTTAGCTTCCCAGTATGACCCTGAGTCAGATTATACGCTTAGTTAACCATTATGAGGCTTCTGGAGCCTCTGAACACATGGGCCCTACATTCTCGTACAACTGCGAATCATGCTATTTCTTTTAAAATGATTAATTTCCTGGGCTCTAGCCATTCCCCCCCCCCCCCCAACAATCAAGCACCTTCAGTGCCTCCTTTTTCCACCAAAACCAGCGATTCCGGCAAACTCCTGAGGACAGGCGCACAAGGGCAGCCCTGGCCCTATCTCTGCTGGCTTCGCCCCCTACCAGAACTGTGGGAGCCACACACTGAGCTCTTCCACGGCAATCCAGCACTCTGGCAAGGCTCCCCAAGCTGTCTCCCACTCCACCACTACTATCAGCCACCTCCACTACTCCCCAGCAGAATCGCCACAGCTCCGACTGCCTGCACTGATCCCACAGCTGCACTTAGCTGCGATCATATAGCTTCATTTTAAATTTTAAAAAGTCTTGCTGCCTCATTCCTTCAAATTGCTTTTGAGCCAACACAGCAGCTGACAGCCACAATCACAGTCCAGAGCCGCTCCGCTGCTGCACGCCGATTTTTCCCAACATCCACGGAAACCGACAGCAGCACTTTATTTTAAAAAAAAAATGCTTAGAGTACCACGAAAAGGAGCATTTCGGCTGCCTGCTGTTGCCCTGCCGCTGCTGAGACAAGAAAAAGTGGCGGCGGCAGGGCAACTGCAGGCAGCTGAAATGCGCCCCCCTAAGCCTTTGCGCTCTGGGCTAGGTACAGTACTAGGTGAAGAAAACTCCGTGATCTGGCCACAATACCATGGCTCTTTAGGTCTCTGGTCCTCAAGCAGCGAGAAACAGGCAGAGAGTAATACAGAACACAATCACACACACAAGTGCTACTTTCTTTGAGCTCAGAGGGAAGACAATAAACGGGTCTATGAATATGCATAATTCCACGCTTATTGAATTCAAATTCTTCCTCCTAAAAAGCTCCTTTTATTACAGAAAAAGGGAAAGTAACAGTCATTTATTATAACCATGAAATAACACAAGGTGTCACCAAAGTTCTTTTTACAGAGCAAGATCTGATTACAGTGTATTAGATGAAATTTACTTGATTATAACAAAATTATTTATAATTGCAAAGTTGCAAAAATTATGTTGTGTCAGCAGGGACTTCCAGTTGACTGTACAATGAACTATGGTTGCACAGTTCATAAGCTATGTTTACTTTTTATGCTTGCGTTAACAGTGTTCCAGACTATTTTAGAAACGGTTACACAGAACTCATGATCATGACATCCTATTCTATTTAAGAGGAAGTAGGTGAAAAGTCAAACTTCTAAACACATTCTGTATCAAAAAATTCATCCATCTTCAATTACATATTGGGGATTCTGGTATCCCTTTATTTGTCCATTTCTACACTAGGGAGAGATGTTCATCACACTGACCGCGTCCCTTCTCCCTCTCTACCTACATCACCTCCTCCTCACTGCCCCCACTCTGTATGTGTGTCTGTCTGTTTATGAGAGTTATTTTAGAAGTCTTATTCACATTTTACATGTATATAATCAGGCATAGGATGCACAAGGAGCAAGAGACGAAGGTTGGATGTTCAAGATCCTTTATTTGTGAAAACCCCAACGTGTTTCGGCGTGACCGCCTTCATCAGGGGGGATATGACTTAAAAACAAACAATAATATACTTTGATAAGATACATATAAATAAATAATTAAATGAATGTCAGACACAAGATGGATATTTATGACTAAAAATTAATAATTAATAAATATACTAATGTAAAAGTTGATATGATATGGTCTGTTAACGTTAAAAAATTTTTTAACATTAAACATTTTTTCGAGTACATGACATCTATACATTAACATAAATATTCTTGATAGATAATAAAGAATGTTCCATATAAAAAGCTACAAACGCAGGACTTGAGGTAAAAACCGTGATGGACAAACAAAATAAATAAATTATAACTAAGTTATAATTTATTTATTTTGTTTGTCCATCACGGTTTTTATTGAAGGAAGGTTAAATTTTTGTGCACCACATAACGACACTCGGAGTTATATACTTTAAAATTTGACTACACGTCAGAATACAGTATGTACACCACATTGATTTTAATCAAATTAAATGAAAATAGACGATTACTAAATGAAGCGGGAAATTTCTAGTAATTACAATCATAACTTTTAAATTTTAAGACGTCTGTGTTGTTTTCTATCAGAATCAGAGCCGTAATTTTTGTGCGTTCTGTTGTAAAGTATGTGCGCTCGCTCGGCGAGGTGTGTGGGCGCGCACACGCGCACAGCTTAGAGGGAACAGTGGTCGTGGTCTAGATGTGGCCTGGGTGGGACAAAAGTTCACACATACATTCCTTATTTCATATAGAGAATACATGTGAAAGCCCCAAAATCTCCACTTCGGAAATTACACCTGGTCCCCGTAGGGTTTAAAAAAGTACATGTTTCAGCCAGCCCCTTGCAGAAGGGATTAAGGGGGTTATCCTCCTCCTTAATCCCCCCTATTTAGTTTCTCTTCCAAATTTAAAATGACTTAAATATAGCATCCTCTTTAGCTAAGCGGCAGCATCTACGCATTTAAGTTTGCAAGATTGCTGACATGCATCTGTAAGTGCCGCCATTTATACATGCCAAATGCGAAGTGCTGGATTTCCTCTGTCAATTTTTCCTATGTGTGAATTTATGCAAATGTATCCTCCTGCTAGACATGGATAAAAATCCAAATGTGCTCCTGCACTTCCTTGTATATATTTTAGAAACAGCTCCATGTTTAGCACAGCCATATCAAAAAATATGTTTGATATTGAGTATGCTCCGACCTCGACATCTTTACATATGTATTTGTGTACCTGTCTGTGAGTGTATCTGTGTGTGTGTATATTTGTATATGTGTGTCTTTTTTTGTGTGTATGTATTTGTATGTGTGAATGTTTGAGGCTGTATCCACATGTTGTGTGTCTGTGGATGTACCTGGGTGTCTGTGGATGTCTGTGAATGGATGTCAGGGCCGTAGTTAAGATTTTAACGCCCATAGGCAAGACCAGACAGCAGATCCCTGGTGGGAGAGGGGGTGTCAGAGATCCCAAAGATTGGTAAGCCAGAAGAGGAGCAGAGGAGAGCCGTAGTTGCACAACAGTGTCCCTTTGAAGCAGCAGATGGCCCAAAGGTAAGCAGGAGCAGGCTCCTCTTTCTCCCCAGGTAACTGGCACCTTCAAAATTTGGCACCCTATACAATTGCCGATGTTGCCTTTACCTAAATCAGGACCTAATGGATGTGTGTTTTGTATGTGTGTTTGTGTTTGTATCTGTTTGTCTGTTTACGTGTGTGTGTGTGTGTGTGGCTGTTTGTGTATATCAGCTCTGTGTATCTGTGACCAGAACAGTAGTGAAGGGGGGAGAAGTAGTTTGAAAAGAGCAATTCCTTAACTGTTATACTTCAGTGTATCAATGTGCTGGAATTCCTTCTCCTTGAGAAATCCATTGGGTCATTTTTTTTTGTGGGGGGGCTAATCTGTGGAACTCTGGTCTGATATGGCCTATTTTGTAACTCATCTTTTCCCCAGTTTTTCCACACACCAAATGTGATCCTCTTCCATTAAGTTTTTGGAAAGTTATTTTATTCCTAGATAGACAGGCATTTTCAGCCCATTGTGAATAATTTCTTTCCAACATTCCGTTGGGTTAGAAAGAACAAAAATTGCCATCATGTGAGGAACAGTCGAGGAATGTCATCACTGGAGAGGCAATAGCTTGGATAATGGCGTCGGGGAAGGGAAGTGTTTCAATATTCTGGCCTTATTTCTTTTATATCTGCAGAATGCAAAAAACTGAAATGTTCACCTGAGAGCCCAGGAGCTAGAAAACAGAAAATACTTCTCAACACCAAGACTCCAGACATTGGACGGGAGGAGAGATTGCAGGAGATGAATGTGGAGAGAGGGGGAAAGGGGAGTTGCCTTGGAGCTCCCATTGCGCTCAGTCCCCTATCGATAGCATCCCAAGCCTCTCCAGGCTTCTCCTCACCAGATGCCCCATCTTCAGACGCTCCAAGCCTTTCCCTTCTGCACCGTCCACTGGACTACAGGTTAGTTTTTAAAACATCTCAGTAAGGGAAGAGGGGAAGAGTATGTACGTGTGCTTAAGGAAGAGTGCTACCCAAACCTCTTTCCTGTTTAAACTGACCACCTCTCTTCCTTCTCTTCTTCTGCTGTCTCTGATTCAAAGTCAAATTCAAGAAACTTTTAGTACAAATTTGCACATGAATTGCCAAAGTGGGACATAAAGGGTTAGGCACCATTTGCACGTGCAAAAAGTCACATGTAAATGACCATACATGGGTAAATTAAAAAAAAATAAAGTAGGTTTAATTTTTTAGTACAGCTGCTACTTACATATCTATTTGCAGCATGCACAGACTTAAAGAGAATGTCTTATGGGCATGGTTTAGACAGACCTTAGAAATAGACATACATTTCCTATTTAGCAATGGAAATATATTTCTACCTCTCAAAATTTAAGTGGCAGCATTTACATCTGCCCTAAGGCATGCATAAGTATAAGATAACTACTACATGGACCTCGTTTTGAAGGAGTGATTGAGGGAGCAATTGTGCTTATGTTTATGTAAAAAGTTTGATTAACCACCTTTTAAAATTAAATAACAAGGTGATGTAGCATAAAAAAAATCATATCAATATTTAAGACAATGTAGGACACCCAAAATCACACAAGACTATATATAGTGAACTCCAGAAAAAATATCACAAAAATATACAATATTTAGTAGGGTACAAAGAATACAAAAGTTAAACATAGGGATCCTTTTACTAAAACCTACTAAGTGGTTGACGTTCATTTTACTGGATGTAATGTCCTGTGGTGACAGTTAATGCACAGGCATGAGAACTACTGGCTGCTAAAACACCCTTTAATTTCCCATAATGCGAAGGGCTGGGGAATGGGCGGGGTATGGACAGAATGTGGGCATGGAGAGCAAATTGCAGTTATCGTGAAAGTACATACCATAAGAACATAAGACATGCCATACTGGGTCAGACCAAGGTCCATCAAGCCCAGAATCCTGTTTCCAACACTGACCAATCCAGGCCACAAATACCTGGTAGGTTCCCAAAGAGGCACCCAGGTTCCACAAAGCTTGTCCCAGGGCTAGTAGTGGATTTCCTGGGTCCTCTTTAATAATGGTTTATGGACCTTTCCTCCAGGAACTTAACCAAACCTTTTTTAAACCTAGCTACACTAACAGCTTTTACTACATCCTCCGGTAACGAATTTCAGAGAGTGAAAAAATTATTTTCTCTTATTAGTCTTAATTGGATTACATTGTAGCTTCATTGCATGTTCTCGTCTTTCTATCGCACGCTGTCTATGTGGCAGTTAGCATGGGTGCACATAAAGATAATTATATGGATGGCCTTAAGTCCCTCATTTATAGCACTGCACGTTAGGGTATGCATCCATATGGTAAATTCCAGGAGCAGGCTGAAGACGTCCTCCATAGTTGTTGCAGAAACCTTGCACTTAACACATATTAGTTTTCACACTAAATGTGCAACACCTGAATGGGCTTTAGTAAAATGTCCCCATAATGGTGTAAACAATAAAAATCACAGAAGAATGCAATCTTCGCCATTAGTGAGAATTTAAATGCTGATAGATGGATGGTGACCTACAGGAGTTTCTAGGTGATTCTGATGGGGATGTCATCTGGAAACTGGCTCATTTGATTTCCATGTGCTGTTGACGGGTAGAAATAATGATCAGACTGCTACACTGTACATAGTAGACACTTTTTTTTTTTTTTTTTAATGTGAAACAGACAGGGGCCATGTCTGGTCTGTGTTGGCATGGATGCTGCTGTCCCTGCCAGGGCCATTTCAACCCCTTATGGTGCCCTGGGCAAACTTTGGACAATGCGCCCCCCCCCCCCCCCCCCCCCGCAGTAGAAGAGAAGGCATGACCCACATACAAGCTGTCTGCCTGTGATCAGGGTTGTTTTTACCTATGGGCAGCTGGGCACCCATTGTGCAGAAGCCCAGGGCAGTGACCCTTTTGCCCATAGGTAAGTGATCCTGGTCCTGGTGACCAGCTGCCTATATGATGAATTTGCCCTTGCATAGTTCTATTTTGGAGGCAGGTGGGCATAAAGATCAGGGAGATCTTGAGAAGGGAGGTGGTTCTCACGTCTCTGTTTATTTATTTTTTTTGTTTAACATCTTTTATATACCGCTCTCAATTTTATCAAAGCGGTTTACATTGAAACATAACTTGAACATAGAATGGTACAGTAGCAACTATTTACACTGAACAATTAACAATCAAATTACTTACAATGGACAATTAACATTCTCTTTGTGTTACAACAATAATCTTACAACATTTTAACTGATTGTGATTTAGTTAAAGGGGGACATGGTGTGGATGGGAGCTGCTAATTGGAAATGCTGTTATGTTTGTGTATTGTCTGCGGTGTTGAAGTGGTCTGTGAAAAGCTGGGTTTTGAGATGTTTCCTGAATTCAGTGATGTCAGAGATTGCTCTCAGGTGATATGGGAGTGAGTTCCATAGTGATGGGGTATAATATTCAAATACTCTGTGGAGGGCTGATTGAGAGGAGTAAATAGTTATGGTAGCAGTTGAAAGTACGTTCTGATGTTGCTTCCTTCTTAATCGAGTGTCTGGGACTCTTTTGACTAACTCTTTTAAACATTTGGGGACTGGTTGTGTAGTATTTTGAATATCATCATTACGGCTTTGTATTTTATCCGAGATCAGATGGGTAGCCAATGGAGGGCTATGAGGGTGGGGGTGATGTGGTCCTGTCTTTTGGTTCCAGTGATTAGATGTGCTGCTGAGTTTTGTGCTAGTTGTAGTGCTTGGGTTGCGCATTTGGGTAGGCCTTGAAGAATCAGACTGCAGTAATCTAATTGTGGCATGATCATTGCCTGGCAGATGGAGCAGAAGTGATCAGGATCGAGTATGGGTCGCAGGTTTTTTAGGATCTTCATTTTATGGTAGACTTTGGCGGTTAGTTTCTTGATATGGGATTGGAAGTTGAGCCTCTGGTCGGAGTATTCCTAAGTATTTAACTTCATTTTTTAGTGGGATTGCTTGGTTTCCTATTAGTAGATTTTGAGGGGGATGAAAGGTAGATTCCTTTGTGATTATGAGAGCTTGTGATAAGGAAGCTTATCATAGCTCAGGTAGGAGCTATAGAAAAGATGATGTGACTCTGAACAAGCAACCTGTCAGTTCTGGTAGAAGCAAGAAAACAGAGTTTTCACATAAAAGACTACCAGTCCCAGAATGCACCAGGTTTCCAGCAGCCATGAGAGGGGCTGAAGTGAGAAAATGTGTGTGCAATCAAGAGAGCTATGAGGTAATCCCTAAGCACTCATCTCAAAGGGCAGGGCCTGATTCAACACAGCTGCGCTGTGTTAGGGAGGAGCACACATTAGGAAAGAATAAGAATAGAGCTTATTCTTCAGATAACAGCTACAGAAAGAGCTTCAGGGAGAGCTTCAGCAACGGCTACAAGCTCCAGCCCAGCTACAGGTTTAAGCATCACCTGGAGAAACAGAAGCCAAGCCAAGCGGATAGAGAAAGAAGGAAATTCTCTGGAAGGAAGAGAAGAAAGCCCATTGGAAGGTCTGGGAGAGTCCAAGGCAGTACCCATACTGGGAGGTATTCCAAGTGCCAGCAGAGTCCATTGGACTGGATTCAGCCAGAGGAATGGAATGGCAGAGATAGGAATCACCAGTGGCTACCTGGAAGAGAGAAGACTGCACGTGGAAGGGACTTTCAGACCAAGGCCAGAAGGTATGTGAGAGGAGATCCAGTGTCCAGGGATCAAGATTGGAAGGCTGGACATCAGAATTGGATTACATACTGGCCAGGCTATACAGAGAGGAATTATGATGGCAGGAGAGGCTCAGGTATGAACACTGATCCAGACCCTATCTATAATAGAGAATGGCAACAAGGGAATAAGCATTCTCATGATAGTGCCTTAATGAAAGACTCGTCTGTGCCAATGTATGATAGTGACCCTATGCTGATTGATGAAGGGGGAGATACAGCAGATGAAACTATTACTTACATGGACTGTTCTCTATCTAATTGCTATTGCTAGCTTTCTGTGAGCAAACACATCAGCCATCACAAAGAAACCTAACTTTGTTCTTTATTTCCACTGCAAACAGCTCTTAAAGCAGGATTTGGGTTCACACAGTAGCAGCCAGCCAGTTAAAGGCTTCCAGCTGGTCAATTGATGGTAATTAAAGCTGCACCTGATTGTGTGTGTGAGCAAGGGAGAATCACTGCTGGGATCTGCGTGGAAAATAAGCAGAAGTTAACCTAACAAGCAAAGTTTATTCATTTCTTTGTGCCTTTTTATTTGGTAATTATTTGCTAAGAAAACATTAGCTAATTGCCTGACAAGCTGAAGGTTGTTTTCTGATTTGCTTTGTGACTTTGTTATCCATTTAAACACTGCAAGCAAGTAACCTCATTTATATTGCTAACAAGCATACTTGTGCCAGGTGAATTAAACCCCATCAATAAAAGAAGTATTTTATTGGCCTTACCACTGGTTTCACAACTCAATTATTGTCTTCAGCTGTGTTTGGGAGTGAATGAACTACAATACCCACAATACCTTGCAAGAATCATATGAATATATGCATCGTCAAGATTGTGTAAGTTCTCACCCTAGGCAGCCGTCTGACAAGCTTCAGATTTGCTGTAGTTAATTGCCAGGTTACATTGCGTTAGCCATTCTGAGACTTCCGTCATGCAAGTGGAGATGGTGGAGTAGTCGGGATTGGTGATTTCGAGGGTGGAGTAAAGCATCAGGTCGTCTGCATAAAGAAGGTATTGTATGTTCTGTATAATTTTGCAAACTGGTTGGATATAGATGTTGAAAAGGAGAGCGGAAAGTGCTGAGCTTTGCGGGAGTCCTTGGTTTAATGGAAATGACCTTGATGTGGTGGTTTTTATGCTGATGATGATCTTTCTGAAATATAGGAGCAAAACCATGATAGTGGGGTGTCGCTTATTCCTATTTCCATCAGTCTGTCTATGAGTATGGGGTGTATTATTGAATCGAATGCTGATACTATGTCAATAAATATAAGCATGAAGCTTTGCTTGAAGTTTTTGATCTCTTTGAGAATTGTGTTCAATCGTGATGTTAATAAGGTTTCTACCCTTTGGAACTCTCGGAATCCATGCTGATGAGGGTCGAGTGGGAAGGTGGTATCGACTTGGTCCTGTAGCTGACGTAGGACTGATTTTTCAATTAGTTTGGAGAGGAACAGTATGCTGGATATTGGGCGGTAGGAGGGTGGAGAGCTTGGGTCGGTTGCATTGTTCTTTAGGATTGGTCTTATGGATGATGTTTTTAGTGATGGAGGCATAAATTCTTGGAAGAGGGATAGATCTTATTCTGCAGAGTGTTGGTGCTAGCTCTTGTGCAGTCATTTTTATCCAAGCGGTGGGGCAGGGGTCAAGGGAGGAAGTGATTGTGTTCAGGGATTTTAGGAGGTTGAGGCAGTGATCCTTGGTGATTGAGTAGAACGAGGTCCAGATCTTTGGGAAATCTTCTTTGGTCGTTGGTGGGAGAGGTTGGTTTTGTGAAGATTGTATGCAACTGAGTTTATTCTGAAGATGAGTTGCGTAGGTTTCTGGTGTTATTGGGATTGCAACCTGGCTCTGAGGGTCTCTGGTTAACTCTTACTATTGAGAATAGCTCTCTGGGTTGGTTTAGGGCATTCATGATAAGGTTGTGTGATGATGATTCTTGTGGTTAAGTATTAGTTCATTGTATTCCTATTTCATTCTATAGTCCTGTAGGTCTGATTGTTCTCCAGGACCAAGCAGGAAGTCAGTCCTCACTTATGGGTGACGTCGGCGCCGACGGAGCCCTCACGGAGCAATTTTCCCCAGCTTTCAAAGAAAGCCTTTGGGAATTGCAGCGCGCATGCGCGGTCGTCTTCCCGCCCGAGGGTGCCATCTTAGCCAGTCTTCTTTTTTCCGCGGAGCCCTACAGACGTCCCCGTCTTGTCCCCGCGAAAAAGTTGATTTTCTTCTTTATTTTATCCTTTTTTCCTTCGGCTCGACGCCGATCTTTTTCCCGCCCGGACTCGCGACGCCGGTCACGAGTCCTCTTCCTTTTTTCGGTTTTTCTGACTTAGTCAGCTTTCGTTTTCGTTTTTCCCTGGCAGCCCGGTCCTTTGACCTCGCAGGGGCCCTTTTTCCCCCGATGGCTGCCAGTGGGTTTAAGCGGTGTGGTCGGTGTGACCGAAATATGTCACTAACCGACACACACGACTTTTGCCTCCGCTGCCTGGGCCCGGATCATGAGGAACTGATCTGTGGGCCCTGCAGCAAAATGTCCTCAAAGGCGTTGAGAAGTCGGCGGCATCAGCGTGAGAGAATCTTCGCTGACCCCAGCCGTACCCGGACCTCGTCGGAGGCCTCCGCGTCGAAAGGCTCCAGCTCGGACCGTCGCCGGAGTTCCTCCGACCGGGGTTCTCCCTCCGGGGACCATCGTCGGAAGGTGAAACCCGCGAGGGCGGCGTCGGTGGACGCTCCTGGTTCCGCGAGGGCCAGGTCGCATAGCCCCGACAGCCGCCCCGGGTCCTTGGAGAAGGAACACATCCCGAAGCGACCTCGCCTGGAGTCGGAGATGCCTGCCCGGGTAAGTCCTGTGGTCCTTCTGGACTCGCCTCCGCGACAGCCGACGTCGGGCCCGATGCCGTCGGGGCCCGAGTCGGGGGCTGCTGGGTCACCTGAGCTCGGACTCAGGTTGACGGCCTTGGAGAGCAGACTGTCTGCCTTCATGGACCAGCAGAAGGCACTGCTCGCTGGCTTCGCTGGCGCCGCTGCCCCGACCGCCGGGACGTCGACGTCCAAGTCGACCCCGGAGACCGAGCCGATCCTCGAGTCGATGAGAACTCGAGTCGATCCTCGGTCGAGGTCACCCTCGGCCTCCCGTTCGGGACCGAGATCGCCGACGCCGACTCCCTCGGCGTCGGGGCGGCTGGCGCCGCGCCCTGCCCGGGCCGACCCCACCGAGTCCTCGTCGGAGTCGGTCTGGGAGTCTGAGGAGGAAGAGTCACCTGATTCTTTCCGGACTCGGTGTGTCCCATCGGACTCACCGGAGTCCGAGCCTCGGAAGCAGTCCCCCCCGGAGGATGCCCGGTTCTCGGACTTCGTTAGGGATATGGCCAAGGCTTTGGCCTTCCCTGCGGATCCCGAGGAGGAGCCTCGAGCCGAAGAGCTCGACGCCCTCCAGTATGACTCTCCCGCGAGGGAACACTTTACTGTACCGGTTCCTCCTATGCTGGAACGACTACTCTTCCGCATGTGGGAGAGTCCGGCCTCCTCGCCGGTCCTGAGCAAGCGGGTCGATTCTATCTATCGAGTCCGCAAGAGCCCTGGCTTTCAGAAGGCACAGCTGCCACACCATTCCATGGTAGTGGAATCGGCCATGCATCGTCTTAAGAGCCAGAAGATGCACTCCTCGGTGCCTCCTGGAAGGGAGGCCCGTAACCTGGATGGCCTTGGCAAGAAGTGTTTCCAGGGCTCTATGCTCGCATGTCGTGTCCAGACTTACCAGCTATACATGGGCATGTATCTCCGGGATCTGGCTAAAGAGCTAGCCGGATTCTCCGCTGGTCTGTCCGAGGAACCCTTGCGGAGGTTCCTAGCCTTGTCCACTGGCATTCGGGAATGCTCAAAGTTCATGTCCCGAGCAGCCTATGATGGCTTTGAAGCATCGGCTCGAGTGGCCGCAGCCGGCATCGGTGCCCGCCGACAGGCTTGGCTTCAGTCGTCAGACCTTGAGCCCTGGGTGCAGGACAAGTTGGTCGATGTCCCCTGCCGAGGCGAAAACCTCTTTGGCAAACCCATGGCGGAAAAGGCTGCGCAAATTGAGACTGAGACTCTCACCAGGACCAGGCTTTCTAGGAAGACCTCCGCCCCTTCCCAGAAAAAGAAGGGCTCGGGGAAAAAGTCCTTTTACCCGAGGAAGGCGGCTGCCTACAAACAATACCCCCATTATCAGGCCCCTGCAGCTCCCCAACAGGGCCAGCAGGCCAAGGGACGGGGTAACGGGTCCCGTAGGCAGCAAGCCCCCAAGCCTGCACCACCAGCCCCTGCTCAGCAGGGTGGGGGTTTTTGACTCACACAGCATAGCCTTTCCCCCCCCGCTGGTTCCTCCCAGCACCGGTGGCCGGCTGGTTCACTTCGCCCACAGGTGGTCCAGCATCACCGCAGATGCCTGGGTGCTTCAAGTCGTGCGAGAGGGCTATCTTCTCCACTTCCACCAGGTTCCTCCCTCCTATTTTCCGGGAGAACCTCCACGACCCCCTCTGCACAGGGAGTTGCTCCTTCAGGAGTTAGCAGGTCTTCTGCAGGAACAGGCGGTGGAACCGGTGCCACACCACCTGAGAGGTCAAGGCTTTTATTCCAGGTATTTTCTGATACCAAAGAGAACAGGGGGCCTCAGACCCATCCTGGACTTGCGCAACCTCAACAAGTTCCTTGTGCGGGAGAAGTTCAAAATGCTTACCCTTGGAATCCTTCTGCCCTACCTCCAGCAGGGAGATTGGCTATGCTCCTTGGATCTAAAGGATGCCTACACACACATCCTCATCCACCCAAGCCACCGCCAATACCTGCGGTTTGTGGTGGCAGGAAATCATTACCAGTACAGAGTACTGCCCTTCGGCCTGTCCTCCGCACCGTGAGTCTTCACAAAATGCCTCGCGGTCGTGGCGGCCCATCTCAGGCTTCACGGCCTCTATGTCTTTCCGTACCTCGACGACTGGCTCATCAGAGCAGCGTCCGCTCGGGAGGTCACCGATGCCACGCGCCGCACGGTGACTCTTCTGCAGCACTTGGGCTTTGTTATAAACTTCGCAAAGTCCACTTTGCTCCCCTCACAGGATCTTGAGTTCATCGGCGCAAGGCTGCACACTCCTCAGGCGCGAGCGTACCTACCGCTCGACAGGGCTCAACGGCTCATGGACCTAGCCGACCGCTTTCGCAGCCAGCCCCTGGTCTCCGCCAGGCGCTTCCTGAGACTACTCGGCCCTATGGCTTCCACCGTCCATGTGACCCCCAATGCCCGCCTGAATATGCGGTCTGCTCAATGGTGTCTCCGCCAGCAGTGGCGACAAGCCACAGGCGGCCTAGCAGACCTAGTGCGCGTCTCCGAGCCGCTGATCTCGTCTCTCCGGTGGTGGCTCCGGCAGCCGAACCTAATATTCGGAATGCCTTTCCAGTCACCTCAGCCGACCCGGGTGCTGACCACCGATGCATCCCTCCTGGGCTGGGGAGCACATTGCCAAGCGGCACGTACTCAGGGCCTCTGGACCACGTGGGAGTCTGCTCAGCAGATCAACTTCCTGGAGCTCAGGGCGATCCGCCTAGCTCTCAAGGCCTTCTCCCACCTGACTTCCCACCAGTCCGTCCTTGTCCAGACGGACAATCAAGTTGCCATGTTCTACGTGAACAAGCAGGGGGGCACGGGCTCCTTCCTCCTCTGCCGGGAGGCACAGAAGCTCTGCTCTTGGGCCGTCAGTCACGGCATTCTCCTAAAGGCGGTTTATCTCCCGGGCCAAGAAAACTGCCTTGCGGACAAACTCAGCAGGGTCCTCCAGCCGCACGAGTGGCGTCTGGATCCCTTGGTAGTTCAGAAGCTCTTCCTCCGGTGGGGCCTCCCCACGGTGGATCTCTTTGCCAGTCCTCACAACCGGCAGCTTCCTCGCTTCTGCTCTCGTCAGCCACACCCCCTTCGGGTTGCGGCGGACGCCTTTCTGATCTCATGGTCGGGGAGCCTTCTGTACGCTTTCCCTCCCATCCCGCTAGTCTCTCAGACTCTTTTCAAAGTTCTCCGAGACAAAGCCTTCATGATCCTGGTGGCCCCTCGCTGGCCCAGGCAGCCGTGGTTTCCGCTCCTGCTACAACTGGCGGTAGAGGATCCAATCCCTCTGGGGGTACAACCGGATCTCCTCACTCAGGATCAGGGGTCCCTACTGCACCCCAACCTCAGGTCTCTCAACCTCATGGCCTGGCTGCTGAGAGGGTAGTCCTTGCTCCCCTTCTCCTGCCGGCGGAGGTGGAGGAGGTCGTCTTGGCTTCGCGACGGCCCTCTACCCGCAAATGCTACGCCCTTAAATGGCGTCGCTTTGCAGTCTGGTGTACCCAACAGTCTCAGGATCCCTTCTCCTGCCCGGTGTCGGTGATCTTGCAGTACTTGCTGCACCTCTCTAATCTGGGACTTAAGTCCAACTCCGTCAAAGTTCACCTCAGTGCTCTTTCAGCACATCATGTGCCGGTGGACGGCAGACCTCTCTCAAACGACCCTCTCGTAGCGAGGTTTCTCCGAGGTCTCCTTCTACTTAAACCACCTCTGCGCCCGCCAGCGCCTGACTGGGACCTGAATGTGGTTTTGCAGCGGATCACCTGTCCGCCTTTTGAACCTATGGCTACCTGTTCTCTCCGTTTTCTGTCTTGGAAAACACTGTTCTTGATAGCCCTCACTTCCGCTAGACGCGTAAGTGAATTGCAGGCCCTCGTGTCTGATCCCCCTTACACTAGGTTCTACAAGAATAGGGTAGTCCTACGGACTCACCCAAAATTTCTGCCTAAAGTGGTCTCCCCTTTTCACATCAATCAGGAGGTGGTACTTCCAACCTTCTTTCCCAGACCACACTCCAGCCGAGCTGAGACGGTCCTCCATACCCTGGACTGTAGAAGGGCATTGACCTTCTACCTTGACCGTACGCGGGAGCACCGTAAAGCTGCTCAGCTTTTTGTGTCTTTTGACCCCAATAAATTGGGGCTCCCGGTCTCCAAGCGTACTCTGTCCATATGGGTTGCGGACTGTATCTCTTGGGTTTATGGGGCAGCCGGCCTCTCCTTAGAAAGTCGAGTCACGGCTCATTGCGTTCGGGCAAAGGCTACGTCAGTGGCTTACCTCCGCTCTGTTCCGCTGGCAGACATCTGCCGGGCCGCTACTTGGTCTTCGAGCCAGACTTTTGCGGTCCATTACTGTCTCGAGAGGGAGTCCCGTAGGGACAGTGCTTTCGGACAGGCAGTCCTCCGTAATCTCTTTGAGGTCTGAGCAACTCCTACCCTCCATCCCGGATGTGGGCTACCGGTGGGTGATAATTCAGCGAAGATTCTATCCTTCTGTGCTGCTGAGCTAGAGGGAGCTCATTTTGTGCTTAGGGTCTCCGGTAGCCTTGAGCTTGGGAGTCCCATAAGTGAGGACTGACTTCCTGCTTGGTCCTGGAGAAAGCGTAGTTACTCACCTGTAACAGGTGTTCTCCAGGAGCAGCAGGAATCAGTCCTCACTACCCTCCCTCCTCCCCTTGGAGTTGCAATCGTCTGCTTATGATGTTTTTGCAAATTTTTATGCTGTCTTTTTTAGCTATGTCATCTGACTGGCTAAGATGGCACCCTCGGGCGGGAAGACGACCGCGCATGCGCGCTGCAATTCCCAAAGGCTTTCTTTGAAAGCTGGGGAAAATTGCTCCGCGAGGGCTCCGTCGGCGCCGACGTCACCCATAAGTGAGGACTGATTCCTGCTGCTCCTGGAGAACACCTGTTACAGGTGAGTAACTACGCTATCCTTGGACTTGCACCATCTTTTCTCTATTCTTCTTAGTGTGATCTTTGCAGATTTTACTTCAGTGGAATACCATGGAGCTCTGCTTTCTTGTTGCGAGGTTTTTTGTTTCGGTGGTGCAAGGGCAGCTGGTAATATGGTATTGTTCCAATTTTCGACTAGGGTTGTCAGATCCGAGGTGGTGGTGTCAAGCTTGGGGAGTATTTGGTCAAGCAGTGTGTCCTTGTTGAATGCTTTGAAGCAACATTGGGTGATTGAGTAGTGTTGTCTAGTCTGTGGGGGATTCATTAGAAGGTTAAAGGATATCATGTGGTGGTCTGACTAGGGTACTGGGGTTACTTGATAGGTTATGGGGGAGTTGAAGGAGTGGAGGGAGGAGGGTACAAAAAACCAGGTCAAGCATATTTCTGCCTGTGTGTGTCTGAGTTTTTGATGGTCAGAGAGGTCCAGTGAGTTCAGAGCATCAGAAATGTACTGGCTTGAGGTGGGAGTAGGGAATTCAGGTTGAAGTCGCCTAGAATTATTGTTTGTTTGCCCTTGTTACTGGAGTTGGTGGCTAGCTCGATTATGGTTGAGAGGTCATCCGAGTCGGCGGTAGGGGCTCTGTATATTAAGCTTATTGTTAGTGCTTTGTTTTCGAGAGTTATGATGTTTAGTGTGGAGGATGAAATGGTGTTGACTGTCTTCAGATTCAATTGCTTATTTGATAGGATAAGGGTTCCTCTGCTCGTCGTCATTCTCTGGGGCAGTGGTGAGTGACCAATGGTGGTTGGGGTGAGTTGGTTTAATAGGATGTCAGCGTCGGTCAGCCATGATTCTCTTATACACATGAGTTCCATATTCTGAACTTGTATGTAGTCTGCAATAGTGTGGATCTTGTTGCGGATAGAGCGGGCATTTATAAGGGAGCACTTTATTGTTTGGGTTTGTTGAGAGACTGTTTGTGGCTGTGTAATTCTTTGTGTGTATGTGTATAAGTCAGTGTGGTCTTTTCTGAGGGTGGGGGATCCATGGTGGTGGTGTTAGCTGGTGTCTGGGATAGTAGAGGATTGGAATTGAGCAGTTCCAGTTGTGGGTTGCCTTGGCTGGTCAAATTAGGAGGGTTGATTAAAAGGGAAGGGAGTAGTGTAGTTTGTGGCCACTTCATTTGTGCTGTTATAGGATGTGGGCCTTTATTACGTGGAGTCTGAGTACTTATGGTGGTGCCTAATTGTGTTGTATGTTGGTTTGGTCTGCGTGGGGTGTTGCAAAGTTGGAGTTTAGTATAGTATCTTCTGACTGATAATGCTGGTTGCATTTATGTATTGTGTTAGGTGCTTAGGGAGGCTAGGATTGCTTAGGTTTGGTCAATGATAGAGATGGGGATTACAGCAGTAGTGGGGGCACGAAAAGATAGAACAGTGCTCTGGTAGGGTATATTATAGAGCTTTTTACTTTGGTGTGGAGTAGTCTTCGGTGCCTAATTTCCATGCCTAAGGGTCATGCCAAAGGGCCCTCTGGTGAGTCCCTCAGGTGTGAGCCCACCAGGTGCCCGCTGGCCTTTAAATTTAAAATGTCCTTGTTGCTCCTGATAGGTGTCGGGTCCAGCGAGCAGGGAGGAGCAAGGTTTTTGTGAATGGTGTGTCTGTCTCCTGGGGAACTGGCAAGATATGACATTATCTAAGGATGAGTGCCTGCTAGCTGGGCAATTGTTGCACGCCACTTGGAATACCAGTTACTTTTTGGAAGGAGACTGCAAAGTTTACACATGGGTATAAACTGATTTTTGAGATTGCCAGAATAGAGAAATTGGCTTGCTCATTGCAGGGAAAAATGGATTTCTACCTTACTATTTGCTGTAAATAATGGAAATGGAACATCTGCTGTGACTGGGTTTAGGATTCTATGGATTTTGTCTTGGATAGGGTGGAAGGGGTACAGCACGGTTTCTATGGTGCTGGAAAATGACTGTATTGGCTTATCTCTCTCTGAGACAGAATGTTGCCTGTCCTATTAAACAACCAGGACAATAATAACAACTTAAAACACATGGCTTGGTATTTAAACACCGCAGCTGGTGTCTTAAATATAATCCAGATAGTCAGTGCCGCTATCCGGACTGTTGGAGGCACTGACTATCTGGATAGAGCTGCGAGCACTTCTGCTATCTGGACAGCAGTGATATTGAGTCCATTATCTGGAGAGCAATCCAGATAAATTTAGGACAGATATTTTGCTGTTCTAATGTTTTCTGAAAAATTGTTTAAATATTGTTGCTCCCAGCAGGGCTGGCACAACAAAGTAAGCAACGTAAGCACAGCAGGGAGGCCCTGGTGGTTAGACGGTGCCAAAATGCAGAAAAATAAAAATGAAGAAATTAAAAAAAAAAAAAAGAAATGAAAAATAAGAGAGAAAAATAAAATCAGCAAAAAGTGAAAGAAACATTACAAATTAAGTTGTTATCAAAAACAGGATTGTGGGCATAGCCACAAGTCATCGGCTAAGGAGGGTGCAATTTATAGGTTGCGGGGAGGAGGGGGGGTGACGCTAGAAACCCTAGCACCAGTTCTGCTCACCAGATAACTTTCCGCTCTGTCCACATACCTTAATGCCACCGTATGTCGAATGCTCACAACTAGCGGCAGCTAAGGGAAATATCTGGATAATCACTGCTGGTTATTCGGCTATTTCCCTAGAAAGATCAGATCGGCAGCGTATAGAGCCAGTGTGTCAAAACCACCCCCCACATGAACATCAACCTTCAAAAGGTTACTTAACTTCTTTTTTTTTTAAGGGCCCCTTTTACTAATGCATTTTTTTTGTTAAGGTGCCATTGAGACAATGCTGATTTCTGGCAACCCAGCAGCCCCTGGGTTTTCTTGGCAAGGTATGACCACAAGTAGATTGCCAGGCGCTTTCTTCCAAGGCAATGGAGGGTAAAGTGACTTGCCCAAGGTCACAAGGAGTGCCAGTGGGAATCAAACCCTGGTCTCTAGGCTATTCCTCCTTTTACTGATACTTAGCATGCATTAATCAAAAATACAGATGCATACAAGGGGGCACAGTTCTACTCAAAATATATATACCACAGTAGAACCCAAAATTCAATACACATAGATATCAAAATACATTTAAAAATAATTGTGCCATTAAGATATAGGAGGGGTATCATGATAAATGGAAGGCAGTGGCCCCAAAATCTAAAAAGTCTTCAAATCCTCACCACTATCTCAGCAGATGTAATCATTTACCCCTCACCACATTATCATAGTGTCCGTAGTGTTTGTAAAAGTGAAGCAGTGCCCATGTGCCATGAACAAACATCAAGCCTTGTTTTTAACAAAATATGCCAGAGGGACTGAAACATCCAAACTCGAAAATCCGCCCCCCAAAAATATATCACAAATAGCTGCTAAGGCATTGCATTCACTCCATATCACAGTCGCTGTAAAAACATTAGTTACTGTGCCCAAAACAAAAATTCATAATCATATGCTAATGACAGAAGCGCAAAGAAATGTATGAAAGCAGTGATGCCACTTATCTTTGCCTGGGCGTCCAAATGACACTGTCTTCATAAACGGACAACATGTGGCATTTCCTGAACAAGCATTTTCCGTGTTGTGCCCACTGCGGGTCTTCTCTAAGGTGGGCAATACCTCTGAATATCGGGCCTTACCTTTCATCTCAGTCCCAATGCCCCCAAACCTTTATGGAAAACAAACACTTAAAGCTGCATTTTTTCTGTGCTGATGCTGTTCGCTCAAACCCTGCTGCACATCGATTTGGGGTCTATTCTGTACTGTGACTAGCAGGGAGGGATGTCCCCATTAAAAGCCTCCCCGTATGAACAAGGAGTTTGTATGGGGAGGCTTAGACAGGGGCGGGATGGGGGTGTTGCGGAGGCAGGGTGAGGGTGGGTAGTGGGTGATCCACGACCCCAGATGTACAGGGCTGATTCTGAAGTCAGTCCTGTACATCCAGAGCCTCAGATCTAGATAGGGGACGGCAGCCTGGGCAGTGGCAAAGAGGTGAGGGGTGCAGGAAGTTTCCCGCAGCCTGACCCTGGTCATGGAAGGCCAGATTGGGGGTTGGGCTGCGGGGAAAGAAGATTGTGGTCGGCGGCCGAGGACCGTGGCTCCATTTAGGAGCTTGACTGAGTTAGCCAGGCAGGGGTCTGTACATGCAGGCCGATGTGAATTGGGTCCCAGCCTGCACATACAGACCCAGACCCAATTCTGATCCCACAGGGCATGTCTAACCCCCGTGGGATCAGAATTGAGTTTGCCTCTGCATCTCGATTCCAATCAGGTGCACAGGGGCCTAGATGCACACATTGGAATGTGCCTCATTGTGTACATAGGGCATATTCAAAGCAATTAACCTGCTAACCACATTAATCACACTCGGGGCCAGTGCTAGGGTTTCTGGTGCCCCCCTCCCTCATTATTAATGCTGGCTACGCCCCACCCCCCTCCATAAGGAGCCTACCCCCCCAAAAAAACAGCACTGTAAATACTGCAGCGGGCCCTGGAACATCCAAACACCTGTTCGAAAAACTGAACAATTCAGATTACTACAGTACAGATCCCTTTGTACACACTTCATGTTAACAGAACACCTGGCTTTCATCACATACTCAAACACAGACCCTCACCAAGTACAGAATAAATGACCACAACCTAAAAATAAAAATATGTAGATAAAAATTAAACTGCAACCCCAAGAAGCCAGATTCTGCATACAGTGCAACCCCAGAGAAATAGAAAGAGATGCATTTCCCTGTACTGTATAAAATGTAAAGACTGAAAATTAAAATTATTTTTTTTTCTACCTTTGTTGTCTGACCATTTTATTCGCTGATCATGCTGGTCCCAATCTGAGGTTTGTTTTCCTCTGTTCTCTTAGCTCTCTTTCAATGGTCTCTAGTCCATCTGCCATTTCCTGTCTCCTCTTTTGTTTTCTTTACTTCATCTTGGATATTGATCTTTTCCCTTCAGCTTTCTTCCTTTTATTTTTCTTTGTCCACTCAGACTTCACTACTCTTTCTTACTATCCAGTCCTCAATCCCCCTCTTTTTTTACTCCATCTACCTACCACTTTTCAACCCTCACCCTAGTTCTCCCATGCCCTACCTCTTTTTTCGTGGTCCATTATTCCCCATTCTCACTCATTCTCTCTTCCCCCTCCCATCTAGCATATCCCATCTCTTTTTTTCTCCCTCTCTGTGCTCCCCCCCTGGGGAAAAAAATCATACGACACCATCCTTGGTGTCTTCTTTCCTTTTCCGAGTCAGCAGCAGAAAGATCTCATAGCACTATCCCCAGCTTTATCTTTATTTCTCTGAGTCAGCATGCAGCAGCCAGTGCTGCCTGCAGCATTCACTTACGGAGAATGGCCCCATGCACTGAAATGAATGTTACGAGCAGCATTGGCTGGCGTTGCTGACTCAGAGAAAGAAAGATGAAGCTGGAGATGGTGCTGCATGATGCTGGAGCTGCATGCACAATGAGTTGTAGCAGCTCCTGGACCCACCTTCTGAGTCCCCACTTACTCTCCCCATATGCAGACAATCTTAGATTCTGTCTTCTTTTCTCCCACCCGATTTTAAAGTCTACACCTAAGTCTCAGTCCCTGCTCTCCCCATCTCCCTTTCCCCAGTACCATCTCCTATATCCCTTCCCCACAACCACCCAGCTACTTTCTTCTCTAATATTCATTAACCCTGCTGTTCCTCCTTTTTACCCTTGCATTCATTCTTATGCCACTCCCTCTCAACTGTTCCTGCTGTATTACCTTTTTTCTTCCTCCTACATAAAATATCTGTCCCCTCTCCATCCTCACTCCCCACCTTTTTTATGCCCCAGCTCCAGCCCCATCCCCTTCCAGTCCTCCCCAAGCATCAGCTCCCTTCTAGTTCCAGCCCCTCCCAGCATCAGCCCATTCCAGTCCTAGCTCATCCCAGTATCGGTCCCCTCTAGTCTCAGTCCCTCCCAGCATCATCTCCTTTCCAATCCCAGACTCTCTCAATCCCCCAGTATCATCCCATTTCCAGTACTACTCTGTGACATTTGAGGACTTTCTTGCCTGAACAGCTGGCTTCAGGCCTTACAACATATCAGTAGGGTTTAGATTAGAACTTTCATTGGCCAGTCCAAAGCACAAAATCCTATTTTTCTTTAGCCATTATATAGTAGATTAGCGTGACTGTTTAGAATTGTTTTGCTGTATGACCCACTTCTGACTTGACTTCAGCTCCCAAATGGATGGTCTGTCATTCTGATCTAGAATTTCTCATAGAATGCTGTGCAGGTCCTGATGCAGCAAAGCAACCCCACACCATAATACCTTCGCCATCATGCTTGATAAGTGGGATGAGGTTCTTACCATCAGGGTCGGCTTAATCATTAGGCAGGTTAGACAGTCTCGTAGGGCAGCAGCTTCTGGGGTGCGGCAATGAGTTGCCACAATTATTATTATTATTATTACAGTTTCTTTTATACCGCGCTATTCGACATCAGTGCGGTTTACAATGAACATAAAACCACACGTCTCAAATAATTGATCAGTGCTTACAATGAACAGGTAAAATAAACTTGGATATACATTAAACAGGTTTCTTGAACAGTGAAACAGTCAACACAAAGAATAGGTTCTGGAAGAGAATCTACCTTCTAAAACAATCAATGCGCACTTTTACCGACATGAGGAGTGGCAGTTTTTAAATACGTATTTACCCAGGTAAATGGCTTTTGGAAATTTGCTCTCATGGTGACAGATACAAAACAAAGTTAAATATTTAAAAATATGTGAAATTATGCATTTTCACAAGATTATTCTAGGAGTGGTGATGTTGGGGTGATTGTGATTGTTGAATTTAATTATTAAAATCTATAGAAGGGGGTTTGGAACTGGAAGTTAATGGGAAGGAGGGGTTTGAAAGTTAAAGGTTTGACTAGGATGCATAATACCCTTGCATTTATTTATTTATTTATTTATTTATTTCAACTTCTTATATACCGCACTCTTTGACATCAGCGCGGTTTACAAATAACAGAAAGAAACCAGAACAACAGGCTGTTTGGTATTACATATAACAGGAGTATCAACTTGGATAACATGGGATAACTATTTACATGGAGTATATAATCTATTAGCTAGATAACATGCTCAAACTATTTACATAGAATTAGCAGGGGTGCTTGGGACAAGAGGGATATTGTGGAATGTGCTAGGGTGAGGTTGTTATGTTACGGTTCATGTGGGGTAGTATTTGATGAAAAGGTGCAATTTAAGGGCTTTTCTGAACTGAGTTAGGTCGGTTATGGCACGGAGATCAGGTGGGAGAGAATTCCAGTATTTTGGTGCGCTGAACATGAAAGCTCTGTTTGATGTTCATAGGCTGCACGTTGTAATAGCCTTTGGGGTTGTTAGTGAGTTTAATGCTGCATGTCTCCTATTTCTATTTGATGGAACGGATTGGATGAGTGCGGTAAGTGATGTGGACGATAAACCATTTAAGGCCTTAAATGTGAGAATGAGGGTTTTGAATGTAAGTCTTCCGTGTATAGGGAGCCAATGGAGCTGTTTGAGGATAGGTGTGATGTGTTCACTTGGTCCTAGTTCCTGCTTTGGAAAGTAATGTTTGTTTTTTGCCAACAGAAATTTCTCATTCTGACTGAAAAGTTCAATTTGTGACTCATCTATCCAGAGAACAATGTTCTAGAAATCTTCTGGGTCATTCACATGCTTTTTTGGTGAACTTGAGGTGGACAGCAATGTTCATATAAAAGAGATCTGGCAGCTGCAAGGTCATGCATGTGGGCTGTAAAGATCCAAGGGAGCGGTACAGTATAGAGGGTAAAGCACTTTTGTCACTGAAAGAAGAGTGGGACCTAGGGGTGATTGTTTCTGATAATCTTCAGGTATATTCGGGAGAGGAGGAAAATTAGAGGTGGAATTGCGGGGCTCAAAAATGCTGGGAATGGATTTGTGGAAAGTGACATTGAAAAAGCGAAAATGCTAAACAAATACTTTTGTTCTGTTTTTACTAAAGAAAATCCTGGAGAAGGTCCATCTCTGATTGAATATAAGAACATAAGATATGTCATACTGGGTTAGACCAAGGTCCATCAAGCCTAGTATCCTGTTTCCAACTGTGGCCAATCTAGGTCATACGTACCTAGCAGTTTCCCCAAAAGACACAGGTTCCACAATGCTTGTATTGGGTCAAGTATTGATATCCTGGGTCCTTTTTTAATAATGGTTTATGGACCTTTCCTCCAGGAACTTGTCCAAACCTTTTTTAAACCCAGCTACACTAACAGCCTTTACTACATTCTCCAGTAACAAATTCCAGAGCTTGATTACACATTGAGTGAAAAAATATTTTCTCTTACTTGTCTTAAATAATTTACCCTGTATCTTCATTGCATGTCCCCTAGTCTTCCTATATTCTGATAATGTAAACAATTGATCTACGTTTACCCGTTCCACTCCGTTCATTAATTTATAGACCTCTATTACAATAACAGCAGCTATGGGTACCAGTCTGTCAACAATGAGCCGCCTGACTGAAGACCGAACACAATTTAGAATAGCTATCCAGAGGGTCGCCATGAGTCGACTCCGACTCGACGGCACTTAACAACAACATCATATCTCCCCTCAGCCGCCTCTTTTCCAGGTTAAAGAGCCCTAACCTTTTTAGCCTTTCTTCATAGGGGTATCCTTCCATCCCCGTTACCATTTTGGTGGCTCTTCTCTGTACCTTTTTCTAATAACGCTATATTCACACAACATTCAAGGTGCGGTCGCACCATGGAACGATACAGAGGCATTATAATATCCTTTGTTTTATTTTTCCATTCCTTTCCTTATCATACCTAGCATTCTATGTGCTCTCTTGGCTGCTGCTGCATATTGGGTGGAGGGTTTTAACATGTTGTCCACAATGACACCTAAATCTTTTTCCTGGGTGGTGGTTCCTAATGTAGAACCTTGCATTGTGTAACCATAGTTGGGTTGTTCTTCCCTAGGTGCATAACTTTGCACTTGTCCACATTAAATTTCATCTGCCATTTTGATGCCCCAGATCCTCTTGCAATTTTCCACAATCCTCATGGGTTTTATCAACTTTAAATAGTTTTGTGTCATCTGTAAATTTGATAACCTCACTCGTTATTCCCTTTTGCAGGTCATTTATGAATGTCAAAAAGCAGCGGACCCAGCACAGATCCCTGGGGTGCACCACTATTCACCTTTCTCCATTCGGAAAACTGGCCATTTAGCCCTACCCTCTGCTTTCTATCTTTTAACCAGTTCGTGATCCACAATAGTACACTGCCTCCTATCCCATGACTCTTTAGTTTTACCAGACATCTCTGAGGGACCTTGTCAAAGGCTTTCTGAAAGTCCAAATACACTATATCAACCGACACAACTTTGTCTACCTGTTTATTCACACCTTCAAAAAAACATAACAGATTAGTAAGGCAAGATCTTCCTTGTCTAAAGTCATGCTGGCTGTCTCCCATTAAGCCATGACTATTTACATATTCAGTAATTTTGTTCTTTATGATGGTTTCTACCATTTTTCCTGGTACTGATGTCAGGCTCACCGGTCTGTAGTTTCCCAGATCACCCCTGGAACCCTTTTTAAAAATTAGCGTTATGTTGGCCATCCTCCAATCTTCAGGTATTACAGATGATTTTAATGATAGTTCACAGATTACTAACTTCAGGTCTGCGATCTCATATTTCGCTTCTTTCAACACCCTCGGATGTATATCATCCGGTGCAGCTGATTTGCTACTCTTCAGTTTATCAAATAGTTGTAATACATCTTCCCGATGTATTGATATTTACTTCAGTTCTTCCGCACCTTTAACTACCACTTCAGTCATGGGTAACATCCCTACATCTTCCTTAGTAAATACCGAAGCAGAGAATTCATTCAGTCTCTCCGCTATCGCCTTGTCGCCTCTTAGTGCCCCTTTAACCCCTCTATCCCCTCTAAAATCTAATGGACCAACTGACTCTCTCACAGCTTTTTTGCCATGAATGTACTTAAAGCCTTTATTATGTGTTTTTGCTTCTGCAGCAAGCTTCTTCTCAAATTCTCCCTTTCAATGCCTTGCATTTAACTTGCCAATGCTTGTGCTGTTTCCAGTTTTTGTCATTTGGCTCTTTTTTCCATTTCCTGAAAGATGCTTTTTGGCAACAGCCTCTCTGACCTCACCATTAAGCCATGCTAGCAGTTTTTTGGACTTCCTTCCACTTTTCTTAAAGCGTGGAATACAGCTGGTCTGGGCTTCCAAGATAGTATTTTTAAACAATACCCAAGCTTGATGTAAGTCTTTTAACCTTTGCAACTGCTTCTTTTAGTTTTTTCTTAACTATTTTCCTCATTTTATCATAGTCTCCCTTTCAAAAGTTAAAAGGTAGTACTGTGGTGGATTTCCTTACCATCCCTCCTCCACTAATTAAATCAAATGCGGTCATGCTATGATCACTATTGCCAAGTGGCCCCAACACCCTTATCTCTTGCAGCAGATCTGGTGTTCCACTAAGGACTATGGCTTCTCCTCTGGTTGGTTCATAAACCAGCTGCTCCAAGAAGCAGTAATTTATTTCATCTAGGAACTTTATCTCCCTAGCATGTCCTGCCGTGACAGACCCAGTTGAGACCAGGGCAATTGAAATCACTCATTATTATTACTGTGCTGTAACTTTTGTTAGCTTCCTTGATTTCTTTGAGCATACCATCATCCACTTGTTCATTCTGGCCAGGCGGTCGATAGTACACCCCCACTGCCATTACCTTCCCCTTTTTACATGGAAGTTCAATCCATAGAGATTCTACAGCAAATTTTGTTTCCTGCAAAACTTTAATCCTTTCTGACTCAATGCTCTCTCTAACATAGAGCACAACCCCTCCACCAATTTGATCAGCTCTATCATTACAATATAGTTTGTACCCAGGTATCAGTGTCCCACTGGTTGTCCTCTTTCCACCATGTCTCTGATATTCCAATCATATCTAACCTCTCATTTAGTGTGTCACACCCCTGCCCCCGGCCATGTGCCTAAAGAGCTAGGGTGGACATTATGTCCTTCATAAACGGGTTGAAAACTATCTTCAGCAATGAAGCATGTTGGGAGTTGTAGTTTCCCTTTTAAAAGTATAGCCGTGACAAACCAGTATGAAGGTAAATGATAAAGATTTTATTTCCCCAATGTCACAAGGTTCAACATAAAGCATTAGGATATTTTCTCCAGTTAGTATTTCCAAAGATATTTACAAAACTTAGATTGAATGTGTTTCACAGTCACTACTTCTGTTCAGGGGTTTTAATCCAAAACATAGCAGATAAAACAAAACACAAGCTTCTTCATTCAGCTTAGTAAAAATGTTCTCTTTTATCCTTTCCTTCTTTAGTAACACCAAGCACAGGTGCTAGGCAATATTCCTTTGGTTAAACAAGCTCTTACCTTCAACAAGGTCAGACGTCTTTACTCTGTTAACCAAAAGCGCACATCCTGAAAGCTATTCTTCAGTTAAGGACTCCATGCTTCCAGCCAAACATAATGTGCAATCCATGGGAAACTCAGGCAGTAAGGAATCCTGTTCGCTAGGATCTATCTGCATTTCTTCCTGCTCTGAAGAAACATCAACTTGCTCTGAGCTTTCCCCGTATCTCCCAGGATATACTTTCTCGGGGATCTCTGTAATTCCCTCCAGCAGTGGTCTACCTGGTATGGAAAACAGGTATCTGGGGTTTGAGCTATCTCTTTCTGGCTAGGTTCACAAACCTCTCTCTGGCTGCGGTTAAACAGTTCCTGGCCTCCTTGCTTAAGTTCCTCTCTGGTGTTAATCACTGGCTCCCTGTTCCAGGCTGGGTTCTTCTGCCTCCTAGCTTGAGCCCTGGGCACCCACCTCTGAACACCTTGGGACTTCCAGTCCGGCATAGACGTGGGAAGACTTTTATGCTCTCTCTCCCTGAGCTGTGCCTTCCTGGTACCTCTCCTGACAGCTTCTCCTTGGAGCTCTCCACCTTGGAACTGCTGGCCTCTTTGGAATTTTCTCTTATCCTGCAACAACAGCCCCTCCGGCTGCCTTTCTTGGTGTTGCTTCGTCGCCTTCTCCCTCTTCTTCTTCCCTTTCTCTCCTTCTAAGCAAGGCTTATAAAGCTGCTTCTCTGTCAGGGTCTCCCTCACTCCCCTCAGGTGTGTGTGATCATCCCCTAAATTTGTAACTACCTCAGGATAGCTTGGGTGTGGCAACCTAACTTCAGACTCTCTGTGCTTACTCCCTCTAGCTGCACTCTGTAGTGTGTGTATTGCAGACCTGTCACATTCTTTAAAGGTACATTCACTAGTTTTTCCTATCTCCATAGGCTCACTAGCATCTTCTTCATCACAAGTGCTATATATTCTAACTCTCCCATCTTATTTTTAGACTTCTAGCATTTGCATACAAGCATTTTAGAAACTGTATTTTATTCATATTAATCTGGCTATTGGTAGGCATGAGTAATTTGGGATGTTTAAGCTCTGTCTGCTCCATACTCGAAGGCATTTGGGCTACTTTACACTTTTTTTTTTTAACCTTTCTACTTTTGATAGTATCCTTCAAGGATACATTCTTCCGAACCATGTGCTCTTGGGCGACTGTCAGCTTTCCCCTACTATCTAGTTTAAAAGCTGCTCTATCTCCTTTTTAAAGATTAATGCCAGCAGCCTGGTTCCATCCCAGTTAAGGTGAAGTCCATCACTTCGGAAGAGCCCCTCCTTTCCCCAGAATGTTCCCCAGTTCCAATGTTCCCCAGTTCCTAACAAATCCAAAACCCTTATCTTTGCACCATCGTCTCATCCTCGCATTGAGACTCCGGAGCTCTGCCTGCCTTTTGGGTCTTGTGCGTGGAACGGGAATTATTTCGGAGAACAATACCCTGGAAGTTCTGGATTTCAACTTCCTACTTAAAAGCCTAAATTTAGCCTCCAGAACCTCCCTACCACATTTTCCTATGTCATTGATACAGACATGTACCAAGACAGCAGACTCCTCCCCAACACTATCTAAGACCTTATCTAGGTGGCGCGTGAGGTCCGCTACCTTCACACCAGGCAGGCATGTTACCAGGCGATCCTCATGTCCATCAGTCACCCAGCTATCTACATGCCTAATGATTGAATCACCAACTATAATGGCTGTCCTAACCCTTGCCTCATGGGGACATGGCCCTGGAGAAACTTCCTCGGAGTGAGAGGGTTTTACATCACCTGGAGGACAGGTCCTATTTCAGGATCACTTCCTGCCACACCAGGGTGATGCTTTCCTGTCACGTGACTTCTCTCTTCAGTGGCAACAGGGATGCTGCCATACTGGAGGTTGGACTTCAGGACTATATCCCTGTAGGTCTTGTCTATTTACCTCTCTGTCTTTCATATGTCTTCCAAGTCTGCTACTCTAGCCTCTAGAGAACGGACTCGTTCCCTGAGAGCATAGACCTCCTTGCACCTAGTGCACATGTAAGACTTCTCACCAACTGGGAGAAAATCATACATGTGTCACTCAATGCAAAAGACTGGAAAACCCCCATCTTGCTGCTGGACTGCTGTCTGCATCTTAGTTTTAAGCTTGTGTTTAGAACTTTAAGTTCTTTACTTACTAAGGTTGCTGTGAATATTTTATTCTAATAAAAGCGTACCTGATACGTTTAATATACCTTGTTCATCTGAAGCTTAATTAATCTCAGGTCCTTAATGTATGACTGATTTGGATAAAGAGCTGCACCTGAGAGCAGCTCCTTTAAGATGTGCATGTACCTATAAAGCTACAATTATCCCTGGGGTGGGTGTTGGGGAGGGCGGGAGGGAAATAAGACTTATTAAAAGAGGGCTGCAATATAGTACCCTTTCCTGTGCTTCTAAGGTAAGCTATGACCAACTTCCTGGGTGATTAACAGTCCTTGCTTGGATAGGAGTCTTTCAAAATGGCCTTTTGGCCTGCCACTTGGCTTTATCACCTATTTAAAATGTTTCATGGGTCTCTTGCACCCTAGGTAGAAGGCCTCTTTGTAAAGGTCTCTAGAAGACTTTATTTATTCCTCAAAGAATACTGATCCTGTTATGCCTTTTATACTAAGTTTTATATTCTGATTTGATTTAAATTAAAGCACTTTGCTGCTGCTAGGCCCTGACTTAGTATGAAATTTAAACTAGAAGCTCTCTTCTGTGTGTTAAATTTAAACTTAAACCGCTGCTACTAGGCCCTGACTGCTTTAACAAATACACTGGGTTCACAAATTAATCATCTTTAATCCAAACAATTCCCTTCAGAAAAATTCCCAGAAGTATATACTCACTATTGCAGATCTCTCTCCAGAAGTAGCAATCCTCTTTTGTAGTCCTTCAAGACAAATATGCAAATGGGAATGGAGTAGATACCACACCATTCACAGAAGATGATGTGTTAGAACAACTTGCAAAACTGAAAGAGGAAAAAGCCATGAGACCGGATGGGATACATCCCAAAATACTGAAAGAGCTCAGAGAGGTTCTTGCAGGCCGTTAAAGGATGTTTTTAATAGATCCTTGGAGACAGAAGTTCCGCAGGACTGGAGAAGGGCTGATGTGGTACCACTTCACAAAAGTGGTAATAGGGGATAAGTGACAAACTACAGGCCAGTAAGCCTTACCTCTGTGGCAGGAAAAGTAATGGAGGTGGTTCTGAATGAGTCAATAGTGGACTTTCTCAAAACCAACAGGTTGCATGATCCGAGGTAACATGGTTTTACCTAAGGACGATCTTGCCATACAAATATGATTGAGCTCTTTGACTGGGTGATTAGAGAACTAGATCAAGGGTATGTGATGGATGTCATCGACCTAGATTTCAGCAAAGCTTTTGATACTGTGCCTCATAGGAGGCTTATCAATAAACTAAACAGCTTGGGGATAGGTCCCAAGGTGGTGAACTGGATCAGAAATTGCTTGACTGACAGATGACAGAAGGTGATGGTAAATGAACTCGCTCTGATGAAAGGAAGGTGATTAGCGGTGTGCTCCAGGGTTTGGTCCTGGGACCAGTACTGTTCAATTCATTTGTGAGTGATTTTGCTGAAGGACTGAATGTAAAAGTCTGTCTTTTTGCAGATGACACCAAAATTTGCAACAGAATGGACTCCCTTGAGGGAGTGGGGAACTTGAGGAAAGATCTGCAAAAGCTGGAAGAATGGTCTAATGTCTGGCAGCTAAGATTTAATGTGAAGAAGTGCAGTGTCATGCACTTGGGAAGGAGAAACCCAAAGGAATTGTTTGCGATAGGGGGTGAGTGGTTGGTGTGCACAGACCAGGAGAAGGACCTCGGAGTGATTGTTTCTTAGGATCTCAAAGTGGCAAAACAGTGTGACAAGGCGGTGGCAAAAGCCAGAAGGATGCTGGGTTGCATACAGAGAGGAATTACCAGAAGAAAGGAAGAGGTACTAATGCCACTTTACAAGTCATTGGTGAGGCCTCACTTAGAATATTGTGTCCAGTTTTGGAGACCATATCTCGCAAAGGATATAAAAAGACTGGAAACGGTTCGGAGGAAGACGACCAAAATGATTTGGAGCCTGCATCAGAAGACATATGAGAAGAGACATGAAGACCTAAATATGTACACTCTGGAGGAGAGGAGGGAGAGGGGAGATATGATTCAGACCTTTAAATACTTAGAGTATTAACGAACAAACCAACCTCTTCCAAAAACGGGGAAGCTGTAAAACTAGAGGGCATAACACTAAGCTGAAAGGGGGTAAACTGAAATACATTTCACTGAAAGGGTGGTGGATGCTTGAAATGCCCTCCTGATGTAAGTGGAGGGCAGATACAGTGATGGAATTCAAAGTGGCATGCGACAGACACAGTGGATCCCTTTATAGCAATAGGATAAAATCAAAGTAAACATGACTCTCTTATATCTCAACAAATAGGGGTGACTTACACGGAGCAGTGGGTACACCCCTAAACAAAGGGCACCTACTCTTACCACTGGGCAGACTAGATGGACCATGCTGGTCTTCATCTGCCGTAATATATTATGTTACTAAGTTAATCTTAAGGTGGCTAAACAGGTAGATAAGGTGATGGCAAGAGCCAGGAGGATGCTTGGGTGTATAGGGAGAGGAATGGCCAGCAGGAAGAAGGTGATAGTGCCTCTGTATAAGTCTTTGGTGAGACCTAATTTAGCACATCTGAAGACCACACCTTCAAAAGGATATAAACAGGATGGAGGTAGTGCAGAGGGTGGCTATCAAAATGGTGAGTGGGCTTTGTCATAAGGCGTATGGGTAAATTCTTAAAGATCTCAATATGTATACTTTAGAAGAAAGATGGGGGAGGGGAGATGTGATAGAGATATTTAAATACTTCTGTGGCATAAATGCACAGGAGGAGAGCCTCTTTCAATTGAAAGAAAGCTCTGCAATGAGGGGGCATAGGATGAAGGTGAAAGGAGATTAGACTCGAGTAATTTGCAAAAATATTTCTTTATGGAAAGAGTGGTAGATACATGGAATAGTCTTCTGTGAAGGATATAGACAGTATCTGAATTCAAAAAGCATGGGACAAACACAGAAGATCTATAAAGGTAAAAAAGGGACTGTAGAGCTTAGTAGGTGGTATGGAAGGGTGGACTGGATAGACTATATTGTCTTTATCTACTGTTATCTTTCTATGTTTTTTTATGTTTTATTTTTGGTTTCTTCCTAGCTGTCCTCCTGTGAATACCATTCCCAAGTCTGGGGGTCTTTGTGACTTCAGTGATGATTTTCTGGTTTGCTGTTAGGAGCAGTCATCCTGCGAACATCACCCTATGTAGAGTCAATTTAATCTTCCTTATTGGGAATCTAAATATCCAGACTTTTGGAGGTATTTTTTGAGCCCTCTGGGGTATGCATCATGATCCCCTCCCCCCATTTTTTCAGAGAAGCAATATTTTTGTGAGCCGTCTAGAAAGAGTAACTTGATCAACTCAGCGAGTGATAGAAACGAGTGGAAGTACTGTAAGGGTGTTAGGAGCATGGTGGAGGCAAGCCCCAAGAGTTTGTCCTGCTTTTAGAGAGATTGCTGTCACTATCTAGGAAATGGAGTAAAAGCATCAGTGAGGGGTGTCCACCATAGAGGGTCTCTGTTTACACCAATCTGCCATAACATTGTTGACCTAGCAAGGTTCAGTGGGGGTCTCTAGTATCTAGAGGTCTGGAGGCAAATGAAGCCATACAAGAGGAGGAAGGAGGCAGGGCTTACAGTCTGGTGAAAACCTGGAACTGGGAGCAAGCTCCTCAAATTAATCCTTTGTCTCCTGAGAACTGGGACAGAAGTGCAGATAGGTTTGCTTAATTTTGGAAAGTTTCTGACTGTTCAGTTTTCTTTCTTTCATATTTTATTAATTGCTCAAAAATTGCCTTCTTGTTTTTGTCTTTCGATAACTGTGCTCTTTTTTTTTGAAAATTATAGCTGGCTTTTCTGCCTGCAATTTAATCTGTACATATAATTAAAACTGCCTACATTTCAGTCTTTATTTCATGGTAGTTTTAGAAAAGCAACCTTGGCTTGTACCTGAGAAATGGCAGGGCAGGGCTAGGCTAAAGTAGTAAACAGTTGACCAGCAGGGGGTCTCTGAGAAATGCAAACATTTAGATGATTACCATTTGTTTCATTAATAATTTGAAAATCCAAACAGATTATGCCACTCATTCCTAGCTTCTCCACCCCACAGTTTGCTTTTCTTATATAGTCTACCTAATATATGTGGAGCCCGATGCAGAAAGGGGCCCCAACCGGATGTCCAAAAACTGGATTTGCACCTGATTATGCACTCATAGGAGCTATACTTTCCCGCGGGAGCAGAATTGGGGCAAAGAGCTTGGATGGGCCAGACGGGCTCCGATTCAGCCCCACTGCATGTCCAGCAGCCTCCCCGTCTAGCCCTCCCTATGCCCCTGCATAGAGCCATGGTGCCAAGGTGTCGCCATGGCACCGGGATGCCATGTGGGAGCCCCGCTTCCCCGTGGCATATTGGACATGATATTACCTGCCACATGACTCTCAAAGGGGCCTGCCAAGGCCAAGATTGGGCTGCAGCAAACCTGCTGCTGCTCCTCACCTGTTTTGTGCTGCCCCCCAGTGCCATTCACTGTGATGAGGGAGACTTATTCCACTTCCGAGGTGAAATAAGTTCCTTGGCCATCATTGCACCCTCCAGACGTATAGGGCCATGACCAGAATTGGCCCTGTACGTCTGGGATCGTAGGGCTGCCCACTCTCCTCCCTGTCGCCGCCCCCTCCCGTCCCCGTTCAGAGCACCCCCGCACAGCAGCTTCGTACATGCCGGAGTTCTGAACCCAGAATCGGGTCCCACCGAATAGCAGGGGTTGGACGTCCAGGGGTTGGTCCTTCCAACCTCACTATTTGTGTCTCAGCATGCTGGCCCTAGAAACATAGAAATATGACTACAGAAAAAGACCACATGGCCTATCTAGTCTGTCCTTCCATATCAACAACTACAACAGTCCCCTTTTTACCTTTAGAGATCCTTTGTGTTTGTCCCATGCTTTTTTGAATTCAGTTACTGTCCTCATCTCTACCACCTCCACTGGGAGATTATTCCATGGATCCATTACTCTTTTTCCGTAAAGAAATATTTCCACATATCACTCCTGAATCTATCTCCCTTCACCCTCATCCCATGTCCCCTCGTAGCAGAACTTGCTTTCAATTGAAAGAGGCTCTCTCCCTGTACATTTATGCCACGGAGGTATTTAAACATCTCAATCATATCACCTCTATCCCACCTTTCCTCTAAGGTGTACATATTAAGATCCTTAAGTCTGTCCTCATATGCTTTATAATGAAGACCACTAACCATTTTAGTAGCCACCCTCTGCACCGACTCCATCCTGTTCACATCCTTTTGAAGGTGCAGTCTCCAGAATTGCACACTATACTCCAAATGAGGTCACATCAAAGACTTATACAGAGGCACGATCACCTCCTTTTTTCTGCTAGCCATTCCTCTCCGTATGCACCCAAGCATCCTTCTAGCTTTTGCCGTTGCCTTTTCTACCTGTTTAGCTACTTTAAGATCATCAGACACAACCATGCCTAGGTCCCGCTCTTCTTTAGTGGACAAAAGTACTTCACCCCCTATACTATATTGCTCCCTTGGATTGCTGCAGCCCAAATGCATGACCTTACATTTTTTTAACATTAAATTCCAGCTGCCAAATTCTAGAGCATTCTTCAAGCTTAGCTAGCCTCATGTTATCTACACCTTCCTGGGTGTCTACTCTATTGCAGATTTTGGTATCATCCGCAAAGAGGCAAACCTTACCCGATAGCCCTTCCGCTATATCACTAACAAAGATGTTAAAAAGAATTGGACAAAGGACAGATCCCTGGGGCACACCACTTGTAACATCCTTCTCCTCAGAGTGAGCTCCATTTACCTGTACTCTTTGTCGCCTCCCACCCACCCAATTTCTAACCCAAGCAGTTACTTTAGGGTCCATACCTAGGGTGCTCAGTTTGTTTATAAGTCGCCTGTGATGAACAGTGTCAAAGGCTTTACAGAAATCCAAATACATCACATCTAGGGCTCTCCCTCAATCCAACTCCCTGGTCACCCAGTCAAAGAAATCAATCAGATTTGTCTGAGAAGACCTGCCTCTGCTGAATCTATGCTGTCTCGGATCCTGTAATCCGCTGGACTCCAGAAATCTCACTATTTTCTCTTTCAGCAGCGTTTCCAATAATTTACTCACCACCGAAGTTAAACTAACCGGCCTGTAGTTTTCAACCACATCCTTACTTCCGCTTTTGTGTAAAGGCACCACATGAGCCTCTCTCCAGTCCTTTGGCATCACTCCCGACTCCAATGAGGCATTGAAAAAATCAGTCGGTGGAGCTGCTAGAATGTCCCCAAGTTCCCTCAGTATTCTAGGGTGTATCCCATCCGGTCCCATCGCTTTGTCTACTTTAAGCTGAGCTAGTTTCTCACGAACACAGCCTTCTGAAAATTGTTCATGATGTCCCTCGCTTCTGTTCCTGTTTGTGGGTGTTTTCTGAGGTCCTGCTCCTGGTTCTTCATCTGTGAACACAGAACAGAAATATTTGTTATCAGTAATCTTCAGTTAAAAGTAGTACATTTTCTATTTGCCATTCATTATCCTAGCATAGCTATTCTTTTCTTTAACATTTTTTACCATTAACAGGAAAATCAACAAGTGGTCAGTACAATATCCTACTCATACACCAAATCAAGTCCACATCAAGGGGAGTGCTCATACCGAAAAAGAGAGGCCCCCAAAATCTAATATGTACCCCTTTCACTATACCCACGAAAGCACATAACTAAAAAGTATATAACCGAATTTCAAGGTATATAACAAATTTTTCAAATAAGTAACAATTTTTTCAAATAAGTAACAATTTTTCAATCTTTAAACTGTAGGATGCCCTTGAGTTGGTCTGACTCAAAGAAAATATATCTCTTACTTTGATATACACATACATATTTACAAGGAAATTTCATATAAAAGGAGGTTCCCAGAGCCAAGGTCGAAGCTCAAGGAAAGTCTTCCTCCTTTTTTGCGTAACATAAGAGACGTCTGGAAAGATCTGTGTTACGTGGCCAAACAACTTGTCTTTTTGTTAAAAATAAATGAAGAACTGAGTCCTTATCATTTTCATTAAGAAAAGTTACCAATAAAGTAGCATGGAGTATGTATCTCTTCAAAAAATGTCTCAAGAAATGTAGACAAATCCAAACTAACATATTTAATCATATTCCTGACCTTGAACACCTTCCACAGCGGGAAACTTAACTGCAGATGGTAAATAATATATTCTGGATAATATAATTGACTCCAGTTGAGGAACCAATAATGCACCCTTAAGATATTTCACAAATAATATAGATGGCGACTACAAATGAGTACATGGGAAATTCAATAGATGCAAATTTCTTGAATGAAATTAATTCTCTAAGAACTCATTCTGATGGTGAACGGATAGGGAGTCCTGTATAGATGAAGTGTCAACCTGAGTTTCCAATATGAGAACAATGAGTCCCCATCTGAGAAAATTTTAACTCATGGCCTAAAAAAGTGGACACCGCTTCCTGAGAAAAATTTGAAATCCGTACTAAAGCTAATTGAAGAGAAAGCTCAGTCCTTTTTACCACTTCCCAAATATCGTTGAGGGAAATATCTTGTGGTGCCTCTGGTGCTTCGAATATAGGAAATTTTAATACTCTGAGGCAACTGAAGAGTATTTTCGTCCTTAACATCCACCCAAAGAATCCGACAGGGCAATAAATCCCAGCAAAATCCCAGAACCCTGATCCGGGACTGGGGAAGGTCTGAACTACATTCTTGCAGGTAGGGAGGAGTAGAAAAACACAATAACTTAGGCAAGGAAGAGGGAGAAGGAGTACTGAGTCAGGACCATACCTAGCCCTGTGCGAGCGGTGCGGCCGCACAGGGCGCAAAGGCTTAAGTGGCGCATTTCAGCTGTCTGCCGTTGCCTGCTGCCACCACTTTTTCTTCACTCAGTGGCGGCAGGCAATGGCAGACAGCTAAAATGCACCCCTTTTCGTGGCACTCTAAGCAGGTCTAGACTCTCCCTCCTCTGATGCAACGTCTGAGCAAGGAGGGACAGATCTGCTTAGAATGCCAGCAGCTGCACATCGGGTGTGCCTCTTCTCTCCCGCCGCCATCCAGAAAGTGGCTGGATGGAGGTGCGGGGGGGAGGGGGGGACGCGCACCCGATGTTTATGTCGCACAGGGCGTGATTCATGCTTGGTACGGCCCTGCTCACAGTTGATAAGTCCATGACATCCGTCAAAGCAGCTGATGTTTTCTCTATTGTTGCAAAATGCAAATCTAGTGGCCCCACAACTTTCATAGCCTTCTGTGTGAATGGGTGTGAGACCCTCTTCTTCTGTTTGTCCATTAGTTAGCTCTCAACCTCTTCCTCATACCTCCATGCATCGAAGGGGCACCAAATGGACAGGAAGTGCCCCTTTGGACACATCCATGGGCATACGCCCGCAACCGTGTCCCACAGTGGGACTCAAGATTTTATCGCCATTGAAAACACATTGGCGCTAACGGCAAGTCAGCAGTTGCAGGAGCCAATCCAAATTGGTGATAATAGAAACAGAATAAGCAGCACTCGCCCCTAGCGCAGCTATTCTAATTCTTTTCAACTAATTCATCATATCTGTTGTTCAATACAATAATTGTGGTGCCTTAGTCCTAAGGCAGACAATCTGGAGGCTCCAAGCTTGCCCCATCTGTCTCCAATTCTCTGCCATAAAAAGGAGCTCACTCAACTCAAACAGGAATTGGCTGCAATTAAAGATGCTTCCAGAACTATTAACCATCCTGACATTTTGACATCACTGCCAAAGAGAACAAAACAGCCCAGGAATAGGCATGTTACAGTGGGCTCAGGTAGATTGTGACCTGTGACACATAGGCATCCTCCCTCCCAATTGTTCCTCTTTGCTCTTCTGGAACACTATGATGATCATGACATGAAATCTGAGGTAGAACCTGAGATGAAGAGTCATTCACTGCAAAAGATATTCCAAAAGCACTGATAATCAATCCATGCTGCTAGGTGACTCCATTATCAGAGACATTAACTTGGAGACACAGTCCAAGGGTCCCAACAAGGTGAAATGCTTTCCAGGATGGTCAGTTAGCAGGAATACAAACCAAATACTGGGTGTAATTAGAAAAGAAAGTTAAGTATAATCCTCCTGGGGAGAAATGACTTGACTAGAAATTAGATTCTACCTGTTCTTCCAGTTATCGACCTATCGCTCTCCGCTTTGCTTCAAAACTACTTGAACAAGCAGTTCATCACCGCTATCTTGACCTTCTTTCTTCTCAAGACCTTCTCGACCAACTGCAATCTGGCTTTCGTTCTCTACGTTCCACAGAAACTGCTCTTGCCAAAGTCTCCAGCAACTTATTCCTCGTCAAATCCAAAATCCTCTACTCGATTCTCATTCTTCTTGACCTTTCTGCTGCCTTTGACACTGTTGATCACCACCTTTTCCTCGATACCCTGTCCTTGCTTGGATTTAGGGGCTCTGTTCTGTCCTGGTTTTCTTCTAATCTCTCCCATTGCACTTGTAATGTATGCTCTAGTGGTTCCTTCTCTACTGCCATCCTGCTTTCAGTTGGTGTACCTCGGGGCTCTGTCTTGGGACCTCTCTTTTTCTCTCTCTTCACTTAGTCCCTTGGTGCACTTATTTCCTCCAATGATTTTCAGTACCATCTTTATGCTGTTGACTCTCAGATCTAATGTTCTGTGCCTGAAATCTTTATAGGAATCCAGGCCCGGATCTCTTCCTCTTTATCCGACATTGCTGCCTGGATATCTCACCGCCATTTAAAACTGAACATAGCCAAAACTGAGCTCCATATCTTTCCCACTAAGCCCACCTCCCCCCTTTCTCCCTTCTCTATTTCTGTGGATAACACTAAACTTCTCCGTTTCCTCAGCTTGTAACCATGGGTTCGTTCATCTTCTAGAGCTTTGTCATAACGCCTACTTGTAGATATTTTATGTAAATAGTTCACCCATGTTATCCAAGTTTGTACACCTGTTCTCTGTAAAACCGAACAGCCTGTTGTTCTGGTCTTTTTGTTTAATGTAAACCGCGCTGATGTCGAATAGTGCGGTATATAAGAACTTGTAATAAATAATAAATAAAATAAATCTTTGATTCTACTCTCTCTTCCTCTGCACACATGCAATAGATAGCTAAAACCTATTGTTTCTTTCTCTATAACACTGGCAACATTCATCCCTTCCTTTCGACACACACTACTAAGATGCTTATCCACTCTTTAGTCATCTCCCGTCTAGACTATTGCAACCTCCTCCTTGCTGGTCTCCCTCTGAATCATCTCTCCCCCCTTCAATCTGTTCAAAATTCAGATGCGCAACTAATCTGCCAGCCTTAATATGCTCATATAATCCCTCTTCTCAAGTCGCTTCACTGGCTTCCTATTTGTTTCTGTATCCAGTTCAAACTTCTTCTGCTGACCTACAAGTGTATTCATGCTGCTGCTGCTGCTCCTCAGGTGTGGAGGAGTAGCTTAATGGTTAGAGGACTGGCTTGGTAACCAAGCAACCAGGGTTTGATTCCCACTAGCACTCCTTGTGGCCTTGGGCAAGTCACTTAACCCTCCATTGCCTCAGAAGAAAGTCCTGGCAATCTACTTCTGGTCACACTGCCAAGAAAACCCAGGTGCTCTTCTGGGTCACCAGGAGTCAGCACTGATTTCAAGGCACATGTTGCATTCTGCTGCTCCTCACTACCTTATCTCTCCCTACACCCCTTCTTGGGAACTCTGCTCTTCTGACAGATCCCTTCTATCTGTGCCCTTCTCTTCTACTGCCAATTCCAGACTTCAATCCTTCCACCTTGCTGATCCTTATGCCTGGAACAAATTACCTGAGTCTGCACGTCAGGCTTCATCTCTGGCCCTTTTCAAATCCAGGCTGAAAACTCACCTCTTTGGATCCTGATCTGCTTAGTCTCCTATGTGTTTCCTTACCATTCCCTTAGATGTATCCTTGTCCTCAGCTATTGTTTGTCTTGACTAGATTGTAAGCTCTGATGAGCAGGGACCATCTTTTACATGGATCTGTACAGTGATGTGAACGCTTTGCAGTGCTATAGAAATGAATCCTAAGTAGTAGAAACAGCAGTCTTGTAGCATAAAGAGATTTACGAAAGCTGGGAGAGGGTCTGAAGTCCATAATAAGGGCTATAGTTTTTCAGAAGTACTACTCGCCTCTGGAAAGGAAGTGGAAAGGTTACATCATACAGACAACTTCTTTAAGTGGCTCAAAATCTGATGTCAACAAGAAGGTTTTAGATACATTAGAGGTTGGGAAAATATATGGATAAACAAAATGTTATGCTGTAATGATGGCCTGCATCTTTCTGTGGCAGGAAAAAGGATCCTAAGGGAGAAATTCAGACAATATATTGCTAGGCATTTAAACTAGAGGATGGTGGTGATTAATGGAATCAGACGAGTCTGGGATGTCACCTTCAGCAAGAGCAAAACAAGAGTGTGGAAAACAACAAAATAAACCAGCTTAGCTACTTAACGTTCAGCAACAAGGCAGAAGAAGGTAATAGGAAAGAGGCTATAAAGATGATGACAGAACCAACAAGAAATAACTGGAAAGCAATGAGCACAAAAGTTTGCAGTCTAAGTAACACGGTTCCAGATCTACAAGCCCTAATGGCAGAAGCAGACATAGATATTGTTGCTATTACAGAGACATGATTTAGTTAGTCCCATGAATGGGACACGACTATACCAGGCTATAATCTCTGTAGGAGAGAGAGACAGAGATGGCTGAAAAGGTGGAGGAGTAGCCTTGTATGTGGAAACCAGTATTAAAACAGCTGTAATGGGGGTGGGGCTTGGAGAAATAAAGGAGCAATGTGGATCATCTTGAAAAGAGAAGATGGAACTTCTGTTCACAAGTGTTACTACAGACCTCCAGCTCAATCAGAGAAACTTGACAAAGACCCGAACATGGATATTGAAAAACGGGGAATGAAAGTGGAGGTGTTGCTGGGAGATTTCAACCTGCCAGATGTGGATTAGAATATTCCCTCTGTAAAATCAGAAAGAAGTAGAGAGACCTTGGATGCTTTTCAAGGTAATGGTGAAGGAACCCATGAGTGAAGGGACAACATTGCATCTACTGAAGTAAGTGTGTCTATCTTGGTGGGTGCCCACTTGAGAATCAGTGCTAAAGGTCAAGGCAGAGATCAGTCACAGCAGACTCAAAGTACTAGATTTCAAAAAGGGGAAGTACCTGAAGGAAGAGCTGATTGGATGGGAAGAGATAAATGAAGTGGAAAGGCAGTGGGTCAAACTGAAAAGAGCTATAAAAATGGCCACATATCTTTATGTAAGGGAAATGAATTAAAGCAAGAGGAAAGGGAGACTGAGATGGCTCTCCAAGGAGTGGCTAAAAAAATAAAGGCAAAAAAGATAACATTTACAAAATATAGAAGATCACAAGGAGAGGGACACAAAAAAGAATATCAGATAAAGCTCAAAGAGGCAAAGAAAGGAAAGGATAGCAAAATGGTGGGCAGAAGAAAAAAATAGCTAAAGATATAAAGTGAGATGATACAACTTTTTTCAGATATGTCAGGGAGTGGAGAAAGGCTAGAGGTAGAATTGTAAGATAGAAAGATGTTGAGGGCTGCTGTGTAGCGTGATGAGGAAAAAGTGGAAATGCTAAGCAAATACGTTTGTTCTATCTTCACAGAAGAAAATCTAGGAGTAGGATCAGAACTGGCTGACAAAGGTTTATATGGGAATGGAGTAGATACCATACTAGGCATGGAAGAAGCTGTTTATGAACAACTTGAAAAACTGAAGGTGGACAAAAACATAGGCCAGATGTGATACATGCCAGGAAACTGAGGGAGCTCAGACTGGTTCTGGCCGATCCTCTTAAGGATGTGTTTAATAGATCTTTAGAGACAGGAGAGTATCTATGGGATTGGAGAAAGGACTGATGTGATCCCTCTTCACAAATGTGTAGCAGAGAAGAGGTGGGAAACTGCAGGCTGTTAGGCCTTACCTCAGTGGCTGGAAAAGTAATGTACATGCTGTTTAAAAGAAAGGATAGTGAACTTTCTACATTCAAATGGTTGCAAGATTCAATGCAATGCGGTTTTATTTATTTATTTAACCAGTTTTATATATTGTTTCATATTATACAGTCAAAGCGGTTACAATTAACATTGAGCCATAACAATTACCTCTCAACAATTAGATGATAACATGATGAATGAGAAACCGGAAACTAGGGAGGGGTAGAACTAGTGGTTACGGAGGGCAAGAACTGTATAAGCAGAAAGGGGGGGTGGGGGGGAGAGTTATTTGCCACTGTCTGAGTTACTTTGTCAATCAATGAATAGGTTTGTGTTTAGGGGTTTTTTGTAGCGCAGGTTCAGTGATGGAAGAACGCAAGTGTTCAGGGAGTGAGTTCCAGATGTTGGGTGCGAAGACGGAGACGATTCTATTGCATGTTTGCTGGTTGCTTTTGGTTTTTATAGCTGGGGTAAGAAGGAGATTCTGATTGGTAAAACTTGAGGTCACAAAGATCTACCAAAGGCAGATCATGCTAGATGAATCTGATTTCCTTGACTGGGTAATAAGCGAACTGGATTAGGGGTATGTGCTGGATGTAATCTACTTGGACTTCATCAAAGCCTTTGATGCTGTTCCTCACAGAAGGCTCATGAAAAAACTGAGGTTAGGACCGAGGTGGTGAATTGGACTGGAAATTGGTTGATGGACAGATGACAGAGGTTGGTGGTAAATGGCATTTGCTTAGAAGAAAGAAAGGTGCGCAGTAGGGTGCCTCAAAGATTGGGGCCAATTCTGTCCAATATCTTTGTGAATGATATTGCCGAAGAATTGGAAAGAAAAGTTTTGCCTTTTTGTGAATGAGACAAAAATTTGGAACAGAGTGGACACTTTGAGAGAGTTGAGAACCTGAGAAATGATCCACGAAAATGAAAAGAATGGTCTAATGCTTGGCAGTTAAGATTTAATGCAAAGAAGTGCAAAGTGATGCACTTGGGATGCAGAAATCCTAAAGAGCATTATGTGATAGAGGGTGAGAAGATGATGGGCATGGGCCAGGAGAGAGATCTCAGGGTGATAGTGTCTGAGGATCTCAAGGTGGTGAGACAGTGTGACAAGGCTGTGGCCAAAGCCAGAAGAATGCTAGGCTGCATAGAGAAGGGGCATAACCAGCCGAAAGGAGGAGGTGATAATGCCCCTGTATAGTTTGTTGGTGAGGCCTCACTTGGAGTACTGTGTTCACTTTTGAAGGCTGTATATTGCTAAGGATAGACTTGAAGCCATTCAGAGCGCAGCAACCTAAATGGTATGGTTTCTGTTGTATGAGAAGAGACTTGAAGACCTGAATATGTATACTCTAGAGGAAGGAGGGCTAGGGGAGAGATAATACAGGCCTTTAAGTACTTGAAAGGTGTTAATGAACAAACAAACCTCTTTCAAAGACGCGGAAGCTGTAAAACCTAGCGGACATAAAATGAAGCTACAAGGAGATAAACTTAAAAGCAAGATCAGGAAGTACTTTTTCTTGGAAAGAGTGGTAGATGCCTGGAATGCCCCCCTACTGGAGGTGGTGGGGACAAAAATAGTGACTGAATTTAAAAAAAGCATGAGAAAAACACAGAGGATCTGTATACAGCAATCCTGCTCAAAGCAAAATGCAAATTACTTTTGCACTTTAAAGAAGGAACCGAGCAGGGGTAACCTGCAGGGAGTGGCAGTTACAACCCAAAGTAAAAGCACCTGGTCTTCATCTGACGGAGTTTACTATGTTACAATTTTAACCTACATGAGAGGGTTTCCTAGGATATATGCCTGCCACTACAGGGGAAGTACCTTGAACCAGCTAACACAGCTAAAGGCCTTCAGAATGCCACAGTGAGGTATCAAGAGATTATGCAGAGATCTGTTGATAACTGAAATGAGTACCTATTTCAACAAGAAGTTGCTACCAGCCTCTTAAACGGCTGAAAGTGTTGAATTGATCCCCATTGGATCCCAATAAAATTGGAGATATTTTTTTGCAATAACTTGGAATGGAGTGACTGATTTGACTGAGCTCTACAGTGCATCCAAGAGTGACTTTTATGTAATATCATTGCTGGTCTACCATATCAAATACCTGCCTGGTAGTCACCTAGCTCTGACCTTTCAGAACCCCAGACCGAAAAATCTTAAAATTTCTTTGTGTGCAAATAGGAATCTGCTTGAGGTAACCTCCCCAGACCAGACTCTGTTAAGCTCCTCTTCTCTGGTGAGCCCAGCAGGCTTTTAAGGTACAGCCCTCTCTGCCCTGGGTGACCTAGCTGACCAGCAAGGAGGTTAGTCTAGCTCTATTACCAAACCAACTTGTAGGGTCAGATCAGGAACACAGAACAATGTGCCCAACATGATGGGAAAATGCTTTGCTATCTTTCTGCTATATTTTCTTGGTCTTTGACGAAATTTTTTGGTACCTGAGGATCTTTTCTTTTTCCACATGATGTACAGAATAATCACTTGGCATTGACACTTCTATTATCAATATTGTTCATGCTTTTTTTTTCCTTTACCACCGTCTTGACTTGGAATGGGAATGTTCCAGGTGACCATAACCTCTTCATTCTCCATGGTTACATAAGAACATAAGATATGCCATACTGGGTCAGACCAAGGTCCATCAAGCCCAGTATTCTGTTTCCAACAGTGGCCAATCTAGGTCATACGTACCTAGCAGTTTCCCCAAGGGACACAGGTTCCACAATGCTTGTATTGGTTCAAGCATTGATATCCTGGGTCCCTTCTTAATAATGGTTTATGGACCTTTCCTCCAGGAACTTGTCCACACCTTTTTTAAACCCAGCTACACTAACAGCCTTTACTACAGCCTTTACTCTCTCAGGGTTGTGATCCCAATGCTTTTCTGGTACGGCAGTGTTTAGCTTTTGCACAATTTGTAGTGGATGAGACATGCCATCTTACTGCGTCTTTCTGTATAAACGTTTTCTCTCATGAGGGATTGTTAAATGCCTTCTGAACATCCATTACCCTATAGGAGTTATTGTAGAAGCCTTATTGCAATTTCCATGCAGAAAATCCTGTATTTGCAGATGAAAGTGGCATTCACGTGTAAATGGTGATTTTAGAAAAGGGCTAAATTTACACATAGATGCCCGGAATATATAGAAATCACAAAGGGGCATGGTTAGGGCAATGGTCTGGGCTGGTAAAAAAATCTACTTGTATATTCCGGATGTCATGTAGGAAATGTACGTGTATGACCAAAATTGTCCACATAGGGATGTTCAGCTGCTTCCTGCTACATATAGATTTTTACAAAGTGATTGTTTAGGTCGGCCCTTTACAAGAGTTTAAGGGGATTACAGAATTACCAAATTACCCAGTTCCAGAATGAGATTTTTTGCCACTTCTTGTTTTAGATTTTCATTCCCATGCAGTATGGTACTTGTAGTCCCTGATTTTACCCATTGGAATCAGTGCTGCAGGCCCCATAATGCATCAGGATGAGATTGTCAGAAATCCAGGACTGGCTTAAAATCTCACTCCTTGAACTGGGTAACATGGCAACTCTGGGATTATCCTCTTTAATTTGCTATGGTTTATTTCTCTCTCCAAACTGTAATGAATTAAAGATAGCAGCCTCTATAGTTGATTGGTGGCTTTTATACATGTAGGATTGCAAAATACCAACTTACATGTGTAACTGTACATGTAAGTTGCCAAGTTGCCTATGTTGATTTTTCCCATGTGTAGATTTGTAAAATCAGTTCTACAAAGATGATCCACTCCCATGGTCCAATTCTTCATTAAAAATTTGTCATTTCACCTCTGGATCTCAGATTCAGCCAGCGTACTTTTACAAAAAATGGCTGTGGCGTTTTTATGCTTACTCTTCCTGATGACATCATTTTTTAAAGGAATAGCGACCTATCAAATTAACGTGTACCAATCGATTTGTTGATTCAGACCATTAGGTGCCGTGACGTGGATCATTCTCAGATAAGTGAACACGTTTAAACCCTGTTGTGTCGGTTGAAGGCATTTTTTAAGTATGTAATTTCTATAAGAAAGATGAAGTAGAGAGTCTGATAATTAAATAAATTAAAAAAGACTGAATGGAAATATTTCTAGACTGTTTTTTTTTTAGACTAGTTTGGATTTGATGGTCCAACAAAAAAATTATTGTTTTGTATATTGGTGCTGGATGAAGTTTTCTGCATTTGAATTTACTTTCTATTTTTTGAAAACTATCCTTTTAGGTTTATAGCCTCTTTTACCTTACCATTGCACCATGCTGACAATTGTTTGGTCTTCCTTTGACCTTTTTTATATATAGAATATTGGTGTTTTATACTTCCAGAATGGCATTTTTAAAAAGTGTCAATGCCTCAGGCAAACCTTCAAGCTTTGCAATTGTTCTTTTGATTTATTTATTTTATTGCCTAGTTAGAGGTCCAGCAGTGGGATGGGGACTATGTGCATCTTAGGGGTATGTTTACTAAACAGCGCTAATGTCGCAGCGGTGACGTTATTGCGCGATAATGTCTCCGGCAGCGTTAAGGCGCACAGAGAAACATAGAAACATAGAAATATGACGACAGAAAAAGACTACATGGCCTATCTAGTCTGTCCTTCCATATCAACAACTACAACAGTCCCCTTTTTACCTTTAGAGATCCTCTGTGTTTGTCCCATGCTTTTCTAAATTCAGATACTGTCCTCATCTCTACCACCTCCACTGGGAGACAATTCCACGGATCCACTACTCTTTCCGTAAAGAAATATTTCTGCATATCACTCCTGAATCTATCCCCCTTCACCCTCATCCCATGTCCCCTCGTAGCAGAACTTGCTTTCAATTGAAAGAGGCTCTCTCCCTGAACATTTATGCCACGGAGGTATTTAAACATCTCAATCATATCACCTCTATCCTGCCTTTCCTCTAAGGTGTGCATATAAAGATCCCTAAGCCTGTCCTCCATATGCTTTATAATGAAGACCACTTATCCATTTTAGTAGCCACCCTCTGCACCCACTCCATCCTGTTCACATCCTTTTGAAGGTGCGGTCTCCAGAATCGCACACTATACTCCAAATGAGGTCGCACCAAAGACTTATACAAAGGCATCACCTCCTTTTTTCTGCTAGCCATTCCTCTCCGTATGCACCCAAGCATCCTTCTAGCTTTTGCCGTCACCTTTTCTACCTGTTTAGCTACTTTAAGTGGAGGAGTAGCCTAGTGGTTAGAACACTGGCGTAGTAACCAAGCAACCAGAGTTCAATTCCCACTAGCACTCCTTGTGGCCTTGGGCAAGTCACTTAACCCTCCATTGCCTTGGAAGAAAGGCCTGGCAATCTACTTCCAGTGACACTGCCAAGAAAACCCAGGAGCTTCTGGGTCACCAGGCGTCAGGACTGACTCAAAGGCACACATTGCATTGCAGCTACTTTAAGATCAGCAGACACAGCCATGCCTAGGTCCCGCTCTTCTTTAGTGGACAAAAGTACTTCAACCCCTATACTATATCACTCCCTTGGATTGCTGCAGCCCAAATGCATGACCTTACATTTTTGAATATTAAATCCCAGCTGCCAAATTCTAGACCATTCTTCAAGCATAGCTAGATCCCTCCTCATGTTATCTACACCTTCCTGGGTATCTACTCTATTGCAGATTTTGGTCTCATCCGCAAAGAGGCAAACCTTACCCAACAGCCCTTCCGCTCTATCACTAACAAAGATGTTAAAAAGAATCGGATGAAGGACAGATCCCGGGGGCACACCACTGGTAACATCCTTCTCCTCAGCGTGAGCTCCATTTACCTGTACTCTTTGTCGCCTCCCACCCAACCAATTTCTAACCCAAGCAGTAACTTTAGGGTCCATCCCTAGGGTGCTCAGTTTGTTTATAAGTCGCCTGTGAGGAATAGTGTCAAAGGCTTTACTGAAATCTACATACACCACATCTAGGACTCTCCCTCGGTCCAACTCCCTGTTCACCCAGTCAAAGAAATCAATCAGATTTGTCTGACAAGACCTGCCTCTGGTGAATCTATGCTGCCTTGGATCCTGTAATCCGCTGGACTCCAGAAACCTCACTATTTTCTCTTTCAGCAGCATTTCGAATAATTTACTCACCACTGAAGTTAAACTAACCAGCCTGTAGTTTTCAACCACATCCTTACTTCCGCTTTTGTGTAAAGGCACCGCATGAGCCTCTCTCCAGTCCTTTGGCACCACCTCTGACTCCAACGAGGCATCGGAGTAAGTCTCCAACGAGGGTGGAGTACGTCTCTCCAGAGGGCGGAGAGAAGGGGTCAATGAGCGGAGAGTGGGCGGGGAGAGGCTCCAGGCACACTAACACTGTGAAAAGAAGGTCTGAATATTAACGCCAGTGAAAACGTCATGTTAGAGACACATTTGCAGGAGAGAGAAACCATTTCAGTCAGCAATGTACAGCAAAGGCAGGGAGACCAAGAAAAATGATAGTAGTGATACATGTACAGCAACAGCATAGTGCCCAAGTACGAAAGGGCACGACGGTGAGGCTGCAAATGGGGTACATGGGGCTGAAGGCAGGAAATGCAGTGGGGAAGCTGGGGCACAGGGTGGACTAGGCAGATGCCTAGGTGGCACATAGGAACGCAGAAACTGAAAATCAGCAAGACAGCAACTGACCAAGGTCAAACATGCCTATGAGCATGTGTCCTACAGTGTACCAGGGGACAGTACCCAGAGGTATCCCAAAGGGCACATAACATGGACAGGTGGTGCCGGGGGAAGCACGGATGTCTATCTAGGCACCCCTACCCCAGATCCCACACCACCCTACCGGCACACTGGATGGCCTGGTACTGCGCCCCACCAGCATAAGGGCATGTCAGCATGGTGGCGGAGGGGGGCTGGTGGTTGAGGGGGCAGTGGCACCTGCCCACAGCACACCAAGGCCAAGCCCTGTTCAGGTGGGTGGTGTGCAGTGCAACAGACAAGGGCTGTCTGAACAGTAATGGTATCCCCAGGGAATGATCTACCTCTGTGGCAACAGTTTGGTGCAGTACACACAGCCAGTGTGTTCGGGGCAGAAGGTCACAGGTTCAAGTCCCAGCTGTGGCTTCTGCAGTCAATGTCCCTATATTTTACCCTACAGCGCACATACACCATAAACATGTGCAGTCCCTAAAGCAGAGGTTCCCAACTGCAGTTCTAGAGGGCCAAACACCATTCAGGAGTTCATGCTGTCCTTAATAAATATGCATGAGATGCATTGCTATGCAGTGCCCCCATTGAATGCAAATGTATCTCATGCATATTCATTAGGGATAACCTGAAAACCTGAATGGTGTTTAGCCCTCCAGGACCGAAGTTGGAAACCACTGCCCTAGAGTATCGGCCAACAGGGGCACAAAAACCACACCCACAGGCTCCACTATCCAAAGCCTCATGGAGAGTCAGGCTGTTGGGCCCTGCGTGAAACAGCAGCTACCGATACTAGCACCTGCATACCTTAGCAATGCCTGCATTGTGCCCAGGACTGGTGTGGCGGCCAGGGCTGCCAACCACCGCTATCTTTGCATAATAGGTGTGGGAGTGTGTGTATGTCTATCCAGAGTTTTGTGGCTGCCTATACCTTACTGAGCCCACAATGCTTGCACTGTTTCCAGTGTTAGCCTGCCAATGTGCATAATGAGGAGCAAGGTACTGTGGGTATGGCCCGGACACGGCGGTCTGGGCAGGATGCATCTGCACAGGGCATAGGGCAATGGCTGGGACATTGTAGTGCCTGACTACCACCTGCACGGACAGAGTGGCCACAGCATGTCATGCTGGAAGGTCACTCTCACCCTGACTGAGTAGTGACCATGGCATGGCTAGGTTCCCCCATAGTGCTATACAGTGTTTTTCTCAAGTGATATTTATGAGTCCCCTTTTTTGGGGCCCAATCACTGATGTACTTGTTTGGTGTGTGTGTTTACATCCCACTTTTGTAGGCACACAGTTCCTCCAGGAACATGCACTATGTACTAGCTAGCAGACTGTCTGCAGTTAGCATGTCTATGGCTGGAACAGGGTGGAGACTGACTGAGCCCTCTGCTGGTGGATGTGAGATTGTGGTGGGGAGCAGCTGAGCTTTTCTAGGCCGGCCTACTGCCTGTCTGCTAGTGCCCTATGAAATATGTACAGATCTGTATTGACTACCCTGGAGGGTGCCTATTCCCCAGCAGGACTGGGGTGGTGGTCCCCTCTACTGTCTCCGATGTTGAGTGTGGATCTGTTGGTGGGAGATCCTGTCCCCCACCCTAACCCAGAGAGAGGGTGGGTTGGGTGGTGCTACATAATCCACTTTTGGGTCCACACAACACCCTTCTCTTATAACATGTGACCATGGCAACCACACAGAATATGCACTATTCTGGGTGCATCATAGTTCACAAGGGCTAGATATGATTTGGAAATACAGATGGACACAGGTGTATTATAGGTGTGTCTGCAAGGACTACCTGTCACACACTGGCACTGATGAGGACCTGCAGTACAGCCTATCTCAGGCAAGCCAGGTGCTGTGGACCTGGTTTTGGGCGCCCCACCTCACCCTCAGGGTGAGCACAAGAACCCATAATGTTATGGTCTTTAGCTACTCTTTGCCAGTAACACACACGGTCAGTTCCCCCTACCAGGCAGAGGTGCTGTGGAGGCGCATACCCCATCTTGTAATCAGATGTAGACTGCTGATCTGCATGTGCAGTGCATCATGGGTACAGGTGAGTATACCCTATCCTGGTAACCACAGCAGTTTGTGCAGTGACCTGCAGTCTTTCTGTAGCCAGCCAGCGCTGTGTTAGAAGCTGTAGCCCACTGGTTGCTACAATGACTGTGGAGGCAGAAGTCATGGGTTCAGTCCCACAGTTGTGTTCTTTATTAAGGCTCTCTGAGGGGTTTCCTTTTAATTTATATCAGTGCTGCCAGCAAAACCACCCTCACACCGCCTTACCCTTAAGGTGCCTCATAAGGTGCCCTATAAAGCACCCTATAGGGCACATTATAAGGTGCCTTGGCAGACAGGGCACTTTATAAAGTGCCCTATAGGGCGCCTTATGAGGCACGTTAGGTTATGGCACTGTGAGGGTGTTTTTGCTGGCAGCACTGATTCAAATTAAAAGGAAATCCCTCAGACATCCTTATTAAATACCACCACTGTGGGACTGAACCCATGCCCTCTACCTCCACAGTCATTGTCATAACCAGTGGGCTACATCTCTATAGCTTCTAGCACAGCGCTGGCATGGACTTAAGGTTACCGTGCATTAATGAGCCAAGGCGCCCTCTATCGGGCGATACAGATTCTTGCTACCTTGCCGCCCGAATGCCCACTACCAATGTTCCCTCTAATTTTCTGTAGGCTGTGTGCGCATAAAATATCAGCTGTGCAGCTTTTGAAGGAAGGTTAAATTTGTGTGCACCACATAATGACACTCGGAGTTATATACTTTAAAATTTGACTACACGTCAGAATACAGTATGTACACTACATTGATTTTAATCAAATTAAATGAAAATAGACAATTACTAAATGAAGTGGAAAATTTCTAGCAATTACAATCACAACTTTTAAATTTTAAGACATCTGTGTTTTTTTCTATCAGAATCAGAACCATAATTTTTGTGCGCTCTGTTGTAAAGTATGTGCGCTCGCTCGGTGAGGTGTGTGTGCGCGCACATGCGCACAGCTTAGAGGGAACAGTGCCCACTACCTTATATGGCATTCTTCACATTAACGCTGCAACTAGTGCCGGTAACATTAAGACGGTTTAGTAAACATCCCCCTTAATGTTGTTGAGCTGTCAGTTTATTACAAAGTGGGACTGCTAAATCCAATTTAAACTCCCTTTTATTTGATATATTTTAGGTAGCTAAGTCCAGGCTTATTCACTTGCTAGTGGGGTACCAAGAGCAGGGCAGTGGGAGTGGTTCACCCTAGATGCAGGCAGTAAGGGGCGGTCTCCAATCAGCAGCATGCTGCATTCAGCCATCTTTCAGCAAGTGGAGTGAGAGAGCCAGGGGAATGAAGAAGGGGAGGAAAGGAGGGATGAAAGAAGGGAGCTGGGATGAGGCTGCACAGCTCTGGTGTCTCGCTCACTTCAAAGCGGAACGCCTAGTGGTAGTCCTGAGCCTGGTGGCTGCTACTGGTAAAGCTGATACCGGCACTGGGACAGACTCAGGGGATCCCACTGGCTCAGCCTTAGCTGCAGGCAAGAGCTTTTCTTACTGTTTAACCATCTGCCTGATAGGAAAGTTGGCAGTGGCAGTCCTGTGCAGGGAACGGGAGGGGAGGGGGAGCGCTGCAGTAATCCAACCTCTCTAGTACTACATATTTCTGCATTTACTGAAAATAATTTTGTGGTATAGAGGAGGAGGGTGTTAAAAAAAAGATCCACTCTGGGTGCCAAATACTGTATGCTAGGTACACCATCACTTGCTGATATGAATCTCTGGATTTTTTTTTAAATATTTTATCTTTAAGCAGTTTTACAATAACAATCAAGTAAACATACAGAAAAGTCCCATATGGAATGAACCCCCCCCCAATAATTCAAAAAAGGAAAAAGTACAGATTTAAAGTCCAAGAAGAATACTAGTCCACAAAACTGGAGGGGATCCAATCCCAAATTTCAAGGAAAAATCAAAGTAACAAAGAAAACAAGAGAATGAGGACTTCGAACAGCAGAAATATGTATCAATAATCATGGGTACATAAGCTAACATCATTAAACAGAGCTCGATAAAGCACATTGGGCTGATACAAAGGAGACTGAATGAGTAGGATCCGTAAATACGTATCTGGCAGACTTATATTTTATAACACATCTGCAGGGAAATTTCAGAAAAAACAGGACACTGAGCTGAAGAACCCCAGGCTCCTTCTTCCTTTTCTGGGTTTCCTTTGAAACATCAGGGTGCATCCTAACTTTATGATTCAAAAACAAATCATTTCTATGTCGGAAAAAGAGCCACATGAGCCAGTCCCGATCTAAAGGTAACGCAAAGTCACAATCAAAGTTGCAGAACTCACCATTCGGAGCCAGAAGCTTCTAACACAGCAGAAATATCCAAAACATCCATTACCACAGCCTGATTCTGAGACTGTTCCTGCCAAATTTTACCCAGAGGAAGACAATATATTTTAGAAATAGGTGGAACGGCATCAGGAGATACTTTCAATATCTCTACCAAATACCTCTAACATATCTTGAGGTGAGGTCAGAGATGCCTTTGGGAAGTTAATTATCCTTAAATTAGCCTGCCTAATAACATTTTCCAAAGACTCAACTTTCCTATGTAAAAGGATATTATCCTTTACCAAAAGCTTCTCCATCCCAGAAATCTTGCTGATCCATTCTTTAAAAATGGGAACTTGCTGCTGCTTAAACCCCTGAACTTCTCCCGCTGTCTTCATGAACCAATTCTCAACAGAGGAAACTTTACTGGAAAGAACTTCCAGGATCGGAGACATAGCCTGGCCCAAGTTGGCAATCGCCTGCCAAATAGTCTCTAAGGAAAAGACCTCAGGTCCTTTCAAGTAAAATGCAGCCAGGGGCAATGGAGCCCCCAGCTGCCCTGAAGGGCACTTGTCATTCCGCTGCTCAGATTAGAGAGTAGAGAAGGACGTCTCAGCTGCACTTTCCAACGGACTCAGTATCTGTTTCTGTGACTCTTCAATCGGATTGACAGCCATATCTTCTTCCAACACTGTGGCTCCCAAACCTCCACCATCGGCTCCTCATCAAGTCGGAACACCGATCACCACCTTGGAACTCGATGTGCCAGAATGGCCGGAAGGCACAAGGGAAGCCTGTGGCTGTGAGTAGCTCCAGGCTCAAGGAGGTCTCTGAGCCTGAGGGAAGACTGGAGCTCCCAGCGATGGAAAGCAGCCACAGCAGGCTGGGATCAGAGCTTAAAGCCTGCATGTCCAGGTGCTGAAGAGGAAAAATAAAAGCAACAGCCGGGGTAAGTTCAGGCTTTAAGGGAGTCCCCTTGTATTTCCCCTTGTGTTTCCCCTTAGGTTGGAGCAAACAACATGCTCAACAGTGCACATCCGCCATCTTGGAAACCTCCAAATCTCTGACTTTTGTTGTGAAACGTTTCCCTCATAACCTCCTAATGGGGATAACAGTCTATGTATCACAGAGTGTGGCTGGCAGGGCTGGCCCAAGGGTTTCTGCTGCCCCCGTCAGCCCAACCCAGTCATGCCGCTGCCCCCACTGCCACCATTCAACTGGCATGGCAGCATCAGCCTGTGGCAGGCCATGTGCTTTGGCACACATGGCCTGCCACTTCTGAGCCCCGCAACACAACTACCTATTGGAAGGGGGTCAGAAGCGGCAGGTCATGTGTGCCGAAGCACATGGCCTGCCACAGGTGGCCGCCTAGCCTGTCTAGTGGACAGGCTGGCTCTAGTGCCTAGGATGGGTGGAAAATGGGAAGAGATGGTGAGAAATATCAAGCAGCACTTTCCCCAGCATCACTACTTTATAGAGACAGTTTCCTTCTCATAGCAAAACAATTCCCTTTTGCAAATTCTTTTTCTCAAACTTTATTTCATCTAGCAAACACTTCAACCTTCTATACACACATAATTAATTTAGGACCGCTTTTATTAAACCACACTAACCAGTTAGAGCATGGTTTACTGCAGGGGTAGCCAACTCCGGTCCTAGTGCACCACAATCCAGCCTGGTTTTCAGGATGTCCCTAATGAATATGCATGAGATATATTTGCATACCATGGGAAGCAGTGGATGCAAGTATACCTCATGAATATTCATTAGAGACATCCTGACAACCAGGCTGGATCGTGGTGCACTAGGACCGGAGTTGGCCACCCCTGGTTTAGAGTGTGGTACCTGGCTACTATGAGCGCTAACACATTTGCACACCAGCTGCCATCTGCCAAAATGCACATTGACTGGCAATCGTGTGCTGCTGTGCAAAGCGGGTGGGTTAGGGGCGGAGAGTGAGAATGGCAATCACAGTTAGCGTGGCACATAGCACAATTTCACCTAACCACGCCTCGATGGAATTGTTAGTTGAACCCGCATTGTTATGCCATGCATTAGCTGTCAGGAACAAGCGGATTGTGTCACGAGAGCTAATGTTGAGGCTTTGCATTAATGTACATTTGTTTTGCATGTTATGTAGAAAACCTTAGTGGGTTTTAGTAAAAGGAGCCCTTAACCCGCTAATTTTCTTCTCTTCCAAGCTCTAAACCCTGTAATTCCACAGCAAAACAATATTCACAGGATTCGTTCACCCACCAAAAAAGGCAATTTCTATCAGCCTTCCCTTTCTCTCTCACATTGATTTCATTCCTGTATAGCAGGCTTGGTTGAATGGTGGTGTTGAATAGATTTAAGAGTGACTTTACATTTCCATTTGATCTCTGAGTCATCTGTTTCAGTCCTGGGGCTGAGGAGTTATGTGAAGAGATCATTAATGTAGATATTAAAGAGGGTGGGGATCAAACTATCCCTATCTGACTCCTTGCTTCTGCCTCAAGCTGTGTCTGCACGTTCTTTATTTTTCACCTTATAGCTGACGAAGGAATACAATATGGACTTAATTACATCAGAGGTTTTTCCATCTGTTTGCAGTAGTTTGTCTGAACATAAGCATGCCAGCTTGAGGCAAATTAAGTCAATAAAACGTGCAAATATTCTTCTAAAGAGGATGCTCTTTTTACATAATTGTTATTAATCAGCGTCTGTAAAGTAAAGATATATGGTCATAGGAACTTTATTTGACTTTGTGTTTTGTTTTTTTTGCTGTTTATTAGGAACTGTAGTTCATGTTTATTAACTATACAAAATAGTTTAATAATATTGCTATTGATACTCATAGATGTTTCTTTTTTGTTTAATTTATAAAATGCCTGTATGAATAGCTCAAGGTGCTATATAAGTCAACAAATGCAATTATCACCAACACTACAGATAAATAAAACAATAACTACATCAAACATAACAACATATCAAATACCACACAAAATGCTAATAAACATGATAAACATATCATAGGTAATTTTATGAGTCGTGTAAAGTTACGCATCATCTATGCAGTGAAATCATGTATTTTCCATTACTTATGCATGCAGATGGGCCTTTTTTCTGCATACTTTAATTGTGCGCTTTTCTATAAGTACAAACATCATGGCCAGTGGTGTGAACTTTTGGTTTGGGCGTGACCAGAGGCGGAGCGTGGGCAAAAGTTATAGAATACTATAATTTATGCATGTTCTTTACAAATCTAGATGCACGCATTTACGCCTAGTCTAGGGCTTGCATAAGTGCTCGTGCCTAGGTTTGATGCGCATATCAATGATGTACATCCCCATTTTATAAGTAAAAGTAGGCGTCTGCTTTTCTTTGTAAAATAGTTGTGATTTACGTGCATTTGAGTGCACATTAATCTAAGCATTTTTTAAAAACGTACCCTCACGGGGGAAAAGTTATAAGCAATTTGAGGGTATAGAACAACTTTTATGAACTCCAGTAGATGCTTATAAAATTGCCCCAGGGGTATATATGCATGAAAGTAGGCACCCGGAAAACATAGAACCTATTTTTATGTGATATAAGTGCGGACCAGTGCTTTCCAAACATTTATTCAATATGACGCCATTTTAATGCTTAAAAATTCATGTGACCCCCAGATGATGATAAAAACAAATTAGCATATTCCTACTCCCCTTCCCTTTCTCATCTACTTCTTCCGCACTTCACTTATTCACAGCATGAAGACAGTAGTAGCAGAAGTCAGCACAGGCTCCTGTGGGTCAGTGTGTGCTCGGACCCCAGTACTTTGCAAGGTTTCCAGTCTTAACAGGAAGTGCACATGAGCGGAGGACGCAGGCTGCATGAATAGTCGCAGCTTATGCTAACTGTTGCTACTGGGCATAAATCACAGTGGAGGCACAGAGGGAGGGGGTGTAGCTCTGTTTCTGTGTTCCCATCCACTGATGATGTACTCATTTTTACTGGCATATACACCCCCCAAACTTACACTTGCCTTGGAGCAGGTGCAGAAGCTTTCAGGGGGGTGATTTTAGGAAGGCATGCATTGTCTTTGTTAAATAGGCGCAAGTGCCTTAGGCAAACCTCATCCCTTGCAGACTCCTCCCCCTCTTTGGCCCCCATTCCCGCCACCACTGCCTCTCTCTGGGACCTTCGGTGGCAGCAACGGCCTTAAAGAACCCCATGGCGCTTACCATAACAGCCCTGTAGTGCTGGTTTTTACTTCCATCCCTATCAATGCCCGATATTGACTTGCTTTTTTTATGGGGCGGAAACTGCTTCCACCTCCATACAAACAGGAAGTTGGCATTGAGTGTAAGAGGGGGCAAAAGCCAAACACCTCCGTATGCCAAAGGGTTTTTTTTAAATCTTTTACTTTCTTAACAGGTAATCACAACATTCCAACCATCCAACGATGTATTCAGTTACTTATGTTCCAACAAAACAGTTGCACATATAGGGCCCAGTTTTCGAAGGCAGTTACACAGGTAACAGCCCAAGTTACCCATGTAAATGCCTTAACTGGGATTTTCCAAAGGCACCTACATGGGTAGAACCTTTGGAAAATCCTAGTTAAGTCCCTAACGCACCCAGATGCTATCCACTTAGCATCGGGGCGTGTTTGGGTTATTCTGGGGCAGAGAGGAGGTGGGGAATGGCACTAAGCGGGTAGCAGTGATTTTCGATGCTGCCCGCTTAGTGCTGTGTGCCTTAAAGATAGATGGGGAAAACCCTCACCTATTTTTAAGGCGCTGGGGCTAAATGGGCAGCGTTGAAAATCGCTGCTACCCACTTACCCTCAGCGACTACCAGCCTTTGCGGTGTGACCTTCGCCACAGAAATGAAAATCCAGGGTTAAGAGGTCAGTGGGCAGGGCTAAGCGGCTATGTTGCTTAGCCCTGTCCAGATAAACATCGGACCCACAGTCTTTAAACACCAAATGAGACCCAATTGCCCAAGAGGCTCCTCTTTTGTTATTCCTCAAAAGCGCTTGTCATTTTTCAGTTTCTTCTACCCCATACATTCCCCTACTGTACCCAACTTGTATCCCTCTACCCCTACACACTCACCTCTCTCTCACCACTATGCCTTCTCCACTCACTCTCCTCTCATTCCACTCCTTCTGCCTGCCTATCTAGGAATTCGGATAATAAATTGGTGGTGTCCTGGAAGTTCTGCCACAAACAATGATATTCTTTCCATTCAGTCTTCCTATTGTTTTTATATAGCTGCAGTTCATTTTTTGCTACCTCACCCATTGGGAGGCGCTAGAACCACTTTCCTCCACCCAAGTGCATAGGACCACTTTGCGCACTAAGAACAACCCCATGTACAGAAATTTCCGTTTTACAAATGAGAGACCCTAACCCTCCAAACCCACCATGTTCCCCAGTTACAGCAAATCGTAAGTCAACTCTATTCTCCCATTCCCCCCCCCCCCACCACCTATTTGGCCAAGCTCCTCGAGGGCTAGTACCCAGAGATGCCTTAGTTGAATACACTCTGAAAACATATGTACTAAAGTTCCAGTAGCTCCCCTGCATTTCCCACATGTGCTATTGGACCAGAGCCGCATACAAGCACTCTTCTGTGTAAACGTTTTGTGTAAAAGTTGGAATTGGGTTTCCTGATGGGAGGCACTAGACAGGTCTATACATTGTTGAACATCAAGTTCTTTCTTCTCCAGTGGCATCCCCATATCTGTGGTCCATGCCTGCACCAAGGTTTGTACCTAGGGCTGTGACACTGCTTCCCTGCAGACTTTGTTCCACCTAGAGAGGCCATTAAACTTGGGTAGCAGAGATATCCCTATCTATCGGCCCTTTTTGCAATTCTTCCTGCAATGCCTGGTAGTAATGCCTAGCCTGCCAATAATAGAATTGATGTGACTGAGAGAAGGCCCATTTCTCCCAGGCCCCAGGAAAATTGCAAAATGTCTGGCCCTGTTCCCCTAGCAGTTGTCCTATCCTGAAACAGCCCAAGTGCTCCCATTTCCCTGCAGGGAAGTTGGGATTCTCACACAAACGCAGGTAAGATGATACTGAAACAGGCATTTCCCCTAGATTTCACCACCACCGCCATGCTTTTTTAAAGGACAGCTATAAACCCTGTCTTTCGCTCCCCCCTCCCCTTCTTGGCCCTTTAGACCTTGCATTAGATTAACAAACTTGTATGCTGCATATAGCTCATCCAGCAGGTCCTCGGGATATACTGGACACTCCCCATGCGCAGTTCATGCATCCAGTAAAGCACAGCTGTACCATTGTACTGCATAGTCCTGTTTTAGGGGCATTTACACGGTTTACGGGTCTGTAAACCATGTAAATGCCTTTGAATATCGGGCCTGTTATTTTTAGAAGTTTTTAAAATTTAGAATAGGTGGGTTCATTTCTGACTTCATTTGGAAGTTTGTTCCACAGAAGGGGAGCCAGATAATCAAAGGAGGACTTCTGCCATTGAGAAAAGCCAGGGATCTGTTGGTAAGGCAATTTTAAAGGACCAGGAAAACCAAGGTTCTAGAAGTGAGGCAATATCAACAAGTATGGTAATGGAAATTTGAAAATAATTTTGAAGAAAGTGTTCAAGGCACACTGACATGTTAGGCTAGCATCATGTTCAGTTTTTCATAGAGTTGGATTGTTTGCCACTGCATCCCAAAGTGAATGGTAGAACACCCAAAGAGAGCCAACACAGCACCTAGACAAGCTGGAAGATCCTAAAACACCTGAAGAAAGCCAACGTAGCACCAAATCAAGCTGGAAGGCCCGAGTACACCAGAGGAGGGTCAGCACAGCATCAAGACCATCTGGGAGGGTCCAGACATGGGTGTGGGGGTGAGGTTAGTCAAGCTGTGTGCCTTTTTTAGTCCTAACACTGAAGTTTTTAGTCCCAGTATAGGAACCTATATTGAAGATCTTCCTGGGCTGCGCAAAGACTTCATGGACTGTTTAGAATCAAATCCTGAGGGAGTTAGATAGAAAACAGAGGATACTGTTGATGAAGATCCCAAAACCAATGGCAAAAAGGAACCATCAACATTAGCCACAGAATCTCAGAATACCTGAGTTGGACCAATGCAGCAGCAAGATAAGCCAGATGAGACCAGGCAATGAGAATGAGGTGAGGTCACCTAACCAATGTGCCTCTAAGTCATATTCCTGGAACTGAGGATGTTTCCCCCTGCATAGGATCCTGAAGTACAGAAGATGATTCACCTGGGCTGGGAGGATGAATTCAAGAACTACTTGGAATGAAATGCTGTGGGATTTAGATAGCAAGCTGAGCATTTACTGTGATGAAGGCCCCAAAAGCAGTGGGAGTGAGTTGAATGGAAAGCAGTACTGCCTGTGAGAGCCCAGACTTACAGAGGAGGGCCAACACAACAGCAGCAAGATATGCTTCATGAATCTAGGAAGAAGAAGTAAAGTGAGGTCAACCGAGGACTTTTGTCCCAGCATAGTAACCTGTAGTGAAGATCCCCCTGGGCTGGGGCAAGACTTCATGGACTGCTTGGAATGAGATCCTGAGGGATTTAGATACAGAACAGAGGATACTTATTGTGATGAAGACCTCAAAAGTAGCAATACAGCAGGAGAGTGAAACAAGAGAGCAGTATGGGAAGCAGCAGGGCAGGCAGTGACAGAGGTGGTAATGGCTAGAGCAGCACTAGCTAAAAAAACAGGACAGCAGTGGATCAGAAGAGCAGGCTGGGCATTCACAGGGCAGGCAGTGACAGAGGTGGCATCCATGAGTGATACAAGCAGCAGCAGCAGCAGCAGAAGAGAGGTAAGGGAATGGAGGTTTCTCTTTTTTTATGTATTTCTCTTTTCTTTTTTTCTTACGTTTTTGCTGTGGGACTAAAGGTCCCCACTGGAAACTAGACAGCAGGATGCAATGATTTCATTGGAAACTCTCAAAAACACAGCAAGACACTGAAAACATAGAGTATGGGCAACTGGGCTTTTTTGGGGCTCTATATTCATTCCTTCTCCGTCACATGGAAACTGAAGGAAATCAAGCAAAGGGGGCTTGTCTTTAGCTTTTCCATTAACGTTGGTGCTGTGAACGATGATGAATCACAATATCCCCTGCCATGGAGAATATATGTTCACCAGGCATGCTGGTGAACATATATTTAGAACACCTGATTGTTCTCTTGCACAACTTTTACATTGATCAAGAAGCAGCAGTTTGGACAGAACAAGGAGAAACGGCATGGTTTAAAATCAGCAAAGGTGCACGACAAGGCTGCATACTTTCCCCCTACATGTTTAATTTATATGCAAAACAAATCATCAGAGAAGCAGGATTGTATGAAGACAATAGAGGTGCGAAGATTGGTGGAAGACTCATCAACAACCTTCGCTATGCTGGTGATACCACATTACTGGCTGACAGTGAAGACAAACTGAAACATTTGCTTCTCAAGATCAAGGAACATAGGGGTATGTTTACTAAACAGCGGTAATGTTACCATCGTTAAGTCCCCCGGTAATGTTACAGATGCTCATATAAAGGAGTGGGCGGTGCATCGTTAAGGTAAGCCTTGTCAGGTAATGCACGTTACAAGGTGCCTTAGGCTAACGCGCATTACAAGGTGCCTTTGTAAGGTGCCTTGTAATGTGCCTTATAAGGCACCTCATAGGGCTCCTTAGGCTAGGCGCCATGTTAGGCACCCCTGGACAAGGCACCTTAGAAGGCACCCTGGGTTATGGGACCATAGGTTAAGGTGCCCTAACAATGTTACGGTGCCCCATGTTAGTGTGCCCTAAGGGCTGCAAGGTGCTTCAGGGTGACATGCATGACCTGGGGGGCATAGAAACAGATGTAACCCTAACACTGGACAGAGCACCGAGGAAAGGCAATGAACAGGTGATTGAAGGAGGGAGAGCTGGGAGCTGCTGGACCTGCCACATCTGCGGTCATCCCATGTGGCTGGCTGCCAGTAATGTTGACAAATATGTTGGGGGCAGCTGTACCACAGCACAGGGTGTTGGAAATGTAAAGTACTGGAAAGACAGTGGGTGGCAGATGATGGGAATACATGTCCCCCAGTGGAGGTGGAGGTGGTAGGATAGTTACAATGATGGGTGGACAGAAGAGAGGTGGTGCCATGCAGATCAGGCACAGGCAAGGCAAGCACGAAGAGGTGCAGTGCAGGAAAGGGTACCACTGCAGGACATGGGGTGGCAGCCTGCACAGGAAGACAGGACTCTACACAGCTGACAGACACAGATAGATGGACTGTAGGATTGTTGGTAACTGTGGTGAGGGTATTATGGGCTGGCAGCACAGATCTGCAAAGATATGATTGTTATAGGCATGCAAATTATTTGAGTTGGACAGGCATGAAAGGAGGGAACAATGAGGAATTGAACCCATGACCACTGCCTAGAATGTCATTGTACTAACCCGTAGGCTATACCTCTATGGCCTGTTGCACAGCAGGGGCTGGGTACAGAAGGACAGCAGGTCACTGCACAAACTGTCTGCTCTGTGTGCCAGCATAGGATAACCCCACCAGCACCCATGATGCAATGCGCATGCAGAACAGCGGTCCACAGCTGATCACCTAATGGGGTCTGCACCTCTCCGGTACCGCAGCTTGGTAGGACGGACTGATAGTGTGTAATACTGGCACAGAGTAGCTACAGACCATGCCATTGTGCACGTTCTGTGTTCATCCTGAGTTTCAGGATGGGTGCCAGCACTAGGTCCGCAGTACATGTGGTGCTAGAGATAGGTCCTGCTGCACATCCCCATCATGACCAGTGTGTGACAGGTGTTCCTAGCAGTGAAACCAAAGGTAATTCTGTGTCCCTCAGTCACGTGTGGCCCTCTGGGACCAGACACCACCCAGATTAGTGCGTACCCAGTGTTAAGGTCTGGTTGCCATAGGCACCTGTTATCAGGGCAGAGGGGTGCCTAGACTCACATGAAGTTTATGTAGCACTACATCCATTTACAGGTCAAAGTGGTGTACACTATATACCCCAAAGGGCCACAATCACCCATTTTGTAGGCAAAGGAGTGGAGGGAGAGATGCCTGAACCCTGAGGAATGGCTGTAGGACCAGCAACCCCAGTCCTGCTGGCGAAAGACAGCCCTCCAGAGCTGGTGGGCCAGAGCCCTACCTGTGACTGAGGCAGTGGCAGACCAGCAGTACTGCTAAGGGTAGGCCTGGGAAACCTCAACTGCCCCTCACCACAGTCTGCTATTCACCAGCAGACAGCACAGTCAGACTGCACCTGCAGCACCCTACAAGGTGTTCCAATCATGCACGGCCTACTGCAGACAGTCCACTATCCAGTCCATAGGGCATACTCACAGAGGAGCCATGTGCATCCAGAGATGGGCTGTATAGCACAGACACCAAGCAGGTATCTCAGTGATTGGGCCCCAGAACTAGAAACACACAGATATCACTGGAAACAGATAGTATGGAGCACTATATGGGAACATAGACATGCCATGGTCACTGCTCGGTCAGAGTGAGAGTGACCTCACACCATGACATGCTGTGGCCACCCTGTCCATGCAGGTGGTGATCAGACACTACAATGTCCTGGCCATTGCCCTACACCCTGTGCAGATGCTTCCTGGCCAATCCGCCCTGTCTGGGCCATATCCACAATACCTTGCTCCTCATTATGCACATTTGCAGGCTAACACTGGTAACAGTGGGACATTGTAGGCCCAGAGCGGTGTAGGCAGCCACAAAACAATGGATAGACATACACACACACACTCCTATTACAGCATTGTACAATGATAGGGGTGGTTGGCAACCCTGCCCTCTACACTGGTCCTGATCACAGTGCCAACATTGCTAAACTGTGCAGGAGGTAGTAGTAGTGCTCTGGTGATAACTGCAGCTCCGTGCTGGGGCTAACAGCCTGACTCTCCATGAAGCTTTGGATAGTGGAGCCTGTGTAATTGGGTGTTTGTACCTCTGTTGGCCGCTGCTTTGGGGATTGCAAAGTTTGATGTTGTATTTGCATTGTAGGGTAAAACATAGGGACATGCTCTGCAGGATCCACAGCTGGGACCTGAACCTGTAACTCTCTGCTCCAGGACACACTGGCTGTGTGTACTGCACCACACTATTGCCACTGAAACACAGCAGTCCCTGAGGCTACCTTTACCTTTCCTCAGCCAGACCTTTTCTGTTGCACTGCACACCACATACTGATACAGGGCATGGCCTAGGTCCACTGCAGACAGGTGCCACTCCCCCCCCCCCCCAGCACCAACACACACACCTCTGCCATGCTGATATGCCCATATGCTGTCAGTACTGGTAGTGCACAGTCCCAGGCCATCCACTGTGCAGGTAGGTGGGTGCCTAGGATGTGGGCTCTGGAGTGGGGAGGCATACATGGACATCCACACATCGCCCCCCATCACTGCCTACCAATGTTATTTCCCTTCCACATGGGGGAGAGAAGGCTGGGGGGATGTCAAGTTTGTGCCCTGGCAACTATTGGCTAGGATGGACCAGGTAGATGTAGGTAGATTGTGTTGTGACAGCCACCTGTGGACAGGCTTGGGCATGCAACTCAGGTACGGTGTACTCAGTTTGGCCTACTGGGTATGTATATGTTTCTGACAATGTGTGGTCACACCCTGCAATGCCTTACTATGGGCTGCAGTAAAGGGTGTTCAGTTTGCTGGGTTTACGAACTGTTTGGGACTCATCCTGGGTAGGGTCTGTAGACCCTTGTTAGAGTGGTCCCCAGATGTGCACTGATTGCCCTATTACAGGCATAGTGGTACCTGTGTGACCTTTGGGGTGCCTGTTGGCAGGGGCGGCCCAAGGGGGGTGCGGGGCAATGTGCGGAGACTTGGTGCGGGGCCTCATTTGCATAAGTGGCCTTATTTGCATAAATATTTGCATAATGTTACCATACACTAACTTTTAGTAAACATGTCTCTTAATGAGGGTATGGATAAAGAAAGACTAAAAGATTTCTACATTACTATAATCCAGTGCCAACCGCCAGGCACATTAGGAACTACTACAAACGCTGCCCATTTAGAACCCAGAGCAAACCCGCCATATCCTGACAGCATTACCAGGACTCACAAAGCACCATACCCTACCTATCAAAAGGCAACACTGCAAATATTAAACCAATACATTTCAGAGAATACTGGGGAAAGAGAACAAGTGGCAATGTCAAATAGGAATTACATAAACAGAATACCTCAGCTCAGTTACACATGCAGAACATAGACCATCATCAAACAAGGAATCACAATTTAGAAACAGGAAGGCAATAATTAAACTGGGAACCCCAAAAGCCAAACTTGGAATGTACAACAACACTGTAGAAATAAAACTATAAATTAATTTCCTCTTGTACCAAACAAAGCGCAGACGTTAATGATGCACATTTCCCAGAGCTTTCATATTCCAGTTAATAAATTCAAAATAAAGAGATATCTTTCTACCTTTTGTGCATTTTTTTTCAGTTGCAATTGCTCCAGCCACTTTCTTCTGGTTTCTTCATGTTTTCTGCTAACTCTCCATCGTCTGCTGTCCATTTGTTCTTTCTTCTCTCTTCTAGTTTTTTTTTCCATTCTCTCTCTCTACATCTGCTTTAACATACTAATCTTTCTCCTTTTGCTCTTTCCTCATTCCTATTTCATCCACACAAATTTTACCCCTCCATCCTCAATCCCCACTTGCTCTCCCAATACCGGCCAATTGTAGATTTTTCAACCCTCCCACACAAAATATTTTTCCCCTCTCCATTTTACTCTCCCAGCCCCATCCCATTCTAATCCTCCCCAACATCAGCTCCCTTCTAGTTCCAGTCAAACCCAGCATCCATTCCCTTCTATAACCTGCATCAGCCCAGTTACAGTCCTACCCCCATCAACCCATTTCCAGTCCTAGCTCCCCGATCCATTTTCAGTCTGAGTCCCTTCATCAGCTCATTTCCAATCCTAGCCCCCCATCAGCCCATTTCTAGTCTTTTCCTAGCCCCACCATCAGCCCATGTCAAATCCTAGCTCCCCTCCACTCAGCCCAATTCCAGTCCAAGCCCCCCCATGAGCCTACTTCCCGTTCTAGCCCCTCCATGAATCCATTTCAATTCAAGCCCCCACCACAGCCCATTTCCAATCTTAGCTCCCCCCAACAGCCCATTTCCAGTACCAGTCCTAGCTCCCCATCAACCCACTTCCAGTCCTAACCCGCCATCACCCCATTTTCAGTTTAAGGCCCCCCCTATAACCATTACCAGTCCTAACCCCCATCAGCCCACTTCCAATCTTAACCCCATCAGCCCATTTCCAGTCAGCCCCCCATAGCCCACTGCCAGTCCTAACCCCCCCCCATCAGCCCACAGCCCATTACCAGTCCTAACCACATCAGCCCACCTCAAGTCCTAACCCCTCCCCATCAGCCCATGTCCTGTCCTAGCCCCCTCCATAGTCCATTATCAGTCCTAATCCCCCCATAGCCCATTACCAGTCCTAACCCCCCATCACCCCATTTCCAGACAGCCCCCATCAGCCCACAGCCCATTACCAGTCTTAACCCCCCCAGCCCAGCCCAGCCCAGCACCAGTCTTAACACCCCCCCCAGCCCAGCCCAGCCCAGCCCAGCACCAGTCTAAACACCCCCGCAGCCCAGCCCAGCACCAGTCTTAACACCCCCCCCCCCCATATCGGCTTATGGCAAATTTAAAATTTAAAAAAAAAAAAACCTGGCTCTGGCTGCTGCCGCTGCCGCCGCAGCAGCGGCAGAATGGAGTGTCCTGCGGGGCCCCCTCTCCTCGCTGAGCCTCTCTGCAAGGGCTTTCAGATTCGCGAAGGGAGAGTGTTTCCCTCGCGTCTCTGTTCAGCCCGCAGGGGCTAATGGGAAATTTCCCATCAGCCCCTCGCGTCTAAAGGGGCAGATGGGAAATTTCCCATTAGCCCCTGCGGGCTTAACAGAGACGCAAGGGAGACACTCTCCCTTCGCGAATCTGAAAGCCCTTGCAGAGAGGCTCAGCGAGGAGAGGGGGCCCCGCGGGACACTCCATTTTGCCGCGGAGGCCGCGGCAGCAGCCAGAGCCAGCTTTTTTTTTTTAAATATAATTTTAAAAAAAAAAGCAGAATGTTCTTTGCGCGGGGCCCCCTGAAACGCGGGGCCCTGTGCAAAGAACATTCTTGCTCAATGGACGGGCCGGCCCTGCCTGTTGGGTATGTGTCCCCTGGATGGGACACTGTGGAACACAGACTACTGGGCATGTTTGGCCTTGGTCAGCTGCTGTCTTGCTGCCTTCCATGTTCTATGTTCCTATGTGCTACCTAGGCGACAGCCTAGTCCACACTGTGCCCCAGCTGCCCCCACTGCATGTCCCGCCTGTGGCCCCCTATGCCCCATTTGCACCATTACCATAGTGGCCTTTCATACGTGGGAACTATGCTGTTGCTGCAGATGGAGCACTACTATCACCTTTCTTGGGCTCCCTGCCTATGCTGTACATTGCTGACGCTAAATGGTTTCACCCTGCTGCAAATTTGCATCTAATGACAGGTTTTCAGTCCCGGTAATGTTCAGCTCTTCATTTCCCCGCGTTAGTGTAGCAGGAGCCTCTCCCTGCCCACTCCCCACCCATTGAGCCCTTCTCTCCGCCCTCTCTCCACCCTCTGCGGGACTTACTGCGGCCGGTGACATTAATGCGCGTTTATGTAGCCGCTGCTACGTTACTGCATACCCCATAGTCTTAAAATGGGCCTGCACCTCAATGTAAAGAAGACAAAGATCCTGACAACTGGCAACATCAATACGTTCATCAATGATGGAGAAGAAATTGAAATAGTGGACAACTTTAACCTGCTTGGATCAATAATCAATAAAGAAACAATAAGCAGTTAAGAAATCTGATGACCAATTGCTCTTGGCAGAATGGCTATGAAGGACCTAGACAAGATTCTCAAGAGCAGAGATGTCTCACTCCATACAAAGATTTGACTTGTCCAAGTCGTGGTATTTTCAATAACATCAGGGGCGGCCCAAGGGGGGTGCGGGGCCATGTGCGGAGACTCAGTGTGGGGCCTCATTTGCATAAGGTGCCTCATTTGCATAAATATTTGCATAATGTTACCATACACTAACTTTTAGTAAACATGCCTCTTAATGAGTGTATGGATAAAGAAAGACTTAAAGATTTCTACATTACTATAATCCAGTGCCAACCGCCAGGCACATTAGGACTACAAACACTGCCCATTTAGAACCCACAGCAAACCCGCCGTATCCTAACAGCACTACCAGGACTCACAAAGCACCATACCCTACCTATCAAAAGGCAACACTGCAAATATTAAACCAATACATTTCAGAGAATAACAATACATGACCTACTGGGGAAAGAGAACAAATGGCAATGTCAAATAGGAATTACATAAACAGAATACCTCAGCTCAGTTACACATGCAGAACATAGACCATCACCAAACAAAGAATCACAATTTAGAAACAGGAAGACAATAATTAAACTGGGAACCCCAAAAGCCAAACTTGGAATGTAAAACACTGTAGAAATAAAACTATAAATTAATTTCCTCTTGTACTAAACAAAGCGCAGACGTTAATGATGCACATTTCCTAGAGCTGACATATTCCAGTTAATAAATTCAAAATAAAGAGATATTTTTCTACCTTTTGTGCATTTTTTTTCAGTTGCAATTGCTCCAGCTACTTTCTTCTGGTTTCTTCATGTCTTCTGCTAACTCTCCATCGTCTGCTGTCCATTTGTCCTTTCTTCTCTCTTCTAGTTTTTTTCCATCCTTTCTCTACATCTGCTTTAACATACTAATCTTTCTCCTTTTGCTCTTTCCTCATTCCTATTTCATCCACTCAAATTTTACCCCTCCATCCTCAATCCCCACTTACTCTCCCAATATCCGCCAATTGTAGATTTGTCTTCCCTCCCACACAAAATATTTTTTCTCTCTCCATTTCACTCTCCCAGCTCCATCCCATTCTAATCCTCCCCCAACATCAGCTCCCTTCTAGTTCCAGCCCCACACAGCATCCGCTTCCTTCTAGTCCCTGCATCAGCCCATTTCCAGTCCTAGTCCCCCATCAGCCCATTTCCAATCCTATCCTAGCCCCACCATCAGCCCATTTCCAATCCTAGCTCCCCCATCCATTTCCAGTCCTATCCGAGTCCCTCCATCAGCTCATTTCCAATCCCAGCCCCCGATCAGCCCATTTCTAGTCCTTTCCTAGCCCCACCATCAGCCCATGTCAAATCCTAGCTCCCTCCACTCAGTCCATTTCCAATCCAAGCCCCCCATGAGCCTACTTCCAGTTCTAGACCCTCCATGAGTCCATTTCAATTCAAGCCCCCACTACAGCCCATTTCCAATCCCCAACAGCCCATTTCCAAACCTATCCTAGCCCCTCCATCAGCCCATTTCCTGTCCTAGCCCCCCCATCCCCACTCAGCCCATTTCCAGTCCTAGCTCCCTCCCCTCACAGCCCATTTCCATTCCAAGCCCCCTCCCGATCAGCTATTTGCAGTCCAAGCCCCCTTCCACTCAGCCCATTTCCAGTCTTAGCAACCCCCCCAGCCCATTACCAGTCCTAAGCCCCCCCATAACCCATTACAAGTCCTAAGCCCCCCCACAACCCATTACCAGTCCTAAGCCCCCCATCAGCCCACTTCCAGTCCTAACCCCCCATCACCCCATTTTCAGTCTTAGCCCCCCCATAGCCCATTACCAGTCCTAACGCCCCCCATCAGCCCATTTCCAGTCCTAGCCCCCCATAGCCCATTAGCAGTCCAAATCCCCCCATCAGCCCACTTCTAGTCCTAACGCCCCCCATCAGCCCATTTCCAGTCCTATCCCCCCATAGCCCATTAGCAGTCCAAATCCCCCCATCAGCCCCCTTTTTGTTCTTTCCATCTCCGTATTTTCTGTGTTAGTCCCCACATAGCCCATTACCAGTCCTAACGCCCCCATCAGCCCATTTCCAGTCCTAGCCCCCCCATAGCCCATTAGCAGTCCAAATCCCCCCATCAGCCCACTTCTAGTCCTAACCATCACCCCATTTTCAGTCTTAGCCCCCCCATAGCCCATTACCAATCCTAACCCCACATCCGCCCAATTCCAGTGCTACCCCCGCATCAGCCCATTTCCAGTCTTAGCCCCCGTCCCCATAGCCCATTACCAGTCCTAACCCCCCATCAGTCCACATCCAGTCCTAACCCCCCATAACCCCATTTCCAGTCCTAGCCCCCCATGGCTCATTACCTGTCCTAACCCCCCATAGCCCATTACCAATCCTAACCCCCCATCAGCCCACTTCCAGTCTTAGACCCCCATAGCCCCCCCATAGCCCATTACCTGTCCTAACTCCCCATAGCCTATTACCAGTCCTAACCCCCCCATCAGCCCACTTACAGTCTTAGGCCCCCCCCCCCATAGCCCATTACCAGTCCTAACCCCCCTCCCTTCCCCATCAGCCCAGCTAGATGATAATAAAACACAAACCGGCTGCTGCTGCCGCTGCCGCCGCCACCGTGGCAGCAGCAGCAGAATAGAGCACCCCGTGGGGCCCCCCCTGCCCTGCAGAGTCCTCCTTTCAGTATCAGTTCCCAAAGCGTGGGCTTTTCAGAGCCGCGAAGGGAGAGCTTCTTCTCTCGCGGTTCTGTTAATCCCGCCGCAGGGCTGATGGGATTTCCCATCAGCCTCGTTGTGGGATTAACAGAGCCGCGAAAGGAGAAGCTCTCCTTTCGCGGGTCTGGCAGCCGACGCTGAGGGAGTTGATGCTGAAAGGAGGACTCTGCAGGGCAGGGTGGGCCCCGCGGGGTGCTCGATTCTGCTGCTGCCACGGCGGCAGTGGCAGCAGCAGCAGCAGCAGCAGCCGGTTTGTGTTTTTTTATTATCTAGCTGGGCTGATCGCTGATGCAAGATGTTTTTTGCGTGGGGTCCTGTGCAAAAAACATTCTTGCTCAATGGACAGGCTGTCCCTGCCCGCAGGACTGGGGTTGATAGTCCCCTCTACTGCCACCATTGCAGAGATGTAGAATGTGGATCTGTTGGTTGGAGATCCTGTCCCAGAGAGGGCAGGTTGGGTGGTGCTACATAATCTGCTTTTGGGGCCAACCACTGGCCTTCTCTTATAACATATGACCATGGCAACCATACAGGATATGCACTATTCTGGGTGCATCATAATCCACAAGGGCTAGATGTGACTGGGAAATACAGATGAACACAGGTGTATTTTAGGTGTCTCTGCAAGGCCTACCTATCACACACTGGCACTGATGGGGGCCTGCAACACAGCCTATCTCAGGCAAGCCAGGTGCTGTGGACTTGGTGCTGGGCGCCCCACTTTACCCTCAGGGTGAGTACAGGAACCACACAATGTCACGGTCTGTAGCTACTCTGTGCCTGTAACACACATGGTCATTTCTTCCTACCAGGCTGGGGTGCTGTAGAGACGCATACCCCATCTTTTGAGCAGCTGTAGGCTGCTGATCTGCATGTGCAGTGCATCATGGGTACGGGTGGGTTTACCCTATCCTGATAACCACAGCAGACAGTTTGTGTGGTGATCTGCAGTCTTTCTGTAGCCAGCCAGCGGTGTGTCAGACGTTATAGAGATGTAGCCCACTGGTTACTTCAATGACAGCGGAGGCAGAGGTCATGGGTTTGATCCCACAGTGGTGTTATTTAATAAGTCTGTCTGAGGCATTTCCTTTTAATTTAAATTTGTGCTGCCAGCTAAAACACCCTCACAGTGCCCTAGCCTAAGGTGCCTCATAAAACGCCCTATAAAGCGCCCTATAGGGCACATTATAAGGTGCCCTATGGAGTGCCTTATAGGGCGCCTTATGCGGCACCTTAGGTTACGGCACTGTGAGGTTGTTCTTGCTGGTAGCACTGATTTAAATTTAAAAAAGGAAATGCCTCAGACAGCACTGATTTAAATTAAAAGGAATTGCCTCAGACAGCCTTCTTACATAACACCACATGCAGAATCGAACCCATGACCTCTGCCTTCACAGTCATTGCAGTAACCAGTGGGCTACATCTTTATTACTTCTAACACTGCGCTGGCATGAACTTAGGGTTAACGCTCCACGGCGCCCACTACCGTGCGATGCAGATTCTTGCTACCTTGCTGCCGGAATGCCCACTCCTTATATGGCATTCTTCACATTATCGCTGCAGCTAGTGCCGGTAACATTAAGACGGTTTAGTAAACATACCCCTATGTTCTTTGATCGTGAGATGCAAATGTTTCAAATCATCTTCATTTTCAGCCAGTAATTTGGTATCATCAGCATAGCGAAGGTTGTTGACGAATCTTCCACCAATCTTCACACCTCTGTCGTCTTCATACAGTCCTGCTTCTCTGATGATTTGTTCTGCATATAAATTAAACAGGTAGGGGGAAAGTATGCAGCCTTGTCTTACTCCTTTGCTTATTTTAAACCATTCTGTTTCTCCTTGTTCCGTTCAAACTGTTGCTCCTTGATCAATATACAGATTGTGCAAGAGAACAATCAGGTGTTCTAGTATACCCATGCTTCTTAATGTGGCCCAGAGTTTCTCATTGTTTACACAGTCAAAAGCCTTGCTATAATCGATAAAGCACAAATAGATATCCTTTTGGTATTCTTTAGTCTTTTGAAGGATCCATCTCACATCTGCGATGATGTCTCTCGTTCCTCGCTCTTTCCTGAACCCTGCTTGCACTTCAGGTAGTTCTTGTTCCAGGTTGAATAATCTTCAGTAGAATCTTGCTCACATGGGGGTTCAGAGCAATTGTGTGATAATTTCCTCAGTCATTTGGATCACCTTTCTTTAGTAGTCGTATAAACACAGATCTTTTCCAGTCAGTTGGCCATGATGTTGTCTTCCAAATTTCTTGGCAGAGCCTTGTAAGTACGGTAACAGCTGCATCAGATTGCTGTAATACTTCTATGGGAATGCCATCAATGCCTGGTGCTTTGTTCTTTGATAAGGCTTTCAATGTTGCTTCAACTTCTTCTTTCATCACCAATGGTTCCGGATCATAAGGTACAGGTTGAAATGGCTGTTGGTCCACTTGATCTTTATCATATAAAAACTCTGTATATTCTTTCCACCTTTTCTTGATCTTCTCAACATCATTCAACATAGAACCTTGAGCATCTTGTAACATTCCAATTCGAGGCTGGAATTTTTTCTTGAACTCTCATAGCTTTAGGAAATCTGATCTTGTTCTTCCCCTAATAGTTTCTGCTTCTATTTCCTTGCATGTGTCATTGTAGTACTTTTCCTTGTTCTGTCTTGCTGCACATTGGAAATCTCTGTTGAGTTCTTGAGTTCTTTCTTTCTCCTCTGGCTTTGACTTCTCTGCATTTCTTGGCAATTTTCAGAGTTTCTTCTGTCATCCATTTTGGCCGTTTTTGCTTTTTCATCTTTTCTAGAGACTTCTCGCTTTCTTCCAACACAACCTTCTTGATGTCATTCCATAACTCTTCTGGAGCTCTGTCATTTGTACCTAAACAGCAAATCAATTTTGCAGGCAGTCTTTAAATTCCAGTGGTATATTCTCAAGGTCATATTTTGCTGTATTCATGAGTGGTTTGCTCTTTTTCAACTTTAGCTTGAGTTTGCATACTAATAGTTGATGATCTGTACCACAGTCAGCTCCAGGTTTTGTCTTTTTTGATGTTATAGAGCTTTTCCATCGTTGACTTCCACAGTTGTAGTCAATTTGATTTTGATACAGTCCATTGGGTGAAGTCCATGTGTACAGTCACCGCTTGTGTTGCTGGAAGAAGGTGTTTGAGATGAATAGATCATTGGTCTTGCAGAATTCTATCAGTCTTCTCCAGCTTCATTTCTGTTGCCAAGTCCATATTTTCCAACCACTTTGCTTTCTTCTTTGTTGCCAACTTTTGTGTTCCAGTCACCCATGACTATCAGGATATTCTGTTTTCATGTTCTGTCAATTTCAGCTTGAACTTGTTCATAGAACTCTTCAATTTCATCCTCTTCTGCAGCTGTCGTTGGGGCATATACTTGAATTATAGTTGTGTTGATAGGCAGAGATTAAGGGGTATGTTTACTAAACACCGCACAATTGCGCACCGCACAATAGCGCACGGCAATGATGCACTTAAGTGCTCTTAAGTGCCCCGCACACTTGTGCGTCACACTAACGGGCCCACGCACACTTGCACGCCGCACTAACAGGCACGCACAAGTACGCGGCCCGCAAATGTCCGATAGAGGCGTGGAAAGGGCGGAGGAAGGCTCCCGAGGGGCGGAGAGACGGGGTTAATGGGCGGGGAAGGGGAGGGGAGAGGCTCCCCGCACATCAGCGGGGCCGAATTTACAAGCAAAAATTACAAGAGTGCATTTAAAGGGAAGAGAAACCATTTCCGTCAGCAATGTACAGGAAAACCGGGGAAACCTGCAAAACGTGAGCAGTGTGATACATGTGCACAGAACAAAAGTGCAAATAAAAATAGAAAATGACCACAACAAAATTACTAAAAAGCGTAAGTCAGGGGAGTGGTTTATTTCTAAGATGGCATTCGAGAGGATCTGAGCTTATGCCGAAACGTAAGGGAAAGCCTAAAGCTCCCCCCGCGGAGTCGCCGGCAGTTGCTGCGGGTCCGATGGACAAATTTGTCAAGCTCAGTGTGGATCAGATCGGGGAGATCAGAGCGGGCTTGATTTCGCCGCTGGAGGAAAGTGCAGCGTCTTCCGCCCATGATTTGTCTCTCTCCCCAGATGGTCGCTCACCTCCTGTGGCTCCTGGATCTTCGGGGATCTCCCTAGCACGTGGTTTCCTTCCCCCTCCGGTGTTGGAAGCGGGTAAGGACCAGACGCGGGGCGCGCTGAGTAGAAACTCTGGAGTGCAATTGTCGGCTGCTGAGACGGCTGCTTGTGTGCCCGGAGCTACGACTTCTATCGAGGTGAGCACGGAAGTTGGTCTGATGAATGATGTTGTTTCAGCGCATGAAAGTTCCACTCCGACTGGGCCTCCATTCTCCTTTTCGTTGGTTCGACCGACTGTGGTAACTTTGGACAATATTTGGGAAGCGATTAGCCAGCTTTCACAAGCTGTATTTCAACAACTGACTTCCTCGTCTTCCTCTGTCTCCAAACTTGAGGGGGATATGCTGCTGTTATCTACTGACTTTGTGGAGTTTAAGAACAGTGCTGTTGTTTCCAATCAGAAGCTTACCCAAGTTTCTGATTTAACGTCTTCCCTAATGAAGGATAATCAAATATTGAAAATGAAGTTGGAGACTCTGGAAAATGCTACGAGGGCTTCTAATCTCAGGCTATTAAATTTTCCTGTGGTTCCAGATGTAGCACCATTAGAATTATTCAAGAAATATCTTCTTGAAACTTTGGCGGTCCCTACAGAATTAATTCCTCCTGTGCAGAGAGTTTTCTACTTACCTTCGGGTAAAAGAGAGGGCCAGATTGTGCAAGGATCTGTGGACTTTGATTTTCTTAATGTCTCTGCTATGCTCAGTACGTCTGGGGATGGTGAGATAAGAACTTCCACACTATTGGTATCTCTTGCCCTTTCGTCAGATAGGGATTGGCTCCTTAAGTTGTCTTATAAAAAGAGAGTAAATTTGTTTATGGGGAAAAAGATTTCTGTTTTCCCGGATATCTCCAAGGAAACCCAGAAACGTCGCAAAGCTTTTCTCTTGTTAAAACCTGGTGTTGTTCAGTTGGGGGCCTCTTTCATGCTCAGATTTCCATGCAAATGTATTGTTTTTTTCAAGTCTCAGAAATTTGTCTTTTTCCAGCCTGGAGATTTGTCGTCATTTATTAGCTCGCATATCACTACGACTGTGCCTTCTTAAGGTTACCATCTGTAGATAAGTACTGATCCTAATCTCTCGTAGCCATCTTAATCCTTAGATTTATTCTTGTTAATCTGTGGGTTTTTCCTGCCTTCAGTTGTTTTGTTACCACTTCCCCGTTGTTGGGGACTAAAGATGTCTCTTGTTTGTTATTTAGTTAAAGAGAGTGCTTCTTTTGTATTTTCACAAGTATTCATCTTTGCTGTAAACATTGTTGATTGATGTTTAAATTGTAAAATTGAATAAATATAAAAAAAAAAAAAAAAAAAAGCGTAAGTCAGCTGGGCAACAGTGATATTAATGGGCAACAACACAAAACACTCCTAGGAAAGTCCCCAAAAAAAGAAATGATTTTTGGAAGGATCTACGGAGCGGAGACCCTTCCAAAAATCATTTCCTTTTTTGGGAGCTTTCCTGGGAGTGTTTTTTATGGTTGCCCATTAATATCACTGTTGCCCAGCTTGGTTATCTTTTTTCCCCCTTTTTTCGCGGTCATTTGCGGGGTGTATTTGCACGTTTGCCTCCAGACAAGGTGAATGAGCCCACAGTAAAAATATGCAGAGCAGTGTTTAGGATTCTGCCGGCCAGGTTTCCCATCCCCAGGGACTGCACTGTCTCTGTGGCCACAGTGTGGTGCAGCAGACAGAGCCAGTACCACTAGGACCAGAGGGTCACAGGTTCAAATCCCAGCTGGGGCTCCTGCCAACCCAGTCCCCATATTTTACTCACCACTAAACAGAGATAATAAAGACACTCCGTTATTGCAGAGAACATAAGCATGGTTCAAACACCTGTATTTTACCTAGCACCGCACACACACCATAACAATGGGCATTACCGACAGCCGAGTCCCCCAAATGCAGTCCTGGAGTGCCACAACTCAATCAGGTCACATGCTTTTCCAAGATAAGGACATGCCTGCATGTTGGCGGAAGGGTACAGGTGGTGGCGGGGGCAGTGGCTGCTAGCCACAGCAGACAGTGGCCTAGCCATGTGCAGGCTGGCACCGTCCACTGCAACAGACAGGCCCTGTCGGATGTACAGTCATGGACTTCCCAGGGAATTCAGCCAATCTGTGGCTACACAGTGGTGTACTGCACACAGCCAGTGTGTGCAAGAAGAGAAGGTCACAGGTTCAAAGCCCAGCTGGGGCTACTGCCAATCCTGTCCACATATTTTTCCCACAACTAAACAGTGATAGTAAGGACACACCCTTCGTGCCGAGGACATATGCATTGGTAATACGCCTATCTTTTACCCCACCGAGCACAGACACCATGAACAGGGGCAGTACCTAGAGCAGAGTCTCCCAAATGCAGTCCTGGAGGGCCACACACCATTCAGGTTCCCTGCTGCCTCTAATACAAATGCCTGTGCTGCATAGCTATGCACCACCCCCATGGCATGTAGATGTAGCTCATGCATATTCATGAGGGACAGCATGAAAACCCGAACAGTGTTTGGCACACCAGGACTGGAGTTGGGAACCTCTGCCGTAAAGCAGCAGCCAACAGGGGCAAACACACCCACACCCACACCCACAGGCCCCATTGGCCAATGCCTCCTGGAGAGGCAGGACATTGGGCCCTGCGTGCATCTCCCAATACTAGCACCTGCATACCTTAGCAATGCCACCCTACACCTGGGTATACGGTACACAGCTCTCAAACGTTTGCTATGAGTACTGGCAGATAGACATTCCTCTGTTAAGCACAGTTTGCTCTTTGAGCTCCAACATAACAATCTGTCTGATGTCTGCGGTGCGTGCTTCAGGTCTGGTCTCTGACAGTGTTTACCACCCTGGGGAGTGACCCCCAACAGTACTGCGTAGCATATCCATGCCTGTACTGTGCTCAGGACTGGTGTGGTGGGCAAGGCTGATAAGCCCCTCTATAGTAGCACAATGCTGGCATACGTGTGGGAGTGTGTGTCTGTCTATACAGTGTGTGTTGGCTGCAAACACCTTCCACAGCCCACACTGCCAGCACTGTTGCCAGTATTGGCCTGCCAATGTGCATAATGAGCAGCAAGGTACCATGGGTATAACTCAGACAGGGTAGGCTGGCCAGGATGCATCTGCACAGGGCATAGGGCACTGGCAGGGACATTGTAGTGGCCGGCCACCACCTACACAGACAGGGTGACCTCTGTATGTGCTGCTGGGGTTTCACTCCACCCTGACTGTGCAGTGACGACAGCATGGCTAGGCACCCCCATAGTGCTAGATAGTATTTCTCTCATGTGATATTTATGGGTTTCCTTTTGGGGCCCAGTCACTGACTTATCTGCTTGTGTGCGCTGCCATCCCAGTTCTGGGTGCATGCATTTCCACCAGGACTAACTAGCAGACTGTTCTCAGCTGGTATGTGTCCTGATGGAGCACCTTGCAGGGTGCAGCAGCTGAAGGCTTGCTGCAGGAGAATATCTGATAGTGGTGGGGTGCAGCTTAGCATATCCAGGCCTAATGTCTGTCTGATATTGTGTTATGGATGTGTATAGAGCTGCTTTGGATGCCCTGTAGGGTGTCTGTTCCCCAGCAGGACTGGGGTTGATGGTCTACTCTACTGCCACCATTGCAGGGAGGTAGAATGTGGATCTGTTGATAGGAGACCCTGTTTTTCACCTGCAGCCGAGGGGGGGTGGGGGAGAAATGGTGGTACATAGCCCACCTAGGGGTCCATAAGGGGTTCCCCTGACTGAGACAGACAGAGATACCCAAGGTGTTTCTGCAAAAACTACCTATCTCACAGATTAATACTGCTTTGGAGCTCCGGCATGGCCTCTTTCAGCCATGGAAGGTGTTGTGGACCTGGTCCTGGGTGCCTCATCGCACCCTCAGGGTGAGCACAGTACCCGCACAATGTGACGGTGTGTAGCTACTCTGTGCCAGTAAAACACCCGGTCAGTACCCCCTACCAGGCCGAGGTGCTGTGTGGGTGCACACGGACACTTCCCCCTACCAGGCCGGGGAGCTGTTGGGGTGCATTCCCCATCTTGTGTTCATCTGTGGACAGCTGATTTGCATGTGCAGTGCATCATGGGTACGGGTGGCCTAACCCTATCCTGGTTACCACAGCAGACTGTCTGTGTGGTGACGTGAAGGCTCTCTGCAGCCAGCCAGGGACTTGCTGGCAGCTATAGAGCTGTAGCCCAATGGTTAATTCACTGCCTGTGAAGCCAGAGGTCATGGGTTCAAACCCATAGTGGGGTTATTTGATAGGGTTGTCCAAAGCATTTTTTAAATTTAATGTACATATGTTGATGCCAGCAATAACACCCTCAGCGTACTGTACCCATAAGGTGCCTCTGAGGGTGCTTTATAGGGCGCCCTATAGGGCACCTTATGGTTGCCATCCATATAAGGTGCACTATACATTATCCTGTGACGCAACATATATGGTGCCCTATAGGGGACATTCTAGGGTGCCTTTGCGGACAGTGAACTTTAACATGTGCCTTATGGGCCGCCTTATGTTAACACGCTTTGTGAGTGCATTTGCTAGTAGTGATAACTGAAATAAAAATAAATTGCCCCCTACAGCACTCATCCCCATAATACGTACTGCCTCAGTGAGCCTTCTTCATTGGGCACTGTGGGGGATTGAACCCCTGATCCCTGCACCATTGGCCAGTGTCTTAACCATTGTGCTGTGGCTCTGTTCCTGTGCTTGGACATCAGTGCACCGCCTTATGCCACCCAAACCTAACAGTGCACCGCCTTATGCCGCCCGAGATTAACAGTGCACCGCCTTATGCCGCCCAACAATGCACCGCCTTATGCCGCCCAAGATTAACAGTGCACCGCCTTATGCCGCCCAACAGTGCGCCGCCTTATGCCGCACAAAATTAACAGTGCACCGCCTTATGCCGCCCAAAATTAATATGCCTCCTAAAGCACTTTTACCCATTAAAGTTAATGCCTCAGTCAGCCTTTTTTGTTGCACACAATGGGGGATTGAACCCATGGCCCCTGCACCAGCAGTCAGTGTCTTAACCATTGTACTATGGCTCTGCTCCTTTGTGTGTGTACATCAGGGCGCCACTTTGCCTTCCCACGCACTATTGTGCATGGCGCACAATAGCGTGCCGCGCACATGTGCGATCGCTTACTCCCGTTTTTTTTCTTTTTTCTGCCTGAACCGCCCACTCCTTATATGGCACAGGCACACTAATGGGGCCCGCACAATTCCGGGATCTTAGTAAACATACCCCTAAGTGTTCACTGACTGCATTGTATTTCATTACAGTTCTTGCAAGTTTCTTCTTTATTATAAATGCAACACCATTTCTTCTTTGTCTTTCATTTCCAGCATAGTAGACCATGTGATCATCTGATGCAAAGTGCCCGATGCCAGTCCATTTCAGTTCGCTGACACCCAACAGATCAAGTTGTACACATTCCATTTCATTCTTGACCACCTCCAACTTCCCTTGGTTCATGCTTCGTATGTTCCATGTTCCAATGTGTAAGACATCTTTACAGCTTCTGACTCTCATTTCTTGCGCAGCTACATCAGCAGTCAGATGTCCCGAGGGCTTTGATCCAACCACATCATAAATGCTGGCTTTACTCTGAAGAGTCTTCAGCTCTTCCCCAGTAGCTAGTTGAGTGCCTTCCGACCTGGGGGTCTCATCTCCCAGCACTATAGCACAATTTGTTTTGATGTAACTATCCATTGGGTTTTCATGGCAAGATACAGAAGTAGTTTGCGGGCCTTTCCTCTGTGCAGTTTAAATTTAGTGTTGTTGCCGTTGTCATAGAAATGTGATCCTCCGCTGTCAACACTATCCCATCCTGCTGCTACCCAGATGGGTGGTTTGTCTTGGTCTGGCACCTCAGCTGAGACCTGTCCATCTTGGGAGACCCTGCCAGTAGTTAAACTACCGATAGCTTAGCTCTCAGCATCACTGATGCACACAAGCCCTCACAGCTCGACAAGCTGCAAACCAAGTGAGGGGATCGATTGTTTACGCCATCAAAATATAGAAAGATTAGCCGTTTCATGGCTGTTGTTGCCATATGGCAACCTTCAAATTTTCCCCCAAATTTTCTATATTTCCAAAAAATTATTAATTGTATCTTAATTTATGTAATGTTACAAAACAATTATGTGGATGTGAAAAGGTTTAGGGACATGCAATGAAGCTACAGGGTAACCTATTTAAGACTAATAGGAGAAAATATTTTTTCACGCAACGTGTAATCAAACTATGGAATTTGTTACCAGAGGATATACTAAAAGCTGTTAATGTAGCTGGGTTTAAAAAAGGTTTGGACAAGTTCCTAGAGGAAAGGTCCATAAACCATTATTAAAGGGGACCTGGGATATCCACTGCTTGACCAAACCAAGAATTGTGGAACCTGTGTCTTTTGTGGAAACTGATAGGTATTTGTGACTTAGATTGGCCACTGTTGGAAACAGGATACTGGGCTTGATGGACCTTGGTCTGACCCAGTATGGCATATCTTATGTTCTTACTGAGTTTAATAACTGTCAGTATTATACTTCTTGTGTTATTGCACAAGTTTTGATACTTTTTGATCGCCCCCCCCCATATCACGCTGACTTTAATTCTTTATCACCAAAATAATCCAGTTCAATCTCCATGAAATAATGTTGCAAATAGATTACAAAATCTTATCTGTAGAAATGATGGGTGGTAGGTGCCTCATTCCATCCATCCTCAGCATTCAGACATAAAATGTCTTTTTCAATGTCCCAAATGTCCTTTCCAATGTCCTGACCTTGGCCAAAGTTTTACTACAGAAGATTTCCTCAGAGATTCCTAAAAATACACTAAAAATTGATGGTAAAAATAGTGCAAAACGTTTTTTTTCCAAAATTTACTTACTTCATGTCCGTAAAGTGAAAAACATGGCGGCCATCACACCAGAAACGCCACACATGTGCAGACTTATACACCAGAAAGAGAAGTAGTTAATCATTAATGAGTAATTGATTAAAAAAAAAACAATGACGCTCAACTTCAGTGTTTAACCCACTAGGGGCCCGATTCAGAGTCGTGGGTTGCAGGTTGCAAGCTGTCCAGACCCTATTCCCCCTCATGCTCTCCCCACACGGCTAGTGCTGCAGACAGGGAGAGCTGGTGGGGGGAGGGAGGGCGGGCCGAGCTGGCAGGACATACAGGGCCAATTCAGGCCCTTGAAGGTGGAATAATCAGCATTGGCTGGGTATTCGAGACCTGGGATCCCTCCCCGGGGCTGGTGCCAGGGCCGGGTGTGGGGGAATCCCCACCGCCCAATCCATGGGCCCCAGCCCCGGGGAGGGATCCCAGGTCTCGAATACCCAGCCGATGCTGATTATTCCACTTTCAAGGGGACAGGCAGCAGGGATGAGGGAGATCTTAGCCGCATGGCCTGGGGTGCCTGTGGGAAGGATGTCCCTGCAGGCAGGAGGGGCACGCCAGGCCATCCTCGGGCCCGATTCTGTGTACAGTGGGAGCGTTTTGTTCCCGTGGTTCAGAATTTGGTCCTAATGGGGCCGTCTTTCTCGGGGACATCCAGACAGCCTGAACGTGCCTCTTTGTGAATCGGGCTCCACATATGCAAGTTTGTCAGTTTAAAAAATTTGTTATTTACATCGGGCTAATTGCTGAAATAAATTCCCTCCTCCAACCCTCTCCACTTGCAATAGCACAGAACACTGTAAATCCTCTATCAAATGATTCTGTGTCCTACAAGTGGGGCCAACCTTTTCCTCTGACGTATACATGGCAAATGTTCAATGATAAGAGTTTTAAAACCCAGAGTCATGTGTCCAATATACAGAAGTTTACAGGGGCACATTATCACATACATGACACCTATACTTAAACAATTGGTCCTAGATTTCATCCTGAATGTAAAATCCATAGTTGGATGGGTAAACTGTTGTATTCGCAATGTGTGGGCACAGACAACGCAGTGTCCACTTGCAAAATGACCACATACTTCTTTTTGCTGTATGTTTTCCACTCAGTCTTGTATGAACCAGAATATCTTTAAAATTCCTATCACACATCAAACACTGACCAATGCTTCAAGATTAAATGCTTGACTTGAAAAGCTTGCGCTGTATAAGGTAATACACATACTTGTCCAATGCTTTGTTCTATCTTTTTTGTCTATAACAATAATTCCCAATCAACATTATTAGCTCTCTACTGGGCTCAGTTAATTACATACTCCAGGTACCCTTTACACCAGAAACATGCCATCATACTTCTCAATTGAGCCCGATATTCTTTTTTAGTGGAGCACAAACAATATAGCCTTAAAAACTAAACTGTCGGGATATTCTCCTTTAAATGCTGAGGATGACAACTCTCAAAATTCAGGAGCCTATTCCAATCAGTCTCCTCCTTAAAAATCAATGTAACAAAACTGTGTTGTACTTTACATATTTGAACATCCAAAAAATTGATCGTGTCACTTGCCACTTGTGGAACAAACTGAAGGTTCCTGTCTTGTGTATTGATTCAGTATGATAGTTCATCGAGCTGGGCTCTAACCTTAAAAACATTGTCTAAATAGTGGGCCCAAAAAATTATTGATGCCCAAAATGATGACGTCTGTAGAAAATGTTCTTCAAAATCCTGAACATAAAGGCAGGCTACCGAGGGGGCAACCATAGCTCCCATAGCAACCCCATGTGTTTGATGATAAAACTTGCCCTGAAACTCAAAATAATTTCTTCTCCATACCAGAGACAATAAATAATCCAAAAAAGCAAGACACACCTGCGAAATATCCATACCTCTCAGATACTCCAGATCAGTGATAATAGCTACCCTCTGAGGGATGTTAGTATAAACGCAGAGATAACCATTGTTACCATACACCAATAGGACTGTACCGCAATAAAGAAGGCTAATTTGTTAATCAAAGCAGTAGAGTCTTTCATGTATGATTGAACTTGAGTTACCACCAGTAACAAAAAGGTGTCCATGTACTGTGATAAAGGTTCCAGCACCGATCCAATGCCAGAGACTGTCGGGCGTTCCAGGGTTTTTACAAGGAATTTATGTATTTTAGGTACAATGTAGAAACTGTAGCCTCGGATTCTTCACATTCAAGAAGTTTAACTCCTTCTCGGAAATAGGTTGTTGAGTAGACGCCCACTCTAATACCTCCAAAATTTCCACTTGAATACTCTCAGTCGGATCAAGGGCTAGTGGAACATAGAAGCGGGTATCATTAAGTTGAAATAAAACCTCCCAAACCTAAGCCTCCTGGTTCATAATGACTGTGCCTTATCTGCAGGTTTTATGACCATTGCAGATTCATGGGCAAGGGTTTAAAGAGCATACCATTCATCCTTTGTCAAATTATATTGATGACCTTGTAAAGGCATTGATTGTATTAATCTCCTTCAGAATTAATTGTTCAAATGCTTGAATGCTGGCCTCCGTCGGACTCGGAGGGACCCAGGTTGAATGAAATGATTAAGTATTATCATACCAAGACTGGGGAGATTTGTCTGCAAAAAATAATGCAATCTTCAGTCTCCTAAAAAATCACTGAAATTGAAATAACGTTTGAAAACAATCAAATTTAGTAGTGGTGACAAATGATAAACCCTTATTAATAATCCCCAACTCAACATTGTCAATAATCTTGTAGATAAATTAAACACCAAAGATTGTGTCTCAACATTACTTACATGTAACTGCGTCGGTCGCTCCACCATCCACGTCTGCTGCCTGAATGTTCCAGGGCAGTCCCTGCCCTCTGTTGTGGCTGCGACTTGTGTGCAGCAGTATTGTTACCAACCATGGGTCAAAAGAAACTCTTGATGATGCGTCAGATGATTCTTCAGATGCCAAATGTCAAATGCCACCTTAGCTTTTCTCTGACCATCCATGGATAAACTCTCCCCTGTTGGTAATCAATGGCATCCCAACAAAATTTCTTAAGTTTATTCTTCACCGTCTCTTTCCGGTAAACTTCATGTTCTGCCTGGAAATCTTCCCACCAGGTACCATGTGCTTTCGAACATTCATGGAGATTGAACTGGATTATTCTGGTGACAAGGAATTAAAGTCAGTATGATATTAGTGAAAATTTGACATAGGGAGCTATGATGAGAGCACTAGCGCATATGGATAAAACATTGTTGTGCTGGTCTTTTTGAGCTCCCTTGGACAAATAATTTTTTGGTGTGAATTGTTCATATTGTTATTTTTTCCCCATTTTTTGGTAAAGATTGAGAGGAGTAAAACATTAGATTTTGAGTATTAATTAATTAAATAAATATTTTCCAGCTAATCATCTTTGATTTTTGATGATTATCAGATTTTGTGGATGAAGTGTGGATTTGGGATTGTGTTTCTACTGCCCAAATAACAAACCAGTCAGTACTAGAGGAGATCAAACCTAAGCTTTCTTTAGAAGCTCAGATAACAAGACTTTGAATTTCATACTTTGGGCACATTATGTAAAGAGATAGATCATTAGAGAAAATCATCATGTCTGGCAAGGCTGAAGGTCAATGTAAAAGAGGAAGGCCGGCAATGAGATGGATTGATACAATAACAGCAACTATGGATGCCATTCTATCAATTATGAAGTGCTTGACTGAAGACCAAACATAGTTTATGACAACTATCCAAGGGTCGCCATAATTCGACACTGATTCGACAGCATTTAACAACAAAAGGCATGCTCATTAATGGGGAGGGCAAGACAGGAAATACTGAGCAATCCTGGCCTGGTCTGGCCAGACTGCCAACTTATGTGATCAGTATGAATAGGAGTCCGTGGCCACGCCCTAGATGGGCTCTCCAATGTTTCACTGAAATTTGTATGGGGTCTTAGTTGTGGCACACTGATCTCTGCTGATTCGCACTGTACCTAAAACGTCTATCACCAAAACTTTGCTGTGCTGAGGTTCATGGGGGGGGGGGGGGGCTGGAGTACAAATGGTGGTGATATAGGGAGAGAGGGGAGTGGTAGCTGCCAAGGAAAGGCCTCCACTCATGCCACCACCACTGTTTGCTAGCATGCCTATTCATTCCCCTGCTGCATTATCACTACCCCTCTGCCTGTGGCACACCCTTCCCTCCACCTCAATCACCAGCTTCTCCCTCCAGCAAATCAATGTGTTACACTGCAGAGTAATAGTCTCTTTCCTTATGGGTCACAGATAGTAGCTAGTATAAAAGCATTTTCTTTTGTGAAGGGTTTTTCGCACTTGAGCATGCAAGAAGGCCACCAGCAGCAAAACCTCCACTGTCAGTCCCTATCACTGCCAAAATGGAGAATATTCACTGTTGGGATGACCAGGCTCAGGGTAGCCCTCCTGGAACTCAGTTCCTCTGTGATATCCTTAAAGGGCTTCAGGACATCTATGACCAGAGTCATATTTGTCCAATCCTGATACCCAAGAGAGCTTTCAAAACCATTGCTCCACTAATCTCTCCAGCATTAGATAAGTATAATTCCACCTGGTGCCGACATCCTGAATGAGCTGGTGTGCAGGTGCTCCTGCTGTTTCCGCCTTCTCATAGAGCTCAAGCCCACCCTTCACACTCTAGTGAAAATACCCAGCTATGTTTTGGCACTTCTTTATCAGTAGCTTTAGGACTGGACTGCCATTTCCCTTGCTCCTCAGACCTAAGAATTCTCTTACAACCAGGTTCGCAAATGCGCAAAGCAACTGATACCTCGAAAGCCCCCTCCTTTGCTGCCTTAACCATGTTCATCCCAACATCTGTTACAGAGAAACAGGGAGCACGGCCTACATGCGAGCCACCCTTCCTGGGTGTGCAGCACGCCCTTCTATACTTGGGGGTATGTTTATTAAATCGTCTTAATGTTACCAGCGCTAGTTGCAGCATTAATGTGAAGAATGCCATATAAGGTAGCGGGCGGTCCGGAGGGAAGGTTGCAAGGAATAGGTATCGCACGATAGTGGGTGCTGTGACACGTTAACGCGCGTTAACCCTAAGTTCATGCCAGCGCAGTGTTAGAAGCTATAAGGATGTAGCCCACTGGTTACTGCAATGACTGCAGAGGCAAAGGTCATGGGTTTGATCCTGCAGTGGTGTTATGTAAGAGGCTGTCTGAGGCATTTCCTTTTAATTTAAGTCAGTGCTGCCACAAAAACACTCTCACAGTGCCGTAGCCTAAGGTGCCGCATAAGGCGCCCTATAAGGCACTCCATAGGGCACATTATAAAGTGCCCTGTCCGCCAAGGCACCATATAATGTGCCCTATAGGGCACTTTATAGGGCGCCCTATAGGGCGCCTTATGAGGCACCTTAGGCTACGGCACAGTGAGGGTGTTTCTCCTGGCAGCACTGATTTAAATTAAAAGGCAAAACTTCAGACAGCCTTAATAAATAACAACACTGTGGCATCAAACCCATAACCTCTGCCTTTGCAGTCACTGAAGTAACCAGTGGGCTACATCCCTAGAGCATCTAACCTACTGCTGGCTGGCTACAGAAAGACTGCAGGTCACCACACAAATGTCTGCTGTGGTTACCAGGATAGGGTAAACCCACCCGTACCCATGATGCACTGCACATGCAGATCAACAGCCTACATCTGATCACAAGATGGGATATGTGCCTCTATAGCAACCCGGTCTGGTAGGGGGAACTGACCGTGTGTGTTACTGGCACAGAGTAGCTACAGACCGTGACATTGTGCAGTTCATGTGCTCACCCTGAAGGTGAGGTGGGGCGCCCAGCACCAGGTCCGCAGCACATGGCATGGCTGAGATAGGTTGTGATGTAGGTCCCCATCAGTGTCAGTTTGTGATAGGTAGTCCTTGCAGACACACCTAGGATAAACCTGTGTCCATCTGTATTTCCCAATCAAATCTAGCCCTTGTGGACTATGATGCACCCAGAATAGTGCATATCCTGTGTGGTTGCCATGGTCGCATGTTCTAAGTGAAGGGTGGTGTTTGGATCGAAAAGTGGATTATGTAGCACCACCCAATCCGCTCTATGTGGGTCAGGGTGGGGGACAGGATCTCCCACCAACAGATCTACATTCTACATCTCTGCAATGTTGCCAGTAGAGGGGACCATCAACCCCAGTCCTGCTGGGGAATAGGCACACTGCAGGGCAGTCAATGCAGATCTGTACACATCACATAGGGCACTGGCAGACAGACAGTAAGCCTGGAAAAGCTCAGCTACCCCCCACCACTATCTGACATTCACCAGCAGAGGGCACAGTCAGTCTCCACCCGCTGCATCCTGCAAGGTGTTCCAGCCATACACATGCTAACTGCAGACAGTTTGCCAGCTAGTACATAGTACATGTTCCTGGAGAAACTGTGTGCACCCAAAAATGGGATGTGAGCACACGCACCACACAGGCATGTCAGTGATTGGGCCCTAGAAAAGAGAACTCATAAATATCACTTAAGAGAAATACTGTATAGCATTATGGAGGAACCTAGCCATGCCATGGTCACTGCTCAGTCAGGGTAAGAGTGCCCCACCCCCCCCCCCCCCAGCATGACATGCTGTGGCCACCCTGTCCGTGCAGGTAGTGGTCGGACAGTACAATGTCCCAGTCATTGCCCTATGCCCTGTGCAGATGCATCCTGCCCAGGCCACCCTGTCCGGGCCATACCCACAGTATCTTGCTCTCATTATGCACATTGGCAGGCTAACACTGGAAGCAGTGCAAGCATTGTGGGCTCAGTAAGGTGTAGGCAGCCACAAAACACTGGATAGACATACACACACTCCCACACCTATTTCAGCATTGTGCAAATATAGAGGTGGTTGGCAGCCCTGGCTGCCACACCAGTCCTGGGCACAGTGCATGCATTGTTTTGGTACTCAGTACTGTTAGGGTAATCCCCGGGGTGATAAACATTGTCAGAAACAAAAACTGAAACACACTCCACAGATATCAGAAAGGTTGCTATGATGAATCTCTGTCAACAAATTGTGTTTAACTTAGGATTTGTTATCTGATATTAATCATAGCAACCTTTTGATATTTGTGGAACGTGTTTCCAAGTTTAAGACAGCATTGCTAAGGTATGCAGGTGCTAGTATTGATAGATGCTGCTCCGTGCAGGGCCCAACAGCCTGACTCTCCGTGAGCCGTTGGATAGTGGAGCCTATGGGTGTGTGTGTTTGTGCCCCTGTTGGCCGCTGCTCTAGGGCAGAGGTTCCCAACTCCAGTCCTGGTGGGCCAAACATGGTTCAGGTTTTCATGTTGTCCCTAATGAATATGCATGGATACATTTGCATACAATGGGGGTGGTGCATACAACTGCATCACAGGCATATTTATTAGGGACAGCATGAAACCTGAATGGTGTTTGGCCCTCCAGGACTGCAGTTGGGAAACTCTGCTCTAGGGATTGCACATGTTTATGGTGTATGTGCTGTGTAGGGTAAAATATAGGCGTTTATGGCGTGTTTATTTTATCTGCAATGAAGGTTCCTTCTTTATTACCACAGTATAGTACTGGGTAAAATATAGGGACATGGTCTGCAGGAGCCATAGCTGGGACTTGAACCTGTGACTTTCCACCCCTGAACACACTGGCTGTGTGTACTACACCAAAATGTTGCCACAGAGGCAGATCATCCCCTGGGGATACCATTACTGTTCGTCAGACAGACCTTGTCTTCTGCAGTGCATGGCACCCACCTAAACAGGACTTGGCCTTGGTCTGCTGTGGGCAGATGCCACTGCCCCCTCCACTACCATCACCCCTCCGCCACCATGCTGACATGCCCTTATGCCGGTGGTGCTGGTGGTGCGCAGTCCCAGGCCATCCACTGTGCAGGTAGGCGGCTGCCTATGGTACGTGATATGGGGTAGGGGTGCTGACATAGACATCAGCACTTCCCCCTGGCACTGCCTACCAATGTTCTGTGCCCTTGGGGGTACCTGCTGGGTACTGTCCCCTGGGACATTGTGGGATGCACACTCATGGCCATGTTGGACCCTGGTCAGTTGCTGTCTTGCTGCTTTTCAGTTTCTGCATTCCTATGTGTCAGGTAGGCATCTGCCTAGTCCACACTGTGCCCCAGCTAGCCAACTGCATGTGCCGCCTGCAGCCCCCTGTACCCCATTTACACCATCACCATAGTGCCCTTTTCTATGTGGCCACTCTGCTGTTGCTGCACATGTGAAAGCCACATAAGCAAGCTGCCCAATATACACCACAGCAAACCCTCATCAACACTATCAATGTTGGAACATTCACTTTGTGGGGGGGATCAGAATTGACCCTTCCAAAAGTGACATCTTCCTTTTTATTCTTTAATGGGTAGTGTTGATTACCATTTATCATAGGTTTTTCTATTGGCCAGCTCGGTGTTTTGTATTTCTGTTTTGGTTTTGGTCATTATCTCTCTGTTTTTTGCATCTTTTGTTACTGCACATGTATCACTACTATCACTTATCTGGGTCTCCCTGCCTTTGCTGTACATTGCTGACTGAACTGGTTTCTCTATCCTGCAAATGTGCCTCTAAGGCGAGGTTTTCACTGGCGTTAATTTTCAGACCCTGATTTCACAGCGTTAGTGTGCCTGGGGCCTCTCCCCGCCCACTCTCCGCCCATTGACCCCTTATATCCGCCCTCTGGGGAGCCTTACTCGACCCTCTGTGCACCTTAACACCGCCGGAGATGTTATCGCGCGATACGTGACGTTATCGCATGGTAATGCGCCATTATCACGCGATAACATCGCTGCTGTGACGTTAGCGCCGTTTAGTAAACATATCCCTTAGTCTATCCTTGCCTCATCCATCTGCCACGATTGTGCTATGCCTGCAGTATTCTGACCAGTCCATATGCTGCTGGTGAAATGCATTCTACTACACACTGTCTTTGCCAGCTCTGCATGCAGCTGAACATGCAAGTGATTGTATAGGTTGAGGCTATTTGCAACTATAGCGCACTAAAGGTTATCCTGCAGGGCACTTGGCAATTAGGGGTTAATAAATGCAGTAGCCTCTTTAACCAGGGCAATTATATCTCCGATGCGCCATGTCACCACCTTCAGTGCTGCCTGCTGCTTGCCCAGTGATGTGCTGCCAAACACCTCCCACCTCCTGCTCAGAACAATTGATCTCCAAAACACTAATACTATGCTGAGCAGAACGTTTGCTCAGAATAATATCACTGTTTATTTGCCAGCTAGCAATCCAGCACATGCGCCTGACATGGTTCCAACACATTTCCTCTAACATTTTCTTCAGCACTTTCTTCAGCAAAGCCAGAAAAAGATTGTGTGTGCTGTATGCTGAAGAAACAGGCATAAATTCCCCACCAGCACTGACAGCAAACCTATGAGTTAATACCGCATCAGATCTCTGGTTACAATTTCATGTTGAGCTCAGTCTTCTGGTTTTCTACGCACTTCTCTGTATCTATGCTGCATAGCTAATTGCTTCATTACCATCCTTTTAAATGGATTTAAATGCATGGTGCCAGTGGCGTAGCGTGAGTTGTCAGCACCCGGGGCAAGGCAAGTAATTTGCGCCCCCTAACCTGTGGATTTTAGCCGCCGGGGAGCTTCTTTGCGCGGGGGAGCCGACCGTGATCCTACCCCGGGAGGGAGCGATCGTCAGCACTGACCTCGCTGAGCCGGAGTCCAGGGAAACGAACAGCACAGCAGCAAGAGCCCGACAAGCATGGTTAAACGCCCAACAGCAGGGAAGAGGAGGAGATCCGGAACCAGAAACTCGCGATGCCGCCCTGCAGCTCCGCCTTCTCGAGCGCACAGGGCGATCCGACCCCAACCCCAGCTTTACATTGAGATCGAGGGGCGACGACGCGATAAACAGTCCCCCTCCCACCCCGCCCCGGCAGCTTGTGTGAAATAGCTACCTAGAGGGGGTCAATCGCATCGCCTGCGCTTTGTTGCCGAGGGTTTGCCAAGAACAATGCGACTCCCAGGACTGCGGGCTCGAGGGCTATAGCGCAAACCTCTTTGCAGTGCCACCACCAGATGGCGTACGCGCCAACATGTATCATAGGGACCTGCCTTTCCCCCTCATCGGCAACAGAGAGCTGCGAGTGCGAGCGCCCCCCCCCATGTTGCGCCCGGTGCGGCCGGCCCCCCCTGCACCCCCCACGCAACGCCTCTGCATGGTGCACTGCCATTAGCACAGGCATCGGCTCATTGTTTATGCTTGTGTTAGATTCCTTTCTGCGTTTTCTATCCACGCTAGCACAGAAGATTCAATGTGAATACTGCAGAGGCCTGCGCTAACACTCTCACATTTTTATGCATCGAGCTGTGTTTCTTTACTTCAGGCATGGGCATGCTCTTGACAAATACAAAAGAAAGAAATGGACATTTGGAGAAACACACAATCCTGCAAATTCAATTTGGCAGCAGCAAAACTAACCCAAAATGTCGTTTATGATGCTTTACCATTAGTGCAAAAACAAATATACATCCCTACCCTCTACCCCTCTTGCCTAAGATTCCCTCTCCATTTCCCTCCTCTGAGATTTGCCCCTCTCTCACTGTTCCCCAGATGCTTTTTTTTTCTGCTCTCTAAGGAGGTCATTCCAGAACATGAATAAGCCAGTTATATGTGTGGGTTAGACATTTTTCTAGCAAAAACGTTTTAGACATTTTTCTAGCAAAAACGTTTAAGACCGCATTCTAAAACCCTGTGTCCATCTAAGTCTATGGCGCTAGCACAGGGATCTCTGAACGTGGGTGGGAAGGCGGAATGAAGGCATGGTCATCCGCAGAGACTTATAAAGCATATTCAGGAAAGGCCCATGTACATATTAAGTGTTTCCCGTGTACATCCACATTATTCCAGCGGAAACGTAGAATAAGGGCAAGACCTCGAAAATGTTCTGCTCTGCTCTTCAATGCATCCCATATTGAAGAATGGCTTTGAGAATGATGTTTTGCACTGGTGTGTCTGCAGTCGGAAAAACACAAGAAGCAGTTTTACAGAATTGAAAGCAGAGGTGAGGAAAGGTAGTAAGGTAAAGAAACATTTATAAACATTCTCATACAAATATTAAGACGAGCAGCAGTGTTTATTCTGGCTAAGTTGACATTTGCTATTTGTGCCAAAGGAGCAAATCTAGGGTTCTCTATCAATTCCTATGTGCTGAAAAAATGTGACTGTTGATGGAGTCTGGGACTCCATGCTATACTGTTATACCAGCTGGTGTTGATAGATGCAGTGCATTTTTTTGGCAGAGGCATGCTTTTATGAGACTGCAAGTGAGAGTGTGTGCGCATGTGGTTTGAGTGTTGCACGGGAGGGTCTAGTGTGCTCACCCACAAATCTGGGAGGGACATAAATGGCTGGTCGGTACCTGGACCACAAGAGCGACTGCAGAGTGACCAAGTGCCAGTGTGATCAGGCAGAAGAAATCAGAAAAGGTTCTTCATAGCTAAATGCCCAGACATATGCCCTGTCACTAATAAGGGACCTCAGAATGAGAGCATGCAACAGTGCAAATAGCACTAATACATGCCCAAGAGCACCATTATTGATCTCTACAGATGTGCACATTTGTAGAGAGTGACGATGGTGCCTTTGGACATGTTTTGGTGCTGTTTGCACTGTTGCATGCATTCATTCTGAGGGTCCCTTATTAGTGATAGGGATATGTTTTCACATTTAGCTATGGAGAACCTTTTCTGATTTTTTTTCTGGTTCATATGTAGCATCGTACAGACTGTTTTCAGAGGTGACCAACGCAAGCATAACTAAGGAGGTCTTCTACTGCCATGTATGTTGTGATGCAAGGTATGCCACGACAAACATATCACTTTCTACTTGTTTTATACTATCTTAGCGTGCACTGAAATTACTTTGCAGTGTTTTGGGCCTGCAACAGATTAGTACATATAATCTACTGTGCAGCAACATTTATGTATCATTGGGGTATGTTTACTAAACCGTCTTAATGTTACCTGCGCTAGTTGCAGCGATAGCATGAGGAATGCCATATAAGATAGTGGGCGTTTCTGCGGTAAGGTAGCAATGGCGGCTTATCGCGCGATAGAGGGCGCCTTGCCGTTATCGTGCTATGGAGGGTGCAGTGACGCATTATCACGCATTAACCTTACTTTCACACCGTGGCATAAGATCAAAGAAATAGAGGTCTAGCACACTGGTTAATACAATGACTGCTGATACAGCAGTCATGAGTTCAATCCCTTAGTGGGCAAAGTTCATTAGGCTGTCAGAGGCAATTAATTTTCCTGCCTGTAACGGTCAGACACATCTCAACAACTTGTACTGGCAGCCAAAAAAACCCTCACCCCAGTTCCATAATCTAATGCACCTTTTAGGGCGCGCCATAAGGCACATCATAGAGCACCACGTCATCCAAGGCGGGTCATAATGTGCCCCAGAGGGCGGCACAAAAGGGTGGCACCCCTCAAGTCAGCATATAACGTGCCCCATAAGCTGGTCGAACCGAAGGTGACACTACAGATGGCCCAAGGATGTTAAGGTGACCCAAGAAATGTTGGCTAAGGGCAGTAAGGTGGACCAAGGTCACAAGCATGAAATGTATGGGCCAAACACAGATGTAACTCTAACACTGCACAGAGCAGCAAGGAATGCCAATTAACAAGTGATGTAAGGAAGTAAATGTCAGAGGTGAAGGACCTGCCAAATCTGCGTGAGGGCCATGTGGCAGCTGGTAAAGTGGACAAATATAACGGGGGCAGCTGTACTGATGCACAGGGTGATGGTACTGTAAAGTGCAACATTGACAATGTGTGGCAGAAGATGTGAATCCGTGTACACCAGAGGAGGTAGAGGTGGCAGGATAAGTGCAATGACAGGAGGACAGAGGAGTAGCAGTGCCATGCAGAGCAGACACGGGAGAGGCAAGCATGATGAGCCGCAATGAAGAAAAGGGTCACAGTGCAGGTCATGGAGTAGCAGCCTGCACATTAGGGAAGGACGCCACACAGCTGGCAGACACATATAGACAGACAGAAGGATGGTTGGCAACTGTGATGAGGGTATAATGTGGCAACAGCACAGATCTGCACAGATATGACTGTCACAGGAATGAAACGTAGTTGTGTATGACAGGCATAAAATTAAAAGAGAATAGAGAGTAATCAAACCGATGACCAGCAGCACAAATGTCAGTGCACAAACCTGTAGGCTCCACCACCAACATGAGCACCATAGCAAAGGCTGCGTACAAGAACACTGCAGGGCACCACACAAGAAGCCTGCTGTCTGCCAGGATAGAGCAACCCCCAACAGTACCCATGATGCAATGCACATGCTGATTAGCTGTATACAGCTGATGACCCAATGGGATCGGCATCTCTCCGGTACCTCAGCCTGAAAAAAAGACCGGACACTGCGTGATGCTGCCACAGAGCAGCTATAGACCAGGGCATTGTGCATATTCAGAGTTCACCCTGAGTGATAGGATGGCCGCACAGCACTAGGTCGGCAGCACATGCACCACTGGTGAGCGGTTCTGCTGTATGTCCCCATCACTACCACCAGTGTGCCCTGTAGTGTATCTGAAGGTTATTTGGTGTCCATCTGCATTACACACTCGCATGTGGCCCTCTGGGTCAAGTCACCACCTAGATTATTGTGTACTTGGTATTAGGGTATGGCTGCCATTGACACCTGTTATTTGGGTGGAAAAATCTAGACGCCCACCATGTTTGTTGGCCGTACCTCTACAGATTGACATAGTATACAGTACATACCCCAGGGCACTCTAAACACCCTTTTGGCAGTTGAGGGAGTAGAGCAATGGTTGCATGACCAGCAAACCCCCATCCTGCTGTCAATGGACAGCACTCCAGGGTATGTGGCCCACAGCCATAACTGTGACTGGGCCAGTGACACCCCAGCAGTACTGCTGTGTGTATGCCTGTAAAGCCTCCACTGCCTCACACCACAGTCTGCCATTCACCAGCAGACTGCACCTGCAGCACCCTCAGGGAATTTCAACCATGCACAGACTAGCTGCAGACAGTACACTAGCCAGTCCATAGTACATGATCACAGAGGAACAATGTGCACCAAGCAGATAGCACTGTGCTTGTCAACAGCACTGGGAACACCCAGGTGTGACACAAGACAGATGATATAGAGCACTATGTGGGAATATAGACATCCCATGGTCGCTGCTCGATCAGAGTGAGAGTTACCTCACAGCATGACATGCTATGGCCTCACTGTCCTTGCAGGTAGTGGTCGGCCTCTACAGTGTCCCAGCCATTGACCTACACCCTGTGCAGATGCATCCTGCCCAATCCGCCCTGTCCGTGCCATACCCACAATGCCTTGCTCCTCATTAAGCGCATTTGCATCCTAGTGCTGGTAACATTGGGATATTGTGGGCCCTGTGAGGTATGGCCAGCCACAAAACAATGCCTACACATACACACTCTCCTAATGCATCATTGTGCATAGATATAGGTAGTTGGCAAGGCTGCCAGGCACACTGGTCCTGATCACAGTGCCGGCTTTGCTCAACTGTGCATGGGGTAGTAGTTGTGCGCTGGTGATAACTGCAGCTCTGTGCTGTAGCCAACAGCATGAGCCGCCATGATGCTTTGGGGGGTGGAGGCTCTGTGGGTGGGTGTTTGTCGCCCTGTTCGCCGCTGCTTTGGGGATTGCACATTCTGATGGTTTATCTGCATTGTAGGGTAAAACATGAGGGTGTGCTGTGTTCAAGCCACAGCTGGGACTTGAACCTGTGACCTTCTGTTCCAGGACACACTGTCTGTGTGTACTGCACTACCCTGCTGCCACAGAAGGGCTGTGGTCCCAGTGGCTACCTTTGCCTTTCATCATCCAGACCTTGTCTGTTGCACTGTCCACGACGTCCTGGAGGAGGGCATGACCTTCGTCCCCTGAGGGCAAGTGTCACTACCCCATCACCACCAACACCCTCTCCCACACCATGCTGACATGCCCATATGCTGTTTGTGATGGTGGTGCACTGTCCCAGGCCATCCACTGTACAGGTAGGCGGGTGCCTAGCATCTGGCTTCTGCGGTGGTGGGGCCTACCTGTACATCCCCACATCCCCCCATCTCCACCTGCCACTGCTATGTCCCTTCCACATGGGCTGATGCTGGCTTTGGGTGTCAGGTTGTTGATCCCACAGCTATTGGCTAGGGTGGACCTGGTAGATAGCTGGTGTTATGTCAGCAGACTATGGATTGACTAGGGCATGCAGTGCGGGTACGGTATACCCGGTTTGGACTACTGGGTGTACATCTGTTTCAGATGACATGTGGTCACACTCTGCACTGCCTTCCAGGAGCTGTAGTAACGGGTGTTCGTTTAGTTGGGTGTCTGGTCTATTTTGGACGCAGCCTGTGAAAGGTGCAGAGACCCTTGTAGGCGTGATCCCCAGATGTACATTGCTTGCCCCATTACAGGCATTGTGCTTCCTGTGTGCCATTTGGGGTACCTACTGGCCATGTGTCCCCTGGATGCGACACTGTAGAGCACAGACTGCTGTGCATGTTTGGCCATGGTCATATGCTGTCTTGCTGCTGGTTTGTTTTTTGTGTTCCTATGTGCCACATAGGCGGCTGCCTAGTCCCCTCTGCACCCCAACTGCACCCACTGCCTGTCCTGCATGCAGCCCCATATACCCCATTTGCGGCATCACCATAGTGGCCTTTCATACCTGGCCACTATGCTGTTGCTGCACAGGTAGCACTACTATCACCTTTCTTGGGCTCCCTGCCTATGCTGTACATTGCTGACTGAAATGGTTTCTCTCTCCTGCAAATGTACCTCTAACGCGAGGTTTTCACTCACGGTAATGTTCTGGCCTTAAGATCAATGCGTTAGTTTAGCAGGGGCCTCTCCCCACCCACTCCCCACCCATTGACCCCTTCTCTCTGCCCTGTCTCCACCCCTCACCGGTCCTTAACGCAGCCGCTAAGATTTACGCACGTTATGTAACATTAACACACGTTAGGTAACGTTAACATGTGTTAATGTTACTTAACGTGCGTTAACGTAGACGCTGTTACGTTACCGCAGTTTAGTAAACATGCCCCATTATCTTTCATGTGTAGTTTGCATCAGCACAACACTGTCAGTGAGCACAGTAGATTAGGAGATGCACGTTTTACAGAGGAGGCATGGCCATTCACAGGGTATATAGCGGAGATGGGCAGGATCGAAAATGTCCATCTATTCAGAATACGGTGTGCACGGGGATATATGCAGCCATTTGCTGCATATACCTATTTCTTGTGTTCCACAGTGCTTTGTTCATGCCGCGCCAAAAAAGTCTGTGTCCCCAATTCTGGAGCCACTGCTGCATCTATCCCCACGGCTGCAGAATCACGTTTACATCGGGCCTGTTTTCGATTTGGACGTACCTGCAGGCTGCACATGCAGGTTATGGAATCGGGCTCTATACCCTTCATCTCTTCCCAGCACCATTCACTAAAATCTGTTCCTCTAACTCCCCCCCCCCCTCAAAGAGGGTAGAATAAAGTAACTGGACACACTGAATCTTTCTGATGGGGGGAAAATGCCAGATGGTAGAATCAAGTTAAATAATTTTATTAATGTTTCCTGGACTTGTCCACTATTCTATTTGAGCCTCTCTTTAGTAGCCTATCAGGGCATCGTGCTTTTCTGGTGTGTCGGGAAGCATTCCTTGATTTCCTGTAGAAAAGTGTCTAATTGTGTTTCATAAGCTTTGATTACACTTTCAAGTGGGTTCATTTTCTCTTGAGTATGTTTTGATGTTGTATAAATTCTTCAGGCTTAATGTCTGTAAATACCTACTCTAGTTGATTCTGACTTGCCTTGAACTTCCAAGAAAATTGTGAGCTAAATCCAAGTTCCTTTCCTTTCCCTTTGGAAATGTTCTATCTAGATTTTATAGTTTTATTTTGAGGTTTATTGTTGCGTCTGTGGTGTATGTTTGCTCATATGGAGGTGTTCCATTCAAGTTGTTGAAGACTTCCTGTTAACCTCTGGACCCGCAGGGATCATGTTTTATATAGCTTCCATTAGACAGTTAGGAGAAGATATTCAAAACTGTCTAGCTGCCTAACTAGATCTGCCCATTTAAAGATGTATCACTACTTAGTTAAATATGGCTGACTAAGTGCTGGGCTTTGGGGCATTATGTAAAACAAAGCATGCCTGGTTGCTCCTAGATTCCAGTACAGTCAAGTAGATTCTCTGTTTCTGGGCTTGTCACATCAAATTAAGAAACCATTCTAGGTTATGGGTTGGCACGTTGTTGAGCCTAAACTTGGGAGGGACAGCAGTGTAATTTAAAATTAATTTGGGTGCAGATATTTTCATCATCAAGTGTCAGACCACAGCTGAAGCCTTTTATTGCCCTGGGGGGAAAGTGAGAGCCAGAGTACTGTAAGATGTTGACAGAGCTTCCTTGTGATGCCAACGCCTGTTGTGTTCAGGTTCCATCCACTAGCACAGTGTATACCATATTACTGATGCTCTTTCCTTGAGTCCAAATGAAGCACCTGGAAGATGATATCTAGGACTTTGCTCGGGAAGTAAAGAGTCATCATCCCATTGAGAAATCTCTTCTTGAACCTATCTGTGATACAATAGCAGATGGTATAGATTTGTTGTACGTGTTAAAAAACAGGAGAGATGACTGATCAGATGGGAACCCAGCCATAGCTCAATGAGCCAGAACTTGAGTTAAGTAGAAGAATAGCTGGGAGAGTCCCATTATCTTTTGGCCCATAGATACAGGATACTAATCCCCAAGATTGGCCGGCATGCCCAATCCAAGGATCCCCGTGTTGCACAGAGCAGCACAAAGCATGGAAGTGTGTGGTCTGTGTAGTGCTATATGGCCAGCGTGCTCCCACCTGAACAAAGGCTGGTCCAAGCACTGTCACCAGCCATGTACCATGCCACCCAGGCCAGATAGTGGTGCCAAAGGTGGGAGTATGGAAAGGGGATGGGGGATGAAGACATCAGCAGAACATGGGAGCCAGAGTCCCAACAGGGGGGATGTGGGGCTGTCCTGGGGATGGAGGGGGGTGCATGGAGCATGCGGCCTTGGCCAGGTGGCTGTGGTGTGTATGTAACCTGGAGCTGATGCTGGAGGTGTCCTAGTGGACGTGCCACACAGGGGATACACAGACACATGGCCTTGCAGCCAGGATGGGCAGCCCACTATGCATGAGCAAGATATGTGAATGCATAATAGGTGACCTGGGAATGTACTACTGATCTAATATGGACCTCAACCTCATGTGATCACAGTGTCAGACATACCCTGGAGGCCCTTAAGTGCCGCTTCTGGACAATGCGCCGCCAACATCCATGCCTCATGCAGCGCCTCCGAGACCAGTTGGCAGCAGACGCAGGTCAGTGAGACACACAGCAGACCCCAAAAGCCACAGTGAACACCAGTCTGCAGATTATGAAGTGCAGGCAGACCGACTGGTGGGGGACTGCCCACAGTGTAGGACAGAGTGTTCATAGCACTAGGATCGATCACCTATCCTGAGGTGACACCCCAATGTGTCTTGTCTTCCACCTCTTATGGGCTTAGGCTTCAGACCAAGCACAAAAATAAATAAGGGTGACGTCAAAACACGTTGCAGTGTTGCTACAAGAAAATTGTTTGGTCCTACTGCCATCACCTCCCTGCTGTGATGTGCATGTGATCCCCTTTGAGAGTCTCTGCCTGTCGTGTAGGACACAGTATAGGATAGGACAGCACAGGGTGGTGCACAGTCACACCACAGCACACCAATGTATGCGGTGCAATGGCAGCCCCGACTGCACCCTGATGGAAATACCCCAGACAGTGCCACATCATGGACCAGCTGTACAGGGGTGCAACACAACAGAAGCAGATATCACGTCAATTGCAGAAACCAGTTCAAAATGTGATATTTATGGAAAGACAGCTTTTATTAACCAATTGACAACCCGACACAGGCCGTGTTTCGCTATCTTTTGTCAGGGGTTCATCTGACATATGCTAAAAATATAAATATATAAATACATAACATATAAAAAACCAGATCACTCAAAAACATATTGAATGTATAACCAAAAGATGATAAAAATATATAAATAACATCAATAAATAAAATAATAAAGGAATGGTTGGAACACAATACCGAATTGTTCATATATATAAAAAACAATTATAAGAAATGCCTACATAATAATAATATATATATATATATATATACAAACAAGTAAAACCACAAAAAGGATGTGACACATAAACCATAAATACCTCTGGTAAAGAGCATTAGATCCAAAGGTTTGGTATCTCGTTATCTATTAGAAGTCTGTACGCTATAAAAAACATGAATAAATGAATTAAATATAAATATGTACAGTAAAATATATAAATAAATATTAAAAAAACTTTACAAGCATAAAAAGCAAAAAACTAGAAAGTGGAAAAACAGAAAAGAAGCATAAAACTCTCTATGGAATAAATAAGGCAAAAAACATGGCAAAACAACATAGCAAAATACATGAGTAGCAGGAGTGAGTAAGTCAGAGAGGACATATTTATACCTAGCCAAATGGGGCACATATGAAAAACTACGTAGGGTGTATAAGCAAAATGATAAATTGCATTCTGTTTTACTACCTTAACATTAATGTAAGATGTGCAAAAAACTGAGTCAAAGATGGATCAGTCAGAATAAAAACCACACAGTATATCTTGGTTAGTCACACTGCAGGTATTGCTTTTAAAGTTTTTTCCAAAGTTTTCTTTATTCTTGCATTTCAATGCTGTTTTGATCGCATTATTAGATACTTTTGCCCTCAATGATTTTAAAGCAGTGCCCGTGTTTTCAAGTTTTTTACACTTGTTTTGAGCGGTGTCTGTACAGTTTGTCACATTCGTTTTGTAATGCTCTGCAGTGCATGTCTTGTTTTTGTTATTGATAATTTTATTGGGAGCCGCATAAGATACTTCTTTATACCTTTTCTTTTAAATGTGACTCTTGCTATTAGATGTCATGGATACATTGTTTATAGATATCATTGGTAGCTGAATATGGTTTTCATGCCCACCTTTTTTAACATCGCCCCTGCCATTAAATGATATGGCCATGTTTAGTTTTTTACGTTGTTTTTCACGTTGGCCTTGATTATCTATACTTTTTTAGTTTTACTAACCAAGATATACTGTGTGGTTTTTATACTGACTGTTCCATCTTTGACTCGTTTTTTTGCACATTTTACATTAATGTTAAGGTAGTAAAACAAGATGCAATTTATCATTTTGCTTATATACCCTACGTAGTTTTTCATATGTGCCCCATTTGGCTAGGTATAAATAGTTCTCCAGGACCAAGCAGGAATCAGTCCTCACATATGGGTGATGTCGGCGTCGACGGAGCACTCATGCGGAGCATTTCCCCAGCTTTCAAAGAAAGCCTTTGGGAATGCAGCGCGCATGCGCGGTCCCGTTCCCGCCCAAGGGTGCCATCTTGCTCAGTCTTCTTTTTTCCGCGTAGCCTGACGGACGTGTGTCTTAGTCACCCGGTTAAAAGTTGATTTTTCATTTGAAGATTCGTGGTTTTTTGCCGTTTCGACGCCGGTTTCCCTTCCCGCCTGGGCACGGCACACTGGTATCGAGCCCGGAGCTGTTTTTCGGTTTCTGTCCTTTGAGACTAGCATTCACGCTCTTTTTCTTTTTCACTGGCAGCCCGGTCTTTTGACCTTGCAGGGGCCCTTTTTCCCCTCAATGGCTGCCAGCGGGTTCAAAAAGTGTGATCGGTGTAAGAAACTGATGTCTCTCACCGACACACACGACTGCTGCCTCCAGTGCCTCGGGCCCGATCATGACCCGATGATCTGTGGCCCGTACGGCAAAATGTCCTCGAAGGCGCTGAGGAGCCGTTAGCATCAGCGAGAAAGGATCTTCTCTGACTCCACGTCTGGCCGGGCCCGGACTTCGTCAGAGGCCTTGATGTCTCAGGAGTCCGACCCCGAGCATCGTCGGGGCTTCTCTGAGCAGGGGTCTCCCTCACGGGAACACAAAAGGAAGAAGAAACCCGTGAGGGCGGTGTCGGTGGATGCTCTTGGTCCCTCGAGGGCCAGGTCGCATAGCCCCGACTGCCATCCCGGATCCTCGGAGCCGGAGAGGCCTGCCAAGTTGCCTCGTGTGGAGCCGCAGTCCCTGAGTCACGTGAGTGCTGTAGTCCTCGTGGATGCTCCTTCGGGGGAGCCGATGTCGGCCCCGACACCGTCGGGGGCCGAGTCGGGGGCTGCTGAGTCTCCTGAGCTCGGACTCAGGTTGACGGCCTTGGAGAGCAGCTTGGCTGCCTTCATGGAACAGCAGCGGGTGCTGATCGCCGGTCTGACCGGTGCATCTGCCCTGACCACCGGGACCTCGACATCCAAGTTGACTCCGGAGGCCGAGCTGATCCTCAAGTCCATGCAGTCTTGAGTCGATCCTCAGCCAAGGTCTTCCTCGGCCTCCCGTATGGGGCCGAGGTCGTCGACGCCGGTACCGTCGGCGTCGGGGCAGATGGCATTGGTGCCCGCCCGGCCGGAGATGCTCGATTCCTCCTCGGAGGGGTCGGGGTGGGAGACAGAGGACGAGGAGTCTCCAGACACTTTTCGGATCCGGTGCGTCCCATCGGACTCACCAGAGTCCGAGCCTCAGAGAAGGTCCCCCCCGGAGGATACCCGGTTCTCGGATTTCATGAGGGATATGGCCAAGGCCTTGGCCTTCCCCGTGGATCCCGAGGAGGAGCCTTGAGCCGAAGAGCTCGAGGCCCTCCAGTATGACTCTCCCCTGGAGGAGGCCTTTACTGTACCGGTTCCTCCGATGCTGTAACGGCTGTTCTTCCGCATGTGGGAGGCACCGGCCTCGGCGCCGGTTCTCAGCAAATGGGTCGATTCCATTTATCGAGTCCGTAAGAGCCCTGGGTTCCAGAAGGCACAGCTGCCGCACCACTCCATGGTTGTGGAATCAGTCATGCATCGTCTGAAGAGTCAGAAGATGCACTCCTCGGTGCCCCCCCCCAGCAGGGAGGCCCGGAACCTGGATGCCCTCGGTAGAAAGTGCTTCCTGGGCTCTATGCTGGCTTGCCATGTCCAGACTTACCAGCTATACATGGGCATGTACCTCCAAGACCTGGCAAAGGAGATTGCTGGGTTCTCTGCTGGCCTCTCCGAGGAACCTTTGCAGAAGTTCAAGGCTTTGTCATCGGGGATTCGAGAGTGCTCGAAGTTTATATCTCGAGCAGCCTATGATGGCTTCGAGGCTTCGGCCCGAGTGACAGTGGCCGGCATCAGTGCATGCCGTCAGGCCTGGCTACAGTCATCGGATCTCGAGCCATGGGTCCAGGACAAGTTGGTCGATGTCCCTTGCCGGGGTGAGAACCTCTTTGGCAAACCCATGGCTGAAAAGGCTGCAGAAATCGAGACTGAGACTCTCACCAGGACAAGGCTGTCCAGGAAGACTTCTGCCCCTTCTCAGAAGAAGAAGGGCCCAGGGAAAAGGCCCTTTTACCCGAGGAAGGCTACTGCCTACAAATCCTACCCTCAACTTCAGGCCTCTACAGCTCCCTATCAGGGTCAGCAGGCCAAGGGGCAGGGACATGGGCCCTGTAGGCAGAAAACCCCCAAGCCATCAGCTCCGGCTCCTGCGCAGCAGGGAGCGGGGTTTTGACTCCCACTGCATAGCCTCTCCTCCTCAGCTGGCTCCTCTCAGCACAGGAGGCAGGATGACACTGTACGCCCACAGGTGGTCAGCCATAACAGGGGATACCTGGGTACTGAGCATAGTCCAAAAGGGCTATTTGCTCCACTTCAACCGGTTACCCCCCTCCTATTTTCCAGGGGAGCCTCCAAGACTCCCTCTTCACAGGAACCTCCTCCTTCAGGAGTTGGCAAGTCTTCTAAGGGAGCAGGCGGTGGAACCGGTGCCTCACCACCTGAGAGGCCAAGGCTTCTATTCATGGTACTTTCTGGTACCAAAAAGGACAGGAGGTCTCAGGCCCATCCTAGACTTGCGGAATCTCAACAAGTTCCTGGAGAGGGAAAAGTTCAAGATGCTTACCCTTGGAATACTGTTGCCCTACCTCCAGCAGGGAGATTGGCTATGCTCCTTAGACCTGAAGGATGCTTATACTCACATCCTCATTCATCCAGACCACAGACAATATGTCAGATTTGTAGTGGGAGGAAATCATTTTCAGTACAGAGTACTTCCATTTGGCCTAACCTCCACACCCAGGGTTTTCACCAAGTGTCTGGCGGTGGTGGCGGCCTATCTCAGAAACCAGGGCAACTTTGTCTTTCCATACCTGGACGACTGGCTCATCAGGGGTCAGTCTCCACAGGAGGCCAGACAAGCTACTCTTCGCACTGTCTCTCTTCTCCAGCACCTAGGCTTCGTCATAAACTTCGCAAAGTCCACTTTGCTCCCCTCACAGGACGTAGAGTTCATAGGGGCAAGGTTGGATTCTCTACAAGCAATGGCTTATTTGCCCGGGAACAGGGCTCACAGACTGATGGCTCTGGCACAGCAGTTTTGCAGTGGATCTATGGTCTCGGCCAGACATTTCCTGAGGCTTTTGGGCCACATGGCATCCACAGTCTATGTAATTCCAAATGCTCATCTACATATGCGGCCTGCTCAATGGTGCCTCAGAGCTCAGTGGATACGGGCCACAGGAGACTTAAGGGACAGAGTAAGAGTGTCCCAACTACTAGCAGCCTTCCTACAGTGGTGGCTGCATCTCCCGAACCTGATCAAAGGGGTGCCCTTCCAGGCACCACCACACACACAGGTGCTGACGACCGATGCTTCTCTTCAAGGTTGGGGTGCACATTGCCAGGGGCATGCACTCAGGGCCTCTGGTCCCCTTGGGAGGCCACACAGCAGATCAATCTGTTGGAGTTGCAGGCTATTCGATTAGCTCTGCAAACTTTCTCTCATGTCCTCTCTCACCAGTCTGTCTTGATTCAGACGGACAACCAAGTAGCAATGTTCTTTGTGAACAAACAGAGAGGCACAGGGTCCAGGCTTCTGTGTCAGGAAGCACAGGCCCTGTGCGCCTTTGCAGTCAAGCACGGCATGTTTCTCAAGGCAGTTTATCTACCTGGCCAAGAAAATTACCTGGCAGACAGGTTGAGCAGGATTCTACAGCCTCACAAATGGCATTTGAATCCCCTAGTGGTCCAGCAGATCTTCCTAAAATAGGGTCTTCCAACCATCGATCTCTTTGCCAGTCCACTGAACCATCAGCTGCCCAGGTTCTGTTCCAGACAACCGCATCCTCTGCGGATAGCAGAAGATGCCTTCCTAATCTCTTGGTCTACGGGCCTGCTGTACGCGTTTCCTCCATCGCCTCTAGTGGCCCGAACCCTATTCAAGGTTCTTCGGGACAGGGCCTCGCTGATCCTGGTAGCCCCCAGATGGCCGAGGCAACCCTGGTTTCCACTCCCTCTGGGGGTGCAACCCGATCTCCTGTCTCAGGATCAGGGATCTCTCCTGCACCCCAACCTTCAGTCCCTCCATTTGATGGCCTGGCTGCTGAAAGGGTAGTTCTAGCCCCCTTACTTCTACCTAGGGAAGTGGAGGAGGTGGTTTTGGCCTCTAGGAGACAATCCACCCGGAAATCTTATGCCCTTAAGTGGCGTAGGTTCTCCACCTGGTGTGCTCAGCGCCAAGAGGGTCTGTTTTTGTGCCTGGTACCAGTGGTGCTGCAATATCTGCTTCACCTGTCGAACCTAGGCCTTAAATCCAACTCTGTTCGAGTCCACCTCAGTGCTCTGTCAGTGCACCACTCGCCGGTGGAGGGCCAATCTCTGTCGGTCCACCCCTTAGTGGCCCGCTTCCTCAGAGGCCTGCTTTTGCTCAAGCCTGCGATTCGTCCACCAGCGCCTGAGTGGGATTTGAATGTGGTCTTTCAGCAACTTACTCGTCCACCGTTTGAGCCGATGGCTACCTGTCATTTACACTTCCTTTCCTGGAAGGCGTTGTTCTTGGTGGCTCTTACCTCGGCCAGGAGTGTGAGTGAACTACAGGCTCTGGTTTCTGATAGACTGTACACACGGTTCTATAGGAACAGGATGGTCTTACGGACTCATCCTAAGTTCCTTCCAAAGGTTGTCTCCTCTTTCCACCTCAATCAGGAGGTGGTTCTTCTGACCTTCTTTCCCAGGCACCATGCCAACCGGACTGAAATGGTCTTGCATACCCTGGACTGTAGGAGGGCATTGTCTTTCTACACTGACCGTATGCAGGGGCATCGAAGGGCTGTTCAGCTCTTCATATCTTTTGACCCTAATAAGCTGGGGTCACCTGTCTCCAAGCATACCCTATCCATTTGGGTAGCAGACTGTATCGCCTGGGCATACAGGGCAGCCAGCCTCTCCTTGCAGGGTCAAGTCACGGCCCACCATGTCAGGGCGAAGGCTGCGTCAGTAGCTCATCTCTGCTCTGTTCCGTTGGCAGACATCTGCCGGGCTGCTACTTGGTCTTCAAGCCAGACTTTTGCGGCCCATTACTGCCTCAAGAGGAAGTTCCGCAGGGACAGTGCTTTCGGACAGGCGGTACTCCGTAATCTCTTTGAGGTTTACGCAACTCCTACCCTCTGGCCCTTGTGTTGGGCTACCGTTCGGGGGCGTTCTCAAAGAAGATTCTTATCACGCATGCTGAGGCTCTAGAGGGAGCTTATTTTTCAGTTTTGGGTTCTCGGTAGCCTAGAGCTGCGGAGTCCCATATGTGAAGACTGACTTCCTGCTTGGTCCTGGAGAAAGCGTAGTTACTCACCTGTAACAGGTGTTCTCCAGGAGCAGCAGGAATCAGTCCTCATGACCCTCCTTCCTCCCCTTGGAGTTGCAGTCATATATTTCATTTTGTTTTTTGCTGTCATTTAGCTATGTCATCAGACTGAGCAAGATGGTACCCTTGGGCGGGAAGGGGACCGCGCATGCGCGCTGCATTCCCAAAGGCTTTCTTTGAAAGCTGGGGAAATGCTCCGCACGAGGGCTCCGTCAACGCCGACGTCACCCATATGTGAGGACTGATTCCTGCTGCTCCTGGAGAACACCTGTTACAGGTGAGTAACTACGCTGTCCTCTCTGACTTACTCACTCCTGCTAGTCATGTTTTTTGCTGTTTTTTGCCTTATTTATTCCATAGAGAGTTTTATGCTTCTTTTATGTTTTTCCACTTTCTAGTTTTTTGCTTTTTATGCTTGTAAAGTTTTTTTGATATTTATTTATATATTGTACTGTACATGTTTATATTTAATTATTTATTCATGTTTTTAATAGTGTACAGACTTCTAATAGATAACAATGAGATACCACACCTTTGGGTCTAATGTTCTTTATCAGAGGTATTTATGGTTTATGTGTCACATCCTTTTTGTGGTTTTACTTGTTTGTATATTGTCCCCCGCAGCCCCCTCTGGTGGCGGCGTAGTGGTTCCACCGGGACTGGGGAGAGCATAAGATTAGGGGTATTAGGGTTGGCCTGTTGCGAGGGTCATGAGGTAGTGGCCCTCTGTGCCAACCTCGTTGCCAACTTCCCAATAAAGCGACTTTCAGCCAAGTGTAGGGAAAAAGGAAAAAGGCATTTATTTCACCTTTACGCAAAATGGTTCAAAATATGCGGTTAAGAAAATAACAGGGCTGTATCATTCCTTGTATCAAGTTCAACTCACACAAAACGTTCAAAATAACATTGTTAATCTTCATAGAAACTTAAAACATAAGGCATCCTGTATTCACTTCATACATTCTGTTGCTCCAAACAGCTTAAAGCTTTCCTACTGTACAATAAATGCAATCCATGGGTTCAACTGCCTCATCAACCTCAGATTCCCCTGGCAACCATTCCATCTCTGAGGGGTCTGAGTCTGAAACCTCAGGAGGGTTGAATTCGGGCTTTCTGAAAGCATGCCACACTGTGTTCCAATACTGGTTTGTCAGCTTGGGGCGTCGGTTTTTGGCTATGGTATAGAACCCTGGCTGTTCATCTGCTACAGGTTTAAAAGTTCGCTTGTCCCAGCCTTTAGCATTACTAGCTTTCTTCTTGGAGAGATTATCTGTTACTTCTTGCATAAAAGTGTCCTTATCATACAGATAAAACTCATTCTTTTGTTTCTCTCTTGTGCAAGGTTTAGGCAAGCAATTGCAGGCAACAACTGTTTTACCTTTAAACTTCCTGCAGTCTCTTACAGGAAAGGCTTGAGGCCTAGCCTGATTGTCCTCCAATTCTTGCAGGCTCAAGTATTCCCTGTGTGTCTTAATTAATTCTTTGGAGTGGGGAGAAACTTCTCTGAGGCATGGCTGCAGCTGATGCGCTTGTCCTTCACTTCCACCCCTGTGGCAGTTGGCTAATGGCCGCGCCCTCTCAGCTCTTCCCTGTTCCCCAGGCCTCTGAGTTTTCCATTCCTCCTTCAGGTTACTTCTATAAAAATCTTTAAAAGTACCTTTCTCTCCTTGGGTATTCTTTTCAGCTGGATATCTCTTTCTCAGATTGTGTCCCAGCCCTTCTCCCTGGATAGGGCTTTCTCTCAGGCTGGAAGGGAGAGCACCTCCTTCCTTGGCTGCTCTCTGCAGTGCTGCTCCTTCCAGTTGTCTCTGGCCTGCTCTCCGGCCTGCTCTTTGGCCTTCCTCTAGGCCTGCTCTTTGGCCTTCACCTCGGCCTGCTCTCTGAGTTACTCCTTGGCCTGCTTCTCGGCCTACTCTCTGGCCTGCTCCCCAAGTTGCTTCAACTCCTCGAGCTGCTCTGGGTCTGAGACCGCCTCCCACTCTGTCTCTGACTCCGACGACTCTCTTTGACTCAGCACTGTCCCTGCTTAAATCGGGACTAACTGATTCTAGGTCCTGCCCATAGAGGCGTGGTTCCTCTGCTTCCAGGCTGGCTCTCCTGCTCCCTCTATGTGGACCTTCAGGAAATTGCATGTGAAGCTTGTTTTTTTCAAAATTTAAAACTTTTTTTCTTTCTGCCAGAGGGTCCGCTGTATCACAATATATATATATATATATATATATATATATATATATATATAAATTATTATTATGTAGGCATTTTTTATAATTGTTTTTTATATATATATGAACAATTCGGTATTGTGTTCCAACGATTCCTTTATTATTTTATTTATTGATGTTATTTATATATTTTTTATCATCTTTTGGTTATACATTCAATATGTTGTTGAGTGATCTGTTTCTTTATATGTTATGTATTTATATATTTATATTTTTAGCATATGCCAGATGAACACCTGACGAAGGATAGCGGCCTGTGTTGTGTTGTCAATTGGTTAATAAAAGCTCTGTCTTTCCATAAATATCACGTTTTGGACTGGTTCCAGCTGTACAGGGGTACACACAATAAGTAGTGAGCCCAGAACCTGGGCAGGGGGCCCACCAACCTCAGTAGGGCACATGGGTGACAGGAGTGCAGGCTGCAGGTGGGCACAGGTGGCATGCCCTGTGAGCCATATATGGGCATGTGCAGGCATGCAGGTGTGGCCCCAGTGCTGTCCCAGACCTACCCCCTGGTGAATGTGCAGGAACACATGTAACCCAACCCCACCCCTCTCCCCACAGGCCAAGCTGGTGAAGCCTCAGGTGTGGCAAGGCCAACGTGAGTGCTTCCAGCGAGTGGTCATGTCGCCCTGGAACAGCGAGGACAATGGGCTACCTCTGGCAGCTCATCCTCCAGCAGTGAGGAGGAAGAGTCCAGCACAATGGAGGAGAAGGACAGCTCCATGGAGAGGGTGGAAATTGTTGACCAAGCTGCATTGATGGAGGTGGGGGCGGTAGTGGTTGACTCTGCTGGGGCCAACATGGAGGTCCAGGTGAGCCACAGGTGGAGTGGGCTGAGGGGGCAGGGAGTCCTGACCCAGAGGTGGCAGTGGTGTGGGAGGCGGTGGCTGTGGGTGTGGAGTGGGTGGTTGTGGGAGCACCTGTGGAGGTCATGATGGGGCTAGGTAAACTGCAGGGTCCTTTTAAGGCAGGCATGTCAGGGGAGGGGGAGCTGTCAGAGGGTCTGGGCCAGTCACGGGAGTCAGAGGAGGAGGGGGCGTTCCAGCAGTGGTTACCAGTCAGGGGAGTCAGAGGAGGAGGAGGAGGGTCCCAGCAGTGGTGACCAGTCTGGGAAGTCAGAGGAGGAGGGGGAGGGTATTAGCAGTGGTGACCAGTCAGGGGGGTCAGGAGAGTAGGGGGAGGGGTCTAAGGGTGAAGAGAAGCCAGGGGGTTCTGGGAGGGAGGAGGGGTTAGAGGTGGAGGGTCACGTGGGCCCGGGGTCTGAGAGCAGGAGGGATGTAGGCACCAGCCACCAGGCAACCCATGGCTGGGGTGGCAGACACACTGTGGGCCACCATGGTGGTGAAGGTGGAGCCATTGGAGGACCAACAGGTGTTTGTGGTGCACCACACACCCCAGCCTAGCATGCCCGGTCCACAGGGCCAGACCCCAAACACATGGGCTGGCACAACGTGGGTGTGGGGCACTATAGCCCCTGAGGCCCCACTCTGCAGCCATGGACTTCCTATGCCACCAGTGGACCCAGGGGCCCAGCATGTATATCTGGCACTAAGCTGTGGACCAAAACCACACCTATGGGAAACTGGCGATGGGTCCATGGCCACCCTCACTGTAGAGGTGTGCCTCCTCAAGGAGTAGGTCCATGTCATGGCACAGGCCATCTGCAGGCACCTGGACGCAATGACAGCTGTGCTCCTGCACCACAGCCAGGACCACCCAGCACCACAGGGCCCCCCATGGTGCTACATGGGCATTTGTGGGCCACTGGCCAGCACCCAGCTCCACCTTGGCCATGGGTGTGTGCAGGCACAGCAGGGGTGAGAGCAGCATTGCGTAGGTCTAGGCACTGTGGACTGGCCACACATGTGAGAGCATATTAGCTACTGTTGTACAGTCTGATGTTATTGCAGCCAATGCTGTGTAGTTTGTTGCCATTGTAGCCAATGTTTCATTTGTATGTGCCTATGTTCCTGAATAAAAGATCTGTTTTGCCAGCCAACTATGTTGTCATTGAAGCCAGGGAAAGGGCTGTGTGTATGTCATGGTGGAGGTGGTGGGGCCCTGAGGTGGCAGGGAGTGGGCTATAGACATATCAGGGGTCCATCAACAAAGCCGCCACAGTGCAAGGGTATCATGACATGGTGGCACAGTATACAGCGCACTGGTATGCCGTCAGGGTACCTGTGCTTACAGAGTCGCCGCTATGTAATGTACCCAGGCAACATACTGTGACAGATGGGCAACGCAACACAGTGACATGGTAAGTGTGCATATACGGCTAGTGCGTTTCGGCGCTTGAGACTTACCTGGGTAGCATGGTCCCCGCGTATCAAACTCCCTCGTCAGCATGGTGTACGGCGAGGATGGCGTATGGTGGCATACCCAGAAGCGGATTTTCGAAAGCATTGTGGTTAAAATGCTGAATGGGTAGCAGATATGGTTTTGGATGGGACGTGGTCTGCCTGGGCATCATAACCACGCATGTTGAAAAGGAGTACATGGATAAGCTATCTCTGCTGTAGCGTTTGAGCAGCACAATGGCTAACCCAGTGCCTAAGGGCCCAAAGTGCACCAGGAAGGCCAACTTCACACCCTCAGCAACCTCTATGGCCCTGGGGCTCATAATTCAGCGGTAGGCCACCCTCTTTGCTGCAGAGGATGTCGGCACGCAGCAGCTGGCCTGGAAGGACATAGACAGGAGGGTGAATGCCATCCACCACAACAACAGGGACATGAAGGATATCAAGAAAAAGTGGCAGGTAATATTCTAGACTGCAAAGGAGAAGAGGGCCAACAACAGCAAGCTGCCACCAGAGCACTAGCACAGACTCAGCCCCCTTGAGGAACAGGTCCTCCATCATTGAGGTTCCTGGCTTCGATAGCTCTGCTACCACCTCACAGGCGGGTGAGTGGTGCTTGGACCACGCACTGTGTGGCACTGTAACAGTGTTGTGTGTGTGTGTCCCGCCACTGTCCATGCTGGGTCGTAGGTGTGCCATCTCCACCGTGCCCCTCATGGTAGCATGGCCCTGCCAAGCTGGGTCACGGATTCCCTGCTTCCCCCCCAACACATTCACACCTGTGTCCGGGCTCAGGGTCACATGTGTGCACTGCTGTGTGTTTTGGTGAACTACCAGCCCTGTCCACTGTGTATCAGCTGTGGCACTACTTGGCTGTCCATGGAAGTCATGTTGGTGGCACAGTGACAGGGGTGCAGTATAGCCAACAGGGCTATGGCAGCTGTACGGTGGCTTATTCCTGCACACCTGGTCCTGTGGGGGCAAAAAAACAGTTCATCTGGTATGTGGGGCAGTGGAGGGGTACAGGGGCCAGTGCCGGGGACAGGTCAGTGCTGGTACATGGGGCAGTGGAGGGGACAGTGTGGCCAGTGCCGGGGCCAGAGCAGTCCTCCATTCCCCAGTCGTGGCGTTCTGTTTGGTAAATGGTGATGGGCTGAATGGTGGAGGTGTCTGTTGGCATACAGTGACAGCCATAGCCTATTGGTTGCACCTCCTGGGCAACATGGTTGTATGTGGTCCAGTCCAACATGGTAATGGTGTGGCATACCTGCACAGGGAGAGAAGGAGGGAGAACATCAGTGTTGTGCCCCATGAAGTGAGGGGAATATAGTGGTGTGTGTGAATTAGAGCTGGCTTCAACAGCAGGTCCATCCACCATGTTTAGGTACCCTGGCCCTATCACCTGTCATGTTTCCTGGGGTGCACATGCGGTGCAGTGGTACACCACCTTGCAATGCCTTGGATTGGGGCAACCTGGTTGGCGGCCAGGTGACATCCTGTGTTTGACTTGGGGGGGGGGAGTCTGTGGAGGCTGGCTAGGTACCCAACCTTTGCGACCTATGCACTATTCACGCGTGTGTGTGCGTATGTGTCTATACCACATTTCCATACATGCAGGGACTGTCTGTCTGTCTGTCTGTCTGTCCATTTGGTTAGGGGGTGGGGAATGGTCACCCTCAGGGGTCTCCCTGCCCACTTCCCTGGGGCCCTTATCACTGCCACACTGCACTGCAGGGCCCTAACCTGTGTCTCCCTTGCACTCCCACAGACAAGCCGTTGCTGAACCCTCCCAGCCAGTGACAGATGAGGTGGGAGGAGCATTGCATACCCTTTCTGATGACTCCACTGTGCAGCCAGGGTGTAGCACAGCTACAGATGCCAATGTGGCTGAGGGTGTGGATGATCTGGGACCTGCCAAACCACCACTCACAGAGCTGTAGTTCCACATACTGGAAGAGCTGGGGGACGGAGGACATGCTGACATGGACCAGGAGTTGCTACAGGAGGGGGCATGGCTGCTAGCCTGCACTGAGGGCATCCAGTCTGAGCTGCATGACATATGGCAAGAGCTGCAGGCTGCAACCCAAGAGAGGCAGGCAGAGCTCCAGGAAATGCGTGACCACCGGCAGAATCTACAGCACCACCTGGGAGGCGCAACTGCGGCTGATGCGAGAGATGGCAGCCTACCAGGCCACTACCGCTGGTGTCCTACACCAGTTGGTGGCCCTCACATAGGACCGGGGGGGGGGTTGGAGGTAGGAGATACACCACCAGAACACCATGGCGGCCCAGACATCTGTGAGGCGGAAAGCCTCCCAAGTGAGGGGGATGATGCTGCCAGTACCACATCTGACACTGCTCCATTGCATCACAGTGCCTGTATTGCCAAACGGTCATGGCGTGATATGGAGTCAGGGGGAGGGGATGGCAATGAGGCCACCTAATTCTATGCATACTGTGATGTCACATAGTCACTTACCGGTGGGTGCTGCCCGCCCAGCCACTAGAACATCTTTCAGATGAGACGTGCCCGGTTTGCCTGTGCTTAGGCCTGCTGCTGTCTTTATGACTGTGGTCCATCCCCCTCCACTGCCTCTGTGATCTCTTGGCCCTCTGGTGTATGCCCCGCTGCCTTGCAAGGTTGTGAAGGATACAGCATGCAGCAAATATCTGGCATACCCACTTCGGGCTGTAGAGCAGTTCACCTCTACTCCGGTCCAAACAGTGGAATCTGCTTTTTAGTACCCCAGTGCTCTCTCCACAACCACTCTGGTCCTCTGCTATGCAGCATTGTACTGCTCTTCCTGTGCAGTCTGGAAGTTCTGCAGTGGGGTCAGCACCCAGGTCTGGAGGTGATATCCATGGTCACCTGTTGGGACAAATGGAGAAGCGCACATAAGCATTGCATCTGTGACAGGTGTGGTGGGTCCTGTGGGGAGGATTGGGGGATACATGGGTGTGGCCTCTGTAGGCTGCTGCCATGTGGCGGAGCATCCTGGGGACAGCTACAGCTGTGCCTCTGCTCCAGGCATGTGTGTGTCTCCAGGATGCCTCACCCATGTGCTGTTTGCCGCCACCATCACTTATCTGCAGCAATACAGCATAAGTACCCACAATGTTCACAGCATTCACATGGCACACCTCCCACCTACCCACCACCATGTTTGTCACCAGCTGTGCATATTTTAACATCTATTGTGGATTGGGTGCCTGTTTGGGGGCTCACAGCTGTCTATACTCACCTAGCAGCCAGGCACTGCTGAGGTGTTCACCTGGGTAATGTACACACACATCCCTGAACATCATGTTGGCATCTACCACCATCTGCATATTCATAGAGGTGTAATTGTGCCAGTTCCAGTAGGCCCTCTGACCCTGCCAGGATGCCCTCAAGGCCACATGTGTGCAGTTAATGGTGCTCAGCACTGATGGGAAGCCAGCCAGGTCATAGAAGGCCTGCATCGTCTCCTGCCACTCCAGCGGTATCCGGGGGAAGGCTATGTGGTGGCCCATGCAATGCAGCAGTGCTCCAGTGATGGCATGTATGCAGTGGCTTGCTGTGGACTGCATGATGCCAAAGGTTGCAACATTTATTTATTTATTTATTGCTTTTATATACTGCGCTCTTTAAAATCAGTGTGGTTTACAGATAACATTTATGCATCTCAGAGTGTCTGTTATGCACTTACAGTGAATGGGAGATACAACTTGGATTTCAACATGTTGGAAGCTCTCTGTTGCCAGGAAGGATAAAGCAGTGGTCACCTCCACAGCCACTGGCAGTACCTAGCTTCTCGCGGTGGCTGGCTCCAGGTCCCCACTGAGTCTGCTGCACATCTCCGTGATGGTGCCTCCATCCAGCCGGTACCACTGGTACACCTCCTCCTTGGTCAGCTGCAGGTAGCTCACCCTGAGCCTGTGCACTTGGGGGCACGGTACCTGCGCCTGGGGTGCTGGACCACTGCCAGTCTTCCTACAGCTGGCCGCATCCTCCTCTGTGCCTGTCTCTATCTCTGAAGGAGCCTGTGGAGTGCCCACATGGCGTCTCCGGCTGTCATGCATGGGTTTGTGTGCTCCACAGGTTGGAAACCCTCTCTGATAGCACCTCTTTCTTGCATGGATTTGCTTCACTACACACGTACAGCAGTTCACGGGTAGCGTTGCGGTGTCCTATGTGTCACAAACCCTCACCTAGCCTTACATGGTTTATAGCGTCTTCTGTTGCCACACAGTGTGTTTGAATATCCATGTTACATGGGTATGACGGGGCCCATGCCTTGGCCACGCCCTGTTATGCCATCACAGCTCGGCAGCTGCCGTTACCTGGTTATGGTGGATTTTTAAAACAAGCCGTCTTTTTAAATATTTGGTATACACGGTTATAGCATCCTTCCATGGGTAAGTCCCTCATTTCAGCGTCCAGCTCATGTCTAGCTTTTCGAATATTGGGCCATAGGTATCTAGTTACTGGGACAGCCTAGTCCAATGTGCATTCCCCATATTATTAATTGAGTTCAGTTAAATTAGTTTTATGGGCAGTAATGTAGTGTGGTGCAAGCTTAGGTCTCACCAATGGGTGCCTTTGATGCATAGTCCTTGCTGCTTGGTGACTGTCTTGGTCTGATGGGTAACTCAGAGTACAACAATAATCTGCGGTACTCCCTTGCTGTGAGTGATCATGCCCTTTTGCCCCTCAGTGTATCTGACTGTCTACAAAGCTAACAGAAATTTTTTCTAGATCATATCAAAAAGTAGGCCTGGCCTCAGTGTGTACACTGCCTCTGAAATGGATTCTAGCTAAACTGAAAATAAAACAGAACTAGAGTTCTCTGTCTTGATAGAGTCTTTTACTTTTGTCTGTAGTAGGCAGGAGACTTACACAATTTGCAGCTGCTGTCCTTCTGGGTGGCAAGGGCTCTCAGGGTTTTTGTAGATCACCACAGATTCAGAGGCTCCCATACAGTTGCTACCTCTCCCAGTTTTTCTAGGGTGGCTCCTGTTTGCTAGTAGGCTTTGCAAACAGGTTATCAGTCTCGATTCAGCTACAGCTGTGGTCTTCGTACAAAGGCTGGCTCTGAGTTCTGTCTCTTCTCAGCTTTCTTCTCTTCTAGGTTCAGTTTCCTGGGACAGTTCTTCACTGGAGTCCTCCACTGTCTTCCTTTGTTCGCAGGCTGGATGCCCAAACTCTGCTTTCCTTCGGCTCTCTGACTGTGGCCCTCTGATCTGCTCCTGCCTTAAGCAGCTGAATGCTCCTGCAGTATCTTTTCTCTCTGCCCTATCACTGTCTGGCTCCTGTCAACATTTTTCCCCAGTGTCTATCTTCTGCTGTCAGCTTCTTCTTCAAGCACTCTGACTGCCCTTCACAGGATCTGTTTCTTATCAGGTACTTCACTGAGACTGCAATCCTGGCTGTTTTCTTCTGGCTTGGCTGTCTTTCCTTCTGCTGCTGATGAATTACTCTGACTCTCAGCTTTTTCTCCAGCTTTCTGAGTGTCACTCCCTCAGCTCTCTTACTCTTCTGCCTTGTCCTGGTCTTCTCATCTTTGGAGGGAGGGTGAGGGGCTCCTTATCTTTTTTTAGTTCGGGTCCTCCCAGTTCCATGGGCTTCTGTCTTCTGAGCATGAGGACCCTTTGATCTGTACATGTGCCTCTTCTTCAACACATGCCTGCAACTGCTCTCTCTTTCTCCATTGGCAATGTATCCCATGTGCCTATCACTCATCTGATCTTTCTCTGAGCTCCCTTAGATGGCTGCTGACATCACTCTTATTTAGTAAATCGTTTTACAACAATTTGGTATACTATTACTTGACAAGTTACTTTGCCATCGCTGTGGTTTACAACAAGGGTTTTTATCAGAGATAAAAAAGAGACTGCAAAGACAGTAGGAATGGATAGGCATGCCACAATAAAAGCAAGTCCAATAACACATTATAAACATTATAACTGGCGGGGGGGGGGGGACGACATGCCATTCCATCTTAAGGGAAATAATCAACCTTGAACTGAAGAAGGGCTGGGAACAACTTCACAGAAGGCCTGTTAAAGAAGCCAAGTCTTAAGGTCCTGCCAAAAGGAATGACATGAATTTAGTTATCTCAAAATCTGTTAGAGAGAGATTCATAGAAAGGGAGCCACATATCTGAATGCAGATTTCTGAATTCTTTCCAACCTCACTCTGGGTGGGGATGGCAGGGCCAGGAAATTTGCTTGTGGCTAGGGAGATAGAGGACAACTAGGGAAGGTATAAGCAGGATTTCTGGTGCAAAAAGGCCAGTGGATGACGGGCAGCCAGTGTTCTTTAAATAAGAGGGCGCTGACATAGTCAAACACGTTGCATTGTGAAGAAACCTCACAAGGGTGTTCTGCACCAACTGGAGTCTTTGTAGTTGGTACTGGGGTACCTCTATCAAAAGCGAATTACAGTAGTCCAGCTGACTGGTGATAAAGCATGTATTAGGAACCTGAACCCCAGAGATTTCTGGATTGAACAAAGAAATGACACTGTTCTGGGAAAACTGCATTGCCTCACACTTTCCTGGGTTAAGAATCAGTTGGTTGGATTTTATCCAAGTGGCAAAAAACAAAAAACTGCCATATGTGCCTTCAAGTTAATACTGAATCCTGCTGACCCAGCAGCTCCTGGGTTTTCCTGGCAGTGTAACCAGAAGTAGATTGCCAGGCCTTTCTTCCAAGGCAATGGAAGGTTAAGTGACTTGCCCGAGGCCACAAGGAGTGCTAGTGGGAATCAAATGCTGCTTGCTTGGCTACAAGCCAGTGCTCTAACCACTAGGATACTCCTACACTCTGTCCGCTGATTGTTCAAGACCGTTTGCTCATGATAAATGGGGTATAGTTTTTTAGTCAGTGTACCAGCCATTTGAACAGTCATCCAATTGGCTATGCACTGACTCTGAAAAACTGTATCCCATTTATCATGAGTAAACAGTATTCGAATATCATCTGCCAAAAGGTATATACTAAGGCCAAGACTCTGCCAAGTAAAATAAATGATGATATTCAAATAGTATATACCTTTACTTTGGGACCCATGGCCTGCTGCCTGCTGAGCCATGCCGCCCTCCCGCCTTCCCCTCATGCTGACCTGCATGGTGCTGCCACCCCTGCTGCCGCTGATTCTATCAGCGGGGCGGGAGGACAACTCAACGGTAGGCCATGTACATCGGCTCACATGGCCTGCCGCTTCTGATCCCTGAAGTTATGTTGGAGAAGGGTCAGAAGCGGTGGGCCATGTGTACTGAAGCACATGGCATGCTGCTAAGCTAAGCTGTGTCCCTCCCCTCGACCCCACCTCTGAAATCAGCGGCAGTGGGGGGGAGGGGGCGGTAGCACAGCTCAGCTTGTGGGGGGGGGGGGCGGTAGTGTGTAGGTGGGGGAGCACAGCTGGGTCTTCTGCCTAGGGCAGCAGAAACCCTTGGGCCGGCCCTGGTCAGGATGGGGGGATCTAGCAGCCACTAGGGGCACCAGTAGCTAATTTGGGGGGGGGGGGGTCAGGGCCACTGGGGCCACCAATGTTTTAAGTGTGAATCGAGGAGTGTGGAGGTGGGACAATGGGACTGCTGGGGCCACCAGTAAATTTTTAAGGCAATCTTGGGGGGGTTTCAGAGCGCATCAGCAGGTTATCGCCTGCTGGGATTATCTAAGCTGAAGTATCAAACTTCACCTCTTTTGATGACAGCATCCCCCACAAAATATTAGGAGCTCCTAATGCAGACTTCTGTGCACATGTGTTTGACTTGCTGATGTGGGGCCTCTTCCTGTGCTCCCAGGCAGAGCAGGAGCTCTTCTCCCTTCTGGCTACAGACTGCTTGAGGCATTGCCGTACAGGCCCTCCTCCTCTCTTCCCCGACTGCTGCTGCTGTACTCCATGGAGTGAGTTGGGGCCCAGTGCAGCTTCGATCCCACAGCTGCCTCTGTTTTAATTTTTTAAAAAAATTTCAGCTCCTATTGCGATTCCGTGGCTGTTTCAAGCAGCCCCCACGGCTTTCTTTTCCTCCTCCTCGCTCTTTCTCTCGGCGCAATTCTGGGTTCACAGCCTGGCATGCTGCTGGCGGGAGGATAGTGCTGCATAGCCCCCTTTCTCAGCAGACTGGCCACCGAAAAGCATTCCCGGGTTTAAAAAAATGCATTTTATTTTACTTGTTCCATTACCATACCTCCTTGTGGTCAAAGAATTTGTACATGTACATGATGAAGAGAATATTACCAGAAGTCCGTGTTATCTGCAAGCAAATAGGATGGTTCAGCAAGTGGTTTAAATAGCGAGAATGATACAAAAACAAAAACTATCTTGGAGCAAAGGCTGGGTCAACCATTAGGAAAACTAGGCAGTCACCTAGGGCAACAGCTTCTGGAGTGGGCAAAGAGCAGGGCATTCAAAGCTAAACAATATATTCAAACAGCAAGGGGGGAGGAAAGGCTAAGATTTTCCTAGGGCAGTGGTTCTAAACCCAGTCCTCTGTCAGTCAGGTTTTCAGGATATCCACAATGAATATGCATGAGATAAATCTGCATACAATGGAAGCAGTGCATGCAGATCTATCTCATGCATATTCATTGTGGATATCCTGAAAGCCTGAGGGGCCAGGGAGTCCCAGAGGACTGAGTTGAGAACCACTGGCCTAGGGCATAAACATTTTGCACCAACTGTGTGGCCGGCCCTGCTTGGAACGCTCTACGAACAGCCATTAGCCAGAACCACTGGAGAAAGTCTGGCAAGGCTGTTAGTATGGAACAAGAAGTATGAGGTACAAGCTAAACAGACATCTGCAAAGGTTCTGTAACTACAGTTAGTCTGCTCAGCCTCGCTCACTCCTGTCCACAAGTGACCAGTGAAGGGTAAAACAGGATACAGAAACAGGGTGGAGCCCTAGATCTGAATGTGTTATGTAAACCGCTCTGAATCGTACGATAGGGCGGTGTGAAAAAAACCTGCTACATAAATACATAAATGTGTGAGTGCCAGATTTTGCAGAACTGTGTTCAGATAGAGCCATTTGAAGAAGCAAGTGAAAACACTCTTGACTGACCTTTTTTTCAATCACTGATGCAAACCCCAAGTCCGAATGAGCAATTATCCGATACTTGCGCCTGTGTAGGTGTAAATACTCGCATCTAATTTTTTTTTACATATGCATGTATTGCCATTGGAAAGTTGGAAATACACACTATCTTTCTGGCTCACCGGCAGCATGCCCCTTCGGAAACATTGCATACTGCAGAGCCATGCTCAGATGTAACAGCTTTCTAAAATAGCTGTTTGCATTTATTGATCATTTACTCACGAAAACGCTGTTATTTACATGTGGGGAAAACATGCAGAGCATGGCTAGTGGAATTTCTTCTTACTCCTCTGTGTGCTTGTGAGGGTGAATGCACACACACCCATCTGTTTGCATTAGCTCTGTGTGTAGGTGTGTCTTGTTTGTGTGGAATGTGTTCTGTGAATGTGGATATGCATTTAAAGTAGAAAAAGGGGGTGACGGATGGGGAAGGTCAAGTTCTGGACGTCACTCCCTGCAAAAGCAGAACAACATCAGAAACAGACACACTTTTAAACCACACATCAAAAACAAGTGGGAAGAAGTGGACAGAACAAAATCAATGCAAAACACACGCAAGCCAGTTAAATGCTGGAAAGCAATGAGCACAAATGCTCAAAGCTTATCCAATAAAGTTCCAGACCTGGAAGCCCTAATGGTGGAAATGGACCTGGACATTGTGGCCATTACAGAAACATGGTTTAATGAATCACATGATTGGGATATAGCCATAGCTGGCTATAATCTATTCAGAAGAGACAGAGAAAATGGAAGAGGAGGAGTAGCCTTGTATGTCAAAAGCAATATTAAAGCTACTGGAATGCAGGGGGCATGGGGAAAAGAAGAAGCGCTCTGGGTTGTGTTGGAAAGAGGAGATGGCACTGTCATCCATACTGCTGTAGTCTACAGACCTCCAACTCAAATTGAAGAGTTAGATAACAAATTGATTATAGACATTGTCAAAATAGCCACAAAGGGGGAAGCGATCATATTGGGTGACTTTAATCTACCCGATGTGGATTGGATTACTCCTTCTGCAAATCTGGAAAGAAGCAAAAAAATTGTGGATGCTCTCCAAGGTGTGTTACTTAGACAAATGGTGATGGAACCAACAAGGGAAAGCTCAACCCTGGATTTAGTGCTCACCAATGGTGATAGCGTGTCAAATGTCTGGGTGGGTGCACCTGTGAGAAACAGCAATCATCACACAGTGTGGTTTGAGATAAAAACCAAGGTGCAGTCCAACTATAGCAAGCTCAAAGTCCTAAACTTCAAAAACCCTGACTTCAATAAAATGGCCATGTACCTAAAGGAGGAGTTGACAGGGTGGAAGGAGATAAGGGAAGCGGAATTGCAATGGGCTAAACTAAAGATGGCAATAAAAGAGGCAACAGATAAATATGTAAGAAAAATAAATAAAAACAAAAAGAGAAGGAAACCTATCTGGTTTTCCAAAGAAGTGGCTACTCAAATAAAGGCAAAAAACACAGCTCTCACAAAATTCAAAAGCTTGCAAACAGAGGAACACAGGAATACAGTATCAAACTCAAAGAGACAAAAAGAGAAATAAGGATAGCAAAATCAAAGGCAGAGGAAAAGATGGCTAAAGATGTTAAGTGTGGCGACAAAACTTTCTTCAGGTATATTCGGGAAAGGAAGAAGATCAGAGATGGAATCGCAGGACTCAGAAGTGCTGGGAATGGACTCGTGGAAAGGGACATTGAAAAAGCGGAATTGCTAAACAAATACTTCTGCTCTGTTTTTACTAAAGAAAATCCTGGAAAAGAACCAACTGTGACTCCCAAATATAAAAATGGGAATGAAGTAAATACCACACCATTCACAGAAGATGATGTGTTAGAACAACTTGTGAAACTGAAAGTGGACAAGGCCATGGGACCGGATGGGATACATCCCAGGATACTGAAAGAGCTCAGAGAGGTTCTTGCAGGGCCGTTAAAGGATGTTTCAACAGTTCCTTGGAAACAGGAGAAGTTCCTTAGGACTGGAGAATGGCTGATTTTGTACCTCTACACAAAAGTGGTGACAGGGAAGAAGTGTCAAACCACTGGAGGGAGGAGTGGTCTAGTGGTTAGGACAAGGTACTTCAGGCCGGAGGGCCGGGGGTTCAAGTCCCACCTGGGGACAGCAATCTCAGGCTGGAGGGTCTGGGATTTCTAGTCCTATAGGCACTCCTTGTGGTCTTGGGCAAGCCACTTAACCCTCCATTGCCCATGTTCCCTGTGAGTATTAGCGTATGTGTCTCATATCCCCTCGTGTTAAATGTATCCCCCAATTGACTGCTTTGACCCGGTGAAAAGCGGGATATAAATACAGCTAAATAAATAAATAAACAGGCCCATGAGCCTTACCTTGGTGACGGGAAAAGTAATGGAGGTGCTTCTGAAGGAGCGAATAGTGAACTTTCTCAAAACCAACAGGTTGCAATATCCAAGGCAACATGGTTTTACCGAAGGACGATCTTGCCAAACAAATTTGATTGAGTTCTTTGACTGGGTGACCAGAGAACTAGATCAGGGGCATGCGATGGATGTTATCTACCTGGATTTCAGCAAAGCCTTTGATACTGTCCCTCATAGGAGGCTTATCAATAAACTCAGTAGTTTGGGGATGGGTCTCAAGGTGGTAAACTGGATCAGAAATTGGTTGACTGATAGACGACAGAAGGTGATGGTAAATGGAGCTCACGCGGAGTAAAGGAAGGTGATTAGCGGGGTGCCCCAGGGTTCGGTCCTGAGCCCGGCACTGTTCAATATATTTGTGAGTGATATTGCTGAAAGACTGAATGGAAAGGTTTTTTTTGCAGATGACATGAAAATTTGCAACAGAGTGGACTCCCCCCCAAGGGAGTGCTTAACATGAGAAAAGATCTACAAAAGCTGGAAGAATGGTCTAATGCTTGGCAATTAAGATTTAATGCAAAGAAGTGCAGAGTCATGCACTTGGGTAGCAGAAACCTAAGGGAAATGTACGCGATAGGGGGCAAGAGTTTGGTGTGCATGGATCAGGAGAAAGACCTTGGTGTGATTATTTCTGTAGATCTCAAGGTGGCAAAACAGTGCGACAAGGCGGTGGCAAAAGGCAGGAGGATGTTGGGCTGCATACGAAGAGGAATTACCAGCAGAAAGGAAGAGGTTCTAATGCCACTGTATAAGTCACTGGTGAGGCCTCACTTGGAATACTGTGTTCAGTTTTGGAGACTGTATCTTGTAAAGGATGTAAAAAGAATGGAAATTGTTCAGAGGAAGGAGACCAAAATGATTTGGAGCCTGCGTCAGAAGTCTTATGAGAAGAGACTTGAAGACCTAAATATGTACACTCTGGAGGAGAGGAGGGATAGGGGAGATATGATTCAGACCTTTAAATACTTAAAGAGAAATAATGAACAAACAAACCTCTTCCAAAGACGGGGAAGCTGTAAAATGCGAGGGCATAACATGAAGCTGCAAGGTGGAAAATTGAAAGGCAATGTTAGGAAATACTTTTTCACTGAGAGGGTGGTCGATGCTTGGAATGCCCTCCCGATGGAGGTGGTGGGGGCAAACACGGTGACGGAATTCAAAATGGCATGGGACAGACACAATGGATCCATTTATAGCAACAGAATAAAATAAAAATAAACTGAACCATCTAACTTCTCAACATTTAGGGGTGTCCTGCATGGAGCGGTGGGTTCACCCCTAAACAAAGACATGGGGAGGGGTGGCCTGCACAGAGTGGCACCTACTCCTGCCATCTTACTCCGGCCATCTTACTGGGCAGACTAGATGGACCATACTGGTCTTTATCTGCCGTCATTTACTAAGTTACTATGTTACTATGTGTATATGTCCAGGGGCGGCTCAAGACAATCTGCTGCCTGAGGTGAGAGATGAGTTGGTGCCCCCCCAGCAGCCAAAATGGAGGAGCCTCCTCAGAGCCCTAGTCAGGGAACAGGGGTCCCCTCACTCAGGTCAGGCGGTTGCTTCAAGGATATAGAAAGCAACATTTTCTCAGCCTATATAATTTTTTTAAAACTTTGCAATAATGTGTGTATTCAGCAAAAATTGTAGCAGTTTAATTATATAGCCTGGGAATCTAATTTAAAACATATTGACTCCTGACACTGCACAATGGGCCATCATAGTATTTAATGTAAACATATATTCTAGCATTTGCTGTCTACCTCATCCCATGCCCACCATCTGTCCTCTACCTCAAGCCAACCTGTGGCCACCATTTGCCTTCTGCTCCTCCCACCTGTGGCCACCATCTGCCCTCTGCCCCCTCACCCCTAGGCCAGCATTTGTCCCCCACCCTCATCCTATGTCCAGTATCTGACCTTGACTTTCACCTCCATGCCCCCCTGCTAACATCCAGCATCTACTCTCTATCCCTCATCCCATATCCACCATCTGTCCTCCACCCCTTCCTTGTGGTCACCTTCTGCCCCTCCCACTCGTGGCCAGCATCTGTCCCACACCCTCAACTCATGTCAAGCATCTACCCTCCCACCCCCCTCTATACTCCCTCCATGTCCAGCATCTTTCCTCCAACTCCACACACACGCCCACTGCCATCCAGCATCTGTTCTCTAACCCGTCTCATATTTCTCATCTGTTCACCACCACCCCACCCTGTGGCCAGCATCTGCCCTCTATCCCTCCCCACCTGTTACCACCATCTACCCCATCACCTCATGGCCATCATCTGTCCCCCACTCCATTCTGTATCCAGCACCTGCCCTTCATGCTCCCCTCTTGATGCGCTGACGTTCAGCATCTTCTCATCCCCCGGGGCGGCCCAAGGGGGGGTGTGGGGCCATGTGCGGAGACTGGGTGCGGGGCCTCATTTGCATAAGGGGCTTCATTTTCATAAATATTTGCATAATGTTACCATATGCTAACTTTTAGTAAACATGCCTCTTAATGGAGTGGAGTGGAGGAGTGGCCTAGTGGTTGGGGCAAGGTACTTCGGGCCGGAAGATCGGGGGTTCAAATCCCACTAGAGGACAGCAACCTTGGGCCGGAAGGACTGGGGTTTCTAGTCCCACAGGTGCTCCTTGTGGTCTTGGGCAAGCCACTTAACCCTCCTTAGCCCATGTTCCCTGTAAAATAGTTCTCTGTGTGCTGTGCTTTCCTGTCTAATCAATGTGTTTATACCTCAAAAATTTCCTGTCATGATTTGACAATTTCCAATCTGTAATCAAAACCACTGCTGATCGCTGGAAGTAGCGGTATACAAATGTATAATAAATAAATAAATAAAATAAATTAATGAGTGTATGGATAAAGAAAGACTAAAAAAATTCTACATTACTATATTCCAGTGCCAACCGCCAGGCACATTAGGAACTACTACAAAACACTGACCATTTAGAACCCATAGCAAACCCGCCATATCGTAACAGCACTACCAGGACTCACAAAGCACCATTACCTATCAAAAGGCAACACTGCAAATATTAAACCAATACATTTCAGAGAATAATAATACAGGATCTACTGGGGAAAGAGAACAAGTGGCAATGTCAAATAGGAATTACATAAACAGAATACTTCAGCTCAGTTACACATGCAGAACATAGACCATCACCAAACAAGGAATCATAATTTAGAAACAGGACGACAATAATTAAACTGGGAACCCCAAAAGCCAAACTTGGAATGTACAACAACACTGTAGAAATAAAACTATAAATTAATTTCCTCTTGTACTAAACAAAGCGCAGACGTTAATGATGCACATTTCCCAGAGCTGATATATTCCAGTTAACAAATTCAAAATAAAGAGAGATTTTTCTACCTTTTGTGCATTTTTTTTTCAGTTGCAATTGCTCCAGCTACTTTCTTCTGGTTTCTTCGTGTTTTCTGCTAACTCTCCATCGTCTGCTGTTCATTTGTCCTTTCTTCTCTCTTCTAGTTTTTTTTTCCATTCTCTCTCTACATCTGCTTTAACATACTGATCTTTCTCCTTTTGCCCTTTCCTCATTTTCTTTCATCCACTCAAATTTTACCCCTCCATCCTCAATCCCCACTTACTCTCCCAATATCCAGCCAATTGTAGATTTGTCTTCCCTCCCACACAAAAACATTTTCCCCTCTCCATTTCACTCTCCCAGCCCCATCCCATTCTAATCCTCCCCAACATCAGCTCCCTTCTAGTTCCAGCCCCACCCAGCATCCACTCCCTTCTAGTCCCCGCATCAGCCCATTTCCAGTCCTAGCCCCCCATCAGCCCATTTCCAATCCTATCCTAGCCACACCATCAGCCCATTTCCAGTCCTAGCTCCCCCAGCCATTTCCAGTCCTATCCGAGTCCCTCCATCAGCTCATTTCTAATCCCAGCCCCCCCATCAGCCCATTTCTAGTCCTTTCCTAGCCCCACCATCAGCCGATGTCAAATCCTAGCTCCCTTCCACTCAGCCCATTTCCAATCCAAGCCCCCCATCTTTATCTTTATCTTTTATCTTTATCTTTATTTGCATATTTTGATGAACCGCCCAGGCTGAAGCATCAGGGCGGTGTACAATACAACAACAGGCTACTGGAAACAAAGTCAGAAAAGAACGTCAAAAACCGATAGGAAAGGAAGAGACAGATTAAAGATAGAAAGGGGGAAGAGCCCAGTAGGGGCAAGAGGGACAGTAGGGCGGGAAGGGGAGAAAAGGAAGGGGAAGGGGAGCGGACTATCAAGGGGATAATCGTGGGGGGTGGGGGGCACGGCTAGGGGACAAGGCACCATCATCGGGGGGGGGGGGGGAGGTCGAAGGCTTGGCAGAAGAGATGTGTCTTGAGGAGATTCTTAAAGCGGGGGTAGGAGAGTTCTAGACGAAGGAATAAAGGGAGTGAGTTCCAAAGAGCAGGGCCCAAGAAAAAGAAGGTGGAGTGGCGGGTCAGTTCTAAGTGGGCCTGGGAGGGGGAAGGAAGAAAGAGGCGGTTACCGAAGGCGGATCGGAGAAGACGTGGGGAGGGCTGGAGACGAATAACGTCCGACAAGTATTGGGGGGTGCTGGAATGGAGAGCCTTGTGTGTGAAGATGAGAACCTTAAAGATGAAACAGAATTTGACCGGGAGCCAGTGCAAGGCAAGGAGGCAGGGAGACACATGGGAACGGGCCGGGGAGCCGGTGATGAGGCGGGCGGCGGCGTTCTGTACTACTTGAAGGCGGCGAAGCTGGGAAGAAGGGAGACCTGCGTAGATGACATTACAATAGTCTAACCGGGTCATGACTAGGGACAAAATGAGGGTAACAACTGAGGAAGGGGGAAGTGACGATTGAACAGCCCGAATCCTGCGTAAGTGAAAAAAAGAAGTACGTATGACAGAAGAGATGTGTTGATGAAGAGTGGGACGAATCCAAGGTAATGCCCAAATAACGAAGGGTCGGGACCAGAGGGATGGAACGGGAAGACATAACAGGCGACAAGCTAGGAGAGGAGAGCCCAAAAGAAAACCAAATCGCGGAGGACTTGGCGGGGTTAGCGTGTAGAAAGTTAGAGTCAAACCATGATGCAACAGAAGAAAGACAACGGTTGAGAGGGACAAGGTCGGGGGCGGAGGAAGAGGTGTGGTGAACCAGCAGGATGTCGTCGGCGTAAATGTAAAAGGAAATGCCAGATTGTTGAATAAGTAGGGCTAATGGAGCGAGAAAGGCGTTGAAAAGTAGGGGGGCGAGAATAGAACCCTGAGGGACACCGCAGATTGAAAGGGATGGAGTGGAGGCGGAGTGAGAGGAGTGCACGGAAAAGGTGCGTGTAGACAAAAAGGAATGGAACCATTGCAAAACGGTCCCACCAATACCAAAGTCAGACAGACGAGCCAGGAGAGTGCGGTGATCAACCACATCAAAAGCGGATGAGAGATCCAGAGACACCACCAGAGAGAAATCACCACGGTCGTGAGCACAGTGAAGTTCAGAAAGTAGGGCTGTGAGAATGGTCTCAGTGCTATGGCCTACTCGAAATCCGGATTGGCGAGGGTGAAGGGCGAAAGTAGAATCCAAGTGAGTAGCAAGTTGAGAGAACACCAGTTTTTCAAGGACTTTCGAAAGAAAAGGGAGATTAGTGACAGGACGCCAATTTGCGGGGGTGGCGGGGTCAAGAGTGGGCTTCTTCAGGAGGGGACGGACAATGGCATGTTTCCAGCTAGAGGGGAAGAGACCAGAAGAAAGGTTAGTATTGAAGATGGAGAGAATGTAGGGCATGAGAGCAAGGTCAGAGCTAAGCAACCAGGAGGAGGGCAAGGGATCAAGGGGACAGGTGGTCCGATGGGCGGAGGAAACAACTTTGAGGACTTCAGGGGCGGAAACGGGCAAAAAGGCACGCCAAGTGTGGGGAAAGGCGAGAGAGGGGGTGGGGAGCTGGCAACAAGAAGAGCAGAAGGGGAGGCAGGAGGAGGGGAAAGAGGAGGAGGGCAGGCGGGGAAGGAGGAGCGGAGAGAAAGGACCTTGTTGGTAAAGAAGGAAGCAAGGGTAGACGGGCTAGGGGCCGATGGAGGAGAGTGTGGGGGGAGAGTAGAGGTAGAGGAGAGGGATTTGAGGATGAGAAAGAGACGTCGAGAGGAGTTAGAAGAGGTGGTGATGAGCCTACTTCCAGTTCTAGCCCCTCCATGAGTCCATTTCAATCCAAGCCCCCACCACAGCCCATTTCTAATCTTAGCACCCCCCAACAACCCATTTCCAGTCCTATCCTAGCCCCTCCATCAGCCCATTTCCTGTCCTAGCCCCCCCCCCCACTCAGCCCATTTCCAGTGCTAGCTCCCTCCCCTCACAGCCCATTTCCATTCCAAGCCCCCTCCCCATCAGCTATTTGCAGTTCAAGCCCCCCTTCCACTCAGCCCATTTCCAGTCCTAGCCCCACCCCCCAGCCCATTTCCAGTCATAACCCCCCCATCACCCCATTTTCAGTCTTAGTCCCCCCATAGCCCATTACCAGTCCTAATCCCCCCATCAGCCCACTTCCAGTCCTAGCCCCCCCATCAGCCTATTACCAGTCCTAGCCTCCCATAGCCCATTACCAGTCCTAGCCCCCCCATCAGCCTATTACCAGTCCTAGCCCCCCCATAGCCCATTACCATTCCTAGCCCCCCCATAGCCCATTACCAGTCCTAGCCCCCCATCAGCCCACTTCCAGTCTTAGCCCCCCCCATAGCCCAGGTAGATTAAAAAACAAACAAACTTGCTGCTGCTGCTGCCACTGCCGCAGTGGCAGCGGTAGAATCGAGCATCCCGTGGGGCCCCACTGCCAGGCAGAGTCCTCCATGCGGCCTCAGCTCCCTCAGCATGGGCTTTTCAGAGCCACGAAGGGAGCGTTTCCCTTTCTCGTGGCTCTGTTTAAGCCTGTGGGGCTGATGGGAAACAGGAAATCCTGTTTCCCATCAGCGCCAGCTGCTTAACAGAGCTGCGAGGGAGCAGCTCTCTCCCTTCGTGGCTCTAAAAGCCGGCACTTATGGAGCTGAGGCCACATGGAGGACTCTACCGGGCAGGGGGGGGGGGGGGCCCGCGGGATGCTTGATTCTGCTGCTGCCACTGCAGCAGCAGCAGCAAGTTTTTGTTTTTTTTTAAATTTACCGGCAGATGCAGAATGTTGTTTGCGCGGGGCCTCCTGAAACGCAGGGCCCTGTGCAAACAACATTCTTGCACAATGGATGGGCCGGCCCTGCTCATCCCTTCTAACATTTTACCACGCCTCCAGCCTACTGCTGCCTCTCAACCTCTCTGGCAGCGGCAAGTAAAGAAATGAAAGTGAGGGGTCTTTCTGACTCCAGTGTGCTTGGAAGGCCCACCTCTCCTGCCCCTTCTGATGCAAAGCACACGTCAGAAGGGGGTGGGACTAGCAGGGCTTTCTAAATATGCCGCAGTCGTGAAGACCTCGTGCTTTTGTTTTGGATTGAGTTATTTTTTTTTCAAACTCATTGCCTGCTGCCGCAATTGTTTCTTACCAGTCTAAGTCAGTAGTAGTGGCAGTGAGAAGGGGGTCATGCCACGGCTGCCGTAGACCATACAGAAGCGGCGGCAGTGGAGGCAGCAGTTGGATTACTTTTTTTGAACAGAAGGCAGAGTGAAGTGGCTGCCTTTGGGGTGTTTTGGGAGCATTTTTGCCGCTGCCTCACTCTGCCTAATGGTAGAGCCGCACCTGAATATGTCTGCAAGTTTGTATGAATATGTATAAATTAACCTACTTCCCAGTTATTGCGTTGTCTGTCTTAACTAGATTGTAAGCTCTGATAAGCAGGGACTGTCTCTTACATGTTTCTGTACAGAGCTGCGTACACCTTGTACACTATACAAATGATTAGTAGTAGCAATAATAAGTAATTTGTGTTAGAGCTAGTACTACAGTATACTCCCTTCATATACAACATGGAGAGCAAGAAGCTTCCACCAGAAGAAACTGGAGACCCCTACAACCAGTTCCGCTGGATTGTAACAACTTCACATGGATCAGTCACAAGTGGGTTAGAAATACCTAAACAGACACGTGGCCCTAGCAGGCCCAGATGACACCAGCCTAGCAGGCCCAGATGACTGAAGCTGCCTGTGGAGGCTGTCTTGTTATACTATTGGGCCACACAATGTGGGAATGAATTTATAAGTGCAGTGTTAGGATTTGTAAGGCTCAATGATCTTTTCCCTATTCACAAAAACTGCAGAGTACCAAAGGTTTATGCGCAGATGTTCAAGAAAGTGATGTGAAACATACTGTTTCTAGGGTGTTATGTTTTTTTTCAAAGAAATTAAAGGACCTAATAAAAAAAGGGCAGGAGAAAGAAAGGGGAAATCTCACTGCTCACACTGAGTGTTCAAATAAAGAAGTTGTTTAAGACTTTTGTTTTGCCCTCTGGACCTGGTAGTCCTGCTGCACATAATTCCCATTAAGTTTAAGATGTCTCTGATTTTCAGGGATTGTCCCTGATTTTGAGGTAGCGTTCCAGAATCTGTGGACTAGAAAAACCACCTGTCCCTGAGTTCTTCGGGGGCAGAAGGACATTGCTTCTTCTGCATATCTTTCTAATGAAGTCTTCTCAGTCCTGGTAGAAGATGTAAAATGAATGTCTTTTATGAAAAAAAGAAGAGGAATTTTAGAAATATATAGGATGTTTATCTATAGGGGGATTTTTAGTGGCGGTGGCCAGCACAGTTAAAATGGCTGGCCTTCTCTGCTTTAACTTTGCCCTGGATATTCAATATCAGCGCCATATCGGGACCCCAGCGTTGAATATCCAGGTGCCTGAATTACAGTCTTGCAGTCTGGTCGGCGGTGCTATTCAGCCGCTGGCCAGATTGCAAACTGTCTAAAGATAGGAAAGCCATTCAGCTGTCTTAACTTTAGCCAGTTAGGGTTTCCACTTTAACCACTGTGAAGGATCAGCAACAACCCAGGAGGTCTCAGTATCATAGTGTGATACAGCGTATCTAGTCCACTTTTGAAAGTTGAGTACATTGTGTTGTTTAATCTACAACTATTTTTTTGAGAATGAAGAACATGGACTGGTGCTCTGTTTAGAGGTGTTTTTCCTTGAGGTCGCTGATGTGATAAAGCACTATTGCTGTGATTTGGCGTATGCCTTAGCAGCAGTGCTCTTTCCTTACTGAGACCTCCTGGGTTGTTGCTGATCCTTCACAGTGGTTAAAGTGAACGATACTATTTTTTCTATGTGTCATTTAAGATCATTCTAAATATCAGAGGCCAATATTTTTTGAGTTAGGGTATCCAGGTGCCACCCTGCTCCACCTCCGGAACACCCCAATGCTAGCGGCTAACATTGGGGTGTGCAACAGAGGCACCCGTGGATATTCAGAAGCTAATTGCTGCTGCCTGGTTAGCTTCCCAGCAATCCAGGTATTCAATGCCGTGGGTTGGGATATGACCCCGGCATTGATATCTGGGTTTCGAGTTCAGCGGCGGCGGCTAGTCGTGTTAGATCAGCTAGCTGCCGCTGCTGAATATCAGGCCCTAAGTATGTATGTATGTATGTATGTACAGTATGTGTGCATATAACCTATCTAAAATTACTAAATGCTACTCAGACTGGTCATTTTGAAATATATAGGGAAAAGATGCCTGAGGTGGGAAGACCTCTGACCCTCCCAGTCCAGCCCAGGTGTCCCAGATTTCTTCTCCAAAACTCCGACTACCAGATTTTTGGAGGGTAAATCTGGGACACTTGGAGGAAAGGTAGTGTCTTGGAGTTTTGAGATTGAGAAGAAGGAGGGGAGAAGTCCCCCAGATTTACAGAGATTGCTTGTTCTGCATGGCACAGGAAGCTGACATGCTACAGAGCACAGTTCCTGCTGCCAATGGCAGAGTTGCCAAGTTACTCAGTTCCAGGAGGGAGATTTTAAATTTGCATTACAATGAAGTATGGTATTTGTAGTCTCTGATTTTTACCCATTGGAATCAGTGCTGCAGGTCCCATAATGCATCAGGATGAGATTGTCAGAAATCCAGGGCTGGCTTAAAATGTCACTCCTAGAACTGCGTAACTTGTCAACTCTGCGATGTGGAGGGAGGGAGGGAGGGAGGGGGATCAAGGAGATTTAATAAGCTACTTGCACTCCATTGGAGGGGCTTGTGAGAGAAGGAAAATCCTGTGCCTGTCTGCACTGAAATCGAGGACAGGAGGTGGCTTTAGTCCATGGAGCCTGGGACAATCCCTGAAAATCAGGGACATCTGGTAATCTTACATTAGTTATTTGCCTTACAGCAGGCTGTGTCTCTGTGACCCGTTCATCAAACCCATGAAGGAGTTGGCCTATTTTTGGCAAGCTTAAGGGCAGACTATATAAGCCATGTGTCTTTTTCTGCCGTCATATTTCTCTTTTCTTTCTACGGTTTCCAAAAGGATGCCTTCTACTGCATCTTGAACCTCGATCATCAGTTTATTCAGGTGCGCTGCATCTTTATGTTTTCTGTCTGAGGGTTTACCTGTATTATTAGATTACTTCATGGTCAGTCTATTGCATGTTCAGAGATGTCCTGCTTCTCTTAGTGAAACTGAGCACTACATATCCCTTCATGCAATGGGGCAAAACCTGGATTCAATCACACCTTGTGTAGCTGACATTGGGTAATCTGGTGATCCTAACTACATTATTCTTTGAAAGACTCCCTGTGCTTCGAGTCATTACAGAAAAATTTCACCTCCTCTCTGAGGCTTTTATATTCTATATGTAGTCCTCTGGTCTGAGGGACTTAACATAAGAACATAAGAAATGCCATACTGGGTCAGACCAAGGTCTATCAATCCCAGTATCCTGTTCCCAATAGTGGCCAATCCAGGTCACAAGTACCTGTCAGGTTCCCAAAGAGGCATACAGTTTCCACATTGCTTATCCTGAGGCAAGCAGTGGTTTTCCTACGTCCTCTTTAGGAAAAATCCATTTTTTATTGAAATTACAGTATAACAAAGGCATGACCCTGGTTTATGGACCAGATTTCCTCCAGGAACTTGTCCAGACCTTTTTTAAACCCAGCTACACTAACAATTTTTACCACATCCTCTGGAAACGAATTCCAGAGTTTGATTACACGTTGAGCGATAAAAACATTTTCTACAAATAGTGTTTAATATGCAACATTGTAGGTTCATTGCATGCCCCCTAGTCTTTCTACTTTTTGAATATCCAGATTCTGAGTTTAGCGGCAATGGCTAACCACATCACGAGGGCTAGCCACCGCCACTGATTATCCCCCACACAGGATACAAAATAGTAAATAAAGTTCTGCGGAAAGGGTCATGATTTCATAAAAGCTTAAAGAAAGAGGTAGACTTAAATTCTTTTGATATTTCAGAAGACTGACTTCAGACAGGATCTTGAGGAGAAGCTAATTCCACAAACTTTGGGCTGCCAAACAGACAGCTGTCACTTGCCAACAATTCTTAGAAAAATAGTAACATGACTGCGGAAAAAGAGCATATGGCCTATCTAGTCTGCCCTTCCATATCAACTCCTATAGTCCCTATTTTTCCTTTAGAGATTTTCTGTGTTTGTCCCAGGCTTTCTTGAATTCAGATACTGTCCTCATCTTTACTATCTCCACTGGGAGACTGTTTCACATGTCTACCACTCTTTCCACAAAGAAACATTTCCACATATTACTCATAAGTCTATCCCTATTCTATACACCCTCATTGCAGAGCTTTCTTTCTATTGAAAGAGGCTGTCCTCCTGTGCGTTTATGCCATGGAGGTAACATAACATAAGACATAAGATATGCCATACTGGGTCAGACCAAGGTCCATCAAGCCCAGTATCCTGTTTCCAACAATGGCCAATCTAGGTCATACGTACCTAGCAGTTTCCCCAAAAGACACAGGTTCCACAATGCTTGTATTGGGTCAAGCACTGATATCCTGGGTCCCTTTTTAAATGGTTTATGGACCTTTCCTCCAGGAACTTGTCCAAACCTTTTTTAAACCCAGTTACACTAACAGCCTTTACTACATCCTCCGATAACAAATTCCAGAGTTTGATTACACATTGAGTGAAAAAATATTTTCTTTTATTAGTGTTAAATAGTTTACCCTGTAGCTTCATTGCATGTCCCCTAGTCTGTCTATATTCTGATAACGTAAACAATCGATCTACGTTTACCTGTTCTACTCCGTTCATTAATTTATAGACTTCTATCATATCTTCCCTCAGCTGTATCTTTTCCAGGTTAAAGAGCCTTTTTAGCCTTTCTTCATAGGGGTATCCTTCCATCCCCTTTACCATTTTGGTGGCTCTTCTCTGAACCTTTTCTAATAACGCTATATCCTTTTTAAGATACGGCGATCAGAATTGCACACAATATTCAAGGTGCAGTTGCACCATGGAACGATACAGAGGCATTATAATATCGTTTCTTTCATAGGTGCATAACTTTGCACTTGTCCACATTAAATTTCATCTGCCATTTTGATGCCCAGTCTTCCAATTTATCAAGATCCTCTTGCAATTTTCCACAATCCTCATGGATTTTAACAACTTTAAATAGTTTTGTGTCATCTGCAAATTTGATAACCTCACTTGTTATTCCCTTTTCCAGGTCATTAATGAATATGTCAAAAAGCAGCGGACCCAGCACAGATCCCTGGGGTACACCACTGTTCACCTTTCTCCATTGGGAAAATTGGCCATTTAGCCCAACCCTCTGCTTTCTATCTTTTAACCAGTTCCTGATCCACAGTAGTACACTGCCTCCTATCCCATGACTCTTTAGTTTTGCCAAAAGTCTCTGATGAGGGACCTTGTCAAAGTCTTTCTGAAAGTCCAAATACACTATATCAGCCGACTCACCTTTGTCTGCCTGTTTATTCAGACCTTTAAAAAAACATAACAGATTAGTAAGACAAGATCTTCCTTGTGTAAAGCCATGTTGGCTGTCTCCCATTAAGCCATGACTATCATATCTGCTCTCTCCCGCCTTCCTCCAAAGTATATATATTGAGATCTTTAAGTCTGTCCCTGTATGACTTATAACAAAGACCACTGACCATGTTGGCAGCCACCCTCTGCGCCAACTCCATCCTGTTTATATCCTGAGTGCTGTCTTCTCTATAGGGAAAGCAGTGGTAATACTACCAATGCTATTCAGGGTTCTGGAGTAGGATCAGCTAGGGCTGGGAGGCTATTGATAAGGTTACCAGATTTTTTACAGGCAAATCCGGGACACATACGAAGTGTGAGTGTATGTGTATATAGGGGGGAGGCACCTTAACTCCAGGTATGAGCAACAAAATGTGAAAGAAGGAAGGGGAGTCATTACCTTGCGTCTGCATCCATCGCATGACAACAACAATATCACTTAGAAGCAGACAAATCGACAGAGAAATAGAAACAGTGATGCATTTCCCCCATACTGTGCAAAATGTAAAGATAATGGATGTAAATTCTAAAAACGGAAGTATTCCAATCATTAAATTGAAAATAAGTTTTTTTTCTGCCTCTCTGTCCCTCTTGCTGGAATCAGGGACAGGAGGCCACCAAACAGGTACGAGTAGGAACAGGTGACATAGCTCTAAAATTGGAGACAATCCTCAAAGCTCAGGGACATCTGGTAAACTTACTATTGGGTCACTGGGATCACTCTGTCTGCCACTTACCTCCACCTTCCAGTCCATTCCAGAGTTTATTCTGAATCAATAGAGTTTACTGAAAATCTTTAAGCGTTCAAATAAGAAATAGTAAACAGGTAGAATATAAACAAGCTGAAGAGTGTACATTAGCAGAGTGACACAATGGCACGTTTTCCCCATTACCAGAATCAGACATATGGGGGGGGGGGGGTCATACTGTATGTGTGTCTCATAGGATATGTCAGGAAATGCGTGCATGTGTATGTGTGGAGGGGTGCATCCATATGTTACTGGGAGCATTGGGAGACTCGTGTGTGTCATGGAGATTGTCAGGGGCTTTGTGCGTGCATGTGTGCGTGTGTGTTTCTCATGGGGAGTGACATGGTATGTATCATGGAATGTTGGGGGATGCATGCATTTTTGTGTATGTCTCTCTCATGACCCCCCCCCCCCCACCTGGCTTCCGCCAGTCTCTCTCTCATAATCCCCCACCTTTCCTCTGAATTTTCCTCTATATCTCATGACCTTTCCAGGCTTCCCCCAGTCTCTCTCAAGGCCCCCCCCCCCGGCTTCACCCAATATGTGTGTGTAGGTATCTCTCTCTCTCACATAACACCCCCCCCCCCTACGGCTTTACCCACTCTCTCTCTCTCACACATATGCCCCCTCATCCAGTCTCTCTTTCAAGTCCCTGGCTGCAACTCCTCAGAAACACAACAGTTCACACTTTCCCCACTGCGATCGGCTTTCCTCATGGTGGAGCTCCGCAGTGGAGGATGTTCAGGCTGATCTCCCACTTTGAAGTCTCATGACACTTCAAATTGCGAGATAAGACGAAGGTCCTCCATCGTGGGGCTTCACCGTTCAAGAAAGCCAATGTGTATTGACAGACAGTTTCCATGCCACTGAACCCTTGACGATAGGTGCTTACAATTAAGCAAAACCTGCCTAAATATGGTAAAACAGTACAGTTCACTTTGTATCCTCTCCCTCTATCTGATAGAGAAAAACTCCTGTTCCTCTCTTACTGGTATTCTCCTATACTGAGGACTCCAATATTAGCAAATCTTTCTTGGAGGTTGGTCACAGGCACAGACTGCAGATACTCCATGGCTTGATCCCTGGGCCCTCCTGGATCCAGCTCCTTGCAGATGTCTTGTAATTTCTGGAGATTGGATTCAGATGTCGTGGCAGATACTTCTGTACCATTAAAGCTGACCCTCTTTGACTCAGCTTTTGGAGTTGTCCACTGAATCCTCCGCTTGCAGAACCAGTGGCATCAAGTCTGGCACTACCATTAGGTGAACTAGGCAGTTGCCTAGAGCGCCAGTGCCTGGGAGCATCGCTGTCACCCTTCTCCGGGGCCTGCAGCAGTGACAATGGTTCAAAAATCATGATACAGCACTCACTTAAAGGCTTTGGCGCTATGTCAGGCTTTTCATGTGCTCCTACCTAACACTTGTGCACCTTCCCCCCCCCAACACAGACTTCCGGTTCAGAGGAGGGCAGAAATATGGAAATCATGACGTATCACCAAAGCCTTTAAGTAAGTGCCGAGTTGTGGTTTTTGAGCCATTGTCGCTGCTACAGGCTCAAGAGAGGGGCAGTAGTGGGGGGTGGGGGGGGGGGACAGCAGGATGCAGGGCCTACCTAGAGTGCCTTCATTCCTTGTGCTGGCCCTGGGTGGAAACCTTTCACTCTCCTTAGTGTACCTAAGCAATATCTTGGTGTTGGCTTAGTTACTCAACCTTTTTGCAGATGCTGTGACGTGCATTTGCCTAAGCAACTTACGTTACCACACAGGCCCCCTTAGACAGCCAACAACTCCTGTTCCCTTTGGTGCAGTGGCTTAGGAAACTGCTTTTGGGCTTGGTATTTGTACCACTCAGTTATCACTCCAAGATGAAGTCTCCTCACTGATAAAGCACTCTCAGCATGGAGGAGTAGCTTAGTGGTTACAGCAGCAACCTATTACCTAAGTGATCAGGGTTTGATTCCCACTGGCATGCCTTGTGAATTTGGGCAAGTCACTTTAGCCTCCATTTCCTTGGAAGAAAAAGCCTGGCAATCTACTTGTGGTCATACCTTGCCAAGAAAGCCCAGGGGCTGCTGGGTTGCCAGGAATCAGCACTGACTTGATGGCACTTTAAAAAAAAAAAAGAGATTCACATTTCTGGAATGTACAGGATGGCATATAAAGGTCACATGAAAACAAGCCAGCCAATCAGGTTTCCAGGATATCCACAGTGAATATGCATGAGATAAATTTGAATACAAAGGGGGGCTGGATGTGCACTGAGGACTGGGTTGAGAACAACTGCACTGGAGGTTTCCTTTTACACAGCTGGCAGAACCTTGGAGATCTCTACTCATATAAAATCAAACTGCTTTAGGGGTCTTGTCTTTTCTTGGTCTGGCTTCTTATTTCTCATCTAGTAGCAAAGCTGCCAAGTTATCCAAGAGGGAGACATTTGGGCCAATCCTGGTTTTGAAGTTATATCTCAGAGCAGGGTGGTATAAGTAGACCCTGATTCTACCTATGGGAATCAGTGCTACAGGTCCCATAATGCATCAGGATGTGCCTGTAAGAAATCCAGGACTGGCCTAAAAAACTCCCTCCTGAAAATGGGGAACTTGGCAGCTCCGTAGTAGACAGTAATTTCCTTGTTGCTCTTTGGAGTCTATCCTGGTAAGATGCCCATTTAGCTTATCAAGGTCTGCTTTCACCTCCGTGTGTCCACGGATGTGTAGTTATAATTTGTTAAAGGTACACGGGAACAACAAACACAACGGATGCAATGGGAGTAAAACCAGGCCAGACTCATTCTTCCCCTGATGACTTACAGCTTGGTGGTCATCTTACATTTAGGGTGCTTGGTTTCAAGGAATTTGCTGTAGCTTTTTCTCAGCAATGAGTGGAGATAGGATTAAACATGGAGGAATGTTCAAAAACACTTTACCAAAGCCAACACAATGACTCAGTTGCAGTGCTGTGCAGTACCATGCACAAAGTTTCTGGTTCTGTCCCTTAGATCAGGGGTGGCTAATTCAGGTCCTAGTGCACCATGATCCAGCCTGGTTTTCAGGATGTCCCTAATGAATATTCATGAGGTATATTTGCATCCACTGCCTCTCATTGTATGCAAATATATCTCATGAAAATTCATTAGGGACATCCTGAAAACCAGGCTGGATCGTGGTGCATTCGGACCGGAGTTGGCCACCTCTGCCTTAGTTGAATCGCCTGTTCTATGGGTTACTGAAGCTGGGTATGCTGCAGTGGGATCACAGAAAGGTCTTCACTGGTGGGTGACACTTGCAGAGTTGCCGTTACCCAGTTCCAGGAGTGAGATTTTTTGCCAGTTCTGGTTTTAAATTTGCATTGTAATCCAATATGGTATTCGTAGTCTCTGCTTTTACCCATTGGATTCAGTGTCACAGGTCCTGTAATGCATCAGGATGAGACTGCCAGAAATCCAGGACTGGCTTAAAATCTCAGTCCTGGAACTGGGTTACTTGGCAACACTGCAATTGATGGCCAGATTTGGAGACCATGATTGCAGGATTCTGGAAAAAGCATGGCTCCTAGCCCAGACCTGTCACCATAATGACTAGATGAGGTACTGAGCTACGAAAGGAATAAAAAATGAAGGAGGCCTTAAATAAGATTGCTAACTGGCTCCAGATGTGCCCGACAGGCTTGATCCTGTCCTGGGTTTTGCCACAATGCATGCAGGGATATGTAGTCTTCCTTTTCTTATGGGGTGCAATGGAAAAATTAGAACTACATGACTCTGCATGCAGTGGGGTACACCTAGGACTGGATCAAGCGTGTTGGGTGCATCTGGAGCCATTTGGCAACCCTAGTCTTAAATGATGTGCTCTCCATTGCCAGCTGAATTATATGAAGAATTGTCATAATGTTCCAAGTCCCAGAATGCAGTGGAGCAACAACAGGCTCAGCTTTGCTATTTCTGGTGACTCAAAAATCCAGTCAATCTTCACCTCTGAGCATCTGCCATTTTGATGGAATCTCATACCAGAAAGTAACTTATGTGTTCCTATGCCTATTTACAGTGTTGTTAAGATGTATATTTTCTCTCTCTTTTTCATTTCAGCTATGCATATCCATCAGCAATTTCGAGCACTGCCCACATTGGTAACATCACAAATAGTTTGCCACCAACCAGTCAGCGAGGGCGACCCTTTCTTTTCTGTGGAGGCCCCCCTCTTGCAGGCAGGTTGGACTTTGCTTTCGCACCCTCCTCCTCCTTTGAGGCCAAGTGGTATCCACTTCTTGGCACATGGGCTCCTTTCTTGGAATCCCATACTCTCTCTGTCTGAGCCCTCTCTTACGTGCAGGGACATGTCAATGGTAGAATGACCTCCACTAACAACAGTGAAGAGATGGTTAGGGAAGTATACTGGGCAGCTCATACTCTCCTGCACTGAAGGGGAAACATGGAAAGGCCCTATAGAAATGATTCTGCAAAAACGTATGAACTATGGAAGAAACCAGGCCTGGAATTTTGAACTTACACCCCCTCAATGCATTGTGGCATCTGTAGTCCCCGCTTCTTCTGTTTGACTTCACCAAAATGCATCAGGAGAGGAGCTGTGGCCAACTGTGCATGAATATTTTTGTGATTAGATTTTTTTTTACAAATCTTATATTGAGCCAACTTTAAATGTTACCCATGACTCACATTCCAGATCTACGTTGTAACATGTCTGTCGAGAGCTGAATCCTGATGTAACCACTGCACAGATAAATACAGATTATATATTTGAGGCTACAATGGTGCCAAGTGTATTATAATGGGGGACTCTTCCATTCCCCTTCTTAACAATGATTGCCAGCCTCTTTTTGCAAATCTGAAAAATGAACCTAGCATCATCTTAGTCTTAGGGTCCCAAATGTGGAAGGAGAAAGCATAATAAGACAAATCAGTAACAGGTTTGTATGCTAATAATGAAAAATAAAAATATTGTATACAACACTGAGGAGTATTGAATCAGAATAAGAGAGAAATTGTTATCACAGGTTGTAAAAAGGGGTAAGTTCCAACTATCACAGGATCATCGGGCAGAGCTAGAATATATGCAGTAGATTATGTCCCTCATTAAAAATAGAACTGCTACATGACAAGAAAATAAATTATTTTTAAACTCAAATCTGTTTATTGAGCAGTCAGACACAATGAACACCAGAACGTGGGTGTTCCTTCCAAACTCTGACCACATATAAAAGAGAACAAAAACATTTTCTGTGTTTCTTCTCTCTCAACTCCACCAATCCTCATTTCACCCAACCATTCGAAGGGCATTGCCCAGATATCACTTCTCCCCACTCAACTGATGACTACCACACCATTTCACAAGATGCCACACTTCTCTACATCTCCCCCTTCCCACCCTCTATCCCCAACTCCATCAGATACATCCCTCACCCATACCCCTCCTCTCTGCCCCTTCTGTCCTTCAGTCCAGGGTTCATCCCACCATAGCTTGACACCAGATGCCACACCCATGAGGAGAGAGCATCCAGACAGTCCCTCCAGACAGACATGAACACCTTCAACCATTTCTCCAAGCCCTAAGACAGGGGTGGGCAATTCCGGTCCCAGAGGGCCGCAGACCAGTCAGGTTTTCATGACGTCCCTAATGAATATTCATGAGATCTATTTGCATCCACTGCCTTCCATTGTATGGAAATAGGTCCATGAATATTCATTAGGGACATCATGAAAACCTGACTGGTCTGCGGCCCTCCAGGACCGGAATTGCCCACCCCTGCCCTAAGAAGTCCCATATTCCATCCACATTTGTTTATGTATGATATTCCTCCAGTGTCAATATGAGGGAGGTTCCTTTAGGGTCCATCAGGCAAGGACACATTCATAAATTACGGGGCAGACTGCAAACTGTGTAAATGCCACTCAATGGGACATTCAGTGGCACTAATCCATGGGTGCTGCTGCATGCCCCAATTAAAAAGTTACCATGATGAGGGTGTACCAGAGACATTCAGGGGTGTCATCCATTGCTAACCGGGTAGCAGCTGAATATAGCCGCTGCCCAGATATGACCCTGGCATTGAACATCCAGATTTAAAGTTCAGCTTCAGTGGCTAGCCACTGTAGGAGCTCTATCCACCGGCACTGAATATCGGGCCCTATTTTTATAAACAATACATGTATGTATTATACATGTCTGAAGACATAACTGCCATATGGGTCCAGTTACTCATAGCTCTGAGAAGAAAAGACTGAACAAAGATCTGGGCATTCTAACTCATGAGCCATAAAATTCTATTGTCTGTTGCCTTTGGATTCTCCATTGATCTTATAGCCTTTTGCCCCTCCCCCACATCATGCCCCCCTTTCCTCTTCAGACAATCATTTCAATTTCCCAGTCGCAATCCCTAAGAAAAACAAGACAACAGGTCTCTACATGCAGTGGAGTAAATCCAGGACTGGATCATCCCTGCTGGGCAAACCTGGAGGCAGTTAACTATCCTAGGGCAGGGGTTCTCAACCCAGTCCTTGGGACACCCCTAGCCAGTTAGGTTTTCAGGATAACCACAATGAATATGGATGAGAGAGATCTGCATGCAATTCTCTCTCATGCACATTCATTGTGGTTATCCAGAAAACCTGACTGGCTAGGGGTGTCCCAAGGACTGGCTTAAGAACTCCTGCCCTAGGGCAAGCTGTGAGAAAGATGCATCTCCATTACAAAGGAGCTGGAAAAAGATAGTCCTTAGTCATCCATCATTTCATATGGTGAAACTTCTAGGACAGTGGTCACCAACCTCCAGAGGGCCGCGGGCCGCACAGCCGACTTCCGGGAGCCTCGCGGGCCGCACCCCCCTTGGGTAAGGCTGTCAATCTCCCTGGGGGTCCGTGCTGATTGGACGGGATGGCCTGGTGGCCCCGCCCCCCAGCAGCCATCTGGGTTGGAATGCAGCTGAAACCCAATATCCCAGCAGGGGACGGCGAGGGAAACGGCGTTCTCCACTGGACTGATGATGAGACCTGCAGGGAACAGGAAGGTAAGCTCCTCCTCGCTCCCCATCGTGTAAATTCCTTGGCGGGCCGCACCGGGGTAGAGCCTTGCGGGCCGCACAAAGGGACCCATGCGGCCCGCGGGCCGCAGGTTGGTGACCCCTGCTCTAGGATGAGGTAAAACCAGAGCAGGCAGAGATGAGCCCAGCCCTGTAGAAGTGAGATGAAAGAAAATGAATTATTTGGCACAGGAAAACTAGGCCAGATGAAACTGAGAATCTACTTGAGAAAATGTAAAACAGTGAGTAGCAAAGATTAAAAGCTTTGCAATTTTACTAAGGGGGTTATTTTCGAAGCATTCCTAAGAAGCAGCATTGATGCGTGTTGATTAGCATGTGTACATGCCATTTTAGAATGTTTTTTTCAGATGTGGGACTGCTCACTCTATCTACCTTGCACGGGGAGTGGTTTGCAGGGCTGGTGCTGCCTTTTTTGCTTCCCTGGGCGAATGATTACTGTGCTGCCCTCCACCTCTCCCTGCCGTCCCTGTTGTCCCCACCCTCACCGATTCCAATAGAGCCCTTCACAAGCCTCTCTTTTGCCCCAACATGTTGAAAATTCTGAGAGGGCAGCCGTGTTAGTCTGGAGTAGCAAAAATGATAGAGGCAGGTGGCTCTTTTACACTAACCAATTTATTGAGGTGTGAACTTTCGAGGATGAGTCTACATCAACGTGGACTCTTGTCCTCGAAAGCTCGTGCTTCCATAAATTGACTAGTCTATAAAGTTTATGTATGGGTGAGGTTATAAATACAGCATGTCATCAATAATTCTGGGGTCTTAACTTTATTGATAAAATATGTCCCTTCTTATATATCTGGTTGATACAAAAAAGAAATGTTCCTGAATTGAAGATCATTTTGATGTTCTTCCATTCCTGGAGAAAAGGCCCTCATTTCCTTTTCCAGTGTAATCACAGTGCCATTATAGAGAAAACGGAGTTGCCAAGTTACCCAGGTCCAGAAGAGAGATTTTAAGCCAGTCCTGGATTTCTTTTTTTTTTTTTTTTTTTTAAGTTTCAACCTCTTTATTTAAGGTAAAATAAAGGTAATACAGAACAATGAATAATATACATTGAAAAAACAATATACATTACGAAATAGTAATAACACAAGATTAATCAACTTCTAGCCCACAATTTGAAGTGTGATAAGAAACATTAAAAAGAGAAAAAACCTAAAATGGAGCTGAGAAAAACAAAACAGCCTCCTTTTCCTTAGCAGAGACCCCAACTAAACAATTTATACTTTATCCAAGCCAATCAAAAAGGTTTCTAATTGCATTGAATCATAAAAAATGTAAGATTTACCTTGATATTTAACAAGACATTTACATGGGTATTTTAACACAAACAAAGCTCCTGCAGCCAAGACTCGAGATCGAAGCAAAAGAAAAGCTTTACGCTTCAATTGGGTACTACGACAGACATCAGGAAATATCTGAATCGATTGACCGAAAAACTTCTCTTGACGACATTTGAAATAAGAGCGTAAAACCAAATCTTTATCTCTTTCTAATGAAAAAGTTACTAATAATGTAGCACGTGAGGGTATTTCCTCAACTGAGGTTTCTAAAAAAGCAGAAAGATCCAAACTAGGTGGATTTAAACAATCCATTCCTTCACGGTTACACTCACTTCCACCTTTACCTACTTCTAAAGCTTGAGATTCCTTGACACCGAGAGGTAAATAATACAATTTCGATAGAACTATAGAGTCGGGGTCAGACAATCTCAGCACTTCCTTCAGGTATTTAAAAAACAATATATTAGGTGAAAGGTAGTGCGTCCGGGGAAAATTTAATAAATGAAGATTCTTTACACGTAAAGCATTTTCCAACATTTCATCATGTCGATGGAGAACCAATGAATCCTGAACAGCTGATGCTAATACCCCCTGTATTGAAGAAATAGAACCTTCCGTCTTAACTTTATAATGTTCCAAATCAGTCAATCGAGCTTGACAATCAGATAATACAGTCACCGTATCATGAGTAAATTTAGAAAGTTGAACTAAAGACGATTTAAGAGAAAGTTCAGTCCGAGATACAACTTGCCATATATCTTGTAAAGTAATATCCAACGGCGGTTTAGGAGCTTCAGCAGCAGACGAAAAATCAAAAGGAGTAGGTAAATTAACAATAGAAGACTTTACCTTTGAGAAGGCTTCTGGAAGCAATTCAGAAACGGGACCTAAGTCCTCTCTGAGTCGACGGGGAGAACCAGCAACCACTGGTGTCAGGTCACTGCTGGGAGGAGACAAAACCCTACGCGGTTGTGGAGACAAATCCTCGGAGCACAAACTTGCCGACATGGAGGAGTTCAAGGGAGATAAAACAGTAAGGGAGGACACCTGAGGGATAACGTGACTATCCATGGGCCCTACTACCTTGACATCCTTGGTAGATGACATTGTGGGTTTCTTCTTTCGCTTCCCCATGCAATAAGATAAAGCAAATTAAACCAAAGTCTTATGTGCTCCGCACTGCTCCGAAGTGCTCCGAAGGGGCGCCAAAGGGGCGGGACCTGCCCCTTTGGACACGCCCCTTCGGAGCACGTACCCACGGGCACGCGCCCGCGGTGAGGGCTCTGGTTTTAAAGCCCACAGTGCTCACGTAGACAGGACGCCCTGGGAGAGCACCAATCAGCTCCAATCAGGAACACAGCAGATAGATGACACACACTCGGAGTGCCGCGGTGAGGGCTCTGGTTTTAAAGCCCACAGTGCTCACGTAGACAGGACGCCCTGGGAGAGCACCAATCAGCTCCAATCAGGAACACAGCAGATAGATGACACACACTCCGCCAGTCCTGGATTTCTGACAATCTCATCATGATGCATTATGGGACTTGCAGCTCTGATTCCAATGGGTAAAATCAGGACTACACATACCATACTGCATTGCAATGCAAATTTAAACCTAGCACTAGCAAAATAAAATCTCACTCCTGGAACTGGTAACTTGGCATCTCTCATAAAATTAATTTTGAAATTGTCTATGCAAAATCTGCTTCTGGGCCTCGATTCATTTTCTTTAAAAAAAAAAGTAGCGTGGTCGCCATACTTGCCCACTTCAGTGCACAGAAATAAGGGTGAAGAAATGATCTCAGCACAAAAAAAATAACACCTTATGTGTCTGTTTATCTTTAGTTCTTTTTTCTTAGGGAAACGGAGGATGGGATGGAGAGAGAGAAGAGTGGGCACACCACCTTCTGAGTTCAAGAAAATTCCTCTCAAGAACAAAAACGAGTCTCTCACTGTAAAGTAATTATGGGTGCAATCACGGAGAAAAAAAAAAGTCTCAGCGAGTGTACAAAATACACAATTTGCAGGTTCCCTAATTACTGCTTTCAAATTGGATACTCCACAATTCACTCAGTGACATTTTAGATACTCATGTCCAGAACACCTGCTTCCCCTCCCTCCCAAAAATCTGAAAGACAGGAGCTGACTGAGCTCATTTTATCCTTATTTTATTTAGTAAAACATATTAGAAACATAGAAAAATTATGACAGAAAAAGACCACATGGCCTATCTGGTCTGTCCTTCCATATCAACAACTACAACAGTCCACTTTTTACCTTTAGAGATCCTCTGTGCTTGTCCCATGCTTTTTTGAATTCAGATACTGTCCTCATCTCTACCACCTCCACTGGGAGACTATTCCATGGATCCACCACTCTTTCTGTAAAGAAATATTTCTGCATATCACTCCTGAATCTATCCCCCTTCACCCCCATCCCATGTCTCCTCGTAGCAGAACTTGCTTTAAATTGAAAGAGGCTCTCCCCCTGTGCATTTATCCCACGGAGGTGTTTAAACATCTCAATCATATCACTTCTATCCCACCTTTCCTCTAAGGTGTAAATATTAAGATCCTTAAGTCTGTCCTCATATGCTTTATAATGAAGACCACTAACCATTTTAGTAGCCACTCTCTGTACTAATCCATCCTGTTTATATCCTTTTGAAGGTGCGGTCTCCAGAATTGCACACTATACTCCAAATGAGGTCACACCAAAGACTTATACAGAGGCATTATCACCTCCTTTTTTCTGCTAGCCATTCCTCTCCATATGCACCCAAGCATCCTTCTAGCTTTTGCTTTTGTTTACAAAAATTCCACCACCAACGGGGAATAATGAAATAGAAATTAAAAATTGCAGGTCCTATTAAGGCAAAGGCTCTGAGGGAAGTTTCTGAAGGTGGAACACTAATCATAATAGGCAGTAAATAATACTGAGTGATGGTACGGATGACCTCAGTTACTCACAAGAGAGAGTCTGGCACTGTCCTTCCCAACATAGCCTGCTCCACCTCTCTTGATGAAGAGAGCCCAAAAACACACTTCTTGCTAATTCTGAATACAGTAACAGCTCCAGGACTCACTTGGTGCCATGGCTCCTACCTCACCTTGCCTGGCCTTGTCTCCTCTTTCCTTTAATGATGCCTACCTTGTTACTACTATGAATTTCAAAAAGTAGAAAGCAGCACGGGGCTTTGGAGCCCATGGACGCGCTGCATGTCTGACATGTCCCAGGCTTCTCTGATGCAACTTATGGTTACTGAGTGGCAGGGACACATCAAACATGCCCCATGCACATGGGTTCCAAAGCCCCTAAGCTGCTTTTTGTTTTGCCTCTCTGCTGTCCATTGCTTGCTGCCATTCATCTTACAGCTGAGCCAGGCTGGCTCCCTGTGCTGACCGTGCTGCCCTCCTAGGACTGCTGCCTTGTGTAAGTGCACTCTGCATAGTGGGTTGCACTAGCCCTGCTGGTTTAGGTGGGCCTACAATGCAGACATGGATTTCCCACTTCATAAATGGAATCCACATTTCATTACCAATTTTTAGATGGCAACATATACACCTGCCCCTAGGCATGGGTAAATGCTTACTGGTAGGGGCAATTGTGAATGCTGAGGTCAGGGCACCCCCTCCCCCAGATCACTGCCCTGCTCTTGGGTATCGCCCCATACCGATCCAGATTGTACCCCCCCCCCCCACAGCACAGTATCCAAGTCCTTCCAACCGCCATCCTGCCCCCCGAAGCAGCAATGATCTTCCCAACCAGCTCCCTGAAGCAGCTCCAATTTCCCCATCTCCCCCTCCACCCCGAAGCAGCTTTGATCCTCCTTTCCCCCCCCAGAAGCACATTTACCAAGCTCCCTGCCCTAGGTGGCTCTAATCCTCCTCCCCCTAGAGCCCCTGAGACAAAAGCCCTTTATCCGAATTACCTGAACACTCCCCAGTGATCCCCAACCTCAGACTCAGTAGATCATAAGTGGACAGCGGGAGCAGGAGCAATGCCTGCTTGCTCCAGCTTAGAATGCGGTCTGATCCAAAATGGCACCGATGACCCCTAATGGCAACCTCATGATACTGTATGTACCAAAGATTACCACTAGGGGTTGTTGGTATCATTTTGGATCAGATCAGGTGCTGAGCAGGAGTGAGTGTGCAAACTCCCTCTGGGGTGTCCACTCTGTTGCAAATCTTCAAATTATCTGCAAAAGGGTAAAGTTTATCTTCTAACCCTTTGGCAATGTCACAAAGATATTGAATAGACATTGTTGAAGGGTTATGTTTATTAAAACTTACTATATCACTCTATGCCAAAAAGATACAGTTTGTCTTTTTGCAAATGGCACAAAGATTTTCAATAGAGTGAACACCTCAGAGGGAGTTAATATCATGAAAAATGATTTACAAAATTTAGAACAATGGTCTAATGCTTGGCAGTTAAGATGTAATGCGAAGAAGTGCAAAGTGATGCTGTCTTCCTCTGGGTTACTCTGCTTTCTCAGTACCCTGTAAGAGGCGCAGCGGTGGTGATGTGGTTGCTCTCTTTCGGTTATCATTTTCCCTATCTGAGGTTTCCTCCTCTGTCTTTCACTATCCAGAGCCCTACTTCCCCACCCCTTCATTTTCTCCTTATTTACTCCCCTCTGACTCTCCGCCCTCACTTATGGGATTCTCTCTGTTTTACCCTTTCTAAAGCAGTGTTGCTCTACCCTCATCTCATCATCCTAGGGGATTTCAATGTCCATTTTGACCGCCCTACTATGGCTCATGATAAAGCCTTTGTTACCTTTTCTCCCTTACTCAACATATTTTCCTTCCTACCCAGGCAGCCGGCCACACCCTTAATCTAATTCTCACTTCCCCTGGTCCTCTCCCTTCTCCCTCCTCTATATCGTCACTTCACCTTCCATGGTCTGATCATTGTTGTATCTTATTTTCACTTCAAGCTCATCTTATCTCCCTTCCCCCTACTCTTGGCCACTCTTGTCCACTTACCTCACACCACCTTACCCCATTCCTAACAGGGGCTATACATTTCAAGCAAAGGTAAGAGTTTGTGACTTTTTAAATTACTAGCTCTCTGCCTGGGAGCTCTTAAAAGGGGGTTGGTACATTTTTTAAACAAAGTTACATTCTTTTTGGTGCTTTAGTTTAAAAGGAGACATATTTTCTTTAGTGGGGTAGTTTTAAAACTCTGCTTTAGTATCTTTCTCAGCTCTTTGAAGCTATTGACATCTAATCAGGTGTTAGTTCCTTCCCTACCTCCCCCCAAATCCCACCCACCCCTAGTGAGTAGTCTTGCTTTATAGGGCAGCTCCCCAATTAACTACACACAGGGACTTGGAACAGCACATTTTGAACATAATTAAAGAGATTTAGCTGCTTTTTCTCTTAAAGGACAGCTGGGAAACTGGCTGGTACTTTGGCAGATCTCTTTCTTGTTTTAACGGATACCTAAGCTCCATGAACTGAACAATGGCTGGGAAAAATCATATTGCTAAAGCTGTTGCCCCCATTACAGCTTCTGCCTATGTCCAGACAGAGGTTCCAATGCCATTTGAAGGACCAGTTCCATGTGCAGGGTGACTGCATCCTAATGCTCTCAGCAAACACCAGGCATCCGTGCGATTACTGACCTATCACAATTCAGAAAGGCTCTCAAATCCCATTTATTTACTCAATACTACCAGATTAACCCTACCCCTACATAAGTGCCTCTCCCTCACCCCCTCAAGTTAATATATCAACTCTATTGTACACATGTTCACACTGAATTCCCAATACTCGATCTCATTGTACATATGTAAGTAGTTTAGTTTGCATACCCCGTTTATCCAAGTTATTACTCCTGTTCTATGTAAAGCAGAAGCATGTTATCCAAGTTGTTTTCTCCTGTTCTATGTGAAGCCAAACAGTTTGTTATGGTCATTTTGTTGTATGTAAACCGCGCTGACAATAGTGCGGTATATAAGAAATTGTAATAAATAAATAAATAAATAATAAATAATAAACAAGTGGAGGAACTCAGAGAGGAGGTAGCGAGGCTGAGGAGCATTCAAGACAGTGAGAAGTACATTGATGAGATGCTTCTTGCAACATCCAAGCTCTCCAGCAGAGGAGAAGATGGGTGCCTACAGAATGATGAAGGCTGGTCACAAGTCACCAGGGCCTGCATAATCACCATCCAACTTCTCCAGCTCTTGAATTGAAGAACCATTATGCAGCCTGGAAGTGGAGGAGGTGAAAGCAGCCCTGGAAAGGGAAGAACCAGAGCTCAAGTACCCCAAAGTTGCAGAATCAGTGACCACAAGGAAGCGAAGGGTAGTGGTGGTTGGTGATTCTCATCTGAGGGGTACTGAAGCATCTGTCTGCTGACCAGACTTGATGTCCAAAGAGGTATGCTTTCTGCCAGGTGCCAAAATCCAAGATGTTACAGTTTGCTGAGACTCATCAAGCCCATTGACCATTACCCAATATTGCTAATCCATGTCGGCACAAATGATACTGCCAGGTATCCCTCTGAGCATATCAAAAGTAACATCATGGCTCTGGGACAGAGGGTGTTCTCTTCAATCCTCCCTGTTGAGGGTAAAGGCAAAGGCATAGAAGTTCACATCCTGGAGATGAATGCATGGATGGTATCATCAAGAGCGTTTTGGTTTCCTGGACCATAGGCTACCATTCCAAGGATTGCAGAGCAGAGATGGTGTCCATCTGTTCAAGAAAGGTTGACGTATCTTCAGTAGCAGACTGGCAAATCTACTGAAGAGGGCTTTAAACTAGATTCATTGGGGATGGGTGAAGAAAGCCCCCAGGTAAGTGAAACATTAAATAACTTCATGGTGTGGTTCAGTATTAGGACTAGGGCTGTTAGAATCTATTCAAAAGCGAGGGTCTTAGACTTTAGGAAAACTAACTTTGCCAAGATGGGCCAATACCTCAGGGAGTCGTTAGCGGGATGGGAACAGCTGGGGGATGTAGAAAAACAGTGGGCAAACCTGAAAGAGGATATTTTAAGGGCAACCACCCTTTTTTGTTAAAATGGTAAATAATGGTAAAAGGAAAAGGAGACGATTATGATTTTTGAAAGAAATAGCTGAAAAGGTGAAGAAAAGAGGGAGGCCTTCATGAAATACAAGAGATCACAGAGAGAGGAAGGCAGGCATCTATATTTGGGAAAACTTAGAGAAGCTAGCAAAGTAGTCAGAAAAACAAAGATTCAAAAAGAGGAGGAAATAGCCAATGCAATAAAATGGGGGAATAAGACATTTTTCAGATATGTTAGTGAGAAGAGGAAGGGCAAAAGTGGTATTGTCAGACTCAAGGGTGAAGGGGAGGAATATGTAGAAGCTGATGAGGATAAAGTGGAATTGCTTAACAAATATTTCTGTTCTGTGTTCATAGATGAAGAACCAGGAACAGGGCCTCAGAAAATGTCCACAAACGGGAACAGAAGCGAGGGGCATCTTGAACAATTTTAAGAAGACTGTGTTCGTGAGAAACTAGCTAAACTTAAAGTAGACAAAGCGATGGGACCAGATGGGATACACCCTAGAATACTGAGGGAACTTGAGGATGTTCTAGCAGCTCCACTGACTGATCTTTTCAATGTCTTGTTGGAGATGGGAGTGGTGCCAAAGGACTGGAGAGAGGCTCATGTGGTCCCTTTACACAAAAGCAGAAGGAAGGAAAACTACAGGCCAGTTAGTTTAACTTCGGTGGTGAGTAAATTATTGGAAACATTGCTGAAAGAGAAAATAGTGAGGTTTCTGGAGTCCAGCAGATTACAGGATCCTAGGAGGCATGGATTCACCAGAGGCAGGAATTGTCAGACAAATCTGATTGATTTCTTTGACTGGGTGACCAGGGAGTTGGACTGAGGGAGAGCGCTACATGTAGTGTATTTAGATTTCAGTAAAGTCTTTGACACCGTTCCTCACAGGCAACTTATAAACAAACTGAACACCCTAGGGATGGACCCTAAAGTTACTGCTTGGGTTAGAAATTGGTTGAGTGGGAGGCAAGAAAGGGTACAGGTAAATGGAGCTCACTCTGAGAAGAAGGAAGTTACCAGTGGTGTGCCCCAGGGATCTGTCCTTCGTCTGATTCTTTTTAACATCTTTGTTAGTGATATAGCGGAAGGACTGTCAGGTAAGGTTTGCCTCTTTGTAGATGATACCAAAATCTGCAATAGAGTAGACACCCAGGAAAGTGTAGATAACATGAGGAGGGATCTAGCTAAGCTTGAAGAATGGTCTAGAATTTGGCAGCTGGGGTTTAATGTTAAAAAAATGCAAGGTCATGCATTTTGGCTGCAGCAATCCATGGGAGCAATATAGTATAGGGGATGAAGTACTTTTATCCACTAAAGAAGAGCGGGACCTAGGTGTGGTTGTGTCTGTTGATCTTAAAGTAGCTAAACAGGTAGAAAAGGTGACGGCAAAAGCTAGGATGCTTGGGTGCATATGGAGAGGAATGGCTAGCAGAAGAAAGGAGATGATAGTGCCTCTGTATAAGTCTTTGGAGTGATCTCATTTGGAGTATTGTGTGCAATTCTGGAGACCGCACCTTCAAAAGGATATAAAGGATGGAGTCGGTACATAGGGTGGCTACTAAAATGGTTAACGGTCTTCATTATAAAGCATATGAGTACAGACTTAAGGATCTTAATATGTACACCTTAGAGCAAAGGCGGGATAGAGGTGATATGATTGAGACATTTAAATACCTCCATGGCATAAATGTACAGGGGGAGAGCCTCTTTCAATTGAAAGCAAGTTCTGCTACGAGGGGACATGGGATGAAGGTGAAGGGAGATAGATTCAGGAGTGATATGCGGAAATATTTCTTTACGGATGAGTGGTGGATCTGTGGAATAGTCCCCCAGTGGAAGTGGTAGAGATGAGGACAGTAACTGAATTAAAAAAGCATGGGACTAACAGAGGATCTCTAAAGGGAAAAAGGGGACTGTTGTAGTTGTTGATATGGAAGGACAGACTAGATAGGCCATGTGGTCTTTTTCTGTTGTCATTTTTCTATGTTTCTATGTATCCAAATGCTGGCACAATTCCCACTTTCTAATGCACTCCTTCCCGGGAATTTCCTTTCTCTCCCTGTGGATGAACAGGTCCACACTTGGCACACTTCCATTTCCGAAGCGCTAATCTTCCATTTCTATCAAAAATCCTGGAGAAGGTAGTCTTTGCACAGCTCATCACATACCTTGATTCCACACACACTCTTCACCCCTGCCAGTTTGGTTTTTGCCCTGGGCACAGTATTGAAACAATCCTCTTTTTTCTCCTCAGCGAAATCCATGAATCTCATGATAAAGGTAACATAACTCTCACTGTCTCTCTTGACCTATCATCCACTTTTAATCTAGTTGACCACACTACCTTGCCCACCAGACTCCATTTTATTTATATTTATTTATTTTATTTCTAGCTTTTCTATACCACGCTATTTGACATCAATGCGGTTTACAGTCAACAATTTCGTACAGGCAGGGGGAGGTGCCATGTGCTTACATTGAACAGGACATAGTAACTTGGATTCATAACATTGAACTATTTATATCTAAACAATGACAGAATGCTAGTGTCGCTTTTACATTATTAATGCTGTTAGGTGGTTGTGTTGGTACAAGGTGTAGGGGTGCAGTTGGATTGCAGGTAATATAATAGGAATAAATGATGTTTAATGGCTTTCCTGAATTGTGTAAGATCTTTGATTGATCTGATATTGGACGGGAGATTATTCCAACACCTTGGCGCGTAGAAGGAGAATGCTCTGCTTCTAGTTGTTTGCGTGCATTTCGTCACTTCAGTCGGGATTACTAGTGTGTTGGCGCCTGTTGACCTTCTTGACCTATTGTTGGGGGTGTGGGTAATGAGTGCAGTGATGGATGAGGGGGATATCCCATAGATGACTTTAAACGTAAGGAGTAGTGCCTTGTAAGTGATTCTGCATTCTATTGGTAGCCAGTGAAGGTCCTTTAAGGTAGGGGTTATATGGTTTCTTCTTGAAACTCCACAGAGGACACGTGCCGGGGCATTCATCGCAAGCTGCAACATGTTTAAGGAGCTCTTGGGAAGCCCGTGTAGAATGATGTTCACATAGTCGAAGTGTGGAATTAACAGGGCTTGGAATACTGTCCGGTAGTCTTCGTTTGCTAGCATTGGTCTTAGGTGACTCCAGCCTTCGAGGCACGGTTCTCCACTGGTTCCATTCTTTTCTTTCCCACCGTTCTTTTTCTGTCACTCTGGGCCCCTCCTCATTTCCGTTCACTCCCCTTCCCTGCGATGTTCCTCAAGGCTCTATCCTTGTTCCCCTATTCCTCAATGTTTTCCTAGTTCGCCTCACCGTCCTGGCGCAGCAATGCAGAATTTTGACATGTTATTTTGCCGATGATATTATTCTGCTTCTTCATACTGATCCCATTTCCCCTGATCTTTCACTGCTGAATACCTGTCTCACTAGAATCGCCTGTTGGATGTCCACTAACTATCTCATTCTGAATCCTGGGAAAACATTTGCCATCTGTCTCACCTGTAATAGCCCTTGCCCCTCACTTGCTCCGCTACTTTCAGCACTCCAATTCCCCTGGTCTTCTCTCTTCGTTATCGGGGCATCATACTTGATTCTTCTCTCTCTTTTCAAGATCACCTCACAGGCCTTATTTGCCATTCTTTCTATTCCCTCCAGCAGATCTGTGCCTTGCGACCTCTCTCTACCCCTTCTCTGGCCACTCTCCTGCTGTCTCTTGTTATGGGATAATCGTAGCTTTATAGATGCTTAAACCTCTTAAAGGGAAGGAGGTGCCATATTCACTGTCAGGTGCAGCTGTTTATCCTCATCAGGCATACATTAAGGATCTGAGATTAATTAATCTTGAGGTGAACAAAGTCCAATAAATGTATTAGGTATAGTTTTATAAGTATAAGGATCCCCAACAAATCTAAGTAAATAAAAAACATAAATACCTAAATACAACCATAAAGCTAAGATGCAGACAACAGTCCAGCAGCGAGATGAGGGCTTTCCAGTCTTTTGCTTTGAGTGTCACATTTATGATTTTCTCCCAGCTGGTGATGGGTCTTACGTGTGCCCTAGGTGCAAGGAGCTCTTTGCTCTCAAAGAACAAGTCTGATCTGTGAAGGCTAGAGTAGCAGACTTGGAGGACATAAGGAAGATAGAGAAGTACATAGACAAAACTTACAGGGATGTAGTACTGAAGTCCCACCTCCAGTCTGGCAGCAACCCTGTTGCCATGGAGGAGAGAGGGCATGTGACAGGAGAACATCACCCTAGTGTGGCAGGAAGTGATCCTGTAACTAGGACGTGTCCTCCAGGTGATGTAAAATCCTCTCACACTGAGAAGGTTTCTCAAGGGCCATGTGCCCACAAAGGTAGGGTTAGGATAGTCATTATAGCTGGTCATTTGATCATTAGGCATATAGATAACTGGGTGGACATGAGGATCGCCTGGTAACATGCCTGCCTGGTGCGAAGGTAGCAGACCTCACACACCACCTAGACAAGTCTTAGATAGTGCTGGCGAGGAATCTGCTGTCTTGGCATATGTTGGTACCAATGACATAAGAAAGTGTGGTAGGGGGGTTCTGGAGGCCAAATTTAGGCTTTTAGGTAGGAAGTTTGAGGGTAGCATTCTCCGAAATGCTTCCCATTCCACGCGCAGGACGCCAAAGGCAAGCAAAGCTCCGGAGTCTCAATGCATAGATTAGATGATGGTGCAAGGAAGAGGGTTATGGATTTGTTAGAAACAGAGGAACATTCTGGGGAAAGGAGGGGCTTTTCCAAAGGGATGGGCTCCACCTTAACTGGGATAGAACCAAGCTACTTGCATTAACCTTTAAAAAGAAGATACAGCAGCTTTTAAACTAGATAATAGGGGAAAGCAGACAGTCGCTCAAGAGCGTATGGTTCGGAACAATGTATCCTTAAAGGATACTAGCAAAAGATTGAAGATAGGCATAATGACAGAGAGGTACCAATAAAGATAAAAGTAACCCAACTACCCTTAAGTACAGAGCAGACAGAGCTTACAGATTCCAAATTACCCCTGCCTACCAATAACCATATTAATATGAGTAAAATAGAGCCTCTAAAATGCTTGAATGCAAATGCTAGACGTCTAAAAAAATAAGCTGGGAGAGTTAGATTATATAGTACTAAATGAGAGGTTAGATTGGATTGGTATTTCAGAGTCATGGTGGAAGGTGGACAATCAGTGGGACACTGTGATACCAGGGTAGAAATGATGATAGAGCAGATCAAATTGGTGGAGGGGTTGCGCTCTGTTAGAGAGGGCATTGAGTCACAAAGGTTTAAAGTTCTGCAGGAAACAAAATTCACTGTAGAATCTCTATGGATTGAAATTCCATATATAAAGGGGAAGGGGAAGGGGAAGGCGATGGCAGTGGGGGTGTACTATCGACCACCTGGCCAGAATGAACAAATGGATGATGTAATCCTCAAAGAAATCAGGGAAGCTAACAAAAGTTGCAGCACAGTAACAATAATGTGTGATTTCAATTATACTGGTATCGACTGGGTCAGTGTCATGGCAGGACATGCTAAGGAGATAAAGTTTCTAGATGAAATAAATGACAGTTTCTTGGAGCAGCTGGTTCATCAGTCGACAAGGGGGAGCCATTTTGGACCTAGTCTTGAGTGGAAGACAAGATTTGGTGCAAGAGATAAGGGTGTCGGGGGTCACTTGGCAATAGTGATCATAGCATGATTGTGTTTGATTTAATAAATGGAGGAAGGGCAGCTAGGAAAGCCACAGTATTACCTTTTAACTTTCAAAAGGGAGACTATGATAAAATGAGGAAAATAGTTAAGAAAAAACTAAAAGCAGCAGTTGCAAAGATTAAAGATTTACATCAAGCATGGGTGTTGTTTAAAAATACTATTTTTGAAGTCCAGAATAGCTGTATTCCACACTTTAAGAAAAGTGGAAGGAATCTAAAAAACCGCCAGCATGGTTTAAATGTGAGATCAGAGAAGCTGTTGTTGCAAAAAAAAAAAAAAAAACAACCATCTTTTAGCAAATGGAAAAAGGAGCCAAATGACGAAAACTGGAAACCACATAAGCACTGGCAAGTTGGATGCAAGGCATTGATAAGGCAGGCAAAGAGGGAATTTGAGAAGAAGCTTGCTGTGGAAGCAAAAATGTATAATAAAGACTTTTTCAAGTACATTCATAGCAAAAAACATCTGAGAGAATCAGCTGGACCATTAGATGATAGAGGTGTAAACAGGGCACTAAGAAGGGACAAGGCCATAGCAGAGAGATTGAATGAATACTTTGCTTCAGTTTTTTTGACGAAGAGGTAGGGATGTTACCCATGAGTGAAATAGCATTTAAAGGTGATGCCACAGAAGAATTGAAAGAAATATTGATACACCAGGAAGATATATTACAACTATTTAATAAACTGAAGAGTAATAAATCACCTGGACTGGATGGTATACATCCATGGGTGTTGAAAGACCTGAAATATGAGATTACTAATAGTTTGCAGATTGCAGACTTACTATCATTAAATCATCTGTAATACCTGAAGAATGGAGGATGGCCAATGTAATGCCAATTTTTAAAAAGGGTTCCAGGGGAGATCCGAGAAACTACAGACTGGTGAACCTGACATCAGTACTGAGAAAAATGGTAGAAACCATTATAAAGAATAAAATTACTGAACATGTAGATGGTGTGATGAGGAGAGTGTGGCTGAGCCCATGGAAATAGAGGAAAATCAAAACTCTACCTTTAAGGAAAGAGACAGGCGGCGAATCCATAGCCTGCAGAGTGCAGGAAAAGAGAAAAAACACGCAGTTGCTGAAGGCAGGCCACACCCAAGCTCTGCTAACCTAAGGGCAGGCTTGGAAGCTAATGAAAAACACCTGAGCAGGGGGCAGTGCACGATAGGAAAAAAACAGCTTTATAAACCCAGTGGATCAGGAAGGAAAGGGAGTTCACCAGGAAGCTCACCAGGGAGTTCACCAGGGAATTCGATCGGGGATTCGATCGGGGAATTGACCGGGGAGTTGGAGTTGACCACAGAGACTGCTGGGGAGAGAAGCACCCAAGAAAGACCCAGAGAGTTCACCGGGGAGGAGACCGGTGGAGACTTCCGTGGGGACTTCAGAGGTGAAGGCAACACCCCAAGAGAAAGTCAGGCTTGCAGGAAAAGTACAAGTAGTTCTGAAGCCAGCAGAGGTGTGGCTGGGAGGATTACTGGCCAGCAGCAGAGTGCAGTTTCTACAGTTCGTGAACCAGCTCTAAGGGTTCAAGCTCCCAGAAGGTGGGTGAACAAAAGTACAGCTAATAGTGATCTGAAACAGTTAGAGGCACTGTGGCATTTAATTCAGAAAAAGAAGCTTCACCTTCCAGGTGAAAACCTTGCTCATAGTGGAAAGCCTCAGTGGAGAAAAGTTCAGGAGCTTTTGGAGTGCATTGAGCCAGAAGCTTTGCATGGAGCTTTAGAGTCAGACATACCGGCAGGAGATCCAGAGGAAATGCAGGTAGATTGTTCTGAACCTGTTTCTTTGTCTGAAGATTCATTAATGGACTGTTCATGGTGTCAGAGAGCTGAATAAAAGCTTCTGGAGAAAGAAAACCCCAAAGCATTAAGGAAACAGGGAGAGTTACTCTAGCCAGGAAAGCTAAGAACCCTGTTTAATGCAGAGAAGACATTTGCTTTTGTTTGTAAAAAGAAAGGGACGTATTTGTTTGTTATATATTGAGAGACAGCTGCATGTGTTAAGAGAGCCTTTTAAAGCAGTTTCAGTCTTTGGTTTCATGGAATTTCCTGAGGAATATTGTTTGGAGAAGAATCCTGTTGCTTTCTGTTAAGCCTTAGGGGCTTGTTTACAAAGCCGCGGTAGCGGTTTGCGGTCGTTATCAGAGCCGCGGCCCCATTGAAATCAATGGGGTCGCGGCTCCGATAATGATTGCGAACCGCTACCGCAGCTTTGTAAACAAGACCCTTAGTGTTTTTGGAAAAAAAAGAAGAAATAAATTCCTGTTTGCCTTTGAAAAAAACCTTCGGTTTCCATACTTTTGTTTTTGAACAAGCAACACAACTACAAGTCCCAGAAGCCCAGGCTCTGGACGAGGATAACATAATCTTTATTTAAATACTAACAAGGGCAGCCCTATGCCTATAGGCCGTGGCCTGGGCTAGGGTCCCCCACAATGGTCATGGCTTAATGGGAGACAGCCAACATGGCTTTAGCCAAGTAAGGTTTTGTCTTACTAATTTGTTACCTTTTTTTTGAAGGTGTGAATAAACAGGTAGACAACCTGAATTGGTTGATATACTGTATCTGGATTTTCAGAAAGCCTTTGACAAGGTCTCTCATGAGAGACTTTTGGCAAAATTAAAAAGTCATGGGATAGAAGGCAGTATACTATTGTGGATCAGGAAATGGTTAAAAGATAGAAAGCAGAGGGTAGGTCTAAATGGCTAATTTTCCCAATGGAGAAAGGTGAATAGTGGAGTAACTCGGGAATCTGTGCTGGGTCCATTGCTTTTTAAAATATTCGTAAATGGCCTGGAAATTGGAATAACGATTGACGTAATCAAATTTGCAGGTGATACAAAATTATTCAAAGTTCTTTAAAACCCAAGAGGATTGTGAAAAATTGCAAGAAGACCATGATAAATTGGAAGATTGGATGTTCATATGGCAGATGAAATTTAATGTGGAGAAGTGCAAAGTTATGCACCTAGGAAAGAACAACCCAAACTATGGTTACACGACGTAAGGTTCCATATTAGGAACCATCGCCCTGGAAAAAGAATTTAGGTGTCATTGTGGATAGCATGTTGAAACCCTCCGCCAGTGTGCAGTGGCGGCCAAGAAAGCAAATAGAATGCTAGGTATCGTAAGGAAAGGAATGGAAAATAAAACAAAGGATATTGTAATGCCTCTGTATTGTTCCATGGTGCGACTGCACCTTGAATATTGTGTGAGTTCTGGTCGCCGTATCTTAAAAAGGATATAGTGTTATTAGAAAAGGTTCAGAGAAGAGCCACCAAAATGGTAAAGGGGATGGAAGGATACTCTCATGAAGAAAGGCTAAAAGGTTTAAGACTCTTCAACCTGGAAAAGAGACAGCTGAGGGGAGATATGATAGAGGTCTATAAATTAATGAATGGAGTGGAATGGGTAAACGTAGATCAATTGTTTATGCCATCAGAATATAGAAAGACTTGGGGACATGCAATGAAGCTAGTGTAACCTATTTAAGACTAATAAGAGAAAACATTGTTTCACTCAACACATAATCAAACTCTGGATTTGTTACCGGAGGATATAATAAAAGCTGTTAGTGTAGCTGGCTTTAAGAAAGGTTTGGTCAAGTTCCTGGAGCAAAGGTTCATAAACCATTAAAGGGGACCCAGGAAATACACTGCTTGCACCAGTACAAGCATTGTGGAGCCTGTGTCCTTTGAGGAAACTGCTAGCTACTTGTGACCTAGATTGCCACTGTTAGAAATAGGAAACTAGGCTTGATGGACCTTGGTCTGATCCAGTATGGCATATCTTATGTTCTTATGTAAAACTGCTACACCAAGCTTTCTTTTTTAAAACCTTACCTGTTTAGAATGTCCGGTAGATTTCTTAGTCTTCCTGAGTCTGCAATCAAAAATAAAAAAAACAGAAGAGAGAAAAATGTATGAACTTAAGGGGGTATGGCTACTAAAGTGTGCTGTTAATTCAGCATTTGGCATGCATTAAGAGAGCTGCACTAACAAAGGCCCACACAAAACAAATCTCATGCTAACTGGTTAGCGTGTAATTGGGTGGGTTAGGGGTGTACATAAGAACATAAGATATGCCATACTGGGTCAGACCAAGGTCCATCAAGCCCAGTATCCTGTTTCCAACAGTGGCCAATCTAGGTCATACGTACCTAGCAGTTTCCCCAAAAGACACAGGTTCCACAATGCTTGTACCAGGTCAAGCATTGATATCCTGGGTCCCTTCTTAATAATGGTTTATGGACCTTTCCTCCAGGAACTTGTCCAAACCTTTTTTTAAACCCAGCTACACTAACAGCCTTTACCACATCCTCTGGTAACAAATTCCAGAGTTTGATTACACATTGAGTGAAAAAATATTTTCTTTTATTAGTCTTAAATTGTTTACCCTGTAGCTTCATTGCATGTCCCCTAGTCTTTCTATATTCTGATAACGTAAAGAATCGTAAACAATTGATGGTGCATCACAATGCGCATGTGCATTTTGGACATGTACAAACTGTGCCTGTTTCTTTTAACACAGGTACACTTAACGTCAATCATTGAGGTGGTGTTAAGTGCACCCACATGCTGGTACAGTAGTGTTGCTTGTTAGCATTACACTATCAGCAGGAGGACAGACACACATGACCCCAAAAATTAGCACGGGTCTGCATGCAAATTTGATGGCATAACCTTGAACCTTAGCAAACATGCCCCGAGATGTGCCATAACGGGGTCATACCAAAAGTCCATCAAGTCCAGCATCCTGTCTCTAATATTCGAGAGAAAGCTGCAGTAGGACAGCCGCATGCTACTTGGGACTCCATGCCACGAAGCGAGCCCAGGACTCCTTGTTCCAAGCCCAATCCACGTGAGCAGCTGCCAAAACAAAGACACTACAGCGGAGGGAGCAAAGGTAAGACCCTCCCCTTCTACCACCTCACGCCCTGCAGCAGGAACTTTAAATTCCTCTACCTCCTAGGCAGCCCCGCATTTAAGGGCTCACCAAAGTGTCCTTAGGTGTAGCCCTTAGAGTGGAGCTTAGTAGTATACACAAAAGGAAAACGGGTCCTCTGCTGTTACTGCAAGCAAGAAACACACTCCACAATCGACAAAGAATACAACCATTTCTTATCCGACGCATAGAGCAAAGAAAACATAATGGAATTGAAAGTATATACAGTATGTCTCTATACTGTATACTCATTTTATTACTACTAACAACAAACACATCTCACTCACTCCACAATCGCAAAATATCCCAATCATTCATCAACAGAATCGCATTAAATTCTATACAACACTGTACAAAACAGATTATGGAACACAACACAATATTTATTTAACAGGTTTTTTTATGCTGCTTTATCATTTCAATCAAAGCGGTTTACATTGTAACTTCAACTTGGTGATGTACGAGTACATTAAACAGGAACATTGATAACCTGGATTTTTCTGAGGCAATGGAGGGTAAAGTGACTTGCCCAAGGTCACAAGGAGTGCCAGTGGGAATTGAACCCTTGATCTTCTGGGTACTAGGCTACTCCTCCACTTATTTATAGCATACCAAATATGAAGCCCTCATATTATAAAATGGAACAAACTGATACGATCATTGCATTAAGGTGTTGCACGGTAAATGCAATATCGGTCAAGAACAAAATTCCAATTATAGTAGACCACATCCACAACAATAAGAGGTATGTTCACTAAACCACAGTAAAGGAGCAAGTGTGCCGTTAGCGCGCTAACAGCGCACCTGCACCCTTATGATGACCAAAATGCCAGTTTAGCATGCACTAATGGCACCAGCAGCGTAAAGTGCCCTTTGGGCAGAGAGAAGGCGTGCATGGGGCGGAGAGGGGGGTCAATGGATAGGGAGTGGGCAGGAACAAGGCTTGCTTCCTTAACGCAGGCACCTTAACGGCAGGAACCCTAACACAACTGAAATCCTTGGGAAAAGGGTGTTTTATGAGGGGAGAGAGCCTATTTAACATCTGCAATGTGATGCACAGACAGGGAAGCCCAAGAAAGTGATAGTAGTGCTCCATTAGAAACAACAGCATAATGCCCAAGTATGAAATGGCACTATGTTGATGGTGCAAATGGGGGCAAAGGCGGGGGCACATGGGTCATGCAGTGGGGGCTGCTGGTTTACAGGGTGGACCAGGCAGCTGCCTAGATGGCACATAGGAACATAAGACTACAAAATAAGCCAAATTGTGTCAGACCAAGGTCCATCATGCCCAGTATCCTGTGTCCAACAGTGGCCAATCTAGGGCACAAGTACCTAGCAGTTTCCCCAAAAGACACACAGAATCCTCAATAACTGGAATGGGGAAAGCACCTCTTTAGCAATGGTGTATGCACTGTTATCCAGGAACCCGTCCATACTTTTTTTTAACCCAGCTACACTGACAGCTTTTACCACATCCTCTGGTAATGTATTGCAGGATTTAATTATGAATTGACTGGAAAAATATTCCACGTAGAAGACCCAAATGGGTTACACTGTAGCTGCATTGCATATCCCCTAGTCCTACTCCTTTTTTTGGCATAAGCAATCGATGTACATTTACCCAATCCACTCCAAGCAATATTATATAGACCTCTAACCTAACATCCTTAAGCCATCTCTTTGCCAGATTGAAGAGACATAACATTGGCAGGTGGTGATGGGGTCCCTGGAGAGGCAGATGGGTGTGAGGAGATGTGTGGCCATCCATGTATGCCTCGGCCCCCCTCGACCCACCATTCTAGACACTCACCAAACCGTATGTTGGATGGGCTGGGACTGTGCACCACCAACACTTCCAGCACATGGGCATGTCAGCATGGTTTTGAGGGTGTTGGCAGAGGGGGCAGCGGCACCCACCTGCAGCAGACCAAAGCCATGCCCTAGTCCAGTGTGCTGTGCATGGTGCAACATAAGAACATAAGATATGCCATACTGGGTCAGACCAAGGTCCATCAAGCCCAGTATTCTGTTTCCAACAGTGGCCAATCTAGGTCATACGTACCTAGCAGTTTCCCCAAGGGACACAGGTTCCACAATGCTTGTATTGGTTCAAGCATTGATATCCTGGGTCCCTTCTTAATAATGGTTTATGGACCTTTCCTCCAGGAACTTGTCCAAACCTTTTTTAAACCCAGCTACACTAACAGCCTTTACTACATCCTCCGGTAACAAATTCCAGAGTTTGATTACACGTTGAGTGAAAAAATATTTTCTTTTATTAGTCTTAAATAGTTTACCCTGTAGCTTCATTGCATGTCCCCTAGTCTTTCTATATTCTGATAAGGTAAACAATCGATCTACGTTTACCCGTTCCACTCCGTTCATTAATTTATAGACTTCTATCATATCTCCCCTCAGCCGTCTCTTTTCCAGGTTAAAGAGCCTCAACCTTTTTAGCCTTTCTTCATAGGAGTAGCCTTCCATCCCCTTTACCATTTTGGTGGCTCTTCTCTGAACCTTTTCTAAAATTGCTATATCCTTTTTAAGATATGGCGACCAGAATTGCACACAATATTCAAGGTGCGGTCTCACCATGGAACGATATAGAGGCATTATAATATCTTTTGTTTTATTTTCCATTCCTTTCCTTATCATACCTAGCATTCTATTTGCTCTCTTGGCCGCCGCTGCACACTGGGCCGAGGGTTTTAACATGGTATCCACAAGGACGCCTAAATCTTTTTCTTGGGTGGTGGTTCCTAATGTGGAACCTTGCATCGTGTAACCATAGTTTGGGTTGTTCTTCCCTAGGTGCATAACCTTGCACTTCTCCACATTAAATTTCATCTGCCATTTTGATGCCCAGTCTTCCAATTTATCAAGATCCTCTTGCAATTTTCCACAATCCTCCTGGGTTTTAACAACTTTAAATAGTTTTGTGTCATCAGCAAATTTGATAACCTCACTCGTTATTCCACTTTCCAGGTCATTTATGAATATGTCAAAAAGCAGCGGACCCAGCACAGATCCCTGGGGTACACCACTATTCACCTTTCTCCATTGGGAAAATTGGCCATTTAGCCCTACCCTCTGCTTTCTATCTTTTAACCAGTTCCTGATCCACAGTAGTACACTGCCTCCTATCCCATGACTCTTTAGTTTTGCCAAAAGTCTCTCATGAGGGACCTTGTCAAAGGCTTTCTGAAAGTCCAGATACACAATATCAACCGACTCACCTTTGTCCACCTGTTTATTCACTCCTTCAAAAAAACATAACAGATTAGTAAGACAAGATATTCCTTGTCTAAAGCCATGTTGGCTGTCTCCCATTAGGTCATGACTATCTATATGCTGAGTAATTTTATTCTTTATGATGGTTTCTACCATTTTTCCCGGTACTGATGTCAGGCTCACCGGTCTGTAGTTTCCCGGATCACCCCTCGAACCATTTTTAAAAATTGGTGTTACATTGGCGATCCTCCAATCCTCAGGTATTAGAGATGATTTTAATGATAGTTCACAGATTACTGATAGCAGGTCTGCAATCTCAAATTTCAGTTCTTTCAACACCCTTGGATGTATACCATCTGGCCCAGGTGATTTGCTACTCTTCAGTTTATCTAATAGTTGTAGGACATCTTCCCGATGTATCGATATTTCCTTCAATTCTTCCACACCTTTAAATACCACTTCAGTTGTGGGTAACATCCCTACATCTTCCTCAGTAAAGACCGAAGCAAAGAATTCATTCAGTCTCTCCGCTATCGCCTTGCCGCCTCTTAGTGCTCCTTTAACCCCTTTATCATCTAATGGACCAACTGACTCTCTCACGGGTTTTTTGCTACGAATGTACTTGAAAAGGTCTTTATTTCGCGTTTTTGCTTCCGCAGCAAGCTTCTTCTCAAATTCTCTCTTTGCCTGCCTTATCAATGCCTTGCATTTGACTTGCCAGTGCTTGTGCTGTTTCCAGGTTTCATCATTTGGCTCTTTTTCCATTTCTTGAAAGATGCTTTTTTGGCAACAACAGCCTCTCTGACCTCAGCTTTAAACCATGCTGGCAATTTTTTGGACTTCCTTCCACTTTTCTTAAAGCGTGGAATACAGCTGGTCTGGGCTTCCAAGATAATATTTTTCAACAACACCCAAGCTTGATGTACGTCTTTAACCTTTGCAACTGCTCCTTTTAGTTTTTTCTTAACTGTTTTCCTCATTCTATCATAGTCTCCCTTTCGAAAGTTAAAGGGTAGTACTGTGGATTTCCTTACTATCCCTCCTCCACTAATTAAATCAAAGGCGATCATGCTATGATCACTATTGCCAAGTGGCCCCAACACCCTTATCTCTTGCACTACATCTGGTGTTCCACTAAGGACTAGGTCTAATATTGCTTCCCCTCTGGTCGGTTCATGAACCAGCTGCTCCAAGAAGCAGTCATTTATTTCATCTAGGAACTTTATCTCCCTAGCATGTCCTGTTGTGACACTGACCCAGTCGATGCCGGGGTAATTGAAATCACCCATTATTATTACTGCACTGTAACTTTTGCTAGCTTCCTTGATTTCTTTGAGCATTTCATCATCCATTTGTTCATTCTGGCCAGGCGGACGATAGTACACCCCCACTGCCATCGCCTTCCCCTTTTTACATGGAATTTCAATCCATAGAGATTCTACAGCAAATTTTGTTTCTTGCAAAACTTTAATCCTTTCTGACTCAATGCCCTCTCTAACATAGAGCGCAACCCCTCCACCAATTTGATCAGCTCTATCATTTCGATATAGTTTGTACCCAGGTATCACAGTGTCCCACTGGTTGTCCTCCTTCCACCATGTCTCTGATATTCCAATCATATCTAACCTCTCGTTTAGTGCTATATATTCTAACTCTCCCATCTTGTTTTGTAGACTTCTAGCATTTGCATACAAGCATTTTAGAGACTGTATTTTATTCATATTAATTTGGCTATTGGTAGACATGGGTAATTTGGGATCTTTAAGTTCTGTCTGCTCCATACTCGAGGGCATTTGGGCTACTTTACTCTTTTTTGGAACCTCTCTGCTTTTTGTAGTATCCTTCAAGGATACATTCTTCCGAACCATGCGCTCTTGGGCGACTGTCGGCTTTCCCCTATTATCTAGTTTAAAAGCTGCTCTATCTCCTTTTTAAAGGTTAATGCCAGCAGCCTGGTTCCATCCCGGTTAAGGTGAAGCCCATCCCTTCGGAAGAGCCCCTCCTTTCCCCAGAATGTTCCTCAGTTCCTAACAAATCCGAACCCCTCATCTCTGCACCATTGTCTCATCCACGCATTGAGACTCCGGAGCTCTGCCTGCCTATTGGGTCCTGCGCGTGGAACGGGAAGCATTTCGGAGAACGCTACCCTGGAAGTTCTGGATTTCAACTTCCTACCTAAAAGCCTAAATTTAGCTTCCAGAACCTCCCTACCACATTTTCCTATGTCATTGGTACCAACATGTACCAAGACAGCAGACTCCTCCCCAGCACTATCTAAGACCTTATCTAGGTGGCGTGTGCCAAGGTCTGTCTGATGGGAAGCATGTCATCCCCAAGGGCCATTGTAACCACGTGGCAGCACTGTGGTGCATTACACACAGTTGGTGTGCATATGAGTGAAAGGTCACAGGTTCAGGTCCCTATGGCTAGACTTTGGCCCACAGTACATGTACAACACCAACATGTGCAACCCCCAATGATTTGGCCATACATACAGGCTCTACTATCCTCAGCTGGATGGAGAGTCAGGCTGTCAGCACTAGCACACTGAGCGTGCATTAGCATCAGAGCGCACTGCTAGCTCCTGTAAAATGAGCATACATTAACAATGCTTGAGCTGAGATTGGAACCAGAGTGGCAGGCAGGAAAGCCAACCATTCTCCTTTTTGCACAATGCATCAATATGTGTGTGTATGTCTATCCATCGTTTTCTGGCTTTCCACACCTCACTGAGCCTCGCAGTGCCTAAGCTGTTTCCAGCGTTAGTCTGCAAATGTGCATGATGAGGAGCAAAGACTTGTGAGTATGGGCTGAAACAGGGCAAATTGGCCAGGATGTGACTGCATCAGGGGTAGGGGTAATAGCTGAGACATCATTGCACCCATCTGCCACATGCATGGCCTGGGTGGCCACGGCATGTCCCGCTGGTAGGGCACTCTCACCCTGACTGAGCAGTGACCATGTCATGGATATGTATCCACATAGTGCTATATAGGTCTGGTTCCAGTGATGTGTATCAGCTTCCTGCCCTTAGGGCTCAATCACTGACTCAAATGCTGGGTGCACATGGTTGCTGTGTGTACGTGCAATGTGTACTGACCAGTGGATTGTCCGAAGTTCCTATGTGCATGGTTGGAAAACCCAATGGTGGGCAGCAGATGCAGTCTGACTGTGCTAGCTGTGGGTGAATGTTAGACATAGGTGATTGGGATGTGAGGTGTTCCAGGCCTGCTTCTAGTGGTACTGGTAGGGCCAGCAGGAAATTGATGCCAGTAGAGTTGGAAGGTTGATTCATGGTGATGGAGATGTCTTTTTTGGCTTTCACTTTGCAACGCCCTGAAACCTTTACATTGGAATCAATATGGAATGCTATTGTGCAGCTGGGAGCAGCTTTGGTTCCACAGGTTACTTCATTAGCTCAGACAGTGTAGCAACTTTCTTTGGCTATTGAAGAAACTTCAGTTAAGGTACTCTTATTTCAAAACTCTCTTGCTATGGTTCAAACACCAATTAAGCTGGTGGAGGAACAGTCTGATGTTCATATTCAAGAGGCTGCCATAATATGAACTAAACTGGAATCCTTGGAGAACTCTGTGAGAGTGGCTAATTTGTGCCTGGTGAATTTTCCTCATGTGGCATTAGTACCTGCCAGAGATATGTTTCGTAGTTATTTAACTGAGATACTAGGCATTCCCTCAGAATCTCATCCTCCAGTTTTCAAGACTTATTATCTCCCGCCTTCTAAGAAGGACATCGTCTTAAGGGATGTCCCAAGCTGAGGCTCTTAATTTAACCATAAAAAGGAGGGCGCCATTGGGCGCGGGCTACGTGCCGCTCTTCTTCTTCCTGCCGCCCAGCTGCAGCCCATAAAAAGGAGGGCGCCATCGGGTGCGCCTGCGCCTGAGGGCCTTGCCAGAGGGCCCTTTGGCATGGCCCTTAGGCATGGGCCCAGGGGCGCTCCGGTGCTCCGTAGCTGCCGGGGTCGACCAGGTTCGATCGCTCCTCCACACATCGACTCCTGACCAAACCATCGCACGAGTTCCACCCCTGTACTTTCAAGTAACTCTCCTTTGTCTTGCCTCCCACTGCTGGCATTGATCATTACCCGCCTTTAACTTGCTACCCACTGCCTGCACTGCACTGCTTCCAATTACTGGGCATAAAACTGCTACCCATTGTTGCATAGAACTGCTACCCATTGTTGCATAGAACTGCCACCTATTATCCACTGCTTTCCATTGCTTGCTACCCATTGTTTTGCTTAGTACTGCTATCCATTGTTAGCAGAGTGTTGCTACCCATTGTTGCATAGAACTGCCACCCATTGTTGCACAGAACTGCCACCCATTGTTGCATAGAACTGTTATCCATGCTTATCCATTGCTTACAGGGTGTTTCTACCCATTGTCTGCATACTGTTGCTACCCATTGTTGCATAGAACTCCTACCTATTGTCTGCATAGAACTGCTACCCACTGCCTGCTTGTTTGCCTATTACTTGCTACCCATTGACTGCATAGAACTTGCTACCCATTGCTTGCCTAGAACTTGCTACCCATTGCTTGCTCAGACCTTGCTGCCCACTACCATAGCCCCACATCTCATTGTCCTTCCCTTCCTCATCCTCCCCAACTGCCTCCCCTCCTACCAACACCCTCCCTTCTCTTCCCCCTACCTTCCTCACTTCTCCCTCCATTCTGCCCCCTAGCCTAGCACCTGCTCTTGAGCTTTTTCACACCATCCCCCACATTCAACCAGCCCCCCTCTCTTTAAAGCAACCCCACCCTCGCTTCCGTCATACTATCTCCACTTTACCTCACTCTCTAATACTCATTCTCCTTCTCTCATCAGGTAATATTAACCCCAACCCTGCCCCCCCCCCCCCGCTTTCTTTCTCACACAAAAAAAAGTTCCCCACGTACCCTATCTAATCTCATCCACATCCCACTCCTCCATCCTTCTGCCCTCCCTCATTCATCCCAAAATAGTAGTAGTAGTAGTAACTGATATGTTGGAAAAGTCTCAGGATGAGGAAGTTGTACCTGCTACATTGCTGATAACCTTAGCATTATTGTCTGATAAGGAGTGGTTAATGAAGATTTTCTTTAAAAAGTGCAATGTTCCGTTTAAGGGGCTGCTAGTGCGGATGTACCCTGATCTCATGCGTGAAACCCAGAGAAGGAGGCATGAGTTTCTCCTCCTACACCCTGATTTCCAGAAGTTGGGAGGTCTCTTGTAAATGCCTGATTAAATATCAAGCTTCTTCCTATATTTTTCTGAGCCCTCGCAACTGTTGTCCTTCCTTAACTCTCATGGTGCGGGTGGTCCAGCGGGGCCTCCTGCTGATCCACAGTGAATATGGTTTACTGGTTGTTATGCTTGCACTATTATCCTGTGGTTTTGTGAAATTTAACGTTTGGGGTTTTTTCCTAGCACTTGGACCTCCCAATTGTGGGCTAGAGTGGGATTTGATGTGTCTTTTATTTTTGCCTTGTATTTTTTTCCTTTATTTGATATGGTTTGCTTAATCATTTCCCAGTTCCTGTACAAGACTGTTTGTTTGTCTTGGCTATATTGTAAAACTGCATAAATATAAAATAAAATAAAAAAGAGCCCTAGTTCGAGCTCCCAACCAAGGGAGATCACAATCCCACTCTGGACCCACAGATGATAGCTGAGTATTATAGGAATAAACTAAAGAAGCCAACTACAATCCCTATGTTTGATGCACCCACATATAAGGATAACATCACATCATAGCAAACATTCTCAACAATAAATACTGATCAGCTGCTATAAATCATAATGTCCATCAATACAGCACCATTTCATCTAAATCCATGCCTGGTAAGCTGGGTTAAAATGACGATCAGAAATGGCACCCATACTTCTCAAGATTGTTAACCTTTCCCTGTCTCTAGGTCATATGCCAAAAAACTCTTTAAAAAAAAAGAAACAACCATCTGCCCCATCTTAAAAAACATCTCACTTGGCAAAAGTTGCCCTAACTCCTACAGGCTGATATTGAATCTCCCATTTATAGCTAAACTAATTGAAAAAAATGTCCAAAAACAGCTCAGGACCACATAGATATGCATGCCCTGCTAGATACACACCTGCATGGGTTTAGGCCCTTTTACAGTGCGGAAACACTGATTATAACCTTATTTTATATACTCATAGAGGGAATAGAAAGATCCAAACAAGCCTGGAGAAGAGAAGGCTGAGGGAAGCTATGATAGAGGTCTATAAATTACTGAATGGAGTGGAAGGGGTAAACGTAGATCGATTGTTTACGCCATCAAGATATAGAACGACTAGGTGACATGCCATAAAACTACAGTGAAGACTTACTGCACTGAAGACATGCACTGAAACTACCATTGAAGACTAATTAGAGAAAATATTTTTATAGCCAATGCATCATCAAACTCTGGAATTCATTACCAGAGGATTTAGTAAAGGATGTTCGTGTAGCAGGTTTAAAAAAAATGTTTGGACAAGGTCCTGGGGGAAAGGTCCATAAACCATTATTAAAGGGGACCCAGGAAATCCACTACTTGCCCCAATACAGGCATTATGAAACCTATGTGTCTTTTGGGGAAACTGCTAGGTAGTTGTGACCTAGATTGGCCACTGTTGGGAGCAGGATACTGGGCTTGATGGACCTTGGTCTGACCCATTATGGCATATCTTATCATCCTATGTTCTTATGTGCCACATGGGCAGCTGCCTGGTCCGCTTTATGCATCATTAACCCCCGCTGCATGACCCACGTGCAACCTCCTTTGCCTCATTTGCACTATCAACATAGTACCCTTTCATACTTGGGCACTATGCTGTTGCTGCTAATGGAGCACTATTATCACTGTCTGGGGCTCCCCTGTGTGTGAATCACATTGCGGACAGTAAAATCAGCTCTCTTCCCTCCAAATATACCCTTTCTGCGAGGTTTTACTTGGTGTTAGGGTTCCCAGTGTTAAAGGACTTTTAAACCCGGCATTAAGGGAGCACACATTGTTGACACCCACTGTCCGCCCTGTTAATGCCCACTTTCTACCTACTGCACCCTTAACGCTGCTGGAGCCTTTAACGCTCGCTAATGTGGCTTTTTAGCAGTGTTAAGGGTGCAAGTGTGCTGATAACAGACGTTAATGGGACACATGCTCCCTTGCTGCCATTTAGTAAACATACCCCTAGGTTACTGAGAGACACATTGCAGAACTTTGTGATGGAGTCACCAAATCCTCTGGGCATAGGGCAAAGAAGAGCCAGGAGGGTTAGGGCAGAGATTTATTTATTTATTTTATTTAACAGGTTTTCTATACCGCCTTTTCCTTAAATCAAAGCGGTTACCAAGACACAAGAAGGGAGAACAGAGACAGGGGGGCATACACTGACTAAACTAAAGAGTGAAGGTAAAATTGGGATACACAACATCGAGGAACTGTTACAGTAAAACAAGTTACATGCAGGCTATAATAATAGAGACTGTTAGATGTCTGTGCCATAGTACTCAGTGAAGAGTACAAATTTCAGTTGTTTTCTGAACTCCTTTAAATCATCCATGGATCGCACATCGGGAGGGAGAGAGTTCCATATAAGTGGGGCCGATAAGGAAATTGCCCTTTGTGTAGTACATTTACACGCTTTTCTGAAACTACTTGGGGTGCTGAGGGTGTTTGATGTAGTTATTCGTCTTGGCCTGTTGTTATTCTGGAGTAAGAGATTATGAAGGCTAAAAGCAGAGCATTTATGTCTGATCTTGAATATATTAATTACCATCTTGTATTTGACGCGCTGGCTTATTGGAAGCCAGTGGAGCTCTTTGAGAGTAGGGGTAATGTGATCTTGAGATGCTGAGCCAGCAATAATTCTGGCTGCCGTGTTCTGAGCCATCTGAAGAGGTTTAAGTGAGTGTTTTGAAAGACCGTAGTAGATAGGATTACAAAAGTCCAGAATAGGAGTTATTAAGGCTTGGCAGACAGACCGGAAGTGGTCATATGAGAGTAAGGGCTTGAGGCGTCTAATCACTTTCATTCTGTAGTATGCAGACCTCACAGTTTTTCTGATGTGTGACTGGAGGGTTAGACCTTTATCGAGGGTAATTCCAAGATATCTAACTTCATCCTTAACTGGTATTGTAATGTTGTTGTATTTAATGAAAGGTGGGGGGTTGAAGTCGGTGTTTCGAGTGACAATAAGCGCCTCTGTTTTATTGTAGTTTAAGGCAAGGTTATTGCATGTGAGCCAGGAAGACATGTTGTCAAGGCAATTTGTGATCTTGCTGTAGTCGGGGTTGATGAGATCAATCGGTGTATAAATCATGATGTCATCTGCATAAATCGTATAACTTATTTGATGGGCTGCCATAATTTGACAAATTGGCTGAATAAAAATGTTGAATAGAAGGGAAGAAAGCGCAGATCCCTGAGGTACTCCTTGCTTGATATTTGTAGGCTGTGAAGTGTTGTTTCCAATTTTAACCTGAAACTGCCTGTTTGTTAAATAAGAGTTAAACCAACTAAGGACAGTACCAGAGATACCGATACTTTCCAATCTTGATAGGAGGATAGTGTGGTCAACTGTGTCGAAAGCCGCTGATATATCTAAGAAGATCAATAAAGATCCTTGCCTGTAATTGTCTATGGTCTGGGTGATATCATTGAACAGATATAGCAGCAGTGTTTCAACTCCATGGTTGGGGCGAAAGCCATGTTGATGTAGATCAAGTGGGGCATGGTCGTCAACATGGTCTTGGAGTTGTAGCTGTACTGCTTTTTCTATTACTTTGGCTAGGAATGGTATGCTAGAGATTGGCCTATAAGCCGCTGGATTGTTCTTATCCAGGTTTGTTTTTTTGAGGATAGGCCTTATTGAGGCTAGTTTAAGTTGTTCGGGTATTATTCCTTGAGATAGGGATATGGATACGATATTGTGTATATAACTGAGGAAGTTATGCTTGGTTGCTTTGAGCCATTGAACTGGGCAAGGATCAGTAGGGGCAGTGCTAGTATTGAGAGCAGAGATGATATCCGAAATCTGTTTGGTTGAAGGAGTGTGGAAACTGTCCCAACTTGTTGTTATTGTTGTTGTTGTTGTGATGGAGCTGTAGGTTTCGGTATGTATTTGAGTCGGTATGTGACCTATTTTCTCATGGAGAAAGTTTGCAAAGGTTTGAGGGTTGATTTGTATGTCTTTGTCAGGACTTGGTTCTTTAGTTAGGTCTTTTACTATCTCAAAGAGTTCTCTGGTTTATTGTAGGCTTTCAGAATGGTGTTTGTGTGATGCTCTCGTTTTGTATCGTTAATAAGATCATTATATCTTTTTTGCTTTGTTAGATGTAGTTTTGTGGGAAAATCATACCTTTGAGGGGGGCATGAAGGAGTATCTGAGAGTCTCCATTGACATATTTGCCTTTGACAGCAAGAGTATACTTTCAGTCACACTGCCAGAGAAATCATATGAAATGACTGGGGGCCTCTTTTTTGAAAGGAAGATGGGAATGCAGCTAAAATGTTCTTCTGTGAAGTTCCCTAGGTTGTCACATAGGAACTACTATTGACTAATCCAAAACACAACTTTTGGGGCAATAGGATTGTAGTATGTGAAATCAATAAATAAGGAAACAGTGGCACAAAGACCCCCAAAGCACCGGGAGTGGGACAAAGTGACATCAGCATTGGCAGGAAGATCCCCAGGTCATAAGGATGAATAATCTGAGCACTGGTGTTCTTTGAGGAGGTTATACCCAAAGACTTGACCACTGAAGTTTAGTGGGCAAGTCAGCATTCCAAGTGGCATCAATATTCAAGATTTCCTGAGTACTTGGGTAATGCAATGTGTGCCTTCAAGTCAATGCTGACTCCTGGCAACCCAGAAGCTCCTGGGTTTTCTTGGCAGTGTGACTGGAGGTAGATTGCCAGGCCTTTCTTCTGAAGCAATGGAGGGTTAAGTGACTTGCCCAAGGCCACAAGGAGTACTAGTAGGAATTAAACCCTGGTTGCTTGGTTACCAAGCCAGTGTTCTAACCACTAGGCTACTCCACCACTCCAAGCACTTGGGTACATGACATTTATTAGCTTAGGAAATGTTACCCAGGAGGGTAGAAGTCAATAACTGGGGACTAGAAGGTACAGCAATCATTTCTTCTCTGGGTTGTGAGGGAAGAAGATGCCAAGGCAGCACAGAAAGGGTAAAGCAGCACCAAGAAAAGTGCAATGAAGACCCAAGACACCAAAAAAGATGCATTGCAGGCAGAGGAGCAAGACTGTTATCTACATGCAAATACCGTGATAATCGAGGATGTAAACTGATAGCATGGTAGGTAGGATCACAATGGGGCATCACATGTAAGATAACGAAGAGGCCACAATGTAAGAGAATGGAGAAGGGTGCAGCAGAAGCTTAATGCCAGGAAATTCCCCGGCAACTACAGCATAGTCCAAAAGACAGCTACAACCAGGACCTTGTAGAAGGAGATGAGGTGCCTTAGGTGAACCTCATTCCTTATCCCCCTTCCCCCCATGTCGTACCCATTGCTGCCGCTGCCATCCCTATCCGGGACCAACAGCAGCAGCAATAGCCGCAAAGAGCCTCATGGAGCTTACCTTCAAGCTTCGGCGCCACGGGATTGTTTGCTTCCATCTCTCTCCACTACGCGATACCAACTTCCCGTGCAAACAGGAAGTCAGCATCGAGAGTCGGAGAGAGGCGGAAACAAAACAGCTCCGCGGCACCAAAACTTGAAGGTAAGCACCACAGGGCTGTTTGTAGCTATTGCCATCGTTGGTGGTCCTGGAGAGGGGTGACAGCAATGGAAATAGACATCCCCAGAGGGCTGGCACTCTATGCGACCTCCTAGTTCACCTAATGGTAGCTCTGGCTACAATCAATTGTCTTTAAAGGCCTGTCAAGGATATCCCTTTCAAAATACTTTTTAACATCCACAGACTTTACAAAAATATCACTCAAAGCACATCTTATAGGTTGTTTTTGTTAAGTGCCATCGAGTCAGTGTCAACTAATGGCGACCCTCTTCATAGCTATCCTAAACTGTATTCGGTCTTCAGTTGAGTGGCTCGCAGTTGATTGAGTGGCACCCATAGCTGCTCTTATTGTATCAATCCAAACTTACATAGGGAAGTGAAGAATTTTGTCTGCCTCTTTTTGAGTATCAGATGCAGGCTCTCTAATGCTGTGTACCACTGCCCATCTTGAGAATACTTATCTAAAACAAAGCAATCTGTTGTACTTATATGGGTACAACATATTCTTAAGAGTAATGCAGAATTTTTTACATTAGCTATTTGGGTGGGTTGACACCCCTCCTGCAATGCAATGCAATGTGTGCCATTGAATCAATGATTACTCTTGGTAACCCAGCAGCCCCTATAATGGACAAAATACCCCGGCGGAAACAGGAGAGCAGGAGGGCAGCGAGAGTGGTATGAACAAGTCAAGATACTAATACTAGAAGAGGGAAATTTTCTTTTTTTTCGGGAGGGGGAGTTTGATATTTTCAGAGATGTTTTGCCAAAGTGAAACTGCCTATTGTGAAGGCTCATCCATCTATCAACCTGTCTATCTTATCTTCATAGACATAGGTTTGTTTGCCCTGCAGCAGAGCATTACATAAGGTCACACTGCAACTAAACCTGCCACCTCCTGTTGGCACGGCATTACTCAAGGCCATGGCTGAGGCCAAAGCTATCTGTCCCTGCTAGTGGGAACACCATCTCTCATTGGCACAGGAGTGCACTAGGCCTCAGTTGCAGTCATGAAGTGGAATCCCTTGGTGTGTAGGGTTTTTTTTCAGTTAATGGGAAGGAAGGGCAGGGAAAGCAGAGCAAGGGGGGGGAGAGGGAAAGTGAGGGGGCCTAGAATGGTGGGAGGGGGGGGGGCGAATATGGGAATGGGAGGGGTCAGAGGGCAAGGAAGGTAGGCTGAGGGAGATGGGGAGAAAGATGTGGAGGAGAGGGTGGAAGGGAGGAAAGACTGCAAAAGGGTTGTTGTTGTTAAGTGCCGTCGAGTCGGAGTCGACTCATGGCGACCCTCTGGATAGCTATCCTAAATTGTGTTCGGTCTTCAGTCAGGCGGCTCATTGACGACAGACTGGTACCCGTAGCTGCTGTTATTGTAGCGATCCATCTCATTGCTGGCCTTCCTCTTTTGCGTTGACCTTCTATCTTGCCAAGCATGATGTCTTTCTCTAATGATCTCTCTCTTCGCATGATGTGTCCGAAGTATGAAAGCCGAAGTCTTGTCATCTGAGCTTCTAAAGAAAGCTTAGGTTTGATCTCCTCTAGTACCGACTGGTTTGTTCTTCGGGCAGTCCATGGTATACACAGTATTCGCCGCCAGCACCATAATTCAAAGGCATCAATTTTCTTCCTGTCTGTCTTTTTCACTGTCCAGCTTTCACATCCATATGATGTTATTGAAAATACCATGGCTTGAACAAGTCGAATCTTTGTATGGAGAGACACATCTCTGCTCTTGAGAATCTTATCTAGGTCTTTCATAGCCATTCTGCCAAGAGCAATGCGTCGTCTGATTTCTTGACTGCTTGTTGCTTCTTTATTGATAGTTGATCCAAGTAGGTTAAAGTTGTTCACAATTTCAATTTCTTCTCCTTCAACGATGAACCTGTTGATTATGCCAGTTGTCATGATCTTTGTCTTCTTTACATTAAGGTGCAGGCCCATTTTGAGACTATGTTCTTTGATTGTGAGAAGCAAATGTTTCAGATCATCTTCGCTTTCAGCCAGTAATGTGGTATCATCAGCATAGCGAAGGTTGTTGATGAGTCTTCCACCAATCTTCACACCTCTGTTGTCTTCATACAGTCCTGCTTCTCTGATGATTTGTTCTGCATATAAATTAAACAGGTAGGGGGAAAGTATGCAGCCTTGTCTTACACCTTTGCTTATTTTAAACCATTCTGTTTCTCCTTGTTCCGTTTGAACTGTTGCTTCTTGATCAATGTACAGATTACGCAAGAGAACGATCAGGTGTTCTGGTATACCCATGCTTCTTAATGTGGCCCAGAGTTTCTCATGGTTTACACAGTCAAAAGCCTTGCTATAGTCGATAAAGCACAAATAGATATCCTTTTGGTATTCTTTAGTCTTTTCAAGGATCCATCTCACATCCGCAATGATGTCTCTCGTTCCTCGCCCTTTCCTGAACCCTGCTTGCACTTCAGGTAGTTCTTGTTCTAGGTATGGCTGTAGTCTCTTTTGAATAATCTTCAGTAGAATCTTGCTGGCATGTGGGATCAGAGCGATTGTGCGATAATTTCCACAGTCAGTTGGATCACCTTTCTTTAGTATTGGTATAAACACAGATCTTTTCCAGTCAGTTGGCCATGATGTTGTCTTCCATATTTCTTGGCAGAGCCTTGTAAGTACGGTAACAGCTGCATCAGATTGCTGCAATACTTCTATGGGAATGCTATCAATGCCTGGTGCTTTGTTCTTTGATAAGGCTTTCAATGCTGCTTCAACTTCTTCTTTCATCACCAATGGTTCCTGATCATAAGGTATAGGTTGAAACGGCTGTTGGTCCACTTGATCTTTATCATATAAAAACTCTGTATATTCCTTCCACCTTTTCTTGATCTTCTCAGCATCATTCAACATAGAACCTTGAGCATCTTGTAACATTCCAATTCGGGGCTGGAACTTTTTCTTTAACTCTCGCAGCTTTAGGAAAGCCGATCTTGTTCTTCCTCTAATAGTTTCTGCTTCTATTTCCTTGCAAGTGTCATTGTAGTACTTTTCCTTGTCCTGTCTTGCTGCACGTTGGAAATCTCTGTTGAGTTCTGCGATTGTCTTTCTTTCTCCTTTGGCTTTAGCTTCTCTGCGTTTCTGGGCAATTTTCAGAGTTTCTTCCGTCATCCATTTTGGCCGTTTTTGCTTTTTCACCTTTTGTAGAGACTTCTCGCTTTCTTCCAGCACAACCTTCTTGATGTCATTCCATAACTCTTCCGGAGCTCTGTCATTTGTATCTAAAGCAGCAAATCGATTTTGCAGGCAGTCTTTAAATTCCAGTGGTATATTCTCAAGGTCATATTTTGGTGCATTCATGAGTGGTTTGCTCTTTTTCAACTTTAGCTTGAGTTTGCATACTAGTAGTTGATGATCTGTACCACAGTCAGCTCCAGGTTTTGTCTTTGTTGATGTTACAGAGCTTTTCCATCGTTGACTTCCACAGATGTAGTCAATTTGATTTTTATACAATCCATTGGGTGAAGTCCATGTGTACAGTCGTCGCTTGTGTTGCTGGAAGAAGGTGTTTGAGATGAATAGATCATTGGTCTTGCAGAATTCTATCAATCTTTCTCCAGCTTCATTTCTGTTGCCAAGTCCATATTTTCCAACTACTTTGCCTTCTTCTTTGTTGCCAACTTTTGCGTTCCAGTCACCCATGACTATCAGGATATCCTGTTTGCATGTTCTGTCAAAAGGGTTGGAGGGTAAGAATTTGAGTGCATGGGGAAGGGAGCCAAAATGCCTGTATGCCAAGAGAAATACATTCTATTCATCCATCCCTTCTCCCTGCCACACACACCCAACCTCCCTCTCCCCCCCCCCCCCGGATATGCATGTACACACACACACAGCCCCTCAGCCTGCTTTTGCACACACACACACACAGCTGCTCAGTACTCACTGCACTCTCTGCCTTCTCTCCTCTCAAGCACATAAACCCACAGAGCCCCCTCCCCATCCAAGACCCTTGAACACTCACAGGCACGCAAGCACACACACTCATGCAACCCCCACCCCATCTGCACACACATATATACACACATACTACTCCTTACCCAATCCTTCATACATGCATACACACATAAGAACATAAGAAATGCCATACTAGGTCAGACCAAGGGTCCATCAAGCCCAGTATCCCGTTTCCAACAGTGGCCAATCCAGGTTGTAAGTACCTGTCGGGTTCCCAAAAAGGTACACAGATTCCATACTGCTTATCTCTGGTAAGTAGTCGATTTTCCTGGTCCTCTTTAATAATGGTTTATGGACTTTTCCTCCAGGAACTTGTCCAAACAATTATTTTAAAACCAGCTACACTAACACCTTTTACTACATCCTACATTAACGACTTCCAATTTTTGATTACACATTGAATGAAAAAATATTTTCTTCTATTAGTCTTAAATGGGTTATATTGTAGCTTCATTGCGAGTCCCCTAGTCTTCCTACTTTTTGATAAACAACCAATCTACATTAACCCGTTCTACTCCATTCACATCTCCTATCAGCCATCTCTTTTCCCAGTTGAAGAGCCTTAAGCTTTTTAAGCCTTTAAGTGGAGGAGTGGCCTAGTGGTTGGGGCAAGGTACTTCAGGCCAGAAGGTCAGGGGTTCAAATCCCACTAGAGGACAGCAACCTTGGGCAGGAAGGACTGGGGTTTCTAGTCCCACAGGTGCTCCTTGTGGTCTTGGGCAAGCCACTTAACCCTCCATAGTCCATGTTCCCTGTAAAATAGTTATCTCCAAGTTATAATGCCCTGTTCAATGTAAACCACACTGATGCAGAATAGCGCAGTATATAAGAGAATGTAAGTAAGTTTTCTTGTAGGAATATTCTTCCATCCTCTTTACCATTTTTGTCACTCTTCTCTGTACCTTTTCTAATTCTGCTATATCCTTTATAAGATATGGTGACCAGAATTGCACATAATATTCAAGGTGCGGTCATACCATGGAGCGATACAGAGGCATTATAATATTCTTTGTTTTATTCTCCATTCCTTTCCTTATGACTCCTAGCATTCTATTTGCTTTCTTGGCTGTGACTGCACACTGGGCAGAGGGTTTCAACGTATTATCTATGATGATGCAATTTTTTACAATCCTCTTGTGTTTTAACTACTTTGAATAATTTGGTGTCATCTGCAAATTTGATCAACTCACTCGTTATTCCTATTTCCAGGTCATTGATTAATATGTTAAAAAGCAGTGGGCTCAGTACATATCCCTGGGGTACTCCACTATTCACCTTTCTCCATTGAGAAAATTGGCCATTTAGCCTTACTCTCTGTTTTCTATCCTTCAACCATTTCCTAATCTACAATAGTACATTGCCTCCTATCCCATGGCTTTTTAATTTCCCCAAGAGTCTCTCATGAGGGATTTTGTGAAAGGCTTTTTGAAAATCCAGATACATTATATCAACTGGCTCACCTTTATCTACCTGTTTATTCACACCTTCGAAAAATATAAGAGATTGGTAAGACAAGACGTTCCTCAGCTAAATCCATGTTGGCTTTTTCCCATTAAACCATGACTACCTACATATTCAATAATTTGTTTTTTATAATGGTTTCTACCTTTTTTCTTAGAATGTCAGGCTCACTGGTCTGTAATTTCCTGGATCACCCCTGGAACCCTTTTCAAAAATTGGCATTACATTGGCCACTCTTCAATCTTTGGGTACTACAGATGATTTTAATGATAGATCACAGATTACTAATGGTTGTTCTACAATCTCATATTTCAGTTCTTTCAGCACCCTGGGATGTATGCTATCCGGTCCAAATGGCTGTATGATGTCTTCCCAATTTATCAAGATTGGTTTCAATTCCTCTGATACATCAACTTTAAATATCATTTCTGGCATGGGTAAGTTTCCTACATCTTCTTCCGTAAAGACAGAAGCAAAAAATTCATTCAGTCTCTCCGCTATGGCCATGTCCTCTCTCACTGTACCTTTTATCTCTCCGTCATCTAATGGTCCAACTGGTTCCCTCACAGGTATTTTGTTATGAATATACTTGAAAAAGGTTTTTATTATGTGCTTTTGCTTCCATGGCAAGCTTCTTTTCAATTTTTCTCTTTGCCTGCCTTATCAATGCCTTGCATTTAACTTGCCAGTATTTATGTTGTTTCCTGTTTTCATCATTTATAATTGTTAGAGGGTTCCAACAGCTGTCTGGCAATTTGATTACCCTGCACTCATTTTTGCCAGCTATCTGTGGTTGGTCTTTAACCCTGAGCCTTTGGAGCTCGGGACATACAACTTGCCACAGTGTTAACACAGTGCTAAAATATCTCAAGCTTCTCACCCCACCTCTCTAGCCCCCTTTGGTGTGCACACGTACATCAAACCCCTCACGTCACTCTCCACCCTCTCATACATGCACAGACATGTACAGCCCCCCACACCACCCACACACCATGACACACATACACAGCCCCTCCACCCACCCCAAACAGACACCCCACCACACACATACAGAGAGCCCCTCACCCCAACCCCACATCACATGACACATAAGAACATAAGATATGCCATACAGGGTCAGACCAAGGTCCATCAAGCCCAGTATCCTGTTTCCAACAGTGGCCAATCTAGGTACCTAGCAGTTTCCCCAAAAGACACAGGTTCCACAATGCTTGTGTTGGGTCAAGCATTGATATCCTGGGTCCCTTTTTAATAATGGTTTATGGACCTTTCCCCCAGAAACTTGTCCAAACCTTTTTTAAACCCAGCTACACTAACAGCTTTTACTACATCCTCCGGTAACAAATTCCAGAGTTTGATTACACGTTGAGTGAAAAAATGGTTTATGGACTTTTCCTCCAGGACACATGCACAAACCCAGCCCCTCACCTACCCTCTCATGCACCACAGATACACACCCAGCCCCTCACCTCATTCACCCACCCTCTCATGCATGCAAACACGTACATTGAATCTCTCTTCCTACCCCATCCCAGACCCTCTTGACTATTGAGATGATAACACCCAGGATACATAGTAACAAAGTATAGAATTGCAGATAAAGACCAGCATGACCCATCAAGCCTGTTTAGGGTTGTAACTGCCACTCTTTGCAGGTTATCCTCATTCTATGCTTTTTATTTTGGTTGTATGCCCCACTCCTTGCAAAGTAGGTAATCACCTAGGGTGGCAGCTTCTGGGGGCATTCTAAGCTAAATAATGGATTCTGACCACCAGGGGGACCATAAGGCTTAAGATTTGCCTAGGGCACCAACACCTTCAATCGAGTCTGAAGCCATAACTTGCTTGCAGATTACCCGCACTCTTTGTGGCCCATTCTGATCGGGGCATGTCCGGGCTGTCTGGATGTCCATAATCTGGATGGCCTGGATTTGGCCCCGATTCTGCACCCGTGGGAGCTAGACATTCCCGGGGGAGCAGAATCGGGGCACTTGGACAGGCCGGAGAGGCCCTGATTCAGATAGCGAAGATTTGCTGCGCTTACCCCAGCTAACCCTCCCATGCTCCTGCTGGAGTCCCGGTGCCACAGTGTCCCATCGCCATGGCACTAGGATGCCAGGCAGGAGCCCCGATCCCCCACAGCACACTGAAATTGCTTTTCCCCACCACCTGACCCCCGAGGGGCTTGCCATGGCCGGGATCGGGCAGCGGGGATCCTCCTGCCTTAGCTAACCTGTTCGGAGGGGTTCCTCCAGTGCTAGCGCCAACATCAGGGGGGACGTATTCTACTTCCAAGGTGGAATAAGTTCCCTGGCCATCTCCCCCAAGTCAGACGTACAGGGCTGTGACCTGGATAGGCCCTGTACATCCAGGGTCGTGGGCCCGCCTCCACACCACCCACTCTCCATCCTGTCACCACCCCCTCCTGCCCCCATCCAGAGCTCCCCACACATTGGCCCTGAATGTGCAGGAAGCTAAGGGGGCAGAATCGGCTAACAATGATTAATGGGGGATGTACGTCCAAACTGGATGTATATCTCTGCTAATCGTTGTTTGGAATGACCCCCTTTGCCTTTACTTTGGGTTGTCACTTCCACTGTGTGGCAACTATCCTGCCCCTGCTTTTTTGTACTTATCCTATGCTTTTTTTTTTTTTTTTCTGCCACCATTTTGTCCCCATCCACTGAAAGAGCATTCCAGGCATCACCACCGTTTCCGTGAAAAAATATTTCCTGATGTTGATCTTAAATTTTCCTCCTTTCAACTTTATTTCATGTCCTCTAGTTTTATAACTTTTGCAACTTTGGAAAAGGTTTGTTTGCTCATTAATACCTTTCAAGTATTTAAACACCTGCATCATATGTCCCCTGTCTCTCCTTTCTTCTAAGGCAGAGGTTCTCAACCCATTCCTTGGATACACCTAGCCAGTGATGTTTTCAGGATAACCACAATGAGTATGTATGATAGAGATTTGCAAACATTGGAGGCAGTACATGGAAATCTCTCTCATGCATATTCATTGCTGTTATCCTGAAAATCTGACTGGTTAGGTAAGTCTTGAGGACTGAGTTGAGAACCACTGCTCTAAGACATACAAAGTTAGGTCTTCGAGTCTCTTTTCATACGGCTTCTGGTGCAAACACTATATCATTTTGGCTGCTCTTCTCTGAACAGCGAGTCCTCTTATACCCTCTTAGCGAGATATGGACTCCAAAACTGAACACAGTACTCCAAGTGAGGCATCACCAATGACTTGTTTAAGGGCATTATCACCTCGTCATTTCTACTGGTTATGCTCCCTCTCTATGTAGCCTAGCATCCATCTGGCTTTGGCCACTGCCTTGCCATATTGTTTCTCAACTTTGAGGTCCTTCATGCACATCATTCTCTCACTCCCTATCGCACACTACTCCTTTGGCTTTCTGCACCCCAAGTTTATCTTTGTTTATGTTTATTTTCGTTTGATATACCACCCTGAACAAAATAGCAGCAGGGCAGTGTACAGTTTTTAAAAAAAAGGTCAAAATATAGAGAGAAAAAAAGGAAAAGGAATGCTGTCATCTGACAGGAAAGAAAAAAGGAAAGTTTAATCACACAAGGGGGGGGGGGGGGAGGGAGGGACAGGAAGAGACCAGCATAGGGTTACATGGCAGAAGAGATAGGATGGTCAGGGGGAGAGGGGAGCCAGTGGGTGGCAGGTCAAAGGTTTCTGGACTAAGTATGACTTGCGTAGCGTTTTAAACCTGGTAGGTGATGGTTTGAGATGGAGGGCTGGAGATAAAGATTTCCAGAGGGAGAGGCCGAGGAAATAAAATGCAGAGTGGTGGATTATGTCTAGCCGAGCATGTGTGGCAGGGGTAAGGTGAAGATGATTAGCGTGAACGGAGCAGAGTACCCGGTAAGGAGCATGGAAATGGATGAGGTTAGAGAGATAAAGAAGGATACCAGAATGACGGACCTTATGAACCAAAGTGAAGATCTTAAAGTGGATGCGGTAGGGTACTGGAAGCCAATGAGAACGGGAGTGATATGATCACAGCATGCGGCATGTGCAAGAATACGGACAGCAGTGTTTTGAGTGAGCTGCAGACAGTGTAGTTGATAATGAGAAAGACCAGCAAGCACGACATTGTGTAAGAACATAAGAAATGTCATACTGCGGCAGAGCAAGGACCATCAAGCCCATGGCCATCAGGGGTCATTTACAACAATTAGCCATATCATGCATGCCTCTCTTGTGACTGCTCCACATGAGCACTCATGGACAATCCTCACTTTGCTGCCCACATCAGGAACATGCTACCTCTACCCACTGTCCTGGCCTCACAAACACTATAATGTAGCTTACGGCATGGTGTATGTTTTCAGGAGCATCTAGGACTGCGTGCCTGTCACAGCACCCCCCCTGCTGCTGCCGCCACCACCCACCCATGACACAGCCAACACCCACACTGACCACTAAGGCAGTGGCCTATCTCACCTAGTCAACAGCATAGGCCTGATGTCATCACACATACAATGTGGCAGTATCAGGGAGTCAACCCCATCGGCTACCAATTCTGTTTGCATCCATACCTTCTCCAATGGCTTCCCTGCCCCCCTTTTAGAGTTTCAGTGGCTTTCCTGCATTAAGGTGTATGCCAAACACCTTCCTGCAATATGTCCCATTACCGCACGGTAAGCGTCCACTACCACCCCTTAATGTCCTGTTATGACATGCTAAGTGTCCATTACCACCCTTTAGTGCAGCATGCGCTATTACCACACAGTAAGGGTCCACTAGCTCCCCTTAATGCCTCTGACATGCCCAGTACACTTAGCACATGGTAACCCCCTTATCGCTGCCGTTATCGCATGGAAAAGACTGCTCCTTTACTGCCATTTAGTAAACATGCCCCTTAGAGTTTATTCCAGATTATACTCACAAATGTAGATCTACTTCCAGTTGTAGCAGTCCCCTTTGGTAGAATAATGTCTGTCTTTCTTAGGAGAAAAGCTGAGAAATTGAAGCATGGGATAAAAACAAAATATCCTTATATGGTGAATTTCTGACAAAAATGACAAGCTTTCACACATCGCCCTTTTTTTTTTTTTTTTTTTTAAACCCTTTGGAAAATTCTGCAGCTGTCCCAGATGTTTCATCCACTTCGTAATCAAATATACTATCATCTTCTTAAAACAAACAAAAAAAAGTTTTAAATGTGATTCCTTGATATTATCCAAGCAGCCAGAAGCTGAATTTACAATAGAATTTCAAAGTACAGAATATTCCTTTGCTTTTAGTCTGGTAAACACTGCCAAGTAGGATTTCAAATATACCACTTTACTAGTCTCTGTCTTATTTGAACCAGGCTACAAGGCAGGGTTTAAGCTTTTCAGTGTATTTTTTTTTTTTTTTTGCTGAGGAATGATGCTCCTTTCTATGGCTCCAAAATGTGTATGTTTCTGGGTATTGCATATGCTACCTGGACCAAAAGAAGGCACTTTCTCTACTGAAGGAAAATGGTAGCTGTTTTGTTCTCACTGTGTCACCCAGTAACGTGTTTTCGCTTGGAACAGTAACGTATTTTATTATCCCAAATAAAAGATCTGTTTTGTCAAGGATAAGTAGTTTAAAATTCACTCTGTAAACATTTATGTTGCCCTTTTTTCTTTTGCCATTTTTGTAGATTTAAACAATAAGCTAAATTTCATGAAACGTCTATTTTAGTTTGGTTTCTTATTCTTTATCTTATTCTGTTTGCGGGGGTTTCTTTCTTTCTTTCTCTTTTGTAATAGATATAATTTCATATATTAAAAAGATAAAAAACAAAAAAAAGAAAAGGCATAGAGAGTTTGGCATCCGGACTCCTGGCTGCATTCTGCTCTTCAGCCACTAAGGGGAGGTAGTGGACTGCACCACACATACTTGTCTAGCTTCTGATTTCCCATCCAGCATTAGCAAATCTCTCAGTCACAGAATACTCATCCACAGCTGGGAACCCAAGGCGCATTCATTTCCCAGCAACTCTGGGCAATGTCTCCATTGAATCCAATAAACTCTTAATCAAATCTAGAACATAAAATACCCTTGCTTGCCATGTCATGCATATTTATACCATCCTGACATACCACACACAGCAACTAAATGACTTCATGTCACCTAGAACGCTGTGGGCCAGGCCGGGTCAGGCTAGGCCAGGGTTTTTTCCCCATTGCAGGCAGTGAGGCCTACTCTTGCTGTTCTTCAGGAAATAAATCTATCCCTGTATATGTAGATACCCCCTCTTCTATCATGGACATCAAAAACCACAAGAACAAGGTAGGGAGGGGCAGGAGGGAGCAACTAAAGAGAGACATGCTCCCCCCACGAGTCAGCTATCTATTCCACCTCCTTTTATATACCTTCTAAGGGGTATGTTTACTAAACCGTCATAATGTTATCGGCGTTAGTTGCAGTTTTACTGTGACGAATGCCATATAAGGTAGTGGGCGTTCCAGTCTTAAGGTAGCATTTCGGGGTATCGCACGATAAAGTCCGTTATTGCGCGATAGAGGGAGCAGTGGCACGTTAACGTGTGTTAGCCTTAATTAGGCGCACTGACCTAGAACCACAGCAACAGAGGTGTAGCACAATGGTTAATACATTGACTGAAGAAACAGGGGTCATGAGTTTGATCCCCCAGTGGGCTTAATGAGTAAGGCTGTCTGAGGCATTGCCCTTTACTTTAAATCAGTGCTGTCTGAGGCATTTTCTTTTTTAATTTAAATTAGTGCTGCCAGCAAACACACCCTCACAGTGCCGTAACCTAAGGTGCCGCATAAGGCACCCTACAAGGCACTCAAGAGGGCACATAATAAAGTGCACTGTCCGCCAAGGCACCTTATAATGTTCCCTATAGGGCGCCTTATAAGGCGCTTTATAAGGCGCCTTATGTAGCACCTTAAGGTTACAGCACTGTGAAGTTGTTTTTGCTGGCAGCACTAATCTAAATTAAAAAAAGAAATGCCTCAGACAGCCCTATCAAATAACACCACTGTGGGATCAAACCATGACCTCTGCCTCCACAGTCAGTGAAGCAACCAGTGGGCTACATCTCTATAGATACCAATAAACCCCTGGCTGGCTACAGAAGGACTGCAGGTCACCACACAAACTGTCTGCTGTGGTTACCAGGATATGGCTAACCCACCCGTACCTATGATGCACTGCACATGCAGATCAGCAGTCTACAGATGATCACAAGATGAGGTATGCACCCCACAGCACCTCGGCCTGGTAGGGGGAACTGACCGTGTGTGTTACTGGCACAGAGTAGCTACAGACCAACACATTGTGGGGGTACTGTGCTCACCCTGAGGGCGAGGTGGGGCGCCCAGCACCAGGTCCGAAGCACCTGGCTTAGCTGAGATAGATTATGCTACAGGTCACCATCAGTGCCAGTGTTTGATAGGTAGTCCTTGCAGACACACCTAGGATACACCTGTGTCCATTTGTATTTCCCAGTCACATCTAGCCCTTGTGGACTACGCTGTACCCAGAATAGTGCATATCCTGTGTGGGTGCCATGGTCATATGATTTAAGTGAAGGGGGGTGTTTGGACCCATAGGTGGATTATGTAGCACCACCCAACCCACCCTCTGGGGCTCAGAGTGGGGGACAGGATCTCCCACCAACAGATCCACATTCTACATCGCTGCAATGGTGGCAGTAGAGGGGACCATCAACCCCAGTCCTGGTGGGGAACAGGCACCCTACAGGGCAGTCAATGCAGATCTGTACGCACCCATAAGGCAATAGCAGACAGACAGTAGGCCTGGAAATGCTCAGCTGCCCCCCACCACTATCTGACATTCTCCAGCAGCTGCACCCTGCAAGGTTTAAGGTTTAATCATTTGATAAAAACCGCCTTTCTGGAACAATCAAGGCGGTGTACAATAATAAAATACATAAAATACATTAATTACACAAAACGTAAAACATAATACATAAAAACTTTGGCCAAAACCAAAGAGAAAAAGAAATATACAAATCTTTACAGGACAGAAGGCTAAAGTGAAAGAGATACAGGACAGAATGTTAAAGGCAGGTAAGTACAGTGGGAGCAGACTCATACAAAAGGGGAGGGAAGGTTGAATGCTATGGAGAAGTGAGTTTTGAGGTTTTGTTTGAAGACTGTAAATTGTGGTTCCAGGCGGAGGGAAGAGGGGAGGGAGTTCCAATGTGCAGGACCAGCAAAATAAAATGCAGAATGGCACGTGAGCTGGAGATGGGCACGGGAAGGGGAGGGAAGGGCAAGACGATTAAGGTGAAAAGAGCGGGGAGTGTACCGAGGGGAATGAAAGGATAGAAGATCGGTCAGATAGGATGGAGTACCGGTGTGATAGACCTTGTGAAGCAGGGTCAATAACTTAAATTGAGAACGGAAAGAGACTGGCAACCAATGAAGATGAAAAAGTAAGGGAGTGACATGGTCTTGAAGAGTGGAGTGTGTGACAAGACGTGCGGCAGTGTTCTGTATTCTTTGAAGCCTAACCACCTGGTTTTTGGGGAGACCGAGAAATAGAACATTAGAAAAATCCACCCGTGACATGACTAAGGACAACACCAGTGTAGACAGAGCAGAAGGAGAAAGGAAAGGACGGATTGAGTGAATTTGCCGAAGAAAAAAGAAAGAGGTTTTAGTGATATGGGAAATATGAGAATGGAAGGAAAGATCTGAATCGAAGTGAACACCTAAATACCGAAATGTAGAGACCAGTGGGACCGGGGAGTTGGAGAAAGAAGGGGCTAGAATAGGAGGGGGGGGGGGGGCACCATAAGTAAACCAAATAGCAAGAGTCTTAGTAAGATTAAGATGAAGACAATTGGTAGTAAGCCAGCTAGCAACAGAGGAAAGGCAGGAATTTAGAGGAGTGAGATCAGGGCAGGAAGGAGAAGTGTGATGGAGTAAGAGAATGTCATCGGCGTAGAAAAAAGCTGAGGACACCTGACTGCTGGATAAGGAGAGCGAGAGGGGCAAGAAAAAGATTGAATAGAAGGGGGGCAAGAACAGAACCCTGCGGAACCCCACAAGGAAGGTGCTGTGGATCAGAGGGAGGGAAAGCAGATGTGGAAGGAAGGACTGTGCAAGAGCGTGAGGAGAGAAAGGAATGAAACCAGTGATGAACAGTGCTACAAAGGTGTTCCAGCCATACACATACTAACTGCAGACAGTCTGCTAGCTAGTACATAGTGCATGTTCCTGGAGGAGATGTGTGCGCCCAAAACTGGGATGTGAGCACACACACCAAGCAGATAAGTCAGTGATTGGGCCCCAGAAAAGAGAACCCATAAATATCACTTGAGAGAAATACTAGATAGCACTATGGGGGAACCTAGCCATGCTCAGTCAGGGTGAGAGTGACCTCCCAGCAGGACATGCTGTGGCCACCCTGTCCGTGCAGGTGGTGGCCGGGCACTACAATGTCCCAGCTATTTCCCTATGCCCTGTGCAGATGCATCCTGCCCAGGCCACCCTGTCCGGGCCATACCCACAGTACCTTGCTCCTCATTATGCACATTGGCAGGCTAACACTGGAAACAGTGCAAGCAATGTGGGCTCAGTAAGGTGTAGGCAGCCACAACACACTGGATAGACAGACACACACTCCCACACGCAATACTGTTGGGGTCACTCCCCGGTGTGGTAAACATGGTCAGAAACCAAAACTGAAACACACTCCACAGATATCAGAAAGGTTGCTATGATGCAGCTCTATCAGCAAATTGTGCTTAACTTAGGAATTGTTATCTGCCATTAATCATAGCAACCTTTTGATATATGTGTAACGTATTCCCAAGTTTAGGGCGGCATTGCTAAGGTATGCAAGTGCTAGTATTGGGAGATGCTGCTGCGCGCAGGGCCCAACAGCCTGACTTTCCATGAGGCTTTGGATAGTGGAGCCTGTGGGTGTGGGTGTGGGTGTTTATGCCCCTGTTGGCCGCTGCTCTAGGGCAGAGGTTCCCAACTCCAGTCCTGGTGGGCCAAACACTGTTCAGGTTTTCATGCTGTCCCTAATGAATATGCATGAGATACATTTGCATACAATGGGGGCAGTGCATACTAATGCAGCACTGGCATATTTATTAGGGACAGCATGAAACCTGAAAGGTGTTTGGCCCTCCAGGACTGCAGTTGACAATGGGGGCAGTGCATACTAATGCAGCACTGGCATATTTATTAGGGACAGCATGAAACCTGAAAGGTGTTTGGCCCTCCAGGACTGCAGTTGGGAAACTCTGCTTTAGGGATTGCACATGTTTATGGTGTCTGTGCTCTGTAGGATAAAATATAGGTGTTTCAGGCATGTTTATTTTATCTGTAATAAAGGTTCCGTCTTTATTACCACGGTTTAGTACTGGGTAAAATATGGAGAAAGGGTTGGTAGGAGCCACAGCTGGGACTTGAACTTGTGACCTTCTGCTCCTGAACACACTGGCTGATGGACACACTGGGCTTGATGGACCTTGGTCTGACCCAGTATGGCATATCTTATGTTCTTATGTTCACTGTTGCCACAGGGACAGTTCATTCCCTGGGGATACCATGACTGTTCGTCAGACAGACCCTGTCTGTTGCATTGCATGGCACCCACCTAAACGGGGTTAGGCCATGATCTGCTCTGGGCAGATGCCACTGCCCCAGGCAGATGCCACTGCCCCCTCCACCACCAGCACCCCTTCGCCACCATGCAGCCATGCCATGCCATTATGCCGGTGGTACTGGTGGTGCAAAGTCCCAGGCCATCCAGTGTGAGTTCTTGGGTAGGGGTGCCTACATGGACATGCGCACTTCCCCCCGCACTGCCTGCCAATATTATGTGCCCTTGGGGGTACCTGCTGGGTAATCTCCCCTGTGACACTGTGGGACACACACTCGTGCCCATGTTGGACCCTCGTCAGTTGCTGTCTTGCTGCTTTACAGTTTCGGCATTCCTATGTGCCACCTAGGCATCTGCCTAACACGCACTGTGCCCCAGCTGGACCACAGCATGTGCCACCTGCAGCCCCCTGTATCCCATTTACAGCATCAGTACAGTTGCCATTTCCTACGTGCCCACTCTGCTGTTGCTGCACATGTGCACGCCCTAACAAACTTGCCCAATATAAATGACAGAAACCCTGATCAGCGCTATTTCAATGTGGGATCATTCACTTTGTAGGGGGACAGAGCATAGACCCATCCAAACATGATATCTGAATTTATATGCTTTGTCAGTAGTATTGCTTTATGTTTATCATTAATATCACTATTGGCCAGCTTGGTTATTGGGATTTTAAATGTGGTTCTGGTCCTTTTCTATGTTTATTTGCCTTTTTGGTCCCTGCACATGTATCACAACTATCACTTTCTGGGTTTCCCTGCCTTTGCTGCACATTGCTGACTGAAATGGTTTCTCTTTCCTGCAAATGTGCCTTAACGCGAGGGTTTCACTGGCGTTAGTGTTCAGACCCAGATTTCACAGCGTTAGTGTGCCTGGAGCCTCTCCCCTCGTGAGATTATCGCACAGTAACATCACTTATCGCGCGATAATACCACTGCTGCGACGTTAAGATGGTTTAGTAAACATACCCCTAAATCCTCAGCCTTTGACCTTGGTGATAGCCTCCATGTTACCTTTCTTAAAATAGAACCTCCAGGCCCATGGCTCAGCTGCTTTTGAAACCAGTCTGTTTTATTTGTACTGGGCGGGGGGGGGGGGGGGGGGGGGTGGGTGGTGAGCAGCAGCTCCAGCAACACTCATGCCTGTTTCATTTGTCAAAGTTTTAGGGTCAGTGCTACCTCTTCAGTTCCTCTTCCTAGGTGTCCTGTCTTTGCTCTAAATATTTTCTTACAGTTGTATACTGTTTCTTGGAATGCAAACTATTTGTCTTTCATTACAGCCGCACCCTGTTTATATGAAATCTTCTTTCAGAGGAGGAACTCTTTGGGCTGTCACTGAGATAGGTTTACAGCGTCCCTGCGCTGGGGCAGGACTGTTTGGAGCCATTAGGGAGATTAGGTGGTCACACACGATAGCAGTTTCTGGGGGTGGTAAAGGGCAGGTACCAGCAAAGCAAAACAATAGCTTCTGACAACCACACAAACATAAAAACTATCAGGATATAAGGTTGACCTGCAGAAGGGTGGGCAATTTTCTGTTAGCCCATCTGCCTGAATAAATAGCCATTTACTCAGGCAAACAGTTTTTCATAATTTTCCACATAATGCGTGTGCGAGTACACACATATACATACGATGTGTGACAAAAAAGAAACAAGACTGTCCCATAAATGTTTTATTACAAAATCTACAGCAAAATTGCACATTGTCCCCTTCAAAGTAATCCCCCCCCCCCCAGCGTTAATGCACTTCTGTATTCGCTTCTGCCATGTACAGAAGCACGCGGTAAAGTCCTCCTCCTTGAGGTCCCTCAGCTCCCTCATCACAAAGGCAAAATGAGTTTCTTTGAGCACAGTCTTCAGCCTGGGGAAGAGTCAGAAGTCGCACGGTGTGAGATCTGGGGAATACGGAGGGTGATCGAGAGCTATGATCTGTTTGTTGGCCAAGAACTGCCTCACACTGAGTGTGGTGTGTGTCATGGTGGAGTAGCCACGACTTGTCTCGCCACAGAGCTCGCCTGCTGCGCCAAACCCAGTCATGGAGGCAATTGAGGACCTGCTCATAGAAGTGCTGGTTAACTGTCTGACCCTCAGGCACAAACTCATGATGGATCACTCCCTTTTGGTCGAAGAATGCGATCAGCAAGACCTTGATCCTTGATTTGGACATGCACACCTTCTTGGGTCTGGCTGACAGTCAAGTCTTCCACTGCAGACTCTATCTCTTGCTTTCAGGGTCGTATGGGAAGACCCAAGTCTCGTCTCCTGCACTGACTCGGCCAACAAACTCTGGATCTTCTCCGACCTTCTCTAGGAAGTCTCGACAAACATTGACCCGGTGCTCCTTCTGGTCATCCGATAAAAGTTTGGGCACCATCTTGGCGCATACCTTCCGCATCCCCAGCTCCTGCACCAAGATGGTACGCACTGACTCCCTGTTCAGGCTGAGCTCCTCAGCTATCATCCGCACCGTCAATCTGCAATCACTCCACACCAGCTGGTTCACTCTGTCAATATTCTCAGCCATCTTTGTCGTGGAAGGCCGTCCTGACTTGGAGTCATCCTCCACCTCCTTGCGGCCAGTCTTGAAGTATTTGTGCCACTCGAAGACTCGTGGCCTTGACATTGCATCTTCTCCATAAGCCTTTTGGAGAAGTTGGAGACACTCAGTTGGGCCCTTCTCCAACTTAACCAGAAATTTCAAGTTGATTCTTTGCTCCATATTTCTGCCACCTCCAGTTGCATGACAAAGCGATGGAGCAGTGTGCTACAAAGCAACCTGAAAAAGAAAAACGGAAAGAGAGATGAAAAATCTTATAGCAGAATAGTGGAGAGATGTTGCACAACATAGTGACATAAGCAGTTAGCCAACTGGCATTGAATCATGAGCGTGGCTGCCAGTCTCGTTTCTTTTTTAATCACACCTCATATATATAGACACACACGCAACCGTTTTAAATATTAAATTATTCATTTTTATAGAATTGTTCTGGATGAGGAAGATGATGATATTCTTCTGGAGGGGGATACTAGGGATCTGTTGTTTCATAAGTGGGAGTCAAGGCTGAAAGTTCATTTAGGGTACCTAAAACCATTTCACCAGCTCTGCTCTACAGGAAGGATTCCTCAGCCATCACAATTACACAGAAGTAATTGCTAGTAGCCAACCTCGGCATGTACAGAAACTAGGCTTGGGGAGGCCAGGGACCATCACTGCACTGACTAGGCCAGCTAGGATAAAATGGGGAAAATCCTGAGTAGATTTAAATGTAAGTTAATGAAACCATAGTAGAGTTCTAAATGCGATGAACCCCCCCCCCCCACTGAGCCCCTCTCCTCCTCCCAAAAAAATATTGCAAATCTCATTTATCAACTGTTGTGCTGTATTCATATATACCACTACTCTACATGGGTTCTTCAGCTGTCTATACATGTTATAGTTAATAGCAGGGCTTTTTTTGAGGGGGTGCGTGGTGCTACAGAGTACCAGTGTCTTTTTAATCACCTGCAAAAATTGGTCATGGTCCTCATCTATTAATGAAAGAGCCCTACATTTGCGTATCAGCACCTTTTTTGCTTGGAAAAATGTATTGGTTAATTGCAATACTTCCCTGGGGTTTAGATGATTATCAACATGATGGTGAACTTCAATTTGTAAGGGAAGAAACGGTTAAAGAGGAGAAACTTGTAAATACTTAAAAAAAACCCTCACTAAAAATCAGAAACACAGATGTTCCAAGGCAACTGGGAAGATCGGTTTCACCTCTGAGCTGTGCTCCTCAAGGTTCGGTGACTGTAGAAAGCATATGCTCTAGAGGGCCAGAGACTAGTTTTCTTTCCTGGTCATACTGAGCTTGATCTTATTTTAGATTATACATATAGAAAGTATTTTTAATGTAACATACTTATCTATAAACCATATTGGACAAAAGAGATTACATTCCCCCTTTCTGCACTGCATATGCACAAACTATAAAGTTATAATGGCAAACGCTTCAGTTGAAAAATAGGTTCAGCTTCCTCAATACCACATAAGTTTGGATGGGGCAGCCTGCTCGGGGTTGGGAAGGGAGGGGCAGGGTGACCTCACTACTCAACTTTATAAGCAGGCAGACCTGAAAGCAACCATTTTCCTAGGGCACCACTTTGTCCAAAAAACTGCTGCGGGCATCGTTTATCTCCCTCGCGTTGTCCATTTGCAGTCCTGGTTAAATGTGTGACCATGGCTGTTGCAGTCTAAACTTTTACTCACTAAGTACAGGACCATGACCATTCAGCCTAGCCCTCTGTTAGGATAGCAATGTGTAAGCCTTCTGCAAAATGTATTCTAGGTCGCAGAAGAGTAGATGGCGCAAGAGAAAGCTCATTCCAGCCCATTTACTCTGCCCAGTTAGTCTATCCGCATTAAAAAAAATATACAAGTTAGCAACCACCCTGTGTGAGCACTTGAAGTACTCTTTCATCAGAGCAATCTTTTTTCTCTGCTTTCCCTCTTGTACTCCACCATCTTGGATAGAACAGCATACAAAAGCCTTGCTCGATTCTAGAGTACCCACTTTTCCTATGCCCAAATACCGAACAGCCAGTAATACCAGTGTGGTTGTGGCCTGAACATCAAAGCCCCCCCCTCTCCCTCCCCCCAGGTACTCCTATACAGTATATTCCAGACAGACCCAGCTACATACTGTAGATATCTCAGAGTGACTTACATTTAGATACTACTTAAAGAAAACATGTGCTAAATCCAAATCCCTTCCTTGCACATCCACTAGGATCTCGAGTTAGCACAGAAATTGCATCCTCCCAGACAACGCTAGCTATGCGATCGTTTCTTTTCATTAGGACTTTTAATATTTGCAGTTCATTCTGGCAGTCCCAACGCACTGGTGAATCAGGCACATAGGACTGAATGTTAATGTTCACGCTGCCCTTCTACACAGTCCTCATCCCCATTTCATGGCCCTTCTACAGAATCTGGCTGTTGTTTCATGGCCAAGGGGTTAGGGAAACAGCTTTTCAGCACATCCCCTGAAGAAGCCCAAGCTTCTTAGAAAGGCAGCAGCAACTCTGCCAAGGCAACTAATGTAGCAAAATTATGTATGAAAAATTTAACCAGTTAGTGGACAAGTTTGTGAAATTTAAAGTACAGGACGCAAGTGAACTCCTGGCTCATCTAAAGCCCAAAGCTGAGCCTTAACAGTAACTTCTGGTGTGGCGCTAGGGTCAGGCACGGAGGTGGGAGCGAAGTGGGAAGGGCTCCTGCTCTCTTCTGAATTATTCTAATTTGGGTGAGTGGGGGGGAGGAGGAGGAAGCAAACCAGAGGCCACTTTTTTTCTTTTTGGAAGGTGGCCCAACTTACTTTTGAATATCAAGCCTCAGGATGTGTGTGTGGTGGGGGGGGGGGGGGGAGGTTGATTGAGGCTACTATCCCATCAGTGATTTTAGGGCCTTCCAAATAGTGGTGGGGAAACCTGAGATACTGGGAGTCATGGCTCTTGTAAGTACCACTTATTGTTGTTGAAAATGCTGCTAGGGGCCTTGGGAAACCACCCCCTCCCCGCACCACAAAAAAGACACCACCTCAGTGAGGCATAGAGGTAAATTAGACTTACCTGCTAATTGTTGTTCCTCGAGGAGCTCCAGTCCAGTCCCGCCCCGCACCTCTGGGTAGTGTACTTCTTCCAGCAGTTTGGAGACTAAGCATATCATCTTCTTAATGACACCATGGTACTTACAGAGGCCGGTAGGCAGTGCCAGCTATGTATCTACTAACAAAGCAGACTCACAGGAAGCAACAAATAAGTAGTTAAAAAAAATTTTCAACCAACAACCTTTTGTTAAATAAATCAACTACCTAAACCAACACCCCCTCTACTCCCTGGGAAGGATCCCTGTCCTTTCCCTTCCAGGATGAGGAGGCTTACCTGTGAAACACCCAAGCACCTCGAAACAGTGGGAACAGGCCCGACAGCTCTTCCAGCCCATTTCCCCCTACAAGGCTGATTGCATCCCTCTCGCTGTTTCTCTAATCCACTTCAGCTTCGTGGCCGGGGTGTCGACCAGTTAATACAGAAAAACCTTTAAGGCAGGATCCGGGACTGGACTGGAGTTCCTCAAGGAACAACAATTAGCAGGTAAGTCTAATTTACCTTTCCTTATCGTCCCTCCAGTCCAGTCCCGCACCTCTGGGATGTATGAGAGCAGTTAACTAACTGGCCTGAAGCACAGCCAATCCAAAATGAGCATCCCCAGCCATCTGAACATCCAAGCGATAATGCTTAGCAAAGGTATGAAGCAAAGACCACGTCACCGCCCTACAAATTTCCGCTGGCGGAACCAAACTATACTCCGCCCACGAGGCCGCCTGAGCCCTCATAGAATGTGCTCGCAGCCCTGTGGGTACTTCTTTATCTTCATTATGCTTGAGAATATATGTGGACGTGATTGCCTCTCTGATCCACCTGGTTATGGTGGCCTTTGCTGTCGCTGCACCTCTGTGCGGCACCACCACCCGAGTGCTCTTCTGGTGCTCCCCAGGCAGGGAAGTATCTGAGAAAGAGGCCGACTCTGATGGGACCACCGCCGAAGCAGGGCCCTCTGAAGCGGCCACATATGCGCCCTTGCCCATGGGACCAGCTCAAGCGTGGCCACCATGGTCCCCAGCACCTGCAGATATTGCTATGCTGAGGACCTTGCCATCTGCCGGAACTGCTGAACCAATTTCCGAAGCTCTTGCCCCTCCTGTTCTGGCAGGAAGACTCTGCCTACCTTGGTGTCAAAGCGTACCCCCAAATATTCCAGCTCCTGGAATGGACATAACTGACTCATGCCCAGGATGACTACCCAACCAAGACTTCGGAGAAACTTCAGCACCTGTACTGTCACATTTTTGCCACCGGCTCTGGACTTTGCCCGCATCAGCCAGTCGTCCAGGTATGAGTGAATGAGAATTCCCTCTTTGTGAAGCGCTGCTACTACTACAACCATGACCTTGGTGAAGGTACAGGGTGCTGTCGCCAGACAGAAGGGCAAGGCTCAAAACTGGACATGGCCCTGCAGTACCGCAAAGTGAAGAAACTGCTGATGTCCTGCCCAGATGGGAATGTGCAGATATGCTTCGGTGAGGTCGAGTGAAGTCAAGAACTCCCCGGTCCTTATTGTCCCAATCACTGATCTTAGCGTTTCCATGTGGAAGTGGGGCCCCCAGAGACACTGGTTCACGCCTTTGAGATCGAGAATTGGACGAAAAGAGCCCTCATTTTTGGAAAATACAAAATAAATGGAGTATCGACTGCAACCGTACTGGTCCCAGGGAACTGGCTCCACGGCTCCGAGCTGCAGGAGATGAGTTAGAGTAGTTACTCACCTGTAACAGATGTTCTCCAGAAGCAGCAGGAATCAGTCCTCACTTATGGGTGACGTCGGCGCCAACGGAGTCCTCGCGGAGCAATTTTCCCCAGCTTTCGCAGAAAGCCTTTGGGAATTGCAGCGCGCATGCGCGGTCCCCTTCCCGCCCAAGGGTGCCATCTTGCTCAGTCTGATGACATAGCGAAGAGACAGCAAAAAAAAAAAAAGTTAGCAAAAAGAATGACTGCAACTCCAAGGGGAGGAGGGAGGGTAGTGAGGACTGATTCCTGCTGCTCCTGGAGAACACCTGTTACAGGTGAGTAACTACTCTTTCTCCAGGACCAAGCAGGAAGTCAGTCCTCATTTATGGGACTCCCGAGCTCAAGGCTACTGGAGACCTCAACCGAAAAATGAGCTCCCTCAAGCTCAACAGTACAGAAGGAAGGAATCTTCTCTGAATACAAATCCGGCCGGTAGCCCAACACCAGGGCCGGAGGGTAGGAGTTGCTTAGACCTCAAAGAGATTGTGGAGGACTGCCTGTCCGAAAGCACTGTCCCTGCGGGACTCCCTCTCCAGGCAGTAATGAGCCGCAAACATCTGGCTTGAAGACCAAGTAGCGGCCCGGCAGATGTCCGCCAACGGAACAGAGCGGAGGTGAGCTACTGATGCAGCCTTCGCCCTGACACGGTGAGCCGTGACGCGACTCTCTAAGGAGAGGCCGGCTGCTCCATAAGCCCAGGTGATACAGTCAGCTACCCAGACGGACAGAGTACGCTTAGAGATGGGTACCCCCAACCGATTGGGGTCAAAAGAGACGAAAAGCTGGACAGCCTTTCGATGCTCACGCGTACGGTCAAGGTAGAAGGATAAGGCTCTTCTACAGTCCAGGGTATGCAGAACAGTTTCAGCTCGGCTGGTATGAGGTCTGGGAAAGAAGGTCGGAAGAACCACCTCTTGATTGATGTGAAAAGAGGAGACCACCTTCGGAAGAAACTTAGGGCGAGTCCGTAAGACCACCCTATTCTTGTAGAACCTAGTGTAAGGAGGCTCCCTGGGAGCGGAGGAGAGGCCTGCAGATCACTAACGCGCCTAGCGGAGGTAAGGGCTACCAAGAAGAGAGTTTTCCAGGAGAGGAAACGAAGAGGACAGGTAGCCATGGGTTCAAAAGGCGGACAGGTAAGCCTTTGCAAGACCACATTGAGATCCCAGTCAGGAGCTGGAGGGCGCAACGGGGGCTTAAGCAGAAGAAGGCCCTTGAGAAAACGCGCCACCAGGGGGTGCGCGGAAAGAGGCTGGCCCTCCACCGGCGCATGATGTGCAGAGAGAGCACTGAGGTGGACCCTGACAGAGTTGGATTTGAGGCCTAGATCGGAGAGGTGAAGCAAATATTGCAGTACCACCGATACTAAGCAGGCAAAGGGGTCCTCAGAGCACTGAGAACACCAGACCGAGAAGCGATGCCATTTAAGGGCGTAAGATTTCCGGGTGGAAGGTCGCCGAGACGCCAACCTCCACCTCCAGAGGAAGTAAGAGCGGAGCTAGGACTACCCTTTCAGCAGCCAGGCCATCAGATGAAGGGCCCGGAGGTTGGGGTGGAGGAGAGTACCCTGATCCTGGGTCAGGAGATCGGGCTGAAACCCCAGAGGAAGAGGGGTGTCCACCGCTAGTTGTAGGAGTAGAGGGAACCAGGGTTGTCTCGGCCACCTGGGCGCTACCAGGATCATGGAGGCCCTGTCCTGGACAATTTTGAACAGCGTCCGGGACACAAGTGGCGTGGGAGGAAAGGCATACAGTAGGCCCGTGGACCACAAAATGAGGAAAGCATCCGGCGCTACTCTGAGAGGATGCGGGTGCCGGGAGCAGAACCTGGGAAGTTGCCGGTTTAGGGGACTGGCAAAGAGATCCACGGTGGGGAGGCCCCACCAGCGGAAGATCCGTTGGACCACTACGGGGTTCAACCTCCATTCGTGCGGCTGCAGAATCCGGCTCAGTTTGTCGGCTAGGCAATTGTCCTGCCCGGGCAGGTAAACAGCCTTGAGGAGGATGTCGTGGTCGACTGCCCAAGAGCACAGTCTCCGAGCCTCCTGACATAGAAGGAGGGAGCCCGTGCCCCCCTGTTTGTTCACGTAGAACATGGCGACCTGATTGTCCGTCTGCACCAGCACAGACCGACGAGAAGTGAGGTGAGAGAAGGTCCGCAGAGCTAGGCGGATCGCCCGCAGCTCCAGGAGGTTTATCTGCTGAACAGCCTCCCAAGGTGTCCAAAGGCCTCTAGGGAAGACTGTGCCCGGATGAGCCAGTCGTCCAGGTAGGGGAAGACGAAGAGGCCTTGAAGCCTCGGGAAAGCTGCCACCACTGCCAGGCATTTCGTGAACACCCTGGGAGCGGAGGAGAGGCCAAAGGGCAGTACGCGGTACTGGTAATGATTCCCTGCCACCACAAATCTCAGATATTGCCGGTGGTCCGGATGAATAAGGATGTGAGTGTAAGCATCCTTTAGATCCAAGGAGCATAGCCAATCTCCCTGCCGGAGGTAGGGCAGTAGGATTCCAAGGGTAAGCATCTTGAACTTTTCCCGCTGCAGGAACTTGTTGAGGTTGCGCAAGTCCAGGATGGGTCTGAGGCCTCCCGTTCTTTTCGGAACCAGGAAGTACCTCGAATAAAACCTGTGACCCCACAAGTGCTGGAGCACTGGCTCCACAGCCTGTTCCTGGAGCAGACTTTGCAGCTCCTGAAGGAGTAAGTCCCTGTGCAGAGGGGGTCTTGGAGGCTCCCCTGGAAAGTAGGGAGGAGGTACCTGGTGAAAATGTAAGAGGTAGCCCTTTTGAACCACCTGCAGCACCCAGGAATCGGATGTTATGGCTGACCACTTGTGGGCAAAGTGGGTCAGCCGGCCCCCCGTTTTGAGCGAAAGTCGCGGAGGGGGAGAGGCTATGCCGGCATAGTCAAAAACCTCCACCCTGCTGAGCAGGGGCCTGTGTAGTGGGCTTGGGGGCCTTCTGCCTACGGGACCCATTGCCCTGTCCCTTAGCCTGCTGGCCCTGGTGGGGAGCTGCTGAGGCTTGATATTGTGGGTGGTGCTGTTTATAGGCAGACACCTTCCTCGGGTAAAAGGGCTTTTTCCCCGAGCCCTTCCTCTTCTGTGAAGGGGCAGAGGTCTTTCTGGATAGGCGAGTTCTGGTGAGAGTCTCGGACTCGAGTTCTGCCGCCTTATCAGCCATGGGCTTGCCAAAGAGGTTCTCACCTCAGCAGGGGACATCGACCAACTTGTCCTGCACCCATGGCTCGAGGTCGGATGACTGAAGCCAAGCCTAACGGCGAGCACCGATGCCGGCTCCGGCTACTCGAGCCGATGCTTCGAAGCCATCGTAGGCTGCTCGAGAAATAAACTTCAAGCACTCTCGAATACCAGTGGCCAAGGCCTGGAACCTCTGCAAAGGTTCCTCGGAGAGACCAGCAAAGAACCCGACAATTTCCTTTGCCAGGTCTCGAAGATACATGCCCATATACAGCTGATATGTCTGGACTCGGCAAGCAAGCATAGAGCCCTGGAAGCACTTCCTACCGAGGGCATCCAGGTTCCGGGCCTCCTTACCCGGAGGCACCGAGGAGTGCATCTTCTGACTCTTAAGTCGATGCATGGCCGATTCCACCACCATGGAATGGTGCGGCAGTTGTGCCTTCTGGAACCCGGGGCTCTTGCGGACTCGATACATGGAATCGACCCGCTTGCTTAACACCGGCGTCGAGGCCGGGCTCTCCCACATGCGGAAGAGCAGCCGCTCCAGCATCGGAGGAACCGGCACAGTAAAGGCCTCCTTCGGGGGAGAGTCATACTGGAGGGCCTCGAGCTCTTCGGCTCGAGGCTCCTCCTCCGGATCCGCGGGGAAGGCCAAAGCCTTGGCCATGTCCCTCACGAAATCGGAGAACCGGGTATCCTCCGGGGGGGACCGTCTCCGGGGCTCCGACTCGGGCGAGTCGGAGGGGACGCACCGAGTCTGAAAAGAACCGGGTGACTCGTCCTCCTCCCTGTCCCAGCCTGACTGCTCCGTGGAGGAATCGAGTGGCTCCGTGCGGGCGGGGCCGAGGACCTCCGCCCCGACGCAGAGGCCGGCGTCGACGACCTCGGTCCCGAACGGGAGGCCGAGGGAGACCTTGGCCGAGGATCGACTCGAGCTCGTATGGACTCGAGGATCGGCTCGGCCTCCGGGGTCGACTTGGACGTCGACGTCCCAGTGGTCGGGGCAGATGCACTGGCGATGCTGGCCATCATTGCCCGCTGCTGGTCCATGAAGGCAGCGATACTGCACTCCAAGGCCGTCAATCTGAGACCAAACACAGAAGATCCAGCAGCCCCCAACTCGGGCCCCGACGGCGTCGGGCCCGACGTCGGTTCCCTGGGAGGTGAGTCCACGAGGACTACGGTACTCACGTGTCCAGGAGGCTCCACTTCGAGATGAGGATGCTTCGACGACCTCTCCGCCTCTGAGGACCCGGGGCGGCTGGCGGGGCTATGCGACCTGGCCCTCGAGGGACCAAGAGCGTCCTCCGACGCCACCCTCGCGGGTTTCCTCTTCCGACGATGTTCCCGGCCAGGAGACCCCCGCTCAGAGGAACTCCGACGATGCTCGGGGCCGGAGTCACGAGACGTCGAAGCCTCTGACGAGGTCCGGGCCCGACCGGACGCGGAGTCAGAGAAGATTCATTCCCTTTGTGACTGCCGACTCCTCAATGCCTTCGAGGACATTTTGTTGCACGGACCACAACCCACCGAGTCATGATTGGGTCCGAGGCAACGGAGGCAGCAGTCATGTGTGTCGGTAAGAGACATAAGTCTGGTACAGCGATCACACTTTTTAAAACCGCTGGCAGCCATCGGGGGAAAAAGGGCCCCTGCGAGGTCGAAGGACCGTGCTGCCAGGGAAAAAGAAAAAAGTGGCGGGAACGCCCGTTACAAAGGACAAAAACTGAAAAAATGAGAACGGACTCGATATTGGAGTATCGAGGCCGGGCAGGAAAGAAACATGGCGTCGAACCGAGAAAAAACAACGAAAGAAATCAACTTTTCAGCGGCGATCACAAACTACGTCTGTAGGGCTCCGCGGAAAAAAGAAGACTGAGCAAGATGGCACCCTTGGGCGGGAAGGGGACCGCGCATGCGCGCTGCAATTCCCAAAGGCTTTCTGCGAAAGCTGGGGAAAATTGCTCCGCGAGGGCTCCATCGGCGCCAACGTCACCCATAAGTGAGGACTGACTTCCTGCTTGGTCCTGGAGAAAAGGTCTCTTCCACTGTCGCTGCCTTGACCTGCGCTTCGCAGGGTGACCGGATGAAGCATTGCTGCACTGGACAAGTCCACTCAAGGGCGTAGCTCTCTCTGATGACCTCCAGGACCCAGCAGTCGGAAGTGATTTGGACCTAAGTCGAGTAAAACTCCTGTAGCCGACCTCCCACGGGCAGCACCTCTGCCTGGGCCCTCCTCGCTTCACTGGGTTTTCTTGGGCCCCGAGGAGGAGGGTGCTCCAAACCCCCTGCCTGCTTCTCAAAAAACATGAAACCCGTCCCCTCGTGGGAAATCTTCCCCTCTGGATGGGATTAAAATGTGGGTTATGAAAACGCCTGGAATCCCATGGCTGACCCTGAGCCGCTGTAGGGTTGCAACTCTGCCTCTGCTTATCCTCGGGCAGACTCCCCCAAGTTCTTTACCAACTTATCTAGGTCTTCCCCAAACATAAGCTTTCCTTTAAATGGGAGCTTGCTGAGACGCGCCTTAAAGGAACTGTCTTCCGCCCAGTTCCTGAGCCAAAGATAGCGTCTAGCCACCATCAAGGAGGCCATGCTCTTGGAAAGCCCCCGAATGAGATCATAGTGAGTATCCGCCAGGTAAGCTACCCCCGATTCCAATTTGGTAGCCTCTGCCACTAACTATGGAGCAGACTCCCCCATCTGTTGCAACCAGCGGAGGCAAGCCCTCGCAACCCAGGCCCCACAAATAGAGGCTTGCAGCGACATAAGAACATAAGATATGCCATACTGGGTCAGACCAAGGTCCATCAAGCCCAGTATTCTGTTTCCAACAGTGGCCAATCTAGGTCATATGTACCTAGCAGTTTCCCCGAGGGACACAGGTTCCACAATGCTTGTATTGGTTCAAGCATTGATATCCTGGGTCCCTTCTTAATAATGGTTTATGGACCTTTCCTCCAGGAACTTGTCCAAACCTTTTTTAAACCCAGCTACATTAACAGCCTTTACTACATCCTCTGGTAACAAATTCCAGAGTTTGATTACACGTTGAGTGAAAAAATATTTTCTTTTATTAGTCTTAAATAGTTTACCCTGTAGCTTCATTGCATGTCCCCTAGTCTTTCTATATTCTGATAAGGTAAACAATCGATCTATGTTTACCCGTTCCACTCCGTTCATTAATTTATAGACTTCTATCATATCTCCCCTCAGCCGTCTCTTTTCCAGGTTAAAGAGACCTAACCTTTAAGCCTTTCTTCATAGGAGTATCCTTCCATCCCCTTTACAATTTTGGTGGCTCTTCTCTGAACCTTTTCTAAAATCGCTATATCCTTTTTAAGATACGGCGACCAGAATTGCACACAATATTCAAGGTGCGGTCTCACCATGGAACGATATAGAGGCATTATAATATCTTCGAGGGTTTTAACATGGTATCCACAATGACGCCTAAATCTTTTTCCTGGGTGGTGGTTCCTAATGTGGAACCTTGCATCGTGTAACCATAGTTTGGGTTGTTCTTCCCTAGGTGCATAACATTGCACTTGTCCACATTAAATTTCATCTGCCATTTTGATGCCCAGTCTTCCAATTTATCAAGATCCTCTTGCAATTTTCCACAATCCTCTTGGGTTTTAACAACTTTAAATAGTTTTGTGTCATCTGCAAATATGATAACCTCACTCGTTATTCCACTTTCCAGGTCATTTATGAATATGTCAAAAAGCAGCGGACCCAGCACAGATCCCTGGGGTACACCACTATTCACCTTTCTCCATTGGGAAAATTGGCCATTTAGCCCTACCCTCTGCTTTCTATCTTTTAACCAGTTCCTGATCCACAATAGTACACTGCCTCCTATCCCATGACTCTTTAGTTTTGCCAAATGTTTCTCATGAGGGACCTTGTCAAAGGCTTTCTGAAAGTCCAGATACACAATATCAACCGACTCACCTTTGTCCACCTGATTATTCACTCCTTCAAAAAAACATAACAGATTAGTAAGACAAGATCTTCCTTGTCTAAAGCCATGTTGGCTGTCTCCCATTAGATCATGACTATCTACATGCTGAGTAATTTTATTCTTTATGATGGTTTCTACCATTTTTCCCGGTACTGATGTCAGGCTCACTGGTCTGTAGTTTCCCGGATCACCCCTGGAACCTTTTTTAAAAATTGGTGTTACATTGGCGATCCTCCAATCTTCAGGTATTAGAGATGATTTTAATGATAGTTCACAGATTACTAATAGCAGGTCTGCAATCTCGTATTTCAGTTCTTTCAACAACCTTGGATGTATACCGTCCGGCCCAGGTGATTTGCTACTCTTCAGTTTATCTAATAGTTGTAATACATCTTCCCGATGTATCAATATTTCCTTCAATTCTTCCGCACCTTTAAATACCACTTCAGTCATGGGTAACATTCCTACATCTTCCTCAGTAAAGACTGAAGCAAAGAATTCATTCAGTCTCTCCGCTATCGCCTTGTCGCCTCTTAGTGCTCCTTTAACCCCTTTATCATCTAATGGATCAACTGACTCTCTCACAGGTTTTTTGCTACGAATGTACTTGAAAAGATCTTTACTTCGCGTTTTTGCTTCTGCAGCAAGCTTCTTCTCAAATTCTCCCTTTGCCTGCCTTATCAATGCCTTGCATTTGACTTGCCAGTGCTTGTGCTGTTTCCAGGTTTCGTCGTTTGGCTCTTTTTTCCATTTCGTGAAAGATGCTTTTTTGGCAACAACAGCCTTTCTGACCTCACCTTTAAACCATGCTGGCAGTTTTTTGGACTTCCTTCCACTTTTCTTAAAGTGTGGAATACAGCTGGTCTGGGCTTCCAAGATAGTATTTTTCAACAACAGCCAAGCCTGATGTACGTCTTTAACCTTTGCAACTGCTCCTTTTAGTTTTTTCTTAACTGTTTTCCTCATTTTATCATAGTCTCCCTTTCGAAAGTTAAAAGGTAGTACTTTGGATTTCCTACTATCCCTCCTCCACTAATTAAATCAAAGGCGATCATGCTATGATCACTATTGCCAAGTGGCCCCAACAACCTTATCTCTTGCATTAGATCTGGTGTTCCACTAAGGATTAGGTCTAATATGGCTTCCCCTCTGGTCAGTTCATGAACCAGCTGCTTCAAGAAGCAGTCATTTATTTCATCTAGGAACTTTATCTCCCTAGCATGTCCTGCCGTGACACTGACCCAGTTGATACCGGGGTAGTTGAAATCACCCATTATTATTGCTGTGCTGTAACTTTTGTTAGCTTCCTTGATTTCTTTGAGCATTTCATCATCCATTTGGTCATTCTGGCCAGGCGCTCGATAGTACACCCCCACTGCCATTGCCTTCCCCCTTTTACATGGAATTTCAATCCATATAGTTTCTACAGCAGATTTTGTTTCCTGCAAAGCTTTTATCCTTTCTGACTCAATGCCCTCTCTAACATAGAGAGCAACCCCTCCACCAATTTGATCAGCTCTATCATTACGATATAGTTTGTACCCAGGTATCACAGTGTCCCACTGGTTGTCCTCCTTCCACCATGTCTCTGATATTCCAATCATATCTAACCTTTCATTTAGTGCTATATATTCTAACTCTCCCATCTTATTTTTTAGACTCCTAGCATTTGCATACAAGCATTTTAGAGAATGTATTTTATTCATATTAATTTGGCTATTGTTAGACATGGGTAATTTAGGATCTTTAAGCTCTGTCTGCTCCATACTTGAGGGCATTTGGGCTACTTTACTCTTTTGTGGAACCTCTCTGCTTTTGGTAGTATCCTTCAAAGATACATTCTTCCGAACCATCCGCTCTTGGGCGACTGTCGGCTTTCCCCTAATATCTAGTTTAAAAGCTGCTCTATCTCCTTTTTAAAGGTTAATGCCAGCAGCCTGGTTCCATCCCGGTTAAGGTGAAGCCCATCCCTTCGGAAGAGCCCCTCCTTTCCCCAGAATGTTCCCCAGTTCCTAACAAATCCAAAACCCTCATCTCTGCACCATTGTCTCATCCACGCATTGAGACTCCAGAGCTCTGCCTGCCTTTTGGGTCCTGCACGTGGAACAGGAAGCATTTCAGAGAATGCTACCCTGGAAGTTCTGGATTTCAACTTCCTACCTAAAAGCCTAAATTTAGCCTCCAGAACCTCCCTACCACATTTTCCTATGTCATTGGTACCGACATGTACCAAGACAGCAGACTCCTCCCCAGCACTATCTAAGACCTTATCTAGGTGGCGTGTGAGGTCCTCTACCTTCGCACCAGGCAGGCATGTTACCAGGCGATCCTCACGTCCACCAGCCACCCAGCTATCTACATGCCTAATGATCGAATCACCAACTATAACGGCTGTCCTAGCCCTTCCCTCATGGGCACATGGCCCTTGTAAAACCCTCTCGCACCGAGGAAGTTTCTCATCACCTGGAGGACAGGTCCTAGTTACAGGATCACTTCCTGCCACACCAGGGTGATACTCTCCTGTCACGTGACCTCTCTCCTCCATGGCAACAGGGATGCTGCCAGACTGGAGGTGGGACTTCAGGACTATATCCCTGTAGGTCTCATCTATGTACCTCTCTGTCTGTCTTATGCTTTCCAAGTCTGCTACTTTAGCCTCTAGAGAACGGACTCGTTCCCTGAGAGCAAAGAGCTCCTTGCACCTAGTGCACACGTAAGACCTCTCACCAACTGGGAGAAAATCATACATGTGACACTCAATGCAAAAGACTGGAAAGCCCCCATCCCGCTGCTGGACTGCTGTCTGCATCTTAGTTTTAAGTTTGTGTTTAGATCTACGTTCTTTACTTACTAAGGGTTGCTATGGATATTTATACTAATAAAACTGTACCTAATACGTGTAATATACCTTGTTCACTTGAAGCGTAACTAATCTCAGGTCCTTAGCGTATGACTGATTTGGGTAATGAGCTTCACCTGAGAGCACCTCCTGTCTTGTAAGATGTTTAAGTACCTATAAAGCTACGATTATCCCAGGGGAGGGAGGGAAATAACACTTATTAAAAGAGGGCTGCTAAACAGTACCCCGTCATGTGCTGCTGAGGTAAGCTATATTCTGATTTGATTTAAATTATAGCTCTTAGCTGCTGCTAGGCTCTAACTTCTTATGAAATTTGAACTACAAGCTCTCTGCTGGGTTCTAAATTTAACCAGAAAGCTCTCTTCTGTGTTTTAAATTTAAACTAAAAGTACTTTGCTGTTACTAGGCCCTGAGTGACTATTAAATTTAAACTACAAGCTCTCTGCTGGGTTCCAAATGTAACCAGAAAGCTCTCTTCTGTGTTTTAAATTTAAACTAAAAGTACTTTGCTGTTACTAGGCCCTGAGTGACTATTAAATTTAAACTACAAGCTCTCTGCTGGGTTCCAAATGTAACCAGAAAGCTCTCTTCTGTGTTTTAAATTTAAACTAAAAGTACTTTGCTGTTACTAGGCCCTGAGTGACTATTAAATTTAAACTACAAGCTCTCTGCTGGGTTCCAAATGTAACCAGAAAGCTCTCTTCTGTGTTTTAAATTTAAACTAAAAGTACTTTGCTGTTACTAGGCCCTGAGTGACTATTAAATTTAAACTACAAGCTCTCTGCTGGGTTCCAAATGTAACCAGAAAGCTCTCTTCTGTGTTTTAAATTTAAACTTAAACTGCTGCTACTAGGCCCTGACTGATTTAACAAAAATAGTGGGTTCACAGATTAATTAGCTTTAATACAAAGAATTCCCTTTAGAAAATTACCAGAAGTATATACTCACAGTTGCAGATCTCTCTCCAGAAGTAACAGTCCCTTTTTCTAGTCCTTCAAGACAGCATTGATATCAAATGCTTGCTTCAACAGTGTATCCAACTTCCTATCCTGGGCATCCTTGAGCATTGCACTATCTTCCACCAGTAATGCAGTCTTTTTTGTAACCGCTGAAACTGCTGCATCCACCTTAGGAGATCTGAACAGCTCACAGTCCTGATCAGGAAGGGGGTACAGGCGCGACATGGCTTGTACTCCCTTGAGACCAGTCTCTGGCGTGTCCCATTCATCTTGAATCATTTGCCTAACCACTCTATGCACTGGGAACACCTTCTGTGTCTTCTGGACCGCTTGGAGCAGAGGATCCTCCAACGTCTCATCCACTGCGGGAAGAGCTGTAGGCATGTTAAGGGCTTCAAGGACTCTGATGAGCACCGGCAATTCGTCCCGGCGAAAAACCTGAACAATTCTGGACTGCTCCTCCTGTTCTGGGATCTCATCTTCCTCTAGCTCCTCAGCATCTGGGTCCATCTCAGTGTCCATGTCATCGCCATCTAGTCCCTCTGACAGTGGGGACTGCCCCTGCCACTCCTCCGAGAGCCTAGGCAGCTTAGCTGACCCCGGTGCGCAGTTCTTAACATCTGCTTGCTGCTTTGTTCCGCGATCTGCTGTTGCGGAGCTGCCTGCTGAGCCATGCTGGCACATGCAGAACACCCTATGCAAAAGTAGGACAAATTCCGGTGAAAACCCCCTGGCTCCGCCCACTTCCCCCAGGGACTGAGAAGTGGAGGGACCAGGCATGTCCGGAGTGCAGGGGGCCGACTCTGTCCTAAGTAGGAGGGGGGGCGGGCGACTCCCTAAGGGCTGACCCTCCGGAGTGGGAGAAAGTGAGACTTTTCCTGCCTTGCCCTCTCCTGCAGTTCCTGCTCGATATAGAGGTAGCTTCCTGCGTGCAGCCCCTACACACTCTTGTATCCAAGACTGCTCCTCTCCTGGTTCCACAAACCAAGCACTGCAGATGCAAGGGCATCGGGAGGCCCGGGCTAAGATTCAGGGAATACCCCCCCCCCAATCCGGCTGAGGGGGGGAGGTGTTAGAGATAGAAAGAAAGTCTCCGACTGACTTATCAACCTGCCAACAGAAAAGAAACCCAGGGCCAAAAAAAGAAACGGCAAAGAAATTCCAAATCAAAATAAAGAACTAACTAATTATTCAATTAAACACTTCTCTGGATTTGAAGCTGACCCTACTGGCACGAGCATATTCCCTCAAGCCACAAGTGCTGCGACGTTTGTCAGACGGGTGCCTGGGTGAGAATGTTCACAGTCTTGGCAAAGGCATATATTAATATGATTTGCAAGGGATTGTGGGAAATGTAGTGCATTCACACCAGACACAGCCGTTCACAATAATTAGTTGTGCTTGAGTGTAAAGCCAATAAGATATTTATTTATGGGGTTATTTCTCCCAACACAGATATGCTTGGTAGCACATAAAACAGGATACTTGCTTTCAGGGTTAAACTTAGAAAAACAAAATCAGGAAAACAACAGCTGAACTTGTCAGGCAATCAAATCAAAAGAATAAAGACCAGGATGGTAACAGAATGGTCTTTTCTGTAGGCTCTAGCTAATATTTTCTTAGCAGTGCTTTAATCAACAAACAAAACCCACAAAGTAGGGAAAAACTGTTCTTTTCAGGTTAACTTCTTATATCTTCACACATAGACTCAGAAGTGATTCCCTCAGAGCTCACAAGCAATTAGGTAAGGCTCAATTACTAGCAGTTATCCAGCTGAAACCCCTTAGCTGGCTTACTTTCTACTGCTTGGCTCAAATCCTATTCAGGAGCTTTTGTGAGTAGATTAAAGAACAAGTTTGTATTTCTTTGTGATGGTTGTTGTACTTTGTAACAGTAAATTACCAAAGGAGTTTAGACAGAGAGCAATCCATGTATTCACAGCCTGGATCTATAACCTCTCCCCCTTCTTCAACAATCATGGGTTCAATATCATGGATTGGCACATAGGAATTTCTCAATGGAGCACTCTCAGGAGAATACTTGTTTCCCTGCTGTCTTTCAAGGGTATAGCTAGGGCATAGAATCAGTGTTCATACCTGAGCTTCCATTGCTGTTAGAGTTCCTCTCTAAATAGCCTGGCCAGTATGTAGTCCAGTTCTTATGTCCAGCCTTCCAATCCAGATCCCTGGACACTGGATCTCTCTTCACATACCTTCTGGCACGGGTCCTAGGGTCCCTTCCAAGTGCAGCCGTCTCCCTCACAGGTACCATCTGGAGATTCCTAGCTCTGCAGCACCACTCCTCTGGTTTTCCCCAGTCCAATGGTGTATGCTGGCCTTTTGAATGTCTCCCAGTATACGTACTGCTCTGGACTCCTTTAGACCTCCCAAATGCTTTTCTCTTCTTTCTTCCAAAGGGTTTCTTGCCCTCTGTCCGTCCGCTCTGGCTTCTGCTCCTGATGATCCTCCAGATGATGAAAATGTCCAAGATGAGGATGATGTCCAAGATGAATCTGAGGATGATTCTCTGTAGAATAAACTGTACCTTTATTCTGCATAGATGAGTGCTCCACCCTAGCACAGCGCAGCTGTGCTGAATCAGGCCCTGCCTTTTGAGATGAGTGCTTGGGGATTACCTCATAGCCCTCCTGATTGAACACACGTTTCCCCACTTCAGCTCCTCTAATGGCTGTTGGAAACCTGGTGCATTCTGGGACTGGTAGTCTTTTATGGAAAAATTCTGTTTTCTTATCTCTACCAGAACTGACAGGTTGCTTGTTCAGAGTCACTTCACCTTTACTATAGCTCCTTCCTGAGCTATGATAAGCTTCCTTATCACACGTTAAGCGGCCGCGAAACCAGTGGGAAAAAAACACAGCGAGCAGAAACTGCGCTGCACTTTCCCATGCTGCTGCCATGCTGTTAGGCTTTCAACATGGCTTAAAGGAAGGACTGCCCACACCCCGCAGGCCTGCCAGTCACACCACACAGCTGAAATATCGCCTCCGGAGGACTCCCCGGTACTTACTACGAGGCTGCCATCCGGCTCCGTGCACCACGGTGAATACTGTTCCAAGTACTCGTGCTCAGCCACCAGAGAGGGCTTCGGCAAAGAGGAGAACTGACCAGGAGCTGCCAACAGGCCACTGCATAGGTGCTCTTACAGACTTTCACCCGTGGCGGCTCTTCACCCGGTAACAGGTTCGGGAGCCACCAAGACCCGGTAACATAAGAGGCCTCCTCAAGGAAGGGAGAGGGATCCCCCCCAGCAGAAGTCCAATCGGGGGGGGGGGGTGTCCCTGTTCCCAGAGATCTCCTTATCTGGTCTTTTCTCTGCCTTTTCTTTTTGAGTCTGCATGAAACCAAAATAAAACAGCCCTCTGGCAAGGGAATAAAACAGAAAACAAAAATTTAAAGGCTATTTCCTTAGTTGTTCCTTCAGTGAGTCCAGCACCCTGACTCCCTAACTCCTCCAGCTGCTTGGAGACTGAGCCCGGTAGGCGGTGCCAGCTGCTTAAGTACCCTGGTGTCATCAAGACGATGACATGCTCAGTCTCCAAGCTGCTGGAAGAGGTACAATACCCATAGGTGAGGGACTGGACTGGAGGGACGATAAGGAACTATTATTTTTACTAAAACCCGAATGCCAACGCTTTTGCATGCACCGGTTTTCACAAAAGTGTATGCTGAGTGGATTTGCATCTCAGCAGCATATTACATGTGAAATTTACATAACTTTTCATACAAAGTCCACTTCACATGAAAGTTTACCACTAAAAAGGACACTTAAATTTCACAAAATCATGTTTCATGTAAAAAAAAACACAAATGTTTTGGCATTTTGTGCCTTTTCTTGCTTGATACACAGTTCTGCAACATGGCTTTTTCACATGTTGGTACATCAGCCCCATTAAAACATGAGCTTGTTCTAGTTCCTGATTTCCTGACAGCACAGTGCCAAAACGTTGCTTCTCCATAGTCAATGTATAAATGCATCCATTTAGAGAAATTCTGATGAACATGTTCATATAGTCCTTATCTTCTTAAGGGAACCCTCTCACTTGGATAACTCACAAATGAGCCGGGATGCCAACTGGGGTGAGAGGCTATTTCAAAACACTCATCTTACCAGATTATTAAGGGAGGGGGAGGGGGTGGGGGGTGGCAAGACTTCACACAAGACTTCTGCTTCTCTCTGACTCTGCTAAAAAGTGAATCCGAGAACTTGTCTCCTCCCTGTCCCAGCCCGACACTCCTCCCTGTTCTGGTGTGACCCTCTCTAGCACTGGAGAAACAAGATATGCAGCTACCTCTGGAAACAGGGCCAGGCAGATTTCTGACAGCTGCAGGCATGTGCAGTCATTTGAAAAGACATTGGAAATGTCAATGATACTTTCCCTGTCATTTCTTTTCTTTGTAACCCCCCCCCAAAAAAAAAAGACAAGAAAAAGCCCTGAAATTTCATTTTCCTGTAGCACTATCCGTGCAAACTATGTCACATATTGACAACATTGCCCCTAAAATGAAATTTAACCCCCCCCCCCAACACACCTAGATAAAGTGAAGAAACAAAAACCCATATGGCCTGCATAGCCCTAGACAGCTGCGGAAAAAGTAGAATAAAGAGATGCTATGGGAGATTAAATAACTTTGTCTCAAGGTCACTCACACACCATACCCCACATCAGGACTAGCTATCCTCAACATAAAGCAAGTAAAATCCAGCACACACCAAAAACACAGACAAGTCAGTTTATTAGATGCTATGATACACGAGAAATGTCAAGTAAACAAACTCTAACACTGAAAGAGCGGGATTCATGGCCCTGAATTCTGTACACGTAAACAAGTTATAAAACCACTGAATGCACACGAACACAAACATGCAGCTCACAACACGAAGTGCAGAGGAGTCACCAGAGCATGCTCAGTATGGGAATGCGCCCGTCAATAGGGCAATGTTGCTGAAGAGCTAACTTTGAGCCTTCCTGGGATAAATTTGAAAAGGACAATGGATAAACCTGTCAGAGGCTTCTGGGTAATGTTCGTTCAAGAAAACCCCCATGCTGAAAGAAAAAACAGCTCTATATTTTAGTAATTTAGGATGAAGGAGATTGTTAGTGGAGAGGAGTTCTTTTCTCCCATTTCTGACCTTCATTTTTAATCCCGATTTAGCTACACTAGCTAGATACTCTCTTTTCTAAGCCGAAGCCCAACACAGACTAATCAGTATAAAATGTATCCAACTGTTTGCCCATTTCAAAAAATCTCAAAAAATATATTTCAGCGAAAGTTCTCCTCAGCATGCTCAGAGCTTCCACAGATAAATATATACAAAAAGCTTAAGTGCTAGGTGTTTAGGCATTGAATAATAGTCTTAAGCAGACAAAAAAACCCATACACATTATATATACACACACCCCATACATACATACACACACGCACACATCCCCCCCCCCCAACAAAATATGCTAAAACTGTGAAAATTTGCATTAAAAGGGGGATAAACTGTGCTACTTCATTAATTTTCATTATCGTAGATGTATAAAAACAAATGGAAATGTAATTTTATTACACAGATTTACAAATAAAATGCTTAAATGTTTTATGTGCTACAAATCCAGGTCTTTTAAAAGTATTACGAGAATATTAAATGAGAATGAGAAATATAAAAATGGCAGAGAAAGATATTACACACCTCTTCCCCCCTCCCACTAGCAAGCACACACACATGCATGTGTGTGTTACACACATACTGCTGTCCATGCAAGAAACACATCAGCATTTTAAGAGATTTCTATGGTAGGAGCCAGGCTGTTTCCCCTATCCATCTGAAATTCCCTAATTTTGACTCCTTTTTTTCATACATTGTAAACGTAGCCTTTCAAGTGTAGCTGGTGCTTTCCTTCAACCCAAATGGTACCAGGTGCTTGTGTAGTTTGTGAAAAACGTGCACTTATTGGCTTACAAAACTATGCTGTTGGTCTGGGATGCAGAGAGTTTCCCAAGGTGAGGTGAAAAAATATAATAATGTTTATTCTATTATTAGGAATTGCATCGTAGCAGTTTTGGCAGCTGTGAACAATACATAGGAGATAGCGGTAATTTTATTTGTGAATATTTGTAAAGGTTTAATCTCTGCACTAACTCATTCCCTTACCAGATCTATGTTTAATCCCATAACCCACTGTATAATCCTGAGGGGCTGCCACTCCTATCAGAGCAGTGGTATTGCAAGGATCCCTATACTTCGTCGGTGTACTTTTCCCAAAACTTTCACAATGATTCAACCATCAGAACAGACTGAAAAAGTCAAACCTAGTGAGAGAGAGGAAAAGAGTTAAATATCACCTCCTGCTATCAAACTCCACTCCAGACTGGACACTAACATCAGGATTCTTCAAAGATGAAAAAATAGCGGAGATATGGAGTTTCCCCATACATCTTCTTGGAAGGGGAAAGGATTAGGTATGATGACGACTTCTTTACAGCTCCATCCCCGAAGTTCCCTTGCTAACCTTTGTCCCCACTATATTCAGTAGAACATGCCCATGAAGTTCTAAGTGGCATGGTCCAAAAAATATTTTCATGTCTGCCATCTTCCCTTCTAATTGCTGAAATGAATCGGTACTACCGTCCCTTTCTAAATCCAGTCATGTCTTTTAAACACCAAGAAAGAGAAGAGTCCTGAGCTAAACATAACGGTGACAAGAGCGCTGCAGACAGAAAAGACCATTAGTAAGGCCTACAAATGGGATGAGATGGCTTCCTTGTTCCACGCTCAGCCATCTCTAATTAGTCAAACACTTCCTTCTCTCATTCCTGACCCTTACTTGAGGGAGGACAAAGTTCCCCAGGGCCCACCAGCAACACTAATGGAACAAGGACCTTCATAATTACTACGAAGGTCATGCAAACATGGTGGCCCCACTACCTCCCCAACTTCAGTCATGATTCTTTTCACACACACGCACATATGAATAAAGAATGAGAGTGCACATGTCTAGAAGGTGACCTGGACAGCAACGGAGGTGGCAGGGCCTCCGGAGAAAGCCAGGGAACAGCAATGGAGAATGTGAGGGAGATGCTAGGTCTTCCTCCCGGTGGCTGAAGTTCAATCCCAGCCGTTGTCCTTGATCATGTGATTGAGTTCTATGATGTACTTTCCTTCCTTGTACTTCTGGCTACTCTCATATGCCTGCTCCTGCCAGGAAAATAAGAATGATCATTATCAGTAAAACCTCGGGGAGGGAAATATTATACCACTAGCCTGGAATGACATCTTAAGCCATGACTTTTCTAGAAGGGAAGGAGCACGGGCCTTTGGGAAGCAATAGGCTGAGTCAAAGGCCACCATCTTATGTGCATGTAGGGGAGGAATAAACTTTGGCCATCAGAAAGCAACTGCAGTAATAGGCAAGGGTAGAGCTCTGGTGATTCAACAACCACAATAATATCAGGTAAATCGAGAACCTCAGGGGTTCGTCTTGAGCACAAATCTGCATCCAGAGGGCCCCAAGCACTTACGTATTTCCAGCCCAAGGTGGTCTTGCAGTTTTCACAGTAGATATCAGCCACAGCATGCAACCCTGTAAGCAGCACTCTCTCCTCTGCTGGACCACATCCTACATTCACCCTGCAGAGACCAAGAAAGCATTCAAATGACAGTGTGGCAAGTGAGAAAGAAGGTTAAGAAGACCCTGCTGATGGGAGCAGGAGAAGCTGTGAGTGAATGAGAGAGCCTGTTGATATGAGGGGGGAGGGGGGCCCAAAAGATAGGAGAAAGCCTATTGATACATCCAGCTGTTTTCTACTACTTTTATGCAAGATTCCCTGTGCCACTCACGGTCAGAATCTGGCTTCTTGAGGTTTTAGTTTAATTTCTGTCTACATATTTCTATTTTCACTTTGTGGTCACTTATTTTTTGTTTGGTGAAGGTCTATCTGTGTTCTGCATGTGCAACCAAGGCTGGATATTCTGTTAGCATGGAATTTCTATTTCAGAATGTGTAGTAATCTGACTTGTTCAGTTTTCTTAAATCAGTTTACTGATGTTCTAAGGCCCGTTGCAATATTTATAGTGTTGCCTTTTTCTAGGTAGGGTCCTCGCTGGGTGAGCTTTGGAGGCTAGTGCTGGCATGATAGATTTGCTCTTGGTCCTGCCCCGAATGACTCTTTGTGGAGTTCTGTATTACTTCGCAATATTCCTGGGTACTGAGACAGTCTGTATTGCCATTACTAAGATTTTTAATTTTGCATGTCAGGTTTTATGAGGAAGTGTCCCACCTCTGCTTAGATTGCTGGGGAAGGATCCTGTGGATGCAGAATATATGTTTAGATTTAATACTGTATGGAGGAGCATATATACAGGGTGGCCCAAAAAAAGTGAGAACATCTCGTAAATTAAAAGCTTAAATAGTTTACTTATTTACCTTTTTTTTTAGCTATATAACGTCTTTATTTCAACAATTTACGGTCGCCATCTTTTAAAAAAAATTTTCAACTGTTTACATCTGTCTTTTTGAATTTTTAAATAAAATTATATGCTAAGAGATGTTCTCACTTTTTTTGGGCCACCCTGTATATGTGTGTGTGTGTGTGTGTGTGTGTTCAGGGCCGGAGGAGAGGACTGTGGCTTAATGTACTCCCCCCCTCCCCCTCCCCATTATCTTTAGATACTAAAGCCTGCACTGCTGCCCTCTCTGCAGTTATTTGTTGGGAGCGGGATGTGGGTAACCACAGGTGGCAAGTTTTTCCTCTTCCAAAAAGTTGGCAACCCTATTTGTTCCCCCACACTCCAAATTCTCCCCGTCAGCTAAGATTATCAAATTTTCTGCAGGCAAAATCAAACACTTATCCAAAGTGTGTGGGTGGAGGGGAAAGGAAGGGGCATCTTAATTCCAGGTTTGAGCAACAAGGCATGAGGGGGGAGGAAGAAGAGTCATTACCCTGCCCCCCATCCATCCCATGACAGCAATACAATCACTCCCAAGCAGATAAATTGACAGAAATAGAAACAGTGACGCCTTTCCCCCATTCTGGGCAAAATATTAAAAAAAGATAATGGATATAAATTCTAAAAAAATGGATATATTAAAATCATCAAATTGAAAATAACATTTTTTTCTACCTATTCTGTCCCCATTGCTGGAATTGAGGACAGGAGACTGCCAAATGGGTGGAAGTCAGGGATACAGCTCTAAAAAACAGGGACAATCCCAAAAAACTAAGGTCATCTGGTAACCATCCCAACTACCTCCAATTTGCTCTCTTTCAGCCTTCTCCCCCTCACTCCATCCCTGCTTTCTCAACCCCCACCCCCCACTCTCTCTCTATCATGCCTCCTTCACCCTCATCCCTCCAAGTCTGTTAATGCCTTTCACACTTCATGAGAAGACTGAAGCAGTGGAAGGTTGCCTCAAACACACTGAAAATCCAGTGCTGTAAGTAGAAAACGGAAAAGCTGTTTGAGGCAGCGTTGGTAGTGAGCCTCTAGAGAAGGCAGAAGTAGGACTACTGAAAGACACAAGGCCCAGGGCAGAAACTGGAGAGAGGATCCAAGCCTGCCTGAAATCTATATCTCTTACAACTTCAAACAGGATTTAGGCCCCCTGTGACAGGGAGGGGGGGGGGGCGGGCGGGCTCAGGGCAATAGCTCTGGTGGCTCCCTCCTCCCCCAGGGGTGGGTGTTCACTGGAGGAAGAGAGAGAATGAGAGAGCCAAACTTGGAGTTGAGGGCCACATATTTTACTTACCAGTTAATGTCTTCACCTCGAGTCCTGCTAGACCAGTCCAGACAAGTGGGTTGTGCTCTCCTACTGGCAAATTGGTGGAGACAAACAACCAATGAAAAGCCCAGGTTTCAATGGCATCACTCCCAAGCCTTTATTTGCCTCAGCCACCAGAGGTCCCTTCAATATTCATCCCAAAGCATATGGGAGAAACATGGCAAGCCTCACACAACCTCAATGTGGACAATAATAAATAATGAAACAGTAGAGAACTATGTACAGGAAAGCATAAACAGAAGGCTGTCAGTAGAAGAAGAACCTGCAGAGCCAAGTATAAAATCATAGCAGACCCAAGGGTACTGCAGTAGAACAGAGCAATATAGATCTAGGTGGGCCCTGGACATGTCTAAGTAGGACTCCAGGAAAGGACATAAAGTGGTAAGTAAAATGTCACCTTCCATATCGTCCTGCTAAACCATTCCAGACAAATGGGATGTACCAAAGCTACAACTCCACTGGGCAGGAAGAAGACACAGCAGCTCACAAAACCCTTGGGCCAAAGACCGTGTCTGCTCACGCATGGACATCCAAGCAGTAATGCTTGACAAAAGTGGAAAGTGACGCACATGCTGCTACCCGACAAATATCCACAGGGGCTACCGAGCTCTGTTCCGCCAACAAGGATGGTTTTGCTCAGGTAGAATAGGTGTACAGACCCTCCAGAATTGGCTGGTTCTGCAACAGATATGCTGAGGCAATGGCCTCCTTAATCCAGCGCCACAAAGTCAACTTAGCTGTTGTCTCACCCCTGTGTGAGCCGGAAAACAGCACAAAAAGATGGTTGGACTTACAAAAGGAATTCATAACCTCCAAGTATTGGAAAAGCACCCTCCGTACATCCACAAGACGAAGAGCCTTATCCTTCCCCCGGCACTGCTCCTTAGAGAAGGAGTGCAGGCAACATGAAAGGGAAAAAGCACCTTAGGCGAGAAGGAAGGCACAGGTCGAATAGAAAACAGCCTGCTTTGAAAAAGACAGATAAGGATCTTGGCAAGTCAGAACCTGCAGCTCGGAGATCTGCCTTGAGGAACAAACTGTGACCAAGATGACCCTTGAATGTCAAATCCTTTAAAAACAGCATGCTTCAATGGTTCAAAGGGCACCACCATCAGGGCCCTGCGCACCAGACCCAGATCGGGATCACAGACCAAAGGGGAGGACACAGATGCCAAAACCCCTGGAGAAAGCACGAGACGGGTGCAAGGCTAGAGACTTACCAGCCAGTAGACCTCTGACACAAGCCAGAGCTGCTACCTGAACTTTCAGGGAACTAAGGGAGAGGCCCTTTTCCAGGCTATCCTATAGAAAGGCCAGCAGAGATGGCACCTTGGCTCCCTCAGGCGCCCACTTCCAAGTGCCTACACCATTGCTCAAAAGAAGCACCAGATCCACACGTATGCTAGCTTGGTAGACCTCCTCTGGGCTCTGACAAAGTGGAGACCACCGTCAAAAAGTAACCTTTATACACATGCCGTCTCCTTTCAAGAGCCCTTCCATAAGCGAGAAGGGGACCACATCCTCCAGGATGATCGTCCCTGCCGCAATAGGCCCCGAGATGGAGGCAACCAAAGGGGAGGTGCCTGGAGTAGCCATATCAGATCTCCAAACCACACTCTCTTTGGCAATATGGCACCACTAGAACAATTATGCCCGGGTGGCGCTCTATACACTGAATCACATGCCCCACCAGGGGCAACAGAGGAATCATGTACAGCAGGTGCTGACTTGGCCAAGGCTGGGTCAGGATGTCAATGCCATCTGACCTCGTCTCCGTGTGGTGACTGAAGAAGCAATAAGCTTTGGAATTTGAGTGGGTCGTTATCATATCTATTTCTGGACAACCCCAGTGGCACACTATCAACTAAAATATCTCCTGACTCAACTCCAACTCTCCAGGATACAGAGGAAGTCCGCTTCCACATTGTCCACCCTGGCAATGTTCTGAGCTGACAAGACTAGGAGGTTCTTCTCCACCCAGGCAAACAGGGAGAGCCATCTCCAGAGCTACCCCAACACTCCTCGTGCTGCCTTGCTGTTTGACATAAGCCACTACTGTGGCATTGTACGAAAACACTCGAACCATCCAGCTTTTGACAAGGTGCTAGAAACACAGAAGAGCCAACCTGATGGCCTTTGCCTAGAGGCTTTTAATGGACCACACCACTTCCCTGTGGTTCTAACAGCCTTGGGCCATTAAGGCTTGGCAATGGCCCCCAGCCTGAGAGACTGGCATCTGATGTCAGGAGGATCAAGGAGAAATCGTCCAGCAGCATGCCCTTCCTCATATGACAGGGCTGCTGCCACCATTGCAGGCTGGACTTCATTATAAATGGGAGTGGGAGCCTGCACTCGAACTCCTGAGAACTCAGGGACCATCAAGTCAGCAATGACCACTGGAGTCATCACATGTGAACACGCGCCCATGGCACCATCTCTATGGTCATCGTCATCAATCCTATCAGCAGAAGATAATCCCAGACTCTGGGAGCCTGCTGCGGACAGAACAGCGCCAGGCAATCCAACAGTCTTTTGACTTTCTCCTCTGGCAGGAAAGTTCTGCCCACTTGAGTCTGAAATGCCTTCCCAGTCCCTGGAGTTTCGGGGAGCACAACAGTTAGCTCTTTCAATGACTGATCACCCAGCCGAGGCTTTCCAAAAAGGACACCACTTGGTAAGTCACCCGAGACACTTCTGAAAGGGAACGGCCCCGAATGAACCAGTTGCCCAGATAAGGATGGATACAGATCCCTTGACGCCGCAGCTCCACTGCCACTACCATAATGACCTTGCAGGGGAGAGTGGCAAACTGATAGTCAGAGACAAACACAGCAAAATGCAGGTATTTCTGCTGATCTACCCAGATTGGGATGTGAAAGTACACCTTGGCCAGATCCAGAGAAGCCAACAACTCCCCTCGGCACACCATTTGAATTACGAAGTGAAAGGCTTCCATCTGGAAGCGCAGGACACCCATGTGCTCATTGTCCCCCCTGAGGTACAAAATGGGCTGGAAGGAACAGTTCTTTTTTTGGCACCACAAAATAGATGAACCATCTGCCCTTGCCTCGTTCGTCTGGGGGAATGGACACTACGGCTCTTAGAAGTGGCAACTTGCGTAAGGTGGACCGCACCACAGAACTTTTGATTGCAGACACACAAGGGGAAATGACGAAGGCATCTGGAATCAGCTTCTTGAATTCCAGAACATAGCTGAACTGAAAAGATTTCTAGTACCCAGCGATCCTCGGTGACCCGGGCCCATTCCTGAAAGAAAAGGCGATGCCTGCCTCCAACCGGAGGAACAGGGGAATGGGACCCCAAACCTTCATTACGCAGTCCGGGTAGGTCCACCTCTGGAGGGGACCGAGTTCTTGAGCCCCACGAATGGACTGAGAGCGAGCTCGAAGTCCAGAGGCAGAGGATAAGGGCCTTCCAGGTCAGTAATGATGAAAATCCAGAGGTCACCGGCAGTCCCACCAGCATGCCCATGGTGGACCGGCAGAGGCTGACAAGAAAGGGGCTAGGGAAGAACCCACGCTGGAAGCACTTTGGCAGGACGTGCGTTAGGACAACAAGATCATCAGGCACACAAAAGGTAAAAAAGTTATTAATGAATGCAGAAAATGGCAGGAAACCGCCACACCACACCAATGGTCAACAGCGGTCCACATCAAATTTCATCCTAGGAAGACGGAATCGGGAGCCCCCAAAAGGGACAGCGATGATATCAAACCTTGGTACTCATGCCCTGAGAGCCCCAGGCCGAAAACCTGTGCCGGGCTCAGCTGTACTCCTCAGGAACTGTTTCTCTGGCTTGGCAACACTGCATTTAAGGTGGCTAGCAGGCAGATCCTCTAAGAGACTTCTGCAGTCTTTGGGAGAGAGCGGTTTGAGAGGGGGAACAGCGGAGGAGGGAGGGGGTCATTAAGGTTGTGCGAGGCAGTTGTACTCTTTTACAGAGCCTTTCATATCCTTCCACTTTCTGGCTGCTCAACAGGCTCTTATCCAGGATAGGAGTGCAGAGCTGAATCACTTTTCTCTCCTCCTATGGCTACTGAAAAGACCGCAGTCTAGTGCAGCCTCCCACGTCGCGCTCTAGTAAGAGATCAACCCGCAGACTGTTGTTCACAAGCATTTTAAAGCAATCTTTTCCTCTCTAATCCTCATAATTTTTTTCAGAGAGGAGAAAATCCATCCACCATCTGCTGGAAACAAAGAAATATTGAAGAGACCTCTGGTGGCTCAGGCAGATAGAGGCATGGGAGTGATGTCATTGAAACCTGGGCTTTTCATTGGTCTTTGTCTCTGCCAATCTGCTGGTAGGGGAACACAACCCACTTGTCTGGAGTCTGGACTAGCAGGATGATATGGAAGAGAAGGTTACCAGATGCCCCTGATTTTCAGGGTTTATCCCCGATTTTAGGGCTGTGCCCCCAATTCCCACCTGTTTGGTAACCTCCTGTCCCCAATTCCAGCAATGGGGGCAGAGGGGGTAGAAAGACATTTTATTTTCAATTTACTGATTTGAATATGTCACTTTTTAGAATTTACATCCATATATTTTGTACAGTATGGTAGAAATGCATCACCATTTCTATTTCTCTGTTGATATGGCTGCTTGGAAGCGATACTATTGTCATGGGATGGATGGGGAGTAAGGTTGCCAACTGGCTCCAGATGCGCCCGACAGGCTTGATCCAGTCCTGGGTTTACCCTATTGCATGCAGGGACATGTAGTCTTGCTTTTCTTATGGAGTGCAATAGGGAATTCAGAACTACATCTCCATGCATGCAATGGGGTAAACCCAGGACTGGATCAAGCCTGTCGGGCGCATCTGGAGCCAGTTGGCAACCCTAATGGGGAGTGCAGGACAGGATAATGACTCTTCTTCCCTCCTCCATGGCTTGTTCAAATTTGAAACCAAGATGTCCCTTCTCCCCCAAACACACTTCAGATAAGTGTCTCAGATTTGCCTGCAAAACACTTGGTAATCTTAAATGAAGAACACTCAGGGCCGGCCCTAGAGTTGGTTCAAGGTGTTGGTAACTTAAGCAAACCTTAAGCCTTATGCCACCCCCCCCCCAAATGTCAAATTATTGTTTAGTTTTGAATGCCCAGTCCCCACCCCTCCTCCAGGCGACTGCCTAGTTTACCTAATGGTTGGGCCAGCCCTGTGAACACGGACTTAATGTATTGTTTTGGCAATACCTAAAGTGTCATACCAATAAAGTTTTTTGAAACTGTAAACAAGAGACAGATAGGAAGGGGTGAAGAATTCAGGGAGTGTGGCAGTCTGTTAATCAGAGCTGCTGCTCCCTCCCTGTCTCACATACTTTCAGTTCCTGCCTCACCAGTCACCACTCCTAATATATTTGGCTTATAAATGAAACACATATACAAAGTTCAGTCCTGAGGCCTGCCAATGACATCCAGATATACAGTCATGTCGAAAGCAGCCTGCTGTAAGACCTAAGCCAGAAGAGGAGATTACAGAGAGAAAGAAAAAGCAGACTTCATGATGCAAATTGCTCTGTACAACATGAGCTCTGTGAAGAAAGCTGAATTTAAAACAAATATTACAAGACAGTATGATCTACTCACACTGAGTTGAAGAGGTAGGCCCTTCCCTGACTTCCTTGGAAAGACTGGAAATTGCCAAAAAGATAAAAGATCATTTACAAACTGTTCTGAGACTTAAGCTAGCATGCTAGATAACCTTTTGGCCAAGGCTGAAGCCTTGCTGAGTCGGGGGGGGGGGGGGGGGGTTTTTCCTCCTACCCAACCCTATCAGGGATATAACAACCACTGCAAAGCAGGAGGAATAAGTCTTATACTAAACACACCTGGGTGAGGTATAACCTTCCAGGAACCAGCCAGGTCAGTCCAGTAAGTTGGTGGTGACCTGGCACCATCTACAATACACAAATGATCTGTACTGCTTGATATACAAGTACAAATTGTTTGAGTTAAAATAAAACCCAAGGTCAGTTATACTGAATACAAGCAACTGCTTACGTTTTCATCTCAACATACAAATACTTCTAGTAAACTGTCAGACACAAGTTATTTAACTGATTTCATGCTGCTTTAATGACTGCAGCGGTTTTATGACCTGCTATCTGATTTATGCTGAAATGATTTAAATTTATTAAATATATAGAATTGTTTTTAAGTGATTTAACTGATGACACAAACTGATTATTTTTCAGATGCTGTCTCCATCAATATTTAAATTGCCAAATGCCCAGCCCTTTCTCATCAAAGCAGGTGGTGAAGGAATGTGGCTTGTACTTCCATTTTAGATACATTTTATTAAATAATTAAAATTATGAATGTACATGAAAGCAGGACCTGATTTAAGATGTTGGTGCTCATCGGCAGAATTGGATAAACTGGAGGTTAAGAATGTTTTGAATGTCACGACAGAGCCCCCTTTGAAGCACACTGCCCTATATCACGGGGACCAGCGCCATAGCTAACCCCGTACAAGTGGTGCAGCTGCACAGGGTGCATTTAGGGTTGTCAACCGCTGGCCTTGGCTCCCCTCCCCCCCCCATGTTGCTTGCATGTGCTTCGCTGCTTCTTTTCCTGTTCCCTTGGCAGTGGCGATAGTTCATTTTTTAAATTGGAGGTCCATGCTGCTAAGTAGCTAAAAGAAAAACCCACACAAGTCTTTCTGACTCCGCGCTTGCATGGCCGGTCTGATCCCACCCTCCTCTGACATGATCAGACCAGCCATGCAAGCGCGGAGTCAGAAAGACACATTTTTTTAAAAGTGGAGGTATGTTTCGCTGCTGCCACCGCTGCGGGTACAGGAAAAGCTGCGACAGGGTGGGCAGCGCGAGGGGAAGCTGGCTGGACATGAAAAGGTGTGGGGTAAGATGAGAAAATGCTGGGCATGGGAAAAATGACAAACATGTCGGGGGAGGGAGGGGGGCGGTGCCAGGTTTGCAGTGCACAGGGCACATTTAAAGGTCTGGTACAGACCTGGGAGGGACAAGCACCTGTATAGTCCTGGATATCAAGCAACTCTCTAGAACATGGGTTCTAAACTCAATCCTCAGGACACACCTAGCCAGTCAGGTTTTCAGGATAACCGCAATGAATATGCAAGAGAGAGATTTGCATGCAATGGAGGCAGTGCATGCAAATCTCACTCATGCATATTCATTGCGGTTATCCTGAAAACCTGACTGGCTAGGTGTGTCCTGAGGACTGGGTTGAGAACTACTGCTGTAGAGCATCAAATATGGAAGCTGATAATGTTGCCTTTGCCTAAACCCAGGCCGTCATAAGAGATGATTGAGTGAACAGTCACCAGGGCTGAAGCCTTGACAATTAGCACTACTGTGCTAATTCCCACAGCCTAAATTTTGGTGGCTCTGGGGATTACAACAAAATGTTGCATGATAGGACAAGGAAATAGGCCTGGGTGTTGGTTTAAGAGTATTAACCTTCTTAGAATCAAAGCTGAACAGAAGGCTCAAGATGGCCTACCAGCTGGTGGTGCTGGACGGCACTTTTACTGGTTTCTGAGCCTTGTTGGGATAGATATGCAGCATGGTGGCGAGAAGGGGTGGGGGAGTTGCTGTTGAGTATATAAATTCTCAAATGCAACCCATCTACCCAAAGCAGAAGGATCTCGACTGAGCAAACCGGAGGAGCTAATTTGGTCTTTATTTGCAATAATTGTTCCAGTTACATAGTAACAAACTACAAGTGTCTGGACTGAGGGTCAAAGATCATAAGATTCTGTGCTCTGCATAAATAACCCTGCCCACACATTTTCTGTGTCCTTAATCCCTATTTAAGGTCTACTCACTTTTTCAGTTTTGAAGGAAACGAAACAGAGGAGAACCCTTGCTGCTTAATGCATTACACATATCAGCATCATGTCTGTATGGTATTCTGGTGACAATGATACATGTAACACATGAATACAGCACAGGCAGGTGGTAAGAACAATGTGAAATCCAATGGAGAGAGAGGACAGTTCTGATGATGATCAGCACAGCGACACCCCCAATTTACTTAATAAAATAAACAGTAGGTGCATCCAAATCAGAAAGTGCTTTCAAGTAAACTTTAACACCACTAAAATAAAGTGATTCATTTTAGGAGTGATATATAAATCACAACGAGCAAACTGCAGTCTTAATGAATGTGTTGAAAAATTGCTGAGGTATAAAGCCAGCCTGTAAAATAAAAACACCAGCACTTCCTGGTCCCTGCTTGTCTCCACTTCCCTCTGCGCTCTCTTCTTTTTATCGGTGGTTTAACGATTAACAGACACAGTCTGGAAACAGTCCTTGGGAGCTGTTGGTGGCAGGTATACATTGCTGAGCCAGAGAAAGCTGGCATGGGCTCACCTTCTCTTTCACCAATTCTGCAGGGGACAGACTGCAGCAAGGAACCACTGACCCTTCTTAAAAACTTCCCTCCCTTCCTCAGCCCTGTTTCACTCCCACCTCTTGGCTTGGATTCAGCCTTACAAAGAATGTTTCTATTAAAAGTTCACCCATGGGCAGATGCAAAGTCCGGCTAGTGTTTTCTTGCTTTCAAGGCTGTCTTTAGACCACAGCAGGACCTGGTGGTGTAATGAAACGTGGGCTTTTCATAGGTCCTCTGCTGACAACCCGCCACCACCTTGCTTTGCTTTCCCAACAGCAGGCTTATAAAGAGGAAGAGGGAAATGAATTTAGCTCACACCTTTTCTCAGGAATACAAGACAAGTTGCATTCAGATACAGTAGTCCCAGCAGCTTCCTACACTTTGAGACGCATCGGGTGTAGGAAAGTTGTGAGGCCATGCTCCTGACCCAACTCCCTCCTGTTGCTGCTAGCCAATATTCCAGTGTGAAAGTTGGACATGATGTGGTCATACCCTACATGCATACAGATGCACCTTTTGTACCTAGGTAAAGATGGCCCTGCCTGATCTAGGCGCAGCAGATAGTTAGCTGTGAGGACATCAGCCACTATTAGGACAGGAATTGTGTGAGCATCTATTATTAGAACACATCCTGAGCTTTGAATGCCATTGTCACACTATAGGAACAAGAAAGAAAATCCTGTTTGGGGCACTATATTTGACAAAAGGCTGTCCAGGCACTGGGAGCATTTGAGGTCTATTCCCCCCTGGTAGCATTAATGTTGGGTTACCTTGGATATAAGGTCATCATGGTTAGCCAAGTGTGCCCTGCAGTGCACACAGCTGTATCGCCGGCTGCAGTTGTCCAGATATGCCTGGAAGGTCTTCGGTTTTGTGAGTCTCACCATCACTGACGGAATCAGGGGAGAACTTTCAATGGAAGAGGAGAGACTGTGGCGCCTGACCTCCTGCGGTCCTAGTATAAAAGCTAGAGCAGGCCTGAAATTGAAAAGGGGTAGAGAAAGAGAAAGGTCAACTGCAATGCCCCCATGGCAGGGAGCTATCATGTCACACACAGGACAACACAAAATAAAAATCAAGGGGGGCTTTTTTGTGCACCTCAGTGCTAATGCCAGTGTCCGTCTCCTTTTCATCCTTCTGTCAGTCTGCGACTTCACTGTCCATAGCCCTTGAATGTATGTAATGCTCAATCGGGGCTATACCCCCTAGCTCCTTTCCCCTCAAACAGTTATGGGGGAGAAAGAGATAACAGAGAACCCTGCAGTCTTGAGACAGAGGTAGCCACACAGTTCCAGGGAAGGGTAAGAATCTTGCTTATAGAGTATAAATACTGGATTATATAGATCCCAACATAAGCAGTTAAAGGCTCACTGGCCCCCTTTCTCTGCTGCTACCATCAGTTTTTAGAAAAGAGCGTGACTGAGCTAAGGAGGCAGATACAGATGGACTGGGGTGTTACAGACCAAAATGTTAAAGAAAGTTTTGGGAGGGGGAGAGAGGGGGCATGGTGCAACAGAGTGTTACAAATGAAAAGATAGAGGCGGCCTAGGGGTGCCTAGGTGCTTACTGATGAATTAGAAGGGAGACTCTTTGTGCGCCAGAAGACAGAATCCAGGAGTGAAGTTTGGGTTGTGCTCAGGTTGAAACATCAGAATCCCTGTGTTTCTCCTTTTGTAAACAATTCCCTCCCCCACGATCCTGGAGCTTGGGCACATGATAGGAAAGAGTGGAGCTTTGCCACTTAGCGCAGGGCCTACCCTCCTGCCATCCCTCTGGCGCAGAAAATGCTCATGTGTGCTCAGATTAAGATGTGTGTTTGTTTATATCTGTATACAAGACTATTTTATCCTCTTCATAATAAACTAAAGGTCTGTCCCCTCTCCTCACAAATGAAGTAATTCTGGGTGGACAGTGGAGGCTCCTACTTTAAGTACTTGGGTTCAGAGACTGCTGACTGCTGTTGTATCTGTAGAATCTCCCCACTTATCCTCTGCCATGTTAAGCCAGACCCCTACCCTCTCTGTGCTCTGTATTTAACAGGTGAAGTTGTTTGAGTCAGAGACACACACTCAGTCTGTCACACCTTTATGCATCTGGGTGCACCATTCTCTTAACACATTTGTTGGGTCTTTGTTCATCTGTTTCAGGAAGATCAGAGTCTCCATGGGTAAATATTTACACACAGAAGCACACAAAGCTTTATATAAACACACAAGAAGTACAGTCTTCGCTTTACTTATAACACTAATAGAAAAATATATACAGTATCTAGACACCCGATACAGCTTTGCAAATAAAGTGCCCCCCCCCCCCCCTGCATTATCCAAAGTCACACAAAAACACAGCAATATTTGGGAAGCCTTTCATTACTGTAAGAACATATTATAGCTATGTTTTCCGAGCTCCCCGTCTTGTAAAAAAAAAGCTACATTCTAAACAGATAAACCAATGGAAGAAAAAGACACCCCCCCTTAGCCTTTTTCCAAATCAAACCCAAGAGCCAAATTTGTAAAGCACTGCTATACACCTTCTAGCACTCTATTTTATTATTATTGACAAAAATCGTCTCAGACAGGCAGAGGTCGATGTCAGGGCATGTTGCGTCCAGAACAAGGAAGAACCCCACAGCAAGCGATAGAGCAACGGAAAGCCACAGTCAGCTTGAAACTTCCTTGTTTTGAAAAACAAAGGAAGTGAAATATCAACCACATTAAACTTAAAAGCGGAAGGACAAAATGGTGTATTTTTTTTTTAAATTATAAAAACAGCCCCAGCTGGAGGATGGAGCATCCTGCTGCGTTTGGCTGCAACAAAGACAGCTTTGCCCCCTCCCTTCTATATTTTAGAAACAACAGCTTTTCGCAATTAAACACAGCAATCCTTCCATCAGCCTTTTTAATATATGTTTTAATCCTATTTCTAACGTTTGCTTCTTTAGAGATGAATCGTCCCCCCACCAACATGATAATACTATGGGCTTTTGCAACAGGGGGATTTCAGAACAAAACAGGAAAAGACATGAAAGCAAAGCAAGGCGATCCACTGAACCGGACGGCAGACGCACGCACGCTTTATTTCAATTACAGAAAGTCTCGGGCTTTTGCTAAAATGCACTGCCGTGGGTTTTTTTTGTCTATTGACTATTTTGCCTCGGCTGCAAGAGGAGAAACTCACCTGGGAGGGCTGTAGGTGTCTGATCTGAGGATTATTTCTAGATTTGGTCACGTCTATTGCCTTTTGCAAGATTTTCCTTTAGCAAAGCAGCAGTGACGCCATCAGCTGTTTCTCAGCTCCTTGTTGACACAGAAAAACCTTCCCCACTGCCCTCGTTTCACAACATCAACAAGGCCTGGTCCAATCAGCAACTGGTATGAAAATGAAGCTGCCTGGCTCAGAAGCCGATTGGCTGACTTCAAAGCGCTTTGGCGAGGGCCCTGAAAGAGAATTGTTGCTGGCCTCTGCAATGTAGAATCTGGAAGGAACTATTCTGGAGAAATGCTTATTAGGTTAAAAAAAAGTACCCTCGTTGTACACATGACCGCAAAGGGATTTCATTTTCCGAGAAGAGCAATCTTTAGGCTTTTTTTTTTTCTCGGGTCTCTCTCTGGTGGATTGCTATTGGTTTCGATTTGGTTAATGTCAAAGCACAGGCTCTGAGCTATATGCGGAGAAATTGAACCCTCCCATTTTTCTAGATGCATGCATTCCACTTTGCCGGGAAAAAATATTTTCCAACGCGGCAAACATCTATATCAGCACATACAATTCAATATTCATCATGTGGCCTTTTGGCTAAAATTGAAAACCTAGTAATATAGGGGGTCGACATGCTAGCTAGTCCAACTGAGAACATTTTTGGTGTATAATTGTTATTAGGGAGAGATTAAACTTCCCGAAAAAGTAAAGAAAAAAATCTGTTATTTATTTCCAATCTAAGGGCATGTCAGAAAGAAATTATCCATAAGGGGAAGAGATATACAGCCAAGTAAATGCATGTAAATCACTCATGGATATATTCACACCCCACATATAGCTAGCTACCCACACATACACACAGACATATTTACACATATACAGGGTGGCTCAAAAAAAGTGAGAACATCTCGTAAATTAAAAGCTTAAATAGTTTACTTATTTAAATTTTTTAGCTATATAACGTCTTTATTTTGACAGTTTCAGGTCGCCATCTTTTTTTTTAAATTTGTCAATCGTCTACATTTGTCTTTTTGAATTTTTAAATAACTTATATGCTACGAGATGTTCTCACTTTTTTGGGCCACCATGTACGTGTACATAGACATGCCAAAACCAAAAAGTCCAACAAAGGAAGCACGACACCACGTGCAAATAGACCACCCAGTAAGAAACGTGGATTGCAATGAAGGAACATATAAAATATAACCTTTATTCAAAATTATTGTTATTCCTCTTCAGCCACTGACCCGACACAGGCCGTGTTTCGTAAAAGCCTTCTTCAGGGGCTTGAATGGCTAAAATGTATCATATAAAACAAGTCATATCATACATATAAAATTAATATAGACACAAATGTTGAAAGAACAAAGCAAACATATAAAAACTAAACACATTAAAACCATTAAACATCAAAGAATCTATAAATAAGATAAAACATGACATATATAAATGTACAGCAAAAATCGGAGCCTAATGATTATGTAAATATATCACATATAAATGTAAATTCGTTACAACGTAAAATATAATAAATAAATACATAATGTAATAACGACTAAAAACTAATAAACCAATAAATAAATATATGTGAACATATACATAAAACCATCATCTACAAACAAGAATATTCATGTATAAGATAATAAATAAACAAAATACTAAAAAAATACACAACTAAATATGTATAATCAATAAAAGATGAGTGTAATAAATAAAAAATAAAAAATGTCATAAAACACTCAAAGGATGTGATAAACAAACGATAAAAACGTACCTGTTTCTTATGTAACTTATTAATTAATTGTCACTTGAAATATCATAAAAGATGATAAACCTAAGGGAAATAACAACGGAACTTTAAAAAGAGGCATTCAGTAAAAGACAAAACATCCTTTGAGTGTTTTATGACATTTTTTTATTTTTTATTATTTATTTTTTATTTATTACACTCATCTTTTATTGATTATACATATTTAGTTGTATCAATCATGCAAGTGCTGAATAGCGACACAGTACCATGTGTCGAATCTGAGAATCTCACGATCCTACCTCAGGCTCATTTCCCGGCGGATCGTGGGATTCTCAGATCTGAAACATGGTACTGTGTTGCTATTCTTCGCTTGCATTATTGATCTGAGGACTGTTTTCGTGAGATAAGCCAAACATATGCATGCCTCACGGTGGGAGGTGCAACACATGTCTCACACGTCACACTGTGTCTCACCCACAGGCACTCATCAGGTGCTGCTGGCCATTCGTGAAGAGATCAGCCAGCTGCGTGGTACAGCAGAGGCTATGGTAGCGGAGATAGCGTGGGTGGCTGATGCCCTGGAAGCCATGGCGGGTCATCGCCAGCACCAAACCAAAAAGAAGAGCACCTACTTGCAAGAACCTCCAAAAGACACACAGAGCAAGAGGTATGGTGGTCACATGCACTTTATTAACAAATTACCCCAACGCGTTTCGGCAACGCCTTTATCAGGGGGCTAAGAACTGCAAACAACAAACAAATAATTAAATAAATAAAACCATCACCATAAGCAAAACATTTAAATTACATGCAAATGAATAAAAATAATTGAATAAAAACAAATAAAAAATATATAATATATAATGACCATACACAAAGATTGTATAAAAATCTTTTTAACAAACATAAAAGAAGGACATATTAATATCCAAAAAGACATTACATTATAAAAGTATGTGGAACATACATTACTAAATACCATCTGAGTGATGAAGCGCACGGAAAAAACACTACTGCAGAACTGAATCAATATTATGGAAGTTGAGCTAAAAATAATGAAAATATAAGCATGACAATTAATATCATATTTACATACAAAAAGAAATAAATGGAAAACCCAGACCAACGGGTAAATAACCAAAAGACAGAATACTTACAAAATATATATATGTGTATATATGTACTCTGTAGTTGGATGAATGACGATGAACCCCTGATTTATAAAGTGTAAATACTAATCTCATAAATACACAAAAAGAATGTGTTTACGGCCACTAATAGTCAAAAAAGAGAAACAAAGTTAAACTAAGAGCAGTCAAACATATCTAATCTTTAAAATAGTATAGAAATAACAATAATGCCTTTAAAAAATATAATACCATTAAAAATAGCGACCAGCTATAAAAATCCATAATGAAATCAAACTTATACCGAGATTGAACCAAAAAGGATGTGAAAAAAAGGGGGGACAAAATATAAAAAAATAATAATAAATACGTTGGTGTGCAGGCATATAGCATAGAGACTCTCAAGAAACACGGCAAGTTCAGCGTCTCATTTTGAAAGCATCGTGAATGCGGTGTCATAAATTGCGATGTCAAACATAAAAGCATGCATACCAAATAAAAAATTGTAAACACAAAGTTTTGTAATGGTCCTATTAAAAAAGGAAACTGTGGACGTTATTGTCCCATCTGAATTGAGATCAGCCAGCTGCGTGGTACAGCAGAGGCTATGGTAGCGGGGATAGCGTGGGTGGCCGATGCCCTGGAGGCCATGGCGGGTCATTGCCAGCAGCCAGCACCAGGCCCAGAGGCAGCACCAGCAGCACTGGCACAAAGGGGTGGGTGGGGCCGTGGTCGTCATGGATGTGGGCGGCCACGCAGGTCTTGAGTGTGGGGAATATCTGTGACAATAAATACAGCTAAACTTGTTTCTACCTATGTGCACGTGTCCAGTGTTTGTCACTGTGCTTCCATGAACACCCTGTCCCCCATGTGGTCACCCTGGTCACATGTGCCATCCCATTTCCCTGAGGGGTGGGGGGTCTGCACTACCACCAATCAGCACACGTAGGGTCTGCCATGCCCTGTGTGCCATGCACCATGCCATGTGTGCACACTTATATCTATGCGTGGGGGTATACCCTACCTCCCCGTCTACCTGCAATATGTGTATGTTGGTTCATTTACGTTGTGAGGATTTGCCACTCACTCACACCGCATATCCTCCCCATTATTCTATCTACATGTGTGACCATTCTCTCTGACCCACCCCAAGGTCCACGTGGCATAATAGCCGCAGATGCTTAGGGAACACACAGGGCAGCCAAAGGTACCTAGCTACAGTGAGTTGTTTAGTCTCCTCCAGCACTTGTTGAGAGCCGCTGCTTCTCCTCCAGACCACCATCCACCTGTCTGAGCTTCACAAGCTACCACCCTATCCTGTTCATGGTTACGGCAGGCTGTCCTATCCTTCCTGCCTCATACCTACTGCTAGCCTTTCCCTTCATCATCCTCCGATTACGTTGCATCAGATATGCGGCCTGCACATCAGCGCCACCATGCATGTGACCATGGCTGCTGGATAGCTCAGCACATGGGTACATCACAGGGGCACCAGAGGACACAGACACCTGCACACATGGCCATCCCCCACATCTGATGGTGGAAATGGTCCATGTATGTTACCTATGTTTACCACACATACACACGGTGACATGCGCACATGTCTCATGCTCACGTCAACAGCCTGTCTGTAAGGGAGATACATGACCATTGTGATGTATTACCAAAAATATATTCACGCTCTTCACACAATGTGGCCTATTTACATATACATATATCTCCCAGCCCGGGATAGAGCAGCTGGGGCTGCAACTGATCGGCCCCAGGGTTCCCACCGCCACCGCTCAGCTGCCCAATCGGGGCAGAGGACTCTTCTCTTAAAAGAGGCACCATCCGGTGCTGAAGGCCTCTTTCGCCGCCCTCCCAGCCCGCGGCAGCTCTCCCAGTCCAGGATCGAGCAGCCGGGGCTGCAACTGACCGGCCCCAGCGTTCCTGCCGCCACCGCTCATCTGCCCAATCGGGGCAGAGGGCTCCTCTCTTAAAAGAGGCGCCATCCGGCGCTGAAGGCCTCTTTTGCCGCCCTCCCAGCCCGCGGCAGCTCTCCCAGCCCGGGATCGAGCAGCCGGGGCTGCAACTGACCGGCCCCAGCGTTCCCACCGCCACCGCTTGGCTGCCCAATCGGGGCAGAGTACTCCTCACTTAAAAGAGGCGCCATCCAGCGCGCCCGTGCCTGACGGGCCCGCGCCTGAGGGCCTCGCCAGAGGGCCCTTTGGCGTGGCCCTTAGGCGGAGGCCACAGGTAGAGACCACAATCCATCAAGCCAACAAAGAATCATTATGAAACGGAGCCGTTAACCCTTGACAAGAAAACGCAAGTAAAACCAACCTACCCGGCCCAAAAGCCTTAAACACTAAGACATAGCGAACAGACTTAACACTAGAAAATGACCTGCGTTGAAGCACCATCTAACAATACCAGATATATGTCTGTTACTAAGTTACTAAGTTAACACAAGCCATCTGCTGATAGCCTGATTCTCATAGTTACTGCCTGAAGGGCATATCTTACTGTTTACCATTGATACCTGAAATAACTGCTTTGAAATTGCGTAGCTTGCCTTGAAATTGCCTAGCTTGCCTTGAAATATGTAACTTGCCATTTTCCTTTGTTACCTACACCTGATACCTGAACATCACAAGCCAACCATCCTTACCGCCGGGGATGCCCAATCTGTCCAGCTGTTCACCGCAGTATAGTCTTACAGAGCCACCTGTAGGTCTACGGAGCCACCTGTAGGGCTACCAACCCATGGCAACAGCATAACATACTTGAGTCTGAAACAACCTAACCCACCAGCATAGCAACCACCATCCAGTCCAGACTCAAACTACACGCACAATATGGCTCTATCAAGCATTGTCACAGTGGCCCTATACCTCCTCTCTATAGGCCTAAGCAGTGTTACAGACCTGCCTACTAGTCACAATCATATACCAATTCTCCAGAATTACAGGAGGAGATGGGCAAATGCCCCCTTCCACAATTCAGGGGAAGCTACCCGCACTCTCCACCACCATCTTTTACACATTGCACTACAACACAATAAGAAAACAAAACATGAGGCAAACCCCCTCCCCCAACCCCTGAGATGTGCTCTCATAAATGCCCGATCTATATGCAAGAAATGGCCAGTCATCTCCGACATGATACTACTCCATGACCTCGACATACTCTTGGTCACAGAGACTTGGCTTTCCAGTGACGATAATGTCCTCATCAACCAGCTCCTTCCCGCCAAATTTTCAATTCATACATGCCATAGAAACGGTAAGAGAGGGGGAGGAGTACTCGCCATCACCAAATCGGACCTTCAGTTCCTCCCGAGAAACGCAACCAGCACATCACTTCTTGATACAATCATGATAGCAAACAAGAACTGCGCTATCAACCTCCTATACAGGGCCCCATCAGCAGACCCAGATGTTCTCTCAGCAATAATCGACCTTGCATCCAATACTCAAAACCCATGCACACCGAGCTGGATTCTAGGAGACTTCAATTTACCTTCCCTGCAAGATTCCCTCGCATCAGCTTTTCTCGAAGCCCTTAAGGATTTAGGATATAGACAACTGATCAATGAACCTACCCATGTAAAAGAAGGCATCCTGGATCTGATATTTGCTCCTCAGGCAACCCTCAACTCACCCAATACCCCTGAGCTATCAATTACCGCAGTTCCCTGGTCTGACCACAAGCTGATCATATTCCAAATTCCCCTGCCCAGCTGCAATCAGAAGGAAGCCAGAACAATCAGCTGCTACTCCAAGGCACCACCACGAAGATTTCAGGCTTTCAACAAGGACCTGATACTGAGCACAGCACACCCATTACTCACCTCGACAGCACACTGCGGCGCTCCTGCCCGGCCTTGGGGCTAAAGACAGGAGCGGCGGTCTGATGCTTCGTGAGGAAGGAGAGTAACCTGTATCCAGGGGATGCTGGGTATTGTAGTTCCTGCTCCTCTCGCTCCGAAATAAAGAGTTGTAGTTATGGGGTTTCCAGTATTTTTATTATAGTAAAGGATATTGTTCCATCACATGGCAAATAAATGCAAACAAAATAGGTGCTTCAAATGCTAACAGGAAAACTTAGGATAAAGGCAACTTAAAGTATAATTGCTGCTTTTCACTTCTAAGCAAATTACTCACTTTGCCCCAAGAGGTCAGTTAGATTCACTGCAGCCTCTTTCAGCCACTGTTACCTTCACAGTGCTGGGGAAAATCAGGTGCACATAATTAGAGCTTTCTCAGCAAGGCAATACAACAGCTCCGTAGCATTCAATTCACATACGGTAAAAAGCAGTTTCCTTCAGCTTGGCATCTCTACACAGCAGACCGTGCAATCCATGCTCTCACAATCTGGTAAGTCTGTATTATCTTGTGTTAATTCTTCAAGATGTATGGAATTACTGGCTTCTGGTAACACTGGCTGTCTTCTAGCTTGCAACTCTAAAAACTGCTTAAAACTCTGTAGGAGCAATTCAGCCTGCTGTTTGGGAGATAGGGAATTGCTATCAGCTATACAACTTCCCTCTGGCTTAAGGCTGTTTATTTTCTATTCTCTTAGATTAATTGTATCAGAGTAACTGCTAGTCTCTTTTGCTAATGTTTCACATACAGGAGAGTTAGCTTTACATTCAGCCTGGAAACTTTGTGGCAATTCACTTACTTGTTGCCAAGCCTTTCTGACTTCAGATGGCTCCAACGTTCTCCAGCTGTTAGAATGTTTGTTGCTCTCTGGCTCAAACGGTACTTCACAGAATGATTGTTTTCTTTCTTGTGCCTGCCTTGAAGGCTTCCTTTCCCAGGGCTGTGCCTTCCAACGGTTGTCTATTTCAGGGCTAGGTCCTCTCTGCTTGGGACTTCTACTCACTGCCTCTGAATAGAACTTTGCAGGTCTCCTTCCAATGCCAGGTTCCCAAGTATCAGCATACTGTTTTCTGGACTTCCAATCATTCTTCCTCTTCTCCTTTTTTCTCTTCTCTATCTGACTAGCAAAGCCATGCTCTGGTTTAAAACCACGTTCTCTCCTGGACACGCCCCTTCCCAGGACAGGGTGTGCCCAATCAGGACTGCAGGACTCCTCCCCTGGGCTGGTCTCCATGCTCAGCTCTGTGGAATAGAGTCTCTCTTTCTTCCTTGGTTTCTCAAATAGGCATAAATCCTGCTGAACCTCAGGATTTTCATCCGTCTTCATAGGCTCAGGAGGGCGCTGTTCACCACAACACGATCCTGAGGTTCTGGTCTCTGAATGGAATAAAACCCTCAGCTCAATTGCACTACGTCCGCCATCTAACAAACCTCCAGGGAAGCGAGCATCTGCAACCTGGTATTCCGCTGAGCTGAAATCCTCTCGCACCCTCCTAAGGAAGCTGGAGAGACGCTGGCGCCGTTCACACTCGGCAGACGATCAAAGAGCGTACAACGCCCACCTGGCAGCACACCGCGAAGCGGTAATGGCGAACATGAGACGATTCCACACGGACATGTTAAAAAGATCCTTGAACAAACCACATGACCTGTTTGCTCTCGTCAAGGACCTAACAAAGGAGTCAGCCTCAGAGCAAACAATCGAGATCCACCCTCAAGAATTTGCGGACTACTTGCAATCCAAGCTATGCCGGACCAACAATGTCCCAGCACCTGACATTTCCCTCGAGCCAATCTATCAAACACCTCTCACCATCTTCTCCACACCTCCCAAGAAGCGCATCGAAGACACCATAGCTGCGATCAACACGACCAGTGCCCAAACCGACCCCTGCCCTGCATTCTGGATTAAAGATCTACGGTCAAACTTTAGCCCCATTATAGCCAGAATCATGGACCAATCCTTTGCATCAGGTGCATTCCCGCAACCCCTCAAACACACGTCAATTAGACCGTTACTCAAAAACAGCAAGCTCGACCCCCAGAAGGTAGACTCATACAGACCGATATCGAGCATACCTTTACTGGCAAAAATAATTGAGAAGGAAGTCCAGATGCAAATTCAAGAACATATAGAAACCTCTGCACCACTGGACCCATGCCAACACGGCTTCAGAGAGGCTCATGGAGTTGAAACGCTCCTTACCACACTCATCAACAACATAATAGCAGGAATTGACAACATTCGTCAAGGGTTTGTCCTCATCTTCATGGACATTGCAGCTGCGTTCGACTCGGTGAGCCATGAGCTTCTTCTGGAACGTCTCAAGGAGAAGGGAATCACTGACAAAGCGCTGGATTGGTGCAAGCCCTACCTTTCTGACAGATGGCAGCACGTTCGTTCCGGGGCAACATCATAAGATCCTTTCCACCAGAAGCAAGGTGTCCCGCAGGGTTCCTCCCTCTCTGCCCTGATGTTCAACGGTCGTTCAGTATCAATTGCTTGATATATGCAGACGATGTGCTGCTATACATGCCTTTCTCAACTGAGAGCCCAGACCTCTCGCCACTGACAAACTGCTTTAATGCAGTATCTGACTGGCTCCAAACCCAAAACCTCAGGATCCAACACAAAAAAACAGAAGTACTCTTCATTACAAGGAATCCAAATTTCTCCACGCCACCCTTTCTAAGAGTCAAGGAAGCAGATCTCCAGACCAAACCCACAATCAGATATCTCGGAGTCACTTTAGACCAGCGACTGGACATGAAAGTGCACATAGGCAACATAGTTAGGGCGGTGTACCATAAGATACGATCCCTCAGACACCTACGATCCTTGCAGGAGCCAGAAGACTTCAGGACAATTTATCAGGCACTGATCATACCACATTTTGATTATGCAAATGTAATCCTGCATGGGCTCCCCCAGGCCACCCTGAATCCACTGCAACTTGCGATGAACACCGCGGCAAGAGTCCTATATGGCGCATCCAGGAAAGATCATGTGACGCCCATACTGAAGCACCTCCACTGGCTCCCGATACATAGTAGACTCATATACAAAACCCTACTGTTGACGTTCAAAGCCATCAATGGGCTCTCATCTTCATCACTATCTGAGTTGATACAGACCACTCCCACCAACAGGTCCAGAAGATCGATAGCATTCAATACACTGATAGTCCCAAAATCAATAACCCAATGCACCCAGTCAACAGCAAGCAGGGCATTCAAATTCTGTGCGCCCAGATGCTGGAATACCCTACCTCCCAAGATCTGAGCAATTACCGACTTAGTCCAGTTTAGGAAGGCCTTGAAGCACCACCTCTTCCTCCTGCACTACCCGGTAGACAATGCGATAATAGCCCCATCCATGTATACCACGCAAAACACCCATGGCTAAGACCGATGAGGTGAAACCTACCTTGTTGCATGATTGTAAATAGTTACCCCAAGTTATCCAAGTTTTTAATTCCTGTTCATTGTAAACACAGAGTACCCAAGGAAATGTGTAGTTTCTATGTTCATTGTAAACCACACTGATGTTGAATAGCGCGGTATAAAAGAGACTGTAAATAAATAAAATAAATAAAAAAATAAATATGCCCACATGTTGGGTCCTGGGTGACAGGACAGCACAGGGCACATGTGTGATGTGGCACTGTGGGCCTCACATACTCCAGGGCCGCCCATGGTCGGATGGCAGTGGAGATGCGCTGCCCATGCCTGGCGCACACTGCATGCGCATCTCTGCAGCCATCCGCTCAATGGCGCCTGTCAGCCACCCGATCATGCGGTTCTGGTCCCGCTGGCATTGCAGCAAGGTACCCATTGCCACAGCCAGGTACCGGACGCACTTGTCACCACACCCACACCATGTGCCCACCATCTGTGTAGTGGCATCTGCGTGGGACCTGTCATGATCTTGCTACACCCAGACGGGCACCATCGCCACACACATGGGGTGGGTGGCAGGGACCCTCGGTGCCCTGTGCTGTCCTGTGGCCCCTCCCTGCTCTCCACACTCTCCTCCCCCCAACGCCTCCCCACCACCCTCCCCCTTACCCCCTCCCCACTCTCCTCCCCCTCCTCCTCCCCCCCTGCAGCCTCAGAAACACCCTCCCCCTTCCCTCCCTCCCACCCACCCCATCCTCCGGCCCCTCCATGTCCTCTTCATGGGCTTCTTCCTCCTCCTCCGCCCCCGCCGTCTAGCCCATTGCTGTGGGGCTTGGTGTGGGGGGCCCTGATTTTGATGGGCCCTCGCCAGATTCTGCATCCTCTGTGGGGGAAACCAAACATTAGGAACCCATCATGCATTTGCGACATCGCAGAAACATAGTATGTGCTCCCACAGGCTGCTGGGCCACTGCTGTTCTGCGATGCAGAGGCTGCAACACTCACTGTTGCGTTGCCCCATCGCCCTCTGTTGGAGGCGGGCAAGATATCCTGGGCAGTGTAGCCGCATCTCCCGTCTCTTCTTCCGTAGGTCCGCCACCTGGGGGGCAATGCAATGGTTGGGACCATTAGGGACCAGATATCTCTGGTCAGGGCCTTACGCTTATCACACATCGCAGTGAGCAGCAGGGGGTCCACTACTACCTGTTGCCACCGCCGCCTGCATGTGTGCTATGCCACCTACGTGTCATGTGTGCTACCCCCCAGGCACCCCATGCCGTATTCCTGCCCTCTCCTTGCATGACATGGCAGCACCATGCCATGTGTGGGGTAGGCATGCTGATCTCCAGGGGATGTGATTCTGAAATCTCTGTGTGGTCCGGCCCACACCTGGGTGTTTCCCATACCTACACACATCAGCAGGAACACCTACCATAATACCAGGATATATATAATATACCTGTGTAATCAGGTCTTAGGGCTCCTGGGGATTGGGTGGACATAAACACATCGACAGAAGCAGGTACCAGAACACCAGGATGTAACAGACCTCTGTAGTCAGGACTAAGGCCTCCTGTGGATAGGGCAGATCTGTGAAGCTGCAACAGAAGCAGGTACCATACCACCAGGATGAAGAAAAGATCTATGTGATCAGGTCTAAGGCCTCCTGGGGATAGGGCGGACTTAAACACATCAACAGGAGAAACTACCATAACACCAGGATGAATATTAGACCTCTGTAATGAGGTCTAGGGACTCCTGGGGATAGGGTAGATCTGTGAAACTGCAACAGAAGCAACTACCATAATACCAGGATGTATAGTAGACCTCTGTAATCAGGTCTACAGCCACCTGGGGATAGTGCAGATCTGTGCAACTGCAACAGAGGCAGGTACCATACCACCAGGATGAAGAATAGACCTATGTGATCAGGCCTAAGGCCTCCTGGGGATAGGGTGGACAAACACATCAAGAGGAGAAACTACCATAACACCAGGATGAATATTAGACCTCTGTAATGAGGTCTAGGGACTCCTGGGGATAGGGTAGATCTGTGAAACTGCAAAGAAGCAACTACCATAACACCATGATGTATAGTAGACCTCTGTAATCAGGTCTACAGCCTCCTGGGGATAGTGCAGATCTGTGCAACTGCAACAGAGGCAGGTACCATACCACCAGGATGAAGAATAGACCTATGTGATCAGGTCTAAGGCCTCCTGGGGATAGGGTAGATCTGTGAAACTGCAGCCAAAGCAGGTACCATAACCCCAGGATGTATAACAGACCTCTGTAATCAGGTCTGAGGGCTCCTGTGGATAGGGCAGACTTGCACACAACAGCATACGCACCTACATTGGTCACAAGTTGGCCCACAGACTGGTATTTCTACCATGTTGTGCATGTATGATGTGTGATGATTGCTGGATATTGTGTTGCACAACTGCCATTGTGTGACCTGTCTCCATACATTTACGTCATGTGGGTAGTCTGCAGATCGATTGTAGCGCCTGGTGAGGTGCCCCCACACCCTCTTCACCCTGCCAAGGTTCTTCCACTTGGAGGAGCCAGGGTAAAGGCGCCTCTGCCTGTGCAGATACGTTTTGCAAGCATTTTCAGCTCCCTGCTTGTAAATGCTGGCTTCCTGGAACGCCTGTACATTTTGTCTGATGTGCATGGCTTGATGACGCATGTCCCACATGCGCCGTGGGATGTACTAACACGCGCTAAATCGTGCTACTACGGTGCGCAGCACACATGGCATTGCCACGTCCGGTACATGGCAAGCTATCCATAGCAGCGCAGTGATACGCAGCGGAAATGGTATGGGGCATGTTTACAATCCCCATCTGCCCCATATCGGAGCCGCGGAACCATTGATTTCATTGAATTGGTTACTGGCTCTTTACGTTATGGCATTGCAAGCTTTCTGGCGTTTGGGCCTCAGCCGCAACTTAAGGCGCCTTAGCTTACGGCGCTTTCAGCCAGGCTGCGCTCTGAACCACCTTAGGGTACAGGACTAGGGTGAAGGCGTATTTCGCTTGAACCACAGACTACAGAGATGTGTCTGACTCTTACAGCCATGAAAAAAATCTGCCTCAGACACTCTTCTTGATGTTGTTGCAACTGGGGAATTGAACCCATGAGTGCTGGGGAGGTCAATGTATTAACCAGTGTGCTATGCCTCTATGGCGCTAATCATAGCAATGGCTGGCTACACAACAACTGCAGGTCACAGCACAAACATTCTGCTGTGCTTTCCGGGATAGGGTAAAACCACATCAAAGGCACTTTACAGGGCACCTTAGGTTAGCCAACTGAGGTGAGGGTGTTTTTGGCTGGGAAAACTGATTTCATAAATATGTCTGACTGTTACAGGCATAAAAGGGAGTTGCCTTGACCAGTTTTACTAAAGGAAATCCACTGTGGGATTGAACCCATGACCTCTGGTATTGAAGTAATTGTATTAACCAGTGTGCTCCATTAATATGGATTTTAGTAAACAAATGGCTGGGTACAGAAAGAGTGCAGGTCACCGAACAAACTGTCTGCTGTGGTTACCAGGATAGTATATAACCAACACTACCCATAATGCAAATCACATGCAGAACAGCAGTCTACATCTGCTCACCAGATGGGGTATGCACCTCTACAGCACGTCAGCTTGGTACTTTTGTTTAATAGGCTCTACATCTTAAATATGTTTTATATTTGGTTTTTAATATTTATGATTAATGTTTTTATTAAATTTATGTTTTCTAATAATTTTTTTATTAATTTATATTTTTAAATGTTTACATTGTTATCTTTTGAGGTGTGTTCTCTTTTCAAGACCCCCTGCAGAAGGCTTTCTAGCCAAAACGCGTTGGGGCCCAATAAAAAGATTCTTCACCTGAATCAAATTGGCGCCAGTCTTTGTGTACTGTGGTGAACACCGCCCTCCTGAGCCTATGAAGACGGATGAAAATCCTGAGGTTCAGCAGGATTTATGCCTATTTGAGAAACCAAGGAAGAAAGAGAGACTCTATTCCACAGAGCTGAGCATGGAGACCAGCCCAGGGGAGGAGTCCTGCAGTCCTGATTGGGCACACCCTGTCCTGGGAAGGGGCGTGTCCAGGAGAGAACGTGGTTTTAAACCAGAGCATGGCTTTGCTAGTCAGAAGAGAAAGAAGGAGAAGAGGGAGAATGATTGGAAGTCCAGAAGACAGTATGCTGATACTTGGGAACCTGGCATTGGAAGGAGACCTGCAAAGTTCTATTCAGAGGCAGTGAGTAGAAGTCCCAAGGAGAGAGGACCTAGCCCTGAAATAGACAACCGTTGGAAGGCACAGCCCTGGGAAAGGAAGCCTTCAAGGCAGGCACAAGAAAGAAAACAATCATTCTGTGAAGTACCGTTTGAGCCAGAGAGCAACAAACATTCTAACAGCTGGAGAACGTTGGAGCCATCTGAAGTCAGAACGGCATGGCAACAAGTAAGTGAATTGCCACAAAGTTTCCAGGCTGAACGTAAAGCTAACTCTCCTGTGTGTGAAACATTAGCAAAAGAGACTAGCAGTTACTCTGATACAATTAATCTAAGAGAGGAGAAAATAAACAGCCTTAAGCCAGAGGGAAGTTGTATAGCTGATAGCAATTCCCTATCTCCCAAACAGCAGGCTGAATTGCTCCTACAGAGTTTTAAGCAGTTTTTAGAGTTGCAAGCTAGAAGACAGCCAGTGTTACCAGAAGCCAGTAATTCCATACAGCTTGAAGAGTTAACACAAGATAATATATACTTACCAGATTGTGAGAGCATGGATTGCATGGTCTGCTGTGTAGAGATGCCAAGCTGAAGGAAACTGCTTTTTACCATATGTGAGTTGAATGCTACGGAGCTGTTGTATTGCCTTGCTGAGAAAGCTCTAATTATGTGCACCTGATTTTCCCCAGCACTGTGAAGGTAACAGTGGCTGAAAGAGGCTGCAGTGAATCTAACTGACCTCTTGGGGCAAAGTGAGTAATTTGCTGAGAAGTGAAAAGAAGCAGTTATACTTTAAGTTGCCTTTATCCTAAGTTTTCCTGTTAGCATTTTGAAGCACCTATTTTGTTTACATTTATTTGCCATGTGATGGAACAATATCCTTTACTATAATAAAAATACTGGAAACCCCATAACTACAACTCATTATTTCGGAGCGAGAGGAGCGGGAACTACAATACCCAGCATTCCCTGGATACAGGTTACTCTCCTTCCTCACGAAGCATCAGACCGCCGCTCCTGTCTTTAGCCCCAAGGCCGGGCAGGAGTGCCGCAAGTGGCTACGTGGCAGGATTTTCCACGCATGCGCAAGGTGCCGCGCAGAAAACTACAGAAAAGCAACTGCAAGAAAGACCCCGAGTGCAGACCATCCTGAAAGGAAGGAAAGAGTCCCAGCATCGGAGTATCAGCTGCAACGAAGTTGTGGAAAGCGTGAGGCAACATCTAAGCCAGGTAATAAGTGTCCACCTGGGAAAGGATAAGGATACAGGGCTGAGAGTGTTTGCTAGCTAGTTGAAAAAAAAAAAAAAAAAAAAAAAAAAGGAAAGTTTTTTTTTTTAAAAGTGTGAGGTACCGCACTTGGTTTTTTTTTTGTCTGTTTGTATTCACAGGTACTAAAGATGTCTCTGGATCCAGCAGAGGTATTTAAATGGATGGCCACTCAACTCGAGAGACAGCGAGACTTGAGTCTAGAGTTCCAGGAAAAGAGTGCTGCTGCCCTGCAGGCTCTGCAGCGACCCCTACTGGACATGCTACAAGCATGGGTAGCTGAGCAGAAGACGCCACAGGAGAAACCATCTGTTCCCCCAGGTTTTTCTGCTACAGCTGCACATAGTCTAAATGCAGGGACTATGTTTAATTTTGGCCAGTTAAAGGACAATGAGGATGTTGACAATTTTATTGAGTGTTTTGAAAGAGTGGCACAGTTAAGTGCATGGCCAAAGGAATGTTGGGCCATCAGATTTGCAGCTTCCCTTACTGGAGAAGCAATGGCTGCCTATAGGAGCATGCCACCCGACCTTGCCGGAAATTATGAGGAGGTGAAAGGAGCGGTCCGGGAAAGGCTAGGCCTTACACCGCTAGCCTACCATAATCTCCTGCGAGCGGTTAAATTAAAACAGGGTGAGACACAGAAAGCCTTAGTATACAGGATAAGCATGTTGTTAAATAAATGGCTTATTCCAGAGAATAGGACTAAAGAGTCTATATTGGAAAGCTTAATTGTAGAGCAATACATGAATGCTGTACCCAATGAAATAAAAACCTTCCTGATTCTGCAAAGCTGCAAAACCCCACAGGAGGCGGTAGACCTCACAGAACGCTTCTTGCAGGCCAAGGTAATGGCTCATGGAAGCCGTAGTGATTTAAAGGGGGCAGCAATACCTGAGTCAGAAAGGAAGTGGAAATTTCAGAATGAAGCAAGCAAAATGTGTATGCCAACTGTGAAGGCTAGGTTTCCGCCTAGGAAATGTTTTAAATGTGGGCGAGAAGGGCATATACAGAAGAATTGTTTTAAGACTGCCTTAGTAGCAGAAAGTGCACAAAAAACCCGAGAAGGATTTCTCATTGAGGTAGAGGTGCAGGGAATTGCTACTACCGCGTTATTGGATTCTGGCGCAGAGCAGACAATGCTCTCCAAGGCGCTGTGGCAGCAAGTCCAAGCATCAGGGGTAGCAATTCAGCCTGTTCGTAACGTGAAGATCCGCTGTGTACATGGAGGTACATCACTATACCCTGTATACAACCTTCAGGTGAAAGCGCTAGGTGTGCTTAAGAAAATTCCCATCGCAGTGGTCCCCAAGCTACCTCATAATATAGTTTTGGGTAAAGACTGGCCACATTTCCATAAAGGGGTGGAACAAGGCTTATTCTTAAAAGAGCAAGAAGCTACCAGAGAGTCCCCAGTAGAAGCTCTAACCCAAGCCAACAAGAAAAGTATAGTGCCTAGTCCTTTGTTTGCCCACCTGAAAAAGCAAAAAGGGAAAACACCGCCTTCAAGAGAGGAAATAGTGAAGAAACCAGTGTTTGTACTAAGATTCTGCAAGATGAACCCTAATGCTCAACCCCCTAAGAGAGCTTCAAGTAACTCAGCAGGTTATGACCTCTGTAGTGCTGAGGAGGTCATAGTTCCTAAGCAAGGGAAAGCATTGATAGATACCGCTCTACAGATGGAAATGCCACTAGGCTGTTACGGCCGGATAGCCCCACGATCGGGCCTTGCCGTAAAGCATTTTCTAGATATAGGAGCCGGAGTGATAGACCCGGATTATAGAGGTTCTATTAAAATTCTTATGTTTAACTTTGGCAAGGAGGACTTTAAAGTCAAGGTTGGAGATCGAGTAGCTCAACTAATCTGTGAGCGTGTGGGTCTGCCTCCGCTGGAAGAAGTATCCAGCCTATCAACAACGGCTCGTGGAGCAGGTGGATTCAGGTCAACAGGGGGTACCAGTTTCCAAGCTCTAGCCGCAGTAGTAGAAGAAAAGGAAGAGGAAGACCTGGGGCCACAAATCGCAGTATTTAAAAGCCACCTAGAGCCTAGAGTAGATGAAGGCTTGTCTTGGGCACAAAAGCAGGAGTTGGTTCAGCTACTAACAAGATACCAGGATGTCCTCACACCAATGCCAGGCAAGACGGACCTGATCGCCCATGGGATCATAACGCCGCCTGGCGAAATAGTACGCCAACGTCCATATAGGCTGCCAGAAGCCAAGAAGGAGGAGGTCGTGCGGCAGGTACAGGAAATGTTGCAGATGGGCGTTATAGAAGAGTCGCGGAGCCCGTGGAACAGCCCAATTGTTCTAGTTCCCAAGCCCGACGGCTCCATAAGGTTCTGTATCGACTTCCGGAAAGTTAATTTAATATCTCGTTTCGATACTTATCCGATGCCCAGAATAGAAGAACTTCTGGATCGCCTAGGCCGTGCCAAATACCTCACCACATTGGACATGTCGAAAGGATACTGGCAGGTCCCACTAACCAGGGATGCCAGACAGAAGACTGCGTTCAGCACCCCGGTAGGCCTGTACCAGTTTTTTTTTTTTTTAAACGTTTATTTTCATTTTACAACAAACAAAGTAACAACACAGCAAAAGAAACAAATACACACATACAATAAAGAACGCAACCCCAATTACCCCCCACCCCAATGCTTCTTCTCTAAGCTGATTAGAATCATCATATGAGCGCCTACATACAACAATTATTGTACATCAAACAAACAGAAGGAAAATCTATGATACCGGATGAGCATGTGATAAAGATTAATACAGAATCAAACAGTCAACGAAGAGCATCGAAATTTTGAACATAATCGTTGAGCGTCTTTTAGATAGACCAATAGTGAATAGTTTGAACGGAAGAGGCAGACAGACTGGGTGTTTGCGCACATTTACTATAAAGACAGATATGTTTCCCAATATTTCGTGATTGAGATAATAGGGGACAGCAATACCCAGCATAAACAACCTCAGACCCGACTCCAGTAATACTATAATGCGGGACAATCATACGTGACAGGAATGTAGGAGACCAAAGGCCACATAGCATGTCCCGCATCAAGCGCACTGGATGGCATTCCAATTGGCTAACCTTTCAGGAGTATTTGTCTACATGAGACAGCAGTACTGAGGAGATAGGAAAAATCTGATCTAGAATGTGAGTGATGGGGGGGGGGGGGCTGAGAAAAGGTGAGCTCTAAGTCTAAGGGGTGAAGCAACTTCCATATAGCAATTCACACAACATCTGTCATCAGGGCTGGCAGGGTGTGGAGACTCTTGGGCGGACCACTCGTTCTAGGCGGCAGACTATCTATCAAAGGAACAAATATTTGGTAGAAGTCACCGCCGAATAACAATAACAGGGTCATCCACATTCGAAGCATAAATACCGATACACGCAGATGCACTATCTCTAAACTGAAAGTATACACAGGCCCAGCTACCCTCCCCATCAGAGCTAGTATCCATTACAGTGATTGGCAAAGTTTCTCAACTAAGATGGCTACCTCACCACGCTCAGAAACGGCGGAAGAATAGGCAGCCACCATATAAGGTTTGGCAGCAAATTTCAGTGATTCGACAGAAGTAAAATGGATTTCCGAAAGAAACACTAAATCAGTATGAGCATGATTAAAATAACTAAGAATGGTCATTCTATTGATTAGACTATGGATGCCTCTTACGTTCAATACTAAAAGCATACATAAGGCCATACAACAAAGTCAAACATTCTGAAAAAGGAACATGATGGCGCACCGAGTTGCGCAATGTCCCTCATATCAACTATAAATGACTGTACACACAATATGATAGAAAATAAGCCAAGGAAAATCATGAAGCGCCCTATATAACAGTAAAAGCACCAAAGTGCCTTAGAGAAGAAGCATAACCCCAGAAATTACAGGCGACCTGATGTCTGCGGGGTGAAACCCCAGAGAGGCCTAAATTGAAACATATAACCGGTATGTCTGTGCGTGCTCCGAATCCAACCGAGGTGCACAACATGGAGGAAAAGGAGACCAAGAGAGGTAGATATAAAAGAAAGGAAGGTCCAGGCAGTCTCTATTCCAGGCAATAATCACCGCGCCGGGCCATTCAAAATGGCGGGTGGTTCCAGCGGAGACCATCCAAACTGTTGACTCAGCGCATCAGGTCTGCCTCTTTGGAATCCAGAAATGTTGCTAGTAGAGCAGGATCTTCGAAGGTTCTAGTTTGGTTATGAAGAGTCACTCTGAGCTTCGCTGGATATAAGAGGCCAAAGCGAGCCTGTAACTGTTGAAGTCTAGGACGAAAAGCAAGAAGTCCCTTCCGCCGGTCCGCTGTGGGCTTTGCCAAGTCGGGGAAAAAAGAGACTTTATGATCGTCAAACTGCAGATGTGGCATCACCCGGGCGGCTTTGAAAATTTGCTCAACTTGCTGGTACCTCAGTAAACGGAATATAATGGGCCGGGGGGTCGTCCGATGGAGTGCAATGTTGATAGGAGCACGATATGCTCGGTCAATTTCCAGATCTCTGCAAAAGGTAATCTTCAGCAAGGAAGGGAGAGTTTTGACCAGAAATTCTCTGATATCTCCTGCTTCCGCCCCTTCTGGAACTCCAATGAGCCTGACATTGTTGCGACGAGCACAATTATTGCAATCCTCTAACTCTTTTTGAAGATTCTGTATGTGACGTTCAGCTTGATCCAGGTTTACCAAACGCACCGCGTGCGAATCGAGGACCCCCGCCATGTTGTCCAGCCGCAGTGAAAGACCTTCAAGCCGGTCCTGAAGCATACCGAAGTCTTCTCGCATGGCTCGGAGCGCCTCTCCGTTGGACTGTACCAGTTCCTTCACACCACGTATTTCCTCCAAGATCTCCTGTTGCAGTGCCGGGCTTACCCGAGGTGGAGCCATCTTAGGTGGGGAAGACAATTCCGTTTTGGAGCGTTTTCCATGTGAAGAAGAGGGAGACCCGAAGTCCAAGCGCACTGGTTTGTGGGTCGCCATTCCCCCCAAGGCACCCCGGTAAGTTCGGTATAAAATATTAAATTTATGCAGATGTTTAGTCAGGATTCTAAGTAGGCCCCTCGGGAGCTTCAGCGCGAAGCGTCTACCCCGCTGGACATCAGGCTCCGCCCCCCCAGGCCTGTACCAGTTTAAAAGAATGCCTTTCGGCCTACACGGAGCTGCTGCTACGTGTCAGCGATTAATGGATTTGGTTCTGCGACCGCATCAAACATACGCTGTGGCTTATATGGATGATGTGGTCATTCACAGTGACAATTGGACACAACATCTCCCACGAGTTGAAGCCGTTCTTAGGGCACTTAGGGATGCTGGCCTTACGTTAAACCCGGCTAAGTGTTTATTTGGAGGCCGGGAAGTTAAATATTTGGGTCACCTGGTGGGTAATGGGGTGGTGAAGCCCCTTACTGATAAGATAGCCGCTGTTCAAGCATTCCCCAAACCACTTAACAAGAAGCAGTTAAGGAGCTTCCTGGGGTTAGTGGGGTATTACAGACGGTTTGTTCCAGGATTTGCAGAGAAGAGTGCCCCGCTAACTGAAATGTTGAAGAAGAACGCGCCTAATCAACTGAGATGGCGGGAAGAGGAGGAAGAAGCATTCCACCTGTTAAAGAATAAGTTGTGTGCAGCACCGGTTCTCAGAGGTGTGGATTTTTCCCAACCATTTTTGGTACAGACCGACGCGTCGGAGACGGGCCTCGGCGCAGTACTGTCCCAGCGCCATGATGGTACGGAACACCCTGTGTTATACCTCAGCAGGAAGCTAGCCCTAGCGGAACAGCGCTATTCAACAATTGAACGTGAGTGTCTGGCTATTAAGTGGGCCATAGACGCGCTGCGCTTTTATCTCACGGGGAGACGTTTCACCTTGATTACCGACCACGCACCACTCAAATGGCTAAACCAGATGTATAACCATAATGCGAGGTTAACTCGTTGGTTTATGGCCCTCCAAGCGTTCGACTTTCAAGTGGAACATAGAACCGGACGGCTCCACCAGAACGCAGATGCCCTGAGTAGAATCACGTGCTGTGCCTCTGGTCAGAAGCCAGCCCGTGATATCTTAAGGGGGGGGGGGGATCTGTGGTGAACAGCGCCCTCCTGAGCCTATGAAGACGGATGAAAATCCTGAGGTTCAGCAGGATTTATGCCTATTTGAGAAACCAAGGAAGAAAGAGAGACTCTATTCCACAGAGCTGAGCATGGAGACCAGCCCAGGGGAGGAGTCCTGCAGTCCTGATTGGGCACACCCTGTCCTGGGAAGGGGCGTGTCCAGGAGAGAACGTGGTTTTAAACCAGAGCATGGCTTTGCTAGTCAGAAGAGAAAGAAGGAGAAGAGGGAGAATGATTGGAAGTCCAGAAGACAGTATGCTGATACTTGGGAACCTGGCATTGGAAGGAGACCTGCAAAGTTCTATTCAGAGGCAGTGAGTAGAAGTCCCAAGCAGAGAGGACCTAGCCCTGAAATAGACAACCGTTGGAAGGCACAGCCCTGGGAAAGGAAGCCTTCAAGGCAGGCACAAGAAAGAAAACAATCATTCTGTGAAGTACCGTTTGAGCCAGAGAGCAACAAACATTCTAACAGCTGGAGAACGTTGGAGCCATCTGAAGTCAGAACGGCATGGCAACAAGTAAGTGAATTGCCACAAAGTTTCCAGGCTGAACGTAAAGCTAACTCTCCTGTGTGTGAAACATTAGCAAAAGAGACTAGCAGTTACTCTGATACAATTAATCTAAGAGAGGAGAAAATAAACAGCCTTAAGCCAGAGGGAAGTTGTATAGCTGATAGCAATTCCCTATCTCCCAAACAGCAGGCTGAATTGCTCCTACAGAGTTTTAAGCAGTTTTTAAAGTTGCAAGCTAGAAGACAGCCAGTGTTACCAGAAGCCAGTAATTCCATACAGCTTGAAGAGTTAACACAAGATAATATAGACTTACCAGATTGTGAGAGCATGGATTGCATGGTCTGCTATGTAGAGATGCCAAGCTGAAGGAAACTGCTTTTTACCGTATGTGAGTTGAATGCTACGGAGTTGTTGTATTGACTTGCTGAGAAAGCTCTAATTATGTGCACCTGATTTTCCCCAGCACTGTGAAGGTAACAGTGGCTGAAAGAGGCTGCAGTGAATCTAACTGACCTCTTGGGGCAAAGTGAGTAATTTGCTGAGAAGTGAAAAGAAGCAGTTATACTTTAAGTTGCCTTTATCCTAAGTTTTCCTGTTAGCATTTTGAAGCACCTATTTTGTTTGCATTTATTTGCCATGTGATGGAACAATATCCTTTACTATAATAAAAATACTGGAAACCCCATAACTACAACTCATTATTTCGGAGCGAGAGGAGCGGGAACTACAATACCCAGCATTCCCTGGATACAGGTTACTCTCCTTCCTCACGAAGCATCAGACCGCCGCTCCTGTCTTTAGCCCCAAGGCCGGGCAGGAGCGCCGCAGTACCTGCCTGTTGGTTCTCTGTCTAGTGTGCTGGTACTTGTTGCTCTTTTTTGGTAACAGAGTACCTACGGGCCATGCCATTTTGCGTGTTCTTTGCTCACCCTGAGGGTGAGGTGGGGTGGCAAGCACCAGGTCCGCAGTACCCAGGATGGTTGAGGTAGGCTTTGCTGCAGGTCTCTATCACTGCCAGTGTGTGACAGGTATTCTTTGCAGACACACCTATGAACTTTCTTTGTCCATTTGTATTTGCCAGTCATGTCTGGCCCTTGTGGACCATGCTGCACTCAAAATAGTGCATATCTTGTGTGCTTGCCATAGTCACTGGTTTTAGGGGCAGGGGTGTGTCAGGACTCACCTGAGAGCAGCTGAGGCCTGCATAAAAGGCTCCTGTGCCCTGCCCTGTTGAGGCTTTCCTAACAAGGGCTCTACAGGTCAACCAACAGTAAGGATTTGAGGGTTTATTTTATTAAATTGCTAGCTCTCTGACTGGGAGCTCTTAAAAGGGTTTTTGTATATTTTTAAAGCAAGGCTACTTTCTTTTTCGTGCTTTAGCGGCAATTTCCTTGAGAGAGTAGGTGGTTGAACTCTAGTAACCTCCTCAGCTTTGGGAACTGCTGACACCTAATCAGGTGTTAGTTCCCTCCTTACCCACCCTGACTCCCACCCACCCCTAGTGAGCAGTCTTGCTTTATAGGGCACCTCCCCATTTAACAAAGCACAGAGACTTGGATCAGCACATTTTAAATATAATTAAAGAGATTTAACTGCTTTTTCTCTGAAAGGACAGTTGGGAAACCGGCTGGTACTTGGTAGATCTCTCTCTTTTGCTTTAACAGATACCTAAGCTCCACGAACAGAACAATGGCTGGGAAAGATTTTATCGCTAAAGCTGTTGCCCCCGTTACTGCTTCTGCCTCGGTCCAGACAGAGGTCCTAATGCCAGTTGAAGGACTAGTTCCATGTGCAGGGTGCCTGCATGCTGAAGCTCCGAGGAAACAAGTGGAGGAACTCAGAGAGGAGGTGGCGAGGCTGAGGAGCATTCAAGACAGTGAGAAGTACATTAATGAGATGCTTCTTGCAGAAACCAAGCTCTCCAGCAGAGGAGAAGATGGGTGCCAACAAAATGTCGATGGTTGGATACAAGTCACCAGGGCCTTCAAAATCACCAATCCAACTTCTCCAGCCCTTGAACTGAAGAACCATTATGCAGCCCTGGAAGTGAAGGAGGTGAAAGCATCCCTGGAAAGGGAAGAACCAGAGCTCAAGTACCCCAAAGTTGCAGAATCAGTGACCACAAGGAAACGAAGGGTAGTGGTGGTTGGAGACTCTCTTCTGAGGGGTACTGAGGCATCCATCTGCCGACCAGACTTGATGTTCAGAGAGGTATGCTGTCTGCCTGGTGCCAAAATCCAAGATGTTACGGAGAGTTTACCGAGACTCATCAAGCCCACTAACTATTACCCAATGTTGCTAGTCCATGTTGGAACAAATGATACTGCCAGGTATACCGCGGAACGTATCAAAAGTGACTTCATGGCTCTGGGACAGAGGGTGAAGCAGTTAGGTGCATAGGTGGTGTTCTCTTCAATCCTCCCTGTAGAGGGTAAAGGCCAAGGCATAGAGGCTTGCATCCTGGAGATGAATGCATGGCTGTGTGGATGGTGTCATGAAGAGCGTTTTGGTTTCCTAGACCATGGGATGCTGTTCCAAGGGTTGCATAGCAGAGATGTCATCCATCTGTCTAAGAAAGGTCAACGCGTCTTCGGTAGTAGACTGGCTAATCTACTGAAGAGGGCTTTAAACTAGATTCATTGGGGATGGGTGAAGAAAGCCCCCAGGTAGGTGAAAGCCCCCAGGTAGGTGATACATTAAATACCTTTATGGAAATGGGTAACAGGGGTAACATATGGAAAGCAGTGTGTAGAAATGCCCGTAGCATGGGAAATAAGATCCCTGATGTTGAAGTTTTGGTGGAAGTGGCTGACTTGGATTTAGTGGCAGTTACAGAAACATGGTTCACAGAAAACCATGATTGGGATGTAACTATACCTGGCTATACTTTATTCAGAAAGGACAGAGTAGGAAGAAGGAGAGGAGTAGTAGCACTATATGTAAAAACTACTATTAAAGCTTTGGAATTACAGAGCTTAAAAGGGAGAGAGGAGGCATTGTGGGTTAAACTAGAAAGAGGGAAAGAGAAATCTATTTGCATTGGTGTGATATACAGACCTCCCTCACAAGAGGAAGAGGTGGACAGAGAGTTAATTGAAGACTGTCACAGAGCAGACTCTCTAGAGCCCCCTGTGGAGCTAAAAAACACTACTCCTCAAGTAAACAGTGACGTGTGGAGAGAGCACATGACACAAGGGTATCAGAATGGGTATAAGGGAGTGAGGTCACAAGCCTGGAATTATCACCCAGCCAGTAGGGAGGCAAGGAAGGTCCCACCTGACCCCAATAGGCTAGGGTGTGGTGCAGCTGGGGATTACGTAAATAATCAGCACAGCTCACAGGAGGGGGAAGCAGAGAGAGCTGAGGAAGCTGGGAGACCTGAGAGACGAAGGAGATTAAGAGAATCAAGGCAACCAAGAGAGTTGAAAGACCCAAGGAGAAAGGATATTCCCAGGCAGAGGAGATATCCAGAGTGTGAAGGACACAGACATCCCAGGTCTCTACAGCAAGGCAGAAGGCACTGGCTGAATGAAAGTCTGAGTGAGTCTGATGAACAATTAAGTGAAAGAGATGAGCAACTGAATTCAGACAGGGACAGTGTATGCAGCAGCCTTGATAGAAGCTATGCCCTAAGACACAAGTTACAAGCTAGGAAAAGCTATTCTGAGCCAGAGAGGAGAAATGCTAAGCTGAGCTATGAGAGGCATTTGTATGAGAAACAAAAGCCCTATAATGCTAACTTAATGAAAGCAGGAAAACTCCAGAGTCTGGGCTACAGACAGAATATAGAACAAAGCTTGTTACCTGTGAGAGAGAACCCTGCAGAGGTATAACTGGCATAAGCCTTCTCAGAAACTGCCGTTGGAGACAACAGCTGTTTGTAAAGCTCCTGTTAAAACAAAACCCCGAACAAAGGTTCCACTTTCTAATAGCTGGGCAGCTAACTGCTTTACTCTGCCTGATAACCAGAGGCAGAGGAAAGGCTCCTGGTTGAGCAACTCCAGAGAATATGGTAAAGCCAAACAGGTACATTCTGTAGAGAGTCAAGTACGTCACAAGCTGGAAAGTTTGTTGAACAAACTACCTCAGGAGAGAAGTGACGAAGCATCTGTACATGACAGTGTTCCCATGCAGTATGAGCCTTATGCAATAGAGGATAACATTGAATTGCCGGTTGAACAGATGGACTGTAGTTTGATACTAGCTGACCAAATAGAGTCTCTCAGATAGAAGGCTGAACTGCTCCAGAGAAGCCTTTATCTGGAAACCTGACAAGCTGTATTTCTGCTTCCATTCATATTTTGTTTGCTGAAAGGAAAGCTATTTTTGTTATAGTTCTTTTTGTTTACCCGAGAAGGGGTATGTTGATTTGATTGTTATACTTTTGAAAGAATCCTACGGGATGGGGAATAAAACCCAGTTAAACCGATTTCGGTGTCACAACTTATTTGTATACTGGCAAGGACTATAAATATTGAAAAGGCCAGTACTTTACACCCGGGTGCAGTACCAGCTGTGACCAGCAGGAGGCGCTGCACGACGAAGGGGTGACAAGACATACGCAGCATTGCTAGGAAAGGGGAAGTGCTACTGATAGGAGATTACAATATGCCAGATGTTGATTGGTACATTCCTGCTGCAGTATCATCTAGAAGTAAGGAGATCCTGGATTCTCTACGGGGAGAACTATTCAGGCAATTGGTAACAGACCCCACACGTGAAGAGGCCATACTGGACTTGGTGCTTACCAATGGTGAAAGTGTTTCTGATGTTGTAGTGGGAGATCATTTTGCATCCAGTGATCACCAGATGGTGTGGTTCAGTATTAGGACTAGGGCTGTTAGAATCCATTCAAAGGTGAGGCTCTTAGACTTTAGGAAGACTAACTTTGCGAAGATGGGCCAATACCTCAGGGAGTTGTTAGTGGGATGGGAACAGCTGGGGGATGTAGAAAAACAGTGGGCAAAACTGAAAGGGGATATTTTAAGGGCAACCAACCTTTTTGTTAAAATGGTAAATAAAGGTAAAAGGAAAAGGAGACCGCTATGGTTTTCGAAAGAAGTAGTTGAAAAAGAGAAGGAAAAGAGGCAGGCCTTCATGAAATACAAGAGATCACAGAGAGAGGAAGACAGGCATCTGTATTTGGAAAAACTTAGGGGTATGTTTACTAAACTGCGGTAACGTTACAGATTGCGCGGTAGGTAACATTAACGCATGTTATGTAACGTTGCTGCATGGTAACATAATGTTAACGCGCGGTAATGTTACAACCCGTGCGGAAGTGTTCCGCGGCGCGGTAGATACCACAGAGGGAGGAGAGAGGGTGGAGAGCTGGAGTCAGTGGGCTGGGAGTGGGCGTGGAGAGGCTCCCTGCACACTAACGTGCTGAACTGATGGGCTGAATCCTACCACAAATGAAAACCTGCCATTAGATGCACATTTGCAGGAGAGAGAAACCATTTCAGTGTCAGCAATGTAGGGCATAGGCAGGGAGGTCGAGAAAGGTGATAGTAGTGTTCCATCTGCAGCAATAGCATAGTGGCAATGTACGAAGGGCCACTATGGTGATTGTGCAAATGGGGCATAGGGGGACTGCAGGCGGGACATGCAGTGGGGGCAACTGGGGCACGGGGTGGCCTAGGTGGTTGCCTAGGTCACACATAGGAGCGCGGAAAATGGACACCAGCAAGACAGCAACAGACCAGGGTCAAGCATGCCCATGAGTCAGTGTCCCACAGTTTCCCATCCATGGGACATTACCCAGCAGGAACCCCAAGGGGCACATAACATTGACAGGCAGTGCCGGGGGAAGCGTGGACAGCTATGTAGGCACCCCTACCCCAGAACCCACACCTTAGGCAGCTGCCTACCTACCCCCTGGATGGCCTAGGACTGCACACCACCGGCACCGACAGCATATGATCATGGCAGCATGGCGGGGGGGGGGGGTGTTTGTGCTGGAGGGAATAGTGGCATCCACCTGTAGTAGACCTAGCCCATGCCCTGTACCAGTATGTGGTGTGCAGTGCAACAGAAGAGGTCTGGCTGGGGAACATAAGGGTAGCCGCAGGGACCACTATGCTGCTGTGGCAACAGTGTGGTACAATACACTCAGCCAGTATGTACAAGAGCAAAAGGTTCAAGTCCCATCTGTGGATCCTGCAGAGCATCACCCCATAGTTTTATCCCACAATGCAGCCACAACAACAACATATGCAAACCCCAACGCAGTGGTGCACAGGGGTACAAACACCCACTCACACGGGCTCCACTATCCATAGCCTCATGGAGTGTCAGGCTGTTGGCCCCAGCACGGAGCTGCAGTTATCACCAGAGCACTACTACTACCCCCTGCACAGTTTAGCAATGTTGGCACTCTGATCAGGACCAGTGTAGCGAGCAGGATTGCCAACCACCCCTATCATTGCACAATGCTGTAATAGGAGTGTGTGTGTATGTGTGTGTATGTCTATCCTTAGGCCTGATCACATAGGTCTGCACAATGCTGAGATAGGTGTGGGAGTGTGCATATGTCTATCCATTGTTTTGTGTCTGCCAACACCTCACTGAGCCCACATTGCTCACACTGTTTCCAGCGTTAGCCTGCAAATGTGCATAATGAGGAGCAAGGTATTGTGGGTATGGCCCAGACAGGGCGGATTGGCCAGGATGCATCTGCACAGGGTGGAGGGCAATGGCTGGGACACTGTAGTCCTCGACCACCACCTGCATGGGCAGAGTGGCCACAGCATGTCACACTGATAGGTTGCTCTCACTCTGACCAAGCAGTGAACATGGCATGTCCATGTTCCAACTTAGTGCCACACATTACTTGTTTCTAGTGATGCCTGTGCATCCCATCTCTGGGTGCACAGGGTTCCCCCATGAGTGTGGACTGGCTAGTGGGCTGTCTGTAGTTAGTTTGTGCATGGTGGGACCACCCTGTAGGATGCTGCAGGTGCAGTTTTATTGTGCTGGCAGATGGCAGACTGTGGTGTGGAGCCTTTCCCTACCCACCCCAAGCATCACTGCTGCTGTGCCATGGTCATATATATGGCTCTAGCCCATCAGCCTGGGAGGGCTGTCATTGACCAGCAGGACTGTGGTTGCTGGTATTATAGCCATTCTGCAAGCACCTGTCCCACCATACCCTCATCTACAATAGGGGTGATTGTGGGCCCCTTGGGGTATGTAGTGCATACCACTTAGACCCATAGAGGCAGTGCTACCTAAACCTCATGTGAGTCTAGGTGTTGCAGGCATAGAGATGCTACCTGCAGACAATCTGCTAGCCAGTACATGGTACATGTTCCTAGAGGAACTATGTGCCCATAGAAGTGGGATGTAAGCACAAGCAGGTGTGTCAGTGATTGGGCCCCAGAAACAGGAACTCACAGATATCACTTGAGAGAAACATTATGTGGGAACCTAGACATGCCATGGTCACTGCTCAGTCAGAGTGAGAGTGACCTACCAACATTGCATGCTGTGGCCACCCTGTCCATGCAGGTGGTGGTCGCCCACTACAATATCACAGCCATTGCCCTATGCCCTATGCAGATGCATTCCTGCCCAGACTGCCCTGTCCGGCCCATACCCACATTACTTTGCTCCTCATTATGCAAATTGGCAGGCTGACCGTGGAAGCTGTGTAAGCATTGTGAGCTGTGTAAGGTGTAGGCAGCCACAAAACACTGGTTAGACATACACACACTCCCACACCTATTTCAGCATTGTGCAAAGATAGAGGTAGTTGGCAGCCCTGGCCGCCACCACAGTCCTGGACACAGTGCAGGCATTGCTAAGGTACTCATTACTGTTATGGTCACTCTCTGGGGTAGTAAACACTGTCACACAACAAAAACAGTAATCACACTCCACATATATGAGAAAGGTTGCTATGATGAATCTCTGTTAGGTGCCTTGTAAGGTGCCTCATAAGGCGCTTTGTAAGGCGCCCTATAGGGCTCCTTAGGCCAAGCGCCGTATTAGACACCCCTGGACAAGGCACCGTAGAAGGCACCCTGGGCTATGGAACCATAGGTTAAGGTGGCTTAACAAGGTTATGGTGCCCTAGGTTAGTGTGCGCTAAGGGCTGCAAGGTGCTTCAGGATGATATGCATGACCTGTGAGGCATAGCAACAGATGTAGCCCTAACACTAGATAGAGCACTGAGGAAAGGCAATGAACAGGTGAGTGAAGGAGGGAGAGCTGGGAGCTGCTGGACCTGCCATATCTGCAGGCATCCCATGTAACTGCCAGTACTGTTGACAAACATGGTGGGGGCAACTGTACCACAGCACAGGATGTCAGCAATGTAAAGTACTGGAAAGACAGTTGGTGGCAGATGATGGAAATATGTGTCCCCCAGTGGAGGCGGAGGTGGCAGGATAGTTACAATGATGGGTAGTCAGAGGAGTGGTGGTGCCATGCAGATTAGGCACAGGCAAGGCAAGCACGAAGAGGCGCAATGCAGGAAAGGGTACCTGCGGAGGACATGGGGAGGTAGCCTGCACAGGAAGACAGGACTCTACACACCTGACAGACGCAGAAAGATGGACTGAAGGATTGTAGGCAACAGTGGTGAGGGTAATATGGGCTGGCAGCATGGATCTGAAAAGATATGACTGTTACAAGCATACAAAATATCTGAGTCAGACAGGCATGAAGAGAGGAAACAATGAGGAATCAAACCCATGACCACTGTTTAAAACGTCATTGTACTAACCAGTAGGCTATACCTCTATGGCTTGTTGCATAGCAATGGCTGGGTACAGAAGGACTGCAGGTCACCGCACAAACCGTCTGCTCTGTGTGCCAGGATAGGGTAACCCCACCAGCACCCATGATGCAATGCACATGCAGAACAGCGGTCTACAGCTGATAACCAGATGGGGTCTTCACCTCTCCGGTACTGCAGCATGGTAAGACGGACTGACAGTGCGTGATACTGGCACAGAGTAGCTACAGACCATGCCATTGTGCAGGTTCTGTGTTCACTCTGAGGGTTAGGATGGGCGCCCAGCACTAGGTCCGCAGTACATGTGGTGCTAGAGATAGGTCCTGTTGCACATCCCAGCACTGCCAGTGTGTGCCAGGTATTCCTAGCAGTACAAGTGAAAGTAATTCTGTGTTCTGTCGTCACATGTGGCCCTGTGGGGCCAGACACCACCCAGATTAGTACATACCCAGTGTTAAGGTCTGGCTGCCATGGGCACCTGTTATCAGGGCAGAGGGGTGTCTAGACTCACATGAGGTGGATGTAGCACTGTTTCTGTGGGTCAAAGCGGTATACACTGTATACCCCAAAGGACCCACAATCACCCATTTTGTAGATGAGGAAGTGGAGAAGGTGCCTGAGCCCTGGCTGTAGGACATACAACCTCAGTCCTTCTGACAGAAGACATCCCCAAGGGATGGTGGGCCAGAGCCATACCTGTGACAGACCATCAGTAATGCTTGGGGTATGCCAGGGAAACTTCAACTGCCCCACCCCATGGTCTGCCATTCACCAGCAGATGGCACAGTCAGATTGCACCTGCAGCACCCTACAAGGTGTTCCAACTATGCACAGACTAACTGCAGACAGTCCACTAGCCAGCCCATAGTGCATGCTCACAGGGGAACCCGGCACACCCAGAGATAGGATGTACAGTACAGGCACCAAGCAGGTACCTCAGTGATTAGGCCCCAAAACTGGGAACACACAGGTATCACTGGAGACAAACTACCCTGTCCCGGCCATACCCATAATACCTTGCTCCTCATTATGCACATTTGCAGGCTAACGCTGGTAACAGTGGGACATTGTGGGCCCAGAGCAGTGTAGGCAGCCACAAAACAATTGATAGACACACACACACACACACACTCCTATTACAGCATTGTGCAATGATAGGGGTGGTTGGCAATCCTGCTCGCTACACTGGTCCTGATCAGAGTGCCAACATTGCTAAACTGTGCAGGGGGTAGTAGTAGTGCTCTGCTGATAACTGCAACTCCGTGCTGGGCCAACAGCCTGACTCTCCATGAAGCTTTGGATAGTGGAGCCTATGTGAGTGGGTGTTTTGACCCCTGTTGGGGTTTGCACATGTTGATGTTGTATCTGCATTGTAGGGTAAAATGTGGGGGATGCTCTGTAGATCCACAGCTGGGACTTTAACCTGTGACCCTCTGCTTCTAGACACACTGGCTATGTGTACTGCACCACACTATTGCCACAGAGGAGAAGCAGTCCCTGGGGCTATCCTTACTTTCCTCAGGCATACCTTTTCTGTTATACTGCACACCACGTACTGGTACAGGGCATGGCCTAAATCCACTGAAGGTGGGTGGCACTGCTCCCTACAGCACAAACACTCCCCCCCCCCTGCCATGCTGACATGATCATATGCTGTCAGTGCTGGTCGCGCGCAGTCCCGGGACATCCACTATGCAGGTAGGCGGGTGCCTAGGGTGTGGGGTCTGGGGTGGCGAGGCATACATGGACATCCACACCCCCCCATCACCGCCTTCAATATGGGGGAGGGATGGCTGCGGGGATGTCCTGTCTCTGCCCTAGCAACTATTGGCTAGAGTGGGCAGGGTATTTGTATATTGTGTTTGACCTTTGTCAGATGCTGTTTTGCTGACTTCCAGTTTCTGTGTTCTTATGTGCCACCTGGGCGATAGCCTTGTCAGCCCTATGCCCTGGATGCCCCTGCTACATATGCCACCTGCAGCCCCCTATGCCCCATTTACACTATCACCATAGTCGCCTTTAATACTTGGCCGCTATGCTGTTGCTGCAAATGGAGCACTACTATCACATTTCTTGTGCTCCCTGCCTATGCTGTACATTGCTGACACTGAAATGGTTTCTCTCTCCTGCAAATGTGCATCTAACGGCAGGTTTTCATTCGCGGTAGGATTCAGCCCTTCAGTTCAGCGCGTTACCATGCGGGAACATTACGCACTGTGTGGTAATGTTACCTAACGCAGATAATGTTACCTAAAGCGCGGTCTCTAGCATTACCGCAGTTTAGTAAACATTCCCCAAAGTGTGATAATTTATCGAATCATTAGATGACACTGTCAACAGATTTCAAAAGATGGATTTTACAGTTTAACTCTGGGATGCTACTGTCCCAGGGCAAAACAATATTACTTGGCAGTAAACGCAGCAGTTATTAAGAAAGCTACATAACTCAGTCACTAGGTTTCTCAGCAGATTTTACAACAAAGAAAATGAAATACACATCTGAATCATTATAAGGCAGCCCAGCAGGGTTGTGGCAGCAGTGGTTAGGGCAGTAAGTGGAGAAAGTATGCAAAGCATATCTCATGGAATTTATTTTCACTCCATGTGTGTGTGTGTGTGTGTGCGTGTGTGTGTGTGTGTGTACTTGATTTGGGAGTGTGTGTGTTTGCCTGATTTTTGTTTGGGTATTTTAGTAGTATTTAGTTCATGTCTTTTCAGTAGTAATTCAAGGTAGGTTGCAATCAGGTCCAGTAGAATTTCTCTGTCCCTGGAGTATTTACAATCTAATGGGCGATGCAGAAAGACTAGCACACCCTTTGTGTGCAGCTAATGCAACTTATACGCACAAGTTCCACCATGCCATATACAGAAAACAGATTGACATGCGTATAAACAGCAAAAGAAAAGTATGCCGTATTTAAATAATATGCAAATAAGCTGTACTGTATTAATATGGAATGCTAATAAAGTCTGGGCCCACTGCAGAGAAACACATAGAGGATTACATAACCAGTCATATCTCCAATATCCCTACAGCTGGTTTGAGGTGACTTAAACATCTTGCGCGTGTAGGGAGACTGTTTCAGGGTATATACCAGTGAACAGTTACCTTCGATGTGAAAATTTTCTGTGTGTATCTTTAAGCGTATAAGTGAAAGTTCGATGTTCAAGAACAAATGTATTTTGCCTTTTATCACTGTGTGTTTTTTGGACTCATATCATTCTCCATTTAGGGCCCGATTCTAGAAGGGGAATAGTGGCACAGCACATTCCGTGGGGACGTGCTGCCCCGCTATCCGCCCTGGCGGTATTCTGCCTCACACCACCATTGCATGCACACAGCCACTGAGCATGCAGCAGAATACGTGGGCATGATGGGGGAGGGGCATGGGCGGGCCCGACACCCGGACGTACAGGGCTGATTCCATTGATGGCCCTGTACATCCGGGGGTCATCGGGGGGACGGCCTGGTTATTGCACCTCGGAGGTGGAATAAGGGCAGGCCGCCCCCCGATCCCACCCAGCAATCCCCCACAGGAGCATGGCAGCCCACTACCAGAGCAGCAGGCCACCGGAACTGTGTCCCGCTGCCCGATCTGGGCTCTGGCAGCCCCTGCCGGGAGTTGGGTGGCAGGGTAACTGCTAAGGCACTATGGGCCTGTGGGGTGGATGTCCTGCAGGCCATGCAGAGGCACACCGAGCCATTCTCGGGCCCAATTCTGTATGCTGCAGGAATGTTTTGCTCCTGCATTACAGAATCGGGTCCTGCTCAGAGCCGTCCGGACAGCCTGGACATGCCCCTTTCTGAATTGGGCTCTTATTGTTAGGTCTCTTTGTTATGATTTCATAAAAATATATTTTTGGGTGAAATATTGTTGTTTGTTATGGGTTGAGTGCCAAAAGAACCTATAGGTCATTTGCACATAACATGAGTATTTGACATTTACGCACATGCACATACGACCACTTGTAGCGTGTCTGTTGTTTGCATAAGCGTTGGCTCCCCTCCTTTCAACTTTAAGCCAAAATTTTACACACAGTTCATTTGAATACATGCCATTTGCTGCATATCGGTGCTGATGTCTTGCGCTATCAGTGAGCTACAAAAATGTGTACACAGCTAATAGCGTGCGACTTCAGCGCCAGCTTTCTACATCGACCTGTAAGTTTGCAAGTGTCTGTGACCAGCAAAGTAGAAAAGAGGAGAGAGACAGTTTGAAAGCAGCAATTCTGCAACTTCAGTGTTTCGATGTATCAAAGTTACTATGCTGCAGTAGTTGGAACAGTTTATCTCATAGAAAAACAATGGGCCGTTTTTCGGGAGCTTTATTTGTCTAGAACCCCCCACTTTTTAACCTTATGTGTTTTTCCCGCTATACCGAATTGCTTCCCATCGCTTACATTGAACTCTACTGCACAGGCTATAGTTTCCTCACTACCCCATTGCTTCTACTCTAACCTATACCGCATTGCGTATAGTCCCCACTACCCCATTGCTTGTATTTTAACCTATACTACTTAGCACGTAGTCCCCACTTATAACTACCCCATTGCTTCTACCTTAACCTATATTGCTTAGTCTGTAGTCCCCACTTATAACTCAACATATGCTGTATATTTATTTATTTTATTTATTTATTTGGTATACATTTGTATGCCGCCACTTCCAGCGATCAGCAGTGGACCAATGGTGAAGAAAACAAGGGAGTATGTACATAATCACTTAAGAATACAGTCTGATTTGAGGGAGGGGTGCACCACAAACACATGGAATTACAATTATACATTAGAGTGAGCAGATAAATTACAGTTTGATCACCCAGTTTGAGCAACCATGAAATTACAAATATACATTTGAGTGACCAGATAAGTTACAGTTTGATCACCCATTTTGAGCAACCAGAAAAATTACAGGTTGATCAACAACATAAATTACAGTTATATAATACATCGCCAAATATGCAATCTTATTAACATTGACATTGGATCTATACATATAGACATTTTGAATCGCCATAGATGTGAGATATCGGTGAGATAGATTTTTATGTCTCATGTGCTTCGGGGGAGGTAGGGAACTTGAGTAATGATGAAGGTTGAATCTGCCTAGGTGATGCCGTAATGTGATTGGAACAGGTGGGTTTTAAGCTTTTTTCTGAAGTCCTGTAGGTCGTTGATCAGGCGTATCTCATGAGGTAGTTTGTTCCAAAGCATGGATGCAGCGTACGTGTATGCCCGGTTGCTCGTTCCCTCTTTGACATCTCTTATACTGCGTATAAGCGTATATAGTGTATAGAATCTTAGCCACCTTACTGATAGTAAGATAACATAAGCTGCATAGCCTCACTACTCCTCATCCATGGCCCCACATCACATTGTTCTTCTCTTTCTCATACTTCCCAACTGCCTCCCCTCCTACCAGCACCCTCACTCCTCTCCCCCCTACTCTCCCTCTACCTTCCTCACCTCCCCCTCCATTCTGTCTCCCAATCTAGCATCTGCTCTTGAGCTTCATCACACCCTACCCCTCATTCAACCAGCCCCTCTCTCTTTAAGGCAACCCCATCCTCGCTTCCGCTGTGCTGTCTCCGCTTTACCCTGCTCTTTACTACTCCTTCTCCTTCTCTCCTCAGGCAATATCAACCCCAACTCTGGCCCCCCTCATTTTCTTTCACACTCTAAAAAGAGTTCCTCACATACCCTATCTGATCTCATCCATATTCCTCTCCTTTCCCCCTCCAGCCTCCCTCACTCATGCCCCAATCACTCATCCATAGATATCAACCCCAACCCTATCCCCCCTAGAGCTCTGTCTCACCCTAAAAAGAGATCCTCAAGTAACCTATCTAACATCATTAATATCCCCCTTCATCCACCTTTCACTCCCCCTCCCTCATGTCCCTCATGGACACCCACCCGTACCCTGCCCCTCAAGATCTCTGTATTACCCTGAAAATAGATCCTCACGTAATGGCCCCACTAGACTGCTGTCTTACTCTGGAAAGAAACCCTCACGTAACTTGTTCAACTTTATCCACATCCCTCTCCTGTCCCCCTCCACTCTTCCCTTCTCATGCGCCCTATGGAATGCATGCTCAGTCTCTAACAAATTTCCTTTTACTCATGACCTCTTCATCTCTAATGCGCTACACCTTCTTGCCCTAACTGAGACCTGGCTCCTCCCAGACGATACCACCTCCATTGCTGCTCTCTGCCACGGGGGCTACCAGTTCTCCCATACACCTCGATCCACTGGCCGCGGTGATGGTGTTGGTGATGGTGTTGGACTTCTACTTTCTCCCTCTTGCCAATACCAACCCCTCCTCCTGCTTCAATCACACTCCTCCCTCTCTTTTGAAGTTCACTCCATTCGAATCTCCACACCACTTCCCCTCCGAGTAGCTGTTATCTACCGCCCTCCCGACAAATCTAAATCGTCCTTCCTTACCGACTTCGACTCCTGTCTTTCTGTCTTTCTGGATCCCTCTTCCCCCACTCTTATCCTTGGCGATCTTAACATTCATGTCTATAACCCTTCCGATCCCCATGCTTTAAAGTTCCTCGCCCTCACCTCCTCATTTGACCTCCAACTTTGCTCCACTGCCCCCACCCACCTGCAAGGCCACTGCCTCAACCTGATACTCTTCTCTAATTTCTCTCCCTTAAACTTCCGCAACTCAGTCCTTCCCTCATCCGACCATCACCTTTTAACCTTTAATCTTCAGCTTCCACCGCCTCAACCTCATCCTGTCTCCTCCGACCTATTCGGAAACTTTCATAATATTGATCCCTTGACTCTCTCCTCCACCATTTCTCTACCTCGTTCCTCCATTATGTCCTCCAAGTCTGTCGATGAAGCAGTATCCTCTTATAATGAAGCACTACCCGCGGCTTTTGACACTCTTGCCCCACCCACCCCACGTCCTGTCAGACGGTCTGCTCCCCAGCCCTGGCTTTCATCCACAACCCGCTATTTACGAATCTGTGCCTGCTCTGCTGAACGTGCTTTGACCAAATCCCGCTCCCCGGAAGATCTTTAAATTCATGCTTGGCTCCTTCCAGTCAGCCATAGCACTTGCCAAGCCAGAATACCACATCCATCTGACTAACTCCTTTGCCTCTGAACCTCACCCCCTCTTTAATACCCTCAATTCTCTCCTCAAGGTCCCTTCGCCCCCGGTCCCGCCCTCCCTTTCTGCCCAAACCCTAGCCGACTACTTCCACGACAAAATCCACAAAATTACCCTCCAATTCCCCACTTCCTCATCTACCCCCCTCCCCAATTCTCCACCCCCCATTCATACTCCCTCTGCCACTCTCTCCTCCTTCCCCACGATCTCCGAAGAGGAAATAGCACTCCTCCTTTCCTCTTCCAAACCCACCACCTGTTCCTCTGACCCTCTCCCCACCCATCTCCTACTTCCCATCTCTCCCACTATTGTCCCCTCCATCTCTCATATTCTCAACCTCTCACTCTCCACTGCAACCGTCCCCATAGATTTCAAACATGCTGTTGTCACACCTCTCCTCAAGAAACCCTCACTCGATCCCACCTGTCCTTCTAACTATCGATCCATCTCCCTCCTTCCCTTCATATCTAAACTACTAGAACAAGCAGTCTATCGCTGCTGCCTCGACTTCCTCTCCTCCCAGGCCCTCGTCAACTCACTACAATCCGGTTTCCGTCCCCTACACTCCACTGAAACGGCTCTTACTAAAGTCTCCAGTGACTTGTTCCAAGCTAAATCTAAAGGTCTCTACTCCGTCCTCATCCTTCTTGACCTCTCCGCTGCCTTTGACACCATTGACTACAATCTTCTCCTCACCACCCTCTCCTCCCTTGTTTTCAAGGGCTCTGTACTATCCTGGTTCTCCTCCTACCTCTCCCATCGCTCCTTCAGTGCATGTTCTGGCGGCTCCTCTCCCACCCCGTTCCATGTTGGTGTACCCCAAGGATCCGTCTTGGGCCCAGGGCCAGATTTACCTTGAGTGAGGACCTACGCCAACAAAAATTGTGGGCCCCCAGAAAAAATAAAAACGAGATCAACTTACCAAAACAGAAATGGCAATAGATGTATAGAATTGCCTGACATAAAGAGGCAATAGGGACAAAATCAGCATCGGAATTCAAGAAATACATTAAAAAAGACATATTCCAGTTAATAAATTCAAAATAAAAAGTATTTTTCTACCTTCTGTTTGGGCATTTTTTCAGTTGCAATTGCTCCAGTCACTTTCTTCTGGTTTCTTCGTGTCTTCTGCTAGCTATCCATTTGTCCTTTCTTCTCTTTTAGATGTTTTCCATTCTCTCTCTATTTCTGCTTTAACATACTGATTGTTTCCCTTTTTCTCTTTCCCCCAATTCTTTCCTTATTCCTTTATCATCCATTTAAATTTCACCCTTCCATTTTCAAGCCCCTCTTACTCTCCCAATACCCAGCCCATCATAGACTTTTCTTCCACACAAAATATTTTTCCCCTCTCCATTCTCATTCCCCATCCATTCTAGTCCTCCCCCAAAATCAGTTCCCTTATAGTTCTAGACCCACCCAGCATCCACTCCCTTCTAGTCCCATTCTCCCATGTCCCACATCAGCCCATTTCCAGTCCTATTCTAGCTCTTCATCAGCCCATTTCCAGTGCTAGCCTTCACATCACAGGCCATTTCCAGTCCTAGCCCCCCCCATCACAGCCTATTTCCAGTCCTAGCCCCCACCATCACATCCCATTTGCAGTCCGAGTCCCCCTGCACCATCACAGCACATTTGCAGTCCTAGTTCCCCCCCCCCCACCATCACAGCCCATTTGCAGTTCAAGTTACCCCCCCCCCCATAGCCCTTTTCCGGTCCAGGTCCCCCTCCCCATCACAACCCATTTCCAGTCCATGTCCCCCCCCCCCCATAGCCCTTTTACAGTTCAGGTCCCCCCCCCATCACAGCCCATTTCTTTCCAGTCCAAGTCCCCCCCCCCCATAGCCCTTTTCTGGTCCAGCCCCCCCCCCCCTTCACAACCCATTTCCAGTCCAAGTCCCCCCCCCATAGCCCTTTTAAAGTTCAGGTCCCCCCCCCATCACAGCCCATTTCTTTACCTTCCTTCTCCCCCCCCCCATAGCCCTTGTCTGGTCCAGGCCCCCCCCCATCACAATCCATTTCCAGTCCAAGTCCCCCCCCCATAGCCCTTTTACAGTTCAGGTTCCCCCCCCCCCCATATCACAGCCCATTTCTTTCCAGTCCAAGTCCCCCCCCTAGCCCTTTCCGGTCCAGGTCCCCCCCCCAATCACAGCCCATGCAGTCCTTGGCCCCCCCGACCAGCACCGCGGCTGTCTGAGAGGCTTCAGAGGGAGCCAGGTAAGCTCGCGCGAGGCCCCGGCTCCCTCTGTACAGCCGCCAGCGTGAAGAGCCTTTTCCTTCACGCTGGCGGCTGTATCTGTGAAACCGCGAATGCTGGGAAAGGTTAAAGGGCATTGCCTTTAACCTTTCCCAGCAATCGCGGCTTCACAGATACAGCCGCCAGCGTGAAGGAAAAGGCTCTTCACGCTGGCGGCTGTACAGAGGGAGCCGGGGCCTCACGCGAGCTTACCCTGCTCCCTCTGAAGCCCTGCGGTGTTTGAGCCGGCCCCGGGTGGGCCCTTGCCAGCTGTGGGCCCTACGCCATGGCGTACATGGCGTATAGGTAAATCCGGCCCTGCTTGGGCCCCCTCCTTTTCTCCATCTATACCCAGTCCCTTGGCGCGCTTATCTCCTCCCATGGCTTTCAGTACCATCTCTATGCTGATGACTCCTAAATCTACCTCTCCACACCTAATATCTCCCCAGCAATTCAGACTAGGATCTCGGCCTGCCTTTCTGACATCGCTGCCTGGATGTCTCATCGTCGCCTGAAGCTGGACATGGCCAAAACTGAACTCCTTGTCTTCCCCCCCAACTCCTCCCCTCCTCTTCCCTCCTTTTCATTCTCCGTGGATGGATCTACGATCCTTCCCGCTCCCTCGGCCCGCAATCTGGGGGTTATCTTTAACTCCTCTCTCTCCTTCTCCACACATATCCAGCTCATAGCTAAAACCTGCCGCCTCTTTCTCTACAGTATTAGCAAAATCCGCCCCTTCCTCTCTGAACACATGACCAAAACGCTCATCCACTCTTTAATCTCCTCTTGCCTCGACTACTGCAACATACTCCTTACCCCTTCAATCTATACAAAACTATGCTGCTCGTCTAATCTTCCGCCATTCTCGCCATGCCCCCATTACTCCTCTTCTCAAGTCGCTTCACTGGCTCCCTGTTCAATTCCGCATCCAGTTCAAACTTCTCCTGCTGACCTATAAATGCATTCACTCTATGGCCCCTCAATACCTCTCATCTCTTATCTCTCCCTACATCCCCTCTCGAGAACTTCGCTCCGCTAACAGACTACTTCTGTCTAGGCCTTTAACTCGCACCGCTAACTCCCGACTTCGCTCCTTTCACCTTGCTGCGCCTCACGCCTGGAACAGCCTACCTGTGTCTATACGCCAAGCACCCTCCCTGGCCCTCTTCAAATCTAGGTTGAAGACCCACCTCTTCACTGTTGCCTTCAGATCCTGACTTCTATCCTTATCTCAACCGGACTCCCGCCAATTTTCATGACCAAATTGTTAAGACCATATTGTGCTTTGCACCGAATTGACTATGCTCTGTATTGTCTCAACTAGATTGTAAGCTCGGACGAGCAGGACTCTGATGAGTAGGGGCTATATCTTTTATGTATGCCTGTAGAGCGCTGCGTGCGTGGCGCTATATAAATGCTTAATAGTAGTAGTAGTAGCAGTAGTAGGTCCGTTCTGTTACATTTTTGGAGAGTTATTTTGTACCCAGCCAGACATTCTTGATGTTTATGTTTATGTTTATTTACTTGATTAACCGCCCTTCTAAATTAATCAGAGCGGTGTACAATATACAAATTAACAAAGTGAGGCACTAGGCCAGAAAATTGAAAGGAAATTACAATATTTCAAAGGACAGACGAGAGAGATTGGGAAAGAGAAAAGGTATAGACCAGGAGAAGGAGTTCACACAAAGGAGGTGGGAAGGTTGAAGGCAAGGGAGAAGAGATGAGTCTTTAAGCCACGTTTGAAAGAAGGATGATGGGGTTCCAAACGGAGGTAGGTAGGAAGGGAATTCCAGAGGGCAGGGCCAATAAAGAAGAAAGCAGAGGAACGAGTGGACTGGAGATGGGCACGGGCGGGAGGGGGAAGTGTGAGGCGGTTAAGATGAAAGGAGCGGGGAGTGTGCCTGGGCGTGTGGAAGTGGATGAGGTCTGCCAGGTATTGCGGGGTGTTGGTGTGAAGGGCTCTATGAACGAGAGTGAGTAGTTTGTACTGGGCACGAAAAGCAACGGGTAACCAGTGAAGATGAAGAAGGAGAGGAGTGATATGGTCATGTGGGGAAGAGTGAGTGACTAGATGAGCAGCGGTGCTTTGGATCCTCTGGAGGCGGTGGAGTTGGGATTTAGAAAGACCAACAAGGACAGAGTTAGAGAAGTCAACGCGAGACATAACAAGTGATAAGAGTAAAGTTGTAAGGGTGGATGGGGAGAGGAAAGGGCGAATTGAACGGATCTGACGGAGGAAGAAGAAGGAAGTCTTAGTGATATGAGAGACATGAGCATGGAAGGAAAGATCAGAGTCAAAGAGCACACCTAAGTAACAGAAAGTGGACACAAGAGATATAGGAGTACCAGAGAGAGATGGAGTCAGAGAAGGGGAGGGATTGCCATGCAGAAACCAGATTGTGGCAGTTTTGGTGAGGTTGAGGTGAAGACAGTTTTGGGTCAGCCAGTCAGCAACAATAGATAGGCATGAGTTGAGTGGAGTAAGATCAGGGCAGGAGGGGGATGTATGATGAAGAAGAAGAATATCGTCCGCGTAGTAGAAAGCAGAAATCCCAGATTGTTGAATTAACAGAGTGAGTGGAGCTAGGAAAATATTGAAGAGGAGAGGGGCCAGGACAGAGCCTTGGGGGACCCCACAGGAGAGAGGGAATGGGTCAGAATGGGGAATAGAGTGGGAGGAAGAAAGGACTGCACAAGAACGGGAAGAGAGAAAGGAGTGGAACCACCGATGAACTGTGCTGCAAAGACCGGCTTCACGTAGATGAAGTAGAAGAAGGGAGTGATCAACCAGGTCAAAGGCAGCAGAAAGATCAAGGGCTACCGCCACCGAGATGTCACCGTGATCGCAGGCTACATGCAGTGCATTAGTGAAAGCCAGGAGGACAGTTTCAGCACTGTGGCCGTGACGGAAGCCGGATTGACGGGGGTGGAGAAAATTAGTGGAGTCAAGGTGGTGAGACAGCTGAGCAAAGTCGATCTTTTCAAGGAGTTTGGAGAGGAAAGGGAGGTTTGAAACAGGGCGATAATGGGCAGGGTCCAGAGGGTCAAGGGATGTGTTCTTGAGGATCGGACGGATCAAAGCGTGTTTCCAAGGATGGGGGAAAGTCCCTGTGGAAAGGCTGGAGTTTAGCATGGAGAGAATGTAAGGAAGGAGTGAGAGAGAAGGAGGGAGCAGACAGGAGGAGGGGATGGGATCAAGAGGACAAAAGGTTTTTTTAGAAGAGGCAATGAGACGGTGGAGTTCGCCTGCAGTGGCTAGGGAAAATGAAGACCATGTGTGTGAGAGTTGGGACATGGGGGGAGGAGAAGCAACTGGGGGCGGAGAGGTAATAGGAGCGGGGCAGGAGGGCAAGGACGCTCTCAGGGTAGAGATTTTGGTACTGAAAGAGGAAGCCAGCTGTGGTGGGGAAGGGATAGATGGAGCAGGTGCGATGAACATGTGAGGACGGAGAGAGGTAAGGGACTTAAATGTGGAGTAGAGATGACGGGTCTGGTTGGGAGCGTTGGAGATAGTATCTGAGATATATGTGCGTTTAGCATGGTGAACTTGGGACCGGTAGTATGAGTGATGGGCTTTGAAAGATGATAGAGTGGCTGGTGAAGGGACCTTCCGCCAGGATTGTTCTGCCCTGCGGAGATGAGAGCGCAGCAGGCGGAGACCATCGTGATACCAAGGTTGTGTGAAGCGGCGAGTTGGTGGGCGAGGACGCATAGGAGCAATGTGATCAAGGGTAGTAGAAAGGGTGGATGACCAGATGGAAGCTTGAGAGGTGGGAGATAGGGAGCAAAAATCTGAGGGCAAGAGGTCAGTTGCTGAGGGAAACGTCTGGACGGTAAGCGGAGTGAGAGCCCGCGACAAAGTCAGAGGGAGGGGAGATGAGGGGGGAGGGAGAGGAGAAAGTGCCCCTGAGTGAGAGCAAATCACCGAGAGACAGAGGTGATCTGTCCAGGGTAAGCGGAAGGAAGACAGTTCACGGAGTGTTAATGTAGAGAAGGATGAGGTCAAGAGGAGATCGAGAGTATGACCAGCTGAGTGAGTAGGGAAAGAAACATGTTGCTGGAGAGACAAGTCCTGTAGAAGTGAGAGAAAAGAGTGATCCCTGGAGGAGGAAGGAGAGTCCAGATGGAGGTTGAAATCTCCAGCAATAAGAAGGTGGGGAAAAGCTAGAGAAAGGTCAGAGAGGGTCCGAAGGAGAGAGTCCCAGAGGTCTGAACGAAGACCAGGGGGTGAATAGATGAGAAGGATGTGCATTGAGGGAGAGGTGTGGAGGTGAAGCAAAAGAGCTTCAGGGTAGGAGAGAGAGGGGGAGAAAATCTGGAAGAAAGGAAGAGTGGGAGAGAGAATGGCCGCTACGCCACCTCCTGAGTGGCCGGTGCGGGGGACAGAAACAGCAGAGAATCCTGTGGGCAGGCAGCGAGCAAGGAGGGCATCCTCCCCATCCTTCAGCCATGTCTCGGTGAGGAGGGTGAGGTCAAAGGAAGCTTGAGTAATAAGATCTTGAATAAGAAGAGTCTTAGCCCTAAGAGATCGACAGTTCAAGATGCCTACTTTAAGTGGGGCATTGGAGGGATTAGAGGGAACAGATGACTGAGAGGAGGTACAGGGGGAAAGCAAGCAGAGGCGAAGGTTAGCATAACAGCGGAAGCGCAGATTAGCAGCCTTGGCCGGATGCCGGCCCCAAAAACTGGGTATGTGGGCCATGGAATGGTCAGTAAAGGAGGGGGAGGGAATAAGAGTATCCTTGAAGACCTGTACCTGAGGCAGTTGAAGTCCGACACAAACAGGAGGTGAAGGTGGAGAAGGCAGACAGCCAGATCCGCTGGTGGTGAGAAGACAAAGAACCAGAAGGGGAAAAAGCTGCAAAGTCATGCTGGGGCTGTGGCCTCCGCTGCAGGAGCGGCCACAAGGAGCGCACCTAAGGAGCACGGCGTGCTCCTTCAGTGCGCGCCCCTGTCCCTCATATATAATTTCTTTCCAACACCCATTGGTTTGGAAAGAATAAAAAATAGGCTTTCAGATGTTAAACAACAATTAAAAATAAATCCTAATGACACCACAATCTTCTCTTCCATAAAACAGACAGAACCCAGACAGAGGTTTTGCAGTGCCTGTAGAAGAAAATTATGGAAGGAAAAGGAGAAATGTGAGTTTCTGTTTTATTAGTTTGTTGCCAAGGTTTCTATTTTTTTTTAACATTGGAAAATCCCCATCAGTCACTCTTAAAGCCTCCCTACTTCTCTTACCCCCAGCTATCACTCTTAATGTTTTCCTCCACCCTCTTAGTATGACTAATCGATCTTTAAGTATCTCTTCCTTATCCTATTTGCAGCAGCAACTCTTAAAGCCTCATCTCTCACTTTATCCCCAGCAGTCACTCAAAGCCTCCCTCATTTCTCTTTTCACCAAGTTTCTGTCTTAACCTGCCCCTCTCTTTCCAGTTCCATCTCCTGCTGAGGACCAGCATCATATCCAAACAGCAAAGGACAGTGGCACATTTTCTAGGCTTGTACAGTGGAAGACAGTGCCTCCTCCCATGTAGTCCAGCCAGTAACCCTTCAGAGCCCATGCGACTGAAGACAGAACATAAGATATGCTATACTGGGTCAGACCAAAGCCCATCAAACTCAGTTGTCTTTTTTCCAAGTTGAAGAGCCATAACCTTTTAAATCTTTCCTCATATTTATTTATTTATTTTATTTATTCAACGTCTCTTCTATACCGCGTTATTTAGTATCAGTGCGGTTTACATACAAAAAGGTTTTATACAGCGCAGACAGCTGCACTGTATTTACAGAGAACAAATTAACTTGGACATTGCTGGGGTAACTATTTACTATGTCTCTACAAAAGGTGAAAAAGCAAAAACGGCCAAAATGGATGACGGAAGAAACTCTGAAAATTGCCCAGAAACGCAGAGAAGCTAAAGCCAAAGGAGAAAGAAAGACAATCGCAGAACTCAACAGAGATTTCCAACGTGCAGCAAGACAGGACAAGGAAAAGTACTACAATGACACTTGCAAGGAAATAGAAGCAGAAACTATTAGAGGAAGAACAAGATCGGCTTTCCTAAAGCTGCGAGAGTTAAAGAAAAAGTTCCAGCCTCGAATTGGAATGTTACAAGATGCTCAAGGTTCTATGTTGAATGATGCTGAGAAGATCAAGAAAAGGTGGAAGGAATATACAGAGTTTTTATATGATAAAGATCAAGTGGACCAACAGCCGTTTCAACCTATACCTTATGATCCGGAACCATTGGTGATGAAAGAAGAAGTTGAAGCAGCATTGAAAGCCTTATCAAAGAACAAAGCACCAGGCATTGATAGCATTCCCATAGAAGTATTGCAGCAATCTGATGCAGCTGTTACTGTACTTACAAGGCTCTGCCAAGAAATATGGACGACAACATCATGGCCAACTGACTGGAAAAGATCTGTGTTTATACCAATACTAAAGAAAGGTGATCCAACTGACTGTGGAAATTATCGCACAATCGCTCTGATCCCACATGCCAGCAAGATTCTACTGAAGATTATTCAAAAGAGACTACAGCCATACCTAGAACAAGAACTACCTGAAGTGCAAGCAGGGTTCAGGAAAGGGCGAGGAACGAGAGATATCATTGTGGATGTGAGATGGATCCTTGAAAAGACTAAAGAATACCAAAAGGATATCTATTTGTGCTTTATCGACTATAGCAAGGCTTTTGACTGTGTAAACCATGAGAAACTCTGGGCCACATTAAGAAGCATGGGTATACCAGAACACCTGATCGTTCTCTTGCGCAATCTGTACATTGATGAAGAAGCAATAGTTCGAACGGAACAAGGAGAAACAGAATGGTTTAAAATAAGCAAAGGTGTAAGACAAGGCTGCATACTTTCCCCCTACCTGTTTAATTTATATGCAGAACAAATCATCAGAGAAGCAGGATTGTATGAAGACAGCAGAGGTGTGAAGATTGGTGGAAGACTCATCAACAACCTTCGCTATGCTGATGATACCACATTACTGGCAGAAAGTGAAGATGATCTGAAACATTTGCTTCTCACAATCAAAGAACATAGTCTCAAAATGGGCCTGCACCTTAATGTAAAGAAGACAAAGATCATGACAACTGGCATAATCAACAGGTTCATCGTTGAAGGAGAAGAAATTGAAATCGTGAACAACTTTAACCTACTTGGATCAACTATCAATAAAGAAGCAACAAGCAGTCAAGAAATCAGACGACGCATTGCTCTTGGCAGAATGGCTATGAAAGACCTAGATAAGATTCTCAAGAGCAGAGATGTCTCTCTCCATACAAAGATTCGACTTGTTCAAGCCATGGTATTTTCAATAACATCATATGGATGTGAAAGCTGGACAGTGAAAAAGACAGACAGGAAGAAAATTGATGCCTTTGAATTATGGTGCTGGCGGCGAATACTGTGTATACCATGGACTGCCCGAAGAACAAACCAGTTGGTACTAGAGGAGATCAAACCTAAGCTTTCTTTAGAAGCTCAGATGACAAGACTTCGACTTTCATACTTCGGACACATCATGCGAAGAGAGAGATCATTAGAGAAAGACATCATGCTTGGAAAGATAGAAGGTCAACGCAAAAGAGGAAGGCCAGCAATGAGATGGATCGCTACAATAACAGCAGCTACGGGTACCAGTCTGTCAACAATGAGCCGCCTGACTGAAGACTGAACACAATTTAGGATAGCTATCCAGAGGGTCGCCATGAGTCGACTCCGACTCGACGGCACTTAACAACAACAACAACATATATCGTTACAAGGTGTAGGTATATACAAGCTGCTATTTACAAGGTATGCATAATCAACCATGTATACATGGTGCTATTTACAGGTAGGCATATTTGATGCTGGTGCCAGGGGATGTGGATGCCTTATCGCGTGCTGTGTGTGTTGGTGTGGTGGGCCTGGTGGTGGTGGGTGGCTGTATGTGCGCTGTCATCTGAGTAGTGTTTGAGGACGAGGTGGTGCTTTAATGCCTTTCTAAATTGGGCCAGGTCGGAGATTGCCCGTATGTTGGGTGGGAGGGCATTCCAGCATCTGGGCGCGAAGAAACTAAAAGCCCTGTTTGTCATTGCCTGCGTGCATTGTGTTGTTTCCTTCGGGATTATCAGTGTGTTAATTGCTGCAGACCTTCTGGATCTGTTGGAGGGCGTAGGCTGAATAAGCTCCGCGAGGGAGGTGGAGGAGAGCCTGTTGATGGCCTTGAAGGTCAATAATAGAGATTTAAACAAAGTCTGCCATGGATGGGGAGGCAGTGCAGATGTCTCAGGATGGGTGTCACGTGCTCCTTCTTGGAAGCACCGTAGAGAACTCTGGCCGCAGTGTTCATTGCTAGCTGGAGTGGATTAAGAGTGGATTGTGGGAGCCCTTGTAGAATTGCATTTGCGTAGTCGAAGTGTGGGATCACCAGCGCTTGGAAGATTGTCCGGAAGTCGTCAGGCTCAAGCAGGGAGCGTAGGTGCCTGAGTGTCCGGATCTTGTGGTAAACTGCTCTTACTGTGTTGCTTATGTGGGCCTTCATGTCCAGGCATTGGTCTAAAGTGACTCCTAGGTAATGGATTGTGGATTTGGTAGTTAGTTCCGCTTCTTTGACCTTTAAGGAGGCTGGAGGGGTGAAACTCATAGGGATATCCTTCCATCCCCTTTACCATTTTGGTGGCTCTTTTCTGTACTTTTTCTAATTCTGTTTTATCTTTTTTAAAATATGGTGATCAGAACTTCACATAATATTTGAGATGCAGTTGCACCATTGAGCATTACAGAGGTATTATAACATCCTTGGTTTTATTCTCCATTCTTTTCCTTATGATTCCTGGCATTCTATTTGCCGTTTTGGCTGCCGCTGCACACTGGTTGGAGAGTTTCAACATATTATCCACGATGATGCCTAAATCTTTTTTCTGGGTGGTGGTTCCTAATGTGAAACCTTGCATCATGTAACCATAGTTTGGGTTGTTCTTTCCTAGGTGCATAATTTTGTACTTGTCCACATTAAATTTCATCTACCATTTGAACGTCCAGTTTTCCAATTTATCAAGGTCCTCTTGCAATTTTTCACAATCTTCTTGTGTTATAAGAACATTGAATGATTTTGTGCCATCTGCAGATTTGATCTCCTCACTCATTCGCATTTCCAGATCATTCATAAATATGTTAAAAAGCAGTGAGCCCAGCACAGATCCCTGGGGTACTCTACTACACCTTATTCCATTCAGCCCTACTCTCTGCTTTCTATCTTTTAAGCAGTTCCTAGTCCACAATAGTACACTGCCTGTCATTCCATGTTTTTTAAATTTCCTCAAGAGTTTCTCATGAGGGATCTGGTCAAAGGCTTTTTGAAAATCCAGATATACTATATCAACTGGCTCATCTTTATCTAGCTGTTTATTCACATCTTCACAAAATATAGCAGATCAGTGAGACAAAACTTTCCTTGGCTAAATCCGTGTTGGTTTTGTCTTATTAAACGATGACTATCTATATGTTCAGTAATTTTGTTTTTTTATAATGATTTCTACTATTTTGCCCAGTAGTGATGACAGCCTTACCAGTCTGTAGTTTCCTGGTTCACCTCTGGAATCCTTTTTAAAAATTGGCATTACGTTAGTCACTCTCCAATCTTCAGGTACTACAGATGATTTTAATGATAGTTTGCATATTACTAATAGTAGATCTGCATCACATTTTTGAGTTCTTTCAGCATCCTGGGATGTATACCATCCAGTCCCAGTGATTTGCTATTCTTTAGTTTATAAAATTGCTGTATTACATCTTCTGGTTTATCGAGATTTGTTTCAGTTCCTCCAATACATAACTTTTAGATATCATTTCTGGCATGTGTAACTTCCCTACATCTTCTTCAGCAAAGACCGAAGCAAAGAATTCTTTCAGTCTCTCCGCTATGGCCTTGTCCTCCATTATTATCCCTTTTACCTTTCTGTCCTCTAATGGTTCAACTCACAGTTTTTTATTACTCAGAATGTACTTGAAAAAGTTTTTATTGTGAGTTTTTCCTTCTACAGCAAGTTTCCTTTCAAATTCTTTCTTTGCCTGCCTTATCAATGCCTTGCATCTAACTTGTCAGTGCTTATGTTGTTTCCTGTTTTTGTCATTTGGCTCTTTTTTCCATTTTCTGAAAGATGCTTTTTTATTGGCTAAAACAGCATCTCTGACCTCATCTTTAAACCATGCCAGCAGTTGTTTGGTCTTCCTTCTACCTTTCTTAAGCATGGAATACATCTGGTCTGGGCTTCCAATATAGTATTTTTAAACAATGCTCAGTCTTGATGTAAATCTTTAACCTTTGTAGCTGTTCCTTTTAGATTTCTCTTAACAATTTTCCTCATTTTATCATATTTTCCCTTTTGAAAATTAAATGCTAGTGCCATGGATTTCCTTGCTCTCCTCCCTCCATTTATTAAATCAAAATGGATCATGTTATGATCACTATTGCCAAGTGGCCCTACATGATTAACTCTCATGTCAGATTCTGAGTTCCACTAAGGACCAGATCTAAAATAGATTCCCCTCGTATCAGTTCCAGAACCAGCTGCTCCATGAAGCAGTCATTTATTTCATCTAGAAATTTTATCTCCCTAGCATGTCCTGATGTGACTTTGATCCAGTCGATACTGGGGTAATTGAAATCACCCATCATTATTACATTGTGACTTTTGTTAGCTTCCCTGATTTCTTTTAGCATTTTATCATCCATCTGTTCATTCTGGCCAGGTGGATGGTAGTACATCCCCAGTGTCATTCCATTTCCCTTTTTACATGGAATTTCTAGCCATAGAGATTCTATAGTGTATTTTGTTTCCTGCAAAACTTTTATACTGTTTGATTCAATGCCTTCTTTAACATATAACACAACCTCTCCACCAATTTGATCTGCCCTATCATTGCGATATACATTTGTACCCAGGCATCACAGTGTCACATTGGTTGTCCTCCTTCCACCACATCTCTGAGATGCCAATTATATCTAATCATTCGTTCAGTGCTATATATTTTAGATCTGCCATCTTATTTTTTAATCTTCTAGCATTTGCATACAGGCATTTCAAAGTTTCTATTTTGTTCATATTAACAATCTGATTATCAGTTAACAGGGTAATTTGGAATCTTTCAACTCTGCTCTTTATTTAAAGGTATTGGGATTACTTTTACCTTTGTTGGAGCCTCTCTATTGGGATGCCCTAACTTCCTTGTTCTGCTAGTATTCTTCAAAGATACATCATTCCGTACCATGCACTTTTGGGTGACTGTTGACTTTCTCCCTTTTTCTAGTTTAAAAAATGCTCTATCTCCCTTTTAAAGGCTAATGCAGCATTCTAGTTCCACCCTGGTTAAGGTAGAGCCCATCCTTTCAGAAACATTACTCCTTCCCCAGAATGTTGCCCAGTTCTTAACAAATCTAAAACCCTCTCCCTTACACCATCGTCTCATTCATGCATTGAGACTCCAGACCTCTGCCTGCTTCTCCTCCTCTTCCTCCCTTCTCAGTCTCTGTGGATAACTCTGTACTCCTTCCTGTTCCCTCGGCCCACAATCTGGGGGTTGTCTTTGACTCCTCTCTCTCTTTTTCCACACATATCCAGCTCGTAGCTAAGACCTGCCGTTTCTTTCTCTATAACATTAGCAAAATCCACCCTTTCCTCTTTGAACACACTACTAAAATGCTTATCCACTCCTTAATCACCTCTCGTCTTGACTACTATAACCTACTCCTTGCTGGTCTCCCTTTGAATCATCTCTTTCCCCTTCAATCTGTTCAACACTCTGCTGCGCGACTAATCTTCTGCCAGCCTCGTCATGCTCATATTACTCTTCTTCTCAAGTCACTTCATTGGCTCCCTATCCATTTCAGCATCCAGTTCAAACTTCTCCTGCTGACCTATAAATGCATTCACTCTGCGGCTCCTCACTACCTTTCTTCTCTTATCTCTCCTTACAACCCCCCTCGGGAACTCCGCTCTTCTAGCAAACTGCTTCTATCTGTGCCCTTCTCTTCTAGTGCTAACTCCAGACTTCGCTCCTTTCACCTTGCTGCACCTTACGCCTGGAACAAACTACCTGTATCGGTATGCCAGGCACCCTCTCTAACCCTCTTCAAATCCAAGTTGAAAGCTCACCTCTTCGCTGCTGCTTTTGGATCTTGACTCACCTGATCTCCTTTTCTCTCCCCTTTTCTTTCCCCTAGTTTATCCCTGCTTACACCTTCTGTGTTTTGTCTTGACTAGATTGTAAGCTCTAATGGGCAGGGACTGTCTCTTACATGTCTGTTCAGCGCTGTGTACGACTGGTAGCACTTTACAAATGCTCAGTAGTAGTTGTAGTTCTTGGGTCCTGTGCGTAGCATGGGAAGCATTTCTGAGAATGCTACCCTGGAAGTTCTGGATTTCAACTTTCTACCTAAAATCCTAAATTTGGCTTTCAGAACCTCCCTCCCACATTTTCCTATGTCATTGTTACCAACATGTACAAAGACAGCAGGCTCCTCCCCAGCACTATCTAAAATCTTATCTAGGTGGTACATGAGTCAGGCAATTTACCAGGTGATCCACATGTCTACAAGTCACCCAGCTATCTACATACTTAATGATCAAATCTCCAAATTTAACAACTGTTCTAATCCTTCTTTCAGGGGCACATGGCCCTAGAGACACCTCCTCAGTGTAAGAGGGTATTATATCACCTGGAGGACAGGTCCTAGTTACTGTAGCTATGTATTTATATTGGGAGTTACTTACCCAATATAAATATATTATACAAAGGGACTTGGGGGTATGTTTACTAAAACCCCGTTAGGGTGCGCGCCGCGCTAGTGTGCGGATGCCATATAAGGAGTGGGCGTTTCAGTCAGAAAAAAGCAAAACCGGGATTAATCATGCGCTAATGTGCGCTGTGCTCATGTGCGCCCCGCACATTAGCGCATGAGAAAGTTGCGCGAGAAGCATAAGTGGCGCGCTGATGTATAAGCACAGGAACAGAGCCACAGTACAATGGTTAAGACACTGACCAATGATGCAGGGATCATGGGTTCAATCCCCTACTGTGCCCAATGAAGAAGGCTGGCTGAGGCATTACCTATTATGGGGAAGATTGCTTTAGGAGGCATTTTATTTTTATTTTAATTATCTCTACTAGCAAACGCACTCTCAAAGCGTGTTAACATAAGGCGCCCCATAAGGCACATTTTAAAGTGCACTGTCTGCCAAGGCACCCTAGAATGTTGCTTATAGGGCGCTTTATAGGGTGCCGTATGAGGTACCGCAAGGTCACAGCACTGTTTTTGATGGCAGCACTGTGCATTAAAACGCATGGAAATCTGAAGTAGGTGCGCTGACAGGCATGGAGGAGGAGCAGCAGTGTAGCACACTGGCTAAGACACTGACCAATGATGCAGGAGTCATGGGTTCAATCCCCCACTGTGCCTAATGAAGAAAGCTGGCTGAGGCATTACCTGTTATAGGTAATATTGCTGTAGGGGGCATTTTATTTTTATTTTAAATAGTGCTGCCAGCAAACACACCCTCAAAGTATTGTAACATAAGGTGCTGCATAAGGCGCCTCATAGGGTACCCCAGAGGGCACATTTTAAAGTGCACTGTCCGCCACGGCACCCTACAATGTTGCTGAAAGGGTGGCCTATAGGGCGCCATATAGGGTGCCCTATGAGGCACAGCAAGGTCATAGCACTGTGTTTGATGGCAGCACTGTGCATTTAAACGCATGGAAATCTGAAGTAGGTGCGCTGACATGCAAGGAGGAACAGCAGTGTAGCACAATGGTTAAGGCACTGACTGCTGATACAGGGGTCATGAGTTTGCTCCCCAATGTGCCTAATATGTAAGGCTGGCTGAGGCATCAGCTTTGCAATGTATGTATTGTTTCCTGCAGCACTTTATTTGTATTTTATTAATTGTTGCCAGCAAACACGCCCTCATGTGCCGTAATTGAAGGTGCCGCATAAGGCACCCTATAAGGCACTCCATAGGGCACATTATAAAGTGCACTGTCCGCCACAGCACCCTAAAATGTCCCCTATAGGGCACCCTATAAGTCGCTCCACAGGATAATGTATAGTGCACCTCATATGGATGGTAACCATAAGGTACCCTATAGGGCGCCCTATAAAGTGCCCTCAGAGGCACCTTATGGGTACAGTACGCTGAGAGTGTTTTTGCTGGCAGCAATAATGTACATGAAAAAGAGATAATGCTTTGGTCAGCCCTATCAAATAACCCCACTGTGGGTTTGAACCAACAACCTCTGGCTTCACAGGCAGTGAAGTAACCATTGGGCTACAGTTTTAAAGCTGCTAGCAAGCCCCTGGCTGGCTGCAGAGGCAGTGCACGTCACCACACTGACAGTCTGCGGTGGTCACCAGGATAGGGTTAGCACACACGTACCCATGATGCACTGCACATGTAAATCAGCTGTCCACAGATAAACACAAGATGGGGTATGCACCCCCACAGCACCTCGGCCTGGTAGGGGGAACTGACCATGTGCACCCCCACAGCACCTCGGCCTGGTAGGGGGTACTGACCGTGTGTGTTACTGGCAAAGAGTAGCTACACACCGTCACATTGTGCAGGTACTGTGCTCACCCTGAGTGTCGGTGGGGCGCCCAGCACCAGGTCCACAGCACCTTCCATGGCAGAAATAGGCCATGCTGCAGGTCCCCTGGAGTGCTAATGTGTGAGGTAGTTAGTTTCTGCAGAAACACCTTGGATATATCTGTCTCTCTCAGTCAGGTGTAGCCCCTATGGACCCCTAGGAGGATTTTGTACCACCACCCTCCTCCTCCAGGGCTGAGGGTGGAAAACAGGTTCTCCCATCAGCAGATCCACATTCTACCTCCCTGCAATGGTGGCAGTAGAGGGGACCAACAACCCCGGTCCTGCTGGGAACAGACACCCTACAGGGCAGTCAATGCAGCTCTGTACACATCCATAACACAATAGCAGACAGACAATAGGCCTGGATATGCTAAACTGCACCCCACCACTATCTGATATTCTCCTGCAGCAAGCCTTCAGCCACTGCACCCTGCAAGGCACTCCATCAAGACACATACCAGCTGCAAACAGTCTGCTAGCTAGTCCATAGGGCATGTTCCTGGTGGAAATGCATGCACCCAGAACTGGGATGTCAGCATACACAACAAGCAGATAAGTCAGTGACTAGGCCCCAAAAGAAAACCCATAAACATCACATGAAAGAAATACTATATAGCACTATGGGGGTGCCTAGCCATGCTGTGGTCACTGCACAGTCAGGGTGAGAGTGATCTCCCAGCAGGACATGCTGAGGCCACCCTGTCTGTGTAGGTGGTGGCCGGGCACTATAATGTCCCAGCCAGTGCCCTATGCCCTGTGCTGATGCATCCTGGCCAGGCCAACCTGTCCGGGCTATACCCATGGTACCTTGCTCCTCATTATGCACATTAGCAGGCCAATACTGGCAACAGTGCTGGCAGTGTGGGCTGTGGAGGGTGTTTGTAGCCACACAGACAGACACACACACCCACACCTATGCCAGCATTGTGCTACTATAGAGGACTTTAGCAGCCCTGGCCACCACAAAAGGGCAAATAAACATTAAAAATGACCCCAACAAAATATATAAAAATCATAAGCAAGCTGGGCAATAGTGATAGTAATGGGAAACATCAAAAAACACTCCCAAGAAAGCCCCAAAAAATAAATATGAATTTTAGAAGGGTCTACGCTCCGTCCCCATACAAGGTACCGTACAGGCATGGATATGGTACGTAATACTGTTGGAGGTCACTCCCCAGGGTGGTAAACACTGTCAGAGACCAGACCTGAAGCACACACCACAGACATCAGAAAGGTTGTTATGATGGAGCTCAATGAGCACACTGTGCTTAACGTAGGAATTGCTATCTGCCAGTAATCATAGCAAACGTTTGATAGCTGTGTACCGTATACCCAGGTGTAGGGTGGCATTGCTAAGGTATGCAAGTGCTAGTATTGGAGGCATTGGCCAATGGGGCCTGTTGGTGTGTGTGTGGGTGTGTCTGCCCCTGTTGGCTGCTGCTTTATGGCAGAAGTTCCCAACTCCAGTCCTGGTGTGCCAAACACTGTTCGGGTTTTCATGCTGTCCCTCATGAATATGCATGAGATACATCTGCATACCTTGGGGGTGGTGCATAGATATGCAGCACAGGCATCTTTATTAGAGGCAGCATGGAACCTGAATGGTGTTTGGCCCTCCAGGACTGCATTTGGGAGACTCTGCTCTAGGTAATGCGGCTGTTTATGGTGTCTGTGCTCGGTGGGGTAAAATATAGGCGTATTAACCATGCGTATGTTCTCTGCAATAAAGGTTTGTCCTTACTATCACGGTTTAGTTGTGGGAAAAAATATGTGGACTGGATTGGCAGTAGCCCCAACTGGGCTTTGAACCTGTGACCTTCTGTTCTTGCACACACTGTCTGTGTGCACTGCACCACCGTGTTGCCACTGATGTGCTGCATTCCCTGGGGAGTCCATGACTGTACATCCGACAGGGCCTGTTTGTTGCAGTGCACGGCACCCACCTGGACAGGGCTAGGCCATGGTCTGCTGTTGCCACCAGCTGCTTCCACCTCCACCACCAGTACCGCTCCATCCTTAGATTGGAGACAGCATAAACCCTGAAGGATTTGTGGCCCTCCAGGACTGCATTTGGGGGAATCTGCTCTAGGTAATGTGCACGTTTCTGGTGTCTGTGCTCTGTAGGGTAAAATAGAGGTGTTTGAGCCATGTTTATGATCTCTGCAATAAAGGTTCGTCTTTACTATCATGATATAGTTGTGGGTAAAATATGGGGACTGGATTGGCAGGAGCCCCAGCTAGGGCTTGAATCTGTGACCTTCTGTCTTCAAACACACTGGTTGTGTGCACAGCACCACCGTGCTGCCACAGAGACAGTGCATTCCCTGATGATACCATGACTGTTTGTCCGGCAGGGCCTGTCTGTTGCAGTGCATTGCACCCACCTGGACAGGGCTAGGCCATGGTCTGCTCTGGGCAGCTGCCACTGCCCCCCTCCACCTCCAGTACCCCTGTGCCACCATGCTGACATGCCCTTCTGCTGGTGGTGCTGGTGGTACGCAGTCTCAGGCCATCCTGTGTGCGGGTAGGCAGCTGCCTATGGTGCGGGTTCTGGGGTAGGGGTGCCTGCATATCTGTCCACACGTCCCCCAATCACCGCCTGCCACTGTTCTGTGCCCTTGGAGGTACCTGCTGGCTACTATCCCCTATGACACTGTGATAGACACGCTCATGCCCATGTTGGGCCCTCATCAGTTGCTGTCTGGCTGCTGTACAGTTTCAGCATTCCTAGGTGCCACCTAGGCATCTGCCTAGTCCGCACTGTGCCCCAGCTGCACCACAGCATGTGCCACCTGCAGCCCTCTGTATCCCCTTTCCCAGCATCTGTCCAGTTGCCCATTCCGACATGCCCGCCCTGCTGCTGTGGAACATGGGCATGCCATAGGAAACCTGTCCAATGGAGGACGTAACCCTGATCAGTGCTATTTCACTGTGGGATCATTCACCTTGTATGGGGACGGAGCGTAGACCCTTCTAAAATTCATATTTATTTTTTGGGGCTTTCTTGGGAGTGTTTTTTGATGTTTCCCATTACTATCACTATTGCCCAGCTTGCTTATGATTTTTATATATTTTGTTGGGGTCATTTTTAATGTTTATTTGCCCTTTTGTTCCGTGCACATGTATCACACTGCTCACTTTTTGTAGGTTTCCCTGGTTTTGCTGTTCATTGCTGACAGAAATGGTTTCTCTTCCCTTTAAATCGGCTCTACCGCGAGGTTTTCACTCGCGGTATTTTTTTGCTTGAATTTCAGCCCCGTTCGTGTGCGGGGAGCCTCTCCCCTCCCACTCTCCACCCATTGACCCCATCTCTCCGCCCCTGGGGAGCCTTCCTCCGCCCTCCGAGAGCCTTTCCACTCCTCTATCGCACATCAGTGCGCCGCGCACATGAGCGGGCACTTTAGTGCGGCGCGCACGTGTGCGGGGCACAAAAACGTATCATTAGCGTGCGCTAAGGTACCTTAGCGCACGCTATTGTGCGCCGCGCACTTGAGCGCAGTTTAGTAAACATACCCCTTGGTTTAATGTTCACCTTAAGGTGAACTTCTGTCCCTCCTTTCCACTAGGGTGTACATATTTAGGGCCTCCAACCTCTTCTCATGTGTCTTACCATTTTGGTTGCTTTCTTCTATTCCATAGTAAGATACAACCTCCTATACTGAACACAGTACTCCAAGTGATGCTTTACCAGTCCTGTACAGGGGTATTATCACCTCCTTTTTCCTGCTAGTCATACCCCTTACTATGCAGCCTAGCATCCTTCTGACTTTGGCCACCACCATGTCATGTTTTGTCACCTTGATATTCCCTCAGTATTGAACTTAGTAAATCATAGTTTGCTGCTTTAGTGGCTTGAACAGTGGAAGGGGTGGGGGGGGGGGGGTGGGAGGGTTACCTCCACTGTTCTGGAATGATTTTGTTCCTGTCTTACTGATCACAAAAGGTGTTCCTCAAAGATCAGCTCTGCTAGCCTTGCTCTTAAACCGATTTTTGATGTTTTCCAAGCTTTAGGTTTGGAGTACAAATTTATATGCTGATGACATTGTGTTATCAATTCCTTCATAATGCAATATTTAAATGGCCATCAACTGCATAAAATAGGAGATGTTGAGGGGTTACCAGTGGCTTGAGGACCACTTTTTAACTCGGAATGTGGGTGGAACTGAGCTGCTGTTCTTACATGGCAATGCATCTTAGAATATTGTCATATAATATAGTCATTTACACTAAGGGGGATGTTTACTAAAGTGCGTTAAACGTGACTAACGCGTGTTATACGACGTTAACGACCGTAAGTGCCGTATAACGTGCGTACCGATGCGCTAACAACCGTTAACGTCATACTACGCGCGTTAACCGTAGTTAACGATCGTAAACCTCCGCAGCGCGTTAAAACAGCGCAGAAGGTGGAGAGTGGGCGGAGAGAAGGGGTCAATGGGTGGAGAGTGGGTGGGGAGAGGCTCCCCTCATACTAACGCGCTGTATTTCAGAGCTCAATTCCAACGCGAATGAAAACCTGTCGTTAAAGGCATTTAAAGGGAAGAGAAACCATTTCCGTCAGCAATGTACAGAAAAACCGGGGAAACCCACAAAACGTGAGCAGTGTGATACATGTGCACAGAACAAAATTTCACATAAAACATTAAAAATGACCACAAGCAGGGCCGGATTTAGCTATACGCCATGTACGCCATGGCGTAGGGCCCACAGCTGCAAAGGGCCCACAAAAATTGAAGTAGTTAGGCTTTTTTTTTTAATAAAATAAAAAAAAAACTGCTGGCTGCCGCCGCGGGGCCCCCTCTGCTGCCGCGGCAGCATGGGCTGACCCGCGGGGGCCCCCTCTGTAAGCTCGGTCCCTCCCTCCGTGCCTCCGTGTCTCCCTCCATGCAGGCTGTTAGAGACGCGAAGGCAGACTGTCTCCTTCTGCCTTCCCGTCTCTGTTAAGCCCGCAGGGCTGATGGGAAATTTCCCATCAGCCCCTGCGGGCTTAACAGAGACGCGAAGGAGACAGTCTGCCTTCGCGTCTCTAACAGCCTGCACGGAGGGAGACACGGAGGCACGGAGGGAGGGACCGAGCTTACAGAGGGGGCCCCCGCGGGTCAGTCCATGCTGCCGCGGCAGCAGAGGGGGCCCCGCGGCGGCAGCCAGCAGGTTTTTTTTTTAAAAATAAATTTTACTTTAGGCCGGGGGAGGGGGTAGGACTGGTAATTGGGGGGGCTGGGACTGGGGCTGGAAATGGGTTGGGACTGGGACTGGAAATGGGCTGGGACTGGGACTGGAAATGGGTTGGGGGGATTAAGGCTGGAGGTGGGCTGATGAGGAGGACGGGTAATGTGCTGTGGGCTGTGGGGGGGCCGGTTAGAACAGGTAATGGGCTTTGGGGGGGTTAAGACTGGTAATGGGCTGTGGGCTGATGGGGGCTGTCTGGTAATGGGCTATGGGGGGGGGGCTAGGACTGGAAATGGGCTGGGGGGGGTTAAGACTGGAGGTGGGCTGATGGGGTTAGGACTGGTAATGGTCTGTTGGGGGGGGTTTAGAACTGGTAATGGGTTTTGGGGGGTTTAGACTGGTAATGGGCTGTGGGCTGATGGGGGCTTTCTGGTAATGGCATAAGTGGGGGGCAAGTACAGGAAATGCGCTGGGGGGGGTTAAGACTGGAGGTGGGCTGATGGGGTTAGGACTGGTAATGGGCTGTTGGGGGGGGGGTTTAGAACTGGTAATGGGTTTTGGGGGGGTTTAGACTGGTAATGGGCTGTGGGCTGATGGGGGCTGTCTGGTAATGGGCTATGGGGGGGGCTAGGACTGGTAATGGGCTATGGGGGGTTAAGACCGGAGGTGGGCTGAGGGGGTTAGCACTGATAATGGGCGGTTGGGGGGGTTTAGAACTGGTAATGGGCTTTGGGGGGGGTTAAGACTGGTAATGGGCTGTGGGCTGATGGGGGCTGTCTGGTAATGGGCTATGGGGGGGGGTTAGGACTGGAAATGGGCTGGGGGGGGTTAAGACTGGAGGTGGGCTGATGGGGTTAGGACGGGTAATGGGCTGTGGGCTGATGGGCTGATGGGGGGGGTTAGGACTGGCAATGGGCTATGGGGGGCTGACTGGAAATGGGTTGATGGGGTTAGGACTGGAAGTGGGCTGATGGGGGGTTAGGACTGGTAATGGGTTATAGGGGGGGCTTAAACTGAAAATGGGGTGATGGGGGGTTAGGACTGGTATTGGGTTGGGGGGTTGCTAGGACTGGAAATGGGCTGATGGGTGGCTAGGACTGGAAATGGGCTGATGCAGGGACTAGAAGGGAATGGATGCTGGGTGAGGCTGGAACTAGAAGGGAGCTGATGTTGGGGGAGGATTAGAATGGGATGGGGCTGGAAGAGTAAAATGGAGAAGGGAAAAATATTTTGTGTGGGAGGGATAAAAAAATCTACAATTGGCCGGGTATTGGGAGAGTAAGTGGGGATTGAGGATGGAGGGGTAAAATTTGACTGGATGAAATAGGAATGAGGAAAGAGCAAAAGGAGAAAGATTAGTATGTTAAAGCAGATGTAGAGAGAGAATGGAAAAAATCTAGAAGAGAGAAGAAAGGACAAATGGACAGCAGACGATGGAGAGTTAGCAGAAGACATGAAGAAACCAGAAGAAAGTGGCTGGAGCAATTGCAGCTGAAAAAAATGCACAAAAGGTAGAAAAATATCTCTTTATTTTGAATTTATTAATTGGAATATGTCAGCTCTGGTAAATGTGCATCATTAACGTCTGCGCTTTGTTTAGTACAAGAGCAAATTAATGTATAGTTTTATTTCTACAGTGTTGTACATTCCAAGTTTGGCTTTTGGGATTCCCAGTTTAATTATTGTCTTCCTGTTTCTAAAATGTGATTACTTGTTTGGTGATGGTCTATGTTCTGCATGTGTAACTGAGCTGAGGTGTTCTGTTTATATAATTCCTATTTGACATTGCCACTTGTTCTCTTTCCCCAGTAGGTCATGTATTGTTGTTCTCTGAAATGTATTGGTTTAATATTTGCAGTGTTGCCTTTTGATTGGTAGAGTATGGTGCTTTGTGAGTCCTGGTAGTGCTGTTAGGATACGGCGGGTTTGCTATGGGTTCTAAATGAGCAGTGTTTGTAGTAGTTCCTAATGTGTCTGGCAGTTGGCACTGGATTATAGTAATGTAGAAATCTTTTAGTCTTTCTTTATCCATACACTCATTAAGAGGCACGTTTACTAAAAGTTAGTATATGGTAACATTATGCAAATATTTATGCAAATGAGGCCCCTTATGCAAATGAGGCCCACACCCCCCTTGGGCCGCCCCTGCTGGGGCCCACAATTTTTGTTGGCATAGGGCCTCACTCAAGGTAAATCCGGCCCTGACCACAAGAAACATTTTAAAAAGCAGAATTCAGCTGGGCAACAGTGATAGCAATGGGCAACAAGGAACAACACTCCCTGGAAAGCACCAAAATAAAAGGAAATGATGTGTGGAAGGGTCTACGCTCCGCAGACCCTTTCAAAGAGCATTACATTGTAATGGAGCTGTCCTGGGCGTGTGGTGTAATGTTTCCCAATGATATCATTGTTGCCCAGCTTGGTTATGGGTGTGTGCCCCTTTTGTGAGGTCTTTTCTGAGGTTTATGTGCACCTTTGTCTGCATACAAGGTAAATGAGGCCACAGTAAACCTGTTGCAGAGCAGGGTTTCTGACTCGTCAGGCCGGTTTAACTAACTCCAGGGACTGCACTGTCTCTGTGGCCACAGTGTGGTGCAACAGACACAGCCAGTGCCTGTAAGACCAGAAGGTCACAGGTTCAAATCCCAGCTGGGGCTCCTGTCAACCCAGTCCCCATAGTTTTACCCACCACTAAACAGTGATAGTAAAGACACTCCTTTAGTGCAGAGAACATACGCAAGGCCTATATTTTACCACACCAAACACAGACACCAGAAACAGGCCCATTACCTAAAGAAGAGTCCCGCAAATGCAGTCCTGGAGGGCCCCACACCATTCCAGTGTCATGCTGCCTCTAATAAAGATGCCTGTGCTGCATAGCTATGCACCACCCCCATGGTATGCAGATGTAGCTCATGCATATTTATGAGGGACAGCATGAAAACCCAAACAGTGTTTTGAACACTAGGACTGGAGTTGGGGAACACTGCCGTAAAGCAGCAGCCAACAGGGCCACACACACACCGACAGGCCCCATTGGCCAATGCCAGCTGGAGAGGCAAGACATTGGGCCCTGCCTGTATCTGCCAATACTAGCAGTTGCATACCTTAGCAATGCCACCCTACACCTGGGTATATGGTACACAGCTATCAAACGTTTCCTATGATAACTGGCAGATATCAATTCCTACGTTAAGCACATTTTGCTCATTGAGCTCCACCATAACAATCATTCTGATGTCTGCGGTGTGTGCTGCAGGTCTTGTCTCTGACAGTGTTCACCACCCTGGGGAGTGACCCCCCAACAGTCTTGTGTACCATATCCATGCCTGTACTATGCCCAGGACTGGTGTGGTGGGTATGGCTGCTGACCACCTCTATAGTAGCACAATGCTGGCATAGGTGTGGGGGTGGCTGTCTGTCTATTCCAGGGGTGGGCACCTCCGGTCCTGGAGGGCCGCAGACCAGTCAGGTTTTCGGGATATCCCTAATGAACATGCATGAGATATATATGCATTAGAGATATCCTGCCAACTTGACTGGTTTTTGGCCCTCCAGGGCTGGATTTGGAGACCCCTGCCTTACACCTCTGTCATTTAAGATCGTGATTGGGCAAGGTACAGATGTCCTAGACATCGAAAGGGTATATAGAATGTGTCACATTCCTCCTCGATTCTCACCACCACCAAAAAGTTGTCTAATAGACAATTTTTTGGTGGTGGTGAGAAGTGAGGAGGACTGTGACAAATTCTATCTAACCTTTTTGATGTCTTGGACATCTGCACCTTGTCCACTCACAATCTTAATGACAGAGGTGTAAGGCAGGGGTCTCCAGATCCAGCCCTGGAGGGCCACAAACCAGTCAGGTTGGCAGGATATCTCTAATGCATATATATCTCATGCATATTCATTAGAGATATCCCGAAAACCTGACTGGCCTGCGGCCCTCCAGGACCAGGTTTGCCCACCCCTGGTCTATTCAGTGTGTGGTGGCTGCAAACACCTTCAACAGCCCACACTGCCAGCACTGTTGCCAGTATTGGGCTGCCAATGTGCATAATGAGGAGCAAGGTACCATGGGTATAGGCCGGACAGGGTGGCCTGTGCCAGGGTGCATCTGCACAGGGCATAGGGCAGTGACAGGCACATTGTAGTGCCCGGCCACCACCTACACAGACAGGGTGACCTCAGTATATCCTGCTGAGAGATTACTCTCACCCTGACTGTGCAGTGACCACAGCATGGCTAGGCACTCCCATAGTGCTATTTAGTATTTCTCTCATGTGATAAATATGGGTTTCCTTTTGGGGCCCAGTCACTGATGTGTCTGCTTGCTGTGTATGCTGACATCCTAGTTCTGGGTGCAGGCATCTCCACTAGCAGCCTGTTTGCAGCTGGTAGGTGTTGTAATGGAGTGGCTTGCACCAGGGGAATCTCAGATAGTGGTGCGGTGCAGTATACCATATCGAGGCCTAATGTCTGTCTGCTATTGTGTTATGGCTGTGTACAGAGCTGCATTGACTGCCCTGTGGGGTGTCTGTTCCCCAGTAGGACTAGGGTTCATGTTCCCCTCTACTGCCACTGTTGCAGGGAGGTAGACTGTGGATCTTTTGATGGTGTTACAGCAATCGCTGTGAAAAGCTCTTATTCTATCACTCACCCACAGAAGGAAGACTCAGACAGGCTGGAATGCAAACAGGAACTTTTAATGTGCACACAGGATCAGACAGAGATACCAGCAACCTCCACAAGGGTCTGAACCCCGAGGGACGGCCTACAATGCCTTATATACAGTACAGTTTTAAACTCATTCTACAATCCCATTTGCCACAGGTATTTCCTGCCCACCAATCAGCAGCCCCTGGGGAGGTACCTGGGTGACCTGTCCAAACCGGTATGCTCTGGTCTGTTGGTTTCAGGGCTAGGGAAATACTGTGCTCAGACCTGGAGTGGGGGAAGGGTGCCTACTGGAATCTCAATGTCTCTCTTAGCAGGCTGATTACCTCATGGCTTGCGGGGGAAGGGCTATCTACAGTTCGCAGCATGGCTTGGGGGAAGGGCTACCTATAGCTACCTCATGGCTGCCTCATTCCCCCCTTTTTAAGTAAGACCTCAACCGCTAGAGGCGGTTGAGGGCTGTATTACTGGAGGCAAGCCGCAGAGGAGTATATTGGGTCGGGGCCATGACCGTGGCAGCCGCCTTGCGTTCTACCAGGGTGCCAAGGGTGGAAACAACCTGTAAGGAAAAAGGCACTTGGTTAAAATGTACGGTACAGCAATGGGACAAGTTAAGGTAGAGAGTTACGTATACAAAGGTCTGCATGTTCAGAGCAGTTTGGGCAAGTAATACTGCTGTGTTAGTAGTCTCTGCACTTGTTTGAAAGCAAGTCTATATCAGCTAAGGCACCTTTTCTCAGTCTGATCCCGGTTCCAGGAAAGGTGTCTGTAAATCAGTCTCTCCGGTGGTCCAGAGTTCGTCGGCAGTCTGTTAGAACCCCGTACTGGGCAGAAGTGTCAAAGCGTAGGGGCTGGTTTGGAACTGTGACAGAAGTCCAGGCTGGAACAATTTCTGGTGCAGCGGCCTTGACACGAGAGTGATGGATCCTCGGAGCAACTTCAGCCACCTTGACAGCCGTGGGGGTGGTCCGCAGAACAGTATACGGGTCTTGCCACTGGGGAGTCAGCAGATCCTGCTTCCACTCCTGGATCCATTATCACTGGAGGTTCCTTTGCTGGTAGGAAATATTCCATTATGCCCTTGACTGATCTCCACATGTTTACAGATCAGACAAGTGCACGCGCGTGTTCTGTAATTCTGACAAGTTTTAGAATCACACCAATTTTTTTTGCCTGTGAGAATTTGTCATCAATTTATCCCCCTTTGCCTCTGCATGCCTGGCCAGGACACACAGAGGAAAAGTAAGGCAAAAAAAAAAAACATCTGGAAGTACCACATGGTCAGTGCGGGGTTTTTTTCCAAAGCTCATCAGGATGCAAGGTGCACCCAGCCTGTCTCCAGGTGCCTACTTACAATCTTTGAGTATTGTGGTGGGGCCTAGATGACTTCCTAAATTGAAGATACTGGAGATGGCATAGTTGAATAAAATGCTCATCATTTTTTATATTCATTAGCCAGATACATCACTTCACATCATTAAATTGCCTTCACCAGTTTACTGTCCATCAGAGTCCTTCCACATCATTAATTACCTTCATCAGTTTACTGTCCATCAGAGTCCTTCCTCTTAATATATCACTTTACCCCTCACAACACTTTCCACCAACTACATACATAGGTCCTTCAATTTTTTCTTTTTCTATACCATACTAATGTATCCTTATCTGGCAAGGCTGCTAAAACAATTGTTAGAGACATAGTATTGTTGTAAACAGTGTCCATTTCCCACTAACTTAATTGGTGCAGTTCTAGATTGGCATGGGTGCTCATTCTAAATAGCGACTGTCTAAACAATCTTCAATATAAAACGATACATCAATTCCAATAGAAAGAAATATGGCTCCTAACATGACAGCCACATATCTCTCATGTATGACTAGAGTCTATTGTACACCTGGTTCCCAGTGAGAGTACTGTAGGAAACTTAAAAATACTTGGACTGATCTTGAAAATGCAGTGGTCCACAAAGATTTATGTAAGCTATCCATTAATTATGGTGTCAAAAGAGATCCTCTTGAGGTGAGAGGACTAAGAGGGTACAAGGCATTGGTGGTTGGGCCTCATGGCGATACTCCTTCTGGTTCTTCTTGGCCTGCAAGGCATTTGTGAATAGGCCTCATGGCAATACTTCCTCGGGTTCTTCTTGGCCTATTCCCCCCTGCCTATTCATGTCTCTTCAGAGGCATAAATGTACAAGGTTCGTGTTTTCTCAGGCCTTGTGGGTCCTCGAGGAGTCTTAGAGCAGTCAGAATTCCAGTGGCCCAGATCATCACACTTGGAGTAGCACGTTTTATTGCCTTTTTCCTAGGCTGTCGTCTCACCTTCTGCCCCTCTCTCTCATTCATTTTCTCAAAGCTCTCCTGGATCATTGCTGACAAGTAAGATTTAGTTTTATCCAATCAACTTGAGTTAATGTTATCATTATATTTGTAAATAATATGTTTACAAATATTTCCATATTTCTGGGAATCACAGTTCCATCTTTCCACTAAATTTTCTTTATATACTTGGGAACCAAGCGATTTCAGATCAGCCCCTTTCCAAAATTTAATATTTACTCATCTTATTGCTGTGTATACTGGACCTCTACATAATGTACTCCTACCAGTATATTTGGTAACAAAGTACAAATGTATAAACTAAAAAGATTTGTATCTCACAGTGCTATAATATATTGTGCTCCTGAACTCTGGACACCAACATGTAAAATTCAAATACAGCAGGACAGGTGAATTTATTCTAAATAGCACCTATGATGTTACTGTCCTGTTCATCATTCATCAGCACAGAGCTTAACAAGGCAAAGTGATTACCTTGTATCTTATAGTTCAAAACAGGCATGAAACTGATACTTTATAAGAAGGTTGGTGGATATCTGGAATGCAATATCATTGTAGTATCAGAAAAATGAATACAGTTGATCAAGGCAGTTTAATGTACCAAGCAGGAAAGAACGCAATCATCAGCACAGCATTTACTGTCTGCAGAATAAACTGCCAAAGATGGCATATCATGCAGAAGTATTACTTGCTTAAGTTTGTATGTGCAGTCAAAACCAAATATATGTACCAGAGAAAATCCAGGCTTTAAAGGACAAGTAAAAAAATCTTCATTTCTTCATGATCTTATAAGGATTTTTTTTTCCAGCCTTTGTTTGCTTCCAGCAGACATTTGAGGATGCTCAAAGGAGGCACCTCATGGTTCTAGAAGCTCAAACTCTACAATTAAAATTGATGACAAGAGGATTGTTTGCAGGCTAGGTGTGGCTAGGTGAATTGGGGTTCTTTGTCCTCTAGGAGAAAGACTCCTAGATGATTTTTTTTTTTCCTTTTGTCCTCTCTAATGGGCCTCCATTCATCTGCTAGAAGAAGGAACTCCTCCCAGTATCTTTCTATAGCTATGCAAACTATTTCAGCAGTTCCAACTATCCCCCAGTCACCGCTGAGAGGTGTGACCAAAACACCTGGTTCCCTGACCACTGATCATGCATGTAACATAGCAATGAAATTGGATATGCATCAAACAATGCAATTGTCTTCCTTCACTGATATACCAGTACCACAGTCCACACACAGCAAACCCCACCCCCCCCCCCTTTTCCAAACTGTCCCCTTCCCTGCAATCAGTAGACCTGGTGTTTTTCACTGTTTGGGGACACAGGGGCGACTCGTCAATAACTTCACCTTTTACTGATAGAGTATCAAAATCAATCCTGAAATATAAAGACCTAATGTCTGGACAAAAACTTTCTTTCCCTAATGTCACAACCAAACACAGAGCCACTAACAAACACAGAGCCACTAGCAATTTTTACATAACAGTACATTAACTATATGGGCCAGCCATGAATCCATACAGGGAAAGCTGGTCCGGATACTCCCTCACCACAATTCAGCCTCCGGACCCCATGCTCCAATCACAATTCACAAATCACAATGTTCAGTGTAAATCTTCTAATCTCACCTCTGGGAATACAACATACAATATAATCCTGGTAACAGGCAGAGTCTGGCTGCACAAAACACACAGGACCACAAAGGGAAAAAGAAAGAGGGAAAACAGAAAACAGAGACGTCTCAGCAGCGAATACTCACACACTCTCCTTCCCCAGCAGCAGCTTGTTACAAATACATCACAGACACTCTCTCTAGCTGTATCATAGGATCTAACTTTCACCATGAGGATATTAGAAATACAGTATGAGAAATATAGCTAGCTATTTTCTAATGTCCACTAGATGGAGCTCCAGGATCACTTTAACCATAAGGATAAAAATACAGCTAGTTTTTAAATGACCACTAGATGGAGCTCCAGGATCACTCCAGGGCAGCCCAATACCTCTGCAGAGAAACGCACGTGGTGTCCACAAGATGGCTGCTACCTCCTCGTGCTCCTCCACACCGGCTCTCCACAGATGGGGAAAAAAAAAAGGGGAAATGGTGGACTTCCAAGCATCACCTCTTTCAATCAACCAAAAAAAAAACAAAAGGTTAGCATTTTATTTATTTATTTTTGGTTTTAAAGGCAGGAAACCCAGCGGGGGCTCAGGGAAGGCAGAGAAACTCGGCGGGGGCCCAGGGAAGGCAGAGAAACTCGGCGGGGGCCCAGGGAAGGCAGAGAAACTCGGCGGGGGCTCAGGGAAGGCAGAGAAATTTGGCGGGGGCTCAGGGAAGGCAGAGAAATTCGGCGGGGGCCCAGGGAAGGCAGAGAAATTTGGCGGGGGCTCAGGGAAGGCAGAGAAACTTGGCGGGGGGCTCAGGGAAGGCAGAGAAATTCGGCGGGGGCCCAGGGAAGGCAGAGAAATTTGGCGGGGGCCCAGGGAAGGCAGAGAAATTTGGCGGAGGCTCAGGGAAGGCAGAGAAATTCGGCGGGGGCTCAGGGAAGGCAGAGAAACTTGGCGGGGGCCCAGGGAAGGCAGAGAAATTTGGCGGGGGCCCAGGGAAGGCAGAGAAATTTGGCGGAGGCTCAGGGAAGGCAGAGAAATTTGGCGGGGGCTCAGGGAAGGCAGAGAAACTTGGCGGGGGCTCAGGGAAGGCAGAGATATTTGGCGGGGGGCTCAGGGAAGGCAGAGAAACTTGGCGGGGGGCTCAGGGAAGGCAGAGAAATTCGGCGGGGGCCCAGGGAAGGCAGAGAAATTCGGCGGGGGTCAGCTGTGCACCGGGACAGCACCGAGAGGCACAAAACCTCAGCGGAGGCCCAAGAGAAGGCAGAAATTCACATCGGGGCACAACGGAGAGAGAAGTTCACATCGGAGCAGAAATTAACACAGCGGCAGCATGGGAGGGGGGACAGAAATTTACGTTGGAGCACAGAAACTACATCGGGGGTTCAGGGAAAGGCAGTAGATCCACACCGGAGCACATGGAGGGCAGAAGAATTCAACATCGGAGCACAGAAATCACACAGTAGCAGCATGGGGGGAACAGAAACTTACATCGGAGCACAGAAATTACATCGGGGGTTCAGAGAAAGGCAGTAAAACCACACCGGAGCACATGGAGGGCAGAATTCACACCGGAGCAGAAATTAACACAAATTAGAAACGGAACGGAAGCATATTAGAGCCCTCTCCTTGCAGTCACGCTTCAGAAAACTCTCCACAAGCAGAACGGAAAGAAGAGAAGCAGCGATCTATTCTTTATCTCAGGTATGTTTAACTTATCAAGTGCTATATTTAGTTACATTTTTTTCTTTCGGCAGCGCTTTTAAAAGATCTCAGATTACTGCAGTTTCAGATATTCAGATTTTACCGGTATTCAGATTCAGATACAGGACGAGCAATGGCTTCAGGGCCACTAAGGCCCGTACTAGGACTGCTCGTGCAGTTGATCAGGCTGCTACAGGTTCCCAGAAATTACCAGGACTCACAGATAGAGTACAGAACTAGCCCCAGACAAGGTAGCAGTACTCACCAGAACTCTGATCAGACAGGAAGTTTGGATGCCAGTCTATCCAGCTGGTTTTTCAATCGGGGATTCAACCGCAGGGACCAGCTGTCCAGACAAATCAAGGTGTCCTTCCGAGCACAAAGTGGCCCGGGGGCGCCAAGGACAGTTAATCACCTGGAGGGGCCGGTCCCTGACTGGTGGAGGCCCAGATGCTGCAAAAGCAGAAGTCTTCCCACCGTGGGTGTGATGAGAGAGGCTTTTCTTTTAATATTTCCCGGCCAATGCACCAAAATGTTACAGCAATCGCTGTGAAAAGCTCTTATTCTATCACTCACCCACAGAAGGAAGACTCTCAGACAGGCTGGAATGCAAACAGGAACTTTTAATGTGCACACAGGATCAGACAGAGATACCAGCAACCTCCACAAGGGTCTGAACCCCGAGGGACGGCCTACAATGCCTTATATACAGTACAGTTTTAAACTCATTCTACAATCCCATTTGCCACAGGTATTTCCTGCCCACCAATCAGCAGCCCCTGGGGAGGTACCTGGGTGACCTGTCCAAACCGGTATGCTCTGGTCTGTTGGTTTCAGGGCTAGGGAAATACTGTGCTCAGACCTGGAGTGGGGGAAGGGTGCCTACTGGAATCTCAATGTCTCTCTTAGCAGGCTGATTACCTCATGGCTTGCGGGGGAAGGGCTTTCTACAGTTCGCAGCATGGCTTGGGGGAAGGGCTACCTATAGCTACCTCATGGGAGACCCTGTTTGCCACCCTCAGCCCTGGGGGAGGGGTGTGGTGGTGCATGGGGGCTACACCTGACTAAAACAGACAGAGATGTCCAAGGTGTTCCTGCAGAAACTAGCTATCTCACACAGTCACACTGCTTTGGACCTGCACCATTGTCTCCTTCAGCCATGGACAGTGCTGTGGACCTAGTGCTGGGCGCCTCACTGCACCCTCAGGGTGAGCACAGTACCCGCACAATGTGATGGTGTGTAGCTACTCTGTGCCAGTACAACACACGGTAGGTACCCCCTATCAGGCCGAGGTGCTGTGGGGGTGCACATGGTCAGTTCCCCCTACCAGGCCGAGGTGCTGTGGGGGTGCATTCCCCATGGTGTGTATCTGTGGACAGCTGATTTGCATGTGCAGTGCATCATGGGTGTGACTGGCCCAATCCAACCCTGTGAAACACCAGCACCTGCTCACAGGCTCTGCTAAACCATAGCATAGGCCATCACCCGTACATCTGTTAGCATAATGCATAGGTGCAGGACACCCTACAAAGTCTGTAATATAAGATGCCCACACTGGTAAAAACACACGTACCCACGCACGTAGAAACACACGTACCCACGCGCGCAGCTACGCACGTACCAACGTACGTAGCTAGGCACACTCCGAGGGTGTTTTTCTGACACCAATACTCAGCATAACGCAAAACATGCCTCCTCTTTTCTTCTGTAATGTACAGGATGATGCTTGAGACAGCCTTTTGCGTTAGGTACACTGGGGGCTTGAACCCATGCTGCCTGTAACAGCGGTCAGTACCGTAACCATTGTGCTACAGCTCTGTTTCAGTGCTTTGTGTCTGTACGTCTTCTTACGATTAACGCGCAGTAACGTGGCACGGCGCCCGGTAATGCTCGTTAATTTTTCTAACGCGCGGTAGTGGTAACGATGTACCGCCCATGTCCTTATTTGGGGTTTCTTTCACTACCGCGGCTCCTAACGCGAATTGCACTAACGCAGTTTAGTAAACATACCCCTAAGTTATCTTTTTGATCTCAAATGAGAGCTGTTATCAAGTCCACGTTCTTAAAATTAAGACAGTTATGGAGGTTGAAACCCTATCGCAAAACTATGCCCCAGGGCTGGTGCAAGGTATTAGGTGCCCTAAAGAAGCTTTAATTACGGAATTCATTTCTCTACCTGATGCAGGGTCAGAAACCTTTTTGGACCCGAAACGTGTCACGTTGTTCATCACGAATTCTGGAATTCTTTCAAGCTCATGGAAAGTTTATAAGCTAAGGGGCATGTTTACTAAACTCCGAAATTGTGCGTGGCCCCGTTAGTGTGCGTGTGCCATATAAGGAGTGGGCGGTTCAGGCAGAAAGAAGAAAAAATCCCGACCGTACGTGTGCGCGTCGCGCTAATTTGCGGGGCCCACATTAGCGCGTGGGAAGGCTAATTGGGGCGCTGCTGAGCACATATCAGAACAGAGCTGTAGCACAACGGTGAACACACTAACCAATGGTGCAGGGGCCACAGGTTCAATCCCCCATTGTGTGCAACAAAAAGGACAGCTGAGGCAACACCTTGAATGTGTAAAAGCGGTTCAGGAGGCAAAGTACTTTTGGACGGCATAAGGCGGCACACTGTTCGTTTTGTACGGCATAAGGCGGTGCACTGTACTATCTGGGCGGCACAAGGCAGCGCACTGTTCTTTTTGGGCGGCACAAGGCGGCGCACTGTTCATTTTGGGCGGCACAAGGCGGCGCACTAATTGTGGGCAGCAGGAGGTGGCGCGCTGATGGGCATAAGGCGGCGCGCTGATGCCAAAGCAAAGGAACACAGCCACAGCACAATGGTTAAGACACTGACCAATGGTGCAGGGACCAGGGGTTCAATCCCTCACAATGCCCAGTGAAAAAGGCTAGCTGATGCAGTATGTTATATGTTGTGGAGTGCCGTAGGAGGCTTTCTAATTTTATTTTGTGATAACTACTAGCAAACGCACTCTCACAGCATATTAATATAAGGCGGCCCATAAGGCACATGTTACAGTGCACCGTCCGCCAAGGCACCCTAGAATGTCCCCTATAGGGCAGCATGTATGTTGCGACACAGGATAATGTATAGTGCACCCTATATGGCTGGCAACCGTAACGTGCCCTATAGGGCGCCCCATAAAGCACCCTCAGAGGCACCTTATGGGTACAGTACCCTGAGGGTGGTATTGCTGGCAGCAACATATGTACAGTAAATTAAAATAAATCTGTGCACACCCCTATCACATAACCCCACTGTGGGTTTGAACCCATGACATCTGGCTGCATAGGCAGTGACATAACAATTGGGCTACAGCTCTATAGCTGTAAACAGCCCCTGGCTGGCTGCAGATAGCCTGTACGTCACCTCACTGACAGTCTGCCGTTGTGAACCACCCATACCCATGATGCACTGCACATGCAAATCAGCTGTCCACGATTGAACACAGGATGGGAAATGCACCCCTAAAGCTCCCCGGCCTGGTAGGGGGAAGTGTCCGTGTGCACCCACACAGCACCTCGGCCTGGTAGGGTGTCCTGAGTGGGTGGACAAACGGCAAAGAGTAGCTAAACACCATCACATTGTGCGGTTACTGTGCTCACCCTGAGTGTGAGATGTTGCGCCCAGGACCAGGTCCACAACACCAGGCATGGCCTAATGTGGCCATGTCAGAGCTCCAAAGCAGTAATAACCTGTGGAATAGGTAGGTGCTGCATAAACATTTTGGAGATCTCTGTCTGGCTCAGTTAGTGGGGACCCCCACCCCCAGGTGGATAAAACAGGGCTTCCCCTCAACAGATCCCCACCCCAATGGCAGTAGAGTGGACCATCAACCCCAGTCCTGCTAGGGAACAGACACCCTACAGGGCAGTCCAAGCAGCTCCACACACATCCATAACACAATATCAGACAGACATTAGGCCTGGATATTCAAAGATGCACCCCACCCCTATCTAATATTCACCTGCAGCAAGCCATCAGCCACTGCACCCTGCAAGGCACTCCATCACAACACATATCAGCTGTGAACAGTCTGCTGGCTGGTCCTGATTGACATGTATGCACCCACAACTGGGGTGGCAGCACACACAGACAGATAAGTCCATGAAGAGGCCCCAACAGGACACCCATACACATCACATGGGAGAATCACAATATAGCACTATGGGGGTGCCTAGCCATGCTGCCGTCACTGCACACTCAGGGTGAGAGTGATCCCCCAGCAGCACATACAGAGGTCACCCTGTCTGTGTAGGTGGTGGCCGGGCACTACCATGCCCCTGCCAGTGCCCTATGCCCTGTGCAGCTGCATCCTGGTCAGTCCACTCTGTCTGAGATATACCCATGGTCCCTTGCTACTCATTATGCACATTGGCAGGCCAATACCGGCAACAGTGTTGGCAGTGTGGGCTGTGGAAGGGGCATGCAGCCAACACCCACTGTATAGACCAGGGGTGGGCAAACTTGGTCCTGGAGGGCCGCAGGCCAGTCAGGTTTTCGGGATATCTCTAATGAATATGCATGAGATATATATGCATTAGAGATATCCTGCCAACCTGACTGGTTTGTGGCCCTCCAGGGCTGGATCTGGAGACCCCTGCCTTGCACCTCTGTCATTTAAGATTGTGAGTGGACAAGGTGCAGATGTCCAAGACATCAAAAAGTTTAGATAGAATTTGTCACAGTCCTCCTCACTTCTCACCACCACCAAAAAATTGTCTATTAGACAACTTTTTGGTGGTGGTGAGAATCGAGGAGGAATGTGACACATTCTATATACCCTTTCAATGTCTAGGACATCTGTACCTTGCCCACTCATGATCTTAAATGACAGAGGTGTAAGGCAGGGGTCTCCAAATCCAGCCCTGGAGGGCCACAAACAGTCAGGTTGGCAGGATATCTCTAATGCATATATATCTCATGCATGTTCATTAGGGATATCCCAAAAACCTGACTGGTCTGCGGCCCTCCAGGACCGGAGGTGCCCACCCCTGGTATAGACAGACACACAATTCCACACCTATGCCATCATGGTGCTACTATTGAGGAGGTAATTAGCCTTGCCCACCAAACCGGTGCTGGGCACGGCAAGGCATGGATATGCTACGCAGTACTGCTGGGGGTCACTCCCCAGGGTGGTAAACACCGTCAGAGGCAAGGGCTGGAGCACGCACCGCAAACACCAACTAGCAGTATGTGCGTATCATATGGATATCTATCTGCCAGTACTCCTAGCAAGCGTCTCAGAGCTGTGTACCGTATACCTCAGGTGTAGGGTTCCATTGCTAGGGTATGCAGGTGCTAGTATTGGGAGATGCACGCAGGGTCCAATGTTCTGCCTCTCCAGGAGACATTGGCCAATGGGGCCTGTGGGTGTGGGGTGTGGGTGTGTCTGCCCCTGTTGGCTGCTGCTTTACGGCAGAGATTCCCAACTCCAGTCCAGGTGTGCATCACACTGATCGGGTTTACCTGCTGTCCCTCATGAATATGCATGAGCTACATCTACATGCCATGGGGGTGGTGCATAGATATACAGCACAGGCATTTGTATGAGTGGCAGCATGGACCCTGACTGGTGTGTGGCCCACCAGGACTGCATTTGGGAGATTCTGCTCTAGGTACTGCCCCTGTACATGGTGTCTGTGCTCAGTGGGGTAAAAGATAGACGTAGTACCATTGCATATGTCCTCGCCACGAAAGGTTTGTCCTTACTATCACTGTGTAGCTGTGGGAAAAATATGTGGGAAGGATTGGCGGTAGCCCCAGCTGGGCTTTGAACCTGTGACTTTCTGTTCTTGTATGCACTGTCTGTGTGCACTGCACCACCTTGTAGCCACAGATTGGCTGGATTCCCTGGAACGTCCATGCCTGTGGATCTGGCAGGGCCTGTGTGTTGCAGTGGACTGTGCCAGCCTGCACATGGCTTGGCCTCTGTCCTCTGTGGCTAGCTGCCACTGCCTCCTGCACCACATGTACTCGTGCGCCAACATGCTGGCATGAGCTTCTCTCAGAAAAAGCAGATGACCTGATTGCAATGTGGCAGTACGGGACTGCATTTGGGGGACTTGGCTGTAGGTATGCCCATTGTTGTGGTGTGTGTGCGGTGTTGGGTAACATATGGGTGTTTCCCCCATGCTTATGTTCCCTGCAATACAGGGGTGTCTGCTCTATCTTTGTTTAGTGGTGGGTAAAATATAGGGGCTGGGCTGGCATGTGCCCCAGCTGGGATTTGAACCTCTGACCCTTGAGGTACTGGCTCTGTTCACTGCACCACACTATGGCCACAGAGACAATGCAGCCCCTGGAGGTAGTATACCTGGCAGGATGGAGTCACAAACCCTGCTCTACGCATTTTTACTGTGGGCACATGCACTCTGTCTGGTGACAAACGTGCACATAAACCCCAGAAATGACCACAGACACTGGGGGACAATATATCACCACGCTGGGCAAAAGTGATATTAATGGGCAACCATAGCAAACACTCCCAGGAAAGCTCCAAAAAGGACATTTGTTTTGGATGTGTCTCCGCTCCGTAGACCCTTCCAATATTCATTTCTTCTTTCTGGAGCTTTCCTGGGTGTGTTTTCTATATTTGCCCATTACTATAACTGTTCCCCAGCTGCATTACTATTTGTGATATTTTTGTTGTGGTCACTTTCTATTTTTATTTTCACTTTTGTGCTGTGCACATGTATCACACTGCTCACGTATTGCAGGTTTCCCCGATTTTGCTGTACATTGCTGACGGAAATGGTTTCTCTTCCCTTTAAATGCCCTCTACCGCGAGTGTTTCACTCGCGCTATTTTTACATGCAAATTCGGGCCCGATAATGTGCGGGGAGCCTCTCCCCTCCCACTCTCCACCCATTGACCCCGTCCCTCCGCCCCTCCGGAGCCTTCCTCCGCCCTCCGTTAGCCGTTCCACGCCTCTATCGGACATTTGCGGGCCCGCATTTGTACGGGGCCCGTTAGTGTGCCGCGCACCTCTGCGGGGGTGACACGCACGATTGCGGGGCGTTTAAGTGCTCTTAAGTACCGCTTTTAGTGCGCTATTTTGCGGCGCGCAAATTAGCGGTTTTTAGTAAACATGCCCCTAAGTGTTTTTTGATACACTGCTTTCTAAATTGATTAAAAGGAGTGGTCACAGCGAGGGGAAGATTTTCCATTCCTCCCTTTTTTGAATTAGTCACTCCGACAAAAATTAATGATAGAGGTTCTTTTCTGGTCACGCCGAGGTTCAGTTTTTTCTTTGATATTTTACCTTGTGCGGTGGGGTTTTTTTTCTAATAGGTACTAAAGAAGGGCAAGCAGTTATTGAGGTCGCATAAATTCCCAATAAAGTGGAGAAGAAAAATTGCGGTAGAGATTATATTCTCTAGAACTCTATTAATCCACTACTTTGGAGCATGAAACAGATCCAGGAGGTGGTACATGGTAATTTGGATGCCTTTGAAAGTGACTGTGTATAACATAGTTTGTATATATGCATCCAACACTAGCCAATAGGGGTTTTATGCTAAGCTAGAGGGTAAGCTGTTGGGGCTTGGGCTTGGGATTGGAGAGTGGGTCACTGGAAGTCTTTATCTTTTATCTTTATCTTTATTCATTGCTTTCTATACCGCCCACACCTAAGCACCAGAGCGGTGTACAATATAAAAATCAAAATTTGAGGCTGCAGAAAAGGGAAACAGAACTCCATTGGTTTGATAGGAAAGGGATAGAGCCAAGAGTAAAGATGAGCAGACAGATACGAGACTCGGAGGAACAGACTAACAGGGGGGAACAAACTGTGTAGGAGGCTAGGGAGGGGGACAGGATGGTGGGAGGAAGATCAGGTCAGGTTGAAGGCAGCACATAAGAAATGGGTCTTTAGGCCAGCCTTGAATCTGACAAAGGAGGGTTCAAGGCGGAGGGCGGGAGGGAGCGAAGTCCAGAGCTTGGGGCCAAGGAAGAAAAAAGCAGCGGAGTGGATAGATTCTAGGCAGGCAAGGGAAGGGGAGGGGAGGAAATGCGGTTGGCATGGATGGATCTGAGTGAGTGCTTGGGAGCATGAAGATGAACCAAATTTGAAAGGTACTGGGGGACACCGGTGTGAATGGCTTTATGGATAAAGGTGAGTACTTTAAACTGGATCAAAGGTGATTTTAATGTTACCCTGGCACCAGAGTTGGATGTCTCCACTAAGGGTGGGCAAAGGTCGAGACAGGAAGGGTCAAGAGCATTGTAAAAGCCTTTGGGCTGGTAGGTGTTTGGAGACAGAGACACACAACTGTAAAAACTTATCCTTATTACTTGGCTCTATACACTCATTTATCAGGACTGACTATACTTATTTGGGATGTGCTCTGAGTCCTAGGGTTGTGAGTGCAAGAAATGCTATCAGGAAATGATTGAACCTCTCGCTCATGTGGGTGGAGTGTAGATCTGCTCCAGGCATGAATAAGTATCAGAGAAATGCTTGTTGGGTCCTAAAACATTTGGAGGGTATAGAGCAGTTGGCCCTCCACTATCCTCAGTACTCTGCACACTCTGCACAATGATATATTTTATTTTATTGGGAAACTTGTCTTGTGTTTGAACCTCTGCAGAATGTCTCTTAGATATCCCCAGTTTCTAATACTATGCCGAGGATGTCTATGTGGTCTGCCCTGCAGACATCCATATCGGACATGTCCACATTTGTGAAATGGAATCCTAACTCTAGGTGCCTGCATTTTTTCCGGATGTTCTGACTTGGACGTCTCAGACTGCACTTGGACGTCCTTTGTAAAATGTGCCTTTTTATATCTCCCTTCAGCTGCCTCTTCTCCAAGATGAGGAGCTTTACCCTCTTTAACCTTTCCTCGTAAGGGAGTGATTCCATCCACGTTATCATCTGAAGTGCCCTTCTCTAATTCCATTATGGGGGCATTCCAGAATGTGAATAAGCCCTTTGGACATGTGGTGTAGATGGTTCTCTAGCAAAAACATCTACGACTGTATTCTGAAGCTCCCATGGCCCCGCACTTACATTGCGCTAGCATGGGGATCTCAGCATATAGGTGGGAGGGGGTAGAATGGGGGCATGGTCAGCAGCGGAGATGTACAGTGCTTATTCAGGGAAGGCCTGAGTATGTGCTGCGTGTTTCCCTTGGACATCCACATTATACCAGCAGAAAAGTGGAATAACACCAGGCCTTAGAAACATTTCTTCTCTGCTCTGCAATGCATCCCATAGAGATGAATAGCTGTGACAGCGTTGTTTTGGACCGGTGTGTCTGCAGTCTGGAAGACCACAAGATGCAGTTGTAAAGAGCAGAATGCAGAGATGAGAGAAGGTTGTATGGTAAAGACACATTAATAAGCACTCAACATCTCTGAGTATACAGAGATCACTTTGCAGGGTTCTGGTCATGCAAAGGACTAGCTTCTAAGGTCTGTTTTGCATCAACACATCAGTATCATTCGTTTTCATGGATAGTTTTTATGAGCACCACACTGTCAGTATGAGGAGCAGCTTCAGGATACACATTTTAACTGAGGAGGCATGGCCTATATGGAGACGGGCAGCAAAATTCGCCCAGTGCAGGGACATTGAGGCTGCTTGCTGTGTATACATGTGTTCTGGAGTTTGTGCGTGCCGTGCCGAACACGTCTCTGTCACCGATTCCGGACCCACTGGCTTGGCTGGACCGGCACATGCGGAATTAGGGTCAAACTGGGCCCATTTTTGATTTAGACATGTCTGCTGGCCAGACGTACACATTATGGAATTGCACCTCACACCTTTTTTGAGATGCAGCAACCAGAACTGTAAACAGTACCCAAAGTGCATTCGCACCATGGAGTAAAACAGAGATATTATGATATTCCTTGTTATATTTTCCATTCCTTTCCTGATAATTCCTAACATTCTGTTTGCTTTTTTGGCCACCACCACCACTACCGCTCCCTGAAGAGGATTTCAATGTATGAGCCATGATTACGCCCAGATACTTTTCCTGGGTGTTGATTCTCTGGCCTCAGGCTGATGTGGCCCCAGTTCTTGCCCTCCCAATCCCCCTCCTCACCACCAGGAGAAACCTTTATTCACATATTATCTCCTGCTGCCAAGGGGTCAGTCTCATGATAAGAGCTGCAAGATCTTGTGGCTTTTATCACGAGACTAGGCACATGGCAGCTGGAGATGACACATGATTTAATGCATCTATTGCTGCTGACCTAGGAGGGGTATGCGGATGCAGTGAGAAGGAGAAAGAAGGGCAGAATGTTATGAGATGGAATAGCACTGCATCGTACTTAACTGGATTGGGCAGGGTTTGGATTATCATGGGTCCTGGACAACATCTGAAACTGGAAGGCAAGTCATTTTTGGGGGGGGGGGAGACATTTGTCACCCTTGGTGATGCCTGTTGTGGCAGGCTTTGTGCATAAGGCTTCTTTGAACTTTGAGCGTTATGCAGGATCTGGAGCAGCTGCCCCCTTTGGCCATAGTTCAAATCGGCCCCATTTGGTACTGCTTCATGGGATGCCTAGTGGAGAGAATTTATGTCGCTCTTATTGAAGTGATACCATAATATGAATATTCTTTTTGTAGGGGGAGTAATAGGAAAAGCATCCTAGTTCTGCTTTGCACTCATTGTTTGAGGAGTTTCTGCAGAAGCAGAACATCTAAGAACTGGAGGTGAAGGATTTCTAATTGCATTCTATCCCATTCTACACAGTTTTGGGTTTACAATAGGACCTTAGACTTCCTCATAGAGAAAAAATGGTTGAATGATGCTATGAAATCATTTTAATTATAATTTTACTAAGACTTGAAAGCCACCAAGATTTTTTAGCCGCATTTCGCTCAAGGGATATTGCCTATTGTGGAGCCTCCATTTACCTGTATGTCTATTTGTCTGTCCATCTGTCTGCACGCATAGCTTGTTTGTGCTTATGTGTTCCAACAAAGCAGCCTACTGGTAAGGACCCCTTGCTGGCAAAGAAAATGAAGGAGGCCACTACTGCAGGGAAGAATGAGGTGCTTGCCAGCATGGACTCCACACAGGTAACTAAAAAAGAAAAAGGCGAAGGTGTGAGCCTAACAGGTACTTTTGACCTGGATTGGCCATTCTTGGAAACAGGATACTGGGCTTGATGGATCTTTGATCTGACCCAGTATGGCATATCTTATGAAGGTGGGGAGGGGTGGGGAGGGAGGACGGTCCAAAGGCTAGAATGGAAGGAAGTCAGATGGGTGAGGGTGAGAGGGGCTGGGGGCTGGAGAAGAGAGAGTGTGGAGATGCTTGTCTCTTTCCAGTCAGCCATAGCTCTTGCCAAACAAGACTATTATGTCCATCTGACTAACTCTCTTGCCTCTGACCCTCGCCGTCTCTTTACTACTCTCAGCTCTCTCCTCAAAGTGCCTCCTCCTCTGATCCCTCCCTCCCTCCCTTTCTGCCCAAACCCTGGCTGACTATTTCCATGACAAAATCCACAAGATCACCCTCCAATTCCCCACAAAGTCAGCTACTTCCCCTCCTCCCCCTCCTCCCCCTCTTCACTCCCAACTTTCCCCATCTACCTCTGCTACCCTCTCTTCCTTTCCTGTGATCTCTGAAGAGGAAACTGCACACCTTCTTTCTTCCTCCAAACTCACCACCTGCTCCTCTGATCCTATCCCCACCTGTCTCCTTAGCCCTATCTCCTCATACTGCTACTACAACTACTACTGAGAATTTGTATAGCTCTACAAGTCATGCGCAGCACTGCATACTGCTACCTCTAACTACTACTACTGAGAATTTGTATAGCACTACAAGTCATATGCAGCACTGCATACGGCTACTACTACTACTATTACTGAGAATTTGTATAGCACTACAAGTCATGCGCAGCACTGCGTACTGCTACTACTACAACTACTACTACTACTGAGCATTTGTATAGCACTACAAGTCATATGCAGCACTGCATACTGCTACTACTACAACTACTACAACTGAGAATTTGTATAGCACTACAAGTCATATGCAGCACTGCATACTGCTACTACTACTACTATTACTGAGAATTTGTATAGCACTACAAGTCATGCGCAGCACTGCATACTGCTACTACTACAACTACTACTGAGCATTTCTATAGCACTACAAGTCATGCACAGCACTGCATACTGCTACTACTACAACTACTACTACTACTACTGAGCATTTGTATAGCACTACAAGTCATGCACAGCACTGCATACTGCTACTACAACTACTATTACTACTGAGCATTTGTATAGCACTACAAGTCATGCACAGCACTGCATACTGCTACTACAACTACTACTACTACTACTGAGCATTTGTATAGCACTACAAGTCATGCACAGCACTGCATACTGCTACTACTATAACTACTACTACTACTGCTGAGCATTTGTATAGCATTACAAGTCATGCGCAGCACTGCATACTGTTACTACTACAACTACTACTACTGCTGAGCATTTGTATAGCACTACAAGTCATATGCAGCACCATACTGCTACTACTACTACTACTGAGCATTTGTATAGCACTACAAGTCATGCGCAGCACTGCATACTGCTACTACTACAACTACTACTACTACTGAGCATTGGTATAGCACTAGAGGTCATGCACAGCACTGCTACTACTACAACTACTACTACTACTACTGAGCATTTGTATAGCACTACAAGTCATGCACAGCACTGCATACTCCTACTATTATAACTACTACTACTACTGCTGAGCATTTGTATAGCATTAGAAGTCATGTGCAGCACTGCATACTGTTACTACTACAACTACTACTACTGCTGAGCATTTGTATAGCACTACAAGTCATATGCAGCTGCCCAGAGCGGACCGTGGCCTAGCCCTGTGTAGGTGGGTGCCATGCACTGCAACAGACAGGCCCTGTCTGACAAACAGTCATGGTATCACCAGGGAATACACAGATTCTGTGACCACACGGTGGTGCAGTGCACAAAACCAGTGTATTCAGACGCAGAAGGTCACAGGTTCAAGTCCCAGCTGTGCTTCCTGACAATCCAGTCCCCATATTTTACCCACTACTAAAACATGCTAATACAGACAGAAGCTTTATTGCAGATGACGTAAACATGCCCAAAACACCTACATTTTACCCTACAGAGCACAGACACCATAAACATGCGCATTACCTAGAGCAGAATCTCCCAAATGCCATCCTGGAGGGCCAAACACCATCCAGGTTCCATGCTACCTCTAATAAAGATGCCTGTGCTGCATTTCTATGCGCCGCCCCCATGGTATGCAGATGTATCTCTTGCATATTCATGAGGGACAGCATGAAAACCCGAACAGTGTTTGGCCCACCAGGACTGGAGTTGGGAACCTCTGCCCTAAAGCAGTGGCTGACAGGAGCAGACACACCCGCACCTACACCCACACAGACACACCCGCACCCACAGGCTCCATTATCCAATGCCTCCTGGAGCGGCAGGATGTTGGGCCCTGCGTGCATCTCCCAATACTAGCACTTGTGTAGCAGCAAAGCGCAGACAAACCAATGATACCAGGAGTCTGTTCAGAAGGTCCAAATCATTTATTTGTGCACAAGTCTCGAACCAGTCAATTTCAAAATGGCTGAGCAAAGTTTTCAAGCATTACAACAACTTTTATAGACTTCTGTCCCATTCTAGGTATAGAAAAACATTTCATTGGTCCCGGTACTCTCCCGTACCTCCCGTACCCCTTCCATTGGTCCCGGTACTGATAAGTTTATCCAATTATGTCCCTTCAGTGGGCATGACACCTGCATACCCCCCTTCTAGTCCCAATTACAATGGTCAGTTCATCAACTTGTTACTTTCACACTCTCAAGGCCATATAGCCAATTTGTGCATGCAGAGGAGCAGGGCTCTGCAACTCATCTGTCAGCACGCCCAATTATATTCCTTGCAGATGTACTTTTTCTTATCAGTAACTTTTAAACATGTTTTTCTGTATTTTTCCATCTTTCAGTTCTGCAGTTCTGCTTATCTCAGCTAATTCAATACTTCTACTGAGTTCTATCTTACAATAGCAGCATATTGGGGGATGTGCAATTCCTATATGCCTCTCCACAGGCTTCATTTACAGGTCAAGCTAGTTAGGCCTGCCTGTCTACGTCAGACACCGTGGATCACAGGCCTTCACCTGCCACATCACCTTTAGAAGAATCACATCATGATTGAAGGATTTCGACTAGGACTGGCTTTATATAAAGCCATGATTTTAGTTGCGGTCTTCCGCTCTACTGTACTATCAATAGCATTGTGAAGAGAACGCATACAACATGGGATTAGACATGGTAATAAGAGAATAACAGCAACAAGAATTAGTACTAAGACAATGAAAGTCTTAAATCCTCCCAGCCAAGAGAAAAGGTTAGCAAACCAGTTAGGAAATTTCAATGAGTGCCAAGTCTGTACTGGCACATAAGCATGTCTTTGCATATCTTTAGCAATTTCTTCAACTACTTGACCTTTATCATCTATTTTCAAACAGCAATTAGTTAGATTCAGCTTACCACATACTCCTCCTTCAGCTGCTAACAAATAATCAAGTGCTAAGCGGTTCTGATATATAGCAGTGCGCATCTGAGTACTTTGTCTAGCTAAGAGCGTAAGAGCATGACTAGTTTCATTGGTTATTATTTCAACTACTGCTTGTAAGTGAATAATACGATTAATCATATAGATTGGAGTACGATAACCGTACATACCATCATCATTCCAAGTGGCAGGTCCATAATACTCAATGATTCTTTCTGGTGGCCAATCGTCACCTTGCCACTTCTCCCACTTGCCTATCTGTAAGGCTTCTCTTTTCTGTCTTAGTGCTCGTTTGTGCCGGTGGGTAGTGTATACAGGGTATCCTAATTGTTCTCCATGTTCAGTGTTTAGAAGAAAGAAGGAAGGTCTGATGGTTCCTAAGACACATGCTCCTCCCCAGTGTGGCGGGAGTTGTGCATATGCTCGGTTTCCACAGATCCAATATATGCCAGGTGGGGCTTGCCAGGCTTGGACTTTGGCAAGGTTAGTCCATAAACCAGCAAGTTCAGGAAATCTGGCTAATGGGTTAGGAGGTTCAGGATGTCTGATTCCTGACCACCATGCTGTCTTTTTGGTCGTGGCATTATAGTACTTCTGGCTAAGACAGACCAGCTGTCCTACCTTCTGGGTGAACTGGGGTCCAGTTCTGGCATAGCAAAGACGTCCAACGATTGAGTGCGCTAACACCCATTCACTGGTAGTCTTGTGTAATTCAGTCTGATTGTAAATCATAGAATAATTCAATTCTTGGGCTTCCCATGGCCACTGGTCTCCCATTTGGGTTCCGCCACAGAAATAGCAATCTGAGATCTTAAGATTAGATACTACTGCTCCAGCTAATTCTAAAAATAAATTCTGTGAGGGATGAGGGATCTCAAACTTATTTACATGCATAGCTTCATAAAAGGTATTATGAATATGATATTTAGATGACTTGTGGGCTTGGGTATTCAATCTGATATACACAATGGTTCCTGGATCTATTGCCCCTCCAGCAATACGTAAACCAAACTTGTATCCTTGTTTCCATGCATGGGGATTTTGTATACGTAAGTGTAAGGGGTTGTAGGCATCTTTCTGACATTTATCATTTGTGGTTGGCTTGGTTAAAGTAGCCATTCGTTTATCTATTTTCTCATCAGTTATACCAGTATTCCAGGTAGCATAAAAAAACACATCCCCAATACGGGCAATAGTAGTCTGCCGCTGGTGCAGTACTATAGCCTGATCCCGTTTTACCTGTACACTTCCACCAATTTGCGGCACCTTCTGGACACATGTACTTATGGTCATTCCGATACGCTTTCTCCCATGTACCACAGGTGGAATAACTATCTCTATTAATGGCATTACATGCATCAAAATTCAAAACAGCAGGTTTGGTAATGTCTTTAAGTGGTGGTGTAGCAGCTAGTATAGGTCCATCTGCATCCTTCCATCGTATTTCCAACGTGTAATAGGATGGATTCTGATGCGGATTATAGCATGCTCTAATTTTGCCATGAGTGCAAACATTTAGTTCAGTGGTGTTATAGAAACACCGAGTCACTGTTCCCTTGCAAGTATAGTAAGAATGATAAATCAAAGTCTGAGTTACTTTCAGTCCAGTTCTAGTAGAAGTAATGCAGACAGTGCATGGAGGTAGAGCATAAGTCTGTTCAAAACCTCCAAATAAGGCAACCAAGGCAAAGCAAAAGTAAAGATGCATGTTGATGTTGATTGGAGTTCTTCTGAATCCTCAGCTTGCTGATCTTGATCACGACGGTCTTTTATTCTTCGTCCCGTTTGCTAATGAAGCAATTTAACGGGTGCTGAGTGTTGATTGAAGATCCTCAAGTTGTCCAGTACACATTAACCAACTTATTAGCAATTTCAGTTGGCTTGTGAAGTCTGGCTTAGTCAATGTAGTCTCAAAGTAGTGTGTCAAATCACACGCAAATTGGGTTCGTTGAAACAAAACTGTTGCTGCATGGAAAACAGCAATCCTCTTCGAAAGACTTGGCTACTGCAAAGCACTTGTGATGAAGTGTCTAAGCTGCTGGTTGCCGTCTCAGAGTAACTCGCAAGGGTGCATCAAGATGCTGTTCTGCTGTCCACTGCTCTGGTTCAGGATCAGCGGCGGGCTTGACTCTGCTGTGGTGGATCCAGGCGTCGATCTCGGCTACCTTTACTGCAGTTGGGGTAGACAGGATGACGGTATACGGTCCCTTCCAATGGGGTTCCAACGGTGTCTTCTTCCAATCTTTGATCCACACCGATGTACCAGGCTGATAGGGATGCAAGGGTTCCGTCAAGTTGATAGGCAACTGTTCTTGGATCCACGCATGGAGAGTCTGCAGAACAAAACTAAGAGCTAGGAGTTCTTGTCTGGTTACTTCTGAACCAATTTGGGCTAAACTTCCTTTGACTCCCTGCACTATTGGTGGGGGTTTACCATACAAAACTTCAAAAGGGGAAAATCCTGTTGACTTTACAGGAGCTGAGCGTATTCTGAGTAAAGCTATTGGGAGCACTTGGGGCCACTTCAAGTGTGTCTCCTGACAAAGCTTAGACATTTGGGCTTTTAGGGTACGATTCATTCGCTCAACTTTCCCTGAACTCTGGGGTCTGTAAGCAGTGTGGAGTTTCCATTGTATCTGCAAGGCTTTTGCTAACTGTTGAGTAACTTGGGAGACAAATGAGGGTCCATTGTCTGACCCTATTACTGCTGGAATTCCGAACCTAGGGACAATCTCTCTCATTAAGACTTTGGTAACTTCTCGGGCTTTCTCAGTTCTGGTTGGGAAGGCTTCTACCCACCCAGAGAAGGTACAAACTAATACTAACAGGTAATGGTATCCATTGGCTTTTGGCATTTCGGTAAAATCAACTTGGAGGTTGTGCATGGGGGTGACACCTCCTGACTGAACTCGGGGTGCCGTTATAAGGCCTTGCTTGGCATTATTTTTGGCACAGGTTAGACATTGACGTACTACTGAGGCTGATATGGTTGTCATCAGAGGGATGTAGAAATGTGGTCTGAGTGCTTTTTCCATATCACTCTTCCCATAGTGGGTAGCTTCGTGGAAAGCTTTGACAAAGGATGGTCCTAACAATTCAGGAATTACTATTCGTCCAGGAGGTTGACTGCCCTCTTCTGGTGGCAGCTCAATCCATCCATCTTTCAGTACTCCATCTTCTTTGTTACAGTAGTAATCCAATTCTTTGGTGGTATATCGTGGTGTCCATAAATTTAGAGGTACTGGAAACAATGCTGCTTGCATTGGCATAGCTTGTGGGGCAATCTGTCCTGTCATAGCTGCTTGTCGTGCTGAGGCATCTGCAAATCTATTTCCTCGGGCAACTTCTCCTTTTCCTGCTTGATGTCCTCTGCAGTGCATGACAGCTACACGTGTTGGGGCCCAAACTGCAACAAGTAACATCAATATCTCGGGTCCATACTTGACTGATTTTCCTCCGGACGTGATGAGCCCTCGTTCTTTATAGAGAGCTCCATGGGCATGCAAGGTAGTGAAGGCATATTTGGAATCTGTATATACATTTAGCACAAGTTTTTCTCCTAACAGCAATGCTCTGGTGAGTGCTATCAATTCGGCTTTCTGGGCTGATGTGCCTGAGGCTAGAGCTGATGATTCAACTACTTCGTGTTGAGTGACGACTGCATATCCGGCACAGCGTCGTCCATCAAGGATGAGACTGCTCCCATCAACATAATAGATTTGGTCAGGATTGTCTATGGGCACATCTGTCAAGTCGGGTCGACTGGAGAACACAGTTTCCATGACTTCGATACAGTCGTGTTCTGGGAGTTCTTCACTGATAGGTATCAAGGTAGCTGGGTTCAAGGCGTGGCTCACTTCGAGTTGTATCTGTGGGTTTTCACATAACATGCTCTGGTACTTCAACATTCGGGAATTGGTGAGCCAATAATTTGCTTTCTGTTCCATGAGAACAAGGACTGCATGTGTCACAGTGACTCGTATGTTCTGTCCTAGTGTGAGTTTGTCTGCTTCACTCACTAGTAGCGCTGTAGCTGCAACTGCTCTCAGGCATGGTGGCCATCCTTTGGCCACAGAGTCCAATTGTTTCGATAGGTATGCTACAGGTCGCTCCCAATTTCCCAATTTCTGAGTCAACATGCCTAAGGCATTTCCCTGTGCTTCATGTACAAACAAGTGGAAAGGCTTGTGGACATCTGGTAATCCAAGTGCTGGTGATGACATCAATTCTTCCTTTAACTTCTGGAAGGCTGTATCCTGCTCAAGTCCCCACTCCAGTGGTGACTTCTCTTCTCCTTTTGTGGCTTCATACAGTGGTTTGGCAATTTGGGCAAAGTTAGGTATCCAGATTCGGCAATATCCTGCCGCTCCCAGAAAGGCTCTGACTTGCTTTCTGGTTGTTGGAGTGGGAATTCTGCATACTGCTTCTTTTCTTTCTCTGCCTAATCTTCTGCTTCCTTGGGTAATACGAAAACCCAAGTATTTCACTTCTTTTTGGCATAGCTGTGCTTTTGCTCTGGAAACTTTGTATCCAGCTTCATCTAGTAACTGCAAGAGATCTTTGGTGGCTAGTATACATTCACTTTCTGATATGGCAGCTATCAACAGATCATCCACGTATTGGAGAAGCACTCTCTTCCCCGGGGCTACTGGATAGCTTGAAAGGTCTTGATTTAGTGCAGCACTAAAGATGGTAGGCGAATTCTTGAATCCTTGGGGTAATCTTGTCCAGGTGAGTTGGCCCCCTCTTCCAGAGATGGGGTCCTGCCATTCAAATGCAAACAATATTTGACTTACAGGGGCTAATCTTATGCAAAAGAATGCATCTTTCAAATCCAGTACAGTGAAATGGGTAGCTTCAGCAGGTATCAGTCCTAGAAGAGTGTAAGGATTGGGTACAACTGGATGTATAGTTTCAACTGCATCATTTACTCTTCTTAAATCTTGTACTGGGTGGTAGTCATCCGTCCCAGGTTTCTTTACTGGTAAAAGTGGAGTGTTCCATGGGGATTGACATACTTTTAGTAGGCCATACTCGAGCAAATCTTTGTAGGTGGCGATGAATGCCTTCAATTGCAGCTCTTGGGAGAGGGTACTGTTTGACGTGCACTGGTGTAGCACTAGGCTTGAGGGTTACAATCACTGGAGCTATATGCTTGGCTAGGCCTGGGGGACTGCCTTCTGCCCATACTCCAGGTGGTGCATGAATGTTCTTTAAAGTTTGTTCAAAATAAGTGTCTTGGATAGAGTCATCGATGTAATACCTCCATTCTTCTTCTCGGGGAACTGTCAGCAGCATTATTCCTGCTGATTTGGCTTGGGGATTTACTGTCATTTGCATTTCTCCTTCTTCAGAGAAAGATATTTGTGCTTGAAGCTTGGCTAACATGTCTCGTCCCAGTAGTGGCACTGGACATTCGGGCATGTAAAGGAATTGATGAGTGATTTGCTGTCCTCCTAGACTGCATATACGATTTTGAAGAAAAGATTTTGTTGCTTTGGCACCAGTTGCTCCTATAATGGTGACTGCTTTTGTAGAAAATGGGGCTATCTTTTTGTCTATTACTGAATGTTGTGCTCCAGTATCAACCATAAAGTCCATTATTTGGTCTCCTATTTGTATTCCGACCATAGGCTCCTGGAGACCTAAAGCAAACTTGGAGCCCGGTCTGTCCTAATCCACGTCATTCTCATCATGGACCGGTGTGGCCAATGCTTGAATGGCTCCTCCTCCTCTTTCTCGCTGGAATTGTTCTCGATTGGCTCCTCCTCGGTTTCGGGGATAGCCTCGTCTTTCTTCTCGCCACTGATGACTGCTGTCGTCATCCTGCTGGGCGTCTTCGAGTTGCAGGCACGTATCTCTCCAATGTCCTTCTTCTCTGCAGTAGGCGCATTGGTTCACGCCTAGCTTCTGGGTCCGGCCTCCGCCTTGACCCCGCCCTCTTCCTCTGCTCCGTCGATTAGGGACACCTCCCCTTTTCTGTTCAACTATGGCCGCAGCCAAAAAATCAGCTTTCTTCTTCATCTTTCTATCACATTCTCTCTGTCTTTCATTATCACGATTCACATACACTTTATGAGCGACTTCCAGTAACTGTGTTGCATTCATGCCCGCAAACCCTTCTAACTTCTGTAATTTACGTCTAATGTCTGGTTGAGACTGGTTTACAAAAGCAGAATTCACCATACATAAACTTCCTGGTGCCTCGGGATCATAGGGAGTATACATTCTGTATGCTTCAGTTAGTCTTTCATAAAAATCTGCTGGGCTCTCATCTATACCTTGGATAACTCCTGCAACTTTGGAAAGGTTCATAGCTTTTTGGCCCCCCCTTTTCAGGCCTTGTAAAAAGCCTTGGCGAAAATGGGCTAGGGCTGTGGTTCCTTCTTCGGTATTTGGGTCCCAATGGGGGTCTTCATTCGGGAATTCTTTCTGAGCCGCTTCCCGATAGTCTATTCTGCTCAGTCCCTGCCCCGGAGCTACAGGGTTATCTGACATCCACTCAATAGCTGCTTTTCTAATTCGTGCTCGCTCTTCTGTCGTGAATAGGGTGGTTAGGAGCTGACGGCAATCTGGCCAAGTGGGTTGGTGGGTTTCCATAATAGTAGTTACTAATTCTGTCAGCTCCTGGGGCTTGCTAGTATAGGAGGCATAATGCGACCTCCAATTTAACAGATCAGTTGTTGAGAAAGGGATATACACATAAGTTAAGGGTCCCGCCACCACCTCTTCATTATCATTCTTTATGGGCATTCCAGGGACTTGCCGTAAAGGCAGCATCTTGGCGGGAGCTGTCTTTTGGGATCTAAGAACTGTTTTCTTGACTATCTTCCCGGGGACTACTTTTGCTTTCTCAACAGGTTTCACTTTGGGTGTCTCTTTTGCTGGCGCGCTGGCACTAGCAACTGCTTGGACGCTATCATCTTCACTTTGGACATTCTCTTTTTCTTCCTCTTCTCCCTCTGCTTCTGACTCGCTTTTTATGGCATCCTCGTCTTCAGCTGATTCCTCTCTCTGCCCTCCAGGAGGGGGATCAGGGGTTGGGTCCCGCTCCCGCTCCGGCCGTCTCTGGGGTTCTGGGGCAGGACGCCGGGCTACTCTTATCGGACCTGGGGTTCGGGGCTGTCTTGGAATTATCTCTGGGGAATCAGGATCTACCAGGATGGGCTTCTTTCTGGCTTTCTTATCCTGCTCTTTCATTTTGGGCTGTTCCGTTTTCTGTCTAGAATCTGTTTTAGCTAACATTATTCTGCACTGTTCCTCATAACAGCGCTGCGCCCAGGGGGGCGGATCTTCACAAATACTTAACCAGGAATCTATATAGGGGTACTGATCGGGGTGCGCTATCCGCACTCTACGGTGTATTGATTGAATAATCTCTACATTGAACGTTCCCTCTCGGGGCCAGATGGGGTCTAAATCGGGCCACTCCCTAGTACACAAAATCTGCAAACGGGCTGCTGTCATTTTAATACCATAATCTCCTGAATATCCCTCTTTAAAATGTGCGATCATACATTCTAATGGAATGTTTCTAGTAGAGACCCCGCCCCTCCCATTTCGATGTGTGCGCGCAACAACAGACAAAAGGGAAAAGGAGGGCGGACCGTGGGTAAGGGGTCCTCACGGCCCTGGAAACGTATAAGGAGTACAAATAACAAGACAAGACGACAATCGCTTCCCCCTTTTCGCGACCTGAACGCAGTCGCCCGGTCAGGAAATGCGCTACTCAGGGGTCCGCCTTCACTTGGTCCGTGCTGCCAGACCTCTCATTCACACTCCGTTCACACAATCATGCTAGCAACGTATCCCAGAATGCATTCGTTTCTATCTATTCTGACTAGTCTTTTTCCCAATTACAAAAAGGATGAGGGTTTCACCCGGCGAATTCCCATGCGGGGTTACTCGGCCCTTCCTTGAGAGGTGATCAAGCTCTCTTACCAATTCCCAATATCTCGAGATTACAAATTCCAAATTCCAAGTTCCAATGGCAGTACTGCTCTTTCTATTTCTGTCTAGACACCAAATCAAAACTATACTCACCGGATCCGGTCCTCAAACTTCCCAAGCAGGCGCATGAGTTGGACCTCGGACTCCCCTCACTCGGGTTCGAGGCGTTGGCTCCAGCCGGGCCCGGCACCCGCCGAGGTCCGACCAGCTCCCTCCGATACAAGGGACCGGTGGCACCAGGGAGCAGCCCTCGTCGGTAGGGTGCGATCCCGGCAGGACCAAGCCTATAGAGGCGGAAAGTCGTGGTATATTGCCCTATATACACTTTGATTCCACAACCTCCCGGCCAACGCACCAAGAATATGTAGCAGCAAAGCGCAGACAAACCAATGATACCAGGAGTCTGTTCAGAAGGTCCAAATCATTTATTTGTGCACAAGTCTCGAACCAGTCAATTTCAAAATGGCTGAGCAAAGTTTTCAAGCATTACAACAACTTTTATAGACTTCTGTCCCATTCTAGGTATAGAAAAACATTTCATTGGTCCCGGTACTCTCCCGTACCTCCCGTACCCCTTCCATTGGTCCCGGTACTGATAAGTTTATCCAATTATGTCCCTTCAGTGGGCATGACACCTGCATACCCCCCTTCTAGTCCCAATTACAATGGTCAGTTCATCAACTTGTTACTTTCACACTCTCAAGGCCATATAGCCAATTTGTGCATGCAGAGGAGCAGGGCTCTGCAACTCATCTGTCAGCACTCCCAATTATATTCCTTGCAGATGTACTTTTTCTTATCAGTAACTTTTAAACATGTTTTTCTGTATTTTTCCATCTTTCAGTTCTGCAGTTCTGTTTATCTCAGCTAATTCAATACTTCTACTGAGTTCTATCTTACAATAGCAGCATATTGGGGGATGTGCAATTCCTATATGCCTCTCCACAGGCTTCATTTACAGGTCAAGCTAGTTAGGCCTGCCTGTCTACGTCAGACACCGTGGATCACAGGCCTTCACCTGCCACACTTGCATACCTTGGCAATGCCACCCTAAACCTGGGAATACAGTAAACATCTATCAAACGGTTGCTATGATTACTGGCAGATAGCAATTCCAAAGTTAAGCACAATTTGCTGATTGAGCTGCATCATAGCAACCTTTCTGATGTCTGTGGAGTGTGCTACAGGTCTTGTGTCTGACAGTGTTTACCACCCTGGGGAGTGACCCCAACAGTATTGCTTACCATAGCCATGCCTGCACTCTGCCCAGGACTGGTGTGGTGGCCAGGCTGCCAAACACCTCTATAGTTGCACAATGCTGGCATAGGTGTGGGGAGTGTGTGTCTGTCTATCCAGTGTGTGGTGGCTGCAAACACCCTCCACAGCCCACACTGCTAGCACTGTTGCCAGTATTTGCCTGCCAATCTGCATAATGAGGAGCAAGGTACTGTGGGAATAGGATGGCCTGGCCTGGATCCATCTGTACATAGCATAGGGCAATGGCTCGGACATTGTAGTGGCTGGCCACCACCTGCACGGACAGGGTGGCCACAGCATGTCCTGCTGGGAGGTCACTCTCACCCTGACTGAGCAGTGACCATGGCATGGCTAGGTTCCCCCATAGTGCTATATAATGTTTTTCTCATGTGATATTTTGGGGTTTTCTTTTGGAGCTCAATCACTGACTTATCTGCTTGGTGTGTATGCTGACATCCCAGTTCTGGGTACATGTATCTTCTCCAGGAACATGCACTATGGACTAGCTAGCAGACTGTCTGCGGCTAGTATGTGTCTTACTGGAACACCTTGTAGGGTGCAGCGGCTAGAGGTTTGCTGCTGGAGAATGTCAGATAGTGGTGGGGGGCAGCTGTGCATTTCCAGGCCTACTATCTGTCTGCTATTGCTTTATGGGTGTGTACAGCTCTGCATTGCCTGCCCTGTAGGGTGTCTGATCCCCAGCAGGACTGGGGTGATGGTCCTCTCTACTGCCACTATTGCAGGGGGGTAGAATGTGGATCTGTTGGTTTGAGATCCTGTCCCCCACCCTGAGCCCCAGAGGGTGGGTTGGGTGGTGGTGGTACGTAATCCACTTGTGGGTCCAAACACCCCTCTTCACTTAAATCATGTGACCATGGCACCCACACAGGGTATGCACTTTTCTGGGTGCATCATACTCCACAAGGGCTAGATGTGAAATACAGATGGACACAGGCATATCCTAGGGCAGTGGTTCTTAACCAGTCCTTCTTGAACCCCTAGGCCAGTCGGGTGTGAATATGCATGAGATATATATGCATTAGAGATATCCTGCCAACCTGACTGGTTTGTGGTCCTCTAGGGCTGGATTTGGAGACCCCTGCCTTACACCTCTGTCATTTAAGAATGTGAGTGGGCAAGGTGCAGATCTCCAAGACATCAAAAAGGTTAGATAGAATTTGTCACATGCCTCTTTGCTTCTCACCACCACCAAAATATTGTCTATTAGACAACCTTTTGGTGGTGGTGAGAATTGAGGCGGCATGTGGCACATTCTATCCACCCTTTTCATGTCTAGGAAGGATATCTACAGAGGAGCCAGAGGTCATGGGTTTAAAACCCACAGTGGGGTTTATTGATAGGGCTGTCTTAGGCATTGTCTATTTTGATTGTATATTAGTGCTGCCAGCAGAAACACCCTCAGAGTACTGTCACCTTAGGGTGTCTGATAAGGTGCCCTATGAAGCGCCTTATAAGGTGCCTTATAAAGTGTCCTATAGGGGACATTATAGGGTGCCTTGGCAGACAGCGCACTTTATAATGTGCCCTATGAAGTGCCTTAGGTTACGCCACTGTGAGGGTGTGTTTGCTGGCAGCACTAATTAAAGTAAAACTAAAATTCCTCACAACCCAATACTTAAACATAATGCCTCAGCCAGCCTTATTCATGAGGCACACTGGGAAATCAAACCCATGACCCCTGTACCATCAGTCACTGTAGTAAGCATTGTGCTACAGCTCTGTTTCTGTGTTTGTATGTCTGCGCGCCTTCTTAAGATTAACGCGCGGTAACGTGCCACGGCGCCCTCTAATGCTCATTAATTTATGGCGCCTTGTAATGCACGTTATCGGTAACGATGTACCACCCATGTCCTTATTTGGGTATTTCTGCCTCTACCGCGGATCCTAACGTAAATGGCGTTACCGCAGTTTAGTAAACATACCCCTTAGTATAGTATGTTCAGAAAGGAAGGGGCAAATTTTGCTGATGTTATAGAGAAAGAAACGGCAGGTTTTAGTTATCAGTTGGATGTGTGTGGAGAAGGAGAGGGAGGAGTCAAAGATAACCCCAAGTTGGAAAGCCGAGGAAACAGGGAGTAGTTGAGCATTATCCGTAGGGATTGAGAAGGAGGAAGGGAGGAAGTGGGTTTAGGGAGGGGAAATAAGAAGCTCAAGCTCAGTTTTGGCCATGCTCAATTTCAAATGGTGGTGAGATATCCAGGCAGCAATGTCAGATAAGCAGATAGAGATCCGGCTTTGAATTGCCAGAGATTTCAGGTGTAGAGAGATAGATCTGAGAGTCATCAGCATAAAGATGGTCCTGAAAACCACGGGAGGAGATGAGTGCACCAAGAGAATGGGTCTAGAGAGAAAAAGAGAGGTCCCAAGACAGAGTCCTGTGATACACCGACTGAGAGCAGGATAGCAGTAGAGGAGGATCCACCAGCACAAACACTGAAAGTGCGATGGCAGAGATAAGAAGAGGACCAGGATAGCACAGAGTCTTTAAAACCAAGCGAGGACAAGGTATCAAGGAGAAGGTGTGTGGTCAAACGTGTCAAAAGCAGCAGAAAGATCAAAAAGAATAAGGATTGAGTCAAGACCCTTAGATTTTTCCAGGAACAGGTTGCTGGAAACTTTGACAAAAGCCATTTCAGTAGAATGCAATAGTGAATCTTATGGCTGGCTGGAAGATAAGCATGAATTTGAAATGTAGGAATTCATCATGGGTATGGGATTTAAACCACAGGCACAGGAATGGAGCTAGTGGATTTTAGAAGTCAGCCAACGCTGAGGTACAGTACACCCCACAGAGCGTGGAATGGGAAGAGCAAGAGAATCCAAAGCAGAGGAAAGTATAGTGCTACAGAAGAGACGTCCCCAATCACCAGATACAGATGACATAGTATTAGAGAGAGGAAACAAGATGGCTGTAGAGAGAGTAGACAGATCAATAGCCTTAAAGTTCCTAAATGTGTTGGTGGAGACGGGACGAGACTGTGGCAGGGGGTGGTTAGGAGTAAAGGTTAGCTGAGGCAGTCAGCTGTTTCGGGGCAAGCAAGAAGATTGGGGGGGGGGGGGTGAGAACAGAGTCTGACTTACTGATTGGCAATCGATCAAGCTGAGACAGAAGGGGTGGCAAAAGCGGGTTGGAGGTGGAGCATGCTGGCTGACAAGCTAGCTATCTTGCTGACAGAATTGGAGGATGGGATTGAAGCTGGCTAGGAGTGAGGGCAGAAGCTGACTGGCAGGGCAGTTAAGGGGGCTGGCAGGCTGGGTGCTATATATGCTGGCCGGAAGAGCCATGCCAGCTAGGAAGTGGGGAAGCTGGCAGCAGGGCACTACCATTAGGCAAAGTAGGCAGTTGCCTAGAGCAGCAGCCCTCTGGGGGCACTGATTGCCGCCGGTGCCACCCCTCTCTGGGGCATATAGTGGCAACAATGGCTCAGAAAACACGGAGCGGTGCTTACCTTAACTCGCCCGTGCTGCCCTCAGGGTTCTACCCTGTAATATGTCCTTTCTGCCCTCCTCTGATGCAGACTTCGAAAACAGAAGTGCGATGGAGGCACTGGAAGAGATGGCCAATCGAGGGCACAAACCCCAGGGCAGTGGCAGTGAGTTGCCCCACATTTTCTAAGCCATTGCCACCAGAGCTGGTCCTAGGGAGGGGTGGCAGCGGCAGCAGTGGGGGCAGGGCAGCAGCGGGTGGGCGGGCCTGCGTAGGGTGCTTCCAGTCCTTGCATCGGCCCTGGGTGGGAGAAGAACATAATTGTCAAGCTGGAGGGGGTGAGCTAGCGGGACGAGAGGGGATGACGGAAAAGATGGTGCAAGGATATTAGATACCTTAGGTGAACCTTCAGCCTGGTGCCCCCCCCTTTAAAGTTCAGGCCTCTAGACTCCCCCCCCCCTTTAGATTTTAATAATTAAGTTCAACAATCATAATTACCCCAACAGTACCCCTCGCAGAACAGTCCTGTGAAAACACATAATTGGACATCATTCGTCTAAATATTAAACTTATTTTGAATGTATCCACAGGAGAGCAGTTTTCAAAAGCCACGTACTTGGATAAATAACTGTTTGAAAACTGTCACCCTTCCTGCAGGTAAAAGTACAAACTGATTGCTTTCTAGGATAGGTTCTGGCAGACATGCTATTGTTTGTGTGGATTACAGCTATGTTTTGCTGCTCCCAGGAACTGCTGACCTATGCTGTCTAATGATTATGCTGGCCATGGGGGAATAGCATTATATCCCCTCATTTAGCTCAGCTACTGTAAGAATAGTTCTCGGAAGGGGGCCATACACCAGGACATCTTCCAGAACCCTGCAAACATGGGCAGCCACTAGGTGTCGCCACTGCCTGAGGACTAGACTCTCTCTTTGGTGCTGGGAATACGGCCTTTACAGCATTTTCAGCCTCATCCAGTCTAGTAAGAAGAGCTGATCCGGGAATGCAACCCATCATGGCTAGCTCACTTTGTTATGTGTTTTGGAAGCATATTCTGTAAGTGGTTGGAACAGGATAGGACTGGACCTATGGTACTACCTCCTGTTTTTGCTAGTACCAGAGGGGAAAGAGGAGGGTGATTTGCTTACAAGAGATCTGGATGACAACCAGAAGATAAACATTTTGTAAATACATTCCTACCCACCAGAAAGAAGAGAAAAGGAAGTTCAGAGCAAATAGTTTTATTAAAATCCCAGCTTGAAAGAGAACATACAAGCATCTATAAAACACATTATGCCTATCTTTTGCCTCACTGCCCCCCTCAGTTCCCTTGCCAGACTTGGAAATACCGTATTTACTCAAGTCTAATGCGCCATCGAATCTAATGCGCACCCCTATTTTGAAAGGCTTGAAATTGAAAAAAATGTTTGCTGGCGATTGTAGTGCGCACCTCCAAACCCCTAAATGTGCTAATCATCCTCACAGTCAAACCATCAAACAACTTAGAGGGAGTCACCAATGTTATAGACATTCATCACTTACACCACAACAAACCCAAAACTAACGCAATCATACTTAGCCAGACAGATACATACCAAACACTGGTTGTGAGTTATGCGTGAGCAGTAACTATACCTCGGCTCGACCTTTCAAAACTCTCTAATGGGGGAAGCAAATAAATACTGCCCACCCACAATTATGTTACAAATATTTTTTTTTCCTTCATTTTTTAAAAAGTGACTTTATTTCATAATCCAAAATTTCACAGCATTTATCTTAGCATGAATTCTACTCCAAGAAAACTCAAAACATGTGCAACAGTTTCAACAAATCTCTCTCTGAATAGTCTGATTTATTCACCAAGAACAATCCATTGAATTATATAAGTGGAGGATCCCCAAGACCCAGATTTTTTGGAGTGGGAAGGTGGCGTGGGGGGGGGGGGTAGGGAGTAAAGTGTCTTGATTTCTTTGCATTCTGCTTAGCCACCTCCTTTCCTGCCAATGAGGTCTCCCGTAGGTGCCTGTGAGCAGACCTGTGAGCAGTGTGGTTTTTAGCAATCGAGCATGTTGACTCTGTTTACATAGTCACCTCTCAACGCAGACAACTGCACCAGGCCCTAAGCACAGATATGGATCGGAGACTCCCCATGCTCAGAGCCAGGGAAATGAGAACCACCTCGTTAAAGCATATCCATCAAAGAAAGCCCGTATTCATCTTTCTCCACATGTCAAACTTTTCGGCATTCCAAATAACCATCTAGAAAAGGAACTTGGCGACGTGTCCACTGTGCAACAAACCTACAGCCTGCAAGCCAGGAAAAGCCCAGTGCTCTGCAGCTTCTCAACTCCTACCATTGCCTTGTCTGATTTTAGTCTTTCCCCATGATGGCGGGAGCTGTGGGACATGGACGCTCACTAGGGGACGGAAGATGAAGGCTCTCACCCCCTGAAAAACACCGCCAACACACTGATGACAAAGCTGCTCTGCTCCCGCCTCAGCCCTTCCACAAACTGACTTCCTGCTGCTTTTTTTTTTTTTTGCCGAATCATCCTGATCGCTAGCAGGGTTCCTGCAAGCGATCAAGCTGATTTGTCCGGTGATGGCACTTGGGCTTAGCAGTGTTTGCCTCTGAATGTAAGGCGCCCTCAAATGTAATGCGCACCTTGAGTTTAGAGCCTCTTTTTGGCCAGAAAAGGTGTGCACATTACATTCGAGTAAATACGGTATGTCTCATTGTTTACAATCCATAGCCTGGATATCTCTGTGAATCAGAATCAGCCCCAGAATAGGTGTGGCACTCTAGGCAAACCTCAAGCTTTACATCCTCTGGTTGTCATAATATATTGTTTAGCTCTGAATGCTCTGCTCTTTGCCAAGCCCCAGAATTTCCACCCTAGGCAGCCGCCTAGTTTGCCTAATGGTTTGTCTGGCCCTGCCGTGAATGAACGAAGCACTGCTTCTCCCATTTCAGCTGGTTGCTCTGTAGTGTCCTGTTTTTCTCCACACAAATCCACGCTTGCGAACATATTTCTCCAGATGTCTGCCCCATCCATTCTCCACACAGCACCCCCTCTTCTCTCTCCTTCCTAGGAGGTTTCAGCACTCTGTGTGTCCAGAAACATGCATAGACTTGATGGATAATCTGTTATGATTCCTGTAGTCCCAGTGTCCCAAGCTCTCTGGAAATCCGAATCCTGGTTGAGGACCCAGAGGTATACCTGTCACCCAGAAAAATAAAAATGTCAAATTAAAGCAGAAGACAGGTAAGAAATTTCAGCAAAATACTGCAAGGTTACTTTCACCTGTATGCCCCTGTCCTGCAGGTGTCTGAAGAGTGATTTCCTCATGATAAGCCTGTAGGTGAGGAGGAGACAGTGAACAGGTATGCACACTTAATCAGTCAGAGGAGCAGATAGCAGTCTGATCATTTATAATCCCAGCTGTACCACGGACTCTCTGCGTGTGACCTTACTACTACTGTTACTAATCACTTGTATAGTGCTTCAAGGATATAGATAGATGGAAGACACAGTCCCTGTTTCATCAGAGCTTTTAATCTAATTGGGGCAAAGGTACTCTCTCTCTCTCTGTGCCTCAGCTACACACTTTGGTTGTGCACTTTTGGGATCAAAGACTTGTATAAATGCAAGAAGCCGAATCTTTGTTGTGCCTTGTACAGTGCTCCCTGCTAACTTACTTCTCCATCAGCTTCACCAGCATCCCATTCCGCATAATTCTGCTATTGGGGAAATATGTTCTATAGGAGAGAGAGAGAAAAAATAAGTCACTTGCTAGAGGTCAGGGAGCACCTTATCCCTCCATTTACCAAAAGGAAGCATCTCTAGCAGAGATTCAGTGTGTTTGAGAGGCTTTCTGGGGAACTGCTTTTTTAAAACTCCTGGTACTCAGTAACAAAAAATGGAAGCATTCATTGAAAAAAGGTCAGTGAGTTAATGCAGAGGACACAGAGGCTTGCATCTACTGAATACCTGGGGTTATTTAAAGTAGATAAAGGGGATGCTTAACAGGAACTTTAATTAGATAACACAAATAGATCAAAGGACCAAATAGGGATTCAGGTGATCTTTTTACTGGAGCAACTTCATTAAAAACAAGGGAGCATCCTGCAAGATTACAAAGATGCTGATTTCATCACCTTCAAAGAAAGGGACTTTAGGGTCAACGCGTAATAAAATTATGGGACATTTTGCCAGCAGTAGTAATTTATGGTTACAACACTAAATCAGTTCATATGCAAACTGGACAAGATTTGAGAAGCAAAGGATAGTTATTTGGGTATAGCGATATGGTGATGTCATATGCAGAGGAAAAATGCTAATCTCTGCATTTAGGGGTCAGGAAGGAATGGTTTTTTTTTTCACTATTGCAGAATTGGTTACAAATATACAGCGATTTTCACCTTGCCCTGGAGTATCATTTAGAGAGAGCTGCCAGACAACAGGAAGATGGCTGGGCTCAATGGCGTTCTGATTTTCTTTCAACCCAAACCAAATATGTAGATCTGTACAGCTAAGTAAGGAAGATACGTCTCCTCCTACCAAGGTGTCGTGTCTCAATAAATTCAGTGCCTTGTAAATATCTTCATACTCTTGTACATATTTCACATTCTGCTGTCTTAAAAGGACCATTAAAGATGTTTATTTCACTGATCTACACAAATATTCTACAGTTCAACATAAAAGAATAATTGTAAAACTATTCAAAAAGTAATTAAGAAGAAACCAAAAAGTCTTGGTTGCATATGTTTTCACTTTTTTTTTTTTTTTTTTTAGTGCTGTCTCCTGGTGACCCAGCTGCCTCTGGGTTTTCTTGGCAGTGTATCACCAGAGGTAGATCGTCAGGCCTTTTCTTACAAGGCATTGGAGCAGTGGTTCTGAACCAGTCCTCCTTGAACCCCTAGGCCAGTCGGGTATACAGGATAGCCCTAATGAATATGCATGAGATATATATGCATTGGAGATAGCCTGCCAACCTGACTGGTTTGTGGCCCCTCTAGGGCTGGATTTGGAGACCCCTGCCTTACACCTCTGTCATTTAAGATTGTGAGTGGACAAGGTACAGATGTCCTAGAGACATCAAAAGGGTAGATAGAATGTGTCACAGGCCTCCTCAATTCTCACCACCACCAAAATGTTGTCTAATAGACAATATTTTGGTGGTGGTGAGAAGCAAAGAGGCATGTGACAAATTCTATCTAACCTTTTTGATGTCTTGGACATCTGCACCTTGCCCACTCACAATCGTAAATGACAGAGGTGTAAGGCAGGGGTCTCCAAATCCAGCCCTAGAGGGCCACAAACCAGTCAGGTTGGCAGGATATCTCTAATGCATATATATCTCATGCATATTCATTAGGGCTATCCTGTATACCCGACTGGCCTAGGGGTTCAAGGAGGACTGGTTCAGAACCACTGCATTGGAGGGTAAAGTGCTTGCCTAAGGTTACAAGGAGTGCCAATGGGAGTCAAATTCTTCATCTTTTGGGTACTAGGCAGTTGCTCTAACCAGTAGGCTGCTCCCCCCACATAGCAAACCTAAATTAACTGTTTCCAAAAACTGCCTTAATAAAACACATAACTTAAATAAAGGCCACCTGTGCCCAATCGCAGTAGTTGAGCTGATTCAAATACTAATTTTAAGCAAAGGTCTAAATATGCTGAACACAATTCCCTAAAGTTTAGTGTAGTTTAATTTTTCTAAACTGACTTTCATAACAAGCACTCTGGAACAGAGTTATCCAAAGGTACAAATAAGAAAGACTATAAGAACATTTCAGTGTGTCTGAATATTCCTTGGGGGACTGTCAGATCCATCACTGTAAAGTAGAAACCGTTTGGCAAAACCGTGACACAGTCTCAGTCCGGTTGTCCTAAACCATTGCTTATGGAAACCATTGAGGAAGGTCACTAAGAGGCCTAAGATTAATTCTCACGGAGGAGGACATTGCCTATTTTTTTCTCCTTTTTTAAACCCACTACTTGTTCCTCTGACCTCATTCTCATCCGATTCATATCTATTTCCTATACTCAACTGTCTGTGGCTTGCTGCCTAGCACGCCACTGTTTTTACCTCAGTTGAGCACTAGAGGGAGCTCCAGAACATGGAAGATCTCTCAAAGAAAAGGAGCTCATGGATTGATAGGAGTCTGGATTGATAGGAGGTGAGCTCATAAAGACAAGCAATCAGCCCAGGTAAAGATAATTAAGCACCTCTGGCTAGTTACCTAACTTCTGGTGAAAGGGAGTTCAGAGTGAGAAACTCCAAAAGCTAAGTCAAAAAGACAGCTTTGGGAGAAAAACCCTTAGGTAGGGAATGTTTGAGAATTAGTTGTCAGAACCCGTAATAAAGGTAGGAAATCAAATGCTGTTCTTGGTTTACAACATTTAAAAAGTTATGGAGCTTCAGTGGTTAGGCAGAAAAGAGAGGAGACATGCAGATGCTATATGAAATGTTCTGACTAGAAGTCATAAATATTACCTGATGCTGTAACAGACAGGTTGAGTAGGGGATTGTAATGTCATTAGAAATACACTATGGCAGAAGTACTCAAATCCAGTCCTGGAGGGCCGTAAACCAGTCAGGTTTTCGGGATATCCCTAATTAATATGCATGAGATATATATGCATTAGAGATAGCCTGCCAACCTGACTGGTTTGTGGCCCTCCAGGGCTGGATTTGGAGACCCTTACACCTCTGTCATTTAAGATTGTGAGTGGGCAAGGTACAGATGTCCTAGACATCAAAAGGGTAGATAGAATGTGTCACATTCCTCCTCGATTCTCACCACCACCAAAAAGTTGTCTAATAGACAATATTTTGGTGGTGGTGAGAAGCGAGGAGGAATGTGACACATTCTATCTAACCTTTTTGATGTCTTGGATATCTGCACATTGCATGTTAAGGCTGACAACTTAAGGTGCGATAAGTCAAGGCGCATAAGAGCTGTAAGGCGTCCTGAAATAATGTGCTTTAAGTTAAGGTGCCGTGGGGCAAGACACCTTAATACAAGGCACCACAAGGGCTATAAAGTGCCTTAGGATAAGGCACCCTAGGTTAAGGTACCATAGGTTAAGGTGCCCTAAGAGCTGCAAGGCACATCAAGTTGACATGCATGAACTGTAAGGCATAAAAACAGATGTAACGCCAACACTGGATAGAGCACCGAGGAAAGGCAATGAACAAGTGATTGAAGGAAGGAGAGCTGGGAGCTGATGGACCTGCCATATCTGCAGGCATCCTATGTGGCTGCCAGTAAAGTGGACAAACATGTTGGAGGCAGCTGTACCGATGCACAGGGTGTTGGCAATGTAAAGTACTGCAATGTATTCCCATCCTCTGCCACCCACTGTCATTGCAGTACTTTACATTGCCTTTCCTTGGTGCTCTATCCAGTGTTGGCATTACATCTGTTTTTATGCCTTACAGTTCATGCATGCCAACTTGGCACCACTACTCCTCTGTCCCCCAGTGGAGGCAGAGGTGGCAGGATAGTTACAATGATAGGGGGACAGAGGAGTAGTGGTGCCATGCAGACCAGGCACAGGTGAGGCAAGCACTAAGAGCCGCAATGCAGAAAAGGGTACCAGTGCAGGACATGGGGTGGCAGCCTGCACATGAAGACAAGATGCTACACAGCTGACAGGCACAGATAGATGGACCGAAGGATTGTTGGCAACTGTGGTGAGGGTATTATGGGCTGGCAGCACAGTTCTGAAAAGATATGACTGTTACAGGCATGAAAGTTATTTGAGTAGGACAGGCATAAAAAGAGAGAACAAAGAGGAATTGAACCCATGACCACTACCTAGAATGTCACTACCTCCATGGCATATCTCACAGCAATGGCTGGATAAAGAAAGACTGCAGGTCACCGCACAAAATGTCTGCTATGTGTGCCAGGATAGGGTAACCCACCAGTACCCATGATGCAATGCACATGCAGAAGAGCAGTCAAATTAATTCCAATAACTTAAACAGATAATATACCGAGCTGAAAATGTACCGTGATTCAATTCTAAAGTTCCCACAAACTTGTAATTGTATATAGTTTATAATGTTTTGTTTTGTATTAACATATGCTGTTAGCTGATATATTGTTTACTGTTACAAGATGTTCCATGTAAAACCAAGCTCCTGCTTTGTTGATTGTTGTTTATTGTAAACCGCAACTGATCTCCGGAAGATGCGGTATATAAATGATTGTTAAATAAATAAATTAAAATAAAATACATCTGACCACCAAATGGAGCATGCACCTCTCCAGTACCTCAGCTTGGTAAGAAGAACTGACAGTGCGTGATACTGGCACAGAGTAGATACAGACCATGCCATTATGCAGGTTCTGTGTTCACGCTGAGGGTTAGGATAGGTGCCCAGCACCAGGTCCGCAGTACATGTGGTGCTAGAGATAGGTCCTGCAGTACATCCTCATCACTACCAGTGTGTGACAAGTGTTCCTTGCAGTGCAACCTAAAGTAATTCCATGTCCATCTGTATTCCCCAGTCACATCTGGCCCTATGGAACCAGAAATCACACAGATTAGTGCATACCCAGTGTTACAGTGTGGCTCTCATGGTCACCTGTTATTAGGGCAGAATGATGTCTGGACTCGCATGAGGTTTATGTAGTACTGCCTAATATACTGCCCTATCCAGGTCAAAGTGGTACACACTATATACCCCAAAGGGCCCACAATCAACCTTTTTGTAAGTGAGGCAGTGGAGGAACAAGTGGCTCAGCCATGAAGAATGGCTGTAGGACCAGCAACCCCCGCCCTCCAGGATTGTTGGGCCAGAGCCATACCTGTGACTAGGGCAGTGGCTGACCAGCAGTAATGCTGGGAGTAGGCCTGGAAAACCTCAGCTTCCCTACACCTTCCCTACACCCTACATCCTGCCCAATACACCCTGTCCGGGCCATACCCACAATACCTTGCTCCTCAATATGCACATTTGGGTAGGCAGCCACAAAACAATGGACTGACACACACACACACTCTCCTATTGCAGCATTGTGCAAAGATGGAGGTGGTTGGCAACCTTGCCCACGACACTGGTCCTGATCACAGTATCGGCATTGCTAAAGTGTGCAGGAGCTAGTAGTAGTGCTCTGGTGATAACTGCAGCTCCGTGCTGGGGCCAATAGCCTGACTCTCCATGTGGAGCCTGTGTGAGTGGGTGTTTGTACCCCTGTTCACCGCTGCTTTTGGGTTTGCACATGTTGATGTTGTATCTGCATTGTAGGGTAAAACATAGGGACATGCTCTGTAAGATCCACAGCTGGGACCTGAACCTGTAACCCTCTGCTCCAAGACACACTGGCTGTGTGTACTGCATCACACTGTTGCCATGGAAGCACAGCAGTCCCTGGGGCTACCTTTATTTTTCATCAGACAGACCCTTTCTGTTGCACTGCACACCACGTACTGGAACAGGGCATGGTCTAGGTCCACTGCAGGCAGGGGCCACTGCCCCCTCCAGCACCAACACCACCCCACCCCCACCATGCTGATATGCCCATATGCTGTCGGTGCTGGTAGTGCGCAGTCCCAGGCCATCCAATGTGCAGGTAGGCGGGTGCCTAGGGTGTGGGGTGGGGAAGCATACATGGACATCCACACATCCCCCCCATCACCGCCTACCAATGTGATGTCCCTTCCACATGAGGCAGAGATGACTGGGGGGATGTCAGGTTGGTGCTCTAGCAACTATTGGCTAGGGTGGACCAGGTAGATGTAGGTAGATTGTGTTATGACAGCAGACTGTGGACAGTCTAGGGCATGCACCTCAGGTACGGTGGACCCAGTTTGGACTACTGGGTGTATATATGTTTCAGACAACGTGTGGTCACACCCTGCAATGCCTTACTAGGGGCTGCAGTAAAGGGAGTTCATTTAGCTGGGTTTACAAACTGTTTGGGACGCATCCTGGGGAAGGTCTGTGGACCCTTGTTAAAGTGGTCCCCAGATGTGCACTGATTGCCCTATTACAGGCATAGTGGTACCTGTGTGACCTTTGGGGTACCTGCTGGGTAATGTCCCCTGGATTGGACACTGTGGAACACAGACTACTGGGCATGTTTGACCTTGGTCAGACGCTGTCTTGCTGATTTCCAGTTTCTGTGTTCCTATGTGCCATCTAGGCTTCCTCCAACCATTGATTCAAGAAGTGTGAAGACTTATGCAATCAAGACCTTTTGGTTTCTCAGTCTTAATTACTCTTTGAATATTTCTCTAATTTTTCTTTCACCTTGAAAGCGTAGAATATATTGTGTAGATCAGTGAAACAAATTTGAATTGTATTTAGACATCAGAATTTGAAAAACGTACAAGGGTGTGAAGACTTTTACAAGGTACTGTTGGCACCAACTCTGTCCATTAGGGAAAGAAGATAAAGATGGGGAGAAGTGAGAGGAAGGGTAAAGGTAAGAGTGTGCCTCTCAAGTTATTTACTTTAGAGGTGCAGCAAGCAGTGCTGATATGGGACGCAATTCAGTTCCTTCATCTGTGTTAACCCTTCCCTTATAAGCAAGGTGCCAGCAGGTGCTGCTGTACAAAGGTGGGACACTATTAAAGCACTTAGTGCCCTGGGAGGCACCATCACTCCCAGTTCCATGCATTAATTTGAATTAGTGCCTTCCACTTTCAACTCAATCCCTTCTCCCCTAGGGCCCCGTTTGCCTAAATCCTGCACTGTGCCATGTTTGTGTGTTTCCATCTGTGACTCAGCAAGGCAGGGTACAAAGTCTCATGAAACCAGCTCTCCAGTCAGGGCAGGAACACTATCCTCCAACACCTGAAGCAGGACGTTTTAACGCTTCAGTTAATAGAGAATCTCCATTAGTAGCTCTAGTTCCTCAGTTGGATTTCCGGGACTTTATATCATGTAAATAAATATTACAGAGAAGCAGATATTTGACTGGAGCTAACAGATTGTCAGCTGCAGTGGTAACAGAGTTGTTCACCCTTTTCTCAAGCCTCGGGGTCTCTGGGAGGGGTAACATATAGCCTGATTCCTCACCCTTCCCAAGGACAAGAATACTTTAGTACAGGGGTTCTCAACCCAGTTCTCGGGACACACCCAGTCGGTCAGGTTTTCAAGATAGCCACAGTGAATATGCATGTGAGAGAGAGATGTGTATACAAATCTTTCATATGCATGATTAAACTAAAATCCTGAGCGGCTAGGTGTGTCCCGAGGACTGGGTTGAGAGCCCCTGCTTTAGTAGAATAAAATAATGCTCCTGACCTGTTGATGATCGAGGGCATGACTGTTTCCAGAAGACATTCTTGGAGGGGCACAAACGGCAGCAGCCCTGTGTAAAACAGTGCCAGCAGCAGCATACCTTGCCTCTTTGTAAAACTGAAGGGCATGTCAGGGTTCTGGGAGACAGAGGAGAAAGTGGTACGTCAACAGCAGAAACAGACACACACAACATAGGTCACTCTATAACAACCAATTAAAACCTACAACGCCATATGATTTTCAATAGAGTCTGCCACATCTAACCTGTCCACAAATATGCATTATGTTCCCTCCATGGTAATGCAGATACAAGTAAAATTGCAGCAGACCTGAGGCAATATTAGCACTTGTAAATGATTAAAATCATGTTTTGCTTGGGATTAGAGTCCCAAGATAAGAGGTGAAGGGAGAAAGATATTTTTTGAGATGTTGGAAACTCGGGGAGGTTCTGCTTCCCCCTCTCAGCTGTGGATGGGAATTTGTGGTGAGACAGGGAAACAGGGATAGGATGGGGTTGGTGGTACATAAGGAACAGGGAGAGGATGAAGAAGAGCAAACTCAGAGGAGATAAGAGAAAGTATAGGGAGAAATCACAAAGTCACAATATGAAGACACAGACAGAGGCTTTACAGATGGGAATGGGAGACAGAGAACAGGCAGGGGAGAAATGAAAACAGGGAGATTGTGAAGGACAAGGAGGGTAAGGGAGGGTTCAATACAATAAAAAGATGGAAAACATTAATGGGAAAGAGGTAGAGAGATGGTTGGAGAAACAAGTCAGCTTGGAAATAGTGTGTGTGTGTGGGGGGGGGGGGATGGGAAAATAGAACAGAGGCAGCAGTTGGGGTAAGGACAGGGAGCCAAGTATCTTGAGATTGGTAAGAGGCAGTGTATTTTACGTAGAAAAAAAAGGCTGCTGATACTCATATGCAGGGCTCTTTCATTAATACATGAGGACAACAGGTCAATTTTATCAGGTAATGAAAAAGGTGACGGTACTCCATATCACCATGTACCTTCCAAAAAAAGCCCGGGTAAGAGGTAAGTAGAAGAGTGGCCTAGTGGTTAGAGCCTAGTACCCAGAAGATCAAGGGTTTGATTTCCACTGGCGCTCCTGGTGACCTTGGGCAGGCCACTTTACCCCCTCCCCTCCATTGTCCTGGAAGGAAAAGGCCTGGCAATCTACTTCCGGTGATACACGGCCAACAAAACCCAGAGGCAACTGGGTCACCAGGAGTCAGCACTGACTTGACGGCACTTTAGAAAAAAAAAAAAGGGAATATAGAGAGCTGAGATGGGGCATGATGCAAGGTTCCACATTAGGAATCATCACTCAGGAAAAGGATCTGGATGTCATTGTGGATAATACATTGAAACTCTTTGCCCAGTGTACAGCCACAGCCGAGAAAGTAAATAGAACGCTAGGAATCGTAAGGAAAGGAATAGAAAATAAAACAAAGGATATTATAATGCCTCTGTATCGCTCCATGAATTTTGTCTGCAATTCTAGTCACCATATCTTAAAAAGGATATAGGTGAATTGGAAAAAATATATAGAAGAGCAATTAAAATGGTAACGGGGATGAAAGGTTATCCCTATGAGGAAAGGCTTAAAGGGTTAGGGCTTCTTCAGCTGAGGGAAAATATGATAGAGGTTAATAAAATAATGCAGTGGAATGAGTAAACGTAGATTGGTTGCTTACTCCTTCAAAAAGCAGAAAGAACAGGGGAACATGTAATGAAGCTACAATGTGGAACATTTAAGACTAATTGGAGAATTTTTTTTTCACTCATCGCATAATCAAACTCTGGAATTCGTTAACGGATGATGTAATAAAAGCTGTTAGTGTAGCTGGGTTCAAAACAGGGTTGGATGAGTTCCTGGAGGAAAACTCCATAAAGAGGACTGAGGAAATCAACTGTTTACCCCTGGCACAAGCAGCATGGAATGTGTATACCTTTGGAAACCCTGCAGGTACTTGAGGCCTGGAATGGCCACTATTGGAAACAGCCTACTGGGCTTGATGGACTCTTGATTTGATCTAGTATGGCATATATTATGTTCTTAGGGCAATGGAGAAGGTGCAACTCTCATGCAGCAGAAACAGAATGGGTGACATCTAGCTATGAGTGAATAGAAGGGCAGAGAAATGGGACAAAAGGAAAACACCAAAGTCAGAGAGATATAGGAGAAGAAATAAGAAACAACGGAAAATGGAAAGGAGATCCAGCAAAAGGAACATGAAGAGGAAGAAGGGACTAAAATCCAACAAAAAGACCAAGGGGTATGTTTACTAAAACCCCGGTAATGTGCGGGCCGCGCTAGTGTGCGGATGCCATATAAGGAGTGGACGTTTCAGGCTGAAAAAAGCAAAACCGGGATTAATCATGCGCTAATGTGCGCGGCGCTCAAGTGCGCCCCGCACATTAGCGCATGAGAAAGTTGCGCGGGAAGCATAAGTGGCGCGCTGATACTCAAGCACAGGAACAGAGCCACAGTACAATGGTTAAGACACTGACCAATGGTGTAGGGATCATGGGTTCAATCCCCCACTGTGCCAAATGAAGAAGCCTGGCTGAGGCATTACCTATTATGGGGAAAATTGCTTTAGGAGGCATTTTATTTTTATTTTAATTATCTCTACTAGCAAACGCACTCTCAAAGCGTGTTAACATAAGGCGCTCCATAAGGCACGTTTTAAAGTGCACTGTCCGCCAAGGCACCCTAGAATGTTGCTTATAGGGCACTTTATAGGGTGCCGTATGAGTTACAGCAAGGTCACAGCACTGTTTTTGATGGCAGCACTGTGCAGTTTAAGGAATGAAAATCATAAGTAGGTGCGCTGACATGCAAAGAGGAGCAGCAGTGGAGCACAATGGTTAAGACACTGACTGCTGATGCAGGAGTCATGGGTTCAATCCCCCACTGTGCCTAATGAAGAAGGCTGGCTGAGGCATTACCTGTTATAGGTAATATTGCTGTAGGGGGCATATTACTTTTATTTTAATTAGTGCTGGCAGCAAACACACCCTCAAAGTATTGTAACATAAGGTGCTGCATAAGGTGCCTCATAGGGTACCCCAGAGGGCACATTTTAAAGTGCAGTGTCCGCCACGACACCCTACAATGTTGCTGAAAGGGTGGCCTATAGTGCGCCATATAGGGTGCCCTATGAGGCACAGCAATGTCAGAGCACTGTGTTTGATGGCAGCACTGTGCATTTAAACGCATGGAAATCCTAAGTAGGTGCGCTGACATGCAAGGAGGAACAGCAGTGTAGCACAATGGTTAAGGCACTGACTGCTGATACAGGGGTCATGACTTTGCTCCCCAGTGTGCCTAATACGTAAGGCTGGCTGAGGCATCAGCTTTGCAATGTACGTATTGTTTCCTGCAGCATTTTATTTGTATTTTATTAATTGCTGCCAGCAAACACCCCCTCACGTGCCATAAGTGAAGGTGCCGCATAAGGCACCCTATAAGGCACTCCATAGGGCACATTATAAAGTGCACTGTCCGCCACCGCACCCTAAAATGTCCCCTATAGGGCACCCTATAAGTTGCTCCACAGGATAATGTATAGGGCACCTTATATGGATGGTAACCATAAGGTGACCTATAGGGCGCCCTATAAAGCGCCCTCTGAGGCACCTTATGGGTACAGTATGATGAGGGTGTTTTTGCTGGCAGCAATAATGTACATTAAAAATAGATAATGCTTTGGGTAGCCCTATCAAAGAACCCCACTGTGAGTTTGAACCCATGACCTCTGCCTCCACAGGCAGCGAAGTAACCATTGGGCTACAGCTCTATAGCTGCTAGCAAGCCCCTGGCTGGCTGCAGAGGGAGTGTACATCACCACACAGACAGTCTGATGTGGTCACAAGTATAGGGTTAGCACACACGTACCCATGATGCACTGCACATGCAAATCAACTGTCCACAGATAAACACAAGATGGGGTATGCACCCCCAGAGCACCTCGGCCTGGTAGGGGGAACTGACCATGTCCACCCCCACAGCACCTCGGCCTGGTAGGGGGTACTGACCGTGTGTTTTACTGGCACAGAGTAGCTACACACCGTCACATTGTGCGGGTACTGTGCTTACCCTGAGGGTGCGGTGAAGCGCCCAGCACCAGATCCACAGCACCTTCCATAGCAGAAATAGGCCATGCTGGAGGTCCAAAGCAGTGTTAAAGTGTGAGATAGGTAGTTTCTGCAGATAACACTTTGGATATATCTGTTTGTCTCAGTCAGGTGTAGCCCCCATGGACCCCTAGGAGGATTATGTACAACCACCCTTCTCCAGGGCTGAGAGTGGTAAACAGGGTCTCACATCAACAGATCCACATTCTACCTCCCTGCAATGGTGGCAGTAGAGGGGACCATCAACCCCGGTCCTGCTGGGGAACAGACACCCTACAAGGCAGTCAATGCAGCTCTGTACACATCCATAACACAATAGCAGACAGATATTAGGCCTGGATATGCTAAGCTGCACCCCACCACTATCTGATATTCTCCTGCAACAAGCCTTCAGCCACTGCACCCTGCAAGGCACTCCATCAAGACACATACCAGCTGTAAACAGTCTGCTAGCTAGTCCATGTTCCTGGTGGAAATGCATGCACCCCGAACTGAGATGTCAGCATACACAACAATCAGATAAATCAGTGACTGGGCCCCAAAAGGAAACCCATAAATATCACATGAGCAAAATACTATATAGCACTATGGGGGTGCCTAGCCATGCTGTCATCACTGCACAGTCAGAGTGAGAGTGATCTCCCAGCAGGACATACTGAGGTCACCCTGTCTGTGTAGGTGGTGGCCGGGCACTAAAATGTCCCAGCCAGTGCCCTATGCCCTGTGCAGATGCATCCTGGCCAGGCCACCCTGTCTGGGCTATACCCATGGTACCTTGCTCCTCATTATGCACATTGGCAGGCCAATACTGGCAACAGTGCTGGCAGTGTGGGCTGTGGAAGGTGTTTGCAGCCACCATACACTGTATAGACAGACACACACTCCCACACCTATGCCAGCATTGTGCTACTATAGAGGAGTTTAGCAGCCCTGCCCACCACACCAGTCCTGGGCACAGTACAGGCATGGATATGGTACGCAATACTGTTGGGGGTCACTCCCCAGGGTGGTAAACACTGTCAGAGACCAGACCTGAAGCACACACCGCAGACATCAGAAAGAGTGTTATGATGGAGCTCAATCAGCAAACTGTGCTTAACGTAGGAATTTCTATCTGCCAGTACTCATAGCAAACGTTTGATAGCTGTGTATCGTATACCCAGGTGTAGGGTGGCATTGCTAAGGTATGCAAGTGCTAGTATTGGGAGATGCACGCAGGGCCCAATGTCCTGCCTCTCCAGGAGGCATTGGCCAATGGGGCCTGTGGGTGTGGGTGTGTCTGTCCCTGTTGGCTGCTGCTTTACGGCAGAGGTTCCCAACTCCAGTCCTGGTGTGGCAAACACTGTTCGGGTTTTCATGCTGTCCCTCATGAATATGCATGAGCTACATATGCATACCATGGAGGTGGTGCATAGATATGCAGCACAGGCATCTTTATTAGAGGCAGCATGGAACCAGAATGGTGTGGGGCCCTCCAGGACTGCATTTGGGAGACTCTGCTCTAGGTAATGTGCCTGTTTATGGTGTCTGTGCTCGGTGGGGTAAAATATAGGCGTATTAACCATGCGTATGTTCTCAGCAATAAAGGTTTGTCCTTACTATCACGGTTTAGTTGTGGGAAAAATATGTAGACTGGATTGGCAGGAGCCCCAGTTGGGCTTTGAACCTGTGACCTTCTGTTCTTGTACACACTGTCTGTGTGCACTGCACCACCGTGTTGCCACACATATGATGCATTCCATGGGGAGTCCATGACTGTACATCTGACAGGGCCTGTTTGGGCACCAGCCGCTGCCACCTCCACCATCAGTACCGCTCCATCCTTAGATTGGAGACAGCATAAACCCTGATGGATTTGTGGCCCTCCAGGACTGCATTTGGGGGATTCTGCCGTAGGTAATGCACATTTCTATGGTGTTTGTGCTGTGTAGGGTAAAATAGAGGTTTTTGACCCATGCTTATGTTCTCAGCAATAATGGTTCAGTCTTTACTACCATGTTTTCTTCATGGGTAAAATAAGGGGACTGGGTTGGCAGGAGCCCCAGCTGGGCTTTGAACCTGTGACTTTCTGTCTCCAAACACACTGGTTGTGTGCACTGCACCACCGTGTTGCCACAGAGACAGTGCATTCCCTCATGATATCATGACTGTTTGTCTGGGAGGGCCTGTCTGTTGCAGTGCATTGCACCCACCTACACAGGGCTAGGCCATGGTCTGCTCTGGGCAGCTGCCACTGCCCCCCTCCACTTCCAGTTCCCCTGTACCACCATGCTGACATGCCCTTCTGCCGGTGGTGCTGGTGGTACGCAGTCTCAGGCCATCCTGTGTGCGGGTAGGCGGCTGCCTATGGTGCAGGTTCTGGGGTAGGGGTGCCTGCATATCTGTCCGCACGTCCCCCAATCACCGCCTGCCAATGTTCCGTGCCCTTGGGGGTACCTGCTGGGTACTATCCCCTGTGACACTGTGCTAAACACTCTCGTGCCCATGTTGGGCCCTCATCAGTTGCTGTCTGGCTGCTGTTCAGTTTCAGCATTCCTAAGTGCCATCTAGGCATCTGCCTAGTCCGCACTGTGACCCAGCTGCACCACAGCATGTGCCGCCTGCAGCCCTCTGTATCCCCTTTCCCAGAATCTGTCCAATTGCCCATTCCGACCTGCCCGCCCTGCTGTTGTGGAAATGTGCATGCCATAGGTAACCTGTCCAATGGAGAGGGAAACCCTGATCAGTGCTATTTCACTGTGGGATCATTCACCTTTTATGGGGACGGAGCGTAGACCCTTCTAAAATTCATATTTTTGGGGGGGGGGGCTTTCTTGGGAGTGTTTTTTGATGTTTCCCATTACTATCACTATTGCCCAGCTAGATTATAATTTTATTATATTTTGTTGGGGTCATTTTTAATGTTTATTTGCCTTTTTGTTCCGTGCACGTGTATCACACTGCTCACGTTTTGTAGGTTTCCCTGGTTTTGCTGTACATTGCTGACAGAAATGGTTTCTCTTCTCTTTAAATCGGCTCTACCACGAGGTTTTCACTCGCGGTATTTTTTTACTCGAATTTCAGCCCCGCTCCTGTGCGGGGAGCCTCTCCCCTCCCACTCTCCACCCATTGAGCCTGTCTCTCCGCCCCTGGGGAGCCTTCCTCCGCCCTCCGGGAGCCTTTCCACGCCTCTATCGCTCATTTGCGCGCCGTGCACATGAGCGGGCCTGTTAGTGCGGCGCGCACGTGTGTGGGGTACAAAAACGCATCATTAGCGTGCGCTGAGGTACCTTAGCGCATGCTATTGTGCGCCGCGCACTTGTGCGCCATTTAGTAAACATACCCCCAAGACCAACATGATTAGGAAAAATAAAATGTCCAGACAATGAAGGTAAAAGACATTTTATTTTAAAGTTTCGTGATTGGATTCTGATATTTATATTTTGCATAATACACGAGGACATGCGTTTGTTTCTTTTTCTTTAGTGCTACACTGCATATAGAATTTAATTTTTCAGGATTTCCAGTTCAAATTTGTAGTTCCTTATTCTGTATTTGTGATAGGATTACCAATTGGCTCCAGAATTTTAGGATAAGATGATTCAAGCTTAGATTTACCCCACTGCATGCATGGAATTGTAGTTTGGCTTTACTTAAAGAATGCAATAGGACAGTGGTTCCCAAACCATGGTCCATGGATCCTGAGAGTCTATGAGACCATTACAAGGAGTCCACAAGACACAGAAATTCTTCATATGCACTATACGAGTAGTTTAATCTTAGTGGTGAGTAAATTATTGGAAGCGCTGCTGAAAGAGAAAATAGTGAGGTTTCTGGAGTCCAATGGATTACCGGATCCGAGGCAGCATGGATTCACCAGAGGCAGGTCTTGTCAGTCAAATCTGATTGATTTCTTTGACTGGGTGACCAGGGAGTTGGACAGAGGGAGAGCACTAGATGTGGTGTATTTAGATTTCAGTAAAGCCTTTGACACTGTTCCTCACAGGCGACTTATAAACAAACTGAGAACCCTAGGGATGGACCCTAAAGTTACTGCTTGGGTTAGAAATTGGTTGAATGGGAGGCAACAAAGGGTACAGATAAATGGAGCTCACTCTGAGGAGAAGGAGGTTACCAGTGGTGTGCCCCAGGGATCTGTCCTTGGTCTGATTCTTTTTAACATCTTTGTTAGTAATATTGCGAAAGGCCTGTCAGGTAAGGCTTGCTTCTTTGTGGATATCAAAATCTGCAATACAGTAGACACCCAGGAAGGTGTAAAGAACATGAGGAGGCATCTAGCTAAGCTTGAAGAATGGTCTAGAATTTGTAAGCTAAGATTTAATGTTAAAAAATGCAAGATCATGCATTTGGGCTGCAGCAATCCAAGGGAGCGATATAGTATAGGGGGGTGAAGTACTTCTGTCCACAAAAAAAGAGCAGGACCTAGGCGTGATTGTGTCTGATGATCTTAAAGTAGCTAAAAAGGTAGAAAAGGCGATGGCGAAAGCTAGAAGGATGCTTGCGTGCATAGGAAGAGGAATGGCCAGCAGAAGAAAGGAGGTGATAGTGCCTCTGTATAAGTCTTCGGTGCGACCTCATTTGGAGTATTGTGTGCAATTCTGGAGACCGCACCTTCGAAAGGATATAAACAGGTTGGAGTCGGTACAGAAGGTGACTACTAAAATGGTTAGTGGTCTTTGTTATAAAACATATGAGGACAGACTTAAGGATCTTAATATGTACACCTTAGAGGAAAGGCGGGATAGAGGTGATATGATTGAGATGTTTAAATACCTCCGTGGCATAAATGAAAGCCACGGAGATATTGAAAGCAAGCGCTGCTACGAGGGGACATAGGATGAGGGTGAAAGAGGATAGACTCAGGAGTAATAGGTGGAAATATTTTGTTACAGAAAGAGTAGTAGATGTGTGGAATAGTCTCTCAGTGGACAGATGAGAACAGTATCTGAATTCAAAAAAACATGGGACAAACAGAGAGGATCTCTAAAGGAAAAAAGGAGACTGTTGTAGTGGTTGATATGGAAGGACAGACTAGATAGGCCATGTGGTCTTTTACTGCCATCATATTTCTATGTTTCTATATAACTAGATTACATAGGCCTCTGTAGAGGTGCGATCAGTGACTGCAGGGATGACAGTAGCAGCATTTTTAGATGGAAGACGTACCTGCTGTGGGGTTGGAAATGAGGTGGTTGTGCAGGCTGTACGGAGAAATGATCACAGCGGTGGGGGCCATCAGCTGTGGAGGACAGAAGCAGGAGTGCAGGTGCTAGCATCAGTGGAGGAGGAGAGGGGGTGATGAGCTGGAGGGAGAGAGAAAGACTATCGATGACTGGCTGGGGTCAAGAGAGAGAGGAACATGGAGATTGGCTAGGGGACAAGAAGGAGAGACTGACTAGGTAGAGGAAGAGAGAGAGAGAGAGAAATTGGTGGGACTGCTGGAGGGGAAGCAGGGGCGGCCCAAGGGGGGTGCGGGGCCATGTGCGGAGACTCGGTGCGGGGCCTCATTTGCATAAGTGGCCTTATTTGCATAAATATTTGCATAATGCTAACATTCATTAAGAGACATGTTTACTAAAAGTTAGTGTGTGTATGGATAAAGACAGACTAAAAGATTTCTACATTACTATAATCCAGTGCCAACCGCCAGGCACATTAGGAACTACTACAAACACTGCCCATTTAGAACCCATAGCAAACCCGCCGTATCCTAACAGCACTACCAGAACTCACAAAGCACCATACCCTACCTATCAAAAGGCAACACTGCAAATATTAAACCAATACATTTCAGAGAAAAACAATACATGACCTACTGGGGAAAGAGAACAAGTGGCAATGTCAAATAGGAATTACATAAACAGAATACCTCAGCTCAGTTACACATGCAGAACATAGACCATCACCAAACAAGGAATCACAATTTAGAAACAGGAAGGCAATAATTAAACTGGGAACCCCAAAAGCCAAACTTGGAATGTACAACAACTGTAGAAATAAAACTATAAATTAATTTCCTCTTGTACCAAACAAAGCGCAGACGTTAATGATGCACATTTCCCAGAGCTTTCATATTCCAGTTAATAAATTCAAAATAAAGAGATATCTTTCTACCTTTTGTGCATTTTCTTCCGGTTGCAATTGCTCCAGCCACTTTCTTCTGGTTTCTTCATGTTTTCTGCTAACTCTCCATCATCTGCTGTCTCTTCTCTCTTCTAGTTTTTTTTCCATTCTCTCTCTCTCTACATCTGCTTTAACATACTAATCTTTCTCCTTTTGCTCTTTCCTCATTCCTATTTCATCCACTCACATTTTACCCCTCCATCCTCAATCCCCACTTACTCTCCCAATACCCAGCTAAGTGTAGATTTTTTACCCCTACCACACAAAATATTTTTCCCCTCTCCATTTTACTCTCCCAGCCCCATCCCATTCTAATCCTCCCCTAATCCTCCCCCAACATCAGCTCCCTTCTAGTTCCAGTCTCACCCAGCATCCATTCCCTTCTTGTCCCTGCATCAGCCCATTTCCAGTCCTAGCCCCCCATCAGCCCATTTCCAGTCCTAGCAACCCCCCAACCCAATACCAGTCCTAGCCCCCCCCATCAACCCACTTCCAGTCCTAACCCCCCCCATCAGCCCACTTCCAGTCCTAACCCCCCCATCAGCCCATTTCCAGTCAGCCCCCCATAGCCCATTACCAGTCCTAACCCCCCCCCAACAGCCCACAGCCCATTACCAGTCCTAACCCCATCAGCCCACCTCCAGTCTTAATCCCCCCAGCCCATTTCCAGTCCTAGCAACCCCCAACCCATTACCAGTCCTAGCCCCCCATAGCCCACTCCCAGTCCTAATCCCACCAGCCCATTACCAGTCCTAAGCCCATCAGCCCACCTCCAGTGTTAACCCCCCCATCAGCCCATTTCCAGTCCTAGCCCCCCCATAGCCCATTACCAGTCCTAACCCCCCCCCCAACAGCCCACAGCCCATTACCAGTCCTAACCCCATCAGCCCACCTCCAGTCTTAATTCCCCCCAGCCCATTTCCAGTCCTAGCAACCCCTCCAACCCATTACCAGTCCTAGCCCCCCATAGCCCACTCCCAGTCCTAATCCCACCAGCCCACTCCCAGTCCTAATCCCACCAGCCCATTTCCAGTCCTAATCCCCCTCACCCAATTTTCAGTTTAAGCCCTCCCATACCCCATTACCAGTCCTAACCTCCCCATCAACTCACTTTCAGTCCTGATCCCATCAGCCCATATACAGACTTAGCGCCCCCATAGCCCATCACCACTCCTAACCCCCCCAGCCCCCCCATAGCCCATCACCACTCCTAACCCCCCCCCAGGCCCCCCCATAGCCCATCACCACTCCTAACCCCCCCCCAGGCCCCCATAGCCCATCACCACTCCTACCCCCCCAGTCCCCCCATAGCCCATCACCACTCTTAACCCCCCCAGCCCCCATAGCCCATCACCACTCCTAACCCCCCCAGCCCCCCCATAGCCCATCACCACTCTTAAACCCCCCCAGCCCCCCCATAGCCCATCACCACTCCTAACCCCCCCCAGGCCCCCATAGCCCATCACCACTCCTACCCCCCCAGTCCTCCCATAGCCCATCACCACTCTTAAACCCCCCCAGCCCCCATAGCCCATCACCACTCCTAACCCCCCCAGCCCCCCCATAGCCCATCACCACTCTTAAACCCCCCCAGCCCCCCATAGCCCATCACCACTCCTAACCCCCCCCAGCCCCCCCATAGCCCATCACCACTCTTAACCCCCCCAGCCCCCCATAGCCCATCACCACTCCTAACCCCCCCAGCCCCCCATATCCCATCACCACTCTGAACCCCCCCAGCCCATCACCACTCTTAACCCCCCCCAGCCCCCCCATAGCCCATCACCACTCTTAACCCCCCCCAGCCCCCCATAGCCCATCACCACTCTTAACCCCCCCAGCCCATCACCACTCTTAACCCTCCCCCAGCCCCCCCATAGCCCATCACCACTCCTAACGCCCAGCCCAGCCCAGGGAAATTTTTTTATAAAAGAAGTTGTCTTCTCCAGCAGCCGGGGCCGCCGCGGCAGAATCGAGTGTGCCGCGGGGCCCCCCCTGCCCAGCAGAGCCTGCCCTCCCGAGCCTGCCCTCCCCGTTATCACCTGTCTTCGCAGCGCTAATCAAACGCGCCGGCGTTCAGAGCGCGAAAGGGCTAGTTTCCCGATCGCGGCTCTGTTAAGCCCGCGGGGGCTGATGGGAACTTCCCATCAGCCCCCGCGGGCTTAATAGAGCAGCGAGGGAGAAACTCTCCCTCGCGCTCTGAAAGCCGGCGCGTTTGATTAGAGCTGCGAAGACAGGTGATAAAGGGGAGGGCAGGCTCGGGAGGGCAGGCTCTGCTGGGCAGGGGGGGCCCCGCGGCACACTCGATTCTGCCGCGGCGGCCCCGGCTGCCGGAGAAGACAACTTCTTTTTTCTTTTTAAAAATTTTACTTTAGGATTAGAATGTTTTTTGCGCGGGGCCCCCTGAAACGCGGGGCCCTGTGCAAAAAACATTCTCGCTCAATGGACGGGCCGGCCCTGAGGGGAAGAGAGAGAGAGAGAGACTGACTGGGAGGAGGGAGAGAGAGAGAGTGGTAGAGAAAGGAAGGGGACGGGAAATAAGGTTACTGAGGATCGATTTGGCACTGAGGGTGAAAGGGCTGGGAAGAGTGGAGGGGATGACTTGGGGGTCCCTGAACTTTTTGAGGTTAATAAGAGGCCACACAACCAAAACAGTTGGGAACCTCTGCAATAGGGAAATCAGAACTTCAAATCCCTGATGTCATGGGGTAAAACCAGAATTCTAATTGTACTTGTGAACTGTTGACGGTTTATTCATTAACAAAAGTTAGAAAGTTGAGGGTTGAGCTGGATGACAGTGAGGTCCATTGTGAAGCTTTTTCTTCATTTTTTTTCAGAGGAAGGTGAATATTTTTATTTCCAGGAATAAGCAGGAATGTAGTCTTCACTTATGGGTGACATCGGGTACCAACAGAACCCATGCAGGAAGCTCCCCAGCTACCAATAGGAAAGCTTTTGGGAGCACTCCACTGTGCCTGCGCCACTGCCTTCCCGCTCTCTCAGCTCCCTCTTCTCAGTTCTTCTTTTTCTGTGGAGCCAACAGGTCAAAACTCTGTCACCGGAGAAAAGAACTTCAATATTTTTTCCAAAAGCGCTTCTGCCTCACTGCGCCGGTATCACTCAATTCCGGTATCATTTTGTCTTTTGATTTTTCCCTAAAATCCAATTATCTCTTTTTCAAAAATTTTTCCTCTGGGCCTTGCCCACCATTTTCATGAAGGAAAAATCCTCGAGTGGGTTCAAAAAATGTACTAAGTGCTCCAGCACCATTTCAGTCATGGATAAACACGACTGGTGTCTGAAATGCCTTGGCCCCGACGATGTTCCCCAAGCCTGCTCCCTCTGTAAACAGATGATGAAGAAAGGCCTAGGGAACCGGGCCAAAATGTTTGGGGAACTCTTTCCATCTGACTCGATGTCATTAGCCTCGACTTCCTCTAGAGCATCTTCATGCTCTCAGGGCTCTAAATTTTCTAAGGACTCCAAACACTCGGAGAAAAAAAGCAAAAGACCCATGTCTCCCTCAAGATCCTCCAAGGAAAAGCAAAAGTCTTATGAATCCTCCGAGAAATCGAAGGAATTGAAGGAGAAGTCAAAGGATTCCTCAAACAAGTTTCAGGAATTGAGGGAACGATCCCGCACAAAACACTAGGGGGTATGTTTACTAAACCGTCTTAATGTGCACTCTGTGACATTATCGCACGATAAGGTACCTTATCGCGTGATAATGGCGCTTTATCAGGCGCACAGATACCTTATCACGCGATAACGCGCACAGCGAGGAAGGCTCCCCAGGGGCGGAGAGAAGGGGTCAATGGGCGGAGAGTGGGAGGGGAGAGGCTCTCTGCACACTAACGCTGTGAAATCCGAGGCCGAAAACTAACTCCAGTGAAACCCTGGCGTTAGAGCTGATTTAAAGGGAAGAGAAACCATTTCTGTCAGCAATGTACAGCAAAATCAGGGAAACCTACAAAAAAGTGATAAGTGTGATACATGTGCACGGAACAAAAGTGCAAATAAACACTGAAAATGACCCCAACAAAATATAACAAAAACATAACAAAGCTGGGCAATAGTGATATTAATGGGAAACATCAAAAAACACTCCCAAGAAAGCTCCAAAAAAATGATATGAATTTTGGAAGGGTCTACGCTCCGTCCCCATACAAGGTGAATGATCCCACAGTGAAATAGTGCTGATCAGGGTTTCCCTCTCCATTGGACAGCTTTCCTATGGCGTGCACATGTTCCACAACAGCAGGGCGGGCATGTCGGAATGGGCAACTGGACAGATGCTGGGAAAGGGGACACAGAGGGCTGCAGACAGCACATGCTGTGCTGCAGCTGGACCACAGTGCGGACTAGGGTGATGCCTAGGTGGCCCATAGGAATGCTGAAGCAGTAGAGCAGCCAGACAGCAACCGATGAGGGCCCAGCATGGGCACGAGTGTGCTTCCCACTGTGTCACAGGGGATAGTACCCAGCAGGTACTGTGGGGCCTGGCACTGTAGTACCCCCAAGGGCACAGAACATTGGCAGGCGGTGCTGGGGGGAAGCATGGACATCTATGCAGGCACCCCTACCCCAGAACCTGCACCATAGGCAGCCGCCTACCTGCACAATGGATGGCCTGAGACTGCGCTCCACCAGCACCACCAGCAGACGGGCATGTCAGCAGGGTGGCAGAGGGGTACTGGTGGTGGAGGGGGCAGTGGCAGCTGCCCAGAGCAGACCGTGGCCTAGCCCTGTATAGGTGGGTGCCATGCACTGCAACAGACAGGCCCTGTCTGACGAACAGTCATGGTATCCCCAGGGAATGCACTGTCTCTGTGGCAACAAGGTGGTGCAGTGCACACAGCCAGTGTGTTCAGGAGCAGAAGGTCACAGGTTCAAGTCCCAGCTGTGGTTCCTGCCAACCCAGCCTCCATATTTTACCCACTACTACAACCTGCTAATACAGACAGAACCTGTAGTGCAGATGACGTAGACATGCCCAAAACACCTACATTTTACTCTACAGAGCAAAGACACCATAAACATGCACATTACCTAGAGCAGAGTCTCCCAAATGCAGTCCTGGAGGGCCAAACACCATTCAGGTTCCATGCTGCCTCTAATAAATGTGGCTGTGCTGCATTGCTATGCACCGCCCCCATGGTATGCAGATGTATCTCATGCCTATTCATTAGGGACAGCATGAAAACCCGAACAGTGTTTGGCCCTCCAGGACTGGAGTTGGGAACCTCTGCCCTAGAGCAGCGGCCAACAGGGGCAGACACACCCGCACCCACAGGCTCCATTATCCCAAGCCTCCTGGAGAGGCAGGATGTTGGGCCCTGCGTGCATCTCCCCATACTAGCACTTACATACCTTAGCAATTCCACCCTAAAAATGGGAAACTGTACACAGCTATCAAAAGGTTGCTATGATAACTGGCAGATAGCAATTCCTACGTTAAGCTCAATTGGCTGATTGAGCTGCATCATAGCAACCTTTCTGATGTCTGTGGAGTGTGCCTCAGGTCTGGTGTCTGACAGAGTGACCCCAACAGTATTGCGTACCATAGCCATGCCTGCACTGTGCCCAGGACTGGTGTGGTGGCCAGGGCTGCCAAACACCTCTATAGTTGCACAATGCTGGCATAGGTGTGTGGAGTGTGTGTCTGTCTATCCAGTGTGTGGTGGCTGCCAACACTCTCCACAGCCCACACTGCTAGCACTGTTGCCAGTATTGGCCTGCCAATGTGCATAATGAGGAGCAAGGTACTGTGGGAATAGCCTGGATAGGGTGGCCTGGCCTGGCTGCATCTGCACAGGGCATAGGGCAATGGCTCGGACATTGTAGTGCCCAGCCACCACCTTCACGGACAGCGTGGCCACAGCATGTCCTGCTGGGAGGTCACTCTCACCCTGACTGAGCAGTGACCACGGATTGGCTAGGTTCCCCCATAGTGCTATATAGCATTTCTCTCATGTGATATTTATGTGTCCCTTCTGGGGTCTAATTACTGACTTATCTGCTTGGTGTGTATGCTGACATCCCAGTTCTGGGTACATGCATCTTCTCCAGGATCATGCACTATAGCAGGGGTGGGGAACCCTGGTCCTGAAGAGCCGCAGACCAGTCAGGTTTTTGGGATATCTCTAATAAATATGCATGAGATATATATGCATTAGAGATATCCTGCCAACCTGACTGGTTTGTGGCCCTCCAGGGCTGGATTTGGAGACCCTTGCCTTACACCTCTGTCATTTAAGATTGTGAGTGGGCAAGGTGCAGATGTCCAAGACATCAAAAAGGTTAGCTAGAATGTGTCACATTCCTCCTCACTTCTCACCACCACCAAAATATTGTCTATTAAACAACTTTTTGGTGGTGGTGAGAATCGAGGAGGAATGTGACACATTCTATATACCCTTTCGATGTCTAGGACATCTGCACCTTGCCCACTCACAATCTTAAATGACAGAGGTGTAAGGCAGGGGTCTCCAAATCCAGCCCTGGAAGGCCACAAACCAGTCAGGTTGGCAGGATATCTCTAATGCTTATATATCTCATGCATATTCATTAGGGATATCCCGAAAACCTGACTGGTCTGCGGCTCTCCAGGACCAGGGTTCCCCACCCCTGCACTATAGACTAGCTAGCAGACTGTCTGCAGCTAATATGTGTCTTGCTGGAACACCTTGCAGGGTACAGCGGCTGGAGGATTGCTGCTGGAGAATGTCAGATAGTGGTGGGGGGCAGCTGAGCATTTCCAGGCCTACTGTCTGTCTGCTTTTGCTTTATGGATGTGTACAGCTCTGCATTGCCTGTACTATAGGGTGTCTGTTCCCCAGCAGGACTGGGGTTGATGGTCCCCTCTACTGCTACCATTGCAGGGAGGTAGAATGTGGATCTATTGGTGGGTGATCCTGTTTCCCACCCTGATGGTGGGTTGTGTGGTGGTACATAATCCACCTATGGGTCTGAACACCCCCCCTCCTCCTTCACCTAAATCATATAACCATGGCACCAACACAGGGCCATGCACTATTCTGGATACATCATAGCCCATAAGGGTTAGACATGACTGAGAAATACAGAAGGACACAGATGCAGCCTAGATATGTCTGCAGGAACTACCTATCACACACAGTAGCACTGACAGGGAGCTACAGCATGGTATATTTCAGCCATGACAGGTGCTGTGGACCTGGTGCTGGGCGCCCCACCTCACCCTCAGGGTGAGCACAGTACCCGCACAATGTGACGCTCTGTGGCTACTCTGAGCCAGTACCACACATGGTCAGTTCCCCCTACCAGGCCGAGGTGCTGTGGGGGTGCATACCCCATCTTGTGCCCATCTGTCGACTGCTAATTTGCATGTGCAGTGCATCATGGGTACGGGTGGGTTAATCCTATCCTAGTAACCACAGCAGTTTGTGTGGTGATGTGCAGTCCTTCTGCAGCCAGCCAGGGGTTTGTTAGGAGCTATAGCCCACTGGTTACGTCACTGTTTATAAAGCCAGAGGGCATGGGTTCAAACCCATGGTGGGGTTATTTGATAGGGCTGTCTGAGGCATTGTCTATTTTTAATGTACATTAGTGCTGCCAGCAAAAACACCCTCAGACTACTGTAACCTTAAGGCGCCCCATAAGGCACCTTTTAGGACGCCCTATAAGGCGACTTATAGGGCGCCTTATAAGGCACCCAATCAAGCACCTTATAAGGTGTCCCATAGGGGACATTATAGGGTGCCTTGGCGGACAGTGCACTTTATAATGTGCCCTATGGAGTGCATTATGAGGTGTCTTATGCAGCACCTTAGGTTACGCCTCCGTGAGGGTGTGTTTGCTGGCAGCACTAATTAAAATAAAAGTAAAATGCCTCAAAAATCACTACTTAAATGTAAAGGGTGATGCCTCAGCCAGCCTTATGCACACTGGAGGATCAAACTCATGACCCCTGTACCATCAGTCAACGTATTAACCATTGTGCTACACCTCTGCTTCAATATTTGTATGTCTGTGCGCCTACTTAAGATTATCGCGCATTAACGTGCTTAGCGGCGTTTCGCCCGATAATGTGCACAGCGCGCGTTATCGCACGATAATCCTGTTTTGCTATGTTAAGACCGAAACGCCCACTCCTTTTATGGCATCCTGCACACTATCACCGGGCGCACGTTAAGACTGCTTAATAAACATACCCCCAGGAGTCTTCCAGGACCTCTTCCGACTCTGGCCATCTGGTGGGAGGTCTTATCCTCCAAAGTCTCTGTGGAGAAATGGGGAGGCACCCGAGGCCTCGACCTCTAGAAAGCCCCTGATGCCTTGCCCTGATATGTTGGTGGCAAGCCCCGTTCTTGTATTGGGCCAGATGCAGGCAACCTCCTTGGATCAGCGCATGCTATCCTTGGAGAGAACTTTAGCGGCCCTCCTCACAGCGTCAGTTCCTCTTGCACTGACAGCTGAGGGCCGCACACTGGGGCATTGACATTGGTACCACCATCGGCACTGATCCAGTCTGCATCAAGACCCAACACAGTCATCCCATGGGTGAGAACTACAGTTCTAGACTCCAAAGGTATCGAGAAACATAGACATCGATCATACAGGCATCGACATTGTCGATACTCACCTGAATCAGACTAGGATACATCTAATTCTGACCACCGTTCCTTCGATTCCACGGACGGCCATGACATTGTCTCAGAGCCCTCGCCTCCAACCATGAGCACTTGCAAAAAATCACCACCAGAGGACATCTTTCCAAGAATTTGTCTGGGACATGATGGCAGGATTATCAATTCCTGCTTATTCAGAACCGGAACAGAGGGCAGAGGAGCTGGAGATACTCCAGTATCCTACAGCCCCAAAAGAAGCTGCAATCCTCCTGGTGCATCGCATCCTCCACAACTTGATGCTCCAAATATGGGAGACTCCTCTCACAATATTGCCCATTAGCCGACGGCTTGATACTACAGGGTACCGGAGTGTCCTGGTTTTCAAAAACCACAACTTCCACACCACTCTATGGTGGTTGAATTGGCGATAAATCATATCAAGAGCGGCAAAAACCACTCTTCCATACCTCCAGGAAGGGAATCCAGGAATCTCGATCCTTTCATGCTTCGATGCTAGCCAGCAGGATCAACTCTTACATCCTCTATATGGGAATGTTCTTCAAAGAACTTAATAAGGACTGGGAAAGATTTCTTCCATTCCTTCCTGAGGAAAAGAGACCTGCTTTTTAGGCTGTGCTTGCACACAGTCAAAATGTATCAAAGTTTGTAAACAGGACAGCATTCAATGCCTTTGAATCCACTAGTAGAGCCTCATCTATTGCCATTGGTGCATGCCGGTTAGCATGGCTCCAGGCATCAGACCTGGAACAATGGGTCCAAGACAAGCTTGGCAATATTCCCTGTACAGGAGAGAACCTCTTCGGTAAAAACTGATCGGAGAAAGCCGGAGAGCTGGAGACAAATGACAATGTTTAAAAGGCCCTCCAGGAAGACTGCTGACCAAACAAAGAAAAAGGCAGCAGCTAAAAGACCCTTCACCCAAAGAAGAGGAGATTCTACCCCTCCTGTTCTCAGCCTGCTTATCAGCCTCAACAAAAACAGGGTCCTAAGCAGGCAAAGAAGCCCAGGATAGCCAAACCACAACCTGCCACTCAGGCGCCTGCAGCACCTAGTTTTTGACTCACATCTAGGGAGCACAGCCAACCTGTTCCTGCACATTCAGGAACCTCCAACCATCCCAGGGATACTCTGCAATTTCTCACATCGATGGCACTCCATCACTCTGTCCATAGTTCAGAAAGGTTACCAGTTACATTTTCAAGAACTCCCCCCCCCCCCCGCACCACCATTTCAGGCAGGATTTTCCCACCCAACCTCCCAACTCCCACAGTTCTGCTCCAGGATACCATCCAACTTCAATCTGGCATCAGATGTCTTCTGATTCACTGAGGTCAGCAACTGCTTTATGCCTTTCCATCCCATACCCCTGATCCCGAAGACCCTCCTCAAACAGGATGTCTACAATCTCCTTTCCAAAGGGGCCATAGAAGCAATTCAGCTGCTAAAAGGCTACTACTCCCCCCTACTTCATCATTCCAAAGAAATCAGGGGGCTACAGACCCATTATTGACCTCAGAGAACAACAAATACTTAGTCAAGGAGAAATTCAAAATGATCTCTCTGGTAACCCTCCTCCCCTACTTGCAGGAACAGGACTGGCTCTGTTCCCTAGACCTCAAAGAGGCCTACACTTACATTCTGATTCACCCAGATTACAGGCAATATCTTTGCTTCACCTGTCAGGGCACCCATTATCAGTACAGGGTCCTCCCCTTCGGCCTTGCATCTGCACCAAGAGTCTTCACAAAGTGCATGGCCGTTGTGCCAGTATATCTTCAGAACAACAAAGTCTTCATCTTTCCTTACTTAGATGACTGGCTAATAAAGGCAGACTCTCCTGGAGAACTCTGCTCATCTCTTCAGCAAAGTCTTGCATTATTGCGACATCTGGGATTTGTCATAAATTTCCCAAAGTCCCAACTCACTCCAACTCAAAGACAGGGGTTCATCAGCACCATATTGGATACTCAACAATCTAGGGTCTTCCTTCCTCTGGACCGCATGAACAGATTGGTGGACCTAGCCACTCACATGTGCCAGCAGAAGACTGCAACGGCTCGAACCTTCCTGGGCCTCTTAGGCTACATGGCATCCACAGTGCATGTAATACCTTATCATTCAAGTAACAGGCCCTATGGCCGAATCACTCCTCTGGTGGTGCAACCCAACAAATCTTCTCGTAGGGTCACCTTTTTGGATTCCCCAACCTCAGCATACCTTGATTACAGATGCATTCAAACTCAGTTGGGGAGCCCATCAGAGTCCATAGAGTGGCAAAGGTTAGGGCTCTTCAAACTGGAAAAGAGACGGCTGAGGGGAGATATGATAGAGGTCTATAAATTAATGAATGGAGTGGAACGGGTAAACGTAGATCGATTGTTTACGCTATCAGAATATAGAAAGACTAGGAGACATGTAATGAAGCTACAGGGTAAACTATTTAAGACAAATAAGAGAAAATATTTTTTCACTCAACGTGTAATCAAACTCTGGAATTTGTTACCGGAGGATGTAGTAAGAGCTGTTAGTGTAGCTGGGTTTAAAAAAGGTTTGGATAAGTTTCTGGAGAAAAGGTCCATAAACCATTATTAAAAAGGGACCCAGGATATCAATGCTTGACCCAATACAAGCATTGAGGAACCTGTGTCTCTTGGGGATACTGCTAGGTACGTATGACCTAGATTGGCCACTGTTGGAAACAGGATTCTGGGCTTGATGGACCTTGGTCTGACCTAGTATGGCATATCTTATGTTCTTATGTTCTGTATAAGGATTGTGGACAACCCAGGAATCAGCTCAACAAAATCAACCTCCTCAAGCTCTGAGCAATTACAAATGCCCTCCAAGTTTTCCAGCACCACCTCTCCAACAGTCATATCCTAGTCAGGACAGACAATCAGGTGGCAATGTTTTACGTAAACAAACAAGGGAGGGATAGGCTCTCTTTCTTTCTGCCAGGGAAGTCTGCCGCCTATGGAACTTCACCATTCTCCATCACATGCACCTGCCATTTATAATCAAAGAGAAATCAATCACTTGGTGGACAAACTGAGTCGGATCTTACATCCACACAAGTGGACCCTAGATCTGGACACAGTGGCACAGATCTTACAAACCTGGAGGACCCCAGTCATTGATCTCTTTGCCACTCCAGAGAACTTTCATCTTCCATAGTTCTGCTCCAGGATACCATCCAAATTCAATCTGGCATCAGATGCCTTCCTGATTCACTGAGATCAGGAACTGCTTTATGCTTTTCCACCCCATACGCCTGATCCTGAAGACTCTCCTCAAACTCCAGGCAGACAAGGGAACTATGATCCTCATAGCCCCTCACTGGCCCTATCAGCCCTGGTTTCCCCACCTACTTCAGCTGACACAGACTTCTCCGATTCCATTGGGATCCAACCCGGGTCTTCTGTCCTAGGACAATGGAACAGTCCTGCATCACAATCTGCGGTCTCTCTGCCCGACAGCATGGATGCTGAGTGCATAAACATCTACAACTTTCAACAGCCATGAAAGACGTCCTCCTTTCTTCCAGAAAGCCCTCCACTAGGAGAACGTACTCATTCTCAAGCTTAGATATGCTTCATGGTGCTCTCAAAATAACCACAATTCCTCTGAAGCATCAGTACCAATGCTTCTTCAATACCTTTTGCATTTGTCCTCTTCAGAACTCAAAACAAATTTGGTACGTGTGCACCTCAATGCTATTTCAGCCTTTCATAAACCTGTTGATAGTGACCCATCTCCACAATTCCTCTAGTGTCACGTTTCATGAGGGGCCTCCTCCTCACCAAGCCACCCCTTTGACCTCCCCCAATAGTGTGGGATCTTAATGTGGTATTGGCTCAGTTCCTCAAAACTCCGTTTGAGCCCTTAGCAACTACTTACCTGTGACACTTGTCTTAGAAAGTTTTATTCCTCATCACCCTGACCTCAGTCAGGCACATCAGTGAACTGCAAGCCTTAGTGGCGCATCCACCATATACCAGATTCCATCATGACAAAGTCGTCCTTTGAACATCCCCACTTTTTACCAAAGGTGGTGTCACCTTTACAGATTAATCAGTCAGTAATCCTTCCGGTCTTCTTCCCAAGACCTCATGCATCTCGTGCAGATGCAACCCTGCACACCCTTGACTGCAAAAGGGTTCTGGCCTATCTCCAAAGAACATGGGACATTCAGAAATCCTCTCAATTATTTGTATCCTTTGACCCCAACCACCTGGGTCTCCCTGTAATGAAAAACACACTCTCCAGATGGATAGCAGACTGTATATCATTGGCATATGACAACACAGGCCTTACCCTTACCAGGCATGTCACTGCTCATAATGTCCGAGCCATAGCAACATCTGTGGAAAACCTATGGTCAGTAGCAATTGACGAAATCTGCTGGGCTGCAACATGGTCCTCCATCCACACCTTTGCCACCCACTGCTGCTTGGACAAGGACTCCCACCGGGATGCGACCTTTGGCCAGGAAGTTCTTCAACATCTCTTTGGAACATAAGGACAACTCCTACCCCCCGCCTCAATATTCTTACCTGATCTTCTTGGTGGGGAAATCTAGGTTAACCTGACCTTGTTCGACTTTGACATGGTCCAACTCTTCAGAAATCTGGGAGCTAGGGAGTCCCATATGTGAAGACTACATTCCTGCTTGTTCCTGGAGATAGCATGGTTACTCACCTGTAACAGGTGATTTCTGGGAACAGCAGGAATTTAGTCTTCACAACCCACCCTCCTCCCCTTGGAGTTGTAGGGTTCTATTTTTGTTTTGTACTCCATCTGTTCAACTACAAACCCAATGAAGATAGGGAGTTGAGAGAGTGGGAAGGCAGTGGCGCAGGCACAGTGGGGTGCTCCCAAAAGGCTTTCTTATTGGTAGCTGGGGAGCTTCCCGCACAGGCTCCGTCGGTACCCAATGTCACCAATATGTAAAGACTAAATTCCTGCTGTTTCCAGAGATCACCTGTTACAGGTGAGTAACTACACTCTACAGCAACTTGGAGATGAGGAAGAATTAAGAGATGATGAGAAGGAGTGTTGTCTGGATGCCAGGGGCAGCCCGAGGCTTATACGGGACCATGTACGGAGACTCACTGCTGGGCCTCTTTTGCATAAATATTTCCATAGCCTTTGGACCTCATTTACATAAATTTAATTTATTTTAAAATGTATATGCTGTCCATCTAAAATCCTAGGTAGCTTCCAAACATACATGCACAATTTATTAAAAGTCATTACAATAGAATAAACATAACAATTATGAATCAAAATGAATTTTCACACAAAAAAATAAACCATTATAAATATCTATATACCAGATTTATTTGATCAGTGCTATGACCAGCTTATTGATGAGGGAAGATATAAAATGAGAAAAACAAATCCTGGTAGCTATGAATTCAAGAACATAGTGCCCAGGAGGTTGGATTAGATTGTGTCAGAGCTGGAAAAGCCCAGAAATCAGCAGCAGTGAAGCTATCAAGTTACTAAACAAACTTAAACAGAGATGTTCTCTTAAAATTTGAGATTTCCTCGAACCTGAAGTACTAAATATTTCAAATTTCAGACTGGCGGCATCAAGAACGCAAAACTACAAATCTCAAAGACAATCCATATTGCACTACAACTACACAGAAACAGAAACATGACAGCAGATAAAGACCATACGGCCTATCCAGTCTGCCCTTCCATACCACTACAGTCCCTTTTTTCCCTTTGGAGATCTTCTATGTTTTTCCCATGCTTTCTTGAATTCAGATATTGTCCTTGTCTCTACTACCTCCAGTAGGAGACTATTCTATGCATCTACCACCAACACTCTACAGTTTACTACACACCAAGGACCCTTTGGAGCAAATCTACCCTTCCAAAACTGCACTAACTTCCAACAAGGAGCCTATCCAAAAAAGAGCAGCAGCATAAATACTGCAGTAGAACCTAGAACATCCATACACCTACTGGGAAAACTGAGCAAGTCAGATTCCTATATGGAAACTCCATACTAATAGAATATCTGGCCTCAGTCACACACTTTAGAACATAGATAGACCCTTACCAAGTATAGAATAAGTGACCTCAAACTACAAAAAGAAATGTGTTGACAAAAAGTAAACTGAAATCCCAAGAAGCCAGACTCCGCATGCACTTCAGTGATGCATTTCTGCCTATACTGTGCAAAATATAAGAATAGCAGATTCAAAAACTGACATAGTCCAATCACAAAATTAAAAATGCAATTTTTCTGCCTTTCTTGTCTGGCCATTTCGTTTTTCTACTCATATTGGCCGCAGTGTTTGTTTCCGTCTTCTCAGCTCGCTTTATAAGGACTTCTGTCGATTTTGTCATTGTCCTCCCTGTGTCGTCTTTGCTTCCTCCACTACATTCATCTCTGGCAATGAATTTTACTTTTGGTTTTCTTCCATTTATTTTTTTGCATCTCTATCCACTCATTAAGTCTTTCTATCAAGTCCTCACTTACCTTCTTTTTAGTGCATCTATCTACATACAGCTCTTCATCTCCTTCCATCATCCTGGCTATCCTATTCCGCTTGCTCTTCTTCTCCAGTCTTTCATTAACTCTCCCTTCATGCTCCATCCAGCATCATCTCTCTCTGTCTTCCATCTCCTTCCATCCAGCATCATCTCTCTCTGTCTTCCATCTCCTTCCATCCAGCATCATCTCTCTCTGTCTTCCATCTCCTTCCATCCAGCATCATTTCTCTCTGTCTTCCATCTCCTTCCATCCAGCATCATCTCTCTCTGTCTTCCATCTCCTTCCATCCAGCATCATCTCTCTCTGTCTTTCATCTCCTTCCATCCAGCATCATTTCTCTCTGTCTTCCATCTCCTTCCATCCAGCATCATCTCTCTATCTTCCATCTCCTTCCATCCAGCATCATCTCTCTCTGTCTTCCATCTCCTTCCATCCAGCATCATTTCTCTCTGTCTTCCATCTCCTTCCATCCAGCATCATCTCTCTATCTTCCATCTCCTTCCATCCAGCATCATCTCTCTCTGTCTTCCATCTCCTTCCATCCAGCATCATCTCTCTCTGTCTTCCATCTCCTTCCATCCAGCATCATCTCTCTATCTTCCATCTCCTTCCATCCAGCATCATTTCTCTCTGTCTTCCATCTCCTTCCATCCAGCATCATCTCTCTGTCTTCCATCTCCTTCCATCCAGCATCATTTCTCTCTGTCTTCCATCTCCTTCCATCCAGCATCATCTCTCTGTCTTCCATCTCCTTCCATCCAGCATCATCTCTCTCTGTCTTCCATCTCCTTCCATCCAGTATCATCTCTCTCTGTCTTCCATCTCCTTCCATCCAGCATCATCTCTCTCTGTCTTCCATCTCCTTCCATCCAGCATCATCTCTCTCTGTCTTCCATCTCCTCCCATCCAGCATCATCTCTCTCTGTCTTCCATCTCCTTCCATCCAGCATCATCTCTCTCTGTCTTCCATCTCCTTCCATCCAGTATCTTCTCTTCTCCTCCTACCCTTTCCATATAATATCTGCTCTTCTCTCTCCACTCCTTCCATCAACATCCCTTCTTCTCTCACTCTACCCCCTTTCCATCCATTTACTCATTTTTTCTCTCTGTGACCATTTCCACCCACCATTTATTCTCTTTCCACCCCACTTTCATCCACTATTTCTTCTGTCTCAATACTTCCCTATATGTCCAGCATTTTCTGTCTTTCTTTCTCCCTACGGCTATGTCCAGCATCTCCCCTATCCCTCTACCCTCTCCATGTCAAGCATCTGCCCTGTCACACTTATCAGCCCCCAGTATCTACCCTTTGTGTCCCTGGCCTTCTCCTCCCTATCCCCTCTGCCACCCTACTCCCCCTCCTGTGTCTGCCCACATGGGCCTTTCTTTCCCCCATCTCCAATCCAACACCTCCTCCTCCCTCCCCTCTGGGCCCAGCACTTCTATCGTGTTATTTTCCCTTAAATATTGCCCCCCCCACCAGCCCAGCATAATTTTCCAATCCTTCCCCTGCTCCGCTACTGATTTCTGAGATCAGTTCCCTGCAGCAGTGGCAAAGGAAAAAAAGAACAGACACAGGCCTTCTCACTGCATTACTGCGAGTTCTGCCGGCCCTGCCCCCTTTGACTTCCTGTTGAGGTATGGAACAGACAGAGCTCGCAGTGATGCTATGCTCATGTAACCCCTCTTGTCAAGTCACTTCACTGACTCCCTATCAGTTTCCACATTCAGTTCAAACTTCTCCTACCAACCTACAAGTGCATTCATTCTGTGGCTCCTCACTATCTTTCCTTTCTTATCTCACTCTACACCCCTCCCGGCAGATCCCTTTTATCTGTGCCCTTCTCTGCCACTGCCAACTCCAGACTTCATTCTATGTCTTACATCTATATGTATACTGCTGTGTATGCCTTGTAGCGCTATACAAATGATTAGTAGTAGCAGTAGCTGAGAGTGAGAAAGTCCCCGCATCTGTGTTGTGCTTTTTACATTGGATGCTGCCGCAGGCTACCAATCTCAGAAAGTGGCAACGGCAAAGGAAAGCTTAGGAAGGGGACAAGGAGTGGCTGTACTGCCTGCCCGGTTGAAGGAGCTTCAACTGGGGCTTCTTATATGGGGCGCCTATAGCAGTCGCAGGAGGGAGCAAGGATAGTCCTGGTTTTTTTTAAGGTATGTGGGTGGTGGGACATGGGGCCTATAGCGGAGTGGGGCTATGTGTGGGCAGCATATTTGCACATGCCTAGGGCATGCCCTGATGGATTCATTTGTTATGCCAGCAATGTGACAGTTACAAGATATTCTGGCTGGTTTAAGATCAACTTCTTGTGAAGAGGATTAATGTCCTGCTTGACTACTCCTTTGGAGATTCGTATTGTAACATCTAGTTCCATATTGTCCTGCTAGGTCAGTCCAGACAAGTGGGTTGTGTCCCCTATCAGCAGAGTGGAGACAGAGAGAAATCAAGTCTTCTGATGACCTCATCCTGTACTCTATCTAGTGCAGGGGTCTCAAACACGCGGCCCGCGGGCCGAGAGACCTTTGTGCGGCCCGCGATGCACAGGAAAAAAAAAAACCCCGGCTTCTGCAGCCTCTACAGCCACCACAAGCCTGATCAGCGTCGGGGAGTTGAGCAGGAAGGAAAGCTCCTCCCCGATCACTTCCACAAGGTCAATCAGGCCCACCAGAACCCCCGGACACAGCAACATTCCAAAGGAAGCACCTCCAGGTGCTGCTTAATGCCGCTACAGCCACCACAAGCCTGATCGGCGTCGAGGAGGTGAGCAGGTAGGAAAGCCCCTCCCCGATCACTTCCACAAGGCCAGTCAGGGCCACCATAATCCCCGGACACAGCAACATTCAAAAGGAAGAACCTCCAGGTGCTGCTTAATACCGCTACAGCCACCACAAGCCTGATCAGCATCGGGGAGGTGAGCAGGAAGGAAAGTCCCTCCTCGATCACTTCCACAAGGCCAATCAGGCCCACCGGAACCCCCGGACACAGCAACATTCCAAAGGAAGCACCTCCAGGTGCTGCTTAATGCCGCTACAGCCACCACAAGCCTGATCGGCGTCGGGGAGGTGAGCAGGAAGGAAAGCCCCTCCCCGATCACTTCCACAAGGCCAGTCAGGGCCACCATAATCCCCGGACACAGCAATATTCAAAAGGAAGTGACCTCAGGCATGCCCGTGCCTCCAGACATGCCCACACCTGAGGGCCTCTCCCGCGTGACCCTTAGGTGTGGACCGAGGGAGACATCGAGAGGACACAACCAATAAGATGACTTCACCCCAAACCACACTCCCCAGCACAAAACCATCATAATTGCTATCTCACGCAATGTGGCTGCCAAAGCCTCCCTCTGGTATACCTGAGGACTGCAGACACCGATCCAGCAAAACAACACGCCCTCTCAGGTAAACCGCCATCTTCACAGCTCAATATGTTGCTACAAAATCTCCTACCTTACTTTGTCATGTTACTACTGTTACTATTCCTTCTAACGTCAACACATATGCTTGCCTCTCAAAGTAATAACATTCCAATCTATCACCAACCTCGACTTCCCATTCCAAATCCCTGCCTCAAAGCCCAGCATGCATGTGTAACTGAGCTGAGGTATTCTGTTTATGTAATTCCTATTTGACATTGCCACTTGTTCTCTTTCCCGAGTAGGTCATGTATTGTTATTCTCTGAAATGTGTTGATTTAATATTTGCAATGTTGCCTTTTGATAGTTAGGGTATGGTGCTTTGTGAGTCCTGGTAGTGCTGTTAGGACACGGCAGGTTTGCTATGGGTTCTAAATGAGCAGTGTTTCTAGTAGTTCCTAATGTGCCTGGCGGTTGGCACTGGTTTATAGTAATGTAGAAATCTTTTAGTCTTTCTTTATCCATACACTCATTAAGAGGCATGTTTACTAAAAGTTAATGTATGGTAACATTATGCAAATATTTATGCAAATGATGCCCTTATGCAAATGATGCCCTTATGCAAATGAGGCCTGCGTCTTGTGCGGCCCCCGGGTTACTCTACAAGTCCTCATTTGGCCCTCAAAGCAATTTGAGTTTGAGACCCCTGATCTAGTGCAACTACAACTTCAGTATTTCTCTGTTTCCTGCAGTGTGGGCACACCTGAGCAGCTCTGTGAAAACTTTGAGGAAAATTTGATTTAGCTTGTGAGTAACCACTCTTAGGGGTGACTTCCTCACTTGAGCTCAACTTGGGAGCTACCTGTTGGATTAACACCAGTTCCCTCTTGGGTTGCCAAAGGAGGAGGTGTGTCTGTTGAGTTCCCTGTACTTATCCTGTTAAAGTCTGTTAAGAGCTAGTTTAACAGCCAAAATTGTTGGAGCAAGACCCTGAGCCTAGCACGGCCTCAGTAACCCCCTTCTTCTCACCCATCTCTCCCTTAATGATTGGATGATGGTTTTGAGGTATGTGGCTGCAGGACTTTGCTGCAGAGGAGCAGAATAGAATCCAGCACCGCAGTTACTTAGGCTGAATATCAGATCTAAATTCCTATTTCTGTACCACATCTATGCTTCTGTGCTTATTTTAAAGATGTTTGTGGGAGCCCTGACTTTGGCCGCTCAGTGGGGCATTTAGCGGGTATGGGAGTAGAACTGTTGGCATTCATGATCTTTTCCCACCAATTCCAGCCTCATGCTTGCAATGTGGGCCTATGCTACTGGTGCCTGTCTGTGCATTAACCTACTGTCTGTGCCGCATGTATTGGCACATATGCCCTCTCTGCAACATGCAGTAGGCATGCGCCTTTGGTGCACACGCTATAAGCACCAATGCATGCTATAAGCTTACTCTAGCATGCCTTGGTGGAACGGAAGGACTTGTTTCAGGAAGCCACTCTGAGATAAGCGTTGGTCTTCTGGAAGGAGTTATTGCCCTTCTGCCCTTCCTCTGCCTTCTTGTCACAGAGACTTCAACTCACCCTTTGGAAGGTCATTTATTGCAGTTAGTGAACATGGATTTCTCTTTACCTCATCAGCTCTGCAGGCAGCATTGGGATTGGCTGGAAGGAGAGATAGCCCTCCTGCTTGGGATCCTTTCAATAGTTCTTTGGAGCTCAGCCCACCAGAGCTTACCCAGCAGGATTCCCTGGAGTCTAGCTTGTCTCCCGCTAGGGAACGGCCAAGGTAGATGGAGTGCCCCAAGTCTCTGGCCTATCTTCCCAAGGATAACATAGAAACACAGTTTATGACGACAGATAAAGACCATCATGGTCCATCTAGTATGCCCAGCAAGGTGGTAAGAGTAGGTGCATCTGCCGCTCCATGCAGGTCACCCCTCCCCATGCTTTTGTTTAGGGGTATACCCACTGCTCCATGCAGATCACCCCTATTTGTTGAGATTGCAGAGACAAGATTATTTTGATTTTATCCTGTTGCTGTAAAGGGATCCACTGTATCTGTCCCATGCCATTTTGAATTCTGTCACTGTATTTGCCCTCGCCACTTCCATCGGAAGGGCATTCTAATCATCCACCACCCTTTCAGTGAAAAAGTATTTTCTGACGTTGCCTTTCAGTTTACCCCTTTCAGCTTCATGTTATGTCCTTTAGTTTTGCAGCTTCCCCATCTTTGAAAAAGGTGTGATGTTCATTAATACTCCTTAGGTATTTAAAGATCTGAATCATATCTCCCCTGTTCCTCCTCTCCTCTAGAGTATACATATTTAGGTCTTCAAGTTTATTCTCATATACCTTCTGACACAACCACCAAATTATTTTGGTCGCCTTCCTCTGAACCGTTTCCAGTCTTTTTATATCCTTTGCGAGATATGGTCTTCAAAACTGAACACAATATTCCAAGTGAGGCCTCACCAGCGACTTGTACAGTGGCATTAGTACCTCCTCCTTTCTGCTCGTAATTCCTCTCTGTATGCAACCCAGCATCCTTCTGGATTTTGCCCCCATCTTGTCACACTGTTTCACCACCTTGAGAGCCTCCAATACAATCACTTAGAGGTTCTTCTCCTGGTCCATGCACACCAACCTCTCGCCCTCTATTGCATACAATTCCCTTGGATTTCTGCATCCCAAGTGCATGACACTACCCTTCTTCACATTAAATCTTAACTGCCAAGCATTAGACCATTCTTCCAGCTTTTGTTGATCTTTCCTCATGTTCTCCACTCCCTCAGGGGAGTCCACTCTGTTGCAAATTTCATGTCATCTGCAAAAAGACAGACTTCTCCATTCAGTTCTTCAGCAATATCACTCACAAGTATATTGAACAGTACCGACCCCAGGACCAATCCCTGGGGCATGCCACTAATCACCTTCCTTTCATTCGAATGAGTTCTGTTTACCATCACCTTCTGTCATCTGTCAGTCAACCAATTTCAGATTCAGTTCACTATCTTGGGACACATCCCCAGGTTGTTTAGTTTATTGATAAGCCTCCTATGAGGAACAGTATCAAAGGCTTTGCTGAAATCTAGGTAGATCACATCCATTGCATGCCCTCGATCTAGTTCTCTGGTCATCCTGTCAAAGAACGCAATCAGATTTGTTTGGCATGATTTCCCTTTGGTAAAACCATGTTGCCTCTGATCATGCAACTTATTGATTTCCACTATTCACTCTTTCAGGAGCGCCTCCATTACTTTTCCACCACCGAGGTAACGCTTACTGGCCTGTAGTTTGCCACTTCTTCCCTATTACAACTTTTGTGAAGAAGTACCACATCAGCCCTTCTCCAGTCCTGAGGAACTTCTCCTGTCTCCAAGGATCTATTAAAAATAGGATTCTTCAGCAGGCATAGTCCTTCTGGTGTGGCAATTCGGACCCATTGGCCTCTGGGCCCTTCTTGCTCCTTCTCTTCCCACTCACAGGTAAGCCCCTCAATGTGGGGCAGGCAGAGCACAGGGGGTCCCCTCTGCAGAAACACCCCAAGAAGAGGATGGATTCAGGGAACTTGTTTCAACTCTTCTGTGCAAAGGATCCTGTTTTGGGCTCCAGGGGATTGGATAGTAACTCCACATGTGAAAAGGATGAGCCTCAGGCACCAGACGAACAAGATGATTCTCTCATCATTCATTTGTTTCAAAAAGAGGAATTGGCAGCCTTGATTGATCAAGTTTCTTCTGCCCTGCAGATGTCAGATGCTGCATCAGCAGAACAGGAGCCTCAGATGCATCCCCTCCTGCAGAGGGTCAGAAAACTCTCCTGGGCATTTCCTTTCCTGGAGATCCTGAAAAGCACGAGACACATGGAATGGGACTTGCCTGCTGCCCTGCTGAAAAGGGACAGGGTTGCGAGTAGAGGCTCTACACTCATTCTCAAGAGGACCTTGCTGTCTGGATGTGATTGCCCCAAATGGATGCCTCTCTCGCGTCTCCTCCTGGCTGAACAACAATTATCTTCACCTCAACCCCTTTAAGTCCGCAGCCCTTTGGTTCTCCTTCGGAGTTCCCTCCCCCCCTCCCCCACGCTATCCTCCTCACTGTGTGCTACTCCAGTATCTCTCGTGTCAACTCTTCGGTACCTCAGCATCACACTGGACTCATCACTCACCTTCCACCCACATATCTCCCTCTCGTCTGCCGCTCGTTCACTTCGTTACATCAAATATGCGCCATTTGCCCTTTTCTCTCCCCAGCTTCCCTTATCACCCTCGTACTATCACTCATCATCTCCAGACTAGATAAATGTAATGTCGTTCTAGCAGGCCTCCCCCAATTCCAGCTCCATCGCCTTCAACTTATTCAGAAGACCGCTTGTCCCTCTTCTCACCCACTCCTCTCTGTCCAACCATGTCACCCCCTCCTCTTGTAGCTCACTGGCTCCCAATCACATCCCGGGTCACGCACAAGGTGCTCACGATCACCCACGAAATATTGCACACTGGTACCCCCCAATACCTTGCAGACCTTATTCATCATCAGCCCTCCCCCGCCCCCTCAGGTCTGCTTATGGGAACAGTCTTTTCCTCCCCTCCCCAGGCCCGCCTTGAACCTACCCGCCATTCCTCATTCTTTTTCCTAAGCCCCGTGCTCTGGAACTCACTACCTCATGCCCTCTGCATCGAGGTGTCATTCCCTCGATTCAAGGCAATGCTTAAGAACCCTCTTCCACCTTACATTTGACCTTCCCTTACCCCTAGGCTTCCTTCCTCTCCTTAGACGTTCTCCTATCCCCCTCCCTTTCCATGTGTGCCTGGTGCTCCTATCCCTTTGTTTTCTGTCTGTCTCTTCAACTATCGCTTTCCTGTTCATTCAATGGCGTTCCTTTCTCTTTTTATTATTACCCGCAGTCATATTGATTGTACACCAACCTGAAGTCTCGCTTGGGTGGTATATCAAGCAACACAGTAAAGATAAAGATAAAGATTTGATGGCCATTACTAAGTGCACCACCATTCCGGTTGAGGGTGGTGCAGCCCTCGAGGATCAAGTGGATTACAAGGTGGAAGCCTTTCTGAAGAGACAGTTTCCAGCTGTCTCCCTTATTCTCCAAACAGTCATTTGTGGAGGCTTTAAGGCTTGTGCCCTGCTCCATTGGATCCATTCGCTCATGCAGCATGACACTGCAATGCTCCTGGAGACAGCAGCAGCTTTTCTGGTGGATGCCATGTACAATTTGGTCCGCTTGGTGGCAAAGAATATAGCCTTTTCCGTGGTGGCATGTCGTTGGCTTTGGCTTCAGCATTGAGCAGCAAATGCAGCATCTATATCCTGGATATCTAGATTTCTCTTCAAGGGAAACTTGTGTTTGGGGAGGACTTGCTGGTATATCTAGGAGCTTCCAAACCTGTCTTCTGGAGGATTGACCTAAAGGGCTTGGGGGTAGCATGGCTTCTCCTCTGCATCACATTCTCCTTGCTCCCACCACCAGGAGTCTTGGGAATTCAGGGACTCCTAGAAGTATCACCCAGGGAGGTCATCCTTTTGTTCAAACTCCCAATTCTGGAGTTGGTCCTTTCAAAGGACTTGTAGGCCCCACAAGGCATCTGCTTCCTCCAAACTGTGTTCTCTTGTCAGATGCAATGATGGGTTGGGTTCCTTCTTCCAGGAATGGGCCCATATGACCTCATATTGGTGTGTACTTGACATCATTCAGTTCAGCTATGCATTGGAATGCAAGGATCCCATCCCATCCCTGATATCTCCATGAGGGTCTGTGGCCAAGAAGGTCATAGTGCCTGTGCTGCCCCCCAAAAGGGGTAAGGGCTAATATTCCATTTAATTTATGGTGCCAAAGAAGGGTGGCTTTTTCCATCTAATTCTGGATCACAAGGGGGTGGAATGCTCATCTGAGGACCTTTTATTTCCATATAGAGACATTCAGCGGTCCGGCATGATGTTTCTTGTAATTTTGGATTTGGCTGAGGCATACTTCCACATTCTCATCTGCGAGGAAAAACAGTGCTTCCTTCGCTTCTTGGTTCTCACTTCCAGGTTGCTGCTCTACCCTACAGTCTCTCCACTGCACCGAGGAGATTCACCAAGATTGTGGTGGTGACTGCCACTGCCCTGCAGCGTGAAAGTATTTGTGTCCATCTTTACCTGGATGACTGGCTTATTTGGACCAGATCGCTTGTCAAAGCCCTGTGGGCATCTGCCCAGGTGGTGCAGTTATTGGAGAGTCTGGGCTGGGTGATCAACTATGACAAGAGCTACCCAGTGATTAGAGTTTCTTGGGGCACGGTTCAACACCAGCTTAGGAAAAGGAGGGTGGTGAAGCTGCCATCTCAGCTGAAGGCATTTCAAAAACAGCAGGCTCCCAAGGCCTTGGATTACCTCCAGCTCCTAGGGTTGATGGCAGCGACAATCGAGATGGGCCCCCTGGGCATGGGCATGGGCATGGGCACGGGCATGGGCACAGCTACACATCTGTCTGCTACAAAGATCTCTGTTGTCTTGCTAGTCTCCTTCTTCACAGGACTTCAGCCTCAGGCTCCTGCTTCCCATGCTGGTGGAGGCCAGCCTAAACTGGTGGGAGCAGCCCGATCATCTGCTGAAAGGCTTTCCCCTAGATGATCTCCAGTGGCTTCTATTGATAACGGATGCCAGTCTGTCCGGAGGGGAAGCTCACTGCCTAGTTCTGACAGCCCAGGTTCACTGGAAGAAGTGGGAGGCAGCCTGGCCAATCAATTGGCTGGAGGCGAGGGCCATTCACTTGGCTTTCCTGCATCTCCGAGACATAGTCCAAGATAGAACAATGTTGATCTTCTTGGATAATGCCATAGTGGTGGCCTATGTCAATTGGCAGGGGAGCACAAAGGGTTCTGAGGTCTCCCAAGAAATGACCTTCCTGTTTGCCTGGGCGGAGCGAAATCTCCTTGCTTTCTTGGCACAGAATATGGCTGGAGTGAACAACATGGAAGCGGATCACTCACCACTCCCTCAATGCCAGAGAGTGGGAGTATAAACCAATTAGTATTACAGAGGATCCTGAACAGGTGAGTTTACCTCAAGATGGATCTCATCGCAACATAGGCCAGTGCCAAGGTGCAAAGTTTCTTCAGCCACTGCAAGGAGGTGGGCTCCCAGGGCATGGACACCTCAGTTCAACCTTGGGAAAAGCAGGTTCTGCTGTACCTGTTTCCTCTGTGGACTCTTGCAGGATGAGTGCTTCATCATGTTGAGTGCCATCAGCATCCAGTGATGCTGGTGGCATCAGATTGGCCAAGGAGGCTGTGGGATGCGGGTCTGATGCGTCTCTGGCAGGGTCCCCTCTACAGCTCCCATCGGTGCGATGGCTCTTGAGGCAGGGATTGATCCTCTAGTCTAGACGATCCAGCTCCCTTCTCTCTTACAGCCTTGCCCTTGAGAGGTGATGCTTAGTGCATAAGAGCTACTCTCTTGCTGTGGTTTCAATGCTTCTGAAGTGAGAAGTGGTTCTACATGTCTCACCTATGTGTGAGTTTGGCATCTATTTGAGCACTGGTGCCAGGAGCGCCAAGTTAGTCCTAGCTCTGTGGACTTGCCAGCCCTTCTCTCCTTCCAGGATGGTTTTGACAAGGCCTTTCCCTTGGTTTGCTGAGGGTTCAGGTGGTGTCCTTGGCTTGTCTTAGAGGGCCAGTGGTGGGGTGCTCCCTGGCTTCACACCCAGATGTGGGCCAATTTCTGAAGGGAGTTAAGCATTTGTGTCCTCCCCTGTGTCCTTTGGTTCCTTCTTGGGCTCTCTGCTTGGTTCTTTGGACCTTCGTGGCCTGCCATTGAGCCCTTGAGAAGGACTACGCTCAAGGATTTGTCCCTTAAGACTGCCTCTTTGGTTGCAATCTGCTTGATGAGATGCATCTCGAAGTTGCAGGCCCTGTCATGCTGAGATCCCTATCTGTCCTTTTCAGAGGAGGCCATGTATTTATAGCCCATTCTTCTTGCGTAAGGTGGCATGTTTGTCTGCGTTCTCTAGGAACAATGCTAGGGGAAGGATAAAAATCTTCACCTGGTCAACGTTAGAAGGGTGCTTCTTCAGTACCTGAAGGTTACTAACTCCTCCTGTAAGTTGGACAGAATTTTTGTTCTTTTTTTAGGCCTGCAAAAGGATGAAGTGGCTATGAAGTCTACCTTGGCCCACTGGATAATGAAGATGATAACCTTGATCTATCTTTTGAGAAACCAGCCAGTCCCAGAAGGTTTGCGTACGCATTCCACATGGGCTCAAGCTTCCTCCTGGGCAGAGTGCAGTTCAGTTGCTCCTATAGACATCTGTCAGGCAGCAGCATGGTCATCGCTTTCCACTTTTGTCAAGCATTACTTCTGGGTGTCCACTTGGGTGGACATGGACTTTGGTGGAGAGATCCTGAAGTTTTTCACATCTTCTTCCTGCCCACTGGAGGCAGAGCTTTGGTACATCCCATTTGTCTAGACTGGCCTAGCAGGACAATATGGAAGTGGCATTTTGCTTACCGGATAATTTCCTTTTCTTGAGTCCTGCTAGGCTAGTCCAGGACCTGCTCTTGGGATCTGTTATGACCCGGTCTAATGTTTAGGTATGGCCTGCTCTGATCTTTTGTCTGAACTGATATGATTTGCTACAATCTGTGATGATCGGCTGTTTTCTGCAGTTTAGCCTTGCGGGCCACATTCCTCTTGGCTGATCTTCAGCCTGCAGGGTGTTCTATATATATAGCTCTGTTCTTTGGACTTAGTTCTTGTTACCCTCATTGGGGTTTGTGCAGCCAGGGGTTCTTATCCATGGCTTAGGTACGAATACTGAGGTTGCATGCACTCTAGTTGCTTTAGATATAGTATAGGATGAGGTCATCAGAAGCCTATGGATTTTTCTCTGTCTCCACCTCTGCTGGTAGAAGAATACAATCCATTTATCTGGACTGGCCTAGCAGGACTCAAGGAAAGGACATTATCAGGTAAGTAAAAATGTCACCTTCTAGGACTTTCTTTCCCTTGAGAAAGGTTTGCTGTGAAACTGACTCTCTATAGCAGGGGTAGGGAACCCTGGTCCTGGAAAGCCGCAGACCAGTCAGGTTTTCGGGATATCCCTAATGAATATGCATGAGATATATATGCATTAGAGATATCCTGCCAACCTGACTGGTTTGTGGCCCTCCAGGGCTGGATTTGGAGACCCCTGCCTTACACCTCTGTCATTTAAGATTGTGAGTGGGCAAGGTGCAGATGTCCTAGACATCGAAAGGGTATATAGAATGTGTCACATTCCTCCTCGATTCTCACCACCACCAAAAAGTTGTCTAATAGAGTCAACATCTGATACAAATCCAAATCCTTTCTCTACACTGTTTCTAACTTCTATCCTTTTTAAGATGTAGCCTCCAGACCTGAACACAATATTCTACGTGAGGCCTTACCAGTTACCTTACAGTGGCATGACCATTTCTTTTTTTGTCTTCTGGTTATGCCTTGCTCCTATGCACACCAGCATCTGACTCCAGCCACCACTTTATCATACAGTTTTGCTACTTTAAAATAATCATCAGACATTATCACCCCGATGTCTTTCTCCTGGTTGGTATCCATAAGTTCTTCATCCCACCTCTCCATGTTATGTGCTGATCTTTTCGATTTCTGAACTACAAATTTATAATGGCAGTTTTTTGCATTGGATTTTAGTTGCCAAGCACTTGACCATTCCCCAAGCCCTCTTAGATCAGTTCTCACTCTGTCTACTCGTTCAGGGATGTCCAATCTGTTACAGACCTAAGTGTCATTTACAAAAAGACAAACTCCACTACAATATATCAACTATCCTAGGACTGATCTGTGAGGAGCTTCACTAATCCCTGCTCTTGCCACAGAGTGAATTCCATTGAATACCACCCTTGGTCATGTATCACTCAATCAGTTTCTAATGCACTCCTCTGTCTTGGGACCCACCCCCAGGCTGCTCATTTTATTCATCAGCCTCCTACACAGATCAGTATCAAAGGTGTTGCTGTAATCCAAGCAAATCACATTCAATGCACATCCTTAATCTAATTTTGTAGTTTCCCAGTCAAAAAAATGAATCCGATTCATATGACATGATCTTCATCTGGTAAAACCATGCTGCATTGGATCTTGCAGCACACTGGATTGTAGATAGTTCACCATCTCTTCCTCCATCAGAGTCTCCATTTACTTTTTCCACCACTGATGTAAGACTAACAATCCTGTAGTTTCCAACCTCGTACTTGTTATGTAGAGCAGGGATTCTCAACCCACTCCTCAGGACACACCTAACCGGTAGGTTTTCAGGACAGCCACAATGAATATGCATGAGAGAGATTTGCATGCACTGTCTCTAATGTATACCAATCTCTCTTATGCAAACTGGAAGTTGTGTCTGAGAGGGGTAGAAGTAACAGATAGTAAAAGATTGAAACCACGGCACAAACTTAAGGTGCTGTGTCACAGCCATTGCCGCCACTGCAGGCCCAGAGGGGAATAGAGGGCCCGCCTAGGGCGCGTCCAATCCTTGCACCGGCCCTGAACATGGGTGTAGCATCAGATTGCACACACAAACAAGCAGTAGCACACGCTAACATTTAGAAAAAAGGCCCTTTAATATGCTGCTGGATGGAAAGCCAATGGATTTCCTGCAGAATAGGTAAAACATGACCCTAGCTTGTTTTTCCTGCTAGAAGTCGCTTCTCCACCATATTCTGTAGAAGCTGCAAATGGTGCAGAGACTGGTACAAGAAGCTGCAGTAATTTTCCAATGAGTGGACGACAGTAGCTAAATCTCTTACGCTAACAAATGGCCTTGAGTAAGCGGATCAACCACGAATAAAGGATGCTTGAACCACAGATATGGTGACATAGATAATTCAGCATCCAAGTGCCTTCCTAAACTAATAACCTCACCTTTAGGAGCAAGGCCTACCCCCTAATATATAGTAGCATAGAGAGCACCCAACCCTTATGAGAAATCCTAAGAGATTCTGACGTTTTAGGATGAAGCTTCAACTCATTCATTTAACTGATCACTGCTGCCAGGCATACAGACAGATGTACAGGAAAAACATGACCTGGAACACAGCAGAAAAAAAGCTGGAGTTGCTCATGTGGCGTTAGTGTGTCCTAACATCATTAGCTAGGTACCACTGCATAAAATGGGACCCGTGGTTAAGTAGCAGGCATTAGCGTGGTAATGCATGTTAAGAGCTCTAACTGAAAATGATTTAAGGGCACAGAACTTTATTGATCAAGAGGGACAGGAGAGGACAAATGAGCCAGGACCCAAACACTTACCCTCCCCCCCAATCATTTTACTTACCTCCTTTCGACATTTCTTCATGATAGTGCTGCTGACACTGGCCCAGACTGTTCTTTCACTGCGCTTGTACTGCTTCACGAGATCTGATACCTGAGCGTGAAAGTACAGGAGAACGATACATATTTAGACATATGTGTGGGCAGCAGATTGGTACATGGGTACACACACATAAGAAAATGGATGTAAGCTCCCATGCCCAGACTGAGCTGCACCTCCCTCTTCCTTCTTCTGTCCTCATACACCCCCAGGGAGAAGAGAGGAGTCCATACCTTTTTAATTAACTCCTCGTTATCCTCCTTGATCTCAATATTAACTGGTATGTGAGGGAACCTCTGGAAGACCTCTTCCAGTTGCGGGATCCGCCGGTCACTACCGCTGGCAAAATGACCTTCAGGAAAACCGAGAATCCAGTCACATGGCCAGAACCGCCTACTGAAAACACCTCTTGTTTATACCAGGGAGACACTTCAATTCTCTGTACTCGCAGTCCTAAGAACGGCTTTCCTGCTGCAGTATCGAGCTTGTTGTGAGCACCTTGTGCTTGTACCAGAGAGACTTTACAATAAAAGGTATGGTATTGTAAATATGAAATGAGAAAAAAAAACTGATGGAGAAAGGGGATCATTTTATAATATTAAAGGGAGTCATTGAAAGATATTTAATCATGTGTCCCCAAAAATTCTTTTTCCTTCTTTTTATAAATATAATTTGCATTAAAGTGCAACATACTTAAAGAAATGCAATCAAACACAAAGTTTCATGCAAGATATTACTTGCGCTGAATGCCTTTTGATGAGGCCCCTGTGATTTGTCCCCTTTTGTCTTTTGAATATCATACTGTTACTGAATTTGCCTACTGATGGTTTTATTCAGCTTTGCATTTGTGCCTAGGGAGACACTTATTCTCTGACCTCTCAGTTCTAGGAATCCCTCTCCCACTGAGCTATCAATGCCCTGATGCTTGGTAAGAGCACCCCCTACTGGTATCAAAGTTTTCCTATTCTCTGATGGCTCAGTTTTAGGGATCCCTCTTCAACTGCACTACCAACCTCTCCTCTCCCATTCTTGGCCAGCCCCAGAATTGATTTGAGATGTTGGTGCCCTAAGCAAACTTTAAGCCTGCGGCCCTAGGTGACTGACTAGTTTGCATGATGGTTGGGCGGGCACTGCTCTCACCCTACCCTTCTTCTACTGTTCTTCATGCTAGAAATGCAAGCAGTAAACCCATTGAGGAATGCCAGTTTGGCAGGAATTAAGGGGTAATCTCTAGAGGACACCACTGTGAGCAATTGTGGGGGAAACTATTAGGAAAGTCTAAAGAAAAATTCTGAACAGTGAATTACATAAACTCTATCAATGTCTTATTCATTTCATATATTCCTAGAGATTATAGTCTAGCCATTGCAAGATTTAAGAAAAAATAGCACATGAACAGTTGCAGGATACTCAATTTTTTGTAATGGAAATGCAGTATGATTTAGTATTTATAGTGAAATGTATTTTGGAGGTATTAGTCTTTTCATGATTGTATACTATTTTCCTTTAAGTTTGTTTTCAATTGACTAGAATCAATTAGTAATGATATACTGAAACATACACAGACACAAATCATTTAAATGGTAACTCCATCACCCTTGGAAAAAGTAGATGCATAGAATTATTAGTTTATAAAGCACTATTGAGCTGTGCACACATATAAATCATCTGTCATATACTCATTTTTTAATTTTCTAGTGGGAAAAACAGTACATAAACTGTGCTCCTTAATGAGTTTTAATAAACCCAGATCTTAAAATCATTGCATCATGTAATGAAACATCCAGGAGAGGATTCATCCAGAGCTGGAAACATATCTGAGACCTCCCACTCTCAAACCCTGTGCTGCCTACCTGGGTAGAAAGTCACCTCCAAACGCTCCTTATATAGTGGGAGTTCCTGCCAGAATAAAAGGGAGAGAGTAAGAAAGGATTAATGCAGTGTAAGAAATTATAATCCAGAAAGAACAAACAAAACATGGTGACATCATAGAAAAGGAAATACAATTCTAAATCCCCCATCATAAAGCAGCTGATTGTGACAGAAAAAAAAACAGAACGGGACAGGGTCAATGCAAACCTTCATTCTTGCATCTCCTTTATTAACTTTCAGGCCCATAAAATCTAACCCACAAGATTTTGATATTAAAATTCAGCAATTATGGTGACCCTCACCACTCTACTCTTCTCAGTACAATCCAGTAAAACAATTGGACATTATACTTTGAATTATGTTCAGAAATCATATCACAGTGCCTGATGAATGTGACATTTGCGGTTTTTGAAGGTAGACTGAAAAAAATCAAGAAATTTATAAACTGAAATAAATCCATAGTATTAGAACTCATGCCATGATACAGTACAACAGAGATGCCAAAGATGGCCTATCCAAAGATTTACCGTCCCAGTGAGTGAGACTGAAGAACAATGAGTGAGGTTTTTCTCATGGTGCGTTTGTTGTATACATTTGGACAGATTATATGTTGCATTGCTTTGCAAATGAAAGGAGCTCCACAAAATGAAATTCAGCTTTCTTTGGTTCTATTTTAACTTGCAGTTTTTCAATCTCTTCCTCCAGACCAGACATAAGACATTTCCCTGTAGAACTCACCATACAAAAAAACAAGTCTGATTCTGGTTTCATCTCAGTAACAGCAACATAAACTCTCCAGTGAGGTGTCTGCTGTTGAGTCAATGCTGGCTCCTGGTGACCTGGCCCTTGGGGTTTCTTGGCAAGGTGTGACTTGGAGTAAATTGCCAGGCCTTTCTTTGATGTAGTAAGTCTACAACACCTGGTATTTTAAGGTGGTCTCCTATCCCAGGACTAGCCAGACCCAACCCTGCTTAACTTCTGAGATCAGCCAAGATCAGGCTCATTCAGGAAGGCAAAGCCGTGGTAAGCTCTCCAGTACCAGGCATATTGTGAAGTAATAGAAACATAGAAACATGATGACAGAAAAAGACCACATGGCCTATCTAGTCTGTCCTTCCATAACAACAACTACAACAGTCCACTTTTTACCTTTAGAGATCCTCTGTGTTGGTCCCATAATTTTTTGAATTCAGTTACTGTCCTCATCTCTACCACCTCCACTGGGAGACTATTCCATGGATCCACTACTCTTTCCGTAAAGAAATATTTCCGCATATCACTCCTGAATCTATCTCCCTTCACCCTCATCCCATGTCCCCTCGTAGCAGAACTTGCTTTCAATTGAAAGAGGCTCTCTCCCTGAACATTTATGCCACGGAGGTATTTAAACATCTCAATCATATCACCTCTATCCCGCCTTTCCTCTAAGGTGTACATATTAAGATCCTTAAGTCTGTCCTCATATGCTTTATAATGAAGCCCATTAATCATTTTAGTAGCAACCCTCTGCACTGACTCCATCCTGTTCACATCCTTTTGAAGGTGCGGTCTCCAGAATTGCACACCATACTCCAAATGAGGTCGCACCAAAGACTTATACTTATAATAAAAAACTTTACAAAAGTCGCTCAGAGTAGAACAAATCTATTATTTCATAGCAGCATCAGCAAGGATCTACCTAGGAAAAGGCAGCACTGTAAATATTGCAGTGAGCCTTATAACATCAATACCACCTACTAGGAAGATTGAACAGCTGGATTATTACAAATCCCTACACAGATACTCAGTGCTAACAATAGTATCTGGCCTCTGTCACACATGCTAAATACAGAGAGGCCCTCATCAAGTAAAGAATAAATTACCATAAACTAAAAATAGAAATGTATAGGAAAAAATTAAACCCCAAGAAGCCAGACTGTGGGGTAGGTTTACTAAAGAGCATTAAGGGAGCCAGTGTGCCGTTAATGCCTGCTATCGGCATTCCTGCGCCCTTAATGCAGCAAAAATGTTGCTTTAACAGGCGTTAAAGACTCCATCAGCATTAAGAGCGCAGTAGGCAGAGAGTGGAGATTAACAGGGTGGAGAATGGGCATTAACAGCTTGTGCTCCCTTAATGCCTGTTGCACAACGTGCTTAAAAGCCCTTTAATGCTGAGAACCCTAACGTCAAGTAAAACCTTGTGGAAAGGGTGTATTTAGAGGGGAGAGAGCCTATTTAAATGTCTGTAATGTGATGCACTGACAGGGGGAGCCCTAGACAGTGATAGTAGTGCTCCATTAGCAGCAACAGCATGGTGCCCAAATATGAAAGAGCACTATGTTGATGGTGCAAACAGGGCAAAGGAGGTGGCACATGGGTCATGCAGTGGGTTTGCTGGTGTACAGGGTGGCACATAAGAACATAAGATTCGAAGATATGCCATACTGGGTCAGACCAAGGTCCATCAAGCCCAGTATCCTGCTTCCAACAGTGGCCAATCTAGGTCATACGTACCTAGCAGTATCCCCAAAAGACACAAAAGTTCCACAATGCATGTATTGGGGCAAGCAGTGGATTTTCCGTGTCCCCTTGAATAATGTTTTCATGGACCTTTCCTCCAGGAACCTGTCCAAACCTTATTTAAACCCAGCTACACTAACAGCTTTTACTACATCCTCCGGTAATGATTTCCAGAGTTTGTGTACACGTTGAGTGACAAACTATATTCTCTTATTAGTTTTAAATGGGTTACACTGTAGCTTCATTGCCTGTCCCCTAGTCTTTCCACATTTTGATGGTGTAAACAATCAAGCTATGTTTACCTGTTCCACTCCTTTCAATAATTTATACACCTCAATCATATCTCCCCTCAGCCGTTTCTTCTCCAGGTTGAAGAGCCCTAACCTTTTTAGCCTCTCCTCACAGGGGTATCCTTCCATCCGCATTACCATTACTAAAGGGCATTAAGGGAGCCAATGTGCCATTAATGCCTGCTATCGGCACTGTCGTGATCCCACAGTGACAGTAGTGGCACACAGACATACTGCTGCTGTGGAAAGGTGATGTCCACATGGGGCAGTCCAAGGGACCTGGCACCCTAGGCAAAGATCCTGGCTGGCCCCTCCCGCTGCCGCTGCTGCTGAACCCAGCTTTGGAGGAAGAGGCCGATAGCTGCAAAATGCAGGCACCCGGGGAACTACCACAGCAGTGGCTGTAATCCTTCCCTGAGATGTATCGTGGCAGGTGGTGAAGAGGACCCTGAAGAGGCAGATGGTGGTGGTGGTGGTGGGGGGGGGGGGGGTTGTGACCATCCATGTGTGCCTCTGCCCACCCCCCCATTCAGACCTTGTACCCTAGGCACCAACCAAACCACATGTTGGACAGGCTGGGACTGCGCACGCGGGCATGTCAGCATAGTGTGGGGGTTGGCAACCTGTGCCAGGATATGTCTGATGGGGAACATGACAGCCCCAGGGACTGTTTCCATATGGCAGCACTGTGGCTCAACATACACAGTTGGTGTGTATATGAGTGGAGGGAAGTCCCAGTTGTGGAAAATGTTAGCCTTCAGTGCAGGTACAGCACCAGTATGTGCAACCCCCATGAATCAGCCAGCAAAACACCCATCAGCCACACAGACAGGCTCCACCATCCACAGCCGGATGGAGAGGCAGGCTGATAGCACCAGCACACTGAGTGAGCGATAACAAAGTGCATTAAAGTCAGAGCATGCTACTAACACCTGCACAATGAGCACATTAACTATGCTTGAGCTAATATGGAGACCAAAGTGACAGACAGGAATGCCAATCATCCCCACTTTTGCACAGCACGGCGATGTGTGTGTGTATGACTCTCCATTGTTTTGTGGCTTTCGGCACTTCACTGTGCCTCACATTGCCTAAGCTACAGAGGATTGTGGGTATGGCCTGAAACAGAGTGGATTGGCAAGATGTGTCTGCCTCAGCGGTAGGGTCAATGGCTACATTGCCCATATGCCACATGCATGGCCTGGGTGGCCATAGCATGTCATGCTGAGAGGGCACTCTCACTCTGATCGGCAGTGACCATGACATGGCTATATATCCACATAGTGCTATATGATGACCGCTAAAACTGCTCAGTAGCATGGTTTGTAGCTGTTATGTGCATGTAGCACACACTGTCAGTGCATCTTACTGACGTGATATGATGGATCAGTGCATTCTCCATTTGGTGATCAACTGCAGACTGCTGTTTCACGTGTGCAGTTCCTCATTGGTACTGGAGGGGCTAACCTATACTGGCACACACAGCAGACAGTTTAGGCAGGGATCTGCAGGCTCTTTGGATCCAGGCTCTTTGCTGTGTAGAAAGGTGTGGAGGTGTAGCCTACTGGTTAGTGCAATGTCTCCATAAGTAGGGGTCAAGGGTTCAATTTCCGCTTGTTTATTTTGTGCCTGTGTGCTACTCAGGTCATTTCCCTGCCTGTAACAGTCCTGGCTGTGCTGTGACTTGCAGACACTCATCCTTCTACTTTTTTATGTGTTATGGCCACACTTTAGATCAGTAAACATGCTATTCCCCTCATGGCCTTCTGAGAACATGGCTTTATTGGCTCTGCTGCAGCCGATTGCAGGGGGTTAGACTTGTTCACCCTGCAGATGTCAGGCCCCTGCTTGGAGGCATGGCGTGATGGTCATGGTAATGTCTTAGGGGCCAAGATACTGTCTTCCTACCCAGTGGACATAGGAATGCTCTATTAACCAGATCGACAGCGCTCTGGGACCTGGCGTGCAAGAAGGACAACAGAATCAGCAGGTGCATTATGGCCTGATGTACAGCCTGTAGCGCTCCGAAGCTCACCTCTGATGGCCTGAATCTGCCCCACCCCCAGGTTCAAACCACGGGCTGTGGTTGCTGCCCCTATCCTAAATGAATATAGGGTCAGCCCAGCGGTCCCAAACCCAGCCTCCCCTACTGCCCTTAACCATAGAGCCCGGAACTGATACCGAGAGAAACAGGAGCTGTCTGTGTGCTGCAACAGGGGCCCCCTCCACAGCTGGCCATACCTGCATATACTCAAACATAGCTGCCCGGTTCAGCCACACCGCCCTGGCCCGCCCCAAGCCGGTCAGTCTTTGAGCAGGCCAGGAACAATTGCACCCTGTTCCCCACCACAGACACTTTGCCCACCCGCCGTGTCCCTAGTGGACATGGGCAGGATCTCGCCCATGTGAAAGGCCCCCCAGAACATCAGCAGCACAGCACCCTGAAACAGCCTATCCTCAAACCTGTCTCTGGTGACCGCTGATGCCTGTCATATGATTCCACTCAGCATGGGTAGGGTAACTGGTCTGCGACTGTCCAGTTGATGGACAGCCCCCTTAGCCCAGCCATCCACCACCTTCCGAATGACGAACTCCTTCGTTACGTTCCTGAACCCTCCCAGCTTGAGGAAGAAGGCCACCCCAGCTAGCATTAGCTTGGCCTGCCTAACCACTGTTTCCCCCTGCAAGTGTATCAGGAACTCAAGCAGGAGGCTGGTTTCCACCCCTTGTCCCAGGTGGAAACCCTGCTGTCTTGTGAAGTTCTTCAGCCTCCCCCAGGCTCTCTCGTAGGCCTTCCAGGTGCTTGCTGACAAGGAAGCCATCAGTAGTTTGCTGGCATGCTCCATCCAAAGGACCACATCTTTGGAGGCATGCAGGCCGCCTTTAGTGCCACATCTGGTGCCAAGTGCCGGAAGGGCTGGAGCTGGAAATGAGAAAGAGCTTCAACTATCTCATAGCTTTCCCTGGGACGTGCTTGGCTGTAATAAAGGCATTCAGCTGCAGACTCAGAAAAAACAATTTTCTCACTAATTGCATTACTCACTCTGTCTTTGCTGACTGCTTATTTATCCAATAAGAAAGGCCCGCTCATATAATCCCTATCACACCATCATTAACATGTTTTAATAAACAGTGTACTATAGACTTTTATATTTTTTGTCGGATCGTCTGTAATGAGGATGTGAAACATACTCTTGTAACAGACCCTCCTTTTTATTCGACACAAAACTTTGTGTTTCAAGCCCAATGTGAAAGTGGCCCTTTATCAAGCTACATACCCAACTTCCTGTTCCGGCTAAACATGAATGACGTCATTCCTACTCAGTAGGAACCCGTGGAATCCAATGATAGCATCCGACAACACAAACTGAAGGTCAATTTAAAGACCACCATTTGATCTCTGCATCTAATCCCATTGGGGTCACTGTCTGGAGCATGAAAATCCAGCGTTGTTCTTTATAACGCAACAAAGCTTGCCGATCACCTCCACATGTGAACGGGGGAACTGCATCCAATATTGTCCATCATAACTGTTCAAAGGTATGAGAATACTGTGTGCAATGTTGAACCAACAGAGCATTCATCACCTTAGTGTTTATACGTGATCTATGTTCCTGCAACCGTTTCTTTATTGGTCGTATTGTCATACCCACATATATCATCGTGCAAGGACATATGATCAAGTAAACCACATAGGTGGACATGCAATTAGTTGCTTGACGTAGTGGGTAATGTTTACAGTCCCGTGGATCTACCCATGCTGCCCCCTCCAAAGTCAATGAACACATGTCACATTGGCCACAGGCCTGATGACCCACGCCGGATGACATTATGGCAGTTCTCGTGATGGTATGAACTACTCGGTCAGCTATGTTTGTACCGCGGCGGTATGCCAATCGCAGAGGTATTCGGAAACATGCATGTTCAGCCAAAATATGCCAATGGGATCTAAGAATCCCAGAGATTTCCATCATGTAAGGCATTTCCATCATGTATGGCAAAACCCCTGTGAAACAACATGGGGACTCATCCTTCGCCTGGCAGTGATCGTTCACTGAGGCGCCATCAGGATAGGACAAGTGATGTATGAGACAGAACTCCCCCAGCTCCTTCTTGGAGATCAGGCCCAAGGGGGAAATGATCAAGTTGGGCAGCGGACTGCTCTCATATGGGCCTGCCACCCTTCCCAACCGCTGCTCCTTGTGGACCTTCCGTTGGACCACCTGGAATGACAAACCTCCACCTAAAACCATTGAGCAATCATTGTATTTTTTCTTGATTCTACCCCTGCAAATTCCTCCCCAGCACCTCAACGCTGATGAGCGTAAATGCATGCCCCAGCCTGATGACTTCTGCGCATGTGCTGGGCGTCGCCCCCTTGCTTCTTACCACATCGGATCTGGGGGTGCCCTTCTCCGCTTGTGGCGCTTGCATGGTGACATTTGCAGGTATTATTAAATCTGGAATACCTGCTGTTGAATAGCCTGCACACCCCTCCGGCATCTGGAGTAATTGGGAGGCAGAGGGATGTTGCCACCGAGTGGCAACAGGAGGCTACTGCCCCCCCCCCACCTCGAGCTGAGCCTGCTGTCCCCCTGAAAGGGCTGTTGGGGCCCAACGAACTTGCTGGGCCACTCATTTCCTGAGGCCCCACCCGGTCGGCTCCCCGCTGACCCTGCGTCATCAGCTGAATCCACAGGTCAATGTCCTTTCTATCCCAGCCCAGCCCGTAGTTACCCACCATGTTCCGATGAAAATGTTCATCGTACTCCAGCCAAGCGTTCTCCCCCATATACCCTGTAGGCCTCACAGATGGTGACTTGGTATTTCAACAGCCCCCTGCACTGCTCTGGGTGGTTTTCACCCTCTATATTGGCCAGTAACCTAAACATTGCACGCCAATTTGCAATCATCCGTGGGATGCTGCTTTTTTGGAGACCAGCTTGTACTTTTTGCGGCAGCTGGAGCAATCACAATTCTCGTCCCTATTCCGGATGAGGAGTGAGGAAATGTCCACGTATGAGGGGGTACCCAAAAAAAACAGGAATTATTTTTTAAAAGCTATTTATTTCAAATTCTTTACAAAACAACCTTATCCCCTTCAAAATACTCTCCATTACAACTGATACATTTGTCCCACCGGTGCTTCCACTGTTCGAAACATTTTTTGTAGTCATCTTTAGAAACAGCTGACAGCTCCTCCCTCCTTTTTTTCTTGACTTCTTCAATGTTGTCAAATCGGTGTCCTTTCATGCCCCTTTTCATGCGTGGAAATAAGAAAAAGTCGCACGGAGCCAGGTCAGGTGAGTAAGGTGCGTGGGGCAGCGGAACCATGCCATTTTTAGCCAAAAACTGTCTAACAGAGATGGCTGTGTGTGCAGGTGCGTTGTCGTGGTGGAAGAACCAGTCTCCTGTCTGCCACAAATCGGGTCTTTTTTGACGAACACTGTTGCGCAATCTTCTTAAAACTTCCAAATAAAAGGTTTGATTGACGGTCTGACCTGGGGGAACAAACTCTGAATGAACTATCCCCTTGGCATCAAAAAAGCAAATCAGCATTGTTTTGATGTTTGATTTGACTTGACGACATTTTTTTGGACGGGGTGACGATGACGTCTTCCATTGGCTTGACTGTTGCTTTGTTTCTGGGTCATAACCATAGCACCATGACTCATCACCTGTAATGACCTTTGACAGAAAATCTGGATCAGTTTCAAGCTGTTGTTTCAAAACACGACATGTTTCAACTCGATGTTCCTTTTGATTGTCAGTCAGAACCCGAGGAACAAACTTGGCAGCAACCCTTTTCATTCCCAAATCTTCCGTTAAAATTCGCTGAACCGAGCTCCAAGATAACCCACTAATCTCTGACAGTTGATCAATTGTCTGTCGACGGTCTGTGAGCACAAGCTCTCTAATTTTTTAATATTTTCGTCGAGTCGGGCAGTTGATGGACACCCAGAACGAGGTTTGTCATCAATCGACATGTCGCCATTTTTAAACCGAGCAAACCACTGGTACACTTGACTTTTTCCCATAACGTCATCTTGATAAGCTGTTTTCAACATTAAAACAGTTTCAGCAGCATTTTTACCAAGTAGAAGACAAAATTTCACAGCTGCACGTTGTTCACTTAAACTTGTCATCATAAAAAAAGAAACAAGAACAAAACAGCGCTAGCAAAAACAATCACTGCAGATGAACAGAACAAGCCAGGTCGACAACACAGGCGGCACTGAACTGACAATGAGTTGCACTATACACGCCTAGCGGCAGAAGTGCGTACTACACAAGCTCTGCCCAAGGCAATGTTATTCCTGTTTTTTTTGGGTACCCCCTCGTATTCACCCCTCCAAATTTGTTCCTTTTGAGAGAATGGCACGTGGCTGTCTAACGTGCTGGTAAGGCACATGTGTTCCATCAGCCTGAGTTTAGATACCAGTCCCCTTCTCCAGGCACTGCCCCCCTCGCGTGACCCCCAGTGTACCCTGTGCTAGGGGCCCCCCCGCTCCGGGGTTCTGAAGGGTAGGGCATTGGGGATCCCATTATTGGCCGCCCTAGCCACGCTTTGGGTCACCCACGCCCCGCCCGCTGTCATGCCTGACTAGGTTACTATCCGCAGCAAGGCCTACAGCAGTCCCTTGACACCATGGCAAACTCTTTCCACCCCCTTACTCCCCAAACTTGCGTTGCCACTGTGACTGCCTTGCTTGTCCCCCAACCTCCCCAGCTTCCCCCCCTCTGACCCCCATACCCCTGCTGTCACCCACCTCTTGTGGCCCAGCCACCCGCCCCCTACCTCCTCCCTATTCTCCACTCCCCCACCTAGCGAAGCAATATGTTCATACTCAGCCCTTAGTTCCTCTCCTTTGGGTGTAGCCACCTGGTGCTGACCCATCTCCGCTGCGGTTATTCCTCCCCCAGCTGGCGTTCCATCTAACAAACTCAGGAGAGCCTGAACACATCCCGATCTGTAGACTGTGGCAATGGCTCGGACCTAGTTCACAAGGTCACGCATACTGGGTGGGTCATCACCCTGCCTTACACCACCGTACAGCGGTGGCAGGCCGCTGGTTGTTGGTACCAGTGCAGACTGATCCTTGCCTCCGCTACAGGATCCTTGTGCTGCAGAGCGCCACGGCATCCCACCAGGGCCTTGCCAGCATTGGGTCTCTTTTTGCTGTCCTTGCACTTCTTCTCTTTGCCTTTCACTGCTGTGTGAGTTGTTCCATCCACCTTCCTTGCTGTCTTTGCTGGCTCACCTTCCGCACCTCTGGCATGTTGCTGTTTGGCCATAGCGTCCATTCCCTCATGCGCCCTTCGCTGCATAAGTCTGCGCCACTACTCAGGTGCTTCCTCTTCCTTTGTCAATAAGAACCCACCAGAGTCCAACTATTTTAATTTGTGTTCTTACTGCTATTGCAAAACCATGCTCCTGCACCCTAATCCATCGTTAGGTGGCATTCTGGCTCTATTCTCGACTGATAGTTCTGTACCCACTGCACTTCAACAGTTATCCTCCAGATGGTGCCTTTACTTCCGGTCCCCACGTGCACTGCTCCTGCTCTCTTCTCCTCTCTGCTCCAGCTTTTCTGCTCAAAGAAGACCCCGCTTACTTTCAACCAACTGCAGGTCTGCCACCATCCGATGTGACCAAGCAGCCACTGCTTCCGCTCACACTTCTCTGTGCTGGTCCTCCAGGTAAACAGTTTTGTGCTGCTGCTGCAATGGTACCTTCTTGCTTGCTCCTCTCTCCACGCTGTTTTTCTTACCTGCCACTGCTCCAATCACACCGCCGCCTTTCTTCCCACTTTGGCAATCACCGCCTCTGCTCGCTTCTGTGCTCTGATGAAACCACCGCTGCTTTTCCTGCTGCTAAAGCACACCACCGCTGCTCTAGCCGTAATGCTCTGGTGAAAAAGGAAGGAGTGGCTCTTGCCCACTTTCCTTTATCGCCGGGGCTGCCCCTCCCCTCCCTCCCATCTCCCATGCGCCCTACCCCCTCCAGCTGCCCACGTTATGGGGCCTGCAGCCTATCAGTGCTGGCCCGCCTTTACACAAAAGTGGACATAAAGATGACATTGAGAACTACATGCCGGTTAGTCCAACCTCTGTGGTTAGTAAAATATTGGAAAGGCTACTAAAAGAGAATAGTGAGTTTTCTGAAGTCCAATGGATTGCAGGATCTGAGGCAGCATGGATTCACCAGAAGCAGGTCTTGTCAGACAAATATGATTGATTTCTTTGACTGGGTGACCAGGGAGTTGGACAAAGGGAGAGCTTTAGATGTGGTGTATTCAGATTTCAGTAAAGCCTTGTCAACATTCTGCACAGGTGACTTATAAACAAACTGAGAACCCTAGAGATGGGCTCTAAAGTTACTGATTGGGTTAGAAATTGATTGAGTGGAAGGTGACAAAGGGCATAGGTAAATGGAGCACATTCTGAGGAGGTGGTGGTTACCAGTGGTGTGCCGCAGGGATCTGTCCTTGGTCCAATTCTGTTGAACATCTTTGTTAGTGATATTGTGGAAAGACTGTCGAGTATGGTTTGCTTGTTTGTGGATGATACCAAAATCTGTAATAGAGTAGACACACAGGAAGGAGTCGATAACATAAGGAGGAGGGATCTAGCTAAGCTTGAAGAATGGTCTAGAATTTGGCAACTGAAATATAATGCTAAAAAATGCAGGGTCATGCATTTAGGCTGCAAAAATCCAAAGGAGCTGTACAGTGTAGGAAGTTAGGTACTTCCTTCCACAAAAGAAGAGCAGAACAAAGGCGTAATGTCTGACAGTCTTAAAGTAGCTAAACAGGTAGAAAAGGCAACTAAAAAAGCCAGAAGGTGCTTGGGTGTATAGGGAGAGGAATGGCCAGCAGAAAAAATAAGTTGATAATGTCTCAGTATAAGTCTCTGGTGTGACCTCATTTGGAGTATTATGTGCAGTTCTGGAGACCACACCTTCAAAAAGATATAGGTAGACTGGGGTCAGTGAAGAGGGTGGCTACTAAAATGATTAGAGGTCTTCATTATGAAGCATATGAGGACAGACAAAGATCTTAATATGTATACTTTAGAGGAAAGACGAGATAGGGGCGATATGATAGAGACCTTTAAATACCTCCATGGCATAAATGCACAAGAAGGTCTCTTTCAATTGAAAGCAAGCTCTGCTACAAGGGGACATAGGATGAGAGTGAAAGGGGATAGACTCAGGAGTAATATGTGGAAATATTTCTTTACGGAAAGAGTGGTAGATGCATGGAATAGTCTCCCAGTGGAGGTAGTAGAAACAAGGTCAGTATCTGAATTCAAAAAAGCATGGGACAAACACAGAGGATCTCTAAAGGTAAAAAGGGGAATATTGTAGTTGATATGGAAGGGCAGACTAGGTGGGCCATGTGGACTTTTTCTTCTGTCATGTTTCTACATTTCTATGTTTCTAAGATGATACACAGTTATTCAAAGTTGTTATAACACAAGAGGATTGTGAAAAATTGCAAGAGGATCTTGAGAAATTGGGACTCCAAATGGCAGATGAAATTTAATATGAAGTGCAAAGTAATGCATTTAGGGAAGAAAACAGAACACTACATTTGAAACTCTCTGCTCAGTGTGCAGCAGCATGTAAGGAAGGAAACAGAATGCTAGTAATCACATGGAACGAAATGGAGAATAAAACCAAAGATCTTATAATGCCTCTGTATCACTCCATGGTGTGACCGCACCTTGAATACTGTGTGCAGTTTTGGTCACTATATCTATAAAAGGATATAGTGGAATTAGAAAAGATACAGATCACAGTGACCGAAACAATAAAGGAGATGGAAGGACACTACTACGAGGAAAGGCCTAAAAGGTTAGGTCTCTTCAACTTGGAAAAGAGACGGCTGAAGGTAGATATGATAGAGGTCTATAAATTAGTGAATGGAGTAGAATGAGTAAACGTAGATCGGTTGCTTACTCCTTCAAAAAGTAGAAAGACTAGGGAACATGCAATGAAGCTACAATGTAGCACATTTAAGACTAACTGGAGAAAATAGATTTTCACTCAAGGCATAATCAAGCTCTGGAATTTGTTGCCAGAGGATGCTTTCGACCTTGTTGATCATTCTCTCCTTCTGGCTCGCCTTCTGGCTCGTCTCCACTGGTTTCACTCTTTTCTCTCTTCTCGGTCCTACTCCGTTCTTCCCTCTTCCTCTTTCTCCTCCCCCTCTGAGCCCATTCCTCTCCCCTGTGGTGTTCCCCAGGGTTCTGTCTTGGCCCCCCTCCTCTTTAACATCTTTCTCACCCCCCTCGCCTTGCTTGTTCAGCAGCATGGTATCTCTGCTTTCTACTACGCCGATGACTTACTACTTCTTCACCACACTTCTCCCCTTTCCCCCGATCTCTCCCCTCTTAATGCCTGCCTCACTGCTGTTGCCAGCTGGCTCACCACGCACTGTCTTCACCTAAATCTCACCAAAACCCTTGCCATCTGGTTCTCTTGCAATGACACCTCTCCTCAGATCGCCCCCTCTTTTTCTGGCTCTCCAATCCCACTGGTCACCTCCTTCCGCTACCTGGGTGTTTATTTCGATTCTCAGCTCTCTTTCCATGACCACATCGCTCATATATCAAAATCATCCTTCTTCTTCCTCCGCCAGATCCGTGCCATCAGGCCTTTTCTCACCGCCCAAGCTCTTACTATACTCCTCCTGTCCTTGGTTATGTCCCGTGTTGACTTTTGTAATTCCATTCTAACCGGTCTCCCTGCCATACAGCTTCACCGCCTCCAGCGCATCCAAAACACTGCTGCCCGCCTCATTTTCCACTCCTCTCCCCGTGATCACATCACACCCCTGCTCATTCACCTCCACTGGCTCCCTGTCAAGTCCCGTATCCATTTCAAGATCCTGACCATTCTTCACCATGTTCTTTATTCCCACTCCCCTCAGTACCTCGCTGACCTCGTTCATTTTCATTCCTCAGCTCGCTCCCTACGGTCTATACACCTCAACCGCCTTCATCTTCCTTCTCCTGCTCACGCTCGCCTACAGTCCACCCGTTCCTCTGCTTTCTTTTTCCTTGGCCCTGCACTATGGAACTCTCTCCCCACTTCCATCCGGCTTGAACAGTCATTTACCACCTTCAGAACCAAACTCAAAACCCATCTCTTTGCCCTTGCCTTTGACCTCCCTGACCCTTCTGTGTAGCCCACTCCCCCTCTCTTCCCTCTTCTCCTCTCCCCCTGCCTGTCTCGTTGACTGATTCTGTTGATTTGCTTTCCTATTTTTATTGTAACTTCCTTTCCTTTTTCACAAATATGATTTCTTTATGTTATTGTATCATGTGAACCGCTCTGATGTTTAACGAAGGGCGGTATAGTAAGCTCAATAAACATAAACAAACATAAACATAAAAGCTGTTAGTGTAGCTGGGTTTAAAAGAGGTTTGGGCAAGTTCTTGGAGGAAAAGTCCATATACCATTAGTAAAGTAGACTGGGAAATCCACTGCTTATCTCTGGGATATGCAGTATGGAATCTGTCTACCTTCTGGAAACTTGAGAGGTACTTGTGAACTGGATTGACCACTTTTGGAAACAGGATACCGAGCTTGATAAAGCCTTGGTCTGACACATTATGGCATATTTTGTTCTTATTCCGTTTGTGTCGCTGTCAGGACTTACTGTTTGGCTATCACTGCCGTTGGTCTTTGCTGCCCTCCCAGAAGCTGCCAACATAAACAACTGCTTAGTCTGCCTAATATTTAAGCCAGTCTTGGGACGGGCTTATATGATTATGACATCACAGGAAAGGGAGGAAGCTATTTCAAACAGCATTTAATGGCACAAGAGAGAGAGGTAGGAGGAATTTAACAGCTATAAATGTGACACTGCAGAAACGTCATGGAGCTAAGGTGCCCTATGACAGCTTAAGGAAGAAGCAACGCTTACCAAATAGTTAAGGTCACTGATGTTGACATTGTGCCCAGTCTGCCTTAGCAAGGTGAGATCATGCGACACAACCACATGCCCATCTTTCGTCAGGTGACAATCCAATTCCAACAGGTCTGTGTGATGCGCAATCGCACTAGGAAACAGGTGGAAAAGTAGTGAGAAAAAGTCCCTGTTCGAGTCCTATCGAGGGGCTGTGATAGCGTCTAATCTGTGGTTTATTTATTTTACTGTTTTACTATACTGCTTTATCTGGGAATCAAAGCACTTTACATATAACTAAAACATTAATCTGTGTTACATAGAACAGCAGAAAACAGAGTGATTATATTTAGTAACGTCAACAGATCATAAGTAACATTTGGAACAAGTTTGGATTGCTTGAAGTTTAGGTTTGGTAAAGATCAATTCATATCAGCCACTCTGGCTGTTTGGAGGCTTTGACTGTGCAGGACAAATCTGGCTTTGTTGTGGGGGAAGTGGATGGGAAGAGATAGGAGGAATAGGTACTTCTAGTAGAGTGAAATTTACTGGGGGTCTAGGTCTTGGAGGTATTAGTGTCATGTGGAGCACGATTCAGAAAGGGGCATATCTGCCATCTGGACAGCCCTGAGCAGGACGGGCCCATTAGGACCTGATTCTGTAACGTGGGAGCAAAACATTCCCGCAACATACAGAAACAGGCCCAAGGATGGCCTAGCGTGCCCCAGTATGGCCAGCAGGACATCCACCCCACCAGCCTGTAGTGCTCTAGCTCATACTCTGCCACCTGACCCCCAGAGGGGGCTGCCAGAGCATGAATCGGGCAGTGGGACACAGTTCCAGTGGCCTGCTGCTCCGGTGGTGGGCCGCCATGCTCCTGTGGGGGGCTGCCAGGCAGGATCGGGGGCAGGTGGCCGGTCTGCCCTTATTCCATCTCTGAGGTGGAATAACCAGGCCGTCCCCCTTGGTGACCCTAGGACATACAGGGCCATCAATGGAATCAGCCCTGTACGTCCAAGGGTTGGGGGTTGGGGGTTGGGCCCACCCACCGCCCACCCACCGCCCACCCACCGCCCACCCGGGTTGAGCCCACCCACCGCCCCTCTCAATCACACTCATGTCCCCCACTGCACATACAGCGTCTCTATGCATGTAGCAGGGGTGTCAGGCAGAATACCGCCAGGGCAGATAGCGGGGCTGCACATCCTCGTGGGACATGCTGCCCCACTATTAACCTTCTAGAATCAGGCCCTTAGTGTCCAGTGCTTAGTTTTTGAAATGTTCTTTGAACAGAACTGTCTTGAGTTCCTTCCAGAAGGATGTTAGGCCATGTATTTCCTTGAGGTTGCTAGAGAGGGCATTCCAGAAGGCAGGTACATTCAAGGAAAAGGCTCTATTGCGTGTTGCTTGATTTGTCTGTGTTATTTCTGTTAGCAGGGCAAGTAAGTTTTTTGGTTCCCTATACGTTTGTTTCTGCTGGTTGTTGATGGTATTTGAATGAGGAACTTTAGGTATGATGATGATTGATCATGTAAGGTCTTGAAGATGTTCATTATTGATTATATTTATTTTGGCTGGGTAAGGGGAGCCAGTGTAGATTTTTTTAGTATTGGTGTAATGTGATCATTCCTCATTGCTCCTATCATGGTACATGCTGCAGTGTGTTGGGCCATTCGTAGCTGATATAGGGCATGTTTGGGGAGTCCTTGGAATATGCTGTTACTGAAGTCTAAAAGTGGAAAGGTTAGGGCCTGAAATACTGATCAGAAGTCATGCTCTGCTAGTAGAGGCCGAAGGTTATGGAGGATTCTTATTTTATGGTAAATGGCTCTTGCGGTCCCTGCTAGTGTGAGGGGTGAAGTCAAGTTGTTGGTCAATTATTATGTCCAGGTATCTCACCTTGTGCTTGATTTCTAGTTTCACATTGTATACTTTAAGGGGTATGTTTACTAAATGGTGCGGCACCTGTGCAGTATGTGTGCCGAGGCCCCATTGAACAACACGGGACCTCGGCACACATACCGCACGGTCACTGCTAGCACTGCTTAGTAAACCCCAGTGTAAGTGTTTTGGGGGAGGAGAATGCTTTGTTTCTAGAGATATGTAGTATCTCTGGTTTGTTTTGGTTTTTTTGTAGTTAATCTGAAGCCCATGATCTCATTGAATCATGCTGTTATTTTGCTTAGGTCTGGAGTGGAGATGTCATAAGATGCAAACCCAATAATATCATTGGCATAGATTCTATATTGAGCTTCATGTTTATGGAATATGGCGCATATGGGCTGCATGAATACGTTGAAGAATAGTGATGACAATGTGGAGTCTTGTGGAACACCTTTACGTTGTCTGTATGGTTCTGATCTGTGTGTACTTGTTGATGGCTTTCAGATAAATATGATGGAATCCAGCTAAGTGGGGTTCCGCCAATTCCAGTGGTCTGTAATCTTGACAGCAGGAACTTATGTGAAGTGGAATTGAATGCCACGGCTATGTCTAGGAAGATTAGTATGTACAGTATACCTGATTAAGCTTTTCTATGCCTCTATCGAATCCAATAGTGATGTGAGGAGCATTTCCACTCTGTGGTGTGGCCTAAAGCCATATTGGTCTTGATCCAGAGGAGCATGTCTGTCAATATGGTCTTGAAGTTGTTGGTGTACTATACTTGCAATGATTTTTGAAATGAAGGGCAGGCTTTGAGATGAAGATCTGGCTCCTTTATCTGCAGTGGGGGTTTTTAGAATAGGGTGGATGGAGGCCATTTTCAACTCTTTAGGTAGGTAACCTCGCTCGAGGGAGAGTTGCACTATTTTACAGATGATTGGAGATAGCCAGATCTTACTGTCTTGATCCATGTGACCAGGCATGGGTCTAGAGGTGAGATAGTGGTGTTAAGACTGTTGATTATTTGCTCTATGTTCTTCTCAGAGTTGGAGTTAAATGTAATCCATTGTATGTTGGAGTTACTGTCCTGTGGTATTTGTATAATGTTGTCTGTGGTTCCAGTCTTGCTTTGGAAAAAGTCTGCAAGTGTTTGTGAGTGTGGAATGTTGTCAGTTTTATCTTGATTGGGGACTATGGTTAGAGATCGGACAATGCCAAATAATTTTCTTGGGCAGTTAAGCAAGCTCATTATGATTTTTGTGTGATAATTATTTTTTGCAGTGTTGACCATGGTACAGTATTCTTTTAGTTTCTGCATGAAGTTACTTTGGAATTCAGGCTGTTTAGAGGTTCTCCATTTTCGCTCAGTTTTTCTCAGCTCTCTTTTTAAATTTCTTGGTTCTCTTGTGTATCAGGTTGTGGTTTTATTTGTATCTCAGTATGAAGCTTGTTGGTGGAGCAGCTGCTGCATTGCTTATGGTCTGATTCCAGTTATTGATCAATATTGTCCATGTTGGTTGTGTTTGGCTGGATTTAGGGATAATTTTTGTTAGGAATGATTCTTTGTTGAATTTCTGAAATCTGCATTTTGTGGTGTGGATAGCATTTTCACTGTTGGTGTTATGGCATGGGGGGTGTGAATCTGATCATGGTGTGGTCTGACCATGGTACCTGGCAGATTTGCGGTGTGGAGATATTTGTATCTGTAAGAATGTTCTTGGGTGCAAAGATGGGGGTCCAGTCAGAAGCGGCCCAAGGGTGATGTGGGGCCATGTGTGGAAACTTAATGCGGGGGCTCATTTGCATAGCCACTGGACCTCATTTGCATAAATTTAGTTTATTTTATTCTAAAACGTATACGTTGCCCATGTAAAATTTTAGATGGCTTTCAAAGGAGCCCTTCACAAGCCTCTTTTTTGTCCTGCAATGATTTAGGGGCATGTTTACTAAATATTAATGTGCATTACGTGCCACTGCGCCAAAAGAAATAACTGAGTGTTGCTGCACTTAGGGTACATTAACATTTGTGAATGCGCATTCACTTTTAGTAGACGTGCCTCTTAACGACATGGGCAGTGAGGATAAAGAGACTACCAGATTTCTACATTACTATACTCCAGTGTCAACTGCCAGGCACATTAGGAAGTACTATACACCCTGCTCATTTAGAACCCATAGCAAACCCGCCGTATCATGACAGCACTACCAGGACTCACAAAGCACCAAACCCTATCTATCAAAAGGCAACACTGCAAATATTAAACCAATACATCTCAGAGAATACCAATGCATCTCCTACTGGGGAAAGAGAACAAATAGGACTGTGCCACATAGAAACTACATGAACAGAATACTGTAGCTCGGTTACACGTGCAAAACATAGTCTGTCACTAAACATAGAACTAGGGATCACAATTTAGAAATATGAAGACAATAATTAAACTTGGAACCCCAAAAGCCAAATTTGGAATGTACAACAACACTGGAGAAATGGAACTATAAATTAATTTCCTCTTGTACTAAACAAAATGCAAAACATTAGCGATGCACATTTCCCAGAGCTGACATATTCCTGTTAATAAATTCAAAATAAAATATTTCTTTCTACCTTTTGTTGTTTAAGCATTTTAATTTTTGGTTGCAATTGCCCCAGTCACTTTCTTCTGCTCTCTTCATGTCTTCTGCTAACTCTTGTCTGCTGTCCATTTGTTCTTTTTTCTCTCTTCTAGTTTTTTCCATTCTCTCTACATCTGCCTCTAACATACTGATCTTTCCCCTTTTGCTCTTTCCTCTATTTCTTTCTTTATTCCTTTTTCATCCACTCAAATTTCACCCTCCATCCTCAATCCCCACTTACTCTCCCAATACTCAGCCAATCATAGATTTTTCTTCCCCTCCCACACAAAATATATATCCCCTTCTCCATCCTCACTCCCCCGGCTTTTTTTTCTCCCGCCAATCCCAGTCCCACCCCCTTCTGGCCCTCCACCAGCATCCGCTCCCTTCCAGTTCCAGCCCCTCCCAGCATCGACTCCCTTCCAGTCCCATTCACCCACCCCCACGCATCAGCCCATTTCCAGTCCTAGCCCCCATGTCTCCTCCTGTCCCTCCCAGCATCTGCTCCCTTCCAGTTCCAGTCCCCCATCCATCAGCATCAGCCCATTTCCAGTCCTAACTCTCCAGTATCAGTTTCTCTTCCAGTTCCAGTCCTAAGCCCCCAGTATCAGTCCTCCTCCAATCCCTCCCAGCATCCACTCCCTCCCAGTCTCCCATTCCCAAACATCAGCCCATTTCCAGTCCTGCCCCCCCCGGTTCCCCTTCTAACCTTTAGCCCCCCCCCCATTCCATTCTAGCCTTCCGTTCTCATTCTAGCCCCCAGTCCCCCCTTTTCCATTCCCATTCTAGTCCCCAGGCCCACCTCCCCAGCCACACACCAAAAGGGGCCCCGCACCTGATCAGCTTCAGAATTAGCCAAGGAGGCCCGAAGCCCTGGCTAACCTCCGAACAGCCATGGGAGTAAAGAATAGCATTTGCCTTCCCTCCTGTGGCTGTGATAAAAAGTAACCTGCTGGCGCACTGAGTGCCGGGAGGTTAAATGGGGCACGCTTCCAGCACTCAGTGCACTGGCGGGTTCCTTTTTATCAAAGCAGCAGGAGAGAAGGCAAAAGCCACTCTTTGCTCCCCCGGCTGTTCAGAGGTCAGCTGTGGCTTCAGGCCTCCCCAACTGTCTCTGCAGCCAGTCAGGTGCGAGGCCATGAGCAGCCAACATTCCTGCACAATGGATAGGCCGGTCATAGGTCCAGTATGTTTCCTCTCTCATGTGTTGGACTATTCAATATTTGTCGGACGTCTAGAGCATTCATAGCTTCTAGGAAGGAGTTTCTAGAGAGTGTATTTAGTCTGAAGTCACCTAGTAATATTAGGGGTTTGTTTTGTGTGGAGGTTTTGCATGCAATTTCTAGTATTGTGGCAAAGTCGTTGATATTGGGCGATGGGGCTCTGTATAATAGGCATATCAAGAGGAGGTTGTTTGTTACTGAAAGAACAACTTTGTCTGAAAATGTAGATGTGGTTTGGAATTTTAGTTTAGATTTAGCAAGTATTAGAACTCCTCCTCCTCTTTTGTTCACTCTCGGGCATCTCAGAATTGTGTAGTTGTCCGTACTTAGTTGGTTGAGTAGCGCAGTGCCTGTTGTTGATAGCCAGGTTTCAGTTATGCATAGTAAATCTGGTTTGTCACTATTGAGGATGTCTATGAAGATTGGAATTTTGTTGAGAACTGAGTGTGCGTTGATAAGGATGCATTTCAGATATTGCTTGCATTGTGAATAGTTCTTGCGTTACTAGGAGCATGATGTAAGAGATGTATTTGTATAAGTCCGTGGGTGTATCTGAACCAAGTGTGTGTTGTTGAGTTTTTGATGTTGAGTTCTGTCAAGAATTGGTTTGTATTGGGTATTGGTTGTTAGGGCTGCTGTGTATTTGGCCAGCAGTATGATTCCTATTAGAATTGTTTTATGATTGGTAGCTGAACGTGATTGCACTGAGATATTTTGTTTCACTGATGATGCTGCTGGGCTCTGTTGAGAGGTACAGTATGAGCAGATTATGTAACACAAGCACCAGTCTCATCTAAAGTCCTGTAGAATGCCCGCGTTTGCTTATTTTGTTGCCTTAGGTTTGCAGCTCATGATGGGTTAGGCTGGTTATTGTTGGCTGCTACGTATGTATGATTGGGGGCCACTCTAAGGGCCACACCTAAGGGCCCTTTGACATGGCCCTTAGGTGAGGGCCCACTAGTGAGTGGACTTATATAGGGGGCGTCGACGAGCAAGGATACCCACTTCCAGAGGCGGAGGCGGTGCTTACTGGCAGCTTCATTTCAGTGAGTACTTTCCCTGTGTTGGCCTTTTGGGATTTCCAATGAACACTACCTGCAATAATCTGCTGTAGAGTTATGAGTAAAAAATACCACATCATCCTTCAGAGGTCAACATACAAATAGGTATCCTGTTGTTCCTTTTGAGATCCTTCCAACATTCAAGACCTTCCTTGTCATTTTCCTGGAGGTGCTCATCCCAGACTTAAAACATCTATTAGAAATAACAGGGATAGAGTCCCTAATCTCATCAACCTCACAGACAGCACAGACTCACTCACTTTGTGAAGGCTTCCATGGTGTTTTCTATCCTCTCCCCAGCTCCTGTAACACAGATAAATAAGCCATCAATAGTCTCCCAAAGTCATCATTGTCTTCTGCAGCCCCTCAGATCATTCAGGAGGTAATTTTATAGCAGGGTGCCTATATGAAATGTACAAAAAGGTACTTATGTGTCTTCATAGACTAGGTTTGTATAACGAGCCCCAGTAGCATATAAAATTCTCGCTCACAAATCCTCACGTGCTTTGAAGAAATAAAGTATGCATGTACTTCAAGCATATGCATGTGTATTTTATAAAATACGAGTATACACAAATTGCAACTCCATCTCAGCTCCAGTCAAACTATGTTCCAGGAATGCCTATGAGCAGATTGCATAAAAACAGGTTTAATCTCCTACTTTTCACCCATGTATTTCTACGTGCAATTTTATAAGAGCCATTTTCCACTTGCAAAATATGCTTTACATGGAAAATTCTTAATAAAAATGACCTTCTCAGTGTCTTCCCATTTTCTGTTGGCAAACAGGATTGAGTCAGGCATGCAAGTGAGTGAGGTTATCTGGTGGTACCAGGATGGAACTGCATGGCCCTTCTGCACGCAGCAGGCTCCTCAGTTTTGTTTGTTCTGCTCTGCTGAATGGATGCAAAACAAAGCTCTCTCATGTTACTCTCTTGCAGAATTGTTAAATAGTTTTTTCCCCCAATTCTGTGTTTCATTTAAATATATACTTTACTGTTTTCTTTTATTATTTAAAAAAAGTCACAAAACTTGGGTTTCCAACCTTTCCTGAAATTTAACAGAGATCCAGAACTTTGACACTCGTTTTAAGTGTCTTCTCTGCCTGGGTCCAGACCAAGTTCCAAAGGACATTGTAACCATGTGTCCCCCAGAACACAAATGGATTGTTTGAATAATCTCTGAGAAAATTTTGAGGCCAAGAAGAAACTATTTCTCTGGAAGTCCTCCAAAGGTGCACCTCTGCACATAATATAGTTAGTTCTGTGCAATCGAGTTGAGAATCTTCTAGGGTACGTCTAAGGGTTCAGCTGCCAAAACTCCTGTAGATTTCCAAGCTTACTGTTCAGCTGCTTTTACAAGCCTCAGGGATACATCAACTCCTTCAAAAGCACTGGAAAAGTGTGAATGTAGCATCTCTGCCAACCAAAAGGAAGCAGTTGGACTCTTTCAGTGCTAGAACCTCAGCTCTCTCCCACTAGACTAGAGGCAAACCTTCCACATAGGGCTAGAGATTCCTTCAGCACAGATCCTCAACCCTCTGCATAATGTCAATACAAGCCTGTGTGGCCTACTGGCAACAGTTGTTCCCATCGTTTCTTAGTTATTATAGCTGATAGCGGTGGTGTTCCAAGCATCCCCCTTTGCAGCTGGCACTCTCTCCCTCATGATTCACAAGCCTTCGGCCAGGAGAGAACAGCTGCTGGGCCTGGAGTGGGGGGCAATGTGGCAAGCCATCCATGGTTTTAAGTTAAGCTTTCTGTGCTGGCTCCGCCATGTGGGTCTGGTGGGAGTGCACCCGCCTCCCCCCCCCCTCCCGGCCAGCACTTAGGGTGGATCCCACCATTGGTATGTCATTGGCTGATAAGTTACTGCAACTTCTAGAATATTCTCAGTCTTTCATGTAGAAGTTATTTCATGACTTTCTTGAGAAAGTCAAGAACTTGCCTGATACCACCTATCAACCTACCACAGTGAAACCTTCTCATTCCTAGCATAGAAGGGACACTAGGTCACCAGAGCAAGTTCAAGTTTCAATTATATTTGATAGTCTGCCTATCAAATTAGTACCTAAGTGGCTTACTGTTCATAAAAACAAATCTGATAAAATTCAAGTAAAATACATTAAAAAAATAATTATATAGACTTAGCAGTAAAGAAAAGATTTGGTACAGTTAAAGAAAAACAAATGAGAGTTAGAGTCTTGAGTTACTCTCAGACTGTTGTAAATCCTCCTGTTCCAGCCAGCCACAGGTAGCAGACAGCCCAGAATGAATTAAATGGGGAAAGCAAGAGAAGTAATACATTTTAAGGGCTGTTTTGAATATAGGAGGATTCTGAGGAAGAGCCTGCTCATTTTCTCCCTCCTCCTTCCTTGGAATCTGTTGCTTCTCATGGGGATGACCTTTTGGATTCCTTCAATTCACAACCACCTTCTCCTGATAAATGTGGGAGGAGTGGCCTAGTGGTTGGGGCAAGTTACCTCAGGCCAGAAGGTCAGGGGTTCAAATCTCACTAGAGGACAGCCACCTTGGGCTGGAAGGACTGGGGTTTCTAGTTCCACAGGTGCTCCTTGTGGTCTTGGACAAGCCACTTAACCCTCCATTGCCCATGCTCCCTGTAAGTATTAGTGTATGTGTCTCATATCCCCTTGTGTTACATGTATCTCCCCAATTGTGTTGTGACCACTTTGATTGAAGGATAAGGTGGTATACAAAACTGTCTAAATAAATAAAATGCAGAGGAGGGTTCCACTGAAATTCCTTCTGATTGTTCTCTTCCATCAGCAAAAAATGAACCTCCTGATGAGGTTCTCTCTTATCCAAGATTTGTTTGAAAGATGGCTAAGGAAGTTCCTGTTTCATTTCACCAGGATGTGAAACCAAGAGCTGATGTCTTTGGCCTTCTCAAAGACACAGAAGCTCTCAAAATTACTGTGGCTGTTTCTATGCATGGGCTTCTCAAGGACAAGCTCTATCATATGTGGCAGAATCCAGTTATGGTTCAGCCTACTTCTAAGAAACTAAAATCCAGACAGCTACAGGTTTCAACAAATTCCAGCTATCACTCATCAGTTGTGGTGGTGGTGGAAGTGGCCATGAGGAAAGCCAAAAGAATGTAGACATTATTCTAATACTCCTTGGAAAGACCCCTGTATGATAGATCCTTTGGGGTAGAAAATGTTCCAAAGAGCCATGCTCGCTGCATGTGTAGCTACCCATCAGCTATACATGGTCCAATATAAGCATACTATGTTATGGAAAGTTCAAATGACTTCACCCACTCTTTCTTCTCAAGCTCAGACATAATTGGATACCTTACTTACAAAGGCTGAGAGGGCCATTACTCATCGTTTATGACATCTTTGAGATCTTTGTCAGAATCTTTGCCTCTGTGATTGCAGCCCAACATCTGGTGTGGTTAAAAGCCTCTGGCTTGCAGGAGGATATTATTTCTAAGTTGTCTGATGCCCCTTATACTGGAGATTCTCCTTTTGGAGAGTAAGTAAAAGAAGACATGGATATGATTAAGGATAATTTGCTCTATGCTTCAGCATCTCTCAACCATTGCACCCTCGTCATTTAGCTCTTTGGCTAGACATACTTCCTTCAATCAACATTGTTGAGGCTTCTATTATCGTAAGAGGTTTTACTACCAAAAACAACCTCAGCAGGCTGTTTTGCAGAAGCCCTGACAAAGGGAAAGAACTCAACCTCCAGAATATTCAATTTTCCCTTCCTGTAAGAGATTGGGTTCAGTACTTTCTTCCTTTCTAGACCCTCAGCATAACTGAAAATGGCTACCACCTCAGTTTCACCAGCTTGCCTCCAGACCATCCTTTAATCTGGACCCATCTTTCCTCCTCTAATTTTGATCTCCTAAAAGAGGAAGTCTCTCTTCTGCGTCATTGCAAAGACACTGAACCCATCATGCCACAAGAAAGGAATAAAAGTTTCTATTTTTCATGTCTTCTTATTACAAAGAAGAGAGAGGATTTGTGCCCCATCCTGGATCTTAGATATCTCAACAAGTTTCTTTTCAAGGAGAAATTCAAAATGACCACTCTTTCTTCCATTCTTCCTCTTCTCAATAAGGGAGACTGCTTGTATGCCCTGGATCTCAAAGATGCATATACACGCATCCCAATTCATCCACACTATAAGAAGTACCTCAGGATGCATTTCAATCCAACCATTACCAATGCAAGGTTCTACCTTTTGGCCTGATGTTGGCTCCCAGAGTATTGAAAAGTGCCTTGTGGTAGCTGCTGCTCATCTTCGCTAACAAGGACATCTGGTAATTTCCTATCTCGATGGCGGGTTTCTAGAAGCACAGGTTTCAGCTCTTGTACATAAGTACTGTTATGCTTCTCTAGTCTCGGGATTAAACATCCCATTTATAGGTGTAGTATTGGACACTCTTCAAGCCAAGACTTTCTTACTAGAGGACAGAATCCAGACACTTAATGTGAATGTTTGTATTATACAGTCAGCTACTAAGGCAATAGCCAGATAATACCTGAAGATGTTGGGAGACATGGTGGTTATAGTTCGTGAAGTCCCTCCTCCCCAAGTGGAATCAATATTCCTAACCATTTTTTGACAGTTCTTTACCTGCCTCCTGGACGGCAAATTATGTTACAGTGGACAACTCATAAACCCAATTTTTTGATACGCACCTGCTTTGCATTGCGGCAGCACCAATATGTCCTAACCATAGACACTTCAAAAATAGCCTGAGGAACTCATCTAGACAATCATCATTCCCCAGGGAGGTGGGCCAGATAAGTGACAAGCCTTCACATCAACTATTTAGAGCTCAGAGTGATTTACTATGCTCTGCAAGTGTTCCTTCATCTTCTACAGGGTTATTCAGTCCTTATCAGGCCCCCAAACATCATTATAACACACCCCTCCCATAAAAATGCAAAACGATATCATACTTTTAAATACTAAACTTTACTTCGTACGTATGTGTATGCCCTACAGGTAAAACGAATGTGGCGATGGTTTACTGAGTTTGTGTGGCTGTTGTTTTGTTTTCATTGCTATTGCTCGTTGCTGCCCCAGGCAACTGCTTAGTCTTGCCTAATGGTTCTACTGGCCCTGGCCCTGATTCAGACAGACAACCAGATAACAATGTTTTATATAAATCAAGAAAGGAGATGCAGGCTCTCTTTGCTTTTGCTATGTCCCAGAACTCAACAACCAATTAGGCAACAGGCTCAACAGAATTCTTCAACCTTATGAGTGGTCCTTAGATGTATCCCTCCAAACTCGCTCTTCCAGAAGAGGGAATGCCTCAAATTGATCTTTTCACCAGCAAAGAAAATGCAAAACTTCCTCTTTATTATGTCATGCTCTCAAACCTCAACCAGCTAGCACCAGATGCCCTGGACCTGGCCACTCCTGTATGTATATTCACCAATTCTTCTCATACTGAGAGTCCTGAACCAGTTCCAACAGAGCCAAGCTGCCATGATCCTCAAAATACCATATTAGCCTTGACAAAACTGGTTTCCTCTTCTCCAAAACTAGCAGAGCTGCCTCACTTTCCAATGCTAATAACCCAACATCAGAGTCTTCTTCATCCAAATTTGGTCTTTAGCCCTCAAAATGTGCAAATTGAGCAGCAGTTAGTATCTGCCCTTGGCTTAACAGAGCCTATACAAACATATTCCCATCTCTGCTAGAAAACCATCTACTAGACACATTTATACTTTCAAGTGGTAAACATTTTCCATCTGGTGCTTCTCAAAAGACACAATCCAGTCACACATCCACCCACTACTATATTTCAATATCTTTACCACATATACCATCTAGGCCTTCAGACATCCTCCATTAGAGTTCATTTTGGTGCTCTGGCTGCTTATATGCTCCAGTGGATAACCCGTCAGCATCCCAGTGAAGGATAATGTTCATTTCATGACAAGTCATCTTCATGTTAGACCTCCACTGCAGAAAATTCCTGTTCCTTGGGATCTTAATTAAGTGCCTTCTTCACTTATGAAGGCACCCTTTAAATTTGGCTATGTTAAAATTCCTTAGCTGGCACGCTTCCTAGTAGCTATTACCTCAGCTAGAAAAGTCAGTGAACATTAGGCACTGGTGATTTTATCATCATAAGGTGGTTCATCAAATACAACTGAAGTTCTTGCCTAAGATGAGCAACTTATTCTTGCCAAATCCAAAGCCTTTATTCATTTCTCATCCTTCTTGACCTTTCTGCTGCCTTTGACACTGTTGATCACCACCTTGTCCTTGATACCCTGTCCTCACTTGGATTTAGAGGCTGTGTTCTGGTTTTCTTCTTCTCTCTCCCATCACACTTTTAGTGTATGTTCTGGTGGGTCCTCTTCTACTGCCATCCCCTTTTCAGTTAGTGTACCTCATGGCTCTGTCTTAGGACATCTCCTTTTCCTCTCTCTACACAGTTTCTTGGTGCACTTATTTTCTCCCATGTTTTTCAGTACCATCTTTATGCGATGACTCGCGGATCTACTTTTCTGTGCCTGAAATCTCTCTAAGGAATGCAGTCCTGGATCTCTGCCTGCTTACCCGACATTGCTGCCTGGATGTTTCACCACAATCTAAAACGGAACATGACCAAAACTGAGCTCCTTATCTTTTCCCCTAAACCCATCTCCCCCCTTCCTCCCTTCTCCATATCTGTGGATAACCCTACACTCCTCCCTGTTGCCGCAGCTCACAACCTTGGGGTCTTTACTCTCTCTCTGCACACATCCAACAGATAGCTAAAACCTGTCGCTTCTTTCTCTATAACATTGGCAACATTCATCCCTTCCTTTCTACACACACTACTAAGACACTTATCCACTCTTTAGTCACCTCCCATCTAGACCACTGCAACCATCCTTCTTGCTGGTCTTCCTCTGAATCATCTCTCTCCCCTTCAATCTGTTCAAAACTCAGTCGCACGGCTAATCTTCTGCCAGCCTCGATATGCTCATACAACCGCTCTTCTCAAGTCGCTTCGTTGTCTCCCTATTTATTTCCATATCCAGTTCAAACTTCTACTAACTTATAATGCACTCATTCTGCTGCTCCTCACTACCTTTCCTTTCTTATCTCCCCCTACACTCCTCCTCAGGAACTGCACTCTTCTGGCAGATCACTTCTATCTGTGCCCTTCTCTTCTACTGCCCACCTCCAGACTTTGATCCTTCCACCTTGCTCTCCTTATGGCTGGAGCAAACTACCCGAGTTTGTGCATCAGGCCCCATCTCTGACCCTTTTCAAATCCAGGCTGAAACCTCGTCTCTTAGAGACCACTTTTAGATCCTGATCCACTTAGTCTACTATGTGTTTCCTTACCATTCCGCTAGATATATCCTTGTCCTCAGCTGTTGTGTTGTCTGTCTTGACTAGATTGTAAGCGCTGATGAGCTGGGACCATCTTTTATATGTGTCTGTACAGTGCTGCATATGCCTTGTAGAGCTATACAAATGATCTGTAGTAGGAGTAGTAATGATCACTATTTCACATAAATGAAGAAATCATTCTTTTGTCCAAAACCCCATTCAAATCTACTCAAGAAAGCCCTTCACCTTAGACTGTAAACAGGCTCTCACCTACTACCCTAAAGGAGTCTATTTTTTAGGAAGTCCATGCAGCTTTTTGTCTCCTTAGATCCCAACAAACTTTGCTTGCTAGTTGCAAAAACAACTTTAGTGATTTGGTTGGCATCCTGCATCCACTTCTGTTATGAACAAGTAAATACTCCTCTCAGCTCCAAAGCAAAGTCTCATCAGATCAGGGTAACTGTGGTGCTCCTAAAGTCTGCCTTGCTAGATACAATACCATCTGCAAAGCAGCTACATAGCCCTCTCTTAATACTTTTACTGCATACTACTGTTTAGACCAAGATTCAGTCAAGCTGTGCTGGCCAATCTGTCTGCCCAAACAAGCAACTCTCAGTGTTTTACTGCAGGCTGCGCTAAAGTCTGAGACATTTCTAAGTTTGGGAATCACCACTTGTATGCCTGATTGAATCTTGCTTGTAGACAAAAAAAAACAAAACACAAAAAACAGTATTACTCACCTGTAACAGATATTTTCTGTAGCCAGAAGGATTGATAAAGCACACAATCACACCTGCCTCCTTGAGAGTTGCTTCTGTGCTTGAGCTTTGATATAAACAGGAGATCGCTGCCTGCGGGAAGGGCCATACGTGTTCAAAACTTTACCTTAAAGTTCTGAGCTACAGGAGAGGAGTTCCATCCTGGTGCCATCGTGTGTTGCAGGTGAATTACATTGTTTTATCAATAGCATTTCAAAGCTGTCAGTGGCTCCTCCCAGTTAAGGAGCCCCAAACAGCTGCCAGCATTTCACCACCACCACCACCTTAAGGCAACATCTCTCAAGCGAATCTGGCTTTAAAGCATAGTTACTCACCTGTAACAGATGTTCTTCAGGGACAGCAGGAATCAATCCTCACATAGGAGTGATGTCGGAGCTGACGGAGCCAGCATGGAAGCATCTCCCTAGCTTTCCAAGAAAGCCTTTGAGAGATGCACCCCGCATAGGGTTGCCAACTGGCTCCAGATGCGCCCGACAGGCTTGATCCAGTCCTGGGTTTACTCCATTGCATGCAGGGACATGTAGTTCTGATTTCTCCATTGCACTCCATAAGAAAAGCCAGACTACAAGTCCCTGCATGCAATGGGGTAAACACAGGACTGGATCAAGCCTCTCGGGCGCATCTGGAGCCAGTTGGCAACCCTAACCCCGCATGCGTGGTCCCCTTCCTACCCAAGAGTGCCATCTTGCCTCCGTCAAATGACATAGCTAAGATGGCAAAGGAAAAAATATAATATAGCAAGGAAGCAACTCCAAGGGGTGGGTTGTGAGGACTGATTCCTGCTAGCGGCCCAGAGGATTTCCATCACAGGGACCTAACACAAATTTGCCACAGAGGTAGCCATGGCCCTGATGCAGTGTGCTGTGACCCTCTGGCCCAGAGAAATCCCCACCTGCTCATAAGCAAGGATAATGCAGTCTGCCACCCAAGTGGACAGAGTTGGCTTAGTCACTGGGTGTCTTAGATGGCTGGGGTCATAGGATATGAAAAGCTGAGGTGCTTTGTAGTGGCCCCGAGTCCACTGTAAATAAAAGGACAGGGTCCTTCTACAATCCAGAGTATGGAGAACGGTCTCCACCTTGCTGGCATGAGGCCTTGGGAAGAAGGTGGGGAGCACCACTTCCTGATTGAGATGGAATGGGGACACCACCTTCGGCAGAAACTTGGGGTGTGTGCAGAGCACCACCCTATTCTTGTAGAACCTCATGTAGGGGGGCTCTGCCATCAGAGTCTGGAGCTCACTGACTCTGCGAGCTGATGCAAGTGCTACAAGGAATACGACCTTCCAGGTGAGATATCACAGGTGGAAGGTAGCCAGAGGCTCAAATGGAGGCTTAGTGAGCTGTGAGAGCACCACATTTAGATCCCACTCCACCGCTGGAGGGCGGACGGAGGGTTTGGATAACATGAGGCCCCACAGGAATCAGGACACAAGGGGCTGCACCGAGAGGGACTTTCCCACAACAGGATTGTGATGCTTTGTGATGGCGCTCATGCGTACTCTGACCGAATTGGACTTTAATCCCACCTGTAACAGGCGGAGCAGGCACTGAAGTACTACTTGTACTGAGCAGGAGAATGGGTTTGCCTGTCTGCACACAACACCGAGAAACAGCGCCACTTGAAGTCATATGCTCTTCTTGTGGAGGACATGAGGCCAGAAGGACCTCCTCCACATCCCGTGGGAGGTTGAAGGGAGCTAACTCTACCTTTTCAGCAGCCAAGCTGTGAGTGACAGGGACCCCAGGTTAGGGTGTAGGAGAGCCCTGCTTCTGTGAGAGAGTAGCCCTGGGGCTCAGCCCAGAGGAATCAGCAATGCAGCCAATAGGTAGAGGAGCAGTGTGAACCAGGGCTGCCTGGGCCACTGAGGAGCTATCAGCATTAGTGTTGCTCTGTCACGCTGGACCTTGAATAGGGTCTTGTGGACCAGCAGTGTCAGTAGGAAGGTGTACATGAGGCCTTCTGTCCACAGGATGAGAAACGCATCCACTGCCACCCGGGAAGATTATGGCTGGCGAGAGCAGAATGAGGGCTACTGCATGTTGTCCGGACTGATCCATCGAGGGGACACCCCAAAGACAAAACAGCCAGAAGTCTACTACTGGATTCTAGCCTCTCTTGTGCAGCTGGAGGACACTGCTCAGTTTATTCGTCAGGGTATTGTCCTGGCCTGAGAGATAAACCATCCTCAGGAGCATCCCCCTGCGTGCCGCATAGGTGCAGAGGGCTACTGTCTCCTGGCAGAGGGAGTACAATCCTGCTCCCCCTTGTTTGTTCACGTAGAACACTGTGACCTGGTCTTCGGTCTGGATCAGCACCGGATGGTGCTGCAACTGGTGGCAGAAAGCTTGAAGAACCAGGAATATCATCCAGAGCTCTAGCAGGTTGATTTGCAACCGGGATTCCTCCTGGGACTAGCAGTCTTGCATCTGGAGGCCCTTGCAATGTGCTCCCCAGCCCAGTAGGAAGGTGTCTGTGGTGAGGACCCTCGGGGGGTGGGTGCCTGGAAGGGCATCCTGGCCTGAAGGTGACATGGACTCTGCGACCATCCGAGGGAATCTCCCAACTGACTAGTCACTCTCACTATGTCCCTGAGTCTGCTCGCAGTTTGTGTCCACTGAGAGCAGAGGCACCACTTGGCCACCCTCATGTTCAGGCAGGCATATGGGGTCACATGAACTGTGGAGGCCATGTGTCCCAATAGGTCGAGTAGAAACCGGGCTGGTAGCATCCAGTGTCAGTGGATTTCTGTGGCTAACTCCCTGAGACGTTCTGACCTTTCTAGAGGGAGGAAGGCTTTCACCTGGAGGGTATCTAGTTGCACCCCTATGAACTCTAGGTGCTGGACTGGAGTGAAGTGGGACTTGGGGTAGTTTATAATGAACCCTGGGTGCTGCAGGGCGCTTATAGAGGCACAGTGCATCACCAGACGCATCATATCTGTGTCCCCCTTTATAAGCCAGTCTAGATAAGGGAAGACGAAGGCCCCTTGAAGCCAGAGGTGGGCTGTGACCACCGTGAGGCATTTTGTGAAGACCTTTGGTGATGAGGTCAGACCAAAGGGCAGCATCCTGTATTGGTAGTGCTGTCCCCACACCATGAACTGGAAGTATGTTCTGTGGCTGGGATGAATTAGGATGTGCATGTAGGCGTCCTTTAGGTCTAAGAAGCATAGACAATCTCCCTACTGGAGGAATGGCAGCAGTGTCCCAAGGGAGAGCATCTTGAACTTCTACCTAACCAGAAACCTGTTGAGCTCTCGCAAGTCCAGAATGGGCTTGAGGCCCCCCATCCTCTTGGTGATGAGGAAATACCAGGAGTAGAAGCCTGTGCCCTAGAGATGTTTCGGTACTGGCTCCACTACCTTGTCCTGGATTAGGCCTGCTAGCTCAGTGAGAAGCAGGATTTGGTGAAGGAGAGGTCTGGTGGACTCTCCTGGGAAGTACGAGGATGGCACCCACTGTAGGTGGAGGAGTTATTCCTTCCTGACCCCTTGTAGCAACCAGGTATCTGTGGTGATGGCTGTCCCCCTGTGGGCTGCAAAGGACCCCCGGGGGGGGGGGGGGAGTCACGCCCAGGCAATCAAAAGTTATCCCCAGGTTGGGCTGGGGTCGGCACCTGGGACTTCAGGGCCTTCTGCTTTCGGGGACCATGTCCCTGGCATTTTTGTTGCTGGCCCTGTTGAGGAGTTTAAAAGGCCTAGAAATGCAGTGTACCACCAAATCCCCCCCTTCTTCCTCAGGAAGAAGGGTTTCTTTCAGGGTTGCACCAAGGTCTTCTTCAAGAGCGTGGTTCTTGTCAGGAATTCTATTTCTATCTCTGCAGCCTTGTCTGCCATGGGTTTCCCAAATAGGTTTTCACCTATGCAAGGGACATCAATCAGTTTGTCCTGCGCCCATTGCTCCAGTTCAGATGACTGCACTCATGCTTGGCGTTGTGCCCCGATGCCTGCGGCGGCCACCCTGACTCTAAGCCATCACATGTTGCTCGGGACAAAAATTAGAGTATTCTTTTACCACCAAGATCAGAGTCTTAAACCTCCTTAGGGGTTCCCCATTGATGCCTGCCGAAAATCCCTGAGCTCCTTCAACAGCTCCTTCAGGTACATGCCGATATAAAGCTGGTAGGACAGGATTTGGCAAGTTAACATCAGCCCTGAAAGGCCTTCCAGCTGGGGGTATCGAGGGTTCAGGCCTCCCTGCCGGGTGGCACCAATAAATTCGTTTTTTAGATTTTGAGCCAACACATGGCTGACTCCACGACCATCGAGTTGTGGGGAAGCTGGATCTTTTGGAACCTAGGGCCTCAGCTTACCTGGTACATGACATCGAGGTGCCTACTGACAATTGGTACAGACGCCGGTGTTTCCTCCATCCGGAGGAGTAGGAGGTCAAGGATTGGGGGCACTGGTACCATAAGGGTCTTCCCTTAGGGGGTGCCTCATATTGTAGTATCTCCAATTCCTTGGTGCACGCGTGTCCTCCTCAGCCTCGATTTCAATAGTGAGAGCCTTAGCCATGTCCTGCACAAAATTGAGGAAGGTGACGTCCTTGGGTGGGAATGGTGCCAGGGCATTGTTGAGGCAGATCCGAGGGCATATCTCGGTGTCACATCGTGTCTGGGGAGTCTTCATCCTCAGTCTCCCATTCGGACTTAAAGTCCAAGTACGAGTTCACACGATCACCTCAGTCGAGGCCTATTCTGGGTGGTCTGTGGCCTCTGAAGGATCTGCGGTCCAAGCCACGACCACTCACCAGGGAGGACTGGTGCTCCAAGGAATAGGACCGGGACCTTGTCCAGTGCTGGGGGCTCTCCCGCGGCCGGTAGAATTCGAGGACTGGCTCGATGTCTGGGGAAGCCTTCAATGTTGAGGGTCCCATCGTCGGGGCAGATGAACCAGACATAAATGCCTGCTGCATGGCCACGAGGGCAGATATGCTGCCATCCTGGTCCCCATTTCAGTTGACTCCGCAGCCTTCGACATGGGCACTGATGGCTTTGGGCTTGGCATCGGTACTGTTGAGGGAGAGTCCTTGAGGAAGATGGCCTCAGAGGCCCGATGCCTGTCAGCTGGTACAGACAGCTCTTGTGGGCTAGACTTGCAAGGTCGCTCCCACTCAGACTCACGCCTGGGACTACAGATCCTAGGGTAGGATCTTCCCTTCTTCCCGGACCAGTCCTCCAAGGTGGTCTTCAAAGGTTTCTTCTTCTCAGGGCCGGTGCTAGAGTTTCTAGTGCCCCCCCCCCCCTGCAACCTATAAATCGGCGCCCCTCCCTCATCATTATTTGTGTTGGCTGCACTCTATCCTCCTTTTTCCTAAAACCGCTTTGTGAACTCTTTTCAAGCGATATTAGTATTTCTTGAAATCCAGTGTTGTAAGAAAATTGCAGCAAAACAGCAAATGCATAGCCAAAATAAAAATACTTAGCATCATACAAACAGCTGTGATAGTCCAAAAAATAAATAAATAAAATCTGATTCTGGTCATCTCACTAACAACATAAACATTCTCCAGTGCCAGGCATATTGTGAACTAATATGAAACACTGCAAAAGTCACTGAAGATCTAAAAGTCCAAATCTACCATACCATACCAGCATACACTTCCAAAACACTTCTCGCCCGTCTGTCTGATTTTGGCATTTGTGGCACAGTTCTACAATGGTTCCGATCCTTTCTCTCCTCTCGTTCCTTCGCTGTCCACTCAGGCCCCTCTGCTTCACCCTCATTCCCTTTAATCTGTGGTGTCCCTCAGGGCTCTATTCTTGCCCCCCTACTCTTTAATATCTTTCTCGCCCCCCTTGCCCTGATTATTCAACAAGCTGGAATTTCTGCCTACATCTACGATGATGACATTCTTTTGGTTCAAGACAACTCTTCCTCCTCCCCTGACCTCGCCCCACTTAATTCCTGTCTTACCTCAGTTGCCTCCTGGTTTGACCAAAATTTTCTCCATGTTAACCCCACTAAATCCTCTGCTATCTGGTTCTCCTTTGGGGTCCCCTCTCCTGATCTTTCGCCTGTTATGTCCTCTCGTCCCATCCCCCTGGTATCAACTCTACGGTATTTGGGTGTAACCTTGGACTCCTCTCTCTCTTTCCACCAACATATTTCCTCTGTGGTACGTACTTCCTTTTTTCACCTTCGTCAGATCAGGGCTGTCCAGTCATTTCTCCCTACTTCTTCTGTTACCACCCTTGTTCTGTCACTTGTGATTACTCATTTAGATTACTGCAATGCTATCTTCGCAGGCCTCCCCTGCTATCAGCTTCGCCGTCTCCAGTTAGTTCAAAACACAGCCGCCCATCTTATCACTCGTTCCCCTGCTCATTCTCACATCACTCCCTGCCTTTTCACTCTCCACTGGCTTCCGGTTAAGGTTAGATTCATCTACAAACTTCTCATCATTACACATAGGGCTCTTCATACTAGCACCCCACAGTATCTGGCTGACACTATTCACCTCCAACCAGCCCCGCGTCTTCTTTGTTCTGCTCATGGCAATCGTCTTTTCCTCCCCTCCCTGTCTCAGGCCTATCTTGAACTCACCCATCACTCCGCGTTCTTCTTTCTAGGCCCCGCTTTATGGAATTCGCTCCCACAACCTCTTCGCACTGAACTATCCTTCCCCCGTTTCAAAGCTCTTCTCAAAACTTACCTTTTCTGCCAGGCTTACGATCTCCCCGCCCTCGCCGATGGCCTCACATCCCCCAGCCGTGCCCCTCACCCTTCATAATCTGGTACCCTTATAATTTCAGTTACTCCGCTGTTCTCCCCCCCTTCCTGTCCTTTGTCACCATGTTCCTCCTCTAGCTCTGTCTCTGTCTCGTTCTGCTTTATCTATTCCTGTCCTATCCGCTGATGGCGTTCCTTTCTGACTTTATTTTTCAGTAGCCAATATATATTTGTATTGTACAACACTCTGATGCTCCGGCAAGGATGGTTATATCAAACTCTATTAATAAAGATAAAGATAAAACTCATACAATAAGGGGCCTACCCAGAAAAATCAGCACTATCAATACTGCAATGGGCCTCAAAACATCCATACACCTATTTGAAAAGCTGTCAAGTCAAATTACTACAGTACAGATCCCTACATACAAACCCCGTGTTAACAGAATACCTGGGCTTGGTCACACCCTTAGAACAGACCCTCACTTAAAGTAAAAATAAAAATATGTAGACAAAAATTAAAATGAAACCCCAAGAAGCCAGCCTCCACATGCGGTGCTACACCACATAAGAAATGCAGTTCCCCATACTGTTGGAAATATAAAGATAGTGATTGGACTTTGCGCTAAATTGAAAGTAAAATTATTTTTTCTACCTTTGTTGTCTGACGATTTTTGATCATACTGGTTCTGATCTGAGGTTTCTGTTTTCCTCTGTCTTCTCTTAGCTCTCTTTCTCTATCTGCCATTTCTTGTCTCTCCTTTTGCTTTTTTCATTTTCTTCCATCAACCTTTTTCCAGTCCCAGTAACCCTCCCCAGTATCAACCCCCTTGCATTCCCAGCACCGCCATTAGTGTCTATTCCCTTCCAGTCCCCCTCCTTCTCCATCGTCCAGCCCCTTCTAGTCCAAATACCATCCCAGGTATCAGCGAACTTCCAGTCCCAGTGCCCCCTTCCCATGTCAGTTCCCTTCCAGTCATCCTCTTCTCTGTCCATCCGCCTTCCAGTGCCATCCCCAGTTATTAGCTCCCTTCCAGCCCCCTCCTTCCCATTCCCTTCCAATCCCCCATATGAGCTCCCTTCCAGCCCCCACCTTCCCCCCTGTCAGTTCTCTTCCAACCCACTTCCTATTACTCAGCCACCTTCCAGCCCCATCCCCAAGTGTCTGCTCCCTTCCAGCTCCCTCCCATGACTGCTCCAATTCATCCTTCAAAAAAAGAAAGCAGCCATGAGAACATTTCTCTGTTCAAGCGGCTCGGCTATCTTTTACATTGCTGGGTCGTGGAGTTTCTAAAGGCAATAAATAAGCATTTCCTGTTTCTTACTACATCCTCCGGTAACAAATTCCAGAGTTTGATTACACGTTGAGTGAAAAAATATTTTATTTTATTAGTCTTAAATAGTTTATCCTGTAGCTTCATTGCATGTCCCCTAGTCTTTCTATATTCTGATAACGTAAACAATCCATCTACGTTTACCCGTTCCACTCCGTTCATTAATTTATAGACTTCTATCATATCTCCCCTCAGCCATCTCTTTTCCAGGTTAAAGAGCCCTAACCTTTTTAGCCTTTCTTCATAGGAGTATCCTTCCATCCCCTTTACCATTTTGGTGGCTCTTCTCTGAACCTTTTCTAATAACGCTATATCCTTTTTAAGATACGGCGACCAGAATTGCACACAATATTCAAGGTGCGGTCTCACCATGGAACTATATAGAGGCATTATAATATCTTTTGTTTTATTTTCCATTCCTTTTCTTATGATACCTAGCATTCTATTTGCTCTCTTGGCCGCCGCTGCACACTGGGCCGAGGGTTTTAACTTGTTATCCACAATGATGCCTAAATCTTTTTCCTGGGTGGTGGTTCCTAATGTGGAAACTTGCATCGTGTAACCATAGTTTGGGTTGTTCTTCCCTAGGTGCATAAGTTTGCACTTGTCCACATTAAATTTCATCTGCCATTTTGATGCCCAGTCTTCTAATTTATCAAGATCCTCTTGTAATTTTCCACAATCCTCTTGGGTTTTAACAACTTTAAATAGTTTTGTGTCATCTGCAAACTTGATAACCTCACTCGTTATTCCTTTTTCCAGATCATTTATGAATATGTCAAAAAGCAGCGGACCCAGCACAGATCCCTGGGGTACACAACTATTCACCTTTCTCCATTGGGAAAATTGGCCATTTAGCCCTACCCTCTGCTTTCTATCTCCTAACCAGTTCCTGATCCACAATAGTACACTGCCTCCTATCCCATGACTCTTTAGTTTTGCCAAAAGTCTCTGATGAGGGACCTTGTCAAAGGCTTTCTGAAAGTCCAGATACACTATATCAACTGACTCACCTTTGTTCACCTATTTAATCACACCTTCAAAAAAACATAACAGATTAGCAAGACAAGATCCTCCTTGTCAAAAGCCATGTTGACTGTCTCCCATTAGGCCATGACTATCTACATGCTGAGTAATTTTGTTCTTTATGATGGTTTCTACCATTTTCCCTGGTACTGACGTCAGGCTCACCGGTCTGTAGTTTTCCAGATCACCCTGGAACCCTTTTTAAAAATTGGCATTACATTGGCGATCCTCCAGTCTTCAGGTATTACAGATGATTTTAATGAAAATTCACAGATTACTAATAGCAGGTCTGCAATCTCATATTTCAGTTCTTACAACACCCTTGGATGTATACCATCCGGCCCAGGTGATTTGCTACTCTTCAGTTTTTCTAATAGTTGTAATACATCTTCCTGATGTATCGATATTTCCTTAAATTCTTCCGCACCTTTAAATACCACTTCAGTCATGGGTAACATCCCTACATCTTCTTCAGTAAAGACCGAAGCAAAGAATTCATTCAGTCTCGCTGCTATCGCCTTGTCGCCTCTTAGTGCCCCTTTAGCCCCTCTACCATTTAATGGACCAACTGACTCTCTCACAGGTTTTTTTCTACGAGGGCTCAGAGGTAGCAGAGGGGGCCCTGGAGCATGGTGTCGCCAGAGATTCCAGTGCGGACTCAGACTTCTGGAAATCTTTCTCCTGCTGCTGCTGACAGCCCTTTAGGGCCTTTGAGGTCATGATTCTGCAGATTCCGCAGTCAGAGTCATTATGCTCTGGGCTGAGGTACCGGAGGCAGCAATCGTGTGGGTCAGTGAGAGATATGCTTTTGCCACACCAATCACACTTCTTGAAGCCATTGGAGGCCATCAGAAAAAGGGGGATCAAGGCCTTTGGCTAGAAAAGGACATGAATTCTGGTTCGAGGGACACCTCAATGAAAAATGAGAAAATGAGTGAACGAATCCGAGGAGTGATGCCGAGGCGAGGTGGCTCGGGAAGGAACCAGTACGCAAACCTAACAAAAATCACACTTTTTCCAGGTGAAACTGGACAACATCCAAAGGACTCCATGGAAAAAAGGAGACTGAGGCAAGATAGCTTTCTTTGAAAGCTGGGGAGATGCTTCCATGCACCGACAGCGCTGATGTCACCCATATGTGAGGGATGATGTCCTGTTTGTTCCCAGAGAAAGATACCTACACTGTATATGCATAAGACAGATTTGCATGCATTGGAGGCAGTGCATACAGTATGAATCTCTCAAGTATATGCCTTATGGATATCTTGCAAATTTGTCAGGACTTACTTGAAAAGTACCGTGTTAAGGAACCCCTTAGCGCTGTTAGTGCTTTCCAAAAGCAGTAGCAGCAGATGGGGAAATGAACGAGTGGGGGAGTGAGAGCTGCAACTCTTTATCAGTGTAAAACTGAAAGAAATAAAAATACCAGAAACCTGGGGTAGGATACTTTTATTCCTCAAGGGCTGCACGCGTGTGGGGTTTGCAGGATATTCAATGAATATACCTGAGATCAGTATATATTGGGGGTAGTACATGAAAATTAGGGGTGTGCATAACCAAAAATCAGTTCAGTTCATGTGTGTTTTAAAGTTTTGGAATTGGCCGTGCTAAAAATTCCTCAGCTAGAAGAGTTTGTGAACTCCAGATGCTGGTGACTTACAAACCCATCAGGGCTGCTGCAAGGATGAGGCCCCTTAGGCAAACCCTCATTCCGACCCCCATTCTCTCCAGGACCTGCAGTGGCAGCAATGACTATAAAAGCACAAAGCAGCACTTGCCAGAGCCTTGAACCACTGCCCGCTCATGCTGCACTCTGCAAGGCCAACCAGTCTTGTCCCACCGTCACAGACTTCCTGTTCACAGGGGGGCAGAACCAGCTAGTCAGAGTGCAGCAACAGCACGCAGCAGTTCAGAGATGCCAGAGAGCTGTAAGAATGGCGGGAAAGGCCCATCCAAAGTTTGGCACTCTAGGAGACCACGTCGTTCACATCCACTCAGGGCCGGTGCTACCATTAGGCAAACCAGGTAGCTGCTGAGTGCACAGGAAGTCTGCAGTGGCGGGGGCAGAAGCCAGAAGAAACAAAACAAAAGAAACTGCGACACAACACCAGCATAGCTAAGGGAGTCCCATTGCCACCGCTGCAGGTCCCAGGGAGGGGTGCAGTGGTAGCAATTTAAATACATTTTTATTCCACCCTTTGCAAAACCGTATTCAAATGTGAACAAAACATAAAAAGGTCATCCAAACCCTAACAAATGAGGGTGACTCCAGTCCGTGCAGCGGCCCTGCATCTAATGGGAGAGCTAGCCCTGCAAATCATACCTTGAGTTTCATCATGGGTTTCAGGCATTTTTTCATGTTCATTTCACTCTTTGCATGGGCGCTGTATGCACACTAGAACTTTTCTTTTTTAAGCATGCAAATTGTCTGCATGCATCTTAATTCATAGGTATATGTGCATCAGGGCCGGTACAAGGAGATGAAGTGCCTTAGGCGAACCTCATTCCTTACATCCTCCCTCCCCCCTCGCCTTCCAGGCCTGCAGTGACAGCAATGCTCTCAAACAGCCCCACAGCCCTTATTTTGAATCTTCAGTGCTGTTTGCTTCCACACCCCCCCCCCCCACCCCAGTGTCTGACTGATTGGCATCAGATGCTGGTGGGGGCAGAAACCAAACAGGCCAGTCATGTCTAAGTTTTAAAGGTAAGCACCACAACTCCAGGCCGTGGAGAGGGGTGACAGCAGCAGCAAACCACCCCTGCACCTTAATGCTCGGAGCAGCTGCCTAATAGTCACACCTGCCTGACATGCATACAAACAATTTGCATACACCTTCAATTTCTTTTTAGTGCCGTCAAACCCATGCTGACTCCTGGCGACCCAGCTGCTTCTGGATTTTCTTGACAATGGATCACTGGAAGTAGATTGCCAGATCTGGAGGCAATGGAAGGTAAAATAACTTGCCCATGGTCACAAGGAGTGCCACTGGGAATCAGGGCTAGCCCGTCCATTGAGCGAGAACGTTGTCTGCACACAGGGCCCTGCGCCAACCACATTCTCGCTCAATGGACGGCTGCAGAGGGAGCCGGGGAAGCCCACGCCAGGCCCTGGATCCCTCTGCACAGCCCGCCAGCGTGAAGAGCCTTTACCTTCACGGTGGCGGCTGTTTCAATGAAGCCGTGAATGCTGGGAAAGGTTAATGCCCTTTAACCTCTCCCAGCATTTGCGGCTTCATTGAAACAGCCGCCAGCATGACAGTAAAGGCTCTTCACGCTGGCGGGCTGTGCAGAGGGAGCCGGAGCCGGAGCCTCACACAGGCTCCCTCTGCAGCCCCTTAGATGGCACAGGGCTCTTCGGAGAGAGGGGGGGGGGGCAGCTAGGACTGGATGGGCTGTGACAGGGGGGGGGGAACAGACTGGAAATGGGCTGTGATGTGTGTGGGGGGGAAACACGGACTGCAAGTGGGCTGTGATGTGTGTGTGTTTGTGTGGGGGAAACGGACTGGAAATAGGTTGTGATGGGGGGAACAGACTGGAAATGGGCTGTGATGTGTGTGGGGGGGGGGGGAACACGGACTGCAAGTGGGCTGTGATGTGTGTGTGTTTGTGTGGGGGAAACGGACTGGAAATGGGCTGTGATGTGAATCGGGGGGGGGGGAAATGGACTGCAATTGGGCTGTGATGGGGGGAGGACTGCAATTGGGCTGTGATGTGGGGGGGGATAGGACTGCAAATGGGCTGTGATGGGGAAAGGACGAAATGGGCTGTGATGGTGGGGTGGGGGGAACTTGGACTGGAAATGGGCTGATGAGCTGGATTAGGACTGGAAATGGGCTGATGAGAAGCTGAAATAGGACTAGAAATGGGCTGATGGAGGAACGTGGACTGCAAATGGGTGATGGGCTGGAAGTGGGCTGATGAGAGTTGGAATAGGGCTGGAAATGGGCTGATGGGGGAGCTTGGCGTGGAACTGAAAACAGCATATGGGGGGCTAGGACTGGAAATGGGCTGATGTGGAAGCTTGGGATACTGGGACTAGAAGGGGGCAGATGCTGGGTGGGTCTAGAACTATAAGGGAGCTGATTTTGGGGGAGGACTAGAAAGGGATGGGGAAATGAGAATGGAGAGGGGAAACGATATTTTGTGTGGGAGGGAAGAAAAGTCTACGATGGGCCGGGTATTGGAAGAGTAAGTGAAGATTGAGAATGGAAGGGTGAAATTTGAGTGGATGATAAAGGAATAAGGAAAGAAATGGAGGAAAGAGCAAAAGGGGAAAGATCAGTATCTTAAAGCAAATATAGAGAAAAAAAATCTAAAAGAGAAGAAAGGACAAATGGATAGATCACGGAAGACACAAAGAAACCAGAAGAAAGTGACTGGAGCAATTTCAACTGAAAAAGAAAATGCACAAGCAACAAAAAGGTAGAAACATACTTTTTTATTTTGAATTTATTAACTGGAATATATCAGCTCTAGGAAATGTGCATCATTAACGTCTTTTGTGTTTTGTTTAGTACAAGAGGAAATTAATTTATAGTTTTATTTCTCCAGTGTACATCCCAAGTTTGGCTTTTGGGGTTCCCAGATTAATTATTGTGTTCCTATTTCTAAACTGTGATCCCATGTTCTTTGGTGACGGTCTATGTTCAGCATTTTAACCAAGCTGAGGTATTCTGTTCATGTAGTTTCTATTTGACCATGTCACTTGTTCTCTTTCCCCAGTAGGAGATGCATTGGTATTCTCTGAGATGTATTGGATTAATATTTGCAGTGTTGCCTTTTGATAGGTAGGGTTTGGTGCTTTGTGAGTCCTGGCAGAGCTGTTATGATATGGTGGATTTACTATGAGTTCTAAATGGTCAGTGTTTATAGTACTTCCTAATGGGCCTGGCGGTTGGCACTGGAATATAGTAACAAAGAAATCCATTAGTCTTTCTTTATCCAGACACTCATTAAGAAGCATGTTTACAAAAAATGCATGTTAACATTATGCAAATATTTATACAAATGAGGGCCCCACAATTAATCTCCACACATGGCCCAGCACCCCCCTTGGGCTGCCCCTGGTGGTAATTGAACCCTTGATCATCTGGGTACTAGGCAGTTGTTTTAACCACTAGGCTACTCCTCCACTGCTGAGAAAAGCCAGCACCTGCTGGGTTATCAGGAGTCAGCATTGACTCAAAGACACACATTGCATTTCAATTTTTACGCACCTAAATAAACTGAATTTGTTCTCATAATTGCATACCCCTAATACAAATCAATAGGTGTATGACCCTTGATGATCACCAATTCCCCACTCTTGCCTTAGAACAAAAAAATGAATTACAGAGAGAGAGGAAGAACTGGAATTGACTATAGTGATAGTGTTGTTAAGTATACTCTCCCTTTCTTTTCCAGTTCAGACCTCTCCTTTTTCTCTTTTCCCTCAGTTGATTGATATTCACATTCTGTCTTGTTGTGCCAGCTCTCCCTAGTTGCTGAAAGCTCCCTGGAAAGAGATTATATAAAGGATGGTAACTATGGAGATGGGACATAGTTGCTTAGAGCTAAAATGGGCAGGAATTAAAGGGGTAGGCATCTTCCAGTTACCTCTCTAAAGCAACGGCCAAGATCTTGCCTGCAACTCTACGGTATGCAGAGACTCTTTATTTATTTATTTATTTATTTATTTATTTGAGCACATTTTTATACCGCTCCTTCCAGTGATCAGCAGCGGTTTACAGCTAACAATTAACTCTGCAAAGATTAGCAGTTACATAAAACAGTAGGATCATAACATTTGAACATTAAAAGTGAAAAATTGTTTAGGATAACTCAAAAAATAGGGATAGAAAAACTAAAACTAAATACAAGATAGAGGAGGGAAACATGTTCTAGTGAGAGAGAAACTACTGCACCAGGCTGATATGGGGAACTGGTTTAGAAAGAAACAAACCCACAACACTGAGCTCTGGTAATGTGAATGGTTTATTAGTAAGACAACAGCCTCTTACTTCTAAGATGTGTAGACACATGGCCCTAGGCTCGGAGACGCTTTGCTCAGGTCTGTTCCACAACCCTTAGAAATAACTATGCATGCCCTCACCCTACAGTTTCCAAACTTACTAATACCTTCTCTCAGCCCCTCGCTTAATGGCTGGAGCTTGTCCATACCTGCTCAACTCTGCAGGAAGTGCCGGCAGAGCGTGGGTGTGGTCAGCTCAGGTATCAGGAACAAGGTGAGATTTCCACACCTCGCTTGGGAATCTTGGACCAGAGTAAGGGTGTGGTAAGAGTTTCTGACTTCCATTTCTCTGCACACACTAGTATCCTTTGCAGACCTAAAGTTCACAACACAAGTAGTCCTGTATCGCTATGCTTTGGGTCCCAGCTCAGTTTAACAGTACAGATCTATGTTCAGGGTCAGATTTAAGATTACAGTGCTCACAGGCAGAAGGGTCAGCTGCAGCCCTAAAAATAAGCAAGCAGTAGGAAGTAGACTCAGTTATTGGGCACCTTCAGAATTTGACATTCTAGGCATAGCTAGATGTTGCCATTTTCTAAATCCAAGCCTAGACATACACCCATCTCTCTGTCAGCCAGAGAACAGCAGGTCTCCCATTATCCCTCCTTGCTCCCCCCCCCCCAAAAAAAAACCAAATGCAACAGTTGCAAAAATCATACTATACATAATCTAAAAAAAAAGGTTAATTCATTATACTGAGCCAGGATGGACCATGCATAAGGTTAATTCATTATACTGAGCCAGGATGGACCATGCATCACTGTGACACGCTCATAAAGCAAAAAGGCCCCACTGCAGGATTAATAAAACCTCACTAGATGCAGCAATATTATTTCCAGGTTTAAATCACAGTGTTGCTGCTATAACCCTTCTAAAATACAAGCCAACAGCTTGAGTTATTGTTGGTTGCTTTGCCTTTTTTTCCCACACATTTTCAGAAGAATAAATTTAACATTAAGGGGGTCCTTTACTCACAGACAGCATGGTTATCTGCCAGCGGGCCCTGCAGCAGAAATGCACCCTAATGGTGTTAAGAGGTGATTTACCAACAATTATGGATATGCTTACTAGAAATTAACTAACACATGTTAAGTGCAAATACACCCATATAAATAAAAGTGTTATGGCTACTTAATGTGCATTAACAAAATTAACATGCATTAAAACCTTTAGTAAACATGCCCCTTAGTGTACCCCAAGTATTTTTGTATATTTTTGAGTTCCCAGAAGCAAAGCTTAAAAATTAAGTAACAAATTATTTTATTGTTCTCTCTACTAAATATTTTACTAAATTATTACTTTTGAAATTCTGTAAGCTGCCCTGGGTGAAGCGATTTTGAGAAGTGACGATGTCACACACATGAGCAACAATTGGTTCACAATGTCTATGATGTCACAAATAAGCTGCATGAACCAATCATACACATCATTTTAAACTTGGTTATTCCTAGATGCTGTAGGGGATTGGCTGTGTCCATTTTAAGGAAAGCAAGTAAAATGTCAGCAGTTGGACTACTTAAATGTGATTTTCCTCGGTGCTCACAGCAAAAAAAAAAAAAAAGTAGTATCACGTCCTAATGAAAGCTTAAATAAAAATTGAAAAGATATACGACATTATTAAATAAGTATAAGAAAAAAAAACGAGATAAACACACTTATGTGCTGTGTCCAGTCTTTTTTGGGTGCATTTTGAAAGTATTGCAACACTGGATTAAGGAGGAGACCCAAAGGGCACATGGCCCAGGCCCCTCTGAATCAAAGTGTACTTAAATTTAATTCCAGCACTTATAGTCCACTTAACCAATAAAACATAAGCCATATGTAGAGCTGAGAGTAGAGCACTGAATTAAGAACCAGGGTTCAAATCCCTTTCAAGCTCCTTGTGACCTTCGGCAAGTCACTTAACCCTCCATTGCCTCAAGTACAAACTTAAGACTGTAAGCCCTTTAGGAACAGGAAAATACCTACTGTACTGAGCTACTACCAAGAAGGTGTGAGCTAAATCCAACAAATAAATAAAAAATTGACCAATGCTTGGCTTAATCTAGAGGTTTCTCACGTTCATCATTTAAAGCTGATGAAGAGCAGGGAAAGGACCTAAAAGATTTGGCAGGTTTCCTCCAAGACACAGTTGAGGGGAGACATGACAGAGGTCTATAAAACAATGAGTGAAGGGATAAACAACCAAAAAGTAGAAAAACTAGGCGACACACAATGAAGCTACAATGCAATACACATTTAAGTCTAATTGGAGAACATATTTTTTCAAATCAACACAATCAAATAAGGAATTCGTTGCCGAAGGATGTAGTAAAGCCGTTAAACTCAGCTACATTAAGAGAGGTTTGGACAAATTCCTGGAAGAAAAGAGTAGTTACTCACCTGTAACAGGTGTTCTCCAGGAGCAGCAGGAATCAGTCCTCACATATGGGTGACGTCGGCGCCGATGGAGCCCTCGTGCGGAGCATTTCCCCAGCTTTCAAAGAAAGCCTTTGGGAATTGCAGCGTGCATGTGCGGTCCCCTTCCCGCCCAAGGGTGCCATCTTGCTCAGTCTGATGACATAGCTAAAAGACAGCAAAATAATTAGCAAAGACAAATCATATGACTGCAACTCCAAGGGGAGGAGGGAGGGTTGTGAGGACTGATTCCTGCTGCTCCTGGAGAATACCTGTTACAGGTGAGTAACTACTCTTTCTCCAGGACCAAGCAGGAAGTCAGTCCTCACATATGGGACTCCCCAGCTTAAGGCTACCAGAGACCCCAAGCTGAAAAAATGAGCTCCCTCTAGCTCGTCAGCATGTAAGGAAGGAAACTTCTCTGAGAACGCCCCCGACCGGTAGCCCAACACCAGGGCCGGAGGGTAGGAGTTGCCTAAACCCCAAAGAGATTATGGAGTACTGCCTGTCCGAAAGCACTGTCCCTGCGGGACTCCCTCTCAAGGCAGTAATGGGCTGCAAAAGTCTGGCTTAAAGACCAAGTAGCGGCCCGGCAGATGTCTGCCAACGGAACAGAGCGGAGATGAGCCACTGACGCAGCCTTCGCCCTGACATGATGAGCCGTGACTCGACCCTCCAACGAGAGGCCGGCTGCCCCATAAGCCCAGGTGATACAGTCAGCGAGCCACATGGACAAAGTGCACTTGGAGACAGGGAGCCCCAACTTATTGGGGTCAAAAGAAACGAAGAGCTGAACAGCCCTCTGTTGCTCCCACGTACGGTCAAGGTAGAAGGATAACGCCCTCCTACAGTCCAGGGTATGCAAGACCATCTCAGCCTGGTTGGCATGCGGCCTGGGAAAGAAGGTCGGAAGAACCACCTCCTGATTCAGGTGAAAAGGTGAGACAACCTTAGGAAGAAACTTAGGGTGAGTCCTTAAGACTACCCTATTCCTGTAGAACCTAGTGTAAGAAGGATCAGACACTAGTGCCTGCAGTTCACTCACTCGCCTAGCAGAGGTAAGAGCTACCAGAAATAAAGTTTTCCAGGAGAGAAAACGGAGAGCGCAGGTAGCCATAGGTTCAAAAGGCGGACAAGTAATCCGCTGCAAGACCACATTCAGAGTCCACTCAGGAGCCGGTGGACGCAAAGGAGGCTTAAGCAGAAGGAGGCCTCTGAGAAAACGAGCCACCAAAGGGTGGTGGGAAAGAGGCCTACCGTCCACCGGCGAGTGGTGCACTGAGAGAGCACTAAGGTGAACTCTGACAGAGTTAGACTTAAGGCCCAGATTGGAGAGGTAAAGCAAATATTGCAATACTACCGCTACCAAGCACGAGAAGGGATTCTCGCTGTGCTGAGCACACCAAGCGGAGAATCTACGCCACTTAAGAGCATAGGATTTCCTGGTGGACTGTCGCCTAGAGGCCAAGACCACATCTTCCACCTCTCGAGGCAGTAGGAGGGGAGCCAGGACTACCCTTTCAGCAGCCAGGCCATCAGATGAAGGGACTGGAGGTTGGGGTGCAAGAGAGTCCCCTGATCCTGAGACAGGAGATCGTGTTGAAACCCCAGAGGAAGAGGGGTGTCCACCACTAGCTGCAGCAGAAGTGGGAACCATGGTTGCCGTGGCCAGAATCAATGAAGCCCCGTCCTGGAGGACTTTGAACAGCGTTCTGGACACTAGTGGTGTGGGAGGAAACGCATACAGTAGGCCTGTGGACCACGAGATCAGAAACGCATCTGCTGCTACTCAGAGGATGCGGTTGTCTGGAGCAAAATCTCAGGAGTTGCCGGTTCAGAGGACTGGCGAAAAGATCCATGGTGGGGAGGCCCCACCTGAGAAAGACCAGCTGAACCACCAACGGATTCAATCTCCATTCGTGTGGTTGCAGGATCCTGTTCAGTCTGTCCACCAGGTAATTTGCTTGACCTGGGAGATAGACAGCTTTGAGAAGGATTCCGTGATTGACAGCCCAAGAGCACAGCCGTTGAGCCTCCTGACATAGAAGGAAGGAGCCTGTGCCTCCTTGTTTGTTCATGTAGAACATGGCAACTTGATTGTCCGTCTGGACCAGTACAGACTGGTGAGAGGCGAGGTGGGAGAAGGCTCTCAGAGCTAGGCGTATCGCCCGTAGCTCCAGGAAATTTATCTGTTGAGCAGCCTCCCAAGGGGTCCAGAGACCCTGAGTACATGTCCCTTGGCAATGTGCTCCCCATACGAGAAGAGAAGCATCTGTTGTCAGCACTTGAGAATGCGGAGAGGATTGAAAAAGCACTCCGAGTACCAGATTCGGAAGATGAAGCCACCACTGCAGAGAGGAGACTAGCAGGTCGGATATTCTTACCGAGTCCGCTAGGTTCCCCGTGGCCTGATGCCACTGAGTGTGAAAACTCCACTGAGCAGGCCGCATGTGCAGGTGGGCATTGGGGGTGACATGAACCGTGGAAGCCATATGGCCGAGTAGTCTCAGGAATTGCCTGGCAGAGACCAGGGAATTGCTGTGAAACTGCCTGCTAGAGCCATCAGCCTGTGGGCTATGTCCATAGGCAGAAAAGCCTTCGCTTGAAGAGTGTCTAGTCTGGCCCCTATGAATTCTAAGTTCTGGGAAGGGAGCAAAGTGGACTTTGCGAAGTTTATGACAAACCCCAAGTGCTGAAGCAGAGCCACAGTGCGAAGGGTGGCTTGATGGGCCTCCTGGGAAGATTGGCCCCTTATGAGCCAGTCGTCCAGGTACGGAAACACAAAGAGACCTTGAAGCCTCAGGTAGGCCGCCGCCACCACTGCCAGGCACTTGGTGAACACCCTGGGAGCGGAGGACAGGCCAAAGGGTAGTACTCTGTACTGAAAGTGGTTTCCCCCCACAACAAATCTGAGATATTGTCTGTGGTCGGGATGAATAAGGATGTGAGTATACGCATCCTTTAGATCTAAGGAGCATAGCCAGTTTCCCTGCTGGAGGTAGGGCAGCAGGATTCCAAGGGTAAGCATCTTGAACTTTTCCCTCTCCAGGAACTTGTTGAGGTTGCGCAAGTCTAGGATGGGTCTGAGGCCTCCTGTTCTTTTTGGTACCAGAAAGTACCTGGAATAAAAGCCGTGACCTCTCAGGTGGTGGGGCACCGGTTCCACAGCCTGATCCTTTAGCAGACTTGCTAACTCCTGAAGGAGTAGGTCCCTGTGCAGAGGGAGTCTTGGAGGCTCCCCTGGAAAATAGGAGGGAGGTACCTGGTGAAAATGGAGAAGATAGCCCTTTTGGACTATATGAAGAACCCAGGTATCTGATGTGACGGCCAACCACCTGTGGGCAAAGTGGGCCATCCTGCCTCCTGTGCTGAGAGAAGCCAGCTGAGGAGAAGAGGCTATGCTTTCTGAGTCAAAAACCCCCACCCTGCTGAGCAGGGGCCGGTGTTGGTGGCTTGGGGGTCTTCTGCCTACGGGGCCCTTGACCCTGCCCCTTGGCCTGCTGACCCTGTTGGGGAGCTGCAGAGGCCTGAAAATGAGGGTAGTGTTTATAGGCAGATGACTTCCTCGGGTAAAAGGTCTTTTTTCCCGAGCCCTTCTTTTTCTGAGAAGGGGCAGAGGTTTTTCTGGACAGTCTAGTCCTGGTGAGTCTCTCTGTCTCAAGCTCAGCAGCCTTTTCAGCCATGGGCTTGCCGAAAAGGTTTTCACCCCGGCAGGGGACATCGACCAACTTGTCCTGTACCCATGGCTTGAGGTCGAATGACTGTAGCCAAGCCTGTCGGCGGGCACTGATGCCAGCCCCATCTACTCGGGCCGAAGCCTCGAAGCAATCGTAGGCTGCTCGAGAGATAAACTTCGAGCACTCCCTAATACCCGTGGACAAGGCCTGGAACCTCTGCAAAGGTTCCTCGGAGAGACCAGCAGAGAATCCGGCAATCTCCTTTGCCAGGTCTCGGAGGTACATGCCCATGTAGAGCTGGTATGTCTGGACATGGCAAGCAAGCATAGAGCCCTGGAAGCACTTCTTACCGAGGGCATCCAGGTTCCGGGCCTCCCAGCTGGGAGGCACCGAGGAGTGCATCTTCTGACTTTTCAGTCGATGCATGGCCGATTCCACAACCATGGAGTGGTGTGGTAATTGCGCCTTTTGGAACCCATGGCTCTTGCGGACTCGATAGATGGAATCGACCCGCTTGCTTAACACCGGCGTCGAGGCCGGGGTCTCCCACATGCGGAAGAGCAGCCGCTCCAGCATCAGAGGAGCCGGAACAGTAAAGGCCTCCTTCAGGGGAGAGTCATACTGGAGGGCCTCGAGCTCTTCGGCTCGAGGCTCCTCCTCGGTATCCGTGGGGAAGGCCAAGGCCTTGGCCATATCCCTCATGAAATCCGAGAACCGGGTATCCTCCGGTGGGGATCGTCTCCGAGGTTCGGACTCGGGCGAGTCCGATGGGACACACCGAGTCCGATGAGTGTCGGGTGACTCTTCGTCCTCCGTCTCCCAGCCCGATTCCTCGGAGGAGGAATCGAGCGGCTCCGGTCGGGCGGGCACCGATGCCCTCCGCCCCGACGCTGAGGGTATCGGCATCGACGACCTCGGCCCCGAACGGGAGGTCGAGGGAGACCGTGGCCGAGGATCGACTCGAGCCCGCATGGACTCAAGGATCGGCTCGGCATACGGGGTAGACTTGGACGTTGAGGTCCCGTGGTCGGGGCAGATGCACCAGTGAGACCGGCGATCAATGCCCGCTGCTGTTCCATGAAGGCAGCGAAGCTGCTCTCCAAGGCCGTCAACCTGAATCCAAGCTCAGAAGACCCAGCAGCCCCCGACTCGGGCCCCGACGGCGTCGGGCCCAACATCGGCTCCCTCGGAGGAGAGTCCACAAGGACAACAGCACTTACGTGTCCAGGAGACTCCATCTCGACACGAGGATGTTTGGCAGGCCTCTCCGACTCCGAAGACCCGGGACAGCAATCGGGGCTATGCGACCTGGCCCTCGAGGAACCAGGAGCGTCTTCTTCCTGCGATGTTCCCGCAAAGGAGACCCCCGCTCAGAGGAACCCCGACGCTGCTCCCGAGACGTCGAGGCCTCTGACGAGGTCCGGGCCTGGCCGGACACGGAGTCAGAAAAAATCCTATCCTTTTGGTGCTGCCGACTTCTCAACGCCTTCGAGAACATTTTGCCACACGGACCACAGATCATCGGGTCATGATCGGGTCCGAGGCAGCGGAGGCAGCAGTCATGTGTGTCGGTAAGAGACATAAGTTTCTTACACCGATCACATTTCTTAAACCCGCTGGTAGCCATCGGGGGAAAAAGGGCCCCTGCTAGGTCAAAAGACTGGGCTGCCAGGGAAAAAAGAAAAACGGCGCGAACGCCAGTCACAAAGGACAAAAACCGAAAAAGAGAAAAAGGACTCGATACCGGCGTATCGGTCCGAGCGGGAAAGGGTTCTGGCGTCGAACCAGAGAAAAAAAGAGAAAAAACAGGGAAAATCAACTTTTTCCTCGGGGAAAAACGAACTACGTCCGTCGGGCTCTGCGGAAAAAAGAAGACTGAGCAAGATGGCACCCTTGGGCGGGAAGGGGACCGCGCATGCACGCTGCAATTCCCAAAGGCTTTCTTTGAAAGCTGGGGAAATGCTCCGCACGAGGGCTCTGTCGGCACTGACGTCACCCATATGTGAGGACTGACTTCCTGCTTGGTCCTGGAGAAAGTTCATAAATTGTATTAAAAAATGCTGGGGAAATCCACTGCTTACTCCTGGGACAAGCAGCATGGAATCTCTCTACCTTTTGGGAACATGACAGGTACTTGTGACCTGGATTGGCCACTGTTGGAAACAGGATACTGGGCTTGATGGTTGACCCAGAATGGCATATCTTACGTGCTAGTGGGGTCTTAGCAAGCTAGCAACACTGTTGTGATAAACACTGCGAAAGAAAATTTGTGAAAGGCCACATGGTCCCACTGCTTTGAGCAGCTAAGGGGTTACAGCAGCTGAGATATGACTTGAACTAGATTTGTTTTATATAAAACAGTACATACAGCCTATTGTTTTTAACTTTATGCATGTAAGGTACATAATTATATTAGTCATAAAAATGATAACAATCAGCAGGCAGCAGCCTATTAGGAATACTGTGATTACTGTCATATTTTTATTTTTTTTTAGTGCTGTCAAGTCAGTGCTTACTCCTGGTAACCAGCTGCCTCTAGGTTTTCTTGGCAATGTGTCACCAGAAGTAGATTGCCAGGCCTTTTCTTCCAAGGCAATGGAGGGTAAAGTGACTTGCCCAAGGAGTGCCAGTGGGAATTGAACCCTTGATTTTCTGGGTACTAGGCTACTCCCCGCTGCCATATTAGAAGGCAGAAAATATTGAACCGTGCAAAATGGAACTTTTTCTAGAAGAAAACTGTCTCAGAAACAAATCTGAATATAATGTTTATTATGTGTGTATATAAACAAACAAACACAGGTAAACTCATGTGAAGGCACATTCTACAAATGACATCCAAGCGCAGTCTGGAACGTCCAAGCCAGAACGCATGGGGAAAAAATGCAGACACGTCCAAGTTCAGGCACAATTTCACAAATGTGGATATGCCCAATAGGGATGTCTGCGGAACATCTCCCTGCCCGGAAGACATAATCAATAGAGTACCCTCAACAAGGCCTAGAAGATCAGAATCTTCTAGTCACTTCAAGACCAGGACCACACAGCAAACAAGCAATAGTGCCTTTTCCCTACTTGCTCCAACAATTTGGAACTCACTTCGGGAAGCTATCAGACTCAAGACGTTAAGAAACTATTAAAAACACATTGTTTATTGAACACTTTGGTCTAAATATCACTTAACTACACACACTATAACCCTACTCATGCTCTGAGAACATCTGTAAATACCTGTTTTAACTCCCAAGTTTGCTTCCCTTAGTTATATATAATCACAAATTCTGTGCGTTTGTTGTTCCATGTAAACCGTCTTGGCATAAAGGCAGTATAAGAAAAACAAACCTGTTAAATAAATAAAGACATCCCCAGCATAGTATTCAAGACCCCAGACATCTAGGAATAGACTAATGATTAGAGTAGTGGGCTAGGACCAGGGAAGCCAGGGCTCAAATCCACTGCTGCTATCATTGTTACTGTGGAGAGTCCTGGGGGTGGTGGCCTGTCATTTTCTCTACATATACTCATATCAAGACTCAGTCAGCTAGGATTACAGAAACTCTTAAATGGTTTAAGTCATATATCTCGGACCGTTCACAATATGTGCAAGTTGAACAAATGTCATCACCTACATTTCCTCAAGAACAGGGAATACCACAGGGCTCTGCTCTATCCGCCCTCTTATTCAATCTTTATCTACAACCGATATGCACCATTTTCCAAAAATATAAGTTGAAATATCATATTTATGCGGACGACATTATGTTGTTCTCCCCAATAAACACACTTGATCCCAACTATGATAATATAGCATCATGCCTCACTGAAGCTGAACTCTGGCTTCGATCAAATAATATGAACCTAAATTAAAAAAAACCCCAGAAGTATTATTTACCTCAAGAAACACGAATTTCACCCCACCTTCAGAAATCAAACTCCTCAATTTTACCCTTCCAGTTAAAGACAAAATCAAATATCTTGGAGTCACCCTTGACAAAACCCTTAGCTTTACATCTCACATTAAGAAAATATCCAAAACAATTTATTATAAGCTCAGATCAATCCAACAACTAAGACCACTACTAGAAAACAATGATTTTAGATCTATTACTCAAGCCTTAATAACCCCTCACCTTGATTACTGTAATGGTATATTGCAATGAGTAACAAAGAAAAATTTAAAAATCCTTCAAATGGCCCAGAATGTTACAGCACGAGTAATATCCAAAGCAAAACTTACCGATCACATTACTCTAATATTATATGCACTTCACTGGTTACCCATATCAAGTAGGATCCAATATAAAATTATATTGACCACATTCAAATTAATTTATAAGATTGCCCCATCATATCTATCCACATTGATTCATAACCCACCTGATAACAGAACTAGAAGAAGAACGAATCTCAATACCATCCTAGTGCCTGACTCAATAAGGAAGATTAAACAAACCACAAGCAGCAACGCCTTCTCATATATTGCACCAACCTTGTGGAATAACCTCCCGGCTCAGCTTAGAGAAATAAAAGACCTACAAATGTTTAAAAGAGAACTAAAAACTCACCTCTTCACACTACACTATTCCAATATGGATTGTTATATGGATGTGACTTCTTATCCTCCATAATACAGTCTGTATCTATTACTCCTATTCAATTTACTACTTCCCACATTTCTACCTAAACTGATATCTAAAACCTGTAAATATGTAAATTATGTCGAAGCTGTAAATAGTTCTTATCCTTCATAACTATACAAAGTTGCTTAAAGTTACATGTATTTGTTGATAGTTACTTATTGTTACTCTGTATTTCACCTTGTGTTCAATGTAAACCGCCACTGATCTTAGGAAATGGCGGTATATAAAAATGGTGCAAATAAATAAATACATCCTCTGATTGGATGTAGAGAAGATGACAGGCCACCACTAGCACTTTCCTGATGCCTATTCATGCTTGGAGCAGGTCTCAACTTGAACAGGGTCGCAGATGCTCCTGAGATTTCTGAACTCAAGCAGAGACATCCAAGTCCATTGCACCACCCCAAACCCACCTCTGCCATGCCCCCTGCCTACTTAGCTGTCCCCACACTAGAGACATCTTTAAAAGTCATGTGTCAAATGGTTCTGGGCACCTCTCCCTGATTTGGAGGTCCCCAATGCACTTTTTGGAATTGCAACTAAGGCTTTTAAAATGACCTCCATTATGTTTAGATAGGCCTTCCTCAACGACAGGGGCAATGGCACCTTATACTGACTGAGGTATGAGTTTTGAAAACAAACGTCCACTTCATCCAGAGTTGCCAAGTTACCCAGTTCCGGGAGTGAGATTTTCTGCCAGTCTTGAATTTCTGACGTCATTCTAAGGCATTATGGGACCTGCAGCACTGATTTCAATAGGTAAAATCAGCGACTACAAATACTATTACTGCACTGCAATGTAAATTTAAAACTAGAACTGGCAAAAAAGAAAATCTCATTCCTGGAACTGGGTAACTCTGCTTCATCGCACAAATGAAGTGTAGCACAGGAAGTGGGTAAATACACAAGATGATGGATGGAGAGAAGGGTAGACAGTATCAGAGAAAGCAGAGGTACAGGGAACAGTGAAAATAACAGAATAATTCAGCGAACACATTTGCGGGGGAGGGGGCAGGAAAGACAGAAGACAGGGAAACAGAGCAGAATGATCCGAGAATAGTTAAATCCATTCACACCCGTAGTGATCATGAAGCTTTTGTCCTCATACTGGGTTGCTCTGTAAGCCCCACTTGCCTCTTATTTTTGCTATTCCAGACTAACGTGGCTACCCCTCTGGACATTTTCTCCCTCAATGTATCAGAACATAGGCCTCGCTGAAAACGCCACAAAATATGATCCGTTTCATTCTGCTTCTTTCCACTTTCAATTCGTTCAGAAATAGGGTTAGGATCCAGTACGATGCGCCTTCATTAGCAATTACCTGGGTATATTTTTCCCCTATTTTATATTCCTCTCCCAATATACCTAGTTTGTTATTGCTGGGACCAATGCACCAAGCTGCTTTCAAGAAGCCCACCATCCTGGGTCCTGAATACAAGCACTAGGAGGGGATTTCATAAGCTTGTTTTGCAGGCAAAACCCTATTTTATGCACAGAACTAGGCATGCATAAAAGTGCCCAGAGGAAGGGGGTATACATGCAAAAAAAGTGCATGCTACCAATGCAGGGCATGTACTTTTTGCGAGGTATAGGCACAAATAGAACCGCAGCAGAGTTGTGAGATAAAAAGCGCATCAAAAAAAATTAATGAATGGAAAAGGTACACCCGTCTCAGAGCCAAGTGTAACTTTGTGTGGGAGCTTACAGAGTGGCAATTTTATAAAGGCACCTAAGTGCATGTTATATAAAATAAGCACCACATATGTGCCTTTGCAGTTTAGGTGCCCTATTATAAAATTACTTGTATCTCATCCTTAAGCAATGACTAATATTCTTCCCTCCCCCCTCCAGCATCGCCAGTCAATCTGATGCATGGAAGACCCAATATATAAAGCAGAGATTTTCCATAAGACAGTGCACAGCACTTTCTACGTGAACCCCCAGGATGACCAATGATACCTGTTTCACCAGCCTATACAACTGTGATTATTTCTTGCCATCCTCCATCCCTGCACTATTACTAAAGTGAATGCCAGGCACCACAGAATGTTGGATAAATTCTGATTTACTACGGTACGTAAAAAAAAAAAATCACATTGGCTGTTGGAAATTAAAGATTATGGGAATTAAAACAAAAGAAATAGGGGAGGGGCTGGAAGCTTTAAGGTACATTTTAATAGAACAGACTCCAGTTTTCTACCATCACCGACCACTGCTTTTTTCTCTCCCTTGACCCCACCCAAACTTACCCCCTCGATGGGAGATGTGACGGCAGTGGAAGGGAAGCTGCTTCTTCCGGTGGAGGTGATGAGGGTTCCTCAGAAGGTACCAGGATGTCAGGGAATAGCCCCCCAGAATCGGTAGTGCATAGTAGAGAACACGGGGCATAGTGAGAGATGGAGAGATTGAGAACACAGACAGTAATTTCAGAATGACTCCAAACTAAAGGCACTGTGATCTCCCTTGTGCAAAATGAGAATATGAGCAATAAAGCCAGGGAGTGACAAGGCGAGAGAGAGCAAATTCCTCCTCTCCTGTAGAGCTGGTTTGAGCAGTTTTACCTTCCTTGCTTTCCCATGACCCAAATATGACCGATTCCCATCTATTTATTTTTCTGGGTACAGGGGATTGGTCAATGCCAGACTGGCTGCTTCTCTCTCATTAGCATTTTCTGGTCCAGTTGTACATTTTTCATTTTTCTTTTGTTTCACCGTCAAGAACATTGGCTGCACCCTGCAGTTAATCATTGCCTAGTTATCATGACTGGGTCTGAGAAATTGACTGCCAACACAAGTCAAAGGTAGGACAGATCCTGGATCGAGGGCAGGGGGAGGAATAGTGCTGGCCTGGTGGCAAATAGCACCCCCCCCCCCCCCCGAACATTTCCATTTTGTACTTCCATACAGAAAGCCCCTAGTTCAATTTCTGGATCGGGTCTTCTGCCTGGGATGCTGTGGAAGCAGGATTCAGTTGGAGATGAACTCATATGAGCGACATCTGGTGGCTAGATTTAGAGTTCACAACACCGGGCTCCCGAAAAAAACACTGGTGCAGGACACCTGCAGCAGTGACCAGATTAAGAACAGAAGGGCAAGTCTATAAAAACAGGGGAAAAATCTTCAGTTAGCTGTGGCAAGGGTCACTTCTCTATTGATGTGAGCACATCCTGCTGGTACCAAAGAGTTATTTTCATTCTATAACTTATTGGGGATTTCTAAAAGCACCTTCAAAACCCCCTAGAGTAGACTGATGAAAGCATCAACTGCTATCAGGAAGACTAACCCATCTGAAATTTAAGAGACATTTGAGACAAGAAAGATGCAGGGAAGACACATGTAAGCCCTGGTACATCAGGAATGTTTTATTAGTTTACTGTACAATGAAGCGTACAGAAAGCCGCTGTTACAAAGAACAAATTCTGCAGCACATCTTATAATGCTGCTGGAGATGCCAGACAGGGGAGTTGGCTGCATGGGTCACCAAGAAAAGCAAAATTCATTTCCACAGAGAAAAACTATACAGGCAACCTGCAATGTCTTCTTTGGAGTTTGTGTGGTGGAAACTGAAGGGCAGGCTGTGAAACATTGCACACCACCTGCCATCACTGTACTCCCTGCTGAAGGACTAGTGCAAATCACACTAATACCCTTCCCAGAACATTACCATACTTCCCTGCCCTTTTGTTATTTTAATGCCCAAATTTCCACCAATCACCTTGCTCTTTTCATACATATCACACTCTGTACGGGGGATATTCTTCATATATACACAAAACACAAATCCCCCACATCATACTGTTCCTCTTATACAAACAGCACTCCCATTCTAAATGGGGACATTTCAGTCATATACACAAAACCTAGTGAGACGTGGATAAGAACAAGAGAAAGCAGAGGATAGGGAAAATTCTTGTTCTGCTGCAGCAATTCAGATAGGAAATGTCAATATCTTGGAAATGGGCCAGCCAGACCTGCAAAGCTGAGAAATGTGACTGTATACAAACTTCCTGCTGCCCATACAGCCATGATTAAATTACCATGGAAAGATTGCAGAGACCCTGCCTGAAATGTAATGCCACAGGATTCAGGAGATCCGAAAAGTACAGGAAATAGCCCCAAACATAAGGCTTACCAGACAAAGGAAATCCCTCTGATTTTGCACCACCTGGCTTGTCAATTTCCTCAAAATGAATTGCCTTCAAGTGTTCAATGACCACACCGGGGGGGGGGGGGGAATGGAAAGAAGGCTCTTGTGGCCATGTTCTGTGTAAATGCATGCTTGGCACCCAAGAGAGCAGGGAGGCTGTGTATACAAGAGAACACCCTACACGTTTACTCCATGCATCAATGGATGGGAGTGCACATGTGTGCATATATAGTATGTGTCAATTTATGTGCATCACAATACTTTAAACTGAGTGGATTAAAAAAATTCAGTTTCCCTTGCCACAACGACTTTCGCAAAGGTAGTGCGTGCACCTTCATATACTACAAGATTCTCTTTTCATGACTGATGAAGCAGAGAACAATTAGGGAACAGCAGATGCACATGGTGGTAGATAGTCCCAATTTTTATTTTAGCTTCTAATTCAGGTTTCCTTTTTCAAAGAGGTTGATAAAATACATCGGCGCTGGAACTGCTCCAGAGACCACACTGTGACTTGGGAACGGTGGTATAAAAACACTCCCTCCCACCCACCCAGCCCAGCCCAGCCCCGCCCCATCCAAAAGCAGATACAAAACTAACACTGAACATTTTACATATACATGAGGGGTTTTTTTGTTTTTCTTGATTTTTTTAAATAAACAATCCCTTGTTTTGTTTCTTTATAATTTCATGTTTGCAAACATATATGCAAGAAACAAATGCTAGCCCTGCTGCAGGCAGACAGTTGGTCAGAGAAACATCTGTGTATACTTTAGCTAGGTTTCCAGCTTCATCCCATGCAGGGCTCTCCTTTAGAGGTGCTAGAACAAGAAACTTGGCACATGAAGAACTATCTGTGCTGCCACCCACTCTGTCTCCCCATCTACTGTCTACAAACATACCCTTTCTTACCTTGAAAGGACCTGTGTATCTAAGAAACTAGGGACTAGCAGCAGTCGCCAATAATCAGTATCAAATATAAGTAGTCACTAATAAGCACTGCTAGCCACTCATAATCACTAACCGGCACTGGTAGTCACGCAGACTCCGACAGTCATTTGTAGTCACTAACAGTCATTAATAGTCTCCAAGAGTCAGTGCAAACATTAAGTTCAGAAAAGCAATTTTTGCAGAACAGAAGGCCCCATGCATTAGGGCGACATGCCAGCCTGTTTACATGGCTTTTCTGGCACTGGAGGAACCATCTGACGTGGGATGGCATGTGCTCCATAGGTCAACAAATCACCACAGCAAGACTAATCTTTTTACTTATCTGCAACATCAGTTTGACAGAGGAAAACCAGGATATTCTCTCTTCCCCTCCTGGGATAAGAGGCTGGTTTCTGCAGCACAGGGGAAGCTGGAAACAAGCACTGACAGGTAGAGTAAGGTCCAGAAGGGAAGGCAGAGTTCCCTTCATCAACCAATGAGAGAGAGCATGTGAGTGCCTGCTCAGTCTCTCCAGAAGCACCCAAGGAATGTGCATATATAAAATCGGAGAGATATATACAAGATCCAGAGATAAGGCCATAAAATAACATGGGGGAGGAGTTTGGAGAGAGAAAGGAGGAAAAAGCACAAAACATTTTGTCATGAACTAGGAATCCATACATATACATTTACTTTATAAAGGGGGCCTTGTGTATACCAGTCCTTCCTTGGTTACTACCTATGTAGGGCTGCTCTGTGACTTTTAGTTTGTGTTACTTAGTTACACAGACAGACACTGCAGTCTCACAACAGTCTACAAAGCTCAGGATGAATTCTTGCACAGGGTTCCACCAGACAACAGATAAGCTGCTGATGATTTGTACTCAGCAGGTGAACAAAATCTATCCACTGTCTCCTAATGTGTTTTGCCACACAACAGCCAACTGCAAAACAGAAGCGATACTAAGTAAGGATCAGGGGAAATGCTACTAGAAAGATGAGGGATAAAGTGGCACACCAGATCTCCCTACATAATGCTTCAAGGACCTTCTCCAAACCATCTTTAAAAATTTCTTGAATACATTCATGTTAACAAGGCCACCTAGAGCTATGTCACTGCAAATAATATTTCACTGATCCATCATGTGTTTGCTAACACCAACACCTCCTGCACCTAAACAGACCAATCAGATGGAGTGTTGTGTGTTATGTCACCACTTACAGTTCTGAATAGGACTGCCCCTGAAGAGAGTTTAAAAGGCTCTGGCTCACTGCCTGTGGGATCTTTGGCAAAGGCAGACGACTTCCCATCTTCCACACCAGAATCCTCCTATACTCCTCATTCAGCAATAGCTGAACAAGGGCACTATGCAGCTGTTTGCCAAGTTTAAATTCATTATAGGTGACTTTATAACAAAAGCTGAAACTCGTGGGAGAAGAGTCAGATCATCCTTCCGGTCTCCAATCCCCCCTCCCCAACTGCTATAAAAACTACCGATCCTTGTCAACTTCCAAACCTGCACTAGTGCCTGGTGTTTTGACTAAAATGCACAATTTTCATCAAAAGATAATGTGCAAGGGTGAGGCCGTGTCCCATTATTTAAAAATCACAGGCCAAAATATCCATCTGTCTGCTACAGACTCCAGCTATACACAGACATACAGTACATTCCATACATATACAGTATAGTATACATACAGTGCATACATATATATACATAGTCTATAAATGTCCTGTATACATACTGTGTATATCTCTATAAATATATATGTCATACATTGTTTGATAACTCTTCTTTCTGCCTCTAAGACACAAGTTAGAAAGCTCAGAAGAATATAAACGATAAAGCAAAAAACTGCCCACCGAGGAAGAAGCACCCCTCCCCACATATACAATTGTTTTTAAATTATATATATATTTTTTTTTTGGGGGGGGCAGCAGGGAAAAAAAAAGCAGTTTCCCCAAGGCAGCATAGAACAGTCAGTAAAGCAGGAAGGGAAGGGCTTATAGCCACATATTTCAAAAAAAAAGGTATGCTCTCTATGATTCCTCTTTGAAATCACCATCACCACCACCAATAATAATAATATTCATAATAAATCCTAAACACAAGATTAACAAAACCAAGATAGACATTCAGAGTATCAATACTTCCCTCTTCACACCTGCCTGATACATGCCGTAGTGCTGGGTTTGGGGACACATCTCTCCACTCCACACCCCTGAAAATGTACTGAAACATTTATAATACAGTCAAGAGAGCACAGTAGCAGCAGCAACAGCAGCGGCAGGACCCCTCCCTCAATAAAGCAATAGACTATAACCCCCCCCCCCACCAACGCAGAGCAGAAAAATCAGTACAACCAATGCAAAAGAAATTTAAAAAAGTACGCATCCACCCAACAAGAATCAAGACGATTCCAGGAAGAATACCAGAAAACAGGAGGGAAGGAGTGGTGGTGAGGGAAATGGGTGTTTAGATGGAGGGCAAGGCTCTCTGTTCCCCCTACAGAATATACAGTCACAAGACGCTATCAATGATATATCACAGACAGAGGCCTGGTAAGATCATTATAGGGGTGGTTTTTAGAATAAATGCTGTGATGCTTTGAGGAGGGAGGATAGGCAGGTCTGAGAACTGAAGTCAGCAATGCTTTAGGCCTGTGCAAACATCAGGGGCAGGTAGGAATGGGGAATGTTCCTGTGGCACACTGGTTTCTTTTTTTTTTGGGGGGGGGGGAGGGGAGAAGCCTGTTACTATCAAAGGCTATGTCTCTTCTTCCACCTTCTCCCATAGATGTTCCGGATCAGTAGGTTCCAGTTTCTGGACAGCCTTTGCAAATAAGGAGAAAGTTAAAAAAAATAAATAAATAAAAAGCAAGTGAGAGAGAAAACAAACAAATCGGATGGAGAGAGGGACAGAGACAAAAACAAACTAAAAAAGAGGGAGGGAATGCCTATTAGAGGACAGCTAAAAAGTCTTTATGGAATACTGACCAGTCAAGAGTTCTGGCTGAGGTGTGGTGGTGTCCCCTCAGGGCTGGAAACGAGCTGTTTCCTCAAAGATCAGTTGCTTCAGCTTTTCCTTGGGTAGGTCATCCAGTTCCATGTCAAAGGTAAATGGTGCCTCTGCCACGGGCTACAAAGCAAATGAGAGAGATATGCTGGTGGATACAATAAGAGAGCAAGCACTTAATGCAGAACAAAATGATAAAAAGGTGAGAAGAGACATTTCCCCAAACATTTTCCCTTGCGATACCAAGGCCTGAAACAGAAATAAAGCAAGGAAAGCATGCAAAGCATGGCTCCTGGCATGCCATACTCAAAAGGATATGGAAAGAATTCATGTGTTGCCTATGCGTATATGTATGTTGCTGACCAGGAGGAGAGAGGTAGTTTTGAATGAGATCCATGCCATTAGTTTGGAACAAAAAATAAAATGGAATCAATTGCACTAATATATCTTACCAATAGATGTCATTGTCAGATATGACAGAATGCATCCTACATTTTAATCACAGAATGCCACTATACATACACCAAGGTAACAGGTACTGCATAAAGACGCAAACTACAAGGGGTTCAGGCACTAGATGCAACTATGCACAGAAACCATCAGGAAAGATGAAGGTTCATTCACTTGGTGTCACAGTAGAATTCACAACAAAGAAAATGAAACATTTGAATCATTATGACCCAGCTCAGCAGGGATGAGTGACACGAGGGAGATCTTGAAGCACGTCTCATGGAATAACTTCCAAGCCCTCTGTGTGTGTATGGATTTCTGCGTTTTTCCACTGGGAACGGCATGGAGAAGCACAGTTTTAAAAACAGCAATTTCTAACCACTATGTTTTAATGTATCAACGTCTCTTTGCTGCAGTGTTGAACTCCCTCTTCCACATAAATGCAGTGGCCCATTCCTGGGGAACTTTATTCCTCTGGAAGCTCCAGCCCAATCTCTCTCACTTTCGAACCCCATGTATCTCCCCCCTCCTCCCACACAAAGAATTAGCTCTGACAACCTGACTCTTGATTTGTTTGATGTGTAATCCGCTTTGATTTCAGGATAAAGCGGTATATAAATCATTTTAAATAAACAAAATAAACAAATAAATTAGGTTCCGGTACATTCCGTTTTCAGTGTTATTTTGCTCTCAGACAGATGGACAGATTTTCAATATTCCACTGGGTTGAAAACATTAAAAAGTTAGAAAAGTGCAGGTTTTTTCCCTTAGGTAAATGCTTCTCAGTAACAGGCAGGTACAAGACCAGAGACAAAAGCAATGGGATGGAAAAGAATTGGTATATTCCCCTAGCTGAAGAGCATTTAAAGTGACTTGTCTGCTTATAGGAATTTTTCCTGTATCTCAATTCAGTCTACAATTCTCATCACTATCATGTATAATTTTAATACTGAATAAAAGCAAACACAAAAATCCCTGTCATCTCACACAAGAGAGGGGTGATAGCTTCCATCCCAGCTCTATTGAGAGAACCTGTACAAATACTTTTTTCCTATTTACTAAGTACTATGACTTAATCCCTATGAACTTTGTAGAGGCATAGACATGCCTGTGGACAAAGGTAGACAGCAGCCAGCCTGTCTGTCTGTCTGGAAGAAGGTTCCAATGGCCCTAGATGCATCACCTCATCTGATGGGTCGTAGTATTGTTCCAGGTATGGATGGGACAACGACTCCTCTACTGTGATCCTCCGATTAGGGTTAAAAGTCAGCATCTTGTCCAGAAGATCAAGGGCTTAAAATTGGGAAGGAAAGAAGCAGAGAAAATAATTGGTCGTGTTTAAAAATAAAATAAATGTAATCTTGTGGATTCATATAAAGCAAGTTGATTACCTGTAATGGGAGTTCTCAGATAGCAGGGAACTGCAGCTACACTTCATGGTGATGTCTTCCAGATAGATCCAGTGTGTATGGATGTTCTCCTTTTGTTCAGAGAAACCTTTAGGAGGTTCCCCAAGTTTATGCAAGCATTTCTGCGCTGGAGGCAGCTCCTCAATCCATATTGCAGATACTGGATGTGCTCAATGAGTAAGGAGAAGGGAGCAGGAAAAGCACAGCTGCATTCCCCTCTGCTGTCTACAGAGAACCTCCATTACAGGTACGCAACTTCACTTTCTCTGTTGACAAGCAGGGCATATACTGCCACATTTCATGATGAATCCAAAGCTGAGTCTCACCCAGCTGGGCTGAGGGAGGTGCCCCACAAGGATTGAATGGCAAGAGATTATAAAGCAGAGAGATTGTGAAGAACGGATTGTCCAAAGGCATGTCTTGTAGGTAGGACATGTCTAAGCAGTAGTGCTTGAAAGTATGGACAGAGGATCAAACAACCTTCTGCAGATGTCCCTGAGGGAGGTAGTGGGAAGACTGGGCAATGAAGGCAGCTGTAACTCAGAGATGGGACGTATTAACTGCCTGGCAACAGCATATTGGCTTTTATTTGTAGGGGAAGTTGATGCAATCAGACACCCAGTTGGAAAGAGCATGACAATTATGAATAATTGAGAAGTCTTTTGGATGTCTCTCATGCTCTGAATGTAATACAGGAGAGCTCAACTACAGTTCAGGAAGGGGAGTAGTTTGAGTGCTGTTGACGAAAGAAAACCAGGAGCATTATGAATTGAAGCAGAATTTTGAGGTCCCATGCTAGGGTGGCTGAAAAACTGGAGGCTAGCCAGATACCAGCTTGTCATCAATGGAGTCAGTGGGCAGCAAATGCAGGAAGGTGCAGCTGCACAGAGGTGGCTTTAAGGTCTGTCCTGGAAAGATGAAGGTAGGTAGTGCATGGGGTTCAAGTGATTTGCAACTGCACAGTGGCAAGAACTGGACCATTTGAGTTGACAAGTGTTTCTAGTTGAGGCTTTTCTAGGAGCTAGGATGATTTATTGTATATCCTGTGAAACTGGATTATGAGTAATTACTTCCCCTTTCTAGAAACAGACCTCATGGCTAGGGTACAGAGATCAGGATTTAACAGACTGCCTTTCTGTTGGGTGATCCACTGCTAGGAAGAAAAGTAGGGGAAAACAGACTAGCTTTTGCCAAAGGGGCACCATGAGGATGATCTCAGAATTATTTTCTGGAGAACTTTGCACATGAAAGGAAATGAAGGGAAGGCATGAAGGAGGCCGTGACTCTGCGAGAGGGAGATGTCCTGTGCTAGTCTTAGAAATGCAGGTCTCAAAGTAGAAATTCTCACATCTTGTGTTCTGAGAACTGAAAAGGTTCATTAAAGGAAATACCCTTTGGCTGAAGAGACTGTGTGACTGATTCATCACATGACCCCTCAAGTGGTCCAAGCTTGCAGCTCAAGTACACAATCTAACTGAGATCACCTGAGAGATACCAGACCTGTGCGTTAAGACTCCAGATTCTGATTGCTTCCTAGCAGGGACTCAAGGATCCTGATCGGCCTTGTTTGTTGACATAGAACAGATGGATTTCCCTTGAAGTCACTGTCTGAAATTCTGAAGGGCATAGAATATGGTTCAGTTTCAGGTGTTGATGTGGAGGACAAATTTCCATGCACATCTAATGCTGCTTCGGTTGAAAGAGACACTCTATGGAGAGGTAGATGGCTATTGCAACCAGTGGAGGGAATGCTTTATACGCATTGGTACAGGTATTCTACTGGAAAGACTGGTGATGTTGATTCCCAGCGGCATCTGAGATGCCACTGGCCTCATGGATCACCTTGCAAAGGGAATGATGTGCACGGTAGCTCCCATGTGGCCTAGAATTCTGAGGTTGGTGTGGGTTGTGGTTGACTGGGCATTGGAGATGTGACTGCATAGGCTACAAGTGGTCATAGTCTTGTCTTCCAGCAGGTAGGTCCTGGCAGTTTGTATGTCCAGGTACGCACCAATGAAAAAGGGTGTTGCGCTGGGTAGAAGAGTGGACTTTGCTGCATCAATGAGAAATCTCAGTTCCTCCAAAATGCATATGAATGCCCAAAGAGCATTGTTTTACCTTCTGTGGTGAGGGATCTAAAATGAGCCAATCAAGATATTGGTAGATGATGTGGCCACTCCTGTGCAAACAGGTGGAGACTGTCAGACACTTCGTGAACACCCTAAGCACAGAAGGCAGACCAAAGAGCAGTACTCAATGTAAATGGCAGTTTAGAAAGAGGACGTGTAGGAACTGATGGTGGTCGATAAGCGTGAGGGTATGGGCATTCTTAGTGGGACAAGCCAATCATGACAGAGAAGTAGAAGCCTGATTGTGGCAAGGGTGCTCATCTTGAATTTACCTTTGTTAAAAAAAAAAAAAGAGAAAAAAGTTGTACTCTATAGGTTGAGGATGGGTCAAGATCAATCTGACTTTTTGGGGATAGGGAAGAATCTGGAGAAGAGTTCCTGGCCTCACTGTGAGGCTGGGATGCGTTCAGCCATACGGCTTTTGTAGGAGTCTCTAGTTCCATGGTCAGAAGACTAACATGCTGAAATGTGAGCATGGAGACTGGCTCAGGACTTGTTGCTAGCAGGAATTAAGAGAAGTTTATCCTTTAGCCCTGGTTGACTATGCAGAGCATTCATTCAGTGGTCTGATATGAGGGATTGCCAGGCCTCTCTGAAGAAATTAAGTCCGACTCCTAGCGGGAGGTATTCAAAAACTGGGGATAGGCTTGAGAGTAGTGGTCATGGAGGTAGGTTGCTACTTCCTTTCCCATTGTAGGTAAACTTGGGCAGGTCAGCATTGGGGTAAACATTGGTGTATGGCTTATTGTGCCTATGTGGGTATAATTGCTGGAAAAACTGCTAGAGTTACTGCTTTTTGTAAAGCCATTGGTGCCTTTACTGGTATTGTGAAGACTAGTCTGTTGGTTGAAAGAACAACTCATGCAGTGTGGAGCAGTGATCCTTGATTTGATAGGCTGTTCTCTTGACCTTCTCTCTGAAGGAATTCTCTCTCGCACACGGTGCATCAGCGAGGTGATTCCATGTCATTCTGCATTCTCCAATAGCAATGGTGGCTATGCATAAGGCTGTCATAAGCATCATATGACAAGGTGCACTCTTAAAAATTGAAATGCAGCTGGGCAAGTTGCTCCTGGGAAGTGCTGAAGGGTGATCTTGTGGTCTCAGTGGTCTGCTGTAGAAGAAAAATGATAGAGCATCTGTAGTTTATGGCCCACTATCTTTAAGCTTAGCAATGTTCCCTAATAAATCTTCCTACCCACCACATCTAATATCTTCTGATTCTTACTTGGTGGGGGTTCTGTTGAATGGTTTAGAGGTTTTGGATCTCTTAAAGGTCTCTTCTGTAACTATCAGTTGGTGGTGTAGCAGGGGATGATCATGTCTTAGGGCAGGGTGGACTTTGTATTTTCATTTCAAGACACTTGGAGGTCATCTAGATGGAAAGGTGCTCTTCCAGATGGAAAACTGAAGTCTTGCAGGATATGGTGAACAAGACGTGACAATTTCCCTTGGCAGGCTCATTGCTTGTAGGATAGACTGAAGATCCTGTTTGTTATCCAGGGCTTTCAGGGAGCCCAGATTTAGGTTAAGAATGGTCTTCTGACTCTTCCTCTGGTTCATCTGGGACCAAAACTCATTGGGTAAGGCAGAGATATACGAGATCTTTGCAAGTGCTGGCCAAACCATAGGAGCAGGGCAGACTGGTGATGGAATTCACATCATCCAGATCCTGCAATGCAGTGTATCGATCAGGAGATAGCCATCCATTTCTAATAGCGAAGATCTGTTTGTGGTAGAAGCAAGGTTATTCCTCAGCAGGACTCAGAATAATGCCCTAGGGACTCCAGTTAAGTCAGGCTGCATGGATGGGCTCCCTTAAAAGCATATGGCAGCTATGGCCTGTAACAGGGTGTGTATCTTTTAGGAATCGCTATAAGAATGGAAACAGCGCAGTTTGGGGAGGACCCCATTAGTGCAGGAGTCATGAAGGCAAGCTCAGAGAATAAGAAACTCAAGCATGGTAGCCAGCCATGTTATCTGCAGGAGGATTTCAGTGCTGTAACTTGTGCTGCATTGACTCCCTAGGCTTTGTCTTCTTATGGGAGCCCTTATTGAGAAGTTGGGAAGAAATGACAAACTAGAGGCCAGTAAGCCTTACCTTGGTGGTGAGAAAAGCAATGGAGGCGCTCCTGAAAGAGCAAATAGTGGACTTCCTCGATCCGAGGCAACATGGTTTTACCAAAGGACGATCTTGCCAAACAAATCTGATTGAGTTCTTTGGGTGACCAGAGAACTAGATCAAGGGCATGTGATCTACCTAGATTTCAGCAAAGCCTATGTTAATGTTCATCATAGGAGGCTTATCAATAAAAACAGCTTGGGAATGGGTCCCCAGATGGTGAACTGGATCAGAAATTGGTTGACTGACAGACGACAGAAGGTGACAATTAATGGAACTCACTCAGATGAAAAGAAGGTGATTAGCAGTGTGCCCCAGGGTTCGGTCTTGGGACCGGTTCTGTTCAATATATTTGTGAGTGATACTACTGAAGGGCTGAATGTAAAAGTCTGTCTTTTTACAAATGACACCAAAATTTCCAACAGAGTGGATGCCCCTGAGGGAGTGGAGAACATGAGGAAAGCTCTACAAAAGCTGGAAGAATGGTCTAATGTTTGGCAATTAAGATTTAATGTGAAGAAGTGCAGTGTCATGCACTTGGGAAGCAGAAATCAAAGGGAACTGTATGTGATAGGGGGCGAGACATTGGTGTGCACAGACCAGGAGAAGGACAGAGTGATTGCTTCTGAGGATCTCAGGGTGGCAAAACAGTGTGACAAGGCGGTGGCAAAAGCCAGAAGGATGCTGGGTTGCATACAGAGAGGAATTATCAGCAGAAAGGAAGAGATACTAATGCCACTGTACAAGTCACTGGTGAGGTCTCACTTGGAATATTATGGTCTCCAAAACTGAACATCTCACAAAGGATATAAAAAGGCTGGAGGTGGTTCAGAGGATGACCACCAAAATGATTTGGAGCCTGCGTCAGAAGATTTATGAGAAGAGACTTGAAGACCTAAATATGTACATTCTGGAGGAGAGGAGGGACAGGGGAGATATGATTCAGACCTTAAATACTTAGAATATTAATGAACAAACCAACCTCTTCCAAAGACGGGGGAAGCTGTAAAATTAGAGGGCATAACATGAATCTGCAAGGGGGTAAACTGAAAGGCAATGCCAGGAAATACTTTTTCACTGAAAGGGTGGTGGATGCTTGGAATGACCTCCTGATGGAGGTGGTGTGGGCAAACACAGTGACAGACTTCAAAATGGCATGGGACAGACATAGTGGATCCCCTTATAGCAACAGGATAAAATCAAAACATACATAACTATCTCTTATATCGGAACAAATGGGGGTGACATACACGGAGCGGTTGGTACACCTCTAAACAAAGGCATGGGGAGGGGTGACCTGCATGAAGCAGCAAGTGCACCTACTCTTGCCGCCTTGCTGGGCAGACTAGATGGACCATACTGGTCTTTATCTGCCGTTATTTACTATGTTACTATATGCCTGTCAGTGGGGAAAGATCCTCCTCTACTGGTATGGCTACAAGCTTTGAGGGCTAAGTTCCATGATCTGCCCATGTTTTTGCAGCTTTTGAATAGGATTTGGAGGGGGTGATGTGATCACTTGACCCTCTGGGGCAGGAGCAATGCTGTTTCTAAGTGGCGGCATTTGTTGTGACTTACTGTGACAAGAACTCTTATGTCATGAGGGAATATTAGAGTGGAGAAGTCCCTGTTTGGGCTGCTGCTGGTATGTGCTGTGTATCCAGGAGAGGTGGCTTTTTCTTTATGAGGCATGCTCTCCCCCACAGGTGCTTGGATCTGGGCCCAGAGGAAGGAGGAAGATACTAGAGATCTAATTATTTAGTATCCACAGGTAGCTAAGGCAGCCCCAGAGACTTCCATTCCTACGCAGTTCATATGACTGCTGTGGCTGATGAGTGCACTGTTATTCTCCTTTGCTGCTGAGAGTTCTCTCCAGTGAGATAATTTTTTTTTATTTGGGTTTAGGGTTTTTTTTTTTTAAATGTGGAAGTATAGTAGAGAAGAGCTGAGCATACAACTGGTCCAGTGGAGGGAAAGGGAAGACTGAGGATGGGAAGCTGCCTCTACAGCATGGGACTGCTCATGCGTATTCAAGGAGCCTCTTAAGGCTTTCTTGAATAGGTGGTGAGCATCTGCACACTGGGCCCGTCTGGACAGTGTCACCATGTTCAGAAAGCCTCTAAAGGCTTCCTTGAGCTGGAAGAGAGCATCAGCACACTGGACCTTTCTGGAGGATGTCACCATGAAGTGTGAAGAACTGCTTTTTAAGTTAAGTACTGTAAAAGAAGGCAGGAGATGGGGGATGATTTGTTAAGAAGCTGAAGCTCTAGCCACTATAAATGGATATGCCTTATCAGGGCTACAAGGTGACATTTTACTTACCAGATAATGTCCTTTTCCTCGAGTCTTGCTAGACCAGTCAAGACAAGGTTGTGTTCCCCTACCAGCAGATTAGATTGTTGGAGACAAATTAAAAGCCTAGGTTTCAATGACATCACTCCCATACCTCTATATGCCTCAGGCACCAGAGGTCTCTTCAGTATGCACCCCAAAGCATATGGGAGGAACATGGCAAACCTTACACAACCTCAATGTGGACAACAATGAGCAAACAAACAGTAGATAACTATGAACAGATAAACAAAGAGCAAGCTGTTTGTATAAGATGAACCTGCAGAACCAAATATATAAATCATAGTGGACCAAAGGGTAACACTGCAGAAGAACTGCTAGACCCTGGACTGGTCTAGCAGGACTCAAGGAAAGGACAATATATGGTAAGTAAAATATCACCTTCCATAATGTCCTGCTAGTTCAGTCCAGACAGACACCTGGTATGTACCAAAGCTACGCCTCCAATGGGTGGGACGACAGCAGTTTGCAAAACCTTAGAACTAACGGCTTTGTCCACCCTGGCGAGGGCATTTCAAATGGTAATGCTTGACAAAAATGAAAAGTGATGCCCACACTGATGCCAGACAATTATCTTCAGGGGCTACCGAGCTCCACTCCGACCCCGAGAATGCTTGCTCTAAAGTAGAATGGGCGCGCAAAACCTCCAGAAACAGCATGTTCCGTAGCAAGCATGTCAAGGCAATTGCCTCCTTAATCCAGAGCCCCAATGTAGACTTAGCTGCTGCATCACCCTCGCGCAAGCCAGCAAACAGCACAAGAAGATGGTCAAACTTGCAAAAGGCAGTCGTAGCCTCCAAGTACCGGAGAAGCACCTACCAGACATCCACAAGGCAAAGATCCTTATCCTTCCCTCTACACTGCTCCTTAGAGAAGGGCAGGCAAACTACCTGGTTCACATGAAAGGGAGAAAGCCACCGTAGGCCAGAAGGAATTTACAGGTCAAATGGAATGGTCTCCTATGAAAAAGACAGCTAAGGATCTTGGAAAGAGTCTGCAGCTTGGAAATCCATCTTGCAGAAGAAACTGCGACCAAGAAGACCTTCTTGAGCACCAAATCCTTCAAAGTAGCACACGCCAATGGCTCAAAGGACTCCAACATCAGGGCCCTGAGCACCAGACAGATCAGAGGAAGGGACTACAGATCGGAGGAGAGGATAGAGATGCCAACCCCCCTGAAGAAAGCATGAAACATTTGGGTGTAAGGCTAACATCTTACCAGCCAATGGACCTCTGAAAGAGGCCAAAGCTGCCACCTGAATCTTCAGGAAGCTAAGAGAAAGATCATTTTCCAGACTTTCCTGCAGAAAGACCAGCAGAGAGGCCATCTTGGTGGCCTCAGGAACCAGCTGTCGTATGCCGCATCACTCAAAGAGGCTCTAGACCAACAGGTATGCAAAGCTGGCAAACCACCTCCTGGCTCCGAGCAAAGTGGAAACCACCACTGGAGTAGCCCGTATGCGCTAACCGTCTCCTACCAAGAGCCAAGCCATAAGCGAGAAGGGAACTGGGTCCTCCAGGACGATTGGTCCCGGCCACAATAGGTCCTGAGACAGAGGCAACTGAAGAGGCAGCGCTTGCAGGAGACGCATCAGATCCCTGAACCATGCTCTCTCCTTGGCCAATCTGGCACTACCAGAATAATCCTACCTGGGTGGCGCTCAATACATCAAATCACACGTCCGAGCAGGGGCCATGGATGAAACACATACAACAGGTGCTGACTTGACCAAAGCTGGGACAGGGCACCGACACCCTCAAACCCCATCTCCATGTGGCAAATGAAGAAGCGGCACACTTGGCATTGGAGCGGATTACCAGATCTATCTCAGAGGGACCCCTTCGGCACAGAATCAGCTGAAATGCCTCCTGACAACTCCCACACTCCTGGATCCAGAGTGTGTCGGCTGAGAAAGTCCGCTTTGACATTGTCCACCCTGGCAATATGCTGAGCTGACAAGGCCAGGAGGTTCTTCTCTGCCCAGGAAAACAGGAGAGCCATCTCCAGAGCTACCCTGGCACTCCTTGTCCTGCCTTACAGACTGACACAAGCCACCACCATGGCATTGCCTGAAAACATTTGAACCACTTGGCCTTCCACTAGGGGCCAGAAACGCCGAAGAGCCAACCTCATGGCCCTCACTTTGAAGCAACTGATGGACCATACCGCTTCCCTGTGGTTCCAAGGACCCTGGGCCGTAACAGTCTTGGCAATGGGCTCCCCAGCCTGAGGGACTGTCATCCGTTGTCAGAAGGATCCATGAGATATCGTCCATCAGCATGCCCTTCCTCAGATGACAGGGCTGCTGCCACTACCACAGGCTGACCTTCACCATCATTGGGAGTGGGAGCCTGCAGTCGAAGTCCTGAGAACTCGGAGACCACCAAGCCAGCAAGAACTGCTGGAGCGGCTGCAAGTGAGATAATCCCAGACTTTGGGAGCCTGCTGCAAACAGAACAGCGCGAGACGATCCAACAGTCTTCTGATTTTCTCTTCTGGCAGGAAGACTCTGCCCACCTGTGTGTCAAAACATGCTCCCAGGAACTCCAGGGACTGGGAAGGCAACAACTAGCTCTTTCCCCGACTGATCACCCAGCGAGGTTTTCTAAAAAGGACACCATTCGGGAAGCTACCCAAGATGCTTCTGAAAGACAGCAGGCCCAGATGAGCCAATTGTCCACATATGGGTGCACAAAGATCCCCTGGCACCGTAACACTGCAGCCACCACTACCATGAGAAGTGTCCTCAGGGCAGTGGAGAGCCTGAAAGGAAGGGCAACGAACTGATAGTGAGAGCCTAGCATGGCAAACACAAATATTTTTTGCTGATCTGCCCTGATTGGGATATGAAAATATACCTCGGCCAGATCGAGAGAAGCCAAGAACTTCCCTCTGCACACTGCTTGCATTACAGATCACAATGTTTCTATTCGGAATCACAAGACATGCAAGTACTTGTTGATACCCTTGAGGTCCAGAATGGGCCAGAAGGAACCGTTTCCCCTCCCCCTTTTTGTTGGCACCACAAAATAGATGGGAGTATCTGGCCTTGACCTGCTTTGTCCAAGGGAACGGGCACCAATGCCTTTAGGAGCAGCAACTTGTCCAAGGTGGTCCACACAGTGGCACTTTTGATTGCAGACCCACAAGGGGAAATCATAAAGGCATCCGGGATCGGCTCTTTGCATTTCAGGACACAGCCAAACTGAATAGAATCTAGCACCCAGCGATCCTTGGTGACCAGGGCCTATTCCTGAAGAAAAGATGAAGCCTGCCTCCAACCAGAGGAACCAGGGAATGGGCACCCAAACCTTCATTGCGTAGCATGGGAGGGTGGTCCTCTGGAGGAGACAGAGTCCCTGGGCCCACGAAAGAACTCCAAACAAGCCTGAAGTCCAGAAGCAGAGAGGAAGAAAGGCTTTCCATGTGGGTTACAACTGTTCCAAAACCCTCCGGAGTCCAGTCAGTGTGCCTGCGCAGGGTGGACAGAGGTTGACGAGAAAGAGGCTCCTATCCACTTTGCAGGCCCCCTGGACTCGTCTTCTAGAAGGTGGTAAGATTGTCTTGCCCAGGGGTCCTTCAACAGCTTCTCCAAATCAGCTCCAAAAGGAAGTGTCTCCTTAAAAGCCAGTTGGATCTACCAGGCTTTGGAAGATATGTCCACTGCCCAGTGCTGGAGCCAAATCCAACACTATGACACCATAGACAGTATGGCTACTGAAAAGACTGCAATCTAGTGGAACCTCCCACGTTGCGCTCAAGTGAGAGAGTCACCCTCAAGGTGGTCATTCACGAGCGTTTAAATCAATCTTTTCCTCTCGAATCTTCAGAATTTTCTTCAGAGAGGGAAAAATCCATCCATCATCTGCTGGAGACAAAGAAATACTGAAGAGAGCTCTGTTGGCTGAGGCATATAGAGGCATGGGAGTGATGTCACTGAAACCTGGGCTTTTCAGTGGTTCTTTGTCTCCACCAATCTGCTGGTACAGGAACACAGCCCACTTGTCTGGACGGGTCTAGCAGGACGATATGGAAGAGACTCTTAATTAGGACGATTCGTTTTGTGTGGCCATGTTTCCATTCTATTACTTTTATTTTCTTCTCTAAATGGATCTTTTGTATGAGATGCTGATGTCATGACCTTTGCCAGTGTGAAAGTGTACTAACAGAGCTCCAAGAGACCCTTTTATGATTTGTGAGATTGAGGCAACCTCACCTTTGGCATCTGCTTTGGGGAAGAGTCGATTCCATGGCACCTTGGGCTTCTGTGGCAGAGATTGAAGGTAATTCCGTGCCTTCATATTGATGATGCAGTTGAGGTCATCTTGGGAGGGGGAACCCAGGATCCCTGCCAGGAAAGAAGGAGAAAGGAAAAAAAAAAAAAAAGAGAAAGAAAGCACAGTTACTTACCTGTAACAGGTGATCTCTGGGAACAGCAGGAATAAGTCTTCACATATGAGTATCGTCGGCACCGACGGAGCCTGCGCGGGAACGCTCCCCAGCGTCCAGAAAGAAAGCTTTTGGGAGCATCCCACAGTGCCTGCGCGCTGCCTTCCCGCCTTTCTCCCAACCGCCTCTCTCCAGTTCGAGTTTTAAGCTGAGACAAAGAGAGAGAGGAAAGGAAAGATAGATAGAGAGATACAACTCCTAGGGGAGGTGGGTGGGTTGTGAAGACTTATTCCTGCTGTTCACAGAGATCACCTGTTACAGGTAAGTAACTGTGCTATCTCCAGGAACAAGCAGGAATGAGTCTTCACATATGGGGACTCCCCAGCGAGATCTCCAAGGTTGTGAGTCCCTGAGAAGGGCTCCACCTGCCCCATGGATCTCGGGCATCCAACCAGGGATGTGGGGTAGGACTTGATTAGGTATGGAACAGGTGTTTGAGAACAGCCTGACCAAACAAGGCATCCCGGTGGGAGTCCTTGTCCAAACAGTAATGGGCTGTAAAGGTATGAACCGAGGCCCAGGTGGCCGCTCGGCAGATTTGGTCGATGGACACAGAGTTCAGATGAGCCATAGAGGCTGCCATGGCCCTCACATTGTGAGCTGTGACATGGCCCTCCAGAGAAAGGTTCTTACTCTGGTAGGCAAAAGAAATACACTGAGCAATCCAATTGGACAGAGTTCTCTTAGAGACTGGAAGTCCCAAATGAGAGGGATCAAAAGCAACAAAGAGTTGAGAGGACTTTCTATGTTGCTGTGTCCTTTGTAAGTAAAAAGCGAGCGCTCTCTTACAATCCAGGGTATGGAGATTCCTTTCTGCACTTGATGCATGAGGTCCTGGAAAAAAGACAGGTAAATACATCTCCTGGTTCAGATGAAAAGGTGAGACCACTTTAGGCATAAAGTGTGGATTAGTCCTGAGGACTACCTTGTCATGATGGAACCTTGTATAAGGAGGATTAGCCACCAAGGCTTGCAGCTCACTGATGCGGCGAGCTGAGGTGACTGCAATGAGAAAAGTAACCTTCCAGGAAAGAAATTTCAAGGAGGTAGTGGCTAAGGGTTCAAAGGGTGGCTTCATAAGCTGGCCAAGAACCAAATTCAAGTCCCATGCCATTGGAGGTGGTCTAATGGGTGGTTTAGTTAAAAGAAGGCCTCTCATGAATCTTGCAATAAGAGGATGAGAGGAAAGAGGCTGTCCATTGAGAGGCTTAAGGGATGCTGCAATAGCACTCAAATGGACTCTTACTGAATTTGTTTTAAGGCCTGCATGGGATAAATGCAGAAAATACTCTAGTAAAGAACTCAGAGGTATTGCAAGGGGGTTAAGACCCTTCTGTGCACACCAAATGGTAAACCTTTTCCATTTAAAAGCATAGGAACATCTAGTGGATGGCTTTCTGGAAGCATGAAGGATATCCTTCACCTGCTGAGAAAGATGCAAATCTTGAAGGTCTAGGCCTTCAGCAACCAGGCTCTGAGATGAAGAGACTGGGGATTTGGGTGCCACAACGTTCCCTCCTCCTGGGACAGGAGGTCTGGAGCACATCCCAAGTTCAGGGAGGGAGCTTGAGAGAGATGCAGAAGTAGAGGGTACCACACTTGGCGTGGCCAATGTGGTGCTATGAGGATCATAGACCCCTTGTCTCTCTGAAGTTTGAACAGTGTCTTGGGAATTAGGGGAATGGGTGGAAAGGCATAGAGGAAGTCTTGCCCCCAATGAAGGAGGAAGGCATCCCTGGCCTGAACTCCCTGACATGGAATCCTGGAACAGAACCGGGGAAGTTTGGCATTCCATGGACTTGCAAACAGGTCTATGTCCGTGGTTCCCCAAATTCGGAAGATCCTGGCTATCTGGTCCCCATGGAGGGACCATTCGTGTGGAAGCAGAACTCGACTGAGTCTGTCTGCCCGAGAGTTTTGAACCCCTGGAAGATACACTGCCACGAGATGAATTTGATGCTCTCTGGCGAAAGCCCACAATCTCAAAGCTTCGTTGCAAAGCGACAGAGAGCCAGTCCCGCCCTGCTTGTTCACGTAGAACATGGCTACTTGGTTGTCCGTGTGAATGAGGACTGTCTTGTAGCTGAGCAGGGTGTGGAAGACTCAGAGCTAGAAGAATTGCTCTGAGCTCCAAGAGGTTGATATGTAGAGATGTCTCTTGTGGAGACCAGATGCCCTGGGTGGAGAGATCTTGTAGATGAGCTCCCCAACCCCTTGGAGAGGCATCTGTTGTAAGGGTTGCTTGCGGTAGTGACTGTTGAAAGGGGGACCCCAGCAACAGATTTTGAGTGGACTTCCACCACTGGAGAGACCAGAAAAGGCGACTGGAGGTTGCTATCTTGTCTGACAGGCACCCTGATGCCTGGGTCCATTGGGTGGACAGAGTCCACTGAGCTGCCCTCATGTGAAGGCGAGCATAAGGAACCACATGCACGGTGGATGCCATGTGGTCTAACAGTTGTAACATTTCTCGAGCAGTTAAATGGGACTTTAACTGAATTTGTGAGGCTAACTGCACCAAGCGTAGGCAACGGGCCTGGGGAAGATAGGCCCTTGCAGTTGTGGTATCCAGGAAGGCCCCTATGAACTCTAATGACTGAGTAGGGGTGAGATGGGATTTTGTGATGTTTATTACAAGTCCCAGATACTGAAGAACACGCCTTGTGCAGGCTAGGGAAGTCTGGGCCTCTGACTGGGACGGAGCTCGGATGAGCCAGTCGTCCAGATATGCGAATACAAATATTCCTAGAGTGCGTAGAAATGCAGCTACTACTGCCATGCATTTTGTGAACACTCTTGGAGCAGAGGCCAGACCGAAAGGAAGCACTCTGTATTGGTAGTGCTTTCCTTGATAAAGGAACCGAAGGAACCTTCTGTGTGTTGGATGGATGAGGATATGGGTGTACGCATCCTTGAGATCTAGAGAACAAAGCCAATCCTGACTCTGAAGGTATGGAAGGAGAGCACCGAGAGAAATCATCTTGAATTTCTCTTGCATAGAAACTTGTTCAATTCTCTGAGATCTAATATGGGTCTGTAGCCCCCTGTTTTCTTTGGGATAAGAAAATAGGGGGAGTAGAACCCTGAGCCCTGTTGAAGAAGGGGTACTTCTTCTATTGTCCTCCTGGGTCAGGAGATTGCTACCCTTCTTGCCCAAAGGGCAAGGAGAGATGTTGGAGAATTGAACTGTCTCACCATGGTGTGGGGAGGAAGGTTTAAGAAATGAAGCTTGTACCCCTCCCTTATGATGGAGAGGGTCCATTGCTCTGCTGTGACTTGTTTCCATCTGGGAGCAAAGTGGGCTAACCTTCCTGGAATGGTGAGAGGCTCTGGTTCTTCTAGAGCCAGAAAGGCTAAGTTCTCTAGATGTGAGTCAAAGGCCCTGAGGAGGCTGAGGCTGTTGGGCCGTAGCAGTCCTTGCAGCCTTAGGCTTGGCTTGTTTAGGTTGTTGCTGACGCTTTGCAGCAAAACGACCTGCAGAAGATGCCTGATGACTATAAACAGGATAATATTTCCCCTTATTGGGAAAGAAAGCCTTTTGAATAACTTTTTCTAACAGGAGCTGAAGTAGACTTTGAAAGTCTATCTAAGGCAGAATTCTCAGCATCCATTTGAGTGGCCTTTGCTTGCCAATCCTTGCCAAAAAGGTTTTCACCTGTACAAGGAAGATTTCCTAATCCATCCTGGACCCAGGGTTCCAAATCAGAAGCTTGCAACCAAGCAACTCTGCGTGCACCTATGGCAATAGCCGAGGCTCTGCTGGCACACTCAAAAGAGTCAAAGGCTGCACGGTTGGAAAATTTGGAAACATCCTGGGCATGTTTAAGCCAGGTGAGAAACTCCTCCCTTTTATCTTCTGAGATAAAAGGAGATAAAGTTTGCAGATGATCTGTAACTTCCTTTAGAAACATCCCCATATAGAGACTATAGGAGTTGATTCTGGCAGTAAGCATATTGGCCTGGAAAATTCTCCAGCCAAAAGCATCCAAGGTTCTGCATTCTCTTCCTGGAGGATTAGATGAGTGTCTTTTTTGCACTCTTTATCTTCTTCATAGCAGACTCCACCACAATAGAATGGTGAGGAAGCTGAGTCTTATGAAAGCCAGGGCAAGGAGGAACACGGTACATGGTGTCCAACCTGCGAGAATGAGGGGAGGTAGTGAGAGGTGTCTCCCATATGCCCAACATGTGATCATAAAGGATCTCATGAATTGGTAAAGTAGCTGCCTCTTTAGGAGCCTTAGGATATTGTAAAATATCCAATTTCTTGGCTCTAGGCTCTGGTTCAGGGGCCACTGAAATGGAGAGGCCCCTGGCCACTTCCCTAATGAAGTCTTGAAAAGACAAGTCTTCTGGAGGAGACATTCTTCTTTTTTGGAGAAGAGGGCTCCTGAGGAAGGAGTACCGATGCTTCGACAGAAGCCTCTGATTCATCAGAGTCTTCGGAGGAATCGAAGTATCGCCTGTCTGGATACTCTTGCAGAGCCCGATACGCGTACCGAGTGGTATCGACATCGGGAGTGATCGGTACCGATTCGGTACCGATGGGCATCACAGAACAGGGTACCGCTGCAGTCGACACCGAAGCCGATGTCAATGCAATCGGTACCGGCACCGGAACCAATATCGGTGCCGGAACCGGTACAGACAACGGAATTTGTTGCGGTACCGGAGGTGTCGCAGCTTGTATGAATGCCGTAATGGCACGCTGCATGGTCAGAATATTCTGATCCATCGACGCAACCAATGTCTGGATGTCAGTACCAGTGGAAACCACCGGTACCCCAGAACGTGGCAACAGGTGATCGGTCGAGGCCACGCCATCAATGTCAACCTGTGACCCCATAGAAAATGCTTTGGAAGCCGGAGCTTCCCACCGGGGTAATTTTGCCGGTGCGGGATCCTCGAGAGCAAGCCCGGAGGCATCTCGATACTTAGAGGGAGATCTACCCTTCGAGGACCGGCTGGACTTATGTTTGGTTACCTGAGATCCATGGGAGGAAGAAGCAGCCCTGGAAGATGTCGATGCCACCGAAGCTGCATCAGAGGGAAACAGGGTACTGAGCTTGGCTGCTCGATTCTGTCGACCTCTTTTAGACATCATGGAACAGGACTCACAATCGGTGATGGAGTGGTCAGGGCACAAACATTTTAGACACCAGTCATGGGTGTCGGTGATAGAGTACCGCTGCACTTCGTGCACTTTTTAAACCCAGAAGCCGGCTTTTCCATGAGGAAATTTTTTTTTTTAGGCCTAAGGCCCAAAAGGAAAAAATGCACAGAAGTGGGAAACGGTGTTTTTTTTTTTTTTTAAAGAAGGAAGAAAAGACCGGCGGTACCGGTCCGACGTCGAAGAAGGCAGATGCGCGACCAAAGAAATAAAGAAAAATAAAGAACTTCTTCAGCGGTGACAGGAACACGACCTGCTGGCTCCGCGGAAAAGAAGAACTGGAGAGAGGTGGTTGGGAAAGGCGGGAAGGCAGCGCGCAGGCGCTGTGGGATGCTCCCAAAAGCTTTCTTTCTGGACGCTGGGGAGCGTTCCCGCACAGGCTCCGTCGGTGCCGACGATACCCATATGTGAAGACTCATTCCTGCTTGTTCCTGGAGATAGTGGGTTTCTCCATGAAAGAGAAGTTTATTTGAATTTGTAATGCACAGATGGCATTATTAATGCACAAAAGGACCTTCAGTCAATCCTACTGCATTATTCCCCCCACCAAAAAAAAATATTCCAGTTCTTCCCCTCAAACTCTATAGTGAAAGGTTATACATGGGAACAAAAGATAAGCTTTCCATCATTAATTTTAAAACTGTGTAGATAAATTATTCTGGCATGATATTTATATGCAATGTTTTATTTTCCTGGACTTAATAATGAAACCTGTGCACTGTAGTGTGGGCTAGGAAAATCCGGCCTATTCGCACTGCACAACTTGCCACCTGCTGGAGGCAGAGATTACTGGATTCTCTTAGCGTTGCACAAGCAGATATACCAAGTGATGACATCACTGAAAGTTGCTTAAGTCTGCCTCCACCTGCTGGCAAGGGAGTATAACCCACTTGTCTGGTCTGGTCTAATAGGAGGATAAAGAAGCGTGATTTTCAGGATATTGTCTTAAGTTGTGCCCCTTGTTTATGCATGAATTCACATCAAGTGACATCTCCCTTTTTACATACTACTCCCAGCTAGGCATGAGGAAGCGGAGTGGTGTAGGAAGAGGTTGCTAAAGGAGCCATTCAGACATCAGCACAGCCTTAACACCCAATGTAGTCAAGATGACTTGCAACAGAGTTGGCAGAAGCTATGTGATCATAAGACATTTCTCACAGTGGATAGGCCATCTCTTATTATCAACTGTTCAGAAACTGATACTTTGGTTCTGCTCCTGGCCTAATGCACCACTTCTGGGACTTAAAAATAATGCCCCTGTATGGTAAAGACACAAAACCAGGAAGTTTTGGATGTTTTAACTGGAACAACTTAACTTTAGCAAGAAAGAGTGTTCTATGAGCAAATAATGTGTAGGTGCATATTATTTGAAATGTTCTACTATGTTGTATTAAGGTACATTACTGACATTGCGTCATATTAGTATCTAATATTACCTATCTCTAAGTTTATCTCACTGCTCTAATTGTCAATTATGCCGACATGAGGTCATATTGTTATTACGCTGCTACTATAAGTTGTTTACATCAGGGGAGACCCCACCTTGAATGAATTTCTTTATAAAAGACGGTTAATAAACCCTAATAAATAAACAAATGTGAATGGAGGCTGCCAGTGCCTGCCAGCATGCAAATTCATGTGTGCACGCGCCCATGTGACCTCTGCATCTCACCCAAGATGTGGTTGAGCTGGTCCAGGTAATGCTTTCCAGGAAAGATGGGACGGTTAGAGAGCATTTCCGCCAGGATGCAGCCCACGGACCAGATATCAATTGATTTTGTATAGCCCTGTCAAGGGAGAAGGGTTAGCTGCACACTCATCCACTTAGGAATAAAATGTAGAAAGCAGCAGTATCAAACTCTTTACTTATAGTAATAAGAATTCAACCTGCACTTTTAGCAAAACCATTACAATCTTGTATTGCTTCATTCCTTAAGATGATATTGGTGTTTACAAAGTGTCTGAAAGCTCCTCTCACTGTGCACGTGTTCATGCAAGGGCAGCAAGAGAACGCGTAGTTACTCACCTGTAACAGATGATCTCCGGGAACAGCAGGAATTTAGTCTTTACATATGGGTATCGTTGGTACCGACGGAGCCTGCGCGGGAATGCTCCCCAGCGTCCAATAGGAAAGCTTTTCGGAGCATCCCACAGTACCTGCGTGCTGCCTTCCCACCTTTCCAACTGTCCCTCTCCAGTGGCGTTTATAGCTGAGACGAGAGCGAGAGAGAGATACAACTCCTAGGGGAGGTGGGCGGGTTGTGAAGACTAAATTCCTGCTGTTCCCAGAGATCACCTGTTAAAGGTGAGTAACTACGCTATCTCCAGGAACAAGCAGGAATGTAGTCTTCACATATGGGGACTCCCTAGCTACAGATGCCAGGGAGATGGCCCCAGGAAGTTGTCAGCCCTTGCGAAAGGGCCCTACTTCCCCCCATGGATCTCCGGCATCCTACCAGGGACAGTGGGTAGGAGATGATTAAGTCTGAAAAAGGTGTTGAACAGCTTGGCCAAACAGGGCATCCCGGCAGGAGTCCTTGTCTAAGCAGTAGTGGGCTGTGAAGGTATGTACCGAAGCCCAAGTAGCTGCTCGACAGATGTCGTCGATAGAGACAGTGTGAAGATGAGCCATTGAGGCTGCCATGGCTCTCACATTGTGAGCAGTGACATGGCCTTCAAGAGGAAGGTTCTTACTCTCATAGGCAAAGGATATGCACTGTGCGATCCAGCTGGACAGTATTCTTTTGGAAACTGGAAGTCCCAAATGACTAGGATCAAAAGCAACAAAAAGCTGAGAAGATTTTCTATGTTGCTGTGTCCTTTGCAAGTAAAAGGCCAAAGCCCTTTTACAGTCCAAGGTATGAAGGTTCCTTTCTGCACTGGAGGCATGAGGCCTCGGAAAGAATACAGGAAGGTAAACCGCTTAGTTTAAATGGAAAGGCGAAACCACCTTTGGCATAAAGTGTGGATGAGTCCTAAAGAACTACCTTATCATGGTGGAACCTTGTATAAGGAGGATCAGCCACTAATGCTTGCAATTCACTGAAACATGCTGATGTGATTGCAATGAGGAAGATGACTTTCCAGGAAAGGAATTTCAAAGATGTAGTGGCTAATGGTTCAAAGGGTGGTTTCATGAGCTGCCCGAGCACCAGATTTAAGTCCCATGCCACCGGTGGTGGCTTAATGGGAGGCTTTGTTAAAAGAAGGCCTCTCAAATCTCGCTATGAGAGGATGAGAGAAAATAGGTTGTACACTTAGAGGCTTGTAAGAAGCTGCAATAGCACTAAGATGGACTCTTACTGAATTTGTCTTGAGACCCACATTTGACAAATGAAGGAGATACTCCAGTATCGATTCCAGAGGTATCGCAAGAGGGTTAAGACCCTTCTGCAAGCACCATATGGTAAACCTTTTCCACTTAAAGGCATACAAGCATCTTGTGGAGGGTTTCCTAGAAGCATGAAGGATATCCTTTACCTGTTGGGAAAGGTTAAGATCCTGAAGTTCTAGGCTTTCAGCAACCAGGCCCTGAGATGCAGAGACAGGGGATTGGGATGCTACAGCATTCCGTCCTCTTGGGAGAGAAGATCTGCAGCGAATCCCAACTCCAGAGGCGGAGCTTGAGAGAGATGTAGGAGCAGAGGGTACCACGTTGCACGAGGAGCTATGAGGATCATATGACCTCTGTCTCTCTGAAGCTTGAATAGGGTTTTGGGGATGAGGGGAAGGCATATAGGGAGTCCTGACCCTAGTGACCCTTGCCTGACATCGAGCCGGAATTCTGGAACAGAACCGGGGAAGTTTGGCATTCAGCGGACTTGCAAAGAGGTCTATGTCCAGGGTTCCCCAAATCTGAAATATTTGGGCAACCTGGTCTACATGGAGAGACCATTCGTGTGGAAGAAGAACTCGACTGAGTTTGTCTGCCCAAGAGTTTTGAATGCCTGGAAGATACACCGCAAGGAGATGAATCTGATGCTCTCTGGTGAGGGCCCATAGTCGCAAAGCTTCGTCGCATAGTGACAGAGAGCCTGTTCCGCCCTGCTTGTTCACAAAGAACATGGCTACCTGATTGTCCGTTTGAACTAGGACTGTCTTGTAGCTGGAGCTGGGCGTGGAATACTCGAAGAGCAAGGAAGATTGCTCTAAGCTCCAGGAGGTTGATGTGAAGACAGGCCTCCTGTGGAGTCCAGGTACCCTGGGTAGAAAGATCATGCAGGTGGGCTCCCCATCCCACCTGTGATGCATCTGTTGTAAGGGTGGCTTGGGATAGGGGCTGCTAGAAAAAAAGAGACCCCACCAGAAGATTTCTGGGTGACTGCCACCATTGGAGGGACGAAATAAGATGGTCCGAGTTTGTTATTTTGTCCGACAGGCAACCTGAGGCCTGTATCCACTGAGTGGATAACGTCCACATGGAGGTGAGCATAAGGAACCACAGGCACGGTGGATGCCATGTGGCCCAGCAGTTGTAGCATTTCTCGAGCAGTGAGAAAAGGCTTGAGTACTGCTTGGGAAGCTAGTTGTACTATGCGAAGACAGCGGGGCTGCGGAAGAAAAGCCCTTGTCTGTCTGGTATCCAGATGAGCTCCTATGAACTCTAGGGACTGAGTGGGAGCAAGATTGGATTTTGGGAGGTTTATAACCAGTCCCAAATACTGAAGGATTTGCATTGTGCGAAATAGAGCAGAGCTGGCTTCCGGCACTGTAGCGGCTCGAATGAGCCAGTTGTCTAAGTAAGGGAAGGCGAATAGTCCCAGAGTTCGGAGAAATGCAGGTACCAAAGCCATGCATTTTGTGAACACTCTTGGTGCAGAAGCCAGGCCAAAGGGAAGAACCCTGTACTAGAAATGCTTTCCTTGAAACAGGAATCGGAGGAATCTCCTGTGATTTGGATGGTTGAGAATATGAGTATACGCATCCTTGAGATTTAGAGAACAAAGCCAATCCTGACTTTGAAGGTATGGCAGCAGAGCTCCTAGAGAGATCATTTTCAACTTCTCTCGGAACAGATATTTGCACAATTCTCTGAGGTCTAAAATGGGTCTGTGTCCTCCTGTTTTCTTTGGAATAAGGAAATAGGGGGAGTAGAAACCTGTACCCTGTTGGGGAATGGGTACTTACTCTATTGCTCCTTGAGCAAGGAGTGTTGTGACTTCTTGACCTAAGAGACTGTCGAGAGAGGTCTGAGAATTGAACTGTCTTACAAATGTAGGAGGAGGCATCCTGTGAAAATGAAGCTTGTACCCCTCTCGTACAAGGGACAGAGTCCAATTTTCTGCTGTTATTTGGTACCATCTGTGGGCAAAAAATGACATAACCTGCCTGGGATGGTCGAGGGTTCTGGACCGTTCAGGGGCAGGAAGGCAAAGTTCTCTAGAAAGGAGTCAAAGCCCTTGAGGAGGCTGAGCCTGCTGAGATTTTGCAGCCTTTGGCTTCTTTTATTGTCTAGATTGTTGCTGTTGTCCCTTTTGGGCAGTCTGACCTGGACGGTGTCCCTGTTGGGTATAGGAAGGATAAAACTTCTTTTTCTTACTGAAAAATGGTTTCTTAGAGGATCTTTTCCTTGAAGGATCGGCTGTAGATTTGGACAATCTATCCAAAGTGATATTGTCAGCATCTATCTCATTAGCCTTTTCTTGCCAAAGAGATTTTCTCCAGTGCAAGGAATGTTTCCTAATTTATCCTGTACCCAAATTTCCAAGTCAGATGCCTGAAGCCAGGCAATCTGACGTGCACCAATGGCAATAGCAGAGGTTCTGCTTATGCACTCAAAACAGTCAAAGGCTGCATGATTTACAAACTTGGAAACATCCTGAGCATGTATGACAAGAGTAAGATAGTCTTGCCTTTTGTCATCAGGAAGGAGGGGGCTCAAACTTCAAGTCTCCTGTGACCTCTTTAAGGAACATTCCCATATACAAGATATAGGAACTGATCCTAGTTGAGAGCATGGAAGCATCGACGCCCAAAGGCATCGAGAGCCCTACATTCACGACCTGGAGGATTGGATGCATGTCTCTTTGCACTTGAATGGTGTGGTAATTGAGTTTTTTGAAAAGCAGGACAAGGTGGAACTCAATACATGGTATCGAGTCTTCGAGAATGAGGAGATGTGGTTAAAGGCGTCTCCCACATCCTTAGCATAAGATCATGCAAGATCTCATGAATAGGCAGAGTAGCTGCCTCTTTGAGAGCCTTAGGGTACTGGAGGATTTCCAACTCCTTTGCCTTAGGCTCTTTTTCAGGAGCTACTGTGATGGAAAGACCTCGGGCCACATCACGGATAAAGTTGTGAAAGGACATATCCTCTGGCGGAGACATTCTGCGCTGAAGAGGAATCCTCGGGGAGAAGTACTCTGGTATCGGCAGAGTCTTCAGACTCATCCGAGGATTCAAAATATCTCTGATCCCGATGATCGTGCAAAGCACGTTACTGGTATCGATCAAAGTCGGTATCGGGTTGTCCCGGTACCGATCTGTCGATGCCAGAGAGAGACGCATGACTTGGTACGGGTGGCATACCTGCTGATGTCAATGCAGTTGGTACCGGTATCTGTTGAGGTGTCTGAAGCAGTTTCAACGGTACCGAAGCCGTGAGAAGAGCCGCTAGACTGCATTCGATAGCAAGGAATCTCTGGTCTATCAATGCTGCCGATGCTTGGGTGTCGGTACCGGTAGAAGCGGCCGGAACCCCAGAGCATGGCACCAGTAGTTCTGCCGAGGTTGAGACCTCGAGAACATCCTGGAGCCCCGTTAATGCTCTGGAAGCTGAAGCCTCCTGCCGAGGCAGTTTTGCCAGTGAAAATTCCTCAAGGGCAACACCAGAGGCATCTTAATACTTAGGAGATCTACCTTTGAGGACCAGCCAGATTTATGTTTAGTTACCCGAGATCCATGGGAGGAAGATGAAGCCCTGGAGGACGTCGATGCAACAGACGCCGCGTCTGAAGGAAAAAGGGTGCTAAGTTTAGAAGCTCGGTTCTGCCGGCCCCTTTTTGACATCAATCTACAGGAGAGGCACTCTGAAATAGAGTGGTCAGGACCTAAACATTTGAGACACCAATCATGGGTGTCGGTGACGGAAACGGTATCACCACATTTAGAACATTTCTTAAAACCTGAAGTAGGTTTTTCCATTTTTAAGGAAAAATTGGGTCTAGTGCCCAAAATGGCACCTAGCACCAAGGAAAAAAGTTCCTGAAGTGAACCACTTTAGAAACTATAGGTTGTTTTTTTTTTTGAAGAACGAACATGCAGTACCGGTATAGCGTCGAGGGAAGGCAGACACGACCACAAATACAAAGATTAAAGATGAAATTTTCTGCGGTGACAGGGTATTCGACCTGTCGGCTCCGTGGAAAACAAAGAACTGGAGAGGGACAGTTGAAAAGGCGGGAAAGCAGCATGCAGGCGCTGTGGGATGCTCCCAAAAGCTTTCCTATTGGACACTGGGGAGCGTTCCCGCGCAGGCTCAAATCGGTACTGACGATACCCATATGTGAAGATTACATTCCTGCTAGTTCCTGGAGATACCATATATCTGAAGGTGGGAAGGAAGAAAGAATGCAAGCTTTTAGCACCTTAAAACAGATTCATAAATATAAAGTGTACACAGATGAAGGACAAAAAGTGAACTATAAAATATAGTCCACACCTATACCAAGCAGATGGCACAAGGTTTTAAGAACCATACCAATATGATTCTGTGGCGGACATAATACTAAGATTTTACTGACCTCTCCTTTTCATATTACATTTGCTGCATGCAAGAGAGAGATGCAATACGGATTGTGTTTGATACGAAACCAGTGAGGAACATCTATTTAAGTACTGCTGAGTCAATGTTGACTCCTGGTGACCCAGCAACCTCTGGGTTTTCTTGGCAAGTAGACTGCCAGGTCTTTTCTTATGAGGCAATGGAGGTTAAAGTGACTTGCCCAAGGTCACAAGGAGTGCCAGTGGGAATCTAACCCTGATCTCTTGGGTACTAGGCTGTTGCTCTAACCACTAGGCTACTCCTCCACGCTTGATATTATTAATCATACAATCTTGTCTCGACACTGGGGAGGCACTGTTTTGGTCCAACTATTGTAAAGTGGTTGGAGTCCTTTTATCAAGTATGCATTTGGCACATTAGACTAGACGAGAAGCATTCATCTTGGAAATCATTTGCTTCTGGTGCCTTTCAAGGGTCTACCAGGTAGTCTGCATTTTTATACTGTTCATACCTACTTGGTTTTGAAGTCCTACATAGGACAATACAATTTGTATACTAATGACATCCAGTTTTTCTGCCCGTTAATTATAGTGCCAGTGCTACTTTCACAACTGCTGCCAAATGTACTAAGTCATTGGTCAACTGGATGACAGCAAACAGACTAGTATTAAATTAACAGAAAATGGAGGTCATTCTTTCTTGAGATTCCCTACCCTTTTACAATAGAGTACTTATACCCTCACCCCCACCGTCAGATCTTGGAGGGACTATTGATAATACTAAAGAACATAAGATAAGCAATACCAAAATCAGACCCAGGTCTATGGAGCCCAGTATCCTATCTTCTACAGTGGCCAATCTAGGTCAGGAATGCCCAAGCAGATCTGCAAAACAGATCTAGTTTCCATAGCTCATTTTCAGGGATAAGCAATAAATATATCTACCCATCTAATGACAAAGACTTTTCCTCGAGGAACTTGCCCAACCCTCTTTTGAGCCTCTCTTCATTACACACCTTGACCACAACCTCCGGCAACAGATTCCACAGTTTAATTATACACTATGGGGTCTATTCTGTTCTGTGAATAGTCCCACTTGCTGACCCTAACTAAGCCTCCCTGTATGAACAAGGAGTTTGTATGGGAAGGCTTAGAAGGAGGTGGAAAGGGGCGGTGCAGAGGCAGATTTAGGGCAGGAAGTGGGCACTCCATGGCCCTTGATATATTCTGAAGTCGGCCCTGTACATCCAGGGCCAGCAGACTGGATGGAGGACTTATCCCACCTCAGAGAGATGCAATACTGATTGTGCAGGTAATGGAGGGTAAAGTGACTTGCCCAAGGTCACAAGGAGTGCCAGTGGGAATCTAACCCTGATCTCAGAGTTGGAATAAGTCCCCTTAGATGTCAGGGGGACAGGAGGCCTGGCTGGGATTGAAATAGTGAGGGGGTGCAGGATAGAGTAGTTACTCACCTGTAACAGGTGTTCTCCAGGAGCAGCAGGAATCAGTCCTCACATATGGGTGACGTCGGCGCTGACGGAGCCCCTGTACGGAGCATTTCCCCAGTTTTCAAAGAAAGCCTTTGGGAATTGCAGCGCAAATGCGCGGTCCCCTTCCTGCCCAAGAGTGCCATCTTGCTCAGTCTGATGACATAGCTAAAAGACAGCAAAATAATTAGCGAAAATAAATCATATGACTGCAACTCCAAGGGGAGGAGGGAGGGTTGTGAGGACTGATTCCTGCTGCTCCTGGAGAACACCTGTTACAGGTGCGTAACTACTCTTTCTCCAGGACCAAGCAGGAAATCAGTCCTCACATATGGGACTCCCCAGCTTAAGGCTACCGGAGACCCCAAGCTGAAAAAATAAGCTCCCTCTAGAGCGACAGTACGTAAGGAAGGAATCTTCTCTGAAAACGCCCCCGACCGGTAGCCCAACATCAGGGCCGGAGGGAAGGAGTTGCCTAAACCCCAAAGAGATTATGGAGTACTGCCTGTCCAAAAGCACTGTCCCTGCAGGACTCCCTCTCAAGGCAGTAATGGGCCGCAAAAGTCTGGCTTGAAGACCAAGTAGCGGCCCGGCAGATGTCTGCCAACGGAACAGAGCGGAGATGAGCCACTGACGCAGCCTTCGCCCTGACACAATGAGCCGTGACTCGACCCTCCAACGAGAGGCCGGCTGCCCCATAAGCCCAGGCGATACAGTCAGCGTCCCATATGGACAAAGTACGCTTGGAGACAGGTAACCCCAATTTATTGGGGTCAAAAGAAACGAAGAGCTGAACAGTCCTCCGATGCTCCCGCGTGCTGTCAAGGTAGAAGGACAACGCCCTCCTACAGTCCAGGGTATGCAGAACCATCTCAGCCCGGTTGGCATGCGGCCTGGGAAAGAAGGTCGGAAGAACCACCTCCTGATTGAGGTGGAAAGAGGAGACAACCTTAGGGATAAACTTGGGGTGAGTCCGTAAGACTACCCTATTCCGGTAGAACCTAGTGTAAGGGGGATCAGACACCAGTGCCTGAAGCTCATTTACTCGCCTAGCAGAGGTAAGAGCTACCAGAAACAAAGTTTTCCAGGACAGAAAACGGAGAGGAGAGGTAGCCATAGGTTCAAATGGCGGACAAGTAATCCGCTGTAAGACCACATTTAAATCCCACTCAGGGGCCGGTGGACGTAAAGGAGGCTTAAGCAAGAGGAGGCCTCTGAGGAAACGAGCCACTAAAGGGTGGCTGGAAAGAGGCCACCCGTCCACCGGCGAGTGGTGCGCTGAGAGAGCACTGAGGTGAACTCTGACAGAATTGGACTTAAGGCCTAGATTGGAGAGGTGAAGCAAATATTGCAATACTACCGCTACCAAGCACGAGAATGGATTCTCGCAGTGCTGAGCACACCGTGTGGAGAATCTACGCCACTTAAGAGCGTAGGATTTCCGGGTGGATGGCTTTATAGAGACTAAGACTACATCCTCCACCTCTCTAGGCAGTAGTAGGGGAGCCAGAACTACCCTTTCAGCAGCCAGGCCATCAGATGAAGGGACTGGAGGTTGGGGTGTAAGAGAGATCCCTGTTTTTGGAGACAGGAGATCGTGTTGACTCCCCAGAGGAATAGGAGTGTCCACCGCCAGCTGCAGCAGAAGCAGGAACCATGGTTGCCTCGGCCACCTGGGGGCTATCAGAATCATCGAAGCCCCGTCCTTGAGGACTTTGAAGAGAGTTCTGCACACTAGTGGCGTGGGAGGAAACGCATACAGTAGGCCTTTGGACCACGAGATCAGAAACGCATCCGCTGCTACTCAGAGGATGCGGTTGTCTGGAACAGAATCTCGGGAGTTGCCGGTTCAGAGGACTGGCGAAAAGATCCATGGTGGGAAGGCCCCACCTGAGAAAGATCTGCTGAACCACCAATGGATTCAACCGCCATTCATGTGGTTGCAGGATTCTGCTCAGTCTGTCTGCCAGGTAATTCTCTTGACCTGGGAGGTAGACGGCTTTGAGAAGGATTCCGTGATTGACAGCCAGGAGCACAGCCATTGTGCTTCCTGACAGAGAAGGAAGGAGCCTGTGCCTCCTTGCTTGTTCATGTAAAACATGGCAACTTGATTGTCCGTCTGGACCAGTACAGACTGGTGAGACGTGAGATGGGAGAAGGTCCTCAGAGCTAGGCGTATCGCCCGTAGCTCCAGGAAGTTTATCTGCTGAGCAGCCTCCCAAGGGGTCCAGAGACCCTGAGTACATGCCCCTTGGCAATGCGCTCCCCAACCTTGAAGAGAAGCATCTGTCATCAGCACCTGAGAATGCAGAGGGGAATGAAAGACCATTCCGAGCACCAGATTCGGAAGATGAAGCCACCATTGTAGAGAGGAGACAAGCAGGGCGGATATTCTTACTGAGTCTGCAAGGCTCCCCGTGGCCTGGTGCCACTGAGGTCGAAGGCTCCACTGAGCAGGCCGCATATGCAGGCGTGCATTGGGGGTTACATGAACCGTGGAAGCCATATGGCCAAAACGTCTCAGGAAATGCCTGGCGGAGACCAGAGAATTGCTGTGAAACTGCCTGGCTAGATCCATCAATCTGTGGGCTCTGTCCACGGGCAGAAAAGCCCTCGCCTGAAGAGTGTCCAGTCTTGCTCCTATGAATTCCAAGTTCTGGGACGGGAGCAAAGTGGACTTTGCGAAGTTTATGACAAACCCCAAGTGCTGAAGCAGAGCCACAGTGCGAAGGGAGGCTTGACTGGCCTCCTGGGAAGACTGGCCCCTTATGAGCCAGTCGTCCAGGTATGGGAACACAAAAAGACCTTGAAGCCTCAGGTAGGCCGCCACCACCGCCAGGCACTTGGTGAATACCCTGGGGGCGGAGGTTAGGCCAAAGGGTAGTACTCTGTACTGGTAGTGGTTTCCTCCCACAACAAACCTGAGATATTGTCTGTGGTCTGGATGAATAAGGATGTGAGTATAAGCATCCTTTAGATCCAAGGAGCATAGCCAATCTCCCTGCTGGAGGTAGGGCAGCAGGATTCCAAGGGTAAGCATCTTGAACTTTTCCCTCTCCAGGAACTTGTTGAGGTTGCGCAAGTCTAGGATGGGTCTGAGGCCTCCTGTTCTTTTTGATACCAGAAAGTACCTGGAATAAAAGCCGTGACCTCTCAGGTGGTGGGGCACCGGTTCCACAGCCTGGTCCTTTAGCAGACTTGCTAACTCCTGAAGGAGTAGGTCCCTGTGCAGAGGGAGTCTTGGAGGCTCCCCTGGAAAATAAGAGGGAGGTACCTGGTGAAAATGGAGAAGATAGCCCTTTTGGATTATATGGAGCACCCAGGTATCTGATGTGACGGCTGACCACCTGTGGGCAAAGTGGGCCAGCCGGCCCCTGTGCTGATATGAGCCAGCTGAGGAGAGGAGGCTATGCTTTCTGAGTCAAAAAACCCCACCCTGCTGAGCAGGGGCCGGTGTTGGTGGCTTGGGGGTCTTCTGCCTACGGGGCCCATGACCCTGCCCCTTGGCCTGCTGACCCTGTTGGGGAGTTGCAGAGGCCTGATAATGAGGGTATTGTTTATAGGCAGATGACTTCCTCGGGTAAAAGGTCTTTTTTCCCCGAGCCCTTCTTCTTCTGAGAAGGGGCAGAGGTTTTCCTGGACAGCCTAGTCCTGGTGAGAGTGTCTGTGTCGCGTTCAGCAGCCTTTTCAGCCATGGGTTTGCCGAAAAGGTTTTCACCTCGGCAGAGGACATCGACCAACTTGTCCTGAACCCATAGCTCGAGGTCGGATGACTGTAGCCAAGCCTGTCGGCAGGCACCGATGCCAGCCCCGGCTACTCGGACCGAAGCCTCGAAGCCATCGTAGGCTGCCCGAGAGATAAACTTCGAGCACTCTCTAATACCAGTGGACAAGGCCTGGAACCTCTGCAAAGGTTCCTCGGAGAGACCAGCAGAGAACCCGGCAATCTCCTTTGCCAGGTCTCGGAGGTACATGCCCATGTAGAGCTGGTATGTCTGGACACGGCAAGCAAGCATAGAGCCCTGGAAGCACTTCTTACCGAGGGCATCCAGGTTCTGGGCCTCCCAGCCGGGAGGCACCGAGGAGTGCGTCTTCTGACTTTTCAGTCGATGCATGGCCGATTCCACAACCATGGAGTGGTGCGGTAATTGTGCCTTTTGGAACCCGGGGCTCTTGCGGACTCGATAGATGGAATCGACCCGCTTGCTTAACACCGGCGTCGAGGCCGGGGTCTCCCACATGCAGAAGAGCAGCCGCTCCAGCATCGGAGGAACCAGAACAGTAAAGGCCTCCTTCGGGGGAGAGTCATACTGGAGGGCCTCGAGCTCCTCGGCTCCTCCTCGGGATCCGCGGGGAAGGCCAAGGCCTTGGCCATATCCCGCACGAAGTCCGAGAACCAAGTATCCTCCGGTGGGGATCGTCTCCGAGGTTCGGACTCCGGTGAGTCCGACAGGACACACTGAGTCCGATAGGTATCGGGTGACTCTTCGTCCTCCGTCTCCCAGCGCGACTCCTCGGAGGAGGAATCGAGCGGCTCCGGTTGGGCAGGCACCGATTCCCTCCGCCCCGACGCCGAGGGTACCGGTGTCGACGACCTCGGTCCCGAACGGGAGGACGAGGGAGACCGTGGCCAAGGATCGACTCGAGCCCGCATGGACTCGAGGATCGGCTCGGCCTCCAGGGTCGACTTGGATGTCGATGTCCCGGTGGTCGGGGCAGATGCTCCGGTGAGACCGGCGATCAATGCCCACTGCTGTTCCATGAAGGCAGCGACGCTGCTCTCCAAGGCCGTCAACCTGAGTCCAAGCTCAGGAGACCCAGCAGCCCCCGACGGCATCGGGCCCGACGTCGGCTCCCCTGGAGGAGAGTCCACGAGGACTACAGTACTCACATGCCCAGGAGACTCCATCTCGAGACGAGGTTGTTTGGCAGGCCTCTCCGACTCCGAAGACCCGGGACGGCTATCGGGGCTATGCGACCTGGCCCTCGAGGAATCAGGAGCGTCCACCAACGCTGCCCTCGCGGGTTATTTCTTCCTGCGCTGCTCCCACAAAGGAGACCCCCGCTCAGAGGAACCTCGACGCTGCTCGGGGCTGGAGTCCCGAGACGTCGAGGCCTCTGACGAGGTCCGGGCCCATCCAGACACGGAGTCAGAGAAGATTCTATCCTTTTGGTGCTGCCGACTCCTCAAAGCTTTTGAGGACATTTTGCCACACGGACCACAGATCATCGGGTCATGATCGGGTCCGAAGCAGCAGAGGCAGTCATGTGTGTCGGTAAGAGACATAGGTTTCTTACAGCGATCACACTTTTTAAACCCGCTGGCAGCCATCGGGGGAAAAAGGGCCCCTGCGAGGTCAAAAGACAGGGCTGCCAGTGAAAAGAGAAAAATGGTGCGAACGCTAGTCTCGAAGGACAAAAAACGAAAAATAGAGAGTGGGCTCGATACTGGCGTATTGGGCCCAGGCGGGAAAAGGATCCGTCGTCGAACCGAAGAAGAAGAACAAAAACCAGGGAAATCAACTTTTTCCTCAGCGAAAAATGAACTACGTCCATCGGACTCCGCGGAAAAAAGAAGATTGAGCAAGATGGCACCCTTGGGCGGGAAGGGGACCGCGCATGCGCGCTGCAATTCCCAAAGGCTTTCTTTGAAAGCTGGGGAAATGCTCCGCACGGGGGCTCCGTCGGCACCGACGTCACCCATATGTGAGGACTGACTTCCTGCTTGGTCCTGGAGAAATTCCCCACAGCCCGATCCTGGCCATGGGAGGCCAGATCGGGGGTTGGGCTGTGGGGAAAGGGGGAAGTGGTGGTGGCCAAGGATTGCTGTTCCTGAATGGAGCCACAATGCCATGGCACCATGGCTCCATTCAGGAACCTGACTGAGTTAGCAAGGCTTGGCTCAGTACATGCAGGCCGATCTGAATAGGGACTGGCCTGCACGTACTGACTCTAGAGATGATTTTGATCCCGCGAGGGCAAGACGTGCCCTGCAGGATCAGAATCGTGTCTAACTCTGTGCGTCCAGTTCCAACCAGACACAGATGTCAGGATGCCCAGTATGGAATGTGCCTCCACATGAAAAAAACCTCTATGATTAATTTTCAATCTGTTGATTGTTTCATGGCATGTCCTGTTTTAATGTTAAACATTTGGCTCTTATTTATCCATTCCACCCCACTCATGATTTTATAAATTTCTCTTATCCTACCAATCCTCTTTTTTAGGCTGAATAGCCACAACCCGTTTAGTTTTTCTTCATAAGGGAGATGGTTCTGTCCCCTTGGTCATTTTTGTTATCCTTCTCTGAACCTTTTTCAATTCCTCTACATTCTTTGAGATGGGGGTAACCAGAATTGCAGACAATACTCAAAGTGTGGTTGCACAAGAGACCAATGCAGAGGCATAATGATAGCCAGTTTCATTCTCATCCCTTTTTAAATAATCCCATACATTCTATTTGGGTTTTTTTTTTGTTTTTTGTTTTTTTTTTAGCACCCATGGCACATTGGGCTGAAGATAGATATCAACATATTCACCCCAATGGCTCCAGCATATTTTTCTTTGGTGATGACTCCTAAAACTCTGGATCCAGCATTTTGTACCTGTAGTTAGGGTTGCTTTTCCCATCTGCCACTTACAGTAGGTGCCTGGCCTCAAGATCCTTCAGTAAATCTCTGCAAACTTCTGCAGTTTTAACAACTTTGTCTTCTGCAAATTCACAATTCAATCATTTTACTCACTATTCCTTTCTTCATCTGTAAATGTTCATGTGAGATCAGTAGCTAAAAACCTTTTATAAACCAAAATGTTTACATATGTTAAGGCCTTTTTTAAAATCTGCAGATGATTTGGAAAAACTGTTGTCCCTCGCTTCAATAGATTACTGTAATGCATTGCATCTTGGTCTTCCTTCATCACTCAAAGTCATCACAGTTAATGCAGCAGCCCATATCATTATAGGAGGCCATTATCAAGGATCTTATTTCTTCCACTCTCTGTAGCTTACATTAGCCATTCATTGAATGCTGGGCAAAATTTAAAGTACTAATGGTAGTTTTTAATTCTCTTACACACACTTGTTTATCATTTATGTTTGACTAGACAGTAAACTCTGTGGATCAGGGACACTCTCGTATGCATGTCTGTACAACTGCATACACCTAGCAGCGCTTTAGAAATTATTAGTAGTAGTTCCTTAAGATTTGAAATCCGTTTTTAAAGACCACATTCCTGCCAAACACTTGGCAAAGCATTATTGATTCTACTTGAAAGGGCTATGCATCTGGCAGGAACATTTGAGCTTGTTCTGTAGCTGGACCATACTCTAGAACACACTACCACTATGCATCCGCCTTTAAGAGAAGTATGGTGAAACTTTACTATTAATTTTCTTTCCTGTAATCCAGCTAGACCAGTCCAGACAAGTGAGTTATGCTCAAGGATGGCCCAAGGGTTTCTGCAACTCCAGCCACGAAGCCCCCTCTCCCCCACCGATTCATTCTTGGGGGAGGGAGGCAGCAGCAGCGGCGGCAGCATTTTAAAAGTGGTGGCTTTGTGCTGCTGCTTTGTTGCCTGCAGCAGGCTGTGCACTCCAGCACACATGCGGGCAACAAAGTGGTGGCACAAAGCTACCCATCTACGTCAGCCACCCTAGGCAACCACCTAGCTTGCCTAGTGGACGGGCCAGCCCTGGCTATGCTCTCCTGCCAGCAGTTGATGGAGACCAAGAAAGATCAGAATATAATTATCATCACTGGTACTAAACCTGGTGCAGCTAGGGGCATCCTCCAGTTGTATTTTCTACATTTTTTAAACAAATTTTGTAAATAGCCCAACAGTGCAAAAACAGCAGCGCACCAGCTTCTTCAGATATGCACAGCAGAAATTAGTCTGGGCAGGTTCTGGAGTGGTCTGGCAGGATTACAGGAAAGGAAATTAACGGTAAGTAAAATTTCACCTTCCACAGCATTCTGCTAGACCACTCCAGACAAGTGGGAAGTACCAAAGCTACTCCTCCACTGGGTGGGAAGATGCCACAGCCACAAGCACCTCTGCTAGAGCCCAAATATCCAGGCGATAATGTTTCGCAAAAGTTTACCAGAAGACCACGTTGCTGCTGGACTGATAGTGAGGGGAGAAACCCTACAGTACACCACCCAAGAGGCTACTTAAGCCTTGGTAGAATGGGCTCTAAGCCCCTCTGAAACAAGTCTGCCCTGCAAGAGATACGTCGAAGCGATAACCTCCTTAATTCAGTGAACAATCGTGGCTTTAGAGGCAGCATGACCTCTACAATGCCCAGCAAAGAGGACAAACAAGCAGTCCGACAGCCAAAACAAAATTTGTTACCTCCAGGTACCACAGAACGTAAGAACATAAGATATGCCATACTGGGTCAGACCAAGGTCCATCAAGCCCAGCATCCTCTTTCTAACAGTGGCCAATCTAGGTCACAAGTACCTAGCAGTTTCCCCAAAAGACACAGGTTCCACAATGCTTGTAATGGGGCAAGCAGTGGATATTCTGGGTCCACTTTAATAATGGTTTATGGACCTTTCCTCCAGGAACTTGTCCAAACCTTTTTTAAACCCAGCTACACTAACAGCTTTTACTACATCCTCCAGTAGCAAATTCCAGAGTTTGATTACACAGAGTGAAGAAATATTTTCTCTTATTAGTCTTAAATCGGTTACCCTGTAGCTTCATTGCATGCTCCCTAGTCTTTCTATATTTTGAACATCTACAAACCAAAGGAACCTCTTGTTACCCACACACTGCTCTGATGAGAAAGGCTGCAGAAAAATCACTTGGTTGACATGGAAGGCTGACACCACCTTAGATAAAAAGGAAGACACCGGTTGCAAGCAGACTCCCGAGGAGGAAAAATTCAAAAACAAGACAACGGCTGAAGTTCAGACACCCAATGGGTCGAAGCCACGGCCACCAGAAACACAATCTTTAAGTAAACATTCTTTAAGGTAGCCCTGTTTAAAGGCTCAAGCTGTTAAAAGGGACCTAAGCACAAGAGGGAGGTCCCAAGGCAGAACTACCGGCCTCAGTGGAGGATATAACAAGCGATCCCCGCGAAGAAAATTTGCAACATAAATATGATAAGCAAGAGGCTGGCCTATCGGTCCCAAAAACAGAGCTGCCACCTGAACCTTGATAGAGTTAAAGGCAAGACCCTTCTCAAAACCATCCTGCAAAAAGGCCAACACATTTGGGACTTGCGTGCACCATGGAGAAAGCCACTACCTACTACTAAAGCTCACAGACACGCCATACTCACACGTAAGCCAGGGAGGTAGAAATGTACCTGTCTCCAAGAAGCACTGAAATAATTGCTGCTGAGTAACCTTTACAGGCTAGACGTCGCCTATCAAGGCGAAGCCATAAGCAAGAAGACAGTCTGATCGTCTAGCATGACAGGCCCCTGATGCGGCAACCCCCTGTGAACCCCCAAGAGTCTGATCAGATCCACATACCATGGATGATGCAGCCAATCCAGGGCCACCAAAATTACTACATTTATGTTTATTAAAACTTGATAAACTGCCCTTCGGGGAGGCATCAGAGCATTTTACAATAAAAAACAACATAAAAATACAATATTAGAATGGAAAATGGACTCCAATAAAATAATAGGAAAGTCAATAGAGCATGCAAACATGGGGAGGGGATAAAAAGGGGGGGGGGAGTAAACAAGAGGAAGAGGGAGGACAGACAGGAGGAGGCGTGGAAAGGGTGGAGGGCTAGCGCAGCAGAAAGGAAAAACCCCAAAAGTGAAGGCAGCCTGCCTGTGCATCAAGGAGAGACTACCATGCTACCTCTCCGGCCTATATACGGCAAAGAACACTAGCAATCATCACCCACGGTGGGAATACATAGAGGAGGGACTGCTGGGGCCAAGGTTGAACTAGTGCATCTATCTCCTGAGAATTGTGCAGTCTCTGACAGCTGAAGAACACTGACATTTTAGAACTGGACTCCGTTGCCATCAGATCCATTGTATGCAGGCCCCAGTGTTGAACAATGTGATGAAAAGCTTCTGGTGCTAGTTTCCCATTGCTCCAGATCCAACAAATTCTGGCTGAGGAAGTCAGCCTCCACATTCTCCACCCTGGCAGTGTGCTGCGGCAAAAAGGCCTGAGGATGATGCTCGACCCAAGGGAATATGAGAGCCATCTCCTATGCTAACCTCGCACTCTTGGTGTCCCCTTAACGACTGACATAAGCCACTGCTGTGGCCTTGTCCGACAGCACCTGCACCGCCCGATTCAGGAGCAGATGGTGAAGTCTGCAATGCCAAGCACATGGCCCTCACCTTGAGGCAATTTATGGACCAATGCACCTCTCTGGAAGACCAAAGCCCCTTTTGCCAACTGACACAAACAATAAGCTCCCCAACTTGACAGACTGACGTCTGTTGTTACCACACTGTCCAAGCTGGAGTGTGTCCAACAGCATCCCCTGGAGGATGCTGCCAGGGCAAATTCATCAGCAGAGACTGACCACCACTGCTGATGGTAAGGGAAGATGCACAGAGTAATTCTGAGAAGAGGGAGACTAGCGATCCAGTAAGGTTCGCTGCAAGGGACACGTGTGCTCGCACCCAGGATACTAAGTCTAGAGTAGCCGCCATGGAGCCTAGCAATTGCAGGTAATGCCAAAATACTGGCGCCTGGCAAGCCTGAAAATTCAAAATCTGTGAACAAAACTTGATTCACCTGTCCTGAGTAATACTCTTCTCTTCCGCAAGCTGAACCTTGCCCCCAAGAATTCCAAATGGCTGCAAATGGCTCCTGGTGTGGTTCAGAACCCATTCTAAACTTTTGAGGAACTGAACCGCTCACACAACCACTTGCCGAGCCTCCACCTGGGACTTGGCCCGAACGAACCAATGGATGCACATGCCTGCCTGATGAAGCACCAGTGCTGCCACCACCATGACCTTTGAAAATGCGCAAGGAGCAGTAGTAAGACCAAAAGGGCAGAGCACAGAACTGGAAATACTACCTGGACATTTGCCATCTTGGGGCAACACTACTGATTCTTCCAAATGGGAATGTGAAAGTACACCTTGGCGAGGTCCAGAGATGCAAGAAATTCTCCAGTGCGTACTGCCTGAATGCAAAAACGAACGACCTGCAAGTAGGTGTTTTGACTTCTTTCAGATCAAAAATAGGGTGGATGGAACAATCCTCCTTTGGAATGACGAAGTATATGAAGTACTGTTCTTTTCCCCTCTCGGCTGGTGGAACTGGGATGATAGCACTGAGGAGACGACGATGCTGCAATGTGCTCTACACCGCCGCCCGCTTGCCTGCAGAACCGCAAGGCGAGATGACAAAGGTGCCTTGAATCGGATCCGCGCATTCCAACACATAGCCTTGCTTGATGATGTTGAGAAGCCAAGAATCTGGTGTTATCTGAGCCCATTCCTTATAAAAGAGCTGCAACTTTCTGCCCACCTGTAGCACCTCGAATAGGCCATCAATGGGCTGGGTGAGCAGAAGAGGACTTGGCATAGGAATTGGTCCATTGTGAGACTGGTGCACCCCATAAAATGACTGAGCCTTGGACCCTGAGCTAAGGAAGGAACCATATGGCTTCCCCGGTAAGTATCTCCAGGCATACTTGTAATGCAACTGCGAGGACTCAAGCCACCAAAGAAAATGATAGCTCAGAGGAGGACTTAGGCTTATCTTCCGGTAAACACTGCGGTTTGACTTCCAAGTCTTCAACCAGCTTCTTGAGATCTTCCCCGAAAAACATCCTGCCCTTGAAGGACACCTTTGCAAGATGCGCCTTAGAAGAGGTATCTGTTGAGTAGTTGTGAAGCCAGAGCTATCAACCTGCCACCATCACCACTGCCACCCCTCTAGTGGCAATCTGAAGTGGTCATAGAAGGCCAAGAGACTCCAGGCATGCCACAGCAGGATCCTCCAGCAACAACTGCAGTAATCTAAGGAGCGCTGTCGCCACAAGCTGAAAACCATGTTTTCAGCAGGCCCTCCAGCTTTCTATCCTGCTGATTCCGAACAGCCACCCTCCCTCCCACAGGAATGGTAGTATGCTTCATGACCACTGTCACCAAGACATAAGAACGTAAGATATGCCATACTGGGTCAGACCAAGATCCATCAGGCCCAGTATCCTGTTTCCAACAGCGGCCAATCTAGGACACAAGTACCTAGCAGTTTCCACAAAAGATACAGGTTCCACAATGCTTGTACTGGGGCAAGCAGTGGATATTCTGGGTCCACTTTAATAATGGTTTATGGACCTTTCCTCCAGGAACTTGCCCAAACATTTTTTAAACCCGGCTACACTAACAGCTTTTATTACATCTTCCAGTAGCAAATTCCAGAGTTTGGTTACACGTTGAGTGAAAAAATATCCTCTTATTAGTCTTAAACAGGTTACCCTGTAGCTTCATTGCATGCCCCCCTAGTCTTTCTATATTTTGATGGCGTAAAACAATCAATCTACGTTTACCCGTTCCACTCCATTAATTTATAGACCTCTATCATATCTCCCCTCAGCCGTCTCTTTTTCCAGGTTGAAGAGCCCTAACCTTTTTAGCCTCTCTTCATAGGGGTATCCTATCCACCTTGGGGAAACGTAGCCATTTATCCAAGTCTGCTTGATACCAGGTGTAAATTTTACCTAAAATACCCACTCCGTAGTGTAGCATCTGGGGCTTCCCACTCCACAGACACCAACTCCTGCAACTCTAGTGGGAACGGAAAAGCTCTCGCTGACTTCCACAAGCCTGTCAGGATTGGATCCACCTATGACTTTTCTTCGTATGCCGGCTCCACAAGATAGAGCGTGGAGACAGTTTGGGAGAACAGGAAGCTCATTATTCCTAAAAAGACGGATATTCAAAGTGTTACTGTCATCCTCTAGGGGAGATAACTCTCCATCCTCCCAACACTCTCCAAAAAAGGGTCATCCGTGGACTCCATTCCTTGGTCCAATTTCATCTGCTAAACCCTGCCCCCCTGTGAGCCAAGAAGATGCTGTAGGAAGCTTGGAGCCACTACATTCCAACTGCTCCTGGGATCTTAAATGCTTCCTAGATGAAGCCCCCCCCTCCAGACAAAGTCCCTCCACTGTTATGTCACCCACAGGCAAAAGGCCCTAAGTTAAAGCCCTCACAGACCAGGTCAACCAGACCTGATGAAAAAGGGCACAAAGATCTGCTGCAGGCAAATCCCATGCTGGTAAGGCAGAGTGCCCTCTGGCAGTACTGACACCACTCTTGGGAGACCCCACTGGTGCCAGAACTGGGGGAGAACTGCCATGAAAACCCTCAAGGGTTGGGGGAGCCGCAGACCCCACTCCTGGCACTGCTGCCCAAACATCTCTTTCGACCTCCAAGATGTCTCTCCCAGGTCCGAAGAGCAGGCGGCACACAAACTATACATTAGAAGCCGTTGCTGCTTCCCACAGCCAAGACAATGCTGTGAGCATTGATGAGCACGGGAAAGCTAAGATGGCCGCCACACATGAAGCAGGAAGGAAAAACCCAGACAGGAACCATGCAAGTGAAGGCAGCCGGCCCATGCATCAAGCAGAGACCACCATGCTGTCTCTCCAGCCAAAGAAGAGCTTCCCAGTAACAGGCAATCCCCCAACTGAACTCATGGTGCGTGGGGGGGGGGGGGGGGAACACGTAGCCGTGTGCATTCTTTGCACATCAGATAGCCGGCACCTGCTTCTCACGGCTGCAAGACCTCCTGAAATGATGGACTCTGTGGCCTGTGGTTTCCTGGCCTGTGGTTTCCTGGCGCCTGGCGCCTGGCGCCTGGCGCCCCCCCCCCCCCCCCCCCCCCCCCCGGAGGCAACCAAATCAAAACAGCAGCTCTCTTCAGCCCTGTTGTGCAACTGTAGGGGAGGGAGGAAGGGCTGCTCTGCTGCTGAAGAAAGATAAATTTGACTTACCTGCTAATTGTTGTTCCTTGGGGAACTCCAGTCCAGTCCCGCACCTCTGGGGTAGTGTACCTCTTCCAGCAGCTTGGAGACTGAGCATGTCATCTTTTTGATGACACTAGTGTACAAATGGAGCTGGCACCGCCCACCAGCTCCAGTACCTATTGACAAAGCAGACTCAGAGGAGCAACAAATAAGTAGTTAAACATGCAACACACACTTCTACGTCTAAATAAACTAGTACCCCTCCATCCCCTGGAAAGGATACCCCGTATCCCCCTCCAGGATGGGGAGGCCTACCTGTTGAGCACCTAAGCAACTCCAACCAGCGGGAAGCAAGCAACTGACAGCTCTTCTGGTCCGCCCCTCCCCCAAACATTGATTACACACCCCTCCCCAGCTCCCCCCTGGCCACTTCCTCCACCAAGGGAACCAGCTTCAGGACCGGGGTGTACATAGATTATCACAGAAAGCACTCAGGGAGGATTCCGAGACTGGACTGGAGTTCCTCAAGGAACAATTAGCAGATAAAGCACAGTTACTTAACTGTAACAGGTGATCCCTGGGAACAGCAGGAATAAGTCTTCACATATGGGTATCGTCGGTACCGACGGAGCCTGCACGGGAACGCTCCCCAGCATCTAATAAGAAAGCTTTTGGGAGCATCCCACGGCGCCTGCGTGCTGCCTTCCCGCCTTTCCCAACCACCTCTCTCCAGTTCGAGTTTTAAAGCTGAGACAAAGAGAGAGAGAGAGAGAGAGAGAGAGAGAGAGGGAAAGATAGATAGATACAACTCCTAGGGGAGGTGGGTGGGTTGTGAAGACTTATTCCTGCTGTTCCCAGAGATCACCTGTTACAGGTAAGTAACTGTGCTTCTCCAGGAACAAGCAGGAATGAGTCTTCACATATGGGGACTCCCTAGCTGCAGATGCCAGGGAGAGACCCCAGAGTTGTGTGTCCTTGAAAAGGGCTCTACCTCCCCCCATGGATCTCTGGCATCCAACCAGGGTAGGTAGGTAGGAGTTGATTAGGAATGGAACAGGTGTTTGAGAACAGCCTGACCAAATGAGGCATCCCGGCGGGAGTCCCTGTCCAAACAGTAATGGGCTGTGAAGGTATGAACCGAGGCCCAGGTGGCCGCTCGACAGATCTGGTCGATGGACACCGAGTTTAGATGAGCCATTGAGGCTGCCATGGCCCTCACATTGTGAGCTGTGACATGGCCCTCCAGAGACAGGTTCCTACTCTGGTAGGCGAAAGAAATACACTGAGCAATCCAGTTGGACAGTGTTCTCTTAGAAACTGGAAGTCCTAAATGAGAAGGATCAAAAGCAACAAAGAGTTGAGAAGACATTCTATGTTGCTGTGTTCTTTGTAAGTAAAAGGCGAGAGCTCTTTTACAATCCAAAGTATGAAGATTCCTCACTGCACTTGATGCATGAGGTCCTGGAAAAAAGACAGGTAAATATACCTCTTGGTTCAGATGAAAAGGCGAGACCACTTTGGGCATAAAGTGTGGATTGGTCCTAAGGACTACCTTATCATGATGGAACCTTGTATAAGGTGGATTAGCCACCAAGGCTTGCAATTCACTGATGGTCCATGGCGTCGGTTTCTGGAGCCTACATTGATGTCCTGCGTATTTATCAGGGTAACTTGCTGTTCCGTGTCCTTCTCCACTTATCTGTTTGACTGTTTCTGTCCTCTACTCTGTCCTATCTTATAATTGGCGTTCCTTTCATATTTCTCTAAATGATGTAGCATTGTAAACCGCTCTAATACCTTTTGGTCCGAGCGGTATATCAAATTTAAATAAACAAACATAAACATAACCTTCCAAGAAAGAAACTTCAAGGAGGTGGTGGCTAAAGGTTCAAAGGGGGGCTTCATAAGCTGGCCAAGAACCAGATTTAAATCCCATGCCACTGGAGGTGGTCTAATGGGAGGTTTAGTTAAAAGAAGGCCTCTCATGAATCTTGCTATAAGAGGATGAGAGGAAACAGGCTGTCCATTAAGAGGCTTGAGGGACGCTGCAATAGCACTCAAATGGACTCTTACTGAATTTGTTTTGAGGCCTGCATGGGAAAGATGCAGAAGATACTCTAGTAAAGAATTCAAAGGTATTGCAAGAGGGTTAAGACCCTTCTCTGAACACCAAATGGTAAATCTTTTCCATTTGAAAGCATAGGAACGTCTAGTGGAAGGCTTTCTAGAAGCATGAATAATATCTCTGACTTGCTGAGAGAGATGGAAAACTTGAAGGTCTAGGCCTTCAGCAACCAGGCCCTGAGATTTATTTATTTATTTATTTTTTATTTATTTATGCTTATTTCTATACCGCTTTTTCCAAAGATCAAAGGCGGTTTACAGGTAACATTTAGTGAACATGTTTTACATAGAACATCGTTTTTTTTCATAACTATGTACAGTTAACATGATAAACGATAACATGGAACATTGTTACAGAACTAAATACAGTTTAACATGGGTTATTGTTACAGAACTATATACATTTTAACATTAGCTAGTTTGGATTAGCTTGTTTGGGAGTGGCTGCTTCTTTTATTATTGAGTTCCATTGGTCTATTAAGGTGTTGACTTCTGTCGAGTTATTTGTGAAGTTGGGTAATACAGTATTTAGGAAGGTATCTTTATTAAAGTGGGCAAAACGGGATTTATAATGTGTTGGAGTTGTTTCAGTGTTGTTGTTAGGTAGTGAGTTTAGTGTGAAGGTTATTAAATGGTGATCTGACCATGGTACTTCTGTAATAAGGGGTGATGATTGGAGTTTATGTTTATTGAATGGTATGGGAATGAATACAAGGTCTAGTGTATTTCCTTTTATGTGAGTGGGAGTCTGTATGATTTGGTTGTAACCCATTTCTTTCATGGCATCCATAAAGTTGGAAGTGTGTTGTTGGTTGAGCGAAGGAAGGTTTAGGTCTCCTAATATGATAAGTGGTTTTTTCTGCGAAGCTGTACATGCAAGGTCTAGGATGGGCGTAAGATTTTTGTGGTCCGCTGAGGGGGGTCTGTAGATAAGAGATATTGCAAGGGTTTTATTCTCTATATTTATGATGTCCATACTGTCAATGTTATTCATACAGATGAAGAGACTGGGGGTTTGGGTGCCACAACGTTCCGTCTTCCTGGGAGAGAAGATCTGGAGCAGAGCCCAACTCCAGGGACGGAGCTTGAGAGAGATGCAGAAGTAGAGAGTACCACACCTGGCGTGGCCAATGAGGATCAAAGAACCTCGGTCTCTCTGAAGCTTGAATAGTGTTTTGGGAATTAGGGGAATGGGTGGAAAGGCATAAAGGAAGTCTTGACCCCAGTGAAGGAGGAAGGCATCCTTGGCCTGAACTCCCTGACACAGAATCCTGGAACAGAACCGGGGAAGTTTGGCATTCCACGGACTTGCAAATAGGTCTATGTCCGGGGTTCCCCAAATTCGAAAAATCCTGGCTACCTGGTCCCTGTGGAGGGACCATTCGTGTGGAAGCAGAACTCGACTGAGTCTGTCTGCCCAAGAGTTTTGAACGCCTGGAAGATATACTGCCAGAAGATGAATGTGATGCTCTCTGGCGAAGGCCCACAATCGCAAAGCTTCATTGCAAAGCGACAGAGAGCCAGTTCCCCCCTGCTTGTTTACATAGAACATGGCTACTTGGTTGTCCGTGTGAATGAGGACTGTCCTGTAGCTGAGCAGGGAATGGAACACTCAGAGCTAAGAAGATTGCTCTGAGCTCCAAGAGATTGATGTGGAAAGAAGTCTCCTGTGGAGACCAGATGCCCTGGGTGGAGAGATCTTGCAGATGAGCTCCCCAACCCATTGGAGAAGCATCTGTTGTGAGGGTTGCTTGGGGTGGTGACGGTTGAAAAGGGGACCCCAACAACAGGTTTGGAGAGGACTTCCACCACTGGAGAGACCAAAAGAGGCGACTGGAGTTTGCTATTTTGTCTGACAGGCAACCTGATGCCTGAGTCCATTGGGTGGACAAAGTCCATTGAGCTGCCCTCATGTGAAGGCGAGCATATGGAACCACATGCACAGTGGATGCCATGTGGCCTAAGAGTTGTAACATTTCTCGAGCAGTTAAATGGGGCTTTAACTGTATTTGGGAGGCTAACTGCACCAAGCGTAGGCAACGGGCCTGAGGAAGATAGACCCTTGCAGTTGTGGTATCCAACCAAGCCCCTATAAACTCGAGGGACTGAGTAGGGGTGAGATTGGATTTTGGGATGTTTATTACTAGTGGAGTAGCCGCCTAGTGGTTAGAGCAACTGCCTAGTACCCAGAAGATCAAGGGTTCGATTCCCACTGGCACTCCTTGTGACTTTGGGCAAGTCACTTTACCCTCCATTACCTCGGAAGAAAAGGCTGGCAATCTACTTCCGGTGATACATTGCCAAGAAAGCCCAGAGGTAGCTGGGTCGCTATGAGTCAACACTGACTTGATGGCACTAAAAAAAAAAAAAAATTACTAGTCCCAAATACTGAAGGATACGCATTGTGCAGGTTAGACAAGTCTTGGCCTCTGCTTGAGATGGAGCTCGAATAAGCCAGTCGTCCAGATATGGGAAGACGAATATTCCTCGAGTGCGTAGAAATGCAGCTACTACTACCATGCATTTCGTGAACACCCTTGGTGCAGAGGCCAGACCAAAAGGAAGCACCCTGTATTGGTAGTGCTTTCCTTGAAAAAGGAACCGAAGGAACCTTCTGTGAGTTGGATGGATGAGGACATGGGTGTACGCATCCTTGAGATCTAGAGAACAAAGCCAGTCCTGACTCTGGAGGTATGGAAGCAGAGCACTGAGAGAAATCATCTTGAATTTCTCCTTGAAGAGAAATTTGTTCACTTCTCTGAGATCTAAGATGGGTCTGTAGCCCCCTGTTTTCTTTGGGATAAGAAAATAAGGGGAGTAAAACCCTGTGCCTTGTTGAAGAATTTAAAATTTGATTTAATTAGTGGAGGAGGGATAGTAAGGAAATCCACAGTACTACCCTTTAACTTTCAAAAGGGAGACTATGATAAAATGAGGAAAACAGTTAAGAAAAAACTAAAAGGAGCAGTTGCAAAGGTTAAAGACGTACATCAAGCTTGGGTGTTGTTGAAAAATACTATCTTGGAAGCCCAGACCAGCTGTATTCCACGCTTTAAGAAAAGTGGAAGGAAGTCCAAAAAACTGCCAGCATGGTTTAAAGGTGAGGTCAGAGAGGCTGTTGTTGCCAAAAAAGCATCTTTCAGGAAATGGAAAAAAGAGCCAAACGATGAAACCTGGAAACAGCACAAGCACTGGCAAGTCAAATGCAAGGCATTGATAAGGCAGGCAAAGAGAGAATTTGAGAAGAAGCTTGCTGCGGAAGCAAAAACGCGAAATAAAGACCTTTTCAAGTACATTCGTAGCAAAAAACCTGTGAGAGTCAGTTGGTCCATTAGATGATAAAGGGGTTAAAGGAGCACTAAGAGGCGACAAGGCGATAGCGGAGAGACTGAATGAATTCTTTGCTTCGGTCTTTACTGAGGAAGATGTAGGGATGTTACCCATGACTGAAGTGGTATTTAAAGGTGTGGAAGAATTGAAGGAAATATCGATACATCGGGAAGATGTCTTACAACTATTAGATAAACTGAAGAGTAGCAAATCACCTGGGCCGGATGGTATACATCCAAGGGTGTTGAAAGAACTGAAATTTGAGATTGCAGACCTGCTATCAGTAATCTGTGAACTATCATTAAAATCATCTCTAATACCTGAGGATTGGAGGATCGCCAATGTAACACCAATTTTTAAAAAGGGTTCGAGGGGTGATCCGGGAAACTACAGACCAGTGAGCCTGACATCAGTACCGGGAAAAATGGTAGAAACCATCATAAAGAATAAAATTACTCAGCATGTAGATAGTCACGACCTAATGGGAGACAGCCAACATGGCTTTAGACAAGGAAGATCTTGTCTTACTAATCTGTTATGTTTTTTTGAAGGAGTGAATAAACAGGTGGACAAAGGTGAGTCGGTTGATATTGTGTATCTGGACTTTCAGAAAGCCTTTGACAAAGTCCCTCATGAGAGACTTTTGGCAAAACTAAAGAGTCATGGGATAGGAGGCAGTGTACTACTGTGGATCAGGAACTGGTTAAAAGATAGAAAGCAGAGGGTAGGGCTAAATGGCCAATTTTCCCAATGGAGAAAGGTGAATAGTGGTGTACCCCAGGGATCTGTGCTGGGTCCGCTGCTTTTTGACATATTCATAAATGACCTGGAAAGTGGAACAACAAGTGAGGTTATCAAATTTGCAGATGACAAAACTATTTAAAGTTGTTAAAACCCAGGAGGATTGTGGAAAATTGCAAGAGGATCTTGATAAATTGGAAGACTGGGCATCAAAATGGCAGATGAAATTTAATGTGGAGAAGTGCAAGGTTATGCACCTAGGGAAGAACAACCCAAACTATGGTTACACGATGCAAGGTTCCACATTAGGAACCACCACCCAGGAAAAAGATTTAGGCGTCATTGTGGATACCTTGTTAAAACCCTCGGCCCAGTGTGCAGCGGCGGCCAAGAGAGCAAATAGAATGCTAGGTATGATAAGGAAAGGAATGGAAAATAAAACAAAAGATATTATAATGCCTCTATATCGTTCCATGGTGAGACCGCACCTTGAATATTGTGTGCAATTCTGGTCGCCATATCTTAAAAAGGATATAGCGATTTTAGAAAAGGTTCAGAGAAGAGCCACCAAAATGGTAAAGGGGATGGAAGGCTACTCCTATGAAGAAAGGCTAAAAAGGTTGGGGCTCTTTAGCCTGGAGAAGAGACGGCTGAGGGGAGATATGATAGAAGTCTATAAATTAATGAACGGAGTGGAACGGGTAAACGTAGATCGATTGTTTACCTTATCAGAATATGGAAAGACTAGGGGACATGCAATGAAGCTACAGGGTAAACTATTTAAGACTAATAAAAGAAAATATTTTTTCACTCAACGTGTAATCAAACTCTGGAATTTGTTACCGGAGGATGTAGTAAAGGCTGTTAGTGTAGCTGGGTTTAAAAAAGGTTTGGACAAGTTCCTGGAGGAAAGGTCCATAAACCATTATTAAGAAGGGACCCAGGATATCAATGCTTGAACCAGTACAAGCATTGTGGAACCTGTGTCCCTTGGGGAAACTGCTAGGTACGTATGACCTAGATTGGCCACTGTTGGAAACAGAATGCTGGGCTTGTTGGACCTTGGTCTGACCCAGTATGGCATATCTTATGTTCTTATGTAAGAAGAGGTACTTCTTCTATTGCCCCTTGGGCAAGAAGGATGGCAATCTCCTGACCTAGAAGGTTGAGGAGAGATGTTGGAGAATTGAACTGTTTCACCATGGTGTGAGGGGGAAGGCTTAAGAAATGAAGCTTGTACCCTTCCCTTATGATGGAGAGAGTGTCCATTGCTCTGCTGTGATTTGCTCCCATCTGGGAGCAAAGTGAGTCAACCTTCCTGGGATGGTAAGGGGCTCTGGTCCTTCCAGAGCTAGAAAGGCTAAGTTCTCTAGTTGCAAGTCAAAGGCCCTGAGGAGGCTGAGGCTGCTGGGCCGTGGAAGGCCTAGCAGCCTTTGACTTGGCCTGTTTAGGTGGTTGCTGATGCTTTGCAGCAAAACGACATGCAGAATATGCCTGCTGACCATAAGCAGGATAGTATCTTCCCTTTTTGGAAAAAGATGTCTTTTTGAACAATCTTTTCTTAACAGGAGCAGAAGTAGACTTTGAAAGCCAATCCAAAGCAGAGTTTTCAGCATCCATCTGAGTGGCCTTTGCTTGCCAATCCTTACCAAAAAGGTTTTCACTTGTACAAGGGAGGTTTCCCAATTCATCTTGGACCCAGAGCTCCAAATCAGAAGCTTGTAGCCAAACAATTCTGCATGCCCCTATGGCAATAGCCGAAGCTCTGCTTACACACTCAAAAGAGTCAAAGGCTGCATGGTTGGAAAATTGGGAGACATCTTGGGCATGTTTGAGCCAAGTGAGAAACTCCTGTCGTTTATCCTCTGAAATGAAAGGGGTTAAAGTCTGCAGATGATCTGTGACTTCTTTTAGAAACATTCCTATATAGAGGACTATAGGAATGGATCCTAGCAGCTAGCATAAAAGCTTGGAAAACCCTTCGGCCAAAAGCATCCAGGGTCCTGCATTCACGCCCTGGAGGATTAGATGAGTGTCTTTTTGCACTCTTTATCTTCCTCATGGCAGACTCTACCACAATAGAGTGGTGAGGAAGCTGAGTCTTGTGGAAGCCAGGACAAGGAGGGACACGATACATGGTGTCTAACCTGCGAGAATGAGGAGAGGTGGTGAGAGGTGTCTCCCACATCCTCAACATGAGATCATACAGAATCTCATGAACAGGTAAAGTAGCTGCCTCCTTAGGAGTTTTAGGATATTGTAAAATATCTAACTCCTTGGCTCTGGGTTCTGACTCAGGGGCCACTGTGATAGAGAGGCCCCTAGCCACTTCCCTAACAAAGTCTTGAAAAGACAAGTCTTCTGGAGGAAACATTCTTCGTTTAGGTGAAGACGACTCCTGAGGAAGAAGTATCGATGCTTCTACAGAACCCTCAGACTCAGAGTCCTCAGAGGAATCGAAGTATCGCCTGTCTGGATGCTCCTGTAAAGCCCGATAACCGTATCGAGTGGGATCGACATCGGGAGTAATTGGTACCGGTTCGGTACCGATGGGCATCATAGGACAGGGTACCGTTGCAGTCGACACCGAAGCCGATGTCGATGCAATCGGTACCGGTACCAGGAGCGATGTATGAGGAAGATCAAAAAGAGTTAAATACAGCCATAAGAGAGGAGGAAGTTTTGAAAGCAATAAAACAGTTGAAAGTGGATAAGGCACCAGGACTAGATGGGCTAACAGTGAGGTTCTATAGAAGGTTTGCAGAGGAACTAACTAAGCCATTATTGCGGCTCTTCAGTTTACCAAGGAAGGGAGGTCTCTTGGCAAGCACTATGGGATGGACTGGAATTATAGTAATACACAAAGCAGGAAAGGATCTGCAAGAATGCTCATCGTATAGACCTATTTCATTATTAAATCTAGACACCAAATTATTGGCTAAAATTTTGGCTTTGCGTTTAAATAGGGTAATAGGGAAATTGGTACATCAAGACCAAGCGGGATTCATTCCAGGCAGACAGGTAGTGGATAATATTCGTAAGACATTAAATACAATCTGGGTGATTGAAAAAAGCAAGGAGCCGGCTTTATTGTTATCCTTAGACGTGGAAAAGGCCTTTGATCAAGTATCTTGGCCTTTTCTGTTTCAGGTAATGGACAGAATGGGGTTGGGAGGAGAATTCAAGGATTGGGTACAAGCATTATACCACAACCCAAAAGCTTGTGTTCCGGTCAATGGAGCATATTCAGCATTTTTCAAGCAGGGGAGGGGGACGAGGCAGGGATGTCCTTTGTCACCATTATTGTTTGCGATCTCTGTGGAACCATTCGTGGAAAGGGTAAGAGAACGGGCAGATGTCAAGGGGATAGTTGTAGGTAAGAAAGAATAAAAAATATCATTGTTCAGAGATGATATCATAATGAGTGTGACCAGACCGGGGGGTTCACTTTACCAATTTTAATGTGGGAATTAGAAGAATATGGCAGAATGTCAGGATTTACTATTAACTGGGTAAAATCCGAAATATTAAATCTGTCAATAAAAAAGGAAGAGCAGGAACTAATGCAAAAGAAATATCCATAAATTATTTAAAACTCTTTGGGCAAGTGGAGAGTTGGTTGAATGAGTGGGGGCAAGGATATATATCCTGGTTTGGATGTATAGCTGCTATAAAAATGATGTTATTGCCTAGATTCCTATTCCTATTCCAAACATTGCCGATACAGGTGCCACATAGAAAGTTCAAGCAGCTGCAGAAACTTATTAATCGCTTTATTTGGCAAAATAGGAGTCCCAGAGTAGCGTTGTCGGTTATCCAGAGAGTAAAGGGGGAGGGGGGGTTGGGGGTACCTAACTTCAGAAAATACTATGAAGCAGCACAGTTGAAAACGATTTATGATTGGCACCGAGAGAAACAGAAGCAATGGGTACAAATGGAAGAGGACTTAGTAGAAGGGAGAGGGGTTGGAGAGGATAGTATGGAAAGGAAGAAAAGTATTGAAAGGGACCACATTAAACCCTCTAATAGCGCATAGCGTGAAGATTTGGAAGCAGAACAGAAAAAAACATTTAATACAAGAATACTCACATGGGATGATATTAAGGGCCTGTTTTGAGAAGGGGCAGGGGCCAGGTGAGAGTGTCTTGCATAGATGGGCAAACTGGGGGCTTACACATATTTCTCAAATAGTGGCTAAAGAAGGGGTGAGAGAGTTTGAGGGTATCAAGGATTTATATGGGTTAAGAATGATTATAGCTATCTTCAGGTTTGCTATTTTCTGCGTCAGCAAAAGGTATGGAAGGATTTGTGGGGAAACGGGGTGGTTTGAGACCCTGGTATCAGGACAGTTAGGTCAGAAAGGAGCCCTGTCTAAGATATATAAAGGGTTAATGTAGGGAGGTGTGGGCAAACTAGAGTTCATGAAAAAATGGGAAGATGATTTGGGGGTGCAATGGAGTGAAGAGGCGTGGGATAAGATTATACAGACAGTGACAAGCATATCTATTGCTACTCAGATAAAAGAAAATGCCTATGAAGTGTTATCTAGATGGTATTGGACGCTGCTTCGTAAAAAGCGAGCAGGTTGGGGGCGATCAGATTTGTGCTGGAGGGGATGTCAAGAGAGGGGAGATACGCTACATATGTGGTGGAGGTGTGGAAAGATCCAAGATTATTAGGATAGGGTGTTAGATATCATCTATGAGATGACGACACAGATTGCAGAGGACGCCCGAGTTTGCTTATTACATCAGTTAGAAGAGAATATATCGGAGAGGGATCGGGGGTACTGCATCATTGCATTGTGGCAGCACGCTGTGAAATAGCAAAATGCTGGACAGGAACGTCTTTACCACAGAGTGCAGGCTTTATTAGAAGAATGACAGAATTGTGTTTGATGCATCGACTGACGAAGATGAGGCAAGGGAAAGGAGAGAAGAGCGTGGAACAATGGAAGGGGGTATGGAGATGGCTGCGTGATTGGGGAGGGGGAGCAGAGGGGCGGGAGGAGTTAAAGAGGGAAGGTTTGGAGTAAAAACTGTTACCAGTATGTCATGTTTCTGTAAAAGGAGAGTTGTTAAATTTTTCTGACGTAACCATGAACGCTCTGATGAGACAATGTGCAAAAACATGAGGAGGGGGGTATTAGAGAGGGGAGAGAAGGGGGAGGGGGAAAAAGGGGGGCAGTATAGAAGCATAAGCAAGACGGCAGGATGTAAATGTAAAGCAATGTTGATTATTATAATAGCTATTGGGGGGGGAAATAAGGTTGTAAAAAAAAAATGTTAGGACAAAGTGGCAGGGGGTGTTACGAACTATGTGAATGTAATATGGAAATCCTTAATAAAAAGTTAAATGGGAGGGGGGAAAATAAGAAGGGTAATGGGTGGTACAATCTTTGAGGAAATTTAAGACCAATAACTCAAAATGTATACAGCCAATGAAATAATCAGAATACAGAGGGGTATTGATATACCGTTTATTACAGACATGGAAAGATAAAGGTTGCTGTTATAATATGATGTTCGCATACAAACTAAGATTCATTACATGGGAGGTTTTGCAATATATGGGGGATAAGTTATTACTAGTAGGACTATGTACAAGTGGATGTATGACAAATGTTGAATTTGTATAGTGGACGTTTTGAATATTAAAATAAAAAATTTTAAATGGAAAAAAAAAAAAAAAAAAGATATCACATGAACCTTGCCCTGATCCAATCAAACTGACATGTTCTCAGAGTAAAGTTTACGTTTTTATTCTAGTACTACAAATGGCTATTAGGGAGTACAGCTTCCCTTACAAGCAATATTACAGATTTAATAGGTACATAATCTGGGCTAAGAGACAAGAGATGATCATGTCAGGTTACTCACTGACCATAGACAGATGGAAGGATTTCATTTGTATCCTATCCACTGACTATCTTTCAAATTACATACATTTCTTGTATGCAGGTACCTCCTGTTTTCCATAGAGCTGTAGCTGCTACAAACCTATATGCAGCACCTCTTTTTTTTTTTTTTTTTACACTTATCTTTATTTCTGTCTCTGACTTTTTATCTGACCCTTCTCAGGAGAAAGTAACAATGTCTTAACCAAATGCCACTTACATCACCTGACCAAGCACAACAGCACTCTGAAATCCGCCCAGCAATAAACAATGGCTTATCTAATTAAGCTTTTCCCACATGTCTGCATCAAGTCATTGTGCACCGAATATGTTTTGAGCTGCATAACACAAGGAATGCTTAAGGATTAAGTGGGGTTCACTCCCTTTGATACCATCCTATACCAGGCACCGCGGTCAAGCCGGCATGGTGGGAAGGGCTGGGGGTACTCCCCAGGAACACCCTCAATCTGTACCCAGTTAGGTAAAAGGATCCCCAGCACAGTGCACCTCCACAGGCTCAGGCACAGAGCACTTGAACTAAAATAAAATAAAACCAAACCAAAATCTAATTAACTAATAGATTAACTATTAGATACATTAATAGATTAACTAATTATCTAATAGCCCATGTTCCCTGTAAAATAGTTATCTCCAAGTTATAATGCCCTGTTCAATGTAATTTCAGTTTGTTCAATGTAAACCGCACTGATGCAGAATAGCGCGGTATATAAGAGAATGTAAATAAATAAATAAACTGAAACTGAAATTAAAAAGAAACTGCAAATGGCCCACTAGGAAGAGGCTGCTGTGTCCTGCTTTATGTTCCGGTGGCTGCCCTTCCCGGGCACCCAAAACACAGCAGGGGGTTAAACCCATGTGGGCCTGATTAAGAAGAAAATCACACCTAAATACAGCAGGGGGAGTTTCCCAAACATGCAACTGCAGGCCGCTCTTTGTCTCCTCGTGTTCTGGCAGTTGATAGAGGTTTCTACTGTTCTCCCCCCCCCCCCGTCACTCTTACCTTGGAGCCTCTTTGCCGCATGGCTTTTCTACGCATCGCGATCACCCTTCCTTCCTGGCTTCAGCGCTGAGGAGGGCGACTCGGGGCTGCCAGCTTTCACTCCTGTCAAACAACTGCAGCCCTTGCAGCGGCTCCTCACCCAACAACAGGTTCGGGAGCAGCCAGACGTCTTGGACTGAGGAAGGCTCCCACAGAATTATCCCCCCCCCCCCCCCGAAATCCTAGGGGGAGAGAGGGAAGAAGGAATATCCTCCTTCCTCTCAGCCCTGTTGTCCCCCGGGTTCTCTTTTTTTTTTTTTTTTTTTTTTTTTTTTTTTTTAACTTCTGCCTTTAAAAACAAAGAAACCTGCACCTTAACAGGGGAAATAAAAAGCAAACTCTAACTAAACCTGTCTCCTTTGTCCCTTCAGTGTGTCCAGCACCCTGGCTCTCAACCTCCTCCAGCTGCTTGGAGATTGATCATACTGGGGCTGATGGGTGGTGCCAGCTGCATATGTACACTAGTGTCATCAAAAAGATGACATGCTCAGTATCCAAGTTGCTGGAAGAGGTACACTACCCCAGAGGTGCGGGGCGGGACTGGACTGGAGGGACGATAAGGAACTGTGCCGTCTTTCCACTTTTTTTTTTTTTTAATATAGAGTAAAAACATTGGAGGCAGAACTAGAGCTCGACCCTCTCACTCCCTGGTACACTAGTCCTCCTGACCAGGAGCAAGACCCCCTATGGTGGGCGGGAAGCTCGAGGGGTATTCTAAAATTTGCGCTGGAGATCTCTGCCAACAGGGTTCTACTAGAAGGCACCCCTCAGGACGGCTGCCAGGAGCCCACAAGCTTCCTTGCACCAGTACTCGTCCATCATCTGCTGGAGACAGAGGAAAAGCTGGAGGGTGTCCCTAGCTGCACCAGGTTTAATACCAATGTCGTCATCACTGAAGTTCTCGTCTTTTCTCTGTCTCCATCATCTGCTGGCAGGGAGGCAGAACACACTTGTCTGAACTGGTCTAGTAGGATACTCTGGAAGTTATATTTCTCAAGCATTTGCTAATCTTGATCTGTAACTTGCTCCAGTTGCGATATCAGCATTTGCTATTTATTTTTTCTCCATTGTTTTCTTGGTTGTGATTGACATTTCATGTTTATGAAGAAGATTGTTCTCCATTTTGTGTCAAATTATTACTGCTGAGAAAAAAGTCAGATTGGTAGGCTATAAATCTGCAATAAAATTTAAAGAAACAAATAAAAGAATCAAAAGAATTGAGGCAAACAAAGGAGGGAAAGGCAAAAGCAATGGAAGGTGAAAGATGCCCACCATACAATTCAGTTTGCATTGCTTGCATTATCTTAACATAAATTAACAGTTTAAGGAGATGACAGCATACAAGGTCACAAAGTAGAAAGGTAGGAGGCAGGCAGAACTAAAGAGATAGAAGCTCAACAACTGAAAGGATGCAACTGACAATCTCTTTTAAAGCTATCCTTTAGTCAATGCCCATTCTGGTCCCATTTAAAAAGCTTGTTTTGTATCCTATGTTGCTTCCTCCTCTTGAGTACAGAGAAGGCTCCAGGGGGCATACAATCCTTGTGGCTGGAAGAAGTCAGGGCTGAAAAAATAGACAGCTCCCTGTGTTAGGTGGCAGGAAGAGAAGGCAGCAGGCAGCACAGCTAGATATACTGAAAAGATAGTATAAACAGCCCCTCCCATGCTTACCTGCGGGAGAGGAAGTATACTATCTGCACACTGGAGGGTGGGGGGCAGGGGAGGTTGGGCTGGGGCAGAGAAAAAGCTTCAAAAAGGTGGCCCCAGCAGGATTACTGTCCCTCAAAGGATCTGCTCCTGACCTTTCAAATACCCACAGTGAGCTTCAGAAGAGTGAAGACTGCAGAGCTTCCTCTGAAGTATTGTCCCCATGCCCTTCACTAATAGAGCATCTGACTTCCCATTACCTTGGAGTTGAGCATGATCTCAGGAGCACGATACCAACGGGTAGCCACATACTCTGTCAGGAAGCCTGTGTGGTCATGCTCAGGGTCAGCAATACGAGCGAGCCCAAAATCACAGATCTATAAAGACAAACAAGGGCCTGTTAGATATAGTGTCAGCAACCTACATGCTCATCTCTCACACAAAGTGAAGTCTGTTACATATACAGTTTCAGTATTCCTCACATTTGCACACGCATACAATACACACCACCCACCCACACACACTCAAAGTATGTTACCTGTACAACTCAAGATTCCCTCACCCTCAAGCATATTACAGATCTATATGCGCACATGTTCACACACAGCAGTACTTGAATATAAAGCTACAATCTTGGAATATCTGCCTTCTTGAAGCTGTACATGAAAACACAAATGATCCTCTCTCCAGGCAGAGGTTAGCATACAGTGCGAGAAGAGTACTGAACCTCAAACCCTTCCCTTCTTCCGCCCACCAAAGGGGGCTGCAAAGGGAAAATAGGTAAGTGGGAAGGTGACATTTTATGCAGCCAACACATTTCCGAGGTTGCTTTCTTATTGCCTCGGGCCTAGCTGGATCAGTCTTCTTTTTCCCCCGCTCCCGTTCCCTCTGCTTTTCTCTTGATTGTTAACTGTTCTCTTCCTCGTTAACTGTTCTCTTCCTCTGTCTTCTGTCCTATGAAAAATTACGTTCCTTTCTTATTTTCTTGTATTTTTTAATTTATTGTAAACTGCATAGATTTCAAGTAGTTTTGCAGTATATCAAATAAAAGGCAAACAAACTTACCAGTTAATGTCCTTTCCTTGAGTCCTGCTAGACCAACTCAGACAAGTTGGTTGTGTTTCCCTACTAGCAGATTGGTAGAGACAAAGAACCAATGGAAATCCTAGGTTTCAATGACATCACTCCCATGCATCTATTATGCTTCAGCCACCAGAGGTCTCTTCAGTATCCATCCCAAAGCACATGGGAGGAACACAGCAAGCCTCACACAACCTCAACTGTGGGCAACAATAATGAGCAACAGTAGAGAACTACCTACAGGAAAAAAACCCATAAGACTGACAGTAGATGACGAACATGCAGAGCCAAGTATAAAAATCAGAGGGGACCCAGGGTACTGCAGCAGAAAAACACAGCAATACAGTTCCAGGGGCTTTTCATTAGTTCTCTGTCTCCACCAATCTGTTAGTAGGGGAACACAACCCACTTGTCTGAACTGGTCTAGCAGGACTCAGGGAAAGGACATTAACTAGTAAGTAAAATGTTATCTTCCATATCGTCATGCTAGACCAGTCCAAACAAGTGGGATGTACCAAAGCTACAACTCCAGTGGGCAGGAAGACAACACAGTAGCTTGCAAACCGTTGAGCCAAAAGGCAGTGTCTACCCTCACGTGGACATCCAAGCGGTAATGCTTGACAAAAGTGGAAGTGATGTCCATGCCTGACAAATGTCTGCAGGGGCTACAGAGTTCCGCTCTGCCATGAGGATGCCCACACTCTGGTAGAATGGGCACGCAGACCCTCCAGAACCAGAAGTTTCTGTAAGAGATACACTGAGGCAAAGATCTCCTTAAACCAGCTCTCCAAAGTTGACTAAGCTGCCGAGTACCAGAGAAGTACCCTCTGGACAACCACAAAGCAAAGATCCTTATCCTTCCCTTGACACTACTCCTTAGAGGAGGGGGGCAGGCATACCATTTGGTTAAACTTGTCTGAGGAAATCCACACAGCAGTTCTTTTGATCGCAGACCCATAAGTGGAGATGATGAAGGTATTCAAAATCGGCTCTTTGCTTTCCAGGACATAGCTGAACTGAATGGTGTCAAGCACCCAGCGATCCTTGGCAACCCGGGTCCATTCCTGAAAGAAAAGGCCAAGCCTGCCTCCAACTGGAAGAACTAGGCAATGGGTCTTAAAATCTTCATTGTGCAGGCTGGGAGGGTCCTCCTCTGGAAGGAACCGTCCCCCCTGGGCTCACGTGCTGCACTTAAGGACTGAGAACGAGCCCAAAGCCCAGAAGCAGAGGGGAAGAAAGAGACTTTCCAGGTCGGGAACAATGAGAGTCCCAAGACTCCCGGTAATCCGGCCAGCGCACCCTCAGTGGCTGGGCAGAGGCTGATGAGAAGGGGCATCAGCCCACTTCACAGGCTCCTTGGACCCATCTTCTGGAAGGCAGTAGATTTTGTCTCACCAAATCCTTCACCAGTTTCTCCAAATTGGCTTCTCCTTAAAAAACAGTTGGGCAACAAGGCCCAGTGCCGGAGCCAAATTCAACACCATGACACCATAGTCAGGACACCATCCATGGCCATAAAACATACCAGGTCATATGGCATCAGAAAGGAAGGCCATGGAAGACTCAAAAAAAGGGGAGTAATATCATCCAGCTGAAGAGATTGAATCCACTGGAGCAGGGCTCGAGACATCATGCTGGTACACGCCACCAGCCGCAGAATAGCTGCCGCCATGGCAAAATTAAACTATGAATCCACCTTACGGTTCAGAAAGACCTTTAAAAGTCTATCCACCTTCCACAGGAAAGGTGGTCTATCTGGTAACTTCTGTGACCTGCGCATCCACCTTGAGAATGCCAAACTACTCAACGCACTCCTCCTCCGGGAGAGCGGAGATCTTCTTATGCACCCTTAACCCTTTAGGGAGGGAGTTGGAAGAGTCCCCCTCTGACCGCATCATATCCTTGATCACAACCAGAAACGGGAAGATAGTAGTGGATTTTCACACCCTTGAAGGAGCGGGTGTACCTTCAGCTCCTGCTCCATGCCAGAAGCATCATCAAGTTCAAGGCGTATGAGACCTTGGCAATCAATGCAGTCAGCTCCTCCTTCCATAACAGGCAGATCACACCAGCCTTCTCACAATCTTCTGAAGGCGAGTGTACTTTTACATCTACGTCAGAGTCCAGTATCAAGCACCAAGCCATCTGAATCAAAGTCATAGTCAAAATCTCAGACAGTTCCCAGCTGTTCCCCATATCCAGGGAGCATCCAAGCCAGGGACACTTAGTTAAAGGCAATCATATAGGGCTTACACTCTCCACCTACCTCGCACAAGACTGCACCAGCTGAGGGGAGGGGGAGGGGAGGGGGGGGAGGGGTCCAGAAACTGCAGATGAAGCACCTCGCTTGCAACAGGTCAAAACATTTCTTGGAAGATGACAGAGGTAAGGCAAGTATCACAATAGTGCACACTAAGGCTGTGGTGGCCTGCACTTCCACAGCCTTTAATTGTGGCTGTGTTGACTGCACTTCCACTGCAATGCACATTACAGGTGCTAGGATAGGAATGCACATTGGAACCACTTGGGCAGAATATGCATACAAACTGCACTACCGCCAGGAGAACCAAAGGAGAAAATGCTACTATAATGTATGCAGAAAATGGCAGGAAACCCCGACTGTATCATCAGTCATCAGCAGTCTACCCCAAACTGCATCCCACAAAGACGGAATCAGTAACCTCCAACAAGGACAATGATGAAGTCAAGCCTTTGTACTCAACCCCTGAGAGCCCCAGGCAGAGGATCCATGCCGAGCTCAGTTCCACTGCCATGATACTGTTTCACTGGCTTTGGCAGCACTGCGTTTAAGATGGCTGGCAGGCAGATCCTTCTGACAGCCTTCTGCAATCTTCGGAAGAGAGCAGGGGGAACAGAGGAAGAGGAAGAGGGAGGGGGGCGTGAGGTTGCGTGAAGCTGCTGCGCTCTTCCAGATCCTTTCAATTCTGTAGCTGCTCAACAGGCTCTTATGATAAGAGCGTGGAGTCGAACCAATTTTCCCACCTCCTATGGTTACCGAAAAGGCCGCAGTCTAGTGGAGCCTCCCAAGTCACGCTCAATTGAGTGTCACCCTCAAGATGGTCATTCACAAGTGTTTAATCAATCTTTTCCTCTCAAGCTTCAGATTTTCTTCAGAGAGGAGAAAATCCATCCACCATCTGCTGGAGACAAAGAAAAACTGAAGGAATCTCTGGTGGCTGAGGCGAATAGTGGCATAGGAATGATGTCTCTGAAACCTGGGCTTTTCATTGGTTCTGTTTCCACCAACCTGCTGGCAGGGGAACACAACCTACTTGTATGGACTGGTCTAGCAGGACAATATGAAAAGTACTCTTACCTTCAAGTCATCAGTGCACTGGTGAGCAAGTTCCTGACTCTCCCCAAGCACAGTGGGACTGGAATAAGGGATGCAAATGGGAAGGGACCTCTTCCTTACTTCACATCCCAGCTGCAGTTGATGAGCAGGTGCTGTCTCTGCTAATACTGGGGAGGCAGAGGAATGAGGGACAGGGAGTTTCCTCTCTTATTTCAGTCCACAGGTGTTAACTGAACAGTAATTTGCTGGCTCTCCCCCAGTGCTGTGATCTGGGTGGTCTCTTACCTTCAGGTCACAAGTGGTGTTGATGAGCAGATTGCTAGGCTTCAGGTCACGGTGCAGCACATTGGCAGAATGAATATACTTCAGTCCACGTAGGATCTGATACAGGAAGTAACAGATATGGTCATTGCTCAGCTGCTGAGTCTTCAGGAGCTTGTATAGATCTGTCTCCATTAGGTCCTGCACAATGTAGCTGTGAACAGGAGAAGCCCCTCCCCATCCCAAGGAGAGAGGCATAGAGTTAAGGAAATGTGCATTAATCACCAGTTAATCTCATTCTACCCTGACAAGAGACCTACTTACTGACACAATGATATCTCATGTTACTGCACCTCCATGACAGAGGACATGTTTACAGATATACACTAGATCCAGGGATACTGGCAGTGAATGCAGGAGATCAAACTCAGAGCACACACATGGGATCCAGAATCAACCACCTCCCTAACGGAATATATTTATGGGTACAAATGGGACCTAAGGCAACCACCCTTAAACAGAGGAGATACTTAGTGAAGCCACCACCAAGAACACTACTATCATCCTACTCCAAAAGGTGGCTAACCATAATGCCTCTCTTACAAAGCTAGGGGAAGAATTCACACATTAAACTTGGTAGAAGCATGAGGCGCACACACACAAACAGAGAGCATATCAGCAGGATACACATCCCTCATGCTGTCAATGTTGGCTGCTCGCAGAATGTCATTGATGCCAATGATGTTCTCATGCTTGAAGCGCAGTAAGATCTTGATTTCCCGCAGTGTGCGTTGACAGTATGTCTGGTGCTCAAAGGGGCTAATCTTCTTGATTGCAACCCGGATCTTATTCACATGATCGAAGGCAGAGCTGCAGTAGGCACAGAAACATATCCCACGTTATGTAAGTCATTGCCAAGCTGCAGTTACAATGTTTATGTAGAAAAATGCTACATAAGCAGTAAAGTCAGATGAGTGAATAAGAAATCATGAAGCAGCCACACATAGGCGGCACCTGGAGGGGAATCATTTATACACAGAATGAGCCTCAACTCAAAAGAAACTAGACGTTTTGGAGTTTGCCAGACAGTTTGTTTGCTAGAATCTAAACAGCCCTCCAAAAGTGCTGATTATCTCCTAACCCTCTCTCAACCTCGTCTTAAAAACACCACTTCTGCTTCCACTTCTAGAGATGGCAAGAACTTTTTATTATGTCCATACTTTATTTAAAAATTTTCCCCAAAAACATTTTTCAAATGGGTGTACCAGAGAGCGGGACTGCTTATCTGTAACGGGGATTCTCTGTGGACAGCAGGGGGAATGCTGCACATACTGGGTGTCATATTCCCTAATGCTGCTGATCTGAGCTTTGAGGAGAGTAACAAAATCCAGAAGAGCCTACAGGGGAGCTCCTGAGCATGCAAGGTAGTTCTCCAGCCAGTTCCTGACTGCTCAGCTTTCTCAGTCAGTTTCATAACTTAATCAGATAGTAGTAGGGAAGGAGGGAGAGAGATGGCTCCATTCCCCCCACTATCTATAGAGACAACTCCCCCCCCCCCCAATTATGAATAAACTCTCTCTGTGGACAAGCAGGTGGAACTGGACCACAGTATTGCTGGTTTTGCTGGTAGATGGCATGGAGTGATATTAAGGGCAGAGATTATGCAAAGAGATATCAAAATGGACTACCCACTGTTGACTTTATGGTGACTTGTCTTCTGCCTGAAGATCATAAAATTCTATACGGTTCACAATCTAACCAGAAAGAGTTTGCTTGGAGAATGGATTGTTAGGATTGTAGGAGATGAGAGTCTTTTCTGATTATCTGAGTGACTTAAATAATAAAGCAAAGCTCTTGTATAATCCAAGGTGTGGAGAGTAGTAATTGCTGGGTAGGAATGCAGTGTGGGGGGACAGGGGACGACTGGTAGGACAGTGAGATGGAAAGTCAAAACCATCTTGGATAGAAAAATGGGGAAATGGGGTGTTACGCAGAAGCACTTTGTTACAGAAAAACTGTATGTAATGATAGCTCTGAGTTCATTCGCTCATCTATCCAAGGTGATTGCTATCAGAAAGAAGGCTTTCCAAGAGAGGTGATGGAGTGATGCTTCCACCATTGGTTCAAATGGAGCAGTGAGCTGAGCAAGGATATTAAGGTTCCATTGTGGTGGGGGGGGGAGGGGGACAAATAGGGGGTTTGTGTAGGAGACCTCTGATGAACCATGTGACAAAAGAATGGCAAGAGGACTGACTTTCTATAAATCAATGTGGTAATGGTAGGCTGTGATTGCAGAGAAGGTTAGGTACACTGTGTAGAAATGGACAGGTAAAAGGGATACCAGAATCCCCAATATGTAATTGAAGATAGATGAATTTCTTGATACAGAATGTGTTTAGAAGTTTGGCTTTTCACCTACTTCCTCTTAAATAGAATAGGATATCATGATCATGAGCTCTGTGTAACTGTCTTTTAAAATAGTTTGAGAACATTGTTAATGCAAGCATAAAGAGTAAACATAGGCTATGAACTACGCAACCATAGTTCATTGTACAGTCAACTATAGGTCCCTGCTGACAACAATTTTTTGCAACTTTGTAGTTATAAATAATTGTCATAATCAAGTAAATTTCATCTAATACACTGTAATCAGCTCTTACTCTGTAAAAAGAACTCTAGCGACACCTTGTGTTATGCCACGTTTATGCTTAATGACTGTTACTTCCCCTTTTCTCTTCAATAAAAAGAGCTTTTCAGGAAGAAGAATTTGAATCCAACAGACGTGGAACTGTGCAGAGTCCATGGGCCGTCTGTTTTCCCTCTGAGCTCAAAGAAAGTGGCACTTTGTGTGTGATTGTGTTCTGTGTTACTCTCTGCTTATTTCTCACTGCTTGAGGGACCAGAGACCGAAAGAGCCGTGCCCAGATCACGGGGTTTTCTTCACACTGAAGTGATGTGTAAATTGGAATTGAAGAGGTGCAGAAAGTAGTCTAATAATGTAGGTATTGGGCATGCTACAGGATTGTAAGCACAGTGCGTGCACCCATTGCTGAAGTGCTTCCATTTAGAACAATATGATTTACAGGTAGATGGTTTTCTACAGGCTAAAAGTATTTCTCTTACTTCCTGTGACACTGGGATGGAAACTAGTTGGCTTTAAATTTCCATGCCATCAGCAATAGATGTTTGAGGTTGGGGTGAAGCAGACGATCATTCCTGTTGAGTCAAATATGGAATTTGAGCCTAGTTAAATGGGCTGTTGTGGGTCAGAGTCACCAGTCATGAAAATCAGAGCAGATGGGGCCAGAAGGGGGCTACAAGCTTTACTTGAGTTCAGTCTTGCAATATCTTCTATACTACTCAGGAAAGAAGGGAAAACAGTGGGAAGACAGAGAGAAGGCCCTGAGACCAAGAAATTATAAAGGTACCATGTAAAATTCTATGGCTGTATGGTTTCCTGGAGCAAAGAGTTGACACCTATGGCTCTGCTTGGAAGCAAACATTCATCAATAGAGCTTCCCATCTTTCTCAGTCTACATATGACATTGCTGGACAACTCGATGGTCTAAAGTCTATTCAGGAGGTGTCTCATCAGCAGCCGAGTATCTCCCAGCTGATTTTGGTCCCCAAGGAAGTTACAAGTGCGTGAAAGATGGATCGAAGTTCTAAAGGATGATGAGCAATCTTCTCTCATGGTCTGTCTAGGAACCCTGTATAAATAAGTTCAATAGGTGTGTTCTCTATTCCATTGTGGAGGCACCTGTTAGGGCAAATAGGTAAGGTAGTGGCTAGAAGAACATCCTTCCAGCCATGCAGGATGGAGAGATCACTCCAACAATGGAAGAGGAGAGTTTATGATCAATGTAAATTTGAATTTTTGTAGTTAAAAGGCTGGCTCTGTTGAAACTTCAAGTGCACTGAAGTGGGTGCATCCAAAGCCTGGAAAGGAGTAGTACTGTGTACCGATGTGTCCCAGTACTCAAAGAATGGCACGTGCCAAGGCTATATACTTTCTAGATGCCTGTAGTGGAGGGGTTCTCAACCCAGTCCTCAGGACACACTTAGCCAGTCAGGTTTTCAGAATAACCACAATAAATATGCATGAGAGAGATTTGCATGCACTGTCTCTATTGTATGCAAATCACTCATGCATATTCATTGTGGCTATCCTGAAACACTGACTGGCTAGGCATGTCCAGAGGACTGGGTTGAGAACCCCTGTTGTAAAGGAATTATGACGGTTGTGTGGCACTGTTCTGAAAGGAAGTCTATGCTCTTCTGGGTTACTAGCTGCGTGCCAATGAACTATAGATTTTGTGAAGGTGTTAGGAGAAAACCTCTGCAGGTTGATGAGGAATCAACTGTTGAAATGGTCACTTGCATGGAGGTCTAATACACAGATGAGTTTGTGGAGATCAGATTATCATACAGGTAGGTAAAAATGAAGTGGCCTTGCCTTCTGATACATGCCATCACCAGGGTAAGACATTTTGTGAAGACCCTGGGTAATAAAGAAAGATAGAGTAGTACTCTGTACTCATTGTGGTTGTTCTTGAACATAGAAGCAGAGAAGTCTTCAATATATGGATGAATGGAGAAATGGGCATAAGCACAGTTAAAGTCCAATGACACTAGGCAGTTACCCTGGCAAAGTAGTAGCAGAATGGTGACCAGGAGTGCATTTTGAATTCTTTCTTTCTTTGAGAAATCTGTTGGGTTTTGAGGTCAAACATGGGTCAGAGTCCACCAGATATTTTGGTAATCAGAAGTATAGAGCAGAAGCTTTGTCCCATGCTATGGAAGGGGAACTCTGCCACAACATGTTCTAGTTGGTGGAGGTGTCGATAAAGGACATCTGGATTTGACTTCTGAAGGATTATTTGGTGGTACCAGACTTGCAAAGTTAAGTCTGTAACCATGTGTCATAATTTTTAATACTCGGTTTGTTGTGATAGCTTGCCAGTCTTCTAGAACTACTGGAGATGTCTCTTTACCAGCATATCGTCAAACACTCTACTGATTTTTGTTTAGAAGAAGCGGCAGAGGTTGCCTGCTTCCTTTTTCTTTGCCATTGTCTTGAGACATAGGTTGGCAGGGCTGGTCTCTGTGGAGGCAGACAATTGTAAGGCTAGTAATGCCTGTGGATATAGAGTGAATGTACTGCAGCAGTAGGCCAAAGCTTGTGGTGTACGAGGTAGGTGTAATGAAAGTTCATGTACTATGCAACAGTTATGCTTAAGGATGGAGGCAGAACCTTTTATTTTTTCTTCAAAGTGGTCATCTCCTAAGCAAAAGCATCAGCGAGTCAATCATGAAGGTTCTTGTGTAGACCAGAGATGCATAACCATGCTGTTCTTCTAGCTGCTACAGCAATAGCTACTGTACTGGAAGCTTTAGCATTAGGATCATAGTTGGATTTTAATCAAGTAATACTAGTAATGCTTAATTTCAGTAGATTGAGGATGGAAGATTGCTTATGGCTCACAAGTACCCTCATGGCATCTGTTTGCTGCAAGGGTACAGTGGTAGTTCAACATATATAGCCGATGAAATCCCATATGTAAACTGAGCATGGAGCTCCGATAAACCTTCTTGCTATTTATTTATTTAGCTTACATACTGTCTTATCAAAGCGACAAAGCGGTTTACAGGTTAAACTGAACGGAATCTAACGTACATGGAACATAATGCAATAGTGAAATAAAACATAAGAACACAAACATAAAACATGATAGTGCATTAGAAGCTATGAATCAGTCATTTGAACATAAAAACAGTATGTGAATTGAGCAGATAACATAATGTGAACAGAGGTGAGGTACCAGGTTTGTGCCTGAGAAAACAGATAGCACACGTGACTATACTTTGCCTACACCTAAGGGAGAGCTCCAATGGTAAATGAGTGGGTTATAAGATTATGCAAGGATGCATAACCTTATACGTCAAAGAACGTTCGATGAAAAGATGACAAATTCTGCAAAAAGCTGAAAACGCAATGTCATATGTGGTCCAGATGTCATCAGGAAACCTATTCCATATGTGTGGGGCGTAGAGTGAGACTGTTCTATTTGATGCAGAGTGGCTGTGTCTCCTATTTGATGATGGAACGATGAGAGTAAAATGTGTTATTAGTTCTCCTTGGCTTGTCATCTGGTGTCTTCTGAATTAGCAATTGCAAGTAGTCTGAGGAAAGGTTGTGGTATACTTTGAAGATAGCAAGCAGAGCCTTGTATTTTGTACAGGTTGCAATGAGAAGCCAGTGTAGGTTCTTGAGCACTGTTTATGTTTATTTTATTAAAAACTTGCTATACCACCCATAACCAGGGCATCTGGGCGGTTTAAAAACAAAGTTTTAAAAAAAGGCTGCAATGAAAAGAAAAAGAATGCCATTAAAATTTCAAAAGGACAGACAAGATAAGAGTCATGTACTCATTTATGGATACTCCATGTAGGGTCTGGGTGACAGTGTTCTAAGGCAACTGTAGAGGATGGAGTGCATAACCTGGTAGTCCCTGGAGGATAAAGATGCAATAGTCCAAATACAAGAATACCAAAGGCCTGGAAGACTGTGCAGAAGTCATGGGTGTCTAGTAAAGCCTGAAGTGAGTCTGATAGTGTTGCTGATATGTGGCTGTAGTGTTGGTCCCTGGTCCAGAGTTATTCCCAAGTAGTACACATGTGATTTAACTTGAAGTCATGCTCCTGGTGTTTTTGTGTGTGTTGGTGGTGTGAAGCTCGCGTCTCTTGTGACATGGAGGGTCTCATTTTTTTGATAATTCACAGATAAGCTGTGTTTTGCTAAACATTGCATGAGAACTGTGAAGCAATTAGCTACAGAGGTGGTTATATACCGTAGTAACATAGTAAATGACAGCAGATAAAGACCAGCATGGTCCATCCAGTCTGCCCAGCAATACGGCAAGAGTAGGTGCACCTGATGCTCTGTGCAGGTCACCCCTCCCCATGTCTTTTTTTAGAGGTAGATCCACCACTCCATGTAGGACACCCTTATTTGTTGAGAAGTTAGATGGTTCCGTTTATTTTGTTTTTATCCTGTTGCTGTAAAGGGATCCGCTGTGCTTGTCCCATGCTGTTTTGAATTCCGTCACTGTGTTTGCCCCACCACTTCCAGCGGGAGAGCATTCCAAGCACCCACCATCCTTTCAGTGAAAAAATATTTCCTGACATTGCCTTTCAATTTTCCACCTTGCAGCTTCATGTTATGCCCTCTAGTTTTGCAGCTTCCCCATCTTTGGAAGAGGTTTGTTTGTTCATCGTTCCTCTAAATATTTAAAGGTCTGAATCATATCTCCCCTATCCCTCCTCTCCTCCAAAGTGTACATATTTAGGTCTTCAAGTCTCTTCTCATAAGGTTTCTTACGCAGGCTCCAAATCATTTTGGTCGCCTTCCTCTGAACACTTTCCAGTCTTTTTACATCTTTTGTAAGATATGGTCTCCAAAACCGAACACAGTATTCCAGGAGAGGCCTCACCAGTGACCTGTACAGTGGCATAAGTACCTCTTCCTTTCTGCTGGTAATCCCTCTTTGTATGCAGCCCAACATCCTCCTGCCTTTTGCCACCTTGAGATCATCAGATAATCACACCAAGGTCTTTTTTCTGAACCATGCACACCAACCTCTCGCCCCCTATCGCGTACATTTCCCTTGGATTTCTGCTACTTAAGTGCATGACACTGCACTTTTTCGCATTAAATCGTAATTGCCAAGCATTAGACCATTCTTCCAGCTTTTGTAGATCTTTCCTCATGTTATCCACTCCCTCGGGGGAGTCCACTCTGTTGCAAATTTTTGTGTCATCTGCAAAGACAGACTTTTCCATTCAGTCCTTCAGCAATAATCACTCACAAATACATTGAACAGTGCCGGGCCCAGGACCGAACCCTGGGGCACCCCGCTAATCACCTTCCCCTCATCCGAGTGAGTGCCATGTACCATCACCTTCTCTCGTCTGTCAGTCAACCAATGTCTAATCTAGTTTACTATCTTGGTACCCATCTCCAAGCTACCAAGTTTATTGACAAGCCTCCTATGAGGAACAGTATCAAAGGCTTTGCTGAAATCCAGGTAGATGACATCCATCGCATGCCCCTGATCTAGTTCCCTGGTCACCCAGTCAAAGAACTCAATCAGATTAGTTTGGCAAGACTGTCCCTTCAGTAAAACCATGTTGCCTCGGATCTTGCAACCTGTTGGTTTTGAGAAAGTTCACTATTCGCTCTTTCAGGAGCACCTCCATTATTTTTCCCGCCACCAAGGTAAGGCTCACAGGTCTGTAGTTTGACACTTCTTCCCTGTCACCACTTTTATGTAGAGGTACGACAGCAGCCATTTTCCAGTCCTGAGGAACCTCTCCTGTTTCCAAGGATCTGTTGAATACATCCTTTAACAGCCCTGATAGAACTTCTCTGAGCTCTTTCAGTATCCTGGAATGTATCCCATCCAGTCCCATGGCTTTGCCCACTTCCAGTTTAGCAAGTTGGTTGTTGTTGTTGTTTCAAGTCATGGCGACCCTCTGGATAGTTGACATCAACTGCGTTCGGTCTTCAATCAGGCGGCTCATTGTTGATAGAGTTGCACCCATAGCTGCTGTTATAGTATAGATCCATCTCATTGCTGACCTTCCTCTTTTGCGTTGACCTTCTACCTTGCCATACATACAGCATTATTTTGTCAGTGTAGATATGATATAGTATGTTGAGTGACTGCATGACTGAGCAGATGGGCTGTATGTAGATGTTAAAGAGGAGATAAAATAGTACAGAACCTTTCTGGAGTTTGAATGGAGCAGAAGCAGTTCCAGCTGTCCTTACATGCTGTTGGTGCTCATTTAGGTAGGAAGTGAACCGCTTGAGTTGTGCTCCATAGACCTACTGCTTGTAAGTGGTGAAGTACTGTATTTTCATGCATTTAATGCACTCGTTATATGCATTTTTTCAGAAACTGCCCCCCCCCCATTCGTTATACAAGTAGTTATCAACACAACACGAGAAGAAAGTCATTTTTAACTTTTTTTATAACTTATTTCTGAAATGCTGAATTTCAATGAGACTAAATAAGACAATTAGACTAGGCCAATCCCAGTTCAAATCAGAGCTGAAGTAGTCATTATCATCTGACTCCTCGAACCCTTCAAAGTCCATTCCCTCCTCACTGTCATCGTTGAAATAACTAAGAGCCAACTGCAGACGCTCTTCTGTGATTTCTGAAGTGATGCCATTGTCACTACTATTGGCATCTTCACCTTCGTCATTGGTATCTGAATGTGTCCTATTCTGCTGGTAGGCAATCACAGTCTTTCTGAAGACGTTGTGGATGGTTTGTGGCATTATTTTACCCCAAGCAGAAGACATCCACTTGCAGACTTCCAAAAATCACACCTGCTTCAGTCTTCCTGATGGTGTAAATTTGTGAATTCCAGACTGCATCCGTTCATCTCACTGTCTTCTGACAAACCTCTTGAATGGGTGGTTAACCGCTAAATCTATTGGCTGTAGCTTCCAGATAAGACTGTCAGGTATTACAGCTATGTGAGCACCAGCAGAGTTTATATAATTTTGAACTTTTTTTCCTTTGTGGGCAGCCATGGCATTGGAAAGTAGTAAGAACTTCTTGGAGAAGAATCCCCCACCTGCCTAGCCCTATAACATTTATCAACCCATACTTTCATAAGGTCACAATCCATCCATCCCTTCCTATTGCAATGAATAACCAAACCAGTGGGCAGTTTTTCCACAGGGCATGATAACGCTTGAAAACTGCCAATGGCTTTAATTTCACCCCACTCACAGTGCATCCAAGGACTACATTGAAGTGGGCCCTTTCATGCCCAGTAGTTTTAATGGCTACAGTTTTCGTACCTGAAGAAGCTACAGTCCTGGTGGCAGGGATGTCAAAAGACACTGGAACATTGTCCATATATCTAGCGTCCACTGCAGAGATACCATGTTCAGAGATTTCTTTGTAGATGAATTCACAGAAGTCATTCATTTTTTTGCTCCCAGTTGTCCAGAAGTCACTGGCCTACAGTGGTTCTTATTCTCATTGAAAGTCCATTTCTTTTCAGGAATCTAGAAATCCAGGTGAAACCTGCTTTGAAAAAAAAAAAAAAAAATCAGCGATTCCTCTTTCATTTACCAGAAGCTTCGCTTCAATCTGAATTGAAACAGCACAATTCTGTTCCCTCTGAGAAAAAAAACCCACCCTCTCAAGTCATTCTCCAGTTCAGGCCATTTTGCTTTGGGCCCATCTCTCCAACCTCAAACTCTCTCGCTGCCATTCTGTTGCTTGTTTCTTCCGCTTTCAACTAAGTTTGAAGTCAGTGGTGTAGGACTTGCATTTCATTCCCAGCATAGTCAGCAGCAAAAAGGGCAAGTGCATACACGTTATATGCATAGGCATATTATCCGAAAATTCTCAAAACAGCATGGCAATTTCTGCACGTTATGTATGTAAAAATATGGTAGTGCATTACTGGATTCTGAATCAAAGGCTGCTGTAATGTCCAGGAACACAAGTATGAATCCTTGATGAGGTTTTTTAGTGCCTTGTGTTAGTCTCTCCATGAGGGCTATTAGAAGAGTTCTGATGTCATGATTGGGCCTGAAGCCATGCTACTTTGGGTCTACGGGGTGCATGCGTGTTGATGTGGTCTTGAAGTTGTAATTGTACAACCTTTTCAATAATCTTCACAAGGAAGGGCAGACTGGAGATGGGGAGATATGAACTTGGACTGTCTGGATCCAACATGGTCTTTTTGATTATTGGTCTTAGGCATGCATACTTAAGGCTAATTTTGAGTAATGTAGGGGCCAGTTCGGAGCAAGCTATTTTGAACCAACTCACTGAGCATGGAGCTAGGGGGAAGGTAGTAGTGTTTAGAATAGAGATGATATTCTCTAGGTGCTGCAGAGATATGTGTTGGAAGGTATGCCAAGTAGGGGGTGGGGTGGGGCTGTACTTAAGCAACATCATAGCAGGGGGTTAGTGTATTGCTCTTCATGCTGGTTTTAGTTTGGAAGTGATTGGCTAGTACTTGTAGGGGATAAGGCATCTTGCCTAGTGTCTTGAATGGGATTCCTTAATGACTTAACTATGTCAAGCAGTTCTCAGAGATGGTTTAAGGAAGTTAAAATGAGCTTGGCATGGTATTCCTTCTTAACTCTGTTGACCATGCTTTGATATTCCTGCATCTTGGCCATGTAATTATAACAATCAAATGAGTATCGCCATTTTCTCTCAAGTTGCCAAAGTTTGCATTTAGTGTTTCTCAGCTCTGCAGAGTACAAAGTGGCAGAGTGGTGTTTCCTAGTAGGTTTCTTAAACTGTGGTGCAACTACATATTGTTTAATTCCAATTCTGGACCAGGACGTTGAGGTCTTGAGAATCCTGGTCTAGCTGTGAGATGACTGTGCTCAGGAACTCATCCAGGCATCTAAATCTTCTGTGGTGGATCGCAAATGGATGTTTGATGGTGGAGCCAGGCCTTGAGGTAGATGAAAGGCGAGTAGTTTACGGTCAGACCAAGGTACTGACAAAGTGGTGGGGGATGGCAGGCGATTGTTTTGGAGTATGCGATTAAAGACGAAATGAGGTCAAGCAGTCCTCCTTTTTTATGAGTTGGCTGGTCTACGATCTGAGTGTTATTTGAGTGCTTCCATAGCATCCATAAAGGACTTACAGGTCTTGTGTGGGGCTGAGTGAAGATTCAGGTCACCCAATATTTGCTTGTTGTTCGTAGGCTAGTCACAGATAGTTTGTCAGCAGGTGCAGTAGGGGATCTATAGGCTAGACGAAGTACAAGATACTTATTTGATATTATGAACATGTCTAACCCCCAACCTGATTTGGTAGTAGTAAATTGGTAGTGTAGGTGCTGTTTAGCTAAGATGAAGGCACCCTCATCGCTACAGTTAGTCCTGGGGCAGTTGAAGAGATTATAGGTTGGTAGCAATAGACGATTCATTAGGACGGTATCATCTGCAGTAGATCAGGACGCCGTGACACACTTGATATCAAAGTTGTGGTCGCTAAGAAAATCAGATAGCAAGGGAACCTTGTTTTGTGCAGAGCGAGCATTGAGGAGAGCACTTTTCAGATGAAAAGAGGCTGTTGGAGGATCGTGGGAATGTGGTCCTATGTCGTCAAGAGGCTTAATTCTGATGAGAGCACCTGTGCCCCTGCTCTTTGCCCTTGGTGCTCTATGGGAGAGAGCCTACCAGGGATTGTGGTGTATTGACTGGGATGAGGCTCGTGTGAGGAGTAAACGTTTCTGTGTATGTGATTAGCAGTGAGACGTAGGCAATCCTTAGAAGGAATGTTACTAAATTCATGATTGTGTAGCAATTTTTTAGATAATAGTCAGTAGAAGGTGACGAGAGGCTCTCACTTGTGGCCCGTCCTTTGTGGACTTACAAAAAGGATAAGCAGAGGTATGCTTAGGTACTGTTTTAGTCACAGCTAGCAATACAATACTGGGTATGAAGAAAGTATCCGGTTGAAAGATGTCGCTGCACAGGAATGTTTCTTAACTAGTTGGTTAGAGTTGGCTGAGTAAAGGAGGGGGGGGGAGGTCACTCTGTGTCAGCTGCTGGTACAGATTATAGGTTAATCGGATCTAGGTGGCAGGAGCGACAGGTGGATGTGGTTAGCAGTGCTAGTTTCCATAAGGACAGCTGCCCCCTACCATGTCCAAGGTGTTCGGCTGGACTTTAGAAAAAGAAGTCTTGGCTTTTTTTGAGGGTGCCTCTGTCATCAGTCGGTTGATATAGTGTATTTGGACTTTCAGAAAGCCTTTGACAAAGTCCCTCATCAGAGACTTTTGGCAAAACTAAAGAGTCATGGGATAGGAGGCAGTGTACTATTGTGGATCAGGAATTGTTTAAAAGATCAAAAGCAGAGGGTAGGGCTAAATAACCAATTTTCCCAATGGAGAAAGGTAAATAGTGGTGTACCCAGGGATCTGTGCTGGGTCCGCTGCTTTTTGACATATTCATAAATGACCTGGAAAAAGGGAATAACGAGTGAGGTTATCAAATTTGCAGATGACACAAAACTATTTAAAGTTGTTAAAACCCAAGAGGATTGTGGAAAATTGCAAGAGGATCTTGATAAATTGGAAGACTAGGCATCAAAATGGCAGATGAAATTTAATGTGGACAAGTGCAAAGTTATGCACCTAGGGATGGTTGCATGATGCAAGGTTCCACATTAGGAACCACGACCCAGGAAAAAGATTAAGGCGTCATTGTGGATAACATGTTAAAACCCTCGGCCCAGTGTGCAGCGGCGGCCAAGAGAGCAAACAGAATGCTAGGTATCATAAGGAAAGGAATGGAAAATAAACAAAGGATATTATAATGCCTCTATATCGTTCCATGGTGAGACAGCACCTTGAATATTGTGTGCAATTCTGGTCACCGTATCTTTAAAAGGATACAGCGTTATTAGAAAAGGTTCAGAGAAGAGCCACCAAAATGGTAAAGGGGATGGAAGGATACCCCTATGAAGAAAGGCTAAAAAGGTTAGGGCTCTTTAACCTGGAAAATAGACAGCTGAGGGGAGATATGATAGAAGTCTATAAATTAATGAAAGGAGTGGAATGGGTAAATGTAGATCGATTGTTTACGTTATCAGAATATAGAAAGACTAGGGGACATGCAATGAAGCTACAGGGTAAACTATTTAAGACAAATAAGAGAAAATATTTTTTCACTCAACGTGTAATCAAACTCTGGAATTTGTTACCGGAGGATGTAGTAAAGGCAGTTAGTGTAGCTGGGTTTAAAAAAGGTTTGGACAAGTTCCTGGAGGAAAGGTCCATAAACCATTATTAAAGTGGACCCAGAATATCCACTGCTTGCCCCATTACAAGCATTGTGGAACCTGTGTCTTTTGGGGAAACATCTAGGTACGTATGACCTAGATTGGCCACTGTTGGAAACAGGATACTGGGCTTGATGGACCTTGGTCTGACCAAGTATGGCATATTTTATGTTCTTATGTTCTTATCAGAGTGGTGGGACGGAATGCCCTGGTGCTATTTGAATTTTATATTTCAAGTCCAGCCTCTTGGACACCACTGGGCTTGATAGAGGCATTTGCCAAATATAGAGTTGCACTTTTTGGAACAGTTGATGGATCAGTCATTCCAAGTTTCCCAAGGTACATTTCATTGGATTATAGGATAAATGTTGAAGTCCTACTTGTTGTGAGGAACTGCTGGTGTTGAGAGCATAAAAGCCCTAGAGAGCCTCTTCAATAATTTAGGTTAAGAGGATTCTTTGGACTGCCCCTCTGACTGGAGGTCTTGTGGCACACCTCTTCTCTTCCAGGGAGCAGTGCCTCATACAGTTCTAATTCTCCTGGCTCAAGACTAGCTGGGTCTGGCAAGTCACAATATTGTGGTAGGAGGGGCTTGGGGTACCTGCCATCAGACTTCCATGGAAACTGAGAAGGTACTGGTGATGGCTGACATTCTTCAACCTCTGTATTGGTATAGAGTTGGGAGACCAGAGGAAATGGAGAAAGTGCCATAGGTAAAGAGGCATGGTCAAAGAAAGCAGTTTCTGCTGCAGAAAAATTCTGCATAATCTCAAAACACTGCGGTGGTAGGATTTTCTGCAGAAGGATAAAGGTTATCCCCCTTTTGAAGGGATCTCAAGTAGAGTCATCTGTTTGGCAGGGGGTATTTGCTAAGTTTTGTATCCTCAGATGCACGGTGTCTTAAATGTATGAAGCAGCCCAGAAGGGGGTGCACAGAGATGGGCTGAACGTCAACCAGAGGATGTGCTGCTAGAGCACAGAGGTGCACCCTGACTGAGCTGGATTAGCTCTGTTTGGGACAGGTGCAGAAGACACTGCAGGATATACTGCAGTTGCAAAGAGAAGGGGTTGAGATACTGTCTGTACACCAGATGGAGAATCTTTGCCATTTGAAGGCGTATGTGTGCTGTGTTGAGTCCTTGCCTGATGCCAACAGAATGTCCTCAACCTCCCAAGAGAGGTGAAGGTGCGCTATGGCTAGCTGTTCAGCATCCACGCCTTCAGGGAGAGGGATTGGAGGTTGGAATGGAGAGGCATCCAATCCTCCTGCGATAGCAGGTCCGAGTCGAGGCCCAGAAGTATTGGGGCCACTCAGGACAACTGTTGGAGCAGAGGAAACCACTGTTGCTGGGGCCACCGAGGGGAAATGAGGATCACTGAGGCACTGCCCAACTGGACCTTGAGCAAGGGAGACCAGAGTAGGAGGCAGGTACGCATACAGCAGGCTCCGAGAAAAGCGTCTGTTGCCACTCGGTCTGAGGCCAGCCTCTGGGAGCAGAAGAGTTGCAGCTGCATGTTCTCTGGGCTGGCAAAGAGACCTAGTGTCAGAATCCCCCAACGTCCGAAGATGGAGTGGGCCACCGCTGGGTTAGGCGCCACTCATGGGGTGGAGGACTCTGCTGAATATATCTGCAAGAAGACTGTCCTGGCCTGGCAGGTAGACCACCTGGAGGATCATGTCATTCTCCATGGCGAAGTTCCACAGGTGACATGCCTCCTAACAGAGTAGGTATAAGCCAATTCCTCTCCGTTTGACAACACAATCACTACTACTTGATTACCCATTTGGACGAGTACGACCTGACCCGTAAAGTGGGTCTGGAACACCCAAAGTGGGTTTGCCACAGCCCGGAGTTTCAGGATGTTGATCTGGAGAGCACTTTCCTCCTGAGTCCAGGTGTCCTGCAAACACAGGCCATTTGCAGTGGGCTCCCCAGCCGAGCTAGGTGGTGTCTGTAGTCAGGACGCACTGTACCGGTGGGGCTGGAAGGGCATGCCAGCTAAGAGATTCAAACAGCTCTGCAACCAGGTGAGAGAGGCCAAATGCTTTGTGATTGAAACTATTGTCTAGTCGGCCTGTGGCCCAAGTCCATTGCAATTGCAAGCTGAGGGTCCACTGGGCCTGATGCATCCAGAGATGTGCCTGCGGGGTTACATGAACCGTCGAGGCCATGTGTCCCAATAGGCACAGTAGGAGATGGGCAGATGCCCATATGCGGCCCTGAACCTCCCCCTGCCAATGTTTTCAGATGCCGTGCCCAGTCCAGGGAAGGAAGACTCTGGTCTGGGTAGAGTCCAGAAGGGCTCCTATGAACTCCAGGCATTGGGTTGGGAGCAGATGCGACTTGGGGTGATGCCTGGCCAAAGGTGGGTGAAGTGGACTAAACGTCCTCCCATGTGCCTTGGGTCTTAGCCCTTGGGAAGGAGACGGGCTATGCCTAATGAGTCAAAAGAACCCCCCCCCCCCCCCCGGCTGTGGCTGGGGCACTGTTCAGGGCTTGGGGGCTTTCTGCTTATGGGAGCTGTGCCCCTAGCCTGCTGACCCTGTCAGGAAGCCTGATAGGCTTATGGAAAATACTCCCAATTTCCAGCCTTTTTTCCCTTTCAGGTGGAAAGGCTTTTTCCCTGAAGCCTACCAACAGGAAGGGTCAACGGTCTTCCAGGACAATCTAGTCCTGGTCAAGAACTCTGTCTCCAACTCGATCGCCTTGTCAGTCATGGGTTTGCCGAAGAGGTTCTCTCCTCTGCAGGGGACAGCCCGTTTGTCCTGTACCTGTTGGTGCAGGTCTGTGGACTGTAGCCAAGCCAGGCTGTGGGCACTAATGCCCACCACATCCATACACGCCACAGACTCAAAGCCTTCTCGATACTGGGAACCGAGTCACCAGTTCACTATTAGCACCACCACTGTGCTCCCCCACATCCTGAACAGCAAACACTCGAGGATGTGGGGAATCAGTACCATCAGTGCCTCATTCAGAAGGGCCTCATACTGGAGAATTTCCAAGTGTCCAGCGTGAGGCTCATCTTCCAGTTCCACTACAAAGGCAGGGCCTTTGATATCTTGTGGACAAAGATGAGGAATGCAAAGTCCTCAGGCAGGGATCTCTGGCACTCCTGCAGGGGAGATAGCTCGGAGGGCACATCCCTATGGAGCACAGTGTCGAGCAACTTGTTGGTCTCCCAACCTGACAGAGCTGGAGGAGACAGAGCCCTGGGTGGTCCTCAAGTCGAGTCACCGACACTGGAGAAGAGTGTGGTGCCAGATATGTGGGCTCTGAGGCAAATCATGCATTGAGCTGGAGGCTGACCGACTTGGCTCCAAGCAGGCAAAACACTCCAGCACAGGCTAGACATCCTCCAGGGAGGTCTTTGCAAGGGAGGATCTCGTGGTCTGCGCTGACCACCCGGAGGCTCCGGCTGTCTGGCCCCACTAAGCCTCAAGGAAAGCAGTCAGGCTGCGTTCCAGGGCTGCTATCCTGGCCTTAATGCCAGGAGGCTCCACAGCAACTGGTTCAGGCCTCAATGAGCCCAGAACTGGATCCCTTGTTGGAGAGTCACAGATTGTGTTCATGCCGGGGGACCAAGCCCAATCCCCCAATGCAGTGAGAGTTTCCTCCTGCCAGGGCAGCTTCGAGGGCCACTCATGGCCATCGTCCTCGGTGTCGGGTACCTAAGGACTTACCTCCAGCCCCGGACTTCGACGGTGTCTTGAGCCCGCAGGGGAGGTCCTCAGAGGATGACCCCCCAGTCCGAGGCTCTGTGATTTCATGGCTTGGATCGAGCATGCCCGCACAATGAATTGCCGGACGCAGTCCCCCAGGGCAGAGATTCCACACCTGATGCTGGCCCCACCCCAGAGGCCTTCAAGCCAAACAGCTCCTTGTACTGCTGTACATGATTCTTTTGGCTCTTTGCAGACATCTGTAGGCAGAGCAGGCAAGAAGATAGTCTGGTCCGCATTGAGGCATCTGATGCAGTAACTGTGGTGGTCTGTGATGGACATGGTGCGAAGGCATCTGCCACATTGCTTGAACCCACTGACTGAAGACAAAGTGGGGAAAACGGCACTCACGAGATCAAACTCACATGTCTCAGTCAAGGAGTACGAGGGAAAACCCAAGCTCCAATAAAAGAAAAAGGGGCCCGAGAAAAACACCACACCGGGGCAATGGCGGACCTGGGCGGTGAAAAGGCGACTGAGAACTGATCTGGTAAAAAAAAAAAAAGAGCAAAAAACCGATATGAAGTTAGAAAAATCAACTTTGACCAGGAACATCTGCAAGACTCTGCGGACAAAAGAACATCGAGGTAAGATGGCACCCTTGGATGGGAAGGTGACCGCACATGCATGGTCTATCTCCCAAAGGCTTTGTTTGAAAACTGGGGTGTGAACCTGCACGGGCTCCGTCAGTACCGACATCAGTCCATATGTGAGGACCGACTTCCTGCTTGTTCCTGGAGAATATCAATAAAAGAATTGAAAGCAGCCTTAAGGTGAATTTTACTTACCAGATAATTGGGCCAATGCACAAAGACTGTATGCCCTTTGCGTGAAGATAACACAACTCATAAGCACAAGTTCCGGCAGGCCAAATGCAGAAAAGAGACGGGTGTGCGTGTAAACAGCAAAGGAAAAGCAAGCGCACACAGTAACGCCAAGCGTATTTAAGCTATAGGCAAACAAACTATGCGTATTAAAATGGCATGCTAATATTGTATGCACCCGTTGCAGAGAAACAGAGGATTTTGTAACTAGCTGAAGTGCCACTCTCTACACGCCTGTTCTGAGGTGGCTTAAATGTCCTGTGTGCGCCCCTGACTGTATTTTGATGGCATCAGAGGCTTTCCCTGATGCCTGGATCATCTGAAGTGTCAAACTTCCCCTCAGATGTTGCAGGCATCGGAGAAAGCCCCCAATGCCATCAAAATACTGTCAAGGTGCTGGTGCTCCTGACAGAAACCAAATCCCTGGTGGGTGACCCAATGGCTCTGATCACCCCACCCAATTACAAATAAGTCTGGTGACCCAGCAGTTGCAAAACCTTCCCTCTTACGGTACCTTTAAAATGGAGTGGGAGCATTGTCCACATGATCCTGCTCCTGTGCCATCTTGAAATATGGCAGCACCTGGCCCCACATGGTGCATCCTGGGATGTACCAGGCTGAATCAGTCTGACTCCAGTCAGTGCATCCCAGGATGCACCATGAGAGGTCAGGAACCACTAATTTTCAAGATGGCGGTGCAAGAACTGGAGTGCATGGGAATGCTTCCGCTCCATTGTAAAGGTACTGGGAAAGGGGGGGGGGGGGAATTTAGGGCCACTGGGCTATCAGGCCTATTTTTCAGTGGGTGAGGGAGGGGGAAAAAAAAAGGTCGGGACTACTGAGCCACCAGGAATTCGGTTTCTGTTGGGGGCATTGCCATCCCGCCCCCCCCCCCCCACCCACCCGACAGCATTTTGATGGCATTGAGGGCCTCAAATGATCCAGGCATGGGGAGAAGCACCAAATGCCATCAAAATACTGTCAGGGTGCATATGCAAATTAACCACATGGTGCCCCTGTTTTTCTGGAGAGGATGCCAAACTTGTGCCAACTTCTGTGCATGTGTTTGGCTTGCTCTCCCAATTTAACGCTGCTATTTGCGCCACAGTTTAACACATGGCTAATTTGCATATGTATCCCCCCCTTTCTGTATGCCGGCGCTGAAGTTGCATGCTATTGGTGCGCTGGATAGAGGCGTGCAGAGTTATCTTTATTTTTATTTGTGCAGTTTGATATACCGCCCATACTGGAGTGTCAGGGCGATGTACAATAAAAAATATATAGGCTACCAAAAACAAAGGAGGAAAAGAATGCCATTAACTTATAGGAGAGTGATAGAAAAAGCAGAGAGAAAGATAGCAAAGGGACAGAGATAGACAAAAGGAACTGACAATGGACAGAAAGGTAAGGTGAAGGACTGGAGAGGGAAGGAAGGTTATGTAAGGGCAGAGCTATTGCGTCATTGAGTTGCTGCGGGTTAATAGTGCGTGACTCCAGAACCAGCTTTCTGCTTCGGCCCAAATGTCCTTTCCTGGAGTCCTGTTAGACCAGTCCAGACAAGTGGGTTATGCACCCCTACCAGCAAAGGTGGAGACAGATGAAAAAGCGCCTCATCCTGCTATTATAGCTGATGCAGCTAGGGGCACATTCCAATACTCATACTCAAGATATGGTCAAGACCCCCTGACCACACACGCATCAATAAGGATAATAAAGAACAAGAACAAGGAACTACAACTATGTACTAAATAGTCTTCGAACCGAAAATCTGTCAAAAGGGTTATGGGCCCGCAGGGCCAAACTGCAGAGAATATAGCAGATCATAGGGGTGGGTCCTGGACTGGTCTAGCAGGACTCCAGGAAAGGATATTATCTGCTAAGCAAATGTCACCTTCCATATCCTGCTAAACCAGTCAAGTGGGACATACCAAAGCTATGACTCCACTGAGCAGAAGACAGACACTGATTTAGCTAAAATTATTTATAGCCCGCACAATAACCAAGGAAGGTAACAAACATACACAAACTGAAAAAAATCATACAAGTAAATAAAACAACAAAATTATGATCTAAAAAAAAAAAAAAAAAAAAAAAAAAAAAAAAAAAAAAAAATCTCATTTAAAACACGATCTGGATCTTAATGCACCAGAAACTCAATGGCCTGATGTTCTTTACCTACCCATTAAATAAAATCAGGAAAGGCTTGCTGGAATAAATAAGCTTTCAAGTTTCACCGGAAGACCATCACCTCTGTTTCAACACGCAACTCAGTGGGAAGAGAATGGCAAATCGATGGATCACTCATTAGGAAAATTCTCTCACATATTGACGGGAAATTAATAGTTTTAAAAGAAAGAACAACTAGTAACTGTGCATCTTGAGACCGTAATACATGTGAAGGACAATACGATCTAAGCAAAGTTGATAGACTAAAAGGAGCTTAGAAAATTTAAGTAATCATGATCACCTTATATAAATCTCAAAATCTAATAGGGAGCCAATATAAAGCAAATAACTGCTGCAAAATATTATCAGAACGTTTGCACCCAGTTAAAAGACAAACGGCAGCATTTTGAACTCATTGTAAAGGAGACATAGTAGCTTTAGAGACACCTAAAAAGGAGACTATTATAATAGTCCAAAGGTGAAAGGACTAAAGCATAACAGAATGAAAATTACCACTGGACAAATAAGAGTTTTAATCTATGAAGACAATGTTTATGTTTATGTTTATTTAGAATTTGATATACCGCTCAGGCCAGAGGCATTAGAGCGGTTTACAAAACTATATCATTCGAGGAAAATAGGAAAAGAACGCCATGTAATTTATAAGCAGATTTAACCAGTCTTTGTATCTAATCATGCAGATTTGTGTTTCTAACCATTCACCAATATCTCGCACAACATAAAGTTCAAAAGAAAAAAGTCCCTCACAGAATTCAAACTTGAAGGATTTGGAAGATCAGAAGATAAATACAAGATTTTGGTTTTCTTATTCAGTTTCAGCCTATTCTGAAACATCTATGACACAACTGAGTTAAGGCAAAGTTCCACATATATTAAGGACTCATCTAATGAAACGGATATAGGGACAACAAACTGCCTATACCCAAAATTTAACATCTAACCCTTCAAAAATTCTCTGGATTGGAGCAATGTAATGATTAAATATTGTAGATAGAGCCAAGCCTTGCTTCATTTCTGCATCAATAGATTTCCAAAATGATGCTTGTCTTGATGACCGAACTTTAATAAATCTGTCCTGCAAAAATGATGTAAACCAAGAAGAACTTTACCTTGTATCCCCAACTCAAAAGTTGTGTTAAAAGTTGAGACCTTGCAGTCTTTAAAATCTCTACACCAAAGGTCATGTCTGCCTGAGCATGGACATCCAAGCAGTAATGCTTGACAAAAGTGGAAAGTGATGACTTTGTTGCTGCTGCCAGACAAGTGTCTAAGAGAGTGACAGAGCACGCTCCATCCACAAGGAAGTATGTGCTCAGGTACAATGTGCATGCAAATCCTCAGACTGGCCAGTTCCACAACAGATGAGACAACAGCCTCAGCTTCTTTATCCAGTGGCCCAAGATAGAACTTTGAGGCCACATCACATTTGCCAGGACCGGCAAAGAGAATGAAAAGCCGGTTCCGATTTTCGGAAGGAACTGGTGACCTTCAGGTACCAAAGCAGCAACCTTCTGGTATCCATCAAGTGAAGGTCCTTATCCTTCCCCTGACACTGTTCTTTAGGAAAGGAAGAGAGACAGACCATCTGATTGACAAAGATGACACCACTTTGGGCAAGAAGGAAGGGATAGGCCAAATGTATACAGCCTCCTCCGAGAATGACAGATAGGCATCTCTGCACGACACAGCCTGCAATTCTGAGTAGCTTCCTATAAAACACTGCACTCCCCTCTACTCTGAATGCTTTTGCTTCTTCCATACCGACAAACAAAAAACTCCAAACTCACCCTCACACTAAATTACTACTTCCCCCTTTTTTCTTTGAGTACTTGCTCCTTCCATGCCATATCCTGTAAGGCATACTATACCTCAGCCTTGGCAGTCTTCGACTACCCACTACCTATGGTTCTTGTGTCTGCTCAGCTGAGTGCATTTGGCTCAAATCCTACACCCTTGCGGACTTTCTACACTTTAAATACATGCTTGCCTCTTTCCAATGAGCCACAGCATTCTCCAATCGAGACTATTATATCCATCTTACTCTCTTGCCTCTGACCCTCACCGTCTCTTCAACTCTCAACTCTCCCCTCAAAGTGCTTCCACCTCTGTCCCCTCCTTTCCCACCCATCTGCCCAAATGTTGGCCGACTATTTCCATGACAAAGTCCACAAAACTATGCTAATTCTCCATGAGGTCTGCTCCATCCTCTCTTTCCCCTATTCACTCCCAACTCTTCCCCTCAACCTCTGCCACCCTTTCTTCTTTTTCTAAGGCCTCTGAGAAGGAAACCACTCATTTTCTTTTCTCCTCCAAACTCATTACCTGCTCCTTTGATCCTATTCCCAACAATCTCCTAAGCTCCATCTCCCTCCACCGTCATCCCTTCCATATCTCATATTCTCAACCTATCACTTTCCACTGCAATTGTTCCTGCAGCTTTCAGGCATGCTGTGGTTACACCTCTCCTCAAAAAACCCTCAATAGACCCTACCTGCCTTTCTAATTAATGACCCATCTCCCTCCTCCCCTTCATTTCTAAAGTACTTGAACGTGCAGTTCACCACCATTGTCTTGACTTTCTTTCCTCTCAAGCCCTTCTGGATCCATTGCAATCTGGCTTTCAGTCTTTACATTTAACTGAAACGGCTCTTGCCAAAGTCTCCAGTGACCTGTTCTTGGCTAAATCCAAGGACCTTTACTCTATCCTCATCCTTCTTGACCTTTGTTGCTTTTGACACGGTTGACCACCACCTTCTCCTCAATACTTTGTCCTCACTTGGTTTTAAGGGCTCTGTGCTATCCTGGTTCTCTTATCTCTCCCACCACATTTTCAGTGTTTGTTCTGGTGGATCCTTCTTGGCTATCCTGTTCTCAGTTGGTGTACCCCAAGGGTCTGTCTTGGGTCCACTCCTTTTCTCTCTTTACTCAGTCCCTTGGTGCACTCATCTCCTCCCATGGTTTTCAGTAGCATCTTTAGGCTGATGACTCTCAGATCTACCTCTCTACACCTGAAATCTCTCCGGAAATCCAGGCCTGGACCTCCACCTGCCTATCTGACATTGCTGCCTGGATGTCTCACTGCCTTTTGAAACTGAACATGGCCAAAACAAAGCTTCTTATTCCCCCCCCTTCCTCAATCTCTTTGGTTAATGCGCTACTCCTCCTCATTTCCTCAGCTCACAACCTTGGGGTTGTCCTTTGACTCCTCCCTCTCTTTCTCCACACACATCCAACTAATAGCTAAAACCTGTAGTTTCTTTCTCTATAACAGAGAAATTTGCCCCTTCCTTTCTGCACACACTAAGACACTTATCCACTCTTTAGTCACCTCCCATCTAGATTATTGCAACCTCCTCCTTGCTGGTCTCCCTCTGAATTATCACTCTCCCCTTCAAACTGTTCAAAACAGGCATGGCTAATCTTCCGCCAGCCTCGATATGCTCATATAAACCCTCTTCTCAAGTCACTTCATTGGCTCCTTATCTGTTTCTATATCCAGTTCAAACTTACTGACCTATAAGTGCACTCATTCACCTGCTCCTCACTACCCCTTTCGCTTATCTCTCCCTACACCCCTCCTTGGGAACTCCGCTCTTCTGGCAGAACCCTTCTATCTGTGCTGTTCTCTTCTACTGCCAACTCCAAATTTTGATCCTTCCACCTTGCTGCTCCTTATGCCTGGAACAAAGTACTCGAGTCTGTACGTCAAGCTTCATCTCTGGTCCTTTTCAAATCCAGGCTGAAAACTCGCCTCTTCGAGGCCGCTTTTAGATCCTGATCTGCTTGTCCTCAGCTTGTATGTTGTCTCTCTTGACTAGATGGTTCCTGCTCATCAGAGCTTACTATCTTTTACATGTAACTGTACAGTACTGTGTACACTTTGTAGCGCTATACAAATGATCAGTAGTAGTAGTAGTAGTAAAATTCCCATCAAGCAAAATGCGACGAAGACAACAATTATGAGGGACAAATTTTTGAGTAGTTCGCCTCAAGGTTTCAAAGCGCTCCAACATTAATATCCAAAGAACTAAGCAGAGATCTCATGATGGAACAATCAACCTCGGGGGAAGGGGGGGGGGGGGAAGGACACGTGCCGCACTCCCCAAAAGGAAAAAAAACAACGGGACACACCCAAGTGTGAGACCACAAAGCACCCCGCCACCGGATCCCTAAAGCAGAACAAGGCCACCACCTGAACCCTCAAGGAACTAAGGGAAAGGCCCTTGTCAAGTCTATCCTGAAGGAAGGCACACAGGCACAGCAACTCTGCTATGCTAGGGCTGACTCGATCATGACAAGAGTTCAAACAGGTGCCAGGCTCGCATGAAAGGCTGCTTTCAGAAGCATGGAAACTACGGCAGGAGAACAATATTTATATGCTAAGCAATCACCTTTCAAGAACTAGGCCATAAACAAGAAGGGAGCCAGGTCACTGAGCAGAACTGGCCCCTGCCTCAAGAGGCCCCAGGTTGACAGAGGGGAGGTTTTTGCAGGAGGTCTAACATATCCACATACCATGGCTTCTGTTGCCAGTCTGGTACCACCAGAACCACATCTGTCTTGGCTTGCCCAAGACCACAAGGAGCACCTGTGGGACTAGAAACCCCAGTCCTTCCGGCCCAAGTTTGCTGTCCTCTAGTGGGATTTGAACCCCCAATCTTCTGGCCTGAAGTACCTTGCCCCAACCACTAGGTCACTCCTCCACTCCACTGAGTGATGTCTGCTGCACAAAAGCGAAGCCAGAGCCAGTGATGTGCCACCACAGAAAATGCAATTCTTTGGCCTCCAGGCACACCAAATTGTACATAGCATCCAACAAGGCAGCTGATGCTGATTCCAGAAGAACTGAAATGTTATACTGAGGAAGCGACCGAATCCACTAGAGGGGGGAACAAGCTGTCAGCCCTCCACAAATCACTATCTGGAGAATAAGGTAGGAGGCTGAAAACTGGTTCTTAAGGAGATCCTCCACCTAGCAATCCAACTGGCCTTTGAGAGCTGCATCACCCTCCACTGGGATGGTGGAGAACTTAGTAACAGCTGTCACATGCACATCAACCTGGAGGAAGTGTAGTCAGGCATTGAAATCTTCCATAGGAAGAGCACAAAGCTTGTTCAGGACCCTGACCCCTTTTGTTTGGGGAGTAAGGCAGGTCCCATTCTCTGCACACCATGCTCTTGAGAACCTCCAGGAAGGGAAAGGCCCTAGAAGTTTCCAAATCCCCTATTTACAGGGGGAGGGGACTTGTGGCACCTGCTTTGCAATTAGAAGATCTGATAACTGCAGAGTAGAGGACATCTGATCACTCAATGCGCCAACTCTTCTCTCTGAAACAAACAGATGAAGAGGGAATCATCTTGGTCATCAGGCGTCAAAGGCTTGCCTTCAGACATGGAGTCTCCATCAGAACTACCGGAGCTCAAGTCAGAATCACCAGCACAGGAGAGAGAATCCGAGCTCCTGGAATCAAATCTCTAGCAGGGCTCTTTCTGCAGAGGAGCTCCCACAGGTCTTTGCCTGCCCTGTGTTGCAAGACCCTCCTCAGAGGAGAGAGAGGATGGGAGGGCCTGGAGACCTCTCAAATTTGAGTTGCCTTGCCAGAAAGACCGTGCTTACTGGAGAAAGGAAAAGAATGCCAGAGAGGGCAAACCGGAAGCTGGAAATTCTCTGCCAACTATACCCTCCCTCCCACCAAAGGGAATGGACTGGCCACTACAAGACCCCACTGAGAAGTTTCCAGAGGCGGTAGATAACAGTCAGTAGAACAAGAAGAGGAATCCAAAATCAGGACACTGCCCTTTCCTCCAGACACTCTTGTTGTCGCTTGCTGAATGGGTGATAAAGGAAGGGGGTCCTTGTCTGCCAAACATGAGGGAGAGATCTTCGAGTGGTTACCAACTCTGGCCCTGGTGCACCACCATCCAGCCTGATTTTCAGGATTTTTATTTATTTATTTATTTTATTACATTTGCTTATATACCGCACTATTCGGCATCAGCACGGTTTAATGAATATTCATGAGATATATTTGCATACAATGGGAGGCAGTGGATGCAACTATACTTCATGCATATTCATTAGGGACATCCCGACAACCAGGCTGGATCGTGGTGCACTAGAACCGGAGATGGCAATCCCTGGGTTAGCAAAAAGCTCTATGTAGGAATCCAATGAAGTAATTTAGCACTTCCTCTTAAGTCTTCCTCTTGATTCAAGTAGAGAGGCATCTATGGTCAGCAGTTCCCTTGGGGGTTCAATAGAAGCACGCTAGCAATAGCCATGCTCCAAGCACATGCGCCAGAGGTGTGGATGCACCATGTGCTGCGGATGTGCCCAGAAACTAAACATCGAAATAGTGCACACTAACATCATGTGCACAGAACACGTGCACACGTCCCTGTGTATAGTAATGCTCATAGTATCACATACAGGTTCTCTCATAGCCAAGCACTGGCAATATTTATTTATTTATTTATTTAGTGTACACTTGTATCCCGCTACTTCCAGCGATCAGCAGCGGTTTGCTATACATAAGGTGCGGCTGTACAGGCCGGGAATTAAAACATACAACATGATTTAGTGGAAATGTACAGGTCAAATCACTCGAATTATATGATTCACACTTGATTGCAGGCTAGTAATTTCACATGTATATACATATTTACATGACGTTAGTGTATATTGTTGGCCAGAACACGGAGTTCTTTCTTTGTGCCTGTTGTGAGCCAGTGTGAGTACATGGTGATTAGTCAGGATAGAAATGCATCTGGAAAAGATGAGTCTTAAGCTTTTTTCTGAAGTCCATCAGGTCACTGCTTGCTCTCAGTTCGCATGGTAGTTGATTCCATAGCAGAGGCGCTATAAATGAAAATGCTCGGTTGCTGGTGTTTGTTTTGACATATCTCAGGCTCCCCGGGACCAGGAGGGTATTGAGGTTTGGAGATCTTCTGCTTCTGTTATTTGGCTGTAAAGTGATAAGGGTGCTGAGGTAAGAGGGTGCTATATTATGAATGAGCTTGAATGTGGTTATAATGATTTTATATTGTATGCGTGCAGTGATTGGGAGCCAATGTAGGTCTATTAGTATTGGTGTAATATGATCCTTCAGGCCGGTCCCCATGATAATAGCTGTCACATTTTGCGCCATTTGCAGGATATTGAGGGGGTTTTTTCGGCAGACCCTGTAGTATGGCATTGCAATAGTCCAGATGAGGAATGATGAGGGCTTGTGCTACGGTCCTGAAGTCAGAGTGATCTATGATATTACGTAGTGGTTGCACAATTTTTAGCTTGTGGAAAATGGCTCGATTGGTAATTCGAAGATGTTTTTCCAGCTTCAAGTGGCAATCCAGTGTCACGCCTAGGTATCTTATTTCGTTCTTTGTGGTGTAGACATTATTGTTCAAGGTGACTGTTGGTGGTGGGTTGAAGTCAGTTTTTCTGGACATGCACATCACTTCCGTTTTTTTGTGATTTATGGACATATTTTGTTGCAACCAGGTTTGGAGCTCACTGAGGCATTTCTCCAGTTGACTGAGATTCGGGTTGTCGGCATCAAGTTGAGTATATAGCATTAGGTCATCAGCATAGATGTGATAACTGATCATGTGATCCTGGAATAGTTTACAAGCTGGTCGAAGATAAAGGCTGAACAGGAGGGAAGACAGGGCCGATCCTTGCGGTATGCCTTGGGTTTGCGGGAATGGCGAGGCCATTTCGTTGTTGAAGTGGACTTGCTGCATTCTGTCGGATATGTAGGAGGAGAACCATTTCAGAGGGGTGCCTCTAATGCCTATTGTCGCGAGTCTGTTTAGTAGTGTGGGGTGATGTACAGTATCAAAGGCAGCTGATATGTCTATGAAAAGAGTAAATTAGACTTACCTGCTAATTGTTGTTCCTTGCGGAACTCTAGTCCAGTCCCGGAACCATAGAGTTGTGAACCTCCACCAGCAGCTTTGGAGACTGAACATCTTCATCTCTTTGATCATCCAGCTATATGCAGCCCCAAGGACCGCCCACACATCAGTACCTATTGACAAAGCATACTAAGCAGAGCAACAAATAAGTAGATATAACCATACAGTGGAAAAAAGGATCCTGACCCTAAAGATCCCACTACTAGCGAAATTTGTTTTTTTTTTTGTATTTCTTATGAACAATCTCCCGCCTACGGGAAGGCGGACCAGAACAGCCGTGGCGACCCCTGCGCAAAACACAAGCAACAAGAGGCGCCACCGCTCACCCTCCAAATTGGCCCCGAAAGGGAACTAAGGCGTGCTGCAAGCAGAGGAGCTCTGACCGAAAGCATAGAGAACAGAAACCCTGGCAGACTCCTATAATGACTGTATCTTCTTGGCTGGCAGCGAGAACCGAGAGACAGGGAGGAATCCGGGACTGGACTAGAGTTCCGCAAGGAACAATTAGCAGGTAAGTCTAATTTACTCTTCCTTAGCGTCTCTCTAGTCCAGTCCCGGAACCATAGAGGATGTAACAGAGCAGTATATCTCAACGGGAGGGCCTCGCTAGTCCAGCCTGAAGCACCCGAGAGCCAAACCGCGCATCCGCAGCCGCCTGCACATCCAAACGATAGTGCTTAGCAAAGGTGTGCAAGGACGACCACGTCGCCGCCCGACAAATATCCACCGCCGGCACCAAGCTAACTTCTGCCCAAGATGCCGCCTGCGCCCTAGGTCGAGTGAGCCCGAAGCCCGGCAGGAACCACCTTGCCGTGTAAAAGGTATGCCGACGAAATCGCCTCTTTCAACCAGCGGGAAATGGAAGACTTAGACACCGCTTCCCCCTTGCGCGGACCGCCAAAGGCGACAAATAAGCGATCGGACTTACGGAAGGACACCGTTTCCCGCAAATACCAGCGAAGCGCTCGACGGACATCCAACGCGTGCAAGGAGTTATCCGCGTGCTTGCCGCGTTCCTTGGCAAACACCGGGAGAGACACCACTTGATTCATGTGAAACGCCGAAACTACCTTAGGCAAAAACGCGGGAACCGGTCGCAATACCACCTTGTCGGCCGAGAAAGACAGATAGGGTTCCCTACACGAAAGAGCCTGCAACTCCGAAATCCTGCGAGCTGACGAGATCGCCACCAGAAACACCGTCTTCAACGTCAAGTCCTTCAACGAAGCTTGCGCCAAGGGTTCAAACGGCGAAGCCAACAGAGACCTCAACACCAAATTCAAGTCCCACGAGGGAACTAAAGCCCTGCATGGAGGACGCATAAGCAACACCGCTCGCAAGAAGCGCTTCACATCAGCATGGGACCCCAATAGCTAGCCCTGAACCTTGCCTCGAAAACACGCAAGAGCTGCAAGTTGTACCCTCAAGGAACTGGCTGCCAGGCCCTTTTCCACCCCTGCTTGCAAGAAGGAGAGGATCTGAGGAACGGAGGTCCGCAAAGGCCGCAATTCGCGATCCGCACACCAGCTCTCAAAAATACGCCAGACCCGGACATACGCTAGCGACGTGGACCGACGCCGCGCCCGCAACAAGGTAGCAATGACCTCCGGAGAATAACCTTTGGCTCTCATTCGCGCCCTCTCAATAGCCATGCCGTAAGCGAGAATCGAGCCACCTGAGGCATCTGCAGCGGCCCCTGCCGAAGGAGATCCGGCCGAGGAGGAAGCAGCCACGGATCGGCCACACTCAACCGCACCAGATCCGCATACCAAGGCCGACGAGGCCAGTCCGGGGCAATCAGAACCACGGGACCCGGATGCCGCTCGATCCGCTGCACCAGGCGACCCACCAGAGCCCACGGAGGAAAGACAGAGCAGCTCGTACCTTGGCCACCTTTGTGCCAATGCATAGAGGCCTTCCGACATGCGTTCCCGACGCCTGCTGAAGAACCGTTCGACCTGCGCGGACTCGAATGTCGCCATGAGGTCCATTATCGGCAGACCCCAATGACGGACCAGCAACGCAAATACCTCGGGAAGTAGAGACCACTCTCCGGGGTCCACTCTGCGACGACTCAGAACGTCCGCCTCCACATTGTGAACCCCCGCGACATGCTGGGCCGACAGACATTGAAGATGCCGCTCTGCCCATTCTAGAAGCAGATCCGCCTCCGCTTCCAACGCCGCGCTGCCTGTGCCTCCCTGGCGATTTATGTAGGCTACCGTGTAGGCATTGTCGGACAGCACCCTGACCGCCGCTCCCTGCAGCCAAGGCTGAAACGCAGTCAGAGCCATCCACCCAGCTCTCATTTCCAGACGGTTGATGGACGGACCACTGTCTCTCCCGCGAGGACCACTGGCCCTGAGCAATCTGACCCTCGCAATGAGCCCCCCAGCCGCTCAAACTGGCATCCGTCATCAGCAGACGCCAGACGGGAGACTCCAAGGGCATACCGTTCGCCAGAGAGCGCCGATGCAACCACCAGCGAGGGCTGCGCCGAACCCCCAAGGGGCAAACTAACTGACGAGCTAGCGAGTCGGACTGATGACACCATCGACGCAGCAGCGCTCGCTGCAGGGGCCGCATGTGCGCCCTTGCCCACGGAACTACCTCGATGGTCGCCGCCATTGTGCCAAGAAGCTGAAGGTATTGCCAAGCCGAGGATGACCGTCTCGCTAGAAACTGCTCCACCAGCCGCCTCAGGGCCCGCGCTCTGTGCACTGGGAGAAAAACCTTCCCGTTGCCGGTCTCGAAACGCGCCCCCAAATACTCCAAGGTCTGCGAGGGAAGAAGGCTGCTCTTCGCCCGATTGACCACCCAACCTAACGACTGCAAAATCTGTACGACCCGCGCCGTCGCTCGGAGACTCTCCTCCCTCGACTTTGCCCGGATCAACCAGTCGCCGAGATAGGGATGCACGAGGACACCCTCCTTCCGCAGGAACGCCGCTACCACCACCATGATCTTCGTGAAGACCCATGGCGCCGTCGCTAGGCCGAAGGGCATGGCTTGAAACTGAAAATGGCCCATCGGCAGTGCAAACCGCAGCAATCTTTGATGTTCCCGACGAATGGGAATGTGCAAATAGGCCTCCGTAAGGTCTAGGGTCGTTAGGAATTCCCCCTCGTGGACCGCCGCTATGACCGAGCGCAGCGTTTCCATGCGAAAATGCAACACCCGGAGGCACCGATTCACTCTCTTTAAATCCAGGATTGGGCCAAAGGTGCCCTCCTTTTTCGGCACCACGAAGTAGATGGAGTATCGACCGGACCCTAACTGCCCCTCCGGCACGGGGGCGACTGCCTGGAGCCGAAGCAGCCGGGAAAGTGTATCTGATACGGCTCTTCATTTCCAGGGAGCGCTGCACGGGGACATAACGAAGGAATCTAGCACCGGTCGATGCAGCTCGAGCGCATATCCCTCTCGTATCACTTCTAACACCCACAGATCGGATGTGATAGCGGCCCAGGCAGGGTAGAAATCCCGTAGTCTGCCCCCTACGGGGATCACTGCCACCGGAGCCAGCCTCGCTTCATTGTAACTTTTTGGGGACCTGCGCCTGGAAGGAGCCAAAACCTCTACCTGCCCCCCGAAATCCACGGAAACTCTGTCCGCGCCCCAGGTATCTGGAACGCTGGGACTGACCAAAGCGGGAGGCACGAAATCTCCGAAAGGACTGCTGAGACCCCCGGAAGGTGAAGGTCGGCTTCCCCTGCTTGGGCTTATCCTCCGGAAGCCGACCCCCCTTAGAATCCCCGAGATCTTTTACCAACCTATCCAAGTCCTCTCCAAATAACTGCCTGCCCTTAAACGGCAGCTTACTAAGGCGAGCTTTAGAAGAACCATCAGCCGCCCAATTGCGTAACCAAAGAGAACGACGCGCCGCTACCACCGACGCCATGCCATTAGCCAACCCCCTAATGAGGTCATAGTGGATATCCGCCAAATAAGCGGTACCAGACTCCAATCTGGACACCGCGGCCTCCTGTTCCGCCGACTGGGGCCCCTGCAACTGCTGAGACCAGCGGAGGCAGCCGCGCGCCACCCAGGCCCCGGCCACCGCCGCCTGCATTGACAGGGCAGAAACATCAAACGCCTGTCTCAACAAGCTCTCGACCTTTCTATCCTGCGCGTCCTTCAACGCCGCAGCACCTTCCACCGGAATAGTAGTCCGTTTAGTAACCGCGGAAACTGCCGCGTCCACCTTCGGCAAACGAAAAAGCTCTCTATCAGCCTCCGATAGAGGATACAACTTAGGCAACAGTCTAGCCCCGCGCAAGGCGGATTCTGGACTGTTCCACTCCTCCTGGATCATAGCCTTAAAAACCCTATGGAGCGGAAAGACTCTGTGGGAAGTGCGCACCGCCTGCATCAAGGGATCCTCCGCAGCGGAATCTTCCACGGGTATGTTCAATACTTTGAGGGTTTCGGCAATCAGTGCCGGAAGTTCCTCTTTACGAAATACACGCACTATTCTACTACTCTGCTCGTCGTCAAACAACTCGCCGTCTTCTAAATCTTCCGCAGACTCTAGCCCGAGAGCCTCCCCCAGCCCCTCGTGGAACTCATCCCCAGGAGGCGCAGAATCCGCAACACTCGGGGGCCGGCTCTTCTTTTGTGGACCGGTGTCTCCCTCTACTGAAAGTGGGCGCTTTAGCCCACGGCGGGGCGGGACCGAACCTCCACCCGCCGGCTGCAAGAGAGCCAGAGCCTCCTGCATGAGAGAGAAAAAGGCGGGTGGAATTCCCAGGGATCCCTCCTGGACGCCCCCCGCCAACAGGCGCTCTGGCATCTCAGAAATCCCCGGATCAAGGACCGTCTCTGCCTGCCTTGATGTCCCTTCTGTAGAGACGGGAGGGAGATCCGCACTGGAGCCCTCCAGAGGATCCTCCATGACAGCACCCACAGCAGAACAAGTGGCACAGACTCTGGCTTCCAAATTACTACTTCTACGAATGCCACAAACCAGACACCGAGGACTAGGAGGCATGCCTATGCACACAGCCCTCTACCAGCAAAGCAGAGACACCTTGCTGAAGCAAACAGAGCAGAAAAAAAAAATCGCGATTTTAAAAGTGCTCAAAAACGCCCCAAATCGCAGGATTAGATAGAGCTGGGGTCAATTAGCTGATATCTGACCAAAAAATTCAAAAAAAACGAAGCTCCTATCCCTAAAAAAAAAAACACGAAGAAAAAATGCCGTTGAAAATCCAAAATGGCCGCCGGACCCGATCCCGCCAAAAAAAGGACTATAAAAAGTACCCAAAAGGTCTAAAACTCCCCAGAGCTGATTCCAGGCTACCCCAAGGCCTCTATCACTGCCTTTAGAAATAAAAAGCCCCAAACTCTACTCACCCACACACAGGAGAGGAGGGGGGGGGTCAAAACTCTGAGTGCTGTCCAGCGTGCCTGCCACAAGCTCTGAGTAGCAGTTATCAGAGTCAATATCAGAGTTAATAACCGCTCAGGGCAGCTCGGGGAACCCCTAAATCAGTTAGGGGACCCTCAGAGCCTACTGCTGTATTTAATTGCTGCAGTTAATTGCCTTCAACCTTCTCCTCACCCACCAAGGGGGTTCGGTAGAAAGGAGACCTGTGTCCTTTGCAGCTCCCCTGCTTGTTTGACCTATGGGGAGACTGACAGAGAGAGAAAGAGAGAAAAAAACCAGATCAGATAAAGGCAGAAGGGACACAGCCAAAGAATTCCTCCACAGCAGCAGCCCAGCACCTAAACCTAGAAAATAATAAAACACTAAAGCTCTGCTTATTTGTTCCTAAGGAGCCCAGTTCTGGGCTCTGACTTCCAAGCTGCTTGGAGACTGAGATACTGATGTGTGGGCGGTCCTTGGGGCTGCATATAGCTGGATGATCAAAGAGATGAAGATGTTCAGTCTCCAAAGCTGCTGGTGGAGGTTCACAACTCTATGGTTCCGGGACTGGACTAGAGAGACGCTAAGGAATGAGCATGTACATTTTGTTTCTTTCTTCCAGACCTTTAAGTAGTTTGTCCAGTAGGGCTAAGAGGAGGGTTTCTACACCATGATGCTGTCGGAAGCCATACTGGTGGACGTCGAAGGCGTTATTGTCATCTATGTGGCCTTGCAGTTGTTGTTGCACTGCCTTTTCAGTGATCTTGGCAAGGAAGGATATGCTTGATACTGGGCGGTAGGATGTAGGGTCGCTCTTGTTGAGGGTTTTGTTCTTCAGTATGGGTTGGATGATGGATTTTTTGAGGTGCGTTGGCATTAGCCCCTGTGATAGCGATTGGTTCACTATGTGGGTGACGAATTGGGTTCACTATGTGGGTGACGAATATGTGTAGACAGCGTGAGCACAGACAGGAGGAAAAAAAAAAACACGCATCTAAACAGTTCTTCCGAAACTATTCCAAACAAGACGGTTGAATCACCCAGTGGACAAGGTTGGACTCACCCCCCCCCCCCAATACAATTCTGTCAAGCAGAAGTAACAAGTCTGATACTCACCCCTGAGTAGCCCCAAGCAGCAACAATGCTGGGCTTAGTGCTACTCCCTTACTACCAAGTCCTGCAGGCACATACCTCTGAAGACCTCCATCCAAATCTTCAGGGGAGAGCTGAGGAAGGAGGAGGGTATGAGGGCACAGTTTGCACTAGGTGTAGGGTCCTGATCCAACAAACCTTGTTGTAAACCAGGTAAGGACAGGGAACTAAACCGATACCCTTCCTCCAAATGGGCTAATCCCAGGAGAGCACCTTTTTAAGGGTGACCCTCTGAAAGTTCTCCCAGCTCTAGTGAGAAAGCTGCCCCAGAGAGCAGTTGCTCACAGGCTAAAACTAAATTCCTACAGATTAATCAACAGAGCAGCATCGGACTGCATCCACCATCTGCTGGAGACAGAAGTACTGGAATGTGCCCCTAGCTGCATCAGCTATAATAGCAGGATGTGGTCATAAGAAAACATCAGCATTTTTCTTCTGGTCTCCAACTCTGCTGATAAGGGTGCACAACCAACTTGTCTCGACTGGTCTAGCAGGACGATATGGAAACAGATATGTGTTTAGATTCCTCCTAAGTTAGCTAGACTTCCTTAGAAAATGATTTTTTAATAATATATTTCAAAGCAAATTCTTTAGCAGAGGGTATCAACAACAATGCCTTATCTAAAGTTTTCAATGTCCTAGAAGGACAATAACTTGATGCCAATGAATATAAAAGAGGCATTTTTCAAAGAAAATCTTATGAACTAAACAAAGCTTAAATAATATATATATTGGAACTGGAAGCCAATGTAGCTTCAATAAGAAGGGTGATGCTTTATTTCTGAATTTTAAGCTTTTTACGGTAGACAACTTTCTATCCCTTTAAAGTTTGTGACTTTAAAAGAGTTTCTCCTTTTAAGACTTTTTCCTATGCTGGCTTTGCCCCTGCTACATTTGATAACTTACAAAGAAATATGGGGTCTTTCTTGTGGAGCAATATACTATACTTTTTCTATGAAAATCACTCCAATGTAACTCTATATAGCAGGATATATAGGAGGGTGATACCTTTAAACGTTATACTAGATATTTCAATGAAACCAATGAACCGTCTCAGACCAGTTGGCAGCCGTAATGCTGGGAAAGAAAAATTCACATTCACCAGCGGCGCCGATAGCATCAATGGCTTGGTTCGTGGTATTTTTCTTTAGTTATTAACACCCTCTCTCTAGTGTTTGAAAATTATGCTTTTAAACACATACAAACAGTCTCTTGTGAAAACATGTACTTAACTTCTCAATTTTTATATTTCAGTAAAACCTTGAACTTGATGGTTTTCAGAAACCTTTAACTTGATAATTTCCAATTCTTCTTTCAAGCCTCTCCTTTGATTGTAAACCATGTGTCTTATTCACCCAACGCCTCACACATAACGTTACTTCCGCGTTTCTCTCTATGTTTCGAGGTTCTTCAGGGGATAAATCACTGTCGGTAGGCTCTTAACCAAATTTGACCGGAGCTGCGCATAATTTGGATGGTGATAATTCTGTACTCTCGTCGTGGAAAACTCTTATCTCGTGAACCAGCTCTACATTTGAAGCAGCTTCTGGGGCTCCAGAAGATTACTTAAGAGGAGATTTATCAGAGACCCAGTGTCTAACAGTCAGGGAGGGTGGGGAGGGAACAGAAGGAATTGAGGAATGAATTCCCTTCTTATGTCACAATTTTTATAATGGCTGTAAGAACTGCAATGCTCGAAGTGCTCCCCATCACTTCCATGAACGACTGCCATCTCATATATTCTCACAGATACCCTGCCTGGGTCCTTTAGACGAAAGGCTTTTGGGTTAACTCTTTTCCTCTATCCCCTTAGGTGCCCAACAGTGACCTGCTGGGGCTTTTCTTTGGACACTGTAGATTTTTTTTTCAAATGAGGATAGCAGTAAGAATTGCTGCACAGATGAAAGACTGAAGCTGTGCATAAATTGGCAGTACAGGAACTACTGTGCATGCTCAGGAATGCCCCTACGGGCTTCTCCTGGGCTTTGAGAGCAATAAAACCTGGAATGGTGTAGTCAGGGATGACGGCACCCAATGCTGTAGCTGTAATTCCCCCTGTTTGCCAAGATGAATGCTGCTATTTTCTCCTCAGGCCTCTCTTTGGATGTTCATGCTACAGTTATATGAAGGGATCTTCCATAACCATTATGGCATAGTAGAGCCAAATCTGCAGCACCTAGAGATATGAGCTAGGTCTCCAGAGCCCTGGTAGTTAAACTAAAAACGGGAGTTTCCCCAGTTATAGTCCATGGCCAGAGGCCATGCACTTAGGCTCTTTCCACAAACGTACAATTGATGGCCTTCATTTTGACTACTGGGACACCTTCCCTTCAAAAGGTTGTAAACACTGCCTCAGAATAAATTTTATGCACATTAAACTACATGTAATAAGGACTGAATTTCATACTTCTGGTTCAGGTCACATATGCCCCAAGCACCATCCGGTTTTCTCATAAATTGCTCTCACCAATGTCCCCCAAACTCTCTTACCAGCACTATGCTGGCATGCAACAGTTCAGCCATATTACAATGGAAATCTACAATGTCCAGTATTAGTTCAGCAGCCATATTATTTAGCTCCAGACTATAGGCTTTGGGTTTGTGTACTGTCTCCCAACTGGATCAATATCTGTATAACATCAGAGAAAGACACACAAAAGGGACGAGCCCAGAGGCTCACTGGCTCACTAAATATTGCATGTAAGATGGCTTCAATCTGCCTGGGATAAGCATGCAGATAGCAAATGATTAAAATTGTGGAAAAGCATTTTCAGACTTTAGTTTTATTTGTTTCCAACTTCTGGATTAATAAAAATGTTTAAACATATACTAAATCAACTATATGCATGTTAATTCCTAGGCTAACGTTGACTGTGTGTGCAAAAACTTTAAAGGGGTGTTAGCTTATATTCAGTTTAATGAATGTACATGCCTAAATTGTACCATATTTTCACTTGAAGATTTTACATACAGATGTATAGTAAACATGGTACAAAAACACACCCAGATGGTGAGGGAACGAAAGAGGATGATATAATGAGCAACTTAGTGTTTGCATATAGTAGCTGAAAAATGGGTTTTCAGCTTAGTATGCAGTGAGAAGAGCTGATTACTCTAGAGAGTTCAAGCGGGGAAAAGGCAGAAAAGCAAGCAGCAGCTCATTTTGTGTGGAGATGCAGAAAAAAAAGTGCAAAATGCAGAGATAAGCACAGAGTAGAACAGAGTACAAAAGAGGAAAGACCATGCAGACATTTCTACACAAGCACTAGCAGTTCAATCTGGCAAAAAAAACTTTGACAGGAAGAAAGGAAGAGTCACAACAATAGAAACAGATAGTAAGAACAAAGATCTAGAGAAGCAGAAGAGAACAGAAAACAAAGGAGACTTAAAATAATCAGCACAAGATGAGAATTCAGTGAACACATAGAAAACAAGAAGGGGATGATCTTATAGATACTGTGGAGCAGACACAAAAAGGTGGCTGAGTGTATGAAGGCAGAAGAAAAGATCATTCTAAGACTCTTCAGAGAATGGCCATGTTGTGAAGATTCAGGAAAATATGGCATCATGACGGTTCAGTATCAGGAAATGTGAACACATTCAGAAGAACATTACTGAGAGGAGGAAAGACTGATGGAAGAGACTGATGGATACAAACGGGAGAATAAATAATTTGTGTTGTCAACCAAAAGAGGGAGAAAAAGTGTACAGGAGGAAATGAGTGTGCCCAGAGACTAGAGACAGTGACAAAAGCAACGGCCCAAGGATAACAGTCTTGTGAGACACCCACAGAAAGTGAGAGAAGAGCAGAATAAAAGTTATTAGCAAGTTCCCTTAAGAAGCAATTACAAGAGAATCAAGTACATTAAAAACAAATCAAATAAGAAAAGACCAGACTGACAAACCTGATGGCCCCCAGCAGCTTTCAACACTAAACTATGGTGGCGATAAAAGAATGAGGATGTGATGTGGCTGAATACATAGAGGGTAGATTAACTGGAGTGGATCAAACATACTGGTAGAGAGAAGAAAGTTAAGGTTTTGTCAACAGATTATAGGATTCAAAATTTGAAAGTGAAAAGGGAATAGAAAAATAGACTGACAGCACTAGGAACAACTCCAGAGAATGAGGAATAGTTGAGGGAATAGAGCTAGGGTCAAGGGACAGAGAGTAGGCTTTAAAGGGCTATGCAGAGAGAAGAAAACAGGTATGCTAAAAAGAATGATCTGGGTCTTAACTTAGTAGTGTGATAGTATAGGGGCTATAGGTTACAGAAAAAGCAGGGCTGGACATTTCATGGGTGCCAAGATAACTAAAATTCAGGCCTTCACTGATGACAGCAGAGATCCCAATTACAGAGAACTGTTGAGGTGGCCACCAGAGAGAGTCTACTACTGAGCTGAGAGGACTGGAAGATAGGGGAAGAATGGGCAAGACTATGCCTAGGATGGGGGGGGATTAAAGGGCCTCTGGAGGGAGAGGGAGAAGGAAGGAGTGGGTAAAGGAAGGTGTGTGTAAAGGAAAGAAAATAAAAGACTGAAGAAAAAGACCCAAAATGATAAAACAGAAAAAAATGACAAAGAAAACTATAGTCAGGAAATGCAAAGAGTGACCAATATCTTCCTGTCTCAAAAATGTTTGGCTATCCAAATTTTCTGAACTACCCCCAACGTTCTACAGAAAGTATGTGGATTCTGCACATCATGCTACATGGCATCCTGCAGCTTGTGGGGAAGGGGGTAGTGCCCAGATACATGTCTTTACTAGACTAAGCTCCAAGGGGGAGGGACTGTATTATGCATCTGTAAATCACAGCATACACCCAATAGAGCTATACAAACAATAATAAAGCATGGACATATGTTCCAGATAACAAATGCAAATCTATCAGTTTCCTGTGTAAGCTCAGGAAAGATTCATCAGCTAATTTTTAGTTATTGTGGCTATTTTGCAGCGTATTTGCATACAGCTGTACAGAAAAGCCCATTTTTTAAAATCAAATTGTAAAACACTGGATAGAATTTTTTCCAAAGGACATTATGAATCATTTTGTTGCATTCTGTCTATATTTCAGTATTTTCCTTTGTTTTCTCCCACCCAGCTACAGCTCTCTCCTCCTCCTAGAATAAATAGCTTTACCCTTCTGCCTCAGCTCTCCTATTCTATCTCATATATATACCCCTCCTCCTTGGCACTCTTGCAGTTTATCCTCTTTCTTGAGATTCTTTCCTCTTCGTCCTCCACACCATCCTTATTAGACTTCTCTTCTTCTTGCCTATTCCCGTTCCCTCTGCTGAACTACATATAACCTCCTTTTCAGTTTCTTCAGGTGCACTCTGCTTCCCTAGTTCTTGCAGCCCTGGTCAGCCTTTCCCACTACTACTATTCCAGTCAACACCACATGGCTTTGTTTACTGTCAGTTGCATGGTACCAGGAGTCGTCAGCAGGGCTGGGTGACAGACACTTATAGCACTAAGAATGAGCTGTGGGCTGCAGCAGTTGTGGCAAAAAAACAACTCAAAGCAGCAAACTGAGAAACTGTGGAACAAAAGACTGATAATCGAGAGGAGAAAATCCCTGTGGCTATGGTAAGAGCAGGATATGTATAAGATAAAGCGGTGGAACCAGATGCAAGACTACAGTTTTGCAGAAAGAGGCGTCATGGAAAGGGCAGATATGGCCAGGAAACCAATTGAAATGGTAAGCAGGTTAGAAGCTATAGCAACAGGAGCCAGCGTGGGAAATTTTGGAGCAAAGAACAATTTGCTTTGGTAGCAGGCTGAAGAATGAATTAGCAGCACTGAATGGCAGACTCGTAAGCCGTTTCCCGTGAGTCTGCTGCAGTTTCCATGGCTGCAGAATCATGGGACATGGGAGAGAGGAGATGTGTGTGTGTGTGTACGTTCCATCATAGGAACAGAAATGATACATAACAGAAATTTAGCCTATAAGATACACCAACATGAAAATTTCTGACATTGCTTATTAGGAAGGTAAAGACTGATGTCTGTACTCACTTGTGGAGGAAATGAACAACAAAACGTATGTGTGTGTTTGTTATTTATTTCTTCCACAAGCACAGACGCGTCAGTCTTTACCTTCACAATAGGCTATGTCAGAAATTTCCATGTTGCTATCTCTCTTATAAGCTAAATTTCAGTTATGTATCATTTCTGCTCCCATGGTGGATTATTTGTTTGGTATTGCTGGAGATGACCCCAGAAAGATCTCTATATATCTCTATATCTATAAAGAGGGTTCAAATTTAAAGCTAAATTTGTAGCAATCTTCGTTTGCAATCTTCATTTTCAAAAAAATCTGATTTCAGATGTCAAATCACCATCCTTCAAAAAACCTGGATATACAATATTGTAAAAAGAAAATTAAAAAAAAAATGTAGAGGGCTCAGTCCCTCCCTGAAACTGAATTTTTAGACTTTTTCTGTTTTGAATATGAGCTATTAGCATGCAAACTTTCAATGTTGTGCAGAAATTGGTCAGAATATATAAATATAAAATGAAACCAATGTCTTCACCAAGTAGGGAAGCTCAAATTGCACACTAGTTTTCAAGATAGATATTCAAACAAATTAAATGTCAAAGGGGGCTTGCCTCTAAAATTTTATAATAAAGTAAGCAGAAAGAAGTAGGAAGAAACCCAGCTTAGCTGCATCAACCTCAAGGAAGGCTGCTTGCATGGCAATTTTAGGCACAATTATGTGTACCAATGTCTAAAAATGTTCCATGTCTTCCCTCTCCATCTTAACAGGTTTTTACTTTATATTTGGGTTATTTGCCTTCCCAAATCCAAGCCTAATGCAAGTTTTTACCTCCTCTGTGCAGCAGCCCTAGCGACAGTCCCTCCCTACTGTGGTATTTTCTTAGCCCCATCATCTATCCTTCTTCACCTTCTTTTATTTCTCTCTGTCCCTTTTAATCTAGTCATTCCCTCTTTTTCTCTCCCCCCCATCTGCTCCACTCCTGGCAGGAGTGTACACATTGCCATAGTCCACTCTGACAACTCTTGGGCAAAAGAAGCTGAGTCAGACCTGGAATGTTCCTAGAGTAGTGGTTCCCGACCTGTGGACCCCTGATGGCCCATAAGAACATTGCAGGGGATCCATAGGACACAAAAAAGAACAGACACAAAAGTCTTGCTATTATAGAGATGGGATCAAAGGGGCTGTGGGGATTTCCGTGGCAGCGCTAGTAGGGTCAGATGTAAAAATGCAGACCAGAAGCAGTAGCAACCGCACACAGAGAAAGCAGCGGCAGACATGAGAGTGGAATCAGAGGTGTCACAAACCAGAACATGCAATGGCCATGGGGGTAACCCAGCAATGGCAGTGGTGTGATCAATCAGCCATACAGACCAGGGACTGAAGGAGCTTCAGGGGTTGGCCAGTAAGATATAATCAGAGGCAGCTAAGAAAGCCTGAAGCAGGGATGCCACGACCAGCAGTGCCAAAGTAATGGGCGAGGAGAAAGAAAGATAATAATGGCAAGGACTGACTGGAGGTAGGGAGACTGACAAACTGGTGGTGAAAAAGAGTGAAAGACTGGTGGGGACTGGCTAGTGGAAGGGAGAAGAGGAGAACAAGAAAAATTGCTAGGGGGAGGCGAGTGTGTGTACATGATTGCCGAGGACTGGCTGGAGGCAGAGAGACACAGATTGATGAGGATTGGCTAGAGAGAGACAAGTGAAGGGAAATAGCGAAGGCTAGTGGAAACTGACTTGGAACCGAATAGATGCCCCCCCCCCCCCCCCAAGGGAAACTGGTGGGGATGAACATGTGGACCATGATCTTTTATGATGTTAATAAGGGGTCTATGCACCAAAGAGGTTGGTAACATGCCCTAGAGTTACAGCTCCAAGGTACTGTTGCAAGGAGGAAAAGCTGGGGACTGGGGACAAAAATAGGAATACTTGAGGTAGGTAAAAAGCTACAGAAGGCAATAAAAGGGAAGTTGGTAGCAGAAAAGCAGAGTAGGAAGGGGAGAGAGAAAATCTAACAGAAAGTTACCATTTTTGTGCCCATACATCTTAAAAACAGAAGGAACCACCAAGGTGGGTCTCTCTACATTTTCTTCACATTAACCTTGGTGGCTCCTAAAGGCATGGAAGAATAGCCTAATGGTTAGAGCAGTGAGCTGAAAAATCATAGAAGTCAGAATTTAAATCCCACCAATGCCAGCTCCACAAGATCTTGGACAAGCCACTTAACCCTCCATTGCCTAAGTACAGACTTAGATTATAAGCCTTCTGGGAACATCTATTAGATTTGAACGTAACTCACCTTGAGCTACTACTGAAAAAGGAATAAACTAAATAAAAGTAAAATTTCTTCTATGCCAATCTGTTGCATTATCACATGTTCCAAAAAAATGCTTTTTTCCTCACCCCCTCCAACTAATATGCTAATTTCAGAGTGAGAAAGTCTAGTAAATGTTAATATTTTTGACTAATGTAATTGGATCTGAAATTTCACGTCTGCAAAAATCATGACACAGAGGTCACTTGGACACCTAAAATCTGTCACTTGATGCCTAAAATTCAGAAAAGCACATCATAAAGACAATTAAAAATAAAGCTAAAAACAGATTTAAATACACCAAACAAAACAGCAACAGGAAAGGAAAAATGAAATTATTTCTTCTAGCTTCCAAAGTTTGTTTTTTTTTTTTTTTTTAATAAGCGTTTATGTTTTCTAAATACATTTCAACCTCCTGATATGTATACATAGGTATGGGCACGTAAACAGACAACGCACAGCCTAATGGTTAGCATAATGAATTGAAACCCAGAAGACATTCAAACCCTATTTCTCCCACTGACACCAATGATAACGCTGGTATGTCACTTTTCCGATTGCCATTTGTCTTGATTTAGTAAGATTTTTCCCTATAGACATAGTATGGGAGAAAAATAGCCTTAGTGAATCAGTTTGTAAGCTATATTTGTATGTAGTTTGTCAAACTGCTTACATTATATAAATGAGCAAAGGAATATTAAAGACATGACGGGATACTTATGCAAACACAAGAGAAGGCTGCATTATCATGAAAAATAGCATGCGATAAAGGTGAAAGTAGCATTAAGCACTATATATAGACCTGAAATAGTTGAGACTTTTGCAGCAGTGGTAATCTCACATTTTTACCTCTGGCCCTCCACATTATAGTTTCCAGTTTGCTCTGAATATCCCAAACTTACAAATATGATCCAGGCCACCAACACTGATTTCCTGGCTACCTTGCTGCCATCGTTACTGATGGCTGAAATACCCACCTTTGACAAGGTTTATTTAACTGTTTTTTTTTTATAGCGCTTTATCATTTCAGTCAAAGTGAACTTAAACTTGGTAATGTACATTAAACAGGGTTGTTAATAACTTGGAATTTTCTGAGGCAATGGAGGATTAAGTGACTTGCCCAAGCCACAAGGAGTGCTAGGTGGATGTTTGGGACTTTCAGTGTTGGTGTCACCAAGACCGCTGAGGTAAACAGCCACCCCGCACATGGTCAGAGGAGGAACTGGGAATCACACAGGAGGTGGGGGGGGGGGGGGGAGATAGGGAAACTCACTAACTGGCAGAAGAGAGATGATCCTGGGGGAGGGGGGTGTTGGTTCTGGCTAGGCTGAACTGAGGGCAAGGGCTAGGGCTCAGGTAAAGAAGGGTTGAGGTATGGCTATAGGAGTCTTGAAGGGTCTGTAGGAGAAGCAGAAGGTCACAAATTTACCACAATACTCTCCCCTACCCGAATCATGGCTCTCAAAGTGGTCCTCGGGTTTGCCCACTCCTGAACTAGCAGCATATACTGTGCAATCTATAATGGCCCCTAACAAGTAGTATGATCCCATCATCTTACATCAATGGCCACAGGATATCACCTACACCCTGCTTGGGATAAGGCTGTAATTGACATAAGTTGGCAGAGTTAGCATAGAAGCACAGAAAATACACATCAGCGGGCTTGGACCAGCCCAATCAGTCCACTTCACTGAACTATTCTACTGTGCTTTCACAGTTAGCATGAGGTCAGCATAGGATAAGACTACAGTTATGAGACTCAGAAAGCATGAGATTAGTATGAGAAGAGGCTGCAGACAGATCAAGGCTGCTGAGAGACTGAGCTGTTATCAAGCTGAAAGATTAGTATGAGATAAGGCTATAGGTAGGCTGAAGCTAACAGTAAAGTTGCAGGTAGAAACAGGACGGCCAGGATAAGCCTTTATGAACCAAGTTATCATGGAATAAGCCAGCAGCTGTCACTAGAGAAGGCTGTAGTTAGCATAGGGCATAACTGCAATTGGTATAAGGTTAGCATAAAGCAAGACTAAGCTGGTATGGGGTATAAGAGTGATACGAGACTGCAAGGCATCAGATAGCATGAGGCAAAGTAGCAGTTACTATGCGATTAGCATGGAATAAGGCGACAGTTAAGAAAAGGCAGGTGTGAAACTGGCACAAAATGAGGCTGCAGTTAAGATGAAATCATCACCAGATAAGTCCACCATTCAGCTAGTATGAGGTAAGGCTGGTTTCGGGTGAGAGTTGGCACCAGATAGAGATACGTCTGGCATAAAGTTAGCCTTAGGGTAAGGTTACAGTTAATAGGGGTGGCAAGGATGCAGATAGGTTTGCCTGGGACGAGGTTGCATTTGTCAGGAGGATGGCATGGCTAAAAGCTTAAGTGAGCAACAGGGTAGCCTGAGACGAGACAGCGACTGGTACCGAGTAAGACTGCGGCAGTTAGGGAGGCTGGCATGGGATTAAGCTGCAGTTGGAGAGAGGTATGGCTGCAGGAGGGCCGAGGTCAGTCCGGAAGGAGGCTGCGGACTAACTGAGCTTGGCCTAGAAGCTGAAAATGAGGCAGTGGCAGGAAGAGCTGAGGTTATAAGAATAGGGCGGGGCGGGGACTGCACTCACCACACCATGCCGTACGCGCCCTCCCCGATGTACTGCAGCTCCGTGTACCGCGGACCCACGTCGAACAACTGCCCCTTCACCGACTCAATGCCGGGCTTCGTATGTCCGGCCACGGCCGGAGCCGCCACTGCTGCAGCCTGAGCTCTCTCCGCTGCCGCCGCCATCTCTGCCTACGCCTAGCCTCTCCCTGGCCCCTAGCAACCACGCAACGCACGGCGCCCCTCCCCCTAACAACCGCTCGAGAGCTGCCGGGGATACACAGATTACACAATGACACAAGCGACGCACGCTGCGCTAGAAAGGGGAGGGGGAACCGAGCGGTCTTTCTATGACGTTAACTTCAGGTTGGGCGGTGAAGAAATGTGCAGCTGTCGCTGACGTCACTTTGCCTAGATCGTTTTCATTTGACTGTATTGTTTTTCCTGTAGTATATTTGTTGTGGAATAAAGGTTTGCACCTTATGACCACAACTTGGTTAAAAAAAAGTGAGCTACTTATCTGTAACAGGGGTTCTCTGTGGACAGCAGGATAAGTCAGCCACATCCGTTACAGGTAAGTAACCTCGCTTTCTCCTTGGACAAGCAGGATGCATCAGCCATACCTGGTGCCTCCTGAGCTGCCCCGTTTGGGACGGAGTGGAGCTGGTGGGCTCTGAACTTGGCAGTAGTCTGTGCACCTGCGCAGTTATGGCAGAAGGCAATGCAGTCTGATATCCAATGGGATAGAGTCCTTTTTGTGACTTGGCGCTGCAATCTGTTGATGTCGAAAGAGACAAAGCTGTGACCCTTGTCGCAAGATTTTTGTTCTGTGGAGGTAGGTGCACAGGGCCCTGACACAATTGAAGGTGTGCAGCCTCTGCTCCCCTGGTGAGACGTGGGACTCTGAGTAGAAGGTGGGTAGTTTAATCGTCTGGTTGATGTGAAACTCTGATGCCACCTTCGGAATGAATCTTAGGTGGGTGTGTAGGGTGGGCCGTCATGGTGCAGTTGTATGTACGGTGGGTTCACCACAAGAACCTGTGGTTCACTGATCCTTCTGGCAACCAGGACGAGGGTTTTCCAGGAGGTGCGTTTCAGGGGTGTTGATTGGAGCAGTTCGAACGGCTCTTGGGTCAGCTGGTGAAGGACCATGTTCAGGTCCCAGGGTGGGACAGGAGGTCACACAGCAGAGCATAGGTTATTCAGTCCTATCACGAAGTGGGTGACCAGGGAGAGCATAGCAGTTGTGGAAAGCTGCGATGGCAGAGAGTTGGACCCTGATGACTGCATCTTGAGGCCGCTGTAGAAGAAGGTGCTGAGGTACTGGAGGACCTAGGAGACTGGGTCCAGGCCCTGCATGGAGCACCAGTTCTTGTAATGTTTCCACTTCAGGCTGTAGGACTTCCTGGCGGAAGGGCATCTGGTGGCGAGGATCACTTCCATACTTCGGCAGACAGGCTGAGGTTGGCTAGGGTGCACCTCTCAATCTCCAGGCTGTCAAGGTGAGTGCCAGCAGGTTAGGTGCAGGGTGATCCCACCATCCTAGGTGAGAAGCGCCGGTCTCAGCAGGAGGCGTACTTGCAGTTCCAGGGCCAGGTGTTAAAGGTAGGGGAATCACATGTGTCTCGGCCTGTAGGGTGCGATGAGGATGACTTGGGCCTTGTCCCGTATTGTCCTCTTTAGGGTCTTGGATATGAGCGGAATGGGGCGAAAGGCGTACACTAGTGACCACTCTCCTCACAACCTGTCAAAGGCATCCGTGGCTAGGCTCTTGCATGACGGGCACTTAGAATAAAAGCAATGGCACTGCATGTTGTCCTCGGTGGTGAAGAGGTCTACCTGTGGACATCCCCAGTGCTGGAAGAGGGATTCCACCTCCTGGTGGCTCAATGGCCCCGAACCCCCCCCCCCCCTTCCCTGGTACCTTTACAATGGAGTGGGAGTGCTGCCCACATACTCCTGCTCCTGTGCTGCCATCTTGAAAGATGGTGACACCTGGCCCTGGGTGATGAATCCTGAAATGCACTTGGCGGAGATCAGACTGCCATATAAGGCATTTTCTACCTTATATGGCAGTCTGACCCTGCCCAGTGCATCTTAGGATGCACTGCATGGGGCCAGGCGTTGCTATTTTTTAAGATGTCACAGGAGTGGAAACGTGTGGGCAGCGCTCTTGCTCCATTGTAAAGGTACTGGGAGGGAGTGGGGGTTTGGGGCCATTGGGCCACCAGGGTTACTTTTAGTTGAGTGGGTGGGGGGGATCGGGGCCGCTGGGCCAACCGGCTTATTTTTAATTGGGTGGGTGGGGTGATTGGTGGCTGCTGGGCCACCAGGGATTTGATTTCAGTCAGGGGCACTGGTCCCCCGACAGTACTTTGATGGCATCAGAGTCTTTACCTGATGCCTGGATCATCTGAGGAGAAGTTTGACACTTCACCTCAGATGATCCAGGCATCGGGGAAAGCCTCTCATCAATAGAGATATTGGTGCTTCGGCTGTTTACGTAATCCTCTATGCATTTCTCTGCATCCGACACAGACAATATTAGCATGTCATTTTAATACATGCAGCTCATTTGCCTATAATTTAAATATGCTTGCCGTCGTTGTGTGCACTTGCTTCTCCTTTGCTGTTTATGCATGCATCGGTCTCTTTTCTGCATTTGGCCTGTCAGAAAAGTTGCATTATCTTCACGCAAAGGGCGTGTTGGTCTTTCTGCATCGGCCCACAAGTTTATACCCGAGGCAATGGAGGATTAAGTGACTTGCTAAAGATCACAAGGAGCTGCAGTGAGATTTGAACCCTGGCTCCCCTGGTTTCTTGCTACTACTCTATTAGGCAACTAGGAAGTTGTTATGATTTTTTTCTACCTTGTGTGGATACTAAATGGTTTGGATTTGTGCGACAGGACTTTATTTTGCTGGAAACAAAAATCTATCCAACCTACTACTGTGCTTGTGAAACACTCGCAGCTTTGATGAAATTGCATTATTTTGCACTAGACCCTTTAATGTTAAAGTTCTCCATCCATGGAGATACCTGGCCTATTGTGGGTTACAGCTATGCTAAAAACGGTTCAGTTCCTTGCCTGATCATAAAGTACAGAGATGGAGCCTTGTGCATGAGCCTGGAGTGGTGGGAGCGGCGGCGGCAGCGGCACACTGTACTGGAGAAGCAGGGTGGTGCCGAAGAGCCCTGAAGTGAATTGGCAGAACTGGGTATATGTGACACCCCTGGCAGACTTCTGCACATATTAAAATCCTATGCACAATATTTTTAAGTTCTCCATACTTCATTTGCAAATTTTTTTTTCCACAGAATTTCTCCATTATACGGTCTGGCTGTTCCCTGCCCCAGGCCTGATTCTCTCCAGCAATCTCATTTATGGGATTCGGTTCTCTTCCTTCCCATCTTCGCTTGAAATCTTTCCTGGGCTTGATCTCCTTCCCCTTGGCAGTTTTCTCTGTCTGCTCTCCAAGTGGACATACCTCCCCCGCTCGCTTCTCTCTGCCTCCTAGTTCTTCCCCCATCCCCCAGCTTTCTCTCCCTACCTTCAGCAAGACTACCATCTCTCTCTGCCCTTCAAAATTCTATTTCCCCACCCTCACCCCAGCATGACCCCCCAGTATTTTCCACCCTCTCCCATTCTATCCCCCTCCTTCCTAGTAAGTCCCCATTTCTTTGTCCCTGAGTTATCCTTTCCTCTCTCAGGCACACCTCCACCCTCCTTTCTTCTCCCCCACCATTACACACACTACCAGCTTACTCTCTCTTTTACTTCCCTTCCTCCACACTGAAGGGGCAATGCAGACACCTTGCCTTAGAGCTGTGCGCCAAAGCTCAGTGCGCAGTTCCCTAATGCAAACCTAATGCAAAACGTTTGCTCTCCAATGCTGTAACCAAGTAGAATGTGAATAAGTTGTTCACAAAAAGTCTGTGCTGCACAGGGCAAGCAAGCCAGATGCATGCACACACAGGTCTGCACTAGCAGCACCTATATCTTGCGCACAAATAAAACCTGGTTGGCACTCATGCGCATGTGCTGGAATGCTATGTGATGCATAAACAGCAATATCATTCTGTGCAGAATGGTGGTATTCATAAACATCAATATTATTCTGCACAGAAATTCCACACTGAATAATATTGCCATTTAGGTACCAGATAGCATTCCAGCCCATGCACATAACATTGTTCCAGCATACCTCAGCTTTTTATCCTCTGCCATTTTTTTCAGTGCTCCTCTTCAGGAAAGCCAGAAAAAAGTTGCAGGTCCTATATATTCAAGACAATGTGAAGAAAGAGGCATAGAAATTCCTCACTAGGCTGATCACGGACCAATGAGCTAAATTCTTCTTAGACCTGCATTAAAGTCCCAGCATTGAGCTCAGCCTTCTGATGTTCTGTGCATTTCTTTGCATTTGTGCTGAATAGTTAATCACTTTATTACCATGGATTTACAGTTTGTGCGCAAAACTCCTTTCGGCATCAGTAGTGCACAAAACTGTGCGCAAAAGCCAAGCTAACCTGTGTGCAAAGTCTTGCTTACTTTACTGCCTTTGCACATGAATTCAAGAGGAAGAAGAGAGTGGCTGCATGTCAGGCTGCCCTCCTCCTCCTCGCCAGTCAGTCTACTGATATGACCTGCACTCTGTTTCACACAGTTCAAATCAGCAGTTAGGGCTGAGGCGGCAGAGGAGGGAGACGGGGTCTGGCCTGCAGCTGCTGTCCTTCTCTAGTCTTGATCAGCATCCCTGTACAGGAGGGAAATTCTGCACAAATTTTGCCTTGTGCCATTATGCTGACTTCCCTCAGCAGCACTATAGATTTCTGTGGTTGCAATAACAAATCGGATGCTGCAGAACTGCAAGCTTGCCTAAATATGGCCTTGGATTCAGACGGGAAAGAGAGAGAGAGAAGGTAGTGCAAAGATATCAGCTGCCCTAAATGTCCTCTCTCGATTAATTTTGAAGATCCTAGGCCATCCCCTGAGAATCTGATAATCAGATTCATTAGTCATCATTACCCCAACACCATCCTTCCAAGAATGAACACATACACACACACAAAGTACTCAAGTAAAGTAAGCAGGAGGTGAAATACCAACAGCTTGCCTTCTCCCCCCACATCACCACAACCACAAAAGCAATATATCACAAGATAAAAATACTCCGCAACCTCTATTAGCAGCTTCTGACTTCTGTTCTGTACTCCAGGCACTCATCTTCCCCCTACTGCACTTCTGTAATAGTATATACCAAGGACTCCCTAAACATGCTCTTCATCAACTATAAACGGTCCAAAACACCACAGCATGCACCCTAGCAAAAGCAAAAAAGAATGACCACATTAAACCAATATTAAAAGATCTATACTGGCTACCTGTACACGGCAGAATCAAATATAAATCAACCATGAACATATTCAAAACTTTACATGATCATTCATCAACACACCAATAGCCAATAGAATGAGGCAAAAATGTAACAAGAACCTTTTTGACCTACCAGTGGAAATAACATGGATAAACCAAAATACTCGCAACAGGGCTTTCTCCAGTTACGCACCGGATCAATGGAATGAACTCTCCAACAACCTCAGGGAAACAGATGAACTAACAAAATTCCACAAGGATCTCAAAACATTACTATTCAAAGAACACTTCAACATCTAAGTGATGTGTCCCATGCAACAGCAAAACGTATGGACACATATATTACAAATTACCACCCTCCTACACCCCCCTCCTGCACTCCCCCCCCCCCCCCACGGTTACATTTGTATGTAAGTTTCCATTTGTAATCATACTGTTCAATGCTGTTAAGGATTTAAACGCTCTATGTAAAATTGTTAAGTTCTTGTTCCCTGTAAAGCGCTTTGATTCCCAGATAATGCAGTATAAAAAAACCCCAGATTAATAAATAAATAAAATTAATAAAACTGCCCACCCTCCCTGCAGGTTAAAGCACATACTGACATATTTTTAAATGATTTTGACTGACATAAAAAGCCATGACCACCCCCCCCCCAAAACATGCAGACCTAGTTTAAAAACAACAGAAAATGAAGTAGCACTTCCCCTCCCCTATTTGTCTTCCCCATAGTACTGCATCTAAAGCAAAGCCTTCAGGATTTTTTTCCAAAAGCGCAAATAATTCAATTCTTCTCTCAATGAGTGTGGCAATAAATTCCAAAGGCTTGGGTTCATACAACAGAAGGCCCTCCTGCCCATGTCAATGCAAGATGAATAGCCTCATACAATGGCAAATGCAATAAACCCTGCTGAGAAGACTGCAATATCTTGGCAAGGACATAGTAAATCCATGCAATTTCACAGATAACAAAGCTAGGCCTTTCTAAAGGCTTTCTGCATGGCATATAGCACTTTAAATGTAATTCTTGAAACAACAGGGAACCAATGCAGCATCCAGAAAGTGGGGGTGACATGTTCCCACCTTTTAATGCTGCTGTCATTTTGCTGCTGTATTTTGGACTAACTGCAGTCTCTTCAGACTCATTTGGGTCAATCCCAGAAATAACGAGTTGCAGTAGTCCAGTTTACTTGTTAAAGTAGCATGAACTACCATCATTAGATTTGCTGGTGACAAATACAGTCGTAGTTAGCAAATTAATCTAAGTTGATAAAAGCAGGATTGAACTACACGCCAATATGAGACCTCATTTCTAACTGGTTGTCAAACTTGACCCCCCCCCCCCCCTCCAGACTTGTGTTCTCAACCACCCCCCACTGATGATTGCACCCTGGAAGCTGTCTCCCTAGCTGACCATCTAGTCTCTAATGGTTAAGCTGATCCTCCAAGTCCGAAGGCCTAGAGTCTCAGAACTATCAGGAAAGAGCAATGTATTAGTGAGAAATTTTCAACACAAGCCCCTCTGCCCTCCTCCCTTCCTGCCCTGCCTCCATTCTGTTCCCTTCCACGTCACTCCTGCACTCATTTCTCAGCCTCTCGCGGGTCTTCTTTTTGCATCCGCTGAACTCATCTTGCAGATACCACACTCAGTTTCTTCTCTGCGAGCACAGCGAACAACTTCAGATTTCGTGAGCCGATGCTTTCTGATGCTGATCTCATGAAATCGGCAACGGGAAGTATCTCACAAGATCTGACGCTTTTCGTGGGACTAGCAGAGAAGAAACAGAATGTGGGCTGCTCGCTTCTCTGCTCAGTGTTGGACAGGAGTTTCCCGCTCTTGTGAGGGAAAGTAAGAGATGAACCAGCAAAGTGGGCGACTCATGCCCAATGCAGGGGACTTGGCAGTTCTGGAGTCTGGAAAAACTTTTAGATGTTTTTTGGATAAGGAAAGGAGAGAGAAGATTGAATGGATTTCAAGATGTTAATGTTGTAGTCTGTTTACTAAAGTGCATTAAAAATGCATTTTCATGTGGTAATTTGAGCATGATATTCACTAAAAGAAATTAAAGCAGAAGGGATCTTCACTTGCTCCTTTCCTGTTCACGCTGCTCTTCAAATTGGCAGCTGACCCGAGACTCTCTTTTGCTGGCACTATTTTGAAGAACAGAGCGAGCAGGGCAGAAGTGAGTAGGGATTCTTCAGAAAGCCAGGACCAGTTGCTGGATGGGATAAGAGATGTCCACCGTCACTGTCTCGAATTCCTCTCCTCCCAGGCCCTCCTTGACCTACTACAATCCGGCTTCTGTCCCCTACACTCCACTGAAACGGCACTCACAAACGTCACCAACAACCTGTTCATAGCTAAATCTAAGGGCCTCTATTCTATCCTGATCCTTCTTGACCTTTTTGCTGCCTTTGACACCGTTGACCACAACCTGCTCCTCACCACCCTCTCCTCGCTTGGCTTCAAGGACTCTGTGCTATCCTGGTTCTCCTCCTACCTCTCCCATCGCTCATTCACTGTATGCTCTGGTGGCGTTTCCTCCTCCCCTACCCCGCTCCATGTAGGTGTACCCCAGGGTTCTGTCTTGGGCCTCCTCCTCTTCTCTCTCTACACCCAAGGTCTTGGTGTGTTTATCTCCTCCCATGGCTTTCACTACCATCTCTATGCCGATGACTCCCAAATCTACCTCTCTACACCTAATATTTCTCCGGCAACTCAGTCCAAGATCTCCAACTGTCTTTCGGACATCGCTGCCTGGATGTCTCATCGCTGACTGAAACTGAACATGGCCAAGACTGAACTCCTTGTCTTTCCACCCAACTCCCCCCCTCCCCACTTCCCCCTCTCTCAGTCCACGTAGATGGATCTATTATCCTCCCTGTCCCCTCGGCCTGCAATCTAGGGGTTATCTTTGACACCTCACTCTCCTTCTCCGCTCATATCCAGCTTGTAGCTAAGACCTGCCACTTCTTTCTCTACAACATCAGCAAAATCCGCCCCTTCCTCTCTGAACACACTATCAAAACACTTATCCACTCCCTAATCTCCTCTCGCCTCGATTACTGCAACCTACTCCTCACTGGCCTCCCCATGAGCCACCTCCTTCCCCTTCAATCTATACAAAATCACGTTGCTTGACTAATCTTTGGCCACCCTCGCCATGCCCACATTACTCCTCTTCTCAAGTCGCTTCACTGGCTCCCTGTCCAATTCCGCATCCAATTCAAGCTTCTCCTACTCACCTATAAATGCATTCACTCTATGGCCCCTCAATACCTCTTATCTGTTATCTCTCCCTACGTCCCCTCTTGAAACTTGCGCTCTGCTAACAAATGACTTCTATCGATGCCTTTCACGCACACCTCGAACTCCCGACTGCGCTCCTTTCACCTTGCTGCACCATACACCTGGAACAGTCTACCTGCATCTGTGCGCCAGGCATCCTCCTTGACCCTCTTCAAATCCAGGTTGAAGACCCACCTCTTCACTGTTGCATTCAGATCCTGACTCCATCCTCATCTTACCTTAACCCCCGTCAACGTTTATGACCAAACTATAGACCAAACTGTATCTCACCGTACCTTGCACAGAACTGACTAATGCTCTGTACTATTCTAATTAGATTGTAAGCTCCGATGAGCATGACTCTGACGGGCAGGGACTGTCTCTTTATGTTGGCTACCTCTTGTAGGTTAGCTGTGCAGCGCTGCATGCATGGCGCTTTATAAGTGCTGAATAGTATTAGTAGTAGTAGTAGATGTCAGGACTCGGAGGGATGTGGCGAGATCTCAGGGGGTCTCAGGACTACAAGTCTCCTCATTGCTGCTTGCAGCGCAGGACCGTGGTGTCTAAGATACCAGCAAATATGTTAACCTGCTACTACTATTAGCCAAAGTTAACTACATCGTTTGGTGTAGTTAACTTGATTTGGTTTAATATAAATCATAAGTCTCAGGGCAACTAGTGCTAAACTGTTTTACTATTAATGAGCTGATTTGCCTGTATTTGAACGTGGCAGTTCATTTGTTTACATTAATCTTTTGTGGTATTTTCCATTACGCTTAAGCATGTATTTATTTATTTTAGTTATATACATGATTTATATATATAATTTATATACCGCCTTTCACCATGGTCAAAGCAGTTTACATTGAACAACTGATAAGAAATTACATAGAACCATTTAGAACTAATGAAAAAATAAACAAAACTCATGCACAAGGAACAAAATAACAAATGTACATTTAAGGAAGGGTACTGGATAGTGGTTCTTGATATTGCTCATTATATTTACATGTCGGGAGACTTATGTACCGAGTTTTGTATAGTATAGGGTAAACAGCTGTAGGCGATCACTTTTTTGCTGAGGTTAGGTAGGTGGCCCAAAGTGTTCTATAAACAGGTACAATTTTAGGTGTTTTCAGAATGTTGTAAGGTCTGTGATTGCTCATAGTGTGTCTAGGAGTGATAATGTGCATTAACACAGATTTTACAACCTTAAGAGATAAATTGAGATCTTCAAACCAGAGAGATAGGGAAGTTACTTACCTGTAACAGGTTTTCTCCGTGGACAGCAGGATAAGTCAGCCACACATAGACTCTGAGACCTTCTGCCCCAGGAGCCTCACATTACCTTACCCCTACTCATCCACTACCTCCCCCCCCACCCACCTAACTATTCCCTACTTTACTTACTCTTTGTTTCTTTTGTCTTCAGTGACAGTCATTTAAAATGGTAGGGATGAAGATGAGGTCATTGACCAGCTGAATTGGGTCCATTTTTAAAATGGTGCATGTTCAGCTGAGGACAGTGACTTCATTTGAACCCCCACCATTTTTAAATGACTGGCACTGAAGAGAGGGGAGAGCCAGGAAATAGCAAATCCCTTCATTTGAATAGGATTTACATGGAGTTGCATCAATTTTTATTCATTTTTAATGCATTTTTGTAGGAGCTAGAAACCATATTAAATTGTGAGCGAAGTTTAACTTGGAAAAATGTGCACCAGAACTTGAGTAAAAAAGTGCACCAACTTAGCATACCTTATTACATTAGCCTTATAGTACAAACTCTTTGCTTGCTGTGTGAGCCAGCCTACTAAATGTGTCTGCAAATAAGCAGACAATGGAAAAGGAAGCAGAGAAACAGCTTACTATAAATAAGCTTTTAAATGAAATTCCACTTCACTATAGTCTGCCTCCTACTTACCGCTCTCCTGGACACAATAGCAAACTGCACAACTGCACAGAAGGTTTAGACACAAGGATCAACACACAGCTCTTCAGCAAACAGAAGAAAATGTTACACAGCCTTTCCCTCACTAGAAAGGACTGCAGCAAAAAGCTACAAAGGCATTCTGAAACCAGCAGACAAAAGAGGGCATAGTAAAATATCTAGAAGAGGGGTACAGGCAACCCTAAAAATAATACATCTTAAAGGACTTAAGGATCCCAAACGGGGATGTACCAAACAAGTGAAACATCTCAGCATTCTGTGTATCAAAGCAGTTTCTAAAATTCTATTCTTAAAAAAGAGAAATATAAAGAAACATAGGGACATGTTTACTAAGGTGCTTTAGGCTTCTGCAGCTAACCTGGCAAAAAAGTACAGATAGCATTGCGTTATCTGCAAAATCCGTGCGTTAACTATTGAGGATGTGCACAGCATTTCCCCAGCAGATACGCACGGAAAATGCAGAGAGCGCGGTCGGACAGCAACCTGGATGCAACTGACGCCACCCACAGTAGCATCCGTGCTGTCTGCAGATCTGACTGCTACTGAGCGCTGTTCAGGCCCGCAGAAGCCGCACCTTGCAGACACGCTCCCTCGCGCAGATAATGCACTTTCTGCAGATAGCACAGAAAATTGCTGTGTTATCTCCATTTTGCATGCATTAGCTGTTGACACGGTTAGATAGCGTGTGCTGTCTCCTGCATTCACAGCTAACGCAGTTTAGTAAACATGCCCCAGAGACGCCCCAAAGGGAACGTCAAAGTACTGTAGCACACAGAAGAGGGAAAACACTGAGATCCTAATAATACATACAGAGACATGTTTATTAAATGGTGGGTGGCTACCATGTGTTCTTCCCCAAAAGTGAGCGTAGGGATGGTGCTCGACCTGCATTACAAAATGGAAGTGTGCCTGGCATGTCCCCATGTAGCTAGTGGAGGTTTCACGCCACCCCCATGCTCATTCTGTTTGGCGTGACCAGATGGGTGCACTTAACACTACCCATTAAGGTAAGTGCACCTATGCTAAGAGTAACATTGCCAGTGAGCATGCCCCAGCAACGCCTGCATTACCCGCAATGTATACACTCCACCCCTGACCCACCCAGTCTCCACTCCAACCTGTGATGCTTAGGTAGCACAAGATTTTCAGTGTGGCTGCATTTGTGGCACACGGTTAATGTTATTGTGGTACACATGGCATGTGCTAAATCTCATGCTAATGGGTAGCACGGTGTAGTAAACATGACCCCAATCAGGATCGGCCCCAGAATTGGTTCAAGGTATTGGCACCCCAGGCAAATCTTAAGCCTTATGCCCCCTCTCACCCCCCAGCTGTCAGAATTTATTGTTTAGCTTTGAATGCCCTGTTCTTTGCTGCCCCCACAGAAGCTGCATAGTTTGCATAATGATTGGGCCAGCTCTACCCCCAACACCTTGTAAAATTCTTCACTTCTTTGTATATTTTTCACATTCGCTGTCTAAAAAAATCCACTTCAAAATGCATTAAAGTAGGAGTTTGTTTCACTCATTTGCACAACATATGTTACACTTTTAACATGAAAGAACAACTACAGAAATATTCAAAAAGTAATTAATAACAAAAAAAACATCAACTGAAGTTATTATTGATTGGTACACTGTTAGGCGTAAGAAACAACAGGTTGAAATAGAGCAATTAGCAGCAGATAAAATACTTTTGGCTTATCTGCCTTGGAACTGTAAGAAGCAAGGGCAGGCGAAAACTGTAGTCCATCCATCCATCAAAACAACCCTGCAGACATGGGAGGGATCCGAAAGGCATTGGGTTATAATGACTGTTGTTTTATTCTCACATCCATGACCCTTTATACTTTTAGTGGATGGGCTCGTATGACCACTGCCAACTCCACCTGCAGATTAAAATCTCTCTGCCCTCACCCTAGCTCATCTCTGGTGAAGTCCAAAGAAATATGCAGCATTGGATCCTGGGATTGTGCAGATAGCATTTGAGTCCAACTGAGTGAAGCATAGGAATTGGAAGAGGATGATAAAGAATAAATCTGTATGCCGAGGTAGATACGAACATTGATTCTGATTAGTGTGACCTGAGTTGGGGAGTAGCCTAGTAGTTAGAGCAACAGCCTACTACCTAAACTATCTGGGTTTGATTCCCACTGGCACTCCTTGTGACCTTGGGCAAGTCATTTTACCCTCTATTGCCTTGGAAGAAAAAGACTTGGCAATCTATTTCCAGTGATACAGTGCCTTGCGAAATTATGCATCCCCTCAGTTCTTGTCCTGTTTTGTTGCATGATGTACAACCTGCAATGAAAATGGAGGTTCATTTGGATGTTAGGTAATAGACCGAACAATATAGTCCAAATTGGTGAAGTGGAATGACAATAAAATACCTGGTATATATAAAACCCCCAATAAAAACGTAAAACCTGTGATCCTCCCTTGTGCTATGAAAACTTTAAATAAGATCTGGTGCAACAAATCAACCTCAGAAGGCACATAATTAATTGATGAGGCTTCACCCGTGTGCAATCTGTGTCACATCTTGCCTGTAGAAATGTACCTGTCCTGAAAGGCCCCTGACTCTGCAACACCACTAAGCAAGCAACACGAAGACCAAGGAGCACTCCAAACCGGTCAGAGATCAAGCTGGTGATGTATAGATCAGGTTTCAGTTATAAAAAATTAACCCAAATCCTGATCATTCTACGGAGCACCATTACATCCATTAGAACAAAATGGATAGAATATGGCACCACTACCAATCTGACAAGAGAAGGCCACCCAGTAAAACTCACAGACCGGGCAAGGAGGGCATTAATCAGAGATGCCACAAATACACCAAGGATAACACTGAAGGAGTTGCAAAGATCCACAGTGGAGATGGGAGTATCTGTCCATAGGACCACATTTTAACACTAGAAGCCCCAAAAAGGCATTTTACCTAGAAATCTCAAAGTGCGTCAATTGATGCATTATCACGACGACTGCGCTGAACATGAAATGCAGATGTGAATTAATTTGAAGTTACTTATTTGTTTACTACGTGCAGTACGTGACATCATTACATAACTGACATGGTTCTAGCAGTGGCGCTGGTATAAACCTTCGAAGATGCATTTGCATCAATTGACGCACTTTGGGGCTTCTAGTTTAAGCCATACACTCCACAGAGCGGGGCTTTATGGAAGAGTGGACAGAAAAAAGCCATTGCCTACAAAACAAAATAAGAAAACGTGTTGAGTTTGCACAACATCAAGGAAAAAGGTTCTCTGGTCAGATGAGATGAAAATAGATCCTTTGGGCCATCATGGGAAATGCCACGTGTGGCACAAAGCTAACATGTCCCATCACCCTGGGAACCCCATTCCCACAGTGCAACACGGTGCTGGCAACATCATGCAATGGGGATGTTTTTCATCGGCTGGGACAGGAGAACTGGTCAGGATTGAAGGAACAATGGAAGGCACTAAATACAGGGCAATTCTTGAGGAAAAAGTGTTTCAGTCTGTCAGAGATTTGAGACTGGGACGAAGATTCACCTTCCAGCAGAACAAGGACCCTAAACATACTGCTCACGCCACACTGGAGTGGTTCAAAGGGAAACATTTAAATGTCCTGGAATGGCCTAGTCAATGCCCGTACTTCAATCCAATTGAGAATCTGTGGCATGACTTGAAGATTGCTGTACACCAATGCAACCCATTGAACTGGAAGGAGTGGGAGAGGTTTTGCCTTGAGAAATGGGTGAAAATCCCAGTGGCTAGATGTGCTACGCTAATAGAGACATACCCGAAGAGACTTGCAGCTGTAATTGCAGCAAAAGGTGGCTCTACAAAGCATTGACTTTGTGGGGAGAATATATATGCACACTCCTGATTTCAATGTTTCTTGTTGCCTGAATTATTGCTTGTGTCACAATAAAGGGTATTTTGCACCTTCAAATGTCGTAGGCATGTTGTGTATATCACATGGTGCTAACCCCCAAAAACCCATCTTAATTCCAGGTTGTAATGCGACAAAACAGGACAAACACCAAGGGGATGAATACTTTTGCAATGCACTGTACCTTGCCAAGAAAACCCAGGGACTGCCGGGTTGCCAGAAGTCAGCATTGACTTGATGACACTTAAGAGAAAAAAAAAGCGAATTGGAGAGTCAGCATAAAACTGCTCAAGAATATGGAAACCAGGGATAGTAAACAATAAGAGAGTAATTTTAAAAGGAGCCATCTATTTTAGGCACCAACAACACACTTGCTTTTACTTGACTTTATAAAATAGATGCATGAAAATGCATGCTAAATAGGTGCTTGGAATGAAAAGAACCTACTTTCTGGGATAAGCATATGTGCATTTCTTCGGGGCATGCAAATGCATAACTCTGAAATAAAATACCCCTATCAGAGTCCTCATGTCCTGTGAGATGTGTTTCTGAAAATTTTGTGTGGATAGAACAACAAACACCAAAGTTCTTACACGGACAGACACTCACACATACACACTCATAAGCTTTCTTTTTCTTTGGAGAGTAGGATAATAAAAACAAAATAGACTGAGAAAATGCTGAAACATAAGGTCAGATTTAGTCAAAAGGACTTGGAAATGGAAGGATTAATTAGAAAATAAAGTACTGTACTTGTCGTGTTAGTCCACTTGAATATGTAGATATAGCCCCACCCAGGGGTGTGGGCTGCATAATGATGGTTTCCATTTCTGAGAATAGACCTTTTGTCCCTGAAATGTGTATTCTAGTAGTGCATTCAACCCCTTTACCCGTAAGCCAATGAACACACCAAGGTTAAACTACTGAATTTTTATTATTTCAGAAACCAGGATTGCAGTAAGAGAGATGCACATGAAGGGTTAACCATAGGCAAGTATAAACATCTATACACAATGCATACCTGTTTGCAATGATATTCTGCCCTGAGGACAATAAACTATGAATATGTAACCTGATATTTACTGATACACCATTAAATTATCAGAGAGCTCAGTTTAACCCTCAAGGATACGGTATATATTTACGGTACTACTAAGCCAGTAATATACAGGTGAGAACATATACAGTGGTCCCCATGCCATCTGAGGGCAACAAGCAATAATAGAGAATTCAACTGCAAGGTGTGGAATGTGTAAAGAGATGCTCTTTCTGTTCCTGGGGTACACTGATGGGACTGATGGGAATTTATGAGTTAAATGTTTGGAAACAACAACAGAACTTGGGTTTAGCTCTAATTCGCATGATGAACATGAAAAACTGTACTTTTAAGTTGGTGATAGATGTCACTGGAGCAAACTTTAAGGACTCACTCATTTTCATAACAGCCCAGTATGAAAGATGAAATTTTACGAGAAAATATGACTGAGTCATAAAGGAGGTAAGTTTATAAAGTCATTCCTATGCATATGTGCTCACATACGCACGTTAATGACCTCTTATAAAATACCAACCAGGTAAAAGTATGCACTTGGGCAGGAAGATGCAGGCTTTGCTGGTAGGCATAACCAGGGGAAGTGGTCTTGTTGGAGCTCACACGTGCGCACGTAGATTATAAAATACCTTAATCTATGCACATACGTGCGTAAAGTACAGTATGCAAGATCATTTACACCTGCTCACATGCAGCCATGAGTGATCACATCTACATTCAAAACGCAGTCTCTGCCACATATGCTATTATTTGATAAAGACAAATAGGCTCTGTGTAGGGACTTACCCATGATGCCCTGTTATAAAATTACCTTCAAATAGTCTTAAGGGCCAATGCAGAAACCCGGTGTTAAAGCCCTGCACTAAAGCTCAGTGCAGGTTTTCCTAATGTAATTCTAACATAGAAGTTTTGGTTTCTGATGCTGGAAGTTTTGGTTTCTGATGCTGTCAGTTAACGGCATACAAATAAGTTGTGCCCAAAAAGTCTCCACTAAACAAGGAGAGCAAACTAGACACCAGCAAGCAAACCAGGTCTGCACTAATAGCACATATATCTTGCACACGCAAAGGTTTAGCATTTGCATGCACGTGCTGGAATGTTATCTAGCACATAAAACAGCAATATTATTCTGCGTAGATATTCTACTTAGAATAATGCCGGTGTTGATAAACATCGATATCATTCTGCAGAGTAATAAAATTGATGTTTTAGCGCCAGATAGCAATCACATGCAGAGAACATTGTTACAGCAAACATCCCCTGCCATTTTTTTCATCACTACCTTCAGCAAAGCCAGGAAAATGCTGTGGGTGTTGTACGCTCAAGCTAGAGAAGAAAACAGGTATAAATTCTCCACCAGTGCTGACTGAAATCCTATCAGCTAATCCTTTACACCTCCTCAGACCTTGAGCACAGCCTTCTGGTCTTTTGCCTACTTCTTTGCATTTGTGCTGAATAGATAATTGCTTCATTATCATGGATTCACGTGTGCTGTGCGCTGCTGTCTATTTAAGGCTTTGTGCACAGTTAGCTCATGGGCAAAACTCCTTTCTGTACTGGTAGTGCACAAAATTATGTGCAAAAACTGAGCTAACCTGTTGCAAAGCCTAGTGCACTTTTCTGCATCAGCTTCTTGAAATGAAAGGGGGAGAAGAGAGATAAGTAGTTCATAGAGGATCAGAAGGTGACAGGCAATAGAATTTTATGACTCATAATATACTAGAACGACCAGGCCTTTGTTTAGTTCTTTCTTATCAGTTCCAACGTGTCTGATCATTTTAACCTCAAAAGTCTCAAGGTTTCTGGCTTGTCTTAAAATTCCTTTGAATATCATGTTCATAAGGTCGTGGATGCAGTGGTCTGGTCCTGAAAAAGTGCTTTCCCATGAAGGTACTATATCACCTTTTGCTTTTAGGAGGCTGATCTTATGTTAAGTTCTTTATTCTTCAGACGAAGATAGTGAAGGCAGATTCATTTTAATTGAATATGGTGCCTCCTAATTGAATATGCTAAGCAGCAGATGATAGAGGCATTTAAGAATCAAAGAAGCAGATATTCAGAAGCATTTCTCTGGTTAGCAGGCTGCTGTTCTAACCACTAGCTTACTCATCCACTCTGGTCATGCCCCCTGCATTTACCACTCAGGCTTTGAACATCTGTTGGAAACCCCACAGTAAGTGTAAAAGCTTACCGCACTTTAATAAAGGAGCCCTTAACTATTGTGTACTGGCCAGCCCAAGAGGAACTGCTCTGCCAGATTTCTTTAAATAAAGGGTTTTTTTATTACACTTTTATATTGCTGGAGTAGCTGTTTGATTATTTTTTGTTGCTGTGGCAGAAGAGAGTTTTTAAGGAGCACATTAGTTTGCACTAGGGTTATTTTTTTTACCTCTGGTTCAAAGGAGAAGAAAGCTTTGAAGTAATAGCACTAAAAATCTGCTAAAGCAGTGAAGTGAGCATCTACATCGCAGGTAAATTCTAATAGATAAAATGTTCTCAACACAATTTTCACCTATATTCACTTTGGGTGTCATTCCGGAACAGGAATAAGCAGGGTTGGACATCTGGGTTGGACGTCCAACCCGTTCTCAGGGCCGGAATGCGATTCCAGGCCCAGCACTCCCCACACATAGAAAGGGTTTGTGCGGGGAGTATTGAACATGGGTGGGAGGGGGCGGTGATGGGCCAGAGCAAGGGCGGAGCGAGGGTGTGGCTACCCGCCAGGACATACAGAGCCTATTCAGGACAGGGCCCTGTATGCCCCACGGCTCTCACCTGCACACCTGACTTATTCTACCCCGAGGTGGACTAAGTCAGGGGTGCCCCCCCCCCACATTGAGTGGCATAGATCTCCGCAGCACACACTGATGGGCACTCTGTGCCCTTGCAGCCCTGATCTGGCACACACCAGCCACCGGTGACAGCTAGACACAGGGGCAGTTGTTGGAGATGGTATTCTGAGATGTCCTGTGGACGGCTCATTGGCACGAAGCAAGGACACCACTGTTGACTCGCTCCAGCTGGTTGGATGGGCAGCTCCCCATAGGCTGATGTGTTCAGCATACAGGGAGCTCCCGGGTGTCTAAGTCCCTGATTCTGCCGTCACAGATACGTCCAGGCCCTGTGGCAGCAGAATTGGGTCTGTTTCCCACCTGTCCGGTTTTTGAACGGCTCAAGCGGCCAGACGTTTGGGAAACAGAATTGGCCTCCATGGGAATTATGCTTTGTTGGAAACTAATTATGATTCTATGTATTTGCATTTTGAGAAGGGGATGACATTTGTTTTCTTTACATGAACATTCATTCCAAGAAATACACTGTTTTAGTGTTTGCTTTTATAACACTATGGCAAGTTTTATATTTTAAGAAAATCTTTTAGTTATTTCGTCATTCATTTATATACATTATTATGAGTTAAATTATTCTTTCATTGAGGTCTTTATGTAATGTTCCACTGCAAGAGGAAAACACAGTTGATATTTGAATTATATTTTTACTGTATATCTTTGTGTATGTTCAGCATGTCTTTTTATGTTTATATATTTTGTTTTAAGTGTTTATATATTTTGTTTTAAGATATACCCCTGAAGAAGGCATATGCGGAAACATGGCTGTGCATGGTTTTATGAAGAGCAAATGTGGTTGTGAAAACCTTTATTAAATCCTTTCTGAACCTATTATCCCGTGACTGGTGGTTTCTCCTTTGTTCACCTCACTTTTGTCTGATGGCTAAATATTGCAAGTGTGTGTGCCTGGTTGTTGTTGTTTTTAAGTGCCTTTGAGTCGGTGTTGACTCATGGCAACCCTCTGGATAGTTGTCCTAAATTGTGTTTGGTCTTCAGTCAGGCATCTCATTATTGACAGAGTGGCACCCATAGCTGCTGTTATTGTATCGATCCATCTCATTGCTGGCCCTGCTCTTTTGCGTTGACCTTCTACCTTGCCAAGCATGGTCTTTCTCTAATGATCTCTTTCTTTGCAATGTGTGTCCAAAGTATGAAAGTCAAAGTCTTGTCATCTGAGTTTCTAAAGAAAGCTTAGGTTTTATCTCTTCTAGTACTGACTGGTTTGTTCTTCGGGCAGTCCATGGTATACACAGTATTCGTCGCTAGCACCATAATTCAAAGGTATCAATTTTCTTCCTGTCTATCTTTTTCATTGTCCAACTTTTGCATCCATATGACATAATTGAAAATACTATGGCTTGAATGAGTCAAATTTTTATATGGAGAGAGACATCTCTGCTTTTGAGAATCTTGTCTAGATCCTTCATAGCCATTCTGCCAAGAACAATGCATCGTTGAATTTCTTGACTGCTTGTTGTTTCTTCATTGATAGTTGATCCAAGTAGGTTAAAGTTGTCCACTATTTCAATTTCTTCTCCATCAATGATGCACTTATTGATTTTGCCAGTTGTCGGGATCTTTGTCTTCTTTACATTAAAGTGCAGGCCCATTTTAAGACTATGTTCCTTGATCTTGAGAAGCAAATGTTTCAGATCATCTTCACTTTCAACCAGTAATTTCAACCAGTAATGTGATATCATCAGCATAGTGAAGGTTGTTGATGAGTTTTCCACCAATCTTCACACCTCGTTTGTCTTCATACTGTCCTGCTTCTCTGATGATATGTTCTGCATATAAATTAAACAGGCAAGAGGAAAATATGCATCCTTGTACACCTTTGCTCTGTTTCTCCTTGTTGCTTCTTGATCAATGTAAAGGTTGTGTGAGAGAATGATCAGGTGTTCTGGTATACCCATGCTTCTTAATGTGGCCCAGAATTTCTCATGGTTTACACAGTCAAAAGCCTTGCTGTACTCGATAAAACACATATAGATATCCTTTTGGTATTCTTTAGTCTTTTCAAGGATCCATCTCACATTTGCGATGATGTCTCTTGTTCCTTGCCCTTTCCTGAACCCTGCTTGCATTTCATGCAGTTCTCATTCCAGGTATGGTTGTAGTCTCTTCTGGATGATCTTGAGTAGAACCTTGCTGGCATGTAGGATCAGAGCAATTGTGCAATAATTTCCAGAGTCAGTTGAATCACCTTTCTTTAGCATTGGTATAAATACACATTGTTTTCCAGTCAGTTGGCCATGGTGTTGTCTTCCAAATTTCCTGGCAGAGCCTTGTAAGTATGGTAACAGCTGCATCAGATTGCTGTAATAATTCAATGGGAATGCCATCAATACCTGGTGCTTTGTTCTTTGATAAAGCTTTCAATGCTGCTTCATCTTCTTTCATCACCAATGGTTCCAGATCATAAGATACAGGTTGAAACGGCTGTTGGTCCACTTGATCTTTATGCCATAATGACTCTATATTAGTTCCATCTTTTCTTGATCTTCTCAGCATCATTCAACATGGATCCTTGAGCATCTTGTAATATTCCAATTCAAGGCTGGAATTTTTTCTTTAACTCTCATAGCTTTAGGAAAGCCGATCTTGTTCTTCCTCTAATAATTTCTGCTTCTATTTTTTTGCATGCATCATTGTAGTATTTCTCTTTGTCTTGTCTTGCTACACATTGGAAATCTCTGTTGAGTTTTGTGATTGCCTCTCTTTCTCCTCTAGCTTTTGCTTCTCTGCATTTCTGGGCAATTTTCAGAGTTTCTTCAGTCATCCATTTTGGCCATTTTTGCTTTTTCACCTTGTGTAGAGACTTCTCTTTCTTCCAACACAATCTTCTTGATGTCATCCCATAACTCTTCTGGAGCTCTGTCATTTGTGTTTAAAGCAACAAATCGATTTTGCAGGCAGTCTTTAAATTCTGGTATATTCTCAAGGTCATATTTTGCTACATTCATTAGTGGCTTGTCCTTTTTCAACTTTAGCTTGAGTTTGCATACTAGTAGTTGGTGATCTGTACCACAGTCAGCTCCAGATTTTGTCTTTGTTGATGTTATACAGCTTTTTCATCATTGACATCCACAGATGTAGTTAATTAGATTTTTGTATAATCCATTGGGTGAAGTCCACGTATACAGTCGCCGCTTGTGATGCTGGAAGAAGGTGTTTGAGATGAATAGATCATTGTTCTTGCAGAATTCTATCAGTCTTTCTCCAACTTCATTTCTGTTGCCAAGTCTATATTTTCCAAACACTGCCTTCTTCTTTGTTGCCTACTTTTGCATTCCAGTCACCTATGACTATCAGGATATCCCGTTTGCATGTTCTGTCAATTTCAGCTTGTATTTGTTCGTAGAACTCATCAACTTCATCCTCTTCTGCAGCTGTTGTTGGGGCATATACTTGAATTATAGTTGTGTTGATGGACATTCCTCGTAGACGAATAGAAATCAAGCGTTTACTGATTGCATTGTATTTCATTACAGTTCTTGCAAGTTTCTTCTTAATTATAAATGCAAAACCATTTCTTGGTCTTTCATTTCCAACATAGTAGACTATGTGATCATCAGATGCAAAGTGCCCAATGCCAGTCCATTTCAGTTTGCTGACACCCAATAGATCGAGTTGTACACGTTTCATTTCATTCTTGACCACCTCCAACTTCTCTTGGTTCATGCTTCATACATTCCATGTCCCAATATGTAAGACATCTTTCCAGCTTCTGACTCTCATTTCTTGCGCAGCTACATCAGCAGTCAGATGTCTCGAGGGCTTTGATCCAATCATATCATAAATGCTGGCTTTACTCTGAGAAGTCTTCAACACCTCCCCAGTAGCCAGTTGAGTGCCTTCCGACCTGGGGATCTCAACTTCCAGCACTATAGTGCAATTTGTCTTATTGTGACTATCTATTGAGCTTTTGTGGCAAGATACGGAAGTAGATTGCCGGGCCTTTCTTCTGCACAGTTTAAATCTAGAGTTGTTGCTGTTGTCACAGAAATGTGATCCTCCGCCGCCAACACTGTCCCATTCTGCTGCTGCCCATTTGGGTGGTTTGTCTTGGTCTGACACCTCAGCTGAGACCTATCCATCTTGGGAGACCCTGCCAGTAGTTAACCTACTGATAGCTTAGCCCTCAGCATCAATGATGCACACAAGCCCTCACAGCATGACAAGCTGCAAACCAAGTGAGGGGTGTGATACCTGCTGGTTTTCCTCTTGGCACAAAACAGAGTTACTTACCTGTAACGGAGTTCTCCGTGGACAGCAGGATAAGTCAGCCACACTTGGTGACGTCATCCGACGGCGCCGAGACGGAAGTACTCTCCATAGCTCAGAAGGGCTTTTGCCCTTCTGAGCATGGGCCAACTGGCCCTGCCCCCTGGCCCGCCTCTAGCTAACCAGTTCGTCACTAGCTGAGCCTTAGCCGCTAGAAGGCGGGCACTGATCAGAAGCCGAGCCCCTTCCCAGGGGAGGAGGGCGGGTATGTGTGGCTGACTTATCCTGCTGTCCACGGAGAACTCCGTTACAGGTAAGTAACTCGGTTTTCTCCTAGGACAAGCAGGATGAGTCAGCCACACTTGGTGCCTCCCAAGCTGTAATGCGCTGCGGTGGAAGGGGGGAAGCTGAGATCAGGTTCAGGTGACACGTTATCAGGGCTGGATGTTTTAGAAGTGCCCTGGGTACCTGGTGGCGGCGTCAACGCGCCATGTGCCAACCTGCATTGTGCACGCACGCACACAGTACGATATGCAGAGTGTAGTGCTAATGAGAATGCGCTCATTTGAGGTGAGCGTGTAGTAATACAGAACGTGTAGACGTGCAGACCCACTTCGCGCCTAAGCGGCAGCGGTGGTTGCGCGAGTATACTGTCTCAATGTGCAGCTGCCGAGAATGGTCTAAATAGGTATACTGTCTCAATGTGCAGCTGCCGAGAATGGTCTAAATAGGCAGAGATGCAGCAGCAGAGGGAGTCACGAAAGCTGAGTTATCCGCTGCGAGCAGGGATAGCCACGGTATCAATGCTGGAAGCGTGACCAGAGTGGTGCAAGATTGAAGCCTTAATGCAGCGACGGCAATGAGGTCGCGGCGGGCCGGGCTAGGACCAGCAGCCATATTGACAGTACTACAGAGTGATTCACTTAGAGCAGTAACATTGCGAGGGTATGGGCCATGACAAGTTCATGACTTGGTTAGGAGTGGCCAGGCAGGAGGTATCAGCCTAGACCAAAGACTGCTAGGCGATGCGTCTGTAGTATGTAGTCTTTGTAGGTGTCCTGTCAATGATCCTTCGGCAGGCTGTCGATGGATCCATTGTCACAGCTAGTCCTGAGCATGCCTCTGCGTGTGCTCATGACCGTTCCCGTTGATGGTGGAGCATAAGAATTTCTAGAGGTGGAGTCCGCTGGGACCGGTTGGCCAGGTTTATTAAGGTCACATGCGAAGAAGGGTTTTATCCCTTGTTGTTGATGTGGTGCTCCGTATATGTCCTAGGCATGAAGGGTCGCATGCGAAGAAGAGTTGGGTCCCTTGCTGTTCCTGGGCATGTAGCTGCATAGGGGTGTGATGATGCCCAGAGCGTGCGGTGCGTCTGGGGCCGTGATGGCATTACGTGTGTGGTAGGTACGTCATGGATCGCTATGCAATATGCCATTGGACTGGCAGTTTTGCCTGCAAGTGGCCACAAGGCTGCTGGGCGCAGTCACCGGGGGCTGCGACCGGCCTGCCTGGTTCCAGAAGCTTGTGTAGGCCTGCAGGATTGATTTTAATTCATATCAGATTAGGAGACAACAAGTCAGTTCTGAATTGGCAGTTGTCAACCATGTAAGCCTCTTGAGTTACTCCTTGCCCACCCGCACTTGGTGGGAGGAAGAAGATATCCAGGAGTCCTAGGGCCATACGTTTAGGGAGAAATTGCACCGGTTAAGGGACTTGAACCTGTGATCTTCTGCTCTTGAACACGCTGTGTGTGTGTACTGTACTACACAGTGGCCTGATGACCCGGCTCTGACCGTCTTTAAACAGTTGCCCTCCCTGCTCACCACGAGGTGTGCAGGTCGCTTTGTGTTCAGACCCACCGATGGGAGAAGGAAGCTGATGGCCAAAGAATGTGAGTTGCTACCTGCAGGTAGTCTGGCAAGGATGGGAAGGCTGGTTTTGAGTTCTTCTTGTAGAGAAGCGGGAACCTGTTCCCTTCTGTGCAGGTGCGGGACTACAGCCACCTGCTGTGTGCTTGTCTGGCCCTAGAGAGCAGAGTCATAGGGGTGCACTGGCCGTGAGCTCGCATCCCCATGAATATGCGGCCTTTGTAACAATGTGTCTGCTCTTGTGACCTTTGTACAATGCTGATCTGCTAGTGGACTCGACTTCTGCACCTTGCACTCATGCTCACAGGACCTGCGTTTATTGCCGTAGGACTCTGTCACCTTGCACAAGGGCCACATCAACCTGGGTTTGGCCTTGTCTGCACTTATAGATATCTTGTTTCTCGAGGCAAGTGATCAGCAAGTGCCGCTGGGGGTACAGGACCCCCCACGGCCAGGTGGAAGCCACTGCCCTTTTTTTGGAGAAGGGCAGGTTGTGGGCAGGGTCTGTTTCCATTGAACATCAGCGCAGGCCATTGACCCGAGCCCTGAAGGGGGCAGAGGGTTTCCACACATGGCTTCTGCAGCCTCCCCAATGCATGAAGCAGTTGTTTTCCTACCAGGAGGTGGCGCCATACTGAGGAGTCAGCAAGGGAGGCTTGGACTGACTGCCGTTGTCTGATGGCAGAGGGTAGCCCACTTTTGCCTTGGCCATGTCCGCCGTCCTTGGAGGGCAGTGTTGCTGTTAGCACAGGAACCGGTGGTAAGAGTGCCCTGCTTGTGTCTGCTTGCTGTGATTTCTGTTTGGGGCGTTCGAGAGCCTTAGCCGGATTGATGTGGCGCTACTGAACCAGCCGCCTTTGGGTTAGAAGGTAGGCAACTTGAGAGAGAGCTTGTATGCCTCGTCAGGAAATTGAGTCCTCGGTAGGAGTTGTAGGCATATGCTCAACCTGAATCAGGCGTTTGTTACCGTGGGTCACGTTGGATAGCGCTGCGAATGTCCTCAGCAGTGAGATTGGCAGATGCTTTGCATGACAACTTTTTCTAGTAATGGCTCCGCCTGAAGCCGGAGCATGGCGCTAAGGGCCACTGAAGGATGCCTGGAGGTGAGAGAGGGACTCGAAGCCCATGTGCAGGGAGAATGCTCTAGCACAAGATACTGCCTCCGGCACAGATTCCCTTTAGGACCAATGTTATGTGGGACTTGGAGCCCATGTGCAGGGAAAATGCTCTAGTACAAGATAGTGCCTCCGGCACAGATTCCCTTTGGGACCAATGTTATGTGGGACTTGGAGCCCATGTGCAGGGAGAAAGCTCTAGTAGAAGATACTGCCTCCGGCGCAGATTCCCTTTAGGACCAATGTATTTGGCGGTTGGCCTAGGCAGTATGGGATGGCCCAACAGAACCGCCCAATTTACGGATTGGTGACCTTCTCCTTGGACGAAGTCAGTTGCCTTACCCCCGGGAGCAGAGGCAGGTTTCATATGCCATCTGATGTAGGGGGAAGGGCGGACTCGAGCCTCATGGTCGATGCTGTGAGGAAGAAATTAGGAGCAGGGGAGGATCTTGTATCGTAGCTCGGGAAGCTCATGTACTAACCGTGGACTATGAGCATTTTCCTCTGTATGTGGTGCCATCGGATCGATGCAGGCCTTATTTATCAGGAAACCATTGAAGCAAGGGGTTGGTTGGCAGTAACCAGCTGAGCTGGGACTTGAACCTATGAACTTCTGCTTCTGAACACGCTGGCTGAGAGTATTACACCACCGTGTTGCCACCGAGATGAGGATTGTCTTCTGCATGTTCGCTGTATTGCAATGTGTGGTGTTAGGTCCTGAGGTTTTTCCTCTGTGGCCGAGGAGTTGTGACTGACATTTTCAACATTTCCAGAGTGGTTGGGAAGGTACTGCCTCAGCCAGCCTTCTTCATTGGGCACAGTGGGGGATTGAACCCATGGCCCCTGCACCAGCAGTCAGTGTTTCAACCATTGTACTAAGCCTGAGAATTGCTGGTCATGGCCTGCAGTCTTTCGAGCCTCTTGATGTTCTTGGATGTGCAACTGGAGGTGGACTGAAGCATTTATTTGGGAGAAGTGCATCTCACCATAGTTGGTTAGATTGCCCAGGATTTTCCTGGGGCCCACAGCCAGTCAACACGTCGGGCAGGCAGGCAGCAAGCACTGCTGTCCTGTACGGGACCTGTTTTTCCAAGGGGAAGACGGCAACTCAACATCCCTGGCGGGAGGCTCCCTAGTGGACTGTTCCCTTAACACTTCGGGCAGGCAACCGGAGTGGCCTGTGCAGTCTGATAGGGCAGACGTAGTGCCTTCGCATCCCTTTGGAGCAACGGTGAAGCGTGAGGGAGGCTCACGCAGGTTGGCAGGGGACCTGCTTGTCCCTGGAGAGAGCAGCCCCCCATGGATAAGTGGGTACTATCCCAGCCCACTGACGCTTCATACTAACTGAGATGACCCAACAGAACCGTGCAGGCATCAAGATGCTGAGATATAGTGCTCCAGGTTTGGTATTATTATTTATCAGGCCCACCTGGGAATTGAACTCATAACCCTGCACCATCCGTCAGTATTAGCCATTGTACTACCCTCTTGTTCAGAGTGGAGAGCGACGGAGCAGAGGGCAACATCTGCCCACATGGCAGGCTGCCTGTAGCGAGGTCGGTGCACGAACCAGTGTTAGCGCAGGAGCGGGCGATAGATCCGGCGGCAAGGGGCTAATGCTGTTTAAAAACAGAGGAGGCGGTTGTTTGGGCTCACAGCAGTTGGCAGCGAACATCTTCCCTACTCCAGGCCAACGTGCATCTGCTCTGGGGGTTAGGTTCACCAGCGCGACCGCTCTGGAGTGCTGAACACCACGCACTATTTCTACTGGGAGCCTGAAGAGGGCTGAGACCACACCGCCGTGAGAGCCAGGATGGGGCCCGGCCGCTTCTCCGGAGCCAGCAGCTTCTCTCTTGCGATGTGCCAGGCAAAGACTTGGATACCAAACCAGTATCCCTTGACGGAAGCGCTGACAGACAGCCGTCGGCAGGAGCAGAGAATCGGCGCCGTGAAATAGAGATAACAGTGGCGCCGTAAGACTCCGGTTTGATGATTATCCAGGGAGGCCACTCAGCGCCGAGGCCGGAGTTGCTCTTCCTGGCTCATGACGGTCTGCCTCTGGAGCCCCAGGTGATGCAGGGCGGTACGACGATGCTTCGGCGCTGAAGGGTATCTTGGCGCCGAGGCAGGGAATGCAGAGCAGCAAGAGGGCTGGTGGCCAGGGCGGCTCCTCCTTCCTGAGGGTAATTGGATCGGCGCTGCCAATAGCGACGAAGGGGAGGAGCCCAAACTGTGACGTCGTAGCAAGATGGCCGCCGCCATGGAGCCATGAGGTCGGCGCTGAGCAGAAGCAGAATCATCGTGAGAGAAGGGGGCTGAGAGCGGAGCCCAGAGGGTGCGCTCAGAGCCGCCAGAGGGTCGGCAGAGTCGCGCGGTGTTGCTTCCGTTGCCGACCACACCTCCAGACCTGGGCGGCGCACGCTGGACAAGATGGCTGCCCCCATGGTCAGCACGTGTAAGGACGGAGGAGAGCAAGGCAGGCCGGGGACGGAGGCCTTTAGGCACGTCCATGATAGCCGTAAGCAACCGACTTAGTGGGGCTTCTCCACAGGTTGCCGGAATGACGGAGGGCAGAAGAAGGCTTGCCAGGGACGGAGGTCTTCTTTAGACACGTCCCGGGTTGCTATGAAGCTACAGTCTGGCCGTGATATTCTTTAACCCTTTTCTCCGTTAATCGTCCGCTTCTGCTGGATTCCTTTCCTTCTTGGCACGGAGCGGAGAGAAGAGAGGTAAGGCTGGCTAGCCGGGGATGGAGGCCTAGGTAGGCACATCCTGGACTGCCGCACAGGCAATTGTAACCTGGGCGCTTCCTCTTCCAGCCCGATCCCTGGGCTTCCTTTCTCAGGAGCTCGGAGGATTAGCGGCACATGCCGTGGAGAGGAAGCTGAGCACATGTCGATAGGAGATGTGCCCTTTTCAGAGATCGAATCTGAAGAGAGAAGAAAACATCCGAAAGGAGTTAGATACATTTCTAATTCAATGTATAGATATGTTCTGTTAAGAGAATTTCTTGTTAGATTTGGTGGAGAGTAGAAAAATCCGTCTTGCTGGCAAGGCGGAAGAACTGAAACTGGTTAGCTAGAGGCGGGCCAGGGGGCAGGGCCAGTTGGCCCATGCTCAGAAGGGCAAAAGCCCTTCTGAGCTATGGAGAGTACTTCCGTCTCGGCGCCGTCGGATGACGTCACCAAGTGTGGCTGACTCATCCTGCTTGTCCTAGGAGAACATGTTTTCCCCGTGAATAGACATTTTGAGTTATGAAGATGATGTCTTGCAAAAGATGTTTCCTAACGAGTCTCTATTTCGCAAACAAGATGTCTTGGAAGTGAGAATAAGCCATTGGGAAGAAACGGTTTGTATGAGCAAAAAATGAGTAAAAAAAGAGATGCACTCAGCATCCTTATTAGGATACTGTAGAGCAAAAATGATCCCAAGGGGATTCCGCATGTATGTTTCACAATGATGAGGATTTTATTAAGGACTAGAATGCTATTTTAAATAAGTGTTCATTGAATTTAATGATCTTATTGAAAATACATCTAAGAGAAAGCCGAGTGCATTAAAAAGGAAATGGATAGAAAATTAGATTTTTTAAAAGAGCAGGATCTCTGTTATGACACGCAGATTAACAATTATGCCTGGAACAAACTACCCGTGTCTGTACATCAGGCTTCATTTCTCCCCCTTTTCAGATCCATGCTAAAGGTTCACCTCTTTGACACTGCTTTTGGATCCTGATGCCTTGCTTTCCTTGTGTCTCTTTAACCTCCCTATTTGTACCCTTATTCTCACCTACTATGTTGTCTGTCTTGATTAGATTGTAAGCTCTGACGAGCAGGGACTGTCTTTTACATGAATCTAGAAGCATAGAAACATGACGGCAGAAAAAGACCACATGGCCTATCTAGTCTGCCCTTCCATATCAACTACTATAGTCCCTTTTTTACTTTTAGAGATCCTCTGTATTTGTCCCATGCTTTTTTGAATTCAGATACTGACCTTGTGTCCACCACTTCCACTGGGAGACTATTCCACACATCTACTACTCTTTCTGTAAAAAAATATTTCCACATATTACTCCTAAGTCTATCCCCTTTCACTCTCATCCTATATCCCCTCGTAGCAGAGCTTGCCTTCAGTTGAAAGAGACCCTCCTGTGCATTTATGCCACAGAGTTATTTAAAGGTCTCTATCATGTCGCCCCTATCCCGCCTTTCCTCTAAAGTATACATTTTGAGATCTTTAAGTCTGTCCTGATATGTTTCATAACAAAATCTCTAGCCATTTGAGAAGCCACCCTCTGCACTGACTCCAACCTATTTATAGCCTTTTGAAGGTGAGATCTCCAGAACTGCACACAATACTCCAAATAAGTTCTCACCAGAGACTTATACAGAGGCATTATCACCTCCTTTTCTCTGCTGGCCATTCCTCTCCCTATGCACCCAAGCATCCTTATGGCTTTTGCTGTTGTCTTTTCTACCTGTTTAGCTACTTTAAGATCGTCAGACACAATTATGCCAAGGTCCCGCTCTTCTGTTGTGGACAGAAGTACCTCACCCCCTACACTGTACAGCTCCTTTGGATTTTTGCAGCCTAAATGCATGACCCTGCATTTTTTAGCATAAAATTTCAGTTGCCAAATTCTAGACGATTCTTCAAGCTTAGCTAGATCCCTCCTCCTTATGTTATCGACTCCTTCCTGTGTGTCTACTCTATTGCAGATTTTGGTATCATCCGTACAGCACTTCGTATGCCTTGGAGCGCTATATAAATGATTAGTAGTAGTAGTAGTAGATTATAATAAAAATCTAGAAGGATTTAAGAAAAACGTCAAAGATGCTGAATTTCAGAAATTTCATAGGGGTGAAGAGGATTCAAGGCGGGACTCCAAATATAACCATGGAGTAGGAAAAGAAGGCACAAAGTAGGAATATTTAACAAGAAGGTTAGGTTCACACATAAGAAAAATACTAATGTTGAGATGGTTAATGTGGGGTTAGAACAGGTGCCAAAACATATCAGGAGTAATTCTGGGGATGGTTATGATCCTTCGGCCCCTCTCTTCATATCTACTATGAAGGACAGTCATAAGGATTTTCAGATGGAGAAATTTTGGAAGGGAGGAGGGCACACTCAGTGACATATATCCAAAAAGACATGGAAGTCAGAGTTTTTTCTGTTAGTGGAAGACTGAGGGGGCAGAGGCACAAGGATCAGCTCTCACAGGACCAGTGGCGCAAATTCCACACAAGCAGCCCCTGCAATGTGGTAGGGGAGGCCCAGGCAGGAATGGGTCCCACAAGGTATGGTGAAGACAGAGCGGCAAACTTATTTTAAAATCTTTGCCACACTGCCTTTCCATGCCTCTTTTTCTTTTCCAATTTCCAGGCCCAGCAGCCTTCACCTCCCACCACCGGGCCAAAGTATCATGAATTACGGCTGATAATTCAAGACTTTGGCCCGATCGGGCTCACTGCCATTGACTTTCTTTCCTCTCAAGCCTTTCTGGATCCACTGCAATCTAGCTTTCATCCTCTAAATTGTACATAAGCAGCTTTTGCCAAAGTCCCCAGTGACTTGTTCCTTGCCAAACCCAAAGGCCTTTGCTCAATCCTCATCCTTCCTGACCTTTTTTTGATTTTGACATTGTTGATCACTACCTTCTCCTTGATACCCTGTTGTCCCTTAGATTTAGGGGCTCTATTCTGCCTGGTTTTCTTCTTATTTCTCTCATCACACTTTTAGTGTATGTTCTGGTGGATCCTCCTCTACTGTCATCCTGCTTTCATCAGTCAGTGTACCTCAGGGCTCTGTCTTGGACATCTTCTTTTCTCTCTCTATACTCAATCATGTGAGACTTCGGCTCACCAGTGTGAGATGATGGCTGCCAGGCCTCAAAATTTAGAAGAGGGGAGGCAGCATGGCAAACATTTTAAAGTAAGTTTGCCCATGGGGGGAGGGGGCTGCTGTCACATTAAGGGGGTCTCTCAGCAAACCTTTTCTTGGGGGCCCCTCATTAGAATGTATGCCACTGTTTGACTCTATTGGTCAGTGGTGGAGCCCGCTAGTCTTCAGCCCAGCAATGAAAGGTGATGACTGCAGGGTCTCAAAATTTAAGAGAGGAGAAGAGCAGAGAGCACAGCAAACATTTAAAGTAAGTTTTCTGCTGGTGGTAGTATAATCAGTGATAGATTATTGTAATCAGTGATAGATTATTGTGACGTGCTATGGAGGGTATTTTAGAAACTCTATTCATGAGCTGAATGGCTGGAAATGTGCACACAGATGTGACAAATCACAGACACGTTACAAGAGACATTTTAGAAAGCCAAATATATAGATGTCCACGGTGGAGGAACATCCATGTAGCATGGAAGCGTGGTGGGGATGTGCGCTGGGTGGAGCAAGGGAGATGTGCATTGTGATGCGATTTCAGAATGGTACAAGCATGTCAGGCCTTGAATGTTGAGGTGTCCATGCCCATACCTGCTCCTGCCCACAAATAAGCTGAAAAAAGTGCTAAAATCATGGCTGTCATGCTTCTAGGGGGAAGTGCAAAATGTGCTTACATCGCCACAGTTAATATTTCCTACCCAAAAGAAACCTACTCATAAATACATACTCCAAACATATTAGTGGCCAGCTACCACACGTCTGAGTATGAAATGTCAGGACAGGATGTGCTAGTCTTATAGATGTCCCCCTTATGACTTACCCAGGTAGGGGCATCAAAGTACCCGGTTCTGCGGGCATGCACTTCAGGGAGGCCCACATTTGTAAAATGGCCTATATCTGCTATGTACACAGCCTTGCTATCTGTGTGGGGCCCGTCTTCAGAACTGGTTACTGGGATGTTTGCTTTTCGGGGTGGAGACTGAGCGATTTCAGAAGCCACTGCTGCCACTCACCCAGGTTTTGGACGTTCTGCTCTGGACATCCCATATTCTTTAGAGATGTCTCTTTTTTTAAATTGAGATTTTAACCAAAATACATACACAATGAGGCAAATTCTAATCGAGGCATGTCCGGACATCCAAAAAATGGACAGACCCAAAGTGTACCCGGTTCTGCAACCGCGAGAGCTAGACATTTTGCGATTGCAGAATCGAGCACTTAGATGGCCCGGACTAGTCCCTGTTCCACAGCGTAAGATGTCCATCCCTCTGCCCCGCCCTATGCTCTTGCTGGTGTGCCAGTGCCATGGCACCAGGACACCCAGCAGGAGCACTGACAGCCCAACAGCGCTCAAAGCCTTCTTTTCCCATCGCCCAACTCTTGGTGGGGTCAGCTAGGGCTAGGATTGGATGGCAGGGGCCTATCTGTAGCTGCTCTGCCGTTTTGGTGGGGCTGCCCAGCCTGATACTCTCCGTCGATGGGACTTATTCTACCTCCAAGGTGGAATAAGTCCTATGTCCATCTTACCACTGCTGGACATACAGGGCCCTGACCAGAATAGGCCCTGTATGTCTGGGTGCCTTGGCTCGCCCTCGGTCTGCCCATGCTCTGCCCAGTCACCGCACCCTCCTGCCCCTGTCCGGAGATCGCCGCAGAAAGGCAATGTACGTGCGGGGAGCCACAAGAGCAGAATACGGTCCATGTGAATAGCGGTGGTTGCACATCCAGTGTTGACGTACATCCATGTTATTCACAGTTCAGAATGACCCCCAATGTATATAAGAAAAGCATAACCTGCTACCATTAGAAATTAGAAAAATATGCAAAAATAAAAAAACCCAACAAAGCAAGAGATACTCTAGCCCCCATCATGGGAGAGAAGTAGAAGAGAACAAATGTATTAATGCCTAGAACTACCCCAGTCAAAAACAGGACAAGAGTCAAGAATACATACAAATCCCCAAGTACCCATACTAAACCACTGATTTGTCCCGAAGAAAATTTTTGAAATGGGAAACATCTGTGAAAAGGAACTTATTTCCAGCAAAGATAATCACACATTTACAGGGGAAATGGAGATAGAATATGGCTCCGATAACCAAGACTTTAGACTGCAACTGCAAGAAAGTCTTCCTACACATTTGCGTAGGCCTGGCAACATCAGGAAAATTGTTTATCGGCTGGCCACAAAAAGAAAGAGACTTTTAGAGAAGTATAATCTCAAAACAGCAGTCTTATCAGCCTCCAATCCAAAGTGACCAGCAAAGTCGCCCTCTCAGAGACAATGTCCTGAGAGGATTCAAGAAAAACAGTCAAATCAAAGCTGTCCAGAGAGGTGATGGAATCCAACCCCTCTCCTTCAGCCACTTCTACCAGAGTCCCCTTGGAAACATAAAATAACTAGCACATCAACATTACTAAACAACAGAATTTCTTTCAAATACTTTTTCAACAGCTCGAGGGGGGACAGAAGCTGCATCACAGGAAAATTCAGGAATCGCAAATTCCTTGCCCTTAATTGATTCTCCATTGCCTCTAGTTTGGTATGAATAACCAAAGTATCCTTAACTACAGCCCCCACTAGAGAATGCAATGAGGCTGAGAGCCCTCAAGTTTCATTACACGAGACTCTAAAGAAGAAATTAAAGAGTCCTGCTGTTTAAATTTGTCCCCAGACTCCTCGGAAAACTTGCACAATTGACCCATAGTCCCAGTCAATATCGAGTCCACTCTTGACAGCTTTCCCCAAACATCCTTCAAGAAAACCTTCCACATACCCATAAGAATTCAGAGCTTCTTCTGGTGCTTCTTTGTGCTCCGAAGGGGCTCCAAAGGGACAGAATGTGCCCCTTTGGTCACGCCTCTTCGATCACGCGCCCACGGTCATGTCCTGCAGGAAAATGAGCTTTTACCTTTGAGGCTGATCATAGTGGGGGGAGGAGCAGTCTTACAGCTGTTCTCTGCAGGGGTGCAATTGCTAGAGATGACAAAGCAGCAAATGCACACAGACTTTCTCCAAACAACTCTCCAGATATCTCTTCTAAAATGCCACTTCACATGCGGGTTAGGAGGAAATATGTAGAGACTGCAAGTACTCGTTGCAAAGTCCAGAAAGCACTATTTCTTGTAGACCCAAGTCCATCAAAAACAGGATGCAAGATGGAAAATGAGGACAACTCACAGTCACTGTATTAAGATTGAGTTTATTGTATCGTGTCCATCCTACATGGTCGCCTTTCGGCTTGTACCTTCATCAAGGGTGTAATAATTGATACAAGGAATCAGGATAAAGAAAAAACACATATGGCTGTATGTGGACTTCTCAAACAATAACAACAGGAACACTCCCAAGAGCATTCTTATAGCATATATTTCTGAACCATCTGCAATAAAACAGTGTGGTTTTGTAGTGCTACACGGTATCAATTATTACACCCCTGATGAAGACAGATGAAGATACAAGCCAAAACATGGCTGTGTAGGGTAGACATGATACAATAAACTCATTCTTCTATATAGTGACTGTGAGTTGTCCTCATTTTCCATCTTGCATCCTGTGTTTGGGAGATTGCAAGACTACTGACAGAGGTGAGTAGAAGGGAAAGAGCTAAGCCTGCCCTTGAAAGATTACATTGGCTCCCCACAAAAGAAAGATGTTATTCAAGTTGATGATAATTACTTTTAAGGCATTACAAATTTAGAAACCAGAGCATATGAAAGAATATGGTATATCCTGGGAGGGGGGGATTTGTATTCCATACAGGGGCACTGGTTGGTTGTTCTGGCAGTAGAGACTATGAAAAAGGCAGTATGGAGAGTGATGGCATTTAGGATAGTTGCATCCGATAACTGGACTAGATTGCCAGCATTCAGAGGGTGTGCTAGTCTGTTAGCTTTTAGGAAAGGTCTTAAAATATATTTATCTCCTTGAAGGAGGAGGGAGAGGAGGATAGTGTTCAAAGGGCAGGGATAGGAGGGATGTTATTGTATGCTTTATTTCTGTTGTATCTTCTGAGTGATGAAGTCGTTTCATTGGAGTCCGTGCAGCCTCAGAAGCTTTATGCTTTAATGTAAGGTGTGTCTTGCTCAGCAAATCTTCTTTCACACTAGCACTGTTCATGCCCATTACACTGCCAAAGCATGTGAGTACTTGATCTTACAGAAATGTGCCTGCGTCTTTGCGTCATGCATTTAGCATGTACTTTCCAGTTCATAACTTAAGGTATCTGGTTCCAGGAAAATATATGCTCATGACTGATGTTAAAAGTGCCCGTGTTCTTTCATCTATTTGTGTGAAAAATAAAACGAGTTACTTTTGCATAATATTGACAGTTTTAGCACATAGTTCCTTGTAGTGTATTCTAGTCTTTCAGAATCACAAGAGTCTTCAGCTTTAGCTCAGTAACATGCTCTTCAAACAGTTCTATGCTCTTGCTGCATCCAGGAAGCAAAAGACATGCCTCTCATATGTGACGTATTTTTCTTCAAATGTAGTAGCTCTCAGACAATCATCACTGCATCAAAACTATCTTTCTTTGCATCTGCAAGCTGGAATTATATTATGCATATTTATGGTTTCTTGGCCAGCCAGTTAGAAACAGGGTCAGCTTTGGTGTATTCTTCTTCTGTGCTTTTATTGCTCTTTGATATAAGAGGAACCTATTTTAAATTTTATTGCTGGCTCTTCTAAAATACCTCGCCGTTTCACTTCTGGTGCAAGTTTCAGCAGCTCCAGACTTTTGACTCACTGGCCTCAGTCAGTTTTCTTTGCTTTCTGTACCTCTCTCACTGACAGACATACATAGCTAACCAGCACCTTACCAAAGTTCCTCATCACCAGTTTTCTGTGGTTATTTGTTTACTTTTTACACCATGGATCATCATATCAGTCAAAATTGGATTCCAGATGCAGCATAACTCTTTTTTCATTAAGAAGATTCGAACAACAATTAATGACTCTCTAGACTTCTGAGGTTGCTTCTTTCTAGAGTATCCTGTAACCCCCTCTACTGGCCAGAAGGACCAGACTCAGCACACCCTATAGTTCTCTTGATCCTTAGTAATTTGTGATGGATCGTTGCCCCCTTTTCTATTCTTAGCTAGGTGTATATACCTTCTTGCTCATTTCAAGTTATTTCATGTTACAGTTTTCTGTTAGACAACTGTTCTCAACTTTGTTTCGTTTTTCTTTGAGAGAGATTGCCTTAGCACCATGTGCGGAGAATAATTGCGGGGCCTCATTTGCATAAATATTTGCATATTCACTGGGCTTCATTTGTATAAATCTAATTTAATTGTATTTTAAAATGTATATGCCGCTCATCTAAAATTTTAAGCAACTTTCAAAGGAGTTCTTCACAAGCCTCGTTTTTGTCCTAACAATGACTTAGGGGCATGTTTACTAAACATTAATGTGTGTTAAGTGCCACTGTACCCATAGACATAAATAGGTGTTGCTGCACTTAGCACGCATTTGAATTTGTGAAAAACACATAAACCTTTAGTAAACATGCCTCTTAATGACTGAAAACCATTTGCATATACAATGAGGATAAAAAAGGCTACCATATTTCTGCATTACTATCGTCCAATGCCATCTGACAGGTGCATTATTACAAAACCATGCTCATTTAAAACCCATAGCAAACCTGCCATATCATAACAGCACTAGTGGGACTCACACAGCACCTAACCCTATTTATCAAAAGGTAGCACTACAAATATTAAACCAATACGTCTCTTACTGGGAAAAGAGAACAAGTGGATCTACTACACAGAAACTAGACGAACAGAACAGCACAGCTCTGTCATACACGCAAAACTGACAGACTGTCACCCAATACAGAACAAGGGATCACAATTTAGAAATATGACGATAATCATTGAATTGGGAACCCCAAGAGCCAGCCTTTGAATTTTTCCACAACACTGGAAAAATTAAACTTTGAAATTAATTTCCTCTTATACTGAACATAGCGCAAAGACATCAGCACACATTTCTCAGAGCTGACATGTTGCTGTTAAGTGCCGTCGAGTCGGAGTCGACTCATGGCGACCCTCTGGATAGCTATCCTAAATTGTGTTTGGTCTTCAGTCAGGCGACTCATTGTTGACAGACTGGTACCCATAGCTGCTGTTATTGTATCGATCCATCTCATTGCTGGCCTTCCTCTTTTGCGTTGACCTTCTATCTTGCCAAGCATGATGTCTTTCTCTAATGATCTCTCTCTTCGCATGATGTGTCCAAAGTATGAAAGTCGAAGTCTTGTCATCTGAGCTTCTAAAGAAAGCTTAGGTTTGATCTCCTCTAGTACTGATTGGTTTGTTCTTCGGGCAGTCCATGGTATACATAGTATTCGCCGCCAGCACCATAATTCAAAGGCATCAATTTTCTTTCTGTCTGTCTTTTTCACTGTCCAGCTTTCACATCCATATGATGTTATTGAAAATACCATGGCTTGAACAAGTCAAATCTTTGTATGGAGAGAGACATCTCTGCTCTTGAGAATCTTATCTAGGTCTTTCATAGCCATTCTGCCAAGAGCAATGCGTCGTTTGATTTCTTGACTGCTTGTTGCTTCTTTATTGATAGTTGATCCAAGTAGGTTAAAGTTGTTCACAGTTTCAATTTCTTCTCCTTCAACGATGAACCTGTTGATTATGCCAGTTGTCATGATCTTTGTCTTCTTTACATTAAGGTGCAGGCTCATTTTGAGACTATGTTCTCTGATTGTGAGAAGCAAATGTTTCAGATCATCTTCACTTTCAGCCAGTAATGTAGTATCATCGGCATAGCGAAGGTTGTTGATGAGTCTTCCACCAATCTTCACACCTCTGTTGTCTTCATACAATCCTGCTTCTCTGATGATTTGTTCTGCATATAAATTAAACAGGTAGGGGGAAAGTATGCAGTCTTGTCTTACCCCTTTGCTTATTTTAAACCATTCTGTTTCTCCTTGTTCCATTCGAATTGTTGCTTCTTGATCAATGTACAGATTGCACAAGAGAATGATCAGGTGTTCTGGTATACCCATGCTTCTTAATGTGGCCCAGAGTTTCTCATGGTTTACACAGTCAAAAGCCTTGCTATAGTCGATAAAGCACAAATAGATATCCTTTTGGTATTCTTTAGTCTTTTCAAGGATCCATCTCACATCTGCAATGATGTCTCTCGTTCCTCGCCCTTTCCTGAACCCTGCTTGCACTTCAGGTAGTTCTTGTTCCAGGTATGGTTGTAGTCTCTTTTGAATAATCTTCAGTAGAATCTTGCTGGCATGTGGGATCAGAGCGATTGTTCGATAATTTTCACAGTCAGTTGGATCACCTTTCTTTAGTATTGGTATAAACACAGATCTTTTCCAGTCAGTTGGCCATGATGTTGTCTTCCATATTTCTTGGCAGAGCCTTGTAAGTATGGTAACAGCTGCATCAGATTGCTGCAATACTTCTATAGGAATGCCATCAATGCCTGGTGCTTTGTTCTTTGATAAGGCTTTCAATGCTGCTTCAACTTCTTCTTTCATCACCAATGGTTCCCAATCATAAGGTACAGGTTGAAACGGCTGTTGGTCCACTTGATCTTTATCATATAAAAACTCTGTATATTCCTTCCACCTTTTCTTGATCTTCTCAGCATCATTCAACATAGAACCTTGAGCATCTTGTAACATTCCAATTCGAGGCTGGAACTTTTTCTTTAACTCTCGTAGCTTTAGGAAAGCCGATCTTGTTCTTCCTCTAATAGTTTCTGCTTCTATTTCCTTGCATGCATCATTGTAGTACTTTTCCTTGTCCTGTCTTGCTGCATGTTGGAAATCTCTGTTGAGTTCTGCGATTGTCTTTCTTTCTCCTCTGGCTTTAGCTTCTCTGCGTTTCTGGGCAATTTTCAGAGTTTCTTCTGTCATCCATTTTGGCCGTTTTTGCTTTTTCACCTTTTGTAGAGACTTCTCGCTTTCTTCCAACACAACCTTCTTGATGTCATTCCATAACTCTTCCGGAGGTCTGTCATTTGTATCTAAAGCAGCAAATCGATTTTGCAGGCAGTCTTTAAATTCCAGTGGTATATTCTCAAGGTCATATTTTGCTGCATTCATGAGTGGTTTGCTCTTTTTCAACTTTAGCTTGAGTTTGCATACTAGTAGTTGATGATCTGTACCACAGTCAGCTCCAGGTTTTGTCTTTGTTGATGTTATAGAGCTTTTCCATCATTGACTTCCACAGATGTAGTCAATTTGATTTTTATACAATCCATTGGGTGAAATCCATGTGTACAGTCGCCGCTTGTGTTGCTGGAAGAAGGTGTTTGAGATGAATAGATCATTGGTCTTGCAGAATTCTATCAGTCTTTCTCCAGCTTCATTTCTATTGCCAAGTCCATATTTTCCAACTACTTTGCCTTCTTCGTTGTTGCCAACTTTTGCATTCCAGTCACCCATGACTATCAGGATATCCTGTTTGCATGTTCTGTCAATTTCAGCTTGTACTTGTTCATAGAACTCTTCAATTTCATTCTCTTCTGCAGCTGTTGTTGGGGCATATACTTGAATTATAGTTGTGTTGATAGGCAATCCTCGTAGACAAATAGAGATTAAGCGTTCGCTGACTGCATTGTATTTCATTACAGTTCTTGCAAGTTTCTTCTTTATTATAAATGCAACACCATTTCTTCTTTGTCTTTCATTTCCAGCATAGTAGACCATGTGATCATTTGATGCAAAGTGCCCGATACCAGTCCATTTCAGTTCGCTGACACCCAACAGGTCAAATTGTACACGTTCCATTTCATTCTTGACCACCTCCAACTTCCCTTGGTTCATGCTTCGTACGTTCCATGTTCCAATGTGTAAGACATCTTTACAGCTTCTGACTCTCATTTCATGCACAGCTACATCAGCAGTCAGACTTCCCGAGGGCTTTGATCCAACCACATCATAATTGCTGGCTTTACTCTGAAAAGTCTTCAGCTCTTCCCCAGTAGCTAGTTGAGTGCCTTCCGACCTGGGGGTCTCATCTTCCAGCACCATAGCACAATTTGTTTTGTAACTATCCATTGGGTTTTCATGCCAAGATACAGAAGTAGATTGTTGCCGGGCCTTTCTTCCACGCAGTTTAAGTTTGGTGTTGTTGCCGTTGTCACAAAAATGTGATCCTCCACCGTCAACACTATCCCATTCTGCTGCTGCCCAGATGGGTGGTTTGTCTTGGTCTGGCACCTCAGCTGAGACCTGTCCATCTTGGGAGATCCTACCAGTAGTTAAACTACCGATAGTTTAGCTCTCAGCATCACTGATGCACGCAAGCCCTCACAGCACGACAAGCTGCAAACCAAGTGAGAGAGCTGACATATTCCAGTTAATACATTCAAAATAAAACACCTTTTTTTCTATCTTTTGTTGTTTGGGCATTTTATTTTTCAGTCACAATTGCCTCACATGCTCTCTTCTGTTCTAGTTGTTGATATGGGAGGACAGACTAGATAGGCCATGTGGTCTTTTTCTGTCGTCATTTTTCTATGTTTATATGTTTCTGCTAACTCTCCATTGTCTGCTATTTGTCCTTCTCTCTTCTATTTTTCTTTTTCATTTTCTGTCTACCTCCACCTGACTTACTGATCTTTTGCTTTTTGTTCTTTTCTCCATTTCTTTGTTTACTCATTCATCCATTCAATTTCAACTCAATACCATTTTGACTTTTCACCTAGCAGCTTTCCATCTAGTCTTCTAACCTCCAGCCTAGCTCCCCCTTTTCTCATCTCACTTCTTTGCTAGCCTCTTACTCCCTTCTGTCTTTCATCCACTCGCCATTACCACATTTCAACCCTCCTCCTGTCACTCATCTCCTTGCCAGTTTCCCATGGCCTCTCTCACGCAGTTCCATCATGCTCACTATTTCTCCCTCCTCTCTCTCACTATCCCAATTCAGCATCTCCCAATCCCCTCACCCTTCTGCTTTACCCCCAAAGTCCAGCATCTCATGCTTTCTCTTCCACCTCCCCAGCCCTTTTCCATACCATAGACTACTCCCCTTAGACTATATCACCTTCCCCTTCCTCCATCCTCTCCCCCTGCAGTGGTCTGGCATCTCTCCCATCTCCCTTCCCAGCCCAGCATCTTCTCTCTCTCCCCCTATTCCTCTCCATTCCAGGCTAATATATTCCTTCTCCTTCATAACTTAAAATCCACCTCTCTCTCTCTCTCTTTATATCTATATACTGCATATATACACCCACCCACACCCACATCCAGCATATCCCATCTCTCTTTTTCTCCGTCTTTTAATCCTTCCCCCTGGGAAAAAATATCATGCAACACCCTCCCTGGCATCTTCTTTCTTTTTCAGAGTCAGCGGCAGAAAGATCTCATAGCACCATCCCCAGATTTATCTTTCTTTCTCTGAGTCAGCACACAGCAGCCAGTGCTGCCTGTAGCATTCACTTCCGGTAAATGGCCCTGTGCACTGGAAGTGAATGTTACAGGCAGCACTGGCTGCTGTTGCTGACTCAAAGAAAGAAAGATGAAGCTGCACGATGCCCGAGCTGCATGCACAGTGAGTTGCGCCAGCTCCTGGGCCCATCATCTGAGCCCCCACTGACTCTTCCAATAACTAGCCAGTCTTAGATTCTGTCTTCTTTTCTCCCACCCAATTTTAAAGTCTCCATCTAAGTCCCAGTCCCTGGTCTTCCCCATCTCCCTGTCCCCAGTACTACCTCCTACATCCCTTCCGCCACCTAGTTACTTCCTTCTCCGATATTCATTAACTCTGCCTTTCCTCCTTCTTACCCCAACATTCACGCTTATGCCCCTCTCTTTCAATTCTTCCCTCTGTATGACCTTTTTCTTCGCTGCCACACAAAATATCTGTTCCCTTTTCCATCCTCACTCCATCACCACAAGGGGGCGTGCGCACACCTGACCAGCTTAAGAGGGAACCGATGAGGTCCAAAGCCCAGCTCTCCAACTCACCTCTGCACAGCTGCAGGAGTAAAGTGTTGCCAGAGCATTTTCCTTGGTTCTCCCACGGCTGTGCTGTTGCAGCCACTGGCGTGGCTCTCTACATAGAGGTTAAACAGGGGTACTTCCTGTCTCTTGCAGCTACAACTTAGCACAGCCGTGGGAGAAAAAGGAAAATGCTTCTTCGCCTCTTTACTCCCACGGCTGTGCAGAGGTGAGTCGGGGAGCCCTTCGAGGTGTGAAGCCTGTGCGAGCGACATTCCCGTACATGCCTCGGGCTGGTCCTGCAAAACACTAGTTAAACGGTTGCACCAAGAAAGAATAAAAGTAGCATATTCTCAGGCTATATCATTTTACAAATTTTTGCAATGCAGTATATATGAAATAAAAATTGTAGCAGTTTAGTTATGTAACCCTGGAACTCTAATATAAAACATAACATAGACTGCACACAGGACCAGGATGGCGTTAAATGTAAATATATAGGTTAGTTTGCACATACTATGGCTGTGCCTCCCTGTATGAGCCTGATCTCATCTGCTTTTAGAAGCTAAGCAGCATTGGGCTTGGCTAGTACTTGGATGGGAACCACCTTGGAACACCAGGGGCTGTAGACATATGTGCAGAAGAAAAGTCTGGCAATCTACTTCTGGTTGCACTTTCTCAAGAAACCTTAGGGGATGGGTTGCCAGGAATCAGCATCAACTTGATAGCACACAACACATTCTGCAAAAAAAGCAAAGGAGATGCAAGATGCTCATACACCAAAGAAAAAGCAATAACTAGACAACACCAATATATCATTTATTATGACTAATTTTGCATTTTGGTGTTATAAACTTCACTGTGGTTCTTGCTTTTTCTTTTTGAGCATATATTCTGCATCCACAGAAACCACTCCCCCCAACAACAGGTGCAGAACAGAAGTAGGACATTTCCCCACAGAGCTCAACATACAAAAAAATTGGATCCTAATGTCATCTTAGTAACAGCAACATAAACCTTCTGCACTACTGGGGCATATTATGGAATAACACAAAACCCTACAAAGTCACTTAGGACCTATAGAGCAAATCTACTACAGCATAACAGCATCAAGTTCTGTAATTCACACAAGGAGCCTACCCAGAGAAGAGCAGCACTGTCAGTACTGCAGTGGGGACAAGAATATCCATACACCTATTAGGAAAACAATAATCTGGATTACTATATATGCCTACATAAAAGCTCCATGCTAAAGGAAGGCCTGACCCTGCTCACACATTCAGAACATAGATTTTCACCGAGTACAGAATAAGTGATCACAAACTAAAAAACAAGCAATATGTAGACAAATTAAACTGAAACTCCAAGAAGCCACACTCTGCACATAATGCAACACCAGAGAAATAAAGATGCAGCTCTCCTCTACTGTGCAAAATATAAAGTAGAAGATGTATATTTGAAAACTGACATATTCCAGTCACTAAATTGAAAATTAAATTCTTTTTTCTACGTTCATTGTCTGGCCATTTTATTTTTTAATCATGTTGGTTTTCTGCTTTCCTCCATCTCTTCTCTTCACTCTCTTTCCAGGGTCTTAAGTCCATCTGCCACTTCTTTTCCTTGCTCTTTTCTTCACTTCCTCTTCTACATCCATTTATGGCATTGATCTTTACCTCTCAGCTTCTTATCATCCAGTCCTCAATCTCCCTCTTTTTACTGCAGAAATGGAAATGGGAGGACTGCATTGCATCTACTACTTTCCAGCCCTCAGCAGTCCTCCTATTTCCATCTTTCTCTGCTTCCCCAGTCTCTTATTCCCATCCCTCATGAATCTTCCACTTTCTCTCCCCTCTCTCTCTCCCCATACATCTTCCCTTCTGTTTCTCCTCAATGTCCAGAATCCCCCCTTTTCTCTCTCTTTTAAGTCTCCATGTCCAATATCCCTCTCACCCCCCTGTGCCAAGCATACCCCCCCTCTCTCCCTATACCCTCCAAGGGTCTAGCACCTTCCCCCTCTTTCTATCTCTTCTCCTGTGTTTACTATCTTCCCTCCATCTCCCAATGCTCCCCACCATATCCAGCATTGCCTTGTGTCTCCCTATGTCCCCCACGTCCAGAATGTCTCCTCTGCCTTCCTATTTCTGCTTCCTGTGTCCAGCATCTACCCCCATGTCCAGTATCTCTGCATCTTTTCCTTATGCTCCCCTGTGTCTAACATCTCCCCTTCATCTTCCTCTCTATGTTCAGCATCTCTCCTCCATATGCCTATGCTACCCTGTGCCCCCTATATCTTCCCCCACCATATCCAGCATCTTCCCGCTGTCTCCCTATGCCCCCCATGTCCAGCATCTCCCTTCCATCTCCTTATGCCCTCCTCATGTCCAACATAGTCCCTCCATCTCTTAGCCCCCCTCCATGTTCAGCATCTCTCCTCCATCTCCCTGTGACACTCCTGTCCCTGTGTTTCCCCCCAATGTCCAACATTTCCCTTCTGTCTCCTCATGTCTCCCCCTCCCCATCAAGCATCTCCTGTATCTTCCCTCCCCCTGCCATGTGGTCCTACACGGCACGGTTCTTCCACCTCCTGCCGCTGGCCAGCATTTTCTCTCTGAAACCACCCCTTGCCACATCTCCCTAAGTCAGTGGCTCCAGTGGCAATAAACAAAATGATCAACACAGGGCTTTAGAGACTTTGCATGGTTTGAAGACTCTGCTGATCTTGCTCCCTCTGACATAATACTTTATGTGTCAGTGGAGGCAGGACTGGCAGGGTCTTCAAGTGGAGGCACTGAGGTCATGGCCGGGAGATGCAGTGACTGCAGCTGAGGGCGGGGTGGGCAGAGGAAGTGGGTGTCCAAATAGGAGGCGCTGATCCTGCCTCTTTTGCAGCACGCGGGTGGGGAATGAAAAGGGGTGGCTGCTGCAGGGGAGTTTTGGTGGCATTTGTTTCTGCCCCCCTCTCCCAAATTTGCCACCTGAGGCAGCTGTCTCACTCTGCTTAATGGTTTGAGCTACCCCTGCTTAGCATAGTCATCCAGGCCAAATGTGATCCTGACATCATCTGAGAAGTTCTTCATCCACTACTCAAAGTTGTTCTGCTAAGTGACAATCACAGGAGCTGTGAAGTTTCAATGGGATTAAAGCTAAATCTATTATTCAAGGAATTAGCAAGAGTACACAGTGAAATTTTGCCAGACACAACAAGAATAGTGACAAGAAATCTCCCTGAAATATTCCTTGCTTGATCTTGTTGTTAGGAATGACATATTGTCCAGCTTCATAATTCAGATGGAGTGTAGTCTGCCAAATTCTTATGGCAAACTCGATGCACGCAATCAAGTCAGGGTTCACTCTGTACATTTCAAGGCAATTTATTATCCAAGAGTGTGGGATGCTAACAAATGCTTTTTTAAAAATAGTCAATCCATGCTATACTCCATTTTTTAAAAACTGGCTATGATGGCTTTATTCAGTGTCAGCTGGTCTTTGATTCCATATGATCTTCTTTGTTGCCCTTCTGTTCTGTCGCCTGTCTATTCTCTTTTCTTAATTTTCTGTTTATGAATTTGAAACACTTGTTCAAGATGTCTTAAAAACAGAAGATACATTGCCAGCTCATAGGATCCAATTTTCAATAGGACATCCGGGCCATAAACTGAAACATCTAAATAAGATATTTCAATTTATGCTGAGTGGTTCTGAGCATTTGCGTAGCGCCGCTGAATATAGGCACCAGTGTGTGCCTAGTTTTAACGTCTGGGTGTTGAAAATAGGTGCCTATGGGGGTCATTCTAGAAGCCCTATTAGTGATTTGGATGTCTGAAAGTGGACATTTAGATATACCAGCAGGCCAGCCTGAGGATGTCTGCTGCCCTAGGCAGGCCCGATGTGCCACCCCCTTCCCCATTCTGCCTGGCCCACTGTGCTGCTGCCCCAACCCCGGTATCGTCTCTCACCTGGGGGAGATGGGCAGCATGGAGATCAGCGCTGTGGTAGGGCTTAAAGCACATGTGCTCATTCATAGTCTGCCACTTCTGCCCCCTCTGACACAACTTCCTGTCAGATGGAAGCAGGAGTGGCAGGCTATGACTGTGCACATGCACTTTAAGGACTGCCACAGCACTGTAGTGGCAACTGAACTGCCACTTTGAAGAAGAGAGGATTGCTGTGCCACCCATGAGGGTCTTGTGCCCTAGGCGACTGCCTAATCTACTTAGTGAACAGGCCGGCCCTACATCCCAATCACATCCATGTCTCACAAGCCATTTTAGAACACCCTGAATTTACATGTATCTGGCACAAACATATCTACATTGCACAGAGGTGTGGCAGAAACGTGTCCAGGGTGTTCCGAAAAAGATACACATTTGAGAATGGCGACACATGTCTGAACCTGCCAGTGGACACATCTATGTCTATATCTGCTCCTAGGAATGAATAGACATCTTAAAAATGCTCGTTTCAGCAAACTAACAACTGTACAGAGATGAGGAGAATGCCATCTCACTCCCCCAATACTTTTCGCTCCTTCGAAACAGCATGACAATAAATTGAGGAGCCTTTTTCCTAGCTGCTATACCGCTGCATGTCTCCATTTGCAAAATGGCTGACTGGGACGTGTATGTGCTGAGAGATACATGTGCCCTTTCCAGAATACCATCATGGGCATGTCTATGTTGCTGGGCCTGTGGCTGTCCATCTCAAGCACGGGCACATTTCTAAAATTGCCTTGAAACTTACACATATCTGGGGAATAGTTCTGCATGTCCTCGTGCCTCTTCTAGCCGATGGAGACGTTTATCTGTTGGTGTGGAGACGGGCCATTTTTAGAAGACATACAAGGGTTGCTCAGAAAGTAATGCCCCACATGTTTTTTCTCAGTCCCGAATGAAGATAGAGGTGTGAAATTGAAAGGGTAGTAACTTGGAACTTCAAAGGACACATGTGTGTAATTTTACAGTTGTCTGACAAATAGTGAGGCGATAGCGATCCTTCAAATGGCATCTGTGAGTGACACACGGTACAAACAACGAACTGTAATTGAATTCTTGGCAGAGGAGAAAGAAAGTGTGAGAAACATTCACAAACGGTTGTGTGCTGTGTATGGAATGGACTGCCTTTTAGTCTCTGGTTCATAGTGGTGAGCCCAGGTTTTGTCACCTGTGACGATCCGGGACAAAAAGGCCTCCCCCTCAGCTTCAAAACGCTCCAACAAATCAGAGCAGATGTCTTTCCTTTGGCGTTTGTGTTCGGTTGTGAGACTTCATGGAACCCATCTTGCACACATCTTTGAATATCCCAAAGAGTCAATAATTGCCATTGCACTACCTCTACTGACGGAAAGCTGTACGGAGAATTCCCGACTTGTGATGCACCGATCCGCACGAATAATGTCATCAGTGCTGCAACTTGTCTGGACAGGTGGCTGAGGCAGGACGCCCAGACCGCGGCCGATCTTCCAGTTCTGTTTTACCACTTCCTGAAGTCTTTACTCTCTTCACCCATCGTCCAACAGTGCTCCTATCTACCGCCGAACTTCCATACACAGCACACAACCGTTTGTGAATGTTTCTCACACTTTCTTTCTCCTCCACCAAGAATTCAATTACAGCTCGTTGTTTGTACCGTGTGTCACTCACAGACGCAATTTGATGGATCACTACCGCCTCACTATTTGTCAGATGACTGTAAAATTACACACGTTGTGATAAGGAAGCTTATCATAGCTCAGGAAGGAGCTATAGTAAAGTTTATTTTAATCACCGATCACGCCCCATTGAAGTGGTTGCATCAGATGCATAATCACAACTCACGGCTGACGCGGTGGTTTATGGCCCTCCAGGCATTTGAATTTCAATTAGAGCACAGAGCCGGAAAACTCCATAAAAATGCAGATGCCTTGAGTCGTATCACGGACTGTGCGGATGGAATACAGCCAGCCCGTGATATTTTAAGGGGGGGGGGGGGATCTGTGACACAGTAGCTCCTCAGGAACAGATGGATACAAGTGAGCAGCCGGTGGTAGAAGCCGGTACTGCAGGAGAAAGCAGGGATTTCTCTGCAGAAAGAAAAAAACACAGTTTCAATCAGGCAAAACAACTCACCTTGAGGGAGGAGAGTAGGAAGGCTTGTGATTGGGCACGCCCCAAGGGGAGGCGGGCAGTGCAGGCTAGAAGCACCTGGTTAAATACACAGGAACCAGGAAGTGAAAGGGAGATCCAAGGAGGGATCCAAGGAGAGATCCACGGGCAGATCCAAAGGCAGATCCAAGGAGAGATCCAGAGAGAGAAGACAAGTGAGCAACGGAGGTTTCCTTGCTGTGATAATTTCCCTAACAGCCTGTTTAATTGATAGAGGCAATTAAACAGAGAGAGGAATTTCTGCTGATATAGGAAGTAATAGAACAGTGACACTTAACTTTGACCGACACAAGAAAGCTTGTGGAGGGAAACTGAATTAGAGCACTACTAGTGATTGATAGAACCTGAGCTTTATTAGTAAAGGACTTTTCTGTTATCAGCCTGTATGTATACTGGGAGACATTCAAAAAGCCAGCATACATCACTGGACTGGGGAAAACCAGAGGAGTGGTGCTGCAGAGCTAGGAATCTCCAGACGCTACCTGTGAGGGAGACGGCTGCACTTGGAAGGGACCCTAGGACCCATGCCAGAAGGTATGTGAAGAGAGATCTAGTGTCCAGGGATCTGGATTGGAAGGCTGGACATAAGAACTGGACTACATACTGGCCAGGCTATTTAGAGAGGAACTCTAACAGCAATGGAAGCTCAGGTATGAACACTGATCTATGCCCTAGCTATACCCTTGAAAGACAGCAGAGAAACAAGTATTCACCTGAGAGTGCTCCATTGAGAAATTCCTCTGTACCAATCCATGATATTGAACCCATGATTGTTGAAGAAGGGGGAGGGGTTGCAGATGCAGGCTGTGAATACATGGATTGCTCTTTGTCTAAACTCCTTTGGTAATTTACTGTTACAAAGTACAACAACCATCACAAAGAAATACAAACTTGTTCTTTAATCTACTCAGAAAAGCTCCTGAGTAGGATGTTGAGCCACGCAGTAGAAAGCAAGCCAGCTAAGGGGTTTCAGCTGGGTAACTGCTAGCAATTGAGCCTTACCTAATTGCTTGTGAGCTCTGAGGAAATCACTTCTGAGTCTATGTGTGAAGATATAAGAAGTTAACCTGAAAAGAACAGTTTTTCCCTACTTTGTGGGTTTTGTTTGTTGATTAAAGCACTGCTAAGAAAATATTAGCTAGAGCCTACAGAAAAGACCAGTTTGTTACCAACCAGGTCTTTATTCTTTTCATTTGATTGCCTGACAAGTTCAACTGTTGTTTTCCTGATTTTGTTTTTCTAAGTTTAACACTGAAAGCAAGTATCCTGTTTTATGTGCTACCAAGCATATCTGTGTTGGGAGAAATAACCCCATAAATAAATATCTTATTGGCTTTACACTCAAGCACAACTAATTATTGTGAGCGGCTGTGTCTGGTGTGAATGGACTGCATTTCCCACAATCCCTTGCAAACCATATTGATATATGCCTTTGCCAAGACTGTGAACATTCTCACCCAGGCAACCGTCTGAAAACGTGTCCTTTGAAGTTCCAAGTTACTACCCTTTCAATTTCACACCCCTATCTTCATTCTGGACTGAGAAAAAACATGTGGGGCATTACTTTCTGAGCAACCCTCGTACATGCCCACCTTTACTGCTGCTCCTTTCACTGAATATCAAAAACTGTGACCCAGATTTCCTCTAAATGGCCTTTCTAAAATATGCCTTCACGTTTAGATGATGCATTTGGCTAGGTGCTCTAGATTATGCCTGGTTTTATACAGGACTGGTGCATGCAGATGAGGCGCTCTAGACAAACCTCATCCCTTTGCCCCCCTCCCCCTCTCTGGCCCCCATTGCCACTGCAGCTGCCCCTCTCCAGGACCTGCAGCAGTGGCAATGGCTTCAAACAACTGCATGGTGCTTGCCTTAAAACTTTGATACAGCAGAGCAGTTTGCTTCCACCTCCAACTTCCTTTTGTATGGGGGCAGAAACCGCTTCCACCCCCATGCAAACAGGAATACTACATCATGTGTCAGACGGGGCAAAGGTCAAACAGCCCCATGGAAATGAAGTTTTAAGGAAAGCACTGTGGGGCTGCTTAAGGCCATTTCCACTGCTGAAGATCTTGGAGAGGGGCAATAGCGGTGGAATAAGTGCCAGGCTCTGAGTCAATTGCGGGCTGAATGCTCCCCTGTACCATTGCGGCACCGCGGGAGGACTACCTCCGCTCTACCCCAGCTTTGCGGACCTCCAGCAAGGGTCAGACAGTGGGGAAACGGGGCTATGCTGCATATGGGCCATCGGTTGCCCTGGGTGGACATGCTGGTGCCATGGCGACGCGATGCCACTGCACCGGCACACCAGCCGGAGTATTGGGGGGCCTGGCCAGGCACATTGTGGGATGTCTTCCCCAGCTGAACTGTGTGCAGGCTAGGCTGTCTAAGTGCCCTGATTCAGCAATCACAGCAACATATAGCTCCTGCGGTTGCGGAATTGGGCACAAAGTGGCTATGTCCATTAGCTAGCCGTCCAGATGGCCCAACCACGTACATCTCAGAATTGACCTCCACATGTTTTGGTGGCCCTGGCCCCAGAAAACCCCAAACCACCCTCCGTACCAAATGCATAACTATATGTGTAGAGTGGCATATTTAAATCCTGATCTATTTATAAGGCTGATGAAAATCACAAACTGCAGGCGCCTAGACGTTCAGCACAGCACCCAATGTCTTGGTGCCTTTTATATATTGACCATAGAAATTTTAAATGTAACCTGAAATACATTGTGTCATAATTTTGTCTGTGCCTAATCTTTTCCAGAAGGCTCTTGACAAAGTCCCTCATGAAAGACCCTTCAGGAAATTAAAAAGAAATAGCACCAAAAATAATAATATACCAATACCCAGTCTATTTACAAAAACCAACAAATCCACATCCGGGAGAGCCTTCTCACTAGCTGCCCTAGCCATCTGGAATGCCCTCCCAGATAAACTAAAATCAACAACAGACTTAAAGGAATTCAGGAAACTACTAAAAACCACTCTATTCATTGAACAATTCGATGAAGACCACCAATCATCCCAAACTCCTCAAGAGGAGCACAATCATGGGACACTCCTGCGCTCTGGAAATCACTCCCCGACAGCCTAAGATCAAGATCAACAAAAACTCATAGATATCGAGAAGAGCTAAAAGCTACGCTCTTCACAGAAAACCACAAGGACTTCACATGAACTATTCAACACCATCTCTTCGCAGAACACCACAAAGACATCACATGAACTATTCAACACCATCTCTTCGCAGAACACCACAAGGACTTCACATGAACTATTGAACACCATCTCTTCGCAGAACACCACAAGGACATCACATGAACTAATTAACTAAATTAACTACATAACTCCTGTACATAGCTCCCACTGTATACAGCCTACAGCTGTTGATACCACGCCGCAAGAAATTGTAAAAAAATGTAAATAGCTCCTGTGCATAGCTCATACTGTATATAGCATACAGTTGTAGATATCCTGTACATAGCTCATACTGTATATAGCCTACAGCTGTAGATATCCTGCAGCAAGAAAATGTAGAAATGTATATTGTTCCTGTACAGCGCTCACACACACACACACATCATTTGTATCACTGCATGCCCACACCCACACACCCCGTCACCTGATTTATTTGCTGTGTAATCCGCTTTGATTTTAGGATAAAGCAGTATATAAATCTGTTTAAATAAATAAATGAGATAGGAGGCAATGTCCTGTTGTGGATTGGGAACTAGTTAAAAGACAGAAAATAAAGAGCAGGACTAAATGTTCAGCTTTTCAAGTGGGAGAAGGTCACTACTCCAGTGCTTTAAATTGTATTTTTATTGTTTTGCGAATTCTGTTGCCTCTTCAATGCCAGATATGCCAAGTCATACGCATTTGGCCCTTCTCTCATGCTCACATGCCAAGGCTCCCTCCTCTCCTGCATTTTGTAATAAAGATGAACACACAAAAAGAAAATACAAGCAAGACACTAACTTTCCATTGATCTGCTTTAATATATTTATTTTTTGACTGCCCTTCCTCAGATGAAAACTGAACGATTCAGTTTGCCAGAGACCAGCCTCCATTGAGCTGGTATTCTGGGCCCAAACACAAGAAAGCAAACATGTAAGAGACTGGAGGAATACAGCCATGCTGGCTCAGCAGCCTGTAACCTTCCATCTACTTCTGCTCCACTCTCAGCCAATGGCAGCGCTTGTCACTGCGGAGCACTGCTGCACATTGGCTTAGGCAGCTCGATGTCATTGCCCCTCTCCCCCACTTAGCACCTTTGCTCATCCACACATCTCTATGTTGGTGAATTATTTCAAGCAAGGTGAAGCAAGCTATTCAAATTTATGTTCACATAAAACCCACTAAGAAGCAGACAGGGATATAATGTGAGAGCAGCAGTGGAGAGCGAGGGGGCTCATTCCTCTGAGGCAGAGCTGAATTCGGGCATTCCCTAGCAGAGCACTGCCATTTGCTTCCTTCCCCCAAGGAGATTTAAGTTTCATAATCGATCTTTTCCTACTTATGGCATTAGTGACTGTGGTGCCAGTTCCATGGGTGGAGATAAAGGGGAAGGCGCCTATAGTCTGGAGGAGAGGGAAGAGAGGAAGGGGAATGCTCATGTGGTCTGGTTAAGGAGAAAGAGTGAGAGGGGAATGCTTCTGAGAGCTTAGAGGAGGGAAGATCCGATGGGGTAAGTTCTCCTGGGGCTGGGAGGCAGAGAAAGTGGAATCTGGATGGTGCAGGCCTGGGCAGAGTTTAGGAAAGAGAGAGAAAGATGCTGGCAACCTGGTCTGGGAGGGAGAAGGGCGATATACCTCTTTGCATTTGAAATCTCTCCAGGAATCCAGGCCTGTATATCACCATGTTTGTCTTACATTGCTGCCTGGATGTCCCACCGCTGTCTAAAATTGAGCATGGCCAAAATAGAGCTCTTATCTTTTGCCCTAAGCTCACATCCCTCCTTCCTACTTTCTCTCTTTCTGTGGTTAGTTCTCCCATTGTCCCGGTGTCCTCAGCTTGCAACCTTGAGGTCATCTTTGACTCATTTATTTCCTTCTCTGCACACATCCAACAACTAAAACCTGTCCCTTTTTTCTATAACATCAGCAGAATTTGTCCCTTCCTTTCTGAACACATTACCAAGATCCTTATCCACTCTCTAGCCACTTTCTGTTTCTACTATTGCAATCTGCTCCTTCCCGGTCTCCCCTGAATCATCTCTCTCCCTTTCAATCCATTCAAAATTCAGCCACACAGCTAATCTTCCAACAGTCTCATTATACCCACACAACCCCTCTTCTTAAGTCACTTCACTGGCTTCCTATCTGTTTCCTCATCCAGTTCAAACGTCTCCTACTGATCTACAAGTGCATTCAGTTCTATGGCTTCTCCTTACTTCTCCTCTCTTATCCCTCTCTAGACCCCTCCCCTCAGGAACTGTACTCATCAGGCAAATTCCTCTTATCTGTGCCATTCTCTTCCACTGCCAACTCCAGACTTCGCTCATTCTATATCTGGAACAGACTACCTGAATTTGTATGTCAGGCTCCATCTCTAACCCTATTTAAATCCAGACTAAAAACCCACTTCTTCAAGGCTACTTTTGAATCCTGATATTCTTATTTTCCTATTTACCACATTTGTGTATTGTAACTATTTCCCCTTTGTTCTACCCTAGTCCCCTATTAGTTATAAGACGCGTGATCAAAAAGTATGGAGACTTGTAAAATAACACAAGAAGTATAACATTGACAGTTACTGCATTCCGTCTCCTTCCATGTAGTCCCCTTCCAATAAAACACTTCCTCCAGCATTCCTGCTACTGCTGGAAACAATTTTGAAATGTCTCTTTCGTTATGTTGTGAAGCTGCTGTGTCAAATTTTGTTTAATGGTCACCAAGTCATTGAATCTCCTTCCTTTCAGTGGTAATTTCAGTTTTGGAAACAAGAAAAAGTCACAGGTTGCGAGGTTAGGTAAGTATGGAGGCTGATGGACTTGCTCGATTTGGTGTTTGGCCAAGAACTGCTGGACAAAGATGTGTGAGCTCGGGCATTATCGTGATGAAGCAACCGTTCACCATTCCTGTGCAACTCTGGCCTCTTATGATGAACTGCATCTCTCAAATGAGTAAGAACTTGGACGTAGTACTCCTTATTGATGGTTTGGCCTTTTGGAGCATACTCATGATGAACAATACCCTGGTAATCAAGAAAACTGTGAGCATGATCTAGATATTGCTCCTCACCTGACAAGCTTTCTTGGGTCTGGGAGAGTTTGGAGTCTACCATTGTGAGGATTGAGCCTTAGTTTCTGGGTCATAACCACAAACCCATGATTCATCACCAGTAATAATCTTTTAGATAAAATCTGAGTCATTGTCAATGCATTCCAACAACTCCCTGGATGCAGTCGATCTTCTTTTGGTCAGCAGACTGGAGTTTCAGCACAAATTTTGCAGACACACTTCTCATCCCCAAATCGACAGTAAGAATGGGTTGTACCGATCTGAAACTGATGTCCATGTCAAGCTCCCTGATAGTCAATCGACGATTTGAGCACATTGCAGCATGCACTGCTTCAACTTTGTCTTCATTCCTGCTCGTGGGTGGCCTTCCAGAATGTTTGTCACTGTCAACACTTGGCCGCCCTCTTGGAAACGCTTGTACCAGTCATAAACTCGAGCACGACTCGTACATTCATCACCATACACTTGCTGTAACTTGTCATAAGTCTCTTTGCACAAATCTCCAAGTTTCTGGCAGAATTTAATGCAAATTCACTGTTAATTTTTTCACTCATTGTAAATCTGATGAACTGCTTTTACACGATACCAAACATCACATGATTAAAAAAAGTACAGGTGTGCTGCAACCACGTTACACGCTGCACATGCAGAGCATATAACTAGGCCACTGCATGCTTAATAACATCGTGGTACAATGTATTGTTATATAGCTACACAACAAGTCTTGATACTTTTTGAGCACACCTCATATGTGTCTGCTTTAGATAGATTGTGAGCTCCTTGAGCACAGACTGTATCTTAAATGTTAAGTAGTAGTAGCAGCAATAGTTATAGAGGGGAGAGGTTTTTACTAGGCTGGGGATGGATGCTGTTGGGCATGAAGAGAGAGAGAGGAATGCAGGGCAGAGGGTTGCAGGGAGAGAGAGAAGGGAATTTTTCATCCTTATTAGTTTAAATTGTTGAATATTTTTTGATGTCTTGAAATATTACTATTTTGAAATATCTTATGGGTGGGGGATGTCAAACATTTTATGAGTTTTCAATAATTAGTGGTAGTCACATTTATTAATAATTTAAAAATAGTTGAGGTCAATATTCAGAAGGGTATATGCGGTTTGCAGCACCTGCAGACCGCATCATGCCTGGTGATCCTGTTATTCAGTAGCACTATCCGCACGGTGCTACTGAATAGCCCCACAGATCATAGGAAGGACACCTGGTTCATTCCGGGGTGGTCCCTGACAGTCATCTGCTTAGTGGTAATATTCAGCAGCTAACTGGATAGCTAAACCGCATGAAGTTAAGACTGGTCAATGGCTGCCCTCACTTTATGTGGTTTTGCTATCCAGCTAGAGGCTGAATATTGCTGCTATCCGGACAGCAGTATCTCTGGCCGGCAAAACCAGATATTCAGCACTCGATGCCTGAATATTCAGTTTTAATTAAAGCAGTGGCAGCCAGGCACTTTAAAGGCATTGACTGCAGCTGCTGAATATTGACCCCTTTCTTTTTAGTAGTGTTGTACTATTTTATTGTTTGATAATAAATGAACTGTGCATAATGGCATATTTTAGATAAGATGTAGAGATCAGAATTGAGACATCCCGCATTTACAATTGTGATTCTAAGGCACACATTGAAAATTCTCTCTTTTACACTTCTAGTGCAGGAAACCAGAAGTTCCCAAACTATGACCTCTGGACATTTTTCCTGGCCCCTGCCACCCTCTAAGGTCCGGTACCTTTCTCTCTTTTCTCCCTCCCCCTTGCCTCCCTTCTGCTGCATCCTGCCCCAGCCATAAATAAGAAGTTGAGTCAGAGAGGGAAGGGTGAGAAGTGCTGAACCACAGGAGTGGTTCGGGCCTAGCAGAACACTGCAAAGAAAGACCACAGGGGAAGGGAGGGAGGAAGAGGTAAAGATAAAAATTCCCTGGTGCCCTGTAGGCCCCAGACCCACCCCTGACCACAATCTCCCACCCTGTGAAAATTCCTCCATGCTGCTGGCCCCTGGACCAATAATACTTACCTGGTATCCAGCAGTATCATTCTGTCACCAATGCTACCTTGTAAAATGGCAGTGTTGGACCACTAGAGGTATGCTGGGGTGCACTGCTAGGGGTCATTCTGATACAGTGATCCATAGTTATACACTTCTAGGGGTCAGGCACTGCCATTTTACAAGATGGCTGCAATGAGAGGACACCTCTGGATACCTCCCTAGATCATGTATTGTTGGTCTAGAGCAGAGGTTCTCAACCCAGTCCTCAGGACACATCTGGCCAGTTGAGTTTTCAGGATAACCACAATGAATATGCATGATGGAGATTTGCATGCACTGCTTCCATTGTATTTTAAATCTCTCTCATGCATATTCATTGTTGCTATCCTCAGTGGCATACCAAGGGCAGGACGATGGGCACGGCTTGCCCCAAGTGCCGGCCTGAAGCAGAGGCAGCATGGCAAGGGCCAGGGGTGTGCACATCATGGCACACAGCGCCGTGCAGGGGGAGGTACCAGCCACACAGGGGAGCATGCTGAAGGGGCAGAGGATGGCACTGGTTATCCTGAAAACCCAATTGGTTAGATGTGTCCCAAGAATTGGGTTGAGAACCCCTGGGTCTAGAGTGATCCAGTCCAGCAGTATGGAAGCTCTCTGCTTGAGGGCCTCTCTGTCCTGGGATGGAGGTGGCTACCTAGTTCACTTAGTCCATGAGTCCTCTAAGTGAACCTGCTCCTCCCACTTAAGATCTTTACTACAGCTGCAAGCTGGAATAAAGATTCAACACTAAATTGAAAGTAAAATATTCTGCCAAAATCCATTGTGGTTTTTCACATCGGGAGCAGTTCCCAATTCAGTGGGTTTGCAAGTAATTGCATGCCATCTGTGCCACCATTTAGCACAAAGATTTTACTGCAGATTTTTCTGTGCTAAAACCTTTACCGCATCAGGTAAGATTAGCATAGGAAATTAAACAATAAACCGCCTTGCTAAAGGATAGCACAGCTCACTACATTGGGCCTTCACTCTTTCTAACACCTCCTCTCCCCTGCCATTCCTTCTCATTTCCACTCCCTCCCTATGATTCTCAGTAGCTCTCTCTTGCTATTTTACCCCTGCGATCCTCAATGACTATTACTCCTGTCCTGTGATCCCATCACTCACTCTTCCCTAACCCCAGCCTCCCCCTCCCTACTTGCGATCCTCAATAAATCACTTTTCCCCTCACACCATCTCCTCAATGATCCTCATGGGTCACCCTCCATATATTCCCCTCCCCCCTGTATCCCCTCCCAAACCCTTCTCATGTGGTCTGAGATTGGAGGACAGCCGCAGTGCAATTTCCTCAGGACGCCCTCCTTCTCTGTTAGCCAAGGCCGAAGTGGCGCTCTTTGAATCATGTGGTAAAGCCACATCTCTCTAGCTCCATGCAGCAGAGGATGAAGACAAAGCCCAGACTGCTGCATCGGTGCTATCCCCAAACCGGCATAAGGATGGGTAAGAAATTCACAGCGGGGTGGAGGAGAACAATGCACTGCCTCACCAGGGCCATCATTGACAATGGTCTCCACCATGGCAAGGATCAAATTTTGTCAGAGACATTTTAACCAATAGGCATGCTAGGGGAGGAGGAGGGTGTAGGAAGGAAAAGAGCCGGAGACAGGGATAGAATGAGACCGAGGACGAGGAGAGGAGAGAATTGAGATAGAGGGAGAATTTGGAGCAGCAGAAAAGATCGGAGAGAGGAAAGGGTAAGGGAGAGAGTATGATATAAGAGATGGAGGAGAGCAGACCTGGACAGTAAAATGTACGAAAGGAGGAAAAGGAAGATAGGGATGAGGGAGGCAGAGATGGGAAAGATGAGGAAATAGGGAATTATCAGGGATGGAGATCTTGGACTGAGTCCAAAGCCAGGACTAGTAATCTTACCAGAGGAATCAGATTTCTTTCAGAGCGCTGCATGCCTTAAGGATGGGCTGAAAGTCTCAGGGGTGGGTGTTTGGAAGTTGCTTAGGGGAAAGGCTCGAGAGACCTTTTGCAGAAATTTAGGATACAAATAATCTTCCAGGACCTCTTCTGAGGAATCTTGTTCCAGTGGCGGGGTGGGAATGTCCTCTTATACTAGTGAGAATGTTGATGCTTCATGGGAGTAAGGGGCAGTCAGGATGGAACAGGCGTCCTTCTCAATTGGAGGTGGAGACCTCCATTCAAGCGGGGGAGGGATTCTGGGTGTGTCATTTGGGTGCTGTGGGAAGGAGGGGCTCCGATGCTGGGAGTTGCTTATAGTATGGCACAAACTTTCTGAGGAGAGACAGGAATGTGGAGTTGGGACTAGTGACCTCTGGGATCTGACAAGGAAGGGGGGGGGGGGAGCTTTTCAACTAAAGAGCAGGCATGGTTGGTTCCCGATGCCATGGGCTTTTCTGGAGAGGGTTCCCCCTGATCCTCTTGCTCCTTACGGGACTGCCATTTGGGGGCCTTACCTGATAAACTGTCAGTAGGTCCCTCAGATGCTGCTTATGGTGTTTAGACTTTACTTTCATTTTTCTTCCTGCCGGCCCCGCTGATGTAGCCTTGTGCAGAATCCGGGGGAAAGGAAGGTAGGGCCACCGACCTGAAGCAGCAGGCTCTGGACTGTGGAAACTGAAGCCAGCGCCGGTAGGAGGTCTGCCTCTAGTCACACAGCTGCCCGGCTCATCCCTGATCATGCCTTGTTTATGCCCGATGGGACAAGGGTGAGGGAGGAGATGGATTGTTGCAGGGTTGTGGCCATGCAATCCAATTAATGGCACAAGACTAACCACAGTGCTCCATGGTTTCCGGCATGAGACTAATCACGGTGTGCAGAGGTTCCCAATGTCTACGGTGATAGCAGAGGACTCTTTCTCAAGCTCTTTTTTTTTTTTTAATGCCAATCTCCTTCAACAGAAGCACCGCAGTAGGGCTCACACCACTGAACCGAAAGCTGACTGGATTTCTGGTTACTTTCCCCCCCCCCCCCCCCCCCCCCCCCCAGAGTGGTCTGCAGGGACGGTTGAGGGACAGATTAAATGATTTGTTATTTAAGGGGTTCTGCCATGGGCAATGTTCCCTCTAATTTTCTGTAGGCTGTGTGCGCATAAAATATCAGCTGTGCAGCTTTTGAAGGAAGGTTAAATTTTTGTGCGCCACATAACAACACTCGGAGTTATATACTTTAAAATTTGACTACACGTCAGATTACAGTATGTACACCACATTGATTGCACTAGAAAATATTGTAGAACTTGTGAAAACCAAAAATACACAACTTTTAAATTTTAAGACGTCTGTGTTGTTTTCTATCAGAATCAGAACCGTAATTTTTGTGCGCTCGCTCGGCGAGGTGTGTGCGCGCGCACACGCGCACAGCTTAGAGGGAACAGTGGCCACGGGGTAGATAGAGTCTAACCAAGAGGATCTGATTTATGGGCCTGATGGAGGACAGCGCCATAGTAACCCAAGCTAGGGTACGAGAACTGGGTAAAAGCAGTTCTGCTGCACAGGAAGGCACATGCATGCTCATGAAACTCCAAAAAGATCTCTCTGAGCTAGGGGAGAGCCCAGCACAAAGACACCAGCAGAGATAACACTTATGGAGTGTGCCTGCATCCCCCTGCTTGTCTCTTGAGAATGGGGAAGTTGTTTGCATTATTCTGAGGTGATGCAGAGCCCAGAAACCATTGTCCCTAAAGACATGACCTGTGTTGTATCTGGTTTCTGATTAAATTTCTTGATATGAGACCCAAAGATACCTTAAACTGAAATGACTTGTATTACTATTGGATGTGCATCATGTTATGCTGTGTCAGACCAAGAACCATCAAGTCCCAGTATCCTCTCAGACAGTGGCCAACCTGGATCACTAGGAAGTATTCAACAGATCCCAAATAGACCAAATCCTTATTGCTCGCTTCCATGAACAAGCATAGCTTTCCCCAATTTTACTTGGCTTACAATTATTATTGGAAGAAAGGCAGGATGGGGAGATATGACAGAAACATTTACATATCTCCAAAATATAAATGCAGGCGAGATGGGCCTCTATCAATGAAAAGGAAGCTCTGGAACAAGGGTCAAGGGTGACAGGAGTCAACTCATGATTAAGAACAGACCCCTGCAGACTTTCTACACTTCAGATTCATGCTTGTCGCTTTCCAGTCAGCCATAGCTCTTGCCAAACAAGACTACTATGTCCATCTGACTAACTCTCTTGCCTCTGATCCTCGCCGTCTCTTTACTACTCTCAGCTCTCTTCTCAAAGTGCCTCCTCCTCTGATCCCTCCCTCCCTTTCTGCCCAAACCCTGGCTGACTACTTCCATGACAAAATCCACAAGATCACCCTCCAATTCCTCACAAAGTCAGCTATTTCCCCTCCTCCGCCTCTCCACTCCCAACTCTCCCCCCCTACCCTTGCTACCCTCTCTTCCTTTCCTGTGATCTCTGAAGAGGAAACTGCACACCTTCTTTCTTCCTCCGACCTCACCACCTGCTCCTCTGATCCTATCTCCACCCGTCTCCTAAGCCCCATCTCCTCCACCATTGTCCCTTCTATCTCTCATATTCTCAGTCTATCGCTTTCCACTGCAACTGTCCCTGCAGACTTCAGGCATGCTGTGGTCACACCTCTCCTCAAGAAACCCTCACTTGATCCCACCTGTTCTTCTAATTATCGACCTATCTCTCTCCTCCCCTTCATTTCTAAACGACTTGAACATGCGGTTCACCGCCGCTGCCTCGACTTCCTCTCCTCTCATGCCCTCCTGGATCCTTTACAGTCTGGCTTTCGTCCTTTACACTCTACTGAAACAGCTCTTGCCAAAGGCTCCAGTGACTTGTTCCTGGCAAAATCCAAGGGCCTTTACTCTGTCCTCATACTTCATGACCTCTCTGCTGCTTTTGACACTGTTGACCACAACCTTCTCCTCGATACTCTGTCTTTGCTTGGTTTTAAGGGCTCTGTACTATCCTGGTTCTCCTCCTATCTCTCCCATCGCTCTTTCAGTGTGTGTTCTGGTGGCTCCTCCTCCTCTGCTACCCCACTCCCAGTTGGTGTACCCCCAAGGATCTGTCTTGGGTCTGCTCCTTTTCACTCTCTCTATACACAGTCCCTTGGTGCGCTTATCTCCTCTCATAGCTTTCAGTACCATCTGTACGCTGATGACTCCCAGATCTACCTCTCTATGCCTGAACTCTCTCTGGCAATCCAGACCCGGATCTCTGCCTGCCTTTCTGACATTGCTGCCTGGATGTCTCACCGCCGCTTGAAATTGAACATGGCCAAGACTGAACTTCTTATCTTTCCCCCTAAAACTTCCCCTCCTCTTCCTCCTTTCTCAGTCTCCGTGGATAGCTCTGTACTCCTTCCTGTTTCCTCGGCCTGCAATCTGGGGGTTGTCTTTGACTCCTCTCTCTCTCTTTCTCCACACACATCCATCTCGTAGCTAAGACCTGCCATTTCTTTCTCTATAACATTAGCAAAATCCGCCCTTTCCTTTCTGAACACACTTACTAAAATGCTTATCCACTCCTTAATCACCTCCCATCTTGACCACTGTAACCTACTCCTTGCTGGTCTCCCTTTGAATCATCTCTCTCCCCTTCAATCTGTTCAACACTCTGCTGCGCGGCTAATCTTCCACCAGCCTCATCGTGCCCATATTATTCCTCTTCTCCAGTCACTTCACTGGCTCCCTATCCATTTCCGCATCCAGTTCAAACTTCTCCTGCTGACCTATAAATGCATTCACTCTGCGGCTCCTCACTACCTTTCTTCTCTTATCTCTCCTTACATCCCCCTCAGGAACTCCGCTCTTCTAGCAAACTGCTTCTATCTGTGCCCTTTTCTTCTACTGCTAACTCCAGACTTTGCTCCTTTCACCTTGCTGCGCCCTACGCCTGGAACAAACTACCTGTGTCTGTACGCCAGGCACCCTCTCTAACCCTCTTCAGATCCAGGCTGAAAACCCACCTCTTCGCTGCTGCTTTTGGATCTTGACTCACCTGATCTCCTTTTTCTTTCCCCTTGTTTTACCCCTGCCTACACCGTCTGTGTTTTGTCTTGACTAGACTGTAAGCTCTTACGAGCAGGGATTGTCTCTTACATGTCTGTGCAGCGCTGTGTACAACTGGTAGCGCTATACAAATGCTCAGTAGTAGTAGTAGTAACATAAGAAATGCAATATTGTGTCAGACCAAGGTCCATCAGGCCCAGTATCCTGCTTCCAACAGTAGCCAATCCAGGTCACAAGTACCTAGCAGTTTCCCAAAAAGACACACAGGTTCCACAATGCATGTATTGGGGCAAGCAGTGGTTTATGGACCTTTCCTCCAGGAACTTGTCCAAACCTTTTTTAAACCCAGCTACATTAACAGCTTTTACTACATCCTCTGGTAACGAATTCCAGAGTTGACTGTGTTGTGAAAAAATATTTTCTCTTATTAGTCTTAAATCGGTTATATTGTAGTTTCATTGTGCGACTCCTAATCTTTCTACTTTTTGAGGGAGTAAACAACTGATCTATGTTTAACTGTTCCACTCCATTCATTATAGACCTCTATCACATCTCCCCTCGGTCGTCTCTTTTCCAAGAGTTTCCTCCCCTTTGCCATTTTGGTGGCTCTTCTCTGTACCTTTCTAATAATGTGATAACTTTTTAAGATACGGTGACCAGAATTGCACACAATATTCAAGGTGCGGTCACAGGTGCAGAGGAATGGCTGGTGTGGAGGAGTGGCTCAGTGGTTGAGACAGGTTACCTCAGATTGGAGGGCCAGGGGTTCAAGTCCTGCAAGGGGACAAGTAACCTCAGGCTGGAGGGACTGGGGTCTCTATTTCTATGACCACTCCTTGTGGCCTTGGGCAAGCCACTTAACCCTCCATTGCCTCAGGTACACTTAGATTGTGAGCCCTTTGGGGTCAAGGGAATAAAAAGTACCTGTTAGTATATACATACATGTAAACTGCTCTGATGTGCAAGTAAAGGGCAGTATATCAAGTGCCTAAACCATAAACCACCATGGAACAATACATTCTCCATTCCTTTCCTTATGATTCCTAGCATTCTATTTGCTTTCTTGGCCGCCACTGCACACTGGGTGAAGGGTTTCAACGTGTTATCCAAGATGATGCCTAAATCTTTTTCCTGGGTGGTGGTTCCTAATATGGAACCTTGCATCGTGTAACATAGTTTGAGTTGTTCTTTCCTAGGTGCATAACTTTGCACTTGTCCACATTAAATTTCATCTTCTATTTGGACATCCAGTCTTCCAATTTATCGAGGTCTTCTTGCAATTTTTCACAATCCTCTTGTGTTCTAACAACTTTGAATAATTTTGTGTCATCTGCAAATTTGATCATCTCACTCTTTATTCCCATTTCCAGGTCATTTATAAATATGTTAAAACCAGCAGGCCCAGCACAGATCCCTGGGGTACTCCACCATTCTCCTTTGAGAAAATTGACTATTCAGCCCTGCTCTTTGCTTTCTGTATTTTAACCAGTTCCTGATCCACAATAGTACACTGCCTCCTTTCCCATGACGTTTAATCTACTTCCCTTTCTGTAAAGAAATATTTCCTTAGATGTATGGAATAGCCTCATAGTGAAGAAATGGTATTCAAGAAAGCATGAGACAAGCATAGAGGATCTCCGAGAGAAATGTACTGTACAGCTTGGTAATTGGTGTGAATGGGCAGATTGGATATGGATTTTCTTCTAAGGACCTACCAAAACCCAAATCAGCTATACTAGAGGTCTTGACAATGTTCTTTGAAAACAAATTCTATAGCTTGTGCGAGTGAAAAAAAAGACTTCTTTCAAATGGTTTTAAATCCGTTGTTAGGGGACACTCCATAAAGCTATTTAGCAGTTGCAGTTGACTCATGACTTTATGAATTTCTAACCTAATCCCTCTCTGTTTATTGTTTATTTTAATTTAATATACTGCCCTTGGCGTTAGCAACAGAGCGGTTTACAATAAAATAACTAATTAAAATTCTATCTTCTCCAAGCTCGAGAGCTTCTGCCTTTTTTAAGCTCAATATATATGCTTAGAAAGTTTCTACCTTTTTTCAAACACCCCCCCCCCCATACGTAATAAACATATATCTCTTAAGAGGCAGTTTAAATAAAGCAAGCTCAGAACCTTGGCAAAAAGATGGCTACGGGGAGATATGATAAAGGTCTATAAAATAATGAATGGGGTGGAATGGGTAAATGTAGATCGGTTGTTTACTGCTTCAAAAAGTAGAAAAAGAGTAGGGGACACATGATGAAGCTACAGTAGAGCCCATTTAAGACTATCAGGAGAAAACATTTTTTCACTCATCGCATAATAAAACTCTGGAATTTGTTACTGAAGGATGTAATAAAAGCTATTAATGTAGCTTGGTCTAAAAAAGGTTTGGACAAGTACTTGGAGGAAAAGTCCATAAACCTTTTTAAGAAGAGGACCAGGGAAATCCATTGCTACCCCTGGTATAAGCAGCGTGGAATCTGTGTACCTTTTTGGGAACCTGATACATACTTGTGACCTGGATTGGCTGTTGTTGTAAACGGGATAATGGGCTTCATGGACCTTTGATATCACCCAGTATGGCATCTCTTATCATCTTAACATAAAAATGATTTTTATTACCAGCTCAGTATGAACAGAGGCTTATCATATAGTACTGAAAATTGTGTGGTTTGCAGTTTGTGCTTTCTATATGTCCCTCCTTATAAATCTGTAACAGCTTAACTTGCCTCCACCAAATTTTGGATTTGACATTTGATAACTCTCCTTTCCTGGACTACTTACTAATGTAGGCAGTTGAAACCATCCTTCTGTTCTGCCCCAACACTATAAACAGGAAGAAACACACCATAAGTCAGTCAACTCAGAAATTATACGTCAACTGGCTACAGCTTTATTAGCAACAACAAATGAAAGGGGATGGGGATCAGGCTTAGTTACCTAAGCTGGTGTGTGGTGAACTATCCTCATGAAATGCCAGCTGCCAGGCCACAGTGCAGGAGCTCCGTGCCAAGCTAGGCCTGCACCCATGCCATACTGTCTCGTGGGTTGCCTACATCAGGCTGGCTGTCAACCTGGGGCACCCCCGGCCTTGCCACCAGCTAGAGTGCCCTGCCTCTCTATCAGGATTTGTACATGCCTGTAGTTCAGCTGGGCTAACTGCCCTCTATCTGCGTCAGGCGAGGAAACGAGCCAAGTAATATTATACAACAATTAAGATGCTGACACAGGCTGTCACTAATACAGATATTCTCCTGGCTGAAGAGGGGCGAGTGGGACGGGTCTACAATCAGTCGTCAGGGGAAGTAATTTACACCAGCTTTAGGGCTGGTGTAAGTCATTGTATCTTAATTGAAGGTGCATTTTCTGCCAGTTACACTAATATTTTATAATGCCAAGTACATGCATATGTGAGATTATTAAACAGGCATGAAATAGGTACCTTAATATGCATGTTGACTATATGCAACTTTATAAAAATTACCCTCTCACTGCCCTTGCCTCATACAGCTCGCAATCTAAAATCAGAGCATAGGTGATAAAAGGGGGCATGCTTAACAAAATGGCTTGGGACAGACACAGTGAATCCCTTTACAGCAACAGGATAAAATCAAAATAAACGGAACCATCTAAATTCTCAACAAATAAGGGTGTCCTACATGGAGTGGTGGGTTCACCCCTAAACAAAGACATGGGAAGGGGTGGCCTGCACGGAGTGGCAGGTGCAACTACTCTTGCCATCATAGTGGGCAGACTAGATGGACCATACTGGTCTTTATCTGCCGTCATTTACTATGTTACTATATTAACATAACACCATAAGATGGCCAATGCGAGGTGCTAGGATAGAAACAGAATTCACAGCCGTCATGCTAACAGCCCACCAAACACAGTGCTGTATTTATTTAGATTTAATTAAATCACCTCACAAGTCAGCTCCAGGCATCTACAACCAAATAACAATATTGTTCTAGCTGCTGTACTAGTTCTGGAAAAAAATGGAATATGTTAAAAGATAGCACAGTCTACAAATATCAGAGTTAAAATGTATGAACTTTTGAGATTATATAATTCCCTTCTTTCAGTGGGCTCTTCTTCAAAGCTTTCAGTATTGAGGAGCAGAGCACAAACATCTTACATGTACAAAAGGACGTTAGGTAGATCTGTCACTTTGTTTCTCTGTCTCTGGCTTCCCTTCTGTGACAGAAGCTGCCTTCCCCAAAGCTGATCAATAAACTAACTCCATCTCAGAGACCGCCATTCAATGCCAGTAAAGTTAAAGTATTTAAAAATCAAAACCTCAGGCATTAGACCAGTGCTGTCCCCAACTCCCTGTTTTAGCAGGCTTCACCCCCAACGAGGGCCAAGGAAGGGCTAGGAGAACGAAAAATGGCCTGGTATAAACAATAATTCTGTCCTCAGTAACACTCAAGCCTATAGTACACACTGAGTATTCTGTCCCAAATCTATAGAAACACAGTTTTCGGATAATGGCTCTTGCACTGACAGAAGAGTTTGTAAAATGACAAGGCTGAGGCACCTGTTACTCTAAAAGAAAGTTTGAGTGCTACAGGTAAACTCAGCACGGACATGGCTAGTGGTGTGGTGAATTTGGCATTAGCTGTATATGTGCCAGTGGCAGCTGTGGGGGGTCAGGATATAGTCCTGGTTTTAGCACCAGTGTGCGCCTCGTTGTTCTGCCACTAGACGAAGGAAGTGAGCGTGGCTGGCATAGAGCTGAAGCTCTTTGCTGATATCCACCCATTTCACACTGCCTGCATCATCTCCTGCCTCCAGGGGCATTTCATCCATCACCTTACCTATAAGCAATAAGAGAGAGGCAAGTGTCAAAAAGTGACATTTTACTTACCAGATAATGTCTTTCCTCGAGTCCTGCTAGACCAGTCCAGACAAGTGGGTTGTGTTTCCCTAACAGCAAACTGAAGGAGACAAAGAACCAATGAAAAGTCCAGGTTTAAATGACATCTCTCCTGTGCCTCTATCCGTCTCAGCTACCAGAGGTCTCTTCAGTATCCATCCCAAAGCATATGGGAGAACATGGCAAGCCGCACACAACCTCAACGTGAGCAACAATGAGTAATCAAAAGTAGAGAACTATGTACAGGAAGCATAAACAGAAGGCTGTCAGCAGAAGATGGACCTGCAGAACCAAGTATATAAATTATAGTGGACCCCAGGTACCACCGCAGAAGAACAATGCAAACACAGTTCCAGGGGTGGGCCCTGGACTGGTCTAGCAGGACTCAAGGAAAGGATATTATCTGGTAAGTAAAATGTCACCTTCCATTTTGTCCTGCTAGACTAGTCCAGACAAGTGGGACGTACCAATGCTACACCTCCACGGGGCAGAAGACGACAAAGCAGCTTGCAAAACCTTAGAGCCAAAGGCCATTTCCGCCCAAGCGTGGACATCCAAGAGTTAATGCTTGACAAAAGTAGAAGGTGATGCCCACATTGCCATCTGAGAAATGACTTCAGAGTCTATCGAGCACCCATGAAAACGCTTGCGCTCAGATAGAATGGGAGCTTAAACCCTCTAGAACCGGCCGGTTCCACTACAGATATGCCGAGGCAATGGCCTCCTTAATCCAGCGCCCCAATGTAGATTTAGCCGCCATGTCACCTTTGCGCAGGCCAGCAAACAGAACAAAAAGATGGTCCGATTTACGAAAAGAATTCGTAACCTCCTGGTACCAGAGAAACACCCTTCCCCGACACTGCTCCTTAGTGAGGGAGGGCAGGCAAACCACTGTTCACATGAAAGGGAGAAATCACCTTAGGTAAGAAGGAAGGCATAGGCCAAATGGAAACAGCCTCCTCAGAAAAAGGTAGGTAAGGATCTCGGCAAGACAGAGCTTGCAGCTTGGAAATCCACCTTGTGGAACAAATTGCAACCAAGATGACTGTCTTGACCATCAAATCCTTCAGAGTAGCGTGCTTTAACAGATCAAACAGTTCTGATATCAGGGCCTGAGCACCAGACACAGTTCCCAGGAAAGGACCACAGAATGGAGGGGAGGACACAAACATTTGGGTGTAAGGTTAGAGATTTACCAGCCACCGGACCACTGAAACAGGCCAAAGCCGCCACCTGAACCTTCAGGGAGCTAAGAGAAAGGCCTTTTTCCAGGCCATCTTGCAGAAAGGCCAAAAGAGACAGCACTTTAGCCACCTCAGGAGCCAGCTGCTGTGCGCCACACCACCGTTCAGAGGCACCAGAACCGCACGTATACCAGGTTGTTAGACCTCCTCCAACAGGGTGGAATCCACCGCCGGAGAGCATCCCTTATGTGCTAGCAGTCTTCTTTCAAAAAGTTAGAAGGTTCTTCTCCGCCCAGGTAAACAGGAGAGACATCTCCAGGGCTACCCTGGCACTACTCGTGCTGCCTTACCCGACATACGACACTCTCATGGCATTGTCTGAAAACACTCAAACCCTCAATCAGGGGCCAGAAAAGCATAGTTACTCACCTGTAACAGGTGTTCTTCAGGGATAGCAGGAATCAGTTCTCACATATGAGTGATGTCGGCGCCGATGGAACCCACGTGGTAACCTCTCCCCAGCTTTCAAAGAAAGCCTTTGGGAGATGCACAATGCATGCATGGTCCCCTTCCTGCTTAAGGGTGCAATCTTGCCTCAGTATGATATCATAGCACAAGGCGGTAAAAAATGAAAGGAGAGCAACTCCATAGGGAGATAGGAGGGTTGTGAGGACCGATTCCTACGCTTTCTACAGGAACAAACAGAAAGTCAGTCCTCTCATATGGGACTCCCCAGCTACAGGCTATTGAAAAAAAAACAGTAAAAAAACTCCACAGGTCACCAGAAAAAGTGAGCCATGAGAAGAAGCAACTGAGTCGAGAGACAGCAGATCCCCAAGCAACCCAAGTGTCCAGCAAGGAACCGGAATTACGGCAGCCTGAACACATAGAAGGGCCAGAAGGCAGGAGTTGCCTTACACCCCAAACAAATGAGAGTACTGCCTGGCCGAAGGTGCTGTCCCAGCAGGACTCCCTCTCCAGGTAGTAATAAGCTAAGAAGGTATGGACTAAGGACCAGGTGGTGGCTTGGCAGATTTCTGACAGGGGCACGGAGCACAGATTGCCACAGAGGCCGCCACAGCCCTTGAGTACAGAGCAGACAGAGCTTAAAGATTCCAAATTATGTTTATGTTTATTCACTTGATATACCGCTTATTCAATAAAATCATAGCGGTTTACAATAAAAGAAAAAAATATAGAAGGTGCCAATGGCTAGAAATGGAAAGGAAGTTACAATATGCGATAGGATAGCAAGCAGTACAGCCACACAACGAGACAGAAGAAAGAGTGAAGTGAGAGAGGAGGTTGGTAGAGTGGCATCACACAAAAGGGGAGGGGAGATCAAAAGCGGAGGTGAGTTTTCAGGTTTTTCTTAAAGGTGGGGTAGTGTTGTTCAAGCCTGAGGGTGGTGGGTAGGGAGTTCCAGAGGGCAGGACCGATGAAGAAAAAAGCAGAGGAACGTGTAGACTGTAAGTGAGCACGGGAGGGAGAGGGGAGGTGTAGGCGATTGATGTGTAGGGACCGGAATGAGCGACTGGGAGAGTGAAATTGAATAAGGTCTGCCAGGTATTGAGGTGAGTAAGTGTAGAGGACTTGGTGAACCAGTGAGAGGAATTTGTAACGAATACAGAAATAAATGGGGAGCCAGTGGGGATGGATGAGAAGAGGGGTGACGTGATCCCAACTCGAGGAGTGTGAGATAAGACGTGCAGCCGTATTCTGCATACGCTGTAGATGGTGTAGCTGTGAATTTGGAAGGCCAACCAGAACAGAATTACAAAAATCCACACGTGACATAACTAGGGAGAGAAGGAGAGTAGTGAGAGCCTGTGGGGTGAGAAAAGGTCGGATGGCACGAACTTGGCATAGGAAGAAAAAAGAAGTCTTAGTAACATGAGAGATGTGATCCCGAAAGGAAAGGTCCGAATCAAAAAGAACACCTAGATAACGGAAACAAGATACTAAGGGGACAGGCGAGCCAGAGAGAGAGGGTGACACAGAGGGGGGAAGGACTGCCATAAGTGAACCAGATAGCAAGAGTCTTTGTTAAATTCAGATGTAGACAGTGAGTGGTGAGCCAATCAGCGACAGCGGAAAGACAGGAGTTGAGGGGGGAAAGATCGGGGTGTAGAGGAGAGGTATGATAAAGAAGAAGTAGATCTTCAGCGTAGTAGAAGGCAGAGATTCCATATTGTTGTACTAGAAGAGTTAGTGGGGCCAGAAAGATATTAAAGAGAAGGGGAGCTAATACCGAGCCTTGAGATACACCACAGAGGAGAGGAAAGGGCTCAGAGGAAACCACCGGAGCAGACAAGGAAAGAACAATGCAGAATCTGGAGGAGAGGTAAAAGTGAAACCAGCGATAAACCGTGCAACAGAGATCGGCCTCCCGTAAATGAGTGAGAAGAGAGTGATCAACTAGATCAAAAGCTGCAGAAAGGTCCAAGGACACCACCACTGAGAAATCACCATGATCATGAGCTATGTGAAGTTCATTGAGAAAAGCTAGAAGAACCATCTCCACACTGTGACCTGGCCAGAAACCTGACTGATGGAGGTGAAGAAAGTGGATAGAATCTAGGTGATGGGATAACTGTGCAAATACCGTTTTTCCAAGATTTTAGAAAGAAAAGAAAAATTAGATACAGGGCGATAATGGGCAGCAATCTGGGGGTCAAGTGATGATTTGTTTAGGATGGGACGGATAAGAGCATGCTTCCAGGAGTGGGGAAAGACACCGGTGGAAAGACTAGTATTAATCATGGTAAGGATGGAAGAGATAAGAGCCAGAGAAGGAGTAAGCAACCAGGAAGAGGGGATAGGGTCCAGTGAACAGAAAGTTTTATTAGAGGAAGTGATGAGTCCAATGAGCTCAGAAGTAGTAATAGGGTGAAATGAGGCTCAGGCATGTGATAGCTGAGAGACCGGAGTGGGGGAAGAAGAAGAGGGATCAGTGATAGGGAGGGGGCAATGGGGCAGAGAGAGCTGAAGATCAAGAATCTTATTATTGAAGTAGGTTGCTAGCTGAACAAGGGGAAGGAGAGGACAGTGGGGGAGAGGGAGCAGAGCCAGGGCGGAGAGATGTAAGGAACTGAAGGACAGGGCGGAGAGATGTAAGGAACTGAAGGACGGGTTTGATTGGATGCAGAGGAAATACCTGTTGAGAAGTAAGATTGCTTGGCTTTATGTACTTGGAATCGATAGTGGGCATGACATTCCTTAAAGCTAAGCTTGAAGAATGGTCTAGAATTTGGCAGCTGGGATTTAATGTTAAAAAATGTAAGGTCATGCATTTGGGCTGCAGCAATCCAAGGGAGCAATACAGTATAGGAGGTGAAGTACTTTTGTCCACTAAAGAAGAGCGGACCTAGGCGTGGTTGTGTCTGATGATCTTAAAGTAGCTAAACAGGTAGAAAAGGCGACGGCAAAAGCTAGAAGGATGTTTGGGTGCATACGGAGAGGAATGGCTAGCAGAAAAAAAGGAGGTGATAATGCCTCTGTATAAGTCTTTGGTGCGACCTCATTTGGAGTATGGTATGCAATTCTGGAGACCGCACCTTCAAAAGGATGTGAACAGGATGGAGTCGGTGCAGAGGGTTGCTACTAAAATGATTAATGGGCTTCATTATAAAGCATATGAGGACAGACAAGGATCTTAATATGTACACCTTAGAGGAAAGGCGGGATAGAGGTGATATGATTGAGATGTTTAAATACCTCCGTGGCATAAATGTTCAGGGAGAGAGCCTCTTTCAATTGAAAGCAAGTTCTGCTACGAGGGGACATGGGATGAGGGTGAAGGGAGATAGATTCAGGAATGATATGCGGAAATATTTCTTTACGGAAAGAGTAGTGGATCCGTGGAATAGTATCCCAGTGGAGATGGTAGAGATGAGGACAGTAACTGAATTCAAAAAAGCATGGGACCAACATAGAGGATCTCTAAAGGTAAAAAGTGGACTGTTGTAGTTGTTATGGAAGGACAGACTAGATGGGCCTTGTGGTCTTTTTCTGTCATCATGTTTCTATGTAAAGCGGGATAGTGTGGGTGTGGAGGGTGCTTTCTGCCACAGGCGTTCAGCTCGACGGAGTTGGGTATGGAGGAGATAAATGCCGCTATGGAACCAGGGCTGTGAGGGGCGATGAGATGGAGGGTGGGGTTGAAGGGGAGCTAAGTGATCCAGGGCAGCTGAGAGAGAGGAGGACCAACAGGAGGCTTATGAGTGAGGGGAAAGGAGAAGGAAAGTCTGGAGGTAAGAGTCTTCAGCAGCTGGGAAATGTTGAATAGTCAGAGGAGTTATACGGCGAGAATACTATTGAACAGGTGAGAGTGCGGGGCTGGCAATCTGAGAGAGGGATGCAGAATTGGGTGGAGAGGAGAGATACTTAAAGGTGATACAGAAATAATCGGTCCAGGGCAGAGGAAGAGCACAGAGACATTCTATGACGAAAGTAGAGGAAACTGGGGAGAGGAGCAGGTCCAGAGTGTGGCCTGCTGAGTATGTGGAAAAGGGAACATGCTGAAAAAGGGACAGATCATAAAGTAGTGAGGCAAAAGAGTGATCCCTAGAAGATGGTGAGTCTAGATGCAGGTTAAAATCCCCTGCGATAAGTAGACGAGGAAAGACCAAAGATAGATCAGCGATAGATAGTAAGAGAGAATCCCAAAGATCAGGTCGCAGAGCTGGAGGGGAGTAGGTGAGGAAATATGGAGGTGAAGCAAAAATATGGAGGTGAAGCAAAATTACCCCTGCCTACCGATAGCCAGATTTATTTATTTAACAGGTTTTATATACCGACTTTCTACAATTCAAGACGGTTTACAGGGAACATAACAGACGGTATATTTCAACTGTATACATTGTAACAAAGATAAACACCGTATAAATGGGTAACAATTATAAATGGTATAAATGGTTAACAGCATAAATGGTTAACAAGAGCAATATGAATAAAATACAGCCTCTAAAATGCTTGTATGCAAATGCTAGAAGTCTAAAAAATAAGATGGGAGAGTTAGAATATATACCACTAAATGAGAGATTAGATATGACTGGTAACTCAGAGACATGGTGGAAGGAGGACAACCACTGGGACACTCTGATACCTGGATACAAACTATATTGTAATAATAGAGATCAAATTGGTGGAGGGGTTGAGCTCTGTTAGAGAGGGCATTGAGTGTTCACTGTAGACTCTCTATGGATTGAAATTCCATGTAAGAAGGGGAAGGCGATAGTACACCCCCAATGCTATCGACCGCCTGGCCAGAATGAACAAATGGATGATGAAATACTCAAAGAAATCAGGGAAGCTAACAAAAGTTACAACACAGTAATAATAATGGGTGATTTCAATTACCCTGGTATTGACTGGGTCAGTGTCACGGCAGGACATAAGAACATAAGATATGCCATACTGGGTCAGACCAAGGTCCATCAAGCCCAGTATTCTGTTTCCAACAGTGGCCAATCTAGGTCATATGTACCTAGCAGTTTCCCCAAGGGACACAGGTTCCACAATGCTTGTATTGGTTCAAGCATTGATATCCTGGGTCCCTTCTTAATAATGGTTTATGGACCTTTCCTCCAGGAACTTGTCCAAACCTTTTTTAAACCCAGCTACACTAACAGCCTTTACTACATCCTCCGGTAACAAATTCCAGAGTTTGATTACACGTTGAGTGAAAAAATATTTTCTTTTATTAGTCTTAAATAGTTTACCCTGTAGCTTCATTGCACGTCCCCTAGTCTTTCTATATTCTGATAAGGTGAACAATCGATCTACGTTTACCCGTTCCACTCCGTTCATTAATTTATAGACTTCTATCATATCTCCCCTCAGCCGTCTCTTTTCCAGGTTAAAGAGCCCTAACCTTTTTAGCCTTTCTTCATAGGAGTATCCTTCCATCCCCGTTACCATTTTGGTGGCTCTTCTCTGAACCTTTTCTAAAATCGCTATATCCTTTTTAAGATACGGCGACCAGAACTGCACACAATATTCAAGGTGCGGTCTCACCATGGAACGATATAGAGGCATTATAATATCTTTTGTTTTATTTTCCATTCCTTTCCTTATCATACCTAGCATTCTATTTGCTCTCTTGGCCGCTGCTGCACACTGGGCCAAGGGTTTTAACATGGTATCCACAATGACGCCTAAATCTTTTTCCTGGGTGGTAGTTCCTAATGCGGAACCTTGCATCGTGTAACCATAGTTTGGGTTGTTCTTCCCTAGGTGCGTAACCTTGCACTTGTCCACATTAAATTTCATCTGCCATTTCGATGCCCAGTCTTCCAATTTATCAAAATCCTCTTGCAATTTTCCACAATCCTCTTGGGTTTTAACAACTTTAAATAGTTTTGTGTCATCTGCAAATTTGATAACCTCACTCGTTATTCCACTTTCCAGGTCATTTATGAATATGTCAAAAAGCAGCGGACCCAGCACAGATCCCTGGGGTACACCACTATTCACCTTTCTCCATTGGGAAAATTGGCCATTTAGCCCTACCCTCTGCTTTCTATCTTTTAACCAGTTCCTGATCCACAATAGTACACTGTCTCCTATCTCATGACTCTTTAGTTTTGCCAAAAGTCTCTCATGAGGGACCTTGTCAAAGGCTTTCTGAAAGTCCCGATACACAATATCAACCGACTCACCTTTGTCCACCTGATTATACACTCCTTCAAAAAAACATAACAGATTAGTAAGACAAGATCTTCCTTGTCTAAAGCCATGTTAGCTGTCTCCCATTAGGTCATGACTATCTACATGCCGAGTAATTTTATTCTTTATGATGGTTTCTACCATTTTTCCCGGTACTGACGTCAGGCTCACCGGTCTGTAGTTTCCCGGATCACCCCTGAAACCCTTTTTAAAAATTGGTGTTACATTGGCGATCCTCCAATCTTCAGGTATTAGAGATGATTTTAATGATAGTTCACAGATTACTAATAGCAGGTCTGCAATCTCATATTGCAGTTCTTTCAACACCCTTGGATGTATACCATCCGGCCCAGGTGATTTGCTACTCTTCAGTTTATCTAATAGTTGTAATACATCTTCCCGATGTATCGATATTTCCTTCAATTCTTCCGCACCTTTAAATACCACTTCAGTCATGGGTAACATCCCTACATCTTCCTCAGTAAAGACCGAAGCAAAGAATTCATTCAGTCTCTCTGCTATCGCCTTGTCGCCTCTTAGTGCTCCTTTAACCCCTTTATCATCTAATGGACCAACTGACTCTCTCACTGGTTTTTTGCTACGAATGTACTTGAAAAGGTCTTTACTTCGTGTTTTTGCTTCCGCAGCAAGCTTCTTCTCAAATTCTCCCTTTGTCTGCCTTATCAATGCCTTGCATTTGACTTGCCAGTGCTTGTGCTGTTTCCAGGTTTCGTCTTTTGGCTCTTTTTTCCATTTCCTGAAAGATGTTTTTTTGGCAACAACAGCCTCTCTGACCTCACCTTTAAACCATGCTGGCAGTTTTTTGGACTTCCTTCCACTTTTCTTAAAGCGTGGAATACAGCTGGTCTGGGCTTCCAAGATAGTATTTTTCAACAACAGCCAAGCCTGATGTAAGTCTTTAACCTTTGCAACTGCTCCTTTTAGTTTTTTCTTAACTGTTTTCCTAATTTTATCATAGTCTCCCTTTCGAAAGTTAAAAGGTAGTACTGTGGATTTCCTTACTATCCCTCCTCCACTAATTAAATCAAAGGCAATCATGCTATGATCACTATTGCCAAGTGGCCCCAACAACCTTATCTCTTGCACTAGATCTGGTGTTCCACTAAGGACTAGGTCTAATATGGCTTCCCCGCTGGTCGTTTCATGAACCAGCTGCTCCAAGAAGCAGTCATTTATTTCATCTAGGAACTTTATCTCCCTAGCATGTCCTGACGTGACACTGACCCAGTCGATACCGGGGTAGTTGAAATCACCCATTATTATTACTGCGCTGTAACTTTTGTTAGCTTCCGTGATTCCTTTGAACATTTCATCATCCATTTGGTCATTCTGGCCAGGCGGTCGATAGTACACCCCCACTGCCATCGCCTTCCCCCTTTTACATGGAATTTCAATCCATATAGATTCTACAGCAGATTTTGTTTCCTGCAAAACTTTAATCCTTTCTGACTCAATGCCCTCTCTAACATAGAGAGCAACCCCTCCACCAATTTGATCAGCTCTATCATTACGATATAGTTTGTACCCAGGTATCACAGTGTCCCACCGGTTGTCCTCCTCCCACCATGTCTCTGATATTCCAATCATATCTAACCTTTCATTTAGTGCTATATATTCTAACTCTCCCATCTTATTTTTTAGACTTCTAGCATTTGCATACAAGCATTTTAGAGAATGTATTTTATTCATATTAATTTGGCTATTGTTAGACATGGGTAATTTGGGATCTTTAAGCTCTGTCTGCTCCATACTTGAGGGCATTTGGGCTACTTTACTCTTTTGTGGAACCTCTCTGCTTTTGGTAGTATCCTTCAAAGATACATTCTTCCGAACCATCCGTTCTTGGGCGACTGTCGGACATGCTAGGGAGATAAAATTTCTAGATGAAATTAATGACTGCTTCTTGGAGCAGCTGGTTCATGAACCGACCAGAGGGGAAGCCATTTTGGACCTAGTCCTTAGTGGAACACAAGATCTGGTGCAAGAGATAAGGGTGTTGGGGCCACTTGGGAAAAGTGATCACAGCATGATTGTGTTAGATTTAATAAATGAAGGAAGGACGGTAAGGAAATCCACAGTACTACCTTTTAACTTTCAAAAGGGAGATTAAGATAAAATGAGGAAAATAATTAAGATAAAACTAAAAGGAGCAGTTGCAAATGTTAAAAATTTTCATCAAGCTTGGGTGTTGTTTAAAAATACTAACTTGGAAATTCCAGACCAGCTGTATTCCACGGTTTAAGAAAAGTGGAAGGAAGTCCAAAAAACTGCCAGCATGGTTTAAAGGTGAGGTCAGAGAGCCTGTTGTTGCCAAAACGCATCTTTCAGGAAATGGAAAAAGGAGCCAAATGATGAAAACTGGAAACACAAGCACTGGCAAGTTAGATGCAAGGCATTGATAAGGCAGGCAAAGAGAATTTGAGAAGAAGCTTGCTGTGGAAGCAAAGATGCATAATAAAGACTTTTTCAAGTACATTCGTAGAAAAAAACCTGTGAGAGAGTCAGATGGACCATTAGATGATAGAGGGGTAAAAAGGGCATTAAGAGGGGACAAGGCCATAGCGGAGAGACAATGAATTCTTTGCTTCGGTCTTTACTGAGGAAGATGTAGGAATGTTACCCATGAATGAAATGGTATTTAAAGGAGATGCTGCGGGAGAATTGAAAGAAATATCGATACACCGGGAAGATGTATTACAACTATTTGATAAACTAAAGAGTAGCATCAGAGAAATCACCTGGACTGGATGGTATATATCCAAGGGTGTTGAAAGAACTGAAATATGAGAATGCAGACCTACTATTAGTAATCTGTGAACTATCATTAAAATCATCTGTAATACCTGAAGATTGGAGGATGGTCAATGTAATGCCAATTTTTAAAAAGGGTTCCAGGGGTGACGTCAGTACCGGGAAAAATGGTGGAAACCATCATAAAGAACAAAATTACTGAACATGTAGACAGTCATGGCTTAATAGGAGACAGCCAACATGTAGACAAAGGTGAGTCAGCTGATATAGTGTATCTGGACTTTCAGAAAGCCTTTTGGACGGAGGAAAGTGTCTGCTTGGGAACTGTTTGGCCCACCGTCCAGCTGACCCTTCACCCCATACAACTTTTACATGTTTTTTTATTTGTTGTTTGTTTTGAGGTTTGCACCCCCTGAGGAAGGTGTTACCAAAACACATAGGGGTTCCTTCAATAAAGCACCTGTGACCACTGTTTATACCTCGCTCTTTGTATTTTGCTGCCTGGTTGTGCAAGTGTGCCTGCTCTGATTGGACTACAGCTTGTCCAAGGTGGTCCACACAGCATCTCTTTTGATCACAGACCCACAAGATGAGATGACAAAGGCATTCAAGATCAGCTCTTTGCATTCCAGGACATAGCTGTACTGAATGGTGTCTAGCACTCCCTGATCTTTGGTGACCCAGGCCCATTTCTGAAAGAAAGAGCAAAGCCTGCTCCCGACCTGAGGAACCAGGGAACGGGCCCCCAAATCTTCATTGCACAGTCTGGGAGGGTCCTCCTCTGGAGGGGACTGGGTTCCTGTGCCCATGCGTTCCACCAAAGGACTAAGAACGAGCCCAAAGTCCGGAAAAAGAGGGGAGGAAGGACTTTCAAGGACGGTAGCCACGGGAGTCCCAAGACCCCCAGGAGTCTGACCAGTGCACCCACAGGAAGCGGGCGGAGGCTTACAGCAAAGGTGCTCCTACCCGCTTTATAGGTCCCCTGGATCTGTCCTCCAGAAGGCGGTAAGATTTTGTCTCATCCAGGTCTTTCACCAGCTTCTCCAAACCAGCCCCAAAAAGAAGCTTCCTTTTAAAGGCCAGTTGGGTCAACCAGGCTTTAGAAGATGTGTCTGCCGCCCAGTGTCAAAACCAAATGCAATGCAGTATTACCGTCGACAAGGCATTATCTCTAGCCGCTAAATGTAACAGTCAATATATGGCATCAAAAAGGAAGGCCATAGCTGACTCCAAAAGAGGGGTAGTATCATCTGGCGAAAGAGGTTGAATCCACAGGAGCAGGGCTTGAGACACGTACCGCCAACTGAAGAATAACAGCCGCCACGGTGAACTGGTTCCTCAACAATGAATCCATCTTTCTGTCCAGAGAATCCTTTAAGGCTGATCTGCCTTCCACAGGAATGGTGATCCTTCTGGTAACTGCCGTGACCTGCACATCCACCTTGAGAATATCAAACCACACAACGCACTCCTTCTCCGGGAGAGCGTACATCTTCATATATACCCTTAGCCCCTTGGGCAGGGAGTAGGGGGAATCCCACTCCGACTGGATCATGTCCTTGATCACCTCCGGGAATGGGAAGATAACAGTAGATTTCCGCACCTCTTGCAAGAGTGGATGCACCTTCAGCTCCTGTTCCATGCCTGGAGCATCTGCCAAGTTCAAGGTCGATGAGACCCTGGCAATCATTGCCAGCAGTTCCTCCTTCCGGAACAGTCACCCAGCAAGTGCATGCAAGAAGAGCAGAGTTCAGAAGTCGGAGATGAGGCATCTGACTCTCCACAGGCCAAACGACGTTTCCTGGAAGAAGACATTGACAGTTAAGGCAAGGAGGGAGGAGTAGCCTAGTGGTTGGGGCAAGGTACTTCAGGCCGGAAGGTCGGGGGTTCAAATCCCACTAGAGGACAGCAACCTTGGGACGGAAGGACTGGGGTTTCTAGTCCCACAGATGCTCCTTGTGGTCTTGGGCAAGCCACTTAACCCCTCCATTGCCCATGTTCCCTGTAAGTATTAGTGTATGTGTCTCATATCCCCGCGTGTTAAATGTATCCCCCAATTGTGTTGTGACCGCTTTGATTGAAGGATAAGGCGATATACAAAAACTGTCTAAATAAATAAAAATAAAATAAATAAATAAGTATCCCAACAGCACACGCTAAGGCCGTGGCGGCCCAGAAGGTGCGCGTTAACAGGGCTAGGGTAGGAAAGCACGTTGAAGCCACTTGGGTGGAATTTGTGCACAGACTGCATGACCGTCAGGTGCACAATAGTAAAAATGCTACTAACGCACGCACAAAACAACAGGTAACCCCCACACCATGCCAATGATCGCCAGCAGTCCATCCTGAATTGTGCCCCAGACAGACAGAATCGGGAGCCCCCAACAAGGATAATGACGAGGACAAGCCTTTGTCCTCACCCCCTGAGAGCCCCAGGCACAGAATCTGTGCCAGGCTCAGCTCTACTCCCCTGAAACCGTTTCTCTGGCTTTGCAGGCACTGTGATTAATGTGGCTGGAAGCAGATTCCTCTGAGAGCCTTCTGAAATCTTCGGGAGAGAACAGGGTGGGGGGGAGAGGGACAGAGGAGGAGGGAGGGGCATTGAGGTTGTGCGAGGCTGCTGAACTCTTCCAATCCTTCCAATTTTCTGGTTGCTCAGCAGGCTCTTATCATAAGAGCGCGGAGCTGAACCAATTTTCCCTTCTCCTATGACTATCGAAAAAAACCACATTCTAGTGGAGCCTCCCACGTTGCGCACAAGTGAGAGAGTCACCCTCAAGATGGTCGTTCATGAGTGTTTCAATCAACCTTTTCCTCTCAATCATTCAGATTTTCTTCAGAGTGCAGAAAATCCATCCACCATCTGCTGGAGACAAAGAAATATTGAAGAGACCTGTGTTGGCTGAGATGGATAGAGGCATGGGAGCGATGTCATTGAAATCTAGGCTTTTCATTGGTTCCTTGTTTCCACCAATCTGCTGGTAGGGGAACACAACCCACTTGTCTGGACTGGTCTACCAGGACAAAACGGAAACTTTATTTAAAGGGATCTCAACACTTAACAATGGAAGCAAACTCCTATGTGTACCCACCCAAATCATCATGGTAATTCACAGCTTCCGTTTCCATCCAGGCATTATCAGTATTCCTGGGATCGTCCACGTAGCCCCGATAGGCCTGCAGGGGAGATGGGGAACACGGAGTTAGTCATGCATGCAAAAAATGCATAAACACACACATGGCCATCAAAGGGAAAATGAGATCAATCACACATGCAAATGACATAAACCCTCATTCAGTACAATCATGGGAAGTGGGATCAGTGATGAAGTTTTGAGACACAAAAAACCGCCCATGAGATGTCAAGGATGTAAGTACCAGGGGTATGCCAGTCTTTGTGAACTGTCCAAGAAAGGGAGGAGAGGGCCCTGAGCTTTATGGAGGAAAAGGGACTGGTTACCACAAAGTGCTCTTGACTAAAGAGCTGCTGCAGCTGCTCCTCCAATCGCTGCCTCTCTGCACTGGATTTCTGTAGCGAGTTCAGCGCTTCTTCTCCAAACTCCCGCTTCAGAGTGGCGCTGATCTTTTCACCAGGGTCCACCATCCCCTGAACGAGACAAATAGGGTACAGAGAACAGTTTAGACATAACTCTCTCTTACAGTTATAAGAACGTCTCATATATTACTACTATTTATCCTTTCCGTAGCATTACTAGATGTATTCAGTGCTGTGCATATACACATACAAGATAGTCCCTCCACCATAGAGCGCACAATTTAATCAGCACAAACGTACAGGACAAGACAGACTTGGGGAATTTCATTAATTAAGAAAATTGTTTAACAAGGCTGTGATCTAGAGAACCAAGAGTTAAGACTGAAAGCAGCTTCAAAAAGGCAGGTTTTTAGACTGGATTTGAACATGGCCAAGAAGCATGGTGTCAAATCCCAGCTTTGTGTCTTTAACTCTGCTTCACTCAGTGCCTGGAACAAACTTGCTGAATCGGTGCATGGGATTTCCTCTCTAACTACCTTCAAATCATATCTATAAATCCATCTGCTGCTGCTTTCATGGGGCCACAGATGAAACACGTACAGCAGGTGCTGACTTGGCCAAGGATGGGTCAGGACATCAACATCCTCTGACCACGCCTCCGTTTGGTGACATAAGAAATGGCAAACATCGGCATTGGAGCAGGTCGCCATCAGAACCACTTCAGGGCAACCCCAGTGGCGCAGAATTAACAAACGCCTCCTGACTCAACTCCCACTCTCTAGGATCCAGAGAATGCCAGCTGAGGGTCCGCTTCCACATGGCCTACCCCAGCAATGTGCCACGCCAACAAGGCTAGGAGGTTCTTCTCCACCCAGGCAAAGAGGAGAGCCAGTTCCAGAGCTACCTCGGCACTCCTTGTGCTGCGTGGCTGATTGACATAAGTCACCGCCATGGCGTTGTCTGAAAACACTTGAACCATGCGACCCTCGATCAGAGGCCAGAAACACAGAAGAGCCAACCTGATGGCCCCTGCCCCGAGGCAGTTAATGGACCACACCACTTCTCTGTGGTCCCAGTGGCCCTAGGCCATGCGGGCTTGGCAACAGTCTCCCCAGCCCAAGAGACTGGAATCTGTCGGCTGGAGGATCCAGGAGAAACCATCCAGTGGCACACCCTTCCTCAGATGAAAGACCTACTGCCACAACTGCAGGCTGTACTTCACCAACAACGGGAGCATGTGCTTGAACTCCTGAGAACTCGGGGAACATCGAGTCAACAAGGACCGCTGGAGCAGTTGCATATGAGCATACACCCATGACACCATCTCTATGAATGCCGCCATCAATCCGAGGAGCTGAATATAATCCCAGACTCTAGGAGTCTGTTGCATAAAGAACAGCGTCAGGTAATCTAGTGTCTTTTGATCTTTTCCTCTGGCAGGAAAGCTCAGCCTACTCGAGTGTCGAAACCTGCACCCAGAAACTCCAGGGATTGGGAAGGCAACAGCTCGCTCTTTCCCCGACTGATCACCCAACTGAGGCTTTCCAAAAAGGACACCACTTTGGACGCCACCCGAGATGCTTCTGAAAGGGAACGAGCTTGGAAAAACCAGCCGTCCAGATAGGAATGGACACAGATAACTTGGCGCTGCAGCCGCCACCACCATGACCTTGGAGAACATCTTTGGAGCTCTGGAGGGCCAGTCCGAGGGTTTCTACTGCCCTAGGCAGGCCCAAGGATTTCTGTCGCCAGCCATCTCCCCCCGCATCCATTTTTACACTAGCATCCAACTGCTATATCAGCGCATTGGGCCTTAAAATGCCCGTGCATGCTCACGGCCTGCTGCTCCTGCCCCCCTCCAACGCAACTTCCTGTTGGAAGGGGCAGGAGTAGCAGGCCATATCTGCACGCACGCATGCGGGCATCTTAAAGCCCGCTGCAGCTCTGAACTGCCGCTTCACATGGGGGCAGTGTGTAAGTCATGCTGCTCACCAGGTAATGCCACCCTAGGCGACCGCTTAGTTCATGGGAGGGTAGTTTCCTTCTCAGTGATTTCAGAAAAGAGAGAAAGAGTGTGTGGCTGGGATCAAAAGAAGGGGAAAGAGAAGGTGACCTGATGGAGAAATTATCAGAAAGGAGCCAGCCATGGTATGGACAGAGAGTGACGGGTGGCTGAGAGAGTGAGGATAGCGTTTGATATACTTAACCTCAACTCCCCACCATCTCTGTCTCACCGTTACCACAGCATTTCACAGAATGACAGTTAAGTTGACTGTACTTACCCCAGGGATGGCCCATTCTCCACAGTCTCTCCTCTTTATGGCTACAAACTGTAAAATGTGTTTTCCTGATACCGAGTGGCCGAGTTTAATCCCACCGCCATCCCTTTTCCACCTGCAGGGAAGCAAATGGAGAAAGTGCCAGGCCTCAGCTTTAGAGGAAAGATGCCCTCTCGTAGCCCTTCCATCTCCTCTCATCCTTCTCTCTTCCTCAGTCCCTCTGAGCTCCTCTTCTGCTCCCTCACACACATTTTCCTTATAGTATCTCCGGGCCAGTCCAGGGAACGGTAGGGTTGTCAATCCCCTTCAGCAGCTGAGGACTGAAAACTGTAAGCTTTCTGCTGACAGGCTAAGCCACTCCCCCTGGTGTCAGTGCTCCAGTCTTTCAGTCCTCAGCAGCTAAACAAGACGTCGATGCTGGCATTCTCCCTGATCTAGAGTGACACGATTTTATTTCTTTTATTTGTTTTGCTGAACGGTTTAGCCCTAGCGGGGCTGTTAATTCTTCTATACTTCCTGGCTCCAATACTTTGAGATGTTTAGGTCTCAGCTCCTCGGCTGCAATTGAGAATGGCGGTGAAAGGCAGAGCCTGCTTTTCAAAGAGCCACTTACTTGTAAGGGTATTGGTCCTGGGAGCCCCAGGAACCACTCTCCTTTTAAAGCACCTCGTTTTCCATCCCCCGCTATCGGCGGGGTAGCGGGAACGCGGAAGAGTAGCGCTTCGCCCCGGGGAGTATCTTGTGAATACCTGGTGAGTCAGAGGCCTTGTTTGTTCCCCGGCCGTGTGCGCGGCCTCGCACACTGCTCTGGAGCCCGGAGCAGCGTGAAAGGGGAGTTTTTTCTGTGTGCGGTTTATTTCTTCGGTTCCGGGTAGGCGCCGGGTTCTGAACACGGTGTTGTGGTGTTACCGGTGTCAGCAGGATGGACGGCAAAGATGCGGCTGATTCTGACAGGCCTCTGATCTCCTCGGAAAAGGCGGGAACGGCGGCCATGTTATTAGAGTCTGCCGTTTCTCCCGCGGGTCCTATTAAGCAGGGGAAGAGAAAAGCAAAGTCTCATAAGGATTCTCCATCTGTGAGTAAAACCCCTAAGATGTTGCCGAGTCTCAGGAGGAGCTTTCATCTTTCTTTTCTCCGGATTTCATCTTAGCCCTGCATAAAGCCTACTTGTTGAAGGCATCTCAGGGGGTCGGTTCCTCCCCCTCTCCCTCTCCTCTGAGTGACAGTTCTCCTAACGTTAATAGTATGGATCCTGCGGAAGGTCCTTCCCAGAAGAGTGTTAAAGCAGATTCGGGCTTGGGAAGCTTGGAACCGCAGGTCTCAGAGCCTCAGGTGCTAGAGGACGGAGAGGTTCTGTCAGAGACAGGTTTTGAGTTTTGCCCTGAGGAGTTGGAGGAGGGGGAAATTACGCCGGGCGAGGATCCTAATGTGTTTAGGGTTTTTCGTAAGGAAGAACTAGGAGCCCTAATCTCTCACTCTTTGGCAGCTTTGAATATCCCTCTACCTACAGTGGCCCAGGAGCCACTGGAGGATCCATTGTTACAGGGGTTCCGATCGGAGCACCGCTGTTTTCCTGTGCACCGTGTGATAAAGCAAATGATTGAGTCTGAGTGGGAGTTCCCAGAAGCGACTCTGCGAGGTAGCCGCACCCTAGGGCGTCTCTACCCGGTTCCGCAAGAGGAGAAGGAGTGCTTGAAAATGCCTAAGATGGACGCCTTAGTGTCGGCGGTGACCAAGAAGACCGCTATCCCTGTGGAAGGAGGGGCGGCTCTTAAAGATTTGCAAGATCGCAAACTAGAGGGGCTCCTGAAGCAGGCCTTTGATTCTAGTGCGCTTTCTCTTCAGGCGTCCATCTGCGGGGCGTATGTGTCGCGAGCGTCCATCCGTTGGCTCCAAGGGGAGGCCTCTGCGGAGAGGGGTGAAAGCTCTTCCACGGAGGGAGCTAAGTTGGAATCCGCGGCGGCATATCTAGCGGATGCCTTCTATGATTTGGTTAGGATTTCGGCTAAGTCAATGGCGTCGCTGATCGCGGCCAGGCGCTTCCTTTGGCTCCGGAATTGGGTGGCCGACGCTTCTTCCAAGGTCAGGCTCAGTAAACTCCCCTATAAGGGCAAGCTGCTCTTTGGGGAGGCCTTGGAGAAAATTGTGAAGGATCTGGGAGACTCCAAGGGGGGTCGGTTACCGGAAGATCGGCCAAAGGCGCCCAGAGCGGGTACTGTGCAGCGGGGGCAAAATAGAGATTTGCGGAGGTTCCGGGGGGCTCGCTTTGCTCCTTATCCCAGAGGTCGGTTCGGGCCTCGCAGGCAGTCCTTTCGCGGAGCGCGTGGGTTCGGCAGGAATTATTTCAGTGCCCAACAGAACTCCGCCAAAAAGTCACAATGAAGCTCAGCTGGTCCAGGCGGAGACTCCTGTAGGAGGCCGCTTGCAGGGGTTTCTCTCAGCCTGGACTGCGATCACTACGGACCAGTGGGTGCTGGAGATCATTCGAGAAGGTTATGCCCTGGAATTTGCTCAGCCGTTGCGGGAGGCGTTTATGATATCTCCCTGTGGTCAGGGTCCCAAAAGAAAAGCGATAGCCGACACTCTTTTGCGGTTGTTGTGCTTTCAGGCGGTGGTTCCGGTGCCTCCCGACCAACGCGGATTAGGTCGATTCTCGATTTATTTTGTGGTTCCCAAGAAAGAAGGTTCTTTTCGCCCGATTCTCGATCTCAAGTTCTTAAATCGCTCGTTGCGAGTTCCTCATTTTCGGATGGAGACTCTCAGGTCGGTCATTCGAGCGGTACATCCCGGGGAGTTTCTCTCGTCTATAGATCTCACAGAAGCGTATCTGCACATTCCGATAAGAACAGAGCATCAGCGCTTTTTGAGGTTTGCCCTGCCCATGGGTCATTTTCAGTTTCGGGCCTTGCCATTCGTTCTAGCAACAGCCCCTCGAACTTTTACAAAGGTCATGGTAGTAATTGTGGCGGCCTTACAGAAAGAAGGCATCCGGGTACATCCTTATCTGGACAATTGGCTGGTCAGGGCCGGATCCTTCCCAAAGGCTGTCGCGGCAACCTCTCGGGTGGTGCAAGTCCTGGAAGGTCTCAGTTGGGTTATCAACCAGGCAAAGAGTCAGTTGCAGCCGGTAAAGGGGCTTACTTAACTGGGGGCCTTCTTCGACACCGACGTAGGGGCAGTGTTTCTGCCCGAGAGCAGAGTATTAAAGATTGTCAGTCAGGTGCAAGCCTTCTTGAGATTGCCAGCTCCTTCGGTGTGGAGGTACTTGCAGCTCTTGGGCTCCATGGCAGCGGCCTTGGATTTAGTTCCGTGGGCCAGGGCGCATATGCGTCCGCTTCAACAGACGTTGCTCTCCAGATGGTCTCCGCAGCTTCAGCCGCTCACGCAGAGATTGATTTGCCCGGAGGGGGTGCGCAACAGTCTGAGCTGGTGGCTCAATACGGCTCATCTTCGGGCAGGTGTTCCCTTGCAGGACCCGGAATTGGTGCTAGTGACCACGGATGCGAGCTTATCCGGCTGGGGGGCTCATTGTCTATCTCGTGTGACGCAGGGTCTTTGGTCCGCGGAGGAGAGTGCATGGTCGATCAATCGCTTGGAGCTCAGAGCAGTTCGTCTGGCTCTGCGTCACTTCGCAGGATTGATTCGGGGGAGAGCAGTACGGGTTTTCTCGGACAATTTAGTAACGGTCTCGTATATCAATCATCAGGGGGGTACAGGCAGTGCGCCCTTGTTGGAGGAGAGCCAGGAGTTGATGATTTGGGCGGAGGCTCATCTCGTGGCCTTGTCAGCGGCGCATGTAGCGGGCAAAGACAATGTGCAAGCCGACTATCTCAGTCGAAATGTCCTCGATCCCTGAGAATGGGAGTTGAACGTAGCGGTGTTTCACGACATTACCAAGCGCTGGGAGACGCTGGTGATGGATCTGATGGCTACCTTCCTCAACACCAAAGCATCACGGTTTTACAGCAGACGCAGGGAACACATGTCGGAAGGTCTGGATGGTCTAGTCCAGCCATGGCCGTTGGACAAACTGCTGTATGTCTTCCCTCCTTGGCCGATGATCAGCAGAGTCATTCATCGGATAGCAAGGCACAGGGGACCGGTGATTCTCATTGCTCCGTATTGGCCCAGACGGCCCTGGTATGCAGATCTGGTGCGGCTCTTGGTCGAACCTCCCTGGCGTCTGCCCGTTCGTCTCAATCTGTTGTCTCAGGGACCCGTGCTGATGGCACAGGTGGATCGCTTCTTGCTTACGGCTTGGCTATTGAAAGGGATTGGTTGAGACGCAAAGGTTACTCGGCGTCGGTGGTGTCCACAATGCTGCAGTCGAAGAGGTCGACCACTTCTCTCGCGTATGCTCGGGTTTGGCGAGTCTTTGAGGCTTGGTGTGTGCAGCGGGACCTTCGTCCTTTTTCAGCTTCTTTACCAGACCTCTTATCTTTTCTTCAGGATGGGCTGGAGAAAGGTTTGTCCCTCAGTACTCTCAAAGTTCAGCTGGCGGCCTTGACTTGCTATAGAGGTTCGGTGCAGGGGGTCCGCTTGACAGCTCATGTGGACGTGCAATGTTTTTTTCGGGCAGCGAAGCTTATCAGGCCGCTGGTGCAGCGAATAGTTCCTCCGTGGGATTTGAACTTGGTGCTCGAGGCCTTGACTCGGGAGCCGTTTGGCTCGTCCAGCGGTTTGCAGGAGCTGTCCTGGAAGACAGCGTTCCTAGTAGCCTTTTGTTCGGCTAGAAGAATTTCGGATCTCCAGGCGCTGTCTTGTCGAGAGCCGTACCTGCAATTTTTGGCAGAAAAGGTGGTGTTGCGTCCGGTTCCTTCCTTTTTGCCTAAAGTGGTGTCATTTCATGTCAATCAACCAGTAACGTTGCCAGTTTTCTCCGATCTGACGGGGTCGCGGATGGATCAGTCTCTTAAGAAGTTGGATCTCGGTAGAGTGTTGCGGAAGTACCTCAAGGCCACTCAATCATTCTGCAAGTCTGATAGGCTGTTTGTACTTTTCGCAGGCCCGCGCAAAGGTATGGCGTCGTCGAGGGCTTCGATTGCCAGGTGGGTCAAACGCGCGATCATGGCGGCTTATGAAGCCGCGGGAAATTCGCCTCCGGAGGGGCTTAGGGCTCATTCCACCCGTGGTCAGGCGACTTCGTGGGCGGAGTATGCCTTAGTTTTTCCGGTGGATATCTGTCGGGCTGCTACGTGGTCCTCGCTACATACTTTTGCTAGGCACTATAGGTTGGATGTTCTTGCCAGAGACGATGCGAAAGTTGGTGCTTCTGCCGTTGTAGTGGGGCTTGTGGGTCCCACCCGTATTTAGGTACTGCTTTGGTACTGCCCTACCGTTCCCTGGACTGGCCCCGGAGATACGATAAGGAAGAGAAAATTAGGTCTTACCTGCTAACTGTCTTTCCTTGAGTTATCTCTGGGCCAGTCCAGGGCCCTCCCAGTTAGTTATTCTCTTTATCTATATGAGCAGGGATGTTTTGCCGGAGATAGAGAACAGTACAGAGGCAGTTCCTCGGTTTTTATGGCAGGTGGATTTCTTGGGGCTCCCTCATAGAGGTGCAGGAGATAGAGTTTTACATTTCTGGCTGCCCATTACAAACCTAAAGCAAACGAGAAAAAGAACAAAAAAAAGAACAAAAAAGCACAAAGGCGGAAAATGGGAGCGAGAGAGAGCCACGTGGTGTTTCTGCCGTGGAAGTATGCAGAGTTTTCGGTGCTTGCGTTGGTTTGTTTTTGTTTTGTTATGTTATTTTTCCAGTTTATACGTGTTAGGCTGCTTGGCCAAGAGGAGACTGGAGCACTGACACCAGGGGGAGTGGCTTAGCCTGTCAGCACAAAAACTTACAGTTTTCAGTCCTCAGCTGCTGAAGGGGGATTGACAACCCTACCGTTCCCTGGACTGGCCTGGAGATAACTCAAGGAAAGACAATTAGCAGGTAAGACCTAATTTCCTCATCTTTATCCTTCTCCCTCTTATGTTTTACCTCCAATGCCCATACATGTGATGTGCTGAATCAGCATTCACAATAATTTCCATGAGATTTTGACCCAGATTTTAAACTCTTAAAGGGTTAGTTTTGTCAATTTTGAGTGTGTAAAAGGTAGTGGTGGGATTCGGCCAGTTCACGTGAAATGGTTCCTGCCACAGGACGTGTTCGCTGAACCGGGCCGAAAATGGCATCCCGATGCCGACGCTGCACTGGCAAGAATCTCCCTACCCGCCAGTTGTTTGATGGCATCGGGGAACCCCCCCGATGCTGTCAAACCACTGGTGGGTGGGGATGATTGGGCTACTGGGCCACCAGGGAGTTGCTGCCCTGTGGTGGCCACCAATGGCCCAAGCGTGCGGCGCCAGCAACACAAACACGTACCGTGCTGCCACCCGCTCGGTTCTAGCGGTGGCGGAATCGATCCTAACCGGTTCCTGTTTGGAGCGAATCCAGCCACTGGTAAAAGGCCTTTTAAAAAATTATGCTTCAAGACACATGAGTATTTGTACATGACTTGCACATAAGCATGATGTGGGCAGAGTTTGGGTGGAGCCTAAGTGGAGTTGAGAAGTATGCACATAGGTTATAAAATGCGCACACTTCACCCACATATATTTACCCCTGCTCCTCTGTCTATATGTTTTTATAAAGTAGGCTACAAAAAGGCATCTACCTGCCCTCTCGACTTAAGCAGTCTGTTATAAAATTAACCCATTAAAATAGTGGTTCCCAGACCTGTCCTGAGGGACCCCCAGCCAATCAGTTTTTCAGGACATCCACAATGAATATTCATAAGCTGCATTTGCAAGTATTGCAATGTATGCAAATTTGTCTCAGCACATTCATTGTGGGGATCCCTCAGGACAGGTTTGGAAACCACTGCCTTAAAATAAAGAGTGATCCCCTTTACCGGCATAAAGATTAATTACTTCCCTGGCACAATTCTCCACACTGGCTTACCTGGTTATAATGGGATCAGCAGCATGATTTGGGCCCCAGCGTCCCAGAAGGCCCCGACCAGTGATCCCTGTGCGGCCCATGGGGTTCCTGAAAGGAAATACACCAGGTAGAAGTCAGTTAAAGTTCAAAGAGAGAGACCAAAAACAGTGACTTTACAGTACAAGAGGGAGAAAAGGTGGCCCTAGAGACAGTAACCACAGAGATTAAAGGGGAAAGAGGGAGGGAGGCACCAGAGAGCGACTGCAGGAGGAAATAAGAAAGATGAATGGAAGCACTAGAAATAGACCACTAGAGCAGGGATTCTCAACCCAGTCCTCAGGACATACCTAGCCAGTCAGGTTTTCAGGATAACCACAATGAATATGCATGAGATATGTGCATACAATGGAGACAGTGCATGCAAATCCCTCTCATGTATATTCATTGTGGTTAGCCTACAAACCCGAATGGCAAGGTGTGTCTGAGGGCCTGGTTGAGAATCCCTGCACTAGAGGAAAGCTATCAGAGGCTGAAAGGGATCAATAAGGTAACAAAAGACAACAAAAAACAGGTAGACAAAAGGTGAGCCGGTCGATATAGTGTATCTGGATTTTCAGAAAGCCTTTGACAAAGGTCCCTCATGAGAGATTCTTGGAGAAATTAAAAAGTCATGGGATAGGAGGCAGTGTAGTATTCTGGAAAAGGAACTGGCTAAAAGATAGAAAGCAGAGGGTAGGGCTAAATGCCAATTTTCCCAATGGAGAAAGGTGAATAGTGGAGTACCTCAGGGATTTGTGCTGGGTCTGCTTTTTTTAACATATTTGTAAATTACCTGGAAATGGGAATAGCAAGTGAGATAATCAAATTTGCAGATGACACAAAATTATTCAAAGTTGTTAAAACACAAGAGGATTGTGAAAAATTGCAAGAGGATCTTGATAAACTGGAAGACTGGACATTCAAATGGCAGATGAAATTTAATGTGGAGAAGTGCAAAGTTATGTACCTAGGAAAAAACAATCTAAACTATGGTTACATGATGCAAGGTTCCACATTAGGAACCATCACCCATAAAAAGATTTAGGTGTCATCGTGGATAACAGGTTGAAACCCTCCGCTCAGTGTGTAGTGGCGGCCAAGAAGGCAAATAATATGCTAGGAATCAAGGAAAGGTATGGAGAATAAAACAAAGGATATTATAATGCCTCTGTATCGTTCCATGGTGAATATTGTGTGCAATTCTGGTTGCCGTATCTGAAAAAGGAAATAGCGTAATTAGAAAAGGTACAGAGAAGAGCCACCAAAATGATAAAGGGGATGGAAGAATACCCTTATGAGAGGCTTAAAAGGTTAGTACTCTTCAACCTGGAAGAGAAGGCTGAGGGGAGATATGATAGAGGTCTATAAATTAATGAATGGAGTTGAACAGGTAAACGTAGATTGATTGTTTACGCCATGAAAAAGTAGAAAGACTAGGGGACTTGCAATGAAGCTACAATGTAACCCATTTAAGACTAATAAGAGAAAATATTTTTGCACTCAATGCATAAACTCTGGAATTCGTTACCGGAGGATGCAGTACAAACTGTTAATGCAGCTGGGTTCAAAAAAGGTTTGGACAAGTTCCTGGAGGAAAAGTCCATAAACCATTAAAGAGGACCTGGATAATCCACTACTTGCCCTAATACAAGCATGATGGAATCTGTGTGTCTTTTTGGGAAACTGCCAGGTACTTGTGACCTGGACTGGCCACTGTTGGAAGCAGGATACTGGGCATGATGGACCTTGGTCTGACCCAGTATGGCATTTCCTATGATCTTATGGCAATGATTATCAGTAGGGCTTCTGATTTTTGATTATAATTGGAAAACTCAGATAACATCCCCCTCCTTTGATTGGGAAACTGGAGTTTCCAGTTATAATCAAAAAACCCTGAAAATCACTCTCCTCTGCGGGCCTCTGATGAAGTCATCTGGCAGACGCTGTCGCAGCTAGATATCATCGCAGGGAGGTGCTGTCATCAGTGCCCCTTTTCAGCCCTGGTGGCAGCAGCTTCTCTTTACTGTTCTGGGCCGCTGTTTTTTCTGGTAGCACCGTGGGAGGGTATAAAATGTGATACCTTCCTGTATTCTCTTTCAGAAAAGACAGACGAAGCAGCCCAGAGCAGTGGGAACAAAGACAAGTTGCTGTTGCTCTGTGGAAGGTAGCAGGAGAGGGCTGCAGCTAATTTTCAACCCTGGGGAAGCACCTAAATGTCCTCAAAAATAAACCCTTAAAATTCCAAACAATAAACACTTAGGATAAGAAGCCCTAATTATAGGGAGCAAGGAAGAAAGGCAGAGGCACCGGTGATAGTAACCACAGGGAAAAAGGCCCCAGAGACAATAACTGCAGGGAATAGGACACAGAAGGAAAGGAGCACCAAAGACTCACTGCAGCAGATCAGGAACAGTGGGAAGTACCAGAGACAAGCACTGTAGGGCTCAAGGAAAGAGGGAGGCACCACTGATTTAGGGATAACTGCTCCAACCTGGGCTGACCATTCTCCAGCTGGTAGGGTCCATTCAAGCTCTTCCTCTGCACCTGCCCATCCAATTCATTAAACTTAGGAGAAAAACTCTTTTCTCTGGGGTAAAAGGGAACAAAAGAAAACTGAATGAAGGGAAAATGTAACCCCCAAGCATAAATAGAAGCAAACATCACATCCTGAGCTTAATGTGTCACCCTTTCTCGGATGGGGCTCAGAGAAAACACAGTAACCAGAAATGGAAGTCGCAGAGCACTTGCACACATACCTAAAAGGGAATTTTTTTATAAAAGTGCTGAAGGTCTAGGACCAGGCAACACTGGTTTTCCTTACCCAATGGGAGGGTCAGCCCATGCTGGTTGTGCCAGGATCGGGGGTGAGGTATACTCCACGGGCTTGTACTCTGGCCATGACACGGACCAGCAGACCTTATCATCCGGCACTACAGCACGCTTGACCTGTGATCCTGGGTATGGAGAGCTCCGTGCCTTAATATGGAGCATGCCTGACATGCTGACTGGATAGGAGAACGAAGACCTAGAACAATGAGCAACAACACCAGCTCTGAGGAAAGAGATGGACAGAAACAGTTATTTAAAGTGTGGTTTATTTAAAACTTTTAAATTCAAACAGACCAATATTGTGGTAGGTTTTATTTTGATCCAAATAATGTTAATGGATATATTTGCACTTGTAATTTGCTCTGAACCGAACACTGGTTGTGGAATGTAAGAATTTGAATTAAATAAATGTATATTGCCCACTATAAAATACATTATACATCAGGACAATTTTCAAAGTTATTTCTCTAGGTAAAAAGTGTTTTGATTGCATAAGTGAATTATCTTAAAATTACCCATGGCTAAAAGTATGCGCAGCGTCCACAACACATGTACTTGTTGCAGCTATGCAGAGAGGTAGCATGTTTAGGCTGAGGGAGGAAAAGCAGGAGCATAAATTGTATTTTCAAATCTATGCACTTTTAACCTAAATTCTACCTGCACAAAAAGAAATGCAAGTGATCATGTGTATTTTGCACCTACTGTAATTTTCAAAAGGAAAGGTATGTGTGTATTTTCCTTTTGAAAACTAGTACAAAGGCCATGTATTAAAAGTACTGGGGGACTTTGCACCAATACAGGCAGTTTGAAATTTGCCCTCTAAATTTGCACTACCTAGTCTCGTCTTCATTCTATTACTGTTCCACATTCATGTTGGAGAATTCTGTGTGGCAAGAAAGCCTGCACTGTCACTTCCCAGGGGTGTACTTGCATGGCCAGAGTGCAAAAGACTGCGGCTGCCCGCCTGCCCATAGTACTGGTGAGACAGTGCTTTTCATTTGAAAGCCTAACTCGCTTTTTTCCATTTCTGGTTCCCATTTAATGATGAAGCAGTGTTTCGAGGTGCAGTTGTACCTGCAGGTTGGCTCTCTGCAAAAAGCATTCAAAGGCTGCTGGGGGCGGCAGACCGAGGCTCGGGCAGCGGCGACAGCAGAGAGGGTCACAGCGAGAGACACTGCACTGACGGTGCACACCAAAGCACGCGGTGACATAACTGGGATGCTGACATAAGGTGAACTGGTTGGTGTGGTGTGGCCCTGCTGGATTATCGCTGGGAGCCTTGCACCTGGGACAAGGATCCAAAGCACGGGAGACACTAGTGAGATCAAATGTCCTTTTTTTCACTAGGGAACTGTCACGTGGGGCTCTTGCATACACTTCTCATTCGGCAGTTACCTTGTACTTTCTCTCTCTGTCCTTCTTGCTACCCAATTCTCATCAGACAGGCATCATTCACGCCCCTTTTCCTTCCTCGATCCAAACCAGCTCTCCTTAAGTTACATCCTGCATTGCCTCTTCCGTCACATCAAGCAGCTAACCCGCACACCATACAGCTCACACAACAAAGTCATCGGCAGTGCAATTACTAGTCCGACTCCTCTCATAAAAGCGACCGAAACCATCAATAAAAATCGATCGTAGCATCACTAGGGCGTCGTAACGACTCATCAATCACAGGGATATGGTGACGTCACGAGTTATTCCCCGCCCACGCATTCAAACTCTCACGCGAACTGGACGTTATTAGGAATGGCTACCCTGTACGCTCCCAGCCCCGCCCCTTTCTCGTCAGGTAAAAACCTACTGGACCAATTGGCAGGTGTGTCCCGACGTCACGTGCCATGTCGTTCAGGGTTGGAGAAGATGGACGAGTTAAATTCTCTTTCCCCTAGCGTCTATCGCACTGTGGATATTTCACGTTGAGTTTCTGGTTCCTTGCAAGCTAGTATATAGACCTGGGCCATGCGCACAGCAGCTGAAAGGAAACCTACCCGGCAATGGTTCTCGGATAGAAGCACTGCCCTCTTCTTCTTTTAGTTCCTGTATGGGCTTAGTTCCGCATAGCCGTGCCCTACGTTTTAAGCCTCGTTTTGGTAGCCACTAGCAGTGTTTTGGAATAATTTAAAATTATTTATGGTCCGCTGATTCTCAATGCTCAGCGGCTTACAGCATACATACATGAAAACAAAAAACAGAGAAGACATTACAGCGTTTGGAAATTTCTCAACTCATTCTCTACTTAAAACTATTGCATTATGTCTAGTGTTTAATATATGTATCAGCTGAGGATTTAGTATAAACTAACTCTAAATATTTAAACATAAACTCAAAACATTGCTAGCAGATGTGCTACTCCTGAGCTCTATTGGAAGAGAATTTGTGTTGAAAAGAACAGAGGAGTTGACCTCAAGATTTTAAGCTAGGAAGACTAGAAGAATGACAGTTATTTATAGAAACTAAGAAAGAGGTAAGATGGGAAATGATTTTGGGGAGAAAAGTAATTCTTTCTTTGCCTCTTTAAGGTTCTGGTGAGACATTCATGCTGCAAAGTCAGACGAAACAGAAACCTGATGGCAGAAAAACACCACATGACCTATCTAGTCTGCCCTTCCATACTACTACAACAGTCCCCTTTTTTCCTTTAGAGATTCTCTGTGTTTGTCCCATGCTTTTTTTAATTCAGATAATGACCTCATCTCTACTACCTCCATGGGAGACTATTCCACGGATCCACCACTCTTTCCGTAAAGAAATATTTCCGCATATTACTCCTGAGTCTTATCTCCTTTCACCATCATCCTATGTCCCTTCGGAGCAGAGCTTGCTTTCAATTGAAAGAGGCTCTTCTGTGCATTTATGCCACATATGTATTTAAACATCTCTGTCATATCTCCTATATCCTGTCTTTCCTTTAAAGTATACATATTAAGATCTTTAAGTCTGTCCATATATGCTTTATAACGAAGACCACTAACCATTTTAGTGGCCGCCCTCTGCACCGACTCCACCCTGTTTATGTCCTTTTCAAGGTGCGGTCTCCAGAATTGCACACAATACTCTAAATGAGGTTGCACCAGAGACTTATACAGAGACACTATCACCTCTTTTCTTTTGCTGCCCATTCCTCTCCCTATGCACTCAAGCATCCTTCTAACTTTCACCGTCACCTTTTCTACCTGTTTAGTTACTTTAAGATCATCAAACACAATCATGCCCAGATCCCGCTCTTCTTTTGTTGACAGAAGTACTTTACCCCCTACACTGTACCACTCACTCCCTTGGATTGTTGAAACCCGAATGCATGACCCTGCATTTTTTAGCACTAAGTTTCAGCTGCCAAATTCTAGACCAATCTTCAAGCTTATCTAGATCCCTCATGTTATCTACACCTTCCTGTCTACTCTATTGCAGATTTTGATATCATCCGCAAAGAAGCAAACCTTACCCGACAGTCCTTCTGCAATATCACTAACAATTGGACCAAGATCCCAGCGGCACTCCACTGGTAACCTCCTTCTCTTCAGAGTGAGCTCCATTTACCTGAACCCTTTGTCGCCTCCCAATCAACCAATTTCTAATCCAAGCAGTAACTTTAGGGTCCGTCTCTAGGGTGCTCAGTTTGTTTATAAGTTGTCTATGCAGACGATGTCAAAAGCTTTTCTGAAATCTAAATACTCCCTGGTCACCCAGTCAAAGAAATCAGATTTGTCTGACAAGACCTGCCTCTGGTGAATCCATAATGCCTCAGATCCGGTAATCCGATGGACTCCAGAAACCTCACTATTTTCTCTTTCAGTAGGGTTCCCAATAAGTTTCTCACCACCGAGGTTAAACTAACCGGCCTGTAGTTTTCAACCACTTCCTTACTTCCGCCTTTGTGTAAAGGGACCACATGTGCCTCTCTCCAGCCTCTTAAGTAATCGCTCAGAGAGAGACCATAATTATTAGTAATGTTAACAATAAACTAACACGCTCAATATTATCAATATGGAACCTTGATCACATTCTGTTTATCTCTTATAGTCCCTACAAACAGTTGACGTTTTTTATCTCTATATCATTGGGGGTCTCAGACTCGTCTGGCACTCGTTTATAGACACGCACTGTGTTCACAGTTAGTGCCTAATAGTATCAACGACCTCCAGCAAAAATAACTAGTGTATGAAAATGGATGGGGCTGTAATTACATTCTTCACTCTTCGAAAATATGCAGAACCCTCCAGGAAGACCAATAGTTTCCACTAGAGGCTCCATATTAGAACCTCTATCCACATTTTTGGATTCTTATTTGCGCCCGTTATTTCCAGGTATTCCATCATATGTAAAAGATACAACGCACTTTTTAAATATTCTCAACAGTTTAGCACAATGGGCAGTTCATACGGATGTATTATTGGTCACTATGGATGTAATATCTTTATATACAAATATTCTGTAGGTAGCAGCATATCAAGTGGTACCAATGACATAGGAAAATGTGGTAGGGAGGTTCTGGAAGCTAAATTTAGGCTTTTAGGTAGGAAGTTGAAATCCAGAACTTCCAGGGTAGCGTTCTCCGAAATGCTTCCCGTTCCACGCGCAGGACCCAATAGGCAGGCAGAGCTCCGGAGTCTCAATGCGTGGATGAGACAATGGTGCAGAGATGAGGGGTTCGGATTTGTTAGGAACTGGGGAACATTCTGGGGAAAGGAGGGGCTCTTCCGAAGGGATGGGCTTCACCTTAACCGGGATGGAACCAGGCTGCTGGCATTAACCTTTAAAAAGGAGATAGAGCAGCTTTTAAACTAGATAATAGGGGAAAGCCGACAGTCGCCCAAGAGCGCATGGTTCGGAAGAATGTATCCTTGAAGGATACTACAAAAAGCAGAGAGGTTCCAAAAAAGAGTAAAGTAGCCCAAATGCCCTCGAGTATGGAGCAGACAGAACTTAAAGATCCCAAATTACCCATGTCTACCAATAGCCAAATTAATATGAATAAAATACAGTCTCTAAAATGCTTGTATGCAAATGCTAGAAGTCTACAAAACAAGATGGGAGAGTTAGAATATATAGCACTAAACGAGAGGTTAGATATGATTGGAATATCAGAGACATGGTGGAAGGAGGACAACCAGTGGGACACTGTGATACCTGGGTACAAACTATATCGAAATGATAGAGCTGATCAAATTGGTGGAGGGGTTGCGCTCTATGTTAGAGAGGGCATTGAGTCAGAAAGGATTAAAGTTTTGCAAGAAACAAAATTTGCTGTAGAATCTCTATGGATTGAAATTCCATGTAAAAAGGGGAAGGCAATGGCAGTGGGGGTGTACTATCGTCCGCCTGGCCAGAATGAACAAATGGATGATGAAATGCTCAAAGAAATCAAGGAAGCTAGCAAAAGTTACAGTGCAGTAATAATAATGGGTGATTTCAATTACCCCGGCATCGACTGGGTCAGTGTCACAACAGGACATGCTAGGGAGATAAAGTTCCTAGATGAAATAAATGACTGCTTCTTGGAGCAACTGGTTCATGAACCGACCAGAGGGGAAGCAATATTAGACCTAGTCCTTAGTGGAACACCAGATGTAGTGCAAGAGATAAGGGTGTTGGGGCCACTTGGCAATAGTGATCATAGCATGATCGCCTTTGATTTAATTAGTGGAGGAGGGATAGTAAGGAAATCCACAGTACTACCCTTTAACTTTCGAAAGGGAGACTATGATAGAATGAGGAAAACAGTTAAGAAAAAACTAAAAGGAGCAGTTGCAAAGGTTAAAGACGTACATCAAGCTTGGGTGTTGTTGAAAAATACTATCTTGGAAGCCCAGACCAGCTGTATTCCACGCTTTAAGAAAAGTGGAAGGAAGTCCAAAAAATTGCCAGCATGGTTTAAAGCTGAGGTCAGAGAGGCTGTTGTTGCCAAAAAAGCATCTTTCAAGAAATGGAAAAAAGAGCCAAAGGATGAAACCTGGAAACAGCACAAGCACTGGCAAGTCAAATGCAAGGCATTGATAAGGCAGGCAAAGAGAGAATTTGAGAAGAAGCTTGCTGCGGAAGCAAAAACGCGAAATAAAGACCTTTTCAAGTACATTCGTAGCAAAAAACCCGTGAGAGAGTCAGTTGGTCCATTAGATGATAAAGGGGTTAAAGGAGCACTAAGAGGCGACAAGGCGATAGCGGAGAGACTGAATGAATTCTTTGCTTCGGTCTTTACTGAGGAAGATGTAGGGATGTTACCCACGACTGAAGTGGTATTTAAAGGTGTGGAAGAATTGAAGGAAATATCGATACATCGGGAAGATGTCCTACAACTATTAGATAAACTGAAGAGTAGCAAATCACCTGGGCCGGATGGTATACATCCAAGGGTGTTGAAAGAACTGAAATTTGAGATTGCAGACCTGCTATCAGTAATCTGTGAACTATCATTAAAATCATCTCTAATACCTGAGGATTGGAGGATCGCCAATGTAACACCAATTTTTAAAAAGGGTTCGAGGGGTGATCCGGGAAACTACAGACCGGTGAGCCTGACAGTACCGGGAAAAATGGTAGAAACCATCATAAATAATAAAATTACTCAGCATATAGATAGTCATGACCTAATGGGAGACAGCCAACATGGCTTTAGACAAGGAAGATCTTGTCTTACTAATCTGTTATGTTTTTTTGAAGGAGTGAATAAACAGGTGGACAAAGGTGAGTCGGTTGATATTGTGTATCTGGACTTTCAGAAAGCCTTTGACAAGGTCCCTCATGAGAGACTTTTGGCAAAACTAAAGAGTCATGGGATAGGAGGCAGTGTACTACTGTGGATCAGGAACTGGTTAAAAGATAGAAAGCAGAGGGTAGGGCTAAATGGCCAATTTTCCCAATGGAGAAAGGTGAATAGTGGTGTACCCCAGGGATCTGTGCTGGGTCCGCTGCTTTTTGACATATTCATAAATGACCTGGAAAGTGGAATAACGAGTGAGGTTATCAAATTTGCTGATGACACAAAACTATTTAAAGTTGTTAAAACCCAGGAGGATTGTGGAAAATTGCAAGAGGATCTTGATAAATTGGAAGACTGGGCATCAAAATGGCAGATGAAATTTAATGTGGAGAAGTGCAAGGTTATGCACCTAGGGAAGAACAACCCAAACTATGGTTACACGATGCAAGGTTCCACATTAGGAACCACCACCCAAGAAAAAGATTTAGGCGTCCTTGTGGATACCATGTTAAAACCCTCGGCCCAGTGTGCAGCGGCGGCCAAGAGAGCAAATAGAATGCTAGGTATGATAAGGAAAGGAATGGAAAATAAAACAAAAGATATTATAATGCCTCTATATCGTTCCATGGTGAGACCGCACCTTGAATATTGTGTGCAATTCTGGTCGCCATATCTTAAAAAGGATATAGCAATTTTAGAAAAGGTTCAGAGAAGAGCCACCAAAATGGTAAAGGGGATGGAAGGCTACTCCTATGAAGAAAGGCTAAAAAGGTTGGGGCTCTTTAACCTGGAAAAGAGATGGCTGAGGGGAGAGATATGATAGAAGTCTATAAATTAATGAACGGAGTGGAACGGGTAAACGTAGATCGATTGTTTACCTTATCAGAATATAGAAAGACTAGGGGACATGCAATGAAGCTACAGGGTAAACTATTTAAGACTAATAAAAAGAAATATTTTTTCACTCAACGTGTAATCAAACTCTGGAATTTGTTACCGGAGGATGTAGTAAAGGCTGTTAGTGTAGCTGGGTTTAAAAAAGGTTTGGACAAGTTCCTGGAGGAAAGGTCCATAAACCATTATTAAGAAGGGACCCAGGATATCAATGCTTGAACCAATACAAGCATTGTGGAACCTGTGTCCCTTGGGGAAACTGCTAGGTACGTATGACCTAGATTGGCCACTGTTGGAAACAGAATACTGGGCTTGATGGACCTTGGTCTGACCCAGTATGGCATATCTTATGTTCTTATGTTATGTAAGTGGTAGAACAAACGTTACGCCAAAGAGGGGACCTTTCAGAGATGCAGATCACATTTCTGTTACAATTAGCAAATTTAGCTATTTTTCAAAATTATATTTGAAGGAGTGTTGTATCAACAAATATCTGGAGTGGCAATGGGTGCTACATGTGCACCCTCAATAGCAAATTTGTACATGGGAGTATTTGAACAATGTTGGATGTCACAATCTCCATATGCTTCTAATGTGATAGGATGGAGTCGGTATATAGATGATGTATTTATGTTATGGAAAGGAACAGAGGAAATGTTAACAACATTTGTGCAATGGATAAACCAATGTGATTTGAACATAAAATTCACCTACATGTATCACAAAGAAAAATTGGCATATTTGGATGTAGTAATTACTAGGGGGAAAGAAGAATGGTTGACATCAGTTCACTGAAAAAGTACAGACCAAAATACCTTTTTACATTTTATGAGTGTACACCCTTTACAGTTAAAAGAGAGCCTTCCTTTCTCTCAGTTCCTGCGATATAGGTGGAACTGTTCCGATATAAATGAGTTTAAGAATTTATCAAAACAATTATCAATTAATTTTAGAGAAAGAGGTTATCCTACAAAGGTAGTGAAATGAGCATAATCCAGGGCTCTTTATAATAATCACAATTTGTTGCTTGGGCCTAAGAAAGCTAACAGAGAGAAAAAATGGATTCTGACAATGTTAATTTGATTACTAGGTACTCTCCTTTGAGCTCAGGGATTCAAAAAATTTTGAAAAAATATGGGAATGTTATAGAAGTCATTCTTGGGTTAAAAGGTAAAAAAATACGTTGTGTATGGCAACGTAACCGGAATTTAAAGGAACAGTTGAGTCCAGCAGTATTAAAATCTAGAGTTCCACCAACAAAGACATCTAAAGTGAAGATGGGCCATAAGAAATGTGGAAGGTGCAGTATATGCGACATCACTATGGAACTTGAAGTAATTACACATAAAGGAATCATCTATCGATTAAAAAGTCATACAACTTGTGATTCCTCCAATGTGTACATCATTGTATGCCCATGTGAATTGATTTATGTGGGCAAAACGATTCGTCCGTTTAAAATAAGAATGGGTGAACATGGAAGTCGGTTGAAATGCAGAATTAAGGAAGCACCATTGGTTCAGCATTGTATAACAGAGAGACATGTTTTCGAACAATTGCGATGCTTTTGCATCGATAAAATAGAATCAGGTATGGCAGGAAAAATGTACGATCAGGTCCTTTTGATTAAAGAGCAAAAATGGATTTTCGAATTAAAATCAGTAATGCCTACAGACCTTAACGCCACTATTGATTGGTCATCTTGTCTATAATAAGAAAAAGAGAATTCACTCAAATGTATCAAAAAAGAAGAGTAACCATGATAGTAATAATAGAGGGAGATGATGTGATGCAGTTTTAGAAGTAAGGCATAAGTTCCTCACTATAGATAAATTAGATTTAGGTATTTGCTAGTGGTATCAGATAATATCATCAGAGGATAGAATGAGGAATTATTTAAACATGCACGACGATAATGACATCATTGGGAGTGGAGGTAGAAACCACCAATAACAGCACAGGGTTATGACTTCAAATGTGTATGAGAAATCTGTAGTCCGCATGCGCGGCGTTCTTTCAAGAGCGACTTGAATGGTGTTCGAGTTCATTGGAACAGCTTAAGAAAATTTGTTGGTAAACGTGTAGCATCATTAGTAGTTTTGGTAGGAATCATTTTTATATCATAATGTGAATGAGAAAAATTATTTGGAACTTGAACAAGATATTGAAATGGGTTTTATTTCATAGAAAAAATAGTGAATGATGATCCCCTGAAGAAACAACTCTAGTGAAATGCAATGGAGGCGCCTGAGGGAGGCGTTGGGATCTGAAAGCGAGAAGGGAGCATGAAGAAAATCACAATAGAAGTTAAGTACCCTATGGGACTCGAAAATTATTTGAGAGATCATATGGTGAAAACAACAGTATTATTTTCGAAGAGTGAAGAATGTGATTATAGCCCCATCCATTTTCATACACTAGTTATTTTTGCTGGAGGTCGTTGATGCTATTAGGCACTACCTGTGAACACAGTGCGTGTCCATAAATGAGTGCCAGACGAGTCTGAGACCTCCAACGATACAGAGATAAAAAACATCAACTGTTTGTAGGGACTATAAGAGATAAACAGAATGTGATCAAGGTTCCATATTGATAATATTTAGCGTGTTAGTCTCTTCAGCCTCTGGCACCATTCCCGACTCCAAAGAGGCATTGAGAAGGTCAGTCAGTGGAACTGCTAGAACGTCCCCAAGTTCCTTTAGTATTCTTGGATGTATCCCATCTGGTCCCATCACTTTCTATACTTTTAGTTTAGCTAGTTCCTAATGAAGACAGTCTTCTGAAAATCGTTCGAGATGCCCCTCACTTCTGTTCCTGTTTGTGGGGTTTTCTGAGGTCCCGCTCCCAGCCCTTCATCTGTGAACACAGAACAGAAATATTTGTTAAGCAATTATGCTTTATCCACATCAGCTTCTACATATTCTCCCCTCCACCCTTGAGTCTGACAATACCACTTTTGCCCTTCCTCCTCTCACTAACATATCTGAAAAATGTCTTCCTAACCCCAGCATCAGCCCATGTCAAATCCTAGCTCCCCTCCACTCAGCCCATTTCCAATCTAAGCCCCCCATGAGTCTACTTCCAGTTCTAGCCCCTCCATGAGTCCATTTCAATCCAAGCCCCCACCACAGCCCATTTCCAATCTTAGCTCCCCCAACACCCAATTTCCTATCCTAGCCCCTCCATCAGTCCATTTCCTGTCCTAGCTCCCTCCCCTCACAGCCTATTTCCATTCCAAACCCCCCTCCCCATCAGCTATTTGCAGTTCAATCCCCCTTCCACCCAGCCCATTTCCATTCCAAGCCCCCCTCCCCATCAGCTATTTGCAGTTCAAGCCCCCTTTCCCTTCAGCCCATTTCCATTCCAAGCCCCCGTCCCCATCAGCTATTTGCAGTTCAAGCCTCCCCTTCCACTCAGCCAATTTTCAGTCCTAGCAACCCCCCAGCCCATTACCAGTCCTAGCCCCCCCATAGCCCATTACCAGTCCTAACCCCCCATCAGCCCACTTCCAGTCCTAACCCCATCAGCCCATTTCCAGTCTTAGCCCCCCCCATAGCCCATTACCCGTCCTAACCCCCCCATCAGCCCACAGCCCATTACCAGTCCTAACCCCATCTCAAGTCCTAACCCCCTCCCCCCCATCAGCCCATTTCCAGTCCTAACCCCCCCCCCAACAGCCCAGGGAAAATTTAAAATAAAAAAAAGCTGGCTGCTGCCGCAGCAGCAGAATCGAGTGTCCTGCGGGGCCCCCCCTGCCCGACAGAGCCCTCCCTCCCTGCCTCAATCCTCTCCGCGCCGTTTTCAGAGCCGCGAAGGAAGAGTTTCTCCATCGCGGCTCTATTAAGACCGCCAGGGCTTCAGATTTCAGCAGCCTCACACAACTTCAATGCCCCCTCTCTCCTCCTTTGTCCCTCCTGCTCTTTCCCGAAGATTGCAGAAGGCTTCCAGAGGAATTTGCCTGCCAGCCACCTTAAACGTGGTGTCTACCAAACCAGAGGAACAGGTTCAAGGAAGTAGAGCTGAGCCCAGCACGGATCCTCTGCCTGAGACTCTCAGGGGTGAGTACCAAGGCTTGATTTCGTCATTGTACTTGTTGGTGGCTTCCGATTCCGTATGTCTGGGATGCAATTCGGGTTGGACCGCTGGTGACTGTTGGCACGGTGTGGGGGTTTCCCACCGTTTTCTGCACGCGTTACTAGCATTTTTACCTATTGGTGCCTGATGGTCATTTAGTCCTAGTGTGCATTCTGCCCAAGTGGCTCCAATGCATGCTCCTTCCCTAGAGCCTGTGACGTGCATTGCAATAAAAGCGCAGTTAACGCACACTGTTGTGATACTTGCCTTAACTCTTTATGTCTTCTTCCAGGAAACATGTTTGACCTGTGGCAAGCAAGGTGCCTCAACTCTGGATTTGGACTCTGCTCTTCTTGCATGGCAGCTTTTGAGTCGTCCCTGGAGGGCCTACTCCCCCTCTCTTAGCTGGGGGATGCAGTTAGTCTGGTCTTACCTGCCTCAGGGCAGGGGTGACGGATGGTGCTATGAGTAAGGATATCCAGTTGGTCAGTGCATCCAGCAAACATGCTGTGAGCTGCTCATCATTCTCTAGGGGGTCTGCGGTGGCTGTGCCCCCTGGTGTTGGGAAGTCATTTCAGAGAGGAGAGCTTCCAGACTCTGGATTGTCCTCCCTGGAATTCTTTTCCTTTTTGCAGCAAGCCTGGTCCTTCTGGCGTGGAAATTCAGACCTTGGCATATTGTCAGGGTAGACATTGTGGAAGTAAACTTCCTCAGCTAGCACTCTCTGGATCATGGAAAGTTGGAGTTGAGTCAGGAGGCATTTCAGTTGATTCTGCACCACTGGAGTTGCCCCGTAAAGGATCTGATGGTGACCACTCCAGTGCCAAAGTTTGTCACTTCTTCAGTTGCCACATGGAGACAGAGTCCAAGTCCTCGTCACCCTGACCACGCCTTGGCCAAGTCAGCACCTGCTGCATGTGTTTCCTCCATGACGCCTGCTGGGGCGTGTACTTCGGCGTATAGAATGCCTCCCAGGCAGGAATGTTCTGGTGGTGCCAGATTGGCTGAGGAGAGCATTGTTTGGAGACCTGATGCGGCTCCTGCAGGCATCTCCTCTTCAGTTGCTTCTGTCTTAGAACCTATTGCGGCAGGGACCAGTTGTCCTGGAGGACCCGGCTTCCTTCTTGCTTATGGCTTGGCTCTTGAAAGGAGATGGCTTGTGCATAGGGGCTACTCTCCATCAGTGGTCTCTACTCTGCTTGGAGCCCGGAGGGGGTTTACCATGCTAGCATACATTTGGATCTGGTCCCTCTTTAAGCAATGGTATGGTGCTCAGTAGTTGGCTCCTGAGGCAGCCAAGGGGCCATCTCTGTTGGCCTTTTTTGGGATTTTTGTAGACTAAGGCTGCTGTGTTGTACCCCAAAGTTAGTTGGGGATCTTGCACTGCTCCAATCAGACTCTCCACCAAAATCCCCAAGACCTTCTACAGCATGGCCTGGAGCTTTCCCTTTGCTCCCTGAAATTTCAGGTGACAGCTTTGTTCTGCTTCCAAGGTCCAGTGGCTGGTAAGTTTCTGGCCTTGCACCTGGACATCCCATGCTTTCTCCAGGAGATTTGTTATCTGTGTCCTCCCCTTTTGGTCTGTGATCCCTGCCTGGGATTTGTGTCTGGTGCTCAGGGCCCTGAAGGATTTGACACTCAAGATGGTCTTCTTGGTCATGATTTGTTCTGCAAGGCAGATTTCTGAGCTGCAGGCTCTGTCTTGCCGAGATCCTTATCTGTCTTTTCAAAAGATGGCTGTTTCCATTCAGCCTGTGCCTTCTTCTTGCCTAAGGTACTTTTTCACCTGAACCAAGTGGTCTGCCTGCCCTCCTTTGTCGGGGGAAGATAGGGATCTGCACCTCGTGACTGTCTGGAGGGTTTTTCTCTGGTACTTAGTGGTTACAAATTCCTTTCGTAACTCTAACTATCTTTTTGTAATGTTTACTGGCCCGTGCAAGGATGATGTGGCAGCCAAGTCAACTTTGTGGCACTGGATTAAGGAGGCCATTGCTTCAGCATATCTGTTGTGGAACCAGCTGATAGCATGAGTTCTCATCAGTTTTGATGACATCAGATAAGATCAACAATTGTTTGAGTTGGCTTCACCAGGGGATGATTGACGGTCGGTGGGCCATTGACAGGAGCTAAAGCTGTCACTCCTCATGAATAATGTGAGTGTTAGCACTGGATAAAATCTTATAGTGCCAGTAATGGCACTGGATGAACATCATCCCTCTGGTGGAGGAATTAATGTTGATTGCAGCCATCATTTGTGTATGCAGGCTTACACACAAGCAATTTGAGACTTGCTGTGCTGTCAAAGGACCAGCGTTCATCACAATTTCACAAGGTTTGAGCTGGATAAAATCCAGGATTCATGGAGGCGATCACACTAGAAGAAGGTTTTGCATAGGATTGGCAACTGGGTTAGAAGATATGTTAGTCCTTATGGTAAGATACAGGCAGAGACCAGCAGCCAATGAGGTTGTGGCAGGATGCAAGAGGACAAATGTTCCTTAAGGACAACATTACTTGCAGATCACTACAGATGCTGGGCAGTTGTTACTATATCTTGGAGCAAACTGATGGGGTATGGAAGGCATAGAGGGCCACTGATTATTGTGGCACTTAGTAACCTCACACTTCTTCCCAGCGCTGGCCCAAGGGTTTATGCTGCCTCAGGCAGAAGCCCCGGCTGTGCCAACTGCCCCTCTCCATGCTGAGCCACGCCACTGCTCCCTGCTGCCGCTGATTCTGGTGGCAGGGTCGGGCAGCTTGCTGGCAGTAGCAGGCCATGTGCTTCGGCACACATGGCCTGCCATTTCTGATCCCCTCTCTGACACAAAACTAGGGGGTCAGAAGTGGCAGGTCATGTGTGCAAAAGAACATGGCTTGTTGCCGAGTCTAGCCACACCCCGACCCTGCCGCCGGAATCAGTGGCAATGGGGGGCAGCTTTGTGCTCAGCATGGGGGGGGGGAGGGAGGTGCAGCTCAGCGCAGGGGGGGAGGGTGGCAGGCCATGTGTACCGAAACACATAAGACTGTAAACAATTATTCCACATCACCCTGTGGTATAAAGAAGACTCAAACGAAGTCCTGAAATCCAAGTGAGGATACTGTATTAAAAAATAGATAGCGATCAACAATATCAAAAGCATTGAATTGGTCAATAAGGATGAGGATTGAATACAAGCCCTTGGTTTTGGCCATTAACAAGTCACTGGAGACGAGTGGATCAAAAATGGTTTGACATGAAAGAAAGTCAAGACATCAGAAGTGAATAGCATGTTCAAATAGTTTGAGTGTGCAGGGGAAGAAGGATATGGGACAATAATTAGCATGGTGGGTAGGTTCCAACAAGGATCTTTTGAGGGGTGGTGTGATCACAGCATGTTTGAAAGTAGTGGAAACAGTTGCAATGGTGAGTGACAGACCAATAATGGGAGAAATAGAGGTGATGATTGGAGGGAAAATGGGAATGGGGTCAGAAGAACAAGTAGTGAGCTCTTAGAGAAGGACAGAAAATAGTTTTCTTTTTTGTGGTTTCAGAAAAGATGGCAGATGCCAAAGGAAAGGGAGAGAAATGAAGCAGGGAGTAGGAAGGAGAAATGACCCGAGGAATAATTTAAGTTTAATTTTCTGAAGCAATGATGTTTGTCAGATGGCCTAGCATTTTTGCTAGATAAATGCGATAGCAGACTGGAAGGAGGTCAGCATTCATTTGAAAGACAGCATGGGAAGGGGATTCTAGACACAAGAATGTAGCAAGTGAATTTTGGAGGTGAGCCAAGGTTGGGTTTTGGTATGCTTTACAGGTCTAGGACAGAGAGGGTCAAGAATACATAGAGAAGTATATAGTGTAGATACCCGGCATGAGTCAAGAGACCTGTGGAGGGTTACGCCATGGGAGCAATGCCAGAGGGCTGACCCAACACACCCATTGCCGCCACAGCTGGGAGCATGGGCAGTCTTGGGAATGAGGTTCACCTAAAGCACCTAATATCCTTGCACCAACACTGAGTAGAGGATGGAAGAGACAAGACGGTAGTGGAGAGAATACAAATAATGTCTTGAAGGTATTGGTGGTGACTGGACAAAATTGTGGAGGTGGGTGGTTAAGTGTGAAAGTTATCAGATGATCATCACAGGAGAAGAACTGAGGTGGAAAAATCTGAGAGATAGCAGTTGGAAGACAGGATTAAGTTAAGGCAGTGACTATGCTGATGTATAAGGATAGTTAGGAAAATGATTTATTGGGGGGTGGAGGCAATAAATGAGGTACCTGAAGAGGAAGGCGGCTGAATAGGCAGATGGATTGGGCTTCAGGAAGAAAAAGAGGGGGGCTGAGGTAAAAGAGCTGACATTTATTTATAAGTATTTGTGTCATTCCATGTCAAGTGGCTCAGTTTTGAAAAATGTCCATGCTCGACCTCCTCCAAATGGAATACAATTTTATGTGGATGTTCCCCCGAGTTTTTGGCTGGATCTCTATTGGTTTGAGAGCAAGAGGCAGCTGAACGGAGGTCACCTTCTGAGTATTACAGTCTATGCAACACAAAATAGCCACTTTGTCCAAGCACTGCAACCCAACAAAACCTGTTAGGGGCCTGAAATTTTATGGATAAGTACCAACCCCTGGTGCTAAGTTCCTGTGCAAAGTTTGGAACCTAACATGATCTTGCCTCTTTTTTTATGGATCAACAAAGTATGCAAAAAATGTAACAAAATAAATACATAGCTTACTTTGACTACCTGTTCCTCCTGACCTGTACATCAATTCAGGTCATAACTTGACCAGTAGTCATAGCCATGGAGTACATCTAGGATTTGCCATAAGAGGTTTTGCAGCCAACTGGAAGCAAAGATAGAATTACATAAAGACATGACATCACTGTTTTATGCATATTTTGGGTGCAAATATCTCTACTGTGTAGTTTTTAAATATTTTCTTTTTTATGTATTTTGAAAGAGCATCTTTTTTGCTACAAAGTCACCCTGTTTTATCTTGGACTATGATTGCCTTTGGTCAGAATTAAGGACCCCAAAAAGATGCAGCATTTGCACATAGAGATGCACTATGTTAAAAAGAACCATCTTTGGCACCCTATTGTTTAACATGTAAATGAGCTAGAGATGTGAAATTTTACACTGCAGCTAAGCTCATTAACCAAGCTTTTAGTTTATGATACTCTGCTTTTACATATTTTCATAAAGTAGTCATCAAAGTTGTTGCAAAACTGTCATATGTTAATTCTCTTGCGTTGGTCAGTGGTGGCTGAGCCATTGCCAATTCAGCAAAATTGGCAACTCCGTTGCTCAAGATCAGTAGGATTTAAGCCACTAACAGCTGCAATTTGACTAGCAATGGCGCCTTGGGCTTCATTGGATTTGCGCTTGGCATAACCTAAAGAATTTCTCCTGCCTGTCTGCTGAATCTTCAAAGGGGAGATGTCAAGAGGTGTAAAGTTAGCAGTGAGGTTTTCAGATACATCAGTTGGGTCATCACCACCAGAATTAGTTTGAGGACCTTCCAGATGTTGCAACTTTACATTAAAGTCTTGCCTGTAGCATGGACAAAGCTTTTGGCCTGGTTTAAAACCTTGTTTTGTAATAGCATTCAGATGATCAACTGTGATTCTGCTTCCTGAAGGGATCACAACAGTATTTCTGCAGAAATTCAAATTTGGTCAGAATTACAGCTTCATGGTAGGAGCAAATACTGGATTCCAAGGCAAACTTGGAATTATTTCTATGTTTCTATGGAAAGGCGGGATAGAGGTGAAATGATTGAGATGTTTAAATACCTCCGTGGCATAAATGTTCAGGGGGAGAGCCTCTTTCAATTGAAAGCAAGTTCTGCTACGAGGGGACATGGGATGAGGGTGAAGGGAGATAGATTCAGGAGTGATATGCGGAAATATTTCTTTACGGAAAGAGTAGTGGATCCGTGGAATAGTCTCCCAGTGGAGGTGGTAGAGATGAGGACAGTAACTGAATTCAAAAAAGCATGGGACCAACATAGAGGATCTCTAAAGGTAAAAAGGGGACTGTTGTAGTTGTTGATATGGAAGGGCAGACTAGATAGGCCATGTGGTCTTTTTCTGTCATCATATTTCTATGTTTCTAACTATAAAGTCCAGAATGTCTTTTTATTGATCCTTGATCTTCTGAAAAGAAATCCCTGATGGCCTTTAAGCTACTTTCTCCAAAATAAAAACCTGATGGTTTATGGCATTCAGATCCATGATATGATATCCATGTTCCCTGTAAAATAGTTATCTCCAAGTTATAATGCCCTGTTCAATGTAATTTCAGTTTGTTCAATATAAACCGCACTGATGCAGAATAGCGCGGTATATAAGAGAATGTAAATAAATAAATATGTTCCAATACTACAGGGACCTAATTTGTTGTTAGTCTCCATTTTATCAGAATGAATAATCATCTAAAGGTACCTGTAATAAAAGAAATGTGAAGCGATTCAAGGAAAACTTGTAAGAACACAACAAAAAACAGAAAGAACATCTGTTAAACAATAGAAAAAAAATTTTGTTGAAAGGAACTGCTGGGAAATGGCATGCTAAAAGGTTAGTAGTTTCATCACGATAAATAACACATCAGGATAGGCCAGGACCTATCTGGCAAGGCAGCCACTGTACCATAAAGGACACAATGGTGTCACAGGCCGCCTCAACAAACTGCCACCTCTTTTATAATGGCTCACCATGACATACCCACAGTTCCTTATAAAAGAGATACTTTTGCATGTCTAGGCTTGCATGCAAAAACTAACACAGCATAACCTAATGTCAATTTTGAGGTATCATTAAAGTGTGTTCAACCAAAATGTGTCATATAAGCTAAAAGCACGATAAGCACAACAAGCTCAACTGCATTGTATGCTTTTACATCTCTAACTCATTTGTGCGTTGCGCAACAGGGTGACAAAGGTGGTTCTTTTTAACATAGCACATATCTGCATGTAAATGATGCATCTCTTTGGGGCCTTAATTCTGACCAAAGCAGGTCTGGGTCCAAAATGAAACTGGGTGACTTTTGTAGCGAAAGAGACACTCTTTCAAATGACATAAAAAACAATTAAAAACTACAGAGTAGAGATAGTTGCATTCAAAATGTGCTAAAAATTTGTATAAATCAGTGACATCATGTCTTTATGCAATTATATCTTTGCTTCCATATATTTCTTTTGTTACATTTTTCACATACTCTGCTGACCCATAGAAGGGCTGATCTCCTGGGAAGAAGTGTCAAAGGAGATTAAGAGTATGAAAACCGGAAAAGCTCCGGGCCTTGACGGATATACAGCTGAATTCTACAAAAAGATGTAAAATCCTCAAGGGACGTTCTTAGTTGACATCTTTAATAGTGTCCACATCGAGGGGAGGGTACTTAATTCAATGTATAGAGTGGGGATCACAGTAATCCCAAAACTGGGAAAAGACAAAACTTCTGTGGCTCCTATAGGCCTATTTCCTTGATTAACATAAATGCCAAGATACTGGTGAACTGCTTGCAGAGGGTGATCGACAGGATCATGCGGGAAGATCATTCGGGCTTCATCCCAGGAAGGCAAGCCCCTGACAATGTGCAGAAAGTACTTTATCTCATTTGGAAGGTGAAGCAGATGGGAGAAGATGCGATCCTGGTGGCAGTGAATGCAGAAAAAGCCTTTGACAGAGTAGAGTGGGGATTCATAGTCGGAGTGCTAGAAATAGCAGGAATTGTGCAGTGGTTCATTGCTTGGGTGAGAACTTTGTATGCCAATCCAAGGGTGAGGGTACGTGTAAGTGGAGGGTATTCAGAGGAGTTTTGTTTGGGCCGTGGTACTCTTGCCCACTCTTGCCCTTATTGTTTGCCCTGGTGATGGAACCACTGGCAGAAAGGATCCAGACAAATGGAGATGTTAAGGGTATTCAGGTGGGAGTCAGCGAATTTAAAATAAGTTTGTTCGTGGATGATGTGATCTACACTCTGACAAGATCCTGGATTTCGCTGCCCAATCTTTGAAAGAAATTGAGGAATATAGCCGGTGGTCAGGTTACAAGATGAATCTTGCGAAGATGGAAAGATTGAAAATTTGCAATTTGACAGAGTTGGAGGATAATTTAAGACAAGCATTCCCCTTTAAGTGGGACAAAGGAGCCATTAAATACCTTGGAGTCCAGGTGGGAGCAAAATGGGAAGAACTCTTCTCACTAAATCATGAGAAATTATGGATTAAAATTAAAAGTGATTTGGATAGCTGAAAGCAGTTGACAGTGTCGTGGATGGGGCGTATAGCTACCATCAAGATGAATGTCTTACCCAGGCTGATGTATTTGTTTCTGGTCCTGCTGATCACGATATCGGATGCGATCCTTAAATTATGGAAGAAGAGGGTATTTGACTATGTCTGGAGAAAACGACCCCTGAGGGTTGCAAGGGAAGGCATGATGAATGACCCAGGACAGGGAGGCATGGGAGTCCCCGATTTTGAGTGGCCTGTTGGAGTGGCACAAAGGGCCAGGAGCCAAACAATGGGTACATATTGAACAATGCCTAGGACGACATGTACCCTTAAGTCATGTAGCTTTGCTTCCAGAGATACCATGGAAGGGAGAGGGATACCCCGCCAGTGTATTCACTACTCTACGAGTGTGGGCCCAGCGTGGAGAAGAGAGGATATACTGCAACAGGGCCATACTGAGCGTGAAATGCGCCCTGTGTGACTTGCACCTTGGGTGCGCCCCCCCCCCGAACCTCCATCTAGCCACTTTATGGGGGCGGGAGAGAAGAGGTGCGCACCCGATGTGCAAGTCGCCGGCATGTAGAGACCACACCTGCTTAGCGTGCCGCGAGAAGGCTTAAGGGGCGCATTTCAGCTGTCTGCCATTGCCTGACGCTGCTGAGAGAAGAGAAAGTGGCGGCGGCAGGCAACGGCAGACAGCTGAAATGCGCCCCTTAAGCCTTTGTGCCCTGTGCGGCTGCACTGCTCGCACAGGGCTAGGTATGGTCCTGTACTGCAATACCCCTCTTGTGAACAACCTAGATTTTCCACCAGGCCTAGTTCACGAGAAATATATAGAGTGGCAGAAATTGGGACTGGATTGAGTGGGTCAATTATTGGAGAAGGGGGGCAGGTGATTCCATATGAAGAGCTACATACTAATATGGTGTGTGAGAAAGGGACAGAAACTATATTACAATCAAGTACGGCATTATCTAGGAACTGTCCTAACGATAAAGGGGAGCCAGGGAGGATGGGGACCCCAAAGGGAATTTGAAAAAGTATGTGTGATCTGGAAGGGTGCTAGGGGACTAATCTCAGCGATATATAAGATAATATGTAGCACAAAGAGAACCCCTATGAGATGGCATAAGCAATGGGAGCAGGATCTGGGGGGACCGATGTTGAGAAAGAATGGGTGGATATTTGCACACGACCCAGGAAACTGTCGATGCACCTTGATAGTTGAGCATGGTGTGATAAGGAAGCTTATCATAGTTCAGGAAGGAGCTATAAAAGAGGTGAATTGGCTTTGAACAAGCAACCTGTCTTTGCTGGTAGAAATACTAAAACAGAATGTTTTCATAAAAGACTACCAGTCCCAGAATGCACCAGGTTTCAAACAGCCTCTAGAAGAGCTGAAGTGGGGAAACGTGTGTTCAATCAGGAGAGCTATGAGGTAATCCCCAATCACTCATCTCCAAGGGCAGGGCTTGATTCAGCACACCTGGGCTGTGCTAGGGTGGAGTGTCCCTCTAAGCACGTTAAAAGTAAAGGATATTCTACACAGAACCGGAACTTAGAGAACCAGGAGAACAGACAGAACCAGGAGAGCAAACAGAAAGAGGAGAGAGGACTACAACAGCAGAAGCAACGTGGAAGGAAGAAGAGAAAGACATCTTGGAGGTCTAAAGAAGGAGCCCACAGCAGTACGTGTGTTAGGAGTGAATTCAGAGGCAAGCATACTCCATTGGACTGGAGGAAGCCAGAGGAGTGGGGTTATAAAGCCAGGAATTCCCAGACGGCACCTTTGAAGGAGACGGCTGCATTTGGAAGGGGCCCTAAGATCGGTGCAAGAAAGTATGTGAAGAGAGACTCAGTGTCCAGGGATCTTGATTGGAAGGCTGGACATAAAAGCTGGACTACTTACTGGCCAGGATACCTGGAGAGGAAACCTAACAGCAAAGGAAGCTCAGGTATGAACTTTGATCTATGCCCTAGCTCTTCTCCAGGAAGACAGCAGGGAAACAAATATTATCCTGAGAGTGATCAATTAAGGAATTCCTCTGAGCCAGACCATGATATTGATTCCATGATATTTGAAGAAGAAGGAGATATTTCAAATGATCAGTTAGAATACATGGACTGCTCTCTGTCTAGGCTGCTGTTTTAAAGTACTTTCTCACTAATACAACAACCACCAAAAGGAGCTATAGCTTGTTCTTTTATCTACCCAGAAAAGTCTCTGCAAAAAAGCTTTAGGGTAGGATTGAGCCACGTAGAGAGAGTGAACCAGCAAAGGAGTTTGCAGCTGGCTAATTATTGGTAATTGAGCCAGGCACAAGTGCACGTGAGCTCTGAAAGGAAACTTGTCTTTTTTTTTTTGTGTGTGTGTAAATAGAAGAAAGATATCCTTGATAAAGAACAGGTTTTTTTGTTACTTTTGGGTTTTGTTTTTGCCTTTTGGAGCACTGCTAAGAAGGTCATTAGCAAGAGCCATCAAAAAGACCTTTTCTGTTTCCCATCAAGGTCTTTATTGTTTGATTGCTTAAGAAGTTCAGTTACCTTATAATTTGCTTTGTTTTTCCTGAGTATAATACTGAAGCAAGTGTCCTTTTGTGTTACCAAGTAAATCTGTGTGGGAGAATTAACCCCATGAATAAAATCTGTTTTTCTTTGCTTACACTCAAGCATCACAACTCATTATTTTGTGAACGGCTGATTCTGGTATGAATGAACTACATCCCCCACAATCCTTTGCAAGTCATAATAATATTTTGCCTTTGCCAAGACTGTGGACATTCACGACCAGCGCCCCCGTTTACAATGGTCATAAGATGCTCCTCTGAATGTATTGAGATCTCAAAAGAGAATGAATAAGTGGAAAGGGGGCTCTATTGGAGGGGCTGTGGGCAGGTGGGTAGCTTTTATCACATGTGGTGGAACACTACTGGAAGGGGATGGCAGGACTGATTAAGGAAAGAGGGGAGAAGGGGCGACTGATCCGAAGGTATATCTCTTGAATGCAGCCTTCAGGGAGGTTGAGGTTGGTCTGAGTGAACCAGTAAGAATGTGTGTGCTTGCGGTGCACATAGTGCTGGCACGGTATTGGATTGCCCCTGTCTTGCCTGAGGTGAAGGAAGTTATGCTATGTCTAGAGCAAATAAACTATATGACAAAGGCGGTGGACAGGTGGAAGGAGTACTCCACAAGCTTTAAGTAGAAGTGGAGATTGTATGAGTCTTGGAAGAAAACCTTAAATGAGAATTAAGCAAGTGCCGTGGTGGGGGGGAAGGAGGAGGGAGGGGAAGGGAAACCCTTATTAGATAAAGATGAGAGAGTCAAGATTAATGACATTACTGAGAAGTAAATGGTTAAACTCACACCATTGGGGGAGAGAGAGGAAGGGAAGGAATATGTTTTACGATATCATGATGAGATGGAATGTAATTAGAACATGTAAGTTAAGTTTGGTTAACTTCATAATATGTAGTTGTAATTTGAAAAATGTAATAAAAGAAAATTTAAAAAAAAGGAAATTGGGCTATAATTTTCTGGTTGAGAGGGATCATCATTATGATCTTTTAGGCAAGGATGTATGATAGAGGTCTTCCAAACCTTAGGTACAAGGCCTTGATGGAGGCTGGCATTTTCTAGATGCAGAAGAAAATCAGAAAAATGAAGTAGTAATTCATTCAGCAGACGAAGTGGAATTGCGCCTACAGCTGAAGGGCAGAGAGTCATGGAGTGAATAATTTGTTTGCAAGATCATCTTAGTGACTGGGCTGAAGTTGGTGAAGGAACTAAGAGGCAGCAATTTGTTTCGGCATCTGAAGAATATTTGGAAGGAAGTTTGAATGCATTGTTATAAAGAGCCAGAAGGTAACTCAATTGTAGTGACCAAAACACTACCAAATTGGTCAGGAGTAATTAAAGAGGGTCATGTCTGTAGTTTTTTGGGTGCAGAAAGTTCCTGGACAACCTGAAATAGTTGATGGGAAAAGTTACAATTTGATTAAGTTTGACCAGAATAATATTCTCTTTTCGCCCTCCTGATTAGAGCTTTGTATTTCGACTGGAGTTTCCTACATTCATTTTGACTGTTCAGGCTTTTTTCTTTTTCCAATTATTTTTTGCCCTCTGTAGTTGGCACTTAAGGCTCCAGGGAAGGGAAAGCACAGTCCAACACTGTCACAGCAGTGAGATGTATGAAGAGGCTTGCCAACGTTTTGAAAGAGAAAAACCCTCCATTTGTTCATTACTTGAGTAATTTCCCCAAGAGTATGATGCATGCAGGTAAGCTGTGATGGCTTCATAGTCAAGGTCAATAAACCAGGGATATGTGTAGCATATCAAAAGAGCAAAGCTCTTAGCCATAAACTCTTATTTCTGGGGATAGAAACATTGGTAAATATAGAAACATGCCTCTCACTAGTCAGATTTAACACTTTGAGGGAGATCATTGACAGTACATTTAGGGAAAAAAAGGTAACACTCAAACATGCAATCACTCATTTGCTATGTAAATTTCACCTAAAAAATTGGCTTATGGGCAAGCCTTTTATATGGAGATTAGATTGGGCCACATCAGGTATCAGTAGAAACCATCATTTCAGAAGACTCATCAATATATTGAGGAATGACATAGAAATATAGCAGATATGTCTTGCTAAATACAATGACAGGACAATCTAGAGGAAGCAGCAAGTCTCCAGCAGAGAGCTGTATGTCTTCTGCAATGTGGCAGGAGGTAAGAGAGTCTACTTAGTAGGAAATGGTACAAATAAATTAGTTTGGATAGTGGAATGGAAGGAGGAGACCTTCTTGGAGACATTACATTTTGTGGCTGTATCACGTGGCACATTTTCAAAACAAAAGGGTGGTTCCTGTGCGGATATCCAGTTTAGTCCTCCACAATCGGGTTCTGCCCCTCTCACTGCAGCCTGTAGACTGGACCAATCAAATCTTCTGTAGTACATATCCAGCAGGAGCTCCCAGAAGCCCCCCAGTGTGTCCAGTCTCGTTGCAGTGTGTAGACGTAAAAGTGTGTCCTCTGGGCACACTTAGTGACCTTTGCAGGAGCAACACTAGTTAGTTGTTTTTAGGGTTTGTTTTGGGGCATTTCTCTACTATTTTTGTTTTTGGTAGCTAGCTGTGCCTTTAAAAAAGAAAGACAAAAGAAGACTGTCTCCCTGGAGCTGTGCCACAGGAGACTAGGAGAAAGTCAGACCTGCTGGCTGCTGTTGCCTGCCTAGCACATTTTATCAGCCCTGGGTGAGCTTCCCCTAGACAGGACGGGGAATTGCCATACCTATAAGGCAGTGCCTGGTACTGGGAGATTGTGGCTGAATCTTCTGTTCCTGAGCTGGTAGGAGTTTGCATTTCATTTTTTTTTCTTTCTTGTGTGCAATGCTCTGTCTGGGATGCCAGCGTTTCTGTAGGCTCTCCTGAGCCCATTTGGCAGTTTTTATTCAAACTGCTCGTGTGCCCTGTGTTAGAGGGTCGTTTTATTTGTTTTCCATATTATTTGGTGGTTTTTATATTTTCGCGCCGTTTTTGACCGCGGGTGAAAAAGTGCGGCGGCCATTTTGGATTTTAAAAGTGCTTTTCCAGGCATTTTTGATCGCTGTGCACAGGTTCCCCTAGCGTTTTTGGGGTTCCTCTTTCTGGCGATTTTGCTCAGGGCACCCCAGGGATCCTGGGATATATTTTGTTTCTTGTAAAAAAAAAAAAAAAAGTTAAGTTACTTTTAAAACGGGGGTGATTTGCACAGGATTGCCCAGGTGGTGTGGGCTTTCCTGGGCTGTCTTATTCTATTCCCCTGGGCAGAGGTGGCCTTGGAATGGCTTCCAAGCCCCAGTGTGTGATTTGTGGGTCCCGCAGGACGGCAGGGACTGACTCTGGCATCTGCAGGGGCTGTGCTGCAGTGCCCTCTGAGTTAGAGCAATCTGTGAATGTTCAGGAACAGGCTACCCCTGGGGATGCTTCTACTTCCGGGGACAGCGTTCTTTCTCCAAGCATCCCTCAGTCTGGCTCGGTTCCTCCGGCCAGCGGTTCAGTGGCTGCGCTCCAGCAGGCGTCTGTTGCTGCCTCAGCTATGGACTTCTCCCCTGATTTTGTACTCCTCATGCATCAGGCATTTCGCCTGAGCAGGTCCGGACAGTTGCCGGCTGTCTGGCCCCCCTCCCTCCCCTCGGGGTCCTTGGGGGCGGCTCAGTGTCCCTCATCGCCCGGGGGCAAGCGGCTTCGGTTGGGGGGACAAGAGCAGGACGCCCTGGGTCTCCTGGATTCCGAGGCAGAGGGCGATCCTGAGACTGAAGCGGAGGATTTGGAGGATGGGGAGATCCCTGGGCCGGAAGATCAGGCTCGGGTCATTCGAGTGTTCCGTAGGGACGAGCTGGTTCCTCTGGTCACGGAGTCCCTTCAGGCGCTAAACCTTTCGGCAGTGCGGCCCCTGGAGGAGGAGGGTCTTGAGGATCCTCTGATTCAAGCAGTCAGGGATGCCCAGGTGGTTTTTCCCGTCCACCGCGTGGTGGATCAGATGATCCAGGCGGAGTGGGAGCACCCGGAATCCGGTTTGAAGGGGATTCGGACCATGAATCGGCTTTATCCTCTTGCTGACAAGGACAGGGACTTGTTCAGGTCCCCCCGGGTGGATGCTGCGGTCTCCGCAGTGACCAAGAAAACCACCATCCCGGTTGCGGGTGCGGCGGCCCTCAAGGACGGGCAGGATAAGAAGGTTGATAACTTGCTCAAGCAAACCTTCGATACGGATGCCGTGTCATTGCAGGCCTCTATCTGTGGGGCTTGGGTGGCTCGGTCGTGTCTGCGGTGGTCACAGCAACTGCGCTCGAGCCCCGGACTAGACCAGCAGGGTCTGGTGGAGGTGACCCGGCTGGAGTCCGGCTCGGCTTACCTGGCGGATCTGTTTTATGATTTGATCCGCGCGTTGGCTAACAGTATGGCATCCGCGGTAGCAGCGCGCCGGTCCCTCTGGTTGCGCAGCTGGGCGGCGGACAGTTCTTCTAAGGCCCGCCTCAGTAAGCTGCCGTTTAAGGGCAGATTATTATTTGGGGAGGCTCTCGAGAAATTGGTAAAGGATCTCGGTGAGTCCAAAGGGGGCCGGCTTCCGGAGGATAAACCAAGGTCCAACCGGTCCACCTCGTCGGCGCGGGGATCCTTTCGGGATCAGCGCAGGTTTCGGCCCTCCCGCCAGTGGTCCTCGCAGCGGGGCCGGTTTGGAGCCCGTAGCCAAGGATTTCGGGGCTTTCAGGGGAGCCGGCAGAGGCTTCTCCGCAGCCGGCTCTTCTTCGGGTTCTTCCTTTGGACGCAAGCCACAATGACGCCAGGCAGGCTCTGGAGGGAGGACCGCTTGTCGGCGGTCGCTTGCGCGACTTTCTTTCCTCTTGGGCCCAAATAACGTCGGATCGCTGGGTGCTACAAATTATAGAGGAGGGTTACGCTCTGGAATTTGCGTTCCCACTTCCAGATTCCTTTGTTCTGTCTCCCAGCAGGGGCGAGCAAAAGACGAGGGACATCCGCGTGACCCTGGCTCGATTGTTAGCGCTGGGAGCGGTGTTTCCAGTGCCTCCCTTGGTAAGAGGCGCTGGTCGCTACTCCATCTATTTTGTGGTACCCAAAAAGGGCGACTCTCTGCGTCCGATTTTGGATCTCAAAGGCGTGAATCGCGCGCTCAGAGTGCCGCATTTCCGCATGGAAACCCTGCGGTCAGTCATTGTAGCGGTGCGAAAGGGGGAGTTTTTGACGTCCCTCGATCTTACCGAGGCCTATCTGCACATTCCGATACACCCAGCCCATCAGCGGTTTTCTTTCTCCGCTTCGCGTTCCCGTGGGGCCACTTTCAGTTCCGGGCCATGCCGTTCGGCTTGGCTACGGCCCCGCGCACTTTCACAAAGGTGATGGTGGTGGTTGCGGCGGCCTTGCGCAAGGAGGGCATTTTGGTCCATCCTTACCTGGACGACTGGTTGATGCGAGCAAAATCCGGTCGAGAGTGCCTGCGGGTCACGAGCAGGGTGGTAGCTCTGCTGCGATCCCTCGGCTGGGTGGTGAACGAAAGAAAGAGTTGTCTGCGGCCCTCGCAGGACTTGGAGTATCTGGGGGTGCGCTTCGACACTGCTCGGGGGCTGGTGTGCCTTCCCGAGCGCCGCGTCCTGACGTTGCGGGCTCTTGTCCGACTATTTCGGGGGATGCCCGCTCCGTCGGCGTGGTGGTACCTACGGCTTCTCGGAACGATGGCGGCGACCTTAGAGGTGGTTCCGTGGGCGCGGTTCCACATGCGCCCTCTACAGAGGGCGCTCCTTCGTCGCTGGTCCAACCAGTGCGATTCCTTGCACAAGAGACTGCCCTGCCCGAAGGCAGTGCGGCGGTCGCTTCGGTGGTGGCTCTCCTCCGAGAACCTGACGCGGGGGATTCCCTTGGAGCCTCCTCTGTGGGTCCCCCTCACTACGGATGCGAGCCTAGTCGGCTGGGGAGCACACTGCGAGACCCGCTTCACGCAGGGGGTGTGGTCCTCGCAGGAAGCGTCTTGGTCGATCAACCGCCTCGAGCTTCGGGCGGTCCGACTAGCCCTGATGGCCCTGGAACCTCTGCTCCTGGGCCGGGCGGTCCGAGTCTGGTCGGACAATGCGACCACGGTGGCGTACATCAATCGCCAAGGGGGCACAGGGAGTGTGGCCCTGGAAACAGAAGCGACGGCCTTGTTCAGCTGGGTGCAGACTCGGCTGCCGGCGATCTCGGCGGCGCACATTGCAGGCGCCGACAATGTCCAGGCCGACTTTCTCAGCAGAGTGCGGGTGGACCCCGGAGAGTGGGAGTTAAATCCTCAGGTATATGCGCAGATAGTTCGGCGGTGGGGTCCGCCCATCATGGATCTCATGGCGACCTTCCAGTCGGCCAAGACAAGTCGCTTCTTCAGCAGACGGCGGGAGCGGATGTCCGAAGGACTCGACGCTCTCATTCAGCCGTGGCCGACGTCCGGGATGCTGTACGTTTTCCCCCCGTGGGCCCTGATCGGTCGGGTCGTCCAGCGCATCGAGGGCCATCAGGGCCGGGTGCTGCTGGTGGCTCCGGATTGGCCCCGGAGGCCCTGGTATGCCGACCTCGTTCGGCTTCGAGACGGCGGCCGTGGCGCCTTCCGGCGCTACCGGATCTTCTTCTTCAGGGCCCCTTGCGGATGCCCCAGGTGGCTCGGTTCTCGCTTACGGTTTGGCCATTGAGAGGGCTCGGCTGAAAAAGAAGGGTTATTCGCCCGCGGTGATTTCCACCTTACTGCGGGCAAGAAAGTCGTCCACTTCTCTTACTTATGTTCGAATTTGGAGAATTTTTGAGGACTGGTGCTCCCGGCGTGGAGTTCGGGCGGCGACGGTCTCGGTGCCCGTCGTGCTCAGCTTTCTGCAGGATGGCTTCGAGAAGGGTCTCGCGGCCAGTTCCCTGAAGGTCCAGTTGGCCGCGCTCTCTTGCTATAGAGGCAAGGTCTTGGGCCGCCTTCTTGGCGCTCATGCGGATGTGCGGCGTTTCTTGACCGCCGTGTTTCATTTGCGGCCTTCCCGCAGAGCGGTGATTCCTCCGTGGGATTTGAATTTAGTTCTGCGGGCCCTGGCTCGGGAACCCTTTGAGCCCTTGCGGAGGGCATCCTTGAAGGATCTCACGTTGAAGAAGGTTTTTTCTGGTAGCCATTTGCTCGGCACGGCGCATCTCGGATCTACAGGCCTTGTCATGCCGAGAACCTTTCTTGTCTTTTTCTGCGGAGCGGGTTGTGCTCCGTCCGGTTCCCTCCTTCCTGCCAAAGGTGGTGTCTCCTTTTCACCTGAATCAGGCAGTATTTCTACCAGTGATTTCGGCGGCCTCGGTCGAGTCGGTGGACAAGGGGCTTCACCGGCTTGATGTGGCCGCACGCTGCGTCGGTATTTACAGTCTACCGAGTCATTTCGGAAGACTGATCGGCTTTTTGTGCTCTTTGGGGGTGCACGGAAAGGGGAGGCGGCGGCTAAGGCCTCCATTGCTCGATGGCTTAAAGAAGCGATCGCCTCCGCGTATCTGTTGCAGCGGCGGCCGGTTCCGGAGGGGCTCCGGGCTCATTCTACTAGGGCTCAGGCGGCCTCTTGGGCGGAGCATGGTCTGGTTCCACCAGCGGAGATCTGTAGGGCGGCCACTTGGTCGTCTCTGCATGCTTTCAGCAGGCACTATCGCTTGGATGTGTCAGCGGCTCGGGATTCCTGTTTTGGTTCGGCGGTTTTGCGCGCCGGCCTACAAGGTCCCGCCCGGTCTTAACTGCTCTGTTACATCCCGATTGTGGAGGACTAAACTGGATATCCGCACAGGAAATGGAAATTACACTAACCTGGTAATTGTAGTTCCTGTAGGATCCAGTTTAGTCCTCCTTCCCTCCCGAATATCTGCATGATCTTGCGGCGCGCTATCCCGAGCGGGAGATTCTAAGATAGTTTTGCGTCCCGTTCGGACCTTAGCGGCAGTCGTGCTTATAGCTATGGCTCTTCCCTTTCTTTTGGGGTTCCGTAAGCTCCTTAGTACCTGGGGGGAGCTCTGTGTCAATTTAGGGGCGTCGATTCCGGCGCCGTGCAGTGTTCTGACTTCCTCGTTTGGGGAGGGAGTTGGTTATTCCAGGGGGGGAAGTACAAGGTTTAATGTTAATCTGATAATAATCTGATGTGTTGCTTCGTTCAGTATGCTTTGTTACTAGTACACTGGGGGGCTTCTGGGAGCTCCTGCTGGATATGTACTACAGAAGATTTGATTGGTCCAGTCTACAGGCTGCAGTGAGAGGGGCAGAACCCGATTGTGGAGGACTAAACTGGATCCTACAGGAACTACAATTACCAGGTTAGTGTAATTTCCATTTTTATGGCCCAATGCACATCTTCACTTTCAGTATATTCTAACAGGGCATTCAAGCTGCTATGAGAACTGGTATTGGCTCATTTGCTAAATAATACAGTTTTAGGGGCAGCCAGCCATTGCTGATGTGCTTTGCATTTTCACTGGTCTTGTTTTAAGTTGCTGGTCCCCAAAACAGAAGAAGTGATGAGTGTCCCACCCTAGTTATTAGTCTTGGGTTCCCAATGCTGTAATGTTACTAAAACAAGTACTAGCAAACAGTACCTAGAAGGGCTACTTGAAAAGCTAGGATGTATTCCCAAAAAAATCTTCATATATTCAGTGTGTTACCCAGTTATGAGTATGTCGATAGGATAATCCACATAAATGAAGAGAGGTTCTCAACGTCAATGGTGGACACCTATGCAACGAGCACTAGCTTCTTCACAAAATTATTTGGTGACAAATGCATAGAGTCCTTCTTGATAGAAAGGCTGTTGGAAGGTTGGCAAAGCAAGAGGAACCCTGGGCTGACTCTAGGAGACCAGTCACATGCAGCATTATATGGGCATTGGTTAGGGTACTGCTGTTCTTATTCTGCGACAAGTCTGAGGTGAAACTGGATGGTAGCTGATTCCAGATATTCTTTGGTGCTTTTAGAGTCAGCAAACTGGTGGACAGAACTAAGGGGATAATAACTGGTTTAGGAGTAGCAGAAGGGAATATTCAAGCAGACCAGCAGAGCGTGAGGATACTTAGCAGAAAATCTAAGACAGACCAACGGCAAAAAAAGGTCGATGGGTAATTTTGTCAGCAGCCATTGTCCCCCTCCTATGCCCAATTCAGGCAGTTAAAGACCATATACAAATTGGCCTAGGGTCAGCAGGAAGATCTTTCTAATACATCAAAATGAAAGTACTCTGTCTTGTTTCTAGTTCAATAAAATCTAAGACAAGTTCCTAGAGAGTTAATTGGTGAAAAGTCTGGCAACTAGTATTCATTCCATATTGGGGTTCCATTGCTAACTCACAGATTAGGCTTGGAGAACAACCAAATAATGGAAATGGGAAGGAAAATATGGATTTAGTTCACACCAAAGGTGGGAATCCAGTAGACTTAAGTCAGATGTCTGTAATGCCCACAGCCACCTAAGTTACTTGTGAGATGGGAAAAAGGGGATAGCATGCCAGAATAAAGTAGATGGCATGCTGAAACAAACAGACATTATCACAGGCTAAACCGATAAACTATCTTTACAACCAAACTGACAAAAAAATGGGAGGGGAGATAGAGAGATGCCTTTCCTAGAGTTGTCTTCTCATGCACACACACAATGGAGTAGGGTGTTAGCCACAAATGCCTTAGACTGCAGGGAGAGATAAGGTAGCCACCCCTCAACTGACCAATCAGGGAATCCTAGCCGTTAGGTACATTCCAGATACGCCACCTAGATAATTCTGTAGAAAGAAGAAGCAAGGGGCACAGAGAATTCTTCCAAATTGCTATTCTGTTCTAACCCACATGACAAACTGCTTTGCTAAGACTGTATAAAAATCCAGCTTGAATCCTGTATGAGTGCTGGACTCTTTGATAGCTTACTATGAGCCAGCCCTGCTATAGCAGTGAATAAAGAAAGGAATCTACCTGGAAAGCTTTCTGTTGTTCTCTCCTTACCAAGTATCATCTGGACTGGACCGGGACCCCGCTAGATGCTCGTCCCACGACAACCTGCACATTTATTTTCTGCCACATGGCCTATTTATTTATTTATAATAATCTTACATGCCACACTATTTATGATCATTCTGTGAGGTGCACAAATAAAATATACATAATCATCAGACCTAAATTCAACATCAAACAGATCAGTTAAAAAAACACAAATATAACAGGATCAAGCTCAATGAATACAGGATCAAGCTCAAAGAGTCTAAAAGAGAAATAAGGATAGCAAAATCAAAGGCAGAGGAAAAGATGGCTAAAGATGTTAAAGGTGGCGACAAAACTTTCTTCAGGTATATTCGGGAAAGGAAGAAGATCAGAGTTGGAATTGCAGGACTCAGAAGTGCTGGGAAAGGACTCGTGGAAAGTGACAATGAAAAAGCAAAATTGCTAAACAAATACTTCTGCTCTGTTTTTACTAAAGAAGATCCTGGAGATGGACCAGCTGTGACTCCCAAATATAAAAATAGCAATGAAGTAGATACCACACCATTCACAGAAGATGAGGTGTTAGAACAACTTGCTAAACTGAAAGTGGACAAAGCCATGGGACCGGATGGGATACATCCCAGGATACTGAAAGAGCTCAGAGAGGTTCTTGCAGGACTGTTAAAGGATGTCTTCAACCGATCCTTGGAAATAGGAGTGGTTCCTCAGGACTGGAGAATGGCTAATAATGTACCTCTACACAAAAGTGGTGACAGGGAAGAAGTGTCAAAGTACAGGCCCGTGAGCCTTACCTCGGTGGCAGGAAAAGTAATGGAGGCGCTCCTGAAAGAGCGAATAGTGAACTTTCTCAAAACCAACAGGTTGTAAGATCCAAGGCAACATGGTTTTACCGAAGGACGGTCTTGCCAAACAAATCTGATTGAGTTCTTTGATTGGGTGACCAAGGAACTAGATCTGGGGCATGCAATGGATGTCATCTATCTGGATTTCAGCAAAGCCTTTGTTACTATTCCTCATAGGAGGCTTGTCAATAAACTCAGTAGCTTGGGGATGGGTCCCAAGATAGTAAACTGGATTAGAACTTGGTTGACTGACAGACAACAGAATGTGATGGTACATGAGAGGAAGGTGATTAGCGGGGTGCCTCAGGGTTCGGTCCTGGGCCCAGCACTGTTCAATATATTTGTGAGTGATATTGCTGAAGGACTGAATGGAAAAGTCTGTCTTTTTGCAGATGACACAAAAATTTGCAACAGAGTGGACTCCCCCGAGGGAATGGTTAACATGAGGAAAGATCTACAAAAGCTGGAAGACTGGTCTAATGCTTGGCAACTACGATTTAATGTGAAAAAGTGCAGTGTCATGCACTTGGGTAGCAGAAATCCAAGGGAAAAGAACACGATAGGGGGTGAGAGGTTGGTATGCACGGTTCAGGAGAAAGACCTTGGTGTGATTATCTCTGATGATCTCAAGGTGACAAAACAGTGCGACAAGGTGGTGGCAAAAGCCAGGAGGATGTTGGGCTGCATACAAAGAGGGATTATCAGCAGAAAGGAAGAGGTACTTATGCCACTGTACAAGTCGCTGGTGAGGCCTCACTTGGAATACTGTGTTCAGTTTTGGAGACCATATCTTGCAAAAGATGTAAAAAGACTGGAAACTGTTCAGAGAAAGGAGACCAAAATGATTTGGAGCCTGCGTCAGAAGCCTTATGAAAAGAGACTTGAAGACCTAAATATGTACACTTTGGAGGAGAGGAGGGACAGGGGAGATATGATTCAGACCTTTAAATACTTAAAGAGAAATGATGAACAAACAAACCTCTTCCAAAGACGGGGAAGCTGTAAAACTAGAGGGCATAACATGAAGCTGCAAGGTGGTAAATTGAAAGGCAATGTCAGGAAATATTTCTTCACTGAAAGGGTGGTGGATGCTTGGAATGCCCTCCCGATGGAAGTGGTGGGGGCAAACACGGTGATGGAATTCAAAACAGCATGGGACAAACACAGTGGATCCCTTTACAGCAACAGGATAAAAGCAAAATAAACAGTACCATCTAACGTCTGAACTATCTAGCGTCTCAACAAATAGGGGTGTCCTACATGGAGTGGTGGGTTCACCCCTAAACAAAAACATGGGGAGGGGTGGCCTGCACAGAGCAACAGGTGCACCTACTCTTGCCATCTTGCTGGGCAGACTAGATGGACCATGCTGGTCTTTATCTGCCGTCACTTACTATGTTACTATGTATAACAGTTAAAACCATGTGCTCTGATGTTTGATATGCTTCCTCAAGCATAGCAAAGAAGTTAATGATTGTCAGACATTGTTACATTCATTGGTCATACAGCAAAGGAAAGCCAATAAGCATTAAGAACTGGGGTACCACATAGCAAAGCTTCTATTTACTGGTTAGGAAGATGTGGTGGCACCAAATGGTACCTGTGTTACTAGAGCAGGTCAGATACATTGATTATGCATCTGGGTGGAAACCACATGGTATCAATGAAAACCACTGAGCTAATAGCCATGCATGATCGATGTATCTGACCCAGATGCATGATCGATGTATCTGACCTGCTCTAGTAACACAGGTACCATTTGGTGCCACCCTAGGGTGCTAGCCCTGGGCGAGCGGTGCGGCCGCACAGGACGCAAAGGCTTAAGGGACACATTTTACAAATGACGTCCTACTGCAATCTGGGATAGCTTATGATACTCTGCTTTTACATATTTTCATAAATTAATCATCAAAGTTGTTGCAAAACTGTCATATGTTAATTCTTTTGCGTTGGTCAGTGGTGGCTGAGCCATTGCCAATTCAGCAAAATTGGCAACTCTGTCGCTCAAGATCAGTAGGATTTAAGCCACTAACAGCTGCAATTTGACTAGCAATGGTGCCTTGGGCTTCATTGGATTTGTGCTTGGCATAACCTAAAGAATTTCTCCTGCCTGTCTGCTGAATCTTCAAAGGGGAGATGTCAAGAGGTGTAAAGTTAGCAGTGAGGTTTTCAGATACATAAGTTGGGTCATCACCACCAGAATTAGATTGAGGAGCCATTAAATACCTTGGAGTCCAAGTGGGAGCAAAATGGGAAGAACTCTTCTCGCTAAATCATGAGAAATTATGGATTAAAATTAAAAGTGATTTGGATAGCTGAGAGCAGTTGACAGTGTCGTGGATGGGGCGTATAGCTACCATCAAGATGAATGTCTTACCCAGGCTGTTGTATTTGTTTCTGGTCCTGCTGATCACGATATCGGATGCGATCCTTAAATTATGGAAGAAGAGGGTATTTGACTATGTCTGGAGAAAACGACCCCCGAGGGTTGCAAGGTAAGGCATGATGAATGACCCAGGACAGGGAGGCATGGGAGTCCCCGATTTTGAGTGGCCTGTTGGAGTGGCACAAAGGGCCAGGAGCCAAACAATGGGTACATATTGAACAATGCCTAGGACGACATGTACCATTAAGTTATGTAGCTTTGCTTCCAGAGATACCATGGAAGGGAGAGGGATACCCCGCCAGTGTATTTGCTACTCTACGAGTGTGGACCCAGCACAGGTGGGCCCTATGTGGAGAAGAGAGGATATACTGCAACAGGGCCATACTGATCGTGAAATGCGCCCTGTGTGACTTGCACCTTGGGTGTGCCCCCCCCCCCCGAACCTCCATCTAGCCACTTTATGGGGCGGGAGAGAAGAGGTGCGCACCCGATGTGCAAGTCGCCGGCATGGAGAGACCAGACCTGCTTAGCGTGCCGCGAGAAGGCTTAAGGGGCGCATTTCAGCTGTCTGCCATTGCCTGACGCTGCTGAGAGAAGAAAAAGTGGCGGCAGCAGGCAACGGCAGACAGCTGAAATGCGCCCCTTAAGCCTTTGCGCCCTGTGCGGCTGCACCGCTCGCACAGGGCTAGGTACGGTCCTGTACTGCAATACCGCTCTTGTGAACAACCTAGATTTTCCACCAGGCCTAGTTCACGAGAAATATATAGAGTGGCAGAAATTGGGACTGGATTGAGTGGGTCAATTATTGGAGAAGGGGGGCAGGTGATGCCATATGAAGAGCTACATACTAATATGGTGTGAGAAGGGGGACAGAAACTATATTACAATCAAGTACGGCATTATCTAGGAAAGGGGAGCCAGGGAGGATGTTTTACAGCCAAAACAAGCAATTTCCCAATACCCTATTTGTGCCTGGAGCAGGTCTAAACCTGGATGGGGTCACAGCCATCCCTGACATTTCTGAATCAAGTGGTGACATCTAAGTCTATTGCACTGACCCAGACACGTCTCTGCCATGCCCCCCTGGCTTTTTGTCTATCCCTGCATTGGAGATGTCTTTAAAAGCTATTTGTAAAATGACACCTGGGATGTCTCCGTGATTTTGGACATCTGTATGCATGTTTTTGGATATCCAAATCTCAATTAAAGCTTTTAAAATAGTCCCCTTAGTGTTTCTAAAGTCAATTTGGCCAGGTATAGTTATGTAACTAGGAGCAGAAAGGAGCAGGACTCATGACACACCATTGAAGTGGCAGAGGCTTTAATGGGAATCCACGGTGTGTCATGAGTCCTGCTCCTTTTGTTATGCAGTTGGGAGTCAGTATTGATTTGATGGCACTTAAAAAAAAGTTATGATCTTTTCCTACAGTTGTAGTCAACATTATTGGCACCCTGGCATTTTGGGTATGTCCTGCAAATATCTTGAGAAATAATTGGAAATATTTCAACTGTATGTCATTATAATATTTTAATAGTATGTTCAAAGGTATACAACAAAAAGATTTTTGTGCAATTTAGACATAGTAATTTCTGAGAAAAAAACACCAAAATATGACCTGGACAAGATTAATGGCACCCTTCACTAATATTTGGTTGCACAACTGTTGGCAGTGATGACAGCCTCCAAATGTTTCATACTTCTGTCTGCTGGTAGTTTCTCCCACTCTGCAATTTGTTCCAGCTCATGAATGTTTCCAGGATTCCTTTTACCAATGGCAGATCTGAGCTCTTTCCAAAGGCTCTCGATTGGATTGAGATCAGGACTCATTGCTGGCCAGTTTAAAACAGTCTATTTGTTCCTTTTAACCATTCTTTTGAACTTTTGGATGTATGTGTTGGGTTATTGACCTGCTGGAGGACCCATGACCTTCGACCCAGACCTAGCTTCCTGACACTAGGTAGCACATTTCGCTCCAAAATACCTTGGTAATCCTCAGACTTCATGATTCCTTTAATACGTTCCAGGCCTCCAGTTCCTGAGGCAGCAAAACAGCTCCACAACATCAGTCATATTTAACTGTAGGAAGGGTGTTTTTTTTCTTTTAAACTTCATTTCTTCTTTTGTAAATGTATCGTTGGTCTACATTGCCAAAGAGCTCAAGTTTGGTTTCATCTGTCCACAGAACATTTTCCAAGAAGGATTGTGGTGGGTGTGGGCAAAGATCAGGCATGCCTTTTATTATATTTGTCTTAGAGCAGTCCTCCTTGGCCTTTCCCTATGAAGTACTTCTTTGTTTAGTGTGCGGCTTATGGTGCAGGTTGAAACCACCACTCCAGATTGCTCTAGGTCAGCATTTTGGCTTCTTGCTGTGAAACGTGCAAGTCTATTATAGACTTTGCTGCTAGTTTCTGGCTAGGGTCTGACTTTTTTAATCGCTTGCTTGTAAGGTCTGTCTGCCTATATATATTATTTATCTTAGCATTCTTAGAGAGCCTTACTTTTCATTATTTTTGTTTGTGATCTTGTTCAGCTCTCCCTCTCTATTTTCAGCTGTGTGTCTCTCCCCTCTTCATTATTATCCCACCCCACAGCCCATCAGCCCCCTGGCTTATACTCTCTTATAGCCGCCCTGTGCTTATTATTACCACGATCACTCACAGATGCACTTTATCCCCTGCAATTTCTACCATCTACACTTTTATTTCTTCTGTACTTCTCTCCATCTCTCTCTTTTATGACTCCTCAACACTTTCTCTTCCTATTGCTTATACTCCTTAATTGTCTCCCCTCCTACCAACATCTTCAAGCCTCTCCCCCTTATCTCCCCTTTACCATCCTCACTTCCCCCACCATCTTGTCATCTAACATATCATCAGCACTTGAGCTTCACCACTTTTTCCCTCTCATTTAGCCATCTCCTCTCTCTCTGAAACAACTTCACCCTCATTACCGCCGCGCTGTCTCCTCTCTGCCCCACACTCTTCTACTCCTTCTCCTTTCTTATGGAGATCTCAACCCCAACCCTGGCCCCCCAAGACTTTTGTCACACTCCCAGAACCGATCCTCACGCAACAGCTCAAATCTTATTCATATTCCTCTCCTTTCCCCTTTCTCTCTCTCATGTGCCTTGTGTAACGCATATTCCATCTCAAATAAACTTGCTTTACTCATGATCTCTATCTCTAATGCTCTCCATCACCTTGCTCTAACTGAGGCCTGACTCCTTGCAGAGGACTCAGCTTCAGTCGCTGCTCTCTGTCATGGTGGCTATCAGTTTTCCCACACGCCTCGTCCTACTGGCCATGATGGCAGTGTTGGTCTTCTGCTCTCTCCTTCCTGTCAATTTCAACCCCTCCAGATGCCTCAGTCTCACTCCTTCCCTCCTTTGAAGCCCACTCCATCTGGCATTTTACTCCACTACCTCTCCAATTAGCTGTTATTTATCGACCCCCTGACAAGTCCACTTCTACCTTTTTCTCTGACTGACTCATGGCTTTCCTTCTTTCTGGATTCATCTTCCCCCTCCCTTATTCTCAGGGATTTTAACTTTCATGTTGATAACCTCTCTGACCCTTACACTTTAAAGCTCCTCTCCCTTACTTCATCATTCAACCTCCAGCTTTGCTCTACTGCCCCTACTCACCAGCAAGGCCACTGCCTCGACCTTGTATTCTTCTCTAATTGCTTACCCTCAAACCTCTGTACTTCACTTCTTCTCTTATCGGACCGTCAACTGCAAAACGTCACTCTTCATCACCCGCCACCTAATATTGCCCTGTCTCCTCCAACCTCTTTAGAAATCTTCATGCTATTGACCCATTGGCTCTTTCTTCCACTGTCTCATCACCTGTTTCCTCCAATGTATCATCTGAGTCTGTTGATGAGGCAGTAGCTTCCTATAACGCTGCACTCTCCTCTGCTCTGGATGCTCTTGCTCTGCCCATGCCATGTCTTGTGAGGCGTACTGTACCTCAACCCTGACTATTTTTCATTACCTGCTATCTATATTCCTGGTCCGCTGAGCTGAGCGTGCTTGGCTCAAATCCCACACCCTTGCAGACTTTCTACACTTCAAATTCATGCTTTCTCTTTCCAGTCAGCTATAGCACTTGCCAAACAAAATTATTATCTCCTTCTAATTCTCTTGCCTCTGACCCTCGCCATCTCTTTACAACTCTCTCCTCAAGGTGCCTCTGCCTACGACCCCTCCCTCCTTTTCTGCCCAAACCCCAGCTGACTACTTCCATGACAAAATCCACAAGATCCAATTCCCCACGAGGTCAGCTACTCCCCCCTCCCTCCCCCCTTTCACTCCCATCTTTCCCTCCCTTCTTCTGCTATCCTTTCTTCCTTTTCTATGATCTCTGAGGAGGAAACCGCTCACCTTCTTTCCTCATCCAAACTCACAACCTGCTCCTCTGATCCTATTCCCACCCATCTCATTAGCCCCATCTCCTCCATTGCAGTCCCTTCCATCTCTCATATTCTCAACCTATTACTCTTCACTGCAACTTTCCCTGCAGGCTTCAAGCATGCTGTGGTCACTCCTTTCCTCAAGAAACCCTTACTAGACCCTACCTGTCCTTCTCACTATTGATCCATCTCCCTCCTCCCCTTCATTTTTCAACTACTTGAATGTGCAGTTCACCGCCATTGCCTCAATTTTCTCTCCTCTCAAGCCCTTCTGGATCCTCTACAATCTGCCTTTCATCCTTTATAATTCTACTGAAATGGCTCTTGCCAAAGTCTCCAGTGACCTGTTCCTGGCAAAATCCAAGAGTCTTTACTCAATCCTCATACTTTTGACCTTTCTGCTGCTTTTGACCCTGCTGATCACAACCTTCTCTTTGTTGCCTTGTCCTTGCTTGGTTTTAAGGACTCTGTACTATCCTGGTTCTCTTCTTATCTCTCCCATTGCTCCTTCAGTGTTTGTTCTGGTGGATCCTCCTCTACTGCTATCCCACTCTCAGTTGGTGTACCCCAAGGGTCTGTCTTGGGTCTACTGCTTTTCTCTCTCTATACCCAATCACTTGGTGCAGCCATATCTTCCCATGGCTTTCAGTACCATCTTTATGCTGATGACTCTCAGATCTACCTCTCGATACCTGAAATCTCTCTGACAATCCAGGCCCGGATCTCTGCCTGCCTTTCTGACATTGCTGCTTGGATGTCTCACCGCTGCTTAAAATTGAACATGGCCAAAACTGAGCTTCTTATTTTTAACCCTAAACCCTCCTCTCCCCTTCCTCCTTTCTCAGTCTCTGTGGATAATTCTCTACTCCTCCCTGTTTTCCTCAGCTCACAACTTTGGGGTTGTCTTAGACTCCTCTCTCTCCTTCTCCACACACATCCAACTGATAGCTAAAATCTGCCATTTCTTTCTCTACAACATCACCAGAATTTGTCCATTCCTTTCTAAACATAATACTAAGATACCTTTTCACTCTTTAGTCACCTCCCATCTTGACTATTGTAACCTACTCCTTGCTGGTCTCCCTCTGAATTATCTCTCTCCCCTTCAATCTGTTCAATACTCTGCTGCGTGGCTAATCTTCCACCAGCCTCATCATGTTCATATTACTCCTCTTTTCAAGTCACTTCATTGGCTCCCTATCTTTCCGCATCCAGTTCAAACTTCTCCTGCTGACCTATAAGTGCATTCACTCTGCAGCTCTTCACTATCTTTCCGCTCTTATCTCTCTCTACACTCCTCCTTGGGAATTGCACTCTTCTGGCAAATCGCTTCTGTCTGTGCCTTTCTCTTCTATTGCTAACTCTAGACTTCGCTCCATTCACCTTGCTGCTCCTATTGCCTGGAACACACTGTATATCAGGCTTCCTCTCTGGCCCTTTTCAAATCCAGGCTGAAAATTCACCTCTTCACTGCCGCTTTCGGATCTTAATTTGCCTAATCTCCTTTGTTTTTCCTTACCATTCCCCCTAGATGTATTTTATGTCTACAGCTACTGTGTTGACTGTCTTGACTAGAATGTAAGCTCTGAGGAGAAGGGACTATCTTTTACATGTGTCTGTGCAGTGCTGCATACGTCTTGTAGCACTATACAAATGTTTAGTAGTAGCTGTAGTAGACTTAAGCTCTTTGGATGTTATATGTTGTGGTTTTCCAACAGTTTGTCTAACCTTCAAAGATCTCTTGAATTAATATTCCTTTTCCCACCATGTTTTGGGAGGTTTGTGACAGTTCCATGAGCAGAAAACTTTCTAATAACATTGCAAAACTGCAGACATAGGATTCCCAAGGTCTTTGGAGACAGCCTTTTACCCTTTTGAAGTTTGATGTTTGGTGATAATGGCTTTTCTGATGGTCTCAGGCAGCTCTCTTCACCATTGTGAAAATGAAACAGGAAATGAATGTGGCCATTTTAAACATTAGAACCATCATTTATTGGTTGATTCAAGTCATGTGAATGCTGATAATGGATCACAGGTGTGTCTAATTTTACTGCAATGGGAATGTGGTTCTTCTGCTCAAACTGACTTGAATTGTTTATAAGGGTGCCCGTAATCATGTCCTTATAGTAAACCTAACTGCAATTTATCTCACTGAATACCTATATATCACCAAGAGATAAACTAAATACATTCAACCAGCCCTATTAATTCTGTACTTAATGTATGCAATTTTTTTTCGGATCGTTTGCCCTGAAATGGAACCTTCCCTCTCTTGTAGCAAACCCTCCTTTTTTTCTTTTGTTAAAAGAGTGCACTCACCCTTTTCATCCACTGAGGCAAAATTACAAAATAACCCTCAGTAAACTCAATTATAAGATCACCATTATAAGAGTGGTATTGTAAGCAGATTAATAGTCAACTTAGCTCGAGGTCCTTGAGTTCCAACGAAGACACCCTTGTTGCTTCCAAAATGAACGGCAATACCGTGTCTCCAAAATCAAACTGACTATAATCAGTATTAACATAATCATCTGGCATAACATGGTTTTTAGACCCCAGGAATCCTCCGAGTCTTCTGCTTCTCACTTCTCAAAATCATTCTCAATGTGCAGGTATCCAAGAAGACGTATACTAAATTGTTTGTACACAACGTTGTGTTTCAAACCATGAAACTCCTGGTCCTTCTTCATGCACCTACGTTTGAAACACAACGTTATTCCAGATGATTATGTTAATAATGATTATAGTCAGTTTGATTTTGGAGACACGGTATTGTCGTTCATTTTGGAAGTAACGAGGGTGTCTTCATTGAGACTCCAGGACCTCGAGCTAAGTTGACTATTAATCTGCTTACAATACCACTCTTATAATGGTGATCTTATAATTGAGTTTACTGAGGGTTATTTTGTAATTTTGCCTCAGTGGATGAAAAGGGTGAGTGCACTCTTTTAACAAAAGAAAAAAAGGAGGGTTTGCTACGAGAGAGGGAAGGTTCCATTTCAGGGCAAACGATCCGACAAAAAATTGCATACATTAAGGGGTATGTTTACTAAACTGTCGTAACGTTGCAGTGGTGGTATTATCGCGCGATAAGTGATGTTTTCGCGCGATAATGTAACATTATCGTGTGATAACGTCACTTATCGCAGATAACGTCACTTATCACGTGATAACGCAGCAGCGGCGTTAAGGCACACTAACGCTGTGAAATCCAGGTCTGAAGGGTGGAGTAAGGCTTCCCAGAGGGCGGAGAGAAGGGGTCAATGGGCGGAGAGTGGGAGGGGAGAGGCTCCAGGCACACTAATGCAGTGAAATCTGGGTCTGAACACTAACGCCAGTGAAACCCTCACGTTAAGGCACATTTGCAGGAAAGAGAAACCATTTCAGTCAGCAATGTGCAGCAAAGGCAGGGAAACCCAGTAAAAGTGATAGTTGTGATACATGTGCAGGTACCAAAAAGGCAAATGAACATATAAAAGGACCAGAACTACATCTAAAATCCCAATAACCAAGCTGGCCAATAGTGATATTAATGATAAACATAAAGCAACACTACTGACAAAGCGTATAAATTAAGATATCATGTTTGGAAGGGTCTATGCTCTGTCCCTCTACAAAGTGAATGAGCCCACATTGAAATAGCGCTGATCAGGGTTTCTGTCGTTTAGATTAGGTAGGTTTGTTATAGCGTGCACATGTGCAGCAACAGCAGAGTGGGCATGTAGGAAACGGCAACTGTACTGATGCTGTAAATGGGATACAGGGGGCTGCAGGCGGCACATGCTGTGGTCCAGCTGGGGCACAGTACGGGCTAGGCAGATGCCTAGGTGGCACATAGGAATGCCAAAACTGTAAAGCAGCAAGACTGCAACTGACGAGGGTCCAACATGGGCACGAGTGTATATCCCACAGTGTTACAGGGGAGATTACCCAGCAGGTACCCCCAAGGGCCCATAACATTGGCAGGCGGTGCGGGGGGGGGGAGCGCACATGTCCATGTAGACACCCCTACCCAAGAACCCACACCATAGGCAGCTGCCTACCAGCATACTGGATGGCCTGGGACTGCGCACCACCAGCACCACCTGCATAATGACATGGCAGCATGGTGGCGGAGGGGGCAGTGGTATCTGCCCACAACAGACCATGGCCTAGCCCCGTTTAGGTGGGTGTCATGCAATGCAACAGACAGGGTCTGTCTGACAAACAGTCATGGTATCCCCAGGGAATGAACTGTCTCTGTGGCAACAGTGTGGTGTACACAGCCAGTGTGTTCAGGAGCAGAAGGTCACAAGTTCAAGTCTCAGCTGTGGCTCCTGCCAACTCTTTCCCCATTTTTTACCCAGTACTAAACCATGGTAATAAAGATTGAACCTTTATTGCAGATAAAATAAACATACCTGAAACGCCTATATTTTACCCTACAGAGCACAGACACCATAAACATGTGCAATCCCTAGAGCAGAGTTTCCCAACTGCAGTCTTGGAGGGCCAAACATCATTCAGGTTTCATGCTGTCCCTAATAAATATGCCTGTGCTGCATTAGTATGCGCCGCCCCCATTGTATGCAAATATATCTCATGCATATTCATTAGGGACAGCATGAAAACCTGAACAGTGTTTGGCCCACCAGGACCGGAGTTGAGAACCTCTGCCCTAGAGCAGTGGTCAACAGGGGCATAAACACCCACACCCCCAGGCTCCACTATCCAAAGCCTCATGGAGAGTCAGGCTGTTGGGCCCTGCACGCAGCAGCATCTCCCAATACTAGCACTTGCATACCTTAGCAATGCTGCCCTAAACTTGGGAATACGTTACACATATATCAAAAGGTTGCTATGATTAATGGCAGATAACAATTCCTAAGTTAAGCACAATTTGCTGATAGAGCTGCATCATGGTAACTTTTCTGATATCTGTGGAGTGTGTTTCAGTTTTGGTTTCTGACAGTGTTTACCATCCTGGGGAGTGACCCCAACAGTATTGCGTACCATAGCCATGCCTGCACTGTGCCCAGGACTGGTGTGGTGGCCAGGGCTGCCAAAAGCTTCTATATTTGCACAATGCTGGCATAGGTGTGGGAGTGTGTGTCTGTCTATCCAGTGTGTTGTGGCTGCCTACACCTTACTCAGCCCACACTGCTTGCACTGTTTCCAGTGTTAGCCTGCCAATGTGCATAATGAGGAGCAAGGTACTGTGGGTATGGCAATGGCTGGGACATTGTAGTGCCCGGCCACCACCTGCACGGACAGAGTGGCCACAGCATGTTCTGCTGGGAGGTCACTCTCACCCTGACTGAGCAGTGACCACAGCATGGCTAAGTTCCCCCATAGTGCTATATAGTATTTCTCTCAAGTGATATTTATGGGTTCTTCCTTCTGGGGCCCAATCCCTTACTTGTCTGCTTGGTGCGTGTGCTCACATCCCAGTTTTGGGTGCAAGCATCTCCTCCAGGAGTATGCACTATGGACTAGCTAGCAGACTGTCTTCAGTTAGTATGTATATGGCTGGAACACCTTGCAGGGTGCAGCGGCTGGAGGCTTACTGTGCTCGCTGCTGGAGAATGTCAGCTAGTTGTGGGGGGCAGCTGAGCATTTCCAGGCCTACTGTCTGTCTGCCATTGACTTATGGATGCGTACAGATCTGCACTGACTGCCCTGTAGGGTGCCTGTTCCCCAGCAAGACTGGGGTTGATGGTCCCCTCTACTGCCATCGTTGCAGGGATGTAGAATGTGGATCTGTTGGTGGGAGATCCTGTCCCCCACCCTGAGCCCCAGAGGGTGGGTTGGGTGGTGTTACATAATTCGCTTATGTGTCCAAACACCCCCCTTCACTTAAATCATGTGACCATGGCACCCACACAGGATATGCACTATTCTGGGTGCATCATAGTCCACAAGGGCTAGACGTGACTGGGGAAATATGGATGGACACAGGTGTATCTGCAAAGACTACCTATCACACACTGGCACTGATGGTGACCTGCAGCATAGCCTATCTCCGCTAAGCCAGGTGCTGCGGACCTGGTGTTGGGCGCCCCACCTCGCCCTCAGGGTGAGCACAGTACCTGCACAATGTGACGGTCTGTAGCTACTCTGTGCCAGTAACACACACAGTCCGTTCCCTCTACAAGGCCGAGGTGCTGTGAGGGTGCATACCCCATCTTGTGTTCATCTGTAGACTGCTGATCTGCATATGCAGTGCATCATGGGTACGGGTGGGTTAACCCTATCCTGGTAACCACAGCAGACAGTTTGTGTGGTGATTGCAGTCCTTCTGTGGCCAGTCAGGGGTTTGTTAGTATTTATAGAGATGTAGCCCACTGGTTACTTCACTGATTGTGGAGGCAAAGGTCATGGGTTTGATCCCACAGTGGTGTTATTTGATAGGGTTGTCTGAGGCATTTCCTTTTTTAATTTAAATCAGTCCTGCCAGCAAAAACACCCTCACAGTGCTGTAACCTTAAGGTTCCTCATAAGGCGCCCTATAGGGAACATTATAAGGTGCCTTGGCGGACAGTGCACTTTATAATGTGCCCTCTGGAGTGCCTTATAGGGCGCCTTATGCAGCACCTTAGGTTACGGCACTGTGAGGGTGTGTTTGCAGACAGCACTGATTTAAAGTAAAGGGTAATGCCTCAGACAGCCTTACTCATTAAGCCCACTGGGGGATCATTCTCATTACCCCTGTTTCATCAGTCAATGTATTAAGCATTGTACTACACCTCTGTTGCTGTATTTGTAGGTCAGTGTGCCTAATTAAAGCTAATGCGTGTTAACGTGCCACGGCTCCCTCTATCACACGATAACAGACTTTATCGCGCGATAACCCGAAATGCTACCTTAAGACCGGAACGTCCACTACCTTATATGGCATTCGTCACAGTAAGACTGCAACTAACGTCGGTAACATTAAGACGGTTTAGTAAACATACCCCTAAGTATAGAATTAATAGGACTGGTTGAATGTATTTAGTTTATTTCTTGGTGATATATAGTAATCATGTCCTGGCAATGCCACAGTTTTTATACCATTTCCTACAATTTCCTTTTTAAATTGGTCTTGTTTTATTTGATTCTTTTATGTGTCAATATGTGTGTGTATATAGTCCAAAGCTATTTTGTTTTAGGAGATATTGGACATTAAGGGATTGAACTACAAAGGTGCCAGTAATGTTGACTACAACTGTACCTTGTGGATATCCTGAAAATACAACTGGTGATGGAGTACCCAGGACAACTTTAGGAAACCCTGATTTAAGGGATGGGGTGGTGGAACAGGCACATTGGGAGGAGAGTACAGCATGCCTAAATGAGAGTCTTTTCTGAATTGTGGTAATTACACTGTCATAGCTGTTCCTTTTCCAGTATAGTAAAGCAAAGTATTTTGTTCTTAATTAGCTGCTTGTTTACCTGATTGGAAATGAAATCTAGCTCCTTTCTTGGCTCTGAATTTGATTTTGGAATCAATTACTTGCTTTTCCAAATCCCTGTCTAAGGCAAGTGAAAGTTCCGGTACAGTAGGTAAGTCCCTGCCACAGAGAAGGCTGAATTGATAGCTAGAGCAGTGGTGAATTTCTGAAGGTCACAAGGAGCAACAGTGGAAGAATCAAGGTTTACTTCCGAGCTTTCCTGGTTCTTAGCCTGCTGCTCCTCCATTTCATGCATTTAGTCCCCATATAGAATATAGTAACATAGTAAATGACAGCAGATAAAGACCAGTATGGTCCATATAGTCAGCCCAGCAAGGCAGCAAGAGTACGTGCACCCTGCCGCTCCGTGCAGGCCACCCCTCTCCATGCCTTTGTTTAGGGGTTTACCCACCGCTCCATGTAGGTCACCCCTATTTTTTCAGATATAAGAGATAGTTAAGTTTATTTTGATTTTATCCTGTTGCTGTAAAGGGATCCACTGTGTCTGTCCCATGCCATTGAATTCTATCACTGTTTTTGCCCCAACCACTTCCATCGGGAGGGCATTCCAAGCATCCACCACCCTTTCAGTGAAGTAGTATTTCCTGACATTGCCTTTCAATTTATCCCCTTGCAGCTCCATGTTATGCCCTCTAGTTTTACAGCTTCCTTCTCTTTGAAAAAGGTTTGTTTGTTCATTAATATTCTTTAAGTATTTAAAGGTCTGAATTATATCTCCCCTATCCCTCCTCTGCTCCAGTGTACATATTTACATCTTCAAGTCTCTTCTCATAAGTCTTCTGACACAGGCTCCAAATCATTTTGGTTGCCTTCTTCTGAACTGTTTCCAGACTTTTATATCCTTTGCGAGATATGGTCTCCAAAACTGAACACAGCATTCCAAGTGAGGCCTTACCAGTCAGGGGCGGCCTAAGGGGGGGTGCGGGGCCATGTGAGGAGACTCGGTGCAGGGCCTCATTTGCATAAATATTTTTATAATGTTACCATACACTAACTTTTAGTAAACATGCCTCTTAATGAGTGTATGGTGCGACACTCACTGGCTGGGCCAAGAGGCTGACAGCTGGTAGGCGGCCTTAGGGTCCCTTGGAATAAAGTTCTTTCACTCCTCAGGCAATAAATTTGTAGTTGAGTCGGTGGTAAGGCTTTGCAAGATTTTTATTTTCTTTTATGGGGATTTCCAAAAGCACGCTGGGGTTCAATTACAACCAAGGCAGAAGGATAACATCTCCAAACAGAAAAGATGAACTCAGGAAAACCAGGAGAAATAAATCAAATAAACTTTTCTTTTCTCAGCCTTACTGCTGCTCTGTGTCCTCACACTCTGCACTGCTCCGTGTGGTCACACAATGAACTGCAGCAGAACTCTATCACAGCTGTTCTCACTTTGTAATGCAACGTTCCCTCACAGCTCCGTTGCTCTCAGTCAGTGAACAAACAAACATTGAATGCTTCTTACAATTCCCATGGTAAGCACTACCCTTACTATAGGGTTTTTACATTTCTTCCTTTCTTATCTCACAACTGTAGCTTTCCTTTGAGCCAGAGAACAATCCATAGGAATTGGGCAACAGACCTCATTAGGCACACATGTCTCTATTTGCATTTCTTCAAAATCATTTGTACCAACAGAGTCTCTCTCATATTGTGGAGTTTCTTTAAGTTTCCCCTCTCTTAGAAACTGCTGAAACTGGTCCCACAGCAAGTCAGCCCTCGTAGGTATTTTTGCATTGGAGATAGAATTCCTCTCATTAGAGTGTATCCCTTGCAAAAACCCTAATTTAGAGGATTCAAAAGCTTCTCTGTTATCTGCACTGGGGATTCCAACACTGGCTAAGCTTTCAATCCACTGGTTAATGGTGGGAGGTGAAGGTTTCAGTTCCTGCCCTTTTAAACCAGGCCTTATCCCTCTTGCCACATTATCAGGAAAGAAATTATCGGCTTTACCTTGAGGCTGTTTCTGTATGGCAGCACTGATACCTTTTCCACCTCTCCAGCTATCACCATTGTCCCGGTTGCTGGCCTGACGTGCACTTCTCCTCCAGTTACTTGTACTTCTGCTTTTAAATGCTGGCTCAATATTTCTTTCTTCCTGGTCTGAAACAGTAGACGGGCTTTGACCTGAGACTGCCACTGCCTCTCGGTGAGCTGCTGCTGCCTGAGTTTGAGCCTTCTCTCTGGCTCCTTCTCTCACCCAGACTTCTCTCTCTCTGGCCTCAGCCACTCTCCTCTGGCATTCTCTCCAGCAGGTCTCCCGCTGACTCTCACTCCCTGGAGTCTCCCTTCGTCTCTCCGTCTCTGTCCTTGAGCTTGACTCTGTGCTTGTCTCTTTCCTTGGCTCTCTCCTTGGCTCCTTCCTTGTCCCTCTCCTTGTCTGCTACACGTGGTTTTTAACCACTGCTTCCTGCTGGGCCTTCCCTGTGCTCCGCCCTCCTCTGTCCAATCAGGAGGGTGGCTTGTCTCCACCCCTGAGCTAGGGCGTGTTCCACCCCTTGCAGGGGGCTGAGCTTTTCTCTGACGTAGGCTGTAATCCCCTTGCATCTGTGCACTGTCATTAACTTCCATGGGGCTTTCAGGATTTTCATCCATATCCATGCTTTCTACTATGCTTTCACCATCACAATGGATAAAGAAAGACTAAAAGATTTCTACATTACTATAATCCAGTGTCAACCGCTAGGCGCATTAGGAACTACTACAAACACTGCCCATTTAGAACCCATAGGAAACCCACCATATCGTAACAGCACTACCAGGACTCACAAAGCACCAGACCCTACCTATTAAAAGGCAACACTGCAAATATTAAACCAATACATTTCAGAGAATAACAATACATGACCTACTGGGGAAAGAGAACAAGTGGCAATGTCAAATAGGAATTACATAAACAGAATACCTCAGCTCAGTTACACATGCCGAACATAGACTATTACCAAACAAGGAATCACAATTCAGAAACAGGAAGACAATAATTAAACTGGGAACCCCAAAAGCCAAACTTGGAATGTACAACAACACTGTAGCATCAGCCCATGTCAAATCCTAGCTCCCCTCCACTCAGCCCATATCAAATCCTAGCTCCCCTCCACTCAGCCCATTTCCAATCCAAGCCCCCCATAAGCCTACTTCCATTTCTAGCCCGTCCATGCGTCCATCTCAATCCAAGCCCCCACCACAGCCCATTTCCAATCTTAGCACCCCCCAACAGCCCATTTCCAGTCCTATCCTAGCCCCTCCATCAGCCCATTTCCTGTCCTAGTTCCCCCCCAACTCAGCCCATTTCCAGTCCTAGCTCCCTCCCTTCACAGCCCATTTCCATTCCAAGCCCCCCTCCCCATCAGCTATTTGTAGTTCAAGCCCCCCCTTCCACTCAGCCCATTTCCATTCCAAGCCCCCATCACCATCAACTATTTTCTGTTCTTGACCCCAGTCCTCTGAGCCCAATTCCAGTCCTAGCAACCCCCCAGCTCATTACCAGTCTTAGCCTCCCCATAGCCCATTACCAGTCCTAAGACCCCCCATCAGCCCACTTCCAGTCCTAACCCCCCCCCCATCATCCCATTTCCAGTATTAGTGGCCCCTTAGCACATTAGTTTTCATAACCCCCCCATCAGCACATTTCCAGTCCTAGCCCCCCCATAGCCCATTACCAGTCCTCACCCCCCCATCAGTCCACTTCCAGTCCTAACCCCCCATCAGCCCATTTCCAGTCTTAACCCCCCCATAGCCCATTAGCATTCCTCACCCCCCATCAGCCCTAGTCCTAGCCCCCCCATAGCCCACTACCATTCCTAACCCCCCTATAGCCCATTACCTGTCCTAACCCCCCATCAGTCCACTTCCAGTCCTAACCCCCCATTAGCCCATTTCCAGTCTTAGCCCCCCATAGCCCATTAGCATTCCTAACCCCCCATCAGCCCATTTCCAGTCCTAACCCCCCATGAGCCAACTTCTAGTCCTAACCCCCCCATCACCCCATTTTCAGTCTTAGCCCCCCCATAGCCCATTACCAGTCCTAAACCCCCATCAGCCCATAGCCATTAACCAGTCCTAATCCCCCTCCCCCCCATCAGCCCAGGTAATTTAAAAAGAAAAAGAAAAAAGAATCAAGTGTCCCGCGGGCCCCCCCCCCCCGCCTGCCTGGCAGAGCCCTCCCTCCCTGCCTTAGTCCCTCTCCGCGCCGGCTTTCAGAGCCACGAAGGGAGAGTTTCTCCCTCGCGGCTCTGTTAAGCCTGCTGGCACTGATGGGAAACAGGCATTTGTACTGCAATGGTTCACCTCGTATCTTGAAAATCATATTTTTCAGGTAAAATTCAATTCACTAGTATCTGAAAATTTTCTGATTAAATCCGATGTCCCTCAAGGTTCTCTCCTTTCACCATTATTCAATCTGTTCCTCCCTTGTGATATAATACCGTGGCGTCACTGGATTCTACTATGCAGACGATATACAATTAGTAACATTCACTACTTACACCAGCCCTGATCTTTCTTGACTTAATCCATGCCTGCAAGCCATCAGTGGGTAGCTCTCTCAGCACCTACTAGAGCTAAATCAAGCAAAAACTGAAGCCATATGGATCACTAGCTCACCGACTAACACTAACCCAATCCTTATCCTCCATTCTTGACGGGCTCCAGATAACTATGGTCCACAATCTTAAAGTTCTTGGTTGTTTTCTAGATTGAAAACTAACCTTCAGTTCTCATGTAGCTGCTGCAATTAAAGCCTCTTTTTCCATCCTTCATAAACTCCATTCTCTTAGACAATAGCTCACATTTCCCACACTTAACACCTTTATCTTGAACTTGGTGATGTCCTGTTTGGACTCCTGTAATAGTATCCTAAACGGCATCACTGCTGCAAATCTGTCAAAATGTCAACGGGGCATTTACATGGTTTTTAGCTGCTGAATATCCACTGGTGCCGCCGCTACAGGTCCCGATGCTAATCGCTTAGCATCGGGGTGTGTCAGAAGTGTTCTGGGGCAGCGGCAATATTGAGCTGCTGCCCGGTTAGCAACATACAGCTAAAGTAAGGCACAACAAATGCTGGCCTTCCTTTAGCCGTGGAAGCTAACTGGGCAGCGGCTCAATATCACCCACCGCTGCCTGGCTAGCAATGGGTTCTGCAGCCAACCCGTATATTCCGTGCTGGTGGCCGGATATAGCCGCAGCATTGAATATCTGGGGTTAAACTTTAGTGGAAACAGCTAGTTGCTTTATAACATGTTCAAAATATCCCTGTCAGACTTGCACAGTGCCTCCAAATCTTAGCATGCAACACCACTGCTGATCCGGAACCACTGGCTTCCTATTTCCTACCGCATTAAATTGAAGAGGGTTACTTTAGCATAGAAAGCCTTTCATACAGCCGTTCCCCCATACCGGCTAACTTCCTACTGCCTTACTCATTGACTGGAATCTTCCAGTTTCTCAATGCACATTTATTAATAGTTACTTCAAAATGTACTGCTAGATTAGAATCTGCATAAGCTACAGTTTTTAATTCCTGCCGCCATACCTTTGAAATTCTCTATCACTATATCTTAGAGAAGCATTGTCATTTAAAACATTCAAGAAAAACCTTAAAGCATACTACTTTCAACTAGCCTACTCTGAACTAAATTAGGTGACCTCTGAAGGGGATAGACTCTGTTCTTCTACCCCCCCTCCTCCTTTTCCTTGCCAAACATTGTAATTGTTTCTACTTTTCTGCTTTTTATTTCCTTCTTCCTCCTTTTCTCATTTTATTATTTCTATCTGTTTAGTTGTATTGTACACCACCCTGATATGATGTGATAGGGCAGTATATAAAATTTTGTAATAAACTATAAACTTTGGATTTTCCCACACTAACCTTACTCTTGAAAGCAGTGAGGGTTTTATTGTGGAAAAATGTGCTAAAGGGTAGCGCAGTCAGCATGCAAACCACGTGCATACCTGCCGATGGAGACTCACTCCCACTGAAAATAAACTAAATTTTGGCACAGTTATTTACCTTCCCTTTAATGCAGAGTCTTTATTCCTTGTCTGGGTTAAAATAAAGATTCTATATTCAGGAGTAACAGGGCATCAGAAGGCACTTCACCTCAGAGGACACGGTCTCAAACTCCTTTGTAGCCCAAGTGTACCCAGTAGCTACCCTACTCCCAAGGTTAACCATCTGGTCCAGAGCACTCTTGGCCCAGGCATCCCAAACCAAGGTACCTGGCACAGGAAGACCCTTCACCAGAGAGCCTCTGATGCTATGGTAACTCACCCCCTTGGACCAATAATATTTACCAAGACCCAGAGAGCATCCAGTGAAATTCTGCTCCTCCTGTTTCCATCTTTAAAAATGGTGGCACCTACCTTTAGTGGTACATTGGGTTGCACCTCTAGGAGCTTAGTCTGCTAACTAAAATACTTTGAATAAGGGAGCACTTCCTTTATTTAGCAGACTGACCCTCTCATGGGGGTTAGAGATTGTGTGCCACCCTTTTGATCATTGTGGGACAAGCAGGATATCACTGGATGCCTTCCGGGGGCCAAGTAAATATTACGTATTGGTCCATGGGAGGCAAGGTGTACTAGAGGTTTTCTAATCAAGGGCTTCCCTATGGCAGGGGAGGGGTGCCTCAGGCCAGAGCTGTTCTGAACCAGATGACCTTGGGGGTGGGGAAATTTTGTTTTCTTTTTTTCTCTTGTCAGTGGTGAGCCAATCGCAATTCTCTGAATGGGGACTGGCTCCTGCATTGACAGGAAAGGAGAAAGGAAAATCAGTGCACATTACTGTGGTAAGATGCTGCCTTTTAATGCATCGGGTGTGAATGCTTTTTTCTATCAGTATACTTTTTTAACACTGTGGTAATTTGCATGCCATTTGTTTGTAGCATCAAGAGTAAAGGTTTCTTATGCAGCATGGGTGGCAGAACCCTGTGTGCTGAAGCTCAGTGCATCCTTCTAACCCTCAGCTTATGACATCAGCCCCTTAGAGTGGTGGGGCAGAAAGCGCAGTGAGAGAGAGAGAAAAGTGCTGTTGATAAGCTCACCGCCACCGCTGTCCATTTAGTTTAGGCCTGCTATTGAACATGTCTACGCTAAACATATAAGTTATCCATACGGTGGCTGAATATCACTAGTATATTGCATAATTTCTTGGTGCCACACTTGCTTCAGCCTCACTCTATCCCTTTACTTTATGGAGTATGCTAGAATGGTCAGACGTGTTTTAAGCCTCGCTCGATCCGTACAGCTTCCGAATATCTACGGATAGTGGAGTTATAGATTTACTCGCTGCTGGTAAACATAATTCTATCTGAGAATTGAACCTACTATGCCAATTATTAGTTCTGCTAATCAAAAGTCATCTCTAATCAGTCCTAATCAAAATAAAGTATAGTTGCACTGTAAGTTGAGGCTGTGGCAATGCTTGATATCCTGCAAGTGTGTGTGTGTGGGGGGAGGGGGAGGGGGGATCCTGATGCCTTGGATATTCTCCAATAGACAAAGTTTCTAGGTTAAGAGGAGGGCAGAGTGAGGGTGAGAGAACACTGTTGGAGAGTCTGTAGTCTCCTCGATAGGACAGGAAGGAAGAATCTCTATTTTTTGAGAAAGTGCAGGTAAACCAGCATTCAAATTTCCATCCGGAACTGTAGTTCACTTCCCTGCATCTTCCTGCCATAATCGGCATCGAATACCTCACTTTGGGCCACTGTGAAGTGGTTCTTCCAGTCCCCAGCAATACCTAGTGCATAAAAAAGGAAGAAGAGAGAGCAAGCTTTAACAATTAAAAGACCGCACATATTTTGTGGCATGTCATGATCAGGTATTCTAACATACAAAAATATCTTCAGTCAAGTCTTCCGTTTTTTTGCTGACAACCTACGTTTTTTTTACTGACATATGTTGCAACACCATCATTTTGTGAACTGATGGAATTGAAAGGGGATAATTTTATAACAGGGCACCTTTATCAAAGTTGGAAAAAGGCGCCTAGGTGTCCCCCAATACAGCACAAATCCTAATGCACAAATTTACACCTGGTTCAAAGAAGATGTAAATTTGTGCTTGTATTCACTTATTTTATAAATACACTTGCAGGTGTCAACTCTATTCAAACTACACCTCCTGAAATGGCTACTTGTAATCTGCATAAAGGTGGCCGCTATCTTTTTGGTGTGCCTACTTTTTACCCCCATGAAATTTTCTAAGAGCCCTTTTCTGCATGTAAAACATGCTTTGCATGCAGAACATGGTTTATAAAATTATCCTGCTAACTCCAAGAATCTCCCCTTTCTTCAGCAAGACATAGTCCCTGACTCGCGAATATCGCAGCCTCACAGAATCAAAGCCCATGACACTAGAACATGGGCATGTTACTCTTGATATTTTTACTGTCATGAAATTATTTTTATAGGCATGCCATTTTTGTTTACTGGTTTTTTTTTACTAGCAATAAATGTTCTGACAGTTTGCAACCCTGCTTATCCTATGATTATTAAATTAGCAGTGGCATGCCCTCTTCAATACTGGGTTAAGGAAGGTTAAGTTAGGAAGCTCTTTATAGAATGGTTTTCAAAGAGACAAATCAAGGCAAAAGGGGTGCTACAAGTCATAAGATGGGTTAAATGGAATATGTATATTTATATAGCATAATTGAGAGGACAAGGGAGCATATTTACTAAGCTGAGCTAATGACTAGCATGGGTTATTTGTAACTAGATCCCATGTTATTCAATGGGACCTAGTTACAAATAGCCTGTTCTAACCATTAGCTCAACTTAGTAAATTTGCCTCAAAGTTTTCCAGAACTGATGATGTGTTTTAGTGTCAGTGGACAGCCTTGGAAAGTAGAACCTGAATTAATACTGGCTGAGGAGGGGGTGTGGTATCTCACCTTTGCGCATGAATGGTGAAATCTTGTTGACAAAGAAAGAAGTGGTCTGGGTGTTGTAGTTTGTCAAAGGATTCGCCTTCATGGCTTCGAAGGAGGTGTGCCTAGCGATACTTTCCAGAGTTTCCTCCCCCAAGTCCTTTTCCAGGAAGCGCATTACTTTCCGGATCTCACGAACAGGATCCTACCAAGGGAAGAGAGTGGACAGATACGCATCAGAGGAAAAAGAGAGAGATAGATGGTGAGACATGCAGCAACCTCTCAGATGAAGAAAGAGGAACAGATAGGAAAATAGGTACCAGAAAGACGGTGTGAGATACAGAAATGGTGAATTTCTCCCCAGGAGTCACAGTTGATTCACTCTCACCTCCTTCATATCTTCATAGAATAAGTAGAGGATACATTGATCTTGCCTCTTATTCCACCAGTCTTTCACATGGTCATACCAAGAGCCATACCCAACTAAATGTGAGAAGTAGATAGAGAGATGGAAAATCAAGTCAATAGCAGTCTATTTATGGTTTAGTCTGTGTTGCAGAGTTCTAGTTGCCAGTCTTGGACAAATCATTTGACACCACACATGGCTTTTGCCAGATGTCTCAGAAACCCCACAGGCCTTTGTGGTTCTGCAGCGATTATGGTCTTGGAGTTCTACCTTGTCCAGCCATGTACTTCTCCAGGTATTGTGCCCAGGTGCCTGGTTCCGGGTGCAGGTGGTTCATCAGGTCAAAGTGATAGTAAGAGACTGCTACATCCTTGGCATTCCTGGCCACGTACACTATCTGAGGGTGGAGAGGAAGTGAAGGTCAGCATGAGACCAGACTTGGAGTGTCTTCTAAAGCAAATAGTAACAGGGGAACATACCAAGGGCTGTTTGAGAGGTTCAACTGTATGGGGTGCAAGTACAGAAGGGGTGCAGATGTCATCAGTAGGCTTGCAGGTAGCTTGACAAAAGTGAGTTCCTGCATGCAGATGGGTGGTGGCTCCAGGTTCACCATTCTCACAGGGCGCATTGCTAGCTTAGTATGATTGACACCTAATTGTTTCAGTCTTGAGGAACTTATCTAGTACTGGTTTTGCCTCACTGCATGTATGGTGATATAGCCCTATTGTCCCCATGAAAAGCAGGACTACATCTCCATGCATGCAATGGAGCAAATCCCAGACATGATTAGCCTCTCTGGGTTGACTTGAGTAAGTGTGCAACTCAACACCAATGGAGGGGCAAGCCTTCCACCAGACAGAATATGTAGACAGCCCAAGAACCAATCAAGTTAATTCATGCTTCCTCTTTCACACACACCTCCCAGAGATTTCCAGTCAAGTATCAACAATGCCCCTGTGATCCTCTTCTTCCCCAAACATTTAAAGCTAGTACCTTACAGTTCTTTTCCCAGAAGGACTTGGGCAAAAGCTGGACAGGGAGGTGGGTCTTGATCACTCTTGGGGAAGGGGTAGTAGCTAATATCTCTGTACCTGCAAAAGGGATAAATATACCCATAACAGTAAAAGAGTTGAGTAAAAATTAAAAACAGTAAGCTGCTACTGAATACTGGAGGACCTAAAACACTCAAGTTACAGGAAGCAAATTACACTTAATTAAGGGGTGCTGAAGTAAATGAGGTATAGCACAAAGCTTGACAGGGTCTGCTGCACACAGTAAACACTTTCCCTGGGTTTAGTCATCGTTATGTACAGTATAGCAAGGAATAAGGAATGGCTTTATTTACAAAGTGCAGGGTCTCTGTTTTCGCTTTCTCTGCCTCCCTGCCTCCTGGGTAGAATCCAAATGAGAGTGCTAGGCACAGGGAGGATTTGATTTCAGATTTATTATCTTTTCAAAATCTCAGCTCAAGGTGAGTTGCATTCAGGTACATGAGTTATTTCCCTGCCCAAGTGAGCTCACAATCTAAGCTGTACCTGAGAGCGAAGCGCTTCTCCATAGTCACAAAGGTGCTGGTGAGAGAAGTGGGATTTGAACCCTGACTCCCTTGGTTCATAATTCTTAAGGCTATTGATATGGGAAAATAATGGTTTGTGAGTATAAACTGATGGTCTCCCTGAGGCTAAAAGTTAGTGATGTTCATTTGTGCAATGGGTTTGTTTGGGCACCTAAAACTTAAAATGTGCACAAATTGCTGGTATACACATATACCCATGAATCAACACACATACAATCAATTTGTATACTTAAAAAATTCTAATGTGCATACAGTGTGTGCCTAAAGAACAAATATGTGAAACAAACATGAAAAAAATGTCTGAAAATTGTGAAAAATGTGTTTTAAATGAATGTGAACCAAACCTTTTTTTGGCCATGTACATCCCTACTAAAAGTGTGTGTGTGTTTTCCATATCTAAGGTTGCCAAATGGCTTCAGATTTGCCTAACAGGGTTGATCCAATCCTGGGTTTATCCCATTAAGAACAATTTGAAATTTGCTCCCAAAGAGATTTCATAGTCTGGCATATCCAGCCAGTGTTTCTGCACTGCTTCCTACAGCACCTCCTGCTAGGAGATGCTGGGACTACACGAGCTATGAACTCTCTCTACAAGTGCTCCTGCACTATTCTCTGCAGTGTCTCCTGCTGGGAGAGATGGGGACGGCAGGTGCTGAGAGCTTTCCCTACAATCATTGCTCCTTCACCATTACTTTGCAGGGCATCTTTTACTGGTTAGGAGACCAAGGGGTATGTTTACTAAACTGCGCACATGTGCGCGGCGCACATTAGCGTGCGCTAAGGTATCTTAGCGCACGCTAATGATGCGTTTTTGTGCCCCGCACATGTGCGCACCGCACTAAAGTGCCCGCTCATGTGCGCGGCGTGCTGATGTGCGATAGAGGCGTGGAAAGGCTCCCGGAGGGCGGAGGAAGGCTCCCCAGGGGCGGAGAGACGGGGTCAATGGGTGGAGAGTGGGAGGGGAGAGGCTCCCCGCACAAGAGCGGGGCTGAAATTCGAGTAAAAAAATACCGCGAGTGAAAACCTCGCGGTAGAGCCGATTTAAAGGGAAGAGAAACCATTTCTGTCAGCAATGTACAGCAAAACCAGGGAAACCTACAAAAAGTGAGCAGTGTGATACATGTGCACAGAACAAAAGGCCAAATAAACATTAAAATGACCCCAAAAAAATATAAAAAAAGTATAATCAAGCTGGGCAATAGTGATAGTAATGGGGAACATCAAAAAACACTCCCAAGATAGCCCCAAAAAATAAATATGAATTTTAGAAGGGTCTACGCTCCGTCCCCATACAAGGTGAATGATCCCACAGTGAAATAGCACTGATCAGGGTTTCCCTCTCCATTGGACAGGTTACCTATGGCATGCACATTTCCACAACAGATGCTGGGAAAGGGGATACAGAGGGCTGCAGGCGGCACATGCTGTGGTGCAGCTGGGGCACAGTGCGGACTAGGCAGATGCCTAGATGGCACCTAGGAATGCTGAAACTGAACAGCAGCCAGACAGCAACTGATGAGGGCCCAACATGGGCACGAGAGTGTTTAGCACAGTGTCACAGGGGATAGTACCCAGCAGGTATCCCCAAGGGCACGGAACATTGGCAGGCGGTGATTGGGGGACGTGCGGACAGATATGCAGGCACCCCTACCCCAGAACCTGCACCAAAGGCAGCCGCCTATCCGCACACAGGATGGCCTGAGACCTCATACCACCAGCACCACCAGCAGAAGGGCATGTCAGCATGGTGGCACAGGGGTACTGGAGGTGGAAGGGGGCAGTGGCAGCTGCCCAGAGCAGACCATGGCCTAGCCCTGTGTAGGTGGGTGCAATGCACTGCAACAGACAGGCCCTGCCGGACAAACAGTCATGGTATCATCAGGGAATGCACTGTCTCTGTGGCAACACGGTGGTGCAGTGCACACAACCAGTGTGTTTGGAGACAGAAGGTCACAGGTTCAAGCCCCAGCTGGGGCTCCTGCCAATCCAGTCTCCATATTTTACCCACAACTATATCGTGATAGTAAAGACGAACCTTTATTGCAGAGAACATAAGCATGGCTCAAACACCTCTATTTTACCCTACAGAGCACAGACACCAGAAACATGCACATTACCTAGAGCAGATTACCCCAAATGCAGTCCTGGAGGGCCACAAATCCTTCAGGGTTTATGCTATCTCCAATCTAAGGATGGAGCGGTACTGGTGGTGGAGGTGCAGCAGCTGGTGGCCACAGCAGACCATGGCCTAGCCCTGTCCAGGTGGGTGCTGTGCACTGCAACAAACAGGCCCTGTCAGATGTACAGTCATGGACTCCCCAGGGAATGCAGCACATCTGGGGCAACACAGTGGTGCAGTGCACACAGTGTGTGCAAGAACAGAAGGTCACAGGTTTAAAGCCCAGCTGGGGCTACTGCCAATCCAGTCCACATATTTCTCCCACAACTAAACCGTGATAGTAAGGACAAACCTTTATTGCTGAGAACATACGCATGGTTAATACGCCTATATTTTACCCCACCGAGCACAGACACCATAAACAGGCGCATTACCTAGAGCAGAGTCTCCCAAATGCAGTCCTGGAGGGCCCCACACCATTCAGGTTCCATGCTGCCTCTAATAAAGATGCCTGTGCTGCATATCTATGCACCACCCCCATGGTATGCAGATGTAGCTCATGCATATTCATGAGGGACTTTGGGGGCTTTTTTTTGTTTGATTATTCATGAGGGACAGCATGAAAACCCGAACAGTGTTTGGCACACCAGGACTGGAGTTGGGAACCTCTGCCGTAAAGCAGCAGCCAACAGGGGCAGACACACCCACACCCACAGGCCCCATTGGCCAATGCCTCCTGGAGAGGCAGGACATTGGGCCCTGCGTGCATCTCCCAATACTAGCACTTGCATACCTTAGCAATGCCACCCTACACCTGGGTATACGGTACACAGCTCTCAAACGTTTGCTTTGAATACTGGCAGATAGAAATTCCTACGTTAAGCACAGTTTGCTGATTGAGCTCCATCATAACAATCTTTCTGATGTCTGCGGTGTGTGCTTCAGGTCTTGTCTCTGACAGTGTTTATCACCCTGGGGAGTGACCCCCAACAATATTGCGTAGCTTATCCATGCCTGTACTGTGCCCAGGACTGGTGTGGTGGGCAGGGCTGCTAAACTCCTCTATAGTAGCACAATGCTGGCATAGGTGTGGGAGTGTGTGTCTGTCTATACAGTGTGTGGTGGCTGCAAACACCTTCCACAGCCCACACTGCCAGCACTGTTGCCAGTATTGCATAATGAGGAGCAGTATTGCCAGTATTGCATAATGAGGAGCAAGGTACCATGGGTATAGGCCAGACAGGGTGGCCTGGCCAGAATGCATCTGCACAGGGCATAGGGCACTGGCTGGGACATTTTAGTGCCCGGCCACCACCTACACAGACAGGGTGACCTCAGTATGTCCTGCTGGGAGATCACTCTCACCCTGACTGTGCAGTGACGACAGCATGGCTAGGCACCCCCACAGTGCTATATAGTATTTCTGTCATGTGATATTTATGGCTTTCCTTTTGGAGCCCAGTCACTGACTTATCTGCTTGTTGTGTATGCTGACATCCCAGTTCAGGGTGCATGCATTTCCACCAGGAACATACACTATGGACTAGCTAGCAGACTGTTTGCAACTGGTATGTGTCTTGATGGAGCGCCTTGCAGGGTGCAGCGGCTGAAGGCTTGCTGCAGGGGAATATCAGATAGTGGTGGGATGCTGCTTAGCATATCCAAGCCTAATGTCTGTCTGCTATTGTGTTATGGATGTGTACAGAGCTGCATGGACTGCCCTGTAGGGTGTCTGTTCCCCACTAGGACCGGGGTTGATGGTCCCCTCTACTGCCACCATTGCAGGGAGATCCTGTTTACCACCCTCGGCCCTGGAGGAGGAGGGTGGTGGTGGTATATAAACCTCCTAGGGGTCCATAGGGGCTACACCTGACTGAGACAGACAGACAGACAGATATATCCAAAGTGTTTCTGCAGAAACTACCTATCTCACACAAAAACACTGCTTTGGACCGCCAGCATAGCCTATTTCTGCCATGGAAGGTGCTGTGGACCTGGTGCTGGGCGCCTCACCGCACCCTCAGGGTGAGCACAGTACCCGCACAATGTGACGGTGTGTAGCTACTCTGTGCCAGTAAAACACATGGTCAGTACCCCCTACCAGGCCGAGGTGCTGTGGGGGTGCATACCCCATCTTGTGTTTATCTGTGGACAGCTGATTTGCATGTACAGTGCATCATGGGTACGGGTGTGCTAACCCTATCCTGGTGACCACAGCAGACTGTCTGTGTGGTGACGTGCACTCCCTCTGCAGCCAGCTAGGTGCTTGCTAGCAGCTGTAGAGCTATAGCCCAATGGTTACTTCACTGCCTGTGGAGCCAGAGGTTGTGGGTTCAAACCCACAGTGGGGCTATTTGATAGGGTTGCCCAAAGCATTATCTATTTTTAATGTACATTATTGCTGCCAGCAAAAACACCCTCAGCGTACTGTACCCATAAGGTGCCTCAGAGGGTGCTTTATAGGGTGCCCTATAGGTCACCTTATGGTTACCGTCCATATAAGGTGCACTATACGTTATCCTGTGGAGCAACTTATAGGGTGCCCTATAGGGGACATTTTAGGGTGCCATGGTGGACAGTGCTCTTTATAATGTGCCCTATGGAGTGCCTTATAGGGTGCCTTATGCGGCACCTTCAATTACGGCACGTGAGGGCGTGTTTGCTGGCAGCAATTAATAAAATAGAAATAAAGTGCTGCAGGAAACAATACATACATTGCAAAGCTGATGCCTCAGCCAGCCTTACGTATTAGGCACACTGTGGAGCAAACTCATGACCCCTGTATCAGCAGTAAGTGCCTTAACCATTGTGCTACACTGCTGCTCCTCCTTGCATGTCAGCACACCTACTTAAGATTTCCATGCGTTTAAATGCACAGTGCTGCCATCAAACACAGTGCTATGACCTTGCTGTGCCTCATAGGGCACCCTATATGGCGCCCTATAGGCCGCCCTTTCAGCAACATTGTAGGGTGCCGTGGCGGACAGTGCACTTTAAAATGTGCCCTCTGGGGTACCCTATGAGGCGCCTTATGCAGCACCTTATGTTACACTACTTTGAGGTTGTGTTTGCTGGCAGCACTAATTAAAATAAAAATAAAATGCCCCCTACAGCAATATTACCTATAATAGGTAATGCCTCAGCCAGCCTTCTTCATTAGGCACAGTGGGGGATTGAACCCATGACTTCTGCATCATTGGTCAGTGTTTTAACCATTGTGCTCCACTGCTACTCCTCTTTGCATGTCAGCACACCTACTTATGATTTTCATTCCTTAAACTGCACAGTGCTGCCATCAAAAACAGTGCTGTGACCTTGCGGTACCTCATACGGCACCCTATAAAGCGCCCTATAAGCAACATTCTAGGGTGCCTTGGCGGACAGTGCACTTTAAAATGTGCCTTATGGGGCGCCTTATGTTCACACGCTTTGAGAGTGCGTTTTCTAGTAGAGATAATTAAAATAAAAATAAAATGCCTCCTAAAGCAATCTTCCCCATAATAGGTAATGCCTCAGCCAGCCTTCTTCATTGGGCACAGTGGGGGATTGAACCCATGATCCCTGCACCATTGGTCAGTGTCTTAACCATTGTCCTGTAGCTCTGTTCCTGTGCTTGCACATCAGCACGCCACTTATGCTTCCCGCGCAGCTTTCACATGCGCTAATGTGCGGGGTGCACATGAGCGCCGCGCACATTAGCGCATGATTAATCCCGGTTTTGCTTTTTTCAGCCTGAAACGCCCACTCCTTATATGGCATCCGCACACTAGCGCGCCGCGCACCATAACGGGGTTTTAGTAAACATACCCCCAAGAGTTGGGGGTCCCCACCCTCTATGGTCTGTGCTACTAAAACCTTCCCTACAGCACTTCGTGGTGGGAGAAACTGAAACACCAGGATCTGAGAGTTTACCCTATAGCCAGCACATCAGGATACACCCCTTCAGCTTACCTGGCTCAATATGCTTGGGAGCAGAAAATTCCAGCATGGGGACCTTATTGTGAATAAAATCACGGCGGCACTTTTCCATGTCACCAGATGCAAGAATCATGTCCACAATCTCACTTATCCAAGTAGTACCTGAGAGATAGAGGACAAGCCTGAGAAAAGGAGAAACTCTCCCAGAGCACACACTAAGGGACACTAGTAAAACTATATAGTGGGACTTCAAACATTTACAGTCAGAGGTTCTGATGCTTTAATATGTTGTGAACACAGCGGACATTTCCAGGGGCTCTGCTGAGCATGCTGACAGAGCCTGAACATTTATGTATTCAGTTTTATCTATAAAATAATTGTTCTAAGCAAGGAACTGAAGAATTGAAAGTATGAGGTTATCTGTCAGCATAAAAATCATAATGCAACTATTTCATCTGCCCTATCGAGATGGGCACATGATCTTTGCTACAATGTAAATAAACCAAAAAATGACCCAATCGATACAGCAGGAACACAGATTTCTGAGTATAACAAATTCAAACAAGTTGCCGTCCAACCAAGCAAAAGGCAACCTTCCTCAATCGGTTGCTACAATGAACAAAGCTACTTTAACTCATTTACCCAAGGCAAGTAATCCTGAGTGTCTGTTATTTCCTTAGGATGGTTTGTCCCACAATTGGGGGTACAGTCAAGTTTCAAATGTATGAAGAGCAACACACTTTCAGGCCGGTGCAGAAAGCCGACGCTAGACCCGCGCTGGATCGAATGTTTAACGTTCCTGACAACGCACACATTTTAACGTGTGATACATGAGGGTTACAATATGCAAATACCCATCATGGTAAACCTACCTATGCAAATGAGCCACCGCAGCATTAAACAGGGAGAGCAAGCCAAACACATGCGCACAAGAAGTCGTGCTAGTTTGGCTTGCTCTCCCTAAGTACCGGTGGCTAATTTGCATTTTTTCCCTGGGTCATCCCTCTGCTTCCTGGCAATGTAAAAACAGTAGCATTATCTGCAGACAGCAACTTCTAATGACAGACTGATGAACGGCACGGTATTGGAATACCAGAAAATAGGTTTCACTTCGGCTTTATCTTTTTTTTTTTTGTCTGCACGACCCAACAGTGTTTTGATGGCATCGGGGGCTTTGCCTGATGCCTGATCATCTGGGGAGAAGATGATCTAGGCATTGAGAAAAGCACCTGGAACCATCAAAATACTGTTGGGGGCAGCGTTAGACGTTTATTTCTGCTCAGACCCTGCAATTAAAATTTTGTTGCTATGGCTGGTTGTGAAATCGTCTATGCCTGTCTCTGCATCAGGCGTAGCCATGATTTGCATATCAGCCCAGCAGATTTAAATAATGAGTACTCATTTAAATATGCCTGAGCGTTAATGGGTCGTTAGCTTTTCCGCTGGCGTTTAAGTCTATTTCCTGCATGGGGAGGATCGTAAAAATGTATTTAAACCTGCTTAAATGTGCCCTTATGGGCTCCTAAAGCACATGCTTGCTTTCTGCTTTGGCCTGTTTGAGATGAAAGCAGAAACTGTCCAGAGCAACAAGACAGGAGAAGGTTATTAGAGAAAACTGCACTTATTACTTGAGATTGCAGACCTGCTATTAGTAATCTATGAACTTTTATTAAAATCATCTGTAGTACCTGAAGATTGGAGGATCGCCATTGTAACGCCAATTTTTAAAAAGGGTTCCAGGGGTGATCTGGGAAACTACAGACTGGTGAGCCTGATGTCAGTACCGGGAAAAATGGTAGAAACCATCATAAAGAACAAAATTACTTAACATGTAGATAGTCGTGGCTTAATGGGAGACAGCCAACATGGCTTTAGACAGGGAAGATCTTGTCTTACTAATCTGTTATGTTTTTTTTTTGAAGGTGTGAATAAATAGGTAGACAAAGGTGAGTCGGTTGATATAGTGTATCTGGACTTTCAGAAAGCCTTCGACAAGTTCCCTCATCAGAGACTTTTGGCAAAACTAAAAAGTCATGGGATAGGAGGCAGTGTACTATTGTGGATCAGGAACTGGTTAAAAGATAGAAAGCAGAGGATAGGGCTAAATGGCCAATTTTCCCAATGGAAAAAGGTGAATAGTGGAGTACCCCAGGGATCTGTACTGGGTCCGCTGCTTTTTGACATAGTCATAAATTACCTGGAAAAGGGAATAACTAGTGAGGTTATCAAATTTGCAGATGACACAAAACTGTTTAAAGTTGTTAAAACCCAAGGGGATTGTGGAAAACTGCAGGAGGATCTGGATAAATTGGAAGACTGGGCATTCAAATGGCAGATGAAATTTAATGTGGACAAGTGCAAAGTTATGCACCTAGGAAAGAACAACCTAATCTATGGTTACACAATGCAAGGTTCCACATTGGGAACCACCACCCAGGAAAAAGATTTAGGCGTCATCGTGGATAACATGTTAAAACCCTCTGCCCAGTGTGCAGCAGCGGCCAAGAAAGCAAATAGAATGCTAGGGGGCATGTTTACTAAACTCCGAAATTGTGCGGGGCCCCGTTAGTGTGCCTGTGCCATATAAGGAGTGGGCGATTCAGGCAGAAAAAAGAAAAAAAAATGGGAGAAAGCGACCGTACTTTTGCGCGTCGTGCAACTGTGCGGGGTCCGTATTAGCGCGTGGGAAGGCTAAGCGTCGCGCTGCTGGGCACACAAACAAACAGAGCCATAGTACAACAGTGAAGACACTGAGCAATGGTGCAGGGGCCACGGGTTCGAATGCCCACTGGGCGCAATGAACAAGGCTGGCTCAGGCAATACCTATTATGGCAGGGGTCTCAAACTCAAATTGCTTTGAGGGCCAAATGAGGACTTGTAGAGTAACCCGGGGGCCGCACAAGACGCAGGCCTCATTTGCATAAGGGCATCATTTGCATAAGGGCACATTTGCATAAATATTTGCATAATGTTACCATACACTAACTTTTAGTAAACATGCCTCTTAATGAGTGTATGGATAAAGAAAGACTAAAATATTTCTACATTACTATAAACCAGTGCCAACCACCAGGCACATTAGGAACTACTAGAAACACTGCTCATTTAGAACCCATAGCAAACCTGCCGTGTCCTAACAGCACTACCAGGACTCACAAAGCACCATACCCTAACTATCAAAAGGCAACACTGCAAATATTAAATCAACACATTTCAGAGAATAACAATACATGACCTACTCGGGAAAGAGAACAAGTGGCAATGTCAAATAGGAATTACATAAACAGAATACCTCAGCTCAGTTACACATGCAGAACATACACCATCACCAAACAAGGAATCACAATTTAGAAACAGGAAGACAATTAAACTGGGAACCCCAAAAGCCAAACTTAGAATGTACAACACTGTAGAAATAAAACTATACATTGATTTCCTCTTGTATTAAATAAAGTGCAGACGTTAAAGATGCACATTTCCAAGAGCTGACATATTTCAGTTAATAAATTCAAAATAAAGAGATATTTTTCTACCTTTTGTGCATTTTTTTTTTCAGTTGCAATTGTTCCAGCCACTTTCTTCTGGTTTCTTCGTGTCTTCTGCTAACTCTCCATCGTCTGCTGTCCATTTGTCCTTTCTTCTTTCCTAGTTTTTTTCCATTCTCTCTACATCTGCTTTAACATACTAATCATTCTCCTTTTGCTCTTTCCTCATTCCTATTTCATCCACTCAAATTTTACCCCTCCATCCTCAATCCCCACTTACTCTCCCAATACCCGGCCAATTGTAGATTTTTCTTCCCTCCCACACTAAATATATTTCCCCTCTCCATTTCACTCTCCCAGCCTCATCCCATTCTAATCGTCCCCCAACATCAACTCCCTTCTAGCTCCTGCCCCACCCAGCATCCGCTCCCTTCTAGTCCCCGCATCATCAGCCCATTTCCAGTCCTAGCTCCCTCCCCTCCCAGCCCATTTCCTTTCCAAGCCCCCTTCCACTCAGCCCATTACCATTCCAAGACCCTGTCCCCATCAGCTATTTGCAGTTCAAGCTCCCCCTTCTACTCGGCCCATTTCCAGTCATAGCACCCCCCCCCAGTCCATTACCACTTCTAGCCCCCCCCCCCCATAGCCCATTATCGGTCCTAAGCCCCCCAACAGCCCACTTCCAGGCCTAACCCTTCCATCGCCCCATCTTCATTCTTAGCCCCCCCATAACACCATTTTCAGTCTTAGCCCCCCAATCAGACCACCTCCAGTCCTAACCCCCATCACCCCATTTCCAGTCCTACCCCCCCCCCCAGCAGCCCACATCAAGTCCTGCTCCCCCCCCAGCAGCCCACATCAAGTCCTGCTCCCCCCCCAAGCAGCCCACATCAAGTCCTGCTCCCCCCCAACAGCCCACATCAAGTCCTGCTCCCCCCCCCAGCAGCCCACATCAAGTCCTGCTCCCCCCCCAGCAGCCCACATCAAGTCCTGCTCCCCCCCCCAGCAGCCCACATCAAGTCCTGCTCCCCCCCCCAGCAGCCCTCATAAAGTCCTGGTCCCCCCCCAGCAGCCAACATCAAGTCCTGCTCCCCCCCCCGCAGCCCACATAAATTCCTGCTCCCCCCCCCAGCAGCCCACATCAAGTCCTGCTCCCCCCCCCCCCAGCAGCCCACATCAAGTCCTGCTCCCCCCCAGCAGCCCACATCAAGTCCTACTCCCTCCCACCCACCCACCCCCCCGCAGATACCGTACGGCTTGCCTGCCTGCCATGCATGTGTGTTCTTATCTGCTTCGGCGTTCAGAGCCGCGAAGGGAGAGCTTCTCCCTCACGACTCTTTTAAGCTCGCCGGGGCAGTTGGGAAATTTCCCATCTGCCCCGGCGAGCTTAACAGAGTCGCGAAGCAGAGAAGAACTCACAAGCAAGGCAAGCAGGAAGGGATGGGGGCGGGACTTGCGATATTGCTGCTACCGCCGCGGCAGCAGCCAGCTTTTTTGTAAAGTTTAATTTTCCCGCGGCGGCAGCAGCAGCAGAAGCCGGTTTTTTTTTTTCCTGGGCATCGCGGGCCGAAGCCGGTTTTTTTTTTTCCTGGGCATCGCGGGCCGCACAAAGGTCTCTCGCGGGCCGCATGCGGCCCGCGGGCCGCGTGTTTGAGACCCCTGTATTATGGGGAGGATTGTTTTAGGAGGGAGCCTAATTTTGTGTGGCAGAAGGTGGCGCGCCGATGTGCAAGCACAAGAACAGAGCCACAGCACAATGGTGAAGACACTGACCAATAGTGCAGGGAGCAGGGGTTCAATCCCCCATAGTGCTCGGGCTCACTGAGGCAGTATTTTAGGGGGCATGGAATGAATGGTCAGCATAAGGCGGCGCGCTGATGGGCATAAGGTGGCGCGCTAATGTTTTAGGAGGCACTGTAATAGTGGCCGGCAGAAGTGGCGCGCTGATGGGCACACACAGGAACAGAGCCACAGCACAATGGTTACAACACTGACCAATGGTGCAGGGGCCAGTGGTTCAATCCCCAAGGTGCCCAATGAAGAAGGCTCACAGAGGCATTATGTATTATGGGGATGAGTGCTGTAGGGGGTGGTTAGTTTCTTTATCTCAGTTAACACTACTAGCAAACGCACTCACAAAGCGTGTTAACATAAGGCGGCCCATAAGGCACATGTTAACGTTCACTGTCCGCCAAGGCACCCTAGAATGTCCCCTATAGGGCCCCATATATGTTGTGGTACAGGGTAATGTATAGTGCACCTTATATGGACGGCAACCATAAGGTGCCCTATAGGGCACCCTATAAAGCACCCTCAGAAGCACCTTATGGGTACAGTACGCTGAGGGTGTTTTTGCTGGCAACAACATATGTACATGACAGTTAGAAAAAACATTGGACAACCCTCTAAAAGAACCCCACTGTGGGTTCGAACCCATGACCTCTGGCTTCACAGGCAGTGATGTAACCATTGGGCTACAGCTCTATAGCTGCCAGCAAGCCCCTGGCTGGCTGCAGAGAGCGGTCACGTCACCACACAGACAGTCTTCTGTGGGAACCAGGATAGGGTTAGGCCACCCGTACCCATGATGCACTGCACATGCAAATCAGCTGTCCACAGATGAACACAAGATGGGGAATGCACCCCAACAGCTCCCCGACCTGGTAGGGGGAAGTGTCCGTGTGCACCCACACAGCACCTCGGCCTGGTAGGGGGTACTGACCGGGTGTTTTACTGGCACAGAGTAGCTACACACCGTCAAATTGTGCGGGTACTGTGCTCACCCTGAGGGTGCGATGAGGCGCCCAGGACAAGGTCCACAACACCTGCCATGGCTGAAAGAGGCCATGCTGGAGCTCCAAAGCAGTAGTAATCTGAGAGATAGGTAGGTCCTGCAGAAACACCCTGGATTACTCTGTCTGTGTCAGTCAGTGGAACCCCTTATGGACCCCTAGGTGGGCTTATGTACCACCATTTCCCCCCCCCCCCCCAGGCTGTGGGTGAAAAACAGGGTCCCCTATCAACAGATCCACATTCTACCCCCCTGCAATGGTGGCATTAGAGTGGACCATCAACCCCTGTCCTGCTGGGGAACAGACACCCTACAGGGCATCCAAAGCAGCCCTATACACATCCATAACACAATATCAGACAGACATTAGGCCAGGATATGCTAAGCTGCACCCCACCACTATCTGATATTCTCCTGCAGCAGGCCTTCAGCCACTGCACCCTGCAAGGCGCTCCATCAAGACACAAACCAGCTGAGAACAGTCTGCTAATTAGTCCTGGTGGAAATGCATGCACCCAGAACTGGGATGGCAGCACACACAAGCAGATAAGTCAGTGACTGGGCCCCACAAAGAAACCCATACATATCACATGAGAGAAATAGTATATAGCACTATGGGGGTGCCTAGCCATGCTGGCGTCACTGCACAGTCAGGGTGGAGTGTACCCCCAGCAGCACATACAGAGGTCACCCTGTCTGTGTAGGTGGTGTCCGGCCACAACAATGTCTCTGCCAGTGCCCTATGCTCTGTGCAGATGCATCCTGGCCAGCACACCCTGTCTGAGTTATACCCATGGTACCTTGCTGCTCATTATGCACATTGTCAGGCCAATACTGGCAACAGTGCTGGCAGTGTGGGCTGTGGAAGGTGTTTGCAGCCAACACACACTGTATAGACAGACACACACTCCCACACGTATGCCAGCATTGTGCCACTATAGAAGGGTTTATCAGCCTTGCCCACCACACCAGTCCTGGGCACGGTACAGGCATGGATATGCTACGCAGTACTGTTGGTGGTCACTCCCCAGGGTGGTAAACACTGTCAGAGACCAGACCTGAAGCACGCACCGCAGACATCAGACAGATTTTTATGTTGGAGATCAGAGAGCCAAATGTGCTTTAAGTAGGACAGTCTACCTGCCAGTACACATAGCAAACGTTTGAGAGCTGTCCACCGCATACCCAGGTGTAGGGTGGCATTGCTAAGGTATGCAGGTGCTAGTATTGGGAGATGCACGCAGGGCCTAATGTCCTGCCTCTCCAGGAGGCATTGGCCAATGGGGCCTGTGGGTGTGGGTATGTTTGCCTCTGTTGGATGTTGCTTTACGGCAGAGTTTCCCAACTCCAGTCCTGGTGTGCCTACCACTGTTCGGGTTTCCCTGCTGTCCCTCATGGGTATGCATGAGCTACATCTACATGCCATAGGGGTGGTGCATAGATATGCAGCACAGGCATTTGTATTAGCGGCAGCAAGGAGCCTGAACGGTGTGTGGTCCTCCAGGACTGCATTTGGGAGACTCTGCTCTAAGTAATGCCCCTGTTCATGGTGTCTGTGATCGGTGTGCGAAAAGATAGGCGTAATACCAATGCATATGTCCCCAGCAATCCTGGTTTGTCCGTACTATCACGGTTTAGTTGTGTTAAAAATATGTGGACAGGATTGGCAGTAGTCCCAGCTGGGCTTTGAACCTTTGACCTTCTGTTGTTGCACACACTGTCTGGGTGCACTGCACCACTGTGTTGCCACAGATTGGCTGGATTTCCCTGGGAAGTCCATGACTTTACATCCGACAGGGCCTGTCTGTTGCAGTGGACAGTGCCAGCCTGCACATGGATAGGCCACTGTCTTCAGTGGCTAGCAGCCACTGCCCCCCCACCACCTGTCCCCTTACGCCAACATGCTGGCATGTCCTTATCTTGGTAAAAGCATATGGTCTGATTGAGTTGTGGCACTCCTGGACTGCATTTGGGGGACTTGGCTGTAGGTAATGCCCATTGTCATGGTGTGTGAGCGGTGTAGGGTAAAATATGGGTGTTTGCACCATGCTTCTGTACTCTGCAATAAAGGGGTGTCTTTACTATCTCTGTTTAGTGGTGGGTAAAATGTGGGGACTGGGCTGGTAGGTACCACAGCTGGGATTTGAACCTGTGCCTCTCTGGTCCTATAGGTACTGGCTGTGTCTGCTGCACCACACTGTGGCCACAGAGACAGTGCAGTCCCTGGAGATAGGAAACCTGACCAAAAGAGTAGGGAGCCCTGCTCTGCACATTTTTACTGTGGGCTCATTCACCGTGTCTGGCGACAAAAGTGCAAATAAAACCTGCAACTGAACGCGAAAAACGGGGGTAAAAATATAACCAAGCTGGCCAACAGTGATATTAATGGGCACACATAGAAAACACACCCAGGAAAGCTCCACACAAAGGAAATGATTTTTGGAAGGGTCTCCGCTCCGTAGACCCTTCCAAAATTCATTTATTTTTTTTGTAGCTTTCCTGGGTGTGTTTTTTAGTTTTGCCCATTGCTAGCACTATTGCCCAGCTGAATTATAATTTTTAAACATTTTTGTTGTGGTCATTTTGGGTTTTATATGCACTTTTGTTCTGTGCACATGTATCACACTGCTCACATTTTGTAGGTTTCCCCGGTTTTGCTGTACATTGCTGACGTAAATGGTTTCTCTTCCCTTTAAATGCCCTCTACCGCGAGTGTTTCACTCGCGCTATTTTTAACTTGTAAATTCGGCCCCGATACTGTGCGGGGAGCCTCACCCCTCCCCTTCCCCGCCCATTAACCCCGTCTCTCCGCCCCTCGGGTCCCTTCCTCCGCCCTCCGTTAGCCTTTCCACGCCTCTATCGGACATTTGCAGGCCCGTACTTGTGCGGGGCCCATTAGTGTGTCGCGCACATGCGCGGGGGTTCATCGCACGTGTGTGGGGCGCTTAAGAGCACTTAAGTGCTGCTTTTAGTGCGCTATTGTGCGGCGCGCAATTGTGCGGTTTTTAGTAAACATGCCCCTAGGTATCATAAGGAAAGGAATGGAAAATAAAACAAAGGATATTATAATGCCTCTGTATCGGTCCATGGTACGACCGCACCTTGAATATTGTGTGCAATTCTGGTCGCTGTATCTTAAAAAGGATATGGCGTTATTAGAAAAGGTACAGAGAAGAGCCACCAAAATGGTAAAGGGGATGGAAGGCTACTCCTATGAAGAGAGGCTACAAAGGTTAGGGCTTTTCAACCTGGAAAAGAGACAGCTGAGTGGAGATATGATATGGTCTATAAATTAATGAATGGAGTGGAACAGGTAAACATAGATCGATTGTTTATGCTATCAGAATATAGAAAGACTAAGGAAACATTTAATGAAGCTACAGGGTAAACTATTTAAGACAAATAAGAGAAAATATTTTTCTACTCAACGTGTAATCAAACTCTGGAATTTGTTACCGGAGGATGTAGTAAAGGCTATTAGTGTAGCTGGGTTTAAAAAAGGTTTGGACAAGTTCCTGGAGGATAGATCCATAAACCATTATTAAAAAGGGACCCAGGATATCAATGCTTGAACCAATACAAGCATTGTGGAACCTGTGTCTCTTGGGGATACTGCTAAGTACGTATGACCTAGATTGGCCTCTGTTGGAAACAGGATACTGGGCTTGATGGACCTTGGTCTGACCCAGTATGGCATATCTTATGTTCTTATGTACTTTATTAAACATAGCATCTTAAAACGATTCCTAATGCTGAGCAGGAGTCAATGAAGTCGCTTCAGTATAGATGAAATCCTATCTCTATAGTTTGTTCTGAGGATGATGCATGTGGCTGCTAATTTTGTACGAATCAGAAACCTCCAATATGGTCAAGGAGTTCAATTAATAAGCCATTGAAATAATCTAATCACATCAGAACAAAGGCCCAACGTTATCTTAACTGACTTTTTTGTGAAGGAGGAGTGGGTAACTGCACCCACGAAATAAACTGAAGCTGTAAATAAATAGATGAATGTGTTTGACCTGTGGAAGCAGGGATAGGCTTTCAACAATCCCACCTAGGTTGCACACCTGGAAGTTGACAGATTATATCAGGTTATTCTGACCACACAGCTCCAGATTCAGTATATTTGTGTTCTCTTGTGACCCAAGTAGCCTTGAGGCCTATACCCTTAGATTCAGTAAATCGGGGATGTGCACTTTAACTCCCCTAGCTTCTGTTTGGTTGCGCTGCATCCATCAGCTGACTCGGGATGTAATCCTTTCAGGCAGTGGAATGGAGTGGACCACTGAGGCCTTGGCCTGACCAGTGTTTTGCCCCATATGACATTACCAACTACAGAGCTTAGGGGGCATGGAAGAGTTTGGTTAATAAGGCCTCCCCCCTTCCATCCCAACCAAAAAGGTATTAGACTGCTCTGTTTCCGCAGTTGGTCACCCCTGGAAGCAGGGTGATGCTGGGGAAGTTGTCTGTTCGCAGCTCTGAATCACCACTGCTTGAGCGATCTCTGCACTGGGCATCTCACCAGGAATCTCCTTTTCACACTGAATTCTAATCCGTCACTTTCCAGCAAAGGCTTTTGGTAATCCATTCACGTCTTCTACATGTTAAATGACTACTATTGTGGTCTCGCCTCCTTCATGCAGGCATACCCCCAATTTTTGGCCAACACTTTTAGCGCTGCTGTTTCCCGCTGGTAATGCGTGGTAAATTTTGACATTAATGGCAAAAATGTACTGCACTTTAGTAAACAGGCCCTTAAGTCGGGAACTTTTCTGGAACTTGAGCTTTCATTGTCAGTCAGTTTTGTCTATGAGTCAAAATTTTGAAATGTGCAAAGCTGTCACAACAGTCCTGTATAGCTATGAGCAGTGGGATCTTTTCTCCCCAAATTCAGAAGAATCTTTATAGTGCAAAATAGCTGTCGGTTTATTCAACACTCTCTTTATATTTTCATTGAAAAGGGCCTCCTCTTGAACTTTTATTGATTCTTTATTGATTCTGTTCTATTTTCTTTTTTTTTTTTTTACTTTATTTTTTCAAAAGAGTTTACAAAACTTAAAATCCCCAATCATAACCTCGGCAATTTCCAAATGTTAGCTATAATAACTCTTGCTGGAATTCTGCACACAATAATTCAAACTTTTGTACTTTTTTGTGCTTTTTTTTTTGTATTGTATTTAAAATTAACTATCTCTCAAAAACAATATGCTTTGTTATTTTGACAAATAAAGCATGCAGAATTTTGCATAATTCGGACTTTGGAATCGGACATTTAAATTTTGTCTGCAGAATTCCAGATAAACGTACCCCCATCACTGCCCCTGTAACCCTGTCAAAAATACATATACAGATTATAGCCCCTCATTGTTATTGCCCAGTTCTTAAAAGGGCCCGGTCCTTTTTGAAAGGCTTATGTCTGTCATGGCATAACTTGCTTAAGAAGAAAATATCTCAAACTCTCTGACAAACAGATTTTTTCCCAGACTCTTGAGGTGTTCTCCAAAATTTCACCAGTTCAAATCAGGCAGATGTAATAAAGGCAATTAACATTGTACATGAGGCTCCCACATCAATATCCTTCAGGAGGTATTGCAGCAAAAATACTTTTGATGAACAAGGCAAAGAACACCTATAATGTATTTGAATAGGTCATGCTACATAGTCTATAAAGGATAGAGAACAGGGCAGTCCCACTATATATGAAGCCTCTGCAGTCTCGCCAGCATCCCCCATCAACCTGCAGAACATTTTATGAAGATGCTGAGGAATCAAATACCAGCAAACCAAAAGTTTAAAACTGATATATGATTAGTATTATAAAATATTTTTTTCCCAACACTTCACATCCAAAACTTCAGCCAGGTTGGTCTCCCAAAGCTTCAGATGCTTAGGCCTTTTTAAATCCTCAGCTGCCAACACATTATATAACTTAGAGAGCAGAGCAGGCTGACCTGCCCCATCTCTTAAGATCACCTCTAAGAGGCTAGTCTCCTGACTATAACCCTGCAAAAAAGGTGCTTAACTCAAAACATGATGTAGCTGGTGGGAAACGAAAAAAATCTGTCTATGGCAGCCCATAGGTATTCTTTAGAGAGGAAAACTGATGCAAGGTGTCCCCTTCAAACAACTGACCCACCGTTTCCAGACCCATAGCCTCCCATCCTTTTACTCTTGCTAAACAAGCTCCACAAGGCAAAGAGAGAAGCAGTTTCAGAGGTCAGCCATGTATACGTTCTTCCCTTAATAAAGCCATATGTATCCTCTCCTAGATTTGGCAAGTAAGTGCAAGACATGAAGAAATCTCTTTAATTTACTCAACCCAATCCTCTGAGTCCAAAGGTTAGATTCCATTAAGCACCCTCCTATCAAAAACTGCTCAGTCATAATCAAAAACTGCTCAGTCATAATCCATGTTTAAGGGGACACTCTGCCACTCCATTATAGCCCTCCATTGAAGAGCCCCATAGTATCTCCACAAATTCGGTACCCGCGACTCACCATCCAATTTGCCTTTAACCAGAATATTGTCTGGGAATCTAGGTGGTCTTCACTTCCAAAGAAAATTTTATTTTGCAGTCCTTTAATTTCCTATCTGGGACTGGGAAAGGAAGAGTCTGACATTGATAGAGGAACCTGGGCAATAATAGCAAAATTTTAATACTAACAATGCAGCCCAGCCATGAATGGTTCAACCTATCTCATCCTTCCATATGCCACATCAAATGCCTAAATAAAGAGGGTAGTTTAATCGATACATGGCAGCAACATCTGCTCCAATCTGCACATAAGTTTTATCCACGATCCGAAAAGGAAAATACTGATCAGGTGACCTATGCTGCCCCATCTAAGGTTATGTTAGCTCAGACAAGAGAGATTGACCTTGAAGCCTGAGAGATGATTATCTACAGTCATCCAACAATTCTTGACAAATAGTCCATATTATTTAGAAATACTTAAAAATATAAAATTAAAAAAAACCATGAAAAATAGTCCATAAAGAGCACTCCAAATAGGTCAGTATTAGCATAATATCACCCGCAAAGAGCTATATTTTAAATTCCTTCCTACCCAGCTCAATCCTCTGATAAACCCTGTAGGCTCATGTCCTGACTGTTGGCTAACAATCCTGTTGGCTTGAGTTCTCCACTGCAAAGGCAAAGAGCAGTGGAGAGAGGGCGCACTCCCTCCTAGCTCTCTGTAGAGAGAAAAAGCCTCGGAGATCTCTCATTAACATGCACCCTAGCCCTGAGGGGCAAATAAAGAGACCTTATCCACCTTAAAAAATTGGGCCACACCCTACTTTGCAAGCCTTGTTTCCACTCAATGGGGTCAAATGCTCTTTCAACCAATCAGTTTTAAATGAACCTCCACCACTTAAATGACCACAGAAGTAAGCCAAAAAAGAAAGTCATTGAAAGTCCACCATTGGTTTCTCCCAAAACTTTCAAGTTACTTGTGATTAAATCATTTTTTTGTCGGGACCAGCCGGCATGAGTGGGGAGAGGAAAAAATTCCCCCCTCAACGTCGGGAGGGCCCTTTTATTCAACAAGTATTAGTCCCTATAACCATTAATAATAGTGTAACAAACACTTATCTGAAAGAACTGGCGATGTTCATCTCACTGTAGGTAAACTTCGGGTTTCCAAAATACACGACATGCATGTTTTGGGCTTACAAAAAGCCCTGTATCAAGTGTTCCCCTTAGTTTTATCAAAACAATCGCCTCTGTGCATGACGTCAAACCCAATGGTCTCTTCTTTGTAGCAGAAATGGCAGCTGATTGGTTGATCAAAACATATGAAAAAGGAAGGGGTTGAACAATGATATTTAAAATGAATAACAGATCCATTCACATATATCCGAAACGGAGAGACAGCTCATATCACACTCCACCAGTCACATTCTAAATTAAGCCCCGTAGGGACCATTGTGTTCATCCTAAAAATCCAACATTGTTCACGTAGTTGAAGCCAATGTACCCTATCGCCCCCCCCCCCCCCCGTGGATTTGCAGGGACCCAGTCAATAACTTGCCATTTTAGGTCGCTGAAAATGTGTTGCATTTTAATGCAATGATCCACTATAGGCGCAGAAAGAGACTTGTTCCTTAATCTGGAAGCATGTTCACCCAAACGGATCCTTACCAGGCGAATCGTTCGGCCTATGTAGGTTAGATCACATGGGCAGACTAACATGTAAACCACGAAAGATGATTGACAGGTGGAAACACCAGAAAAGAGGAAAGATTTTCTGGTGGTCGGATGTGACCATCGAATACCCTCTATAGTAGTGGAACAATATTTACAATTCTGACAAGCACAATGGCCTTGTCTTTGCTCTGTCTGAAGAGGAGATGGTAATTGTGCGTGAACCAATTTATCACGTAAATTCTGACCTCTAGTGTAAGCCACTCTAAGAGGTTTCTGAAAGCAAGAATGCAATTGTATGATATGCCAATATTTCTTCAAGAGGCTGGTAACCTGTGCTGTGTGAGTCATGAAAGGGAGTACTCCCATTACAACATCCAAATCTCCCATTACTTCGTTGTTTTCTGAATGTAAACTAGAATCTGAAGTGCACAACAGCCATTCTCTATGTGAAAATCGTGCTCTAACATATGCTTTTCGGATCACTTTGTTAGGATATCCTCTATCCAACAGGTGGGCGCGAAGAGCTTTTGCTTGAAGTTTATAATCCTCCAAAGAGGAACAGATCCAGCGCAGATGTAGAAAATGAGCATAAGGAAGACCTCGCCGCAACACGGCTGGATGATGACTATGGTATCGAAGTAAACTGTTTTGCTAGGTAGGTTTTCGAAATAACGTAGTAGAAAAACACCCGTCATGTTTTTGAACCAGCACGTCAAGAAACTCAATTCTTTGACTGCTGACAAGGGCAGCCAATAACACAAAAGGAATCTTTTTTTCAGAGTGGGCAAAAGCGATCAAGTTCATTACCCAGTACCACTTTGTCCTCCACCAGCCTTTCAGGGATGAAACTGGATTGATATTTGTTAATTAATGACTCAAAGAATTATGATTCATTCCCCCTGCTAAAAGTTTTGATAAGATCTTTACATTGAGGCTAAATAAGGAGATTGGGCAATTCGAGCCCCATTGCTGCAAATTCTTTCTCAATTTATGGATCACTGTTACTCCTGCTTCCATCATCGGGGGCATTAACTCCCCCCCCCCTGTAAAACAGAATTAAAGAAAGTCACTAGGTGAGGTACCACTAAGTGCACAAAACACTTATAAAATTTGGAAGAGAGACCATCAAGGCCAGGAGCCTTTCCCAGTTTAAGTTCCTTAAGAGCAGTCAGTAATCTCTGCTTCCATCACTTCCAACTGTTCAGGGGACAGCACAAATCAATTGACTCTAAGCAAGTATACATCTCCTTAGTACTCCCCTCCATTTCTGCAGAATACCTTTTCTGATAGTATTGTACAAAGATAGATCTGATCCCATCCAAATCAACTATGGTTTCTCCAGAGTTCTCTCTAATGCTGAAGATGTTATTACAAACTCTTTGCTGCCTAAGTTGATGAGCAAACAGTTTACTGGCCCAGTTGCCCTCATCTAAATACACTTGTTTAGTTAGGCCAAAATTACTTTCTTAGCCCATATAACTTGCAACAGTTTCCTAAGCACTATCAGTTCCTGCAATTTTTTCTGCAACAAACACACTTTAGTCTCTACCTCAAGTTGATTGGTAGAAACATTTAAGTTCTGCATTTCAACATTCTGGAGTTTCTTCTGCCTGCTAGCACATTAGATAAACATTTTTCATATCACAGTCTCAAAAGCACCCTGGATAGTACCAAGTGTGACTTCATCAGTCAAGTTAGCCTCATCCCTAATGGGTCTTCCAGCCTCTCTTAAAATATCTTTATTATCCAGTAGACTTTCATTCAGCCTCCAAAATGTCAGTCCCCTCCTTAAATTGATCCTGCCTTCATTCTACCTGTACTGGGGAATGGTGTGACCACTACCCTACCTTTTATCCTAGCACTGACTACCTTTGGACTTATAATCTGTTATAACATAATCAATTCTAGGGTAAGAATTATGAGTGGCAGAGAAAAATGTGTAATCCCTTATGGACGGGTTCAACTGTCTTGAAGCATCTACCACTCCCAAGGACTGCATAAAATAATTGAGGCCTTTCTGTTTCTGCTATGCTGACTCCATGAGCTGACGTGTCTAGCCCCAGACTGAGAGGAATGTTAAAATCACCCCCTGTTCCCCTCCTAGTCCTACGAGACTACTCTCCAATTCCTCACAAAAATTCTTTTTGCTTACATTAAGTGCATAAATGCAAACTGTTTTGATTATGATGGATTTAACAACAATAGATCACCAAAAATCTTCCTTCCAAATCTTGAATAATGCTCTGAAATGATTGGCTGGAATGCTTGGGAAAACAAGATCCCCACCCCTACCTCCACCTCCTCTTTTTTTAATTCTCCTTTTTTTTCAATGCGAAAATACATTAAAGGGAACTTAGAGGAGTGCACCAACTCTTTGTTCTTCTTTAGGAGATGTCTCTTGAATTAGACAGGAATGAAGACTTCTTAAACAGAGATTGCCTTTTAAAGGGCAAATTCAGCCCTTTAACATTTATGGAGATCATCTTTACTTTACCTGCAGTCATAAAAAATAATCACAAAAAGAAATTGCTGCACAGCTGGGCACCCCACTAAGGCAACCCTTCCAACAAACAACATACAAGATGGTTTCCATCCCTCACCCATATCCTCCCTCCCCTTCACTCTCCCCATAGCCTACCAAATCCTTCTGCAGGCCAACCCAGGGAAGAAATGACTTCCCCAAAGAACCCTCTCGTAAAATACTTCACACATCTTTCTCACCCCCAAGCTTCATGTTACAGCAAAAATAAACACCTTCACACACACACTCATATTAATCACTCCGAAATGAGCATAATCAACAAAAGGCTTATAGTCACTATAGCAGCCCCTACTGTCTCATATTATTCAGTCAACAGCGGACAAACTCAGATGAAAGAACTTCCATTAAGAACCAGTCGTGTTGCTTTGGTGGTCAAGTCGTCTCTGTAGTCATCAATGTTCACTCTGCTGACTGGTACCACAGTCTTCCCCTATCACTGGAGATTCTGCTATCTGGGTGTATCTTTAGGAAGATGTTTCTTTAATCTAGGAAGATCACAGCCCTCTGTTCCAAGTGCTTCAAAAACTCTGCTGGCCTCTTCCTTGCTGTGAATTCAGAAAGTCTTAACTTTTAAATGTAAGAGCAAGGGCAAAGAGGTAGAGCCAGTGGTAGCACACTTCTTCCTCTTGCAACTTAGCAGTGATGTCATTAACATCATGCCACCTCTGCAGAGAAGGATCCTAAAAATCTCTGTTTGGTAAGAATCCCATGACAAAGCGCCCACTGCTTTCACTGTGGAAGCACACTATTATGTCTTTGGGAAGACTAGATTGTGGGCCACCAAGTGCCTGGTGAGTGTGTTCCCACTAATTATTCTTGGCCAAAAGAGCTTTTGCAATTTTATGAACTACTTCTATACAGCCATTATATTCTGGTAGCTCTGAAAAGCCCTTGAATAGGAAGTTGCAGTGATGGCTCCAGTTCTCGAGGTTTTCCACTTGTCAAACAGATCAAAATTATTGTGTTGCAAATCCTTGACCTGCTTCTTGAGGGAGGAGATAGCATTGGCTTGATCATCTGCACATTGCTACGCTTCGTCCAGGCATCATCTCAGCCAGATCGGTCCTCAGATCTGCTCCCAGTGCAGAAGTTTGAGTCCTGACCACTGTGAGATCCCCTTTAATATTTTTAAACCAGTCCTGAAGCTCCATGAAAGTAGTACACTGTATGTTCTCACCCTGAAGCTCCTGAGTGTCATCCTTATAAGATATGCCATACTGGGTCGGACCAAGGTCCATCAAGCCCAGTATTCTGTTTCCAACAGTGGCCAATATAGGTCATATGTACCTAGCAGTTTCCCCAAGGGACACAGGTTCCACAATGCTTGTATTGGTTCAAGCATTGATATCCTGGGTCCCTTCTTAATAATGGTTTATGGACCTTTCCTCCAGGAACTTGTCCAAACCTTTTTTTAAACCCAGCTAAACTAACAGCCTTTACTACATCCTCCGGTAACAAATTCCAGAGTTTGATTACACGTTGAGTGAAAAAATATTTTCTTTTATTAGTCTTAAATAGTTTACCCTGTAGATTCATTGCATGTCCCCTAGTCTTTCTATATTCTGATAAGGTAAACAATCGATCTACGTTTACCCGTTCCACTCCGTTCATTAATTTATAGACTTCTATCATATCTCCCCTCAGCCGTCTCTTTTCCAGGTTAAAGAGCCCTAACCTTTTTAGCCTTTCTTCATAGAAGTATCCTTCCATCCCCTTAACCATTTTGGTGGCTCTTCTCTGAACATTTTCTAAAATCGCTATATCCTTTTTAAGATACGGCGACCAGAATTGCACACAATATTCAAGGTGCGGTCTCACCATGGAACGATATAGAGGCATTATAATATCTTTTGTTTTATTTTACATTCCTTTCCTTATCATACCTAGCATTCTATTTGCTCTCTTGGCCGCTGCTGCACACTGGGCCGAGGGTTTTAACATGGTATCCACAATGACGCCTAAATCTTTTTCCTGGGTGGTGGTTCCTAATGTGGAACCATGCATCGTGTAACCATAGTTTGGGTTATTCTTCCCTAGGTGCATAACCTTGCACTTGTCCACATTAAATTTCATCTGCCATTTTGATGCCCAGTCTTCCAATTTATCAAGATCCTCTTGCAATTTTCCACAATCCTCTTGGGTTTTAACAACTTTAAATAGTTTTGTGTCATCTGCAAATTTGATAACCTCACTCGTTATTCCACTTTCCAGGTCATTTATGAATATGTCAAAAAGCAGCGGACCCAGCACAGATCCCTGGGGTACACCACTATTCACCTTTCTCCATTGGAAAAATTGGCCATTTAGCCCTACCCTCTGCTTTCTATCTTTTAACCAGTTCCTGATCCACAATAGTACACTGGCTCCTATCCCATGACTCTTTAGTTTTGCCAAAAGTCTCTGATGAGGGACCTTGTCAAAGGCTTTCAGAAAGTCCAGATACACGATATCAACCGACTTACCTTTGTCCACCTGATTATTCACTCCTTCAAAAAAATATAACAGATTAGCAAGACAAGATCTTCCTTGTCTAAAGCCATGTTGGCTGTCTCCCATTAGGTCATGACTATCTACATGCTGAGTAATTTTATTCTTTATGATGGTTTCTACCATTTTTCCCGGTACTGATGTCAGGCTCACCGGTGTGTAGTTTCCCGGATCACCCCTGGAACCCTTTTTAAAAATTGGTGTTACATTGGCGATCCTCCAATCTTCAGGTATTAGAGATGATTTTAATGATAGTTCACAGATTACTAATAGCAGGTCTGCAATCTCATATTTCAGTTCTTTCAACACCCTTGGATGTATACCATCCAGCCCAGGTGATTTGCTACTCTTCAGTTTATCTAATAGTTGTAAGACATCTTCCCGATGTATCGATATTTCCTTCAATTCTTCCGCACCTTTAAATACCACTTCAGTCATGGGTAACATCCCTACATCTTCCTCAGTAAAGACTGAAGCAAAGAATTCATTCAGTCTCTCTGCTATCGTCTTGTCGCCTCTTAGTGCTCCTTTAACCCCTTTATCATCTAATGGACCAACTGACTCTCTCACAGGTTTTTTGCTACGAATGTACTTGAAAAGGTCTTTACTTCGCGTTTTTGCTTCCGCAGCAAGCTTCTTCTCAAATTCTCCCTTTGCCTGCCTTATCAATGCCTTGCATTTGACTTGCCAGTGCTTGTGCTGTTTCAAGGTTTCGTCGTTTGGCTCTTTTTTCCATTTCCTGAAAGATGCTTTTTTGGCAACAACAGCCTCTCTGACCTCACCTTTAAACCATGCTGGCAGTTTTTTGGACTTCCTTCCACTTTTCTTAAAGCATGGAATACAGCTGGTCTGGGCTTCCAAGATAGTATTTTTCAACAACAGCCAAGCCTGATGTACGTCTTTAACCTTTGCAACTGCTCCTTTTAGTTTTTTCTTAACTGTTTTCCTCATTTTATCATAGTCTCCCTTTCGAAAGTTAAAAGGTAGTACTGTGGATTTCCTTACTATCCCTCCTCCACTAATTAAATCAAAGACGATCATGCTATGATCACTATTGCCAAGTGGCCCCAACACCCTTATCTCTTGCACTAGATCTGGTGTTCCACTAAGGACTAGGGGGTATGTTTACTAAACCGCGCAATTGTGCGGGGCGCACTTGAGCATGCGCTAAGGTACCTTAGCGCACGCTAATAGTGTGTTTGTGAGCCCCGCACATGTGCGCGCTGCACTAACGGGACCGCAGAAGTGCGTGGCGCGCTGAAGTGCGATAGAGGCTTGGAAAGGCATTCTGAGGGCGGAGGAAGGCTCCCGAGGGGCGGAGGGACGGGGTCAATGGGTGGAGAGTGGGAGGGGAGAGGCTCCCCGCACAGGAGCGGGGCTGAAATTCCAGCTTAAAAATACCGTGAGTGAAAACCTCGCGTTAGAGCCGATTTAAAGGGAAGAGAAACCATTTACGTCAGCAATGTACAGCAAAACCGGGGAAACCACCAGAACGTGAGCAGTGTGATACATGTGCACAGAACAAAATAGCAAATAAAACTTGAAAATGACCACAACAAAATTTAAAAAAATTATAATCCAGCTGGCCAATAGTGATATCAATGGGCAACATTAAAAAACACTCCCAGGAAAGCTCCTAAAAAAAGAAATGATTTTTGGAAGGGTCTACGCTCCGTAGACCATTCCAAAAATCATTTCTTTTTTTTGGAGCTTTCCTGGGAGTGTTTTTTAATGTTGCCCATTGATATCACTATTGGCCAGCTTGGTTATGTTTTTTCCCCTTTTTCTGAGGTCATTTTTGAGGTTTATTTGCCCTTTTGTCTCCATACAAGGTGAATGAGCCCACAGTAAAATTGTGCAGAGCAGGGTTTCTGACTCGTTCGGCCAGGTTTCCTATCTCTAGGGACTGCACTGTCTCTGTGAACACAGTGTGGTGCAGCGGACACAGCCAGTGCCTGTAGGACCAGAGGGTCACAGGTTTAAATCCCAGCTGGGGCTCCTACCAACCCAGTTCCCATATTTTACCCACCACTAAACAGAGATAGTAAAGACACTCCTTTATTGCAGAGAACATAAGCATGGTTCAAACACCTATATTTTACCCTACACCGCACACACACCATAACAATGGGCATTACCTACAGCCGAGTCCCCCAAATGCAGTCCTGGAGTGCCACAACTCAATCAGGTCATATGTTTTTCCAAGATGAGGACATGTCAGCATGTTGGCGGAAGGGTACAGGTAGTGGAGGGGGCAGTGGCTGCTAACCACAGAAGACAGTGGCCTAGCCGAGTGCAGGCTGGCACCGTCCACTGCAACAGACAGGCTCTGTCGGATGTACAGTCATGGACTCCCCAGGGAATGCCACCTATCCATGGCAACACCATGGTGCAGTGCACACAGACAGTATGTGCAAGAAAAAAAAGTCACAGGTTCAAAGCCCAGCTGGGGCTTCTACCAATCCAGTCTACATATTTTTCCCACAACTAAACCATGATAATAAGGACAAACCTTTATTGCTGAGAACATACGCATGGTTGTTGTTGTTAAGTGCCGTCGAGTCGGAGTCGACTCATGGCGACCCTCTGGATAGCTATCCTAAATTGTGTTCGGTCTTCAGTCAGGCGGCTCATTGACGACAGACTGGTACCCGTAGCTGCTGTTATTGTAGCGATCCATCTCATTGCTGGCCTTCCTCTTTTGCGTTGACCTTCTATCTTGCCAAACGCATGGTTAATACGCCTATATTTTACCCCACCGAGCACAGACACCATAAACAGGCACATTACCTAGAGCAGAGTCTCCCAAATGCAGTCCTGGAGGGCCCCACACCATTCAGGTTCCATGCTGCCTCTAATAAAGATGCCTGTGCTGCATATCTATGCACCACCCCCATGGTATGCAGATGTAGCTCATGCATATTCATGAGGGACAGCATGAAAACCCGAACAGTGTTTGGCACACCAGGACTGGAGTTGGGAACCTCTGCCGTAAAGCAGCAGCCAACAGGGGCAGACACACCCACATCCACACCCACAGGCCCCATTGGCCAATGCCTCCTGGAGAGGCAGGACAATGGGCCCTGCGTGCATCTCCCAATACTAGCACTTGCATACCTTAGCAATGCAACCCTACACCTGGGTATACGGTACACAGCTCTCAAACATTTGCTATGAGTACTGGCAGATAGAAATTCCTACGTTAAGCACAGTTTGCTGATTGAGCTCCATCATAACAATCATTCTGATGTCTGCGGTGTGTGCTTCAGGTCTGGTCTCTGACAGTGTTTACCACCCTGGGGAGTGACCCCCAACAGTATTGCATACCATATCCATGCCTGTACTGTGCCCAGGACTGGTGTGGAGGGCATGGCTGCTGAACTCCTCTATAGTAGCACAATGCTGGCATAGGTGTCGGAGTGTGTGTCTGTCTAGAGTCTAGACAGTGTGTGGTGGCTGCAAACACCTTCCACAGTCCACACTGCCAGCACTGTTGCCAGTATTGGCCTGCCAATGTGCATAATGAGGAGCAAGGTACCATGGGTATAGCCTGGACAGGGTGGCCTGGCCAGGGTGCATCTGCACAGGGCATAGGGCACTGACTGGGACATGTTAGTGCCCGACCACCACCTACACAGACAGGGTGACCTCAGTATGTCCTGCTGGGAGATCACTCTCACCCTGACTGTGCAGTGACCACAGCATGGCTAGGCACCCCCATAGTGCTACATGGGTTTTCTTTTTGGGGCTCAGTCATTGATTTATCTGCTTGTTGTGTATACTGCCATCCCAGTTTTGGGTGCATGCATTTCCACCAGGAACATGCACTATGGACTAGCTTGCAGACTGTTTGTAGCTGGTATGTGTCTTGATGGAGTGGCTTGCAGGGTGCAGTGGTTGAAGGCTTGCTGCAGGACAATATCAGATAGTGTTGGGATGCAGCTTAGCATATCCAGGCCTAATGTCTGTTTGCTATTGTGTTAGGGATGTGTACAGAGCTGCATTGACTGCCCTGTAGGGTGTTTGTTCCTCAGCAGTATTGGGGTTGATGGTCCCCTCTACTAGCCACCGTTGCAGGGAGGTAGAATATGGATCCTTTGATGGGACACCCTGTTTGCCACCCTCAGCCCTGGAGGAGGAAGAGAGTGGCAGTGCATAATCCTCCTAGGGGTCCATTGGAAATACACCTGATTGAGATGGACAAAGAGATAGCCAAGGTGTTTCTGCAGAAACTACCTATTTCCCAGATTAACACTGCTTTGGACCTCCAGCATGGCCTCTTTCAGCTATGGAAGGTGCTGTGGACCTGGTGCTGGGCGCCTCACCGCACCCTCAGGGTGAGCACAGTATCCGCACAATGTGACGGCGTGTAGCTACTCTGTGCCAGTAAAACACACGGTCTGTACCCCCTACCAGGCCGAGGTGCTGTGGGGGTGCACATGGTCAGTTCCCCCTACCAGGCCGAGGTGCTGTGGGGGTGCATACCCCATCTTGTGTTTATCTGTGGACAGCTGATTTGAATGTGCAGTGCATCATGGGTACGGGTGGGCTAACCCTATCCTGGTGACCACAGCAGACTGTCTGTGTGGTGACGTGCAGGCTCTCTGCAGCCAGCCAGGGGCTTGCTAGCAGCTGTAGAGCTGTAGCCCAATGGTTACTTCACTGCCTGTGAAGCCAGAGGTCATGGGTTCAAACCTCACAGTGGGGTTATCTGATAGGGCTGGCCAAAGTATTATCTCTTTTTAATGTACATTTTTGCTGCCAGCAAAAACACCCTCAGCGTACTGTACCCATAAGGTGCCTCTGAGGGTGCTTTATAGGGCGTCCTATAGGTCACCTTATGGTTCCCATCCATATAAGGTGCACTATACATTATCCTGTGACGCAACTTATAGGGTGCCCTTTAGGGGACATTTTAGGGTGCCGTGGCGGACAGTGCACTTTATAATGTGCCCTATGGAGTGCCTTATAGGGTGCCTTATACGGCACCTTCAATTATGGCACTTGAGGGCGTGTTTGCTGGCAGCAATTAATAAAATTAAAAAAAAGTGCTGCAGGAAACAAAACATACATTGCAAAGCTGATGCCTCAGCCAGCCTTACATATTAGGCACACTGGGGAGCAAACTCATGACCGCTGTATCAGCAGTCAGTGCCTTAACCATTGTGCTCCACTGCTGCTCCACTGCTGCTCCTCCTTGCATGTCAGCGCACCTACTTATCCTTTTCATTCCTTAAACTGCACAGTGCTGCCATCAAAAACAGTACTCTGACCTTGCGGTACCTCATACGGCACCCTATAAAGCGCCCTATAAGCAACATTCTAGGGTGCCTTGGCGGACAGTGCACTTTAAAATGTGCCTTATGGGGCGCCTTATGTTAACACGCTTTGAGAGTGCGTTTGCTAGTAGTGATAATTAAAATAAAAATAAAATGCCTCCTAAAGCAATCTTCCCCATAATAGGTAATGCTTCAGCCAGCCTTGTTCATTGGGCACTGTGGGGGATTGAACCCCTTATCCCTGCACTATTGGTCAGTGTCTTAACCATTGTGCTGTGGTTTTGTTTCTGTGCTTGCACATCAGCGCGCCGCCTTATGCCTCCCAATATTAAAATTCCTCCTAAAGCAATAGCAAGCCACCTTATGCAGCTCAATATTTAAATGTCTCAGCCAACTGTTTTCATTGGGCACTGTGGGGGATTAAACCCCTGATCCCTGCACCATTGGTAAGCGTCTTAACCATTGTGCTATGGCTCTGCTTTTCTGCTTGCACATCAGCGAGCCACTTATGCCTCCCACGCAGCTTTCTCATGCGCTAATGTGCGGGGCGCACCTGGGCGCCGCGCACCTTAGCGCATATTTAAATCCCAGTTTTTCTTTTTCAGAAAGAAACGCCCACTCCTTATATGGCACCCGCACACTAGCGCGGCCCGCACATTAGCGGGGTTTTAGTAAACATGCCCCTCGGTCTAATATGGCTTCCCCTCTGGTCGGTTCATGAACCAGCTGCTCCAAGAAGCAGTCATTTATTTCATCTAGGAACTTTATCTCCCTAGCATGTCCTGCGTGACACTGACCCAGTCGATACCGGGGTAGTTGAAATCACCCATTATTATTACTGCACTGTAACTTTTGTTAGCTTCCTTGATTTCTTTGAGCATTTCATCATCCATTTGTTCATTCTGGCCAGGCGCTCGATAGTACACCCCCACTGCCATTGCCTTCCCCCTTTTACATGGAATTTCAATCCATATAGATTCTACAGCAGATTTTGTTTCCTGCAAAACTTTAATCCTTTCTGACTCAATGCCCTCTCTAACATAGAGAGCAACCACTCCAACAATTTGATCAGTTCTATCATTTCGATATAGTTTGTACCCAGGTATCACAGTGTCCCACTGGTTGTCCTCCTTCCACCATGTCTCTGATATTCCAATCATATCTAACCTTTCATTTAGTGCTATATATTCTAACTCTCCCATCTTATTTTTTAGACTTCTAGCATTTGTATACAAGCATTTTAGAGAATGTATTTTATTCATATTGATTTGGCTATTGTTAGACATGGGTAATTTGGGATCTTTAAGCTCTGTCTGCTCCATACTTGAGGGCATTTGGGCTACTTTACTCTTTTGTGGAACCTCTCTGCTTTTGGTAGTATCCTTCAAAGATACATTCTTCCGAACCATCTTCTCTTGGGCGACTGTCGGCTTTCCCCTAATATCTAGTTTAAAAGCTGCTCTATCTCCTTTTTAAAGATTAATGCCAGCAGCCTGGTTCCATCCCGGTTAAGGTGAAGCCCATCCCTTCGGAAGAGCCCCTCCTTTCCCCAGAATGTTCCCCAGTTCCTAACAAATCCAAAACCCTCATCTCTGCACCATTGTCTCATCCACGCATTGAGACTCCGGAGCTCTGCCTGCCTTTTGGGTCCTGCGCGTGGAACAGGAAGCATTTCGGAGAATGCTACCCTGGAAGTTCTGGATTTCAGCTTCCTACCTAAAAGCCTAAATTTAGCCTCCAGAACTTCCCTACCACATTTTCCTATGTCATTGGTACCGACATGTACCAAGACAGCAGACTCCTCCCCAGCACTATCTAAGACCTTATCTAGGTGGCACGTGAGATCCGCTACCTTCGCACCAGGCAGGCATGTTACCAGGCGATCCTCACGTCCACCAGCCACCCAGCTATCTACATGCCTAATGATTGAATCACCAACTATAACGGCTGTCCTAACCCTTCCCTCATGGGCACATGGCCCTGGAGAAACGTCCTTGGTGCGAGAGGGTTTTACATCACCTGGAGGACAGGTCCTAGTTACAGGATCACTTCCTGCCACACCAGGGTGATGCTCTCCTGTCACGTGACCTCTCTCCTTCATGGTAACAGGGATGCTGCCAGACTGGAGGTGGGACTTCAGGACTATATCCCTGTAGGTCTCGTCTATGTACCTCTCTGTCTGTCTTATGCTTTCCAAGTCTGCTACTTTAGCCTCTAGAGAACGGACTCGTTCCCTGAGAGCAAAGAGCTCCTTGCACGTAGTGCACACGTAAGACCTCTCACCAACTGGGAGAAAATCATACATGTGACACTCAATGCAAAAGACTGGAAAGCCCCCATCCCGATGCTGGACTGCTGTCTGCATCTTAGTTTTAAGTTTGTGTTTAGATCTAAGTTCTTTACTTACTAAGGCTTGCTATGGATATTTATACTAATAAAACTGTACCTAATACGTGTAATATTACCTTGTTCACCTGAAGCTTAACTAATCTCAGGTCCTTAGTGTATGACTGATTTGAGTAATGAGCTTCACCTGAGAGCACCTCCTGTCTTTTAAGATGTGTAAGTACCTATAAAGCTACGATTATCCTAGGGGGGGTGGGTGTGGGGAGGGAGGGAGGGAGGGAAATAACACTTATTAAAAGAGGGCTGCTACACAGTACCCTGTCTTGTGCTGCTGAGGTAAGCTATATTCTGATTTGATTTAAATTATAGCTCTTAACTGCTGCTAGGCTCTAACTTCTTATGAAATTTAAACTACAAGCTCTCTGCTGGGTTCTAAATTTAACCAGAAAGCTCTCTTCTGTGTTTTAAATTTAAGCTAAAAGTACTTTGCTGATGCTAGGCCCTGAGTGACTATTCAAGTTAGACTACTAGCTCTCTGCTGGGTTCCAAATGTAACCAGAAAGCTCTCTTCTGTGTTTTAAATTTAAACTAAAAGTACTTTGCTGTTACTAGGCCATGAGTGACTATTAAATTTAAACTACAAGCTCTCTGCTGGGTATGAAATGTAACCAGAAAGTTCTCCTCTGTGTTTCAAAACTAAAAATACTTTTCTGATGCTAGGCCCTGAGTGACTATTAAATGTAAACTACAAGCTCTCTGCTGGATTCCAAATGTAACCAGAAAGCTCTCTTCTGTGTTTTAAATTTAAACTAAAAGTACTTTGCTGTTACTAGGCCCTGAGTGACTATTAAATTTAAACTACAAGCTCTCTGCTGGGTATGAAATGTAACCAGAAAGTTCTCCTCTGTGTTTTAAATTTAAACTTAAACTGCTGTTACTAGGCCCTGACTGATTTAACAAAAAATTGTGGGTCACAGATTAATTAGCTTTAATACAAAGAATTCTTTTTAGAAAATTACCAGAAGTATATACTCACAGTTGCAGATCTCTCTCCAGAAGTAACAGTCCCTTTTTCTAGTCCTTCAAGACAGAGGATCACAGAGCTCTGGGTTGAGTTATTTATGCCTGTGCTGCTGAGGTAAGCTGTGACCAACTTCCTGGGTAATTAACAGTCCTTGCTTGGATAGGAGGAGTCTATCAAAATGGCCTTTTGATCTGCCACCTGGTGTTAACACCTATTGAAAATGTTTCACAGGTCTCTTGCCCCCTAGGTAGAAGGCCTCTTTGTAAAGGTCTCTAGAAGACTTTATTTGTTGCTCAAAGAGTACAGACCCTGTTCTGCCTTTTGTACTAAGCTAAATTCTGATTTGATTTAAATTATAGCTCTTAGCTGCTGCTAGGCTCTAACTTTTTATGAAATTTAAACTACAAGCTCTCTGCTGGGTTCTAAATTTAACCAGAAAGCTCTCTTCTGTGTTTTAAATTTAAGCTAAAAGTACTTTGCTGATGCTAGTCCCTGAGTGACTATTCAATTTAGACTACAAGCTCTCTGCTGGGTTCCAAATGTAACCAGAAAGCTCTCTTCTGTGTTTTAAATTTAAGCTAAAAGTACTTTGCTGATGCAAGGCCCTGAGTGACTATTAAATTTAAACTACAAGCTCTCTGCTGGGTATGAAATGTAACCAGAAAGTTCTCCTCTGTGTTTTAAAACTAAAAGTACTTTTCTGATGCTAGGCCCTGAGTGACTATTAAATGTAAACTTCAAGCTCTCTGCTGGGTTCCAAATGTAACCAGAAAGCTCTCTTCTGTGTTTTAAATTTAAACTAAAAGTACTTTGCTGTTACTAGGCCCTGAGTGACTATTACATTTAAACTACAAGCTCTCTGCTGGGTATGAAATGTAACCAGAAAGTTCTCCTCTGTGTTTTAAATTTAAACTTAAACTGCTGCTACTAGGCCCTGACTGATTTAACAAAAAATAGTGGGTCACAGATTAATTAGCTTTAATACAAAGAATTCCTTTTAGAAAATTACCAGAAGTAAATACTCACAGTTGCAGATCTCTCTCCAGAAGTAACAGTCCCTTTTTCTAGTCCTTCAAGACAGAGGATCACAGAGCTCTGGGTTGAGTTATTTATCCTTATTTACCTTTGTTGATGCCCCCGTGCTAGCTGTGGCCACTCACAGCACTTGACTCTTTCCAAGTTACATGAACTCCTGAAAATCTAATGTTTCTTTTTCGTGGTCATTGTTCTTGCTCTCCTCTGCTTTTGGGGTAGTATGCCGCACTTTAATTGCATCTTGGGCATTTGAGAATGTGATGAGATAGCACAAATTAGCGTGGGGTCCATGGATCTAAAGGCTTAGGCAGCCATTCAACCCGGTGAGTCGCTTCCTCCCGGCCTATTTTTTTCTTCACATAGTCTGTTTTTTCTTTTCCCCATTTTCTTTGAGGGCCCGATATTCAGTGCTTAGCTGCCGGCGCTGAACACTCAACCCAGATATTCAATGCCGGGGTCATATCTGGCCCTGGCATTGAATATCCGGGGTCATTGCACAGCCCCCACTGCCACAGAAGCTAACCAGGCGATATTGAGCTGCTCCCCGGTTAGCTCCCATGGGTAAAGATAGGCCAGTTTTTGCACGGTTAGCATCGGGGCGTGTAGTGGCATTAATTGGGGATATTCAGTGGCACTAACCGTGTTAGTTTTCAATAACATCATATGGATGTGAAAGCTGGACAGTGAAAAAGATAGACAGGAAGAAAATTGATGCCTTTGAATTATGGTGCTGGCGGCGAATACTGTGTATTCCATGGACTGCCCGAAGAACAAACCAGTCGGTACTAGAGGAGATCAAACCTAAGCTTTCTTTAGAAGCTCAGATGACAAGACTTCGTCTTTCATACTTTGGACACATCATGCGAAGAGAGAGATCATTAGAGAAAGACATCATGCTTGGCAAGATAGAAGGTCAACACAAAAGAGGAAGGCCAGCAATGAGATGGATCAATACAATAACAGCAGCTATGGGTACCAGTCTGTCAACAATGAGCCGCCTGACTGAAGACCGAACACAATTTAGGATAGCTATCCAGAGGGTCACCATGAGTCGACTCCGACTCGATGGCACTTAACAACAACCGTGTTAGTGGCACTGAATAGCCACTCAGAAGCATTTACATGTCTGTAAACCATGTAAATACCATGTAATATATATCGGGCTCTGAGTGTTTAGTCTCTCTTCTATCTTTCTCTCATTTTTCTTTCTCAACTCAGTCGTAAATCATGATGGTATTTTTCCAGTTGGACAGTAACTGATATTATAAGGTGCAGTATTATTAACTGCTTTGTACAAATCTAAATTCTATAGTGCTGTCGTCTCATTTATGGATTTATTTTCTAGACACTGTGTCGGATCTTGCAAATTAACTAACAGAGATTCTCAACTTAAAAGTTGATTTAAACAAAATCTAAAACTAAGGGGCATGTTTACTAAACATTCCTAACGTGCGGGGCCGCGCTAGTGTGCCTGTGCCATATAAGGAGTGGGCGGTTCAGGCAGAAAATAGAAAAAAAACGGTAGTAAGCAACCGGACGTGTGTGCGTCGCGCTAATGTGCGGGGGTCGACATTAGCGCGTGGAAAGGCAAAGTGGCGCGCTGCTGAGTATACAAACAACAACAGAGCCGTGGTACAACGGTGAAGACACTGACCAATGGTGCAGGGGCCATGGGTTCAATCCCCCAGTGTGCGCAACGACAAAGGTCAGCTGAGGCAGTAACTGTAATGATTAACATTGTTTTAGGAGGCAAATTAATTTGGAACGGCATAAGGCGGCGCACAGTTATTTTTGGGCGGCAGAAGGCGGCGCACAGTGCTTTTTGGGCGGCATAAGGCGGCGCACAGTTATTTTTGGGCAGCAGAAGGCGGGGCACTGGTCCCCTTGGGCGGCAGAAGGCGGCGCGCTGATAGGCACAAGGCGGCGCGCTGATGCACAAGCACAGGAACAGAGCCACAGCACAATGGTTAAAACACTGACCAATGGTGCAGGGATCAGGGGTTCAACTCCTCACAATGCCCAGTGAAAAATGCCTGCTGAGGCAGTATGTATTATGTTGAGGAGTGCTGTAGGAGGCTGTATAATTATATTTTGTTAACACTACTAGCAAACGCACTCTCCCAGCATGTTAACATACGGCGGCCCATAAGGCACATGTTACAGTGCACTGTTCGCCAAGGCACCCTTGAATGACCCCTATAGGGCAGCATGTATGTTGCGACACAGGATAATGTATAGTGCACCCTATAGGGATGGCAACCATAAGGTGGCCTACAGGGCGCCCTATGAAGCACCCTCAGAGGCACCTAATGGGTATAGTAAGCTGAGGGTGGTCTTGCCGGCATAGACATATGTACAGTAAATAAAAATAAAGCTGTGGACAGCCCTACCAAAGGGCCCCACTGTGGGTTTGAACCCATGACCTCTGGCTGCACAGGCAGTGATGTAACCATTGCGCTACAGCTCCATAGCTGTAAGCAGGCCCCTGGCTGGCTGCAGATAGCCTACACGTCACCGCACAGACAGTCTGCTGGTGTCAACAGGATAGGGTTAGGCCACCCGTACCCATGATGCACTGCACATGCAAATTAGCTGTCCGCAGATGGACACAAGATGGGGAATGCACCCCCACAGCACCTCGGCCCTGTTGGGGGAAGTGACCGGGTGCACCCACACAGCACCTTGGCCTAGTAGGGGGCACTGACCGGGTGTTTTACTGGCACAGAGTAGCCACACACCGTTACATCGTGCGGGTACTGTGCTCACCCTGAGTGTGCAATGAGGTGGCCAGGACCAGGTCAACAACACCTGCCATGGCTGATGGAGGCCAAGCAGGCGTTCCAAAGCAGTGTTAATGTGTAAGATAGCTAGTTTCTGCACAAACACCATGGATATCCCTGTCTGCCGCCATCAGGCGCACCCCCCCCCCCTGCGGCAAACATGGTCTCCATCAAGGGATCCACACTCTACCTCCCTGCAAAGGTGGCAGTAGAGGGCAACACCACCCCCCCCAGGCAGGCAGCTCCATACACAGCCATAACACAATAGCAGACAGACATAAGCCCAGGGTATGGTAAGCTGCACTCCACCCCCAGATATTCCCCTGCAGCAAGCCAACAGCCACTGCACCCTGCAAGCCATTATAGCAAGACATTTACCAGCTACAAACAGTCTGCTGGTTAGTCCATAGTGCATGTTCCCAATGGAGATGCATACACAGCAAGCAGATAGATCAGTGACTGGGCCCCAAAGAGAAACCCATATCTATCACATGATAGAACTACTATACAGCACTATGGGGGGGCCTAGCCATGCTGTGGTCACTGCACAGTCAGGGTGAGCGTGATCCCCCAGAAGGACATGCTTTGGCCACCCTGTCTGTGTAGGTGGTGGCCGGACACTACAATATCCCAGCCAATGTCCCTGCCAGGGCCCTATGCCCAGTGCAGATGCATCCTAGCCACGTCACCCTGCCCTGGCTATACCCATGGTACCTTGCACCTCATTATGCACATTGACTGGCCAATACTGGCAACAGTGCTGGCAGTGCGGGCTGTTGAAGGGGCTTGCAGCCAACACCCACTGTATAGACAGACACACACTTCCACACCTCTGCCATCATGGTGCTACGATTGAGGGGGTAAGTAGCCTTGCCCACCAAACTGGTCCTGAGCACGGCAAGGCATGGATATGGTACGCATTACAGCTGGTGGTCACTCCCCAGGGTGGTAAGCACCGTCAGAGGCCAGGCCTGGAGCATGCCCCGCAAACACCTAACAGATTGTTTGGATGGGGTCAACTATCAGTATGTACGTAACGTATGGATAACTGCCTGCCTGTGCTCCTAGCAAACGTCTCCGAGCTGTGTACCGTATACCTCAGGTGTAGGGTGACATTGGTAAGTTATGCAAGTGCTCGTTTTGGGTGCTGCATGCACGGTCCAATGTTCTGCCTTTCCAGGAGACATTGGCCAATGGGGCCTGTGGGTGTGGGTGTGTCTGCCCTTGATGGCTGCTGCTTTACGGCACAGATTCCCAACTCCAGTCCAGGTTTGCATCACACTGTTCGGGTTTTCCCTCTATCCCTCATGAATATGCATGGGCTACATCTACATGCCATGGGGGTGGTGCATAGATATACAGCACAGGCATTTGTATGAGTGTCAGCATAGAACCTGACTGGTGTGTGGCCCACCAGGACTGCATTTGGGTGATTCTGCTCTAGGTACTGCCCCTGTTCATGGTGTCTGTGCTCAGTGGGGTAAAAGATAGATGTCTTACCATTGCATATGTCCCCGCCATGAAAGGTGTGTCCTTACTATCACTGTTTAGTTGTGGGAAAAATATGTGGGCAGGTGTGGCAGTAGCCCCGGCTGGGCTTTGAACCTGTGACCCTCTGTTCTTGTATGCAGTGTCTGTGTGCACTGCACCACTGTGTAGCCACAGATTGGTTGGATTCCCTGGACTGTCCATGACTGTGGATCCGGCAGGACCTGTCTGTTGCAGTGGACTGTGCCAGCCTGCACATGGCTAGGCCTCTGTCTTCTGTGGTTAGCAGCCACTGCCCCCTGCACCACATGTACTTGTCCGCCAACATGCTGGCATGAACTTCTCTCAGAAAAAGCAGTTGACCTGATTGCAATGTGGCAGTATGGGACTGCATTTGGGGGACTTGGCTGTAGGTAATGCCCATTGTTGTGGGGTGTGTGCGGTGTTGGGTAAAATATGGGTGTTTTCCCCATGCATACAGGGGTGTCTGCGCTATCTTTATTTAGTGGTGGGTAAAATATAGGGACTGGGCTGGCAGGTGCCCCAGCTGGGTTTTGAACCTCTGCCCTCTGGTCCTAGAAGTAATAACTCTGTCCGCTGTACCACACTTTGGTCACAGAGACAGTGCAGCCCCTGGAGGCAGTAAGCCTGGCAGGATGGAGTCACAAACCCTGCTCTACGCAATTCTACTGTGGGCATATGCACCCTGTCTGGTGACAAACGTGCACATAAACCCCGGAAATGACCACGGGAAATGTGGGGCAAAATATCACCATGCTGGGCAACAGTGATATTAATGGGCAACCATAGCAAACACTCCCAGGAAAGCTCCAAAACGTGGAAATGTTTTTTGGAAGAGTCTCCTCTCAGTAGACCCTTCCAAACTTCATTTCTTTTTTCTGGAGCTTTGCTGGGTGTGATTTCTGTATTTGCCCATCACTATAACTGTTCCCCAGCTGAATTACTATTTTTAATAGTTCTGTTGTGGTCATTTTCTATTTTTATGTTCACTTTTGTGCTGTGCACATGTATCACACTGCTCACGTTTTGCTGGTTTCCCCGGTTTTCCTGTACATTGCTGACGGAAATGGTTTCTCTTCCCTTTAAATGCTTTCTACCGCGAGTGTTTCACTCGCGGTAGTTTGTACATGCAAATTCGGGCCCGCTACTGTGCGGGGAGCCTCTCCCCTCCCACTCTCCACCCATTGACCCCGTCCCTCCGCCCCTCCGGAGCCTTCCTCCGCCCTCCTTTTGCCGTTCCACGCCTCTATCGGACATTTGCGGGCCCGCACTTGTACGGGGCCCGTTAGTGAGCCGCGTACCTGTGCGGGGGTGACACGCACGTGTGCGGGGCGTTTAAACGCATTTCTGCGCGTTTCAGTGCCGCGTTGCCGTGCGCTATTTTGCGGCGCGCTATTTTGCGGATTTTAGTAAACATGCCCCTAAGTTGTACACCCCAGTCTTATTTCCTACTGGTAGCCTAAATCTAATTTATTTTATTTATTTAACATTTTTTATATACCGCCTTTCAGATTCTCAAGGTGGTTTACATAGAATAGAAATTGTTTACCTAAAACGCTTTTTCAGAACTATATACGAGAGATGTTAACTGTGTTTTCATTTAACAATTTAACTATTTACGTGGAGTTTGAGCTCTGCAGGGTGCCTGAGAATTTCAGGTCTATCTGTCATGGTAGTCAATACGTTACACGGTTGGTGAGATATGGAAGTGTAATAATAAAATCATCAGTTGAATGTATGTAACAGGAGAAATAAGAAGATCATCTATTTGCTAGGGCATGAGCAGCATTTGATATGGACTTCAGAAGAAACTCATGGATAAAGCAACAACCCAACCTTGGATTAGATGCCTCTGATTTGGGCAATATTTCACCAGCTTTTTGGGTACTGTGTTCCGATTGCTGTAATTGGCAGTAATTGAGATAGCGATTCATCATTGTTGAGGCAGCTGACCATGGTTGGGGAAGTGGATTGTAAGCATTGGGATATTTAGCTCTCAATGGAGCATGACTTACCAGACTTGGGATATGTTGCTATGACGATGTCATCTGGCAAGGCCTGAAACCCATCAATTCTCTCCCAGTTTTCTGAGAATGCGTTGATCATTAAGACTCCCCGAATCGTTACCCAGTCCTTGCGAAAGTAATTCTCAGGGTGTTCCATTTCTGAAACAACAGAAAAAGAAGAGTGTTTGGCCATGCCTGTGTGGAGAAGCAAGATCCAAAAGACAGCTGGAACCAGAACACCATCTCCTTTAAAATAATTGCCACGAGACAAGCCCTTTTGCCTGGGTACAGGTAGGGCACTACTTGTCTAGAAAGATACCAAATTAAATGCATGTTCAAAACAGGAACATTGTCTGTCTGTCTGCTTACTGGAGTTCCCTGTCATTCTTTCTTCTGTAGAAATATAGAAAGATGATGGCAGGAAAAGACCTTGGTCAGTCTGTCCATCCATACCAACACTAAGCTCTACAATCTCTTCCTCTCCATAAGTGATCCTCTGTGCTTGTCCCATGCTTTCTTAAATTCACTGCTGTCGTTTCCACCACCACCTTTTCTATAAAGAAATTTCCATTGATCATTCCTGAATCTACCCTCTTTCATCCTCATCTTATGACCCCTTGCTGCAAAGACTCCTTTCGAATGAAAGAGGCCCACCTCCTGTGCATTTACACCTTGAAAGTATTTAAATGTCTCCATCATATATCCATTGTTCTGGTTTTCTTCCAAAGTATACATATTTAGATCTTAAAGTCTGTCCTCATATGCTTTATGACAAGTACCACTGACCATTTCATTAGCCACCCTCTGCACGGATTCCATCCAGTTTATATCCTTTTGAAAGTACACACATGACTCCAAATGAAGTCTCACCAAACACTTATATAGAGGCTATTTTTCTCTCTCTATGCATTCAAATATTCTTCTGGCTTTTGCCTTGTCTTATCTACATATTTGACGACCAAAAGATCATTAGATATAATCACCCACCGATCCTGTTCTTATTTCATACACAAAAGTACTTCACCACCTTAGATTTTTGCAGCCTAAATGCAGGATTGAATTTTTTTGTCATGAAATCTGTTGCCCAATTCCATAGCTAGATCTGATTTTTTTGATAGGACATGGGATTAGCATGGGTGGGCACAAGGCAGTGCCAATGTTGACACCACCTCCAGTTCTCCTCTCATTCAAATGTTCTGCTGCCGCTGATTGGGTGGACCGGATGCCAAAGTGAAGGGGCCATGAATCATTCAGGCACACCCTTGGGAAGGCAATGGCAGTGGGGGTGTACTATCGAGCGCCTGGCCAGAATGACCAAATGGATGATGAAATACTCAAATAAATCAAGGAAGCTAACAAAAGTTACAGCACAGTAATAATAATGGGTGATTTCAACTACCCCGGTATCGACTGGGTCAGTGTCACGTCAGGACATGCTAGGGAGATAAAGTTCCTAGATGAAATAAATGACTGCTTCTTGGATCAGCTGGTTCATGAACCGACCAGAGGGGAAGCCATATTAGACCTAATCCTTAGTGGAACACCAGATCTAGTGCAAGAGATAAGGTTGTTGGGGCCACTTGGCAACAGTGATCATAGCATGATCGCCTTTGATTTAATTAGTGGAGGAGGGATAGTAGAGAAATCCACAGTACTACCTTTTAACTTTCGAAAGGGAGACTATGAAAAAACTAAAAGGAGCAGTTGCAAAGGTTAAAGACATACATCAGGCTTGGCTGTTGTTGAAAAATACTATCTTGGAAGCCCAGACCAGCTGTATTCCACGCTTTAAGAAAAGTGGAAGGAAGTCCAAAAAACTGCCAGCATAGTTTAAAAGTGAGGTCAGAGAGGCTGTTGTTGCCAAAAAAGCATCTTTCACGAAATGGAAAAAAGAGCCAAACAATGAAACCTGGAAACAGCACAAGCACTGGCAAGTCAAATGCAAGGCATTGATAAGGCAGGCAAAGGGAGAATTCGAGAAGAAGCTTGCTGCGGAAGCAAAAACGCGAAGTAAAGACCTTTTCCAGTACATTTGTAGCAAAAAACCTGTGAGAGAGTCAGTTGGTCCATTAGATGATAAAGGGGTTAAAGGAGCACTAAGAGGTGACAAGGCAATAGCGGAGAGACTGAATGAATTCTTTGCTTCAGTCTTTACTGAGGAAGATGTAGGGATGTTACCCATGACTGAAGTGGTATTTAAAGGTGCGGAAGAATTGAAGGAAATATCGATACATCGGGAAGATGTATTAAAACTATTAGATAAGCTGAAGAGTAGCAAATCATCTGGGCCGGATGGTATACATCCAAGGGTGTTGAAAGAACTGAAATACGAGATTGCAGACCTGCTATTAGTAATCTGTGAACTATCATTAAAATCATCTCTAATACCTGAAGATTGGAGGATCGCCAATGTAACACCAATTTTTAAAAAGGGTTCCAGGGGTGATCCGGGAAACTACAGACCAGTGAGCCTGACGTCAGTACCAGGAAAAATGGTAGAAACCATCATAAAGAATAAAATTACTCAGCATGTAGATAGTCATGACCTAATGGGAGACAGCCAACATGGCTTTAGACAAGGAAGATCTTGTCTTACTAATCTGTTATGTTTTTTTGAAGGAGTGAATAATCAGGTGGACAAAGGTGAGTCGGTTGATATTGTGTATCTGGACTTTCAGAAAGCCTTTGACAAGGTCCCTCATGAGAGACTTTTGGCAAAACTAAAGAGTCATGGGCTAGGAGGCAGTGTACTATTGTGGATCAGGAACTGGTTAAAAGATAGAAAGCAGAGGGTAGGGCTAAATGGCCAATTTTCCCAATGGAGAAAGGTGAATAGTGGTGTACCCCAGGGATCTGTGCTGGGTCTGCTGCTTTTTGACATATTCATAAATGACCTGGAAAGTGGAATAACAAGTGAGGTTATCAAATTTGCAGATGACACAAAACTATTTAAAGTTGTTAAAACCCAAGAGGAATGTGGAAAATTGCAAGAGAATCTTGATAAATTGGAAGACTGGGCATCAAAATGGCAGATGAAATTTAATGTGGACAAGTGCAAGGTTATGCACCTAGGGAAGAACAACCCAAACTATGGTTACACGATGCAAGGTTCCACATTAGGAACCACCACCCAGTAAAAAGATTTAGGCGTCATTGTGGATACCATGTTAAAACCCTCGGCCCAGTGTGCAGCGGCGGCCAAGAGAGCAAATAGAATGCTAGGTATGATAAGGAAAGGAATGGAAAATAATACAAAAGATATTATAATGCCTCTATATCATTCCATGGTGAGACCGCACCTTGAATATTGTGTGCAATTCTGGTCGCCGTATCTTAAAAAGGATATAGCGATTTTAGGAAAGGTTCAGAGAAGAGCCACCAAAATGGTAAAGGGGATGGAAGGATACTCCTATGAAGAGAGGCTACAAAGGTTAGGGCTCTTTAACCTGGAAAAGAGACGGCTGAGGGGAGATATGATAGAAGTCTATAAATTAATGAACAGAGTGGAATGGGTAAATGTAGATCGATTGTTTACCTTATCAGAATATAGAAAGACTAGGGGACATGCAATGAAGCTCAGGGTAAACTATTTAAGACTAATAAAAGAAAATATGTTTTCACTCAACGTGTAATCAAACTCTGGAATTTGTTACCGGAGGATGTAGTAAAGGCTGTTAGTGTAGCTTGGTTTAAAAAAGGTTTGGACAAGTTCCTGGAGGAAAGGTCCATAAACCATTATTAAGAAGGGACCCAGGATATCAATGCTTGAACCAATACAAGCATTGTGGAACTTGTGTCCCTTGGGGAAACTGCTAGGTACATATGACCTAGATTGGCCACTGTTGGAAACAGAATACTGGGCTTGATGGACCTTGGTCTGACCCAGTATGGCATATCTTATGTTCTTATGTACCCCTGCTTTTGCCCCACTCTAGACTATTCCTCAAGTTTTGCTAGATTCCCTCCTCTTGTTAACCACACTTTTCAGGATGTCTTTCCTATTACAGATTTTGGTATCATCCACAAAAAAGCAAATCTTTCTTGATAGCCTTCTTACAATATCTTCTACAAAAATGTTGAAAAGAATAGGGCCAAGAACTTATCCCTGATGCACATCACTGGTAACACCCCTTTTCTCAGTGTGAATTTCATTTACCACTACCCAGGGCTGTACCAAGACTGAAATGTGCCCTGTGCGACTTGCACATCAGGCACGCGCCCCCCCTCCCGCACCTCCATTTAGACACTTTATGGGGGTGAAGGAGGGGGGAGCACGCGCCTGATCTGCAAGTCGCCGGCACGCTAAGCAGGTCTGGTCCTTCCTGGAGAGACCAGACTTGCTTAGTGTGCCGGCGCGAAGACTTAAGGGGCGCATTTTGTCTCTCTGCTGCTGCCTGCTGCTGAAAAAGTGGCGGCGGCAGGCAACGGCAGGGAGCCGAAATGCGCCCTTTAAGTCTTTGCGCCCTATGTGGCCGCATCGCTCGCACAGGGCTCGGTACGATCCTGCCACTACCCATTGCTTTCTTCCATTCAGCCAATTTCTAACCAAGCCAGTCACTTTAGGGCCTTTACCGAGGGTGTTCAGTTTATTTCTGTTGCCTTTGTGGATAGGGATGTGCATTCGTTTGAAATGAAATGGGAAATGTCAACAATATTTACCATTTCATTTTGTATCATTTTTGAATGAAAACAATACAAGGAATTCCAAAATGTCATGACTTCCCATCTTTGTTAATAACGGGCACTGTCGAGCCAAAGTATGTATTATTAAGCCATAGTGCCTCTTATTAGTGTGCCCTGTTAGTAAATCTTATGAGCATCCCCTATTGCTCAATAGTTTGCACTATCAAGTGATAGTGTATACTATTAATGAAAGATGGGAATGATGAAAAAACACAAAATGAAACTTTTTTTACACTAAAGTCAGAAAACGAAATAAAATAAAATGTTTTTTGCCTGCACACCTCTATCTATATATATATATATATATATATATATATATATATATATATATATATATATATATATATATATATATAAGCAAATATATGGTTTCCCAACAACATGCCAAGAAAGATTCTCTAACCCTTAGTGGTGCATTTGTTTCTATAGAATTCATGATCATACAACCTTATGTAGCAATATTTGTAAATAGTTTACAAGCTTATGTAGCAAGTTTTTGTAAATAGTTTACCCCTGTTATCTAAGTTACTTGCCCTGTTATCTGTAAACTCATACATGTTAACTGTACTGAGCGTTTCTGTTCCATGTAAACCGCGCTGATGCTGAATAGTGCGGTATATAAGAGAATGTAAATAAATAAATAAATAAATATGGAATCATGTCAAAAGCCTTGCTGAATTTTACATACTACATCTATTGCTCTACTCCATCCAACTCTCTGCTAACTCACTACTACTACTACTATTACTACTACTACAATTATCATTTCTATAGCGCTACAAGGCGTAAACAGCACTTTACATATAGATGTAAGACACAGTTCCTGCTCATCAGAGCTTACAATCTAATCAAGATGAAGAATATCACAAAACTGGGTCAAAGATATCGATCAGGTTCATCTCACAAGACCTATCTCTGATAAAATCATGTTGCCACGGATATTGTAATCTCCCTCTGTGACTTTCACCCTCCGCCTTTTTCTCTGCCTCACCCTGACTCTGCTTTTCTTCTTGCATTTTTATTCTTTCCCTCTCTCTCCCTGTTTTTGCTCTTCCCTACATACTTGTATCTCTGCCTCTCTCTGTCTTGATTCTTCTTCGTATAAATGCCTCTTCTTGTTGTTTGTCTTTCCATGCCCTCTCCACTTCATGTCATAGTCGGGAAACTTCATTGCCACAAATTTCTGTATTTGTCGCTCAAATATACATAGAGGGGACAATTTGCAAACTGCTAGCAAAGCTGGCAGTTACATGCATGGTGTTAACATATATACAGTACTTTACCTTAACTTTCAGTGGAAAGCCACATGGGTGCTTTCCCTTGGAAAACTTGTATACGATCATGTGTGTTAAAACCAGCCATTTACTCTGCACCTGCTTTTTGGTACAGGTGATTGAGAGGATTAAAATAGTGCATGTACTTTTGAAAATGTCATATCTGTGAGCCTATTTCCTCCATCAACCTGATAATGCCTTCAGATCACCTTCTCACAACCCAGTTAAAAGTCCACCTACTATAGAAGGCTGCGCATACTTTTAGCTTGGCAGAAGAGAGCAGTTTTCAGAGAGGGCAATCAAGATGCAGTCATCTGTTTTATCATTGCTAGATTGCTTTGCAACTGGTCTTCACAGTGCTTCAAATAAAAGGAGAAAAATGTGCAATAGCGAGAAAAACAGTAAAATAAACTCACAGCATATAGAAAGGACAAGTACAAGGACAGTACTCAGGATCTGGTACTGGTTAGTATTGTCTCTGGCAACAGGATATAGTTTGTTTGTTTCCAAGAAGCTGAGAGGTCATGTCATCATGAGCTCACGCCAAGACTTTGGTTTAGTCACTTTCTTACTTTTAGTAATTTTTGCTTGTTTTTCCCTGGTGCTGTTGTGTGTTGCTATTCCCATGAGCAGTTTACGTTTTTTGACCATTTCTAAGTTTTCTTTTTCTGCATTCGTCCTCTTAGGACTCACTTAGGGAGTGAAGTTATGCCACTTGCATATCTTTTTAAAAACAGAATCATTTGATTTTGCATCAACATTTCCTAGAAAAAAAGTCCTTAGGTGTTTTTAAAAGGACATCTGGTATGGCAAGACAGTATCCATTACAGATACTCACCAATGGTGCTTGCAGTACTTGGGACCCAACCATGATTTCTGTCAATGTAATTTGTGTGCACAGATGTCAGAGGGCTCCAGGATCATGAGAAATGGCATGAACACATTTCTGGTGCTTAGAAATCTGGTCCATCGACACTGGCATTGGAAGCATCAGTCTCTATGGGCACTGGATGCTGGAGAAGCATAGATATTGAGAGAGTGTATTGATCACCCTTGAAAGCTCTGATAGATGCCATCAGAAGTGGACATCCATTGAGTCCTACCCAAAGAAGAGAAAGGATTTGTCCACATCTTCATCAATGCTGAGGGCTTGCAATGTCAAACACCAGGCAGAGGTCAAGGTGCATTGACATCACATCTCATTGGAGTACAACATAGAGAGCATTAAGGCACCCAGATCCATAAGGACTGCTTATCTTCCTAGGTGACAGAGGGAACACAACGGCCCCCAAGAGCCCAAGATCAAATCATCAGTCTACCTCTAGTAACTCAGGATGTGGCCACTTTTACTATAACCCTGCCTTGGTTGCTGGAAGCCTTCAAAGAGCAGCTTATGAAGAGTTTTGAGAAGCAGATGAAGTGATTCTTTTTGCTCAATGTGATGCTGTAGCTTCAACATTGTCAGTGTTTGTGACAAGAGCTGCAACTGATCCTTGAGACTCACCCTGCCTGGTGGAGAGACATTGATGTCGAGGCTTTGAAGGGAATTCGAGTCAGTGACTGCCCAGCCAAGTCCCATCTCTAGTGCATCAAGAAGATGTTTCACTGAGACAGAGATCATTGGTGTCTCATCATGGTCACTTGAGGCCCACTTCTGAGGATGAGTGGATATGAAGCCAGGCAGTCACTTAGGAATTTCAAACGGAGTATTTCTCTGAGTCAGAGCACCCCTGGGATTCTAATTATGAATCAGAGGTGTTCTCTGAAAAGAGGATGAGTCCACAGGTTTTTCATCAGATCCATCACTCCCTCATGAGAGCAGAAAATCTCCACTAGAGGAACTCTCATGCATTGATTTTGTGAAGAAAATGACTGAGTCCATCCCATTTAAATTAGAAATGGAAGAGGAAGCAGGATGGATGTCCAGGGCAGGAGCATTGGACATCCTCCAATTCCTTGGAGGATCCAAGGAAGCTGTGAGAGTCCTGTTCACAGAATCCTAAAGGAGGTACAGATGAGAATGTGGAAGAACTCCCTTTCTGTACAGTCTACTAATAAGAAGGTTGATTCTACGGGTTGCTCAGAAAGTAATGCCCCACATGTTTTTTCTCAGTCCAGAATGAAGATAGAGGTGTGAAATTGAAAGGGTAATAACTTGGAACTTCAAAGGACACATGTGTGTAATTTTACAGTCGTCCAACAAATAGTGAGGAGGTAGTGATCCTTCAAATGGCATCTGTGAGTGACACACGGTACAAACAATGAGCTGTAATTGAATTCTTGGTGGAGGAGAAAGAAAGTGTGGGACACATTCACAAACGGTTATGTGCTGTGTATGGAAGTTATATGGTAGATAGGAGCACCGTTGGATGATGGGTGAAGAGAGTAAAGGCTTCAGGAAGTGGTAAAACGGAACTGGAAGATCGGCCGTGGTCTAGGCGTCCTGCCTCAGCTACCAGTCCAGACAAGTTGCAGCGTGCTGATGACATTATTTGTGCGGATCGGCGCATCATGAGTCGGGAATTGTCTGTACAACTTTCCGTCAGTAGAGGCAGTGCAATGGCAATTATTGACTCTTTGGGATATTCAAAGGTGTGCAAGATGGCTTCTGCGAAGTCTCACAACTGAATACAAACGTCAAAGGAAAGACATCTGCTCTGATTTGTTGGAGCGTTTTGAAGCTGAGGGGGAGGCCTTTTTGTCCCGGATCGTCACAGGTGACGAAACCTGGGCTCACCACTATGAACCAGAGACTAAAAGGCAGTCCATTCCATACACAGCACACAACCGTTTGTGAATGTTTCTCACATTTTCTTTCTCCTCCACCAAGAATTCAATTACAGCTCGTTGTTTGTACCGTGTGTCACTCACAGATACCATTTGAAGGATCACTACCGCCTCACTATTTGTCGGACGACTGTAAAATTGCACACATGTGTCCTTTGAAGTTCCCAGTTACTACCCTTTCTTTTTTTTTTTTTTTTTTCAAGTTTATATTTATTTATAAAGAAACATACAATTAAAATAAAACATTCCAAAGGGGGCGGGAAATCCCCACCCACACTTTTACAGCAACAACTAAAGAAATCACATGTATTAGCTCACATCCAGGAGGAGTACAATATCAAAATAAGTAAATAACCACCATCCCTAAACAGACCTGGTAAACCCAACAAGGGGGAATAGAACATACTATAACGAAATAGATCAAAGTACATAACAGGTCCTAACCTTTCCCCTCTAAAAATTCCACAAGTTGCACAACTTCCTGAAAAATGTAACGAGTACCTTGATAAATAATGTGGCACCGACATGGAAATTTCAAATAAAACAAAGCACCCAGGGCCAAAACACGAGGGCGAATTTCCAAAAAGGCCTTCCGCCTCCGCTGTGTAGCCCTGGAGACATCAGGGAAAATCTGAATAGTGGAGCCACAAAATTTCTCAGATTTTTTCTTGAAGTATGCGCGGAAAATTTTCTGTCTATCTAAATCAGAAACTAAGGTAATAAGTAATGTGGCCCTAGTGGGAATCTCGTCCTGAGACGATTCCAAAAAATCAGAAATATTTAAAGAAGCGGGACTATGGGACTCACCAACAACTCCTACTTGAGGCACAGCTTGATAAGCTGTGTCCCTAGAGGAAAGATAATAAATATTAGAAAGGGAAACAGCATCCACATCAGAAATCAGTAGTATTTCCTTTAAATACTTATGAAATAACATCAAAGGTGATAAGTAATGAGTCTTGGGAAAGTTCAGAAGACGAAGGTTTCTGGAACGGAAGGAGTTCTCAAGAGCCTCGTGTTGTGAACGTAATAAAATAACATCTTGAACTAGGGAAGTAGTAACAGGCTGTTGAGCAGTAAAGCGAGTCTCAATAGAGTCAACGCTTTTCTCAACAGCAGCTAAACGAGATTCCTGATTTGAAATTTTAACAACAGTTTCTTTCGTAAATGCTGAAATCCTTTGAAGAGAGGAGTCCAATGTTAGCTCCATTCTAGACATCATAGACCATAAATCTTTTAAAGAAACCTCTTCAGGAATATCACGAGACTCCCCAGTACCCACAAATGAAATCACAGATGGCAAAGGAGGAGGCAATAAATCATTAGCAGAATCCATTACAGAGTCCAAACGTAGAAATGAGGAAGAAAGATTAGGGTCCCCATTATTATTAAGAACCTTTTCAGATAGAATAGATAATGAAGCAACCTTATCACCCTTCGTCGGGGATATATCCGCAACCGGAGAAGACTCAGAACCCACAGTACTCACTGTCGACCTTTCACCGAGGGAGGTGTCCAATACAGCAGTTTTAGGCAACACCTGACCAACGGAGACATGTGCATCCATGGGTCCAATAGTTTTTACCGCCTTCGGTGGGGCCACAGAAAGCGTGCGTTTCTTTCTCTTCCCCATTCACGGAACTGCAGCACCAAGTTGCCCCGCAGGGGCGCCAAAGGGGCAGGACGTGCCCCTTTGGTCACGCCCCTTCGGGCACGCGCCACGGGCACGCGCCCGCTTCGCGTCCCGCGTCGGAGGCCAGCTGAAATAGCCCCGTTCAGCCCAAGAGCCCCAATCAGAGCAGTGGAGGTGGGACCAGGTCACAGGTAGGAAGGAAACAGCAGGAAACCTTGAAACTCCTCAGCGTCCCGCATCGGAGGCCAGCTGAAATAGCCCCGTTCAGCCCAAGAGCCCCAATCAGAGCAGTGGAGGTGGGACCAGGTCACAGGTAGGAAGGAAACAGCAGGAAACCTTGAAACTCCTCAGCGTCCCGCGTCGGAGGCCAGCTGAAATAGCCCCGTTCAGCCCAAGAGCCCCCAATCAGAGCAGTGGAGGCGGGACCAGGTCACAGGTAGGAAGGAAACAGCAGCAGGAAACCTTGAAACTCCTCAGCGTCCCGCGTCGGAGGCCAGCTGAAATAGCCCCGTTCAGCCCAAGAGCCCCAATCAGAGCAGTGGAGGCGGGACCAGGTCACAGGTAGGAAGGAAACAGCAGGAAACCTTGAAACTCCTCCAGTTACTACCCTTTCAATTTCACACCTCTATCTTCATTCTGGACTGAGAAAAAACATGTGTGGCATTACTTTCTGAGCAACCCTCGTATGTACAGAGTCCAGAAGACTCCTGGATTCCAAATGCTGCAACTCCAAAATCATTATAAGGTGTTTGAATTCATTCTTAGAAGGGCCAAGAGCTCCAAGTCACACCTCTCAGTGTTCCTGGGGAGAGAGGCTGGAATCTTTTCGGAGAAAGCTTTTTCAGAACTCTGTGCTCCTACCAGCTCTTCCTGGGCATGTACTTGTGGAACACTGTACACAAAATGCAGGAATTTGCAGACACTTTTCTTCAAGATCAGCTTCATTCAATAGTGGACCAAGGGAAGGAGTACAGAAAATATATTGTTTGAGTGGCCTACAATATTTTCAAAATAGCACTGCGAGCCTTCTTCATGATTATAGGTGCCCAGACACTGGCATAACTCTGGGTCTCAGACTTAAGATACAATGTTCAGGAGAAGCTGGCTGATGTGCTATACTATAGAGAGAATTTCTTTGGAGAAAAGGTTCAAGAAGCCACAACTTTAATAAAGCATCACAATGAAACTCTCAAAACCCTCTCCATGCCCATTTCTGACCCAACTTCCTCTTCATCTAGGAGGTACCAAAGGAGATCCTATTACTTTCACAAGCATAAGTATCCTCCTTCCTTCCACTCTCCCCAGACCAAACACGGCCCTTGCTCTTGTCCATGTCAGCAGAGAGCCCATAAGTCCCAACCTGCTTCTCTGCCGAAACCAGGCATGGAGTTTTGACTACCTCCTCAAGAACACAGCCAGTATTCCAGTATTTATTTAACATTTCTTCTATATTGCTTCTCATGGTATCAAAGCGATTTACAGTGAACATTAAGTAGGTGGTTACAGTGTACAACAGGGTAGGGGGGGAATTTGATGAACTGAGAATTTATGATACAAGATAACTTAACTTGAAAACCATGATGTACCTAAAGGTAACAGAGTTCTGGTGGCACTGACCCCTCTCTTTCCCCACCGTCCAACTTTTGGCTGCGCAGCCGGGGCCTGGATTGGGCGGCAGGGACCTACTCACGCCCGGTCCCGATCTTCCAGTTAGTGCTACTTATTCCATCTTCAAGGTGGAATAAGCAGCTCAATCCCTCTGACCCTGCAGGATGTATAGGGCTGTGACTGGAATCGGCCCTGTATATCCTGCCGCCTTGGCCCAACCCTGCTCTGCCCAGACTCCACCGCTCTGCCCAGACTCCACCCCTCCTGCCCCACTGCGGTTCTCCCTGTACTGCTGCTCTAGCCATGCGGAGAGGGCCTGAGAGGGAATAGGGGAAGGACTGCTTTCGGGGCTGCACATACCGCTGGGATGTGCAGCTCTGCAAGCTACGAATCAGAATCGGGCCCATTGGGGGTGCACATGTTTCCCTATAGGAAGACTGAATGATTAAGAGCACATCTCAAGAGGGAGTTTAAGAATCCATGCACACAACCATCTGGATGCTGAAGCTACTAGGTTTATCATAATTAGCCCAAATCCCATCTAAGGCTGTCGACTAAATGTAAATTCATAGGCGCTGTCCTGGAGATGATTCGAGCAAAAGCCTTTCTTGCACAAGAAAGGATTACCATTTTGAGGTTCATAGTGAAAGATATTCAGAAAAGTCCTCAAACAACAGCATGGAACATGTTGATGATATTGGGCCACATAGCCTCAACTTTACAAGTAACTCCCTTGGCACATCTCAAAATGAGACAACGCAAATAGATCTTGAGCACTCAATGGACTCAAGCTATTTACAGGATCAAGGACATCAAGCCTATTACTACACCTCTTCAAGACTCTCTTTCCTGACGGATGGTCCATTCCAGTCTGACTAGTCAATTCCTTCCTATTAAAAAGTACTTGAAATGTGATGCCCTTTGTCAGATTGGAATGGACCATCCGCCAGGACAAAGAGTCTTGGAGAGGTGTAGTAACAGATTTTATATCCTGGCTTTGGAGCCTATTTAGATGGGCTTCACACTTGGGGACTGTAGTCTGCCTAGGAAAACCTTATAAGAACATAAGATATGCCATTCTGGGTCAGACCAAGGTCCATCAAGCCCAGTATCCTGCTTCCAACAGTGGCCAATCTAGGTCACAAGTACCTAGCAGTTTCCTCAAAAGACACAGGTTCCACAGTGTTTGTATTAGGGCAAGTAGTGGATTTCCTGGGTCCCCTTTAATAATGGTTTATGGACCTTTCCTCCAGGAACTTGTCCAAGCTTTTTTTAAGCCCAGTTACATTAACAGCTTTTACTACATCCTTCAGTAACGAATTCCAGAGTTTGATTACACGTTGAGTGAAAAAATATTTTCTCTTATTAGTCTTAAATAGGTTACACTGTAGCTTCATTGCATGTCCCCTAGTCTTTCTATATTTTGATGATGGAAACAAACAATCTACATTTACCCGTTCTACTCCATTCATTAATTTATAAACCTCTATCATATCTCCCCTCAGGTGTCACTTTTCCAGGTTGAACAGCCCTAAGCTTTTTAGCCTTTCCTCATAGGGGTATCTTTCCATCCCCTTTACCTTTTTGGAGGCTCTTCTCTGTACCTTTTCTAATAATGCTATATCCTTTTTAAGATACGGCAACCAGAATTGCACACAATATTCAAGGCGCGTCACACCATGGAACGATACAGAGGCATTATAATATCCTTTGTTTTATTTTCTATTCCTTTCCTTATGATTCCTAGCTTTCAATTTGCTTTCTTGGCTGCCGCTTCACACTGGGTGGAGGGTTTTAAATTGTTTTCCATGATGAAGCCTAAATCTTTTTCCTGGGTGGTGGTTGCTAATGTGGAACCTTGCATCGTGTAACCATAGTTTAGGTTGTTCTTTCCTAGGTGCATAACTTTGCACTTGTCCATATTAAATTTCATCTGAATATCCAGTCTTCCAATTTATCAAAGTCCTCTTGCAATTTTCCACAATCCTCTTGGGTTTTAACAACTTTGAATAATTTTGTGTCATCTGCAAATTCGATTACCTCACTCGTTATTCCCATTTCCAGGTCATTTATGAATATGTTATAAAGCAGTGGACCCAGCACAGATCCCTGGGGTACTCCACTATTCATCTTTCTCCATTGCGAAAATTGGCCATTTAGTCCTACCCTCTTCTTTCTATCTTTTAACCAGTTCCTGATCCACAATAGTACACTCCCTCCCATCCCATGACTTTTTAATTTTGCAAGTAGTCTCTCATGAGGGACCTTGTCACAGGCTTTCTGAAAATCCAGATACACTATATCAACTGACTCTCCTTTGTCTACCTGTTTATTCAAACCTTTAAAAAACATATTGAGTTAGTAAGACAAGACCTTTCTTGGCTATAGTCATGTTGGCTATCTCCCATTAAGCCATGACTATCTACATCTTCAGTAATTTTGTTCTTTATAATGGTTTCTACCATTTTCCCGGTACTGATGTCAGGCTCATTGGTCTGTAGTTTCCGAAAACATTCCGGAACCCTTTTTAAAAATTGGTGTTACATTGGCTATCTTCCAGTCTTCAAGTATTGCAGATGATTTTAATGATAATTCACAGATTACTAATAGCCACCTCATATTTCAGCTCTTTTAACACCTTTGAATGTATACTATCCGGTCCAGGTGATTTGCAACTCTTCAATTTATTAAATAGTTGTAATACATCTTACCGGTGTATCGATATTTTTTTCAATTCTTCTGCGGCATCACCTTTAAATACCATTTCAGTCCTGGGTAGCATCCTTACATCTTTGTCAATAAAGACTGAAGCAAACAATTCATTCATTCTCTCTGCTATGCCCTTGTCCCCTTTTAGTGCCCCTTTTACCCCTCTATCTAATGGTCCAACTGATTCTCTTGCAGGTTTTTTGTTACAAATGTACTTGAAGAAGTCTTTATTATGCGTTTTTGCTTCCACAGCTAGCTTCTTCTTTGCCTGCCTTATCAACATCTTGCATCTACCTTACCAGTGCTTAAGTTGTTTCCAGTTTTCCTCATTTGGCTCCTTTTTCCATTTCCTGAAATATGATTTTTTTTTGCAACAACAGTCTCTCTGATCTCACCTTTAAGCCATGCTGGCAGTGCTTCCTTTCACTTTTCTGGTCTGGGCTTCCTTTCACTTTTCTGGTCTGGGCTTCCAAGATAGTATTTTTAAACAACACTCATGCTTGATGTCATCTTTAACCTCTGCAACTGCTCATTTTAGTTTTTTCTTGACTATTTTCCCCATTTTATCATAGTCTCTCTTTTGAAAGTTAAAAGGTAGTATTGTGGATTTCCTAGCCACCCTGCCTCCATTTATTAAATCAAATGCGATTATGCTATGATCACTATTTCCAAGTGGCCCCAACACCCTTATCGCTTGCACCAGATCTTGTATTCCACTAAGGATTAGGTCCAAAATGGCTTCCCTCTTGTCAGTTCATGAAGCAGCCATTTATTTCATCTAGAAACTTTATCTTCCTAGCATGTCCTGCTGTGACACTGACTTGTTTGATACTGGAGTAATTGAAATCACCCATTATTATTATTTATTTACATTCTCTTATATACTGTGCTATTCTGCATCAGTGTGGTTTACATTGAACAAACTGAAATTACATTGAACAGGGCATAGTAACTTGGAGATAACTATTTTACAGGGAACATGGGCTATGGAGGGTTAAGTGGCTTGACCAAGACCACAAGGAGCACCTGTGGGACTAGAAACCCCAGTCCTTCTAACCCAAGGTTGCCGTCCTCTAGTGGGATTTGAACCCCCAACCTTCTGGCCTGAAGTACCTTGCCACTCCTCCACTCCACTCCACTCCATTCCACTCCACACTATTACTGTGCTGTAACTTTTGTTAACTTCCCTGCTTACTTTGAGCATTTCATCATCCATTTGTTCATTCTAGCCAGGAGGTTGATAGTACACCCCCACTGCCATTGCCTTCCCATTTTCATTTTTCCATGGAATTTCAATCCATGGAGGTTCTACAGTGTATTTGTTGCTGCAAACCTTTAATCCTTTGTGACTCAATGCCCTCTCTAACATAGAGTGCAACTCCTCCACCAATTTGATCTGCTCTATCATTACGATATAGTTTGTACCCAGGTATCACAGTGTCCCACTGCTTCTCTTCCTTCCACTATGTCTCTGAGATACCAATCATATCTAATCTCTCATTTAATGCTGTGTATTCTAACTCTCCCATCTTAATTTTTAGACTTCTAGCATTTGCTTTCAAGCATTTTATAGGCTGTATTTTATTCATATTAATCTGGTTATCAGTAGGCAGGGGTAATTTGGAATCTTTAAGCTCTGTCTGCTCTGTACTTAAGGGCATTTGGGTTACTTATGTTTTTGGAACCTCTCTATCAATATGCCCTAACTTCAGTCTTTTGCTAGTATCCTTCAAGGATACATTGTTCCGAACCATTAGATAAATTTCTTGGAAATGAGAGCAATGTTTGAATGCTCTAAAGGCTTTTGAAAATAAATCGGCCAACAAAATCATTCTGATTTAGATCGACAATTAAGTAGCGATGTATTACATAAGCAAGCGGGGAGGAAAAGAATTTTGCCTCCTCTTTTGGGAAACTGTTGGCCATGTACCTAGGACAGAACACTGGAAGAAACTGAGTTTTGTACTTCAACTACTTGAGTGGTCCCTGGATATAAAAGTGACTCGGGGATCTTTTTGAGAGTGGGGAGCCCCTTATATAGATCTGTTTATCACTCCCCAGAACAAGAAAGCACCCCACTTCAGTTCCAGGATGGGGATGCAGAGCAAACTAGCTTCAGATGCCTTCCTCCTTGATTGGAGGAAAGATGTTCTGTACACATATCCTCCATTACCCCTCATAATGAAAACTCCCCTGAAACTCAGATGGGACCAGGGAACCATGATTCTCAGTGCTCCCTACTGGCCAAGACTGCCATAGTTCCCTATTCTTTTGGAACTTTCTGCAAGAAGTCCCATAAGACTAAGCAGTTCTCTTGACATTGATCATGCAGGCTTAGGGAACACTGTTGCATCCAATACTGAGTCCCTAGCCCTGATAGTTTGGAAGATGAAGAACTAACCCTGGCTTTCCTGAACTTGCCTGACAATGTCATGTGGGGTTTACTTCTATTGAAGCCTTCCATTAAGCCTCCTCCAGTGTCATAGGAACTCAGTGTGGTCTTAGTCCAGCTGATAAAAACTCCTCTCAAGCCTCTGGATACCTGTACTTTTAAGTACCTGACCTGGAAGGTCTTTTTTTTTTATTGTAGTGACTGCAGCATGCAGAGTAAATACGCTAATCCATCTTACTCTAAGGGGCATGTTTACTAAAAACCGCTAATTAGCGCGCCGCAAAATAGCGCACTAAAAGCGTTACTTAAGAGCGCTTAAACGCCCCGCAAACGTGCGATGAAGCCCCGCACACTTGCGCGTCACAGTAACGGGTGCCGCACAAGTACGTGCCCGCAAATGTCCGATAGAGGTGTGGAAAGGCTAACGGAGGGCGGAGGAAGGCCCCGGAGGGGCGGAGAGAAGGGGTTAATGGGCGGGGAAGGGGAGGGGAGAGGCGCCCCGCACATTATCGGGGCTGAATTTCCAAAAAAAAATAGCGCGAGTGAATCACTCGCGTTAGAATGCATTTAAAGGGAAGAGAAACCATTTCCGTCAGCAATGTACAGCAAAACCGGGGAAACCTGCAAAACGTGAGCAGTGTGATACATGTGCACAGCACAAAAGTGCAATTATAAATAGAAAATGACCACCACAAAAATATGAAAAATAGTAATTCAGTTGGGGAACAGTTATAGTGATGGGCAAAACTAGATAACACACCCAGGAAAGCTCCAAAAAAAAGAAATGATTTATGGAAAGGTGTACGGAGCGGAGACTCGTCCAAAAAACATTTCCCTTTTTCTGGAGCTGTCCTGGGAGTGTTATCTAGGGTTGCCCATTAATATCACTGTTGCCCAGCTTAAGAACATAAGAACATAAGAACATAAGAACATAAGATATGCCATACTGGGTCAGACCAAGGTCCATCAAGCCCAGTATTCTGTTTCCAACAGTGGCCAATCTAGGTCATACGTACCTAGCAGTTTCCCCAAGGGACACAGGTTCCACAATGCTTGTATTGGTTCAAGCATTGATATCCTGGGTCCCTTCTTAATAATGGTTTATGGACCTTTCCTCCAGGAACTTGTCCAAACCTTTTTTAAACCCAGCTACACTAACAGCCTTTACTACATCCTCCGGTAACAAATTCCAGAGTTTGATTACACGTTGAGTGAAAAAATATTTTCTTTTATTAGTCTTAAATAGTTTACCCTGTAGCTTCATTGCATGTCCCCTAGTCTTTCTATATTCTGATAAGGTAAACAATCGATCTACGTTTACCCGTTCCACTCCGTTCATTAATTTATAGACTTCTATCATATCTCCCCTCAGCCGTCTCTTTTCCAGGTTAAAGAGCCCCAACCTTTTTAGCCTTTCTTCATAGGAGTAGCCTTCCATCCCCTTTACCATATTGGTGGCTCTTCTCTGAACCTTTTCTAAAATTGCTATATACTTTTTAAGATACGGCGACCAGAATTGCACACAATATTCAAGGTGCGGTCTCACCATGGAACGATATAGAGGCATTATAATATCTTTTGTTTTATTTTCCATTCCTTTCCTTATCATACCTAGCATTCTATTTGCTCTCTTGGCCGCCGCTGCACACTGGGCCGAGGGTTTTAACATGGTATCCACAAGGACGCCTAAATCTTTTTCCTGGGTGGTGGTTCCTAATGTGGAACCTTGCATCGTGTAACCATAGTTTGGGTTGTTCTTCCCTAGGTGCATAACCTTGCACTTCTCCACATTAAATTTCATCTGCCATTTTGATGCCCAGTCTTCCAATTTATCAAGATCCTCTTGCAATTTTCCACAATCCTCCTGGGTTTTAACAACTTTAAATAGTTTTGTGTCATCAGCAAATTTGATAACCTCACTCGTTATTCCACTTTCCAGGTCATTTATGAATATGTCAAAAAGCAGCGGACCCAGCACAGATCCCTGGGGTACACCACTATTCACCTTTCTCCATTGGGAAAATTGGCCATTTAGCCCTACCCTCTGCTTTCTATCTTTTAACCAGTTCCTGATCCACAATAGTACACTGCCTCCTATCCCATGACTCTTTAGTTTTGCCAAAAGTCTCTCATGAGGGACCTTGTCAAAGGCTTTCTGAAAGTCCAGATACACAATATCAACCGACTCACCTTTGTCCACCTGTTTATTCACTCCTTCAAAAAAACATAACAGATTAGTAAGACAAGATCTTCCTTGTCTAAAGCCATGTTGGCTGTCTCCCATTAGGTCATGACTATCTACATGCTGAGTAATTTTATTCTTTATAATGGTTTCTACCATTTTTCCCCGGTACTGATGTCAGGCTCACCGGTCTGTAGTTTCCCGGATCACCCCTGGAACCCTTTTTAAAAATTGGTGTTACATTGGCGATCCTCCAATCTTCAGGTATTAGAGATGATTTTAATTATATTTCACAGATTACTAATAGCAGGTCTGAAATCTCAAATTTCAGTTCTTTCAACACCCTTGGATGTATACCATCCGGCCCAGGTGATTTGCTACTCTTCAGTTTATCTAATAGTTGTAAGACATCTTCCCGATGTATCGATATTTCCTTCAATTCTTCCACACCTTTAAATACCACTTCAGTCGTGGGTAACATCCCTACATCTTCCTCAGTAAAGACCGAAGCAAATAATTCATTCAGTCTCTCCGCTATCGCCTTGTCGCCTCTTAGTGCTCCTTTATCCCCTGTATCATCTAATGGACCAACTGACTCTCTCACGGGTTTTTTGCTACGAATGTACTTGAAAAGGTCTTTATTTCGCGTTTTTGCTTCTGCAGCAAGCTTCTTCTCAAATTCTCTCTTTGCCTGCCTTATCAATGCCTTGCATTTGACTTGCCAGTGCTTGTGCTGTTTCCAGGTTTCATCATTTGGCTTTTTTTTCCATTTCTTGAAAGATGATTTTTTGGCAACAACAGCCTCTCTGACCTCACCTTTAAACCATGCTGGCAGTTTTTTGGACTTCCTTCCACTTTTCTTAAAGCGTGGAATACAGCTTGTCTGGGCTTCCAAGATAGTATTTTTCAACAACACCCAAGCTTGATGTACGTCTTTAACCTTTGCCACGGCTCCTTTTAGTTTTTTCTTAACTGTTTTCCTCATTTTATCATAGTCTCCCTTTCGAAAGCTTGGGTATATGTTTTCCCCCTTTGTTCCGTGGTCATTCCCGGGTTTTATTTGCACGTTTGTCACCACACAGGGTGAAGGAGCCCACAGTAAATATGCATACAGCAGGGTTTGTGACTCCATCCTGCCAGGTTTACTACCTCCAGGGGCTGCACTTTCTCTGTGGCCATAGTGTGGTGCAGAGGACATAGCCATGACCTCTAGGACTAGAAGGCCAGAGGTTCAAATCCCAGCTGGGGCACTTGCCAGCCCAGTCCATATATTTTACCCACCACTAAACAAAGATAGAGCAGACACCCCTGTATTGCAGGGAACATAAGCATGGGGGAAACACCCATATGTTACCCAACACCGCACACACACCACAACAATGGGCATACCTACAGCCAAGTCCCCCAAATGCAGTCCTGTACTGCCACATTGTAATCAGGTCATCTGCTTTTTCTGAGAGAAGCTCATGCCAGCATGTTGGCGCACGAGTACATGTGATGCAGGGTGCAGTGGCAGCTAGCCACAGAGGACAGAGGCCAAGCCATGTGCAGGCTGGCACAGTCCACTGCAACACACAGGCCCTGCCGGATCCACAGGCATGGACGTTCCAGGGAATCCAGCCAATCTGTGGCTACAAGGTGGTGCAGTGCACACAGACAGTGTATACAAGAACAGAAGGTCACAGGTTCAAAGCCCAGCTGGGGCTACCACCAATCCTTCCCACATATTTTTCCCACAGCTACACAGTGATAGTAAGGACAAACCTTTCGTGGCGAGGACATATGCAATGGTACTACGTCTATCTTTTACCCCACTGAGCACAGACACCATGTACAGGGGCAGTACCTAGAGCAGAATCTCCCAAATGCAGTCCTGGTGGGCCATACACCAGTCAGGGTCCATGCTGCCACTCATACAAATGCCTGTGCTGTATATCTATGCACCACCCCCATGGCATGTAGATGTAGCTCATGCATATTCATGAGGAACAGCAGGTAAACCCGATCAGTGTGATGCAAACCTGGACTGGAGTTGGGAATCTCTGCCGTAAAGCAGCAGCCAACAGGGGCAGACACACCCACACCCACACCCACTGGCCCCATTGGCCAATGTCTCCTGGAGAGGCAGAACATTGGACCCTGCGTGCATCTCCCAATACTAGCACCTGCATACCCTAGCAATGTAACCCTACACCTGAGGTATACGGTACACAGCTCTGAGATGCTTGCTAGGAGTACTGTCAGATAGATATCCATACGTTACGCACATACTGTTAGTTGACCCCATCCGAACAATCTGTTTGGTGTTTGCGGTGCGTGCTCCAGCCCTTGCCTCTGACGGTGTTTACCACCCTGGGGAGTGACCCCCAGCAGTACTGCGTAGCATATCCATGCCTTGCCGTGCCCAGCACCGGTTTGGTGGGCAAGGCTAATTACCTCCTCAATAGTAGCACCATGATGGCATAGGTGTGGAATTGTGTGTCTGTCTATACAGTGGGTGTTGGCTGCATGCCCCTTCCACAGCCCACACTGCCAACACTGTTGCCAGTATTGGCCTGCCAATGTGCATAATGAGTAGCAAGGGACCATGGGTATATCTCAGACAGAGTGCTGACCAGGATGCAGCTGCACAGGGCATAGGGCACTGGCAGGGGCATGGTAGTGCCCGGCCACCACCTACACAGACAGGGTGACCTCTGTATGTGCTGCTGGGGGATCACTCTCACCCTGAGTGTGCAGTGATGGCAGCATGGCTAGGCACCCCCATAGTGCTATATTGTGATTCTCCCATGTGATATATATTGCCACCCCAGTTGTGGGTGCATGCATGTCCATCAGGACCAGCCAGCAGACTGTTCACAGCTGATATGTGTTGTGATGGAGTGCCTTGCAGGGTGCAGTGGCTGATGGCTTGCTGCAGTTGAATATCCAGGCCTAATGTCTGTCTGATATTGTGTTATGGATGTGTGTGGAGCTGCTTGGACTGCCCTGTAGGGTGTCTGTTCCCTAGCAGGACTGGGGTTGGTGGTTCACTCTACTGCCATCAGGGTGGGGATCTGTTGAGGGGGGAGCCCTGTTTTGTCCACCTGGGGGTCCCCACTAACTGAGTCAGACAGAGATCTCCAAAATGTTTGTGCAGCACCTACCTATTCCACAGGTTATTGCTGCTTTGGAGCTCTGTCATGGCCACATTCAGCCATGTCTGGTGTTGTGGACCTGGTCCTGGGCGCAACATCTCACACTCAGGGTGAGCACAGTAACCGCACAATGTGATGGTGTTTAGCTACTCTTTGCCATTTGTCCACCCACTCAGGACACCCTACCAGGCCGAGGTGCTGTGTAGGTGCACACGGACACTTCCCCCTACCAGGCCGGGGAGCTTTAGGGGTGCATTTCCCATCCTGTGTTCAATCGTGGACAGCTGATTTGCATGTGCAGTGCATCATGGGTACGGGTGGTTCACAACAGCAGACTGTCAGTGAGGTGACGTACAGGCTATCTGCAGCCAGCCAGGGGCTGCTTACAGCTATAGAACTGTAGCCCAATGGTTATGTCACTGCCTGTGCAGCCAGATATCATGGGTTCAAACCCACAGTGGGGTTATGTGATAGGGGTGTCCACAGATTTATTTTAATTTACTGTACATATGTTGCTGCCAGCAATACCACCCTCAGCGTACTGTACCCATAAGGTGCCTCTGAGGGTGCTTTATGGGGCGCCCTATAGGGCACGTTACGGTTGCCAGCCATATAGGGTGCACTATACATTATCCTGTGTCGCAACATACATGCTGCCCTATAGGGGACATTCTAGGGTGCCTTGGCGGACGGTGCACTGTAACATGTGCCTTATGGGCCGCCTTATATTAATATGCTGTGAGAGTGCGTTTGCTAGTAGTTATCACAAAATAAAATTAAAAAGCCTCCTTCAGCACTCCACAACATATAACATACTGCCTCAGCTAGCCTTTTTCACTGGGCATTGTGAGGGATCAAACCCCTGGTCCCTGCACCATTGGTCAGTGTCTTAACCATTGTGCTGTGGCTGTGTTCCTTTGCTTTGGCATCAGCGCGCCGCCTTATGCCCATCAGCGCGCCACCTCCTGCTGCCCACAATTAGTGCGCCGCCTTGTGCCGCCCAAAATGAACAGTGCGCCGCCTTGTGCCACCCAAAAAGAACAGTGCGCCGCCTTGTGCCGCCCAGATAGTACAGTGCACCGTCTTATGCCGTACAAAATGAACAGTGCACCGCCTTATGCCGTACAAAACGAACAGTGTGCCGCCTTATGCCGTACAAAAGTACTTTGCCTCCTGAACCACTTTTACACATTCAAGGTGTTGTCTCAGCTGGCCTTTTCGTTGCACACAATGGGGGATTGAACCTGTGGCCCCTGCACCATTGGTTAGTGTGTTTGCCGTTGTGCTACAGCTCTGTTCTGATATGTGCTCAGCAGCGCCCCACTTAGCCTTCCCACGCGCTAATGTGGGCCCCGCAAATTAGCGCGACGCGCACACGTACGGTCGGGTTTTTTTCTTCTTTTTGCCTGAACCGCCCACTCCTTATATGGCACACGCACACTACTGCGGCCCCGCACGTAAGGAATGTTTAGTAAACATGCCCCTAAGTTTTATAATAGGTTGGTTCCACACACTTATCCAAAGTTCCCACCTAAGGTAGTGTCCAAATTCCACCTCAATCAGCCAATCATCTGCCAGCATTTTTTCCCTAGGCCTCATGTCTACAAAAGTGAAAATGCATTGCACAATTGGACTGCAAGAGAGCCTTAGGAGCATGTTTACTAAAAACCACTAATTTGCGCGCCGCAAAATAGCGCACTAAAAGCGGTACTTAAGAGCGCTTAAATGCCCCGCAATCGTGTGTGTCACCCCCGCACAGGTGCACGGCACAATAACGGGCCCCGCACAAGTACGGGCCCGCAAATGTCCGATAGAGGCGTGGAACGGCTAACGGAGGGCGGAGGAAGGTTCCTGAGGGGCGGAGAGACGGGTTTAATGGGCGGGGAAGGGGAGGGGAGAGGCTCCCCGCACATTATCGGGGCCGAATCCCAAAGCAAAACTACCGCGAGTGAAACACTCGCGGTAGAGGGCATTTAAAGGGAAGAGAAACCATTTCCGTCAGCAATGTACAGCAAAATCGGGGAAACCTGCAAAACGTGAGCAGTGTGATACATGTGCACAGCACAAAAGTGAAAATAAAAATAGAAAGTGACCACAACAAAAATATCACAAATAGTAATGCAGCTGGGGAACAGTTATAGTAATGGGCAAATATAGAAAACACACCCAGGAAAGCTCCAGAAAGAAGAAATGAATATTGGAAGGGTCTACGGAGCGGAGACTCATCCAAAACAAATGTCCTTTTTGGAGCTTTCCTGGGAGTGTTTGCTATGGTTGCCCATTAATATCACTTTTGCCCAGCGTGGTGATATATTGTCCCCCAGTGTCTGTGGTCATTTCCGGGGTTTATGTGCACGTTTGTCACCAGACAGAGTGCATGTGCCCACAGTAAAAATGCGTAGAGCAGGGTTTGTGACTCCATCCTGCCAGGTATACTACCTCCAGGGGCTGCATTGTCTCTGTGGCCATAGTGTGGTGCAGCAGACACAGCCAGTACCTCTAGAACCAGAGGGTCAGAGGTTCAAATCCCAGCTGGGGCACATGCCAGCCCAGCCCCTATATTTTACCCACCACTAAACAAAGATAGCACAGACACCCCTGTATTGCAGGGAACATAAGCATGGGGAAAACACCCATATTTTACACAACACTGCAAAAACACAACAACAATGGGCATTACCTACAGCCAAATCCACCAAATGCAGTCCCGTACTGCCATATTGCAATCTGGTCATCTGCTGTTTCTGAGAGAAGCTCATGCCAGCATGTTGGCGGACGAGTACATGTGGTGCAGGGGGCAGTGGCTGCTAGCCACAGAGGACAGAGGCCTAGCCATGTGCAGGCTGGCACAGTCCACTGCAACAGACAGGCCCTGCCGGATCCACAGTCATGGACGTTCCAGGGAAACCAGCCAACCTGTGGCTACATGGTGGTGCAGTGCACACAGACAGTACATGCAAGAACAGAAGGTCACAGGTTCAAAGCCCAGCTGGGGCTTCCACCAATCCTAGTCACATATTTTTCCCACACCTACACAGTGATAGGAAGGACACACCTTTCGTGTCGAGGACATATGCAATGGTAATACATCTATCTTTTACCCCACTGAGCACAGACACCATGAACAGGGGCAGTACCTAGAGCAGACTCTCCCAAATGCATTCCTGGTGTGCCACACACCAGTCAGGTTCCATGCTGCCACTCATACAAATGCCTGTGCTGTATATCTATGCACCACCCCCATGGCATGTAGATGTAGCTCATGCATATTCATGAGGGACAGCAGGAAAACACGAACAGTGTGATGCAGACCTGGACTGGGGTTGGGAATCTCTGCCGTAAAGCAGCAGCCAACAGGGGCAGACACACCCACACCCACAGGCCCCATTGGCCAATGTCTCCTGGAGAGGCAGAACAGTGGACCCTGCGTGCATCTCCCAATACTAGCACCTGCATACCTTAGCAATGTCACCCTACACCTGAAGTATACGGTACACAGCTCTGAGACGTTTGCTAGGAGTACTGGCAGATAGATATCCATACGTTATGCACATACTGCTAGTTGACCCCATCAGAACAATCTGTTAGGTGTTTGCGGGGCGTGCTCCAGGACTGGCCTCTGACGGTGTTTACCACCCTGGGGAGTGACCCCCAGCAGTACTGCGTACCATATCCATGCCTTGCCGTGCCTAGGACAGGTTTGGTGGCCAAGGCTAATTACCTCCTCAATAGTAGCACCATGCTGGCATAGGTGTGGAAGTGTGTGTCTGTCTAACAGTGGGTGATGGCTGCAAGCCCCTTCCACAGCCCACACTGCCAGCACTGTTGCCAGCATTGGCCTGCTAATGTGCATAATGAGTAGCACGGGACCATGGGTATATCTCAGACAGGGTGGGCTGACCAGGATGCAGCTGCACAGGGCATAGGGCACTGGCAGGGACATGGTAGTGCCCGGCCACCACCTACACAGACAGGGGGACCTCTGTATGTGCTGCTGGGGGATCACTCTCACCCTGAGTGTGCAGTGATGGCAGCATGGCTAGGCACACCCATAGTGCTGTATTGTGTTTCTCTCATGTGATATATGTGGGTTTCCTGTTGGGGCCTTTTCACTGACTTATCTGCTTGTGTGTGCTGCATGCATTTCCATCAGGACCAACCAGCAGACTGAGCACAGATAGTATGTGTCTTGATGGAGTGCCGTGCAGTGGCTGATGGCTTGCTGCAGGAGAATAACAGATAGTGGTGGGGTGCATCTATGACTATCCAGGCCTAATGTCTGTCTGATATTGTGTTATGGATGTGTGTGGAGCTGCTTGGACTGCCCTGTGGGGGTGGGTGTCTACTTCCCCAGCAGGACTGCGGTTGACTCTACTGCCGGTGGGGTGGGAGAGAAAGGAAAGGAAAAGAAGATAGTATGGGGATCAGTTGGTGGGAGACCCTGTTTTATCCACCCGTGGGGGTGGGGTGTGTGTTCCACTAACTGTGGCAGACAGCGATCTCCAAGATGTTTATGCAGCACCTACCTATTTCACAGGTTATTGCTGCTTTGGAGCTCTGGCATGGCCACATTCAGTCTTGCAAGGTGTTGTGCAACTGGTCCTGGGAGCATCATCACACACTCAGGGTGGGCATAGTAACCGCACAATGTGATGGTGTTTAGCTACTCTTTGCCGTTTGTCCACCCTACCAGGCCGAGGTGCTGTGTGGGTGCACAAGGACACCTCCCCCTACCAGGCCGGGTAGCTTTAGGGGTGCAGTTCCCATCTTGTGTGCATCTGTGGACAGCTGATTTGCATGTGCAGTGCATCATGGGTACGGGTGGCCTAACCCTATCCTGTTTACACCAGCAGACTGTCTGTGATGTGACGTGCAGGCTATCTGCAGCCAGGCAGGAGCTTGCTTACAGCTATAGAGGTGTAGTCCAATGGTTACGCCACTGCCTGTGCAGCCAGAGGTCATGGGTTCATACCCACAGTGGGGATCAGTGATAGGGTTTTTCAAAGCATTTTTTACATTTACTGTACATATGTTGATGCCTGCAATAACACCCTCAGCGTACTGTACCCATAAGGTGCCTCTGAGGGTGCTTTATTGGGCGCCCTATAGGGCACTTTATGGTTGGCATCCATATAGGGTGCACTATACATTATCCTGTGTCGCAACATACATGCTGCCCTATAGGGGACATTCTAGGGTGCCTTGGTGGACGGTGCACTGTAACATGTGCCTTATGGTCCGCCTTATGTTAACATGCTGTGCGTTTGCTAGTAGTTATCACAAAACAGAATTAAAAAGCCTCCTAAAGCACTCCACTACATAAAATATACTGCCTCAGCTAGCCTTTTTCAATGGGCATTGTGAGGTATTGAACCCCTGGTCCCTGCACCATTGGTCAGTGTCTTAACCATTGTGCTGTGGCTGTGTTCATTTGCTTTAGCATCAGCGCGCCGCCTTGTGGCCATCAGAGCGCCGCATCCTGCTGCCCACAATTAACAGTGCGCCGCATCCTGCTGCCCACAATGAACAGTGCGCTGCCTTATGCCGCCCCAAAATGAACAGTGCGCCGCCTTATGCCGCCCCACAATGAACAGTGCGCCGCCTTATGCCGCCCCACAATGAACAGTGCGCCGCCCCACAATGAACAGTGTGCTGCCTTATGCCGCCCCACAATGAACAGTGCGCAGCCTTATGCCGCCCCAAAATGAACAGTGCGCCGCCTTATGCCGCCCCAAAATTATTTTGCCTCCTGACACACATTTCCACATTTAAGGTGGTGCCTCAGCCAGCCTTTTTGGGCTGCACACACTGGGGGATTGAACCCGTGGCCCTTGCACCATTGGTTATTGTCTTCACTGTTGTGCTACGGCTCTGTTCCTCTTTGTGCCCAGCTGCGCCCCACTTAGCCTTCCCACGCGCTAATGTGGGCCCCGCACATTAACGCGACGCGCACACATACGGTCTTTTTTTTTCCTTTTTCGGCCTGAACCGCCCACTCCTTATATGGCACAGGCACACTACCGCGGCCCCGCACGTTAGGAATGTTTAGTAAACATGCCCCTTAGCCTTCTATCTGGAGTGTACCAAAGCCCTTAGAAACCCTACTCAACTTTTTGTTTCTTTTGATCCCAATAAACAGGGGTTTGATGTCAACACATTTTATCCCATTATCCAGCAGACTGATTTCCTTCGTTTATGCTCGGGCAGGCAGCTCATAATGTCAGAGTTAAGGTGGTGTCAGTAGCCCTCTTGAGATCAACCTCTATGGAGGAAATTTGCAAGGTTGTGACATGGACTTCAGTCTATACATTCATATTTCACTACTGGTTCTTAACTGGGGTGTCATGACACACTGATGTGTCACAGGGCAGCATGGGGCTCTTACGATTTCAGTTCTGGGTGCGCTCCATGCACCAGAAGTGAAATCATATTAAGAGCCAGCACTGTACCAAGTTAGAAATGTGCCCTATGCAACACATGAACCTGGCATCCCCTCCCTGCCCAGCTAAATATAGAAACTCACTCTTATCGAGCTTCCTGGAAGCCCAGTGATGATATCAGCGTCCCTTCCCTACTTGCACCCTGTGCAGCTGAACCACTTGCGCAGACCTTGGTACAGCCCTGTTAAGTGCCACTTGCTGCTGAGATGCGGGGAATACAAGAATTTGTACAACTGTATCTCCTCTACACAGGAAAGGGAAGAAGCTGCTCTTTTGGGACGGCGAAGGTAAGAGGGGAGATGCTGCACTATTAAGGGTGGTGAGAGGAAGACGTTGCACTGTTTCTGGGGATGGGGAATGGGAGAGGGAACAGAGATGCTGGGCTATGGGGGGAGGTAGGGAGCTGGAATAGAAAGAGAGGAGATGCTGGGCTACAGGGATGGGAAGATGCTGAGCATGGTGGAACCATGTGGGGGAGGCCATGGGGGATTGTCAAGGAGATAACAGAGGAGAATGGTGAGTACAGAGGGTAGAAATGTGATTATGAGGAGTAGGTAAAAGACAAAAAATAATAGGCTGGGAAGGCTTCAGATAGGAAATGAGAGAGCTAGGTGAGATGGCTTGGCAGGAGATGATAGAAGGGGATGAAAAGTTGATAAATAGTGGAAATAAAAAAAATAGGCCTAGAGGATGAAATTGGAGTGGACAGAGGCAGAAAATAAAGAAATAGAAGAAAGAAATAAAAAAGAATGATCAATGTGTCAGACAGATGTAGGGAGGGAATGGAGGAAGACAGGAGGAACAAGGAGAAAGGACCCATGAACAGCAGACACTGGAAAGAGAGCAGCAGATAGATGAAGAAAGCAGAAAAGAGAAACAAGGACTAACATGATTGGAAGAACAAATTGCCCAGACAACAAAAGGTAGAAAAAGGTATTTTATTTTGAATTTATTAATTGGAATATGTTATACTGGGAAATGTGCATTGCGGGTGTATTTGTATTTTGTTCAGGACAAAAGGAAATGCATTCCTGTTTTCTTTTCCAGCATTGCAGTACTTGCTGAGTTTGAATTCTTTGGTTTCCCAATTCATTTTTTGCCTTCATATTTCTATTTCTAATTTGTGGTCCCTTGTTCTTTATTTGGTGAGATTTTGTCTGTTTTTTGCATATGACCAAGGTGAAGTATTAGCATATATTTCACCTTGGTCATATGTTGTCATTGGATTTCAGGCATTGGAGCGTTGTCGACCACAAAACTCTTCTCCAACGCTTGAAATCGCTAGGAATCCAAGGAACAGTATACAGATAGTTCCAATCTTACCTCTCTAACAGGCAACAACAAATAAGACAAGGAATAAATACCTTCATCCCTTACCAACAAACACAGAGAGTCCCCCAAAGGATCCACCCTATCAGCACTCTTCTTCAACCTATACATCCAACCGCTCTGTAAGATCATCAGAAAACACAACATTGACTTTCACATTCATGCTGATGACATCATGTTATACAGTCCTATACACACCAAGCAACCATCATACTCAAAGATTCAAGACTGTTTTACCAATGTCTATACCTCTCAATCAATTACAAAAAAACTGAAGCCCTATTCATCACGAATGACAACGCATTCGCATCCCCGCCCACCATACCGTTAAATAACATCCAAATAAACATCCGCCAAGAACTGAATTACCTAGGTGTCATCATTGAACAGAACCTCACTTTCAAGAAACAAATAGCAGCTACAACCAAAGCAATATACTACAAAACCGGGACTCTGCAATGCCTATGACCCATTCTCGATCCCTCAGACTTCCGCTCAGCCCTCCAAGTCCTAATCCTTCCTCATGCCGACTACGGCAACATGCTATACCATGGTCTCCCACAGTCCACCCTCCTCCCACTACAAACTGCCCTTGACACTGCAACACGCATCATACAAGGAGCATCAAATATGACCGAATCACACCAATACTCAAGCAACTCTATTGACTCCCACTCCTCTCAAGAATTATATACAAAACCCTACTACTAACTCAGAAGGCTCTCCACTGCTTCCCTGCTACCCATCTAAAAATCCTTCCCAGTCTCTTAACCCCAACAGACCAAGAAGAATCTCCACAACACACAAACTCACAATACCATACTCCAGAACAAAGCATGCACAACAGGAATGCAACAGAGTCTTTGAACTATATGCACCCTCACTCTGGAACACACTCCCAAGCAATATAAGAAATATCACTGACATCCCTACATTCCGCAAACATCTCAAAACATTCCTGTTCTCAAAACACTTCAACTCTGACCCAAGGACATGCTAACCCCCTCCCCACAGGTAATGTACAGTACATTGAAACAGCTAACCTAACAGACCTACTTCCAATTGTAAGCACAATAATACAGCAACCTTCCCCACCGGCAGCACTGACTCCCAGGACAGACAGGAGAAACCAGCAGCACAGCAAATATTATACAAGGCAGCACAACAAATATTACACAAGGCCCTAAAGTCCCAGTGTACCACCTATTGTGAAAACAGAACAAGCTGGCCAACCACAGATTCCTACAGAGAAACTACTATTAGAAATATTGTACCTCAGTTACACACAGAGAACACAGGCTGAGCCTTACCTAGCATTGAATAAGGTACTACAAACTAGAAAGAGAAACATGGAGGCATAAACAAATGGAAATCCCAAGACAGCAGACAGTGAGCAGTTGAATAGGACAGAATAGGAAAGGGTAAGGAAATACAAGGAAACAAGGGATCAGGATCCAAAGGCAGCCTCAAAGAAGTGAGTCTTTAGCATAAATTTAAAAAGGGTCAGAAATGAAGCCTGATATACAGACTCAGAAAGTATAGGGAGCAGCAAGGTGAAAGGACCGAAATCTGGAGTTTGCAGTGGAAGAAAAGGGCAAAGAGAGGAGCAAGCCAGTAAAAGAGCGGAGTTCATGAGGAGGGATGTAGGGGGAGAGGGGAGAGGAAAGATAGTGAGGAGCAGAAGAATGAATGCATTTAAAGGTCAGAAGGAGGAGTTTGAATTGGATATGGAAATGGAAGGGAAGCCAATGAAGTGACTTGAGAAGAGGGGTTATATGAGTATATCGAGGCTGGCGAAAGATTAGTGGCACAGGAGAGTTTTGAATAGATTGAAGGGGACAGAGATGACTCAGAGGGAGACCAGCAAGAAGGAGGTTGCAATAGTCGAGATGGGAAGTAATTAAAGAGTGGACAAGTGTTTTAGTAGTGAGGGTCATTCTGTCCCACGAATAGTGGAGATGGACATCCCTGCTATTCGCTCACCTGCTGGCCCTGGCTAAAGCCTCCCTGTATGAACAGTGCGTTTGTACGGGGAGGCCCAGATGGGGGCGGGTGGGGACATTCTGGAGGCGGAGCAAGGGTGGGGCATGTACAGGCCACGACCCTGGACGTACAGGGCCAATTCAGAGGTCAGCCCTGTACATTCGGAGCCATGAACTTAGATGGGGGACTTATTCCACTGCAGAGGTGGAATAAGTCTCCCTGGATGTTGGGGGATGCTGCTGCTGGGCTTGCAAAAAACAGGTAGGAGTGTGCAGTAAGTTCCCAGCAGCTGGACCCTGGCCAAGGGAGGCCATATCGAGTGTCCGGCTGTGGGGAAAGGAGGATTATGGCAGTGGCCGGCATTCGTGGTTCCTTAATAGAGCTGTGGTGCCATGGCGACGGGATGCCATGGCACTGTGGCTCCATTCAGGATCCTGACTGAGGTAGCTGGGCATGTGGCTGGGCGTGCAGACCGATCAGAATCGGAGCCCCCGTGGGATCAGAATCAGGTCTACCTCTGTGCGTCCCACTTCTGATCGGCCGCACAGTGGGCTGGACAGCCTGATTGGAATGTGCCTCAATGTGTTCAGAGAGGAAGGGGTGAATTTTGTTAAAGTTATAGAGAAAGAAATGACAGGATTTAGCAATCTATTGAATATATGTGAGGAGAAGGAAAGGGAGGAATAAAAAATGACACCAAGGTTATGGGCTGAGGAAACAGGAAGTAGAAGAGTGTTATCTACAGAGATAGAGAAAAGAGGAAGGGGAGAGGAAGGTTTGTGGGAAAGATAAGAAGTTCAGTTTTGTTCATGTTTAGTTTCAACCCGTGGTGAGACATGCAGGTGACAATGTCAGAGAGACAGGCAGAGATATGGGCCTGCAGTGTCAGAGAAACATCAGTATAGAATGATAGATCTGAGAATCATCAGCATAAAAATGATACTGAAATCCATGGGAGGAGATGATTGCGCCAAGGGCCTGGGTGTAGAGAGAGAAAAGGAGAGGGCCCAGAACAGACCCTTGGGGAACACCTACTGAGAGTGGGATAGAAGTAGAGGAGGAACCACTAGAACAAACACTGAAAGAACAATGGGAGAAATAAGAAGAGAATCAGGACAGAACAGAGCTTGTAAACCAAGTGATGATAATATGTCAAGGAAAAGGTGGTGGTCAACAGTATGAAAAGCAACAGAGAGGTCAAGAAGGATAAGGATGGAGTGCTCTAGCCACTAGGCTACTCCTTCACTCCACTCCTTTGATCTGCCACTTGATTTTAACACCTATTTAAAACAATTCTACAGTTCTCGTGCCTCCTAACTGGAAAGCCACTTTGTTAAAGGTCTCTAGAAAATATTTTCTTCATGGACAAGGAGGATGAGTCAGCCACATCTGGTGACATCATCCGACGGCACCATGGATGGAAGCAGCTCTTCTAGAGCTCAGAAAGGCAAGCCCCTCTGAGCATAAGCTAGGTAGCTCTACCCCTTAACTCTTATTCCCTGCTCTCCCTACCGCCTGCCCACTTCATTCCTCAGCACCCATCTGCCTGCCTTTCCCTCTCCAGCATCTACCCTTGCCTTTCTGTTTATCTCCCCATAGCATCTATCCCCCACATATTTCCCCCATATCCATTCCCTTTGCCTCTCTGTGGTCCACCATGCTGTTTTAAATAAAGGGCAGTCAAGGGAATCGTTAAACTACCTCCCCCCCCCTAGCATCCATCCCTTGCATCTCCTCCTTTCTCTTCCCAGCGTCTGCCCGCTGCCTCTCCTTTTTTACCTCTTCTGCTCCCTCCACAGAATCTGCACCCTTCCCTTGCATCTCCTCTTTTCTCCCCCCAACATGTGCCCCCTGCTACCTATTTTTCACCTCGTTATTGTCCTCCCTCCTCTCCCTACATGTAATTTCCCCTGGCTTTTCATTTTTTTTCTCTCAGCTCCAGCTGCCAGATTCTTTCATTCACTCATCCAACATTTAGCAATCTGTTGGATATGTGAGGAGAAGGAAAGGGAGGAATAAAAAATAGCACCGAGGATATGGGCTGAGGAAACAGGAAGTAGAAGAGTGTTATCTACAGATATAGAGAAAGGAGGAAGGGGAGAGGAAGGTTTGGGGGAAAGATTAGAAGTTCAGTTTTGTTCAATTTAGTTTCAAACAGTGGTGAGACAACAGGCGACGATGTCAGAGAGACAGGCAGAGATATGGGTCTGCAGTGTCAGAGAAATATCAGGTGTTATGCAGAATGATAGATCTGAGAATCATCAGCATAAAAATGATACTGAAATCCATGGGAGGAGATGAGAGCACCAAGGGAATGGGTGGAGAGAGAGAATAGGAGAGGGCTTTCGCCTTCACTGAAGTTGGGCAGTAACCACATGCACACTGAAACACCATGAATGGCACATCCCGTTCATCTCTCATGAGATCATGATTGGGACATTGAACCTATGAGGTTTTGTCATGCACATAGTGGCAGCAGACATTGGGAAGGTTGCAACTTAAAGAAAACATTCAGTTTCCTTCTGTTGGCAGGTTTTACATTCCCCGCCAGTCACAGTAACTAGACTGGGGGGAGTGGGGGTGCCCTGGAGAACGGAAGATGACTGGAGCTGTTTGTGGGGGGGGGGGGGGGGGCTGCATGTGCATGTGAATCAGGGGTGACACAGGTCAAACAGAAGAGGACTGGAACCATGGGGGGAGGGGAGTGCGTCGCATTCTTGCAAATCAGGGGTGTCATGGAAAATTGAAGCAAATTGGATCTTAGAGCTCAGAACACTCCTGCATCCCCTTGCTATAACATGGCTAGACTAGAGTAATTGGTGGTGTCCCACAGTACCAACTAAAAAGGCTCCAGCTAGTCCAGAACACTGCCCTGAAGTTACTTTATGACTCATGTTATGGTCCTTCTTATCAAACAGCATCGGTTTCCTGTGCTAAGCCACATTAAATTCAAGATTTTGTTGATAGTTCAACAAGCACAATTCACTGAAATACATGGATGCCCCATTTATCTTAGCTCTTTACTGATTCCTTGTACTCCTCAAAGGACATTAAGATCCTCACAAGCTAATTATTCCACTTTAACTGCCAGAGAAATGCTTTCCATGCCCTCGACAGTTAACGGGGGGGGGGGGGGTGTTTCACATAATGCACCATGGTTTTGGCACTAATCACGCATTAGATGCAACACCTTAGCACCTGTTAGTAAAAGACCCCCTAAGTGTGCTAGCCACCGCTGCTGAAAATCACCCCCCCCCCAATTGTTTTTTAATATGGCTTTTGATTAACCCAACTAGCAGTCTTTGCTAATCTGGCTATTATAGTGTCTTTAAGTTATCCAACCAATGGATTATTCACAGTGTCAGATAGTATTTCCCCTCCTCCCACTGTTTCTCAGTTACATATATTGTCTAAGGCAAATATTGTTTTCTTTCAACTTCCCATCATGTTGCATTCTTGCATTTGTTATTATTTTTCTTATTTTATCATTCTGAAAAAAGGCTGTTTTTGTTACAATTGATGTAAACAGCTATGCTGTAAAATCTGAATAGTGGTATAACAAATAATAAATAAAGAATAAAATAAATTATCACTTTTGAAGACCCATTTTAGATAGGTCGTGGAGAGAGGAATTAAAGACATCCAGTTTGGGTCGCAGAATATTCCTATGGCATTTTACTGCCAAATGCAGAGATTCTTGTAAAATGCCTAGAAGAACATGCCAGAGTGCATGTCACTGTCTCGCCATGTCTAGTGGGAGCAGCAATTTTAAAAAGCTGCACATGGAGGAAAAAAAGCCTCCAGTAGTCTCCTAAACGTGCCTGGGAGCAGCTTTTTTAAAATCATTGCTTCCAACAGCATCCATCCCCTCACTTCCTGACACTTCCACCCGCCATCAGTACCTCCCTGATCAGCGCCCCTCTGGCATTAGTACCCCCTCTTTCAACCCCCCACAGCAAGACGCCCTTCCTGATCCCCCTGACATAAAAAAGCCCTCCTGATCTTCCCCCCTGGGGAGGTTTAAGGGGGGTTTTGATATCTGTTTTTTGGGGATTCCTGATATTGGAGGGATTGGGGCAATCTTGCTGTGGATGTCTGTCTGGAGGGGGAAGGATGTCATGAGGAAGGGCGTGGCCTCTGCTTTGCACCTCCTCCTTCTTGCTGACACTCAAGAATGCCTCAGGCCAGGTGTGAAAACTGACATTTAGGATTTTTAATATCCACATGTATTTCCCTTCTAAAATGGGGAAAACATGTCAATATTTTAGGCTGGCCCAAGTCACTTCCTATCCATGCCCTAACCATGTTTCATGGAAAACTGTGTAAACAGCGGCTTTCTAAAATCTTTACTTACAAATAAAGGTGATCTACACATTTAAAAGCTGTGTACATGCGAGGATACTTCTAAAATATGGGCCTTAGTCTCATTTTATTAGTCTTTTCAACCAAATGGAAGTTGAAAAAAATTATACATACATGGAAGAGAATATCAGTCCAGGGGACAAAATTACTCTCTGAAAATTTAACAGAACAAGGTGAAATTTGGCAGGGGAAAGAACCGATGAAAAGACATAGGGGTATGTTTACTAAGCAGTCTTAGGGGTATGTTTACTAAACCGTCTTAATGTGCGCCTGGCGATAGTGTGCAGGCTGCCATAAAAGGAGTGGGCGTTTCAGTCTTAAAGCAGCAAAACGGGAGTATCGCGCGATAATGCGCGCTGCTGCGCACATGATCGTGCGAAGTGCCGCTAAGCGCGTTACCGCGCGGTAATCTTAAGTAGTCACACAGACACCCAAACATAGAAACAGAAGTGTAGTATAATGGTTAATACACTGACTGATGATACAGGGGTTATGAGTTCAATCCCCCAGTGTGCCTAATGCATAAGGCTGGCTGAAACATCAGCTGTGACATGTAAGTATTGTTTCCTGAGGCATTTTATTTGTATTTTATTTATTGCTGCCAGCAAACACACCCTCACGTGCCGTAACCTAAGGTGCCGCATAAGGCACCCTATAAGGCACCCCATAGGGCACATTATAAAGTGCACTGTCCGCCACGGCACCCTATAATGTCCCCTATAGGGCACCCTATAAGGCGCTCCATAGGACACCTTATAAGGCACCTTATATGGACTGTAACCATAAGGTGCCTCAGAAGGCGCTTTATAGGGTGCCCTATAAGGCGCCTTCTGAGGCACCTTATGGTTACAGTACCCTGAGGGTGTTTTGCTGGCAGCACTAATGTACATTAAAAATAGACAATGCTTTGGACAGCCCTATCAAAGAACCCCTACTGTGGGTTTGAACCCATGACCTCTGGCTCTACAAGTAGTGAAATAACCAGTGGGCTACAGCTCCATAGCTGCTAGCAAACCCCTAGCTGGCTGTAGAAGGACTGCACGTCACCACACAAACAGTCTGCTGTGGTCACCAGGATAGGGTTAACACACCCATACCCATGATGCACTGCACATGCAAATCAGCAGTCTACAGATGATCACAAGATGTGGTATGCACCCCCACAGCACCTCGGCCTGATAGGGGGAACTGACCGTGTGTGGTACTGGCACAGAGTAGCTACACACCGTCACATTGTGCAGGAACTGCACTCACCCTGAGGGTGAGGTGGGGCGCCCAGCACCAGGTCCCCAGCAGTGCTAATGTATGAGATAGGTAGTTTTTGCAGACATACCTTGGATATATCTGTATGTCTCAGTCAGGTGTAGCACCTATGGACCCCTAGGAGGCTTATGTACCACCACCTTCCTCCAGGGCTGCGGGGGGTAAGCAAGTCTCCCACCAACAGATCCACAGTCTACCTCCCTACAATGGCAGCAATAGAGGGGACCATCAACCCCAGTCCTGCTGGGGAACAGACACCCTACAGGGCAGTCAATGCAGCTCTGTACACATCCATAACACAATAGCAGACAGACATTAGGCCTGGATATGCTAAGCTGCCCCCCACCACTATCTGATATTCTCCTGCAGCAAGCCTTCAGCACCCTGCAAGGCGTTCCATCAAGACACATACCAGCTGCAGACAGTCTGCTAACTAGTCCATAGTTGCATGTTCCTGGTGGAAATGCGTGCACCCAGAACTGGGATATCAGCATACACACCAAGCAGATAAGTCAATGACTGGACCCCAAAAGGGAACCCATAAATATCACATGAGAAAAATACTATATAGCACCATGGGGGAGCCTAGCCATGCCGTGGTCACTGCTCAGTCAGGGTGAGAGTGATCTCCCAGCGGAACATGCTGTGGCCACCCTGTCTGTGCAGTTGGTGGCCAGGCACTACAATGTCCCAGCCAGTGCCCTATGCCCTGTGCAGATGCATCCTGGCCAGGCCACCCTGTCTGGGCTATACTCATGGTACCTTGCTCCTCATTATGCACATTGGCAGGCCAATACTGGCAACAGTGCTGGCAGTGTGGGCTGTGGAGGGTGTTTGCAGCCACCACACACTGGATAGACAGACACACACTCCCACACCTATGCCAGCATTGTGCTACTATAGAGGTGTTTAGCAGCCCTGGCCACCACACCAGTCCTGGGCACAGTGCAGGCATGGATATGGTACGCAATACTGTTGGGAGTCACTCCCCAGTGTGGTAAACACTGTCAGAGACCAGACCTGAAGCACTGTTTGGCCCTCCAGGACTGCATTTGGGAGACTCTGCTCTAGGTAATGCGCCTGTCTATGGTGTCTTTGCTCTGTAGGGTAAAATGTAGGTGTTTTTGGCATGTTTACGTCATCTGCAATAAAGGTTCTGTCTGTATTAGCATGTTGTAGTAGTGGGTAAAACATGGGGACTGGGCTGGCAGGCACCATAGCTGGGACTTGAACCTGTGACCTTCTGCCTCCTAACACACTGGTTGTGTGCACTGCACCACCGTGTTGCCACAGAGACAGTGCATTCCCTGGTGATACCATGACTGTTTGTCCAGCAGGGCCTGTCTGTTGCAGTGCATGGCACCCACCTACACAGGGCTAGGCCATGGTCTGCTCTGGGCAGCTGCCACTGCCCCCCTCCACCACCAGTACCCCTCTGCCACCATGCTGACATGCCCTTCTCTTGGTGGTGCTGGTGGTGTGCAGTCTCAGGCCATCCAGTGTGCAGGTAGGCGGCTGCATATGGTGCGTGTTCTGGGGTAGGGGTGCCTGCATAGATGTCCACGCTTCCCCCCAACACCGCCTGCCAATGTTCTGTGCCCTTGGAGGTACCTGCTGGGTACTATCCCCTGTGACACTGTGATAAACACTCTCGTGCCCATGTTGGGCCCTCATCAGTTGCTGTCAGGAATGCTGAAACTGTACAGCAGCCAAAGTGCCACCTAGGCATCTGCCTAGTCCGCACTGTTCCCCAGCTGCACCACAGCATGTGCCGCCTGCAGCCCTCTGTATCCCCTTTCCCAGCATCTGTCCAGTTGCCCATTCCGACATGCCCGCCCTGCTGTTGTGGAACATGTGCATGCCATAGGAAACCTGTCCAATGGAGAGGGAAACCCTGATCAGTGCTATTTCACTGTGGGATCATTCACCTTGTATGGGGACGGAGCGTAGACCCTTCCAAAATTCATAACTTTTTTTGGGGGCTTTCTTGGGAGTGTTTTTTGATGCTTCCCATTACTATCACTATTGCCCAGCTTGGTTATGTTTTTTTTACATTTACTTCTGTTCATTTTCAATGTTTATTTGCCCTTTTGTTCCGTGCACATGTATCACATTTATCACTTTTTGTAGGTTTCCCTGGTTTTGCTGTACATTGCTGACGGAAATGGTTTCTTTTCCCTTTAAATCAGCTCTAACGCCAGGGTTTCACTGGTGTTAGTTTTGAGCCTCGGATTTCACAGCGTTGGTGTGCAGGGAGCCTCTCCCCTCCCACTCTCCACCCATTGACTCCTTCTCTCCGCCCCTGGGGAGCTTTCCTCCGCCCTCCGGGAGCCTTTCCCCGCCTTCAGCGCTCGTTTGCGCCGCAGCGCGCGTTATTGCGCGATATGGTACCCGTGCACCTTAAAAAGTGCCATCATTGCGTGATAAGGTAACTTATCGCGCGATAACATCGCAGAGCGCACGTTAAGACAGTTTAGTAAACATACCCCTTAATGTGCGCCCAGCATTAGTGTGCAGGATGCCATAAAAGGAGTGGGTGTTCCAGTCTAAACGTCGCAAGCGTGCGTTATCACGCGATAATGTGCGCTGCGTGCGTTATCACGCGATAATGTGCGTTGCGTGCGTTATCACGCGATAATGTGCGCTGCGCACATTATCGCGCGATAATGTGTGTAGCGCATGTCAACGCATGGTAATCACAAGTAGGCGCACTGAGCTGTGCCCATAGCAACAAAGGTGTAGTACAATGGTTAATACACCAACTGATGGTATAGGGGTTATGAGTTCAACTCACAAGTGGGCCTGCTGAAGAAAGCTGTTTGAGGCAGTACCCATGACATATACCCACTGCTGGCTGAGGCAGTTCACTTTTTAATTGGAATCTGTGCTGCCCTCAAACACACTCTCAAAGTGCCATAAAAGAAGGTGCTGCAGAAGGCGCCTCCTAAGGCACCCCAGAGGGCACCTTTTAAAGTGCACTGTATGCTAAGGCACCCTATAATGTTGCCTATAGGGCACCCTAGAGGGTGCCTCATAGGGTGCCCTATGAGCTGCTGCAAGGGTACTGCACTGTTTTGGATGGCAGCACTGCACATCTTAACGCGTGGTCATCCTAAGTAGGTGCGCTGACATGCAAGCAGCAACAGCAGCGTACCACAATGCTTAATACAATGACTGATGGCACAGGGGTTGTGAGTTTGACTCTCGAGTGGGCCTGCTGAAGAAGGCTGTCTGAGGCAGTACCCATGACATATACCCACTGCTGGCTGAGGCAGTTCCCTTTTTAATTGATATCTGTGCTGCCATCAAACACACCCTCAAAGTGCCGTAAAAGAAGGTGCTGCAGAAGGTGCCTCCTAAGGCACCCCAGAGGGCACCTTTTAAAGTGCACTGTATGCTAAGGCACCCTATAATGTTGCCTATAGGGCACCCTAGAGGGTGCCTCACAGGGTGCCCTATGAGCCGCTGCAAGGGTACTGCACTGTTTTAGATGGCAGCACTGCACATCTTAATGCGTATTCATCCTAAGTAGGTGCGCTGACATGCAAGCAGCAACAGCAGCATACCACAATGGTTAATGCACTGACTGATAGCACAGGGGTTATGAGTTTGACTCCCGAGTGGGCTTGCTGAAGAAGACTGTCTGAGGCAGTACCCATTACATCTACCCACTGCTGGCTGAGGCAGTACCCTTTACCTTCACGTAGTGCTGTCTGAGGCATATTAGGTCATATTTTAAACCTGTGCTGCCAGCAAACACACCCTCAAGGTGCCGTAATATAAGGTGCCCAATAAGGCACATCAGAGGGTACAGTATAAAGTGCACTGTTCGCCAAGGCACCCTAGAATGTTTCATATAAGGCCCCCACAGGGCGCCCTATAGGGTGCCCTATGAGGCACGGTAAGGTTACAGCAGTGTTTCTGATGGCAGCACTGTGCATGTTAAAGTGTGGTAAGCCTAAGAAGGCCCCCCACCTGCAAATACAGCAACAGAGCTGTAGCACAATGGTCAAGACATTGACTGATGGCACAGGGTTTATGAGTGCAAGTCTCCAGTGTGCCAAATGAGTAAGGCTGACAGAGGAAATTACCTTTTCTGCTATCAATCTATGCTGCCATCCAAAACATAACCGCACCCTAGTGCCATATATCAATGCACCTTTTAGGGTGCACCAAAAGGCACATCCTAAACAACCACGTCAGCGAAGATGGGTTATGATGTGCCCCAGAGGCCATGTTTCAAGGCTGCAAACCCCCAAGGCACCATAGTAGGCACCCCAGAAGCTGCTGAATCGATGGTCTGCCGCAAGATGCCCCAAGGATGTATAGGTGAACCCAAAAACTTTGGCCAAGTGCAGTAAGGTCCCACAATTTGAAGGGCAAGAGAGGTATGTGGCAAACAGACATGTAACCCTAACACTACACAGAGAAGCAAGGAAAGACAATGCATAAATAAAGGAAGGACGTAGATTAGACCTGATGGACCAGACGAATCTGCGTCCAGCCCATGTGGCAACTGGAAAGATGGACAAACATATCAGGGGCCGCTGCACCGATGCACAGAGGGAAGGTAATGTACCATGCAATAATGACAGTGTGTGGCAGAGGATGGGAAGACGTGTGCAGCAGAGGAGGTAGAAGTGGCAGGATAGGTGGAATGTCAGGATGACAATGGAGTAGCAGTGCTATGCAGAGGACACACAGGAGATGCAACCAGAGAGAGCCGCAATGCAGGAATGTATAGGAGTGCAGGATGTGGGGGTAGCAGCATGCACATCAGGGTAGGACGGCACACAGCTGGCAGACACACATAGATGGACAGAAGGATGGCTCACAACTGTGATGAGGGTACATTGTGCTCACAGCACAGATCTGCACAGATATGACTGTTACAGGAATGAAAGATAGCTGTGCAGGACAGGCAGACAAATGAAAGATAATAGAGAGGAATCAAACCCATGACCAGTAGCAAAATGACAATGCTCAAACCTGTAGGCCACACCACCAACGTGAACGCAGTAGCAAGAGCCGCATACAAACGTAGTGCAGGGCATCACACAAGACACCTGCTGGCCCTCAGGATAGGCAAAGCCCCAACAGTAACTATGATGAAAAACACATGCAGATCTGCTGTGTAAAGAGCAGATCACAGTCTGTAATTGGGAGCACACCCACATAGGGCCACATGTACACACACAATGAAAGGTCATGCAGTGGATACAGCATGCAAAAGAGGAAAGAAACAAAATCTCCAGGGCAGCAGAGGATGCTCTGTGGAGCAGGTGCATAATGTGTAACTGGACAGGAGAGAAGTAAACCTGCAAACAGGTTCACTACACACCAGCTGAACCACAGCAATACGAAACCCCCAACTGGACTGCCATGTACACACCATAAAGAAAGAGACATCTGTAACAGCTAATATGTGATGGGTAGGCACCTCAGAGGGGACACCCTGGTGTACAGTGAATGGATGGAGGTTTGTGTGCAGAGGTGATGAACCTGCTGGTAATTAGTGGTCATATTAGCACAACAGCAAAAACACAAAGCCATGTGGGGATCAAACCTGCAACCAATGGTGTTAGAACACATGCCGTAAACAACTACCCCAAACAAACACAATGAGAACACAGAGCACAATGCAGAAATAGTACCACAAAGGGAGGGTGTGTATGGGAACCTGTAATACCCAGTGATGTGGCAAATGGCTAGCAGACAGACAGCTGACACCATACAAGGATGTGAGCACAGGTAGGCCATGTACATGACCAGAGAAACACGACATACAAGTGTCGGTGTGATGAAAGAGTGTTGGAGTAGCCTAGTGGTGAGAACCCTGTCTGGGTCACCAAGCAACCAGGATTAAATCCCCACTAGTACCCCTTGTGGCCCTGGGCAAGTCACGTCACCTTCAAGCACCTTGGAAGAAGGGCCTGCCAATCAACCTCCAGTGACACTGACAAGTAAACCGTGGAGTCTCTGGGTAACAATGAGTCAGGACTGACCCAAAGGCACACATGGCAAAGCATATTTGTCACCATGATCAAGCAGCAGCAGAGACAAATGTATGTAAAACACATATTTTTATTCTGATACGCATGACAGATAGTGTAGATAACGGCATCATAATATCAAGTTGAGGGGATCCCAGGTGACAGACGGGAACACATTTAGCAGGGCAGCAACCTACATTCTACAGAAAGGCCACTGGCCCGTCAACAAATGAAGGGCAGGAGACACAATGTGCATCAGGTGCATGGTGTGCAGTATGCATTAGGCCACGCCCCCCTGCTGGTGCACGCCTCCAATGTATTACCCACATATGAGGGCATGTAGATAGTAGGCTGTGCATGATGAGGGCCCAACACACATCAATCATGATCTGTGTCCCTAAACATATCTATCTGGCAACACAGGAGGCACACAAATGGAAACAGCTTGTGTTAAAACGTTCTAACTTTAAAAACAAAGATCAAAAGTGATGTTACAGCACCAACATAATCTTTGATATAGGAATTGAAGCTGCAACAATGTAACCCTAAACAATCAGCTAATGCACATTGAGGATATGCAAACAGGTAGCAGAGGCACATGAACACAGACGGAATCCAAAAGAAAATACCTGCAGAAACATGCAGAGTTAACACTGTGCAGGAGGTCCCCCTGCACTGGTTGGTGTGTAGACAGTGTATGTACACATATATCACGGTACATGGAATGCACAAGTGAAGGAAGACAGACACTCACACTGTCACACTCCAAATGTAATGGGGCAATGTGAGTGTAGTTACCTCAGGGGATATATAGCAATGTCCAGACATGCAATGCAAGGTTTGTAAATCAATGTTTATCGTCATGTCTGTATAGTAAACAAACACAAGAACCAGTATAGAGAGATGGAAAGTAAGGGCAAACATGTTACAGAAAACCACACAGAAACCATATTGCCACGTGATGTGTTTCCCCAACATAGTCAGCCATATGCACATGCCCCATCCACATTTCAACATGATACAGTGACCCCACACATGCAGGGAAACACCCTTGGTGATTGAGAACATCAATTCAGGATGATGGTGTGCATGAAAGCATTGTCGTGGCAAAACCTGTATCATGTCCATGTGGAGAGTATGTGGACATAAACAGGACCTCCCCATTGCTCCCTCTATGCCACGTGCATGGCTGTATGTTTGTGTTGAAACAAACAGATGAGCATATCCTGTGTCCCATGTCACACACATGGCCAAAACACAACAAAACCACAACTTTGAAGGAATGCACAACATACATTGACAATGGCAGCCCTTGCTGCACACGTGGGGACCAGCACACAGTGTCCAAAGTGTAAAGCGTATCTGCAATCCCACAGGTCAGGTTAATACTGTCCTTGCAACCCTGGGCATGCATAGTCAAGTATCACATCCCAACATGCTGCAGTCCCTGAATGTTCATGTGTGTGTCCTGCAATGATCACGACTCCTAGCCAGAGCACGGCAGCAGCTGTGTGTTGGACAGGTCTGTCATGGCCAACGTAGCAATTTAACAAGAATAATGTCCATCCTACGCATGTGTCCTACTTGCAGAGGTCGAACATCCTATGGCACCATTTTCCAGGGAAAGCTCCATGGTGTAGTGTCCCCCAACAGGTGGCTGATGGTGATGCCAGATGCACTGCAAGAGATGTGTCTGGTATGTCCTCCGCCCTGTGTCAGAGGAGGGAAAATATTGTATTAGTATGCTGCTGGCAACAGCAGCACAAATTGCAGAGAGTCAAACAGTGAGAAACACATACGAAAGGGATGCACAGGCAAACATGACACTATCACAACATGAAACACACCGCATGTGGGTGACATCTTGAACTGGAACAGCAGACACAGGTGTCACATGGATAAGGACATGTCCATGCCCGTGTCACACAGGCGTCACACTGCTCCACCTTATGTGCATCAGTGCCCGTGAACAGAGATCCCGCCAAAAATGTACATGACATAAACAGTAAATCACCAACATGTAAAGGCTAATGTCAGTACCAACCAGACAAAGGTGCAAACTACCTTGTGCTTGCATCAGGTATAAGTCCTGGATCCCCAGAGCTGCTCGAAGGCTATATCAGGTCCAAGTGATGGGAGGCACTGTCACCAAAATGTGTAGAATCACCATGTCACCATGTCATGCCACTGTTGATGTATGTCCACATGATGAAGCTATCTGTGATACAAAAATGCTGGTCAACAGTGGTCTGTCAGAACACAGGACATAGTTCTGCCCCCAACACACAACACATGCCCACAATGTGCAGGTGGTAAACAGCAGTGCAGTACAGATAGCACACTCACCACCACCACCCAGGTGTACAGCCCCTCACACCACATGCCAATGTGAAATGCCTGCACACTGTATCATCACACAGCCAACCCCAGAAAACAGATTCACACAGTATGTTAAGGGCAGCGTGCCAGCAGTAGGAGAAGGCTTGGATGTGCATAACTGGAGAGTTGTAGACATACACGCCATGTGAAATGTAATGATACACTGGTGTTGGCTGATGGTACAATTCCGTGAAAGGGTGCAGGTGAAGGCCACCACCAAATCCCCTGGAAACCCCCACACATGCAGCTCTGTTGGTCCCATCCCAGAGACAGTGTTGCTGTGGACCTACTGTACAGGAACACATGGGGATTTGTGTGCACACAGAACGATATGGGGTATGGAGGTGCAGGGAAAAGAGGTGAATTGCAAAAATAGGGTGATACGACAGATCACGGAGGACATGTGTACCCCCTGTCCGCTGACACAGACAGGGCAGCAGTAGATCCACCTACCCCGGACCACTGCATGTTGGCCGACGCACAGTCACCTGCCAATGCCCCACAGCACCCGGAGTTTCACAAACTATGTCCTGTGCATTGGGAAGCACAAGCCCAACATACATATGTTACGCCCTAGCTCTACAACACATACTACACCTTCCCATAACCAGCGTGCAGACCCACCAAACCCTAAACAGACTGACTGTTCACCATCACACTGCCCAGATCTCACCCATGTGACAGTCATCACTGATGTTTCCCTTGCAAACTACAGGGATCCGTACGCTGTCTGTCCCTTCCCTCACCTCCCTGCTGTTGTACACAGTGGTGGACAGAGTGTAAACGGGGGCGCTGGGTGGGAATGTCCACAGTCTTGGCTAAGGCAAATATTAATATGACTTGCAAAGGATTGTGGGAAATGTAGTCCATTCATACCAGACTCAGCCATTCACAATAAATTAGTTGTGCTTGCTCGAATGTAAAGCAAAGAAGATATTTTATTTATGGGGTTATTTCTCCCAACACAGATATACTTGGTAGCACATAAAAAGGAATACTTGCTTTCAGTATTATACTTAGAAAAACAAATAAGGAAAAACAACAGCTGAACTTGTTTTGCAATCAAATCAAAGCATAAAGACCTTGATGGGAACAGAAAGGTCTTTTCTGTAGGCTCCTGCTAATCCCTCCTTAGCAGTGCTTCAAAGAACAAACAAAAACCCACAAAGTAGGAAAAAAACTGTTCTTTTTTTTTTTTTTTTAAATTTTTTATTTATGCAATTTTCAATACATAACAAGAAAGGTACAACACCACTTCTTGAAGAAATAGAAAGGCAAACAGAAAATCATCCCATTTAACCGGGGTACAAGAAATCATCTTTAACAAAGAAAAAACAAAATTGCCTATTCTCTCTAGCCCTCAATGAGGGGGTTCCATTAATAAATTAACCTAATACAAGAGGAAATGACATACAATCTAAACAAGAAGCCCAAATCTATGAGCCTGAGGGCCTCTCCTGACTTTTAGCATTGATGAAAGCCAACAACTGGGAGGGCTCGAAAAACACATAAGAAACAGTTTGGAATTTCACCAAACACTTACATGGGTGTTTAAGAAAAAAGAGCCCCCCCCAGTTGCAATACCCCTGACCTGAGCAACAGAAACTCTCTACGTCGCTTCTGCGTTTCTCTTGATAAATCAAGATATATGCGAATTGAAAATCCCCGGAACAGAAGATTCCGTTTTTGAAAAAACAATTTAAGTAACCATTCCTTATCAGATAACAAGGCAAAAGTGATAAGCAGTGTAGATGAAACCTGTGACTCTAAACCAGAATTTTCTAAAATATCTGTAACATTTAAGACATCCCCCTGATTTTGGCTCTCCCCCAACACTCTCGGAGCCAAAGCCCGTTTAGCAATAGGCAAGTAATAAACTTTTACCAAGGGGGGAACTAACTCAGGGGAAACCCCCAAAGTCTCCACAAGATATTTCACAAACATGTCTCTAGGGGAAATAGAGGAAACTTTAGGAAAGTTAATAATTCTCAGGTAATTCGCCCGAGACAAATTATCCAAATGCTCAGTTTTTAACTGCAAAGACATAATACTTTTCCTGTGTCCATCTGAGAGTTCCTCCAACTTTTCAACCTTACTGGAGACAGCTGTAAGCTCCGTTTGGAGCGTAGAGACTTTCCCTTCAAGTTCAGTCAAACAAACTGCAGATGTAGCTACCTTATTAGCTAAAGAAGAAACTTGTGGAAGAAGTGCCTCACCGAGGGAAACTATCGCGTTCCAAATGGATTCCAATGTAAAATTTTGTGGCTTCTGCAACACAAAGACCTCCCCTGAGCCAGGAAGGGGTACTGACGGTTCCATCAGCGCCGCAGGACGATCACCCCTCAAGGAGAGAGACTGCTGCTCCAGCCGCGTCTCTCCAAGCGCTTCTGTAGATCTTCGTGAGCCCTGATCACCTGAGGGCTCCGTTTCAGACGCAGATACAGCCCAACCTGACCCTCGCGAGCACTTCCCCGACCCCCCCGCCGAGGGAGAAGAGGAGAGCTCCAGGAAGCCGGAAGGCAAGGGCTGAGTGCGATTTGACAGAGGCGGAGGGCTCAATACGGGGGAGACAGATGAAAGCGACGCAGACGCCGGGCACTCCGACTCCGATAAGCCTGCTAGCCGCGCAGCTCCTCCCGGTCGCTCCAAGTCCCGAGGGGTGCGAAGAAGAAAAGGATCCAAAGGACCCAAAACTGAAGGCAAATTCGGCATAGAGGTACCAACGGGCTGGGAGGGCAACGGCCCCGTTTTCCCCTTACGCTTTCTCCCCATTCAAAAAACACACCCAACGGCGCAGATTGCAGCCGCAGCCATTTTGGGAAAACCTCCCTGTTCTTTTTTTCAGGGATAACTTCTTGTATCTGCACACACACTCAGAAGTGTCCCTTCAGAGCTCACAGGCAATTAGACAAGGCTCAATTGCTAACAATTACCAGCTGAAACCCTCTTGGCTGGTTTACTTTCTATTACGTGGCTCAAATCCTACTCAGAAGCTTTTCTGAGTAGATTAAAGAACAAGTTTATATTTCTTTGTGATGGTTGTTGTATTTTGTGACAGCATATTACCACAGAAGTTTAGACAGAGAGCAATCCATGTATTCAAAATCCTCATTTACCACATCTTCCCCTTCTTCAATTATCATAGGTTCACTATCATGGATTGGCACAGAGGAATTTCTCAATGGAACACTCTCAGGACAATACTTGTTTCCCTGCTGTCTTCCCAGAGAAGAGCTAGGGCATAGATCAGTGTTCATACCTGAGCTTCCATTGCTGTTAGAGTTCCTCTCTAAATATCCTGGCCAGTATGTAGTCCAGTTCTTATGTCCAGCCTTCCAATCAAGATCCCTGGACACTGGATCTCTCTTCACATACCTTCTGGCATTGGTCTTAGGGTCCCCTCCCAGTGCAGCCGTCTCCCTCACAGGTGCCGTCCTGGGATTCCTGGCTCTGCAACTCCACTCCTCTGGCTTTCCCCAGTCCAATGGTGTATGCTTGCCTCTGGAATGCCTCCCAGTATACGTACTGCTATGGACTCCTTTAGACCTCCCAAATGCTTTTCTCTTCTTTCTTCCAAAATGTTTCTTGCTCTCTCTGTCCGTCAGCTCTGGCTTCTGCTGATGATGATGGTCAGGATGATCCAGGTGCTTCTGATGCTTCTGATGATCAAGATGCTTCTGATCCTTCTCTGTAGAATAAGCTTTTCTTTTATCCTGCTTAGATGAATGCTCCACCCTAGCACAGTGCAGCTGTGCTGAATCAAGCCCTGCCCTTGGAGATGAGTGCTTGGGGATTACCTCATAGCCCTCCTGATTGAACACACGTTTCCCCACTTCAGCTCTTCTAATGGCTGTTGGAAACCTGGTGCATTCTGGGACTGGTAGTCTTTTATGGAAACATTCTGTTTTATTATTTCTACCAGGACAGACAGGTTGCTTGTTCAGAGTCACTTCACCTCTACTATAGCTCCTTCCTGAACTATGATAAGCTTCCTTATCACATACCCCCTGCTTAAGTTATTACGGACTGGTGTAACTGGTGAAACGTTTTTCCTACAGTCCGTAATACCTACAAGAGTATTATCTTTGTGAAGCTCACCTACTTCCTGACTGGCTTCAGGGTCATTATTATTTACAGGCCTCTCCTTCCAAGACTTAAGTACATTAATATGGTAGGTCTGTCTACGCCCTCTTGTATTTTCTACCATATAAGATACTGGGCTCACTTGTCTAACAACCTTCCATGGCCCTTTCCACTGTACTTCAAATTTTGGGGCTGTACCTGCTACTTGAACCAAAACCTTTTCACCAATGCTTAATTGGCGGCTTTTGGCCTTCCTATCATACCACCCTTTCTGGCGCACTTGGCTGTCCTGCAGGTTCCTCTCAGCAACCTGCGAGGTCCTTTTCAAATGTGCTCTCAAGTCACGTAGAAACTGTGGCACCTCCTGACTTCCTGGTTCAGGATCAATCCATTGTTCCCTCAAAATATCTAACAAACCCCGTGGAGCCCTACCATACATCAATTCATATGGAGTTACACCTAGGGACACCTGAATTCTTTCCCTGCAGGCATATAAGGCAAAGGGCAATAACATATCCCATTCTTTTACCTCTCCTGCTAACCCCCTTCTCAACATTTGTTTGAGAGTTTGGTTGAATCTCTCCACCAAACCGTTTGATTGTGGATGGTAGGCTGAGGTTTTCACGTGATGAATGCCAAAGGCATCCCAGACCTGGGCCAAATATTTGGATACAAAATTGGACCCTCAGTCAGTCAACACCTCTCTTGGGAATCCCACTTCGCAAAACAATTTTACTAGCTCTAAAGCTATTGTTTTTGCAGAAACATTCCTCAATGGTATAGCCCAGGGAAACCTTGTTGCCTGATCTACCATAACTAGGATGTATTGGAAACCTCGGGCCGTTTTGACTAATGGGCCTACAATATCCATGGCAATGCGACCAATTGGGTCTGTGATAATTGGCATGGGAATCAAAGGCACCACCGGTGGGTGAACCGCTGTAACTCGCTGACACGCTGGACATGCAGCACAAAACTGGGCAGTTTCTTTGAAAATACCTGGCCAGTAAAAACGCATAAGTATTTGATCCAGCGTTCCTTGCATCCCTTTATGACCTCCAACTGGATGATCATGTGCTAATCTAAGTACTAGTCCTTTGAAAGTTGTGGGTACCACCAATTGTTTACGAATGGTCCCATTTCTGGGGTCCTGACTCTCTCTATATAATATTTCATTATCTAGTCTGAATCTGGGCAACTCCTCCCTGACCTCCTGAGCATACTTAAAAGCTCGGGTGAGAGCTTGATCAGCTCGCTGTTCTTGTGGAAAGTTTGGAAACTTTGCCACTAACTCAGCTGGCACCCAGGGTAAACTTTGACCTGCCAACATGTCAGCCCTACCCTGTGCTCTGCAAAGTCTCTCACGCCGCTTTTGTGCTTTCAACTTTCTTTCTTTCCCAGACGGTGGAGTTATTAAATCATCATGAGAGGGTAAGTCTCCTAATAACTCTGCCTGCTCCCCCTCCTCCTTTTGGCTCTCTACCTTAGCCTGCGAGCGGGTGGATACAAGGCCCCTCTTATTACCTATAGTTTGGCCTTCTGGAAGCTTAACCATCTTTTTAGCTAGGGTCTGAGGACTTCCAAACAAAGGCCCTGGAGCTATTACCATCATTCCTTCTCCCTCCTTCTTTCCTAGCCCTTTCACTAGTCCCTGCTTAAATCTTGGCCAGTCTCTTCCTAGAACCAAATCAAATGGTAGCCTAGGCACCACTGCTAACAGGACTTCCTCTTGTTCCCCCAGGCACTTAACCATTAGCCTATAGGTGGGATATGATGTTGCAGCACCATGAATGCATCTGATGTGAACTTGGCTTTCAGGGGTTCTAGGCACAAATCCTTCTTGGGCCTCTATCCTCTTCCAAAGCCTCTTTGACAGCATACTCTGGTCTGCCCCAGAGTCTAACAGAGCATTGGTGGTAATTCCCTGCACATCAACCATCAAAAGAAATCCTTCTTTGGGCTGTTTTAAATCAACACCCATTAAGCTAGTGTGTGTCTGGCATTCCCTTTCTAAATGTCCCCATTTTCCACATTTGAAACATTTCTTTTTACTCCACGGTGTCATCTGGGCTGGCACAGTACAATTATTTTCAGAAACAGTTTTAACCATTTTCTTTTCTGATACAGCACAGCTTGCCTCAGCACCAATCTTCAGAGGGCCACCCATTCTATGGCAAGCCTGCGTGGCTTCCAAGAATCTCTCTGCTAGCATGGTTGCCTCTCCAAGATTTTGGCAATTTTGCTGTATAAGGAAAGTGTGCAAATCTTTAGGCACAGCAGACATAAATTGTTCAAGCATAATAATGTCTAATAACATTTCTACATTCTTTCCCTCAGGCTCCAACCATTTTACAGCCAATCCTCTGATTCTCTGACTCAGAGCCCTGGGTGTTTCACCCACTCTTAATGCAGTAGCTCTAAACATTCGCCTATACTCTGAAATAGACAACCCTAGGCGATCTCTAATAGCAGCCTTTACATCCTTATAATTCAAAGCCTGAGCTGCTGGCATTGCTCTATAAGCTGCAAGTGCCTCTCCAGTTAATGAGGCTGCCAGCCTTACTGCCCACTGGGTCTCTGGCCATGCTAATGCTTGTGCCACTCTCTCAAAAGACTCTAGAAAATCATCAACATTATCATCTGGAGTTAGCTTCCCAAAACTAAATGCCCCAATTCCCTGATTGAGTCCCACACTGTCCACATGTGGTGTACCAGTATTTACTGCTGGTCTTGCATCCGGTCCACTTTGGTTCTGCAGATTAACTAGGGCTTTCACCAGATCAAGCACTGGCCTCTGCTGGTCCATTAAGGCTTTCATAGCAGTATCCTGAGCCTGCTGCGATAGCTCCTGTTGCCTGCTAAACTGGGCTGCCATCCAGCTAGCTATCTCCCTTGGATCCATCTTGATCCCTGCAAGAAAACAAAGAGAAAAAAAAACAACACAGTGCACCATCTTCCAAACAGGTGTTTTTCTCTAATTGTTTTTTCAATTACCCCTGTGCCTTACTCCCATCCACCACTAGACATGCCCAGGTACTTATTACCTTATGCCAGTGATGAATCCAGCTCTACACAGGGTCTTTTCCTCCTGGAACAGCTACCTGGATCAGCCACCTCTTCCTCCAAAGTGTAGTTAAGGGAAATCTTTTTTTTCCAGCTTTTAAACTTGAACTTTCTTTTTTTCTTCAGACTATAGTTGTAATCCTTAGCATGTAAATCCTTTGCGCAAAAGCAATCCGAAAAACTACGCCATCTGTAAACGGGGGCGCTGGGTGAGAATGTCCACAGTCCTGGCAAAGGCAAATATTAATATGACTTGCAAAGGATTGTGGGAAATGTAGTCCATTCATACCAGACTCAGCCGTTCACAATAAATTAGTTGTGCTTGCTCGAATGTAAAGCAAAGAAGATATTTTATTTATGGGGTTATTTCTCCCAACACAGATATACTTGGTAGCACATAAAAAGGAATACTTGCTTTCAGTATTATACTTAGAAAAACAAATAAGGAAAAACAACAGCTGAACTTGTTTTGCAATCAAATCAAAGCATAAAGACCTTGATGGGAACAGAAAGGTCTTTTCTGTAGGCTCCTGCTAATCCCTCCTTAGCAGTGCTTCAAAGAACAAACAAAAACCCACAAAGTAGGAAAAAAACTGTTCTTTTTTTCAGGGATAACTTCTTGTATCTGCACACACACTCAGAAGTGTCCCTTCAGAGCTCACAGGCAATTAGGCAAGGCTCAATTGCTAACAATTACCAGCTGAAACCCTCTTGGCTGGTTTACTTTCTATTACGTGGCTCAAATCCTACTCAGAAGCTTTTCTGAGTAGATTAAAGAACAAGTTTATATTTCTTTGTGATGGTTGTTGTATTTTGTGACAGCAAATTACCACAGAAGTTTAGACAGAGAGCAATCCATGTATTCAAAATCCTCATTTACCACATCTTCCCCTTCTTCAATTATCATAGGTTCACTATCATGGATTGGCACAGAGGAATTTCTCAATGGAACACTCTCAGGACAATACTTGTTTCCCTGCTGTCTTCCCAGTGAAGAGCTAGGGCATAGATCAGTGTTCATACCTGAGCTTCCATTGCTGTTAGAGTTCCTCTCTAAATATCCTGGCCAGTATGTAGTCCAGTTCTTATGTCCAGCCTTCCAATCAAGATCCCTGGACACTGGATCTCTCTTCACATACCTTCTGGCATTGGTCTTAGGGTCCCTTCCCAGTGCAGCCGTCTCCCTCACAGGTGCCGTCCTGGGATTCCTGGCTCTGCAACTCCACTCTTCTGGCTTTCCCCAGTCCAATGGTGTATGCTTGCCTCTGGAATGCCTCCCAGTATACGTACTGCTATGGACTCCTTTAGACCTCCCAAATGCTTTTCTCTTCTTTCTTCCAAAATGTTTCTTGCTCTCTTTGTCCGTCAGCTCTGGCTTCTGCTGATGATGATGGTCAGGATGATCCAGGTGCTTCTGATGCTTCTGATGATCAAGATGCTTCTGATCCTTCTCTGTAGAATAAGCTTTTCTTTTATCCTGCTTAGATGAATGCTCCACCCTAGCACAGTGCAGCTGTGCTGAATCAAGCCCTGCCCTTGGAGATGAGTGCTTGGGGATTACCTCATAGCCCTCCTGATTGAACACACGTTTCCCCACTTCAGCTCTTCTAATGGCTGTTGGAAACCTGGTGCATTCTGGGACTGGTAGTCTTTTATGGAAACATTCTGTTTTATTATTTCTACCAGGACAGACAGGTTGCTTGTTCAGAGTCACTTCACCTCTACTATAGCTCCTTCCTGAACTATGATAAGCTTCCTTATCACAAGAGGTGTCTGCTCCCTACTGTGTTGCTGTGTCACTCCAGGGTTGTCGTAATATCCTGGCTCTCCCAAATTGCTCCCAATGCCCCATCACTGTGTGTATTGGTGTCTCAATGTTGTTGCCTACCCTGCTGTCATGTCCTGCAGCACAAGGAAATATGTAGGGCCAACGCCCGTATCCCCTGTGCATACCCATTTTCATGGTGTGGATACCCCACACCTTAGCTAACATTAACACCTGTGTGCTGATGCTATGCAACCATATATCGCTATGTCTGCGTTATGCCTGCTAAACCACACCCTGATTAGTGTTTCTCACCTGACCATGATGGCTGCATGTCAACACACTGTGTGACAGTGAGAATGCCAAAGCAGGGACAGCCTACATGTGCACCTAACACCTCCCCCCCCAACAGAGTCTCTCTGTGTATGTGGACATAATCTCCCTTCTCGAGGGTCCACAATGTAGTTGATGTCGTGGAGTGCACCACCCTCCCTTGCACACCCACACAGCCTGTACATTAGTTATGTGCTGTATGTCTTGATGTCTGCAGCTGGATGTGTTCTTTCCCCCCTGCAAAACACCAGTGGAACCCAATTGCATCCCCACATGCAGCTCTTGGCTTTCATACCTCAACCTACACCTTGTTGATCTTGCTTGGTTTGCCTCCGTATGTGTGTAACTAGGCAACACTGCAAGTCCCGGCTATTCAACACCCCATAAATAGGGCAACAATACCCCCCCTGGCTGGACAATGCACAGGGCCCCTATCCGCCACAGCATCCAAGTCACGGCTATGTGATAGCCTACACAGTCAGGCACACTGTAGTGTCTCAGTAATCTCCTTTACGGACCTCACAGAACAGTAATCCACATACCACAGATCACGTAGATATCACTACGTAGCAAATGGAGTGCCATACAAACACAGCACACACATGGACCCTGCAACTCTGAGCATACCAACCTCACAAACAGCTTAGAGGACCTACTGATAAACACACACATCTAGACAACTGGCCCCATCCATGGTCTGCTCCCCCACTGTGAAAGTCATACCATATACCTGTCACCCCGCTGCAAACAAAGTATCAAAACCAACAACGTGTGTCTGCACAGCAGCCCCTATCACATGCACCCACAAACCAGGTATGTCAGGCCGACACCTCCCACAAGCCTAAAGCAACACACACACACATACCACCTCCACCTGCTGCTTTACCCCGCCCACAGTCACTGTGTATCAGGCATGAGTAGATATGAGGCTGGTATGGCTAGACACCGTAAGTTACATGTCCATGCATTGCTGCATATCACTGATACTGTGATAGAAATGGTCACTAGTAGTAGCTGTACACACATAGTCAAACAAATGTAGGTGGTAACAAATGCAGTACGTACATGAGAAGAGCTCCGTAATCAGCTGCCGCCTGACTGCTGTCCCCTCGCGTGTGTCACCACAGGCACATGCTGGGGGGCACACAGGGTCCTCCTCTAGATCCTCATTAATGTCGACAGGGATACGGTGCCTGAGAGCAATGTTGTGCAGGATGCAACAGGCTAAGATGATCTCTGCCACGGTCTGTGGACGGTATTGTAAGGCACCACCTGTCCTATCCAGACACCTGAAGCGACTCTTTAATACGCCAAAGGTGCGCTCTATGATGGAGCGGCTGGTGGCATGGGCCTCATTGTACCTCCACTCTGCATGTGTCCGTGGATGACGCACAGGGGTCAGCAACCAGGGGTGACACCTATATCCTGCATCACCTGCAAAAAGAGGAATGTGTGATATTAAAGCAGGAGCCCATGTCCACCCAAATGGACACAGGTACATATGTGCTAAACAAACGCATAACACAATTTGACATACACATATGACAGCACATGATGGAGCAGCACAGCTATGCATCAGGGTGCGAAGAGCAGACACACACGGCAAGGGCTAGGTGCACGGATTGGAATCAGTAACCATGGCTCATATGCTAGCAGCCATTCAACTATTACGACAAAGCTCCATAGCAAGGTGGATTGTGAGGCCACCCCTATTAAGTTACATACAGTTGACATACCCACACACCGAGTCAGACATCTGCACATACAGTTAGTAAGATGAACAACATGTGCATGTAAGAAATGAGAAATACACACCCAGCAATACACAGTCCCCATACTGTCCAGCCTCAAATTGAGTGAAAAGTGCTGAGTTCTGCAGGATATAGGAGTCATGGGTGGACCCTGCAAACCTGGGAACCACATTCAGAATATGCTGATGTGCATCACAGATAACCTGAACATTCAGGGAATGATAGTGTTTGCGGTTGCGGAACACTACCTCCCTGTCTCTAGGCGGGACCAGGGCAACATGTGTGCAATCAATAGCTCCCATCACGTGTGGTATCCCGGCTAACGCCTCAAAGGCTTGGTTCAGGATCCCCCACTGTTGCCTAGTGTGGGGAAGGGCTATGTAATCCCCCACCCAGCTGACCATGGCACGCAGTACCTGGTGGAGACAGCGTGAGAAGGTGGGGTGGCTCATGCCACCCACTGCAGCCACTGATGACTGGAAACAGCCAGAGGCAAAGAAATATAGGGCACCAAGGAGCTTGACCAAACCCGGTATGGCATGTGACCGACCAGTCAGGGGCTTGAGGTCAGGTCTGAGATCCTCGTACAGCTCCAGAATAGCTCCCATGCTCAGGCAGTAGAGGGAGATGACCTGGTCCTCACGCATGCTCTGGAGCTGGGCCCTGGGCCTGTAGAGGCGAGGCCGGCAAGCCTGTACCCCTGCATGTCTCCTGCCCTGTGCGGGTTGTCAGACGGCTGCCTAGGGTGAGAACTTACACAATCTTGACGATGCATATATTCATATGATTCTTGCAAGGTATTGTGGGTATTGTAGTTCATTCACTCCCAAACACAGCTGATGACAATAATTTGAGTTGTGAAACCAAGTGGTAAGATCAATAAAATACTTCTTTTATTGAAGGGGTTTAATTCACCCAGCACATGTATGCTTGATAGCACTATAAATGAGGTTACTTGCTTGCAGTGTTTAAAATGGATAACAAAAAAGTCACAAAGTAAACCAGAAACAACCTTCAGCTTGTCAGGCAATTAGCTAATGTTTTCTTAGCAAGTAATTACCAAATACAAAGGCACAAAGTAAAGAATAAACTTTGCTGGTTAGGTTAACTTCTGCTTATTTTCCACGCTGATCTCAGCAGTGATTCTCCCTTGCTCACACACACAATCAGGTGCAGCCCTAATTACTATCCATGGACCAGCTGAAAGCCTTTAGCTGGCTGGCTGCTACTGTGTGAGCCCAAATCCTGCTTTAAGAGCTGTTTGCAGTGGAAATAAAGAACAAAGTTAGGTTTCTTTGTGATGGCTGATGTGTTTGCTCATAGAAAACTAGCAATAGCATTTAGATAAAGAACAGTCCATGTAAATAGTTTCATCTGCTGTATTTCCCCCTGCATCAACAATCATAGGGTCAATATCATACATTGGCACAGATGAGTCTTTCATTAAGGCACTATCATGAGAATGCTTATTCCCTTGCTGCCATTCTCTATTATAGATAGGGTCTGGATCAGTGTTCATACCTGAGCCTCTCCTGCTATCATTATTCCTCTCTGTATAGCCTGGCCAATATGTAATCCAATTCTGATGTCCAGCCTTCCAATCTTGATCCCTGGACACTGGATCTTCTCTCACATACCTTCTGGCCTTGGTCTGAAAGTCCCTTCCACATGCAGTCTTCTCTCTTCCAGGTAGCCACTGGTGATTCCTATCTCTGCCACTCCATTCCTCTGGCTGAATCCAGTCCAATGGACTCTGCTGGCCTTTGGAATACCTCCCAGTATGAGTACTGCCTTGGAATCTCCCAGACCTTCCAATGGCCTTTCTTCTCTTCCTTCCAGAGAGTTTCCTTCTCTCTCTATCTGCTTGGCTTGGCTTCTGTTTCTCCAGGTGATACTGGTGCTTGTAGCCGTTGCTGAAGCTCTCCCCTCTGTATCTCTTCCTGAAGCTGTTCTTGAAACTGTTGCTGAAACTGTTATCTGAAGAATAAGCTCTATTCTTATTCTGTCCTAATGTGTGCTGCTCCCTAACACAGCGCAGCTGTGTTGAATCAGGCCCTGCCCTTTGAGATGAGTGCTTAGGGATTACCTCATAGCTCTCTTGATTGCACACACATTCTCTCACTTCAGCCCCTCTCATGGCTGCTGGAAACCTGGTGCATTCTGGGACTGGTAGTCTTTTATGTGAAAACTCTGTTTTCTTGCTTCTACCAGAACTGACAGGTTGCTTGTTCAGAGTCACATCATCTTTTCTATAGCTCCTACCTGAGCTATGATAAGCTTCCTTATCACAGGGTACAGCCCCTGCATGGCCTGCCCCCACAGCTGCAGGTCTGAGTTGCAGCGGGTCCACACCCATGCCCTGTGCCGCAGCCCCATTGACACCATCTTCCCCATCAGGCAACCACAGCCCCTCCTCAACAGCAACCGCAACCGCAGCAAACACAAAGGATGCCATACACACAACCTGTCCAAACGCACAATGACATACAGACACTGACACCCACCTCACTGACCAGGACACACAGACACACACACAGGCCAAACAGCACTCACAAACACAACCACTACACACAAAGAACCGTCCTCAGACTTGCGTCAGCCTCCACAAACACGTCACCAACTCTGTCTCTCTCCAACACAATCCCATCAATGTGTCCCAGATGTGCAGCTGAATTTAAAGGGTAGAGGAATGTTGCGCGCGTTGCGCATGCACGGATGCATGGGCACGGCCGTTACATGCGTTGCGCATGCGCTGAGACATGGGCGCGGCCACTATGCGTGCACGCAACGTGCGTTACCTGATGTCACCCTATAAATACCTCTGCATACCTAGGCCACTTTGAGGGTTTTGTGTAGGAGAGAGAGAGAGACAGAGAGAGAGAGAGAGACAGAGAGAGAGAGGGCGTGTGGTATTGGTTAGTGTTTTGTGAAGTAGTGTTGGTGGAGAGAGTCAGCGGCAGTTGGAGAGGTGTTGCAGGGGGCAGAGGCAGGTGGAAATGGTAGTGAGACAGCAGAGGAGAGAGAGAGGAGGGGCGGTGAGCAGCAGGTGCGAGAGACAGCAGAGGTGAGAGGGGGCCATCAGAGGGGGGAAGCCCTGTGGGTGGGGGCAGGGATGTCTGATGGGGAGGGGGAGGGGAGGGGGCAGCGTAGGGTGCTGGAGCACCAGCACATGGCGGGGCTGGAGATGGGGCAGCCACCTGCTCAGGCGGGAGGGAGTGGTGGGCAGGGAGGGGGGGAGGCGGGGAGGCAGGCACATCAGGTGGGTCACAGCCCACACAGGGGCCCCCCACTGCAAAGAGAAGGAGGATCCCTGTGCCTGTTGCTTCGCAGAGGAGGGCCTTGCGTTTCAGCCCCCAAGAGAACCACATTCTGCTGGCCTGTGTCCTCGAGCATTATGATGTTCTGTATGGGCGGCTCAGCAGCAGCACCACAGTCGCCACACGGACAGAGGTGTGGGAGGAGGTACGGGTGGCCGTGGCTGAGGCAGGGGGGCCACCTAGTGACCTGGACAGCCTCCGTAAGAGATTTAATGACATCAAGCGTGGGGTGCGAGCGCACATGACAGCAGAGAGGCAACATGCCATGGGTACTGGTGAGGTAGCCCCTTCACCCCAACCCTCACCCCCCTGGAGCAGGAGCTGGCAGACAGACTTGGGCCAATATACCTGCATGGCCTTCCAGAGGCCCTGGACAACGCCCATCCCCGGGCAGGTACGTATGTCAGTCTGTGCTCCCTCTCTCTCTCCCCCCACGCATCTGCTGCTGCTGCTCCCCCCCCCCCCACCCCTCACTCCTCTGGTATGTCCCTGCCCCGACCTATCACATGGTGAGGCCACAGTGTCATGTGGCTAACATGTTCTACGTCATCCTCATCTCTGGCCCCCAAACCCAACCTCTCACTCTGTAAGGGCAACCACCCACCCCAAACAGACCTCTCATGTTGGAACTGGGCCACCACAATCCCTCCAACCTTATCCACATACCCCTCCCCTCCCCACCTGCTCTCCCCCCCCTGGCCCCTGGAATGTGCACAAAAGTACAGATGAAGTCACCTTTGTACATGACCGTTTGTATCCCGCTCCCCTCACCTCTTAGCCTCAGCTGCGACCTGGCCCATGCCTGTGGGAAATGCCTCCATTGCCGCACCGTTTCATGGGGGCCTCCAGGTCTCACGCACTCCCCGGTCCTCTGGCCTTGGCAGGGGTAGTGGGCCCCCTCTGTCTCCCACATGTCACATACAGTCTCCCCTCCTACCCCAAACCCTCTCCTCTCTCTCCGTCGGATTCCATCTGAGCCGCTCTCCACTCTAACCCCACCCCGAGTAGCTGGTGTCCACCGTCCCACCGACACCTCCAGTCCCACCATCCTCTCTGATTGTGAGTCATGGCTGTCAACCCTCCACACCCATCCCCCCCCCTCAGTCATGGCGACATGAACAGTCATGTCGCGGACACCTCCACCCCCCATGTACGAAACCCCTCCCTGCTACCCCCCCCCCCCCGTATAGCCCCCTGCTCCCACCCATTGCACCAACACACCAGCAGGGTCATTGCCCTGTGCTACCTGTCACCTCTAACTGTTCACCCTCCAACTGCCCTGACTCTGTGCCCCCTTTACCTGACCACCACCTGTTAGGCCTTATTATGCCTCATTCCCAAATTCAGCCTCGCCCTGGATCCACTACTCTAATGAGTAACCCCCCTGCCACTGAGCCTCAAGCTCTCTTCCCCACTATGTCCACACCCCCTCATCCACTATGTACACCAATTCCACTGCTGAGTCTGTGGCCCCCTTAACTGCTTTACCCACCGCTGCTGTGGCGCCTCCCGCTCCCCACATCCTGTGCCCTGTTAGGCATTCCCCCCACAGCCATGGTTCTCTCATGTTATCCGCTATTTGTGGTCATGTGCCCGCTCTGCTGAGCAGGCCTGGCATACAACCTGCTCCAATGCTGACCATCCCCACAGTACATACATGCCCCTGTCCTGACCACCAGCCATTGCCGCCTCCAAACCAATGGCCCTGATCAGCTGGTGACCTCTCCTGTCTCTCATCCCCGTCGTCTGTTCTGTACACCCAACCCTCCCCTATGTGTTCCCGCATCTCTGGCACCTACCTCCTGTCGTGCGCAAACCGTGGCATGGCGCCCCATGACCAAATCCATGACAGCACCCTCCATGTTCCCACCCCTCCCCCCTCCCCCACCCCCCTGTTCCCCCAGCCCCATCCTACCCCCTGCATCCCCCCCCCCCTGCCCTCTTGTCACAGATGAGGACACAACACCCCTCCAATGTACACTGGGCTGCCCACCTGCCACTCTGATCCCAGGGCCACCCACCTCCCCAGCCCCATGTGTAACACAATCGTCACCTCCCCATTACTCAGAGTCACATCCCGTCGCTCACCACTGCTACCATACCATCTGACTGTCAGCATGCTATGGTCACGGCCCTGCCCATGAAACCCTCACACAATCCCTCCCATCCCCTGACACCCATACTGAAAGAACTGCACTGGCTCCCAATCATCTCACGCATCAAATACAAGAATATCTTAAACATAGTCGGATCACACAACACTCCTCCGCCATAAGCCTACAAACACTCATAAAACCCGACTCAAGCACACGGCCAAGAAGAAGAGGCACCTCAAATCAGGTGAACACCCCAAAAGACGTCACCAAGACCCGCAAAGACACCGCACAACGAGCAATCTCCCTCGCTGCTCCATCCATATGGAACGCCCTTCCAGATGATCTGAGAATAACCACAGAAATCAAGGACCTCCGAAAACAGCTGCAGACAACCCTGTTCCTTGATTACTATGGACATACCCCCTGAACCAGCATACAAATCAGTTCATCCACCCACCCCCCCACCACCTCACGACTGTGTACAAGACTGTATAATAGCTCATGATGTATTATAGCACACTATGTAGATAAACCACATCTAATCACATCCCCGCCAACAAATACACACCACTCTGTACACTGCATGAAAGCATTTGCCCCCTAGATTGTTTGCCGTGGAAACCGCTTTGATTGAATGATAAGGCGGTATATAAATACCATTAAGTAAATAAATAAAGAAATCGTGTCATCTCACCCCTGCCCATCATGTGCACATTATGTGAGCGCGCTGCCCACCACAGCTGCCTTGGCGCCCTCTCCCCACATGCCCTCCTTGATCACACACAAGCCAGTATCCGTCCCCTATATTCAAACGCAACTGGCCATAGCTGAGTCATCTGTGATCAGCCTCTGGTGGTGTCTAAAGGCCTTTGACCTGTTGTCACCCCTCTTGCTCTCTGCTGCCATCGTCACCGTTGTCCACCGCCGTACACCTATAACCCTGTCACCAGTCGGATCACAAGGGATCTGTACCTTCCTGGTCCCCCCCCCATCTCCCCCGCTGCCCTCACAGCATGCACATCGGTGGCCCCTCCACCTCCCCAATCCCTATACCTGTGGGTGTACCTCATGGTTCTGCCCAAGGTCCAACCCCTTCTACCCCCATGCCCAATCCTGTGGTGCCCATATCTCCTCCCATGCCTTCCGCTGTCACCTCTATGCTGACCACCCTCCATTCGACCACTCCGTGCCTGTGATGACCCACGCACATCAGGCCGTGATCTCTGCCTGTCCCTCTGACACTGCTACCTGGAGGTCCCACCGCTGCTTGCAGCTGCCCATGCCCATAACCTAACCCCTTGCCCCTCCCCCTGATGCTTCCCCACCTCCATCCCCATTCACAAACTCTGTGAAGAGCTGTGTCAGCCCCCATGGCTCCCTAGCACAGACCCTCGGGGTCGACGCAAGTCATCTCTCCCCTCCGCAGCACATACCCACAACATTGCTGACACATTCCGTTTCAATCACTGCAACATCCCCTGGAACCGCCCTGTCTTCCCTGATGACACTCCTACACTGAATGTCTACTCTGTCGGACCATCACACCATGATTACTGTAACCTCCCCCTTACTGGCCACCCTGCTGAACACACCCCAGTCCTCTACGGTCAATTCAATGGTCTACTGCCTGTCTGACGTCCCATCAGTCACGTATCGCACACATCGCTCCACTTTACCTTTAGAGATCCTCTGTGTTGGTCCCATGCTTTTTTGAATTCAGTTACTGTCCTCATCTCTACCACCTCCACTGGGAGACTATTCCATGGATCCACTACTCTTTCTGTAAAGAAATATTTCCGCATATCACTCCTGAATCTATCTCCCTTCACCCTTATCCCATGTCCCCTCGTAGCAGAACTTGCTTTCAATTGAAAGAGGCTCTCTCCCTGAACATTTATGCCACGGAGGTATTTAAACATCTCAATCATATCACCTCTATCCCGCCTTTCCTCTAAGGTGTACATATTAAGATCCTTAAGTCTGTCCTCATATGCTTTATAATGAAGCCCATTAATCATTTTAGTAGCAACCCTCTGCACCGACTCCATCCTGTTCACATCCTTTTGAAGGTGCGGTCTCCAGAATTGCACACCATACTCCAAATGAGGTCGCACCAAAGACTTATAGAGGCATTATCACCTCCTTTTTTCTGCTAGCCATTCCTCTCCGTATGCACCCAAGCATCCTTCTAGCTTTTGCCGTCGCCTTTTCTACCTGTTTAGCTACTTTAAGATCATCAGACACAACCACGCCTAGGTCCCGCTCTTCTTTAGTGGACAAAAGTACTTCACCTCCTATACTGTATTGCTCCCTTGGATTGTTGCAGCCCAAATGCATGACCTTACATTTTTTAACATTAAATCCCAGCTGCCAAATTCTAGACCATTCTTCAAGCTTAGCTAGATCCCTCCTCATGTAATATACACCTTCCTGGGTGTCTACTCTATTGCAGATTTTGGTATCATCTGCAAAGAGGCAAACCTTACCCGACAGCCCTTCCGCTATATCACTAACAAAGATGTTAAAAAGAATCGGAGCAAGGACAGATCCCTGGGGCACACCACTGGTAACATCCTTCTCCTCAGAGTGAGCTCCATTTACTTGTACTCTTTGTCGCCTCCCACCCAACCAATTTCTAACCCAAGCAGTAACTTTAGGGTCCATCCCTAGGGTGCTCAGTTTGTTTATAAGTCGCCTGTGAGGAACAGTGTCAAAGGCTTTACTGAAATCTAAATACACCACATCTAGAGCTCTCCCTCGGTCCAACTCCCTGGTCACCCAGTCAAAGAAATCAATCAGATTTGTCTGACAAGACTTGCCTCTGGTGAATCCATGCTGCCTCGGATCCTGTAATCCGCTGGACTCCAGAAACCTCACTATTTTCTCTTTCAGCAGCGTTTCCAATAATTTACTCACCACCGAAGTTAAACTAACCGGCCTGTAGTTTTCAACCACATCCTTACTTCCGCTTTTGTGTAAAGGCACGACATGAGCCTCTCTCCAGTCCTTTGGCACCACTCCCAACTCCAACGAGGCATTGAAAAGGTCAGTCAGTGGAGTTGCTAGAACGTCCCCAAGTTCCCTCAGTATTCTAGGGTGTATCCCATCCGGTCCCATCGCTTTGTCTACTTTAAGTTAAGCTAGTTTCTCACGAACACAGTCTTCTGAAAATTGTTCAAGATGTCCCTCGCTTCTGTTCTTATTTGTGGGTGTTTTCTGAGGTCCTGCTCCTGGTTCTTCATCTGTGAACACAGAACAAAATATTTGTTAAGCAATTCCGCTTTATCCTTATCAGCTTCTACATATTCCCCCCTTGCACCCTTGAGTCTGACAATACCACTTTTGCCCTTCCTCTTCTCACTAATATATCTGAAAAATGTCTTATCCCCCCATTTTATTGCATTGGCTATTTCCTCCTCCTTTTGAATCTTTGCCTTCTTGACTACTTTGCAAGCTTATCTAAGTTATTCCAAATACAGATGCTTGTCTTCCTCTCTCTGTGATCTCTTGTATTTCATGAAGGCCTCCCTCTTTTTCTTCACTTTTTCAGCTACTTCCTTCGAAAACCATAGCGGTCTCCTGTTCCTTTTGCCTTTATTTACAATTTTAACAAAAAGGTTGGTTGCCTTTAAAATACCCCCTTTATGTTTTGCCCACTGTTTTTCTACATCCCCCAGCTGTTCCCATCCCACTAACGACTCCCTGAGGTATTGGCCCATCTTCGTAAAATTAGTCTTCCTAAAGTCTAAGATCCTCACCTTGGAATGGATTCTAACAGCCCTAGTCCTAATACTGAACCACACCATCTGGTGATCATATCATTTCCCATGTCTCCTCAGTTGCCCCCCTATCATCCCTCGTATTGCGTTCCTACCCCTCTGTCCAACCTATACATGTGTTCAGTCGTCTGCCCATCGTAACCTTACATACCCGCTCTCCACCTAGACACCCTCTTGCCTACTCTGCACCTCAAAATGTCATAGGATAGCTATGCCTATTGCATGTCCTGCCAATGCTGGATTATGGGCCTTTCCAGTGACTGCACCCATCTCCTGGGATCCTCTACCTGTCACTGTCCACCACGCCTCTCCCCTGGGCATATGAGACCCCAATCTGAAACCCAAGCCCTCTCTAATGCCCCCTGTCCCTGATGCGTTCCTTCCCACCGTCTCCATAGACATGTCGCTGATCGTGGTGCATGTCAAATGCTCCTGCTAGCCTACATCGTATTGTGTCCTGTCACGATTGCGGGCTTTAATGGGCAGGAACAGTCTCCTATTATGTCTGTACAGCGCTTCCCATGTTGCAGCGCTCCGTATATATGGCTAGTGATACCAACTATTAGTACATTCTATGTTGGCCTTACTGCTCTCGATCCATGTCTGCAACACCCTTTGTCTATGCAGCTGCCATCTGCCTGCACCTCCCCCACCTTGTTCGGCACCCAAACCATGTGCCTCTGCTAGGGGCACATGGGTGAGCCGTACTGCATCACACCCCTTCGCCTGTGATCTCCCTGCCCGAAGCTTACATGTATTTCAGATGGTATCCCTGTTCCCATCTGCTACGGACATGTCTCTGCAAGCATGCCATGACACGCACCCCACCCCATGTTACTGCAACCAGGTTGAGGGATAGGGGGATGCCCCTCCTGCCCGCTGCCTCCCTGCTGGATCCGCTGGAGTCTCTGTCCCTGGCCCTGGCCACTCAGGTAGTGGGGTGACAGCTATTCTGCACCCCTCTCTCGTATTCACTCATATTTCCTCCCCCCACCTCGCTACACAGCAGCCCTCTCATCCCAGCTCCATACCTCTCCACCAACGCATATTAGTCATATCTATTCCCCCCCAGCCCCTCGCACTGGCCTATGGGGCTCTCATCCTCTAACCATCATGGAGCTCTCCGTTGCAATCCCTCACCTACCCATCGCATGCGACTGTAACCGTCACCTCAATCCCCCATCCTCTACAAGGGAGCACGTGTTTGCCTCTGTCATTCCTGACCTATCCTTATCACAAAACATTCCTGTCCCTACTCATTCCGCCAGCTGCACACCTGATCTCCTTTGGACCTCATCCCCCCTACCCTGCAGCTGCACAACCTCTCCTGCCTTCCCTTTCCGTGGACTGACCACACCTGCCTCTCCATTTCCTGCCCTCACTTTAGGATGCACCCTTGCCTTCCTCCCCTTAAGCGTCTCCACATTTATGATACCCCCACCGTATTACTCCGCTCACCGTCCAGCTCCTTCCCCATGCAACTGAACGTTTTCCCACTGACATCCCCACCCTCCCCTAACTCCCAGGTCTCCTCTTGGTCCTCCACCCCTTCTGCGGCTCCTGACCACTTTGCGCCCCTGCAAACCTGTACGCCCAGGCGCTGCCCACCAAACCCTTGTTTTATAGTGTTCATTGTTTGCTCCGTAACCATCTGCACAGAGTCGAGCAACTGTGGCGAATGGCCCCCTTCCCAGATACATTGCCATCTTTCAGAGCACACCATTCCTACTACCATTGCAAAGTTCATCTTGCAAAGCAAACATATGGCCCCACCGCCATTACTAATGCCCCAACCATACCCATCATTTGTGTAGCACAATCAAATTCCTCACCTCCCTCCACCCTGCTACCTCAGCCACACCCATTCAGCCCACTCCACCTCTGCCACGTCTAGCGTCATTCCTCCGTGATAAGGTCTCTCCCCTGAGAACAACCCTTCCCTCTTGTCCTGCTCCTATTCACGCACCCCCCTCTGCTGCCCCACCCACACCCCCTTCGCCCACCTCTCCCACACATGGGCCTCCTCCCCTTAACCACCTCAGCCGAGCTCCACCAGCCATCTCCTCCTCCAATAGGACAGGCTGCCCTCTCACCCCATCCACCCCACTTGGTAACTTACCCCATCCTTGGCACTCTGTCCCCCTATTCGCCCAATGCGCAACTCACGTCGTTCCACATGGCCCTTCCCTAATCCTTGATGCATGCCCTAGCCCGCCCTAGTCACACATTACCCACATTTGACCGTTTGGTCCTAGTCCATTTCCGCACAGTTCCCAGCCTCCCCTTTCTATCATGATCACATGAGGGATTGTTTGTGCGCTGCTCCCCCACCATTTGGACTCTACCAGGTTCCCTAGCCCCCGTCAATCACAGATCTGTCCAGGCCACAGCGTCTGTTCTACTTGCCTTCACAAACACATTACATGTAGCTCACGACCACGGGGATATCTCAGGGGCGGTGGCTGTGGATGTACCTGCCGCCTTTGATCAGGTTGACCACCCCCATCTTCCTCCCCCTCTCCATGAAGCAGGTCTCTGTGGCACCATCCACCACTGCTGTACTCTTTCCTCTCCTCCTCTCCATCCTCCCCTTATCCAACCCCTTTCCTCCACCCTGTGGGGTCCCCTAGGGCTCTGTGCTTGCTCCTCTCCTCCTCAACCTCTTCCTTGCCCCTCCTGCCCTTCTCATACAACAGTCTGGGATCTCAGCCCTCTACCACGCAGATGATATTGACCTCCCTCATCACACCTCCCCCTCTCACCCTGACCTCTCTGCACATATATCTTGTCTTCCCACCGTCGCTACTCGGCTAACCTACAGCTGCCTCCATTCCAGCTTATCAAACACTGTCGCAATCTGGTTCTCCCATGGCAGCCCGCCCCCCACCACAGCCCCCTACTTCTCTGACACTCCCATCCCCCTAGGTCTCACGTTCCGCTAGCTAGGCGTGCTCTGCGACTCTGGTCTGTCCTTTCAGGCGCACGTCTCTCAGGTCATCCAGACCCCCTTCCCCTGTCTGCATCCCAGTCTCGCCATGCGCCCTTTTCTCATTCCAACCGCCCTCACCACACTGCTCTTATCACAGATCATGCCCCGCCTATAACTCTCTAACTCCATCCTCACCGGTGCTCCAAGGAAGCAATCCGACAGGCTACAAAGGATGCAGATTACAGCTGCCCATCTCATCACCCACTCCTCCCCATGGGATAATATATCACCCTTACTGCCTCATCTTTAATTGTTACTTGTCCCCTTCCGGTTGCAGTGTCAACCGCTCAACCTCAACCACAAGGCGCTCCACACCAACACCCTGCAAACATTGGCAAACCTCAGCACCATACTCACCCCCATGCACACCCTCCGGTCATCTCATCGCAGTCGCCACCATCTTCTCCCCCCTCCCTTGCACACCTTCCGTCCACTTGTTCCTCAGCCTTCCTCTTCACAGGCCCCACCCTCTGTGACTTGCTCACTACCTCCCTCCGTCTAGGTCCCCATCACCACACCCTCATGTGTAATCTACGGACCCATCTCTTCTCCCTTGCTGTTGAGCTGTCCTCCCCCTGTGTGTGACCCAATCCCTGCATCTCGTGCTGTCCTCCTTCCCTTCTTGTATACCTCTCAACATTTGTGACCTCCTTTCCTCCTCCTGGCCTTGCACCCCCTTGTGTGATGCTTTGCATACTGTATACCGCTCCTCCCCTTGTAAGAGTGGTATATCACATAGACCAAACAGACACATGAACATTCAACCATCATCGGGACTCTAACGCACACAGATCAGAGTTTGTCTGTTTGTCATACCATATTAACAGCGATGCGTGTGCTTGACAGTGCCCATAGTTGCATAATCGTATTGGGCTGCCGTGTGGTCGTGCTGGGGCGGGACACGGTCAGGGCACCCCCAGGTGTACATTGACTGTGGGGGGGGGGGATGTTGTGCACACGTGTACATATATTGTAACCCACGGTTGACCTGTCATGTGTATGCTCTCACCCAACCCAGGTGACTACAGTATCATGGGGGCACCTGCTGAGGAGGATGGGGACGGGTTTCTGGATGTGGGCAGACCTGAGGACGATGTGTCTCGTGACATGGCTGCTGGGGAACAGACACCAGCCAGCCAAGAGGTGCCGGAGGCACAGGGCGGGGCCACCCTTGCCGGTTCTACGATGGGGGGCGATGCAAGCCCCGAACAGGCTGGGCTGGCCAGTGACCACGGGAACAGCCCCCACTCCATGCAGGACCACAGTGCAGCAGGCGCAGCTCCTACGACATTGGCCACCATCCTTGAGGAGCTTAGGGCCTACGGTGCAGGTGGGTATCCCCAGACACACTGATCCCCATGGTTGTGGAGCCAACATGCACAGGGGGTATGGCTTCTGTTGACACTGCTGATGCTGACTGGGGTTGGGGGAGGGGTGTCATGTGCCAGGTGTGTCCCACCCTCCTGCCAGATGGTCTGTCCAGTGGCAGCACGTTCTGGGGTCTCAGACCCACACCTACTGCGATTGGCCATATACCCCAGGTGTTCAGACAGCGGTAACCACTATTGACGGGCCGCCCAGACACACTGGCCAGCAGACTCCCCTCCATGGGTACCGGATTGGAGCATGTTGTGTCCACATGAAGTGCCCTATGCACACGCATTTCTGGGGGCAGTGTACCCCTGATGTAGATATGTATGTGTGTGCACTGAGCCCTCACATCACACGCCTTACCTCTGACAAACTGTATGCACATGTGGCCTCAATAGCTCGAACTGCCACACTGCCATGTGTGAGCCCTGTGATTCCCATGACCACCCATCATGACCACTGTCTGGCATGCGGATGGCCCATGGGACACACATGTCTACACCTGGACATGCACTGTTGGCTGAGCCATGCATGGCTTTTCCAAGACCTAGGATCAATTGGTCGCCTCTAGGAGCAAACTCTATTGCTACGGGAATGATGGTAGACTGTGCTCACCTTTCTACCACTTGTACGTATGACGTGTTTAGATGTATACCGAATCCACGAAGGTCTCAGTCTACGACGCACAGCGTCATCTCTGGGCTCTGTATCCTGCCCATACACTACACAGCTTTTTACATCACTATCCTTCCTTTAATAGTTACACAATAGTCAGTCACGTTTTGTGCACTTTGTGTATACATTCTCGAGATATGCCATCATCAGGGTCTGGTCTAGACTGGTACGTGACGTCTTTCCATTGGAGCCCCATACTGGTGTTATCGCTACCCGCTCAGGGATCCTCATCTGCATCTCTGAGTGGGCATCGAGAATGGCAATAGTGAGCTACAATGGAGAGGCGTCACGCACCAGTCTATACCAGACCCTGAAGATGGCATTTCTAGGGAATGTATACCCAAAATGCATAACCGTAGCAACATAATGTGTAACTATTATAAGAAGGTCAGTGATGGTAACAACAGCGTATTGTGCGGGCAGGCCACATAGCCTGACAGCGACACTATATGTTTATGACTGAGACCCGGATACACAGACATTAGAATTGTGAATTGATAAGGTATAAAACGGACCTGCTAGTTTCACGGGTTGAAAGAGTGAGCACTGCTTACACTCATTCCTCCATGCATGGCTGTTTGGAGGACTGATCAGGTGGCATGTACATGGCATGTGTATGTGTGACATTTTGGTCACGAGGGTATCTCACACATCACCTTGTGTCCCACTCACAGGCACTCAGCGGGCTCACCAGCTGCTACATGAGGATCTGGGGGCCATCACTCATGAGCTGCAACAGACGAGGGCCACAAACGCTATGATTGTGGAGGAGCTGCACCAGACCAGGGCCATGTACACTATGATTGTGGAGGAGCTGCAGCGGAACAGGGCCATGAATGCTATGATTGTGGAGGAGCTGCAGCGGAACAGGGCCACAAATGATATAATGGCGGGGGCGCTCCTCAGGATTGCAAACACACTGGAGGCAAGACCGGACCAGATGCAGTGGCCTGCGCCAACACTGCCACCGGAGGCTGCATCACCGGAACAACCACAGGGGGGTGGGTTGGCACATGGGCGGGCTGTGCAGGGCAGGCAGGGCGGTCGGTGTGGGTGGTGCGGCCGGCCACGGAGGATGTGATATAAACAAATTAAATGTCATGTACCTGTACATTATGTGTGTTGTATTCCGATTTGTGGGGCTGTGGTGCCCGACGACACCCACACCGCATGTTGTCACCCCGGCCACATGGCCACACTCATGCCCCTTAGTGCAGGGGTGGCTGTACTGGCAGTTCCCAGCGCACAGTGGACCTGCCAGACCCTGTGTGTCATGGACAGTGTCAGGTCCCAGCCCCTGGGCCCCAGCATCGGGGGATAGCCACGCTCCCCAGATGCAAATAGCACATGTCCTGGTGCCACATGTCTGGTGCTGGGACCTGTCGCCATCACGCCCCCCCAGTACCCCCCCAGCATTGGACACACACGTGCATACCGTCTCCCTGGCCGCACAAGGCCTACGTGGCAGGCCTCCCATATTAACCTGCCTGCAGCACTGACAGACATGGCTGGCTTACATAGGTCAGTTGCTCATTCCTGCATGCACCTATGGTCACCCACTGCCCATCCATGAGACATGCATGTTCCTGTGCCGCCCGCATATGCCATCCCCCTTGGCAGCTCCTTGGTTCAGAGGCACACCATCCCCACCGACCACTGGCAACGCTATCATCCGGTTCAGCTATTGGCACACATGCATCGTGCATCTGATATGGTTCTCACACATTGCACTCCGCATGCACGTCACCAGGTACTGTGTGACATGATCCACATCGGCACACCACACTGTCTACTGTGCACACACATGCCCACACACATGGCCATTCCCCCCAGCCACGTGTGGGGAGAGGACATGTCTGCTACACATGTCCACCTTGCATACACATACCTCCCAACACACATGTCCCAGGATCATGTCCGCAGCCTGTCTGTGGGAATGACGACAGACCAATGGGTTTATCTCAACCACGCTGTATTTGGAAACAATTACACATATAACTTGGTGATAAATACAACATAGTACACTCCATCGGTATTTCCGCTGTACAGGCATACAATGCCATGCTGTGTCACACCAGCTGCCGTGTGGGGTCGGAGAACACAGGACACCACAGGGCACGTGTTGTGGTGAAGAGCGCCCTCCTGAGGAAATGGAGACTGAAGGAAATCCTGAAATGCAGCAGGATTTACACAGGATTTACAATCCTAAAAGGAAAAAAAACCCTCTTCTGGTGAGCTGAGAATGAAGACCAGCCCAGGGGAGGAGTTGAGCAGTGCTGATTGGGCACACCCAGGGGTTGGATGGGTGTGTCTGAAAAAGAATCCCTTTATGAAGTGGTGAATGACGCTGCTAAATGGAACTGGAGGGGAAAGACCCGGATTGAGAATAGCTTGAAGCAGAATTCCCAGGAGCAGAGGACCCATGAGCAGAGGGCCTGGAAGCAGAAGCAGAATAGCTGTGAGAAACAGGAAAGCCATGAGCAGTTGACCAGGAAGCAGTTTGGCTGCACGTCTGAGCCCAGTAGCAGCAGAGGACCTGCAAGGATCTTAACAGGTGCTTGGAAAGGAAGTCCTACGAGAAGTGGACGAAGCCCTGGTTTAGAGTCTTGGGAAAAGGCAGAGCCCTCGTGGATACAGTTTGGACCGAAGAGACCCAGAAGCACTCACAGCTGCAAAGCTTTTGAGCTACCTAAAAGGAGAGGAGCCTGGCAGAAAGACAGCAGTTTCTATAGGAACCTGAATAGAGAAGGTAAAATCCCATCTCCTATATTTAAGGCTGTTTTAAAAGATCCCAATTGTTACCCTGAGTCATTCAAGCCAAGAGCTGAAGGGGGAAACATTATTGACTGGGAGAAAAACTCAGTGTTGGCTGACAACGGTTTGTCAGGAACTGAACAGGCTGAATTGTTCCTTCAGGACTTTAAAGAGTTCTTAGAATTGAAAGCAGGCAGACAGTCAAAGCTGATTGAGGACAATAGTTCTGTGCAGTCAGAAGATTTTATGCAAGTGGAAAATGCCTTACCTTTGATAAACTCTGACGATAATAGCATGGACTGTTCAATATGCTGTAAGGAAATAGCAGTATAACAAAGCTTGCCTGTACCTTGTATGAAAAGAATACAACGTGGAAGTTTCTGCTGCCGTGCTCTGAAAACCTAATTGTTTGCACCTGAGTTTGAGTTCACACTGTGAAGGGAACAGTGATTGCATGAGGCTGCAATATATGTAAGTCACCTCTTGAGGCAGAGCTGAGTTAAGTTCCATAGAAGAAAAGCTAATCTCACTTTACGTTGTCTTATATTCCTGAGTTTCTTCTGTTACCATTTAAAGCACCATTTATGTTCATGTATCTGGATTTTGATGCGCTGGAGGAATCTCCCCAACACGAATAAAATATTCTTGCAAAGCCTTACCGTCTCTGGCGCAACTACATTTATCAGTGAGAGAAAGGAGAACAAAACTACATCTCCCATCATTCCAAGGGAATAGTTTTAATCCGTTCCTCACAGGACAATAGGCCACTCCTGTCCTTTAGCCCTAGGGCGGGGGCAGGAGCGTCGCAAGTGGCTTTGTTTCGAGGATTCTACGCATGCGCTAAAGGTGCCACGCGGAAGACCTACAGGAAGGCAACTGCCCAGGAGGAGCCCGACTGCAGACTATCCAGAAGGGAAGAAGTCACAGCATCGGAAGGCTACTGGCTGCAACGTGGTTGAACTGCCTGAAGCAACACCTAAGCCAGGTAAAAAGTATCCACCCGGGAGAGGTCAGGATACAGGGCAAAGGGGTGATTGCTGGGACAGGTTGAAAAAAAAAAAAAAAAAAAAAGGAGAAGTTTTTTTTTTTTGGTGTGTGATACCGCACTTGGGTTTTTTGTCTTTGTGTTTGTATTCACAGAGGTTCCAAGATGTCTCTAGATGTCCAGGAAGTGTTTAAGTGGATGGCCACGCAGCTGGAGAGACAGAGAGACTTGACCTTGGAAGCCCAAGAAAGAAATGCTGCTAGCCTTCAAGCTCATCAGAAGCCATTATTGGACATGTTACAAGCATGGGTAGCCGAGCAGAAGAAACCATCGGAGACACCAACTGCTCCCCCAGGTTTTTCCGCAGCAGCTGCACCTAGCTTAAACACAGGGACAATGTTCAATTTTGGACAATTAAAAGATACAGATGATATAGATGATTACATTGAATGTTTTGAAAGAGTGGCACAGTTAAGCGCTTGGCCAAAAGCACATTGGGCCATTCGCTTTGCAGCGTCCCTTACAGGGGAGGCTATGGCCGCGTATAGAAGCATGCCACCGGATCTCGCTGGAAATTATGATGAAATTAAGAGAGTGGTCAGGGAGAGGCTTGGCCTTACTCCGCTAGTTTATCACAATCTCCTGCGAACAGTAAAATTAAAACAGGATGAAACCCCAAAAGCATTATGTTATAGGATTCGTATGCTGATAAACAAATGGCTTGATCCAGGGGGTAAATCTAAAGAGTCCATCATAGACAGTCTCATTGTAGAACAGTATTTGAGTGCTGTACCCGCCGAAATACGACCTTCCTGATTTTGCAGAGCTGTAAAACCCCGCAAGAGGCTATTGACCTCACGGAGCGCTTCTTGGAAGCCAAGTTAATGGCCCAGGAAGGCGGTACGGCTCCTAAGGGGACAGCGACTCGCAAATCAGAAAGGAGGTGGAGGTTAAGTGATGAGACAGGAAGAATGTGTATGCCAACTATGAAGGATACAATTTCGCCTAGGAAATGTTTTAAATGTGGGCGAGAGGGTCATCTTCAGAAAAATTGCTATTTTAAGACTGCTTTAGTGGCAGTAAATGCACAGAAGGCCAGAGAAGGATTTCTCATTGAAGTAGAGGTGCAGGGAATTGCCACCACCGCGTTACTTGACTCCGGCGCGGAGCAGACAATGCTGTCTAAGGCGCTGTGGCAGCAAATCGAAGCATCGGGGGTAGCAATTCAGCCTGTGCACAATGTAAAAATCCGCTGTGTTCACGGAGGCACTTCATTATACCCCGTGTACAACCTCCAGGTGAAAGCGCTAGGAGCTATTAAGAAAGTTCCCATAGCAGTAGTGCCCAAGCTACCGCACAATATAGTCCTGGGTAGGGACTGGCCGCAGTTCCAGAAGGGGGTGGAACAGGGCCTACTCCTAAAAGAACCGGAAGCTTCCCGAGAATCACCAGTAGACGCTCTAACCCATACCTCAGGGAAAAATATGATTCCTAGTTCCTTGTTTGCTCAGCTGAAGAAGCAAAAAGGAAAAACATGAGCCCTGAAAGAAGAAGTAGTGAAAAAGCCAGTTTTCATGCTTAAATATTGCAAGATGAGCCCAAATGCTCAGGCCCCTAAAAGAGCCTCAAGTAACTCTGCAGGTTATGACCTTTATAGTGCAGAGGATGTGGTGGTTCCTAGGCAAGAGAAAGCCTTAGTTGATACGGCTTTACAAATGGAGTTGCCATTGGGTTGTTACGGCCGAATAGCCCCACGGTCGGGCCTCGCCGTAAAACACTTTATTGATGTAGGAGCCGGAGTTATAGACCCGGACTATAGGGGTTCTATAAAAATTCTCCTGTTTAATTTCGGCAAGGAGGACTTCAAAGTAATGGTTGGAGATCGAGTGGCTCAACTAATCTGTGAGCGCGTGGGCCTGCCTCCTCTGGAAGAAGTGTCCAGCCTGTCAACAACGGCCCATGGAACAGGTGGTTTTGGGTCGACAGGAGGCACCACTCTCCAAGGCTTAGCGGCGATTCTGGAAGAGAAGGAAGAAGAAGATCTGGGACCACAACTTGCCGTATGTAACAGTAACCCAGAGCCCAGAATCGATGAAGGCCTTTCCTGGGCACAGAAGCAGGAATTTGCCCAGCTACTAACCAGATACAAGGATGTCCTCACACCAGTGCCGGGTAAGACGGACTTGATCGCCCATGAGATCATAACGCCGCCCGGTGAAATAGTACGCCAACGCCCATATAGGTTGCTGGAGGCGAAGAAGGAGGAGGTCGTGCGGCAGGTACAAGAAATGTTACAGATGGGCGTTATTGAGGAGTCGCGGAGCCCATGGAACAGCCCAATTGTTCTGGTTCCCAAACCAGACGGTTCCATAAGGTTCTGTATCGACTTTAGAAAAGTTAACTTGATATCTCGCTTCGATACTTATCTGATGCCACGGATAGAAGAACTCCTTGATCGCCTAGGTCGTGCCAAATACCTCACTACATTGGATATGTCGAAAGGGTACTGGCAGGTCCCACTGACCAGGGATGCCAGACAGAAGACCGCATTCAGTACCCCAGTCGGCCTGTACCAATTTAAAAGAATGCCTTTTGGCCTACACGGAGCTGCCGCCACGTGTCAGCGCCTAATGGACCTGGTTTTGCGACCGCATCAAACATACGCTGTAGCCTACATGGATGATGTGGTTATTCATAGTGATAACTGGACACAACATCTCCCTAGAGTTGAAGCCGTTCTTATGGCACTACGGGATGTTGGCCTCACGTTAAACCCGGCCAAATGTCTATTTGGAGGCCGGGAAGTAAAGTATTTGGGCCACCTGGTGGGTAATGGGGTGGTGAAACCTCTTACTGACAAAATAGCCGCTGTTCAAGCCTTCCCAAAACCAACTACTAAGAAGCAGTTAAGGAGCTTCCTTGGGTTAGTGGGGTACTACAGACGGTTTGTTCCAGGTTTTGCAGAGAAAAGCACCCCTTTAACTGAGATGTTGAAAAAGAACACGCCAAATCAACTGAGATGGCGGGAGGATGCTGAAGGGGCATTCCAATTGCTGAAAGATAAGTTGTGTGCAGCACCCGTTCTGAGGGGTGTGGATTTCACCCAACCGTTTCTAGTGCAGACGGACGCATCGGAGACAGGCCTCGGTGCAGTGCTATCCCAGCGGCATGACGGTACGGAACACCTGGTGCTGTATCTCAGCCGGAAGCTGGCCCCCGCTGAAAAGCGATACTCAACGATTGAACGTGAATGTCTGGCCATTAAGTGGGCCATTGACGCACTCCGCTTTTATCTCACAGGAAGAAGATTCACCTTGATTACGGACCATGCACCACTAAAGTGGTTAAATCAGATGTATAACCATAATGCAAGATTAACCCGTTGGTTTATGGCTCTTCAGGCATTCGAATTTAACGTGGAGCATAGAGCGGGAAAGCTTCATCAGAACGCAGACGCCCTGAGTAGAATCACGTGCTGTGCCCCTGGTCAGAAGCCAGCCCGTGATATCTTAAAGGGGGGGGGATCTGTGGTGAAGAGCGCCCTCCTGAGGAAATGGAGACTGAAGGAAAGCCTGAAATGCAGCAGGATTTACACAGGATTTACAATCCTAAAAGGAAAAAAAACCCCTCTTCTGGTGAGCTGAGAATGAAGACCAGCCCAGGGGAGGAGTTGAGCAGTGCTGATTGGGCACACCCAGGGGTTGGACAGGGTGTGTCTGAAAAAGAATCCCTTTATGAAGTGGTGAATGACGCTGCTAAATGGAACTGGAGGGGAAAGACCCGGATTGAGAATAGCTTGAAGCAGAATTCCCAGGAGCAGAGGACCCATGAGCAGAGGGCCTGGAAGCAGAAGCAGAATAGCTGTGAGAAACAGGAAACCCATGAGCAGTTGACCAGGAAGCAGTTTGGCTGCACGTCTGAGCTCGGTAGCAGCAGAGGACCTGCAAGGATCTTAACAGGTGCTTGGAAAGGAAGTCCTACGAGAAGTGGACGAAGCCCTGGTTTAGAGTCTTGGGAAAAGGCAGAGCCCTCGTGGATACAGTTTGGACCGAAGAGACCCAGAAGCACTCACAGCTGCAAAGCTTTTGAGCTACCTAAAAGGAGAGGAGCCTGGCAGAAAGACAGCAGTTTCTATAGGAACCTGGATAGAGAAGGTAAAATCCCATCTCCTATATTTAAGGCTGTTTTAAAAGATCCCAATTGTTACCCTGAGTCATTCAAGCCAAGAGCTGAAGGGTGAAACATTATTGACTGGGAGAAAAACTCAGTGTTGGCTGACAACGGTTTGTCAGGAACTGAACAGGCTGAATTGCTCCTTCAGGACTTTAAAGAGTTTTTAGAATTGAAAGCAGGCAGACAGTCAAAGCTGATTGAGGACAATAGTTCTGTGCAGTCAGAAGATTTTATGCAAGTGGAAAATGCCTTACCTTTGATAAACTCTGACGATAATAGCATGGACTGTTCAATATGCTGTAAGGAAATAGCAGTATAACAAAGCTTGCCTGTACCTTGTATGAAAAGAATACAACGTGGAAGTTTCTGCTGCCGTGCTCTGAAAACCTAATTGTTTGCACCTGAGTTTGAGTTCGCACTTTGAAGGGAACAGTGATTGCATGAGGCTGCAATATATGTAAGTCACCTCTTGAGGCAGAGCTGAGTTAAGCTCCATAGAAGAAAAGCTAATCTCACTTTACGTTGTCTTATATTCCTGAGTTTCTTCTGTTACCATTTAAAGCACCATTTATGTTCATGTATCTGAATTTTGATGCGCTGGAGGAATCTCCCCAACACGAATAAAATATTCTTGCAAAGCCTTACCGTCTCTGGCGCAACTACATTTATCAGTGAGAGAAAGGAGAACAAAACTACATCTCCCATCATTCCAAGGGAATAGTTTTAATCCATTCCTCACGGGACAATAGGCCACTCCTGTCCTTTAGCCCTAGGGCGGGGGCAGGAGCGTCGCAGTGTGTGGGCATCACAGGAGCCATCACACGCTCATGGGACGCCCGTCAGGGGATGGCAGCCGAATGGGCAGCCGCTCCATCTCGGTGGCCATCCACTGAACGGCCGCTGTCAGCCACCGTTTGCTGTGTACAAGATAATGCAGGGATTGCTCCATGCCAACCAGGGCCACATGCATGTCGCGCACGCACATGCCACCACACACACACATGGTGCCAGGTATCTGCGTGGTGGCATGTGCATGCAGGCCATGTGTGGCCATGGCTGGCGCGTCATCTCTTTCCCACACATCCTGTACAGGCATGCACGGTGGCTGGCAGGGGCCCACGCCGCCCTGTGATGTCCTGTGTTCCCTGGCACCCTCCCCCTCCCAGGGCCCTGCTCCTCCCCCCCTGACACCACCCCTCCCCCTCTGCCTCCCCCATGCTCCCCCCCTCTGCCCCCCCTCCAACACATCGACTGCACTCACTCCCTCCCCTTCCGCCCCATCCCCCAGCCCCTCCATGTCCACATTGTCCCCCCCTGCAGCATCCGCCATCTCCTCCTCAGCCACCGCCTCATCCTCTGCCTCTGTCCCTTGCTCCTCCTCCTCGGTGGTGTGGCGGGCAGTGGGGCGTGACAGGGGCTGCTCGGGTGCTGATGGGCCCTCACCAGCGGCATCGTGCTCTGTGGAGGATGACAGTCATTAGATCATTATCCTGTGAGTCACCTGGCACATGTACATATTGTGGCACCACACAGGCTAGTGAGCCAATATGACATTCCTTACAGATCTGCAGAGACAGCACCACTCACCTCCACCTTGGGCCATTGCCCTCCTTTGGAGGCGGGAGAGGTATCCCGGGTGCCGCAGCCATATCTCCTGGCCCTTCTTCCGTAGGTCCTCCACCTGTGCATGGTGAGAAATGGGTGGGGGCATCAGTGACCATATATCTCTGGTGGGTGACTGACACAACGCTAACCTCTCTGGGGGCAGTTTCTCCTGCACCGCTGCTTCGTGTGTCATGTATTGGCTTTTGCCAGTGCCACCTCAATGTGTGGCTGTAGGTACGGGCATGTCTGCAGTGACACCTATGTGTCCTGTGCACTTTACCCTCGACAGACTGTTCAATGTTCCTATGCTCACTCTGCATGACATGGCAGCACCTTGTCATGTGTGGTTTGCTGTGCTGGTGTCCAGGAAACCCCCTGACCCCTTATGTGGCCTGCAGCCACATTTGTTGTCCTCCTGTCCTGCCCACCTCATCCAACGCATCCCCGATGGCAACACCATATCCCAGAACACATGGGTGATGTGTCCACACATGGAGCAGCGGGAGGGTGGCCCTGTGCACTTTGCCAGGGGTGACTACACTGCCATTTTCCCCTCTAGTATACCTCTGGGCCATGACCAGGGACCTGTGTAGGTAGGTCAATTGTGGCTGGCAGCCACAGGAGCCAGGGCCTACACAACGGAATGGCCCATTGCCAACTGTGCTTCTGTCTCTGTATCAGGCAGTGCAGTGCAAACCCCACAGCTGCATGAATCCTTCCAACAGCATCTGTGATGTTCCTCTGCAACCAGGGGCGGCATTGGTGCTGAGTGGGCGGATGGGTATCCTGACTCAGCATACAGTTCTGGGGACATGGCTCTGTTACAGGCCTTCTTAATCAGATCCCATAGCTCATGGGGGTGTGGTGCTGTTCCGCACATTCACATCTGCACCCACCATACCATTGGGGCACATCACATACGTGTGTAGAGTGGCATTGCCACACATACTAGGGGGTATATGCAACCTAACCCGCTATAAGCTAAACCCGTCGCTGAGGAACATACGAACCGTTGCATTCAGGTCCCAGGCACCCTCGGGGTTTGGTATCCTAGCGCACATCTGCAACACACACCATATCACCAGGGTGAGTGAGAGCCCACTCTGATGGGCCCTCAGGCCTCCTGGGGATAGGGAAGATGTTTTAAACTGTAACAGCACACAGAACCATATCACCAGGGTGAGTGAGAGCCCACTCTGATGGGCCCTCAGGCCTCCTGGGGATAAGGAAGATGTTTTAAACTGCAACAGCACACAGAACCATATACCCAGGGTGAGTGAGAGCCCACTCTGATGGGCCCTCAGGCCTCCTGGGGATAAGGAAGATGTTTTAAACGGCAACAGCAAACAGAACCATATCCCCAGGGTGAGTGAGGGCCCACTCTGATGGGCCCTCAGGCCTCCTGGGGATAGGGTAGATGTTTTAAATTACAAAAGCACACACACAACCATATCACCAGGGTGAGTGAGAGCCCACTCTGATGGGCCCTCAGGCCTGCTGGGGATAGGGAAGATGTTTTAAACTGCAACAGCACACAGAACCATATCACCAGGGTGAGTGAGAGCCCACTCTGATGGGCCCTCAGGCCTCCTGGGGTTAAGGAAGATGTTTTAAACTGCAACAGCACACAGAACCATATCCCCAGGGTGAGTGAAGGCCCACTCTGATGGGCCCTCAGACCTCCTGGGGATAGGGTAGATGTTTTAAATTACAAAAGCACACACAGAACGATATCACCAGGGTGAGTGAGAGCCCACTCTGATGGGCCCTCAGGCCTCCTGGGGATAAGGAAGATGTTTTAAACTGCAACAGCACACAGAACCATATTCCCAGGGTGAGTGAGGGCCCACTCTGATGGGACCTCAGGCCTCCTGGGGATAGGGTAGATGTTTTAAATTACAAAAGCACACACAGAACCATATCACCAGGGTGAGTGAGAGCCCACTCTGATGGGCCCTCAGGCCTCCTGGGGATAAGGAAGATGTTTAAACTGCAACAGCACACAGAACCATATACCCAGGGTGAGTGAGAGCCCACTCTGATGGGCCCTCAGGCCTCCTGGGGATAAGGAAGATGTTTTAAACGGCAACAGCAAACAGAACCATATCCCCAGGGTGAGTGAGGGCCCACTCTGATGGGCCCTCAGGCCTCCTGGGGATAGGGTAGATGTTTTAAATTACAATAGATCTCACAGCACCATATCACCAGGGTGAGTGAGAGCCCACTCTGATGGGCCCTCAGGCCTGCTGGGGATAGGGAAGATGTTTTAAACTGCAACAGCACACAGAACCATATCACCAGGGTGAGTGAGAGCCCACTCTGATGGGCCCTCAGGCCTGCTGGGGATAGGGAAGATGTTTTAAACTGCAACAGCACACAGAACCATATCCCCAGGGTGAGTGAAGGCCCACTCTGATGGGCCCTCAGACCTCCTGGGGATAGGGTAGATGTTTTAAATTACAAAAGCACACACAGAACGATATCACCAGGGTGAGTGAGAGCCCACTCTGATGGGCCCTCAGGCCTCCTGGGGATAAGGAAGATGTTTTAAACTGCAACAGCACACAGAACCATATTCCCAGGGTGAGTGAGGGCCCACTCTGATGGGACCTCAGGCCTCCTGGGGATAGGGTAGATGTTTTAAATTACAAAAGCACACACAGAACCATATCACCAGGGTGAGTGAGAGCCCACTCTGATGGGCCCTCAGGCCTGCTGGAGATAGGGAAGATGTTGTAAACTGCAACAGCACACAGAACCATATCACCAGGGTGAGTGAGAGCCCACTCAAATGGGCTCTCAGGCCTCCTGGGGATAAGGAAGATGTTTTAAACTGCAACAGCACACAGAACCATATCACCAGGGTGAGTGAGAGCCCACTCTGATGGGCCCTCAGGCCTCCTGGGGATAAGGAAGATGTTTTAAACTGCAACAGCACACAGAACCATATCACCAGGGTGAGTGAGAGCCCACTCTGATTGGCCCTCAGGCCTCCTGGGGATAAGGAAGATGTTTTAAACTGCAACAGCACACAGACCCATATCACCAGGGTGAGTGAGAGGCCACTCTGATGGGCCCTCAGGCCTCCTGGGGATAAGGAAGATGTTTTAAACTGCAACAGCACACAGAACCATATCACCAGGGTGAGTGAGAGCCCACTCTGATGGGCCCTCAGGCCTCCTGGGGATAAGGAAGATGTTTTAAACTGCAACAGCACACAGAACCATATCACCAGGGTGAGTGAGAGCCCACTCTGATGGGCCCTCAGGCCTCCTGGGGATAAGGAAGATGTTTTAAACTGCAACAGCACACAGAACCATATCCCCAGGGTGAGTGAGGGCCCACTCTGATGGGCCCTCTGGCCTCCTGGGGACAGGGTGGGTTATATGATATCGACAGCTGCATACACCATATCACCAGGATGACTGGGTACCCACTTTAATGGACTATCAGGGCAACTGGGGGTTGGGCTGATGTGTTACCCTGGAAATGCAGACCCACCATATGAGCATGCTGTTTGGAACACCTCCTTAGGCATACATATGGGCTACCTGTGTTACAGTTTGTGTTTGGACATCAACGGCAGCAGCTGCCATGACACCAGGATGGCATCAGGGCCCCTGTGAACAGGACCTTGGCCCCCTGGGTGACAGCCAGACCACCCAGATGTGCTACATAGACAATATGGCACATGGGTTTACCTGCTACACATAACTGTGATAGACTACCTACACACACCACCATGCACAGCTGCAATCAACACTGGATATGTGTATGGTTCTACTGACCTGTCCCCATGCACTTACCTCCTGTGGGTATGCAGCTACACGGTTATAGCGCCGTGTGACTCGGTCCCATGCTTTTTTGACCCTCACGAGGTCCTGCCGCCTTGACGAGCCTGGAAAAAGCTTGTCCTGCTTTGGGGCTATCAGCCCTGCCAGGTGCCGCAGCTCTTGTCTAGTGAAGGGTGGCTTCCTGGATCTGGTTGCCATTTTCACCTGTGCCGTGCTCACGCATGCGCACCGCGACGTATGCGCATGCGCCCCGCAACGCAGCCATCTTCCCCCTGCACTAGCCTATGCTACCTGAGATACACATGATTTGGTGTCGCCAACAATGTCTAGATTGGTCTTTGCTGCAGACACACTTTTCACTAATGTGTCTGACATTTAAAACTACAATTTGGCATCTATGCGGTTCCATACCCACTTGGGTCTCGAACCCATCACCACTGGTTCCTGGGGTAATGTCTTATCTGTTGTGCCATGGCTTTGCACATAGCAAGGACTGCCTACACAGTGACACTACGGGTTTTTTTTCACTGATCTGTCTTAATGTGAGGCCAGCAATGATGTGCAGAATGACATAAGGGGGGGGGGCCGTTATCTGGTCTACATGTGGGGATCGCACAATAGGTTGCATGGCGCACATTATGGCACTATGGGGGTAAGTGTGCCACGTTAATGCACGTCATTCGTAGGTAGGTGTGCTGACATGCAGCCTAGTGGTAGAGGTATGGCACATTGGTTTACAGACTGCCTGATGGTACAGGCGTCATGGGTTCAATCCCCCAGTGTGGCTATTGCATCTGACTGCCTGAGACATTGCCCTTTACTATCAGTGGTGGTTTCTGAGGCAGTTTCCTTTTATTTTCATATGTGCTTCCAGCAAACACACCCTCACAGTGCCATACCCTAATGTGCCGCATCAGGCGTCCTATGGGGCTATCCAGCAGACACATTATAAGGTGCACTGTCCGCCACAACACCTTATACTGTTCCCTTATAGGGCGCATCATAGGTCTCCTTATGGGGTACCTTTTTGGTGCTTTATGGTGCGCTTTTGAGGCACCCTCAGGCTACAGTACTGAGGGTGTTGCTGCTAGCAGCACTACGTCAACTTAGGAAAAATAAAAGCCTCTGATGGCCCTATCAGAGAACCCCACTGTGGGTTCACATCCATGACCTCTCGCTCCACAGGCAGTGAGTTCACCAGTTGGCTACATCTCCATAGCTGCTAAGTAACTGCTGGCTGGCTACAGTGGGACCTCAGGTCATCCCACATACTGTTTGCTGTGGTTACCGGGATAGGGTTATGCCACACATACCCATGATGCACTGCACATGTCAATTGGCACTCTACAGATACCCACGGGATGGGGTATGCACCCCCACAGCACCTCAGCCTGGTAGGGGGTACTGACTGTATGTGTTACTGGCACAGAGTAGCTACAGGCCATCACATTGTGCGGGTCTGGTGCTCACCCTGTGGGTGAGGTGGGCCTACCGGCACCATATCCACAGCACCCGGCTTAACTGAAATAGGCTATGCTGCAGGACCCCATCAATGGCAGTGTGTGATAGGTGGTCTTGCAGATACACTTTGGTATGCACCTGTGTCTGTTGGTATTTCACGGTTATGTTTAGCCCTTGTGGACTATGATGCACCCAGAATAGCGCATATCCTGTGTGGGTGCCATAGCCACATGCTTGGGGTGGTGGGGGTGGTGGTGGGGTGGTGGGGGTGGTGGTGGGGGGGGTGGGGGTGGTGGGGGGGGTGGGGTGGGGTGGGGGGTGTGTGGGGTGGGGTGGGGGGTGTGGGGGGTGGTGGGGGGGGTGGGGTGGGGGGTGTGTGGGGTGGGGTGGGGGGTGTGGGGGGTGGTGGGGGGGTGGTGGGGGTGTGGGGTGGGGTGGGGGGTGTGGGGTGGGGGGGTGGGGGGGTGGTTGGACCCATAGGCAGATTATGTAGTACCACCCATACTGCCCCCTGGAGCTCATTATCCCCCACCAACACATCCACATCCCCATCCCCATCCCTGTGATGGTGGCGACCATCCACCTCAATGCATCAGGGGTACAGAAAGCTTACAGGTCAGTCCATGCAGCTCTGTACGCATCCATTGGGCAATAAGGGACAGACAGTAGGACTGGAAATGTTCAGCTGCCCCCCACCAATATCTGACATTCTCCAACAGCGAGCACAGGGAGTCTGCAGCTGCTGCACCCTGCAAGGTGCTCCAGCAAATACACATAGAAACTGCATACAGCCTGCTAGTTAGTCCATAGTACTGGAGGAGAGGTGTTCACCCAAAACCTGGGATGTGAGCACACCCACCAAGCAGATAGGTCAGTGATTGGGCCCCCCAAAAGGGAAACCCATATACATCACCCCATAACAATACTATATAGCGCTATGGGGCACCTAGCCAAGCCATGGTCACTGCCCGGTCATGATGAGAGTCCCTCCCAGCAGGACATTCTGTGGCCACCCTGTCCCTGCAGGTGGTGGCTGGCCACTACACTGTCCCAGCCATTGCCCTATGCCCTGTGCTGCTTCATCCTGGCAAGGCTACCCTGTCCAGGCTATACCCACAATACCTTGCTCCTCATTATGCACATTGGCAGACTAACACTCTAAACAGTGCGAGCAGTGTGGTCGGCATAAGGTGTTGATAACCACCACACATTGGATGAACAGACACACTCTCTCACACCTGTGGCAGCATTGTGCCAATATAGAGGCGTTTTGCAGCCCTTGCCACCTCACCAGGCCTGGTTACAGCACAGGCATGGCTATGTTGGAAACAGAATACTGGGCTTGATGGACCTTGGTCTGACCCAGTATGGCATATCTTATGTTCTTATCCATTATTAAGAAGGGACCCAGGATATCAATGCTTGAACCAATACAAGCATTGTGGAACCTGTGTCCCTTGGGGAAACTGCTAGGTACATATGACCTAGATTGGCCACTGTTGGAAACAGAATACTGGGCTTGATGGACCTTGGTCTGACCCAGTATGGCATATCTTATGTTCTTATGTTCTTATGTTATGCAATACTGTTGGGGTGAATCCCCAGGATGCTAGACACTTTCGGAAAACAGACCTGCTACACACTCCGCAGACATCGGGGAGGTTGGTATGGCACAGCTCAATGGGCAGTTTGAGCCTAACTTAGGATTTGCTATCAGTCATTATTCATAGCAATTTTTTTATATATGTGCACCTTATCCCCAGTTTTAGGGTGGCATTGCTAAGGTATGCAGGTGCTACTAGTATTGGGGGCGGCATGCAGGGCCCAACATCCAGCCTCTCCATGACGCGTTGGGGAATGGCGCCTGTGGGTGCAGGTGTGTCTGGCCCTGTTGGCCGCTGCTCTAGGGCAGAGTTCCCAACACCAGTCCTGGTGGGCCAATCACTGTTCGGGTTTTCATGATGTCCCTAATGACTATGCATGAGATACATCTGCATACCATGGGGGCGGTACAGGGTCATGCAGCACAGGCATCTTTATTCGGGACAGCATGGGACCCGAATGTTGCTTGGCCCTCAAAGACTGCATTTGGGGGACTCGGGTGTAGGTGATGCGCATGCGTATGATGTCTGTGCTCTGTAGGGTAAAATGTGGGCGTTTGGAGCATGTTTCTGTTCTCTGCACTAAAGGTCCGCTTTTTACTGGCACGGTTTAGTGGTGGGTAAAATATGGGGCCTGGAATGTCAGGGCCTCAGCTGGGATTTGAACCTGTGACCTTCTGCTCTTGAGTGCACTGTCTGTGTGTGCTGCACCACAATGCGGCCATGGAGATGCTTTATTCCCTGAAGATACCATGACTGTTTGTCAGGCAAAGTGTGACTGTTGCACTGCACGGCTCCCACCTGAACAGGGCTCGGCCATGGACTGCTGTGGGCAGCGGGCACTGCCCCTCCTCCACCCGTACCCCTCCGCCACCATGTTGACATGTCCTTATCTTGGGGACGGCGTGAGCCCTGTCTGATTTGTGGCCCTCCAGGGCTGCATTTGGGGGACTCGGGTGTAGGTGATGTGCATGTGTATGATGTCTGTGCTCTGTAGGGTAAAATATAGGCGTTTGGAGCATGTTTCTGTTCTCTGTACTAAAGGTCCGCTTCTTACTGGCACAGTTTAGTGGTGGGTAAAATATGGGGCCTGGAATGGCAGGGCCTCAGCTGGGATTTGAACCTATGACTTTCTGCTTTTGAGTACACTGTCTGTGTGTACTGCACCACACTGTGGCCACAGAGATGTTTATTCCCTGGAGCTACCATGACTGTTCATCAGACAGGGCCTGTGTGATGCAGTGCATGGCACCCACCTACACAGGGCTGGGCCACGGTCTGCTGTGCGCAGCTGCCACTGCCCCCTCCACCACCAGTACCCCTCTGCCACTCTGCCGACATGACCTTCTGCTGGTGGTGCTGGTGGAGCACAGTGTCCAGCCATCCAGTGTGTGGGTAGGCGGCTGCCTATGGTGCGGGTTCTGGGGTAGGGGTGCCTGCATAGATATCCACGCTTCCCCCCAACACCGCCTGCCAATGTTCTGTGCCCTTGAGGGTACCTGCAGGGTACTATCCCCTGTGACACTGTGGGAGGTACACTCGTGCCCATGCTGGGCCCTCATCATTTGCTGTCTGGCTGCTCTACTGTTTCAGCATTCCTATGGGCCACCTAGGCATCACCCTGGTCTGCACTGTGGCCCAGCTGCAGCACAGCATGTGCCATCTACAGCCCTCTGTGTCCCCTTTCCCAGCATCTGTCCAGTTGCCCATTCCGACATGCCCGCCCTGCTGTTGTGGAACATGTGCACGCCACATGGATCCTGCCCAATGGAGAGGGAAACCCTGCACAGCACAATTTCACTGTGGGATCATTCACCTTGTATGGGGACAGAGCGTAGACCCTTCCGCAATTCATATCTATTTTTTGGTGCTTTCTTGGGAGTATTTTTTGGTGTTTCCCATTAATGTCACTATTACCCAGCTTGGTTATGTTTTTTCTATATTTTGTTGGGGTCATTTTCAATGTTTATTTGCACTTCTGTTCCGTGCACAACACATGTATCACACTTATCACTGTTTTGAAGGTTTCCCTGGTTTTGCTGTACATTGCTGACAGAAATGGTTTCTCTTCCCTTTAAATCATCTCTAATGTCAGGGTTTCACTGGCGTTAGTTTTGAGCCTCGTATTTCACAGCGTTAGTGTGCAGGGAGCCTCTCCCCTCCCACTCTCCACCCATTGACCCCCTTCTCTCCGCCCCTGGGGAGCCTTCCTCCGCCCTCCAGGGGCCTTTCCCCGCCTTCAGCGCTCGTTTGCACCGCAGCGCGCGTTATCGCGCAATAAGGTACCTGTGCGCCTTGTAAAGCGCCATTATCGCGCGAAAAGGTACCTTATCGTGCGATAACGTTACAGAGCACACATTAAGACGGTTTAGTAAACATACCCCATAGTGAAGTTGAAAATAGGTTAGATTGGACTAGGGGTTCCAGGGAAATAAGCTCCCCCCCCCCCAAAAAAAATAGCCCAGTGCCATTTCTATGGGGGGGGAAGCAGTTCCAACTTTTGCAGCATAAAAACTTTGATACTGTGAAAGAGAGGAATTAGGGAATTTACTCTTTTAAACTGCCTCTCCCTTGGTTTTCTAATCTTTCAGTCACAGATAAACAGAGGCCTAGCATCTATACTCACAACAAAACACAGATACACACAGAAATACGGACACACACAGAAATACACAGACTCACACATGGATTGGAAATAATTCCCTAGTCCTAATGAGCTGTCTTTTAGTGATGCATATGTAAATTTCAGTTTCTTTCTTGTTAATTCACTTATTGGCATTTAATCACATTCTTTGGGCTGATCCATTCTTGGCATCTCTGCTAGGTACAAAAGACAATGGAGGATGTAAACAACTCGTCTAGCTTCCCTGGTTGTTGGCTCACTGCTCTAATTGCTGGTGCTCCAGGTTTAAAGCATTATATTTGCATAGTTCCAATACTCGCTCCCAACCTGCTGCTGCCACCACACCCAACACGAAACCCTGCAGTTTTCCCGGTGCTTCTTAGTGTGGGGAGAAAGTCATGAACAAAGACCATTTGTAGGGGCCCATAAATGTATGTGTGTTGTCACCAACAGGTGGGCAGGCTGCCGCCTAGGGTTGCAGATCTGTGTCTGATGGTGATTATGTAGTTGTGAACACGAATGGTTTAAGGTAAAAGGATTTATTTCCCCTCCCGGGGTCGGATTCTTCAGGTAATATAACACAATACTCAAAACAAATAAGCCATACTTTCTGGCAAAACACAAAGGAAATTATAACAGCTTTTTCTTGCTTCTTAAAGTAGAGAGTAAACGTTAAACAGGCAAAACTCAGCACATAGCTTTCATATGTGCAAAACAGCATTCTTCACTGATAGTGTTTTCCCTCCACACTATACAGCCTTTTGACTAGCGAAAAGACGTCACTTTATCAGAGAAAATCAATGTGCAGTCCATTGGGTCACTATCAAATGAACATTCACTGACTGTATCAATGACCATAGGCTCCTGCATACATTCAGAATTGTCTGAGTTCTCCTTGCCACAATACTTCTGCAAGTTCCCCTGTAACGTGCCGTCACAGAGTCTCTCTGCACAACTTCCTCTAGGGCTGGAATAACAGCTACCGTATTCCTCGGTGTTTGGGAGAGAGGGAAGCCACCATTCAGGGTTTTTAGAGTTTAATTCCTTCTGGCAGGTTCTACCCTTGGAACATTTATAAGCTCTGGCTTCAGGCTTTGCAAAAGAATATTCTTCTCCCCTATTAACACGAGGTTTAAGCCTGCGGGGTTTTCTCTGAGGCTTAGGAACTGCTACTATATCTTCCTCAGACATGCACACATCTTCAGGGAAATACCTTTCTCTCTCTGGGGTTGTTAACTGCTCTCTCTTCAGCTCGGTGCTCAAATCCCTTGGCTGGGTATTACTGCCCTGCCCCCACCTAGGATTTATCACACGAGGCTTCTCAGCGTTAACCCTGTAGGTATTTCTTTTATCAGCAAACTTTAACTTCCTACCAGAGACATTCTCCAGGCTGCAGCTCTCAAATACATACTGTTCGTCTTTAGGCTTCCAATCACTCCAGTTGGAACGTTGCCTCTGAGCTCCAAACAGCTTGCAATCAGCAGAACACTTGCAACTGTTCTCTGACCTCACTGGCTGCTTTCTCCTGCAGTGCTCTGGGTAGTTTCTGTGGTGAACCCTTCCTGGTTCTGGCTCTGACTCACGTCCTGGGTCAGAGTCTGAAACTCCTCCTTCTTCCTCTAGACCAGCTGGTTCAGTTAGTTCAGCTAGTCCACCTCGTTCTACCCGGTCTCCTCGTTCTAACTCTGTATTTCCTGCATAGCTCTTATAGTGGCTATTAGCTCTTCCCCTTTCCAGGTGCATGCTATTAGGAATTGGGGAATGTTTCTCAGCTGGGCTTATTTGCAAACCCCGTGGCTGGGTTTGTTTATGTCGCCCCTGACAACTGCTGCTCACATGGCCTGCCTGCCTGTCAGCTTCAAGACTAGAACTCAGTGAATCCTATGTTTTTAAGGTAGGAAATGGAACTTCTTCATCACAGTGTCTAGGGCCCAATATAGTGTTAATTTAGCCCTGGCCATAGAACAGTGGCACCCTTGTTTAAACTGTAAAATCCACCCTTTAAAATCTTGTCAGTGGCATCTAATAGTTTCACATATTATCATACGTGTTTTAAATTTATTGTTCTTTCTAAACCAACAGAATATTTGAATACCAGAGCATTCAAATGACCCCTCCCCTCTCCCTTCTATGTCAAAGACACACGCACATTCAGGAGGGTTGAAAAGAATTCCTTGAGTGGGACTCCGCATGCTTTCCTCACTTGATTCACAGGATACTCTGTACCTATGAAACCCCATGCAGTACAAAATCTATGAACCAGGCAGGAAGGGGAGGGGGTGTCACTAATAGCTAGAAGAGCTGCGGACAGTGCAGAGAGCTGGTGAGAGAGGAGGATGTGAGCCTTTATGATGTTCCTGTTTGGCTAGCCCTGCTTGACTGCATAATATAGTATCAAGATACGCCTTATAACCAAATAATGTTCAGTTAGATTAAAAAAAAAAAAGATTGGCCACTAGTGTTTGTGTGTGTGTGTTTCTGAGAATGAGCCCACTGTGTGTGTGTATGTGAGTTATAGAGAAGGAAATCTGGGGGCAATTTCTCCAAATGGGTTAATTTAGCATACCAAAAAGTAAAGAACCACTCTCAATATTACACTCCAAAATTCTAAACCAAAAATGTACCAATATCAAATAATAACTCTGGGCATAATGACCTCAGATGGCACAACCCCTCATGTAGTGAAATTCACCATAATGTGTTGATAGACGCTCACATCACTGGTCAAGCCTCCTCCTAATACCTAACAATACTCACAAATACACACTATAATTTAAACAACCCCAATTCACCAATGGGAAAATCCTAACAAAATCTAAAGCCAAATACACACATTCACTCTCAAGATATCCTCTAACTAACACACCTCATTCATTCTACTTTTTTAAAAAAGTGTCTGTAATATAAGTGCACACTGAATACAAACGCGACTGAACGCAGCTCTGGCAACCCAGATGAAATACCTGCAAAAATAAAGCCAAAGACTTTAAGATTACATATCAAATAGCACCAAACATAGTATGCAAAAGGCTTATCTCAACTGAAGTCTCGCAGCCAGCTGAGTTCTCTGCCTTCCAAACAGACACGTAGTACTAGGGGTCAGCTTCAACTCCAACCTCCGATGCGGGAAACAAACTTTATAGCAAGGAATACCACTACCATTTAGCACCAAACGACCTCTGCTCAACAAAAGCTTTCATTTCGCCGAAAACCGGCTTCATCAGGAGCTTCGCCGTACAGAAATAAATGCTACACAATGGCTTCTCAAACTACCCGCTATGCCCAAGTCGGCGTGTGACGCACCAAATATCCTAAAACTCCTACCAATCAGAACATACCAAAACATGACATCACCTAAAAACACATACCCCAACAATCACCGTGTTAAAACCTTTGGAACTGCAGAGAAGATACTATCTGAAACCGAATACCATCCAAAAAAATCAAAAGAATAGAGCCCATTCAAGGCGATCATTAAGACTGCCTGGATACAGCGTATCTAATTTAAAGATCCAGCGTTGTTCTTTCTGCAAGAGTAGTTTTTTACGATTGCCTCGCCGAAGATTAAATGGCACAAATTCCAAAACGGTACAGCGGAGATCTTCAAACTGATGACAACGATCCATACAATGTTGAACCAACGGGGTGTCAAGTCTTGCCTTCTTCAAACTATATTTGTGCTCAGTCATTCTCGTTTTCAAAGGAGGTCATCCCCTAGGGATTGCGTATTTGGAAAGCCCCTGGGATGTTTTTGGAAGATGAGAGTTTTGTTAATCGCTGGAATCAAATTTTAAACAAATGCTCTTTGGATTTGATGTTGCTTGTTATTGATATGGCCCACACAAAGAACACTCTTAAGAAAGAATTGGAGGAAGAATTGAAGGATTTGAAGGAGGCACCGGATTTTGAGAGTCATTATGCTGAGTTTACGGGCACTCTTGAAAAATATCGTTTAGAATTGAAGAATGCTAAAATTAAGAAATTTTTAAAGGATGAGCGGCGTACGAAGGAAGGTCCTATTTATAATTGGACTTTACGGCGTGCTAGACAGCAAAATGTTTCCTGGAAGAAGTCTGGTGAGGATTCTTCGATGTATTCTTCTGATTCTAGTTTGGAGAGTCGTGGATCTGATCATCGTGTGAAGTTTCGAGATCTAGAGGGTCCAGTGAGAGACTCTTCTAAGAATCAACATGATAAGCAACAAAATTGTCCTGGGCTCACGACGCGGTCTCGGCGCAAGAAAGACGGGACGACCTTCCCGGACTAGCGACGGTAGTGATCTTGTCTGCTATTACTTTATCTTCAGCCCAGACATCAGTTTTGGCTAGAGGTTTATCATTTGTGTATGGCCCTAGTTATGATCGTTTCTCAAGTAGGGTTGCTGTAGAACGCATTATACGTTCTTTTCAGTTGAAATTATTTTTTGCTGATTCTCCCTCAGTACCGGACCCTTCAGTTGTTCATTTTAAGTCTTCTTGGATTCCACCTGGCCCTTTGGATCCACTCCTTCATACTTTTCGGCAGTTTGTACTGGCTGATTTGGCATCGTTAGAAATGAAATATCATAATCAGCCGAAGAATTTGTCCTCTGTGGATTATACAGCATTACAGGAATTGGCGAACATGTCCCATATAGTGATAAAACGTGCCGATAAGGGAGGCGCGGTGGTGGTTTTGAATACTTCAGATTATGAGAAAGAGATGTGGCGACAATTAAACAATGTCAGTCATTATAAAATATTGATGAATGATCCTACTGAGGCTTTACAATCACGCATTCAGGTAGTGATCTCTACAGCTTATGAGAAGAATTATTTGACGAATAAAGAGAGGATGTTTTTGACTCTACAGTATCCTAAGATACCGGTATTTTACATCTTGCCGAAAATTCATAAGAGCGTGGTATTCCCTCCGGGTCGTCCTATTTTATCTAGTAATGATTCGTTACTGGAATGGGTAGGAATATTTTTGGACTCTTTTTTGAAAGATGAAGTCCTCAAAATCCGTTCCTATGTGAGAGATACAACTCATTTTTTGCAACTCCTTGAAGACGAGTGTTTAATTGAACAGGTGTCCTTTATGGTGAGTATGGACATGGCAGCCCTATATACTTCCATCCTTCAAGATGAAGCCTTGACGATTCTACAGCGGGTTTGGGATTCTCGAGAGCAGCCCGTTCGAGTGCCTACTTCTTTATTGATGACTTTTGCAGAATTAGCGTTAAGAGAGAATTATTTTCTCTATAAGGATACTTTTTTCCAACAAGTATCAGGAACAGCGATGGGTGCTACTTTTGCGCCTTCTTTGGCTAATCTGTTTATGAGTGATTAAGAGGAACGTTTTGTTTATTCATCTCAGTATGATCAGTTCATTGTACGCTGGTATAGATATATCGACGATATTTTTCTTCTATGGAGAGGTACTAAGGCATCTTTGGAGGAATTCTTTATTTACTTAAATGAGTGTCATTTTTCCATCAAATTTGATATTGACATTCAAGTGAGTGAAATACATTTTTTGGACGTGAAGGTTTTCAAACAATGTGATCGTTTTGTTACTACTCTTTATTCAAAGCCGACGGACAGAAATACTTTATTGCATTTCTCCAGTTTTCATCCTCCACATTTGAAGCGCAGCCTTCCCTACTCGCAATTGTTAAGATGTTGACGTATCTGTTCAACCACTGATGAGTTTAAATATCAGGCTAAATGAATGATGGGCAAATTTCTAGACCGTGGTTATCCTCCTAAGGTTTTACATCAGGCTTATAAGAGAGCCAAGTATAACCATCGAGAATGGCTGCTTCGTCCTGTCCGTAAGGTACCTATTAGAGACCTCCCACCTACTGTTACTTGTGTTTTACCTTATTCAAGTTTGTCTCCTCGAATAGCAACTATGTTACGGAAGCATTGGCAGCTTATTAATCGGCATCCTAAGCTTTCTACATGTACATTGCGGATGGCGTATAGCCGTGGCCGCAATTTTCGAGATTGGCTATGTCTTGCTGTATTGAGACAAGATATTGTGACTTCAGTATCTACATTTGGCCATTTTGCATGTCAACATTGCTCTTATTGTAGCATTATGAGTACGGACATATGTGAGAAATATCGACAGAGGGTGAAACCTTTGACTATTACTACAACATGCAGCACGGATTATGTAGTTTATACTATATGGTGTGAATGCCAGTTGCTTTATGTAGGGAAGACTACAAGGGCTTTGAAAACGAGAATGACTGAGCACAAATATAGTTTGAAGAAGGCAAGACTTGACACCCCGTTGGTTCAACATTGTATGGATCGTTGTCATCAGTTTGAAGATCTCCGCTGTACCGTTTTGGAATTTGTGCCATTTAATCTTCGGCGAGGCGATCGTAAAAAACTACTCTTGCAGAAAGAACAACGCTGGATCTTTAAATTAGATACGCTGTATCCAGGCGGTCTTAATGATCGCCTTGAATGGGCTCTATACTTTTGATTTTTTTGGATGGTATTCGGTTTCAGATAGTATCTTCTGTGCAGTTCCAAAGGTTTTAACCCGGTGATTGTTGGGGTATGTGTTTTTAGGTGACGTCATGTTTTGGTATGTTCTGATTGGTAGGAGTTTTAGGATATTTGGTGCGTCACACGCCGACTTGGGCATAGCGGGTAGTTTGAGAAGCCATTGTGTAGCATTTATTTCTGTACGGCGAAGCTCCTGATGAAGCCGGTTTTCGGCGAAACGAAAGCTTTTGTTGAGCAGAGGTCGTTTGGTGCTAAATGGTAGTGGTATTCCTTGCTATAAAGTTTGTTTCCCGCATCGGAGGTTGGAGTTGAAGCTGACCCCTAGTAGTACGTGTCTGTTTGGAAGGCAGAGAACTCAGCTGGCTGCGAGACTTCAGTTGAGATAAGTCTTTTGCATACTATGTTGGTGCTATTTGATATGTTATCTTAAAGTCTTTGGCTTTATTTTTGCAAGTATTTCATCTGGGTTGCCAGGGCTGCGTTCAGCCGTATTTGTACTTCGTGTGCACTTTTAGAGCTGCATTCAGCCGCATTTGTATTCAGTGTGCACTTATATTACAGACGCTTTTTTAAAAAAGTAGAATGAATGAGGTGTGTTAGTTAGAGGATGTCTTGAGAGTGAATGTGTGTATTTGGCTTTAGATTTTGTTAGGATTTTCCCATTGGTGAATTGGGGTTGTTTAAATTATAGTGTGTATTTGTGAGTATTGTTAGGTATTAGGAGGAGGCTTGACCAGTGATGTGAGCGTCTATCAACACACTATGGTGAATTTCACTACATGAGGGGTTGTGCCATCTGAGGTCATTATGCCCAGAGTTATTATTTGATATTGATAAATTTTTGGTTTAGAATTTTGCAGTGTAATATTGAGAGTGGTTCTTTACTTTTTGGTTATTATATTTGGCTCTCAGCAGCAGTTGTGTGTGTTGTTAATTTAGCATACACCATGACAGTCATGAACCTCACTTCTAAGCCAGGCATGTATGGGTAGTTTGTCAAGATTTGATTGGAAGTTCTTTCTTATCAGACCTGTGTCTCCCCATATCTTGCTGACAGCAGTTTAGTTGATTAGCAGGACTGCTAACTGACTAAACTATTTTGACTATGTCCCCCTAAGTTTTTATTGTGTTTCAAATTATTTACTTCCCTCTTGTATGTCTACAGACCCACTTTCCCTTTTAGCCTATCCACTGCACCATCTGATTGACTACCCTAGTCATTTCATCAAAGAAATTAATCAAGTTTGTTGGGCAAGATCTTCCCCTGATGAAACTACATTGTCTCTGATCCTGTAGACCACTGGCTTAAAGGCAGGGGTTCCTCAAACTATGAACTGTGAGCTGTAAAAGGCCCACAGATATGTCATTGGCAGCCCAACAGACACATCCTAATTTGCAATTACCTGCAGCAGGATCACTTCCTTTCTTCTTCTGGCCCCAAGTGATGTCATAAGGAGACACCTCAGGCCCCTCAGCTACGTCCCCTCCACATGACATAACTTTTGCACAAAAGAATGTTCAGGCTGCAGATAACACCATATTGGAAACCAAGCCAGCCCTCTATTGCCACCTTCTACATGTTACCTAATATACACAAACCTGGGAACCCTGGCAGAGCAATCATATCTGGTATTGGCACACTCACAGAAAAGAAACTAGACTAATAGAAGGGATCCTCAAGTCCCTAGTGAAAAAGAAAAACAGCTTCCGACAAGATACCCACAACTACTTCAGCTTTATTAAAGAGATCTAGAATGGGGACAGCCATGGCACCACAGTATCCCAGTTGCTTACACTGCAGCGGGACACTGAGCAACACCATGTTTCCCCTTTCAGGATCGGTATTACAAGCAGCTGGATAAGCAATGAACTTTACTCCCTGACATGAGTAATTGGATTTCACTCCCTAGAGTGACAGGAGCAACAAGATACCACAGCTTGCAACAGAGTTAATATAAGTCAATACAGAAGGGAGATAAGTAATGTGGTAGAGAGTTAGGTTTCTATAAGATACCAATATACATCGTTAGGAGGGTTTTTTCTTGACCTGTGATGTGAAATGAACGAGCTAAACTACTCACATGAATTTGAAAACAAGCCTGACATTCTGTGGCTCAAGTAATACTCAGGTCTTTTCCTACTATTTCCCCCCCTATTTGGGGTTTATTTACTATATCATACTCCAATCTAATGTAAATGAGTGTAAGCAACTGGTCTGATTAGTGTATACGAACTTCACTCTTGGTAGGGTATTTTGAATAGTTGGATTATAACACAGTATGCCAACATTTCTATGTCGGAATTGGAGGAGACATTCCTGAATAGTTACAACAAACCTTTCAGATATTACTGGTACATAGACAATATATTCATAATTTGGACTGAAGGAGAAAAGAACCTTAAACATTTCTACAACTCATTCAATACATATCATGCCATAATTGGACTCAAAATGGACTACCCCATGGAAAGTATTCACTTTTTAGACCCTACAGTCTCTATCTGCAATGATTACATACAACCATCAAAATACAGGAAACCAACTACCTTCAGAACTCCAGTTTCCATCCTCCTTCCATTATAGACACCAGGCTACAAGATACCACCACATTTGCTCTGATCCACAAGACAGCAATAAAGACCTTAAAGCCCTAATAGAATCCTTTAAACAAAATCATCAAGAAAATTACATCCTCACTCAAAACACCAGGAGAAAGCCTACTGCGATACAAGGAAAGGAAAACCATGGAACATGTACTACTTGTGGTAACTGCAAGAAAGAAAGCCCCTCCTGCAGACACAAGTCAGCAAAAAGGAGCCGGAGAGCCACACCACTGGAGGAAAGAGCTTTATTGTCAACCAGGTCTGCCCAACACGTGTTTTGGCTGAAGCCTTCTTCAGGGGACTGCGACCACTAAAAGACAACTGAAGGTCAATGGCAAATCCTATCTCACTTTCCAAGGGTACAGTGTCAAGAAAAAGATTGCATCAAGGTCTGTAAGGATCTGGTTGACAATAAAGCTCTTTCCTCCAGTGGTGTGGCTCTTCTGCTCCTTTGTGCCTATTTGTGGTAATTTACAACCCGGAACTAGAAAACCTAAGGAAAATTATCAAAGATTTCCAGTCTCTATTTCTGGAAGATGAATTACTAAATGATATTTAAGAACATAAGATATGCCATACTGGGACAGACCGAGGGTCCATCAAGCCCAGTATACTGTTTCCACCAGTGGCGAATATCGGTCACAAGTACATGTCAGGTTCCCAAAAGGTAGACAGATTCCATGCTGCTTGTCCCAGGGGCAAGAAGTGGATTTCCCCAGTTCCCTTTAATAATGGTTTATGTACTTTTCCTCCAGGAACTCGTCCAAACCTCTTTTAAACCCAGCTACACTAACAGTTTTTACTACATCCTCTGGTAACGAATTCCAGAGTTTGATGAGTGAAAAAATATGTTCTCAAATTAGTCTTAAATGTGCTACACTGTAGCTTCATTGCATGTCCCCTAATCTTTCTACTTTTTGATGGCGTAAACAACCTATCTACGTTAACATGTTCCACTCCATTCATTATTTTATAGACCTCTATCATATCTCCCCTTAGCTATCTCTTTTCCAAGTTGAACAGCCCTAAGCTTTTAAACCTTTCCTCCTAGGGATATCCTTCCAACCTTTATACCATTTTGGTTGCTCTTCTCTGTGCCTTTTCTAATTCTGTTATATCCTTGTTAAGGTATTACAAACCAGAATTGCACACAATATTCAAGGTGTGATCGAACCATGGAATGATACAGAGGCATTATAATGTCCTTTGTTTTATTCTCCATTCCTTTCCTCATGATTCCTGGCATTCTATTTGCTTTCTTGGCTGCTGCTGCACACTAGGCAGAGGGTTTCAACATATTATCCATGATGATGTCCCGATCCCTTTCCTGGGTGGTGATTCCTAATGTGGAACCTTGTATCATGTAACCGTAGTTAGGTTGTTCTTCCCTAAGTGCATCACTTTGCACTTTGCCACATTAAATTTCATTTGCCATTTGGACGCCCAGTCTCCCAATGTTTCAAGGTTCTCTTGCAATATTTCACAATCCTCTTATGTTTTGACAGCTTTGAATAATTTTGTGTCACCTGCAAATTTGATCATCTCACTCGTTATTCCTATTTCCAGGTCATATATAAAGATATTTGATTTGGTTGACCACTCCCTCCTTCTCCTTCGTCTACGGGAAGCAGGTCTTTGCAGTACTGTTCACTGATGGTTTCATTCTTTTCTTTCCTCTCGCACTTGTGCTGTTCTATCACCGTCCTCCTCCACTCCTCCCTCTGACTCTTTTCCTCTCTCTTGTGGGGTCCCTCAGGGTTCTGTCCTGGCTCCCCTTCTTTTCAATCTTTTCTTAGCCCCCTTGGCCCTTTTAATTCAACAGTCCGGATTATCTGCCTTTCTATACGCTGATGATATTATTCTGCTACACCACACCTCCCCCCTCTGTCCCGACCTCTCCGCATTAAACGTTTGTCTCTCCACTGTGGCCAATTGGCTAACTCACAACTGTCTCCATCTTAATCTCACCAAGACTATTGCCATCTGGTTCTCCCACACTAATCCTCCCCCCGCGCTGGCCCCTTCTTTTTCTGGTTCTCCTATCCCTCTAGTCTCTTCCTTCCGTTATCTTGGGGTTCACTTTGATTCTGACCTATCCTTCCTCACCCATATATCACATGTCACCAAATCTTCTTTTTTCTTCCTTCGACAAATTCGTGCAGTTCGTTCTTTCTTATCCCCTCCAGCGCTCACCACTCTATTACTATCTTTGGTTATTTCACGGGTCGATTTTGCAAACTCACTTTTCATTCTCCAAATCTCAACAATTCCGCCTACAGCGAATCCAGAATACCGCTGCCCGTCTGGTCACCCATTCCTCCCCCCGTGATCACATAACACCCCTACTATTTCGTCTTCACTGGCTCCCCCTTCCATACCGTGCTCACTTCAAACTGCTTATTCTGGTTCACAAAGCTCTTCATACAGATATCCCTCAATACTTAACTGACCTGCTTTCTTTTCACTCTCCCAGGTACACCCCTCGTTCTTTTCACCTCAACCGTCTTACTCTTCCCTCCCCTTCCCATGCTCACCTGCTATCTACCCGTTCCTCTGCTTTTTTCTTTGCCGGCCCCGTTCTCTGGAATTCCCTCCCCTCCTCACTCCGCCTGGAACCTCACCACCCCACCTTCAAACAGAACCTAAAAACTCACCTCTTTTCCCTGGCATTTGATGTTCCCTCTCCTTTCGTGTAATCCCTCTTGCCCTATCCTCTGTTTTCCTCGTATTTGTTCTTTGTTGTGTTTTGGTCCTGTCTCTCCTGTCTTGCTTTCCTATTAAGAATTTGTATTTCCACTCCATTTCATTGGCTTCGGCCTTCTTTTAATTTTGGTTTTATTGTACACCGCTTTGCCTACCCTGAAAGGCGGTTTTTATCAAGTGAAATAAAACATAAACATAAACATAAACATATTGAAAAACAGTGGGCCCCACACAGATCTTTGGGGTACTCCACTATTCACCTTTCTCTACTGAGAAAATTGTCCATTTAGCCCTACCCTCTGTTTTCTATCTTTTAACCAGTTTCCATGATTTTTTAATTTCCCCAAGAGTCTATCATGAGGGACCTTGCCGAAGGCTTTCTGAAAATCCAGATACACTGTATCGGCAGGCTGACTTTTATTTACCTGTTTATTTCGTGAGACAAGACTTTCCTTGGCTAAATCTATGTTGGCCTTCTGCCATTAAACCATGATTGTCTACAAACAGTAATTTGGTTCTTTATAATGGTCTCTACCATTTTGTCCAGTACCCAGGGTTGGCCTGTCCACTAGGCAGACTAGGTGGCCACCTAGAGTGGCAGACCATGGCAGCATGCCTCTGTTTTGAAAGCGGTGGCATGCCACGGGCACTATTGTGGCTTTAGAAAAGCCAGTCTTGTTCTTCCTTCAATAGTTTCTTAATTCTGTGTCTTTGCATGTGTCATTGGAATACTTCTCTTTGCCTTGTCTTGCTGCATGTTGGAAATTCCTGTTAAGTTCCATCATTACCTCTCTTTCTACTTTGGCTTTAGTTTCTCTGCTTTTCTGAGCAATTTTCCGTCATCAATTTTGGCTGTTTTTGCTTTTTCAGCTTGTGCAGAAACTTTTCACTTTCTTTGAGCATAATTTTCTCAATGTCATCACATAACTGGTTTGGTGCTCTCTCATTTATATCCAAAGCGGTGAATGGACTTCACAGGCAGTCTTTAAATTCCAGTGGTAATTTTCAAGATGATACTTTTCTACATTCATAAGCAGCTTGCTCTTTTTCAGCCTAAGTTTCAGTTTGCATACTGGTAGCTGGTGACCTGTAAGAATGTCAGCTCCAGGTTTTGTCTTTGTTTATTTATTTAAGCAGATGTGTATAGCACTTTATCCTTCAATCAAAGTGGTTAGCGATACAATTTTGGATTTACATAGAACAGAAAGGAAGGGGTGACAAGACATACATATAGACATTACCATTCTTAGCCTCCCCTAATCAGCTGATTTCCAATGCTAGTACCCCCTCAGCCCATTACCAGTCCCAGCCTCCCCCCTCGATCAGTCCATTCCCAGTCCTAGCCTTCCCTAAACAACCCATTACCAGTGCTGCCCCTCCCCCCCATCAGCCCATTATAATCCTAACCCTCACTGTCTATCCCCTTTGTCCAACATTTATCCCGTCTCTCCCCTTTGTCCAGTATATCCCCCTGTCTTTCCCCTTTGTCCAGCATTTGCCCCCTGTCTCCCCACTTTGTCCAGCACTTGCCCCCCTGTCTCCCCCTTTGTCCAGTATTTGTTCCCTGTCTCTCCCCTTTGTCCAGCACTTGCCCCCTGTCTCCCCCTTTGTTCAGCACTTGTCTCCTGGAGAGGCAGGCCAGAGGCAGCAAAATCTAAAATAAAAACAACCGGAGTGCCGCAGCCACTGCTGCCGCACAAATCAGCCTGATTGCTTGCAGAGCTGGAGTGCCACTCCCAAGGGAGCGCCGCCTGAGGCCATCACCTCAGGTGGCCTAATGGAAGAACCGCCCCTGTATACTTTGGAGGAAAGGCCTGAGAGAGGAGATATGATAGAGACATTTAACTACCTGCATGGCATAAATGCAGAGGAGGCAGACCTCTTTCAGTTGAAAGAAAGCTCTGCAACAAAGGGGCATAGGATGAGGATGAAAGGGGATAGACTCAGGAGTAATATGTAGAAATATTTCTTTACAGAAAGAGTGGTAGATGCATGGAATAGTCTCCCAGTTAGCGATGAGGAGAGTATGGGGGCATTCCAAATGGTGAATAGCGCCTGTGTACATGCAGTCCAGATGTGTAAGCTGCAATCCGTTCCCCAAGCTTATGCTGCACCCAGCACACCCCACATGTATACAGCATTTGTGCGGGGAGCACTGTACATGGGCGGGAGGGGACAGAGCGAGGGAGTGGCCAGGTGCCAGGACGTACACAGCATATTCAGGAATGGCCTCTGTACATTCCCTGGCACCCCCACGGATGTGCAGCCTATTCCTCCCCAACAGTGGTATAAGGGCAACGCGCTGCTCAGTGTGCAGGCTGAACTCCATTGCACCACATGGCAATGGCTTACTACAGCACCTGCTGCCATGTCCTTGCCATAGGGGCCCCCAATGACAATCAGATGGCGGTGTGCAGGGGCCGCTGTCGACATGCCATTCTGCGCAGTCAGGTAGACGTGTCATGACCATGGTGATGGGACGTCACTCGCACCAGCAGTAGCATTGTGGGGTGGAGACAGGCAGGTTCGGAGACGTCTCTCACTTCAGAATCCGGTGAGTGCCAGGCCACCTATCTCCCCAATTCTACCATCACAGCTGTGTCCAGACCCCGTTTTACTTAGCTCCATCCTAGATTTATGCATGCTCACGGCTCAGGCGTATATAGTTTGGAATCGGCCTCCACCTGAATTCCTGAGAGCATGGGAACAGCACAGAAGATCTCTAAAGGAAAAAAAGGGACTATAGTAGTTGGTATGGAAGGGCCGACAGAATAGACCATATGGTCTTTTTCTACCATCATGTTTCTATACATACAAAGCAGTTTAATATTTAAAAGCATGGAGCCCGATATTCAATGGTGGTGGCTAACTGAAGAGTTAAGCCAAACATTCAGTGCCGGGACCATATCTGGCCACTGGAATTGAATATCTATGTCTGCCGCTCAGGGCACAGAAGCTAACTGTGAAGCAGCTCTATTCAGTGACAGCCCAGTTAGCTTTGGCAGCAAAAGTAAGGACAGCCTTTCGCCGCTAAGGGATAACCGGGCAGTAGCTTAATATCACCACTAACCTATTATCCCCGGGAACCGCCCCTGGAATGCCCTGGCATAAGCAATTAGCATCAGGGTGAATTGTGGCGTTACTTGGGGATATTCAGCGGTACTGACCGTGTTAGTGCTCCTGAATATCCCACTTAGAGGCATTTTCAGGGTTTACAGCTCTGCAAACCGTGTAAATGCCTTGCAGTATCAGGCCCATGATATCCAATAATGCATTTTTACAGGATTGTAGTGGGAGGGGTAGTTTGGGGGGGGGGGTAAGGTTTAAGGTTTGCCTAGGATGCCAAACCTTGCACCAGCCATGCTATGATGCGCTAACATTAACATGTGTTAATTCTCATTATTCCATGTTTGTTTTGTTGTTTTTTTAGATTTTATATTTATTAAACTTCTATAATACATTACAAGTAACAACTTGCATGAGAAAGAAACCTTAGAATTGAATACAAAGTAACCTCATGGATTACAGAAGAAGAAACTAAATAGGAAATATAAAATTAGTCTAATTTCCACAAGCCCACTATATTAGAAGGGGAGAAGGAATTAACAAAGAAACAAGGCTTCCTGATCATAGCAGTATATCAATACCTAAGCATCAGTTACACTAGACCCACTCAGAACATTAGAAGGTATTTCGCTAGCATAAATAAAGGAAAGCAATTTCAAAAGTTGAAAAAATACATAACTAATAGAGTTATATTTAACCAAACATTTACATGGAAATTTAAAAAAAGAATAATATCTCAAACTGCACTACTTACGACTTTAACAACAAAAACTCTCTGCGCCGCTTCTGAGTCTCTCTAGCAATATCAGGGAAAACCTTGACAGAGCGACCAAGAAACAACATTGCCTCTTCTTGAAAACCAGTTTTAGTATCCAGTCTCTGTCCACGGAAAGCGCACATGTAACCAAAGGAGTCACCGGCACTACAGACTCAAGCTGCGAATCTTCCAAAAGAGCAGAGACATCTAAAGTATCTGTTGCTGGCTCCCTTGCAATAGCTCGTTTCCCCCCCTGAGGCAACTAATACACTCGGGAAACGGGGAGAATGGTTTCTTTTGGAACTTGCAATATTTCAATCAGATACCTGTGGAACATCTCTTTAGGAGAGCAACCAGAAGATTTTGGAAAGTTAACAAACCTTAAATTGGAGGCTCTTGCAATATTCTCAAGAGACTCCAACTTGAATCTTGTAGCAGAAGAGTCTTTCATAAGAGAAACATTCAAATCTCGAATGGCTTCAATCTGAACCCCATTCTCTGAAACCTTAATCTTCAAATATTCAATTTTTGTTTGCTGATTGACTGACTTAGTAATACAATCCTGGAGATGGGACTGGAATAACTGGTTTTGAGCTGAGATGAGGTGATAGCATCCCATAACATCTCCAAGGTAATTTTTCCTGGTCTTACCAAAGCGGAAGATGACAACTGCAAAGAAGGATCAGGAGACGGCACATTTGGGGTCTGGAAAGCACCACCAGCCTGAGCGGCTGCCCCCAACTCTGTTACAAGCTCCCCAGGGGTCACTGCCCTCGCGGGAAGCAACTCGGATGCCTCGGCTCCCATTGCAGAGGTGCCCCCACAAACTCTGGAATCCAGGCCGCCATCCGACGTGACATCAGCAGCCTCCATCTGCAGTGGCGCCACCAATGCTGAGAGCTGGGGGTGAGACGATCCTCTGGTGAGAGTGATAAATCCGCCTCTGAAGAAGATGCTGGGTTCACTGACCTCGGCATTGACACAGCCACAGCTACATTAGAGATTGTTGCTGCAGCAAGCTTCCAAACAAAGAGTCCATCAGCCCCAAAATTGTCATTGTCAGGATACTCGCAGGTACTTTCACAGATTTTGCCTTAGCCTTCCTCTTGCCCATAGGAAACATGGAGAGCAAGCACTGACCAGGCGGCCATCTTAATGCTCCACCTCTTTCTATTCCATGTTATTAGTAACTAGATCCTATTGAATTACATGGATCTATGCTGAAATATCACATGTTAATGCTAGCAGACCTTAGAAATGGCCTCCTCCATGCCTATAGATTCAGGCCTAATGATGACTGCAGAGCAGAACTAGGATAATTCTCCTTACTACTCACTATTATAGTGCCACTTCCTCTACCAGGCAGATTTTGAATTCCGAAAAACTCTGTAAAAAAACATAAACACTCACACACACAACAGCTCCAAAGAACAGCACTAATTCCTAGCAATTAACAACAGTCCTTGCTATGAAAAAGCAGCACTGCAAATGTTACATCAGGCACTAGAGTACTAATGCATGACCTATTAGGAGGAGCAGGTTGGAAAACAAGTCAAGAAGTTAGAAACCTCAAGAAACTAGACTGCTCCATGCACTATGCGGCTGGAGAAAGCAGAAAAAAATGCAGTTCCTCTAGTACTCTGCAACATACAAAGATATAGGGGATATTACTTGGAAAGCACATCTACAAATTCTTATGCCGATTTTTTGAACTGAGAGACAGAGAGATGAGCATGGGGAGAAAGGCAGATGAGGAGAATAGAATGGAAAATTCATCTGATTACCAGAAAGTGCAAATGGAGTAACTGCCGACAACGTTTCTTCTTGTGCTACACAGCGGAATGTCACCACTGCTGGAATGTCAGAGGGTAGGAAAACAAAGAGGCGGATTCTAGAGTGGGACATGTGCCCAGAGCAGAAAAGAGCTGCAGAGCTGGGAAGGAGAGCCAACTCGGATCCAGTGAGCAAACGTGAATCAGTGAATTCAGATAATCTGCTGTCCTCCAGCTCTGTTGGTTTAGGGGTTTCTAATTCACACCAGTCCAGATAAAATACCTGGGTTTCCAGTTGGGGTCTGAATAGATAGAAAAGCTGAAGAGAAAAAGCGAATAGACTCACTGGAGATCACAAAGTGGGAACTATTGGGAATAATGGGATTGGAATCAAGGTCTGCAGATGTTTACAGCTCTGAAATATTTGATGCCAAAGTTCACTCTGTTATTTATTTATTTATTTAGTGTACACTTGTATCCCGCCACTTCCAGCGATCAGTGGCGGTTTTCTATACAAAAGGGTGCGGTTGTACAGGCCAGAATTTAAGCATACAGTAGGATTGCAGGGGAGGGTAATAGTCACAGCAACGATTACAGATTTACATTTGATTGCTTGAGAGGAGGCTTTACATATATACATAAATTACATAATTTCAGGATGCATTTCTTGTTGATATGAATTTTAGTAGACATGTTGTTCGAAAAGGATTACATTGACTAGGTTAGGTTGTAATGAGTCTGAAATAGGTGAGTCTTAAGTTTTTTCTTGAAGTCCTTCAGGTCCTTGTTTGCTCTCAGTTCGTAGGGCATTTGGTTCCAGAGTCGTGGAGCCATAAAGGAGAACGCTCTGTTAGTGGTGTTAGCATTGCAACTTCTCAGGCTACTCGGGACTTGAAGGGTATTGCTATTTACTGTTCTTCTGATTCTGTTGATTGGTTGTGCTGAGATTAAGGTGTTGAGGTAAGAGGGTGCTATGTTATGAACAAGCTTGAATGTGGTTACTAATATCTTATATTGGATGCGGGCCGTGATGGGGAGCCAATGTAGCTCAATTAGGACGGGAGTGATGTGCTCAGTTAGACCTTTTTTCATGATGACTCGGGCTGCTATGTTTTGTGCCAATTGCAGAATGTTAAGGTTTTTTTTAGGCAGACCTTGTAGAATGGCGTTGCAGTAATCCAGGTGGGGAATGATGAGGGCTTGTGCCACTGTCCTGAAGTCGGAGTGATCAATAATGTTCCGTAGCGGTTGCAGGACTCTTAATTTGTGGAAAATGGCCCGATTGGTAATTCGGAGGTGCTTGTCCATATTTAGGTTGCTGTCCAGCATTACTCCTAGGTATTTTATTTCGGGCTTTGTGGTATAAACGTTATTGTTCATGGTAACCGTTGGTGGAGGGTTGAAGTCATGTTTTCTGGAGATGCACATCACTTCTGTTTTTTTATGGTTGATTGACATATTGTTGCGTTGCAGCCAGGTTTGTAGTTCGCTTAGGCATTTTTCGAGTTGGCTGAGGTCAGGGTTGTTTATGTCGAGGTGAGTGTAGAGCATCAGGTCGTCTGCATAGATGTGGTAACTGATCTTGTGGTCCTGTAGGATTTCACAAATGGGTCGCAGATATAGGTTGAACAGGAGAGAGGATAGGGCAGAGCCTTGTGGTATGCCTTGAGTTTGAGGGAAGGCGGCGGCCTTTGTGTTGTTGAAGTGGACCTGTTGCATTCTGTTATTTATGTAGGATGAGAACCATTTCAGGGGGGTCCCTGATATGCCTATGGAAGCAAGTCTGTCCAGGAGTGTGGAATGATGCACTGAGTCAAAGGCGGCTGATATGTCTATGAAAATGAGCATGTACATTTTGTTTCTGTTTTCAAGACCTTTGAGTAGTTTGTCCATTAGGGCTAGTAGAAGAGTTTCCACGCCATGGTGTTGGCGGAAGCCATATTGGTGCTCATCAAGGGCATTGTTGACATCGATGTGGTCCTGCAATTGTTGCTGGACTGCCTTTTCAATGATCTTGGCTAGAAAGGGTATGCTTGATATCGGGCGGTAGGAGGTTGGGTCGTTCTCGTTAAGAGATTTGTTTTTCAGGATGGGTCGTATGAGGGATTGCTTGAGTTGTGCTGGCATGATCCCTTGCAGTAGAGATTGGTTTACTATATGGGTGATATACTTGGCAGCTTCTTGCTTCACAGCCTTGATCCATGATGCTGGGCATGGATCGAGGGGGGAGGTTGTGGTGTTCAGGTTAGTAATTATGTCCAGGATTTGCCTGTCATCTATCTTTCTGAAGGTGTCCCATTCTTGGTACTGGTTTGCATTTTCGGCCGTGTGGGTTTTTTGTTGGGTGATGACTGCATCCATCCCTTGATTGGTGAATACTGGTGGATGTAAGTTCAGCTTGCTATTTTGAGGGTTAAGTTTGCTGGCATAATGATCAGCCAGAGTTTGGGCCGTCATTGTTCCGTTTTGAGCTGTAGCTTGGGACGTCTTGGTGAGTGATCTGACAAGTTCGAAGAGTTCCCTGGGTCTGTTGAGGGCTTTATTAAGTATGTTGGTGTGGTGTGTTTTCTTTGCCAGGTTGATTTCATGCTTATACGTTGTGAGAAGTTTAAGGTATTCCAAGTTATTTATACCCTGTTACCTGTAAACTCATACGTGTTATATGTACTGAGCATTTTGTTCCATGTGAACCGCGCTGATGATGAATAGTGCGGTATATAAGAGACTGTAAATAAATTCCCTTCTATGATCTTATAGTGGGAGCTGTGGGATTCGAAGTTGGATCTGCATGTATTGCCATAGCAACTTGATGCAGAGCATCACAAAATGAAAGTTGTTGAGTTTGCAGTTGTCATATCTCTGAGTAAAGCAATGCTGAGAATCATGCAGTGGTAGTGATGGGATCAGAATGCGTTCTTTCTACCATAGCATCATAAGAACATGGCCAATCCAGGTCACAAGTACCTGTCAGGTTCTCAAAACGGTACACAGATTCCACAATGCTTATCCCGGGGTGAGCTATGGATTTCTCGGATCCTCTTTAATAATGGTTTATGGACTTTTCCTTCAGGAACTTGCCCAAACCTTTTTTAAATGCATCTGCATTAACTGCTTTTACAACATCCTCTGGTAACGAATTCCAGAATTTGATTAAGCGTTGAGTGGGAAAATATTTTTTTCTTAGTCTTAAATGGGTCACATTGTAGCTTCATTGAGTGTCCCCTAGTCTTTCTACTTTCCGAAGGCATAAACAACTGATCTATGTTTACCCATTCCATGCCATTCATTAATTTATAGACCTCTATCATATCTCCTCTCAGCTGTCTCTTTTCCAAGTTGAAGGGCCCTAACCTTTTAAGCCTTTCCTCAGTGGGTTATCCTTCCATCTCCTTAACCGTTTTGGTGGCTCTTCTCTATACCTTTTCTAATTCCGCTATATCCTTTTTAAGATATGATGACCAGAACTGCACACAATATTCAAGGTGCTGTCGCACCATGGAGCGATACAGAGGTATTATAATATCCTTGGTTCTATTCTCCATTCCTTTCCTTATGATTCCTAGCATTCTAATTGCTTTCTTGATGCTGCTGCACACTGGGCAAAGGGTTTAAACATATCCATGATGACACTTACCTCTGCAGCCACTGGAAACCTGAGCACTGTCTTGCTTCTCCTTTCTCCCTCATTCTCTGCATCATTCCCTTCTTAGCCTCCATCTTTTCCCTTTTAGTGCATTCTCTTCTCTCTCCATAGATTTTCTCACATCTTTCAGCTTCCTCCCTTAACTCTCTAGTCATGTACCTCTCTCCTGTATTTCCATTCCATTGTCTCCCTTCCCTCTCCTCCTCCTCCTATTCCTCGATCTTCAGGTCATCCCTCATTCCTACAGTATCCCCTTCCCCTATCTCTGAATATACTTTACACTTTGACTTCACCAACCCTATCCTCTCCAGCTCCGCCCCCTTCTGCCCTTACCCAGCATGAATATGCATAAGGTAGATGTGCATACACTGGAGGCCCTTCATATGCAAATTATCTCATGCATATTCATTGTGGCTGTCCTGATAACTGCCTGTCAGTGGGGTCACCGGAACAGGTTTCGCAAGCCCTGGATTACAGAAAACATTGTATGTAACTTCTTGGGTGTGGTGATATTTTTTAGATGAGGTGATATAATCAAAGTTTTATTTCCGAGGGTCTACATGTACATTGCTCATGAAATTTTGTTAAACTATGAAAATTCTCAAAAAATGCAGGCAGGGCTATATCAAGTTCCTGTCCAATTTGCTCGTTGTGGAATACACATAGGAAAGGTTTACAGTACTCCCAACCTTTCCCTGTAGGGGGCAATGTAGACCAGGGAATGGTGCAAAAGTGCTGTCTATGGGGGAACTCTCATCTTCTGCAGTCCCATTCTCTCTCAAGAGGAACTGAGGAAATAGTAGAGGTGCATTAGCTGTGGGGAACCCAGAGACAGAATTGTGTTTGTTTCTTCATTTATTTCGATATTCAGAAGTACTTACATATAGCACTTTCCAGATTCGTGAAAACTCAACTGGCCCAGCTGTTGCCCTATGCCTTCTGTGACAATGATTGCAAACCAGGGATGGCACAAAGATTGGAGGCGCCCTAGGTGGGCCCTCCATCCTGCTGCCCCCTGGGGCCTGCAGTGGTGGCAATAGCTCCCAAACTGCAATGCAGCACTTAATGACACTCCAGCGCCGCACGATGTGCCGTTTCCACTCCGCACCGACGTCACTTCTGGTTTTGGAGAGAGTTGGAAATGGCACAATGTGCACAGGAGGGAACCGCAATGCAGTGCCGGAGTGTTAGTAAGCTCTGTGTCGCAGTTTGACGGCTATTGGCACTGCTGCAAGCCTTGGAGAGGGGCACCAGTGATAACGCTGGCCTTGTTGTAAACTATTATGGAAAAGATACTTTAAAAACTCAGACTGATGTGATCGGATTCAGGTCACCCTTTGCTATCACACAGATACATACCAGAAGACAGAGACACAGAGAGAGATACGTACATATGCATCTAGCTCTTGCGTTACAGAGTTTGACTCAGGGAAAAGCAAACCCTTGTATTTCAAACCCATGTGTTAGGGCCTACCCTGGATGGGAGCATGGATGGAGAGGCTAGGTGCAGGGCAGAGAGGAGCAGTCCAGGAACTAGGTAGGGTCAGGAACCAGAAGACATAGCCATGGCAGGACTGGAGCAGCAACTGGATGTGGATCAGGAGCCAACAGATGTAGCAATGGCAAGACTGGAGCAGGAACCAGGTGTCTTGGCATTGAGCAGGAGGACAATGCAGGCAACACTGGGAAGTAAACACTCTATTCATAAAGTGAAGGGAACTAAATGGATAGTAGATTTATTTTATTTTATTTTTATTTAAATTTGATATACCGCTCAGGCCAGAAGGCATTAGAGCGGTTTACAATAATATATCATTCAAGGAAATAAGAAAAGAACGCCATTTATTTGATAGGACAGAATAGGGAACAGAGACAGTCAGACAGATAAGAGAGAAGGACGCAGAACAGTACATTACCACAACAACCCAGACCGTATCATCAGCGAAACTTTAGGCCCACCAAAAACTGTTGAACCAGCAAGGGTGTGTCTGATTGGGCTTCCTTATATATGCTGTGCAATAAGACACACTCCTTGCCAACCCAATGGGCTCCTCTAGGGCTGGGCTTCGCCTTCACCCATTTCTAAGATGTCTTTGCTGGGGCCACCAAGCTTCCATCATGGTTCTTCTGTGTGTAGTGGGGAGGAGATGGAATGTTGTTGAGTTATAGTTGTTCTTGTGGGAGGTGGGTTTTACATTATAACCCAAAATTTGAGATAGTTTATAGAAAAGATCTGAAATACAGAAGTTGGGAGGTTGGAAGACAAGCATGTGAAGCACTTTTGTATGATTCGTATGTTCATTCTATTTTTATGTGTTGTGTTTTTGTGGGGGGGGTTTTGTTTTGTTTTTAATGATATTATGTACACTGCTTTCGGTGGACCAAATTCTGGCTACAAGGAATGCAGTTTATAAATGATTACTTAATAAAATGGATTGCCCAGACAACAGAAATGAAAAAGGCATTTTATTTTGAGTTTTTGGATGGACCTCTCTTAATTTTACTAATTTAATTGAAAGGAAGCTTGTCTGTACAGGGCTGTGTATATTGTAAGAGTACTCAATAATAGTATCACTGAAAACCCTCAGAAAGAGTTAACACCACAGATTCAGTAACTCAGACCTTCTAAAACCTATTACTAAGCTGATAATCTTGAAGAGACTACTAAAGAAACTTTGTTGAGAGTTCAGATAACAGAGAAACTATAGGCCAGTTTATTATTGTACAGAAAGTGCAGGGAAGAACTTTCTGTTCAGTCTTGAAACATACACTGTGAAAACTGCTTGTGTTAGAATTATTGTTTAAGAAGTTATGTCTGGGAATACATGTATGTCTCTTCCTGATGACCTATACTGATAAGATCTGACCTATGATATAGAGATGCACATTATGAATATGCATTAGTAAAAGATGTAAAATGATATTTGACATAGAATAATAAGGTGGAAATTATGTTGTGAGATGGTATTTTAAGCCAATAAAAAAGGAAACCAAAATAGGCGGAATCAGAGAGAGAGAAGCGCAAGTCTTGCTCTCTCCCCCAAAGCGCTTTGGTCCTGTGTGTACCACAATTGTGTGTGTGAATTGCATTATTAATTGTTATTGCTTCCTTCTCATTGCTCTGAGTGTGGAGATCCGTTCCCAGGTGCTGCTACCGGTGAGGGGAGGAGCAGAGTACATTATCATTAATTTGATATTTATAATCCACTTTTACTCAATAAATTATGGGCCATATTTTCAGTGGTAGCGGTCAGCCTATTAATTTAAATGAGACAAGACAGTGTATTTCTAAGAAAACCACAGGTATGGTAGGATGAATGATGAGAATTCTGGTGCTTGAAGGGAGTAAGAGGAATAGGGAGGAGACTGGGAATAGAGCAAGGTGGCAGGGGCAGTCCAACGGGGGTGCGGGGCCATGTGTGGAGACTCATTGCAGGGCCTCATTTGCATAAGGGGCCTCATTTGCGTAAATACTTGCATAATGTTAATGTGCACTATATTATAGTAAACGTGCTTCTTAATGAGTGTCTGGATAAAGAAAGACTACTGGATTTCTATATTACTTTACTCCAGTGCCAACCGCCAGGTACATTAGGAAGTTCTATAAACACTGCCAATTTAGAACCCATAGCAAATCCACCGTATCATAACAGCACTACCAGGATTCACAAAGCACCAAACCCTACCTATCAAAAGGCAACATTGCAAATATTAAATCAATACATCTCAGAGAATACCAATACATCTCCTACTGGGGAAAGAGAACAAGTGGCACTGTCAAAGAGAAACTACATGAACAGAATACCTCAGCTCGGTTACACATGCAGAACATAGACTGTCACTAAACAAAGAACAAGGGATCACAATTTAGAAATAGGAAGGCAATAATTAAACTGGGAACACCAAAGCCAAACTTGGAATGTACAACAACACTGGAGAAATAAAACTATAAATTAATTTCCTCTTGTAGTAAAGAAAATGCAAAGATTTTAGCGATGCACATTTCCCAGAGCTGACATATTCCAGTTAATAAATTCAAAATAAAAAATTATTTTTTTACATTTTGTTCTTTGGGCATTTTATTTTTCAGATGCAATTGCTCCAGTTGCTTTCTTCTGCTAACTCTCCATTCTTCACTCTTCTAGTTTTTTCTATTCTCTCTCTACATCTGCTTTAACATACTGATCTTTCCCCTTTCATCCACTCAAATTTCATCCTTCCATCCTCAGTTCCTACTTATTTAATTAGGCTTATATATAGCTTTTCTACCAGTCAAAGCAATGTATATTCAGGTACTGTATATACGAGGGATGTCCGATATTAAAGGTAGAGGCCAAAATTACACTAACATTTGTATTTAAAAAAATTATTCAATACATTCCACCAAATACTAAATACTTTTGTTTACTTCTCCACATAATCGCCGTAAACATTGAGGCATTTATCCCAGCATGACACTAGTTTGAACATCCCTTCACGGTAGAGTTGTGTGTCAAGTTGCTTGAAGTAGTCCATAACGGTGTCTTGCAATTCCTCCTGATCTTGCGGAAATTGAGGTTGCATATGATTTCATGAACAGAACTCTTAGGAATGCCAGTCATTTCAGCAATTTCACGAACTTTAATGTGACGATCCTCCCTAATCAGACGTTCGACAATTGCGCAGTTGTCATCCGTGTGTGAGGTCCTTGGTCTGCCTCTTTTCTTTTCCGGATCATCATTCAAATCCATTCGACCATCTTTAAACTTGTTACATCAGATGCTGACTTTTTTTAGGCTTAAAACGTTCGGGCCATACACGCCCTCTAATCTGCAATGAATTTCCCTCTGCTTAACTCCTTCGGCTTGCAAAAATCTGATAACTCCACGCACCTCAAACTTCGAATACTCTGCGATTACACACGCCATGTTTGTTTGCTTCCCGAAAACTACTCGTAATTTGAGTGTTTAAAAAAACAATGCTACAGACTCTCCTACTACGAGTACAAGTAGTCCTGCATATGACAGCACTATTGCGCATGTGGAGCTGGTATGATTGCCACCTGTACCTTTAATATCGGACACCCCTCATATATATTTTTTTCCCTTGTCACCAAAGGGGCTCACAATCTGTTCTTGTACCTGAGGCAACAGAGGGATAAGTGGCTTGTCCAAGGCCTCAAGGAGCACCTGTGGGACTAGAAACCCCAGTGCTTCCAGCCCACGGTTGTTCTCTAGCAGGATTTGAACCCCCGTTCCTCTGGCCTGAGATGACTTGACCCAACCACTAGGCCACTCCTCTTCCAATACACAGCCAATCATAGATTTTATTTACCCCACACACAAAATATCTTTTCCCTTCTCCATCCTCACTCCCACAGCCCCATCCCCTTCTAGTCCTCCCCTTACATTAGCTCCCTTCTAGTTCCAGCCCCACCCAGCATCCACTCCTTTCTAGTCCCATTCTCCCATCCCCCTTATCAGCCCATTTCCAATCCTAGCTATCTCATCAGCCATTCCCAGTCTTATCCTAGCCCCCCATCAGCCAATTTCCAGTCCAAGCCTCCCCCCAATCAGCCCATTTCCAGTCCAAGCTCCCCCATCAGCCCATTTCCATTCCTATCCTAGGCCCCCATCAGCCCATTTCCAGTCCACGCTTCCACCCAATCAGCCCACTTCCAGTCCTTTTGTAGTCCCCATCAGCCCATTTCCAGTCCACACCTCCCCCCAATCAGCCCATTTCCAGTCCAAGCTCCCCATTTCCAGTCCAAGCTCTCCCATTAGCCCATTTCCAGTCCTAGCCCCATCAGCATTTCCAGTCCTATCCTAACCCCCAATTTCATGTCCTAGCCCCCTATCAGCCCATTTCCATTCCAAGCCCTCCCAATCAGTCCATTTCCTGTCCTAGCCCCCCATCAAGCCATTTCCAGTCCTATCCTAGCCCCCCCATTAGCCCATTTCCAGTCCTATCCTAGCCCCCCCCCCCAAAGAGCACTGTGCCTGTCTGATAGTCTTCAGAGGGAGCCAAGGAGGTCTGCTCGAATCCCCCCAGCTCACCTCTACATAACCACCAGCATGAAGAGCGGCATTTTCCCTTATGCTGGCAGCTGTGTTTTCGTGAAGCGTGTGAGTGCCGAGAAACGTTAATTTGGATGCTGCACCATCCTCACAAGCCTCTCAGAACCCCCTTGACTGAAGTCAAAAGAGTTCCCAATTATGTCTTAAATTGTAAATAGTTACCCTGTTATCCAAGTTGCATTACCTGTTCAACTGTAAACACAAAGTACCATCGGAAATGTGTATTTTATTGTTCATTGTAAACCGCACTGATGCTGAATAGCGCGGTATAAAAGAGACTCTAATAAATAAATAAATAAATAAATAAATAAAGAGCATTTCCTGTTTCCCGGCACTCACGCGCTTCATGAGAACACAGCTGCCAGCGTAAGGGAACATGCTGCTCTTCACGTTTGCGGCTGTGCAGAGGTGAGTCAGGGCCTTGGGCAGGCCTCCCCAGCTCTCTCTGAAGCCGGCATTGCAAAGCCAGGATTCACCATGTGGGAATGAAGTTCGAGCGGGGCCCCCTGAAGCGCGGAGCCCTGAGTGATCAACATTCTCGCACAATGGAGGGCCGGCCCTGCAAGGTGATAGGGGAAAGAGGAGAGCGCTGGGGTCAGACCTGGGGAAGACGAAATGAAGAAAATCCTCCAGTTAATCCATTTCATTTTGAGTTGGGGGGAATAATATTCACACCTGCCAATCTGACTTCCCTAATGTTTGCCCTCCCATATTAAGAAGTCACTGTATATCCCCCACATAATACTTTGTTCCCCCTTTCTCAGCCCAGAACAAGTATCTCCTAATCTCCCTTCTTCTGATCCCCCGCCCTCCCCAATGTGTAGTATCTCTAATCTCTCTCCCTTTCCCACCCACAGAGACAGCACCATCTCTTCTCTTCTTTTCACACTCGCAAAGGAGAGCAGATCTTTCGCCCATGCTACTGCAGACTTTCATTCTTTCCCCTTGTTATTTCAGATCTTCTGTCTTCTCTTGTTCACTCTCTCCATGAAGACCTTCTCATTTTTTTCTCTCACTAAAGACCTTCTCTTTTTAGCCTAATCCTAATCAACTTTCTCTTCTCCCCCACCCCACTCTGCTCAATTCAGTTTACTCTCTTTTCTTTGATCCAACAAATTCCAATGTTTCCATTCCTTCCTCTCCCTGCTCAACTCTCCCCATCTCTCATCTCCCTTAGGTCTCCTGTAAATCAGCAATCCTCTGAGAACCTTTATTCAGCCCTGGTCCCCCCCTTGGAACCCACATGTTCTGTCTTCATTTTTTTTAAAATTAATTTTCACACTTCAAATACTTACATAGGAAACTTGAATGGAAATATACCCTATAACATAATAATATATAACCAGTAATGATAAATTTCATCCTTAGCCCACATAACGGGGAGTACAATAGGAAAACAAAACAAATATGGCAATATAAGCAAAACATTTGCTCAGACATACAGCCAATTCTTCTTCAACCCCATTATATCTCACCCAAAATATCAATCCTGCATCTCCCTAGCAGCCAAAAACACCTCCATTTGAGAAGAATCAACAAAAATAAACCTATCTCCATGTAATGCAATTACACATTTATAGGGATAACGAAGGAAAAATGATGTGCCCAGAGCCAACACTCAGTTTCAAGGCCAAAAAGGCTCTCCTCCGAAGCTGTGTCACTCTGGAAACATCAGGAAATAATTGCAACTTAGCCTCACAAAACAAGGCATTCTTATTTTTAAAATAAGCTTTAAAGACAGACGTCTTATCCTGTTCAGAAACAAAACTAACCAATAAAGTTGCCCTGGAAGTGATAACATCCTGCGAGTCCTCCAAAAAATTAGTCAAATTTATATCATCAGAAGCTTGCAAAACATCAAACTTCTCTGGAGACTCAGGGGAGATTCTCCTCCCAGTTAAATAAAATAGTTTAGAAATACCCATAGAGTCGGCCCCAGAAAGAGCTAGGACCTCTCAAAGGTACTTTCGTAGCAATATCTCAGGTGAAAGAAACTGACACAAAGGAAAATTCAAAAAACAAATATTCTTTACCCTAAAGAAATTATCATGCAATTCTAACTTATAATAAACAGAATAACTGTCTTTAACATCTGAGGCGTGTAATGCCTGAAGAAAAGTGCACTGATTCTCACATTTAGAAATCTGACTAAACAAAGACTCAACTCTCCCCTCCAACTTCTTCAGCTTTGTAGCTATCCCTTGAGAGAAGCCACAAAGCTGAGATACCGTGGAGACCAAAGTCTGTTCTGTCCGAGTAACAACCCACCATATATCCGCCAGGGATACCTCCAAATTGGGGATATCCCTGGCTTCAACCAGGGGGGGAGACCAAACAACAGGCCTTAGCATTTCGCCCTGATTGAAGGGGGTATTCTGCTGGGAAGGTCCTTCCATGACCGCTGGAGTGGATGGGATAGTCGCAGATGGGGGAGGAGGTGGGGTATGCTCCGGAGAACTAAGGGTGACTCCCGGAGACCGCAATACAAGAAAGTCTGGGTTCAAGGACACATTATCTCCCACAGTTACCTTCACATGTCGATCCATTGGTCCCACAACAGGCTCAGCGGGAAGCGGCTTCATTTTCTGTTTACCCATATCCAAACGGCATTCAGACACCTAAGGACAACCGGTGCCTCCTGTGGGCCTCCAAGGGGCTCCCAAGGGGCAGATAAGCCCCTTGTATCACACCCCCTTAGATCGTGCCCACTACAAGGCGCCTAGGGCTGAAGCCGCTATATACCCCCGATGACGTCGGGGCATCCCGGAATCACCCTGCGTCCTCCAACAGCTACTCCTGGCTCTGGCAACACTCCCAGCACTGCAGAAGAAGCGGCAAAGTTTTAAAACAGCCCCCAATGATGTCGGGGCATCCCGGAATAAGCCTGTGTCCTCCAACAGTTGCTCCTGGCTCCGACAACACTCCCCATGCTTCTGTCTTATAATACAGAAGCTTTGATACAGCCTTCCCAATCACTTGATCATTTTATACTGCTGTCCCTTTCAGAGTGGTTCACAGCCAACATAAAATCAACAGTACAATGAATTTTAAAGTCAATAATACAAAATAAAGGGAAAAACATAAGGCAACCGAATTAGGGGAAGGCGAGGATAGGAGGGACCAGGTGTGTCATTATTGTAGGTAGTCTCACGTATGATTTATGGGACTGAATTTGTCTGGCTTATAATTTATGAGATAGGCAAAAGCTAGCTCAAAGAAATAGGTCTTCAGATTTTTCTTGACTGTTATGAGGGAGGATTCTTCTCTCAAGTAACGTGGTCGAGATTTCCACAACTGTGCTGCTAGTGTGTAGAAAGCAGATGCTCTAGTTGATTTCAGTCAAGCCGTGGGTCTGGTTGGTGTCACCAATAGTTGTGTGTTAAGGGATTGTAATGGTCGGTTGGTCATGCAAGCAATCAGGTGTTTGGACAGGTATGCAGGGTTGCCAGAATAGGATACCTTATGGGCCAGTACCTGCGACTTGAACTTTAATCGATAATTTGTAGGAAGCCAATGGATTTTGATGAACAGGGGGGGGGGGGTAACATGATCAAATTTAGAAGTGTTATGTAAGAATTTTATCGTACAATCACCCAATGAAAAGTGAAGCTTACAAATGCACAACCCAAGAAAAGTGCTATCACTCAATGCAAATACTTAGGAATTCAATCAGATCCTTGCCGTGATGTAGAATCTAGGAGGAAAAATGATCTCGGTTCTACAGGAGCCTCTGACTTTCAGGCACATCATAATTTACTCCCAGACACTGGCTCAATACATCATAGATCTTTAAAAAACCTCCTAGATACAGGAACACATAATATTTCTTGAATGGGATAATTCCAAAAACTAGGAGTGTAAAAACATGCAGTGCCTTAGTGCTGCCTCCATCACTCCAACGCTAACAGCGACGCCACCAGTGTTTCGCTGAATGCTTCCTCAGGGAGTTAACCTTAGCAATGTATTCTTGGGCACTATAAAAAACAGAAAACTCCTATAATGTGTTAATTCCCCTTCAAAATACACATACAACATCTGCCATTCCTAATCAATCTCCAATCAATATCTTTAATAACATGCGGCAAAAGAAACATTGTGTAAATACTCCCCTAAAAAAACCCCTTTCTAATATTCAATAAATCTCAAAACAATAAACTTTACCTCAGTTATACATAAAACCATCCAGGGAACTTGACTTCATTCCTCACGGCAACCTCTGCAACTGGCAGAGATAACTCTACACCATATCCGATTGCTAAAGAAGGCGGCACCTGCATGCTATATATCGTGGTACCCACCCCCCCCCCAAAAAAAAAATTTTTTTAAAGGGGCCAACCCCAATCAAACAAACAAAAAGAAAAAGAAAAAATATATAAATAATATCAACAGATATTCCTACAGAACCAATGAAATGACAACCACAGGGACAAATCTCATAACTCCAAACAAATTCCCTTCCTAATTTTTTTTATATGTTTGAAAATAAAAATACACACTTCAAAAGACCTAGCCTTCATTCATCAGAGATATATTGTAACCTCATACAAAATTAAACAAGGAGCCATGATGATTAAACAGTCGCTATTCACCAGCATGCGCTCCAATCAATGTGACTATTCAAGCCCATAGGCTCTAAAGTATGTAGCTTAAAAATCCATTATTGTTCTTACCACAGCAGACGTTTATCCTGCTCTCCCCCTCCATTGTCGGGAGGAATGTAATCTAAACAAAAACATCTTAGGTCCGCAAAACTATGTTGATAGTAGCTACAATGTTTAACAACTGGAGCTTCAATATTCTTACATTGCAGCCAGCTTTGATGTTATTCTAATCTTGAACTGTTGTTTAGTCTTGTCAATATATAACAAGCCAAATAGACATTATATATAACAAGCCAAATAGACATTTTATTACATAGACCACATATGAGGGGTAGTACGGTGCGGTGTTCTTTAGCAGTCGGATATGGTGTAGAGTTGTCTCTGCCGGCTGAAGAGGAATGAAGACACATCCCCATGGATGGCCTTATGTATAACTGAAGTAAAGATTTTTATTTTGAGATTTATTGAACATTAGCGAGTTTTGTTTGAAGAGGATTTAACACATTATGGAGTTTTCTAGTTTTTATAGTGTCCAAGAATGCATTGCTAAGGTTCACTCCCTGAGGAAGCCTTGGGCGAAACGCGGGCGGCATTGTTGCTATTGTTGATGGAGACAGCATTATGATAAGTGCAGTAATGTTAAGAATGTAGGTACTGTGAGACAGATACTCAAAAAGCATTTACATGGTTTACAGCCCAGTAAACCGTGTAAATGCCTTAAATCAGGATATTCAACGGCACACAGTTAGTGCCGTTGAATATGCCCTTCTAACCCCGCTACATGCCCCAGTGCGATGCAGTTTGCATTGGAGTGTGTTGGGGGCATTCTGGGCTGGAGCAGAGGCAGAGACTATCCCTAACTGGGTAGCGGCAATATTGCACTGCCACCCAGTTAGCGATCGGCAGGTAAAGGTAGGCAGAGCAAAAGCTGGCCTAGTTTTACCCGCAGAAGCTAACTGGGTAGTGGTGGAATATCACGCTACCTGGTTAGCTTCAGCAGCTCCAGGGCATGTGTGGCGACCCTGGATATTCAACGCCATCGCTGCGTCATTGAATATTCAGGGTTAAGAGATGGCGGGCAGGGCTATGCGCCATTGCAGCACATAGCCTGCCAATTCAATATCGGGCCCTGCATATTTTTACATAACCTAGTTTTTGGAATTATCCTATTCAAGAAATAGTATGTGTCCCTGTGTCCAGGAGGTTTATTAAATATCTATGATGTACTGAGTCAGTGTCTCCGGGCGGAAATTTTGATGTGCCTGACAGTCAGAGGCTCCTGTAGATCTTTTTTCCTCCTAAGATTTTACATCACTGCAAGGATCTGATTGAACTCCTAATCATTTTCATGTCAGGGACAGCCCAAGAGGGGTGCGGGGCCATGTGTGGAGACTCATTGTGGGGCCTCATTTGCATAAATATTTACATAATGTTAACATGCACTAACTTTTAGTAAACATGCCTCTTAATGAGTGTATGGATAAAGAAAGACTGACAGATTTCTACATTACTATACTCCAGTGCCCAGCGTCAGGCACATTAGGAAGTACTACAAACACTGCCCATTTAGAACCCATAGCAAACTTGCCGTATCATAACAGCACTACCAGGACTCACAAAGCACCAAACCCTACCTATCAAAAGGCAACACTGCAAATATTAAACCAGTACATCTCAGAGAATACCAATACATCTCCTACTGGGGAAAGAGAACAAGTGGCACTGTCAAATAGAAACTACTTAACCAGAATACCTCAGCTCGGTTACACATGCAGAACATAGACCGTCACCAAATAAAGAACAAGGGATCACAATTTAGAAATAGGAAGACAATAATTAAACTGAGAACTCCAAAAGCCAAACTTGGAATGTACAACAACACTGGAGAAATAAAACTATAAATTAATTTCCTCTTGTTCTAAACAAAATGCAGACGTAAACAATGCACATTTCCCAGAGCTGACATATTCCAGTTAATAAATTCAAAATAAAAAAGTATTTTTCTACCTTTTGTTGTTTGTGCATTTTATTTTTCAGTTGCAATTGCTCCAGTCACTTTCTTCTGATTTCTTTGTGTCTTCTGTTAACTCTCCATTGTCTGTTGTCCATTTATCCTTTCTTCTCTCTTCTAGGTTTTTCTATTCTCTCTCTACATCTGCTTTAACATGCTGATCTTTCTCCTTTTGCTCTTTTCTCCATTTCTTTCTTTATTCCTTTTTCATCCACTCAAAAATGTACCCCTCCATCTTCAATTCCCAATTACCTCCCAATACCCAGTCAATTGTAGATTTTTCTTCCCTCCCACACAAAATAATTTTTCCCCTCTCCATCCTCACTCCCCCAGCCCCATCCCATTCTAGACCTCCCCCAATGTCAGCTCCCTTCTAGTTCCAGACCCACCCAGCATCCGCTCCCTTCTAGTCCCATTCTCCCCCCCCCCGCATCAGCCCATTTCCAGTCCTAGCCCCCATCAGCCCATTTCCAATCCTAGCCTCCCCATCAGTCCATTACCAATCCTAGACCCCCCCAGCCCTATCCAGTCCTATCTTAGCCCCAATCAACCCATTTCTAATCCTACCCTCCCCATCAGCCCATTTCCAATCCTAGCCCCCCCATCAGTCCTTTCCAGTCCTATCCTAGCCCCCTCCCATCAGCCCTTTCCAGTCCTATCCGAGCCCTCCATCAGCCCATCTCCAATCCGAGCCCCCCCATCAGCCCATTTCCAGTGCTAGTCTAGTTCAATCACCCCATACTCAGCCCATTTCCAATCCAAGCCCCCCCATGAGCCCATTTCCAGTCCTAGCTCCCCCATCTATTTCCAGTCCTATCCTAGCCCCTCCATCAGCCGATTTCCAATCCAAGCTCCCCTCCCCATCAGCTATTTCCAGTCCAAGCCCCCCTCCCCATTAGCTATTTCCAATCCTAGTTCCCCCCTCACTCAGCTAATTTCCAGTCCAAGTCCACCTCCACTTAGCCTATTTCCAGTCCTTTCTCCCCCCTCAGCCAATTTTCAGTCTATGCCCCCACCACTCAGCCCATTTCCAGTCCCAAGTCCCCTCCCCATCAGCTATTTCCAGCCTTAGTACCCCCCCCCCCAAAGAGCCCCATGGCTAATAATGCTCTATAGCAGAGGTTCCCAACTCCAGTCCTGGAGGGCCAAACACCATTCAGGTTTTCAGGCTGTCCCTAATAAATATGCATGAGATGTATTTGCATGCACTGCCCCCATTGCATTCAAATGTATCTCATACATATTCATTAGGGACAGCCGGAAAACCTGAATGGTGTTTGGCCCTCCAGGACTGGAGTTGGGAACCTCTGCTTTAGAGGGAGCCAGAGAGGCCCCGGCTCACCTCTGACAGCCACTGAAATGAAGAGCACCTTTTTTCTTCACTTCGGCAGCTATATTGTAGTTTAGGATGCTGGTGCGCTGAGGTCAAAGGGGACTTCCTGTTTCCTGGCACTCAGCACACCAGTGTTCTAAACTACAGTACAGCTGCCGAAGTAAAGAAAAAAGACACTCTTCACTTTGGCGGCTGTCAGAGGTGAGCCAGAGCCTCTCCGGCTCCCTCTAAAGCCACCCTGCCGGTGCTGAATGTGGAATGTTGTTGGCGCAGGGCCCCCCGAAGCGCAGGGCCCTGTGTGAACAACATTCTCGCACAATGGACAGGCCGGCCCTGTTTCATGTAATAATTTTACGGCAGAGTTTTGGATAAATTGCAATTTGGATAAGTTGGCTGCCAAGATACCCTATAGGATACGGTTGCAGGATGGTTTATGGTTTATGGTAGTCCAGATGTGACATAACCAGTGTGATGATGAGAGTATGAATGGCTAAAAATGTGAGAAATCTTTTAATAGAATGGATTTTCCGAAACATACAAAAATAACTTTTTGTGAGGGCAGCTATATGTGGGTTGACAGTTAATTTGTGGTCTAAGTGACAGTCTGGAATTTTTATCATCTTCACTGTGGGGGTCATTCCGAAACGCAAACTTTGTAGTGTTATGGGCATGCAACAGACTAGTATATATAGGGTGGGTTGCATGACCTTATCTGTTTCATTGTTATTGATGTGTTGGTTGCAAGAGCACAATATTGTCAGTGTGAGCATCAGCTTTGGGGATGTACATTTGGCCAATGGAGGTGTGGCTGCGTGGAGACGGGAAGCATTATAGCAGTGAGGGCCCATGTTTCCCCAGATGCGTTGTTTGTGCCATTCCGGAAATGTATTTCTCCCTCATTACGGAACTGCGGGCATGTCTATCTCCATGGTTTTGGGATCAGGTATGTTACGTGCACATTTTCAGTTTAGACATTTCTGCTGGCCAGATGTACACATTATATAGAATCGGGCTCCACGTGTATTGGCTGATCATTTAGAATAGGTGCGAAGGTGGGAAAGAAGGCTAGGCCTGTTATCTACATAGCCTCTGTCTTTAATAGATTTAATTTCATCTGGTTTGTAGAAAGCCAAAGGCTAATGGATTTGAGAATTTAAATGTGTGAGATTTAGATTTAAATAGTCGGTGTATACAATGATCTGAATGTTATCAGCATAGTAGTAGCCAGTAAGTCCGGCATCTTATATAAGCGATGCCAGAGGGCTTCTTCTTCTTCTTCTTTAATCCCTAGCTGACATTTGGAGAGAAGGCCATCCTCTCAGCCAATATGCTGCTGTAGGTGCCGCTGGATTCCATGTGTTGCTCACAATGCGCTTCCAACCTTGGCGATCAGTGGCAACATTTCTGGCCTCATCGATGGTCAGTCGTTGGTTCCTTAGGTCTTCCTCGATGTTTGAACCGCATTTTCTTTGGTGCTGCTCATTGAACCCTCCAGTGGAAACGTCTCTCTCCGAGAGGAATTTGTATGGCAGATGACTGGTGTTCATTCTGCAAACATGGTCAAACCAGCGCAGTCTGTGTTTTTGGATTTATTCTTCAACTGAGGATTGATGGTTGCACCTTGTCCGAATTGTCTTATTTCAATGGCAATCATGAAAAGAAACACCCAAAATCTATCTCAGCCATCTCATTTGAAAGACTTCGAGTTTGTTCAAGTCAGGCTTGAGCAGAGTCCATATTTCTGATCTGTACAGGAGAATTGGCAGGATCAGCATTTGGAAGAGGCGAATTTTGGTCTTGGTGGAGATATTGGCCTTCTTCCAGAGGCACCATTTGAGTGAGGCAAATGCTACTGTTGCCTGGCCAATCCTGCTGAGAACTTCAGTGGTGGATGCCACCTTCATCTCCTGTACCAGCGATCCCAGGTACTGAATTTGTGGACCTGCTCAATTTGAATTCCCTCAAGGTGAACAATGGCCTGTGATCTATCTGTGGTCATAAATTGGTCTCGTCCACATTCATTCTTAGGCCGCAAGATTGGGTGATGCGAGCGATATGGAAAAGGATGTCAGTGGCCTCTGCATTCAGAAGGCTTAGAAAGATGTTAAAGAGAGATGGTGATTAAAAAGGAGCTCTGTGAAATGCCAAATAATATCATATAGGTCTATGTCCTAGCTGAGTTAAAACTGAGCTGAAAGGTGCAGTCTTGTAAATAAGAGTTAAATCAGTTCAAAGTGAGTAGTAGCTGGCGACTGACCGAGCCTAAGGCCACAGAGATAGCCAGGAACACCAAGAATGCTATTTGTCCAATGTCAAGATGTGCATGAATGCCACTTAATAGGGATACAAGTGTTAAGAACATAAGAACATAAGACATGCCATACTGGGTCAGACCGAGGTCCATCAAGCCCAGTATCCTGTTTCCAACAGTGGCCAATCTAGGTTATACATACCTAGCAATATCTCCAAAAGACAGATTCCACAATGCTTGTACTGGGTCAAGCATTGATATCCTGGGTCCCTTTTTAATAGTGGTTTATGGACCTTTCCTCCAGGAACTTGTCCAAACCTTTTTTAAACCCAGCTATACTAACAGCCCTTACTACATCCTCCGGTAACAGATTCCAGAGTTTGATTACACGTTGTGTGAAAAAATATTTTCTCTTATTTGTCTTAAATAGATTACCCTATAGCTTCATTACATGTCCCCTAGTCTTTCTATACTCTGATAGCGTAAACAATTGATCCATGTTTATCCGTTTCACTCCATTCATTAATTTATAGACCTCTATCATATCTCCCCTCAGCCGTCTCTTCTCCAGGCTAACGAGCCCTAACCTTCTTAGCCTCTCTTCATAGGAGTAGCCTTCCATCCCCTTCACCAATTTGGTGGCTCTTCTCTGTACTTTTTCTAATAACGCTATGTCCTTTTTAAGATATGGTGACCAGAATTGCACACAATATTCAAGGTGCGGTCGTACCATGGAGCGATACAGAGGCATTATAATATCCTTTGTTTTGTTCTCCATCCCTTTCCTTATGATACCTAGCATTCTATTTGCTTTCTTGGCCGCCGCTGCACACTGGGCGGAGGGTTTTAACATGTTATCCACAATGACTCCTAAATCTTTTTCCTGGGTGGTGGTTTCTAATGTGGAGCCTTGCATCGTGTAACTATAGTGTGGGTTGTTCTTTCCTAGGTGCATAACTTTGCACTTGTCCACATTAAATTTCATCTGCCATTTGGATGCCCAGTCTTCCAATTTATCCAGATCCTCCTGCAGTTTTCCACAATCCTCTTGGGTTTTAACAACTTTAAACAGTTTTGTGTCATCTGCAAATTTGATAACCTCACTAGTTATTCCCTTTTCCAGGTCATTTATGAATATGTCAAAAAGCAGCGGACCCAGTACAGATCCCTGGGGTACTCCACTATTCACCTTTTTCCATTGGGAATATTGGCCATTTAGCCCTACCCTCTGCTTTCTATCTTTTAACCAGTTCCCGATCCACAATAGTACACTGCCTCCTATCCCATGACTTTTTAGCTTCGCCAAAAGTCTCTGATGGGGGACTTTGTCAAAAGCTTTCTGAAAGTCCAGATACACTATATCAACCGACTCACCTTTGTCTACCTGTTTATGCACACCTTCAAAAAAACATATCAGATTAGTAAGACAAGATCTTTCTTGTCTAAAGCCATGTTGGCTGTCTCCCATTAGGCCATGACTATCTACATGCTGCGTAATTTTGTTCTTTATGATGGTTTCTACCATTTTCCCTGGTACTGACGTCAGGCTCACCGGTCTGTAATTTCCCGGGTCACCCCTGGAACCCTTTTTAAAAATTGGTGTTACGTTGGCGACCCTCCAATCTTCAGGTATTACAGATGATTTTAATGAAAGTTCACAGATTACCAATAGCAGGTCTGTAATCTCATATTTCAGTTCTTTCAACACTCTGGGATGTATACCATCCGGTCCAGGTGATTTGCTACTATTCAGTTTATCAAATAGTTGTAATATATCTTCCCGGTGTAGCGATATTTCTCTCAATTCCTCTGCAGTATCACCTTTAAATACCACTTCAGTCTTGGGTAACATCCCTACATCTTCCTCAGTAAAGACCGAAGCAAAGAATTCATTCAGTCTCTCTGCTATAGCCTTGTTTCCTCTTACTGCCCCTTTTACCCCTCTATCATCTAATGGTCCAATTGACTCTCTCACAGGCCTTTTGCTACGAATGTACTTGAAAAAGTCTTTATTTCGTGTTTTTGCTTCCGCAGCAAGTTTCTTCTCAAATTCCTGTTTTGCCTGCCTTATCAATGCTTTGCATTTAACTTGCCAGTGCTTGTACTGTTTCCAGTTTTCATCATTTGGCTCTTTTTTCCATTTCCTGAAGGTTGCTTTTTTGGCAGCAACAGCCTCTCTGACCTCACCTTTAAACCATGCTGGCAGTTTTTTGGACTTTCCTCCACTTTTCTTAATGCGTGGAATACAGCTGGTCTGGGCTTCGAGGATAGTATTTTTAAATAACACCCAAGCTTGCTGTAAGTCTTTAACCTTTGGAACCGCTCCTTTTAGTTTTTTCCTAACTATATTCCTCATTCTATCATAGTCTCCCTTTTGAAAGTTAAAAGGTAGTACTGTGGATGCCTTTACTATCTGTCCTCCACTAATTAAATCAAACATGATCATACTATGATCACTATTGCCAAGTGGTCCCAACACCCTTATTTCTTGCACCAGATCTGGCGTTCCACTAAGGACTAGGTCCAGTATGGCTTCCCCTCTGGTCAGTTCATGAACCAGCTGCTCCAAGAAGCAGTCATTTATTCCATCTAGAAACTTTATCTCTTTAGCTTGTCCTGCTGTGACACTGACCCAGTCGATACCGGGGTAATTGAAATCACCCATTATTACTACTCTGTTGTGACTTTTGTTAGCTTCCTTGATTTCTTTGAGCATTTCATCATCCATTTGTTCATTCTGGCCAGGCGGTCGATAGTATACTCCCACTGCCATCACCTTCCCCTTCATAAATGGAATTTCAATCCATAGAGATTCTACAGCAAATTTTGTTCCCTGCAAAACTTTAATCCTTTCTGACTCAATGCCCTCTCTAACATAGAGCGCAACGCCTCCACCAATTTGATCAGCTCTATCATTACGATATAGTTTGTATCCAGGTATCACAGTGTCCCACTGGTTATCCTCCTTCCACCATGTCTCTGAGAGTGCAATCATATCTAACCTCTCATTTAGTGCTATATATTCTAACTCTCCCATCTTATTGTTTAGACTTCTAGCATTGGCATACAAGCATTTTAGAGACTGTATTTTATTCATATTAATCTGGCTATTGGTAGGCAGGGGTAATTTGGAATCTTTATGCTCTGTCTGCTCCTTACTCAAGGGCATTTGGGCTACTATACTCCCTTTTGGAACCTCACTGCTTTTGGTAGTATCCTTCAAGGATACCTTCGTCCGAACCATGCACTCCTGGGTGACTGTCGGCTTTCCCCTATTTTCTAGTTTAAAAGCTTCTCTATCTCTTTTTTAAAGGTTAATGCCAGTAGTCTGGTCCCATCATGATTAAGGTGAAGCCCATCCCTTCAGAAGAGCCCCCCCTTTCCCCAGAATGTTCCCCAGTTCCTAACAAATCCAAAACCCTCATCCTTGCACCATTGTCTCATCCACGCATTGAGACTCCGGTGCAAGGATGAGACAATGGTGCAAGGATGAGGGTTTTGGATTTGTTGGTGTTGTTTCCGTGCTGTAGCCAGCATGGAAACTTGATTGATAAGGATGTAGGGTTTTATTCAGAAATCATTTAATAGTAGAAGGGCATGTTTCTCAATAATTTTGGAAAGAAAGGGTAGATTAGAAATGGGGCGAAAATTTACCAGCATCAGCTAGGTCTAGGGATGACTTTTTAAAATTTGGATAGTATCAAGGCATTTTCCCAGCAAGCAGGAACAACGTTCATTTCTAAGCTATTGTTAATCTTGCTGAGTATTTGATCAGAGAAATCAAGTTCAGGGTTCTTCCAGCTAGATGGAATAGGGTCTAATGGACATGTGGTGGATCTGAGGGTGAAGATTAATTGTAGTTTGAGTTTGGTGAGAAGGTTAAAGAGGGGCCAGGATGTACGATGATCCCAAACAGTTGTATGTTATGGAGGGAGGGGCAATAAGTGTACCAGTAGGGAGAACTGAATATCGATAACTTTACTGAAAAAGCCATCTGCTATCTCATCAGCTGTGGGAAGGGATGTTTTCAAAGTCACCAATGGCTGTACAGAGACTATTGAGAAGACTGTCTCTTTTGATTTTATGTGTGATTGATCCGATCTGAGAAATATTTCTTTTTAGTCTCATCTACTTTTTTCTGTTATAATCATCATAGATTTTTAATGGTGGCTAAAGAGTCAGCTGTTTGATGTTTTCTCCAAATGTGTTAAGCTTTACATAATTGCTTTTTCAGTATTCTCAGCACTGTATGGTACAAAAGGGAATGCTGTCGCTGTTTGCAGCGTAGTTCCTTTTATTAGGTATGCAGTTGTTTTATTGTAGTGGATAAATGCGAGTTCCAAAGATTTGCCTGGACTGGAAGATCTAATAGATGAAAGTCAGCTGGGAAAGGAGGGAGTTTCTCCACAAACATCAATAGGTTCAGGGGAAGGTCTTGGCAATTTATCTAGAAGCCAAGAACTGTAAACAGTTGCCAATGTGGGGAGATAGTTGAAGGCTTTTGGGTGATAGAGCAGCAGCATACGAGTGGTGACCAAAGAAGAAAGGTGAATGGGGTCAAGGGGGAGGATCCAAGATGGCGTTTTGTAGAGATCACTGTACCTGACAAGCTTTTTTCATGCTGCGTTGGAGGAAAGTAAGGCTTGGGAAAGTTCCCTAGACTTCCCTGCCTTCTGCCTCTTCGTTTTCCTCTTCTGGTCTGCTTGATGCTTTTGTGCATCGGCAGTCTCAGCCACAAAACGAGGGGGTGAGTGGCCCGGCTGAGAGATTGCAGGAGCAGGAGTGCTCAGCGTCTCCCTCGGGCAGTGACCTGACGCCCCCAGACATGTGGAGGCCTCTGAAGGAGGCATGCTCAGGGGTGCGCTTGGAGTCTGTGGAAGCGGTGGATTCTCCTGAAGGTGGTGTGCCTGCTGCTTCGTTGGGGCCGAACCTGAGTGTGACCACACATGCAGGAGTTCCTTTGTGGGGTTTATCTTGCCCTGAGATGCCGTTTGGAGTGCAGTCGCTGTTGGATGAGGCGAGGAGAGCTGCTTCTTTTCCTACACTGGACCCCATGATGGCAGCAATTGCAGTGGATACTGTAAAAGAGGTTTCATCCTTTTCCTTTGATTTACAGCGACTGGAGCAGTTTACTTTGGAGACAATTTGGTCTGCCATTAAACAGCTTGGTGAGGCTATCATTCCTCAGGTTCAACTTTTACAAGCTCAGGTGTTGCAGAATGAGAAGGCCTGTTCCACAAATGCTGAGTTGATAGAAACTTTCAAAACTTCTGTGACTGATTTCTCACTGAGAACCGACCGTTTGGAATCCCAAGCTGAGGTGTTGATGAAAGATTTTGGAAATGTGAGGAGTCGTTTGGAATATTTGGATGACCACTCAAGATTGACTAATTTATGTTTGATTAATTTTCCAAAAGTAATTGGTATATCTGCTAAAGAGATGTTTAAAACATATTTGCTGGAAGTGTTAGGGGTTTCTTTTGAGCTTTGTCCACCATTGGCTAAGATATATTATATTCCCAGTGGTCAGAAGGTTTTGTCCAATGTTGAGTTACCTGGACCACAAACGGCTGATGTATTAAATGTAACTGCTTTGTTAGGGAATTCAGATGTGGAAATGGCTGTCCCTGCTACTTGTTTGGTTATGTTTGCTTTGGCATCAGATAGGGAATGGCTTCTTGTAGATTTCCTGATTTAGCAAGGGAAACCCAACGACGCAGGAAAGATTTTTTACTTCTGCGTCCGAGGGTTTTGCAATTGGGTGGGCTCTTTAATTAATTAATTAATTTATTTATTTAACATTTCTTATATACCGCGCTCTTTGTCATCAGTGTGGTTTATATTGAAACAATATAACACTTGGCCAGTTAAATTTGGCCGTCGTTTACATAGAACAGGGATTAAACATGGAGGTAAACTAGGGGAAAACTATATACATTTTAGTACATTACATATTGGAGACAAGTTCATTGTAGGTTTTTTGCCATCATATAGCAGTTGTTTGAGATTGTGAGGGTGGGGGAGGGTGAAGGGGGGGATATCTAGATGTGTCAAATGTATGAGAAAAAGGTGGTGTTTGAGGGCTTTTCTGAACAGTCCAAGGTCCCTGATTGTTCTAATGCTGGGAGGGAGCTTGTTCCAACACCTGGGAGCATAGTTCGAGAATGCCCTGTTGATGGTGGTCTGGTTGAGCTTTGTAGATTCGCTTGGTATTAGTAGCATGTCTGCGGCCAGCGATCTCCTAGATCTGTTGTTTTCAGTATGTGTGATGAGGTCAGAAATAGATGCAGGTGATATGTTGTTGAAGGCCTTGAAGGTAATAAGGAGGGTCTTGTATAGGATTCTACAGCTTATCGGAAGACAGTGGAGTTCTTTTAGGATGGGGGAGATGTGGTCATTCCTTGCGGCTCCCCAAAGTACATGGGCTGCTGCATTCATGGCTAACTGTAGAGGGTTGAGGGTACTTTTTGGGAGGCCCTGCAATACTATATTGGCATAATCGAAGTGCGGTGTGATTAGTGCTTGGAAGATGGTACGGAAGTCGTCGGGTTCGATCATGGGTCTCAAGTGTCGCAGGGTTTTGATCTTGAAGTAGATGGTTTTTACAGTGCGTTTTATGTGCTCCTTGAAGTCCAACTGTTGATCGAGTATGATGCCAAGATAGCATATATTGGATTTTACTGGAAGTTCCGCGTCTCTGACTTTCAGTGTTGGTGGAGGAGAGAAACATTTATTTCTTGTGATTATTAGGACTTCTGTTTTTTTAAAATTTATATGGAGGTTCTGGGTGAGTAGCCAATCTGTTATTGCGTTGAAGCAGTTGATTAATGCTGTATAGTCCGGGCAAGTGACAGTTATAGGAGTGAATAGAAGCACGTCGTCTGCATACATAAGGCACGAAATGGCAAAAGAGCGGGTAATGTCACATATTGGCTGCATGTAGATATTAAATAGCAGAGCAGACAGGGAGGAACCTTGGGGTACACCCTGTTTCTGCTGGAAGGGTTCAGATGTGGTGTTACCAATATGGACTTGTTGCCATCTGCCTTCGAGGTAGGATTTGCACCAGTTCCATGCTTGGTCCCGGATTCCCTTCTCGTGAAGCCGCATCAAAAGTATCCCTGCAAATGTCTTGTGAAAATGGAGGAGATTTCCTATATTTTCTTTTTTCCATCTCAATTAATTTCCTTTTTGAATGCTCGGGTGGTCCACTGGTGGGGGGTCTGCCAATTGTTCTACACCGCTTTAATTAGGTATAAAGGCTGATATTTGTCTCTGCATATTTCCTGTAAGAGGATCTATTTTGATTAGTATTTTCCTGTTCATTTTTTGGATCCTGAATTGTGGGCTAGAGCGGGGTTATCTGGTTAATGTTTCCTCTGATTTGTTTCTCCTTATTCTTAATTCATTGGTTTCTCCGATTTCAGTGCAAGTGATTGTATCCTTGTATTAAAAATTGTATATTCTATAAATACAAAAAAAGGAAAGGTGAATGGATCAAGGATTTTGAGCCAAAAACCATGATCCGCTCTCTTCTGCCTCCATATGCTGATGTCTCCCTTAACTCTCTCATCCAGCTCTGTGTTGCCCTACTCCTTGATTAGCAAGCTTTTGTCTGTTTTTGTCACCTCCTTCTCCATCCAGCACCTGAGATGTTGCTCTCCTCTGGGCTACTTTCTGTTGTGTTGTTCCAGTGATCCACTTGCCCTTATATTGTCTCTGTGCCTGTTTGCTCCAAAGCATGAGGTACTGCTATTGTGCTGTACATTTCAGCAGAGCACCTGCACCTAGGTGCTTGGTCTTGGGACATTATTCTACATGCCAACACAGAGAGCAGGGTGGGGCAAATGAAAGTACAGCTGTAGTTCTTGCACCTGCTGCATGGTATTGTCCCTATTGCCCTGAGTCCACAAAAACAGTAACACCTGGAAATAGCCAGATTGGGACAAGAACCCCTGGAGGTTGAGCTCTCATAAAACAAAGTAAGGGTGGCCCCCTTGTGGCCCCCTTGTCCTTTTCTATGGTTTTCCTTAAAACACCTCCAGACCTTTATCCTTGACCGTAAGTGGTAATATGATTCAGATGAAAAACAAAGTACAATACTTTTGAGTGTTTTTAGATTTACATTTTAATTTTAGTGCCTAGATACTGTAGCTAAAGTTGTTTGTAGCATTTTCTACAAATTACAACTTGTGTCCTGTTTTAGAGCATTCTTGGATGTTACTGACTTAAGATATGTGTTGCAATCTTCTTTAGCGCCCCATCGTCTTGACTACTGCAAAGGTTGCCATGATGCAGCTCAATCAGAAAATTGTACTTAACTTCGGAATTGCTATCTGCCTTTTGATAGCTGTGTACCGTATTCCCAGGTTTAGGGTGGCATTGCTAAGGTATGCAAGTGCTAGTATTGGGAGATGCACGCAGGGCCCAATGTCCTGCCTCTCCAGGAGGCATTGGATAATGGAGCCTGTGGGTGCGGGTGTGTCTGCTCCTGTTGGCTGCTGCTTTACGGCAGAGGTTCCCAACTATTTTCATGATACCTCTGCCCCATTAAGCCATGTCTATCCATATGGACGTCTGCTGGGCTGGTTGCATCATCGAAGGAGTTCAGTTTCTGTTTCTCAGGGCAGCTATTGCTTTGTCAGTTTGGGCCCGGCTCTCACATAAAAGGTACTTTTGCCAAAGTTGCCCCCAATAAATTAGGAAGATCTGTTCAGGGATTTATGAAGGGGCTATTCTGCAGCAACAAACCTTTGGAAAGGGTAGAAGTAAAGGGATGATCCGACTCTGGCTCGCCCCCTTCGGTAATGCTGACAACAGCTGCTGCCAATCATTGGCAGAGGCTATGTTTAAGTGTGGCGCCTGCTGATGAGGACAATCAATGGGTGTGGCTACAAGTCCTCCAATCTTGGGCATAGGAGGTGGAACTGAGCAGGTCCCACTCCCAACAGTAAGCCTGTTGAAAGCCCAAAGGTACTGGTGGCAAAATCTGCCAGCAGCCCTGTCCAGCTAGATAAAGCATATTGGAGGTAATTTGATATGGGGGCTCATACCTTAAACAGCGTATGCACCTTTTTGTCATGCTGTTTTAGTTATTTACATATGAAATGATTCCACTAATTGTAAAATTGGATTATAATTGATGTAATTAAATTAAATTAAATGTTTAATAGAATAAGCAGAGAAGTGGGAAGAAAAAGTATCACATGGCAAATATGTATTTTCAGGCAGAATTTAAACAAGAGGCTCTCAGCTTTGAGCATGAAAATTACACAGTAGCCAGTTCTGCAGGGAGTCCTCACTCAGTATACCTGGCTAAAGCACACGAGGGTATTTCAAAACGAAATCTCCATACTTCTGTAGACCTACCCCAACCTCAGTCTTAATGCTGCCTCTTTTGCCCTGGTGAAGGGTTACTTTATAGCAGCCCACCTACGAATGAAAGGCCAAGCTTATTCTAAGGCTATTTATAAAGAAACAGAGATGCTTATGTGTCTTTTTAAAATACTAATACAAAGCCTGCAGTACTCACAGCCATAATGAACCTGCATCCATTTATACCTGTTAGAGAGCAGGTGTAAATATACATGGGCACAATGGGACCTGTTTACTAAACTGTACCAAGCACTAGCACAGGATTCAGGCACACAGGGAGCACGCTACACTAAAATTTAGCATGGGGCCCTGGACAAAAAAACCCATCCTAAATAATTAGTGTGGGAATAGGTGGAGACAGGGTAGATTGGGGCATAACATGGGCATTGGGGTGTCATGGTTGGTGTGGGCATTCTGGCCACATGCTAACCACTATTGTGGATGTTAGCAAGGGTGCACCTGCGTGCTGGGTTACCACAGTGCTGTGCCAACAGCAAGGGGACAGATGCAAACATCCCCCAAAGTTGGCACAGGCCTCCACGCTGGTATTGCGGCCTGACCACGAGCTATCAGTGTCCTGTTTTTGTCAACGTGCCTCCATATGCACTATCACATATATTTTACAAAGTATGCTCATGTAAGTCGTGACTCAGCTTGCACGCCACCCAAATTCCACCCCAAAACATGCCTACACGCAGGTCATGCAAAAGTACACACCTTCTAGTTACCCCACACTGCCCTAGGGTAATTTTATAAGAGGCCATTTACATTTTTATTTTTTATTTACATTCTCTTATATACTGTGCTATTCAGCATCAGTGCGGTTTACATTGAACATACTGAAATTACATTGAACAGAGCATTATAACTTGGAGATAACTATTTTACAGGGAACATGAGCTATGGAGGGTTAAATGGCTTGCCCAAGACCACAAGGAGCACCTGTGGGACTAGAAACCCCAGTCCTTCCGGCCCAAGGTTGCTGTCCTCTAGTGGGATTTGAACCCCTGACCTTCCGGCCTGAAGTACCTTGCTCCAACCACTAGGGTACTCCTCCACTCCACTCTCTGCCCTCATTACTCCATATGCTATCCTTCATGACCGCAGACTGGTCATTCCTTCCCCTGCTCACATCAAATATGAGTCCATGCGACGCTCCACTTTTTTCTCCCAGGTCCCATCCATTTGGAACTGCCTCCCCTCTCACATTTGTTTAGAACCTAAAATTTAAACCCTCTTAAAAACCCTCCTTTTCGAACAGGCTTTCGATGTGGGTATGCTCTAAGCTGCAGCTGCATCTGTATAACTGACTCTGGTTTGAATGTCTATACGGTCCTCTATCTCCTGTCCACTTTCCTATCCGACATAGTATTCCCTGTATGTTGTTGTTACTTGGCTTTGTTCCCTTTGATGCACTATTTACGGCCTTTTGCTTTTCTCTTTCTGAACTGTTCTTCATATAATGGCGTTCCTTTCCTGTTTCTGCTTCCGCAGCGTGTATTTTATTTACTATTGTACACCGCTCTGATGCCACCGGTAAAGAGCGGTATATTAAATCCGCAAATAAAGATAAAGATAAAGATAGTTTCCTTCTAATCTTCTCTGTGTTACATGTTTTTTAAATTTTTGTTGTATACCGCCCTGTACATCCCACAAAGGGCAGTATAATCAAATACCAAATAAACCAACAAACATTCACTCTGTGGCTACCTTTCCTCTCTTATCTCACTCTATACCCCTCCTGGGAACTATAGCAGATCCTTTTTATGTGTCCCCTTCTTGGCACTGCCAACTCCAGACTTTGTTCATTCCATCTTGCTGCTCCATATTCCTGGAACGAGCTACCTGAGTGAGTGCGTTTGGCTCCTTCTCTAGCCCTATTCAAATCCAGGCTAAAACCCCACATCTTTGAGGCTGCTTTTGGATCCTGATGCTCCTCACGCTCTTGGTTTACTACTTCTGTGTATCTTACCATACTCTTACCATACATGAGTGAAAAGGCCTCTACACGTGAAAAAAACCTTCATTAAATTGCTCCCATAGAGAGGAGCAGTTTACCCCCAATAAATATTATACAATCAGCTATGGAGAGTGTTAGCCAGTGAGATGTCCAAACCTGCAGCCGAAGAAGACACACAGGTAACTCTCACTAGAAGTCCCGACATTTCCCGCTACCAACCGGTTCTGCCTGTTCTGCACCCTCCCAGCAGGTGCAGAGAGGCTTTTCTCTTAATTCTACAGAGAAAACCATTAATCCCATAATAATAATAATTATTATTGTTTATATGACACCACCAGGTGTACAGAGCACTTTATAGACACACAGTAGACAGCCCCTGTTACTTTGCTGGATTGAAGAAAGTGGTAAAAAAAATTGCATAGTTCAGAATAAGCCAGCCAGGTTCCTACTGGGGATAAAGAGATGGGAGGGAATATAGCCAGCTCTGGAGAAATTAAATCGGCTGCTAATCAGGGGACAGTGTTTCTTTAAGATGATGTTTATTAGAGATGTGCAGGCCAAATATTTTCATTTTGTTTAGTTTTCCATTTTATTTGTGGGATTTTTTGTTTTGTTTTGTTTTTGGGGAGATGTCATTAATAGCGCACACTATAGCTTAACAGTGCACGCTATGAGCAAATAGTTGTTGAGTGATAGTGCACACTATATTGAGCAGTAGTGCTCACTATTTGCAAATGCATGAATAGTGAGCAATACTGCTCAATGCTGCGCATTATTAACAACATATGAGAAGTAATAAAATGTTGGGGAGTTTTCTTCCATTTTTGTTCATATCTAATAACATGAAATGATATAAGAAATGTCAAGTTTCCTATGTCATTTCAAACAACTGCATATCCCTAATGGTTATTACTTTTAAAGTATTACAGAACTATGTTCTAGAGTACTTGATGGAGAAACTGCAACAGTATGCCCCTTGGAGAAATGGTCCTCAGGGGGACACCTACCAGTAGCTCCTTTAGTAGAGATCATAAGGAAATTTGTTTGGAGGGGTAGGGCCTGAAATGTGGAATAAACTCCCAGCTGAGCTGAGAGGAACCACACGTTGGTTAGGATTCAGGAAAGGGTTGAAAGGAAGATGAGAGTCGGAGAGATGTAATGTGATGAATTTTAGTTTTTTAACTGATGTTTTATCTTTTGAATTGTATTTTATAATCAATTGTAAACCATTTCATTTAAGTAGTCATAAAAAGGATATATAACACTTTATAAACAAATAAATAAACAAACAAACAAGAAGTGTAGGCAGAACACTTTGAGGAAGCATTATCAGGTATGTTCATTTCATTTATTACATTATTAAATATATATCAAAACACTCCTAAGGGGCTTGTTTACAAAGCCGCGGTAGCAGTTTCCGATCAATCAATGGGGCCGCGGCTCCGATAACGATCGGAAACTGCTACCGCGGCTTTGTAAACAAGCCCCTAAGTGGTCATACAATCTAACATACATAATAATAATACATTACAACAATACATCAGACATACAAATAAAATAAACAAACAAACATAAAAATTTTAAAAATGATTACCAAAAAGCTTAATGAAATAAATAAGTTTTATTATTCCTATGAAAAAGTAATAAAGATGAAACTTAGGGGCATGTTTACTAAAAAGCGCTAATTTGTGCGCCGCAAAATAGCGCACTAAAAGCAGCACTTAAGTGCTGTTAAACGCCCCGCAAACGTGCGATGAAGCCCCGCACACTTGCGCGTCACAGTAACGGGTGCCGCACAAGTACGGGCCCGCAAATGTCCGATAGAGGCGTGGAAAGGCTAACGGAGGGCGGAGGAAGGCCCCGGAGGGGCGGAGAGAGAAGGGGTTAATGGGCGGGGAAGGGGAGGGGAGAGGCGCCCCGCACATTATCGGTGCTGAATTTCCAAAAAAAAATAGCGCGAGTGAATCACTCGCGGTAGAATGCATTTAAAGGGAAGAGAAACCATTTACGTCAGCAATGTACAGCAAAACCGGGGAAACCTGCAAAACGTGAGCAGTGTGATACATGTGCACAGCCCAAAAGTGGAAATAAAAATAGAAAAGGACCACAACAAAAATTGTAAAAATAGGAATTCAGCTGGGGAACAGTTATAGTAATGGGCAAAACCAACAAACACACCCAGGAAAGCTCCAGCAAAAAAATGTTTTTTGGAAAGGTGTACGGAGCGGAGACTCTTCCAAAAACATTTCCTTTTTGTTGGAGCTTTCCTGGGAGTGTCTTCTATGGTTGCCCATTAATATCACTGTTGCCCAGCGTGGTGATATTGTGTCCCCCATTTGCCGTGGTCATTTCCGGGGTTTATGTGCACGTTTGTCACCAGACAGGGTGCATGTGCCCACAGTAAAAATGCGTACAGCAGGGTTTGTGACTCCATCCTGCCAGGTTTACTACCTCCAGGGGCTGCACTGTCTCTGTGGCCATAGTGTGGTGCAGCAGACAGAGCCATTACCTCTAGGACTAGAAGGCCAGAGGTTCAAATCCCAGCTGGGGCACTTGCCAGCCCAGTCCCTATATTTTACCCACCACTAAACAAAGATAGCGCAGACACCCCTGTATTGCAGGGAACATAAGCATGGGGGAAACACCCATATTTTACCCAACACCGCACACACACCACAATAATGGGCAGTACCTACAGCCAAGTCCCCCAAATGCAGTCCCGTACTGCCACATTGCAATCAGGTCATCTTCTTTTTCTGAGAGAAGCTCATGCCAGCATGTTGGCGGACGAGTACATGTGGTGCAGGGGGCAGTGGCTACTAGCCACAGAAGACAGAGGCCCAGCCATGTGCAGGCTGGCACAGTCCACTGCAACAGACAGGCCCTGCCGGATCCACAGGCATGGACATTCCAGGGAATCCAGCCACTCTGTGGCTACACAGTGGTGCAGTGCACACAGACAGTGCATGCAAGAACAGAAGGTCACAGGTTCAAAGCCCAGCTGGGGCTACTGCCAATCCTGCCCACATATTTTTCCCACAACTACACAGTGATAGTAAGGACAAACCTTTCATGGCGAGGACATATGCAATGGTACTACGTCTATCTTTTATCCCACTGAGCACAGACACCATGTACAGGGGCAGTACCTAGAGCACAATCTCCCAAATGCAGTCCTGGTGGGCCACACACCAGTCAGGTTCCATGCTGCCACTCATACAAATGCCTGTGCTGTATATCTATGCACCACCCCCATGGCATGTAGATGTAGCTCATGCATATTCATGAGGAACAGCAGGAAAACCCGAACAGTGTGATGGAAACCTGGACTGGAGTTGGGAATCTCTGCCGTAAAGCAGCAGCCAACAGGGCCAGACACCCACACACACACCCACAGGCCCCATTGGCCAATGTCTTCTGGAGAGGCAGAACATTAGACCCTGCGTGCATCTCCCAATACTAGCACCTGCATACCTTAGCAATGTCACCCTACACCTGAGGTATACGGTACACAGCTCTGAGACGCTTGCTAGTAGTACTGGCAGATAGATATCCATACGTTACGCACATACTGCTAGTTGACCCCATCCGAACAATCTGTTCGGTGTTTGCGGTGCGTGCTCCAGCCCTTGCCTCTGATGGTGTTTACCACCCTGGGGAGTGACCCCCAGCAGTACTGCGTAGCATATCCATGCCTTGCAGTGCCCAGCACCGGTTTGGTGGGCAAGGCTAATTACCTCCTCAATAGTAGCACCATGATGGCATAGGTGTGGAATTGTGTGTCTGTCTATACAGTGGGTGTTGGCTGCAAGCCCCTTCCACAGCCCACACTGTTGCCAGTATTGGCCTGCCAATGTGCATAATGAGTAGCAAGGGACCATGGGTATATCTCAGACAGAGTGGACTGACCAGGATGCAGCTGCACAGGGCATAGGGCACTGGCAGGGGCATGGTAGTGCCCGGCCACCACCTACACAGACAGGGTGACATCTGTATGTGCTGCTGGGAGATCACTCTCACCCTGAGTGTGCAGTGACGGCAGCATGGCTAGGCACCCCCATAGTGCTATATTGTGATTCTCCCATGTGATATGTATGCATGTCCATCAGGACCGGCCAGCAGACTGTTCACAGCTGGTATGTGTTGTGATGGAGTGCTGTGCAGGTGAATATCAGATAGTGGTGGGGGTGCATCTGTGAATATCCAGGCCTAATGTCTGTCTGATATTGTGTTTATGGATGTGTGTGTGGAGTTGCTTGGACTGCTGTGTGGGGTGTCTGTTCCCTAGCAGGACTGGGGTTGATGGTCCACTGTGCTGTCATTGGGGTGGGGATCTGTTGAGGGGAGGCCCTGTTTTGTCCACTAGCTGGGCCAGACAGAGATCTCCCAGATGTTTATGCAGCACCTACCTATTCCACAGGTTATTGCTGCTTTGGAGCTCTGACATGGCCACATTCAGCCATGGCTGGTGTTGTGGACCTGGTCCTGGGCGCAACATCTCACACTCAGGGTGAGCACAGTAACCGCACAATGTGATGGTGTTTAGCTACTCTTTGCCATTTGTCCCCACTCAGGACACCCTACCAGGCCGAGGTGCTGTGTGGGTGCACACGGACACTTCCCCCTACCAGGCCGGGGAGCTTTAGGGGTGCATTTCCCATCCTGTGTTCAAGCGTGGACAGCTGATTTGCATGTGCAGTGCATCATGGGTACGGGTGGTTCACAACAGCAGACTGTCAGTGAGGTGACATACAGGCTATCTGCCGCCAGCCAGGAGCTGCTTACAGCTATAGAGCTGTAGCCCAATGGTTACATCATTGCCTGTGCAGCCAGATGTCATGGGTTCAAACCCACAGTGGGGTTCTATGATAGGGGTGTCCAAAGAGTTATTTTAATTTACTGTACATATGTTGCTGCCAGCAATAACACCCTCAGCGTACTGTACCCATAAGGTGCCTCTGAGGGTGCTTTATGGGGTGCCCTATAGGGCACGTTACGGTTGCCAGCCATATAGGGTGCACTATACATTATCCTGTGTCGCAACATACATGCTGCCCTATAGGGGACATTCTAGGGTGCCTTGGCGGACGGTGCACTGTAACATGTGCCTTATGGGCCGCCTTATATTAATATGCTGTGAGAGTGCGTTTGCTAGTAGTTATCACAAAATAAAATTAAAAAGCCTCCTACAGCACTCCACAACATATAACATACTGCCTCAGCTAGCCTTTTTCACTGGCCATTGTGAGGGATTGAACCCCTGGTCCCTGCACCATTGCTCAGTGTCTTCACCATTGTGCTGTGGCTCTGGTCCTGTGTTTAAGCAGCAGTGCGCAGCCTTGTAGCCATCGGCGTGCCGTCTTGTGGTGCACAAAATTAATAGCACGCCGCCTTCTGCCGCGTAACATTAACAGCGTGCCGCCTTATGCCGCCCAACATGGGCATGCCCCTTAAAATAATGCCTCAGCCAGCTGTCTTCAATGGGCACTGTGGGGAATTGAACCCATGATGCCTGCAAGAGTGGTCAGTATCTTAACCATTGTGCTATGGCTCCATTCTTGTTATTTGCACATCAGCGCGCCACTTATCCCACCCACTATTGGGCTGCCCCCTCACACATCAGCGCGCCGCCTTCTGCCCACCGGCTCGCCGCCTTCTGTTGCCCACTTTTATCAGCGTGCCGCCCTCTGCCGCCCAACCTTAACAGCGTGCCGCCATCTGCCGCCCACAATGAACAGTGTGCCGCCTCATGCCGTATAAAAAAAGAGTGCGCCGCCTTCTGCCGCCCATAATCAATATGCCTCCTACACCACTTATGCCCATAAAAGTTGATGCTTCAGCTGGTCTTTTTCATTGAGTGCAATGTGGGTTTGAACCCATGGCCCCTGCACCATAGGTCAGTGTCTTCACCGTTGTACTACGGCTCTGTTGTTTGGTTGTGCAGCATCGCCCCACTTAGCCTTCCCACACGCTAATGTGGGCCACGCACATTAGCGCGACGCACATACGTACGGTCGGGTTTTTTTCTTTTTTCTGCCTGAACCGCCCACTCCTTATATGGCACACGCACACTAACGGGGACCCGCACAGCAACGGAGTTTAGTAAACATACCCCTTAATGTACTGCTAAAGGAAGAGCATTTCAGAGAGTGGGACCCCATATAGAGAAGACATGAGAATGAGTTCTCTCTGTCTCTCAGACACTGGAAAGACATGTATTAGTCCCTGTGAGGAGGACCACAGCATATGGGATGGAACATATCTATCCTATAAAGATGATAGTTCAGTACTGATAAATGATCAAACTACCTTAAACATTTAAGAGAGGCATTTGAAGTGAACACAATAGGGGTCATTTTGGAAGCCCTATTAGTACTATGGAGGTCCAAAAACAGGCACAGAGACATCTCCAGAGCTATTTTAGAAGCTGGCTCTGGGGACATCCCCAGCATGAGAACATCCAAGTCTGAACAGAGGTGTGGTGGAGGCGTGACGAGGTCTACTCAGGAATCTGGACGTCTGGTGGCACATCTAAGTTTAGAAGTGCTCGTTTTGGCTGAAAAGCTTCCAGAGGTTGTAGAGAAGATAACACTCCATTATCCCTAGTACTCAGCATAATGTGAACAATAGCAGCAGTGAAATTTGAACCCAAGTTGCTCTGTTCCTACTCCACTACTTTAACCATTAGGCTCTCCTAGACATCCAGCTTCTGAAACACAGTTCTGAGGATGTCTATGTTGACACCCTACAAATATCCATATCAGGCACATTCATGTCTGAACCTGGACATGTCTACTTTTTTTTCAGACGTTCTGGCTTAGACCTTCCAGATTGCACTTGGATGTCCCTTCTAAAATTCCCCTCAATATGTCACTGGTAGCCAGTGCAATTTAAGCAGCACTGGAGATATGCAACTGAACTTTCTCATAACACTCATGACTCTTTCCACCGAGTTCTGGGCCAATTGCAAAGGCTTAAATATGTAATATGGCAGGCCCAAAGACGAGTGTGCTACAGGTCTTGTGTCTGACAGTGTTTACCACCCTGGGGAGTGACCCCAACAGTATTGCATACCATAGCCATGCCTGCACTGTGCTCAGGACTGGAGCGGTGGCCAAGGCTGCCAAACACCTCTATACTTGTACAATGCTGGCATAGGTGTGGGAGTGTGTGTCTGTCTATCCAGTGTGTGGTGGCTGCAAACACCCTCCACAGCCCACACTGCCAGCACTGTTGCCAGTATTCCTCCTCACCACCACCAAAATGTGGTCTATTAGACATCCTTTTGGTGGTGGTGGGAATCGAGAAGGAATGTGAGAAATTCTATCTACCCTTTTGATGTCTAGGACATCTGTACCTTGCCCACTCACGATCTTAAATGACAGAGGTGTACGGCAGGGGTCTCCAAATCCAGTCCTGTAGGGCCACAAACCAGTCAGGTTGGCAGGATCTCTCTAATGCATATATATCTCATACATATTCATTGTGGCTATCCCAAAAACCTGCCAGGATTGCGGCCCTCCAGGACAGGTTTGGACACCACTGGCATAGGGCAATGGCTGGGACATTGTAGTGCCCGGCCACCACAGCATGTCCTGCTGGGAGATCACTCTCACCCTGACTGAGCAGTGACCACAGCATGGCTAGGTTCCCCCATAGTGCTATATAGTATTTCTCTCGTGATATTTATGGGTTCCCTTTTGGGGCCCAATCACTGACTTATCTGCTTGGTGTGTATGCATCTCCTCCAGGAACATGCACTATGGACTAGCTAGCAGACTGTCTGCAGCTAGTACAGGGGTCTCAAACTCAAATTGCTTTGAGGGCCAAATGAGGACTTGTAGAGTAACCCGGGGGCCGCACAAGACGCAGGCCTCATTTGCATAAGGGCATCATTTGCATAAATATTTGCATAATGTTACCATACACTAACTTTTAGTAAACATGCCTCTTAATGAGTGTATGGATAAAGAAAGACTAAAAGATTTCTACATTACTATAAACCAGTGCCAACCGCCAGGCACATTAGGAACTACTAGAAACACTGCCCATTTAGAACCCATAGCAAACCTGCCGTGTCCTAACAGCACTACCAGGACTCACAAAGCACCATACCCTAACTATCAAAAGGCAACACTGCAAATATTAAATCAACACATTTCAGAGAATAACAATACATGACCTACTCAGGAAAGAGAACAAGTGGCAATGTCAAATAGGAATTACATAAACAGAATACCTCAGCTCAGTTACACATGCAGAACATACACCATCACCAAACAAGGAATCACAATTTAGAAACAGGAAGACAATTAAACTGGGAACCCCAAAAGCCAAACTTAGAATGTACAACACTGTAGAAATAAAACTATACATTGATTTCCTCTTGTATTAAATAAAGTGCAGACGTTAAAGATGCACATTTCCAAGAGCTGACATATTTCAGTTAATAAATTCAAAATAAAGAGATATTTTTCTACCTTTTGTGCATTTTTTTTCAGTTGCAATTGTTCCAGTCACTTTCTTCTGGTTTCTTTGTGTCTTCTGCTAACTCTCCATCGTCTGCTGTCCATTTGTCCTTTCTTCTTTCCTAGTTTTTTTCCATTCTCTCTACATCTGCTTTAACATACTAATCATTCTCCTTTTGCTCTTTCCTCATTCCTATTTCATCCACTCAAATTTTACCCCTCCATCCTCAATCCCCACTTACTCTCCCAATACCCGGCCAATTGTAGATTTTTCTTCCCTCCCACACAAAATATATTTCCCCTCTCCATTTCACTCTCCCAGCCCCATCCCATTCTAATCGTCCCCCAACATCAACTCCCTTCTAGCTCCTGCCCAACCCAGCATCCGCTCCCTTCTAGTCCCCGCATCATCAGCCCATTTCCAGTCCTAGCTCCCTCCCCTCACAGCCCATTTCCTTTCCAAGCCCCCCTCCCCATCAGCCCATTTCCATTCCAAGCCCCCTTCCACTCAGCCCATTACCATTCCAAGACCCTGTCCCCATCAGCTATTTGCAGTTCAAGCTCCCCCTTCTACTCGGCCCATTTCCAGTCATAGCACCCCCCCCCAGTCCATTACCAGTTCTAGCCCCCCCCTAGCCCATTATCGGTCCTAAGCCCCCCAACAGCCCACTTCCAGGCCTAACCCTTCCATCGCCCCATCTTCATTCTTAGCCCCCCCATAACCCCATTTTCAGTCTTAGGCCCCCAGTCAGACCACCTCCAGTCCTAACCCCCATCTGTCCATTACCAGTCCTAACCCCCATCACCCCATTTTCAGTACTACCCCCCCCCCAGCCCACATCAAGTCCTGCTCCCCCCCTACATCAAGTCCTGCTCCCCCCCATCAAGTCCTGCTCCCCCCCACATCAAGTCCTGCTCCCCCCCATCAAGTCCTGCTCCCCCCCCACATCAAGTCCTGCTCCCCCCACATCAAGTCCTGCTCCCCCCCCAGCCACACATCAAATCCTGCTCCCCCCCCCCATCAAGTCCTGCTCCCTCCCCCCCCCCCGGGAAAATTAAACTTTAAAAAAAACCCGGCTTCTGCTGCTGCTGCCGCCGCTGCCGTGGCCGGCAATAGCAGCAATATCGCAAGTCCCGCGGGCTCCCCCCCACCCGGCAGATCCCTTCCTGCTTGCCTGCCAGTTCTCCGCTTCGGCTTTCAGAGCCGCGAAGGGAGAGCTTCTCCCTCGTGACTCTGTTAAGCCCGCTGGGGCAGATGGGAAATTTCCCATCTGCCCCGGCGAGCTTAACAGAGTCGCGAGGGAGAAGTTCTCCCTTCGCGGCTCTGAAAGCCGAAGCGGAGAACTGGCAGCATTGGCAGGCAAGCAGGAAGGGATCTGCCGGGTGGGGGGGAGCCCGCGGGACTTGCGATATTGCTGCTATTGCCGGCCACGGCAGCGGCGGCAGCAGCAGCAGAAGCCGGGTTTTTTTTTTCCCCCCAATGCTTCGCGGGCCGCACAAGGGTCTCTCGCGGGCCGCATGCGGCCCGTGGGCCGCGTGTTTGAGACCCCTGAGCTAGTATGTGTCTAGCTGAACCACCTTGCAGGGTGCAGCGGCTGGAGGCTTGCTGCAGGAGAATATCAGATAGTGGTGGGGTGCAGCTGAGCATTTCCAGGCCTAATGTCTGTCTGCTATTGCTTTATGGATGTGTACAGAGCTGCATTGATGGCCCTGTAGGGTGTCTGTTCCCCAGCAGGACTGGGATTGATGGTCCCCTCTACTGCCACTATTGCAGGGAGGAGGAAGGAAGAGGAGTCTGGATCCACATGCAGATTATGTAGCACCATCTAACAGACTGCCCTCACTTGACCAGGGTGGTGGACAGGATCTGGCCTCCAACAGACTCACACTCCACATCTTTGCAAAGGAGGCAAATGATGATGGGCTGTGGGACCAGCAACCAGGGCTGTTAATCTGTACTTGTCACAAGGTCACTGGCCTGGAAGGGCTCAGCTGCCCCCTACCACAAACTGATATCCACTAGCAGACGGCATACTCAGTCTGCACCCTGCAAGGTGTTCCAGACATACACATGTGAAATGCAGACAGGCCACATTGTATCTTCCCAGTAGAACTCTGTGCACCCGGACATGGGATGTATGCACAGACACAAAGCATATCTATCTCAGTGATTGGGGCCCAGAGCAGAAACCACACAGATATCACTTGAGAGGAGCACTATGTGGGAACCTAGACATGCCATGGTCACTGCTCAGTCAGAGTGAGAGTGACCTCCCAGCATGACATGCTGTGACCACCCTGTCCATGCAGGTGGTGGTTGGGCACTACAACCTCCCAGCCATTGCCCCATACTGTGTGCAGATGCCCAGCCTGCCTTGTCCACGCCATACCCACAATACCTTGCTCCTCATTATGCACATTGGCAGGCTAATGCTGGAATCAGTGGAAGCATTATGGGCCCAGTGAGGAGTAGGCAGCCACAAAACAATGGATAGGCATATGCACGCTCCCGCTCCTATGTTGGCATTGTGAAAAGATAGGGGTGGTTGGCAGCCCTGCCCATCACACTGGTCCTGGGCACAGTGCAGGCATTGCTAAGGTATGCAGGTGCTAGTAGTGCTGCTTTGCTGGAAACGGCTGCTCCATGCCGGGCCCAACAACCTGACAATCCATGGGGCTTTGGATAGTGTAGCCTGTGGGTGTGGGTGTTTGTGCTCCTGTTGGCCGATGCTTTGGGGAGTGCACATGACGATGTTGTATCTGCAACGTAGGGTAAAATGTAGGGACATGGTCTGCATGAACCACAGCTGGGACCTGAACCTGTGACCTTCTGTTCCAAGACACACTGTCTGTGTGTACTGCACGGTTGCCACAGAAACATAGTAGTCCCTGGGGCTACTTTTGCTGTTTATCTGACAGACCTTTGCTGCACTGCACACCATGCATGGTACAGGGCACGGCTTTGGTCCACTGTGGGCAGGTGTCACGGCTCTCTCCACCACCAACGCCCCCTCCCCCACCATGCTGATGTGCCCATATGCTGTTGGTGCGCAGTCCCAGACCATCCACTGTGCAGGTAGGTGGGTGCCTAGGGTGTGGGGTCTGGGTTGGGGGGGCATACATGGACATCCACACGTCCCCCCCCATCACTGCCTGCCACTATTATGGCCCTTCCACATGGGGGGGAAATGGTTGGGGGTGGCAGGTCGGTGATCTAGCAACTATTGGCTAGGGTGGGCCTGGTAGATAGATTGTGTTCTGCCAGCAGACTGTGGACAGGCTAGGGTATGCAATGCGGGTACAGTGTATCCACTTAATTAATTTTATTTATTTAAAAGGATTTATATACCGCCTTCTCCTGTAATCAAGGCGGTTAATTTGGACTGCTGGGTGTATACATGTGTCAGGCAACGCATGGCTGCTCCCTGCACTGTCCTTCCCAGGAGCTGGTGTGACAGGTGTTCGTATAGCTGGGTGTTCAGATAGTTTGGGATGTATCCTGGGGTGAGTACATGGACCCCTATTAGAGTGGTTCCCAGATGTGCACTGCTTGTCCCATTACAGGCATTGTGTTTTCTGTGTGATGTTTGGGGTACCTGCAGGGTACGTCTCCCCTGGATGGGACACTGTGGAGCATAGACTACTGGGCAAGTTTGACCTTGGTCAGCCACTGTCTTGCTGTTTTCCATTTTCTGTGTTCCTCTGTGCCAACTAGGTGGCTGCCTGGTCTGCCCTGTACCCTGCCTGCCCCCCCTACATGTCCCACCTACAGCCCCCTTTGCAGCATCACCATAGTGCCTTTTCATACATGGGCACTATGCTGTTACTGCACATGTAGCACTACTATCACTGTTTTTGGGCTCTCTGCCTGTGATATACATTACTAAAAGGAAATGTGTTTTCTCTCCTACAAATGTGCATTTACCGACAGGTTTTCACCGATGGTACTGTTCCAGCGTTCATGTAACAGCGTTAGTGCAGCAGGGACCTCTCCCCGCCCACTCCCCACCCATTGACCCTCTCTCTCCGCCTTCTCTCCGCCCTCCGGTACAGTTACAGCGAGAGGCATACCCCATCTGGTGACCTGCTATAGACTGCTAATTTGCATGTGCATTGCATCAAGGGTACTGGTGGGTTAACCCTATCCTAGTAACCACAGCAGACATGTCATGCAGTGACCTGCAGTCTTTCTATATCCGGAGATAAGAAACTATCACTCCATCCTAACATCAACATGCATATGGTAGAAAATACTGGAGCACAAAACAGAAACAGAATCTGAGAGGAAGAATAGGTCTCAGATTAATATAGGACTGCACATCAGCCATGGGGAAGCCCGTCTAAGCTGATGTCCCAACACATCATCCTTCTGTATCCAGCAGATAGCAGATCAGAGAGTTGTGGAGGTGTAGCCTACTGATTAGTACTGCTGCCTCCCAAGCCAAGGGTCATGGGCTCAATTCCCTTTTGTTCTTTTTTTTTATGCCAAACAGCCATGATGCCCATTGCTCCCTTTTCGACGGAATGCCCCCTACCTGCCCATTGCCTTTTATGGCTTCAGGTACCTTAACGCTGCACTTAACGCTGGTGATATTACCGCAGTTTAGTAAACATACCCCTTAGTCATGATGTAGGGCATCTGAAGATGTGCACATGGATGTCAAAATCATAGAGACACCTCCATAATCATTCCACAAACTTTGTCAGACATATCCAGTGCAGGGACGTCCAAGTAGGTGAGGGGGCATGATGGAGGAGTTATGGACTTAAACGTCTCCATTTGATATCAGGAATGAGGGGATATGTTTGCGAGCATGTCCACATTTATACCTGCTGCAGGCTCAAATAGGCATCAGGAAAGTGCTTGTTTTAAAACATCCAGAGAGTGTAGAGAAGATGGACATAAGTGACCAGTCTAAGATTACAAAGACCCACACTGGGATTATGAACCCTGGCCACCCCACTCCCAACCCACTACTTTTACCATCAGCTCTTAGACAGCTATGTTCTGAGAAGTTATTCCAGGATGTCTATGTAGAAGTCTCTATAAACATCCATATTGGTCATGTCCACGTTTCTGAAATCATGCCCGAACTTACACATGCCTGCATTTTTTTCAGATTACATTTGGACATCCCTTTGTAAAATGTGCCTTCGTGTCCTATTGCCTTCCCCTCCCTTCCCCTTTCACCAAACTTGCCCTCATCCACCCAATTTGCTGACCCCCACCTCTCCTGCCCACCCACCACAGACTACCGCTACCTCAAAATCTTCCAACCTATCACTCCTCTCCCCAACTCCAAAAGTTGATTCTGTTATTTGCATGATATCGTTGAGACTCACACCTTGTTATGTTGTTATGTTGCCATCCATTAAGCTATGTTATATTCCTCATTCCATGTAAACCTTAACATTATGTTCCAACGTTAAGGCTTAGTTAACATGTTTTCTGTAAAACGCCTTGACTTTAATATAAGGTGGGATATAAAAACAATTAAATAAGTCTACAGCATTTGTTATTCCAAGGTGATCACCTATCCAATTACTAACCAAGCCCAACCTTACTTAGCTTCTGAGATCAGCCTAGATCAGGCTCATTCAGGACAGTGAAGCTGTAGATCAGGGTAGTGAAGCCATAGTTCAGGGCAGCATGTTTCATGCTGTAGCTTTAGGAAATGTCATTCATTGCTATTCCATAAACCTGTAAAACCTTCTGTAGAGTTGACTTGGTTGCCCTTGCACTGTGGGAGTTATACAGCCACTGAAAGTAATAAAGATATCCTAGTATCTGAATGACTCTGCAGAATTTATTTATACAGCAAGTCATGTGAGAACAGACCTGCCTTATATTTATTGCATAACGTAAAACAAGTAGAGGCAACCAAACTTCACTCAGTGCAAAGGTTACAGAGGGTGCTTATGCCTTATATCTTCAGCAGAAAACCAGGAGCTCTAGAATTTCCGAGAAGCCCAAGCACGTAAATCACGAGAGGTACACTTACTTGTTTTTAAAACTTAATTAGGTAGAAGAACATTTTGTTGATAAACTGTAGAATGAGCCTAGCAGCTGCTAGGGGCCCCTGGATTGCAATATCAGTCTCACTGCACTGACTGGGCTTCTTCAGTTTCAGAATGGAGAATGCAGGAAATGGCTCCCAGCAGCAAGGGGATCTAGTCCTCATCCAAAATGTCCCAATGCAACAGGCTATAGCCAGCAACTGGGAAAAAGTTAAGAGTTTCCAGGCCAGGCCAGATGACCTTATCATAGCTACCTACCCCAAAGCAGGTAAGATTTCCTCTCCCACCCCTATCTCCTTAAAGATCCCTCGGATATACAAGGTAATCACTAGGCCTGAGTAAGTTCTGTTGTCTGGCTTTTATTTTCTCAGGGACCACATGGGTGAGTGAAATCGTGGATATCGTCAACAACAATGGGGATGTGACAAAGTCTTCCCAAGCACCCATTTACTATCGAGTACCTTATATGGAGCTTTTTATGCCCAAGGAGGAAGAGATACCAGGTACATATTAACATAGGTTGAAGATATTAATTGTGGAAAAATGTATCTGTTGATGATTACTCATGATAGTGATAGTGATGATGATGATGGATAATGAATGCAGACAGAAATGATGGATAATGATGAGAATGATACAGTATAATGATGGTGGTTCATGGATAATGATAATGGATCAGAGATGAAGAAGATGCTAATTCTGCTGCTGATGCTGTTTCTGCTGTAGTGAAAACATACTTTTATTTCCTCACCCCTGCCCTCTGGAATTCCCTTCCCCCTGCCCTCAGACTTGAGACACCTCCTACCCTAAATTTAAATTCCTTTTAAAGACTCACTTATTCAACCTTGCCCTTGACCTGCCACCCTCCTGAGTACCCTCTTTTCCTATCCCCTGTGCCTATCTTCTCTTTGTATGAATGAGTTTTTAACTGTCCTATGATTTTATGGCATTCTTTTCTGCCTTTATTTTATCTTGTTTTTTTAAGTTTGTACGTACACATGCTGTTTACATGAAGGGTGTTTAAGAAAATCCTAATAAACATAAACATAGGGGTATGTTTACTAAAACCCCGTTAGGTGCGCACCGCGCTATTGTGTGGGATGCCATAAAAGGAGTGGGTGTGTCAGTTTGAAAAAAAGCAAACCGGGATTATTCATGCGCTAATGTGCGCGGCGCACTAATGTGCGCCGCGCACATTAGCGCATGAGAAACGCGCGCGGGAAGCATAAGTGGCGCGCTGATGGGCACACACACAGGAACAGAGCCACAGTGCAATGGTTAAGACACTGACCAATGGTGCAGGGATCATGGGTTCAATCCCCCACTGTGCCCAATGAATCAGGCTGGCTGAGGCACTACCTGTTATGTGTAATATTGCAGTCTGAGGCATATTAATTTTATTTTAATTACTGCTACTAGCAAACGCACTTTGAAAGCACTGTAACATGAGGCACCCCATAAGGTACCCCAGAGGGCACATTTTAAAGTGCACTGTCCGCCACGGCACCCTACAATGTTGCATAAAGGGTGGCATATAGGGCGCCATATAGGGTGGCCTATGAGGCACAGCAAGGCCATAGCACTGTTTTTGATGGTAGCACTGTGCATTTAAATGCATGGAAAGCATAAGTAAGTGCGCTGAAATGCAAGAAAAAACAGCAGTGTAGCACAATGGTTAAGGCACTGACTGATGATACAGGGGTCATGCGTTTGATCCCCAGTGTGCCCAATACGTAAGGCTGGCTGAGGCATCAGCTTTGACATGTAAGTATTGTTTCCTGTGGCACTTTATTTGTATTTTATTAATTGCTGCCAGCAAACAAACCCTCACGTGCCGTAACCTAAGGTGCCGCATAAGGTACCCTATAAGGCACTCCATAGGGCACATTGTAAGGTGCACTGTCTGCCACAGCACCCTATAATGTCCCCTATAGGGCACCCTATAAGGCGCTCCATAGGACACCTTATAAGGCACCTTATACGGATTGGCACCCTATCAGTCGCTCCATAGCATACTGTATAGTGCACCTTATCTGGACGGTAACCATAAGGTGCCCTATAGGGCGCCCTATAAAGCATCCTCTGAGGCACCTTATGGTTACAGTACGCTGAAGGTGTTATTGCTGGCAGCACTAATGTACTTTAAAAATAGATAGTGTTTTGGACAGCCCTATCAAATAACCCCACTGTGGGTTTGAACCCATGACCTCTGGCTCCACTGGTAGTGAAGTAACCAGTGGGCTATAGCTCTATAGCTGCTAGCAAGCCCCTGGCTGTCTGCAGAAGGACTGCAAATCACCACACAAACAGTCTGCTGTGGTCACCAGGATAGGGTTAACCCACCCATACCCATGATGCACTGCACATGCAAATCAGCAGTCTACAGATGATAACAAGATGGGGTATGCACCCCCACAGCACCTCGGCCTGGTAGGGGGAACTGACCGTGTGTGGTACTGGCACAGAGTAGCTACACTCCATCACATTGTGCAGGTACGGCATTCACCCTGAGGGTGAGGTGGGGTGCCCAGCACCAGGTCCACAGCAGAGATAAACCATGCTGCAGGTCCCCAGCAGTGCTAATGTGTGAGATAGGTAGTTTCTGCTGACACACCTTGGATATATCTGTATGTCTCAGTCAGATGTAGCCCCTATGGACCCCTAGGAGGATTATGTACTACCATCCTCACCCTCCTCCAGGGCTAAGGGTGGTAAACAGGGTCTCCCACCAACAGATCCACATTCTACCTCCCTGCAATGGTGGCAGTAGAGGGGACCATTAACCCCAGTCCTGCTGGGGAACAGACACTCTACAGGGAAGTTAATGCAGCTTTGTACACATCCATAACACAATAGCAGACAGACATTAGGCCTGGATATGCTAAGCTGCACCCCACCACTATCTGATATTCTCCTGTAGCAAGCCTTCAGCTCCATCAGGACACATACCAGCTGCAGACAGTCTGCTAGCTAGTCCATAGTGCATGTTCCTGGTGGAAATGCATGCACCCCGAACTGGGATATCAGCATACACACCAAGCAGATAAGTCAGTGACTGGGCCCCAAAGAGAAACCCATAAATATCACATGAGAGAAATACTGTATAACACTATGGGGGTGCCTAGCCATGCTGTGGTCACTGCACAGTCAGGGTGAGAGTGATCTCCCAGCAGGACATGCTGTGGCCAACATGTCTGTGCAGGTGGTGGCCGGGCACTACAATGTCCCAGCCAGTGCCCTATGCCCTGTGCAGATGCATCCTGGCCAGGCCACCCTGTCCGGGCTATACCCATGGTACCTTGCTCCTCATTATGCACATTGGCAGGCCAATACTGGCAACAGTGCTGGCAGTGTGGGCTGTGGAGAGTGTTTGCAGCCACCACACACTGGATAGACAGACACACACTCCCACACCTATGCCAGCATTGTGACACTCTAGAGGAGTTTAGCAGCCCTGGCCACCACACCAGTCCTGGGCACAGTGCAGGCATGGATATGGTATGCAATACTGTTGGGGGTCACTCCCCAGGGTGGTAAACACTGTCAGAGACCAAACCTGAAGCACACTCCACAGACAGCAGGAAGGTTGCTTTGATGGAGCTCAATCAGCAAACTGTGCTTAACGTAGGAATTGGTATCTGCCAGTAATCATAGCAAACGTTTGATAGCTGTGTACCATATTCCCAGGTGTAGGGTGGCATTGCTAAGGTATGCAAGGGCTAGTATTGGGAGATGCACGCAGGGCCCAATGTCCTGCCTCTCCAGGAGGCAATGGCTAATGGAGCCTGTGGGTGTGGGTGTGGGTGTGTCTGCCCCTGTTGGCTGCTGCTTTACGGCAGAGGTTCCCAACTCCAGTCCTGGTGTGCCAAGCACTGTTCGGGTTTTCATGCTGTCCCTCATGAATAATATTCCAGAAATTACTCCAAACAGACTTTTACAGTAAAGACTGGGAGGGTTTTTGTTTTTAAATTCTTAGTAATTGCATGGAATTAGTCTCAGACAATTCGGCTGATAATGGCTGGATTGAAAGAAACTTCATCAGCACAGCCTGATAGCATCAATGACTTGTTCCAGCGTTTTCTTGAAATATTTTTGTACACCCTCTCCCTTGTGTTACCAAGATGTCTATCCCTGGATGGATTTAAAAAAAAAGGAATATCCGTAAATCTCAACGTAAACAAGTCTCTTTTGACACCACTTCTGAAGAATTAAGCTCTGCAGAGTCAAATACATCTAAGGAGGATTTTCGCGAAGACGGAGAAGACACCCGCAAGAAGAAGAAGAAGACAGGGATGTCCACCCGCCAATCCGAACGGAAGGGAGACAACAAGCGATGATGTCAGTGTCAGATCCAGATGATTTAGTAATCAATATTTCAGGTAAACATATTTCAACAGATCAATTACAACTACTCAATCGGGGGTTGTCGTTTGTTCCAGAAACTAGATATGATCCGTTCCAGTTTAGACTAGATCTTGAGAGTTTGATCAGGAAATTGAATCTAAAGATATTTTTTGCGAATAACACTACCCAAAACTCAGAATCAATAGTAAACACTGGTAATGACATGATTGAAAGGACCACTCGTAGAGTGCCTCTCCCATTCACATCTACATGGAACCCCCCAGGTCCACTCCATCCAGCATTAGTAGTGTTCCGCACATTGATATTACAGGACATAGAAGCCTTAGAACAATCTCGACGAAAGTCCTTTAACACCCTATCTCATCGGGAAAATCAGGCACTACATGAGATTATGAAAAGGACGGACATAGTGATAAAGAGGGCCGACAAGGGGGGAGCAGTGGTCATTCTCAGTAGGGAACAATATGTTCAAGAGGCCAGACGTCAACTTTCTGATCAATCAACATACCATTTTTTAAGAGAGGATCCCACTTTAGAGCTTCAACAACAGATCTCTCATATCACCACAAGAGCTTTGACAGATAAACTGATATCTAAAAAAGAATTTAGATCCCTTAATGTGGGTTATCCCACTCTAGCGCGTTTTTATATTGTCCCTAAAATACATAAGAATTTAAATCAGCCACCAGGTCGGCCCATAGTATCCACAAAGGGATCACTGCTAGAGCCTCTCTCGATGTTTCTCGATTCTTTTCTTCGCCCACTTCTAGAAGACATACCATCCTTCATTAGGGATACTTCTCATTTCTTACAAATTTTAGAAAGGTGCCAACAATGGGCTAAAGATCCAATTATTATACTGGTCACCCTTGATGTAGTATCATTATATACCAGCATTCCCCAAGGACAAGCGCTGGAGACAGTGGTGCGTGCATTGAGAGATAGAGGAGACCTGTCAGAGGCACAGATTCAATTCTTGTCAGCATTAACACGTATAACCGTTGGTCGAAATTATTTTCAGTTTGAGGATGATCTGTTCCAGCAAATATCTGGAGTGGCTATGGGGGCGACATTTGCCCCATCAATAGCCAACCTGTTCATGGGTTACTATGAAATTAAATTATGGCAGTCTCCTTTTTTTCAGTCAAATGTTAAACTCTGGTCTAGGTTTATAGATGACGTGTTTTTGCTTTGGCGAGGTTCCCGGGAAGAACTTTTTCAATTCATTAACTGGCTGAATGCTCAAGATTCTCATATTCAGTTTACCCACAGTGTTCACGATACTGATATGATTTTTTTAGACTTGCTGATTAAAAAGACTACACAAGGATGGCAGACCTCACTTTATCGTAAGGTGACAGCTAGAAACACGCTGCTTCATTATCGGAGCGCACACCCGCTTCGCTTAAAAGAGGGACTGCCGTTTTCCCAGTTCCTTAGATATCGGAGGAACTGTTCAGAGATTACAGATTTTAAACGAAAAGCTAAAGACCTCGCTCATAATTTTCAAGCACGGGGTTACCCAGCCAGAGTAGTGTCAAGAGCGTATCATAGAGCACTTTTTAATGACAGATCCACTCTGCTGAATACCAAGACAAAGCGAAAAGACATGGATCCTGATGTGATCAATTTAGTCACTCATTATACTCCGTTTAGTTATAAAATCAAGAAGATTATCGCTCAACACACTAAAGTTTTAAACACAGTACCAAGCTTGGTAAACAAGACAGTTCGATGTGTATGGCGTAGGAATCGCAATTTAAAAGATAAAGTGAGTCCCACAATTTTACGTCCCCTAGTGACTAACGCGGAGGAAACTCCGGGTCATTATAAATGCAGACAATGTTCCATCTGTAATATAACAACAGAATTACAGCAATTTACTTACCATCATCAGAAACATGTGTTAAAGCAACGCACAAATTGCGGCTCACAAAATGTGATCTATGCCATAGTCTGTCCTTGCAATCTTTATTATATAGGACAAACTAGTAGGGTTTTTCGAATCCGTATGTCTGAACATAAGAGTCGATTAAAACATAATGTACAACAAGCACCGTTGGTGGTTCACTGCCAGGAATTACATCACAGTTTTGAGCAGTTGAAATGCTTTTGCATTGAACAAGTTCAGCATCCAATGCATGGAAAGTCAATAGTAAAGACCTTGCTGTTTCGAGAACAGCGCTGGATTTACCAGCTGCAGACGTTGATCCCTAATGGACTGAATTTAGAGACAGAGTGGAGCAACTGCTGTTAACTATTCTGATAACTTTCGTATATCATTGGAGGACGGGAGTATAAATTGACTTCATGAATGAGAGTCAGCACATGCGTAGAGTCTCTCAAGCTGATAAGCAGGAAGGAACAGCTGATGGCTGCCGGAGAAAATCATATGCAGTAAAGATGTTTGCTTGAGAAAGCTATGCTGAGATTAAGTTAATATTGGGTATGTAGCAGCTATTTATGGTGAATTACACATCACTTTTTATCATTTTTAATAGACTTAAGGCAGTTTACAAACAAACACAGGGTAGTAAGTTTTTAATGATGATTTCTATTTTCAGTTAATATCTGGGCTGAAAGCACTACAACAATCTCCCCTGAAGAACCTCATTACACTGAATGAAACGCAGTTTACAACGTTGCAAGAGAGGCGTCAGGATGAATTAAGACTACAGGGATGAAGATTCATTAGTGAAATATTACCACTATTTAAGAAGCTAAGTGCCGGTCTCATGTTAAATTAAGATTACAATAGAATTTTGGTAACGCAAGGGAGAGGGTGTACAAAAATATTTCAAGAAAACGCTGGAACAAGTCATTGATGCTATCAGGCTGTGCTGATGAAGTTTCTTTCAATCCAGCCATTATCAGCCGAATTCTCTGAGACTAATTCCATGCAATTACTAAGAATTTAAAAACAAAAACCCTCCCAGTCTTTACTGTAAAAGTCTGTTTGTTTGGAGTAATTTCTGGAATATTATTGATATTATATTACTCTGAGAAGTTGACCCTAATCGGTCCCTCATAAATATGCATGAGATACATCTGCATACCATGGGGGTGGTGCATAGATATGCAGCACAGGCATCTTTATTAGAGGCAGCATGGAACCTGAATGGTGTTTGGCCCTCCAGGACTTCATTTGCGAGACTCTGCTCTAGGTAATGAGCCTGTTTATGGTGTCTTTGCTCTGTAGGGTAAAATGTAGCTGTTTTGGGCATGTTTACATCATCTGCAATAAAGGTTCTGTCTGTATTAGCATGTTGTAGTAGTGGGTAAAATATGGGGACTGGGTTGGCAGGCACCATAGCTGGGACTTGAACCTGTGACCTTTTGCCTCCATACACACTGGTTGTGTGCACTGCACCACTGTGTTGCCACAGAGATGGTGCATTCCCTGGTGATACCATGACTGTTTGTCCGGCAGGGCCTGTCTGTTGCAGTGCATGGCACCCACCTACACAGGGCTAGGCCATGGTCTGCTCTGGGCAGCTGCCACTGCCCCCTCCACCAACAGTACCCCTCCGCCACCATGCTGACATGGCCTTATAGTGGAGACAGCATAAAACCTGACTGATTTGTGGGCCTCCAGGACTGAATTTGGGGGACTCTGCTCCAGGTAATGCGCATGTTTCTGGTGTCTGTGCTCGGTGGGGTAAAATATAGGCGTTTGAACCATGCGTATGTTCTCTGCAATAAAGGTTTGTCCTTACTATCACGGTTTAGTAGCGGGTAAAATATGGGGATTGGATTGGCAGTAGCCCCAGCTGGGACTTGAATTTGTGACCTTTTGATCCTGAACACACTGGCTGTGCTCACCGCACCACACTCTGCTCACAGAGATGGTGCAGTCCCTGGAGATACCATGGTTGTTGGTCAGACACAGCCTGTCTGTTGCAGTGCATGGCACCCACCTACACAGGGCTAGGCCATGGTCTGCTCTGGGCAGCTGCCACTGCCCCCCTCCACCACCAGTACCCCTCTGCCATCATGCTGAGATGCCCTTCTGCTGGTGGTGCTGGTGGTGTGCAGTCTCAAGCCATCCAGTGTGCAGGTAGGCGGCTGCCTATGGTGCATGTTCTGGGGTAGGGGTGCCTGCATAGGCGTCCACGCTTCCCCCCAACACCGCCTGCCAATGTTCTGTGCCCTTGGGGGTACCTGCTGGGTACTATCCCCTGTGACACTGTGATAAACACTCTCATGCCCATGTTGGGCCCTCATCAGTTGCTGGCTGGCTGCTGTTCAGTTTCAGCATTCCTAAGTGCCACCTAGGCATCTGCCTAGCCCGCACTGTGCCCCAGCTGCACCACAGCATGTGCCGCCTGCAGCCCTCTGTATCCCCTTTCCCAGCATCTGTCCAGTTGCCCATTCCGACATGCCCGCCTTGCTGTTGTGGAACATGTGCATGCCATAGGAAACCTGTCCAATGGAGAGGAAAACCCTGATTAGTGCTATTTCACTGTGGGATCATTCACCTTGTATGGGGACGGAGCGTAGACCCTTCCAAAATTCATATTTATTTTTTGGGGCTTTCTTGGGAGTGTTTTTTGATATTTCCCATTACTATCACTATTGCCCAGCTTGATTATAATTTTTTTAAATTTTGTTGGGTCAATATTTATTTGTACTTTTGTACCGTGCACATGTATCACACTTATTACTTTTTGTAGGTTTCCCTGGTTTTGCTGTACATTGCTGACAGAAATGGTTTCTCTTCCCTTTAAATCGGCTCTAACGCGAGGTTTTCACTCGCAGTATTTTTTGCCTCGGATTTCAACCTCGCAAATGTGCGGGGAGCCTCTCCCCTCCCACTCTCCACCCATTGACCCCTTCTCTCCGCCCCTGGGGAGCCTTCCTCCGCCCTACGGGAGCCTTTCCCTGCCTTCATCGCACATTAGCATGCCGCGCACATGAGCGTGCACAATAGTGCGCCACGCATCTGAGCGTGCACAAACGTGCCCCGTAATGCGACATTAGCGTGCGCTAAGGTACCTTAGTGCACGCTGAAGTGCGCAGCGCACATTAGCGCACAGTAGCGCACATTAGCGCAGTTTAGTAAATATACCCCATAGTATTGGTTATATCAACAATGTTGAAAAGACGATTGATTATGAATGAGGACTAGGAATGGGGAAGCACAATTAAAGATATCGATGAGGAAGTTATTTAAAATTTTACTGATGACATTGACAGTAATGATTAGGAGTGTGCATTTGGTTTGCATGAGTTCCTACAAATTTTGGGGTTGTTATTCAGCAGTAGCGGTCAGCGTTTTTCAAAGTGCCTAGCTGCTACTGAAACTAAAACCAAAATTGGATATTCAATGTTGGGCCTTATCCAGCATCTGGTGCTGAATATCGGGTTTTGCTAGCAATTGGTGTTGCTATCCGGTCAGTGATGTTATTCAGCTACTAACTGGATCACAAGAACAGCATTAAGTTAAAGTTAGGACAGGCACTGATCTGTGCACCAGAGCCATTTAAGTAGAAGAAAGTGGTTAACAATGTCAAAAACTACTGTGAAGTCTAAAGAGACTGTAATTGGGAGTTTGCCCTTGTCTGAAGCTTCTTTGGTATAAAAACATAGAAACATGATGGCAGAAAAAGACCTCGTATTACCTATATCACTGAGAAAAGCTACCAGTAAAGATTCTGAACTGAAACCCCTCCAAAATCCTGATTATTACAGATAAAGAACATTAGTTTGGTCTATGTATTTGATTAGATGTTTTAGGACTAGGGTTGCCCTAGTTAGGACTAGGGTTGCCAACCGGCTCCAGATGCGCCTGACAGGCTTGATCCAGTCCTGGGTTTACCCCATTGCATGCAGTGACTTGTAGTTTTCCTTTTCTTATAGAACGCAATGGAGAAATCAGAACTACATATCCCTGCATGCAATGAGGTAAACCCAGGACTGGATTGAACCTGTCGGGCACATCTGGAGCCAGTTGGCAACCATATTTAGGACTACCTTTTCAGTAACTTTGGAGAGGAAAATCAAATCAGAGATGGGCTTATAATTTGAAGGATCACTAAGATCCCAGTTAAAGCTTTTTGCTATTGGCCTTATTATTGCTTGCTTCCAGGTAGATGATATTTGTCCTGCATCCAGGCTAGAGTTGACAGTAAGGGCAGACATGGAGAGAACTCTGGAGAATGGAGCAAGTTCTTTAATAGTGAAGAGAAAAATAGTCAGTTAATGTGTTGGGTAATTTAAGCTCAGCGAGGAGCATCTCGATAGTTAATGGGGAGATCATGTTAAAAGCGCTCCGATGGCCACTGGAAAAATCGAGGAGCTCATCTTCTGAATCTGGATAATTTGGATTAGGGGTTGCTTCAGATTTTAATAAAGAAATGGTACCTCAAATTTGGTGTTGCAGCGAAAGAGGTCAAAATATTATCCAGTTTAGTACAGAATATGCAGAATATATGGTTTGGATAGGGGTAGTGGTAAGCCATGATAAATTTTCATAAACATGGAAGAAAATCTCAGTAGGATTACTACTAACTTGAATTTGTTTTGTAAAAGGAGTTTGCCTCACATCTTTTAGGTAGGCAGACACTCGCTCCTTTTATAGAGTATGAGAGACAGACATCTTAGATTTACAGCAGAGGCATTCAGCCTTCCTTACCTGATGTTTGGCCTCTTCAAGACCTTGATGGTACCAAGGATGCCAGGGTAGAAATTTAGAATGGAAGTCAGAGGATAAAAAAATGTACCTGAAAGTCATGGATTCTAGACTGATATTGGCGAGGTTTTTTCTGGTCTAAGTGAGCTGGTTGGAGGACGGCTGTGCAGGACAGCAGTGTAGGGAGAAACTCAATAAAAGGTTATCAGTCCAACTGTCGAAAAAAACATCATCCAATGGATGATGATCCACATGACTAGAAACCGTAATATTTTGTGGAAAACCTAGAGCCTGTATGAGTGTAGCAGAATCCTTGTCTTTCTTCTTGATGGGAACATCTTCTTGCACATTTAAAATCCCATACGATCAATAAATTGGGAAACTGGACAGGCAGCACAGAAATAGAACTATGAATTTCCTCCCAACACATTGAGGAGAGGGACAATGGACAGTACAATATGAAAAGTAGGATTCAGAGATAGTTTAATTTAATAGAGCCTCAGAGTATGTGACAGAAAAGATATCCAGGAGTTTAACAGAAATGGCAGTTGTGTGCACCCTTGCAATAGTTCCTACATTTATGTAGAAAGTTATAGTCTGGTGGTGTGCAGTTCTTTATCTTTATTTTGTATTTGATATACCGTCCAGGCCATGGTATCAGGGCGGTTTACAATATTAGTAACAAAACTGCAGCTAGGAAATGAAAAAGAGTGCCATATATTGACAGGAAAGAGAAGACGCAGGTAAAGGAAAAGATAACATCTATAAAAGCAACAGGGGAGACAGCAGACTGACACAAAAGAGACTAATATAGACTGGTACATGGAAGGTCATAGGCTTGGTGGAATGGATGAGTCTTGAGGTGTGCTTTGAATTTGGAATAAGATGATTCAAGGTGGAGTGAGGACGGCAGGGCATTCTAGAGTGCAGGGCCAATGGAAAAGAAAGCAGCATGGCGCGTGAGTTCTAGGTGAGCCTGGGACGGTGAGGGAAGAGATAGTCGATTGGCGTGGAGGGACCGAAGCTGAAGATAGGAAGTGTGTAGGCATATGTGATTGGCCAAGTACGGAGGTGTGGAGGTGTGAATAATTTTGTGAGTCAGGATCAAGAATTTGTATTGAATTCTAAAGCAGAGGGGAAGCCAGTGAAGCTGAATGAGGAGAGGTGTGATATGATATGATCACTTGGCATGGGTGATAATAAGCGCCACAGTATTTTGTAGCAATTGCAGACAATGTAGTTGATATTGAGGCAGATTTCTCAAGGCAATATTACAATAGTCCAGTCTATTCATCACCAAGGATATTAGAAGGGTAGTGACCGAGGCGGGTGGTAGAAAGGGGCGAACTGCTGTGATCTGTTGGAGTGCATAAAAGGAGCGGCGAACAAGGAGGAACAGGTGCTCCTGGTATGAAAGCACTGAATCAAGAGTGACACCCAGGTAATGGAAAGAGGATACTAAAGGAATAGGAAAGGAGTTAAGAAGAGGGGCAATGGTGGGGCTGGGGGTGCTGAAGGAAAACCACATAGCTGTGGATTTAGAAGGGTTAAGATGTAAATAGTTGCTTGAAATCCAAGTGGTGATATGGGAGAGACAGTCATTGAGTGGCAATAGGTCAGTTGCAACAGGGGTGGTGTGGTAGAGAAGGATTATGTTGTCCACATAAAAAGAAGGACCTGCTCTCCCTCTTGAAGCCAGGTTTCCCTAAGACAGAGTATTTGGAGCCTACTGTCTTGGACAACATCTTGAAAGAGAGAAGCCTTCCACCCCAAGGATCGGGTATTCATCCAATCTTCAGAGTAGGTGAATGGGGAAGATTGCTGTTGAGGCACCTATGGCTCATGAGAGCCACAGGTATTAAGGCTGCACTGGGAAGTAAAGTCCTTGTTGATCACTGGTGTATCCAGTTATTTCCCCCATAAAATCTGAATTTCTGAGAAAGACATGAAAAAATAACCCTTGAGGTGGATGACGGACCAAAGGAAGAAATAAGCACAAGGCCCAGAAAAATAAGTAAATGATACAAGAAAAATGGCCAAAGTTACTTTTCAAAGGCGTGCCCAAGGAGCATGTCTTGCTCCTTTGATGTGCTCCTTAGGTGCATGCCCATGGCGCTGGCCTCCACAGCATATAGTGTGGTGGTGTTCACATTAAGGGAGAGTCAGTGAGCCACCTTCTGGCCATTTGGGGGTCATGGCCACCATTCAGTCAGCAGCGAGACTTGGGGTAGCTCACTAGGACAACAACTCTGTAAATCAAAACACAAGGTAAAACACATCAGGCACAAGGGTACAAAGCAAAAAAATAGCACAGAAGATGTGCATTGTTGCGGAGGTAAAGCGACTCAGTGACATCATCTTTGGGCAGTTGATGGGGGGTGTGGAGCAAGACTCGGGCCAGCACCAGGCTACTTTTACCTATGAGTAGGGTCCATGCACAATAGGGATCCAGCTGCCCATAGATAAATATAGACCCAAGCGCAGGGTGATGAAAGTACTGGTTCATTTTGTCTTCTTGTCTTCCACATTCTCCCTTTTTCTCCATGACATGGCAAGGTTTTGTGGCAGGACCATGACACAGCTGCCCTAGCCCACCCCTTTCTCACATCTAGCACTGTTTCATGCTGTGGCGCCAAGACCCTCAAGGAAATGTTTAAAATGCCGGCAGATACAGTCAGTGACTGCTTCCCCAATTGCCTTGCCTCCAGTCCACCTTCACGCTGAATGCTGGCCAAGGGCCCGACATGTGCACTAACATCAGAGGAAGTAAACAAAGTTGCATGTTAGGTCCAGCAAGGGCACATGCACACATTGGGCAATCAGTGTAGCATGCTGCAGGCGGCTGTGACTCTCATCGTGGTGTGCCGTGGGTGGCTGTGATTTTCACTGGGGTGTGCTGTGAGCGGCTGCATGTATTGTGCATCACTTTATAACAGGATCACACAGGGCTGCAGATGGTGCTAGGGTTGGTACTAGTGGTGATTGCTGATGGACCTGAGGCACAGCAGACTTGCTACAATGTGCAGCATTCACAGCTGGCAGTAGGAGTAAGTACATAGAGTGCTGCTGCAGTGCTGTCTAGCCAGCAGACATCACTCTTAGGGACTGGTGCATGGACCTACTGTAAGCTATGATTTCATTCTGCAAAATTGCCAGTGGGAAGGTCGGTATTTAAAAAAAGCTGCTGGTAGTCTCGTAAAGAGTGGCAGCCTGGGTGAGCAGAAAAGCTGTGCCACACAAGGTCAGCTGAGTCAGAGGAGTACTCTATGGATCTTTCCCCCTTGTTCAAAGAGGAAAGGGAATCCTAAAAAAGGGGAGATCATAAAAATGGGGAGATCAGGGCAAGGAAGGGAAGATGCTGGACACAAGGGGCATAGGGAATTGGTGGAGAGATGCTAAACATGAATGAGGGGATAGGGAGATGGAGGGGTCATAAATTAAATACAATTTTATTAATGTGTGTGTGTGTGCGTGTGTATTGGGGGAGCAAGGAAAGTAAAAACTGAAGAGGGCCCATTCTCAAAAGTTTGCCCATGGCTCTATAAGTGGTTAAAGCAACCCTGGGTAGCACAATGGGGCAACAACACTTTGAGCTGTTCTGGGGGCGGGGGATGACATAGCCACCACTCGGTCAGTGTGGAATGCAAAAATACAAATGTGTTAAAAAACACACACTAAACTTACAAAATCGTCATTTAAAACGAAGACTAACCAAAATCTTTTTTGGCCATACACACTCTGATACTGACATCTTCAATTTTCAGCACAAATTATTCATTCTTGATTACATAGTTTGATTAACATTTCATTTGGTAGGAATACATCTGCAGTGTTGATCTAGGACGGTGTGTACATGGGAGCCTCCAAATCTGATGTTCATTGATAATCTTGATGATCATACTGATGACAATGGTATTCATTACAGATCCTGGATAATAATGGTATTAACAGTGACATAAAACTAACCTGTTTGTGGGTCTCATCCAAAATAGCATTAATATTTCACATTGTTCATATAAACTTTGGTTTCAGGAATACAATATTTGAATGATATGGCCTCACCTAGACTCATAAAGACCCATCTCCCTGTCCAGCTGCTTCCTAAGTCCATGTGGGAGAACAATTGTAAGGTAAACAGTACCAAGTGATCTTTCAGGAGAGTGGCAAGAATTGGTGGGTATTGTGTAACACATCTATAATAACAATACTTATCATTTTGATAGCATTACTGGACATATGCATGGCTGTATAGTAGTGATAAGTATTCAGAGACAATAGATCCCTGTCTTAACGAGCTTACAAGCTAAGTGGGTACCCGAGGATAAGAAATAAAGTGATTTACCCATAGTCGCAAGGAGAAGCAGGATTTGAACACTAGTTTCTCTGATTCTCAGCATATGGCACCATTTTCAGAAACAATATTCAGAACAATGATCAGGGGAGGGTGCTGATACCAAGCTTGGAACTTCATCTAGCACTGCAAATAACAGTGGCTAGAGCTATGCACGCCTACAAAAATTTGGTTTGTGTTTGTTTAAAATGACTTCTTCCTGATCCTCGGGCATTTTTTTCAGTTTATTTGACATATTGGTTTTTCATACGTGCATTGTATGCACATAAGAACCTTTTAAGCGGGCAAATTGATTGTACACACATTAATTCCTAGATATATGTGTATACAAGTGATCTAAATATTTAGGTGCACAAAAGATCCAAATCTGTGCTTAAAAATCCATATCCCTAACAGTGGCCTCTTCCCTCAGTGAGTTAGCAGGTGAGCAGTCCCAACGTTCGTGTAAGCAAGTCACCATAGAGGAGATGGCGTGGTGTTTGGCATCACTGTCCTAAGGCAAGTGGCTGGCAGCATCAAAAGCCGTGTACTGGGGAAGACCTAGTGAGATAGAGGGGAGATAGTGAATGGAGAGGAGAGGGGGAGACAGAGGAGAGATGCTGGACATAGGAGGAGACCTCAGGCGATGTAGGGAGATGCTGGACATAGGAGGAGACCTCAGGCGATGTAGGGAGATGCTGGACATAGGAGGAGACCTCAGGCGATGTAGGGAGATGCTGGACATGGAGTGGTCATAGGTAGAAGGAGGAAAGATACTGGATACAAGGGAGGGGAGACATAGGGAGATGGAGGGGAATGCTGCACACAGGGGAGGATCAGGGATGCAAAAGGGAAATACTGGACATGAAGGAGGGAGGGCATAGGGAGATGGAGGGGAGATACTGGACATGGGAGAGAGGGACATAGGGAGATGGAGGGGAGATACTGGACATGGGAGAGGGGGACATAGGGAGATGGAGGGGAGATACTGGACATGGGAGAGGGGGGCATAGGGAGATGGAGGGGAGATACTGGACATGGAAGAGGGGGACATAGGGAGATGGAGGGGAGATACTGGACATGGGAGAGAGTGACATAGGGAGATGGAGGGGAGATATTGGACATGGGAGAGGGGGGCATAGGGAGATGGAGAGGAGATACTGGACATGGGAGAGGGGGTCAAAGGGAGATGGAGGGGAGATACTGGACATGGGAGAGGGGGGCATAGGGAGATGGAGGGGAGATACTGGACATGGGAGAGGGGGACATAGGGAGATGGAGGGGAGATACTGGACATGAAGGAGGGAGGGCATAGGGAGATGGAGGGGAGACACTGGACATGGGAGAGGGGGACATAGGGAGATGGAGGGAAGATACTGGACATGGGAGAGGGGGACATAGGGAGATGGAGGGGAGAAACTGGACATGGGAGAGGGGCACATAGGGAGATGGAGGGGAGATACTGGACATGAAGGAGGGAGGGCATAGGGAGATGGAGGGGAGATACTGGACATGGGAGAGGGGGGCATAGGGAGATGGAGGGGAGATACTGGACATGGGAGAGGGGGACATAGGGCGATGGAGGGGAGATACTGGACATGAAGGAGGGAGGGCATAGGGAGATGGAGGGGAGATACTGGACATGGGAGAGGGGGCATAGGGAGATGGAGGGGAGACCCTGGACATGGGAGAGGGGGGCATAGGGAGATGGAGGGGAGATACTGGACATGGGAGAGGGATGCATAGGGAGATGGAGGGGAGACACTGGACATGGGAGAGGGGGACATAGGGAGATGGAGGGGAGATACTGGACATGGGAGAGGGGGACATAGGGAGATGGAGGGGAGACACTGGACATGGGAGAGGGGGACATAGGGAGATGGAGGGGAGATACTGGACATGGGAGAGGGGGGCATAGGGAGATGGAGGGGAGATACTGGACATGGGAGAGGCCCTCCAATGCTGGATTTGGGGACCCCGGCCTTACACCTCTGTCATTTAAGATTGTGAGTGGGCAAGGTACAGATGTCCTCGACATCAAAAGGGTAGATAGAATGTGTCACATCCCTCCTAGTTTCTCACCACCACCAAAAAGTTGTCTAATAGACAATATTTTGGTGGTGGTGAGAGGCGAGGAGGTATGTGACATATTCCATCTAATCTTTTTGATGTCTTGGACATCTGTACCTTGCCCACTCACAATCTTAAATGACAGAGGTGTAAGGCCGGGGTCCCCAAATCCAGCATTGGAGGGCCACAAGCTAGTCAGTTTGGCAGGCTATTTCTAATGCATATATATCTCATTCATATTCATTGTGGATAGCCTGAAAACCCGACTGGCTAGTGGGGTCCCGAGGACAGGGTTGAGAACCACTGTCCTACGTTAAGCACATTTTGCTCATTGAGCTCCACCATAACAATCATTCTGATGTCTGCGGTGTGTGCTGCAGGTCTGGTCTCTGACAGTGTTCACCACCCTGGGGAGTGATCCCCCAACAGCCTTGTGTACCATATCCATGCCTGTACTATGCCCATGACTGGTGTGGTGGGTATGGCTGCTGACCACCTCTATAGTAGCACAATGCTGGCATAGGTGTGGGGGTGGCTGTCTGTCTATCCAGTGTGTGGTGGCTGCAAACACCTTCCACAGCCCACAATGCCAGCAATGTTGCCAGTATTGGGCTGCCAATGTGCATAATGAGGAGCAAGGTACCATGGGTATAGGCCGGACAGGGTGGCCTGGCCAGGGTGCATCTGCACAGGGCATAGGGCAGTGACAGGCACATTGTAGTGCCCGGCCACCACCTACACAGACAGGGTGACCTCAGTATATCCTGCTGAGAGATCACTCTCACCCTGACTGTGCAGTGACCACAGCATGGCTAGGCACTCCCATAGTGCTGTCTAGTATTTCTCTCATGTGATAAATATGGGTTTCCTTTTGGGCCCAGTTACTGATGTATCTGCTTGTTGTGTATGCTGACATCCCAGTTCTGGGTGCAGGCATCTCCACTGGGCACTAGCAGACTGTTTGCAGCTGGTAGGTGTTGTGATGGAGTGGCTTGCAGTGGCTGATGGCTTGCACCAGGGGAATATCAGATAGTGGTGAGGTGCAGCATGCCATATCCAGGCCTAATGTCTGTCTGCTATCGTGTTATGGCTGTGTACAGAGCTGCATTGACTGCCCTGTGGGGTGTCTGTTCTTCAGCAGGACTAGGGTCAATGTTCCCCTCTACTGCCACCTTTGCAGGGAGGTAGACTGTGGATCTTTTGATGGGAGACCCTGTTTGCCACCCTCAGCCCTGAGGGGGGTGGTGGTGCATGGGGGCTACACCTGACTGAAACAGACAGAGATGTTCAAGGTGGTCCTGCAGAACCTACCTATCTCACACAGTAACACTGCTTTGGACCTGGTGCTGGGCGCCTCACTGCACCCTCAGGGTGAACACAGTACCCGCACAATGTGACGGTGTGTAGCTACTCTGTGCCAGTACAACACACGGTCAGTACCCCCTACCAGGCCGAGGTGCTGTGGGGGTGCACATGGTCAGTTCCCCCTACCAGGCCAAGGTGCTGTGGGGGTGCATTCCCCATGGTGTGTATCTGTGGACAGCTGATTTGCATGTGCAGTGCATCATGGGTGTGACTGGCACAATCCAACCCTGTGAAACCCCAGCACCTGCTCACAGGCTCTGATAAACCATAGGCCATCACACGTACATCTGCTAGCATAATGCATAGGTGCAAGCCACCCTACAGAGTCTGTAAAATAAGATGCCCACACTGGTAGAAACACACGTACCCATGCATGTAAAAACACACGTACCCACGCACGATTGTACGCGCACAGCTACGCACGTACCAACGTACGTGGCTAGGCACACTCCGAGGGTGTTTTTCTGACACCAATACTCAGTGTAACGAAAAACATGCCTCCTCTTTCCCTCTGTAATGTACAGGGTGATGCCTGGGACAGCCTTCTGCGTTAGGCACACTGGGGACTCGAACCCATGCTGCCTATAACAGCAGTCAGTACCGTAACCATTGTGCTACAGCTCTGTTTAAGTGCTTTGTGTCTGTACGTCTTCTTACGTTTAACGCGCAGTGATGCGCCACGGCGCCTGGTAACGCTCGTTAATTTTTTTAACGCGCGTTAGTGGTGACGATGTACCGCTCATGTCCTTATTTGGGGTTTCTGTTACTACCGCGGCTCCTAACGCGAATTGCACTAACGCAGTTTAGTAAACATACCCCTTAGAGGTTCTTTTACTAATGGGCGCTACCTGGCACTGCATGTTCTAGGGCGTGCTGAAGATACGCTGAGACACGTATTGCCAGGTCGCTCAGGGCCATGACAGAGCAGATGATCCCCGTGCTAACTGTGTAACCTCCATTAAGGTTATGAGTGGGTGGGGCAGGGGCAAGAGTGGGCATGGTGAGCTCGGTGCAGTTAGCCCTGTGTTCACTCCGCACACTAACTGCATTAGCCTGGGTTGAGATAGTGTTGGCATACCCACGCTAATGCAGCTCGCCCAAGGGATAGAGCTCCATGCTAACTGCTGGGAAATGCTTTCCATGCCCACAACAGTTAATGGGGGGGGGGGGGGGTGTTGCACGTAATGCGCCATGGTGCTATTGATGTGTTAGGTGCAACAGCTTAGCACTCTTTAGTAAAAGACTCCCTTAGTAGCAATCATTCCATAAATGCTTAGCAAGTTTCCTGTCAAGGTCCTTTTACTAAATATAGAACTTTAAAAACAGTCCATCTTCCCAGAATTTCAATTGTCCCTTTACTTTAATATTCTTTATTCAAAAATTCTTATCTCATAATCCTCTCATTCTTAAAGCAACTATTTGCTATCTCTTTTCTCTGACATTGCTATCTCTTCCTAACAATGTTTACACATGACCCAAGTCAGGGCCGTACCAAGTCATAAATATGCCCTGTGCGACGTCTGGCGGTGCCCCCTCTCCCCCAATTACAGGTTTGTCATTTGCCCCATGCATCTCCCCATCTTACCTCCATATCCCCTGTGCACCCTGCCCTTGCTCAGCTGCCGCCGCTTTTAGTGTTGCCTTGGCGGTAGTGGTGGCAGCAACAACATCCGATTGAAAAAAAAACAAAACGCTGGTCTTTGCAATTCTGCACTTGAATGGTTCGACTAGTCCCTCCCTCTTCTGACACAAGCATATGTCAGTGGACGGATGGATCAGGCCAACATGCAAGCGCAGAGGCGGAAAGACCAGCGTTTTCTTTTTTTCAATTGGATGGTTGCTGCCACCACCACCAGCATCAAAGCAACACTAAAAGCGGCAGTGGCAGGGCAAGGAGAGGCATCATGTGGAGAGCTAAGACTGGCAGCCCCAAATGCACCCCTATTTCTTTGCGCCCTCTGTGGCTGCACTGTTCGCACAGGACTAGGTACAGCGCTGACCCAAGGGATACATAATCCTGATTGGAGATCTGCAGATAGCGTTTTTAAACTCTGAAAAATGTCCAGACGTACTAGCCATTCTTCTAGCTTTTTGAAATCCAGTTATGTTAACTGCTTTCATCACATCCTTTGGCAAAAAAGATTCCAGACCTCAATTGTGCATTGAATAAAAAAGAAGTGGAGAAAGCATTCAGAGGATGGCTCATGGAATTCTTCCAACCTGTGTGTGTGTGTGTGTGTGTGTGTGTGTGTTTATATATGTTTATATATATATATATATATATATATATGCAGTGTGTGCTTTTGAGTCAATGCTGACTCCTGTTATGTTTATTTGTTTTATGTATGTGTGTGTGTGTGTGTATCTTTATGTGCTGCATGTTTATATATGCATGTTGTGTGTCATTGTATGTATATTCTATGTGGATCTGTGTATGCGTGTATGTGTGTGTGTAAATGCTTGAATGTGTGTGTCTGTGTGTGGGTATTTTAGTCTGTGCGTCTATGATCAGGAAAGGAGATGAGAGGGAAGGAAAGGTGCAGTTTTGTTATTGCTATTATTGTGAATCAGTGTTCATATGTTGCAACTGTTGGAGCTGCTTTTCCTATAGAAATACATTGGGGTATTTTTGGGTGGGTGGCTTCATTTCTCTCCATCTTCTACCACGCATAGCAACTTCACTTCTGCAATACAGATACTTCCCTCAGCTGACTGCCTCCATTTCTGTGACTAGAGCAGACAAGGGGGTCTTAAGGCAATCTGCTGCCCGAGGCAAGGGATAAGATGACACCCCCCCAAGGCACCCCAAAAAGGAGGGCCCCCTCTGAGGGGGGCCCTCACTCAGAACATCAGGCAGGTGGCTTCCCCAAGAAAAAAGAAAGCAACTTAAATTAGCAAATTATATAATTTAAAAATATCTTAACAATTGTTGGTTAAACTCAACAACAGTAGTAGCAGTTTAATCATGTAGCCTGGAGCTCACACGAGACCATTATAGTGTTAAATATAAACCTGCATATATCCATAGAAATCCTTGTGGTTCTTCCCCCAACAATGGGTGCAGAGCAGAACTAGGAGATTTCCCCAGAGAGCTCACCATATGAAAAAAAAATCTGATTTTTGTGTCATCTCAGTAGCAGGAACATAAACCCTCTGTAGTACCAGGATTACCTCAGATCCCTATATAGAAAGTCCACGCTAACAGAACACCTGGCCTCAGTCACACATGCAGATAGACTCTCACTAAATATAGAGTAAGGGCCATAAATTTAAAATAGAAATATGTAGCCAGAAATTAAACTGAAACATCAAGAAGACAGCATCTGCATGTAGTGTAACACCACACAAAGAGAAAATAGAAACAAAGAAACATGACAGCAGAACAAGACCATATGGCCTATCTTCTGTTTGTCCCATGCTTTCTTGCATTCAGATACTGTCCTCGTCTCTACTACCGCCACTGGGAGACTATTCCATGCATCTACCACTCCTTCCGTAAAGAAATATTTCCACATATTACTCCTGTCTATCCCCTTTCACCCTCATCATATGCCCCCTCATTGCAGAGCTTGCTTTCAATCAAAACAGGCTCTCCTCTTGTGCATTTATTCCATGCAGGTATTTAAATGTGTCTATCATATCTCCTTTATCCTATCTTTCTTCTAACGTATATTTATTAAGATCTTCAAGTCTGTCCCCATATGCTTTATAATGAAGACTACTAGCCATTTTACTAGATACTCTTTGCACCGACTCCATCCTGGTTATATCCTTTTCAAAAGTGTGGTCTCCAGAATTGCACACAATACTCCAAATGAGGTCGCACCAGAGACTTATAAAGAGGCACTATCACCTCCTTTTTTTCTGCTGACCATTCCTCTCCCTATGCACCAAGCATCCTTCTGACTTTCTCTGTCACCTTTTCTACCTGTTTAGCCACTTTAAGATCACCAGAAACACTCAAGCCTAGGTCTTGCTCTTCTTTCATGGACAGAAGTATTTCGCCCCCTACACTGCATGGCTTCCTTGGATTTTTGCAGCCCAAATGCATAGCCCTCCATTTTTTAGCATTAAATCTCAGCTGCCAAATTCTTGACTATTCTTCAAGCTTAGTTAATTCCCTTCGCATGTTATCTACCCTTTCCTGGGTGTCTACGCTATTGCAGATTTTAGTATTATCCACAAATAGGCAAACCTTACCCAACAACCCTTCTGTAATATCACTAACAAAGATGTTAAAAAGGATTGGACCAGGGACAGCTCCATTTATCTATACCCTTTGTCGCCTCCCACTCAACTAGTTTCTGATCTAGTCAGTCACTTTAGGATCCATCCCTAGGGTGCTCAATTTGTTTATAACTCACCTGTGCCAAACAGTGTCATAGCTTTACTGAAATCTAAGTACACCACATCTAGGGCTCTCCCTTGGTCCAACTCCCTGGTCACCCAGTCAAAAAAATCAATCAGATTTGTCAGAAAAGACCTGCCTCTGGTAAGCCCATGCTGCCTTGGATCCTGCATGCCATTGGATTCCAGAGACCTCACTATCCTCTATTTTAGCAGCATTTTCAATAATTTACTCACCACAGAGGTTAGACTAACTGGCCTGTAGTTCTCAACCTCATCCTTACTTCTGCTTTTGTATAAATGGACCACATGTGCTTTTCTCCAGTCCTCTGGGACCACTCCTGACTCTAAAGAAGCATTGAAAAGGTCAATCAGTGGAGCTACTAGAATGTCCCCAAGTTCCTTCAATATTCTTGTATGTATTCCATCCAGTTCTATTGCTTTGTCTACTTTAAGTTTAGATAGTTCCTCACGAACACAGTCTATTGAAAATCGTTCAAGATCCCTTCACTTCTGTTCCTATTTGTGGGTGTTTTTGGAGGACCTGCTCCTGGTCCTTCATCTGTGAATAGAGAACAAAAATATTTGTTAAGCAATTCAGCTTTATCCTCATCGGCTTCTGCACATTCCTCCCCTTCACATTTGAGTCTGACAATACCACTTTTGCACTTCCTCCTCTAACATATCTGAAAAATGTCTTATCCCCCCATTTTATTGCATTGGCTATTTCTTCTTTTTTGTATCTGCTTTCTTGATTTCTTTCTTAGTTTCTCTAAGTTTTTCCAAATATTAATGCTTGTCTTCCTCTCTCTGTGATCTCTTGTATTTTATGAAGATCACCCTCTTTTTCTTTGCCATTTCCACCTACTTCTTTTAAAAATCATAGTGGTCTCCTTTTCCTTTTACATTTATTTACCTGTCTAACAAAAAGGTTTGCAGTCCTTAAAATATCCCCTTTCAGTTTTGTCCATTGCTTTTCTACATCCTCAGCTGTTTCCTTGTGGTATTGTCCCATCTTGGCAAAGTTAGGTTTCCTAAAGTCTAAGACCCTTTCTTTTGAATGGATTTTATCAGTCCTAGCCCTAATACTGAACCATACCATTTGGTGATCACTGGATGCGAGATGATCTTTCACTATGACATCAGGAACACTTTCCCCATTGGTAAGCACGAAGTCCAATATGGCCCCTTCACATGTTGGTTCTGTTACCAGTTGCCGGAATAGTTCTCCCTGTAGAGAATCTAGGATCTCTTTACTCCTAGATGACACTGCAGCAGGGTTGTACCAATCAATATCCAGCATATTGAAATCCCCTATCAGCAGCACTTCTCCTTTCATGGCAATACTGCTTATGTCTTTTATTAAATCTCTGTCCACTTCTTCTCCCTGTGAAGAAGATCTGTATATCACACCAATGCAATGGAAAAGCATTTCCTCCTGCATACTGTAAAATAAAGAGAGAGCAAATGAAAATTCTAAAAACTGACATAGTCCAGTCATTAAATTAAAAATAAAATTCTTGGGGGAGATATTCAAAGGCATTTAGGCAACTTGCAGACCTGCAAACTGCATAGATACTGCCCTATGCTAACCAGCTAGCGTCAGAGCGTTCCAGAGGATACCAGCTAGCAGTGATCTGTCGCTAATTGGTTATCCTAATGCGGCCAAATGCTGTTAGGACAGCTAAATGGCTGAATATCGCTGCTGACCGGATTGCAAAAGCCCAATCCAGCCAACCTGTATATTCAAAGATGGTGGTCAAATATGGCCCAACATTGAATATTTAGATTCAAGTTTAAGTGGTGAAGGCTAGCCACTGTAATTGCATTAGCCACCGCTACTTAATATCCCCCCCCCCCCCCACCACCACCTTTTTTTTCTACCTTTGCTGTCTGGCCATTTTATTTTTGCAGTTGTGTTGGTCCAGTCACTGGTTTCTTCTCTGTCTTCTCTTAACTCTTTTCCCAGGTTCTCGTACATCTGCCACATCTTCTCGCATCTCCTGTCTTCTTTTCCTACCATATATCCATCTCTAACTTTTTCTTTCAGCTTTCTTCCATTTATTTTTCTATCTCTATCCACTCAGATTTCACTCGTTCTGCTTGCTATCCAGTCCTTATTCTCCCTTTTTTTTACTGCATCTACCTACAGCTTTCTATCTTTTTCTCCCACCCCAGCCCTCTCATACTCCATCCTCTTATTTCCCAGTCTTTTGCTAAAACTCTCCTCTCTCCTACCCTTTATTCACCATATTCTCTCTTTCTCTACTATCCTTCATCCAGCATCTTCTTTCTCTTCCACCCTTCATCCTGCATCTTCTCTCTCTCCCACTCCAACCAGCATCTCTCTCTCCCCACCCTTTATCCAGCATCTTCTCTGTCTCTCCCCTTACCTTCATCCATCATCTTTTCTCTTTCTCCCATCCTTCATCCAGCATCCTCTCTCACTCTTTCTCTCTCTCACTTCCATATGGCATCTCCCGATTGATTCCCTACTGCACCTTTTTCCAGCATCCTCATTCTGTGTCCCTATCCCACCTCCTGTGTTCAGCATTCCCCCTATTTCCCTATTTCTCCTCATGTCCATCAGCCTCCTCTATTCCTGTCTTCCATCCTATGTCCAGCATCTCCTAGATGTTGTCTTCCTTCTCCCATGTCCAGGATTAACCCTGTCACTCTCTTCTCCCAGGAGTCTATTCTGTCCCATAGCAGGGATGGACATCTTGTTGGGATATCCAATCCTGCTATTTGCCCCCTGCCAGCCCTGTCAAAAACCTCCCCATATGAACAAGGAGTTTGTACAGGAAGGCTTAGATGGGGCGCGAAGGGGCGTTGCAGAGGCGGAGTTTGGGTGGGCAGTGGGCGGTCCACGACGGGGATGGACAGGGCTGATTCTGAAGTCAGCCCTGTACGTCTGGGGTCGGAAGACTGAATGGGGAGACAGCAAGCCCGGGCAACAGTAAAGAGGTGAGGAGGTGCAGGGGATTCCCTGCAGCCCGACCCTGGCCATGGAAGGCCAGATTGGGGGGGTCAGGCTGTGGGGAAAGAAGAAAGTGGTCAGTGGCTGGGGATCTCGGCTCTTGAATAGAGCCATGGTGCTATGGCAATGGGATGCCATGGCACCGTGGCTCCATTCAGAAGCCTGACTGAGTTAGCTGGGCATGGCTTTGTACGTGCAGGCCAATCGGAATCAGGTCTCGGCCTGCACGTACAGACCCTATACCCGATTCTGATCCCAGAGGGCATGTCTACCTCTGTGCGTCCCGATTCTGATCGGGCGCACAGGATTCTGGACGCACATGTTGGAATGTGCCTCCCAATGTCCAGCATCCCCTCTTTGCATCCCTATCCCCCCTCCCAATGTCCAGAATCTCCCATATCCCTATCCCTCCAATGTTCAGCATTCCCTTTCTCTGTTCCTATCCCCAACCTATGTTTAGTGTCTTCTTCTGTCTTTTTACCCTCCCCCCCTTGTGTTCAGCATTTTCTGTCTTCCAATTCCTCCCCCATGTCTACCATTTCCACTGTCACTCTATCCCTCTTCCAGTATCTCTCTGTGTCTCTATCTTTCCTCTGGGTCTCTATTCTCTCCCATGTTTACCATCTCTTCCCTCTCTCCAATCCAACATCTCTTGCCTTTTTCCTTTTTGCCCAAGTCAGCATCTTCCTTCTCCAACACATCTCCTCTTTTCCTCCCATCCTTACAGCATCTCTCCTCTATCACGCTACTCACCATGCCCCAATGTCCAACATCCCCCCTTTTGCCTCTGAGCGAGTATTTCCTTTTTTTTCTCCCCACCCCTAATCCAGCATCTCCTTTTCCTTGCCCTTGTCTTGATCCAGCGTTCCTCATCTCTTCTCTCTGCTGTCTGAAATGCTGCAACTTCTTTCCCAGTCGTGCAATAGGGCAATAGAACAGAAAAAAGCATTGGTCTGTTGAGGTTGCATGTGCTGCCCACCCCATCAGAAACAGGAAGTGTATGTCATAGGGAGCAGGACTAGCAAAGCCTTAGTGGCAGGAGGCAGTTTGTGGGGTGTTGTTGCAGTTGCAGAGGATAGTTTTTTGGGGAGAGCAGTTTATGGGGTGGTAGGACAATTATGGGAGGCAGGTTGTGAGGATGAGGCAGCTTGAGGTCCAACAGTTGCAAGGGAGTATTTTTTGGGGGTGGGAGAACAATTGTAGGGGGTATTTTCTAGGAGCTACATTTAGTTTTTGGGGTCAAGGGGAAGTTACAGGAGGAAGGTTTTTGAGATGGGACAGTCTGTGGGGTGGTGGAGCAGTTGGGAGAATAGAGAGAGGCAGTTGAAAGGAGGAATTCTTCATGTTTCACGTTATGTAAGTTTCTAAGCTACAGAAGCTGGAACTTCTCCCATAGAAGTGCATTGACCCAGCTTTTGAGGGCAAGGCTTATTTATCTGGAATCCCTAATCTGATGTGGCCCATTTTCAAACTCTGAGAGGTTGTTTTTTTTACTAGTTTCCCCACATACCGTGTTTCATTCCATTCTGTTAAATTTTGGAGAGTTATTTTGCTTCCAGACAGACACAGACCCCTTTTGTATAATTTGTTCCAACTTCCACTAGGTTGCAAAAATAAAAAATGTACAACTTAGTAACTTCATAGTGTGTCCCCTAGTTTTTATACTTTTTGAAAGAATAAACAACCAATTCACCTTTACCTTTTTCACTCTAGTCCTGATTTTAAAGAACTCTATCCCTTCAAATGTCTCCTTTATATGCACATTTGGAGTTAGCTCACAGCTTTTCAGTAACAGTTTCAAGGTTAGTTACATTCAGGCACAGTAGCTTTTTCCATTGCATTTTTCCCAGTACTGATATGCAGGGTTCTTTCATTAATACATGAGGACCATTGGTTAATTTTAGCAGACAATGAAAAAGGTGCCGCTACTCAGTACCAGCTCAAAAAAAGTCTTGAGTATTTCCCTGTCCCTGGAGGGCTGTACAGTCTAATTTTATACCTGAGGTAATAGAAGGTTAAGTGATTTGCCCAAGATCACAAAAAGCATCAGTGAGATTTGAACCCCAGCTTTCAACCCATTGCTCTAAACACTAGGGTACGCCTCCGCTCCTATACTGAGGTACAAACTTTCTATTATACCCTGGTGTCCCTAAAGGCTGAAATCTGTTTCTTAGTCTGGTGAGTGGGCTAGTTTGTATTGTCTCTAGTCAGTTCAGGCTTTAAAGGGATCATTTTATCAAGGATTGTTTTCATGGGTATGCCAGTATATTCATGCAAAATGCAGCTTAGAAAATAAAAATATGCATGGTGACAAGAAAACACACCTATTTGTTTGTGACTCAAGCGCTAGTGTGTTCGGAGGTATAGTTTGGATGGAACGTGAACAGAATCACAACTTACACACAGTCTTTATAAAAGATGCGCATTTGCACGTATTGCTCGCATGTCCATTTACATTGGCTTCCAACTCTGTTATGCACCCACTTCTACTCCCCCAGGGTGCAGATGCTGGGGAAAAGGATGGGAAAGGGACGTATGATTATCTGCATCCTTCCTGGGGACTATGTCCTCTGCCTCTGTCCTGCTCTAACATTTGAAATCACTGAAAAGACAAAACATGGTTTCCTTTCCCTTCCTCTTCCCCCAACACAGCAAAGTTTGTTCCAAGGGAGACCCCTTCCCTTACTATAATTTGAACTCCCTATGTGACCCCTGTTGAAGCCTACTTTAGTATGCCGAGAAATGATGCCACTAAAAAAAAAAAAATTAAAGACCATCCAGCGTCTAAAGGAACTGGGTGCTCTTGGAATGACTGCTTCTGACATCAAAAATGAAAGCTTGTTTGTATGTAATTGTCTTTATGCTTTGACCTTGGACTGAAAAGACTTTAGCTAAGAATGTATTACTTGCAGAATTTTAAATAATGCTGATCTTAGAAGCACAGCTACGGGGCGAAAGAGCTGCCTACAAAAGAATTCTCACCTTACTAAAAGAAGCATTCACGGAGTGCATGCCAGTCATTCGGAAAAGCATAATGATTTCTTAGTTGATAAGTACAGTAATGGAGGATGGTGGATATGAGGACAATCTGTCACCCCATGATAGCTAGTGTTGATTTAGCTATCAAGCTGGCTAGGCAGATTTCCCCTTCCTCTGTCACAACTCCTGATAGAGGAAATGCCGCTGTTTGCTTAAGGGTATAGCAGTAGCTGAACTCCCCTGCATGAACCTCCAAGTACAATAATGGAAATTTGAAAAGAACTTTGAAGAGAGAGCTCAAGACTCATTAGAAACATAGAAACATGATGACAGAAAAAGACCACATGGCCTATCTAGTCTGTCCTTCCATATCAACAACTACAACAGTCCACTTTTTACCTTTAGAGATCCTCTGTGTTGGTCCCATGCTTTTTTGAATTCAGTAACTGTCCTCATCTCTACCACCTCCACTGGGAGACTATTCCATGGATCCACTACTCTTTCCGTAAAGAAATATTTCCGCATATCACTCCTGAATCTATCTCCCTTCACCCTCATCCCATGTCCCCTCGTAGCAGAACTTGCTTTCAATCGAAAGAGGCTCTCTCCCTGAACATTTATGCCATGGAGGTATTTAAACATCTCAATCATATCACCTCTATCCCGCCTTTCCTCTAAGGTTTACATATTAAGATCCTTAAGTCTGTCCTCATATGCTTTATAATGAAGCCCACTAATTATTTTAGTAGCCACCCTCTGTATCGACTCCATCCTGTTCACATCCTTTTGATGGTGGTAGGTTTTTAGAGTCCTTCCACTCTGCCGGGTTCAGTTTCTCCCTTAGTCAGATTGTTCGTAAGGCAGGTGGGGCCAGAGCTATTAAAGCGGCTGGCCATTGATGCTTTAAGGTATGCCTAGATATTCAGAGCTGGGACCATATCCGGCCGGTAGCACTGAAGATCTGGTTTCACTAGATGGCGTTTTAGCTATCCAGTCAACGGCGATATTCAACCACTGGTTGCATAGCTAAACTGACTAAAGCTAAGGGCAACCTTTTTTCTCCCCTAACTTTAGGCAGTTTAGTTAACTGGTTAATGGCTCAATATCTCTGCTGACTCGCTAACTAATATCACCACCCCCACTCCACCCCCGGAATGCCCCGACGCCTGCTGATTAGAGGAGGGGTGTTTAGATGGGCTAAGAGGGGATATTTAGAAGCACAAGCCAGGTAATTGCCACTGAATATCCTGGTGAGCAGCATTTGCACAACTTGCAGATCTGCAATAGGGCCAGACCAAAGGTTTCTGCCACCCCAGGAGAAGCCCAGCTGTACCACCCCCCTTCTGAACCTCCCTGCCCCCCTTCTGAACCATGCCGCTGCCTCTTGCTGCCATTGATTCCATCGATGGGGGAGAGGGGGACGGTTCAGCTTGGCATGGCAGTGGCCTGTGGCAGATCATGGGCTTCGGCACACATGGCCTGCCACTTCTGACCCCCCTCCAACACAACTTCCCATTGGAGGGGGGGTCAGCAGCGGCAGGTCATGTGTGCCAAAGCACATGGCCTGCTGCAGGCGCCATGCCTTGCTGCCCACAGAGGTCTGCCGCCTAGCTTGCCTAGTGGACGGGCCGGCCCTGGACTGCAAACCACAGATATGCCTTTGAATATACCTCCCTGCATGGCAAAGCGTTGGCAGAACATCCAAAGGTACCCAAAGATACAAAACAGGAGGAGGATGAGAACTGGCCCAGAAAATGTCAAAGCTGGTAGCAGAGCCATGCAGCAAGAAGACTGGCATGAATTAAACAAATCAGCAGGGAAGGGGCAAAGGGCAGCAGTGAAGCAAGTCATGAGAGCAGCGGCAACACAGTGACGGAGGGAGTAGCAGCCTAAATGGACCCAGGCTGCAGAGTGGCTGTGCAGGAAGGAGCAGGACTTGTAACTGCTGCAATCTGGATATAGTTTGGATCGCAAGAGCAGGACTTGCCGGAAATAAAGAGGCAGGTCACGACAGAAATGGCAGGACAGTGAGACTGGCCCCAGCAGCAGAGGGAGACTTTCTTCAGTTCTTTTGGTTTATTTCCTTTCTGCTTGTTTTGGGTTTTGCTGTATTTTTTTATATTTTACTTTTAAGTTTTAGGATGGAGGATGAAAGTTAGCCACTGAAAATGGGCACCATCCTGGAGAGATTGCAGTGCAAACTGTCAAAAACACAGTAGATACACTGAAGGCAGAAAGAGTGGGAAGCTGCCCTCAGTATAGCTCTTCAATCTGTCCTCTTCCCAGTCATATAACGATGAAGGGAAACCAAGAAAGGGGAGGTTTGTCTTCAGAAACACTGGCTTTTCCATTGACTCCAGTGCTAGCCATGAATGATGGAGAGCCACAATATCACCTGCCATGGAGAATATACATTCACTAGGCACACTGGTTGGACAGGAGGATAGGAAATGCTGTGCAAACTTATTCAGGTCAGGCCATAGAACCAATTTGTATGCCTAGTATGCCAAGGGGCCTGTGTGCATGGCCTTGATGGGCACTGCAAGATAGAGTATCACTGAAATTTGTGCAGAAATCCAACCTGATCGCTAGGCCACCGGGTGATTTTTTTTAGTTTATTTTAAAGTATTGGGGGGGGGGGGTTGGATTTAGGGGCTGCTAGACCACCAGGTGATTATTTTTAGTTTATTTTAAGGTAAGGGGGGGGGGGGTTTGGATTTAGGAGTCACTAGACCACCAGGTTATATTCTTTTAGTGGGGGTATGGGGAGCAGGGCCACTAGACCACCAGGTGATTTTTTAATTTAATTTTCTTTTACTTTGAGGTGGCTGTGGGGGTTCAGGGGGCATTAGACCACCAGGTACTTATTTTCTGTTGGGGCACCAGCCCCTGACAGTGTTTTGATGGCATCGGGGGCTTTTCCCAATGCCACAATCATCCCAGATGCCATCAAAATACTGCCGGGTGGGGGAGGAACGGGGCCGCTGGGCCACCAGGGATTCTCTTTGTCAGGCACCAGCCCCCGACAGTATTTTGATGGCAACAAGGGCTTTTCCTGATGCTGCGATCTTCTCCGATGCCATCAAAATACTGTCGGGGCTGATCTGCATGTTAGCCATGCGGTACCCGGAGAGCAAGCCAGACTTCTTGTGCGCATGTTTGGCTTATTCTCCCAGTTTAATGCTGCGGTGGCTCATTTGCATGCACAATCTATCCTTCCTGCATCACATGTTAAAATGTACGTGTTGTTGGGAACATAAAAAGCCGCTCCAGCGCAGGTCTAGTGCTGGCTGTCTGCATCGGCTTGATAGTCAGACACAAAATAATTCTCTGGGGTTTGTGCTGTGCTGTGTGTTCCAGCCCTGCTGTGACATCATGGCCCCTGGGATTTGCAGAACTCTGGCAGCGTTATGTTTCTCTGGTTGCTTCCCATGTAGAATGCCTTTGGGAATTCTGCCATTGTCCATATGATAGACATACTCAAGTCATCAGAGGCAACTCTGTTTCAGAAGGATGAAGACCATGAAAATCTAAGGCTACTCTAGGACTTTAGAGTTTGGGATACTCCACACACAGCAGGTGTGAAAACTGCCCAGACTCTTCTGTTGATTTGAGTACAATGTCCTTGTCTCACTGCCATAGAGGAGAGTGCACAAGCTTTGTAGATGCTGAAGTTGATGCATTCAACTATTCTTCTGAGCTCTGTTAGTAAGCCTAGATAGATTGGTGACAACTTTTCTAAACTGACAAATCTAACTCTGTTTCAGATGAGAGGTTGTAAGCGATGGTGGATTCCAAGTATGTGAACTTTCAAATGACATCTTGACAACAAGTTCATTCAAATGTTTTGCTTCCTGAAAAGCTTTTAGTGATTATGAAAGATAGCTTCAAGATGAATACAAATATAATTTCAAATTGACTGTATCACGTAGGGATTTGGAGAAACATGAAATTAAATTTTGACTGAATTTAGCATGTTTAATCGCACAATGATGCTGACATATTGCACTAGTTCACCTGAGCTAAAAATGTTTTGTTCCTGATCTTCATTTGTACTCAGCATCTGAAGCTTCTCGTCTCAGTGTCCAATAGCGGCCAGCATTGATGGGTTCCAGATTCCCTGATATCACTTTTCCATTGTTACAATGTTCTGGTGAAACCTTTCACCATGTTTGTTGATGACTGCCCCAAGATTAACTTGATTATTGTCCCCCCCCCCCCTTTTATGTTAAACCACTTTGACCCGGTGAAAAGCAGGATACAAATGCAGTTAAATAAATAAATTAGCAGGGAAGAAGTTCAAGTGTGAGTGCAGAAAATGAATCTTCGGTGACATGTTGCACTTCATGGTTTTGTATGCTGAAGCATGTTGTCAACCAACAAGACATAGGGGCATGTTTACTAAAAGCCGTACAATTGCGTGCCGCACAATAGCGCACGGAAACGCGGCACTCAAACGCTCAGAAACGCTCTTAAACGCCCCGCACAAGTGCGCTTGGGCCCCGCACAATTGCGCGCCGCACTAACGTGCCCCGCAAAAGTACCCGGCCCGCAAATGTCCGATAGAGGCGTGGAAAGGCATTCTGAGGGCGGAGGAAGGCTCCCGAGGGGCGGAGGGACGGGGTCAATGGGTGGAGAGTGGGAGGGGAGAGGCTCCTCGCACAGTATCGGGCCCAAATTTGCATGTAAAAACTACCGCGAGTGAAACACTCGCGGTAGAAAGCATTTAAAGGGAAGAGAAACCATTTCCGTCAGCAATGTACAGGAAAACCGGGGAAACCAGCAAAACGTGAGCAGTGTGATATATGTGCACAGCACAAAAGTGAAAATAAAAATAGAAAATGACCACAACAGACCTATTAAAAATAGTAATTCAGCTGGGGAACAGTTATAGTGATGGGCAAATACAGAAATCACACCCAGCAAAGCTCCAGAAAAAAGAAATGACTTTTGGAAGGGTCTACTGAGAGGAGACTCTTCCAAAAAACATTGCCACGTATTGGAGCTTTCCTGGGAGTGTTTGCTATGGTTGCCCATTAATATCACTGTTGCCCAGCGTGGTGATATTTTGTCCCACATTTTCCGTGGTCATTTCCGGGGTTTATGTGCACGTTTGTCACCAGACAGGGTGCATATGCCCACAGTAGAATTGCGTAGAGCAGGGTTTGTGACTCCATCCTGCCAGGCTTACTGCCTCCAGGGGCTGCACTGTCTCTGTGGCCAAAGTGTGGTACAGCGGACAGAGTCATTACCTCTAGGACCAGAGGGCAGAGGTTCAAAACCCAGCTGGGGCACCTGCCAGCCCAGTCCCTATATTTTACCCACCACTAAATAAAGATAGCGCAGACACCCCTGTATGCATGGGGAAAACACCCATATTTTACCCAACACCGCACACACACCACAACAATGGGCATTACCTACAGCCAAGTCCCCCAAATGCAGTCCCATACTGCCACATTGCAATCAGGTCAACTGCTTTTTCTGAGAGAAGTTCATGCCAGCATGTTGGCGGACAAGTACATGTGGTGCAGGGGGCAGTGGCTGCTAACCACAGAAGACAGAGGCCTAGCCATGTGCAGGCTGGCACAGTCCACTGCAACAGACAGGTCCTGCCGGATCCACAGTCATGGACAGTCCAGGGAATCCAACCAATCTGTGGCTACACAGTGGTGCAGTGCACACAGACAGTGCATACAAGAACAGAAGGTCACAGGTTCAAAGCCCAGCTGGGGCTACTGCCAATCCTGCCCACATATTTTTCCCACAACTAAACAGTGATAGTAAGGACACACCTTTCATGGCGGGGACATATGCAATGGTAAGACATCTATCTTTTACCCCACTGAGCACAGACACCATGAACAGGGGCAGTACCTAGAGCAGAATCACCCAAATGCAGTCCTGGTGGGCCACACACCAGTCAAGTTCCATGCTGACACTCATACATATGCCTGTGCTGTATATCTATGCACCACCCCCATGGCATGTAGATGTAGCCCATGCATATTCATGAGGGATAGCAGGAAAACCCGAACAGTGTGATGCAAACCTGGACTGGAGTTGGGAATCTGTGCCGTAAAGCAGCAGCCATCAAGGGCAGACACACCCACACCCACAGGCCCCATTGGCCAATGTCTCCTGGAAAGGCAGAACATTGGACCGTGCATGCAGCACCCAAAACGAGCACTTGCATAACTTACCAATGTCACCCTACACCTGAGGTATACGGTACACAGCTCGGAGACGTTTGCTAGGAGCACAGGCAGGCAGTTATCCATACGTTACGTACATACTGCTAGTTGACCCCATCCAAACAATCTGTTAGGTGTTTGCGGGGCATGCTCCAGGCCTGGCCTCTGACGGTGCTTACCACCCTGGGGAGTGACCACCAGCTGTAATGCGTACCATATCCATGCCTTGCCGTGCTCAGGACCGGTTTGGTGGGCAAGGCTACTTACCCCCTCAATCGTAGCACCATGATGGCAGAGGTGTGGAAGTGTGTGTCTGTCTATACAGTGGGTGTTGGCTGCAAGCCCCTTCAACAGCCCGCACTGCCAGCACTGTTGCCAGTATTGGCCAGTCAATGTGCATAATGAGGTGCAAGGTACCATGGGTATAGCCAGGGCAGGGTGGCGTGGCCAGGATGCATCTGCACTGGGCATAGGGCCCTGGCAGGGACATTGGCTGGGATATTGTAGTGTCCGGCCACCACCTACACAGACAGGGTGGCCAAAGCATGTCCTTCTGGGGGATCACGCTCACCCTGACTGTGCAGTGACCACAGCATGGCTAGGCCCCCCCATAGTGCTGTATAGTAGTTCTCTCATGTGATAGATATGGGTTTCTCTTTGGGGCCCAGTCACTGATCTATCTGCTTGCTGTGTATGCAGACAGCCCAGTTCTGGGTGCATGCATCTCCATTGGGAACATGCACTATGGACTAACCAGCAGACTGTTTGTAGCTGGTAAATGTCTTGCTATAATGGCTTGCAGGGTGCAGTGGCTGTTGGCTTGCTGCAGGGGAATATCTGGTGGTGGAGTGCAGCTTACCATACCCTGGGCTTATGTCTGTCTGCTATTGTGTTATGGCTGTGTATGGAGCTGCCTGCCTGGGGGGGGTGGTGGTGTTCCTCAGCAGGACTGGGGTTGATGTTGCCCTCTACTGCCACCTTTGCAGGGAGGTAGAGTGTGGATCCCTTGATGGGGACCATGTTTGCCACTGGGGGGGTGCCTGATGGCGGCAGACAGGGATATCCATGGTGTTTGTGCAGAAACTAGCTATCTTACACATTAACACTGCTTTGGAACGCCCGCTTGGCCTCCAGCAGCCATGGCAGGTGTTGTTGACCTGGTCCTGGCCACCTCATTGCACACTCAGGGTGAGCACAGTACCCGCACGATGTAACGGTGTGTGGCTACTCTGTGCCAGTAAAACACCCGGTCAGTGCCCCCTACTAGGCCAAGGTGCTGTGTGGGTGCACCCGGTCACTTCCCCCAACAGGGCCGAGGTGCTGTGGGGGTGCATTCCCCATCTTGTGTCCATCTGCGGACAGATAATTTGCATGTGCAGTGCATCATGGGTACGGGTGGCCTAACCCTATCCTGTTGACACCAGCAGACTGTCTGTGAGGTGACGTGTAGGCTATCTGCAGCCAGCCAGGGGCCTGCTTACAGCTATGGAGCTGTAGCACAATGGTTACATCACTTCCTGTGCAGCCAGAGGTCATGGGTTCAAACCCACAGTGGGGCCCTTTGGTAGGGCTGTCCACAGCTTTATTTTTATTTACTGTACATATGTCTATGCCGGCAAGACCACCCTCAGCTTACTATACCCATTAGGTGCCTCTGAGGGTGCTTCATAGGGCGCCCTGTAGGCCACCTTATGGTTGCCATCCCTATAGGGTGCACTATACATTATCCTGTGTCGCAACATACATGCTGCCCCATAGGGGTCATTCAAGGGTGCCTTGGCGAACAGTGCACTGTAACATGTGCCTTATGGGCCGCCGTATGTTAACATGCTGGGAGAGTGCGTTTGCTAGTAGTGATAACAAAATAAATTTATACAGCCTCCTACAGCATAATACATACTGCCTCAGCAGGCATTTTTCACTGGGCATTGTGAGGTGTTGAACCCCTGATCCCTGCACCATTGGTCAGTGTTGTAACCATTGTGCTGTGGCTCTGTTCCTGTGCTTGTGCATCAGCGCGCCGCCTTGTGCCTATCAGCGCGCCGCCTTCTGCCGCCCAAGGGGACCAGTGCGCCGCCTTCTGCTGCCCAAAAATAACTGTGCGCCGCCTTATGCCGTTCCAAATTAATTTGCCTCCTAAAACAATGTTAATCATTACAATTACTGCCTCAGCTGACCTTTGTCATTGCGCACACTGGGGGATTGAACCCATGGCCCCTGCACCATTGGTCAGTGTCTTCACCGTTGTACCATGGCTCTGTTGTTTTGTATACTCAGCAGCGTGCCACTTTGCCTTTCCACGCGCTAATGTCGACCCCCGCACATTAGCGCGACGCACACACATCCGGTTGCTTACTACCGTTTTTTTTCTATTTTCTGCCTGAACCGTCCACTCCTTATATGGCACAGGCACACTAGCACGGCCCCGCACGTTAGGAATGTTTAGTAAACAGACCCCATAGTTTGGTGTCCTGTAATTGCCAAGAAAATTCTCAACAACATCCCTGAATGCCTTCCATTTGATTTTCTCAGGCTCTACTAGCAGATCTTCGAACTACTTGTCATTGATGACGTGTCTGACTTGTGGTCCCACAAAAAGGCCTTCTTTAATCTTGGTATCAGCTATTCTTGGAAACATCTTCCTCAGATATCGAAATCCTTCACCTTCCTTGTTCATCGCTTTCATAAAGTTTTTCATCAGTCCGAGTTTTATATGAAGACGAGGAAAAAATATGTTATTTGTGTCGACAAGGGGTTCATGTGCCACATTTTCCTGTCCTAGAACCAAATACTTACAAATTGACCAGTTCTTTTTAATGTAATGAGACTCTCTAGCACAGGAGTCCCATTCACAAATGAAAGCGTACTTGGTATTCCCAAGCTGCATTCCTAGTAGCAGTTCCACTACTTTTAGATCAACACAGATGTTCCAGTTGTAGTTGTTGTACTGTATGTGTTTCAGCAACAGTTCCATATTTTTGTAGGTTTCTTTCATGTGCGCTGCATAGGCAATAGGTATCGAAGGGTGGACATTGCCATTGACAGCTTTCAGGCTTAACAGTTACAAATCGATAAAAAGGTGTGATTGTTGTGGATCATGCTCACAACCCAAAGCTGTGAACAATCCATCAATGTCACTGCAGAAGCAGAGGTGGTCAACCTATGCAAAGACATTTTTCATATCTTCTTGGTGGGTTTGAAAGACAGACATTTTCATACCTGGCAAACCCCATCCTTGCATTCTTGAACCAAGTAGTTCAGCTTTTGTTTTTGACAAACTTACTGTAAGTCCCTCACCAGGTCATTCAATTCTGACTGTGTTATCAGATGAGGCACACTGGACATAAATGGTTCAAAATCTGGATCCATGTTGTCTTCCACGTCTGGCCCATGTATTGTGGTATCTTTGTCTGCCTCATCTAGGCTACATGTCTCTGATGGTTTCGGTACGGGCATACTGTGTCGTGAAGTGCACGGTTCAGAACCAAGGGAGGCAGAGGATTCACTGCAAAGTGAAACCAGAACTGTCAGTGCTGAAACAAGCATGGAGGGTTGGCATGGAAACCCTAAACAAAGAACGTCACAGAGTGTTAGGGAACGCCCATCCCCTGAGCTAGCTCCTGCCTCATCAGGGAAGTGGGAACACCTGGTGGGAGGTGTGGCTCAGCACAACGAAGAAAGAAACTTAGATAAAAAGCCTTTAGTTAAAGATAGGACAGAAAAAGAAAAGGAGAAAGAGACGGACATAGTCTCAGATACGGAGACAGAAGGAAAAGGCAGCACAGCAAGCATGGAGAAAGCTGAAAGAAGGAGAAAACCAGAGAAAGATAGATACTCCGAGGGCAGCCAAGGTCTGTGGCTGAGAGAAGGGAAAAGGGAAAGAAATCCCAATTCCACTCGGAGGAACTTCTCAGAGGAAGAGAGCTGGGGAAGACATTCAAGTCCAGTTCCTAGGGAGCAGTGCTCAACCACAAAAAGCACTGGGGATTTTTACTATCCAAAAAGCAGAGACGTTTATTCTGGGAACCAGAAAAGACAACCACGCTGTGCTCACAACAGACAGCCTGCAGGTAAAGCTTATTTCCCTGATACCAAGCTTTTATCAAAGGGGAAAGAAAAGTTTTACCAACCTTTTTGTAGCCAAGGGAGATTCCTGGGAGAAAGCAATTCTAAAGGCAGACACAGAATTCCCTGTAGCCAAACAGAAGAGGGAAACGTATATCCTTTTAATTACAGAGGGCTGTGTGCACAGGAAGCCAAACACCCAGACTCACAGAGCAGGTTGGGGGAAGGGAACCCTGTAATTGGAACGGAGAGGTTTGCATGGCAGGCAGAAGAACCCTCTCTAAGAGACCTTAAGGAAGAAGGTGATCTTATGCAGTGGGACCCTTATCAACCCCCTGAGTCCGAAGTGTTTATGGACTGCTCTTATATGGTGGCAGACAATGTGCAGTCCCTTTGTTAATAATACTGGATTTTGCTGAAGGAAGAAAAACAGCCAAAAGAAGTATTTTTGAGGGAAACTGTTTTATTCTTTTTGATTCCGTAACAGCTGAAGATAAGCATTATTTAAGTTGCCTATTTTTGTTCACATCAGGAGTATGGTTTCGTTGTAAATATATTCTTTGTTCATGGTCATCAACATCCAACCCCGGGAGGGGCAATAAATCCTAATTTAACCTGAACCACTCGTGCACAACTTGGACTCATTCTTACTACTGTAGGACTACATTACCCAGGAGGCCTTTCCAAACCTCCATTTAAAGTTCACAGTATAAGCAACACAACTACCCACTTGCCTTGCCCACGCTAAATGCCTCTGGGAGGGTGAGTGGTGACAACTGTCATCATGTGGCACTGGTCTCATGGTGGAAGGCAGACTGGGGTATTCAATAGATTTCTTAATTTTTAGCAGAGAAGCTGGATACATTGGTCAGATAGAAGTGACAGTCCATCACGTGATTCTTCTGTTCTTGCCATATAATTGGGACTGCAAATGGCATTGAGTTCCAAGTACCTCTGAGCTTAGCTCTGAGATGGACAGCACATGTTGCACAGCAAATGTGAGGAGCCAAGAATTTGTCTTGATCGCCAGCTTTACAACTGAACTAGAGTTCATACACTTTCTTAATAAGTGCAGTCATGAAACATCTTTGAGACTTAAGTGTATACTCACCACAAATGTAACAGAATGTATCATGGTTATTGCGACAATGATGAGACATTTCTGCTGTAATGAACATGGTAACATAGTAAATGACGGCAGATAAAGACCAGCATGGTCCATCCAGTCTGCCCAGCAATACGGCAAGAGTAGGTGCACCTGTCGCTCTGTGCAGGCCACCCCTCCCCATGTCTTTGTTTAGGGGTGGACCCAACACTTCATGTAGGACACCCCTATTTGTTGAGAAGTTAGATGGTTCCGTTTATTTTGTTTTTATCCTGTTGCTATAAAGGGATCCGCTGTGCTTGTCCCATGCTGTTTTGAATTCCGTCACCGTGTTTTCCCCACCACTTCCATTGGGAGAGCATTCCAAGCATCCACCACCCTTTCAGTGAAAAAATATTTCCTGACATTGCCTTTCAATTTTCCATCTTGCAGCTTCATGTTATGCCCTCTAGTTTTGCAGCTTCCCTGTCTTTGGAAGAGGTTTGTTTGTTCATCGTTCCTCTTTAAGTATTTAAAGGTCTGAATCATATCTCCCTTATCCCTCCTCTCCTCCAAAGTGTACATATTTAGGTCTTCAAGTTTCTTCTCATAAGGTTTCTTACGCAGGCTCCAAATCATTTTTGTTGCCTTCCTCTGAACAGTTTCCAGTCTTTTTACATCTTTTGCAAGATATGGTCTCCAAAACTGAACACAGTATTCCAAGTGAGGCCTCACCAGCGACCTGTACAGTGGCATAAGTACCTCTTCCTTTCTGCTGGTAATTCCTCTTTGTATGCAGCCCAACATCCTCCTGGCTTTTGCCACCGCCTTGTCACACTGTTTTGCCACCTTGAGATCATCAGAGATAACCACACCAAGGTCTTTCTCCTGAACCATGCACACCAACCTCTCGCCCCCTATTGCGTACATTTCCCTTGGATTTCTGCTACCTAAGTGCATGACACTGCACTTTTTCGCATTAAATTGTAATTGCCAAGCATTAGACCATTCTTCCAGCTTTTGTAGATCTTTCCTCATGTTATCCACTCCCTCGGGGGAGTCCACTCTGTTGCAAAGTTTTGTGTCATCTGCAAAAAGACAGACTTTTCCATTCAGTCCTTCAGCAATATCACTCACAAATACATTGAACAGTGCCGGGCCCAGGACCAAACCCTGAGGCACCCCACTAATCACCTTCCTTTCATCCGAGTGAGCTCCATGTACCATCACCTTCTGTCGTCTGTCAGTCAACCAATTTCTAATCCAGTTTACCATCTTGGGACCCATCCCCAAGCTACTGAGTTTGTTGACAAGCCTCCTATGAGGAACAGTATCAAAGGCTTTGCTGAAATCCAGGTAGATGACATCCATCGCATGCCTCTGATCTAGTTCCTTGGTCACCCAGTCAAAGAGCTCAATCAGATTTGTTTGGCAAGACCGTCCTTCAGCAAAACCATGTTGCCTCGGATCTTGCAACTTGTTGGTTTTGAGAAAGTTCACTATTTGCTCTTTCAGGAGCACCTTCATTACTTTTCCCTCCACCGAGTTAAGGCTCACGGGTCTGTAGTTTGACACTTCTTCCCTGTCACCACTTTTGTTTAGAGGTATGACATCAGCCATTCTCTAGTCCTGAGGAACCTCTCCTGTTTCCAAGGATCTGTTGAACACATCCTTTAACGGCCCTGCAAGAACCTCTCTGAGCTCTTTCAGTATCCTGGGATGTATCCCATCCGGTCCCATGGCTTTGTCCACTTTCAGTTTAGCAAGTTGTTCCAACACCTCATCTTCTGTTAATGGTGTGGTATCTACTTCATTCCCATTTTTATATTTGGGAGTCACAGCTGGTCCATCTCCAGGATTTTCTTTAGTAAAAACAGAGCAGAAGTATTTGTTTAGCAATTTCGCTTTTTCTATGTCACTTTCCACGAGTCCTTTCCCAGCACTTCTGAGTCCTGCAATTCCAACTCTGATCTTCTTTCTTTCCCGAATATACCTGAAGAAAGTTTTGTCGCCACCCTTAACATCTTTAGCCATCTTTTCCTCAGCCTTTGATTTTGCTATCCTTATTTCTCTTTTTGACTCTTTGAGTTTGATCCTGTATTCATTTCTGTGTTCTTCTGTTTGCAAGCTTTAGAATTTTGCGAAAGCTGTGTTTTTTGCCTTTATTTGAGCAGCCACTTCTTTGGAAAACCAAATAGGTTTCCTTCTCCTCTTGTTTTTATATTTTATTTTTTATATTTATCTGTTGCCCCTTTTATTGCCACCTTTAGTTTAGCCCATTGCAATTCCACTTCCCTTATCTCCTTCCACCCTGTCATCTCCTTCTTTAGGTACTCAGCCATTTTTTTAAGTCAGTGTTTTTGAAGTTTAGGACTTTGAGCTTGCTATGCTTGGTCTGTACCTTGGCTTTTATCTCAAACCACACCGTGTGATGATAGCTGTTGCTCACAGGGGCACTCACGCAGACATTTGACATGCTATCACCGTTGTTGAGCACTAAGTCCAGGGTTGAGCTTTCCCTGGTTGATTCCATGACCATTTGTCTAAGTGATGCATCTTGGAGAGCATCTACAATTGTTTTGCTTCTTTCTAGATGTGCAGAAGGAGTAATCCAATCCACATCAGGTAGATTAAAGTCACCCAAAATGATTGCTTTCCCCCTTTGTGGCTATCTTAGCAATATCTATAATCAATTCGTTATCTATCTCTTCAATTTGAGTTGGAGGTCTGTAGACTACAGTAGTATGGATGACAGTGCCATCTCCTCTTTCCAACGCAATCCAGAGCGCTTCTTCTTTTCCCCATGTCCCCTGCAATTCAGTAGCTTTAATATTGCTTTTGACATAGAAGGCTACTCCTCCTCCTTTTCCATTTTCTCTGTCTCTTCTGAATAGATTATAGCCAGCTATGGCTATATCCCAATCATGCAATTCATTAAACCATGTTTCTGTAATGGCCACAATGTCCAAATCCATTTCCTCCATTAGGGCTTCCAGGTCCGGAACTTTGTTGGCTAAGCTTCGAGCATTTGTGCTCATTGCTTTCCATCATTTACCTGGCTTGTGTGTATTTTGCATTGATTTTGTTCTGCCCACATCTTCCCACTTGTTTTTGATGTGTGGTTTAAAAGTGTGTCTGTTTCTGATATTATTCTGCTTTTGCAGGGGGTGGCGTGCAGGTCTTGACCTTCCACATCCATCACCCCCTTTTCCTAGTTTAAATGCATATCCACATACTGCCTGAATTTTTCACTTAAGATTCTTTTCCCTGCGACAGAGAGATGTAGTCCATCAGCACAGTATAGTCTCTTGTTGGTCCATCTGTTTCCCCAGTCGCCAATAAATCTGAATCCTTCTTGTTTGCACCAGGTCTGGAGCCATGTATTAAAGCTGTTAATGCAATGCATCCTTTTTGTCCCCTTACCAAGAACAGGCAGAACCTCTGAGAATGCAACAGTGTTAACAATGGGCTTGAGTTTCTCTCCCAGAAATTGGAAGTCCTTTTGAACTGTAGAGGCACTGTTTCTAGCCAGGTCATTTGTGCCCAAGTGGATAACAACATCAAGTTTGGAGTGTTCACTTTTTGTGATAAGTACTTCAACAATTTAGTTTGTATTCCTGTTGGCTGTTGAGCCTGGTAGGCACATGACTATCTTCTCTCCTTTGAACTGTGTTCCCAAGTTGGTGCCTCTGATGATGGAATCTCCAAGTAGTAGTAGTTTTCTGTTTGGTGAGGTTTTCTTCATATTTGGTGCTTTAGCAGGAGATTGGGCATTGTCTGACTCATTTAAGGGCCCTTCAGTTTCTTTGGATTGAGCATCCTCATTAGCCAAGGCAGAGAAGAGATTATGCAGGGCTATCTCTTGATGTATAGGATGTCTCTGCGTTACAGATCACAATCTTCCAGAACCCACTGTGATCCATTTGTTCCTGTGGTGTTTGATTCTTTGTGGGAGCGGTGGTGGACTTTGTTCAGTTTGTATCCTAGAAGAGGTGTGTTTCATTGCAGCCATTTCCTCCCTCAGTAGAGTCACTTCTTTATGCATGGCAGCTAGGTCTTTCCTTAGTAGAGTCAGTTTATTATGTATGGCAGCTGACCTGAGGCACATAGGACAAGCTGTTAGGCTCCAAATGATTCATCTTGGAATGAAAGTACCGCAGTTATTGCACTGAATACACGACATGTTGGTTAAGCAGTCCCAGAAGAGGAAGAAGAAGAAGAAAGGATGAAGAAGATGTGGACTTTTAACCCAAGTAAGAAAGGATAGATGGCACGTGTGTGACCACTATAAAGGCAATGTAGCCACTGGGGCGGGTGGGGTGAGGGGTAGGGTGGGCAGGAACCTAAGTGTCTCTGGCGAGTAGGCTGTTCCTGAACCGTGGGCACACACCGATATCTGATGTAAGTCTATACAAGGAAAGCAGTCTAAATGCCCCCAAGTTAGTCTAAAACCACAGTTAAAAGCTATAATAGTAATTCCCCCAAAAATCAACAGTTAGAATATATAGTTTTAAGCCAGCAGAGAAGATAGAAAGGTTTGTTCTTAGCTTAATGGATGCTTCTCAGCTTCTGCAAGACTGGTTCATACTAGTGTCAGGCCAGGTGTACAATGCTCCAAATCAGCTCTTCCCTGGGAATAGGGTTTCACCAACCAGCATCGTTTAGACAAGAAGCTTACATGTAAATGCTATTGTTAAGTACACAGACTGATATCAACGTCATGCAAAGCATCTGTGTATGAAAGCTGCTTTATTGCCTGTACTGCCAGCATCCATCCTGACTAAGCATGCCCACACATTCCTGAGCAGTAGCATTTTCATTGCCCATTGTGAGCCTGTACTGAGTGCATGCCTATACATGCTTGGACTAAACAAAACAGCTTACTTTCTAGGTTACATATGAATAGACTTAAAATATCCAAGGAAATCATAAAAATAGGTGATTGCAAAAAAAATGGTGTGTGATAGGAAAATTTCAAGGTGAGTTTCATGATCAGCAACCCAAAATCCATAAGATATACCCAAAAGTAAAATCTTCATTGTCCAATGTAGTTATCTATATTGAAATAGGAAGGCTTGCCAACATTCTGTCCTATCACATTTGCCCTTTTCAGTCTAATGATGAGCCCCAAATCCTGCCGTATATGAGAAAAATAATTCATGAGGAACTGGAGATGTTTGTCTCTAGCATCTATGTAAATAGATAGGAATGAGTGGAGCCTAAATTCTTCTCCATCTCTCTCATAGATAATATATATGGCCAGGAATGCCAAGGATGTGGCTGTTTCTTTCTTTTACTTTCACCAGAGTGTGACAATCCTGCCAGATGTTGGTACTTGGGAAGAGTTCCTACAAAAATACATTTCTGGGGAAGGTGAGATGGTTATAGTCTGCAATGCAATATCTGACGTAATTCACTACCTTGAGTTTTGTGAGAAAGGGGGAACCAGTGTCCTGTCTCTGCCACAAACTCTAGATGGGAGAGGAAGTCTGTTTCCTATATCCTTGAACTCTGTCCTGTTTCTTTATTCCTTCTGATGGGAGTCTTTGCTTTGGGTTCATTGTTCTATCTCTGTATTCCTGATCTCTGAGGTTGGAAACTGTGGAACAAACTAATCACAAGGTGTTTCTGTGCTGTGCTGTATTGCAGTACTCTCAGGGGTCTCTGTCTTATCCTTATATCCATCAGAATCTAAGGCTTCAGGAGGTGGAATAGGGTTTTCCAGGGAAGTCTCTCTTATGTGTTTGGAATTATCTATTGCTTCCTCTCTCACTGTTTCCTTTATTTCTTACTGAAAGAGTTTGGGACTTCAAGAGATATGAACAGCCAGCAATATTATACAATTCCTGCAGTACTTTCTCTTATGAGATGCTGAACCACAAGAATTGTGAGCCCCCTTCATAGCTACCGTGCCTTTACCATTTCTTGCAGGATCTCTTACTCAGAGAGTGTGAAGTTCCAACAGTAATGAGCACCTTCATAGATAGCATTCTTGCATTATTCTCAACAGTGCTTTCTTTTGTGAGAAGCGGGGACTACAGGAGATATGAGTTCAGAATAAATGTTCCTGTACCATTCCCTACAGCACTCTATAGTGCGTTACATGGGAACTGCAGGAGATGTTGCTCTCCTAACCATATAATCTTTCTTTTAAATGATGTTCCATATCAGCCTGCTAGACCAGTCCATACAAGTGGGTTGTGTTCCCCTACCAGCAGATTGGTAGAGACAAAGAACAAGTGAAAAGCCCAGGTTTCAATGACATCACCCCTATGCCTCAATTCTCCTCAGTCACCAAAGGTCTCTTCAATATTTCTTTGTCTCCAGCAGATGGTGGATAGATTTTCTCCTCTCTGAAGAAAATCTGAAGAATTGAGATGAAAAGATTGATAAAAACACTTCTGACAAAAGAAGTATAAGGGGGAAGCAAGAAGCTGCTCCTACTACTATATGCAATGGGGGGAAGGAAACGGAAGCATGCCGGCCTATCTTCAGGCTCTGCTCCTTCGATCTCACCTGGGCGGAGGACCTTGGATCTTTGTGGCTTCATCTCCAGTGCAGAATCAGCGTCTTCTGCACCTCCCCTCCCCCCCCCCTCGGCCATGACCCAGAAGTATGCTGCTGACTGGAGAAGTGCTTCCCTCCAGCCTGCCATCTTAGGGGAGTGAAGAGGGCACTCCAGCATAGTACTTGTCTCTGAGCACTAGTGCCCTTGGTACTGTTTCACTAGGAGCTGGGGACCTAGAAAACTCCCTGGAAGTGATTATAGAAAAGTCTACCTTCTATTTTACTCTTGCCCTGGAGTCAGATAACTCTTTAATTCTTCAGTGTTATTTTAGGAACTTCAAAGAGTCTTTTCTGGGCTCTTAGGTTAGAATATTCCCTGATCTGTCTCGAGTTTCCCAGATGAGGAAGGAGTTTCTGGGCCTACAGTCCAGGGTCCTAGCCTTAGGGTCAACTTTCCAGTTAAAATTTCCTGTTCAATGTTGTATTTCCTACAAGGATAAAGTTCACATAGTTTTTGAGCCCAGACAACTCTTGGGGGTATGTTTACTAAACCGTGGTAAAGTCACAGGCGGTAATGGCAGTGTTAAGGTGTCTGAAGCCATATAAGGCACTGGACGGGTAGGGGGCATCCCGGCATTAGGGTGTCTTGGGCCATTTAAAGTGTGCTAACAGAAAAATGTGCAGTAAGTTGACAAGCATGCACCTTAAGGCACAGTAAGGTGACAAGGCACCCTAAGGTGACAAGTAAGATGCCCTAAGATGAGACAAGGTACCCTAAAATGGTAAGCATGCACCTTAAGGCATGAAAATGACTGTAACCCAAATGCTGGATAGAGCACCAAGGAATGTCAATGTAAAGGTGATGGAAAGAAGGACAAGTGGGAGTTGATGGACCTGACATATCAGTGGGCACCCTATGGGGCAGCCAGTAAAGTGGACGAGCATGTGGGAGGCAGCTGTACCAATGCACAGGGTGGTGCCAATGTAAAGTGCTGCATGTCAGTGTGTGGCATAGGATGAGGAAGACGCGTCCCCCAGCGGAGGCAGAAGCGGCAGGATGTTTGCAGCGACAGGAAGACAGAGTGGTAGTGGTGGCATGCAGATCAGGAACAGGAGAGGCGAGCGCGAAGAGCCAAAATGCAGATAAGAGTACCAGAGCAGGTCATGGTGTAGCAACCTGCACAAGAAGAATGACTGCACACAGCCAACAGAGGTGGATGGATGGGTTGAAGGAAGGGTGGTGGCAGGGGAGAGGGTGGTGTGGGCTGCCAGCACCAATGTGCAGAGCCCTGACTGTTACAGGTATGAAAATGATCTGAGTAGCACAGTCACAAAAAGATCAGGTAGGAATCTAACCCCTGTACTCTGCTAATGGAGACATGCACTAACTGGTAGGCTACACCTCCACACCTCTCTATACAGCAATGGCTGGATACAAAGAGTGTGGGTCACTGCCTAAAATGTCTGCTGTGTGTACCAGCATAGGGTAGCCCCACCAATACCCATAATGCAGTGCACGTGCAGAACAGCAATCTACAGCTGATCACCAATTGGATAATGCATTTAACCATCACCCCAGCTCAGTAAGATGCACTGACAGTATGTGATAGAAGCACAGAGCAGCTACAAACCATGCCATTGAGCTGTTTCTGCGGTCACCCTGAGGGTAAGGATGGGCACCCAGCACCAGGTCCCCCATACTTGCATTACTAATGATGGTCTCTGCTGCAGATCCCCATCACTGTCAGTGTGTGGTAGGTCTTGTCTGCAGTATGATATGCTAGTCACCTTGTATCTTAAAGCCTTGCCTCTGTTGGACAGAGACCCACTTAAAACAATGCTATTGCCATAGTATCCAAATACCAGGTTGGGGGCCCATCTATACTTGTATGAGATTGTAACTAGGGTCCTACCAGCACCACTGGGCATAGGCCTGGAACACCTCACATCCCAACCACGTAGGTCTAACATTCACCCACAGCCAGACTGCATCTGCTGCCCATCACTGGGTTTTCCAGCCATGCACATATAACCTGCAGATAGGTCTATGGACAGTACATATTGCATGTGCACAGAGAGACCATAGCGAACCAGCAATTGGTTCAGGGACTGGGGCCCCAGGATAGGAAGTGCACCCACATCACTAACACCAGATGCAATAATAATGCCATGGTCACTGCTCAGTCAGAGTGAGAGTGCCCTCCCAGTATGACATGCTGTGGCCACCTGGTCCATGCAGGTGGCAGTCGGGCGCTACGACATCCCAGCCACTGACCCTACTCCCGATGCAGACCTCTCCTGGACAATCTGCCCTGTTTCAGCCCATACCCACAATCTTTGCTCCTCATCATGCACATTTGCAGACTAAAGCTGGAAATAGATTAGGCACTGCGAGGCTCAGTGAGGAGTAGAAAGCCAAAAAACAATGGATAAACACACACACACACACTCATAGCGATGCACTGTGCAAAAATGGGGATGGTTGGCATTCCTGGCTGCCACTCTGGTTCCGATCTCAGCTTAAGCATTATTAAGATGTACTCATTATGCAGGAGCTAGTAGTGCGCTCTGATAAGAAGCTGATAAGGATAAAGCGGAATTGCTTAACAAATATTTCTGTTCTGTGTTCACAGATGAAGAACCAGGAGCAGGACCTCAGAAAACACCCACAAATAGGAACAGAAGTGAGGGATATCTTGGACAATTTTCAGAAGACTGTGTTCGTGAGAAACTAGCTCAACTTAAAGTAGACAAAGTGATGGGACCGGATGGGATACACCCTAGAATACTGAGGGAACTTGGGGACATTCTAGCAGCTCCACTGACTGACCTTTTCAATGCCTTGTTGGAGTCGGGAGTAGTGCCAAAGGACTGGAGAGAGGCTTATGTGGTGCCTTTACACAAAAGCGGAAGTAAGGATGTGGTTGAAAACTACAGGACGGTTAGTTTAACTTCGGTGGTGAGTAAGTTATTGGAAATGCTGCTGAAAGAGAAAATAGTGAGGTTTCTGGAGTCCAGCGGATTACAGGATCCGAGGCAGCATGGATTCACCAGAGGCAGGTCTTGTCAGATAAATCTGATTGATTTCTTTGACTGGGTGACCAGGGAGTTGGACCAAGGGAGATCTCTAGATGTGGTGTATTTAGATTTCAGTAAAGCCTTTGACACTGCTCCTCACAGGCGGCTTATAAACAAACTGAGCACCCTAGGGATGGACCGTAAAGTTACTGCTTGGGTTAGAAATTGGTTGGGTGGGAGGCGACAAAGAGTACAAAGAAATGGAGCTCACTCTGAGGAGAAGGATGTTACCAGTGGTGTGCCCCAGGGATCTGTCCTTGGTCCGATTCTTTTTAACATCTTTGTTAGTGATATAGCGGAAGGGCTGTCGGGTAAGGTTTGCCTCTTTGCGGATGATACCAAAATCTGCAATAGAGTAGACACCCAGGAATGTGTAGATAACATGAGGAGGGATCTAGCTAAGCTTGAAGAATGGTCTAGAATTTGGCAGCTGGGATTTAATGTTAAAAAATGTAAGGTCATGCATTTGGGCTGCAGCAATCCAAGGTAGCAATATAGTATAGGGGGTGAAGTACTTTTGTCCACTAAAGAAGAGCGGGACCTAGGCGTGGTTGTGTCTGATGATCTTAAAGTAGTTAAACAGGTAGAAAAGGCAACGGAAAAAGCTAGAAGGATGCTTGGGTGCATACGGAGAGGGATGGCTAGCAGAAAAAAGGAGGTGATAGTGCCTCTGTATAAGTCTTTGGTGTGACCTCATTTGGAGTATTGTGTGCAATTCTGGAGACCGCACCTTCAAAAGGATGTGAACAGGATGGAGTCGGTGCAGAGGGTGGCTACTAAAATGATTAGTGGTCTTCATTATAAAGCAAATGAGGACAGACTGAAGGATCTTAATATGTACACCTTAGAGGAAAGGCGGGATAGAGGTGATATGATTGAGATGTTTAAATACCTCTGTGGCGGGGGCGGAGCTAGCCGCAAAATGAGATGGCTGCCTAAAGAGATCGCTCTAATAAGGGTTGAAGCAAGGATTCCTTTTATCGGGACAGTCTTCCAATATATCAAGATCCTCTTGCAATTTTCCACAATCCTCTTGGGCTTTAACAACTTTAAATAGTTTTGTGACATCTGCAAATTTGATAACCTCACTCGTTATTCCCTTTTCCAGGTCATTTATGAATATGTCAAAAAAGCAGCGGACCCAGCACAGATCCCTGGGGTACAGCACTATTCACCTTTCTCCATTGGGAAAATTGGCCATTTAGCCCTACCCTCTGCTTTCTATCTTTTAACCAGTTCCTGATCCACAGTAGTACACTGCCTCCTATCCCATGACTCTTTAGTTTTGCCAAAAGTCTCTGATGAGGGACCTTGTGAAAGGCTTTCTGAAAGTCCAGATACACTATATCAACCGACTCACCTTTGTCCACCTGTTTATTCATACCTTCAAAAAACCATCACAGATTAGTAAGACAAGATCTTCCTTGTCTAAAGCCATGTTGGCTGTCTCCCATTAGGCCATGACTATCTCTACATGCTGAGTAATTTTATTCTTTATGATGGTTTCTACCATTTTTCCTGGTACTGACGTCAGGCTCACCAGTCTGTAGTTTCCTGGATCACCCCTGGAACCCTTTTTAAAAATTGGTGTTACATTGGGGATCCTCCAGTCTTCAGGTATTAGAGATGATTTTAATGATAGTTCACAGATTACTAATAGCAGGTCTGCAATCTCATATTTCAGTTCTTTCAACACCCTTGGATGTATACCATCCGGCCCAGGTGATTTGCTACTCTTCAGTTTATCTAATAGTTGTAATACATCTTCCCGATGTATCGATATTTCCTTCAATTCTTCCGCACCTTTAAATACCACTTCAGTCATGGGTAACATCCCTACATCTTCCTCAGTAAAGACCGAAGCAAAGAATTCATTCAGTCTCTCCGCTATCGACTTGTCGCCTCTTAGTGCCCCTTTAACCCCTCCATCATCTAATGGACAAACTGACTTTCTCACAGGTTTTTTGCTACGAATATACTTGAAAAAGTCTTTATTTCGCGTTTTTGCTTCCGCAGCAAGCTTCTTCTCAAATTCTCCCTTTGCCTGCCTTATCAATGCCTTGCATTTGACTTGCCAGTGCTTGTGCTGTTTCCAGCTTTCATCGTTTGGCTCTTTTTTCCATTTCCTGAAAGATGCCTTTTTGGCAACAACAGCCTCTCTGATGTCACCTTTAAACCATGCTGGCAGTTTTTTGGACTTCCTTCCACTTTTCTTAAAGGGTGGAATACAGCTGGTCTGGACTTCCAAGATAGCATTTTTCAACAACTCCCAAGCTTGATGTAAGTCTTTAACCTTTGCAACTGCTCCTTTTAGTTTTTTTTAAACTATTTTCTTCATTTTATCATAGTCTCCCTTTTGAAAGTTATAAGGTAGTACTTTGGATTTCCTTACTATCCCTCCTCCACTAATTAAATCAAAGGCGATCATGCTATGATCACTATTGCCAAGTGGCCCAAACACCCTTATCTTTTGCAATAGATCTGGACTAGGTCTAGTACAAAAGGACTAGGTCTAATATGGCTTCCCCTCTGGTCGGTTCATGAACCAGCTGCTCCAAGAAGCAGTCATTTATTTCATCTAGGAACTTTATCTCCCTAGCATGTCCTGCCGTGACACTGACCCAGTCGATACCGGGGTAATTGAAATCGCCCATTATTATTACTGCACTGTAACTTTTGTTAGCTTCCTTGATTTCTTTGAGTATTTTATCATCCATTTGTTCATTCTGGCCAGGCGGTCGATAGTACACCCCCACTGCCGTCGCCTTCCCCTTTTTACATGGAATTTCAATCCATAGAGATTCTACAGAAAATTTTGTTTCCTGCAAAACTTTAATCCTTTCTGACTCAATGCCCTCTCTAACATAGAGCGCAACCACTCCATCAATTTGATCAGTTTTATCATTACGATATAGTTTGTACCCAGGTATCACAGTGTCTCACTGGTTGTCCTCCTTCCACCATGTCTCTGATATTCCAATCATATTTAACCTCTCATTTAGTGCTATATATTCTAACTCTCCCATCTTATTTTTTAGACTTCTAGCATTTGCATACAAGCACTTTAGAGACTGTATTTTATTCATATTAATTTGGCTATTGGTAGGCATGGGTAATTTGGGATCTTTAAGCTCTGTCTGCTCCATACTCGAGGGCATTTGGGCTACTTTACTCTTTTTTGGAACCTCTCTGCTTTTGGTAGTATCCTTCAAGGATACATTCTTCCGAACCATCCGCTCTTGGGCGACTGTCGGCTTTCCCCTATTATCTAGTTTAAAAGCTGCTCTATCTCCTTTTTAAAGGTTAATGCCAGCAACCTGGCTTCATCCCGGTTAAGGTGAAGCCCATCCTTTTGGAAGAGCACCTCCTTTCCCTAGAATGTTCCCCAGTTCCTAATAAATCCAAAACCCTCATCTCTGCACCATTGTCTCATCCACGCATTGAGACTCCGGAGCTCTATCTGCCTTTTGGTTCCTGCGCGTGGAACGGGAAGCATTTCGGAGAATGCTACCCTGGAAGTTCTGGATTTCAGCTTCCTACCTAAAAGCCTAAATTTAGCCTCCAGAACCTCATTACCACATTTTCCTATGTCATTGGTACCGACATGTACCAAGACAGCAGACTCCTCCCCAGCACTATCTAGGACCTTATCTAGGTGACGCGTGAGGTTCACTACCTTCGCACCAGGCAGGCATGTTACCAGGCGATCCTCACGTCCACCAGCCACCCAGCTATCTACATGCCTAATGATTGAATCACCAGATCGAATCACCAGATTGGCCAAAGAGAGCATGGCTCGGAGACCTGATGCAGCTGCTGCAGGCATCTCCTCTTCGGTGGCCTTCCATCTAGGGGCCTATTGTAGCAGAGACCGATCGTCATGAGGACCCGGTTCTCTTCTCGCTTATGACTCAGCTCTTGGAAGGAGAAGGTTAGTGCATAAGGACCACTGTCTACTCTGCTCAGAGCCCATACAAAGTCTATTAAGCTAGCATATTTATGGATCTGATGTCTCTTTGAGCGATGGTGTAGTGCTTGTCAGTTGGCTCCTGAGGCAGCCAAGGTGTCATCTCTGTTGGCCTCTCTACAGAATGGATCACACATGGAGCGAAGTGAAGAAAGCCCATAGAAGACAATGAAGAAGATTCTAGAAACTTTATTAAGGCTCTGGTGGTCCTACCCTACATGGCTGTGTTTCAGCAGTGGTCTTTGTCAAGGGTGTAGGGACTGTATGTTGACTTTGTTCCTGTAGGATGACATTAGTTTCCATTGTGGCACTGGCATTTACATGGTTTGCAAAGTCTTTCAATTCTACCATGCTTGATACCCACTCTATAGACACATGCTCTGCAGTTGACAGGAATGGGATCAATGTACAGTCTCTACACCCCTGATGAAGGCTATTGCCAAAATACGGCCATGTAGGATAGGACCTAGGACCATCAGACGCCTTAATAATGTTTTTTTTAGAATCATCTCCATCTATGGGCTTTCTTCACTTCGCTCCACACGTGACCCTTTGATACTTGCAAGTGTGTGTGCTTTGTTTGAACTACTTTCTACAGGGTGGCCTGGAGAAGGGCCTTTCCCTTAGCTCCCTGAAAGGTCAGTTGGAAGCTTTGGTCTGTTTTCGAGGTCCAGTATCTGGTTGGTCTTGCACCCAGATATCTTGCGCTTTCTCCAGGGGGTTTGGCATCTGAGTTCTCCCCTCCAGTCTGTGATCCCTTCCTGGGATACGGGTATGGTGCTCAGGGCCATGATGGTGGTGCCCTTTGAGCCGTTGACAGATTTGGTGTTCAAGATGGCCTTCTTTGTTGCGATTTGTTCCGCAAGGCGGATTTATGAGCTGCAGGCTTGGTCTTGCCAAGATCCTTATCTGTTCTTTTCAGGCTGTTTCCATTCAGCCTGTGTCTTCCTTCTTGCCTAAGGTGCTTTCTCCCTTTCACATGAACTAGGTGGTCTTCCTGCCCTCCTTCTCTAAGGAGCAGTGTTGGGAGAAGGATAAGGATCTTCGCCTTGTGGATGTCTGGATGGTGCTTCTCCGGTACTTGGAGGTTACAAATTCCTTTCATAAGTCCAACCATCTTTTTGTGCAGTTTGCTGGCCCATGCAAGGGTGATGTGTCAACTAAGTTAACTTTAGGGTGCTGGATTAAGAGGCTATTGCCTCGTAACTGTTGCAGAACCGACTGATTCTGGATGGTTTGTGTGCTCATTCTACCCAAGCACAGGAATGCTCGTGGATGGAGCAGAGCTTGGTAGCCCCTGCAGACATTTGTCGGGCAGCAAAGTGGGCATCACTTTCCATTGTTGTCAAGCATTACTGCTTGGATATCCACGCACAGATGGACACGGCCTTTGGCTCAAGCTGCTGTGTCTTCTTCCCTCCCAGTGGAGTTGTAGCTTTAGTACATCCCACTTGTCTAGACTGGTCTAGCAGGACGATATGGTAGGTGACATTTTACTTACCAGTTAATGTCTGCTACAGTACCCTTGGATACACTATGATTTTTATACTTGACTCTGCATGTTCATATTCTACTGACAGCTTCCTGTTCATGCTTTCCTGTTCATAGTTCTCTACTGTTGAATACTTATTGTTGCCCATGATTGATGTCGTGCAAGGCTTGCGATGTTTCTCCCATATGCTTTGGGACAAATACTGAAGAGACCTCTGGTGGCTGAGGTGAATAGAGGCATAGGAGTGATGTCACTGAAAACTAGGCTTTGAATTGATTCTTTGTCTCCATCAATTTGCTGGTAGGGGAACACAATCCACTTGTCTAGACTGGTCTAGCAGGACTCAAGGAAATGACATGAACTGGTAAGTAAAATGTCACCTTCTTTTATTGAGCAGTTTTGCATATTCTTGAATGTATCACTGTCATTATATATATTCTTGTTTCAGTTTCCTATGGTTCCTGGTATGATCATGTGAAAGGCTGGTGGAAGAAGAGACAAGAGCATTGCATCCTTTACCTGTTTTATGAGGACATTAAGGAGGTGAGAGTGGGACCTCATTACCTCTACGGGCCAACTTTTTGAGTTAACTCTTTTATCCATTTCTTTATTTCATTATCTCTTACCAAGCCTTCCCTTGTACTCCATCTTTTTGTTCATCTAGGGCAGGGGTCGGCAACCCGCGGCTCCGGAGCCGCATGCGGCTCTTTCTCACCTTTACCGCGGCTCCGGAGCACACTGCCCGCCCGGTATTAAAACGTGGCGTTATGGGCTCCCTCCATTCTTCTGCAGCCGCGGCTCCCTGCCTCTTAAGGAACCGCGGCTGTGCTTTTAAAATCATCTCGGAGCCCTTCCTGTCTTGACGGGCTCCGTGCAGCATTGTCCCGCCTCTAAAGGAAGTTTTGGAGGCGGGACAATGCTGCACGGAGCCCGTCAAGACAGGAAGGGCTCCGAGATGATTTTAAAAGCACAGCCGCGGTTCCCTAAGAGGCAGGGAGCCGCGGCTGCAGAAGAAGGGAGGGGGGCTGACATGGAGGCAGGGCCGGCCCGTCCATTGAGCAAGAATGTTTTTTGCACAGGGCCCCGCGTTTCAGGGGGCCCCGCGCAAAAAACATCTTGCATCCCAGATTCCCAGCTAAGTTTTAAAAAAAAAAAAACAGAAACCGGCTGCTGCTGCCACTGCCGCCGTGGCAGCGGCAGAATGGAGAGGGGCCCATTTACAGTCCTTACCAACCCCCCCCCCCCATCAGCCCAGCTAAGTTAAAAAAAAAAAACCAGAAACCGGCTGCTGCTGCCGCCGTGGCAGCGGCAGCATGGAGAATCCCGCGGGGCCCCCCTGTCCTGAAGTCTTCTATGCGGCATCCGTCGGCTGTCAGAGCTGCGCGAAGAGAGAGAGCTTCTCCTCTCGCAGCTCTGTTATTCTCGCCGCGGGGCGGATGGGGAATCCCATCAGCCCCGCGGCGGGATTGACCGATCCGCGTGTAAGGGAAACTCTCCCTGCGCGCGGCACTGACAAGCCCGCGCTGACGCCGCTTAGAAGACTGCTGGACAGGGGGGCCCCGCGGGATTCTCCATGCAGCCGCTGCCACGGCGGCAGCGGCAGCCGGTTTCTGTTTTATTTTTTTAAAACTTAGCTGGGCTGATGGGGAGGGAGGAGGGGTAAGGACTGTAAATGGGCTGATGGGGGGGTAAGGACTGTAAATGGGCTGATGGGGAGGGAGGGAGGGGGGGTAAGGACTGTAAATGGGCTGATGGGGGGGGGTAAGGACTGTAAATGGGCTGATGGGGAGGGAGGGGGTTAAGGACAGTAAATGTGCTGATGGGGAGGGAGGGAGGGAGGGGGGGTTAAGGACTGTAAATGGGCTGATGGGGGGGTAAGGACTAAATGGGCTGATAGGGAGGGGGGGTAAGGACTGTAAATGGGCTGATGGGGAGGGAGGGGGGTAAGGACTGTAAATGGGCTGATGGGGAGGGGAGGGAGGGAGGGGGGGGGGGGTAAGGACTGTAAATGGGCTGATGGGGGGGTAGGACTAAATGGGCTGATAGGGAGGGGGGGTAAGGACTGTAAATGGGCTGATGGGGAGGGAGGGAGGGAGGGAGGGGGGGTAAGGACTGTAAATGGGCTGACGGGGAGGGAGGGAGGGAGGGGGGGTAAGGACTGTAAATGGGCTGATGGGGAGGGAGGGGGGTAAGGACTGTAAATGGGCTGATGGGGGGGTAGGACTGGAAGTGGGCTGATGGGGGGGTTAAGACTGGGAATGGGCTATGGGGGGTTAGGACAGGTAATAGACTCTGGAGGGGCTAAGACTGGAAATGGGCTGATGGGGAAGTTATGACAGGTAATGGGCTATGGGGGGCTACGACTACAAGTGGGCTGATGGGGGGATTAGGACTGGAAACGGGCTATGGGGCGGTGGGCTAAGACTGGAAATGGGCTGTGGGGGGCGTTAGGACGGGTAATGGGCTGTGGGGGGCATTAGGACTGGTAATGGGCTATGGGGGGGTTACAACAGTTAAAGGGATATCAGGAGGAACGACTACAAGAGCGCTTAAGGCGGGATTAGTACAGGTAATGGGCTGATGGGGGGTTACAACAGGTAATGGGCTATGGGGGGGCTAGGACTACAAGTAGGCTGTTAGGGGGTTAGGACTGGTAATGGGCTGTGGGGGGCGTTAGGACTGGTAATGGGCTGTGGGGGCGTTAGGACTGGTAATGGGCTGGGGGGGTTAGAACTGGTACTGGGCTATGGGGGGTTACAACAGGTAATGGGCTATGGGGAGCTACGACTACAAGTGGGCTGATGGGGGGGTAGGACTGGTAATGGGCTATAGGGGATTCGGACTGGAAGTGGGCTGATGGGGGGGTTGACTGGGAATGGGCTATGGGGGGTTAGGACAGGTAATAGACTATGGAGGGGCTAAGACTGGAAATGGGCTGATGGGGGAAGTTATGACAGGTAATGGGCTATGGGGGGCTACGACTACAAGTGGGCTGCTGGGGGCATTAGGACTGGAAACGGGCTATGGGGCGGTGGGCTAAGACTGGAAATGGGGCTGTGGGGGGTGTTAGGACTGTTTATGGGCTGTGGGGGGCATTAGGACTGGTAATGGGCTATGGGGGGGTAACAACAGGTAATGGGCTATGGGGAGGTACGACTACAAGTGGGCTGATGGGGGGATTAGGACAGGTAATGGGCTATGGGGGGGTTAGGACAGGTAATGGGCTGATGGGGGGTTACAACAGGTAATGGGCTATGGGGGGGCTAAGACTACAAGTAGGCTGATAGGGGTTTAGGACTGGTAATGGGCTGTGGGGGGCGTTAGGACTGGTAATGGGCTGTGAGGGCGTTAGGACTGGTAATGGGCTGTGGGGGCGTTAGGATTGGAAATGGGCTGATGGGGAACTAGGACTGGAAATGGGCTGATGCAGGGACAAGAAGAGAGCAGATGCTGAGTGGGGCTGGAACTAGAAAGGAGCTGATGTTGGGGGAGGATTAGAATGGGATGGAGCTGGGAGAGTGAAATGGAGAGGGAAAAATATTTTGCGTGGGAGGGAAGACAAATCTACAATTGGCCGGATATTGGGAGAGTAAGTGGGGATTGAGGATGGAGGGATAAAATTTGAGTGGATGAAATACGAATGAGGAAAGAGCAAAAGGAGAAAGATTAGTATGTTAAAGCAGATGTAGAGAGAGAATGGAAAAAAAAACAAGAAGACAGAAGAAAGGACAAATGGACAGCAGATGGAGAGTTAGCAGAAGACACGAAGAAACCAGAAGAAAGTGGCTGGAACAATTGCAACTGAAAAAAAATGCACAAAAGGTAGAAAAATATCTCTTTATTTTGAATTTATTAACTGGAATATGTCAGCTCTGGGAAAATGTGCATCATTAATTTTTGCGCTTTGTTTAGTACAAGAGGAAATTAATTTATAGTTTTATTTCTACAGTGTTGTTGTATATTCCAAGTTTGGCTTTTGGGGTTCCCAGTTTAATTATTGTCTTCCTGTTTCTAAATTGTGATTCCTTGTTTGGTGATGGTCTATGTTCTGCATGTGTAACTGAGCTGAGGTATTCTGTTTATGTAATTCCTATTTGACATTGCCACTTGTTCTTTCCCCAGTAGGTCATGTATTATTGTTCTCTGAAATGTATTGGTTTAATATTTGCAGTGTTGTCTTTTGATAGTTAGGGTATGGTGCTTTGTGAGTCCTGGTAGTGCTGTTAGGATACGGCAGGTTTGCCATGGGTTCTAAATGGCAGTGTTTGTAGTAGTTCCTAATGTGCCTGGCGGTTGGTACTGGATTATAGTAATGTAGAAACCTTTTAGTCTTTCTTTATCCATATACTCATTAAGAGGCATGTTTACTAAAAGTTAGTAGTGTATGGTAACATTATGCAAATATTTATGCAAATGAGGCACCTTATGCAAATGAGGCCCCGCACCGAGTCTCCGCACATGGCCCCGCACCCCCCTTGGGCCGCCCCTGCATGGAGGGAGGGGAGCTGACATGGAGGGAGGGAGCAGATATGGATGGATGGAGGGAGGGGGGCTGACATGGAGGGAGGGGGGCTGACATGGATGGATGGAGGGAGGGGGGCTGACATGGAGGGAGGGAGCTGATATGGATGGAGGGAGGGGGCTGACATGGAGGGAGGGGGGGCTGACATGGAGGGAGGGAGCGGATATGGAGGGAGGGTGGGGGCTGACATGGCGGGAGGGAGCTGATATGGATGGAGGGCGGGGGGCTGACATGGAGGGAGGGAGCTGATATGGAGGGAGGGGGGCTGACATGGAGGGAGGGAGCTGATATGGATGGAGGGAGGGGGGCTGACATGGAGGGATGGAGGGGCTGACATGGAGGGAGGGGGGCTGACATGGAGGGAGAGGGGCTGATATGGATGGATGGAGGGAGGGGGGGCTGACATGGAGGGAGGGAGCTGATATGGATGGAGGGAGGGGGGCTGACATGGAGGGATGGAGGAGGCTGACATGGAGGGAGGGAGCTGATATGGATGGAGGGAGGGGGGCTGACATGGAGGGATTGGGGAGGCGGGCTGACATGGAGGGAGGGAGCTGATATGGATGGAGGGAGGGAGGGAGGGGGCTGACATGGAGGGATGGAGCACTGGTAATGGGGTTGAGGGGACGAGCACTGGAAATGAGCTGATTAGGGGAGGCTAGGACTGGTAATGATTTGATGGGGGTAGGACTGGTATTGGGCTGATTAGGGGAGGCTAGCACTGGTAATGGGGTTGAGGGGGGATTAGCACTGGAAGCGAGCTGATTGGGGGGCTTTGACTGGGCATGGGCTGATTGTGGGGAGGGGAGGATAGAGCTGCTGGCCCTGGAAGATAACTGGGGGCTAAGGCTACAAATGGGCTGATATGAGGGGATGGGAGAATGGAACTGGATCTGAGAGGGGCTGCCATGGTATTTGTACTAGAAGGGACTGGTCAGTGGGGAAGGAGGGGGACTGGAAGGAAATGGACACCAGTGGCAATCATGGGAATGCAAGTTGACATTGGAAGGTACTGGGAGTGAGGACTGGAAAGGGGCTGATATTGGGGAGGGTTACTGGGACTGGAAATAGGCTGATGGAAAGAAGTGAAGAAAACGAAAGAAGAGATAAGAAATGGCAGATGGACCATAGACCACAGAAAGAGAGCCAAGAGAAGAAAGGAAAGCAGAAGCCTCAGATCGGGACCAGCATGATCAAAGAATAAATTGGTCAGACAACAAAGGTAGAAAAAATAATTTTATTTCATATTAGTGATTTGACTACAAAATCATCATCATTTTGAAATCAAATATTGTTACTTGTTGTTGTGATATTTTCTGGCGTATTTTTTTTGGTGTGCGAAGGAAGAGGGGTAGTCTTATACGGCGAGTATAGGCCAAACACCTATATTTTAACAGGAAAAGTAGGGGGTCGTATATAGCATTAAGGTAAGAAACAATATATGCAGTGTTAGATTTGTTTTAAATGTCGCAATGGTTTTGCGGCTCCCAGTTTTTTTTTTCCCTTCGGAAACGGGTCCAAGTGGCTCTTTATGTCTTAAAGGTTGCAGACCCCTGATCTAGGGCATATCTTGATATTGTCTCTTTCTCTGTTTCAATCTCTTTTTGATAGGTATTTATCAATACATTTATCTCTCTCCATTTAATGGATATCCTTCTGTTGTTCTCTTTCTGATGGTTGCTTGCCCATCTCACTCCCTATCTCGTGCATCTCTTTACTTCTCTCTGTACAGGATCCTGCTCGTGAGATCCGGAAAATAATGCAGTTCCTGGAGAAGGACTTGGGGGAGGAGGTCCTGGAAAAGATTGTCCATCATACTTCCTTCCAGTTCATGAAGGAGAATCCCATGACCAACTATAAGACAATAGCCAACGAGCTAGTGGATCAAGCAGTTTCCTCCTTCATGCGAAAGGGTGAGCAGCCTCCACTTCTGTTATCTGCCTCTCAAATAAAAGAGGGTAAAAGACGTCATGGAGGGGTTTCCAGGAAAGAAAATCTTGACTACTTATATTTCTTCAGTTCTGTATGACAAATTGCCTTTTTTCCTTTTTTAGGCATTACTGGGGACTGGAAGAATCACTTCACTGTGGCCCAGAATGAGATATTTGATGCAGACTATGCCCAAAAAATGGATGGCAGTGGGCTGCAATTCCGAATGGAAATATGAGACATCCATAATTTATTTTCTCCAGTGATGGCACTTTTGCAATATGCTTCTCCCTCCTCTTCCATGCTGTATATTTTCACAAAAAGTAATAAAGACATGCTGTGTTTGGAGGGTCTCCTTATATTTCCAGGGCACTGAATGTTGTAGATGAACTATTTATTTTATTTATTTATTTATTTGCTTTTCTATACCGCACTATTTATTATCAGCGCGGTTTACAGGAAACATATTTGTGCAAAGAGGGCAGTTCAATGCACTTACAATAAACAGGGTAAAACTAGTTACAAACTTGGAAGCACATAGAACTGGATCAGTCAAGACAGCACATGAAACTCTTAGGCTTAAGCAATGGCAGAGCTTTAGAAGAGCTGATAAACCCAATGCAGAATTTATTTGCATTTTTCCAATTATGCCTAATAAAAATGATTGCTTCATGCTGTATGTTTACATAATGTAGCTCAGAGGCCATTCATCTCTTGGCATCATAGAAACATAGAAAAATGACAGCAGATGAAGACCATATGGCCTATCCAGTGTGCTCATCCATACCAACGCCTAACATACATAAGTGGGATTTTAGAAGGGACATCTAGGAAGAATGTTCAAAAATCTGGGGGAATGCCAGCAGTGAAGGGAGACACATATAAGTGCCTTCTGAAATCACTACATCTCCAGGATGCAAACGGCATACACTCAAATGAAGACTACAACACTGTGTTAAAAGCTGCAAAGGTTTTGAATTTCATTGTGACCTTTGTAGCTTTTAACACAGTGTTGTAGTCTTTGTTTGAGTGTATGTCATTTGCTTTCTGTTTATTGTGGTCATAGTCCCCTGATGAAGGCCTGAGTGTAGGGCTGACCTCTTCAATAAAGTTTGTTCCTGCCAAAGGTTCCTGGTTGCCTGCTTTGTTTGTGCATACCTTGAGTGCAGGTGTGGTGTCTCCTTGTTCCTGTTTATCATTACATCTCCATCCTGAAAAATGGACATTCCAGTAACTGATACTGAAGATGGGCCCAGTACAGATAGCAAGACTGGGTATATGCATGACTGTAGGCCATTTTACAAATATGGACGTCCCTAAAATGCACGGCCTTAGAACCGAGTACTTGGATGTGCCAGCATGGGTATTTCCGAACAAAGGCGATTATGCTATCGGGGTCATTCTGAACTGCAAATAAGGCAGTTGAACGTATGTGATAGACATGTGCCCTGCAAACATGTCCCAACCATATTCTGAGCACAACCGTACCTGCATGTATGTGACACTTGTACAGGGATCTCTGGACGTGGGGGGGGGGGGGGGCGGGAGGAGCGGAGTGGGGGCATGTCTGGCGGCAAAAACGTCCAGGACATATTCCAATGAGCCCCCGTGTATGTCTGCTGCCTTACCCATGGACATCTATGTTATACCTGCTAAAATGTTGAATAAGGGCAGGACTTTGTAGTATACTGCTCTGATTTCCACTGTATCCCATCGAGATGAATGGCTGTGACACTGCAGTATTGTGTATCTGCTGTCTGGAAGTGCACAGGATGCAGTTGTACAGACTGGAATGCACAGATGAACAGGGGCAGCTCTACAATGAGGCTGAGTGAGGCGGTGGCCTCAAGCGGCAACTTTTTGGGGGCAGCAAAAATTGCTCCCAAAAAGCCCGCCTCATTCAGCCTTCAAAAAAAAAGCAAAAAAAAAACAACCCAGGAGAGGAGCTGCTGCCACTGCTGCCACAACAGCAGCAGAAGGAAGTGCCCTGCGGCCTCCCCGGCAGAGCCCTCCTCTCTCCCTCAGCGTGGCTTTACAGAGCCGTGAAGGGAGAGTTCCCCTTTCTCGCGGCTCTGTTAAGCCCACCGGCGCTGATGGGAAACAGGAAATGCCTGTTCCCATCAGCGCCGGCGGGCTTAACAGAGCCGCGAGAAAGGGAAACTCTCCCTTCATGGCTCTGTAATGCTCCGCTGAGGGAGAGGAGGGCTCTGCCGGGGAGGCCACAGGGCACTTCCTGCTGCCGCGGTGGCAGCAGCTTCAGCATCCAGGTTCTTTTTTTAAATTTCCCTGGGTGAGGGGCATGATGAATTGGGGGGGGGGATAGGACTGGAAATGGGCTGGGACTGGAAATAGGCTAATTGGGGAAGAGAGGAGAGTGCTGGTGGCCCTGGAAGAAAACTAGGGGCTAGGGCTACAAATGGGCTGATGCGGGAGGATGGTAGAATGGGATTGGAAGGAAGCAGATAATGGGAGGGTCTGCCAGGGGAAGAAGGGGGCATGAAGTGAGCTGACACGGGTGAAGGAGGGGGCTGGAAAGGAACTGATACCTGGGATGTACTGAAGGGGGACTGGAAGGGAGCTGACACTTGGGGATGGGAATGGTAGGTGGTTGGATAATGGGGAGGAGGCTGGAAGGGAGATGACATGCAAATAGCACTGGAAGGGGGATGGACAGAGGGTAGGGCGAATGGAAGGGAGCTGACTGGGGGGTGGCACTGAGAGTGGACATGAGCTGATATCTGGGATGGTATTTGGACTAGAAGGGGCTGGACACCAGTTGCAGTCGTGGGAATGCAAGGCAGTTGAGATTGGAAGGTACTGGAAGGGAAGGACTGGAAAGGGGGCTGATACTGGGGAGGATTACTTTAACTGGAAAAGGGCTGATGAAAGGAAGTGAAGAAAACAAAAGAAGAGATAAGAAATGGCAGATGGACCATGGACCATAGACCACAGAAAGAGAGCTAAGAGAAGACAGGAAAGCAGAAGCCTCAGATTGGGACCAGCATGATCAGAGAATAAAATGGTCAGACAACAAAGGTAAAAAAATAATTTTATTTAACTTTAGTGATTGGACTTTGTGCTTTTTTATATTTTACACAGTATTGGGGATCTGCATCTCTTATTTATCTGATGTTGCACTGCATGTGGACTCTGGCTTCTTGGGGTTTCAATTTAAATTTAGTCTACATATTATTATTTTTACTTTAGATTGTGGTTACTTATTCTGAACTTAGTGAGGGTCGATGTTGCGAATGTGTGACTGAGGTCAGGTGTTCTGTTAACATGGCGTTTGTACATAAAGATCTATACTGTACTGTAGTAATTTGACTTGTTCAGCTTTTCAAATAGGTGCATGGATGTTCCAGGGCCGACCGTAGTATTTACAGTGATGCTTTTTTTGGATGGGCTCCTTATGTGAGTTTTGGGCATTTGTGCTGATATGGTATGGTAGGTTTGCTCTTTGTTGTAGGGTTTGCTCTTTGTTGTAGTGTTGCTATCTGTACTGGGCCCATCTTCAGTATCAGTTACTGGAATGTCCATTTTTCAGGATGGAGATGTAATGATAAACAGGAACAAGGAGACACCCCACCTGCAGTCAAGGTATGCACAAACAAAGCAGGCAACCAGGAACCCTTGGCAGGAACAAACTTTATTGAAGAGGTCAGCCTTACACTCAGGCCTTCATCAGGGGAATATGCCTGGTACTGGAGAATAGTGGTTGTTGTTGTTGTTGTTGTTGTTAGTGAGATGATCAGAATCAGATTTTTTTTTTTAAATATTGAGTTCTGTGGGTGAATGTCCTGGTTCTGCTCTGCACCTACTGTGGATGCAAAATATATGTTGAAAAAGAAAAAGCAAGAACCATAACGCAGTTTATAACAACAAATTAAAATGAGTTATAATTCAGTTTTATAAACTGTGCTGTTAGTTCTTGCTGTCTTTTAGTTCCTTGGTGTGCAAACAGGACCGTACCTAGCCTTGTGAAAGTGGTGCAACCGCACAGGGCGCAAAGGCTTGGGGGGCGTATTTCGGCTGTCTGCTGTCGCCCTGCCGCCGCTGGCAGGACAATAGCAGGCAGCTGAAATGCGCTCCCCAAGCCTTTTCACAGCACTTTAAGCAGGTCTGGTCCGTCCCTCCTCTGACTCGATGTCAGAGTAGGGAGGGACAGATCTGCTTGAGGTGCCGGTGCCTTTCAGATTGGGCACATGCCCCTCTCCTCCTCCCCATACTTCCATCCAGCACTGCCTGCTCTTTCCCTGCTGCTGGCTCCTCCGTGAAAAAAACAAAGGGCAGCAGCAGGCAGAGAAAAAGCAGGCAGCACTGGACGGAGGTATGGGGGAGAGGGGGGGCGTGCGCACGAGCTGCAAGTCGCACAGGCACTGTTCCCTCTAAGCTGTGCGCATGTGCGCGCGCACACACCTCGTCGAGCGAGCGCACATACTTTACAACAGAGCGCACAAAAATTACGGCTCTGATTCTGATAGAAAACAACACAGATGTCTTAAAATGTAAAAGTTATGATTGTAATTACTAGAAATTTCCCGCTTCATTTAGTAATCGTCTATTTTCATTTAATTTGATGAAAATCAATGTTGTGTACATACAGTATTCTGACATGTAGTCAAATTTTAAAGTATATAACTCCGAGTGTCGTTATGTGGCGCACAAAAATTTAACCTTCCTTCAAAAGCTGCACACAGCTGATATTTTATGCGCACACAGCCTACAGAAAATTAGAGGGAACATTGCGCACAGGGTGTGATTGCAGCTTGATATTCCCTGTGTGCAAACATCTTGCATTTCCTCCATATAATGTAATCGGCTTTTTGGTTTGGTTTGGTTCAGTCTCTGATTGGATTTCTGAAAAAGCCCCGCCCCCCTCTAAAGTGTGGGTGTGGGGGGCCTTTTCATACTTTGCCTCAGGCAGCAGATTGCCTTGAGCTGCCCCTGCAGATGAGGGACGTGTGCACGGTGCAGGATAAATAACAGGTAGCTCCACAGAAACATGGGCAACCGATAAAAATGTCTACAGTGACTGAAGCAGAGGAAAACACAGAGCCCAGCAGGTGCATGTCGTACAATTTAATTGTGTTCATTCCACAACATGGTACCAAAAACACATCCCACATCAGTGCCTAATCAAGCCCACCCCACTCACCCAAATGCCCCCCCAACAACACACCATAGACCACCCTCATCCACACCCATAACTCCCAACCCTGGCAACAGACATCCAACCCCACCCAGGCCTACCTCCACCCCCATGTACTCTAACCTGCCCCCTTCCCCTCCCGTGCCCAGAGGATACACCACTGGCCCTCAGTGGTTGCCCATTGGGAGCTGTGCAAGATGGCGCACCCCTCTGAGTCCAGGCTGATACTGCTGCCCTCCCCACTGGTCCCCCACGTGCCTCATGGAATGGGGGGAAGACAAGCAGGGACCCCACACTCTGGGGCCCAGGGCCCAGGATGCAGGACTGCCCCATGCTGGTGGACCCCACAGCTGAAGCTGCTCATGCAGTGGCATGTGTCAGCACCCTGCTAGTGGGTGGCAGGGCAGATGGTAGAGGCACAATGGCAGCAGAACAACCGTAGTAGCAGCTGGAGGTGGAGGTACGGACACAGTTTGGGCAGCTACAGAGGGCAGCAAGGTGTGGCAATGGGGACAGGTGCACCCTGTGACCTGTCAAACTGGGTGACCAGCAGTTCAATGCACAGCTCAAGGTGGCACATGGAGGCATCGAGGTGTGCTGTTGCTGCCAGCTGCCATTCCTGGAGGGTCAGTTGCTGTTCCCGCAGTGTCACAGTGCACCTGATGAGCTGCAGCTGCTCACGTGCATGCACCTCCTGCACCTCCTGTTGGGCGAGCAGGCACTTGGCACAATGCACCAGCTGTACAGATGTGCGGAGATGGCGCTGCCCACAGTGACCATTGCAACCAGGCTGGATAGAGGGCTCTGACGATGATGCAAGCTTGTCCTCCGTTTCACCCAAGCTAGTGCCCTTAGGCTCTACACCACTAGCAGGCTCTGTACTTCCATCCACAGGGGCCACAGGCTGGGAGACACGCCCCTCAGGTGGCACCACAGAGTGCACAGCCCTGTCCATTGATTGTGGCAGTGGAGGAGCTTCTGGTGGTGAGACAGGCATGGAGTCAGTGCTGGGTCCTGCAACTATGGCAGCACCTGTTAAGGGATGAACAACACATTGCCAACCCCTGCACGCAGCGCCCCACCCCATACACACACATGGGCAGTGGTTTGCACAAAGGCCCCAGAGACACCACACCACAGAGGTGGCAGGGAAGATGGGAGAATGCAATGCAGACCAGGACAGAGCCACCCAGTGAGCCAGCAGAGGGAAATGTGACAGTGCAACATGCCCATGCGAGCCCCACTCCAAACCAGAGGGGACATATGTGAAATGTGCAATGGGTGGTTTAACAAGTACCCACACCATGTATGCAGGCCTGGGGTGTGGGACATGCAGCAGGTGAATGTCAGCACAGACATGTTCCTTGGACCAGTGAGAGCCATGAGATGTCTATGTCATTGACGCCTTCCAACATAGCCATGTCAACGGTGGCCAGGTCCCACTGCTCCAGTTCATTGAGGTGCACCCCCTGACTATCTGGCCCCACAGCGCATGCCTTTCTGCACATATCATGGCTCACCTTCCTCCACTTCAGCTTCATATCTTCAATGTCCCTGTTACTGTGGTGGATCGCATTCACATTCCGGCATATGGTGAGCCACCTATGCTGCCATTAATATGCACCCACACGGGCCTTGTTAGTGCCCATGAGGACCCCGAGGTTGGCCAGTGTCTACTCAATAAGGAGGGTCTTCTCCCCGTCACTGAAGTTGCACTTCCTGGTGGTCACCTTGGGGGCCATGGCAGACAAGACAGCAGCTCAGGTTAAGTATCACCCACAGGAAAAGCAGCATGAAGGAATGGCGCTTCGCGGAGGCGTGGCCATACCAGTGTTACAAGTTTTATAGCGGTTGGACATCCAACGTCGTACACACCCAAGTGCACACAATATAAACATAGAAACAAAACGGAAGAAAAAGATCGCATAACCTATATAGTCTGCCTCTCCATATCAACCACTACAACAGTCCACTTTTTCCCTTTAGAGATCCTCTGTATTTGTCCCATGCTTTTTTGAATTCAGATACTGTTGTTATCTCTACCACCTCCACTGAGAGATTATTCCATGCATCTACCACTCTTTCCATAAAGAAATATTTCCTCATATTACTCCTGAGTCTATTCCCTTTCACACTCATCCTATGTCCCCTCGTAGCAGAGCTTGCTTTCAATTGAAAGAGGCTCTCCTCCTGTGCATTTATGCCATGGAGGCATTTAAATGTCTCAATAATATCACCTCTATCCTGCCTTTCGTCTAAAGTATACATATTAAGATCCTTAAGTCTGTCCTCATATGCTTTATAATGAAGACCACTAACCATTTTAGTAGCCACCCTTTGTATCGACTCCAACCTATTTATATCCTTGTGAAGGTGCTGTCTCCAGAATTGCACACAATACTCCAAATGAGGTCGCACCAAAGACTTATACAGAGGCACTGTCACTTCCTTTCATCAGCTGGCCATTCCTCTCCCTATTCACCCAAGCATCCTTCTAGCTTTTGCTGTTGCCTTTTCTACCTGTTTAGCTGCTTTATGATCATCAGACACAATCACGCCTAGGTCCCGTTCTTCTTTTGTGGACAGAAGTACTTCACCCACTATACTATATCGCTCCCTTGGATTTCTGCAGCCCAAATGCATGACCTTGCATATTTTAACATTAAATCTCAGCTGCCAAATTCTTGAACATTCTTCAAGCTTAGCTAGATCCCTCTTCATGTTATCTATACCTTCCTGGGTGTCTACTCTATTGCAGATTTTGGTATCATCCACAAAGAGGCAAATCTTACCCGACAGCCCTTCCGCAATATCACTAACAAAGATGTTAAAAAGAATAGGACCAAGGACAGAACCCTGGGGCACACCACTGGTAACCTCCTTCTCCTCAGAGTGAGCTTTGTTTATCTGTACCCTTTGTTGCTTCCCACTCAATCAGTTTCTAACCCAAGCACTAACTTTAGGGTCCATCCCTAGGGTGCTCAGTTTGTTTATAAGTCGCCTGTGCAGAACGGTGTCAAAGGCTAAATACACCACATCTAGGGCTCTCCCTCGGACCAACTCCCTGATCACCCAGTCAAAGAAATCAATCAGATTTGTCTGAGAAGACCTGCCTCTGGTGGATCCATGCTGCCTTGGATCCAGTAATCAGTTGAACTCCAGAAACCTTGCTATTTTCTCTTTCAGCAGCGCTTCCAATAATTTACTCACCACCAAGGTTAAACTAACTGGCCTGTAGCTTTCAACCACATCCTTACTTCCGCTTTTGTGTAAAGGGACCACATGTGCCTCTCTCCAGTCCTATGGCACCACTCTCGACTCCAATGAGGCCTTGAAAAGGTCAGTCAGTGGAGTTGCTAGAACGTCCCTTGGTTCCCTCAGTATTCTCAGGTATATCCCATCTGGTCCCATTGCGTTGTCTACTTTAAGTTTAACTAACTTCTCATGAACACAGTCTTCTGAAAATTGCTCAAGATGCCTCTTGCTTCTGTTCCTGTTTGTGAATGTTTTCTGAGGTCCAGCTCCTGGTTCTTCATCTGTGAACACAGAATAGAAATATTTGTTAAGCAATTCCGCTTTATCCTCATCAGCTTCTACCTATTCCTCCCCGTCACCCTTGAGTCTGACAATACTACTTTTCCCTTACTCTTCTCACTAACATATCTGAAAAATGTCTTATCCTCCAATTTTAGTGCACTGGCTATTTCCTCCTCTTTCTGAATCTTTGCTTTCCTGACTACTTTGCTAGCTTCTCTAAGTTTTTCCAAATGTAGATGCCTGTCTTTCTCTCTCTGTGATCCCTTGTATTTCATGAAGTCCTCCCTTTTTTCTTCACCTTTTCAGCTACTTCTTTCGAAAACCTTAGCAGTCTCCTTTTCTTTTTAATTTTCTTTACCATTTTAACAAAAAGGTTGGATGCATCCCCTTTCAGTTTTGCCCATTGATTTTCTACATCCCCCAGCTGTTCCCATCCCACTAACGACTCCCTGAGATATTGGCCCATCTTGGCAAAGTTAGTTTTCCTAAAGTCTAAGACCCTCGCTTTTGAATGGATTTTATCAGCCATATTCATAATACTGAACCACACCATCTGGTGATCGCTGGATGCAAAATGATCTCCCACTATAACATCAGAAACACTTTCACCATTGGTAAGCACCAAGTCCAGTATGGCCCGTTCACATGTGGATTCTGTTACCAGTTGCCTCAATAGTTCTCCCTGTAGAGAATCCAGGATCTCCTTACTTCTAGATAATACTGCAGCAGGGATGTGCCAATCAACATCTGACATATTGAAATCCCCTATCAGTAGCACTTCCCCTTTCCTGGCAATGCTGCGTATGTCTTCAATTAACTCTCCATCCATCTCTTCAACCTGTGAAGGAGGAGTGTATATTATGCCAATGCAAATAGGTTTCTCTTTCACACTTTCTAGTTTAACCCACACTGCCTCCTCTCTCCCTTTTAAGCCCTGTATTTCCATAGCTTTAATATTATTTTTTACATGTAGTGCCACTCCTCCTCCCCTTCTTCCTACTCTGTCCTTTCTGAATAAAGTATAGCCTGGTATAGTTACTTCACAGTTATGGTTGTCCATGAACCATTTTGCTGTAACTGCCAATAAATACAAGTCAGCCTCTCCCATTAAAACCTCAACATCTGGGATCTTATTTCCCCTGATATGAGCATTTATAGGCACTGCCTTCCAGATGTTGCCCCTTTTACCTATTTCTATAAAGGTATTTAATGTTTCACTTACCTGGGGGCTTTCTTCACCCATCCCTAATGAATCTAGTTTAAAGCCCTCTTCAGTAGGTTAGCCAATCTACTACTGAATACACATTGACCCTTCTGGGACAGATGACTCCATCTCTGCTCTGCAACCCTTAAAACAGCATCCCATGGTCCAGAAAACCAAAAAGGTCTCAATGATTCATCTCCAGGATGCAAGTTTCTCTGCCTTGGCCTTTATCTTCAATGGGGAGAATTGAAGAGAACATTACCTACGCCCCTATCTGCTTCACCCTCTGACCCAGAGCTATGAAGTCACTTTTGATATGCTCAGAGGGATACCTGGCAGTATCATTTGTGCCGACATGGATGAGGAACTTTGGGCGTGCTGCACAGTACATAACCTTCCCACGCACCCCACAGCAGCAGCAGCAGACATTGTTGATGTTCAGTAAGATTGCAGGTTTGCCATCCATCCTGGGGGCCATTGACTGCCTCCTCTGCCCACTGCACATGCACGAGGCAGCATACAGGAACTGGAAGGTCTACCACTCACTGAACATGCAGGTCATCGCAACACCTGGATGGAGAACCTGGATGTTGTGGCATGCTTCCCTGACTTGTGCCACAATGCCTACATCCTGGGCTAGTCTGAGATACACGCGGACTTTGAGGACGGTGCCATCACTGGAGGCTGGTTGCTTGGTGGGTGGATACTGGACAGTGTCCTATACACATGCAGGCATACCTCCAGAGGCACAGGGGCATGGTCTTCCATGTGCATGCAGGTAGGCCATGCCCACCAGAGGGCCACACCATGGCTGTGGTTTGCCCAAACATGGTGGGGGTCCACTGGTGCCCCTGCCAATGCATGGTCACAGGGGGCCTGGCCACAATCAGCACATGGATATGTTGGGGGCTGGGGCATCGCCACAGCTGGGGATGCACAGGGGTGGTTCTACATCAGGGCTGGCTGGCCCCAGGCATAGGGGGGGCAGATGGCACAGCTGCAGCGCACATGTATGTTGGACATGTTGGGGTGGCATGTGGTGCATGGGTATGCTGAAACCCACGAAGCTGGCCACTGCACAACATGTTGACATTCCTGCCACCCCCATTCTCCATAGATAACAGTGGATACCCACTGAGGGACTGGCACATGACCCCAGTCATCAACCTGTGAACCTATAAGGAGCTGAGATACAACCGGTCACATCAGCTGACCCGATCCATCATTAAGCGGACATTTGGATTGCTATAGAGCTGCTTCCATTGCCTGGACTGGTCAGATGGTGAGATGCTCTATGCACTATCCAAGGTGTGCAGGATATTCATGGCATGTTGCATGCCGCTCCACTATGCCCTGTGCCAGAGGCACCTCCCCACACCTGATGCAACAGACAGTAAGCCCGAAGGTGGAGCGGGTGACATGATGGCTCCCAGCCAGCACATGGTCCAGCTACCAATGGGCTGCGGCGACAAGGAAGACCCTCATGCAGACACATTTTGTTTCAGGTAGACTGCTCGTACTGGCAGGACTGGGGGGTGGGTGGCAGGGCTGGGCATCAGCGGGAAGGCCCTGTGTGCACCCACCTATATCTGCTGTCCGGTGAGCCATTCCGGCCTCTGCATGCTTTCACCTCCCCCCCACATCTGCCATTGTGTGCTTTCCAGTCCAAAATGTACAGTTCCCCCACCTGCACTCAGCCACCCATTTGCCCCCATGCAGGGCACACCTCTACCCCCCATACAGGCACCCTGACAGAGCCGGGCACATGTTCCTCTCCCCACCCACACTGGCAGTGTGTCCCCCCTGCCCCCATGCACCCCAGTCTGCATACCCTGTCCAGCCCTGGACATCTGCAGCTGCACTCTGCTGTAGCCCTGGCCCATACAGCACATGAGTTCATCCATTATGCCACCGCTACATCCCCTGTACCCCTGCCCCAGCTGGATGGGCAACCAAAGCTCCCCACACCACCACTGTGGCCAGTAGTGGACAGGGAGGCCCAGTGTGGCAGGGGAGGCACCCACCCTGGCACCCCCTTTCACCTCTTCCCACTCACTTTTCAGTGGCATGGCCGCTGTCTGCTGCACTGATCTGGCCTTCCAGTGCCTGCTGGTACTCCACATGCCTGGTGCCTGCATGGGGGGTGTTTCATGTCCAGCCATGTGATTGTGCATGCGCTGCCCTGCTCAGCCACACATTTGGGCCCTGTGTGTCACCATGCCTTCTGTGGCCCCCAGTGTGGTCATACATGCAGATACAGTGTTCCATGGTTAATGCACTTTATTTATGGCACATCAGCATTGCATTTCACATATGGGCATTTGCTGCACCTGTGCCCACCCAATGGTGTATAATTGGGTCCAGCATCTCCACGCTTAGGTCCAGGCAGGGACATGAGCTCCTTGGTGAGCTTTTGTACCACCTGGGTGAGGGCCTGGAGGTCACCCTGGATGCCCTTCAGGTACTGTGTAAAGTGGTCTAGGGGCCCTTCTACTGCTGCCAGGACCTGCTCCACAACACCCTTGGTGCCCATGCCATGCTGTGGGGTGCCACCTCATGCCTCTTCTGATGTTGCCACATTGCACAGCAGCTTGTCAGGGTCCACATCGCTCGGGCCACATATGTCCCCACCCCCCAGCCCAAGCTCCCCATCCCCTCCCTCTGCCCCCTGCACACCCCTATCCCTTCCCTCTGCCCCCTGCATGCTCCTGTCCCCTCCCTTTGACCACTGCACACCCCTGTCCCCTCCCTCTTCCCCCTGCATCCTCCCATCCCCTCTCTGCCCCCTGCATGCTCTTGTCCCCTCCCTCTACCCCCTGTCTGCTCCCTTCCCTGCCACCCCATCCCATCCCATCCCCCCTCTGTGTTCTCTCCTCTTCCATCCACAGGGTGTCCCTGGGTAGCATGTCCCTGAGCTCCCCCTCCTCCAGGGACTCCTATTCCTCCTCCCCCTGCTCCTCAGGGTCACTCCACCAGGTGTACCCTGCCTCACAACCCTTGGCTCCTGCTGTGCCCCCCCTCTGTGCCTCCCACTGTGGAGTCTCCTACCCAGCCTCTATGGTACCATCCTGTCTCTCCCCCTCAGGGAGCAGGGAACCTCTGTCAGGGTGAGAGTATAGACCTCCTCATCCCCACTCTCCCCTGATGGGGAGGTGCTGGATAGCACTATGGGGCTCACTGTTGTTGTGGTGTCCATTTCCAAAGTGGCCAGGCTGTGGGGGCTGTGTGTTGCTGGGGATTGTCCCTGGCCATTTAGCCACTGCTGTGGCAGCTGCTCTTCCCCCTCCTCTGCCTCCTCTTTCTCTACCTCCTCCCCCTCCCCCTCATCATCATCTTCTCCCTTCTCCTCTACCATGGGAGGGGGTAGACTTCTCAACCCTGATGGCTGTGTAAGGGATGCAGAGAGGTGGTTGTTAGTTACAGTGGATGGGGGTGTCTGGTTGCCATGTCCCCATTGTCATACACTTCCCTATGCTCTGTCTGCTGTTGCCCCTGCGGTTACCGGCCACACTGGGCCTGCGCCATGTCACGTGTCATGGCTCCTTTCCTGTGCCATGCCTCCACACTCACCTTGCTCCCGCTGCAGCTGCTGCTGGAGTCTGCTCAGCATCCATGGGCACATGTGGTATATGGGCCGGAAGTGCACCCGGTAGGCCTCTGTTTCACTCAGGATGTGGAAATGTTTGTGGAGGCAGGGGGGAGGTATCTTACATATGCACATTTCTTCTTCCCTCCCATGTCTGTCCCTGCAGCTGCCTGCTTGCCATACCACCACCTGCGTACACTGGACCCAGTCCCATCATGCTGCCACATCTCCAGAGCTACCTCATCCCAGTCCAGGGCTTGCCCTGGTCCCCCGGGCCTCCTCTGTCCTGTTTGCCTGCATTGCTGACTGGCTGGACCATAGGCTGAAGGGGCCACAGGGACAGTGCTGCCTGCATCATTCTTCAGGGAACCTGCTGTATTTGCTGCCCTGTGGTGTACATTGTGAGCCTTGCATGCTGGTTTGGGACCTGGCTGTGTTGTGCCCGTGGTCTGGGGCGCAGTTATTTTTGGGTTACAGGGTGCATTTCAGCTGTGCACAGTTACAATTGTGCTCCTGGCTGTTTGTACTTGCTTGTGGCTGGGGGGGATCATCACTCCATCCTGTTTCCTGTCTCACATGGGAGACAGTGCAGGTGGGCATATTTTTGGACTTACATACTAACAACATGGTTCCGGATCTGCATGTGTGATTTTCACATCCACAACGCATGAGCCTGGATGCGCACTATAGATGCAACGGTGGAAAATATCTGGTGCTGTATTCTGTGTGTGCCTGCACATCATTGTAAAAAGGCATAGAATACCATCTCCAGGGGGAACGTGCATGAATTATGCATTTACCTCCTCCCCACAGTCCTTCTCTGAATCGCCCTCTATGGGACCTGTACATCCTGGCCTGCCATTTCAGATACTCAGACATGCATTGGCAGGCCAGTAATATGTCTGGAGAATGTATTTACATGTGGGTTTCTTCAGGAGGAAAATAATACTTGTGGCAATGAAAGTGCATTATGCACTTTCCCCTGGAAGAGTTACATGCATGTACGAGTACCTTTTTCACCTTATTCGTGGGCAGGAACAGGTATAAGTATGAACATCTCACCAATCAGGGCCAGAGGTGCTTGTGCCATTCTGAAATCGCACCACGATGTGCATCTCCCTTGTTCTGCCTAGGCTCAGAGCTGGTGTTAGATAGGCAGAAACTGGTGAGGGGCCCCAAAGCCTCCTTCAGCTTGAGGCAGGCTTGGGACCCTGGTGGCAGTGGCATAGCCAGACTTGAGTTTTTGGACGGCCCAGAAGTAACATGAGTGGGCACTAGGCATGCATAGGTCTGAGCCAAGCTAGTTATATTTTAATACCTTCGAGTGTGCCTGCTGACAGATTTCCAGGGAAACAGTCTGCAATAGCTGTCCTACAATATGGGTAAATAACACTTTAAATGTTCAATGCCTTCAAGTAGTTACCAGCACTAAACCAGATGCACACTTACTATCAATAATGCAAAAAAAAAAAAAATTTCAAATATCGATGTCATTTCAGTTCAATGCCAGAATCCTCACAATGAAGTAACAGACAACCAGAAAAAGCACTTAGCACCTTGAGGTAACCTTGCTATTCTAAAACAATCCTAACTCTCAGGACTTTCACGGCAGCAACTCTACCTACCAAGAGGTAATACTAGAAATAGTACACCAGGCTCTGTAACACTATTATACTTTCTATTGGGAAAGCATAAACTGAAGTACAGCAGACCCCCACAAACTACAAACTAGCATACTACCCACACCACGGTCACACATCTTCACCAAATACTTGAATCATAATGCATCAGGATAAGGTTATTAGAAATCTAGAACTGGATTTAAATCTCTGTCCTGGAACTGGGTAATATAGCAGCCCTGTGCACTTGACCTGTGAACTCTCCTCTAGCCCCCCTAGGCCAGCTGCAAAGACCTAGGTCACAGTGTGCAGCTCCTCCCCTCCCTCCCCCCCCAAAAAAAAGGTTTTCAGAAGTTACAACCAAAAGGAATACCATTCGGGGCCATGAAATCCCAAGTGTCAGGGTGCAATATCTAGGTGCCACTCTCCCAACAGCGGGGCCAGCAGCAGCGATTGTAACTAGCTCAGTTAGTTGGTGGTATTGTGGATGTCAGGAGGGAAGGGCCGATAAGTCAGTGGCTGAATGAAGCAGAGAAACTGACCCCAACATGCAAGTCTGCAGCGGAGCAGCTTTAAAGGACAAGCCGTGGGCAGCAGCGATCACAGCGCACTGTGAAAAAAAGCAATCTGTGGTTCCTGACAAGAGTCTCTCCACAAGGTCAGATAGCATGTGTGGGAATGGTCTCACTCTCCTCCTTTCTGAAACAAGTAAAGCACAGCCACACCACATCACCACAGCTACTGCACATGCAATCATGTATGCAGCTTGATCAGTGCAGCTGCCAATTCCACTAAAAATTGATTCAGTTTCAGCACAACAGACTCCTGATTTGCCAGGGGACAGAGTAGAGTTGGCAGATGGCAGAGATACATGTGTGCAGTCCTGCGCAGTATGCACAGCTGCTCAGTATGAATTAGTAAACTTAAAGCCTGCTTCCAAAATGTTTTTGTGTTGTGGCCCCATTTTAGCAGTTGAAAAATGTTTTTGTGTTGGGGCCCCATTTTAGCAGTTGAAAATTCTTATGGCTTCCAATGGTGACAAAATCAAATTACTCAGACCTTGTGAAAGGCGGATCTGCCACCAAAGCTTGAAGCTCGCTGACCCTGCAAACAGACGTGAGAGCCACCAGGAAGACAACCTTCCATGAGAGGTAACACAGGTGGCAGGTAGCGAGGGGCTCGAATGGTAGGCCAGTGAGCTGTGAGAGCACCACATTGAGGTCCCACTCCACTACTGGTGGGTGGGCAAGGGTTTTGGATAACAGGAGGCCTCACAGAAAGTGGGTTGCGAGGGGCTGAACAGAGAGAGGCTTGCCCTTGATGAGGTGGTGGTGCACCACAAGAGCACTCAGATGAACCTTGCCCGAGTTGGACTTCAGTCCTGCCTGAGACAAGTGAAGCAAATATTGCAGCACAAGCTGCATACAGCTTGAGAATGGGTTAACCCATTGCTCCATGCACCGCACAGAGAATCTGCACCATTTGAAGGCATAAGCCTGTCTCATGGAGGTCTTGCGAGAGGCCAGAAGAACCTCTTCCAGCTTCCCTGAAAGGGGCCACCCTTTCAGCAGCCAAGCCATTAGCATAGAGACTCCAGACTATGATGTTGGAGGGGGTCCTCTTCCTGTGACAGTAGTCCTGGGTTGCTCCCCAGGGTGACAGTGGGCGCTATGAACATGCAAAGGAGCAGTGGGAACCACAGTTGCCTGGGCCACTGGGGGCCCACCAATATTAGCGATGCTGTGTCATGCTGAGCTTTGAAGAGAGTCTTGGCTAACAGCGGCATGGGTAGGAAGGCATAAAGAAGACCCTCTGTCCAGGGGATAAGGAAGGAACCTATGGCCACCTGGGATGGGTGTGGCTGTCAGGAGCAGAAGCGGGGCAACTGAGATTTGGACAGGCTGGCGAAGAGGTCTAGCTGTGGAGATCTACAGAGCTGGAAGAGCCGACATGCCACTCTAGGGTCAAGCTGCTACTCTTGCGGCTGGAGAACCCTGCTCAGCCTGTCTGCCAGGGCATTGTTCTGGCCCGGCAGATATACCACCAGCAGGAGCATCCCATTGTGGCTTACATACAAGCAGAGGGCTACTGCCTCCTGGTAGAGGGTGTATGACCCTATGCCCCCCTGTTTGTTGATGTAGAACATTGCAACCTGGTTATCTATTTGCAATGCAAACCATCGCAAAAGGCTTGGAGAGCCAGGATTATGGCCCGAAGCTCCAGAAGTTTGATCTGCTGTTGACTTTCTGTCTGTGACCAACTGCCCTGAGTGCAGAGGTCCTTGCAATGAGTTTCCCAGCCCAGAAGGGAGGTTTCCATTATAAGGACCCTCTGGGGGGTGGGGCCCTGAAAGGGCATCCTGGCCTGAAGATGCTGTGGCATTTGCCACCAGCCAAGGTAGTCTGCCAGCCTGTTTTGCAGCCAGCCCATGGCCTGGGTCCACTGGGAGCAGAGGCACCACTGGGCCACCTTCATGTGAAGACGGAAGTCCGGGGTAACATGGACCGTGGATGCCATGTGACCCAGCAGTTGGAGCAGAAGGCGAGCGGACTCTAAGCGCTGGTGCTACACATCTGCGGTCAGTGTCCTGAGGCAGTCGGCTCTGTCTTGAGGGAGGAAGGCTCTGGCCCAAGTGGTGTCCAGCCATGCCCCTATGAACTCCAGACACTATGTCAGGAGGAGATAGGATTTGGGATGGTTTATCATGAACCCAGATACTGAAGGATATGGATGGTGCAGGCCATGGCCTGCTGCACCTAGGCAGCCGAGCTCCCTCTTATGAGCAGGTCGTCGAGGTAGGGGAAGACGAAGGTTCCTTGGAGGCAAAGGTAGGCTGCAACTACTTCTAAGCACTTGGTGAAGACTGTGGGGGTGGAAGTTAGGCCGAAGGGTAGCACCCTGTACTGGTAGTCGCCGCCCCCCCCCCCCCCACCATGAACCTGAGGTATTGCCTGTGGCTGGGATGAATGAGGATGTGAGTTTATGCATCCTTTAGGATCAAGGAACATAGCCAGTCTCCTTGCTGGAGGTATGGCAGCACTGTTCCAAGGGAGAGCATCTTGAACTTCTCCCTCAGCAGGAACTGTTTAGGTCTAGGATGGGCCATAGGCCCCCTGTTCTTTTGGGTACAAGCAAGTACCAGGAGCAGAACCCTTTGCCCCAAAGGTGTGGAGGCACTGGTTCCACTAACCTGTCCTCTAGAAGACCTGTGAGTTCCTGCAGTAGCAAGGTCTGGTGGAGGGGAGTCTTGGAGGGCTCTCTCAGAAAGAATGGAGAGGGCATCTGCAGCAAGTGGAGAAGGTAACGATCCCTGACCACCTTCAGTGCCCAGGTGTAAGTGGTGTTGGATGGCCACCTGTGGGCAAACAGGACTAGACATCCCCCTGTAAGCTGCTGGGGTGGGCCTCCTGGGGGTGGGGGGTGGGGAGAGGCTATGCCCAAGGAGTCAAAAGCTCCCACCAGGCTGGGCCAGAGCAGGTGCCTGGGTTTTGGGTGCCTTCAACTTACAAGGGCCATGCCCTTGTCTCTTGGCCTGCTGACCCTGTTGGGGAGCTGGGAAGGCCTGATACTGAGGGTAGTTCTGTAAAACTTGCCCTTACTCAAGTAAGGGAGTTTTTTACCCATGGGCTTCCATCAGGGAAGGGTAGCAGTCTTCTTGGAGAGCCTGGTCCTTGTTAGGAACTCGGTCTCCAACTCTGCAGCCCTATCGGTCATGGGTTTGCTGAAGAGATTCTCTCCCTGGCAAGGGACATCGACTAATTTGTCCTGAACCCATTGCTCCAGTTCAGAAGACTATAGCCAGTCCTGGTGCTGGGCACTGATGCCCACCACAGTTACTCTAGCTGCTGACTCAAAGCAGTCATAGGCTGTCTGAAGAAAACCACGTGATCTGGCCACAATACCATGGCTCTTTCGGTCTCTGGTCCCTCAAGCAGTGAGAAACAGGCAGAGAATAATACAGAATACAATCGCACACAAAGTGCTACATTCTTTGAGCTCAGAGGGAAAACCACAGACGGTCTATGGACACGCATAGTTCCACGTCGGCCGAATTCAAATTCTTCCTCCTGAAAAGCTCTTTTTATTAAAGAAAAAGGGAAGTAACAGTCATTTATTATAAACGTGAAATAAAACAAGGTGTCGCCAAAGTTCTTTTTACAGAGTAAGATCTGATTACAGTGTATTAGATGAAATTTACTTGATTATGACAAAATTATTTATAATTGCAAAGTTGCAAAAATTATGTTGTGTCAGCATTGCCTGTACAATGAACTGTAGTTGCGCAGTTCATAGCCTATGTTTACTCTTTATGCGTTAACAATGTTCCAGACTATTTTAAAGACGGTTACACAGAACTCATGATCATGACATCCTATTCTATTTAAGAGGAAGTAGGTGAAAAGCCAAACTTCTAAACACATTCTGTATCAAGAAATTCATCCATCTTCAATTTCATATTGGGGATTCTGGTATCCCCTTAATCTGTCCATTTCTACAGTCCTCCCTGTGATTCTATAAAGAATCATTACAAAAGAGTGGTAGCTGAAACATGTCCAAATCCAGAATAAATCTTCTACAGTAGGCTTCATTTTGGAGATGTTCCTTCAAAGTCCTAGGCACATCTGGTCCATAGGTGAGCTCCATCTTGTTTGTTGGAAGAAATCATTATACAAAATCATGTGACATTGTTTACCTTTGCTTAGCCTCAATAAAAATGTGTACAGAGAGCAAGACTTTACCAATTATTCTTGTAAGCACTACCTCTTCTAGCAGTGGCCAACTGCTTCTCATAGATCTAGCAATAATTCAGAAATTAGTCCCTCATATCATGACACCAGTCTTCACTCCAGATTCTTCAGCAGCATCCTTTCTCACCATGGGCTGTGCTATGCACATCTTAGATCAGTGACTGTCCACCCAGGCTTTACTGCTGCGCATACATGGGTAGTTCCGCTGGAATCGCTGATCTTTATCAGGAGTCTCCATATCCAGTAGCATTTCATTCAGTCGTTTTCCTCTTCGGCCCATAGGATTCAGTGCATACAATATATAATTTGTAAAAATCCAATTCTCGGGAGGAAGTGACATCATCGGCTGGAATGGCAGCTTAGACAGTGTGCTCCGGTGGGCAGCTTAAGAGTTGGAGTTTTACCCCCTCATCCAACCCCGACGGACGGTGAAAAATAGCCGGCAGTGGTGGAGGAAAGACTGCTGGGCGGGATGACGACGAGAAAGAAGGCGGCGGACTTGAAGGAGTTCGCGTACAGCGGCGCCAAAACCGCAGGTGGTGAGAAAAAGATGGCGGGGACGAGCGCGGGAAATGGAGTGGCCCAGGAGAGCAAGGGGCAAAGAGGCGAGGCCCGCGAGCAGGCGGAGATGGTGATCCAGAATGTGACCCGAGAGGAGATGTGCGGCTGGTTCGGGGAGTTAAAAACTGAGCTGCAGGCAGTGAAAGTGGAAGTTGGTGACATGTGCGCAGCCATGAAGGAGGAGATGGGGGAGCTGGCCAGCCGGGTGGAGGAGCACGAGCAACAACTGGGGCGCTTGGACACGCGGCAGGCTGGCATGGAGCGCTCATTTACAGAGCTGGAGATGTGGAAAGACCAAATGATGGTGAAAATCGAAGATCTGGAGAACCGGTCCCGCAGGAACAATTTGCGCATTCGCGGAGTACCGGAGGAGAAGGAGTATCTGGATGGGGAGAAGGTGGCACAGGCGGTGCTCAGGTCTGTTTTACGGGAGTTAGGGAATGAGACTGAGCAAGTGGACATTAAACTGGTGAGAGCACACCGTGCCTTAGGGCCCAGCAGACCGAACCGCCCAAGAGACATTGTAATTTGCATGGCGGATTTTAAGCTCAAGGAGCGGATTCTTACTTTGACCCGCAATCGCAGGGACTTTGTGTGGCAGGGCTACAGCCTCCAACTTTACCCAGATTTAGCCGCTGGGACTTTACAAAGGCGCAGGGACATGCAACCTGTTACAACTATACTGCGCAAAGAAAATGTCCGGTATAGATGGTTATACCCTTTTGGACTTCTTTTCACGGTTGGGCTGAAGAATTGGAGAGTTCATACAGTGAAGGAGGCCCTGGCAGCTTTGAAGGGGGCGGGGCTGGAGGGCAGAATGAGGAAAGCCCAGCCTGAAGACTGTCGAGGGGCGGAGGAGTCGGAGCAGCAGAGGAGTGGCGGGAACCGTCAACGAAGCCCGGAGGTAGCGGCGGAGGAGCAGCGTGTACGGGACACCCGAGATGCGGATGCATGAGGAACTGTACGGGGGTGGTGATATTATGCTGCATAGGACAGGACTTCATGTTGCAGCCCTGTCTTTTGTTTCTTCCTTTTTTTTTTTTTTTCCTCTTTCTCTCTCTCTCCTCATTGATGTGTTTGGTGTTTCTTATAATTGTATATGCTGACATGGGGAGGTGTCCTGAGGTTGCACGTCCCTTTGTTTTTTCTGTTTTTTTTCTGTTATCTTCTCCCCGGAGGTCCAGGGAGTGGGGAGGGGGGGGGGTGGGGAAGGAAGGGTGGCAGCAGGTGAGTGTCTGTGTACGTCCGGACTGGGATAGTTGTTTTGGGGAGAGAGAGGGGGGGAAGAGTGGTAAGGGGTATACGTATGGAGGGTCGGGTGGGGGAGAAATGAAGGTGCTACGGAGGGGGGGGATAAGAAGTTGCCTCTGGTCGATGGGCACTACTCTGATGGCGACCTCCATGGGGAGGAGGGGGCTAGGGGGAGGGGAGGGGGTGGGAGGGAGGGGGGAAGTGAGGGGGGAGGTGGGGGGAGGGGGGTGGGGGGGAAGGGGGGAGGGGAGAGAGAGGGGGGGAAGGGAGGGGAGGGGGGGAAGAAGGGGGGGCAATGGAAGCAGAGTGGGGGGGAGGGGGGAGATGCGTGGGAATGCAGGCCCTGATAGTAGCCACACTGAATGTATGCGGGCTGGGCACCTGGAGGAAGCGCAGGATGGTGGAGCGGGAAGCAGACAGGCTGCGAACGGATTTTGTATGTATACAGGAGACCCATTTAAAAGTGGGGCAGGAGCGGATGTTACAGACGAGAAAATATCCGAGAGTGGTGTTGGCGGGGCAGAGGGAAGAGGCTCGGAGGCGAGGAGTGGGTATAATGGTGGGGGCGGCATGGGTGGACAAGGTGGTGGGTGAATTTAGGGATAAAAAGGGTAGGGCGGTGGGCATTAGAGTTCAAATGGGGAAGGAGCAGGTGTGGATTGTGAGCGTGTATGGACCCAATGAGAAGCAGGGGGAGTTTTTTGAGAGAATGCAGAATGTTTTGGGAGGCTTGAGTGAGGCACCCCTTATCATTGGGGTGGACTTTAATCTGATGGTGAACCCGAGATTAGATAATGGAGGGGGTAGTGGCTTGGGGAAGCGGGTGGACCGGGTTAAGATGCGGACTATGCGGGAACGATTGGGGGTAGTGGATGTTTGGAGGAGTCAAAACCCAGGCTGTAAGCAATACACGCACTACTCCGCACCGCATGGTACTTACAGCCGGATTGATATGGTGTGGGTGGGGGGATGCTGGGTGAACCGGGTGGTGGAGGCGGTTCATGGAGACATTACTTGGACGGACCATGCTCCGGTAATTGTTAAGTTTAGCCTGGGGTATGTAGATGAGGGGCTTAAATTTTGGAGGCTCAATGAGGCATTGCTGGAGGAGCCGGAGGTGGTGGAACGCTTGGGGGAGGTGGTGAAGGAATACCAAGACCTTAACCTGAATGGTGAAGTGGGGTTGGGGATGGGATGGGATGGGTTAAAGGCGGTGGTACGGGGTCATTTGGTCCAGGCAGCGGCCAGGGAGCGCAGGCGGAGAGGGGAAAAGGAATCTAGGCTACTGCAAGATATAAGGACACTGGAGAAACAGGCCCAAGGGGGGCGGAGGGGGGAGGTTCATGAGCAGCTGAAGGTGTTGAGGGGGCAGTTGGACCAGCTCAGGGCGAGTGACATTGCGTATGGGTTGCGGGAGCTCAAGCAAGGTTGGTTAGAGGGGGGGAATAGGGTGGGGAGGCGGTTAGCTCAACGTCTGCGGCATAAGGTGATGCAGTCCAATATAGGAGGTATTAGAGGGGTAGGGGGGACGCTGCTGCACGGTAATAATGAAATTAGAGCGACCTTCGCAGATTATTACCGGCAGTTATACTGCAGTGAGGTGAAGGGGGGAAAGGCTCAGTGTGAGGACTATTTACAAGGGTGTGCTCTGCCGTCTTTGTCGGAGGAAGAGGCGGAATGGTTGGACCGACCTATATCGGAGGGGGAAGTTGACATGGCGATAGGATCCTTGAAGAGGGGCAAGGCTCCAGGGTTGGATGGCTTGTCGGGGCGGTTTTACCAAGTGTTTCGTCCGGTGCTGGGGCCCTTGATGGTGAAAGTGTTTAATGGGGTCTTGACCGGTGGGGACATTCCTCGCTCCATGCGGGAAGCGGGTATTACGGTTCTTCCTAAGCCGGGTAAGGATCCAATGGTATGTGGGTCATATAGGCCCATCTCCCTATTGAATGTGGATGCTAAGTTGTTGGCAAAGGTGTTGGCTACTCGACTGGCAGGGGTGATGCCCACACTGGTACACCCTGACCAAACGGGGTTTATTGGGGGGCGCCAAGGGGGTGATAATATTCGCAAACTCTGCAATCTCACTTGGGAAGTGCAGCGGACCGGGCAACGGGCCGTTTTCCTCTCAGTGGACGCTGAAAAAGCGTTTGATAGGGTGGAATGGCCATTTATGATTAGCGTGTTGGAAAAAGTGGGGTTAGGCAAAAATTTTGTTCGATGGGTCCAGGCGATGTATAAGGAGCCGCAGGCTCGCGTGCGGGTTAATGGTAGCTACTCCGAGGGGTTCCGGCTGGGGCGGGGCACTCGACAGGGATGCCCCTTATCCCCTTTACTCTTTGCGTTGGTCATTGAGCCGCTGGCGGCGAGGGTGAGGGAGTTGCAGGATATTAAAGGGGTTCTAATGAATTCCCAGGAAGTGAAAATTACGTTGTTTGCCAACGATGTCATATTTACGCTTAGAGAGCCAGTGGTGACATTACCGGTCCTGATGGGGGAGATAGCGCAATATAGTATAGTGGCGGGGTATAAAATTAACAGCGGCAAATCAGAGATTTTGGGGTTTAACCTTGGGGCTGGGGTGGAGGCAGCGTTGAAGGGGGCGTTTGCGTTCAAATGGGTAACGGGGTCTTATCGGTATTTGGGGGTACAGATGGGTAGTAGACTGGGGGAGTTGGGGGCTAACAATTATGGGGGATTACTAGATGCGGTGCGACGTGATTTACAGAAGTGGAAGGGGCTATATTTGACGTGGTTGGGGAGGATTGCCGTGCTAAAAATGAATGTGTTGCCGCGTTTTCTCTTTCTATTTAGCTCTCTGCCTTGTAAGGTGCCTCGAGCCTATTTGAAACGTGCTCAGCAGATTATGTTGGAGTTTATATGGGCGGGGAAGCGTCCGCGGGTGGCGCGGAGTACGATGTATCGTCATGGCTTGGAGGGGGGACTGGGGGTGCCTTGGCTGGAAAAGTATTATTTAGCATCACAGTTGAGGGTACTTCAAAGTTGGCAGGGGGTGGAAGAGACTCCTCGATGGGTGCTATTGGAGCAGGAATGTGGTGGTAGGGGCAGTTTGGCGGCATGGACTTGGGACCCGGGGGCGGCTGGGGAAGGGGGTGGGGGGGCGAATCCTTTCCGGGCTCTGACAAAGGAATTGTGGTTGAAGTCGCGGCGCCACTTGTTCGGGGGGAAATGTTACACGAGAGGTATGCATATTATGGGGGTGCGGGAGTTTACCCCAGGGCAGGAGGGCGGGGTATATCGAGAATGGTGGGAGAAGGGGTTGCGTCTAATGGGACAGTTGCTTCATCCTACGGGGCGAGTGAAAAGCTGGGGGGAATTGCAAATTGAATTTGGACTGGATAAGGAGGGATTTTTTGCACACCTCCAGGTAGTGTCCTTTTTGGGTCAGCAGCGGGTTAAAGATGACTTGAGGGGAGCAGTCACGGTGGTTGAGAGACTATTGAAGAGAGGGGGGAGGAAGGGGGCTATTGCTCAATTGTATAAGGAGTTGCTCCACAAGGAGGGGGAGGGGGATAGGATTCGAGGGGAAGTGAAATGGGAGAGGGCCTTAGGGGGGGATTGGGACCAGGAGCGCTGGCGTAGTATTTATGGATGGACTAAGCGGGTAGCCCCGAGTACGCTTCATTTGGAGAGTAGTCTTAAGATCCGATACCAGGCATATTGGACACCGTGGAGAATGCGGAAATTTTGTACGGAAGGAGAGGGGAGGTGCTGGAGGGGGTGCGAGGGACGGGGGGATTTGTATCACCTGCTGTGGGGGTGCCCTGCGGTGCGGAGTCTGTGGTTGGAATGGGAGGCGGTCATTAGGGAAGTGACGGGAGTCCCTGTCGCACTGACCCCGGCTATGGCGTTGTTGAATGATTTGGGGGGGGGGGAGAGGGGGCTGCAGCAGATGATAGGGTATTGTGTTACAGCGGTGCGGGGGGCGCTTCTGGCCGGGTGGAGATGCAGCGATATCCCATCCCGAAGGGAGATAGTGGCGCGACTGAGTGGAGTGAGAGATATGTGCGAAATAGTGGCATTTCAGGAACATAAGGTGCACAAATTTAAGTGTTTCTGGCAGGGCTACGATGAGTGGCTGCTGAAATGGCAGGGGGAGGGGCGCGGGAGTTGGAGGTAGGGGAGGGTAGGGGGGGTGAGAAGGGGATTGACAGGGGGAGAGGGAGGGGGGGTTCGGTCTCCGGGGGATTAGGAGGGTTGGGGGAGGGGGTTTAGAAGGGGGGGGGGTTGTGGGGTTAGGGTGCTTGGTTGATCTGAGTCACCTAGACGGCTCTGGTCGACCGAGGGGGTACGGAATCATTTTGGGGGAGGGGGTGGGTCTGCCTCGGTTGATTGTTTGGCAGAGAGGAGTGCAGTTTGTCGCCTCCCTGTTTTGCTGTCCTTAATTGAGTGTATTCGATCCAGTGTTGTTTTCTATTGCGTGTACTGTTATACTGATGAAACCTTAATACAACCTCAAGTTATAAAAAAAAAAAAAATCCAATTCTCCACTACGGCATCTCTCTTGATTCCATACAATTGCAAACAAGCACAATTATTCATCCCTAATGACAGTCTTAAATTGTTGAACAGAATTATATTGTCTATTGTTAATTACAATACATCTATAGCTAGCACTAAATTACTACATAGCTAACCTGTAACATACTTATTATTTTCATCCACATTCCTAAGCTTATTCTGTCTATTTGCCAAATCAAATGTTAGCATGTGGCCTGATAGACACATTTCTTTTTCCTGTCAGGAACACAATTGTACATATTCATATCACTAATTATATTTGTGATGTACTCTCCAGCTATAGCAATATACAAGATACAGTCAATCTGGTTATTCAAGGGGTAACAAACATTAAAACATAATTAGCAGTTTATGACAAATAAACTCATTTCAATTGTCTGTCAACAATTATTAGGAAAGCTGTCTTATCTTAGGTGATGGTTCAACTCACATTACTTTAAACATTATCAGTAATATACCCTTTTCCTTTTTATGTTATTTTTTTAATACTACTTTCCCCACTAATCACAACAGTTCACATTGCAAATAAAACTTGGTACAGCACATTAAACAGGAACATTGATAACTTGGAATTTTTCTTTGTAAGGCAAGGAGGGGTTAAGTGACTTGTCCAAGGTCACAAGGAGTGCTAGTACTCTAGTCATTAGACTACTTCTCTATTCCATTCTAATTCGCATAGACATCTAAGCTCACAAAAGAAGGAACATTTACATAAGGGTAAAACTTTTTAACACCAAATTTGAACCAACTAGAAAGTCAATTACCACTTCTTAATGGCTTAACAGTTTTATCTTTGTTACACTGTTTTCAGAACAAAACAGCATAGTAGTATCAGCGCATAGTGCTCCTCATGCAAGAAGCCTGAGACAAAATCAGTATTGATGATCAAATGAGCAGATAAGAGCTCTAGAAAGAGCGAACACTTCAGCTGGTTGAGCACTAGCAAATAACAAGCAGCCCACTCTGCACAGAATCAACTCTTATAATTGCATCAGTTTTCCTTATTCATTGCGCAAAGCGGAACCATCAGTACATAGTGAGATCAAACAGTAACAATCTAGAGCTGGAAGAAAGCTGGATTTTCCAAGTGTAAAAGATATGAAAACTGAATGAGAGGCATGTTATAGTACTAGAAAATCAGTAATTAGGATTGCAAAGACTACTGCTGCCAGAAACTGAAAGCATGGAGGCATTCCTGCTACAACAGGGCAACAAAAGTCTGAAAAATAGCCCAGTGGCTTAAGTCCAGTGGGAAATTTCTGAGCGAGAACACAAACAGCAGCAATAGAAGAGTTAGCATACACACTTGCAATTAACAACATCAATTCTGCAGAGGTCTTTCCATAATAACTAAAACATATACGACATGAGAATTTAAGATCACTCCTCCAATCGACTCCTGCAGATTAGTTTAAAAGAGACTAGGAAAAACATCAGCATTTTTTCTTCAGACATTGTTACTCATACACTATCATAGTTGTAAGTTTCAACTAGTCCACTATCACAAAAGAAAAATAAAACATTATACATATATTCACCATACTGTTTTAATTACTTAATCCACTTGTTTGAATGTAGTTGTATCATTCACTTTTTCCCTTTAAGTAAACAAACTTGCTTGACTTAACTTAACAAGCAATTCAATTTTTGTTCCAGTTAAGTTACTAACTTCTCTTTCCTTTAAACACTTAATTTTTTTAACCTTTATCACATCACACAATTTATCAAATATCTAAATACATCAAAGCATGGAAGATCTTCCCATTCATTCACATCAATTATAACTAAAAATACAATTTGGAGAATATATCATCAATCATTTTTTCCAAAATATCCAGAGACATAAGAAGCACCGAGGAGTAATGTTTCTAATAATATTTTTCAGCATTTGCATTATTACACATAGAATGGAATCAGTAGATAAATTCTCATAACCCAAAATAAGTTCAGATCCATGACCTAGAAAACAAAACTTATTTACTATACATACTGTGGTAAGGAAGGCTGTGCAGAAGAGATGAAGTGGCAAGAAAGTGAATTTATTTATTTATTTATTTATTTATTACAGTTTCTTATATACCGCGCTATTTAGAATCAGCGCGGTTTACATCATAACAAAACGACCATAACGAAAAACTGTCAGGTTTTACATTGAACAGGAGTACAAACAAGGATAACTGGGTTAACTATATACATAAGCTATCTACACTGTAGATATAAGTTGAGAGGGCATTTCTATACTGGGTCATTTCTTGGAAGGAATCCTGTCCCTTTAAAAATAGTAGTAAACAGGGTTTCCCTAGCAACCACAAACCTCCGAGTCAGAATGCAGCTAGTACGAAGCCCCGCCCACTTCATCAGTCAGAGCTAGGTTGAGCCCTAGCAGCTCCCACAGGTGCAGGGAGAAGGGCGTGGTGCCTGAGAAGCACCAATTTAAAACTGCAGTGTTTGAGCAGTTAGAGAGTGAGAGAGACAAGGAGTTGGATCTGAGAGGAACAGATCAGAGGCAGACACAGCTGAAGGAGAGACTGCCAGGAGAGAGGCAGCTGAACGAGAAGGGAAAGCAGCATGGCCCCGAACAGGAAGGATTGAAACAGCTGAGAAGCCCAGAGCCAAGGCAAGTGCGTGTTTCAAAGTCCCGTCGGGAAAGGAAGCTGGAAGAGTCAGTTCCCAGCGGGAGAAGCAACTCAGCTAGCCAGCTAAACTACAGAGGTAGGGAGAAAAGCCTTTCTGTGTTTCCTAGCCAAACTCCCTCTGAAGAGATAGTCAGAGAGCTAAAGAGAAGTGCTAGAAGCTGTCGTAGCCAGAATGCCTCAAAACAAACTTCTATGAGAGACAGGAAGTTTGCTAACAACTGCCGTGACTCAGCAGCAGAGAGTTTTAGTAGGGAGAGAGAAACTCCGTGTCTAACGTATGCTGAGATAGAGCAAAAGAAACATTTATTGTCAAACCTAAAAGAACTGTTACAGAGTGAGAATAAGAAGCCCTATGATACTGTTCCACTTGAAGACAGTTGTAATGAATCCGTTGAGGAAATGGAGATAGGAGAGTGCAATGAACCGTATGAGAGTGAGTCTGAAGAGATGCAATGTTCGTACTGCAGGGCTAATGAGCTTAATATATGCTGACCCTAAGCACGTGCAAGAATGATTGTTTGAAGCAGGGCAAAGCTTATTCTATGAAGCTGAGAGGAACAGCAAGAAAACTTACCAGAAGTTTTAAGAGCAAATGTGTTTGTTCCTACAAGGCTCTGAAGGAATTAAACTTGCTGGAAGTTTTAGAACCTGTTGATCTTCATTGTACAGAAGATGTGAAAGAAACAGTCTTCTGAGAAAAGTTAAGTTGCCTTGCTGGAGTTAACAGCCTGAACTTTGTAAGATAGTTCTTTGAGCAAAAGTTAACTACTGATGTAGGAAGCAGAATTTCCTGACCATGTGAATGCAACCTGTTGGACTTTATTATTCTTCTCTTTGGAGATGTATCCCATTTATGTTCGGTGCTAATGAATTTTGATGCAAAGGGGAAATCCCGAAAATAAATATTCTCTGTTTTTGCCTAATACCGTGTGGTCACACTATTTGCTCTGAGGAATAGCTAAACTACATTTCCCAGCAATCCTAGCTGGCGGCCATATTTGTGGACACTATTCAAAGAGGGCAATAAGGCAAGGGCCTCTTGCTCACAGGCTACCGGCCCAGGTGGGAGGCCCAGCGACAATACACAAGTAAACAAAATAGTTAATCACATTGGGAGGTTTTTTTTTAATTTCCCCAATAAGGCTTATGGTTAGTCTAACAAAAGAAAATCTTACCACGTTTGCTCAAGACTTTCTTCCTGCTAATACTGCAGTCATGCCAAGCTGTTATCTGTGCCGGAAACCTCCAAATTATTACTGTAATAAATAACAAAACTTATACTGCACAGCACACTTCCCTAACCACTAAATTAGAGAAAACAAACTTCATACTACAATTATGGCATGAAAATTAGTCCTTCAAAACATTGTTCAATTAATTCTATTGTTTCACAGAGCAATGATTTAAGTTTTTCCCTGAAAGTTTCAGTTTCTGCTATATTTACACTATCCATCCTAAACACTTGGGGGTATGTTTACTAAACCGTCTTAACGTGCGCCCGGCGATAGTGTGCAGGCTGCCATAAAAGGAGTGGGCATTTCAGTCTTAAAGCAGCAAAACTGGAGTATCACGCGATAACGCACGCTGCTGCGCACATTATCGGGTGAAGCACTGCTAAGCGCATTAACGTGTGGTAATCTTAAGTAGGCGCCCAGATATACAAGCATAAAAGCAGAGGTGTAGTACAATGGTTAATACACTGACTGATAATACAGGGGTCATGAGTTTGATCCCCCAGTGTGCCTAATGCATAAGGCTAGCTGAGGCATCAGCTTTGACATGTAAGTATTGTTTCCTAAGACAGTTTATTTGTATTTTAATTATTGCTGCCAGCAAACACACCCTCATGTGCCGTAACCTAAGGTGCTGCATAAGGCACCCTATAAGGCACTCCATAGGGCACATTATAAAGTGCACTGTCCACCATGGCACCCTATAATGTCCCCTATAGGGCACCCTATAAGGCGCTCCATAGGATACCTTATAAAGCCTTATGGTTACAGTACGCTGAGGGTGTTTTTGCTGGCAGCACTAATGTACATTAAAAATAGATAATGCTTTGGACAGCCCTATCAAATAACCCCTCTGCGGGTTTGAACCCATGACCTCTGGCTCCACAGGCAGCAAAGCAACCAGTGGGCTACAGCTCTACAGCTGCTAGCAAGTCCCTGGCTGGCTGCAGAAGGACTGCACATCACCACACAGTCTGCTGTGATCACCAGGATAGGGTTAACCCACCCGTACCCATGATGCACTGCACATGCAAATCAGCAGTCTACAGATGAACACAAGATGGGGTATGCACCCCCACAGCACCTCGGCCTGGTAGGGGGAACTGACCGTGTGTGTTACTGGCACAGAGTAGCTACACACCATCACATTGTGCGGGTACTGTGCTCACCCTGAGGGTGAGGTGGGGCGCCCAGCACCAGGTCCACAGCACCTTCCATGGCAGAAATAGGCCATGCTTCAGGTCCCCAGCAGTGCTAGTGTGTGAGATAGGTAGTTCTGCAGACACCCTTTGGATACATCTGTATTTCTCAGTCAGGTTTAGCCCTTATGGACCCATAGGCAGATTATGTACCACCACCCAACCCACCCTCTGGGGCTGACGGTGGGAAACAGGGTCTCCCGCCAACAGATCCACATTTTACCTCCCTGCAATGGCAGCAGTAGAGGGGACCATCAATCACAGTCCAGCTGGGGAACAAACACCCTACAGAGCAGTCAATGTAGCTCTGTACACATCTATAAAGCAATAGCAGACAGACATTAAGGTCAGAAATGCTTAGCTGCAACCCCACCACTATCTGATATTCTCCTGCAGCAAGCCTCCAGCCACTGCACCCTGCAAGATGCTCCAGCACAGCACATACTAACTGCAGACAGTCTGCTAGCTAGTCCATAGTGCATGTTCCTGGAGAAGATGCATGCACCCAGAACTGGGATTTCAGCATACACACCAAGCAGATAGGTCAGTGATTGGGCCCCAAAAGGGAACCCATATATATCACATGAAAGAAATACTATAGAGCACTATGGGGGAACCTAGCCATGCCATGGTCACTGCTCAGTCAGGGTGAGAGTGATCTCCCAGCAGGACATGATGTGGCCACCCTGTCTGTGCAGGTGGTGGCCGGGCACTACAATGTCCCAGCCATTGCCCTATGCCCTGTGCAGATGCATCCAGGCCACCCTGTCCGGGCTATACCCATGGTACCTTGCTCCTCATTATGCACATTGGCAGGCCAATACTGGCAACAGTGCTGGCAGTGTGGGCTGTGGAGGGTGTTTGCAGCCACCACACACTGGATAGACAGACACACACTCCCACACCTATGCCAGCATTGTACAACTATGGAGGTGTTCGGCAGCCCTGGCCACCGCTCCAGTCCTGGGCACAGTGCAGGCATGGCTATGGTACGCAGTACGGTTGGCGTCACTCCCCAGGGTGGTAAACACTGTCAGACACAAGACCTGTAGCACACTCCACAGACATCAGAAAGTTTGCCATGATGCAGCTCAATCAGAAAATTGTACTTAACTTCATAATTGCTATCTGCCAGTAATCATAGCAACCTTTTGTTAGCTGTGTACCGTATTCCTGGGTTTAGGGTGGCATTGCTAAGGTATTGCTAGTATTGGGGGATGCACGCAGGGCCCAATGTCCTGCCTCTCCAGGAGGCATTGGATAATGGAGCCTGTGGGTGCGGGTGTGTCTGCCCCTGTTGGCTGCTGCTTTACGGCAGAGGTTCCCAACTCCAGTCCTGGTGTGCCAAACACGGTTCGGGTTTTCATGCTGTCCCTCATGAATATTGTGGTGCAGCAGAGGATACACAGCTCATGGAAGTGCAGGTAAAAGAAGAGCTTACCTTAGATTCAGCGGTGAAAAGAGGCACTAGGCACACTGAAACAGTTGAGCAGGGAAAACTGTTACTACGTGACAAACAGAAAGCTCATCAGGAACACCTGATTGCAAATCCCCACGTCACGTGCAGGGCTAGGGATTACATAAGACAGGGTTCCAGTCAGTGGAGGGAGAGGCAGGACACAACCCAGGAGGAGGGCAGAAGCCAGAGAGAGAGCAGCAAGAGGTGTGGCTACAGTCAGCTGAGCAGAAACCCCAGAGGAGTGCTGGGAGGAAAGTTTTCTGTCGGAGAACCAGGAAGTGAAGGTAGCTCCAGCACTCAGGAGAAGAGGTTCGAGGCAAGCTGCACTGGGAGAAGGCAAGCCACCCGAGTTAGTCTTCAAGAGAAGCCAGGAGTGTCCTACCACACAGGAGACCGGTATGTGCCAGCACTAAGCACAGGTCAGTTTAGAAAGAGAGTGTTGGGGGATGGGAACTCCAAATACACGTGCACATTAAGAAATAGCTGCAAAGCTAATACTAACTTCACTACTGCACAACCAGCCTGGGAGGCTAGAGAGAAGAGATACAGGGAGCCAAGTGCCAAGACAATCCCTACAGCTAAAATGAGGCATCCACGTGCTTACAGAGAAAGGTTTAAAACATATACGTGCCAAGGGCGCGGTCCTGAGCATAGATACAGGAAGCAAGGAGATTCAGACCTTTTGTTCTGGGAGGAAAACCCAGAGAGAAGCTACTGCATGCCAGACAGGTATAAACCTGAAGAGAGAGGAACCTTCACTGGAAGCTATAGTGAGTTGTCACAAGAAGACGTGCCTGAGTACTCCACACAGGAAGAGTGTGATACAGGGAGTTTGGGGAGTGCTGGAGAGGGTATGGTGTGGGAAGATAGCAGCAGCCTTCCAGACCCCTCTCCCATGGACTGTAGCATTTGTTACAAGTGCAGCCCTGCTGTTTAATTGGATGACAAAAAGAACTTTGTGAATTTAAACAAAGGAATATAAGTTTGCTGATACTATATTTTTGTTCTTTGCTTGTATCTGAAGTTTTTTTGATCTTGTTGATAGTCCGAGCGGGACGGGGAATAAAACCCATCTTATTTTCTCATTCACTTTTTGCTCTGAAAGACTCTGTCATTTACCTAGCAAGAGCAGATTACTTGTTTTACAGACCCTAGGCAACCGCCTATATAGGGTTAAAGGGCTCTACCCACGGGCCCCATCACAAGTTGGCGTAGTTTTTTCGGATCCGGTCAACGAGACAAAGAGCTACGGAGCGAGCAGAGCAACAACGCGGGAAGAGCGAAGTTGGCACGCCCGGAGAGGATCCAGGGTCCGAGAGTGCAACGGCAAGCACCTTCTCAAAATAAGAACCTCCACCTGGCTCAGGTAAAGGGTATTTGGGCACAGGTTGGGAGGATCCCTGGTGAGAAGGAAAAGGCTTGGGAGAAAGGAAAAGGATTTGTTTCTTTCACTGTTGTTATAGTGCCACACTTGGTGTTCGTGTCTCTGGTTTATCTTACAGGAATAAAAGGGATGACTACGATGGATGCACAAGAGGTCCTAAGATGGATGAGCATGGAATTCGAGAAGCAGGGAGAGCTAGCACGGAAGAACCAGGAGCAGGCCATCGCTGCCCTGACGGACCAACAGAAGCCCCTGACAGACTTATTGCATACTCTTCTGAAGGAGCCAAGGAAAGAGGAGTCGCCAGCAGCAGTACCTATCTGTGGGGTAGGCCCACAGAGTTGTGGGATATGGACACTGGGACAAATGCATAGAGACGATAATTTGATGATTTTGTGCAGACTTTTGAGAGGATAGCTCTCAATGCTAAGTGGCCAGAAGAGCAATGGGCCGTTAGGCTAGCCTCAGCGCTAACCGGCGAGGCTCAGGCAGCTTACAGGGCCATGCCTGCCGCTTTGGCAGCTGATTATCAGGAAGTTAAGAGAGCCGTGCATGATAGGCTGGGCTTAACCCCTGCCATGTATAGACGCATGCTCCGGTCTACCCGGATTCAACCTAATGAAACCCCAAAGGCACTATATCATAGAGTGCATGGGCTAGTCTTAAAATGGCTTGAACCCGAGGGTAAACCGGTAGCTGATATATTAGACCAAATTGTACTAGAACAATTCTTTGAGGCAGTGCCGGAGGAAGTGAGAACTTTCCTGACCCTACAGAATTGTAGAACCTCTGCTGAGGCAGCGCAGTTAACCGAAAGGTTCTTTGAGGCTGCAGTAACTAAAGAAGCCGGCGCTGGCAGCAGGTTAGGGTTAACCAATTCTGTAAAAGGTACCAAAGTTTCTCCAAGGAATATGTCGGGTTCAGGGGAATCCGTATACAGGAAAATGGAAAGTAATAATATGTTAAAATGCTTTAAGTGTGGAAAAATTGGGCACCTAAAGAGGGAGTGTGTGTATTGTACAGCACTTGTTACTAACAATGATCAACACGTAGCAGCAGGTTTCCGTGTGGATGTGGAGGTGCAGGGAGTACCAGCTAAGGCCTTGCTTGACTCGGGGGCCGACCAAAGTATGGTCTCCCGCCATTTTTGGAAAGTCATACAGGCCCAAAATAGTTTTCCCCCGAGTCAGCAAGAGGGAACTGCAAAAATACAATGTGTGCATGGAGCGACAACCTGGTATCCTTTATTTAGGGTAAAGGTTAAGGGCTTAGGCACACGAAGAGAAGTCCTAGTAGCCATCATTCCCAAACTGCCCTATGATATAGTGTTGGGAAGAGATTGGCTACCGTTCTATAAAGGTATAGAAGATAGTACTTGCATAAAGGGAGGACTAGTTTCCACCAGGTCTCAGGCGAAAGGACTGAGGACCCCTAGTGAAACTTTAGAGGAAGATCTTGCACCCGTAGAAGAAGAAGGAGAGGTAGAGCCAGAAAAGGGGGAGGAGGTGGTTGCAGATGAGGACCTGCACGAGCTTCCCAGACATGAAGATTTAATCGCTACCCCCAGCGAGGATAAAAGGAAAAGCAAGGGCGAAAAGCGCCGGGAGAGGCATCACCGGGCCCAGTTGAGAGCCGGAGTAGCCGATGGGCAAGGGTTACCCTGGGTACCGGCAGACTTAGTAAAAAGGTTTCCGTCTTTTGCCAAAGAGCAGAAGGCAGACCCCGTATTAAAATACGCCTTCGAATTCGCAAAGGCAGATAGAGATGTGCTCCCCAGGTTCCTATTAGAGGAAGATATTTTATATAGGGAGAGCAGCAATCCCCAGAACGATGCCATTAGGAAACAGTTGGTAGTTCCCACCACCTTTAAGGCAGTTGTCATGAGGCTAGCTCATGACCACCCCATTGGAGGGCATAAAGGGGTGCAGGCCACACTCGACCAAATTCTCGAGCGTTTTTACTGGCCGGGAGTATTTAGGGAGACAAAGAAATTCTGTGAGGCCTGTCCGGCTTGTCAGCGGGTAAACGCTGCTAAGCCTGTAGGAGTTCCCCTGATCCAAACGCCTACCATAACAGAACCGGTTAGGAGAATGGCGATGGATATTGTAGGGCCCCTGGTGAGAACACCTAGGGGATTTCAGTACATCCTCGTTATCATGGATGTGGCCACCAGATTCCCATGGGCAATCCCTCTTCGAAACATATCCGCCAGGTTTATAGCCACAGAGTTAATAAAATTGTTCTGTGAGGTGGGTTTCCCGAGGGAAATGCTCACAGACAGAGGAAGTAATTTTGTCTCGAGATATCTAGCACAAGTATGGGATGCTTTTGGCATCAACCATATAAAAACAGCGGCATATCATCCACAGACAAACGGTCTGGTGGAACGCTTTAACCAAACCCTTAAGCAGTTGCTGAGGAGGGGGTTAGAGGGTCAAATGGCAGACTGGGACATTATGCTCCCATTTGTCCTATACGCTAGCAGGGAACGAACGCAAACCTCCCTAGGAACATCCCCCTATGAACTTATGTTCGGACGGGCACCACGAGGGGTCCTGGACATCTTGAGAGACCAGTGGGTGGAACCGGGAGAGGAGGAAATAGGAGTTCCCCAGTTCCTTTGCGGGCTACGGAGTCGCCTCCAGAGGGCATCTCAAGCCACAGATAGGAATTTACAAGACAGTAGGAAAATACAGAAGAAATATTATGATAGGGGTAAAAAACCTCGACAGTTGACCATGGGCGACAAGGTCGTGGTAATGGTCACTGATCCAGGGCCAAAATTTGAAGCCCGGTGGAAGAGTCCCTATACGGTAGTGGACCGCAAGGGTCCCGTATCATATGTTGTCAAGAATGACAGGGGACGCCTTCAGACGTACCATATAAATGTGCTGAAACCATGGCACGAGAGGATGGCAACAATTAGCCACTTCAGCATAATACCTAAGCACAGTGCAGCGGGCACATGTTCACAGGAACCCTGGGAGGAGGGTAACGCGCTATACAGCAGGTATGAGGGGAAGCTCATGAAGCCAGGGCAGATTCCGGGCTGTGCGCACAAAAGTTCACCATCCCGGAATATCTTAAGAGGGGGGATATGTGGTGCAGCAGAGGATACACAGCCCATGGAAGTGCAGGTAAAAGAAGAGCTTACCTTAGATTCAGCGGTGAAAAGAGGCACTAGGCACACTGAAACAGTTGAGCAGGGAAAACTGTTACTACGTGACAAACAGAAAGCTCATCAGGAACACCTGATTGCAAATCCCCACGTCACGTGCAGGGCTAGGGATTACATAAGACAGGGTTCCAGTCAGTGGAGGGAGAGGCAGGACACAACCCAGGAGGAGGGCAGAAGCCAGAGAGAGAGCAGCAAGAGGTGTGGCTACAGTCAGCTGAGCAGAAACCCCAGAGGAGTGCTGGGAGGAAAGTTTTCTGTCGGAGAACCAGGAAGTGAAGGTAGCTCCAGCACTCAGGAGAAGAGGTTCGAGGCAAGCTGCACTGGGAGAAGGCAAGCCACCCGAGTTAGTCTTCAAGAGAAGCCAGGAGTGTCCTACCACACAGGAGACCGGTATGTGCCAGCACTAAGCACAGGTCAGTTTAGAAAGAGAGTGTTGGGGGATGGGAACTCCAAATACACGTGTACATTAAGAAATAGCTGCAAAGCTAATACTAACTTCACTACTGCACAACCAGCCTGGGAGGCTAGAGAGAAGAGATACAGGGAGCCAAGTGCCAAGACAATCCCTACAGCTAAAAGGAGGCATCCACGTGCTTACAGAGAAAGGTTTAAAACATATACGTGCCAAGGGTGCGGTCCTGAGCATAGATACAGGAAGCAAGGAGATTCAGACCTTTTGTTCTGGGAGGAAAACCCAGAGAGAAGCTACTGCATGCCAGACAGGTATAAACCTGAAGAGAGAGGAACCTTCACTGGAAGCTATAGTGAGTTGTCACAAGAAGACGTGCCTGAGTACTCCACACAGGAAGAGTGTGATACAGGGAGTTTGGGGAGTGCTGGAGAGGGTATGGTGTGGGAAGATAGCAGCAGCCTTCCAGACCCCTCTCCCATGGACTGTAGCATTTGTTACAAGTGCAGCCCTGCTGTTTAATTGGATGACAAAAAGAACTTTGTGAATTTAAACAAAGGAATATAAGTTTGCTGATACTATATTTTTGTTCTTTGCTTGTATCTGAAGTTTTTTTGATCTTGTTGATAGTCCGAGCGGGACGGGGAATAAAACCCATCTTATTTTCTCATTCACTTTTTGCTCTGAAAGACTCTGTCATTTACCTAGCAAGAGCAGATTACTTGTTTTACAGACCCTAGGCAACCGCCTATATTTTTTTTATTTATTTTATTTACTGCACATTTATATACCGCTACTTCCAGCGATCAGCAGCGGTTTGATTCATGTTCTGGGATTGTCAATCAAGACTGGGGGGGGTGGTATGTACAAATAACTGGGGTCACAGCACACATGGTTAGCGTCTTAGGGGGTGACTTATACATTCTTACATCTATATATACATATTTACATAATTATACATATAGCAGTTTTGAATACTCTCTCAGTTGATGGTCATAGCTGATTGTAATGACATCGAAATAGGTGAGTTTTTAGCTCCTTCCTGAATTTGGTGATGTCCTTGATTAAACGCAGCTCACACGGGAGGTGATTCCAGAGAGTTGGTGCAGAGAATGAGAACGCTCTACGACTCGTACTTGTTTTCACTGTTCTGAAGTTGGTGGGGACTTGTAGGTTGCCTGAGTTGATAGTTCTTCTGTCCCTATTTGTAGGTTGCGTGCTGATTAGTGATGATAGGAATGATGGGGATATGTTGTTTATTAGTTTGAAGGTGGTCACCAACATCTTGTATTGTATCCTAGCTGCAATTGGGAGCCAATGTAGCTCTATCAGGATGGGAGTAATGTGTTCAGTAATGCCTGTTCCCATTATGATCCTGGCCGTCACGTTTTGGGCCATCTGAAGTATATTTAGTGATTTTTTAGGCAGACCTTGAAGGATGGCATTACAGTAGTCTAGGTGTGGCATTATGAGGGCTTGTGCTACTGACCGAAAATCACTGGGCTCAAGTATTTTCCGTAGTGGTTGTATCACTCTAAGTTTATGGAAGATGGCTTTATTTGTTTTGCGTAGGTGTGTCTCCATTTTCAGGTTGCAGTCGAGTGTTACTCCGAGATATTTGATTTCCTTCTTCGTGCTATACGTGTTGTTGCAGAGGGTGATTGTGGGAGGGGGGTTGAAGTTTGGTTTGCTGGATATATACATGACTTCTGTTTTCTTATGGTTAATTGCCATGTTGTTGTTTTGTAGCCATCTTAACATCTCCTCCAGACAATTTTCGAGCGGAGTATAATGAGGGTCCTCGGTATCTAGTTGCGTGTACAGCATAATATCATCTGCATAGATGTGGTATTTAATATTATGCTTTTTGAAGATGTCACAGAGGGGTTGCATGTAAACGTTGAACAGTAATGCCGATAGGGCTGAACCCTGGGGTATGCCCTGCGTTTGAGAGAACGGTTCAGCTTTCTCCCCGTTGAATTGTACCTGCGGCGTTCTGTTCGTTATGTAAGAGGAGAACCATTTGAGGGGGGTTCCCATTACTCCTATAGATTCCAATTTATTGAGGAGGATCTCATGGTGTACAGTGTCAAAGGCGGCAGAGATGTCAATGAAAATGAGTATAAACATTTTCTTTTTGTCTTCTAGGCCTTTGAGGAGATTGTTCATTAGCGCTATCAAAAGAGTCTCAACTCCATGATTTCTTCTGAACCCGTATTGCTGCGCATCTAGGGTATCACAGTCGACAAGATGTTCTTGAAGTTGTATGAGTACTGCTTTTTCAATGATCTTTGCGAGGAATGAAATGCTGGAGATGGGGCGGTATGATGTCGGATCTTCCTTATTGAGCGAGTTGTTCTTTAGTATTGGTCTTATTATCGATTGCTTCAGTTGGGCAGGCATTATTCCTTGACTTAGTGACTGGTTTATGATGTGGGATATTTGCTGGTTTATTTCTTTTTTTGCTGCTTTTATCCATGCCGTTGGACAGGGGTCGAGTGGGGAGGTGGTGGTATTTATTGAGGTTAGTATGTTTATGGACTGTTGCATATCGATGGTGTGGAATGTACTCCATGCCTGTTTGGGCGCATCTTCTGTTCGTTGGCATGGTGTGTGTAGATAGAGGGTGGAGCTTTTGGTGGTGAGCTTGCTTTCGTAGTGGTTTGCAAGCGTTTGTGGATGTATGGGGCTACCTTGATGTTCGGGTTGGGCTGTTTTCGTTAATGATTTAACTAGTTCAAAGAGTTCACGTGGTTTGTTGATGGCTTTGCTTAGGATATATAGGGTTAAAGGGCTCTACCCACGGGCCCCATCACAATATGCATGAATACATCTGCATACCATGGGGGCGGCGCATAGAAATGCAGCACAGGCATCTTTATTAGAGGCAGCATGGAACCTGAATGGTGTTTGGCCCTCCAGGACTGCATTTGGGGGACTCTGCTCTAGGTAATGCGCCTTTTTATGGTGTCTGTGCTCTGTAGGGTAAAATGTAGGTATTTTGGGCATGTTTACGTCATCTGCATTAAAGGTTCTGTCTGTATTAGCACGTTTTAGTAGTGGGTAAAATATGGGGACTGGGTTGACAGGAACCACAGCTGGGACTTGAACCTGTGACCTTCTGCCTCTGAACACACTGGCTGTGTGCACTGCACCACCCTGTTGCCACAGAGACAGTGCATTCCCTGGTGATACCATGACTGTTCGTCCAGCAGGGCCTGTCTGTTGCAGTGCATGGCACCCTCCTACACAGGGCTAGGCCATGGTCTGCTCTGGGCAGCTGCCACTGCCCCCCTCCACCACCAGTACACCTCTGGCACCATGCTGACATGCCCTTCTGCTGGTGGTGCTGGTGGTGCGCAGTCTCAGGCCATCCAGTGTGCAGGTAGGCGGCTGCCTATGGTGCGTGTTCTGGGGTAGGGGTGCCTGCATAGACGTCCACGCTTCCCCCCCAACACCGCCTGCCAATGTTCTGTGCACTTGGAGGTACCTGCTGGGTACTATCCCCTGTGACACTGTGATAAACACACTCATGCCCATGTTGGGCCCTCATCAGTTGCTGTCTGGCTGCTGTACAGTTTCAGCATTCCTAAGTGCCACCTAGGCATCTGCCTAGTCTGCACTGTGCCCCAGCTGCACCACAGCATGTGCCGCCCTGCAGCCCTCTGTATCCCATTTCCAAGCATCTGTCCAGTTGGCCATTCTGACATGCCCGCCCTGCTGTTGCTGCACATGTGCATGCCATAGGAAACCTGTCTGATGGAGAGGAAAACCCTGCACAGCGCAATTTCACTGTGGGCTCATTCACCTTGTATGGGACGGAGCATGGACCCTTCCAGCATTCATATCCTTTTTTTGGTGCCTTCTTGGGAGTGTTTTTTGATGTTTCCCATTGAGATCACTATTGCCCAGCTTGGTTATTTTATTTTTCCATTTTCTTCTGGTCATTTTCACTGTTTATTTGCCCTTTTGTTCCGTGCACATGTATCACACTTATCACTTTTTGTAGGTTTCCCTGGTTTTGCTGTACATTGCTGACAGAAATGGTTTCTCTTCCCTTTAAATCAGCTCTAATGCCAGGGTTTCACTGGCGTTAGTTTTCAGCCTCGGATTTCACAGCATTAGTGTGCGGGGAGCCTCTCCCCTCCCACTCTCCACCCATTGACCCCTTCTCTCCGCCCCTGGGGAGCCTTCATCCGCCCTCCGGGAGCCTTTCTCCGCCTTCAACGCTCGTTTGCGCCGCTGCGCGTGTTATCGCGTGCTAAAATACCTTATCACGTGATAAAGCACCATTATCACACGATAAGGTACTTTATCCCGCGATAACGTCACAGCACGCACATTAAGATGGTTTAGTAAACATACCCCTTGATTTTTAAATTTTTCAAACAGAGTCAGTGGCTTGCTGCACTTTTTCAGCCTTAAACTGCCACCAACCATACACAACACATTTGTGACTGGTATGAGGTCACCCCAAATCATTAAGAGCCATCTCATACTGTAACCAACACAATTTTTTACTGGCAGTCATCAAATGCTAACGGCCACATAAGGGCGCTATCACCAAACTCGCGCCTCATTTCATAATTAGGGTTTCCTTTCTCTTGCCCTATCTCACGAGCCTTCTCGCTCCACGTATCTAACTGAAATCTCTAATTAACCTTACCGGCTTTACATCACAACCACAATATACACACAGATATCTGTCAATTCTTTAGTATACTCACTCACGGCAACCACTGCCTGTGTCCTGGAGACTTGTCTGCTGTTTCCAACTGCTGAAGAAACACAGAGATCCAAGAACGGTACCAACTGAAGAAAACCCCGTGATCTGGCCACAATACCATGGCTCTTTCGGTCTCTGGTCCCTCAAGCAGTGAGAAACAGGCAAAGAGTAATACAGAATACAATCACACACAAAGTGCTACATTCTTTGAGCTCAGAGGGAAAACCACAGACGGTCTATGGACATGCATAGTTCCACATCTGCCGAATTCAAATTCTTCCTCCTGAAAAGCTCTTTTTATTAAAGAAAAAGGGGAAGTAACAGTCATTTATTATAAACGTGAAATAACACAAGGTGTCGCCAAAGTTCTTTTTACAGAGTAAGATCTGATTACAGTGTATTAGATGAAATTTACTTGATTATGACAAAATTATTTATAATTGCAAAGTTGCAAAAATTATGTTGTGTCAGCATTGCCTGTACAATGAACTATAGTTGCGCAGTTCATAGCCTATGTTTACTCTTTTTGCTTGCGTTAACAATGTTCCAGACTATTTTAAAGACGGTTACACAGAACTCGTGATCATGACATCCTATTCTATTTAAGAGGAAGTAGGTGAAAAGCCAAACTTCTAAACACATTCTGTATCAAGAAATTCATCCATCTTCAATTACATATTGGGGATTCTGGTATCCCCTTTATCTGTCCATTTCTACACTGTCCAAGTCATAAACTTGGAGCATTCTCTGACACCAGGATCCGAAACCACTGGAGGGGTTCCTTGGAAAGACCAGCAGAGAACCTGGCAAGCTCCTTTGCCAGATCTCTCAGGTACATGCCTATGTACAGCTGGTATGCCTTGATCCGGCCGATAAGCATTGAGCCCTGATAGCACTTACTGCCCATGGCATCCATAGCATGGGCCTCCCTCCACAGGGGGCACCGAGGAGTGCATCTTTTGGAGCCAACGCATGGCTGACTCCACCACCATGGAATTATGTGGTAGCTGTGCTTTCTGGAACCCAGGGTTCTGGCAGATTCAGTATATCAAGTCTAGCCACCGGCTCATGATGGATACTGATGTGGGTGTCTCCCACATATAGAGAAGCAGCTGCTCCAGGATTTGGGGGACCGGCACTGTGAGTGCCTCCTTTGGAGGCCTTGTACTGGAGGATCTTGAATTTTTCCGTGCGAGGGTCCTTCTCCGACTCAGTGTCAAATGCCAGTGCCTTCACCGTGTCCTGCAAAAAGTCAAGGAAAGCCATATCCTTGGGCAGGAACTGGCGTGGATCTTGGTGGAAGATGGGACTGAAGGCACATCACGGTGGCATCGGGTGTCTGGGGACTCCTCGTCCTTGGTCTCCCAGTTTGACTCATAGTTGGTGGAGGTGTTGAAGGTGGTCCAGGCTCCAGGATCAGGTTCTGAGCCCGAGGGCCCATACCCTCTGCAGGTCTTGCAGTTGGAATCGCAGTCACTCATCATGGAGGATCTCGGCCCCAAGGATCGGGACTGGGATTGGGACCATGGCCAAGGAACATTCCCAGGATTGTAGCACTCGAGGACCAGCTTGACCACCGGGGAAGACCTCGAGGTTAAGAGCATGGTGGTCGAGGGAAGATGACCTGGAGGAACCAGACAACACAGTCTTCTGCTGGGCCATGAAGGCAGACAAGCTGCACTCCAAGGATGCCATTCTGGTCTCTAATCCAGATGGCTCTGTAGCCGTCGGCACAGGCACCAAGGATTTTTCGCCTGGCACTGGCTTCATCGAGGGGGAGTCCACGACTAGGATACTCTCTGAAGTCTGAGGCTGATCGCCAGAGGCCGATAGTTCCCTTTGGGCCACCCTGGTTGACCGCTCCCGCTCTGTCCCTTTGGACTCGTGGCATGGACTGTGGGACCGAGAATGGGACTTACCCACCTTCCCCGACCCATCCGCCAATGCGATCTTCGAGGGCTTAAGTTCCATCTCCAGGGTGCTCCATTCAGAGAACCTGTGGCCTTGGGGCCTCAAGGCATTGAGGTCACCCTGGGGTTCGAGGGTTCCAGAGGGGGCCTTGGAGCACATTGTCATTGGCGACTCTGGAGCAGAGTCCAACTTCTGGAAGATTTTTCCTGCTGCTGTTGTTGATGGCCTTGGAGGACATCTTCTTACAGAAGCCACAGGACAAGGGATTGTGGTCTGGCCCAAGGCAATGGAGGCAGCAGTCATGGAGATCGGTGAGGGACATAGTACGAGTGCACTGATCACACCACTTAAAACCACTGGCAGAGGCCATGGGGAAATAGGTCCTGTGAGGTCGAAGACCTTAGGCCTTGCCAGGGAAAAAGGGTGCAAAATCGTGCCAGTTGAGAAGACTTGAAAAAAAAAGAAAAAAGAACCAGAGAGGCGACGCCAAGGCAGGCGAGCTTGGTACGTGACCAGAGAAAGAAAAAAAATAAAACAAAATTAAGAGAAAATTAAGCACTTTTTCTGGGCAAAGTAGACAGATGTCCGATGGACTCCGTTGAAAAAAGGAGACTGAGGTAAGATGGCACCTCTGAGTGGGAAGGGGACAATGCATGCATAGTACATCTCCCAAAGACTTTATTTGAAAGCTGTGGAGAAGCTTCCACGCAAGCTCTGTCAGTGCTGGCGTGACCCATATGTGAGGACTGACTTCCTGCTTGTTCCCAGAGAACAGTGTGTTTTGAGTGTGTGAAGTGTATGAGTCACCACCTATCCCCCCTTCTGTCTCCCACATCCCCTTCCCTTCTATTTCCTCTCATCCTCTTTCCCTCCATTCCCCTTTCCTTTCCTTCAGCTCATCCTCTCTCTCTCACTTTTCCACAACATGCTTAATCCCCTTCCCTTTCTCATTCACTCCAGGCTCACTCATTTCCCTAAATTCATCCACTTTCACCCCCTGACTCAATTGCTCATCCACTCTCCCATCAAACTCAACCACTAATCTACTCTTACTCCTGACCCCCCAATGCATGACTTGCCCCTCTCTCAGGTCCCCCCACCCCCACACAGGTTAACTCCCTCAGACACATCCTCTCATTCTCTTCTGTTTCAGGCTCATTCCCTCTTTCTCGCTGTTTATCCCAAAGCTCACCTCCCCAAACTCTTTTCCTTCTTTCTTAACCACCATCAAAAGCACTTTTCCTTCTACCTCATCCTGTCAAAACTCACCTACTGTAGTGGCTGGATACTTTTTGGAAAGGGGGAAATAAAGTGCTCCTGGGCTAAACAGTGAAGACCAGGCCGGTGGAACAGTGTGGGTGTTGCTCCTGGTTGACATGATGCTGTGACAGGCCACGAACATAGGAGAGCTGGCCGGAGAACAGGCAGGACTGCAGTGCACCACACAGCACTCAAAGACCAAACAGTGAGGAGCAGACGGAGGGAGCACATGCAGCATGGCAGGCTGACAAGGCAGTATAATGTGCCGTGATTGTGACTAGGACCATGCAGAGGTAAGGGCACACAGCCATGTTCTGGTTCTCAGTGCTTAGAGAGAAGGCCCAAAGAAAATGGCGCTGCAAAACTGTTCTTTGCCTCTGTTTCTGAGGGGCACCTAGGGCCATGGGTTTCAGGGAAGAACTGCGCTGCCAAGCTTTTGGATTAGGAAGATTTGTTATTTTTATTTGGGCAGCCGTTTTCTTGTCAGGGTCTTGTGCAGTGGCGTGCCTTGCAAGGCAGGATCATCCAGAATGATAGTCGGAGTGTTGACAGGATTCCAGGTTTGAGTCATGAGAAACACTTGTGACTCCAAGTGAGGATTTTGCAACACTATTTGGGGTCGCGATCCAGTTTGGGAACCATTGATACAAAGGAATTTTTTAGTGGGGTTGCAGCCAAAAGTGAGGGAACCGGGGCCCCCAAGGCTCCCTGTATTTCCACCTCTGCCTGGTGGAATGGAGCCCAGGGCAACTGCAACCCCCAATACTGGCCCTGCCTAGGCCCTACCCCCATGCTACATGAACATTATTGCACTGGGGATGTCTATATACCCAGCTTCTAAAATAGCTCCAAGGGTGTCTCCATGTTTTGCATGTCTAAGTGCCCATTTTCAGATGTCCACCTCACAACTAGGGCTTCTAAAATAACCCCCTTTATGTGTGTACATCAGCTCCTACTCAACATACGTGCTGATATTCAATGGTACTTATCCCGTTGGCAGCATCTGCTAACCGGATCAGTGCCACTAAGCCTAACATTCAGCAGCACTATCTGGACAGTGCACTAAATATTATCTTTGGCCTCCGTGGCACTATCTGGATAGTGCCAGGATGAGCCAGGGGCAGAGCCAGCTTTTATCCGGATAGCAACGATATTCAGTGCCATTGTCCGGATAACAATCTGCAGAATTTAGGACAGCATAGGTATGCAGATAAATTATCTGGATAGTGGCTGAATATCACCTTTGTCGCAATACTGCCATCTCTGAAGCTGTATCCTGATATTCAGCAGCAGCCACTATCCAGATACGGCTGCTGGATAACTGGATGTTTTTACCCAGGGCAGCCAGTGTTTAAGAAAACACGAACTACTGCAGGCTGAATATTGACCCCATAATGTTTATTTATCCAGTTGATTGAAGAATTACAATAGTTGCAAAAAAAGATATTATAGAGATGTAATTAAGGTTGCTAGCTGGCTCCATATTTGCCCAACAGGGATACACTCCCATTGCAAGCAGGAATGTTTAGATCTGACTTCCCAAATGTATTCTTTAAGAAAAACAAAACTACAAATCCCTGCATGCAGTGGGGTAAACCCAGGACTGCATCAACCTGTTGGGAGCATCTGGACTAGTTGGCAGCCCTATTTGTAACCCAATTCTATATCTGAACTGTATAAGGCAGCACCTCTGGCAGCTGCTGGGCCATCGTGCAACCCATGAACCAAGATCCTTGAGGCTTGGAACACTCTTTAGAGAACCAGGAATAAAGACACATCCACTCCAGTTGGTGTTGTTCCAATATTAAAATATTAAGACTATTAAGAGAAAATATTGTTTACTCAATGCATAATCAAACTCTGGAATTCGTTACCGGAGGATGTAGTAAAAGCTGTTAGTATAGCTGGGTTTAATAAAGGTTTGGACAAATTCCTGGGGAAAGGTCCATAAACCATTATTAAAGAGGACCCACTACTTACCCCAGGACTGGCCACAGTTAAAAACAGGATACTGGACTTGATGGACCTTTGTCTGACACAGTATGGCATTTCTTATGTTCTTATGTTCCTAAGAACTTGGATGTCCCTACCTTATTTCAGATTCGTCCTGTATGTCTTGAGTTCCACCTAAGATTAAACCTGTTGCAGGCATGAACAGACATCTGAATGGTGCTCATTTTGTCAGGCAAATGTCTGGAAGGTGTGGAGAAGGAGCTATACTAATACTCCCTGTGGTATTCAATATGGGCCTGATTGTGGAACGCGGGTTGTGGGGCTGTACATCCCAGCAGGAAGTGCAGCTCCGCAAGTTGTCTGGGCCCTATTCCCCCTCTGGCTCTCCCCGTACGTCCTGAGCATCAGGATGGGGAGAGCTGGTAGGGTGTGGGAGGGGGCAGGAGTGGGAGTGAGCTAGCCTGGGAGGACATACAGGCCCATGGGGACATTCTGCCTATTCTACCTCAAAGGTGGAATAAGCAGCGAAAGCCCAGTGATTGGGCCTGAGGATCCTACCCCCCAGGGCTGGGGCTGGGTGTGGGGGGTCCCTGCTGCCTGATCCCAACTACAGCAGGCTGGGGGTCCGAGGACATGGGAGTTGGAAGCACCTATGGTGAAGACATCCCCGCTGGCAGCAAGAACACTCTGGGCCGAATTCAGGAAACCACGGGAGTGTTTTGTTCCCATGGTCCAGAAGTGCCCCTATTAGAATCAGACTCCAGGTCAACAAACATCACCACCAGCCACTGCACACTACAAGGTGTTCCAGTCATATGCCTATAACTGCAAACAATCTGCTAACTAGTCCATGTTCCTGGAGGAGATGTGTGTACCCAAGACTGGGAAATTAGCACACCCACCAAGCAGATAAGTCAGTGATTAGGCGCCCAGAAAGGAGAACCCACAAATATCACTTGAGGGAAATACTATATAGCATTATGGGGGAACCTAGCCATGCCGTGATCACTGCTCAGTCAGTGTGAGAGTGACCTTCCAGCAGGACATGCTGTGGCCACCCTTTCCGTGCAGGTGGTGGCCGGGCACTACAATGTCCCAGCCATTGCCCTATGCCCTGTGCAGATGCATCCTGGCCAGGCCGCCCTGTCCATGCCATACCCACAGTACCTTGCTCCTCATTATGCACATTGGCAGGCTAACACTGGAAACAGTGCAAGCAGTGTGGGCTCTGTAAGGCGTATGCAGCCACAACACACTGGATAGACAGACACACACTCCCACACCTATGCCAGCAGGAGTTTCCAATGGATGAAGCATGCCACTTTATTGTGCTTTTCTGTATAGACATTTTCTGCCATCAGCCAGGTGTGAGGTGAGTCACTATTTACAGTTTCTCCTCTGAAATGCCTCTCACTAGATATCTACTGCTGCTGCTCTTCTATCTAAAGAATATCTTCAAAATGAAACATTCTCTCCTTCACAACACACAATTCTGAAAGACTCACAAAGGAGCCTGGAATACGTTTCCCCTCAGAAGGCATCTTATCAAGACCCTCACATCTGCTTCAAGCTGCACTCCCTCTTTAGGAGCTCCAAGGTGGCAGGAAGGATGTAGCCCAAGGTGCTGCCACTGCTTTCCTCCCTCCTGTCAGCCCAGATTAGCATGTAAAGGGGATCACAGAACTAAACAGGAGTGGCAGGCCATGTGTTCAAAAGCACTTTGCCTGCCACAGGCCACTGCCACCATCTCTCCCTCAACCCTGCTGACAGAATTGGTGGCAGTGGGGAGGGGGCGCGGGCAGCACAGCTGGGCTTCTGCCTAGGGCAGCAGAAACCTTTGGGCTGGCCCTGGGGATGTGTGAAAGAACTGCTATGGTGTGGATAAGTGTTTGTGCATGTGTGCGCATGTATATATAATATGGGGGTCATTCTGAGCAGTGTTTAGCGGGGATGTACTCTTCCCATCCCTGAACTTCCCTTCTGCTTCTTTCCTCAACCCCAGCCTTCCTCCCCTCTCTTCTCCCTGTATGTGAGATCTCGTCCTCCCCGCCCCCCCCCCCTCACATCAGCACTTGAGATTCTCTACCTATAAAACTCCCACAGCAGCAAAGCAGCAAAATCAATTATTTAGACATAAAGGAAAGTTGAAAGACAATGTTGTTTATACAAAATAAATGTAGATTCATACACAAAATAATTCAAATGTATGTAAATATGTCACAGGATTCCAGAAACCTTGCTGCAGAATTTTGCAACTGTTGCCAAAGAATCTAGGGAGCTGTGGTTACACTGTAGACAAACTCTTGCACCTTCCTCCAGTATACCATAACATGAATGTACTCTCACCAGTAACAAATCATTTCACCCATCCTCCTGCAACTGTAATTGGAGGTAATTTTAAAGTCTTCTTTTTTTGCGTGTAGGTGGTCATATGAGTGTTGGAGACATTGTATTTTTATTTAAAAATTATTTGGTATACCTCCATTTACACAAAAAAAGGTTTCATGGCAGTTTACAGTTCCATGTGATCAATGCCATAGTGGCAAAGAAGAATATTAACAATAAGACGTTCAAACAAAATAACAAATTAGGCTGAGGCGTGGAATAGCCCAATGGGACCATGTAACAACATAATTTCTGGATACATTATTGAAAGATACTACAGCTAAGTAAGAATATACTGTAGCATACATGAATAAAATCAGAGATATTCAGCATATGAATTTTAAAATAGCCCGTGCTTTACAGCTTTTCTGAATTTTTTATAGGAACTCTACAAGCATCTGTCTTGAAGAAGAGAGTTCCAGAGTGCGGGAGCTTGAAATGTAAAAGTATTGTGTCTAGGGATCTCTGGTTTAATCGACTGAAAAGGTGGGGCTGTAAGTAAATTGGCTTGAGAAGACCGCAACTGTCTATTCGGCCGACAAGGAATCAGAAAGTGGAAAGGAGAATGAGGGTATTCAGTATAATAAGTGCAATGTGTCATAATCAAAATTTTATATTTAATCCTATTGACAGCGACAAGCCTATGCTGTTTAATTAAAAGAAGGGTGATGGGTTCTGATCTTTTGGCATCATAGATAAGTTTTACAGCAGCATTTTGTGCTAATTTAGAACTCAATAGAATATAATGGAACAGCAGAAAATAAAAAAAATTACAGTAGTTCAATCAAATAAGAATAAAGGAATGAATTAATGTTTTCAGTGATTTATCATTTAGATACGATTTTATAGATCTAATCAGTCTGAGAAATTAGAAATGTATGGAGCAAATGTCAGCTTTTTATCAAAGATGATCCCAAAGGTACAAGTATGTGCTACTCCTGGTTTATATTCGATTTGTATTTTGGATTTAGTTATCCAAAAGCCTGAAGATTTACTAGGGTTGAAAACAAGTTTATGGACAGCAAACCATTTTCATATCTTTCCCAGTGATGAAGTAATGAATTTTTAAAAATTCTCATCCCATCTAGAGTGGAGGAGCAGCGTAATGGTTAGAGCAGTGAGCTAAGCACCAAGGAACTCCAGTTTTGAATCCTACAGCTGCTCCTTGTGACCTTGGGCAAGTCACTTAACCCTACATTGTCTCAGGTACAAACAGGGGCATATTTACTAAAGTGCATCAGCCAGCAGCATTGGTTTCATGTTTGGGTTGTGCAGTAGCAAGGAACATGCAGCCCAAAGATGGCTGTGCTAAAAAATGCCATGCTACCTGAGCAGCATGTGAATAGGTAGGTTTAAGGCGAAAAATGGGTGAACAGGGGTAGGGTCAGGGTGCGTGCTATGCTCGTGTGCTCTGAACACGTGGTTCAGATGTGCATGTTAGGAAAGAAGAAGGGTTGAAGCCAATGTTCCCTCTAATTTTCTGTAGGCTGTGTGCGCATAAAATATCAGCTGTGTGCAGCTTTTGAAGGAAGGTTAAATTTTTGTGCGCCACATAACGACACTCGGAGTTATATACTTTAAAATTTGACTACACGTCAGAATACAGTATGTACACCACATTGATTTTAATCAAATTAAATGAAAATAGACGATTACTAAATGAAGCAGGAAATTTCTAGTAATTACAATCATAACTTTTAAATTTTAAGACGTCTGTGTTTTCTATCAGAATCAGAGCTGTAATTTTTGTGCGCTCTGTTGTAAAGTATGTGCGCTCGCTCGGCGAGGTGTGTGCGCGCGCACACACGCACAGCTTAGAGGGAACAGTGGTTGAAGCTGGGCAAACACATAGCAATAATACAGGGCCAATAGGAGGTGTGAGCTGAATACCAAAGCGCCTGCCTAGGCCACCTGTTTGAAGTGGCTGCATGGTGCAGCTGACATGTTAGCGGACCACAACAGCCTGACAACCACAAATCCAGGGTCTGCAGGTCTGGAGTCAACATGATGGGACAGTGGGCAAACATCCACAGACACATCAATAGCTGTCCTGGTGGACTGTTGTTAACATCTGCATATGCATATGCATTGGATAAGTGTCAGAGGGCTGCTGGTGTTGTGTGCTGTGGAGGTGTCAGGACATAGGGCCTGTGCTCTGTGCTGCAGGCAGTAGTGGACTCATAGCCAGAGTTAAAGCTAGCAGAGAACAGTGAGGGGAGGGGCATGTAAATTAAGTGACGCACTTACTGACAACATGAGAGTGTTGCAGCAAAAGAGCCATCGGACCTCTGCCCCCCCCCCCCTGCATGGGGCATGTAGTTGTGCATACATACATCTGGGTGGCCATGCCATTGCCATGGGCCATGTCCCTGTGGGCAAATGGCCCCTCATCCTGACCGATAGAGGATGTGGCTGAGGCCTATTGGCTCTGAGCAGCTGTATAATACTTGTATCATTGAATATGTACTTCCAGTGTTGGTGCTCTCTTTCTGGTCCCTCTGCCCAGGGGCTATGGCAACCCATGGACTTGGGGAGCTCTTGTGTTTTTCCTAGATCTAGTGGGCTATTATTCCCATGATAGCTGGGGTGTTCAGCCTGGGGACTGTTTGGAATTCTCTTCTTCCATTTGGTGTTCTCCCAGAGCTCCTTCTGGTAAGAGCGAGCATGGGGATCTTCTATGGGTGGAAGGCTATGAAACCCCCTTCCCCCAAGCTGTAGATATCAGACCACAAAGGAGTTATTTTGTACAGTGGGCCTTGGGCATGTTTCCTGAGTGTATGGACTCCATGTGCAGGTGTTCTGATTGTGCTTGGTCTCCAGACCCTTCTGCCTTTGAACCCCCTTCCCCATCATGGTAGACACACTTCACAATGGCTATTGTGCTGTCGCTGTCATAGTCAGAGGAAGAAATGAAAGGTGGATCCTATCCCCCACACACCAAAGGCTTTGTACTGTGTTCCCTGCAGCCTAGGTGAACAGGCACCCTTGGCAGCTCAAGGTGAAGGGACTCATATCCCTGTCCCCATGGTGGACACTGGACACCTTGCTCGATCCCATGCAAGGACCCCTGCATCTCCAGATGCCACATTTGCACCCCATCTGCTACAGTTAGAGACATAGCACATACTCTCTGCATGTGCTTGCTTTGCTGATGTCTATGTCCCACCCTCTTGTACCTAACCCCTGTGCTCAGAGCTGGATAGGCAGTTATGCCCAATCCTGGTCATCCCTCCCTATTCAAACTGGCCAGTTGATACCTTCCTGTATGTGTGCTTGGGGCACATTTCTTACCATCCACAGTACTTCCTTTGCCCGCAGCCACCCTAATATCAGGCTTGTAGGTTTCCCTTTCCTGAAACGAACTGCAACCATGTGCACTGTGTGCTCACGACTACTGCACTAGTGACACAACTAGCGTGGTGGCAGTAGCATACCGTGGCCACGTCCCTTGCATCTACCACAACCACTGGGCTCTGGTGCAGAAGAAGCGCACATTTTCCATGCATTAACTTGCACTTCCTATCGCATTTTAGTAAACAAACCCTCTGGGGACAGGAAAGTACCTACAATTCCTGAATGTAACTCACCTTGACCTCTGAGGAAGGCGCAAGCTAAATGCAAATTCCTTTTCCCTTTACCAACTGGCTTAAATGTACTCTTCTTGTCAAGGAGGCATGCACTCTGCTGGGAACTGGGAGCATAGTCTGGGTGGAGTTTGCAAGTACTTGTTTTGGCTATAAAATATTTTTATCGACTGATGAGCCTGACGTCAGTAGAGGACAAAATGGTAGAAACCATTATAAAGAATAAAATTATTGAACATGTAGATAGTCATGATTTAATTGGAGAAAGCCAACACGGATTTAGCCAGGGAAAGTCTTGACTTGCTAATCTGTTATATTTTTTGAAGGTGTGAATAAACAGGTAGGCAAAGGTGAGTCAGTTGATATAGTGCATTGGGATTTCCAGAAAGCCTTTGACAAGGTCCCTCATAAGAACATAATACATGCCATACTGGGTCAGACCGAGGTCCATCGAGCCCAGTATCCTGTTTCCAACAGTGGCCAATCTAGGTCATACGTACCTAGCAATATCCCCAAAAGACACAGGTTCCTCAATGCTTGTACTGGGTCAAGCATTGATATCCTGGGTCCCTTTTTAATAGTGGTTTATGGACCTTTCCTCCAGGAACTTGTCCAAACCTTTTTTAAACCCAGCTATACTAACAGCCCTTACCACATCCTCCGGTAACAGATTCCAGAGTTTGATTACACGTTGAGTGAAAAAATATTTTCTCTTATTTGTCTTAAATAGTTTACCCTGTAGCTTCATTACATGTCCCCTAGTCTTTCTATATTCTGATAGTGTAAACAATTGATCCACGTTTATCCGTTCCACTCCATTCATTAATTTATAGACCTCTATCATATCTCCCCTCAGCCGTCTCTTTTCCAGGCTAAAGAGCCCTAACCTTTTTAGCCTCTCTTCATAGGAGTAGCCTTCCATCCCCTTCACCAATTTGGTGGCTCTTCTCTGTACTTTTTCTAATAACGCTATGTCCTTTTTAAGATACGGTGACCAGAATTGCACACAATATTCAAGGTGCGGTCGTACCATGGAGCGATACAGAGGCATTATAATATCCTTTGTTTTATTCTCCATCCCTTTCCTTATGATACCTAGCATTCTATTTGCTTTCTTGGCCGCCGTTGCACACTGGGCGGAGGGTTTTAACATGTTATCCACGATGACTCCTAAATCTTTTTCCTGGGTGGTGGTTTCTAATGTGGAGCCTTGCATTGTGTAACTATAGTGTGGGTTGTTCTTTCCTAGGTGCATAACTTTGCACTTGTCCACATTAAATTTCATCTGCCATTTGGATGCCCAGTCTTCCAATTTATCCAGATCCTCCTGCAGTTTTCCACAATCCTCTTGGGTTTTAACAGCTTTAAACAGTTTTGTGTCATCTGCAAATTTGATAACCTCACTAGTTATTTCCTTTTCCAGGTCTTTTATGAATATGTCAAAAAGTAGCGGACCCAGTACAGATCCCTGGGGTACTCCACTATTCACCTTTTTCCATTGAGAATATTGGCCATTTAGCCCTACCCTCTGCTTTCTATCTTTTAACCAGTTCCCGATCCACAATAGTACACTGCCTCCTATCCCATGACTTTTTAGCTTCGCCAAATGTCTCTGATGGGGGACCTTGTCAAAAGCTTTCTGAAAGTCCAGATACACTATATCAACCGACTCACCTTTGTCTACCTGTTTATGCACACCTTCAAAAAAACATATCAGATTAGTAAGACAAGATCTTCCTTGTCTAAAGCCATGTTGGCTGTCTCCCATTAGGCCATGACTATCTACATGCTGTGTAATTTTGTTTTTTATGATGGTTTCTACCATTTTCCCTGGTACTGACATCAGGCTCACCGGTCTGTAATTTCCCGGGTCACCCCTGGAACCCTTTTTAAAAGTTGGCGTTACGTTGGCGACCCTCCAATCTTCAGGTATTACAGATGATTTTAATGAAAGTTCACAGATTACCAATAGCAGGTCTGCAATCTCATATTTCAGTTCTTTCAACACTCTGGGATGTATACCATCTGGTCCAGGTGATTTGCTACTATTCAGTTTATCAAATAGTTGTAATATATCTTCCCGGTGTAGCGATATTTCTCTCAATTCCTCTGCAGTATCACCTTTAAATACCACTTCAGTCTTGGGTAACATCCCTACATCTTCCTCAGTAAAGACCGAAGCAAAGAATTCATTCAGTCTCTCCGCTATAGCCTTGTCTCCTCTTACTGCCCCTTTTACCCCTCTATCATCTAACGGTCCAATTGACTCTCTCACAGGCCTTTTGCTACGAATGTACTTGAAAAAGTCTTTATTTTTTGTTTTTGCTTCCGTAGCAAGTTTCTTCTCAAATTCCCGCTTTGCCTGCCTTATCAATGCTTTGCATTTAACTTGCCAGTGCTTGTGCTGTTTCCAGTTTTCATCATTTGGCTCTTTTTTCCATTTCCTGAAGGTTGCTTTTTTGGCAGCAACAGCCTCTCTGACCTCACCTTTAAACCATGCTGGCAGTTTTTTGGACTTTCTTCCACTCTTCTTAATGCGTGGAATACAGCTGGTCTGGGCTTCGAGGATAGTAGTTTTAAATAACACCCAAGCTTGCTGTAAGTCTTTAACCTTTGGAACCGCTCCTTTTAGTTTTTTCCTAACTATATTCCTCATTCTATCATAGTCTCCCTTTTGAAAGTTAAAAGGTAGTACTGTGGATTCCTTTACTATTTGTCCTCTAATAATTAAATCAAACATGATCATACTATGATCACTATTGCCAAGTGGTCCCAACACCCTTATTTCTTGCACCAGATCTGGCGTTCCACTAAGGACTAGGTCCAGTATGGCTTCCCCTCTGGTCGGTTCATGAACCAGCTGCTCCAAGAAGCAGTCATTTATTCCATCTAGAAACTTTATCTCTTTAGCTTGTCCTGCTGTGACACTGACCCAGTCGATACCGGGGTAATTGAAATCACCCATTATTACTACTCTGTTGTGACTTTTGTTAGCTTCCGTGATTTCTTTGAGCATTTCATCATCCATTTGTTCATTCTGGCCAGGCGGTCGATAGTATACTCCCACTGCCATCACCTTCCCCTTCATAAGTGGAATTTCAATCCATAGAAATTCTACCGCAAATTTTGTTCCCTGCAAAACTTTAATCCTTTCTGACTCAATGCCCTCTCTAACATAGAGCGCAACCCCTCCACCAATTTGATCAGCTCTATCATTACAATATAGTCTGTATCCAGGTATCACAGTGTCCCACTGGTTATCCTCCTTCCACCATGTCTCTGAGAGTGCAATCATATCTAACCTCTCATTTAGTGCCATATATTCTAACTCTCCCATCTTATTGTTTAGACTTCTAGCATTGGCATACAAGCATTTTAGAGACTGTATTTTATTCATATTAATCTGGCTATTGGTAGGCATGGGTAATTTGGAATCTTTATGCTCTGTCTGCTCCTTACTCAAGGGCATTTCGGCTACTATACTCCCTTTTGGAACCTCACTGCTTTTGGTAGTATCATGAGAGACTCTTGGCCAAATTAAAAAGCCATGGGATTGGAGGCAGTGTACTATTGTGGATCAGGAATTGGTTAAAAGATAGGAAGCAGAGAGTAAGGCTAAACAGCCAATTTTTTCAATGGAGAAAGGTGAATAGTAGAGTACCCCAGGGATCTGTGCTGGGCCTGCTGCCTTTTAACATAATCATAAATGACCCGGAAATAGGAACAAGTGAGTTGATCAAATTTGCAGATGACACAAAATTATTCGAAGTTGTTAAAATGCAAGAAGATTGTGAAAAATTGCAAGAGGACCTTGAAAACCTGGAAGACTAGATGTCAAAATGGCAGATGAAATTTAATGTGGACTGGGGGGGGGGGGAGAGGGGGAGGGAATCCAATATGGCTACATCCTGAATGGCTGGCTCATGTGCTAATCTTGGTATGGGTAAGAAGAGGAAGGCAAAGCATATTCAGTGACCTTAGGCTAATCTGTCTGCCTTGCCTTCTGTTTCCTTTGGTCCTATTGATGATTTTGTGTGCAGAGAGCAGCATCTGGTGATTGATTGGGAGGCAGTTGGAAGCCCGATTGAGGGGCAGTTGGAGCATTCTGCTTCACAGTCCCCTTCAGGCAGTGAACTCACGCCCCTGGAGACACAGAGGCCCTCCAAGTTGGTCTGCCCCAGCATAATTTCGGGCTGGACAGAGGTTGTTGGAGCTTCTGAGGTGGGTGTTCTTCCTTCCTTAATGGGGGTCATCTGTTAGAGGTGGAGCGGAGACTGTTGGAACTCCACCAGATCAGTGTGTGGGAGCAGTTCTGAAGAGAGGGAGTTTGCCGGTGATGGCTGGTTTGGCCGGTTCCCACCCAGTGGAGACCATGGAGTCCTTGGATTTTTGAGACCTTGCAGAAAGTACAACATTTGCTTTCAACCCGCAAAGGTTGGAACAGTTTACCTTAGAATCCATCTGGACAGCTATTAAACGTCTTGGAGAGGCATTTTGCTTCAGGTTCAATCTCTGCATTTGAAGAGCCAACAAACTGCTGAGATTTGTGCAAGGAACAATGAGTCTATTGGAACATTAAAACTTCAGTATCAGACTTAGGGGTATGTTTACTAAACTGCGGTAATCGTGAATAACGCGCGTAATGTAACGTTAACGATCGTTCGCACGTCATAACGCGCGTTATGACGTGCGAACGATCGTTAACGTTACATTACGCGCGTTAACCATAGTTAACGATCGTAAACTCCCGCGGCGCGCTAAAACACCGCAGAAGGTGGAGAGAGGGTGGAGAGAAGGGGTCAATGGGTGGAGAGTGGGTGGGGAGAGGCTCCATTCATGCTAACGCGCTGATCGGAAGAGCTGAATCCCAACGCGAATGAAAACCTGCCGTTAAATGCACATTTGCAGGGGAGAGAAACCATTTCAGTGTCAGCAATGTACAGCATAGGCAGGGAAACCTACAAAGCGTGATAAGTGTGATACATGTGCACAGAACAAAAGGTCACATAAACATCGAAAATGACCCCAACAAACTGGAAAAGAACCATAACCAAGCTGGCCAATAGTGATATCGATGGGAAACACCAACCCCCCCCCCTGAGAAAGCCCCCAAAAAAAGATATTAATCGTGGAAGGGGCTATGCTCCATCCCCATACAAGTTGAAGGAGCCCACAGTGAAATAGCACTGATCAGAGCTTTCCCTTGTCAGTGAACAGGTATCCTATGGCGTGCACATGTTCCGCAACAGCAGGGTGGACATGTTGGAATGGGCAAATGGACAGATGCCGGAAAAGGGGATACAGAGGGCCACAGGCGGCACATGCTGTGATGCAGCTGGGCCACAGTGCGGACTAGGGTGATGCCTAGCTGGCCCATACGAATGCTGAAACAGTAGAGCAGCCAGACAGCAACTGCTGAAGGCCCAACATGGGCATGACTGTGCTTTCCACAGTGTCACAGGGGACAGTACCCAGCAGCTACCCCCAAGGGCACGGAACATTGGCGGACGGTGCTGGGGGGAAGCGTGGGCATCTATGCAGGCATCCTTACCGCGGAACCCGCACCATAGGCAGCCGTCCACCCGCACACAGGATGGCCTGAGACTGCGCTCCACCAGCACCACCAGCAGAAGGGAATGTCAGCATGGCGGCAGAGGGTTACTGGTGGTGGAGGGGGCAGTGGCAGCTGCCCAGAGCAGACCGTGGCCTAGCCATGTGTAGGTGGGTGCCATGCACTGCAACAGACAGGCCCTGTCTGACGAACAGTCATGGTAGTACCAGGGAATGCACTGACTCTTTGATAACATGGTGGTGCAGTGCACAAAACCAGTGTGTCCAGGAGCCGAAGGTCACAAGTTCACATCCCAGCTGGGGCTACTGCCAATCCAGTCCCCATATTTTACCCACTACTAAACCATGATAGTAAAGTCAAATCTTTATTGCAGAGAACATAAGCATGGCTCAAACGCCTATAGTTTATCCTACAGAGCACAGACACCATAAACATGCACATTACCTAGAGCAGAGCCTCCCAAATGCAGTCCTGGAGGGCCAAACACCATTCAAGTTCCATGCTGCCTCTGATAAAGATGCCTGTGCTGCATTTCCATGCGCCACCCCCATGGTATGCAGATGTATCTCATGCATATTCATGAGGGACAGCATGAAAACCCGAACACTGTTTGGCACCGCAGGACTGGAGTTGGGAACCTCTGCCGTAAAGCAGCAGCCAACAGGGGCAGACACACCCGCACCCACAGGCCCCATTATCCAAAGCCTCCTGGAGAGGCAGGACTTTGGGCTCTGCGTGCATCTCCCAATACTAGCACTTGCATACCTTAGTAATGCCACCCTAAACCTGGGAATATGGTACACAGCTATCAAAAGGTTGCTATGATTACTGGCAGATAGCAATTCCTAGGTTAAGTACAATTTTCAGAGTGAGCTGCATCATAGCAACCTTTCTGATGTCTGTGGAGTGTGCTACAGGTCTTGTGTCTGACAGTGTTTACCAATCTGGGGGGTGACTCCTACAGTACTGCGTACCATAGCCATGCCTGCACTGTGCCCAGGACTGGTGTGGTGGCCTGGGCTGCCCAACACCTCTATAGTTGCACAATGCTGGCATAGGTGTGGGGAGTGTGTGTCTGTCTATCCAGTGTGTGGTGGCTGCCAACACCCTCCACAGCCCACACTGCTAGCACTGTTGCCAGTATTGGCCTGCCAATGTGCATAATGAGGAGCAAGGTACTGTGGGAATAGCCTGGATAGGGTGGCCTGGCCTGGCCACATCTGCACAGGGCATAGGGCAATGGCTGTACATTATAGTGCCTGGTACCACCTGCATGGACAGGGTGGCCATAGCATGTCCTGCTGGGAGGTCACTCTCACCCTGACTGAGCAGTGACCATGGCATGGTTAGGTTTCCCCATAGTGCTGTATAGTGTGTCTCTTATGTGATATTTATGGGTTTCCTTTTGGGACCCAATCACTGACTTATCTGTTTGGTGTGTATGCTGATATCCCCGTTCTGGGTACATGCATCTCTTCCAGGACCATGCACTATGGACTAGTTGGCGGACTGTCTGCAGCTAGTATGTGTCTTGCTGGAACACCGTGCAGCGGCTGGAGGCTTGCTGCTGGAGAATGTCAGATAATGGTGGGGGGCAGCTGAGCATTTCCAGACCTGCCGTCTGTCTGCTATTATGTTATGGATGTGTACTGCTCTGCATTGCCTGCCCTGTAGGGTGTTGGTTCCCTAGCAGGACTGGGGTGATGGTCTTCTCTACTGCCACCACTGCAGGGGGGATAGAAAGTGGATCTGTGGGCGGGAGATCCTGTCCCCCACCCTGAGCCCCAGAGGGTGAGTTGGGTGGTGGTATGTAATCTCCCTGGTAACCACGGCAGAATGTGGGTGTGGTGCCGTGCAGTCCTCCTGTAGCCAGCCAGGTGTTTATTGGCAGCTCTAGCCCACTGGTTACTTCACTGCCCATGGAGCCAGAGGTCATGGGTTCACAACCCACAGTGGGGTTCATCGATAGGGCTGTTTTAGGCATTGTCTATTTTTATTATATATTAGTGCTGCCAGCAGAACCACCCTCAGGGTACTATCACCTTAGGGCACCTTATAAGGCGCCCTATAAAGCGTCTTATAAGGTGCCTTATATGCTGTCCTATAGGGGACATTATAGGGTGCCTTGGCAGACAGCGCTCTTTATAATGTGCCCTATGGAGTGCCTTCTAGGGTGCCTTATGTGGCACCTTAGGTTACGCTACTGTGAGGGTGTGTTTGCTGGCAGCACTATTAAAGTACAACTAAACTTCCTCACAGCCCAATACTTAACCCTTTCCAGGCCAAGCCCAAAACTTTCGGGATCCAAACTTCTGCCTATATATTCCTATCAAATGGTATATAATACATGACCATGGCAGAGGGAACGTCACTATTGGGACATATTGAATAAGATGGGTACAATTTTCCTGACATATGCAAACATTAACCCGGCTGCAGACTGTGGATTAAAATATTATAGTAGGCTTTCACATGACACCTCAGCCAGCCTTATTCATTAGGCACACTGGGGAATCGAACCCATGATCCTTGTACCATGGGTCTGTGTAGTAACCATTGTGCTACAGCTCTGTTTCTGTACTTGGGTGTCTGCGCGCCTTCTTACGCTTAACGCGCAGTAACACGCCCTGTAACGATCGTTGCTGTGTGGTGCGCTATAACGCGCGTTATCACTAACGATGTACCGCCCATGTCCTTTTTTGGCATTTCTTCCACTAACACGGCTCCTAACGCGAATCACACTAATGCAGTTTAGTAAACATACCCCTTAATCTCTCGTTTAAGTGTTATGGAAACAGTCTGAAGCTTTCATTAAAGATTCTAATAATTTATAGACCCAAATAGAGCATTTGGACAATGTTAGTCATTTAGCTAATTTCGGTTAATTAATTTTCTGAAGTCTCCTAATGCAACTTCTAAGGATATATTTAAAAAGTATTTATAGGAAGTAATGGGAGTTCCATCTGAATCTTGTCCTCCATTGGTTAAAGCTTATTATTTACCAACAGGGCAGAAGATCCCTGCAGGTGTGGAGAACCTTAACCCTCAGTTTGCTGACGTTCTGAATGTATTTGAGATATTGGATACTTATGATACTGCTGTAGCTGTCCCTGCTACGCGTTTGATAACTTTAGGTCTTCATTCCCTCCCTCCCTCCCCACTCTCACCCACTCCTGGGATAATTGTAGCTTTATAGGCTCTTAAACCTTTTAAAGGAAAGGAAGTGCCCATATTCACTCTCAAGTGCAGTTATTTATCCTCATGAAGCATACATTAAGGACCTGAGATTAGTTAATCTTGAGGTGAACAAAGTCAATTAAATGTATTAGTTACAGTTTTATTAGAATAAGTATCCCCATCAAATCTCTGTAAGTAAACAACTTAAATACATAAACACAACCTTAAAACTAAGATGCAGAAAGCAGTCCAGCAGCGAGATGGGGGCTTTTCAATCTTTTGCATTGAGTGTCACATATATGATTTTCTCCCAGTTGGTGAGGGGTCTTACATGTGCACTAGGTGCAAGGAACTCTTTGCTCTCAGGTAATGAATCTGATCTCTGGAGGATAGAGTAGCAGACTTGGAGGACATAAGGAAGACAGAGAGGTACATAGACGAGACCTACAGTGACGTATTACTGAAGTCCCACCTCCAGCCTTGCAACATCCCTGTTGCCATGTAGGAGAGAGGTCATGCAACAGGAGAGCAAAAACATGGTGTGACAGGAAGTGATTCTGTAGTTAGGACCTGTCCTCAGGTGATGTAAAACCCTCTCATACAGAGGAGGTTTCTCCAAGAGCAGGTGCCCACGAGGGAAGGGTTACGACAGCCTTTATAGTTGGTGATTCGATCATTAGGCATGTAGATAGCTGGGTGGCTGGTGGACATGAGGATCGCCTGGTAACATGCCTGCATGGTGAGAAGGTAGTGGACCTCATGCGCCATCTAGACAAGGTCTTAGATAGTGCTGGGGAGGAGTCTGCTGTCTTGGTACATGTTGCTACCAATGACATAGGAAAATGTGGTAGGGAGCTTCTGGAGGCTAAATTTAGGCTTTTAGAAAGGAAGTTGAAATCTAAAACTTTGAGGGGAGCGTTCTCCGAAATGCTTCCCATTTCATGTGCAGGACCCAAAAGGCAGGCAGAGCTACAGAATTTCAATGTGTGGGTGAGACAATAGTATAAGGATGAGGGTTTTGGATTTGTTAGGAACTGGGGAACATTCTGGGGAAAGGAGGGGCTTTCCAAAGGAATGGGCTCCACCATAACTGGGATGGAACCAGGCTGCTGGCATTAACCTTTAAAAAAGAGATAGAGCAGCTTTTAAACTAGATAATAGGGGAAAGTCAAGAGTTGCCCAAGAGCGCATGGTTCAGAAGGATGTATCCTTGAAGGATACTAGCAAAAGATTGAAGTTAGGGCATTTTGGCAGAGAGGTTCCAATAAAGACAAAAGTAACACAAATGCAATTATGTACAGAGCAGACAGAACTTAAGGATTCCAAATTACTCCTGCCTACCGGTTACCAGATTAATATGAATAAAATACAGCCTCTAAAATACTTGAATGCAAATGCTAGAAGTCTAAAAAATAAGATGGGAGAGTTACAATAAATAGCATTAAATGAGAAGATAGATATGATTGGTATCTCAGAAACATTTTGGAAGGAGGACAACCAGTGGGACACTGATACCTGGGTACAAATTATATCATAATGATAAAGTAGATCAAATTGGTGGAAGGGTTGCGTTCTATGTTAGAGAGGGCATTGAGCCACACAGGATTAAAGTTTTCCAGGAAACAAAATACACTGTAGAATATGGATTGAAATTCCATGTAAAAAGGGGAAGGTGATGGCAGTGGGGATGTACTATCGACTGCCTGGCCAGAATGAACAAATGAATGATGACATGCTCAAAGAAATCAGGGAAGCTAACAATATTTACAGCACAGTAATAATACTGGGTGATTTCAATTACCCTAGTATCGACTGCATCAGTGTCATGGCAGGACTTGCTAGGGAGATAAAGTTTCTAGATTAAATAAATGACTGCTTCTTGAAGCAGCTGGTTTATGAACTGACAAGAAGGGAAGCCATCTTGGAGCTAGTCCTTGGTGGAACACAAGATCTGGTGCAAGAGATAAGGGTGTTGGTGCACTTGTCAATAGTGATCATAGCATGATCGCGTTTGATTTAATAAATGGAAGAAGGCCAGCAAGGAAATCCAAGTACTACCTTTTAACTTTCGAAAGGGAGACTATGATAAAATGAGGAAAACAGTTAAGAAAAAAAATAAAAGGAGCAGCTGCAAAGGTTAAAGATTTACATCAAGCATGGTTGTCGTTTAAAAATAGTATATTGGCAGCCCAGACCAGCTGTATTCTACACTTTAAGAAAAGTGGAAGGAAGTCCACTTTTCTTAAACTGGTTATACGTTCTATCTATACTGTTGAGTTACAATGTAAACCGCTTTGATTGAAGGATAAAGCGGGTATAAAAAAATGGACAAATAAATAAATAGAATAAAATAAAGTCCAAAAAGCTGCCAGCATGAAATTTCCCATCTGCCCCTGCAGGCTTAACAGAGACGCGAAGGAGACACTCTCCCTTCGCGAATCTGAAAGCCGGCACAGAGGGGCTCAGCCATCGCAGAGGGAGGGACTCAGCCGGGCAGAGGGGGCCCCGTGGGACACTCCATTCTGCCACTGCCGCGGCGGCAGCGGCAGCGGTAGCAGCCAGCGTTTTTAAAAAAAAAATATTTTCCTTGAGCCGATGGGAGGGGGGGTTAGGACTGGTAATGGGCTATGGAGGGGGTTAGGACTTGACTTGAGGTGGGCTGTGGGTTGATGGGGGGGGGGGTTAGGACTGGTAATGGGCTATGGGGGGGCTAGGACTGGAAATGGGCTGGGGGTGTTAAGACTGAAGGTGGGCTGATGGGGTTAGGACTGATAATGGGCTGTGGGCTGTTGGGGGGGGGGTTAGGACTGGTAATGGGCTATGGTGGGCTAGGACAGGAAATGGGCTCATGGGGAGGGGTTAGGACTTGAGGTGGGGTGTTGGGGGGGTAGGACTGGTAATGGGCTATGGGGGGCTAGGACTGGAAATGGGCTGATGGGGGGGTTAAGAGTGGAGGGGGGCTGATGGGATTAGGACTGGTAATGGGCTGTGGGCTGATGGGGGTAGGACTGGTAATGGGCTATGAGGGGGGCTAGGACTGGAAATGGGCTGATGGGGGGTTAACACTGGAGGTGGGCTGATGGGGTTAGGACTGGTACTGGGCTATGGGGGGCTAGGACAGGAAATGGGCTGATGGGGAAGGGTTAGGACTTGAGGTGGGCTGATGGGGTTAGGACTGGTAATGGTTTGTGGGGGGGTTAGGACTGATAATGGGCTATGGGGGGGGCTAGGAAAGGAAATGGGCTGATGGGGTTAGGACTGGTAATGGGCTGATGGAGGGAGGTAGAACTGGTAATTGGCTATGGGGCGGTTAAGACTGGTAATGGGCTGTGGGCTGATGGGGGCTGTCTGGTAATGGGCTATGGGGGGGTAGGACTGATAATGGGCTATGGGGGGCTAGGACAGGAAATGGGCTGATGGGGAGGGGTTAGGACTTGAGGTGGGCTGATGAAGTTAGGACTGGTAATGGGCTGTGGGCTGATGGGGGGGGGGTTAGGACTGGCAATGGGCTATGGGGGGCTGACTGGAAATGGGCTGATGGGGTTAGGACTGGAAGTAGGCTGATGTGGGGTTAGGACTGGTAATGGGTTATAGAGGGGCTTAAACTGAAAATGGGGTGATGGGGGGTTAGGACTGGAAGTGGGTTGATGGGGGGGCTAGGACTGGTATTGGGTTGGGGGGTTGCTAGGACTGGAAATGGGCTGATGGGGGGCTAGGACTGGAATTGGGCTGATGCAGGGACTAGAAGGGAATGGATGCTGGGTGAGGCTGGAAACTAGAAGGGAGCTGATGTTGGGGGAGGATTAGAATGGGATGGGGCTGGGAGAGTAAAATGGAGAGGGGAAAATTATTTTGTGTGGGAGGGATGAAAAATCTACAATTGGCCGGATATTGGGAGAGTAAGTGGGGATTGAGGATGGAGGGGTAAAATTTGAGTGGATGAAATAGGAATGAGGAAAGAGCAAAAGGAGAAAGATTAGTATGTTAAAGCAGATGTAGAGAGAGAATGGAAAAAAAACTAGGAGAGAAGAAAGGACAAATGGACAGCAGACGATGGACAGTTAGCAGAAGACACGAAGAAAGTGGCTGGAGCAATTGCAGCTGAAAAAAATGCACAAAAGGTAGAAAAATATCTCTTTATTTTGAATTTATTAATTGGAATATGTCAGCTCTGGGAAATGTGCATCATTAACGTCTGCGCTTTGTTTAGTATAAGAGGAAATTAATTTATAGTTTTATTTCTACAGTGTTGTTGTACATTCCAATTTTGGCTTTTGGGGTTCCCAGTTTAATTATTGTCTTCCTATTTCTAAATTGTGATTCCTTGTTTGGTGATGGTCTATGTTCTGCATGTGTAATTGAGCTGAGGTATTCTGTTTATGTAATTCCTATTTGACATTGCCACTTGTTCTCTTTCCCCAGTAGGTCATGTATTGTTATTCTCTGAAATGTATTGGTTTAATATTTGCAGTGTTTCCTTTTGATAGGTAGAGTATGGTGCTTTGTGAATCCTGGTAGTGCTGTTAGGATACGGCGGGTTTGCTATGGGTTCTAAATGGGCAGTGTTTGTAGTAGTTCCTAATGTGTCTGGCAGTTTATTTATTTATTTATTTATTTATTTAACATTTCTTATATACCGCGCTATTTGTCATCAGCGCGGTTTACATCAAAACAATAGAACACTTGACCAGATACATTGGCCGTCGTTTACATAAAACGGGGGGTTAACATGGAGGAGAACTTGGGGAACTATTTACATTCAAGTTTCAGTTGGCACTGAATTGTAGTAATGTAGAAATCTTTTAGTCTTTCTTTATCCATACACTCATTAAGAGGCATGTTTACTAAAAGTTAGTATATGGTAACATTATGCAAATATTTATGCAAATGAGGCATCATGCAAATTAGGCCCCGCACTGAGTCTCCGCACATGGCCCCGCACCCCCCTTGGGCCACCCCTGAGTGCGGAAGAAAGACAAGGTTAATGAATATTTTGGGAAGGAAGTAAACAGGTGGGTGCTAGGAAGGGGAGTAGGAGGCAGGTACTAGGGAAAGTTCTAAGGACACGAGATGTTGGAAAACAGGGACTCTAAGACTGGGTGAGAAAACAGAAGAAAGATTCTAAGATAGTTTGGGTATTGGAAGTGCAAGTGGGGACTCGGGCTATGGATGGGATTGTGAGTGGGGACTCGGGTATGGGTGAGATTGTGGAGATAGTGGGGACTAAGATATTGACCAGAGATTAGGAGGGTAGAAATGGGAGAAGTGAAAGGAGAAATGGAAGCCTGGATGGGGGAAAGACATAAGAAAGGGACTGAAAGTGAAGAGAGGATGAGTGCTAGGGAATGAGCTGCATGAGAAGCAGAAGGTGGTAGATGAAGCTGGGGAGCAGTTGAGTACAGAGGGAGGAAATGGGGACTAGAATGTGGGTGAAAGATGGGGTGGGGATAGGATGCTGGCGAAGGAATGAGGCAGATGTGAAATGGAAGGATTAGGGAAGTAGGGTTAGGAAACGGAAAGCCCATAAGTAGGTGAATGGTTAAATAAGGGATACTGAAGATTGAAGGAGGGAGAAAGAAGAATGTAATGAAGGTATAGCTGGGCAAAAGGCCATATAAATAGAAGGATTAATGTCAGAGAGAGATGTAGCAAAGGCAGGTGCAGCTCAAGGCAATCTGCTGCCTGAGGGGAAGGATGAGATCCCCCCCCCCCCCCGTAGAGGGGGCGGGGCTTTTTCAGAACTCCGATCAGGGACTGAACCAAACCAAAAAGCCGATTAGCTTATATGGAGGAAATGTTTGCACACTAAGGGGTTTGTTTACTAAACCATCTTAATGTTCCCGGCACTAGTTGCAGCAATAATGTGAAGGATGCCATATAAGGAATGGGCGTTCTGGTCTTAAGGTAGCAATCGTGGGTTATCGCGCGATAAAGTGCGCCATATCCATTATCACATGATAGTGGGAGCTATGCACGCTACCACGCGTTAACCTTAACTTCGCGTGCTGACCTGCAATCATAGCAACAGAGGTGTAGCATACTGGTTAATACAATGACTGCTGAAACAGGGGTTATGAGCATGATCACCCAGTGGGCTTAATAAATAAGGGTGACCAAGGCAATTCCTTTTCCTGCTTGAAACAGTCCAACAATCTGTGCTGCCAGCTAAAAATATCTGCACCCCAGTGCCATAAACTAATGCACCTTTTAGGGCGCACCAGAAGGCACATCCTAAACCACCACGTCAGCCAAGGCGGGTTATAATGTGCCCCAGAGGGCATGTTGAAAGGTTGTCAACTCCCAAGGCACCATAGTAGGCGCCCCATAAGCTGGCTGATTCTAAGGTGTGGCTAAAGATGCCCCAAGGATGTATAGGTGACTCAAAAAATGTTGGCCAAGGGCAGTAAGGTCCCCCAAGTTGAAAAGCAAGAAAGGTATGGGCCAAACACAGATGTAACCCTAACACTGCACAGAGCACCAAGGAAAGACAATGCACAAGTAATGGAAGGAAGTAGATCTGAGCTGATGGACCAGACAAATCTGCGTCCAGCCCATGTGGAGGTTGGAAAAATGGACAAACATATCGGGGGCAGCTGTAGCGATGCACAGGGTGATGGTAATGTACCATGCAACAATGACAGTGTGTGGCAGAGGATGGGAAGACGTGTCCGGCAGAGGAGGTAGAGGTGGCAGGATAGGTGTAATGACAGGAGGATAGAGGAGTAGCAGTGCCATGCAGAGCACACACAGGAGAGGCAACCAGGAAGAGCTGCAATGCAGAAACGTGTATCAGTGCAGGACATGGGGTAGTAGCATGCACATCAGGGCAGGATGGCACACAGCTGGCAGACACACATAGACAGACAGAAGGATGGTTGGCAACTGTGATATGGGTACAATGTGCTAACAGCACAGATCTGCACAGATATGACTGTCACAGGAATGAAAAGTAGCTGTGCAGGACAGGCATACAAATGAAAGAGAACAGAGAGGAATCAAACCTATGACCATTAGCACAAATGTTGATACACAAACCGGTAGGCCATACCACCAACGTGAGGTCATTAGCAAAGGCTGCATACAAGAATACTGCAGGGCATCACACAAGAAGCCTGCTGTCTGCCAGGATAGGCAAACCTCCAACAGTAATCATGATGGAATGCACATGCAGATCTGGTGTGTACAGATCAGATCACAGTCTGTAATTGGGACCAGAGCCACATATAACTACATGCACACACACAATGAAATGTTATGCAGTGGATACAGCATGCAAAAGAGGAAAGAACCTAAACCCAAAGAGTGGCAAGGGATGCTCTGTGGAGCAGGGCAAAATATGGATCAGAACAGGAGCATGTGAGAATTGAACCTGCAAACAGGTGTGCCACATACCAGCTGAACCACAGCAATGCCAATCCCCCAAGTGGACTGCCATGTAAGCACTATAAAGAAAGAGACATATGTAACAGCTAGTATGTGATGGATAGGCAGCACAGAGGGCACACTTTGGTGTACAGTGAAGAGATGGAAGGGTGTGTGCATAGGTGATGAACCTACGGGTACCTAATGGTCAGGTTAGCACAACAGAAAAAAAATAAGTAAACCCCATGTGGGGAACAAACCTGCAACCTATGGTGTTACAACACATGTCTGTAACCACTATCCCAAACAACCACAGCAAGCACAATGCAAAAATATTACCTCAAAGGGAATGTGTGTATGGGAACCTGTAACACCCAGTGATGTGGCAAATGGCTGGCAGATAGACAGCTGGCACTGTACAAGGATGTGAGCACAGGTGGGCCATGTACATGACCAGGAAATCACTAAATACATGTGTCAGTGTGATCAAGCAGCAGAAGAGACAAATATACGTCAAACACATATTTTTATTTTGGTTAATCATCACAGATAGTGTAGATATCGCCTATCATAATATCAAGGTGAGTGGATCCCAGAGGAAAATCTGAAAACACATTTTGCAGGGCAGCAACCCACATGTTACAGAAAAGTCACTGGCACCTCTACAGATGATGGGCAGGAGAGATAATGTGCATCAGGTGCATGGTGTGCAGTATGCATTAGACCCCCACCCCCCACATGCTGCTGCATGCCCCAAATGTGTTAGTTACATATGTGTGCATGTAGACAGTAGGTGGTACATGATGAGGGCCCAACACACATCAATTATGATCTGTTCCTTAAAACATATCTGTCTGCCAACACAGGAGGCACACAAATGAAATAGCATATGTTGTTAAAAGTAAGAAAGTGTAAACACAGATATCGAAATATATGTTACAGCTGTCACATAATGCCTAATCAAAGCTGCAACAATGTAACCCTAAACAATCGTCAAATGCACAATGAGGATATGCTAACAGGTAGCAGAGGCACATGAACACAGAGAATTCAAATGAAACCATCCGCAGAAACATGCAGAGATAACACTATGCAGAAGGTCCCCCTGCACTGGTTGGTGTGGATACAGTGTCTGTACACATATATCACGGTACATGGAATGCACAAATGAAGGAAGAAAATGGACACTCACACTGCCACACTCCAAATATAACAGGGCAATGTGAGTGTCGTTACCTCAGGGGATAAATAGGACTGTGCAGACATGCAATGCTAGGTTTGTAAATCAATGCAGAGCGTCACGTCTGTACAGTAAACAAACACAATAACCTGTATATAGAGATGGAAAGAAAGGTCAAACATGTTACAGTAACTCACACAGAAGTCATATTGCCACATGCTGTGTTGCACCAACATAGTCAGTCACATGCATACTGTCACAAGGTGGACCTAACGGAACCTGAGAAAATGCAGATCAGCAGGAATGATCAGGGAAGAGATGACAGTGTAAACAGAAAACTGTCAGATGGTTGCTATAGACAACCAGGGCACACGTGGATAAGGGCTAGGAAGACACACCCAGATAGCAAGCAAAGGGGGTTTGCATTGCCTGATAGGGATCAGCTAGGTGGAGGTGGAGCCCAAAGACACAGACATAAAACACGCTCACAAATAGAGAGGGAGAGGAGGTGAGCCAACGAGGGTCACAGCAAGAGAGACAGCAGCAAGGGCAGCTGAAGCTGTGGAAAGAATGGAACTGGAATGAAAGAGAGAGAGAAAGAAAGAATGAACTATTGGATCAGCAGAAGAACCAACACGAAGGTCTGAGTGAGTCCCTAGACCTGTGTGAGAAGTGTGAAAATCAGCAGCCAGATACTGTATGTATGCGTGGAGGGCACGAGAGACGTAGGAGATCTTCCATAGAAGGTAACAAAGCAGGAAATGCTAATAGAGGCTGTTTCCTACCTGAGGGGGTAAAACCCCGAAGTAACAGGAAAAGCCAACATAAAACAAGCTTAAGAGAAACAGAGAATAACTTCTTCCCTTGTGCTAGAAGCTTTAAAAGAAGAGAAGTTTTCTTACCTGAAGAAGCTTGTGATTTTGCTAGCAAGTTTAAACTCCCAACCTGTGATAAGGTTCCGTCTCGAGCAGTGCAATCCAGGGCAGCTGTGTTGCAAGGGCTAGACCCGAGCAAGCTCAGAACATACCACAAATGCTCTAGTAGCAGAGCTAGTGAAGGTTTGAAATATCCTTTTGGTTACCAACAGGGGCAGAGCTCTTATGAGCCCCATTCAAAACCTTATGGTATTTCCCAGCAAGGCATTTGTGCAGAGGGACAGAGCAACTTCCTGTTTGACGGAGCAAACCAGCCTTATCCCTGTGAAACAGCTGATCCTAGAATTAAGTGTTCAGATGAATATGAATTAATGGAATGTGAGAATTCAGATATACCAGTTGTTCCTGAACCAATGGACTGTTCATTATCTGTGATTGACCCAGAGTTCTCTCTAAGGTAAATGGTTGAAGATAACCAGAGTTTAAAGCAGTAGAAGTGAGCTGTGCTGTAGCAACAAAAGAAAAGGCTGTATTAGGAACAGTGAGGCTGTTTAATTCTTTTCTTTTGTTTGTATTTAAAAGCTGAAGTAAGCTATTTTTGTTACACATTTAATTTATGTTATATGCCCGAAGTGGTCTGTTATTTGTTTTGCCAAGAAAGAGAAAAAACCTCGTGGACGGGGAATAAAGCCCTAATTTGGAATTGAAGTGTGTTATGTGGTTCATATAATAGAAAGGTACAACTACCACTCTCAGAGGGCCAGGCAAGGCTGCCTGCAGTACTGACAGAGCCAAGAGGAGGAATCATCAGGCAATACCTGACCCTACCGATAGGGCCCCTGGGGGTGTGACAATATGCACCATGTACGTTGAAACATGATACAGTGATGCCACACATGCACTGTAACACCCTTGGTGAGTGCAAACATCAATCCAAGATGTTGGTGTGCAGTAAAGTGGTGTCGTGGCAAATACTGTGTCGTGTCCAAGTGGAGGGTAGGTGGACATGGACAAGAGGACCTCTCCATTGCTCCCCCTGTGCCACACACATGGCTGTATGCTTGTGTTGATCCAAACAGATGAGCGTATCCTGCGTTCCATGTCACACACATGGGCAAAACACAACAACACAATGTCAGAAGGATGTACAACATACAGCGACAATGTCAGTCCCTGCTGCACATGTGGGGACCAGTACACAGTGTCCAAAGTGCAAAGGGTGTCTGCAATCCAACAAGTCATGTTACGACTGTTCTTGAAACCCTGGGCATGCATAGTCATGTGTGACATCCCAATATGCCACAGTACTGGAAAGGTCATGTATGTCTCCTGTGATGAACACGACACCCAGCCAGAGCACGGCAGCAACGGTGTGTTGAGACAGGCGTGTTATGCCCAAAGTAGCAGTCCAACAATAATACTGTCCATCCTAGGCATGTGTCCCACTCGCAGAGGTCAAACATCCTATGCCACCATTTCCCAGGGATAGTTCCATGGTGTTGTTGTGTCCTCCAACAGGTGGGTGATGGTGACGCCGGATGCACTGTAGTAGATGTGCTTTGTGTGTTCTCTGCCCTGTGTCAGAAGAGGATAAACAATGTATTGGTATGCTGCTTGCAACATCAGCCCAAATTGCAGAGAGTCAAACATCAATATGTACGTAAGGAAATGTCACACAGGCAAACATAACATGATCACAACACAGAACACACTGCATGTTGGGGACATTTTGAATTGGAACCACAGACAAGGGTGTCACATGGATATGGTCATGTCCATGCCCATGTTACACAGGCATTTCACAGCTCCACCCCATGTGCATCAGCATTCGTGTACAGAGACCCAACATGAAATGTCTATGAGACAAACAGTAAATCATTAACATGTAAAGGCTGATGTCATTCACAAAAGACCAAAAGTGCAACCTACCGTGTGTTTGCATCAAGTGTATGTTTGGGATCCCCTGAGGCTCTCAAAGGCCACAACACGTCACAGTGAAGGGAGAAGATGTCATCAAAATGTGTAGAATCACCATGTCCCCATGTCCAGCCACTGTTGATGCATATTGACATTATGGCGATATCTGTTTTATGTTTATGTTTTATGTTTTATTACATTTGATAAAAACCGCCTTTCATATACAGTCAAGGCGGTGCACAATTAAAATAATCAGTAAAAGGAGGCCAATGGCCAATTAAAAAGAAAGGAAATGTACAATTCTTCAAAAGGACAGAGATAGTAAAAGTAAGACGAGACATAAGGGAGAAGATAATAGGGGGAGGGGAGAGGAAGAAGGAGGTTACACGAAAGGGGAAGGAACATCAAACGCTAGGGAAAACAAGTGGGTCTTCAGGTTCTTTTTGAATATGTTGAAGTGTGGTTCCAAACGGAGGGGAGGGGGGAGGGCATTCCAAGCAGCGGGTCCAGCAAAAAAGAAAGCGGAGGAGCGTGTGGATTGCAGGTGAGCACGGGAAGGGGAAGGCAAGGCAAGGCGGTTAAGATGAAAGGATCGAGGGGTGTGCCTGGGGGAGTGAAAGTAAATGAGATCCATGAGATACTGTGGAGTGCTAGTGTGAAATGCTTTATGTACCAGGATGAGAAGTTTAAAGATAGCACGAAAGGGGACAGGCATCCAATGGAGACGAAAAAGAAGGGGAGTGATATGGTCCCGAGGTGATGAATGGGTGAGGAGGCGTGCCGCAGTGTTTTGAATACGTTGAAGACGAGAGAGTTGGTATTTAGGAAGACCGATAAATAGGGAGTTAGAAAAATCCACACGAGACATAACCAGAGATAGAACCAGAGTAGTGAGGGCAGAGGGGGAGAGGAAGGGACGAATAGAGCGAATTTGACGAAGGGAGAAAAAAGAGGTTTTAGTGATGTGAGAAATATGCGAGCGACAGGATAGATCAGAGTCGAAATACACCCAGATAGCGGAATGTGGAGACGAGAGGGACGGGAGCACCAGAAAAGGAAGGAGCCATTGTGGGAGGAGGACTGTTGTGGGAGAACCAAATAGCGAGAGTCTTAGTAAGATTTAGGTGGAGACAGTTAAGAGTTAACCATTGTGACACAGCTGAGAGACAAGAGTCGAGAATTGTGAGATCGGGACAAGTGGGCGAGGTGTGATGTAACAGGAGGATATCGTCGGCATAAAGAAAAGCAGACAGGCCAAACTGTTGGATCAGGGAGGCGAGAGGGGCAAGGAAAAGGTTGAAAAGAAGTGGGGCAAGGACAGATCCCTGGGGGACCCCACAAGAAAGGTGATGTGGTTCAGAGGGGGGGATGGAAGTTGAAGATGAGAGGACTGCACAAGATCTAGAAGAGAGGAAAGAGTGGAACCAGTGGTGAACAGTGCTGCAAAGGCCCGCATCCCGCAAACGTTGAAGAAGAAGAGAGTGGTCAACCAGATCAAAAGCTGCAGAAAGATCAAGAGCAACCGCCACCGATATATCACCACGGTCGTGTGATACAAAAATGCTGTTGCGCAGTGGTCTGTCAGCACACAAGAGATAGGTCAGCTCACAACACACAACACATGTCCACAATGTTCACAAGGTAAACAGCAGTAAGGTAGAGATAGCACAGTCACCACCGCTCCCCAGGTGTACAGTCCCCTCACACACATGATAATGCAAAATGCCTGCACGCTGTATCATCACACAGCCAACCCAAAAACACACACCCACACAGTATGCTAAGGTGAGCGTGCCAGCAGTAGCATACGGCCTGTATGTGCACAACTGGAGATTAGTGGAGATAAAGGCTTGTTAAATGCAATGATACACTGCAGTTGGCTGATGCTACAATGTCAGGGAAGGGTGTACGTGCAGTACACCACCCAAACACCTAGGACCTGCACACACACGCAGCTCTGTTGGACGTGTCCCAGAGACAGTGTTGGAGAAGACAAACTGGCCAGGAACACATGTGGATATGTGTGCCAACAGCAACATATGGGGTATGGGGGTGCAGAGAAAAGAGGTGAACAACAACATATGTACAATATGACAGATCACTGCAGACATGTGCTCCCCCTGACTGTCGTCACAGACAAAGTAGCTGTAGGTCCACCTACCCCAGACTACTGCATGTTGGATGACGTACAGTCACCTGCCAATGCACCACAGCACCAGGAGGGTCACCAAGTATGTCCTATGGATTGAGAAACACAAGAGAAACATACATATGTCATGTTGTAGCTGTGCAACACACACTGCACCTTCACGTCCTCAGCTCGCAGCAGACCCCCCACGATCCTTTCCCGACTGACTGTTCCCCATCACACTATACAGATTCGTTTCATGTTAAAGTTATCACTGAAGTGTGTGTGGCAAACTACAAGGGTCCATACTCTGTCTGTCCCCTTCCTCACCTCTCTGTTGCCGTAAAAAATGTGGAACAGAACTTTCTCCTTGCTACAGTGTCCCTGCTCGGCTCTAAGGCCGCAGTACTATCCTGTGTCCCCCATATTGCTCCCAATGCCCCTTCAGTGTGTGTTCTGGTGTCTCAATGTCATCTGCTACCCCGCTGTCAGTTCCTGTAACACAGGGAAATATGCAGGGGCTCCTTACTTATCCTCTGTCCATATACATTTCCTTGGTGTGTATATCTCATATCTTGACTTACATTAAAAGCTGTGTGCTGATGAGTTGCAAATATATCTCTCGACGCCTGAGTTATGTCTGCCAAACCACACCCCGATGTCTGCTTGCCACCTGACATTCATGGCTGCATGTCATCCCACTGTGTGAAATTGATAATGGTAAAGCATGGATATCCTATATGTGCACCTAAGCCCTCCCCTCCCATCAGAGCATCTTTGTGTGTGTGGCCATAACTTCCTTTCTCTAGGGTCCACAATGTAGGTGTTGTCTTGGACTGCACTCTCCTCCTCTAGACACATATCCAGCTTGTACTTGAGGCTTGTAGTTTATGTCTAGATGTCATCAGCTATATTTCCTCAGTCCTCCCTGAAAACACAACTAAAACCCAAATCCCCCCCCCCCCCCCAATCAGGGGCAGCCCAAGGGGGGTGCGGGGCCATGTGCGGAGACTCTGTGTGGGGCCTCATTTGCATAAGGGGTCTCATTTGCATAAATATTTGTATAATGTTACCATACACTAACTTTTAGTAAACATGCCTCTTAATGAGTGTACGGATAAAGAAAGACTAAAAAATTTCTACATTACTATAATCCAGTGCCAACCGTCAGGCACATTAGGAACTACTACAAACACTGCCCATTTAGAACCCATAGCAAACCCGCCATATCCTAACAGCACTACCAGGACTCACAAAAGCACCATACCCTACCTATCAAAAGGAAACACTGCAAATATTAAACCAATATATTTCAGAGAATACCTGGGGAAAGAGAACAAGTGGCAATGTCAAATAGGAATTACATAAACAGAATACCTCAGCTCAATTACACATGCAGAACATAGACCATCACCAAACAAGAAATCACAATTTAGAAATAGGAAGACAATAATTAAACTGGGAACCCCAAAAGCCAAACTTGGAATGTACAACAACACTGTAGAAATAAAACTATAAATTAATTTCCTCTTGTACTAAACAAAGTGCAGATGTTAATGATGCACATTTCCCAGAGCTGACATATTCCAGTTAATAAATTCAAAATAAAGAGATATGTTCTACCTTTTGTGCATTTTTTTTCAGTTGTAATTGCTCCAGCCACTTTCTTCTGGTTTCTTCGTGTCTTCTGCTAACTCTCCATCGTCTGCTGCCCATTCGTCCTTTCTTCTCTCTTCTAGTTTTTTTCCATTCTCTCTCTACATCTGCTTAAACATACTAATCTTTCTCCTTTTGCTCTTTCCTCACTCCTATTTCATCCACTCAAATTTTACACCTCCATCCTCAATCCCCACTTACTCTCCCAATATCCGGCCAATTGTAGATTTGTCTTCCCTCCCACACAAAATATTTTTCCCCTCTCCATTTCACTCTCCCAGCTCCATCCCATTCTAATCCTCCCCCAACATCACCTCCCTTCTAGTTCCAGCCCCACCCAGCATCCGCTCCCTTCTAGTCCCCGCATCAGTCCATTTCCAGTCCTAGCCCCCCATAAGCCCATTTCCAATCCTATCCTAGCCCCACCATCAGCCCATTTCCAGTCCTAGCTCCCCCATCCATTGCCAGTCCTATCCGAGTCCCTCCATCAGCTCATTTCCAATCCCAGCCCCCATCAGCCCATTTCTAGTCCTTTCCTAGCCCCAACATCAGCCCATGTCAAATCCTAGCTCCCCTCCACTCAGCCCATTTCCAATCCAAGCCCCCCCATGAGCCTACTTCCAGTTCTAGCCCCTCCATGAGTCCATTTCAATCCAAGCCCCCACCACAGCCTATTTCTAATCTTAGCACCCCCAAAAGCCCATTTCCAGTCCTATCCTAGCCCCTACATCAGCCCATTTCCTGTCCTACCCCCCCCCCACTCAGCTCTTTTGCAGTCCTAGCTCCCTCCCCTCACAGCCCATTTCCATTCCAAGCCCCCTCCCCATCAGCTATTTGCAGTTCAAGCCCCCCTTCCACTCAGCCCATTTCCATTCCAAGCCCCCATCCCCATCAGCTATTTGCAGTTCAAGCCCTCCTTCCATTCAGTCCATTTCCAGTCCTAGCAACCCCCCCCCCCCAGCCTATTACCAGTCCTAGCCTCCCCATAGCCCATTACCAGTCCTAAGCCACTATCATCCCATTTCCAGTCCTAAGCCCCCCCATAGCCCATTACCAGTCCTAACCCCCCCTCAGCCCACTTCGTCCTAACCCCCCCATCAGCCCATTACCAGTCCTAACCCCCCATCAGCCCATTTCCAGTCCTAGCCCCCCATAGCCCATTACTAGTCCTAACCCCTCCATCATCCCATTTCCAGTCTTAGCCCCCCCAGAGCCCATTATGTCCTAACCCCCCCTATCAGCCCATTTCCAGTCCTAGCCCCCCCAGCAGCCCATTTCCAGTCTTATCCCCCCAACAGCCCATTACCAGTCTTATCCCCCCATCAGCCCATTACCAGTCCTACCCCCAATTAGCCCATTTCAAGTCCTAGCCCCCCCCCATAGCCCATTACTAGTCCTAACCCCCCATCAGCCCACTTCCAGTCTTTGCCCCCCCATAGCCCATTACCAGTCCTAACCCCCCTCCCCCCATCAGCCCAAATAGATAAAAAAGCAAATCGGCTGCTGCTACAGCTGCCGCTGCCGCTGTGGCAGTGGCAGAATCAATCGTCTCGCCATGGGGCCCCCCTGCCCGGCAAAGCCTCCTTGCAGCATCAGCTCCAGATGGAGTCCCAAAGCGCGGGTTTTCAAAGCCACGAGAGTTTCTGTTTCTCGCGCGGCTCTGTTAATCCCGCCGGGGCTGATGGGATTTCCCATCAGCCCCAGCAGGCTTAACAGAGCCGCGAGAGGTCAGAGAAGCTCTCCCTTCGCGGCTCTGAAAGCCTGCGCTTTGGGACTCCAGAGCTGATGCTGCAAGGAAGCTTTGCCTGGCAGGGGGGGCCCCACGGCGGGACGCTTGATTCTGCCGCTGCCACGACGGCAGCGCCAGCAGCAGCTGGTTTGCTTTTTTTTATCTATTTGGGCTTATGTAGAATGCTTTTTGCGTGGGGCCCCCTGAAACGCGGGGCCCTGTGCAAAAAACATTCTTGCTCAATGGACGGGCCGGCCCTGCCCCTAATCAGCTCCTGGCTTGCCTACTGTAACCTATACCTTGCTGATCTGGCCTTGAATCATCTCTGTCTGCCTGAAAATATGCAGCACTGCAATGCATGGCTATTCTACAGCCACACACATAATGGCAATAATACTCCCCCTGTCAGGACACCTCACAGATTCCCTATCTGTCTCTGCATCCATGTCAAGGCTACGTGCTGACCTATACATACAGGCACACTGTGGTGTTGCAGTAACTTCCCTTACTGATCTCAAATACCAGTAATCCAACTACTACTCAGCATGTATATAGTGCTACGTATCACATGTAGCGCTATACAGAAACAACTAATACACAGTCCCTGCTCATCAGAGCATACCAACCAATCAATCAGCTCAAATTAAAAAATGTGAAACACACACATCTAGGCAACTGGTCCCATCTATGGTCTGCTCTCCTACTGTTTACCCCATACTACACGCCTTTCACCTTGCTGCACCCAAAGCCTCAAACTAACTACCTGTGGCTGTACAGCAGCCCCTATCCCAATCAGCCACAAATCAGGTATGACAGCTTAACACCTCCCACAAGCCTACTACTCCCAACACACATAATCCACCTCCACCCGCTGTTTTGCCCTGCTCACATCTTCTGCTTTTCAGTCATGACTAGATTGTAAGCTGGGATGGCCAGGCAGTGTCTGTTACATGTCAGTGCAGTGTTGCATCTTACTGCTATTGGGATACAAATGTTCACTAGTAGTAGTACACACATATCTAAACAAATGTATGAGCAGGGACTGTGTATTAGTTGTTTCTGTATAGCGCTACATGTGATACGTAGCACTATATACATGCTGAGTAGTAGTTGGATTACTGGTATTTGCGATCAGTAAGGGAAGTTACTGCAACACCACAGTGTGCCTGTATGTATAGGTCAGCACGTAGCCTTGACATGGATGCAGCGACAGATAGGGAATCTGTGAGGTGTCCTGACAGGGGGAGTATTATTGCTATTATGTGTGTGGCTGTAGAATAGCCATGCATTGCAGTGCTGCATATTTTCAGGCAGACAGAGATGATTCAAGGCCAGATCAGCAAGGTATAGGTTACAGTAGGCAAGCCAGGAGCTGATTAGGGGCAGGGCCGGCCCGTCCATTGAGCAAGAATGTTTTTTGCACAGGGCCCCGCGCTTACATGAGAAGAACACCTCAATCACCTGCCGCCTGACTGCTGTGCCCTCACGTGTGTCTCCACAGGCATATACAGGAGGGCATGTAGGATAATCCTCCAGATCCTCATTAATTTGGACAGGGATATGGTGCCTGAGAGCAATGTTGTGCAGGATGCAACAGGCTATAATGATCTCTGCCACAGTCTGTGGTTTGTATTGTAAGGCCCTATCTGTCCTATCCAGACACCTGAAGCGACTATTTAAAACGCCAAAGGTGCGCTCTATGATGGAGGCATGGGCCTTATTGTAACTGGAGTGGCTGGAGGCATGGGCTTCATTGTAACTCCTCTTTGCACGTGTCCATGGTTGATGCACAGGGGTCAGCAACCAGGGGCGACACCCATATCCTGCATCACCTGCAGAAAGAAATGTGGAACGTTAAAGCAGGAGCTGATGTCCACCCAAATGTACACATGTATGTACATGCAAACCAAATGCATAAAACATCCTGACAGAAACATATGACAGCACATGATAGGACACCACAACTATGCATCAGCATGTGAAGTTATGACACATAAAACAAGGGGTAGGTGTACAGATTGCAATCAACATAATCTGTAACCACGACACAAATGCTAGCATCCATGCTACTATCATCACACAGCACTGTAGCAAGGTAGAGCTGGAGGGCCCCACACACCCCCCCCCCCCACCCACACCCCCAACGTTAGATCACACACAGATGAGACACACACACAACTAGGGATACACCTCAAAGACAGACATGTGCACATACGGTTAGTCACAGGATCACCATGTGCATGTCAGAGATGAGAAATACACACCCAGCAGTATACAGTCCTCATACTGTCTGCCTCAAATTGTCTGAATAGTGCAGAGTGATGCAGGATATAGGAGTCATGGGTGGACCCTGCAAACCTAGGGACCACATTCAGAATATGCATATTTGCATCACATACAACCTGAACATTCAGGGAATGGTAGTGTTTGTGGTTGCGGAACACTACCTCCCTGTCTCTGGGCGGGACTAGGGCAACATGTGTGCAATCAATAGCTCCCATCACGTGTGGTATCCCGGCAAACGCCTCAAAGGCCTGGTTCAGGGTCCCCCACTGTTGCCTAGTGTTGGGAATGGCAATGTAATTCCCCAACCAGCTGATCATGACATGCAGTATCTGGTGGAGACAGCGTGAGAAGGTTGGGCGGCTCATGCCACCCATGACTGGAAACAGCCAGAGGCAAAGAAATGTAGGGCACCAAGGAGCTTGACCAAACCCGGTATGGCATGTGAACGACCAGTCAGGGGCTCGAGGTCAGGACTTAGATCCTCATAGAGCTCCCTAATAGCCCCCGTGCTCAGGCGGTAGAGGGAGATGACCTGGTCCTCACACATGCCCTGGAGCTGGGCCCTGGGCCTGTAGAGGCGAGGCTGCCGAGCCTGCAACGCTGCACGCCTCCTGCGCCATGCTGGCACAGCCCCTGCCTGGCCTGCCCCCACAGCTGCAGGTCTGTGTTACAGCGGGACTAAACCCATGCCCTGTGCCTCAGCCCCATGGATACCATCTCCCCTGTCAGGCAGCCGCAGCCTCTGATCACCTCCCACTGCATATGCAGCAACCACAAAGCCCGCCATAAACTCCACCCCCTCAACTCCTCAAACTCACTCAAACTCAGACACTCACCTCAACCACCAGTCACCAACCCAGCCACACAACTCCACCAACACTCACCAACCCAGCCACTCTCCACACCAAACCTGTCTCTGACACTTCCCTTGCTTCACCAACAACCAACACCGCACACCTCGTGTCGCTCACCTACATAAACTCCTCAGTGTGTACCACATGTGCATGTGTATTTATGTGTTTTTTTTACATGTGCACGTCCTTGCGTGCATTGCCATGCGCAGCGGTGTAAGCGTGGGGCTGCATGCATTGCGCATCCACAGGGGACATGCGGAAGGTGCGTGCACGGGGACACCATGTTGCGCATGCGCTGTGCGTGTGTGTGTGAGCGTGAGACATGCGAATATGCTATGTGCTGTTACGTGCATGCGGCCTGCCTTACGTCACATGCGTAGACCAGCACTCATCACATGGGTCCCGGACACACACCTTCCACATCCCCCCTGCATGTGCGCAACATGTGCAGCCTCCACGCTCACGTTGCTGCGCATGCGCAACGCGCACAAGGACACACACACGTAAAAAACACATAAATACACATGCACACGTAGTACACGCTGAGGGGTTTGTGTAGGCGACGGAGAAAGAAGGCGAGTTGTAGAGCAGGCGAGTGTGAGATCAGGATTATAGCAGGTGAGGAGAGGTGTGTTGTGGAGCAGGCGAGAGAGAGTGAGAGGAGGGGAGGCTAGGAGCAGGAGAGAGAGACAGGAGGTGATCTGAGGAGCAGAAACAAGGGAGAGGAGGGGAGGTGAGGTGCCAGCGTGAGGTGGAGCATAGGAGCTGAGGGGCAGGGGAGGGGGGAGTAGACGAAGAACAGGAGGGGTGAAGATGTGTGACAGGGAGGGAGAGGGCACAGAGGGCAGTGAGATGGAGCGGCAGGACATGGCAGGGGGGAAGGAGGGTGAGACACATGTTCAGCGGGACCCAGAGCCACCAGGGAGAGGTGGGCCTGTGGTGATGGCTGCAGGCCCATCGTGTGTGTGTCGCAGCCCATCCAGGGGCCACCCAGTGCCAAACATAGGCATATACTGGTGCCAGCAGAGGAACGGAGAAGGGCTGTTAGATTCAGCCAGCAGGAAAACAACATCCTGCTGGCCAGTGTTTTGGAGCGGTATGAGGTGCTCTAGGGCCGGCTGAGCACAAGCACCACTGTGGGCACACGGATACACGTGTAGTAGGAGATCCAGGAGGCCATGGCCCAGGCAAGGGGGCCATCCAGGGACCTGGATAGCCTTAGGAAAAGGTTTAATGATATTAAGCGTGGTGTCCGTGCACACATGGTGGCGGAGAGGTGACATGCCATGGGCACCGGAGGGGGGTGGTCCCTTTGCCCCAACCCTGACACCCCTGGAGCAGGAACTCGCAGACCGTCTTGGCCCCATCTACCTGCGTGGACTGCCTGAAGCGCTGGACAGCACTCATCCACAGGCAGGTAGGTCAGAGATATGCTGCACATGTACAACTCACGCCCCAGTACATGCCAGCCATGGACGGGAAGGTGGGGGCCTATGTACTGAGAACACATGTGCCCTAACACAGGCAACTGGGGTCCACATATCCAGCAAAACATGGCTGTGTAGGTACAGGGTGGGTGTGACAGGTACCTGGGGCTGCTTGCACGACAGCCACAGTCCTGGATGTCGTAGAGCACTGCACAGGTGTACAGAACCAGGGGGGGGGCAGTCCTCCAGCCAGACGGAGCACCCCCCCTTGACTGCGCATGAGTGGGCCGGATGACCGTACATACAGGGAGGCACAACACCCTCCACCCCATGAACCCAGCACATGCAGCAGCTATTTGTACATGGCATATAGGTCACACAGAACAGCATACATCTGCAGCCAGGCACACACCACTATATGACAGGGGGACACAGACAGGAGGGACATACAACTAGGCCAGAAAACATTGACCTGGGGGGACCCACACACACCACCTATAACAGCTAAGATGTGTGTATGAGATTACCTGTCCAGGGACATATCCCAGATCAGTGACAGAGGAAGGGCTATCATACTGTGATGGCGAGGTAGACGCAAACAAACCCCAATGACCACATCACACAGATGTCCAACACATCATTGTCATTGTCCAACATACAGTGTGGATCCCCCACCCACCCTCACAATACATTGGGGTGCACATTGCCACAGCCATACCAACTGCACCTAACTAAGACTCCACATCACCTGGGCCATCATATATACAGGTATTGCAGTGCCACAGACACATTCCCATGACCCCCACCCACGGTGCAACCACATGCCCAGCATCACTCCACCCATCTCCTGAAATAACCCACCACACACACCGAGTATGTGATAGCTGTCCGCACACACCGCACAGTGGCTACCAAAGCAGCAGTTCCCACACACGTCTGGCTGACCTGGACGAATGCTGCAACACCTGCCATCCATACCACTCAGGCCAATGCATACACATTGCTCACACACACTATGACAGGCCACAATCCCACTCAAGGCTCACACACACACCCTGGCCACATGTAACACTGAGCCCACATCCAAGGTCACACACACAGTGCATACCTAGTGCTGCATATAGTGGGGCCGCCAGTCTCAAACCAATTCCCCCCAACATAACAGCAAATGTGACACAGCTCCACCAGTGCGAGAGGCCGCCCCCCCCCCCCCCCGGTCAGGACAAGCAAACTGTATGCACATGTGCTGTCCCCATTGTAGGTGCAGTAACAGCAGGTACAGGCAGACACCACATTGCTGTTGGCGGGGATGTACTACACAGGTGTAGATATGTGACCTGCACTAACTCATCCTTGTTGTGTACCCTGTTCTACCCCCCAGGTGACATCCAGGCAACGGAGGCATATGAGGAGGGGGATGCTGAGGGGCCAGAGGCCAGCGAGTCCGGGGATGCGGACAGCACTTGCAGGGAGACCCCAGGAAACGTGCTGCCCGAGGCAGAGGACAGGGCAGCAGATGCCAATGCACAAGTAGGGGCCAGTAGCAGCAGCACACGGGCTGTGGAGGACGCAGAGTCAGAGGGGAGTCACCACACAATGCAGGCGCCGGGGACATCATGCACGCAACAGACCAGCATGGATATCATCCTTGTGGAGCTGCGGGCTCATACTGCCTCAGCAAAGCATGATGCGGAAGGTGGGTAACAGAATACACAACAAGCCCCCTGGGGGTTGATGTAATATCCACAATGAAATTCCATGTGCCCCCTAATATTATGACACCATAGCACATAGTTCTGTATGTGTAGTGGGGGTGTGATGCCACCCCTTGTAGCATGTGCCATCTGGTGTCATCATGCTAATGAGCTCATACATCTGCCTACTATTCACCACAAAATACCCCATGGAGACATACAGTGGTACACACCTACCCCAGATCACCTATACAGTTTACCCACCGGACCCCTCTCCCTGGGTAGTGGTACGTAGCATAGATAGTCAGGTACTCAGTACTGTGCGTCAGGTTTAGAGTGAACAGTGCCCCCCAGATATCTATCTGTGTGCCATGAATCCCCACATTATCCAACCTATCCCATACGACCAGTGCACAGATACAGCAGTGACACACTGAAGTGCAACACAGTACCATGTGTCATATCTGTGATTTCCACGACCCCTCAGCAGGATCATTTCCTGGCCTGTGGATGGATCATGGGACACACAGATGTAAACATGGTACTGCGTTGCTAGCCGTCACATACATGATTGGTCTGTGGACCGGTCTGTTGGGATATGCCAGACATGTGCATGAGTCACGGTGGGGGGTGCAACACATGTCTCACACATCACCTTGTGTCTCACCCACAGCCACTCGTCAGGTTCTGATGGGCATTCAGGAGGAGATGAGCCAGATGCGTGCCACAGCTGAGGTGATAGCAGCGGTGCTACTGCGGATTGCAGATGCCCAAGAGGCCATGGCTGGGCGTTCCCAGCAGCCAGCCCCAGCCCCAGAGGCAGCACCAGCGGAACCAGAACAACGACGTTGCTTGGGCTGTGGTCGCCATGGACGTGGGCGGCCACGCAGGTCTTGATTGCGGGGAACAGGTCACTGTGTGACAATAAAGATGACTAAACCTGATTAGACCTATGTGCACGTTTCCGGTGTTTGCCACTGTACTCCCCTGAGTACCCTGTCCCCCATATTGTCACCCTGGTCACATGTGCCTCTCCATTTCCCTTAGGGGTGTGGTGTGTGCACTACCACCAATCAACGCACAGACATTATACCATACCCTGTGTGCCATGAACCATGCCATGTGTGCACCCTTCTACCTATGCGTGGAGGTATACCCTACCTATCCAGTTAAGCAGTAATATGTTTATGGTGGTACATGTATGTTTTATGGATCGGTCACTCTCTCACACCCCATATCCTCTCCATTGTTCCACCCACATGTGTGCCATTCCCTCTGACCCACACCAGGGCCTACCTGGATGTTTAGACGCAGATGATTGTGTAAGACACAAGCAGACATAGGTAATTAGCTAAGTCAGTTGTTCACTCTCCCCCTGTGCCTGTAGTGAGCCGCTGCTCCCCCTCCAGACCAACATCCACCTGTCTTGGCCTCACCAGCTATCCCCCTGGGCAGCTCCTCGGTACAGCAGTCCATCTTATCCTTCCTGCCACCTACCTGCTGCTGGCCGTCCCCACTATTCCCCTATGAGCATGGTGCATCAGATATGCTGCCATAGCTGGTGGTACACACAGCAGTGCAGTACATCACAGGGGCACCAGGGGGCACTGATGGCTACACACATGGTCAGACCCCACACATGGGTGTAGAGACGGTCCATGTATGTTACCTGTGTCTAATACACATACACATAGGGGTGAACACACATGTCCCATGCACACTTTAACAGTCTGTCTATAAGGAAAACATGTGATCAGTGTGATATATAACCAAACCTGTGTATTTACATATATGGCTAATATTTACAGGTAGACCCATGCTGTGGCCTGAGTGACATGGCACCACAGGGCACATGTGTGGCCGCCACTCTGCCCCTCAGACACTCCAGGGCCGCCCATCAGGGGATGGCTGCTGAGATGCACCCCCCATACCAGCTGCATGCTGCATGTGCATCTCGGCAGCCAGCCACTGAATGGTGCCTGCCAGCCATCACATAGTGCGGTCCTGGGCCCGCTGCCATTGCAGCACACCAAGCACTGCCACAGACAGGTCCCGGACACACCTGCCACCACATCTGCCCCAGGTGCCCGGAGTCTGTGTGGTGGCATGTGCGTGGGCCCTGTCTGTGGCACGTTGTGGTGTCACTGCACCCACAGGGCCACCCTCTCCCCACTCCATCCCTCCTGACACCTCCCACCCAACCTCACCCCCCCCCCACACACACACAGTCTCCTCCTCCTTCTCCTCCACATCATCCTCCCACCCACCCACCAGTGCACTGGAGCGACCCTCACCTTCCCCTCCCTCCCACCCCACACGACCCTCCGCCCACTCCATTTCCGCAGAGTCATCCTCCGGCTCTGCCCCCTCCTCCTCCTCCTCCATCGGCTGGGCTGGAGCTTCGGGCCCTGTGGTGTGTGTCCCAGATGTGGATGCCCGTTCCCCAGCAGCAGCGGCCTCTGTTGGGGAAGACAGTCATTAGGACACCATCATGCCATTCCCACACCACATAAACATTGTGTGGCCACACACAGGCTGTTGGCCCACTGTGACATGCTGTACATCCCTGCAGTGGCCGCAACACCCACCATCATGTTCCTTTTGTGCCTTCCTTTGTAGGCATTCAAGAACATCCGGGCAGTGCAGCTGCAACTCCCGTCCCTTCTTCCGAAGGTCCTCCACCTGGGGGGGAATGCAATGGGTGGGAACATCAGGGGGAGGATATCTCTGGTGGGTGGCCATCGCATATCACACATCACTGCAGGCAGCTGAGTGTTGCTGCTGCTCTGGCCAGTGGGTTCTCTACTACCTGTTGGCAGCACCACATGCATATGTGGCTGTGGGTCTGCCCATGTGTGGGGTGCCAGCTACGTGTAGTGTGTGCTGCCCCCCCCCCCCCGGCTCCCTTACCCTGCTCCCACACCCTCCTTGCATGACATGAGTGCACCATGCCATGTGTGTGGTGGTCACATTGGTCTCCAAAAGTGGGATTTCCAAACTCCATGTATGCTGCGGCAGACACTATGTATTGGCTCACCCACACACATCAGCCGACATACCCACTGTGGCACCATGAGCTCTCTAAGGAACATGTGCAATGTGTTCTGACCTTGCCCGGTGATTGGGTGGGCCAGGCATATCAGCAGTGGCCACTACCATGACATCAGACCTACAACTCTACCTCTGTGATCAGGACTTAGGCCTCCTGTGAATAGGGCAGTTGTGGCCGAATGCAACCGGAGCATGCACAGAGCCACCTAACTGAGCTATAGACCTATGTTATCCGGTCTAGGCCCTTCCGGGGGTCGGGCAGAGCAGTGACACCCCAACAGCTGCAGGTACGCTGACACCAGTAGCTTTAACAGACCTCTGTGATCAGGTGTGGGTCTCCTGGTGTTTGGGCTCAGCAGTGCAACAACAACAGATACAGGATATCAAACAGACCACAGTAATCAAGTCTGGATCTCCTGGGGGTAGGGTGGATGTAAACACATGAACTGTAGCACCTACTGTACCAACAGGATGTATAACTGACTTCTGTAGTCAGGTCATGGCCTCCTGGGGGTAGGGTGGATGTAAACACAGGAACAGCAGTAAGTACCGTACCAACAGGATGTATAACTGACCTCTGTAATCAGATCAAGGCCTCCTGGGGGTAGGGTGAATGTAAACACATGAACAGTAGCAACTTCCATTCCTACAGGATTTAAGCCTGACCTCTGTAATCAGGTCTCCTGGGGGTAGGGTGTATGTAAACACATGAACAGCAGCAACTTCCATACCTACATGATTTAAGCCTGACCTCTGTAATCAGATCAAGGCCTCCTGGGGGTAGGGTGGATATAAACACATGAACAGCAGCAACTTCCATACCTACAGGATTTAAGCCTGACCTCTGTAATCTGATCAAGGCCTCCTGGGGGTAGAGTGGATTGGAACACAGAAACAGCAGCAAGTACCTTACCAAGAGGATGTATAACTGACCTCTGTAATCAGATCAAGGCCTCCTGGGGGTAAGGTGGATTGGAACACAGAAACAGCAGGAAGTACCATACCAAAAGGATATATAACTGACCTCTGTAATCAGATCAAGGCCTCCTGGGGGTAGGGTGGATATAAACACATGAACAGCAGCAACTTCCATACCTACAGGATTTAAGCCTGACCTCTGTAATCAGATCAAGGCCTCCTGGGGTAGGGTGGATATAAACACATGAACAGCAACAACTTCCATACCTACAGGATTTAAGCCTGACCTCTGTAATCAGATCAAGGCCTCCTGGGGGTAGGGTGGATTGGAACACAGAAACAGCAGCAAGTGCCATACCAACAGGATGTATAACTGACCTCTGTAATCAGATCAAGGCCTCCTGGGGGTAGGGTGGATTGGAACACAGAAACAGCAGCAAGTACCGTATCAACAGGATGTATTACTGACCTCTGCAATCAGATCAAGGCCTCCTGGGGGTAGGGTATATGTAAACACATGAACAGCAGCAATTTCCATACCTACAGGATTTAAGCCTGACCTCTGTAATCAAATGAAGGCCTCCTGGGGGTAGGGTGAATATAAACACATGAACAGCAGCAACTTCCATACCTACAGGATTTATGCCTGACCTCTGTGAGCAGGTCATGGCCTCCTGGGGATAACGCATACTTGCACACAGCAGCATCCACACCTACTTTCAGCACTGCTTGCACCACAGAATGTTGCCTCTCCCATGTTGTACATGTAAGATGTGCATTGATTGCAGGTTATTGTGTTGCACACCTTGCATCGTGTGACCTGACCCCACTCACTTACCTCACATGGGTGGTCAACAATCCGATTAAAGCACCTAGTGATGCGGCGCCATGCCCTCCTGACGTGGTGGAGGTCTTGCCTTCTGGATGATCCAGGAAATAACCTGGTCTGCTTTGTGCATATCAGGTTTGCGAGGAGTTTTAGATCACGCCTGGTGAAGGCTGACTGACATGAGCACCTCTTCATATTCACGGAAGTGACTGGATTGCTGACGCATGCACGCACACCGCGCATGTGCGATGCTGCTCACGCCATGCACGGCATACACGCTGCACATGTGCAATGGCGCATTGACGTGCGTTAACCCTAAGTTCATGCCAGTGCAGTGTTAGAATTAATAAAGATGTAGCCCACTGGTTACTGCAATGACTGTGGAGGCAGAGGTCATGGGATTGATTCCACAGTGGTGTTATATAATAAGACTGTCTGAGGCATTACCCTTTAATTTAAATCAGTGCTGTCTGAGGCATTACCTTTTTTAATTTAAATTAGTGCTGCCAGCAAAAATACCCACAGTGCTGTAACCTAAGGTGCTGCATAAGGCGCCCTATAAAGCACTCCATAGGGCACATTATAAAGTGCACTGTCCACCAAGGCACCTTATAATGTGCCCTATAGGGCGCTTTATAGGGCGCATTATATAACACCCCCCTGGCTGGCTACAGAAAGACTGCAGGTCACCACACAAACTGTCTGCTGTGGTTACCAGGATACGGTAAACCCACCTGTACCCATAATGCACTGCACATGCAGATCAGCAGTCTACAGCTGATCTCAAGATGGGGTATGCACCCCCACAGCACCTCGGCCTGGTAGGGGGAACTGACCGTGTGTGTTACTGGCACAAAGTAGCTAAGACCGTGACATTGTGCGGGTACTGTGCTCACCCTGAGGGTGAGGTGGGGCACCCAGCACCAGGTCCACAGCACCTGGCTTGGCTGAGATAGGCTATACTGCAGGTCCCTATCAGTGCCAGGGTGTGATAGGTAGTCCTTGCAGACACACCTAGGATACATCTATGTCCATCTCTATTTCCCAGTCATGTCTAGCCCTTGTGGACTATGATGCACCCAGAATAGTACATATCCTGTTGTGGGTGCCATGGTCACATGTTATAAGTGAAGGGGGGTGTTTAGACCCAAAAGCATATTATGTAGCGCCTGCCAACCAGCCCTCTGTGGCTCAGGGTGGGGGGAACAGGATCTCCCACCAACAGATCCACATTGTACATCTCTGCAATGGTGGCAGTAGAGGGGGACCATCAACCCCAGTCCTGCTGGGGAACCGGCACCCTACAGGGCAGCCAATGCAGATCTGTATGCATCATTTAGGCAATGGCAGGCAGACAGACAGAATGCTGGAAAAACCTCATCTACCCCCCACCACTATCTGACATTCACCAGCAGAGGGCACAGTCAGTCTCCACCCACTGCACCCTGAAGGTGTTCCAGCCATACACATACTAACTGCAGATGCAGACAGTCTGCTAGCTAGTACATCGTTCATGTTCCTGGAGGAACTGTGTGCACCCAAAAATGGGACATGAGCACACACACCAAGCAGGTATGTCAGTGATTGGGCCCCAGAAAAGGAAATACATAAATATCACCTGAGAAAAATACTGCATAGCACTATGGGGGAACCTAGCCATGCTGTGGTCACTGCTCAGTCAGGGTGAGAGTGACCTCCCAGCATGACATGCTGTGGCCACCCTGTCCGTGCAGGTGATGGTCGGGCACTACAATGTCCCAGCCATTGCCCTATGCCCTGTGCAGATGCACCCTGCCCATGCCACCCTGTCCAGCCCATACCCACAGTACCTTGCTCCTCATTATGCACATTGGCAGGCTAACACTGGAAACAGTGCAAGCAGTGTGGGCTCAGTAAGGTGTAGGCAGTCATAACACACTGGATAGACAGACACACACTCCCACATCTATGCCAGCATTGTGCAAATATAGAGGTTTTAGGCAGCCCAGGCCACCACACCAGTCCTGGGCACAGAGCAGGCATGGCTATTGTACACAATACTGTTGGGGTCACTTCCCGGGGTGGTAAACACTGTCAGAAACCAAGACTGAAACACACTCCACAGATATCAGAAAGGTTGCTATGATGCAGCTCTGTTAACAAATTGTGTTTAACTTAGGAGTTATCTGCCATTAATCATAGCAACCTTTTGATATATGTGTAACGTGTTCCCAAGTTAAGGGCGGCATTGCTAAGGTATGCAAGTGGGAATGTATTGGGAGATGCTGCTCCGCACAGGGCCCAACAGCCTGACTCTCCATGAGGCTTTGGATAGTGGAGCCTGTGGGTTTGCTGCCTGTTGGCTGCTGCTCTAGGGCTGAGTTTCCCAACTCCGGTCCTGGTGGGCCAAACATGGTTCAGGTTTTCATGCTGTCCCTAATGAATATGCATGAGATACATTTGCATACAATGGGGGCCTTGCATACAATTGCAGCACAGGCATATTTATTAGGGACAGCATGACACCTGAATGGTGTTTGGCCCTCCAGGACTGCATTTGGGAAACTCTGCTGTAGGGATTGCACATGTTTATGGTGTCTGTGCCCTGTAGGGTAAAATATAGGCGTTTATGGATTGTTTATTTAATCTGCAATAACAGTTCTGTCTTTATTACCACGGTTTAGTACTGGGTAAAATATAGGGAGATGGTTTGCAGGAGCCACAGCTGGGGCTTGAACCTGTGACCTTCTGACCCTGAACACACTGGCTGTGTGTACTGCACCAAACTGTTGCCACAGAGACAGATCATTCCCTGGGGCTACCATTAGTGTTCATTAGACAGACCTTGTCTGTTACACTACACGGCACCCACCTAAACAGGGCTTGGCCTTGGTCTGCTGTGGGCAGATGCCATTGCCCCCTCCACCACCAGCAACCCTCCGCCACCATGCTGACATGCCCTTATACCAGTGGTGCTGGTGGTGCACAGTCCCAGGCCATCCAGTGTGCCAGTAGGTAGCTGCCTATGGTGTGGGTTCTCGTGTAGGGGTGCCTACATGGACATGCGCGCTTCCCCCCGGCACCGCCTGCCAATGTTCTGTGCCCTTGGGGGTACCTGCTGGGTAATATCCCCTGTGACACTGTGGGACACACACTCGTGCCCATGTTGGACCCTCGTCAGTTGCTGTCTTGCTGCTTTACAGTTTCGGCATTCCTATGTGCCACATAGGCATCTGCCTAGTCCGCACTGTGCCCCATCTGGACCACAGCATAACAAACCTGCCAAATATAAAGGAGAAAACCCTGCTCACCGCTATTTCACTGTGGGATCATTCACTTTGTAGGGGGACAGAGCATAGCCCCTTCCAAACATGATATCTTCCTTTTTACGCTTTGTCAGTAGTGTTGCTTTATGTTTAGCATTAGTAGCACTATTGGCCAGCTTGGTTATGGGGATTTTAAATGTGGTTCTGGTCATTTAATATGTTTATTTGCCTTTTTGGTTCCTGCACATGTATCACTACTATCACTGGTCTGGGTTTCCCTGGTTTTGCTGTACATTGCTGACTAAAATGGTTTCTCTCTCCTGCAAATGTGCCTCTAGCGCGAGGTTTTCACTGGCGCTAATTTTCAGAGCTTCATTTCACGGTGTTAGTGTGCATGGGGCCTCTTCCCGCCCACTCTTCACCCATTGACACCTCATCTCCGCCCCTGGGGAGCCTTACTCCGCCCTCTGGGGAGCCTTCCTCCACCCTCTGTGCACCTTAACGTCGCCGCAGACATTATCGCGCGATACGTGACGTTCTCGCACAGTAAAGCACCATTATTGCGCGAGAACATCACGTATCGCGCGATAACATCAACGCTGCTACGTTAAGACGGTTTAGTAAACATACCCCTAAGGAACTAAAAGAGAACGAGAACCAACAGCAGAGTTTATAAAACTAAATTATAATTCATTTTTATTTTGTTGTTATAAACTGCATTATGGTTCTTGCTTTTTCTTTTTCAACATATATTTTGCATCCACAGTGGGTGCAGAGCAGAACCAGGACATTCACCCACAGAACTCAATATCTTAAAAAAAAAATCTGATTCTGATCATCTCACAACAACAGCAACAACAACAACAAACATTCTCCAGTACCAGGCATATTGTGAACTAATACAAAACCCTAGAACAAAGTAAGAGCAAATCTACCATACCATAGCATATCAGCATCAACTTCCAAAACTCACATAAGGAGCCCATCCCAAAAAAGTGTCACTGTAAATACTACAGTGGGCCCTGGAACATCCATACACCTATTTCAAAAGATGAATAAGTCAAATTACTACAGTACAGTATAGATCTTTTTGTACAAACTCCATGTTAACAGGAAACCTGGCCTCAGTCACACACTCAGAACACAGACCCTCACCAAGTACAGAATAAGTAACCACAATCTAAAGTAAAAATAAAAATATGTAGACAAAATTTTAAATGAAACCCCAAGAAGCCTGACTCCGCATGCAGTGCAACATCAGATAAATAAGAGATGCAGTTCCCCCATACTGTGTAAAATATAAAGATAGCACAAACTCCAGTCACTAAAATGAAATAAAATTATTTTTTCTACCTTTGTTGTCTGACCATTTTATTCTCTGATCATGATGGTCCTGATCTGAGGCTTCTGCTTTCCTGTATTCTCTTAGCTCTCTTTTTGTGGTCTATGGTCCATCTTCCATTTCTTATCTCTTCTTTTGTTTTCTTCACTTCCTTCCATCAGCCCATTTCCAGTTCCAGGAACCCTCCCCAGTATCAGCTCCCTTTCCAGTCCTCCCCTCCCAGTACCTTCCAATGTCAACCGCCTTGCATTACCACGACTGCCACTGGTGTCCATTCCCTTCCTGTCCCCCTCTTTCCCCACTGTCCAGTCCCTTCTAGTCCAAATACCATCCAGGGTATCAGCTCACATCCACTCTCAGTGCCACCCCCTCCCCAGTCAGCTCCCTTCCAGTCATCCTATCCTCTGTCTATCCCCCTTCGAGTGCCATTCGCAAGTCAGCTCCCTTCCAGCCTCCTCTACATTACCCAGCCACCTACCACTCCCATCCCCAAGTATCAGCTCCCTTCCCTTCCCCCTTCAGTACATCCCAGGTGTCAGCTCCATTCCAGCCCCCTCCTTACCCCCCCCCCCCCAATATCAGCTCTTCCAGCCACCTCCTTCCCCCATGTCAGCTCCCTTCCTGCCCCCTCCTTCCCCTGGCAGACCCTCTCAGTATCCGCTCCCTTCCAGTCCTATTCTCTTATCAATCCGCATCAGCCCATTTGTAGCCCTAGCCCCTAGTTTTCTTCCAGGCCCCTCCCCTATCAGCCCATTTCCAGTCCCAGTCCATTTCCAGTCCTATCCCCCTTATCAGCCCACTCCAGCCTTAGCCCCCCAATCAGCCCATTACCAGTCTTAGCTCATTTCCAGTGCTAGCCCCCATCAGTCCATTACCAGTCCTAACCCCCCCATAAGTCCATTTCCTGTCCTAGCCCCTCTAATCAGCACATTTCCAGTCCTAACCCTACCAATCAGCCCATTACCAGTCCTAGCCTCCCCTCCTGATCAACCTATTTCCATTCTAAACCCCCCATCAGCCCATTTCCAGTTCTAACTCCCTTGATCAGCCCATTTTCAGTCCTAGCCCCCCCCCCCCGATCAGCCTATTTCCATTCTTAAATCCCATCAGCCCATTTCCAGTCCTAGCTCCCCCGATCAGCCCATTATATTTCCAGTGCTACACCCCCTCCCCCAGCACAGCCCAACCCCAGACCTTCTCAACTGATATGCATGGAAATTTAAACCAAAAAAAAAAAAGGGTCAAAGAAGCTGCTGCCACTGCTGTAGTGGCAGAATGAAGTGCCCTGTGGCCCACCGCTGCCCCAGAAGAGCCCTGCCATTCTTTTCCCGGCATCCCACAGCTCTGTTATAGTTGAGCCCACCGGTGCTGATGGGAAACAGGTATTTCCTGCATGAGACAGGAAATGCCTGTTTCCCATCAGCACTGGCGGGCTCAACTTTAATAGAGCCGCAGGAAAGGGAAATGCTCTCTCTTCGTGGCTCTGCAAAGCTGAGCCGGTGCCGGGAAAAGAATGGCAGGGCTCTTCCGGGGCAGCAGGGGGTCGTGGAACACTTCATTCTGCTGCTGCAGCAGTGGCAGCAGCTTCTCCAACTGTTTTTTTTTTTTGTTTGTTTGTTTGTTTAGAATTGAAGGCCGAGTGAGGCGGCCTTTTTGGGGGCATTTTTTGCCACCCCCAAAAGTTGCCACCTGAGGCTACTGCCTCACTCGGCCTCATTATAGAGCCGCCCCTAAGCAAAGGAAAGGACAAAGACAGGAAGCGTGGATAAAGAGAAAATGGAAATGAGATCCTGAAATCTGAAAAAGGTGATCAAGCTGTTCAGTTGCAAAAAAGAGAGACTGGGGCCAGCCCAACTGGAAAATAAAATGACTAGACAAAGATACAAAAGAGTGTCAGTTTTTAGAGAATGAAATATGTCAGCTTTGAAAATACACCTTTCTTTTAGTTCATTACAGGAAGAAATGCATTTCTGCTTTTCCTTTCAGTGTCTCACAGCTCAGTGTCTCTTTCTGAGGTTTTTCCATTTCAATTTTTGTCTGTATATTTGTTTCAAATTTTGAAGTATTTATTCTTTACTAGGTGATGGTCTATGTAATCCATGTGCAGCCAAGATAAGGGATTCTGTTAGCATATACGGTAAGTTATCTCTAGGAATCTGTAGTAGTTCAGTTTATTCTCATTTTCCAACTGGAGGTTACTGGGGTTCTAGAATATTTGCAGTGTTAATTTTCCATAAGTAGGGTTGGTGCAGTTTGAGTTCTTGATTCTGGTGTTGAATGTCCATTTGCAGGGTTTTGTGTTGCAACGCACAATGTCTAGCAATGAAGGGAGCTAGTGGTGTAGTCATTGATGTGATACTAGAATTTGAATAGAATTTTTTTTGTATGTTGAGTTGTAAAGTGAAATACTTTTTTTCTGCTAAGCATCCATTGTTAGGAGAGTTTTATTGGTGAATCTGGGAGTGTTCCATATGAATGAATAATTTGCCCTATCACACTGATATTCAAAAGCAATCAAGCGTTTGCTGGCAAATGCATAATTAGCCAAACCATGTATTTTCAAAAAAATATATAGATAACATCAGGCTGTTTAAATTGTAGAATGGCCAGATAATTTCTGAATATTGTGGGGCATATTAGGGGCAGCACGAGGATAGCCCAGAAAATTATCCAGATAATGTTGATATTCAGCCACTATTCAGGTAAGTTATGTGTTTAGTTTAGGTCTGCAGAACATTATCTTCAGCACCACTGTCTATATGGATAGTGATACAGAATACACAGATTAAATTAAATGGGAGGGTGGCATTTAACAAGCCAGTGGTCTGAAAATTTACCTGTTTGTGCAGCTTGCACTGCAAGAATGGACCAAGGAGAGGCGCAAAAGCAAATGTCTCAGAGTGGTATAACCCCTTGAGCCGGCGCTGCGTAGAGCCGAACTAACGCGGCAGTTCTTTATCATGATGTCTTAATAGGAAGAATTGTGGCTTGTCACACTGTAGTTCTATTAATTCAACTGCAAGTTTTCAAGCATATCATCCACCCTGACAGTGAAAGGACAGGAGAATATTTGAAAAGTCTTTAAATTACTTGCTGAGCTCTGACATGAGAGAGGATTTAACAGACACATATTTCGCCAATGATTCTACAGTCTTTTCCTAGGGTGAAAAGTCAACTACAGATTTCAGTGATTGAAAGTGGACAAGATGCTCCTCTTTCTGCCTGTCAAATAGGTGAAGCTTCAGTTGACAAGCTTTCACTATTGAGTGCATTTCAGAAATTATAGCGTTTTTTCCTTGGAGACTAGTGTTCAGTGCATTAAAATGCTCAGTAACATCAATTAAAAAGACCAGGTCTTTCAGAGAGTCTCCCTTCTCTTCAAACAACTGTGCAATTTCAGATCTGAGAAGAAAAGAAAATCATTTCAAGACTGAACCCTGACATCACCATATTCTGCATACACTTCATCATAGAAATTCCCAAACTGCCTGTGCTTCAGTTCTCTGGAGCAAACATAATTCCAAATATAATTGATCACCTTCACTACAGTGCCATCATGTTTCCCAGTTTGATCGCTTTCACACACAACTCTTCTTGGTGACTCACACAGTGCAACTGAATAGCTTGACCATCTGTTTTTTTTTGATACTTTGCTGCATAACAATGCTTCCAGACTATTTTTTGCTCCTAAAATCCTTCCATGGCAAATTAAACCCTTGAATAGAAAAAGACGCTGCTTCAAAGAGGTCTGATCTGCTTGTTGTTCCACAAAGACTCCTCCCATCAAAGAGCTCCTCTAATACAAAATTCATCCTCAGTGCCATGTAAAAAGATGAGAAGTTGAGCTGTGTCAGTGCTGTCTGTGCTTTTGTCACAAGTAATCACATAAAAATCAAATGTGCCCCCCACCCTTGCTTAAAGATAACCACGTTATGTTGTTTGCCTGATCTTCAGTTCTCCAGGATATTGTGGGCCCGATTCTGGAAGGTGCCAAGCAAGGCAGCCCCGCTAGCCGTCCTGCTCCGATTCCGTATCCCTCCCTCCCTGCACGGCTAGAGCCGCAGTACGGGCAGAGCTGGCGGGGGGTGGAAGGGGGCGGAGAGTGGGTGGAGCGGGAGCAGGCCAAGGCAGCAGGGCTAATTCAGGTCATGGCCCTGTACATCCTGCGGAAGGGGGACGGATGTCCTGCTTATTCCACCGCGGAAGTGAAATAAGCAGGGGGAATGGTGGGGAATGGGCCTGAGAAGCACACCCAGGGCCAGGAGCGGAGGCAAGTAGGTCCCCACCGCCTGATCCGGGCCCTGGCTGCCTGACTGGGGGTTGGGTGGTGGGAAATTGGGGTCATCACTGCGACGGGCCGACTGAGTGGTGGGGTGGACGTCCTCGCAGGTATGCAGGGACACGGTGGGCCATCTCAGAGCCTGATCCTGCACCCACGGGAACGTCTGGCTGCCATGGTGCAGAATCGGTTCCTAATGGGCCCGCTTGCTCGGGGCCATCCAGACGGCCCAGATGTGTCCTTACTGGGATCAGGCTCACTATTCCTTGAGAGACTGACATTCTGAAACTCGTCCTTCTTTTCTTGTCCACTAGATGGCAGACACACTCTTATGAAGACACTATCAGCAAAAGGCTTTCCATGTTGTACAGTCAGCTGTGAAATGTCATAGTTTTCTCTTGTTGATTTTTCCTGTGCTTCTTTCTTTCAAAAATGCTGCAGAAACTGGCCTCCATGTCTTTTGCCTTTTGAGCCCTCTGTTCCAGGATAGTCCTCGTACAGCTTGCGCTTTGTTTTGTAGTATCTGTTGATGTTGAATTCCTTCATCACAGCTAAGGCTTCCTGACAGATCACGCAAACATATTTTCCTTTGTACCCTGTGAAAAAATATTCATCCAACCATCGATCTTGGAAGCAACAACATTCATTATCAATTTTTCTCTTCTTTTTGGGTGTGAGAACACTATAAGAGAAAGACATCCGGCAGCCCCCACCACCACCAGCAGCTCTCCCCTTCCCGGGGATCGAGCCACCGGCAGCAGCAGGGGCCTGCTGACTCCCGACGCCCAATCCGGGCCCAGCAAGGGATTTAAAATACACGCGCCCTCAGGCGCGCCCGCGACTGGCGGGCCCGCGCCTGAGGGCCTCGCCAGAGGGCCCTTTGGCGTGGCCCTTAGGCGGAGCACGAGAGGCGGCACACCAGATGCCTCACCAGTGACCTAACTGCCGGACACCTGACCAAGATTCCAGCGTTCTACCAACATCTGAACTGTGAGAATGTGTTTCTGTTGAATATCTCCATCTATTGTAAGCCACATTAACTTACAAAGTAACCTGATAGCATCATAACGTATTAGATACTATCTTAGCAATACAATCTTGCCAGTTGGAAGTCAATTTAAACTGCCAGCTTTGCACTTCTTACAGTGTTCACATTACTGCAATACTGCATTCTCTCTGTAAAGTTAGTCATTATCTTGCATGCAAACTGTACCTGCTCTATTGTGCGCTCTCATATAATTACTCCTCTACAGTGTCTCACACACAATCCAAACCCTCAGAATGGCCCTCCAGGTCGCTGTCATTCTTAGCCTCTACCTCCTCACCCACTGGCTTGGAACCTCCCAATCTCTCTACATACCACATGGCAGGATTCCAATCCTGAATAGCCATGGCAAAAGATGGAATAGTCCCCCTTACTTCAACACAGAAAGTAACACCTACCCACGCCACTCCCACCTGATACATGTAGCACTCCAGCTATCCAATACACCCAACCAGGAAAAACCTTGTAGATGCCGACCCCTAAAATGTGCCATCATTAACGCACGTTCCATCCGCAAGAATGGCCTGTAGTCCTTGACACAATCTCCTTCTATGACCTTGAGATCCTCATGATCACAGAAACATGGCTATCACCAGAAGACAACGTCCTCCTCAATCAACTACTTCCCCCCAATTTTTCCATACACACGAAACATAGGGAAAACAAAAAAGGAGGAGGGGTGCTCATAATCTCCAAATCAGACCTCAACTTCCAGATTGTGGACTCTTCTAGCACAAACAGCCTGGACACTCTCTCTGTTGCTAACCAACAATTCTCCCTTACCCTATTATATAGAACACCATCTACGTCTCCAGTTGACCTTCCAACCATCATTGACCTTGCAGCTAACACCCGCACTCCCAACAAACCAATTTGGATAATGGGTGATTTCAATCTCCCATCGCTACACCAAAACCACGCAAATGCGTTCCTTGATGCAATGGAAGAGCTGGGTCTCAAACAAATCATAAATGAACCCACACATACAAAAGGGAACATTCTGGACTTGGTTTTTATGCCACATCCAGTCAAGGACAAAAGCCACAATCTGCCAACATCAGTCGTGGATGTACCCTGGTCCGACCACAAATTGATCATTATCCAGATTCCCAGCAACAATGACCAGCTGAACAGAAGCCAACCCAAGAACATCACCTCTCGAACTTCCACTAGATGCTTCCGCCCCTTCGATAGGGAACTCATCCTTTCGGAGACCCCATCACTCATCAACAAAACAACACCTGACCTTGATGAACTAATCTCTCACTGGAATTCCAGCCTGCTTTCCATCTCACAACACCCAAACCCTAAAAATACAGCAAGAGCGAAAAGAAAATCCGCCCCATGGTTCTCTCCTGACCTACGCGCTTCCCTCATGCAACTACGTAGACTCGAACGCCGATGGCGCCGATCACGCTCACCGGAAGATCAGACCGCATACCTAACCCACCTTGCAATACATCGAGGAACAATCTCTATCAGAATGAGACAATATCACACTGACACCCTAAAGAGGTCATTGAATAAACCTCGTGACCTCTTCAATTTGGTCAAATCCCTCTCAAAGGAACCATCACCCGAGCAACACATCAACATACACCCACAAGATTTCGCTGATTATCTGCAATCCAAGATTGTACAAACTAACAAGGTCACAGCAGTCCAATATCAAGAACCAGCGGACCTCTCTCCACTTAACTTTTTTTCCACACCATCCAATAAATGTATTGAGAACACCATAGCATCACTCAACACCTCCACTGCACAGACCGACCCATGTCCAGCTTTTTGGATCAAGGAACTACGTGATGTGCTCAGTCCTGTCATCGCAAATATAATGAAACTCTCCTTTACAACAGGTTATTTTCCCACTTCACTCAAGCAGACTTCCATTAGACCATTGCTGAAAAACCCCAAACTGGACCCCCAAAGGGTGGACTCCTATCGACCAATAGCTAGCATCCCCATCTTAGCCAAAATAATTGAGAAGGAAGCGCAACGGCAAATTCAAGATCACATAGACTCTGTTGCTCCCTTAGATAACTGCCAACATGGGTTCAGAGAACATCATGGGGTTGAGACACTACTCACTGGTCTAATCAACAATATCATCACAGGAATTGACAACATCCATCAAGGTTTTGTCCTCATTTTCCTAGACATCGCCGCGGCTTTTGACTCCGTCAGTCACGAAATCCTCCTGGGAAGACTAAAAGAAAAGGGTGTCTGCAACAAGGCACTAAAATGGTGCAAGTCTTATCTGGACGATAGATGGCAATATGTGAAGTCTGGATCAGAAGAGTCTAGCCACTTCCATCAAAAACAAGGGGTACCTCAAGGATCCTCATTATCCTCCTTACTCTTCAATATCTACATGCAGCCCATTTGCAATATCATAAGATCATTCAACGTAAACTGCATGATATATGCAGATGACATTCTTTTATACATGCCTTTCTCCACAACCCACATGGACCTGACCCCACTCACAGATTGTTTCAATGCAGTTTCAACATGGCTCCAGACACAGAACCTACGTATCCAGCATAAAAAAACAGAGGTCCTTTTCATCTCCAGAGACTCCAGCTTTACGCCCCCATCCCACGTCAGTGTCAAGGAAGCTGATTTGCAAACTAAAGATGCAATAAAATATTTGGGAGTTACCCTGGACCAACATCTAGACATGAGACGCCACATAAGCAGCGTAGTCAAAGCCATCTACTTCAAAATCCGTTCCCTCAAACACCTACGCTCCCTGCTGGACCCAGACGATTTCCGTACCATATATCAAGCGCTGATCCTGCCGCATTTTGACTTTGCAAATGCCATCCTACAAGGTCTCCCCCAATCCACACTAACCCCCTTACAGTTGGCCATGAATGCCGCAGCTAGGGTCCTCTACGGTGCATCCAGAAACGACCACGTGACTCCTATTCTCAAACAGCTACACTGGCTACCAATTCACGGGAGAATCACCTTCAAATCCCTTGTATTAGCATTTAAGGCAATCAAAGGCACCTCATCCCTCTCACTCACGAATCTAATCCACATGGTCCCCCCCAACAGAGCAAGAAGAACATCAGCTGTAAACTTGCTAGCAATACCAAAGGCTTCAACAAAGTCCAACACGAACACCACAAACAGGGCATTCAGTTTTTATGTACCAAAATGCTGGAACACCCTACCCCCTGACATTAGAGCCATTACCAATCTATATCAGTTCAGGAAGGCTCTCAAAACATACCTTTTCTGCCAATATTTCCCAGACAGCAACTGAACTAGATATCCCCTCCAAGAAATGACCCAATCTAGAAATGCCCTCACACTGCAGTGTAGATAGTTTATGTATATAGTTAACCCAGTTATCCAAGTTTGTACTCCTGTTCAATGTAAAACCTGACAGTTTGTCGTTATGGTCGTTTTGTTATGATGTAAACCGCGCTGATTCTAAATAGCGCGGTATATAAGAAACTGTAATAAATAAAATAAATAAATAAATAAACCAGCAGCTTACATCTCTCTCTGAAATTAATAGGAAAAAACCCAAACAAATAATGTCAAAGAGCTGTAAATGATTCAAGAATTTTTTTTTTAAATTATTTATTTATGAAAATTTTCAAATATACAGTATAGATACAGTATAAGGAAATACAAAGAAAATACCTAAGAAAGAAAAAAAAACATTCCACGAAGCAAACTCAAGATACAATAGTCCACATCTCGGGGAGTAAACATACTTTCAAAAATATAAATAACAAACTAAAAAGAAAACAAAGCTAGGGAAAGCAAACAATCCCTGGCCTACATTAATCTGGTGTGAACCCACCCCTAAACCCTAGCCATCCATATAAAGAAAAAAAAAAAAAGGAACTTTAATGAGGCTTTTCCCTTCCACAAAGCCAAATGGCTTTGTGGAAGGGAAAAGCCTCATTAAAGTTCCTTAATGATTCAAGAATTAATGGGCCTCAATAAGGGGGAAAAGACAAAAGAAAACTGTTACTTAGTGCCTGCGCTGGTACCAGTCCAGAAGCCGTTCGCATGGGTGACTGGCCCAGTCGGGGTTCAATTTCTAAAGGATTGAGGAAAATAAACAGAGGTGTTAGTGTCCGTGCAGGTCCTGACGCTGTCAACTGAGGTTGAAGCAGCGCTGGCTAGCCTAGGCAGACTTTCAGCATGAATCCCCCATCTCCCATCGTTCCGCATAAATCTCTCCCCCCTTCCATAGTCCTACATCACCTCCTTCCTCCCCCCTCCCCCCCCTTGGTTCACTCCTGCAAAACTACAGGGGCACAATCCCCCCCCCCCCCCTTGATTCACTCCTGCAAAACTCCAGGGGTACAGTTCCTTTGTTTTTTATTTATTTTGCAACTTTTTATACTGCTGCATCTACCAGTCACAGTGGTGTACAGGGAACAAGTAGAAAAAGTATAACATTACATGGAACGTGAGTAAATAAATTCACTTTTAACAGGTAAGTAGTGGTTCTAAAATGTGAACAGGATTAGCGCGATAGTAGAGATGGGCATTAAAATGTAACATTTAACATAGCAAGCAATAGTTAGAGTAAGTTATGATATATGGTTCAAATTTGGGGCTAACAGTGATGGGAGCAGGGAACATAGTGAGAACTCTGGAGGATGGCAGGATTGGTCGGGAGCTAAGTGTCTGATCCAAAATGTTCCAGGAAGAGGCAAGTTTTAAATTTGAGTGAAAACTCCCCAACATCTCTCCGTGATCATAATTCTGGGGTGAGGGAGTTCCAGGTAGTGGGGGCAGGGCCGGATTTACGTATACGCCATGTACGCCATGGCGTAGGGCCCACAGCCGGCAGGGGCCCACAAAAAAAGAACCAGTTTTTTTTTTTTAAACTCAATTAAAAAAAAAAACCTGGTGGCTGCCGCCGCGGGGCCCCCTCTGCTGCCGCGGGGGCCCCGTCTACAAGCTGAAGCGGTCCGGTCGGGTCGGGTCGGGTCCGGTCGGGTCGGGTCGGGTCTCTCTCCCTCCCTCCCTCGCTGCAGGCTGCGAGAGACGCGAAGATAGAGCGTCTCCTCGCGTCTGTGTTAAGCCCGCAGGGGCTGATGGGATTTCCCATCAGCCCCTGCGGGCTTAACACAGACGCGAGGAGACGCTCTCCCTTCGCGTCTCTCGCAGCCTGCAGCCTGCAGCGAGGGAGGGAGGGAGAGAGACCTGACCCGACCCGACCCGACCGGACCGGACCGGACCGCTTCAGCTTGTAGACGGGGCCCCCGCGGCAGCAGAGGGGGCCCCGCGGCGGCAGCCACCAGGTTTTTTTTAAAAATTAAATTTTACTTTAGGCCGGGGGGGGGGGTAGGACTGGTAATGGGCTATGGGGGGGGGGGTAGGACGGGTAATGGGCTATTGGGGGGGCTGGGGCTGGAAATGGACTGGGGGGGGTAGGGAGGGTAATGGGCTATTGGGGGGCTGGGGCTGGAAATGGGCGGGGGGGGGCGGGGCTGGGGGTGTTAAGGCTAGAGGTGGGCTGATGGGGTTAGGACTGGTAATGGACTGTGGGCTGTTGGGGGGCTTAGAACTGGCAATGGGCTTTGGGGGGGGGTTAAGACTGTTAATGGGCTGTGGGCTGATGGGGGCTGTCTGGTAATGGGCTATGGGGGGGCTAGGACTGGAAATGGGCTGGGGGGTTAAGACTCGAGGTGGGCTGATGGGGTTAGGACTGGTAATGGGCTGTTGGGGGGGGGGTTAGAACTGGTAATGGGCTTTGGGGGGTTAAGACTGGTAATGGGCTGTGGGCTGATGGGGGTTGTCTGGTAATGGGCTATGGGGGGCTAGGACTGGAAATGGGCTGGGGGGTTAAAACTGGAGGTGGGATGATGGGGTTAGGACTGGTAATGGGCTGTGGGCTGATGGGGGGGGGGTAGGACTGGCAATGGGCTATGGGGGGCTGACTGGAAATGGGTTGATGGGGTTAGGACTGGAAGTGGGCTGATGGGGGGTTAGGACTGGTAATGGGTTATAGGGGGGGCTTAAACTGAAAATGGGGCGATGGGGGGTTAAGGACTGAAAATGGGGTGATGGGGGGTTAAGGACTGTAAGTGGGGTGATGGGGGGGCTAGGACTGGTATTGGGTTGGGGGGTTGCTAGGACTGGAAATGGGCTGATGGATGGCTAGGACTGGAAATGGGCTGATGCAGGGACTAGAAGGGAATGGATGCTGGGTGAGGCTGGAACTAGAAGGGAGCTGATGTTGGGGGAGGATTAGAATGGGATGGGGCTGGAAGAGTAAAATGGAGAAGGGAAAAATATTTTGTGTGGGAGGGATAAAAAATCTACAATTGGCCGGGTATTGGGAGAGTAAGTGGGGATTGAGGATGGAGGGGTAAAATTTGAGTGGATGAAATAGGAATGAGGAAAGAGCAAAAGGAGAAAGATTAGTATGTTAAAGCAGATGTAGAGAGAGAATGGAAAAAAATCTAGAAGAGAGAAGAAAGGACAAATGGACAGCAGACGATGGAGAGTTAGCAGAAGACACGAAGAAACCAGAAGAAAGTGGCTAGAGCAATTGCAGCTGAAAAAAATGCACAAAAGGTAGAAAAATATCTCTTTATTTTGAATTTATTAATTGGAATATGTCAGCTCTGGTAAATGTGCATCATTAACATCTGCGCTTTGTTTAGTACAAGAGCAAATTAATGTATAGTTTTATTTCTACAGTGTTGTACATTCCAAGTTTGGCTTTTGGGATTCCCAGTTTAATTATTGTCTTCCTATTTCTAAATTGTGATTACTTGTTTGGTGATGGTCTATGTTCTGCATGTGTAACTGAGCTGAGGTGTTCTGTTTATATAATTCCTATTTGACATTGCCACTTGTTCTCTTTCCCCAGTAGGTCATGTATTGTTGTTCTCTGAAATGTATTGGTTTAATATTTGTAGTGTTGCCTTTTGATTGGTAGAGTATGGTGCTTTGTGAGTCCTGGTAGTGCTGTTAGGATACGGCGGGTTTACTATGGGCAGTGTTTGTAGTAGTTCCTAATGTGTCTGGCAGTTGGCACTGGATTATAGTAATGTAGAAATCTTTTAGTCTTTCTTTATCCATACACTCATTAAGAGGCACGTTTACTAAAAGTTAGTATATGGTAACATTATGCAAATATTTATGCAAATGAGGCCCCTTATGCAAATGAGGTCCGCACCCCCCTTGGGCCGCCCCTGCTGGGGGCCCACAATTTTTGTTGGCGTAGGGCCTCACTCAAGGTAAATCCGGCCCTGACTACTAGGCATATGTAACACTGTACAAATACACATAAAAGACAGTCCCTGCTCCATAGAATTTACAATCTCACTAAGACAGACAGACAGAACAAACCAGGACTAACTTCTCATCTTCTTTCCTCCTCCAAATTTACTGCTTGCTCTTTTGCTCCTATCTCCACCCATCTCCTTAACCCCATTTCCTTCTCTGTTGTCCCTTCCATCTCACATATTCTCAACCTCTCCCTATCCACTGCTACTGCCCCTGCAGCCTTCAAGCATGTAGTGGTCACACCATCACTCAAGAAATCTTCTCTTGATCCTAGCTCTCCTTCTAATTATTGTCCCATCTCCCTTCGTTTCCAAACTTCTCGAGTGCCCAGTCCTCCACTGTTGTCTTGAATTTCTTTCCTCTCAAGCCCTTCTGGATCCTTTTCAGTCTAGCTTTCGCCCCTTACATTCTACTGAAACAGCACCTGCTAAAGTCTCCAGTGACTTGTTCCTGGCAGGGGCGGATTTACCTTGAGTGAGGCCCTACGCCAACAAAAATTGTGGGCCCCCAGAAAAAATAAAAACGAGATCAACTTACCAAAACAGAAATGGCAATAGATGTATAGAATTGCCTGACATAGGGGGCGGAGCCTGATGCCGAGCAGAGCGGACGTCTAGTGCGGCGGCTCTGAGGAGACCTTGTCAAAACCTGAACAAAAGTGCCGCTGAAATTTTACTACGTCCCCTGAAATTCTCCCAGGTACCTTCCTGATGGCGGGCCCCAAGCCACAGCGATTGGATTTTGCCGGCGCTGTAAATAGCAGCGCTAAAAGGACTAAAACTGAGCCCATCTCTCCAGGAAAAACAATGGCGGCCACACGTGAAGGGCCGGATGCCCATCTCGAACTACTTACGGAGATCCGGGGGGTAAGAGAGCTTGTCAAGGCTAACGGTGCGGCGCTGAGCTCAGTGCACGAAGAACTCGCTGGGCTCAATACTAAGTTTGAGAGCCTCTCAGTGAGGCAGGACAAGGCGGAGGCAGCACTTGCTAACCATGAGGCCCGTCTGGAAACGCTCACTAAGCTGGAAAGGCAACTCACAGTGCTCCAACGGGAGATGGAGGATAGTAATAATCGCGCACGTCGCAATAATGTGCGGGTGATAGGCCTTCCGGAGGGAGCGGAGGGTAAAGATATGCGGGCCTTCTTATATAAGGCGATCCCCGAGGTCCTGCACTGTACCTTTGACAAGGACTTTGAAATAGATCGCGCTCATCGCATCCCCTCCAACACGATGCCGCACAGCTCTAAGCCACGACCCATCATATTCCGTACCCTACGCTATCAGCAGGCAGCGCAGATCCTGGAGCTGGCGCGGGCAAGGGCACCGGTGGAATTCGAGGGGCGCCGACTTTCCTTCTTTCCGGACTTAGCCAAGCACACTGTGAACAGGCGCAAAAGACTCCTGGACTACCGTCCTCGGCTCCAGCAACTCCAGGCCCGGTTCGGCCTCCTCTACCCCGCGCGAATGAGGGTCACCTTACATAATCACACTCGCACTTTTGAAGATCCAGAAGCGCTTGGTCGGTTCCTGGAGGAGAAGGAAGCTATGCAGATGCATTGAGCTGCGGATGGCTATTGTCCTATCATTGTATAGTAGGCTTTGCCTCCTGAATGACGCTGTGAGCTTAACAGCATATCCATATGCTTCTCCAGGCTATGTGCCCTTTTAAGTTTTGGCGCTTTTGTCGCAAGAATAGCTGTTAGTATGGATGGGGAGATGGGACCATATATGTATCGCTGTTTTCTCCATCTTCTCATGATATATGATAATATTGTTTGTTCAATATAACCTGTTGCAGATCATCATATGTTTCTCTTTTTACACCTCCAACCTCTATCTTTTCAGAGAGATTAAGATTGCCTGCGGAATCCACTTGTCTGCGGTGCGGGCCCACCGTGGCTTATCTGGGTCTCCTGAGCCAGCCCTGCCGGCCTGAGCTCACCAGTGATATTTTCAGGGTTTAGCCTCTCCTCCAGGGTCCTATTATCTCACAATGTTTGTCAGGTTAACGGCACTCCGTTATTGCAATATTGCCAAGACAGGTTGTCTCGTTATATTGATTGTCCCCTATGCAATGTCATGCTTTCCACTCAGGCCCAATAGGGTCTCTTTGATACCCAGTTTTAATGGCTCCGTGTAAAATTGTATCTCTTAATGTACAAGGTATCAACAGCCCGATCAAGAGGCGAAAAATTCTCGACTATGCACGCCGTGAACGGGCTGATATACTGCTACTTCAAGAGACGCATTTAAACTCGTTGGAGTCCTTGAAACTTGGTCAGCGACCCTATCAGGTTATAGCGTTTTCTCCGGCCATTAGGAAACATAATGGTGTTGCCATTCTCGCCAAAAAGTCCCTTAAGCTTACCGTGTTAAGCCACTGTTCAGATGCAGAGGGTCGCTGGACAAAAGCTGAAATGACCTTAGGCGGGTTGGAGCTGGTCCTTATGTGTCTATATGCCCCCTCCACGGACAATATCGATTTTTTTCTTGCAGTTGCGAAAGAGCTACAGGGGGATTGTGGGAAGGCGATTATCGTTGGTGGAGATTTTAACCAAACCCTAGACCCTCTCATTGATCGCCAACCTCCCCGATCGATTAGGCGGTCTAAGGGACAACTTTTTCTTGCCTCCATGATCCAAGAACTAGCTTTAGTTGACATCTGGCGCTTACAGCATCCACAGGAGCTGGAATTTACTTATTTCTCAGCGCCGCATGCGTCGCAATCTCGCATTGATTTTTTCCTAGTCTCCAAAACTTTAGTCCCCAATCTGGGCCCTGCTACTCTTCACTCAATTCACATCTCGGACCATGCTCCAATTTCGCTGATCATGCAAGATGACTCCCTACGATGCCCGACTCTAGATTGGATTTTGGATAGATCTCTCTTAGATATTCCCGAATTTCACATAGAGCTAAAAGCTGCTATCTCTGAATACTTTCAGTTCAACTCCTCACAGGCCACTTCCACCTGGGCTTGGTGGGAGGGTTTTAAGGCCACGGTCAGGGCGGTCATTACTAGCTTTAGTATACGATTAAAAAAGCAAAGTAAACAGCGGCTGCAAGACCTTGAGCAGCAGATTAAAGCGGGGGAAAGGGTCCTCACACGGCGCACTGACCCCTGTATTTTAGTGAGGCTTCGGCGATTAAGATTTCAATACAATACTCTTATGACTACGGCGGCCTCTCAGAGTGTGCGGCGGCTGCAGGGAAATTATTACCGTGAAAGTAATAAAGCCGGTAAGCACTTAGCGACCACATTAAAGGGTAAGAGGGAGACCAAACGTGTCTGTGCCATTAAGAACTTGCAGGGATCCGACTTGGTTGTCCAAGACTCCCTGATAGCCGAGGCATTCCGGGATTATTATTCACACTTATATCGCTCGGAGCGGGAGTTCTCGCAGGAGGGCTTTGAGCACTTAGTTGCCACTCTTCAGCGACCTACTCTCTCTGAGGAACATCGAAAGGCACTAGATGCTCCCATATCAGCGGAGGAGATAAGGCGGGCAATAGCATCTATGGCTTCGGGCAAGGCTGCTGGGCCGGATGGGCTACCTGTTGAATTCTATAAGAGCTTCGACGCAGTCCTTGCCTCCCCTTTGGAGCAGTATTTCCGACTCCTATCTGCCGCGGGACAGCAAACTGGTACTTTTGCGACGGCTAATTTAGTGGTGTTTGAGAAACCGGGTCGTGACCCTCAATTGGTCACCAATTATCGCCCCATCTCGCTGCTTAACGCTGATTATAAGATCTATGCCACTGTTTTATCTGCTCGGCTCTCTGGGATACTACCGACCCTAATTCACCCTGATCAATGCGGCTTTACTGAAGGCCGTTCGACTGCTGATAATGCACGGCTCTTATGTCATGTATTGTTGGGAGCCGACGAGATGGCGAAACCGTTAATTGGCCTCTCATTAGATGCAGAGAAGGCCTTCGACCGGTTAGAATGGCCTTTTCTTTTTGCGTCCCTTCGCTGGTTCGGCTTCGGCGATGTTTTTTTGAGAGCCTTGGAGGTGCTATATACTTCTCCTACCGCGCGGATTTGTGTCAACGGGGTTGCTTCAGCCCCTCTCGTTTTGCGGCGGGGTACCCGTCAAGGTTGCCCGCTATCCCCCATGCTTTTTAATCTTGCAATGGAGCCCTTAGCTCTTCTTATTCGCCAGACTCCAGTTATTCGGGGCGCTTCGGTCGCGGGGCAGGAAGTCAAACTCTCTGCTTACGCGGATGATCTTCTCCTCTTCGCCACGCCTGATTCAATTCCCAAGATCTTGGAGCAAATGAGAATTATTCGCAATATTCAGGTTATAAAATTAACTGGTCCAAATCGGTCATGTTCCCGCTAAATAAATGGGTCTTCAAAGGCGATCTCTGTGATTATCCTTTTCTGTGGGAATCGGGCGCGGTGAAGTATCTAGGAGTCCGTTATCGCTACCCTTTCGAAGAAACGATGAAGTGTAACGCTGACACGATCCTTGCTCTGACTCGAGAGTTAACTACGCGGTGGTCTCCCCTCACGCTCTCTTGGTGGGGTCGGCTAGAAACTATTAAAATGATGATTGTTCCCAAAATCAATTACTTTCTGGAGATGCTTCCCTGCTATTTCCCCGCGCATATTTATCAGTGTCTCGAGCGGATGCTTTTGCAGTTTTTGTGGAAAATTAAGACGTCAAGGATCGCGAAGGAAAAACTAAAACTCTCCCGTGAGCAGGGTGGTGTAAATTTCCCCAGTTTCAAAAATTATCATCACGCTTTCCTGCTCAAGCAAGGATCTCGCTGGCTGTACTCTTCCACTTTTGTGAGGCCGGTTTGGGTTGCCCTGGAGGAAAAGCTATTGGCTCCTATCCCGCTGGAGTATGCCCCAGGGATGCAATTTCCTAATACTTCCCAGATTCCTGTAATTATCCTAGATACCCTCAAGGCTTTTCAATCCTTTATCAAACTGAGAGATCTCGCAGGCAGCTCTCAAGCCCAACTCCCCATATGGAATAATCCTTTGTTTAAAATTCAGAAAAAGAGCTTTGCCTGGTGTACTTGGTATTCCCGGGGAGTGTGGAGAGTATGTCAATTGCAAGCTGTTAGCCGGTGGAAGACCTTTGAGGAGATTAGTCAGGAATTTAGTCTCCCCCTAACTTGCCAATTTCAGTGGATCCAGCTGCGACACTGTCTAGTAGGAGCGGGACTAAAGCTGGGGCAGAACTCTGGCACCGAGGGTGCCCTTGATATCCTCTGTGCATTTAGCCAAGCACAGGGAGTAGTATCTCAGATTTATAAGAGGTTGACGCGATCCCCGTCCCAATTGATGGAGAAAGTTCAAAAGAAATGGGAACGAGAGACTGGGAGGGGGCTCTCTGATCTCCAATGGAGGAAGTTCTGGTGCAAGCAAGTCAGAGTGACCAGATCCGCCTCCATGACCCAGACACTGTTTTACTTTGCTCATCAGTGTTTTTACACACCAGCTAAGCTGGCACGCTGGGGGGGCACTTGCAGCCCACTCTGTTGGACTTGTGGTGCCGAGGTTGGCACTCTAAGGCATATTGTATATGAGTGCAGGGGGGTGCAGACCTTCTGGGAATCCGTTTGGGAGCAAGTCCAATGTATTTTGCGATTCAGGGAGCCCCTCTCCTGGCAGGTAATAGGCCTACGGTCCGCAGCCGATTTACCTTCATTACCTAAGGACGGTACTTTTCTGCTGGATTTCATGATCGGCATAGCGATCTGTCTAATTATCGGCCGCTGGAAAGATACCGCCCATATTACTGTCCATGAATGGTGGAATCGCGTCAGCCTTTATAGTCAATTTGAGCAGCCTTCTAGTAAGTCTAAGCAGATGCTTGGGAAGCATGCTCTCAAATGGCAACTCTTAAATGATTATATTGCATCAGCCAAATTAAGCAGATAACTTGGACTTGGTTTGGCAGACTCCTCCTTAAGGAATCTTGCTACTTTGAACCCTGGAGGGGAGTGCTGGGGAGGGATATGGGGCGGGGGGGGGGGGGGGTTGAATTGTTGTTTAGTGATAGTTCTATCTGTATTTGTATTTAGGATGTAGATGTATGTTTTTTTTGTGTGTACTGTTTTGTTTTCTAAAAACGAAAATAAAGATTTAAAAAAAAAAAAAAAGAATTGCCTGACATAAAGAGGCAATAGGGACAAAATCAGCATCGGAATTCAAGAAATACATTAAAAAAGACATATTCCAGTTAATAAATTCAAAATAAAAAGTATTTTTCTACCTTCTGTTTGGGCATTTTTTCAGTTGCAATTGCTCCAGTCACTTTCTTCTGGTTTCTTCTTCGAGTCTTCTGCTAGCTATCCATTTGTCCTTTCTTCTCTTTTAGATGTTTTCCATTCTCTCTCTATTTCTGCTTTAACATACTGATTGTTTCCCTTTTGCTCTTTCCCCCAATTCTTTCCTTATTCCTTTATCATCCATTTAAATTTCACCCTTCCATTTTCAAGCCCCTCTTACTCTCCCAATACCCAGCCCATCATAGACTTTTCTTCCACACAAAATATTTTCCCCTCTCCATTCTCATTCCCCATCCATTCTAGTCCTCCCCCAAAATCAGTTCCCTTATAGTTCTAGACCCACCCAGCATCCACTCCCTTCTAGTCCCATTCTCCCATGCCCCACATCAGCCCATTTCCAGTCCTATTCTAGCTCTTCATCAGCCCATTTCCAGTGCTAGCCTTCACATCACAGGCCATTTCCAGTCCTAGCCCCCACCATCACATCCAATTTGCAGTCCGAGTCCCCCTGCACCATCACAGCCCATTTGCAGTCCTAGTCCCCCCCCCCCCACCATCACAGCCCATTTGCAGTCCAAGTTACCCCCCCCCCCATAGCCCTTTTCCGGTCCAGGTCCCCCCCCCCATCACAACCCATTTCCAGTCCAAGTCCCCCCCCCCATAGCCCTTTTCCGGTGCAGGTCCCCATCCACATCACAACCCATTTCCTGTCCTTGTCCCCCCCCCATAGCCCTTTTACAGTTCCGGTCCCCCCCATAAGCCCATGTCCCCCCCCCCCATAGCCCTTTTCCGGTCCAGGTCCCCCCCCCTTCACAACCCATTTCCAGTCCAAGTCCCCCCCCCCATAGCCCTTTTACAGTTCAGGCCCCCCCCCCATCACAGCCCATTTCTTTTCATTCCAAGTCCCCCCCCCCCCATTGCCCTTTTCCGGTCCAAGTCCCCCCCCCATCACAACCCATTTCCAGTCCAAGTCCCCCCCCCATAGCCCTTTTACAGTTCAGATTCCCCCCCACCCATATCACAGCCCATTTCTTTCCAGTCCAAGTCCCCCCCCCCCCAGCCCTTTTCCGGTCCAGGTCCCCCCCCCCCAATCACAGCCCATGCAGTCCTTGGCCCCCCGGACCAGCACCGCGGCTGTCTGAGAGGCTTCAGAGGGAGCCGGGTAAGCTCGCGCGAGGCCCCGGCTCCCTCTGTACAGCCGCCAGCGTGAAGAGCCTTTTCCTTCATGCTGGCGGCTGTATCTGTGAAGCCGCGAATGCTGGGAAAGGTTAAAGGGCATTGTCTTTAACCTTTCCCAGCAATCGCGGCTTCACAGATACAGCCGCCAGCGTGAAGGAAAAGGCTCTTCACGCTGGCGGCTGTACAGAGGGAGCCGGGGCCTCGCGCGAGCTTACCCGGCTCCCTCTGAAGCCCTGCAGTGTGTGGGCCGGCCCCGGGAGGGCCCTTGCCAGCTGTGGGCCCTACGCCTTGGCGTACATGGCGTATAGGTAAATCCGGCCCTGGTTCCTGGTGAAATCTAAGGACCTCTACTCTCACCTTATCTTTCTTGACCTTTCTGCTGCTTTTGATACTGTTGACCATCACTGTCTCCTTGACACATTGTCCTCACTTGGTTTTAGGTGCTCTGCCCTGTCCTGGTTCTCTTCTTATCTCTCCCATCGCACTTTCAGTGTTTGTTCTGGTGGCTCCTCATCTACTTCTATCCCACTCTCGGTGTACCTCCAAGGGTCTGTTCTGGGCCCTTTCCTTTTCTCTCTCTACACCCAATCTCTTGGTGCTTTCATCTCCTCCCATGGCTTTCAATAGCATTTTATACTGACGATTCTCAGCTCTATCTTTCTACACCTGATATCTCTCAGACATTCCAGGCCTGTATCTCTGCCTTTCCATTGCCATCTGGATGTATTACAGCCATTTGAAACTTAACATGGAGAAAAGCAAACTTATTTTTACACCTAACCCTTCCTCTCCCCTTCCTCCTTTCTCTATCTCTGTTGATAACACTCTTCTACTTCCTGTTTCCTCAGCCTGTAACCTTGGTGTCATTTTTGACTCCCCCCTTTCCTTTTCCTCACATATCCAACAGATAACTAAAACCTGTCGTTTCTTTCTCTATAACATTAACAAAATTCACCCTATTTATGCATAGCGTCCCCGAAATGGGTACGCTCAAATTTTATGCCTCAGGTCATATTAAACCACGCATGATATTAGGGGAAAGCCAACAGTCGCCCAAGAGCAGATGGTTCGGAAGAATGTATCCTTGAAGGATACTACCAAAAGCAGAGAGGTTCCACAAAAGAGTAAAGTAGCCCAAATGCCCTCAAGTATGGAGCAGACAGAGCTTAAAGATCCCAATTTACCCATGTCTAACAATAGCCAAATTAGCATGAATAAAATACATTCTCTAAAATGCTTGTATGCAAATGCTAGAAGTCTAAAGAATAAGATGGGAGAGCTAGAATATATAGCACTAAATGAAAGATTAGATATGATTGGAATATCAGAGACATGGTGGAAGGAGGACAACCAGTGGGACACTGTGATACCTGGGTACAAACTATATCGTAATGATAGAGTTGATCAAATTGGTGGAGGGGTTGCGCTCTATGTTAGAGAGGGCATTGACTCAGAAAGGACTAAAGTATTGCAGGAAACAAAATCTGCTGTAGAATCTATATGGATTGAAATTCCATATAAAAGGGGGAAGGCGATGGCAGTGGGGGTGTACTATCGAGCACCTGGCCAGAATGACCAAATGGATGATGAAATGCTCAAAGAAATCAAGGAAGCTAACAAACGTTACAGCGCAGTAATAATAATGGGTGATTTCAATTACCCCGGTATCGACTGGGTCAGTGTCACGTCAGGACATGCTAGGGAGATAAAGTTCCTAGATGAAATAAATGACTGCTTCTTGGAGCAGCTGGTTCATGAACCAACCAGAGGGGAAGCCATATTAGACCTAGTCCTTAGTGGAACACCAGATCTAGTGCAAGAGATAAGGATGTTGGGGCCACTTGGCAATAGTGATCATAGCATGATCGCCTTTGATTTAATTAGTGGAGAAGGGATAGTAAGGAAATCCACAGTACTACCTTTTAACTTTCGAAAGGGAGACTATGATAAAATGAGGAAAACAGTTAAGAAAAAACTAAAAGGAGCAGTTGCAAAGGTTAAAGACGTACATCAAGCTTGGGTGTTGTTGAAAAGTACTATCTTGGAAGCCCAGACCAGCTGTATTCCACGCTTTAAGAAAAGTGGAAGGAAGTCCAAAAAACTGCCAGCATGGTTTAAAGGTGAGGTCAGAGAGGCTGTTGTTGCCAAAAAAGCATCTTTCAGGAAATGGAAAAAAGAGCCAAACGACGAAACCTGGAAACAGCACAAGCACTGGCAAATCAAATGCAAGGCATTGATAAGGCAGGCAAAGAGAGAATTTGAGAAGAAGCTTGCTGCAGAAGCAAAAACACAAAATAAAGACCTTTTCAAGTACATTCATAGCAAAAAGCCTGTGAGAGAGTCAGTTGGTCCATTAGATGATAAAGGGGTTAAAGGAGCACTAAGAGGCGACAAGGCAATAGCGGAGAGACTGAATGAATTCTTTGCTTTGGTCTTTACTGAGGAAGATGTAGGGATGTTACCCATGACTGAAGTGGTATTTAAAGGTGCGGAAGAATTGAAGGAAATATCGATACATCGGGAAGATGTCTTACAACTATTAGATAAACTGAAGAGTAGCAAATCACCTGGGCCAGATGGTATACATTCAAGGGTGTTGGAAGAACTGAAATATGAGATTGCAGACCTGCTATCAGTAATCTGTGAACTATCATTAAAATCATCTCTAATACCTGAAGATTGGAGGATCGCCAATGTAACACCAATTTTTAAAAAGGGTTCCAGGGGTGATCCGGGAAACTACAGACCGGTGAGCCTGACGTCAGTACCGGGAAAAATGGTAGAAACCATCATAAAGAATAAAATTACTCAGCATGTAGATAGTCACGACCTAATGGGAGACAGCCAACATGACTTTAGACAAGGAAGATCTTGTCTTACTAATCTTTTATGTTTTTTTGAAGGAGTGAATAAACAGGTGGACAAAGGTGAGTCGGTTGATATTGTGTATCTGGACTTTCAGAAAGCCTTTGACAAGGTCCCTCATCACAGACTTTTGGCAAAACTAAAGAGTCATGGGATAGGAGGCAGTTTACTATTGTGGATCAGGAACTGGTTAAAAGATAGAAAGCAGAGGGTAGGGCTAAATGGCCAATTTTCCCAATGGAGAAAGGTGAATAGTGGTGTACCCCAGGGATCTGTGCTGGGTCTGCTGCTTTTTGACATATTCATAAATGACCTGGAAAGTGGAATAACGAGTGAGGTTATCAAATTTGCAGATGACACAAAACTATTTAAAGTTGTTAAAACCCAAGAGGATTGTGGAAAATTGCAAGAGGATCTTGATAAATTGGAAGACTGGGCATCAAAATGGCAGATGAAATTTAATGTGGACAAGTGCAAGGTTATGCACCTAGGGAAGAACAACCCAAACTATGGTTACACGATGCATGGTTCCACATTAGGAACCACCACCCAGGAAAAAGATTTAGGCGTCCTTGTGGATACCATGTTAAAACCCTCGGCCCAGTGTGCAGCGGCGGCCAAGAGAGCAAATAGAATGCTAGGTATGATAAGGAAAGGAATGGAAACTAAAACAAAAGATATTATAATGCCTCTATATCGTTCCATGGTGAGACCACACCTTGAATATTGTGTGCAATTCTGGTCGCCGTATCTTAAAAAGGATATAGCGATTTTAGAAAAGGTACAGAGAAGAGCCACCAAAATGGTAAAGGGGATGGAAGGATACTCCTATGAAGAAAGGCTAAAAAGGTTAGGGCTCTTTAACCTGGAAAAGAGACGGCTGAGGGGAGATATGATAGAAGTCTATAAATTAATGAACAGAGTGGAACAGGTAAACGTAGATCGATTGTTTACCTTATCAGAATATAGAAAGACTAAGGGACATGCAATGAAGCTACAGGGTAAACTATTTAAGACTAATAAAATAAAATATTTTTTCACTCAACGTGTAATCAAACTCTGGAATTTGTTACCGGAGGATGTAGTAAAGGCTGTTAGTGTAGCTGGGTTTAAAAAAGGTTTGGACAAGTTCCTGGAGGAAAGGTCCATAAACCATTATTAAGAAGTGACCGAAGATATCAATGCTTGACCCAGTACAAGCATTGTGGAACTTGTGTCTCTTGGGGAAACTGCTAGGTACATATGACCTAGATTGGCCACTGTTGGAGACAGGATAATGGGCTTGATGGACCTTGGTCTGACCCAGTATGGCACATCGTATGTTCTTATGAAACAATTCAGTCACGTAATATTTTATTAGGAACAAATGTAGAATGAATGCATTACAAAAGGTTCTGTGATATGTTCACCTGCAGAACCAATAAAAGAACTTGAAGTAAGAGCTTAGTAAAATTTGCTAAATTTATTGTACGCTTGAAAAGCAGTGTTTTTTTGACAAGAACGCAATCAGTCATTCTCTCAAGTAAGCTTGATTTTTGTTTCATATATTGTTTTTAATCAAATATATTTGTATGTAGAATTTACAGTAATTCCGTTCTGAGTACGATACATATTTCTGCCATCCCCGTCATGGGGACACTATGCATGAATGGGTAGGGCGTTTGCGATGAGTGATAATATGAGCAATTAAGTGTAACAGAGCATGTGCAGTATGCAATTATTCCACAAACCGTACTGTTTGGTGTTTTTTTGTTGTCTGTTTATGATTTTTCACATTTTTCAACTTTAGAATGTCAAGGCATTACAAATTACATGAAGTTATTTCAATGCTGGAGGATGATGATGAATGGATAGCAGCCGACATATACAGTACATTATTTTGCATGACTGCCAGAACCATATGCCCATGCCACTCAATGCACATGTCAGCACCTGGGGAGGGGCTGCGGTATGTACAGCAGCTGCCACAGGCCTGTGCATGTCCACACCATGTGTGGCTGGCCCATGCCTCTGTGCATCATGCACATTGCCTGCCTGGGACATTGGTCACAGCAGTGTTCCATTGTGGGCTGCTGGTATGGGGACTGCCTCTGGGTCCGGGAGTTTGAGGCCCACTCAGCCAATATTTTTGCTGAGATATGCCAACGATGCAGTGTCATCTGCCCATAGCACAATGCCAGTGCCGCACACATGGTGGCTGTCATGGGGGGCGGTACATGTGCATGGTGTGTTGCATACACATGGTACCCCCAGCACATCACTGTCTAGCTGCACAGGGCATGCATGTCAGCCATCGGGCACTGCAGATGCGGTCCCAGGCCTGTTTCTGTCACCATGGTGTGGTAAGGCTGCCACACAGGTGGCCCCATGCATAGGACAGGTGTCTGTGGCAGCATGTGGCCCCTTCCTCCAGCCCACCCACCCTGCTATGGGTCCCTCCACATCCCTTCTTGGGCATACCCACACATCTGGGCCACCCACTTGACTTGAGTCTGCCACATCCATGGCCTACTCTGGGCCATTCCGTTCTCCATATCCTGCCCCCTGTACATGTCACGCACCACTGTCATATGTGATGTGGCTGGCTACACAATTTTGATACATAAAGATCATTTCCACATAATACTAATTACATTTCATTTATAATACGTTTTGGAAATTTATTTGCAGTTGTTTGCCATTATTTGCAGTTGTTTTATATAACAGCCACTTCACCCACCCTTTCATGCATAGCGTTCCCGAAATGGGGATGCTGAAATATTGTGCAAAATAGCAGTCAAAATATTTGTTTTGACCAAAATTATCACTTGAGGTGTTATTAGTTTGGTATTGACTATAACATATTATGGAGTTTCATGTGAAAACAAAAATTCATGCATTAATGGTTCACCCTTCCTCTCTGAACACACCACTAAAACACTTATCCACTCTTTAATTACGTCCTGTCTAGACTACTGCAACCTTCTTCTTGCTGGTCTCCCTCTGAGCAATCTCTCTCCCCTTCAACCTTTTAGAACTCTTCTGCATGACTAATCTTTCATCACCTTCCATATACTATACTCATATAACCCCTCTTCTCGAGTCACTTCATTAGCTTCCCTTCCATTTCCCTATCTAATTTAAACTCCTCCTTCTGACCTTTAAATGCTTTCATTCTTCTGCTCCTCACTATCTTTCCTCTCCCCCTATACCCCTCCTTGTCAACTCCGCTCTGCTACTGGCTTGCTCCTCTCTTTGCTCTTTTCTTCCACTGCTAAGTCAATAATTCGGTCCTTTCACCTTGCTGCTCATTATGCGTGGAACAAACTTCCTGATCTATACATCAGGCTTCATCTTGTCCCTTTTCAAATCTATGCTAAAAGCTCACCTCTTTGAGGCTGCTTTTGGATCCTGATCCCTTGTTTCCTTACCCTTCCCTATTCTACCCTTATTCCTATCTTTTGTCTTGTCTATCTTGATTAGATTGTAAGTTCTGACAAGTAGGGACTGTCTCTATACAGTGCTGTGTATGTCTTATAGCACTTTATAAATGTTTAGTAGTAGTAGGTCCCAAAACAGACTGCCTGCACAATACATCTTCCTGGAGGAGTCTCCAGGGACTTGTATATTTTAGGGACTGTATATAAACTGGGAAATCTAGACTGCTGTTGTAGAAGAAACCAATATTCCGTGCTAGTAATCCAATCTGCTTTAATAGCCTCCTCTGTAAGTTTGATTACCCACTGTTTAGTTTGAGTCTGGAAGAAGATCCAACCAATCAGATAGTATTGTAGATCCATCAATTGTGCCATAACCTCCTGATGATATTGATCATGTGACTGCACCACTACTGCTTCTCCTTTTTCCGCAGAACAGATAACTACATTCCAGTTGCTTTCTAATTGTTGAAACACATTATGTGGGGAATGGTCCAAACAATCAAAATCACCTAAAACTAAATTCTGGAATGTCTGAATAGCTGACCTGTTTTGACTATATAATCTCAGTAACTTGGATCTAGTGGGTAATCTTTGGTTGGAAACACCAGCTACCGTGATTTGACTTGGTCCAACAAGTAAGATGTTTTTTATGGCTGGTTTATGAGTAATTGAGTCTACTGGGCTTGATTCATATAGTGGTTCATGTTTATTGCAACAACATTACTTGTTGCCATAGGCTGGGGCCTTATATAAAGAAGATTTCAGTAGGTTTGAATATGCCTTGGGGTATAATCAGGTCCATCATTATATGGGAGACATCTGTATGGTCTGATGAGGCCAAAGGGAAACGTTTTGGTCTTGGTACCAAACAATGTATGGTATAAACAGACAGAACATCACCCTACTAACATCATCTCTACAGTAAAGCACGCTGGTGGCAGTATTATGTTGTGAGGACATATACTCACAACATACTACGACCAGCATGCTTTGCTGTAATGATGTTAGCAGGGACAGGACAGCATCCCTAAATATCAGGTGACAAAAGATAGAGCTGAGAATTGAAAACCATGGGAGGAGATGAGAGCACCAAGGGATTGGGTATACAGAGAGAAAGGGAGAGGGCCCAGAACAGACCCTTGGGGTACACCAACTGAGAATGGGATAGAAGTAGAGGAGGAACCACCAGAAGAAACACTGAAAGATCAATGGGAGAGATAAGAAGAGAACCAGGACAGGAGAGAGCCCCTAAAACCAAGTGAGGTTAATGTGTCAAGAAAAAGGTGATGGTCAACAGTACCGAAGTAGGAGAAAGGTCAAGAAGGAAAAGGAGAGAGTAGAGGTCATTAGATTTAGCCACAAACAAGTCACTGGAGACTTTGGCAAGTGCCATTTCAGTAAAACATAAGGGGCAAAAGCTAGACTGAAAAGGATCCAGAAGGGCTTGAGAGAAAGAAATTCAAGACAACAGGCATTACATTCAGTTACAGTAAGTATTTTCCTAGCTCCAGAAGGCTCACATCCAAGTTGTACCTGAGACAATGGAGGGTTAAGTGGCTTGTCCAATGATTTAGAGTACTGGGGACAAGGTGACTTGTGCAGACTAAAGAAAAGGGGGTTGGTGCAAAGCACAGGCACATCCCAAAAATGCAGTCTCACCATGCAAAGTTGGTAGACACTTATCTTAAATGAGCCATTTAACCACTACTAAAGAGGGTCCGTCCAAGTACTGAGTCAAGACTTAAAAAAAAAATAGTCTTGATTGTATAACTGTTAATTACTTTTTGAATTTTTCTTTAATTTCTTCTTTCATGCTGAAAGGGAATGCCAAGGTTCTCAACTCAGTCCTCAAGGCATACTCAGCCAGTCAGGATTTCAGGATTCTCAAAATGAATATGCATGAAACTGTATGTAATGGGGCCAGTGCATACAAATATGTCTCATGCATATTCATTTGGATGTCTTGAAAACCCAAATGGCTGAGTGTGCCCCAAGGGCTGGGTTGAGAAACACTGGTATAGAGTATGCCATGTAGATCAATGCCAAACTCCTACTTTAAACAAATACAGTTCAAAGTGCATTAAACAGCAAAATGTGAAAAATATATAAGCTTGTGACACTTTTACAAGGTACTGTATCCTGAAGCTTCCCTTCCTACCTCTCCCTTCTCCCCAGATTCTGAAATTCCTCCTCCTCCTTTGCCCTATTCCTCTTCCTCAATCCTAGAACCTCCCTCCTTATCCTTTTTTTTTTAAATTTCCCAAACCCAGATTTTTAATTCATCCCTTCTTATCCTCCCCCTTGCTCTCAGTCTTCTCCTCTCCCATCCTTCTCACTGTGTCCCCTCACTTTCTCTTCACCCCGTTCCTGGTCTTCCTCATCATTAATCCATTCACTCTTCTTCTCTTTTCCCTGCCCCAACATCGACACCTTAGATACATTTTCTTCACCCAATAAATGCAAATTAAATAATACAGACACTGAGGTTTAAAAGATTACTTTATTTTTAGAATGTGATATAAAAGATGGAAATGTTTACAACTCTTCAGATTTTGTGTCTTCCTTTAAGCTGCTACCGGAAACTAGCTGAGCCTTGCACCTTTTGCTCCCCATTGTCCTATCTTCCAGGGAATGGGACAGGAAATACCCAAATTTGCCATTGTCTATATTTGTCTGCATGGTACTTGACTATCTGCACATAGCAAAGAATACCTAATCAGGAGCACGTTCATGGAATAGAATCTGCTGCAAAGCAGAACATCTGGCTGGACACTGATGTGGCAAAACCAATTCGGCAACCAGTGGTAGAAAAAGCTGCTTCAGATAGATACAGAGAAGAGCAAGAAAAAACAATAACACACAGAAAGAAATATGTATCCTGTAGAACAGAGGCAGAAGGAAGGCATGCTTCAAAGCTCAGTTCTGAACCGCAGGTCAGTTCCTTTCATCTCTCTGGCATAATAAGCATCAAACGCCTCATTCTGTGCCACGGTGAAGTAGTTCTTCCAATCTCCAGCCAAACCTGCAAGTCAGAAGAGGACAGTCAGAAACAAGGCTGTCATTTATTCAAAGACATGGTGTATCAGCATCCAGCAAGAGACAACTGTATCAAGTATGGAACAGCAGCAGCAGCAGGGTTAGGCTGGCCAGGTGGCATGTACCAAGAAGCATTATGGGAAACACCTCCAGTTCAATCCCTGCATGGAGCCTTCTGTTCCCCAATTCTGGTTGGGGCAGAGGATACTCCAGAGACACCTTCCACTGCTCCTGAGTGATGGATGGAAGGAGACATGGTCCTTACTTAAAAGCAATACCTAGAAGCAATGTTCCCGCTAACCTGCACTGGGTCCGCCGCCAACATTTCTGCCGGTGGGGACAGGTGCAGAGCAACCGATGCTCTGCCCCCTCCCCATCACTCTGCACCTCCCCCCGCCAGCAGGAATGTTGGTAGCAGACTCAGCGCAGGCTAGCGGGAACATTGACTAGAAGTCAGATTCAGGCTTCTGCAAGAGGATGAGGAAGAGACTGCCTTCTGGACCCTGTAGTGAAGCATCTTATGGCAACTCATAGGCCGAGTCCCGGTTCTGAACCTACAGACTCTTTACTCAACAGAACCACATGCAGTGCCTGGTTTACCTTTGCCAGCTTCTAAGCGAGAAAGGTTCTGGATTACAAACACACAGTCCAAGTGCATTCCCTTAGGGCTTTTGGAGAGGGCTGGTGCAAAGGGCACCGTAGGCAAACCCTAAGCCTTGTGTTCTCCAATTGCCCTTCAGGCTCTTAGGCATCTCATAGGGCCAGCCCCAGAGTTAGTTCAAGGTGTTGGCACCCCAGCCAAACGTTAACTCTTATACCCCCCTCTGGCTGTCAGAATCTATTGTTTAGCTTTCACAGCCCTGCTTTTTGCTACTCCCTAGAAGCTGTTGCCCTAGGTCACTATGTCGTTTGCCTAATGGTTGGGCCAGCCCTGCTCATAGCCTTTTATTAATTAAACTCAGTCATGATTACCCCAATATTCTCTCTCCAAGAATGATCCTGTAAAAATACATAGTTGGACATCATACTTTTCAATATTAAACAGTTAAAAGCACAGGCTGATGGTATTTTGAGTTTGTGCAGCTGTCAGGATCAAATTTTGCATTGACTGCAGCTGCTGTTTGCCCCCCAACCCCCTACCAGAAGGTTCCACCCTAGGCAAGCATTTTGTCAATATTTGCTATTTATGATGAAATATAAACCATCTTCAATGGACTTGGTCCAAGAAGAAGGCAGAGCTCTACAAATTCTGGGCATTAGGTTGCTATGATGTCTAGGATTTCATGCCCCCAATTTGGCTGCAGCTCAGGAAAAATGGGGCATTTCAGACTTCCCTCACCATGATCAGCTCTCTACACACTTGAGCAGCATGACAGAGGCAATTTGGGCTGATGTGGTTTCAAGTCTCACGAGTCTTAAAACCACAAGATCAGCCCAAACTTTCTACACTGCATGGCTCAAGCACTTAGAAAGCCAATCATGGTGGGGGAAGTCTGAAACACTGCCTTTGTCAGGAACTGCAGCCAGGCCAAAGAATCTGCGATTGAGAGAGAGAGAGACTGGGTGAAGCTGGGGGGGGGGGGGGAGTAGAGTTAGGAGAAAGAGACTGACAGAAGGATTGGAAGTGGGGAAAGAGAGAGACTGCAGTGGTGTTAATGGCAGCGCAGTTCCTGTGGTTTACAATGCTTCTTTCACCCCTCCCTCTGACGCAGACTTCAAAATCAGATGTAGTATCAGAGGGCGGAAGAGGCATTGTAAAGGACAGGAACCACAGGGCAATACTGGCAATCTGAGGTAAGCGCTGTCCTATGATTTCTGAGCCATTGTTGCTACCATAGGCCTTGGAGAGGGGCAAGAGCGGAAGCAATGGTGGGGGGTCATAGGATGGAAGGGCCCAGCTAGGGAGCCTGCAATGCTTGCACCACCCTTAGCATTTCTCACAGGACCCAAAGTATGTGCATAGTCTACTGATTCTTTAGCCTGGCCCTGACCAAAACCACTATTAGTTGGAAGTACACATAGCAATCAATAAGAAAAACCAAGTGATCAATAAGTAGTTTAGACAGTAGACAGTAAAATTAAAGAAAAAGAAATATAGATCAGAATGACTAAAATGCATTCCATCAGAGACACGGAATTATTTACAGTCTCTGTGTGCGGTGTGCATGGTTTTGTGTATATGTGCTGTACATGTGTTGAGCCTTGGGGGGAATGCAGTTTAATGTGACAGTTACAATTTTCAGGTGATAGGGAAGTTACAGGAGGATAGTTTTTGAGAGCAGGGGAAATTTGTGGGGTGGTGGTGCAGAAAGGGCCCGATGCACAGACTCAGGTAGTTTGTTCCAGGCATACAGAGCAGCAAGATGGAATGAACAAAATTTGGAGTTGGCAGTAGCAGAGAAGGGCACAGATAAAAGGGATCTGCCAGAGGAGCGGAGTTCCCGAGGAGGAGTGTAGGGAGAAATAAGAGGAAAGGTAGTGAGGAGCCACGGAATGAATGCACTTGTAGGTCAACAGGAGAAGTTTGAACTGGATGCAGAAACTGATAGGGAGCCAATGAACTGACTTGAGAAGAGGGGTTACATGAGCATAGCGATACTGGCAGAAGATAAAGCGGAGTTACTTACCTGTAACAGGGGTTCTCCGTGGACAGCAGGATAAGTCAGCCACACTTGGGTGACGTCCTTCGGGCAGCACCATACGGAAGTGCTCTCTAGCTCAGAACTCTGAGCATGCCCAGGTAGCCCACCTCCACGCTCCGCCCCTAGCTGGGTCAGTATGTTCCTAGCTGTGCCTTTCTGGCTAGGGGCGAGCCACTGCAGCGGACCTCCTCCAGGGAGGTGGGCGGGATTGTGTGGCTGACTTATCCTGCTGTCCATGGAGAACCCCTGTTACAGGTATGTAACTCCGCTTTCTCCATGGACTAGCAGGATTGCGTCAGCCACACCTGGTGCCTCCCTAGCAGCGTAGTGCGCCAGGTGGAGGAGGGAGCGTGCAAACAAAGCAATAGATCACGCATGTCCAGGCAAACAGTTTAATGGTAACCAAGCATGTACAACATCGTGTAGAACTGACGCAATAACCTTGCGGTAAGGTGCATTAACAACAGTGTAGGCAAAAACAGTGCGGTATAGTGCAGTAAGGTGCAGTAACAACGTAGGATAACACCACAATGCAGTACAGTGCAGTAAGGTGCAAGAGTGCAGAACAGTGCAGCATGTGCAAAACCATAAAGTGACATAGTCAAGAACAAGCATGAGTAAGTCCAAGTCATTGGTTGTGGAAAGTTTCATCTGGTACTCATTGGGGCGGTGTCGGGCTCTTCTCTGACAGCGGAGGCTAGGACTGCAGCGCCCAATGTGCAATCCTCCTTTGATCGCAGGTCTAGGCAGTAGTGCCACTGGAAAGTGTGCAGTGTAGACCATGTGGCTGCTTTGCAGATGTCAGAGATTGGAATGGAGCGCAGGTTCACTAGGGAGGTAGCCAAAGCTCTGAGCCGGTGTGGGCCAACTCTAGGCGGGGACTGGCCGTCCGGTGAATCCAGGCAGGAGACGACGCAGGAGGCCACCCAGTTGGAAAGTGTCCTCTTCGAGATGGGTTGGCCAGGCCTGTTCGGGTCGAAAGACACGAAGAGCTGGTCACAATTCCTGACCGTGTGTCTCCGCTGGAGGTAGATCCTGAGGGCCCGGAGGCAGTTCAGGGTATGTAGGCGTTGTTCCTCAATGGACAAGTGAGGCTCCGGAAAGAAACAGGGAAGCTCGATGGACTGATTGACATGGAATGGCGATGCGACCTTTGGAACAAACTTAGGGTTGGTCCGCAGGGACGCCCGGTCCTGGAGCAAACGAGTGTATGGAGGGTGTGCCACCAGGGCCTGTAGTTCGCTGATCCTCTGTGCAGATGTTATGGCCACCAGAAATAGTGTTTTCTATGAAGTAAACTTCATCCCTATAGAATGGAGCGGTTCGAAGGGTTCCTGCATTAGTCGATGCAGGACTGAGTTAAGATCCCAGGGCAGGGCCGGGGGTTTGATGGGGGGTTTGAGGTTCGCTAGCCCCTTCATGAAACGCGTGGTTATGGGCAGTGCCGAGATGGAGTTGGCTCCATCAACAGGATCATGGAAAGCCGATATTGCGGAGAGGTGCACCTGGATGGACTGGGTCTTGAGTCCGCTTTCGGACAAAATGTTGAGATATTGGAGAACTTGTGTTACAGGACAAGAGGTGGGGTTGAGGCCTTGTCGTGCACACCAGATGCTGAATCTCTTCCACTTTAGGCCATAGGACTTTCTGGTGGACGGTCTACGGGCTGCGAGGATGACGTCTTGCACTTCTACAGGTAGGTGGAGAGCAGAGAGGCTCAACCGCTCAAACTTCAGGCAGTGAGTGCGAGGGCTTTGAGGTTGGGGTGTCTCGTGCTGCCTCCGTTCTGCGTCAGCAGGTCCTCTTTGGGGGGGGGGGGGAAGGCGTACCGGATCCCCGTGGGCCAGATGTTGCAGGAGCGTGAACCACATCTGTCACGGCCAGTAGGGAGCCACCAGGATGACGTGCACTTTGTCCTGGATGATCTGCTGCAAGGTGACTGGGATGAGGGGGGTCGGCAGGAAGGCGTACACTAGAGACCACTCCCCCCAGTACAAGTCGAATGCATCTGCTGCCAGCCTGTTGGGTGCAGGGTGTCTGGAGCAGAACAGGGGGCATTTTGCATTCAACTCCGTGGCAAAGAGGTCTACTGACGGGGTCCCCCACCAGTGGAAGAGTACATTCGTCACCTCCTGGGAGAGTGACCATTCGTGTGGTTGCAGCTGCCTGCTGAGTTTGTCTGCAAGGGTATTCATGTCTCCCGGTAGGTAGGAGGCTCATAACTTGCAGCCATTCTCTGTGGCCAGGGACCATATTGCTGTCACCTCGTTGCAGAGGGGGCGCGAGCCAGTCCCCCCTTGCTTGTTCACATAGAACATGCTACCTGGTTGTCCGTCTGTATGAGGATGGATTTGTCCCGCAGGTACGGGAGGAAAGCTAGGAGAGCGTATCTGATGGCTCTGAGCTTGGGGAGATTGATATGTAGCCTTTTCTCCTTCTGGGACCATGCGCCCTGGGTACTGAGATGTTGGAGATGTGTGCCCCAACCAGTGTTGGACGCGTCCGTGGTGAGAACCACTTGGTGCGCCTGCTGGTGGATGCCCTTGCCCCTGGACAGGTTGGATGGGTTCGCCCACCAGCGCAGGTGAGTTCTGATGCTTAGGGGCATCGGGACACGGGTGGATAGTGGCTGGGAATGCTGATTCCAGAGGAAGCGCAGGTGCCACTGGAGCGGTCGCATCCTCAACTTTGCCGTAGGCAGGACTGAGGTAGTTGCTGCCATATGCCCCAGAAGGCAAAGGAGGGCTCGTGCAGAGGAGAATTCTGTCTCGGCCGTCTTGGTTGCAAGGGAGACAATGTTGAGCAGTCGGCGTTCTGGTAGGTAGGCTCGGGACGTCCGTGTATCGATTACCGCTCCAATGAATTTGAGCTGTTGAGAGGGGTGTAGATGTGATTTGCTGTAGTTGATGACAAATCCAAGAGAAGTGATTATTGCCATTGCTTTCTGCAGGGATGCCTGCAGCTCCTGGGCTGAGGGTGCTGTGAAGAGCCAGTCGTCCAGGTAGGGAAAGACAGACATCCCTAACTTGCGGAGGTGCACTGCGACAACGGCTATGCACTTTGTGAAGACCCGAGGTGCTGGAGAGAGGCCGATGGGGAGAACCCTGTACTGGTAGTACCGCCCTAGCACTTGGAAGCAAAGGTACCTCCTGTGTGATTTGTGGATGAGGATATGGGTGTAGGCTTCTTGTAGGTCCAGGGACGCCATGAACTCGCTGGATTGTATCAGGGGAAGGATGGCGTTGAGGGAGTACATCCTGAACTTCTCCTTGATAATGAACTTGTTCAGTTTGCGTAGATCTAGGATAGGGCGCCATCCGCCTGTCCTCTTTGGAATTAGGAAGTATCTGGAGTAGAACCCAGAGTTGATCTCGGAGGGAGGCACTTCCTCTATGGCGTGAGACTCGAGGTGGTGTATTATCTCTGTTGCCATGGGAAATTGAAGGTGCGGTGGGATACTGCTGGATGGTTTGTTGTTTTGGCAGGGCGGCATGCAAAAACGCAAACGGAATCCCTCATGAATGACCTGTAGGACCCAGGAGTCGGTAGATATCTTCTCCCACTCCTGTAGGAAGCATGACAGGCGACCCCCTATCCGGGTGGACGCCTGCGAATATGTGTCAAAAGGAGGAGGCTCCTTTGGCTGCCGGTGTGTTGGTGCCCTTCTTCTGTCTGCGGTCCCTCTGGGGCTGCCGCTGGCTAGAGGTTCCTTGGTAAGAGTTTGACTTGTATCTTGGAGCTTGCCACTTCCGGTTGGGGGGTATCTCTTGCTAGAACTGTAGTTGTTGGAGCCATAGTAGTTTTTCTGCTGGTAGCTGCCTTTCTGAGGGGTGCTGCGGCGTTCGAACCCTTCTTCTACCAGGGTTTGTAGGGTGGTGCAATGCTCCTTCATAACGTTAACTGCGTCTGTGACTTTTTCTCCGAAGAGCGAGTCGCCCGAGCAGGGGGCGTCCGCTATCTTGTCGTTTGTATCCTCACTCAGGCCGGAGGCTCTGAGCCATGCCCATCGCCTGGCAGAGATCACGGTGCCAGCGGTCCGAACAGACGTGTTGAAGGCATCGAAGGCTGTGCTAGCCAGATGTTTGCTGCACTCAGATATATCAGCGAGTGAGCTCGCAATCAACGCTTGCGTATCCTTAGGAAGGGCTGTGATGGCATTCTTTATGTTCGCCACACAGGTGTCCTGGAACAGGATTTGTTGAAACTGATGTGTGGCGATTCTGGTGTTAAGCATTGCTCCTTGGAAGACCTTCTTGCCTATATCGTCGAGTAGTTTTTGATCTCTGCGATGTTTCTTGTGTGCCGGCTCAGGGCTGCCCACAGAAGAGCCAGAAGTGCGGGAATGGCTTCTGGGATTTTTGCTGCACTTATGCTGCCGTCGGTGCTTGTGTCCCCGCTCATGCTGTTGCCAGCGTTCATGCTTATAAGAAACGCTGGCCGGACTCGCTGTGGCACCGGGAGAGAGGACCGGGTCCAGAGCACTGAGTCCCGATGTAAGGAGGAAGCCCGCTGAGGCAAAACAGTGGGCAGAGCTTTCGTGGGCGGAGCTACCAGAAGCGTCGGCTCCGAGAATGCTGTGACGATGGTGGGCGGAGCTGGAGGACTGATCCTTTCGTTTGGACTTCTCCCGGGCGCCACTGCTGGAATCCACATGGCCCCGAGGAGGAGAGGAGGAAGGCCCAATACACTCCGGGTCTGCGGTCCTGAGAATGATGGCCCTCGGAGGGGCTGGGGCAGGCCTTACCTCGGGAATGCCGCAGCTTGTAGTGGCGGGGGAGGTCATCGGCAGGGCCTGGCTGGGGAAGGAGGCCCTATCGGGTGCATCTCGGGCCGCGGCCCTGGCAGGAGCAGCAGCAGTTGTCTCGGTGGCACGGCTGGGGATGGAGGCCCTTTCGGGCACATCCTGAGCCGGCGGAGGGCTAGCGAAGCATCGAGGGGCCATTTCTGAGGCTGTATATGTCCCGTGCTGCCCTTTCCTCCTGCTGGCATCAGATGAGGAGCCCCCACAGCGAGTGCAGCCGTGTGAAGAAGTGTAAGTTCCGTGGCCGCATCGCGGGCATTTCTTAAATATTGATTTGGGCATGAATTAGGATAATAACAAAAAACAAAGAAAGAAATAAAAACAAGGTGTAGGAGAGCAGGGTCCGTCTTGCTGGCAAGGCAGAAGGAAGAAGACTGACCCGGCTAGGGGCGGAGCATGGAGGTGGGCTACCTGGGCATGTTCAGAGTTCTGAGCTAGAGAGCACTTCCGTATGGCGCCGCCCGAAGGACGTCACCCAGGTGTGGCTGACGCAATCCTGCTAGTCCATGGAGAAACCGTGTAGCTGAGTTCTGAACAGATTAAAAGGGAGAGATGATGCAGAGGGAGATCAGTGAAGAGCAGATTACAGCAGTCAAGGCGGGAGGTGACTAGTGAGTGTCTTAATAGTGTGAGTAGAAAGGAAGGGATGAATTTTGCTGATGTTACAGGTTTTAGCCATTTGTTGGGTGTGCTCAGAGAAAGAGAACAGAGTCAAATATGACCCCAAGATTGCAAGTTGAGGAACAGGGAGGAGTGTGGTGTCATCCAAATTGAGAAGGGAGAAAGGGGGGAGGTGGGTTTAGGGGGAAGATAAGGAGCTTAGTTTTGGCCATGTTCAGTTTCAGAAAGTGATGACACATCCAGACAGCACTGTCAGATAAGCAGGCAGATATCCAGGCATGGATTACTGGAGAGATTTCAGGCACAGAAAGGTAGATCTGAGTCATCAGCATAAAGATGTTACTGAAAACCATGGGAGGAAATAAATGCACCATGGGATCAAGTGTGCAGAGAAAAGCAGAGGTCTCAAGACAGAGCCTTGAGGTTCACCAACTGAAAGCAAGATGGCAGTAGAGGATCCACCAGAACACTAAATGTACGCTGGGAGCGATAAGCAGAAACCCAGGGCAGAATAGAGCCCCTAAATCCAAGCAAGTACAGGGTATTAAGGAAAAGGTAGTGATCAACAGCATCAAAGGTAGCAGAAATGTCAAGACGGATGAGGACTGAGTAAAGGTCCTCAGATTTGGTGAGGAACAAGTTGCTGGAGACTTTGGCAAGAGCATTTTCTATGGAATATATGTAGAAGACGAAAGCTAGACTGCTAGATTGTGTTCTGGTGGATTCAGAAGGTCTTGAGAAGAAAGAACGCCAAGACAGTGGCAGTAAACTGTTCATTCAAGTAGTTTTGAAGCAAAGGGAAGAAGAGAGAGGCTGATAGTTGGAAGGACAGGAAGGGTCTAGTGAGGGCTTTTTTGAGGAGAGGTGTGACCAGAGCATGTTTAAAGGCCACAGGAATAGCTGCAGTGGAAAGCAATAGATTAAGGATATGACAGATGGAAGGAATGATGGCGAGAGAGAGATATCTTAGCAGATGGATGGGGATGAGAATGGGATCAGAGGAGAAGGTAGTCAATTTAGAGGAGGAGAGGAGATTTGTAGTTTCCTCCTCAGTGATTTCAGAAAAGGAAGAGTGACAGAAGGTGAGGGAAGGATTTGGGATTGAAGAGGGGGGGAGCTAGGTGAACCTGTGGAGAATTCAAGGCTACTCTTTTGGACTTTGTCATGGACAAATTCAGCCAAGGTCTTGGCAGAAAGTGAAGGTGGGACCATGGGAGGAGGAACCTTAAGGAGAGAGTTAAGTGTAGCAAAGAGACGGTGAGGGTCGGAGGCAAGAGAGTTAGTCAGATGGACATAGTACTCTAGCTTGGCGAGAGATATGGCCAAAGAGGTTAGCATGAATTTGAAATGCAGGTAGTCAGCAAGGGTACATGATTTAAGTCAAAGGCGTTCAGCCTTGTGGACATAGGAATGTAGGTAGCAGTTTATTGAGGACAGCCAGGGTTGAGGTACAGTATGGGAGGAACAAGTGCATCCAGAGCAGAGGAGAGTATAGTGTTATACTGCCTCATTAACAGACCCAGATGACAGTTGGGAAAGAGGTGATAAGACAGCAGTGGAAAGAGCTGAAGGGTTGATAGTGCGAAGATTCTTAAACATGTTGGTGGAGATTGGGTGAGACTAGGAGAGGGGGTGGCTAAGGGTGAAGATTAGCCAGTGATGGTCAAATAAGGGAATAACTGAAGTGGAGAAGTTTGAGGGTGAGCAGCTGAAGAAGAAACCTAGGTCAAGGCAGTGGCCAATGATAGTGAGTAGGAATGAAATGGTTACGGAAAGGAGTTTTAAGGCATAAGAGTCAGAAAGGTCATCAACGTGGATGTTAAAATCCCCAAGAATAAGGGACAGTGAAGATGCATCCAGAAAGGAGGCGTGCCAGGAGTCAGTCTGTGAGAAAGGTAGAGGTAAACTTGTTTGGGGGGGGGGGGGCTTGATAAATGACAGCTACCTGGAGAGGTAGTGGAATAAATAGGAGGAGGCATGGACTTCAAAGGAAGAAAAGGAACTAGACTGAGGAAGGAGGGGATGAAATTGGCAGCACAGAACCCAACACTGCCACCATGGCCAATGGGCCAAGGTGTATGGAAAAATAGGTAGCCTCCATGAGAGGACAGCAACTGAAGCAGAATCTTCAGAGAGAAGCCAAGTTTAAGTAAGAGCCAAGAGATGCAGAGTATTAGAGATAAAAGAGGTTATGAATGAGGACAAGTTTATTGGAGACAGAATGTGCATTCCACAAGGTGCCTGAAAAAGGGAAAGAAGAGGGAGAAAGGAGAGGAATATGAACCAGATTTGAGAAGTTACATATTGATCTGCCTTGGGAGTGTGTAAAAAGTCTGGGGGGGGGGGGGTCAGGGTTGGGATTGATATCTCCAGATGAGAGAAGGAGCAGGACAGAACGGGGGAAGAGAGGAGGAGGCATGACGGAAGAGAGGGTGAGGTTCCCTCAGTGAGAGTGGAGATGGCTGAACAAGACAAAGAAAATGGTGAAACTCAAGGGCAGATAAAGGAAAAATGGACAGGAGAGGTGGGAATAGTAAGTAGTTGGTAATGAGAAGTAGGGTCATGGAATTGTTGGAATGAGGGGAAAAGATTAGGGAGAGTTAGCATCAAAAACACAAAGTGATGTGGAGCCATAGGAGAGGGAGAAGAGAAGAGAATGCAAATCAGAGGAGATACAGGTAGAGGGGGAGGAGAGAGGTCATGGTGGGTTCAAGCACACCAGAGTAAATATGTCAATGAGCAGAGGAAGGCTATGAAAGAAAGTTAAGCCAGGGGTAGTAATAAAATAACATGTTAAGGAGGAAGAGACAGCACTGCAGAGAGCAAGAGCTGGGTAAAGGGCAGACAGAAGACAGAACATACACTGAAAATCTAGAAATATAGAAACAATATATAAATAAATTCTAAACAGGTACAAGATGATGCCTGAATAAAGCATAAAGGTTAGCAGAAGCTTACAGTGAGGGTGCTCTCCCAAGCAGGAACCTCCAAAAAGAAGGTTGGCTGCTTGTGTGCTCAGAGAAGTAAGCTTCTGAACAAAGCCCAGGGGGAAGGGGGGGGGGGGGGAACGGTCAGGTGCTGAGGGCAGTTAAATTGAAGCAAGGGATTCTACAGGAAATGCCCTAGTAAAACTCAGACAAGGTAAAATGTTAGGGCCCAACATTGAGTTGTGACGGCTATTTGACACAGTTGCTGCCTGGTTAGCTTTGGCCAATAATTTCAAATAATACCATAAATCCCCCTCTCAACACTTCACCATATTTTTGTTGGGTATAAACCGCAAGAGGAAGAGAAAACACTCGACCTCACGTGCAGTACATGCCCCTTTTTTTATTCATTTAAAAGGTTCTCATGCCATAATCTAATCTTTCAAAGCTGATATAAATATAAAAAGCACACTTATCCAGTCCATCGCACGACGTGCACGTTTCAAGGCCAAAAAACCTCTGTATCAAGTGCTCTCAATGTATTGGAGTGTGACCAAATTTTCTTCAACCACCAAAAAACGCCGAACAAGTAGCTGTTGAAAAGAGAAAAGCTTGCTCAGGATAGGCTGCCCACAAACGCCCACTAACTTGAGAACACCAATCACTGCAAGGGGCTTCCCCACTCAACCCGGGGATCCCTATAGTGAAAGATAAATCAAGATTAGCCTAAAAGGAACCATCAGAACCCCAACCAGTCAATTTCACGATTCAGACCAGCGGGGGAAACAGTCCGTAGGGTAAATATCCAACGCTGTTCCAATCTACGCAACTTAGCCATACGGTCCCCGCCTCTAGGATCCAATGGGACATGATCAATCACTGTCCATTTCAAATGTTCAAACAAGTGATGTTGGTCGAGACAATGTTGCACTACTGGGGCCGTCAAAACAGATTGGCAGAGCCTTGAGGCATGCTCGCCCAAAAGAATCCTTATCGCTCTCGTAGTACTCCCCACATAAACGTAATGAACAAGGACATTCCAGCAAGTACACAACAAAGGTGGAAATACACACAGTCTGCCATCTTCGATAAAAATTTGGACCCGACCCCGGGTCAGACCATACAGACCCGGCAACAGTTGTGTCACAATAGCCGCATTGATTACACGGTAAGTGGGACCCCGACCGTACGGTCGGATAACTGGGTCGATCCACAGAAACCGCAGATTTCACCAAAACATCACGTAAATTTCTCCCCCGAGAATAGGTAATCCGTAAAAGCTTACTAAAGCAGGGGTATACCGATAATACAGGCCAATATTTCCTCAAAAGATCGGCCACCTGATTCGAATGACTCATATACGGCAAAATGCCGGTTAGATAATCCTCCGATCTATTACCAGACCGGGCCTGAATAAAATCGGGATCAAAAAAACATTCTCTATGAGAATACAAAGCCCTGCGATATGCACAGGAAATTACCCCCTGGGGATAACCCTTGTGAAGAAGCCGATTCTTCAAATCAGCGGCATGATGTTTAAATTGAACCACCGACGTACACAGTCTCCGGATCCTCAAAAATTGCCCATAAGGTAATCCTTTGCGAAGGGGTTCCGGATGAAAACTCCTATAGCTCAATAAACAATTCCGCTGAACCGGCTTTCTGAACAGAGTGGTGGATAGTGAGGTTCCCTCCCGAAAAACGGTCCAGAAACTCCAGTCAGTCCATTGACACTTGAGCTGTGAACTTTATATGGATCTTAATAGTATCAAGCCACATAATAAAAGCATTTAATGAAGGCAAATCAGAAGTCCAAATGAAAAATACATCGAGGAATCTTTTCCACAAGATGACATTCACTAAATGTGGTGAAGGGTGGATGTAACGTTCTTCAATATCAGCCATATATAGAGTGGCAATTGAAGGGGCCACCGTGGTGCCCATGGCTATCCCAAAAATTTGCTGGAAAAATTCCCCTTCAAATAAGAAATAATTACGGGACACCACTAATGTGATCAATTCCATCAAAAAATCCTTGGGCAAACGTGTCGGAGCGTTCACAAACTTTGATTGAAGCAAACATAAGGCTTCATCCTGATCCACATTCGTGTATAAGGCCACAACATCCAAGGTCACAAGATAAAACCCAATAGAGGGCAACTGCAATTGCGATTATTTATTTAGTACCTAAGATACATAAATCTATGGTGGACCCGCCAGGCCGCCCTATAGTGTCCTGTCGTGGGTCGGTCCTTGAACCATTATCTAAGTTCTGTGATGTTTTTCTTAAGGAAGAGGCTGCCCAGGTTCGGTCTTTTATTCGTGACTCCACACATTTTTGGGGTTTTTTACAACAATTGCAGTCGATTTATGTATCTTGTGGAAAAGATTCCTCGATGATATATTTTTCATTTGGACTTCTGATTTGCCTTCATTAAATGCTTTTATTACGTGGCTTGATACTATTAAGATCCATATAAAGTTCACAGCTCAAGTGTCAATGGACCGACTGGAGTTTCTGGACATGACCGTTTTTCGGGAGGGAACCTCAATATCCACCACTCTGTTCAGAAAGCCGGTTCAGCGGAATTGTTTATTGAGCTATAGGAGTTTTCATCTAGAACCCCTTCGCAAAGGATTACCTTATGGGCAATTTTTGAGGATCCGGAGACTGTGTATGTCGGTAGTTCAATTTAAACATCATACGGCTGATTTGAAGAATCGGCTTCTTCACAAGGGTTATCCCCAGGGGGTAATTTCCCGTGCATATCGCAGGGCTTTGTATTCTCATAGAGAATGTTTTTTTGATCCCGATTTTATTCAGGCCCGGTCTGGTAATGGATCAGAGGATTATCTAACCGGCATTTTGCCGTATATGAGTCATTCGAATCAGGTGGCCGATCTTTTGAGGAAATATTGGCCTGTATTATCGGTATACCCCTGCTTTAGTAAGCTTTTACGGATTACCTATTCTCGGGGGAGAAATTTACGTGATGTTTTGGTGAAATCTGCGGTTTCTGTGGATCGACCCAGTTATCCAACCGTACGGTCGGGGTCCCACTTACCATGTAATCAATGCGGCTATTGTGACACAACTGTTGCCGGGTCTGTATGGTCTGACCCGGGGTCGGGTCGAAATTTTTATCGAAGATGGCAGACTGTGTGTATTTCCACCTTTGTTGTGTACTTGCTGGAATGTCCTTGTTCATTACGGTATGTGGGGAGTACTACGAGAGCGATAAGGATTCGTTTGGGCGAGCATGCCTCAAGGCTCCGCCAATCTGTTTTGACGGCCCCAGTAGTGCAACATTGTCTCGACCAACATCACTTGTTTGAACATTTGAAATGGACAGTGATTGATCATGTCCCATTGGATCCTAGAGGCGGGGACCGTACGGCTAAGTTGCGTAGATTGGAACAGTGTTGGATATTTGGATAAGAATCAACCACAATAAGACTGATGTTATGTTTATCACGAAGAACCAAAACTTCACACCCCCTTCTACATTAAAGATAAAGGACAAGGTATTGACAGTAAAACCTACTATACGATACCTAGGCATCACCCTTGACCAGCGTCTTAATATGAAAACTCACATAAAAAATATAACGAAACTAATATACCACAAGATACGCATACTACGCCACATTCGACCTCTACTAGAACCTACAGACTTCAGAACCATCTTCCAAGCCTTATTGATGCCACATCTGGATTTTGCAAATGCAATCCTTTATTGGCTCCCTCAGTCTACTCTAAATCCTCTCCAATTAGCAATGAATACCGCCGCCAGAGTGCTTGAAGGAATATCTAAGTCAGACCACATAACCCCAATCCTGATAAAACTCCACTGGCTACCAATCAATGCTAGAATCCAATACAAAATCAATATCACCACATTTAAAGCCTTAAACCACCAAGCACCCTCAACCATCACTAATTTACTACACACCCAAGCCCTCAACAGAGCCAGAAGAACATCAGCAATAAATACCCTAATCATCCCAAAAATAACAGTCAAATACACCAAGGAAACATCTAAAAGAGCCTTCAGCATTCATGCCCCAGTAGCATGGAATACCCTTCCACCAGAATTGAGAGCCATAACCAGTCTAACACAATTCAGGAAAAGTCTTAAGCACTACCTATTCCTAAGTTATTTTCCTGTATAAACGCTCCAAGAGTAATAGTCACATTATGTTCAGTTCTAGTGAATTTTGTCTGTGTTTAATGTATATAGTTTACTGTATATGATTTATATAGACTCCCCTGTTTCTTTCAAGTTTTCAAATCCCTGTTAAATGTAAAATGTACTACAGTTATCCTGCATGTATAAGTTTTCGTTCCATGTGAACCGCGCTGATGACAATAGTGCGGTATATAAGAGATGTTAAATAAATAAATAAATAAATAAATAAAATAAATAAATAAATAAATATTTACCCTATGGACTGTTTCCCCCGCTGGTCTGAATCGTGAAATTGACTGGTTGGGGTTCTGATGGTTCCTTTTAGGCTAGTCTTGATTTGCCTTTCACTATAGGGAGCCCCGGGTTGAGTGGGGAAGCCCCTTGCAGTGATTGGTGTTCTCAAGTTAGTAGGCGTTTCTGTGGGCAGCCTATCCTGAGCAAGCTTTTCTCTTTTCAACAGCTGCTTGTTCGGCGTTTTTTGGTGGTTGAAGAAAGTTTGGTCACACTCCAATACATTGAGAGCACTTGATACAGAGGTTCTTTGGCCTTGAAACGTGCACGTCGTGCGATGGACTGGATAAGTGTGCTTTTTATATTTATATCAGCTTTGAAAGATTAGATTATGGCATGAGAACCTTTTAAATGAATAAAAAAAGGGGCATGTACTGCACGTGAGGTCGTTTTCTCTTCCTCTTGCGGTTTATACCCAACAAAAATATGGTGAAGTGTTGAGAGGGGGATTTACGGTATTATTTGAAATTATTGGTCATTTACTCTTGAATACCATTTTTCTGGGACTGTTATATTTGGTTAGCTTTGGCAGCAAAACGTAGGACAGCTTTTGCGGTGTCTAACGTTCATGCTGAGGAATAACTGGGCAGCAGTTGAATATCACCACTGCACGATTATCCCTGGGTACCACTCTTAGAATACCCCGATGCTAAGTGATTAGCATCAGGGCGTATAGTGGCATTACTCAGGATATTCAGCGCCACTAACCATGTAAGGCATTTACATGTAAACCATGTAAATGCCTTTAAATATTTAAAATTAAGGGCCAAATATTCATAGAGGAATAGGGAGAAGAAGAAAAGAAAAAGCACTCCCAACTGTGCAGTCAGTAGCAGTCAAGGTACAGATCCAGGGATGCCAGCCCGTCGTTGGTCTGTAGTAGAGGAAGGATAGAGCCCAAGTAGTACATTCGGAACTTCTCTTCGAATGTGCTTGTTGAGGTGGTGCAGGTTCAAGATAAGGAAGATGTCCTGGATTTTTGGGGATTAGAAAGTATGTGGAATAAAACCTCTTGCTGATGTTTTCTGGGAGGAAATAGGCTCTATGGATCGTGACTTCAGGAGAGAGTATCTCTACAGACATGAGGGGAAGCAACTGTAGTGGAGTCTCACTGGAGGGGATAACGCACTGATGAGGCATAGAGGAGAAACTGATGCGGTAGTCCCTGGTGATGTTCTCCAGGACCCATTTGTCCATCATGTTCTTCTCCCAGGCACTCTTGAAGGAAGACCAGTGGACCTACAAGAGGGCTTGGGTTCGGAGAGAAATCAAAAAGTGGGGGCATGCTCTTGCTCAATGGAGGAGGCTGTCTGCTTCTGGTGTCTGTGCTCCCTCTGGTGTGGCTTCTATTGGTAGGAGCATTGGTATGCCAGCTGTTGCTTGGAACATTGCAGTTGCCAATGATGATAGGGGTTGTAGTGCCGTGAGAAGGAGTATGACTTGTAGAATTGTGCACCCTGGGATCTGCAGTGGCTGGAAGGTCATGCAGTGGTCCTTTAGTTTGTTAACTGTGTCGTTCACCTTGTCTCCAAAGAAGTGTCCCTGCAGCAAGGGGCATTGGTGATTCTTTCATGAGTGTCCTCTCTCGGGCTGGAGGCTCAGAGCCAGGCCATCCATCTGGCTACAATGGCTGTGCCTGCCATACGGGCAGCTGTGTTGAATGTGTTAAAGGCAGATTGGATGAGGTGTTTACCGTATTTGCTCAGGTCCATCAGGGTGGCAGATACTGTGGTCCTAGCTTCCAGCAGTAGTGTATCCACAGTGCTCTGGAACTTGTCCAGCAGCACATCTTGGAAGAGTATTTGCTAGAACTAGCGGGCTGCTATTTTAGCATGGTGCTCTGGAAGGCCTTCCTTCCCCACTTGTCCAAGATCTAGTAGTCCTTTCCTGGTGGTGTGTTCGCATGTGAGCAGATATTCTTTGCGAACTTCAGTGCCAATTCCACAAAGATGGAGTGGTAGGGAAGCTGAGTCTTCTCGAATCCCAGGGATGACTGTACATGGTACTTGGCCTCGAGCTTGTGGGAGATGGTTGGTACCAACACTGGGGTTTTCCAGATTCCCAGCAAATGTTCCTGCAAGAGCTTGTGCACAGGTATGGACATTAGCATTCACGGGGTGTCCAGATACTTCAGAACCCCAAGGACTTCATTTCTGGGGTCAGGTTCATCTGTTGGGGTGAGGGAGAGTTGTGTTGCAAGTTTCTGGAGGAACTTGTATGTAAGATCCTTCAGTGGAGAGGGTGGCGACTCTGTAGAATATGTTGATCCTCCTTCAAGACAATTGTGGTTGCCTCCTCCCCCTTGCTGTTTGATGCAGAGGTTGCCTTTGAGAAGCATGGGGGCCACACTACTATCTGTTTGGGGAGTGTATGGGAAGGGGGAGCTGTAGAGATGGTAGTCTGCTGCTGCGAGTCTTGACAAAAGGAAGCAGGTCAGGAGACTTAGGACATCTGCAGGTGGTAGTGCATCAAAGTGCAAGGGAGCAGTGGTCTGGGGCAGAATGCGCTGCCCAAGCTTAGTGTTGCCACAAGAGTGCTTGGCTGGGGGGGGGGGGGGGAGCTGATCAAAATAAAGATGCTGGAGCTGGATGATGGCTGTTTCCTGTTCTGTCTGCTGCCTCTAATCAGAGTTGTAGCTGCAACTGTGCTCTGTCATCTGTGCCCGACTTTGGAGCCCTGGCATCGATGGCCATTTTAAAAACTGCTTCTGCTCCTTTTGTGCCATGTGGGCAGGCTCCTGTAAGCTCCAGAGCTGAAGGGGCAGTCCAAGGGTGGAGCTTCAGCACCATGGAGGTGGGTCAGTCTCTGATGAAGGGCGTGACGCTCGGCTTGATTTGAATCTCTGTGCCGACCAATCATGGCACAGGGAGATGGGGCTTGCTCCTGCAAAGCTGCCCTGGTGCTGAGAATAGGTGCAATCACTGTGGGAGGTGGAGCCATGGTTCTGTCAGGGGCAGCACTGTTAGCTACCGGATCCAAGGACCGGTCAAGTCCAGTGGTGATCTGAAGAGGCAGAATTTGAGCTGCGCTCAACCCCAGACCATCATGGACATATCCTGTGCTGTGAGGGAGTTTGCTGATGCGATCTCGCCAGTGGCCATCTTCTCTTTCTTCTTGGCCATGTGGTGAGGGAGAGAAGAGCACCAATCTAGCTCATCGGCAGATATGAGAATTCTGCAAGATGTGGCTGTGGAACCTCCATGTACAGGGGGGACAGGGGGGAGGGGAGATGGGACGGGACATGCAGGCACAGTGAGTGCAGTTCTCCATGTGGTGGGCAGCCCCAAGGCATCGGACGCAACGGTTGTGGGCTGCAGTGGAATTCATCTTACCGCACTTGGGGCACTTCTTGAACCTGCACTTGGAACTCGCTCATTCTTCAGGATCTTGATCTACAATTTTCTTGTCTTCTTTGGTTCTTCTCGAATGGGGGTGGGGGGAGGGAAGAGGGTTTATTGTTTGAGGAGAGCTGAATGTTTCATCCTTCTGGCAAGGCAGAAGAAAAGAGACTGAAGCTTGTAGGGGCGAGCTCTGAGGGAGGGCACCTTTGCACATTCAGAAAGGCTTGCCTTTCTGAACTCTAGGAGAGCACTTCCGTCTGTGGCACCATTGGAAGTATGTCACATGCTTGTCCATGGAGAAATAAAGGCCGCATCCCCAATTAAGCCAATGCATTTCTATAGGAAAAGTGATTCTAACATTTGCAGCATACCTGTCAAAACAGCTCTTCCCTCTGATCCCCCTCCCGATCACAGAGAACACAAAAACAGATATAAAACCCACATGCACACACCCACATACATACACACAAATGCAAACAAAAGAGATACACACAAAGAAAATACAGAAACACACAAAACAGAAATTATATACACACACATGGGGTGGGGTTGAATAGAATTTCATGAGCCATGCTCTGCATGCTTTCCCCACTTGTGCTATTAGTAGCTATGGCGGGGTGGGGGGGCAGTTTACAGGGTGTAGTTTTTGGAGAGAGAGAGAGAGGCAGTTTGTGGGGTGTTGATAGACATGGGGGGCATTTTTGGGAGTGTGGGGAACAATTACAGGGGGCAGTTTGGGAAGACTTGACAACAGAAAGGAAGAAGCTCGAAGGGAGCAATTCCCCAACTGCTCCGTTTCACATATTTATGCTACATGCCGACGATGTTCTGTTATACATGCCAGTATCATTGGATAAACTAGACCTCGCCCCTCTGACCAACTGCTTCAACACCATATCGGAGTGGCTCCTCTCACAAAATCTGCGAATTCAACACAGAAAGACGGAAGTTCTCTTCATCTCGAGGAATCCAAACTTCATACCACCCAACTGTGTGAAGGTAAACGATGCCGAACTACAAGTGAAACCCGCTATACGTTACCTTGGAGTGATGCTGGATCAAAACCTCGACATGAAGAAACACATTGCCAATACCGTAAGAGCGATCTATTTCAAGATCAGATCCCTCAGACACCTATGCCCGTTACTCGATCCAGATGATTTCCGCACCATTTACCAAGCCCTGATCATTCCCCATTTCGATTATGCAAACTCCATACTACAAGGGCTGCCCCCAATCCACCTTGAACCCCCTGCAACTTGCTATGAACAGTGCAGTGCGGGTTCTTTTTGGGGCATCCAGGAGAGACCATGTAACACCCCTCCTGAAACAGTTACACTGGCTCCCCATTCAAGCCAGGATCAGTTTTAAGACCTTGCTGATGATCTTCAAAGCTGGCAAGGGGCTCTCCTCCTCCTCCCTATCTGAACTCATCCAACCACTTGCACCTAACAGACCAAGAAGAGCCGCAGAGTCAAACATGCTAACAATCCCAAAAGAAATGACAAGATGCACCAAAACAACAGCTAACAGAGCTTTCCGACTCTGTGCCCCAAGACTATGGAATACATTACCGGCACATATCAGGGCAATCCCCAACTTGAGCCAGTTCAGGAAGGCCCTTAAACATTTCCTCTTCATCAAATATCTCACTGACAACACCGAACCTCAGTCCCACTTGAATAGCGAGAACTTCAGCAATAGTAGTAGTAAACCAGGCAAGCCCTCGCAACATGTGTCCCCAACAATGTAGAACACCAAACAGTATCCTTTTCTCGCTACGCTGCTTATGTATATAGTTTACCCTGTTATCCAAGTTCCATATCCTGTTAATTGTAATGACCAGACATATGCAATTTGTCGGATGTTTCTGTTCCATGTAAACTGCGCTGATGTTGATGTTAATAAATAAATAAATAATAAATACATTTAGCCTTCTTCCATAAATGCAATGACCATTGGGGGGGGGAGGGACGAAGCTTATTTCTCTGGAATCCCTAGTCTGATCTGGCCCATCTTCACTGGTTTTCCTCATTGCCAAGTTTCAGCTCATTCTATTTAATTTTTGGAGAGTTATTTTGTCCCCATTTCTCGACATTTTTTATATAATTCTTTTCAATGTTCATTGTATTGAAAAGAATAAGGTTATAACTTTTTATCTGACTAGCTTAATACATTTCTTGACTAGGGGAGAAGAGGTACAGGGCTGGTGCTGCTGGGACAGAGAGATTGTTGCTGCGTGTGGCCATACTGGCGATGGTCAGTACCCTGTAATAGCGCCTCTGAGACATCAGGTAGTAGCAAGGCAATGCCCGCTGACACTATTGAAGGACACCAGAAAAGATGTTTAAATTTGGGCTGTCGGGTAAGGTTTGGGCTGTCGGGTAAGGTTTGCCTCTTTGCGGATGATACCAAAATCTGCAATAGAGTAGACACCCAGGAAGGTGTAGATAACATGAGGAGGGATCTAGCTAAGCTTGAAGAATGGTCTAGAATTTGGCAGCTGGGATTTAATGTTAAAAAAATGTAAGGTCATGCATTTGGGCTGCAGCAATCCAAGGGAGCAATACAGTATAGGAGGTGAAGTACTTTTGTCCACCAAAGAAGAGCGGGACCTAGGCATGGTTGTGTCTGATGATCTTAAAGTAGCTAAACAGGTAGAAAAGGCGATGGCAAAAGCTAGAAGAATGCTTGGGTGCATACGGAGAGGAATGGCTAGCAGAAAAAAGGAGGTGATAATGCCTCTGTATAAGTCTTTGGTGCGACCTCATTTGGAGTATAGTGTGCAATTCTGGAGACCGCACCTTCAAAAGGATGTGAACAGGATGGAGTCGGTACAGAGGGTGGCTACTAAAATGATTAGTGGGCTTCATTATAAAGCATATGAGGACAGACTTAAGGATCTTAATATGTACACCTTAGAGGAAAGGCGGGATAGAGGTGATATGATTGAGATGTTTAAATACCTCCATGGCATAAATGTTCAGGGAGAGAGCCTCTTTCAATTGAAAGCAAGTTCTGCTATGAGGGGACATGGGATGAGGGTGAAGGGGGATAGATTCAGGAGTGATATGCGGAAATATTTCTTTACGGAAAGAGTAGTGGATCCGTGGAATAGTCTCCCAGTGGAGGTGGTAGAGATGAGGACAGTAACTGAATTCAAAAAAGCATGGGACATACACAGAGGATCTCTAAAGGTAAAAAGTGGACTGTTGTAGTTGTTGATATGGAAGGACAGACTAGATAGGCCATGTGGTCTTTTTCTGTCATCATGTTTCTATGTTTCTATGTTGGAGCAGTGTTGCAGTGTGTGGCTGCAGTGATCAAAGGGGAATGCTCCTTTGGTGCCTAGTTGGAGCCAGGATGGCGTCTTGATCAGCTTTTAAGGTATTCTAATTGGGCTGTTTTCTCTTCTGTAAGTATTTACTTTCCAGAAGGCCTAAATTTAAGGGCAAAAGTAAAAGGAACCTCAATTTCAACAACAATAATTAAGGGGCCAGTGGACAGACATTTGGTAGCAGTATCCTATTTGTCCCTGAATGGAACTGCTTTTAAGCTCTACAGAGAGCGCCCCTATCTGATTCAGCAATTTCCTGGATATATCATCACACTCTATGCACAATATTCCCTTGATATCTCTTAATTCTAACTCCAAGTTAATAACAGTACCTGTGCTTCAGCCAGTCTACCCACAGACATTATAATATCTCAGTCTGTTTCAGAGTCTCTCTCAGGAAGTTTCCCTGAAGGATATTTGGACTGTAGTAATGAGGAGGGAGGACATGCTAAATACTGGGGAGCAACTGGGTGCCTTTACATTGGAGTTGCTTGCCAAATTTCAAGATATAGAGAAGCAGGTCTCTATTATCAAAGAAACTGAAGTTACAGCCTCTGCTTCATTCTTTATGTGTGGCTGGTATCTCTGCAATTATGATGAATTTGTAAACTATCTGTAAGTTAGAATCAGTGGAAAATATGTTTAAGTCTAGGAATTTACGTTAAAATGTTCCCATTATCAGCCAAGTATGTCAAGGAGATTCTAGGACTTTCCACTCATGACCAAATTTTGCTTGCAAATATAGAGGGGATAGTGCCGCTGAAAATCCACAGGTGCCGCCACTACACACTCCAATGTTAAATGCTTATATTCGTGCCAGCTCCTGCTCCTGTATAAAAAGTCACCACCAGTTGCGCGGGGAAGTTATATGGGGGCAGGGAGGGGGCAGCACGGGGGCGGAGTGTGGGTGGGCAGTAGGCAGTCGCTGGCCCTGGATGTAGAGGGCCAATTCTGATGTCGGCCCTGTACCTCCAGGACTGGCAAAATGACTAGGAAAGTTATTCCACCCCTTGGGTGGAATAACTTTCCTAGACATGTTCTTTCGGCAGCTCTGGGGCACGGAAGGGCTGGGGGGGGGGGGGGGGGCAAAAGTTAATTCCCCGCAGCCTGATCCTGGCTTAGGAGGCCAGATCGGGAGTTGGGCTGTGGGGAATTAACTTTTTAGCCCCCCCCCCCCCACCAGCCCTTCCGTGCCCCAGAGCTGCCGAAAGAACTTTTGGGCTGTGGGGAATTAACTTTTTAGCGGCGTAGCGGCATTTAAATGGAACTGTGGTGCCATGGCAACATGACGCCATGGCACCGCGGCTCCATTTAAATGTCCTGACTGAGTTAGTCAGACTTTGCTGTACATGCAGACTGGGACTGAATCGCTGTCCCAACCTGCACGTACAGTGCTGTTCGTGATTTGATCCCATGGGGCTACAGTAGATGTGCCCCGCGGGATCAGAATTGCGATCTCCTTTGTACGTCAGGGTCAGCCCTTAGCATCAGGGCGTGTCGCGGGCATTCTGGGGCAGTTGCCCAGTAAGCAACACGCAGGTAAAGTAAGATGCGGCAAAGGCTGGCCTAATTTTACCCATGGAAGCTAAATAGACAGCTGCTCAATATCGTCGCCACCCGGTTAGCTTCTGGCTTTTGCAGTCGCCTGGATATGGCTCCAGCATTGAATATCCAGGGTTAGAATTCAGTGGCAACGGTTAGCTGCTGCCACTGAATATCCTCCCCCCCCCCCCCCTATTTCTAAAAGGTCTTATGTGGTTCAGGTGTACCAGAAGTATTGGCTTCAAAATAAAATTGATTTAATAGGATTTCTGGAAATTTCTTCAGAGACTATAACTCCTAGGACCACTCTAAATCACCTTTCCAATGAGGCTTATAAAAGTTAACACAAGCAATTTTTTTCAAAAGAAAACATTTCAGTAGTCAACTAATTCAGCTGGCTCTGGATGGTTTGTGGGCCACTGAGGCCTTGAAATCTAAGGCAGTTGCATTAAGGGAACATTTTTCTTTGGCTCTCCTGCCAAGTGCCTGGTTACACTGAATGATAATTATGGGCCTGATATTCGAAAGGTATTTACACAGTTTACAGCCCTGTAAATCGTGTAAATGCCACTATCCAGATATTGAACGACACCAACACGGTTAGCGCTGCTGAATATCTCCTCTCTTCTCCCTTACACACCCCAATGCTAACCGCTTCACATCAGAGTGTGTCAGGGTGTTCCACGGAGGAGCAGAGGTGGTGACAATTGATAGCCGGGCAGCAGTGATATTGCATGTGCCTGGTTAGCTCCTGTACTTAAAGATAAGCAAGGGAAAAGATTTCCTATCTTTAAGCACAGGAGCTAATCAGGCAGCGTGCAGTATCGCTGCTACCCGGTTATCGACTGTGGCTGAGAGGCAGTGCGGCGATCCCGGATATTCAAGGCTAGGGCCGCATATGACTAAGGCATTGAATATCCGGGGTTAGCGTTTGGCAGGAAGGGCTATGTGCTGAAAGGGCACATAGCCCTCCTAACTCAGTATGGGGCCCAATATTTTTATGAATATGTCTCATCTGGAAAAATTGCCATTAAATAAGCCGATTTCACTTGATAGGGACAAGTAGGTGGCGGTTTTTGTTCTATCGTTGAATATCATCGCCAGACTATAAGGAAGTGTTTTCTTTCCCTTATAAGTCATTTTTCTTGTGTGTGTTTTTTCTCTCTCTCCCTATGATGTGTGTTAGATGTATTATTTCTATTGGATTGTTATTATTGCTATATTTTCTTTTTTTTTTTGCTCTATTTTCTTGTAAACATAGAATGTTTTTCATTTCAAAACATCCATTAAAAAAAAATACATTTCTTGATGAGGAACTAATGTTCATTGGTCTTTCATCATAAAGCATATGGGGGGGCAGACAAAGATCTACCATGGAGGAAACAAGAGAAAGAGGAGATATGACAAGACATTTAAATACCTCCAAAGCAATAATGCACAGAAGGTGTGCTTCTTTCAATGGAAAGGAGGCTCTGGAATGAAGGGTCATAGCATGACAGTGAATGGTGACAGACTCAGAGGTAATGTAAGAAATAGGTCTTATAGAAAGGGTGGTGGGCACATAGAATAGCCGGCCAGTGAATGTGGTGGTGACAAGTATCTGAATTCATGAAAGAATGGGACAAGCACAGAGTATTTCTAAGAGTAAGGAAAGAACTGTAATGCCGAGGAGGTGATGTGGGTTGGCAGAATGGATGGGCCATATGGTTGCCATCATGCTACCCCATCTCAAACCTACTATTCTCTAGTAAGCTGTTGGAGGCACTAGTTATAATTCAGTTGCAGGACTATTTAGATGAGAATGGCACAAATTCTGTCATGTTCACAGAACAGAGACCATGCTGGTGTCTTTGTCAGATATGCTGAACTATGGTCTGTATGTAGGGGACAACATATTGACTTGTTTCACAAAGAGTCTCTTCAGAATTCAAGACTTTGAACCAAGAATCATTTTCAGCGACACCCGGCTATTGCCAGTGGTGGAAAACGACTGGATTGATTCTCTTTTTATTTTTTACAGAATCACTGGCAACGAGCGAGGTGAGGCAAGGAAGCCTTGAAGTAGGCACCAGTAACCTCAGGAGACACCAGGGACTCTGCCACCACCCAGTCCTTTTCAATATGTATCCTCAGCCATTGAATCTGGCCTTGGTTGAGTTATGTATCTCTCTAGGCTACATGCTGATGACATCTAACTGGTGATAACCGTTCTAGATTCTCAAGAAGATACTCCCTCTTTTCTGAATAATTGTATTTCAGTGGTAGGCACTTTAATTAGTTTTTTATACCGATTTATCATATAGTCAAAGTGGTTTACAAATAACACTAACAGAACAATTGCATCTCAACTATTAAATTATAATGTGATAAACAGAATTGGCTCTCCCTAAATTTTTCTAAGTTATAGAAGTTTGTAATTTGATGCTTGACCTTTTAGTCCCCTTTACCTCAGGATCAGCACAACAGGGTTCTGAATAAGAAAGTAAGATAAAGATGAGCACCATCCCAAAGTAATAGGTGCATCTTGGGATGGTAGCCTCTTTGGGCTTTTGTAAGTTCAGGGTTCTTTAGAGGCTACGGTATTACATTCCTTTTCATGATTTCCGCACAATGGTTCAGACATTGATTTTATTTTGCTCAGATTATTATAGTTTTTTTTTGGGGGGGGGGGGGAGGAAGGGTCCTTCTTAAATCATCAACTGCAATACTTGCATGAACACAAGTTTACAGTACATCGTATCTGGCTGCTGCTAGTATGAGTATGTTTCACCCCATCTTAACAGGCACTCCACTGGCTACCTAAAGTATTTCATAAAGAATTTAAATCTTGCTCTTAATGCTTCATGTCATACATGGAGAAGTATTGGCCTATCTTAAAAGCTATATATGCCAATTCATGCACATCGCTCTTCGGGCATAAAATTGTTGTTCGAGGGTCTTCATTTCCTGAGAATAAACTGGCCTCTACCTGAACCTGGGTCTTTTCAGTTGTAGGACTACCTTGTGGAATTCGTTTCCAGAGGGTGAGAGTCTCTTGAAATTTTGTAAAAGCATTAAGGCATTACTCTTTTTAGAAGTTTCTTGATAAATAGAAGTTTAAAGATTTTGATTTCTTTAGTTTAATGTCTTGTCCAATATGCCTGGTTGTTTTCATAGTGATCTGCTGAAGCTAGGGGTTTCTAGTAGGATGTTAAGTTTATGTTCAATAAATAAATCACATTTTCCATCATGTTCTATGATTCAGGAGGTAGTCAAGAAATCTATTAATTCAGTCCTAAAATGAAGTATCACCTTATGTTATTATTGTTGTTTGTTCAACTAGATTAACACGACAGCCACAGTATATGAACAAGAAACTTTTTCAGAACTGGTTACACGTCTTACTGTTCCCACCACCTCCCATGCCTAGTCTTTAGCACAGGAGCTCTCAGGAATTTCTTACCCTTTCGCATGAATGGAGAGATGGAGTGGTCCATTACAGAGGTTGGTATTTTAGTATAGTTAGACATGGGGTTTTCCTTCATGACCTGGAAAGAAGTGTGATGGACAATTTTTTCTAAAACCTCTTCTCCCAGGTCCTTTTCCAGGAACTTCATCACCTTCCGGATCTCATGCTTTGGGTTCTGCCAAGAGAAAGACATTCGGCTAGTTCCAAAGAGCCAAAAAGAGTGAAAGAAAGAAACAACCTTCAAAGATGCAGAAAGATTCAAAGGGAGATACCACAATACAGACGGCAAGAGAAAGATACCCATTAGAAAGAAGTTGGAGCCGTGAAGATATGGAAAGGCAGTCAGTCATTCTGGGGAACTGGTTAAAGTTCCTGGAAAAAGGTCCATGGGGGCCATGCAGCCCCATTCTCACCTCCTTCAAATCCTCATAAAACAAGTAGAGGATACGATACTCCTGTCTCTTCTCCCACCAACCTTTCACGTGGTCACACCAGGACCCATAACAAACTGCAACGGGAGAGTGGGAAAGAAAGATGCTCTTAGATACTGTTAGGTCTGTTTGAACATCTAGAAGAGGGCCTTGACTGAGAGTTGCTGATTCCATCTTCCCCAGCCTAAGAGCTCAGGGATACACTAAGAATGAAACCTCAGAATTTAAGGTCACAGATATAGGACAGAGGCTCCTCATGACCAGCTTGTCCCCATTTCTCAGTCTCAGATCAGGGGATAGGACAGAGCTTGCAAGAATATTGTTGCAAGTACTCAAAAATACTAGTGTAAGATGGAGATCTCCTGCAGATAATAGCCATCTCACTTTTTCCATCCATGTAGTTCTGTAGAAATTCTGGCCAGGTTCCAGGGTCCGGGTGCACCTTTGCCATCTGGTAGAAGTGATAATAAGATACAGCCACATCCTTGGCATTTCTGGCCACATATATCACCTGCCAGAGGAGAAAAGGGAGAATAAACATATTCTATCCTAATACTGTGTTGAATGCATTCTTATGCGGGCCTGAATGTTCGTTGAAAATTCAACCCTTTGGCTGAGCTTTCATTATTTTTTTCCTGTAACCTGTTGACTTCCAAGGACTAAGGGACTTTCGGGGACATTAGAGGGTCCCCAATATTAAACACTAAGGGGGTCATTACTATTACTACTGAGCATTTGTATAGCATTACAAGTTATACACAGCGCTGCACAGACATGTAAGAGACAGTCCCTGCTCAGAGCTTACAATCTAGTCAAGACAGACAACACAGAAGGTGTAGACAGGGATAAAACAAGGGGGAAAGGTAAAGAAACAAGGAGATCAGGTGAGTCAAGATCCAAAAGCAGCAGCGAAGAGGTGAGTTTTCAGCCTGGATTTGAAAAGGGTCAGAGAAGGTGGCTGGTGTACAGATACATGTAGTTTGTTCCAGGTGTAAGGTGCAGCAAGATGAAAGCAGCAAAGTCTGGAGTTAGCAATAGAAGAGAAGGGCACAGATAGAAGCGATTTGCCAGAAGAGCGGAGTTCCCGAGGGGGAGGTGTAAGGAGAGATAAGAGAAGAAAGATAGCGAGGACCTGCAGAGTGAATGCATTTATAGGTCAGCAGGAGAAGTTTGAACTAGATGCAGAAACGGATAGGGAGCCAATGAAGTGACTTGAGAAGAGGGGTAATATGGGCATGATGAGGCTGACGGAAGATTAGCCGCACAGCAGTGTTGAACAGATTGAAGGGAAGAGAGATGATTCAAAGGGAGACCAGCAAGGAGTAGGTTACAGTAGTCAAGACGGGAAGCGATGGACGTCTGGGTCAGACATCCATCCCTGCCAAACACCAGAACCATATCCCCTGCCCAAAGCTCCCCGCACATACATAGATTTAGGGGGGAGGTGGGAGGGGGCAGGCCGAGGGAGGAGCGAAGTCAGCCTGTATGTCCGGGGTCACCAACATGGATGGAGTACTTATTCCACCTCGGAGGTTGGAATAAGTCCCACTGGACATAGAGGGATGGCAGCACAGGGCCAGGTCAGTGGTGGCAGATGGGGATTGCAACTCTCTAATGGAGCCACAGCACCATGGCTCTATGCAGGAGCCAGGGCAGGCCTGTGCGGGGAAACTATTGGACGTTCGGCGGCACAGAATCGGTGGCCAGCCTGCCTGTCTAAGCACGGGCTGGCCATCTAGACCCAATTCTGATCCCATGGGAACATCTAGCTCCTGTGAGCTCAGAAATGGGGGACTAGACTGGCCCGCCCAGATCCTGGACATCTAGGCGGACAGGATGTTCCCCCTTTGGAATTGTGCCCCAATGGGATTTTAAAAGGCTTATTTGTGATTTACATGTGTATAAAACAGACATATGCATGTGTGAATGGCAATTTGAGGAAGGACTCCGTTTACACATGGATATCATTACAAAGGCTTTTCAAAGAGATCTGTCAGGAGCGTGGTTAGGAAGTGGTCGAGGCATATCAGAAATCTACACATGTATTCCCCATGGTGCATGTATGGCCAAAATTGTGCACTCTGGGATTTACATCAGCTCCCTAGCACATGTAGATTTCAAAAAGCATGGGGGAGGGATCATTTTGGAAGCCCTATTCATGCTTTGGACCATCCAAAAACGGGTACAGAGATGTCCAAAGCAGAGAAACATCTCCAGAGCAATTTTAGAAGCCAGGTCTGTGGACGTGCCTAACATGATGACATCCAAGTCTAAATGGAGTAGTGGCTGGGGCATGTTCCCAGGAACTTGGACATCCCCACCTGATTTCAGAAACATCCTGGACGTCTGATACAGTGTCTAAGTTTAGACCTGCACGAAAAGGCATTTGGGATGTGCTTGTTTTGACTGGATTCATCTTCCCTCTCTCATTCTCGGGGACTTTAACATTCATATCGATAACCCCTCTGACCCTTATGCTTTAAAGCTCCTTTTGCTTACCTCCTCATTCAACCTCCAGTTTTGCTCTACTACCCCCACTCACCAGCACGGTCACTGCCTCAACCTTGTTTTCTTCTCTAATTGCTTACTCTCAAACGTCTATACTGTACCTCACTTCTTCCCTTATCGAACCATCACCTGCTAAGCTTCACTCTTCATCACTGACCACCTCAACCTCACCCTGTCTCCTCCAAACTCTTTAGAAATCTTCATGCTATTGACCCTTTGGATCTCTCCTCCACTGTCATCACCTCTTTCATCCACTATGCCATCTAAGTCTGTTGATGAGGCAGTAGCTTCCCATAATGCTGCACTCTCCTCTGCTCTGGATGTCGTTGCTACGCCCATTCCACATCCTGTGAGGCATACTGTACCTTATCTCTGGCTGTCTTCCACTTCCTGCTATCTATGTTCCTGTGCCCATTCAGCTGAGCACACTTGGCTCAAATCCCACACCTTTGCAGACTTTCTACACTTCAAATTCATGCCTGTCTCTTTCCAGGCAGCCATAGCACTTGCCAAATAAGACTAACTCTCCATCTGACTAACTCTCTTGCTTCTGACCTCGCAGTCTTTTTACAGCTCTCTCCTCAAGCTATACCGCACTATTTACCGCGCTGATGGTAAATAGTGCGGTATAGAAAAACCATAAATAAATAAATAAATAAATAAATAAATAAAGGTGCCTCTGCCCCTGACCACTCCTTCCCTTTCTCCCAAATCCTGACTGATTATTTCAATGACAAAATCCACAAGATCACTCTCCAATTCCCTACGATGTCAGCTACTTTTCCTCCTCCCCCTCTTCACTCCCAACTTTCCCCCCTTACCTCTTATGTTCTCTTCCTTATCTTTGATATCTGAGGAGGAAACCACACATCTTCTTTCCTCCTGCAGACTCACTAACTGCTCCTATTCCCATTTGTCTCCTAAGCTCCAACTCCTCCACTGTTGTCCCTTCCATCTCTCATTCTCAACCTATCACTCTGCACTGCAACTGTCCCTGCAGCCTTCAAGCAGGCTGTGGTCACACCTCTCCTCAAGAAACCATCACTAGACCCAACCTGTCCTATCGACCCATCTCCCTCCTCCCCTTTATTTCTAAGGTACTGCTGTTGCCTCTAATTTCTCTCCTCTCAGGCCCTCCTGGATCCTTTACCATTTGGCTTTCATCCTTTACATTCTACTGAGACAGTTCTTGCCAAAATCTCCAGCAACCTGTTCCTGGATAAATCCAAGGGCATCTACCTGATCCTCATCCTTTTTGACCTTTCTACTGCTTTTGACAGTGTTGACCACAACCTTCTCTGATACCTTGTCCTCGCTTGATTTTAAGGGCTTTGTGCTATCCCTGGTTCTCTTCTTATCTCTCCCTATCTCTCCCATCGTTCTTTCAGTGTTTGTTCTGGTGGATCCTCATCTACTGCTATCCTGCTCTCAGTTGGTGTACCCCAAGTAGCTGTCTTGGGTCCACTCCTTTTCTCTCTCTATACCCAGTCCCCTTGGGTGCACTCATCTCGTCCCATGGCTCTCTGTACCATCTTTTCGCTGATGACTCCCATATCTACCTCTCTGCACTGGAAATCTCTCCAGCAATTTAGGCCAGGATCTCTGCCTTTTTGACATTGCTGCTTGGATGTCTCACCGCTGCTTGAAATTGAAAATGGCCAAAACTGAGATTCTTATTTTTCCCCTACTAAACCCCTTCCTCTTTTCTCACTCTCTGTGGATAACTCGCTACTCCCTGTCACCTCAGCTCGCAACCTTGCAGTTGTCTTTGGCTCCTCTCTCCCCTTCTTCACATACAATCCTAGCTAAAACCTGCAGTTTCTTTTCCATAACATCAACCAAATTCACCCATAACTTTCTGAACACACTACTAAGACACTTATCCACTCCTTAGTCACCTCCCTTCTAGACTATTGTAACCTATTCCTTGCTGGTCTCCATCTGAAACCTCCCTCCCCCTTCCATCTGTTCAACACTCTACTGCAAAGCTAATCACCTGCCAGCCTCATCATGCTCATATTATTCCTTTTCTCAAGTCACTTCATTGGCTCCCTGTCTGTTTCTGCATCCAGTTCAAACTTCTCCTGCTGACTTATAAGTGCATTCACTCTGCAGCTCCTAACTACCTTTCCTCTCTTATCTCTCCCTCCACCCCTCCACTCTTCTGGCAAATTGCTTCTATAAGAACATAAGATATGCTATACTGGGTCAGACCAAGGTCCATCAAGCCCAGTATCCTGTTTCCAACAGTGGCCAATCTAGGTCATAAGTACCTGGCAGTTTTCCCAAGACACAGGTTCCTCAATGCTTGTATTTGGTCAAGCAGTGATATCCCATGTCCCTTTTAATAATGGTTTATGGACCTTTCCTCCAGGAACTTGTCCAAACCTTTTTAAAACCCAGCTACAGTAACAGCTTTTAGTACATCCTCCGGTAACAAATTCCAGGGTTTGATTACACGTTGAGTGAAAAAATAATTTTCTCTTATTAGTCTTAAATAGTTTACCCTGTAGCTTCATTGCATGTCCCTTAGTCTTTCTATATTCTGTGCCTCTCACTTCTATTGTTAACTCCAGACTTTGCGTCTTTCACTCTGCTGCTCCTTATGACAGGAACAAACTACCTGAGTTTGTACATCAAATGTTTTTCTGTGACCCTTTTCATATCCAGACTGAAAGCTTACCTCTTTGCTGCTGCTTTCGGATCTCAACTCACCTGATCTCCTTTGAGTTTCCTTACCATTCCCCCTAGATGTATCTATGTCTACAACTACTGTGTTGTCTGTCTTGACTAGATTGTAAGTTCTGAGGAGCAGGGACCGGCTTTTTCTTGTGTCTGTGTAGTGCTGTGTACATCTTGTCTAGCTATACAACTGTTCAGTAGTGAAGGGGTAGAGGAGCAAGCATTGCATCTTTACCAGTATTCTGCACAATTTCGACAGCAGCTGTGGGATATGAACCCCGGTTGCCCTGCGCCTAGGCCATTAGTCTAACCATTAAGCTATTCTAGAGAGGTCTATGTAATGCCCCCGCAGATGTCCATAATCAGGCACATCCACATTTATGAAACCATGTCTGCACCTGGATGTACCTACTTTTTTTTTTTTTCAGATGTTCTGGCTTAGACGTCCCAGATTGAACTTGGACGTCCTTTCTAAAATTTTCTTCAGGTTTTGGTCAGCTCCTTACAGGAATATTAAGTGGGTGATCATTAACTGGACAATCAGGATCTAGATTAGGTTTAATAAATAATAAATTTGACCTCAGCGATCCCACCCAGTTACCCAACTCCATGATGTCTCAATAACATGCTTAGGATGATTCTCTATAACGATTGAATATATTCCTAGCACCTGCTCCTAGTAACATGTTCCTATTCAGTAGTACTACATCTGTAAATAGATTGTAAATAGTTTCCCTTGTTATCCAAGTTCCTTCCCTTGTTATCTGTAAACTCATGCATGTTGACTGTACTGAGATTTTTGTTCAATGTGAACCGCGCTGAATAGTGCGGTATATAAGAGAATATAAATAAATAAATAAATAAATGTCTTTGGCAAGAGCAGACTGGCTGAAGCCTAAACTTCATGGTGATAATAGCGTGTTGGTGGGGAGAAACAGAACAACTGTTAACAATATTTAAAAAAAAATCCTCCCATTTGCCTGAAACTTCTAGAACCTTTCAGCTGTGCTTTTTGTTTTGGTCACAGCCAACACTTAATCAGCAAAATTGATCGGAAATGAAAATGTATAAAAACAGAATTGAAAATATAATTCAAAAATTGAAATATTTTGCCTGCATACCCTTATTGTTTAGTGCCTCCCACTCTGCACAACTCAAGACCACGGTTAAGTACAGCAGTTACCAGGCCCTTCTGCTAGGATTACCACGGCTTGGTAGAGAGCTGTGTCATGTTACAGTGCCTTAAATCCTGCCTCTGTGCAGGCTGCAGGGTTTAAAAGCAGGGAACTCAGAAGCAGGGGTACTAATCCTTATCCAAATATCTTGTCATGACAGAGATAAGGGCAGGAGGGGATGGGGCGCAGAGGAGGGAAGGAACAGAAAGATGAGTGGAGCAATCCAAAACACAGCACAATGTTGTACATATAAAAACTCTTTAGTAGATAATCCACCATGTCTGAAATGTGGTATATAAACTCTTGTTTGTTGTGAATCTATTGTACTTGAAGCGATGATGAATAATATGTAAGAATTAAGAATAAATCCTTTTTTTAAATTAAGAAATTTTTTAGATTGAGCAGCACTATTATACGCAATAAAAAGGGACTTTGTTTCGACTGGACAAACTTGATATACTACGTTTAGCAAAATAACGTCTAACAAAAAAAGATAGGGCGGCATGTTCAGCGATGGCAGTCAGTATGTTTAAAGTGGCTTGCCATCACTGCTTTAATTTCACCACAGATATTCAATGTCAGGGCCACATCTGGACACCGGCATTAAATATCTGGGTTGCCTGGATTGGGATTCTGCAGTCTGGTCAGCGGCAATATTCATCCACTGGCTGGATTGCAAAATTGGTTAATGTGAGGACAACCATGCACTGGGCAGCAGCTGGATATTGCCGTCCTCACTCTGCCCTGCCATTTATGTGGTTTGCAGTTCTATAAACTGCATAACTGCATTTCAGGATCCCTTTTCATAATTTAAAAAAAAATGTAAGGTACTTTAAGCTCCTGAGGGGAGTGAAGGAGTAGTCTAATTGTTAGAGTGCTGGCTTGGTAACTAAGAGACCAGGGTTCAACTCCCACTAACACTCTTTGTAGCCCTGGGCAATTCACTAAACTTTCCATTCCATTGGAATAAAGACCTGACAAACTATTTCCAGTTACACTACCAAGAAAACCCAGGCACTGCAGGGTCCCCAGGAGTCAGCATAGACTCAAAGACACATTGCATTTGCAGGCTCCGGAGAGTTCAATCTTTTGGCTATTAGAATCAATCCAGCCATATAATCCAATCAATAAATTTAATCTTCTACAGGAAATAAGGTTTTACCCCTTTCTAAAACTCAGTAAATTCGTTTCCTCTCTTAAATAAGCTGGTAACTCATTCCAGTGTTCAGGACCAATCACATTAAAGTCCTTAAATCTCCATGTTACCTTACGAATGAACATCATACTTAGAACTTCCAAGAAGTTACCTTGGGAGGCAGGGCTGTACCAAGCCATAAATGCTCACATATGCTTGCTTCATAGGAGGGAGGGACCAGATCAGCCATGCAAGCATGGAATTGTAAAGATCCACCTTTTTTTTTTTTTTTTAAACTGGGAGGTCCACCGCAGCCATCAAGGGAACAGGAAAAGCAGCAGCGGGGCAAGGGCAGGCTATGCAGGCAGCATGGGAGGGGAGGGGGAGGGGGGAGCAGGGGCCAGCGGTCTGCAACCCTAAATGTGCCCCTATTTCTTTGTGCCATGTGATGCTGCACCGCTCGCACAGACCTAGGTATGGAGCTATTGGAAGGAATGTAATGGTCTTTTCAGAATATATCCTTGTGGGATGTTCAATTTCTTATGGCCTTAAATGATAACCCTAAATCTCTTACAGGAAGACAGTATAATTTTTTCAGCAATTGTCAAGCATTTTAACATTTCTTGCTTCCTAATACAAATCTAGCTATTGTACAGTTGTGGTCAACATTATTGGCACCCTGAAATAATTGGACATAAGCCAACTGAATGTTGTCATAATATTTTAAATAGTATGCTCAAAAGGTATACAAAATGAGATGGCGTCAGAGCTTTTTCGGCGGTAAGCGGCTCCGCGGTTTTTGTGCCCTGTTTGCTGCCTCGGCGTGCGTTTTGAGATGGGGCGCCGAAAGAGGAAACAGGCTTCCTTACCCTCGGGGGCACTTGTATCTGGAGCGACGGGGCAGAAGACGCTTGCGGCGTGCAGCTTTACCTTTCCGGGGAATGGAGCAGCGTCTTCGGCTGAGCCGGGAGTTTTGGAGTCCTCGGTCTGAGTGCATCGGGGGTGTGGCTGTCGCCGGAGTTGCGCTCACCCCCTCCTCGACCTGGAAGCAGTGACCCGGATTCCAGTATGCTTCCTGCCAGGGCTGTTCGATGCTTGTCGGCGGTTGGGAGCGAAGAGGGCTCTGTACCGGTGAGAGAGTTGTCAGCGTCTGCCACTTCTGTTCAGGCTGCTGCGGATGGGAGACAGGTGGAAGAGAAGGGTCTGCAGTATGGAAGATCTTTGGAGCCGTCATGTTTGGACATGCTTCCAGTTTTGCGAGGGTTGATTAAGCCACCTCAGGTAGATATGGAAGCACTGTGGGACGCTGTTGCTACAGTTAATACTTCCCTTATGGCTGCTGTTGGTGTATTAAAAAAGGATTCTCTTGTGGTTCATAAGGATATTTCAGATGTGAAAAATGCTTTGGTGGAGCAAGGTCGACGTTTGGAGGGAGTTGAAAAGGACTTGGAACATCTGCATGGGTTATGTGCTGCCCAAGCTAAGGATAAGATCGTGTTATCAAAAAAGACTGAGTATTTGGAGAACTATACTCGTAGGAATAATTTACGATTACGACTGTTAAATTTTCCTAAATCCCCAATTATGCTGCTATTGATATGGTCCGTAAATATCTGCAGGAGGTGCTTAAACTTCCTGCCGATAATTTGCCTCCAATTGTTAGAGCACAATATCTAATGGTGGGTGGCGGGTCTGGTGGGTTAGCCTCTGGGAGCCCGGCGGTGGGGATTGGGGATCTCACCGCATTTTTGGAGGACTCCCTGGAGGTAGTAACAGGCCGTACCACCTTACTTGTGACCTTAGCTTTGGAGCTTGATAAATCTTTAATTCTTTGGGCATATTTTAGGAATTTCAATTGTAACTTCCTTGGATCCAAAGTTTATATGTTTCCTGATTTGTCTCGCGCTACTCAGGTGAGGAGGAAAGAATTTTTGGGCTTGCGCTCTAGAGTTCTTTCCCTGGGAGCTAGTTTTTAATTAAGATTTCCCTCTCGCTATATAATTTCCTATGATGGTAAAGTATTCTTATTCTTTGAACCAAGGCAGCTGCTTGATTTTCTGTTAGCTAAGGAGGCATTGGAGGTGCGAATAGCGACCACTCCGGCTGAAGCTTAAGTCTCTGCTCTGTAATGCATTCCTTTTTTTCCTGTTATTGATTTCCTGTGGCCTCTCCAATTTTGCCTTGTATTTTGTGGTCGAAAATGATGAAGTATACGGAATTTTCTTTATGGGGTAATTAGTTTCTTTCTTTTTTTTTTTTTAGGTTGATGTATATCTTCATCTCTCTTATTTCATTCTTGTCATGCATGAATGTTAAAATTCAATAAAAATTTATATTGAAAAAAAAAAAAAGAAGAAGAAAAAAAAAGGTATACAAAACAAAGGAAAGATATCTGTGCAACTTAGACACAGTAATTTCTGAGAAAAAACAAACTCCTCACAAAATATGACCTGGACAGGAATAATGGTACCCCTCACTTATATTTGGTTGCACAACCCTTGGCAGTGATGACAGGCTCCAAATAGCCATTTATAAGTTTTGTACATCTGTCTGCTGGTAGTTTCTCCCACTCTTCAATTGTGATTTGTTCCAGCTGATGAATGTTTCCAGAATTCCTTTTACCATGGCAGATGTCTGCTCTTTCCATAGGTTCTTGATTGGATTGATATTAGGACACATAGCTGGCCAGTTTAAAACAGTCCAGTGTTTACTTTTTAACCATTCTTTTGTACTTTTGGGTCACTGACCTGCTAGAGGACGAATGATTTTTGAGCCAGACTTTCCGACACTAGATAGCACTTTTCACTCCAAAAATACCTTGGTAGTTCTCAGACTTTATGATTCCTCTAATAAGTTCATGCCTCCAGTTCCTGAGGCAACAAAACAGCTCCACAACATTATGGAATCCCTGCCATATTTAACTGTAGGAAGGGTGGTTTTTTTTCCTTATAAGCTTCATTTCTTTGACTCTAAATGTATCGCTGGTCTGCATTACCTACGAGTTCAAGTTTGGTTTCCTCTGTCCACAGAACATTTTCCCAGAAGGATTGTGGTTTCCCAAGAAGAGTTTGGGCAAAGATCAGGCATGCCTTTTCATGTCTGTCTTTGAGCAGTGGGATCCTCCTTTGCCTTCGCCCATGAAGTCCTTCTAAGGCAGGGGTCTCAAACATGCAGCCCGCGAGAGACCTTTGTGCGGCCCGCGATACACAGGGGAAAAAAAAACCCCGGCTTCTGCTGCCGTGGCAGCGGCAGAATCAACTGTCCCACGGCCCCTTCCCATCTGCCCGGCAATAGCGGCAATACCGCATGTCCCGCGGCCCCCCGATCCCTTCCTGCTTGCCTGTCAGTTCTTCTCTGCTTCGGCTTTCAGAGCCGCGAAGGGAGAACTTCTCCCTCGCGACTCTGTTAAGCTCGCCGGGGCAGATGGGAAATTTACCATAAGCCCCAGCGGGCTTAACAGAGTCACGAGGGAGAAGCTCTCCCTTCGCGGCTCTGAAAGCCGAAGCAGAGAAGAACTGACAGGGGGGGGGCCGCGGGACATGCGGTATTGCTGCTACCGCCGCGGCAGCGGCAGGAGCAGCAGCCAGCTGTTTTCTAAAGTTTAAGTTTCCCGGGGGGGGGGGGGGGGCAGGATGGATGTGTGCTGCTGGGGGGGGGGGAAGCAGGATTGATGTGGACTGCTGGGGGGGAGCAGGATTGATGTGGGCTGCTGGGGGGGGAGCAGGATTGATGTGGGCTGCTGGGGGGGAGCAGGACTTGATGTGGGCTGCTGGGGGGGGAGCAGGATTGATGTGGGCTGCTGGGGGGGGAGCAGGACTTGATGTGGGCTGCTGGGGGGGTAGGACTGGAAATGGGGTGATGGGGGGATAGTACTGGTAATGGACAGATGGGGGTTAGGACTGGAGGTGGTCTGATTGGGGGGCTAAGAATGAAGATGGGGCGATGGAAGGGTTAGGCCTGGAAGTGGGCTGTTGGAGGGCTTAGGACCGATAATGGGCTATGGGGGGGGTGGGGCTAGAACTGGTAATGGACTGGGGGGGGTGCTATGACTGGAAATGGGCCGAGTAGAAGGGGGAGCTTGAACTGCAAATAGCTGATGGGGACAGGGTCTTGAAATGGTAATGGGCTGAGTGGAAGGGGGCTTGGAATGGAAATGGGCTGATGGGGAGGGGCTTGGATAGGAAAGGGGCTGTGAGGGGAGGTAGCTAGGACTGGAAATGGGCTGATGATGCGGGGACTAGAAGGGAGCGGATGCTGGGTGGGGCAGGAGCTAGAAGGGAGTTGATGTTGGGGGACGATTAGAATGGGATGGGGCTGGGAGAGTGAAATGGAGAGGGGAAATATATTTTGTGTGGGAGGGAAGAAAAATCTACAATTGGCCGGGTATTGGGAGAGTAAGTGGGGATTGAGGATGGAGGGGTAAAATTTGAGTGGATGAAATAGGAATGAGGAAAGAGCAAAAGGAGAATGATTAGTATGTTAAAGCAGATGTAGAGAGAATGGAAAAAAACTGGGAAAGAAGAAAGGACAAATGGACAGCAGACGATGGAGAGTTAGCAGAAGACACAAAGAAACCAGAAGAAAGTGGCTGGAACAATTGCAACTGAAAAAAAATGCACAAAATGTAGAAAAATATCTCTTTATTTTGAATTTATTAACTGAAATATGTCAGCTCTTGGAAATGTGCATCTTTAACGTCTGCACTTTATTTAATACAAGAGGAAATCAATGTATAGTTTTATTTCTACAGTGTTGTACATTCTAAGTTTGGCTTTTGGGGTTCCCAGTTTAATTGTCTTCCTGTTTCTAAATTGTGATTCCTTGTTTGGTGATGGTGTATGTTCTGCATGTGTAACTGAGCTGAGGTATTCTGTTTATGTAATTCCTATTTGACATTGCCACTTGTTCTCTTTCCCGAGTAGGTCATGTATTGTTATTCTCTGAAATGTGTTGATTTAATATTTGCAGTGTTGCCTTTTGATAGTTAGGGTATGGTGCTTTGTGAGTCCTGGTAGTGCTGTTAGGACATGGCAGGTTTGCTATGGGTTCTAAATGAGCAGTGTTTCTAGTAGTTCCTAATGTGCCTGGCGGTTGGCACTGGTTTATAGTAATGTAGAAATCTTTTAGTCTTTCTTTATCCATACACTCATTAAGAGGCATGTTTACTCAAAGTTAGTGTATGGTAACATTATGCAAATATTTATGCAAATGATGCCCTTATGCAAATGATGCCCTTATGCAAATGAGGCCTGCGTCTTGTGCGGCCCCCGGGTTACTCTACAAGTCCTCATTTGGCCCTCAAAGCAATTTGAGTTTGAGACCCCTGTTCTAAGGTTAGTACCTTATTTTCTCATGAAGTCCTTCTAAGTTTAGTGCACAGCATATGGTGTGGGTTGAAACCACCACTCCAGATTGCTCCAGGTCAGCCTTAAGCTCTTTGGATGCTGAATGTGGTATTTTTCCAACAGTGTGAACTAACCTTCAAAGATTTCTTGGATTAAATTTTCCTCTTCTCACCATGTCTTGTGAGGTTCTCAACAGTTCCATGAGCAGAAAACGTCTTAACAACATTGCAAACTGTAGAGACAGGAATCCCAAGGTCTTTGGAAATGGTCTTGTATCCCTTGAAGTTTGAGGTTTGCTAATAATGGCTTTTCTGACAGTCTCAGGCAGCTCTCTCATGTACAACATCCAAAGAGCATAAGGCTGACCTGGAGCTATCTGGCGTGGTGGTTTCAACCCACACCATATGCTGTGCACTAAACTTAGAAGGACTTCATGAGAAAATGGTACACGGAGTGAATGTAGCCATTTTAAACATTAAAGCTATCACTGATTGATTGATTCAAGTCCTGTGAATATGACAATTGATCACAGGCACATCTATAAATTTTACTGAAATGGGAATGTGGTTCTTCTGTTCAAATTGATTTTAATTGTTTGTAAGGGTGCCAATAATCATGTCCTATTAACAAAGCCCAAAGAATGTCACCACAAAAGTATTCCAATAAGGTGGACATAGACTAATCTCCCATACTATAGTCCAAATGCTCCCTATTCCAATGAACAGTGCAAACTTTTTTTTGTCGGATCACCTACCATGAGAATGTAAAAACCTTCTCTTGAAGTAGGTCCTCCATTTTAATCATTTGATTATTTAGTAAACACAACACACTGTTTCAAGCCCGTCTTATTTCCAGCTCTGCTTCAAGCAATGTTACCCAAACTTCCTGTTCCTGTAATTATATCATTATGTCACATGGAGCTGTGCTCAAAAGAGAAATCCCAAGCTGTTAGAATGATGCCAATTTATGCAAGTCTACAACATGCCAAAATATGAAAAAGACTGTATATCAAAATAGTCTACATGGTAAAAAGTAATCTGTATATTAAAGGATAAGTGGAAAATCCTATGACAAGCAAATTAATGTAAAGATCACCATTCCACCTCTGTTGCATTCTACTAATTCGTTTGGCCTGAATACAAATAGATCCACCATTGTTCCTTGTAGCGTAACAAATGTAGTCAATCCCCTCCTCACAAAAGAGGGGGAACCATATCAACTATTAGCCAATGTAGTTGTCCAAAAGAATGTCCTTGCTGTTGACAATGATGTACTTAATACTAATGTTTTAGCAGCGCCTTAATGCGAGAACGGTATTCTTGCAACTGTTTCTTGATCACTCTCGTCGTCATCCCCACAAACCTTTTGGCAAGGACAAACAATCAAATATACTACGAAGGAAGAATTACAGGTGGTATCATGTTGCAATCTATAAAGTTCATCCGACTGCGGATCCAGCCAACTAGTTCCTTCAATTGTGGTCTCACAAAAATAGCAGGATCCGCAGGCATTATGGCCCCTACCATCCTGCTGTGCATACATATGGACAGAAGTGGTGCAAATAACTATCTGCTATATTAGAACCTCGACTATAGGCTATCATAAATGGCAACTGAAAACATTTGTGTAATGTCAGATCGTGCCAGTGCGATCGTAAGATTCTAGGAACCGCTGTGTTGTTAGGCATGTAAGGAAGAACTCCTACAAAGCGGATTGTAAGACTGAGAAAGTGAATTTTTAGATTCGCTCCACCATTCCGGATGGTTGTATAACGCACGTTTAAATGCCCGATCAATCATAATGGATAACACTGTGCCAATAGCCGAGATTTAAGGTCATATGCATGTTTCCGGTATTCAGCTGTAGTAGAACAAAGGTGCAACGTAACACCTTACTTCAATATAACAGCTATCACCTGGTTCTTTACGTGGGGGACTGCCATTGGGCCAGTTTTTAAGAGTAAGACGACTTTGTTCTACTACAGCTGAATACCAGGAACATGCATATGACCTTAAATCTCAGCTATTGGCACAGGGTTATCCATTACGATTGATTGATCGGGCATTTAAATGTGCGTTATACAACCATCCGGAATGGTGGAGCGAATCAAAAAAATTCACTTTCTCAGTCTTATAATCACTTTGTAGGAGTTCTTCCGTACATGCCTAACACCACAGCGGTCACTAGAACCTTACGATCGCCCTGGCACGTTCTGACATTACACAAATGTTTTCAGTTGCCACTTATGATTGTCTGCTATATTAGAACCTCGACGATAGGCTGAGTTATTTGCACCACTTCTGGCCATATGTATGCACAGCGGGATGGTAGGGGCCATCATGCCTGCGGATCCTGCGATTTTTGTGAGACCACAATTGAAGGAACTAGCTGGCTGGATCCACAGTCAGGTAAGCTTTATAGATTGTAACATGATGCCACCTGTAATTCTTCCTTCGTAGCATATTTGATTGTTTGCCCTTGCCAAAAGGTTTGTGAGGATGACGATGAGAGTGATCAAGAAACGGTTGCAAGAAAACCGTTCTCGCATCAATACTAATGTTTTAGCAACGCCTTTAGTACATCATTGTCAACAGCAAGGACATTCCTTTGGACAACTACATTGGCTAGTACTTGATATGGTTCCCCCGCTTTTGCAAGGAGGGGGATCGACTACGTTTGTTACGCTACAAGAAACAATGGTGGATCTATTTGTTGCATTCTACTAGTTCATTTGGCCTGAATACAGAGGTGGAATGGTGGTCTTTAAATTAATTTGCTTGTCATAGGATTTTCCACTTATCCTTTAATACACAGATTACTTTTTACCATGTAGACTATTTTGATATACAGTCTTTTATATTTTGTCATGTTGTAGACTTGCATAAACTGACGTCATTCTGACAGCTTGGGATCTCTCTTTTGAGCATAGCTCCATGTGACATAATGATATAATTACCAGAACAGGAAGTTTGGGTAACATTGCTTGAAGAAGAGCCGGGAATAAGACGGGCTTGAAACACAGCGTTGTAACATAGTAAAGGATGGCAGATAAAGACCAGCATGGTCCATCTAGTCTGCCCAGCACAATGGCAAGTGTAGGTGCACCTGCTGCTCCGTGCAGGCCACCCCTCCCCACGTCCATGATAGGGGTGAACCCACCACTCCATGCAGGACACCCCTATTTGTTGAGAAATTATATGGTTCAGTTTACTTTGATTTTATCCTGTTGCTGTAAAGGGATCCACTGTGTCTGTCCCATGCCATTTTGAATTCCGTCACCATGTTTGCCCCCACCACTTCCATCGGGAGGGCATGCCAAGCATACACCACCCTTTCTATGAAGAAGTATTTCCTGACATTACCTTTCAATTTACCACCTTGCAGCTTCCTGTTATGCCCTCTAGTTTTACAGCTTCCCCGTCTTTGGAAGAGGTTTGTTTGTTCATTATTTCGCTTTAAGTATTTAAAGGTCTGAATCATATCTCCCCTGTCCCTCCTCTCCTCCAAAGTGTACATGTTTAGGTCTTCAAGTCTCTTCTCATAAGGCTTCTGACGCAGGCTCCAAATCATTTTGGTCACCGTCCTCTAAACAGTTTCCAGTCTTTTTACATCCTTTGCAAGATACGGTCTCCAAAACTGAACACAGTACTCCAAGTGAGGCCTCACCAGTGACTTGTACAGTGGCATAAGTACCTCTTCCTTTCTGCTGGTGATTCCTCTTTGTATGCAGCCCAACGTCCTCCTGGCTTTTGCCACCGCCTTGTCACACTGTTTTGCCACCTTGAGATCTTCAGAGATAATCACACCAAGGTCTTTCTCCTGATCCGTGCACACCAACCTCTCGCCCCCTATCACGTACATTTCCGTTGGATTTCTACTACCCAAGTGCATGACTCTGCACTTTACATTAAATCTTAATTACCAAGCATTAGACCACTCTTCCAGCTTTTGTAGATCTTTCCTCATGTTAACCACGCTCTCGGCGGAGTCCACTCTGTTGCAAATTTTCTTGTCATCTGCAAAAATACAGACTTTTCAATTCAGTCCTTCAGTAATATAACTCACAAATACATTGAACAGTGCTGGGCCCAGGAACGACCCATGGGGCACCCTGCTAATCACCTTCCCTTCATCCAAGTGAGCTCCATTTACCATCACCTTCTGTTGTGTCAGTCAACCAATTTCTGATCCAAATTTACCATCTTAGGAACCATCCCCAAGCTACTGAGTTTATTGATAAGCCTCCTATGAGGAACAGTATCAAAGGCTTTGCTGAAATCCAGGTAGATGACATCCATCGCATGCCCCTGATCTAGCTTCCTGGTCACCCGGTCAAAGAACTCAATCAGATTTGTCTGGCAAAATCGTCCTTCGGTAAAACCATGTTGCCTCGGGTCTTGCAACCTGTTGGTTTTGAGAAAGTTCACTATTCGCTCTTTCAGGAGTGCCTCCATTACTTTTCCCGCCACCGAAGTAAGGCTCACGGGCCTGTAGTTTGACACTTCTTCCCAGTCACCACTTTTGTGTAGAGGTATGACATCAGCCGTTCTCCAGTCCTGAGGAACCTCTCCTGTTTCCAAGGATCTGTTGAAAACATCCTTTAACGGCCCTGCAAGAACCTCTCTGAGCTCTTTCAGTATCCTGGGATGTATCCCATCCGGTCCCTTGGCCTTGTCCACTTTCAGTTTCGCAAGTTGTTCTAACACATCTTCTGTGAATGGCGTGGTATCTACTTCATTCCCATTTTTATATTTGGGAGTCACAGGTGGTCCTTCTCCAGGACTTTCTTTAGTAAAAACAGAGCAGAAGTATTTGTTTAGCAATTTCGCTTTTTCAATGTCACTTTCCACGAGTCCGTTTGCAGCACTTTTGAGTCCTGCAATTCCACCTCTGATAGTCTTCCTTTCCCGAATATACCTGAAGAAGGTTTTGGTCGCCACACTTAACATCTTTAGCCATTTTTTCCTCTGCCTTTGATTTTGCTATCCTTATTTCTCTCTTTGTCTCTTTGAGTTTGATCCTGCATTCATTTCTGTGTTCCTCTGTTTGCGAGCTTTTGAATTTTGCGAAAGCTGTGTTTTTTGCCTATTTGAGCAGCCACTTCTTTGGAAAACCAAATAGGTTTTCTTCTCCTCTTGTTTTTGTTTACTTTTGTTACATATTTATTTGTTGTCCCTTTTATTGCCACCTTTAGTTTGGCCCATAGCAATTCCACTTCCCTTATCTCCTTCCACCCTGTCAGCTCCTCCTTTAGGTACTCGGCCATTTTAAAGAAGTCGGTGTTTTTGAAGTTTAGGACTTTGAGTTTGCTATGATTGGCCTGTACCATGGCTCTTATCTAAAACCATACTGTGTGATGATTGCTGATGCTCACAGGGGCATTCACACAGACATTCGACATGCTATCACCGTTGGTGAGCACTAAATCCAGCGTTGAGCTTTCCCTGGTTGGTTCCATCACCATTTGTCTAAGTAACGCATCTTGGAGAGCATCCATGATTTTTTTGCTTCTTTCCAGATTTGCAGGAGTAATCCAATCCACATCAGGTAGATTAAAGTCACCCAATATGATCGCTTCCCCCTTTGTGGCTATCTTGGCAATATCTATAATCAATTTGTTCTCTCTCTTCAATTTGTGTCGGAGGTCTGTAGACTACAGCAGTATGGATGACCGTGTCATCTCCTCTTTCCAACACAATCCAGAGCACTTCTTTTCCCCATGCCCCCTGCATTTCAGTAGCTTTAATATTGCTTTTGACATACAAGGCTACTCCTCCCCCTTTTCCATTTTCTGTCTCTTCTGAATAGATTATAGCCAGCTATGGCTATATCCCAATCATGTGATTCATTTAGCCATGTTTCTGTAATAGCCACAATGTCCAAATCCATTTCCGCCATTAGGGCTTCCAGGTCCAGAACTTTGTTGGCTAAGCTTCGAGCATTTGTGCTCATTGCTTTCCAGCATTTAACTGGCTTGTGTGTATTTAGCATTGATTTTGTTCTGCCTACATCTTCCCACTTGTTTTTGATGTGTGGTTTAAAAGCGTGGCTGTTTCTGATTTTAATCTGCTTTTGCAGGGGGTGACGCCCAGAGCTTGACCTTCTACATCCGTCACCCCCTTTTTCTAATTTAAATGCATATCCACATATTGCTTGAATTTTTCACTTAAGATTCTAAATAATCAAATAATTAAAATGGGAGGACCTACTTCAAGACAAGGTTTTACATTCTCATGGTAGGTGATCCGACAAAAAAAAAAAAAAAAAAAAAGTTTACACTGTTCATTGGAATAGGGAGCATTTGGACTATAGTATGGGAGATTAGTCTATGTCCACCTTTATATAATCATGTCCTGGCAATGTCCCAGTTTTGATACAATTTCCTATTATTTCCTTTTTTAATTGGTCTTGTTTTATTTAACTGTGTTTATATAATCGCTGATCTACAAGTCTAAGCAGTTTACATATAACAACTTGGGCCAAGTTGGCTTATATGGAACAGAAATAACTTAGTGAGGTACATTGAACTATTTTACACGGAACAGAAAAACATAGTAGATACATGGAACTTATTCGATTCTTATATTGTCAAATGTGTGTATATATAGTCCAAAGCCATTTCACTGGCCACTTTTTTTTTAAGGAGATATTGGACATTTAAGGGGTTGAACAGCAATAGTACCAATAAGTTTTATTTTTACTGGCTTATCCTTTAATCAAAGTGGTTTACATTGTAACTGATTACATTATAACAAAAAACAAAGTTGGGAAAGGGTTTTGGTGTGCAAGGGGAATTAACAGGTCATAACGTATGTACAGAGTTAATCTTAGACGTCAGGCTGTTCGGGTTTGATAAGGGGAAGTCCAGAACCTTTCATTTACCGGGGCTTAGTCTCATTTCTGGTGTTGTGTAAAGGAATGCTTTCAGCTTTTTCCTGAAGTCTTTACTGTCTATGGTGGTTTATATGTCTTTCAGGAGGGAGTTCCATAAGGCCAGAGCGGAGAGCGAGAGTGCTCTTTTGGAAGTGATCTGCTTCGACTTTTGGTATGTGGTGGGTGTGATGATATTTTTGTTGTTCCTTCTGGGTCATGTGTCGAGGTCTCTTATAAGTAGGTCTTGTAGGATATCCGCCGAGGAGGGCTGTAAGATTTTGAAGATATTGAGAGTCGCCTTAAACCTAGTGCAAGAGTGTACTGGGAGCCAGTGTAGATGGTTGAGTATGGGAGCGATGTAATTGTGTTTTGTTGTCCCAGTGATGATGCAGGCTACTGTGTTTTGCGCCAAATGGAGTGGAAGGATGGTTTGCTTTAAGTGGCCTTGGTATAGTAAGTTACAGTAGTCCAGTATTGGGGTGATGATAGCTCGGCATACAGTGCAGAAATGGTCCTAGCTTAGAAATGGCTTTAGTTTCCGAATGATTTTCATTTTGTCATAGATGTTTGTAGTGGTCTTACTTATGTGGGACTGTAGGTTTAGGTTTTGGTCCAGGGTAACTCCTAAGTATTTGACTTTGTTTTCTACTATATAGTACTTTGTAGCACATTGATTGATTGTGGAGGATTGAATGAGGTGTCTCTAGTGATGTAGAGGGCTTCTGTTTTGTTGTAGTTTACAGTTAGGTTGTTGTTGCTGAGCCAGATAATCATATCCTCCAGGCATTTTCTTATGGCTGAGAGTTTTAGTTTGCCCAGATCGATCGGGGTGTATATCATGATATCGTCAGCATATAACCAGTACTGTATTTTGTGTTTTTTAATGACACTGCAGATAGGCTGTATGTAGAGGTTGAAGAGAAGTGAAGATATGGTAGGTTTAAAGTTGAGGTCAGAGAGGCTGTTGCCAAAAAAGCATCTTTCAGGAAATGGAAAAAAGAGCCAAACGACGAAACCTGGAAACAGCACAAGCACTGGCAAGTCAAATGCAAGGCATTGATAAGGCAGGCAAAGGGAGAAATTGAGAAGAAGCTTGCTGCAGAAGCAAAAACGCGAAGTAAAGACCTTTTCAAGTACATTCGTAGCAAAAAACCTGTGAGCGAGTCAGTTGGTCCATTAGATGATAAAGGGGTTAAAGGAGCACTAAGAGGCGACAAGGCGATAGCGGAGAGACTGAACAAATTCTTTGCTTCAGTCTTTACTGAGGAAGATATAGGGATGTTACCCATGACTGAAGTGGTATTTAAAGGTGCAGAAGAATTGAAGGAAATATCGATACATCGAGAAGATATATTACAACTATTAGATAAGCTGAAGAGTAGCAAATCACCTGGGCCGGATGGTATACATCCAAGGGTATTGAAAGAACTGAAATATGAGATTGCAGACCTGCTATTAGTAATCTGTGAACTATCATTAAAATCATCTCTAATACCTGAAGATTGGAGGATCGCCAATGTAACACCAATTTTTAAAAAGGGTTCCAGAGGTGATCCGGGAAACTACAGACCGGTGAGCCTGACGTCAATACCGGGAAAAATGATAGAAACCATCATAAAGAATAAAATTACTCAGCATGTAGATAGTCATGAACTAATGAGAGACAGCCAACATGGCTTTAGACAAGGAAGATCTTGTCTTACTAATCTGTTATGTTTTTTTGAAGGAGTGAATAATCAGGTGGACAAAGGTGAATCGGTTGATATTGTGTATCTGGACTTTCAGAAAGCCTTTGACAAGGTCCCTCATGAGAGACTTTTGGCAAAACTAAAGAGTCATGGGATAGGAGGCAGTGTACTATTGTGGATCAGGAACTGGTTAAAAGATAGAAAGCAGAGGGTAGGGCTAAATGGCCAATTTTACCAATGGAGAAAGGTGAATAGTGGTGTACCCCAGGGATCTGTGCTGGGTCCGCTGCTTTTTGACATATTCATAAATGACCTGGAAAGTGGAATAATGAGTGAGGTTATCAAATTTGCAGATGACACAAAACTATTTAAAGTTGTTAAAACCCAAGAGGATTGTGGAAAATTGCAAGAGGATCTTGATAAATTGGAAGACTGGGCATCAAAATGGCAGATGAAATTTAATGTGGACAAGTGCAAGGTTATGCACCTAGGGAAGAACAACCCAAACTATGGTTACACGATGCAAGGTTCCACATTAGGAACCACCACCCAGGAAAAAGATTTAGGCGTCATTGTGGATACCATGTTAAAACCCTCGGCCCAGTGTGCAGCGGCGGCCAAGAGAGCAAATAGAATGCTAGGTATGATAAGGAAAGGAATGGAAAATAAAACAAAGGATATTATAATGCCTCTATATCGTTCCATGGTGAGACCGCACCTTGAATATTGTGTGCAATTCTGGTCGCCGTATCTTAAAAAGGATATAGAGTTATTAGAAAAGGTTCAGAGAAGAGCCACCAAAATGGTAAAGGGGATGGAAGGATACTCCTATGAAGAAAGGCTAAAAAGGTTAGGGCTCTTTAACCTGGAAAAGAGACGGCTGAGGGGAGATATGATAGAAGTCTATAAATTAATGAGCGGAGTGGAACGGGTAAACTTAGATCGATTGTTTACCTTATCAGAATATAGAAAGACTAGGGGACATGCAATGAAGCTACAGGGTAAACTATTTAAGACTAATAAAAGAAATTTTTTTTTCACTCAACGTGTAATCAAACTCTGGAATTTGTTACCGGAGGATGTAGTAAAGGCTGTTAGTGTAGCTGGGTTTAAAAAAGGTTTGGACAAGTTCCTGGAGGAAAGGTCCATAAGCCATTATTAAGAAGGGACCCAGGATATCAATGCTTGAACCAATACAAGCATTGTGGAACCTGTGTCCCTTGGGGAAACTGCTAGGTACATATGACCTAGATTGGCCACTGTTGGAAACAGAATACTGGGCTTGATGGACCTTGGTCTGACCCAGTATGGCATATCTTATGTTATGTTCTTATGTTCTTATGGAAGATCCTTATGGTATGCCCTGGTGCATAGGGAACGGTTTGGATCTGTTCATTCTACATTTGACTTGCTGTTGTCTGTTACTTAGGTAGGAATGAAACCACTTGTGTGGTATTGTGTAGGCTAATTTCTTGTAGATGTTTCAGCATGATCCTATGGGATACAGTATCAAAGGTTGATATCTCCAAGAATATGAGAAGAAATATTGTTTTACATTATTTGTGCCTCCGATGAGGCTGTCAAAGAGTGCACATGTTGGTGGTGATATAATGTAGTGTGCTGGTCTCAATGGTCTTGTAATTGCATTTGAACCGATTTTTCTATAAATTTTTTCAATGAATGATAAATAAATATTGCCCAATATCAAGCCTATTTAACATGGTTTTTTTATACCGCCTTTTCCTTCAATCAAAGCGGTTACAATACATTACGAGGTTATACAATGGCAGGGGAGACATGCACCACTTTATCATTATATCAAAGCAGGTGGAAATGGGAGTACATAAGACAGGGAAAAAACAGTACATACATTACATTACATCCAAAATAGGTATAACGGCAAGCAGAGACCATCATAGAACAGCCGTTTCCTAGATCAGAAGGCACAGCATTGAAAAGGATGTTCCATACAGAGGTAGATGTTTTACAACCGAAGAACATATTAACCACCATATTAATATGCTGTGGGGTCATTTTTGTTGAGTGAAGTGTTCTTGATGATTGGCCGTATGTTTGCTTGTTTGAGAGATGTTGGCATGTAGCCTTGGGTGAGGGATGTTTTTGCTAGTTTGTATGTGAGATGTTTGATTTGTTCCTTATCTGATTTGATCCATGTTATAGGGTATTGGTCCAATAGCGAGGTGGTAGTGTTAAGGGAGACTATTATATAAATCGATTTGTTGAATTCACCCCAGGTTTTAGCATGGGCTGAGCCTTGTATATGGTGTGTTGTGGGGTGGGGTTTGGTTGGGTTTCTGTGTTTCACCATTAGGTGGTTTGCCATGTTTTGGGAGTATATTTCAGGGTCCCTTCTGTGTGATGAGTCATTGGTGAGAGTACGTACAATTTCGAATAGTTCCCTGGACTTATTTGCAGATTTCATAACGAGGTCGGTGTGGAGTTGTTTGCATCTATTGATTAGGTCGTTGCATTCTTGTTTAGTTCTATACTGTTGTAGGATGTCTGGGGCCTTATTTTGTCTCCATTTTCTCTTGAGTTTCCCTAGGATTCGCTTTGCTTCTCTTATTTCATTGGAGTACTATGGTGCAGTTTTTGTTCTATGTGTTGTATGTTTTTTGTTTGCTGCTGATGCAGCTGTGGCTATGGTATGGTTCCTGTTTTCTATAATGCTGTCTAGGTCATCTGTGTCTTGGTGAAGTTTTTCTTTGTTGAAGCTCTTGAACCTTCTGCCATTGTACTGCTGGTGTTTTTGGTCGATTGGGTTGGTGATACGCATGGTGAAAATTATTAAGTGGTGATCTGACCAGGGTGTAGGGGTGATTGCTGGGGATATTATGGAGTTATATTGCAGTAGTAGTTAGGGGTAAAGATGAGGTCTGGGGTTGTTCCTAGTTGGTGTGTGGGGGTGGTTAATAATTGTGTGTATTGCAGCGATTCTATTGCTTTCAGAAATGACCTGGCATAATTTGTTAGGAGTGGAATTGAGGTTGAAGTCTCCAGGGATATCAGCAGTTTATGTGGGGGGTTGTGTGCACAGACTGTCTCAAGTATTGTGGAGAGTTTGTTGGTTTTGTCATTAGGGGCTGTATAGGTGAGGCACAGGTTTACAAAATAGTTAGCGATGGTGATTATGCTGGACTCTGCTGTGCTGCCTGAAGAGAGGGCTTTGAATTTAAAATGGATCCTTGCTAGTATTAGCACTCCTCCTCCTCTCTTACATAGAAACATGACGACAGAAAAAGACCACATGGCCTATCTAGTCTGTCCTTCCATAACAACTACAACAGTACACTTTTTACCTTTAGAGATCCTCTGTGTTGGTCCCATGCTTTTTTGAATTCAGTAACTGTCCTCATCTCTACCACCTCCACTGGGAGACTATTCCATGGATCCACTACTCTTTCCGTAAAGAAATATTTCCGCATATCAGTCCTGAATCTATCTCCCTTCACCCTTCACCCTCATCCCATATCCCCTCGTAGCAGAACTTGCTTTCAATTGAAAGAGGCTCTCTCCCTGAACATTTATGCCACGGAGGTATTTAAACATCTCAATCATATCACCTCTATCCCGTCTTTCCTCTAAGGTGTACATATTAAGATCCTTAAGTCTGTCCTCATATGCTTTATAATGAAGCCCACTAATCATTTTAGTAGCCACCCTCTGCACCGACTCCATCCTGTTCACATCCTTTTGAAGGTGCGGTCTCCAGAATTGCACACTATACTCCAAATGAGGTCGCACCAAAGACTTATACAGAGGCATTATCACCTTCTTTTTTCTGCTAGCCATCCCTCTCCGTATGCACCCAAGCATCCTTCTAGCTTTTGCTGTTGCCTTTTCTACCTGTTTAGCTACTTTAAGATCATCAGAGACAACCACGCCTAGGTCCCGCTCTTCTTTAGTGGACAAAAGTAGTTCACCTCCTATACTGTATTGCTACCTTGGATTGCTGCAGCCCAAATGCATGACCTTACATTTTTTAACATTAAATCCCAGCTGCCAAATTCTAGACCATTCTTCAAGCTTAGCTAGAACCCTCCTCATGTTAACTACACCTTCCTGGGTGTCTACTCTATTGCAGATTTTGGTATCATCTGCAAAGAGGCAAACCTTACCCGACAGCCCTTCCGCTATATCACTAACAAAGATGTTAAAAAGAATCGGACCAAGGACAGATCCCTGGGGCACACCACTGGTAACATCCTTCTCCTCAGAGTCAGCTCCATTTACTTGTACTCTTTGTCGCCTCCCACCCAACCAATTTCTAACCCAAGCAGTAACTTTAGGGTCCATCCCTAGGGTGCTCAGTTTGTTTATAAGTCGCCTGTGAGGAACAGTGTCAAAGGCTTTACTGAAATCTAAATACACCACATCTAGAGCTCTCCCTCGGTCCAACTCCCTGGTCACCCAGTCAAAGAAATCAATCAGATTTGTCTGACAAGACCTGCCTCTGGTGAATCCATGCTGCCTCGGATCCTGTAATCCGTTGGACTCCAGAAACCTCACTATTTTCTCTTTCAGCAGCGTTTCCAATAATTTACTCACCACCGAAGTTAAACTAACCGGCCTGTAGTTTTCAACCACATCCTTACTTCCGCTTTTGTGTAAAGGCACCACATGAGCCTCTCTCCAGTCCTTTGGCACCACTCCCGACTCCAATGAGGCATTGAAAAGGTCAGTCAGTGGAGTTGCTAGAACGTCCCCAAGTTCCCTCAGTATTCTAGGGTGTATCACATCCGGTCCCATCTCTGTCTACTTTAAGTTGAGCTAGTTTCTCACGAACACAGTCTTCTGAAAATTGTTCAAGATGTCCCTCGCTTCTGTTCCTATTTGTGGGTGTTTTCTGAGGTCCTGCTCCTGGTTCTTCATCTGTGAACACAGAACAAAAATATTTGTTAAGCAATTCCGCTTTATCCTTATCAGCTTCTACATATTCCCCCCCTGCACCCTTGAGTCATACAATATCACTTTTGCCCTTCCTCTTCTCACTAATATATCTGAAAAATGTCTTATCCCCCCCATTTTATTGCATTGGCTATTTCCTCCTCCTTTTGAATCTTTGCCTTCTTGACTACTTTGCTAGCTTCTCTAAGTTTTTCCAAATACAGATGCCTGTCTTCCTCTCTCTGTGATCTCTTGTATTTCATGAAGGCCTCCCTCTTTTTCTTCACTTTTTCAGCTACTTCTTTCGAAAACCATAGCGGTCTCCTTTTGCCTTTATTTACCATTCTAACAAAAAGGTTGGTTGCCCTTAAAATACCCCCTTTCAGTTTTGCCCACTGTTTTTCTACATCCCCCAGCTGTTCCCATCCCACTAACGACTCCCTGAGGTATTGGCCCATCTTCGCAAAGTTAGTCTTCCTAAAGTCTAAGATCCTCACCTTGGAATGGATTCTAACAGCCCTAGTCCTAATACTGAACCACACCATCTGGTGATCACTGAATGCAAAATGATCTCCCACTACAACATCAGAAACACTTTCACCATTGGTAAGCACTAAGTCCAGTATGGCCGCTTCACGTGTGGGGTCTGTTACCAATTGCCTGAATAGTTCTCCCTGTAGAGAATCCAGGATCTCTTTACTTCTAGATGATACTGCAGCAGGAATGTGCCAATCAACATCTGGCATATTGAAATCTCCTATCAGTAGCACTTCCCCTTTCCTAGCAATGCTGCGTATATCTTCAATTAACTCTCCGTCCACCTCTTCCTCTTGTGAGGGAGGCCTGTATATCACACCAATGCAAATAGATTTCTCTTTCCCTCTTTCTAGTTTAACCCACAATGCCTCCTCTCTCCCTTTTAAGCTCTGTAATTCCAAAGCTTTAATAGTAGTTTTTACATATAGTGCCACGCCTCCTCCCCTCTTGTGGGTTCTGGGGCAGTTGAAGGCAGATTATGTGGCAGGGTGATTTGGATGAGGATGACCTGGTCAATGTGGTTGAGCTAAGTTTCTGTGATGATTATTATATCTGTCTGTTGGGTTTGTAGGTAGTCAGTTATGACGTTGTTTTTATTTCCGACTGACCTGGCATTGATAAGTGTGCCTCTGATTGACTAGTTCAAGAGGGGGTTGGTGTGTGTGGTTTATGGATGACTGGTAGGTTTTATTTGAATGAGTGTGTGTGTGTGTCTCTTTCTGGTTTGAATGTTTGTTGAGTACTGCCATGGGGTGCTGATTTTGAGCCAGTAATGGGAGCATATGTGTGTTTGTCTGGACTGGGCCGGCCCCTATGTGCTCTGGGAGGAGGTGCAGGGCCAGGAGGATAAAATAGAAGAAGTTGTGGGTCTTCATGGTGAGTAGGGAGTTCTGTTTCCTTGATGCTAGTTTCAGAGGTTTATTGGAGGCAGTCTCTGCAATATTGTTGGCATGGCCCTTAAGCGCAACGCTGATTTAAGCCTTGCTGTGTTGCTGGGCGATACATGCGGGCGGAGCTTGGCACTGCAGTGTGAGGTGCTTTGTGTGTCTGGAAGCTCGATAGCGGTGATCAGGGCTCACCTCATGTGCCGGGCAGTTTCTTTGCTATTGAGAAGGTAGGTCAATAAACTCAGTAGCTTGGGGATGGGTCCCAAGATGGTAAACTGGATTAGAAATTGGTTGACTGACAGACAACAGAAGGTGATGGTACATGGAGCTCACTTGGATGAGAGAAAGGCGATTAGCGGGGTGCCCCAGGGTTCGGTCCTGGGCCCGGCACTGTTCAATATATTTGTGAGTAATATTGCTGAAGGACTGAATGGAAAAGTCTGTCTTTTTGCAGATGACACAAAAATTTGCAACAGAGTGGACTCCCGCGAGGGAGTGGTTAACATGAGGAAAGATCTACAAAAGCTGGAAGACTGGTCTAATGCTTGGCAACTACGATTTAATGCGAAAAAGTGCAGTGTCATGCACTTGGGTAGCAGAAATCCAAGGGAAATGTACGCAATAGGGGGCGAGAGGTTGGTATGCACGGTTCAGGAGAAAGACCTTGGTGTGATTATCTCTGATGATCTCAAGGTGGCAAAACAGTGCGACAAGGCAGTGGCAAAAGCCAGGAGGATGTTGGGCTGCATACAAAGAGGGATTACCAGCAGAAAGGAAGAGGTACTTATGCCACTGTACAAGTCACTGGTGAGGCCTCACTTGGAATACGGTGTTTAGTTCTGGAGACCATATCTTGCAAAAGATGCAAAAAAACTGGAAACTGTTCAGAGAAAGGCGACCAAAATGATTTGGAGCCTGCGTCAGAAGCCTTATGAGAAGAGACTTGAAGACCTAGAAATGTACACTTTGGAGCAGAGGAGGGACAGGGGAGATATGATTCAGACCTTTAAATACTTAAAGAGAAATGAAGAACAAACAAACCTCTTCCAAAGACGGGGAAGCTGTAAAACTAGAGGGCATAACATGAAGCTGCAAGGTGGTAAATTGAAAGGCAATGTCAGGAAATATTTCTTCACTGAAAGGGTGGTGGATGCTTGGAATGCCCTCCCGATGGAAGTGGTGGGGGCAAACCCGGTGACAGAATTCAAAACGGCATGGGACAAACACAGTGGATCCCTTTACAGCAACAGGATAAAAACAAAATAAACGGTACTATCTAACTTCTGAACCATCTAACATCTCAACAAATAGGGGTGTCCTACATGGAGTGATGGGGTCACCCCTAAACAAAGACATGGGGAGGGGTGGCCTGCACAGAGCGACAGGTGCACCTACTCTTGCCATCTTGCTGGGCAGACTAGATGGGCCATGCTGGTTTTTATCTGCCATCACTTACTATGTTACTATGTTACTAGGATACACGGTTGGCTGTCATCTGCTGGCCATCTGGGTGATGTTGACCACAACTATATTTTGTGTAATCGAACTTTTTAAAACCATTTTCATAGGCCTTCACTTGAAAGCTTACAAAATTGATGCCTCCAGAAAGCACACAAAAACCATCATAAAATAAAATAGTTTCCAAATCAGCTCCTTTCTATGCTTTGGGATAGTTACCTTACACTTTTTATCCCAGAAGGTCTGAGGAAGCAATTCAATGGGTAAGTGGGTCTTTATTAACCGGGGGGAAGGCACGTCAGGTAACTGCTCCGTCCCTGGAAAGATATCAGATGCTTAAATAAATCCACCAAACAGCTCAAGTATGGATTGATGACTGTGGAGAGATTTTGTTGTGGAAAAAGAACAGAGTAACAGAGAAGACAAAGATGAAAGTGTAAGTGTCTGACTTGTCAGTTATTACAGACATAATTTAGAAACAGATTTAAAATAATGTGCATACAATATATCATTTTACATTTGAAAAAGCTTGCAACTTGCAAAAATAATCGAGAAAGCTGCTCAACAACAGATCCAGCATCACATTGACACGGAAGCTCCACTAGACCAATCACAACATGGATTCAGAGAAGCACATGGAGTCGACAATCCTTACTACCCTATTCAATGATCTGATCACAGGAATAAACAGCATCCAACAAGGATTTCTCCTCATCTTTCTAGACATCTCCGCCGCCTTCGACTCTGTGAATCACGACATACTTCTGCAACGCCTGACAGAAAAGGGGATTCGAAGCACAGCACTGGAATGGTGTAAATCCTACCTTTCCAATAGGTGGCAACAAGTCAAGACAGACCATGAATCCTCGGAACCATTCCTACAATCTCAAGGTGTACCGCAAGGATCTTCCTTATCGGCACTAATGTTCAACATATATATGCAGCCGATATGTGAATTGATCCGATCCTTCAACGTACAATGCCTGGCATACGCAGATGACATCCTCATATAGATGCCGTTCAAAATTGACCAACCAGTGTTTTCCCCAATAACCAACTGTTTCGGAGCAGTAGCTGAATGGCTGCTGACACAAAACCTACGAATCAATCATAGCAAAACTGATGTTCTTTTTATTACAAGGAATCGTAAGTTCATACCACCTCCATCGCTACTGGTCAACAACATGGAATTAAAGTCCAAACCCACAATCCGATATCTTGGCATCACACTGGACCAGCACCTGGACATGACAACGCATGTGAAGAATGTGACAAAAACTATATATCATAAGATCAGAACACTACGCCACCTCCGCCCCCTACTTGATTACACTGACTACCGATCAACCTTCCAGGCATTAGTCCTCCCACATCTAGATTTTGCTATCATCCTCCTCCACGGGATCTCTCAATCAACTCTAAATCCGCTTCGCCTGGCTATGAATGCAGCTGCAAGGGTCCTCTCTGGGTCACCAAGATCTGCTCACATAACACCCATCATGAAAGACCTACACTGGCTACCTCTACAAGCCAGACTCCACTATAAGTCACTAATCCTGACCTTCAAAGCCATGAATAATTACCCACCCACACCAATCAGCAACCTAATTCACAGCACCCTCGAAAATAGAAACAGGAGAACTACTGCTACGAACACCTTAATAGTTCCTAAGATGATGACATCATGTACTAAAACTACGTCAAACAGAGCTTTCTCAATATTCGCCCCTCTAAACTGGGATACACTCTCCCATGAAATCCGTGGCATCAAGAGCCTAATACAATTCCGAAAAGCCGTGAAACACCATTTGTTCACAAAATGTTACCCAGAAGTTATCCTGGACACTCACACATCTACCAGATGCATTAGCACTCTAATACAACCAGAAAATGGTTAGACTACACGATAGCCCACCAGATAACCAAGATGACCACTTATCTGCCATACCCAAATGTCTCACGCTCAATATCCAATCGAGTTTATACTATATATATATTTTAACTATATACAATATTCTAAAGTTCACTGTACATAGTTTCCCCGGTTATCCCATGTATTTATCCTTCCCTGTTCTATGTAAACTCAATGTTGCTTGTATGCATTGCAGTATGTTTTGTTCATTGTACACCGCACTGATTTTAATAGCGCGGTATAGAAGAAATGTTAAATAAATAAATAAATAAATAAATAAATAAAATAAATCTATTTACATTGAAAATAAAAAATTTATTCTACCATCGTATCTTTTATTTTCTCTGTTGCTTTCAGTTTCCCATGTTTTTATCGTACTTTTTTTCTGATTCCTTTACCTGGACCTCACTTATCTATTTCTCAGACATCTATGCTTTTTCATTCTTTATATCATTTTACAATACGATACAAGAATTAACTTGAGTGATAACTGTTCGAGTTAGCAGAAATCAAACAGAAGATGAAATCCCTTCCAACCCAAAATAAGGGAGGAGGACTAAGGAAATAAATACAGCCCTCTCAAAATTAGCCCTCAAAATTTAAGGATCCAAAAGTTAACAAAAGCAGAGGGAAACAAGAGAGACATTAAGGCATGGAAACAAGTCAGGGAGGTAATCTGTTTCTTTAAGTGGACCAAATCAGCAAATCAGAGACAGCGGGGAGCTTACAACAGGAAAGGCTGTCTTGAACCACTGTCACTCAAAATTAATACCAACTAAGATATCATCTAATACATAATGTAAGCTCCAACTCCTGAGGAGAATTTCAGCCTTACTTCGACCCCGCTAGAGATGTTTCTTGTAATCATCTATTATGATGTTCTCAGACTACGACTTCACCAGGGTGGAAACTTTAGAAAAATACTAAATGTTGTCCAGTTATTAGAGTCATCTCAATTAAGGAAGTGAATAACCAGAGGAAAACAATCTAATTAGGATTTTAGAGTAAGAATAAAGATCAATATGTTACAATTCTTATTAATGTTAAAATAAATCTATTCAGCTCCGGGTGGTGAATAGAGGGCAAGATACCATCCAAGCACAGCCCCACTGATCCAGGATCCACTGAAACACGGCTATTAGTAGCCCCCACTCCCATGGATTGCAGGAGTGGTAACTGAGAAAATCTCTTGTTTTTCCATGGCGGCAAGGTTTCACGTCGCCCATGGCAAAAAAAAAAGGGCCATTTCTAGGACCACTCCCACCCACTTGGTTGCCGATATATGTCATTGCCAAGGCATTGTCTGAGAAGGCACTTGACCAGGTGACAAAAGCACCAGAGGGCCAAGCAAATGGCACATGGTAATTGATGGGCTATGTCAACTCACAGCTAGTCCAGTGTCTTGAGCTGACTGCCCCTCGCAATGAGTCCCCTCAATTGAACTGATTGGCATCCAGCATCAGGAGGAGCCATGGACAAGCATCCAGAGACATGAACATAAGAACATAAGATATGCCATACTGGGTCAGACAAAGGTCCATCAAGCCCAGTATTCTGTTTCCAACAGTGGCCAATCTAGGTCATACGTACCTAGCAGTTTCATGCCTTTGTACAAATTGCTGGGCTCATACCACCAAACCAGACTGGATGCTACTGACGACAGAAGGGAAAGCTTGATCTCAAAGTCTTGTGAGTGAGGCAACAGAAGAGTACTGTGGAGCAGCCCTTGCCCATGGGACTAACCCTATGGTGGCCACCATTAAATCCAGGCACTGAAGTTATCCCCAAACCTTGGGAGCACACTGTCACAGAAGGCTGCCAATTGCACTAGAAATTTGAACACATTCTCTTGGCAGTCAAAATTACTCCAACAGTGCAAATATCGAATGGGGCTCTGAGATAATCCAACAACTGAGAGGGCTCCAGATGTGTCTTGTTTTGATTCACCACCCAGCCGAGGCCTTCCAGAAAATGGACCACTTGCACTGTCAGTTTGATTGCATCTGATAGACATTTGGCTCAGATAAACCAGTCCTCAAGATAAGGGTGCACACAGATTCCCTCATGCCACAGAGCTACAGTCGCGAACACCATAATCTTAGAAAAGGTCCTCTGAGCTTTGGCAATGCCGAAAGGCAGAACACAGAACTGAAAATGACCACCCAGAACGGCAAAGCATAGAAACTTTTGCTGGTCCTCAAAAAAGAGAATGTGAAAGTACTTCTCTGTAGATCTAGGGAAGTAAGAGTCTAGACAGGGAGTACACACATGCAGCAAACACACACCAGTCCAGAGTAAGGTGGTAGAGCAAAGATATGTTTATTGAAGTTTATCGAAGTGAACGTCACATGGCTGTGTTTTGACACATCAGGGGATTGGCCTCTGGAAAAAAACAGATTATGGCATTAAGCAAATGATAGAAGTTCCATTGAAAGTGGAAATAAAAGTAGAGACATTATAAACATATACAATAAAATACATGACAGTAAAACAAACACTGGATAGACATCCCAAATGTTCAAAATCAATCCTAGGTACATAAAATGGTCAAATTTAAAAACACATATTTCTATATCAAAAACGGTGTTAATAAACCTCAGAAACTTTATAATAGATAGGGGTAGTGTCTAAAGAGCAGAAAGACAGAATCTCAAAGAGCAAAAGCGCCAGTAAATAATAAAATGTAGGGAACTGAATACAGTCATCTAAATAAAAACTTATGTTATGGACAGGAGAATACTCTGACGTGCATTTTCATTGGTGTTCTGTTCTACTATAACAAACGCTGCAATCCCGACACTTTTTTTTTTTTTTTTTATATAGACAGTTACTACACACTAAGGACCCAATTATGATTTGGGCAGGCTATGGAAGTGAAAATCCGGGTTATGCTGGACACACCCGGAGTCGTTGAGACTAAACAGGTAGCAGCAATTTTCAATGCTTTCTGCTTAGCCCCTGCACCGTAAAGATGGGTAAGGAAAAACCTTGCCTATCTAGAAGGCGCAGAGGGGCTAAGTGAGTAGCATCGAAAATCGCTGCTACCCCTTTAGCCCTTTCCTCCACCCCAGAATGCCCTGATGCTAACCGCATAGCATCGGGGCACGTTAGGGACTTATCTGGGATATTTGAAAGGCCTTTCGAAAATCCTGGATAGGGCATTTACACGGGTAACTAGGGCTGCCCTAAATGTTTGTAAATGTATTTTTTTAATCCCAACCCCACCCCTTTTTTTGAGATAATATACGTGTGAATATATGTCCTGACTCTCCCCACCATAGGCCCAATTCTGCAAGGCAACTAAGCAGGGACATACATCCCAGTGGGACTCCAGCCCTGCTAGCCGCCTGAACCGTTTGCTGCCTCCAGGCCCCCCTGCATGCACAGAACCACTGTGCATGCTGCTGGGGACAGGGGCAGCACGGGGGCAGAGAATAGGCAGTGTTGGTGGGACTGACCCCTGGACATACAGGGCAGATTCCGGTCACGGCCCTGTACATCTGGGAATCGCCAAGGGGATGACAGCCAGCTTAATAAGTGAAATAAGCGCCGACTGCCTCTTTAGATCAGCCACCCAGCCATGACAGCAGCAAGCAAGGTGAGTCCCTGCTGCCCGATCCGGGCCCCGGCTGCTTCCGTTGGGCGGTGTGGAGCGGAAACGGGGACTCCAAGGCATCAAGCAGGTGGCGCCATAGGGAGGATATCCCTGTGGCGATGTAGACATATGCCGGGGTGTCTCCCATGTCCCGATTCCGTACCCGTGGGAACATCTTGCTCCTGCGGTGCAGAATCGGGTCCTAAAGGGTCCATCCTGTTTGGGGCCGTTCAGATGTTCTGGATGTGCCTCTAATGGAATCTGATTCAACGTGTTTATTTACATACAGGTTATTTACTTAATCCTATATAGATTGTTGTGGAATCAACAGTGAAAATTTGTACAGCTTGTTCCACACTCTTCCAGTATGCCAATATGAGGTTTTTTTTGGTCATTTTTTTTTATTTAGATGACTATATTCAATTCCCTACATTTTACTATTCAATGGCTTTTATTATTCACTGGATTTAGTAATAACACCACATGTGCCCTTTCAGCTCTTAGTTTCTAATTATTTATTTATTGACATTTTATGCTCTTAGTTTTATGTTCAATTAGGATTTCTCCATTAGGGTTTTATAATCCTCTCTATAAATTCTGCGTTTATTCCTCGACTTCCTTAAATGGCCTGTTTTCATCTTTATCATTTGTTTAGTGCAGTTAACATAAGTGGAGTGGAGGAATAGCCTAATAGTTAGAGCAAAGGCTTGGTAACCAAGAGAATAGGGTTTGATTCCTACTAGTGCTCTTTGTGGTCTTAGGTAAGTGCTATCACTGATCTATCCCTTTTCAGAAAGGCACTCAAATCCCACCTCTTCCCCCAATATTACTTAACCAACTAACCAATCTTGATCACTACCCAAACTAAGAACAAATCCTGTCATGTATACTTGTAAATACTCTTGTAAATAGTTGCAGTAATGACTTCCCATGTTTTATCCAAGTTCTCTGACCTTGTTCTCTGTAAAACCAAACAGTTTGTTCATTATGGTATGTTGTTATATTGTGAACCGCGCTGATGCTGAATAGAGCGGTATATAAGAGCCTGTAATAAATAAATAAATAAGTCACTTAATCTTCCCTTGCCTTGGAAAAAAGGCCTAGCAACCTACTTCCAATCATACTGCCAAGAAAACCTAGAAGCTGCTGGGTCATTAGGAGTCAGCTCTGCCTCAAGGACACACATTGCACATTTGTTTGCAACATATCTTATCGTAGATTATCAATGAGTCATGTGATCATGTTTTAAGTTTTTACTGTAGTACATTAATATAGTTTAACTTAGGGGTATGTTTACTAAAGGGTGCTATTTGCGCTGCTACCACGTTATCGGGCGATAAGGTACATTATCGCCCAAAAAAGGCGTGTTACCGGGCGATAAGGTACCTTAGCGCGCAGTGGCGCAAATGAGCGCTGAGGGTGGAGAAAGGCTCCTGGAGGGCGGAGGAAGGCTCCCCAGGGGCGGAGAGAGAGGGTCAATGGGTGAAGAGTGGGAGGGGAGAGGCTCCCTGCACACTAATGCTGTGGATTCCGGGGCTGAAAACTAACCAGCAAAACCAGGGAAACCTACAAAAAGTGATGTGTGATACATGTGCACGGAACAAAAGGGCAAATAAACATTGAAAATGACCAGAAGAAAATGTAAAAAAAACATAACCAAGCTGGGCAATAGCGATATTAATGGGAAACATAAAAACACACTACCAAAATAGCTCCAAACAAAATATATTAATTTTGGAAGTGTCTATGCTCTGTCCCCATACAAGGTGAATGATCCCACAGTGAGGGCACCAAAGGCAACACACTGCCACGCAGGCAAACAGCAAACAGTACAAAAACATAGGCAGGTGTAGGCTCTCACCAATACTTTATTGATCCATATATGTAAAAGGGAGACCTGACCCGACACAGGCCGTGTTTCGATAAAATCTTCTTCAGGGGTTGGCTCACTTTATACTAAAAACACATTGTAAATAAATTAAAAACACAAGTATAAAAACCATAATTAAACTAAATACATCATGTATAACACCATAAAGAACGCGATAAAAGATAATAAGCTTAAAACATATAATACACAAAAATTATTATCCATAAACCTATAATATAGACTAATATTAAAAAATATCACACTCAAATATGTTAAAACAAATAAAACATGAAAACTCTTTGAAAATTAAAAAGCTCCCTTTTAAAACTGAAGCAACACTTTATATATGTGAGACAGTAATAGCAACTGAATGTTAATCAAAAGTTGAGAAATAATATTGATAAAAACATATTGTAGATACCATTCATACCACATAAATAAGATCTATAGTACAAATAAACATGTCAATGTGAGACGGAGAAATAAAGCATGGAGAAAAACCACGGAGGAGATGGAGAAACAAGGAGCAGGAGTGAAATAAATTTATCTGAAAACCCGTATTAGGGGTACGCCAATACGGTTAATATGTTGCACTAAAATTGAAACAACCTTTTGTAACTGCAAAAAGGATGAAAGGAAGAATGCTTGTATTGAAAAACTAATTTTATCCAAAGGGTTCATTGATTTCTTCAAACCATTAAAAACTTTTAAATAATGATCATAGTCTCTTAGGTATAAGAGACGCAGCTATGCTGCAAACGTTCAAAAATAACCCTCTGTATACTAATTAAAAGACAAAAACTAAGGGATTTAAATTGGGAGACTCTATACATATAAAAGGATGGTTAATCTGTTCACATTTAAAAAAACATTAGTTAAAAGCATGTCTTACTGTAAGGTTAAAAAAAGACTAAGTAATAGTAGCATTTAAAAATTATAAAAATCCGTCTAGGTACAGCATTCTGTTTCTCCATCTCCTCCGTGGTTTTTCTCCATGCTTTATTTCTCCGTCTCACATTGACATGTTTATTTGTACTATAGATCTTATTTATGTGGTATGAATGGTATCTACAATATGTTTTTATCAATATTATTTCTCAACTTTTGATTAACATTCAGTTGCTATTACTGTCTCACATATATAATGTGTTGCTTCAGTTTTAAAAGGGAGCTTTTTAATTTTCAAAGAGTTTTCATGTTTTATTTGTTTTAACATATTTGAGTGTGATATTTTTTAATATTAGTCTATATTATAGGTTTATGGATAATAATTTGTGTGTATTATATGTTTTAAGCTTATTATTTATTTATTTCTCATCTTTTATCGCGTTCTTTACGGTGTTACACATGATATATTTAGTTTAATTATGGTTTTTATACTTGTGTTTTTAATTTATTTAAAATGTGGTTTTAGTATAAGGTGATCCCACAGTGAAACAGCGCTGATCAGGGTTTTCCCTTTCCATTGGACAGGTTTGCTATGGCATGCACATGTTCCGCAACAGCAGGGCGGGCATGTCGGAGCGGGCAACTGGACAGATGCTGGAAAAGGGGACACAGAGGACTGCAGGCGGCACATGCTGTGGTGCAGCTGGGCCACAATGCGGACTACGGTGATGCCTAGGTGGCCCCTAGGAATGCTGAAACAGTAGAGCAGCCAGACAGCAACTGATGAGGGCCCAACATGGGCACGAGTGTGTTTCTCACAGTGTCACAGGGGATGGTACCCAGCAGGTACCCACAAGGGCACAGAACATTGGCAGGCGGTGCTGGGGGGGGGGGGGAAGTGTGGACAGCTATGCAGGCACCCCTACCCCAGAACCCGCACCATAGGCAGCCACCTACTGGCACACTGGATGGCCTGAGACTGCGCACCACCAGCACCACGGCATGTAAGCATGGTGGCAGAGGGGTACTGGTGGTGGAGGGGACAGTGGCAGCTACCCACAGCAGACCATGACCTAGCCCTGTGTAGATGGGTGCCATGCACTGCAACAGACAGGCCCTGTCTAACGAACAGTCATGCTATCCCCAGGGAATGCACTGTCTCTGTGGCAACACTATGGTGCAGTACACACAGCCAGTGTGTTCAGGAGCAGAAGGTCACAGGTTCAAGTCCCAACTGTGGTTCCTGCCAACCCAATACCCATATTTTACCCACTACTAAAATGTGCTAAGACAGAACCTTTATTGCAGATAACGTAAACATGCCCAAAACGCCTACATTTTACCCTACAGAGCACAGACACCATAAACATGTGCATTACCTAGAGCAGAGTCTCCCAAATGCAGTCCTGGAGGGCCAAACACCATTCAGGTTCCATGCTGCCTCTAATAAATATGTCTGTGCTGCATTTCTATGCACCACCCCCATGGTATGCAGATGTATCTCATGCATATTCATTAGGGACAGCATGAAAACCCGAACAGTGTTTGGCCCACCAGGACTGGAGTTGGGCACCTCTGCCCTAGAGCAGCGGCCAACAGGGGCAGACACACCCGCACCCACAGGCTCAATTATCCAAAGCCTCCTGGAGAGGCAGGATGTTGGACCCTGCATGCATCTCCCAATACTAGCACTTGCATACCTTAGCAATGCCACCCTAAACCTTGGAATACGGTACACATATATTAAACAGTTGCTATGATTACTGGCAGATAGCAATTCCTAAGTTAAGCACAATCTGCTCATTGAGCTGTATCATAGCAACCTCTCTGATGTCTGTGGAGTGTGTTTTAGGTCTGGTGTCCGACAGTGTTTACCACCCTGGGGAGTGACCCCAACAGTATTGCGTACCATAGCCATGCCTGCACTGTGTCCAGGACTGGTGCGGTCGCCAGGGCTGCCAAAAGCCTCTATAGTTGCACAATGCTGGCATAGGTGTTGGAGTGTGTGTCTGTCTACCCAGTGTGTGGTGGCTGCCAACACCTTACTCAGCCCACACTGCTTGCACTGTTTCCAGTGTTAGCCTGCCAATGTGCATAATGAAGAGCAAGGTACTGTGGGTATAGCCCAGATGGGGCGGCCTGGGCAGGATGCATCTGCACAGGGCATAGGGCAATGGCTGGGACATTGTAGTGCCCGGCCACAACCTGCACGGACAGGGTGGCCACAGCATGTCCTGCTGGGAATGCACTCTCACCCTGACTGAGCAGTGACCACGTCATGGCTAGGTTCCCCCATAGTGCTATATAGTATTTTTCTCCAATGATATTTATGGGTTCTCTCTTCTGGGGCCTAATCACTGACTTATCTGCTTGGTGGGTGTGCTCACATCCCAGTTCTGGGTGCACACATCTTCTCCAGGAACATGCACTGTGAACTAGCTAGCAGACTGTCTGCAGTTATATGTGCATGGCTGGAACACCTTGCAGGGTGCAGCGGCTTGTGACTCACTGTGCTTGCTGCTGGAGAATGTCAGATGGTGGTGGGGGGCAGCGGAGCATTTCCAGGCCTACTGTCTTTCTTCCATTGCCTTATGGCTGTGTACAGCTCTGCATTGGCTGCCCTGTAGGGTGTCTGTTCCCTAGCAGGACTGGGGTTGATGGCCCCCCTCTACTGACACCATTGCAGGGAGGTAAATGTGTATCTGTTGGTGGGGGATCCTGTCTCCCACCCTGAGCCATGGAGGGTGGGTTGGGTGGTGGTACATAATCTGCCTATGGGTCCACACACACCCCCTTCACTTATGTCATGTTACCATGGCACCAACACAGAATATGCACTATTCTGGGTGCATCATAGCCCATAAGGGCTATACCTGATGGACACTAATGCATCCTAGGTTTGTCTGCAGGAACTACCTATCACACACACTGGCACTGATGAGTACCTTCAACATGGCCTATTTCAGCCATGGAAGGTGCTGCAGTCCTGATGCTGGGCGCCCCACCTCACCCTCAGGATGAGCACAGTACCCACTCAATGTGATGGTCTGTAGCTAATCTGTGCCACTAAAACACACCGTCGGCACCCCCTACCAGGCCAAGGTGCTGTGGGGGTGCATACCCCATCTTGTGCTCATCTGTAGACTGCTGATTTGCATGTGCAGTGCATCATGGGTACGAGTGGGTTGACCCTATCCTGGTAACCACAGCAGACAGTTTGTGTGGTGCCATGCAGTCCTTCTGTAGCCAGGGGCTTGTTAGCAGCTATAGAGCTGTAACCCACTGGTTACTTCACTGCTTGTAGAGCCAGAGGTCATGGGTTTGATTCCACAGTGGGGTTATCTGATAGGCCTGTCTGAGGCATTGTCTATTTTTAATGTAAATTAGTACTGCCAGCAAAAACACCCTCACAGTGCTGTAACCTTAAGGTGCCTCATAAGGCGCCCCATAAAGCGCCTTAGAAGGCGTCCTATAGGGGACATTCTAGGGTGCCTTGGCAGACAGTGCACTTTATAATGTGCCCTCTGGAGTGCCTTATAGGGCGCCTTATGCGGCACATTAGGTTACGGTACTGTGAGGGTGTGTTTGCTGGCAGCACTAATTAAAATAAAAATAAAATGCCTCAAAAAGCAGAACTTGACCATAAAGGGTAACACCTCAGCCAACCTTATTCATTAAGCACACTGGGGGATCAAACTCATGACCCCTGTACCATCAGTCAGTGTATTAACCATTGTGCTACACCTCTGTTGCTCTGTTTGCAAGTCAGCGGGCCTACTTAAGATTAGCGCGCATTAACGTGCTTAGCAGCTTCTCACCTGATAATGTGCGCAGCGCACGTTATCGCGCGATAATCCTGTTTTGCTACGTTAAGACCAAAATGCCCACTCCTTTTATGGCAGCCTGCACATTATCACCAGGCACACATTAAGACTGCTTAGTAAACATACCCCTTAGTGTATATGTATTCATTTTTTACCTATATTTTATCTATATGTCATTAACCTTTAGCACTTTGGCTCTTTGAGATGTCTTTCTGCTCTTTAGACACTACCTCTATCTATTATATAGTTTATGTTTAACACCATGTTTGATATAGAAATATATATGTGCTTTTAAATTTGACTATTTTATGTACCTAGGATTGATTTTGAACATTTGAGATGTCCATCCAGTGTTATTTATTTACTGTCATGTATTTTATTGTAGACGAGTTACATTTTTAATGTCTCTACTTTTATTTCCATTTTCAATGGAACTTTTATCATTTGTTTAGTGCCATAATCTGTTTTTCCAGAGGCCAATCCCTTGATGAAGGCAGTGCTGAAACACAGCCGTGTCGTGTCCTCCTGTTTTTTTTAGTGGTCACCTCAAACTTATCTTTTTTCTACCACCTCGCTCTGGATTGGATTAAGGCGAGTAAGCCACTCCCATTTAGAACTGCTTGAATAACCAACTTCAGTGTTTCCATCCAGCACAGAGATGCCTTCAAGGGCTTGAAGGTGCCACAAGGCCAACGCGGTACCTTCCATTGCTCTTTTAGGCAGGGGGGAATGGGCACCATATCCTAGAGATGCCTCAGCCTTTCCAGAGTGGCTGAAACTGCAGGCCTTTTTCTCAAAGCCATATGAAGACACTACAAAAGCATCTAAAATACACTACTCCTGCTCCATGATGTAATCATGCAAAAACATCAAGCACCCAGCGATCGCCAGAACCCAGACCTATTCTGGATGAAACAGATGTAGATGGCTACACACTGGAATCACTTCAGAATGGACCCCAAGCCCATCATTGTGAGAAATAGGAGGTATAGACTTTTGAAGAGAAAGTCACTAGGCCTGCAAGCCCCATGAATGGGTTGAGACCGGGCTCGAGAGCTGGAGAAGGTCGAGACTGACTTTCCTGGCTGGCAGCACCAGAAGTCCTGAGAACCTCAGGAGTCCCAGAATCACACACGAGAGCCTCTAGCCTGAACTTTCAGAAGGCACTGGGGATGGGACTCTGCCAAACCCTTCACGAGCTTCTTGCAATCCTCGCCAAACAGGAACTTCCCCTAAAGGAGAGTGCAGACAAATGAGGTGTAGAAGCCATGGCCACTTTCCAATGCCAAAGTTAGAGCCATCTCCTTGCCACTGTGATGACAGACTTCCCCAATTGTCCTCCAGGAGTAACTGCCTTCATTGGAGAACGGTTAGAACCATGAAGCATCCAAAGAACACTGCCTGAAGGAAAAGGGAAGATATGAACAGTGCCTTCACAGTGCCTTGATAAACTGGAAGACTGGATGTTCAAATGGCAAATTAAATTTAATGTGGACAAGTGCAAAGGTTATGCACCTAGCAAAGAACAACCCAAAATATAGTTGCACAATGCAAAGTTCCACATTAGGAACCACCACCCAGGAAAAAGATTTAGGTGTCATTGTGGATATGTTGAAACCCTCTGCCCCAGTGTGCAGCAGCAGCAGCCGCCAAGAAAGCAAATAGAATGCTAGGAATCATAAGGAAAGGAATGGAGAAAAAAACCCAAGGCTATTATAATGGCATTGTATCATGGTGCGACCACACCTTGGTTATGTGCAATTCTGGTCTCCATATCTTAAAAAGGATATAGCAGAATTAGAAAAGGTACAGAGAAGAGCCACCAAAATGGTAAAGAAGATGGAAGAATACACTTATGAGGAAAGGCTTAAAAGCTTAGGGCTTTTCAACTTGGAAGAGATGGTTGAGGGGAAATAAATTAATGAATGGAATGGGTAAACATAGATTGGTTGTTTACACCATCAAAAAGTAAAAAGACTTGGGGACATGCAATGAAGCTACAATGTAACCCATTTAAGACTAATAAATATTTTTTCACTCAACATGTAATCAAACTCTGGAATTCATTACCGGAGGATGTAAAAAAAAAAAAGCTGTTATTGTAGCTGGGTTTAAGAAAGGTTTGGACAAATTCCTGGAGGAAAGGTCCATGAACCATTATTAAAGAGGATTCGGGAAATCCACTGCTTGCCCTGGGACAAGCATTGTAGAACCTATGTGCCTTTTGGAAACCTGCCAGGTACTTATGACCTGGACTGGCCACTTTTGGAAACAGGATACTGGGCTTGATTGACCTTGGTCTGACACAGTATGGCATTTCTTATGTTTCCCTTACACTCCAGACTCCAAAGGTTTCAGGGCAGCTCCATCATTTACCTGGATGGCAGTACACCTTGTGAAAGCTACAACATGCTTGACCACCCACAGAAAATATAGCAACTTATCCTGGATCCTGCTGAGGAAGGGCATACAGCTTACTCATAACCCTGAAGCCCTTCACTTGGTAATTGGGCAAGTCCCTCACTGCAGACACCATACTCTTCAGGAGCTGTGGGAATGGAAGGCTTTAGCAAGGTCAATGAACCCCCTGCAGGAGGGGGGCTGTGTCTGAGGTTCCTTGCTCCCAGTAGGAACATCCGAGAGTTGTAAAGAAGGGAGACACTTTAGAAGTCAGAGCCGCCAATATATCCTTCCAGAACAACCAGACAAAGGCACCCTGCTCTACCTCTGGTGAAAAATTCATCTTCTTGCAGTCCAGGTTCCTTTTCTGAACTGACCTCACACTTGGGTTCCTGGGCAAGCCAAGAGAGTCAGACACTTCCTGCTGCTGAGGATGCTCTCCGGGTGTGTCTGAGATTCGGGACTAGCTGCTCTTTGGTGAGGAGACTCCCCCTGAACCCAACAGCCATTGCTCTCCCAGAAGGTCATGCTTGCTGAAAGAAGGAGAAGGGTGGAGATAAGGTCTGGAATCAGCAGGCATCAGGACCTTGGTCATGCCCCCTTTTACTGACACCTATTTCTCATTCCCTGAATCTGTCTGGCAAAGCAGAAAAGGTGTAGATTCGATCAGGACTGTATGAGGTCTTGACCAAGGAATTCATGAAACTCAACTGACTTTTCTCTGCAGCATTTGCATCCACCACCTGCTGGAGACAGAGAAATACTGAAGTATGGCCCTAAATACACCAGCAGGATATAGTCACTAGAGGTTTCTAGTTTTTTCTGTCTCCACCTCTTCTGGCAGGGGGACATAATCCACTTGTCTGAAGTGGTCTGTCAAGCCCATCTGGAAGTGTATTTTATAACATATGCATGTATTTTGTAGTACGCATGTTCTAGTCACTGCATGTGCATGCATATCCCATGAGATAATTTTATAAAGATCCTTTTACATGCATTAGACAGGGTTTCACATGCTGGAAATGTTTATAAAATTACTCCCATATAGATTAATACCAATATAGCACATAATTGCCCCTTGTAATGTTCTCTCTTGCTCTAAGCTCCCACAGGAAAATGGGAATTGTGTTTCAAGCCATTGCCCCTATTATCCAGTAGCAACCCAGTGGTAGATTCTGTGGAAAAGATTCTGAACAGAAAATTTGCATAAATTTGAATCATTTTGCAAATTATATATGACAAATTCATTTTGAATTAGTTGTCCCTCGTTTATTGTGGTTAATCAGTTCCAGACTCTCCCACGATAAGTGGAATTTCCGCAAAGTAGGATTCTTTATAAATCAAATATTTTCGTAGTTAAGAGCATAGAAAACCTGTTTACGACCTAACACCCCTTTAGTCACCATTAGACTCGTATTTGAAAAAGCCACGATAGAGTGAAGCCGCAAAAGTCGAAGCGCGAAGTGGCGAGGGACGGCTGTATAAAAATTTAAAAAACTGTTTTCCAAGCTTTCTTTGTGATATTCCCAAAAGAACAATATAAATGAGACTTTTATAGGTAAGGGATCGCAGGTATGTATTTGAGCTAGAAGAGGTTGAGGAGATTTCAGCAAAGGAGACATAGCCAAACTGAATGGTGTCTAGCACCAGTGATCCTTGGTAATCTTCATCCACGTCAAAGCTCAGTACCGAGCCATCCGAATCCAAGTCAGTCAAAATCTCAGACAGCTCCCAGCTGTTCCCCATCTACAGGGGCCACCTTGCACCGGGGACTCTTAGGCAAAGGCAATGAAACAGGGCTTCCATTCTCAGCCTACCCCACATGAGACTGCACCTGGAGGCACTCAGAGGCCATAAGGTCGAAGATTTCCAAGCCAGAAGAACCAGGCCTGCTGCAAAAAAAGAATTCAGAGGACAATCCGGAGTCCAGAAGCTCTCCTCTTGGAAATAATCCCTCAACACCAGGGAACCCCTTAAGGACAGGAGCAGTTCACAGCATGATCGCCAACCCTCCAGCCAGCTAGATATCCTTACTGATAGCATGAACCATCTGTCACCTCCTGGCCTGAGGCAGGCAAGGCCAGATTAACTGCATCCCCCTACAGAGGGAAGACGACCCTTCCAGGAGTGACTCAGAAGATGCCATGCGAAAGGGCAGAGTGCAGAATCTGGAGACAAGGCACCTTGCTAGCCACAAGTCAAATAACATTACCTGGAAGACGACAGAGTTAAGGCAAGTATCACAACAGCCCGTGCTAAAGCCACAGCAGCTTGAAGTGCGCATCTTAACTGTGCTTTAATTGCAACGCACATTACAGGTGCTAGGGAAGGAACATGTGCTGCAGCCACTTGAGTGGAATACATACTGGCATTCCTAACAGGGGCTATACATTTCAAACAAAGGTAAGAGTTTGAGGCTTTTTAAATTGCAGCTTTCTGCATGGGAGCTCTTAAAAGGGTTTTAGTACATTTTTAAAACAGTTACATTCTTTATGGTACTTTAGTTTAAAAAGGGGAACTATTTTCTTTAGTGGGGTAGATTTAAAACTCTGCTTTAGTATCTTTCTTAGCTCTTTCCCTACCCCCCCCCCCACCCCAACTACTACCCACCCCTAGTGAGCAGTCTTGCTTTATAAGGCACCTCCCCAATTAACTACACACAGAGACTTGGAACAGCACATTTTGAACACACCTAAAGAGATTTAGCTGCTTTCTCTGAAAGGACAGCTGGGAAGCCAGCTGATACTTTGGTAGGTCTCTCTCTTTTGGTTTAACAGATACCTAAGCTCCACTGATTGAACAATGGCTGGGAAAAATCGTATCGCCAAAGCTGTTGCCCCCGTTACAGAGGTCCCAATGCTAGTTTATGGACCAGTTCCATATATAGGATCCCTGCAGGCAAAAGCTCTCAGGAAACAAGTTGAGGAACTGAGAGAGGAGGTGGCGAGGCAGAGGAGCATTCAAGAGCGTGAAGTAGATTGATGAGATGCTTCTTGCAACATACAAGCTCTACAGCAGAGGAGAAGATGGGAGCTTACAGAATGACGAAGGTTGGACAAGTCACCAGGGCCTGCAGAATCAGCAATCCAACTTATCCAGCCCTTGAATTGAAGAACCATTATGCAGCCCTAGAAGTGGAGAAGGTGAAAGCATCCCTGGAAAGGGAAGAATCAGAGCTTGAGCACCCTAAAGTTGCAGAATCAGTGACCACAAGGAAGCGAAGGGTAGTGGTGGTTGGTGACTCTTCTGAGGGGTACTGAGGCATCAATCTGCCGACCAGACTTAATGTCCAGAGAGGTATGATGTCTGCGAGGTTCCAAAATCTGAGATGTTACGGAGAGTTTTCCCAAGACTCATCAAGCCCACTGACTATTACCCAATGTTGCTAATCCATGTCGGCACAAATGATACTGCCAAGTATCCCTCTGAGCATATCAAAAGTGACTTCATGGCTCTGGGACAGAGAGTGAAACAGATAGGGGCGCAGGCGGTGTTCTCTTCAATCCTCCCTGTGCAGGGTAAAGACCAAGGCAGAGAAACTCGCATCCTGGAGATGAATGTATGGCTGCGTGGATGGTGTCATTGAGAGTGTTTTGTTTTCCTGGACCATGGGATGCTGTTCCAAGGGTGGCAGAGCAGAGATGGTGTCCATCTGTCCAAGAAAGGTCGACATATCTTCAGTAGCAGACTGGCTAATTTACTGAAGAGGGCTTTAAACTAGATTCGTTGGGGATGGGTGAAGAAAGCCCCCAGGTACGTGAAACATTAACTACCTTTATGGAAATGGGTAAAAGAAATATATGAAAAGCAGTATGTATAAATGCCCGTAGCATGGGAAATAAGATCCCAGATGTTGAGACTTTAATGGGAGAGGCTAACTTGGAATTAGTGGCAATTACAGAAACATGGTTCACAGAAAACCATGACTGGGATGTAACTATACCAGGCTATACTTTATTCAGAAAGGACAGGGTAGTAAGAAGGGGAGGAGGAGTGGCACTATATGTAAAAAATAATATTAAAGCTTTGGAACTACAGAGCTTAAAAAGGGAGAGAGGAGGCACTGTGGGTTAAACTAAAAAGAGGTAAAGAGAAATCTATTTGCATTGGTGTGATATACAGACCTCCCTCATAAGAGGAAGAGGTGGACAGAGAGTTAATTGAAGACATACGCAGCATTGCTAGGAAAGGGGAAGTGTTACTGATAGGGAATTTCAATATGCCAGATGTTGACTGGCACATTCCTGCCACAGTATCATCTAGAAGTAAGGAGATCCTGGACTCTCAACAGGCTCCAGTGCCCTGCCCTGTTCAGGCTTTCCTACAGAAGCTCTCCAGATCAACCAACAGTAAGGATTTAAGGGTTTGTTTTATTATATTAAGTTGTTAGCTCTCTGATTGGGAGCTCTTAAAAGGGTTTTTTGTACATTTTTAAAGCAAGGTTACTTTTTTTGGTGCTTTAGTGGGACTTTCCTTGAGCACAGTAGGTGGTTGAACTCCAGTAACCTCCTCAGCTTTGGGAACTGCTAACACCTAATCAGGTGTTAGTTCCCTCCCTACCCACCCCGACTCCCACCCACCCCTAGCGAGTAGTCTTGCTTTATAGGGCACCTCCCCATTTGACAAAGCACAGAGAATTGGACCAGCACATTTTGAATACAATTAAGGAGATTTAACTGCTTTTTCTCTGAAAGGACAGCTGGGAAACTGGCTGGTACTTGGTACATCTGTCTATTTTGCTTTAACAGATACCTAAGCTCCACGAACAGAACAATGGCTGGGAAAAATCGTATCGCTAGAGCTATTGCACCCGTTACAGCTTCTGCCTCGGTCCAGACAGAGGTCCTAGTGCCAGATGAAGGACCAGTTCCATGTGCAGGGTGCCTGCACGCTGAAGCTCTGAGGAAACAAGTGGAGGAACTCAGAGGAGGTGGCGAGGCTGAGGAGCATTCAAGACAGCGAGAAGTACATTGATGAGATGCTTCTTGCAGCAACCAAGCTCTCCAGCAGAGGAGAAGATGGGTGCCAACAGACTGTTCATGGTTGGACACAAGTCACCAGGGCCTGCAAAATCACCAATCCAACTTCCCCATCCCTTGAAGTGAAGAACCATTATGCAGCCCTGGAAGTGGAGGAGGTGAAAGCATCCCTGGAAAGGGAAGAACAGGGAGCTTAAGTACCCTAAAGTTGCAGAATCAGTAACCACAAGGAAACGAAGGGTAGTGGTGGTTGGAGACTCTCTTCTGAGGGGTACTGAGGCGTCTATCTGCCGACCAGACTTGATGTCCAGAGAGGTATGCTGTCTGCCTGGTGCCAAAATCCAAGATGTTACAGAGAGTTTGCCGAGACTCATCAAGCCCACTGACTATTACCCAATGTTGCTAATCCATGTTGGAACAAATGATACTGCCAGGTATACCTCAGAACGCATCAAAAGAGACTTCATGGCTCTGGGACAGAGGGTGAAGCAGTTAGGTGCACAGGTGGTGTTCTCTTCAATCCTCCCAGTTGAGGGTAAAGGCCAAGGCAGAGAGGCTCGCATCCTGGAGATGAATGCATGGCTGCGTGGATGGTGTCAGAGAGCGTTTTGGTTTCCTAGACCATGGGATGCTGTTCCAAGGGTTGCAGAGCAAAGATGGCATCCATCTGTCCAAGAAAGGTCAACGTGTCTTCAGTAGTAGACTGGCTAATCTACTGAAGAGGGCTTTAAACTAGATTCATTGGGGATGGGTGAAGAAAGCCCCCAGGTAGGTGATACATTAGATAACTTTATGGAAATGGGTAACAGGGGTAACATATGGAAAGCAGTGTGTATAAATGCCTGTAGCATGGGAAATAAGATCCCTGATGTTGAAGCTTTGGTGGGAGTGGCTGACTTGGATTTAGTGGCAGTTACAGAAACATGGTTCACAGAAAACCATGATTGGGATGTAACTATACCTGGCTATACTTTATTCAGAAAGGACAGGGTAGTAAGAAAGGGAGGAGGAGTGGCACTATATGTAAAAACTACTATTAAAGCTTTGGAATTACAGAGCTTAAAAGGGAGAGGGGAGGCATTTGTGGGTTAAACTAGAAAGAGGGAAAGAGAAATCTATTTACATTGGTGTGATATACAGACCTGTCTCATAAGAGGAAGAGGTGGACAGAGAGTTAATTGAAGACATGTGCAGCATTGCTAGGAAAGGGGAAGTGCTACTGATAGGAGATTTCAATATGCCAGATGTTGATTGGCACATTCCTGCTGCAGTATCATCTAGAAGTAAGGAGATCCTGGATTCTCTACAGGGAGAACTATTCAGGCAATTGGTAACAGACCCCACACGTGAAGGGGCCATACTGGACTTGGTGCTTACCAATGGTGAAAGTGTTTCTGATGTGATAGTGGGAGATCATTTTGCATCCAGTGATCACCAGATGGTGTGGTTCAGTATTAGGACTAGGGCTGTTAGAATCCATTCAAAGGTGAGGATCTTAGATTTTAGGAAGACTAACTTTGCGAAGATGGGCCAATACCTCAGGGAGTCATTAGTTGGATGGGAACAGCTGAGGGATGTAGAAAAACAGTGGGAAAAATTGAAAGGGGATATTTAAGGGCAACCAACCTTTTTGTTACAATGGTAAATAAAGGTAAAAGGAAAAGGAGACCACTATGGTTTTCGAAAGAAGTAGCTGAAAAAGTGAAGAAAAAGAGGGAGGCCTTCATGAAATACAAGAGATCACAGAGAGAGGAAGACAGGCATCTGTATTTGGAAAAACTTAGAGAAGCTAGAAAAGTAGTCAAGAAGGCAAAGATTCAAAAGGAGGAGGAAATAGCCAATGCAATAAAATGGGGGGATAAGACGTTTTTCAGATATATTAGTGAGAAGAGGAAGGGCAAGAGTGGTATTGTCAGACGCAAGGGTGCAGGGGAGGAATATGTAGAAGCTGATAAGGATAAAGTGGAATTGCTTAATATTTTTGTTCTGTGTTCACAGATGAAGAACCAGGAGCAGGACCTCAGAAAACACCCACAAATAGGAACAGAAGCAAAGGACATCTTGAACAATTTTCAAAAGGTTGTGTTCGTGAGAAACTCTCTCAACTTAAAGTAGACAAAGCGATGGGACCGGATGGGATACAGCCAAGAATACTGAGGGAACTTGGGGACGTTCTAGCAGCTCCACTGACTGACCTTTTCAATGCCTCGGAGTTGGGAGTGGTGCCAAAGGACTGGAGAGAGGCTCATGTGGTGCCTTTACACAAAAGCAGAAGTAAGGATGTGGTTGAAAACTACAGGCTGGTTAGTTTAACTTCGGTGGTGAGTAAATTATTGGAAACGCTGCTGAAAGAGAAAATAGTGAGGTTTCTGGAGTCCAGCAGATTACAGGATCCGAGGCAGCGTGGATACACCAGAGGCAGGTCTTGTCAGACAAATCTGATTGATTTCTTTGACTGGGTGACCAGGGAGTTGGACCGAGGGAGAGCCCTAGATGTGGTGTATTTAGATTTCAGTAAAGTCTTTGACACTGTTCCTCACAGGCAACTTATAAACAAACTGAAGGATGTTACCAGTGGTGTGCCCCAGGGATCTGTCCTTGGTCCGATTCTTTTTAACATCTTTGTTAGTGATATAGCGGAAGGGCTTTCAGGTAAGGTTTGCCTCTTTGCGGATGATACCAAAATCTGCTATAGAGTAGACACCCAGGAAGGGGTAGATAACATGAGGAGGGATCTAGCTAAGCTTGAAGAATGGTCTAGAATTTGGCAGCTGGGATTTAATGTTAAAAAATGTAAGGTCATGCATTTGGGCTGTAGCAATCCAAGGGAGCAATATAGTACAGGGGGTGAAGTACTTTTGTCCACTAAAGAAGAGCGGGACCTAGGCGTGGTTGTGTCTGATGATCTTAAAGTAGCTAAACAGGTAGAAAAGGCGACGGCAAAAGCTAGAAGGATGCTTGGGTGCATATGGAGAGGAATGGCTAGCAGAAAAAAGGAGGCGATAATGCCTCTGTATAAGTCTTTGGTGCGACCTCATTTGGAGTATAGTGTGCAATTCTGGAGACCGCACCTTGAAAAGGATGTGAACAGGATGGAGTCGGTGCAGAGGGTGGCTTCTAAAATGATTAGTGGTCTTCATTATAAAGCATATGAGGACAGACTGAAGGATCTTAATATGTACACCTTAGAGGAAAGGCGGGATAGAGGTGATATGATTGAGATGTTTAAATACCTCCGTGGCATAAATGTTCAGGGAGAGAGCCTCTTTTGATTGAAAGCAAGTTCTGCTACGAGGGGACATGAGATGAGGGTGAAGGGAGATAGATTCAGGAGTGATATGCAGAAATATTTCTTTATGGAAAGAGTGGTGGATCCATGGAATAGTCTCCCAGTGGAGGTGGTAGAGATGAGGACAGTAACTGAATTCAAAAAAGCATGGGACAAACAGAGGATCTCTAAAGGTAAAAAGGGGACTGTTGTAGTTGTTATGGAAGGACAGACTAGATAGGCCATGTGGTCTTATTCTGTCATCATATTTCTATGTTTCTATGTAACTATTCAGACAACTGGTAACAGACCCCACATATAAAGGGACCATACTGGACTTGGTGCTTACCAATGGTGAAAGTGTTTCTGATGTTATAGTGGGAGATCATTTTGCATCCAGTGATCACCAGATGGTATGGTTCAGTATTAGGAGTAGGGTTGTTAAAATCCATTCAAAAGCAAGGGTCTTAGACTTTAGGAAAATAACTTTGCCAAGATGGGCCAATACCCCAGGGAATCATTAGCGGGATGGGAAGTTGGGGGATGTAGAAAAATAGTGGTCAAAACTGAAAGGGGATATTTTAAGAGCAACCGACCTTTTTGTTAAAATGGTAAATAAAGGTAAAAAGAAAAAGGAGACCGCTATGGTTTTCGAATGTAGCAGCTGAAAAAGTGAAGAAAAAGAGGGAGGCCTTCATGAAATTCAAGAGATCACAGAGAGAGGAAGACAGGCATCTATATTTGGAAAAACCTAAAAGAGAAACTAGCAAAGTAGTCAGGAAAGTAAAGATTCAAAAAGAGGAGAAAAAAGTCAATGCAGTAAAATGGGGGGATAAGACATTTTTCTGATAGATTAGTTAGAAGAGGAAGGGCAAAAGTGGTATTGTCAGACTCAAGGGTGAAGGGGAGAAATATGTATAAGCTGATGAGGATAAAGCAGAATTGCTTAACAAATATTTCTGTTCTGTGTTCACAGATGAAGAACCAGGAGTAGGACCTCAGAAAACACCCACAAACAGGAACAGAAGTGAGGGGCATCTTGAATAATTTTCAGAACACTGTGTTCGTGAGGAACTAGCTAAATTTAAAAAAAGACAAAGCAATGGGACAGGACGGGATACACCCTAGAATACTGAGGGAACTTGGGGACACTCTAGCAGCTCCACTGACTGATCTTTTCAATGCCTCGGAGTCGGGAGTGGTACCAAAGGACTGGAGAGAGGCACATGTGTTCCCTTTACAAAAAAGCATTAGTAAGGTTAAGGTTGAAAAATACAGGCTTGTTTAACTTCAGTGGTGAGTATTGGAAACGCTGCTGAAAGAGAAAATAGTGAGGTTTCTGGAGTCCAGCAGATTACAGGATCAGAGGCAGCATGGATTCACCAGAGGCAGATCTTGTCAGACAAATCTGATTGATTTCTTTGACTAGGTGACCAGGGAGTTGGACCGAGGGAGAGCCCTACATGTGGAGTATTTAGATTTCAGTAAAGTCTTTGACACCGTTCCTCACAGGCGACTTATGAACAAACCGAGCACCCTAGGGATGGACCCTAAAGTTACTGCTTGGGTTAGGAATTGGTTGAGTGGGAGGCGACAAAGGGTACAGGTAAACGGAGCTCACTCTGAGGAGAAGGAGGTTACCAGTGGTGTGCCTCAGGGATCTGTCCTCAGTCCGATTCTTTTTTAACATCTTTCTTAGTGATATAGCGGAAGGGCTGACAGGTAAGGTTTGCCTCTTTGAGGATGATACCAAAATCTGCAATATAGAGCAGACATCCAGGAAGGTGTAGATAACATGAGGAGGGATCTAGCTAAGCTTGAAGAATGGTCTAGAATTTGGTCTTCATTATAAAGCATATGAGGACAGACTTAAGGACCTTAATATGTACACCTTAGAGGAAAGGTGGAATAGAGGTAATATGATTGAGACGTTTAAATACCTCCATGGCATAAATGCACAGGAGAGCCTCTTTCGACTGAAAGCAAGGTCTGCTATGAGGTGATATGGGATGAAGGTGAAAGGGTATAGATTCATGAGTGAAATATTTCTTTACGGAAAGAGTGGTGGATCCGTGGAACAGTCTCCCAGTGCAGGTGGTACAAATGAGGACAGTATCTGAATTCATAGAAGCATGGGGACAAACACAGAGGATCCCTAAAAGGAAAAAAGGAGAATGTTGTAATGGTTGATATGGAAGGACAGACTAGATAGGCCATGTGGTCTTTTTCTGTCATGTTTCTATGGAGTCCCTTGGGCGGAACTCATGCTAACACCACGTGACTGCCAGGTCCACAATAGGTAAAAATGCTACTAAAGCCTGCAGAAAATGGCGGGAAACCCCCACACCATGCCAATGATCACCAGCGGTCCAACCCGAATTTCATCCCAGGAAGACGTAATAGGAAGTTCAAGGACAATGATGAGGTCAAGTCTTGGTACTCCCCCCCTGAGTCCCAGGGCAGAGAATCCATGCTGGCTCAGCTCTACTCCCCTGGAACTGTTTTACTGGCTTTGCAGCACTGCATTTAAGTTGGCCGGCTGGCAGATCCTTCTGAGAGCCTTCTGCAATCTTCGTTAGAGAGCAGAGGAAACAGAGGAGGAAGAGGAGGAGGGAGGGGGCATTGAGGTTGTGTGAGGCTGCTGTGCTCTTCCAGATCCTTCCAAATTCTGGATAGGCTGTTATGATAAGCATGTGGAGCTGAACCAATTTTCCCTCCTTCCATAACTACCGTAAAGACCACAGTCTAGTGGAGCCTCCCACCCACTTTGTGCTCGAGAAATCCACCCACCATCTGCTGGAGACAAAGAAATACTGAATAGACCTCTGGTGGCTGAGGCAGTTAGAGGCATAGGAGTGATGTCATTGAGACCTAGGCTTTTCATTGATTCTTTGTAGTCACCAATCTGCTGATAGGCGAACATAACCCATTTATCTGGACTGGTCTAGCATGACAATATGGAATAGATTTCTATTTGACCGTTGAGCCACAAGTGAATGGCCTTGTTAAAAAGTTTAATCTTCACCTTATGATAATTACATTAAATAAGATAAAGATTATTGATCATTCTTTTCACATTATAAAACTCAGGGTTTGGTATTAGCCCAACAGCTAAATTGATAGGGAGCGGTAAATTTAGGGACAAAGCATTTCCTTTCCTATTGAAGTTACATTGACATCCAATCCAATCTCATGTTTTATTTATGCTTTTTTGTTTAATTTCATAAGATTTTTCTGGTAAGTCCTCGCTATCCATGCATTCCATTTCCATGGATTCGCTTATCTGCTTTTATAAAAGTGTAACCCATTTCACAACACTCACAGTCTACTCGCACCTATCTGCAGTCATGAGAGCCTTTTCACGCAGCAGCAACACGAGCTCCAACAAGGGAGGCTGCATCTTCTTCTAGCGGCTTCCATTGTGTTAAAGTCTCCACGTCGTTCTGTATCAGCATGTTTTACACTGTTATGGAAATTACGGCAAAAAAAAAAAACGCCGACGCAGTTCAAGGTAAGATAACACCAAAATGTAATGCATGAGTTTTTTGTTAAATTACTATATTCATTTTATGAAATACATAGTCAGGCCGATGCAGAAAGCCAGCGCTGATGTCATGTGCTATCAACTTTTTATGCCTAATTGCAGTGCACCTATAGTACGTGACTAACGCTGGTAGGCAGCAAGAGGCTCATATGCAAATTAGCCACGTGTTTAATGCTGTCATTTGCGCAGAGTTTAACTGGGCGAGCAAGCCAAAAACTTGCACATAGAAGTCAGTGCAAGCTTAGCATGCTCTCCCAGGGAAACAGGGGCACCATGTGGCTAATTTGCATACGAGTCCCAACAGTATTTTGATGGAATCAGGGGGCTTTTCACGATGCCTGGATCAACTGAAGGGAAATGTCAAACTCCCCTTAGATGATCCAAGCATCAGGGAAAGCTCCCGATGCCATCAAAATACTGTCAGGGGGCCAGTGCCCCCAGTAAAGCAAATCCCTGCTGGCCCACCTTCTGGTACCTTTACAAATAAGCGGGAGCGCTGCCCACATGCTCCTGCTCCTGGACTACCAACTTGAAAAATACTGGCACCTGGCCCCGCGTAGTGCATTCTAGGATTCACTGTGCAGGGCCAGGCACCACCATTTTTCAAGATGGTGGGCAAGAGCTGGAGCACGTGGGCACTACTTCCGCTTGTTTGTAAAGGTACTGGGAGGAGGGGAGGAGGGGGGTTCAAGGCCGCTGGGCCACCAGGTTAAAGTTTTAGTTGGGTAGGGGCCACTGTACCACCGGATTTAATTTTAGTTGGGAAGGGGGCCTTCAGGGCTGCTGAGCCACTAGAGATTCGCTTTCTTTCTGTTGGGGGCACTGGCCCCCAACAGCATTTTGATGGCATTGGGGGCTTTCCCTGATGTCTGGATGATCTGATATTTCTCCTCAGATGATCAAAGCATCGGGAAAAAGTACACAATGCCATTAATATACTGTCAGGGACACGTGCTAGATGTTTAAGCCACCTCAAGACTACTGTAGGTGTAGAGATAGTGGCGCTAAGCCTGGTTGCAAAATCCTCTATGCATTTTTCTGCATCGGACACAGGTAATATTTGCATGCCATTTTATTATGTGCAGCTTATTTGCCTCTAATTTAACTAAATTTAAATACTCTTGGCATTAATGGGCTCTAGTTTTTCCTTTTCTGTTTACGTGCATGTCCGTCTTTTCTGCATTTGGCGGTGGCAGTAAGTGTATTTAAAAGTGGCGTTATCTGTGCTTAAAGGCTATGCTAGTTTTCTGCATCGGCCCATGTATTAGGGTCTTTTTGAACTTAACACTAGAAGCCCCAAAGTGCGTCAATTGACGCAAATGCATCTTCGAAGTTGTATACCAGCGCCACTGCTAGAACCATGGCAGTCATGTTCCATGACTTTGTTAGCAAGGTCAAGATGTTCAAATATGTGCATCGAAAATTAATGACAGATGCACCACCTAGCAGGAAAATGAATTTATACCTAGAAGCCCCAAAGTACGTCAATTGACTCACTCAATTGTCTTGGATGCGTCAATTGATGTACTTTGGGGCTTCTAGGTATAAATTCATGTTCTCACTAGGTGGCGCATCTCAATCACTGTTTACAGTTTTACTCCGATATTACAAACAAACATGATGACATGTAATGACATCACATACTGCATGTATTTAACAAATAAGTAACTTCACATTAATTCACATCTGCATTTCATGCTAAACGCAGTCGTCGTGATAATGCGTCAATTGACGCACTTTGGGGTTTCTAGGTAAAATTCCTTTTGGAGCTTATAGTGTTAATCCCATTTTTCCAATAGGATCAATGAATCAGTATCAGCAGTTTCAGTTTCCATGGAGTTTTTCAGGAACGTAACCCCCACAGATAACGAGGTACATGGGAATGTACCTATTTCTCTATATTCATTGATTTCCAATTATCCTCATAGGACATTGAAAACTTTAGATAAATCTTTATTGTTGATTCCTTCTCCCAAGGATTTTCTTCTGAAATCTACTATGAATGATCATTTACCTATCAATTGGTGATTTTATGGAATTCTTTACCTAAAAATCCGAGAAGAGAGTTGTCTTATTCTGTTTATTAGGAAGAATTTTAAAACAAACATTTCAGGAGGCTTCTAAAGTTGATTTAAACTTTGTAATTTTATTGATGCTTTGTTATGTTATATGTTACATAAAGGGTATATTGTATTCAGACTTTGTATTGATGTTATAATTATCTTTCTTTTTATATTGTAATCTGCTTTAGAACAGCTTTTGTTATTAAATGTGGAATATAAATGTCTGGAAATTAGAAGCCCGATATTCAAAGGCCTTTACACAGTAACTTCCATAGTTACCCGTGTAAAGGCCTTAACCGGGATTTTCGAAGGACACCTACACAGTTAGTGCTCTTCAAAAATCCCAGTTAAGTCCCTAATGCACCCCAATGCTATCTGCATAGCATCAGGGCATGTTAGGGGAGTTCTGAGGTGGAGGAAGGGACTACATGGGTAGCAACGATTTCATAGCTATCCACGTAGACCTCTGAGCCTTAAAGATAGGCAAGGTTTTTCCTCGCCTATCTTTAAGATGCAGAGGCTATGCGGGTAGCAACGAAAATTGCTTCTACCCGTATAGCCTCTGTGGCTGCCGGGGTGTCCGGGTTAACCCAGATATTCACTTCCACCAGTTCAGAAGTGAATATCTGGGTTGGGGAGGGAGGGGGGGTGGGAGGTCAGTGGGCAGGCTATGCACCGCCACAGCGAATAGCCTGCCCAACTCAATTTCAGGCCCTAAGTTAACTTGTTTTTATGCTGTAAACTGCTTGGGAGCCTTTGGGGATGGGTGGTCTATAAAATTAACAAATAAATCAGTCTGCCAGTTATATGTCTTGTCCCCCAGTATTGCAAGGTTCTCCTGCAGCTCCTCACAATCTGCTTGTGATTTAATAAATTTTGTCTCATTTACAAATCTGATCATTCATTTCTCCCTTTTCCAGATTATACATTAATCTGTTAGAAAGCACAAGTCCCAGTACAGATCCCTGAAGCACTCCACCATTTACCTTTTGCTCCCCGTCACTCAACTGATTTTCAATAAAGTCAGCCTCCTTGAAGCCTACCCTTAGGTTGCTCAGTTTTCACCATTCCCCACAGTACTTTCTACTTGGACAGGCTGAACTATAGGAGTTGTGAGCTCTCTGGTTCTCTTATTTATGCTCCCTTTACCTTTTGGGACTCCTGGGGCTGCAAATTCCAAAAAGGGTACTCTAACGAAGATGGCATCACGTTTAGATTTTTCAATGTCTCCATCGTTAAGGATTATGTCTGCAATTTCACTCATCCAAGTTGTGCCTGCCAGAAAAAAAAGCCCTGATAAGGCTGTATTATCCGATATCTTGACCATATCTAGAGCAGTAGCCTGCAAGGTAGAAGCCGAGACCTCACTGGATCAAGATGGGTACATGATCTTGAGTGATTAAAAGGTAAGTGACTGTCAGGTGGTCTCTGATGGATTCCCATGATTTAGAGTAGATGGGAAGTCTCCAATGGGTTGACATGGTCTCTTTATGACTTAGAAAATCTCAAGGAGATTAGACAGGAGAGACAAATTAGTCCATGCTTGGATTAGAGGTTTATTGAGGGTAGATGGGAGAGGAAAGTTTGTCCCTGCATTTAGAGAGTTATTGAGGAGGATAGGAGGGAGAGGAAAGATTTATTCTGGGTTAAAGGAACTCAGAGGAAGGTAGGTGGAACACTATTAAGGAGTTCTTGTGGTACAACGGTCTTTGAGGACAGGTGTGAAATGAAAAAAAAAAAAGACTAGTCTCTCGCTAGGTTAGTAAGAAATCAGAGTCTTCTGGGTTAAAGAATCACTGAGGTAAGTGGAAGGTGAGTGGGTTTCTATTGGTTAGAACGTCTCTAGGGAAGGTAGGTGGGAAATGAGTGAGTTAGAAGGTCTGTGAGAAGATTTGGTGAAAGGTGAAGAGCTCTCTCTTTTGATTAGAGTTTCGTAGGGGGTGTGGAGCATTCTTCTGATTTGGAGTAGATGAGAGGCGAGTGGGTCTCTGAGGAAGTGACTGAAAGGTAAGAGTGTCAGTCTTTCACCTGCTTTGGGGTAGGTGGAAACCAGCACGTCATCAGGCCTCGCTTGGAAGATCTCCACATGTTCCCAGTTCTCAGCAAAATACTTGATTAATGGGATTCCATGGATGTACTTTGCTTCGGGTCTTGAAATCTGTCCTAGCCCCTCCATCCTGGAAGACAGAAGATTAGGAATGAAATAAGAGAACAAGTACATCTGATCAATTGTTGTGAGACCACCCCAGCAGATATCCAACTGCAGTCAAGTGCGAAGCTTGGAGGGTGGGGTGGGGGGGAGCAGCATTGACAGGGAGTCAGCACATTCTTTATGTCTGCAGTATAAGGTAAGCTTACTCAGCCGTTCAACTGAAAGATTTAAGGAATGTATTTTTTTTTCACAAATCCCATGGAATCAGAACAGACTTAGGAAAGGTTAGTATGACAATTGTGATCCAGCCAATAATATCTTTTAAGTGTTCCTCCAGCAAGTTCTTTTAAGAAAGTTTCCTGATCGCATGCATATATAGCCGCAAAAATATAGAATCCGTTACCATATTTTCAGGCTGATTCAGAAACATGCACTATGAATACTGTCGGCATCTGCACAGCATTCACACCAAATTTTCTGTGCCAGTGAAGGTGCAGAATGGAAGAAGAACTGCTACTCAAAAGGCGTGAGCTAAATACTACTAATTTTTTTTAAAAAAGGGAATCTAACACAAGAATAAACACTGCACCGATGCTTGCGCTAATGGCAGAGCATGGTGCATTAAATCCGTGGAGGTGCATGGCAATGAAGCAATTAGCTATTCAGCGCTGATGGAGTGAAGTGCATGGAAAACCAGAACACTGAACTTACCGTGAGATTTTAATGCAAGGTCAAAGGAGGCGTTTAGGATTAGCTCAACCCTAGGGTCAGAGGCTGCTGTGGGGAGTGTTCGGCTGAGTCGGGGAGGGAGGGGGGTGGCCACGATGTCCGTCGTTGTCCTGGTCTCAGTTGTTGCTGAGGGATAGGGACATCAGGGCTGCTTTGGGTCCGGAGAAGGTAGGAGTCCTGATGATTGGGGCCTCTGGTTTGAGCGGGGATGCGGCTGCAGTGATCTTAGACCTGTAAGAGGCCGTCTGATGGGAAGAGCCAGCTTTAAAGGGGCTGAGCTCCATAAAAATGGGCCAAAAACAGCCAAAAATTAAACAACTAAATGTGTCTGGGGATTCAGGATGACTAGGTTAGGATTAAGAAGCCCAAGAGTGTGTTTAAATTAAAAACATTTAGTGCTATTTGACCATGATTTACAATGTTAATGTTAAGGGGTGTGGTTTCGGCCAAAAATGACTGAAATGAAAAAAAAATGCCCAAAGCTTTTGGGCGACTAGGTGATCTGAGCAAAGGCTGGGGGTCCCAGAGAAGTGCTTAATCTTAATTTTAAAGGTTTAATTCAGCCATGATTTGAACTGTTAAATTAAAGGGAGTGTGGCTTAGGGGGAAAATGACCCAGTATACAAACGTATAATTTTGAAAGCTTTAAAATAAGAAAAAGGCCTTGGGGAGTCTATGTGAGGTCTGCTGACTCATTAAAAGTGCTTTTGGAAGGGTTTAAGTCCAAATAAGGTTGCGATTGTCAGCAATTCTAAAGGGAAACAAAGTACCTTTCAAGTGTTCAAAAGTATTTCAAAAGTGTGCTAGTGATATAAATAAATTTGTGCTAAAAACTAATAAAAAGCTCTGTAAAGGTTAAAATTGTGTTTTAAACTTGGAAAAAGTACCAGGATGTAGAGGGAAGGAGGAATTCTCCAACTGGAAATAAAGTTGCAACCAGGAATAGTCAAAAGGAGCAGAGAAGCGATGCAGAGCTCGGAAGAATGTATCACTGAAGGATACTACCAAAAAGCAGAGAGCTTTCAAAAAAGAATAAAGAAGCCCAAATGCCCTCGAGTATGGAGCAAACAGAGCTTAAAGATCCCAATTTACCCATGCCTACCAATAGCCAGATTAATATGAATAAAATGCAGTTTCTAAAATGCTTGTATGCAAATGCTAGAAGTCTAAAAAATAAGATGGGAGAGTTAGAATATATAGCACTAAATGAGAGCTTAGATATGATTGGAATCTCAGACATGGTGGAAGGAGGACAACCAGTGGGACACTGTGATACCTGGGTACAAACTATATCGTAATGATAGAGCTGATCAAATTGGTGGAGAGGTTGCGCTCTATGTTAGAGAGGACATTGAGTCAGAAGGAATTAAAGTTTTGCAGGAAACAAAATTTGCTGTAGAATCTCTATGGATTGAAATTCCATGTAAAAGGGGGAAGGCGATGGCAGTGGGGGTGTACTATCGACCGCCTGGCCAGAATGAACAAATGGATGATGAAATGCTCAAAGAAATCAAGGAAGCTAACAAACGTTACAACACAGTAATAATAATGGGCGATTTCAATTACCCCGGTATCGACTGGGTCAGTTTAACGGCAGGACATGCTAGGGAGATAAAGTTCCTAGATGAAATAAATGACTGCTTCTTGGAGCAGCTGGTTCATGAACCAACCAGAGGGGAAGCCATATTGGACCTAGTCCTTAGTGGTACACCAGATCTGGTGCAAGAGAAGGATGTTGGGGCCACTTGGCAATAGTGATCATAGCATGATCGTGTTTGATTTAATTAGTGGAGGAGGGATGGTAAGGAAATCCACAGTACTACCTTTTAACTTTCGAAAGGGAGACTATGATAAAATGAGGAAACTGTAGTTAAGAAAAAACTAAAAGGAGCAGTTGCAAAGGTTAAAGACTTACATCAAGCTTGAGTGTTGAAAAATACTATCTTGGAAGCCCAGACCAGCTGTATTCCAAACTTTAAGTGGAAAGAAGGAAGGCCAATAAACTGCCAGCATGGTTTAAAGGTGAGGTCAGAGAGGCTGTTGCCAAAAAAGCATCTTTCAGGAAATGGAAAAACGAGCCAAATGAAAAAAACTGGAAACAGCATAAGCACTGGCAAGTTAAATGCAAGGCACTGATAAGGCAGGCAAAGGAAGAATTTGAGAAGCTTGCTGCGGAAGCAAAAATAAGCAAGAAAGACTTTTTCAAGTACATTCGAAGCAAAAAAACCTGTGAGAGAGTCAGTTGGTCCATTAGATGATAGAGGGGTTAAAGGGGCACTAAGAGGCGACAAGGCGATAGCGGAGAGACAATAAATTCTTTGCTTCGGTCTTTACTGAGGAAGATGTAGGGATGACCCATGACTGAAGTGGTATTTAAAGGTGCGGAAGAAATGAAGGAAATATCGATACATCGGGAAGATGTATTACAACTATTTGATAAACTGAAGAGTAGCAAATCACCTCGACCAGATGATATACATCCAAGGGTGTTGAAAGAACTGAAATATGAGATTGCAGACCTGCTATTAGTAAATCTGTGAACTATCATTAAAATCATCTGTAATAACTGAAGATTGGAGGATGGCCAACGTAATGCCAATTTTTTAAAAAGGGTTCCAGGGGTGATCCAGGAAACTACAGATCAGTGAGCCTGACGTCAGTACCAGGAAAAGTGGTAGAAACCATTATAAAGAACAAAATTGCTGAACATGTAGATAGACATGGCTTAATGGGAGACAGACAACATGGCTTTAGAAAAAGAAGATCTTGTCTTACTAATCTGTTATGTTTTTTTGAAGGTGTGAATGAACAGGTAGACAAAGGTGAGTTAGTTGATATAGTGTATTTGGACTTTCAGAAAGCCTTTGACAAGGTCCCTCATCGGAGGCTTTTGGAAAAAAACTAGAGTGTCATGGGATAGGAGGCAGTGTACTACTGTGGATCAGGAACTGGTTAAAAGATAGAAAGCAGAGGGTAGGTCTAAATGGCAATTTTCCCAATGGAGGAAGGTGAATAGTGGTGTACCCCAGGGATCTGTGCTGGGTCCGCTGCTTTTTGACATATTCATAATTGACCTGGAAAAGGGAACAATGAGTGAGGTTATCAAATTTGCAGATGACACAAAACTATTTAAAGTTGTTAAAACCCATGAGGATTGTGGAAAATTGGAAGAGGATCTTGATAAATTGAAAGACTGGGCATCCAAATGGCAGATAAAATTTAATGTGGACAAGTGCAAAGTTATGCACCTAGGGAAGAACAACCCAAATATTAGGAACCACCACCCAGGAAAAAAGATGTAGGCGTCATTGTGGACATGTTAAAAATATCCACCCAGTGTGCAGTGGCAGCCAAGAAAGCAAATAGAATGTTAGGTATCATAAGGAAAGGAATGGAAAATAAAACAAAGGATATTATAATGCCTCTGTATCGTTCCATGGTGCGACCGCACCTTGAATATTGTGTGCAATTCTGGTCGCCGTATCTTAAAGAGGATATAGCGTTATTAGAAAAGGTTCAGAGAAGAGCCATCAAAATGGTAAAGGGGATGGAAGGATACCCCTATGAAGAAAGGCTAAAAAGGTTAAGGCTCTTTAACCTGGAAAAGAGACAGCTGAGGGGAGATATGATAGAAGTCTATAAATTAATGAACAGAGTGGAACGAGTAAACTTAGATCGATTGTTTACATTATCAGAACATAGAAAGACTAGGGGATATGCAATGAAGCTACAGGCTAAACTATTTAAGACAAATAAGAGAAAATATTTTTTCACTCAACGTGTAATCAAACTCTGGAATTTGTTACCGGAGGATGTAGTAAAGGCTGTTAGTGTAGCTGGGTTTAAAAAAAGGTTTGGACAAGTTCCTAGAGGAAAGATTCATAAACCATTATTAAAAAGGGACCCAGGATATCAATGCTTGACCCAATACAAGCATTGTAGAACCTGTGTCTTTTGGGGAAACTGTTAGGTATGTATGACCTAGATTGGCCACTGTTGGAAACAGGATAGTAAGCTTGATGGACCTTGGTCTGACCCAGTATGGCATATCTTATGTTCTTATGATCAGAGAGAGGAAAAGCTCTCCTGTGACTGAAGTCTTTAAAAGAGACTACACAGAAATTTTTCTTTTGATCCCTTCACAAAAGTTAATTTTTTTTTTAAATGGGAGATATTAAAGTTTTTCTGACAGCAGTACAGGATTATTTGCTGACATCAGCAGATGTAAGGACATTGTTTGAAGGGACTTTAGAATGTTGATGTTGGACTGTTCTCTGAGCTCGATAGTTTGATTGCAGATGTTTCATCACCATTCAAGGGGACCTCATCAGTGCAGGGTTTCCTCCCTGGGGGAACCAACCAATCAATCCCTGTGTACCAAAGAGCTGAGTCATCACCAACAAGGCTCAGAAACAGCAACCACACCCCAGCAACCTTCAGGGAAACCAACCAATTAATCCCTGTGAACCAAACTGCTGAAAGTCACCACCAACCCCAATATAAGTACAAACACAAGCATTCAAGCACATTACCATCTGGAACCCCACACTGATGTTCCCTGGAATGGTGACGAAACATCTGCAATCAAACTATCAAGCTCTGAGAACAATCCAACATTATGATCACCAACCTGAGCTACCATAATTCACAGACATCTAATTTAGAACGTTAGGGATGTGGAGAGAGAGAGTCAGTTGGAGATTGAATGTTGAAGTGAATGGATGCATGTTAGTCTGTGTGGTGACAAGGCTCTGTTTTTGAGCGACTATGAAAGATTTGAATGTCTTGGTGATACAGAGAGTGGGAAAGAGGGAGTATGAGCAAGTGTTTTGCTGAGTAGGTTTTCTGAATTTTAGTCACGAATAGGCAGAGAGTAGGGTTTTAGGGTAAGCGTGACAGAAAAAAGTCTGATAGGGGAGAGTAAGTGTGTATGAGAAAAAGAGGAGAATTTATTAGGTTTAAGGATTTATATTTTTTTCAAGTTCTGGCAGCTTTGGGAAGGAGAAGCTATAGAACCCGAGAGATTCTGTTCTGGTGTATGGTATACCCATAAGAGGATAAAAACATCCTTTCTGAAGAAATGAGGAAAGTTTAAGGTTAGTTTTTCTTGAAAAATCAGAACTGGTGGGTAAGAATAGGAGTTCAGGTAAGGGCAATAGGTTGACAGAGGGTTGAGAATGAGTGAGAGGGAAGGTACATCAGTGACTGACAGTATCCATGAGTGAATCTGGTTCCGAGGGTGAAGTCTGAATGGAAGAGTAAAAGTAGGGGGGGAGAGGCTTTTTTAAAAAAATTATTATTAATTTATAAGCTTGCAACAGTAATAAGTTATTATTATTACTATAAACCTTTTTATTCAGAGTAGTGAAATTTGGTTTTTTGTTTCCTTGTGAGAAGCAAGAGATAGGGTAGCACTAGTGTTAGGGCAACTAGAGCTAAACATGGTCTTCAAGTTCCTGAAGAAATTAGACGAAAACCAGAAGGGCCTGGAGAAGACACAAACAACCCAAAGACCAGCGACAGTATCTGGGCCCCAAGGTAGAAAACATCTGGGATAAGTACAGACTTTCATGCGCACAATATACACAGTATTTGAGCTCAAATATAGATCAGAGACAGGTAAAGTAGTAGTAAGGGACTTTGACCGAGAGTAGTAAACTTTCATTGGGAGACGGTTCTTGTGAAGCTAGTTTGATAATTGGAAACATTGTTCACAAATGTTTATTTTTAGTTTCTTTATTGAGTACTTGTAATATTTTTCAAACACACTTGGGGAAAACTGCATACTTACCTTGTTATAACACCTACCTGGGTATAATAAAAATTACCTTCATACCATCTGAGTGCTTCCAAAGTTCAAATCCTTTTAGCTATTTTATTCTCTAATTCCCAAGGGGGGAAAAAAAGACTATTCCAGCCAGAACTCAGTTTGCTTATCCCCAGCCGAGCTCTGGTGAGGCTGATAATTCTAACATTACCCTGGCCTACCGTGTGACCAGAGACGTCAGTGGTGGAATAATATCACTTCCAAGCAGTCTGGGGAACCAGAAGCATATGTTCAGGAAAGTTTTTACCAGCTATGTATCAAAATATACAGTGCAGCATCCATGTTATTCCTATAGGCACAGTGGAAGACAGCACGCAACGTTTAGTAAACGTGGCCCCAAGGGACTATAAATTACACAAAGAAAAGTGTAGGCAAGAACCAAACTGAAAATCCCAAGAAGCCAATTTCTACATGCAATTCAACACTGAAGAAACAGAAACAAATGTATTTCCTCCAGTACCATACAAAATACTAAAATATCAGAAATGCTGCACACGTTCATATTCTGAAAGATAACAGATTCAAATTACTAAAGAAAAAAAAATAAAGGTCCTGATATTCAGCAGCGGCGGCTCGCTGTTTTAAAGTGGCTAGCCGCCATCCCTGAACTTTAGACCGATATTCAAAGCCAGGGTCATATCTGGACTCCGGCATTGAATATTCGGGTTGCCCCAATTGCCATGAAGCTAACCAGGCACACTCCTCTTCCCAACTCTCTCACATCTACATTTCAATCCCTTCCCAAAAACTTTCCCATCTGTTCTCACACACTGTTCTCTTGAGCCTACCTCACACATGCACCTCTTCCTCCCCTCGCCACGTTTCTACGCCCCCTTCTTAATCTTTCCCTCGCCTTTTTTCTTTCTCAGCCACTCTATTACCTTCCAATTTCATCTCTCTCATTCCTATCTTCCACCATGCACTTGAAATCTAATTTTCTCCCTCTCCATCCCCCATCAGTAATTTCCACTACTCCACCTTTTATCATCTTCCATCCCTCCATTATCTTACCCTTTCTCTTTCTCCCTTCCCATGTTTTCCCGATTATGGCAGCAGGGCAGACTGAAGGATTTCTAACAGGTACAATGTTATCTGTGCCTACGACATCTATTCTTTGGCAGAGAGAGGAGGCAGACGGCACTGCACACCTGTTAGAATCCTGTTGTTACCATTGTTCCATACAGTTTCAGAGGACCCGAAGGCAGGCAAGGGTATAAGCGTGATCGAGCAGCAAGGAAGCAAACTGGATAGGACTGAGTTGAACTCTTTATTGCTGCAGTATCTAAGGAGACAAGAAGGGCTGTTGAGATCCCATGACTATTGTTCTTGAGGTATGCGAAAGCAGAGAGAAAGCCTGCGGGCTTTGAGCTCTGGATGAGGGGACAGACACCAGTTCCTGTGCTGCACAGGCCAAGTCTGGAAGTATAAATTCATACCGCAAGACTGGCCCCGCACAACACAGGAAATCAAGGCATTACTATGCACTCTAAGGCCACCTACACAGGAAAACTAATTGATGTAAGGGGGCAGGGAAAGAAAATCCTGCAGATGAAATTGGGGACAGGAGCTGGTCAGTGATGCTGTGGCCGGGGACACTGGTCCCAAATCAGGGACAATGTTCGAAAATTGGTGATGTCTGGTAACCCTATGCAAACTACTTTCACCTCCAAAACTACCTGACACGCATCTGACCCCACCTCCTAAAACTACATAATGTAGAAATGCACCAACCCCCCCAGCTACCCTGCCGGCAGATACAACATATGCACAGCACACACACAAACACACACACACAGGGATTACAAATAATTCCCTAGCTGTGCTGTACCACATTTTAAACTATTCACATACATTATATATATTTATTTCATTTTCTTGGCTGTATTTCTACTGTGAAAGCTACTGATTGAATTGTACTGCTTTCTTATTGATTGCTATTTTACTGCCAGCTACTGTTAAGTATCTGTTGCCATGGGCAGGGCTAAATGAGCAGCTGGTAAGCTAGGAACATACCATTTCAGAAGCATTCAAAATAAAGACACACTAAACAAAGCTGGAGCACAGGAACCATGTTATATTACATCAGTTTTGCAAGCTGTTTAAACACATCTTCTCTGAATGGTGTGGTATCTACTCCATTCCCATTTGTATATTTGTCAATCATAGGTGGTCATTCTCCAGGATTTTCTTTAGTAAAAACAGAGCAAAAGTATTTGTTTAGCATTTTCGCTTTTTCAATGTCACTTTCCACAAATCTGTTCCCAGCACTTTGAGTCCTGCAATTCCACTTCTGATTTTCCTCCTCTCCCGAATATACCTGAAGAAAGTTTCGTCGCCACACTTCACATCTTTAGCCGTCTTTTCTTCTGCCTTTGATTTTGCTATCCTTATTTCTCTTTTTGTTTCTTTTAGTTTGATCCTGTATTCCTTTCTGTATTCCTCCGTTTGTGTGCTTCTGAATTTTGTGAAAGCTGTATTTTTTGCATTTATTAGCACAGCCACTTCTTTGGAGAACCAAATAGGTTTCCTTTTCCTCTTGTTTATATTTACTTTCGTTACATATGTATCTGTTGCCCCTTTTGCTGCCTCCTTTAGTTTAGCCCATTGCAATTCCACTTCCCTTATCCCCTCCCACCCTGCCAACTCCTCCTTCAGGTACTTGGCCATTTTACTGACGTCAGTGTTTTTGAAGTTTAGGACTTGGAGCTTGCTGTGATTGCACTCCACCTTGGCTTTTATCTGAAACCACACTGGTGAGCACTAAATCCAGCATCGAGCTTTCCCTGGTCGGTTCCATCACCATTTGTCTTAGTAATGCATCTTGGAAGGCATCCGCAAATTTTTTTCTTTTACTTCTTTCCAGATTTGCAGAAGGAATACTCCATTCCACATCGGGTAGATTAAAGTCACCCAATATAATCACTTCCCCCTTTGTGACTATCTTTGAAATACCAATAATCAATTTTCTATCTATCTATTTCTTCAGTTTGAGTTGGAGTATGGATGACAGTACCATCTCTTCTTTCCAACACAATCCACAGAGCTTCTTTTCCCCACGTCCCCTGCATTTCAGTAGCTTTAATATTCCTTTCGACATATAGGGCTGCTTCTCCTCCATTTCTACCCTCTCTATCTCTTCTAAATAGATTATAGCCAGCTTTGGCTATATCCCATTCATGCGACTTGTTAAACCATGTTTCTGTAATGGCCACAATGTCCAAGTCCATTTCCACCATTAGGGCTTTCAGGTTAGGAACTTTGTTGGCTAGGCTTCGAGCATTTCTGCTCATTGCTTTCCAGCATTTGTTGACTAGCTGGCCTGAATTTTGCCTTAATTTTGTTTACATGCCTCTTCCCACTTGCCACTGATGTGTGGTTTAAAAATGTGTTGTTTCCAATGTTATGCTTTTGCTTGGAGTGACGTTCTGAACTTGTCTTTCTCCATCTGTCACCCCCTTTCCCTAGTTTAAATGCCTTTCCACAAACTGCCTGAATTTTTCACTTAGGATCCTTTTCCCTGCGACGGAGAAATGTAGTCCATCAGCACAGTATAGCCTCTTGTTGATACATGTTTCTCCAGTCGCCTATCTCTCTAAATCCTTCTCGTTTGCACCAAGTTTGGGGTCATGTATTAAAGCTGTTTATGTGATGCAGCTTTTCTGCCCTCTTACCAAGAGCAGGTAGAACTTCTGAGAATGCTACAGTATTAACAATGGGCTTGAGCTTTTCTCCCAGAGTCTGGAAGTCCCTTTGAACTGCAGAAGCACTGTTTCTAGCCAGGTCATTTGTATCCAAGTGGATGACATCAGTTTTGGAGTGCTCACTTTCTGCACTAATTATACCAACAATTTGGTTTGTATTCCTGCTGACTGAAGAGCCTGGGAGGCATTTGACCGTCTTCTCTCCTTTGAACTGGGTTCCCAAGTTGGTGCCTCTGATGATTGAACCTCCAAGTAGTAGTAGTTTTCTATTTTGAGTTTTTTCCTCACATTTCGTGCATTATCAGTAGATTGGGCATTGACTCATTTAAGGGCACTTCAGTTTCCATGGATTGGGCACCCTAATTATCCAAGGAAGAGAAGGCATTATGCAGGGATATCTCTTGATGTATAGGGCATCTCTGTGTTATAGGTTGCAGCCTACCAGAGCCCACTGTGATCCCTTTGTTCCTGGGCTGTTTGATTCTTTGTGGGAGCGGTGGCCCTGCATATGAGTACCAGCATCTCCCCCCCCCCCCTCCCCTAGGAACACTACACTGGGCATCAGTAATATCTACTTTTTCCTTTGAGTTTATGTACAACTTTCTATTATAAATGTCCTACAGATTAAGTTGCTAAACTGGCTTTGAGAGCTGGCTATTGTGAGTGTAGGCAGGTTTTCTGCACATGCAGCTGCTGATTCCTATCTGGCATCAGTGAGCTATTATCCAACACAAACCTGGTGCCAAACTCCTGACAACTGCACCCACAAGCTTGGTATTCTTGTCATTGTTATTCCCTGCATCACACTTACTCTCCATGCCTGGGACAGGAAGGATTGCTCAGCTCTTCACTTGAGCTGTGCATGTGCTAGCCATATGAAGCTGGCTACTGAGCCACTCACAGGTCCACATGATTGCAGCGATAGAAAGTCCCTTCAACATTCTCTAGATACGAGTGTGATGAAACCTTTTGCACACAGGTAGCCAAACTCCAACATTTTGTACAGTCTCCCAGTACTGCTTTCATGCGGACCAAGTCCCCAATATTCAGTTCAGGAAAATCTCTTGCAGATATGTCATATCTTGACTTAGCACATTACCTCTTATGTTGAGTTTTTCTGATATAGCTTGTACCCTAAAGAGCTCAAGTAGCTTGCTGGCTACTGGCAAAGAGGTCTTCAGTCTCCTTGACATCTGGCACTGCTCTGGGGCTGCTCTCTATGCATGGGTCTTCACTATCTCTTTATTGCTTTCCTGTACAGGCTCTTCATTAGCTTTACAGCAAATTCGGCTTTGCCATTAACTTGTGGGTGCTTCGGAGAGTAAAATGTTCATACACACCCACTCCGCAGAAAATCTTTTGCATCCTCCTCCTTTCTCTGTCTCTGGATAGTGCTCTACTCTTCCCCATTTCCTCAGCTCTCCTCCACACAAACAACCGATAGAAATGGCAGGTTTTAGCTTTCTCTATAACATTCGCCCATTCATTTCTGAACACACTACTAAGACACTTATCTACTCTTTAGTAATCTCCTCTCTTGACTGTTGAAACCTACTCCTTGCCCGTCTCCCCCTGAATCATCTCTCTCCCCTTCAATCTGTTCAACATTCTGCTGTATGGCTAATCTTCCGCCAGCCTCATCATGCTCATATTATCCCTCTTCAAGTCATCTCAGTGGCTCCCTATCAGTTTCCGCATACAGTTCAAACTTCTCCTGCTGACTTATAAGTGCATTCATTCTGCAGCTCCTCACTTCCTTTCCTCTCTTCTCTCTCCCTACACCCCTTCTTGTGAACTCTGCTCTTCTGGCAAATCGCTTCCAGCTGTGCCCTTCTCTTCTGTTACTAACTCCAGATTTCACTCCTGTCACCTTGCTGCTCCTTATGCCTGGAACAAACTACTTGAGTCTCTACGTCAGGCGCCTTCTCTGGCCCTTTTCAAATCCAGGCTGAAAACTCACCTCTTTGCTGCCGCTTTTGGATCTTGACTCACCTAATCTCCTTTGTGTTTCCTTACTATTCCCCCTAGATGTATTCTATGTCTACAAGTAATGTGTTGGTCTCTCTCAACTAGACTGTAAGCTCTGATGAACAGGGACCGTCTTTTACATGTGTCTCTCTGGGGCTGCATTGCCATTTCTCTCTTGCAAATCTGCTACTTCCACTCCATCCAATGCAACTTCTGGTTTTGGGACCACCGCTGCCAGCCAATAGTAGCACTTGTCCTGCTAAGATACTCCTTTACAATTTGTGCATATTTTTGTACAGTTGGGATAAGTGTCCTGGATGCAAAAGCCATTGAATACCCTCTTGCATTAAAGGAAACAAAGGAGAACTAACAGCACCAAGTAGGAACAGAGAGAAACAGCTACACTAGGTGAATCTTCTCTTGAAAAGCTTTTCTTCAAGGTCCAGCTTGACTGGGTTTTGGTAACCACAACTGCATCTAAAACTGATGAACAATAAAATAGAAAATGACAAACATAAAACTACAAAAATATGCATAAAGTACATAAGATTTGGACAATAGCACATAGCCTTGAGAGGTGATTTGCGTGATCCTTCCAAATGTTTCCACAGTGAAGCGCACAGTTGCTTTATGTTTATTAGCTTTTACTGCTGAGACACTCAATAAGTCTGACTCCAACATAGGTTCTCATAACCAAAACTTGGCCAAGTCAGGCTCCATTTTAAGTAAAAGATTTTCTCATCCATGTCAGCACACATGGGCCTGCTGGCCCCCCCACAAACCAAGTCATGCTGAATTCCCCCCCCCCCCCCACGCTGAGCCACGCTGCTGTCCCCTTCTGCTGCAGATCCTGGCAGCGGAATCAGGGGGGCAAGCTAGGCTCAGAGGCAGCAGGCCGTGGCAGACCATGTGCTTCGGCACACCTGGCCTGCTGCTTATGACCACCCAAGGTTGTGCTGGAGGGGAATCAGAAGCAGCAGGCCATGTGTATGGAACACATGGCCTGCCAACAAACCGAACCACCCCCCACTCCACTGATGGAATCAGCAGCAGCAGGGGGCGGACAGCGCAGCTCGACATGCATTGGGGGGGGGGGCGCAGCCGAGGCTTCTGCCTGGGGCAGCAAAAAACCCTTAGGCCAGCCCTGGGAAGAGGTGACAAACTATAGACCGGCAATTCTTACTTCAGTGGTGGGAAAAATAATGGAGGCACTCCTGACAGAAAGAATAGTGAACTTTCTAGAAACCAATGGGTTGCATGATCCGAGGCAACATGGTTTTATCAAAGGACAAATCATATCAACCAGAGAACTAGATCAAGGGCATGCAATGAATGCGATCTACCTAGATTTCAACTAAACCTTTGATATTGCTCCTCACAGGATTATCAATAAGCTGAGCAGCCTAGGGTTGAGTCTCAAGTTGGTCAACTGGATCAGTAATTGGTTGACTCACAGGTGACAGAAGGTGGTGGCAAACGGAACTCACTCAGAAGAAAGGAAGGCGAGTAGTGGCATGCTTTAGGGATCGGTCCTGGGACCAGTACCGTTCAATGTATTTATAAATGATATTGCTGATGGACTGAAGGGGAAAATCTGCCTCTCTGCAAGATGACATGAACATTTGCAAAAGAGTGGACTCTGAGGGAATGGGCAACAAAGGAAAGATGTACAAGAACCTGAAGAATGGTTTAATGCTTGGCAGTTGAGATTTTAATGTGAAGAAGTGAAGAGTCATGCACTTGGAATGCAGAAATCCAAAGGAATTGTATGCGATAAGGGCGAGAGGTTGGTGTGCACGGACTAGGAGAAGGCTCTCCGAGTGATAGTGTCTGAGGCTCTCAAGATGGCAAAACAATGTGACAAGGTGATGGCCAAAGCCAGGAGGAGACTAGGTTGCATTCAGAGATGAATGACTAGCAGGAAGGAGGGTGGTATTAATGCTCCTGTACAAGTCATCGGCGAGACCTCACTTGTATATCTTACAAAGGATATAAAAAGACTTGAAACTGTTCAGAGAAAGTCAACCAAAATGATTTGGAGCCTATGCCAGAAGACATATGAGAAGAGGCTTGAAGACCTAAATTTGTATATCCTAGAAGAGAGGAGGGACAGTGGAGATATGATATAAATACTTACAGGGTTGTGGTGGTTGTGAACCGCCATCGAGTCTGTCTCAACTCATGACAATCCTCTGGATAGTTGTCCTAAACTGTGTTCGGTCTTCATTATTATTGAACAAACAAACCTTTTTCACAGAATGGGAAGCTGTATGCAGCTGGGACACCAGGCCTGAAAAAAATATAGTCATCATATATCCTTTGCACACAGACAACCGGCTACTGGCCCTGTAGGAATTACTAGTAGCACACAAAGGTAAGTAATGCTCTCAGTTATGTCTGGGGAAAATTAGCTACTAATACCCAGCGTGAAGTTCTAGGAGTGCGCTGGTAATGAACCACGAAAGAAGTCTCATCTGTATGTATATATATGTATATATTATGTTTATTATGGATGGCGAGGTAGAAAAATATACAGACATATAGCTAAAGATATATAATTAGAAATATGAGGTAAGAAATTGTAGCAGCATAAGATTACAGTTAGACATAGTGATAAATCACTGATTAGTAACCAGAAGTCACTGATTTGCTCTGCACTGAGAAGAGTTATGGAATAGGTTTCTAGCTAACCATTTCCCACCCAGAGGAGGAGAAATAAGATGGTACCTTAGCTCCTGCTGGCACTCTGGTGGCTGAGGTCCGATAAGTCTCTGGAGCAGCACAGACCCAAAGAGGCAGCTAGGCTAGATATCGCAGGTTACAACCTTTTCGGAGGCGAGCCACGGGAGAACACAGGCCCAAAGGTATTTGTGAAAGCCTTCTAAGTCCTTAGGAGAACGGCCTTACACACACATAGTGTGTGTCTGTCTTGCCGACAGATCAGGTAGCAGACCCAAGGTAAAAAGCCCAAAATTGCAAAAGGGCACAAATGGCAAAAAAGGCATGAAAGTTCTTCTGTGCAGACTGTATTATTCTTTGTGATGAGTCTCCATCATAGGTCTGGTGATTGGTTGGCACAAGACAGTCCGAGGTGTTCTCAGCGAATCAGAAGGTAATGCTGCTTGCCTAAGAGCCATAATGAGGGAAGATAACAGTATGTAGTTACAGGCATCCCAAGGCCACTAGCATCGCTAGTGGATGACGAAGATCGGAGAAGCAGATGTTCTTGCATGTAGACAATTAATTAGCCTGGGAAACTAATTGGACAGAAACAATAGTCTTCTGTATGCTCAAGTATGATCATCTGGCAAGCATTTGTGTAAAGGTCAGGTCTGAAACTGTAAGCACAGCAAAAGTCCTTTGTAGTAGGAAACCATCTTGCTTGGTCAGCTTTGGTTCAGGCTTCAGCATCTGAGTAGGCGCAGAATTGCAGGGGTAACAGCCCTACAGCCCCTACTCATTCTTTGTCCTCTCTTATGCTTACTGGAAATGGAATTGTTGAATTGAATTCTCATGGACAAACTGAAAGAGACGAATTCCAAAATGTGGCACATAAAGGAAAATGCACTTTTGTGGGAGAGGAGGAATCCAGATGCATGCAAGTGTTCTATAGAACTGCCTTCCCAAAGAATGTTAATGAATTTTTGCATCTCTCATAGAACACCTGTATGCAGCTGGGACACCAGAAAAATAATTGAGACAACAGTGGCAAAACTAGGGTTTACTCTAAGGCAAATGGCAAATCCAAGCGTGTTTTACGACTTTCATGCCCTGCATGTACATGTCTTGTAGTGGCATATGGGTGGATGCTCGATAAAATCTCATACTGTAACATCTTGGTCTAAAGAAGTATTCCTGCTACTGAAAAAAAAATATTGTTTTCACTCTGCCTGATTTATACCTTTATGGTATTCAAATTTATCTATCATATCTCATATACAAAACAAAGATAATAATGGGAATGATGCATAAGGGTCAGACCTGACCAAAAATCTTTGATGAGACAAAATATTTTTCCAAAATCACGTGTACTAAAGACTATAACCTTCTATTAGGACAAAAATACATCAGAAAGATTGGACCAGTTATTCCATGCTAATGACATCACTTTTCTTTGCATCAATTCTGCAATACCAATCTCATCTCACGAGGTAGGACAAGAGTTCCAGTGATTTCACTCCTGATATACTGCTCTTGTAAACAGTGGTGGCATGAGAGTTTCTGAAGCCCTAGGCAGATCTTCTGTGCTGCTGCCTCAGGGGTGGCTCAAGGCAATCTACTGACTGAGGCGAGGGATGGGATGGTTCCCCCCACTCCCCGAGAGTGGAGTAAGGGCACTTCCTCAAAACTCCAGTCAGGAACTGAACCAACTGCAAAATAGATCGGTTTATACAATCATTTAAATAAACCAAAAAGCCGATTAGATAATGTGGAGGAAATGCAAGGCATCTGCACACCAAAGGAACTTTATAAAAGAAAGAGTGAGAACCACAGCACAGTTTAACACACCAAATTATAACTCTTATTTTGTTGTTATAAGCTATGTTATGGTTCTTGCTTTTTCTCTTTGAAAATAGATTGTGCATTCACAGAACCCCGTCCCTGAAAAATGGGTGCAAAGCAAGAGTAGGACATTCACACACAAAACTCAACATTTAAAAAAAAATTCTGATTCTGGTCATCTCATTAGCAAGCGATAATTGTAACCCACCAATTGTGCTGTCTAAATGTTGCTAAATACCCACATGTTAAATGTAACCCTCCAATGTGATGTAACCACTTTGATTGTAGGATAAGGTGGTATACAAATCTGTATGTATAAATAAAGTGGAGAAGCAGGCCTAGTCGTTAGAGCACTGGGTTCGGAACCAAGAGACCAGAGTTTGATTGTCACTAACACTCCTTGTGGCCTTGGGCAAGTCACTTAACCCTCCATTGCCTCAGAAGAAACCAAGTTATCAATGTCTCTCTTTTAATGTACATTACCAAGTTTAAGTTACAATGTAGACCACTGACTAAAATGATACAGTGGTATAAAAAACATGTTTAATAAAACAACATTTCCAGTACTAGGAATATTATGAACTAATACAAAATCCAAAAACAAAGTCACTTAAGATCTATAGAGCAAATCTACCATACCAGCACCAACTTCCAAAACTCAGAAGGAGCCTACCCCCAAAAGCATCACTATAATTACTGCAGCAGGTCCTGAAACATCCAACACCTATTTGAAAAGTTGAACAACTCAGGTTATTACAGTACAGATCCCTACATACAAATTCCATGTTAACAGAACACCTAGTCTTGGTCACACACTCAGAACACAGACCCTCACCAAGTACAGAATAAGTGACCATAACCTAATAACAAACCAGTCGGTACTAGAGGAGATCAAACCTAAGCTTTCTTTAGAAGCTCAGATGACAACACTTCGACTTTCATACTTTGGACACATCATGCGAAGACAGAGATCATTAGAGAAAGATATGCTTGGCAAGATAGAAGGTCAACGCAAAAGAGGAAGGCCAGCAATGAGATGGATCGATACAATAACAGCAGCTACGGGTACCAGTCTGTCAACAATGAGCTGCCTGACTCAAGACCGAACACAATTTAGGATAGCTATCCAGAGGGTCGCCATGAGTCGACTCCGACTCGATGGCACTTAACAACAACCACCTAATAATAAACATATGTAGATAAAAATTAAACTGCAACCCCAAGAAGCCAGATTCTGCATACAATGCAACACCAGAGAAATAGAAAGAGATGCATTTCCCTGTACTGTATAAAATATAAAGATGGCACCGAGTCTGATCAGTAAATTGAAAATAAAATTCTCTTCTACCTTGGCTGTCTGACCATTTTGTTCTCTTATCATGCTGGTCCCAATCTCAGGTTTCTGCTTTCCACCACCTCTCAGTGCCCCCTCCCTTGTCTACTCCTCCCCCCCAGGGAAGGCGTGAGGGTGATGCAGGGCCATGTGAGTAGCCTCATTGTGGCATAATTGCATAAAATTAGTATATTTTAATTTAAAATGTATATGCTGCCCATCTAAAATCCTAGATTTATTTATTTTTATTTAACAGGTTTTATACACCGCTTTATCATCAATTCAAAGCAGGTTACATATAACAGTTATAGCAACAAGATGGTTTCCAAACATACACATGCAATATAGTAAGACAGATGTTACAATAAAACTTAGTAAAACATTAAATTTGATTAATGAAAAGCCACTTACAATGGTTTGATTGGGGGATGGGCTGTGTAAGTATCTGCACATCAGATTTATTTTGCTGTGATCAGATTGATGAGGAGGGAAGATATAAAATTAGAAAATTAATCCTGGTAGCTATGAATTCAAAGGCTAGATTGGACTGTGCTAGAGCTGTAAAAGTTTGGAACTCAGCAGCAGTGAAGCAATCAGACTACTAAACAAAATTAAATTGAGATATTCCCTTAAAATTTGAAATTTCCTTGAGTTTGAACTGACAAAATATTTTAAAATGTCAGGCAGCATGAAGAACGCAAAACTGCAAATCTCAAACAATCTATATTCTAGTACCTCCCCATCAGCACCCTACAGTTGACCACACCAAGAACCCAGAGTACAGGACCCATAGAGCAAATAGACTATTCCATAGAGCACTAACTTCCAAAACTCAACACAGAACACACCCAGAAAAGTGCAGCACCATAAATATTGCAGTGAGCTCTAGAACATCCATCTTCCTAGTCAGAAAAATGAACAAGCCTGATTACTACAAATCCCTACATAGAAACTCCATGCTAATCGAACACGTAGTCTCAGTTACACATGCAGAACAGAGATAGAGCTTCACCAAGTAGGGAATATACTGTATTAATACAAACTAAAAACAGACAGACATACTATATTTAGCCAAAATATGCTTTTACCCATTACTCTTCAGTTTACAGGATTTTTTTCCCCCAAAATTATACTTTACTCCAGAGTGAGGTGAGAGTGACTCATGTGCAGGCATCTGCATTGTCGGCAGAAACTAGCATAATAGGCTCAGTGCAAGTAGCGTGAGTGCAACTAATGCCACCTCAGTGGGCGGCCTTAGTTGCCTCTGCAGTGATTTTGCCATGTTGAAATGCAGTAACTACAGGGGGTTGTAACTGCCTCCATGCAGTTAGCCCACAGCACCGCATAATCAAACTCTGGACATCATTACAGGAGGATGTAGTTAAAGCGGTTAGTGTAGCTGTTTAAAAAAAAAGGTTTGGACAAGCTCCTGAAGGAAAGGTCCATAAACTACTATTAAAGAAAACTTGGGAAATCTACTGCTTGCCCCTGGACAAGCACTGTGGAAACTGTGTGCCTTTTTGGGAACCTGCCAAGAAGAGCGGGACCTAGGCGTGGTTGTGTCTGATGATCTTAAAGTAGGTAAACAGGTAGAAAAGGCGACGGCAAAAGCTAGAAGGATGCTTGGGTGCATACGGAGAGGAATGGCTAGCAGAAAAAAGGAGGTGATAATGCCTCTGTATAAGTCTTTGGTGCGACCTCATTTGGAGTATGGTGTGCAATTCTGGAGACCGCACCTTCAAAAGGATGTGAACAGGATGGAGTTGGTGCAGAGGGTTGCTACTAAAATGATTAATGGGCTTCATTATAAAGCATATGAGGACAGACTTAAGGATCTTAATATGTACACCTTAGAGGAAAGGCGGGATAGAGGTGATATGATTGAGATGTTTAAATACCTCCGTGGCATAAATGTTCAGGGAGAGAGCCTCTTTCAATTGAAAGCAAGTTCTGCTACGAGGGGACATGGGATGAGGGTGAAGGGAGATAGATTCAGGAGTGATATGCGGAAATATTTCTTTACAGAAAGAGTAGTGGATCCGTGGAATAGTCTCCCAGTGGAGGTGGTAGAGATGAGGACAGTAACTGAATTCAAAAAAGCATGGGACCAACACAGAGGATCTCTAAAGGTAGAAAGTGGACTGTTGTAGTTGTTGTTATGGAAGGACAGACTAGATGGGCCTTGTGGTCTTTTTCTGTCATCAGGTTTCTATGTTTCTATGTTTCTATGTACTTACGACCTGGATTGGACACTGTTGGAAACAGGATACTGGGCTTGATGGAACTTGGTCTGTCTCAGTATGGCATTTCTTACATCCATATGTTACAAGCAAAGCTTAGGAAACATGTCGCTAAATATGTCAAACAAGAGGGACTCAAAATCACCCATGCAGCACCTCCACTTCCACAAAAATAAGGGCAACTTGGCACCCCAACACAGCATTTCCCACCCTCTGAAAAAAGGACTTTGTGACCAAAACACATCACCTTCCACTCCCAACACACACCAAGAAGGGTTTGGCAGTCCAAACATAACTCCTGAGACTGTGCACTGGACCAACATGGTATGGCTATACCATGGCTATATGCCTTATATATAGACCACCAACAATTGATATGCAGACCCTAGACACTATCCTTGACGTTGCATGTAACTCTTCTTTGAGGAAACCTTATGTTATCTTAGGAGATCTTAACCTTGTTTCCCTATCATACATTCAGGAACAGTCCTTCCTTGAAGCAATGGATGAAATGGGTTTTAGACAAATAATTACCCACCCTACGCACTGCAAAGGTAACATCCTAGATCTAATATTCCTCCCTTCTCACTACACACAATTACCACAATTTATCCCACCTACCATGACTCATGTTCCATGGTCTGATCATTTCATGATTCATTTCTCTCTCCCGTTCCAACACACCATCACAGCACATACCAATAACAAACCTATAGAGCAAAGATTCCGCCAGTTTAACAAGGAAAACTTTATTGAATCACTCTTTACAAAGTTAGACAATGACTCAAACAATCTCAATGATCTAGTATCAACTTGGAACTCTGTTATAGGAGCGGAAGCTAAATCATTGCCATCAAATAAAAGACTAAGAAGAAACTCATCTGAGAGATGGTTCACTTCAGAACTTGCTACGCTAAAGAAAAATCTCAGGAAATTAGAAGCTAAATGGCGCAAATCAAAAACACCTGAACTCAGAGCACAATACTTCACAAACCTCAAAACCTATAAGGAAGCTATAAATACCGCTAAAAGGCTGCACCACACTAGAACATTATCAAAGGCTATCAACCGGCCTAGAGAGCTTTTCCAGATTATTAAATCTCTATCCAAAGTTCCTGATCCCACCGTGAACAAAACACTAATAGACCCTCAACTCCTAGCAAACCATTTTGCTAACAAGCTTAAACACGATATTCGCCCAGGTTCTACCATGATACCTACCACAGCAAATATCACCGAATGGAGCTCTTTCCATTTAATCTCAAGCAAACAACTTCTAGAAATAATATCAAATCTCAATACCACCACCTCACTACTTGATCCTTGCTCAGTATCATGGATTAAAGCAGCAAAGTCTGAACTTGCTCCATACATTCTTAAAATAGTAAACCAATCTCTACTCCAAGGCCTCATGCCAGATGACCTTAAATACACAGCAATTCGCCCGCTACTAAAAAATAAATCTCTTAACAGCAATGACCCCTCTTCCTACCGCCCTATAGCCAGTATATCTTTCCTAGCTAAAATCATTGAGAAAGTAATTCAAATACAGTTGCAAGACCATATTGACACTAACTTTCCTTTAGATGAACATCAGTACGGTTTCCGCCCCTATCATGGTGTAGAAACGTTACTTGTATCCCTATTTGACTCACTAATCCAGGGCATGGATGATTCCAAGCAGGCTTTCTTGCTAATTTTCCTTGACATTTCTTCAGCTTTTGACAGTGTGAATCACAACATCCTCTTATCCAGGTTATCGCAATTAGGTTTAAAAGATAAAACACTTGGCTGGTTTAAATCCTACATCTCTAACCGTTACCAATATGTCCAAATTGACCATTCCCCTTCTCTACCATTCCCACAAGAGCGAGGTATCCCACAAGGATCATCTCTCTCGGCTTTACTTTTTAACATTTATCTACAACCCATCTGCACAATCTTCAAAATGCCACAATCTAAAATATTTCATCTATGCAGATGATATCATGTTGTTCGCCCCGTGTGACGTAGCTAACCCTAATTACGATGTAATCGCAATTTGTATCACTGAAGCTGAACAATGGCTGCGCTCAATTCATATGGATATAAATTTCAAAAAGACTGAAGCACTCTTTGTATCCAGAAACTCTAATTTCACCCCTCCTCCCCCCCCCCATCTGTTGTCAATCTATTAGACATTACCCTTCCAGTCAAGTCAGAAGTAAAATACCTAGGAGTTACTCTGGACAAAACCCTAAGCATGACACAGCACATAAAACAGACTGCCAAAACTATATTTGTTAAACTTAGAACTATCCAACATCTCAGACCACTTATTGACATTAGCGACTTCAGATCAGTTGTCCAGGCCTTGATAATGCCACACATAGATTTCTGTAATGGCTTACTACAGGATACATCTAAGAAGAATCTACTCATCCTCCAAAGGGCCCAGAATGTTACTGCTCGGATCATTTTTAAAGGCAAACTTTCTGACCACATCTCTCCATTTTATATGCCCTTCACTGGTTACCTATCCACAGTAGGATACAATACAAAACACTAGTCACCATTTTTAAGCTTGTCAATGATATAGCCCAGCGATGGCGAACCTATGGCACGCGAAGGCCTTGCAGCTGGCACGCGGGAAGGTCCGCAAAAAAAGAAAAAGCTGGCTCTGACTGCTGCCGCGGACGCGGCAAGGGCAGAATGCAGCGTCCCGCGGGGCCCCCTCCGCCCGCTAAGCCCCTCTGCAAGAGCTTTCAGATTCGCGAGGGAGAGCGTCTCCCTCGCGTCTCTGTTAAGCCCGCAGGGGCTAATGGGAAATTTCCCATCAGCCCCTTTAGACGCGAGGGACTGATGGGAAATTTCCCATTAGCCCCTGCGGGCTTAACAGAGACGCGAGGGAGATGCTCTCCCTCGCGAACCTGAAAGCCCTTGCAGAGGGGCTTAGCGGGCGGAGGGGGCCCCGCGGGACATTGCAATCTGCCGCGGCAGCAGCCAGAACCTGCTTTTTTTTTTAAAAAATTTGCCAGGGGGGGGGGGGGGTTAGGACTTCTAATGGGCTGGGGGGGGGTTAGGACTGCTAATGGGCGGGCGGGTTAGGACTGCTAATGGGCTAGGGGGGGTTAGGACTGCTAATGGGCAGGGGGGGTTAGGACTGCTAATGGGCGGGGGGTTAGGACTGCTAATGGGCGGGGCGGGGGGGTTAGGACTGCTAATGGGCTGGGGGGGGGTTAGGACTGCTAATGGGCGGGCGGGCGGGCGGGCGGGGGGGTAGGACTGCTAATGGGCAGGGGGGGGTTAGGACTGCTAATGGGCGGGCGGGCGGGCGGGGGGGGTAGGACTGCTAATGGGCTGGGGGGGTAGGACTGCTAATGGGCTGTGGGCTGATGGGGGCTGTCTGGAAATGGGGTGATGGGGGTTAGGACTGGTAATGGGTTATAGGGGGGGCTTAAACTGAAAATGGGGTGATGGGGGTTTAGGACTGGAAGTGGGTTGATGGGGGGGGCTAGGACTGGTATTGGGTTGGGGGGTTGCTAGGACTGGAAATGGGCTGATGTGGGGCTAGGACTGGAAATGGGCTGATGCAGGGACTAGAAGTGAATGGATGCTGGGTGAGGCTGGAACTAGAAGGGAGCTGATGTTGGGGGAGGATTAGAATGGGATGGGGCTGGGAGAGTAAAATGGAGAGGGGAAAAATATTTTGTGTGGGAGGGATAAAAAATCTACAATTGGCCGGGTATTGGGAGAGTAAGTGGGGATTGAGGATGGAGGGGTAAAATTTGAGTGGATGAAATAGGAATGAGGAAAGAGCAAAAGGAGAAAGATTAGTATGTTAAAGCGGATGTAGAGAGAGAGAATGGAAAAAAAAACTAGAAGAGAGAAGAAAGGACAAATGGACAGCAGATGATGGAGAGTTAGCAGAAAACATGAAGAAACCAGAAGAAAGTGGCTGGAGCAATTGCAACTGTGTAACTGAGCTGAGGTATTCTGTTTATGTAATTCCTTTTTGACATTGCCACTTGTTCTCTTTCCCCAGTAGGTCATGTATTGTTATTGTCTGAAATGTATTGGTTTAATATTTGCAGTGTTGCCTTTTGATAGGTATGGTGTGGTGCTTTGTGAGTCCTGGTAGTGCTGTTAGGATACGGCGGGTTTGCTATTGGTTCTAAATGGGCAGTGTTTGTAGTAGTTCCTAATGTGCCTGGCGGTTGGCACTGGATTATAGTAATGTAGAAATCTTTTAGTCTGTCTTTATCCATACACTCATTAAGAGACATGTTTACTAAAAGTTAGTGTATGTTAGCATTATGCAAATATTTATGCAAATTGACGTGCTGGCACTTTGAGGAAATTCTTTGGTTTTGTGCGGCAGTTTGGGCACTCGGGCTCAAAAAGGTTAGCCATCACTGATATAGCCCCTTCACACCTATCAACATTAATCAAGTCCCCCTCAGAAACTAGAAGAAGAAGAAGAGCAAACCTCAATACATTGCTAATTCCCGACTCTGTGAAAAAGCTGACACAGATAACAACTAATACTGCCTTTCTTTCTATGCCCCCTGTCAATGGAACAAATTACCTTGTAATCTGAGAGAGATTAAAGACCTTAGTAGTTCCTTCAGGAAAGAACTAAAAACATACCTGTTCACCCAACACTTTCATGACTTACAACCTACACTTGAGCAAAGGGCACAAGTTTACGTAACTCAAATATCACAAGCATACCCAACCTAACTCAAAACACACTTTCCCATACTTCACTCATACTGAATGTTAGTCAGTCCTAGAATGACTGTTGTAAATAATCTCTTTGTCGTTGAATTACATACTTCAGTATGATTAATTTCTCTCATCCTGTGATAGGCGATGGCCTAGCATGTAGCAGAGCTAGGTCTGAAGCCCTTTTTCTCCTGCTTTAAAATGTTATTGCTGATTTTGGAAAAGTACAGAATGTTGTTAGCTGTTAGAAAGAAATACTGTTCTATTCTGGTTTGATAACATGTTCTGCTCTCCTGGAGATAAGAGAATTAAAACTTTTACTGTTTATTGTTTAGGTAAGCCAGATGTCTGATTTAGTAGGAATGTCCTCCACTGTATCTTTGCTAGATGTGCACTGACCTCGTAATTAGGATGAAAATATAGCAGAGAAGCCGAACATTGTAAGAATGTTTTGTCTAGCATTATGAAGATTGTTTAGTGTTTTGAGCCAAGGATAGAGATACGTCTTAGCCTTGCTTTGTTTGGCCTTGTTTTGTTTTGCTTTTGATGAGAATGCGTCTGATATGCCTTCCACTATCTTTGCAAGCTAACTGACCTTGCAAGAGTAGCGAAATATACTGTATACTTTAGCAGAAGTATTATGTTTAGTGTTATGTCTAGTTGCTGACCCGTGGCTAGTAAGACCCAAGCAGGGGGAGCGAGTCCTGGGCCCGGTCAGAGATGTCTATTGGATGAGAGTAAGTGGGCCACCATGACCAATGAGAAGTTTTGCCTGTATTAGACTGGAGAAGAAAGGTATATAAACTGTCATTTTTCTGAGCTCTGGGCTCAGACATTTTGTATGCCAGTGCTGAGACTGTATATACAATAAAAGGGAGTTGAATCCTCGTCCATTGACTCCAGGTATTATTGGGGTTGTGGGCCCTTCGCTATTACAATCCAATTGTAAATAGTTAATATGTTTATAATTATATTTTAGGTTCCTATGTAACAAATTTTCCACTGTTAATGTTCCATGTAATGTTAATATTAATTTTTTGACATGTTCTCTGTAAACCACTCCTGATCTCTGGAAGGGGCGGTATAAAAAAAACGCACAAATAAATAAAATAAATAATATAAATATACTGTATATGCCACAAAAACCAAAAGGAAATGCAAGATGCTTGCACACCAAGGAACTAAAAGAAAAAGTGAGAACCACAGCGCAGTTTACAATACCAAATTATAACTCATTTTGTTATAAATTGTGTTATGTTCTTGCTTTTTTGGGGTATATATATTCTGCAGCCACAGAAACCTCTCCCTTGAGAATGGGAGAAGAGCAGAAGTAGGACATTCACCCATGGAACTCAACATATTAAAAAAAAAAAAAATCTGATTCTGGTCATCTCCCTACAAACATTCTCCAGTACCAGGCATTTTGTGAACTAATAAAACTCTACAAGTCACTGAAGATCTGCAAGACCAAATCTACCATATCATTACCAGCATAAACTTCCTAAACTCATAGGACAAGGGGCCGACCCAGAAAAAAGCAGCATTATAAATACTGCAGCAGGCCCTAGAACATCCCTGCACCTCTTTGAAAAGCTAAAAAATCTAGTTACTACAGTATACTGTACATCCCTTCATACAAACTCCATATTAACAGAACACCTGGCCTAGGTCAAACACTCAGAACGCAGACCCTCACCAAGTACAGAATAAGTGATCACAACCTAAAATGAAAATATGTAGACAAAAATTAAACTAAAACCCCAAGAAGCCAGCCTCTGCATGCGGCACAACACCAGAGAAATAAGAGATGCAGTTCTCCATACTGTGTAAAATATAAAAATTGTACAAAGTCCAATCACTAAATTAAAATTATTTTTTTCTACCTTTGTTGACCATTTTATTCTCTGATCATGCTGGTCATGAGCTTAGGCTTCTGCTTTCCTCTGTCTTCTCTTAGCTCGCTTTCTACGGTCTCTACTCCATCTGCCATTTCTTGTCTCTCCTTTTGTTTTCTTCACCTACTTCCATCTTGGATATTTATTTTTTTCCTTTCGGCTTTCTTCCATTTATTTTGCTCTCACTCTCTCCCTGTCCACCCAGATTTCACTACACCTTATTATCCAGTTCTCAAACTCCATCTTTTTTTTTTTTTTTTAACGTCATCTACTTACCGCTTTTCAAACTTCATCCCAGTCCTTCCATTCCCCAGCTCTTCTTCCCGGTCCATTACTCCCCAGTCTTTTGCTCACTCTTCCCTTCAACTCCCTCCAAATCAAGCGTCTCTCTCTGGCTCCTTCTTTCCCTCCATCCAGTACCACCTTTCTCTTTCCTTCCATGTCTGCCCTCATCATCACTATCCCCCTGCAACCAGCATCTGCCCTATCTCCATACCATGCCATCCCCTCCCTGTTACTCCCATGTCCAACATCTCTCCGTCTCTCAATCTATTTAGCCCATGCCCATTGTCTCCCCTCTCTCTCCCTATTATCCCCCTATCCTGCATTTCATTCTCCCCTTATTACCCCATGTCCAGCATCTCCCTTCTGTCTCCCTCTGTCCCTCCCTTCCCACATCCAACATTTTCCCATAATCTTCCTATAACCCCCTGGCCAACATCACTACTCCATCTCTCCTCCTGGCTTCTCCCTATCTCCCTAGCACCCCCCCCCCCCCACCTCAATCACATCCCTGCTGCCTCCTTATTCTTCCTCCCCTGCACCCAGCATCTCCCTTCTGATTCCCTGTGCCCATCCACATCCACCTCCCAATGCTCCCTCATGTCCACACCCCCCTTCCCAATGCCTTCTCATGTCTACCCTTGTATGTACAGGGGGCAGAGCTTGCCCACAGAGAATGTCCCAAGGACAGGGGCTGTGCAAGCCCTAATCCCCTGTGCCGCTGTGTGTTCCAGCTTCCTGCTTTGTGTCAGCCCCGCCTCCCGGTGGTGACGTGGACGCGTGAAACGCATCCATGTCAGCGTCCAGGTACCCTGCTTCCCATAAAAGCTAGTTCGGCGGCATCCTGCGAGTGCTGCATTACTTTACTGCTGTATACTACTGTGCTGTTGTGCCTACTTGTATGCTACTTGCCTTCTGTTTGTTTTTCTCACAGACCCTGTGCCGCTGTGTGTTCCAGCTTCCTGCTTTGTGTCAGCCCCGCCTCCCGGTGGTGACGTGGATGCGTGAAATGCGTCCAGGTACCCTGCCTCCCATAAAAGCTAGTTCGGCGGCGACCCGCGCTGCGGGCGCGCGCCGAAGGAGTGCGCACAAGGAGCAGGACGTGCTCCTTGTGCGAGCTCTTGGGGCGATGACTGGGGCTCCCTCCCTCCGTCATTCCCTTCTGGCCCTATCGTTCTCTTTGCTCCCCTTTGGATACTGCTGGCTTCACTGCTCTGTATTCAACTTCTCTGGTCAACGTTGTTTTCTGTTCCGGTAGGTGATCCCCTGATTGCCCTTTCATCACCACCAATGTCGTCTTTGCTCTGGTCTTCCTCCTTTTTGCTCAGTCCGATGGCTGCTATCTCTGTGTGGTGGGGCCATCACCCTTTTCCATTTCTCTCTCCACCCAACAGAGCTACCGCCTGAAACCTGCACAATCTCCTCCCTTGCCAACCCAGCCTTCCGCTCCCTCACTCTCCTGTATCTGTTGCTCCATGTTTCCCCCTTTTGACGGTCTCCCTAGCTCTTTTGAATTGCCGGTCTTTACATTCTAAAACACATCTTATTCATGACCTTCTTGTTCAACATTCGCTGGATGCCCTCTTCCTCACGGAATCCTGGCTCCGGGATGGGGAGGACGGTATTCTTCGTCAATGTCTCCCTCCTGACTACACCGCCTTCCATGCTCCCCGTCTACAGCGTACGGGGGGTAGCGTTGCAGTTATCCACCGTATTTCCTTTCCTCTCTCCGTGGTCTCGCCCCCTTCCCAGTACCCCGAGTCCCTTCTCTTCCATACTACTTCCCCGACGCCCACTTACTTCCTTCTACTATATGCTCCTCCCTCCTTATGAGCTGAACTCTGGGATTCCCTCCTTCTATCCCCTTATCTGGTCATTTTAGGTGATTTTAACGCTCATCTGAACTCCCCTGTAAGGTCTCGTGATAGAACACTTGCCTCTCTATTTAATGATCTCTCCATCATTCAACATGTGACTTGTCCCACGCACACTTCTGGTCACACCCTTGATCTGCTCCTCACGCTGGACTCTTTCCCATCCACACCAGCCCATATCACGCCACTATCCCTCCCATGGTCCGACCATTGTTGCATTATCTTCTCTCTCTCCCTTCCCTCTCCGCCAACGCCCCCCTCAAACTCATCCTTTCTTCCTTGCCGTTTGTCACGGCGTATCACTTCCTCAACGTTACAGCACTTTCCTTCTGCTGATTCCCTCTTCCCTCCAATTTCCCCTCCCTCTCTGTGGACCAACAAGCTGATCTTTGGACTTCTACTCTGGCCTCCACCCTTGATTCCATTGTCCCTTCTCAGCCTGTTTCCACCCATCCCCTTTCTCACCATCCTTGGTTTCACCCAGGCCTCTACTTGCATCGTTCCCGTCTCCGTCATGCTGTCCGGTTCTGGCGCAAGCACCCTTCTGATGCCTCCCTTTCCACTTTTCGCTACGTTCGTCAGGTCTATCACTCTATGATAACCTCGGCCAAACAATCTTAGTATTCTCGCCTTATTACATCCTCCTCTAACTCTTTGTGCCAGCTATATCGTGTCTTAGATTCTCTCTCCTCAGCTTCTACCTTACCCTCCCTTTCCTCCCCACCCTCTGCTCCCAGCCCCATGACCCTTGCTACTTTTTTCTCAGCCAAGATTCTGACCCTTCTCTCTACCTTTGACTCCTGTCCCCTCCCTCTTTCCCCTCCTCCCACCTCCCCCACTCCAGTTGCCTTTTGCTCCCCAGTTCCTACTCATGTATCCTCCCATACCTGGTCCAAATTCAGACTTGTCACTGCTGCTGAGCTCTTTAAAGCCATTTCACTCTCCCATAAAACTACCTGTCCGCTGGACCCATTACCTTCAACTTGGCTTCTTGACCCCACTCTTGCTCTTCTTCCCTTTGCCTTCACTATCATTAACTCTAGCCTCACGTCTGGGAGCTTTCCCTCTGCCTGGAAACACGCACTGGTTCGCCCACTTCTTAAGAAGGCTACCCTTGACCCAGCTGTTCCCTCAAACTGGCGTCCGGTTTCCAATTTGCTCTTCCTCTCAAAAATTCTTGAAAAACTTGTCTTTCACCAATTCACCACACATCTCAACTCTACTATTTCTCTGCACCCTCGACAATCAGGTTTTAGAGCTGGCCATAGTACAGAAACTATCCTTGTAGCACTTCAACGAATTACACCGATCCCACGATAGAGGTGATTTTTCAATTGCGGTCTCGTTGGATCTTTCTGCGGCCTTCGATGTCATTGACCACCGCACCCTTCTCACCCGGCTGTTGGACCTTGGTATCCAGGGCACAGTCTACCAATGGTTTCATTCTTACCTTTCCTCTCTGTCTTTTTTGGTGCGCTCAGGTTCTTCTTCCTCTACTTCTCTCCCCCTTCACTGTGGTGTATCACAGGGTTCTATCCTTGCACCACTTCTTTTCAATGTTTTTCTTGCTCCGCTTGCCCTTCTGATTCAACAAACTGGTATATCTTCCTACTTTTTCGCTGGTGACATTCTCCTGGTCTATCACACATCTTCACTAGCTCCAGATCTTTGTCTGAACAATTGTCTCGCTTCTGTTACCAACCGATTCCGTAAAAACTCTCTCATCGTCAATCCCTCCAAATCAGCTGCTATTTGGTTCACTTTTGGTGCCCCTGCTCCTACTCTGGTGCCACTTATGTCAGATTCCCCCATTCCCTTGACACCCACTCTCCGTTATCTTGGTGTTACCCTGGATCCCGCACTGTCTTTCCATCAGCACATTTCCGGGGTGGTGCGTAGTTCCCTTTTTCAACTCCGCAAGATAAGGGCCGTCCGCTCTCTTCTCCCTCTTCCATCCCTCACTACCCTGGTCCTTTCCCTGGTAATCACCCGCCTCGATTACTGTAATTCCCTGCTTGCCGGCATGCCTCAATACCAACTCTGTCGGCTACAACTGATTCATAATATGGCTGCCCGCTTGCTTACCTGGTCGTCCCCTCGGGATCATGTCACTCCTTGTCTTTTTTCCCTTCACTGGCTTCCTGTCAAAGTCCGCTATATATATAAGCTTCTCATCATCACTCACAAGGCACTCTTCACTGGCACTCCCCAGTACCTAGCTGACCTTATTTTCCTTCAACCCACCACCCGTCTGCTGCGTTCTGCACATGGAAGTTGTCTGTTTCTGCCATCCCCCACCCATGCTCACCTTGAGTCTATCCGTCATGCTGCCGCCTTCTTTGCCAGTCCTGCTTTGTGGAATACTCTTCCACATTCTATTCATACAGAACTATCATTTTCCCGCTTCAAATCTCTCCTCAAAACATATCTTTTTTGTCAGGCCTTTGATCTCCCCATTCCCTCGCCTACCTCTCGATTGTCAACTGCACTTCCTCTTAATTCCTCCCCATAGGATTGAACACCCCCATGCTCACTTGCATCTCCCCTCCCTCCCTGAATTCGTACCTTTTCCCATGTCCCTATTCGTTATGTCGTTCGTCATTAGTTCTGTCGATTGTCGTTTGCCTCGCAGTTCATTGTCTGTTATGTTGCTATTGTCTGTTACGTTGTCTGCTGTCTATTATCTTCTGTTTCTACTGTCCCTTTTTTTCTTACTTCCATGACTGCTTTCCTATCCACTTAATGGTGTTCCTTTCTACCTTTCTTTTCTGCAGCCGAAATGTTTTGTATTGTACACCGCCCTAATACCCTGGTAAAGGGCGGTATATCAAATGTGCCAAATAAAGATAAAGATAAAGATAAAGCACCCTGCTGATGTCGGCGCCCCTCTGCAGTACTTACTCAGCTTATCATGTAGTGCCAGCCCTGGTCCAGCATTTGTCTTCCTGCTTTCCCAGTGTCCAGCATTTGTCATCGTGCTTCCCACCCTGTGGTCCAGCATGTCTTCCTGCTTCTCCTCCTATTATCCAGCATGTGTCTTCCTGCCCCCTCCTCCGCTGTCCAGCATTTGTCCTCCCGCCCCTCCCCTATCGTCCAGCATCTGGCATTCACCTCTCAATATAAGCAGAAGGAAAGAAAAAGTGCAGGTTTTTCCCCCTCTGATGCTGGGGGACGGGGGGGGGGGGGGTGCAGGGAAGCATCAGAGGAGGCAGGACACATCAGGGCCTTACAAGAATGCTGGAGTTGCAAGAGCCCACACTTTTGCTTTCTGTCCCCCCCCCCCCAAAGATGATAGCTTGCTGCAGCTGTAAGTTCCCCATAGCTCCAGCAGTGAGCAATCAACTTTGAAAGAATCCACTAGTACAGCACCCAAATCTGGTGGAGGGACTGACATTGACACTCCTACACTTATAGGTGTATCAGAATCTTCCACAGAAAGGGCTCCTTCTACAACTCCTGCACCCAACAAGAGTTGAGCTGGATGGAGCCCCTTCATCCTCAAGCCTTGAAGAGTTCAATCGTTGGGGGGGGGCCACCAGAGCTTAAAGAAGCTCCAGATATCGGTGATGAAATGTTGGCCTGAACTAATCCTGAAGATGTTGAAGCAACTGAAACCAAATGTTTATCCATTGGGCCTACTGATGCAGGGAGAAATTTTAACTTTTTCATCTTCCTCTTCTTTTGAGCCATGTGTATGTGTGCCTTTGGGTCAATGCTGATGCCTGGTGACCCAGCAGTTTTTGGGTTTTCTTGGCAGTGTGATCAAAGTAGATTGCCAGGCCTTTCTTCTGAGGAACAAAGGAAGAGGCCTTCCACAGGAAAACACAAAGGGAGTGCAGTGGAGGGCAAATGACCACGGCCAACCAGACGATAATTGGTCAAATCAACTTTATTGGAGACCCAATAAAGTTAATTTTACCAATTATCGTCTGGTTGGCCGTGGTCATTTGCCCTCCGCTGCACTCCCTTTAGGCCTTTCTTCTGAGGCAATGGAGGGTTAAGTGACTGGCCAAAGCCACAGGGAGTGCTAGTGGGAATCAAACTCTGGTCTCTTGGTTACCAAGTCAGTACTCTGAAGGAAAATACTGACTCACCAAAGCCAAGACCAATGGAGAGAAAACCAATATCTTGGGCTCCAAAGGGGCTTCTAAGGTGCATGGCCTATCCCTTAGGTCACACTCCCTCTGTCCACTTCCAAAAGGCCACAGGTTGCAAGCAACCCGGCTTGTAAATGCTAGCCCGTCCCGAGCTCATGATGTCACTAGGACTGTGCTTAGCATGCACCACAGCAATCTGGGAACACCTCCTCAAGCTCACAGACACTAGCCTGGGAGGTGGCAATGATTTTCACTCCCTTCAGTTTTGTCCCCATTGGGCACCTACCACCCCTTCTGCAAAGAAATACTTAGGTTAGAGTTTGCCCCAATCCTCTAGCGATCTTCCCCAACCCTTTGGTCTAGAACATCCAAAAGCTCCCACTTCTGTAGGACATCTCAGCTGCAGGACAGAAGAAGAATGTGTGCGCTTCCCAAGCCTGCCCTGGAGATCCTAGAGCCAACAGGGTTTTCAGGATATTCATAATGGTTGTGCATTTGATAAACCTGTTCATTGGAAATCCAGTGTATGCAGTTTTCCACTCATGCATATTCATTGTATACACTCAAAACTTGACTGGCCTGTTCCCTGGGAAGAGGTGACAAAACTATAGGCCGGTAAGCCTTACCTCTGTGGCAGAAAAATTAATGGAGGCGCTCCTGAAAGAAAGAATAGTGAACATTCTAGAAACCAATGGATTGCATGATCCGAGGCAACATGCTGTTACCAAAGGATGATCATGCCAAAGAAATTTAATTGTGTTCTTTGGCTGAGAGACCAGAGAACGAGATCAAGGGTATGTAATGGGGGATGTGATCTACCTGGATTTCAGCAAAGCTTTTGATGCTGCTCCTTATAGGAGGCTTATCAATAAGCTGAGCAGCCTAGAGATGGGTTCCCAAGGTGGTCAACTGGATCAGAAATTGGTTGACTCACAGATGACAGAAGGTGGTGGTAAACAGAACTCACTCTGAATAAAAGAAGGTGAGTAGTGGCATGCTCCGGGGGTCAGTCCTGGGAATGGTACTGTTCAATGTATTTGTGAATGATATTGCTTAAGGACTGAAGGGAAAAAGCTACCTCTTTGCAGATGACATGAACATTTGCAACAGATTGGACTCTGAGGGAGTGGACAACAGAGGAAAGATTTACAAGAACTGGAAGAATAGTCTAATGCTTGGAAGTTGAGATTTAATGTGGAGAGTCATGCACTTGGAATGCAGAAATCCAAATGAATTGTACGTGATAAGGGCGAGAGGTTAGTGTGCACAGACTAGGAGACGGATCTCTGAGTGATAGTGTCTGAAGATATCAAGGCAATGTGACAAGCTGGTAGCCAAAGCCAGAAGGATGCTGGGTTGCATTCGAGATGAATAACCATCAGAAAGGAGGAAGTATTAATGCCCCGGTACAAGTCCTTGGTGAGACCTCACTTGCAGTATTGTGTTCAGTTTTGGAGACCATATCTTATAAAGAATTTAAAAAGACTTGAAACTGTTCAGAGAAAGTCAATCAAAATGATTTGTAGCCTATGCTAGAAGACACATAAGAGACCTGAAGACCTAAATCTGAATATCTTAGAAGAGAGGAGGGACAGTGGAGATAGGATATAGATGTATAAAGACTTACAGGGTTGTGGTGGTGGTTGTTAACTGCCATCGAGTCAGTGTCAACTCATGACAACCCTCTGGATAGTTGTCCTAAACTGTGTTCGGTCTTCAGTATTATCGAAAAAACAAATCTTTTTCAAAGAATGGGAAGCTGTATGCAGCTGGGACACCAGGCCTGAACACCACAGTGTAGGGTCATCGTACTTCCTTTACACACAGACAGTAGTCTACTGGCCCCTACTTGACCTCTCTTATGCTTACTGGAAATGGAATTGTTGAATTGAATTCTTATGGACAAACCAAAAGAGACTGGAATTCCAAAATGTGGCATATAAAGGATAAAACACTTGTGGGAGAGGGGGAATCCAGCTGCATGCAAGTGGTCTATAGAACTGCATTCCCAAAGAATATTAATGAACTTTTGCATCTCTCATAGAACACCTGTATGCAGCTGGGACACCAGAAAAATAATTGAGACGTGGCAAAACTACGGTTTACTCTAAGGCAAAAACTACTATTAAAGCTTTGGAATTACAGAGCTTAAAAGGGAGAGGAGGCATTGTGGGTTAAACTAGAAAGAGGGAAAGAGAAATCTATTTGCATTGGTGTGATATACAGACCTCCCTAACAAGAGGAAGAGGTGGACGGAGAGTTAATTGAAGACATACGCAGCATTGCTAGGAAAGGGGAAGTGCTACTGATAGGAGATTTCAATATGCCAGATGTTGATTGGCACATTCCTGCTGCAGTATCATCTAGAAGTAAGGAGATTCTGGATTCTCTACAGGGAGAACTATTCAGGCAATTGGTAACAGACCCCACACGTGAAGGGGCCATACTGGACTTGGTGCTTACCAATGGTGAAAGTGTTTCTGATGTTGTAGTGGGAGATCATTTCGCATCCAGTGATCACCAGATGGTGTGGTTCAGTATTAGGACTAGGGCTGTTAGAATCCATTCCAAGGTGAAGATCTTAGACTTTAGGAAGACTAACTTTGCGAAGATGGGCCAATACCTCGGAGTCGTTAGTGGGATGGGAACAGCTGGGGGATGTAGAAAAACAGTGGGCAAAACTGAAAGGGGGTATTTTAAAAGGCAACCAACCTTTTTGTTAAAATGGTAAATAAAGGCAAAAGGAACAGGAGACCGCTATGGTTTTCGAAGGAAGTAGCTGAAAAAGTGAAGAAAAAAAGAGGAGGCCTTCACGAAATACAAGAGATCACAGAGAGAGGAAGACAGGCATCTGTATTTGGAAAAACTTAGAGAAGCTAGCAAAGTAGTCAAGAAGGCAAAGATTCAAAAGGAGGAGGAAATAGCCAATGCAATGAAATGGGGGGATAAGACATTTTTCAGATATACTAGTGAGAAGAGGAAGGGCAAAAGTGGTATTGTCAGACTCAAGGGTGCAGGGGGGGAATATGTAGAAGCTGATAAGGATAAAGCGGAATTGCTTAACAAATATTTTTGTTCTGTGTTCACAGATGAAGAACCAGGAGCAGGACCTCAGAAAACACCCACAAATAAGAACAGAAGCGAGGGACATCTTGAACAATTTTCAGAAGACTGTGTTCATGAGAAACTAGCTCAACTTAAAGTAGACAAAGCGATGGGACCGGATGGGATACACCCTAGAATACTGAGGGAACTTGGGGACGTTCTAGCAACTCCACTGACTGACCTTTTCAATGCCTCGTTGGAGTCGGGAGTGGTGCCAAAGGACTGGAGAGAGGCTCATGTGGTGCCTTTACACAAAAGCGGAAGTAAGGATGTGATTGAAAGCTACAGGCCGGTTAGTTTAACTTTGGAGGTGAGTAAATTATTGGAAACGCTGCTGAAAGAGAAAATAGTGAGGTTTCTGGAGTCCAGCGGATTACAGGATCCGAGACAGCATGGATTCACCAGAGGCAGGTCTTGTCAGACAAATCTGATTGATTTCTTTGACTGGGTGACCAGGGAGTTGGACCGAGGGAGAGCTCTAGATGTGGTGTATTTAGATTTCAGTAAAGCCTTTGACACTGTTCCTCACAGGCGACTTATAAACAAACTGAGCACCCTAGGGATGGACCCTAAAGTTACTGCTTGGGTTAGAAATTGGTTGGGTGGGAGGCGACAAAGAGTACAAGTAAATGGAGCTGACTCTGAGGAGAAGGATGTTACCAGTGGTGTGCCCCAGGGATCTGTCCTTGGTCCGATTCTTAACATCTTTGTTAGTGATATAGCGGAAGGGCTGTCGGGTAAGGTTTGCCTCTTTGCAGATGATACCAAAATCTGCAATAGAGTAGACACCCAGGAAGGTGTAGATAACATGAGGAGGGTTCTAGCTAAGCTTGAAGAATGGTCTAGAATTTGGCAGCTGGGATTTAATGTTAAAAAATGTAAGGTCATGCATTTGGGCTGCAGCAATCCAAGGGAGCAATACAGTATAGGAGGTGAAGTACTTTTGTCCACTAAAAAAGAGCGGGACCTAGGCGTGGTTGTGTCTGATGATCTTAAAGTAGCTAAACAGGTAGAAAAGGCGACAGCAAAAGCTAGAAGGATGCTTGGGTGCATACGGAGAGGAATGGCTAGCAGAAAAAAGGTGGTGATAATGCCTCTGTATGAGTCTTTGGTGCGACCTCATTTGGAGTATGGTGTGCAATTCTGGAGACCGCACCTTCAAAAGGATGTGAACAGGATGGAGTCGGTGCAGAGGGTTGCTACTAAAATGATTAATGGGCTTCATTATAAAGCATATGAGGACAGACTTAAGGATCTTAATATGTAAGAACATAAGAACATAAGATATGCCATACTGGGTCAGACCAAGCTCCATCAAGCCCAGTATTCTGTTTCCAACAGTGGCCAATCTAGGTCATATGTACCTAGCAGTTTCCCCAAGGGACACAGGTTCCACAATGCTTGTATTGGTTCAAGCATTGATATCCTGGGTCCCTTCTTAATAATGGCTTATGGACCTTTCCTCCAGGAACTTGTCCAAACCTTTTTTAAACCCAGCTACACTAACAGCCTTTACTACATCCTCCGGTAACAAATTCCAGAGTTTGATTACACGTTGAGTGAAAAAATATTTTCTTTTATTAGTCTTAAATAGTTTACCCTGTAGCTTCATTGCATGTCCCCTAGTCTTTCTATATTCTGATAAGGTAAACAATCGATCTACTTTTACCCGTTCCACTCCGCTCATTAATTTATAGACTTCTATCATATCTCCCCTCAGCCGTCTCTTTTCCAGGTTAAAGAGCCCTAACCTTTTTAGCCTTTCTTCATAGGAGTATCCTTCCATCCCCTTTACCATTTTGGTGGCTCTTCTCTGAACCTTTTCTAATAACTCTATATCCTTTTTAAGATACGGCGACCAGAATTGCACACAATATTCAAGGTGCGGTCTCACCATGGAACGATATAGAGGCATTATATCATCCTTTGTTTTATTTTCCATTCCTTTCCTTATCATACCTAGCATTCTATTTGCTCTCTTGGCCGCCGCTGCACACTGGGCCGAGGGTTTTAACATGGTATCCACAATGACGCCTAAATCTTTTTCCTGGGTGGTGGTTCCTAATATGGAACCTTGCATCGTGTAACCATAGTTTGGGTTGTTCTTCCCTAGGTGCATAACCTTGCACTTGTCCACATTAAATTTCATCTGCCATTTTGATGCCCAGTCTTCAAATTTATCAAGATCCTCTTGCAATTTTCCACAATCCTCTTGGGTTTTAACAACTTTAAATAGTTTTGTGTCATCTGCAAATTTGATAACCTCACTCGTTATTCCACTTTCCAGGTCATTTATGAATATGTCAAAAAGCAGCGGACCCAGCACAGATCCCTGGGGTACACCACTATTCACCTTTCTCCATTGGGAAAATTGGCCATTTAGGCCTACCCTCTGCTTTCTATCTTTTAACCAGTTCCTGATCCACAATAGTACACTGCCTCCTATCCCATGACTCTTTAGTTTTGCCAAAAGTCTCTCATGAGGGACCTTGTCAAAGGCTTTCTGAAAGTCCAGATACACAATATCAACCGACTCACCTTTGTCCACCTGATTATTCACTCCTTCAAAAAAACATAACAGATTAGTAAGACAAGATCTTCCTTGTCTAAAGCCATGTTGGCTGTCTCTCATTAGTTCATGACTATCTACATGCTGAGTAATTTTATTCTTTATGATGGTTTCTATCATTTTTCCCGGTATTGACGTCAGGCTCACCGGTCTGTAGTTTCCTGGATCACCCCTGGAACCCTTTTTAAAAATTGGTGTTACATTGGCGATCCTCCAATCTTCAGGTATTAGAGATGATTTTAATGATAGTTCACAGATTACTAATAGCAGGTCTGCAATCTCATATTTCAGTTCTTTCAATACCCTTGGATGTATACCATCCGGCCCAGGTGATTTGCTACTCTTCAGCTTATCTAATAGTTGTAATACATCTTCTCGATGTATCGATATTTCCTTCAATTCTTCTGCACCTTTAAATACCACTTCAGTCATGGGTAACATCCCTACATCTTCCTCAGTAAAGACTGAAGCAAAGAATTTGTTCAGTCTCTCCGCTATCGCCTTGTCGCCTCTTAGTGCTCCTTTAACCCCTTTATCATCTAATGGACCAACTGACTCTCTCACAGGTTTTTTGCTACGAATGTACTTGAAAAGGTCTTTACTTCGCGTTTTTGCTTCTGCAGCAAGCTTCTTCTCAAATTCTCCCTTTGCCTGCCTTATCAATGCCTTGCATTTGACTTGCCAGTGCTTGTGCTGTTTCCAGGTTTCGTCGTTTGTACACCTTAGAGGAAAGGCGGGATAGAGGTGATATGATTGAGATGTTTAAATACCTCCGTGGCATAAATGTTCAGGGAGAGAGCCTCTTTCAATTGAAAGCAAGTTCTGCTATGAGGGGATATGGGATGAGGGTGAAGGGAGATAGATTCAGGAGTGATATGCGGAAATATTTCTTTACGGAAAGAGTAGTGGATCCGTGGAATAGTCTCCCAGTGGAGGTGGTAGAGATGAGGACAGTAACTGAATTCAAAAAAGCATGGGACCAACACAGGATCTCTAAAGGTAAAAAGTGGACTGTTGTAGTTATGGAAGGACAGACTAGATGGGCCTTGTGGTCTTTTTCTGTCATCATGTTTCTAAATGGCAAATTCAAGCGTGTTTTACGACTTTATGCCCTACATGTACTTGTCTTGTAGTAGCTTATGGGTGGAACTCAAAATCTCATACAACATCTTGGTTTATTTTTTTATTTTATATTTATAATTTTCACAAAATTTCAAGCATAAAAGAACTTGTACAGAAAAAGGCAGTGAAGATTACAACATATTAAGGAAATCATACAATTACATAAACAAATCCAACAAGTTGCCCACTAGCCCAACAACCAAAAAGATCCAAGAACAAAGAAAAAAAAGAAATAAATACTCTTTTACACAAAAAAATATACATGCAAGGAAAGCATAAAATTAGGCAGTTTAATCCACACCCTATATTATGCTACGAACAGAATCCCTCCATAGATGGAAGACGAAGAGGAAGCTGTATTTACTTCTTGGAATTTTTTCTAAATCTTGGGGAAAAAATTCTTTAGATTAAAGCTGATTGGGTTCTAATTTACACAGATTAGTGTATTTGTTAAATCAGTCAGTGCCTAGTATCAGCTAAGGGTTTTTAGTTAAATTGAAAACCTAACAGGTAGCTTTCAGTTTAAGTTTAAAACCCAGCAGAGGGCTTTCAGTTTAAAATCAGAACACAGCAGAGTGTTTTCTGGTTAAATTTAAACCTAGCAGAGAGCTTCTAGTTTAAATTTAATACTCAGTCAGGGCCTAGTATCAGCAAAGAGCTTTAATTTAAAATCACCTCAGAGTATAACTTAGCATAAAAGGAAAAACAGGGTCAGTATTCTTTCAGCAATACATTTTTTCTAGAGACCTTTACAAAGAGGTGAACACAGTTTTATTAGTATAAGTATCCCCAGCAAACCTTAGTAAGTAAACAACTTAAATACCTAAACACAACCCTAAAACTAAGATGCAGACAGCAGTCCAGCAGCGAGACGGGGGCTTTCCAATCATTTGCACAGTGTGTCACATGTATGATTTTCTCCGAGTTGGTGAGGGGTCGTACATGTGCACTAGGTGCAAGGAGCTCTTTGCTCTTAAGGAACGAGTCCAATTTCTGGAGGCTAGAGTACAGGGCTTGGAGGACATAAGGAAGACAGAGAGGTACATAGACAAGACCTACAGGGATGTAGTATTGAAGTTCCACCTCTAGTCTGGTTGCATACCTATTGCCAAGGAGAAGAGATGTCATGTGACAGGACAGCATCACCCTGGTGTGGCAGGAAGTGATTCTGTAGCTATGACCTGTCCTCCAGGTGATGTAAAACCTTCTCACACTGAGGAGGATTCTCCAGGACCATGTGCCCATGAAGGAAGGGTTACGACAGCAGTTATATTTGGTGATTCGATCATTAGGCATGTAGATAGCTGGGTGGCTGGTGGACGTGAGGATCGCCTGGTAACATGCCTGCCTGGTGCGAAGGTAGCAGACCTCCCGCGCCACCCAAAGTTTTAGATAGTGCTGGGGAGGAATCTGCTGTCTTGGCACATGTCGGTACCAATGACATAGGAAAGTGTGGTAGGGAGGTTCTGGAGGCTAAATTTAGGCTTTTAGGTAGAAGTTGAAATCCAGAACTTCCAGAGTAGCATTCTCCGAAATGATTCCCGTTCCACGCACAGGATCCAAAAGGCAGGCAGAGCTCTGGAGTCTCAATGCGTGGATGAGACGATGGTGTAAGGATGAGGGGTTTAGAATTGTTAGGAACTGGGGAACAATTCTGGGGAAAGGAGGGGCTCTTCCGAAGGGATGGGCTTCACCTTAACCGGGATGGAACCAGGCTGCTGGCATCAACCTTTAAAAAGGAATTAGAACAGCTTTTAAACTAGATAATAGGGGAAAGCTGACAGTCGCCCGAGACTCAGGTAGCACCCCTAAAATGTCCTGCAACATATTCCTCACTGAAACTAAAGGTGAACATAAAAAATTCACTAAATGCAAATTAGTAGAATGAACTTGTTCTTGAGTAATTCAGTTTTAAATCTCAAGATATATTTCTTCAATTTTGAAAGATGTATCTAAGTCTCATGTTTCCGAGTCTCTACTTGCAGTGTCCCCACTGATTCTTCAACTAAACCAAGTTCTTGGGCATTAACCAATGACTTAACATTAGCTTGAACTTGAGATAATATCCCATTCATCTACTGTACCAATACTTCACCCAATGAGGAAATCGCCATCCAAATCAACTCAAGAAAAAAGTAGTAGAATGCTCCAAAGTAAAAGAAAATGTAGGACCGATAACAATCCCAGCAGACTCGGTAGATCCTTGACTAGCTTTCACCAGGGCATGCCTCTGTCCTTCTCCTTCCTCATCCATCTGGTCAGAGATGCCTTCCACTGCCAAGGCAATAACTGTGAATTCCGACTTCCCCGCCATGACAAACTCGGCTAAACTGCCTCCTGACTGCACCACATCTCCCAGCTAGGGGCCAGGGCCGATGGAGATAGCCGAGTGGGTAGAACCAGCGGGCAGAGTGCGAACTACTGCACAGTTTATAACACCAAAATTATAACTCATTTTTATTTTCTTGTTATAAACTTCATTATGGTTCTTGCTTTTTCTTTTTGAACATATATTGTGCATTCACAGAATCCCCTCCCTCAATAATGGATGCAGGGCAGAACACATTCGTCCACAGAACTCAATATCTAAATAAAATAAGCCAGATTCTGGTAATCCTATTAGCAAATGGGAGTAGCCTAGTGGTTAGAGCTGGCTTGGAAACCAAGAAACTAAGGTTTGATTCCCACTAACATTCCATGTGGCCTTTGGCAAGTCACTTAACCCTCCATTGCCTCAGAAGAATACAAGTTATCAATGTCCCTCTTTTAATGTACATTACCAAGTTTAAGATACAATGGCATAAAAAACCTGTTAAATAAAAACCAAACATTCTCCAGTACTAGGCATATTGTCAACTAATACAAACCCCTAAAACAAAGTCACTGAGGATCTATAGAGCAAATCTACCATACCAGCAGCAAATTCCAAAGCTCACAGAAGGAGCCTACCCCATAAAAGCATCACTGTAATTCTGCAGCAAGTCATGAAACATCCAACATCTATTTGAAAAGCTGAACAACTCAGTTTATTACAGTACAGACCCTATGTACAAACTCCATGTTAACAGAACACCTAGCCTTCATCACACACTCAGAACACAGACCCTCACCAAGTACAGAATAAGTGACCATTACCTAAAAATAAACATGTAGATAAAAAATTAAACTATAATCCCAAGATGACAGATTCTGCATAAATGCAACATCAAAGAAATAAAGAGATGCATTTTCCTGTACTGTAAAAAATCTAATGATGGCACCAAGTCCGATCACTAAATTGAAAATAAAATTCTCTTCTACAGTACTTTTGTTGTCTGATCATACTGGCCCCAATCCGAGGTCCTGCTTCCCTCCACCTCCCAGCACCTCCCCCCCCCCCATCTACTCCCCCCCCCCCATCTACTCCCCCCCAGGGACGGCATGAGAGTGATGCAGGTCCAGGTGTGGACACTCTTTGCAGTATAATTGCATACATTTAGTATTATTTATTTTAAAATATATATGCCACCCATCTAAAATCCAAACATACACATGCAATTTAGTAAAACAGATGTTATAATAAAACATTAACATTGATTAACTTAGCACCCCTTACACAGCCCCCCCCCCCCAATCAAACCATTATAAGTATCAACCAATCATACCCAACAGACTAAGAAGAACCACGAAACTAAATATGCTAATCATACCAAAGGAGGTCATAAGATACAACTCGAGCAGAGCCTTCAGTCTATGTGCCCCAAAACTTTGGAACGCCCTTCCATCACACATTAGGGCCATCTCTGATCTTAGCCAGTTCAGGAAGGCCCTGAAACATCACCTTTTCCTCCAGTACTTCCCAGGGAAGAAACACTCACACCCAAATATCAATAACTACATTCCAACCACGTAAACCTTCCTGTCTCAACAGCACATTACACTACTTCACCAGATTAACAGTACGCTTTTCAGACACTATGACACTGTTATGTAAATAGTTGTTCTGTAAATAGTTGCTCCTGTTATCCAAGTTGATTTTCCTGTTAACTGTAATGACCAGATAAATGTAACTTGTCTGAGGTTTCTTGTTCCATGTAAACTGCGCTGATAACGAATAGTGCGGTATATAAAAAATGTTAATAAATAATAAAATAAATAAAATCTGCACATCAGATTTAATTTGCTATGACTAGATTATTGATGAGGAGGGAAGATATAAAATGAGAAAAACAAATCCTGGTAGCTATGAATTCAATGGCTGGATTGGATTGTGCTAGAACTGGAAAAGTCTGGAACCCGGCAGCAGTGACGCTAACAGGCTACTAAACAAAATTAAATTGAGATGCTCCTTTAAAATTTGAAGTTTCCTTGAATCCGAACTGACAAAATATTTTAAATTTTCAGTCAGGCAGCATAAAGAACATATAACTGCAAATCTCAAAGACAATCCATATTCCAGTACCACCCCCCGCCCCCAACAAACCAGTAATATACAGTTGATACCACCCAGAGTTCAGGGCCCATAAAGCAAATCTACTATCCCATAACAGCAGTAACTTCCGATACTCACACAACATGCAGCATACCCAAAAAAGGGCAGTACCATAAATATTGCAGAGGACTCTAGAACATCCATATTCCTATTCAGACAGAGACAGATCTTCACCAAGTAGGGAATATACCATATTAATACTCGTACAAACAAATAGACAAACTATATGTAAACCCAATGGATAGTTACAACAAAACCAATTGTGCTATAGTGCTGGAAGATGAGACCCCCAGGTCGGAAGGCACTCAACTAGCTAATGGGGAAGAGCTGAAGACTTTTCAGAGTAAAGCCAGTATTTATGATGTGGTTGGATCAAAGCCCTCGGGACGACTGACTGCTGATGTAGCTGCGCATGAAATGAGAGCCAGAAGCTGTACAGATGTCTTACACATTGGAACATGGAACATATGAAGCATGAACCAAGGGAAGTTGGAGGTGGCCAAGAATGAAATGGAACATGTACAACTTGATCTGTTGGGTGTCAGCAAACTGAAATGGACTGGCATCGGGCACTTTGCATCAGATGATCACATGGTCTACCATGCTGGAAATGAAAGACAAAGAAGAAATGGTGTTGCATTTATAATCAAGAAGAAACTTGCAAGAACTAATGAAATACAATGCAGTCAGCGAACGCTTAATCTCTATTCGTCTACGACAGGGGTCTCAAACTCAAATTGCTTTGAGGGCCAAATGAGGACTTGTAAAGTAACCCGGGGGCCGCATAAGACGTGGGGCCTCATTTGCATAAGGGGCCTCATTTGCATAAATATTTGCATAATGTTACCATACACTAACTTTTAGTAAACATGCCTCTTAATGAGTATGGATAAAGAAAGACTAAAAGATTTAGAAATAGGAAGACAATAATTAAACTGGGAACCCCAAAAGCCAAACTTGGAATGTACAACAACACTGTAGAAATAAAACTATAAATTAATTTCCTCTTGTACTAAACAAAGTGCAAACATTAATGATGCACATTTCCCAGAGCTGACATATTCCAGTTAATAAATTCAAAATAAAGAGATATTTTTCTACCTTTTGTGCATTTTTTTTCAGTTGCAATTGCTCCAGCCACTTCTGGTTTCTTCGTGTCTTCTGCTATCTCCATCGTCTGCTGTCCATTTGTCCTTTCTTCTCTCTCTTCTAGTTTTTTTCCATTCTCTCTCTCTACATCTGCTTTAACATACTAATCTTTCTCCTTTTGCTCTTTCCTCATTCCTATTTCATCCACTCAAATTTTACCCCTCCATCCTCAATCCCCACTTACTCTCCCAATACCTGGCCAATTGTAGATTTGTCTTCTCTTCCAGACAAAATATTTTTCCCCTCTCCATTTCACTTTCCCAGCTCCATCCCATTCTAATCCTCCCCCAACATCAGCTCCCTTCTAGTTCCAGCCCCACCCAGCATCTGCTCCTTTCTAGTCCCTGCATCAGTCCATTTCCAGTCCTATCCTAGCCTCACCATCAGCCCATTTCCAATCCTAGCCCCCCATCAGCCCATTTCCAATCCTAGCTCCCTCCCCTCACAGCCCATTTCCATTCCAAGCCCCCCTCCCATCAGCCATTTGCAGTTCAAGCCCCCCTTCCACTCAGCCCATTTCCAGTCCTAGCAACCCCCCCAGCCCATTACCAGTCCTAGACCCCCCATAGCCCATTACCAGTCCTAACCTCCCCATAGCGCACTTCCAGTCTTACCCCCCCATCACCCCATTTTCAGTCTTACCCCCCCCCCATAGCCCATTACCAGTCCTAGTCCCCCCCATAGCCCACTTGCAGTCGTATCCCCCATCACCCCATTTTCAGTCTTACCTCCCCTCATAGGCCATTACCAGTCCTAACCCCGCAATCAGCCCACCTCCAGTCCTAACCCCCATCACCCCATTTTCAGTCCTAGCCCCCACCATAGCCCATTACCTGTTATAACCCCCCCCAGCCCATTACCAGTCATAACCCCCCCCTGCCAATAGCCCACTTCCAGTCCTAGCCCCCACCATAGCCCATTACCAGTCATAACCCCCCCCTGCCAATAGCCCACTTCCAGTCCTAACCCCCATCTGCCCATTTCCAGTCCTAGCCCCCACATTTATTTATTGCATGCTTATCTGCTGCTACACCACCATAGCCCATTACCAGTCATAACCCCCCCCCCCCCTGCCAATAGCCCACTTCCAGTCCTAACCCCCATGACCCCATTTCAGTCAGCCCCTCCATAGCTCATTACCGGCCAGCGAAGGAGGGAACAAAAAAAAACCCCAAAACCCTGGCTTCTGCCGTTGCCGCCGCCGTGACCGCGGCAGAATCAATTGTCAAATTTAAAAAAAAAAGACTTCTGCTGCTCAAGCAGCAAAATCAGCTGTCCTGCGGCCCCTTCCCCTGTGCCCGGAGATCCGAGTCTGCTCTATCAGCGGCGTGCTTTTCAAGCCGCGAGGAGAGTATTCCCCTCTCGCGCGGCTTGAAACCGCGCGAGAGGGGAATACTCTCCTCGCGGCTTGAAAAGCACGCCGCTGATAGAGCAGACTCGGATCTCCGGGCACAGGGGAAGGGGCCGCAGGACAGCTGATTTTGCTGCTTGAGCAGCAGAAGTCTTTTTTTTTTAAATTTGACAATTGATTCTGCCGCTGCCACGGCGGCAACGGCAGAAGCCAGGGTTTTGTGTTTTTTTTGTTTTCCTCTGTCGCGGGCCGCACAAAGTTGTCTCGCGGGCCGCATGCGGTCCGCGGGCCGCGTGTTTGAGACCCCTGGTCTACGAGGAATGCCTATCAACACAACTATAATTCAAGTATATGCCCCAACAACAGCTGCAGAAGAGAATGAAATTGAAGAGTTCTATGAACAAGTACAAGCTGAAATTGACAGAACATGCAAACAGGATATCCTGATAGTCATGGGTGACTGGAACGCAAACGTTGGCAACAAAGAAGAAGGCAAAGTAGTTGGAAAATATGGACTTGGCAACAGAAATGAAGCTGGAGAAAGACTGACAGAATTCTGCAAGACCAACGATCTATTCATCTCAAACACCTTCTTCCAGCAACACAAGCGGCGACTGTACACATGAACTTCACCCGATTGTATAAAAATCTAATTGACTACATCTGTGGAAGTCAACGATGGAAAAGCTCTATAACATCAATAAAGACAAAACCTGGAGCTGACTGTGGTGCAGATCATCAACTACTAGTATGCAAACTCAAGCTAAAGTTGAAAAAGAGCAAACCACTCATGAATGCAGCAAAATATGACCTTGAGAATATACCACTGGAATTTAAAGACTGCCTGCAAAATCGATTTGTTGCTTTAGATACAAATGACAGAGCTCCAGAAGAGTTATGGAATGACATCAAGAAGGTTGTGTTGGAAGAAAGCGAGAAGTCTCTACAAAAGGTGAAAAAGCAAAAATGGCCAAAATGGATGACGGAAGAAACTCTGAAAATTGCCCAGAAACGCAGAGAAGCTAAAGCCAGAAGAGAAAGAAAGACAATCGCAGAACTCAGAGATTTCCAACATGCAGCAAGACAGGACAAGGAAAACTACTACAATGACGCATGCAAGGAAATAGAAGCAAAAACTATTAGAGGAAGAACAAGATCAGCTTTCCTAAGGCTACGAGAGTTAAAGAAAAAGTTCCAGCCTCGAATTGGAATGTTACAAGATGCTCAAGATTCTATGTTGAATGATGCTGAGAAGATCAAGAAAAGGTGGAAGGAATATACAGAGTTTTTATATGATAAAGATCAAGTGGACCAGCCGCCATTTCAACCTGTACCTTATGATCAGGAACCATTGGTGATGAAAGAAGAAGTTGAAGCAGCATTGAAAGTCTTATCAAAGAACAAAGCACCAGGCATTGATTGCTGTAATACTTATATGGGAATGCTATCACCATACTTACAAGGCTCTGCCAAGAAATATGGAAGACATCATCATGGCCAACTGACTGGGAAAGATCTGTGTTTATACCAATACTAAAGAAAGGTGATCCAACTGACTGTGGAAATTATCGCACAATCGCTCTGATCCCGCATGCCAGCAAGATTCTACTGAAGATTATTCAAAAGAGACTACAACCAAACCTGGAACAAGAACTACCTGAAGTGCAAGCAGGGTTCAGGAAAGGGCGAGGAACGAGACACATCATTGCGGATGTGAGATGGAGCCTTGAAAAGACTAAAGAATACCAAAAGGATATCTATTTGTGCTTTATCGACTATAGCAAGGCTTTTGACTGTGTAAACCATGAGAAACTCTGGGCCACATTAAGAGGCATGGGTATACCAGAACACCTGATCGTTCTCTTGCACGATCTGTACATTGATCAAGAAGTAACAGTTCGAACGGAACAAGGAGAAACAGAATGGTTTAAAATAAGCAAAGCTGTAAGACAAGGCTGCATACTTTCCCCCTACCTGTTTAATTTATATGCAGAACAAATCATCAGAGAAGCAGGATTGTATGAAGACAACAGAGGTGTGAAGATTGGTGGAAGACTCATCAACAACCTTCGCTATGCTGATGATACCACATTACTGGCTGAAAGTGAAGATGATCTGAAACATTTTCTTCTCACAATCAAAAGAACAGTCTCAAAATGGGCCTGCACCTTAATGTATAGAAGACAAAGATCATGACAACTGGCATAATCAACAGGTTCATCATTGAAGGAGAAGAAATTGAAATCGTGAACAACTTTAACCTACTTGGATCAACTATCAATAAAGAAGCAACAAGCAGCCAAGAAATCAGACGACACATTGCTCTTGGCAGAATGGCTATGAAAGACCTAGATAAGATTCTCAAGAGCAGAGATGTCTCTCTCCATACAAAGATTCGACTTGTTCAAGCCATGGTATTTTCAACATCATATGGATGTGAAAGCAGGACAGTGAAAAAGATACAAGAAGAAAATTGATGCCTTTGAATTATGGTGCTGGCGGCAGATACTGTGTATACCATGGACTGTCCGAAGAACAAACCAGTTGGTACTAGAGGAGATCAAACCTAAGCTTTCTTTAGAAGCTCAGATGACAAGACTGACTTTCATACTTTGGACACATCATGCGAAGACAGAGAACATTAGAGAAAGACATCATGCTTGGCAAGATAGAAGGTCAACGCAAAAGAGGAAGGCCAGCAATGAGATGGATCGATACAATAACAGCAGCTATGTGTACCAGTCTGTCAACAATGAGTCGCCTAACTGAAGACTGAACACAATTTAGGATAGCTATCCAGAGGGTCACCATGAGTCGACTCCGACTCGACGGCACTTAACAACAACAACAAGAACAACATATGTAGACAAAAAAATGCTTTTACCCATTACTTTTTGGTTTACAAGATTTCTTTTGCAAAATTATACTTTCCTTCAGAGTAAGATGAGATTTTGGCACCCCTTTGAAGCGCTTACCCAGCTTACCATGTAGAGCTGATTCTGATCCAGCATTTGTCCTCCTGCCCCTCCCCCAATTGTCCAGCATCTGTCATACATCTCTCAATATCAGTAGAAGGAAAGCAAAAGTGTGGGTCTTTCAAGACTCTGGAATGCTTGTAAGTCCCTGCTGGTTTTGCCCCACTCTGATGCAAATAGCATCATGGGGGGGGGGGGCTGGACCTATCAGGGCCTTACAAGCATGTTGAAATCACAAGAGCCTGTGCTTTTGCTTTCCGTTTTTGTTTTTCAAATTTGATAACTTGCTGCAGCTCTAAGTTCCTCATAGCTCCTGTGGGGCGGGGGAGGGGGATTTAAAAAAAAAACACACAGAAAAAAAAAAACACAGAAAGCAAAAGCAAGAGCTCTTTAGACTCCAGCATACTTGTAAGGCCTAATGGGTCTCGCCACCTCTGAAGATGCTTTTCGCGTCAGAGAGGGGTGGAACCAGCAGGGCCTTACAAGAGTGAGGCAATGGCTATTTGGCTGTTTTGAGGGCTTTTTTGCCACTCCTAAAAAAACAACTTTGCTGCCTGAAGAAGCTGCCTCACTCGGTCTCATAGAGCCACCCCTGGCCGCCCTCCAAAAGACTTCCTCTGACCAGCCCGCCATGCCACCCCCTAACCCCTTGCGCTGAAGAGGTGGAGGCAGTGGCTGAATTGTCATGTCAACACTTCACAGGGCCTTAAAATACCACAACACACACACGTGTGCTCAAGGCCTACTGCTCCTGCCCCCCCTCAGATGCAACTTTCTTGGAGGGCGGGCAGGAGCGGCAAGCTGGAACTACGCATGTGTGTGTGGGCATTTTAAAAGCCTGCCATGGTGCTGAAGTAGCAGTTCAGTTGCTGCTTCCCACAGGGGGGTTGAGTAATGCATAAGAACATAAGATATACCATACTGGGTCAGACCAAGGTCCATCAAGCCCAGTATCCTGTTTCCAACAGTGGCCAATCTAGGTCATACGTACCTAGCAGTATCCCCAAAAGACACAGGTTCCACAATGCTTGTACTGGGTCAAGCATTGATATCCTGGGTCCCTTTTTAATAATGGTCTATGGACCTTTCCTCCAGGAACTTGTCCAAACCTTTTTTAAACCCAGCTACACTAACAGCTCTTACTACATCCTCCGGTAACAAATTCCAGAGTTTGATTAAACGTTGAGTGAAAAAATATTTTCTCTTATTTGTCTTAAATAGTTTACCCTGTAGCTTCATTACATGTCCCCTAGTCTTTCTATATTCTGATAGCGTAAACAATCGATCTATGTTTACCCGTTCCACTCCATTCATTAATTTATAGACCTCTATCATATCTCCCCTCAGCCGTCTCTTTTCCAGGTTGAAGAGCCCTAACGTTTGTAGCCTCTCTTCATAGGCAATTGCCTAGTGGACAGACTGACCCTGCTTGTAAGGCTTACAGTTAAGCTGACATTCTAACACACACAAAAATTTCTTATCCACAAATTCTGCACGGCAATGCACAGCTGTTATAAAAACTTATGGTAAAAGCTGTTCCTTCTGAAAGCTAACTTATGCATAGTCAGGGCCGGTGTAACCATAAGGTGAATTAGGCTGTTGCATAGAGCGCTAGCCTTCCAGGCATGCCCATTGCCACCGTTGCCACCCATCTTGGGACCTGCAGCGGCAACTAAGACTACAAACAGCCCTATGGCTTACCTTGAAAGTCTGGCACCACAGAGCTGTTTGCCTCTGCCCCCTCAGACCACTACCTGCAGACTTGCTTTGCAAAAAGAACGTCATCAGGTGGTCTGAGGGGGCAGTGGGGACACAAGGGACAAGGTTCACCTAGGATGCTTCATCTGTTTGCGCCAGTCCTATGTACAGTATATATATATATCAAAATCCAATAAACTATAATACATAATATGCAGATTTATGGTTTACAGTATAATAAAAATGCTAAGTTCAACATTCTTTAGTGTCCTTTATGTATTTATCTGAAAGCCACCAATCCTTTATAACCGCTCAACATTCCCTTCTCCAACTCTGTCATTAAAAGAGCCCTGCCCAGCACTCCTTTATCCCTTCACCTATCCTCCCCATTACAGTCCCCTGTCCAGTATCCTTTGTTCCAAAGCCCCCCGTCAACCCTTTCATTCAAGTCAGTTTCCATTTCTCCCCCCCTGCTTACCACCTTTAAAACCTCCTATCCAATATTCCTTCCTCTCACTGTATCTGAATATAACTAGCCTTCAACTTGGATTTGGAAGAGTCATTAAATCTAAAAATCCAATCCTCCCCCCAATATTAAAGCTTCCCGCCCCAATATCCCTTCAATTCTTTAAGCCCTCAATACAGCATTCCTTTCCCTGTATCCCCAGATATATTAATCTCCCTGTCTGTATCCCTGTTTTCTATCGCCCCTCAGCAAATCTCATGTCCAACACCCCTTCTTCTGTTCCCAACACCCCTTTTTCATAGTACACCTCAAACATCCCTTTCTCCCTTCCCCTATCCCCTTAGTAAAGCCCTATAACCAAGATTTCTGATTGTTCTCTCCTATTTCTTCCTCTTATCATTCATCATCTTGTCCTGGTTCTCTCCCTCTCCCCTACCTTCCAGTGCATCTACTTTTACGAGCCTCTCTGTGCCACAAAAATCCATTTTCTGCTCCTTCCCCTCACTCACCAGGGAATTGGGTGGTCACTCTGCCTAGTTTTCAGGCCTTCAGGCAGGTGCTATAGCAGCCCAATTCACCTGCCCTCATCCACCAATCCATTTCTCTCATCTCTTGCCCCCTCTCCTCTTCTTACCTCAACAATCCATTATCTGTTTCTTTTCCCACTTACTGACAGCTCAGGATTAGTCTAGCAATCTAGCCTTCAGGCAGGCGCATCACAAACAGCAGCCTGTCACCTACTTCAGATGTTCTCACCACCTGTGCATGGTCTCCAAGTCCTGTACACTTTCCACACCAGCACCACACAGACATGGTTTGTCTATGTGCTTTCATCTGCAGTGCATCTCTGCTTTACTCTAATCAACGCTGCAGCAGAGGCAAGCAGGAGTTGTGCGCCTACGTTGGGCACAAGCTATTGAGCACCCCGCATGCAGAACAATTTATTAGTACTTGCGGCACGGCAGAAGGACCAAAGCTGCCAGTGACGTCAGATTGCCATTACACAGAGCCTTTGAAATACTGGCACCAGAGGCAACTGCCTTTGCTGTCTATGGGCAAATCTGGGCCTACGCTGCTTGAAAGGACAATGTCCAGTTTTACCCTGTAATTGGACACTGTACAAAAAGCTCTACAACCAAACTGTCCAGTTGAAAACGAGGCAGTTGACCACACTAGCCTGAAGTAGGAATACCACCACAGTTAGTTTGTTTATTCATATTTAGCTCGTGCCTTTCCAGTACTCAGTCATGGTGAGTTACAATTGGGTATAGTAGGCATTTAGGCCTGTGAGAGCTGGAGATGTACATTTTCTACTGGGTCCTGTCTGTTCTGTATGATTTGTTGTTAGTGATAGACCCCAGACTTCACTTCCATATACAAGTTTTGACTGAATGATATCAAATATATTTTAATAATAGTGATAATGGAGGATTAAACCTGGACAATGATTTTTTTTCCATTAAAGAAAGGACCTTAGAGCTCTCTTTGTTGTGTCTTCATAGCTAAATTTAAAACTCCTAGATCAAGGAACCACTCAAGAATGTTTCTCTTAGCACAAAGCATCTAAACAAGTCTCAAATTCCATCAGTGTAGTTTCCACATAGCTACAGACAAACAAGTTATGTGCTTTTCCATCATCGTGTGGACTTGGACTCTGTACCACTTGATGCTGAGGTATTAGAGGCTTAGGACTAGAGCACCAATGGCTGTAACCAGACCTTTTGAAGGCTTTGGTGACTATTCCTTTTACTATTCCTAGCCTTCCTCTCTCACCTGAGCACAATTGGGGTCCAAGCTCTCTTTAGGCGATGAAATTTCACCTGGGAAACCTCTCAGAGCCATTGAACTTTGGTGTTCAATCTCTATATGTACTGTGGCTTGACTTTACCACTCCATCTGCCTATTATTAAACAGTCATAGCAGTGCACTAAATATCAATGAAGAATAATATTACTACTTTTGTCGAACCAAACAGGAGGGGAGTTGGAAACCACTTCTCTCGAATGATTGTAATGCCCTTTTATTATTATTATTATTTTGATTCAATTTACTTATCTGAACAAACAGCCCAGCAGAAGGCAATAGCGTAAAATGATGCCTCAAAGGCATCTGATTCCCACAGACATGCATGTTTCGGGCTAACTCCGGGCCCTGCATCAAGTGTCAAAAGAGATATACTCCGGGATCCACAATGCCATGGCATTGATGCAGGGCCTGGAGTTGGCCCGAAACTTGCATATCTGTGGGAATCTGATGCCTTTGAGGCTAAATGGCCAATTTTCCCAATGGATAAAAGTGAATAATGGAGTACCCCAGGGATCTGTGTTGGGTCTGCTGCTTTTTGACATATTCATAAAAGACCTGGAAAAGGGAATAACGAGTGAGGTTATCAAATTTGCAGATGACACAAAACTATTTAAAGTTTTTAAAACCCATGAGGATTGTGGAAAATTGCAAGAGGATCTTGATAAACTGGAAGACTGGCCATCCAAATGGCAGATGAAATTTAATGTGGACAAGGGCAAAGTTATGCACCTAGAAAAGAACAACCCAAACTATGGTTACATGATGCAAGGTTCCAAATTGGGAACCACCACCCAGGAAAAAGATTTAGGTGTCATTGTGGATAACATGCTAAAACCCTCCGCCCAGTGTACAGCGGCGGCTAAGAGCAAATAGAATACTAGGTATCATAAGGAAAGGAATGGAAAATAAAAAAAGGATATTATAATGCCTCTGTATCGCTCCATGGTGCGACTGCACTTTGAATACTGTGTGCAATTCTGGTTGCCGTATCTTAAAAAGGATATAGTGTTATTAGAAAAGGTACAGAGAAGAGCCACCAAAATGGTAAAGGGGATGGAAGGATACCCCCAGGAAGAGAGGCTAAAAAGATTAGGGCTCTTCAACCTGGAAGAGAGACGGCTCAGGGGAGATATGATAGAGGTCTATAAATTAATGAATGGAATGGAACGGGTAAACATAAATTGATTGTTTATGTCATCAAAATATAGAAAGACTAGGGGACATGCAATGAAGCTACAGGGTAACCTATTTAAAACTAATTAGTGAAAATATTTGTTGGAATTTGTTACCGGAAGATGTAGTAAAAGCCGTTAGTGTAGCTGGGTTTAAAAAAAGGTTTGGACAAGTTCCTGGAGGAAAGGTCCATAAACCATTATTAAAAGGGACTCAGGATATCACTGCTTGACCCAGTACAAGCACTGAGGAACCTGTGTCTTTTGGGGAGACTGATAGGTACTTGTGACCTAGATTGGCCACTGTTCGAAACAGGATACTGGGCTTGATGGATCTTGGTCTGACCCAGTATGGCATATCTTATGTTCTTAGGGATCATTTTATACTATTGCCTTCTGCTGGGCCATTTGTTCATGTAAGTAAATTGAATCAAATAAAAAATAAAAGGGCATTACAATCATTCAAGAGGAGTGGTTTCCAACTCCCCTCCTGATTGTTAGGTCCAACAAAGGTAGTAATATTATTCATTGATATTTGGTGCACTGCTGTGATTTGGGTGACCCTTGTTCTTTTTGATATACCATTGAGGTCATCCTGTTTTGGAGGTCTGTGAGCTTATGATTAAACAATGTCATTGCTACTGGCTTCATTACCTGTCCTGACTGAATGGACACTGACCTTTTTAGTCTTCTCTAATCTTTGACTTGTCTGATTAGTTACTTGTTTGTATTTTATTTTAATTTATTCACTAACTGATTTGCTCTCATCCCTCTCCTTTCTCCTGTTAATACGTCACCCAACTACACTGCTACTTCTTAGGTTGATTATAAAACCTCTAACTTCTTATGGGTCCACACTACTTTTTCTGACACTCTCTAACCTTCTCCCCTCATACCATCAACTTAACCCCCCACCCCCCAATCGCCCTCTCACATCCTCATTTCAACAGTGCCATCTCCTCGCTGCCTCGCACTCTTCTCTTTATATCATCCGGTGATATTACTTCTAACCCTGGACCCCCTAGATTTTTCTCACTCCCATGATAGTTCCTCTCTCAACCACTCCAATCTCATTCTTATTCCTCTCCTTTCCCTCTCCTCTCTTCCTTTATCTCATCTGCCTTATTCGAATGCTCATTCCACATCTAAAACTCTCCTTTACTTACGATCTCTATTTCTAACTCTTTCCATCTTCTGGCTCCTCCCTGATAACACTACTTCAGTCGATGTCCTCTGTCATGGCGGCTATCAGTTCTTCCACGCTCCTCGTCCTGCTGACTGTGGTGGTGGTGTTGAGTTTCTACTTTCTCCACCCTGCCAATTTCAACCCCTTCTACCTCAGTCTCACTCCTTTCTCTCCTTCGACATCCATTCCATCCGCTTTTTTAATGGCTTACTTCTCCAGATAGTTGCTATTTATAGACCTCTGACAAGTCCACATCTTCCTCTCACCAACTCATGGCTTTCCTTATTTCTAGATTCTTCTTCCCCCTCCCTTATTCTGGGCAATTTTAATATCCATGTTGATAACCCTTCTGACCCCTATACTTAAGTTCCTTTCCCTCACCTCCTCATTCAATCTCCAGCTTTGCTCTACTGCCCCCACTCATTAGCAGAGTCACTGCTTTGACCTTGCTTTCTTCTCCAATTGCTTACCCTCTAATTTCCTTACCTTAGTTCTTCCCTTATCTGACCATCACCTTATTAGGCTTCACTCTTCATCACTCCCTGTCTCAATCTCACCCAGTATCCTCCTACCTTTTGTTGGGATATTTTGGCTTAGGGATAGTTCTGCTCAGCTCTGCTTCATATGCCTTCTATGTCTACACTCTTGCTGGCCTGCACCGCACACAAGCATCCTGTTTATGGCACAACAGTACAGCATGTGGGCTATAAGTATATGTTATGAGGCCTGCTACAGTCTGGAAACCATGTTCTGGGCAGAGGTGCTCAGGATGTGGGCCTACTACGAAATACAGGCCAAGCTAAAACTAATTAGCAGAAAATACTTTCAGCCTTGAAGATTATGTTTGGTGCCAGGAAATAGAAAGAACACAGGCCCCACACAGGAAGGCAAAGGGAGGAAATGCTTGACAGCACACCAATAAGCAGAGACCTTGAATAGAACTGAACTAATTGCTGGCCCAAATGATCATGGGAGGCCCCTTCCCCAAGTAGAAACTTTTGCAGACTTTGCAGAAAGCTGCACATACTCCATAGAAAAAAACCCTGCATATGACATCAGAAGCGATGCAGGGCTTTCTAGAACTTTGTGACAGAACAAAATGTATATAAGGGGGGCAGCTCTCTAGCTCGGGGGCAATCTGCTCTCTAACTCCATTACTGAGAGTTGGTTGCCTGCCACCTTTTCAGACAGTCTTTTGCTATCTGCATTTGCAAATTGTTTGTTTTGTACCCAAATAAAAGCTTTTGCAGCTAAGCAACAGTTGTCTGAGCTATTCATTGGTAATATTGGGGAAACTTTTGTAGGTGGACCCTGCCTACACTTTTTAGGAATCTTCATGCTGTTCATCTATCAGCTCTCTCCACTATTAGCTTATCACCTCTTTCCTCCACCTTGTCTTCCAAGTCTGTTAATGAGGCTGTAGGTTCCTATAATACTGCTCTCTTCTGCACTGGATGCTCTTGCTCCGCCCATGCCACGTCTTTTGAGGCCCGCTATCTTTGCTCTTGTGCCCGCTTAGCTGAGCACATTTGGCTCAAAACCCGTTCACTTTCTGACAGATTTTCTTCACTTCAAAAGTCATGCTAGCCTCTTTCCAGTCAGCCATAGCACTTGCCCAAGCAAAACTATTATGTTCATTAGACTCTCTTGCCTCTGACCCCTGTCGTCTCTTCTCAGCTCTTTCAAGGTGCCTCCAACCCTCCTTTCTGCCCAAATCCTAGCCAACTATTTCCATGACAAAATCCACAAAATTACACTCCAATTCCCCACAAGATCAGTTTAATTCCCTTGTCAAAACCAACTTTTTCCCTCAATCTGTGCTACCCTGTCATCCTTTTCTAAGATCTCCGAAGAAGCCTCATCTTCTTTCCTCCTCTAAAACTTGCTGCATGTTCCTCTGATCCTATCATCATCTATCTCCTTAACTCCATTGCCTCCTCTGTCATCTCTTCCATCTCTCATAGTCTCAACCCATCATTCTAGAATGGAACACATTACTCCCATACTAAAACACCTACACTGGCTCCCTGTCCACTATAGGATTACATTTAAGATTTTAACAATGACCTTCAAGGCCATCCATAACTGCACGTCCACCTCCCTCTCTGACTTAGTCCAGATAACTCCCCCCAACAGGATGAGGAGGTCAGCTGCTACTAACACTCTCATCCTTCCCAAAGCAATCATTAAATGCTCCAAGACCACGAGCAACCGTGCCTTTGCCTTCTACGCACCCTCCTGCTGGAATGCTCTCCCACCTGACATCCGCGCCATCAACAACCTTCTTCAATTTAGGAAAGCGTTGAAACGTCACCTATTTACCCAGTACTTCTCCATCTCAAATGACAGCTCTCAGCCACCTTCAATCATGTCCAACTCTCTCCACACGGGCTCCATGCCCACAATACCTCTACCTTCTGAACCCACCTCTATTTAATTTACAGAATGTCATTGTCGTAGTAACTGTACTTACTAACGAGAGAATTCTACAAGCCTTCATACTAAATTGTAAATAGTTGTTTTTACCTGTTAGCCTGTTATCCATGTTTATTTACCCTGTTTATTGTAAGTGCATTGAAATACCCTCTTTGCACAAAAGTTTCCTGTAAACCGCGCTGATAATAAATAGTGCGGTATAGAAAAGCAATTAAATAAATAAATAAATAAAATTCTCCACTGCAACTGTCCCTGAAGCCTTCATGCATGCAATTGTCATATCTCTCCTCAAGAAACCTTCACTTGACCCGACTTGTCTTTCTAATTATCGACCCATTTCCCTTCTTCCCTTCATTTCCAAACTTCTTGAACATACAGTTCTCTGCCGGTGCCTTGAATTATTCTCCTCTCAAGCCCTGCTTGGTCCACTTCAATCTGGCTTTCGTCTCTGACATTCTACTGAGATGTCTCTTGCCAGTGTCTCCAGAGACTTGTTCCTGGCTAAATCCAAGAACTACTCAGTCCTCATCCTTCTTGACCCTTCCGCTGCTTTTGACACTGTCAACCACCACCTTCTCCGAGACACTTTGGGGCTTGTTTACAAAGCCGCGGTAGCGATTCGCGATCATTATCGAAGCCGCAGCCCCATTGAAATCAATGGGGCCACGGCTCCGATAACTATCGCGAACCGCTACCGCGGCTTTGTAAACAAGCCCCTTTGTCTTCACGTGGTTTAGGGGCTCTGTGCTGTCCTGGTTCTCATCTTTCAGTGTTTACTCTGGTGGTGGCTCCTCTACTCCTATTCCACTCTGTTGGTGCACGCCAAGGGTCTGTTCTGAGCCCTCTCCTTTTTTAGTCTCTATACCCAGTCCCATCGGGCACTCATCTCCTCCCATAGTTTTCAATATCATTTCTATGCTGATGCTCTCAGATTTATCTACACCTGATATTTCTCTGACACTTCAGGCCCATATCTCTGCCTGTCTATCTGGCATCGCTGCCTGGATGTCTCACTGCCATTTGAAATCTAACTTGGCCAAAACCAAATTTCATTTTTCCCACTAAATCCTCTTCCCCCTTCCTCTGTCTCTGTAGATAAACACTCTCATACTTCCTCACCCTGCCACCTTGGGGTCATCTTTGACTCCTCCATTTCCTTTTCTGCACATATCCAATTGATTAATAAAACCAGTCTCCCTACCTTCCGCAAACACCTGAAAATCCATCTATTCACCGAACCCCCCCCCCCCCACCATCAACATAGCACAACCAAAGTAGTTTCTCAATTGTAAATACTGTTCATAACATTTAGTATGCTCCGTTAACAAAATGTCAAACCATTTCAATTGTTAACTGTTATGCTTTCCTTGTACAACATATGTTTACTTTAACATGTTCTGCTCTCTGGAAACTGCTTTGATCTGGTCAAAAGCGGTATATAAACATACATACACAAACACATAAATAAAAATGTAATGGATGATGATGCCCTTCCTGCATCCTCAAGATAGGAAGGTGATTCAAATGGTAACCTCTCAGGGGAACCTATGGGAGGGGGGTTGACAGCAATATAGAAATCCCATTCCCTGGGCTTTCCTGGAAGAGCACTAGACTTTCAGTTTCACCACCTCAGATCCTCTATGTCCATCCCATGACCTTCTCTAGTCTCTGTACTGCTTTTTTATTCAAATTTTCAAGAATTGCCAATATTACAATCAGGAAAAAAAAAAAAAGAAAGCAAACATTATAAAAGATATGCAAGAGAAAAAAGCAAGAAACAAAAATAAAGTCTAGTCCACATAGAAGAAAAACATATTGAAGAAATAAAGGAAACTGTAGTTTGTGAAGGTAGTCTGCTGTTCTGTTTTCTCCTATCTGTGCTATCACTTTGTCTATCTGTTTCTCCTACTCTGTCCTATCTTATTAATGGCGTTCTTTTCTTATTTTCCATAACATAAATGTAAGATTGTAAACCGCTCTGATGCTGCTTGGCCTGAGCGGTATATCTTATTTATTACAGTTTCTTACATATCAAATGTAATTACAGTTTCTTACATATCAAATGTAATAAACAAACAAACTAGATGAATTAGCCACAATTAAGTACCTCTAGCAATCCATAGGACCCCTATCCACTCAAGACAATAAAATAAAAAAACAAAATAAAAAATTAAACAAATAGAGCACACAGCAGATGAACTATTCTTTTGCATCAGAAAGTACACCAGTTGAACAAGATAAAATACCTATGTATGATCCTGTAAATCTATAATACCCTTACAGTACAAGGATATTTCAAATATGTAGCTCAAAGATAATACTGCTGGCTTAAGTACCAAAAAGCCTTTCCTCCTAGACTAGGTAATTCTGGGAACATCTGAATTTTTTCACCAAAAAAAAAAAAACCCCAAAGGGGAGCAGTGAGTGTGGAGGACCGGAGCTGTAGCCTGCTGAATACTGTGTTGGCGGAGAACTCCGGATCAGCTGCACGTTGTTGGCCCTGATGTCATCGGGGGCTTATATTGCCGCTAATACCGCAGTTTCACGGTTGCGGTTGCGCTTTGAAGGAGCGCATTTAAAGGGGCTTGCCTGCCCCTTGAGCGCCCCTTCAGCGCACGAGGAGCATGGGAGTGGATTTCTTGGAATGGGCAAACGGAAGAAGAGGCCTTTAAATGTGAGTACTGTAAACCCGTCGAAATCTGTGAAGGTACTTGGCCCTATGGATAAGCATTTAGTTCTCCTATAGGGGTCGGTAGTGCCATTGCACGAGAACCCTCAAGTCTCCATCTCCATTTCCCATCTTTACCGGCTTCTCCTTCGGTAATGACTGATATTGTGGTAGTTCCAATGCCAAGTATCCTTCAAACCCCAGGAAATAATGCTGTGGCTCAACAGGTTTCCGGAAATGCTTTACCAGTGGACATACAAAATATATCCTTATCTGATGTGTGGCAAGTCCTCACGTGGATTGAAACGTCTATCTGTTGTCTCACAATACTCTGTTTTTTCTAAAGAAACAGTTGCAAAACTGTCTCAACATGAATCTCAATTGGTTGTTTTAGATAACCGGGTGTAAGAAATTGGATCAACAAGTTGTATCGTTACAGAATGTTAATGTATTGTTTATTAAAGATAATATTTCCTTGCATACCCAACAGTAATTGTAGGAAAATATCCTGAGGGCCAAGAATATTAGGTGTTTAAATTGTCCTTGTACCCGTTTACTATCCCCTCAGATTTTGTTTGATAAATATTTGACTGAAATTCTGGGGTTTCAAGAAAATACTAAACCTATAATTAATAAGTTGTATTATCTGCCTCAAATGACAGCTAACCCTGGTGGCGTTCTCCAGGGAGTTGCTGCCTTGCCCCTACCTGATTCTGTAGATGTTTCTGAATTTATTGAGTCTTTGTCTGATCTAATTTCTACTAGTTCAACTCTTTTTGTATCTTTTAATTCTGAGATGGATAAGAACATGGTTATGCGGCTCTATTTTCAGAACAAAAATGTTAATTTTGCAGAGGGGTAATAAACCTGTTCCCCGATGTTTCCAGGCAGACGCAGTTGCGCCGCAAAGCTTTTTTTTCTTTAAAGCCTCGTGTTCTGGCTATTGGTGCTACCTTTTTTTTTTTTTTTTTTTTTTTAAATTTCCTTGCAAATACCTGGTCACATTGAATGTAACCAAATACGTCTTTTTGGATATATCCTCTCTAGAAACTTTTCTTGATACTCATCGTCCCAAAAGCAATTATGTCCTATTAATGGATTTACAAGTATGCAAGAATAATTGAGTTCTGTTTGTTTAATGATGGATACTGATTCTTGTCCTTTGCACTTTATATTTTTATTTGTCCTGTTTATGTATTGCTTGGTAAGCAATTTCCTTGTTGTACTCCCCGAGATGTGGGCTTTTATGTTTATAATTTTTTTGATTAATTGAATTTCTGTATTATCTTGAAATATTCAATAAAAATTAACCCCCCCCAAAAAAAAAACGCTTCTTAAAATATAAAATTTGAATATAGTGTTCCTGTCAATATCGAACACTAAAATAGCCAATAGTGCACTACAGGTAGTAATAACATATTGAGATGGCTCTAAAAAAAGCAGTTAAATCAAGGGGGGGGGATGGTACCAACTGGTCAAGTTACACCACTTTCTTTGACAGCCAACCATATACCAATTTTGTTTCATGAGCATTTGACATTAGAAAATATCTTAGGGAAATATTGTCAAACAATTTCTGGGAAAAGCAAATAAATATTCTGAAAATTTAACAAAGGTTGTTAGATTTGGCCATTTTCTCCAAAGCCTCAAGCTTATAGTGGAGGGAAAATTTTTCTTTAATAGCAGGGTATACTAGATGGGCATGTGGTCTTTTTCTACCATCATGTTAATGTTTCTATAGCAGAGAACTCAGTTGCCTGCAAAGTAGAAACCTGACCCTCCAACATTTTAACAGTAGTTTAGTGGTTAGAGCAACAGCCTTGTACCCAAGAGATCAGGATCGATTCCCACTGGCACCCCTTGTGACCTCAGGCAAGTCACTTTACCCTCCATTGCCTTAGAAGAAAATGCCTGGTAATCTACTTCTGATCATATATCGCCAAGAAAACCCAGAGGCTGTTCGGTTGTCAGAAGTCAGCATTGACTTGACGGCACTTTAAATCCGATTGTTGATGCTGCTGCTAAGTTGCAGAAAACTAACAATTTGATAGAGCATACTACAGACCCTTTCCACATACTCTCTGTTCTAGTAACTATTTTCTAAATGTCCAAACGTGACAGTCTCTGAATTAGATTCCACTAGTATAGCACTCAAATCTGGTGGAGGGATTAGCACTGGCACTCCTACACTTATAGGTGTATCAGAAACTTCCATGGGAGGGATTCCTTCTACAACTCCTGCACCCAACAAGAGTCAAGCTGGATGGAGCCCCTTCATCCCCAAGCCTTGAAGAGTCCAATCATTATGGGGCAGGAAAAGGCGTCACTGATACCAGAGCTTAAAGAAGATGCAGATGTTGATGAGGAAACATTGCCCTGAACTAGGCCCAAAGATGCTGAAGCAGTTGAAACCAAATGTTTATTCATTGGGCCTACTGAGGCAGGGGGAAATTTTTAACTTTCCCCTCCTTCCTCTTCTTTTGAGCCATATGTGTATGTGCTTTCGAGTCAATGCTGGTGACCCAGCAGCTCCTTGGTTTTCTAGGCAGTGTGATCGGAAGTAGATTGCCAGGCCTTTCTTCAGAGGCACTGCAAGGTTAAGTGATTTGCCCAAGGCCACAAAGAATGCAAGTGGGAATCAAACCCTGGTCTCTTGGCTACCAAGCTAGTGCTCTGAAGGAAAATATTAACTTACCCAAGCCAACAAAAGCAGAGACCAATGGAGAGGTAATATTTTGGGCTTCAAAGGGACTCCTAAGGGGCATGACCTGTTCCTTAGGTCATGCCCTCTCAGTCCATTTCCCGACAGCCACAGGCTGTAAGCAAGCCAGCTTTTAAATGCTAGCCAGTCCTGGGCTGATGAAGTCAGTAGGACCACGCTCAATGTGCTCCACAGCAAGCCAGGAACACCTCCTCAAGCTCATAGACACTGGCCTGGCAGACAGCACTGTGATTTTCATTCCATCAATCTCCTGCTTTTGTCCCTATTGGGCACCTACCACCCTTCTGCAAAGAGATACTTAGGTTTCTGGAGTTTGCCCACATCCTCTAGCATTCTATCCCCAAACCTTTGGTCTAGGACATCCAAAAGCTGCCACTTCTGTAGGACATCTCAACTGCAGGAGAAAAAACGAGGAATGTGTGTGCTTCCCAAGCCTGTCCTGGAGATCCTACAGCCAACAGGGTTTTCAGGATACTCATAATGGTTGTGCATTTGATAAAGCTGCACATTGCGTGTGTGTCTTTGTGTGTGTATACACAGAGATATTATATATATATAAATATATATATATATATATATATATACACACACACACACACACACACAGACACGTGCACCTACAAAGGACATTTGATATGTTAAAAAGTATCAGAAGAACTGAAAAACTATTGATAAACCTGAAAGATATATTACATAGATATATTAAAATGAAGAGTTTCAAATCACCAGAACTGGATGTTATACCTTCAAGGGTTTGAAAGAACTGAAATATGAGATTGGAGACCTACTGATTGTAATCTGTGAACTATCACTAAAATCATCTGTAGTATCTGAAGATTGGAGAATAACCAATGTAACACCAGTTTTTAAAAAGGGCTCTAGGGGGTGACCCAGGAAACTACAGACCAGTGAGCCCGACACTGGTATCGGGCAAAATGGTAGAAACCATTATAAAGAATAAAATTACTAAACATAGATAGCCAACATGGATTTAACCAAGGAATGTCTTTTCTTACTAGTCTGTTATATATTTTTGAAGGTCTGAGTATGCAGGTAGACAAAAGGTGAGCCAGTTGCTATAGAGCACGATTCCATAATGTTCATGTCTGGCCCACGGACACATCTAAATAAAAAACGGGCCCCTTTGAACCTAATTCCACATCCGTGGGTCTGGAGGTGCCCGCGGGTCTGGAATCAGGGAAATAGACATGTTCAGTGTGACACGGACGTGTTCTGAGATCCCTGTGATAGTATCATGGACGTGCATATCAGCATTGTTTCAGAATACATTCAGGGATGTTTCCGGCACATAAACGTCCCTGCTGCACATACAAACCCCTCATTTGTGTTCTGGAATGACCCCCATAGTGTATCTGGATTTTCAGAAAATCTTTGACAAGGTCCCTTTACTCTTGGTGAAATTAAAATGTCATGGGATAGGAGGCAGTGTACTATTGTGGATCAGGAACTGGTTAAAAGATAAAAAGCAGAGGATAGGGCTAAATGGCCAATTTCCCCAATGGAGAAAGGTGAATAGTGGAGTACGCCAGGGATCTGTGCTGGGTCCGCTGCTTTTTAACATTCACAAATGACCTGGAAATAAGAATGAGTGAGGTAATCAAATTTACAGATGACACAAAATTATTCAAAGTTGTTAAAACCCACAAGGACTGTGGAAAATTGCAAGAGAACTTTGATAAATTGGAAGACTGAACGCCCAAATGGCAGATGAAATTTAATGTGGACAAGTGCAAAATTATGCACCTAGGAAAGAACATCTCAAACTATGGGTATGTGATGCAAGGTTCCACGTTAGGAACCACCACCCAGGAAAAAGATTTGGCATCATCGTAGATAATACATGAAACCCTTCGCCCAGTGTGCAGCGCTGACCAAACAAGCAAATAGAATGTTAGGAATCATAAGGAAAGGAAAAAAGAATAAAACCAAGGATTTATTTAGCAATGCTTATATACCGCTTTTCACTAGGTCAAAGCAGTGTACATTCAGGTACAAATATTATAATGCCTCTGTATTGTTCCATGGGGTGACCGCACCTTGAATATTGTGTGCAATTCTGGTCACCATATCTTAAAAAGGATATAGCAGAATTAGAAAAGGTACAGAGAAGAGCCACCAAAATGGTCAAGAGGATGGAAGGATATCCCTATGAGGAAAGGCTTAAAAAGTTAGGGCTTTTCAACTTGGAAAAAGAGCTGAGGGGAGATATGACAGAGGTCTATAAATTAATGAATGTAGTGGAACGGGTAAAGGTTTACACCATGAAAAAGAAAAAGAAAAAAAAAAAAAAAAAAAAAAAAGACTAGGGGGACACACAAAGCTACAATGTAACCCGTTTAATAAGAGAATGTTTTTTGCTTTTTTTTTGCTCAACGCGTAATCAAACTCTGGAATCTGGTACCGGAGGATGTAGTAAAAGCTGTTAGTGTAGCTGGGTTTAAAAAAAAAAATGTTTGGATGAGTTCCTGAAAGAAAGGTTCATAAAACATTACAATATTAAAAAAAAAAAAAAAAGACCCAGGGAATCCACTGCATATTCCTGGGACAAGCATTGTGGAATCTGCATGCCTTTTTGGGAACCTGCCAGGTACTCGTGACCTGGATTGGCAACTGTTCTAAATAGGATACTGGGCTTGATGGACCTTGGTCTGACTCAGTACAGCATTTTTTATGTTCCCTGCATGAATGGGGTGGATGCTAAAGCAAAACAAACCTTGTTCTCACATTACAGTAATGAAACTGTAATCCTGCAGTTAGGGTAGATGTGTGCATGAGTGATTTGTTCCTGCCTTGGCTCAGAGCAGAGGAAATATTTGCAGACTTCTTGGAAGTCTTGCACAACTGGGAAAAAGATAGAGCAACCAATAGTGAGCTTCACACAAAGCAGCTGCAGCTCCAGCTCATATGTACAGCTGTCATGGACTCCCTTCCCTTCCAAGCACAGTTTAGCAACTGCATATAACTGGGGTTAGGGACGAGAAGGAGTACAATCACAAGAAATAAATCAGCCAGGCAGGAATGATTCCAGGCAGCGGAAAGAGGGGTTCAAACTAAAGAGGAGAATGAACCCCTGATGCCTCAGGAGGACCTGATAAGGGTACAACCATTGCTTCCAGTCAGGAATCCATAGCTATTTTTTTGTATAGCTAGTGACGATTATCGAAGAAAGTGGCTGGAGGTCTCTGGTGTGCTTCGGTAGCTGGGTCCGTGTTGCTTACTGAGGCGACAGCTGGCATTCACACTGCCCCTGCTGTGATCACCTTGGGTCAATGCCAGACAGAGGCATTGCTAGGTACTTCAAAGATCCACAGCTTACAACCATAACCACCACCCTGAGATTTTGATATTTAACTCAATCATGATCACCTCCTCAACTCACTTCAACAACTTTGGAATCACACCTAATTGGATATCACACTTTAAATATTAAACTTTTAATTATTTCTGTCCTAAGTTTCCAAGTAGTTCTCATCAGGGAGGTGGTGTTCATGGACTGTGATGGGGTCCCAGAGGGGATCCCATGACTCCCCCCACACCTATTAGGGATACGCACAGGACAAAAATCTTTAGTTCAGTTTCATTCCGTTTGGCCTTTTGATGATTTTCAGAGGCTTTTTTTTTTTGTTTCACACATTTGCTGGATCATGAAGGACTTTTACTCCAATTAAAGGAGCTGGGCATTTCAGGCTCCATTTGGAAATGAATGCAGGACTTAACAAATTGATCAATGCGTGAAATGGAAAGGCGAAGTATCCCAATCATGGAAGTTAGAGGTGATCCTTAGGGTACTTAACATTAATTTTATTTATTAGTAGTATTTAGCTCATGCCTTTCTGGTAGTTCAAGGGAAATTCCATCCAGGATCAGTAAGCATTTCTCTGTTGGGCTTACAATCTAAGGGGTATGTTTACTAAACTGCGTTAGTGTGATTCGCGTTAGGAGCCGCGTTAGTGGAAGAAATGGCAAAAAAGGACATGGGCGGTACATTGTTACTGATAACGCGCGTTATAAGGCGCCGCGCAGCAACGATCGTTACAGGGCGCGTTACTGCGCATTAAGCTTAAAGCGGCATGCAGACACCCAAATACAGAAACAGAGCTGTAGCACAATGGTTACTACACAGACTGATGGTACAAGGGTCATGGGTTTGATTCCCCAGTGTGCCCAATAAGGCTGGCTGAGGCATCATGTGTAACCCTTTGAAAGCCTACTATAATATTTTAATCCACATTCTGCAGCCGGGTTAATGTTTGCATATGTCAGGAAAATTGTACCCGTCTTATTCAATATGTTCCAATAGTGACGTTCCCTCTGCCATGGTCATGTATTATATACCATTTGATAGGAATATTTAGGCAGAAGTTTGGATCCCGAAAGTTTTGGGCTTGGCCTGGAAAGGGTTAAATATTGGGCTGTGAGGAAGTTTAGTTGTACTTTAATAGTGCTGCCAGCAAACACACCCTCACAGTGGTGTAACCTAAGGTGCCACATAAGGCACCCTAGAAGGCACTTCATAGGGCACATTATAAAGTGCGCTGTCTGCCAAGGCACCCTATAATGTCTCCTATAGGACACCATATAAGGCACCTTATAAGGCGCTTTATAGGGCACCGTATAAGGCGCCCTATAGGGCGCCTTATGAGCCACCCTAAGGTGACAGTACCCTGAGGGTGGTTCTGCTGGCAGCACTAATATACAATAAAAATAGATAATGCCTAAGACAGCCCTATCGATGAACCCCACTGTGGGTTTTGAACCCATGACCTCTGGCTCCATGGGCAGTGAAGTAACCAGTGGGCTAGAGCTGCTAATAAACACCTGGCTGGCTACAGGAGGACTGCACGGCACCACACCCACATTCTGCTGTGGTTACCAGGATAGGGTCAACCCATCCGTACCCAGGATGCACAGCACATGTAAATCAGCAGTCTACAGATGATCACAAGATGGGGTATGCACCCCACAGCACCTCAGCCTGGTAGGGGGTGCCGACGGTGTGTGTTAGTGGCACAGAGTAGCTACAGACCGTCACAGTGTGCGGGTCCTGTGCTCACCCTGAGAGAGAGGTATGGTGCCAAGCACCATTCTCACAGCACCTGGCTTTGCTGAGATAGGCTATGCTGCAGGTCCTCATCAGTGCCAATGTATGATAGGTAGTCCTTGCAAACACCCCTAGGATATGCCTGTGTTCATCTGTATGTCACATCTAGCCCTTGTGGACTATGATGCACCCAGAAAAGTGCATACCCTGTGTGGGTGCCATGGTCACATGATGTAAGTGAAGGGGGGTGTTGGGACCCACAGGGAGAATACATACCACCACCCAACGCACCCTCTGGGGCTCAGGGTGGGGGACAGGATCTCCCGCCAAAAGATCCACTTTCTACCCCCCTGCAATGGTGGCAGTAGAGGGGACCATCACCCCAGTCCTGCTAGGGATCAAACACCCTACAGGGCAGGCAATGCAGAGCAGTACACATCCATAACGCAATAGCAGACAGACGGCAGGTCTGGAAATGCTCAGCTGCCCCCCACCATTATCTGACATTCTCCAGCAGCAAGCCTCCAGCCGCTGCGCCCTGCAAGGTGTTCCAGCAAGACACATACTAGCTGCAGACAGTCCGCCAGCTAGTCCATAGTGCATGGTCCTGGAGGAGATGCATGAACCCAGAACAGGGATATCAGCATACACACCAAGCAGATAAGTCAGTGATTGGGCCCCAAAAGAAAACCCATAAATATCACATGAGAGAAATGCTATATAGCACTATGGGGGAACCTAGCAATGCCATGGTCACTGCTCAGTCAGGGTGAGAGTGACCTCCCAGCAGGACATGCTATGGCCACCCTGTCCGTGCAGGTGGTACCGGGCACTACAATGTCCGAGCCATTGCCCTGTGCAGATGCGGCCAGGCCAGGCCACCCTATCCAGGCTATTCCCACGGTACCTTGCTCTTCATTATGCACATTGGCAGGCCAATACTGGCAACAGTGCTAGCAGTGTGGGCTGTGGAGTGTGTTGGCAGCCACCACACACTGGATAGACAGACACACACTTCCCACACTTATGCCAGCATTGTGCAACTATAGAGGTGTTGAGCAGCCCAGGCCACCACACCAGTCCTGGGCACAGTGCAGGCATGGCTATGGTACGCAATACTGTAGGAGTCACTCCCCAGGTTGGTAAACACTGTCAGACACAAGACCTGTAGCACACTCCACAGACATCAGAAAGGTTGCTATGATGCAGCTCACTCAGAAAATTGTACTTAACCTAGGAATTGCTATCTGCCAGTAATCATAGCAACCTTTTGATAGATGTGTACCATATTCCCAGGTTTAGGGTGGCATTACTAAGGCATGCAAGTGCTAGTATTGGGAGATGCACGCAGAGCCCAAAGTCCTGCCTCTCCAGGAGGCTTTGGATAATGGGGCCTGTGGGTGCGGGTGTGTCTACCCCTGTTGGCTGCTGCTTTACGGCAGAGGTTCCCAACTCCAGTCCTGCGGTGCAAAACACTGTTCGGGTTTTCATGCTGTCCCTCATGAATATGCATGAGATACATCTGCATACCATGGGGGTGGTGCATAGAAATGCAGCACAGGCATCTTTATCAGAGGCAGCATGGAACCGGAATGGTGTTTGGCCCTCCAGGACTGCATTTGGGAGGCTCTGCTCTAGGTAATGTGCATGTTTATGGTGTCTGTGCTCTGTAGGGTAAAATGTAGGTGTTTTGGGCATGTTTACATCTCCAAGAAAGGTTCCATCTGTATTAGCACGTTATAGTATTGGGTAAAATATGAGGGCTGGGTTGGCGGAAACCACAGCTGGGACTTGAACCTGTGACCTTCTGCTTCTGAATACACTGGTTTTGTGCACTGCACCACCATGTTATCACAGAGATGGTGCATTCCCTGGTGATACCATGACTGTTGGTCAGACAGGGCCTGTCTGTTGCAGTGCATGGCACCCACCTACACAGGGCTAGGCCACGGTCTGCTCTGGGCAGCTGCCACTGCCCCCTCCACCACCAGTATCCCTCAGCCACCATGCTGACATGCCCTTCTGCTGGTGGAGCTGGTGGTGCGCAGTCTCAGGCCATCCAGTGTGCAGGTAGGCGGCTGTCTATGGTGCGGGTTCTGGGGTATGGGTGCCTGCATAGACGTCCACGCTCCCCCTCAGCCCCGCCTGCCAATGTTCCGTGCCCTTGGGGGTAGCTGTTGGGTACTATCCCCTGTGACACTTTGGGAAACACACTCGTGCCCATGTTGGGCCTTCAGTAGTTGCTGTCTGGCTGCTCCGCTGTTTCAGCATTCGTATGGGCCACCTAGGCATCACCCTAGTCTGCACTGTGGCACAGCTCCACCACAGCAAGTGCTGCCTGCAGCCCTCTGTATCCCCTTCTCCGGCATCTGTCCAGTTGCCGTTCCGACATGCCTGCCCTGATGTTGCGGGACATGTGCACGCCATAGGAACCCTGTCTGATGGTGGGGAAAACCCTGAGCAGCGCTATTTCACTGTGGGCTCATCAGGGCCGGATTTACCTATACGCCAGTTACGCCGTGGCGTAGGGCCCACAGCTGGCAAGGGCCCCCAAAAATTGAATAGTTTTTAAAAAAATGCTGGCTGCTACCGCAGCAGCATGAACTGTCCCGCGGGGCCCCCTCTGTCCGGCTGAATCCCTCTGTGCCGGCTTTTGAATAGTTTAAAAAAAAAAAAAACCGCTGGCTGCTGCCGTCCCACGGGGCCCCCTCTGCCCGGCTGAGCCCCTCCGTGCCGGCTTTGAGAGGCGCTTTTTTCCGGGAGACACTCTCCCTTCGCGCCTCTCAAAGCCGGCACGGAGGGGCTCAGCCAGGCAGAGGGGGCCCCGCGGGACGGCAGCAGCCAGCGTTTTTTTTTTTTTAACTATTCAATTTTACTTGAGCCGATGGGGGGTAGGACTGATAATGGGCTGTGGGCTGGGGGGTTAGATCTGGTAATGGGCTATGGGGGGGTTAAGACTGATAATGGGCTGTGGGCTGTGGGGTTAGATCTGGTAATAGGCTATGGGGGGGGGCTAGGACTGGAAATGGGCTGGGGGGGTTAAGACTGGAGGTGGGATGATGGGGTTAGGACTGGTAATGGGCTATGGGGGGGTTAGGACTGGTAATGGGTTATAGAGGGGGCTTAAACTGAAAATGGGGTGATGGGGGGTTAGGACTGGAAGTGGGTTGATGGGGGGGCTAGGACTGGTATTGGGTTGGGGGGTTGCTAGGACTGGAAATGGGCTGATGCAGGGACTAGAAGGGAATGGATGCTGGGTGAGGCTGGAACTAGAAGGGAGCTGATGCTGGAGGATTAGAATGGGATGGGACTGGAAGAGTAAAATGGAGAAGGGAAAAATACTTTGTGTGGGAGGGATAAAAAAAAATCTACAATTGTCCGGGTATTGGGAGAGTAAGTGGGGATTGAGGATGGAGGGGTAAAATTTGAATGGATGAAATAGGAATGAGGAAGAGCAAAAGGAGAAAGATTAGTATGTTAAAGCAGATGTAGAGAGAGAATGGAAAAAACTAGAAGAGAGAAGAAAGGACAAATGGACAGCAGACGATGGAGAGTTAGCAGAAGACACGAAGAAACCAGAAGAAAGTGGCTGGAGCAATTGCAGCTGAAAAAAAATGCACAAAAAGGTAGAAAAATATCTCTTTATTTTGAATTTATTAATTGGAATATGTCAGCTCTGGTAAATGTGCATCATTAACATCTGCGCTTTGTTTAGTACAAGAGCAAATTAATGTATAGTTTTATTTCTACAGTGTTGTACATTCCAAGTTTGGCTTTTGGGATTCCCAGTTTAATTATGACTTCAGGGCCAACAGCGCGCAGCTGATCCGGCGTGCTCATTTTTATCTTTTCTGGGGGCCCACAATTTTTGTTGGCATAGGGCCTCACTCAAGGTAAATCCAGCCCTGGGGCTCATTCACCTTGTATGGGGATGGAGTATAGACCCTTCCACGATTTATATCTGTTCTATGGAGCTTACTCAGGGGGGGGGGGGGTGATGTTTCTCATTGATACCACTATTGGCCAGCTTGGTTATTGTTTTTTTTCCCAGTTTGTTGGGGTCATTTTCAGTGTTTCTGTGCCCTTTTGTTCTGTGCACATGTATCACACTTATCACTTGTTTTTGGTTTCCCTGCCTGGGCTGTATATTGTTGACACTGAAATGGTTTCTCTCCCCTGTAATGTGCATTTAATGGCAGGTTTTCATTCGCGTTGGAATTCAGCTCTGGAAATCAGCGTGTTAGTGTGAGGGGAGCCTCTCCCTGCCCACTCTCCGCCCACTGACCCCTTCTCTCCGCCCTCTCTCCACCTTCTGCGGTGTTTTACCGCGCCGCAGGGCATTACGATCGTTAACATTACATAACGCACGTTATGATGCGCTAACGATCATTAACATTACATAACGCGCGTTATGTACGATTACCGCAGTTTAGTAAACATATCCCTAAGTTTGTACCTGAAGCAATAGAGGGTTAACATGCCCTCTATTGCTTCAGGTACAAACATGACATGCCCAAGGCCACAAGGACATGACATGTCCAAGGACACAAGGAGAACCAGTGGCATTTGAAGCCTGGTCTTTCTGGTCCCAGGCTACTGCCTTAACCACTAGACTACTCCTCCCTCCCATTTTATTATCCCTCCTTTTTAACCTATATTAAATTCATTAGCTGACCATCTAAAACATCATGGAGTCATGATACCCAAAGATATCTAAATTGCTAACTGGGCAACCTGGATATTCAGTTAAAACAGCAACAGCCAGCCCCTTTAAAAGTGCTGGCTACCAATGCTGAATATCGACCCCTTAGATCTTAAAATTCTATATATATGCAAATAGTATCATTGTATTATTTTTCTGTCAGTAATTGTTTTAACTCCTAGATGAATCTTCACCCCATGAAACCAAATCTGAAGAAAGCCTTTTTGCCATCTATTACTGTCCCCATACTCAGATTACTGAAAATCTTGAGCAGGATTATAGATTTCCACTTAATCTATGGAACAGCAAGAGCAACCCTCTCAAAGGAGTATCTTAAATTGAGATATATTAGACTGATTCTTTCTTACCTCAGAGCGACAGATTTTCAGGTTTTGCTGCAGGCTTTAATTTTAACTCTGTTCAATTCCTGTAATATTCTATATTTAGGACTATCACGTAAATCTTTCACGCCTTCTAATTTTACAAACTATGGTGGCCAAGCTCATATTGAGAGGCAGAAAAATGGTATGTTGCCCTTTTTCATTTTAACAGAGTTACATTGGCTTCCAATATCAGCCAGAATCATCTTCAAAATGTTATATTTTGTTTTTAAGATTTACATCGCGGATATGAGATGGATCCTTGAAAAGACTAAAGAATACCAAAAGGATATCTATTTGCGTTTTATCGACTATAGCAAGGCTTTTGACTGTATAAACCATGGACAAAGAAACTGCCAACATAAAACCTCAAACACTCGCTGACTACTTTGAAACCAAGTTAAAGAACAAAAGCATAACCAACACCCCCCCCCCCCCACAGACACACACCAGAACCACCTATAAGCCACAATGCGTGGAACAATTTCCACCAAATAGACCAGAAACACTTAATAAACACGATATCAAACATTAACACAACCACATCCCTGATGGACCCATGTCCGGTCTCCTGGATTAAGCATACAAAAGCAGAGTTAGTTCCATACCTACTCCACATAGTAAACCAATCCCTACTACAAGGTACCATGCCCACAAAACTTAAAATATCCTCCATACGCCCAATACTAAAGAACAGAACACGCAACAGAAATGAACCCAGCTCTTACAGACCAATAGCAAGCATCCCATTTGTCGCTAAAATCATCGAAAAAAAAAAAATCACACAAATACAACTACAAGATCACATAGACTGCAACGGCCCCCTAGACATCCAACAATTTGGCTTTCGACCTTTTCATGGAGTCGAAACGCTGCTGATATCCTTACTTGACCACCTCATCCAAGGCCTAGATAACCCTAAATGTACATTCTTATTAGTTTTCATAGACATTGCCTCAGCATTCGATAATATCAATCACAACACCCTCATCAACAGACTAACACAAATTGGAATAGGAGGAACAGTCCTACAATGGTTCAAGTCCTGTATCTCAAACCGCAGACTACGCGCCTGTAATCTTCCCACAAGGCCAAGGAATTCACCAAGGCTTTGCCGTCTCAGCCCTATTATTTAACCTTTACTTACAACCAATCACAGATATATTTAAACATTTCAACATCAATTACTATATCTACATGGACGACATCATGCTATCCCTCCCCATAGATACAGATAACCCTACTTTTAACAATCTATCCGACTGCATTAGCGAAACCAAATCATGGCTACACGCTACAACCTCAATATTAATTTAAAAAAAAAAAAAACAGAAGCCATGTACATTACAAAAAAATCAGAACTATACTCTCCCCCAAAGCATCACCCTAAACTCCGCTACCCTCTCAATCAAGAATGAGGTCAAATACCTCAGTATAACCCTAGATCAAACCCTCAGCATGCTCCCCCATTTAAAATAAACAGCAAAAACCGTATTCTACAAGTTAAAGACAATCCAACACATACGACCATTCCTGGAAGCAAACAATTACAGATCAATAGTCCAAGCAATTGTCACACCACACTTCGACTACTGTAACAGCCTGTTACAGGGTCTACCTGCCAAAAATCTACACATCCTCCAAAGAGCACAAAACATCACAGCGAGAATTATTTGTAAAACTCCACTGACTGGCCACATCACATCCATACTATTTGGCTCCCAATAACAAGTTGAATAAAATTTAAAATACTCATGACAACCTTTAAACTAACTAACAATATAGCACCATCCATATTCGCAACACTCATTCAAACCCCACCAGACACAAGAATTAGAAGAGAAAATGCATGTCATTCCCTTGAAATCCCCAACACAATCAGGAAAACAAAGCAGGCCACAAGCTCCAGAGCATTCACATACACTGCTCCCTCCCTCTGGAACTCCCTACCACTATCAATCTGTCGTGGCAAAGTCAACCATTTTGAGCATGGGGGAGGTGAACAGCATAAGGAATTCACCTTAATCAAGGGGCCTCTGTTAGGTGTGCAGGGTCAAAAGGCCAGAGCCACAGTTCAAAGGCAGAAAAAAAAACAGCTGGAACAAGTTCCAGGAAATGCCTGACAGTGTAAGAAGGATATATTGCAAGCACGAGGACAAAAGCCCTCACTCTAATAATAGCACTGATTATCCTGATGTCAGAAGGCAGGGGGGATTACAAACACCTAGGAGAGAAAGAGGTGGGGTTGGATCCCAGTGAGTATAAACCTTGGTTAAATTATGGCAGTAGCAGAAGGAGAAGGAGCTGGAAGAGAAGTGATTGCAGAGGACAGACTTCAGAGCAGCAAGGACGATGGAATGCTGGAGAAGCCAGAACAGGTGCTAACTTCTGGAGACAGGCTAAGCTACCCATTGCTGAGAGGTGATTTCCCTGAATCACGTTTGCAACAAAGGTGGGAGCCAGGAAGGAGAGAAGCTTTCAGGCCACCAGAGAGGTTGTCAGCAGGGCACTCTCATCAACTGGGTGAGTCAGAACCTATGCAATTGGGAGAAGGGGGGGTCAGAGCTAGGGGCAGAAGAAGATATATTGATGGATTGTTCTTTATGCCAAGCTCTAGACTTAAAGTGTCTGAAGAAAGGCCAGCCTGAAAAGAACTGTTCCTCTTGCTGAAGTATCCTCAGAGCTAAACAGTGAGAAAGTAAATTTCTGTGCGTTTTGAAAGGAGGAATTTACTGCAGCATAAGCTAATGAAGTAAGGCTGTGATTCATGCTCCTCCGTCAGCTGTGTTGAAACTCTACAACGGAGAAAGAGTTAATTAGCTGCTAGAAGAGTTTGTGTTTTGCTCCTGTCTTTTATAAGAAAAGCCTGCTATAAGAGTCTTGAGGACACTGCGAATGCTTATTTCATAACCTAAGTTTGCTTCTTCACCTGGGAGTGCAGCCTAGAGAGAATTATGGCTGAGTGAAGATAATTTTGCCATAGAAGAAGTAAAGTTTGTCTTTCTATTGCTCTGATTGACAAAGGACAATAAGAAAAGTGGCATCTGGTTATATGTGAAAAGGCTAAGCTTCTGCAGTGAAGAGGACTTTAAAAGCCAATATTGAGTTCTGTTTGTTTTGCCACCAACCTGCTGAACCTTAAGCAAAAATCCTATAATTTGAAATTCTGTAAATGGTGCCAGGAACCTGATCTGTTCTATTGTGTTCAAAATAAATTTTTTCTGTCATAAGCCTTACCCTTGGTTTAACACGACTACAATCCTTCTACTTAAAGCATGAATGTTACAACTGATAGAAGGTTCTCAACCACCACGCCCTCAACAACTAGAAGACTAGTGGTTATGGCGTTGTGCTTGTGACACCGTTCAATCAAAGACCTCCAGATGTTTAAAAAAAATTGCTCAAAACACACCTTTTCACCGCACATTATGGAACACAAAACAATTCAAAACACCACCCAAACTTACAGGCAAACTAACCACATGCATAATGCTGTCCGACTACCATCTATCCATACTCAGAGGCAAACCCCATCCTGCAAGCTAGGCAACACTTGCTTAAACCTTGCCTGTATATAGTCTGAATATGTTGAGACCTCAGAATGTTCAAAATTTATAATGTAAAAAGTTCTAAAAATGTTTTATGTAACATGTTAGTTATCTGTAAACCGCCCCTGATCTCTGGAAGGGGCGATATAGAAAATTGTAACAAATAAAAAAAATAAAAAAAAAAGCCATGAGAAACTCTGGGCCACATTACGAAGCATGGGTATACCAGAACACCTGATCGTTCTCTTGCACAATCTGTACAGCACAAACATGCTAGAGACAATCCCTGCTCATCAGAGCTTACAATCTAGTCAAGACAAAACACACAAACACAGAAGGATATCTATTTGTGCTTTATTGACTACAGCAAGGCTTTTGACTGTGTAAGCCATGAAAAACTCTGGGTCACATTAAGCAGCATAGGTATACAAGAACACCTGATCGTTCTCTTGCACAATCTGCACATTGATCAATAAGCAATAGTTCAAACGGAACAAGGAGAAACAGAATGGTTTAAAATAAACAAAGGTGTAAGACAAAGCTGCATACTTTCCCCCTACCTGTTTAATTTATATGCAGAACAAATCAGAGAAGCAGGATTGTATGAAGGCAGCAGAGGTGTGAAGATTGGTGGAAGACTCAACAACCTTTGCTATGCTGCCGATACCACATTAGTGACTGAAAGTGAAGATGATCTAAAACCTTTGCTTCTCACTATCAAAGAACAGTCTCAAAATGGGCCTGCACCTTAATGTAAAGAAGACAAAGATCATGACAACTGGCAAAAATCAACAAGTTCATCGTTGAAGGAGAAGAAATTGAAATTGTGGACAACTTTAACCTACTTGGATCAACTATCAATAAAGAAGCAATAAGCAGTCAAGAAATCAGATGCATTGCTCTTGGCAGAATGGCTATGAAAGACCTAGATAAGATTCTCAAGAGCAGAGATGTCTCTCTCCATACAAAGATTCGACTTGTTCAAGCCATGGTATTTTCAACATCATATGGATGTGAAAGCTAGACAGTGAAAAAGATAGACAGGAAGAAAATTGATGCCTTTGAATTATGGTGCTAGTGGTGAATACTGCATATACCATGCCTGAAGGACAAACCAGTCAGTACTTGAGGAGATCAAACCTAAGCTTTCTTTAGAAGCTCAGATGATAAGACTTTGACTTTCATACTTTGGACACATCATGCGAAGACAAAGATCATTAAAGAAAGACATCATGCTTGGCAAGATAGAAGGTCATCACAAAAGAGGAAGGCCAGCAATGAGATGGATCGATACAATAACAGCAGCTATGGGTACCAGTCTGTCAACAATGAGCCGCTTGACAGAAGACCGAACACAATTTAGGACAACTATCCAGAGGGTTGCCATGAGTCGACACCGACTCAACGGCACTCAACAACAACAAAATGGTCTTACTCCTTCATATATGTCATCATTGGTAAGATTAAATGCATCCTCCAGAGTTTTACATTTTGACAGAAAAGAATTTGTTAGTCATCTCCTCTTATAAAAATTGTCTGCAAGTGCACCATTGATAAATGGCTTTTGATATAGAGCAGTTAACAAATGGCATTCACTTTCAGCATATCCTAGAGAGACTACTACTAATTAGATGTACTTTATTAATTTGTTAAAATCTAGCCTATTTAGAAAGTATTTGATTAACGTGATCATATCCATTTGCAGTTCTGTAAATGGAACTATTGTATTTTGGAAATGATTATGGTTATTTTTTGGATTTGGATTGTATAGGTGGAATATAAATAAATATTAACTTATTTATGCAGGCTCTGGATATACCACTAGGGCCAGAGCATGAAATTGATTTACAATTTAAGGACTGCCAATAAGAAAAGAAAGGAACGCCAACCTGCTGACAGGACAAAAAAGCAAAGGATAGGAAGGAGAGAAAGGAAACAAAAAAGTTTTTAAAAAATAGTTTGATGCACATGAAAACTTTCATGCACTAATTGGAGTGGAGGAGTGGCCTAGTGGTTGGGGCAAGGTACTTCAGGCTGGAAGGTTGGGGGTTCAAATCCCACTAGAGAACAGCAACCTTGGGCCAGAAGGACTGGGGTTTCTAGTCGCACAGGTGCTCCTTGTGTTCTTGGGCAAGCCACTTAACCCTCCATAGCCCATGTTCCCTGTAAAATAGTTATTTATTTTATTTATTATTTATTTATTTAACAGTTCTTCTATACCGCTCTATTTTAGATCAAAGCGGTTTACATTCAACATCAACCATACAACACAGGAACCCTGAGTTGTATTTACAATAAACAGGAGATCAACTTGGAAGTAACTGGGGGGAACTATGTACATTGTATAACATATCTACATCTTATTTACACTGGGGGTCCTGATTCCATTTCAGTGGGTATCTTCTGAGCGATCAGTTGATTATCCTTTTTCATGCTGAGTCTGATTGTTTAATTGTAATGAGTGATTGTCTGAGGGGGCATATGTATGATTACTAGTGCTGGATTCAGGGTAGTATGTGGTGAATAGGTGCTGCTTTAATGCCTTCCTGAAGTCAATTAGGTAAGTGATGTTTCGAATAGAGGTGGGGAGAGCGTTCCATGCTCTGGGTGCGTAAATCGTAAAGGCCCTATTTGTCGTTGCTTTTGTGCACTTTGTTATTACTTTTGGGACCTCTAGGGTGTTTTGCATCATAGGTCTTCTGTTTCTGTTCTGTGGTACTTTGTGTATCATCTTGCTGAGGGCTGTGGGGGTCAGAGTGTTAGCGGCTTTTTTTTTTTTTTTTTTTAATTCTTTATTTTCATTTTATAACAACAAAGGAAAAGGAAGACATACAGCTAAAAGACAGATACATAACGTGTAATACATACACCAAAGTAAACCCCTGCCACCCCCCTCCCCCCTGCTTCTTCTCTAGAAAACTAATCATACCCGAAGCGGGCGTGTACTTACATTATTGTGTTACGAAACTTAACGGTGATCTGAAACATGATGAGTGCACATTATACAGGCATGTTGGAGCAATGAGCAGATTGTACATAATCATTAAGCATCTGCCATTTAGACAAGCGAGAGTGAGGTTGGGCATGGGGAAAGGCTCTCCGAGGTGTCTGCTCATATTTGCTATATAAGCAGACGAGGTTCCACCATTCATTGACAGTAAGTCTAGAGCTATCCTTCCAATTCCTCGTGATTAAGCATATGGCTATACCCAGCATGAAATCAAGGAGAAAGCGACCCTTCTTAGGAAGAGAGGGGACCTCCGCCACAGAGCGGAGTCCCACAATCTTCCAAGAGAGAGGTTCGTGAAGGTGTAAGATAAATTGAATACAACCCCAGACCCGCCTCCAATAAACCTGTAGGTGAGGACATTCATATATAACATGAACGAAGGTACCCACAGCAGTATGGCAAGACCAACACTGGTCCCTGGCATTCGTGTTCCATTTGGCTATTTTTTCTGGGGTATAAAAGCATCTGTGTGCAAAAAAGAAGAGAGTTTGGGTAACAGAGGCAGACCGGGAAACCCGCACTACTTTGCTCCAGAAAACGCTCCATTGCACAGGGGTTAAAGTGGTTTGCAGTTCGCGCTCCCAGGCTTGTTGGGCTCTGAAAGTGGCCGTGTCTGTACCCTGACATAATATTTTATAAAAGTTAGAGGCAACCCCATGTGTATTACTAATAGAGTGAACTATCTCTAATAGCCCGTCCTCAGTAGGAGCAGAGGGCGGCATGATTCGAGCACTTGTGAGGCAGTGTTGAAGCTGCATCAATTGAAAGTAGTGTTTCGCTGGTAACGCAAATTCCTTTTGTAAATCAGAAAAGGTTTTCCAACGAGCTGCAGAGAAAAGCTGTTGGGGTGTCCAGATCCCCCTTGAGTACCAGGGTTTCCATGCTATCGTTCTATTTAGGACTTGAATTCTGGGGTTATTCCATAGCGGGAGTCCGTCCTGAGGACAAACGTTCGGGCCCAGTGATAGAATGAGAGAGTTAAAGGCTGCAAGAGTATCGACAATCATTGGTGGATGGCGGGTGTCTACTTGATAGGACATACCGGGGAGATGGGTCAACGGAATTGGACTACTAAGCTCCTCTTCTATGTCAAGCCAAACTGGTCTGCTGTCTGTTGAGGCATCTAGCCATCGGGCACCTTGCTTAAGTAGGAAGGCTTGATGATATCTAAGAAAATCAGGAAATCTGGTACCCCCTCTTTCCTTTGCAGACTGTAGTTTTTGTTTAGCTATCCTTGGTGGCTTGCCCTGCCAGAGATAACGGACGAGGAGGCCCTCAATATCTTTATAAGTATGTAGCGGGAGTAAGCATGGCAGCATTTCTAAAATGTAGTTCACTTTGGGGACTATCATCATTTTCACAGTTTCTAAGCGGCCCCACCATGTAAGAGATAAGGGAGACCAACGATTCGTGAGCTCACGGACTTTGGAGACTACCTCTTTGGCATTAAAACTGATAGTGTCTTCTAAAGGAGAACAGTAATGGACCCCGAGGTACTTCACCATGCGGGATTGCCAAAGGAAGGGAAAGGCCTGCATGTCAGCCTCATGTACCCAGCAGTTCAGTGGGAATGCCACAGATTTGGTCCAGTTAATTTTATAGCCCGATAATTGTGAGTATCCGTCAATCAGATCCAAGACAGCTGGAACCGAATCGAGGGATACGAAAAGCATAAGGTCATCTGCATATGCAGAGAGTTTAATCTCCCTATGACTGAAGGGGACACCTCGAATACGTGCGGACTGTCTAATAAGGAGGGCTAGAGGTTCAAGAGCTAGATCAAAGAGCATTGGTGATAGGGGGCAACCTTGACACGTGCCTCTTTGGAGGTTAAATGGCGGAGACTTGATGGCATTTACACAAATACTGGCGACGGGTTGAGTATACATGACTTGGAGATATCGGAGGAAGCCCTCCCCAAAGCCATACCATCGGAGAACTGCAAATAAGAAGGGCCATTCTAGGCGGTCAAAGGCTTTTTCGGCATCCAGGGAAAGACCCACCCATGGATGATCTAGATTGGCAGCACTGGATAGCACATGGCACAAGGTCCGAGCATTGTCAGCAGTTGATCTGCCGGGTATAAAACCGCATTGGTCGGGGTGAATTAGGGTGGCCATCCTGTCAGATAGCCGGGTGGCCAAGATCGTTGCGAAGATCTTATAATCGGCATTAAGTAGGGAGATTGGACGGTAGTTGGCGGTTAGCAGCGGGTCCCTGCCTTCTTTCTCAAATACTACCACATTAGCTGCAGAAAAGGATCCCAAAGAGGATGTATCTACCGCAAGGGCAGTAAAATAGAGTTTTAAATAGGGAACTAAATCTGCACTGAACGTTCTGTAGAATTCGGTCGGGAGACCATCGGGCCCTGCGGCACGGCCCGAGGCTGTTCGTCTTAGGGCAGATTGGATCTCTGAAGTAGAGAAGGGTTCATCCATCGCATCCCTATCATCTTCAGAGAGGGTCGGCCGCTGAATGCCAGAAAGCAATCGCTCGAATGTCTCTGACGAGAACTCACATTCAGATTGATACAGGCGGGTATAGAAATCCCGAAAGAGCTCTACAATGTCGGAGTCTGTGGTCACTATGCCCCCTCCCTGTGGAGCTCGAAGGGCCGCTACACGTTTGGCTTCTTTTTGACCTTTCAAGGCGTTGGCTAAGAGTCGACCGGCTCGGTTATTTTCACGATAATATGTCCCTCGCTGAAGCTCAATACTCTTAGAAGCTGCAGTTGAGAGGATTGAATTATATTGAAAACGGAGACGCTGTAATCGAATTAATACACATGGATCAGTACGTGAAGTTAGAACTCGTTCGCCTGCTTTTATTTGTTGGTCTAGTATGAGTAGCTGCTGTTTGCGTTGTTTTCGCAGGCGGATTTGATAGCTAGTGATCGTTGCTCGAATGGCCGCTTTGAAGCCCTCCCACCAAGCCCAATTCGCAGTATCCTGGGGTAGATTAAAATGGAAGTAATCCTGTATGGCTGCTCGAATTTCTAACTGGAACTCTGGCTGAGTTAACAGGGCTCTATCAAAGAACCAGGCCCCCGAATTCCCTTGGGGTGCAGTAGTGTGTAATTGAAAGGAAATGGCAGCATGATCTGAAATATGTTGGGAGTGAATCTTCGCAGTGTCCACCTGAGGAAACTAACAGTTTTGATATTAGAAAGAAGTCTATGCGAGACTGGGATTTATGAGGGGAAGAAAAGAAGGTAAAGTCAAGCTCATTGGGGTGTAGTAACCTCCATAGATCAACTAAAGCAAGATCTTTGATCAGGGAGGTAAGCGTGGTGTGACTCTTGGGGGGACCACTTGACCTAGGCGGCTGTTTGTCAATCAGGGGATCAAGGACTAGATTGAAATCCCCCCCAATTATCAATGAAGTATTAGCAGAGGCCTGCGCAACCTGAGCAATGGTAGCAAAAAAGGCAGGGTCATCCACATTAGGAGCGTAAAGGCATAGACATGTAACTTCAAGGCTACCTATCTTGAGGTGAACTCTAGACCATCTACCTTCTGTATCTGAGCTAGTCGCAATAATAGTAGCATGCAAAGATTTCCTAACCAGTATGGCAACCCCACATTTCTTAGAAACGGCTGGGGAATAGGCGGCCACCATGTAAGGTTTAATATTGAGTTTAAGAGTTTCCTTCGAATTTAAATGCGTTTCTTGGAGAAAAATCAGATCCGCAGCTTCCTGGCTTAGGTAGCTTAGGATTTTCTTCCGTTTTATCGGATTATTGATCCCTTTTACGTTCAATGAGAAAATCTTACATGGTGCCATCAATCAGTAATAGACATTTTAGGTAAGGGCGCTTGAAAACATACAATATAATCAGGATCTGTGCAACAATGACATAATCACCGAGTATTCTGGCTAATACACCCCATATTGAGAAGTATGTACCAAAGTATCCCAGAGAAGAAGCAAAACCCCCAAAGAATATGGCGACCATATGTCTGCGGGAGGAGGCCCTAGAGAGGAAGTAGAAAGACATGAAAAAGAAAGAAAAGAAACACCAGAGTCCATAATTAACACTGTCTCTGATACTCATCGAGGCTACTGTGGGTAGATGGAGTCGGGTCACAGATATCATCAAAAGTAAGGCAACAAACTGCCCTCGCCAGACTCTTTGCTGGGCTGCGGCAGATCCAATATGGCGGATACAGCGGATATGAGAATACTTTCAGGAGTATTCTGGAAGTCAGCGCATCAAGTCGGCTTCTTTGGAATCCAAAACCTCCGCTAGCAGATCAGGGTCCTCAAATGTTCTTGTCTGATTGTGAAGCGTGACTCGGAGCTTGGCCGGGTACATCAGGCCATAGCGTGCTTGTAGTTGTTGAAGCCTCGGCCGGAATTCCAGAAAGCGCTTTCGGCGGTCGACCGTGGGTTTAGCCAAGTCGGGATAGAAGGAGATCTTGTGGCTCTCAAACTCCATATGGCCCTTTGCCCGAGAGGCATGTAGAATTTGCTCAACGTGTTGATATCTCAAAAGTTGAAAGATGATAGGCCGCGGGGTCTTCCTGTTGAGCGTTATGCTTGTAGGTACACGATGAGCGCGATCAATCTCCAAATCTTTGGCAAAGGTGATTTGGAGCAGGGAAGGGAGAATTTTGCATAAAAACTCTTTCATGTCTCCCGATTCCACTCCCTCCGGTATGCCCACGAGCCGTATGTTGTTGCGGTGCGCTCTATTATTGCCATCTTCCACTTCTTTCTGCAAGGCCCGCACCTGACGTTCAACTTTGTCGAGTTTGGACAACCGGGCCGTATGGGAGTCCAATATGCTCTCCATTTTGTCCTGACGCGAAGAAAGCCCCTCTAGCTTGCCTTGCAGCACACCAAAATCTTCCCGCAGCGCTCGGAGTGCTTCACCGTTTGACTGCACGAGGTCCTTGACCCCTCTAATCTCTGCGAGGATTTCCTGATGCATTTCAGGGCCCTCGCGCACGGCCAGCCCCTTCTGCGGGGACGGAGGTTCAGTTTTGGAGCGTTTGCCGTGAGAAGCCGCTGGAGATCCGAATTCCAGGCGCGTGGGTTTGGTCCCCGCCATCTCACCAATGTGCCCCGGCAAGATCAGAGTAGGATTCCAAGTATGTACGGTGTTAATTCAGGATTCTGAGTAGGCCTCTCGGGAGCCTCAGCGTTATGCGACCATCCCGCTGGACATCAGGCTCCGCCCCCCCGAGTGTTAGCGGCTTTGAAAGTTAAGGTTAGAACTTTGTGGAGGGTTCTTGCTTGAACTGGTAGCCAATGGAGGTTCATCAGTACTGGCGTTATGTGCTCTCTCCGTGAAGCCCCTGTTAGTACTCTTGCAGCAGTGTTCATTGCAAGCTGGAGAGGAGCTAGCGTTGCTTGAGGGAGACCGTGTAGAATTACGTTGGCATAGTCAAAATGTGGTAATATTAATGCCTGATAGACCGATCGGTAGTCGCTGAAGTCGAGCAGCGGTCGGAGATGTTTTAGGGTCCTTATTTTCATGTATACTGTTTTTACTGTGTTTCTTATGTGGGTTTTCAGATCCAGTTGTTGATCCAGTGTAACGCCAAGGTAGCGGATTGTGGGTTTGGTTTTCAGTTCCGTGTTGCCGATTTTTAAAGAGAGTGGAGGGGTGAAGTCCTGGTTCCTTGAGATGAAGAGGACATCTGTTTTACTGTAGTTGATTCTCATGTTTTGTGTGCTGAACCATTCTGCTGTTGCCTCAAAACATCTTGTTAGAGGGGAGAGGTCTGGTTGGTTGGTCCTGAATGGGATGTATAGGAGGATGTCATCTGCGTAGGCTAGACAGTTGACCTTGAATGAACGTGCTAGGGCACATATGGGCTGCATGTAGATGTTAAACATCAATGCAGATAGTGACGAGCCCTGTGGTACACCCTGGTTTTGTAAAAATGGTTCAGAGGTTGTGGAGCCTGACCTTACATGTTGCCATCTATTAGTCAGGTATGACTTGCACCACTTTAGGGCTGTTCCCTGAATTCCTTTCTCGCTGAGGCGTTGTATGAGGATCTCATGGTTCACCGAGTCGAAAGCCGCTGCAATGTCAAGGAATATGAGGGCGAATCCTTGATGCATTTTGTCGGTTCCAGAGACTAGATGGTCAAATAGGTTGGTGAGGAGGGTTTCAACCCCATGTGCTTCTCTGAACCCATGCTGGGAAGGATCCAGTGGGGCTTCAGTATCAATATGCTGTTGGATTTGGCGCTGTACTAACTTTTCCATTACTTTGGCAAGCATGGGGATACTTGAAATTGGTCTGTATGATTCCACTTTCGTTGGGTCCAGCTTGTTATTTTTGAGCAGTGGTCTGATTGATGTTTGTTTCAGACTTTGTGGAAACGATCCGGTTGTAAGAGATTGGTTTATTAATTCGCTCAGATATTGGCTTAAGTCACATCGTAGCTCCTTTATCCATAAAGCAGGGCATGGGTCATTGGGTGCGGTAGTGGGGTTGATTGCAGCGATCGTGTCTTCAATCTCTCTGCGTGATATTTTTTCAAAGTCGGATAGTGGTGATGGTTGGGGCAAGTTGTGCTGAGAGCTGTTTTCCGCGGAGTTCGAGGTTGCACCAGCCTGGGTGACTTCAAGTTGTAGGTAGTTGGTTGCAGATGTAGTAGTCTGGATCATTTTTGACTGTAAGTAGTTGGAGTATGCCTGGGGGTGTGGCATCTGTGACTGGTCTGCGGGAGGTTCTCTTATGAGAGATTTCACTATATTGAAGAGGTCGTGTGGCTTGTTTAGTGACCGCTTCAAGATGTCGGAATGGTATTGTTTCCGCTTTTTTGTTAATTCATCGCGGTGTGATTTTAGGTGAGCGATGTAAGTACCTTGTGCTTCAGTAGAGTGAGATCGACGCCATCTTCTCTCGAGCCTGCGCAGGCACTTGAGTGAATCTCGGAGTTCTCTGGTATACCATGGTGCGTGCTCTCGTTTCTTTGCTGTTGTTTTATTTGTGGCTGGTAAACATGCGATGGTCTTGAGGCTCTCATCCCAGGTGGACACCAATGCATCTAGGTCGTGTGGTATGTTGTTGAGGAGTGGGAGGATCTTCTCTCGAAGCTCTTCTTTATTAAAGGGGCGGAAGCGCTTCAAAGAGGTTTCGTGGACAGTGTTGTTTTTGTTGGAGTTTTTATTGTGTGTGTTAATAGGTATCTGGAATTGGATCAGGCTGTGGTCAGACCATGGCACAGGCGTTATGGTTGGTGGCATTGGTTGGGTGGTATCCTTATCTGTCTGTGGGGCAAAGATCAGGTCAAGTTTGTTTCCCTTGACGTGGGTGGGCTTATTGACTAGCTGATCGTAGCCTAGTTCTTGTAACGCTTCTAGGAAAGCAGAGGCTTGCGATTCCTGTAGCGTAGGCAAGTTGAAATCACCTAGGATCCAGTTCTGGGATCGTGGTCTGTTTGAGTTGCAAGCGAGGCCCATTATCGTTGCAAGATCCTCTGAGGATGGTGTTGGTGCCCGGTAGAGTAGGTTGATCGTGCAGGTGTCATTTGTTATGGTGAGGGAGTCCAGGTGGGCTGTGCTGGTTGAGTTGCACATCTGGAAGCCTAGGCAAGTTTTGACAAGGATGAGTGTTCCTCCTCCTCTCTGATTGGTTCTATGGCATGTGTGGACTGAGAAACCTGTGGGTAACATCTGGTTGATGATTGCGTTGTCACATTCTGATAGCCAAGTTTCTGTGATCATGATATCATCAAGATCATGGGTCGTGACCAGATCGGTAATTATTGGCCATTTTGTACGTATTGACCTTGCGTTGATGAGTGCACACTTCAGGGCTTGAAGGTGTTGCTGACGGTCCAGATGTGACTTCTTGAGATGTTGAAGTGGGATGTGTAATAAATGTGAGTGATGCGCGTCCTTGGGTTCTCTTAGGGGGTGTTGGTGATTCTCCGTCCATCTTTTCCCGTCACTGCGGAGTATTGGGATGTGGTTAGTGCTTGTGTGAAAGGCGTGGGATGTAAGGGGGAGCCAGGAGGCTAGGTGTAGGCTAGGAATGGGTGCCAAGGCTAGGAATGGGTGCATTTTGTGATGTCTTTGTGAAATAGTCTGTGAACTGTTTGTTGCTGGGTAATTAGTGGGACCGGTATTGACTATTGTGCTGGCTTGACTATTGTGCTATCTATTGGCAGTGTATAAACTTACTGTCTGGCGATGAGTATGTATTTGGAACAATGTGGCAGCATATAAGACAGGAACAGTACAGCATCGAGCAAACAATGAGGCAATGTGTCAGTCAGTGGAAAATGAGACAATGTACAGTTGAAAATGAGACAATGTACAGTTGTCAGCAGAATATGAGACAATGTAACATTCAGCAAGGAACGAAACAGAATAATATCCTGCCAACAGTAATAATAAGTTAACACTTTTGGGTAAGGGTGAAATTCTGCCAACAGTAATGCCCTGTACAATGTAATTTCAGTTTGTTCAATGTAAACTGCACTGATGCAGAATAGTGTGGTATATAAGAGAATGTAAATAATAAAATAATTGATTTATACACACATTAATTTGTGAATTACAAGTTGAATTAATTTAGTGCATGCAAATATTTAAGACACACTAATAAACCAAATACATACCAACAAATACATATCCCTAACACTTATCTCTTCCTGGCTTTTAGCAAAGAGCTACAGAGACAAGATTTCCCTGTTTGTAATCTATGCAAAAAAAAAAAAGTAGCCAATTTCAATCATCCAGTAGAACAGTCATTAAAATCATTCAATAGAATCATTCAATCAAAGCCTATGGTTTCTAAAAGACACCATGCATCTCAAGTTTTGTTTTTTGTTTAAAACATAACCCACATCCACAGAAACTGCCTAAAACAGATGTAGAGCAGAATTAGGATGTTTTCCTTTACAACTCGCCATGTAAAAATAAATAAAATTATACACACACACCCCCTCAACAGTAGCGACAGACTCCCTTGTACTACCAAGCACTCTGAAGGAGTAACCCTGCAAAAGCATGCACTCAGAACCTCTTAGTTCAAACCTGCTGAAACAGCACCAACTGCCACACTCAAATAGCAATAATTCTACCTATGAAAAGCAGCACTGCAAATATTACACCAGACCTAGAACACCAATATATCTCCTAGCAGAAAAACAAAATACGCTGGACCAATATAGATCCCTCAACAGAAACGTCATGACAGCAGAATAACTAATAGAGTAACACATCTCATAGCTTCCTTGGAAGTTCTCTTTAAAATCAGGCCACTGATACAGTTGGGACAATTCTGGTGTCTTTGTGCCATATTTTCCTGGTCTCAGGCTGCATCTTTTAGTACTTCCATAAAATGTATGGAGTAAGAGAAGATGCTGAATAGTCGATTCATGCCAACACGTCTATTATGCCGTTCTTGCGTTTTTCTCCTTTACTACTAATCCTTTGTATAGTGCTGCAAGGCGTATGCTGCACTGCACATATAGATGTAAAAGGACTGTTCTGCTCAGAGCTTACAATCTAATCAAGATCATCATAAAACCGAGAACTAGAGTTTGATAAGATATACGTAGGTGGTGAAAAAGAGAAGCCTAAGCGGTTTAAGTTAAGACAGCTTAGGATAAATGTATAACGGCTGAATATGGCTTCAATATACCAGGGGTCGTCAACCCCGTCTTTGAACACTCCTAGCCAGCCAGGTGTTCAGGATAACCACAATGAATATGCACAGGGAGATATGAATACTTATGGAGACCGTACAAGCAAATCTCTCTCTCTATGCATGTTCTTTGTGATTATCCTGAACACCCGATTGGCTAGGTGTGCCCCAAAGGCTGAGTTGAGGACACCTCCTCTATACATAAATGCGCCTGCTCCATTCCCTGCATTTTCCATACAGTGCTGGGGTAATCGCTAAAGATTTTCAGCAGAAGGCAGTTTTATAAAGAAGCACCTAATTTAAGAATGAAAGTAGGTGTCTAAATGCGGGTTATTTTAGTCATTTACGTGTATATGTGGGCACATACACATGTAAACAGCCTCTTAAAATATAGTGCCCAGCATAAACGTATGCACTTTGATTTGATGGTGTGCACTTTGCGGTGGGCATGCACATGGTGGAAATTGGGCAGAACGTGAATGGAGTATGTAAGTATTAATAGAAATTATAAAATACTATAATTTACTTGCATGCTTGCAAGTTATAGGCCTTGGGCAAGCCACTTAACCCTCCATTGCCTCAGGTACACTTCGATTGTGAGCTCTTCGGGGGACAAGGGAATAAAAAGTACCTGTTCGTACATATATATGTAAACCGCTCTGATGTGCATAGTAAAGGGCAGTATATCAAGTGCCTAAACCATAATGTCCACGCTTTAGGAATGATTTCTGCCATTTGCGCTAATATTTTAAGACGAAAAGTAGGCACCTATTTTACTTTATAAAATAGCACCTAAGTAGGTATCTTCTTATAAAATTACCCTCATAATGCCACTGAAAATACATGGATAAGGGGTTTATACACTGAGTGGTCATTACTACACATATAAACCTTTTGAATAAATCGGGTCCATTGCGTTTTACAGAGTTTCCAGTGAATGAATCAGTTACTTCTGAGGAGGCTTCAACTGGTGCAAAACACTGCAATACAGCAGCTGGACGGTGCACAAGAAGACAATGTTTCACCTCTCCTGAAGGAGCAACATTGCCTCTCCATATCCAGTCATGAACACTTTAAAGTTTTTTTTGTTTTGTGTTTTTTAAACTAGTTCAGGTGGTCTATTGCCCTGGTATCCCTCGCTATCTCAGTGATTTCTTGTTTTCTTACATACCGACAAGAACTCATATCCTCTAAAGGAAATTACCTGGCATTACCAACATAAACCAGAATGCAATTAGTCTTTTTTTTAAAACGTTCATTTAGTCATCTTGCTCCCCAAACTATGGAGCACTCTCCCTCAGGACTTACGATTGGAAAGTTCCTATAGTAAATTCAAAAAGAGCCTCAAAACTTGGGGGTTCCCCCCCCCCCAAAAAAAAAAGCTTTTAGTGAAACTGAGATCTATTTATTGATTTCCGAGTTCTGAACTGTCATTTTGAAAATTGATGCCCCTAGTGTTTCACAGGTTATTTGTTGGTATTTGGAAAAATTGTTGTGCTATTCATACTTTCTCTTTTGTATTTATGTTTTTTTACCTTGCAACCATATATATTTTAAGTGTTGCTTTTAGTTGTGTCTGTATGGTCCTTTGTACTTTTATGTGATGTACGACTCTGGGATTTTTGCCTTCTCTGTACAACCAAATGGCAATAAATAAAATTATTTTAAATACATATAAAATAATGTCCTTAATATGCCCTTCCGTATACAGGACTTTTGGCATTAGCACATCACACTACGCAATGCAATGCATAGCCATGTCCAGTTCTGAGCTACAGAATCCTATTTCTCTGGTTTACTATTTCTATTTTTTTCTGTGGTAGTTGTGAATCATCTCATCTTCAGGTTTAAAGTCCACTTCTCCTTAAACATTCCTGTGCCAGGTTTTGACTTACTTATGACTGCAGAACACACTCTCTGCATTTCCTGCTATATTTATGCTTTTCCAAGTTTGTTGGTCTGATTCTTTAAAGACTTTTTTCTTGTTTTGCAAAAAGTTTGATGCCTCTTTCCCCATGTGTCCTGGAAGATTCTCATTCATTCCTTCTACTCACCAAAACACGTGTTCAAGTTTAAAGATGGAGGGGAGATCAGTGCTAAGCAGCTATGAGCGGGAGTGTATGAGGACGCAGGCTTCCTTGCAGGATGTCTCCAACATCAGCAGGGGCCCGACAAGAGTCTGTTAAAGCTAGACACGTAGCCATGGCATGCCACAAGGGGCAGTAGGACCTTGGGAGCCCTGAATGAGCACAGATACCCTTGGGGAAGAGGAAGAAAGATTTTTTTCCCCCAGAGGCTGTTGTCGGCCCTATGGACAAACATTTGACGGCTGAGGAGGGGTTTCCCCTCCTGCAGGTACTGCGTCTTTCTCTCCACTCACTCTGGGGGCATCTTTGAGTTCCCCAGACCGTACCCCACCTACTCCTCCATCTTTAATGACTCCACCCGACCCATTTGACAGTGGGCAGTCAGTATAACAAATTATTCCTTTAACCGTTTTTCTATCAATCGGTAATCTGGTCCCCACCCATGGCTGATGCCAAGGATGTGTCCGAGTCCCAGATCTCCTTGGTCAATGTCTGGAGGGTTGTGACTCAAATTGAGCAGACATTGGTTACCATGGTCTCCCAGCTTTGCAAATTTTCACAGGAGACTGTGGCAAGGCTGGGGGGGGGGGGGAGAGAGAGAAAGGGAACGAGTAGAATTTTCTGTGTCCATCGCAGTTACTTCCTTCACTATGAATAATAGTTTCTTAATTCACCAGAAATTGGAATCCTTTGAGAATGGTTTTAGGACTAAAAATATTTGATTCTTGAATCTTCATGTTTATCGGCTGTTATCTCCTGAAATCTTATTGCCTAAGCACCTCAAAGAGGTTGCATCCTTGTCTAATTTAGATGTAATGATATTTTCTAAGTCATATTATGTATCCAATAGGAGTGTTACAAATGAATCTTTGGGGGAGTTTAACATTTTGCAATCCCAGCTGAAATAAATTTGACCGATTCAGTTCCCAGAAGATTCTCATGATAACATGAGAGCTGAGCGACTTCCGTACCATCTACCAAGCCCTCATCATCCCTCATTTTGATTATGCAAACGCCATCCTACAAGGACTCCCTCAGGCAACCTTACATCCCTTACAACTCGCCATGAACAGCGCTGCCCGAATCCTCTTAGGAGCACGCACATCACACCCCTCCTGATGCAGCTGCACTGGCTCCCCATTCAAGCCAGGATTAGCTTCAAGATCTTAGTGATGACATTCAAGGCCATCAACGGGTTATCCGCTTCTTCAATATGTGACCTCATACAACCACCCATGCCCAACAGGATAAGAAGAACCGCTGCAGCCAACATGCTAGCAATACCAAAAGCTATGACAAGATGCGCCATATCAACTTCAAATAGAGCCTACAGCCTGAGCGCCCCAAGCCTCTGGAACTCCCTACCACCACACATCAGAGCTATCCCCAACTTGAGCCAGTTCAGGAAGGCCTTAAAACACCTCCTCTTTATTAAATACCTCACAGCCTCCCCCGAACCCCAGCCACCAGGTATGAGCAACACACAATAACTCCATCTCACATATATACAGTTACCTATTTCAATGTTCCACACATGTACATAGCTTCCCCCATTATCCAAGTTGATTGCTCCTGTTCATTGTAATGACCTGACTCTTGTTTATTGTCGGATACTGTTTGTTTTATGTAAACCGCGCTGATCGCAAATAGTGCGGTATATAAGAAATGTAAATAAAATAAAAATAAACATTCCTGCACAGGCCACTTTGAAGGTCACTTTCCTTTAGGAACAGGATAAGATGTTATTGTTTCAAAGTAAAAATAAAGCCTTGTTTTTTGATGCTAAGAGTCAAATGTGTCAAGATGTCTCGAGAGTCGCACAGCTTCACAGGAGGACCTTTTTGGCTTTCAAGGCACTGGTGTTGGCTCTAGGGGATACTTTTTTTTTTTATCATACCCTTACAAGTGTTTAACGGTGCTTCAAGGGACAAGGTTTATCTTTGTGGATTCCTTGTAGTTGGAGACCTTCCTGTCTGAAAGGGAAAGACAGGGTTTAGAAGGATGTTATTGGGGTGAGATTAATTAATTTGGCTACATTTATATTGGAGTTCTTGTTGTTGTTGTTGCTAAGTGCCGTCGAGTCAGTGTCAACTCATGGTGACCCTCTAAATAGTTGTCCTAATTGTGTTCGGTCTTCAGTCAGGAGGCTCATTGTTGACAGACTGGCACCCCTAGTTGCTGTTATTGTATCGATCCATCTCATTGCTGGCCTTCCTCTTTTGTGTTGATTATCTTGCCAAGCATGATGTCTTTCTCTAATGATCTCTCTCTTTGCATGATGTGTCCAAAGTATGCCTCCTTATTTCCTTATGTATTTTTGCTTATAAATTATCTCCCCTAGATGTAGGCTGTGGGCCCGTTTTGCTTCTTTATGGAACTCTTATTCCGTACAAAACTTGGTTTGTTTCCTTTATTCTTGCTTTGTGTAAGTAAATTTGAAATTAAAAAAAATAAAAAAAAGTTTAAAGATGAGGCCAATTTTTTTTTTGCTGTCACTTTAATGCTCTCACGTATGCACGCAGATCTATGATGGTAGCTCTATAAATGTAATCTGTTTCTATAACACTCCTATCACCTTCAACTCTTGGGATGTATAATTTCAGCATACTTTAGTTCTTATATATTACCAGGTGAGCATAGAATAGTTTTCTTGTTCTTATATCCAACTAGTTAACATCTTTCTTGGACCAGTTTGATTCTAAAAAGAGTACAGAAATTGCAAGTCACTTGAATACTTACTTCTAATTCTGTGCTGTTCAAGGACTTTTCAATATCTGTTTCAGGCTCCTGCAATGCTCTTTGCTGATCTTTTCTCTCAGTAATTTCTATTGTATTGTTGCACCTTCTTCAGATCCTAGATATTCATAAGCAGAGAATTGTAGTTGCCATGTTAGTCCACTTGGATATGTGGAACAAGGATCAACAAACAAATGCTGGTGATAAATTAGTTCAATAAAAAGCTTTCACCTACAACTTGTTTACCAACCCTTATTTTCAGATATTCACATAAATCCTCCCTGCATGTCCTTTAAGTTACAGTCTTCAGTCAGGGAAAGGTTATCAGTTTTGCTTAATTTTCTTCAAGAGAAGGTCACCTAGGCAATCTGTCAAGGCCAAACGTCACCCTAGTAGCATCTGAGAAACTCCCCACTGCTCTTGGCTGTTTCATTTAATGATGGTCACTGGAAATGTAAAGCTTCAAATAATCTACAAATAATGGGTATAACTGTATGAAGGTTTTCCAGTTTTAATGAAATCAATGCAGGGATGACATGCATAAAATATGTGTGATAACAAGGTGCGTATTTTCAAATGACTCGCATGTAGGTGTGTTCTGCAGCAAGTCTGGACTGCACAGGCAGAGTTTTATTTACTATGCACAAGCCAATGCAATGCAATGGACATATACTGTAAGCATTTACATCTGCTCCTCAGCAGGGATAAGTGGCTATGGCTTCCATGTAATCGTGCTTTCTGCTAGTCTACCGCTAGTATTTTACAAAGACATAAACACACTTATGTATCTTCATAATACAACCTAGGTAACCTGTTAAAAAGGTATCCCCAGTCAGTGCAATGTTATCGGTGGATCAATATTGTCTTTAAGATTAAGACTAAATCTGTAGTCCATTGAGCTAATAAGATTATTCAATGGCTTCAGTGCCAGACAAAGCAAGAGTAGTGGCAGGGTATATCTCCATGAAATGTTCCTCGCTTGATCTGGATTTTAGGGATGACATTGTCCATCTTCATAAGTCAGATATGAGGTCTGCTTACATTTTCGTTGTGAACTTGCTAGCCAGAGATCACGCTGCACATTTCAAGGCAATTTATTATTCCAGTGTGTGGGATACTATCAAAAGCTTTTCTATACTCAATTCATGCTATGCTAAAATTTTGATTGCTGTTTCAGCTGGTCATAATGGCTTTATACAGCATCAACTAGTCTAAGATTTCATATACTCCTTTTCTGTTGTCCTTCTGAAGAAAGGCCTAGTAGTTAGAACAGCAGTCTGAGACCCAGGGAAACCAGAATTCAAATCCTACCTCTCCCACGAACACTCCTTGTGACCTTGGGAAAATCACTTCACTCACCATCGCCTCAGATATAATTTAGTTTGGGTTGTAAGCCCATTGGACAGAAAAATTACTTGTTTATCCATTTGTAACTCATCTTGACTGTGGATTTGAAAAGGTGGGTAAATCTAAAATCCAATCGCAATGTTATTAGAGTATGTGTTCATCTATTCTATCTGTGGTCGATTACACGCCATCTGAATTATGATGCTGGACAATGTAAGGCACATTTTAGAAATTACTTCTAGGTGCAATCTAAGATAGCCAGGTAAAAATGTTTAAAAGGCCAGCCATGTGCAAGTTTTGGTCCTGATTTTAGACACACATGCCCGAAATGGACAACGGCACTCGTGGCCACACAGACATCCTCACGACAAACTTTTAGGACAGGAACGTCTATCTCATGCTGCATGCATATCCTTGCTTGCTATTTTGCAAGCAGAGACACGCATTGGGGTGCTGACCAGAAACCAAGAGTTCTCTTTTCCCTTCAGTTTTGGGGATAGAGTATGTTCTTCTCTACTCCTTACAGGTGTTTTGGTGGCAAAACAAGAGCTTTTCTGATGCCTATTCATGCTACAGAACAGGAATAGACAGACATCACCGCTGGTGTTGTATGCCCGATTTCAGAAACGGCAAGCACATCTCTGAAATCGGGCACACATGTCTAATTTTTACCAGGAATGCCCTGAAACACCTCTGCAACGCCCCCATGCAACATTGACGTTCTCACATTTAGGATGTTTATATACCCAGTTTCTAAAACGGCTCTGGGGACGTCTCCATGATTTGCACATCTAAGGGCCCATGTCAGATGTCCAATCACAAACAAGGCTACTAAAATCATCACCTATGTCATTTCCAGCATGAAGATCAAGCGAGGACTATTTCATGGACATTCCCAGTCACCACTTTAGATTTACAGAGTAACATAGTAAATGACGGCAGATAAAGACCAGTATGGTCCATCTAGTCTGCCCAGTAAGATGGCAAGAGTAGGTGCACCTGCTGCTGCGTGCAGGCCACCCCTCCCCATGTCTTTGTTTAGGGGTGAACCCACCGCTCCGTGTAGGACACCCCATTTGTTGAGAAATTAGACAGTTCAGTTTATTTTGATTTTATCCTGGCATATTTGGTCAGTAGCCTTTGGGGATGTTACTTTGGTTGTTTTTAAATCTTAACCATCTCTCCATAATAAATATATTCTTGAAGGCTCTTGTATGTCTTGACTATATCGTAAGTTCCGTTCAGCATATGTATTTGTACAGCACCAAATATGTCTAATAGCACATCAAAGATGATAAAGAAGAATACTTCTTCTTAGAAGCCACTGTGGTGTTATAATTCTGGCCATGTGATCGGTTGGTGTTTGCCAGGTCTTGATGAAAGGAAGTTAAAGGTTTGAGCCAAAAGCTGGGCACTTTCAATATGGGGGCTTTTTTTAAACCTGACTGTCAGCTCCTTTGTTACTACTTTAAGCCATTCCACAGTTTTGATGTTTGCCTGGTCTCTGTTCTTTCCTGCGCAGGGTGGCCATTCTGCCTCTATTGTGCTAACTGGAATCCTCATGAATTTCTCCAGAACTTATTTTGTTTTGATTAATGCAGTTCATACCACCACCACCACCACCACTGTTCCTGTATTACACAGACAGATCCTCACCAAATTAAACTGTGAACACAAATTAGAAATGTATAGACAAACTAAAAAGGAAACGTTAGCACTAATCTGTATGAAGGGTAACAAGGAGAAAAAACAAATGCATTTCCACCTATACTAAGGGCTCCTTTTACTAAGCTCCGCTAATATTTTGTACTTTCAACCCATATTAAGGTGTGCTCCAACGCGTTAGCTATCGGCAGTATGATCTATATATTCCTGGCAGCTGACGCAGGTGAACCTTTGTTAATTGCACCATAACGACTCCAAACAAGAATCAGGAGAACTCGCATCATGTGCTATGGTAACCGCACTCATCCACTACTGTGCTGTCTACACCCACTCTGCACAGTAGTGCACAATTCCCAGTTAATGTGCATTTTGGTGGACAGCACCGAGCATGGCTGTGCATTGGCACTCAACAGGGCTGGCCCAAAGGTTTCTGCAGCCCCAGGCAGGAGATCCCACTGCACCATTTCTCTCCTCCCACTGTGCCACCCCCTCCCCCAGCAATTCCATCTTCTCATCTTGAGAAGGGATGGGGTGGCGAAGGCAGCACCATCCTTCCTCAGATGTAAAAACAGTGGTTTTGTGCGGCTGCTTTGATGTCATGTGCATACTCATGACCTGTCCCCTCTGACAGAAAGTTGCATTCCAGGGGTCAAGAGCGGCAGGCCATGGTTTTTGCGCCGCGAGCACCAAAGCACATGACCTGCCATGGACACAAACATAATGGCACAAAATCACCGTGCTGCCCAACAGGATCTGTCACCATAGGTGGCAGCCTAGTGGACAGGCCAGCCCTGGTGTTCACAGTGGCTAGTTACTACACGCTAAACCACACATTAACCCGTTAGCGGAGTTAAAAGGAGCCCCGAGTAAAATACAAAGCATACGACATGCACATTCCTAAAGCTGATATTCTATTTATTTAAAATATTTACAGCTGCATTTCCCAGTACTATAGTTGTTTGCAGAACACAGAACAAATACTACAATATAAACAAAACAAAATCCTTGAACCCACCTAAGACACAAACATTAAACCGAAAACGTTTCTTCTGTCCTTATTTTTTCCTAATTATGTGATCCCAGTTTCACTTTTCCACTCTTGTCTTCTTTTTAATTTTCCATTCCTTCTCTCTCATCCTCTCTTCACTTCTTGCCCTACATTTGTCTCTATCCGCTCACAGCTTGATTTTACTTTACAACCCTTCTCTTATTCTCTAGTTCAGTGGAACCCTGGGGGTCTGCAGGACAGAGACAAGAGATAAAAGAGAAGGTCAGAGAGAAGAGAGACTGAAAACAAGTGGCTGAGGGTGACAGAAAGACTGATGGTGGGGACTGGCAAGAGGGAAAGAGAGATACTGGTGGAAACAGCACAGGGAAGGGAGATAATGAGAACTAGTGGGGGCAGGCTTGATGCTGAGATAAGGGGGTCCAGGAAGAGTGGAGGGAAGGAATTGGGGTCCCTGGACTTTCTGGAGGTCTACATATTGTCACCTCTCACCTACTTACCAGCTTTCCATCTTCTACTCTCACCTTACTACTATTATTACTAGGCTAGGTGGTTCTCCCCCTGAGCTTGGAGAAGATCCTCAAACCTCTTTCCAGTCCCAAAGCCTTAAGTCTGATAGCAACATTGTTAAAGGTAAGCACATTGGGAATAAATACAGTCAAACCTCGGTTTTCATTTGCCCCGGTTTTCATACGCTTCGGTTTTCAACGTCTTTTCTGACTGAGATTTTGTCCCGGTTTTCATGCATTGCTTCGGTTTTCAACGTCTTTTGACTGAGATTTTGTCCCGGTAGCAGGGAAGAAAAGCTGTCAACGTAAGCAGGAGATGTTGCATGAATGTGGGAGGCAGTTCTTTCTCTTGCAGGGTACGTCTGAAGCTATATCATTAAGATTTTCTGCCATTCTGAAGCACTGAGCAGATAATGTAAAGGTATTTTAATGGACTGAATTCAATGTGATTCCGAAGAGAGCTGGGCACAGCAGCTTGTCAGGGGTGGCTAAGGCCAGATGTTAACATACTGTACTGTACAGTACTGTACTTAGCTTGCTTTCAGTGATGTTAAATGTTCATTTATCCATTTCATTAGTCATTTATATTTATTTCTCATTGTTTTCTGTATGTAAAAATATAGTTATTCTCTATAAAATGTATTTTTTGTGAATATTTTTGGGTGTCTGGAACGGATTAATTGGATTTACATTATTTCTTATGGGAAATATTGCTTCAGTTTTCATACGTTTCGGTTTTAGTCAGACTTTTTCGAACGGATTAATCATGAAAACCGAGGTTTGACTGTATATTGAACACTCAGCTGCAAAATCAACGGACTTTTCACAAGCCTTGGTCCCAGCAGCAGGAGACATGCTCGGGCATTTCTTTGGCATCTTGTGGTATGGGGTCATTTAATTGACTAAAGATGTTGGGAGTGCCCAGGAACACTGTTAAAGGTAAATACAATACCACGCTCTGCCTCTGTTCCTGCAATGTGCTCTTCCTAGCTCACTTCCTTCCCCAGTCTATTTTCCCCTCTGACTTTCATCCCTGGTTCCAATCTTCTGTACTTATCTTTTCCCTAGTTCTCAAAGACTTCCCTCTGCTTCCCATCACCAGACCAGCCCCAGTTCCTCATCTTCTCTCCTGCTTCTTCTGCTCTCCTCTCTTCTCTTCTGCTCCTGCCGAGAGCCTCTTTCAATTGAAAGCAAGTTCTGCTACCAGGGGACATGGGATGAGGGTGAAGGGAGATAGATTCAGGAGTGATATGCGGAAATATTTCTTTACGGAAAGAGTAGTGGATCCGTGGAATAGTCTCCCTGTGGAGGTGGTAGAGATGAGGACAGTAACTTAATTCAAAAAAGCATGGGACCAACACAGAGGATCTCTAAAGGTAAAAAGTGGACTGTTGTAGTTGTTGATATGGAAGGACAGACTAGATAGGCCATGTGGTCTTTTTTGTCATCATATTTCTATGTTTTTATGTTTCCAATCCCTTCTCTCCAAACCAGCCTCCCATCATCTCTCCCCTTCTCCCTGGCCTCATTTTCGCTGTCTCTTTACCTCTGCCCTGTCTGTCTATTATTAGAAACATAGAAACATAGAAACATGATGACAGAAAAAGACCACATGGCCTATCTAGTCTGTCCTTCCATAACAACTACAACAGTCCACCTTTTGCCTTTAGAGATCCTCTGTGTTGGTCCCATGCTTTCTTGAATTCAGTTACTGTCCTCATCTCTACCACCTCCACTGGGAGACTATTCCATGGATCCACTACTCTTTCCGTAAAGAAATATTTCCGCATATCACTCCTGAATCTATCTCCCTTCACCCTCATCCCATGTCCCCTCGTAGCAGAACTTGCTTTCAATTGAAAGAGGCTCTCTCCCTGAACATTTATGCCACGGAGGTATTTAAACATCTCAATCATATCACCTCTATCCCGCCTTTCCTCTAAGGTGTACATATTAAGATCCTTAAGTCTGTCCTCATATGCTTTATAATGAAGCCCATTAATCATTTTGGTAGCAACCCTCTGCACCGACTCCATCCTGTTCACATCCTTTTGAAGGTGCGGTCTCCAGAATTGCACACCATACTCCAAATGAGGTCGCACCAAAGACTTATACAGAGGCATTATCACCTCCTTTTTTCTGCTAGCCATTCCTCTCCGTATGCACCCAAGCATCCTTCTAGCTTTTGCTGTCGCCTTTTCCACCTGTTTAGCTACTTTAAGATCATCAGACACAACCACGCCTAGGTCCCGCTCTTCTTTAGTGGACAAAAGTACTTCACCTCCTAAACTGTATTGCTCCCTTGGATTGCTGCAGCCCAAATGCATGACCTTACATTTTTTAACATTAAATCCCAGCTGCCAAATTCTAGACCATTCTTCAAGCTTAGCTAGATCCCTCCTCATGTTATCTACCCCTTCCTGGGTGTCTACTCTATTGCAGATTTTGGTATCATCCGCAAAGAGGCAAACCTTACCCGACAGCCCTTCCGCTATATCACTAACAAAGATGTTAAAAAGAATCGGACCAAGGACAGATCCCTGGGGCACACCACTGGTAACATCCTTCTCCTCAGAGTGAGCTCCATTTACTTGTACTCTTTGTCGCCTCCCACCCAACCAATTTCTAACCCAAGCAGTAACTTTAGGGTCCATCCCTAGGGTGCTCAGTTTGTTTATAAGTCGCCTTTGAGGAACAGTGTCAAAGGCTTTACGGAAATCTAAATACACCACATCTAGAGCTCTCCCTCGGTCCAACTCCCTGGTCACCCAGTCAAAAAAATCAATCAGATTTGTCTGACAAGACCTGCCTCTGGTGAATCCATGCTGCCTCGGATCCTGTAATCCGCTGGACTCCAGAAACCTCACCATTTTCTCTTTCAGCAGCGTTTCCAATAATTTACTCACCACCGAAGTTAAACTAACCGGCCTGTATTACCTCTCCAGCCCCTAGCCCCCTCCCTGCAACACACTTTCAGCTCTCCTAACACACCTCTCTCCTCCTGACTCCACCCAGTGGCCAAGTCCCTGATCAGTGTTTGAGCGCCCATTCTCCACCCCTCCTCATCCAACCCTAGATCTCGCACCCCCTGAGCCTACCCAATTTTTCAAGCCCCTACTTTCCGACCCCCTCCATATCCTCACTTTCCCAATCTATCCCGGAGTCCCTTGCTCCTCCCTCCCCCTCCCCAAATATAAGTCCCGTTTTCCATTCTTGACTCCAGGTTCCGCTCTCCTTTCTTTGGGCGTTTAAACGTATTGGTCCCCCAGCCTGTCCCGCCAGACGCTTATACCCCGTTTCTCCTCTTTCTCTCGTGGCTTGCGGTATAAATCGATGGTGGGTGAGGAACAAGCAACAGGACTAAATGCGCCGAGAGAAACAGCCGCGAGCCCCGGTTCGACACTGACCTGGATAGCGGATGTTCCTGTCCCGGCTGCAATCACTTGAGAAAGGAACGTGTAGGAAGGAGTTGAACTTGTAAACTGCAAGGAGGCAGCGCCCGGGGGGAGGAGTCTCTCAGAGATCAGCGCAGTGCAAAGGGTCAGTGCGCTGCAGTGCTTGGACGGAACGATTGCACGCTGCAAGGTCGTGTTCTTGTCAAAGTCGCCTTAGACGATCTTTCCTGTTCCAGAGCACCACTGCTAGAATGGGTTGGACTCTTTCTTGGTTCTGTCTCAAAGTATCCTTGGTGTCTTCTGCAATGCTGGTTAGGGAGAGGAGGTTACAGCGACTATTATGTGGGACGTTTTGCTGGAAGCAAAGAACAGGTCTGTGAAATGGCTTAATGCCTAATTGGAAAGGTCAGCTTAATCCCCTAGTAAGACAGAGATGCAAGTCAAGTAGTCGGTAATCATTTAAAAGTTGCTATTGAGGACATTTGAAAGCTTTGAAAGAATTATAGGCTGACCCAGGGCCGCTGCGAAGATAAACCCTGATTGGTGGGACTGGGAGCGGCCTAAGAACAGCATCGGTTGGGCTGAGAGTATTATCAAGGATAGTTCTGAGCCTGTTTATAATGGTAGTCAGGTGCCTTTATAAAATCAATAAAATATACCAAATCAGAGCACTCAAAAATATTTTAAAGGCCTTTTAAAAACATAAGGACATAAGAAACACCATATTAGGTCAGAGCAAAATCCATCAAGTGCAGTATCTTGTTTCCAACAGTGGCCAAATCCAGGCCACAAGTACCTGGCAGTTTCTCAAAAAGACACGCAGGTTCCAAAATGCTTGTCCCTGGGCAAGCAGTGGATTTCCCTGGTCCTTTTTAATAATGTTTAATGGAACTTTCCTCCAGGAATTTATCCAGCTACATTAACAGCTCTTACTACATCCTCCAATAACAAATTCCAGAGTTTGATTACACGTTGTGTTAAAACATATTTTCCCTTATTAGTCTTAAATGGCTTACACTGTGTTTCATTGCATGTCCCCTAGTCTTTCTACTTTTTGAAGGTGTAAACAATTGCTCTACGTTTACCCGTTCCACTCCATTCATTAATTTATAGACCTCATCATATCTCCCCTCAGCCGTCTCTTTTCCAGGTTGAAGAGCCCTAACCTTTTCAGCCTCTCCTTATAGGGGTATCCTTCCACCCCCTTTACCATTTTTGTCACTCTTTTCTGTACCTTTTCTAATTCTGCTATATACTTTTTAAGAAAGTTTGGCGGCATCAATAATGCACCATCTCAATTACGACAGCTTTGGTTGTTCAAATGCACTCCATTTTCATCATTTACCTTTTATTTTTAAATTCTTGATTGCCTCTAGTTTTAATGCCAAAACATGGAAGCAAACTCGGTGCTGCCCTTGTACAACAATACGCTTATCTGAATCCCTGTTATTTACAATGGTTTTTGCACTTAGAGGGTGGGGGAATATAGAGATTGGATCTCAGGGAAGAGGGCTAGGTGGGCGAGAGAAGAAAAACCTGGAAGATGGAGGAAAGCGATGACTGAAGAAGGGAAGAGGGGGAAAATACTGGGAGGATGGAGGGAGGAGTGCTGGGAATGGAGGAGAGAGGTAACATTGGTAGGAGGGGGAGAGAAGGTGCACTGAGAAATGGATGGCAATAGGGAACTTTGGCTGGCAGGATGTGGTTTATGGTTTATTTTGTCTTAATATATCTGACTTCGAACCAGCAGCAGGGCAGTTTACAATAAAATCATTGGCTTGAGAATACTGGAAAGCAACTACAAATCAAGAAAAAGGAAAGATATAGGAAGAGAAAATGTGCAAGGACATTGGGAAGACGTTTTGAGGGAGGGTGAGCACCGGGATAGTAACCTTGGTAGAATGAAGGGAGAGTGATTGATGGAATGAGGAAGAACAAGTGGATGAGTATGTGGGGGAGAATTCAGTGCGGTAGTGAAGATGGGAAGGGAGACAGAGTAGGGCTGAGCAATTGGGAGAGCGTGGGAGTGGGGCTGAGCAATTGGGAGAACGTGGGAATGGGGAGAGCGTGGGAGTGGGGCTGAGCAATTGGGAGAACGTGGGAATGGGGAGAGCGTGGGAGTGGGGCTGAGCAATTGGGAGAGCGTGGGAATGGGGAGAGCCTGGGAGTAGAGCTGAGCAATTGGGAGAGCGTGGGAGTGAGGCTGAGCAATTGGGAGAGCGTGGGAGTGGAGCTGAGCAATTGGGAGAGCGTGGGAGTGGGGCTGAGCAATTGGGAGAGCGTGAGTAGGGCTGAGCAATTGGGAAAGCGTGGGAGTGGGGCTGAGCAATTGGGAGAGCGTGGGAGTGGGGCTGAGCAATTGGGAGAACGTGGGAATGGGGAGAGCGTGGGAGTGGGGCTGAGCAATTGGGAGAGCGTGGGAATGGGGAGAGCCTGGGAGTAGAGCTGAGCAATTGGGAGAGCGTGGGAGTGAGGCTGAGCAATTGGGAGAGCGTGGGAGTGGAGCTGAGCAATTGGGAGAGCGTGGGAGTGGGGCTGAGCAATTGGGAGAGCGAGAGAAGGGCTGAGCAATTGGGACACCGTGGGAGTGGGGCTGAGCACTTGGGAGTGCGTGAGAGGGCTGAGCAATTGGGAGAGCGTGAGAATGGGGAGAGCGTGGGAGTAGGGCTGAGCAATTGGGAGAGCGTGGGAGTAGGGCTGAGCAATTGGGAGAACGTGGGATTGGGGCTGAGCAATTGGGAGAGCATGGGAATGCGGAGAGCGTGGGAGTGGGGCTGAGCAATTGGGAGAGCGTGGGATTAGGGCTGAGCAATTGGGAGAGTGTGAGAGTAGGGCTGAGCAATTGGGAGAGCGTGGGAGTAGGGCTGAGCAATTGTTAGAGCGTGGGAGTAGGGCTGAGCAATTGAGAGAGCGTGGGAGTGGGGCTGAGCCATTGGGAGAGCGTGGGAATAGGGAGAGCATGGGAGTAGGGCTGAGCAATTGGGAGAGCGTGGGAGTAGGGCTGAGCAATTGAGAGAGCGTGGGAGTGGGGAGAGCGTGGGAGTGGGGAGAGCATGGGAGTGGGGCTGAGCAATTGGGAGAGCGTGGGAGTGGGGCTGAGCAATTGGGAGAGCGTGGGAGTGGTGAGGGGAAGATGAGCAAGTAGGGAGGTGGGGAAGTACGGGGACATAGGAAGTGGGGGGAGGGGTGGGGAAGAGGGAGAGAGTATGGAATTATGGAGGGATCATGAGATTAGGTGGAGTGGGAAGGATTTATTTCTTTAGTTTTCTATACCGCTTTATCTGGGAATCAAAGCAGTTTACATCAAACATTCAACTGTATTACACAGAACATGGTAAACTGTGTGTTTAGATATAGTAGGAGTTAACATATTTCTTAACTCCTACTATATTGTAAAAGGTTTAATATATAACATCACTATAAAACATTTTACATAGGTATTTTTGCATTGGGTTGGTATGAGCTCTGATGTTGAATGAGAGCTAGGGGTTTATTGTTGAAATTTTCTGGGGGATGGTGAGAGTTCCCATTTCCCGTTGCTGGAAGCTCTGGCCCTGATATGTTCAGTTCCTGAAATGTTCTCTGAATAAGTGAGTCTTGAGTTCCTTGCAAAATTGCGTCAGTTCTTATATTTCCCTTAGGTTATTAGAGAGGGCATTCCAGAGCAATGGCACATATAGGGGCTTGTTTACAAAGCTGCGGTAGCGGTTTGCGATCGTTATCGGAGCCGCAACCCCATTGATTTCAATGGGGCCGCGGCTCCGATAACGACCGCGAACCGCTACCGCGGCTTTGTAAACAAGTCCCATAGTAACATAGTATATGACGGCAGATAAAGGCCATCATGGTCCAGCTAGTCTGCCCAGCAAGGCGGCAAGAGTAGGTGCACCCTGCCATTCCATGCAGGTCACCCCTCCCCATGCCTTTTTTTAGGGGTGTACCCACCGCTCCCTGTAGGTCACCCCTATTTGTTGAGATATAAGAGATAGTTATTGTTTGTTTTGATTTTATCCTGTTGCTATAAAGGGATCCATTGTGTCAGTCCCATGCCATTTTGAATTCAGTCACTGTATTTGCCCCCACCACTTCCATCGGGAGGGCATTCCAAGCATCCACCACCATTTCAGTGAAAAAGTATTTCCTGACATTGCCTTTCAGTTTACCCCCTTGCAGATTCATGTTATGCCCTCTAGTTTTACAGTTTCCCCGTCTTTGGAAGAGGTTTGTTTGTCCATTAATACTTTTTAAGTAATTAAAGGTCTGAATCATTTCTCCCCTGCCCCTTCTCTCCTCCAGAGTGCACATATTTAGGTCTTCAAGTCTCTTCTCATATGTGAATACAAACACACACGCAAGGACACAACAGACAGGGCACTCTCAATGGCCGCTCCAACAATATGGAACAAACTCCCGGACGAATTGAGGGCCGCTACAGACCTCAAAGACTTTAGAAAACAGCTGAAAACCATGCTGTTCATAGAACACTATGGACACATCACATAACTTCAGAGAATGAATAACAGCACATGATTCCGCCTAACCAATGTATGTATCGAATATGTTTTTGCACCACTGTATATAGCCCACTCTGTACATAGCTCATACCAATCTAGCACACAACACAACACACACTCAATTTCCCCCCCACTGCATGTATAACACACTCACTTGACCTGACTGTTTGCTGTGATACCACCTTGATTATTAAGATAAGGCGGTTTAGAAATACTGTTAAATAAATAAATAAATAAATATGTCTTCTGATGCAGGCTCCAAATCATTTTGGTCGCCTTCCTCTGAACTGTTTCCAGTCTTTTTATATCCTTTGTGAGATATGGTCTCCAAAAATTAACACAATATTCCAAGTGAGGCCTCACCAGCGACTTGTACAGTGGCATTAGTACCTCTTCTTTTCTGCTGGTAATTCCTCTCTGTATGCAACCCTTCTGGCTTTTGCCACCGCCTTGTCAAACTGTTTCGCCACCTTGAAATCCTCAGACACAATCACTCTGAGGTCCTTCTCCTGGTCCGTGCACACGAACCTCTCGCCCCCTATCGCATACAATTCCCTTGGATTTCTGCTTCCCAAGTGCATGACACTGCACTTCTTCACATTAAATCTTAATTATCAAGCATTAAACCATTCTTCCAGCTTTTGTAGATCTTTCCTCATATTATCCAGTCCTTCAGGGAGTTGCAAATTTTCATGTCATCTGCAAAAAGACAGACTTTTCCATTCAGTCCTTCAGCAATATCACTCACAAATATATTGAACAGTACCAGTCCCAGGACTGAACCCTGGGGCACACCTTCCTTTCATCCGAGTGAGTTCCGTTAACCATCACCTTCTGTCATCTATCTGTCAACCAATTTCTGATCCAGTTCACCACCTATGGACCCATCCCAAGCTGTTTAGTTTATTGAAAAGCCCCCTATGAAGAACAGTATCAAAGGCTTTGCTGAAATCTAGGTAGATCACATCCATCACATGCCCTTGATCTAGTTCTCTGGTCACCCAGTCAAAGAACTCAATCAGATTTGTTTGGCAAGATCGTCCTTTGGTAAAACCAGGTTGCCTCGGATCATGCAACCTGTTGGTTTTGAGAGGGTCCACTATTCGCTCTTTCAGCAGCACCTCCATTATGTTTCCAACTACCGAGATAAGGCTTACTGGTCTGTAGTTGTCACTTCTTCCCTATTACCAGAAGTAATAGAGGTACCCATCAGCCCTGTGGAACTTCTCCTGTCTCCAAGGATATATTAAAACATCCTTTAACAGCCCTGCAAGAACCTCTCTGAGCTCCTTGAATGTTGCATGCAATTCTGGTCGCCATATCTTAAAGGATACAGCATTATTAGAAAAGGTACAGAGAAGAGCCACCAAAATGGTAAAGGGGATGGAAGGATACCCCTATGAAGAGAGGCTGAAAAGGTTAGGGCTCTTCAACCTGGAAAAGAGACGACTGAGGGGAGATATGATAGAGGTCTGTAAATTAATGAATGGAGTGGAATGGGTAAATGTAGATTGATTGCTTGTCCTCTAGTCTTTCTATATTTTGATGGCGTAAACAATGAAGCTACAGGGTAACCTATTTAAGACTAATAAGATAAAATATTTTTTCACTCAACATGTAATCAAACTCTGGAATTCATTACCAGAGGCTGTAGTAAAAGCTATTCGTGTAGCTGGGTTTAAAAAAGGTTTTATTTATTTATATTCTCTTATATACCACGCTATTCTGCATCAGTGTGGTTTACCTTGAACAAACTGAAATGACATTGAACAGGGTATTATAACTTGGAGATAACTATTTTACAGGGAACATGGGCTATGGAGGGTTAAGTGGCTTGCCCAAGACCACAAGGAGCACCTGTGGGACTAGAAACCCCAGTCCTTCCGGCCCAAGGTTGTTGTCCTCTAGTGGGATTTGAACCCCTGACCTTCTGGCCTGAAGTACCTTGCCCCAACCACTAGGCCACTCCTCCACTCCACTTGTTTGGACAAGTTCCTGGAGGAAAGGTCCATAAACCATTATTAAAGGGGACTCGGGATATCCACTGCTTGCCCCAATACAAGCATTGCGAAACCTGCGTCTTTTGGGAAAACTGCTAGGTACTTGTGACCTAGATTGACCACTGTTGGAAACAGGATACTGGGTTTGATGGTCCTTGGTCTGACCCAGTAAATGTCATATCTTATATTCTTTTTTCAGTATCCTGGGATGTACCCCATCTGGTCCCATGGCCTTGTTCACTTTCAGTTTTGCAAGCTGTACTAACACATCATCTTCTGCAAATGGTGTGGTATCTATCTAATCTATTCCCATTTGTATATTTGTCAATCACAGGTGGTCCTTCTTCAGCATTTTGTTTAGTAAAAACAGAACAGAAGTATTTGTTTAACATTTTCACTTTTTCAATGTCACTTTCCACAAATCTGTTTCCGTCACATTTGAGTCTTGCAATTCCACCTCTGATTTTCCTCCTCTCCCGAATATACCTGAAAAAAGTTTTGTCGCTGCACTTCACATCTTTAGCCATCTTGCCTTCTGCCTTTGATTTTAATATCCTTATTTCTCTTTTTGTCTCTTTTAGTTTTATCCTGTATTCTCTTCTGTGTTCCTCTGTCTGCAAACTTCTGAATGTTGTGAAAGTTGTGTTTTTTGCTTTTATTTGTGCAGCCACTTCTTTGGAGAACCAATTAGGTTTCCTTCTCCTCTTGTTTTTATTTACTTTCCTTACATTTTTATCTGTTGCCCCTTTTATTGCCTCCTTTAGCTTAGCCCACTGTAATTCCACTTCCCTTATCCCCTTCCACCCTGCCAACTCCTCCTTCAGGCACTTGGCCATTTTACTGAAGTCAGTGTTTTTGAAGTCTAGGACTTTGAACTTGTTGTGATTGAAGTCCGCCTTGGCTTTTATCTCAAACCACACCATCTGATGATCACGGCTGCTCACATGGGCGCATAAATGGAAAAGACTCTGCTACATGTTGTTAGGCCTTTGTTAGTTTAGGTGACAAGGTTAGCATGTTTTGTCTGCATCTACGCGTGCCTCTGGTGTCTGCTTCGTTTTGGATGAGCGACTTTAAGTATATTGATGATTGGTTGGGTGTGATTTTTAAAGATGTTCTTTATTGTTTTGTTTTGGATTTGGCTAGTTAGTGGTAATCAGTGAAGCTGTCTTGAGTATTGGTGTTATGTGCTCACTTCTTCTGGTTGCCATGTGTTGGGTCATTTGTAGTTGGTGTAGTGCGTATTTGGGAAGACCTTGGTAGATGCTATTGCTGAAGTCCAAGTGTGGGAAGATGAGAGCTTGAAATACTGAGCAGAAGTCAGATGTTGCTAGTAGTGGTTGCAGGTTCTTTAGTGTTTTTATCTTGCTGTATATAGTGTGATAGGGCTGAAGCTAGGGAAGCTGTGAATTTGGAAAAAAACGCTGTCTTTCACACAGCAGCTGACTTGCAGGAGATGCAATTGCATAGCAACACAGCTAGAGGGAGCAGGCACGAACCTGCAGAGGCTGAGCGAACACACCCAAGTACTGATTATGCAGGGACTAATCAGATGCACCTGAAGAGCAAGCCAGGAAACTCAAGAGGAGAACGGCTTTATAAGCAGAGAGCTGCAGCCAGACTAGAGAGGGGAGAAAGAGGAGAAGAAGCCAGGATCCAAGGGAGAGAGACTCCATGCCTAGAGGGAGGTCTGAGCTCACCAGAAGGATTGAGAAAGGAACTTAAAGGTACTGGAAGGAAAGGTCCTGACAGTGGAATCCCCCATACTGAGAAGCAGAGAGGTCTGGATTCGTTACCTGGCCGTCCCAAGCTTCAGGGACGACAAGCAGTGCCCAGGAGACTCACAGAAACAGTCTGTAAAGGAGACCGTATCCAAGGAAGGGTAACTGGTAAGGAAAATACCAGCAGCACCGACTTCAGGAAGCCAAGGTACAGTGGTACTTTAATTCTAAAAAGAGATTTAGCTCCTAGAAGGGCTTTTGAATCAGCTAACCATTCTGAGAGGAATGAAAGAAGGCAGGAGTTCTGGAAGCCACGCCATAGAGGCCTAAGAACAAGCCATACTTCCTACTTGAAAAACCTTGAACAGCCCAGCTGGAGGATAGGTGAAGGAAATACTCATTTGCACACTATAGCAGCCAGGGAGAGCTCAAATACAGGAGAAAGCACAGATGAGCTGGAACCCATGCAAGTGGAGCCTGAGGATTTAGAAGCATTGTCACAGGAGGAATTAATGGACTGCTCTATTTATGTTTGTTATTTGTGTTGCGGGAAGCCTTGAGTCACTCCCAGAGCTATAGTTTACCAGAACATGCACTAACAATGATTTTGCTTACATTGAGCTAAAGGAGAGCTGGTTTATTTGTTTCACTCTGAAGTTTAGAAAACCCTTTATAGTCTACAAGGAACTGTGAAGCCTGTAACAGTTTTACTTGTTTAATAACACTTTGGCACAAACCTGAAAATAAGGAAAACTTTTGTTACTTAGCAAACCTCAGTGCTAAAAGGGAAATAAAAGCTTTTTGTTTACCCTCTACTTGGCATCCACAACTCATTTCTATAAGGAGAAAGGACTACAAGGAGCAAGGTGCATCTGGCCCAAAAGAGTCTTTTACTTCTACAATTGATTTAAATGCACAACCTGCCCCGGCAGCCACTGGCCACCAGGGGGGGGGGGGTTGTGACAATAGCTCTGGTAGTTTTGCTGATATGTGAGGCGAAGTTAAGCTGCTAATCAAGCATTATGCCTAGGTATCTGACCTCTTGTTTGACTTCAAGTTCATTATTATTGATTGCTTTTTTTCTAGATATGTGTGATACTTCTGGGGTTTTTTTTTAGATTTATTTGCAGCCCATATTCTGTTATCCATTGTGTAATATCAATGAAGCATGTTGTTAGTTTAGGTCCAGATTGGAGGTATCATAGGGAGCATACATCATTATATTATTGACATATATGTCGTAGTGAATATTATGGTTGTGGAAGATGGAGCATATGGGCTGTATAAATATGTTGAAGGGTAATGATAGTGCAGAGCCTTGTGGGATACCCCTATGTTGATAATACGGTATAGATTTGTATGATCCTACTCTTACCTGTCGCCAGGTATGATTGAAACCAGCTGAGTGGGGTGCCACCAATTCCAATTGTTCGTAATCTTGCTAGTAATAGGTTGTGGGGAATAGTCGAATGCTGCAGCTAGGTCAAGGAAAATCAGCATAAATCCCTGGTTGAGTTTTTCCATGCCCTTCATGATTGAATCCAATAGTGAGGTTAGGAGAATCTCAACCCCATGGTTTGGTCTGAAACCATGCTGATGCTGGTCAAGCAGGGCAAAATCACTGATGTGTTCTTGTAGCTGTTGTTGTACTACATTTTCTATTATTTTTGAGATAAATGGTAGGCTGCATATAGGTCTGTATGCAGTTAGATTACTTTTGTCATTGTTGGGGTGTTTCAGTATTGGGCTCACAGCCATTTTTAGCTCTTTTGGTAGGTATCTCTGTTCAAGTGAGAGTTGCATTATTCTGAAGATGAATGGGGATAGTTCAGTTCTGGATATTTTTACCTAACTAGCTGGACATGGGTCTAAAGGTGAGGTGGTGGTGTTTAGAGCGCTGGTTATGTGTTCTATGTTTTCTGTTGATATAGAGTCAAATGTCCTTTGTTTGCTGCTGGAGTTATCAATTTGTAGTGTCTATATTGTAATGGTGTTGGGTGCAGGTTTGGTTTCGAAGAAGTTGGTGAGTGGTTGTGGGCAGGGCATGGTATCTGTATTTTCTTGGTTGGGGTCTCTAGTTAAGGTGCGGACGATCTCAAACAGTTCTCTTGGGCAGTTGAGTGAGCTCATTATGACTTTTCTATGATATTCCTTCTTTGTAGTGTTGACCAAGGTTCAGGTTTCCTTAAGTTTGTTCATGTACTTCTCTCGGCTTTCTGGTTGTTTAGAGTTCCTCCATCTTCGCTCGATTCTTCTTAATTCTCTTTTTACATTTCTTAGCTCTCTTGTGAACCAAGTTGCATTCTGTTTGTATCTTCTGGTTGGATTTGTTGGTGATGCAGCTGCTGCAGTAGAGTGTGGGATACCCTCAACAACTCCCTCCTAGGTTTCTGGTGACGACACATACTTTGATGGACATATAAGGGAGAGGCTGCAGCCAAGATTGAGTAAATTCCTAAATAATCATTTGTTTATCCCTAAATGTTTGTTTGTTTATTTGTATTTGGCCCATGCTGATGAGCTATATTAAGGTACAGCAGGTATTTCCCTTTCCCTGGAGGGCATACAATCAGGGTTGGCCCAACAATTAGGCTAGAATAAGTGGTTCCCTAGGGCAGCAGCGTCTAGGGGTAAGCAAAGAGCAATGGCAGTCAAAGCAAAACAATAGATTCTGACAGCAACACAAACTCAAAAGAGCCAACAACATATTCCTTTGCCCTCAGGAAGAGCAGGCACACACAATTATGCATTTTTTACAGAAGTATTGTTGGAAGAGTGGTGATCAGATGATCATGATTGATGAGTTTAATTATCAAAATCCTGGAGGGAGGGGCGTAAGGCTGCAGGTTTGCTCAATACCTTGCACCAGACCTGGGCCAACCCTGTTTACAAATATTAGCTTGTTAAATAATCTTCGGTCAGCTGTGGAGTACCAGACTCTGAGTGGCAACACATGCATGTAGGAAAACCATGGCTCAGAATGAAACTACGAGGGATGCAACCAACCAGGGCCGGCCCGTCCATTGAGCGAGAATATTGTTCGCACAGGACCCTGCGCAAACTTCATTCCGCAGGTTTTGCAGGGCTGGCTTCAGAGGGAGCCGAGGATGCCGGAGGCCCTGGCTCTCATCTGCACAGTGCTGGAGTGAAGAGCAGCATGCTCCATCACTCACACTGTGTTCATGTAAAGCCCGCGGCTTGCTGAGAAACAGGAAATGACCTTTAACTTTTCCTGATATTCAGCGGGCTTCACATGAAGAGGTGAGCCAGGGCCTCTGGCATCCTTGGCTCCCTCATAATCCATTCATAATCTCTTCAGGATGGGGGCTGGGATAGGACTGAAAATGACTGATGGGGAGCTAGGAATGGAAATGGGCTGATTGGGGGGGGGGGCAAGGATAGAACTGGAAATTTATTTATTTATTTTATTGTTCTTATATACCGCACTCTTAAAAATCAGCGCGGTTTACATACAACGGTTCTGTGACAAATAGGTTGGCTATTAGGCACTTACAATGAACAGGAAGTTAAACTTGGTTTACAACTGGGGGAACTATATACATCAGTTTCAATTTATCTACAGTATGTACATGCGTTGACAGTAGCTCATGTATTCGTAGTTGGGCGTGAGATAGATGAAGTTGGGTTGGTGGGCTGAGAGTAGTGCAATAGAAAGTGGTGTTTTAATGCCTTTCTGAATTGGGCAAGATCTGTTATGGCTCTGATGGTGGTTGGGAGCGCATTCCAACAGCTGGGAGCATAGAACTTGAAGGCTCTGTTCCTTGTTTTCTTGGTGCATTTTGTTATTTCACTAGGGATTTGTAAGGTATTGGCAGTGCATGTTCTCCTTGCTCTGTTCACTGACATGGGGTGAACAAGGTCTGTTAGGGATGTGGGGGCTATTTTGTTGATGGCCTTGAAGGTTATAATGATTACTTTATAGGATAGCCGGCAGTTGATTGGTAGCCAGTGTAAGTCCTTAAGGATCGGGGTGATGTGATCACTTCTGGCGGCTCCGCTCAGGACGCATGCGGCAGCATTCATAGACAACTGTAGGGGGTTTAAGGTGTTTTTGGGCAAGCCATGCAGGATCACATTGGCGTAATCAAAGTGGAGGATAGCTAGTGCCTGAAAAACTGATCTGAAGTCGTCTGGTTGCAACAGGGGTCGAAAATGTCGTAGAGTTCGTATCTTGTGGTAGATTTGTTTGATAGTGTTGCTGATGTGTACTTTGAAGCTGAGCTGCTGGTCTAAAGTAACGCCTAGGTAGCGGATGCTGGGCCTGCTTGAGAGTTCTGAGTTTCTTGACTTTAAGGTTGGCGGGGGTGAGAAAGAATGGTTTCTGGTGACGAATAGTACGTCGGTCTTGTTAAAGTTGATCTTGAGGCTTTGTGAGTGGAGCCAGTCAGTTATGGCATCGAAGCAATTTACCAGTTGAGAAAAGTCCGGGTTCTCAATCCTGAATGGGGTGAAGAGCAGCACGTCATCCGCATAGAGCAGACATGAGATGTTAAATGAGCGGAAATGGACTGATGCGGGGCTTGGACTGGAAATGGGCTGATGGGAAGCTGGGATAGGACTGCAAATGGCTTATGGGGGAGGCTAGGATTGGAAATGAGCTGATGGGGTGAACTTGGACTGGAAATGGGCTGATGGGGCAATAGGATAGGATTGGAAATGGCTGATGGGGGGGCTTGGACTGGAAATGGGCTGAAGGGGGCTAAAATAGGACTGGAGTTTTTTTATTTTTTAACAAGTCTTTTATACCACTTTATCATTTCAGTCAAAGCATTTTACATTGTAACTTAAACTTGGTAATGTACATTAAACAGGGACACTGATAACTTGGAATTTTCTGAGGCAATAGAAGGTTAAGTGATTTGCCCAAGGCCACGAGGAGTGCTAGTGGGAATCAAATCCTGGTCTCTTGGATCCCAAGCCAGTGCAATGGGCTGATGGTGGACTGGAAATGGGCTGAAGAGGGGCTGGGATAGGACTGGAAATGGGCTTATGGTGGGGCTAGGATTAGAAAGAAGCTAATGGGGGGGTTGCTAGGACTGGAATTGGATTGATGGGGGGGGGGAAGGAGAATTGGACTAGAAGGGAGCAGATGCTGGGTGGGGCTGGAACTAGAAGGGAGCTGATGTTGGGGGAGGACTAGATGGGGATGGACTGGGGGAGTGAGGATGGAGAGGGGAAAAGATATTTTGTGTGGGAGGGAAGAAAAATCTACGATTGGCCGGGTATTGGGAGAGTAAGTGAGGACTGAGGATGGAAGGGTGACATTTGAGTGGATGTAAAAGAAATAAAGGAAGAAAGGGAAGAAAGAGCAAAAGGAGAAAGATCAGTATGTTAAAGCAGATGTAGAGAGAGAATGATAAAAAACTAGAAGAGAGAAGAAAGGACAAATGGACAGCAGACAATGGAGAGTTAGCCGAAGACACGAAGAAACCAGAAGAAAGTGACTGGAGCAATTGCAACTGAAAAATAAAATGCCCAAACAACAAAAAGTAGAAAAATGCGTTTTTATTTTGAATTTATTAACTGGAATATATCAGCTCTGGAAAATGTGCATTGTTAACGTCTTTGTGTTTTTGTTTAGTACAAGAGGAAATTAATTTATAGTTTTATTTCTCGAGTGTTGCGTACATTCCAAGTTTGGCTTTTGGGGTTCCCAGTTTAATTATTGTCTTTCTATTTCTAAATTGTGATCCCTTGTTCTTTGGTGACGGTTATGTTCTGCATGTGTAACTGAGCTGAGGTATTCTGTTGATGGAGTTTCTATTTGACCGTGCCTCTTGTTCTCTTTCCCCCAGTAGGAGATGTATTGGTATTCTCTGAGATGTATTGGTTTAATGTTTGCAGTGTTGCCTTTTGATAGGTAGGGTTTGGTGCTTTGTGAGTCCTGGTAATGCTTTTATGATACTGTGGGTTTGCAATGAGTTCTAAATGGGCAGTATTTATATTACCTCCTAATGTGTCTGGCGGTTGGCACTGGAGTATAGTAATGTAGAAATCTTTTAGTCTTTCTTTATCCGGACACTCATTAAGAAGCATATTTGCTAAAAGTTAGCACACATTAATATTATGCAAATATTCTTGCAAATGAGGCCCATAATGAGTCTTCACACATGGCCCCGCACCCCCCTTGGGCCACCCCTGCAACCAACATGGCAGAGAAATCACAGCAACCCAACCATGTGACAGGGAACAGAACTGAAAATGGAGCGCAGATAGCAGAGGGAAGTGAAAGCCAAAATCTGTAAGTGTTTTTTGGATATGAAAAGTTGCATAGCAGCATATAAAAGCAAGGTGCATGCCCTACTGACAGAATTCTACGCGTATGTAACTGAAATTAGTAGGCGTGACAAAGAGACCGAAACCCACTTAGAAGAGCAGAGTGGAGCAATAATAATGCTCTTGCAGCAATGTACAGGTCCAGGCACGAAGTTGAAAGTGGCCCAATATAACACGGCAGCGGGCTCCCCACAGTGTGTGCATTGCTGCTGGGCCATGTCCCCTTCCCTAGCTCTTCTCACAGATTTAGCAAAGCTTTTCATGCTGTTTGTGAGAAGGCATTGCAATATTGGCTGAGATCAAGGAGGAGCCAGTGAGCAGCATTGCCTCTGCCCAACAACAATACTCGCAAAGAGGTAGAGTTGGCGCAAACTGTGCCTCTTTTGGAGCGGATTCACTGAATAGATTCTTCATTCAAGATTGCCTCAAGACTTGTGGCACCAGGACCAGGAAGCATCCCCTCCCCCTCCCTGAGCCATGGCATCATCTGTTCGCAGCAGCCAGGGCACTTAGAGCAGCAAGACGTCCCTCTTCAGTGACTTAGTCCCTAGATATAGCCCGCAAAATTAGCCTGCCACCTCACGACTACTGCACCTCCTCGACTGAGAATCTCTGCTGGATCACTGTGTGGCTCACTCAGTCGGGCTGCATTGCTCCCTGTCTCTGCGCTCTCCTCAGGGGGTTGGGCAGGCAAAGAAGACACACCCCTTAAAGGGATACATATTAATATCCTAGAGCTGCCGGCTAGGTGCAGCACCATGCCTAGAAAGCCCAAAGTTCACAGAAGCATGCACAGATAGGTAAAGTGACAATTCCTGAACTTCCTGGATGCCCTATGTTGCCTCTTCATGGTCAGGATGGAATGTAACCTCTAGCTCACCACACTGCAGTTCTTGGGACCACAACATTAGACCACTAGAAGACCAACATCAGACCACCAGCTCATCTACTTGTCCATAGCCCACAACCCCTCAGGGGCCGATGACCCCCAGATCTGGACACTATTCATAACACAGGATCCCACACAGGTTGGACCTTCCAGTGTCAGAGGGGAACATGATGCTGCGAGCAAAGTACCCAGATACCCTAGGAGACAGAGGAAGTTCCTGGCAAGGTACGCTGACATTCACAAAAATCCCATTCCATGCAGGAGGCCACCTGCCTCAAGAAAAGCAGAAATTGTAGCCACATAACACATGCAAGGTCCCGAGCACATGAGGTCTGCCAACGAATCTGCCCCTTTATGCAGGCATCCGACGCACGCACATGATGGGTATAACATGCAGGTAAAACCCATTGTAATTTGGCCCTATGCTGACTTATCTCTATACTATAATCGATGCACACAAAGACTACGAGGGCCTTGCCTGGCTGGAGTATGATGAAAACTACACAATAAAATGGAGACGAAGCCTCACATGTTGTGGGGAGCAAACAACATGGGCTTGCGGCTCAGGAAAATGTCTGTAAAGTTCACTGGGCAACTTCAGTGAAAAACAGCGACTCAAGGGAACTCATCAGCCAGATCATCTGTCACCCAGTCTGATGTTTGTGACGGCTTCAGTCGTAACTCCTGCACCTTTCAGGTCTGCTTCTCTTGTGCAGCATCACACCCTGCAACATAATATGCCAAGAGCATGCCATCCTGGAATCCCACACCTAGCAAATGAATTGTTCTCCAAGATCTCTACCCTTGTGAATGTGGAGACAATGCTCCCCTGGTTGGTACAGTATCCCAAAAAGTGGCAGGCCAAAACTCTGCATAATGGTTTTTCACATTGGATTCTTGATTCTCTGCTCTGGACCCCGCCATCTCACCCCTCCCCTTCCCCCTCCCCTCCCCTCCTCTTCCTCCCCTTCCCCCTCCCCCTCCTCTTCTTTCTCCTCTCCCCCTTCCCCTGTCCCCTCTTCTCCACCCCTCCTGCCCCTCCCTCTCCCTCCTTCCCCCTTCTTTTCCCCCTTCCACACTTTCCACTTCCCCTTTTCCCCTCCCCCACTCCATTTTATCTTCATTTTAATATTTATTTATTTATCCGTCCATCTGTTTTTAGTCACTTTAATGGTATGACTGCTCCCACACTGTCTGAGATTGTGGTGTAGTTTTTCACCAGTTAGGGACACATCTTCACTTTTATTCACTTTTTTATTTCCTATTTTTATGAATATTTTAATTCATCAGGAGCCATAGTACACATCTTCGCGGCCCTTTAGACGCTGGCCATCCCCTTGCTGTTTTTAAGTAATACCTTTGTTTCACTCCTCTCACATGTTCTAGTACATTTGTTAACACAGTTTGTCAATATGAACCCTGAAGATATAAGTTTCTTTTACAAAGGGTTGCTTCTGTCGTCTTTGCAGAGTTCAATTTGTATATCTTTGAATTGGTGGGTCCAAACGGCTCTGACAAAGTGGCTTTTTATCATCTGTGTGTACAGTATGGTTTTGGTGTGGTAGTATATATACTGTCGAATGAGACATATGAAGTGGCGCAACAACATTACGAGATGGTTTTACCACAATGCTCATTTTGGAAATGTGCTAATAGGCTTGCTGCATCCAGAATAGAACTAATCGGAGACGCGACATTTTGACCTACGTGCCTAAGACCACTAACTTTGAATGCAGCAGGCATTGATGTTTGTGATTACCCAAAAGATCACTGTTCAAGCTTTGAACATTAAGGTCTTTTAAGGATACTTTTATTCACATCACTGCTATAGAGAAATAATGGAACAGTGTCCACGTTGAGGGCATGTGTTAACTTTAAATAACAGGATTGTTCACAAACATTGAGAGCAGTCCAAAATTAATAAGGCTGTTCCTTAAAAATTAGCTGTTTGCATAATTTAATCATTGTGACAACATTGAATTACAACGTTTTGACAGCCTGACCTTTGAACTTGTTTTTTGGCATGAATTTGCCCATTTAAATACAGCCGCCTTTGCGAGGTGTCTTGAGTGTTTCCAGTACTTTGATGCTACTGGCTCATCAACTCAGCTCGCGTTATGATCAGATATATTGTGAGTACTTACGATGGTTTTTATTACAATATGACACTGGTTTCTAACATAGTACACTACTTACTGATATAGTGTACGATTGAGTCCGCTTTTTTATCGGTATTCTTTGATAGCTCCAAACCTAAAGATACGTTGAAAAGGGGTTTAAAAAGTCTCGCGTTTTAAACTTAGTTTAGGTTATTTACGGTTTTTTCTCTGACCGGTATGGCAGACTTATATCACAATGCAGAAAGTAGGCTATCAATAGTATGTGACCATAGGAGCCAAATCGTGTCTCTGCAACATCGGACTACTATATGGTAGAACCCCAGGTTAACTAGGAGAGCTGATTTATAATGATATGGTGCCCACGTCAGAAAAAAAAAAATGATTATTATATGCTTCCTAATCACTGCTTTCTATGACAAGAATAGATAAGTATAACCATGTGTTTACATGAATTTCTACATTTTCGAAGTACATCACATTCACTTTGATGCTCTTACCTTTATTTATTTTGAACGCACTTCCCACAGGTGTACTTCTGAGGTGTTTTACCCAACTTACCTTTGGTGTTCATCGTAGGGACACTTTGAAAACCAGGTATATTACAAGTTAACTGATGACTCATTTTATGTATGCTGTATCCTCCATATTAGAATGGTTTGTCTACATACTATGCACATTGTGATACAGTGCTTGATTATTAATGATTCTCCTCTCCCTATCTGAATAGCATCTCAAGATACAATTCCCTCCACCCCTTTTCTGTGGTTTTATGTGTTTTCAGTCTTGCATCTTTCTCCTGTCTGCCTTGTTCATGTAATAGTATTAATCGTTGTTAGGTTTTTATTGTTTTTTATTTTAAAAATATATTTATTTACTTTTGTTTTACTTATGATGGCATTAATTTATGTATTTATTTGAGTGGTGTTTTTGAGGTTTGCACCCCCTGAAGAAAGTCTTATTGGCCGAAATGCGTTGGGGTTTTGTCTTGGTGAATAAAGTGCCTTCTACGACTTCTCAGTGCACCTGCTGTTTTGTATCCTTTGCTCCTGTGTGGATGTTTGTTCTCCGTTGGACCTTTTGTTGGTGAATGACTTCATATCTCCTGAGGCATGCTTGATACAATTCTTGTCATTTGATCAGGTCTTGAGGATTATCCAGCACAGGCTGGAACATGCTCCTGACCAAATCTGATATTAAATCAGCATTTTTGCCTTCATGTTTCCTAATATTTGGATTCACATTCGATGGCTCCTATTACTTCAAGAAATACATGCCTATGTGGTACTCAGTATCATGTTCTGTTTTCAAAATATGCAACTCCTTTCTACACTGGTAGTCATGAAACATTCTGTGTCAACACCATAGTGAACTCCCTAGATTGATTGATTTATTTTTTTGGCATTTCTTTTATATATCACCTTTCAGTTTTATCAAGGTGGTTTACAATGAACATTACAGTTTTACGTGGAACAGGTACATTCAGCAACTATTTTACACGGAACAATTAACAATTCTCTTGTATATATCACCAATTAACTGTGTAAAATTTCAATGACAGCTATTTACAGTGTAGCTTTAGGACTCTGTTTAGTGTAGTGTACGACATTGTGGGTGGAGTGATTGGCAGGAGCTCTTGAATGTTAAGGCTGTGTGTTTGCTATGGTGTCGAAGTATTCCATGAAAAGATTAGTTTTTAGTTGTTTTCCGAAATCGGCGTTATCTGTAGTTGCTCTTGGGTAGTGTGGGAGTGAGTTCCCAGAGAGACGGGCTGTAGTATTTAAACACTCTGTGAAGTGCTGTTTGAGAGGTGCTGGTCATGATAGAAGCTGTTGAGAGAGTGTTTTGGTGTTGCTTCCTCCTTGATCGAGTATCTGGTACCTTCTGGATTAGCTTTTTTAGGCATTTGGCAGACTGGTTGGGCAGGATCTTGAAAGTCATTATTATTCATTTGTAGTTTATTCGTGATCGAATGGGGAGTCAGTGAAGGGATTTTAAGCTTGGAGTGATGTGTTCATGTCTTTTTGTTATGATAATTAGTCGGTCTGCAGTGTTTTGCACAATTTGTAGGGTTTGAGTTGTGCATTTGGGTGGTCCTTGAAGTATCAGGTTACAAATCCAAGCTGTGGGGTGATTATTGCCTGACATATGGTACGGAAGTGGTTATGGTCAAACAGAGGTCGTAGGTTTTGAAGGATCTTCATTTTGCAATAGGCTTTGGAAGTAGATGTGTGATTGGAAGTTAAGCCTTTGGTCTAGATCTACCCCAAGATATTTCACTTCCTTCTTTACAGGGATTGGTCAGTTTCCTATTAGAAGATTATCTGGTGAATTAAATGTGGTGTCTCTTGTGATTGTGAGAGCTTCAGATGTGTTGTAGTTGATTATAAGATTGTGTTGTGCTAGCCATCTGTAACTGATGTCATGCAAGAGATGCTGGTCGAATAATCGGGTTTTCTGGTGTCGAATGGAGTGTAGATCATCAAGTCATCTGCATATAGGTGGTATTGTATATTGTGTTCCTGGATAATTTTACAGACTGGTCGAATGTATATGTTGACTAGAAGGGCAGATAGTGCAGAGCCCTGAGGTATTCCTTGATGTAGTGGGAAAGGTCTGGAAGTTCTGTTCTTGATCTTGATTTGTGTCTGTCAATCGGATAGGTATGAGTGAAACCATGTCAACGGGGTGCCACTGATTCCTATCTCCATTAGTCTGTCCAGGAGTGGATTATTGAATCGAATGCAGATGTTATGTTAATGAAGATAAGTATAAAGCCTTGATTGATGTTTTCAATTATTTTACGAACTGTGTTCATTAGTGATGCTAAAAGAGTATCTCCAGGAACAAGCAGGAATAAGTCCTCACATATGGGTACGTCGGTACTGACGGAGCCTGCGCGGGAAAGCTCCCCAGCTTCCCAGAAGGAAGCTTTTGGGGCCTCCCACTGCACATGCGCGCTGCCTTCCCGCCTTCCTGACCAGCTCTCCTCAGTTTCTCTTTTTCCGCGGAGCCAGCAGGTCGTGTTCCTGTCACCGCTGAAGAAATTATTGTTTTAGTTTGTTGTTTCTTTAGACCGCGTACCTGCCTTCCCCATACCGAAACCGGTACCGCCCGCCGGTCTCTCTTTTCTTTTCTTTAAAAAAAAAAAAAAAAAATCTTTATTCTGCACAACTTGGTGACTTCCGTTAGGCCTCAGGCCTACACAAATTCTCCTCATGGAGAAACCAGCCCCTGGTTTTAAGAAGTGTACCAAGTGTAGTGCTGTTATTTCTGTCACAGACACCCATGAATGGTGTCTTAAGTGTTTGGGACCTGACCACTCCATTCCGGACTGCCCATCCTGCTCCCAGATGTCTAAACGTGGGTTTGCAGAACCGGGCCAACAAATTCCATGTGCTGTTTGCTTCAGATAATCCAGCATCACAGTCATCCAGGTCTTCCTCTCCGGATGGATCTCAGGTAACCAAACCTTCTTCGGGCAGGTCCTCAAAGAGCAAATCTCCTTCAAAGCATCGAGAGGCTCTCACTTTTGAGTCTGAGGATCCTGCCCCAGCCAAACAACCCCGGCAGGAAGCTCTGGCTTCCAAAGCACCATCTATGGGTTACAGGTTGACATCGATGGCACGGCCTCGACTGATCACCTGTTAGACTGCTCTGGGGTACCGGCCCATACCGGTACCGACATCCAGGCAGCAGTGGCGTCTATGAGCAATACTGTTCAGACCATGCAGCAGGCCATGCTGGCTTTTATTAATGCTGCGACGCCCTCGGTACCGGGTCCGGTTCCGGTATCGTCTCCCATACCGGAACCGAGACCATCGACTTCCAAACGCAGATCGGTTCCGCATGTCGGATCCGGGTTTTCACCCGATACCGATCCCATACCCGGTACGCCCGATGTCGATACCGATCGGTATGCGTATCGTGCGTTGGAAGCAAATAGAGAATACTCTGATTCTTCTGAGGATTTTGACTCCTCTGAGGACTCTGATGAGCTGTCTCTAGTTCTTCATGAAGACCCCTCTTCCCCAAAGAGGAGAATGTCTCCACCAGAGGATTTGTCCTTTCAAGACTTCATTATTGAACTAGCTAAAGGACTTTCTATTACCACATCCTCTGAAAAAGAACCTAGGTCAAAGAAATTGGATATTTTAGGATACCCTAAGGTTCCTGAAGAGGCAGTCACCCTGCCTATCCATGAAATCCTTCAAGAACACTTGATGGACTTATGGGAGGCTCCTCTAACGTTGTCTCCTTATTCTCGTAGGTTGGACACCGTGTACCGGGTCCCTCCTTCCCCTGGTTTTCAAAAGACTCAGTTGCCTCACCATTCCATTGTGGTGAAGTCTGCACTGAAAAAGATTAAGAGTACCAAAAGGCACTCTTCTACCCCTCCAGGGCGAGAATGTAAGACCCTAGACTCTTTTGGCAAGAAGATTTTCCAGGCTACTATGCTTATAGCCAGGATTAATTCTTACAGTCTGTATATGGGCATGTTTCTCAGGGAACTTGCCTTAAAGATACAGCATTTTGCCTCCTTTATCCCTGAGGATAGAAAAGAGGAGTTCATTTCTCTGGTGAAACAGCTTCTAGATGTTTCTAAGTTCTCCAACAGAGCAGCTTTTGATTCCTTTGAGGGTGCTGGTAGAGCTTCGGGCATTGCTATTGCAGCCCGACGACTTGCTTGGCTCCAGGCCTCTGACCTAGAACCCTGGGTCCTGGATGGCTTACGGAATCTGCCCTGTACAGGTGAGAACTTATTTGGTAAGGACTGGCAAATTAAAGCCACTCAAATGGACGCAGAAAATGCTACATTAGATAGACTTTCTAAGTCTACCTCTACTCCTGCCAAGAAAAAGTCTTTCAAGAGGCCTTACTACAAGAAGGCCAGATTTTCCACAAATACTGGCCAACAATCTTCTCAGCCTCGCTTTGCTGCTAAACGTCAGCAACCTAAACAGGCAAGGTCAAAGCCTGCAGCGTCCTGCCACTCCTCAGCAGGCTCAACCCCCTCAGGGGTTTTGACTTGCCCCTAGAGAACTTAACATTTCTGGCTCTAGAGCAACCAGAGCCCCTCACCATTCCCGGAAGGTTAGCTCACTTTGCTCCCAGATGGGAGCAAATTACATCAGAGCAATGGACCCTCTCTATCATCAGAGAGGGCTACAAACTTCATTTTTCCAACCTTCCTCCATATACCATGGTGAGGCACTTCAATTCTCCCCCATTTCTCCTGAACCTGTTGGATCAGGAAGTCTCTTCTCTCCTTGCCCAAGGGGCAATAGAAGAGGTTCCTCTTCTTCAACAAGGGACAGGATTCTACTCCCCTTATTTTCTCATAACAAAGAAGACAGGGGGATTCAGACCTATCCTAGATCTGAGAGAATTGAACAGATTTCTGTACAAGGAGAAATTCAAAATGCTTTCTCTAGGCATTCTCCTTCCATACCTTCAGAGTCAGGATTGGCTTTGTTCTCTAGATCTCAAGGATGCGTACACACATATACTCATCCACCCATCCCACAGAAAATATCTAAGATTTCTGTTTCAGGGAAAACATTTCCAGTACAGAGTACTTCCCTTCGGTCTAGCCTCTTCTCCAAGAGTGTTCACCAAATGCATGGCAGTTGTTGCCGCATTTCTAAGAGGTCTGGGAATTTTTGTATTCCCATATCTGGACGACTGGCTCATCCGAGCTCCATCTCAGTCAGAGGCCCAGATTTCCCTGGACCGCACAAGGCACCTTCTGCAGTATCTGGGACTGGTGGTAAACCTTCTCAAGTCTCAACTTACCCCTACTCAGTCTCTGGAATTCATAGGGGCCCAGTTGGACACCACCACTGCAAGGGCCTACCTACCTCAAGTCCGGGGCCAACGTCTGGTGTGCTTGGCCTCCCAAGCTCAGTCCAGCAGTCACTTGACAGCCAGAGAAATGCTGCGACTTCTGGGCCACATGGCCTCCACGGTACACGTGGTGCCCTACGCTCGTCTTCATATGAGAGCAGCTCAATGGACCTTGGCCACCCAGTGGACTCAAGCATCAGGAGCTCTCTCCGACCAAATACTCACCTCAAAGCGTCTGTTTTGGTCCCTCCAATGGTGGATGTCCACCAAGAATCTGTTGTTGGGGGCCCCCTTCCAACCTTTGTTGCCCCAAGCATCCCTCACAACAGATGGGCTCCCCACCCTGTTTGGGAGGCATCTACAATCCCTCTCCACTCAGGGTACTTGGTCTCCACAGGAGACCACCCTTCACATCAACCTCCTGGAACTGCGAGCAATCTTCTTTGCCCTCAAAGTCTTCCATACCCTCCTGGTCAACCTGACCGTCCTAGTTCAGACAGACAATCAGTTGGCCATGTTCTACGTAAACAAACAAGGAGGGACAGGCTCTCTGTCGCTTTGCAACGAAGCTCTCAGATTATGGGCCTTCGCCAGAGAGCATCAAATTCATCTTCTGGCAGTGTATCTTCCAGGGGTTCAAAACTCTTGGGCAGACAGACTCAGTCGAGTTCTGCTTCCACACGAATGGTCCCTACATATGGACCAGATAAGCAGAATCTTTCAGGAATGGGGAACCCCGGACATAGACCTCTTTGCAAGTCCGTGGAATGCCAAACTTCCCCGGTTCTGTTCCAGGACTCCGTGTCAGAGAGCTCAGGCCAACGATGCCTTTCTCCTACATTGGGGTCAGGAATTCCTATATGCCTTTCCACCCATTCCTTTGATTCCCAAGACTCTGTTCAAACTCCAGAGGGATCACGGATCGATGATCCTCATAGCTCCATGCTGGCCACGCCAAGTGTGGTTCCCTCTACTTCTGCATCTCTCTCAGGGACCCTCCCTGGACCTGGGAGCTGCGCCAGACCTTCTCTCTCAGGAGGAAGGGACTTTGTGGCACCCAAACCCCAAGTCCCTACACCTCAGAGCTTGGTTACTGAAGGCCTAAGCCTTCATGACTTCAGTCTTTCTCAACCAGTGAAAGATATCCTTCATGCCTCTAGGAAACCCTCCACGAGGCGTTCCTATGCTTTCAAATGGAAACGCTTTTCCATTTGGTGTGCTCAACAGGGTCTTGACCCTCTAGCACTTCCTTTGAATTCTCTACTAGACTATCTCCTGCATCTTTCTAATGCAGGCCTTAAGACGAATTCAGTAAGAGTCCATTTGAGTGCTATTGCAGCATCCTTAAAACCTATAATTGGACAACCTGTCTCCTCTCATCCGCTTGTTGCAAGGTTCATGAGAGGCCTGACTCTAACTAAGCCTCCCATCCGACCTCCCCCAGTAGCATGGGACTTGAACCTAGTTCTAGGTCAGCTTATGAAGCCACTTTTTGAACCGTTGGTTTCTACCTCCTTGAAATTTCTTTCCTGGAAGGTCCTTTTCCTTATTGCAGTCACTTCGGCTCGCCGCATCAGTGAACTATAGGCTTTAGTGGCTCATCCACCTTATACCAGGTTTCATCATGATGAGGTGGTCCTAAGGACGAATCCCCACTTTATGCCCAAAGTGGTCTCGCCTTTTCATCTTAATCAAGAGGTATATCTACCTGTCTTTTTTCCGGCTCCTCATGCATCCAGTGCAGAGAGGAACCTTTATACTTTAGATTGTAAAAGAGCTCTTGCCTTTTACCTCAACAGGACTCAGCCACATCGAAAGTCTTCCCAGCTTTTCGTGGCTTTTGATCCTTCTCATTTGGGACTTCCAGTCTCCAAACGTACACTTTCCAATTGGATTGCTCAGTGTATTTCCTTTGCTTACCAGAGTAAAAATATTTCTCTGGAAGGCCATGTCACAGCTCACAATGTGAGAGCCATGGCCACTTCTATGGCTCATCTTCACTCTGTCTCCATAGATCAGATCTGTCGAGCCGCCACATGGGCCTCGGTTCATACCTTCACAGCCCATTACTGCTTGGACAAGGACTCCCGCCGGGATGCCTTGTTTGGTCAGGCTGTCCTCAAACACTTGTTCCATACTTGAACAACTCCTGCCCACCTTCCCAGGCTGGATGCCTGAGATCCATACGAAGATGGCGAACCCTTGGAAGGGGATCTCCCAGGCATCTTAGCTAGGGAGTCCCCATATGTGAGGACTTATTCCTGCTTGTTCCTGGAGATAGCACAGTTACTTACCTGTAACAGGTGATCTCTGGGAACAGCAGGAATTAGTCCTCACAACCCACCCACCTCCCCTAGGAGTTGTATCTTCTATCTATCTTCCTTTCCTCTCTCTATTGTCTCAGCTATAAACTCGAACTGAGGAGAGCTGGTCAGGAAGGCGGGAAGGCAGCGCGCATGTGCAGTGGGAGGCCCCAAAAGCTTCCTTCTGGGAAGCTGGGGAGCTTTCCCGCGCAGGCTCCGTCGGTACCGACGTACCCATATGTGAGGACTAATTCCTGCTGTTCCCAGAGATCACCTGTTACAGGTAAGTAACTGTGCTTTCTACCCATGATATTGTGGAAACCCATGATGTTGTGGATCCAGCGGGGCGGCTGAGTTAATGTAATTGCCATTGAACTGTTTTTTTTCTATTATTTTTGCTAGTAGAGGTATGCTGAAAATAGGTCGGTATGAGACTGGTGAGTATGGGTCGGTTGTGTTGGAAATTAACGACAAGGGGAAACATAAACCAGGAGTACTGTGGGAGTGCTTAAAAGCAGTTACTAGAAGCAGGTTAATTGCTATCACAGTGAAAAAAAGGGACAAAGAATGTAAAATAGAACACTACTTGGCTTCAGTAGTGACAATAGAAGACCTATAGAAAAAGGGGGAAGCCAGGAAAGAAACACTGAAACATTTAGAGATGGATAGGGGAACTTTAAAAGATGAGCAGACTGATGTCACACAAGCTAAAGATGGCCAAAACAAGATATCAAATTCTGAACATTAAAGATGACAAGTGAAGCAAAGTGACCACAAATCAAGCAGTCATGGGGTGCTTTGTGTCACATTACTTGCAACTACATAGCCCAGAGAGGTTGATTCTAGCAACAGACATAGAACAATATTTGGAGGCAGTGCACTGTGGGGATATCTCTACTAGGCATAAGTGCCTAGACAGGCCTGTTGCTCCGAAGGAGGTGCTGGCAGCTAATCGGCCCCAGAAATTAGGAAGGCCCCAAAGTTAAATGCTTTACTGCCAAATTCTGTAAAGTTTTAAGGGATTCCATGCTTAGTTCACTCCAACCAATTGGAGTTTGCCTTGGGAAGACAAGCCTGAGAGGCAATGTGAGAATGATCTTAAATTTGTTTTGGAATCCAACCTCTCCTGGTTTAGTGCTTTCGACTGATGGGCAAAAAGCCTTTGCTAGGGTATATTGGTCCTACGTGTTAAAGGTATTGGAGAAGCTGTGCTTGGTAGAGCATTAGATAAAATCAGATGCAATTTATAAAAGTCAGATGCAATTTATAAAAGTCAGTTTCGATGCTGCAGTATAAATAGAGGATATTCTGATGATGTTAAGCTAAAAAGAGGAACCCGTTGAGGATGTCTGCTGTCCCCATGGAGCTAACGGTGCAACACACACATGATCACTCGCGCATAAGGGGCATGCAGATTGAGGCAGAGAACGTAAAAGCTCTCTATTCGCTGATATTTTATTTACTCTAACGGAGGCAGCAGAAGCCTTACCTCATTTGATGCAAGAGTGGAATATGAGAGATTTTCAGTGTAATATAACCAAATCTGCAGTACTTAATATTAACTTGGGAGAAGAGGAGGAGTGAGATATCCGAAGGTGGTTCCCATATAAATGGATAAATGGGACAATCAGTTACTTGGGAGTACAGATTGTGGCCAATCATTAACATTTATATCAAACTATGACCTGGTAATTTGGGATAAAAAGAAGGAGATAGTAGCAAAAATTTTATCAGTTGGCTTTGGAGAATGGCAGTGATTAAAATGATGCTATTACCTAATTTCTTTTTGTTCCAAATGCTGTCAGTTGCTGTTCCTGGAAACACATTTCAGGAAATACATAAGAGAATTTTTGATTTTATATGGAAACATAGGCCTCCTAACGTCCTTAGGACAGTATTATTTTGTAGTCAAATAAAGGCAATGTTAGCAAAACCAAATTTAAGCTATATTTTGTGGCGGCCTAGCCAGGACCATTCCAACCATTAGGCAAAACTAGGCAGTTACCTAAGGTGGCAGCTTCTGAGGGGTAAGAAAGAGCAGCAGCAGTCCCAGTGAAAGAATAAATCCTGACCGCCACACAAACTCGGTCATCAGCGCCTTCTTTTACCTGCAGGGAGAGGAGGGTTACCAGACATCCCTGATTTTTAGAGATTGTCCCTGGTAGAAAAGGTAGGAAAAAAAATTATTTTCAGTTTAATGACTGGAATATGTCAGTTTTTGAAATCTACATCTGCGTTTTTTATATTTTTTGCATAGTACAGTGGGGAAATACATCACTGTTTCTATTTCTTTGGCAACTCATCTGCTTGGAAGTGAAGCTCTCGGGGAAACATGGAGAGAAGAGAATGACTCTTCATCCCTCCCCCATCCTCTGTTGCACAATCCTGAAACTATGAAGATTCCTCTCCCCCCTGCTCCCGGCATTGGATGAGTGCCCCAGATTTGCCTGCAAAATATCTGGTAACCTTAAGGGAGATTGGACACACACATATACATACAAAGCAAAGTTTAATATTTAAAAGTATGATGTCCAATGATGGATTGTTATAGGATTGTTGTAGAAGGGATGGTTTGAGGATCATTGTGAAGGTTGAGATTAATTATCAAAATCTTAGGTGGACAAGCGTCGGGCCTGGGCCCAGCTTAAAGCAGTTATGGACTGGTGGGAAACTGAGACAAGCAATGGATAAGGATAGAGCAGGCAAAGGTGGGCCCACGTCCTTGAAGTATCTGATTTGGAGAATAGGGAACTCCTTTCACAGTACTGATAGTAATGTTGTGGGATAGATACCACACAAAGTTGCTTCCAGATAAAAAGTTTTCTATCTTTACTCCAAAGATATAATGAGGAATTTATCGCAGGACTGGATAGTGGAGAATCTAGGATGGGAGCCAAAAGGAATGTGGGCACTGGGACAATTAGTCCAGCAGGGTTGGCGCTGTGATTGTCAAGAGCTGAAGGGGCAGTTTGACTTTTCCACCGTGGATCCTTTTCATTATTTGCAGCTAAGGTCTTATGTGGCACAAGTGAAAGTAAGAAACGATCTTGTTAATGAGAAAACTCCCTTTGGAAGATGGATTAAAAGAAAAGAGAGCAGAGATGGAGGGAATTGACTAATGGCTAGTGAAGTTTAACATATGAAAAACTGAGCGAAGTATTAGTCTCTGCATCTATGGTGAAAATAGCTTCAAGCTACTGTATAGATGGTAAAATACACAGAAAGCTCCCCTCCATCTTGCGCTATTCCCCCTCCCTATCCTTAGTTACTCCTTTTCCTTCTCTGCCACTGTCCCTCCAGTCCTTCCCCTACCTCTCACTTTCACTCCCTCCTTTCATTCCCCCTCTCCCTTCCTTCTATACCCCTTCCTAATTCTCTCCTCCCCCTCTACTCTCCCTCTCGTTACTTGCCCCCTTTTCTTACCTTCTAATCTCATTCCTTCCCTTTTATTCTGCTCCATGTCCCTCCCCTCTCATTACTTCTCTCTAATCCCACTTCTTCCTTCATGCCCCACCCCTTTTCTTCCTATCTCCATCCGTTCTACTCAGATCTGCCTCATACTCCTCCCTCATCTTTTCAGTCCTCCTAACCCTTCCACTTCACCGATACCTTGTCCCCAATCCTGCGACTTCTGTAGTAACTAGCCACTCTGTGTCAGTGGGAGTTGGACAACCACCAGTCCTTCAAAAGTGTTGCCTCTGCTCATTGCCGGCAGGAGATGGAGACTCCTGTTGGCTCTTCACTATTTGCTGCTCTGCTTAAAGGAAACCCTATGCATCTGTTTACTGGCACATGCAGCAACAAGCAGATGTGCGCAGACAGATGGACGGACCCACCCCAATAGGAAGGAGGACGATATATAGAGAAAATGTAAAAAAAAGAAATAATGACATGACCAGAAAATGAGACATAACCATGCAGAGCCCTGAAAATGCAACTAGAGACAGCCAAACTTGGAGATTTTTTGTTGCTTGAAAGAGAATTTGATTAGTTTGAAAGGAGCAGTATAGTCTAGGGGGTGATGTGCTTCTATCCATGAAAGAAGAGCAGGACTTGTGGGTGATTGTTTCTGATGATCTGAAGGTGGCTAAATAGGTAGAAAAAGTAATGGCAAAAGCGAAAAGGATGCTTGGGTGCATAGAGAGAGGAATGGCCAGCAGAAGAAAGGAGGTGATAGTGCCTCCGTATACGTTTTTGGTGAGATCTAATTTAGAGTATTGTGTGCAGTTCTGGAAACCACACCTTCAAAAGGATATAAACAGGATGCAGTCAGTGCAGAGAGTGGCTTACAAAATGGTCAGTGGGCTTCTTCTTTAGGTACATGGGGACAGACGTAAAGATCTCAATATGTATACTTTGGAAGAAAGGCGGGAGAGGGGAGATATGTCAGAGATGTTTAAATACCTCTAAGAACATAAGAACATAAGATATGCCATACTGGGTCAGACCAAGGTCCATCAAGCCCAGTATTCTGTTTCCAACAGTGACCAATCTAGGTCATATGTACCTAGCAGTTTCCCCAAGAGACACAAGTTCCACAATGCTTGTACTGGGTCAAGCATTAATATCTTCGGTCACTTCTTAATAATGGTTTATGGACCTTTCCTCCAGGAACTTGTCCAAACCTTTTTTAAACCCAGCTACACTAACAGCCTTTACTACATCCTCCGGTAACAAATTCCAGAGTTTGATTACACGTTGAGTGAAAAAATATTTTCTTTTATTAGTCTTAAATAGGTTACCCTGTAGCTTCATTGCATGTCCCCTAGTCTTTCTATATTCTGATAACGTAAACAATCGATCTACGTTTACCCGTTCCACTCCGTTCATTAATTTATAGACTTCTATCATATCTCCCCTCAGCCGTCTCTTTTCCAGGTTAAAGAGCCATAACCTTTTTAGCCTTTCTTCATAGGAGTATCCTTCCATCCCCTTTACCATTTTGGTGGCTCTTCTCTGTACCTTTTCTAAAATCGCTATATCCTTTTTAAGATACGGCGACCAGAATTGCACACAATATTCAAGGTGTGGTCTCACCATGGAACGATATAGAGGCATTATAATATCTTTTGTTTTATTTTCCATTCCTTTCCTTATCATACCTAGCATTCTATTTGCTCTCTTGGCCGCCGCTGCACACTGGGCCGAGGGTTTTAACATGGTATCCACAATGACGCCTAAATCTTTTTCCTGGGTGGTGGTTCCTAATGTGGAACCTTGCATCGTGTAACCATAGTTTGGGTTGTTCTTCCCTAGGTGCATAACCTTGCACTTGTCCACATTAAATTTCATCTGCCATTTTGATGCCCAGTCTTCCAATTTATCAAGATCCTCTTGCAATTTTTCACAATCCTCTTGGGTTTTAACAACTTTAAATAGTTTTGTGTCATCTGCAAATTTGATAACCTCATTCGTTATTCCACTTTCCAGGTCATTTATGAATATGTCAAAAAGCAGCGGACCCAGCACAGATCCCTGGGGTACACCACTATTCACCTTTCTCCATTGGGAAAATTGGCCATTTAGCCCTACCCTCTGCTTTCTATCTTTTAACCAGTTCCTGATCCACAATAGTACACAGCCTCCTATCCCATGACTCTTTAGTTTTGCCAAAAGTCTCTGATGAGGGACCTTGTCAAAGGCTTTCTGAAAGTCCAGATACACAATATCAACCGACTCACCTTTGTCCACCTGTTTATTCACTCCTTCAAAAAAACATAACAGAATAGTAAGACAAGATCTTCCTTGTCTAAAGCCATGTTGGCTGTCTCCCATTAGGTTGTGACTATCTACATGCTGAGTAATTTTATTCTTTATGATGGTTTCTACCATTTTTCCTAGTACTGACGTCAGGCTCACCGGTCTGTAGTTTCCCGGATCACCCCTGGAACCCTTTTTAAAAATTGGTGTTACATTGGCGATCCTCCAATCTTCAGGTATTAGAGATGATTTTAATGATAGTTCACAGATTACTGATAGCAGTTCTGCAATTTCATATTTCAGTTCTTTCAACACCCTTGGATGTATACCATCCGGCCCAGGTGATTTTGCTACTCTTCAGTTTATCTAATAGTTGTAAGACATCTTCCCGATGTATCGATATTTCCTTCAATTCTTCCGCACCTTTAAATACCACTTCAGTCATGGGTAACATCCCTACATCTTCCTCAGTAAAGACCGAAGCAAAGAATTTATTCAGTCTCTCCGCTATCGCCTTGTCGCCTCTTAGTGCTCCTTTAACCCCTTTATCATCTAATGGACCAACTGACTCTCTCACAGGTTTTTTGCTACGAATGTACTTGAAAAGGTCTTTATTTTGCGTTTTTGCTTCCGCAGCAAACTTCTTCTCAAATTCTCTCTTTGCCTGCCTTATCAATGCCTTGCATTTGACTTGCCAGTGCTTGTGCTGTTTCCAGGTTTTGTCGTTTGGCTCTTTTTTCCATTTCCTGAAAGATGCTTTTTTGGCAACAACAGCCTCTCTGACCTCACCTTTAAACCATGCTGGCAGTTTTTTGGACTTCCTTCCACTTTTCTTAAAGCGTGGAATACAGCTGATCTGAGCTTCCAAGATAGTATTTTTCAACAATACCCAAGCTTGATGTACATCTTTAACCTTCGCAACTGCTCCTTTTAGTTTTTTCTTAACTGTTTGTTTTCCTCATTTTATCATAGTCTCCCTTTCGAAAGTTAAAAGGTAGTACTGTGGATTTCCTTACTATCCCTCCTCCACTAATTAAATCAAAGGCGATCATGCTATGATCACTATTGCCAAGTGGCCCCAACACCCTTATCTCTTGCACTAGATCTGGTGTTCCACTAAGGACTAGGTCTAATATGGCTTCCCCTCTGGTCGGTTCATGAACCAGCTGCTCCAAGAAGCAGTCATTTATTTCATCTAGGAACTTTATCTCCCTAGCATGTCCTGACGTGACACTGACCCAGTCAATACCAGGGTAATTGAAATCACCCATTATTATTACTGCGCTGTAACTTTTGTTAGCTTCCTTGATTTCTTTGAGCATTTCATCATCCATTTTGTCATTCTGGCCAGGTGCTCGATAGTACACCCCCACTGCCATTGCCTTCCCCCTTTTATATGGAATTTCAATCCATATAGATTCTACAGCAGATTTTGTTTCCTGCAAAACTTTAATCCTTTCTGAGTCAATGCCCTCTCTAACATAGAGCGCAACCCCTTCACCAATTTGATCAGTTCTATCATTACGATATAGTTTGTACCCAGGTATCACAGTGTCCCACTGGTTGTCCTCCTTCCACCATGTCTCTGATATTCCAATTATATCTAACCTTTCATTTAGTGCTATATATTCTAACTCTCCCATCTTATTCTTTAGACTTCTAGCATTTGCATACAAGCATTTTAGAGAATGTATTTTATTCATGTTAATTTGGCTATTGTAAGACATGGGTAAATTGGGATCTTTAAGCTCTGTCTGCTCCATACTTGAGGGCTTTTGGGCTACTTTACTCTTTTGTGGAACCTCTCTGCTTTTGGTAGTATCCTTCAAGGATACATTCTTCCGAACCATCCGCTCTTGGGCGACTGTCGGCTTTCCCCTAATATCTAGTTTAAAAGCTGCTCTATCTCCTTTTTAAAGGTTAATGCCAGCAGCCTGGTTCCATCCCGGTTAAGGTGAAGCCCATCCCTTCGGAAGAGCCCCTCCTTTCCCCAGAATGTTCCCCAGTGCCTAACAAATCCAAAACCCTCATCTCTGCACCATTGTCTCATCCACGCATTGAGACTCCGGAGCTCTGCCTGCCTTTTGGGTCCTGCGCGTGGAACAGGAAGCATTTCGGAGAATGCTACCCTGGAAGTTCTGGATTTCAACTTCCTACCTAAAAGCCTAAATTTTGCCTCCAGAACCTCCCTACCACATTTTCCTATGTCATTGGTACCGACATGTACCAAGACAGCAGACTCCTCCCCAGCACTATCTAAGATCTTATCTAGGTGGCGCGTGAGGTCCGCTACCTTCGCACCAGGCAGGCATGTTACCAGGTGATCCTCATGTCCACCAGCCACCCAGCTATCTACATGCCTAATGATCGAATCACCAACTATAACGGCTGTCCTAACCCTTCCCTCATGGGCACATGGCCCTGGAGAAACTTCCTCGGTGCGAGAGGGTGTTACATCACCTGGAGGACAGGTCCTAGTTACAGGATCACTTCCTGCCACACCAGGGTGATGCTCTCCTGTCACGTGACCTCTCTCTCCTCCATGGCAACAGGGGTGCTGCTAGACTGGAGGTGGGACTTCAGGACTATATCCCTGTAGGTCTCGTCTATGTACCTCTCTGTCTGTCTTATGTTTTCCAAGTCTGCTACTTTAGCCTCTAGAGAATGGACTTGTTCCCTGAGAGAAAAGAGCTCCTTGCACCTAGTGCACACGTAAGACCTCTCACCAACTGGGAGAAAATCATACATGTGACACTCAATGCAAAGGACTGGAAAGCCCCCATCCCGCTGCTGGACTGCTGTCTGCATCTTAGTTTTAAGTTTGTGTCTAGGTCTTTAAGTTCTTACTTACTAGGGGTTGCTATGGGTATTTATACCAATAAAACTGTACCTAATACGTTTAATATACCTTGTTCACCTGAAGCTTAATTAATCTCAGGTCCTTAGTGTATGACTGATTTGGGTAATGAGCTTCACCTGAAAGCACCTCCTGTCTTTTAAGATGTGTAAGTATCTATAAAGCTATGATTATCCCAGGGGAGGGAGGGAAATAACACTTATTAAAAGAGGGCTGCTACACAGTACCCTGTCTTGTGCTGCTGAGGTAAGCTAAATTCTGATTTGATTTAAATTATAGCTCTTAGCTGCTGCTAGGCTCTAACTTCTTTTGAAATTTAAACTACAAGCTCTCTGCTGGGTACTAAATTTAACCAGAAAGCTCTCTTCTGTGTGTTAAATTTAAACTAAAAGTACTTTGCTGTTACTTGGCCCTGAGTGACTATTAAATTTAAACTACAAGCTCTCTGCTGGGTATGAAATGTAACCAGAAAGCTCTCCTCTGTGTTTTAAATTCAAACTTTAATTGCTGCTACTAGGCCCCAACTGATCCAACAAAAAACAGTGGGTTCACAGATTAAGTAGCTTTAATACAAAGAATTCTTTTTAGAAAATTACCAGAAATATATACTCACAGTTGCAGATTTCTCTCCAGAAGTAACAGTCCCCCCTTTCTAGTCCTTCAAGACAGGCAGAGAGCCTCTTTCGATTGGAAGAAAGCTCTGCAACGAGGGGGCATAGGATGAAGGTGAGAGGAGATAGACTTAGGAGTACTTTGTGGAAATATATCTTTATAGAAAAAGTGGTAGGTGTGTGGAATAGTCTCCCAGTGGAGGTAGTAGAGAAAAAGGGGTATGTTTACTAAACTGCAGTAAGGTAACAGGTGGTAACAGCAGTGACAAGGGGCACTAATCCTAAAAAGGCATTGGGTGGGTAGGGAGCGTTCCGGCGTAAAGGGAGCTATGGGCCGTTTAATGCATGGTAAAAGGTCACCCTGACCATTTAACACACGTAAATGGGACATCGCACGTTAAGGTGACAAGCATGCAGCTTAGGGCACATTAAGGCTGACAAATGTGTTTAAGGTGCTTTAAGTTGACAAGCATGCACCTTAAGGCACGAAAATGGCTGTAACCCTAATGCTGGATAGAGCACCAAGGAAAGTCAATATAAAGGTGATGGAAGGAAGGATGGGTAGGAGCTGATGGACCTGCCATATTGGTGGGCACCCTATGTGGCAGCCAGTTAGGTGGATGAGCATGTGGGAGGCAGCTGTATTGATGTACAGGGTGTTGCCAATGTAAAGTGCTGCAATGTCAGTGTGCGGCATAGGATGGGGAAGACGTGTCCCCCAGCAGAGCCAGAAGCGGTAGGATGGTTGCAGTGACAGGAGGACAGAGTGGGACTGGTGACGTGCAGATCAGGCGCAGGAGAACCCTGACTATCACAGGCATGAAAATGACCTGAGTAGCACACAGTCACAAAAAGAGCAGGTAGGAATTAAACCCCTGCCCCCTGCTTATGGGGAGATTGCGCTAAGCAGTATGCCATACCTCCACACCTCGTAAACCTGCAATGTCTGGAGTCGAAAAGCCTGCAGGTCTCTGCCTAAACTGTCTGCTGTGTGTGCTGGTATAGGTTAACCCCTCCAGTAACCATGATGCACTGCACACACACAACAGCAGTCTGCAGCTAATCACCAAACGAAGAATGGACAGATCCATCACATCAGCACAGTACGATGCACTGACAGTGTGTGCTTCAATCACATAACAGCTACAAACTGTGCTACTGGGCAGTTTTAGCAGTCACCCTGAAGATGAGGATGGGTGCCCAGCACCTGATCCCCAGGACCTGCAGATCCCCCATCACTGCCAGTGTGTGGCAGCTATTTTCTGCAGTATGTTATGCTAGTCACGATTTCTGCACAATTGAAGCATGCTGTAAGCACCAGTCATATCTGGCTGAGTGACCCTCCTAGAGCAGTGCATGTTAATACCCAATGTTAAGCAGCTGATGCCACCTATGGTGGGGGTGTCTAGGCTTGCAGGGGGTTGTCACTAGAGCCCTGATGGCCCTACCAGCAACACAGGGAGTAGGCCTGGAACACTTCCTGTCCCAACCACCTAAGTCTAACATCACCCACAGCAAGCACAGTCAGACTACACCTACTGCCCATCACTGGTTTTCCAGCCATGCACATACCAACTGTGGACAGTCTGCTGGTCAGTACACATTGCTTGTGTGCAGAGCAACCATGTGCACCCTGTCTTGGAATAAACATCACAGACACCCGACATTTAGTTCAGTGATCAGACCCCCAGGACAGGAAATGCACCCACATCACTGGAACCAGACACAATAAAAACACTATGGCTACATAGCTATGCCATAGTCACTGCTCAATAAAACAAAAAACTCACTCTCTTTAAACACAATTTTTCATTTCTTAATTATAAACAGAATGAGTGTTTCCAGCAGTAGGGTACTTCAGGGAGCACGGTGATTTCCAGTTGATTGAGCATGCGTGGCGTTTTTGAGAAGCAATGTTGAAGTGCTAGTTTGCTGCTGTCCATTGTAAGTGGTAATTTTCCTGTTTTATGTGTGTGTTGGGGCTGGGAGTTCGCTTTTTTCTGTTTCTGTTTTTTTAAAAGGTTTGTTTCTGAATGTTTGTTTCTTGTGGTGCAGTGATTTCCCCTGATGCAGCGAGACTACTTGCGAAACGTATGAGAGCTCTGCGGTGATGTCGGGGAAGCAGCCTATATCAACCCCATTGTCTTTTCAAGCTGTCTTTTTTCTTGGGAGTTGATGTGGTTTGCTTTGAATATGTTTTAGAAGTTGATGTGGAAGTGAAAGTAAAGACTGACATTAAAGTGGCAGCAGGTCATTGATGTTAATGGGCTTTTGTTCAGTGGCAGGATCCTGACTTAGTTCTTGATCATATTTGCCATTGCCCGTAGAAGCTGAGACCTTGCTGGCCACGACACACATTTATACCAACATCTTCTTTGAATGGAAACACTCGTTCTGTTTATAATTAAGAAATGAAAAATTGTGTTTAAATAGAGTGAGTTTTTTGTTTTATTGATTTTCTACACTCTGACCAATAAGAATTTTTTGGATAGTCACTGCTCAGTCAGGGTGAGAATACCCTCCCAGCAGAACATGCTGTGGCCACCTAGGCTATGCATGTGGCAGACGGGCACTACAGTGTCTCAGCCATTGACCTTACCTCTGATACAGACCCATCCTGGCCAATCCGCCCTGTGTCAGGCCATACCCACAATACTGTTCTCCTTATGCAAACATGCTCTGATGTTAGCACCTGCTCAGTGTTCTGGTACTATCAGCCTGACTCTCCATGCAGCTGTGGAAGTTTCGAGCTTGTCTGTGTGGCTGAGGGGTGTTTGTACCCTTGCTGGCAGATTCATTGGGGGTTGCACATGTTGGTGTTGTACCTGCACTCTGGGTTAAAGTCTAGCTATAGGGACATGCAATGCATAATCCACAGTCGGGACCCCAAACCTGTGACCCTCCACTTATATATACCAACTGTGTGCATTGAGCCACAGTGCTGTCATATGGTTACAAACTCCCTGGGGTTGACATGCTTTGCATCAGACAGACCTTGGCACATGTTGCAATGCGCACTGTGTACAGAACCAGGACATGGCTTTGGTCTTCTGCAGGCGGGTGCTGCTGCCCTTTCTACCAACACTTCCATACCGTGCTGACATGCCCATTTGCTGTCTTTGTTGGTGGTGTGCAGTCCCAGCCCATCAAGCATGCAGGTTGGCAGGTGCCTAGGGCGCAAGGTCCACATAAGGGGAGTGTCAAAGGCCTACATGGATGGCCACACAGCCCACTCCCAACCATCTGCCTTTGCAGGGACTCCATCACTGCCTGCCAGTGATACGTCTCGGGAGGAGGATGACAGCCATTGCTGTGGTAATCACCTTGGCGCCTGCATGTTGCAGCTATCAGCCTCTTCCCCACAGCTGGGTTCAGCGGCAGCGGGGTGGGGGGCAGCCAGGATCTCTGCCTGGGTGCCAGGATCCTTGGACCGCCCCATATGGCACATCTCCTTTCTGCAGCAGTAGCAGGACTGTGTGCCACCACTGTCACTGTGGGATCACGTCGGACATCACAGATGATAATGTGAATAGCAGAATACCCCTTTGTGGAGATGCTAAAAAGGTTGGGGCTCATCAACCTGGGGAAGAGACGGCTGAGGGGAGATATGATAGAGGTCTATAAATTATTGACCGTAGTGGCACAGGGAAACGTAAGTCGCTTGTTTATGCCATCAGAATGTGGACAGACTTGGGGACATGCAATGCAGCTACAGTGTAACCCATTTAGCATTACAGGGTGAAAATCTTTTTTTAGTCAAGGCGTAATCAAACCCTGGAATCCATTACTGGAAGATGTAGTAAAAGCTGTTAGTGTAGCTGGGCTTAAAAAGGTTTGGACAGGTTCCTGGGGAAAGGTCCATAAACCATTGCTAAAGAGGACCCGGGATATTCACTGCTTGCCCCATTACAAGCACTGTGGATCCTGTGTGTCTTTTGGGGAAACTGCTAGGTACTGGTGACCTAGATTGGCTACTGTTGGACACACAGTATTGGGCATGATGGACCTTGGTCTGACACAGTCTGGCATATTTTCTATACCTATATTCTTATGTACCCACTGCATGACCATGTGCCACCTCCTTTGCTCCTATTTGCACCATTAACATAGTGCCCTTTCATACTTGGGCACTATGCGCTTGCTGCTAATGAAGCACTACTATCACTAACTTGGGCTCCTCTGTTTGTTTGCCACATTGCACACATTAAACAGTCTCACTCACCTTCGCTAGGTGCCTTTTCCACGAGGTTTGATATGCGTTAGGGTTCTTGGCATTAAGGTGCCTTTTGGCAGGTTGCGCAGTCAGAGGTAAGGGAGTGTGCTTTGTTACTGCCGACTCCCCGCCCCTTGACCCCCACTCTCCGCCCATGCATGCCTCATCTCCACCCACAGAGCGCTTTATGCTGCTGGTACCGTTAGTGTGCGCTAAATCGGCATTTTGGATGCACTAAGGGCGCAGATGTGTCGATAGCGCATGCTAACGGCACACTTGCTCCTTTACCGCGGTTTAGTAAACATACCCTAAAGGCTGTATTTGAATTCAAGAAAGCATGGGACAAACACAGGTCTCTAAATGAAAAAAGGGAACGTAGAGTTTAGTAGTTGGTATGGAAAGGCAGACTGGATAGGCTGTATGGTTTTTATCTGCTGTCATATTTCACTGTTTCTATATAAAGCATCCTGAGACCCAGGACCAGCCCCAGAGTTGATTCAAGATGTTGGCGCCCTAGGCAAACCTTAAACCTTACGCTCTCTGGTTGTCAGAATTTATTGTTTAGCTTTGAATGCCCTGCTCCCCCCTCCCCCCAAAGCTGCTGCTCTAGGTGACCGCCTAGTTTTACTAATGGTTGGGCCAGCTTTGCTAGGACCCCATTCAACCTGAATGTATCTTCCCATGAGTGGAGTAGCCGCCTAGTGGTTAGAACACTGGCTTGGTAACCAAGCAACCAGGGTTCAGTTCTCACTAGCACTCTTTGTAGCCTTGGGCAAGTCACTTAACCCTCCATTACCTTGGAAGAAAGACCTGGTAATCTACTTCCGGTCACACTGCCAAGAAAACCCAGGAGCTTCTGTTTCTGAGTCGCCAGGGGTCAGCATTGACTCAAAGGCACACGTTGCATTTTGTATCTTCCCATATGGAACATTTACAAGTCTTAAATACAATAATAATAGAACTCTTAGAAATGGAAAAGTAGCCTAATGGTTAGAGCAGGAAGCAAGGTTCAAATCCCACTGCTGATCTTGGCAAATCATTTAACCTTCCATCATCTCGGGTTTAAATTTGGATTATAAACCCTCTGAGAACAGGAAAATATTTACTGTACTTGAATGTAACTCACCTTGAACTTCTGAGAAAAAGTGTGAGATAAATCTGGTTAAACTACAGAAATTTAATAGGTTGGCTTGGCTTTATCTAACACACAATTAATTCCCTCCTCTGTAGGGCACACCCTGCATTCTCGAATGTTTAACTGAGTTCTTTTATTACGATGTGCTGCAGGTATTGGGAAATGGCCAGTTCTGAGAGTAGATTAGACATTTTTCTCTAGACTCCCTATACACTGCCTACTCACTGCTACCACTACAAATAATTTAAATTTCTATACTTTATGTATATTTTTATGAAGGAGAGAATAAGATATGCATGAGTTTGTGTTTCTGTGTGGACTGTTGGGGGGGGGGGGGGATTGATTAGTGGCATGCTTATGGGCCCTGGTCCGGGAAGGTGCCGTTTTCTTGAAATGTGCTGAGCAGTTATTTCATATTGGATGAGGTGCTGGAAACTATTCTTTACCGCTGTTTGAAACAGCGTTATTGGTGAAAGGTTATCTTGGAGAATGTCTGAATGGCAGAATGTGCTCTATTTCTGTGAAGCAGCACTTTCGATGGACTTGCCCAGTCACACCCTGAGAACATTTCCCAAACACTCTCATAAAAAGTACGCACGGTTCTTTCAGGTTTTAAAGACTCTATTATAACTTTATTGGTATCTATTGCAACTTGTTTCTGTACATGAAACTCTCAGCATTTTACATCATTTTTAACTGCTATTTCTAATTTGAGTGTTGCGGTCCCTTTCCATGTAACGTGGTTTTTCTGGTATGTCATGATTGTAGCACCGGAAGCTGTGCTTACTTGGTGCTGCTTTTCTGTTACACAGTTTCTAAGTTGCAAGCACACGTTTTTCCTCACTTACATGGTTTTCATTGATGGGCATGTTTAATAAAGTAGGCTAAGGGATCCTCGTGTAGCACACGGTAGTAGACAAAAATGAGCACAGGACCAGGTCGGACCCACACTGACGTTGGGGGTGTTCCCAGTATGTCCCCATGCAGTTAGCCCGAGTCACAGGATTCTGTTTCACTAAACTTCCATCACCAACATTGTGGGTGCACTTACCACCAACCCTTGCGGTGGCAGTAAGTGTACCAACGCAAACTGCCCCAAGGACAATTAGCTCAAGTTAATGGAGCCCACACTGCTATGTGCCGTCAAAGTTCACTCTCTCCCTAAATCCCCCAAGGCTCCACCCCTAACCACGTTTAGCCATTACTGTGGGATTTTTTTTTTTTATGGCAGCTGCTCTAGTGTGCAGTAATGATTACCTTGGGGCCTTAGGGCATCTTTTGTGTGGTTATGTGACCCCATGTTCTTCTGGTTGTGGAGTGTGCTATCTTAAGTATATTTACTTGTGGAGCTGGAAAAATCCAAATTCATGGAATTAATTGGGTGATTAAATTATTTCACCCCTAAAAGCATGCACATACAGACGTCTGCCTTATACAGTCTACATAATACATCTATATCTATTCACTCCGCAAAATAAATGTTTTTTTTTGTATCTTTGTTTTTGGGGCCACTGAATGGAATCCAGCCAGGTACGGGGACGAGGGACGCGGGGATGTATCCAGCTGCTTGTTGTGATTGTAAACCGCTCTGATGCCCTTCAGTCTGGGCGGTATATCAAAAAATTGCATAAACATAAACATCTACACTTTTCCAGTGCCAGCCCCTCTTCTTCCAGCAACATCATTAGGCATATTCGAATCATTAAAGCAAAATTATGTTTTTTCTACCTTTTTGTTGTCTTGACTGCCTTGCTTTCTAGCCTATGGGGGGGCATATTCAAAGCAATTAATGTGGTTAGCAGACCTGTTAACTGTGTTAATCATGCTGAGTGGGATATTCAGCAGTACATAACCGGTTTGTGCCGCTGAATATCCCCCCTAACGCTACTAGATGCCCCAGTGCAGGGGTGTTGCTGATGATAACCGATCAGCGTCAATATTCAGCCTTTGGCCGGTTATCATAAACCAGCTAAAACTGGGCACTTTAGCTGAGTTAGCTAACTGGGAAGCAACTGACTATTGCCACTGCCCGGTTAGCTAGCATGCTATCTGGGCAGACCAGATATTCAATGTCGGTGGCCAGATATGATCCCAGCATCGAATATCTGGGGCTATGTTAAAGCGGTGATAACTGGCTGCTTTAAATGTGCTGGCCGTTGCTGCTGCCACTGATTATCCCAACCTGCGTTTTCCATGTTTTGCAGCGGCTGGGCTATTATGTGCTATCTGCAGCGTGTGCTTTCACATTCTCCTGCAGGCAAGTGCAGATCCATGATGTTCTCTAGTTAGCCTTCAGAAACTGTCTGAAAACACTGCTTTTCCCATGGAGAAAGGGGGTAGGTCACTCTGGGTAGTTGCTCCAAATGGGTTAGTTTTGCGCATACTATGGCAGTCGTGAACCTCACTTCTAAGCCAGGGTATGTGGAGTATGATCTTACTCTCTTGAATTTACTGCTAATGCTTGGCATAGTACTTGCATTGTGCCAAAGATAGCATGGAGTTTGTAAGATGTGACATGTATGGGTAGTTTGTCAAGATGTGCTTGGAAAATCTTCTTTATCAAGCCTATGGCTCCCAGTACAATGGTAAATAATTCCATATCTTTCTGCCACATTTTCTTGTTCTCTGACTGCATTTCTTGGTACTTCAGAATCTTCTGCCTCTCCACACGATTCACAGAATAATCACTCAGTATGGACACTTCTATTATCAATGCCGTTCTGGTATTCTTCTCTTTTACCACTGTGTCAGGTTTCCTGGCATCCAGTTTCTTATTCGTCGAAATGGGAATGTCCCAGGTGATCATAACCTCTTCATTCTCTGTTATTCTCTTAGGGTCATGATCCCAGTGCTTTTCAGGGACAGTGATGTAGTGTTTACAGAGTTTCCAGTGGAGGAAGCATGCTACTTTGTTGTGCCTTTCTGTATAGAAATTTCCACTATCAGAACTTCACAGCCTGCTATTAGATGAGTCACTGTTTCCAGCTCATTCTTACAGAATCGGTATATGTCTGTTGTGCCAGTTTTTTCAATACTTGCCGTAAACCATCTTATCTGTAATCCGCTGTCTTGGGCTGCAACTATCAATCTTTCATCCTTCGGTTTCAATTCACCTCTCCTCAACCATTCATGTGTCTGTTCTTGATTGACAAAAGGTTCTTCGAGTAACGCACTGTATTTTCCAATGTATTTGTGCATTTGCCACTTGTTTTTCCTTGCCTGCTGATCCAATTCTTTGAAGAGTTGTTTTTTCTCTTGTTTTGCAAATTCTGTTGCTTTCTTTCCCGTGCATACCTGTGGATTCTCGCTCATTCATTCTAATCGTCGGAACACTTGTCCAAGTTTGATGATGGAGACAGATTCTGGACATTTACTTTCATATTTCAGCACTTTTTGTGTATTTAGATCCGATGATGCTGTCAGATAGGCTTGGAGGCCTATGATAGTAGTAGGTGTAGTCAATCTCTATAAGTCCTAGCCCTCCTTCAGCTCTAGGAATTTACAATCTTGGCATACACTGATTCTTGTAAATTACTTCATGAGCATGGAGGAGTTTTCTTGTTTGCACATCCAGTTTTTCAAGATTTTTATGAGGCCATTCCAGAATCACAAAAATTGCCAGCTGATTGATGGCTTGTATCTTATTTTGTGATGTTAAAAGCACTTTTCAATAACAGTTTTAATCTCCTGTAATATTCTTTACTGATCTTCTCTCTCAATAGTTTCTGCTCGAGTGTCATTCTTTCCTCTATTCCGAGATACTTATATTGTCAACGGGGCGCTGGGTGAGAATGTTCACAGTCTTGGCAAAGGCAAATATTAATATGACTTGCAAAGGATTGTGGGAAATGTAGTCCATTCATACCAGACTCAGCCGTTCACAATAAATTAGTTGTGCTTGCTCGAATGTAAAGCAAAGAAGATATTTTATTTATGGGGTTATTTCTCCCAACACAGATATACTTGGTAGCACATAAAAAGGAATACTTGCTTTCAGTATTATACTTAGAAAAACAAATAAGGAAAAACAACAGCTGAACTTGTTAAGCAATCAAATCAAAGCATAAAGACCTGGATGGGAACCAAAAGGTCTTTTCTGTAGGCACCTGCTAATATCTTCTTAGCAGTGCTTCAAAGAACAAACAAAACCCCACAAAGTAGGAAAAAAACTGTTCTTTTTCAGGGATAACCTCTTGTATCTTCACACACACTCAGAAGTGTCCCTTCAGAGCTCACTGGCAATTAGGCAAGGCTCAATTGCTAACAATTACCAGCTGAAACCCTCTTGGCTGGTTTACTTTCTATTACGTGGCTCAAATCCTACTCAGAAGCTTTTCTGAGTAGATTAAAGAACAAGTTTATATTTCTTTGTGATGGTTGTTGTATTTTGTAACAGCATATTACCACAGAAGTTTAGACAGAGAGCAATCCATGTACTCAAAATCCTCATTTACCACATCTTCCCCTTCTTCAATTATCATAGGTTCACTATCATGGATTGGCACAGAGGAATTTCTCAATGGAACACTCTCAGGACAATACTTGTTTCCCTGCTGTCTTCCCAGTGAAGAGCTAGGGCATAGATCAGTGTTCATACCTGAGCTTCCATTGCTGTTAGAGTTCCTCTCTAAATATCCTGGCCAGTATGTAGTCCAGTTCTTATGTCCAGCCTTCCAATCAAGATCCCTGGACACTGGATCTCTCTTCACATACCTTCTTGCACTGGTCTTAGGGTCCCTTCCAAATGCAGCCGTCTCCCTCACAGGTGCCGTCCTGGGATTCCTGGCTCTGCAGCACCACTCCTCTGGCTTTCTCCAGTCCAATGGTGTATGCTTGCCTCTGGAATGCCTCCCAGTATACGTACTGCTATGGACTCCTTTAGACCTCCCAAATGCTTTTCTCTTCTTTCTTCCAAAGTGTTTCTTGCTCTCTCTGTCCATCAGCTCTGGCTTCTGCTGATGATGATGGTCAGGATGATCAAGGTGCTTCTGATCAAGATGAACAAGATGCTTCTGATGATTCTCTGTAGAATAAGCTTTTCTTTTATCCTGCTTAGATGAATGCTCCACCCTAGCACAGCGCAGCTGTGCTGAATCAAGCCCTGCCCTTGGAGATGAGTGCTTGGGGATTACCTCATAGCCCTCCTGATTGAACACACGTTTCCCCACTTCAGCTCTTCTAATGGCTGTTGGAAACCTGGTGCATTCTGGGACTGGTAGTCTTTTATAGAAACATTCTGTTTTATTATTTCTACCAGAACAGACAGGGTGCTTGTTCAGAGTCACTTCACCTCTATTATAGCTCCTTCCTGAACTATGATAAGCTTCCTTATCACATACCCCCCTGCTTAAGTTATTACGGACTGGTGTAACTGGTGAAACTTCTTCTTTACAGTCCGTAATACGGGAAAGGGCATCCGCATTTTTGTGTAACTTCCCAGCACGATGTTCCACTTGAAAATCAAATGCCTGTAAGGCCATGTACCAGCGTGTCAACCTGGCATTGTGGTTCTTCATTTGCTGCAACCACTTAAGTGGGGCATGGTCTGTGACCAATTGGAACTTTCTCCCTGTAAGGTAAAACCTTAATGCCTCCACTGACCACTTTATAGCTAAACATTCTTTTTCTATAGTGGAATACTTTCGTTCAGCCGGTGACAACTTCCTGCTCAGGTACATCACAGGATGCTCCTCCCCTTCATGACATTGGGATAGAACCGCTCCTAGCCCTACATCCGATGCATCTGTTTGAACCAGAAAGGGTTTCCTGAAATCCACCCCTTTAAGTACTGGTCCTGTACACAATTTCCCTTTTAGGACTGAAAATGCTTTTTCAGCTTCAGGAGTCCATTTTAACTGGTTTGGGCAATTCTTCCGCAGCATATCTGTGAAAATTGCACTTTTCTCTGCAAATTGTGGTACAAATCTGCGGTAGTATCCAATAAGTCCCAAGAAACTTCTTAGTTGTTTCTTTGTTGTTGGAGGGGGAAAATTCCTAATGCTATCCACCTTGCTCATTAGAGGTTTAATTTTTCCTCTTCCCACTAGGTGGCCCAGGTATTTTACCTCCCTATTAGCAAAGGCACACTTCTTCGGGTTTAGATTTAAATCTGTTTTATTCATTTTAAACAAATGAAAACATCAGAAGCAGCTTACATACGGAAATCACGTAAAACAAAACAAAGGGAAGCATGGTAAGCAGCAGATAGATGATACAATGCAAGGACATGATCCAATGCAGACAGCGTACATAGGAAACCATCATAGGCAGCAACATTTTGATCTGCTAACGAAAATAACTGTAAGGGTAACCCCCCCCCAAACCAAACCCGAACCCCCCTCCCCTCCTCCCCCCCAACCCACCCCAACGACACCAAAGAGACACTCACTCCTACTCACAGACGCACCCAAACCTACAAAGAGTCACACATTCCTCCCTGAAAACTCCCTGAAAACTCCAGGAGAGCCCCAATGAAAGAGGAAGACCCCAAAGAAGAGCCGTAGGAAAAGGAAAAGAAAAGAAAGGAAAGAAAGAAAGAAAAAAGAGGAAGCAAGAGGGATCGTGCCCCCCCTCCAGCTAAGACCCTCTGAGAAGTCTATGACGAGCTCCAGCTGGCAAAGATTGTAGATGGGGGCCCCAACCCTCCAGAAATCTCTCCCAGCGCCGTGGGTGACCCCCAGCCCTACGCCTTTCCATCACCAACACCTGGTGTAACCGAGTTCTCCATTCCCCATACGTAGGGCCACGACCATCCACCCATCTGTGCAAAATAGTCATGCGAGCAGTCACCAACACCAGACGAACCCACTGCCACACCACACACCCAACTTGCTCCTCAAAGGACTCCTGCCAAATATCCAAGACCACACTCGCCGCTGAGAGCCCCAGTCGCATCTGCACACAACCCTCCAGATACACCAGTACCCTTCCCCAAAAGACCTGTACCCGTGGACACAAACCAAAACATATGCCCTAGAGTAGCTCTATCCCCTTTACAACGAGGACAACAGTGCGACTTCCCAATTCCCGCCTTCCACGCCCGAACCGGAGCAAAATAAAGTCTGCGGAGCAGTTTGTATTGCATATCCCTATGCGCAACCACTGCGCTCAACTTCGGGATGCCTGCCAGACCCCGCAGGACCCCCTCCCCGTCAATTTCCTCCCCCAAATCCCTAGTCCAGGCAGTCGCCAGAGCAGCTATCCGGAGAGGGAATATGGACTCCCACAACATTTTATAAAGTCCGGATACACCACTCCCCCGTACTCCTCCCAACAAAGCCCCCTCGATATCGGTATTCACCTCCCCTCGCAGAGCCTCCGAGCGAAGACTATTTATATAACTACGAATCTGAGCATAGGGAAACACATCGCTTCCCGTTAAAGGGTACTGCGCCTGGAGAGCATCAAAGGACTCTATCTTACCTTCTACTGTGACCAAATGTGCCAAATCCACCATGCCAAACCGGCACCACCTAACAAAACTCACTCCCGTCAAGCCCGGTTGGAACGCCATGTTGCCCCGTATCGGCAAATAAGGAGAGCAATCGGCCCGAAGTGCTCTGTTCTGGCAGAAGTACTGCCAAGCTCTACGTACTGGGTCTAATAGTACCTCACGGGTAACCCGATCAGTCCCAGGAAGCGATGGCGCATGCAGAACGTATCGCAAGTGTAAGGGTCGCACCAGCTCCCGCAGCAGAGGCAGGGGAGTATGCACATCCATGTCCCATAACCAGTCTCGGGCGTGACGTAGAAGGCAGGCCACGTTATATTTTTTGGCATCTGGGAAACCCATTCCCCCAAGTATCCAGGGCTGCCGCAGGATCCCCAAGCCCACCCGAGGTCGCCTACCCCGCCAGAGAAATTTATTGATCAACCCATCCATCTTACGGAGGTCTGCGCGCTTCAACAGTATGGGCAAGGTCTGCAATACGTACAGCAACTTGGGAAACAACGTCATCTTATAGAGAGCGATACGACCCCCCAACGACAATGGTAAATCCCGCCATCTATCCACCCTGTCCGACAAATCACCAAGATACTTATTTACATTCAGACTGTAGAGAACCATCAAATCTGCAGGTAAATAAACTCCCAAATATTTAAAGTACCCATCAGCCCACCGGAGCGGAAAGTCACCCCTCCCATTCCAGGGGGCCAGCGATCCCACCTGGAGCGCCTCTGACTTGTCTAGATTCAGACGTAGACCCGAGGGCCTCCCATAAACCTGAAAGAGTTCCAACAAAAAAGGCAAACCCTCCCACGGATCCGCCAAATGAACAAGCAGATCATCTGCAAATGCAGCCACTCGAAATTCACCCTTACCCACAGGAATACCCCGAAACAAGGTAGATGATCGAATCCGAATCAACAAAGGCTCCAGCGTCAGCACAAACAGCAAAGGGGATAGGGGACAACCTTGACGCGTGCCTTTCTGGATGCTGAACTCAGAGGTTAGGTTCCCATTTACCATAATTGCACCCTTTGGGGCAGCGTACAGCAGTCGCACCACATCCACAAAAAGGCCAGAAAAACCCATCCCCTCCAGGACCTGGTACATAAAATCCCAAACCACCCGGTCGAACGCTTTTTCGGCGTCAAAACTAATCAGCAAAGTTCCCATACCTGCCTTACGACCCGCACAAATAGAAGCCATAATTCTTTGTAAATTAAATGATGCATGCCTCCCACGCACAAAACCCACCTGATCCATGTGTATAAGAGCCGGTAAAAACTCCGCTAAGCGATCTGCCATAATTTTTGCCAAAATCTTAATGTCCACATTCAAAAGAGAAATAGGCCGATAAGAGCCCGGAAGGAGGGGGTCTCGACCAGGCTTCAGTAAAATAGTAACCACAGCCTGATTTGCTTCATAAGGAAATCTGCCCTGGCGGACCAAATCGTCAAAATATTCCAGCAGAGGGACCACTACCTTATCCCCAAGCAGTTTGTAAAATTCCCCCCGTAGCCCGTCGATCCCCGGGGCGCGCCCTCCCTTGAGCTGCTTAATCCCCCGCTGCACCTCCCGCACCGATATAGGTTGATTAAGAACCTGTAAGTTGTCCTCTAATAATTTGGGCAGCTCACAGCCCCGCAAAAAGTCCCGACCCTCCTCTAGGCGTGCATCACGGTCGCCGCTATACAACTGTTGAAAGAAGTCACAGAAAACCCGCTCAACATCGGTCCGCTCCGTCTTAAGAGACCCATCCGGGTGACGAATCGCCCCTATCAGCCGGGAACCCCCTGCTGACTTAATCAAAGAAGACATCAGCTTTCCCGCCCGATTGCCATGAAGATACAACTGGAACCGATAATACATCAGTGATTTCTGTGCGCGCTGATGGAGTAGCATTTCGAGCTCCATCTGGAGCTCCTGCATAGTAAGCTGATTACCCCGGGTCTTGTTCGACGCCAACCGCCGCCGGGCCTTCCCCAACTCCCGCTCCAATTGTAAAATATGTCGGTTCAACCGCTTACGTTTAGAGCTATAATAACTAATAATTTCGCCACGCATCACGGCCTTGCCCGCCTACCAGAACAAAACAGGGTTAATCTCGGGTTGATCATTAATTTCCGCATAAATCGCCCACCTTTCCCGAAGATACTGCTCGAAATGAGCATCCCCAGTTAACTCCAAGGGGTATCGCCATAACTTGCGACCTCCTTGTACCTTCCTCCCCAGCTCTATGATCACCATCGCATGATCTGAAAGGACTGAGGGACCCACCCCTGCCCCATATATCCGACTGAACAGCGCCTCGGATGTCAAAAAATAGTCGATATGTGACCAGGTACCGTGCGCCCTGGACATATGAGTGTATTCCCGATCTCCGGGATGCAGCACCCTCCAAATATCCAGCAAATTATTTCCCTCACACAACCCTAAGATCTTTTTCGCACTTCTCCGATCTCTGTGCCCCGAGACCGCCGATTGATCCAGGTGCTCATTCAGTATCGAGTTAAAGTCCCCGCCCATAATAAGCTGATAACCAGCAGTGTGATTTACCATACAGGCCAACTGTTGGTAGAAACGGGCGTCATACTCGTTCGGAGCATACACCGAACACAAAACCACCTTTAAGCCCTCCAAGAGGCCCCAAACAAACACATACCGCCCATGGACGTCAAATTCCACTCTCTCCTCCACCCAGTCCAGATATTTCGCCATCAGGATAGCTACGCCCCGTTTTTTCCCCAGGGCGGGTGCGCCATACACCGTGCCTATCCGCCCTTTACACAGTTTCGCGTGTTCCACTGCCGATTGATGGGTCTCCTGAAGCATCGCAATATCAATCCTTTGGCGGCGCAATTGTTGCAACACTTTACGTCTTTTCATAGGGGAGCCCAGCCCACAAACATTCCAGGAAGCCATCCTCATACAATTAGCCATTCCTCAATCTCCCCAACATACTCCCACGAGAGTTCCAGTCATACATTTGAAGCAGGAGCCCCCCCAGCCCAGGACCCCCCCTCATTACCACTCCCTTTCCAGACTCAAACGCACCACCCAACCAATGGACTCGAATCCCAGTCATCCCTCCAAAGGTACTTGTACAGCTATGTGTCGCCCCCCCACCTCCGCCCCCGGACCCCCCACCCCCTCCCAACCCCTCAATCCCCCCCCCCCACCCTCTACCCCCAAAACGCTCAACCCCTCCAGGCTGCCTATGCCACATCCCCTAGTCCCAGTCTAGAGGTCCCTCCGCACTTCCGGGACATGCAGAGCCCCCCCCCCCAAACTACCCCTCCCCTTCCCATCACCAACACAGCAACCCAGAACCTCGCGTTGTGTGGTGCTCACATGCACAACGAACCTCACAGGCATCCAACATGAAACTCAGACTCGCATCCAAAGTTCCCTCTAATATTCTGTAGGCTGTGCACGTACTAAACATCAGTGGTGTGTAGCCATTTGACAGAAGGCCAAATTCCCGGAGGAAAGGTCCATAAACCATTAATAAGAAGGGACCCAGGACATCCATGCCTGAACCAAGACAAGCATTGTGGAACCTGTGTCCCCCGGGGAAACTGCGAAGCCCACACAATCCAGATTTGTCACTGCTGGAAACAGAAGACTGAGCTAGAGGGACCCCGGTCCAACCCAGTATGGCATATCCTACATTCCCATGGTCTGATGTTCCTGTGCGCCCCACCACGACACTCGGAATTAGATACTTCAAAACCTAACCACACACCAGAATACAACATGCACAACCCATGAATGCTAATCAAATGGAATGAAAATAAACGATTACTAAACAAAGCAAGAAGTTGCTAGTAATTACAATCATAACTATTAAATTTTAAGGCGTCTGTGTTTCCTTTTCTCAAAATCAAAGCCGTAAGCCCTGGGCCACTGTTGTAGAGTAGGGGCTCCCAGCCTATCTCCAACCCCACAACTCCGGGTCCCATAGGCTCTCAACTAATCCAAGTCAGAGACCTATCCCATAGTACAATTATGAAGTTAGGTAAGTGAAACCCATGAGAAAACTTGGGCATCCCAGGCACATGGCGTCGGGATTGATAATGCAGCTGGCAATGTGTTCATCCCTTATGTCTATAGCAAAAGAATAGCACACAGCATATGAGGCTAAGTACGCTGTCCTCCAGAAGCATAAACATATGAACAATGTAATTTATGTAAAAACATATTGAGAATTGGGCAAAGTGAGGAGGCCCCCTCGCCAAAATGCCATCCCCACGTGCTCAGACACATAGGGAATGTATTTATGAACACTTGGACAGAGTTGGAAGATACAAAAAACACAGACCAATAAAGAGACCATTAAAGAAAAGGACAAAAAAGAAAAGGACAACAAAAAGGGAGGAGTAATATAGACTAACATAGAAAATATAAACAAAATAGCCATAGAAAGGAAGGCAGCAAAGAAAAAGAAATTAGGATTATAAAAGAATGACAAAGGCAAGGGGTACATGTGCTCAACTGGACAACAGGAAGGGCCTTAAAGTGAGCAACAGCATAAAGAAGGAAAGGAGTGTTGATAAAACCCCCTGTGACATATAAGCTGCAAAAATGAGAACGGAGACCTGAAGACACTATAACAGTATATTCTACAAGGTGCATATGGGGAAGGTGAAGATTCAGGCAAAGAACCATTTTTTTTCTCACCAATAGCTACGTTGTAACACAATCAGTCGGTGATAATGTATGCAATTGTTTAAAGAACAAAATAAATAATAAAGAAAAACAAAAGTAATTTCAAAGATGTAAAAACCAAGAGACCCAAGCCAAAGATTTGAGGCCCACACAAAGCAAAAAAGTTGAGGCCCACACAAACCAACATAAAACAGCAGCCAACCGGCCTTAACAAGTGGGCACCCCTTAGCCATCCCTTATGCCCCACCACCTTTACACCATAGGCAATCCTAAGCACCCCGAACAAAAAGCAGAACAGCATGTAGCAATAAAACATTCCCAAGTGGCAGCAAAAAAAACAATAATCCTCAAGGATCAACAGAACTAGCACAACCATGCGCCAGGGCACAGGGTCTCCAGACAGTCTGTGACATAGGTGAGGCAGCCACTACTGTCCACCCCAGCCCCGAGTCCAATCTTGCCCACTGGGCAAATAACGCTCCGATCCAACTTGCGACCAGTCCGGGCTAGAGTCTCACCGAAACCAGTATGGATGAACAAGTTCATCTGCGCTGTCGGCAGTATTCCAAGGCTTCCTCTGGAGTCGAAAACAGACGCTGTGTGCCATCACAATCCACTCTCAGTCGTGCGGGGTAAGCCAGCGTGAAGCGGAGGCCCTTCTCCACGAGCAGGCCACATACTTCCTTGTAGGCCTTTCTACGGAGCGAGACCCCCGCGGAGTAGTCCTGGAAAATTAAAACACCAGTGCCACCATTCCGGCGCTGCTGTCGGGCCGCCCGCAAAACTCCCTCCTTCTGAGCAGCGTTGAGGAACCTGGCAATTACTGCCCGCGGCCTATTATCCCCGGCCCGGTAGGATCCCAAACGGTGAGCCCTTTCCAGGACAATCACCCCCAGCTCCGCATCTACCGGCAAGTTCTCAGGGATCCATTTTTCCAGGTATTTCCTTAAATCCAGCTCTTTCACGGATTCGGCGATGCCGATGAACCTAAGATTATTTCTCCGGCTCCTGTTTTCCAAGTCCTCGATCTTATCCGCCTGCTTGGCCAACAAGTCTTCCAACTTCTGGATCCGAGCAGAGGTCTGAGTATGGCCGTCCTCCAGCGTGCTGATGCGCTGCTCGGCCTGCTGCACGCGCCCATTGAAATCAGTGACGGCTTGAGCCACGGCACTGATTTGAGCTGCCAGGCCCCCAAGACGATCTTCCAGCGCTGCCACCACCACCTGGGAAACTTCTGCCACCACCGAGCTTTGGACATTTAAAGCCTGGCCCTCCACTCCGTTCTCCGCCATCTTGGCATCCGTTCCACGAGGCCTCTCCTTCTTGGCAGATTTCGTTGCCATAGCCCGTTTCTGCCGCGATATCCACTCCTCTGCCACCCCGTCGTTCACAGTATTTCACGCCCTTCCCCAGAGATGATCTTGCAAGAGAAATTCAGTAAAGTAACGCTGATGGGGAAGGGGTAAGCTCCGGAGCTAAGAAAGACACGTCTTCCTTAGCCCACCATACCACCGGAAGTCCCTTCTTCGGGTTTAAAGTGATTCCCGCTTGCTTCATAGAGCACAAGACTGCCCTGATCCTCTTTAGATGTTCCGCCCAGGTGTTACTATGGATTATGACATCATCCATATATGCAAAGGCATAATTTTGGTGGGGTCGAAGTACCTGATCCACTAACCTTTGGCAGGTAGCTGCCGCTCCATGCAGTCCGAAAGGCATCCTGTTGAACTGGAAAAGGCCAACGGGGGTGCTGAACGCAGTCTTCGGCTTCGACTCCCTGGTTAGAGGGATTTGCCAATATCCTTTTGTCATATCAAGGGTGGTTAAGTATTGAGCTTGTCCAAGCTGGTCCAACAGCTCTTCAATTCTTGGCATTGGATATGCATCAAAAACTGATATGGCGTTTACCTGCCGGAAGTCAATACAAAATCTTAAAGAGCCATCAGGCTTTGGCACCAGGACTATGGGGCTATTCCAGGGACTCTTCGACTCCTCTATTACTCCCATGTCCAACATTTCCTGGACTTGTGCCACTACTTCCTGTCTCTTGGCTTCAGGCAAGCGGTATGGCCTTTGACGAATTAATTTCCCAGGTGGAGTTATTATCTCATGGGCAACCAAATGTGTCTCCCCAGGTATGGGCGTCAACACATCTGGGAATTCTTTAAGCAATTTCCTAATTTCTTCCTGTTGTACCACTGTCAGGTTCTCACCTATTTGGGGCTCTGATTTTTCTTTACAATCAGATACCTGGGGTCCCAAATCTTCCTCTTCATTCACCTCCCTTTCTCGGGCACAGGTGGCAGCTAGGCTTTTAACCCCTTTGTCTTCAGTAGAACCAAAGCCTTTGGTTCCATGCTCAGAATTTGCCAGGGATGTGACCTCCTCCACAGGTGGAAAACCCAGTCTCTCATATATCAATTGGGCAATTCTGTCTCCTATCTTCACATGATAATCATTCTGTCCAAAATTAAATAACAGAACTTTAAGATTGCCCCTGTAATCGGGATCAATTGCCAAATCTGATGACTTAAGAAAGATACTTGAAACAGTATGTGCACACGATACAACAAACAAGCCACTCATCATCTTAGGTGACTTTAACCTCAAAGCAGCACCAGACAAAGATGCCAGAGCCTTCTTTAAAGCAATGGAAGCATTACATTACCATCAACTGATCAAGAGACCCACTCACAGGCATGGAACAACCCCAACCTTATATTCATTCCTAGATCACTACAAGCACCCAGCACAATCTCCCACCCACAATCATGTCAACACCATGGTCAAACCACCACTTAACAGACTGATATAGATTGATCAACCAATACAACTGCAGGAAGAACCTGAAACCAAAAGAAGATTTAAGTCCTTTGATAGAGAAGCTTTTTTGAACGAGGTAATCCCAAACCTACACCAAAATACAGAAAACCTCAAAAAGATCATTGAGAACTGGACCAACACACTAGCTACTGCAGCAGCAGCACTCCACAGGAAACACCCACATGCACGCAACAAACCATCTGCCCCTTGGTACTCCAGCACGATTAGACGGGCAAAGAGAGAATTAAGGAAGCTTGAAAGAAAATGGAGAAAAAGCAAAGACCCAGACATGCTGCAATTATACATGGCTAAACAGAAGGACTACAACACCCTGATCAGCAACTGCAAGCAACAACACCATACAAACATTATCATGCAATTGGTGAACAAGCCAAGAGAGCTTTTCAACATTGTGCGAGCACTCACCAGAGAAAATATACATCAGGAGAATCTTGAAGTCCACCCCCAGGATATAGCAAACTACTTAGTTAAAAAACACAACAAACTCAATAAGTACCCACTGGCAACACCCATAAAAAGGCCACGTCTCCACACAACCTTGGGGAGAATTCACCATACCATCTCTTAAACAAATAGAGCAAATAATCACCTTGCTCAACACAACCACATCTCCAAATGACCCATGCCCTTTGCAGTGGATAAAAACCACTAAGGAACAACTCGGTCCATATATACAAAAGATAGTCAAATCATCCTTACTACAAGGACACATGCCAGCCTCCTTTAAACAAGCAAACATACGACCAGTTTTGAAAAATACTTCTTTCTTCAAGAAGGACCCCGCAACATACTGCCCGATCTCCAGCCTACCGTTTCTTGCAAAAATCATAGAGAAGGCCGTTCAGATGTATCTTCAGGACCATATAGACCACAACACACCACTAGACCCACAACAGCATGGCTTCAAACTGCATCATAATGTGGAAATACTCCTAACATCACTCTTCAATAACATCCTGAAAGGAATTAACAAATCCAAGAATGGATTTCTGCTCATTTTCATGGACATCTCGTCCGCCTTTGATTCCGTTTCACACCCCGTTCTGATCCAACGCCTCCAGTACATTGGTATCTGCATTAACACACTAAGGGGTATGTTTACTAAACTGCGTTAGTGCAATTCGTGTTAGGAGCCGCGTTAGTGGAAGGAAAGCCAAAAAAGGACATGGGTGGTACATCGTAACCGATAACGTGCAGTTGCGTGCGGTATTGCGTGCCGCGCAGCAACGTTCGCTACAGCGCATGCGCTACTGCGCGCAAGCTTAAGACAGCGCGCAGACACCCAAATACAGAAACAGAGCTGTAGCACAAGGGTTACTACACAGACTGATGGTACAAGGGTCATGGGTTCGATTCCCCAGTGTGCCTAATGAAGAAGGCTGGCTGAGGCGTCATGTGCAACCCTTTGAAGGCCTACTATAATATTTTATCCACATTCTGCAGCTGGGTTAATGTTTGCACATGTCAGGAAAATTGTACCCGTCGTATCCAATATGTTCCAATAGTGACGTTCCCTCTGGCATGGTCATGTATGCTATACCATTTGATAGGAATATATAGGCAGAGGTTTGGATCCTGAAAGTACTGGGCTTGGCCTGGAAAGGGTTAAGTAGTGGGCTGTGAGGAAGGTTACTTGTACCTGAATAGTGCTGCCAGCAAACACACCCTCACAGTGGCGTAACCTAAGGTGCCACATAAGGCACCCTAGAGGGCACTCCATAGGGCACATTATACAGTGTGCTGTCTGCCAAGGCACCCTATAATGTCCCCTATAAGGCGCTTTATAGCTTATGAGCCACCCTAAGGGGACAGTACCCTGAGGGTGGTCCTGCTGGCAGAACTAATATACAATAAAAACAGACAATGCCTAAGACAGCCCTATTGATGAACCCCACTGTGGGTTTAGGACCCATGACCTCTCGCTCCACAGGCAGTGTAGTAACCAGTGGGCTAGAGCTGCTAACAAACAACTGGCTGGCTATAGGAGGACTGCACGGCACCACACCCACATTCTGCTGTGGTTACCAGGATAGGGTTAACCCACCCGTACCCATGATGCACTGCACATGCAAATCAGCAGTTGAGAGATGGGCACAAGAGCGGGTATGCACCCCCACAGCACCTCGGCCCTGTAGGGGGGACAGACCGTGTGTGGCACTGCCACAGACACACACATTTTGCAGGTACAGTGCCCACCCTGAGGTTGAGGTGGGGCCCCCAGCACCAGGTCCACAGCACCTTTCATGGCTGAGATACGCCATGCTGCAGGTCCCCATCAGTGTGTGATAGGTAGCTCTGTTACATAAGAACATAAGATATGCCATACTGGGTCAGACCAAGGTCCATCAAGCCCAGTATCCTGTTTCCAACAGTGGCCAATCTAGGTCATACGTACCTAGCAGTTTCCCCAAAAGACACAGATTTCACAATGCTTGTACTGGGTCAAGCATTGATATCCTGGGTCCCTTCTTAATAATGGTTTATGGACCTTTCCTCCAAGAACTTGTCCAAACCTTTTTTAAACCCAGCTACACTAACAGCTTTTACTACATCCTTCAGTAACAAATTCCAAAGTTTGATTACATGTTGAGTGAAAAAATATTTTCTTTTATTAGTCTTAAATAGTTTACCTTGTAGCTTCATTGCATGAACCCTAGTCTTTCTATATTCTGATAACAAACAATCGATCTATGTTTACCCGTTCCACTCCGTTCATTAATTTATAGACTTCTATCATATCTCCCCTCAGCCGCCTCTTTTCCAGGTTAAAGAGCCCTAACCTTTTTAGCCTTTCTTCATAGGAGTATCCTTCCATCCCCTTTACCATTTTGGTGGCTCTTCTCTGAACCTTTTCTAATATCGCTATATCCTTTTTAAGATATGGCGACCAGAATTGCACACAATATTCAAGATGCGGTCTCACCATGGAACAATATAGAGGCATTATAATATCTTTGTCTTATTTTCCATTCCTTTACTTATGATACCTAGCATTCTATTTGCTCTCTTGGCGGCCGCTGCACAATGGGCCGGGGGTTTTAACATGTTATCCACAATGATGCCTAAATCTTTTTCCTGGGTGGTGGTTCCTGAAGAAAACCCCGTGATCTGGCCACAATACCACAGCTCTTTCGGTCTCTGGTCCCTCAAGCACTGAGAAACAGGCAGAGAGTAATACAGAACACAATCACACACACAAAGTGCTACTTTTTTTGAGCTCAGAGGGAAAACAACAGACGGTCTGTGGACGCTGCACAGTTCCACGTCTGCCGGATTCAAATTCTTCCTCCTGAAAAGCTCTTTTTATTAAAGAAAAAGGGGAAGTAACAGTCATTTATTATAAACGTGAAATAACACAAGGTGTCGCCAAAGTTCTTTTTACAGAGTAAGAGCTGATTACAGTGTATTAGATGAAATTTGCTTGATTATGACAAAATTATTTATAATTGCAAAGTTGCAAAAATAATGTTGTGTCAGTATTGACTGTACAATGAACTATGGTTGCACAGTTCATAGCCTATGTTTACTCTTTATGCTTGCGTTAACAATGTTCTCAAACTATTTTAAAGACAGTTGCACAGAACTCATGATCATGACATCCTATTCTATTTAAGAGGAAGTAGGTGAAAAGCCAAACTTCTAAACACATTCTGTATCAAGAAATTCCTCCATCTTCAATTACATATTGGGGATTCTGGTATCCCTTTACCTGTCCATTTCTACAGTTCCTAATGTGGAACCTTGCATCGTGTAACCATGGTTTGGGTTGTTCTTCCCTAGGTGCATAACTTTGCACTTGTCCACATTAAATTTCATCTGCCATTTTGATGCCCAGTCTTCCAATTTATCAAGATCCTCTTGCAGTTTTCCACAATCCTCTTGGGTTTTAACAACTTTAAATAGTTTTGTGTCATCTGCAAATTTGATAACCTCACTCGTTATTCAACTTTCCAGGTCATTTATGAATATGTCAAAAAGCAGCGGACCCAGCACAGATCCCGCTTTTGATATACTAAACACAAGTATTTTGTTCACAACAGCTTTTCTTTCAGAAACAATTTAGACCATTTTTTTCAATTAAAGAATTTTATAATTTTTATTTCAAAGAATTAACAAAGAAATTACAGATATATTCCAAAACAATCAAAGATTTAAAAAAATCTCTGTAGAACATCACTGGAGAGAGAGAAAAATTACTCACTAGTAACAAATGAAGAGACACAGCTTTAATAGCCTTATAAACATATAGTTTTAAATGCAAAAAGCTCTTCCTCCTGAAATAAGTGAGCTTAGCAACATTAGGACAAATTTGAATCTGGTAACAACAAAACAGAGAATCTTTTTCTTAAACTATTTAAATATTTGAACTTTATTCCAATCTGATGACAATGTAATTAACAAAGTAGCTTGTGTTGCAATACCATCTTGTGAAGATTTTGAAAAAGCTGCAAAACAAACAGTAGGAAATTCAAAATTATTCATACTACTTTCTACCCATCCCTCTTTAACCAAACTTCTGAAAGCCTTATCAAAGAAGAAAGCACCAGGCATTGATGGCATTCCCATAGAAGTATTACAGCAATCTGATGCAGCTGTTACCATACTTACAAGGCTCTGCTAGGAAATCTGGAAAACAACATCATGGCCAACTGACTGGAAAAGATCTGCGTTTATACCAATACTAAAGAAAGGTGATCCAACTGACTGGGAATTATCGCACAATCGCTCTGATCCCACATGCCAACAAGATTCTACTGAAGATTATTCAACAGAGACTATAACCATACCTGGGACAAGAATTACCTGAAGTGCAAGCAGTGTTCAGGAAAGGGCGAGGAACGAGAGACATCATTGCGGATGTGAGATGGATCCTTGAAAAGACTAAAGAATACCAAAACAACTACTACTACTACTATTTAGCATTTATATAGCGCTACCAGTCGTACGCAGCGCTGTACAGCACAGACATGCAAGAGACAATCCCTGCTCATCAGAGCTTACAATCTAGTCAAGACAAAACACACAAACATGGAAGGATATCTATTTGTGCTTTATTGACTACAGCAAGGCTTCTGACCGTGTAAACCATGAAAAACTCTGGGTCACATTAAGAAGCATAGGTATACAAGAACACCTGATCGTTCTCTTGCACAATCTGTACATTGATCAAGAAGCAACAGTTCAAATGGAACAAGGAGAAACAAAATGGTTTAAAATCAGCAAAGGTGTACGATGTGGCTGCAAACATTCCCCCTACATGTTTAATTTATATGCAGAACAAATCATCAGAGAAGCAAGATTGTATGAAGACAACAGAGGCGTGAAGATTGGTTTAAGATTCATCAACAACCTTCGCTATGCTGATGATACCACGTTACTAGCTGAAAGTGAAGATGATCTGAAACATTTGCTTCTCACAGTCAAGGAACATAATCTCAAAATGGGCCTGCACCTTAATGTAAAGAAGACAAAAATCATGACAACTGGCAAAATAATTAGGTTCATCTTTAACCTACTTGGATCAACTATCAATAAAGAAGCAATAAGCAGTCAAGAAATCCAATGATGCATTGCTCTTGGCTTAATGTCTAAGCAAAATTCTCAAGAGCAGAGATGTCTCTCTCCATACAAAGATAAACTCGTTCAAGCTATGGTATTTTCAATAACATCATATGATTGCAAAAGTTGGACATTGAAAAAGATAGACAGGAAGAAATTGATGCCTTTGAATTATGCTGCTGGCGGCGAATACTGTGTTTACCATGGACTGCCTGAAGGACAAATCAGTCAGTACTAGAGGACATCAAACCTAAGCTTTCTTTAGAAGCTCAGATGACAAGACTTCGTCTTTCATACTTTAGACACATCATGCGAAGAGAGAGATCATTAAAGAAAGACATCATGCTTGGCAAGATAGAAGGTCAGCGTAAAAGAGGAAGGCCAGCAATGAGATGGATTGATACAATAACAGCAGCTACGGGTGCCAGTCTGTCAACAATGAGCTGCCTGACTGAAGACCAAACACAGTTTAGGATAATTATCTAGAGCAGCGATGGCGAACCTATGGCACGCGTGCCAGCTGTGGCACGCGAAGGCCTTGCAGCTGGCACGCGGGAAGGTCCGCAAAAAAAGAAAAAGCTGGCTCTGACTGCTGCCGCGGACGCGGCAAGGGCAGAATGCAGCGTCCCGCGGGGCCCCCTCCGCCCGCTAAGCCCCTCTGCAAGAGCTTTCAGATTCGCGAGGGAGAGCGTCTCCCTCGCGTCTCTGTTAAGCCCGCAGGGGCTAATGGGAAATTTCCCATCAGCCCCTTTAGACGCGAGGGACTGATGGGAAATTTCCCATTAGCCCCTGCGGGCTTAACAGAGACGCGAGGGAGATGCTCTCCCTCGCGAATCTGAAAGCCCTTGCAGAGGGGCTTAGCGGGCGGTGGGGGCCCCGCGGGACATTGCAATCTGCCGCGGCAGCAGCCAGAGCCTGCTTTTTTTAAAAAAAAATTTGCCAGAGGGGGGTTAGGACTGCTAATGGGCTAGGGGGGGGGGTTAGGACTGCTAATGGGCTAGGGGGGGGTTAGGACTGCTAATGGGCTAGGGGGGGCGGGCGGGCGGGCGGGGGGTTAGGACTGCTAATGGGCAGGCGGGCGGGGGGGTTAGGACTGCTAATGGGCTGGGGGGGTTAGGACTGCTAATGGGCGGGCGGGGGGGGTAGGACTGCTAATGGGCTGGGGGGGTAGGACTGCTAATGGGCTGTGGGCTGATGGGGGCTGTCTGGAAATGGGGTGATGGGGGTTAGGACTGGTAATGGGTTATAGGGGGGGCTTAAACTGAAAATGGGGTGATGGGGGTTTAGGACTGGAAGTGGGTTGATGGGGGGGGCTAGGACTGGTATTGGGTTGGGGGGTTGCTAGGACTGGAAATGGGCTGATGGGGGTCTAGGACTGGAAATGGGCTGATGCAGGGACTAGAAGGGAATGGATGCTGGGTGAGGCTGGAACTAGAAGGGAGCTGATGTTGGGGGAGGATTAGAATGGGATGGGGCTGGGAGAGTAAAATGGAGAGGGGAAAAATATTTTGTGTGGGAGGGATAAAAAATCTACAATTGGCCGGGTATTGGGAGAGTAAGTGGGGATTGAGGATGGAGGGGTAAAATTTGAGTGGATGAAATAGGAATGAGGAAAGAGCAAAAGGAGAAAGATTAGTATGTTAAAGCGGATGTAGAGAGAGAGAATGGAAAAAAAAACTAGAAGAGAGAAGAAAGGACAAATGGACAGCAGATGATGGAGAGTTAGCAGAAAACATGAAGAAACCAGAAGAAAGTGGCTGGAGCAATTGCAACTGTGTAACTGAGCTGAGGTATTCTGTTTATGTAATTCCTTTTTGACATTGCCACTTGTTCTCTTTCCCCAGTAGGTCATGTATTGTTATTGTCTGAAATGTATTGGTTTAATATTTGCAGTGTTGCCTTTTGATTGGTAGAGTATGGTGCTTTGTGAGTCCTGGTAGTGCTGTTAGGATACGGCGGGTTTGCTATTGGTTCTAAATGGGCAGTGTTTGTAGTAGTTCCTAATGTGCCTGGCGGTTGGCACTGGATTATAGTAATGTAGAAATCTTTTAGTCTGTCTTTATCCATACACTCATTAAGAGACATGTTTACAAAAAGTTAGTGTATGTTAGCATTATGCAAATATTTATGCAAATTGACATGCTGGCACTTTGAGGAAATTCTTTGGTTTTGTGCGGCAGTTTGGGCACTCGGGCTCAAAAAGGTTAGCCATCACTGATCTAGAGGGTCACCATGAGTCAACACCGACTCGACAACACTTAACAGCCACATCAACATCTTTATGTTTTGCACAGTACAGGGGCATATGCATCTCTTTCTATTTCCTTGGTACTGTACTGCATGCGGGGATGTAGCTAAGGGTGTGCCTTGGTATCAGGTCCACCCAGTCAGCAGCAGAAGTAGAATAGTCGAATGAGAGGATAACTGGAAGCAGAGTCAGCATTTGTACTGCTTTGTGCCCACCCATGTTATTCCCAAGTCTCACCAAAATATCAGTCCTAGCTATGCCACTGATTCAGAGTCTAGCTTCTTGGGGTTTCAGTTTAATTTTTGTCTACATATGTCGGGGTGGAGATGGGATATTCAGCGAAGGTGGCTAAGTCACAGGCGACTTATAAACAAACTGAGCACCTTAGGGATGGACCCTAAAGTTACTGCTTGGGTTGAAAATTGGTTGGGTGGGAGGCAACAAAGAGTACAGGTAAATGGGGCTCACTCTGAGGAGAAGGATGTTAGCAGTGGTGTGCCCCAGAGATCTGTCCTTGGTCTGATTCTTTTTAATATCTTTGTTAGTGATATAGCGGAAGGGCTGTAGGATAAGGTTTGCCTTTTTGCAGATGATACCAAAATCTGCAATAGAGTAGACCCCCAGGAAGATGTAGATAACATGAGGAGGGATCTAGCTAAGCTTGAAGAATGGTCTAGAATCTGGCAGCTTGGATTTAATTTTAAAAAATTAAAGGTCATGCATTTGGGCTGTAGCAATCCAATGGAGCAATATAATAATGGGGGTGAAGTACTTTTGTCCACTAAAGAAGAGCGGGACCTGGGCGTGGTTGTGTCTGATGATCTTAAAGTAGCTAAACAGATAGAAAAGGTGACGGCAAAAGCTAGAAGGATGCTTGGGTGCATACGGAGAGGAATGGCTAGCAGAAAAAAGAAGGTGTATAAGTCTTTAGTGCGACTTCATTTGGAGTATTGTATGCAATTCTGGAGACCGCACCTTCAAAAGGATGTGAACAGGATGGAGTCGGTGCAGAGGGTTGCTACTAAAATGGTTAGTGGTCTTCATTATAAAGCATATGAGGACAGACTTAAGGATCTTAATATGTTCACCTTAGAGGAAAGGTGGGATAGAGGTGATACGATTGAGGTGTTTAAATACCTCCGTGGCATAAATGTTCAGGGGGAGAGCCCCTTTCAATTGAAAGCAAGTTCTGCTATGAGGGGACATTTTATTTATTTATTTACATTCTCTTATATACCGCACTATTCTGCATCAGTGCGGTTTACATTGAACAAACTGAAATTACATTGAACAGGGCATTATAACTTGGAGATAACTATTTTACAGGGAACATGGGCTATGGAGGGTTAAGTGGCTTGCCCAAGACCACAAGGAGCACCTGTGGGACTAGAAACCCCAGTCCTTCTGGCCCAAGGTTCCTGTCCTCTAGTGGGATTTGAACCCCCAATCTTCTGGCCTGAAGTACCTTGCCCCAACCACTAGGCCACTCCTCCACTCCATGGGATGAGGGTGAAGGGGGATAGATTCAGGAGTGATTTGTGGAAATATTTCTCTACGGAAAGAATGGTGGATGTGTGGAATAGTCTCCCAGTGGAGGTGGTAGAGATGAGGACCGTAACTGAATTCAAAAAAGCATGGGACAAACACAGAGGATCTCTAAATGAAAAAAGGGGACTGTTGTAGTTGTTGATATGGAAGGACAGACTAGATAGGCCATGTGGTCTTTTTCTGTCATCATATTTCTATGTTTCTATGTTTCTAATGCTGAGAAAGCAGCTAGCTGTCACCATTGAACTTTGAACCTGGATATTCAATGCCGAAGCCATATCTGTTCACTGAAATTGACAATCTGGGTTAGCTGCAGAGCGCGTTAGCTAACTGATTAGCAGGGATAGTAAGCCGCTGGCTAATTAGCTAAAGCAGCGAACGTTAGACGAATCTTTCAGGGGCCTAACCTTTGCTGCTTTGGGCTAACCAGCTAGCGGCTGAATATTGCCATTACCCTGTTACCCCTGGACACTACCTGTGCTCCACCCCTGGAACGCCTGAGCGCTAGCTGGCTAGCATTGGAAAGTTTAATGGTGGCATCCAGGGATATTCAGCGGCACTATCTGTGTCTACAAATCACCTAAATAGATTTTAATCTTCCCCCTTCCTCCTGTGTATTTTTAGTTTGTAGTAATATATTCCCTACTTGGTGAGGATCTCTGTGCGTTCTGCATGTGTGACTGAGGCTATGTGTTCCTTTAGCATGGAGTTTCTATGCAGAGATTGGTATTCGTCTGCCTTGTTTGGGTTTCTGGATAGTATATGGCTGTTCTAGAGCCTCCTGCAGTATTTACTGTGCTGCTCTTTTCTGGATAAGCCCTTTGTATGAGTTTTGGAAGTTGATGCTATTAGGGTATGGTAGATTTTCTTTATAGGTCCTAAGTTATTTTTGTAGGGTTTTGTATTAGTTAACAATATGCCCAATGCTCAAGAAGGTTTATATTGCTGTTACTAAGGTGAGATCAGAATCAGAAATTTCTGAGTTGCCAAGTTACCCAGTTCCAGGAGTGAGATTTTAAGCTAGTCCTGGTTTTCTGATTCTGATGCATAATGGAACCTGCAGCTCTGATTCCAATGGATAAAATCAGGGACTACACATATGATACTGCATTGCAGTGCAAATTTTAAATCAGAAATGGCAAAAAATCTCACTCCTGGAAGTGGCAATTCTGAAATTATTTTTGGTATGTTGAGTTCTATGGGAAGTGTCCTGTTTCTGCTCTGCACCCATTGTTGGGAGAGGGCTTTCTTTGGATGCAAAATATATGTTCCAAAAGGAAAAGCAAGAACCCTATCACAGTTTAAAACACCAAAATAAAGTTACAGGAATTATATTTTGGTGTTATAATCTGCACCATGGTTCTTGCCTTTTGTTTTTGCTCCTAGGCGTGTGATCACCTTGCATCTCCTTCGTCTTTTGCAAAATATATATTTACATTAAATGCCATGCCGGTGTTCCAAAGCTTCCAGCAATGAGCTTAATTGCACCATCCACCTCACCTATTTTAGATACAGACTCCAAAGAAAACAGACACAATGCATTTATTTGTTTATTTAGCAACTCTTTTATACCACTATCACTACAAGTCTAAGCGGTTTACAATAAACTTTAAGAAAGAAAGGTCGATTACACAGGTACACTACCAAAAAACTGCCTCCAGTTTTGCAACTGATTCCTATAGATTTTGGGGTGCTGAATCCAGGAAAAATAGCCAAAATGTTCCATCACGTCACGTTTTCTTGCAAAATTAGATTTCTTACCCATATAAGGAATGTTCACATAATTTCTTTTTAGCCGACTGCAGTTTATTTTCTTGGCCCAAAATAGAGGTTGTAATGGTTAACTAACTAGAAACACTCCCTCATGATATTTTAGAGTGTTTTGAATTCATTTTATACATTAACAGGACAATTGGGAGGCGGGGGGCTAAATCCAGTACTCGCGCTGGCGCATGTTCTTTCCTGTTCGCCTCGCCTCGTTCGCTCGCTCGCTCAAACACAGTGGTTGCGACATGAACGTTCCTGTCAAATTTCAGTTTCTTGCAAGTTCATTATTACCTTTTGTTTGCTCAGTCGTAATCCAGCTTTATTCCGAAGTGGTTCACTACAGTTGTAGTTTGCAGTGCTGTGTATTTGTGATGGCTCACAGAGCCAGAGGTTGCGTCAACTCTCCGGACAGTTTTTGTTTTATTTGTGGGGAATATACCGTGAAAAAGCGGCAGAGGAACATTTCTGCATTTATTATAAAAGTATATTTCGCCTATTTCGGTTTGAAGTTAGGCGATCAAGACAAACCGTGGGCTCCTCACAAAGTGTGCAAGACATGTGAGGAAGATCTACGCTTATGGATGAAAGGTAAAAAACAAGCATTTCATTTCGGAATACCTATGATGTGGCGTGAACAAAGAGACCACAGCAGTGACTGCTATTTTTGCTCTTGCATTGTGAAGGGATACAACTTAAAAAATAAGAACGTAATAAGTTACCCCAACCTTCCCTCAGCAATTAGGCCTATGCCTCATAGCAACGAAGTACCTGTGCCTGAACCACCAAAATCTTTGGATCATATTTGTGTGGACGGTTCTGATCATGATGAGACTCATCAGATGGCTTTTCCCGATGAGTCCAGTACTTCCGAGTTTGAAACTGAACCAGATCCGAAACCTGAACTTTTCTCTCAAGCTGAATTGAATGATTTAGTCCGGAATTTAGGACTCCCAAAAGATGCTGCCCAACTGCTAGGTTCTCGGCTTAAACAGAAAAATCTATTGTCACCCGGAAGAACTTTTTATTGGTACCGCAACCGCAAGACACAATTTTTGAAGTATTTCAGCAAAGAGGAAGATTTGGTATTTTGCAACGATATATACGGAGTGATGGAAAAGTTTAAACTCAAGTATGATCCTGCTGAATGGCGGCTGTTCATTGATTCGTCAAAAGACAGCATAAAAGGTGTTCTTCTTCATAATGGCAACACATTCGCTTCAGTTCCTATTGCTCACTCTGTTATTCTCCAAGAAAAATACAAGAATTTGGCCCTGATTCTTCAGAAGATTCGTTATGATGAGCATAAGTGGATGATTTGTGGAGACTTTAAAATTCTATCCATGCTATTAGGGCAGCAATCCGGTTTCACCAAATATCCCTGCTTCCTTTGCTTGTGGGATAGCCGGGCCCGCGACCTACACTGGGGGAAAAAAGACTGACCAATTCGGGAGTATTTGAGACCCGGTGAGAAAAATGTTCTTCATGAGAGCTTGGTACCTCGTGATAAAATTCTATTACCACCTCTCCACATTAAGTTGGGTCTCATTAAGCAATTCATCAAGTCCCTTCCAAAAGATGGTGAGTGCTTTCGGTACCTTTGCTCAAAGTTCCCCCGACTTTCTGAAGCAAAGCTAAAGGAAGGAGTGTTTGTTGGCCCTGATATAAGGAAACTCATTTCAGATGGAGCATTCGCTGAAACGATGTCTGAGAAGGAAAAAGAAGCCTGGGATTCCTTCAAGGATGTTGTTCTCAAATTCTTGGGGAACAGGCGGGATGAGAACTATAAGGATATTGTTGCCAGGATGCTCAATGCCTTCAAAGAACAAGGCTGTAACATGAGCCTGAAAGTCCATTTCTTGCACTCCCATGTGAACTACTTTCCCGAAAACTTGGGGGCGTACAGTAAAGAACAAGGTGAAAGGTTTCACCAGGACATCAAGGACGCAGAGAGAAGGTACCAAGGAAGATGGAACACCACTATGATGGCTGATTTCTGCTGGTTGCTGCTGCGGGAAACCCCAGATGAAAAATACGCCAAGCAGCGCACCAAGAGAAGTATTCGGGGGAAGAAGAAACGGGCCCACCAGGAGATTGATTGACCCAAGAATGACTTTAAAATCTAAACTGTGTTGACAAATATCGTGTTTTTACTAAACTTTGAAATAAAAATTTGCTAGTTATTACCACAGTGTCGGATCTCATTTATTAGAATTTTATTTTCACACCATCGGGTGTTTGTCTTCATGTATTGTAATGGTGCGGTTTGCGTTTTCTATTCTTACATACATACCTGTACAACATTTTTTGCACATTTCTTTGCTTTGCTTTGTGTCTAACCTCGCTCTTATATGCTCAATGTTTGTGCACATGTATGTGGCTGTTTTAAGTGCAGACAATTTTGCTACCATCACAGTGTGTTTTGTTGACATTACTCTATTCTTATGTGCTGCCTTGTTACAATTTTCTTTATTCTTATTTGAATAACTACTAAACAATTAGTATAAAGAATTCATTCAAGAAACTTTTATCTCGATCGCACTCAATCTGAAACGTTCACCTCAAACTGCTAACCCAATGTAGCAAAAAATCTGTACGTGATGGAGCAAATTGGTTACGAGATTTGGATTCAGCGCACCAAAAAACGTAAAAATCAATTGAAACATTAGAGGCAGTTTAAAAAAATTTTTTTTAGTGTACCTGTGTTATAAGTAAATTCACGACAGTCAAATCAGCAATTAACTGAACTATAGAGTATAGTAAGTGGGTAACTGAGTCAAATATCCTCCAATGATATAGAATCAATAAAAGATGGGTCTGCTGAAGAGACTTAAGTCTGGAGGAGGAACAGGAGTTGGAGTAGCTGAACTATTCTGAGATAAAGAATCTAGAGAGGATAGCGTTTTCCTCATGCTTCAAGGCAGCATATTAGGAGATGAGCAGGAGAGAGCCCCAACCTCTCCTGAATTGGAAAGATCCTGTCTCTTTGGAGGCAATAGAGTCATAGGGACTCCAGAGCTCAGTGAAGCTCCTAGCTTGGTAGAAAGCTGTGCAGACTAATCCAAAACACATTCAGTCTTTCCCTGAGAGATAACATGTTTATCCATAGGTCCTTAGGAACTGAGGAAAACAAGTCCTGTCCCCTTCCTTTTCCTCTTCACCTTATATAAGGAACAATTTCAAATGAAACTTGCTCAAACTGAGTATGTGAAGAGAACCTCTAGGCCCTTTTATACTCCTCTTTGGCTTCAAGGCAGCTCCAAAGTGGCATTCCCCTTTGGGATCTGTGGCTGCATACTACAGATAGGCCTGCTTAAGATACTCCTCAAGGTCCTGCACTAATGACATTAGTGGGATGGTGCACTACTGTTGTACCCACATGCTGGGGGGAATCTTCAGCGAGGCTTCAACCCAGTCTAAAGGTACTCTCTCAGCATCCACTCCCTCAGGTTTCTCTTCAACGGGCCCACTTAAAATACTCTCATAGTCCCTTGCTGATGATGTCAGCAAGACTACGTGCTGCTGCTATCACCTACTCTCATGTGGGAATGTATTTATTTACATTTCTAGACCTCACTTCTGAAAAACATTTTGTGATTTACAAAACACATATCAGCAATAATAACAAACCAGTACAAGTATCATCACAATTCTCCCCCCCCCCAAGCTTGCACAAATAAATGCATCTTTAATTGACTCTTAAAAGGCCTAAGGTCAGTTTCCAGTCACAGTAGACAGGGAAGGGAATTCCAGAGCACAACAATCTGCACCTGAACACCCAAAGCTGAACCCTTGTCCCTTGGACATTCCTCAAACCAGAAACAACCAACAACCCCATGTCCACATAGTACAACTAGGGACATACCACTGTAAAAGTCTACATAATAGATAGGAACCAGCCCATGGACAGCCTTGAATGCCAAAAGCAAAAGCTTGTATTGCACACCGAAAGACACTGGCAACCATTGCAGCTCTTCCTAAAAAGAGGGTGATAATCAAATTTTCCCAACCCCTTAATTATTTTAGCTGTGGTATTTTGTACCATTTGCAGTTGAGCCAGCTCATCCATTGGCAAATCCACTAATAGGGAGTTACAATAGTCAGTTTGCAGCAGAATCAAAGCTCTCGTAACTACTACCAACCGTCCTTCAGATAAGTAGGGCGCAATGCACATAGCATATGCAGAACCTGAAAAAGGGATCTAATCATCTGAGACACATGGTCATGCAGGGTCAAAGAGCTGTCCAACCATACTCCTAAACTACGACAAAGTCCAGAAACACCCTGCAAGCTTCCTGAGCCCCCTAACAGAGAAGTAAGCACACCAATTGACCGAGAAGGTGAAAGCCACAAAACCTCCATCTTCTGTAGATTCAGACTAAGATACATCTAAGCGAAGTCTTCACGTAACTTAGAAATGCATGAGTTAATCCCCTCAGATGCCTCCAGCTCCCCCAAAGAAAGTGGAAGCAGCACCTGCACATTATCTGCATACATATAGAACTTCAGACCCATAACCCTCATCAGTGTACAAAGGGTAGCATATAAACATTGAACAAAAATGGAAATAACATGGAGTCTTGAGGGACCTCACTCTCAAGTTCCCAAACAGATGACAGCTGTTGACCATACTTCACACACTGCTCCCTCCCAGTCAAAAAGGATGAGAACCATTGGAGAATTTGCTCTCCCACCCCCACTCCCTTTAAACATTCCAATAAAAGACTGAGTTCAACAGTATAAAACGCCGCTCCCATATCCAATTTGAGTAAAAAACCCCTCAAACCACCATCAAACATAATGTAGATATGATCCACCAGGGTTGTAAGCAGGGTTTCAGTACTGTAAAACCTTCAAAACCCTGACTGACACTCATCCGGGACATTCTGAGTCTCCAGAGAATCAGTTAATTGTAAGGCCACACAACACTCCACCACCTTACCCAAAAAAGGTAAATTGGAGATGGGGTGATAACTATCATAACTGATGACATCTCTAGCACTCTTTAAGACAGGGGGTCACCACAACTTTCTTTAATGCCTTCAGAAATACACCAGTTGACAAAGGTGCATTCACAATCCATGCTAACCTCCCAGAGTCCAGCCGCCTCCCAAGCAGAACCCATGACACAGATCCAGGGGTCCAATGGACATCTTACAGGATGCATCCGGCCTACCAACTGCTCCACCTCCTCAGGAGTTACTTCAAGAAACTTAGTCCATATAGGCTCCGAAATACACCGGGCCTCTAGGGAAGCTTGCCCGCTCCCCTGCACAGCCCCTCACTCAAAAGCGCACATTTCTTGCTCAATAATCTTATCACGAAAGCAACGTGCCAGCCCCTCACTAGACAACAACGGGGACACATGCCCTGTGGTTTGACACATTACCACAGAAAATAATTCCCCTGACTGAATCACTGACACCTGAATTAAGTTCTCAAAATGATCATGTTCAGCTTTCAGCACACTAGACCCATAAAGCTTACCCTGGAGATTCCACGCCACACAGTTGGTTAACAGCCAGGAGTGCCACCACTTCATTCCTATTTTAGAGAATGCAACGGGACACATAAATGCACCCTGAATACATATTAACCACCCTCTCAGGAGCCAACTGATTATTCACACCACCCCACCATTCATTCCAATCAACCACTAAATCACCCAATGAGCTTCCCTCACTATCCCAAGCTTCCAAAATTTCAGACAAATTCTACTGAGAAGAGGAGACCTTAGGTCGCATGACTCTTTGAAACCCTCTGTTCACCTGAGGTAACCCAGCCTCAAACCAAACAACGCAATGATCGGACCATGGCAATCAAACTTCATAAAAACTAAATCCAACCAATAACCACTTTCATGAGTGGGAGAATTAATATACTGAAGAAATATACTGTCCTGCATTCCAGAAGCCAACCGTCATTCAAATGCTAAAAGCAAACAATCAAAATGACCATTTAAATCCCCTACAACTAGGTACACTAAACTGCACAGTAACCTACCCAACAAGCAATAAAAACTCTTCCATAAATAACAAGGAGCTATCAGGAGCTCAGTAAGACCCACCCTCCCCCATGTAACCAATCAAGAGTCTACATCTTTAATCTGTTGCAAAGGGGCCTGCACAAGGCCCAGTTGTTCTTTAAATGCCAAACCAACTCCCCACCCTCCCTATTTGTCCCCAACCAGGAATAACCCGGGGGACACAATTGCTTCACTACAACCCCATCTCCCTTCAACCATGTTTCAATTACACATACCATACCCCACCCCCCTTCCTGGTAAAATCATTCAGAACTTCTGCCTTATTCCTCACTGGGCATTAATTAACGCAATCCCCTCAGAACCAATCCTACTGCTCACCAAACCACCATCTTGCCACAAGCAACAGGGATAAGCATTCTATCCCTCCGAGTTGCCCTTTGAGAGCAACTACCCACCCTCCCACCCCCTATAAATACTCCGTCCCAGCACCACCAGGATTTCATTTTCCAATAAAATATCCTTTAGAAACAGAGTCCTCCTACCCCCATACCTTCCACAAACCCCTCCAAACTCCTCCCCAAAACCACAGGGATATGCTCCCTCATCCCAAGCCCCTCCAAACCAAATGCACCTCCTATCACTAAACCCTCCACAGCACCCCAGACCAACACAAACAACAACCAAAAAGCAACCCACATAAAACACACAGACAAACCCCCAAAATTCCCCACCCTACCGCTCGCCTCTGTGAGGCTTCCACCCAGCCCAGAGGTATTTTCTCAGCTTCCTCTCCCTCCTAGACAATTTGTTTTAAAAGAATTCTCTTTTCCTTTGTTAACCTAGCAATTTGTAAATCTATATATCAGATAAATATTACACAATATTTATTTCCTTGGGAAATTATAATAAATGTATTTCTTTTTGAAAGAACTGCATTTTTTCTCTGTTTTTTTAATATGGATCTTGATTTAAAGATATCAAGACATCTGACATGTCAGGTTTATATTAAAAAAATCTAGTTTTCCAGCTACTAGCAAGAAAGTATGCAGATGTAGAGTAATAATGTGGGAGTAGTGCACTAATCTTTGTTTTCTTTCAGCTCAGCACAGCACAATCCCTTAAATCTCCTGAAGTCTTCCAAGTTCACTTTCTTGCATTGGGCACCTGTACATAAAGTCCTGGACCATCTCCAGTAGCAGGATTTCTTTGAGAAACAGGATCTCCAGATATCTACTATATTAACTTTAATTAAAATAAACAGAAAAACCTCTCTTCACTCAGGGGGCTATTTTAGAAGACTTATTTGCAATGTCCTTACATAATATCCGGCATTCGGCAACTTCATCCTTAGTGGTAGTACCACAAGATTATCACTAGAGATCATCAGCTACCATTTTGAGCTTGGAGTCACACGGGGCAGGAGAGACTGGAGATCACTCCTGCCCTGGACCACAAGGTAGGCCCAGGGGAGACTACATGAGGGGACAGGAGGGGTTTCGGTGAGAGAAGCTGTTGCATAGTCTTTGGAGAGGGAGTTTGGGGGGTCTCCAGAGGCCTTGACCTGTGCCGGCCTCTTTAAGATGGCTCCCCAGGAGCAATGGGGTGATGTGCTAGTGGCCCGATGCTTCCGGGCAGAAAAATAATGTAGTGTTATTTTCCAGGAGTAATGCAATTTGCGTAGTTCAATGCAAGCTGTGTTATTCATTTTGCATAATAACGAGGTGTTTTTCCTGCTTTTTCCTGCTTTGCGAGCAATGAACATTGGGATAAAATAACATGCAATACAGTAAAATAACTCATGATTTTGCCTTTTAGCACACGTTAAGAGGCAAAAATTGTGCATTATTTGCTTAATGCACATTAGCAAATACCCCACTTAATGTCTCTGCCAGAGCAGCTCAGATGCTATTGTTCATATATTAAAAATAAACTGGCCCCACCTCTCTCTATATAAGATTTTTAATTAAAATTCAGTTCTGCAGAGTTGTCTTTATCATTGAAAATCCAATTCAACCTTAAAAAAACTCTCATTCAAAAGTACCATTCTCACACATGCAGCTAGTTTTTAAACAAAGCTGTTTCCTCAATAAAATAAAATGGTGCTCATTTCAGCAAGACTGAAGTCCAACAGCTGCTTACACAGATAGAACAGAGCACAGCAGAAACAATTTTAATATGCTCACAGCTTATAGGCTTCTGTTTTTCTTTAAACGGTGTCAGAGGTTAGCTTTCTTTAAGCTTCTGTCTTACTGACTTTTCTTCCGCCACACTCATTACAGTCCCGCATAGAAAAACAATCCTCTTAAGTGTCTTTCAATAGTTTCTCTCATTCATACTTGCTTATTCATCTTCCCCTCACAGGATGAAATTGAATCTGTGAGCTAATGAGCAGTCTTCAAACTCACTTGCACGGAAATGAAAAACAAAATCTACTTGCAGCAATTTTCTGTCAACATCTGTCTTCATACTCAACTTTTTTTTATACGCTGATCACTAATTCTGCACAAAATTAGATTTTCTACAGAGGACGCTACCTCGAGCACACAGGGGCATGTTTACTGAAGTGTGCTACCCAGTAGTGTGGGGTTTAGCTCCTGGTTTGGACAGCATGCTAAAAAGCAGCCTGGGACCCCATGCTAAAAATCCCACGCTATCCAGGTGGTGCGCCATGGGGCTGGGATTGGGTGGGACAGGGGCAGAATGAACACATAGCTGGTGTGCTGCAGCTAGCATGACTGTTAGCCCATGCTAAGCAAGCTTGCCACCCTTAGTGTGGGCCAAAACAAAACAATGGGCAACTGCCAGAGTAATACTGCAATGTCAAAATCCAAAAACACTCCACCACAAGAAGACTGGTAGTTAATATAGCAACAAAAAGAGAGAGAAAAGCTTCTTTATGTCCCGCAGTCTCTCTGTATCTTTTACCAACCTATAAGGGGGTCTCAGAACTCACGGGCTCATGAGTGATTTACATCAATCTCTGTAAAACATTTGCCCTTTTGCATAAATGACCAACCCTTATGGTGAGCATATACATCAGCAATGTGCAGAAAGAACACAACAGCAAACTTAGCTTCAGAAATCCTTCAGCCTGTCACGATCAATCTGGAGCCCCGAAGCCCCACTCAAGCGCCCATCGAGCGTTTCACGCTATGTTTCATCAGGGGGTACACTTGCTCCCAAAGCTACAAAACCATAACATTAAAACTTCACCTATTCCCACCATCAACCAATCAATTAAAATCCATATACTACTTACCAAAACCACATTGCTCCACCTCAATCAGTGTCGGCTTAACTTCAACATGGCCGGGCAAACTTCAACAACGCCGCGCATGCGAACTAACCTCCTACCCTTTTAAAACCCAACCATGCAATGACGTCACACAATGCCCAATGAACATCAGCAACGTTACACCTAAAAACTGTCCAGCTGCTCGCAAAAAAGCCCAGCAATACCCCAGTATCAAACATTGCAAATAGAACCAAATAAACAACAGGAGCGCTGCATATACCAAAAAGACCAACACTGTCTTTAAAGACCCCTATAAGAATACACCTATGCTGACCATCCTCCAACCCATGAGGCCCCACCAAATAAGATTATAATGTACAAACATATGCAGCCGCTCCAAGTCAGCTTGTCCTCACAACCTAAACTACATTCAAAAACACACACACCAATCGATTTGCATGTTTAAACCTTCTGGGACCACCGTGCGCACACGAAAGATCCATCTCTGTTCACAAAGCAACAAAACTTATTCTCTTGTTTTACCCCCTCTACCGGCCACCACCTCATCAAGACAAAAGCACCTTAGATACAAAAAGGTGTGACCAAAATCCAAACAATGCTGTACTATAGGTAGAAGGGGTAAAACAAGAGAACAGGTTTTGGTGCTTTATGAACAGAGATGGTTCATGTTCAATGTGGTTTTGGTAAGTAGTATATGGATTTTAATTGATTGGTTGATGGTGGGAATAGGTGAGGTTTTAATGTTATGGTTTTGTAGCTTTGGGAGCAAGTGTACCCCCTGATGAAACATAGCGTGAAACGCTCGATGGGCGCTTGAGTGGGGCGTCGGGGCTCCAGATTGATCGTGACAGGCTGAAGGATTTCTGAAGCTAAGTTTGCTGTTGTGTTCTTTCTGCACATTGCTGATGTATATGCTCACCATAAGGGTTGGTCATTAATGCAAAAGGGCGAATGTTTTACAGAGATTGATGTAAATCACTCATTAGCTCGTGAGTTCTGAGACCCCCTTATAGGTTGGTAAAAGATACAGAGAGACTGTGGGACATAAAGAAGTTTTTCTCTCTCTTTTTGTTGCTATATTAACTACCAGTCTTGTTGTGGTGGAGTGTTTTTGGATTTTGACACCCTTAGTGTGGGTGGCATTAAGTGCACCTGTGTGGTGGCTAGCACAGTGCGGCATCTTGGACCTGCTCTAATTGCAAGGAGATAGACGCATGGGCCCCCTGCACTGGTAACACATGCCCTGCTGAGCTCTCTCAGCACCAGCGTCTCACTGATGTTTTGCTCCCAACTGCCTCAACAGTTTTCCTTGATTACTCTTTTTCTCCTTAGTGTGGCATGAGCTTTGCCCACTTCTGGCTCCTGTCTAACGTTTTCAGCATGAGCTTACAGGTGCACACATAAAGCACATGGCTGCAAGCTCCAATGCATACACTTTTGCACTAACTTGCTCTCCCTCTCCCAGAGTTCCACAATTCCTCTGCACCCCTGCAGTCTCCCAGTGCATAACACTTTAAATCCTGGTGCATAACACTGCCCATACTCTGCAACACAGATGACCTCCTGCTATCATGAATTCCCAGCTTGTACGTCCTTGTTCACAGTCCCAGTTCTGCCCCTTGCAGTGTACTGAGCCAGCCCTGGGGCACTGCTAGCATTTATCTTCTTCTCCAGTTTCTGCATTCACTGCCTTCCTAGCAACCCCTAGAGCACTCTGCTACTGTACGTGGGCAGTGCTTTTTTTACTTCCTGGTTCATGGCTCCATGAAAACTCCACCCTGGCTTTATACCAACAACCCCTGGCTATCACCGACAGCCAAGCACAGCCCTTGGAACCTCCCCAGACAGCCTTCTGTCTCTCTCTATATAAAAGGACCCAAGTCCACTGTGATGGGGCTGCCACTTACCATGGTGACAGACCCACTGGGAAGCCCCCCAATTGCTCATGCCCCTGCCGCCTTAACAATCCTTTCTTCAGTTGGCCCTAGCAATGATGGGAAAAGTTCTTGCTGGTGCCAACTATCGCAAGGGTCAACACAGTAGTGTGACATCTGTAGAGGCAGGAATGTGGGCAATTTAAGTTGCTCATGAGAGGAGGACAGATTCTGTCATGCCAAGAGAGAAGTGCACATGCTTCTTGCCACTGCAGCTCTGATATGACTGTCACTGCCCAACCAAGGGAAGTATACCACTTCTTGCCCCAGTGACTGCCATGGATCTGTAGCTTGGGGCCTGTCACTCGGACCGCCACTGTAAGGAAAAGCTGTGGAGAAGACTGACGCATGCTACTGGCCCCTATTGCTGCTGTGATCCTCAGAGTGGATCCCACTGCTGCTCTGACTGTCGCTAGGAGAAGCAGGTGAGAGGACTGCCGCATGTTACCCACCCTGATCTACACCATGATCCTCAGCCTGGGGCCTGCTGCTGCTCTTGTCCTCTACTGCCTGCAAAAAAACAAAGGGACAAGAATGCAAAATAGAGTGGTCCCCCTAGTAAGAAGGTCTTAAGAAGAGGATATTTCAACATCTTCAAGCTTCTCAAAGGCAAGTACAGGCGCAACACCAAGAAGAGAGCAAAAAAATGGTAATCTCCTATCCTCATCCAGCTGTCCAATACAGCTCATCAAAAACTGAACACTTGCATATGTTCGAATGACAAGTATCACCTGCAGGAAAGACCTTTCTTTACTTGGTCCCATGCTTTGAGTGAATATGAGGGCTACGCCTGGCTCTCGGAAGGCAAGCATTTTTGGGGCAAAATGGAGATGAGACCTATTATGTCCTAGGGAGCTGATGACATTGGAATATGATTGCAGAGGATGTCGTCCAAGTATGGACAGAACTTTTAGAAGCGCTCTTCAGTAGTTGCTCACAAATAACCAATGAGTGATGATGTATGCAGACATTTTAACAGAATCCACAATAAATCCTTCTCCATTAAACTGAAAAAGATGTTCTCCAAAATGTTATATGAGGGAGCACATCAAACAAATTTACATGCAAAATATGTGAGAAAGGTGTGTGGAACCATCAGAATGGAGCCAATGCAGGTTTTTATATCACTCCCTATTTTTAGTCATCATTTCCTTAAACATATCCAGTCATGACTAACGGAGCACTTCTTTCAATTTCTATCACTTTTTATATTTTTTCAACAATTAATGTCCGATTTTAAATTCTTTTTTTAACGGAGGCATGTGCTCCTTTCATGACTGCAAGTACCAACACATCTGCCTCCACTGCGCCGTACCTCACCCAGCATTGCAATGCACCAAAAAGCCCAAGGCCATCCCTAAATCAAACCCTTGACATTGCATTCCAGAGAGTGCCCATTTCTGTCTGCATAGACGCAATGATATCATGGTGGAACGTATATCCAAAACGCACTGCTGCAAAACTCTTAGTCGACAGGCTCCATTATGGGTTTACAATATGATTCCAAGACCTCCTCCAGGGAGCCATTATATGGCACAAGCAACCCCTGTGACAACTTCATTCAAGAAAAAATTGAGGCAGATATCACTCTGCAGCAGATGGTGAACCCCTTTACAGACCCTCCATTTCCCCACTAACTCCCATCCCCAGAAAAAGGACCTGGGAAGTTCCGGCTAATACAAAACTGTCCTTCCCAGAAGGAAAATCTGTCAATGACTTTATACCGATCAAGGCCTGCATGGTAGAGTACACTTCCTTCGACCATGCCTTAGTGACTATTCGGGCAGCGGGCAGAAACTAGTACATGGCGAAGGCCGACATAGAGTCGGCCTTCTGCCTGCTCCCCATCCACTCAACCTGCTTTCCACTCCTCAGTTTTCAGATCTGTAGCGTGTATTGTTTTCGATAGATGCACGTCAATGGGTTGTTCAGTTTCCTGTTCCATCTTTGACACCTTCAGTACATTCCTCCACCGAGTCACCCAGAAGGAAACTGACAGTGCTTCAGTCATACGTTATTTGGATGATTTTCTATTCATTGGCCTTGAGCACTCTCACACCTGTGCCACATTTCTAGGCACCTTCCAGCCCGTAGCTGAGGAATTCAGCATCCCATTGGCTGAGGAAAAGATGGTCGGTCGCTCTTAATATTTATTGATTATCATTTATTCTGTATTGATTTTATCTCTGTAATGCACGATCATATATTTGGTATCTGCATGTTTTTGTTATAAATGACTACTTTTGTGTTGCTGTTCTCTTTGAGGTTACCCCCTCATGAAGGCTACACTGAAATCCAGCCATGTAGGGGTTTTGTTAATAAAGGACCTTTTTCACCTTCTAACCCTTGAGAAGACAACATACATCCACTGTCTCCTCAGAAACTGGAATATGTGAATTATGGAGGAAATTCCTCTGACATTCAGAGTACCACAGTTAAACTTAGTAGCCATTTAAAACTTTAAATAGAAATAATCATCCAGCCCCATGCTAAACACTGCCCCAAATCAAATATTTGTAAATCCATTATCTATTTCTGTAGCCAATATTCCTGATCCAAGCACTCAATTTTAACTTTTTAAAATTCAAGAACTCCCCACAAATAAATTCCTTTCCCCACCCCCTCTCAAATAGTTGTAGTTCAGTTGTTCCATCTTCCTGTTCGTTCTGCTTCAGCTTTGTCTGTGATTTCTTTTGAACTATCTCAAATTGTGGGGTGGTTGTGGTCTCATGGCCTTCCAATATTGTATCTGTTCTCTTTTCTGCTTCCTCTCCTACGTTGTCTTCTCTCATTTTGATTGATAATGAGCCGGTTCCTCTTCAGTCTTCAGTGAAGATTTTGGATGTGCTATTTGATTCTTCACTTTCTTTTGCTCCATATGTTTCTTCTGTTGTCCAACATAGTTTTTCCACTCTTCGGCAGCTTTGTTCTGTTTGTAAATATTTGGATGTTCCTTCTCTCTGTCTTCTTTTGCATTCTTTGGTTATTTCTCATGTCGATTATGCTAATTATCTTCTTATATGTCTTCCTTGTTATCAGATTGCTCACTTGTGGTTGCTTCAGAATACTGTTGGCTTCATGGGGTTCATCAGACAGATCATGTGACAACTTTGCTTTTTTGGGAACATTGGCTCCCTGTTTCCTATAGGATTTCTTTTAAGGTACTTCTTCTTACCTTTTTAGCTTTGTACAATAGCCATCCTCTTTTTTTTTTTTTCTTCCTTAATTCGATCCCATGTTCCTTCATGGTCCCTTCACTCTGCTTCGCATAATCTTCTTGTGATACTGAGCCCCTGGGTGTTTTCTTTGGCGGTTGCTCATGCTTCAGTTTTTCTGGTGATAGCACCTATATTGAGGAATTTTCTACCTTTTAGATTTACGTAGTATGTTTTCTCTCACTCAAGCACGTCTTAAGTGTCATCTTTTTTCTGCAGGCCTTTCCTTCTCAGTGAATTTTTAGTTTTGAGCTGCTTTCGCCCAATGTCTGGCCTTACGGGCTCTGTTGGCACCTTGCTGTCTTTGCCTTTCCTTTTGTGATCTTATTTGCTACTTTTATTGTAACCTAGACCTCCCTTCCCTTGATTCTATTTGTTTTTAGTCTTGCAATCCCACTTGTCCATATGATTATTGTTTTTGTTTTATCAGTGGGATATCAAGTTAATTAACTGTAAACAGTATTATACCACTCACCCAAAACACTCTCCCCAAGATGACCATGCACCAGGCACACCATGCACAAGAGGAGATGAAACACAAGTTAGAGACGCTAATGTCTGCATCAAAGAACGCTTGAGATCCACAGGGATCCCTGCCACTAATAATTCCCCAAGTCTTAAACCCCCTAACCGAAAGCCCCAGCTCGTATTACCCCAGTTTTATTTAGTTAGTTAGTTATTCTTTTATACTTCTTTATCTATAAATCAAAGTGGTTTACAGAGAACAAAGGAACCTGAAGTTTTACATGGAACAGTAAAACGGAACCGCGTTGATGTAGTTTTACATGCAACAGTAACATTGAACCACTTTGGATGAAGTCGTTCCATAGAACTTTTCTCCAATTAAAACCACTCACTCAAAGCCTCCAGACACACCCCATCTCACCCCCATAAAAAAGCACACCACTTATACTTCTCATTCTACATACATTCCCTTCAGTTTTCCAACAACCCGCAGCAGAACCAGAACAAAGTTCCATCTGGGAGGGACATTCCATCTGTCACCTGAAACTAATCATGCCAAGCCAGAGGGGGCCAATAAGCCATTGCCTCCCTCCAAGGTGACCAGAGCTCAGTCAACAGTTCTATTACTACTACTACTAATCATTTGTATAGCATTACAAGGCATACACAGCGCTGTACATATAAGTTGATGACAGAGTCTCTGCTCATCAGAGCTTACAATCTAATCAAGCTGATAAACAATGCAAAACTGTGGATTAAAGTATGGTAAAATACACATAAGTAGTAGGCAGGAGAATGAAGAGCATCAGGATCCAAAAGCAGCCTCAAAGAGATGGGTCTTCAGACTGGACTTGAATAGGGCCAGAGAAGGAGCCCGACGCACCGACTTAGGTAGTTTGTTCCAGGCATATGGAGCAGCAAGGTGGAATGGATGAAGTCTGGAGTTGGCGGTGGCAAAGAAGGGCACAGATAAAAGGGATCTGCCAGAGGAGCAACGTTCCTGAGGAAGGGCATAGAACAGGGGTGGCCAACTCCGGTCCTGGTGCAGCACAATCCAGCCTGGTTTTCAGGACGTTCCTAATGAATATTCATGAGGTGTATTTGCACCCACTGCCTCCCATTGAATGCAAATATATCTCATGAACATTCAGTAGAGACATCCTGAAAATCAGGCTAGATTGTGGTGCACCAGGACTGGGGTTGGCCACCCCTGGTGTACAGTAGAGCGAGATAAGAGAGGAAAGGTAGTGAGGAGCAGCAGAATGAATGCACTTGTAGATAAGTAGGAGAAGTTTGAACTGGATGCGGAAATGGACAGGAAGTCAGTAAAGTGATTTGAGAAGAGGGCTTCAATGAGCATAGCAACACTGCCAGAAGATAAGCTCCTCAGCAACTAAAATAAAAGTAACGCCCTAAGAAAAAGACAACCAGGAGTGTAAAAAGGCCATGCCCTCCACAGTGCTAGCCTCTCAGTTGTCACAACCTAAGTCCCTCTCATGCAGTTTGTTTTGCCTGCAAAAATGCCCAGTACTCCAAACAAGTACAATGATAGCAGCAATAGGATTTGAACCCTGGATTTCCCAGTTCTAGCCCACTTTTCTAACCATTAGGCCATTCCTAGATATCCATGCTGTAGAGTACTATTTTGGGGACATCTGTGTATACGCCCCTGCAGGCATCTATATCAGGCACGTCCGCCTTTGTGAAATTGTGCCTGAACTTGAACTTGCCTGCTTTTTTTTTTTTTTCAGATCTTCTGGCTTGGACATCATTTGTAAAATGCCACTTTATTTTCTTGCCAAGCTGAAGAAATTACAAATTGACTGCGGGAGTCCACCTTGATCAGAGCATCCTTTAACAGGAAGTGGAACTGGAGCATGAACAGCGGAAGTGTGAATGGCATGGCAGCACCAGAAGAGAAGGTAACGCCGGCGCCATAGTGCGCATCCCAGAGAGAGGCAGCAGCGATGGCAATAGGCACAGGGGCTGGAGCAGCAGAAGCACTGAGAACGAGGCTTGCCTAGGGTGCCTCGTATCCTTGCACTATCTCTGGCATTGTCACCGTTAATGCACATTATTGTAGCGCAAGTCCCATATTATTCAACAGGACCTAGTTGCTCATAATGCATTTTAATGTTAGCGCACCTTCGTAACTAGCCCCCAAAGCCAGTAAACCAACTATGATAGTGTTGAACCTGCCTAATACATTCAATACGGTCCAAAAATTACAGGCAATAAACTGTGCTTGCACCACGGCTTTCCTGAACAGCACGTCCTAACAAATATACAAGCTGGAAAAGGCCCCCTGAGGTTTGCCTATATTGGTACCTGTACAGCTTGATTCAGACTCTCTTCAGTGAAGAATTTAGGGCCTGATAGTCAGCGGTTAGCCAAATTAATGTGGCTAGCTGCCTCCGCTGAATCTTAACCCGGATATTCAATGCCAGCGGGTCATATCTGGCCTCAGCATTTGAAGATCCAGATTGCCTGGACTGGCAGGAAGCTAACCAGCCAGTGGCGATATTCAGCAGCGGCCTGGTTAGCTTCTGCACTAAAAGGCTAGCCTTTGCTGCACCTTACTTTCACTGCATTACCATAACTGGGTAGTGGCTCAATATTGCCGCTGCCCTGTTAAGTCCAGATGCTGTTCCCAGAACGCACAGATGTTAACCAGTTAGCATTGGGGTGTGCAGCGACGGCAGCCAGAGATATTCAGAAGCCCTAACCGTGTTAGTGCCATTGAATATCTGCTTAGTAGCATTTACACAGTTTGCAGGTCTGCATACCATGTGAATGCTTTTGAACATCAGGTCCTTAGTTCTTCCACTGAACAAATTGCTGAATGAGCTTCTCACTTCCCTTCAGACGGTAACTGTAAAATCCCCACCTGTCTGGCAGTCCTCTGAATGACTCCAAACAGAAACTCAACTTCTTAAACACTTAAGGCAAATCTTCATTGAAACTAAGGAGTATGGAATTACTTCCCCTTTCACCCCAATCTCCTTCTTGGTTCCTTCACTTCAAGATTCTCTGCGACCCTGAGAAAATTCACAATTTCTGGAGGCCCAGGGACTTCTCCCTTGAGTCCCAGTCACCTTCCTAGGATAAGACAGGCTGATATTTAAACAGCGCTGTTGGTGCTTTTATTATTAAGAAGGGACCCAGGATATCAATGCTTGACCCAATACAAGCATTGCGGAAACTGTGTCTTTTGGGGAAACTGCTAGGTACGCATGACCTAGATTGGCCACTGCTGGAAACAGGATACTGAGCTTGATGGACCTTGGTCTGACCCAGTATGGCATATCTTATGTTCTTATGTTCTTATTTCAAAAAGCTGCAGCTGCTGGGGGGTGGGGGAGAGTTGGATGGTGAAGATAGCCTATAAAAAATTGCATAGGGAGTGGTTTAGGGGAGGCCTGGGGCTCCTGGACTTTGGAAAGTATAATTTTGCTTGTTGCTCAGGTATCTGAAGGATTGGCTTTGTGACACACAGGATTATATGGTTTTGGAAGTGATGAAAGGCCTTGTTGTACTATGGAGTCTTGCCTTCATCCATGGGGAAGTTTCCTGGATGGTGCCAGTGTAGTGTGTTGGTTAGCCCAATGAGAGCAACTAGGCAGTTTCTTTATCAAGAATTAGAGCAAGACTCTGGAACGACCATGCTTTGGTCTACTGAGGGAGCAGAGACCATCAGCCAGGGATGCAGGCCAAGCCCTTTCAGAAGTACGAGGAGAGAGGGGTACAAGAATTGGCTCAGCTTCTCTTGAAGGATGGGGCAATGGACTACATGAAAGAGCTGGGTCAACAAATGGGAGAGGGAAGAATTAATCGAATTTTATCCCTATTTTAAAATTCATCATTATGTATTCTCCCTGGAAAGGCGACATCTGGTGGGAGGCTTTTTAGAAAAGGGATTTTTTTCCGCTAGAGAGAGTATCTCAAGTTTCATGGGGTGATTTTGGAGACAGAGAGCCAGATTGCCTGAAGGATCTGGGACACCTCAGCACATGGGGCAGGTTTGGAGAAGAAGGAGACGGTAGGTGCTTTGCACGCATTCCACAGGTGCTCATGGCAGTAGCTTACAAAGAACTGAGATATAGGCTGTTTAAAGAGTATATATTTTGCAGATCAGGACATAAAATTTCCAGCAGAGTTTATCCGACTGCTGCTCAAAATGTAGTGGAGAGGTAGGTACTTTGGAGCATCAGTTATGGGAATGCGAGATAACGAGAAGTTCTGGAAGTAGATAGCAGAGTACCTAGGGGAGACTCTAGGTCAGAAACTTAGGGGTATGTTTACTAAACCGCGCAATTGTGCGGGGTGCACTTGAGCGTGCGAAAATGATGCACTTAAGTGCTCTTAAGTGCCCCGCACGAGTGCGCGTCACACTAACGGGCCCCGCACACGTGCGACGAACACGCGCACGTGTGCGGTGCGGTACTGTGCGATAGAGGCGGGGAAAGGCGAAAGGAGGGCGGAGGCAGGCCCCCGAGGGGCGGAGAGACGGGGTCAATGGGTGGAAAGTGGGAGGGGAGAGGCTCCCCGCACAGGAGCGGGGCCGAATTTACAAGTAAAAACTACCGCGAGTGAAACACTCGCGGTAGACTGCATTTAAAGGGAAGAGAAACCATTTCCGTCAGCAATGTACAGCAAAACCGGGGAAACCTAAACTATGTGAGCAGTGTGATACATGTGCACAGAACAAAATGTCAAATAAACAATGGAAATGACCACAAAAAAAACCTTAAAAATTATAATCCAGCTGGGCAACATTGATATCAATGGCCAACAATAAAAAACACTCCCAGGAAAGCTCCAAAAAAAAGGAATGATTTATGGAAGGGTCTACGGAGCGTAGACCCTTCCAAAAATCATTTATTTTTTTGGAGCTTACCTGGGAGTGTTTTTAATGTTGCCCACTGATATTACTGGTGCCCAGCTTGGTTATGTTTGTTTTCCCCTTTTTTCGAGGTCATTTCTGAAGTTTATTTGCCCTTTTGTCACCATACAAGGTGAATGAGTCCACAGTAAAATTGTGCAGAGAAGGTTTTCTGAGCCGTTCGGTCAGGTTATCTATCTCCAGGGACTGCACTGTCTCTGTGGCCACAGTGTGGTGTAGCAGACACAGCCAGTGCCTGTAGGACCAGAGAGTCATAGGTTCAAATCCCAGCTAGGGCTCATGACAACCCAGTCCCCATAGTTTTATCCACCACGAAACAGTGATAGTCAGGACACCCCTGTATTGCAGAGCACATAAGCATGGTGCAAACACCCATATTTTAACCTACACCGCACACAAACCATACCAGTGGCCATTATCTACAGCCAATTCCCCCAAATACAATCCTGGAGTGCCACAACTCAATCCGGTCACATGCTTTTTCCAAGATAAGAACATGTCAGCATGTTGGCAGAAGGGTACAGGTGGCGGAGGGACCAGTGGCTGCAAGCCACAGCACACAGTGGCCTAGGCCTGTGCAGGCTGGCACGGTCCACCGCAACAGACAGGCTCTGTCGCATGTACAGTCATGGCCTCCCCAGGGAATGCAGCACATCTGTAGCAACACAGTGGTGCAGTGCTCACAGACAGTGTGTGCAAGAACAGAAGGGCACAGGTTCAAAGCCCAGCTGGGGCTACTGCCAAACCTATCCACATATTTTTCCCACAACTAAACCATGATAGTAAGGACAAAACTGTATAGCTGAGAACATATGCATTGTTAATACGCCTATATTTTACCACACCAATCACAGACACCATAAACAGGCGCATTACCTAGAGCAGAGTCTCCCAAATGCAGTCCTGGAGGGCCTCACACCATTCAGGTCCCATGCTGCCTCTAATAATGATGCCTGTGCTGCATATCTATGCACCACCCCCATGGTATGCAGATGTAGCTCATGCATATTTATGAGGGACAGCATAAAAACCCGAACAGTGTTTGGAACATCAGGACTGGAGTCGGGAAACCCTGCCGTAAAGCAGCAGCCAACAGGGCCAGACACACCCACACACACCCCCACAGGCCGCATTGGCCAATGTCTCCTGGAGAGGCAGGACATTGGGCCCTGCCTGTATCTCCCAATACTAGCAGTTGCAAACCTTAGCAATGCCACCCTACACCTGGGTATACGGTACACAGCTATCAAACGCTTCCTATGATAACTGCCATATATCATTTCCTACGTTAAGCACATTTTGGTCATTGAGCTCCACCATAACAATCATTCTGATGTTTGCGGTGTGTGCTGCAGGTCTGGTCCCTGACAGTGTTTACCACCCTGGGGGGTGACCCCCAACAGTATTGAGTACCATATCCATGCCTGTACTGTGCCCAGGACTGGTGTGGTGGTTATGGCAGCTGACCTCATCTATAATAGCACAATGCTGGCATAGGTGTGGGGGTGGCTGTCTGTCTATCCAGTGTGTGGTGGCTGCAAACACCTTCCACAGCCCACACTGCCAGCAATGTTGCCAGTATTGGGCTACCAATGTGCATAATGAGGAGCAAGGTACCATGGGTATAGGCCGGACTGGGTGGCTTGGCCAGGGTGCATCTGCACAGTGCATAGGGCACTGACTGGGACATTGTAGTGCCCGGCCACCACCTACACAGACAGGGTGACCTCAGTATGTCCTGCTGAGAGATCACTCTCACCCTGACTGTGCAGTGACCATAGCATGGCTAGGCACCCCCATAGTGGTATATAGTATTTCTCTTGTGTGATAGTTATGGGTTTCCTTTTGGGGCCCAGTCACTGATATATCTGCTTGCTGTGTATGCTGACATCCCAGTTCTGGGTGCATGTATCTCCACTGGGAACATGTATTATGGACTAACTAGCAGACTGTTTGTAGCTGATATGTGTCTTGCTAGAGTGGCTTGCAGGGTGCAGTGGCTGATGGCTTGCTGCATGAGATTAACAGATAGTGGTGGGGTGCAGCTTAGCATATCCAGGCCTAATGTCTGTCTGCTATTGTGTTATGGATGTGTATAGAACTGCATTAACTGCCCTGTGGGGTGTCTGTTCCTCAGCAGGACTGGGGTTGATGGTCCCATCTACTGCCACCTTTGCAGGGAGGTAGAATGTGGATCTATTGATGGGAGACCATGTTTGCCACCCTGGGGAGAGGGGGGGTGGTGTGCATGGCCCACCTTGGGGGTCCATGGGGGCTACACCTGACTGAGACAGACAGAGATATCCATGATGTTTGTGCAGAAACTACCTATCTTACACATTAACACTGCTTTGGACCTCCGGCATGGCCTCCATCAGCCATGGAAGGTGTTGTGGACCTGGTCGTGGGCGCCTCATCGCACACTCAGGGTGAGCACAGTACCCGCACAATGTGACGGTGTGTAGCTACTCTGTGCCAGTAAAACACCCGGGGTCCATACCCCCTACCAGGCCGAGGTGCTGTGTGGGTGCACCCGGTCACTTCCTCCTACCAGGCCGAGGTGCTGTGGGGGTGCATTCCCCATCTTGTGTTCATCTGTGGACAGCTGATTTGCATGTGCAGTGCATCATGGGTCCGGGTGGGCTAACCCTATCCTGGAGACCACAGCAGACTGTCTGTGTGGTGACGTGCAGGCTCTCTGCAGCCAGCCAGGGGCTTGCTAGCAGCTATAGAGCTGTAGCCTAATGGTTACTTCACTGCCTGTGAAGGCAGAGGTTATTTATTTTATTTATTTATTAACAATTCTTATATACCGCACTATTAGACATCAGCGCGGTTTACATTGAACAAAAAACATCCGACAATTTACATATGTCTGGTCATTACATTTAACAGGAAGTATAACTTGGCGAAATAGGGGAAACTAAATACAATGAGGGTTATCTGATAAAGGATATCCTGGTTAACTATATACAATGGTGGTACAATAGTACATGGAACAATTTACTATTTACATTGTGAAGTTGGCCTGTTGCGAGGTTCTATCTGTTTGACCACTTCTGATTCCTTAAACTGCACAGTGCTGCCATCAAAAACAGTACTCTGACCTTGCGGTACCTCATACGGCACCCTCTAAAGCGCCCTATAAGCAACATTCTAGGGTGCCTTGGCGGACAGTGCACTTTAAAATGTGCCTTATAGGGCGCCTTATGTTAACACGCTTTGAGGGTGCGTTTGCTAGTAATGATAATTAAACTAAAAATAACATGCCCCCTAAAGCACTCTTCCCTATAATACACAATGCCTCAGCCAGCCTTGTTCATTGGGCACTGTGGGGGATCAAACCCCTGATCCCTGCATCATTGGTCAGTGTCTTAACCATTGTGCTGTGGCTCTGATCCTGTGCTTGCACATCTGCGTGCCGCCTTATGCCTCCCAATAATAGAACAGCCTCCTAAATCAATAGCGCACCGCCTAATGCCCATCTGCGTGCCGCCTTATGCTGCCCATTATTTGTATGCCTCCTAAAATATCACCTCAGCTGGCCATTGTCATTGAGCACAGTGGGGGATAGAACCCCTGATTCCTGCACCATTGGTAAGTGCCATCACCATTGTGCTGTGGCTCTGCTCTTCTGTTTGCACATCAGTGTGCTGCTTATACCTCCCAGTATTAGACTGCCGCCAAAAACATCAGCATGCCGCCCAAAACATCAGTGCCTCGCTTTAGGCCGCCCAGTATTTCTCTGCCTCATAAATTAACAACTCAGCCAGTGTCATTGAGCACTGTGGGGGATCAAACCCCTGCTCCCTGCACCATTGGTAGGTGCCTTAACCATTGTGCTGTGGCTTTGCTCATCTGCTTGCCCATCAGCGTACCACATATGCCTCCCGCGCAGCCATCTGATGCGCTAAGGTGCGGGGCGCACAAGGGCGCCGCGCACCTTAGCACATATTTAAATTCCGGCTTTTCTTTTTCAGGTCGGAACGCCCACTCCTTATATGGCATCCGCACTCTACCGGGGTTTTAGTAAACATGCCCCTTAGTTTCTCCCCAAAAAGGATATTATTGGTTATGTCTCAGGCACTCCTGGTTAAAAGGAATCATGCCAAGCAGTTTGTACGTAAGGCAGGCCTTGTGGTGAAAAAACTGATCATGGGAGTACAGAGTGCTAGAGAGCCGTCTTCTTTTTGGCACAGGTGAAATTTGTTACATAATTTGATGTTGTTGGAGCAGCAGTGCATGCAAGGGTTTGCAAGATGGAAACAGGTATTTCTGTCCATCTGGGGGGAGTACATATAGCCGCTGGTGACCCAGAGCAAAAAGTGTGTGTGTGTGTGGGGGGGGGGGGGGGTGGTATTCAGCAGCATCTGCTAGCCCTAGAAATCGCTAGCTATCGCTGCTAGATATTCCATGCCAGGTCCATAGCCGGCCATCAGCATTGAATATCCAGGTCGGCCGGATAGTGTGGAAGCTAACTGGGCTGCGGTGATATTCATCCTCTGCCCAGTTAGCTTCTGCAGTGAAAGTTAGGCCAACTTTTAAGGCGCCTAGCTTTCACTGCTTATGGATAACAAGGCAGCTGCTGAATATCATCTCTCCCTGGTTATCCCCAGGTGCTGCCTTCACTTCACCCCTGGTGTTTGCCAGCTAGAATTGGCGTGTTTAGTGGTGGCACCCAAGGATATTCAATGGCACTATTAGTGCCAGTGAATATTGCAATTGCTGCAATTAACGTGGTCAAAAGGGGGATGGAATATTTTCTTCCCCAAGTCTTGCTGAGTACTTTCACGTGGTGACCTTATTGTATAAAATCTACAGCAAATCTCAACAAGGCGACACTACAATAAAAGTGTGGTAAGAAGAAAAAAGGAAGATACATATTGGTCGCAGGTCACCCAAGATAAAAAGGTGCCCACCCATAGCTTAGGCATTAGGGCTAACAATGGTATTAGCAATAGTGCAAACCCTTCAGGACAAAATAACATCCCTGATGCAGCCATAGCCCATGGTGAACTTGTTCATGGACCTACTGCAGCAGGAGATAAACTACAGAAACTAATGAAAAAACTAAAGAGGACTGAAACTGTTAGGTGGACTCCTGAAGGAAAAAAAGGAGATGATGTACTACTACTGTTATGCCACAAACCCTGTATTGGGTTGCAGAGGATACAAAGAGAGCTTGACAAAAATGGAAGAAGGAGATAAAATCCTAAAAGAAAAACTGGAAAATGCTACTGATGCAAATGTAAGAGCTCTGATTGGACAAATTAAAGGAAAACAAGATTGTAACTATGTTAAATAAATTGCTGAAATATCTGGACTGTAAATAAACCTCCCCCTTGGTGACTGGTCCTCTCCCAATAAATTGTTAATGTACCCCTTCCCCCCCTTTTTGATTGTTCTTGTTTATTGTGAACCGCTTTGACCCGATGAAAGGCGGTATATAAGTGCAGCAAAATAAACAAATAAATGTATTAAAACTGCTGAGTAGTGCCACAGAAAGAGATAATGGGTTCAGGAAAGAGTACAAAAAAGAGATGCCACAGCAACCAGCATACTTAGATGAGGCAACAAAGGACATAGCTGAGGAAGACGAGAGCATCAGCCTGGAGGGACAGAATTTCACAAGGCAGCATGAGTAGGAAATGCAGGATGGTCTACTGAGTGAAGAAGGAATTGGAGAGGACTTGAATAATGTGTAACAGGCCAGGAGGCAGAAAGAAGAGACAGGAGAGAGATCAGGAGATTGAAGAGCGGAGGGTAATACATCTGAGGGTGTTGAAAGAACTGAAATATGAGATTGCAGACGTACTATTAATAACACAGGTACACTAAAAAAAATTTTTTTTAAACTGCCTCTAATGTTTCGATTGATTTTTACGTTTTTTGGTGCGCTGAATCCAAATCTGGTAACCAATTTGCTCCATCACGTACAGATTTTTTGCTACATTGGGTTAGCAGTTTGAGGTGAACGTTTCAGATTGAGTGCGATCGAGATAAAAGTTTCTTGGATGAATTCTTTATACTAATTGTTTAGTAGTTATTCAAATAAGAATAAAGAAAATTGTAACAAGGCAGCACATAAGAATAGAGTAATGTCAACAAAACACACTGTGATGGTAGCAAAATTGCACTTAAAACAGCCACATACATGTGCACAAACATTGAGCATATAAGAGCGAGGTTAGACACAAAGCAAAGCAAAGAAATGTGCAAAAAATGTTGTACAGGTATGTATGTAAGAATAGAAAACGCAAACCGCACCATTGCAATACATGAAGACAAACACCCGATGGTGTGAAAATAAAATTCTAATAAATGAGATCCGACACTGTGGTAATAACTAGCAAATTTTTATTTCAAAGTTTAGTAAAAACACGATATTTGTCAACACAGTTTAGATTTTAAAGTCATTCTTGGGTCAATCAATCTCCTGGTGGGCCCCTTTCTTCTTCCCCCGAATGCTTCTCTTGGTGCGCTGCTTGGCGTATTTTTCATCTGGGGTTTCCCGCAGCAGCAACCAGCAGAAATCAGCCATCATAGTGGTGTTCCATCTTCCTTGGTACCTTCTCTCTGCGTCCTTGATGTCCTGGTGAAACCTTTCACCTTGTTCTTCACTGTACGCCCCCAAGTTTTCGGGAAAGTAGTTCACATGGGAGTGCAAGAAATGGACTTTCAGGCTCATGTTACAGCCTTGTTCTTTGAAGGCATTGAGCATCCTGGCAACAATATCCTTATAGTTCTCATCCCGCCTGTTCCCCAAGAATTTGAGAACAACATCCTTGAAGGAATCCCAGGATTCTTTTTCCTTCTCAGACATCGTTTCAGCGAATGCTCCATCTGAAATGAGTTTCCTTATATCAGGGCCAACAAACACTCCTTCCTTTAGCTTTGCTTCAGAAAGTTGGGGGAACTTTGAGCAAAGGTACCGAAAGCACTCACCATCTTTTGGAAGGGACTTGATGAATTGCTTAATGAGACCCAACTTAATGTGGAGAGGTGGTAATAGAATTTTATCACGAGGTACCAAGCTCTCATGAAGAACATTTTTCTCACCGGGTCTCAAATACTCCCGAATTGGCCAGTCTTTTTTCCCCCAGTGTAGGTCGCGGGCCCGGCTATCCCACAAGCAAAGGAAGCAGGGATATTTGGTGAAACCGGATTGCTGCCCTAATAGCATGGATAGAATTTTAAAGTCTCCACAAATCATCCACTTATGCTCATCATAACGAATCTTCTGAAGAATCAGGGCCAAATTCTCGTATTTTTCTTGGAGAATAACAGAGTGAGCAATAGGAACTGAAGCGAATGTGTTGCCATTATGAAGAAGAACACCTTTTATGCTGTCTTTTGACGAATCAATGAACAGCCGCCATTCAGCAGGATCATACTTGAGTTTAAACTTTTCCATCACTCCGTATATATCGTTGCAAAATACCAAATCTTCCTCTTTGCTGAAATACTTCAAAAATTGTGTCTTGCGGTTGCGGTACCAATAAAAAGTTGTTCCTGTTGACAATAGATTTTTCTGTTTAAGCCGAGAACCTAGCAGTTGGGCAGCATCTTTTGGGAGTCCTAAATCCCGGACTAAATCATTCAATTCAGCTTGAGAGAAAAGTTCAGGTTTCGGGTCTGGTTCAGTTTCAAACTCGGAAGTACTGGACTCATCGGGAAAAGCCATCTGATGAGTCTCATCATGATCAGAACCGTCCACACAAATATGATCCAAAGATTTTGGTGGTTCAGGCACAGGTACTTCGTTGCTATGAGGCATAGGCCTAATTGCTGAGGGAAGGTTGGGGTAACTTATTACGTTCTTATTTTTTAAGTTGTATCCCTTCACAATGCAAGAGCAAAAATAGCAGTCACTGCTGTGGTCTCTTTGTTCACGCCACATCATAGGTATTCCGAAACGAAATGCTTGTTTTTTACCTTTCATCCATAAGCGTAGATCTTCCTCACATGTCTTGCACACTTTGTGAGGAGCCCACGGTTTGTCTTGATCGCCTAACTTCAAACCGAAATAGGCGAAATATACTTTTTTAATAAATGCAGAAATGTTCCTCTGCCGCTTTTTCACGGTATATTCCCCACAAATAAAACAAAAATTGTCCGGAGAGTTGACGCAACCTCTAGCTCTGTGAGCCATCACAAATACACAGCACTGCAAACTACAACTGTAGTGAACCACTTCAGAATAAAGCTGGATTACGACTGAGCAAACAAAAGGTAATAATGAACTTGCAAGAAACTGAAATTTGACAGGAACGTTCATGTCGCAACCACCGTGTTTGAGCGAGCGCGAACGAGGCGAGGCGAACAGGAAAGAACATGCGCCACCGCGAGTACTGGATTTAGCCCCCCGCCTCCCAATTGTCCTGTTAATGTATAAAATGAATACAAAACACTCTAAAATATCATGAGGGAGTGTTTCTAGTTAGTTAACCATTACAACCTCTATTTTGGGCCAAGAAAATAAACTGCAGTCGGCTAAAAAGAAATTATGTGAACATTCCTTATATGGGTAAGAAATCTAATTTTGCAAGAAAACGTGACGTGATGGAACATTTTGGCTATTTTTCCTGGATTCAGCACCCCAAAATCTATAGGAATCAGTTGCAAAACTGGAGGCAGTTTTTTGGTAGTGTACCTGTGTAATCTGTGAAATATCATTAAAATCATCTGTAATACCTGAAGATTGGAGGATGTCCAATGTAACACCAATCTTTATAAAGGGTTCCAGGGGTGATCTGGGAAACTACAGACTGGTGAGCCTGACATCTGTATCGGGGAAAAATGGTAGAAAACATTATAAAGAACAAAATTACAGAACATGTAGATAGTCATGGCTTAATGGGAGAAAGCCAACATGGCTTTAGCCAAGTAAGGTCTTGTCTTACTAATCGGTTATGTTTTTCTGAAGGTGTGAATAAACAGGTAGACAAAGGTGAGTCAGTTGATATAGTGTTTCTGGATTTTCAGAAAGCTTTGACAAGGTCCCTCAAGAGAGATTCTTGGCAAAATTAAAAAGTCATGGGACAGGAGGCAGTGTACTATTGTGGATCAGGAACTGGTTAGCAAATAGAATGCAGAGGGTAGGGCCAAATGGTCAATGGAGAAAGGTGAATAGTGGAGTACCCCAGGGATCTGTGCTGGTTCCACTGGTTTTTAACATATTCATAAATGATCTGGAAATGGGAATAATGAGTGAGGTAATCAAATTTGCAGATAACACAAAATTATTCAAAGTTATTAAAACCCAAGAGGATTGTGAAAAATTGCAAGAGGACCTTGATAAATTGGAAGACTGGACATTCAAATGGCAGATGAAATTTAATGTGGACAAGTGCAAACTTATACATCTAGGAAAGAACAACCCAAACTATGGTTACACAATGTAAGGTTCCACATTAGGAACCACCACCCAGGAAAAAGATTTAGGCATCATTGTGGATAACATCTTGAAACCCTCCACCCAGTGTGCAGTAGAGCCAAGAAAGCAAATTAAATGCTAGGAATCATAAGGAAAGGAATGGAGGATAAAACAAAGGATATTGCCTCTGTATCATTTTATGGTGCGACCACACCTTGAATATTGTGTGCAATTTTGGTCGCCATATCTTAAAAAGGGTATAGCGATAATAGAAAAGGTATAGAGAAGAGCCACCAAAATGGTAAAGGGGTTGGAAGGATTCCCCTATGAGGAGAGGTTAAAAAGGTTAGGGTTCTTCAACCTGGAAAAGAGACTGCTGAGGGGACATATGATAGAGGTCTATAAATTAACGAATGAATGAACGGGTAAATGTTGATTGATTGTTTACCCTATCAAAAGACTAGGGGACATGCAATGAAGCTACAGTGTAACCTATTTAAGACTAATAAAAGAAAATATTTTTTTGCTCAACACATAATCAAACTCTGGAATTCATTACCGGAGGATGTAGTAAAAGCTGTAAATGTAACTGGGCTTAAAGGTTTGGACAAGATTCTGGAGAAAAGATCCACAACCATTATCCACTGCTTGCCCCAATACAAGCATTGTGGAACCTGTGTCTTTGGGGAAACTGCTAGGTACTTGTGACCTAGATTGGCCACTGCTGAAAATAGGATAATGGGCTTGATGCACCTTGGTCTGACCCAGTATGGCATATCTTATGTTCTTGAGAGTTGGCCATGGATCTCTTGGCCTGCATGGGGGTTGATAGGTATGCTGTGGCTGAACAGAGAGATCGACTGCTAAAGTTACATCTAAGGCAAAAAGAATGATAAGTATAATTAATAAGGCTATAATTTACATTAAGAAACCATCAATAGATGTTAAGAGATAATCAGATCCACTACTGTGTAGCAAAACCTGTCATCAAGACAATTCTACCAGAAAGGACACAGGTCAGAAGAAAAGAAGAAAGATAACAACTCCTCCTTGGAAAAAATGTATTGAAAAAAAAAAACTAAAATCACTGCGTGACAAGGTGTCCTTGATAGATGGGTATCTGAAAGGGCCAAGATCACCAACGATAATGTGAAAGATCCAAAACATCAAAATGAAACATGGACACATTAACAGAAGAAGACCTTAAATGCATATTCTCCAATAATAAACTAAAAGTAACAGCAGAAACATAAAAATTTCTAGATATGAAGAAAACAGGAAAGAAATATATCAAAACAAGCTATTTGGTGACAACCCAAAACAGTTTACAGAGAACTGGGAAAGAGCATCAGTGAGGTGAAAATACCACCAACTAATGGGTCTGTTTACTAAATCATAGCGGTGATCGTGCAGAATTGGTACCACGGCCCCACTGAATAAAACGGGGCCGTGGCTCTGAGTTCATGCAATTGCCACTATCGATGTTTAGTAAACAGACTCCTAAGACTGACACTGAAACATTCTGGAGAAATTTATATGAAAATCCGGTATAGCATAACCAAAAAGCAGAACGGCTATCCAACATAAGAGAGCATTTGGAAAAGCTGAACATTGAAGCTATGGACTGGCCCGAGGTAACAAGAGAAGCACTAGAAAATAGATTAAAAAGCTACCCGAACTGGAAAAGCCCTGGCTCAGATGAAGTAACTATTTTTTGGCTCAAACAGTTAACATCTCTTCACCAAAACCTGGCAAACTGCAAAAATCAATCAGGTAACCAGATTTAACACCACAATGGTTAATAACAGAAAAAAATACTTTCCTTTTCAAAGATGGATCAAACTAACATTCCCAAAAGTTATAGACAAATAACTTGTCTGCCTACAGTCTATAACTAACATTCCCAAAAGTTATAGACAGATAACTTGTCTGCCTACAGTCTATAACTAACATTCCCAAAAGTTATAGACAGATAACTTGTCTGCAATAGATGCTGCCAGAATTTAGGACCATATTGATTCCAATAATATCATGGCAGTAGATCAGAAAGGTAACAGCAGGAAAGGATATGGAACCAAAGACCAGCTGCTGCTGCTAAACAAAGGGTATGTTTACTAAGCAGTCTTAACGTGCGCCCGGCGATAGTGTGCAGGATGCCATAAAAGGAGTGGGCATTTCGGTCTTAACGTAGCAAAACGGAATTATTGCGTGATAACGCACGCTGCGCACATTATCAGGCGAAATGCCGCTAAGCACGTTAACGTGCGATAATCTTAAGTAGGCGCGCAGACATGCAAACATAGAAGCAGAGGTGTAGCACAATGGTTAATACACTGACTGATGGTAAAGGGGTCATGAATTTGATCCCCCAGTGTGCCTAATGCATAAGGCTGGCTGAGGCATCACCCTTTACATTTAGGTAGTGATTTTTGAGGCATTTTAATTAGTGCTGCCAGCAAACACACCCTCACGGTGGTGTAACCTAAGGTGCGGCATAAGGCACCCCATAACGCACTCCATAGGGCACATTATAAAGTGCACTGTCTGCCAAGGCACCCTATAATGTCCCCTATAGGACACCTTATAAGGCGCTTGATAGGGCGCCTTATAGGGCACTCTATAAGGTGCCTTATGGGGTGCCTTAAGGTTACAGTACTCTGAGGGTGTTTTTGCTGGCAGCACTAATGTACATTAAAAATAGACAATGCCTCAGACAGCCCTATCAAATAGCCCCACCATAGGTTTGAACTCATGATTTCTGGCTTCACAGGCAGTGAAGTAACCAGTGGGCTACAGCTGCTAACAAACCCCTAGCTGGCTGCAGAAGGACTGCACGTCATCACACAAACTGTCTGCTGTGGTTACCAGGATAGGGTTAACCCACCCGTACCCATGATGCACTGCACATGCAAATCAGCAGTCGACAGATGGGCACAAGATGGGGTATGCACCCCCACAGCATCTCGGCCTGGTAAGGGGAACTGACCGTGTGTGGTACTGGTACAGAGTAGCCACAGACCGTCACATTGTGCGGGTACTGTGCTCACCCTGAGGTCCACAGCATCTGTGCGGGTACTGTGCTCACCCTGAGGTCCACAGCACCTTTCATGGCTGAAATATGCCATGCTGCAGGTCCCCATCAGTGCTACTGTGTGTGAGAGGTAGTTCCTGCAGACACACCTAGATTACATCTGTGTCCTTTTTGTATTTCTCTGTCATGTCTAGCCCTTGTGGGCTATGATGCACCCAGAATAGTGCACATCCTGTATTGGTGCCAAGGTTACATGATCATGATGAAGGTGAAGTTTGGACCCATAGGCGAATTATGTACCACCACACAACCCACCCTCTGGGGCTCAGGGTGGGAAATAGGATCACCCACCAATAGATCCACATTCTACCTCCCTGCAATGGTAGCAGTAGAGGGGACCATCACCCCCAGTCCTGCTGGGGAACAGACACCCTACAGGGCAGGCAATGCAGAGCTGTACACATCCGTAAAGCAATAGCAAACAGACAGTAGGCCTGGAAATGCTCAGCTGCCCCCCACCACTATCTGACATTCTCCAGCAGCAAGCCTCCAGCCGCTGCACCCTGCAAGGTGTTCAAGCAAGACACATACTAGCTGCGGACAGTCTGCTAGCTTGTCCATAGTGCATGGCCCTGGAGGAGATGCGTGTACCCAGAACTGGGATGTCAGCATACACACCAAGCAGATAAGTCAGTGATTGGGCCCCAAAAGGGATCCAAAAATATCACATGAGAGAAATACTAGATAGCACTATGGGGGAACCTAGCCATGCCGTGGTCACTGCTCAGTCAGGGTGAGAGTGACCTCCCAGCAGGACATGCTGTAGCCACGCTGTCCGTGCAGGTGGTGGCCGGGCACTACAATGTCTGAGCCATTGCCCTATGCCCTGTGCAGATGCGGCCAGGCCAGGCCACCCTATCCAGGCTATTCCCACAGTACCTTGCTCCTCATTATGCACATTGGCAGGCCAATACTGGCAACAGTGCTAGCAGTGTGGGCTGTGGAGGGTGTTGGCAGCCACCACACACTGGATAGACAGACACACACGCCACACACCTATGCCAGCATTGTGCAACTATAGAGGTGTTTGGCAGCCCTGGCCACCACACCAGTCCTGGGCACAGTGCAGGCATGTCTATGGTACGCAATACTGTTGGGGGTCACTCTGTCAGACACCAGACCTGAAGCACACTCCACAGATATCAGAAAGGTTGCTATGATGCAGCTCAATCAGCCAATTGTGCTTAACATAGGAATTGCTATCTGCCAGTTATCATAGCAACCTTTTTGATAGCTGTGTACAGTTTTCCCATGTTTAGGGTGGCATTGCTAAGGTATACAAGTGCTAGTATGGGGAGATGCACGCAGAGCCCAACATCCTGCCTCTCCAGGAGGCTTGGGATAATGGAGCCTGTGGGTGCGGGTATGTCTGCCCCTGTTGGTCACTGCTCTAGGGCAGAGGTTCCCAACTCCAGTCATGGAGGGCCAAACACTGTTCGGGTTTTCATGCTGTCCCTAATGAATATGCATGAGATACATCTGCATACTATGGGGGTGGTGCATAGCAATGCAGCACAGCCACATTTATTAGAGGCAGCATGGAACCTGAATGGTGTTTGGCCCTCCAGGACTGCTTTTGGGAGACTCTGCTCTAGGTAATGCACATGTTTATGGTGTCTGTGCTCTGTAGGTTAAAATGTAGGTGTTTTGGGCATGTCTACGTCATCTGCACTACAGGTTCTGTCTGTATTAGCACGTTGTAGTAGTGGGTAAAATATGGGGGCTGGGTTGGCAGGAACCACAGCTGGGAATTGAACCTGTGACCTTCTGTTTCTGAACACACTGGCTGTGTGCACTGCACCACCATGTTGTCACAGAAACAGTGCATTCCCTGGGGATACCATGACTGTTCGTCAGACAGGGCCTGTCTGTTGCAGTGCATGGCACCCACCTACATAGGGCTAGGCCACGGTCTGCTCTGGGCAGCTGCCACTGCCCTCTCCACCACCAGTACCCCTCTGCCACCCTGCTGACATGCCCGTCTGCTGGTGGTGCTGGTGAAGTGCAGTCTCAGGCCATCCATTGTGCGAGTAGGCGGCTGCCTGTGGTACAGGTTCTGGGGTAGGGGTGCCTGCATAGATGTCCACGCTTCCCCCCAGCAATGCCTGCCAATGTTCCGTGCCCTTCGGGGTACCTGCTGGGTACTATCCCCTGTGACACTGTGGGAAGCACACGCGTGCCCATGCTGGGCCCTCATCAGTTGCTGTCTGGCTGCTCTACTGTTTCAGCATTCCTATGGGCCAGCTAGGCATCACTCTAGTCTGCACTGTGGCCCAGCTGCAGCACAGCATGTGCCGTCTGCAGCCCTCTGTGTCCCCTTTCCCAGCATCTGTCCAGTTGCCCATTCCGACATGCCCACCCTGCTGTTGTGGAACATGTGCACGCCATAGGAAACCTGTCCAATGGAGAGGGAAACCCTGATCAGCATCTTACATACTTTTAGATCAAGTATCATCTATTATGCCATATCTTTATGTATATAGTTTCATGTATTCCGCATCTATCTTGATATATGTCAATATGTAAATAGTTACCCATGTTCTCCAAGTTCTATTCCCTGTTATTATGTAAACTCAATCAGTCTTCTCTGATCTGAGTATTCTTTGTTAAATGTAAACCGCACTGATAACAAATAGTGCGGTATATAAGAATTGTTAAATAAATAAAATAAATAAATTTCACTGTGGGATCATTCACCTTGTATGGGGACAGAGCGTAGACCCTTCCAAAATTCATATCCTTTTTTTGGAGCTTTCTTGGGAGTGTTTTTCGATGTTTCCCATTAATATCACTATTGCCCAGCTTGGTTATGTTTTTTTAATATTTTGTTGGGGTCATTTTCAATGTTTATTTGCACTTTTGTTCCGTGCACATGTATCACACATCACTTTTTTTTAGGTTTACCTGATTTTGCTGTACATTGCTGACAGAAATGGTTTCTCTTCCCTTTAAATCAACTCTAACGCCAGGGTTTCACTGGCATTAGTTTTCAGCCTCAGATTTCACAGCGTTAGTGTGCAGAGAGCCTCTCCCCTCCCACTCTCCGCTCATTGACTCCTTCTCTCCGCCCCTGGGGAGCCTTCCTCCGCCCTCCGGTAGCCTTTCCCCGCCTTCAGCACTCGTTTGCGCCGCTGCACGCGTTATCGCGCAATAAGGTACCTGTGCGCCTGAAAAAGCGCCATTATCACGCGATAAGGTACCTTATCGTGCGATAACGTCACAGAGCGCACATTAAGACGGTTTAGTAAACATACCCCAAAGCCATCATGACTAGTGCTAAGAAAAGCAGAAATCTCAGTGTAGTATGGACTGGGCATAAGAAAGCCTTTGACAGTACATATCCCACCCACACTCTTGGATCATAAATTGTCTTGAAATGTACAACATAAATTCTGAAGTGATTGAGTATATCAAATTCACCATGAAAATATGGCAAACCACACTCCACCTACAGTATGCAGATAGAGCAGATAGGCCATATGGTCTTTTTCATTCCTAATATCAAGATCCAGCTTAGAATATTTCAGGGAAAATCCTTGCCACCACTTTTGTTTTGTATAGCACTTAATCCTTTGAATGCACTTCTTAACTCTTTGGAGTATGATTTTAGCTTTAACCCTAAAGCTGGCAAAGACCCAGAGGTGACATCACACCTACTGTTTGTAGATTATTTGAAGCTCTATAGTTCCGGTGGCAAACATCTCGCTGAACTCCATTTAGTAAAAAGCTTCTCCGATGACATCAGGATGACTTTGGTCTGTACAAAATGTGTTAAGGCAACCTTCCTTGGAGGAAAATTGAGAACAACGGAAAAATTTCTCTAACTGATGACTGTAACATAAAGGAACTTGAACATGAAGGTATTTAAATACCTAGGAGTAGAGGAAGGAGCACAATTCAGCATCAAGTAGTATAAGAAAAAAACAGCAAAGAATATTATAGGAGACAGAAGCTGATTCTGAAAAGTGCACTAACATCAACGAGTAAGATACAAGCCATCAATCAGCTTGCAATCCTATACTCTCATAAAGCTTTGGAATTATAGACTGAAATATCTTGAAAAACTAGATGTATGAACAAGAAAACTCCATGCCTATGAGGTAGTTTATAAGAATCAGTGTATGTCGAGACTTTAACATCATAGGCCTCCAGGCCTATTTAACAGCATCAACAGATCCAAATGCATGAAAAGTGTTGTAATATGAAAGTAAATGGCCAGAGTCTGTATCCATTATTAAACTAAGACAGGCATTCCAATGAATAGAAGGAATTTGCAAAACAAGAGAAAAAATCCTTTAAAAGAATTAGATCAGCAAATGAGGAACAAGAAGTGGCAAGTTCATAAATACAGTGGGAAATACAAAGCATTACTCCAGAAGCCAATTTTTTTTTTTTTTAGTATTTAGCTCACTCCTTTCCAATGGTAGTTCAAGGTGAGTTATATTCAGGTATGTAGGTATTTCCCTTTCTCCAGAGGGCTTACAATAAGTTTGTACTTCAAGCAGTGGAGGGTTAAGTGACTTGCTGAAGATCACAAGGAGTGCCATGGGAATCAAACCTAGATCTCTTGGGTACTAGGCTTGTGCTGTAAATTACTAGGCAACTCCTCCCTCTCTTGATCAAAGATATCAGTGGTTAAGTAGAGGCAAAATGAAATCTAATGTAAACTGGGGCCCCGTGACTGTTGAATTATGAAGTTGACAGAGAAAGATGTATTTTTATGTCACAGTGTCCAGGATTATCATACATTAATTCAACAAACTCAGTGGGTGACACTCAGAACAAAAATTTAGATTTCCCAGGAATATTCTTACCTCTCCCCTCCCTCTCATAAGAAGTAAGGGAAGCAAGAAAACAACTGGCAAATCAAAAATCTAAAAGTAAGGATTAGAACCTTAGGAGCACTTGATGTTATTTCAGAAGAACTTGGGTAAATGCTAGTGTAAGGTTAAGTATTTATTCACAATGGGGTCTATTCTGTCCCGTGAATAGTGGGGATGGATGCCCCGTTGGGACATCCATCCCGGCTATTCGCCCCCCTTCCGTTCCCAGCAGAAGCCTCTCCGTATGAACAAGGAGTTTGTACGGGGAGACTTAGTCAGGGGCAGGAAGGGGCATTGCGGAGGCAGAGTGAGGGTGGGGCATGGGTGGTCTGTGACCCCAGACATACAGGGCCGATTCTAAAGTTGGCCCTATATGTCCGGGGTCGGCAAATGGGACGGGGGACTTATTCCACCTTGGAGATTGAATAAGTCTTCCTGGACATCGGGGGACGGCAGGCCCAGGTGCATTGAAAAGGTGAGGGGGTGCAGGGGATTCCCCGCAGCTCAACCCTGGCAATGGAAGGCCAGATCAGGGGTCGGCTTGCAGGGAAAGAAGAATGTGGTTGGTGGCCGGGGATCACGGCTCTTGACTGAGTTAGCCAGGCAGGGGCCTGTACATGTAGACTGATCGGAATTGGGTCTCGGCCTGCACATACAGGCCCAGACCCGATTCTGATCCCGCACGGCACGTCTACCCCCTGCGGGATCAGAATCGGGTCTGCCTCTGTGAATCCCGTTCTGATCGGACACACAGGGGCCTGGGCACACTCTATGGAATGTGCCTCAGTGTATTTATAAACTATAAATATGAAAATATATAAAGTAACTGTAAGGGGCAAATCAGTTTCTTGTTGTACAGACGGACCATGAGGCCCAGAAGGGAAAATGGATATTTTGTGAATACCTAAATGGAAAGGAATGTGTTGTGCTGAGGCAAAATTGAGTGATCCTCACAGAGACAGGTACCAGTTTGTACGGTTGCTGATAAGCAGTGCTAGGCTGGGATGGGTTGATGACGTATATATATGCTCCCGGGAATGTATAAAAGATGAACTGCCCTTTTTAACTGTTGGAATAATCTTACATGCTACTTATGTGTGAGTGTGTGTGTGTGTTTGTTCCCCTGGGATCCCAGACAGAGAAGGTAAGGTGATTCCTCGACCCAGAGGATTAACGGACATCCCAGGGTAAGTGATAAAAGTGCTGGGAAGGGAAAAGGACCCCACCCTTACAGTAACCAAATAAAATAATTTCTAATTTTATTATCATACGTGTCCAATTGACTTTGAGCTCCAGTATAATAGTGTCTTAGAAATGTGCACATAAAAAGTTCTTATCACTGTTCAATTTGAAGATCATTGGGGCCCTTTAACCTTGAAGACTTTTTTCTTCTCTTTATGAAGTAGGTGCTTCAGGGTCTTTGCTTCCGGAACCTGGCCTTGGTAGCCTGACCTCTTTGCCTCAGGAAATTCCAGGACCAGGTACCCAGGATTGCAGAGTCTTCTCTACAGGAGCTGGATGTAGGTAAAAGAACTTACTCCTATTTCCACACTACCTCCAATTACCCTTACCTATCCTTTCACTTCCTTCCGAAATTCTTATCCAAAAAAAATATACTATCTCTATAGTAAGGGGAAAACAGGCTAGCCACCCAAGTCACTCTCACTTCAGTCTCAGACCATTTACTCTTTTCTCTTGTCCTCACCCTCCTCACGCTTCCATTCAGTCTTCCCATACACCTATCTCATCATGCTTCTTGTATCAATGCTCCAACACCAATATCCTCTGCCTCTACAGTAAGACTACTAATCTCTCTTATAAGTTTTTTCCTATATAGTTTTCAGGTCTACATGGAGGCTTATCTTTTAAACATCTATCAATTTAGCTTAAACCCCTAACAATTTGATTTTAAACTCCAGTTTGTTCCCATAGATACCTATGTATCTCCAGGAACAAGCAGGAATGAGTCTTCACATATGGGTATCGTTGGTACTGACGGAGCCTGCGCGGGAACGCTCCCCAGTGTCCAGTAAGAAAGCTTTAGGGAGCATCCCACAGCGCCTGCGCTCTGCCTTCCCGCCTTTCCCAACCGCCTCTCTCCAGTTCTTCTTTTCCGCGGAGCCAGCAGGTCGTATTCCTGTCACCGCAGAAGAAGTTCTTTATTTTTTTTTTTATTTTTCTGTGTCGCGTCTGCCTTCTTCGACATCAGACTGGTACCGCCGGTCTTTTCTTTTCTTTCTTTAAAAAAAAAACACAAAAAAACCCTTTTCTTTCTTCAACTGTGCATTTTCAGTTTGGGCCTTAGGCCTGAACATTTTTCTCCTCATGGAGAAGCCCGCTTCCGGGTTCAAAAAGTGCACGAAATGTGGCGGTACTATTTCTGTCACTGACACCCATGATTGGTGTCTAAAATGTTTGGGTCCTGACCATTCCATCACGGATTGTGTGTCCTGTACCATGATGTCTAAAAGAGGTCGGCAGAACCGAGCAGCCAAGCTCAGTACCCTGTTTCCCTCTGATGCAGCCTCGGTGGCATCGACGTCTTCCAGGGCTTCTTCTTCCTCCCATGGATCTCAGGTAACCAAACATAAATCTAGCCGGTCCTCGAAGGGCAAATCTCCCTCTAAGCATCGAGATGCCTCCGGCCTTGTCCTCGAGGATTCTGCACCGGCAAAATTACCCCGGCGGGAAGTTCGGGCTTCCAAAGCATTGTCTATGAGGTCACAGGTTGACATCGATGGCTCGGCCTCGACCGATCACCTGTTGCCGTGTTCTGGGGTACCGGTGGCCTCCACTGGTACCGACATCCAGACTCTGGTGGCATCGATGGATCAGAAGATTCTGTCCATGCAGCGCACCCTAACGGCGTTTATGCAGGCTTCGAAGCCTCCAGTACCGCAACAATCTCCTTTGCTGGTACCGACTCCGGCACCGGCATCGTTCCCGGTGCCGGTACGGATTGCATCGACATCGGCCTCGGTGTCGATTGCAACGGTACCCTGTTCTATGATGCCCCTCGGTACCGAACCGGTACCGCTTACTCCCGATGTCGATCCCACTCGGTACTCGTATCGGGCTTTACAGGAGCATCCGGACAGGCGATACTTCGATTCCTCCGAAGACTCTGATGAGTCGGAGGCTTCTGTCGAGGCACCGGTACTTCTTCCTCAGGAGCCTGCTTCTCCAAAACGAAGAATGTCTCCTCCAGAAGACTTGTCTTTTCAAGACTTCATTAGGGAAGTGGCTAGGGGCCTCTCCATTACAGTGGCCCCTGAGTCAGAGCCTAGAGCCAAGCAATTAGATATTTTGCAATATCCTAAGGCTCCTAAAGAAGCAGCTACCTTACCTATTCATGAGATTCTTTATGATCTCATGTTGAGCATGTGGGAGACTTCTCTTACCACCTCTCCTCATTCTTGTAGGTTAGACACCATGTACCGTGTACCTCCTTGTCCTGGCTTTCATAAGTCTCAGCTTCCTCACCACTCTATTGTGGTAGAGTCTGCCATGAGGAAAATAAAGAGTGCAAAGAGACACTCATCTAATCCTCCAGGACGTGAATGCAGGACACTTGATGCTTTTGGCCGAAGGGTTTTCCAAGCTAATATGCTTGCTGCCAGAATCAACTCCTATAGTCTCTATATGGGGATGTTTCTAAAAGAAGTCACAGATCATCTGCAGACTTTAGCCCCTTTTATTTCAGAAGATAAAAGGCAGGAATTTCTCACTTGGCTTAAACATGCCCAAGATGTTTCCAAATTTTCCAACCGTGCAGCCTTTGACTCTTTTGAGTGTGTAAGCAGAGCCTCGGCTATTGCCATAGGTGCACGCAGAATTGCTTGGTTACAAGCCTCTGATTTGGAACTCTGGGTCCAAGATGAACTGGGAAATCTTCCTTGTACAGGTGAAAACCTTTTTGGCAGGGATTGGCAAGCAAAGGCCACTCAAATGGATGCTGAGAACTCTGCTTTGGATCGACTTTCAAAGTCTACCTCTGCTCCTGTTAAGAAAAGATTGTTCAAAAAGACACCTTTTTCTAAAAAGGGAAGATATAATCCTGCTTATGGTCAGCAGGCATCTTCTGCAGGTCGTTTTGCTGCAAAGCGTCAGCAACCACCTAAACAGGCCAAGTCAAAGGCTGCCAGGCCTCCCACGGCCTCGCAGCCTCAGGGCCTTTGACTTGCAACTAGAGAACTTAGCCTTTCTAGCTCTGGAAGAACTAGAGCCCCTCACCATTCCAGGAAGGTTGGCTTACTTTGCTCCCAGATGGGAGCAAATCACAGCAGAGCAATGGACCCTCTCCAATATTTCCCAGACAGCAACTGAACTAGATATCCCCTCCAAGAAATGACCCAATCTAGAAATGCCCTCACACTGCAGTGTAGATAGTTTATGTATATAGTTAACCCAGTTATCCAAGTTTGTACTCCTGTTCAATGTAAAACCTGACAGTTTGTCGTTATGGTCGTTTTGTTATGATGTAAACCGCGCTGATTCTAAATAGCGCGGTATATAAGAAACTGTAATAAAATAAAATAAAATAAATAAAAATAAAATAAGGGAGGGGTACAAGCTTCATTTCTTAAACCTTCCTCCCCATACCATGGTGAAACAGTTCAATTCTCCAACATCTCTCCTCAACCTTCTGGGTCAGGAGATTGCTACCCTTCTTGCCCAAGGGGCAATAGAAGAAGTACCTCTTCTTCAACAGGACTCAGGGTTCTACTCCCCTTATTTTCTTATTCCAAAGAAAACGGGGCTACAGACCCATATTAGATCTCAGAGAATTGAACAAGTTTCTATTCAAAGAGAAATTCAAGATGATTTCTCTCGGTACTCTGCTGCCATACCTTCAGAGTCAGGACTGGCTTTGTTATCTAGATCTCAAGGATGCGTACACCCATGTCCTCATCCATCCAACACACAGGAGGTTCCTTCGGTTCCTTTTTCAAGGAAAGCACTACCAATACAGGGTGTTTCCGTTCGGTCTGGCCTCTGCACCAAGGGTGTTCACGAAATGCATGGCAGTAGTAGCTGCATTTCTACGCACTCTAGGAATATTCGTTTTCCCATATCTGGACGACTGGCTCATTCGAGCTCCATCCCAGTCAGAGGCCCAGATTTGTCTAACCTGCACAATGCGTGTCCTTCAGTATTTGGGACTGGTAATAAATATCCCAAAATCCCATCTCACCCCTACTCAGTCTCTGGAGTTTATAGGGGCCTTGCTGGATACCACAACTGCAAGGGCCTATCTCCCTCAGGCTCGTTGCCTACGCTTGGTGCAGTTAGCCTCCCAGATACAGTTAAAGTCCCATTTAACTGCTCGAGAAATGTTACAACTATTAGGCCACATGGCATCCACCGTGCACGTGGTTCCATATGCTCGCCTTCACATGAGGGCAGCTCAATGGACTTTGTCCACCCAATGGACTCAGGCATCAGGTTGCCTGTCAGACAAAATAGCAAACTCCAGTCGCCTATTTTGGTCTCTCCAGTGGTGGAAGTCCCCTCCAAATCTGTTGCTGGGGTCCCCTTTTCAGCAGTCGCTACCCCAAGCAACTCTGACAACAGATGCTTCTCCAATGGGTTGGGGAGCTCATCTGCAGGATCTCTCCACCCAGGGCATCTGGTCTCCACAGGAGACTTCTCTGCATATCAATCTCTTGGAACTCAGAGCAATATTCTTAGCTCTCAGAGTGTTCCATTCCCTGCTCAGCTACAGGACAGTCCTCATCCATACGGACAACCAAGTAGCCATGTTCTATATAAACAAGCAGGGCGGGACTGGCTCTCTGTCGCTTTGCAACGAAGCTTTGCGACTGTGGGCCTTCGCCAGAGAGCATCACATCCATCTTCTGGCAGTATATCTTCCAGGCGTTCAAAACTCTTGGGCGGACAGACTCAGTCGAGTTCTGCTTCCACACGAGTGGTCGCTCCATATGGACCAGGTAGTCAGGATTTTTCGAATTTGGGGAATCCCGGACATAGACCTCTTTACAAGTCCGTGGAATGCCAAACTTCCCCGGTTCTGTTCCAGAATTCCGTGTCAGGGAGTTCAGGCCAAGGATGCCTTCCTCCTTCACTGGGGTCAAGACTTCCTTTATGCCTTTCCACCAATTCCCCTAATTCCCAAAACACTATTCAAGCTTCAGAGAGATCGAGGGACCATGATCCTCATAGCACCACATTGGCCACGCCAAGTGTGGTACCCTCTACTTCTGCATCTCTCTCAAGCTCCTTCCCTGGACTTGGGCTCTGCACCAGACCTTCTGTCCCAGGAAGAGGGAACGTTGTGGCACCCAAACCCCCAGTCGCTCCATCTCAGGGCTTGGTTGCTGAGGGCCTAGACCTTCAAGATTTTCATTTCTCTCAGCAAGTCAGAGATGTTATTCATGCCTCTAGAAAGCCTTCTACTAGGCGTTCCTATGCTTTCAAATGGAAAAGATTTACCATTTGGTGTTCAGGGAAGGGTCTAAACCCTCTTGCAATACCTCTGAATTCTCTACTAGAGTATCTCCTGCATCTATCCCATGCAGGTCTGAAAACGAATTCAGTAAGAGTCCATTTGAGTGCTATTGCAGCGTCCCTCAAGCCTCTCAATGGACAACCTATTTCCTCTCATCCTCTTATAGCAAGATTCATGAGAGGCCTTCTTTTAACTAAACCTCCCATTAGACCACCTCCAGTGGCATGGGACTTAAACCTGGTTCTTGGCCAGCTTATGAAGCCACCCTTTGAACCTTTAGCCACCACCTCCTTGAAATTTCTTTCTTGGAAAGTTGTTTTTCTCATTGCAGTCACCTCAGCACGCCGCATCAGTGAATTGCAAGCTTTGGTGGCTAATCCACCTTATACAAGGCACCATCATGATAAGGTAGTCCTCAGGACTAATCCACACTTTATGCCTAAAGTGGTCTTGCCTTTTCATCTGAACCAAGAGGTATATTTACCTGTCTTTTTTCCAGGACCTCATGCATCAAATGCAGAGAGGAATCTTCATACCTTGGATTGTAAGAGAGCTCTCGCTTTTTACTTACAAAGAACACAGCAACATAGGAAGTCTTCTCAAATCTTTGTTGCTTTTGTTCCTTCTCGTTTAGGACTTCCAGTCTCTAAGAGAACATTGTCCAACTGGATTGCTCAATGTATTTCTTTCGCCTACCAGAGTAGGAACATTTCTCTGGAGGGCCATGTCACAGCTCACAATGTGAGAGCCATGGCAGCCTCAATGGCTTATCTAAACTCTGTGTCCATCGACCAAATCTGTCGAGCGGCCACCTGGGCCTCGGTTCATACCTTCACAGCCTATTACTGTTTGGACAAGGACTCCTGCCGGGATGCCTCGTTTGGTCAGGCTGTTCTCAAACACCTGTTCCATTCCTAATCAACTCCTACCCACCTACCCTGGTCGGATGCCAGAGATCCATGGGAGAAGGTGGAGTCCTTTTCAAGGACACACAACCTGGGGTTTCTCCCTGGCATCTGCAGCTAGGGAGTCCCCATATGTGAAGACTCATTCCTGCTTGTTCCTGGAGATAGCACAGTTACTTACCTGTAACAGGTGATCTCTGGGAACAGCAGGAATAAGTCTTCACAACCCACCCACCTCCCCTAGGAGTTGTATCTCTCTATCTATCTTTCCTTTCCTCTCTCTCTTTGTCTCAGCTTTAAAACTCGAACTGGAGAGAGGCGGTTGGGAAAGGCGGGAAGGCAGCGCGCAGGCGCTGTGGGATGCTCCCTAAAGCTTTCTTACTGGACGCTGGGGAGCGTTCCCGCGCAGGCTCCGTCGGTACTGACGATACCCATATGTGAAGACTTATTCCTGCTGTTCCCAGAGATCACCTGTTACAGGTAAGTAACTGTGCTTTCCCCATAAAAAATGTATTTCATTTATGTCTATCAATATTCATAACTATTTCTATAACAGGATTCCCTTTTACAGAATTCCTTGCATAAACCCTCCCTCAACCAAATAAACAAACCTAAAACTAGCTTAGGTCCCTTAAAGGAACTAATTTCTCAGGGCACCTACTTAAACTCAGTTACTGTACCCTATATGATTTTTTTCTCTCTGGTCAGTCAGATTTTATTAAAAAATAAAATCTATTCAAGCCCATCCTTTTCCCATCCAATTTCATTCAGTCTCTCATTTAAACCTCAAACTTTCCCAGAAAACACTCAACCAGAGGCCTCTAGTGTACAACACCCATCAAACACGTCCATTCTCGTTCATCAACATTCACCAACTGACACAAATTCCACAACACTAAAGTTCTAAATGTCCCTAGACTGTGCAGCTACCTCTACTGATGTCATTAAATAGTTCCATTTCAACATGAATAAATCCCTTAATTTCTCCATTAAATGCTCTGAAGCAATTTTCCACTTTACTTCATAATTCAAAGCATGTCTCCTTTTCATCTGTATTCCTATCAGGCTGAGACAAGCATTTTAGCTTTCCTAGTCCGTTCTCTTTGACAGTTACAACTGACCTGGTTTGCAACAAAGTATCTAATGCAAATTACTTCTCTTCCATCCTTGACTGGCACTTCTTTTTTCATAAAATCTGGTATTTTATATCCATTGCACATTTATTATACCATATTTTCTATCACAAACCATTTATATTAGCTGTGCATATCTATTATGTATTTTTTACATTTTCAAATAGTCAAGTAAGATACTTTTTACAACAAGTTAATTTGTGGCTTAAATCCAGCATAAGAACCCTCAAAACTCAACTTTCCTCAATCCCTGAGTTTCCTAACACCTTCCAGACTATTTAATTTGTGTAAAGCTTCAAAAAATAAACTTTTAACATTGGGATTAGGCCCCTAGCCATCATACTTTTATAGCCTTAAAAAATATTTTTCCAGTTCTCTAGTCCTTTCTCTATCAAATCTTAGTCTTGAATTATATTAAATTGATACCTTTAATTTCATTTTTAAAAAAACAGCCTTTTCTAGGGGTTGATAACAGCTTCCCACATTAAATTTCATCCAGGGCTGCCCTGTTGTTTGCCTGCATCACTTTTGGGGCCATACTTGGGCACTTCTCTTCTTTTTCTTGAGCCTGCCCTAATTAGCAAAATTGGGACCTCCTGGTCTCACTGTGGAGGTCCATGAACTTCTTACATTTCTTTTCAGGCCATCCGGTGGCCCCCATATCAATTTCGGGCCTATTGGGCTCATTTCCCAAGGCCCCCTGCCTCTCAAACTTATTGCCCGTAGGTGTGCAAGGGTGTTTATTGCCCTGCCCCCTTAACATCGGGCCTTGTGCGGCCCTGATCCCAAAATTTGGGGTGACTCCCCCTTCCTTCAAACGGGCCTGCCCTTGGCCCAATACGCCTCCTGACCCCCCCTCTTCTCTCCCTTCCATCATCAGGGACGGAAACCGTAGCAGCAGCCACCCTCCCCAAGGACTGGAGGGAAAGTCTGGCTCATCTCCCTCAACATCAGGGACAGCCACAAAGCCTGTGACTCTCCCCAATGCCCCCAGGCTCACCCCAAACGATTGGGGCAGTCACACAAAGCTACGGCTGCATCTGATCACTGCCGGCACGCCACCATGACTGTCAGAGCCAGCAGTGACCTCTGCGGTTGTACCCGGCCACCACTCTTCTGTTCTCCCATCCTCAAAAGTGCCCAGGATGGGCCAAAAAACTGCCACGAATCTTCTGCTGCTCCTTCAGCCTAAAAGCAATGGTAGCAGGCAGCAGCCACTTACAGGATGTCTGCAGACTGCCAACAATCCCCAGCCAGGTAAAAAAAAATGTATTTAGTCTACTGACTACACTAAGAATGAGAAATTGATAGCTGCAGCCTAGGACAGAGGATTACTGATGAGGTGGTTCACAGCAAGCATAGAGACAAAAGTTAAACAGACATATGCAGATTCTGTAAGAAAGGGCTAGAAAGTTACTCACCTTGTAGCTGGCTGTGAAGTTCTGATGGCGGAAAATTTATATTCAGAAAGACACAACAAGGTGGCATGTCTCATCCACTGAAAAATTTGTAAGCACTACAACATTGCTGTACCAGAAAAGCACTGGGATCATGACTCTAAGGGGTATGTTTACTAAAACCCCGGTAGAGTGCGGGCCGCGGTAGAGTGCGGATGCCATATAAGGAGTGGGCGTTCTGTCCTGAAAAAGAAAAGCCGGAATTTAAATATGCGCTAAGGTGTGCGGCGCATCAGATGGCTGCGTGGGAGGCATATGTGGTACGCTGATGAGCAAGCAGAAGAGCAGAGCCACAGCACAATGGTTAAGGCACCTACTAATGGTGCAGGGATCAGGGGTTAGATCCCCACAGAGCCCAATAAAGACAGCTGGCTGAGGCATTGAAATAATGGGCAGCATAAGGTGGCATGCTAATGTTTTTGGAGGCATATTAATAATGGGCGGCATAAGGCGGCGCGCTAATGTTTTTGGGGGCATTTTAATATTGTGAGGCATATGGCGGCTCGCTGATGTACAAGCACAGGAACAGAACCACAGCACAATGGTTAAGACACTGCCCAATGGTGCAGGGATCATGGGTTCAATCCCCCACAGTGCCCAATGAACAAGGCTGGCTGAGGCGGTAATTTATGAGGCGCAGAAATACTGCGTGTCATAAGGCGGCGTGCTGATGTTTTTGGCGGCATATTAATACTGAGCGGCATAAGGTGGCGCGCTGATGTGCAATCACAGGAACAGAACCACAGCACAATGGTTAAGACACTAACCAATGGTGCAGGGATCAGGGGTTCAATCCCCCAAAGTGCCCAATGAACAAGGCTGGCTGAGGCATAACATATTATGGGAAAGATTGCTTTAGGAGGCATTTTAGTCATATTTTAATTACCACTACTAGCAAACGCACTCCCAAAGCGTGTTAACATCAGGTGCCCTATAAGGCACATTTTAAAGTGCACTGTCAGCCAAGGCACCCTAGAATGTTGCTTATAGGGCACTTTAGAGGGTGCCGTATGAGGTACCGCAAGGTCAGTGTACTGTTTTTTATGGCAGCACTGTGCAGTTTAAGGAATGAAAAGCATACGTAGGTGCGCTGACAGGCAAGGAGGAGCAGAAGTGGAGCACAATGGTTAAGGCACTGACTGCTGATACAGGGGTCATGAGTGTGCTCCCCAGTGTGCTTAATACGTAAGGCTGGCTGTGGCATCAGCTTTGCATTGTACATATTTTGTCCTGCAGCACTTTATATTTATGTTATTAATTGCTGCCAGCAAACACGGCCTCACGTGCCATAATTGAAGGTGCCGTATAAGGCACCCTATAAGGCACTCCATAGGGCACATTAGAAATTGCACTGTCCGCCACAGCACCCTAAAATGTCCCCTATAGGGCACCCTATAGGTTGCGTCACAGGAGAATGTATAGTGCAACTTATATGGACGGGCACCATAAGGTGCCCTATAGGGCACCCTATAAAGCACCCTCAGAGGCACCTTATGGGTACAGTATGCTGAGGGTGTTTTTGCTGGCAACAAAATATGTACATTAAAAAAATATAATGCATTGGACAACCCTATCAAATAACCCCACTGTGGGTTTGAACCCATGAACTCAGGCTTCAGAGACAGCACAGTAACCATTGGGCTACAGCTCTATAGTTGCTAGCAAGTCCCTGGCTGGCTGCAGAGAGCATGCACGTCACCACACAGACAGTCTGCAGTGGTCACCAGGATAGGGTTAGGCTACCCATACCCATACCCATGATGCACTGCACATGCAAATCAGCTGTCCACAGATTAACACAAGATGGGCAATGCACCCCTACAGCACCTCGGCCTGGTAGAGGGAAGTGACCATGTGCACCCACACACCACCTCGGCCTGGTAGGGGGTACTGACCGTGTGTTTTACTGGCACAGAGTAGCTACACACCGTCACATTGTTCGGGTACTGTGCTCACCCTGAGGGTGCAATGAGGCGCCCAGGACCAGGTCCCCAACACCTTCCATAGCTGAAAGAGGCCATGCTGGAGGTCCAAAGCAGTGTTAATGTGTGAGATAGGTAGTTTCTGCACAAACACCTTGGATATCTCTGTCTGTTTCAGTCAGGTGTAGCTCCTATGGACCCCTAGGTGGGCTATGTACCACCCCCCCCCCCCCTCCTTCTCCAGGGCTGAGGGTGGCAAACAGGGTCTCCTATCAATAGATACACATTCTACCTCCCTGCAAAGGTGGCAGTAGAGGGGAGCATCAACCTGGGTCCTGCTGAGGAACAGACACCCCACAGGGCAGTCAATGCAGCTCTATACACATCCATACCACAATAGCAGATAGACATTAGGATACGGTGAGCTGCACCCCACCACTATCTGATATTCTCCTGCAGCAAGTCATCAGCCACTGCACCCCACAAGCTGCTCCATCAAGACACATACCAGCTGCAAACAGTGTGCTAGTTAGTCCACAGTGCATGTTCCCAGTGGAGATTCATGCACCCACAACTGGGATGTCAGCATACACAGCAAGCAGTTACATCAGTGACTGGACCCCAAAAAGAAACCCATATCTATCACATGAGAGAAATACTGTATAGCACTATGGGGGTGCCTAGCCATGCTGTGGTCACTGCACAGTCAGGGTGAGAGTGATCTCTCATCAGGACATACTGAGGTCACCCTGTCTGTGTAGGTGGTGGCCGGGCACTAATATGTCCCAGTCAGTGCCCTATGCCCTGTGCAGATGCACCCTGGCCAGGCCACCCTGTCCGGCCTATACCCATGGTACCTTGCTCCTCATTATGCACATTGGCAGCCCAATACTGGCAACATTGCTGGCAGTGTGGGCTGTGGAAGGTGTTTGCAGCCACCACACACTGGATAGGCAGACAGCCACCCCCACACCTATGCCAGCATTGTGCTACTATAGAGGAGTCCAGCAGCCATATCCACCACACCAGTCCTGGGCACAGTACAGGCATGGATATGGTATGCACTACTGTTGGGGGTCACTCCCCAGGGTGGTAAACACTGTCAGAGACCAGACCTGCAGCGCACACCGCAGACATCACAATGATTGTTATGGTGGAGATCAATGAGCAACATGTGCTTAACGTAGGAATTGATATCTGCCAGTTATCATGGGCAACGTTTGATAGCTGTGTACCATATACCCAGGTGTAGGGTGGCAGTGCTAAGGTATGCAACTGCTAGTATTGGGGGATACAGGCAGGGCCCAATGTCCTGCCTCTCTAGGAGGCATTGGCCAATGGGGCCTGGGGGGGGGGGGGTCTGGCCCTGTTGGCTGCTGCTTTACGGCAGAGTGACCCAACTCCAGTCCTGGTGTTCCAACCACTGTTCGGGTTTTCATGCTGTCCCTCAGAAATATGCATGAGCTACATCAGCATACCATGGGGGTGGTGCATAGATATGCAGCACATGCATCTTTAGCAGAGGCAGCATGGATCCTGAATGGTGTGGGGACCTCCAGGACTGCATTTGGGAGACTCTGCTCTGGGTAATGCGGCTGTTTATGGTGTCTGTGTTTGGTGTGGTAAAATATAGGCATGTGAACCATGCGTATGTTCTCAGCAATAAAGGTTTCTCCTTACTATCACGGTTTAGTTGTAGGAAAATATGTGGACTGGATTGGCAGTAGCCCCAGCTGGGCTTTGAACCTGTGACTTTCTGTTTTTGCACACACTATCTGTGTGCACTGCACCACCGTGTTGCCACAGATATGCTGTGTTCTCTGGGGAGTCCATGACTGTACATCCGACAGAGCCTGTCTGTTACGGTGGACGGTGCCAGCCTGCACAGGCCTAGGCCACTGTCTGCTGTGGTTTGCAGCCACTGCCCCCTCCACCACCTGTACCCTTCCGCCAACATGCAGACATGTCCCTATCTGGAAAAGAAATATGACCTGATTGAGTTGTGGCACTCCAGGACTGAATTTGGGGGACTCGGCTGTCGGTAATGGCCATTGTTATGGTTTGTGTGCAGTGTAGGGTAAAATATAGGTGTTGGAACCATGCTTATGTTCTCTGCCATACAGGGGTGTCTGTACTATCACTGTTTGGTGGTGGGTAAAACTATGGGGACTGGGTTGGCAGGGGCCCCAGCTGGGGTTTGAACCTGTGACCTTCTGGTCCTACAGGCACTGGCTGTGTCCACTGCACCACACTGTGGCCACAGAGACAGTGCAGTCTCTGGAGATAGGAAACCTGGCCGCACGAGTCAGACACCCTGCTCTGCACAATTTTACTGTGGGCTCGTTTACCTTGTATGGGGACAGTGGTGTAATTAAACCTCACAAATGACCTCCAAAAAAGGGGAAACAACCAAGACCAAGCTGGGCAACAGTGATATCAATGGGCAACATGAAAAACTCTCCCAGGAAAGCTCAATTAAAATGCAGTGATTTTTGAACGAGTCTACGGAGCGTAGACCCTTCCAAAAATCATTTCCTTTTTTTTTTTGAGCTTTCCTTGGAGTGTTTTTTATGGTTGCCCATTAATATCACTGTTGCCCAGCTGGATTATAATTTATTTGAAATTTTATGTGGTCATTTTCAAGTTTTATTTGCTGTTTTGTTCTGTGCACATGTATCACACTGCTCACGCTTTGCTGGTTTCCCCGGTTTTGCTGTACATTGCTGACGGAAATAGTTTCTCTTCCCTTTAAATCGGCTCTAACGCGAGGGTTTCACTCGCAGTATTTTTAATGCCGAATTCAGCCCCGCTCCTGTGCGGGGAGCCTCTCCCCTCCCACTCTCCACCCATTGACCCCGTCCCCCCGCCCCTCGGGAGCCTTCCTCCGCCCTCCGTAAGCGTTTCCCCGCCTCTATCGCACATCAGCGCCCCGCACACGTGCGTCGGCCCGTTAATGTGATGTGCACGTGTGCGTGGCGCTTAAGAGCACTTAAGTGCATCATTAGCGTCCGCTCTTGTGCGCCACGCACGTGTGCGCGGTTTAGTAAACATACCCCTAAGAGAATGAAAAACGTATGATAAATTGGGACATTCCCATTCTGACGGATAAGAAACTGTATGCGAGTAAACCCGAGATAGTGGTTTATTGTAAAAGAGAAAAACACCAGAACGGCATTGATACTGTAATAGAGATGTCAGTTCCAAGTGACTATTTTGTGAATTGTGTGGAGGGGGAGGAGATCCTGAAGTACCAAGAAAATGTAGCAGAAAGATACAGAAATATTTACCATTGTACTGGGAGCCACAGGCTTGATAAAGAAGTACTTCCGGTCATATCTTGTCAAACTACTCATACACGTTACATCTTATGAACTCCAGAAGGAAGCTCTCTCTGGCACAATGCAAGTACTATGGTGAGTGTTAGCAGTAAATTTTAGAGACAATATTCCACATATCCTGGCTTAGGAGTGAAGTTCTTGACTGTCATGGTATAAGCAAAACACTCGAATAAATCACACAAAAAACCCACCCCAGTGCTCATTGTTTCAGACTTTCTTCCATTTTTCTTAAAAAGTATGGGCGCAATATTCAAAGGCATTTACACGATTTACAGACCTGTAAACCGTGCAGATGCCGTTTAGAGGGATATTCAGTGGCGCTAGTACAGTTAGTGCTGCTGAATATCCCCGATTAATGCCGCTACATGCCCCGATGCTAACGCTTAGCATCAGTGCATGTCATGGGCATTCTGGAGGCGGCACCAGTTGCTAACCAGGCAGTGGCCATATTGCACTGCTGCCCGGTTAGTGACCTGTGTGTAAAGATAGGCGCAGCAAAAGCTGGCCTATCTTTTCCCATGGGAGCTAGCCAGGCAGTGGCTCAATATCGCTGCTGCCCGGTTAGCTTCTGCAGTGTCTTTGCTATGCCACATATGACCCCAGCATTGAATATCTGGGTTTAAAGTTCGGCGGCAATGGCTATGCACTTTAGTGGCACATAACTATCGCAAATAAATGTCGGGCCCTATAACTATAAGGTTGCATATTCCTTCCAATTAATGAAATAAGGGAAAAAGATCTCATAAATGTCCCTCCAACAGTGTAAAAGCCAACTTAACTAGGCCTTGGGCACTCTTCCTCATAAGTTATAAAAACCCTTTTATCAATACTTCTTAATTCTTCATAATTGTTCATAAAAAATCATCACCTTATCTGAGAGCATCTTGCAGTCAATATTGCAGCCTAGAATCAAACGGTACTTAGAAATCCAAAATGACAGAATCTGGTCTGAATACACCTGAAAGTCTCATTAAAAATGGAAAAAAAACATACTCAAGAGAAACTAAATGCGCTGGAAAGTGTAATCAAGATGATCAAATACTAGTTTAGATACCTCTTAAACAATACAGGAAATCCAGAACACCTGGACAAACAGATGCTGGGTACTAAAGCGAATACTCAAATTAACCAGGAAGCATTCGTAAACCTATAAAACCTGATTTTTAATTCCAGACATGTCCCTGAGACATGCTCTGAGGAGTTAATTACACTAATCTATAAACGTGGAGCTAGAACTAATCCAAGAAATTATAAAGGGATCTGTGTTATTGCAAACTGTTTTGTAATGTCCATGAGAACTGCATTTCCTAATGAACGTTAGAAGTCTGCACAGAAGCACCTAACCACTAATCGCATATTTACTTAAGGATATATAGACTTAAAATCCATTTGATATTATCTGACATTCTGACTTGAATCTTAAGTTACTGTAAACTGGGAGCAGGGACGAAATCCATGTTATAATTGTATGTGGGTCCTAGGAAGTCCCTTATCCCTTACTACTTGTCTTCATGGGCACTTGCTAGTCATGTAAGAGAGAAGACACTGCCCCAAGGGAAGACCACTCTAAGGCACAAATATACCCTCTCCAGAATCAGGAATATTACAAAAGTAATACAAAACTCTACAAAAGACCAGAACCAGAACACACACAAGAAGGGCTCTCTCTAGGAAAAAGCCATACTGTCAGGGTTGCTTTAACCACTTAAGGGGCCCAGAGCAAATGTTTGAGAATGGGGCCCCTTTCCTCACATTAACCCCACCCTCACTCACTCTTGCTCTCCTCTCACTGCCCCTTTACATACACACATTCTCCTATTCTCTCCTCTCTTTACCATTGTCTCCCCACACACATTCACACACTCTTGGTCTCCCAATTCTTGGTACTATAAGGACGCCAAAATGACTATACAAAAGGGGAAAACACAAGTTTTTCAATGAACATACACAAATAGTATGGACTGAAAGAAACAAAAAAATTAAAATAAGCAAACTTGAAAGGTAGCCAAAAGGGAGAGTACAAGCATAGAGGAGGGAGGAGTGGCCTAGTGGTTGGGGCACATTACCTCAAGCCAGAAGGTCAGAGGTTCAAATCCCACTAGAGAGCAGCAACCTTGGGTCAGAAGAGGTGCTCCTTATGGTCTTGGTCAAGCCACTTCACCCTCCATTGCTCATGTTCCCTGTAAAATAGTTATCTCCAAGTTATAATGTCCTGTTCAATGTAAACTGCCTTGATATGAAAGGCAGCATATAAGAAATGTTAAATAAATACATCTCCCTTCCTTCTCTCTCATAAATTTTAATGGTATATTGCCAGAGGTAAGGTGTGAAAGCTCTTGGTGCATTTACTGCATGTGGCTTAAACAAAAAGAAAGTTAAACTTTGCTTAACTCTGTTTTCTGTTTAGCAATGCTTCCACAGAAAAAGGGGGTCCTCCTTGGGACTGAGCTTGTCTTGGAACACTGCAGTCAAACCTATACAGGAAAGCGCTTCCGTTTTCGGGGACGGCAGCGCGTGCCATCAGACTCCTCCTCCTTCAACTAGACATGATTCACGTGCTGGGGCGGGAGCTTGAGCTTCTTCTCTTCACACTCGAACCTTATCAGGTCCGGAGCTCCCGCCCCATGCGTGCTGCATGCTGGGAGTGCACATCTTTGCTCTGTTCCTACAGACATAGGAACCTGCCCCTCATCATCCCATTAGTTGACATTTTGTACCTATGCAGCATGCCCCTTTAACAGGAACACTCATGCTGTTTGTGGACCCTACGTTCATTGTGCAAAACCGAGGTATCAGTGGACAGAGTGCTTTTGTGCCAGCTGTGCAGATTAAATACTAACCATTGGTCGAATGCATTAAATAATTTAGCCAGCAGTACTGGCCATGTGATCACTACTTTATGATTGAATGGCTTTTTTGTTGTCAAGCAGTGTGGCATTGAATAAAAAGAACAGCTGTGCAACCACTATTCCCCAGAGGAAGAGGAAGACCATGCAAATCAGTAAATTTTGACAGCCTGCATTCAGGGCTAAATTTACTGATGAGCTGCCCTTTTTGCCTGCAGGTGAAAGCGTTTCTGAGCACCGTACACATTGCAGTGGGTTCTAGAACATTAATACACCTATTGAGAAAACTGAACAAGCCATTTAATTACAGATCCCTACATAAAAAACAAATGCTAGCAGAATACCTGGCTTTGGTCATACCGACAGAACACAGACAGACCCTCACCAAGTACTAGATAAGTTACCACAAACAAAAAAAATAGACATATTGTCATGAAGAAGACCCTTCTGAGCCTATAGAGTTGGTGAGAGAAGAGGATTCCGTTGCAGAAACTGACAGGAAGTCTGAGCACATGGCTCAGTGTTTTCAGAGAGAATGTAAATAGAGTCGCGAGCTGGAAAGACACTCCCACGCTGTGATGTAGTCCCTAGTTCAGGAGATAATGAGATACACCTGTTTAAGGGAGGGGCACAGTTTAGCCCGGGGAAACAGGATGATAAAAAGTGGCCATTAGCCTGGACTAGGGGGGAGCAGAAAGAAGGAAGACGTCAAGAGGTGAGAACCAAGGGAGCCATAGTCCTAACGCCAGAAAGAAGCAGCACAGGTCAGGTGACGTCTGGTAAAGGCAAGAAGGATAAGATATTTCCTGGAAGGCAGGCTTGGGAAAACTCACATGCTCCAGAGAGAGAAACCTGCTGGCATGACAATACTTGTACCTCTGAGGCTGAAGCTACGAGGCTGAGAGACAAACAAACACAAGCTGTGTTTGGGAATCAGTCTGACTTTGCAGAGCTGAGAATTCCTTTCCCTCCAAAGCCGAAAGGTAGGCTTCACAACTTACATAGATTTGAACCTAGTTATAAAGTATTTCCCTGCAGTTGCCAGAATGTAGCAGACTCTCTAAAAAGAAACTTCAGTATATACGGTAATTCACAGTCCTATCCTTTAGAGTGCTACCGAGAGAAGCCATGTGAGGATAGTGAGGATGTCTGTTTTAAAGTTCAGGATAGCAGCTCACTGACACACCCTGCTATTGCTGACGCTGAAGAAATGCAGATTGACTCTGATAGCAGTGAAATAGTGGATAACCAGATGGACTGCACGTTATGTTTTGCTGACCACGTTGAGTCTCTGTGCTGAACACTAGTTTGAGAAAGCTGGTAAAGCAACAGAAAGAATGGGGAACATTTTCTTTGGCTGAAGGAAGCTGTTATTGTTTGTTTATACCGAGCACTGCACTTTGTGAGCCTGAAGCTGATAAGGCTAATTTACCTGAGTTCTTGTACATATCCCTCAAGCCAATTGTATGGCGGTTTGTCCTAAGTTATTTACCTGCATTGAAATCCGTTGGGAAGGGGAAAAATAAATTCTTGTCATTGCCTGAAACACTCGACTACAACTCTTCTGTTCTCAAAGGATAAAAAGGACTACCATTCCCAGAGGGCCTTGCAGAACCAATGCAGGGTCATACTCTCTGAGTCAGGAATACAAAGGCAGACCAACTCTCAGCGCCCTAGGCGTTGGGCTGACCACCGAGAGGGTGACAATATGTAGATAAAAATTAAACTAAAATTCCAAAAAGCAGAATCTTCATACAGTGCAACCCCAGCCTGTGAGCCATGAACTGTGTAAAATACAAAGACAGCAGATGTAAATTCCAAAAACTGGCATATTCCAGTAACTGAATTGAAAAGAACATTCTTTTTTCTACCTTTATTATCGGTGGTTTTATTTTTTTAATTGTGTTTTCCAAATCTCTGGTGTCTACTTTCCTCTGTCTTCTCTTAACTCTGTTTCCAGAATCACCTGTCCATTTGACATTTTTTTTCTCTCCTCTTGTCTTCTTCAGTTTCTCCCCTATATCCATCTCTGATATTGATCTTTCCCTTTCAGCTTTCATCCATTTATTCTTCTGTTTATCCGCTTGGCTTTTACTACTCCTCCTTACTATCGAGCCCACAACCCTCCCTCTTTTTACTTTATATACCTATAGTTTTCTATCTCTCTCCTCTTCCCTAGCATCTTTTTCCCCAGTCTGTCACTAACTCTCCCTTTTTTTATTTCCCCTCCCTGTCTGCATCTCCCCTTCATACCCAGTATTTACCCTGTCTCTATATAACACCCCCCTCCCCATCCCATATCCAGCAGTTCCCTTCTCTCTATATATCTCAGCTTTGGACATCTCTCCCCTTTCTTTATCTCCCCCACCCCCTCCGTGAGCAGCACCTCTACTCTCTCTTCCTCACCCATGGTCAGCATCTCCCCTCTGTCTAGCCCCTCCCTTGTCCAGCATCTGCCCTCTCTCTCCCCCATTGTCCACCATCTTCTTTTCCTCTCTATTTTATCCCCCCATAGACATTCCCAAAATAGCATTTGAGAAAGGGGAAGTCTTATAGAGTAATGAACTGGGGCCAGGGTTCAAATCCCACTGCTGCTCCTTGTTATTTTGGGCAAGTCGGTTAACCCTTCACCTTCTCTACACTCTCTGAATGTTTTAAGGCCAAAGCCAAGCACTTTCCCAATGTTTCTGAGATCAAGCAGGATGTCTACATCTGTTTCACCACCCCAGACAGGCCCCCAGCCTACTTGGACATCCCCACAGCAGAGACATCTTGAAAAGCCTGGATTTGGAGATGTGTCAATGATTTGGACATCCACATACGAGTACATGTTTTAAGATGTCCAGATCATGACTAAGGTCTTTAAAATGACCCTCCTAGGGGCCAAATATCAGCACCTATTTATCTCTATTTATTTGTAGAACCCAGAATGACCCACTCCTTTCCTCCCTGCTCTACGTGTAGTGTTATAGATATAGTTGAATACAGCTATGATGCTATGGGAGTCATTGCAAACAGCATTTAGTAGGGATCTACATCTGGTATGGACATACATCCCCGCTAAACGCCAGAGGGCCAATTACCATCCAAAAGCTCCCCGCAAGTAAAGCAGCGACATAAAAGAGTGGAGGAAGGATCTATGTAGACATCCCCATAGACGTCCATATTGGACACATCCACGCTGTGAAACTATGACTGAACTTGGACGTGCTTGCTTTTTTTTTCAGATGTTCTACTACTGCAACTAATACTGAACATTTGTATACCACTACAAGACGTATGCAGCATTGCACAGACACATGTAAAAGACAGTCTCTGCTCATCAGAGCTTACAATCTAGTCAAGACAGACAACACAGAAGCTGTAGACACAGGATACATCTAGGGGGAATGGTAAGGAAACATAAAGGAGATTAGGCAAGTCAAGATCCAAAAGCGGCTTGGATGTCCCAGATTGCATTTGGATGTCCTTTGTAAAATGTTTGACTCAGATATGGAAAAAATAGGCATAACTGGGCCATTTGAGCCAAACATATAACTTAAACCTGTAGCACTGATATTCGTTGTCTGATACACATAGCCTATTTATTTAGCTAGGTTTGTATACCACTTTTCACTGCATCAAAGCAGTTTACATTGAACAGAGAATATTAGTTACATATAACAGTTAACTATGTACAGGAAGACTGCTCTCTCCGGGGGCCAAGATGGCGGACGCGGCTAACCCTGCTCCTGATGGCTGTCTTCTTGGCGTTAAATTGCTGATTACCTGAGTACTAGCATGCCTCGTAAGTGGAAAGCTAGAGTTTGGGAGCCTTCAAGGGGTGCATCTAGAGTTAAGGAGCTTCTTGATGCCTTCATCCGGCTCACTGGTGCGTTTGTGGGAACTCCAGAGAAGGAAGGTTCGCTGGGAACAGCAGGAGTGGAAGGGGGCTCCTTGTGTCTCTCTGAGCCCGATATCATCTAGAGCTTGAAGGTGAGGTCAGGTCCAGCAAGGCCCTTTATCCATGACTTTGATATATCGTTGGTTGACTCTGCCCATAAGCTGGGGGACTCGACTGGAATGTCGGTGTTGGGAGAACATGTTGAGGTAGCCCCCCCCCCCCCCCCCCCCCGGAAGCCATGGATCTTGCTGTAGAGCACGGGGCCATGGATTTTGGAGCAGAGAGTGTGCCACAATCTTCTATTGGGGATCATGCTGGTATTATTCAACATTGGTTCTCTGACATTCATGAGTTGAAACCCATGTTGCAGGAGCCGGCAGCTATCACACTTGAAACATTGTGGAGTGGCCTACAGGCACTGGAGTCTTCATTTCTCTCCCAGTTTGCTTCTTTTCAGTCCTTGTTTACTGATTATGCTCAAGCTCTGAAACAGCAGAAGTAAATAATGGCTGCAGTAACAACTAGAATGTCTCAATTAGAAGTGAAAGTGGAGGATATTACTGCTGTGTCAGGTACTGTAACTAGAGATATATCAAGTATTCATTTGAAGATTGAGTCATTGGAGAACTCAGTAAGGAAGAGGAACTTGTGTCTCTTAAACTTTCCAAGGGTGCCTACTATTCCCCCGAAGGAGATTTTGCATTCATATTTTACTTGTGTTTACGATACCATTAGAATTGATTCCTCCCCTTGCTAAGGTTTTATATTTGCCCACTACAAAGCGTAAAGATCCTGCTTCATCTTCACCACTTCAAAAACCATCCTTTGATTCTTTAGACCTGACAGGCTTTTTGGAGATCTCTGATCCTGAGGCCATTTAACAATCTTTGCTGACGCTGGCTTTAGAACTTGTTCGGGACTGGTTAATGAGGGTGTATTTTAAGGCTAGAGATGAGTTGTTTATGGGAGCTCCTATTCGCATGCTTCCAGAAGTCTCTAAGGCAACCCAGAAATGGAGACAGCAGTTTTTTCGGCTGCATCTTAAGGTTCTGAAATTGGGGGGTTTATTTTTCCTGCATTACCCATGTAAATGTTGATAAAATACCAGGGTGTTAATTATATCTTTTTTGATCCCTCTCATTTAACTCAGATTGTTGTTAGTAAAAGTGTTAGTACACGCTCTGAGTCTGTGAGCCCTCGGAAGAACCCTTTGTTAACTAGGATCTTATATAATAAGATTTATTGTACCAGTACATGTTCTTTTTGTCCTTAGGATTCTTTCCTTTGATTATGTCTGGCTCCCCCTAAAATCATGGTGGACTAGGGGAATAAGATTTCTTATATTTGATTTTGTTGGATAGTTTGGGTTGTAGGGTCACCTTCTCCCCTATTTTGGTTTGTATGATTTTCCTTTTCTGTAACAAGTTGTTTTTTTTGTATAATGATTTGAAAATTGCATAAATAAATTTTTAAAAAACTATGTACAGGGAAAGGCTAACTATATATAAACTATGTATAAGTAAGAGTTTAGGTGCAGTTAACATATATACAGTGGGTTCATACAGGTTGGGGTTAGGTAGTGGGACTAAAATGTTCAGAAAATTAGAAAGGTCATCAAGTGTTTATGGAAAAAGTGGAGGTCGGTGATATTTGTTATTGGGTTTGGGGGGGGTGTTCCAGAGGGATGGTGCATATAGTTCGAAGGCTCTTTGGCATGTTTGCTAGCTATTCTTTTTCCTGAAGTGGGGTATAGTAAGTTCATTGGTAGTCTTCGGGGTCTGTTAGGGTTGAGGTTTTGGAGGAGGGATTGGAGATGAGTAGGTGGTTGGAGAGCTTTGTGGTGAGCAGTAGCCAATGGAGCTACTTGAGGATGGGGGTGATGTTGTCAAATTTGGAAGCTCCTTGAAGGATGCATGCAGCTGTGTTTGTAATGGAAGGGGAGTGAATTGTGGTAGTCCTTGATAGATTGTGTTGCTGTAGATGGCATGGGGGAGGATTTGAGCTTGGAGTGCTGAGCGGAAGTCTGATGGATCGAGGAGGGGGTAGAGGCATTGTAAGGTTTTGGATTTGTAGTATATTGTCCTGGCTATTGTTGATATTTGTGTTTTGAAAGAGAGGTGTTGGTCGAGGATGATGCCAAGGTACCTTAGCTCTGGGGTACATTTATTTGTATGTTGTTTAAGTTTATGGTGGTTGGGGGGGGGGGGTGAATGTGGTGTCTCTTATAATAAATAAAGCTTTGGTTTTCTTATAGTTGATTGTGAGGTTGTTGGCTGTTAGCCAGCAGGAGACATCAGTGAAGCATTCTTGGATCCATGTGAATGATGGTTGTTTGGTATGAAACAGACTGGATAGCATGATGTTATCTGCATAAATATGGAAATTGATGTTGTGTGTTTTGATGATCTAGCAGAGGGGCTGGAGATATAGGTTGAAGAGAAGCATGGATAGGGTGGATTCTTGGGGGTTCTCCTTGTGTTTGGTGGTAGGGACTGGAGATTTTGTTCCCAGTTTTATCTGCTGGTGTCTGTTGGAGAGGTAGGAATGGAACCATTTGAGTACTGTGTCCTGGGTTCCTGTAGATTGCAGACACTGGAGGAGAATTTTGTGGTTGATGGTGTCAAATGCTGCTGAGATGTCCAGGAAAAATCAGTAGGAAGCCTTGGGTTGGATCTTGTATGCCTTTGATTAGGTTATTGGTGTGGGAGGTCATAAGTGTTTCCATACCATACAGGAGGCAGAATTCATGTTGTTGGGGGTCGAGGAAAGAGCTGTTGTCGATATGGTCTTGGAGTTGCAGTTCGATGATCTTCTCAATGATTTTTGCTAGAAAGGGGAGAGTGGCTATGGGTCTATAGGAGGCAGAGTCAGAGGGGTTGGGGTCGGACTTTTTTAGGATGGGGCGAATGGATGAGAGTTTGAGGCACTCAGGCATTAGTCCTTGCTGTAGTGCTGCTTGTATGATTCTGGTGAGGATGGGGCTGAGTTCTGTCTTTACTGCTTTGATCCAGCTGGCTAGGCATGGACTGAGAGGGGAGGTGGTTGTGTTGAGTGTCATTAAGATACATAGAATCCCTGAAATTCATCACGTCAACATTTAAGTATCCATTAATGTGTATTAAAACATTAACAGAGATTAGTACATGAGAACCTTTGATTAATTTTGTTAAAATATCTTACAGCACTCTGACATAAAATTCTGTCTTGTAGAATTAACTGAATTCAGATTTTCCAGATTCTCACTGTTCCTGCCTTAGGTGCCAGGAGAGATTTTATTTTTCTTGACAGGTCTTTAAAACTCACTGACAGCCTTCAGAATTGTAGTCACTCTCTCATCTGCCATCCAGGAAACCACAATTTAATCTTTATATGTGCAGTATCTTCAGGATCAGTGACAGCTGTTTAATTGAATCGTCAGAACCCCATTACACTGAAGTGAGTTTATTTTCTCTTTCAATCTCTACAGATTTTGTTGGGGGGAGGGGGCAGGGGGGAACTCCTTTACTTTCTATCAGAATAGAAACTGCTTACATCCTCTGGTCGGGCTTATGGCTTTTTGCATAAAGAAAGGTTTTAAGAAATATCCGTTTAGGGTTTCATTTAATCTGTTAATTTATCAAACTCTCCATGTTCATTTTTTGAGCAGTTCACATGCTGTTTTTCAAAAATTAGATTTTCCATTTCTTGTATCCTTTTTCTTATTATCAAGTTTAGCCAGAAATGTCTTTATTTGTGTTAACAAATCACGTTCACAGGTACACACACTCCTTCCAAAAAATAACTTTCAGTACCTAGGAGAGCTCTTTTTCAACTCATTCCTCCCTTCACTTATGCGTTTTCGATCTTTTGGTCATTAGTCTTATGGCGAATCCTCCTCTTTTTGTGTTATTTGAAAGGTCAAACAACTGTTCCCTATTTAACTGTTCCATCCCACTCATGATTTTATAAACTTTTATCACATCCTCTCAGTCATCTATTCTCCAAACTAAGAGCCCTAACATGTTTAGCCTTTCTTCATAAGGAAGATGTTCCACCCTCTTTACCTTCTCTGAATCTTTTCTAGTAATGATATATCCTTTTTGAGATGGGATGACCAAAACTGCACACAATATTGTGAACAATGTTGGATATTTACTATTAATACTATTACTGAACATTTCTATAGCGCTACAAGACATTTGCAGCACTGCACAGACACATGTAAAACACAGTCCCTGCTCATCAGAGTTTACAATCTAGTTAAGACAGTCAACACAGTAGCTGTAGACATAGGATACATCTAGGGGAATGGTAAGGAAACACAAAGGAGATTAGGTAACTTAAGATTTGAAAGCGACAGGGAAAAGTTGGGTTTTCAGCCTGGATTTGAAAAGGGCCAGAGACGAAGCCTGACGTACAGACTCAGGTAGTTTGTTCTAAGCGTAAAGTGCAGCAAGATGAAAGGAGCGAAGTCTGGAGTTAGCAATAGAAGAGAAGGATACAGATAGAAGTGATTTGCCAGAAGAGCCGAGTTCCCGAGGAGGGGTGTAGGGAGAGATAAGAGAGGAAAGGTAGTGAGTAGCTGCAGAGTGAATGCACTTATAGGTCAGCAGGAGAAGTTTGAACTGGATGCAGAAATGGATAGGGAGCCAATGAAGTGAGTTGAGAAGAGGGGTAATATGAGTATGACGAGGCTGGCGGAAGATTAGCCGAACAGCAGAGTGTTGATCATATTGAAGGAGAGACAGATGATTCAGAGGGAGACCAGCAAGGAGTAGGTTACAATAGTGTGTTCAGAAAGGAATGGGTGAATTTTGGTGATGTTGTAGAGAAAGAAATGGCAGCCTTTAGCTATCAGTTGGATGTGTGTGGATAGGAGAGAAAGGAGTCAAAGACAACCCCAAGGATGCGAGCTGAGGAAACAGGGAGGAGAAGAGAGTTATCCACCTCAATTAAGAAAGAAGGAAGAGGAGAGGAGGGTTAAGGGGGAAACATAAGAAGCTCAGTTTTGTCGAAGTTCAATTTCAAGTGGCAGTGAGACATCCAAGCTTCAATGTCAGAAAGGCAGGCAGAGATCTGGGCCTGGATTGCCAGAGAGATTTCAGGTGTAGAGAGGTAGATCTGGGAGTCATCAGCATAAAGATGGTACTGAAAGCCATAAGAAGAGATGAGTGCACCAAGGAACTGAGTATAGAGGGAGAATAGGAGTGGACCCAAGACAGACTCTTGGAGTACACCAAGATTGGAATAGCAGTAGAGGAGGATCCATCAGGACAAACACTGAATGAGCGATGGGAGAGATAAGAAGGGAACCAGGATAGCACAGAGTTCTTAAAACCAAGCAAAGACAAGGTATCAAGAAAAAGGTTCTGGTCTACAGTGTCAAAAACAACAGAAAGATCAAGAAGGATGAGGATTGAGTAAAGGCCCTTAGATTTTGCCAGGAACACAACATTGGAGTCTTTGGCAAGAACCATTTTGATAGAATGTAAAGGACAAAAGCCAGATTGTAGAGGATCCAGAAGGGCTTGAGAGGAGAGCATTGTGGAACCTGTGTCTTTTGGGGAAACTGCTAGGTAGGTATGACCTAGATTGGCTACTGTTGGAAACGGAATACTGGGTTTGAGGGACCTTGGTCTGACCCAGTATGGCATATCTTATGTTCATATGAGAGAAAATTGAGGCAATGGCGGTGAACTGCATGTTCAAGTAGTTTAGAAATGAAGGGGAGGAGGTCGAAAGTTGAAAGACAGGTAGGGTCTAGTGAGGGTTTCTTGAAGAGAGGAGTTTAAGACAGCATGCTTGAAGGCTGCAGGGAAAGTTGCAGTGGAGAGTGATAGGTTGAGAATATGAGAGATGGAAGGGACAACACTGGAGGAGATGGAGCTAATGAGATGGGTAGGAATAGGATCCGAAGATCAGGTAGTGAGTTTGGATAAGGAAAGAAGATGAGTGGTTTCGGCCTCAGAGATCATAGAAAAGGAAGAAAGAGTAGCAGAGCTAAGGGGAAAAGTTGGGAGTGAAGAGGGGTAGGAGGGGAAGTAGCTGACCTTTTGAGGAATTGGAGTGTGATCTTGTGGATTTTGTCATGGAAATAGTCAGCCAGAATTTGAGCAGAAAGGGAGGGAGGGGTCTGAGGCAGAGGCACCTTGAGGAGAGAGTTGAGAGTTGTAAAGAGATGATGAGGATCAGAAGAGAGTTAGTCAGATGGACATAATAGTCTTGTTTGGTGAGTGCTATGGCTGACTGGAAAGAGACAAGGATGAATTTGAAGTGTAGAAAGTCTGCATTGGTATGGGATTTGAGCCAAGCATTCTCAGATGAGCGGGCGCAGGAATGTAGATAGCAGGTAGTGGAAGGCAGCCAGGGTTGAGGTACAGTACGCCTCACAGGACATGGCATGGGCAGAGCAAGAGCATCCAGAGGAGAGGAGAGTGCAGTGTTATAGGAAGCTACTGCCTCATCAAAAGACTCAGATGACATTGTGGAGGAAAGAGGTGATGAGACAATGGAGGAGAAAACTAACAGGTCAATAGCATGAAGATTTCTAAAGAGGTTGGAGGAGACAGGATGAGGTTGAGGTGGTGGGCAAAGAAGAGTGAAGCTTAGCAGGTGATGGTCCGATAAGGGAAGAAGTGAGATATAGATGTTTGAGGGTAAGCAATTAGAGAAGAGTACAAGGTTGAGGCAGTGGCCTTGCTGGTAAGTGGGGGCAGAAGAGCAAAGCTGGAGGTTGAATGACGAGGTAAGGGAGAGGTGCTTTAAAGCATAAGTACCACGGTACCACTCTAAAATGGTTCCACTCGTACCTAACAGAAAGACAGCTACAGGTCAAGGTGGGACAGGACACCTCCCGGCCCATAAACATCCAACAAGGAGTACCACAAGGATCCGCACTCTCAGCACTCCTTTTTAACATCTACATCCAACCAATATGCAACATTATGAAAGAGAACAACATCCAATACACAATATACGCAGACGATATAATGGTATACTCCCCGATATCAATCGAAAACCCGGACTTCTCTAAGATAGCAGACTGCCTTACCCAAATGGCGAAGTGGTGCCAAAACAACAATCTAGCTATAAACTACAACAAGACTGAAGCTTTAATCATCACTCGAAACCAAAGCTTCACACACCCACCAAACATAAAGATACAAAGCACCACGATACCGATAAGATCGGAGGTGAGATACCTTGGGGTTACTCTGGACAGTAAACTCAACCTCAAACCACACATAGACAAAACAATCCAAAAAGCATATTACAGGATGCGAATCATCAGGAGACTGAAACCACTCCTCGCTCCAGAACACTTCCGTACAGTCTGTCAAGCACTGATAACCCCAATACTGGACTTCTGCAATCCGATATACCTCGGACTACCAAAACAAGCTCTCAAACCACTACAGCTGGCACAAAACACTGCAGCTCGAATCATATCCGGAGCCGCAAAGCAGGAGCACATCACACCTACACTAAAGGACTTACACTGGCTCCCAATCATTGCTCGCATCAGATACAAGACTATCATAAACCTATTTAAGATAAAAGAACACACATCAGCCAACAGCCTCCACCTGCTCATACAACCGGAAACCAGCGCACGTCCCAGAAGAAGTCAAACACGCAACCGAGTCAGCACCCCAAATGAGTACAAGCACACACGCAAGGACACAACAGACAGAGCTCTTTCCATGGCTGCTCCAACAATATGGAACAATCTACCGGACGATCTAAGGGCAACTCCAGACCTCAAAGACTTCAGAAAACAACTGAAAACCATGCTGTTCATAGAGCACTATGGTCACATCACATAACCTAAGAGAATGGATAACAGCACTCCAATCCTCCCAAACAACTGAATATATATAAATATGATTCTAGCACCACTGTAAATAGCCCACCCTGTATATAGCTCAAACAAATCAAGCACCCAACACATCCCTCACACAACTAAGTTTTATCCTCACTGCATGTACAACACACACACTTTACCTGATTGCTTGCTGTGATACCACCTTGATTATTAAGATAAGGCGGTTTAGAAATACTGTTAAATAAATAAATAAATAAAATAAATAAGGATCAGAAAGGTTATCAACATGATTGTTAAAATCCCTAAGAATAAGAGAAGGGGAAGATTAATCCAGAAAAAGGGAAGCCATGAGTCAAAGTCAGAGAGAAAGGTAGAAGTAGACTTGTCAGGGTGTTGATAAATAACAGCCAATCGGAGAGGTAGTGGAGTAAAAAGCTGAATGGAGTGGACTCCAAAGGAGGGAAAGGAGTGAGACTGAGGCAGAAGGAGAGGTTGAAATTGATAGGAAGCAGAGAGTAGAAGCCCAACACCACCACCATAGCTTGTGGGATGAGGCATGTGGGAGAACTGAGAGCCGCCATGACAGAGAGCAGCGACTGAAGCTGCGTCCTATTGGCTGATCCAGGTCTCAGTTAGAGCAAGAGATGGAGAGCATTAAAGATAAAGAGATCATGCATAAAGGCAAGTTTATTTGAGATGGAGTGTGTGTGACAAAGGTCTAGGGGTGCCAGGGTTGGGGTTGATATTTCCAAAACAGAAAAGGAGAAGAAGAGTGTGGGCCAGAGAGGAGACATCATGGTGGTAATGAGGGTGAGGTTGTTTCAGAGAGAGAGGAGATGGCTGAATGAGAGGGAGAAAGTGGTAAAGCTCAAGAGCTGATGATAGGGTAGATGACAAGATGGTGGGAGAAGTGAGGATGGTAAAGGGGAGAGATAAGGGGGAGGGGCTTGAAGGTGTTGGTAGGATGGGAGACAATTAGGGAGTACGAGCAATAGAAAGAGAAAGTGTTGAGGCGCCATAAAAGAGAGAGATAGAGAGGAGCATCAAAGTCAGATATGTGGTAGAAATTGCCAGGGATAAGGTACACCTGTGAGTGATCGTGCTAATGAGCACAGGGTGGCTATAAAAGACTATAAGCCAGGGCATGGGTGGGCTGTGTTATAATAAGAAAGAGAGGAGAGAGAGAGACACACACACAGTTGAAAGAGCAGGAGAGCTGAACAAGATTATATGCAAAAATACGGAAAAGTATGGCACTCTAACAATGATAAGATTAATAAATAAATATGTACAGGCAGACAGACCTTACAAGCAAGCGGTTAAAAAGTCAGACTCTAGCCAGAAACTAGCAGCAAAGCCTGTAATAGACTTGCATGCTCCATAGCAAGAAGGTAAATGGTTGAGCACATTTAAACTTGATACTATCATTCTGAAGGGCTTGAATTTAGAGGTAGAGTAGTTGTCACTTCTTTGGCTGCTGAAAAGTCATGTGATAGTGTGGATCTACATGCCGGCGCCATGTTTGTGTGTGCTTTGACAGAGCAGAAATGCTAACAGTAATGAACTGGATAATTCTGAAGAAATGAATTGGAGAAGCCCTATATGGGACCAATGAATTTAAGTAATACCGTGATGCAGCAATATGCCTTTGAAAAAATTATATCTATCAGATTGCAGATTTTTTTAAAATCTATAATTTTTAAGCATGTTACAATTACAACATCAACAGAAAAGCCATATTTGGCATCACTCAAGAAAAAAAGAAAGGGTAATAACAAAACAGAATACATCTCCAAGTACAAGCTATAGTCCACATTACGGGGGGAGGGGTGTGTGTGGAGATAATACTCAACTAGTAATATAAACCCCTTTTTTACTTCTCAGACTTCAGAAAAAGAAAAGCCGCATAATAATATTCCTAGCCAGATGATACAGCCGATTTTCCTGCCAGAAAACTTTCCAACTGAAATACATCAAGGAAAACATATGTACTACCAGAATAGTTAACAATACATTTACAGGAAAAGAGAAAATAGCAGCAATAGCCAGGACCTTTGGTTTTAACTGTAAAAAATCTCTCCAATGCAATTGTGTGGGCTTGGCCACATCCAGAAAAACATTTCTTGCCTGTCCACAAAAGGTAACAGATTTCTTAGTAACACACTATTGTTTGAATGCATATATTTATACAAATTTATTTTATATATATGTTGATTTGATATATATTTAATATTTGAGGTTTATACCCATGATGAAGACACATGCAGAAACATGGCTATGTAAGATGGCAGAATAAAAAAGGACAATCAATTATATTTTTTTGGTTATTTTATCTCAACCTCGCTCCTGTTTGTGTTCTTTAATCGCTGTGAGAGTGAGTGCTTCCTTGGATGCCAGTGGTTAGAGCAGCAGCCTGGAACCAGAAAAAACAGGGTTCAAATCTAACTAATTCTCCTTGTGGCCTTGTGCAAGCCATTTAACCCTCCATTGCCTCAGGTACAAACTTAGGGGCATGTTTACTAAACATTCCTAACGTGCGGGGCCGTGCTAGTGTGCCTGTGCCATATAAGGAGTGGGCGGTTCAGGCAGAAAATAGAAAAAAAAACGGTAGTAAGCAACCGGACGTGTGTGCGTCGCGCTAATGTGCGGGGGTCGACATTAGCGCATGGAAAGGCAAAGTGGCGCGCTGCTGAGTATACAAAACAACAGAGCCGTGGTACAACGGTGAAGACACTGACCAATGGTGCAGGGGCCATGGGTTCAATCCCCCAGTGTGCGTAATGACAAAGGTCAGCTGAGGCAGTAACTGTAATGATTAACATTGTTTTAGGAGGCAAATTAATTTGGAACGGCATAAGGCGGCGCACAGTTATTTTTGGGCGGCAGAAGGCGGCGCACAGTGCTTTTTGGGCGGCATAAGGCGGCGCACAGTTATTTTTGGGCAGCAGAAGGCGGCGCACTGGTCCCCTTGGGCGGCAGAAGGCGGCGCGCTGATAGGCACAAGGCGGCGCGCTGATGCACAAGCACAGGAACAGAGCCACAGCACAATGGTTAAAACACTGACCAATGGTGCAGGGATCAGGGGTTTCAACTCCTCACAATGCCCAGTGAAAAATGCCTGCTGAGGCAGTATGTATTATGTTGAGGAGTGCTGTAGGAGGCTGTATAATTATATTTTGTTATCACTACTAGCAAACGCACTCTCCCAGCATGTTAACATACGGCGGCCCATAAGGCACATGTTACAGTGCACTGTTCGCCAAGGCACCCTTGAATGACCCCTATAGGGCAGCATGTATGTTGCGACACAGGATAATGTATAGTGCACCCTATAGGGATGGCAACCATAAGGTGGCCTACAGGGCGCCCTATGAAGCACCCTCAGAGGCACCTAATGGGTATAGTAAGCTGAGGGTGGTCTTGCCGGCATAGACATATGTACAGTAAATAAAAATAAAGCTGTGGACAGCCCTACCAAAGGGCCCCACTGTGGGTTTGAACCCATGACCTCTGGCTGCACAGGCAGTGATGTAACCATTGCGCTACAGCTCCATAGCTGTAAGCAAGCCCCTGGCTGGCTGCAGATAGCCTACACGTCACCTCACAGACAGTCTGCTGGTGTCAACAGGATAGGGTTAGGCCACCCGTACCCATGATGCACTGCACATGCAAATTAGCTGTCCGCAGATGGACACAAGATGGGGAATGCACCCCCACAGCACCTCGGCCCTGTTGGGGGAAGTGACCGGGTGCACCCACACAGCACCTTGGCCTAGTAGGGGGCACTGACCGGGTGTTTTACTGGCACAGAGTAGCCACACACCGTTACATCGTGCGGGTACTGTGCTCACCCTGAGTGTGCAATGAGGTGGCCAGGACCAGGTCAACAACACCTGCCATGGCTGATGGAGGCCAAGCGGGCGTTCCAAAGCACTGTTAATGTGTAAGATAGCTAGTTTCTGCACAAACACCATGGATATCCCTGTCTGCCGCCATCAGGCACCCCCCCCGTGGCAAACATGGTCCCCATCAAGGGATCCACACTCTACCTCCCTGCAAAGGTGGCAGTAGAGGGCAACATCAACCCCAGTCCTGCTGAGGAACACCACCACCCACCCCCCCCAGGCAGGCAGCTCCATACACAGCCATAATACAACAGCAGACAGACATAAGCCCAGGGTATGGTAAGCTGCACTCCACCACCAGATATTCCCCTGCAGCAAGCCAACAGCCACTGCACCCTGCAAGCCATTATAGCAAGCCATTTACCAGCTACAAACAGTCTGCTGGTTAGTCCATAGTGCACGTTCCCAATGGAGATGCATGCACCCAGAACTGGGCTGTCTACATACACAGCAAGCAGATAGATCAGTGACTGGGCCCCAAAGAGAAACCCATATCTATCACATGAGAGAACTACTATACAGCACTATGGGGGGGCCTAGCCATGCTGTGGTCACTGCACAGTCAGGGTGAGCATGATCCCCCAGAAGGACATGCTTTGGCCACCCTGTCTGTGTAGGTGGTGGCCGGACACTACAATATCCCAGCCAATGTCCCTGCCAGGGCCCTATGCCCAGTGCAGATGCATCCTGGCCACGTCACCCTGCCCTGGCTATACCCATGGTACCTTGCACCTCATTATGCACATTGACTGGCCAATACTGGCAACAGTGCTGGCAGTGCGGGCTGTTGAAGGGGCTTGCAGCCAACACCCACTGTATAGACAGACACACACTTCCACACCTCTGCCATCATGGTGCTACGATTGAGGGGGTAAGTAGCCTTGCCCACCAAACCGGTCCTGAGCACGGCAAGGCATGGATATGGTACGCATTACAGCTGGTGGTCACTCCCCAGGGTGGAAAGCACCGTCAGAGGCCAGGCCTGGAGCATGCCCCGCAAACACCTAACAGATTGTTTGGATGGGGTCAACTAGCAGTATGTACGTAACGTATGGATAACTGCCTGCCTGTGCTCCTAGCAAACGTCTCCGAGCTGTGTACCGTATACCTCAGGTGTAGGGTGACATTGGTAAGTTATGCAAGTGCTCGTTTTGGGTGCTGCATGCACGGTCCAATGTTCTGCCTTTCCAGGAGACATTGGCCAATGGGGCCTGTGGGTGTGGGTGTGTCTGCCCTTGATGGCTGCTGCTTTACGGCACAGATTCCCAACTCCAGTCCAGGTTTGCATCACACTGTTCGGGTTTTCCTGCTATCCCTCATGAATATGCATGGGCTACATCTACATGCCATGGGGGTGGTGCATAGATATACAGCACAGGCATTTGTATGAGTGTCAGCATGGAACCTGACTGGTGTGTGGCCCACCAGGACTGCATTTGGGTGATTCTGCTCTAGGTACTGCCCCTGTTCATGGTGTCTGTGCTCAGTGGGGTAAAAGATAGATGTCTTACCATTGCATATGTCCCCGCCATGAAAGGTGTGTCCTTACTATCACTGTTTAGTTGTGGGAAAAATATGTGGGCAGGATTGGCAGTAGCCCCAGCTGGGCTTTGAACCTGTGACCTTCTGTTCTTGTATGCACTGTCTGTGTGCACTGCACCACTGTGTAGCCACAGATTGGTTGGATTCCCTGGACTGTCCATGACTGTGGATCCGGCAGGACCTGTCTGTTGCAGTGGACTGTGCCAGCCTGCACATGGCTAGGCCTCTGTCTTCTGTGGTTAGCAGCCACTGCCCCCTGCACCACATGTACTTGTCCGCCAACATGCTGGCATGAACTTCTCTCAGAAAAAGCAGTTGACCTGATTGCAATGTGGCAGTATGGGACTGCATTTGGGGGACTTGGCTGTAGGTAATGCCCATTGTTGTGGGGTGTGTGCGGTGTTGGGTAAAATATGGGTGTTTTCCCCATGCATACAGGGGTGTCTGCGCTATCTTTATTTAGTGGTGGGTAAAATATAGGGACTGGGCTGGCAGGTGCCCCAGCTGGGTTTTGAACCTCTGCCCTCTGGTCCTAGAGGTAATAACTCTGTCCGCTGTACCACACTTTGGCCACAGAGACAGTGCAGCCCCTGGAGGCAGTAAGCCTGGCAGGATGGAGTCACAAACCCTGCTCTACGCAATTCTACTGTGGGCATATGCACCCTGTCTGGTGACAAACGTGCACATAAACCCCGGAAATGACCACGGGAAATGTGGGACAAAATATCACCACGCTGGGCAACAGTGATATTAATGGGCAACCATAGCAAACACTCCCAGGAAAGCTCCAAAACGTGGAAATGTTTTTTGGAAGAGTCTCCTCTCAGTAGACCCTTCCAAACTTCATTTCTTTTTTCTGGAGCTTTGCTGGGTGTGATTTCTGTATTTGCCCATCACTATAACTGTTCCCCAGCTGAATTACTATTTTTAATAGTTCTGTTGTGGTCATTTTCTATTTTTATTTTCACTTTTGTGCTGTGCACATGTATCACACTGCTCACGTTTTGCTGGTTTCCCCGGTTTTCCTGTACATTGCTGACGGAAATGGTTTCTCTTCCCTTTAAATGCTTTCTACCGCGAGTGTTTCACTCGCGGTAGTTTTTACATGCAAATTCGGGCCCGATACTGTGCGGGGAGCCTCTCCCCTCCCACTCTCCACCCATTGACCCCGTCCCTCCGCCCCTCCGGAGCCTTCCTCCGCCCTCCTTTCGCCGTTCCACGCCTCTATCGGACATTTGCGGGCCCGCACTTGTACGGGGCCCGTTAGTGAGCCGCGTACCTGTGCGGGGGTGACACGCACGTGTGCGGGGCGTTTAAACGCGTTTCTGCGCGTTTCAGTGCCGCGTTGCCGTGCGCTATTTTGCGGCGCGCTATTTTGCGGATTTTAGTAAACATGCCCCTTAGATTGTAAGTCCTCCAGAAACAGGGAAATAACTACTGTAGCTGAATGTAACTTGCCCTGAACCTCTACTGGAAAGGCGTGAGCTAAATACTAATAAATAAACTGCCCAAAGCATGCACATAAATGCCTATAAATGCATAACTCCTTAAAAATAGGGATTTGGGCATAACTTTCCAGGCGCCCCTTATAAAATCAGCCCCGTAATGTCTAAGGGCTAAGGTTGTTTGCAGAGCCTAATTTGTGGACAGAAAAAATGTAGAACTATGGCAGTAACTGGTTTGTGGTAACCAGCTAAAATGTTTTGAAAATGCCTCCCAAATTATTTAACAGACAACTAACATCTCAATAGTTTGTTCCACTCTCTCATGCTCTATCAATCATAAACTTTATGACCATTTTTGGAAAATATACTCACATTATGGTTATCACGTGAATCTCTCTCGCTGGTACTCAGCCACTATCAAGAAGTGACCTGTGGGGATGGAGCAGGGACCAGAAGTTTTTACATACTTGTTTGTTCCCAGTTTTTCATTTTGATGTTTTACTGCTTTATATTGCATCAACTGAACTATATATTACCCCTGATGCAGGCACAGTTGCTGAAACGTGGCCGTCAGGAGTTCAGTAAAGTATATTAACAGACCTTTTTGTGTGGCCATGGTCTCTCTCTGCTCCTTTCTTTGGCATTTAGCAATTTAAACAGCCAGGTCTATTCCTACCGGATGTCCAGCTCCTGTATGGCCTCTCAGAATCGGGGCATATAGCAGTAGACCCGATTCTGATCCCGCAGGGGCAAGATGTGCCTGCGGGATCAGAATCAGGTCTACCGGCCTGGATGTGCAGGCCAGGCCCCAATTCTGATGGGCCACATGTCCAGCAGATCCACGTCCAACTCCATCAGGCTCCTGAATGGAGCCACAGAGCCATGGTGTCCCATCGCCATGGTACCGTGGCTCCATTCAGAAGTCATGATCACCGGCCACCAATGAAAACCTCCTTTCCCCACAGCCTGACCCATGATCCGGCCTCCCATGGCCAGGGTTGGGCTATGGGGATGCTCCTGAACCCCTCAACTGTTCGTCGCCACTGGCCACCACTATCACCCCACGTCCAGGGGAACTTATTCCACCTCTGAGGTAGAATAAGTCCCCCGTCTAAACGGCCTACCCAGGATGTACAGGGCCGACCTCAGAATCAGTTCTGTATGTCCGGGGTGCTGACCTGCCCATACCCTGCTCTCGCTCTGCCTTCTGCCTGCCTCCTCCAGCTCCCATCTAAGGCTTGCCATACAACTCTGCTGTTCATACAGGGAGCTTTGTGTGGGATCAGCAGGGGGACAAATAGGTATGTACATCCAGGCAGGGCATATATCCCCCCTATCCAGGGCTCAGAATGTCCCCCTTACCCTAATTATGTGTTTGCCAGCAAATGCATATTACCTTTGAATAGGGCATAATTATAATTATTCATTCATATGGGACACTCCTAGATTAACCAATAAAATTCACCCAATAGATGCAGAGCAGAAATAGAGTTTTCACTTTACAACTCAACATACAAAAAAGATTCCATTCAAATTCTGGTCTAACATCAGTGACAACACCATCAACTCCCTCCACTGCCAAGCATTGTGCATCATAACAGAAAATCCATCAAATGCATACTCAACATCAGGACCAAGTCGAAGAACTCAACCTGCACCAACCCTACCTATGAAAAATTAGTGCTGCAAATATTCTAAAACGCCAGCAACCTCCAGTTGGAAAAAGAGAGCAAACTGAATTACTATAGATTTCTACACAGAACCGATATGTTAACAAAATTCCTCACGTCGGCTGCACATGGAAAATGCAGACCATTACCTAGTAAAGGATACAACTACAAATTAGCAAAAAATATGCAGACAAATTGAAATGGAAAACCCCTAAGTTGCCTCGAAGGAAGGAAGGCTCAACCTCATTACATACTGAAGAGTGGTGATAGCCTACCCAGACCTGAGACCAGCCAGCTGATCTCACCCCTTAGATTCCAGGAACATCGACTGATTTTACTGCAGCCCCTTTTTCTTTGGAGATAGCAGCTATGGAGAAGCTTCCTCTGAGATCCATTGATGCAGAGACCAGATGTATTCCATGTTTAAAGAAGGTAGAAGGAAGGCCAAATGACTGCCAGCATGGTTTAAAGCTAAGATGAGAGAGGCTGTTATCACCAAACAAAAATCTTTCAAAGAATGTAAAAAGGATCCGAATGAAGAAAATGAGAAAAACAGTATAAGCATTGGCAAGTCTGAAGCAAAGCATTGATAAGGCAGGCAAAAAAAGAATTTAAAAATAAGCTTGTCATGGAAGCAAAAACTCTTAATAAAACCTTTTTCAGGTATATTCAAAGCAAAACATCCTTGAGAGAGTCAGTTAAACCATTAGATGATAGAAGATTAAAAGGAAAGACAAGGCCATAGTAGAGACTAAATGAATTCTTCGCTTTGGTTTTTACTGAAGATATAGGGGAAAAGCCTATGTCAGAAATGATATTTAAAGGTAATGAATCTAAGGAATTGAAACAAATCTACATGAACCTGGAAGATGTAATAGAGCAATTTTACATACTTAAGAGTAGCAAATCACTTGGATCGGATGGTATACATCCTGAAAGAATTCAAAAATGAAACTGAAGATATACTATAGTCTAGAGCTACATGGGAGGAGGAGACATCGACCAAAGAGAACAGGCAAGTTTAGAGATACAAGAGAAGGGTCAAACACCTACCACCACTGAACCACAATTCAAGACGATCCCAGGTCAGTAATTTGTAAAAATGCACTCCATTCCCCACTACCTCTTTGCCTACCTTACACTCCTCCACGCATTCGCACCCTGCACACAGGGCATCGGACCCAACAAGCAAATCCCCTTGCCCCACTTTCATACCACCCAACCTGTATGGACACTAGGCTCATCCCTCTCTAAAGAACACAAGCATACTAAGCCTGCAATTTACAAACCGCATAATGTCACACGTACTACGCCCACTAATCCCACAAATAGTGTACACACCAACCCAATCATAACAGTCAACATTAGGTGTGCTTTACTAAATACGAGATCAATCAGGAAGAAACCAAATACTATCCTCGACCTCATCCTCGACAAAAAACTGGATATAATCTGCATCACTGAGACCTGGCTAGATGACTCAGACTAGGTAATATTAAACCAAGTAACCCCTACAGGCTACTCAGCATTCAGTTGCATCAGAGAACAAAAGAGAGGAGGAGGTGTGCTAATACTGGCCAGAAAGGAATACAGATTTAAAACAATCTCTACCACTAATATGACTGAATCCAACACAATCACCATAGCTAACAAGTACTTAAGCGTCTCCCTCACCTACAGGCCTCCTGGAGCCACAACTGAACATCTCTCCATGGTACTTGAGGCGATATGTGCACATAGCACAAAACATAAACCCCTCATTATACTAGGAGACTACAACCTGACCTCCGCATCCACCAAGGAAGCCGCAACATTCTTAAAAGCCATGGAGTCACTAAAATATAGCCAGACAATCAACACCCTAATGCACCAGCATGGCACCAGGCGTTATAGAGCCTTCAACAAAGACTCATTCATAGACAAAATCATTCTACAACTCCAGCAGAAATGCGACACCCTTGACCTAAGCATAGAGAAATAGAACTCCATACTATCTAATGCAGCATCAGCCCCTACGAGTACAAAACCACAAGCACGAAGGAGACCCAATGCTCCCTGGTACTCAAGTGATATCAGAGATGCAAAGCGCTCTCTCCGAAGACTGGAGAGAAAATGGAGGCATAACAAGTCACATAACTCCCTGACTCGATACAGAGCCAAGCTACTGGAATATAACAATCTGATAAATGAGCGTAAACAGCAGCACCACACCAACCTAATTATGAAATCTGTCAACAGACCGAGAGAATTCTTTAGCATTGTCCAAAACCTCACTAAGGACACCACGCAGCACTGTACCCACCATCTTGACCCACAGCAATTTGCAGACTTCATGAAAGTGAAAAACACCACCCAGACATGCTCCTTCACACCACAGACAGATTACCATGAAATGAAAGAGCAACATCAACCCAGGGAGGACTTCAGCATACCATCAACACATCAAGTAGAGGACATAATACATGGACTCAACACAACAACCTCATCATCAGACCCATGCCCAGTGGCTTGGCTCAAAGTCACAAGAAGCCAGCTCTCCCAACACATTCACAAAATCGTCAAAGATTCACTCCAACAAGGATACATGCCGCAATCCCTCAAGCACGCCATGATACGACCGATACTTAAAAGCAACAACCTAAGCCCATGTGAACCAAAATCATACCGTCCCATCTCCAGCCTACCATTCCTTGCAAAAATCATTGAAAAGGCAACTTCAGGACCATATTGACATGGTGCAAAGGCAACTTCAGGACCATATTGACATGAATCCCCCACTGGACATCCATCAGCACGGCTTTAAACCCCAGCACGGTGTGGAAACGCTACTCACTTCCCTCTTTGACAACCTCCTAAGAGGCATAGATAACAAAGAACGGATTCCTGCTAGTGTTCATGGACATCTCGGCAGCCTTTGACACAGTGTCCCATGCCAGATTACTGCAGCGCCTGCAACAGATAGGACTACGCAAGAATACCCTGAAATGGTTCACCTCCTACTTGGAAGATCGAACGCAACAAGTCAAATGCATCCAAAAGAAATCATTGCAGTTCCCCGTCACGCAGGGAATACCAGAAGGTTCAGCCCTGTCATCAATGCTCTTTAATATTTACATCCAACCCATATGCAACATCATCAAACAACACAAACTCCTCTATCACATCTATGCTGATGACATCATGGTGTATGCTCCAATCAACATACTAGCACTTAACACCATAACAATAACCAAATGCCTGGAAGACATGAATGCCTGGCTCACAGCCAATAACCTGACAAGATATTTCTAAAAGTTTTTGTATCACACCTCACCAGTACACATTAGATTACTCAATCAATAATCTACAGATCTAAATAAGGTTACTGGATGTCCCCGATTTTCGGGGATTTTTCCTGATTTTGAGGTAGTGTCCCAGACTCTATGGATTGTAACCACCTCCTGTCTCCGATTTCAGTAGGACAGAGGCCAAGAACATCACTTCTCCTGTATATCCCTCTAATGCAACCTTTTTAATCCTGGTAGATGTAAATCACAAGCTTAGCTTTTTTTCTGAAAAAAAAGAGGAGGCATTTTAGAAATTTATTAACATGGCTTTGCTGCCCTGACTGATCCTTATCTTAGAAGCTAAGCAGGATTGGGTCTGGCTAATATTAGGAAGGATGACCACCTTGTAACACCAGATGCTATAGAATTACTACATGGAAGAAAAGCCTCTATTTTTCTATAGAATATTTATCTATATATATAAAATGAGGTTGAAGTATACATGTATGTATGTGTGCTTATAAAGTGAGAAGAGCTGCTACTTTCCTTTTTTATTTATTTATTTATCCAGTTTTCTATATTGCCTTATCCTTCAATCCTTATCCTTTTTAAATTTCTGAAGTTATTGAATGCTACTAAGATGGGTTATTTTGAAATATATGTGGAAATGTTGTCCAAGAAGAGAAGCCCACTGCCCCTCCCAGTCCAGCTCAGCCTGCCCAGGTGTCCCAGATTTGCTTTCCAAAATTCTGGTAACCTTACATTTAAAAGACAATAAAAAAAACTAAAGTAATGCTAAACAGTGTTAACCAATATGCACTAAATCATTCACCCGGACTACTGTGACAATAAGAGATCCTTAACCCAGCTTCTGGTGTGCCTCAGTGGTAAGGCTAATCTATAAGTGAGGTGCTGCAAATGAAAATGTCCTAGCGCAATTGCGTATCCGTTTCATGTTTTTGCAAGTAAGCACTCTCATTAGGAACCGCTGAAAAAAACAAGGGGTATATTTACTAAATGGCGGTAGCGGCTTCCGTGCAATATCGGAGCCGCGGTCCCACAATATTGGATAAGAACATAAGATCTGCCATACTGGGTCAGACCAAGGTCCATCAAGCCCAGTATCCTGTTTCCCACAGTGGCCAATCTAGCAGTCTCCCCAAAAGACACAGGTTCCTCAATGCTTGTACTGTATTGGGTCAAGCAGTGATATCCTGTGTCTCTTTTAATAATGGTTTATGGACCTTTCCTCCAGGAATTTGTCCAAACCTTTTTTAAACCCAGCTACACTAACAGCTTTTACTACATCCTCCGGTAACAAATTTCAGAGTTTGATTACACGTTGAGTGAAAAAATATTTTCTCTTATTAGTCTGAAATAGGTTACCCTGTAGCTTCATTGCATGTCCCCTAGTCTTTTTTATTTATTTATTATTATTTATTACAATTTCTTATATACCGCGCTATTTAGCATCAGTGCGGTTTACATTATAACTTAACGACCATAACAACAAGCTGTCAGGTTTACATCGAACGGGAGTATAAACTTGGAAAACAGGGTTAACTATATACATAATCTATTTACATTGGAAGGATAGATAAAAGTCAGATAATGCATGTAGGTCTTTTCTAACTAAATTGGGTCAATTCCTGAAAGGTATATCTAGGATCAATTGCTGTCAGGTAAGTGTTGGAGGAACAGGTGGGTTTTTAGGGCCTTCCTGAACTGATATTGGTTGGCTATGGCCCTAATGTCAGGGGGTAGAGCATTCCAGCATTTGGGTACGTAAAAGCTGAAAGCCCTGTTTGTGGTTGTCATGTTGTACTTTGTCGAAGCCTTTGGTATTGCAAGCAAGTTTACAGCTGTTGATCTTCTGGATCTGTTGGGAGGGACAAAGTGGATAAGATGAGTGAGTGAGGAGGCTGAAATACCTTTGATTGCCTTGAAAGCTAATAGAAGGGTTTTGAAGGTGATTCTCCCATTGATTGGTAGCCAGTGCAGTTGTTTGAGAATGGGGGTCACATGGTCGTATCTGGATGCTCCGTAAAGGATCCTAGCTGCGGCGTTCATGGCCAACTGTAAGGGGGTTAATGTGGATTGGGGTAGACCTTGTAAGATGGCATTTGCAAAATCAAAGTGCGGCAGGATCAGCGCTTGATATATGGTTCGGAAGTCATCTGGGTCCAAAAGGGAGCGTAGGTGCTTGAGAGAGCGTATTTTGAAGTAGACGGCTTTGACTATGTTGCTTATGTGGCTTTTCATGTTAAGATGTTGATCCAAAGCAACTCCCAAATATTTTATTGCATCTTTGGTTTGCAAATCAGCTTCATTGACACTGACATGGGATGGGGGGGTAAAGTAGGTATCTCTGGTGATGAATAGCACCTCCATTTTTTTATGTTGGATGCGAAGGTTCTGTGTTTGGAGCCAAGTTGAAACTGCGTTGAAGCAGTCTGTGAGAGGGGTCAGGTCCATGTGAGTTGTGGAGAAGGGCATGTATAATAGGATATCATCTGCATATATCAAACAATTCACGTTGAATGATCTTATGATATTGCAGATGGGCTGCATGTAGATATTGAAAAGTAATGAGGATAACGATGAGCCCTGGGGTACTCCTTGCTTTTGATGGAAATGTGTTGACTCTTCTGATCCTGATTTCACATATTGCCATCTGTCGTCAAGGTAAGATTTGCACCATTCTAGTGCACTGTTGCAGACTCCCTTCTCCTTCAGTCTTCCAAGGAGAATTTCGTGACTCACGGAGTCGAATGCCGCGGCAATGTCTAGAAATATGAGCACAAAACCTTGACGGATGTTGTCATTTCCAGTGATGATTTCATTGAAAAGACCAGTGAGTAGTGTCTCTACCCCATGATATTCTCTGAATCCGTGTTGGCAACTATCTAAGGGGGAAGCAGCATCGATGTGATCTTGAATTTGCCGTTGTGCTTCTTTCTCAATTATTTTGGCCAAGAGGGGGATGCTGGCTATTGGTCGGTAAGAGTCAGCTCTTTGTGGATCAAGCTTGGGGTTCTTCAATAGTGGTCTAATGGAAGTCTGCTTAAGTGAAGTGGGGAAATATGATGTAGTGAAGGATAGCTTCATTATTTTTGCAATGACAGGACTGAACACATCACGTAGCTCCTTGATCCAAAAAGCTGGACATGGGTCAGTTAGTGCGGTGGAGGTGTTGAGTGAGGCTATGGTGTCCTCGATACATTTAGTGGATGGTGTAGAAAATATGTTAAGTGGTGATAGGCCCGTTGGTTCTTGATATGGGGCCGCTACCACCTTATTGGTTTGCACGATCTTGGATTGCAGATAATCCGCGAATTCCTGCGGGTGAATTTCGCTGTGCTGTACCGGGGAAGGTTCTTTTGAGAGGGATTTGACTAGATTGAAAAGGTCACGTGGCTTGTTCAGAGACCTCTTTAAGGTGTCAGTGTGATATTGTCTCATTTTGGTAGTGATTGATTCTCGGTGTATTGCAAGGTGGGTTCGGTAAGCGGTCTGATCTTCAGTTGAATGCGATCTGCGCCATCGGCGTTCAAGTTTACGTAGTTGCGTAAGGGATGCTCGCAGATCAGGAGAGAACCAGGGGGCGGAGCATCCTTTTGACCTTGCTGTATTCTTCGGGTTTGGGCGTTGTGAGATGGCAAGCAGGCTAGAGTTCCAGTAAGCGATTAGTTCATCAAGGTCTGGTGTGGTTTTGTTGATGAGTGATGGGGTCTCTGACAGGATGTGTTCCCTATCGAAGGGGCGAAAGCATCTGGTGGTAGTTCGAGAGGGTATGTTCGAAGGTCGGCTTCTGTCTAGTTGGACATTGTTGATGGGTATCTGTATGATGATCAATTTGTGGTCGGACCAGGGTACTTCTATGACTGATATCGGAGGATAGTGGCTTTGGTCCATGACAGGGTGCGGAGCAAATACCATGTCAAGAATGTTCCCCTTTGTGTGTGTGGGTTCACCGATGATTTGTTTGAGACCTAGGTCTTCCATTGCATCAAGGAACGCATTTGCATGGCTTTGTGGTAAGGACGGGAGATTGAAGTCGCCCATTAACCAATTTGGTTTATTGGGAGAGAGGGTGTTAGCTGCGAGGTCAATAATGGATGGAAGATCTTCTGGGGAAGTGGATGGTGATCTATATATCAGGTTGAGGGAACATTGTTGATTAGCAATGGAGAGGATGTCTAGGCTGTTTGTGCTGGAAGAGTCTAGAATGTGGAAGTTGAGCTCAGATTTGGAGATTATGAGTACACCTCCTCCTTTTTTGTTTTCCCTATGCCGCGTATGTATTGAGAAATTGGGGAGTAGTAGCTGGTGTAGGATGACGTTGTCTTCTGAAGATAGCCATGTTTCTGTGATCATAAGTATTTCCAGGTCATAAAAGGAGATTGTGTCAAGGACCACTGGCCATTTATTGCGAATGGAGCGTGCATTGATGATGGCACATTTTAGGGGTCGGCATCTCAAAGGTTTTTCCTGTCTGGTTGACTTGGATAGCTGGAGTGCCACATGAATCAGGTGGGAGTGGCGCGTGTAGGTGTTACTTCCTGGGTTGGAGTAAGGGGGGCAATTCCATCTTTTTCCATGGCTATTCAGGATTGGGATCCTGCTTTGTGGTGTGTAAAGAGCCTGGGAGGTTCCAAGCCAGTGGAAGAGGTAGAAGCTAAGCAAGACAGCGACCTGGAGGGCCATTCTGAGGATTTCGATTGGGTGTGAGACCCTATATGTAGGTACGAAGTGTGGAAGAGCTATACTGTAGTATTGGTATGAAGCTTTTATGAGCCCCAAAATAGTGCTGAGAATTCTTCAGTACAGAGGAGCAGTTATACGAGATTGCAATAATGAGGAGGTACGGTTTACATGCTAATATATAACCTATCTTAAAAGAGAGAGGGTGTGATACAGAGATGATACATTTGTCAAGAAAGAAATTAACAGTATATTGACCTTCAATTGGCAAAATAGCAGTATTAAGGTGGTACAATAGCAGTATTAAGGTGGTACAGCATACACTGTGTTTGCTGGCATATATATAGCATCTGTAAATACAGGTTATTCATATATATATATATTTTATATGTATAGGTTATATATATAGGTTACTTTACAAGTTAGAAGTGACTTAATGATAGTCCATAGAATTGGATCGTAGTGTTCCAATGTGGGCTTGGTGTCTGGTACATGGATACTGACCGGTGCTGCTGCTGACTGTAGTTGAAGGGATTGCTGATAGCGAGAGCCGTTAAGAGTTGTGTTGGGTGCGTTGGACATCTGGTGGTCCTCCTCTCTGTCCTCGGGCGGGTGAGCAGATGGTTGGTTTCTTGGTTGTGCCGCAGGGTGCTGCGAGAAGCAGGATTCGGGACGCTGGAGCGCTGCTTAGGATATTTCGTGTCGCCTATCGTGCCTCGCCTAAGGGCCACGCCAAAGGGCCCTCTGGCGAGGCCCTCAGGCGCGGGCGCACCCGATGGCGGGATGTTCAAAGGTGCTCTGCCGAGCCTGCTGGGTCCCGATTGGACCTTGTTGCGCTGGTAGCCCCTCCTGCTGGTAATGGCTCGATCCCCGGGAAGGGGAGAGCTGCCGGTGGTGGCGAGGGGCTGCAGAGATTCAGCGCCCGATGGCGCGAAGTTCAAAGGTGCTCTGCCGAGCCTGCTGGGTCCCGATTGGACCTTGTTGCGCTGGTAGCCCCTCCCGCTGGTAATGGCTCGATCCCCGGGAAGGGGAGAGCTGCCGGTGGTGGCGAGGGGCTGCAGAGATTCAGCGCCCGATGGCGCGAAGTTCAAAGGTGCTCTGCCGAGCCTGCTGGGTCCCGATTGGACCTTGTTGCGCTGGTAGCCCCTCCCGCTGGTAATGGCTCGATCCCCGGGAAGGGGAGAGCTGCCGGTGGTGGCGAGGGGCTGCAGAGATTCAGCGCCCGATGGCGCGAAGTTCAAACGTAAACAATCGAACTATGTTTACCTTTTCCACTCCATTCATTAATTTATAGACCTTTATCATATCTCCCCTCAGTCGTCTCTTTTCCAGGTTGAAGAGCCCTAACCATTTTAGCCTCTCTTCATAGGAGTATCCTTCCATCCCCTTTACCATTTTGGTGGCTCTTCTCTGTACCTTTTCTAATAACGCTATATCCTTTTTAAGATACAGCGACCAGAATTGCACACAATATTCAAGGTGTGGTTGCACCATGGAACGATACAGAGGCATTATAATATCCTTTGTTTTATTTTCCATTCCTTTCCTTATGATACCTAGCACTCTATTTGCTCTCTTTGCCGCCGCTGCACACTGGGTGGAGGGTTTTAACATGTTATCCATGATGATGCCCAAATCTTTTTCCTGGCTAGTGGTTCCCAATGTGGAACCTTGCATCATGGAACCATAGTTTGGGTTGTTCTTTCCTAGTGTGATGCAGCAGACCCTCTTGCAGATAGAAGAAAAGTTTTAAATCCAGAAAAAAACAGGTATAAGCTGCAATATCCTGAAGATCCACATAGAGGGAGCAGGAGAGTCAGTACAGAGTCTGAAGAACCACGCCTCTATGGGCAGGACTGGGGCCCAGTCAGTTTGGATTTAAGCAGAGGCAGGTCTGAATCAAGTAGAGAGATCCAAAGAGAGATCCAAGGAGAGATCCAGGGAGATGTCCAGAGAGGTATCCGGAGATATATCCAGGAGGAAGGAGAGAAAGATATCCAGGGAGATAGCCAGAGAAGTATCCGGAGAGATATCCTGAGAGAAAAGGACAGAGACTCAAGAGCCAGAGAAAGGGCAGTCTTGAATGAGAGAGAGAACGCAGGCCTGAGGAGCAACGAGAGTGCTGGCCTGGAAAGCCTCAGGAGTGAAGGCAAGGGCAGATGGCAACAGCTGCAGCCTTGGCACAGAGAGGTTCGTCCCTATACTAAGGCAAGAGGGATATCATTGGAGAACTTGGGCCATTCTGAGCTGGAGGACAACCGGACTAGGCCTCAAGCCTTCCCTGAGAAAGAAATAAGAAAGCCTAAAGGTAAAGCTTCTATTTCTTGCAATTGTTTGCTCAAGCCTAACATAAGAGAAAGACAGGGGAAGGAAGTTTCTCCTTGTAGCAATGACATTTATAAGCAAAAGCTAACAGACAATTTCTCTAAGAGGAGAACTGTAAATACTAAGCATTGTGCTGAGAGAGCTTTTAAAACTATAGCTGAAGAGGAGCCTTGGTTTTACCCAGTGGGCAGAAGCCGACGCCCTAACCTAACTGCCAAACACTGGGAAACTGTACGGCACGCTTTTAAAAAGCCAGAGTTCAGTTGTGCAGAAGCCTCAGACTCAGAGCTATCAGATATAGAATATATGCAAGTGGAATCTGCAGGCGAAGAGTCAGAACAGCAGATGGATTGTACATATTGTACAGCAGAAAAGCTGTAGTTCATTCCTACCTCTATGAATGCATAAGTGAATGCAGTATTTCGTGTTACCTTAAATTACTGTGAAGCCAACAGCCCTTACTTTGACCTTTTCATTTGTGCTTTAAACCTGATGCAAGGATTTGTTCAGTTCTGTTACTTTCCAAAGCCGTTTATCCTGTTTTTGAACCATTTTGTGCAAAAGGGAAATAAAGCCTTTTTCATTTTTCCCTCCATATTCGTGTGAACTTGTTCTTTTTGGGAAGTTGGTAACGAGGCCGGCACAAGGGACTGCTACCCTTGACCCTCGCACCTGTCCAACCCCAATCACCATAATCTTGTGCGCTCCCCAGCCCTTCCGTGGAAAACTACGCCGCCACCAGGGGGGGCTGCGGGGGACACTAGGTGCATAACTTTGCACTTGTCCACGTTACATTTCATCTGCCATTTGGATGCCCAGTCTTCCAATTTATCAAGATCCTCTTGCAATTTTCCACAATCCTCTTGGGTTTTTACAACTTTAAATAGTTCTGTGTCATCTGTAAATTTGATAACCTCACTCGTTATTCCCTTTTCCAGGTCATATATGAATATGTCAAAAAGCAGCGGACCCAGCACAGATCCCTGGGGTACTCCACTATTCACCTTTTTGCATTGGGAAAATTGGTCATTTAGCCCTACCTTCTGCTTTGTATCTTTTAAACAGTTCCTGGTCCACAATAGTAAACTGCCTCCTATCCCATGGCTTTTTAGTTTTGCCAAAGGTCTCTGTTGAGGGACCATGTCAAAGGCTTTCTGAAAGTCCAGATACACTATATCAACTGACTCACCTTTGTCTACCTGTTTATTCACATCTTCAAAAAAACAACAGATTAGTAAGACAAGATCTTCCTTGTCTAAAGCCATGTTGGCTGTCTCCCATTAAGCCAGGACTATCTACATGATGAGTAATTTTGTTCTTTATAATGGTTTCTACCATTTTTCCCAGTACTGACGTCAGACTCACTGGTCTGTAGTTTCCTGAACCCTTTTTAAAAATTGGCGTTACATTGGCGATCCTCCAATCTTCAGGTATTACAGATGATTTTAATGATAGTTCACAGATTACTAGTAGCAGGTCTGCAATCTCATATTTCAGTTCTTTCAACACTCTTGGATGTATACGATCCAGTCCAGGTGATTTACTACTCTTCAGTTTATGAAATAGTTGTAATACAGCTTCCTGGTGTATCAATATTTCTTTCAATTCCTCCGCAGTATCACCTTTAAATACTACTCCTGTCATGGGTAACATCCCTACATCTTCCTCAGTAAAGACCGAAACAAAGAATTCATTCAGTCTCTCCGCTATAGCCTTGTCCCTTCTTACTGCCCCTTTTACCCCTCTATCATCTAATGGTCCAACTGACTCTCTCACAGGTTTTTTGGTACAAATGTACTTGAGAGAGTCTTTATTTCGCGTTTTTGCTTCCAGAGCAAGTTTCTCCTCAAATTCTCTCTTTGCCTGCCTTATCAATGCCTTGCATTTGACTTGCCAGTGCTTGTGCTTTTTCCAGTTTTCGTCATTTGGCTCTTTTTTCCATTTCCTGAAAGTTGCTTTTTTGGCAACAACAGCCTCTCTGACCTCATCTTTAAACCATGCTGACAGTTTTTTGGATTTCCTTCCACTTTTTTTAAAGAGTGGACTACAGCGGGTCTGGACTTCCAATACAGTATTTTTAAACAACACCCAAGCTTGATGTAAGTCTTTGACCTTTGCAACTGCTCCTTTTAGTTTTTTCTTAACTATTTTCCTCATTTTATCATAGTCTCCCTTTCGAAAGTTAAAAGGTAGTACTGTGGATTTCCTTACCATCCCTCCTCCATTAATTAAATCAAACGCGATCATGCTATGATCACTATTGCCAAGTGGCCCCAACACCCCTATCTCTTGCACCAGATCTGGTGTTCCACTAAGGACTAAGTCCAAAATGGCTTCCCCTCTGGTCGGTTCATGAACCAGCTGCTCCAAGAAGCAGTCATTTATTTCATCTAGGAACTTTATCTCCTTAGCATGTCCTGCCGTGACACTGACCCAGTCAACACTGGGGTAATTGAAATCACCCATTATTACTTTTCTGTAACTTTTGTTAGCTTCCCTGATTTCTTTCAGCATTTCATCATCCATTTGTTCATTCTGGCCAGGCAGTCGATAGTACAACCCCACTGCCATTGCTTTCCCCTTTTTACATGGAATTTCAATCCATAGAGATTCTACAGCGAATTTTGTTTCCTGCAAAACTTTAATCCTTTGTGACTCAATGCCATCTCTGACACAGAGCGCAACCCCTCCACCAATTTTATCAGCTCTATCATTACGATATAGTTTGTACCCAGGTATCACAGTGTCCCACTGGTCCACCATGTCTCTGAGATACCAATCATATCTAACTTCTCATTTAGTGCTATATATTCTAACTCTCCCATCTTATTTTTTAGACTTCTAGCATTTGCATACAAGCATTTTAGAGACTGTATTTTATTCATATTAATCTGGTTATCAGTAGGCAGGGGCAATTTGGAATCTTTAAGCTCTGTCTGCTCTGTACTCAAGGGCATTTGGGCTACCTTTGTCTTTATGGGAACCTCTCTGCTGATGTGCCCTAACTTCATTTTTTTGGTAGTATCCTTCAAGGATACATTGTTCCGAACCATGCGCTCTTGGACGACTGTTGGCTCTCCCCTATTATCTAGTTTAAAAGCTGCTCTATCTCCTTTTTAAAGATTAATGCCAGCAGCCTGGTTCCATCCCGGTTAAGGTGAAGCCCATTCCTTCAGAAGAGCCCCTCCTTTCCCCACAATGTTCCCCAGTTCCTAACAAATCCAAAACCCTCATCCTTGCACCATTGTCTCATCCACGCATTGAGACTCCGGAGCTCTGCCTGTCTTTTGGGTCCTGCGCGTGGAACGGGAAGCATTTCGGAGAACGCTACCCTGGAAGTTCTGGATTTCAACTTCCTACCTAAAAGCTTAAATTTAGCCTCCAAAACCTCCCTACCACATTTTCCTATGTCATTGGTACCGACATGTACCAAGACAGCAGACTCCTCCCCAGCACTATCTAAGACCTTGTCTAGTGGCGCGTGAGGTCCGCTACCTTCGCACCAGACAGACATATTACCAGGTGATCCTCACGTCCACCAGCCACCCAGCTATCTACATGCCTAATGATTGAATCACCAACTATAACGGCTGTCCTAACCCTTCCCTCATGGGCACATGGCCCTGGAGAAACTTCCTCGGTGTAAGAGGGTTTTACATCACCTAGAGGACAGGTCCTAGCTACAGGATCACTTCCTGCCACACCAGGGTGATGCTCTCCTGTCACGTGACCTCTCTCCTCCTTGGCAGCAGGGATGCTGCCAGACTGGAGGTGAGACTTCAGGACTATATCTCTATAGGTCTCGACTATGTACCTCTCTGTCTTCCTTATGTCTTCCAAGTCTGCTACTCTTTCCTCCAGAGATTGGACTCATTCCCTGAGAGCAAAGAGCTCCTTGCACCTTCTGCACACATAAGACCCCTCACCAAGTGGGAGGAAATAATACATGTGACACTCAATGCAAAAGACTGGAAAGCCCCCATCTCGCTGCTGGATTGCTGTCTGCATCTTCGTTTTAATCTTGTATTTAGATATTTACATTTTTTACTTACTAAGGGTTGCTAGGGATACTTATACTAATAAATCTATACCTAATATGTTTAATGTTCTTTGTTCACCTGAAGTTTAATTAATCTCAGGTCCTTAATGTATGCTGATGAGAATAAACAGCTGCACATGAGAATGAATATGGCACCTCCTTTCCTTTAAGAGGTTTAAGCACCTATAAAGCTACGATTATCCCAGGGGTGTGTGGGTGTCGGTGAGGGAGGGAGGGAGAGAAAGAAGACTTATTAAAAGCTGGCTGCTACACAGTACCCTGTCCTGTGCTTCTAAGGTAATCTGTGACAAATCTCCAGGGGGAGTTCCACAGCCCTTGCTTTGATGGAGGGAGTCTTGGGTTCTAAATTTAACCAGAAATCTCTCTGCTGTGTTTTAAATTTAAACTGAAAACTCTTTGCTGCTACTAGGCCCTGACTGATTTAACAATTACACTGGGTTCACAGATTAATCAGCTTTAATCTAAAGAATTCTTTTTTCCCCAAGATTTAGAAAAATTCCCAGAAGTAAATACTTAAAATTGCAGATCTTCTCTCCAGAAGTAGCAGTCCCCTTTTGTAGTCTTTCAAGAAGCCACTACTGCCATTTATTAAACATACCCCCAAGTGTCATCGCAGAGAACACCATTCAAATTTGTTTGCTTACTATTTTGTTTATTTATTTGATGTCATTTAACTTAGCCTATTGTCTACTCTAAGAGGTCTAGATAATGTACAAGCAACAAAAACATAACCATAACAAAATAATAAATACACACGTAATTAATGAAACAGATTAAATTTCAATATAGCATAAAACCAATTTAAAACTAACAAAATTAAACCATATTAAATATTCGGACTAAAGTCCTACTTTAAAGCCTAGACTTTCTGAAATAAAGTAGACTCTAAAAGATTCCTAAAAAGTCCCTTCCTTGATGCCTCCGCAGAAGCCAGACATTCCACGCTTGAAAAATCCTCCCAAACTCTAGTACAAGCCAATTTGTTGATCTTCAAAGAAGAAATACAGAAAAGAGCAGCTTTTTCCAGTCTTAGGGGGGTGTTTACTAAATGGCGGTAAAAGAGCAAGTGTGCCGTTAACACGCGCCATTGGCACACTTGTGCCCTTAGCACATCCTAAATGTCACCTTAGCGTGCATTAATGGTACCGGCGGCATAAAGCGCCCTATGGGCGGAGAGTAGCAGTCAATGGGCAGGGAGTGGGCAGGAACAAGGCACGCTCCCTTAACGCCGGCACCTTAATATCAGGAACCTTAACGCATATCAAAAACTGTCAGTAAGGGTGCATTTTGAGGGGAGAGAGCCTATTTGAATGTCTGGAATGTGCTGCACAGACAGGTGAGCCCAAGAAGGTGATAGTAGTGCTCCATTAGAAGCAACAGCATTGTGGCCAAGTATGAAAGAACACTATGTTGATGGTGAAAATGGGGCAAAGGAGGGTGCATGTGGGTCATGCAGTGGGGGCTGCTGGTGTACAGGGTGGACCAAGTAGTTGCCTAGGTGGCACATAAGAACATAAGACTTGGCAAATATGCCAGACTGTGTCAGACCAAGGTCCTTCATGCCCAGTATACTGTGTCCAACAGTGACCAATCTAGGTCACAGGTACCTGGCAGTTTCCACAAAACACACATAGAATCCATGGTGCATGTATTGGGCAAGCAGGGGATATTCTGTGCCCCTCATTAGTAATGGTTTATGGACTGTTCCCCAGGAACCTATCCAAACATTTCTGAAACCCAGCTACACTAACAGCCTTTACAACATCCTCTGGAAATGAATTCCATAATTTGAATATGCATTGACTAAGAAACCAGTCACTCCCAGTAGTCCTCAGTGGCTTACACTGTAGCCACATTGCATGTCCCCTAGTCCTACTACAGTTTGATGACATAAACAATTGATATACATTTACCAAATCCACTCCAGGCAATATTTTCTAGACCTCTAACATAACACCCCTCAACTGTCTCTTCCACAGGTTGAAGAGATATAACATTGGCAGGCGATGATGGGGTCTCTGCAGAGGCAGATAGTTGTGGGGGGATGTGTGGCCATCCATGTATGGCTCTGCCCTCCCATCTGGACATTGCACCCTAGGCACCCGCCAACCCACATGTTGGATGAGCTGGGACTGCACATCACCAACATGGATAGCAGAAGGGAATGTCAGCATGGTATGGAGTGTTGGCTGAGGGGGCAGCAGCACCCGCCTGCAGCAGACCAAAGCCATGCCTAGTCCTGTGAACAGTGTGCAATGCACATGTGCAAAGGTCTGTCTGATGCGAAGTATGTCAGCCCCAGGGGGTGTTCCAACCATATGGTAGCACTGTGGCTCCATGCCCGCGGTTGATGTATATATGAGTGGAGAGTCACAGGTTTGGGTCCGGACTGTGGGTTATGCATTGCATGTCCCTGTGGCTAAACTTTAGCCCATAGTGCAGGTACAACACCAACATGTGCACCCTCAATGAATCGGCCAGCAAGACCCATCAGCCACACAGACAGCCACACCCATCAGCCACACAGACAGATTCCACTATCCTCAGCTGGATGGAGAGTCAGGCTGACAGCACCGGCACACTGAGCGGGCAGTAACATCAGAGCACACTACTAGCTCCTGCACAAGGAGCATACATTAACAATGCTTGAGCTGATATCGGGACCAAGGTGACAGGCAGGAATGTCAACCATCCCCACTTTTGCATAGCATGGCAATATGAGTGTGTGTGTGTGTATGTCTATCCATTGTTTTGCGACCTTCTCCACCTCACTGAGTCTCACAGTGCCTAAGCTATTTCCAACGTTAATCTGCAAATGTGCATGATGAGGAACAAAGTATTGTGGGTATGGTATTCCTAACAAGGGCTATACATTTCAAGCAAAGGTAAGAGTTTGTGGCTTTTTAAATTACAGCTATCTGCCTGGGAGCTCTTAAAAGGGTTTTAGTACATTTTTAAAACAAAGTTAGATTCTTTTTGGTGCTTTAGTTTAAAAGGGGAAATATTTTCTTTAGTGGGGTAGGTTTCAAACTCTGCTTTAGTATCTTTCTCAGCTCTTTGAAGCTACTGACACCTCATCAGGAGTTAGTGGGCCTGATTAGCCTGTGAAGGAACTGAGGGCAGCTGAGGCCTGCATAAAAGGCTTCAAAGCCTTGCACTGTTGAGGCATTCCTAACAGAGGCTATACATTTCAAGCAAAGGTAAGAGTTTGTGGCTTTTTAAATTACAGCTATCTGCCTGGGAGCTCTTAAAAGGGTTTTAGTACATTTTTAAAACAAAGTTACATTCTTTTTGGTGCTTTAGTTTAAAAGGGGATATATTTTCTTTAGTGGGGTAGGCTTCAAACTCTGCTTTAGTATCTTTCTCAGCTCTGAAGCTACTGACACTTCATCAGGTGTTAGTTCCTTCCCTTACCCCCCCCCCCAACTCCCACCCACCGCTAGTGAGCAAGCTTGCTTTATAGGGCACCTCCCCAATTAACTACACACAGGGACTTGGAACAGCACATTTTGAACACACTTAAAGAGATTTAACTGCTTTTTCTCTGAAAGGCCAGCTGGGAAGCCATCTGATACATTGGTAGGTCTCTCTCTTTTGTTTTAAAAGATACCTAAGCTCCACCGACTGAGCAATGTCTGGGAAAAATCATATCCCCAAAGCTGTTGCCCTGTTACAGCTTCTGCATCTGTCCAGACAGATGTCCCAATGCCAGCTGAAGGACCAGCTCCATGTGCAGGATGACTGCAGGCAGAAGCTCTCAGGAAACAAATTGAGGAACTGAGAGAGGAGGTGGCGAGGCTGAGGAGCAATTAGGAGAGTGAGAAGTACATTAATGAGATGCTTCTTGCAACATCCAAGCTCTCCAGCAGAGGAGAAGATGGGAGCCTAAAGAATGATGAAGGTTTTTTTTTTTATTTTTTATACCACGCTCTTTAGAATCAGTACAGTTTACATGTATACTAACAGGTACTTTTTATTCCCTTGTCCCCAAAGGGCTCACAATCTAAGTGTACCTGAGGCAATGGAGGGTTAAGTGACTTGCCCAAGGCCACAAGGAGTGGCCATGGGATTAGAGACCCCAGTCCCTCTGGCCTGAGGTTGCTTGTCCCCATGCGGGAATTGAACCCCCGGCCCTCTGGCCTGAGGTAACCTGTCCCAACCACTGAGCCACTTCTCCGTTGGACACAAATCACCAGGGCCTGCAGAATCACCAATCCAACTTCTCCAGCCCTTGAACTGAAGAACCATTATGCAGCCCTCGAAGTGGATGAGATGAAAGCATGCCTGGAAAGGGAAGAACCAAAGCTTGAGCACCCCAAACTTGCAGAATCAGTGACCACAAGGAAGCAAAGGGTAGTAGTGGTTGGAGATTCTCTTCTGAGGGGTACTGAGGTGTCCATCTGCCAACCAGATTTGATGTTCAGAGAGGTATGCTGTCTGCCAGATGCTAAAATTCGAGATGTTAAAGATAGTTTGCCAAGACTCATCAAGCCCACTGACTATTACCCAATGTTGCTAATCCATGTCAGCACAGATGATACTGCCAGGTATCCTTCTAATCATATCAAAAGTGACTTCATGGCTCTGGGACAGAGGGTGAAGCAGATAGGGGCACAGGTGGTGTTCTCTTCAATCCTCTCTGTTGAAGGTAAAGGCCAAGGCAGAGAAGCTCGCCTCCTGGAGATGAATGCATGGCTGCGTGGATGGTGTCATCGAGAGCGTTTTGGTTTCCTGGACCATGGGATGCTGTTCCAAGGGTTGCAGAGCAGAGATGGAATCCATCTCTCCAAGAAAGGTTGACATGTCTTCAGTAGCAGACTGGCTAATCTACTGAAGAGGGCTTTAAACTAGATTCCTTGGCGGATGGGTGAAGAAAGCACCCAGGTAAGTGAAACATTAAATACCTTTATGTAAATGGGTAAAAGGAATAACATATGAAAAGCGGTGTGTATAAATGCCCGTAGCATGGGAAATATGATCCCAGATGTTGAAGTTTTAATGAAGGACTTGAAGGACTAGAAAAGGGGACTGTTACTTCTGGAGAGAGATCTGCAATTGTGAGTATATACTTCTGGGAATTTTCTGAAAGGAATTCTTTCTATTAAAGCTAATTAATCTGTGAACCCACTATTTTTTGTTAAATCAGTCAGGGCCTAGTAGCAGCAGTTTAAGTTTAAATTTAAAACACAGAAGAGAGCTTTCTGGTTACATTTCATACCCAGCAGAGAGGTTGTAGTTTAAATTTAATAGTCACTCAGGGCCTAGTATCAGCAAAGTACTTTTAGTTTAAATTTAAAACACAGAAGAGAGCTTTCTGGTTAAATTTGGAACCCAGCTTATAGTTTAAATGTAATAGCCACTCATGGCCTAGCATCAGCAAAGTACTTTTAGTTTAAATTTAAAACACAGAAGAGAGCTTTCTGGTTAAATTTAGAACCCAGCAGAGAGCTTGTAGTTTAAATTTCATAATAAGTTAGAGCCTAGCAGCAGCAAAGAGCTATAATTAAAATCAAATCAGAATATAGCTTACCTCAGCAGCACAGGACAGAGTACTGTGTAGCAGCCCTCTTTTAATAAGTGTTATATCCCTCCCTCCCCAACACCCACCCACCCCTGGGATAATCGTAGCTTTATAGATACTTACACATCTTAAAAGACAGGAGGTGCTCTCAGGTAAAGCTCGTTACCCAAATCAGTCATACACTAAGGACCTGAGATTAATTAAGCTTCAGGTGAACAAGGTATATTAAACGTATTAGGTACAGTTTTATTAGCATAAATATCCATAGCAACGCTTAGTAAATAAAGAACATAAAGATCTAAACACAAACTTAAAACTAAGGTGCAGACAGCAGTCCAGCAGCGAGATGGGGGCTTTCCAGTCATTTTGCATTGAGTGTCACATGTATGATTTTCTCCCAGTTAGTGAGAGGTCTTACATGTGCACTAGGTGCAAGGAGCTCTTTGCTCTCAGGGAACGAGTCCGTTCTCTAGAGGCTAGAGTAGCAGACTTGGAAAACATAAGAAAGACAGAGAGGTACATAGACGAGACCTACAGGGATATAGTCCTGAAGTCCCACCTCCAGTCTGGCAGCATCCCTGTTGCCATGGAGGAGAGTGGTCACGTGACAGGAGAGCATCACCCTGGTGTGGCAGGAAGTGATCCTGTAACTAGGACCTGTCCTCCAGGTGATATAAAACGCTCTCGCACCGAGGAAGTTTCTCCAGGGCCATGTGCCCATGAGGGAAGGGTTAGGACAGCCGTTATAGTAGGTGATTCGATCATTAGGCATGTAGATAGCTGGGTGGCTGGTGGACATGAGGATCGCCTGGTAACATGCCTGCCTGGTGCGAAGGTAGCAGACCTCACGCGCCACCTAGATAACGTCTTAGATAGTGCTGGGGAGGAGTCTGCCGTCTTGGTACATGTCGGTACCAATGACATAGGAAAATGTGGTAGGGAGGTTCTCAAGGCTAAATTTAGGCTTTTAGGTAGAAGTTGAAATCCAGAACTTCCAGGGTAGTGTTCTCCGAAATGCTTCCCATTCCACACGCAGGACCCAAAAGACAGGCAGAGCTCTGGAGTCTCAATGCGTGGATGAGACAATGGTGCAGAGATGAGGGTTTTGGATTTGTTAGGAACTGGGGAACATTCTGGGGAAAGGATGGGCTCTTCCGAAGGGATGGGTTTTACCTTAACCGGGATGGAACCAGGCTGCTGGTATTAACCTTTAAAAAGGAGATAGAGCAGCATTTAAACTAGATAATAGGGGAAAGCCGACAGTCGCCCAAGAGCGCATGGTTCGGAAGAATGTATCCTTGAAGAATACTAGCAAAAGCAGAGAGGTTCCAAAAAAGAGTAAAGTAGCCCAAATGCCCTTGAGTATGGAGCAGACAGAGCTTAAAGATCCCAAATTACCCATGTCTACCACTAGCCAAATTAATATGAATAAAATACAGTCTCTAAAATGCTTGTATGCAAATGCTAGAAGTCTAAAAAATAAGATTGGAGAGTTAGAATATATAGCACTAAATGAGAGGTTAGATATGATTGGAATCTCAGAGACATGGTGGAAAGAGGACAACCAGTGGGACACTGTGATACCTGGGTACAAACTATATTGTAATGATAGAGCTGATAAAACTGGTGGAGGGGTTGCGCTCTGTGTTAGAGAAGGCATTGAGTCAGAAAGGACTAAAGTTTTGCAGGAAACAAAATTTGCTGTAGAATCTCTATGGATTGAAATTCCATGTAAAAAGGGGAAGGTGATGGCAGTGGGGGTGTACTATTGACCGCCTGGCCAGAATGAACAAATGGATAATGAAATGCTCAAAGAAATCAAGGAAGCTAACTAAAGTTACAGAGCAGTAATAATAATGGGCAATTTCAATTACCCTGGTATCGACTGGGTCAGTGTCACGGCAGGACATGCTAGGGAGATAAAGTTCCTAGACGAAATAAATGACTGCTTCTTGGAGCTGCTGGTTCATGAACTGACCAGAGGGGAAGCCATATTAGACCTAGTCCTTAGAGGAACACCAGAACTAGTGCAAGAGATAAGGGTGTTGGGGCCACTTGGCAATAGTGATCATAGCATGATCACCTTTGATTTAATTAGTGGAGGAGGGATAGTAACTTTCGAAAGGGAGACTATGATAAAATGAGGAAAATAGTTAAGAAAAAACTAAAAGGAGCAGTTGCAAAGGTCAAAGACTTACATCAAGCTTGGGTGTTGTTTAAAAATACTATCTTGGAATCCCAGACCAGCTGTATTCCATGCTTTAAGAAAAGTGGAAGGAAGTCCAAAAAACTGCCAGCATGGTTTAAAGGTGTCGTCAGAGAGGCTGTTGTTGCCAAAAAAGCATCTTTCAGGAAATGGAAAAAGAGCCAAACGACGAAACCTGGAAACAACACAAGCACTGGCAAGTCAAATGCAAGGCATTGATAAGGCAGGCAAAGAGAGAATTTGAGAAAAAGCTTGCTGCGGAAGCAAAAATGCGAAATAAAGACTTTTTCAAGTACAGTCGTAGCAAAAAATCTGTAACTCAGTTGGTCCATTAGATGATAGAGGAGTTAAATGGGCACTAAGAGGCGATAAGGTGATAGAGACTGAATGAATTCTTTGTTTCAGTCTTTACTGAGGAAGATGTAGGGATGTTACCCATGACTGAACTGGTATTTAAAGGTGCGGAAGAATAGAAGGAAATATCGATACATAGGGAAGATGTATTACAACTATTAGATAAACTGAAGAATAGCAAATCATCTGGGCCGGATGGTATACACCCATGGGTGTTGAAAGAACTGAAATATGAGATTGCAGACCTGCTATTAGTAATCTGTGAACTATCATTAAAATCCTCTCTAATACCTGAAGATTGGAGGATCACCAATGTAACACCAATTTTTAAAAAGGGTTACAGGGGTGATCCGGGAAACTACAGACCGGTGAGCCTGACGTCAGTACCGGGAAAAATGGTAGAAACCATCATAAAGAATAAAATTACTCAGGATGTAGATAGTCATGGCCTAATGGGAGACAGTCAACATAGCTTTAGACAAGGAAGATCTTGTCTTACTAATCTAATCTGTTATGTTTTTTTGAAGGTGTGAATAAACAGGTGGACAAAGGTGAGTCGGTTGATATAGTGTATCTGGACTTTCAGAAAACCTTTGACAAGGTCCCTCAGCAGAGACTTTTGGCAAAACTAAAGAGTCATGGGATAGGAGGCAGTGTACTACTGTGGATCAGGAACTGGTTAAAAGATAGAAAGCAGAGGGTAGGGCTAAATGGCCAAGTTTCCCAATTGAGAAAGGTGAATATGGTGTACCCCAGGGATCTGTGCTGGGTCCGCTGCTCTTTGACATATTCATAAATGACCTGGAAAAGGATATAACGAGTGAGGTTATCAAATTTGCAGATGACACAAAACTATTTAAAGTTGTTAAAACCCAAGAGGATTGTGGAAAATTGCAAGAGGATCTTGATAAATAGGAAGACTGGGCATCAAAATGGCAGATGAAATTTAATGTGAACAAGTGCAAAGTTATGCACCTAGGGATGAACAACCCAAACTATGGTTACACGATGCAAGGCTCCACATTAGGAACCACCACCTAGGAAAAAGATTTAGGCGTCATGGTGGATAACATGTTAAAACCCTCGGCCCAGTGTGCAGCGGCGGCCAAGAGAGCAAATAGAATGCTAGGTATCATAAGGAAAGGAATGGAAAATAAAACAAATGATATTATAATGCCTCTGTATCATTCCATGGTGAGACCGCACCTTGAATATTGTGTGCAATTCTGGTCGCCGTATCTTAAAAAGGATATAGCGTTATTAGAAAAGGTTCAGAGAAGAGCCACCAAAATGGTAAAGGGGATGGAAGGATACTCCTATGAAGAAAGGCTAAAAAGGTTAGGGCTCTTTCACCTGGAAGAGAGACAGCTGAGGGGAGTTATGATAGAAGTCTATAAATTAATGAACGGAGTGAAACGGGTAAACGTAGATCGATTGTTTACTTTATCAGAATATAGAAAGATTAGGGGACATGCAATGAAGCTACAGGTAAACTATTTAAGACTAATAAAAAATATATTTTTTCACTCAACGTGTAATCAAACTCTGGAATTTGTTACCGGAGGATATAGTAAAGGCTGTTAGTGTAGCTGGGTTTAAAAAAGGTTTGGACAAGTTCCTGGAGGAAAGGTCCATAAACCATTATTAAGAAGGGACCCAGGATATCAATGCTTGACCTAGTACAAGCATTGCGGAACCTTTTTCTTTTGGGGAAACTGCTAGGTACGTATGACCTAGATTGGCCACTGTTGGAAACAGGATACTGGGCTTGATGGACCTTGGTCTGACCCAGTATGGCATATCTTATGTTCTTATGGGAGATGCTGACTTGGATTTAGTGGCAGTTTCAGAAACATGGTTCACAGAAAACCATGACTGGGATGTAACTATACCAGGCTATACTTTATTCAGAAAGGACAGGGTAGGAAGAAGGGGAAGAGGAGTGGCACTATATGTAAAAAATAATATTAAAGCTTTGGAACTACAGAGCTTAAAAGGGAGAGAGGAGGCACCGTGGGTTAAACTAGAAAAAGGGAAAGAGAAATCTATTTGCATTGGTGTGATATACAGACCTCCCTCACAGGAGGAAGAGCTGGACAGAGTTAATTGAAGACATACCTAGCATTGCTAGGAAAGGGGAAGTGCTACTAATAGGGGATTTCAATATACCAGATGTTGATTGGCACATTCCTCCTGCAGTATCATCTAGAAGTAAGGAGATCCTGGACTCTCTATAGGGAGAACTATTCAGGCAACTGGTAGCAGAACCCACACGTGAAGGGGCCATACTGGACTTGGTACTTACCAATGGTGAAAGTGTTTCTGATGTTATAGTGGGAGATCGTTTTGCATCCAGTGATCACCAGATGGTGTGGTTCCGTATTAGGACTAGGGCTATTAAAATCCATTCAAAAGCAAGGGTCTTAGACTTTAGGAAAACTAACTTTGCCAAGATGGGCCAATACCTCAGAGAGTCGTTAGTGGGATGGGAACATCTGTGGGATGTAGAAAACTAGTGGGCAAAACTGAAAGGGGATATTTTAAGGGCAACCAACCTTTTTGCTAAAATGGTAAATAAAGGTAAAAGGAAAAGGATACCGCTATGGCTTTCGAAAGAAGTAACTGAAAAGGTGAAGAAAAAGAGGGAGGCATTCATAAAATACAAGAGATCACGGAGAGAGGAAGACGGGCATCTATATTTGGAAAAACTTATAGCAAAGTAGTCAAGAAAGCAAAGATTGAAAAAGAGGAAGAAATAACCAATGCAGTTAAATGGGGGGGGGAGGGGGGGGAATAAAACATTTTTCAGATATGTTAGTGAGAAGAGGAAGGGCAAGAATGGTATTGTCAGACTCAAGGGTGAAGGGGAGGAATATCTAGAAGCTGATGAGGATAAAGCAGAATTGCTTAACAAATATTTCTGTTCTGTGTTCACAGATGAGGAACCAGGAGCAGGACCTTAGAAAACACCCACAAACAGGAACAGAAGCGAGGGGCATCTTGAACAATTTTCAGAAGACTGTGTTCGTGAGAAACTAGTTAAACTTAAAGTAGACAAAACGATGGGACCGGATGGGATACACCTTAAAATACTGAGGGAACTTGGGGACGTTCTAGCAGCTCCACTGACTGACCTTTTCAATGCCTCATTTGAGTCGGGAGTGGTGCCAAAGGACTGGAGAAAGGCTCATGTGGTCCCTTTACACAAAAGCGGAAGTAAGGATGTGGTTCAAAACTACAGGCCGGTTAGTTTAACTTCGGTGGTGAGTAAATTTGGAAGCGCTGCTGAAAGAGAAAATAGTGAGGTTCCTGGAGTCCAGTGGATTACAGGATCAGAGGCAACATGGATTCATCAGAGGCAAGTCTTGTCAGACAAATCTGATTGATTTCTTTGACTGGGTGACCAGGGAGTTGGACCGAGGGAGAGCCCTAGATGTGGTGTATTTAGATTTCAGTAAAGCCTTTGACACCGTTCCTCACAGGTGACTTATAAACAAACTGAGCATCCTAGGGATGGACCCTAAAATTACTGTTTGGGTTAGAAATTGGTTGAGTGGGAGGTGACAAAGAGTACAGGTAAATGGAGCTCACTCTGAGGAGAAGGAGGTTACCAGTGGTATGCCCCAGGGATCTCTCCTTGGTCTGATTCTTTTTAACATCTTTGTTAGTGATATAGCAGGAACGCTGTTGGGGATAGCTTGCCTCTTTGCGGATGATACAAAAATCTGCAATAGACACCAGGAAGGTATAGATAACATGAGGAGGGATCTAGCAAAGCTTGAAGAATGGTTTAGAATTTGGCAGCTGAGATTTAATGTTAAAAAATGCAAGGTCATGCATTTGGGCTGCAGCAATCCAAGGGAGCAATATAGTATAGTGTCACCCTCTCGGTGGCCAGCCCAACGCCTAGGGCGCTGAGAGTTGGTCTGCCTTTGTATTCAAGACTCAGAGAGTATGACCCTGCATTGGTCCTGCAAGGCCCTCTGGGAATGGTAGTCCCTTTTACCCTTTGAGAACAGAAGAGTTGTAGTCAAGTGTTTCAGGCAATGACAAGAATTTATTTTTCCCCTTCCCAACGGATTTCTGTGCAGGTAAATAACTTAGGACAAACTGCCATACAATTGGCTTGAGGGATATGTACAAGAACTCAGGTAAATTAGCCTTATCAGCTTCAGGCTCACAACGTGCAGTGCTCGGTACAAACAAACAATAACAGCTTCCTTCAGCAAAAGAAAATGTTCCCCATCCTTTCTGTTGCTTTACCAGCTTTCTCAAACTAGTGTTCAGCACGGAGACTCCACATGGTCAGCAAAACATAACGTGCAGTCCATCTGGTTATCCACTATTTCACTGCTATCAGAGTCAATCTGCATTTCTTCAGCGTCAGAATAGCAGGGTGTGTCAGTGAGCTGCTATCCTGAACTTTAAAACAGACGTCTTCACTATCCTCACATGGCTTCTCTCGGTAGCACTCTAAAGGATAGGACTGTGAATTACCGTATATACTGAAGTTTCTTTTTAGAGAGTCTGCTACATTCTGGCAACTGCAGGGAAATACTTTATAACTAGGTTCAAATCTATGTAAGTTGTGAAGCCTACCTTTCGGCTTTGGAGAGAAAGGAATTCTCAGCTCTGCAAAGTCAGACTGATTCCCAAACACAGCTTGTGTTTGTTTGTCTCTCAGCCTCGTAGCTTCAGCCTTAGAGGTACAAGTATTGTCATGCCAGCAGGTTTCTCTCTCTGGAGCATGTGAGTTTTCCGAAGCCTGCCTTCCAGGAAATATCTTATCCTTCTTGCCTTTACCAGACGTCACCTGTCCTGTGCTGCTTCTTTCTGGCGTTAGGACTATGGCTCCCTTGGTTCTCACCTCTTGACGTCTTCCTTCTTTCTGCTCCCCTCTAGTCCAGGCTAATGACCACTTTTTATCATCCTGTTTCTCCGGGCTAAACTGTGCCCCTCCCTTAAACAGGTGTATCTCATTATCTCCTGAACTAGGGATTACGTCACATCGTGTGAGTGTCTTTCCAGTTCGTGACTCTCTTTGTTTACATTCTCTCTGAAAACACTGAGCCATGTGCTCAGACTGCCTGTCAGTTTCTGCAACGGAATCCTCTTCTCTCACCAACTCCATAGGCTCAGAAGGGTCTTCTTCATGACAGATCCCCCCCCTTAAGATATTACGGGCTGACGAGCTATTACTCGGACAGCTCGTAATTCCTAATGAGGCGCTAGGATGCTTTTCTACCGTAACTAGGCGTGCTGCCGCTGACCTCTCATGCCAGGGCCTAAAAGAACATTCAAATGGTAGACTTGGCGACGTCCCCTATCATTTTCTACGGCGTAGGAAACGGGACCTACTTTTTCTACCACCGTACACGGACCTCTCCATTGAGACTCGAATTTTGGTCCGGCGTCCGCTACCATAATTATAACTTTATCTCCTATTGCTAACTGCCGAGGCCTTGTCCCTCAGTCATAATATTTCTTTTGTCGCTGTTGACTGGCCTTTAAGTTTTCTATTGATGCCTGAGAAGTCCTTTGCAGATGACTTCTCAAATCCCTTAAGAAGTGAGGCACCCCTATGTCCTGAACTTCCGGTTCCGCCCATTGTTCTCGTAAAATGTCTAAAACCCCTCTGGGAGCCCGACCAAATAGCAATTCATAAGGTGATGCTGCTAAGGATGCCTGCGTATGCTCTCGACAGGCATATAAAACGAATGGGAGCAAGGTATCCCACTCAGACATTTTCCCATTCAGACCCCGTCTCAACATCTGCTTGATGGTCTGATTCAAACGTTCGACCACTCCATTGGACTGGGGGTGGTAGGCAGCGGTCTTTACATGGCGCCCCCCAAATGCATCCCACAGCTGGGCTAGGTACCTCGACATGAAGTTACTGCCTTGGTCCGTAAGCATTTACTGAGGGAACCCTACCTCGCAGAACAACTTAATGAGTTCTAAGGCTATCGTCCTAGCGGAAGTACTCCGCAAGGGTATCGCCCAAGGAAAACACGTGGCCTGATCTATTATCACCAATATATATTGGAACCCCCTTGGGGTCTTAATCAGGGGTCCTACAATATCCATTGCCATACGGCGAATGGGAGTTGATATCGCGGGCGTAGGTATCATGGGCACTGCCCGTGGCTTGGCAGAGGTAACACGCTGACATGTGGGGCATGACTCACAGTAGCGGGCGGTTTCTTTAAAAACCCCGGCCATAAAAGCGGGACAAGATTTGATTCAGCGTCCCCTGGATCCCTTTATGGCCACCTACAAGGTGATCATGGGCCAACCTTAGAACTATTGCTTTAAATGTAGTGGGCACTACCAACTGCTTCCTTACCACTCCTGTCTGTGGCTCATTGGACTCTCTGTACAACACCTCTTTATCTAGGAGGAATCTAGGAAGGGTCTCTCTATCCGTTTGAGCGTATTCAAATGCTCGTTTTAGTGCGGGGTCAGCTTGTTGTTCCTTCGGAAAGGAAGGAAATTTCCTGACAAGATCAGCGGGCACCCAGAGCAACCCCTCTCCGGCCTCCAGTTCAGCCCTCCCTTGGGTCCTACGCTGTCTCTCCCGGCGCCTATCTGCTTTTCCTTTCCTGACCTTTTTGGAAGGGGCATTAACTAGGTCATCATGTAGAGGAAACATCTCTGATACCTCCTCTACCAACTCATCCTCACTCTCGGAGGGTTCATTCCTATCCTCGGGGAGTTCCTCTCTTCCCTCTGGTGGGTCAACCCTTACTCCGGAGGTTCCGGCCTGGGACCTAGTGGAGACCATGCTTGTTTTCACATTTAAGCCCTCCTCTATCCCTCTGCAAAATGGGGGCCAGTCCCTCCCCAACACAATATCATAGGGAAGCCGTGGGACAACGGCCACCAAAACCTCTTTTTGGGTCCCCAACCCTTTTACCGAGAGCCTGTATAGTGGATAATGAGAGGAAGCACCATGTACACAGCATATCTTAACCTGACTTTCTGCTTGCCTCGGTGCAGACCTACCACGGGCCTCAATGGCCTGCCAGAGCTTTTTGGAGACCATGCTCTGGTCTGCACCCGAGTCAAGCAGTGCACTGGCCACAATGCCCTGAACTTCCACCTTTAACAGGAACCCTTTTGCCCCTGTTTTCCTTTTCCAGACATTAGTGCTGTTCGCACTGTACAATTTTTCTGGAAATGTCCCCCTTTTCCACAATTATAACATTTTCCTTTTTTCATAAACAAAACAGCATTTCCAGTAGTCACATTTGCTTTCATACCCCTTTCTAATCTTCCAAAGTTGGTTATTCCAGCCAGCTTCAGAGTGCCTCCTTTTGGTTTTTCCACCAACTCTGCTTCAAAATAGCGCTCTGTGAGGACGGCTGCCTCTGCAGTGGACTGGCAACTTTGTAAAATTAAGAAAGATTTCACCTCAGGAGGTACTGCCTCCATGAATTGTTCCAGAATGACTGTGTCTAGCACAGAGTCAAGGGTTTTTCCTTCTGGAACAAGCCATTTCCATGCTAAAGCCTTGATCCTCTGATACAACGCTTTAGGTGTCTCATTAGGTTTAAGTTTGGCCTCTCTAAACATTCTCTGTTAGAACATTGGGGTTAGACCCAGTCTGTCTTTAACTGCTTTTTTAACCTCCTCATAGCTGGTCGCGAGAGCAGCGGGCATGGTTTTATATGCCGCTAAAGCCTCTCCCGTTAGGGAAGTGGCAAATCTCACTGCCCATTGCTCAAGTGGCCATTTGACTGCTATTGCAACCCATTCAAAGGCCTCAATAAAGTCATCCAAATCATCTTTAGTTGTTAATTGGCCAAAAGTTAAGGCTCCACAGCCTTGTGGTCCTACCACCGCAGCAAACGATGGGTTTGTTTCTTCGGTGGCCTTCTGCTTGGCGAGTAAAGCCTCCATTTGCTCTACTAAGGGCTTCTGCTGGGCATACATAGCCGCAGCTGTCTGTTCTTGCGTGCGATGTGCCAGTTCCATTTGCTTCTCAAACTGATTGGACATCCACCGCAACACCTCTTGTGGATCCTTTTTTTTTTTTTAAGGATTGTGGTTCCTGCAGAGAAAGCAAAAAGAAAAGCCCACCAAGTGCGGCACCAAACTCTCTTTTAAATTCTAACTAGTTTTACTGCAGAACAAAGACTCCCCTTTCTCTCTTGAATCCTCTACACCCGTGCCCAGTTACCCGTTACCCGTTACCTTCGCACGATGCAGACTCAGGCTTTGAGAAAGGAGTCTTATCCTCGGTGTCCTGATTCTCCTGGCACGATTTTGCCAGCAAAAGATCCAACCACTCTCCACCAGCAGCTTAGCAGATTTTCTCTCTATACTTTCCAGATGTGGCAAACCTTCGGGTGTATCCTGATGTTTTCTCCTTTCCTTTCCCTCAGTTGGGATGTCCTTTTATATTCCAAGCAAAAATCCGAACAGACTACGCCACTTGTCACCCTCTCGGTGGCCAGCCTAACGCCTAGGGCGCTGAGAGTTGGTCTGCCTTTGCATTCCTGACTCAGAGAGTATGACCCTGCATTGGTCCTGCAAGGCCCTCTGGGAATGTTAGTCCCTTTTACCCTTTGAGAACAGAAGAGTTGTAGTCAAGTGTTTCAGGCAATGACAAGAATTTATTTTTCCCCTTCCCAACGGATTTCTATGCAGGTAAATAACTTAGGACAAACTGCCATACAATTGGCTTGAGGGATATGTACAAGAACTCAGGTAAATTAGCCTTATCAGCTTCAGGCTCACAACTTGCAGTGCTCGATACAAACAAACAATAACAGCTTCCTTCAGCAAAAGAAAATGTTCCCCATTCTTTCTGTTGCTTTACCAGCTTTCTCAAACTAGTGTTCAGCACGGAGACTCCACATGGTCAGCAAAACATAACGTGCAGTCCATCTGGTTATCCACTATTTCACTGCTATCAGAGTCAATCTGCATTTCTTCAGCGTCAGCAATAGCAGGGTGTGTCAGTGAGCTGCTATCCTGAACTTTAAAACAGACGTCTTCTGGAGAGGCGGAGCCTACTAGCTGGCGGAATGGATGCCTAGGATCGAGCTCCGAGGAGTTGTTGTCTGAATCCGGTGTTTGCACTGTTCAATAGTGAACCACAGTATACAATTTTGGGCTCTTTTGAGTCGGGAGTATGGCGGGACCAAAACCAACCCGGTTGGACTTTGCCGGAGGCCAAGTTTCAAGTGTCAAGCGTTCCAAAACGGAACCTCCGTCCCCCCAGAAAATGGCGGCGGGACGTGAAGGAACGGAGGCGATGCAAGAAATCCTTGCAGAAATCAGAGCGGTCAAGGAAATTGTTACTCTTAATAGTGACTCGCTACTCACCCTGCAAGGGGATATTCAGGTCTTAAAACAGCAGATGGAATCCCTGACTGTACGGCAGAGTTCTGTAGAAACGAAGCTGGCTGCGCACGAGGAGAAGTTGCACGAAGTGGGGAAGCATGCTAAACAGATAAGAGCTCTGCAAAGAGAATTAGAGGATAATAATAACAGATCCAGAAGGAATAACGTGCGGATTGTCGGGGTGCCTGAGGGCGTGGAAGGAAAAGACATGGGTGCTTTTCTGCAGAAGATTATCCCAGCAGTTTTGCAGATTTCATTTGAGTCACCCTTCGAAATTGAAAGGGCCCATCGGGTCCCGTCGCAGATGCCATTAAACAACAAGAGAGCCCGGCCCATCATCTTTAAGACATTGAGGTTTCAGCATGCCGCGAAAATCCTGGAAGCAGCACGGATGCGCTCGCCGCTTGACTATGAAGGCCATAGGCTGCTGTTTTTTCCGGACTTTGCTAAGGCAACTGTGGATAGGAGAAAAGCCTTTTTAGCGCTGCGGCCCAGACTCCAACATCTGCAAGCCAGATACGGCCTATTATACCCAGCGAAAATGAGAGTTACTCTTCATAATCAAACTAGGAATTTCGACGAACCAGAGACTCTCAGGTCTTTTTTGGACACTAAAGAAGCAGAACTGATGTCCTGAATGCTACCTTGGACACCCGTTAGGGGTCTTTGGTAGTTTTGTAATAGTTGGAGGGCAATGGTGGTTCCCATGTTTCTTAACAGTGTAATGTTTGAGAGATGAGTGGTAGTAAGTGGTGGCTGTATAACCAACTTAACTAATCCTGTTATGTTTTCAGTGATCAGTGCACACACATATGTAAATGTATGCTGGTCCTTAGGCTCTGTCTGCCTTTTTAGGCTCACCCACTTTGGTTTTGGGTTTTAAGCCTCCCGAAGGGTCCTCTGGAATCCGGGTCATGGGTATGTTTTATGGGGTTGCACTGGGTACGCTGTTTATGGGTGCGCTTTATTTTTGGGTGTGGGAGATGCATCAAGGACGAGTAAACTGGGGTGGAGTTGTTCTGTTTAATAGGAAAATGCTAGCTGTTGCATACATAGGAATAGCGTTTCAGAATCAATATTATGGCGCCGATTAAGATTCTTTCCTTGAATGTCAAAGGCATTAAGAGCCCTGCCAAGCGCAAAAAAATAATCCAATATGGCCAGCTGGAAAAAGTGGATATCTTGCTGCTGCAAGAGACTCACTTGAATATTAAAGAGTCGGTGAAATTAAACATCAGGCCTTTTATGGTGGTAGCGTTTTCAGCTGCGGTTCAGAAGCACAATGGGGTTGCGGTGCTGGTACGGAGGGCTTTATCCCCGCGGGTGGTACAAACATCAGTGGATCAGTATGGCCGATGGGTTAGAGTACATTTGCAAGTAGGACACTTAGAACTCAATATCTTAAATCTCTATGCTCCCAATACTGATAATCCCGATTTTTTTAGATCCATTGTGCAAGAAGTGACTAAGGACGCTGCAGTTCCCTTTCTTGTGGGGGGGGGATTTTAATTTAGTTTTAGACTCCTTAGTAGATAGGAAACCCCCTAGGTCATGCAAGCCTCCCAGGGCTCACTCAGTACTGGTCTCGTTCCTGCAAGATGCGGGATTGGTGGACATATGGAGAATATTACACCCGGGAGACCAGGAGTTTACATTCTACTCTCCCCCACATAAGTCTTTGTCTAGAATTGATTTTATACTGCTTTCTAAAGCCCTGACGGCCAATGTTATTGCTGCGGAAATTCATGCAATGCATATATCAGATCATGCAGCTGTCTCCCTTCTGATAGAGGACAAACGTTTAAGGCACGGTCCACAGTCTTGGTTCTTTGATAGAACCCTATTAGAGAATGGGGACTTTGGAGCCAAAATACGATCGGCCATTAAAGATTATTTTCAATTTAATACGTCTCAACTGACGTCTGGTTGGGCACGCTGGGAAGGGTTTAAGGCCTCCATTAGGGCGGTTATCACGAGCTTTGGTATTTATCAAGCTAGACATCATAAGGAGCAGCTTGTCGAACTGGATGTGCAGATCAAAGCGGGCGCGAACGTCTTTTGATTAAGAGACAAGACCCCTGTATCCTGCTTCGGCTGCAGCGACTAAGGCTGCAGTATAATCGCTTGCTCTCTGATGAGGTCTCTCGGAATATCAAGGCTCAGGAAGGGCTATACTATTGGGAACATAACAAAGCGGGGCGACTTTTGGCAAATTCGCTGAAGGCGAGAAAAGAGGCGGGTCGTATCGCGGCCATTAAAGTCCAAGGGACTTCTACGCCTCTAGTAGAAGATAATGATATAGCAGAGGCCTTTCGGTCCTTCTTTGTAGATTTATATTCCTCCGAAAAGAAATGTTCCCGAGAGGCCTTTGCTTGTTTAATGGACAAAGTGGAGGGGCCTGTGCTGAGTGAAGATGGGAAACGAGCCCTAGATAGCCCCATCACTTTAGAGGAGATTGAGGCTGCTATTAACTCCTTAAAATCGGGCAAGGCGGTCGGCCCAGATGGGTTGCCAGCTGAGTTTTTTAAGGTGTTTGCCAAAGATTTAGGTAAATTTTTGCAGGAATACTTTTATGCCCTAGTGGAAGAAAGCCCCTCGGTAGGTGCTTTTGCAACTGCTAGGATTATCGTTTTGGAAAAGCCAGGTAGAGACTCGCAGCTTGTCAGTAATTACCATCCGATCTCTCTTTTAAATGTGGACTATAAAGTCTTTGCCACAGTGTTGGCGCGGCGGCTGGCCGCAGTAGTCCCTGGTTTAATCCATCCAGACCAATGCGGGTTCGTAGAAGGGCGGTCAACTGCAGATAACGCCAGGTTACTGTGCCATGTCTTAGCGGGGGCAGAGAACATTAGTGAACCCCTGGTGGGCCTGTCCTTAGATGCCGAAAAGGCTTTTGACCGGCTCGAATGGTCATTTTTATACTCCGCCCTGGAATGGTTTGGGTTTGGGAAAGGGTTTCTTAGATTACTTCATGCTATGTATGTATGCCCATCTGCCCATATATGTGTTAACAACATCTATTCGGGGGATTTTGTGTTAGGTCGCGGTACCCGTCAAGGGTGCCCATTATCTCCCCTTTTATTTAATCTGGCCCTTGAACCGTTGATCCTTCTCTTGAGGCAAAATGGGAGTATTCGAGGCATCAGGTTGGCAGGAGAAGAGATTAAAGCTTCTGCATACGCAGATGACCTCTTGCTTTTCACTGTTCCCGGCTCTGTTGCATGTATTCTGCGGCAGATAGAAGAGTACTCCTCATTATCCGGGTATAAAATTAACTGGGCCAAATCTGTAGCTTTTCCCCTTAATGCGCGAACTCATAAATCAGACATGGCCGGTTTCCCCTTTGTTTGGGAGCCCGGCAAGATCAAATATTTAGGGGTGTATTACTGTCACTCCTTGAATGATACGTTGACACATAATGCTGAGATACTCTTAGCTAATGTACAGAATCTGACTACTAAATGGTCTCCATTATTGCTATCCTGGTGGGGTAGACTCGAGACCATCAAAATGACAATTGTACCTAAAGTTAATTATATTTTGGAAATGGTGCCTTTGTACTTCCCTTTGCAACTTTATCGACAGATTGAGAAGAAGCTGGCGCTTTTCCTATGGCAGAACAAACCGCCTAGAATTGCTCTAAAAAAGCTGAAAGCACATAAGGAAACTGGGGGTGTAGGGTTTCCGGATTTTTTAGCTTACCATCACGCCTTTTTATTGAAGCAAGGGACCCGCTGGAGAGAACAGATATCTGACTTGAGTCCAGTATGGTTGGCCTTAGAGAGGAATCTTGCCTCTCCTTTCCCTTTACATCTTCTTCCCGGAATGGTGTTTAGGGAGGAGTCTGGTAGACCCAGGATGATTATCGATACCCAAAGAGCTTTCCGAGCATTTGCCACCACGTTGGAGATTGCTGGTTGTAACTCACTTAATCTCCCCCTGTGGTACAATCCGCACTTTAAAATCCAACGAAAAACGTTTGCGTGGAAACAGTGGTATGATCGGGGCATTTGGACTGTTGGGCAGTTATGGGATAATGGGGCATGGAAGAGCTTTGACACTTTACAGTTAGAATTTCAGCTCCCTAGGTGTTTATATTTTCAGTGGCTCCAGTTGCGTCATTGCCTGAGCAAGGCCTTTGCTGGGTGTGAGGCGCCGATGGAGGGATGGGAAGTAGACTTTCGGCTTTTGCGAGGGCAGCAGGCAGGCAAAGCCGCTTCCTCCTTTTATAAAGAGCTCCAAGTTGGGACGTCCTCGCAGCTGCTGGGTCTACAGAAAGTGTGGGAACATGATACTGGTATCTGTCTAGATCAGCGACATTGGCAGAGCTTTTGGTCGCGTCAGGTTCGTGTTGCCAAAGCGGCGTCCCTAACGCAGACCCTCTTCCTTTTTGCCCATAGAGCATATGTTACTCCTGTTAAACTTAGCAAATGGGATAATTCACACTCTGCGATGTGCTGGACGTGTGGGTTACATAAAGGTACTTTGAAGCATATGATGTATGAATGTTCTGGGGTACAGATCTTTTGGTCACGGGTGTGGCTGAGAGTGCAAAAAATATTGGACCTTGATGCACCCCTTACCTGGGGGGTGATTGCCTTTAGGTCGGCATTGCCCATTTCTAATCTGAGAAAGGAATGTCGCTTCCTATTAGATTTTATGTTGGGGGTGGCTATTTTGGTATTGGTACGCAACTGGAAAAATATGGCAGCGTCTCATTTTCAAGCTTGGTGGCAACAAGTGTGTGTTTTTAGTACATATGAGCAAATCCCTCGCAAGGGTGTTGTCCGCGGCCCCCATAGCCTCCAGAAATGGAAGGTGCTACGGGAGTTTGTCGCTTCTGTGCATTCTGATGTTTTATGTTGAGGGCAGTCGCCAGAGTTTATATATTTGATGTTACTAGCAAGCTCGTGACCCAGTCTGTATGATGTTTTGCTCTCATTTACCCTTTCCCGGGTTCCAGTGGTGGGTGGGGGGGGGCGGTGGGGGGGGGTACGGGTGGGGGGGGGTGTTTTTTCTTTTTCTTTTTCTTTTCTTCTTTCTTTCTTTTTTCTTTTGAGTAGGTTTTGTTTTCCTTTTGTAATGTGGTTATTCTGTGAGTTCCTGTTTGCCATTTTTGATTCATTTTCTTGTGTATGGTTTTCTTTGAAAATGCTAAATAAACGTTATAAAAAAAAAAAAAAACAGACGTCTTCACTATCCTCACATGGCTTCTCTCGGTAGAACACTAAAGGATAGGACTGTGAATTACCGTATATACTGAAGTTTCTTTTTAGAGAGTCTGCTACATTCTGGCAACTGCAGGGAAATACTTTATAACTAGGTTCAAATCTATGTAAGTTGTGAAGCCTACCTTTCGGCTTTGGAGAGAAAGGAATTCTCAGCTCTGCAAAGTCAGACTGATTCCCAAACACAGCTTGTGTTTGTTTGTCTCTCAGCCTTATAGCTTCAGCCTTAGAGGTACAAGTATTGTCATGCCAGCAGGTTTCTCTCTCTGGAGCATGTGAGTTTTCCCAAGCCTGCCTTACAGGAAATATCTTATCCTTCTTGCCTTTTCCAGACGTCACCTGTCCTGTGCTGCTTCTTTCTGGCGTTAGGACTATGGCTCCCTTGGTTCTCACCTCTTGACGTCTTCCTTCTTTCTGCTCCCCTCTAGTCCAGGCTAATGACCACTTTTTATCATCCTGTTTCTCTGGGCTAAACTGTGTCACTCCCTTAAACAGGTGTATCTCATTATCTCCTGAACTAGGGATTACGTCACATCGTGTGAGTGTCTTTCCAGTTCGTGACTCTCTTTGTTTACATTCTCTCTGAAAACACTGAGCCATGTACTCAGACTGCCTGTCAGTTTCTGCAACGGAATCCTCTTCTCTCACCTACTCCATAGGTTCAGAAGGGTCTTCTTCATGACAATAGGGGTGAAGAAGAGCGGGACCTAGGCATGATTGTGTCTGATGATCTTAAAGTAGCTATACAGGTAGAAAAGGCGACAGCAAAAGCTAGAAGGATGCTTGGGTGCATAGGGAGAGGAATGGCCAGCAGAAGAAAGAAGGTGATAGTGCCTCTGTATAAGTTTTTGGTGCGACCTCATTTGGAGTATTGTGTGTAATTCTGGAGACCGCACCTTCAAAAGGATATAAACAGGCTGGAGTCTATGCAGAGGATGGCTACTAAAATGGTTAGTGGTTTTCATTATAAAGCATATGAAGACACACTTAAGGATCTTAATATGTATTGTACACCTTAGAGGAAAGGCGGGATAGAGCTGATATGATTGAGACGTTTAAATACCTCCGTGGCATAAATGCACAGGAGGAGAGCCTCTTTCGATTGAAAGCAAGCTGTGCTATGAGGGGACATGGGATGAGGGTGAAAGGGGATAGTTTCAGGAGTGATATGCGGAAATATTTCTTTATGGAAAGAGTGGTGGATCCGTGGAATAGTCTTCCAGTGGAGGTGGTAGAGATGAGGACAGTATCTGAATTCAAAGAAGCATGGGACAAACACAGAGAATCTCTAAAGGAAAAAAGGGGAATGTTGTAGTGGTTGATATGGAAGGACAGACTAGATAGGCCACGTGGTCTTTTTCTGTCGTCAGGGTGGATTGGCCAGGATGGGTCTACATCGGAGGTAAGGTCAATGGCTCTGATGCTGTAGTGCCCGTTTGCCACGAGCATGGCCTGGGTGGCCACAGCATGTCCTGCTGAGAGGGCACTCTCACCTGACCGAACAGTGACCATGGCACGGCTATGTATCCACATAGTGCTTTGCAGCGTTTGTTCCTAGTGATGTGGATGCACCTTCTGACCTGGGGCCTGTTTATTTAACCAACTGCTGTGTATCCATGTCATGTATCCCAAACCTGAGTGCACATAGCTGTTTTGTGCACATGCAATGTGAACTGTCCGCAGTCGCTATGTGCATGTCTGGAAAAACCAGTGATGGGCAGCAGGTGCAGTCTGACTGTGCTTGCTGTGGGCAATTGCGAGAGGAGATGTTCCAGCCCTACTCCCTGTGGTAATGGCAGGCCCAGCAGGTTTCTAGTGGCAGTCCCCTGCCAGCCTTGACACTCTCACAGTAGGTGGCATCAGCTGTTTAATATTGAGTAATAACATGCACTGTTCTAGGAGAGTCATTTGGCAGTGGGAGCAAGTCACAGGACCTGATGTGACTGGTGCAGCAAGATGACTAGCTGAACACGCTGCAGACAATAGTTTCCACAGATTGGTAGTGATGGGCATTGCTCGCACTGCAAGTCCTGGGGACCGGGTGCCGGGTAGCTATTCTCACCCTCAGGGTGACTGCTGAAATTGCGCAATAACACAGTTTGTAGTTGACATGGGATTGCAGTACACATTGTCAGTGCATCGTACTGAGCTGATGTGATGGATCTGTCCATTCTCCGTTTGGTGATCAGCTGCAGGCTTCTGTTCTGTGTGTGCAGTGCATCACGGGTACTAGAGGAGTTAACCTATACCAGCACACACAGCAGACAGTTTAGGCAGAGACCTGCAGGCTTCTCGATTCCAGGCCTTACAGGCTCAAGAGGTGTAGCATACTGGTTAGTGCAATATCTTCATAGGCAGGCAACAGGGGTTTGATTCCTACTTGCTCTTTTTGTGAATGTGTGCTACTCAAGTCATTTTCATGCCTGTGATAGTCAGAGCTCTTCTGTGCCTGATCTGCACGTCACCAGTCCCATTCTGTGCTCCTATGGTTGCAAACATTCTGCCGCTTCTGGCTCGGCTGGGGGACACGTCTTCCCTATCCTATGCCACACACTGACATTGCAGCACTTTACATTGGCACCACCCTGTGCATCGGTACAGCTGCCTCCCACATGCTCGTCCACCTAACTGGCTGCCACATAGGGTGCCCACCCTAACTGGCCTCGCCCACCCTAACTGGCTGCCACATAGGGTGCCCACCAATATGGCAGGTCCATCAGTTCTCACCTGTCCTTCCTTTCATCACCTTTACATTGACTTTCCGTGGCGCACTATCCAGTATTAGGGTTACAGACGTTTTCCTGCCTTTAGATGCATGCTTGTCAACTTGAAGCACCTTAAAACCCTTAGCCATCTTATGTAAACCCCTTAGGGCACCTTAACTTAATGCATTTTAACCCCTCAGGGCGCTTTAACCTCAGGCGCCTTAACTTCATGCATCTTAACCCCTCAGGGCGCCTTAAACTCAGGTGCCTTAGGTTGAAGCGCCTTAACCCCCTTGGGCACCTTAATGCTTGTCACCTTAATGTGAGATGTGCCGTTACCATAAGTTAAATGGACAGGGCGCCCTGTTCTGTGCATTACACCGTCCATAGCTCCCTTTATGCTGGACCACTCCTACCCACCTATAGCCTTATAAGGCTTTGGAAACCTTAGCGCTGCCCTTACTGCCGGTGACTTTACCGCGGTTTAGTAAACATACCCCTTAGAGTTTCATTTGCCACTTATACATTTATTTTATCCCTGAGATATTGCAGGCCGTTAAATATTGAGCATAAAATTTTAAATTGGGACCTAGCAACAATGAAAGCCAATGCATATTGATCAGTACAGGAGAAATATGATTGTGCATTGAAGCAATGGCAATTAAACATGCTGCTTAGTTCTGATTCAATTGCAGACTGTACTAACAGGATTTCAGTAAACTGACCATAACGAATTACAGTAACCTAGCAACAACACCCGCAGCACTGTTTTTAATTATATAGTCATTAAAAAAGACTTAGTAAGGTGAATTAAACCAAACCCATCTACATGTTTCAGTACGTCCTTTGTTTATCCAAATCAAGGTAAGAATCAAGACACATGTCTCGACTCTTCGCTTGGGCAACTACACAATACAAGTCTCGTCTAGCTTAAGGTGAAGATCTGGATTGGACAAAGATGCTTTCCCATTTCAAAGACCTTTAGACCCTCCGCCCAGTGTGTAACGGCGGCCAAGAAGCAGGGGCAGCCCAAGGGGGGTGTGGGGGCCATGTGCGGAGACTTAATTTGCATAAAGGGCCTCATTTGCATAAATATTTGCATAATGTTACCATACACTAACTTTTAGTAAACATGCCTCTTAATGAGTGTATGGATAAAGAAAGACTAAAAGATTTCTACATTACTATAATCCAGTGCCAACCGCCAGGCACATTAGGAACTACTACAAACACTGCCCATTTAAAACCCATAGCAAACCCGCCATATCCTAACAGCACTACCAGGACTCACAAAGCACCATACTCTACCTATCAAAAGGCAACACTGCAAATATTAAACCAATACATTTCAGAGAACAACAATACATGACCTACTGGGGAAAGAGAACAAGTGGCAATGTCAAATAGGAATTACATAAACAGAATATCTCAGCTCAGTTTCACATGCAGAACACAGACCATCACCAAACAAGGAATCACAATTTAGAAACAGGAAGACAATTAAACTGGGAACCCCAAAAGCCAAACTTGGAATGTACAACAACACTGTAGAAATAAAACCATAAACCAATTTCCTCTTGTACCAAACAAAGCGCAGACGTTAATGATGCACATTTCCCAGAGCTGACATATTCCAGTTAATAAATTCAAAATAAAGAGAGATTTTTCTACCTTTTGTGCTTTTTTTTTCAGTTGCAATAGCTCCAGCCACTTTCTTCTGGTTTTTTCATGTCTTCTGCTAACTCTCCATCGTCTGCTGTCCATTTGTCCTTTTTTCTCTCTTCTAGGTTTTTTTTTCCATTCTCTCTCTACATCTGCTTTAACATACTAATCTTTCTCCTTTTGCTCTTTCCTTGTTCCTATTTCATCCACTCAAATTTTACCCCTCCATCCTCAATCCCCACTTACTCTCCCAATACCCGGCCAATTGTAGATTTGTCTTCCCTCACACACAAAATATTTTTCCCCTCTCAATTTCACCCTACCAGCTCCATCCTATTCTAATCCTCCCCCAATATCAGCTCCCTTTTAGTTCCAGCCCCACCCAGCATCCGCTCCCTTCTAGTCCCCGCATCAGCCCATTTCCAGTCCTAGCCCCCCATCAGCCCACTTCCAGTCTTAGCCCCCCACCATAGCCCATTACTAGTCCTAACCCCCCCCCCCCCCATAGCACATTACCAATCCTAACCCCCCTGCCTCCCATCAGCTCAGGTAGATTAAAAAACAAACAAACTGGCTGTTGCTGCTGCCGCCGCCGTGTCAGCGGCAGAATCAAGCGTCCCGCGGGGCCCCCCCTGAAACTCCCTCAGCGCTGGCTTTTCAGAGCCACGAAGGGAGAGTTTCCCTTTCTCACGGCTCTGTTAAGCCCGCCAGGGCTGATGGGATTTCCATTCGTGGCTCTGAAAGCCGATGCTGAGGGAGCTGCAGGGAAGGCAATGCCGGGCAGGGGAGGGGCCCCGCGGGACGCTTGATTCTGCCGTTGCCACGGCGGCAGCAGCAGCCGGCTTTTTTTTTTTTTTTAAATCTACCTGGGCCTGATGCAGAATGTTGTTTGGGCGGGCGCCCCTGAAACGCGGGGCCCTGTACAAACAACATTCTTGCTCAATGGACGGGCCGGCCCTGCCAAGAAGGCACATAGAATGCTAGGAATCATAAGGAAAGGCATGGAGAATAAAGCAAAGAATATTATAATGCCTCTGTATCATTCCACGGTACGGTCGCACCTTAAATATTATGTGCAATTCTGGTCGCCGTATCTTTAAAAGGATATAGCAGAATTATAAAAGTACAAAGAAGAGCCACCAAAATGGTAAAGGGGATGGAAGGATACCCTCTGAGGAGAGGCTTAAAAGCTTTTCATCTTGGAAAAGAGACTGCTGAGGCTAGATATATTAGAGGTCTATAAATTAATGAATGGAGTGGAACAGGTAAACATAAATCGATTGTTTATGCCATCAAAAAGTAGAAAGACCAGGGGACATGCAATGAAACTACAGTGTAACCCATTTAAGACTAATAAGAGTAAATATTTTTTCACTCAATGTGTAATCAAACTCTGGAATTCGTTATCGGAGGATGTAGTAAAAGCTGTTAGTGTAACTGAGTTTAAAAAAAGTTTGGACAAGTTCCTGGAGGAAAGGTCCATAAACCTTATTAAAGAGGACCCAGGAAATCCACTGCTTGCCCCAATACAAGCATTGTGGAACCTGATTGTCTTTTTGGGAAACTGTCAGGTACTTATGATCTGGGTTGGCCACTGTTGGAAACAGGATACTGGGCTTGATGGACCTTGGTCTGACCCAGTATGGCATATCTTATGTTCTTATGTTATCTTCTTAGTTGCATTCAGTGTTAAATTTGTTATTACACATTCAGTTTCGAATTACTACTGGGCATTCATTAATGCTCCATACAGAAGGGACTATGTGCTTCCATTGCCAAAGTGCTAAAGATCTGTATATCAATGGCATATCAAAGCACTGTTAGGCTATAAGATCTAATTACCTCCAATAATGGGTGTAAGAAGCATTGAATAAAATTTAAGGTACTCCACATTCCATCTAACTGGACTTTGACAGAATCCCAACATACCGACTGATTGAACCCGATTAGTTGAAAATGCCTCAAACCTCAGACACCGAGGATCCAAAGCCTATTCAATATAGTAACATAGAGTAACATAGTAGCACAGAAAATGATGGCAGATAAAGACCAGCATGGTCCATCTCGTCTGCCCAGTAAGATGTCTAGAGTTGTAGGGATATGAGGCAGGAGCAGCATCTCACGTACAGGAAGCAACGTTGGATTTATTTGTTGGGAACAGTCATTCCCAAGGGGTTGAACTCGGGGATTGATTGGAAGGCGTGTAAATGACATAGTGTGTCTGCACTAGCGTCAGTTTGCTAACAGGAAATAGGTAGGAGTTTTCTCTTATTTAAGTCAGTCCATTGCTCTTTGGCTTTGAGCTGTGCGATTGGATCACAGGAAGTGCTGAGGAGAGAGTGACCGTTTGAGAAGATATTTTCGTGGCGATATAAAGCTTATTCCGGTTTGAGTATCGGTTGGGTGAGGTAAATTGGTTTTCAATATCGGAGTTAGGAGGGACTTGTGGCATCACGGTATGTATATTATAGCAGTGTTTTATGTTTTATTTTCTAGTTTGATTCCCCCTGAAGCAGCGAAGGCGAAACGCTGAAGGGACGTCCAGGCGGGCGTCAGGGTCTCTCTTTGATTCATTGTTAGAGTACTGGGTGCCTTGGTGTATAATGTTTAAGTATAGCCCCGTACCTGTATACATGTTGATTTTATGTTTATAACGGCTTTTTCTGTATAAGAAACATTTGCTGTATACTGAGTTGTTAAGAGGGGGGTACAATGATTTATGAAATTGTATGGTATCCGTGCTCTATTGTATAAATGAGGTGAAAGATATTTTAGCAGACCGTTGATGTGTTAAGTTTGGCAGATGCTTGACTCCGTTGTGGGTAATTAGCTCTGCATATGATTTTCTGAGGTTTGCTTTCTCTCTCCCTGGGTTTGCTAATTGATAAATATTGTGATGAGGTGAGAAGGTGAAGCTGTTTCTACCAAATGAAGTATCATATTTAAGCTCTGAGAAAGATCATAAAAGTGTTGTTAGTTTACAATGGAAGATCCGAATTTATGACAGGACACTCTGAGTTTTTCAGAGGCACACATTGCAAATTTTATGAAAGAAAGTACCCCCTTCTCTGAACAGAATTTATCGGAAACCCATCGAGGACAATAGTTGGAATTCTTTATTGAGTTTACGAAGACGTAAGATTAGATCTGAGTTGCATCAGTCCTCTTTGGTGGAATATATTAAGTGGTGACACATCTCCAGAGGTCTACGGATTTATAAAGAACCGTGTCTTTTTGCAACAGATCATAAATTTTTGGAGCAATGGAACAAGATTTTAAATAAATGCTCCTTAGATTTGATGGTGCTCACGGTGGACACGTTGAAGACTCAACTTGAGGGTCTACAGGTGGATCTTGATAAAAAAACAGGGAGCCTGCAGGCTTCCGAATCTGCGGAGAAGTTTCAACAACGTTCCTCTGATTTGCAGAAACAAATAGATCAATTACGATATTGTTGGTTACCCTTGACGTGAAAGTGTTGTACACCAGTATTCCGCAGGAGGCGGCGTTGGAGGTTATACGGTTAGGTCTGCAGCAGAGGGGCGATGTTGGTGAGGCACAAAATGAGTTTTTAATGCAATGTGCTCAGTTGGCGTTAAGTAGAAATTATTTTAATTTCAATGAGGAGATCTTCCAATAGACTATAGGGGTTGCGATAGGTGCATCGTTTGCCCCATCTGTGGAAAATCTATTCATGGGCCAATTTTAACAACGCTGGTTGAGTGGGTCGGTGTATTCATCCCGGATAAAAATGTGGCATCGCTATATCAATGAGAAATACAAAAATACCCAACCAGGAAAAAAGCCTAAGCCATAAAAAAACCCCCGATCTATAGAAAAAAAACACCAATCAAATTTGCATATTTTTTGTCAGAGAGGCCATCACAGTAAAGAGGACACAAACCTCCTACCACTGCAGCCCATCCATTTTAATAAGAAAAAACATTTTAGAGCAGTACCGTGCTGCTTTTGCCATCCTCCGTCACCGGCTCTATGGCGGCCCGTGCACTTAAAAAGGATCGAGAAAAAGCATGCCCCAGGGAAAAGATGGCCGGTTGCAGTGTGGTCAGGTCGGACTTCCCCGGCCATGACGCGCTGGTCGAAGAAGTGACGGACTCCGTGGTAGCAGCACTGTCGGGCAAGTTTGATCATATCTGTGTAAAACTGGAGGCATCTCTCAGGCTCTGGGAAAGTTTTGGCAAACATCTAGGGGAAGCGGAGAACCAGTTGGGAGTCGTGGAGGATGAGGCAGGAAGCAAGGTGAGGGCGTTAAAAGAACACAGCAATAGGAGAAACTGGAGGATCTAGAAAAGAGAAGCAGAAGGAACACAATCTATGTTTTGTGGGTATCCCAGAAATAGTGTAAGAAGGAGAACTTCAAGGGTTCTTGGAGACTTGGTTACCATCAACACTTGCCCTGGGCTTGGATTGTGGACCTGCACGCAGAGAGGAAGGAGCCCAGCCCAGGGTGGTGATCACCTGCTTTCTCAACTATGTGCAAAAGGACAAGGTCCTGCAGGCAGCTAAGACCCAGAGTTCCCCCCATGTACCAAGGGGCATGGATACTGATTTCTCAGGACTACTCCTTGCAGTTGGTGCAACAGCAGAAGGCCTTTAGTCCAGTTTAGTCCAGTGTGCATTAGTTTTTTAGCAGCAAAAGTTAATTTCACTCTGCAATACCCTGCCCGACTGCAAGTGGTACATAAAGGGGCTGTGCAAGCTTTTACCAAAGCGGCTGTGGACTCTCTTCAGGTCTCATGATCCTCAGGGTCTGAATGCAAAAGCCTCTGCTCCGGGATGGCCGGAGACTTGGCTGTGAGCATGCTGCCTCTCTGAGTTCCTTGGGGAGTGGCTGCTCTTCCTCCTTGGACACTATGTGCCCTATTCTGAGAAAGATGTGCAGGGCGGCTATGCATGTCCAAAACGTGTACATCCGAAATGTAGATGTGATTCCCTGCTCGCGCGGTTAGACGTGCAGCCGCGCGACAGAATACAAAGTTATAGGTCTAGTCACTAAACGTACAACTCGCAAATAGCGGGGCTCTGTTTGCATGTAAGTAACAATTGTGACCTGCGACAAGACACGAGCTTGTAGTTCCGAAAACATGTCCACGTGCAACAGGAAACAGGATACAGTAAATCCCCCCCCCCCCTTTCCGTTGATGCCAGATCATAGGAAAATGGCAACTCGCCAAGTAAATTTCAGTGAGGCAGAGACTCGCCTACTATACACAATGGTTCTAGAAGATGAGGCCGCCCTGCTTCCCACTGGACACAGAAGGCCAGCCCTTGCTGCATCATGCAGGGACTGGGAAAGGATAAGGACCACCCTAGCTCAGTAAGTAGGGCAAAGCAGGAAAGGGAGGAGGCAGGGGAAATGCATGTGGGGGAAAACAACAGTGCAAAGAGCCAGGAAGTAGCTGCAAAGTGAAATGGCAAAAGGAGCAGTGGGTAAGCTGGACCCTCCACACAACCAAATGACAGTAAACATACAAAACAGGGCCCACACAGGAAACAGGCAAACAGAAACACAAGGTGGAAAAAAGGCAGAATGGACAAAAGGGAAAGCACATATGGAAAGGAAATCTGAACACAGTGAAAAAAACCTACTGTGTGTAATATGGCCCAAAACACAGCACAGTGGAAACACAGAGACATGGTGCTAGTAAAGGCAACTACCCAAACAAAAATAACACTGGTATTTAACTTATGTAATAAAACAACTGGACATTTAAACTCATTATTTTAGTACAAAACCCTCAAGATAGTCCAACAGCAGTCCCTTCACAAAGTTTCTAAGCAGAGGAGAAAAGACCTCAGTAAAGCTATTTCTCCCTCTATACAGCAAGAAGAATACTTGCCTGAAGGGGATGCGCCCTATCACACCATCATAGGTCTAAAAAGCTCCTCTTTTTCCTTAAATCAATTTCATTAAATCCTTTTTATTACATTACAAAATATTGAAACCCTGAAAAGTCACAAATCTCATCTTCACTTAAACATCTTAATACACAGCCTCAGATACACATAATCTGCAGCAGTAAAATCAAATGAACTGCATAGGCGCTATGCTTCAGAGTGAGCTTCCCACCGACATCTGAAACAAAATACAGTAGAACTCAGCCAGACACACACTTTAAACAACAACCCAGCCCGCCCCTGTTACTTAGCTGTCAAGCTGAAGATCAAAATCCAGAGCTGTGGGGTGTCTCCAAATGATGTATCAACCTGGAAGGTCTCTCCTGAAGGCATATCACTCTACCCGTACCCTACGAAGATCTCCGTTTCACAGGAACTCTGCTTCATCGGGGGTATTGCTTACTATGCATACAACACATGGCTGACCTAGGCTGCCCCCCACTACCAATCACCACACCAGTCCTCTGAGAGAACCCTGTACCCACCCCATGCTCCATGAAGTCTGATACTGTCCACAACAGCACCACCTCTAATGGGAAACTGCCCCATACAGCCACCACTGTGTCCACAAAGAAACAGCCCTGCAGATGACACCTGAGTATAAACCCCACCCTATGACACTGTGCAGCACAGCATACACAAGCCCTAAAAGGTCACCTCTAGAATGTAAATCATAAGAATACTGCAACTCTATCATTTGTTACACATCACATCAGGCAAACAGTGGAGATGGAAGGAGAAAAGAGTCTCAGAATCCAAGGAGGTAGAGGCAATGGTAAAAGTTAACTACAAACCAGGCCCAAGCCTCCCCAAATCAACGGCTCTACAATACACCTACCTATCGCCTGTTCGATATAATTCCATTTTTTTTTAAATAGTGATTCCACATCAACAATATCAGTAGTACCTGCCCCCTGCAAACCCTTAGAGCGTAACACGTGAGCAAACCCAAAAAAAGTAACACCTATCTTTCCAAGCCACTGCCCTCTACAGGCCCCCAATCACGGCTGAAGATCCTTGTTGCTGAAAATATTGCTGCTGATACTCCAGCAGCAGGAGTATCAGTGGTGACTGGGAGCCTGTAGACAGCAATGACCTGGGAAGATAGGTGTACCTTTTATTTGCTTATTCTTGCATGTGATATGTTCTGAGAGTTTGCAGAGGGCAGCTACTACCAACAATGTTGATGCGGAATCGCTGTTCTAATAAAATGGAGTTAAATTGAACAGGCGATTGGTTGGAGTATGTTAGAGCCATTGATATGAGGAGGATCGGGCCTGGTTTGAAGTTAACTTTTACCATTGCCCCTATCTCCTTGGATTATGAGGCTCTTTTCTCCTTCCATATACAATGTTTACCTGATGTGAAGTTACAGGCATGAAATGATCTGAGTAGCACAGTCATTAAAAAAAAAAAGTGGGAATTAAACCCCTGTCTTCTGCTTATGGAGTTATTGTACTAACCAGTAGGCTACACCTCCACACCGCATGGCTTAGCAATGGCTGGATACAAAGAGACTGCAGGTCACTGCCTAAACTCTGTTTTGTGTGCTGGCATAGGGTAGCCCCCACCAGTACCCATGATGCAGTGCAGATACCCAACAGCAGTCAACAGCTGATTCCCAGATGAAGAATGCACATATCCATCACCTCAGGCGATATGTAAGATGCACTGACAGTGTGTGAAACAAGCACACAGCAGATACAAACTGTGCCACCGAGCAGTTTCTGCAGTCACCCTGAGGGAGAGTATGGGCACTCAGCACTAGGTCCCCAGTACCTGCCATACTAGAAATGTTCTCTGCGCAGCAGATCTGCATCATTGTCAGTGTGTGGTGGGTGTTGGTTGTAGTGTGATTATGCCTTGTCTGACAGGGACCCACCTAGAACAGTGCATGTCAATGCCTAGTGGTGCAATGCTGATGCCAGCTACTGGAGGGGGGCAGCTTATAAACCTGCATGGGGTTGTTACCATGGCCTTATCAATGAAACTGGGGGGAGCAGTGCCAGAACACACCTATCCTAACAATCAAGGTCAAACATACAAGCACAGTTATACTGCAACTGCTGCCTATCACAGGGGTTACCAGCCATGCACATACCAACTGCAGACAGTCTGCTGGTCAGCACACATTGCATATGCACCCAGCAGTTGATTAAGTGATTGGGCCTCAAGAACAGGATATTATATAACACTATGTGGATACATAGCTGTGCCATGGTCACTGCTCGGTTAGAGTGAGAGCGCCCTCCCAGCATGACATGTTGTGGCCACCTGGTCCCTGCAGGTGGCAGTCGGGCATTATGACATCCCAGCCATTGCCCTACCCCTGATGCAAACACATCCTGGCCAATCTGCTCTGTTTCAGGCCATAGCCACAATACCTTGTTCCTTATGCACATTTGCAGGTTAATGCTGCTGAAACAGCTTAGGCCAGGGGTGGCCAACTCGTCTTGGTGCACCACAATCCAGCCTGGTTTTCATGATGCCCCAATGAATATCCATGGTATCTTTGCATACAAGGGGATGTGGTGGATGAAAATATATCTCATTAATGTGCATTAGGGACATCACGAAAACCTGGCTGGATTGTGATGCACCGGGACCAGAGTTGGCCATCCTTGTCTTAACTGCTACAAGGCTCAGTGAGGTGTAGAAAGGCACAAAGCAATGGATAGACATACACACACACACGCTCACATTGATACACTGCGAAAATGAGGATGGTTCGCATCCTGCCTGCAAATCTGGTCCCAATCTCAGCTCTGGCATTGTTAAGGTGTGCTCATTGTGCAGAGCTAGAAGTGTGCTCTGATATTAACGGCTGCTCAGTGTGCCAGTGCTGTCAGCCTCACTCTCCATCCAGCTAAGGATAGTGGAGCCTGTCTCTGTGGGTGCTGGTACCCTTGTTGGCTGATTCATTGGGGGTTGCACATGTTGGTGTTGTATCTCCAATGTGGGATAAAACTTCACCATAGAGATATGCACTGCATAATCTGCAGCTGGGACCCAAACTTGTGGCCCTCTACTCATATACACACTAACTGTGTGGTGTGCACTACAGTGCTGCCACATGAGTACAACTGTCCCCGGAGATGACATGCTTCCCATCTGACAGACTGACACATGTTGCACTGTGCATGGCGCACTGGATCAGGACATGACATTGGTCTGCTGCCCCCACTGTCAACACCCCCATACCATGCTGACATGCCCATGTGCTGTCAGGGTTGGTGGTGTGCAGTCCCAGGCCAGCAAACATACGGGTTGGCAAGTGCCTACAGTGCAGGGCCCAGGGGGGGGGGGAGAGGCATACATGGATGGCACACATCCTCCCCACAACCATCTGCCTCTCCAGGAACCCCATCACCGCTGCCAGTGTCATGTCTCCCCAACCTGGGGAACAGACGGCTGAGGGGTGTTATGTTAGAGGTCTATAAAATATTGCTTGGAGTGGATTTGGTAAACGTAGATTGATTGTCTATGCCAGGGGTCTCAAACTCAAATTGCTTTGAGGGCCAAATGAGGACTTGTAAAGTAACCCGGGGGCCGCATAAGACGTGGGGCCTCATTTGCATAAGGGGCCTCATTTGCATAAATATTTGCATAATGTTACCATACACTAACTTTTAGTAAACATGCCTCTTAATGAGTATGGATAAAGAAAGACTAAAAGATTCAGAAATAGGAAGACAATAATTAAACTGGGAACCCCAAAAGCCAAACTTGGAATGTACAACAACACTGTAGAAATAAAACTATAAATTAATTTCCTCTTGTACTAAACAAAGCGCAAACATTAATGATGCACATTTCCCAGAGCTGACATATTCCAGTTAATAAATTCAAAATAAAGAGATATTTTTCTACCTTTTGTGCATTTTTTTTCAGTTGCAATTGCTCCAGCCACTTCTGGTTTCTTCGTGTCTTCTGCTATCTCCATCGTCTGCTGTCCATTTGTCCTTTCTTCTCTCTTCTAGTTTTTTTCCATTCTCTCTCCATACATCTGCTTTAACATACTAATCTTTCTCCTTTTGCTCTTTCCTCATTCCTATTTCATCCACTCAAATTTTACCCCTCCATCCTCAATCCCCACTTACTCTCCCAATACCTGGCCAATTGTAGATTTGTCTTCTCTTCCAGACAAAATATTTTTCCCCTCTCCATTTCACTTTCCCAGCTCCATCCCATTCTAATCCTCCCCCAACATCAGCTCCCTTCTAGTTCCAGCCCCACCCAGCATCTGCTCCTTTCTAGTCCCTGCATCAGTCCATTTCCAGTCCTATCCTAGCCTCACCATCAGCCCATTTCCAATCCTAGCCCCCCATCAGCCCATTTCCAATCCTAGCTCCCTCCCCTCACAGCCCATTTCCATTCCAAGCCCCCCTCCCCATCAGCCATTTGCAGTTCAAGCCCCCCTTCCACTCAGCCCATTTCCAGTCCTAGCAACCCCCCCAGCCCATTACCAGTCCTAGACCCCCCATAGCCCATTACCAGTCCTAACCTCCCCATAGCGCACTTCCAGTCTTACCCCCCCCATCACCCCATTTTCAGTCTTACCCCCCCCCATAGCCCATTACCAGTCCTAATCCCCCCATAGCCCACTTGCAGTCGTATCCCCCATCACCCCATTTTCAGTCTTACCTCCCCTCATAGGCCATTACCAGTCCTAAACCCCCAATCAGCCCACCTCCAGTCCCTAACCCCCATCACCCCATTTTCAGTCCTAGCCCCCCCCATAGCCCATGACCAGTTCATAACCCCCCCCCCTGCCAATAGCCCACTTCCAGTCCTACCCCCATCTGCCCATTTCCAGTCCTAGCCCCCACCATAGCCCATGACCAGTCATAACCCCCCCCCCTGCCAATAGCCCACTTCCAGTCCTAACCCCCATCTGCCCATTTCCAGTCCTAGCCCCCACCATAGCCCATTACCAGTCATAACCCCCCCCCCTGCCAATAGCCCACTTCCAGTCCTAACCCCCATCTGCCCATTTCCAGTCCTAGCCCCCACCATAGCCCATTACCAGTCATAACCCCCCCCCCTGCCAATAGCCCACTTCCAGTCCTAACCACCATCTGCCCATTTCCAGTCCTAGCCCCCACCATAGCCCATTACCAGTCATAACCCCCCCCTGCCAATAGCCCACTTCCAGTCCTAACCACCATCTGCCCATTTCCAGTCCTAGCCCCCACCATAGCCCATGACCAGTCATAACCCCCCCTGCCAATAGCCCACTTCCAGTCCTAACCCCCATCTGCCCATTTCCAGTCCTAGCCCCCACCATAGCCCATTACCAGTTATAACCCGCCGGCCCAGTACCAGCCATAACCCCCCCCCCTGCCAATCCCCCACTTCCCTTCCTAACCCCCCATTGCCCATTCCCCTTCAACCCCCCCCCCCCCCCCGACAGAGGAAAACAAAAAAAAACCCCAAACCCTGACTTCTGCCGTTGCCGCCGTGGCAGCGGCAGAATCAATTGTCAAATTAAAAAAAAAAAAGACTTCTGCTGCTCAAGCAGCAATATCACCTGTCCTGCGGCCCCTTCCCCTGTGCCCGGAGATCCGAATCTGCTCATCAGCGGCGTGCTTTTCAAGCCGCGAAGAGTATTCCCCTCTCGCGCGGCTTGAAACCACGCGAGAGGGGAATACTCTTCGCGGCTTGAAAAGCACGCCGCTGATGAGCAGATTCGGATCTCCGGGCACAGGGGAAGGGGCCGCAGGACAGGTGATATTGCTGCTTGAGCAGCAGAAGTCTTTTTTTTTTTTTATTTGACAATTGATTCTGCCGCTGCCACGGCGGCAACGGCAGAAGTCAGGGTTTTGGGGTTTTTTTGTTTTTCTCTTTCGCGGGCCGCACAAAGTTGTCTGTGTTTGAGACCCCTGGTCTATGCCATCAAAATGCAGTGGTTCTAGGGGACATGCAATGTGGCTGCAGTGTAGGCCATTGAGGACTATGGGGAGTGAATGGTTTCCCAGCCAACGCATAGTCAAACTCTGGAATCCATTTCCAGAGGATGTTGTAAAGGCTGTTAGTGTGGCTGGGTCACAGAAATGTTGGGACAGATTCTTGGGGAATTATCCAGAAACCATCGCTAATGAGGGGCCCAGAAAATCCCCTGCTTTCCCAATACACGCACTGTGGAATCAGTGTGTCTGTTGGGGAACCAGCTAGGTACATGTGACCTGGATTGGCCACGGATGGACACAGGATACTGGGCATGTTGGATGTTGGTCTGACACAGTCTGCATATTTTCAGGTCCTATGTTCCTATGTGCTACCTAGGCCTGGTCCGTCCTGTGCGCCAACAGCCCCACCTACGTGATCTACGTGCACCCTCCTTTGCCCCATATGAACCATCAATATAGTTCCCTTACATACATGGGCACTATGCTGTTGTTGCTAATGGAACACTACTATCACTCTATTGGGCTCCCCTGTCTGTGCATCACATTGCAGATGTTTAAATAGGCTCCCTCTCCTCAAAATACACTCTCTCTGCCAGGTTTTGTTTACATTAGGGTTCCTGCCATTAAGGTGCCATCGTTATGGGAGCATGCCTTTTTCCTGCACACTCCCTGCCCATTGACCCCCCCCCCCTCCACTCTCCACCCCGTGGACGCCTACTCTCCATGCACAGGGCACATTACAATGGGTACTGGTGATTTAAAAAAAGATGTCCAGGGAGATTATTCCACCCAGGGGTTGGAAACCTCTCCAGACATTTCGCCAGGCCTGGACATACAGGACCGACATCAGAATTGGCCCTGTACGTCCAGTCCTGGCATCTGCCCACTGCCCGCCCACTCTCTGCCCCTGTGCCATCCCTTCCCCGCCCCCAACGTCCCTGAACAACCAGTGGGGGAAGTTGGTCAGAGGCTGTACCTGCCACGCCTAACTGCAAGCCAGTCAATCCCTGCCCCCAACAGCAACATGCCCACACCTACCTGCCCTGTGGTGTGTGCCTGCACAGGGCACCTGGCCACAGCATCCAGGTTCATGCATTCCACCGTCTCCCATAGGGGCACAGGCACCACAAACATACATCAGAAGTACAGGCTCCAACACACATACCATTGCAGTTACATCAGAGACTTTGTACCTACCTTGTAAATGGCAGTGGTGCTGTAGAGGTGATAGGTTGCAATGAATCAGCTTCCATAATATCCAAGAAATAATAGGTTGCAATGAATCAGCTTCCACGATGTTCAAGAGACGTTGCACATGGGAAAAGGAAAACGTGCAACGCCGATGAACGCATGCATCTAGTCGTACACGTGATTGTGGTATTTGAAAAAGTTGGATGTACACGTCGTTGTACGTCTAACCACAATAAAATGTGTAACTCCGGAGTGGACACACCTCCATCAGAGACATCTGTTTGCATACAGAATGGCACTGAAGGTTTCTGCTAGGAAGCATAATTTCACAGAGGGGGAGCAGGCCCTTCTCATAGAGGAGGTGCTTGCAAACCATGCCACCCTGATGGGCACAGAGGAGGCCCATGTAGGTGCATATGAGCGCTAACACAGGTGGCTGGCCATTTGCCGTAAATTAAATTCCAACTACCACAACAATAGGGACATTGAGGACATCAAGAAGAAGTGGTGGCAGGTCCTCCGAAAGGCCTGCCGGAGGGTGCGGGCTGTGGGCTCTGATGGCCAGTCAGTGAGGCTCACTGAGGTGGAGCAGCGCATAATGGCAACTGTGGATGTCACCACTCTGGAGGGCGTTGGGGGGGGGGGTGGACACCTCTTGGCACCCACAGGATCAAGTTATGTGTCTGTGCTGACATTTGCATGCTGCTTGCCCCCTGCCCCATGCCTGCACCCATGGTTTGGGGACCTATTGAACCTCCCACTGCCCATCTCACACATGTCACCAATGGTTTGGGTTTGGGCACGCGTGTCCCTGTTTCACTGTGTCTACCCCCTCCGTTGGCTCACTGAGTGACTCTGTTGTGGTGGGGCCTCCCTGTTCTGGCTTGTACTCTCCCAGCTGCCCCGTAGTGTCCCTGTGGCTGTAGTGCACTGGTGCACCCAAGGTGGGGGTGAGGGGTGGGTTGCTGCCTGCAGGGGTCCGCATTAAGCTCTCCATCCTTGCTTCTCTCAGCAGGTGCTGCCACAGATGCTGATCCCAGTACTGCGGCCTCCCACGCACCACTGCCAGCAACTCCACCACTGCCACCAGAGGGGGCTGCAGAACAGACACCAGTGCAGCAGCAGGTGCTGGAGGATGGGGGTTCAGAGCCGGTTGCCACCATGGAGTGAGGGGGTGTCAGCTCCGCAGACTCCAGGGACCATCTGGCACCATCACCAGAGCCCCAACCCCATCCTGGTGGCAGTAGACACCATGGCTGACACCCCAAACTGGCCTCTCAGCTGCTGGTAGACTATGTGCAATGGCTACTGGACCAGCAGGGAGCCCAGGAGGCACAAGCGATAGAGAAGCTCTGGCTCCTCCAGAGATTGGTGGTAGCTCAGCAGGCCATCCAGGAGCAGCAGTTAGCAGTCCAGGAAGCCCAACTGGAAGCTGCAAACTGACTGATTTTCTCCATGGACCACCTCAGGGCACGCCTCGATGTGCTTTCTGACTACTGGCTGGGCCTCATGGACTGCCACCAGCTCTGGCTGCTGCTATTGGGGCTCCTGCCACAGCTGCTGAGCCTCACATCCCTGCCCCACCATCTGCCGGTGGTGTGTCCACCCAGGCCACTGTGCAGGCTTCAGCTGTGGTGGGGTCCAGCAGCAGACGGCAGTCCTGCATCCTGGGCCCTGTGCCCTGGGGTGTGGAGCTCCCAATAGCCTTCCCAGTCTTCCATGAGGCATGTGGGGAGACCAGTGGGGAGAGCAGCAGTGGCAGTAGCCTGGTCTCGGGGGGGGGGGGGGGGGGAAGCCATCGGCCATACCACCAACTGGCCACCCACCAAGACCCAGTGGTGGTGACTGTGTAGGGGAAGGACTGGGGGCGGGTCAAGGTGTGTGGGGGGGTGGCGGTAGGCATGGGTACTATTGCCTGTCCCTGGGGTGGGAGTCTGGGGGGGCAGGCTGGGATGGTGAGGTGTGGGGGGGTTGGGGACAGGGCCAGAGGGTTGGGGGGTGAGGACTGGGATGGTGGGGTGAGGGTGGGGCATTCTTTTCTGGCATTTGGGGGGGCACCTGGGTGTGTGGCTTGGCTGTGGTTGGGCATGCTGTTATCTTATTTTTGCACGTAATAAATATTACTTCACATACCCGCTGGACTCTGTGCTTCCCTCTGCCTCCATCACTGTGGACATTTGTATCTTTTGGTCCTGTTTCCCTGGCACTGCCTGTTGTTTCTCGTGCACCTTATTTATTTGGATGCTTTTTCTATTTATACATGTCTGTCCTTTGTGTATCACGGTATGTACATCTACATCCTGTGCAGCCTGCTATGGCAGGCACACAGGTAGTGTCACTGCCATACCTCTTGCGTGGATGTGGTGGGGCACAGCAGTATATGATGTCCAGCTGTATGCAGTAATGTTTCTTTCCCTTCTTTTGGTCCCTCTATGTTTCTGACTACCATTGGGACTCCTATTGCTTCCACATGGTTCAGTTTGTTTTCCTTCTGTCTGCATACTCTGGCACCTCACTGACCATAGGGACATAGTATTTCCAGATTGATTTGGATCAGAGGTCCATGTAGCCCGTTATTCTTTCCAGGAATGGCCAATCTGGATCACAACTACAGAGTAGTGCCCCCGAAACATAGCAATATGCTACATTGCTTACCCCCAGGGTGCATACTGTTTCATATCCTTTTATAACCCAGCTATGCTACCTGCTTTATTTAAACATAGATGCTCTTCTGTGTTGTTCCAGTTCAGTGCTACTATAGCAGACATAGGCTGTTATTCCATGTTTTAGCAGGTATAACTTAGACATCCAGGATGTACATACACGTTTTCGTCAGAATAAGGTTTGCACGTTTAGGCGACTCGACACGCCCATGCTCCTCCCCTCCACACCCACGTCCAGGTTACCCTTCTTTCTCGTCTGTACGTGTAAAACGTTTTGTTGTTGGAATCTCGTCTAGATGTTTACATGCTGAAAACGTCCAACGTGTACATGTAAACGGCTTATTTGTGGTTCAGAATGACCCCCACTAGGGTGAAACCTCATGGACACTATAGAGTATAGTCATTTGAACTCCTTTGGCTCCCCAAATGCAGGGTAATTGTGCTGATGGACTGGGGTTAGGACCTGAAGAGTTGTGCATTTTGTTTCATCCCTGTGAAGGGTGCTTGTGTGGTGGGGGTGATTGAATGTATGGGGGAGAGGGACAGGGGGAGATTGTTTGGCTGTTTGTGTGGTGGGACTTGGCTCTATAGGCTGGATGGCATAGGGTAGGATGGAACTGGAAGGATGCGAATGGGCTGGATAAAGGGCCCTGCAGAGTGTAATGGGGGAGGTTTAGGCCTTGGGACTGCAGATATGGGGGATGGAGTAGAGTGCACTGCCTGGTTGGTGGGGGAAGGGGGAATTGATGGGAGGCCTATGCTGATAACGTGATCACTTAATGGGAGGTGCAGGGGAGATATTACAGGGAAGTAGGATGGCGGGAGGGGAAGGGATCGGGGTTGGGGGGAGGAGAGGAGAGGGAAGGGGGGAATAGGAACTACCGGAGACTGACGGGTGAGAATGGGTTTTGATAGTTGACACTCAAGTCTGTGGAGAGAAATTGCATGGGGCTCTAGGCTGGGGGAGTCTCCCTAGACTGGGACAATTGGTTTGGTGGCCTGTGGAGCATCTTTTCAGGCTGACCCGGGCTGAGAGTCCTCTCTTGGAATGTTTGTGGGTCGGGTAGCCCTGTAAAATGACGGAAGATCCTTGCACCATTTCAGGGAGGGGGATGTTATTATATTTCAGGAAACACACCAATCCAAAGTGGAACTTAATAAACTACAGGGGGTCAGGCTGGGAAAGTGTTTGGGCCTCCTGTGAATGGAAAAGGGGGGGGGGGGAGGTAGCTCTCTTGCTGCATAGGGGGGTTAGTTTTCAATCCACTCAGTAAATTGTGGACCCAGCTGGTAGGTATGTTTTGGTCAGGGGGGAACTGCAGGGGCGGAATGTGGTTTTGGGAAGTGTGTACACACCCAATGTAACAGACTCCAGTTTCTTTGCAGAGTTGGCAGCCGATATTGAGAAGTTCCCTGACCACCCATTGATTTTTGGAGGTGATTGGAAAGGGGTTTAGGCCCCTCTTTGGATACCTCCGAGGGGTTTTGGGCCAGGAAGACACCCACATCCCATCATTTGCGATGTTTGTTTAATAAAGCGGTGCCAGTTGGTTGATGTATGGCAGGTGTTACATCCACAGGACTGAGAATACATCCACTTGTCTAAAACCATGGTACCAGGGCACAGCTGAACTGTCTTTTCATGTTGGAGGTTGTCTTTGGGGCAGTTGAAGAGGCAGTGATTGGTCCATATGAGATCGTGGACCATGCTCTTATTTGGGTGGACTGGACTTGGGAAGATACTCAGCCCCGGTGTCGGCTCTGACGATTTCTGCTCGATCTCTACCACGATGAGGACTTTCGGAAGTATATAAAGGACTGCTGGGCAGATTATCTTTTCCACAATTGGTGACATAAGGACAGTCCTGAGTTATTTCGGGAAGCCTCCAAGGTAGTCTTGTGAGGTGATAATATCAATTATGCTGCTAAGTGATAGCAGGACATGGCTGCGTGGATACTTCGACTCGAGAAGCAGGTTTGTAGGGATTGGCAGATGCTGGCATGACTGTCGACGCTGGCCAACAAGGCCCGGTTGTTTGCCATGCAGGTGGCTCTTAATACCGTATTATACCAGCAGGCAAAGAAGTCGCTAGTCTACTACTGCTTCCAGCTCTACCAACACGTGATGAAACAGGGAAGGCTTTGGCTCAGCACTTGTGCAAGAGTTAGGGATTACGTTATGTCGCGGCCCTCTGAGACTGGAGTGGCATACCACAGTGGACTGCAGCAGATATTGGGGACATCTTGGTGGATTATTATCGCACCCTGTACAAGGGGGAAGATATCTCTGCCTCCCATGTGGCTCAGAATGAGTCAGGTGCAGGTGCTGCAACTTGCAGCTGAAGGGGTGGAGAGGTTGGGGGCCCCAATTACAGTGGAGGTCCAATTGGTCATTAAAGGCACAGTTGTCCAGACCAGATGGGTACCGAGCCAAGTATTACAAGCTATTGCCGGAACATCTTATCCCCCCACTGGTCAAGGTCTTTAACACCTTGCTGACCAGTGCAGCACTCACCTATGACATCAATATTGCCCATATTGTGGTCTTGCTGAAGCCAGGTAAGGATCCATTCTTGGTAGACTCTTATCACCCTATTTCACTGATCAACTTTGACCTGAAAGCTTTTGCCACGATTCTAGCCGACCGCTTGGCACTCTGGCTCCTGGAACTAGTTCACCCTTGTCAAGCAGGTTTTGTGTGGGGGCAGTACCCCATGAGTAACCTGCGAAAAATGTTGGTGTCATTAGAATGGGTTCATTGGGCCACCTCTTTGCTTATTAATTTTGATGCTGAAAAAGTGTTTGCCAGGGTGGGCTGACGATATTTGTTTTCAGTGCTGGAGACATGGACTGGAAGAGGGGTTTCTTTGGGGAGTGCGAACCTTGTACCAAACTCTGATGGCGGTGGTAGAGGTCAGTGCTGGTTTGACGTAATGTTTTTGCCTGGAAAGGGGGATATGGCAGGGGTGCCCTCTGTCTCCTTTACTGTTATCATTAGAACCTCTGCTGTGTCTTATTCATCAGTAGGCCGATATCCAGGGGGTTGAAATTGGTTCTTGTACTTTCAAGGTTTCTGCCTTTGCAGACAACCTCCTTGTTCATCTGATGGATCCAGACAGCTTCTTTCCCACGTTGAGAGCTTTGGGGCCCTGGCAGGCCTGCAGATGAACAAGTCTAAGTCTTAGGCCTTGGATGTATTGGGGGGTCTGCATGATATGTGGAAGGGGCCCTTCCCTCTTCGGTGGGCCGATGATTGTTTTAAATACCTGGGAATCTGGTTGCCTGTGAATCCTCAGTGGCTCTATTGACTTAATGTCCCAACTCCACTTCTTTGGTTTAGAGATATATTGCATGATTGGGGCCTGCTTCCCCTCTCTCTGCTGGGCCAGGTAGTGGCTTACAAAGTGATGGTGTTCCTGAAGATTTTATATGTTTTGCAGCTGTTGCCTCTGAAGCTGTTCAGGTGGGATATTCACATGTAAGTGCTGTAGGTCTTTCTTTGTGGTGGGAAGAAGTCCTGCCTGGTAGTGGGGAGGCTAAAGGGGCCTTGGAACAAAGGGGGTGTGGGGCTACCTGACTTGATTCAATACAATCTGGCGTGTATTCTGCAATATGTTTGGGACTGGCTGGGGGAAGAGGGGCAGTCAGTTTTCACACCATGGGCTGTGGAGTCTGCTCTGGTGGCCTCCTACTCCCTTCTCTCGGTCCTGCATGAGGCTAGGAGGCTGTTGCCAGCTCATGTTAGGGATAGTTTCTTAGTCAAAGTATTGAGGGGGGCTAGGGTTGGAAAGCACTTTGTGGGCTATGGGGGAGCTCCTCTGAGGTGACAGGCTTCCTGCCATTGCAGGGTAATATGGCCTTCACTCCTAGTTTAGGCTCCCTTCTGTTCCGAGTATGGGGCTCCCTGGGACTCACCCAGGTGAGAGAGGTTGTGGATGGGGAGGGCTCTGTGTTGTCATTCCTGGAATTCCCTGACAAATGTGGGCTCCCCGGGGGGGGGCATTGTTTTGCGTATTTACAATAACAACATTATGTGGGATCCTTGGAGGGGGCAGGGCTAGGAAAGGGAGTCTGGGACAAGCTGGAGAGTTGGTTTGAATTTGAGGAGCCGGCGAGGGTATCTTTTGCCTGTTATTGTCAGATGCTGGGGATCTCTGTAAGGAGCGCCCTTCTTCTCACTTAGTTTGCCGCTGGGAGGTGGAGTTGGGGATATCCTTCTTGGGGTTTGCATGGGGCCTAACGATGGCTTGTATACCTTGATTGGGAGATAGGGTTGGTGTAGCCTCTGGGTGGAGAAGAAACCATTCGCTCATGTGGCTGTTGTGTTTGGATGCTAGGGTTGAGTGTTAAGGGGTTTGTGCATTGTGCCTGGGCATGCATGATTTGTTCTGTGTGTGGGCCTTGGAGGGAGAGGGGGAAAATATGAAAAACTTTGTTAAAAATGAAAAGTATTGTTTTCCTAGTTTTATGGCTTGTCTTTCACATTATAGTGGCGTTGTTTTTGCAATGGGACTGTGGGATTTCTATGTAAATGTACTGGATTTGTCCGACAGGACTTGTTGGCCATCGGGTATCTCTGTTTGTTCTTGGAACTGTACGATCCTTTGTTCCTGGCAATAAACAGTTTAAATATAAATTTACCTCCTTGCAGCTTCATTTCATGTCCTCTAGTTTTACAGCTTCCCCGTCTTTGAAAAAGGTTTGTTTCTTCATTAATTTAAAAGTCTGTATCATATCGGCCCTGTCTCTCCTCTCCTCTAGCGTATACATACTTAGACCTTCAAGTCTTTGCTCGTATGCCTTCTAGCGCAGTTCCCATATCATTTTGATTGCCTTCCTTTGAACCATTTCAAGTCTTTTTATATTCTCTGGAAAGTATGGGCACTAATACCTCCTTTTTCCTGATGGTTACTCCTCTCAGTATGCAGCCTAACATCCTTATGGCTTTGGTCACTGCCTTGTCACACCACTTCACTGCCTTGAGATTCTCAGACACTATCACTCCCAGGTCCCTCTCTTGGTCCGTACACACCAACATCCCTTCCACTATCGTGTACAGCTCCTTTGGGTTTCTGTATCCCAAGTGCATCGCCTTGAACTTGTTTGCATTAAATGTCAATAGGATTCCATGATCGGCGGTGTTGAAGGGAGCCAACAGATCCAATAAAATTAAAGCCGATTAATTCCCAGAGGCAGCAGATATCTGAAGATCATCTATTAATGATAGAAACTCTGTCTTTGTACTTAACCTTTCATGAAAGCCTGATTAAAATACGTCCAGACCGGGGAGGAACAAGATGGCCACAGCAGGTGAGTGCTGTGAGCCGCGTTATCATAGATGGGGAAAGGGAAGGCCAAAGTGGCTCCTAAGCCCTCTAAGGTGCCAGCAGCATCTTCCCCTTTACCTGCTGGAACATTGGATTTCTTTGTGCTTTGCGGTGAGCGGCAGCCAGGAGGATTGCCAGCGATAGAGAGCCCCATTGGCAGCGGAGTGGAGCAGGAGTTCTTGTCCAGCAGCTCGGGGCCAGAAATTACATTGTTGGAGCAATGGTGCCCACCTAAGGCAACAGCAAATCATTGCGCGTCTGTGAGCCTGGAAGCATTGGCAAAGGCCCAAAGTGGTGTGTCGTCAGTTGCTGGAGGGCCTGCCACAGAGCACAGTGGAGAGGAGCATGAGAGTGAGGTTGCTCTTCCGGGTCAGCTTGCCGGTGCTGGTGTCTGCAATCAACTGCGAGAGTTGTGGCTGGTCCTATGGCCACTTCAAGTGTTCTTCCTATGGCTCTGGATGGACTAGATATGAACGGAGCCCCAGGTACTTTTGCCCTTGTTCGCCTAGATATTTTTACATTGGAGGCGATTTGGACAGCCATAGCCAGCTTCGGGAAAATGTTGTTCCCACAGGTTCAGATTCTGTCTGTGCAAGTTCAAGAGCATAAACAGCAATTGCAACACCAGATGGAAGCAATTTCTTCTCTACAGTCTTTAACAGCAGACATTCAAATCAAGATGGCTGCTGTGGAGGAATCTGCTATGTCTTTCTGTAAAGACACTCTTACTTTTCAGGTGAGGATTGAGACTTCAGAGAACTATGCTAGATACTCTAACTTGTGTATTATTAACTTTCCACGTTCAGCAGTTGTAAGTGCTGGAGAGCTGTTTAAGCAATATTTATTGGAGGTACTTGGTATACCGGTTGAATCTCATCCTCTAGTGGCAAAGATGTATTATTTTCCAACTGGGAGAAAGTATCCTGGTGCTGTAGAGATCCCTGGTGTTCACCCAGTGGATTCATTAGATGTTTCTGCATTGTTGGAATCATCGGATGTGGAGACTTTTAGCTCTGCTACTTTGTTAGTATCGCTTTCACTCCCTTCAGAGTAGGATTGGTTTCTTAGGGTTTATTTTCGTAAGAGGAGTATCGCTTTCAAAGGGTTTAATATCCGGATTTTTCTCGGGCAACACAATGGCGAAGGAAGGGGTTCCTCCTTCTCTGTCCAGGTGTCGAGCAGCTGGGTGGGCAATTTTTTCTAAAGTTTCCTTGCAAATGCTTGGTTAAACTTCCGTCTATTTCCTATGTTTTCTTTGAACCATCTCAGCTGCTAGCGCTTCTGGATGCACGCATAGCTAGTATGGGTAGCAATCCCCCCATTATATGATAGAATGTAATATCTTGGCTTATACCTACTTTATTCCTTGCACTATTGGATTTGTTTATATTGCCTAGTTTTGTTCTTCCTCCTTATTGTGGGCTGGGGTAGGGGTCAAATTGTAAGCCTGTAGGTATTGCCTAGGTAGTTTATTGTTTCCTAATTTTCTGTTTTCTTTTTTTTTAATCTCATTTGACCCCTTATTATTTCGAGTATTCTAATATGCTTGATTTGTTTGTTAAAATTATAAATATTAAATAAAAAAAAGTCCAGACCATTAACTGATTGTAAAGGTTCAGTAAAATGTGCCAAAAGGGTCTTCTACATCAGCTTACGCAAGAAAGTAAGACTAAAGACCGACCTGTAACTATTTAAACAATCCCCATCTAAAGCTATTTCTTCAAAATCAAATTAACAACGGCAGGTTTTAACAAGAACAAGAAATAAAAATAAAATTTTAATAATTACAGTAATATAGAGTAAATCCTCAGCTTCTTTGATCAAATGCGAGTTGACAGGCATGCCTTAATTGAAAAAGTCAAGGTCTCCTCCCTTAATACTCAATAAAACTATTACCAGCACTTTTATGGAGGACTACTATCAAATAAATGCCAAATGTTGGTCCCCTCAGCAAGTCAAAAAACAAAGATGAGACCTTGTCCATAAAAAATGTAGTCAAATCATTGGAATGCAAGTCAGACGTGGAAGAAACCAAGAAATGATTATGGGTGTGGTCAGATCACTCACTATGAGAAGGTCCACTGATTGCCAGTGAGATGCAGAATTCAGTTTAACATCTTAACACTTGTTTTAGAGATTTGAAGGGGGAGGCTCTACAGTACTTGAAGAGTTGTCTCCTGCGATATGCTACTGCTGGTCCTGCCACTCTTCCCAAGACTGTCTGCTATACGTTCCAGGTGTGCATGAGATACAGTTACAGGACTAGGATGTTTTCCTGGGTCATCCAGCACCTTTGAAACTCACTCCCATGTGCTTTGCATGCAATAAATTATTATAAGGAATTCAATAAGAAGTTTACAACTTGTTTTTTCAAGCAAGCTTTCCCTTCATTGCAAAATAAAATATAAATAAATATGACTGTTTTGACATCTTAGCGCAAGTGTGGTGAAGTAGTCCTGGCATTGCGGATTGTTTTAGAATTGTAACTGTTTAATGTTATTATTGTAACCACGCTGAGCTAATCAGATGGGCAGATATAAATGTGAGTTTTGCTCCTCTACTCTTGTCTCATCTTCCTCCAGCCGATGCCCAGTGTTTGACAAGTCTGATCGCAAGTCCTCCAGTATGCTTTGGGAGTCCCCTCCTAAATGTGCTATGTCTTCCTTGAGTTCGGAAAACCATTCCCAAATCTCAATTCTCATGAGACACAAATCAAACTTCTCTAGGTCAGAGGGATTTCTCACCTCCTTGCTCTCTACTTGAGTCTGTCTCATTGCTGCGGCTGCCATCCTGAATCTCCTGCACAGCCCCTGCTCAGTGCCTGAATAAGGAAACTGGTTAAGTCTACCATTTGGTGCTGTGATGTTGTTGCAGTCAATTCAATGTGGCTAGAAGTAACTCTTGTCATGAGGGGAACTGTCAGGCACACTCAAAATCTATCTTAAATCAGGCAAAGTTGCACCTCTTGAACAGAGCTCCTGGTTCAGTCATCCACTTCATGACCTCGCTTTGAGCTATAAATAAAGAAATATTTTAAAAAGTTGACAAGATCCTTTGGGGGCAGAATCAACTTGTGTCTGATAGAATCAGGACGTAGCCTAAGTAACTGCCTTTTTATAAAGTCTTAATTGAGACAGATACCTATTCTCAGGACCAGCCTGCCCACTAGGCATACTAGGTGGCTGCCTAGGGCAGCAGATCTTTTGGCCATATTGGCAGACAAACAAAATAAGGTATGCTCAGTTATGCCTAGGGAAAGTCTTTATCTTTATCATTACATTTGATTAACCGCCTGGGCCGAAACATCAAGGCGGTGTACAAAAAATAAAAGCTACTAAAAAGAGAGAAAAGAACGCCAAAAACAAGATAGGACAGAAAAAAAGGACAGGGCACTGTGATGAGGAGAGCCCTGCTGAACCAATGGAAATAGGAAAAGATAGTGAATATACCTTTAAGGAAAGAGACATTCCTGAAATTCAGAGGTTCCAGACTGCAGTCAAGGAAAGAAAGCACGGAGTTGAGAGAGCCAGTTTGCCACACCCAAGCTCTGCTGACGTAAGTGCATGCTTAGGGGGTAATGACAAACACCTGTGCAGAGACAGAGAAAGGCTAGCTAAGAAGCAGCCTTATAAACCCTGCTCAGAAGGGGAGAAGGGGGTTCAGGATCAGGTTCCGGTTCAAACTGTTTGTGTTCCAGTTCCAGTCCAGAATCGTGGGCAAGTTCAGAGTTCAGTGTGTTTCTGCAATTCCAGGAGTTCAGAGAGAGGAACTCAGAGCAGGAGACATCAGGGGAAGGAGAAGGATGTGGAAGGAACCTGAGAGCCAAGAAACCACGTATGTTTTGCTTAGAGAAAGAAAGCAGGGAAGTCTTCTACCTCAGGTCTCGGACCGAAGGGTTCAAGCTGCTCAAAGGTGGGTGAAGAATGCTAAAGCTAGAAATAACCAGAACCCAACCTGGAGCAAGGAACCGTGGCTGAACAGCGGAGAGGAACCAAGGCAACTGAACCAGGGGGAGATATCCCATACTAGAGGTACAGACATTCCTTACCGGGGAAAACAGTGCTGGAGGGAGGTTCATGGATTTCCCCAAAGCATTCACCCAGGAGCAGATTGTGGGAGTTCAGAGCCAGACATATATGCTTTAGAACAAGAGGATATGCAAGTGGACTGTGCTGAGCAAAACTCCATATCAGGTGAATTACCAATGGATTGTACATAATGCCAGACAGAAGCTATGAAAGTCTGTTGATAAGAAATGCTTGATAAAGAAAGCTCTTGAGAAACAGTGTGAATGAACCTAGCTTTCTTTTGCTAAGAAATACCTACTAACTCAAGAGAACGTTGCCAGCTTCCATATTTTGTGTTTAAGGAAGCAGAAGGTAAATGAGGACATTTAACTTTGCTTAAACAGAGAAGCTGTATTTTGGTTTGCTGATTACTTTATGAAAACAACTGCACATGTTTTAAAGGCTTATGAAGCTTCCTCAGTTCCAGTTTATGTATAATTTCTGAAGTATTGCTTGGAGAAGAATATTCTGACGTTGTGTGTTTGAACCTTAGTGCATTTGGGGAAAAATAAACTTTTGTCTTTGCCTTTAACCCTTGGCTTACACGATTATCCTTGAACGAGGAAAAACTACAAGTCCCAGAATGCCTCACTGTGGACAAGAATAGTGTTCAATTCCTTTATTAGAGGACTAAAATAGGCAGCCCTATGCCTCTAGGCCCTCGGCCGGGGCTGGGGTCACGACAAGTGGCGTAGTTCTTGGATTTTTTTACGCATGCACCAGGATTTTCCAAGCACCTCAGGATTTTCACAGAAGACAAACGCACTGCTGAGCTGCACAGAGGATTACAGTGGGAAAACGCAGGCAGGTCAACTGAGTCACAGAGGACAGCTGAGACCTTCACTTTTGAGAGGCTTGAATCTACGCCTGTTCTCAGGTAACCTGTAGATAATTGGGCTAGTAAAGGATTCAAGTGTAAAAGTGGAGGAATCCCAAACAGCCTAAGCCAAGAGACTAGCTGAAGTGTTGTTGCCGTACCGCACTTGGTGGTGTTTTCTCTTTCTTTTCTTCCTTACAGAAAACTACGGCTATGGAGTGCAAGGACGTACTGCAATGAATGGCAGCTCAATTTGAGAAACAGAGGGAGATGTCATACCAGGCCCAGGAGCAGGCTGCAGCGGTGATGCAAGCACAACAAAAACCTGTGTTGGACATGATGGAGGCATGGCTGGCTAGCCAGAAGAAGACGGCAGAAGCGGCACAAACCCCTCCAGGCTTTGCAGGGACAGTACATACCTGTGGGGTAGGACCACAGTCTTGTGGGACATTTATTTTTGGACAGTAGTCTGTCAATGATAACATAGACGATTTCTTGGAATCGTTTGATAGGGTTGTTGCACACACAGTAGGCTGGCCAAAGGAGCAATGGGTTGTACACCTGGTCACATCCCTCACTGGTGAGGCATTGGCAGCGTATAGGGCCATGCCTGCGGCACTTGCTAACGATTATGATGAGCTAAGAAAAGCCATAAGGGATCGCCTAGGATTAACCCCGATGGTTTATCATCGCTTGCTAAGAAGTACAAAATTAAAACCTGGTGAGATGCCAAAAGCTCTTTGCCAGAGGATCAAAAGCTTAGTAGAAAAGTGGTTGATGCCAGAGGGTAAAACCATAAAATCTGTTATAGATAATATTGTGTTAGAACAATTCATGGCCGCAGTCCCGAGGGACATACAAGCCTTCCTGATATTGCAAAACTGCCGGACTGCAAATGAAGCAACCTTGCTGACGGAACGCTATATAGAAGCGGAATTGGCGGGTCAGTGGAAAAGGGACGCTTCAAAAGCGGCAGGTTTTGAATTATCAGAAAGGAAGGAAGGGCCAAAAGAGGATGCTATGAAAGTGTGTATGCCTATGCAAAGAAGCCATTGTATAAAGAGAAAATGTTTTTGGTGTGGTGTTGAAGGGCATTTGCAGAAGGATTGCAAAGCACGAACAGCACTGATAACTGCCAATGGAAAAGGAATCAGGGAAGGTTTTCTCTTGTCTGTAGAAGTGCAGGGTATTGCTACTGATGCTTTACTAGACTCCGGAGCAGACCAGAGTATGATTTCTAGAAAACTCTGGCAAGTGATAGAAACCCAAGGTTAAGATTAGGTGCATTCATGGGGCATCGTCCTTTTATCCCGTACACAAAATGATAATAAAAGGCTTAGGGGTGAGAAAGGAAATCCTGATAGCAGTAGTCCCAAGGTTACCATATGACCTGGTGCTGGGTAGAGATTGGCCCCAGTTTAAGAGGGGATTAGAGAAGGGTCTGCATCCACGGGCAGGTTTGATATCTACACACGCCCAGTCAGAGGTTTTAGATAGAGAGGAAGAACCGCCCGATGAGTCAGCATGTGATCTTCCCTCTCATGAGGACCTAGTAACTTCCCCTTCAGATAAGAATAGAAAAGGGGAGAAGCGCCGGGAAAGGCGGTGCAGGGCCCAAAACAGAGATGAGTTAGAAGAGGGACAAGGGTTGCCTTGGGTCCCGGCTGAGCTAGTGGAAAAGTTCCCATCCTTTCCCAAGGAGCAGCAAGCCGATCCCGCTCTTACGTGGGCATTTGAATACGCCCAGGTGGAAAGGGATACCTTTCCAAGGTTCCTATTAGATCAGGGAGTGTTATATAGGGAAAGTATGGATCCTCGCTCTGGGACCATCCGTAAGCAGCTGGTGGTGCCTACGGCGTTTAAAACGGTGGTTTTGAGATTAGCTCACGACCACCCAGTAGGAGGTCATAAAGGCGTACAGGGGACTCTAGACCAGATATTAGATCATTTTTATTGGCCGGGCATTTTTAAAGAGACCTCACGATTTTGTGAGTCCTGCCCTTCTTGCCAACGAGTCACCTCCGTTCGTCCATCAGAGGTACCATGCTCCCCATGCCTGTAATATCAGAGCCCATTCGCAGAATGGCAATGGATATAGTGGGCCCTCTGGTAAAGACACCCCGAGGGTTCCAATATATGTTAGTCATAGTGGATCAAGCCACCAGGTTTCCCTGGGCCATTCCCCTGCGTAATATATCCGCCAAATCGGTAGCTTCCGAGGTGATAAAATTATTCTGCGAGGTAGGTTTTCCACAGGAGGTGCTCACAGACCGAGGCAGTAATTTCATGTCTAAGTATTTGACCCAGGTGTGGGACGCCTTCGGGATCAAACATGTAAAAACTGCCGCATATCACCCGCAGTCAAATGGACTGGTAGAAAGACAAAACCAGACATTGAAGCAAATGTTAAGGCGAGGCTTGGATGGTAACATCGCAGAGTGGGATATGATGCTTCCCTTTCTCTTGTATGCCTGCCGAGAGCGAATACAGGCATCCTTGGGAGCCTCCCCTTATGAATTAATGTATGGGCGGGCTCCACGAGGAGTTTTGGATATATTGCGAGAGCAGTGGGTTGAGACTGAGGTGGAGGAAACAGGAGTACCCCATTTTTTGAGGGATTTAAGGGGGCGGTTGCACCGAACCTCTCAAGTGGCGGAGAAAAATTTAAGAACCAGTCATTTGCGCCAGAAAAATTACTACGATCGGGGTACAAAACCCCGCCAACTAGTTGTAGGTGAGAAAGTAGTAGTAATGGTGGCGGGTGCCAGCCCAAAATTTCAGAGCCAGTGGAAAGGGCCATATAAAGTGGTCAAACAGGTGGGTCCCGTATCTTACACGGTAGAAAACAGGAGGGGCCGCCAACAGGTGTACGATGTAAATGTTTTGAGGCCCTGGTATGAAAGAATAGCGTTTGCTGATCTGGCTGAAGTACAGAGAAATACCGACACCCTAGCAAGAATTACGAGCTGTGTGGGTAAAATGTCACCAGCCCGTAATATCTTAAGGGGGTGGATATGTGATGAGGAGAGCCCTGCTGAACCAATGGAAATAGGAAAAGATAATGAATATACCTTTAAGGAAAGAGACATTCCTGAAATTCACAGGTTCCAGACTGCAGTCAAGGAAAGAAAGCACGGAGTTGAGAAAGCCAGTTTGCCACACCCAAGCTCTGCTGACGTAAGTGCAAGCTTAGGGGGTAATGGCAAACACCTGTGCAGAGACAGAGAAAGGCTAGCTAAGAAGCAGCCTTATAAACCCTGCTCAGAAGGGGAGAAGGGGGTTCAGGATCAGGTTCCGGTTCAAACTGTTTGTGTTCCAGTTCCAGTCCAGAATCGTGGGCAAGTTCAGAGAGTTCAGCGTGTTTCAGCAATTCCAAGAGTTCAGAGAGAGGAACTCAGAGGAGGAGACATCAGGGGAACGAGAAGGACATGGAAGGAGCCTGAGAGCCAAGAAACCACATATGCTTTGCTTAGAGAAAGAAAGCAGGGAAGTCTTCTACCTCGGGTCTCAGACCGAAGGGTTCAAGCTGCTCAAAGGTGGGTGAAGAAGGCTATAGCTAGAAGTAACCAGAACCCAACCTGGAGCAAGGAACCGTGGCTGAACAGTGGAGAGGAACCAAGGCAACTGAACCAGGGGGAGATATCCCATACTAGAGGTACAGACATTCCTTACCAGGGAAAACAGTGCTGGAGGGAGGTTCAGGGATTTCCCCAGAACATTCACCCAGGAGCAGATTGTGGGAGTTCAGAGCCAGACGTATATGCTTTAGAACAAGAGGATATGCAAGTGGACTGTGCTGAGCAAAACTCAATATCAGTTGAATTGCCAATGGATTGTACATTATGCCAGACAGAAGCTTGTCATGGCGTAAGGCAAATAGTGCCTATGGAAACAGAAGAAAATGTGCAGAGCAGTTTTAAAATGGGCAGCTCAAAGCACATGGCTAGGGGTTGCTATAGGCAACCAACCAAAACACTAGCACCGGGTTTAGGTAAACGCCCCAGCAAAGCATTACCTCATAGCTCATTAGAGGAGCAGGAACAGCTGCAGAGACTTGAGCTTATGAGAAACTCAAAGAATGACGCACTTAAAATAGAGTCAGTCTTGAGCAGAGACAGAGCACATGGGAGAGCTAACAGCAGAGCTCAGGACAGAGCTATTCAGAGAGCTAACAGGAAAGCTAACCAGGACACATACCTGAGAATTTCAGACGGAGATTCCAGCAGCACCTCAGAGGAGTTTGCCCAAGAGGGAATACCGGAGGTTAGTGCCAGAGAGTTGGGCTGCACTGAACCAGAGTCTGGTCGTTGGGGACACAGAGGGATTCCTACCAGCAAACGGAGAGAAGCTGTGAGAGAGAATTTCCATGAGAGCAGGTACCTGGGGAATAGAAGCTCTGGTCCAAGGGAGATTTCCAGGCTCAAAGAAACACGTCCTGTAAGGGGAAGTGAAAAGCTTTCGAGGGAGAAAGGTTATTTTTAGCTTCCCAGCCACAAAGGTTCCGGCAGAGGCCAGCCTGAAGAAAGGCCAATTCCCTGGAGTAGAGGGGCACTTGAAAAGCAGGATTTTACATATGCTTGTCCTGAAGTGTATGGCCCTCTAGAGGGAAAGTCTACACTGCATGGTAACTTTCCCTTCCACTTTAATAGTGAGGAAGAGAGAAGCCCTTGACAGAGAGAGGAGGGATTTTTGAATACTGGTGTAAGTTCCAATCCCACAGAAGTGAATTGCAGGGAAGCTCATGAGGCCATGGACTGTGATTACTGTGTGGAAAGCTCAGAGGATTTCCAAATGGATTGTACACTTGTATTTGCGGATAATGTGACCTCTCTCTGCTGAAGTGTGCAGAAGGGAAATCTGTTTAAGAGAACAGATTTCAATTCACAGCTGTTGTAAGGTACAAGGCTTGTTTTGCACTTTTTGTTTGCCTTAAGCTGAAAGGAAGCATTCCTTTGTAATTTTTGTAGTTCCATTTTTGTGTTCCACCAGAAGCATGGTTTATTTTCCTTTGTGATTCCTGACTGCAGAAGTTCTCCCGGGAAGGGAAATAAAATACCTCTTTATCAGCCTAGCTACTCGTCCACGACTACACTCTTTTTATTGAATAGCTAGTGGGACTTGTCAGACGGCTGCCTGGGTGAGAATCTTCACACTCTTGGCAAGTGCATATTTCTATATGATTTGCAAGGTATTGTGGGCAATGTAGTTCATTCACACCAGACACAGCTGCTGACAATAATTTAGTTGTGCTCTTGGGTAAAGCCAATAAGATATTTATTTATGGGGTTATTTCTCCCAACACAGATATGCTTGGTAGCACATAAATTAGGTAACTTGCTTTCAGTGTTAACTTGGAAAAAACAAAGTCAAAATCAGGAAAACAACAAATGAAAAGCTACAAAGCAAGAAACAAACTGTTCTTTTCACTCCCCTAGCTCACAAGCAATTAGGTAAGGCTTAATTGCTAGCAGTCACCAGCTGAAACCCCTTAGCTGGCTTGCCTTCCACTGTGTGGGTCAAATCCTGCTTCAGGAGCTTTTCTGAGTAGATTAAAGAACAAATTTGTATTTGTTCGTGATGGCTGCTGTACTTTATAACAGAAAGTTACCAACGGAGTTTAGATAGAGAGCAGTCCATATAAACAGGATCCTCATCTGCTATTATTCCCCCTTGTTCAACAAGCATGGGTTCAATATCATGGATTGGCACAGATGAATCTCTCAATGGAGCATTTTCAGGAGAATACTTGTTTCCCTGCTGTCTTTCAAGGTTATAGCTAGGGCATAGATCAGTGTTCATACCTGAGCTTCCATTGCTGCTAGAGTTCCTCTCTATATAGCCTGGCCAGTATGTAGTCCAGTTCTTATGTCCAGCCTTCCAATCCAGATCCCTGGACACTGGATCTCTCTTCACATACCTTCTGGCACAGGTCTTAGGGTCCCTTCCACGTGCAGCCGTCTCCCTCACAGGTAGCCTCTGGTGATTCCTAGCTCTGCAGCACCATTCCTCTGGCTTTCCCCAGTCCAATGGTGTATGCTGGCCCTTGGAATACCTCCCAGTATACGTACTGCTTTGGACTCTTCTAGACCTCTCAAAGGCTTTTCTCCTCTTTCTTCCAGAGGGTCTCTTTCCCGCTCTGTCCGTCCGGTTTGGCTTCTGCTTCTGATGATCCTTCAGATGAAACTGATGATCAAACTCAAGCTGATTCTCAGGATACTGAGGACAATTCTCTGGATATCCAAGGTGATCATGAAGATGGTCATCTGTAGAATAAACTCTACTCTTATTCTGCTTAGATGAGTGCTCCTCCCTAATACAGCGCAGCTGTGCTGAATCAGGCCCTGCCCTTTGAGATGAGTGCTTAGGGATTACCTCATAGCCCTCCTGATTGAACACACGTTTCCCCACTTCAGCTCCTCTAATGGCTGTTGGAAACCTGGTGCATTCTGGGACTGGTAGTCTTTTATGGGAAAATTCTGTTTTCTTATTTCTACCAGAACTGACAGGTTGCTTGTTCAGAGTCACTTCACCTTTTCTATAGCTCCTTCCTGAGCTATGATAAGCTTCCTTATCACATACCCCCCTGCTTAAGTTATTACGGACTGGTGTCAATGGTGAAACTTCTTCTCTACAGTCCGTAATACGGGAAAGGGCATCCGCATTCTTTTGTAACTTCCCAGCATGATGTTCAACTTGAAAATCAAATGCCTGTAAGGCCATGTACCAGCGTGTCAACCTGGCATTGTGGTTCTTCATTTGCTGCAACCACTTAAGTGGGGCATGGTCCGTGACCAACTGGAACTTTCTCCCTGTAAGGTAAAACCTTAACGCCTCCACTGACCACTTGATAGCTAAACATTCTTTTTCTATTGTGGAATACTTTTGTTCAGCCGGTGACAACTTCCTGCTCAGGTACATCACAGGATGCTCCTCCCCTTCGTGACACTGGGATAGAACCGCTCCTAGCCCTACGTCCGATGCATCCGTTTGAACCAGAAAGGGTTTCTTGAAGTCCACCCCTTTCAGTACCGGTCCTGTACACAATTTTCCTTTTAAGACTGAAAACGCTTTTTCAGCTTCAGGTGTCCACTTTAGCTGGTTTGGACAATTCTTCCGCAGCATATCCGTGAAAATTGCACTTTTCTCTGCGAATTGCGGTATAAACCTGCGGTAGTATCCAATAAGTCCTAAGAAACTTCTTAGTTGTTTCTTTGTTGTTGGAGGAGGAAAATTCCTGATGCTATCTACTTTACTCATTAGAGGTTTAATTTTTCCTCTTCCCACTAGGTGGCCCAGGTATTTTACCTCCCTATTTGCAAAGGCACACTTCTTCGGGTTTAAAGTGATTCCCGCTTGCTTCATGGAGCACAAGACTGCCCTGATCCTCTTCAGATGCTCCGCCCAGGTGTTACTATGGATTATGACATCATCCATATATGCAAAAGCATAATTTTGGTGGGGTCGAAGTACCTGATCCACTAACCTTTGGCAGGTAGCCGCTGCTCCATGCAGTCCGAAAGGCATCCTCTTGAACTGGAAAAGGCCAGCGGGGGTGCTGAACGCAGTCTTCGGCTTCGACTCCCTGGTGAGAGGGATTTGCCAATATCCTTTTGTCATATCAAGGGTGGTTAAGTTTTGAGCCTGTCCCAGCTGATCCAACAGCTCTTCAATTCTTGGCATTGGATATGCATCAAAAACTGATATGGCGTTTACCTGCCGGAAGTCAATACAAAATCTTAAAGATCCATCAGGCTTCGGCACCAGGACTATGGGGCTATTCCAGGGACTCTTTGACTCCTCTATTACTCCTATGTCCAACATCTCCTGGACTTGTGCCACTACTTCCTGTCTCTTGGCTTCAGGCAAGCGGTATGGCCTTTGGCGAACTAATTTCCCAGATGGAGTTATTATTTCATGGGCAACCAAATGTGTCTCCCCAGGTATGGGTGTCAACACATCTGGGAATTCTTTAAGCAATTTCCTAATTTCTTCCTGTTGTACCACTGTCAGGTCCTCACCTATTTGGGGCTCTGATTTTTCTTTACAATCAGATACCTGGGGTCCCAAATCTTCCTCTTCATTCACCTCCCTCTCTCGGGCACAGGTGGCAGCTAGGCTTTTTAACCCCTTTGACATCAGTAGAACCAAAGCCTTTGGTTCCACGTTCAGAATTCTCCAGGGATGTGACCTCCTCCACAGGTGGAAAACCCAGCCTCTCACAGATCAATTGGGCAATTCTGTCTCCTGTCTTCACGTGATAATCATTCTGTCCAAAATTAAATAACAGAACTTTAATATTGCCCCTGTAATCGGGATCAATTACTCCCGCACCCACATCGATGAAATATTTAAGGGCTAATCCGGACCTTGGGGCTACTCTCCCATAGCATCCAATAGGTATTTCCACTTGGAGACCAGTGTCAACCAGGGCTCTCCCTTGGCTAGGTACAGTCACATTTTCTATGCTGCACAGGTCAAACCCAGCAGCTTGAGGGGTTGCCCGCTTAGGAGCTTGGGCCTTCTCTGTGACCCTATGGTACTTTAGGATGTCTGCCTGCTTTGGGGTAGCTTGGTCTTCTGGACGCTTAACCATCTTTTTAGCTGGGGTCTGAGGACTTCCAAATAAAGGCCCGGGAGCTATTACCATTAAACCTTCTCCCTCCTTCTTTCCTAGTCCTTCCACTAGACCCTGCTTAAATCTTGGCCAGTCTCTTCCTAGAACCAAATCAAAGGGTAGCCTAGGCACCACTGCTAACAGGACTTCCTCTTGTCCCCCCAGGCACTTAACCTTTAGCCTATAGGTGGGATATGATGTTGCAGCACCATGAATGCATCTGATGTGAACTTGGCTTTCAGGGGTTCTAGGCACAAATCCTTCTTGGGCCTCTATCCTCTTCCAAAGCCTTTTTGACATCATACTCTGGTCTGCCCCAGAGTCTAACAAAGCACTTGTGGTAATTCCTTGCACATCAACCATCAAGAGAAATCCTTCTTTGGGCTGTTTTAAATCCACACCCACTAAGCTAGTGTGTGTCTGGCATCTCTTTTCTACATGTCCCCATTTTCCACACTTGAAACATTTCTTTCTATTCCACTGTGTCATCTGGTTTGATACAGTACATTCATTTTCAGAAACATTTTTAATTATTTTCTTTTCTGATACAGCACATCTTGCTTCAGCATCAATCTTCAGAGGGCCACCCATTCTATGGCAAGCCTGCGTGGCTTCCAAGAATCTCTCTGCTAGCATGGTTGCCTCTCCAAGATTTTGGCAATTTTGCTGTATAAGGAAAGTGTGCAAATCTTTAGACACCCCAGACATAAATTGTTCAAGCATTATAATATCTAATAACATTTCTACCGTCTTTTGCTCAGGCTCCAACCATTTTACAGCTAAACCTCTGATTCTCTGACTCAGAGCCCTGGGTGTCTCACCCACTCTCAATGTAGTAGCTCTAAACATTCGCCTATACTCTGAAATAGACAACCCTAGGCGATCTCTAATAGCAGCCTTTCCATCCTTATAATTCAAAACCTGGGCTGCTGGCATTGCTCTATAAGCTGCAAGCGCCTCTCCAGTTAATGAGGCTGCCAGCCTTACTGCCCACTGGGTCTCTGGCCATGCTAATGCTTGTGCCACTCTTTCAAAAGACTCTAGAAAATCATCAACATTATCATCTGGAGTTAGCTTCCCAAAACTAAATGCCCCAATCCCTTGATTGAGTCCCACACTGTCCACATGTGGTGTACCAGTATTTACTGCTGGTCTTGCATCTGTTCCACTTTGGTTCTTCAGCTGAACTAGGGCTTGCACCAGATCAAGCACTGGCTTCTGCTGGTCCATTAAGGCTCTCATAGCAGTGTCCTGAGCCTGCTGTGCTAGCTCCTGCTGCCTGCTGAACTGGGCTGCCATCCACTCAGCTAGTTCCCTTGAATCCATCTTGAACCCTGTAAGAAAATACAAAGAAAAAAAACACAGTGCACCACCTTCCAAACAGGTGATTTTTCTACACTTTTTTTTTTCAATTACCCTGTGCTTACTCCCATCCACCACTAGACATGCCCAGGTACTTATTACCTTGTCTCAGTGATGAATCCAGCTCTGCATAGGGTCTTTTCCTCCTGGGACATCCACTTCTCCTTCAAAGTGCAGTTGAGGGAAAATCTTTTTTTCCAGCTTTAAACTTGAACTGTAGTTGTAATCCTCAGCAAGTAAATCCCCTTTGTGCAAAAGCAATCTGAAAAACTACGCCATTTGTCAGACGGCTGCCTGGGTGAGAATCTTCACACTCTTGGCAAGTGCATATTTCTATATGATTTGCAAGGTATTGTGGGCAATGTAGTTCATTCACACCAGACACAGCTGCTGACAATAATTTAGTTGTGCTCTTGGGTAAAGCCAATAAGATATTTATTTATGGGGTTATTTCTCCCAACACAGATATGCTTGGTAGCACATAAATTAGGTAACTTGCTTTCAGTGTTAACTTGGAAAAACAAAGTCAAAATCAGGAAAACAACAAATGAAAAGCTACAAAGCAAGAAACAAACTGTTCTTTTCACTCCCCTAGCTCACAAGCAATTAGGTAAGGCTTAATTGCTAGCAGTCACCAGCTGAAACCCCTTAGCTGGCTTGCCTTCCACTGTGTGGGTCAAATCCTGCTTCAGGAGCTTTTCTGAGTAGATTAAAGAACAAATTTGTATTTGTTCGTGATGGCTGCTGTACTTTATAACAGAAAGTTACCAACGGAGTTTAGATAGAGAGCAGTCCATATAAACAGGATCCTCATCTGCTATTATTCCCCCTTGTTCAACAAGCATGGGTTCAATATCATGGATTGGCACAGATGAATCTCTCAATGGAGCATTTTCAGGAGAATACTTGTTTCCCTGCTGTCTTTCAAGGTTATAGCTAGGGCATAGATCAGTGTTCATACCTGAGCTTCCATTGCTGCTAGAGTTCCTCTCTATATAGCCTGGCCAGTATGTAGTCCAGTTCTTATGTCCAGCCTTCCAATCCAGATCCCTGGACACTGGATCTCTCTTCACATACCTTCTGGCACAGGTCTTAGGGTCCCTTCCACGTGCAGCCGTCTCCCTCACAGGTAGCCTCTGGTGATTCCTAGCTCTGCAGCACCATTCCTCTGGCTTTCCCCAGTCCAATGGTGTATGCTGGCCCTTGGAATACCTCCCAGTATACGTACTGCTTTGGACTCTTCTAGACCTCTCAAAGGCTTTTCTCCTCTTTCTTCCAGAGGGTCTCTTTCCCTCTCTGTCCGTCCGGTTTGGCTTCTGCTTCTGATGATCCTTCAGATGAAACTGATGATCAAACTGAAGCTGATTCTCAGGATACTGAGGACAATTCTCTGGATATCCAAGGTGATCATGAAGATGGTCCTCTGTAGAATAAACTCTACTCTTATTCTGCTTAGATGAGTGCTCCTCCCTAATACAGCGCAGCTGTGCTGAATCAGGCCCTGCCCTTTGAGATGAGTGCTTAGGGATTACCTCATAGCCCTCCTGATTGAACACACATTTCCCCACTTCAGCTCCTCTAATGGCTGTTGGAAACCTGGTGCATTCTGGGACTGGTAGTCTTTTATGGGAAAATTCTGTTTTCTTATTTCTACCAGAACTGACAGGTTGCTTGTTCAGAGTCACTTCACCTTTTCTATAGCTCCTTCCTGAGCTATGATAAGCTTCCCTATCACAGACTTCAACTCCCAGGGGGCACTAGTTGTCCCTGCTACCTAAGAAGAGGCCTCACTGAAAGCCCCAGGTCCTTTGCTTTCGGGGGTATGTAGGTGCGTGACAAGCTATGAAAGTCTGTTGATAAGAAATGCTTGATAAAGAAAGCTCTTGAGAAGCAGTGTGAATGAACCTAGCTTTCTTTTGCTAAGAAATACTACTAACTCAAGAGATCGTTGCCAGCTTCCATATTTTGTGTTTAAAGAAGCAGAAGGTAAATGAGGACATTTAACTTTGCTTAAACAGAGAAGCTGTATTTTGGTTTGCTGATTACTTTATGAAAACAACTGCACATGTTTTAAGGGCTTATGAAGCTTCCTCAGTTCCAGTTTATGTATAATTTCTGAAGTATTGCTTGGAGAAGAATATTCTGACCATGTGTGTTTGAACCTTAGTGCATTTGGGGAAAAGTAAACTTTTGTCTTTGCCTTTAACCCTTGGCTTACACGACTATCCTTGAACGAGGAAAAACTACAAGTCCCAGAATGCCTCACTGTGGACAAGAATAGTGTTCAATTCCTTTATTAGAGGACTAAAATTGGCAACCCTATGCCTCTAGGCCCTCGGCCGGGGCTGGGGTCACGACAGCACCCAGAGAAGATTGAAGATAGCAGGAGAGGAGGGGCGGGTTATACAAATGAACCTAAGGAGAGTTGGACTGAGGGACGAGTTAAGCAGTATGAGCCTGAGTAGGGAGAAGGGCAGGTGTTGGTGGAAGGTCAAAGGCAATGCCAAAGAAGTGAATCTTCAGCATTGCCTTGAACCTAGGGAAGGATTGCTTTGCTTGAAAGCCAGATGGTAAGGAGTTCCAGAGTGCCAGACTGAGAAAGAAGAATGCAGTGTGGCGTGTGAGTTCCAAACGTGCACCAGCAGGGGAGGGAAGAGATAGATGTTTGTTGTGAATAGAGCAGAGAGCATCGGCCAGATATTGTGGAGTTCCGGTATGTAATGCGTGATCTACAATGATGAGAACTTTGTATTGCAATTGGTATTGGAGAGGGAGCCAGTGCAGGTTGAAAAGAAGGGGAGTCAAACGATCAGTACAAGAGGCATGGGTGATAAGTCGGGCAGCCGGGTTCTGTAGTAACTGTAGACGGTGCAATTGGTAATGAGGAACTCCTGCTAGGACAGAATTACAGTAATCAAGTCTGGATAGAAGGAGAGCCACTGTGAGGATAACCAAGGAAGATACCAGGAGGACAGAGCGTACTGCCCTCAGTTGATGCAATACGAGAAAGGACCGATGAACAACAGAGGTGACGTGCTGGTGGAAAGAGAGGGAGGAATCAAGGGTAACACCCAGGTACTTAAGTGTCGGGGTAAAGGGAATGGCAATCTGATGTTAGTCCCTCTCCCGCAAGTTCAGTGAGACTTTCTAGCAATGAGCCACAAGAGAGACAAGTTCTATGGTTATATATATTAGATTTATTATGGTAGAAAATAGAGAACGTAAGACTAATACTACAGAATGAGGTAACTAGATTTTGTAGCAGCGCTAACAATTATGATTACATAGTAGCAATAATCTTTATGATGAATCATTATCACATCTTGGTGATTGGTTGGCATGAGATACTGCATAGTGTCTTGGTGAATCAGAAGGCAGTCATCATGCAGTGGTCTTATACATAATAAGGTCCATGATAAGAGACAAAATACTGCAGAAGACAGGATGTTGCCTCTGCTGCTAGGCTTGAAACAGATGCACATGTGCATGCACTCATGGCCTGCCACTCCTACCCCATCTGACAAAATGCCCTGTCAGAGGGGGCAGGTGCAACTGGTCATGAGCGTGTGCATGTGTGTGCATGCTTCAAGGTTCAAAGCGGCGATAGAAAGCTGCCACTTTGAAGAATGGTGAAGGGATCAAGATGCCACCTTCTCCCCCAGGAGAGACATTGGATGCTGGGGGCAGAAGGGTAGGACCTGGGCTATCCTGGGATTGTGTTGAGGGAGGGTGGGGTCGGGGCTGCCTAGGGTATCAGAAACCCTTGGACCAGCCCTGCCTATTCTTACCTTCATTCTGTTGAGACCTCCTCCATTTTCTCTGCATCTGCCAGTTCCTACTTTTCATTTTCCTCCAAGGTATGCCAAGGAGATGATTGACTCTCATTAACCCAAACAAACCCTTCTAACGAGGACCAACTTGTCATAGGTCTGCACCAACAATTTATGCCAAGTATCTGCCGAGCAATAAAGAAAGTCACTAACCACAAATTCCAACTTCTCTATTGCTTCCAGAAGGAAGTCGGGGTCCCTTGCATTTTATAATCCAAAATACCATGGAGAGGAGCTTAAATTTCACTCTTGCTGCCAATGACAATTCAATTGGCAAAGGAGGGGAATGTCTGTCATTCTCCTTGCACTGCTGCATGTATCCACTCTGGCTGCCACACTTTGTAGAATTTCTAATTTACCTCAAGCCTCTGGTGCCACATCACAGTTTGTGGCTTCTAGGTCCTGCCACTTACATCCCCCTCTGATGCATCTTCCGGTTTATGAAGAGGAAGATCCATTCCTTGTTGACCAGATATCAGATATTCAAAACAGAAAAACAGTTATGAAACATAACTGGGTCTACAAAAGTCTTTTTGAACATTTGAGTGATTATAGATGGCTTTATACTTGCCAGGAAACAGTCCTGTGCAAAAAGCATTCATAATGTCAAATAATTCAACTATGGTGAGTAGAAAGGAGTCTGCTCACCAACCTGAATAAATGACAGTAGCTGTGGAGAAAAATCCCAGGATCAGTAAGGAATCTGGTTATAAAGGTCTGTGCTACCTTAACTATAAAGGGGGCCAGTAAGCTAATATGGTCCAGCAGGAACTACACCTCCCAGAAGTCCCTGAGGCTAGGTTAGGAAAGTAGGCCAATGGGTGGTGCCAGAAGGGAGAGGCAGGTACTCATTAGGATAACGGCTCTGAACTAAAGGGAAGTGATTTTTCTGAGAAGAGGGTTGATGTTTGAGCATCTCCGGAGGTTTTTACAGCCATGGGAAACAGCTCTGAAGCTACTAGTCAGACAAGTTTGGTTTTCCTCACTCAAGACAAGCACCTTGCCATACCCTGAGAAGACCAGCATGGACACGAAAGGGATAAGGAAGCCAGTGTTTGAAAGAATCAAGAAGCTCAGGTTAAAGTAACCGTGTGAGTGAAAGACACGCTATCTGAAGTTGCCAGCAGGAAGTGCTCTGTGACACTACTTAATACTTTATTTATTTATCTATCCAAATTTGTTGTCCACAATACCTAGAAAGCCTAAGGGAGGTACAATAAAGCACAAATAATTAATAACTCAACATAAAATAACAATACATAGCTAAAAATATATGTTAAACACATATAAAATCACAATATGTCATCTGTACAAAGCTTTACTATGTGAGACAGACAGATCCAAACCAGAAGAGGTGATTTGTACTATCTAGAATACCTTTTGGCTCTCACAATAACCAAGAATAGAATCTCACATGTCTTTGAATTCTCCTCATCCCCATCTACGCTCATAACATTAATTCAGCCACATCAGCTCCTGGGAGGACATAATTCTGTCTTTTTTTCCATCCCCCAAACTGCTTTCAACCAGCATTAAAAGCAAAAAAGAAAGCTAAAAACATAAGATATGCCATAATGGGTCAGACCAGGGGTCCATCAAGCCCTTTACCATTTTTGTGGCCTTTCTCTGTACCTTTTTTAATTCCTCTATATCCTTTTTAAGATATGATGACCAGAATTGCACACTATATTCAAGGTGTGATCACACCATGTTTTCCTTGGTTTTATTCTCCATTCCTTTCCTTATGATTGTTAGCATTCTACTGTATTTGCTTTCTTGGCTGCAGCTGCACACTGGGCAGAGGGTTTCAACATGTTATCCACGATGGTGCACAGATCCGTTTCTTGGGTGGTGATTCCTACTGTAGACTCTTGCATTGTGCAACTGCAGTTTGGGTGGTTATCTGGTTATAAAGGTCTGTGCTACCTTAACTATACTTGTACACATTAAATTTCATCTGCCATTTGGACGCCCAGTCTCCCAATTTCTCAACTCCTCTTGCAATTCTTCATAATCCTCTTGTGTTTTAACAACTTTGAATAATTTTTTTCTGAGAATCTAAAAATTTGATCACTTCACTCGTTATTCCCATTTCCAGATCATTTATAATATGTCAAAAAGCAGTGGACCATGTACAGATCCCTGGGATACACCCCTATTCGTTTTCCATTAAGAAAACTGGTCATTAGCCCTATTTTTTAACTATTTCCTAATACACAATAGTATACTGCCTCCTATCCCATGACATCCTAATTTCCACAAGAGTCTCTTATGAGGGACCTTATCAAAGGCTTTCTGAAAATCCAGATATACTATATCATCAGACTCACCTTTGTCTACCTGTTTAATCATGCCTTAAAATATATAAGAGATTAGTAAGACAAGACTTTCCTTGGATAAATCCATGTTGGCTTTCTGCCATTAAACCATGACTATCTACATGTTTAGTAGTTTTGTTCTTTGTAATGGCTTCTACCATTTTGCCCGGTACTGACTTCAGGCTCACCAATCAATAGTTTTCTAGATGACCCCTGGAACCTTTTTTAAAAATTGGTGTTGCATTGGCCACTCTCCAATCTTCAGATACAAAAGATAATGTTAATGATAGTTCACAGATTACTAAAAGTAGGTCTGCAATTTCATATTTCAGTTCTTTCAGCACCCTAGGATGTATGCCATCCAGTCCAGGTGATTTGCTACTCTTTCATTTATAAAATAGCTGTATTACATCTTCCCAGTTTATCGAAATTTGTTTCAATTCCTCTGATACAACACATTTAAATATAGTTTCCAGCATGGGTAGGTTTCCTATATCTTCTTCAGTACAGATTGAAGCAAAGAATTTACTCAGTCTCTACACTATGGCTTTGTCCTCTCGTAATGCTCCTTTTACCCCTCTATCATCTAATGGTCCACTCGACTCTCACAGGTGTTTTGCTACAAATGTACTTGAAAAAGTTTTTATTATGTGGTTTTACTTCCATGGCAATTTTCTTTTACAAATTCTCTCTTTGCCTGCCTTATCAATACCTTGCATTCAACTTGCCAGTACTTATGCTGTTTCCTGTTTTTATCATTTGGTTCTTTTCTCCATTTTTGAAAGATTCTCTCTTAGCTATAACTGCCTTTCTGACCTCACCTTTAAGCTATGCTGTCTATTGTTTAACCTTCCTTCCACCTTTATTAAAGCATGAAATACATCTGGTCTAGACTTCCAAGATAATATTTTTAAATAACATCCAGGCCTGATGTAAACTCTTAACCTTTGCAGTTGCTCCTTTTAGCTTTTCTTAACCATTTTCCTCATTTTATCATAGTCTCCTTTTTGAAAGTTAAATGCTAGTGCAGTGAGTTTCCTCTCTATCCTCTCTCTATTTATTAAATCAAATGCAATCATGTTATGATTGCTATTGCCAAGCGGTACCAACACTGTTACCTCTCGCAGTAGATCTTGCATTCCCCTAAGGATTAAGTCTAAAATAGCTTCCCCTCATGTTGGTTCCTGAACCAGCTGCTCCATAAAGCAGTCATTTATTTAATCTAGAATATCTCCCTAGCAAGTCCTGATTTGACATTGACCCAGTGAATACTAGTGTAATTGAAATCTTCCTTCATTACTGTGTTGAAAACTTTGCTAGCTTCCCTAATTTCTTTTAGCATTTCATCATCTGTCCATTTTGGCCAGGCGGACAGTAGTACACCCCCACTACTATTCCCGTCCCCTTTTTACATGGAAGTTCTATCCACAGAGATTCTACAGTGTAATTTGTTCCCTGAAAAACCTTTATCCTGTTTGACTCAATGCCCTCTTTAACATATAGAGCCACCCCTCCACCAATTTGATCTACCTTTTCATTGTGATATCATTTATACCCTGGTATCACAGTGTCCCGTTGGTTATCCTCCTTCCACCAGATCTTTATTCAGTGCTATTTAATCTAACGCGCCCATCTTATATTTTAGGGCAACATCACTGCTACCAGGTTAGCTTCTGTGGCATCGGAGGCTGTATGGTGACCCCAGATATTCAATGCCAAGGCCACATAGAACCTCAGCATTGAATATCCAGGGTTAAAGGTCAACAGCGAAAGCTATGCACCGTAGTGGTGCATAGCCATCCAAATTGAATATCAGGCCCTAGAATCTTAGCATTTTTATAAAGGCATTTCAAAATGTGTGTGTGTGTGGGGGGGGGGGGGGTTCATATTGATAACCTGTTTATCAGTTGACAGGGGTAATTTGGACTCTTCCAACTCTGTCTATGGTTTACTTAAGTGCACCTGGACTGCTTTTACCTTTATTGCAACTTCTCTATTAGGATGCCCTAACATCCCTGTTTTGGTAATATCCTTCAAAGATACATTATTCTAAACTATGCACTCCTGGGTGACTGTAGGTGTACCCCAATATCTAATTTAAAAGCTGATTTATCTCCTTTTCAAAGGTTAGTGCCAGCATCCTGGTTCCACCCTGGTTAAGATGGAGCCCATCCTTCAGGAAAAGGCTCCTTCTCCTTCCCCTTCCCAAGAATGTTGCCTAGTTCCTAACAAATCTAAAGCCCTCTTCCCTGCATCATCATCATAGTAATATTCGTGCCTCTTTACGCCGGCAGCTAATTTCCCCACCATTTGAAAGGGGACGTTAGATGGGGGTAGATCAGGAGCAGAGTTAGGGTAGGCGGTGGGCAGTCGTCAGCCCTGGAAGTATAGGGACAATTCTAATGTTGGCCCTTTACATCTGGTGCAAACGACCTGCACGAGGAAGTTATTCCACCTCCAAGGTGGAATAACTTCCGTAGTCACCAGGGGTCGGCGGGCCCGGGGCCAAAAAGCAGCAGGAGGGGGCCGGGCTGCAGGAAATGCAGTGCAGGAGCCAACGACTGGGATCGCGGCTTTACAGTGGAGCTGTGGTGCCGTGGCAACTGGATGCCATGGTTCTGCGGCTCCATTGTAAAGCCCAGACTGAGTTAGTTGGGCATGGCCTGTATGGCTTTACAGTGGAGCTGCGGTGCCGTGGCAACTGGATGCCATGGTGCTGCGGCTCCATTGTAAAGCCCAGACTGAGTTAGTTGGGCATGGCCTGTATGTGCAGACCGGGCTGAATCACAGTCCCGGCCTGCACGTACAGGCCTGATCGCAATTCTGATCCTGCGGGGCTAGACGTGCCCTGCAGGATCAGAATCGCGACGCCCTCTGTACGTCCAGTTCAGACCGGGCGTACAGAGGGCTTGTACATCTGGGACACAATCGACCCTCTACTGTATATACAGTAAAATAGTATATGATGGCAGATAAAGACCAGTATGGTCCAGCTAGTCTGCCCAATAAGGTGGCTAGAGTAGGTGGACCTGCTGCTCCATGCAGGTCACCCTCCTCTATGCCTTTGTTTAGGGTTACCCTTCTCTATTTGTTGAAGTATAAAAGATAGTTAAATTTATTTTGATTTTATCCTCTTGCTATAAAGGAATCCATTGTGTCTGTCCCATGCCATTTTGAATTCCATCAGTCAATAGAAACTAATGGGTTGCATGATCCAAGACAATATGGTTTTACCAAAGGATGATCATGCCAAACAGATTTGATTGAGTTCTTTGACTGGGCGACCAGAGAACTAGATAAAGGGTATGCAATGGACATGATCTATCTAAATTTCAACAAAGCCCTTGGTACTATTCCTCATAGGAATAGTACATAGCTTATCAATAAACTGAGCAGTCTGGGGATGAGTCCCAAGGTGGTGAACTGGATCAGAAATTGGTTGACTGACAGATGACAGAAGGTGGTGGTAAACAGAACTTACTCAGAAAAAAGGAAGGTGAGTAATGGTGTGCCCCAGGGATCGGTACTGTTCAATGTATTTGTGAGTGATATTGCTGAAAGATTGAAGGGAAAAGTCTGCCTTTTTGCAAATGACACGAAAATTTGCAACAGAGTGGACTCCTTTGAGAGAGTGGACAGCATGAGGAAAGATCTACAAAAGAATGGTCTAATGCTTGGCAATTAAGATTTAATGTGAAGAAGTGCAGAGTCATGCACTTGGGATGCAAAAATCCAAGGGAACTGTATACAATGGCGGGCGAGAGGTTGGTGTGCAGAGACCAGGACAAGGACCTTGGAGTGATTATTTCTGAGGATCTCAAGGTAGTGAAACAGTGTGACAAGGCAGTAGCCAAAGTCAGAAGGGTGCTGGGCTGCATACAGAGAGGAATAACGAGCAGAAAGGAGGAGGTATTAATGCCCCTGTACAAGTCGTTTGTAAGGCCTCACTTGGAATATTGTGTTCATTTCTGGAGACCATATCTCGCAAAGGATCTAAAAAGACTTGAAACGGTTCAGAGGAAGGCGACCAAAATGATTTGGAACTTACACCAGAAGACATATGAGAAGAGACTTGAAGACATAAATATGTATACCCTAGAGTAGAGGAGGGACAGGGGAGATATGATAGAGACATTTAAATACTTAAAGAGTATTAATGAACAAACAAACCTCTTCCAAAGACGGGGAAGCTGTAAAACTAGAGGGCTTAAAATGAAGCTGCAAGAAAATAATTTTTCACTGAAAGCCCTCCTGATAAAGAACTCTGCCTGCTTCTTGGGTCCTGTACGTGGAACAGGGAGCATTACCCTGGAGGTCCTGGATTTCAACTTTCTACCCAAAAGCCTAAATGTGGTCTCCGAGAACCACTCTCTCTCTCATGCTTTCTTATGTCACTGGTTCCCACATGCTGCCGCTGTAGGTCCTGGTGAGGAGCGACAGCAGTGGCATTGGGCACACCCAGAGAGCAGGTGTTCTAGGTGACCGCCTGGTTCATCTAATATTAGTGCCAGTCCTGCCTACAGGGACAGGGACATAGTAGAAAAGTCCCACCGCCAGTCTGGCAGCCTCGGTGCTGACTTTGAGGAGAGAGGTCACCTGGAAAGAGAACATCACCTTGATGTTGCAAGAAATGATCCTGTAGTCAGGGGCCAAGAACATGTCTTCAGTGGCAGCATCCGGACTTGCACGGAGTTATTACTATGGTCCTGCTGGCACTACCAGTACTACTTTGAGTAGGCCTGGAACACATCAAATCCCAGCCACCTAGGTCTATTGTTCACCCACAGCAAGCACACTCAGACTGAACCTGTTGCCCACCATTGGGTTTTCCAGCCATGCACATACCAACTGCAGACAGTCTGCTGGTCAGTACACATTATATTTGTACAAAGCAGCCATGTACACCCAAGTGTTGGTTCAGTGATAAAGCTGCCAGTATAGAGGATGCACTTACATCACTAGAACCATACACTACACAGCACTATATCAATACATAGCTGTGCCATGGTCACTGATCAGTCAGAGTGAGAGTGCCCTCTCCGCATAATAGGCTGTGGCCACCCAGGCCATGTACATGGCAGACGGGCACTACGAAGTCTCAGCCATTCATCCTACCTCCAATGCAGACCCATCCTGGCCAATCTGCCCTGTTTCAGCCCATACCCACAATACTTTGCTCCTCTTCATGCACATTTACAGACTAACACTGGAAACAGCATAGGCACTGTGAGGCTCAGTGAGGCATAGAAAGCCACAACTAAATTGATAAGACATACATGCATACACACACTCATAATGACACGCTGTGTAAAAACAGGGATGGTTGGCACTCCTGCCTGCCACCTTGGTCCCAGTATCAGCCTGAGCATTGTTAATGTGTGCTCCTTGTGCAGGAGCTAGTTGTGTGCTCTAATGTTAACGCCCGCTCAGTGTGCTGTTACTATCAGCCTGGCTCTCCATGCAGCTGTGGTTAGTGGAGCCTGTTTGTGTGGCTGATGGGTGATTGTACCCTTGCTGGCCAATTCATTGGCTCACATGGTGGTGCTGTACCTGCACTGTGGGCTAAGCTTCAGTAACAGGGACATGCAATGCATAATTTACAGTCAGGACCCAAACCTGTGGGCCTCCACTTATATACACACCAACTGTGTGCATTGAACCACAGTGCTGTCATATGGTTATAACACTCCCTGGGGCTGACATACTTTGCATCAGACAGATTTTGGCACATGTTGCAATGCACACTGTGCACAGGACCAGGGCATGGCTTTGGCATGCTGCAGGTGGGTGCCGCTGCCCCCTTCACCGCCAACACACCCACACCATGCTGACATGTCCATGTGCTGTGTTGGTGGTGTGCAATAACAGCCCATCCAACATGCGGGTTGGTGGGTGCCTAGGGAGCAAGGTCCGGATTGGGGGGGGCAGAGGCATACATGGATGGCCACACAGCCCCCCCAACTATTTGCCTCTGCAGGGACCCCACCACCGCCTGCCAAAAATACGTCTTGAGGGGAGGATGACAGCCACTGCTGTGGTAGTCCCCTGGGCACCTGCATGTTGCAGCTACCTGGAGGCTACAGCTGCTGGCACTATCGGCCGGTCCCCTATAGCTGGGTTCTGTGGCAGCGGGAGGGGGAAGCAGCCAGGATCTCTGCCTGGGGTGCCAGGTCCTTTGGACCACCCCATGTGGCACATTGCCTTTCTGAAGCAGTAGCAGGACTGTGTGCTGCCACTGTCACTGTGGGATCATGATGAATATCACAGATGGTATTGCGGATGGCAGAATACCCCTTTGTGGAGAGGCTAAAAAGGTTGGAGCTCATCAACCTGGGGAAGAGACGGCTGAGAGGAGATATGATAGAGGTCTATAGATTATTGACCAGAATGGAAGAGGTAAACATAGGTCACTTTTTATGCCATCAGACTGTGGACAGACTAGGGGCCTGCAATTTGGCTACAATGTAATCCATTTGGGTCTTCTAGGTGAACATGTTTTTTCAGTCAATGCATAATCAAACCCTGCAATCCACTACCAGAGGATGTGGTAAAAGCTATCAGTGTAGCTGGGTTTAAAACATGTTTGGACGGATTCCTGGGTAACGGTCCATAAACCATTGTTAAACAGGATCAGAGCTATGTGCTGCTTGCCCCATTACAGTTAATGGGGATCCTGTGTGTCTTTTGGGGAAACTGCTAGGTACACATGATCTAGATTGGCCACTGCTGGACACAGGATACTGGGCATGATGGACCTTGGTCTGATACAGTTTGGCATATTTTGTAGTCTTATGTTCCTATGTGCCATCTAGGCAGCTGCCTGGTCCCCCTGTGCACCAGCAGCCCCTACTGCATGACCTATGTGCCATCTCCTTTGCCCCCATTTGCACCATCAACATAGTGCCCTTTCATACTTGGGCAAGATGCTGTTGCTGCTAATGGAGCACCACTATCACTTACTTGGGCTCCCCTGTCTGTACATCACATTGCAGACGTTAAATAGGCTCTCTCTCCTCACAAAGCACCCTTTCCGCGAGGTTTTGAGTTGCGTTAGGGTTCCTGCCATTAAGCTGCCTGCGTTAAGGGAGCAAGCTTTCTTCCCACCCACTCCCCACCCATTGACCCCCATTCTCCGCACCGTGCACACCTTCTCTCTGCCCACAGGTACCGTTAGCGTGTGCTAAAGTGGCTGGTACCATTAGGCCATGCTAAAGTGGCTTTTTGGACACGCTAAGAGCGCAGATGCACAGTTAACGTGCATTAACAGCACACTTATTTATTTTATTTATTACAGTTGCTTATATACCGCACTATTCGGTATCAGCGCGGTATCACTTGCTCCTTTATCGCGGTTTAGTAAACATACCCCTTAGAGTTGTTAAGGGAGTAGGGATAACTAAACTACATATTTGGTATATTTTATGCTATTATTTTTGTTTGCTTCCCAATAAACTGCTAATTATTTGTTAAGAGGTAATGACTTTGTGATGAAAATCATGTTGTATAAAAATTCTCTCTTTCTCTTAATTGGGAGAACTATAAATTTAAGGGATGTGTCTATAGTGGGTGGGAAAAAAACCCTACCTACCTACCTATTTTCATTTAAAGCTATGCCTACCTAAATCTGATAGAATTGAATTAAAAACCTTTAAAGCAAGCTGAGAACTACAGTAGTTTTGCTTTGTCCAAATAAACCCACAAGCTCCCCTCTATTCCAAGCTCTAAGTCACCAAGGGGTATGTTTACTAAACCGTCTTAATGTTACCGGCGCTAGTTGCAGCGTTAATGTGAAGAATGGCATATAAGGTAGTGGGTGTTCCGGAGGGAAGGTTGCAAGGAATCGGTATCGGGCAATAGTGGGTGCCGTGGCACATTAACGCACGTTAACCCTAAGTTCATGCCAGCGCAGTGCTAGAAGTTATAAAGATGTAGCCCACTGGTTACTACAATGACTGCGGAGGCAGAGGGCATGGGTTCAGTCCTGTAGTGGTGTTATGTAAGAAGGCTGTCTGAGGCATTTCCTTTTAATTTAAATCAGTGCTGCCAGCAAAAACACCCTCACAGTGCCGCTACCTAAGGTGCCGCATAAGGCGCCCTATAAGGCACTCCATAGGGCACATTATAAAGTGCCCTGTCCTCCAAGGCACCTTATAATGTGCCTTATAGGGCGCCTTATGAGGCACCTTAGGTTACGGCACTGTGAGGGTGTTTTTGCTGGCAGCACTGATTTAAATTAAAAGGAAAGCCTCAGACAGCCTTATTAAATAACACCACTGTGGGATCGAACCCATGACCTCTGCCTCCACAGGCACTGAAGTAGCCAGTGGGCTACATCTCTATAACGTCTAACACACCGCTGGCTGGCTACAGAAAGACTGCAGGTCACCACACAAACTGTCTGCTGTGGTTACCAGGATAGGGTAAACCCACCCGTACCCATGATGCACTGCACATGCAGATCAGCAGCCTACATCTGATCACAAGATGGGGTATGCGCCTCTGTAGCACCCCGACCTGGTAGGGGGAACTGACCGTTGTGTCCGGGCCATACCCACAATACCTTGCTCCTCATTATTCACATTGGCAGGCTAACACTGGAGACAGTGCAAGCATTGGGGGCTCAGTAAAGTGTAGGCAGCCACAAAACACTGGGTAGACATACACACACTCCAACACCTATTTCAGCAGTGTGCAAAGATAGAGGTGGTTGGCAGCCTTGGCCGCCACACCAGTCCTGGGCACAGTGCAGGCATTGCTAAGGTATGCAGGTGCTAGTATTGGTAGCTGCTGCTCTGCGCAGGGCCCAACAGCCTGACTCTCCATGAGGCTTTCGATAGTAGGTGTGTGTGTTTGTGCCCTTGTTGGCCGATGCTCTAGGGCAGAGGTTCCCTACTCCGGTCCTGGTGGGCCAAGCACAATTCAGGTTTTCAGGCTGTCCCTAATGAATATGCATGAGATACATTTGCATACAATGGGGGCACTGCATACCAATGCATCTCATGCATATTTATTAGGGACAGCATGAAATCCTGAAGGGTGTTTGGCCCTCCAGGACTGCATTTGGGAACCTCTGCTCTAAGGAGTGCACATGTTTATGGTGTATGTGCTCTGTAGGGTAAAATATAGGGACATGGTCTGCAGGAGCTACAGCTGGGACTGGAACCTGTGACCTTCTGCCCCTGAACACACTGGCTGTGTGTACTGCACCAAACTGTTGCCACAGAGGCAGGTCATTCCCTGGGGATACCATTACTGTTCATCAGACAACCCTTGTCTGTTGCACTGCACGCCACCCACCTGAACAGGGCTTGGCCTTGGTGTGCTGTGGGAAGATGCCACTGCCCCCTCCACCACCAGCACCCCTCCGCTACCATGCTGACATGCCCTTGTGCTGGTGGTGCGCAGTCCCAGGCCATCCAGTGTGCCGGTAGGCGGCTGCCTATGGTGTGGAATCTGGGGTAGGGGTGCCTACATAGACATCCGTGCTTCCCCCCCAGCACCGCCTGTCACTGTTATGTGCCCTTTGGGGTACCTGCTGGGTGATGGCCCCTTGGGACACACACTCGTGGGCATGTTTGACCTTGGTCAGTTGCTGGCTTGCTGATTTGCAGTTTCTGAGTTCCTATGTGCCACCTAGGCATCTGCCTAGTCCACCCTGTGCCCCAGCTGCCCTACTGCATGTCCCACCTGCAGCCCCTTGTACCCCATGTGCAGCTTCACTGTCGTGCCCTTTCGTACTTGGGCACTATGCTGTTGCATCACATGCATCACTACTATCACTTTTCTTGGTTTCCCTGCCTTTGCTGTACATTGCTGACTGAAATGGTTTCTTTCTCCTGCAAATGTGCCTCTAATGCAGCGGTCCTCAACCTGTGGGTCGCGACCCCCATGGGGGTCACCACAGGATTTAGCGGGGGTCGCCTCACTCTGCCGTTATAAAAAAAAAAGCGCACAAGTTGCTGCTGCTGCCGAGTCCGCTTCTTGGCAGCGGCAAACTCACCTCCTCCCTTCTAATGCAGCCGCGGCTCCCTGCTTCTTTGGGAACCGTGGCTATGCCTGTAAAACCGTTGCAGAGCCTTCCTGCCTCTCGACAGGCTCCGTACAGCATTGTCCCACCTCCAAAGGAAGTTGTTTACCACTTCCTTTGGAGGCGGGACAATGCTGCATGGAGCCCGTTTAGAGACAGAAAGGCTCAGCAACAGTTTTACAGGCATTGCCACAGTTCCTTAAGAGGCAGGGAGCCGTGGCTGCGGAAGGAGGCAGACATGGGGAGAGGGGAGCAGGGAACCTGCAACAGGGCTGACATGGGGGAGGGGGGCTGACATGGATAGAGGGGGGCTGATATGGAGGGAGGGAGCTGATATGGATGGAGAGGGGCTGACATGGAGGGAGGGGGCTGACATAGAGAGAGGGGGGCTGACATGGATGGAGAGGGGGGGAGGGCTGACATAAAGGGATGGAGGGGGGCTGCCATTGATGGATGGATGGAGGGAGGGGGGCTGGCATGGACAGAGGGGGGACGGACATGGAGGGATGGATGGAGGGAAGGAGGGGGGCTGACATGGACAGGGGCTGACATGGAGGGAGGGAGGGGGCTGACATGGATAGAGGGGGCTGATATGGAGGGGGGGCAGATATGGATGGAGGGGGCTGACATGGAGGGAGGGAGGGGGCTGACATAGAGAGAGGGGGCTGACATGGATGGAGAGGGGGGAGGGCTGACATAAAGGGATGGAGGGGGCTGACATGGATGGATGGAGGGAGTGGGGCTGGCATGGACAGAGGGGGGACAGACATGGAGGGATGGATGGAGGGAAGGAGGGGGCTGACATGGACAGGGGGCTGACATGGAGGGAGGGAGGGGGCTGACATGGACAGGGGAGCTGACATGGAGGGATAGATGGAGGGAGGGGGCTGACATGGACAGAGGGGGGCTGACATGGAAGGAGGGAGGGAGGAGGGGCTGACATGGACAAAGGGAAGAGATGGGGGTCATACTGGACAGATGGGGGATAAATGCTGGACAGAAGGGAGAGACAGTGCGGGTTAGGATTATAATGGGCAGATGGGGGGGGCTAGGATTGGTAATGGGTTGATTAGGGAAGGCTAGGACTGGGAATGGACTGATCAAGGGGGGTTGGGACTGGTAATGTGCTGATAGGTGGATAGGACTGGTAATGGACTGATGGGGTCTAGCATTGGAAATGAGCTGATCGGGGAGGTTAGGACTGGAAATGGGCTGATTAGAGGAGGCTAGGACTGGTAATGGGCTGTTGGAGGGTAGGACTGGTAATGGGCTGATGGGGTGGGGGTGGGGGGGCGTAGGACTGGTAATGGGCTGATTAGGGGAGCCTAGCACTGGTAATGGGGTTGAGGAGGGACTAGCACTGGAAATGAGCTGATTGGGGGAGGCTAGGACTGGAAATGGGCTGATTAGAGGAGGCTAGGACTGGTAATGGGCTGTTGGAGGGTAGGACTGGTAATGGGCTGATGGGGTGGGGGGGGGGGTAGGACTGGTAATGAGCTGATTAGGAGAGCCTAGCACTGGTAATGGGGTTGAGGAGGGACTAGCACTGGAAATGAGCTGATTGGGGGAGGCTAGGACTGGTAATGAGCTGATGGGGGGGGGGTAGGACTAGTATTGGGCTGATTAGGGGAGGCTAGCACTGGTAATGGGGTTGAGGGGGGACTAGCACTGGAAGTGAGCTGATTGGGGGGCTTCGACTGGGAATGTGCTGATTGTGGGGAGAGGAGGATAGAGCTGCTGGCCCTGGAAGAAAACTGGGGGCTAAGGCTACAAATGGGCTGATACGAGGGGATGGGAGAATGGAACTGGAAGGGAGTGGATCTGAGAGGGGCTGCCATGGTATTTGTACTAGAAGGGACTGGTCAGTGGGGAAGGAGGGGGACTGGAAGGGAATGGACACTAGTGGCAGTCATGGGAATGCAAACTGACATTGGAAGGTACTGAGAGTGAGGGCTGGAAAGGGGCTGATACTGGAAAGGGTTACTGGGACTGGAAATAGGTTGATGGAAAGAAGTGAAGAAAACAAAAGAAGAGATAAGAAATGGCAGATGGACCATAGACCACAGAAAGAGAGCTAAGAGAAGACAGGAAAGCAGAAGCCTCAGATCGGGATCAGCATGATCAGAGAATAAATTCATCAGACAACAAAGTTAGAAAAAATAATTTTATTTCATATTAGTGATTTGACTACAAAATCATCATAATTTTGAAATCAAATATTGTTACTTGTTATTGTGATTAATTATTGTGGTTTAAATAAGTAAATTTTATAAATAAAACATATTGCAAAGGCCTATAATATATTAATAATTCAACAAATGATTACAGCAACAATGCGGTAACGGTAAAGGAAGAGAGACACATTTGATTTTATCATTGGGGGTCACCACAAGTTGACCAATGGTAAAAGGGGTCACGGTACAAAAAAGGTTGAGAACCACTGCTCTAATGCGAGGTTTTCACTGGCGTTAATTTTCAGACCTTCATTTCACAGCATTAGTGTGCCTGGAGCCTCTCCCCGCCCACTCTCTGCCTATTGACCCCTTCTCTCCGCCCTCTGGGGATCCTTACTGCACCCTCTCTGTGCCTTAACTCCGCCGGAGACGTTATCGCACGAAACCTCATGCTATCGCGCAATAATGTTACTTTATCGTGCGCTAACATTATGTATCGCGTGGTAACATTACATATTGCGTGCAAAGTGCACCGCTGTGACGTTAGCGCTGTTTAGTAAACATACCCCAAGTTTTCCTGCAAAATAATGATCACTTACCCACAGAGGCTTCGTCTGCTATCAGCTTTCCTTCAGAAGGTATTCATAAATGTCTTACTTTCATCAAATATAAAATCATTACCTGTTTCTTCTACATAATATCCAAATGGATTAATATGGCAACTATAATCTAATGTAATTAGTGGTTTATAAATGTTTTTAAATAAATAAAACAAATAACTACACTATTTAAATTATCATTGTAGATGCTTTTTAAAAGAAAGCATTTATTACTGTACTAGTCCCAGGAGGTTATTAATATATTTTATCAGAGCAAAGGAGCTACAAAACGATGTACATTAGTTTTAGTTTTCATAAGAAAATACTACGGGTACCAGTCTGTCAACAATGAGCCCGCCTGACTGAAGACCGAACACAATTTAGGATAGCTATCCAGAGGGTCGCCATGAGTCGACTCCGACTTAACAAGAAAATACTGTGCAATATAGCCATAAAAACAGCAGGTGGCGCTGCTGTATCAGCCAACACTTGATGGGTACACGGCATAGAACTAGCTCCCTTCCCTATGATTTAAATCAATATTTCTTAAGCTGATCCCTGGGGTATCCCCTAGCCAGGATAATCACGATGAATATCCATGAAACAGATTTGCATGGAATGGAGGCCCAGCGTGTAAATCTTATTCACGGTAGGCAGGACCGTACCTAGCCCTGTGCGAGCGGTGCAGCAGCACAGGGCACAAAGGCTTAAGGGACGCATTTTGGCTGTCTGCCGTTGCCTGCCACTGCCACTTTTTCTTCTCTCAGCGGTGGCAGGCAATGGCAGACAGCCAAAATGCGCCCCTTAAGCCTTCTCGCAGCACGCTAAGCAGGTCTGGTCCCTCTGGGAGGGACCAGATCTGCTTAGCATGCCGGCGACTTGCACATCGGGTGCGCACCTCTTCTCTCCCGCCCCATAAAGTGGCTAGATGGAGGTGCGGGGGGGGGGGGCGAGGGCGCGCGCCCGATGTTCAAGTCACAAAGGGTGCATTTCACGATCAGTACTTAGGTATCCTGAAAACCAGACTAACTAGGGGGTACACCAGGACGGCTAGAGAAACATTGACTTAAAAGAAATGGAAGTTATACTTATACACACTCATAACCGTACTCCAGGGCCACACCTGTAATAAATTATGGGTGTGGTGACCTTTCCCAGTTCCACACAAAAATAAACTATGGGGTCACTATTTAAACCTGAGTTTCTACCCAGAAATAAGCAAATGATTTTTCTGTTTATCTTTAAATCTGACATTCACTGGCACTGTTCATTTAAGCAGTACCACTGCATCTACAGTCCTATAAGTAAAAAGATAACTTACCCATTTAGAACTACTCTTTGCACGGCCCCCCCTCCCCAACTGATAAATCTATCAGGATAGTGGCTAAATATCACCACTGCGTGCACAATTGTTGGCCCTACCCTTGGAATGTCCATGGTACTGCACCTCCTAAACCTAAACGGATACATTTTGGGTGGACATCGAAAATGTATCCATCATCTGGTACTGCATTTTAAAGAGTGGAGCATTTTAGGCATGGAGGAGTACCCTAATGGTTAGGGCAGCAGCCTAGAACCAGAAAGACCACGGTAAAAATCCCACTGGCGCTCCTTGTGGCCTTGGGCAAATCACTTAACCTCTATCGCCTCAGGTACAAATTTAGATTATAAACCTCTGGGGACAGGGAAATACCTACAGTACCTGAATGTAACTTGCTTTGAACTACTACTGAAAATGTGTGAGCTAAATACCAAATAAATAAGAGAAGCATTTATGTGGTTAGCATTAGGTACTGAACGCATAAGTACTTTTGAATATTGATCTACTATCTACAGAGTGCTATCCATGCACACAAGTTGATCTACTCAATACCAGGTTATATCTCCTTATAGTTATAATGCCCTGTTCAATGTAATTTCAGTTTGTTCAATGTAAACCGCCTTGATATCATGAAAGGCAGTATATAAGAAATGTTAAATAAATAAAAAATAAATCTCCTTATACACTTTCTCATTCCCTCAGCCTTGTGAGGTTTTCCAATGGCAGGGAGAGGGCGGAAGGACTTTTTCCTTAAAGCCCAAGGTATTAGTTTCCATGTTTTACAAATAAAGACTCTGCACTCAGGGATGGTGCTCCAAACAGTATAAGTTTTATAGTATAGTTCAACACAAGTGATTTAGTGCATGTAAAATTTTCTCCTTGTACTATCTATCAGTGAGCTGATGAAGAGAGGAAACTCTCAAAAGCTCGTCAAAGACGCATGATGTTAGTCCATTAAAAGATATTACCCACAACTTGTTTGTGGGCCCTTATTTCCGGATATCCAAGTGGACCAACATGGCAACTACAGCACAGTTTTCTTAACAATTACAACAAACAAGAGAAAGCTTTGACGCCAAGTGTCCACCTTCCTTGGGCCCCCTCTCTGCCCTCCTGGACTTTAAGTTCCATTTCCTTTAGAATGTATTGCCATATCTTGATTTCTGTACCAGGCTGCTCTGATTTCTCTCACTGAGCTTGGAATGGGCAGCTCCTTCATTCCCCTTTCCTAGCCACTTGGCATCAGATTGGTTCCTGGATAGGTATCGACTGATGGTCATCTTCTTTTCCATTCCAGATCATTCATCACTTCTCTACCTGAAGTCTCAGTTTAGACAGAAACTCTGATCACGGGTTTTCGTTCCTTGAGAACAAACTCAGGAATGAGAGATTTATTCCATCGACTTCAGGAAACTCTTCACTCCAGATCACAACTCAGGAACAGCTACAAGGAACCAAATGGGTCATCTCAGAAGTCCTGTGTGGCAGTGCCTGCAAAACACTGCAAGTTATGGCGATGAGAGGCTAACATTCCCCCTCTCTCAGCTTCAACACAATCTCCTCAAATCTTCTCTTTGGACACTGTGAACCCAGTTTTCAAAAGAGCCCAGCATCTCACTAGAGGTTCCAAAGTTGGAAGCTAAGTTTAGGCACCTATATTCAGAACATAAAGATGTCTAAAAAAACCTTGAATATAGACATGTGAGGATCTCATTAAAAATAGAGGCACTAGCCCTTGTGTATATTTAAAATTGACTGAAAAAGATGTACCCCCTCCAAGAGTCTGCCTTTATGGATACAAACCCTGGCATGGATGCTTGAGCATACAGACTGCTAATGGCAAACCCCAAAGTGGATTATAATGAGCAAACTTTTAAAACTGCCAGAAAGTGCTGGACTGACTATTGAGTCAGCAACAGAGGGGTTGGCTCTTGCATCAGACTGCAGCCTTGGGTGATTCACTGAAGCCTATTGATGTGTTTTTTTTTTAATTGATGGAATCAGTTGGCCAGCTTCTGGCTAAAAACATCAAGGGGCTGCTTTTAGTTTTGGAAGAAAAAAAACTTGGAAATGGGGCTTCAACTCTCCTCCAGAGGTCCTAGCCCTGGACTCAGACTTAAAAAAAGCAAGGATTTATTCTGTTCCAGCTCTGGGTCAGAGTTCAGAAAGAAAAGATTCTGCATTTCCTGACAAACCTGCAACTTCAAAGGGTATGTTTACTAAACTGGGCTAATGATTAACATGGGTTATCTGCAACTAGGTCCCATGATATTCAATGGGACCTAGTTGCAGATAGCCCGGGTAGCGTAGTTACTCACCTGTAACAGGTGTTCTCCGGGGACAGCAGGAATCAGTCCTCACATATGGGTGACGTCGATGCTGACGGAGTCTGCGCAGAGCAAATCCACAGCTTTCAAAGAAAGCTTTTGGGAGTTGCCACCACGCATGCGTGGTCCCCTTCCCGCCCAAAGGAACCATCTCAGCCAAATGACATAGCTAAAGACGGCAAAACAAACACTGAAAATAGGAGGACTACAACTCCAAGGGGAGGAGGGAGGGTTGTGAGGACTGATTCCTGCTGTCCCTGGAGAACACCTGTTACAGGCGAGTAACTACACTTTCTCCAGGAACAAACAGGAAGTCAGTCCTCACATATGGGGCTCCCCAGCTACAGGCTACCAGTAACCTATAGCCCAAAAAAGGCTCCCTCATCGAGAGCCACAATGAAAACCTCTTCATCTAAGGCATTAGCACTCCGGTAGCCTGAACACAGAAGGGTCGGAGGGCAGGAGTTGCCTAGACCTTAAAAAGGTTACGGAGTACAGCCTGGCCGAAGTCACCATCCCGTCGGGACTCCCTATCCAGGCAGTAATGGGCTGTGAAGGTATGAACTGAGGACCAGGTGGAGGCCCAGCAGATGTCTGCCAGGGGAACAGAGCGCAGATGAGCCACTGATGCTGCCATGGCCCTGACCTTGTGAGCCGTGACATGGTCCTCCAACGGAAGCTTTGCTTCCTCATAGGCTCGGGCAATACAGTCCACCACCCACATGGACAGCGTACGCTTGGTCACCGCCTCCCCCAGTTTACTGGGGTCGTAGGAAATGAAAAGCTGAGAGGCTTTCCAGTGGCCTTGAGTACAATGAATGTAGAAGGACAAGGCTCTCTTACAGTCCAGGATATGGAGAACCGCCTCAGCCTGACTGGCGTGCAGTCTGGGAAAAAAGGTAGGGAGGACCACCTCCTGGTTGAGGTGGAACGATGAGATCACCTTCGGAAGGTACTTGTAGTGTGTGCGAAGCACCACCCTATTCTTGTAGAACCTGGTATAAGGCCTCTCCGCCACAAGGGCCTGAAGCTCACTCACCTTTCGGGTGGAAGTGAGCATGACAAGGAAAACCACCTTCCAGGAGAGATAGCGGAGGTGACACGTAGCCATCGGTTCGAAGGACGGGCGGGTGAGTCGCCCCCAACACTACTTTGAGATCCCATTCAGTTGCCAGAGGGCAGACCGGGGACCTAGACAGGAGTAGGCCCTTAAGTAACCGGAACACCATTGGTGATATGAGAGGGGCTTCCCATCCACCTGATGGTGGTTCGCCACTAGGGTACTGAGATGTACCTTGAGGGAGTTGGACTTGAGCCCCATTCTGGAGAGGTGGAGAAGGTATTGCAACACCATAACCACTGGGCAAGAAAAGGGGTCGACCCCCCCCCCCCCCCGTGCTGTACATCAAAGCACAAACCTGTGCCATTTAAAGGCGTAAGTCCGACTGTTCTGTCCGTCGGAAGAAGGAGCAGAGCTAGTGACACCCTTTCAGAAGCCAGGCTGTCAGCGAAAGGGAGCTGAGGTTGGGGTGCATGAAGGAGCCCCCCTCCTGGGAAAGGAGCTAAGGAGCTGTCCGCAGGGGAATGGGGGTCTCCACCGCTAGCTGTATGAGGAGTGGGAACCACGGTTGCCAAGGCCAGCATGGGGCTATCAGAATGACTGAAGCTCTGTCGCGAAGAATCTTGAACAGGTTCTTGGCAATCATAGGTGTCGGAGGAAACGCATACAGAAGGCCCACCGACCATGAGATTAAAAAAGCATCAGCGGCCACCAAGGCAGGGTGTGGTTGCCTGGAGCAGAAGTGGGGTAACTGGTGATTGTCCAGGCTGGCAAAACTGGGTCCAGCTGCCCCTCGTGCGGCTGGAGCAACCTGCTGAGTTTGTTGGCCAGCCAGTAGTCCTGGCCCGGCAGGTACACCGCCTTGAAAAGGATGCCCTGTCAGACTGCAAATGAGCACAAGCTTAGGGCTTCCCGACAGAGGGCACGGGACCCCATGCCCCCTGTTTGTTCACATAGAACATGGCGACCTGGTTGTCCATCTGGACCAGGACGGACCTGTGGCCTAGGGACCACCAGAATGACTTTAGGGCGAGATGGATAGCACGGAGTTCCAACAGGCTGATCAGTTGAACACTCTCGTCTGGGGACCAAACGCCCTGGGTGCGGTACCCCTGGCAGTAGGCTCCCCAGCCTAGCAGGGAGGCATCCGTGGTGAGGACCCTCGAGTGGTGAGGGGTCTGAAAAGGCATCCCTGCTTCCAAGTGACGGGGCGAGAGCTTGGTGCGCCAAGTGCTTGGTCACTTTGACTCTGTCCTGGAGATGCCCCGTGGCCTGAGACCACTGGTCCCTGAGGCACCACTGCACAACATGCATGTGGAGGCGGGCATCTGGCGTGACATGGACCATAGAGGTCATGTGTCCAAGGAGGTGTAACAGGTGTCTTGCTGGCACTGAGGGTCGGCACTGTATGTCTTTGGCCAGCACTATGAGTCTGCCTACCCTGTCTGCAGGTAGGAAGGCCTTCAAGTGAAGGGTATTGATCCTTGCCCCGATAAATTCCAGCTCTTGAGCCGGGTGGAGGCTGGACTTGGAATAGTTGATAATGAAACCCAAGTGCTGAAGGGCCTGGATAGAGGGAGGAGTGGCTCAGTGGTTGGGACAGGTTACCTCAGGCCAGAAGGATGGGGGTTCAATTCCCACATGGGGACAAGCAACTTCAGGCTGGAGTGACTGGGATCTCTAGTCCCATGGCCACTCCTTGTGGCCTTGGGCAAGCCACTTAACCCTCCATTGTCTCAGGTACACTTGGATTGTGAACCCTTCAGGGACAAGGGAATAAAAAGTACCTATTAGTATACATGTAAACTGCACTGATTCTAAAGAGTGCAGTGAAAGAAATAGTGTGTGCTGTGGCCTGCTGTGCTGGGGGGGGGGGGGGGCCATGGTGCCCCTGATGAGCCAGTTGTCAAGATAGGAGAAGACAAAGAACCCTTGAAGCCTGAGGAAGGCAGCTACCACTGCTAGGCACTTTGTGAATACCCTGGGGGCTGAGGTGAGGCTGAAGGGAAGTACCCTGTATTGGAAATTATGGCCCCCCCCCCACCACAAAGCACAGGTATTGCCTGTGGTCCAGGTGGATTAGGATATGAGTATATGCATCCTTTAAATCTAAGGAACATAGCCAGTCTCCCTGGCAGAGGTAAGGCAGCAATGTTCCAAGGGAAAGCATCTTGAACTTCTCCCTCACCAGGAATCTGTTAAGGTCGAGGATGGGCCTTAGGCCCCCTGTCCTCTTTGAACTACCTGGAGTAGAACACTTTGCCCCTGAGATGGTGGGGCACTGGTTCCACTGCTCAGTCCTTGAGAAGACCTGCCAACTCCTTCAAAAGAAGGTCCTGGTGAAGGGGAGGCCGGAGGGGCTCTCCAGGGAAATAATGTGGAGGCACTTCAGCTAAGCAGAGGAGGTAACCCTCCTTGATCACCTGTAAAGCCCATGTATCGGTGGTGATAGCTCCCCATCTGTGGGCATAAAGGGCGAGTCGACCTCCTGTGGGCTGCCAAGCGCCGGTTGGGAGAGGGGCAATGCTGCAGGAGTCAAAAGCTCCCCCCGGGCTGGGCTAGAGTCGGAGCTGGAGCCTGGGGCTTGGGAGCCTTTTGCTTATGTGGGCCATGCCCTTGTCCCTTGGCCTGCTGCCCCTACTGGGGAGCAGAGGAGGCCTGATAAGGGGGGTAGTTTCAGTAAGCAGTGGACTTCCTTGGGTAGAAGGGCTTTTTACCCAAGCCTTTCTTTCGGGAAGGGGCAGAGGTATTCTTAGAGAGCCTAGTCCTCATCATGAACTCGGTCTCCAGTTTGGCGGCCTTGTTGATAATGGGTTTGCTGTAGAGGTTCTCCCCTCGGCATGGGACATCGACCAACTTGTCTTGTACCCATTGCTTGAGGTCTGACGACTGTAACCAGGCTTGGCGGCGTGCACCGATGCCTGCCGTGCACCACTACCCTGACCACTGACTCGAACCCGTCAACATGAAGCATTCACCGATAGCTCTGGATAGGCCTTTGAAGCGCTGCAAAGGCTCCTCGGAGAGACCAGCCGAGAACCCGGCGATCTCCTTTGCCAGGTCCCTCAGGTACATGCCCATATACAGCTGGTAGGCCTGGATCTGACAATTCAGCATTGCGCCGTGGTAACATTTCTTGCTGAGGGCATCCAAGATGTGGGCCTCCCTGCTGGGTGGCACCAAGGAGTGCGTCTTCTGACTTTTCAGTCGATGCATGGCCAATTCCACCACTGTGGAATCGTGCGGCAGTTGTGACTTTTGAAACTCAAGGCTCCGGCGAACCCGATATATTGAGTCCAGCCGCTTGCTGATCACCATCGACGCCGGTATCTCTCCACATGTGGATAGGAGGGATGGGCACCATGAGGGTCTCCCGAGGGGGAACCTCGTACTGGAGGATCTCGAGCTCATCTGCTCGAGGATCCTCCTCGGACTCTGTTGAGAAAGCCAAAGCTTTGGAAATATCTTGAACAAAGTCCCAGAAGCCCATGTCCTCCAGAGGGGACCTTCTCTGAGGCTCCGATACTGGGAAATCGGACAGGACATCTCGGTGATGGCAAATGTCCGGTGACTCCTTGTCTTCGGACTCCCAAGCGGAGGCCTCCAAGGAAGATGGGTGGCATTCCTCGAGCCCCAAGGGGTCCAGCACCATCCGCCCTGGCACTCGCTGGCTCGCTGGTGACGACCTCAGTCCCAATGAATGGGAGACCGAGCAGGACCGCAGCCGAGGATCTACTTGGGCCCGCAGGGCTTCGAGGATCGGCTCAGCCCCCGGGGTCGACTTCGACATCGAGCACCCAGAGATCAGGGCGGAGGAACTGGACGTGCTGGATACCAGCGCCCGCTGCTGTTTCAGGAAGGCAGTGATCCTGCGCGCCAAGGACGCAATCCTGGACATCAGTTCCGGAGGCTCCGCAACATTCAGCTCGGGTACCGATGTATTCGGGCTCGAAGCCGGTTCCCCCAGAGGGGAGTCCTCGATTAGGATAGGATGCACTTGCCAGGGCCAGTCCGTGACCGGGTCCTTCCGGGGAACCTTGGCTGGGCACTCCTCCAATGCCTCGGGCCGGCGCTCGGGGCTCTGCGACCGGCCCTGCGAGGGACCTGGCCATTCTGAACCATCCAGAGACGCAGCTGTCGAGGATTTTTTCCTTCTTTTCAGTTCCCTCAAGGGAAACTCCCTCTCTGAGGTCCCTTGATGACGCTCGGGTTCGGAGTGCTCCTCCCGATGCGTGGAGGCCTCAGACGAGGTCCTCACTCTCAGAGGCAAGGGGGAATCAGGAAAAAAATTTTCATGCTGCTGCTGGCGGCTTCTCAAGATCTTCGAGGACATCTTTTTGCAGAGGCCACAGACCACCGGGTCGTGGTCCGGGCTGAGGCACTAGAGGCAGCAGTCATGCGTGTCAGTGAGGGACATAATCTTCCCGCACCTATCGCACTTTTTGAACCCACTGGTAACCATAGGGGGAAAAAGGACCGCAGCAAGGTCAAAGACCCTTCAGGCTGCCAGTGTGGAAAAAAAAAAAAACAAGGGCGGAGACGCCCAAAAAGAAAAATCAAAAAAAGAAGAGGGCCGACCCGAAACCGAGGTACCGGTGTTGGGCAGGAAATGTACCGGTGCTAGACTGGAAAAGAAAAGCAGCAAAAAGGCAAGAAGAAATTTCAACTTTTTCCGGGACAGAGACAGACTACATCTTCTGGGCTCCGCAGGAAAAAAGGAGACTGAGCAAGATGGCTCCTTTGGGCGGGAAGGGGACCACGCATGGGTGGTTGCAACTCCCAAAAGCTTTCTTTGAAAGCTGGGGATTTGCTCCGCGCGGGCTCCGTCGGCGTCGATGTCACCCATATGTGAGGACTGACTTCCTGCTTCTTCCCGGAGAATAAATGTTAACCCGATTTAGTAAACATACTCCCAAGAAGCCTTGAAACTGTCAGAGAAAAAATTGAACTGCCATCCAAACAGTGAGATCTAACTATAAATAAACTTAATAAAGCCAGATTTTTCCTAGCAGGAAAAGGCACCCAGAAGATGGAACTGGGCTTGTATCCAGATCCAAACAGAATTTATAGTACTTGTGCAACATTCTAAAAAATCATTGGGTTTCAGTTACCAAATCAACTACTTTAGCTGCATTAAAAAAAACACACTGCCTTGGTTTCTGCTGTCAGCCAGCAATGCAAACTTTGAATTTACATATTCTACTATTTTACTTTCATTACTAATCTATTTTGGAAGATATTGTTATGTAATAGTTCAATTTCTGTTTTTGGTTTGCTTTGGTAAATATCTGTATTGTGTTTTCTTTGTGAGTTGTTTCTTGTTTTATCAGTGTAAAAGAAAAGGTTTGGCTGAAATATTTTGTATCTGCTTTTATTCTGAACACAGTATATTATGCCACAGGGCTCAGCGCCCACTAATTCATTTAGAATTTTCCAATCTTGCTACATCTGATACAAGTCCTTTGTACTCTGTAAATTTTCCAGGAGCTAGAGAGCATTTTTAAGCACCAAAAATCTCCAGCCTCCAGAAGGTGTCTCGGGGCTTTTTTCCTGTAAGTTTTAAGCAACTGCAGAGTTGAAAAGGCAGTCCAGGTTATAGACACCTGGGGGTATGTTTACTAAACCGTGCTAGTGTGCTGTTAGCGCATGCTAACAGGGCACGTTGTGCCATTAGAACGCACTAATAGGGTACATGCATCGTTAGCACGCACGGTACTGGCATCATAAAGCACCCTGTGGGCAGAGAGTAGGCGGAGAGTGAGGGTCAATGGGCGGGAACAAGCCTTGCTCCCATAACGACAGCACCTTAACAGCAGGAACCCTAACGCATATCAAAACCTCACGGAAAGGGTGTTTTATGAGGGGAGAGAGCCTATTTAACATCTGCAATGTGATGCATACACAGGGAAGCCCAAGAGATCGATAGTAGTGCTCCATTAGCAGCAAAAGCGTAGTGCCCAAGTATGAAAGAGCACTATCTTAATGGGGCAAGGGAGGATGCACGTGGGTCACGCAGTGGGGGCCGCTGGTGCACAGGGCGGACCAGGTAGTTGCCTAGGTGGCACATAAGAACATAGGATCTGAAAATATGCCAGATTGTGTCAGACCAAGATCCATCATGCCCAGTAACCTGTGTCAATCCAGTGCAAGTACCTAGCAGTGTCCCCAAGACACACAGGATCCACAGTGTGTGTATTGGGCAAGAGGGGATATTCTGGGCCCCTCATCAGTAATGGTTTATGAACCGTTCCCCAGGAATCTGTCCAAACATTCCTGACACCCAGCTACACTAACAGCCGTTACAACATCCTCCGGAAATGAATTCCAGAGTTTGAATATACATTTACTGAGAAACCATTCACTCCCAGTAGTCCTCAATGGCTTACACTGTAGCCGCATTGCATGTGCCCTAGTCCTACTACATTTTGATAGCATAAACAATTGATATACGTTTATCCAATCCACTCAAGGCAATATTTTATAGACCTCTAACATAACACCCCTCAGCTGTCTCTTCCCCAGGTTGAAGAGACATAACATTAGCAGGTGGTTATGGGGTTCCTGGAGAGGCAGATGGTTGTGGGGGAGATGTGTGGCCATCCATGTATGCATCTGCCCCCCCCCCCTCCAGACCCAGCGCCCTAGGCACCCGCCAAACCACATGTTGGCTGGCCTGGGACTGCACACCACCAACACTGACAGCACCTGGGTATGTCAGCATGGTGTGAGGGGGTATTGGTGGAGGGGGCAGCGGCATCCACCTGCAGCAGACCAAAGCCATGCCCTGATCCAGTGTGCCATGCACAGTGCAACATGTGCTAAGGTCTGTCTGAGAAGCATGTCATCCCCAAGGGCGGTCATAACCATCTGGTGCACAACACACAGTTGGTGTGTGTATGAGTGGAGGGCCATAGGTTTGGGTCCTGGCTGTGGATCAGGCAATGTATGTCCTTGTGACTAAATTTTATCCCACAGTGCAAGTACAACACCAACATGTGTAACCCCCAATGAATCTACTAACATGGGTACAAACACCCACACAGACAGGCTCCACTATCCTTAGCTGGATGGAGAGTCAGGCTGACAGCACCGGCACACTGAGCAGCTGTTAACACACTGCTAGCTCTTGCACAATGAGCACACCTTCACAATGCCTGAGCTGAGATTGAGACCAGAGTGGCAGGCAAGAATGCAAACCATCCCCATTTTTGTACAGTGCATCAATGTGAGTGTGTGTGTGTTTATATCTATCCATTGTTTTGTAGCTTTCTACACCTCACTGAGCCTCACAGTGCCTAAGTTGTTTCAGCATTAGCATGCAAATGTGCATGATGAGGAGCAAAGTATTATGGTATGGCCTGAAACAGGGCGGATTGGCCAGGATGTGTCTGCATTGGGGGTAGGGCAATGGCTGCGACGTTGTAGTGCCCGTCTGCCATTACATGGACTGGATGGCCACAGCATGTCATTCTGGGAGGACACTCTCACTCTGACCGAGCAGTGACCAAAGTGCTATATGGAGTCTAGTTCCAGTGATATGGGTGTACTTCTTGTTCTGGGGGCACAATCACTGCACCAACTGCTGGGTGTCCATGTTCCTTCTGTGCACATGCAAATGTATACTGACCAATGGACTGTCTGCAATAAGTATATGCATGGCTAGAAAACTCAGTGGTGGGCAGCAGGTGCCCTCTGATTGTGCTTGCAGTGGGTGAGTGTTCTATCTAGGTTGTTGGGGCATGAGGCACTTCAGGCCTGCTCCCAGTGGTACTGGCACAACCTTAATAACAACCACTGCTAGTTCGCAGACATGGCATCAGCATTGTACCACTGGGCACTGACATGCACTGTTCTAGGTGTGTCCTTCGCAGATAGGGCCAGATGTGACCGATGCATGCTGCAGGAGGCAAGTTGATTAGCATATCACACTGCAGACAATACCTACCACACACTGGCGGCGATGGGAATCTGCAGCATGGCATGTACTGGGGATCTGGTGCTGGGCGCCCATCCTCACCCTCAGGATGACCGCAGAAACTGCTCAGTAGCATGGTTTGTAGCTGCTCTGTGCTTGTATCATACACTGTCAGTGCATCTTACTGAGCTGAGGTGATGGATATGTGCATTCTCCATTTGGGGATCAGCTGTAGACCGCTGTTTGGCATGTGCGCTGCATCATGGGTACTGGTAGGGTTACCCTATGCTGGCACACACAGCAGACGTCTTAGGCAGTGACTTGCATTCACTTTGAATCCAGCCATTGCTGTACAGCAAGGTGTGGAGATGTAGCCTACTCTTTAGTGCAATGTCTTCATAAGCAGGGGGATGGGACTTGATTCCTACCTGTTCCTTTTTGCTTGTGTGCTACTCAGAACATTTTCATGCCTGTAACAGTTGGGGCTCTGCACATCGATGCTGCCAGCCCATAACACCCTCTCCACAGCTGCCATCAGTCCTTTGGTCCATCTATCTGCCTTTGCCAGCTGTGTACAGTCATGTCTTCTTGTGCAGGCTACTACTCCATGACCTACACTGGTACTCTTTTATGCATTTCAGCTCTTTGCGCTCTCCTCTCCTGTGCCTGATCAGCATGTCACCATTCTTACTCTGTCCTCCTGTCGCTGCAAACATCGTGCCGCTTCTGCCTCCGCTGAGGGACGCGTCTTCCCCATCCTATGCCTCACACTGACATTGCAGCACTTTACAATGGCACCACCCTGTGCAATAGTACAACTGTCTCCCACATACTCGTCCACTTTACTGATATGGCAGGTCCATCAACTCCCACCTGTCCTTCCTTCCATCACCTTTACATTTGATATTCCTTGGTGCTCTATCCTGCATTTGGGTTACAGTCGTTTTCCTGCTTTAAGGTGCATGCTTTCCACCTTAGGGCACCTTGTCTCTCCTTAGGACACCTTATCTTGTTCAGACACCTTATCTCATGTTCAGATGCCTTATGTCATGTTCAAATGCCTTATCTTCTGTTAAGACGCCTTATCTTCTCTTTAGACTCCTTATCTCATGTTCAGATGTCTTATCTCCTGTTAAGGCACCTTATCAGCTCTTCAGACGCCTCGTCTCTCCTTAGGACGTTTTGTCACCTTACCGCACTTGGTCCTGTTAGCCCACGTTAAATGGCCTAAGGCACCCTAACGCCAGCATGACCCTACCCACCCACTACTTTATATGGCTATATATAGGGAGGAGTGGCCTAGTGGTTGGGGCAAGGTATCCCAGGACAGAAGGTCAGGGGCTCAAATCCCACCAGAGGACAGCAACCTTGTGCTGGAAGGACTGGGGTTTCTAGTCCTACAGGTGCTCCTTGTGGTCTTGGGCAAGCCACTTAACCCTCCATTCCCATGTTCCCTGTAAAATAGTTGTCTCCAAGTTATAATGCCCTGTTCAATGTAATTTCAGTTTGTTCAATGTAAACCACCTTGATATCATGAAAGGTGGTATACAAGAAATATAAAATAAATTTGGCTTCAGGAACCTTAACACTGCCCTTACTGCCAGTGACTTTACTGTGGTTTAGTAAACATGCCCCCTTAACTTTAACTAGGCACCTTAAATATAGAGCCTCTTAAAGTTATGTTGGCTATAGGGTTGCTAAGTTAAGAAGCCCAGGTTAGGCACCCAGCACTGAAAATCAGCACTGAGCCCCTAAGTTCTTTTCCCTGCGCTGGTCCTGCTCCTGGCTCTAATTCCTTGGGTGCCTCAATTTAAGGCCTCGTAATTTAAGGTGCCTTAGGCGCCTTGACTTTTTGAAAGTCAATTTCTGTAAGAAGAGCCCAGATTTAACCTACTGAGGTTCCTCCTATAGAAGTAGTCTTCACTTCCAGTCCTTTAAGGTCACCAATGGGTCAGGTTTTCATGATATCCCTAGTGAATAAGCATGAAGGAGATTTGCATACAAAGAGTGTAGTAGACATGCTTATCTCTCTCATGCATATTCACTAGGGATAGTCTGAAAACCTGAACTGCTGGTGGTTCTGGAGGACTGGGAGTGAAGACCAAGATCCTATAGGGAATACCCAAGCAAAATATTTCACCCTGTCTTTACACTTTGCCATTTTCCCACAGTGCAATATTCAGATGCCATAGTCAGTATTTTTAAAACACCAGCCATGACATTTAAATTATCCATGAATATTTAGTGCTCCTATCCAGATGATGGCATTGGAATAAGTGAAAAAAGAAGTGGAGGAATTGATGGGATGCATGTATTAACATCTAGGACAAGAGGAGCACAATCAGAGGAGGGACATCTCCTTTGCCTCTGTCCAGAATCCCTTTAAAATCCTCAAATCTCCCTCCGCTGTTCCTTCACCCCAGACCTCTGTCAGCATCTCCCTTCCCACCTCCTCCCACTCTCTTCCACAGAGATGCCAAGGATGGCCCATCCCAAAGAGAGAGTTACTACCCCACTGAGTGAGACTGAAGGCCAATTAACAAAGTTTTTCCTGTGGAGTTTCATCAATATAAAACTATGCACATACACGCCTTTTCCCCAAGTAATCTTTTCTCTTTGGCCTCAGTCAATCAATCTCCCTCTTCCGGCATTCCCCTTGAACTCAATCCGCCCCCCTCCCTCAAAATGGCCAGCATCTTCTCTTCCCTCTCCCCTGTAGATGTCCAGTATCTCCTCTTCTCTTTGTGTCCCATCGCCACCAGGTATCTAGCATTTCCCCTCCCGTCCTCTTCCCCTCTCCCACATCATGCCAGTCTTTTGCAGGGTTTGCAATCTGCAGCTGCCTGCACCCCCTCACCCCTCTGCTACTGTCACTGTCATCCTACCTCTGCCTGGACGCCCTGAAGCATTGTAAAGCAGCTGTGGATGGTGTAGTGCCTCTCAGAGCAGACGTGTGCTCAAGTTCTGGGTCCCGGCCTCTTTATCACAAACTTCCTGCCAGAGGGGGCAGAACCCAAAAGAGCTTGAGTGTATGTACATGTCTATTTTATTTAATTAACTGCCCTTAACAGACGCATCAGAGTGGTGTACAACAAAGCATAAACAGGGGAAAGGAAAAGGGAGTCAAGGTGGGTCAAAGGGCGGGAGGTCAAATACTTTCTGAAAGAGGAGTGTTTTAAGGAGTGATTTCATCCTGGAAAGGGATGGCTCAAGGCAGAGGGCAGGGCATTCCAAAGGGAGGGGCAGAGGAAGTAAAAGGCAGAGCGGTGGGTCATCTCCAGGTGAGCATGGGAGAAAGGAGGCAAGTGAAGGTGATCTGCATGGACTGAACATAATACGTGATATTGGGAGTGTAGGTGGATGATATCATGATGGTAGGGGGGGGGGGGTGCTAGTGTGAAGGACCTTGTGAACCATAATGAGAAGCTTGAACTGAATACAAAAGTGGATTGGGAGCCAATGGTAGTGGGATGAGCAAGGGGCTGACATGGTCGAAATGTGAGGCATGTGTAAGGATCCTAATGGCGGAATTCTGTAAGAGCTGTAGACACTGAAAACTCACTTCTTCGCTGCCACTTTCAGATCTTGACTCACTTGATTTTCTTTGTGTTTCCTTACCATTTCCCCTAGATGTATCCCTGTCTACACCTACTGTGTTGTCTGTCTTGACTAGATTGTAAGCTCTGATGAGCAGGGACTGTCTCTTAGATGTCTGTGCAGCGCTGCGTAAGTCTTGCAGCAATATACAAATGCTCAGTAGTAGTAGGTGGAGGAGGAGGGAAGACTGGCAAGAATAAGATTACAGTAATCTAGGTGAGACATTATGAGGATAAGAAGCAAAGTAGTCAAGGAGAACATGGAGAGAAAAGGATGGACAGCATGAATTTGATAGAGGGAATAAAAGGTGCAACGAATTAAGCCAGAAAATGTTCATGGAAGGCAAGGGAGGAATCCAACACCTAAGTAGCGGAGTGAAGGAACAAGGAGGATCATGGCATTACAGAGCAGAGGTGAAACAGAGGGACAGGGGCCACCACCAGTGAGCCAGATGGCGAAGGTTTTTGCAGAGTTCAAATGGAGGTAGTTGATGGTCATCCAGTCGGAGATCTTAGCAAGGCAGGAATTAAGCAGAGAAAGATCCAGTGAGAAGGAACTGGTGTGGAGGAGAAGAATGATGTCGTCTGCATAGTAATATGTTGATATCCCGGACTGTTGCACCAGAAGAGTGAGGGGGATCAGGAAGATATTGAAAAGCAGGGGGGCAAGAACCGAGCCCTGGGGAACACCACAGGGGAGCAGGATACTGGGGGATGAGGAGGAACCCGATGTAACAGAGAAGGACTGGTGAGAAAGGAAAGAATGGAACCAGTGCAGAACTGTGCCATGGGGACCTAAATCGTGAGGACGAAGGAGAAGGGTGGCATGATCGACAAGGTCGAAGGCAGAGGAAAGATCAAGAGAAACAGCAAGGGATATGTTACCATTATCATGGGAAGTGTGAACCTCACTAAGAAGGGATAGAAGGACTGTTTTGGTACTGTGGCCAGGACGGAAACCAGATTAATGCGGATGCATTGCGTGAGTGGAATCCAGATGTGTGGTGAGCTGGGCAAAGACAACTTTCTCAAGAATTTTGGACAGGCAAGGGAGATTAGAAACAGGATGGTAGTGAGTGAAGGAGAAGGGGTCAAGGGAGAGCTTTTCAGAATAGGTCGGACTAGTGCTTTCTTCCAGGAGGATGGGAAAATGCCAGAAGAGAGGCTGTTATTTAGCAAGGAGAAAGCGGGTGGTAAAAGGGCAAGTGAGGGTTCAGTTAACCAGGAGGAGGGAATGGGGTCAGAGACAAGAGGAAGCAAGAAGTTTGAGACGTTCTGTGGCTGAAAGAATCTGAAACGAGGACCAGACATGCAATAAGGAAGGAGAGGGAGGGAGGATCAAAGTAGGGGGAGCCAGAGGCAGGGTGGGGGGAGGTAATCAGGAAATGTGGCACGAAGGGAAGAAATTTTATCAAGGAAGGACTGGGCCAGCAAGTCGGGGGAAAGGACGTTGGAGGCAGATGGGAAAGAGGAATTGGTTTTGGAGAGTTCAGCAAAGACAAAATGGAGACGTTGGGGATGATTAACAGAAGATGAGACAAGGTTAGAGTAGAAAGATTTCTTTGCAGAATGATCAAGGAATGGTAGAGATAATGAGCCTACCTGAAGTACGGGTAGGAAGAGGGAGTGCGACGCTGTCTCCAGTTCCTTTCAGTGTGACGGACATAGGTTCAATGGAGATGAAGACCAGAGTGATACCAGGGATGACGTTTGGATGAGGAAGAAGGCCTGGGCCGGAGGGGGGCAACCTGATTGAAAGCAGCAGAGGAGTGCCAGATATGAACTTGTTCTTCTATGGGGAGAGAGCAAAGGTCTGCAGGTGGGAGAGAGGCAGAAGGGGGGAAACGCTCGAGCCTGGGAGGAGATATGGCACGAGAGGGAAGGTGAAGGATGATGGGTGTCAGAAGGTACAGGGGAGGATTCAACCTACAGTGTAAAGACGACACAGCTGTGATCAGACCAAGGGAGATCCAGAGTTGATATGGAGATGGGACAGGAGAAAGAGCCAGGAGAGGAGAGAATTAGATCAAGGGTGTGGCCAGCAGCATGAGTTGGAAAATGAACATGCTGAGTAAGAGAAAGATCGTGGAGGAGTGTGATGAAGAGCTGATAATGGGCCTTGGTTGGGAGATCAATATGAAGGTTGACGTCACCGAGAACAATAAATTTAGGATATAGAAGAGCAGCTTCAGAGATGGTAAGAACTAATGAGTCCCAGAGGTGAGGGCAGGGGGAGCATAGACAATGAGGAAGTGAAGGGGAGGAGAGGACAACATGCGAAGAAGGATAGTTTCAGGGTAGTGTAGGACAGAGGAGGAGACTTTCATGAGGGCTAGGGAGGAGCAAAAAAGAACTACCACTTCACCTCCACTATGGCCTGTATGGGACACAGAGAGGGAAGAATATCCTAAAGGAAAGCAGCGATTGAGAATGGGGTTATCCTATCCTTGAGCCAAGTCTCAGTCAGAAAAAAAGCGTCAAATCGGTGGGTGAGGACAAGATCGTGAATTAAAGGGGTCTTGGATCTGAGGGACCAGCAGTTGAGTAAAGCAAGGTGGAGAAGGAAAGAAAGGACAGCAGGAACCGGAGGAAAAGTGTTTGAGATGGGGCACTGTATGAGATTGCTTACCATCCTAGAGCTGAAGGGGGAGAAAGTTCCTGTAGAGTAGTGGAGACGCCAGCCCCAGTGGACTGGAATGGCCGACATGAGTGAAATACCAAAGATTAGCAGGCCCAGAGCAAAAGGAGAGACTGCGGTGTCCAACAATGTCCAAAATGAGTGGCGAGAGCAGAGGAAAGGGGAGGAGGAAGGCAGGCTGTGTAGGCTACGCCAGTATCACCCCAAAGAGCTCACCCAAGAAGCAGGACCTGTTCCTTGGCCACGCACCTTTGATGCATGCTGCCATGGAGCAGAACGTTGCAGTGAATTGTGCTTTAAACAATTCTGGGTCATCTGAGCAGCTGGTCACGTGATCGCATCCGGCTTTGCAGAGGGGCAGGTAATAGCATGTTGCTTATGGAGAACTGGGGCTGAATATCAGCACCCAATACAAAGCAACAGTAAAGATGTCTCTGAGGCCCTGAACTGTCCACAACTGCTTTATAACGCTTCAGGATGCCAAGGAAGAGTTATGGTGGTGGTAGCAGAGGAGGGGGGAAGCAGGTTCTATCTGGTCACCAGCCTCTGAATGAATGAGAGAAGTGGGTCTTTGTGTGCCTGAGATCCCCTCCAATCATGTGTGACAAATGCATAGTACATGTGACTTGTTACCTCTTTTGCCTGATTCCTCTCCTTTTCCTGTCCTGTTTCCTTAATCCAACCCCTTTCTCCTCCATCCTTCTCTTCCCCTCATCTCTGAGATCTCTTTTTCCTCTCCTTCCCCCAAATTTCCTCATCCTTTCCATCTTCCATTACTAAGGTGCTCTCCCTCCCTGACAGTTGTACCAGAAATCACCCAACAGACAGACAAGCAAGGTTTAAATGTTTGCAATACATTTCCCGCTACCTTTCTTTCTTCCAGGAATGTGCATGTAAAAAATCTTTGGTTTATGTTTATGTTTAATTATTTGATATACCGCCCTACTTTAACAATCAGAGTGGTTTACAATTCACAAGCAATTAAAGGAAGGCACAGGGCGGGAAGCAGGAAAGGAAGTTACAATTGTTGATAGGACAGTACAAGAGAGAAGATACAGGACTATATGCAGGGAACGTGATCAGACAAAAGGGGTGGGAAGGTCACAGGCCAAGGAGAAGAGGTGTGTTTTTAAGTTTTGGTTAAATTTGAAGGTTAAAGCATGTTAAATTGATTTAGCATTCAGTAAATTTTGTAAGGCGCATTAACAAACCAAATGCCTGCTAATGAATGCAAATCCCCACTTTCTTCTGAAACAGGTTTAGGAAACTCTGGTCCTCTAATGCCATAACCTAACTAGCTTTTCAGACTATCCACAATGAATATGCATGAGTTACATTTGCATATAACAGAGGCACTGCAAATGAATGCATCTTGTGCATATCCAGCATGGATACCTTGAAAACCTGACTAGCTTGTGGCACCTCAGGACTGGAGTTTCCTACCCCTGGACAACAGTGTGGGCTACACACCATTTTGGTGGTTCTCCTTTGAAGTGCCTCCATCTTACTGTGAACTGTTATCTCCAAAACCGAACACAGTTTTCTAGGTGGGGTCACACCAGAGATCTTTAGAGAGGGAAGGTGCATGCTTTTCTGTGTGTTCTGGGGCAAGGTTTGGGGGAGCAAGAGCAAGTTGTGGTTATGCATGCTATTTATTCAAATATGCATATGTGTACTGCACATGTGAACATTTTACTCCTCTCCCGAGCAGACGTAAATGTCTGCATCTTCAATCAAGGATGATTTCTTACAGGTTTTTGCCCTGGGATTATATAAAAATACATTGGCACTCATGTGCCTTTATAAAATAGGCTTAAAATAGACGCCTACTTGGCCTTCATAAGCAGGCAGCCTGTTATAAAATTACCCTCCATGCGCATCCAAATAGCTTTTCCCCCCTGCTTTGTTACACTGAGATGATACAATATCCTCTCTAAGGCGCACACATGTACATTCCTCCAGTGGCCACACATGCTGTACCACAGGCTGTGCAGGACTGCATTCATGAAGATGTTCAAAACTCACAAGACAGTATTTCTGGCTACTGATCACAAGATGGACAAGACCAGCAACGAGGAAGTGCTGATCTGTGAGTTTTGGAATGCTCAAGCGTCAGAGCAAACAATAGAAATTAGCTGGCAGTCACTGGATGGGTTCCGGCTGCTCTGTTCAATTACCTGAGGGAAGAAGGGAGGTGGCAAGAGGATGGGAAAGGATGAAGAAGGGAAAGAGGCAGGAGGTAGAAGCTGGAAGGGTGGTTACAGGCAGGAGGCAGATGCTGGTGAAGGGAGTCAAAAACTGGGGAAGGAGGATGATTTCAGGAGCTTGCGGGCCTCATTGGGGTAATGCCCCAAAAGTGCACTGAAATGATGGCTGGGTGTCTTAACTATAGCAACAAACCGGTCAGGAGCGAGGTGTAGAACAAAATCCATTTTATTGAGGTCAATCACTAAAACGTCACAGGACATCAATAAATTGGATTTTGTTCTACACCTCGCTCCTGACTGGTTTGTTGCTGCTGTTTTTGGGAGTGTGATTTGCTTCCTGGTTGGACTTCTGAGTGTCTATTCCTGGCATTAGCAACTTGAAATGAGATCACTGAGCCCAAGATAGTACATTCATTATCACATTAGTTGAACCTGGAAAGCTTGGAGGCCAAATGAACATTCAAAAGCAAGCAACTAAGGAGAAAGGAACTTAACTGTGACTGGGCATTTTGCTGTCTGCTGATTGTTTCCACAATGCCTATGTTGTCAGAAAGCTAGGTTACTTACCTGTAACGGGGATTCTCCGTGAACAGCAGAATAAGTCAACCACACCCGGTGATGTCATTTGACGGCGCCATAGACAGAAGTGCTCTCCAGAGCCCAACCCACTGGCCTGCCACTAGCTAGCCCACTAGGCCCAAGCTGTCCTTGCCACTAGGTAGGTGGGTGCCTGGTTGTGAGGCTGAGCTCATCCAGAGGAGGTGGGTCAGTATATGTGGCTGACTTATCCTGCTGTCCATGGAGAACCCATGTTACAGGTAAGTAACCTAGTTTTCTCTGAGGACAAGCAGGATGGGTCTGCCACACCTGGTGCCTCCCTAGCTGCGCGTAAGTGCTGTGGTGGATGAGGGGAGGCCACAGAGGCCTTGGCTTCTACCTGCGATGACAATGCACAGAATCTTGGGAAAACAATGCTTTATTAACTGAGCTAATCACTGTGAGGCAATGTGCAAACAACTAGTGCAAACAGTGGCAACTGTGCAAATAATTAGTGCAAACAATAAGAGCAAGCTCCAGGAGTGAGGTATCTGTGTAAGGTGCCATACAAGAAGAACAAGACCCGGATCAGGGTATGAGGTTAACCACGCAAACGGGGAGAACCAGCCCCGGACTGGCAGGGCAGTGGGCGACTAGGGTGCCGCTGTAGCTGCATGCAACTTGGTGCAATGGGTGCACCAGGCAGTAATCCGAACAGGTCTGACTGATGGGTGCCAGGATCAGTCAGTACTGGTCGGTGGGGACCCAGATTGGTCTGCACAAGATACGCTGCTGAAGCCAAGATTGTTTGGCCAAAGGAACTCTCTGTCCGCACCTCAAGGTCAAGGCAGTAGTGTCTCTGGAAGGTGTGTACAGAAGACCAGGTGGCAGCCTTGCAGATTTCGGTCACTGGTATGGAGTGCAGGTTGGTGATAGTGGTGGCCAGTGCCCAGAGCTGGTGGGCATTGACTCTTGGCATGACTTGGGCTCCCACCTGGTACAGGCAGAACACAATGCAGTTGGAGATCCCACTGTGACAGTGTCCTCTTTGTAATTGGGTGGCCCGGTCTGTTGGGGTCATAGGGTCCCTTGTCACTGGGACGCTGTCCTGTGTAGGTAGATGCACAAGGCCCTGACGCAGTCTAGGGTATGGAGCCGTTGCTATTCTGGGGAGGCATGAGGCTCTGGGTAGAAGGTGGGCAGTTCGATGGCCTGGTTGATGTGGAAGGCCGACGCCACCTTCGGAATGAACTTTGGATGGGTGCATAGGGTGGCATGGTCATGGCCAAACTGTGTGTACGATGAGTGGGCTACGAGGGCTTGTTGCTCATTGATCCATCTGGCAGATGTGATCGCTATGAGGAAGAGGGCCTTCCAGGAGGCTGACTTCAGTGGCGCTGCTTGCAGGGGTTCAAACAGCTCTTGTGTTAGCTGATTGAGGACAATGTTCAGATCCCAGGGAACTGGGGGCTGAATTGCAGGTTGGAGGTTGGCCTTTCATGAAGTGAGCAACAAGCAGGAATGTGGCAATCGAGCCTTTGCTGGTGCAGTTGTGGAAGGCTGCAATCACAGAGAGGTGGACCCTGATGGATTGTGTTTTGAGGCCATGTTGGAAGTGAGATACTGGAAGATCTGCGGTATAGGGCATGAAAAGGGGTCCAGCCCTTGCAATGTGCACCATTCACTGAAGTATGTCCACTTCAAGTTATAAGATTTTCTTGTGGAGGAGTGCCTCGCCGCTAGTATCACCTGCTGTACCTCTGGGGGTAGGTTGGAGGATGACAGGTCAGCCTCTCAATTTCCATGCTGTCAGAGCAAGTGTTGGCAGGTTGGGGTTGAGCGTCCTCATACCATCCTGGGTGATGAGGTCCGATCTCAGGGGGAGGCATGCAAGGAGCTCCAGAGCCAGGCGGCGGAGGTAGGAGAACTACATTTGTCTCGGACAGTGAGGAGTGAGGAGTGATGAGGATGGCCTGCACCTTGTCCCTGATGATCCGCTGCAGGGTCTTGGATATGAGCAAGGCAGGGGGAAAGGCATACACTAGTGACCACTCCCCCAGGACACATCAAAGGCATCCGTGGTAAGGCTGTGGGTGGACGGGCTTTTTGAGCCAAAGTGGGGGCACTTCATGTTCTGCTCTCTGGCGAACAGGTATACTTGCGGCTGCCCTCACCGGTGTGAAGAGGGAGTCTGTCACCTGGGGGTTGAGGGTCCACTCGTGTGGGTCCAGCTGTTGCTGAGTCTGTCTGCTAGCTTGTTCTGTGGACCCGGGCGGGTTGTTGGCATGGTTATGGGATGACTTGGCTTGTTTTAAGGCTGATTCCACCACAATGGCGTGCCATGGAAGCTGGATCGTGTCAAATTTGGGGACAGATTGTACCAGATTGTCTCTAGCTTGTGGGAGCAGGCAGGGCTGGATGCGGGGGGTTTCCACAGCATTGTCAAGTTATCCTGGAATAACTGATGGACTGGCAATGAGATTAGTGTCTTGGGCAGTTTCAGGTATTTGAGCTCCCCCTGGACTTCACTTCTTCGGTCCAGGGTGTTGTCTGTTGTAAGGTCTCTAGCTTGCGGGAGCAGGCAGAGCTGGATGTCAAGTTATTTTGGAGTAACTGATGGACTGGTAGTGTCTTGGGTGGTTCCAGGTATTTGAGTCTCCCCTGGACGTCACGTATCAGGTCTGGGGTATCACAGGTTGCAAGGTGCAGGGTGGTTACTACCTTTTGTAGGAACTTGGGATAGGCCAGGTCCTCTGGTATGAGGGCTGAGGTGGGTTGGGTGTGGGGAGCAAAGGTCCTGGTGTCGCGCCTAGTATCGTGAGGACATCTCCCATGCCTGGTGAGCTCAATGCTGCTGCTTCCTCACTCCTGCTGGCCACCGACAGAAGGTCCGGGGGTCATGTGAACGATGGATCGGACAACACCCCCCACCCCAGTTTGGAAGGGCTCATGGACATGGTAGGTGGTGCTTGATCACAGGTTGTAGTGTGGTGCAGTCCCTTATTGACTGGTTCTGTAATGGGTGCTGCCACGGTTCCTGCTGCTGGAGCCCTTTGCAGGATGAGTTGGTTGAACAGCTGCAGCAGCACGGAGGTGCTTCTCGAGCTGCTGTACTGGCTGTTGCTGCAGGGTTCTTGCAAGCGTGGTCCATGCAACGGTGATCCGGGGGAAGAGGAACTGACCGAACTGTGGCGGCGATGGTGGTGATGCCTTTTCCTTTTGCTCCGATGCCTCCAGGACCAGTCTGAGCTGCTCCCATTGCTGTCATCTCTGCTCTTGCCCCCCCCCCCCCAACATGGCTGCCCTTCTTGGCACGGGTGCTATTTAATTAATTAATTAATTAATTAATTTAGCTGTGTTTATATACCGCTTTTCGCCAGGTTAAAGCGGTTTACAAACAACTGAAGGATACAGTAAAACGTGGAGTGAGCATAACTTAACTATGTACAAATAACTTAATTATGAGCTGGTATATAAACATCTGTATGCTTTTGTTGAGATATGTGGGTGGGTAGGGTTATGTTCCAGGTCCATAATGTTCAATGAAAAGATGAATTTTCACGTGCTTCCTGAATGATGAGAGGTCTTTGATGCATTTGATGGTGGCAGGGAGAGAGTTCCATAGAGTGGGTGCATAAAGTTCAAATGCTCTTGCACAGGCTTGCTAGCTGCTTTTAGTTTTCAAGTGGGGGATGATCAGGGTGTGCTGGTGGATTGGCAGCTGGCTCTGTTTGGTTGGAAGGGGTGGAGGAGGCTGAGGAGGTGTGCAGAGGAGAGTCCTAGAAGTGTTTTGTAGGTCATCATCAAAGTTTTGTATTTGATGCGATTGTTGAGGGGAAGCCAGTGGAGTTGCTTGAGATTATGTGATCTTGTTTAGGAGCTGCCAGAAGGGTGCGTGCAGCAGTATGAAGGGCTGTGGGTAGTGGAAGGATGGTTGATTGTGGGAGACCTAGGTAAATGGAGTTGCAGTAGTTGAGGATTGGCAGGATGGCTGCTTGTTGTGCTGATCTGAAGGCTGAGGGGTCTAGGATTGGGCAGAGGTGCTGGAGGATGTGGATCTTGTAGAAGACTGAATTTGCTGTTTTCTTCACTTGTTGTTTGAAGGAGAGGTTGTGGTCCAGAGTGATACCGAGGTATTGGTGATGCCAAGGTATTTTATTTCTTGTTGTACTTTGATGTGAGTGTTGTTTAGGATTATGGTAGTGGGGGGGGGGGGGGGGGTGGAAACAACTGTCTTTGGTGATAAAGAGGGCCTCGGGTATTTTGTAGTTGATGGAAAGGTGATTATTTATGAACCACTGTTAGATTTCGGAGAAGCAGCGCTGTAACTTTCTGAGGGTGGGTTGATTGGTGTCAAAGGGGATATAGATGAGGATGTCATTAGTATAGAGGTGGTAGTGTAGATTATGGGACTTAATAATCGAGCAGAGTAGCTGTAGATATATGTTGAAAAGCAGGGCAGAGAGGGCAGAGCCTTGTGAGATGCCTTGGGTTTGAGTGAATAAGGTGGAAGAGACATCACCTATTTTGATTTGCTGCTCGCGGTTGGACAGGAAGGAATGGAACCAGTTCAGAACTGTGCTCTGGATTCCAATGAACTGGAGATGTTGGAAGAGGATGGTGTGGCTTATTGAGTCGAATGCCGCTGAAAGGTTGAGGAAAATTAGGATAAATCCTTGATGTGCTGACTGGATACCTTGGATGAGCTTGTTTATAAGGGAGAGGAGGAGGGTTTCAGCGCCCTGCTGAGGGCGGAAGCCGTGTTGTTGAGAGTCAAGTGGGGCGTTGGTTTCAATGTGGTCCTGGAGTTGTTGGCATATTACGTTTTCCATAATCTTGGCTAGAAGAGGGACGGTGGTGATGGGTCAGTATGAGGTGTGGTCTGTTGGGTCGAGGTTGGGTTTTTTGAGGATTGGATGGATAGAGGCAGACTTGAGGGTGCAAGGCATAAGTCCTTGGGTAAGGGATGTTTGGATGAATTTAGTGATGATGGGGCTGGGCTCTGCTTTCGCTGCCTTGATCCAGGTTACTGGACATGGGTCAAGGGCGGAGGTGGCGGTGGCAGTGATCACCGAAGAGATGATTGTTTCAGTGAGGGATGTGCTTATTGGGTGGAAGGTCGACCAGGGTGGCATGCTGATGGTAGCATAGGGTGAGGAGAGATCTTGCACCTGAGGTTATCGTTGAATTCGTTTATAGTAGTCTGCTAATTGTTGAAGGTTGATTGAGTTTCCTGAGGTAGGCTTGGCTGGATGCTTGGATAGTTGTTTTACAATACTGAAGAGTTCTCTTGGGTGGTTGAGGGATGAGTTGATTCGTTTTGAGTGGTATTGTTTTATTGCATTGTCCATTGAGGTTTTGTAGCTATCTAATAGATTCATGTAAAGGTTGCAGTCTGAAAGGTGCTTGGATTTACGCCATTTTCTTTCCAGTTTCCGTAGGTGAGTTTTGATTCTCCAGAATTCTGGTGTGTACCATGGGGTTTTTGTAGTTTTGTTGGGTTTGTGATGTAGGCTAGATGGGACTGCTGAGGCTGTGTGGATGGTCTTGTCCCATAGATCCAGGGATGTTTCAGGATCATTGGTTTTGTCATCGATCTGGGATAATATGTTGTCAAGGAAATCATCTTTGTTGAATTGCTTAAATCTTCTTTTTGTTGGTTTTGTTGGGTTTATGGGGGAGCGAAAGATTGAAGTGGATGAGGCAGTGGTCGGACCAGGGGACGTGGGTGCGCAACTGGCATGATGTGTGGAGGAGTGGTGAGGTTGTTGATGAAGATCAAGTCAGGGGTGTTGCCTTTATCATGGGTGGGAGAATGTATTATCTGGTCGAATTCCATGGCTTTCATGGCACCCAGGAAGGTGCACGATCCTCGGGCGGCCTGCTTTTCTGGCCGGGTGATCCTTGGTTGGCGGTGCCGCACCATGGGGGAATCCCTGGGTCAGTGTGGTGATACCATCTGGGGCTTCCCCTGTTGCCATGGTGCCAGCCAATAGGATCGCGGGGGGAGGAGTCCCAGCCCTGATCAGTGCTTATAGCACCATTGTTTGTGACAGAGAGGCTGGAGCTCATTGCAGGCGTTCAGCATCATTGCCAGAGTCAGGAGGTGATTTCAGGCGGCGATCTTCCCAAGGTATGGGCAGACGGGAGGAGTTATGTAGACAGGGATGGAGACCATGGGGGGTATATCCTTTGCTGCAGAGAGGCTGGGAGGAGGTCTTCTGAGTCACGTGGCTTGTGGCATGGTACTGGCTCCTAGAGGTGTATGGAGAGGCCTCAAGGAACTCCCACAGGACATGTCTTCGGGATTTCCTTGCATGGGGGGACAATGAGGAGCAAAGTATGCAGTCTTCTAGCCTGTGGCTGGCCCCTAAGCACCGAACACACCAATCATGTGCGTCGGTGCTATTCATTTTTCTGCTGCACTTGGGGCATTTTTTGAATGCTGGTTTAGGCAATAGTGTACCTCTTGCTCCGTGTGTTCTTCTGTTGGGATTCTTCTCTCCTTTGGGGTTTTCTTCTGTGGTATTCTTTTCGTATTTCTCTTTTTTTTTTTTTTTGTGGAGAGCGGTGAAGGTCTGTCTTGCTGGCAAGGTGGAAGAAGTGAAACTGGGCTAGCTAGGAGAGGGCCAGTGGGTTGGGCTACTGGACACATGCTCAAAAAGGCTTTGCCTTTCTGAGTTCTGGAGAGCACTACCGTCAATGGTACCATCGGATGACGTCACCAAGTGTGGTTGACTCATACTGCTTGTCCTCAGAGAATGCAAGATCACCTTCCTCTTCAGTGGCCTTTCTTTCCACATGAACAATTCCGAGCAATTTTCTAGATTTGAGATCTCCGCAATCTAATTTACATATACTTGCCTGTTAAAGTATTTTCCTTCCTGGAGAAGAGAATCTGCAAAACAAAAGGGGAAGGGATTTGAGATTTGAGAAAAGAATCTCGATTCATGGGGGGAAAGGAAAAGAGGAAAACATAATAGTAAAAAAGCCATTTGAGTGAAATCTGAGACGTCCATGTCAAAACGTCTAAATTCCTGTGAGAGGGGCAGCAGTGAAGGGGTACACATATATACTGTTATATACTGTAAATGTGTCCAAGGCAATATGAAGTAAATGGGAGCATGCAGAATAAGGGCCCAGATATGTGCAGAAACCCGGATGATTTTAGAAACATGGACGCACGAGATCCAATATTTTGGAATGTATATGCATATATGTCATCACATACACGCCCAGGCCTGCCATTTTGGAAACGGAGACATGCAGCAGTAGCCAATAAGTCCTTAATATTTACTGCAGGTTCTTCTGAGTTGGTGAAAATTATGGAGGGAATGAGAGGGCAGGAGCAGGTATAAATGTGTCCAGTGCATGGTCATCTAATGCAAGGGTAAAAAAAATATTTGTTCCATAGCGCAGTAGCCAAATAGCATGCAAATAACTGGTGGAAAAATGTGTACTAATATGGGAGAGCACACCAGAAGCATGCACACATGGGTCTGTGATAGCAGCAGTTATGTTTAGTGCACAAAAAATTGTACCAGCACTTGGAGTTGCATGTGACAGTGCTGAAATACTCTTCTGTGCATACGTTTGCCATATTTATTCACAGAATAGCATTCCAACATATGTACAGATGTATACACATGTAACTCGAAGTGCTATATCAACAATATTTTTCGGTGCACGAAGTCGCATGCACATATATTGTGGCATGTGGTACAATGCAATTCTGCACACAAGTATTACTATTATTCTGTACTTTATTATTATTGTGTTGCATTTGTCAACAGTCCAGCATTTTACTCTGTTCTAGCATACCTCCCTCTCAGCTCCTCATCTCTGCCTTTTGTTTTGACTCATTCCATTCAATAAAGCCAGATAAAAGTTGCAGGTCCTGTATGCCTACAGTAAAAAGTAGAAAAGGGCATGAACTCTTCATTAATGCTGACCACAGAAGGATGAGCTAAGCTTTTACTTCTCCTCACACCTTGCATTAAAGCTCCAGCATTGGAAAACCCTGCACTCAGCCTTTGAGTCTTCTGTGCATTTCTCTACATCGTCTTTAATTGCTAATAGCTTCATTAACATGGCATAAGCGAGCTGTGCACTGCTCTCTAAACACTCTTTGCACACAGTTAGCTCCTGTGCAAAACTCATTTTAATACAGGGTGCCCATAGAAATGCACAAAAATTGTGCACAATAGCTAAGCTAAGCAGGGTACAAAGTTTAGTGCATGTTATTACATCAGACATGGAATATCCAACAGAGAAGAGAAGGGAAAGATTATGGAAAGGATACTAATCCCTTTGGGATCTTATTGTGTGTTTTAATTATCAATACTAAGCACTTATCTGATAACCTGGCTATCTACACACAATGGCTATCTACAAATCACCTATCCATCAACCTCAAGAAAACAGAAAAAAAATCACCAGGAATGAATCCTTCACCACCACCCCCCCCCCCCCCCCACCACCACCACCATTACTCTCAATAACATGGAAATCCAAATCAAACCTGAAGTAAAGTACCTGGGAGTCATCCTAGACAGCCACCTCACTCTGAAGACTCAAATAGCTAACACAGCAAGATCAATCTACTTCAAAACCCAGACCTACAACATCTCTGCCTTCTCCTCGCCCTTTCGGACTTCCGCTCAGCCCTACAAGCTCTCACAACACCCCACGCAGACTACTGCAATTCAGTATACCACGGACTACCTAAATCAACACTCCATCCTCTTCAAACGGCTCGCCACATGGCAGTAAGGACCATCACTGGAACTTCCAAACACAAACACATTGCCTCCATCCTCAAACGCCTCCACTGGCTTCCCCTGCAAAGCAGATCTTCTATAAAATCTTTCTAATGATTCACACCTGTACCTTATGATCGGGAACCATTGGTGATGAAAGAAGAAGTTGAAGCAGCATTGAAAGACTTATCAAAGAACAAAGCACCAGGCATTGATAGCATTCCCATAGAAGTATTGCAGCAATCTGATGCAGCTGTTACCGTACTCACAAGGCTCTGCCAAGAAATATGGAAGACAACATCATGGCCAACTGACTGGAAAAGATCTGTGTTTATACCAATACTAAAGAAAGGTGATCCAACTGACTGTGAAAATTATCGCACAATCACTCTGATCCCACATGCCAGCAAGATTCTACTGAAGATTATTCAAAAGAGACTACGACCATACCTGGAACAAGAACTACCTGAAGTGCAAGCAGGGTTCTGGAAAGGGCGAGGAACGAGAGACATCATTGCGGATGTGAGATGGATCCTTGAAAAGACTAAAGAATACCAAAAGGATATCTATTTGTGCTTTATCGACTATAGCAAGGCTTTTGACTGTGTAAACCATGAGAAACTCTGGGCCACATTAAGAAGCATGGGTATACCAGAACACCTGATCGTTCTCTTGCGCAATCTGTACATTGATCAAGAAGCAACAGTTCGAACGGAACAAGGAGAAACAGAATGGCTTAAAATAAGCAAAGGTGTAAGACAAGGCTGCATACTTTCCCCCTACCTGTTTAATTTATATGCAGAACAAATCATCAGAGAAGCAGGATTGTATGAAGACAACAGAGGTGTGAAGATTGGTGGAAGACTCATCAACAACCTTCGCTATGCTGATGATACCACATTACTGGCTGAAAGTGAAGATGATCTGAAACATTTGCTTCTCACAATCAAAGAACATAGTCTCAAAATGGGCCTGCACCTTAATGTAAAGAAGACAAAGATCATGACAACTGGCATAATCAACAGGTTCGTCGTTGAAGGAGAAGAAATTGAAATTGTGAACAACTTTAACCTACTTGGATCAACTATCAATAAAGAAGCAACAAGCAGTCAAGAAATCAGACGACGCATTGCTCTTGGCAGAATGGCTATGAAAGACCTAGATAAGATTCTCAAGAGCAGAGATGTCTCTCTCCATACAAAGATTCGACTTGTTCAAGCCATGGTATTTTCAATAACATCATATGGATGTGAAAGCTGGACAGTGAAAAAGATAGACAGGAAGAAAATTGATGCCTTTGAATTATGGTGCTGGCGGCGAATACTGTGTATACCATGGACTGCCCGAAGAACAAACCAGTCGGTACTAGAGGAGATCAAACCTAAGCTTTCTTTTTTTTTTAAATTAGATTTTAACAAAATACATTATACAAAAATAATAAGAAGAAATAGATTTCCAGTCTCATAACAGAATCTAAGGAAAAAGCAAAGAATACAATAACGAATATCAATTAAGCCCACATCAAGGGAGCGCAAACTGTAACCTTAATTAGAAAACATAACATCCAAGGATGAAAGGCAAACAAGTCCCGAAGGACCACAATACAGGAGGTATTACACATCTCCAACCCCCTCCCCCCCAGCCCAATTTATCCGCTAAGAATCTTTCTAGATGAGACACATCCTGAAAAGTATAAGAAGCATTATCATAATTTATAATACATCTACATGGGAATCGTAAAAAAAAAAGAAGCCCCAATCGCTAACACACGAGACTTAAGAGCCAAAAATTGACGCCGACGTAACTGTGTAGGACGGGAGACATCGGGAAATATATTTATCGTCTGTCCGCAGAATTTGGATGTCTTAACCTTTAAAAAAGCTTTAAGGATACGATCTTTCATCAATAAAGATGAAAAGGTGACCAATAAAGTGGCACGAACTGAGATTAAATCAAGGGAATCTTCCAAAAAAAGCCGTAATATTGGCCACTGAAAGAACAATTTCATCCAACTCTCCCTCAATGGGATTCACTTTTTTTGAAGCGGCAGAAATATAATAAATCTGCCGAACCTCAACAGGATCAGAAATAAGTAAAACTTCCTTTAAGTATTTATCCAAAAGAATTTTAGGGGAAAGCAAAGCAGTCTGGGGAAAATTTAAAAATCTCAAGTTATAAGCCCGAATCGAATTCTCCAGAGATTCTACCTTAGTATGTAAAATCAAGGAGTCCTTTATTCCTAACACATTTGCCGATTGAAGAGGAGAAACCTGGGTTTCCAATTTGGCAACAGCAGAATCAATCAAGGACACTTTCTTATCAAGCTGCTGAAATGAAACAGCAGCCTCTTGAGTATATTTACACAAAGAGCCTACAGCGACCGAAACCTTAGTATCGATACACTTTAGGGTCCCCCATAAATCTTTTAAAGTGACATCCTCATCTGGAGGCAAAACAGGGAGTTCCACGACACCCTCCGAAATCGGAGGGTGTACAGGAGTAGGAAAAGAGATTAAGTTATCCATCCTGCAGACATCAGAAAATAACCCAGTCATTGCATTATTTAACGGAGTAGGACAAGGAGGGGGAGACCTCCCACCCGGGCTTAAAGAAGCCCCTTCGGGAGACGATTGTGCCAACGGTTTAGGTGCAAAATGTTTATCCAGAGGATCGGTTAACTTGCTATCTCCAGAACCGGCCTCTGGAGGCTTAGGCTGAGGCTTACCCTTACGTTTACCCATAATAAATAACACTAAACAAAACTCAGGAAATATCCCCAACCAGCCTCAAACCTTAACAAAAACAGTAGGACTCCAAGACAAACGCCCAAGTTCCACACGCGTCGCAGTTGGGTCGAAGGGGCGTCTAAGCGGCAGGACCTGCCCCTTTAGACACACCCCTTCAAACACGTCCCACAATCGCGGAAAAGAAAACAATACAGAAATATAGCCTAAAAGGCCCCACTAGAGCAAGCTGCCCTGGGCACGCCTGCCCGGTAGAGTCAGGAAGTCCTGCAGCGTCGGGGGACAGGTACCTCCACACACACCAGCAGTACACTCCAACTAGATGAAATCCAGGTGGCAATTTAAAGCTCCAAAGGTCCCACTAGAGCAGGCGTGCCCTGGGACCTTTGGAGCTTTAAATTGCCGCCTGGATTTCATCTAGTTGGAGTGTACTGCTGGTGTGTGTGGAGGTGCGGCCCTGACCATAGGGCTAGTGTGCTTTGGAGCCGGTACCTAAGCTTTCTTTAGAAGCTCAGATGACAAGACTTCGACTTTCATACTTTGGATACATCATGCGAAGAGAGAGATCATTAGAGAAAGACATTATGCTTGGCAAGATAGAAGGTCAACGCAAAAGAGGAAGGCCAGCAATGAGATGGATCGATACAATAACAGCAGCTACGGGTACCAGTCTGTCAACAATGAGCCGCCTGACTGAAGACCGAACACAATTTAGGATAGCTATCCAGAGGGTCGCCATGAGTCGACTCCGACTCGACGGCACTTAACAACAACAATGATTCACAAAGCCCTGAACCATCAATCATCCACCCACCTTCGCTCTGGGGAAAGGAGGGGCTCTTCCGAAGGGATGGGCTTCACCTTAACCGGGATGGAACCAGGCTGCTGGCATTAACCTTTAAAAAGGAGATAGAGCAGCTTTTAAACTAGATATTAAGGGAAAGCCGACAGTCGCCCAAGAGCGGATGGTTCGGAAGAATGTATCTTTGAAGGATACTACCAAAAGCAGAGAGGTTACACAAAAGAGTAAAGTAGCCCAAATGCCCTCAAGTATGGAGCAGACAGAGCTTAAAGATCCCAAATTACCCATGTCTAACAATAGCCAAATTAATATGAATAAAATACATTCTCTAAAATGCTTGTATGCAAATGCTAGAAGTCTAAAAAATAAGATGGGAGAGTTAGAATATATAGCACTAAATGAAAGGTTAGATATGATTGGAATATCAGAGACATGGTGGAAGGAGACAACCAGTGGGACACTGTGATACCTGAGTACAAACTATATCGTAATGATAGAGCTGATAAAATTGGTGGAGGGGTTGCTCTCTATGTTAGAGAGGGTATTGAGTCAGAGAGGATTAAAGTTTTGCAGGAAACAAAATCTGCTGTAGAATCTATATGGATTGAAATTCCATGTAAAAGGGGGAAGGCAATGGCAGTGGGGCTGTACTATCGAGCGCCTTGCCAGAATGACCAAATGGATGATGAAATGCTCAAAGAAATCAAGGAAGCTAACAAAAGTTACAGCGCCGTAATAATAATGGGTGATTTCAACTACCCCGGTATCGACTGGGTCAGTGTCACGTCAGGACATGCTAGGGAGATAAAGTTCCTAGATGAAATAAATGACTGCTTTTTGGAGCAGCTGGTTCATGAACCAACCAGAGGGGAAGCCATATTAAACCATTTCAGAGTGGTGTTACAGATGCCGGTTTCCTGGAGGCATTGGATTAGGATGGTGTATGAGAATGAGTCGAAGGCGGATGAGATGTCCATGAAAATGAGAAGAAATACAGTTTTTGGTTTGTCGATTCCTTTCAGGATGTTGTTGAAAAGTGACGTCAGGAGTGTCTCTACATTGTGACGTGGCTTAAATCCATGCTGCTGTGGGTGTAGTGGTGCATTGCGATCTATATGGTCCTGTAGCTGTGTCTGTACGGCCTTCTCTATGATTTTTGTAAGAAATGGTAGGTGGGAAATCGGGCGGTAAGCTGTGGGGTCTTTTTTGCAGAGTGAGGTGTTCTTCAAGATTGGTCGTACAATGGCTTGCTTGAGGGAGGTTGGCATGAGTCCTTGTTGTAGCGATAATTTGACTATTTTTTGTATATAAGGGCTGAGTTGTTCTTTAGAGCTGATCAAATTGGTGGAGGGGTTGCTGTCTATGTTAGAGAGGGCATTGAGTCAGAAAGGATTAAAGTTTTGCAGGAAGCAAAATCTGCTGTAGAATCTATATGGATTGAAATTCCATGTAAAAGGGGGAAGGCAATGGCAGTGGGGGTGTACTATCGAGCGCCTGGCCAGGATGACCAAATGGATGATGAAATGCTCAAAGAAATCAAGGAAGCTAATAAAAGTCACAGCACAGTAATAATAATGGGTGATTTCAACTACCCCGGTATCGACTGGGTCAGTGTCACGTCAGGACATGCTAGGGAGATAAAGTTCCTAGATGAAAAAAATGACTGCTTCTTGGAGCAGCTGGTTCATGAACCGACCAGAGGGGAAGCCATATTAGACCAAGTCCTTACTGGAACACCAGATCTAGTGCAAGAGATAAGGTTGTTGGGGCCACTTGGCAATAGTGATCATAGCATGATCACCTTTGATTTAATTAGTGGAAGAGGGATAGTAAGGAAATCCACAGTACTACCTTTTAACTTTTGAAAGGGAGACTATGATAAAATGAGGAAAACAGTTAAGAAAAAACTAAAAGGAGCAGTTGCAAAGGTTAAAGACGTACACCAGGCTTGGCTGTTGTTGAAAAATACTATCTTGGAAGCCCAGACCAGCTGTATTCCACGCTTTAAGAAAAGTGGAAGGAAGTCCAAAAAACTGCCAGCATGGTTTAAAGGTGAGGTCAGAGAGGCTGTTGTTGCCAAAAAAGCATCTTTCAGGAAATGGAAAAAAGAGCCAAACGACGAAACCTGGAAACAACACAAGCACTGGCAAGTCAAATGCAAGGCATTGATAAGGCAGGCAAAGGGAGAATTTGAGAAGAAGCTTGCTGCGGAAGCAAAAACGCAAAGTAAAGACCTTTTCAAGTACATTCGTAGCAAAAAACCTGTGAGAGAGTCAGTTAGTCCATTAGATGATAAAGGGGTTAAAGGAGCACTAAGAGGCGACAAGGCGATAGCAGAGAGACTGAATGAATTCTTTGCTTCAGTCTTTACTGAGGAAGATGTAGGGATGTTACCCATGACTGAAGTGGTATTTAAATGTGCGGAAGAATTGAAGGAAATATCGATACATCGGGAAGATGTATTACAACTATTAGATAAACTGAAGAGTAGCAAATCACCTGGGCCGGATGGTATACATCCAAGGGTGTTGAAAGAACTGAAATATGAGATTGCAGACCTGCTATTAGTAATCTGTGAACTATCATTAAAATCATCTCTAATACCTGAAGATTGGAGGATCGCCAATGTAACACCAATTTTTAAAAAGGGTTCCAGGGGTGATCCGGGGAACTACAGACTGGTGAGCCTGACATCAGTACCGGGAAAAATGGTAGAAACCATCATAAAGAATAAAATTACTCAGCATGTAGATAGTCATGACCTAATGGGAGACAGCCAACATGGCTTTAGACAAGGAAGATCTTGTCTTACTAATCTGTTATGTTTTTTTGAAGGAGTGAATAATCAGGTGGACAAAGGTGAGTCGGTTGATATTGTGTATCTGGACTTTCAGAAAGCCTTTGACAAAGTCCCTCATCAGAGACTTTTGGCAAAACTAAAGAGTCATGGGATAGGAGGCAGTGTACTATTGTGGATCAGGAACTGGTTAAAAGATAGAAAGCAGAGGGTAGGGCTAAATGGCCAATTTTCCCAATGGAGAAAAGTGAATAGTGGTGTACCCCAGGGATCTGTGCTGGGTCCGCTGCTTTTTGACATATTCATAAATGACCTGGAAAGTGGAATAACGAGTGAGGTTATCATATGTGCAGATGACACAAAACTATTTAAAGTTGTTAAAACCCAAGAGGATTGTGGAAAATTGCAAGAGGATCTTGACAAATTGGAAGACTGGGCATCAAAACGGCAGATGAAATTTAATGTGGACAAGTGCGAGGTTATGCACCTAGGGAAGAACAACCCAAACTATGGTTACACGATGCAAGGTTCCACATTAGGAACCACCACCCAGGAAAAAGATTTAGGCGTCATTGTGGATACCATGTTAAAACCCTCGGCCCAGTGTGCAGCGGCGGCTAAGAGAGCAAATAGAATGCTAGGTATGATAAGGAAAGGAATGGAAAATAAAACAAAAGATATTATAATGCCTCTGTATCGTTCCATGGTGAGACCGCACCTTGAATATTGTGTGCATTTCTGGTCGCCGTATCTTAAAAAGGATATAGCGATTTTAGAAAAGGTTCAGAGAAGAGCCACCAAAATGATAAAGGGGATGGAAGGATACTCCTATGAAGAAAGGCTTAAAAGGTTAGGGCTCTTTAACCTGGAAAAGAGACGGCTGAGGGGAGATATGATAGAAGTCTATAAATTAATGAACGGAGTGGAACGGGTAAACGTAGATCGATTGTTTACCTTATCAGAATATAGAAAGACTAGGGGACATGCAATGAAGCTACAGGGTATACTATTTAAGACTAATAATAGAAAATATTTTTTCACTCAACGTGTAATCAAACTCTGGAATTTGTTACCGGAGGATGTAGTAAAGGCTGTTAGTGTAGCTGGGTTTAAAAATGGTTTGGACAAGTTCTTGGAGGAAAGGTCCATAAACCATTATTAAGAAGGGACCCAGGATATCAATGCTTGAACCAATACAAGCGTTGTGGAACCTGTGTCTCTTGGGGAAACTGCTAGGTACATATGACCTAGATTGGCTACTGTTGGAAACAGAATACTGGGCTTGATGGACCTTGGTCTGACCCAGTATGGCATATCTTATGTTCTTATGTTCTTAGTGGTTTTTCTCCATTGCACTGGGCACGGGTCATTTGGAGAAGTAGTGGTGTTTAGGGTGACAATTATTTGCTCGATTTGGCTTTGAGGCGTTATGGCGAATTTTTTCCATGCTTGACTGGAAGTTTGTATTTTAATGCCACTGTATTCCATGGTTGTTGTGCACAGGTGTTTGTTCAGTTTGTTTTATTTTTTGGCTAAGTGGTTTGCCATGTCTTGAGGGTGGATCTCGATGGTCTCCTGGAGTGTGTTGTCCCTGGCGAGAGCTTGCACGATGTTGAAAAGCTCTCTTGGCTTCTTTACTGATCGCATAATTAGGTTTGTGTGGTGTTGTTGTTTAGAGTTGTTAATCAGAACATTGTAATTCTTCTGCTTTGTGAGGTATAGCTGTTGCATGTCTGGGTCTTCGGTTTTCCTCCATTTCCTTTCAATTTTTCTCAGCTCTCTTTTTGCATCTCTTGATAGTGCTGGAGTACCAAGGGGTGGATGGCTTTGTGCATGTGTGTGGGTAGTTTCTGAGGAGTGCAGCTGATGTGGCAGATAATGTGCTGATCCAGTTTTCAATGATTTTGTTAAGGTCATCCATATTTAGGGGTATGTTTACTAAACCACGGTAATGTTACCGTCATTAATTTCCCCGGTAATATTATGGATGTCCATATAAAGGAGTGGGCGGTGCATCATTAAAGCAAGCCGTGTCAGGTAACATGAGTTACAAGGCGCTTAACGCGCAGTACAGTGCGCCATGGACCCACCGCTCGTAAACATCACAGGTGATGGGAAGCAGCAGCGCGTCCGAAGGGGTTGCAATTTAAGGCACGCAGACAGTAGAAGATGCGCTGAGGGATGTGCAGACATGGTGCCACATGAGAAACGGAGCCGTAGGTGTAAGGCCATAGACCACAGGCAGCTGATATCGCAGTCTGTAATGGGGACGTGAGCCACAGTTAACACATGCACACACACCATGAAATGGTGTGCAGTGAACACAGCATGCAGAGGAGTAAACAACGGTAACGGAAAGGGCGCCAGGGATCGGTCTGAAGGACCAGCTGTGTGAATGGTGTGTGTGCAAGGGCAAAATGGGCAAGGAATCCAAAAAGGAGTAATAGGGAATTGAACCAGTACACTGAAGAGCCCAAACACAGCTCCCCAACACCAATACCAAACCTCTGAGCGACCTACTAACCCAGACAACCCAAAGAAAGGGAGCATATGTAACAGCATGTGACGGATAGGCTGCATGGAGGGGACACTGCAGTGTACAGTGTGCCCCAGCTGCCCCCACTACATGTCCCGCCTGCAGCACCTTATGCCCCATTTGCACCATCGCCATAGTGGCCTTTCATACTTGGGCACTATGCCGGTTCTGCAAATGGATCATTACTATCACTTTTCTTGGGCTCCCTGCCTACATTGCTGACGCTGAAATGGTTTCACCCTCCTGCAAATCTGCATCTAAGGACAGGTTTTCAGTCCCGGTAATGTTCAGCCCTTCAGTTCGCCACGTTAGTGTTTCAGGAGCTTCTCCCCGCCCACTCCCTGCCCATTGACCCCCTTCTCTCCGCCCTCTGCTGGATTTACCGCAGACGGTGACATTGACGCGCGTTAGGTACCCTTAATGCGCGTTAACGTTACTTAATGCGTGTTAACGTAGCCGCTGCTACATTAACGCAGTTTAGTAAACATACCCCTTAGTTGTTGTAGGTTAGGGATGACCTCTTTCAAATGGATTTTTTATCGAATGATTTGAATCTTCTTTTGTTTTCTGACTTTTCTTGTGTATACATTGGTTGATTGATCTGCATTGGGATGGTTATTATGTAGTGATCCGACCATGATATTGGTAGAATTGTGGGACGGGATACCGCTCTAGGTACTTGTAGTGCCTTGGGGATGAATATGAGGTCTGGGGTTGTTCCATGTATGTGGGTGGGTTCTTTGATCAGTTGTTGATATTGTAGTTCATCCATAGCCTTAAGGAAGGCCCTGGCATTTTTATCAGGTGTTACTCCGAAGTTAAAGTCACCTAGGAGGATGAGTCGCTTGAATGTTGAGTTATGTGTGCATACAATTTCAAGAATCTTCGATAGGTCATCAGTTTTGTTGTTTGGTGGTCTATACGTAAGACATATATCCATGTGTTTGTTGGTGATGAGGACTGTGCTGGATTCTTCTGTGCTGGTTATCAGTGTGGCTTTAAATTTGTATTGGCTTTTGGTCAGAATTAATACTCCACCCCCTTTTCTATCTTTTCTAGGAGAGTTGAAGGCGGTGTAGTTGGGTGGGGTGATTTGATTTAAAATTACTTGGTCTGTATCATTGAGCCATGTCTCAGTTATGCAGAGTATATCTGGCTGTTGTGTGTGTATGTAGTCTGTGATGATGTTGGTGTGAAATCAAGTTCCCTGTAAATCGCTTTGACCTTTGTGAAAAGTGATATATAAATACAACCAAATAAATAAATAAAAATAAAACCTACTATACAAATGATTAGTAATAGTAGTATAACAGTAGTAGGTCAGAAAAAGTCACATTCATATTTGTACAGAATATATAAATAGTTTTTAAATCCGCCATTTAAATTTTAGTTAATGTTATTTGCTCCTTCATCCCTCAGCACACCTTGTTCTCTCTGTTCCATGTAATTTTGTTGGATGTAATATTTTATTGAATTGTTGAGTTCATTGTAAACTGCTTTGATTCCGGAAAGGCGGTATATAAGTGCACATAAATAAATAAATCCTTTGACCAAGAAGAGGGAAAAGTCAGGTGTACAATAGTGACAAGATATAGATAGCAAGCAGCTAAATGTTACTTGTCACTTACCGGTACCAGTATGGAAACCTGAAAAGAAAAAACAGAAATTTACCTGTGTTTGTGCATTTCCCTGAAGTTAACAGGATGTGTCTACTAATGCAAAGAAAACGTCAATTCATACATTTCATTTATTTAGCCTATGCTGCACCCCTCTAAGACGAGACTCCCCAGAGCGGTTTACAACATATAAGCTTCACATTAAATTAAAAGCAACCGTTCCCCATTGCTAAACCTGTTCCCCTTGAAAATCCAGATATTCAGCGCCAATATCCAGACATTGTCTATGAATATTCTGGTCGGATGCCGCATTCTGGATCGCTGCTACTGAGTATCCGCGTCCTCGTTTTCAGATCAGAGTTCCATCCTCTGACCTTGCAGAACGAGAGAAATACATTCAACTTTCATTCATCCTTTGCCTGGTTCCTGAGTAAAATAATAAACTTATTCCATCCTCTATCCTACCTGGAGATGTATTGCTGTTTACTGTTTTCCCATCCTAGCCTCTCATTCCTAACTCTTGAGAGTCCAATTGACAGCATGGACGACCCATATCACAGGTGTGTGGAAAGTGGTAAGCTGTTCCCTATTGAATTTGTGTACACTCCAGAAGGCCCTGGGGATAATTTGCAACATCTCATCCCTGAAAGACACTCTTTGCACCATGAAACAGCAGTTTCCAGTATCCTTAGGACGTTATGCACAGGCTGCTGCACTGAAACTTTACCTCATGATGTTCAGATGTATGCGTTTTTACAGGATTGTTCTGGGATAGGTAGTATTAGGGTGATCATGATTGTTAACTCTCATAACTCAAATCTCAGAGGGCCCTAGGGGCCTGAAAGTTAATTGAGAGAGGTTAGTGCTGCATTGACCCTGAAGGGTAGGTAAGAAAGCTGGAATATTTCAGACAAGATAAGCAGGAGTGAGAAAAGATGGCACTAAAGGAAGTAGAGACGGAAGCTGAGAAAAAGTGATGAAGAGGCCGCCCGGCCAGAATGAACAGATGGATGAAGAAATGCTGAAAGAAATCAGGGAAGCTAACAAAAGTTACAACACAGTAATAATGGGTGATTTCAATTACTCTGGTATTGACTGGGTCAGTGTCACTGCAGGACATGATAGGGAGATAAAGTTTCCAGATGAAATAAGTGACTACTTCATGGAGCAGCTGACTCAGGAACAGACACGAGGGGAAGCTATTTTGGACCAAGTTCTTAGTGGCATGAAGGATCTGGTGCAAGAGATAAGGGTGTTGGGGCCACTTGGCAATAGTGATTATAGCATGATTGAGTTTGAAAGAAGAAAAGCAAGGAAATCCACAGTACTACCTTTTAACTTTCAAAAGGGAGAATATGATAAAATGAGGAAAATAGTTAAGAAAAAAGACTAAAAGGAGCAGCTGCAAAGGTTAAAGATTTACATAAAGCGTGAGCATTGTTTAAAAATACTATCTTGGAAGCCCAGATCAGTTGTATTCCATGCTTTAAGAAAAATGGAAGGAAGGCCAAAAACTGCCAGCATGGTTTAAAGGTGAGGTCAGAAAAGCTGTTGCTGCCAAAAAAGCATCTTTCGGGAAATGGAAAAAAGAGCCAAATGATGAAAACGAGAAACAGCATAAGCACTGGCAAGTTAGATGCAGGCCAAGAGAGAATTTGAAAAAAAGCTAGCCATGGAAGCAAAAATGCATAATAAAAACTTTTTCAAGTACATTCATAGCAAAAATACCCGTAAGAGAGTCAGTTGGACCACTAGATGATAGAAGGGTAAAAGGGGTGCTAAGTGAGGACACCAATGGCATAGGAAAGTGTGGTAGGGAGGTTCTGGAGAACAAATTTAGGCTTTTAGGTTGGAAGTTGAAATGCAGAACTTCCAGGATAGCATTCTCAGAAATGCTTCCCATTCCACACGCAGGACACAAGAGGCAGGCAGAGCTCCAGAGTCTCAATGTGTGGATGAGACAATGGGCTCCACCTTAACCAGGATGGAACTAGACTGCTGGTATCAACCTTTAAAAAGGAGATAGAGCAGCTCTTAAATTAGATAATAGGGGAAAGCCAACATTTGCCCAAGAGCTCATGGTTCGCAACAATGTATCCTTGAAGGATACGAGCAAAAAATTGAAGTTAGGTCATATCAACAAATGCCCTTAAGTACAGAGCAGACAGAGCTTAAAGATTTCAAATTACCCCTGCCTACCGATAGCCAGATTACTATGAATAAAATACAACCTCTAAAATGCTTGCATGCAAATGCTAGAAGTCTTAAAAATAAGATGGGACAGTTAGAATATACGAGGGGGTACCCAAAAAAACCAGGAATTATTTTTTAAAAGCTATTTATTTCAAATTCTTTACAAAACAACCTTATCCCCTTCAAAATACTCTCCATTACAACTGATACATTTGTCCCACCGGTGCTTCCACTGTTCGAAACATTTTTTGTAGTCATCTTTAGAAACGGCTGACAGCTCCTCCCTCTTTTTTTTCTTGACTTCTTCAATGTTGTCAAATCGGTGTCCTTTCATGCCCCTTTTCATGCGTGGAAATAAGAAAAAGGCACACGGAGCCAAGTCAGGCGAGTAAGGTGCGTGGGGCAGCGGAACCATGCCATTTTTAGCCCAAAACTGTCTAACAGAGAAGGCTGTGTGTGCAGGTGCGTTGTCGTGGTGGAAGAACCAGTCTCCTGTCTGCCACAAATCGGGTCTTTTTTGATGAACACTGTTGCGCAATCTTCTTAAAACTTCCAAATAAAAGGTTTGATTGACGGTCTGACCTGGGGGAACAAACTCTGAATGAACTGCCCCCTTGGCATCAAAAAAGCAAATCAGCATTGTTTTGATGTTTGATTTGACTTGACGACATTTTCTTGGACGGGGTGAAGATGACGTCTTCCATTGGCTTGACTGTTGCTTTGTTTCTGGGTCGTAACCATAGCACCATGACTCATCACCTGTAATGACCTTTGACAGAAAATCTGGATCAGTTTCAAGCTGTTGTTTCAAAACACGACATGTTTCAACTCGATGTTCCTTTTTGATTGTCAGTCAGAACCCGAGGAACAAACTTGGCAGCAACCCTTTTCATTCCCAAATCTTCCATTAAAATTTGCTGAACCGAGCTCCATGATAACCCACTAATCTCTGACAGTTGATCAATTGTCTGTCGACGGTCTGTGAGCACAAGCTCTCTAATTTTTTCAATATTTTCGTCGATTCGGGCAGTTGATGGACGCCCAGAACGAGGTTTGTCATCAATCGACATGTCGCCATTTTTAAACCGAGCAAACCACTGGTACACTTGACTTTTTCCCATAGCGTCATCTTGATAAGCTGTTTTCAACATTAAAACAGTTTCAGCAGCATTTTTACCGAGTAGAAAACAAAATTTCACAGCTGCACATTGTTCACTTAAACTTGTCTTCATAAAAAAAGAAACAAGAACAAAACAGCGCTAGCAAAAACAATCACTGCAGATGAACAGAACAAGCCAGGTCGACAACACAGGCGGCACTGAACTGACAATGAGTTGCACTATACACGCCTAGCGGCAGAAGTGCGTACTACACAAGTTCCGCCCACGGCAATGTTATTCCTGGTTTTTTTGGGTACCCCCTCGTATAGCACTAAATGAGAAGTTAGATATGATTGGTATCTCAGAGACCTGGTGGAAGGAGGACAACCAGTGGGACACTGTGATACCTGGGTGCAAATTATATCGCAATGATAAGGTAGATCAAATTGGTGGAGGGGCTGCACTCTATGTTAGAGAGGGCACTGAGTCACACAGGATTAAAGTTTTGCAGGAAACAAAATATACTTTAGAACTCTATGGATTGAAATTCCATGTAAAAAGGGGAAGGCGATGGCAGTGGGGTTGTACTATCGACCGCCTGGCCAGAATGAACAAATGGATGATGAAATGCTTAAAGAAATCAGGGAAGTTAAGAAAAGTTACAACACAGTAGTAATAATGGGTGATTTCAATTACCCCGGTATTGACTGGGTCAGTGTCACTGCAGGACATGCTAGGGAGATAAAGTTTCAAGATGAAATAAATGACTGCTTCTTGGAGCAGCTGGTTCATGAACTGACTAGAAGGGAAGCTATTCTGGACCTAGTCCTTAGTGGAACACAAGATCTGGTGCAAGAGAAGGGTGCTGGGGTCATTTGGCAATAGTGATCATAGCATGATCGCGTTTGATTTAATAAATGCAGGAAGGATGGCAAGGAAATCCACAGTATTACCTTTTAACTTTTAAAAGGGAGACTATGATAAAATGAGGGAAATAGTTAAAAGAAAACTAAAAGGAGCAGCTGCAATGGTTAAAGATTTACATCAAGCATGGGTGTTGTTTAAAAATACTATCTTGGACTAGGGAAGGAGGAGTCTTAGTCAAGATGGCGGCAGCTGCCGATTCTGTGTGAGCACGATTTTGTGTACCCGAATGGGCAAGAAGCGTAAAGGGAAGGGGGAGGCTTTGTCTTCCCAACCTCCTCCTACCTCAACGCCGATTTCTGCGGGACCTTTGGATTCCTTTGTTTATCGCGTTAACCGAGCTGTGGCAGGAAAAGGGGATGATTCCCGGGCTGCAACAGCGCCGGAGTCAGGTGGCTTGGCGTCTGCATCGGGTCTATCTTTCTCCCCTGAGAGACCGGCACCGAAGGCGTCTCGTGGCCAGCCCTTACCGGAAGGGTTCCTGGAGCTTGGCTCCCCTCCAAAGTTGGGGGAGGTCAGTGGCTCAGCTAGACCGGGAACAGAGGGACGGCGTGTTCGAGAGTGTGCAGTCATTGGGCAGCATGAGTCATCAGCAGCGGCGGTGCCGACTGAGGAAGGGCCCACAGGTCAGAGGTTTACTGCCGTGGGACGAGGACCGGCACAGGAGGCAGGAATGGAAGCAGGAATTTTGGATACTGATTTGGGGCAGCCGTTTTCACTACAGCGTCCGAAGAGCTTTACGTTAGAATCAATCTGGCAGGCAATTCTCTCTTTGGGCGAAGCGCTGGTACTGCAGGTAACCTCTCTGGAGCGGAAATTGAATAACTTTGATCTTGCTGTGAAGGGTTATGGCATTGCAACCAGAAGTGGTAGATTTGCGACGGAAGGTGGAAATCTTGGAAGAGCAAGCAGATGCCTTTAGGAAGAACTTTTTATCCACACAAGTTAAGTTGGAACAATTGGACAATCTCTCTAGAATTAATAATCTTCGGATAATTAATTTTCCGAGAATTATGTCTGTATCCCCTAGAGAAATGTTTCGACTATATTTAGTCGAGGTATTGGGTGTATCCTCTGAGTTAATTCCTCCTTTGGTTAGGGTGTATTATTTGCCTAAGGCTAAATTATTATCGGGAGTGGCTATGGCAGGGGATGGTCAGAAACAAGAAAATATTCTTAATATAACTGAGTTTTTGGAGAAATCTGAGTGTGAGACTCCAATTCCTTCTACATTGTTGGTTACCTTTGCTCTATTATCCGATAGAGAGTGGCTTTTGAAGCTCTTTTTCAAGAAAAGAAATTTGCCATTTAAAGGGTTGATGGTTAGAGTGTACCCAGATTTAGCTAGGGATACACAGAAGCGCCACAGGGCGTTTCTTCTGCTGCACCCTGGTATCCTTCAGTTGGGGGGGGCTGTTTTTCCTTAAACATCCTTGCAAATGTTTGGTGAAATATAAATCGATTTCCTATATTTTTTTATGAGCCTTCGCAGCTTACTGCTTTCATTACTGCCAGGCGTTTGGAGTCCTCAGATGGGGCCTCATTTGATCTCTCATAAATATGTTTGTCACAGCTAGATAGCTGCACCTAATTTTCTTATAGTTTGATGTTGGTATGATACTAATTTGATTTCCCTCCCTCCATATCGTGGGCTATTGTGGAAGATATCTCTCCCTCTTTATGAGTTACTAATTGTTCGTTTTCTTACTTGTAATATGGTTATTTTTCTGAGGTATCTACCTGTTTCTTCAAGAATGTTGTTGTAACTTTCTTGATTTATTTTGTAAAATGCTATAAATATAAAATAAAAATAAAAAAAATACTATCTTGGAAGCCCATACCAGCTTTAAGAAAAGTGGAAGGAAGTCCAAAAAACTGCCAGCATGGTTTAAAGGTGAGTTCAGAGAGGCTGTTGTTGCCAAAAAAGCATCTTTCAGGAAATGGAAAAAGGAGCCACATGACGAAAACTGGAAAAAAAAATAAGTACTGGCAAGTTAGAAGCAAGGTAATGATAAGGCAGGCAAAGAGAGAATTTAAAAAAAGGTTTGCTGTGAAAGCAGAAACACATAATAAACTTTTTTTCAAGTACATTCATAGCAAAAGACCTGTGAGAGAGTCAGTTGGGCCATTAGATGATAGAGGGGTAAAAGGGGCACTAAGAGGGGACAAGGCCATAGCGGAGAGAATGAATGAATTCTTTGCTTCGATCTTTACTGAAGAAGATATGGGGAAGATACCCATTTCTGTAATGGTATTTAAAGGTGATGCATTGGAAAATTTTAAAGAAATATCACCGGGAAGATGTCTTACAACTATTTGATAAACTAAAGAGTAGCAAATAGCCTGGACCAGATGGTATACATCCAAGGGTTTCGAAAGATCTGAAATATGAGATTGCAGACGAACTATTAGTAATCTGTGAATCATCATTAAAATCATCTGTAATTTCTGAAGATTGATGAATGGCCAATGTAATGGCAATTTTTAAAAAGGGTTCCTGGGGTGATCCGGGAAACTACAGACCGGTAAGCCTGACATCAGTACTGGGCAAAATGGTAGAAACCATTATAAAGAACAAAATTACCGAACATGTAGATAGTCGTGGTTTAATGGGAGAAAGCCAACATGGCTTTAGCCAAGGAAGGTCTTGTTTTACTAATCTGTTTTGGTTTTTTGAAGGTATGAATAAACAGGTAGACAAAATTGAGTTGGTCAATATAGTGTATCTGGATTTTTAGAAAGCCTTTGACAAGGTCCCTCATGTGAGACTCTTGGCGAAATTAAAAAGTCATGGGATAGGAGACTGTGTACTATTGTGGTTCAGGAACCGGTTAAAAGATAAAGCAGACAGTAGGACTAAATGGCCAGTTTTCTCAATGGAAGAAAGTAAATAGTGGAGTACCGTAGGGATTTGTGCTGGGTCCACTGCTTTTTAACATATTCATAAATTAACTGGAAATGGGAATAATGAATGAGGTGATCAAATCTGCAGATGACACAAAATTATTCAAAGTAGTTAAAACCCAAGAGGATTGTAAAAACTTGGAAGAGGACCTTGATAAATTAGAAGACTGGATGTCCAAATGGCAGATGAAATGTAAAGTGGATAAGTGCAAAGTTATGCACCTAGGAAAGAACCACCCAAACTTTGGTTACACAATTCAAGGTAGCACCTTACAAACCATTACCCAGGAAAAAGATTTAGACGTCACTATGGATAATACGTTGAAACCCTCCGCCCAGTGTGCAGCAACGGCCAAGAAAGCAAATAGAATGCTAGGAATCATAAGGAAAGGAATGGAGAATAAGACCAAGGATATTACAGTGCCTCTCTATCATTCCATGGTGCAATCACACCTTGAATATTGTGTGCAATTCTGGTCACCGTATCTTAAAAAGGATATAACAGAATTAGAAAAGGCACAGTGAAGAGCCAACAAAATGATAAAGGGGATGGAAGGATACCTATGAAGAAAGATGTAAAAGGTTAGGGCTCTTCAACTTGGAAAAGAGAAGGCTGAGGGGAGATATGATAGAGGTCTATAAATTAATGAATGGAGTGGAACGGGTTAACGTAGATCGGTTATTTACACTATCAAAAATTAGAAAGACTAGAGGACATGCAATGAAGCTACAGGGTAACCCATATAAGAACATAAGACATGCCATACTGGGTCAGACCGAGGTCCATCAAGCCCAGTATCCTGTTTCCAACAGTGGCCAATCTAGGTCATACGTATCTAGCAATATCCCCAAAAGACACAGGTTCCACAATGCTTGTACTGGGTCAAGCATTGATATCCTGGGTCCCTTTTTAATAGTGGTTTATGGACCTTTCCTCCAGGAACTTGTCCAAACCTTTTTTAAACCCAGCTATACTAACAGCCCTTACTACATCCTCCTCCGGTAACAGATTCCAGAGTTTGATTACACGTTGAGTGAAAAAATATTTTCTCTTATTTGTCTTAAATAGTTTACCCTGTAGCTTCATTACATGTCCCCTAGTCTTCCTATATTCTGATAGCGTAAACAATTGATCCACGTTTATCCGTTCCACTCCATTCATTAATTTATAGACCTCTATCATATCTCCCCTCAGCCGTCTCTTTTCCAGGTTAAAGAGCCCTAACCTTTTTAGCCTCTCTTCATAGGAGTAGCCTTCCATCCCCTTCACCAATTTGGTTGCTCTTCTCTGTACTTTTTCTAATAACGCTATGTCCTTTTTAAGATACGGTGACCAGAATTGCACACAATATTCAAGGTGCGGTCGTACCATGGAGCGATACAGAGGCATTATAATATCCTTTGTTTTATTTTCCATTCCTTTCCTTATGATACCTAGCATTCTATTTGCTTTCTTGGCCGCTGCTGCACACTGGGTGGAGGGTTTTAACATGTTATCCACGATGACGCCTAAATCTTTATCCTGGGTGGTGGTTCCTAATGTGGAGCCTTGCATCGTGTAACTATAGTGTGGGTTGTTCTTTCCTAGGTGCATAACTTTGCACTTGTCCACATTAAATTTCATCTGCCATTTGGATGCCCAGTCTTCCAATTTATAATTTATAATCCAATTTATAATTTATTTATAATAAGAGAACGCCTAATCAAACTCTGGACTTCGTTAGTATAAGCTAGTGTAGCTGAGTTAAAAAGGGTTTGGACAAGATCCGGAGGAAAGGTCCATAAACCATTATTAAAGAGGACCTGGGAAATCCACTGCTTGCCCCCAGAGAAGCATTGTGGAACCTGTGTGTCTTTTTGGGAAACTGCTAGGTACTTATGACCTAGACTGGCCACTGTTGGAAACAGGATACTGGGCTTGATGGACCTTGGTCTGACCCAGTAATGGCATTTCTTATGTTCTTAAGGGATGAAGACAGAGCTCAGGTGCCTGGTAGCAGCAGTGGTAAAAGACACCACTACAGCTCACAGCATACAGAGGAAACAGGGTGAGCCACTAGGGCCCTGCCCTGACGGAATTTTTGCCTCATGTGCCTTACAACTAGGAAGCTTGGGAAGTGAGGGCAGGAGCAGAGGTACTACCTAGTAGGTATTATGCTGCTGTTAGCTGGAGAAAGGGGGTTGAATATAAACAGCACAAATGGGGGGATTCTGCCCCATCTATTAGCTTGCGAAAGTTTTGGGAACAGTAGCACACATCGCATAGGCCTCAGAAAATAATTAGAGGGAACAATGATGACCCCTCCCTGGATCTCTTTCAGGTTAACGTCTCCAAATGAGTTGCTTTTGCACATACCACGTCAGTTATGATAGAGTATGTTGGAGATGATCTCAGTATCTCTGATTCGCTGCTAATACTCATCTCGACATTTGTATTGCTCCGAAGGTGCTGGGCCTTAGCCAGGCTGTGTGAGCACTGCGGCTGCACAGGGTGCAAGGAGCGCTGACATCATCACTGGGACTCCCATCAAGCTCGATGAGAGCAAGTTCCTCTGAACGGCTAGTTTGGGGGGGGGGGGGGGGGGGCGGGGCGGAGCACCAGCTGTGTGAGGTGCACAGTGCACGTTTCTAGCTTGCTTTGGCCCTGCGAAGACAGCTAGTATTCGTACGAAGTATGCACAGAGACGCACATGGAAATTCTTTTTAATGTCTTTCCTGTTTTACGACTGCTAGTTCTTTACCTACCAAAAGCAATCCGGACCTTGGATTTCTGCAGCTCAGATGCAACATTTTGCTTTTTTTTGTTTGGATTAAAAACTAGTTGGCATAATTTTGATCTTTTTTCCACGTTTTTAAAACCATCCTGTCTGTTATCTACCACCAACATGTTTACCCTATTACAGATGTTCAAATCATCTGTAAAGAGATGTAGGCCCGCTCACACGATGCTGAAAGTCACAAGCTGGTGGAGGAAGTGGGATTAGAAATTGGGGCTGCAGGTGGCACAGCTTTGTATGCTCAGGGAGAGCTGCTGCCAGGGCTAGTGATTAGACTAGAAGGACCCCAGATCATCGGGTATTACAGCTATGCAGATTTTGGCAGCTTCCTTCCATGCTGTAGATGTAATGAGGTCTCCCCTTGTACAATGGCCTTCCACTAGTCTGGCAGACAGGAAATCTGTGTTATAAAAGGATATCGTGGGATAATGCTGCTGGGCAACCCACGTGAAGCTGAAAACTGCTAGCAGAGCGACTAGGGGTCAGGACTGGGCCTGATCTGATGCTGTCCCATTGCATGTTTACACGCTTATTGCTAGTTCGTATATGAAGCGCGGTGAGATGGAAAATCCCCCCCACAGACTGTTCCGGTAACTACTCAGCAGCACTGTCTCTTTAAGTGCCTCCCCCTCGCAGCTAGGGGCGCGGTCCTCTCTTAAAGGGACTTCACAGCCGCATCCTTGCCTCATTCACTGTGCTGGGCAGCATCAGCATCCGCTGCTCACCTCTGCATCACTGCGCTCCTGCTGCAAGGCTTCAGAGCACCTCTTCTCTGCCAGGTGAGACCCGCTCTCTGCGCTCTGCGGCAGGGGCTCGCCCTCCTCTCCCTTTATGTTTCACCCGGGTGGGCGAGACGTACGGATCTCCCGATCACACCTCTAACACTCTTGGGTCTGTAGGTATCACTTTCTGCGACCTGCTGTAGCTCGCTGAGGCTCACATCCTTAAGGGCACGTCTCAGGATTAGAGGTCTGGCCATAGTAAGAGAGCCAGCAGGCATTCCGATAGCGGTGCACAGAGACCCCGTGCTAGCGCTATACGCACACACATGAAGAGGCGCACTCAAAAGACATAAGACATACAGGCACATGTCACATACACAGTGACCATCACGAGCCACATTCAGAGCCTTTGCGTTTCCTTTCCCAGTTTGTTGCTTCTGTACCCAGATGTCTGTTTTTCAGGCAGACCCTCCTCTCAGCTGCCATCCTCGGGTTCCTCTCGAGTGATACTGGGGCAGGGAATAGCTAGAAAAACATAATCTACTGTAGGCAGAAAGGTTTTTTTCCCACTGGGGGTTGGATCTCCCGAATGCCAGTGTAAAAGTCAGGGGCAATTTCAGGAACTCTGAGCTTGTGAGAATAGGAAGCTGAGATGTTAAAAGACGAGTTGTTTTATGGCAGAACTATTTCACACTTCCTGCTGTGTCCCCACATAGATTACGGTTATTGGAGGATGGGAGGAACCAGTGGCAGAAATCCAGATTGAAAGCCCCCCAAGCCAAGTATCCAAAAGGACCCCAAGAGCAGGGGGAATGGACCTCAGGATATGGGAACGGTTATAAATGGGCCCCCTTTTTCTCTGGGCCCCCCTGCACTGCAAGGGCAGCTGGGGTGGAATTTAGGCCACTGGGAGGAACACATTACAACCACTTTTTTGCTTCCCTTGGGAATTAGGGGGCAATAGTTGCTTGGTATTCTCTCCAGCAGGGATAAGCACTGGGGAGGGAAAGGGGGAGGCGCATGGGAGATTGTGAGCACTGTTCCCTCTAAGCTGTGCACGTGTGCGCGCGCACACACCTCGCCAAGCAAGCGCACATACTTTACAACAGAGCGCACAAAAATTACAGCTCTGATTCTGATAGAAAACAACACAGACATCTTAAAATTTAAAAGTTATGATTGTAATTACTAGAAATTTCCCGCTTCATTTATTAGTCATCTATTTTCATTTAATTTGATCAAAATCAATGTGGTGTACATACTGTATTCTGACGCGTAGTCAAATTTTAAAGTATATAACTCCGAGTGTCGTTATGTGGCGCACAAAAATTTAACCTTCCTTCAAAAGCTGCACACAGCTGATATTTTATGCGCACACAGCCTACAGAAAATTAGAGGGAACATTGATTGTGAGGGGTGTATGAGAACTGATACAGAAGTGAGTTTGTTTAGTGGAGGTGGGAGAGGGGGTCTTGGGATGGGTGACCCTTCTCCTTTCTATCTTTTTATACATAGGCCATTAAGAATGTATCAGCCTCAGTTAGAAGGCAGACATGAGTAGCACGATGGGGTGGGGGGGGGGGGGGGAGGAAGCTGAAAGCAAGGTCTCTGGGAGAGAGAACTCCTATCCTTTTGCCATCCTCTAGTTAAGACAGTGAAGATTTTCCACTTGGGAAGGAGAGGGCTTCTGCGAGGTCGACCTCACAACCAAGTGCAAAAGTTTGGTATGGTCACACTGTGTGGCAGGTATAAAACTAACCACCTTACTGGGCTGTCTGGCTGTGCCGCATTTGTCTTTAGTTGCCGTCATCCACTGTGTTACTGTACGTTCTGGAGTTATAGGCCATAATTCTTCCACTTCATGAGAAAGTGGTAACATTTCTTCTCTCCCCTGAGATCATATAAAGCCCTGCAGCTCCTTCTGCTTTGGGAGTCTGCACAGAGGTGTGCTTTATAGCAGGGGGATTATAGCAAAGTGAGACACTAATAAGAAACCTTGCACAGGGGTTACTTTGGGGTGGGAAGGTTTGTTAGAAGAGGACTTTGTTCTAGACAGGGACAGCTACATTTGCATGGTGTAGTCAGAAAGAGGAAGCCAGAGAGAGACAGAGCTAGGGAGAGAAAGGCAGCAGAAAGAGCGGGAGACTGCTGATCATACCCTGCAGCTAAAAGGCAGTCTGATTGTATCTCCACTCAGCTCATGTAACTAGTGACATGGAAATTTAGGGTCCCTGCATCGAGACCTTGTAGGTCCCACACTCTGACTCTCCCCATTAGCTGGATAACAAATGGCAGCGTGTCTGTAGGGGACTCCACTTACCCACTGTTCCCAGTTACATCTTACCTACATTTTGATGGTAGCAATTACCATCACAGAGGAAATCCTAACATGCCCACTGCCCTCGGAGATAGATAACCCTGCAGATAGGATATGTTATGCTTAAAGCAGTGCTGCTCAACCCTCTTCTGGAGGTATGCCTCACCCGTCAGGTTTTCAACATCATCCTAATGAATATGCATGAGATGGATCTACATATAGTAGGTCTTATCTATTACACATAACCGTTATTGTACTGTAACTGCAGCTGTTATCTGTAGTGTTTCTGTAGTTGTCCATTCGTCCATCTAGCACAACACAAAAGAGCAAGATGTATCAGCAGCTGGTGTCTTAAAAGCTTTTTTGATGAGGAACTCCTATGCGTTTCGGCATAGCCTTTCTCAGGGGGCTAAAAGCCTCAAAGAGACATAACATAGAAAAATATAAAATATAAACAAAAATTGAAATCAATAACCATAATTTCCATTGTTTACAAACACATATGTATAAATGTAAAACCAATCGTAAGGCAATGAATTAATAAATAAATAATAAATATGGAGAATAACTGGCTAATAGCAAAATGGACCTAAAATGGCCATAAAAACAAAATTTAACAAATATCGACATAAGGTATAAAAATTATAGAAAAAAATACCGAACTAAGATCAAGAGAACTGGTACAAAACCAACATGAACTTAGAGGATTATTTTAAAGCACTATTTGTGCACCTTTAACTTATAGAAGAGGAGAAAGGTGCAAATAGGGCTTTGCAATAATCTTTTAAGTTTATGTTTGTTTTATACCAGTTCTATTGATCTTAGTTAATTTTTGTCTATATTTTATTTTATTTATTTATTTATTTATTTAGCTGCATTTATATCCCGCTTTTCACTGGGTCAAAGCGGTTTAACAAAAACGGGGGGGGGGGGGACAATAATCAATTTGACAGAGATGGGGGGGGCAACATTGATGATCTGAACAGAAAGTAACAGTACTAGACAGTTGACGTATGTCTCTTAGTTGGTAGCAGAGGGGTTAGGTCAGAGGGTCCCCCTGAGGAAGGCTATGTTGAAACGCGTAAGGGTTCCTCATCAATAAAGCTTTTAAGACACCAGCTGCTGATAACCTCACTCCTTTGTGTTATGCTTTGCTGTTTTGCGAGAGTGGTTGCTCTTGGACATGTTCATCCATCCACCTATGCATCATCCCTCTTTCCAGCCATCCATCTACCTCACCATTAATCCATCTATCTGTTTTCTATTTCTCTTGGGACTACTCTCATACAGCTGCTATGAGTAGGAAGGTGGTGCGCTCCAGTAAGTTCCGGCACGTGTACGGGCAGCCAGTGAAGGCGGACCAGTGCTATGATGACATCAGAATATCACAGACCACGTGGGACAGCAACTTCTGTGCCGTCAATCCCAAGTTCCTAGCCATGATCGTAGAAGCCAGCGGTGGGGGGGCCTTCATGGTGTTGCCACTGTCCAAGGTAGGACGGGAGAACGGGGAAGAGACAGGAACATAGGCAGAAGATGGAGAGGGAAACACACAAAGACAAACCATGGATGGTAGGCACGGCTGAAGTAGTGGTATATCACATAAGGGAGTGCTGAGAGGTTTTCTGCACTGGAGAGCATGATAATTCAAAAAGCATGGGACAAACACAGAGGATCTCTAAAGGAAATAAGGGGACTGTTGTAGTGGTTGATATGGAAGGGCAGACTAGATGGGCTCTGTGGTCTTGTTCTGCCATCATGTTTCTGTGAATGAATTCTCTGAGTGTATTCAGAAGAGCCCACCCTCTGCCCAGATACAGCCCTAAGCTGGTGCTTTATTATGGTATAAGGTGACCACTGTTCCTGTGTTTCTGCTTACTATCCCTAATGTTAGGAGCAAAGGTTCATTGGCTTAATGATTTTTCCTGTCCTTCACCCCACTTCTCTCCTAAGAACTGCTGTAAGGTACTGGGGGACCCAATCAAAGGTTATTAAACATGGCATTCAGCTGTCACCTTAGATTCAGTGCATCCCTAACCTACGAGTGTTAGAAACTGGAAAAGAAACATGGATGGATAGGCACTTCCTTCTAAGATCCCACTACTCTCGACCAGCAGAGTCTGAGTACTGAGCTAGATGGACCCACTAGGGGAGTTCACCCAAATTAAAGATGTAGGGTGAAAGAGAGAGGCTATGGAAGGGTTCATTTTTTCCCCTTTTGCCTTAAAAGGGAGCATTGTAGGGAAGCAAGACAGGAAGCAGCCGCTGCTCCTCCTCTGATGTGAAAGAGGAAGTGGCTGCGGCTTTTGCTAGCTGTAAGGTGCTCTGTTGATCTGTTGCCTCCCCTTGCTTTCACCATTCTCATAAATGAGTTCTGCAAGCGTGTTTCTGAACAGGAAGCCAAGGACGAGAGGGAGTCACTACAAAATAAGCAAAAACTGTACTGATCCCCCCCCCCCCCCCTTGCCATTCCAAAAACAAGCACCAGGGTGGCACAATTTTTTTAAAAAAAGCTCTTGTGCAGCCACCTCTGAGACACAGCACTGTACAGAAACTGAACTGAAATATAAGCACTCTGTTTCTAAATGTGAATATAAACCGATGGCAGTGCACAAAAGCACACCATCACACGTTTCTTCCTAGGTTGTGAGGGACATGGTGCAGCTGTGAATTACTGGTGATGAGTGTGAAGATCAGACAATGTCAGGCCATAAGAGACCGGGCTCATCCAGTGCTGGTTTTGCCCTATTGTGTCTAAGGGATTCCTAGTTGTAATTTTTCTGGGAAAATACAGAGCCATGAGACAAAACATGTATTGGGATAAATGAATGGGTTCATCCTGCCCCCACAGAGTTGCCAAGTGGCCCAATTTCAGGAGAGAGACTTTTTGGCCAATCCTGGTTTTGAATTTATATCCCTAATCAGTGTGGTATTTGCAGTCCCTGGTTCGGCCCATTGAAATCAGTGTCACAGGGTCTCAGCGTTACCAAGTTACTCAGTTCCAGGAGTGAGATTTTTTGCCAGCTGTGGTTTTAAATTTGCATTGCAATGCAGTATGATAACTGTAGTTCCTGATTTTACCTATTGGAATCAGTGCTGCAGGTCCCATAATGCACCTGGATGAGATTGTCAGAAATTCAGGACCGGCTTAAAATCTCACTCCTGGAAATGGGTAACTTGCTTCAGAATGGGGTTCTCAGAAATCCAGGACTAAACTTAAAAACATTCCTCCTGGATCTGAGTAACTTAGCGCTCTGCCTCTAATGATATTATGTATTAGATATAAAAGACACTCCACTTCAAAACACTGGCTATTAGACAATATCAGCAAATTATTGGTCATATGTAGTCTCAGATCAAACTTGCGCTTATGATCACATTTATTTAGTGAACCATAACATAGCGCTTGATGACATCAATGACTACGGAATATTCTTTTCCTCTTGCTGATGTGTAGATAAAAATTCTTAGTGCCTGTTCTTGAAAATGTTTTTTTTCTTTTTTTTATCTATCTATGTGCCAAAGGTTTCTTTTAAAATAATCAGTAGAAGCTTATAAGGCAGAACAAACTTAGCTTGCTCTATGTTGTTCTCTTCTGTTCAGCTTTTAACACTTCTCCTTACGCCTCACTCATTCAGCGCATTCGCGTGTTACTCCTATCCGGAGTTCCTCATGAAGTGTCTGAGTGGAATTGAAAAATAGCATGTCAGATTAAAACTGCTCAAAAACAACTGTTTAAAGCTCCCCTACCTTTAGATAACTCCACCCAATGTGAATTCTATTTATTGTGAGTTCTTATTCTTACTTGCTAATAGTTGCTGCCCACGTTCCTTATCAGACGTTCTGATTTTCTTGTTTCATTTTATTCCTCTGTCAAACAACACCGCGCATGCGGGTTGTAAAATGTTACTCCCTAATATACAGCTGATGCCTAACTCTCATCTGCATAAGTGCCACTCCAGTGATTCATTCAGACCAGATGGTTGTACTGTGTCCAATAAAAAAATGATATTATTGCAGAGCATCCAATCACACTTGTGATGACATCACTGCACCAAACATTGCACTGATGGGCATCATCATAATAAAACCAGTCACACCATTGACATTTTCACTGTGGCATGGCATGTTGCACTGGCTAATGCAGAGATGCCAAGTTATCCAGTTCCAGGAATGAGATTTTAAGCCAGTCCTGGATTTTTGACAATCTCTTCCTGACACATTATGGGACCTGCTGCAGGGATTCCAGTGGGTAAAATCAGGGACTACAAATATCAAACTGCATTGAAAGACAAATCTAAAACCAGAACTGGCAAAAAATCTCACTCCTGGAACTGGGTAACCTGGCAACTCTGCTAATGACAACATCATAATTCAGTTTTCATAGGCTCAGGTAACATATCGCATAAGAACATACAGTAAGATTTGCCATACTGGATCAGACCAAAGGTCTATAAATCCCAATATCCTACTTCCAACAGTGGCTAATCCAGGTCACAGGTACTCGGCACAATCCCAAAAGACAGACAAATTAATGCTACTTATCCTAGGGATAAGCAGTGGATTTCCCCCAGTCCATTTTTTTTAGTCAAATATCTTTATTCAGAAACAACATGTTCAATATGTACAGTGCATACAAAACAAACCATTGGAGAGCAAGACAAAAGCATAGCACCTTCTATAGTGACAAAGAAACAGAACAAAAATTTACCATTTTTCTCTGTTTTCCCCCTTCCTCATTCTCTCCTAGACCCAAACCTACCCCACATAGCCGGTTCTCCTGGATTGTGTTGGTTCTTCCACAGTACCAGGAGTATCACTTCAAACCAATTCACCCTCCAGCAGCATTCCCTCCCATTCTCCTCCCCCTCCCTCTCCCTTCTCAGCAGACCAAAGCTGGTTTCTCAGAAGAAAGCGAGAACAGAAGGAAAAAAAACAGACCCAACAGAACATCCCAGTCAAGCATACACAGCGAAGACCAATCCACCACCTTATATCCTCAGGCGGACACCAGTCATATCCCCATATCTTGCCTTTGACCCCATACTCCTCTATGCCTGCCCCTTCCACATAGCTGCCACCAGTCCCCACATCCCAACCTACCTCAGAGTTGTCACACTCAACCCATTCAGCCAAAAACATTGGTTCAGCATATGACTTCTAATCTTGGAGGAGAAATTCTGAATGTATGGGCCTCAGATTACCAGAACGGATTCCCACCCCTTCCCCCACTATGCATCCGTTCACACTCCAAAAGCATCATATGGTGTAGAGAAGATTTCCAATGCCATATGCTGTAAGTAGACACTCCCCACCCTCCCGCGCCAGCCAGGCACCAAGAACGGCCTTACAGGCCAGTAACAGGAAGAGGCGAAAGAACCATCTCCTGTTCCACAATCTAGCACAGCTGTCAGTGGTGTTAAGTTAGGAGGCATGCCAAGGACCTGTTCTAAAAGATGCTGAACACACTTCCACACACCACGATCGGGCAGGTCCAAAACATATGGCCCAAAGTTGCTCACTCCGCGGAACACCACAAGCAACCTGGAGATGCCCCCAGTCCTACCCTATAGGCTCTGTTTGGAGCAAAGTACAATCATTGGAGTATCGAAATTATGTCTCTCGTAAGTTTGCATTAACACTAAGCTCCGATATTTGAGCAAAAGCCTCTAACAAGTTACTTCCACCTGAGTGGCCAACTCTACATTCCATATCTCTGCCAACTCTGCTAGGGACACCAGGGTATCTAATTCTGACAACACCCACCATAACATAGCTATTCTAGTGCCTTCCTTTGACCCAACCATCAGCAGCAACTCATCTACCTTAGAGCTAAAGAGGCCATGAAAAGCTTATTGAGGTAGACTCTTAATATAACTCCATGCCTCAAGTATGGAAACTGATCCACCACACCCAAACCAAACCGTTCCCATAACACTGAGAAAGGTACAAGTCGACCATCCTTGGCTACCAATTGATCCATATCTGTGATCCTGATCCGTTCCCACTGAACAAAAGCTCACCCTATTAAACTTGGCAGAAATTCTGCGTTACCACACAGGGGGAGATACAGAGTGCACAGAGAAGACTAGTGCAACTACCGGCACAGAGCATGCCAACCCTGGCAAACAGAAGACAACAAAACATTACCCTGTGGGACATTCCCAGTTTGCAAGGGCTTCATGTGTAACACATAGCAGAGTGTGAGCGGAGCTGTCAAGGACCGTTCCATATCTAGAGGTGTATAGTCAGTAGTATTGTAAATCTAATCACGTAGGTGTCACACCACACATGCCAAATTATAGCTGCTCAGATCCAGGATGCCCCCCCTCCCTCCCACCCACAGTCTTTTAAAGGCCACAGTGTTAAGGCGGGCATGTTTTCCTCTCCAAAGGAAGGACCCCGGCAAGCGATCCAATCGCCTCAAATCCTTCTGCATGAGAAAAAGAGGTAGCACCTGGAGAATATACAGCCACTTAGGAAAAATGGTCGTCTTATATAAACTAATAGGATAGTGATAACACATGGCAGCGATTCAACCTCTTTTTCAGGTCCCAAAAGAGTTCCATGACATTATATCATAGATATGGGCCGGGTCACTTGGGAGCCTAAATCCCAAATACTCAAAGCCTCCTGTTGCCCATTTCAATGAAAAAGGCCCCCGCCAATGCTGTTGTACCTGAGGGAGGAGAGGAAGAGCCTCTGATTTGTCGAGATTTAGCTTAAGCCCTGCAAACATACCATATAAATGAAACTCATGCAATAGGACCTCTGAAGATGATGCCAGATCCTCCAAACACACCAACATATCAGCAAAGGCAGATGGATGAAAGTTCTCCCTCCCCACTTGCACTCCACTTATCCCTGGGTGAGTGTGAATCTGTTCCAACAGAGGCTCCAGTTGAAGCACAAAGAGTAGGGGGGATCCGCCATCCCTGTCTCGTTCCCCTCTCCAAGGGAAAGGTGGATGTCGGCACCCTTTTAATCAGAACCGAATGACAGGGGCAGGTGTTGAGAAGGCGAAGCATATCGACAAAGTACCCTGTAATTCCCATCCTTTTCAATACCATACACATATACTTGCATTGCACTCTGTCAAACACCTTTTCTGCGTCAAAACTAATAAACATAGTGGGGAGGTTCTGCTGAAGGCTCAATTACTGCACAACCAGAATTTTCCACACATTGCACACAATATTCCGACCTTATATGAACCCCACCTGTGAGTCCCCTATAAGAAGCAGCATAAAAGTGCAAGCCGATCCGCCATCACCTTTGCCAGAATCTTGATATCAACATTAAGTAACGAGATAGACCAGTATGAGCCAGGCAGTAGTGAGTCCTTGCCCGGCTCCAGTAACAAAGCAATGAGAGCCCTGGGTTCGTACGGACAGTCCCACCATTGGATTAAATCCGAAAAATATTCCACCAAAGGTACTGCAACATTGTCCTGTAATAATTGATATGATTCTCTGTGATACCTGTCGGGGTCCGGGGCCCCGCATTTCTGTAGACCCCGAATACACTTCTTGTGCCATTCAACTTTTCTACTTGGTCTATGGCAAGATGGGGCAGCACAACCTCTTGTAAGTAGGTCCATGCCTGTTCCACATCACACATTTCCGCCCCATACAGCCCCTGATAGAATTCATGAAAAGCTCGTCCTACCACAGATTGAGTGGTCTGTAGTTGTCCCGACCAATCACGCAGAGCCCAAAGACTGTGGCCCGTCTGCCATCCTAATTAGGGAGGAAAGGAGCTTCACTGTCTTATTTCCGTAGCGAAATAGGCTGTACCGGTAGTAGAACAGAGACTTGTGTGCCCGCTGATGCAGGAGGTCATTAAACTCAGTCTGAATAGTCAGCTTTCTGTTTGGTGGGTGTCCATAGGATGTAACAAAAACCAGCGCTGTGCTATGCGCAAATCCTTCTCCAGTTGGACAAGGCATTTGCCCTGTGCCTTCTGCTTCACCTTACAGTATCCCATGATATGGCCACGGAGAACAGCCTTGGCTGCTTCCCAAAAGAGAGCCGGATTATCTTTATGCGCAGCATTTTGAGTTTCATATTGTCCACTGAGTTCTAAGGTAGACCAAAAATTTTGGATCTCCCATAACATGTAGAGAGAATCTCCAGTATTGGTCTATTGTCACCTCCCCCTCCCCTTCCAGGTCTACCCATATTAATGCATGTTCTCACACTACAATAGGGCCAATATCCACCCCACAAACTTTATCCAAAATCTCTCTTGCCACAAGGAAATAGTCTATGTGAGATCCCGAGCCGTGTGCCCGTGATACATGAATGTAATCCTGTTCGGTCGGGTGCAACACTCTGCACACATCTGTGAGGTCATACCATCACAGAGACCCCGGATCTGTGTCCAGCACGCATACCTTCCACCACCCTGTAAGGAGCGATCTAGGGTCTCATCCAAGACACAAGTTCCCCTCCGAGCACAAGGATGGTATGGATCATGTCAGCACACAAAGTGTCACCTCCCTATAAAAGCAGGCCTCATACACATTCGGAGCATAGATGATGCCCAAAGAGATCTGCTGTCCCTGCAGACTGTCCTGTAGAAAAAGAAAATGTCCCTGGAGATCAGGACGCATTGTGGTCGCTGTCAAACTCACATGCTTCCCTACCAGGATGGCAACACCTGCCTTTCGGTCGCCAGATGAAGCTCCATACACCTCTCCCATCCACCAGTGTTTCAACTTAGTGTTTTATCTCCTGCAGGAGTGCCACATCCACATGCTGGTCTTGCAGCATCTGCAGTAGTTTATGCCACTTCTGGTTTTCCAATTCCACAGACATTCCATGAGGCTATCCAAAGATGTCTAGCCAGGATCTAATCCAAAAAGGCTCATAGTAAAACAATCATCTATCCATAATACTTGCAAGACCAGGAGCCCCCCCCCCTTATCCTGGGGCCCCCAGCTACCCTCTCCTGCTCCTGTCCTAGCCACCAGCCCAGACTACATCTCTTAACCTGTACATTGTCCCCACCCCCCAGTCCCTCCCTCTCTCCTATCTCCCACCCTTCCCAATCACATCCACTCTCCATCCTAGAGCCCACCATGTAGAGCACGCGACATGTGAGGGCTCCCCACCCTGCCAAAAACCATCCAACCAAATCCACCCCAGACCCCGCAGTTAACCCGACTGCCACATTCACACCAGCCACTCTCACAGCCTCCACAAATCAAGACATGAGCTTTCACAAGTAGGACAGGCCTCAAAAGCCCCCACACTTGTCCTACTGCGGCATCTGTGGGTAAGGTAAACACAGCCATCTTGTCACACCACACATCCTGCAGCAGACCCACATACCTCTGTCCCTGCCCCATCCAGAAAACCACAAATACACAAGTATACAAGCACCCACTCCACTACCCCAGTCCCAGACAACCACCATACACCACGATTTTAGAATCCCCCTCCCCATCCTCCCCAGCCCCCCAAGCAGGCATTGTATATAGTCATCTGCTCTATCTCAGAAATCTGATCTACAACTCCACTCCCTCTGCATTCATCCCACATACACCATCAATCATACCAAAGGTGGGAGGCCCCTTCATAGTTAAGAAGCCAAGGAGAGGAAAGAAAAATGGGACAAGAAAAATGAAATTAAAGACAAAAGTGGGGAAGGAAGAAACAAGCAAAACAAAGCCAACTGCAGTAGCGTTACTACTAGGCTCAATGCCATGATGGGATAACCCAGGATACCCTTGATGTATTCTAATCTTTAAATAAAATACGTCTGATTCCTTTCTCATTTCAACCTACATAATACCACTGAAGTGCAATAATATAACATAGTTTGTTCAGATTGACTATCAAACATGAATGCTTTCCCTTCCCCCCTTCCCGCATCTGTTGACAACAGGCTCCCATCTCCATAGCATGTAATGTAATTTTTGAACAGCCCAGCAGGAGCCCTAAGTCGGTGTCCACAGCCACCACAACACACAACACACCGCAACTGCAGGCCAAAAACTGCACAGCTCAGGGAGCGCAGTAGTGGGGCCCCACATCTGGACACAATTCAGATAGTAGCTAAGTCCATTGGATAAGGTTGCCACATCCCACAACTCATCCCCTCAGGCCAGGCCGGGGTCAGTCGCACAAACAAGCTACAGGCACATTGTCACATTAGGCAGGAGTACATTAGTACTGAAAAGTCCAAAGATGCAGCTGAGCCACCACGCTGACTAGAATCAATTATTAAGTAGTGTGTTCACAAACGTTGCTGTAACAGAGCTGGGTAGAGCAATGCAAAGCATATCACTTGCTGAACCAGTCAACTACAAGTTTCCGCAAAACTGTTGCGGCGGTTCATAACAGATTGAAAGTAGTCTTGAAAAAGCAATATCTTCTGGCCATCCTGTTCCAAGTTCCGCTGAGCCCGGGCAGTGCACAAAATGGCCTCTTTGTGGAGGTAATCATGAAAGCGAGCGATGACAACGCGTGGTCTACGTTCACCTTCCCTCCTGGGCCCCAATCCATTCCCTCTCACAATAATCAACTTGCCATTCAGCGCTTCCAAGGGTAGGTTTAGAGAGAGCCATGATTCTAAAAATTCTCTCAGTTCAGATTCCACCACAGACTTTGCTATACCCACTGTCCGTAGGTTCTTCTGCCTACCCCGATTTTCCAAGTCCTCTAATTTTTCTTCATGGTAGGTCAACTGCCGCTCCAATTTTTGAATGGTGGCAGCCTGAGTCTGGTTGATATCCTCTAGTATGGAGACCTGCTGTTCAGCCTCACTGAGGTGATGCGTGAATTCTGCCATCAAGCTGGAGATTTTCTCCATGTGGTCTGTGAGCCCCTGAAAGCAGCCATCAAAGGCCTTTACTACAGCCGCTGACACCTCCTCAATCAAATTCATCTGGCAGTCAGCACTTGGACTCGGCAATATGCCATCAGCCATTTTGGTATCTCTAACATGCAGCTTCTCCCTGCACACTTGTTTGGAGGCCATGAGGATGCCTGCAGATAGCGTAGCTCAGCAATTTACTCCCAGATGTTGAGAGGTAAGGCACCACTTTCGGGTCGTCCCGGAAGGAAATTAGTTACAAGTACCTTAGTGGGGTGAGGAGCCCCGAAGCCGAAGAATGCATCCTGTTCAGCTCATCACATCGCATGACTCTCCTCCCCCAGTCCATTTTAATAATGGTTTAGGGACTTTTCCTCCAGGAACTTGTTCAAACCTCTTTTAAACCCAGCTACACTATACTACATTCTCTGGCAACGAATTCCAGAGCTTAATTACACAGAGTGAAAATATATTTTCTCTGATTAGTCCTAAATGTGCTACATTGTAGCTTTATTGCGTGTCCCCTAGTCTTTCTACTTTTTGAAGAAGTAAGCAACCGATCTATGATTACCCTATCTACTACGCTCATTATTTCATAGACAAATTTTCAAGCAGCTCCGGTGGTGCATCTTAGTATATTAGACATACTGGGATGGAGGTTATTATAAAAACTGTTTACCCACAGGAAAAACCCCACTGAAAACTGCTCTCCCTCACTGTGGAACTGTTCACAATACAGACCCTTTTGCCGATGTCGGGGAAAGGGCACGTCTGGGGCAGGAAGAGTTCAGAGAAAAGAAAGTCCGCATAGATTTTCCACTTAAGTATATTTGAAGGTATAAATATGCGTAGGTACACTCGAACTGATCCCTCTCCAGTGACGGGATTTCAAAGAGATATCTTGCATAGGGTTTCCCTTTGAAAAGGTGCCTGCAGGACCTATTGTTAGCATACACATTTTCCCCTAAGGGGTATTTTTATGAAATTATTTAACAGGAATGTGGCAAAACACTTGCATAAAATGGCTTTTATAAAATGAGGTCAGGCGTAAAAGTACACATACTGACATGATACTTTTACTGAAGTGTTGCCGAGGGCAAGGTCTGGCGGGCCATGAGTGGAATCAGGAAGTATGCACATTGATTATAAAATATGTTAATCCACTGCACAGAGTGGGGGAGTAGCCTAGTGGTTCGTGTAACAGCCCAGTGCTCAGGGTTTGATTCACACTGGTACTTCTTGGGCAAGTCACTGACTTCTTTGGTTTCAATTTAATTTTTTTGTACATATTCTATTATTAGTTTGTGATCACTTATGCTGTACTTTCTTATCCTGTGACTGAGGCCAGATATTCTGTTAGCATGGACTTTCTATGTATGAGTCTGGATTGCTCCGTTTATCCAGTAGACGTATGTATATTCTAGGTTACAGTGCAGTACTTATGATGCTGACCTTTCTGGGTAAGCTCCTTGTGTGAGGTTTGAAAGTTAGAGCTGTTGTGAAATAGTAGATTTGCGTTATAGGTTCTGTACTGTGGTTCTCGGTTTTCCTTTTTGTTCCTTGTGTGGAGTCAACTGTAGGATGTTGGTAGGGGGTAGTGGAATATAGACTGTCTTTGAGTTTAGCAGCTTTGTGTTCTTGATACGCCAATGTGAAATTTAAAATATTTTGTCAGTTCATATTCAAGGAAATCTCAAATTTTAAGGGAATGTCTAAGTTTAATTCTGTTTAATGGCCTGATACCTTCACTGCTGCTATTACAAGGGGGGAGGGGGCTAATAAGTCTCTGGCCTTGTAACGAAACAGAAAGCTATGGGCACACTTCAGTTCTGGAAGTCCGAATGATCCTCTGCAGTTTCGTTTTATTTGGTACCAAGGAAACTGCAGAGAGATCATTCGGACCTCTGGAACTGGCGTGTCCATAGTTTTCTGTTTCGTTACAAGGCCAGAGACTTAGCAGCCCCCCCCCCCCTTCGTATTCTGGGCTTTTCCAGCTCTGGCAGGGTCCAATCCAGCCTGCGCACCATGATCTTGAATTCATTGCTACCAGGAGTAATTCTTTTCTCATTTTATATCGTTCTTCCAAATTGATAAACCAGTTATAGCACCGACCAAATAAATCCAGTATGCAAATAGTTATAATGGTTTAATTTTTGTTGGTGTGTGAAAGTGGTTTTAAGTTAATTTTGTTTCATGATTGCTATTATATTTATTTTATAGTGACATCAGTTTTAATAAATTGTGTATGTATATTTGGAAGCTGCCTAATATTTTAGATGGCAACATATAAATTTTAAAATAAGTACAGTTAATTAAATTTATGCAAATGAGGCCCAGTGGATATCCAAATTTATGCAAATAAGGTGAGATTCTGTACATGGCTCCACATCATCCTCGGGCCACCCTTGACTGACAAGGGGATAGTAGACAGGTGGGGATGGCAGATTTGAACACAATTTGAGGGGGCCAAGGGCAGATGGACTTAACTGGGGAAACAGAGGTTGGACACAATGGGGGGACAGATAGCAGATGTTAGACACAAATGAGAGGGGTGGAGGGAAGATACTGGACACAAGTTTGGGGGGTGGAAGGCTGATGCTGGACATGGAGTGAGGGCATAAGGGGACGAAAAGCAAATGGTGGATACAGGGTGGAGGAGTGGGGGGACAGATGCTGGGCAGGGGATAGGGAATGGAAGGCAGATACTGGACATAAGGTAGGATTCATGGGAGTTGAAGGCACATGCTAAAGATGGGGTGGGGCATTGGGGGATGAAGGGCAGATGCTGGGCATGAGCTGGGTCATAGGGGATGGATGGCAGAGGCTGGACACAGGTAGGGTTGGAGGTCAGATGCTGGACAAAAAGGGGGGGTCAAAGGACAGATGTTGGATATGGGGTGAGAGACAGGAGATGCTGAACATGGGATGGGGAGAAAGAGAGGAGATACTGGACACGGAGTGGGGGAAGATGCGGGGATGCTGGACATAGTGCGGGTATAGGATGAGAAAATGAGGGGAAGCGCTGATGTTGCAAGAGAGAGAAGGAGATACACAGGATAGAGTAAAAGAGAAGGGGAGAGATGTTGGACATGGGGAGGGTGAAAAAGAGAAAAGGAAGAGTTAATTAAATAAGTGGCTGGGGAAGGATAGAGAGATGGGGAGAAAGAGGACTGTGTTAAAGGTTAAAAAATGGTAGGTAGACACAGTAAAAAGAGGGAGATTGAAGATTGGCTTGTAAGAAGGGGACTTGAAATCTGAGTTGATAGAGAAAAATAAATGGAAGAAAGCTGAAAGGAAAAGATCAGTGTCCAAATTGGAAGGAAGTCCCGAAGACAGGAGAAGAGAGAAGTGACAGATGGACCAGAGACACTAGAGGGTGAGTTAAGAGAAGATCAAGGAAAACAAACCAGAGGCTGGGAAAAAAACAGGATTAGAGCATAAAATGGCCAGACAGCAAAGGTAAAAAAAAAAATAAATTCATTTTTAATTTAGTGATTGAAATATGTCTGTCTTTGGATTTTATAGACCCAATATTCAACCTGCAGCAAACAACATTTTTAGCCTGACCACCGTGGGGAGAAGTGAAACCAGATATTCAGCGCTGGAATCCAGATATCCTCCGGCACTAAATGCGCAGTTTCAGTGCTGACCAGCACAGCTATCCAGACAGTGGCAATACTCGGCTGCTGTCCAGATAGTTGAATTGCATAAAGTTAGGACAGTTATTGAAATGTCCTGACTTTATACGAGCACTTAGCTGGTTAGTGGACTGAAAATTGCTGCTAACCAGCTAAGTGCTGGGACTACCTTTGCCCTGTCCATAGACCACCCTGGCACTCTCTAGACAATGACATGGTGTTTAGAGGAGATATTCAGCAGCCTGGTTGGTTAGTGCCCTCTAAATCTCTCTGTCAGCAGGCTTTAAAAGATCTGGTTAGCAGGTCCTGCTAACCAAGGCCAGCCCCAGAGTTAGTTCATGGTGTTGACACCATAAGCCCTACACAATAGATGACTGCCAGAATCTATTGTTTAGCTTTGAATGCCCTGCCCTTTGCTGCCCCCATAAAGCTACTGCACTAGGCAGCTACCTAGTTTGCTTAGTGGTTGGGTCAGCCCTGCTGATCACCAGATAAACCTCTTTGAATATTGGGCCATACATATTTTATTTTTACACTTTGCACAGTACAGGGGCCTCTGCAGATCTCTGTTTCTCTGGTGTTGTATTGGATGCGGTCTGGGATTTTTTTTTAAAATTTCAATTAATTTTTGTTTATATAATTTTATTTTTAGTTTGTTGTAATGTAATCTATACTTGGTGAGGATCTATCTGTATTTTGAGTGTGTGACTGATGCCAGGTATTCAGTTAGAATGGAGTTTCTATGTAGGGATCTGAACAATCTGACTTGTTCAGTTTCCAAATAGGTTCTATGGCCCACTGCAATATGTACAGTGCGCTATTTTCTGGATGGGCTTCTTGTGTGAGTTTTAGAAGTTGATGCTGTACAGTATGATAGATTTTCTCTATAGGTCCTGAGTGATTGTTACAGAGCTCTGTATTACTTCACAATATGCCCAGTACTGGTGAGGTTTTATATTGCTGTTACTGAGTTGACATCAGAACAACTAATTATTTTTTTTGTATGTTGCGTTCAGTGGGGAAATGTCCTCTGCCCCCATTGTGGGAGATGGGTTTCTTTGGATGTAGAATATGGGGGTTATTTTAGAAGCCCTCTTCGTTCTTTGGACATCTGAAAATGGGCATGGGGATGTCCCCAGAGACAACCATCTGCATTGCTATTCACATTGTAAAGTCAAACCCTGCAAAAAAAGAAACGTAGGATCTAACTTGCCATGCCAAAATAGCACTAGCTTCCATAACTCAAACAGCAATAACTATTATCTATGAAACATATTACAACTGCTAGATCATTAATATAGCTATCCAGTGACATACTGAGGGAGGGAGGGACGGTTTGAGAGGGGTGCCAAGGCCAGCAGGCCTTGTACACATTTGCATTCCCTCCCTCCCGCCCACCCATAGCCTTCAACTAGCTAAGCTTCGAGAAAAGCTGCAGAAGTAACAGTAAAAATGAAAAGAATGCTGCAGAACTGTCACACTCCAGCGCTCTCTGAAGCTTTCTTGTGCCCCGCCCCCATGGCAACAGGAAGTAGCATCATAATGATGGGGCACAAGAAGGCTTCAGAGAACACCGGAGCATGACAGCTTTGTGGTACTCCTTTTATTTATTACCTCTGCAGTTGCCCCCCTCACCCTGAGCTCAACTATCTAACAGCTGTGATGGCAGGAGGGAGGGAAGATGCTGGACCATGGGGTGGGGGAAGAGGGCAGAGAAAGGGAGACAGCGGGGGGGGGGGAACAGGGAGACAGAGAGGAGATGCTGGACATTGGATGGGGGGAATAGGGAGATGAGGGCAGATTCTGGACATGAGGGCTGAATGAGGAATAGAGAGACAGAGGACAGATATTGGATACAGGGCGAGGAGGGGAGAAGGGGACCAGAGGCTTGAAAATTAGTCTGATGCAGGGCTAGGGATGGGAAAAGGAGGCTAATGCTGGAAGACTCTGGGGATTGGGGTGGGAGAAGGTGAATGATGTTGAGAGAAGGGGGCAAGGGAGAGAGCAAGTAAGGAGATGATCTGGGAAGGAAGTGAGAGAATTACATGGAAAGCTAAAAGTTTGAAGAAGGAGACTGAGGACTGGAGAGTGAGAAGGAGGGGTGAAATTTGAGTTTATAGAGAAATAGCAGAGAAAAATATGGAGGAAATAGCTGGAAACAAAGTTACTCACCTGTAGCAGGTGTTCTCCATGGACAGCAGGATAAGTCCTCACATATGGATGATGTCATCAGTGGAGCCCCTCGTAGGAACCTCTGTCAGCTCCTTTTAGAAGCTTTTCAATTGGTTCCTCCACATAAGCATATGCCTTCCCTTCTGTTGCTGCTGCACCTGATCTCTTCAGTCTGGTTACCAGCTAAGCCAAAATACAACTTCAAGGGGAGGAGTGTGGGTTGTGAAGACTTATCCTTTTGTTCATGGTGAATAGCTGCTGCAGGTGAGTAAGTTTGTTTTATTTGTGGACAAGCAGGTTAAGTGCTCACATATGGGACTCCCTAGTTACTGGCTGCCTCCTAAATACATAAGGAAACAAGGGGGTGTCTTTACTAACGGGTGTTAAGGTAGCAGGCATTAATGAGCGTTAATGGCTGTGTTAAGGGGTTTACAAGCAGAAAAGGCGCTGGGCAGGTAGGAGGTGTTCTGGCGGTAAGGGTGCAATGGGCCATTTAACGTGCATTAAGAGGACAATGGTGTTAAGATGTCAAGCGTGCACCTTACCGTCCGTAAACAATTGGATAAGGGAGCAGCAAGGAAAGTCAATGTAAAGGTGAGGGATGGAAGGACAGGTGGGAGCTGATGGACCTGCCAGATCCATGAGCACCCTACGTGGCAGCCAGTAATTTGGACAAGCATCTTCACACCTCCCTGCATAGCAATGTGAGGATTCAAAGAGATTGTAGGTCACTACCTAAAATATCTGTTGTGTGTGCCTGTATAGGATAGTCCCTCCAGTACCCCTGAGGCACTCCACATGCACAAAAGCAGTCTGCAGGTGATCACCAAATGGGTACTGCACTGATCCATCAGATCAGCTCAATAAGATGACTCATGGTATGTGCTACAATCACATGACATCGACAAACCGTGCTACAGAGCAGTTTCTGCGGTCACCCTGAGGGTGAGCTTGCACTGCTAGAGATGGTTTCTGCAGCCTGTACTGCAGATCTAGAACAATGCCTGTGTGTGGCAGCTACTGTCTGCAGTATCATCGGCTAGTCACTGTGTTTCATGCACAATTGCAGCATGCTGTGGGTGCCTGTCACATCTGGGTCCTGTGTCAGACAGGGACCCAGGACAGTGCATGGCATTGGCTAGTATTGCAGCATCTGATGCCATGCACACCAAACGCAGTTGGTGCTTCTAGTCTTGTGTTGGGGGCTGCTACTACTGGCCTGCCATGACTACGGTGAGCAGGCCAGGAACAACTGCTGTCCCAACCATCTGGGACTACCAGTCTAGCACAGCCAGACTGCACTTACTACCCACCCGAGGGCTGTTACAGCCATGCACATGCCAACTGCATACAGTCTGCTGGTCCACATACAATACATGTGCACAGAGCAATCACCCATTATTATTACTGAGCTGTAACTTTTGTTAGCTTCCTTGATTTCTTTGAGCATTTCATCATCTATTTGTTCATTCTGGCCAGGCGGTCGATAGTATACGCCCACTGCCATCGCCTTCCCCTTTTTACATGGAATTTCAATCCATAGAGATTCTACATCAAATTTTATTTCCTGCAAAACTTTAATCCTTTCTGACTCAATGCCCTCTCTAACATAGAGCGCAACCCCTCCGCCAATTTGATCTTTCTATCATTACGATATAGTTTGTACCCAGGTATCACAGTGTCCCACTGGTTGTCCTCCTTTCACCATGTCTCTGATATTCCAATCATATCTAACCTCTCATTTAGTGCTATATATTCTAACTCTCCCATCTTATTTTTTAGACTTCTAGCATTTGCATACAGGCATTTTAGAGACTGTATTTTATTCATATTAATTTGGTTATTGATAGACATGCGTAATTTGGGATCTTTAAGCTCTGTCTGCTCCATACTCGAGGGCATTTGGGTTACTTTACTCTTTTTTGGAACCTCTCTGCTTTTGGTAGTATCCTTCAAGGATACATTCTTCCGACCCATCCGCTCTTGGCACATCACCTTACTGCAGCAACAGCATGTCTGTGTGCCGCCACTGTCAGTGTGAGATGTTGATGCACATCACATATGTGCCACCTGGGCATCTGCCTGGTCTGCCATGTGCACCAGCAACTCACACTGCAAGCCTCACATGCCACCTCCTTTGCCCCATTTACACCATCAACATAGTGACTTTTCATACTTGGGCACTATGCTGTTGCTACTAATGGAGCACTACTATTACTATATTGGCCTCCTCTGTCTGTGCATCACATTGCATACATTTAAATAGGCTCTCTCTCCATCAAATAGACCCTTTCCACAAAGTTTTACTTGGTGTTAGGGTTCTCAGTGTTAAAGGGCTTTTACATGTGTTGTGCAACAGACGTTAAGGGAGCACACGCTGTTAACACCTGCTTTCTGCCCCATTAACACCCACTCTCTGCCTACTGTGCCCTTAATGCTGCAGGAGCTTTTAATGCCTGCTAAAGTAGCTTTTTTGCAGCATTAAGGGTGCAAGGGTGCCAATAACAGGTGTTAACTTCACACTTGCTCCCTTAACGCCCTTTAGTAAATATACAACAAGGTGTCGCAACTAGCAGTCACTTAGAACAAACTTTTTTTTTTAATGACTTTCAAGCAACCAAGGAACAATAAGGCAAACATGGAACAGAAGAAAAAAGGCTTAGGGAGGAGTGGAGTTGGATTTTAATCTCCATACAGATTTTTCAGAACTGATTGGCTGAATCTGCTGTCGTGTCGGGACTCCTGTTCCAAATCAAGCATACATATATACGAAAAGACACACACACATGCAATACAGATTCAAAGACACATACAAATACACACAAAAACACACAAGACTGAAAATAATTCCATTAGGATACCCTACCATGCTTGTCCCACCATACCCCCTTCCCCCCCATGTTGCCACACCCTACTGCCTCTTAGTCATTCAGATGTGTATTTTATTTTCTCTGTTGTAAATTCTACTGTGAAACATACTGACTGAACCATACAACTTTCTTAATGCTCACAATGTGTACTGCCAGCTAATACTTGTTGCTGTGGGATAGTGACACCCTGAGATTAAACTGTAAAATCCATCCCTTTAAATCTGTTGACAGCGACATTTAATGATTTACTATATTATCACACTTCATTTCATTGTATTATTCTTTCCAAACCAATGGAATGTGTGGTTACCACTCCATTCAAACCACCCCTTCCTGTCTCTCCTCCAGATCAAAGACACTTACAGAGATAACACAGAAATATACACATATGCATACACTCACACACACACACACACACACACACACATATATATATATACACAAAAATAAATATATATATTGTCAGACGGCTGCCTAGGGTGAGAACCTACACAATCTTGACGATGCATACATTCATATGATTCTTGCAAGGTATTGTGGGTATTGTAGTTCATTCACTCCCAAACACAGCTGATGACAATAATTTGAGTTGTGAAACCAAGTGGTAAGATCAATAAAATACTTCTTTTATTGATGGGGTTTAATTCACCCAGCACATGTATGCTTGATAGCACTATAAATGAGGTTACTTGCTTGCAGTGTTTAAAATGGATAACAAAAAGTCACAAAGTAAACCAGAAACAACCTTCAGCTTGTCAGGCAATTAGCTAATGTTTTCTTAGCAAATAATTACCAAATACAAAGGCACAAAGAAAAGAATAAACTTTGCTGGTTAGGTTAACTTCTGCTTATTTTCCACGCAGATCTCAGCAGTGATTCTCCCTTGCTCACCCACACAATCAGGTGCAGCCCTAATTACTATCAATGGACCAGCTGAAAGCCTTTAGCTGGCTGGCTGCTACTGTGTGAGCCCAAATCCTGCTTTAAGAGCTGTTTGCAGTGGAAATAAAGAACAAAGTTAGGTTTCTTTGTGATGGCTGATGTGTTTGCTCACGGAAAACTAGCAATAGCATTTAGATAGAGAACAGTCCATATAAATAGTTTCATCTGCTGTATCTCCCCCTTCATCAACAATCATAGGGTCAATATCATACATTGGCACAGATGAGTCTTTCATTAAGGCACTATCATGAGAATGCTTATTCCCTTGCTGCCATTCTCTATTATAGATAGGGTCTGGATCAGTGTTCATACCTGAGCCTCTCCTGCCATCATAATTCCTCTCTGTAAAGCCTGGCCAATATGTAACCCAATTCTGATGTCCAGCCTTCCAATCTTGATCCCTGGACACTGGATCTCCTCTCACATACCTTCTGGCCTTGGTCTGAAAGTCCCTTCCACGTGCAGTCTTCTCTCTTCCAGGTAGCCACTGGTGATTCCTATCTCTGCCACTCCATTCCTCTGGCTGAATCCAGTCCAATGGACTCTGCTGGCTTTTGGAATACCTCCCAGTATGAGTACTGCCTTGGAATCTCCCAGACCTTCCAATGGCCTTCCTTCTCTTCCTTCCAGAGAGTTTCCTTCTCTCTCTATCTGCTTGGCTTGGCTTCTGTTTCTCCAGGTGATACTGGTGCTTGAGCTTGTAGCCGTTGCTGTCTCTGTATCTCTTTCTGAAGCTGTTCCTGTAGCTCTCCCTGAAGCTGTTATCTGAAGAATAAGCTCTACTCTTATCCTGTTCTAATGTGTGCTGCTCCCTAACACAGTGCAGCTGTCTTGAATCAGGCCCTGCCCTTTGAGATGAGTGCTTAGGGATTACCTCATAGCTCTCTTGATTGCACACACATTTTCTCACTTCAGCCCCTCTCATGGCTGCTGGAAACCTGGTGCATTCTGGGACTGGTAGTCTTTTATGTGAAAACTCTGTTTTCTTGCTTCTACCAGAACTGACAGGTTGCTTGTTCAGAGTCACATCATCTTTTTTATAGCTCCTACCTGAGCTATGATAAGCTTCCTTATCACAATATGTATATGCAAAAGGGTTGGAAAGAATTTCATGAGCCATGCTTAGCATGCTTTCCCTTCTTTTTTTGTGCCTAATTTTAGCTACTGATGGGTTCATTTATAAAAGAAAAGGTTTAGCCAGCTACCTCCCTTGAAACCTCATCCCTACATATCCAAATGTAAAGCCATTTATGGAACTATTCTTGCATCAAATATTCAAGTGTCTAAGTAGGAGGGCGTTTTGGCCAGAATGTCCCTATAGCTGTAGCATTGCATAGGTCCTATAGTGCTATGGAAATAATAAGCAGTAGTTGAAGTTTTTAATATTTCCTGCAACAGTTTACACTCACTTTAGATAAAAACAAAGCTTGCTTTCTTTGACTATATAGGTACTTAAAAATGTATTTAGATTTCTCAGGTTATGACCATTTTATATTAGAAATATTTTAAATAATCTGCTTCTTTTGTGTCCTTAATCATCACATTGCTTGGTTTGGGTCCTAATTAGTTTAATATTGTTGGTTCCAAATTCCTCATTTTAGAACCTGGTAATGTGGGTAGAATAGAAGGTGAATCTTTGTGCTCAAAATTAGAGTTCCCAACTTTGTTTCAAAGAGAAAAAAAACAGTTTAGGGGCTAAGAATGTAAGAACATAAGAAATGCCTTACTGGGTCAGACCACGGTCTATCAAGCCCAGTATCGTGTTTCCAATAGTGGCCAGTCCAGGCAACAAGTACCTGGCAGCAATGTTCCCTCTAATTTTCTGTAGGCTGTGTGCGCATAAAATATCAGCTGTGTGCAGCTTTTGAAGGAAGGTTAAATTTTTGTGCGCCACATAACGACACTCGGAGTTATATATTTTAAAATTTGACTACACGTCAGAATACAGTATGTACACCGCATTGATTTTAATTCAAATTAAATGAAAATAGACGATTACTAAATGAAGCAGGAAATTTCTAGTAATTACAATCATAACTTTTAAATTTTAAGATGTCTGTGTTGTTTTCTATCAGAATCAGAGCCGTAATTTTTGTGCGCTCTGTTGTAAAGTATGTGCGCTCGCTCGGCGTGGTGTGTGCGCGCGCACACATAAGAACATAAGAACATAAGATATGCCATACTGGGTCAGACCAAGGTCCATCAAGCCCAGTATCCTGTTTCCAACAGTGGCCAATCTAGGTCATACGTACCTAGCAGTTTCCCCAAAAGACACAGGTTCCACAATGCTTGTACTGGGTCAAGCATTGATATCCTGGGTCCCTTCTTAATATGGTTTATGGACTTTTCCTCCAGGAACTTGTCCAAACCTTTTTTAAACCCAGCTACACTAACAGCCTTAACTACATCCTCCGGTAACAAATTCCAGAGTTTGATTACACGTTGAGTGAAAAATATTTTCTTTTATTAGTCTTAAATAGTTTACCCTGTAGCTTCACACGCGCACAGCTTAGAGGGAACAGTGTCTGGCAGTTTCCCAAAAAGGCACAAAGGTTGCATAATACTTGTCTGGGGGCAAGCAGTGGATTTCTTGGATTCTCTCACAGGTCTGCGACTAAAAAGCTATTTGATTATGGTTTATGGATCTTTCTTCCAGGAACTTGTCCAAACCTTTTTTAAACCTAGCTACACTAACAGCTTTTACTGCATCCTCTGGTAACGAATTCCAGAGTTTGATCACACGTTGAGTAAAACAAATATTTATTTTATTTTTTTACATTCTCTTATATACTGTGCTATTCTGCATCAGTGCAGTTTACATTGAACAAACTGAAATTACATTGTACAGGGCATTATAACTTGGAGATAACTATTTTACAGGGAACATGGGCTATGGAGGGTTAAGTGGCTTGCCCAAGACCACAAGGAGCACCTGTGGGACTAGAAACCCCAGTCCTTCCAGCCCAAGGTTGCTGTCCTCTAGTGGGATTTGAACCCCTGACCTTCCGGTCTGAAGTACCTTGCCCCAACCACTAGGCCACTCCTCCACTCCACTCCACTCCTCCACTTATTAGTCTTAAATGCTAGATGCTGGAATGTCCTACCACCTAGATTCCGGGCAATCCCTGACCTAACACAATTTAGGAAGGCTTTGAAGCACCACCTCTTCCTCAAACACTACCCGGACGATTGCGCTCCATCAACCGCTCCCCCCTACCAGTACCGCCACACCAACACACTATGATTACTCTGTGATTTGACTTGATGTGATGCCTATATGTAAATAGTTATCCCGGTTTTACCCAAGTTTAAGCACCTGTTCATTGTAAATATAGAGCAGATTCCTGCACCGTATAAGTTTTCTGTTGTTATGTAAACCGCACTGATGTTGAATAGCGCGGTATAAAAGAGACTGTAAATAAATAAATACATAAATAAATGGATTACACTGTAGCTTCTTTGTGTGTCCTCTAGTCTTTCTTCTTTTTGATGACGTAAACAATTGATCTGCGTTTAGCCGTTCCACTCCATTCATTTATTTATATCCCCCCTCAGCTGTCTCTTTTCCAAGCTCAAGAACCCCACCTTTTAAGCCTCTCGTTATAGGAGCATCCTAGTTGTATGAAAGTGTGCTATGGCATCAGCACATGGTAATGTTTTAGAATGAGTTGCTTGCTTCTTGATGGCTTATGCTTTAGGTTTGAGAACAGATGGCCAGGGGTAAGGGATTAAAATGGATGGGAGGTGGGTGCCTTAGGGCTCTCTTTTATCTCCGTTGCTTTTTAACATATACCTACAGCCTTTGCATTGGGATTTTGTTACTTATGCTAATGATATTTACTTAGTGGTACCAGTGAGTAAAGATTTAGAGGGGAAGATTAACAGTTCAGTAAGGGGTATATCTACAGCAGCTACGGGTGCCAGTCTGTCAACAATGAGCCACCTGACTGAAGACCGAACACAATTTAGGATAGCTATCCAGAGGGTCGCCATGAGTCGACTCCGACTCAACAGCACTTAACAACAACATATCTACTAAAGCGCATTAGCTGCTATCGTGGCAATAACACGGGATGATTGTACCATGGTAGCAGTTAATGCAGGCCAAATGCAGACATTGCGGTGATTTTCTATGTCTACATTTCATGTGGAAGTGGCAGGCTTGGGTGGGAAGTGGGTGGGATTAGGGCGTAGAGTGGGTGTTCATGCAATGCGCAATTAGCACAGATGCAAACATTGCGCTGTAATCGCCAAATTTGTAGATACCGCGGATGCATCTGTGGTGCTGGGTGACCACAGTCCCTGCATTTTCACCATGGTATCCGCTAGGGGAATGTTGTGCATGCCCCAAAGAGATACTGCGGGGCTTTTGCAGCTAATGCAGCACTTTTGCAACTAACACACAATGTTAGCAACTTTGATGGTATCGTTTATTTTGCCTTCAGATCGGGAATGGCTTATGCGCATATTTTTGTGCTGTCGAGGTGTGTTGTTTTTGAACCACAAAATTAGGATATATCCTGATGTTTGTAGGAAAACCCAGAAAAGGAGGAGGGAGTTCCTTCTTTTGAAGCTTGGTGCCCTCTTCTTTCTGAAATTTCCTTGGAAATGTGTTGTTAAATATAAATCTGCCAGATATATATTTTTTGGATCCTACCCATTTCATTTCCTTTGTATCAGCTCAACGTGCTTTTTCTGGTTCCGCTATCTAACATACATGTCATGTATGTTAACTTGATAATAATGTTCTACCTACTATCTGCAGCTCATACTTTGCTTTTTCTTATGATTATTTCTTTTGCCTATTTTAAGCGTACTGTTTGGACCGCCTCCTTTTGTGTTTTGTGAGCTAGTGTTCTAGATGGAGGCTATTGTCTCATTTTTCTTAGCTATTTCTAATTTCTCAACAAATACTGGTGTCCTACATGGAGCGGTGGGTTCACCCCTAAACAAAGACATGGGGAGGGGTGGCCTGCACCGAGTGGCAGGTGCACCTACTCCTGCCATCTTACTGGGCAGACTAGATGGACCATACTGGTTTTTATCTGCCGTCATTTACTATGTTACTATGTTACTATTGCCTGGACTATATGATTCACTGGAACTTTTCTGTACAAGCTGTTTACTTATTTGAATTGTGAAAGTTTATTAAAGATAAAATTTAAAAAAAAAGTAAAAAAGAAAAGAGAAAGCACATGACTGGCACTGGCTAAATTGCAATGGCTTCCATTAAGAGAAAGATGTACACTTAAGATCCTGGTGATGGGGGTCTTTTACTAAAGGGTGCTGTCAGTGCATTCTGGCGTGTGCTGAAGGTGCGCCGGGACCCGCATTGACAACTAATGTGGGGCCATGACAGTTAGCGCAGGCTGATATCCATGCTGTGAATCGCACATTGGGGTGGTAAAGGAGTGAGTTAGGGGTGGAGAGTGGGCTTGGTGAGCACTGTACAGTTAGCACTAATTGCTAAACGCTGTGTGTACTAACTGCTACTCTTGCAATTAGCACGTGTTCACCTAACATCACCTCAGTCAGTGGAGGTAAGTGCACCTGCAGTGATTGTGCACGCCACTGCAGCAGAGCTGGCTCACGGAGATGAAGCATCATAGGTGAACCTCATCCCTTACACCTCCAGAGGGCCAGTGTCCTAGGTGACTACCTAGATTGCCTAATGGTTGCCCCGGCGCCATGGTGCATTAGGGTACCATTCAGTGCAGTAATTTCTGGGAATATGCTGGACGCATCCTTGGTAGTTAGCGCACAGCGATTGCGACTACTGTGCATTTGTTTTTGCGCTAAATGCGTGTTAGTTACGAAACTCCAGTGTGCTTTACTAAAGGTGCCCCATGTGCTTTGAGGAAAATGCTGATTGAATATATATTGGATAGATGATTTTGGTCTTCGCAGGCCAGCTTGTTAAGTGTTCCATCAGTTAACATATATAGGAAAGTAGGATGGAAGGTCAAGGTATTCTCAGTGGTAGTGTCTGATATATTAAATGCTCTTGCACAAGAATTGCAGGGGTCAGGGGTTGATTCTTTGCTCTCTTTTAAGAAATAAGCAATGTTTGTTTTGTTTCCTGATATTAAAGCTTTCTGAAACTTGATTTTGGCCCTTGGGGAAGAGACAGAATCTGTTGTTGACACTGGCAATTCTTTTACAGCAGAGGAAAATGTGTCATTTATTATTATATTATTATGTAATTTTTATTTTTAAACTGCTTTGAATCGTTGCAGCAACATTAGCGATATATAAGATTGTATAAATAAATAAATAAATCAAACGTGTTCATGTATATTGTTGCTGTTAAGTGCCATTGAGTCGATGTTGACTCATGGTGACTCTGTAGAGAGTTTTGTAAACTGTGTTCGATCTTCAGTCAGGCAGCTAAGTGTTGATAGAGTGGCATCCGTATGTGTTGTTATTATATCAATCCATCACATTGCCAGTCTTCCTCTTTGTCTCAGCCTTCGACCTTGCCAAGCATGATGTCTTTCTCTAATGATCTTCCTCTTTGCATGATGTATCCAGAGTATGAAAGTCAAAGTCTTGTCATCTGAACTTCCAAGGAAAGTTTTTAGGCTTGATCTCTTCCAGTACCGATTGATTTGTTCTTCGCACAGACCATGGTATAAGCAGTATTCTTCACCTGCACCATAATTGGAAGGCATCAGTTTTCTTGTTGTCTTGCCCCTTCACTGTCCAGCTTTCACATCCACATGATGTTATTGAAAATACCATGGCTTGGACAAGGCAAATATTTGTACAGAAATACATCTCTGTACTTGAAAATCTTGTCTAGGTTCTTCATAGCCGCTCTGCCTAGAGCAATGCATTATTGTATTTCTTGACTGCTTGTCGTTTCATTATTGATTATGGATCCAAGCAAATTGAAGTTGTCTACTATGTCTATTTCTTCTTCATCAAGGATGAAATTAATAATGTTGCCAGTTGTCAAGATCTTTGTTTTCTTCATGTTAAGGTGCAGGTCCATTTTAAGACTATGGACCCGATATTCAAAGGCATTTACACGGCACAGCAAAAGCTGATCTATCTTTACCTGTGGGAGCTAATGGGACAGCAGCTCAATATCGCCGCTGCCCAGTTAGCTTCTGTGGGCTTGTGGGCTATGCAGCGACCCCGGATATTCAATGCTGGGGTGCATATGACCCGAGCATTGAGTATCCAGGGTTAAAGTTTGGTGGTGATGGCTATGCACTGTAGCAGCGCATAGCTATCTCAAAAGAATATTCAGGCCCTATGTTCCTTGATCTTGATACGCATATATTTCAGATAGTCTTCGCTTTCAGCTAGTAACATGGTATTGTCACCACAGAGAAAGTTGTTGATGAGTCCACCATTCTTTACACCTCGGTTTTCTTTAATAGTCCTGATTCTCTGAGGATTTGTTCTGCATATAAATTGAACATGTATGAAGAAAGTATGCAGCCTTTTCATTCACCTTTGCCAATTTTAAACCATTCTGTTTCTCCTTGTTCAGTTTGAACTGTTGCTTCTTGTCAATGTGAAGGTTCTGCATGAGAACTATCAGGTGTTCTGGTATACCCATGCTTCTTAATGTGGCCCAGAGTTTTTTGTGATTTAGAAAATCAAAGGCCTTGTTGTAGTCAATGAAATACATGAAAAAAAAACAAAAAAATACCAAAAAGATATCTACAAGGAGCCATCTCACATTCACCATGATGTCTCTTGTTCCTTGACCGTTCATGAACCCTGCTTGCACTTTGGTTAGTTTTCGTTCCAGGTATGGTTGTAGTCACCATTGAATGATCTTGAGTAGAATCTTGTTGGCATGTGGGATCAGAGTACTGTGCGATAATTTCCACTGTCAGTCAAATCATGTTTCTTCAATATTGCTATGAACAAAGATCTTTTCCAGTCAATTGGCCATGATATTGTCTTCCAAATTTGCTGCAGAACCTTGTAAGTATTGTAAAAGTTGCATCAGATTACTGTAATACTTCATTGGGAATGCTATCAGTACCCTGTGCCCTGTTCTTTGATAATGCTTTCAGTGCTTCTTCGACTTCTTCTTTCATCACTAACGGTTCCTGGTCATATGGTACAGGTTGAAACAGCTGTTGATCCACTTGATCTTTATGGTATAATGACTTGGTGTATTATTTCCACCTTTCCTTGTTCTTCTAAGCATCATTCAACATGAACATCTTTTAACATTCCAATTCGAGGATGGAATTTTAACTCTCGTAACTTTAGGAAAGCCGTTCTTTTTCTGATAGTTTCTGATGTCTTTTCCTTGCATGCATCATTGTAGTACTTCTCTTTGTCTCATCTTGCCGCACTTTGGAAATCTCTGTTAAGTTCCACTACCCCATCTCTCTTTCTCCTCTTGCCTTAGGTTCTCTGCATTCTGAGCAATTTTCAGAGTTTCTTCAGTCATTCATTTTGGCTATTTTTGCTTTTTCACCTTTACAGAGACGTTTCACTTTCTTTGAGCACAACTTTCTTGATATCATCCCATAGCTCTTTTGCTGCTCTGTCATTTGTATCCTAAGTGGCAAATCAACTTTGCAGGTAGTCCTTAAATTCTAGTGGTATATTTTCAAGATCATACTTTGCTGTATTCATGAGTGGCTTACTCTTTTTCAGGAGGGAGGAGTAGCCTAGTGGTTGGGGCAAGGTACTTCAGGCCAGAAGGTCGGGGGTTCACATCCCACTAGAGGACAGCAACCTTGGGCCAGAAGGACTGGGGTTTCTAGTCCCACAGATGCTCCTTGTGGTCTTGGGCAAGCCACTTAACCCTCCATTGCCCATGTTCCCTGTAAGTATTAGTGTATGTGTCTCATATCCCCGTGTGTTAAATGTATCCCCCAATTGTGTTGTGACCACTTTGATTGAAGGATAAGGCAGTATACAAAACTGTCTAAATAAATAACTTTGGCTTGAGTTTGCATACTAGCAGCAGGTGATCTGAACCACAGGCAGCTCTTGGTTTTGTATTTGTTGGTGTTACTAAGTTTTCCATTGACTTCCACAAATGTAGTCAATTTGATTTTTGTGCAATCCATTGCGCAAAGTTCATAGGTACAGTTGCCTCTTGTGTTGCTGGAAAAAGGTGTTTGAGACAAATAGATTGTCAGTTTTGCAGAATTCTATCAGACTTTCTCCAGCTTCATTTCTGTTGCCAAGCCATATTTTCCAACCACTTTGAGGCACATTTCACAATGGGACATCCAAGTGCAATCTGGGACGTCAAAGTCATTACATCTGAAAAAAAAGCAGGCATTTGCAAGTTCAGATATGATTTCGGAAATGTGGGTTCACCTGATATGGACGTCTATCAGAGATCTATATTAGATACCCTCAGGATAATACTTCAGAAGCAAGATGTCTAATAACATAATGGTTAGAACAGTGGCCTAAGAGTAGGGGTGGCCAGGGTTCAAATCCATCTGTGGGCTTTTGTGATCTAAGGATAGTTGCTTAATTCTCTATACTCTCTGGATGTTTGTAGGTGAAAACAAGCACTTTCCTGATGCCTATTTATGCCTGGAGAAGGTATAAACAATGACATGGCTATAGATGTCTCCAATGCTTCTGAGATTGAACTGGGACATGTAAGTCCATTGTTCCTCCCAGACATGCCTCTCACACACTTCCTTGCCTACTTGGACATTGCTGCACAGGAGACATCTTCGAATGCCACTTGTGGAATGACTACAGAGACGTCTCTGTGATTTCAAAATGCACGTTCATGTCTTCAGAGCTCCAAATCATGACTAAACCTTTTAAAATGACTCTCTTTGCCTTCGAATTTGTTCCCAACTTTTGCCAGTCATCCATGACTATCAGGATATCTTGTTTGCATGGTCTGTCTATTTTAGCTTGTATTTGTCCATAGAACTCATCAATCTCACTTTCTTCTGCATCTGTTATTGGCGTATTATAGCAGAGTTGATTGGCATTCCTTATAGACGAATAGAAATGTAAGTGTTTACTGACTACATTGTATTTTATTATAGTTCTTGCAAGCTTTTTCTTTATTATAAATGCAACATCATTTCTTCTTTGCCTTTCATTTATGTATACCATCTGATCGTCAAATTTAAGGTACCCAATGCCAGTCTATTTCAGTTCGCTGACATCCAGCAAATCGAGTTGTGCACATTCCATTTTGTTCTTGACCACCTCCAGCTTCCCTTGATTCTGTTTCATATGTTCCATATCCCAATATGTAATACATCTTTGCAGCTTCTGACTCTCTTTTCAAGCACAGCTACATCAGCAGTCAGAGGTTCCAAGGGCTTTGTTCCGACTGCATCCGTCTTCAACTTTGAAAAATATATTTTAAACGCAGGAGGAAGAATCACTGTAGGTGGTCCATTAGCCTTCTACTCCAACTTACCATAATCTTATCCTGTCTGTTAGGTAACAATCAACGTATAAGGTGACCTACTAGGAGACAGGCTGTTCTAGTACCTTGTAGGAGTTTGCAGTTTTGATGTGCTGAGCCACAGTGTTGGAGGCAAGATCCAAGTTCAAAATCCATTCTGGGTCCAGAAAACCATCAAGTAACAATCAGAGGTCAGCAGGATTAAGATCCAGATTGGCTAAATATCAACAGCAGAAATGCAGAATGAAAATCCCAGAATTCTGTTGTGTTAGGAATGTGTCATTGAGGCAGCAGGTTTCAAAGGCTGTAGTCAACCAAGGTTGGTCCCTTTCAGGACCAATGAGGCACTCTCTGGGCAGGTCTGTTACCAGGATGTAAGAGGATAAGTTGTTTAAAAGGATCCCCAGGTCCCCCTGTGGCTGTGTGGGTAAACACTCTGACTTCTAATCTCAGTATTCTAAATCCTGATGCTCACATACAACACTGCCTTTCCCCACATTTTGTACATAACTCTTGCTCTTATAGTTACCATTCATTTTTTCACACATCTATATCCACAAGCAATGGAAAGACATAGAATGTAAATCTTTTACTAAAAATAAGGAGCTTGCTCAGATAAAAGTTACATGGTCAGTATTCAGAAACACTTATCCAGATGATATCCCAAGCTATCTGGATAAATATCACTGCCGAAAATCTTCCTGGTTGCCTCAGCACTACCCAGATAGTTCTGGAGTAGTCAGTAGACAAAGTGAGGGTGAAGCAAAAGTCTGTCCTAATTTTATCTGCAGAGCTATCCAGATAGCGGACCGAATATCACCACTGTCTGGATAGACAGCACCAGTTGTTGCTCTATCCAAATATTCAGCTCTGGCCACTGCCTAGATACTGGTGTTGAATATTTAGATCTTTTTTGCCCGTCATATCTAGCATTAAAAAAAATCACCAGCCATAGCGGCTGAATATTGGCCTGCACATTTTCTTTTATGGGGATAGTGTTCCCAAAAGGACTAGATTGGGGGATTAGGGGCTCTCCTTACCCTGTCCTTTATTACAGTCCCTCCAGTGGCTGGTCCTTCAGCTGGAGGACTTGTTTGTCATGGTGCTGTTGAAAGAGAAACACAATTAAGAAGTTAAAACATAGAAACATATGGCAGAAAGAAGTTAAGAAAAAAACTAAAAGGAGCAACTGCAAAGGTTAAAGATTTACAAGCATGGGCATAGTTTCAAAATATTAGCTTGGAAGCCTAGACCAGATGTATTCCATGCTTGAAGAAAACTGGAAGAAAGGCCAAAAAACTGCCAGCATGGTTTAAAGGTGAGGTCAGAGAGACTGTTATAGCCAAAAAAAAGCATCTTTCAGGAATGGAAAAAGGAATCAAATGATGAAAACAGTAAACATAAGCACTGGCAAGTTAGATGCAAGACATTGTTAAGGAAGGCAAAGACAGAATTTTAAAAAAAGATTGCCGTGGAAGCAAAAATGCATAATAAAAACGTTTTCAAGTATATTTGTAGCAAAAAACCTGCTAGAGCACCAGTTGGACCTTTAGATGATAGAGGAGTAAAAGGCGTGCTAAGAGAGGTCAAGGCCATAGCGGAAAGATTGAATTCTTTGCTTTGGTCTTTATTGAAGAAGATGTAGGGAAGTTACCCATGCCTGAAATGGTATTTAAAGGTGCTGTATCGGAAGAATTGAAAACAATATCAATAACCCGGGAAGATGTATTACAACTATTTGATAAACTGAAGAGTAGCAAATCATCTGGACAGGATGGTATACATCCAAGGGTGTTGAAAGAACTAAAATATGAAATTGCAGACTTACGATTAGTAATCTGTTAACTATCATTAAAATAATCTGTAGTACTGGAAGGTTGGAAAATGGTCACTGTAATGCCAATTTTTAAAAAGGGTTCTAGGGGGATCCAGGAAACTACAGACCGGTGAGCCTGATATCAGTACCTGGCAAAATGATAAAAAACATTATAGTCACTTGTGCAGGTTTCTCGACCTGCTCAGGAAACCGGAACACCGAAGTACTAGTGGAAACAGGTGTCTTTAGATAGCTTGTGGGAAGCTATCTCAGCCCTACAGAAATCCCTATTGCCTATTTTTGAGGTTTTCTCTCAGGAATTGGCTGAAGTTAAAGCCCGGTGTGTATCGACGACTACGGAGGCAGTTGCACAGTCTGTGAGGATTACTCAACTTGAGACAAGAGTGGAAGGCCTGGAGTCTCTTGGAACTGTCGGTGTTCAGGATCGGTTGGTTTAGGCAAGGAAGATGGAATATTTGGACAATCAGCTTTGCAGGAATAATCGTAGATTCCTGAACTTTCCTAGATCCCCGCTGATAGATTCCATGGACTTGGTCTGTAAGTACTTTAGGGAAGTTCTTTTGATGCCTGCAGAGTCTCTGCCTCCAATAGTGAGGGTCCAGTATGTATCTGTTTCGGCGGTGGGGGCTGGTGTTCAGCAGGGGCAACCCGCAGAAGCAGGCCTCCCTCAAATGGATCTCTCTGATTTCTTGGAGAACTCTCTGGAGGTGGTTACCAGCAGGGCTACTTTATTGGTTAATTTTGCTTTCGAGTCTGATCGGAACACCGTTCTTAAATTATATTTCCGTAGAATGTCAAATGCTGTGTTTTTGGGCTCAAAAATCTCAATAATTCCTGATTTAGCAAGGGAAACGCAAAAAAGGCAGAGAGCGTTTTTGGCATTGCGCCAGCGGACGCTCGCCCTCGGTGCGCAATATAAGTTAAGGTATCCATGTAAGTGTGCTGTTAGTTTTCAATCTAAACAATATGTATTTTTTGAGCCCAAGCAACTTTCGCTTTTTCTTGGTAGTAGGGAGGGGGTAGGGTCTGAGCAGCCTACCACACCAGCTGCCATATAATTCTAACTACACTCTTTAATGATATAATTGTGTTTTTCACTTTAGTAGGTGATTTATTATGAAGTTTCTTTTTTCTTGGATCACATTGTGGGTTTATTGTGGACTATGCCATTTGTGATTTACTTTAAGGGCGGTCCTTGTCTTGGATTGCTCTTGATTTTGTTATGTTTCTTTGTTTAATATTCTGATTCTGATTCAGATGTTTTTTCTGGATTGTATTTGTATAAATTGATAAAGAATAAATAAAAATAAAAAATAAAAAACATTATAAAGAATACAATTATTGAACATATAGATAGTCATGGTTTAATGGGAGAAAACCAACATGGATTAAGGAAAGTCTTGTTTTACTAATCTGTTATATTTTTTTTGAAGGGGTGAATAAACAGGTAGACAAAGGTGAGCTGGTTAATATAGAGTATTTGGATTTTCAGAAAGCCTTTGACAAGGTCCTTCATGAGAGACTCTTGGCAAAATTAAAAAGTCATGGGATTGGAAGCAGTATATTATTATGGATCAGGAGCTGGTTAGAAGAAAGCAGAGAGTATGGCTAAATGGCCAGCTTTCTGTGGGGAAAGTGAATAGTGGAGTACCCCAGAGATCTGTGCTGGGCCCACTACCTTTTAACATATTCATAAATGACCTGGAAATAGGAATGACAAGTCAGGTGATCAAATTTGCAGATGACACAAAAGTATTCAAAGTTGTTAAAATACAAGAGGATTTTGAAAATTGCAAGAGGATCTCAACAGATTAGAAGACTGGATGTCCAAATGGCAGATGAAATTTTATGTGGATAAGAACAAAGTTATGCACTTAGGAAAGAACAATCTAACTACGGTTACACAATGCAAGGTTCCACATTAGAACCACCACCCAGGAAAAAGATTTAGGCGTCATCATGGATAATATGAGTGGAGGAGTGGCCTAGTGGTTGGGGCAAGGTACTGCGGGCCGGAAGGTCAGGGGTTCAAATCCCACTGGAGGACAGCAACCTTGGGCCGGAAGGACTGGGGTTTCTAGTCCCACAGGTGCTCCTTGTGGTCTTGGGCAAGCCACTTAACCCTCCATAGCCCATGTTCCCTGTAAAATAGTTCTCTGTGTGCTGTGCTTTCCTGTTTAATCAATGTGTTTATACCTCAAAAATTTCCTGTCATGATTTGACAATTTCCAATCTGTAATCAAACCGCTGCTGATCGCTGGAAGTAGCGGTATACAAATGTATACTAAATAAATAAATAAAAATATATTGAAAACATCCACCCAGTGTGCAGTGGGGCCAAGAAAGCAAATAGAATGCTAGGAATCACAAGGAAAGGAATGGAGAGTAAAACCAAGGATATTATAATGCCTCGGTATCATTCCATGGTGCGACTGCATCTTGAATATTGTGTGCAATACTGGTTGTCATATCTTATAAAGAATAGAGCGGAATTTGAAGAAATACAGAGAAGAGCCACCAAAATGGTAAAGGGCATGGAAGGATACCCCTTTGAGGAAAGGCTTAAAAGGTTAGGGCTCTTTAACTTGGAAAAGAGTCAGCTAAGTGGAGATTTTTTTTTTTACTTTTTATTTATCAATTATCAAATTGACATTCAGATATCATACCATGAATGACATGGAAAAAAATGGAATTCTTCCAATACAATTATCCAGGAAATAAAATCACATAACAGATCATATCTCTATCTTATTTAGACCCCCCAAAAGCCATAGGAAATAGGGGAGTACTAGGTAATTTATATATTGCCAAGAAAATCCTAGCTTTAACACAAAATATACATTAAAGGCGGAAGGGAGACTTACACGTCAGCTGTATGAGAAGAAGTAACAACCTCAATATTACTTCCCTCCCTAGTCTCCAGAAAAGCCAACAACTGCTTGGGGTCAAAAAACAAATACATCTTTTGCTTATAAATAACAAAACATTTAACAGGAAATTTAAGTTGGAAGGAAGAGCCCAAGGCCAAAACCCTAGAGCAAAGAGCCAAAAGCTCTTTCCTCCGCAACTGTGTAATTTGTGAAAAATCAGGAAATACTCTCACTCTAGACCCCAGAAAAGCTTCATTAGCATTTCGGAAAAACATTCTAAGAATAAACACTTTATCCGTTTCTAAAGCAAATGTAACAAGCAGGGTGGTTCTTTCCATTACAATCTCCAGAGAACTCTCAAGGAGACCCGTAAGGTCCTCCAGCCCAGGCTGTGGGAGGTGGGGGGGGAGCAGCTGTTCCACCCCTACTACCCAGGGATAGATACACAGGAGGGAACTGTTCCGGCGGGATTTTCAATACCTCCCCCAAATATTTTTGAACCATTTCAACCGCTGATAGCACTGGTGACCGGGGAAAACTCAGAAAACAGAGATTACATCTCCGAACCTGGTTTTCCAGGTATTCCAATTTTCTACCAGAGACATTATTATCCTTTATTTGGGCATTTACCAAATCCCGAACCTCCCCCATCTCCCTTTCCAAGCTGGCTAATCTACTGCATTGTACCTCATTAGCCTTAGTAAGGAGTAACCAAGATGGCGGATGTGAGCGTGGTTGGGTGAGCTGCCTTCCTGAGCATTGCTAATCTGTCAGGCCACTGCCGTCGAAATGGGACGAAGGAAGCAAAAACAAGCCACCCTACCTCCAGGCGAGAAAACTTCAAGCTTGGCGGGCCAGCAAACGCTCGGGGAGTGTGGTTTCGAGCCCCGCACTGGAGCAGTGTCTTTGGCTGGGGCAGTGGGAGGAGTTTCACCCCAGAGTGTTTCAGGTGTCTGGCTGTCTTCAGTTGAACAGACACCCCCGCCACGGCCAGGAAGTTTGGCCTCAGCTGTTGCTCTGTCCTCGGATTCGGTTTTGGCGAGTACACCGATTTCAGAGGGAGATAAAGGTGCTTTGGCTGAGACAGATCCTCCCCTTGAGGAAACGGGCCGGAGTCCGTTGAGAGAAGTGGTGGTTTCAGCAGAACGATTTGTGCCTGGAGCCTCAGTGGTGAAGGAAGAATTTCCTGACTTTTCCATTATGGTGAGACCCGCAGCATTTACTTTGCAAACGCTATGGGAAGGATTGGCGACCTTGAATGACTCTATGAATAGAGTTTGTGGGACTTTTAAAAAAGAAATTAATGTGGTTAGAGACTCTTGTGAACTCCTTACTAAATGGAGATTTGATAGAGGTCTATAAATGAATGAATGGAGTGGAACGGGTAAACGTAGATTGGTTGTTTACGTCATCAAAATGTAGAAATACTAGGGGACACACAATGAAGCTACAATGTAACTATTTAAGACTATTAAGGGAAAATATTTTTTTAACTCAAAGCGTAATCAAACTCTGGAATTCGTTACCAGAGGATGTAGTTGCTGTTTTCATGGAGAAAAGATCCATAAACCATTATTAAAGAGGACCTGGAAAATCCACTACTTACCCCAGGAAAAGCATTGTGGAACCTGTGTGCCTTCTGGGAACCTGCCAGGTACTTGTGACCTGGATTGGCCACTGTTGGAAACAGGATACTGTGCTTGATGGCCTTGGTCTGACTCAGTATGGCATTTCTTATGCTCTTATGTTCTTAAAGAGACCATATAGCCTATATAGTCTGCCCTTCCATATCAACTTACAATAGTGCCCTTTTTTCCTTTAGAGATCCATCCTCTGTGTTTGTCCCTTGCTGTTTTGAATTCAAACACTATCCTCCTCTCTACCCTCTCCACTGGGAGACTATTCCACACAACTACTACTCTTTCTGTAAAGAAATGTTTCTGCCTATTACTCTTGAGTCTATCCTCTTTCACCCTCATCCTATGTCCCTTTGTAGCAGAGCTTGCCTTCAATTAAAAGAGACTCTCCTGTGCATTTATGCCACAGAGGTATTTAATTGTCTATCATATCTCCCGCATCCCGCCTTTCCTCTAAAGTATACATATTAAGATCTTTAAGTCTGCCCTCATATGCTTCATAATGAAGACCACTAACCATTTTAGTAGCCACCCTCTGCAATGACTCCAACCTGCTCATATCCTTTTGAAGATGCACACAATACTCCAAATGAGGTTGCATCAGAGACTTATACAGAGGTATTATCACCTCCTTTTTTCTGCTGGCCATTCTTCTCCCTGTACATCCAAGCATCCTTCTAGCTTTCACAGTCACCTTTACTACCTGTTTAGATACTTTAAGATTGTCAGACACAATTATGCCGAGGTCCTGCTCTTCTTTCATGGACAGAAGTATCTCATCCCCTATACTGTACAGCTCTTTTAGATTTTTGCAGACAAAATACATGACCCTGCAGTTTTTAGCATTAAATTTCAGCTGCCAAATTCTAGACCATTCTTCAAACTTAGCTAGATCCCTCCTCATGTTAACTACTCTTTCCTGGGTGTCTACTCTATTGCAGATTTTGGTATCATCTGCAAACCAGCAAACCTTACCCCACAGCCTTTCCACAATATCACTAACAAAGATGTTAAAAAGAATTGGACCAAGGACAGATCCCTGTGTCACACCACTGATAACATCCTTCTCCTCAGAATGAGCTCCGTTTACCTGCACCCTTTGTTGCCTCCCATGCAACCAGTTTCTAACCCAATCAGTAAATTTAGAGTCCATTCCTAGGGTGCTCAGTTTATTAATAAATCGTTGTGTGGAACGGTGTCAAAGGCTTTACTGAAATCTAAGTATACCACATCTAGGTCTCCCCCTAATCACTCAGTCAAATAAATCAATCTGATTTGTCTGACAAGATCTGCCTCTGATGAATCCATGCTGCCTCGGATCCTGCAATCCATTGGACTCCAGAAATCTTACTCTCCTCTATTTTAGCAGCATTTCCAATAATTTACATACCACAGAGGATAGACTAACTGGCCTGTAGTTCTCAACCTCAACCTTACTTCCACTTTTGTGTAACGGGACCACATGTGCCTTTCGCCAGTCCTCTGGCACCACTTCCGACTCCAAAAAAGCATTGAAAGGGTAAGACACTGAAGCCACTAAAATGCCCCCGAGTTCTTCAGTATTCTTGGATGTATCCCATATGGACCCATCGCTTTGAATACTTTTAGTTTAGCTAATTCCTCTCCAACACAGTCTTCTGAAAATCGTTCAAGATTCCCATCGCTTCTGTTCCTATTTGTGGATATTTTCTGAGGTCCGGCTCCAGGCCCTTCATTTGTGCACACAGAACAGAAATATTTGTTAAGCAATTCTGCTTTATCCTCATCAGTTTCTACATATTCCTCTCCTTCATCCTTGAGTCTGAGAATACCACTTTTGCCCTTACTTTTCTCAGTAGCATATCTGAAAAATGTCTTATCACCTCATTTTATTGCATTGGCTATTTCTTCTTCTTTTTGTATCTTTGCTTTCCTGACTCCTTTGCTAGCTTCTCTAAGTTTTTCCAAATATAGATGCCTGTCTTCCTCTCTCTGTGATCTCTTATATTTGATAAGAACATAAGATATGCCATACTGGGTCAGACCAAGGTCCATCAAGCCCAGTATCCTGTTTCCAACAGTGGCCAATCTAGGTCATACGTACCTAGCAGTTTCCCCAAAAGACACAGGTCCCACAATGCTTGTACTGGGTCAAGCATTGAGATCCTGGGTCCCTTCTTAATAATGGTTTATGGACCTTTCCTCCAGGAACTTGTCCAAACCTTTTTAAACAGCCTTTACTACATCCTCCGGTAACAAATTCCAGAGTTTGATTACACATTGAGTGAAAAAATATTTTCTTTTATTAGTCTTAAATAGTTTACCCTGTAGCTTCATTGGATTGTCCCCTAGTCTTTCTATATTCTGATAAAGTAAACAATCAATCTACGATTACCCATTCCACTCCGTTCATTAATTTATAGACTTCTATCATATCTCCCCTCAGCCGTCTCTTTTCCAGGTTAAAGAGCCCTAACCTTTTTAGCCTTTCTTCATAGGGGTATCCTTCCATCCCCTTTGCCATTTTGGAGGCTGTTCTCTGAACCTTTTCTAATAACGCTATATCCTTTTTAAGATACGGAGACCAGAATTGCAGACAATATTCAAGGTGCGGTCGCACCATGGAACGATACAGAGGCATTATAATATCCTTTGTTTTATTTTCCATTCCTTTCCTTATGATACCTAGCATTCTATTTGCTCTCTTGGCTGCCGCTGCACACTGGGTTATCCACAATGACGCCTAAATCTTTTTCCTGGGTGGTGGTTCCTAATGTGGAACCTTGCATCATGTAACCATAGTTTTTGTTGTTCTTCCCTAGATGCATAACTTTGCAGTTGTCCACATTAAATTTCACCTGCCATTTTGATGCCCAGTCTTCCAATTTATCAAGATCCTCTTGGAATTTTCCACAATCCTCTTGGGTTTTTAACAACTTTAAATAGTTTTGTGTCATCTGCAAATTTGATAACCTTTCTCGTTATTCCTTTTTCCAAGGCATTTATGAATATGTCAAAAAGCAGCGGACCCAGCACAGATCCCTGGGGTACACCACTATTCACCTTTCTCCATTGGGAAAATTGGCCATTTAGCCCTACCCTCTGCTTTCTATCTTTTAACCAGTTCCTGATCCACAATAGTACACTGCCTCCTATCCCATGACCCTTTGGTTTTGCCAAAAAGTCTCTGATGAGAGACCCTATCAAAGGCTTTCTGAAAGTCCAAATACACTATGGGGTATGTTTACTAAACTGTGGTAATGTCACCTGCGTTAGATTCAACAGTAAAGTTACAGATGCCCATATAAAGGCATGGGTGGTGCATCGCTACAGCAAGCCGTATCAGCTAACACACATTACAAGGGCCTTATAAGGTGCCTTGTAAGGCATGGGCACCTGTTATTGGGGCTGAGGTGTTTCTAGACTTGCGTGAGGTTTGTGTAGCAGTGCCTTTGCAGGTCGCAGTGGTATATTCTATATACCCCAAAGGGTCCACAACCACCCTTTTTATAGGTAAAGAACAGGTGCCTGAGCCCTGGTGAAGCAACCTCCATCCTGCTGGTATAAGACAGCCCTCCAGGGTTGGTGGGCCAGAGCTATACCTGTGACTGGGATAGTGGCAGACCAGCAGTAATGCTAGGGTTAGGATTCAAAAACCCCAACTGCCTCACACCACCATCTATCAGTCAACAGCAAAGTCAGACTGCACCTGCAGTACCTTTTAGGTGTTCCAACCATGCACAGTCTAACAGCAGACAGTCCACTAGCCAATCCATAGTGCATGCTCACAGAGAAACTATGTGTACCAAGCAGGTAGCTCAGGGATTAGCACCCCAGCACTGGGAACACAAAAGTATCTCTAGAGACAGACAGTGGGAAGTGCTATGTGGGAACCTAGACATGCCATGGTCACTGCTTGGTCAGAGTGAGTGCCCTCCCAGCATGCCACCCTGTCCATGCAGGTGGTGGTTGGGCACTACAGTGTCCCAGCCATTGCCCCACACCCTGTGAAGATGCATCCTGGCCAATCCGCCCTGTCCAGGCCATACCCACAATACCTTGCTCCTCATTATGCACATATTCAGGCTAACATTGTAACAGTGCGACATTTTGTGCCCAGTGAGGGGTGGGCAGCCACAGAACAATGGATAGACATACACACACACACTCCTATTGCAGCATTATGCAAAGATAGGGGTTGTTGGCAACCCTGCCTGCCACACTGGTCCTGATCACAGTACTAAACTGTGCAGGAGGTAGTAGTAGTGCTCTGGTGATAACTGCAGCTCAATGCTGAGGCCAACAGCCTGACTTTCCATGCATCTTTGGATTGTGGAGCCTGTATGAGTGGGTGTTTGTACCCCTGTTTGCTGCTGCTTTGGGCTTTGCACATGTTGCTGTGGTATCTGCATTGTTGGGTAAATCATAGGGACATGCTCTGAAGGAACCACAGCTGGGACTTGAACCTGTGACCCTCTGCTTCTGGACACAATGGCTGGGTGTACTGCACCACACTGTTGCCACAGATGCATGGGAGTCTCTGGAGCTACCTGTACTTTTCCTCAGCCAGACCGTTTATGTTGCACTGCACACCACGTACTGGTACAGGGCATGGCCTAGGTCAGTGATGGCTAACCTTTTTGAGCCCGAGTGCCCAAACTGCCGCACAAAACCAAAGAATTTCCTCAAAGTGCCAGCACGTCATTTGCATAAGTGGTCTTATTTGCATAAATATTTGCATAATGTTACCATACACTAACTTTTAGTAAACATGTCTCTTAATGAGTGTATGGATAAAGAAAGACTAAAAGATTTCTACATTACTATAATCCAGTGCCAACCGCCAGGCACATTAGGAACTACTACAAACGCTGCCCATTTAGAACCCATAGCAAACCCGCCGTATCCTGACAGCATTACCAGGACTCACAAAGCACCATACCCTACCTATCAAAAGGCAACACTGCAAATATTAAACCAATACATTTCAGTGAATACTGGGGAAAGAGAACAAGTGGCAACGTCAAATAGGAATTTCCTCTTGTACCAAACAAAGCGCAGATGTTAATGATGCACATTTCCCAGAGCTGACATATTCCAGTTAATAAATTCAAAATAAAGAGATATCGTTCTACCTTTTGTGCATTTTTTTTCAGTTGCAATTGGTCCAGCCATTTTCTTCTGGTTTCTTCATGTTTTCTGCTAACTCTCCATCGTCTGCTGTCCATTTGTCCTTTCTTCTCTCTTCTAGTTTTTTTTCCAATCTCTCTCTCTCTACATCTGCTTTAACATACTAATCTTTCTCCTTTTGCTCTTTCCTCATTTCTATTTCATCCACACAAATTTTACCCCTCCATCCTCAATCCCCAATTACTCTCCCAATACCTGGCCAATTGTAGATTTTTCATCCCTCCTACACAAAATATTTTTCCCCTCTCCATTTTACTCTCCCAGCCCCATCCCATTCTAATCCTCCCCCAACATCAGCTCCCTTCTAGTTCCAGTCTCACCCAGCATCCATTCCCTTCTTCAAGCCCCCCACTTCCCCTCAGCCCATTTCCATTCCAAGCCCCGTCCCCATCAGCTATTTGCAGTTCAAGCCCCCCACTTCCCCTCAGCCCATTTCCATTCCAAGCCCCATCCCCAACAGCTATTTGCAGTTCAAGCCCCCTTCCACTCAGCCCATTTCCAGTCCTAGCAACCCCCCAACCCATTACCAGTCCTAGCCCCCCATAGCTCACTCCCAGTCCTAATCCCACCAGCCCATTTCCAGTCCTAACCTCCCCATCAGCCCACTCCCAGTCCTAATCCCCCATCACTCAATTTTTAGTTTAAGCCCCCCCAGCGCCTATCACCACTCCTAACCCCCCCCAGTGCCCATCACCACTCCTACCCCCCCAGCCCAGCGCCCATCACCACTCCTAACCCCCCCAGCCAGCCCTGTTCCCATCACCACCACTAAACTCTACCAGCCAGCCCAGTGTCCATCACAACTACTAACCACCCAGCCCAGTGCCCATCACCACTCCTAACCCCCCCACCCCAGCCCATCACTACTCCTAACACCCCCCAGCCCAGCCCAGCGAATCACCACTCCTACCCCCCCCCCCAGCCCAGCCCAGCCCATCACCACTCCTAACCCCCCCCCAGCCCAGCCCAGCCCAGCCCATCACCACTCCTAACCCCCCCCCCAGCCCAGCCCAGCACCACTCCTAACCCCCCCCCCCAGCCCAGCCCAGCCCAGCCCATCACCACTCCTAAGCCCCCCAGCCCAGCCCAGCACCACTCCTAACCCCCACCCCCACCCCCAGCCCAGCCCAGCCCAGCCCAGGGAAAATTAAAAAAAAAAAAGAAAACCTGTTTGCTGCCGCTGTCGGGGCCGCCGCGGCAGAATCGAGCGTGCCGCGGGGCCCCCCTGTACCCACCGGCAGAGCCTGTCCTCCCCGTAGCAGCTCTCGCCTTGGAGCTGCAGTCAACGCGCCGGCTTGCAGAGCGCGAGGGAAGAGTTCCCACGCGGCTCTGTTATGCCCGCGGGGGCTGATGGGAAGTTCCCATCAGCCCCCGCGGGCTTAACAGAGTCGCGAAAGGGAAACTCTTCCCTTCGCGCTCTGCAAGCCGGCGAGTCTGACTGCAGCTCCAAAGAGAGAGCTGCTACGGGGAGGACAGGCTCTGCCGGTGGGTACAGGGGGGCCCCGCGGCACGCTCGATTCTGCCTCGGCGGCCCCGACAACGGCAGCAGACAGGGTTGTTGTTTTTTTTTTCGATGGCGGACCTTCCCGCGTGCCAGCTGCAAGGCCTTCGCGTGCCACAGCTGGCACGCGTGCCATAGGTTCGCCATCGCTGGCCTAGGTCCATTGCAGGCAGGTGCCACTGCCCCCTCCAGCACAGGCACCCCCCTCTGCCATGCTGACATGGCCATATGCTGTCGGTGCTGGTAATGCGCAGTCCCAGGCCATCCACTGTGTGGGTAGGTGGTCGCCTAGGGAGCGGGGTATGGGGTAGAGGGCATACATGAGCATCCTCGCATCCCCCCCCATCACTGCCTACCAATGGTATGTCCCTTCCGCTTGGGGGAGGGTTGGCTGGGAGGATGTCAGGTCAGTGCCCTGTCAACTGTTAGCTCAGGTGGACCAGGTAGATGTAGGTGGATTGTGTTTGGCCTTTGTCAGCTGCTGTCTTGCTGATTTCCGGTTTCTATGTTCCTAGGTGCCTGCCTAGTCCACCCTGTGCCCCAGCTGCCCCCGCTGCATGTCCCGCCTCCAGCCCCCTATGCCCCACTTGCCATAGTGGCCTGTCATACTTTGGTACTATGCTGTTGCTGCAAATGGAGCACTACTATCACGTTTCTTGGGCTCCCTGTCTATGCTGTACAGTGCTGACACATAAATGGTTTCTCTCTCCTGCAAATGTGCATCTAACGGCAGGTTTTCATTCACGGTGGGATTCAGCCCTTCAGTTCAGCACGTTAGTATGCAGGGAGCCACTCCCTGCCCACTCTCCGCCCATTGACACCTTCTCTCCACCCTCTCTCCACCCTCTACGGTGTTTACCGCGGTCGGGGACGCTAACACTCATTAGGTAACGTTAACACGCGTTAACGTTACATGGCGCGCGTTAACATTACCTAATGCGCGTTAACGTTACCTAACACGCGTTAATGTTACCTAACGCGCGTTAACGTTACCTAACGCGCGTTAACGTTACCGCAGTTTAGTAAACATACCCCTATATCAACCGACTCACCTTTGTCTACCTGTTTATTCACACCTTCAAAAAAAATAACAGATTAGTAAGACAAAATCTTCCTTGTCTAAAACTATGTTGGCTGTCTCCCATTAAGCCATGACTATCTACATGTTCAGCAATTTTGTTCTTTATGATGGTTTCTACCATTTTTCCCGGTACTGACGTCAGGCTCACCGGTCTGTAGATTCCAGGTTCACCCCTGGAACTCTTTTTAAAAATTGGCGTTACATTCGCCATCCTCCAATCTTCAGGTATTACAGATGATTTTAATGATAGTTCACAGATTACTAATAGCAGGTCTGCAATCTCATATTTCAGTTCTTTCAACACCCTTGGATGTATATCATCCGGCCCAGGTGATTTGCTACTCTTCAGTTTATCTAATAGTTGTATTACATCTTCCCGATGTATCGATATTTCCTTCAATTCTTCCGCACCTTTAAATACCACTTCAGTCATGGGTAACATCCCTACATCTTCCTCAGTAAAGGCTGAAGCAAAGAATTCATTCAGTCTCTCCGCTATCGCATTGTCACCCCTTAAACCCCTCTATCATCTAATGGACCAACTGACTCATGGGTTTTTTGCCACGAAAGTACTTTATTATGCGTTTTTACTTCCGTTTTTGCTTCCGCAGCAAGCTTCTTCTCAAATTCTCCCTTTGCCTGCCTTATCAATGTCTTGCATTTAACTTGCCAGTGCTTGTGCTGTTTCCAGGTTTCGTCGTTTGGCTCTTTCTTCCATTTCCTGAAAGATGTTTTTTTGGCAACAACAGCCTCTCTGACCTCACCTTTAAACCATGCTGGCAGTTTTTTGGACTTCCTTCCACTTTTCTTAAAGCATGGAATACAGCTGGTTTGGGCTTCCAAGATAGTATTTTTCAACAACACCCAAGCTTGATGTACGTCTTTAACCTTTGCAACTGCTCCTTTTTAGTTTTTTCTTAACTGTTTTCCTTATTTTATCATAGTCTCCTTTTCGAAAGTTAAAAGGTAGTACTGTGGATTTCCTTACTATCCCTCCTCCACTAATTAAATCAAACGTGATCATGCTATGATCACTATTGCCAAGTGGTCCCAACACCCTTATCTCTTGCACCAGATCTGGTGTTCCACTAAGGACTAGGTCCAATATGGCTTCCCCTCTGGTCGGTTCATGAACCAGCTGCTCCAAGAAGCAGTCATTTATTTCATCTAGGAACTTTATCTCCCTAGCATGTCCTGCTGTGACACTGATCCAATCGATACCGGGGTAATTGAAATCACCCATAATTATTACTGTGCTGTAACTTTTGTTAGCTTCCTTGATTTCTTTGAGCATTTCATCATCCATTTGTTCATTCTGGCCAGGCGGTCGATAGTACACCCCCACTGCCATCGCCTTCTCCTTTTTACATTGAATTTCAATCCATAGAGATTCTACAGCAAATTTTGTTTCCTGCAAAACTTTAATCCTTTCTGACTCAATGCCCTCTCTAACATAGAGCGCAACCCCTCCACCAATTTGATCAGCTCTATCATTACAATATAGTTTGTACCCAGGTATCACAGTGTCCCACTGGTTGTCCTCCTTCCACCATGTCTCTGAGATTCCAATCATATCTAACCTCTCATTTAGTGCTATATATTCTAACTCTCCCATCTTATTTTTTAGACTTCTAGCATTTGCATACAAACATTTTAGAGACTGTATTTTATTCATATTAATCTGGTTATCAGTAGGCAGGGGCAATTTGGAATCTTTAAGCTCTGTCTGCTCTGTACCCAAGGGCATTTGGGCTACTTTACTCTTTTTTGGAACCTCTCTGCTTTTGGTAGTATCCTTCAAGGATACATTCTTCCGAACCATGCGCTCTTGTGCGACTGTCGGCTTTCCCCTATTATCTAGTTTAAAAGCTGCTCTATCTCCTTTTTGCCTCCCTCTTTTTCTTCACCTTTTCAGCTATTTCTTTTGAGAACCATAATGGCCTCATTTTCCTTTTACATTTATTTAACTTTCTAACAAAATGTTTGTTGCCCTTACAATATCCCCTTACAGTTTTGCCCACTTTTTTTCTACATCCCCCAGCTGTTCCCATCCCGCTAACGACTCTGAGGTATTGGCCCATCTTGGCAAAGTTAGTTTTCCTAAAGTCTAAGAACCTCACTTTTGAATGGATTTTATCAGCCCTAGTCCTGATACTGAACCATACCATCTGGTGATCACTAGATGTGAGATGATCTCCCACTGTAACATCAGAAACACTTTCACCATTGGTAAGTACCAAGTCCAGTATGGCCCCTTTACATGTGGGTTCTGTTACCAGTTGTCGGAATAGTTCTCCCTGTAGAGAATTTAGGATCTCCTTTTTCTAGATGACACCACAGCAGGGATGTGCTAATCCACATCCAGCATATTGAAATCACCTATCAGTAGCACTTCTTCTTTCATGACAATACTGGGTATGTCTTCTATTAAATCTCTTCCACTTCTCCCTGTGAAGGAGATCTGTATGTCACACCAATCCAAATGGACTTTCTGTTCCCTCTTTCTAGTTTAACCCACAGTGCCTCCTCTCTTCCTTTTAAGCCCTGCAGTTCTATAGCATTAATATTATTTTTTATATATAGTGCCACTCCACCTTCTTCCTACCCTGTCCTTCCTGAATAAAGTTTAGCCTGGTATAATTACATCCCAGTCCTGGTGTTTTGTGAACCATGTCTCCATAACTGCCACTAAATTCATGTCAGCCTCTTCCATTAAAGCCTCAACATCTGGGATCTTATTTCCCATGCTATGGGCATTTATACACACGGCTTTCCAGATGTTGCCCCTTTTACCCATTTCTACAGAGGTATTTAATGTTTCACTTACCTGGGGAATTTCTTCACCCATCCCCAATGAATGTAGTTTAAAGCCCTCTTTAGTAGGTTAGCCAGTCTGCTGCTGAAGACACTTCGACCCTTCTTGGATAGATGGACACCATCTCTGCTCTGCAGTCCTTGGAACATCATCCCATGGTCCAGGGAACCAAAGTGCTCTCAATGACACCATCCACGCAGCCATGCATTCATCTCCAGGATGCAAGCTGCTCTGCCTTGGTCTTTACCCTCAACAGGGAGGATTGAAGAAAACACCACCTGTGCACCTATCTGCTTCATTCTCTGTCCCATGATACGCATGGAGAGATACCTAGCAGTATCATTTGTGCCAACATGGATGAGCAACATTGGATAAGTCAGTAGGTTTGAGTCTCGGCAAACTCTCCGTAACATCTCAAATTTTGGCACCTGGCAGATAGCACACCTCTCTGGACATCAAGTCTGGTCAGCAGAATGATGCCTTAGTACCCTTTAGAAGAGTCACCAACCCTTTCCTGGGATGCTTCCACTTCCAGGGCTGAATACTGGTTCCTTAATTCAAGAACTAGAGGAGTTGGAATGTTGATATTGCAAGCTCTGGTGACTTGTTGTCCAACCTTCTTCATTCTGTAGCCTCCCATCTTCACCTCTGTGGAGAACTTGGATGTTTCAAGATGCATCTTATCAATGTACTTCTCACTGTCTCAAATGCTTCTCAGCCTTGCCACCTCTTCTCTGAGCTACTCCACTTGTTTCCTGAGAGCTTCAGCATGCAGACATCCTGCACATGGAACCGGTCCTTCAACTGGCATTGGGATCTCTGTCTAGACAGAGGCAGAAGCTGTTATGGGGCAACAGCTTTTGCAGTACAATTTCTCCCGGCCATTGTTTATTTGATGGAGCTTTGATACCTAGTGAAATAAAAGAGACAGACCTATCAGAGTCCCTACTTGTTCCTCAGCTGACCTTTAAAAGAAAAAGCTCTTTTAAGAGTTTTCTAACAGTGCTGTTCTATGTTCTGTGTGCAGCTAGTTGGGGAGTTGCCCTATAAAGCAAGAATGCTCACATGGGGTGAGTAGGTGTCAGGTTGAGTAGGGAGGGATCTAACACCTGATGAGGTCAGTGGCTTCAAAGAGTTAGGTGTGAATGGGATGCTGGAACAAAGGCAATGAACCCTAACTGATAGAGCTTTGCACAACACCACAAACAAAAGAAATTCCCACTTTGCAGTATAGAAAAATTAGACTTAGGGGCATGTTTACTAAAAACCGCTAATTAGCGCGCCGCAAAATAGCACACTAAAAGCGGTATTTAAGAGCGCTTAAATGCCCCGCAAACGTGCGATGAAGCCCCGCACTCTTGCGCGTCACAGTAACGGGTGCCGCACAAGTACGTGCCCGCAAATGTCCGATAGAGGCGTGGAAAGGCTAACGGAGGGCGGAGGAAGGCCCCGGAGGGGTGGAGAGAAGGGGTTAATGGGCGGGGAAGGGGAGGGGAGAGGCGCCCCGCACATTATCGGGGCTGAATTTCCAAAAAAAAATAGCGCGAGTGAATCACTCGCGTTAGAATGCATTTAAAGGGAAGAGAAACCATTTCCGTCAGCAATGTACAGCAAAACCGGGGAAACCTGCAAAACGTGAGCAGTGTGATACATGTGCACAGCACAAAAGTGCAATTATAAATAGAAAATGACCACCACAAAAATATGAACAATAGTAATTCAGTTGGGGAACAGTTATAGTGATGGGCAAAACTAGATAACACACCCAGGAAAGCTCCAAAAAAAAGAAATGATTTATGGAAAGGTGTACGGAGCGGAGACTCGTCCAAAAAACATTTCCCTTTTTCTGGAGCTGTCCTGGGAGTGTTATCTAGGGTTGCCCATTAATATCACTGTTGCCCAGCTTGGGTATATGTTTTCCCCCTTTGTTCCGTGGTCATTCCCGGGTTTTATTTGCACGTTTGTCACCACACAGGGTGAAGGAGCCCACAGTAAAAATGCATACAGCAGGGTTTGTGACTCCATCCTGCCAGGTTTACTACCTCCAGGGGTTGCACTGTCTCTGTGGCCATGACCTCTAGGACTAAAAGGCCAGAGGTTCAAATCCCAGCTGGGGCACTTGCCAGCCCAGTCCATATATTTTACCCACCACTAAACAAAGATAGAGCAGACACCCCTGTATTGCAGGGAACATAAGCATGGGGGAAACACCCATATGTTACCCAACACCGCACACACACCACAACAATGGGCATACCTACAGCCAAGTCCCCCAAATGCAGTCCCGTACTGCCACATTGCAATCAGGTCATCTGCTTTTCTGAGAGAAGCTCATGCCAGCATGTTGGCGCACGAGTACATGTGGTGCAGGGGGCAGTGGCAGCTAGCCACAGAGGACAGAGGCCAAGCCATGTGCAGGCTGGCACAGTCCACTGCAACACACAGGCCCTGCCGGATCCACAGGCATGGATGTTCCAGGGAATCCAGCCAATCTGTGGCTACAAGGTGGTGCAGTGCACACAGACAGTGCATACAAGAACAGAAGGTCACAGGTTCAAAGCCCAGCTGGGGCTACCACCAATCCTTCCCACATATTTTTTCCCACAGCTACACAGTGATAGTAAGGACAAACCTTTCGTGGCGAGGACATATGCAATGGTACTACGTCTATCTTTTACCCCACTGAGCACAGACACCATGTACAGGGGCAGTACCTAGAGCAGAATCTCCCAAATGCAGTCCTGGTGGGCCACACACCAGTCAGGGTCCATGCTGCCACTCATACAAATGCCTGTGCTGTATATCTATGCACCACCCCCATGGCATGTAGATGTAGCTCATGCATATTCATGAGGAACAGCAGGTAAACCCGATCAGTGTGATGCAAACCTGGACTGGAGTTGGGAATCTCTGCCGTAAAGCAGCAGCCAACAGGGGCAGACACACCCACACCCACACCCACAGGCCCCATTGGCCAATGTCTTCTGGAGAGGCAGAACATTGGACCCTGCGTGCATCTCCCAATACTAGCACCTGCATACCCTAGCAATGTAACCCTACACCTGAGGTATACGGTACACAGCTCTGAGACGCTTGCTAGGAGTACTGGCAGATAGATATCCATACTTTACGCACATACTGCTAGTTGACCCCATCCGAACAATCTGTATGGTGTTTGCGGTGCGTGCTCCAGCCCTTGCCTCTGACGGTGTTTACCACCCTGGGGAGTGACCCCCAGCAGTACTGCGTAGCATATCCATGCCTTGCCGTGCCCAGCACCGGTTTGGTGGGCAAGGCTAATTACCTCCTCAATAGTAGCACCATGATGGCATAGGTGTGGAATTGTGTGTCTGTCTATACAGTTGGTGTTGGCTGCATGCCCCTTCCACAGCCCACACTGCCAACACTGTTGCCAGTATTGGCCTGCCAATGTGCATAATGAGTAGCAAGGGACCATGGGTATATCTCAGACAGAGTGGACTGACCAGGATGCAGCTGCACAGGGCATAGGGCACTGGCAGGGGCATGGTAGTGCCCGGCCACCACCTACACAGACAGGGTGACCTCTGTATGTGCTGCTGGGGGATCACTCTCACCCTGAGTGTGCAGTGACGGCAGCATGGCTAGGCACCCCCATAGTGCTATATTGTGATTCTCCCATGTGATATGTATGGGTGTCCTGTGGGGGCCTCTTCATGGACTTATCTATCTGTGTGTGCTGTCACCCCAGTTGTGGGTGCATGCATGGTCCATCATGACCAGCCAGCAGACTGTTCACAGCTGATATATGTTGTGATGGAGTGCCTTGCAGGGTGCAGTGGCTGATGGCTTGCTGCAGGTGAATATCAGATAGTGGTGGGGTGCATCTTTGAATATCCAGGCCTAATGTCTGTCTGATATTGTGTTATGGATGTGTGTGGAGCTGCTTGGCCTGCCCTGTAAGGTGTCTGTTCCCTAGCAGGACTGGGGTTGATGGTCCACTCTACTGCCATCGGGGTGGGGATCTGTTGAGGGGAAGCCCTGTTTTATCCACCTGGGGGTCCATACTAACTGAGCCAGACAGAGATCTCCAGAATGCTTATGCAGCACCTACCTATTCCACAGGTTATTACTGCTTTGGAGCTCTGACATGGCCGCATTCAGCCATGGCTGGTGTTGTGGACCTGGTCCTGGGCGCAACATCTCACACTCAGGGTGAGCACAATAACCGCACAATGTGATGGTGTTTAGCTACTCTTTGCCGTTTGTCCACCCACTCAGGACACCCTACCAGGCCGAGGTGCTGTGTGGGTGCACACGGACACTTCCCCCTACCAGGCCGGGGAGCTTTAGGGGTGCATTTCCCATCCTGTGTTCAATCGTGGACAGCTGATTTGCATGTGCAGTGCATCATGGGTACGGGTGGTTCACAACAGCGGACTGTCAGTGAGGTGACATACAGGCTATCTGCAGCCAGCCAGGGGTTGCTTAGAGCTGTAGCCCAATGGTTACGTCACTGCCTGTGCAGCCAGATGTCATGGGTTCAAACCCACAGTGGGGTTATGTGATAGGGGTGTCCACAGATTTATTTTCATTTACTGTACATATGTTGCTGCCAGCAATACCACCCTCAGCGTACTGTACCCATAAGGTGCCTCTGAGGGTGCTTTATGGGGCGCCCTATAGGGCACGTTACGGTTGCCAGCCATATAGGGTGCACTATACATTATCCTGTGTCGCAACATACATGCTGCCCTATAGGGGACATTCTAGGGTGCCTTGGCGGACAGTGCACTGTCACATGTGCCTTATGGGCCGCCTTATATTAATATGCTGTGAGAGTGCGTTTGCTAGTAGCTATCACAAAATAAAATTAAAAAGCCTCCTACAGCACTCCACAACATACTGCCTCAGCTAGCCTTTTTCACTGGGCATTATGAGGGATCGAACCCCTGGTCCCTGCACCATTGGTCAGTGTCTTAACCATTGTGCTGTGGCTGTGTTCCTTTGCTTTGGCATCAGCGCGCCGCCTTATGCCCATCAGCGCGCCAACTCCTGCTGCCCACAATTAGTGCGCCGCCTTGTGCCGCCCAAAATTAACAGTGCGCCACCTTGTGCCGCCCAAAAAGAACAGTGCGCCGCCTTGTGCCGCCCAAAAAGAACAGTGCGCCGCCTTGTGCCGCCCAGATAGTACAGTGCGCCGCCTTATGCCGTACAAAACGAACAGTGTGCCGCCTTATGCCGTCCAAAAGTACTTTGCCTCCTGAACCACTTTTACACATTCAAGGTGTTGCCTCAGCTGGCCTTTTTGTTGCACACAATGGGGGATTGAACCTGTGGCCCCTGCACCATTGGTTAGTGTGTTCACCGCTGTGCTACAGCTCTGTTCTGATATGTGCTCAGCAGCGCCCCACTTAGCCTTCCCACGCGCTAATGTGGGCCCCGCAAATTAGCGCGACGCACACATGTACGGTCGGGTTTTTTTCTTCTTTCTGCCTGAACCGCCCACTCCTTATATGGCACATGCACATTACCGCGGCCCCGCACGTTAGGAATGTTTAGTAAACATGCCCCTTAGCTTTTAAAAATGAACAACAAAACCCCTTTAAGAATTAGCTTTTCAAAATGAACACCAAAGCCCCTTTGAGAGATTTCAGGCAGAGTATTACGGTACCTTGCTTACAATGAAGGCCATCAGGAATGCCAGTACCTGAAAGGCTCTGTCGTCAATATACAAGGTGTGACAAAACAGAAACAAGACTGTGGCAGCCACGCCCATGACTCAATGCCAATTGGCTAACTGCTTATGCCACTGTGTTGTGCAACATCTCGCCACAATTCTGCTGAAATATTTTTCATCTTTCTCACTCTGTTTTTCTTTTTAAGGTTTTGTTTGTAGCGCACTGCTCCATCGCTTTGTCACGCAACTGGAGGTGGCAGAAATATGGAGCAAAGAATCAACTTGAAATTTCTGGTTAAGTTGAAGGACCCAGCTGAGTGTCTCCAACTTCTCCAAAAGGCTTATGGAGAAGATGCAATGTCAAGGCCGCGAGTCTTTGAGTGGCACAAACGCTTCAAGACTGGCCGCGAGGAGGTGGAGGATGACCCCAAGTCAGGATGGCCTTCCATGGCAAAGACGGCTGAGAACATTGACAGAGTGAACCAGCTGGTGCAGTGTGATCGCAGATTGATGGTGCGGATGATAGCTGAGGAGCTCAGCCTGAACAGGGAGTCAGTGCGGACCATCTTGGTGCAGGAGCTGGGGATGCTGAAGGTGTGCGCCAAGATGGTGCCCAAGCTTTTATCGGATGACCAGAAGGAGCACCGGGTCAATGTTTGTCGAAACTTGCTAGAGAAGATCCAGAGTTTGTTGGCCAAGTCATTACAGGAGATGAGACTTGTGTTTTCCAGTATGACCCTGAAAGCAAGAGACAGAGCCTGGGGTGGAAAACTCAACACTCACCCAGAACCAAGAAGGTGCACGTGTCCAAATCAAGGATCAAGGTCATGCTGATCGCATTCTTCAACCAGAAGGGATTGGTCCATCATGAGTTTGTGCCTGAGGGTCATACAGTCAACCAGCACTTCTACCAGCAGGTCCTCAATAGCCTCTATGATAGGGTTCGGTGCAGCAGGTGGGCTCTGTGGAGAGACAAGTCGTGGGTGCATCACCACGATAACACATCCGCACACACCGTGCTCAGTGTGAGGCAGTTCTTGGCCAACAAACAGATCACAGCTCTCAACCACCCTCCTTATTCCCCAGATCTCGCACCGTGCGACTTCAGGCTCTGCCCCAGGCTGAAGACTGTGCTCAAAGGAACTCATTTTGCCTTTGTAGAAGAGATCAAGGCCACTGTGATGAGGATGCTGAGGGACCTCAAGGAGGAGGACTTTACCGAGTGCTTCTGTAGGTGGCAGAAGCAAATGCAGAAGTGTATTAACTCGGGGGGGGGGGGGATTACTTTGAAGGGGACAATGTGTAATTTCTCTGTAGATTTTGTAATAAAACATTTATGGGACAGTCTCGTTTCTTTTTTGTCACACCTCGCATATCTAGCACAATGCAAAACAGTGCATTAAAAATGGAAAACTATACTGTAAAGGCAGCTCATGCAACTGCAGCCAAATAGGCCATTTATTCCACTCTAGGGTATATCCTGAATGAAGGATGACTCCCTTAGAGAGTGAGCTGCCAGTCTACATGGAAGAAAAAAGATTCAGTACAAAAACAATGTCAAAGCTAGAGCTATGAACAGTTAGACATAGAAACAAGTAGGATTAGCAAAAGAACAATTCACAGAAGACTAACAAAATATAGAAAAAAATCAGGATAGAATATACTTATTTCAGGAATGACACTTTATATTCAGAGAACATGGGCCTTTTCTTTGCATGCAACAATGAACTGCTCCCAAAACTCAGAATCAAAACGATGGCATCTACCCACACAGTGGAACAAAGAGAGAGAGAGATGAGCACTAGAATAACCCTGACCTTTGTTTGCTTTCCTTGTTCTTAATGCTGATCCAGAATAAAATGTGTGTTTTCATGTGTAGCAATACACATTAGCATACATAAAACTAGCGCATATCTGAGCTAAAAGGATCCCATCTTAACTCTTACATTATTAAAGAGTCTATAACAATTTGACAGGCTTCCAAGGATTGTATTAAAGTGATTCTTATTTTTCAAGCTTGTAACAATCTAATTTAGTTCTCCAGGTCTATGATGCAAGTATGTTTCTTGACTTTCCCAAAATGGCTTTCAGATTGTGTCAACTGGTATGCCCTTACAGTTAAATGTCATTTTCTCCATTGTATATACTTTACAAACATACACCCACTGGTCATTGACTGTATAGCAGGGGTTCTCAACCCTGCCCTCAGGAGACACATAGCCAATCAGGTATTCAGGATAATCACAATGAATATGCATGAGATAGATTTGCATATGAAAGAGGCAATGCTGCAAGTGTCTCTCATGCATATTCATTGTGCTTATCCTGAAACCCTGATTAGCTAGGTGTGTCAAAAGGATGGGGTTGAGAACCACTGCTGAAGAAGAATCAACCTGCATTTGGTTTTTGTAATGCAGCAACTGGCAGCTGCTAAGAAATGGGTGACTAATTGGCTTAGTTTGGGATCTGCTCCAGGAATCACTAAATCCAATATACAGTAAATGCTTCAGAATCCCATAAGATCTGTGGGGTGCCGCTTTTGAGACTGTTGTCTCTAGACTTAGTGAGAGATGTCATCTAGGAGCAGGCTTATTGAATATGTATGGTGCTCACCATTAGTGAACCACAACTTCTGCAGCGGTACCGAGGGGGGGGGGGGAGGGGGGAGGGTAGGTGGAACTCTGCGAGCATTTTATTCAATCTCTGTGACGTGAGACACCAGCTTATATACTGTAGCTGCTTTCCAAAATCACAGTGGAAATAGAGGATTTCTTGTAATTGACTGTTCCATTATCTTTCTCCCTTGCTGGACTGAAATTACGCTTCTTGCTTGCTATAACCCTCTAGAAGCTATAGATCTCAGTTATCAAACCTTATTATTTTTGTAGTAAAGGCACATCTTTTCTATTAAGCTCATCAGTTTGATAAAGTCTTCTTTGATGTCTTTCTGTGTCAAAATGTGTCTAATTTGCAAATAAGCTTTATCTGGGATACATCGGTCTGTTGCTTAGAAGGATAGTGATAAGTGGGACGTAAATGAAATAAATGAAAATGAAGTGAAATAAAAGGGTCAGCACTATAATTATAGGGGAGCTGGCGAGTGGGAACGTGCATCTCTCCTCCAGCTTCCATTCTTTCACGCACTACTGCTACAGCTGTACATACTACAGCCAATGGTTTTTCCTATACCTGTTCTTCACTACTTGCAACTCTCCCCACCCTGCTGCCTCCATTGCTTCCTCCTCCAGCCCCTTCCCCGCTGCCTCCTGAGGTACTTTTCCTCTGGGCTCTTTGTCCCCCATGTTTATTGCTGCAGTTTCCTCCTGCACGTCTCCATTCCTTTCCGACACTAGCACCTCTTCACTGCAATCGGTATTTCCTCCTGCAACGTGTCTTTTGTCTATCTCTCTGATGCTTACTGCCCCGCCACACTTCTCCTGCTGTTCCTCCCTGTCTGCTGCCCCTGCATCCTTCTGTACCTATCCTCCTATCCGCACGCTTCCACTGCTGCCTCTTTTTGTGATCTCCCCTATGGCTACTACTGTCCCTTCTCCCCCAATCACAGTTCAGCTAGGTACCATTTATATACTTTGCCGACGGACAATGACTCTACTTTCGGAGATTGTCAATACCACATGGCTTGGTATACTCATCATTGACTGCAATACTGTTTGATGGGAGGGCTGTAAGTGGGTGAAGGTAGAATTGGAGAGGAAGTTGGAAGTCAGGGGAGCAAGAGAGGGGAAGGATAATAACTTGAAAGGGGAAAGCAAGTGAGGAAAGCAAAGAAATGATAAGTGTGATGGACTGAGATAGTGGAGGACAGAGGAAGGATGGGAGAAAGTCAGAAAGAATGAGTAGGACCAGCATTGGGGGGTGCAACCAGGACACTTGTTTTGGGCCCCTGTGCCACAGAAGGCCCCAACCCTGCCTGAAAGTGAAGGAGGCTATGGACTTTGTGATCCCCTCACAAATTTCTGCCCTGAGCTACAATATGCTTAACACTGGCCCTAACGATCAGATAGGAAAGTGGGAGGAGCGGAGGCCATGATAAGTGATAACTGGGCAGCAGCACTATTGCATGTTGCCTGGTTAGCAATCTGTGCTGAAAAGATAGGTGAGGAAAACCCTCGCCTATCTTTCGGTGCAGGAGCTAACTGGGCAGTATGCAATATTGCTGTTGACTGGTTACCTAATGTGGCCTCCTAGAACAGTGCATGTCAATACCCAGTGTTAAACTGCTGATGCCATGGTCACCAACTGCTGTGGGGGGCATCTAGGCTTGCATGGGGTTGTTACTACAGTCCTGCTGGCCCTGCCATTATCACATGGGGTACACCTCCTGTCCCAACCACCTAGGTCTAACAATCACCCACAGCAAGCACAGTCAGACTACACCTGCTGCCCATCAATGGATTTTTCAGCCATGCACACCCCCAACTGCAGACAGTCTTCTGGTCAGTACACATTGCATGTGCACTCAGGCTTGGGATAAACAGCCAGCATTTGGTTCAGTAAGCAGGCCCCCTGGACAAGAACTGGACCCACATCACTGGAGCCAGACCTGACTATAGAGCTATGTGGATACATAGTCATGCTATGGTCACTGCTCATTCAGAGTAAGAGTGCCCTCCCAGCAGGACATGCTGTGGCCACCCAGTCCATGCATGGGCAGATGGGCACTACGACATCTCAGCCATTGACCCTACCTCTGATGCAGACACATCCTGGCCAATTTACCCTCTTTTAGGCCATACCCACAATACTTTGCTCCTCATCATGCACACTTTCAGACTAATGCTGGAAACAGGTGTAGAAAGCCACAAAACAGTGAACACACACACACACACACTCATATCACCGTGCTGTGCAAAAATGGGGATGGTTGGCATTCCTGCCACTTTGGTCCTGATATCAGCTTAAGCATTGCTAATGTTTGCTCATAGTGCCAGTGCTATCAGCCTGACTCTCTATCCAGCTGTGGGTAGTGGAGCCTGTCTGTGTGGCTAATGGGTGTTTGTACCCTTGCTGGCTGATTCATTGGAAATTGCACCTGCACTTTAGGCAATGCATGAGCCACAACTGGGACCTGAACCTGTGACCCTCAGCTAATATACACACCAATGGTATATAATGAGCCAAAGTACTGCTACATGGCTATAGCATTCCCTGGGGCTGACATACTTCCCATCAGACAGACCTTGGCACATGTTGCAATGCTCACGGTGCACAAAACCAGGACATGGCTTTGGTCTGCTGCAGGCGGGTGCTGCTGCCCCCTCCGCCAGCACCCCACACCATGCTGACATGCCCGTGTGCTGTCAGTGTTGGTGGTGTGCAGTCCCAGCCCATCCAACATATCAGTTGGCAGGTGCCTAGGATGCAAGGTCCAGATGGGGGGGCAGAGACATACATGGATGGCCACACAGCCCTCCCCAACCATCTGCCTTGGCTGGGACCCCATCACAGCCTGCCAACGATAAGTATCTTTATCTTTATTCAGTTTCTTGATATACTGCTCTCGCTCACGCATCAGAGCGGTTTACAAACAAGTAATCAGGCTACTACAGAAAATAGGAAAGGAAAGGAATGCCAATTATAATAGGCAAGAGAGAGAGAGACCAGGGGGGGGGGGAGGATGACAGTCATTGCTGTGGTAGTCCCCTGGGTGCCTGCATGTTGCAACTACCTGGAAGGCTATGGCTGCTGGCACTATTGGCCTTTACCCCCACAGTTGGGTTCAGCGGCAGCATGGTGGGGCCAGCCGGGATCTCTGCCTGGGGTGCCAGGACACTCAGACCGTCCCATGTGGCACATCTCCTTTCTGCAGCATTAGCATGTCTGTGTGCTGCCACTGTCACGCTGGGATCATGGTGGACAAACCAATGATAATGCGGATGGCAGGATACCCCTATGTGGAGGGACTAAAAAGGTTGGGGCTCTTCAACCTCAGGAAGAGACGGCTGAGTGGATATATGATAGAGGTCTATAAATTATTGACTGGAGTGGAACAGGTAAACGTAGATCGATTGTTTACGCCATCAAAATGTAGAACAACTAAAGGACATGCAATGAGGCTATTGTATAACCCATTTAAGACTACTGGAAGAAAATATTATTTAAGTCAACATGTAATCAAACTCTGGAATTCATTACCGGAGGATGTAGTGAAAGCTGTTAGTGTAGCTGGGTTTAAAAAAGGTTTGGACAGGTTCCTGGGGAAAGGTCCATAAACCATTGTTAAAGAGGACCTAGGATATTCACTGCTTGCCCTAATACAAGCATTGTGAATCCTGTGTATTTTTTGGGGAAACTATTGGCCACTGAGGACACAGGATGCTGGGCATGATGGACCTTAGTCTGACTGAGTATGGCATATTTTATGATCTTATGTGTCTCCTGGGTGGCTGCCTGGTTTGCCCTGTGCACCAGAACCCCTACTGCATGACCCACGTGCCACCCCCTTTGCACCATCAACATAGTGCCCTTTCATACTTGGGCACTATGCTGTTGAAGACCCGTTGCAATATTTATGGTGCTGCTCTTTTCTGGGTATGGTTTATGGTTTTTCAAGGTTTAATATGGGGTAGGCTCCTTATTGCGTGAATTTCAGAAACTGGTGTCATAATAGTATGGTAGATTTGCATTATAGGTCTTCAGTGACTTTTGTGGGGTTTTATGTTAGTTCACAATCTGCCCGGCATTGGAGAGGCTGTTAATGAGATGACACCGGAATCAAATATTTTTTTCTTGTATTTTGGGTTTGTCAATGAAATATCCTAGTTCTCCTCTGCACCTATGGTTGGAAGAGGAGTTTCGTTGGATGCAAAATAGATGTTCAAAAAGAAAAAAAGAGAACCATAGCACAGTTTCTAATGCCAAAATAAAATTAGTTATAATTTATTTTGGTGTTAAAAATTGCACTGTGATTCTCTTTTTCTTCTTGTCCCTTGGCGTATGAGCATCTTATATCGCCTTTGTTTTTTGCAGAATATATATTTACAGGTGTCAGTAGTTTTTTTAATCTTAGGGGTATGTTTACTAAGGCACAGTAACGTAGCATCGGCAATGTTACCGCGCGTTAACATCACCCGATGTAACATTAATGCATGGTAATGTTACCGGCCACGGTAACTGTCCCAACGGGTGGAGAGAAGGCGGAGAGAGGGGGTCAATGGGCAGGTAGTGGGCGGGGAGAGGTTCCTGCTACACTAACGCTGGAACATGAAGGCCCGAACATTACCGCGAGTGAAAACCTGTCTGTAAATGCACATTTGCAGGAGAGAGAGACCATTTCAATGTCAGCAATGTACAGCACAGACAGGGAGCCCAAAAACAATGATAGTAGTGCTCATCTGCAGCAACAGCATAGTGACCAAGTATGAAAGGGTACTATGGTGATGGTGCAAATGGGGCAAAGGAGGCTGAAGGCGGGACATGCAGTGGTGGCAACTGGAGCACAGGGTGGACTAGGCTGTCGCCTAGGTGGCACATAGGAACACAGAAAGCAGCATGATGGTGTCCGATCAAGGTAACAATGCCCAGTACTCTGTGTACCACAGTGTCCCATCCAGGGGACATGTACCCAGCAGATACCCCAAACATCACACAGGAACCACAATGCCCGTAATGGGGCAAGCAGTGCACATCTGGGGACCACTCTAACAAGGGTCTACGGACCTCCCCAGGATAAGTCCCAAACTGTCCATAAACCCAGCAAAATGAACACCCATATCACAGCCCCTGGTAAGGCAGTACAGGGTGTGACCACACGTTGGGTGAAATATGTAAACACCCAGTTGTCCATAATGGATACACCGGACCCACAGTGGATGCCCCAGCCTGACTACAGTCTGCCGGCAGAACACAATCAATCAACCAGGTCCACCCTAGCCAATTGTTGCCAGATCACACACCGCACACCCCACAGCCATCTCACCCCCATGTGGAAGTGACAGTACAGTGGCAGGCGGTGATGGGGGGATGTGTGGATGTCCATGTATGCCACCACACCCCAGACCCTGAACCTAGGCACCCGCCTACCTGCACAGTGGATGACCTTGGACTGCACACAACCAGCACCAACAGTATATGGGCATGTCAGCATGGCAGGGGGCGTGCCGGTGCGGTGGCACCTGCCTGCAGCGGACCAAGGTCATGACCTGCCCCAGTGTGCTGTGTGCAGTGCAATAAACAAAGTCTGTCTAAGAAAGAGAAAATGTAGCCCCAGGGACTGCACTGCTTCTGTGGCAACAGTGTGGTGCAGTACACATAGCCAGTGTGTTTTGGAGCAGAGGGTCACAGGTTCACATCTCAGCTGTGGATCCCACAATGCATGTCCCTACATTTTACCCTACAGTGCAGGTGCAACATCAACATGTGCAATCCCAAAAGCATCAGCCAACAGGGGTACAAACATCCACCCACATAGGCCCCATTATCCAAAGCACCATGGAGAGTCAGACTGTTTGCACCGGCTCGGAGCAGCAGTTATCAGCAGAGCCCACAACTAGCTCTTGCACCCCATAGCAATGCCTGCACTGTGATCGGGACCAGTGTGGCGGTCAGGTTTGCCAACCACCCCTATCTTTGCACAATGCTGCAATAGGAGAGGGTGAGTGCATGTCCATCCATTGTGGTGTGGCGTCCTACTCTGCAGTAGGCCCACAAAATGTACACTGTTGCCAGCGCCAGTCTGCAAATCTGCATACCAAGGAGCACGGTATTGTGGGTATGGCCCTGAGAGGACGGATCAGGCAGGATGCGTCTGCAGTGGGGGTAGGGCAATGGCCGGGACATTGTAATGCCCAAACACCACCTGCATGGACAAGGTGGCCACAGCACATCTTGCTGTTAGGACACTCTCACTCTGACTGAACAGTGACCTTTGCCATGGCTACATTCCCACATAATGCTACATAGTATTTGTTTCAAGTAATATCTGTGTACCCCTTTTTCTGGAAGGCCAGTCACTGAGGCACCTGCCAGATGTCTGTGCTATACAACCCAGGTCAGGGTACGCATAGTTCCTCTGTTCACATGCATTATAGACTGGCTAGCGGACTGTTTGCAGTTAGTTTGTGCATGGCTGGAACAACTGGTGGGGTGCATCAGGTACAGTCTGACTGTGCCTGCTGCTGGTGAATGTCAGACCATGGTTGGAGGCTCCTACTGTGGTGCTATGCGCATTGCAGATGTGCAGCGTTCACAATAATGCATGTGATGTTTGTTCAGCACTTGCGCTGTTATGCACCATAACCTGCCCACATAGCCTAAGGTGCCTAAACGTATCTCATAAGGCATGTAGGAACATCACGCGCGTTATTGTGCACACTGCGCGTTGCAGTGTATGCGCGTATGCTGCAATACTGTGTTACAATGTAATGCGTATAATATAGCAGATACGGTGGCCAGTTGGTGGAACTTCTTTGCACTGCGGTTGTTTGGGATACTGGTTACAAATGTGCGTTGAGCTACCATAGGTCATGGGTTTGATTCCCACATGTTCCTTTTCCTTTCTTTTCTTGTGTTCTGCTAACCTTACCATACAATGGCTGCAGCTTTGTCACTTCTCCACACACCCTTCCTTCGCTTCACTGTGCACTACAGTGTGCCCTCCATGCAGCCTATCCATCACATATTAGCTGTTACATATGATCCCTTTCTTTGAGCTGTCTAGGTGGGCAGTTGGCTCAATGGTTTGGTGTTGGTGAGTTGTGTTTGGACTCTTCAGCGTACTGGTTCAATTCTTACCTTCTCTGTTTTGGATCACTTCCCCATTTTGCCTCTTGTACACACACCATCCACACGGCTGGCCCTTCAGACCGGCCCCTGACGCCCTTTCGGTTTGTTTACTCTTCTGCATGCTGTTTTCACTGCACACCATTTCATGGTGTGTGTGCATGTATTTCTATGTGGCTCCTGTCCCACTTACAGACTGCGATATCAACTGCCTGTAGTCTACGGCCTTACACCTATGGCTCCGTTTCTTATGTGGCATCATGTCTGCACATCCCTCAGTGCGTCTTCTATTGTCTGCGTGCCTTTGCTTGCAACCCCTTTGGACGCGCTGCTGCTTCCCATCGGCTGTGATGTTAACACACGGTAATTGTCCAGGGTGCCCTATACCGCACATTAAATGGCCAGGTCGCCCTGTACCGCGCGTTACCGGACCAGACTTACCAATGATGCACCGTCCACTTCCTTATATGGCATCCGTAACATTAGCGTGGCACTTACCGCCGGTAACATTATCGCGCCTTAGTAAACATACCCCTTAGAGTGCCAGGCTAAATAACTAAACAGCTACGATTTTGCTGCATTTTAATTATATAGCCTAGGAATATATTGCTTTCCCTTTTTTTAGCAAAGCCACTGAAGGAGAGCCTCTGCACCCTCTATGAGTATATTTGGGGTGCCAATTCATCCCTCGCCTGTTTGATATACTGACTTCCTATCCATCTAGTATCTCTTTTTAAGATAACCATAATGAATATGCAAATGACTATATGCAAATATGTCGCCCCCATCCTTTTCTCCTCCCAAATGAAATAGTCAAACTACGCCCATCACTGTCTGTTTGGAAACAGGAAGGCACCATTGTGTCTCAGCGGGGGCAGGAGTCAAACAACCTCGCAGTGCTGTAGGTTGAAGGTAAGCGCTATGTGGCTGTTTGTGACCATTGCCATCGCCGCAGGTCCCAGAGAGAGGCGGCAATGGCAGCAATTCGGGCTGGAAAGAGGGCCAGAGCAAAAGCAGGAGCCCGGGGGAGGGGGTTGTGCAAGGAATGAGGTTTGCCTAGGGCGCCTCATCTCCTTGCGACAGCCTGGGCCCTCTTAATATCTCTCGTAAAAAGCTGGCTGAAATGCACACTTTTTAAAAACTTACACTTGCCGGGGAGCAGATATCTAAATTTCGATGTGGAGATCTTTGGGCTTATGCTTGCATTTCCAATATGTAATAGGGAATACATGTTAGATTTTTGTCCTGTCCAGACTATGCCCTTGACATGTCCCCTCAAAACTTCCACATATTAAGGACATCCATGTGTAAATTGGACACTTTCTAAAATGGCTGTTTACACAACGATGTGATGTACACATGTATATGCCTGATTCGACACATGTAAATTGTGCATAAGGCTTCTAAAATGACTCTCAGAATGCGAACGGAAACGGTGATCGTTGTTAAGTCCTCTGCTGCTAGGATCCACTTCTCGAGCGGGTTTATTCCATTCCTCTCCTCCTCAGTGTACTTTGCTAGCGCTGACTCTCTTGCCTCTTCTAAGTGAGTACCAGATGGGTAGCTCTCTTCTCCCAAATGGAATTGACAGGGTGGTCACTCCTTCAAAAAGGTTTCTGCCTGAATCTCTCAAGGTAATGAAGACAGGGGTGAACTTCCAGATTCCCGAAACTATTGTGCACCGATCCTTAACCCCGGATATTCAATGCTAGGATCATATGCAGTCCCAGCATCGAATATCCGGGTTTGCCGCACAGTCTTCCAGATGCGGTACATAACCGGGCAGCGCGATATCGCATGCTGCCTGGTTAGCTGCTGCGGCAAAAAGATAGGTGATCTTTTGCCTCGCCTGTCTTTTAGCCCCAGGTCGCGAAATGGGTGGCATGCAGTATCGCCGCTGCCTGATTATCGGCTGTCACCGCCTCCGCTCGTTCCCGGAACACCCTTGACACACCCCAGTACTAAGCAGTTAAGCATTAGGGTGTGTAAGGGAGAAGATCAGGGATATTCAGCGGCACTAACCATGTTATTGCCATTGAATATCCCGGTTAGAGGTATTTAATTTCACATAGATAATATATAAACCGTAGTTCTTCCTTTTCTTTGGGGTGATGTTTGAATACCTCCCGTTTGTGGGTTTTGAGATATTTTTGGAACATTGTTTTTTAGATTGCACAAGCATACAATGCAGTAATTTCTATTAATCTCATATTCACTTTAACATTTTGAGCCATTTGTTACCAGCACTAGCTTTTTTATATATTTTGAGATGTTTTGACGGGTCCCGTTGACCCTTAACCTGTAAGGGCGGGAAAACGCCGGTACTTTAAGATCCCGAACGCATTGAGCTCCATCTTTTCATTTGGGCAGAATAGTAGTGCAGCGTACAAGTAACGGTGAGTTTTTTCATCTCTTTTTCTCTCATTTATTAATTTATACAACATCATATGTAACAACACCCTTCTAAGTCGAGTTTTAAAAATAATTTTCATCTTGAAGTTAGAAAATGCTGCCTTTTGGGCGTCCTTTAGCAGTTTTGCTACCTTAGATACTCTGTGGCGTTTTTAGACACAAATAGACAACACGATTTTGTGATGTCCCTCTTATGAAATGTACTTTGCTGCAACACATTACTTACATCATACAACTCATATATAAACGATTTTTTGTGTGTTTAGGTCCTCAGTCCTTCTTCCCCCCTTTTTTGAAGAAATTTGACAGCATACGTCCTCTAGATCGGACTAGTGCACAATATACCTAAGGTTTCACTTTCTCAGTAGTAGAGGTGCCTTTTATCAGCGTAATACTTGTAAAAAAAGTGAAGGTTATATGTTTAGAGAATAGGGAAACATTATATAGGTCTTTTTATTAGTGCGCTGATTTAAAGTGAAAGCTATTTTACATTTGTATTTTACTAATTTTCTTAGTGCTTTTGACTTTCAATAGTATGTATTAACTTATTTATATCTATTATTATTATTATTATTATTAATCTTTTGGCGTGCTTTTCCAGTTGTTATGATATGTTTTGTCTAAGCAATGTTTATGTCAACTTAATACTTGGTTGTTTAGAAGTATCATGATATAAGTTATTTTGGTTTTATTATTCATGTCTTCTTTTCTGGACTTTTAATGGCATTGTATTTATTTATTTATTCATTTATTATTTTTAAATCTGCTTATTTTAGTTTCTAATACACCACGTGACAGACTCAAGGTATTTGTCTTTATATATCTGTATCCTCCTCATCTCCCTTTTGTATCCATCATTAATTTGATGCTATACATGTTATTGTTATAGTTATAATCTTAATTTTTCCATAGTAGTCATGTTTTTATGGTTTCTTAACAACATCTTATTTATTTATTTATATTCTTGATCACTGTGTCTACATCTTTCACGTGTTTTTATGATTATATGTATTTGTTTAGTTAGCTAATAAGCTTAATGTATGAATTAAAGTTAGGTTTTAATTTTATTTATGTATATAGTTGTTTATAATTGTTTATTATATATATATATTTTTCAAGGTGTGCTCTTTTAAGACCCCCTGAAGAAGGCTTTTCAGCCGAAACACGTTGGGGCTGAAATAAAAAGGATTTTTAACCTAATTGTCGGCAGTCCTGTGTACCTGCTGTGTTGGTCTCCTTAAGGTGCATGCTTGCCACCTTAAAGCACCTTTCAGCCCTTAAGGCACCTTAAAGCACGTTTTGTCACCTTAGAGCACCTTAAAAAGAGTAGTTACTCACCTGTAACAGGTGTTCTCCAGGAGCAGCAGGAATCAGTCCTCACATATGGGTGTCATCGGCGCCGATGAAGCCCCAGCGGAGCATTTCCCCAGCTTTCTATGAAAGCCTTTGGGAATGCAGGCAAGCATGCGTGGTTCCCTTCCCGCCTAAAGGTGCCATCTTACCTCAGTCAAATGACATAGCTAAGAACAGCACACAAAAATGAAAAATAAACTATGTACAACTGCAACTCCAAGGGGAGGAGGGAGGGTTGTGAGTACTGATTCCTGCTGCTCCTGGAGAACACCTGCTACAGGTGAGTAACTACTCTTTCTCCAGGACCAAGCAGGAAGTCAGTCCTCACATATGGGTGACTCCCTAGCTCTGGGCTACCGAGGAACCCAGGCTGAACAAGAGTACTCCCTCTAGTCTCAGCAGCAAAGAAAGGCTTTCCAAGGACACAACCTCCACCGGTAGCCCAACAGAGGGCAGGAGGGCAGGAGTTGCCTAAACCTCAAAGAGATTCCGGAGTACTGCCTGGCCAAAAGCACTGTCCCTACGGGACTCCCTCTCCAGACAGTAATGGGACGCAAAAGTCTGGCTTGAAGACCAAGTTGCAGCCTTGCAGATGTCTACCAAGGGCACAGAGCGGAGATGAGCCACTGAGGCAGCCATTGCCCTGACACGATGGGCCGTGACCCTACCCTGCAAAGGAAGGTCAGCCACCTTGTAAGCCAAGGTGATACAGTCAGCCACCCAGATGGACAAGGTACGCTTGGACACAGCCAACCCCAACCCATGACTGAAGTGGTATTTAAAAGTGCAGAAGAATTGAAGGAAATATCGATACATCGGGAAGATGTATTACAACTATTAGATAAACTGAAGAGTAGCAAATCACCTGGGCCGGATGGTATACATCTAAGGGTGTTGAAAGAACTGAAATACGAGATTGCAGACCTGCTATTAGTAATCTGTGAACTATCATTAAAATCATCTCTAATACCTGAAGATTGGAGGATCGCCAATGTAACACCAATTTTTAAAAAGGGTTCCAGGGGTGATCCGGGAAACTACGGAACGGTGAGCCTGACATCAGTACCGGGAAAAATGGTAGAAACCATCATAAAGAATAAAATTACTCAGCATGTAGATAGTCATGACCTAATGGGATAATGTCCAAAGTTGCGCTCAAAAATAACACAATACTTTTGAGCGCAACTTTGGACATTATCTGCATATCGCTCAGTTAGAGACTTAGACATTTGTATCGTGACCTAATGGGAGACAGCCAACATGGCTTTAGACAAGGAAGATCTTGTCTTACTAATCTGTTATGTTTTTTTGAAGGAGTGAATAATCAGGTGGACAAAGGTGAGTCAGTTGATATTGTGTATCTGGACTTTCAGAAAGCCTTTGACAAGGTCCCTCATCAGAGACTTTTGGCAAAACTAAAGAGTCATGGGATAGGAGGCAGTGTACTATTGTGGATCAGGAACTGGTTAAAAGATAGAAAGCAGAGGGCAGGGCTAAATGGCCAATTTTCCCAATGGAGAAAGGTGAATAGTGGTGTACCCCAGGGATCTGTGCTGGGTCCGCTGCTTTTTGACATATTCATAAAGACCTGGAAAGTGGAATAACGAGTGAGGTTATCAAATTTGCAGATGACACAAAACTATTTAAAGTTGTTAAAACCCAAGAGGATTGTGGAAAATTGCAAGAGGATCTTGATAAATTGGAAGACTGGGCATCAAAATGGCAGATGAAATTTAATGTGGACAAGTGCAAGGTTATGCACCTAGGGAAGAACAACCCAAACTACGGTTCCACGATGCAAGGTTCCACATTAGGAACCACCACCCAGGAAAAAGATTTAGGCGTCATTGTGGATACCATGTTAAAACCCTCGGCCCAGTGTGCAGCGGCGGCCAAGAGAGCAAATAGAATGCTAGGTATGATACGGAAAGAAATGGAAAATAAAACAAAAGATATTATAATGCCTCTATATCGTTCCATGGTGAGATCGCACCTTGAATATTGTGTGCAATTCTGGTCGCCGTATCTTAAAAAGGATATAGCGATTTTAGAAAAGGTTCAGAGAAGAGCCACCAAAATGGTAAAGGGGATGGAAGGATACTCCTATGAAGAAAGGCTAAAAAGGTTGGGGCTCTTTAACCTGGAAAAGAGACGGCTGAGGGGAGATATGATAGAAGTCTATAAATTAATGAACGGAGTGGAACGGGTAAATGTAGATCAACTGTTTACCTTATCAGAATATAGAAAGACTAGGGGACATGCAATGAAGCTACAGGGTAAACTATTTAAGACTAATAAAAGAAAATATTTTTTCACTCAACGTGTAATCAAACTCTGGAATTTGTTACCGGAGGATGTAGTAAAGGCTGTTAGTGTAGCTGGGTTTAAAAAAGGTTTGGACAAGTTCCTGGAGGAAAGGTCCATAAACCATTATTAAGAAGGGACCCAGGATATCAATGCTTGAACCAATACAAGCATTGTGGAACCTGTGTCCCTTGGGGAAACTGCTAGGTACGTCTGACCTAGATTGGCCACTGTTGGAAACAGAATACTGGGCTTGATGGACCTTGGTCTGACCCAGTATGGCATATCTTATGATCTTATAACCTATTGGGGTCAAAGGAGACGAAGAGCTGAGTAGCCCTTCTATGCCCCTGCGTACGGTCAAGGTAGAAGGATAGGGCCCTCCTACAGTCCAGGGTATGCAGGACTGCTTCAGCCTGGCTTGCATGAGGCCTAGGGAAGAATGTGGGAAGAACCACCTCCTGATTGAGGTGGAAAGAGGAGACAACCTTTGGGCGGAACTTTGGGTGAGTCCTAAGGACTACCCTGTTCCTATAAATCCTGGTGTAAGGCCTATCACAGACCAGGGCCTGAAGCTCACTCACTCGCCTAGCCGAGGTAAGGGCTATCAGGAAGAGTGTCTTCCAGGATAGGAAGTGTAGTGGACAAGTAGCCATCGGCTCAAAAGGTGGGTGAGTCAGTTGCTGCAAGACCACATTCAACTCCCACTCAGGGGCAGGAGGACGGATTGGAGGCTTGAGCAAAAGCAAGCCCCTGAGAAAGCGGGACACCAAGGGGTGACCTGACAGAGAATGTCCCTCCACCAGGGAGTGGTGAGCTGCAAGAGCTGAGAGGTGGACCCGAACAGAATTGGACTTAAGTCCCTGATTAGATAAGTGCAGTAAGTACTGAAGCACTACTGGCACAGTACAGGAGAAAGGATCCTCTGTGCGTAGCTGACACCACACAGAAAACCTTTTCCATTTGAGAGCATAGGTTTTCCTAGTGGACTGTTTCCTAGAGGCTAGGACAACCTCCTCAACTTCCTGAGGTAGGCCCCAGGGAGCCCAAACTACCCTTGCAGCCTCCAGGCCATCAAATTGAGAGCTTTGAGATTGGGGTGCAGAAGGGAACCCTGCTCCTGTGAGAGAAGGTCGGGTTGCAACCCCAGAGGCAGTGGAGGATCCACCGCTAGTTGAAGCAGAAGAGGAAACCAAGGCTGTCTCGGCCACCTGGGAGCCACCAGCAGGACCGAGGCCTTGTCCTGAAGAATTTTGAAGAGAGTCCGGGCCACCAAGGGCGTGGGAGGAAACGCATACAGGAGGCCCTGAGACCATGGAATCAGAAAAGCATCTGCTGCTATTCTGAGAGGATGCGGTTGCCTGGAGCAGAACTTTGGCAGTTGCTTGTTCATGGGGCTGGCAAAGAGATCTACCAAAGGGAGACCCCAGCGTAGGAAGATCTTCTGAACTACTGAAGGATGCAGCTGCCACTCGTGGGGCTGCAGAATCCTGCTGAGCCTGTCGGCCAGGTAGTTGTCCTGGCCTGTAAGGTACACAGCCTTGAGGAGCATGTTGTGCTTGAGGGCAAATGAACAAAGGTCCTGAGCCTCCCGACAAAGGATTCTGGACCCAGTCCCGCCCTGTTTGTTCACATAAAACATGGCTACCTGGTTGTCTGTCTGAACCAGGACAGATTGACGAGCCAGGGCAGGCAAGAAAGCTTTGAGTGCTAATCGAATAGCTCTGAGTTCGAGGAGATTGATCTGCTGTGCAGCTTCCCAAGGAGACCACAGGCCCTGGGTGCACTTGCCTAGACAATGAGCTCCCCAGCCCTGCAGGGAGGCATCCGTGGTCAGTACCACCGTGTACCCAGGAATCTGAAAAGGCACCCCCTTTAGTAGATTGGGTGGGTGCAGCCACCAGTTGAGGGAGTTCAGAAATTGTCTGGACACCCTTATCCTGTCTCTGAGGCTGCCCGTGGCTTGTGACCACTGAGTCCGAAGGCACCACTGTGCAGGCCTCATATGGAGCCTGGCATTGGGGGTCACATGCACTGTTGAAACCATGTGGCCAAGCAGCCTTAGGCAGAGTCTGGCGGAGACCAGTGACCTGTTGAGAAACTTGTTCATCAAGTTTATCAGTCTTTGGGCTCTGTCTGCTGGCAAGAAAGCCTTTGCCAGCAGGGAGTCCAGCCTTGCTCCAATGAACTCCAAGTTCTGGGAGGGGAGCAAAGTGGACTTTGCGAAGTTTATTACAAACCCCAGGCTTTGAAGAAGAGCAATAGTTCTGAGGGTGGCTTGTCTGGCCTCCTGGCACGTCTGACCCCTGATGAGCCAGTCCTCCAGATAGGGGAAGACAAAGATGCCCTGATTTCTCAGGTAGGCCACTACCACTGCTAGGCATTTGGTAAAGACTCTGGGAGTGGAGGTGAGGCCAAAAGGCAGTACTCTGTACTGATAATGGTTTCCTCCCACAATGAACCTGAGGTACTTTCTGTGGTCTGGATGAATGAGGATGTGGGTATACACATCCTTTAGATCTAAGGAGCATAGCCAGTCTCCCTGCTGGAGGTAGGGCAGAAGTGTTCCAAGTGTAAGCATCTTGAACTTTTCCTTCTCTAGGAACTTGTTGAGGTTCCTGAGGTCCAGAATGGGTCGAAGGCCACCGGTTCTTTTGGGGACCAGGAAATACCTGGAGTAGAATCCGTGACCTTGGAAGTGGGGAGGCACAGGCTGCACCACCCTGTCCACCAACAGACCTTGAAGCTCTTGAAGGAGAAGGTCTGTGTGCAGGGGAGGCCTTGGAGGCTCCCCTGGAAAGTATGGAGGAGGCAGTTGGTGAAAATGCAGTGCATAGCCCCTGTGGACTATGTCCAACACCCAACTGTCCCCGGTGATGAGGTGCCACTGGTGGGCAAAGAGGGTGAGGCGACCTCCTGTGCAGGGTTGGGATAGCAGGGATGGAGAGGCTACGCTCAAGGAGTAAAAAACCCCCACCCTGCTGAGTGGGAGCAGGGGCCGGAGGCTTGGGGGTCCTCTGCCTACGGGGCTCATTACCCTGCCCCTTGGCTTGCTGACCCTGGGGTGCAGCTTGGGTAGCCTTATATTGAGGGTACTGTTTGTAGGCAGTGTCCTTCCTCGGGTAAAAGGGCTTTTTACCCGGACCCTTCTTCTTATGAGAAGGGGCAGAGGTCTTCCTCGACAGCCTTGTCCGTGTAAGGTGCTCTGTTTCGAGCTGAGCGGCCTTCTCGGTCATGGGCTTGCCACAAAGGTTCTCACCTCAGCAAGGGACATCGACCAACTTGTCCTGAACCCATGGCTCGAGGTCCGATGACTGCAGCCATGCCTGGCGTCGAGCCGCGATGCCGGCTGCCACAACTCGGGCCGAAGCCTCGAAGCCATCGTAGGCGGCGCGGGACATGAACTTCGAGCAGTCCCGAATCCCCGAGGACAAGGACTTAAATCTCTGCAAGGGTTCCCCGGAGAGTCCAGCAGAGAACCCGGCCAACTCCTTGGTCAGGTCCCGCAAGTACCTCTCCGCTGCCTTCGATCTTGTAGACCACTCTCTACTCTTAGCCAGTCTTCGCGAAGCAGGCCTCTGCAGCACCGTCCTTCATTGGTTTCACTCCTTTCTCTCTTCTAGGTCCTTTTCAGTTCTCTCTGCCTCCTCTTCCTCAACCGCCTCTACACCTACTCCCCTGCTTTGCGGTGTCCCCCAGGGCTCTGTTCTGGCTCCCCTCCTCTTCAATGTCTTCCTTACACCCCTCTCTCTACTGCTCCAACAACACGGGATTTCTGCCTTCTATTATGCTGATGACCTCCTTCTTCTATACCACACCTCTCCGCTTTTCCCTGACCTCTCCCCACTGAATACCTGTCTCACCGCTGTAGCCCACTGGCTTACCACCCACTGCCTACACCTTAATTTTACTAAGACCCTGGCCATCTGGTTCTCACGTGATGGTAACCCCCCTTCGGTTTCCCCCTCCTTCTCTGGTTCCCCCATTCCCTTAGTCTCCACCTTTTGTTACTTGGGTGTCCTCTTCGACCCTGGCCTCACCTTCCGGGATCACATTGCTCACGTCTCAAAGACCTCGTTCTATTTTCTGCGTCAGATTCGTGCCATTCGCCCCTTCCTCTCTTCACAGGCTCTCACTACCCTCCTCCTTTCCTTGGTTATATCTCGCATCGATTTTTGCAACTCCGTCATGTCTGGTCTCCCCGCTTCCCAATTACAACGCCTTCAACGTATTCAAAACACTGCTGCCCGGCTCATCTTTCATGCATCTATCCGTGATCATATCACTCCTCTCCTCATTCGTCTCCACTGGCTCCCTGTCAAGTTTCGCAGTCATTTCAAAATTTTGGTCCTTCTCCACCGCATCCTCCACACCCACTCCCCTCAATATCTAGCTGACTTGGTTCACTTTCATAATCCAACCCGAATCACCTGAATCGCCTGCATCTCCCCTCACCCACTTGTGCCCGCTTTCAATCCACCCGTTCCTCTGCCTTTTTCTTCCTTGCCCCCGCCTTGTGGAACTCCCTCCCCTCTTCTATCCGCCTCGAACAAGACCATGCCACCTTTAAGAACCGCCTTTAAACTCACCTCTTTTCCCTTGCCTTCGACCTTCCTGAACCTCCCACATGACTTTGTTTCCCCTTCCCCCTCCCCTCACTCTCCCCTCACTCTCCCCTCTATCGTCCTGTTGTACGAATCTGCCTAGTTTGCTTTCCTATCAACAGATGTAACTTCTTTTCCTTTTTTTCTTTTCCTCTCACCTCATGGTGACCATTATAATTTGAACTCTGTAAACCGCTATGATGTTCCTTATGTTTAGCGGTATATTAAGTTAATAAACCATAAACCATACAGCTGGTACGACTGGACACGGCAAGCAAGCATCGAGCCCTGGAAGCACTTTCTACTGACGCCATCGAGGTTTCGAGCCTCCCTGCCAGGAGGCACCGCGGAGTGCATCTTCTGGCTCTTCAGACGATGCATGGCCAATTCCACAACCATAGAATGGTGTAGTAGCTGTGCCTTCTGAAACCCAGGGCTCTTTCTGAGTCGATAGATCAAGTTGACTCACTTGCTTAGAACTGGCGCCGAGGCCAGTGCCTCCCACATACGGAAGAGGAGCCGCTCCAGCATCGGAGGAACCGGGACAGTAAAGGCCTCCTTCGGAGGAGAGTCATACTGCAGCGCCTCAAGCTCCTCGGCTCGAGGCTCTTCCTCAGGGTCCGCCGGAATAGCCAAGGCAGTGGCCATATCCCGGACGAACTCCGAGAACCGAGTATCCTCCGGAGGGGATCTACTCCGGGGCTCAGACTGCGGTGAGTTTGACGGGACGTACCGAGTCTTGAACGTATCGGGAGACTCCTCGTCCTCCGTCTCCCAGGTGGACTCGTCCAAGGAGGAGTCAGGGTCCGACCCCGCAGGGCCCTGGAGCACCCGCCCCAACGCCGGAACCGGCGTCGACGCCCTCGGTCCCGAACGGGAGGTTGAGGGAGACCGCGACTGAGGTCGACTTCGAGCCATGATGGACTCAAGTATCGGCTCGGTCTCCGGGGTCGACTTCGAAGTCGATGTCCCGGTGGTCCGGGGAGATGCGCCAGACAGGCTGGCCATCAATGCCCGCTGCTGCTCCATGAAGGCAGACAGTCTGCTCTCCAAGGCTGTCATCCTGAGACTCAGCTCGGGAGACGCAGCAGCCACCGACTCGGGCCCCGGCGGCGCCGGGCCCAACGTCGGCTCTCTGGGAGGAGAGTCCTCGAGGACTACGGGGCTTACGTGTCCAGCAGACTCCGGTTCCACGCAAGGAACTTTAGCAGGCTTCTCTTGTTCCACGGGCCCGGGGCGACGGTCGGGGGTCTTAGACCTGGCCCTCGAGGAGCCAGGGACCTCCTTCGATGCCCTCGCGAGCCGCTTCTTCCTCTTCCATTCCCGGTCGGGGGACCCCCCTTTCGAGGAGCTTCAACAGCGCTCGGGATCGGAATCCCGAGATGTTGAGGCCTCAGACGAGGTCTGGGCCCGGCCGGAGGCTGAGTCCGAGAAAAGCCTTTCTTTTTGCTGCTGTCGACTTCGGAGTGCCTTGGAAGACATCTTCCCACATGGCCCGCATGACTTAGGGTCGTGATCGGGACCGAGGCACTGAAGGCAGCAGTCGTGTGTGTCGGTGAGAGACATTAATTTCTTACACCGATCACACTTCTTAAAACCACTGGAAGCCATCGGGGAAAAAAGAGTCCCCGCGAGGTCAAAGGACTGGCCTTCCAGTGAAAAATGGAAAAAAGGGCGCGAACGCCAGCCACGAAGGGCAAAAACCGAAAAAGAAGAATCGGGCTCGATACCGGTGTACTGAACCCGGCGGGAGGGGAACCGGCGTCGAACCGGGAGAAAAGATAGCGAAAATCGCCAAAAAAATCTACTTTTAACCGGGAGAACAGGACACACGTCCGGTGGGCTTCTCGGAAAAAAAGAGACTGAGGTAAGATGGCACCTTTAGGCGGGAAGGGAACCGCGCATGCGTGCCTGCATTCCCAAAGGCTTTCATAGAAAGCTGGGGAAATGCTCCGCTGGGGCTTCATCGGCGCCGATGACACCCATATGTGAGGACTGACTTCCTGCTTGGTCCTGGAGAACATGTTTTGTTACCTTAACGTGCGTTAAGGTTCATACTTGTCACCTTAATGTGTGATATCCTGTTAATGTGCGTTAAATGGCCAAGGCACCCTCTTAACATGCATTAAACGGCCCATAGAGCCCCCTACCCGCCCAACACCTTTTAAGGATTACAGCTCTTTATCGCTGCCGTTATCGCCTGTTACCTTACTGCAGTTTAGTAAACTTACCCCTTAGTGCATGGTTACTGATGTGAAGGATAATTTTATAATGAGGCACCTATAAAAATGTACAAAATGTGCTTATTTTGTCTATTTTATAAAGACTATGGGATAGTCACAACTATCTGCAAGCTTGCCAGGCATCAGCACAACAACTCCATGTGTATCCTGGTATATCTTAACAAGATATTCAACGGACCATCAAATTCATAGAGAGTAGATAAATGTTTGAGCTCTCCTTATCATTTCATCATTGGCCCAATAAAATATTTCTTTCTCTTGGGAGTTATTCTGAACCACGAATAAGCCGTTTACACGTGCAAGTTGGATGTTTTTGGCACTTAAACATCTAGATGTGATTCTTATGACAGAACAATTTCTACGTACAGACGAGAAAGACGGGTAATCTGGATGTGGGTGTGGAGTGTGGTTGTGTCAAGCCGCTTAAAAGTCTAAACTGTATTCTGACGAAAACTTGTACGTACATCTTAGATGTCTAGGTTAGACCTGCTAAAACATGGAATAGCAGCCTATGTCAGCTAAAGTTGCCCTGTATTGTAACAACACAGAAGGGCATCTATGTTTAAATAAAGCATAGCTGTGTCATAAAAGGATCTGGACAAGGTCCTGAAGGAAAAATCCATAACATAGGCACGGGGAAAAGAACTACGTACCCTGGGATAAGCAATATAGTATGTTGCTATTTTGTGAGGATGCTACTCTGTAAATTCGATCCAGATTGGCTACGTCTGGAAGTTATAATAGGCCAAATGGACCTTTGACCGAAGGGAAACAAACTGAACCATGTGGAAGCAATGGTGATCCAATGGTAGTCAGACATTTTTACACACCAATCAGATCTGCTGTCTGTGAAAATGCCCTCTGTTACTATGTCATGCAGATACACCTTATGCATATGACATGTCCCAAACCTAAGTGCAAACCAGTAATCTCTCTCCATCTAAAACATCTTCCCATTAAAAAACTAAGCACCCACCTTTATCAAAGGGCAGTTCACTATCTATCAATTGCTTATGCAAAGGTCAAATAAATTTCTTGGGGGAATGATAAAGATCTGAAAGGCCAATCTCCAAACTAGTATTATTTCACAGTGGGTATGTCACAATACTGGGATGAAAGTGTCTCCCTCTCTGTTCCACTTACTGTGAAGGTGGTTAAAAATAGGTCTGAATATAACTTTGGAGCCATATGCACATTTATTTATTTATTTATTTAGACAGTTTTGTATACCGCCTTATCCTTCAATCAAAGCAGTCACAACACAATTGGGGGATACATTTAACACGTGGGGATATAAGACACATACACTAATATTTACAGGGCACATGTCAGAACACTCAATACTGTTGCTTTTCCGGGGGGGTGTCCACGCCAGAGTTACACGTTTTGACGCGGTTACATATACAACTACGCATACGTGCAAATGCTGAGAATACCGAACATGTGTTTACGTCTAGACTAACGTGTATGTTCGCCTTCCGTGTTGCACGTGGATAGCTGCTGCAGGTGAAAACGTGTAACTTTTCTTGTGTGCTACACCTCCTGGATATTTTGGGAGCCTATGCTGTGCAACATATCGGCCTCTACAGCAACACGGTAGGAACAAATGGTCTCTATTGTAACTGCGATGGTTTGTGTGCTGGAGCCTATGCCCCAGATGCATGTCTGTGGTACATGTGGCCCTGTGGGAGACAGTGGTATGCATGGACTTCAGTGCAGAATCCAGGTGCCCTGTGCAGACACCCACCACAGGGCAGGCAGGTGTGAAAATGTCACTCTTGGAGGCAGAGACTGACTGGTGTTCATGCGCGGTGGGTCCATGGTGCACTGTACCGCACGTTAGCACCTTGTAACGCGCGTTACCTGATGGCTTGCTTTAACGATGCACCACCCACTCCTTCATATGGGCATCCGTACCATTACCGCGGTTTAGTAAACATACCCCTATGTATTAAGATGTTTAAGTGAAGTTGGAATTTGTGTCGTTCCAGGGTTTCAATATTTTGTAATGTAATAAAAAGGATTTCATAAATATGATTTATGAAAAAGAGGGGTATGTTAGACCTGTGATGGTGTGATAAGGCGCATCTCTTTCAGGCATGTATTATTCTTGCTGCATAGAGGGAGAAATAGCTTTACCAGGGTATTTTCGCCTCTGCTTAGAACCTTTGTGAAGGGACTGCTGTTGGAATCTCTTGAGGGTTTTGTACTGTACTAATGAGTTTACATATCTGGTGTTTTCATTACATAAGTTAGATACCAGTGTGTTCTTTTGAATGGGTAGTTGTCTTTACTAGTACCATGTCTCTATGTTTCCACTGTGCTGTGTTTTGGGGCATATTGATGCACTATTCCACACAGTAGGTTTTTTTCACTTCAGGTTTGTCCATTCTGCCTTTTTTCCACCTTGCCATTGTGTTTCTGTTTGCGTGTTTCCTGTGTGGGTCCTGTTTTGTGTGTTCACTGTCATTTGGTTGTGTGGTTACCCAGTTTGACCCCTGCTCCTTTTCCCTTTGCATTTTTCAGCTACCTCCTGGCTCTTTGCACTGTTGTTTTTTTCCACATGCTTTTCCTCTGCCTCCTCCCTTCCTGCTTTGCCCTACTTACTGCGCCAGGGTGGTCCTTATCCTTTCCCAGCCCCTGCATGATGCAGCAAGGGCTGACCTTCTGTGCCCTGTGGGAAGCAGGACACCCTCCTCCTCCAGCACCATCCTGCAGAGCAGGAGAATCTCAGCCCTGGAAAAGTTCACACTCCGGGTGGCCATCTTCTAGGGCTCTGGTGGTGGCAAGGGCTTCCTGTTTCCTGTTGCACGTGGACAACTGTGCAGTTGGACACGTTTTTGGCATGTCGTGAGTTACATGTGTGACCGCAACAAGGGGGGCGCAGGCAGGCACGTTTTCGGCGTGTTGCAGGTTAGACATGCTACTTAAACGTAACCGGAACACTACTGTGCAGGAGTTGCACGTTTTCCGGCTGGACGTACAACACCATATTCTGTTCTGCGGTTGCACGTTCAGAATCGCGTCTACATTTGGGACGTACACGTTTTAAACGTGTACATCCACTCTGCATGTCTTGATCAGAATAGGGCCCCTTGTGCTTATTTCAAATATTCGTTATCTTGGACTTGTTTCAAATAAACATAATTGCACTTATCTTCAATCATAAAGTCCAGAATCTGACACGATATCACGTTTCTCTATGAATTTGATGTTCCACATAATATGTTTTTAAGATATACCAGGATACACATGGAATAGTGTATGTTATAGTACCTGGATGGCTGTGGGTTACCTTTTGTCTTCGAGAGTATTCCGTAAAGACAGTATAGGCATCTACATGTATGTGCCTTTATAAAATAGGCACCTTGAATTATCCCCAGTAGCATGCAAATGCTCTTGCACAACGTTACACCTGCTCCAAAAGTGTTGCCAATATGTGTGTGTGTTCTATGCCTGTATACATGTATTTTATAGGGTGTGCATGTGTATCTCAGCTCTACCCCCTGATCCACCCGAACGATGCCCCTAGGTATGCCTACATGCATATCACATAAAACCAAGTGCTAATCTTTCTGTGCACTTATTTTTTACATATTATACTGCATGCACTTTTATAAGAGCCATATTCCACATGAAACTGGGCCGGTGCAAGCATATGCGACACCCTCATTGCCACCGCTGCCACCCCTCTCCAAGATCCGCAGAGGTGGTAATGATATTTAAATCACAATCCAGCGCTTACCCAAACTCTCTGGCACGGAGTTGCTGTTCCTGCTCTATTTGACCTGCTGCTTCTGTTCCCTCCTGTGCAGACTTCCTGTTTGCATGGGGGCGGAAGCAGCAGATCAAATGGAGCAAGAACAGCATCATGGTGCCAGAGAATTCAGGTAAGCGCTGCAGATCCCGGAGACGGGCGGCAGCGGAGGCATTTGGCCACCCTGGGAATGTTGGTGCTCTGGGTGACCACCTATTCACCTGTTGAGTAGCGCCGGCCCTGAACATGTTTTACACATGAAAAATGCTGTATTCAATTTGCCCCATAACAATCAGGAAGCTCAGGCACACCAGTTTTGGGAAATTTCAGCTAATGTGCCTCTACTGGCTGGGTCATCAGGAGTCAGCATGGATTCGATAGTGTGCACACACACTGAAAACAGGCTTCATCCATGCCTGCTTAAATATTCCACCAGATGTACACATACAACTAACAGTGATATAAAGTGTTGCTGTTCAAAATCTGCTGCAGGCATAACTTTGAGACCTACAGCTAGCATTATGAAAGTGCACTGCCATGTGTTACTAATAACTAGATCTCATTGAATAAAATGAAACCTGTGATAAATTAACAGGTCTTAACGGTGCTAGCATGCATTAATAGGGTTGCCAGATACCTTTGATCCCAAATCAGGACATTTGTTCAAAAAATAACACTTTCCAAAAAAAATGTTTTATTAGGCATCAAACACATTAAAACATTATTTACATGTATTTACTGTTCAAAGATATTTTATTTTGCAGATTTTCGTCAGCCAAAATCTTGTTGTACATATCACCACAAGATAATGAATGGTTTTATTTTAACTTGAAGCAAGCATTTTACAGTTTTAATATCCAATCAGTTTCGATCATCCGTCCATTGCTTCTTGCACATCAAAAATACTCGTTCCACAGCAGCGTTTGATGTGGGAATTGAAAATAATTATGCTAACTAGTGTTTTCAAATCGACAAATGTTTTGCTTTCAAATAAAGTGGACCATTTTTGATCAATTGGCCAATTATTAAATTCATCTGAAAACTTCTGTAGCAATAAGTTCAATTTGTTTGTTTCATCAATGAATCTTTCATGGCAATTGTGGGTAATAGCTATTCAGATGATTTTCGAACTTTGTCGTATTTAATACTAGCTTTTAGCATCAACCAATCGGTTGAAGGTGGGTAATTGTCTAAGCTGAACCATTTACTAATGTAATTATCAGCCATTGAATAAAATTCTGTGAATTCCTTCTTAAGTTTATTGGCTAAATTCGGATCATCTAATTCTAAAGATGCAAGCTTAGAACTTATAATAGTGCCAAAAAAGTCTTGCTGATGTCACTGTTTCATCTTTTGTTGAAAAGCAATTACAGCATCTATCATTTCTGGCAACAGCAAATCTTTCTTCTCCAGGGTCAATATGGTTTGCTGAAATAATTGTAAGATGCTTTGCAGGAACAAGAACGAGAAAAACTTACAATTAATGTTTCATTTCTCTATTTTATGTATAATAAGTGAATACAAATAACTTTATTTGTATTATAATGTCCACCTTACTCATCTGTCAACATTTTACAAAAATTCAGAACAAGTCAGGACAAAATGCCAAAATTCAGGACAAAATCAGGACAAGCTTCCAAAAATCAGTACAATCCTGATAAAATCAGGACATATGGCAACCCTATGCATTGATACAGCAGCACACATTAGGAAATCTAGCTATTAGACAGCTAAGCCCCAGTTTCATGTGCCTAAATCCAAACAAAGCTTGTGGAAAGTTTAACCCTTGTGATCTTTGCGAAAATCTTTCCGATGATTCTTTTTGATAAATCTCACTTTGGATGCATAACTTTGGACTGAGATGCACAACTTTAGAAAGTTAGCCATGTATGAGAAGGGAGAGTCTGGGCTGGGGGGTGACAATGTAAATTGTCCCTCCCTCCCTCCTTCTCTCTGCCCTGGGGTTCAGACCTTGTGATTCCTCCATGACTAATGGATCTGCTCCATTCCCACATCGCTGCGTATGAACGTGTCTTTCCAGCAACAGAGGCTACTTTGTAAAGAGGAGACTTCAGGGCATATGTGCATGAGATGTTGCTCTGTAGATCCATCAGCAGTGTACCTCCTTCCCATACCGTCACCAGAGCTGCTATCATTTACTGTTTAATGATGGCATGTGAATCAGAAAAATGCGCATAGCGGGAGCTACAAGGCATGACCAAGGTGCATTGATAGAGCTGGGTATATGGGGAAGAAGGGCATCTCCAGCCTGGAAATATAGTGGGGATGCTGCAGGGTAGGACTGAGATGCATTGGCACAATTATGTCTCAGGACTGCAATAGCAGGAGATGCAGCAAGGAAGAGAGCGTTCGCTGCTAGCTCAATATAGAGGATTCACCAGTGGAATAGAAAGGAGTGATGCAGGGCAGTACCTAGGTACATTAGTAGACTTTAAGAGCTATATGCTTGTCGTCTCAGTGCTGTGATAGCAGAGATACTGCAAGGCAGAATGGAGGAGCACTAGATCTGTTTATAGGTCTTCGTATCATACTGGCAGAGGAACCTATGGGTAGAGTAGACAATAAAGGGGCTTTGTGCATACGGTTTGTTTTACTGATAATGCTTGAACTCTCTGAGAGATTCTCACACACTTCCTGTTGTCGGTTTGCCTGAAAGTGCACAAGGGCAGAAAGGAGAACAAGCAGGCTGCTCTTATTACCTTATATGGTGACTTTGCTCCCGGTGCAGCGCTGTGTGTTGCAAGCTGCTCACTTCCGTCAGCCTAGCCTGCTCCCCTGTGCTCTCCAGAGACATCTCAGAAAGAGACAGTGATGGAGAGAGGGACAGGGAGATTGATAGAGCAATAACCCAACATGGAAAGTTGCCATTATATCTAGGGTGCTGAGTGCCATTAAAAACATTGAATCTTGTTGTAGGTTTCAATTGCATCAATCTCCAACCCAGATCATTTACCTCCATTGACTCCAATAGCACTGCTCTTCTGTGTCTTATCTCTCTATAGATGTCAAACTGTGATACCGCCGCCCCCCTCCTCCATAGAATAAATGAGATCATCCTCTTAACAATGTCATTCACCTGTACAGACTACCGTTAGACTTCCATGTCATTCACCTCTATAGACTTCTGTATATACGTCACTCTGGCAGACTGTGCCTCCATAAGGTTTGGGCAGTCTTGGAGGTCCCCTGTGGTATGGAGTCCAGGGCAATCTCTCCTTCACTCTCCACCCCTATGCTGCTCCTGAATTCACCTTCATAGACTTCTATGACACCTACTAAACTGTGCCTTTCACTTTAAGAGATTTTCACAGCATCACTCTCCCAACCACATTCATGTACTTCAAAGACACTAGTCTCCTAACCATGTTATTCCCCTCCATGGCCTTTAATGGCATAAACTCTCTCCCCTTCCTCCCCGCTCAATTACCTAATTAATCTCCATGGACTTAAATGATGTCTTATTCTTAAACAGAAGAATGAGTTTTATCCTACTACCTTCATTCTAAAAAGCACCAAAACCTTCATTTGCGACTTTATAGGATAAGACTTATAGCACTGTAATAATATTTTAAATCTTTTCCTAAATGCTAGTCCCACTGCATTCTGAAATTTTCTATTTTTGCTTTCTCCGTGGTGAGCTATAAACTATAAATCCTAAAATGAGGTGGAATCTTAAATTAAATCAAAATGATGAACAGACAATGTTAGTTCACTTTAATTCATATAAATAAGGAGCTGATCCATTTTGTGATTTGTTTTTAAGAGTTGTGCCCCCTTTCAGGTGAGTGCAACACAACCTATGGGTGGAAGGAAGGGAGAGGGGGAGTCAGCGTGGTGGCTTTTTCATGTCAACTGGGGTTGGGGATGGTGTGAAGTCAGTGTTTACAGTCCCTGGGAGTAGGGACTCATGCTCTTTATTTAAGAGTGACACCTAGTGGCTGGATTCAAAACCCATGATTGCAGGTCTCCAGAAAGGAGCCCTGATGTATAACATCTAGCACAAAAACATCACTGCAGTGATCACACTAGGTATGTATTAAGGGGGTGGGGGATAGAGTTGGCAACAGAATATAAAATAAAAACATTGACATTGATCCGGGAAACTACAGACCGGTGAGCCTGACATCAATACCGTGAAAAATGGTAGAAACCATCATAAAGAATAAAATTGCTCAGCATGTAGATAGTCATGACCTAATGGGAGACAGCCAACATGGCTTTAGACAAGGAAGATCTTGTCTTACTAATCTGTTATGTTTTTTTGAAGGAGTGAATAATCAGGTGGACAAAGGTGAGTCGGTTGATATTGTGTATCTGGACTTTCAGAAAGCCTTTGACAAGGTCCCTCATCAGAGACCTTTGGCAAAACTAAAGAGTCATGGGATAGGAGGCAGTGTACTATTGTGGATAAGGAACTGGTTAAAAGATAGAAAGCAGAGGGTAGGGCTAAATGGCCAATTTTCCCAATGGAGAAAGGTGAATAGTGGTGTACCCCAGGGATCTGTGCTGGGTCCGCTGCTTTTTGACATATTCATAAATGACCTGGAAAGTGGAATAACGAGTGAGGTTATCAAATTTGCAGATGACACAAAACTATTTAAAGTTGTTAAAACCCAAGAGGATTGTGGAAAACTGCAAGAGGATCTTGATAAATTGGAAGACTGGACATCAAAATGGCAGATGAAATTTAATGTGGACAATTGCAAGGTTATGCACCTAGGGAAGAACAACCCAAACTGTGGTTACACGATGCAAGGTTCCACATTAGGAACCACCACCCAGGAAAAAGATTTAGGCGTCATTGTGGATACCATGTTTAAACCCTCGGCCCAGTGTGCAGCAGCGGCCAAGAAAGCAAATAGAATGCTAGGTATGATAAGGAAAGGAATGGAAAATAAAACAAAAAATATTTTAATGCCTCTATATCGTTCCATGGTGAGACTGCACCTTCAATATTGTGTGCAATTCTGGTCGCCGTATCTTAAAAAGGATATAGCGATTTTAGAAAAGGTTCAGAGAAGAGCCACCAAAATGGTAAAGGGGATGGAAGGATACTCCTATGAAGAAAGGCTAAAAAGGTTAGGGCTCTTTAACCTGGAAAAGAGACGGCTGAGGGGAGTTTGTACATGTCTGCTGCGTTGTCGTATGTCTTATTTGAATTGTGGTCTCCCTACCTACACCAACAAGGTCCCTTGCAAACTTCAGTTTTGCCACTGTTTTGGCTCCTACAGCTACTGCTGGAAGTCTGTTTCTGGTATTTACCACTCTCTTAATGTTAATGAAAAAGTATTTTCTCATGTTCCTTTTGAATTTCCATCCCTTCACCTTCATATAATGATCCTTTGCCCTTGAATATTCCATTCTATGGAACAAGCATTCTGGTACTTCATGGAAAAGTGCCCCAGATTTGCCTGCAAAAAAAACTGGTAACTTTACTGCAAGATGAGCAGAGAAAGAAAGCAGGGCAGGAGGGGGGATGCATTTGAGCCCGGTGGGGCAGAGAGAGAGAGAGAAAGAGAGCAAGCTGTCAGAGAGAGAGATGGAGAGGGAAGGGAGGGGGACATGGCCACAATAACTATTAGGCAGAACTAGGCAACCACTTATGGGATGATGCAGAAAGACTAATATGCCCTTTGCACGCAAATAACGCAACTTATACGCACAAGTTCCGCCACGCCAAATGCAGAAAAGAGATTGACGCGTCGTAAACCTCAAAGGAAAAGTATGCACACACAATAACTCCAAGCATATTTAAATAATATACAAATGAGCCACCCGGATTAAAATATCATGCTAATAAGGTCTGCGTTCAATGCAGAGAAATGTATAGAGGATTACATAACTACTAGGAGCAACAATATCTCTACGCGTGGTTTGAGATGGCTTAAATGTCTTGTTCGCGTAGGGAAACATTGTTTCAGGATATGTACTGGTGAACAGTTACCTCTGAAATGAAAATTTTCTGTGTGTATCTTTTCAGCATATAAGCGAAAGTTCGGCGTTCAAGAAGAAATGTTTTTTGCTTCTTATCCTTGTGCGTTTTTTTGCACTCATTTATATTATTCATGTTTATGTTTATTAAAACATTTTATATACCGCCCAACACCAGAGGCATCTGGGCTGTTCACAGTCGGTTAAAATAAAATAAAATTACAGGCTGCAAGGAAACAGAAAAGGAACGCCAATTTAAATAAAAGCAACAGAGAGGGAGAAAGGATAGAAAAACAAAGTAACCAGAGATACATCAACAGGAGAGGGGGGAGGGAGACGAAGACTGGGGGGGGGGGGTCATATGCCAGGCTAAAAAGGTGAGTTTTGAGCTGTTTTTTAAAAGATGTGTAAGATTGCTCAGAGCGAAGAGAAGGGAGAAGCGAATTCCAACGTCTAGGACCCAAAAAGAAAAAGCTGAGGAACGAGTGGATTCAAGGTGAGCTTGTGAAGGGGAAGGAAGGGACATACGGTTAATGTGAATGGGACGGAGCAGACGGTGAGGGGTACGGAAATGAATCTGGTCTGCAAGGTAGAGAGGGGTGCCTGTGTGAATTACCCTGTGTGCGAATGTGAGGATCTTGTATTGTATGCGAAATGAGACCGGTAATCAATGTTGATGTAGAAGAAGGGGGGTGACATGGTCATAGCGGGAGGCGTGAGTCAATATTCGAACAGCAGCATTTTGAATGCGTTGTAGACGGTAGAGTTGGGATTGTGGCAGGCCAGCTAAGGAGACATTACAGTAGTCGAGACGAGACATTACAAAGGAGAGAATAAGTGTAGCTAAAGCAGAAGATGAGAGAAAAGGGTTTACAGCCCGAAGCTGTTTAAGAGAAAGAAAAGAACGCTGAACAATTGAAGAAATATGTTCCTTGAATGAAAGAGAAGAATCAAGAATGACGCCAAGATACCTGAGGGAGGAAACAAGAGGAATGGGCTGGGAGGAAAAAGAGGGAGCACAGGTGGGGGAAGGACTTCCAAGGGTGAACCAAATAGCGAAAGACTTGGCAGGGTTTACATGGAGAAAGTTAGAGGTGAACCAAGAGGCAACAGCAGTGAGGCAAAGATTAAGGGGAGAGATATCGGGCACGAGGGAATCAGTATGGTGCAAGAGAATTATATCGTCCGCGTAATAATACGCGGAGATACCGAACTGCTGGATTAAGAGAGCAAGAGGGGCTAGAAAGACATTGAAGAGGAACGGAGCAAGAACAGACCCCTGAGGCACACCACAGGAAAGAGGGGTGGGAGCTGAAGAAGAAGACCCAACCACTACTGAGAAGGAGCGACAGGAGAGAAAAGAACGAAACCAGTGAAGAACCACACCAGAAAGGCCAGCGTCCTGGAGATGAACGAGAAGAGTGCGATGGTCCACCAGATCGAAGGCTGCAGAAAGATCAAGAGAAACAGCAAGAGTGAAAAGACCACGATCGTGAGCAGCATGCAATTCGTTGAGGAGGGAAAGAAGGATTGATTCTGTGCTATGGCCGGGGCGAAAACCAGACTGCCGGGGGTGGAGAACAAGAGAGGCTTCAAGATGGGAAGAGAGCTGAAAGAAGACAAGCTTTTCAAGAAATTTGGAAAGGAAAGGGAGATTAGAGATAGGGCGCCAGTTGGAAAGAACAGCAGGGTCTAAGGAAAGGGATTTCAGAATTGGACGAACAGTGGCGTGCTTCCAAGGAGTAGGGAAGATGCCAGAGGATAGACTAGAGTTAAAAAGAGAGAGGATATAAGGGGAGAGAGATAGAGAAGGTTCCAGGAGCCAACGGGAGGGAATAGGATCAGCAGGACAGGTTGTCTTGCAGATAGAAAGAAAAGTTTGTTGGAGGACAACTGGGGAAACCATCGCAAAAGAGGACCAGGAATGAGATAAGGCAGGGGTGGGAAGGGAAGAAGAGAGAGGAGTGGAGGGGGAAGACACAACTATAGGGGAGAGGGGGGGACAAGATGGGAAGGACTGACGCAAAGTTTGGACCTTGGAAATAAAAAAGGAGGCAAAAGAGGAAGGGTCAGGAGAGGTGGAGGAGGGAGGGGGTAAGGGGGGTAAAGCGTCTTTATTTTAGGTCTCTTTGTTGTGATTTCATAAAAAATGTTTTTGGGCGCAATTGTATTGGTTATTGTGGAGTGAGCTCCAAAAGAACCTGCACGTCCTGTGAGTATAGCGTGGGCATTTGACATTTACGCGCATGCATATGTAGCCATTATTTGATATTTACATGCCTGCGTATACCGCCATTTGTAGCACGTCTCTTGTTTGCCCATGCGTAGGCTCCCCTCCTTTCAACTTTACGCCGATGTTTTGCACACAGCTCATTTGCATAAATGCCCTTTGCTGCATACCGGCGCTGAAGTCTCGTGCTATCGGCTCGCATGAAAACACGTGCACAACTAATAGTGTGCGACTTCAGCACCAGCTTTCTGCATCGGCCTGTTAGTGCAACAGCTTTTGAGTGGCAGCAAAGAGCAGCCGCAGTCAGAGCAAAGCAATAGGCCATTATGCCAAACTCAAGGAACCCTCAGCACATACTTTGACCTGCAGGAGTTGTGGAAATTATTCAAATAGCTATTTACCTGATTAACGTTTTTGAAAATCGACCTCATCATGATGTATATATATGTATAAGACGTACTGTATATATAAAACCTAGTTTAATATTTAAAAATTGATATCCAGTTATGCAATTTTGCAAGTTCATGATTGTCCAGTTTGGGGCTCGACAAATCCCAGGCGCCAGGTCGCTATGGCAAGCAGAAATTTGCACCCGGCGCCTGGGATTTACTTGCCCTCTCCTTTAAAAAAAAAAGCAATTGTGGGGCAAAAGACAAACAGACCCCTTCTGTCTGCCCATGGAAGGTTGGACCCCCACGGGCAGAACAGGAGGGGAAGGCCACAGTTGCAGCTTGAAAGGCAGCAGACTGCCCACGGGGATCCTATCTTCTGAGGAAAAGTGACCAACCATCCTGTATTATACAGGACTGTCCTGTACTTTAAGGATTTGTCCCTGGAATCGAATGGGACACATAAAGGTCCTCTGTTTTAGTAAATTCGTTTTTATTGTTTTCACATAAACATACAATTACAGTTACAGTTAAGTTAGCTGGCACATCACACATCTAGAACAACCAAAGAATGTACAGTTTTCAAATACAAACTTTCAGGGGGAATTGCTGGGGGTAACTAGTGAGCAGTCTTATAGCCTGGAAACTAGACTGTACAAATAAGACAGCAATGAATGCATCACAGAACAGTAAATACAAGAAATTTAAAGGCATAGAATAAAATTCAAAGGAGTTAACGCAGTATTCTTCATCTTCACAGGGGCTGCCTTGGGTCTGTAGGGCAAGGCTAGCATTAAACGGTCCAAAGCCAGGGGTCTACCCCCCCAGGCGCCAGCCAGAGCAAACACGACTACCTAATCATCCACCTAAGCAACCCCCTCCCCGCCCCCTACCCTCTTTACCCCTAACCCACCCACCCACCCCCCCGCCAGAACCAGAAAAAGCCCCACAGGTCTCTCCAGCCATGTTCAGGGAACACCTCCCCCCCCATGGAGTCAGGGCCCAGTCTCGTAGGCCTGACCTAATCCTGCGCCAAATCCCTCTCAGAACCCGCCCCTGGGGGATTGAGCAAGGGAGCCCAGATGAGAAGGAATCGGGACAACACAGGACCTCCCAGTAGCCGGGCCGTTCGGCCCTCCATCCTCATGAGATCCCCCATCAGAGCTTCCCACTCTCTTATCCCCGGACCACTCTCGGAAAGCCACTGTCGGAGGATACAGTGTTTGGCCACTAAAAAGCCTTTTGCACACAGCTGCCTCTGGGCATCCGCTCCCTGCACCCCTGAGGGTCCGACATGAAACAAACACCACACAGGGTGCAGGGCCACCCCCCCATTCACCCAAAGGAGTAGCCTGCCTCGCACCGCGCTCCAAAATAATTGAATCTTAGGGCAAGACCAAAATCGATGGAACAAAGTTCCCACTTCGTCATTACAGAGGGCACACACATCAGACAGCAAAAGTCCCATCCTCCTCGCCCCAGCCTCAGATACGTATGCTCTCCACAGAAGTTTAAACTGCAGCTCCCTGTACCGAACAGCCTCAGAGAGCCCCCGGATTCTGCAAAAAGCCAGCCCCACCAGTTCCACCGTCAACTCCACCAAGCCGTCCTGATGCCAGCGCTCCACCAATCGAACGAAATGCCCCAGGCCGCTCGGGGGGGACAACAGCAGCCGTAGCTGCCCAGCAGCAGGGGAAGCCTGACATTGTTCCAGTACCGACCAGAGGCTGCTGTCAGAGATCAGGAAGACCCTCTTCCCGGGAATGCTATCCACGTAGTGGCGCACCTGCAGATAGTAATAAAAAGTCTCCTTCGGCAAATCATATTTCTTCGCCAGCTCCTGAAATGAGGCAAGCCGATCCGAACCCTCCAGGCGCAATTGTCCAAGATACTCGACTCCAGCCCTCCTCCAAAGCCGTCCGCCCCCGCCAAGCCTTCCCGGCGGAAAGTCTCCATTTCCTAGCAAGGGTAGACAGTCCGTCACTCGCCATGGCCTAGCCCGTTGACGGCATAGAAATTTCCATCCTACTCGCAGGGCACGCAAATAGTAGGACTCCCGCCATGCCCGCGGCAACATCGCGGCCCCACAGTGAAGCAAGTACACTCTATGCCACTTCTCAGAAAATTGGTCGAGCAGATCAATCGGCAGTCGTTCGGCATTTCCCAAAACCAGATCACTTATCCTCCTTGTCATATAGCACAAATTAAATAATCTCAGGGAAGTCAAGCCCAGACCACCCTCCTCGGCTGGTCGCATAAGTGTCTCCAACGCAACACGGGCTCTCTTGGCTCTCCACAGATATCGCCCAACCTGTCCATGCAATTCCCGCAAGTCCCGTCTGCCCAACCAGAGGGGAAGGTTCCTTAGCAGATAAAGCCATCGTGGCCACTCTATCATCCTCACCAGGGCAACCCGTCCCATCAGAGACAAGGGTAGATCCCTCCATCGCCGTAGTCGTGAAATCGTAGAGTGCAACAGGGGGCGAATATTTACCTCATAGAGGGAGCGTAGACATGTCGGAATATGGACGCCTAGATAACGTATGTGTCCCTCCGCCCATTGCAGCGGGAAGGCACCCCCCCATCTACCCCGCGACTGATTCTCGACATCTAGAACCATCGATTTCGTGCGATTAATACGAAGCCCCGAGAACCCACCAAACCGCTCAATCAGGTCTAAAGCTTTCGGGAGGGATGCCATCGGGTCCGTCAAACACAGCAGAAGGTCATCCGCGAACGCACTCACCTTAAGGCATCCACCTTGCCAGGTAGCCCCTTTAATCTGCTCAGATTCCATCAACGAGAGTAAGAGAGGTTCTAATTGTAAGACGTAAAGAAGAGGAGAAAGGGGACAACCCTGCCGCGTACCACGCTGCAACAGAAAGGGGGGAGAGCAGGTTCCGCCAACATCGACCACAGCTCGGGGAGCAGCATATAAAGCTTGCAATCCCCGCAAGAACATCCTTGAAAGCCGAAGCGCTCCAGGGCCGCAAACATATAACGCCATGACACTCTATCAAAAGCCTTTTCGGAATCTAGGCTAACAAGTATCATCGGGTTCCTCGCCAGCTGTGTTTGTTCCATACCCAGCAGCACCCTACTAATGTTCACCGAGGCATCCCGGCCTTTAACGAAGCCTGCTTGATGGGAGCCCACCAACTCCGGCAAAAACAGCTGGAGCCGCGCCGCCAGAATCGAGGCAAAGAGCTTCTGATCAACATTTATTAACGAGATGGGTCTGTAAGAGGCAGGGTCCTCCAGATCCTTGCCCTGCTTCGGAATTAAGGTAATGCGGGCTGTGCGCATATCTCTAGGGAATGAACCGAAGTCCACCACCTCGGCAAACAATGCCGCCAGGGTCGGGACCACCGAGATTTCCAACAATTTGTACGCCTCATATGTAAAACCGTCAGGGCCGGGAGCCTTGTGCGTTTTGCCAGCACGAATCGCTTTCTGAATCTCCACACCCGTTATGTCCCGATTAAGCACGTCCAGTTGCGCCTTCCCCACACTGGGGAGCGACACACGTCCCAGAAATTCTTCTATGGAAGACGCATCCCCCTCCTCGGAAGTATATAGTTGTTCGTAGAAGTCGCGGAAGACACGAGCTACTTCCACCGCCCTAGTATGTCGCCTCCCCTTAGTGTCCTTAATCCCCAGGACCCGACGGGAACCCATTGAGTCCTTCACTAAATGGGCCAGCAATTTCCCAGACCGGTCTCCATACCGGAAAAACTGATGGCGATAATATTGCTGGGATTGGATGGCCCGTTCCTGCAACAAGTCATTCAGGCGCTTCTGTAGCTCCAAGTAGACCGGCAAACCACTCCGCCGCCCAGAGGCCGTCGTCTGGGCCGCACGGAGTTCTCTTGACAGCCGAAGTATCTCGGCATTAGCTCTCTTCCGCTCCGCTCCGACATAGGCTATTATATGCCCTCTGAGAACTGCCTTCCCCGCCTCCCAAAAGGTAGCCAGCGAAGCAACCGTCCCCTCATTGAACTCAACATATTCCGCCCAGCGCTGGGTCACAAAGTCTCGAAACTCCGTCTTATGCACCAGGTGGCTAGGAAACGACCAGTTGGCGGAACTCTCCCGCTCCCCGCGCCAGGTCAAACCAACCATGGCATGATCTGAGACGATAATGGGCCCAATCTCTACACAGGACACCTTCCCAAACCAGTTCTGCTGCGGTACCAAGAAGAAGTCAATTCTCGACCAGGTTTGGTGGGCTCGTGAGAGATGCGTGTATTCTCTGCTGGTAGGATTTAACACTCGCCAGGCGTCCACCAACCCCCCCAGCTCACAGAGGTACCCTATGCCCCGCTTACTCCATCCCCTCCCTGTGGAAGGGTGTGAACGGTCTAAGGAAGGATCGTGGGGACAATTAAAATCTCCTGCTATCACCATCGGGATCTTTGGGGCCCCCAAAATTTTATGCAGAATATTCTTGAAGAAATCGTGATTGTAATTATTGGGGGCATATACAGTCCCAAGGAACATTTCTTCTCCTTGGAGTTTGACATGGGCAAACAGAAATCTACCTTGGGGGTCAGAATCTACCTTGAGGACCTCGCAAGCTAGACCTTTGTGTATCAGAATTGCCACCCCTTTTTTTCCGAGAATCCGAGGACGCGGACAGGACCGTCCCGACCCAATCCCGCTTTAATTTGGCATGCTCTAGAGCCGTCAAGTGTGTCTCTTGTAGCAGAGCCACCTGGGCTTTTTGCCGCCTGAGAGCCTGCAGAATTTTGGTGCGCTTCACTGGAGTGGTAATGCCACCGACATTCCATGTTACAAAGTGCAAATCAGGGAGGGTAATGTATTCTCTCGATGCAGACCTTCCTAGGATGAAACAGCTGGGATTGTGTGCGGGGCAGCCCAGCCTCTACCCCACCATCACAGAGTTGAGCTCTATGCTCAGGGTAAAACCACCCATGGAGAAAACCAGTTCTGGCCAGAATTGGGAGGGAGGGAGACGACGCACCCATATGTCTCCCGTTGTCTAGAATCCCCCCACCCCCCCCTCCCCCTCCACCCACAGCCCCCCACCCCCCCTCCCCCTCCCCCCAATCCACCTACCTCCTCTTTCCTATCTTTACCCCCCCTAAAACTATCACCATCCATACCCTCAGTGCCTCGACTGAGGCCCGAGTCTTAGCAATGCCTCGGGGCAGCCCCGAGGTACTTCCCCTCTCCCCACGCACTCCAGCAGGAGTGCTAGTGCAGGGCCATATCAGCGCAGCCCTTGGAAACATAACCCAGGATAGCTGAGCAGGATAATAAAGAGGAGAAAGGAGAAAAGAGATGAGAGAGAAAACAAATTATATTATTGCATAAAACACAGTGAACTAATCTGAAAGTCCAGGGTTCTGTCCAATTTCTCCTCTTCCTCCAGGACAAAGATCAGTGCCCTCCATCTCCAGGCCGCCACAGCAAGGGCCCATCTAATTGCAGAAACGTGTTTTTCCATGCAGATTTTCTCAGCGCGCCACCGGGGCAGTAAACAGGACTCTCACTCCGCCGCTGGTTCAGCAGGCAATTGCGCCAGAAATTGTTTTGCCTTACCGGCTTGTTCAAATTGGTGTACTTTCCCGTGCAAGGTAACTCTCAGGTGGGCCGGAAAAGCCAGTGTAAAGCGCACTTTGCGGCGGAACAGCTCCGCACAAACCGGAGCAAATTCCCTCCTTTTGGCGGCCACCTGCGCTGAGTAATCTTGAAACATTAGGATTTTCCGGTTTTTCAGCAGCAGCTCAGGCATTTTCCGGTAGGCTTGCAGGATTAGAACTTTGTGTTGAAAATTGAGGACCTTCAATATCACCACACGTGGCCTGGCATCTTCTGTCCTGCGGGCTCCCAGCCGATGTGCGCGCTCAATTTTAAGAAGGCCTCGCAGGTCCTCCAGGCCCAAGGCCTCCGGGAGCCAAGATTCCAAAAATGGGAGCAGCTCGCCCTCAGGTTGCTCCTCACCTATGCCCAGGATACGCAGATTATTGCGGCGCGATCTGTTTTCCAAATCGTCAATCTTTAGCTGCAGGTCTTGCAGTTGCTGCGCATGTTGTGCCGCCTCTCTCTCCCGCCTTCCCTCCTCGCTCTCAAGGCTGGCGACCCGATGCTCCACTTCATCCACTCGTTTCCCCAGGTCAGCTAACGAATCCTCTAAGTTATCCAGCTTTTTTAGGAGCAGGTCGAACTTCGGGTCGAGAAGCTTAACCACTTCCTTGGCGAGCTCCGCTGGCGCAGAGTCGATACTCTCCGCTCCCGGAGAGGCCGGCTGAGTTAGCCCCGGGGTCGCAGGCCCGGCTTTGGAGGCCTTCTCCCTCTCCTTCCGCGGTGCCAGAGGCATGGTCAAGGCTGGTAATGTCACCAGTGAGTAGGGGGCAGCGTCCGAGACACCCTCCGAGAGTGGGGGAGCGTTAGAAGGCAAAATGCAGACTTTTAAGCAGATTTATCCTCGCGGCTGCCCCGGAGCGAGCGGGAAGCGTCCGCACTCACTCACGCATCACGTGACCTCTCAGGTCCTCTGTTTTAAAACACATGTCCCACTCCTACACTCCTCCACATTTGTACCAGTGGACTTCTCCACTCCAGCTGAAATTTTCAAAGGGAAATTCTATTTATATGAAACTGTTTTCATCAGACACAGAAACATATACATATGCATGCACCCTGTTGTAGGTGTTGCAGGAGTGGAGGAGTAGCCTAGTGGTTAGAACACTGGCTTGGTAACCAAGCAACCAGGGTTCAATTCCCACTAGCACTCCTTGTGGCCTTGGGCAAGTCACTTAACCCTCCATTGCCTTGGAAGAAAGGCCTGGCAATCTACTTCTAGTGACACTACCAAGAAAACCCAGGAGCTTCTGGGTCGCCAGGAGTCAGGACTGACTTGAAGGCACACATTGCATTGCATTGCACCCTGTTGTACTGAAGTCACACACACATGCATTCATCCATCCCCCCCAAATTAGGTACACACATGCACTCTAGAACTTTTCAGACAGACAGATTCTGTCTCTGTCTGCTGGTGCTGTGCTGCTTCTGCAGTCCTCTACTTCAATGCTCCCAGTTCTTGCATTTTCGTCCAGTTCTTTTTCTCAGCTTGCAATAGCCTCCTTACAATTTACCCCATTTCTCTTACATTTCTACCCTTTCTCAGCAACCCCACTCACCCCTACCAAGAAACCCACTAATCAACAAAAACCTAAAGGGACAGTAGCTTAAAAAAGAAGGAAGGAGGGTGGGGGTAATGGAGAGCAGGGAGTGGGAGTGCTAGGGGGAGGAAGAAAGGGAGAGAGTCTGGAAGGGGAGCAGAGAGTGGGGAGGGGTTGGAAGGGGAAAGGAAGAGTGCAAGATGTTGGAGATTAAAGGGATAAATGCATGGAGACAAAAGGGCACAATGCATATTTGACAAAAGGTGCATCCTCCTCCCCCAGAAAACACACAAGCATTCCACTCCCATACTATACACTCACACACACAGGTACCCCATTTCTGCACAGCAGATACTGTATACACCCCAGCTCCACCCTGCATGCACATGCGCACACATAGGCACCTCACCTCCACACCACACACACTCACATTCACACACAGACATGGATACTCTACCAATGCACACCACACACAAAGGCTCCCCAGCTCTGCAGCACACAGACACTTGCACTGCATCTCTGCACCCCCACCCACACAAATGTACCCACCACCACAACCCAAGCACACCACCACTGCACCTCACCCACCCACACTAGGGTTGCCAACCAACTGGTTTTAGGTGCTGGAGGCCGGTGGCCAGCAAGACTGTATAACTGGCCAGTGAAAGACAAGTTTTGGGGGAGGGGGGGTAGAGCCAACCTCCGTTCAGTTTGACTCTACCCCCCATGCTAACTGCCCAGCCTGCCTGTGCCCCACTATTGCTTTTCCTGTTCCGTTGATGACAGCGGTGGGGCATCACTGGCGGCAACAGACCTCCAATTTGAAAAAAAGTGGGGTTTTGTGACTCCGCGCTTGCAAGGCTGGTCTGGTCCCTCCCTCCTCTGATGTACATTCGTATCAGAGGGGGGCGGGACCAGACCATCCATCCAAGTGCAGAGTCGCAAAGATCTGTGGTTTTTTTTTTAATTGGAGGCCTGCTGCCATTGCCACCACCAACAGAACAGGAAAAGCAGCGATGGGACAGGGGCAAGCCAGGCAGGCAGCATGGGAGGGAAAGCCGGCTGGACCTAGACATGAGGTGGGGTAAGAATATACTGGCTATTGGGAGTATAGGTACAGAAGGAGGTTCTGGGCATTGGGGGGATGCGGCAGAAGGGGTATGCTAAGCATGGGGGAGATCCTGGACATGAGGAGCATCGGGACAGAAGGGGGTGCTGGGCATCAGGAGGGTAGGGGCAGAAGGGGTATGCTGAGCATGGAGGTAGATGCTGGACATGGGGAGATGGGGCAGAAGGGGTATGCTGGACATGGGGGTAAAGATACACATGGGGAGATGCTGGATGGGGGGGATAGGTACAGAGGTGAGATGTTGGACATTGGGGGTGGAAGAAGGGACAAATGTTGGACATGGAGGATACGGACACAGAAAGAAGATGGTGGACATGGAGGAAGAGATAGGAAAATCCTGGATGGAGGAAGGGAAGCAGGATGGAGAGAGGGGTTGATACTGGACATGGGGGATAGAGGGGGTTAGTGAAAGACTAGGAAATAAGAGGCTGGGGAAGGAGAGAGAGAGCTGGAAATGGGAGGGTTGGGGTGAGGAAAAGAGATGGAAAGCTATATGGAAGGGTTGGAGCGGCTGCGATGGGCCCGCTGCTTAAAGGAACAGCGGACTCATCATGAGCCCCTCAGCCTGGGCCGTGTTCCTACCAGGCTCCCTCCCCAGAAAAAGCAGGGTGGGATGTTTCCTGCCTGGCTTTCTGTCGTGACACAAGTCATGATGGGATGACGTGGGGGACCGGTGGGTGCACGGGCCAATAAAGCACAGTTACTTACCTGTAACAGGTGATCTCTGGGAACAGCAGGAATTAGTCCTCACATATGGGTACGTCGGTACCGACGGAGCCTGCGCGGGAATGCTCCCCAGCTTCCCAAAAAGGAAAGCTTTTGGGAGCATCCCACAGCGCATGCGCGCTGCCTTCCCGCCTTTCCTAACCAACTCTCCTCAGTTCGAGTTTAAAGCTGAGACAAAGAGAGGAAAGGAAAAAGAAAGAGAGAGATACAACTCCTAGGGGAGGTGGGAGGGTTGTGAGGACTAATTCCTGCTGTTCCTAGAGATCACCTGTTACAGGTAAGTAACTGTGCTATCTCCAGGAACAAGCAGGAATGAGTCCTCACATATGGGGACTCCCTAGCTAAGATGCCTGGGAGATCCCCAAAGGTATGAGACCCTTAAGGGTTCCTCGTCTTCCTATGGATCTCAGGCATCCATTCAGGGAAGGAGGGCAGGAGTTGTTCAAGAATGGAACAGGTGTTTGAGGACAGCCTGACCAAACAGGGCATCCCGGCAGGAGTCCTTGTCCAAACAGTAATGGGCTGTGAAGGTATGAACCGAGGCCCAGGTAGCTGCTCGACAAATCTGATCGATGGAGACAGAATGAAGATGAGCCATAGAGGTGGCCATGGCTCGCACATTGTGAGCTGTGATATGGCCCTCCAGAGAAAGGTTCTTACTCTGGTAAGCAAAAGAAATACACTGAGCAATCCAATTGGACAGTGTTCTTTTAGAGACTGGAAGTCCTAAATGAGAAGGATCAAAAGCAACAAAAAGCTGGGAAGACTTTCTATGTTGCTGTGTCCTGTGTAAGTAAAAAGCAAGAGCTCTTTTACAATCTAGAGTATGAAGGTTCCTCTCTGCACTGGATGCATGAGGAGCTGGAAAAAAGACAGGTAAATACACCTCTTGATTAAGATGAAAAGGTGAGACCACGTTAGGCATAAAGTGAGGATTTGTCCTAAGGACTACCTTATCATGATGGAACCTTGTATAAGGTGGATTAGCCACTAAGGCCTGCAGTTCACTGATGCGGCGAGCAGAAGTGACTGCAATAAGGAAAATAACCTTCCAGGAAAGAAATTTCAAGGAGGTAGTGGCTAAGGGTTCAAAAGGTGGCTTCATAAGCTGACCAAGAACCAAGTTTAAGTCCCATGCCACCGGGGGAGGTCGAATGGGAGGTTTAGTTAAAGTTAGGCCTCTCATAAATCTTGTAATAAGAGGATGAGAGGAAATAGGTTGTCCATTGAGAGGTTTAAGAGATGCTGCAATAGCACTCAAATGGACTCTTACTGAATTTGTCTTAAGGCCTGCATTGGAGAGATGCAGGAGATATTCTAAGAGGGAATTCACAGGAAGTGCCAGAGGGTCAAGACTCTTTTGAGCACACCACATGGAAAATCGTTTCCACTTAAAAGCATAGGAACGCCTAGTGGAAGGTCTTCTGGAAGCATGGAGGATATCTTTCACTTGCTGAGAAACATTTAAGTCCTGAAGGTCTAGGCCTTCAGTAACCAAGCTCTGAGGTGAAGGGACTTGGGGTTTGGGTGCCACAAAGTCCCCTCCTCCTGAGACAGAAGGTCTGGAGCAGCTCCCAAATCCAGGGAGGGGGCTTGGGAGAGATGCAGAAGTAGAGGGTACCACACTTGGCGTGGCCAGCGTGGAGCTATGAGGATCATAGATCCTTGATCCCTCTGAAGTTTGAACAGAGTCTTGGGAATCAAAGGAATGGGTGGAAAAGCGTACAGGAAGTCCTGACCCCAGTGAAGGAGGAAGGCATCCTTGGCCAGAGCTTCCTGACACGGAATTCTGGAACAGAACCGGGGAAGTTTGGCATTCCACGGACTTGCAAAGAGGTCTATGTCCGGGGTTCCCCATTCCTGAAAGATTTTGAGTACCTGATCCATGTGCAGGGACCATTCGTGTGGAAGCAGAACTCGACTGAGTCTGTCTGCCCAAGAGTTTTGGATTCCTGGGAGGTATACTGCCAGGAGATGGATTTGATGCTCTCTGGCGAAGGCCCATAATTTTAGAGCTTCGTTGCAAAGCGACAGAGAGCCAGTTCCTCCTTGCTTGTTTATGTAAAACATGGCTACTTGATTGTCCGTATGAATGAGGACTGTCTTGTAGCTGAGGAGGGTATGAAAGACCTTGAGAGCGAGGAACACTGCTCGAAGTTCCAAGTGGTTAATATGAAGAGAGGTCTCCTGTGGGGACCAAGTGCCTTGGGTGGAGAGGTCTTGAAGATGAGCTCCCCAACCTGTTTGGGAGGCATCTGTTGTGAGAGTTGCTTGGGGTAGTACAGGTTGTAAGGGGGACCCCAGCAACAGATTTTGAGTGGACATCCACCATTGGAGAGACCAAAAGAGACCTTTGGAGGTTGCTATTTGGTCTGAGAGAGCTCCTGATGCTTGAGTCCACTGTGTTGACAAAGTCCATTGAGCTGCTCTCATATGTAGGCGAGCATAGGGTACCACATGTACTGTGGAAGCCATGTGGCCTAGCAGTTGTAGCATCTCCCGGGCAGTTAAGTGGCTCTTTGACTGAATCTGGGAGGCTAACTGCACTAGACGTTGGCAACGGGCCTGAGGAAGATAGGCCCTTGCAGTAGTGGTATCCAACCAGGCCCCTATGAATTCTAGGGACTGAGTAGGGGTGAGCTGAGACTTTGGGAGGTTTACCACAAGTCCCAGATACTGCAGAATGTGCCTTGTGCGGTCCAGGGAAATCTGGGCCTCTGACTGAGATGGAGCTCGGATGAGCCAGTCGTCCAGGTATGGGAAGACAAATATTCCCAGAGTGCGTAGAAATGCAGCAACTATTGCCATGCATTTGGTGAACACTCTTGGAGCAGAGGCTAGTCCGAAAGGAAGCACTCTGTATTGGTAATGTTTTCCCTGGAACAGAAAACGTAGGAATTTTCTGTGGGATGGATGGATGAGTATATGAGTGAACGCATCCTTGAGATCTAGAGAACAAAGCCAATCCTGACTCTGCAGGTATGGAAGGAGAGTTCCTAAGGAAAGCATCTTGAACTTCTCCTTGCATAGGAATTTGTTCAATTCTCGGAGATCTAGAATGGGTCTGTATCCCCCTGTTTTCTTTGGAATGAGAAAATAGGGGGAGTAAAACCCTGACCCCTGTTGAAGAAGCGGAACTGCTTCTATGGCCCTCTGGGCCAGAAGGGTGGTCACCTCCTGATCCAGAAGGTCGAGGGAGGTGGGAGAATTGAAGAGTCTCACCATAGTGTAGGGAGGAAGGTTTGAGAAATGAAGTTTGTAGCCCTCTCTTATGATGGAGAGGGTCCACTGCTCTGATGTGATTTGCTCCCATCTGGGAGCAAAATGAGCTAACCTTCCTGGAATGGTGAGAGGCTCTGGTTGTTGTAGAGCCAGAAAGGTTAAGTTCTCTAGTAGCAAGTCAAAAACCCTGAGGGGGTTGGGACTGCTGGGTTGTAGCAGCCCCTGCAGGTTTAGGCCTGGCCTGTATAGGTTGCTGACGCTTAGTAGCAAAGCGACCTGTAGAAGACTGTTGAGCAGAAGTGGAAAGAAATCTACCCTTTTTGTAAAAAGACTTTTTGAAAGATTTTTTCTTGGCAGGAGTGGAGGTAGACTTTGAAAGTCTATCCAGAGCAGCATTTTCTGCATCCATTTGAGTGGCTTTAATTTGCCACTCTTTGCCAAAGAGATTTTCCCCAGTACAGGGCAGATTTCCTAAACCATCTTGAACCCAGGGTTCTAGATCAGAAGCCTGGAGCCAAGCAATTCTACGAGCAGCTATAGCAATGCCCGAGGCTCTGCTGGCACCTTCAAAGGAATCAAAGGCTGCCCTGTTGGAGAACTTTGAAATGTCTTGAGTATGCTTGAGCCAAAGAAGGAACTCCTCCCTTTTATCCTCTGGAATAAAAGGGAGAAAATTGTGCAGTTTCTCTGCAACTTCCTTCAGAAACATACCCATATAAAGGCTATATGAATTGATTCTGGCAATAAGCATGCTAGCTTGGAAGATTTTCCTACCAAAAGCATCCAAGGCCCTGCATTCTCTTCCTGGCGGAGTAGAAGAGTGTCTTTTGGTACTCTTTATTCTCTTCATTGCTGACTGCACCACAATGGAGTGGTGAGGAAGCTGAGTTTTTTGAAAACCAGGAGAAGGAGGGACACGGTACATGGTGTCCAATCTGCGAGAATGAGGAGAAAGGGTGAGAGGAGTCTCCCATAATTCTATCAAATGTTCTTGAAGAATTTCATGAATTGGCAAGGTGACTGCCTCTCTGGGAACCTTGGAGTATCCCAAAATATCTAATTTTTTTGCTCTAGGTTCTTTTTCAGAGGTTACTGAAATAGAAAGTCCTTTAGCCACTTCTACTATGAAGTCTTGAAAGGACAAATCCTCTGGAGGAGACATTCTCCTTTTTGGAGAAGATGGCTCCTCAGGAAGGGTGATGGATACTTCAGGAGACTCATCTGATGAATCAGAATCAGAGGAATCGAAGTATCGTCTGGCCGCTTCCAACGAACGATACGCGTATCGATCGGTATCGACATCGGGCGTCCCCGGTACCGGATCGGTACCGAGAAATAGCCCTGGACAGGGAGCCGGAGTCGGTATCCTGGCCGATGTCGATGCCATCAGTACCGGTATCGAAGCTGGTACCGGTACCGACAACGGAACTCGTTGCAGTACCGACGGCGTCGCAGCCTTAATGAAAGCCATTATAGCCTGCTGCATGGATTGAACAGTGTGATCCATGGACGCCACGACTGCCTGGATGTCGGTACCGGGAGATTGTGCCGGTACCCCAGAGCAGTCTAACAGGTGATCGGTCGAGGCCGTGCATTGATGTCAACCTGTAACCCCATAGGAGGAGCTTTGGAAGCCGGAGCTTCCCGCCGGGGTTGTTTGGCTGGGGCAGGATCCTCAGAGGCAAGCCCGGAGGCATCTCGATGCTTAGAGGGAGATTTGCCCTTAGAGGACCTGCTAAAAGTATGTTTGGTTACCTGAGACCCATCAGGAGAGGAAGACCTGGAAGATGTCGATGCCACCACCGGTGCATCCGTGGGAAACAGCACATGGAGCTTGGCTGCCCGGTTCTGTAACCCTCGTTTAGACATTAGAGAACAGGACTGGCAATCCGGGATGGAGTGTTCAGGCCCCAAACATTTCAGACACCATTCATGGGTATCTGTGACAGAAATTGTACCGCTACACTTAGTGCATTTTTTGAACCCGGAGGCTGGTTTTTCCATGAGGGAAAATTTTCTTATGGGCCTGGAGGCCTAAGAAGAAAAATACACCAAGTGAGGGAAATATACTTTTTTTTTTTTTTAGAAGGAAAAGAAAAGAAAAGACCGGCAGTACTGGTCCGGCGTCGGGGAAGGCAGACGCGCGACCAAAGAAATAAATTAAAATAAAGAACTTCTTCAGCGGTGACAGGAACACGACCTGCTGGCTCCACGGAAAAGAAGAACTGAGGAGAGTTGGTTAGGAAAGGCGGGAAGGCAGCGCGCATGCGCTGTGGGATGCTCCCAAAAGCTTTCCTTTTTGGGAAGCTGGGGAGCATTCCCGCACAGGCTCTGTCGGTACCGACGTACCCATATGTGAGGACTCATTCCTGCTTGTTCCTGGAGATAAGGGGGCAGGAGCAGTGCGGTCTCCATTTTTGATCGGTTGCATACCCAACCCACCCTCCCGGCAGTGCAGGCGGTTGGTTGTGAGGTAATAATATCACCGTTGAAGATGCCCAGGCAAGTTCCCCTGAGCGATGGCTGTCCTAGCAGGGGTGGCCCCACAAGAGCATAGGACAAGACGGTGGGCATGGGGGCAGGCCTAGCTTAACTTAGCAAGGTGGGCTCAACACAGTGTGCTCCCTCAGATTCCCACACCCTCTCATTGTTATTGCATACATTTGACATGAATAAAGCTGCGGCTTACCCACCCATAATAATCTAGTGGCCTGAATTTGTTTATTCTGTATATGACTGAGGCTGTTTTGTTGTTCTGCGTATGACTGTTGGGGCGAGGCAGAGGGATAGTTCCGTCTGCTTACATTAAACTAGATACAGTAAAAAGGGTGAAATTGAGGTATGGTTGGTAAGAAGAAGGAGTGAAATCTGGACAGCGAAGCAGAAAAATAAATGGAAGAAAACTGAAAAGAAGAGATCAGTGTTAAAAACTGATATATGGGAGGAAGTGGAGAAAGAAGAAATGGCAAATGGAGAGGAGATCATGAAAAGAGAGCTAAGAGAAGATAGAGGAAATTAAAAACCAGAGACTGGGACCAACATCATTAGAAAAATAAAATGACCTGACAACAGAGGTAGAAAAAAGAATTTTTATTTCATAACTGGAAAATGTTGGTATTTGGAAAGTACATCTGCCAGGAGTCAGGATTGGTGTCGGACATGGCTGGGGCCTAGCTAAAGGCAAAAATCTGAGATGGGACCCTAAAATCCACTAGCAAACTGTGCTTTTTTCAGTCACAGACAAATCTAAGGACCTCTCTAGCTTGGGGCCCAGGGCAATTGTCCTGGTTCCTTCCCGATTGCTTTCCTCTTAATGCCAGTCCTGACTTCTGCTGTCTTTTGTTTTGTACAATATAGGGGGAAATGTATTTCTTTCTGTTTCTCTGGTGTTGCACTGCATGCAGCGTCTGGCTTTCTGAAGTTTTAATTTAATTTTTGTTTACATATTTCTATTTTCACTTTGTGGTCACTTATTGGTGAAGGCCTATCTGTAATGTGTGTGTGTGTGTGTGAGACTAAGGGGTATATTTACTAAAGGGTGTTAAGGTAGCAGGCAATATTGAGTATTAATGGCAGCTCTAAGGGGTTTCCGTGCAAAAAGGGCTCTGGGCGTGTAGGAGGCGTTCCAGCGTTAAGGGCGCTATGGGACATATAAGTGCACTAACGGGACATTGGGTGTTAAGGTGTCAAGCATGCATCTTAATGCCCGAAAATGGCTCTAACCCTTACATTGGATAAAGGAATAGCAAGGAAAGTCAATCTGAAGATGATGGATGGCAGGACAGGTGGGAGCTGATGGACCTGCCAGATCCATGGGCACCCTCCGTGGCAGCCAGTAATGTGGATGAGCATGTGGGAGGCAGCAGTACCGATGTACAGGGGGTGCCAGTGTAAAATGGTGCAATGTCAGTGTGTGGCATTGGATGGGGAAGACATGTCCCCTAGAAGAGCCAGAAGTGGCAGGATGTGTGCAGCGACAGGAGGACAGAGTCGGAGTGGTAACATGCAGATCAGGCACAGGAGAGGTGTGTGTGAAGAGTCAAAATGCGCAAAAGAGTACCAGTTTTGGCCACAGTGTAGCAGCTTGGACAAGAAGACCGGACCACACACAGCCGACAGAGGCAGATGGATGGACTGAAGGAAGGATGGTGACTGAGGAGAGGGTGGTATGGGCCCGCAGCACCAATGTGCCATAGGTGCTATCCCCAACATTTATGTACTGTGCGTGAAACTATGCACTAATACCACTTGGAGTCTTGATAGCAGGCAGGTGGGACACACATCTGTCCCAGCCACACAGCCACCATACAGCACCTCAGACAAATGTGCAGATAACAACTGCACAGGTGTCATCCAAACTGGGCAAATGGGGCACATACGGTCATGAGATGATAGCTGCAGGTGGCTATCTGCGGAGTTGGATGTGTCCGCATGTACTGCAGAGATGTAATGTAGCCAGAACTATACAGTCACAGTCATGATGTCAGACAGGGCACATGTTGCCCAAGTAGGTTACAGCTGTATGCATGTAACTGCCTGTTAGTATACCGCTGTAGCGGGATATATCTTGCCGTCAATTGGTAATGTCTGATGTTAACCAGGGACTGTAGGACCTGCAGTCAGCTGAGCGTTGGTGGGTTAAGTGATCTGCTCAGGGTCACAAGGAGGTGTTGTCAGTTCATGAAAGTTGTGGCAGACATAGAATGCGACAGTAACACATTCCGAAATGTAACATAAGGAGTGGTAGTGGGCCTCAAACTGTGGTATCATGGCCCCCCCTCCCCCCAAGCCATTGCCATGACCATCATGCCATGCTCTCAGAAGGCCATGATGGGGAATAGCAAGTTTGCTGACCGAAAGTGTGGCCAGAATGCATAAAAACGTAGAAGGATGAGTGTGTGCAACTCACAGCAGAGCCATGAATGTTACAGGAAGGGAAATTACTTGAGTAGCATACAGGAGTTTTACTTTGCATTAGGGTTCCCAGCATTAAAGGGCTTTAACACATGTTAATGCAACATGCATTAAGGGAACACCCGTTGTTAATGCCCTCTCTCCACCCCGTTAACATCCACTCTCTGCCTACAGTGCCCTTTACACTGATGGAGCCTTTAATGCCCGTTAAAGCAGTTTTTTCGCTATTTTAAGGGCGCAAGGGTGCCGATAACGGGCGTTAATGGCACACTGGCTCACTTAATGCCCTTTAGTAAACATACCCTCAAAATTGGGTATTCTGTTAGCATGGAATTTCTGTTTAAGATTGTGTAGTAATCTGGCTTGTTCAGCTTTCCTAATAGATATATTGATGTTTTAAGGTCCACTGCAATATTTACGATGCTGACATTTTCTAGATAGGGTCCTTGTGTGAGTTCTGGAAGTTAGTACTGGCATGATAGATTTGCTCTTGGTCCCGAATGACTTTTTTAGTATTAATTGCAGGGCTGGCCCAACCATCAGGCAACCTAGGCGATCTCTCCTGGGGCTCGGCTGAGAGTAGGACATTCAAAGCTAAACAATAAATTCTGACAGCCAGGGGGGGTTGGGGGGAGGATATAGGTTAAGATTTGTTTAGGGTGCTAATGCTTTGAATCAACTTTGGGAATGGCCCTGATTAATTCACAATATGCTTGGTATTGAGAGAGATTTTTTTTCATATGGTAAGTTTTATGGAAAAGGTTCTAGCTCTGCTCTGCACAGATATTTTGGGGAAGGAGCCGGGGATGGAGTTCAGTGGATGCAGAATTTATGTTTTGATTTAATGACATATGAGAGAGCATATGTGTGTTGGAGGGACCTGAGAAAGGGACTGTGGCTGAATAGGTGTTGAAGAGTCCAACCTCTTGTACCTCCCCTTCTCCCCCCCCCCCCCCCGAAATAGCCTGCAGATGCTAAAGCCTGCACTGCTGCAGAGTTGGGGTGGGGCGGGATAAAGACAGGCAGGGCAGGGACGGAGCATTGCTAGATACAGGTGGCGGATTTTTCTCTTTCAAAAAGTTGGCAACCCTAACACACACACATTTGCTATCTGAAGCTATAACTGTTGTTATCTAAAGATGATGTATAGTTTAGGAACTCTGGTGCTGGTCTCATGAGACTTTAGAACATGAGACCAGTGCGAGAGACAATGGGGGGCGGGGGGGAAGGAGGAGGGAGCCCAAGGAGGACACAAGATTTTGGCCTGGCTTCTAAAGTCACACAAAATTTGTCAAGATCTAGTTCTGAATTATCAGATGCTCTGGGGGATGGGGCTAGGGGCTGAGTTAGCTGAAGTGGTTTCAAAGCTACTGGTTTCCCTAGAGCACCTAATACCCTTGCATCAGCCTTGGGTGAGGGAGGGTAGAAAGCAAGCTGGTGAAGAGCGCAAGGCAAAAGGCGGAGAGAGCTTTGGAAGGTTGAGCATGAGGAAGAGAGAGAGACAGAGGTCTGCAAAGAAGGAACCAGGCCTTATGATGAGAAAATTATGGATGACACATTCAAAACTAGTGGATACCCAGAAACTGCGCTGTCCCCTTCCTCTAGCTCCTACCACTGCCCTTTCCAGCCAGTATGAATCAGCAGATCCCAAAGACACCAGGATAGCAACAGGAGAAAGAAGTAGACAGTTTTACTGGTGCTGAGAAGTGGGGTGGGGCGCGAATGCCGGGGCCACCTCAGGTGTTTTGCAGGAGCCTCCCGGTCTGCCCAATCCAGCTCTGTGGAAGTTGTTCAACATTAGCATGCACATACACACTCACAACCCATTACTTTCCGACACATACCACTTCCAGCTATGTTCATTCTATTTATTACTTATTTATATGGTTTATATACCGCCAAATCTTGAAGCCAAAGTAGTTTATAGAGAACTAACATAAATTATACATAGAACGTGATTAAGGGGTAAAGTAACTTAGCTTAACTTAAATTCAACATACAACATAATGATAAGATAAAGAAATAACTAACATGGTTAAATTAGAATTAGCTTAGAAAGGAGAGTTAGTGGGCTGAGTGTAAGCGGGGGGGGGGGAGGGGTTCTAGGGGTCAGGTATTAGAGAATCACTATGGAATTCTTTGAGTAGTTACATTTTGGTACTACATTATGAATTAACTATCACTCAAAAGGGAGCAAACAAACAGAGGAGATTTGATAGAAACTTTTAAATATCTGAAAAATATTAAAAATGCACAATAATCCAATTTTTTCACTGGAAAGAAAGTTCTAAAACTAGGGGTCATGATGTTAGGGAATAGATTCAGGAGCGACTTTAGGAGATACTTTCCAATGGAAAGGACAGTGGTTGTATGGAGTGCTTTCTCAGGACAGGTGGTGGAGGCTAAAATAAATAATAAAGAAAACAGTAACAGAATTTAAGAAGGTCGTGAGTTGCAAAATAAGAAGAGATAGCAGAAGCACAACTCAGTGCACAAGTTTATCTGTATTTAGCTCACACATTTACAGGTTACATCCAGGTACAGTTGGTATTTCTGTGTTCCCAGAGGGCTTACAATCTATGTTTGTATCTGAAGCAATGGTGGGTTAAATGACTTGCCCAATGCCACAAGGTCACTGGGATTCAAACCCTGGTCTCTCTGGCTTTTACTCTAATTACTAGGCTACTCCTATTTAAACAAGTCAGCAATGAGTGTTGGGTTGCCAGGATGAATAACAAAGTAGGTAATATAGAAACATTAGAGGTCCTAACGGCCTAGGCGTCACACTGCAAGGAACGCCACACCACTTTCTTTAATGTAGATACCACAGTTTGCTCCAGTTCCCCTCCCCACTGCCATCTCCACTTGGCAGCAAGAAAGATATTTAATAGGATGTCCTCTCCTGCTGCTACATGGTCAACAAATCTCGCAGCTCTTACTGTGACCTCTGTTGCTGCTGGCCTGAAGGAATGCATAGTGGGGAGGAGGATTGATTGTAGGTAACCCCATGGTCCTACTTCACCTGGGAGGAGGGAGAAAGTAGGAGAGGGAAAAACTAGGGGGAGAAATGGGGGAGAGAAGGGCTTGGAGAGCGAGGGGGAGAAAGGGGGAAATGGCATCTGGAGGGAAGAAGGGGTAGAAGGAAGAGCCTCTAGAATGTGGGAGAAGAAGGAATATCTTCAGGAGGGAAGGGATGAGAAAGAGGGAAGTGCCCCTAGAGAGGGTGGTGCAGACAAGTGGAGAAAAAGTTATGGATGGATAGGGGGAGAAAGGGGGAACAGCTTCTAGAAAGAAGAGAGATGAGAGGGGGAATAGCATCTGGAGGGAAGAAGGCAACAGGTGCAAAGGGAGAATGAGTGCCTGTGAAAAGGGAGTGCAAAGGGGGAAGGGATGAAAGGAGGGGAATAGTGTCCAAAGTGAGCTGATGCGAAGGGGAAAAAGCTTTCCGAATCAGAGGGAGGGATAAGAAGAGATGAACATTGTCTAGAAGGAACAGGAGTAGAGAGAGGTTATGAATGATCGGGAGAGACTAGGAAGGGGTTGAAAGGAAGTGTTACAAGACAAGGGACTATGGAAGGGGTAAGAGAGAATGTGGAAAAGGGATTGGACAAGGGGAATGGGAAGCTGGGTAGAGATAAGAGAAAAACAGAGCGGAGGACCCATTGTCTGTATATATTGTTCGGGGGCATCCATGTCGGGGAATGATCTCTGAACAGAGAAGCTTCACTTCAGCTGTGGCATTTTCTCATTTAGTGGGCAACGCTTCCACCCACTGTGTCACAGGACATGCTGATACCAACAGGTAACGTTTACCTTGGACTGGTGTTTGCATATCTGTAAAATCCATATGAACAGCTAGAAAGCGGCCTCTCAGTCTAGGCAGAAGCACTCCTACATTAGGAGTTACAGTTCCTAAAGGATTATTCTTGGCACACTCCTGACAACATGAAACAAAACTACGTACTTTTTCTTTCAATCTGGGACTCCATACCAGTTCTCCTAGAAGTTCCATCATGCATCGGGGCCATATTCATCTGGTATCCCTGCTCTGTACCGTACCGTCCTGTTACTTCAGCACTATCCTGCTGATACAATTCTTTAGCTAGACTCATTAAGTCTTTCTGTTTCTGCTCCTTTTTCTTGTCCCTATCTCTTAAGTTATAATTCTTTATTTTAACATTGTATTCCTCTCCCTCTTCGCTTGTACTGGACCACTGAAAGCTCTTCCCTAATCCTGCCTCAGGGTGTAATGCACTGGATATCTGTTTTGTCTTGCTTTCTCCTGTCTTTTATTCTGCTTGTTTTCTGTTTTGCTTCCTCTTCACTCTTTCCTTCTGCCTTCTTCCTTTCTTCCTCCAGTATCTCTTCTTCCATCTCTGCTATTGCTTTTCCCCCATATACCTCCTGTTTAACATGCCACTTACTTTAGTATAAAAGGATTTCCCTGCCACTTGCTCTACAATGGGCAACCCCACTCCCAGAGTTCCCTGACTTTTATCTTTTGAAGCTACTTCTGCTCCCTTTCCTGGTGGATTACATTCAGGAGCCTCAAATCCTGGGGCAACAAAGGGTGTACCCGGGATTTCTTGAACACACTGGTATACTGGCAGACTTATGGTCCTTTCTGCGGCTACAATAATATTTTCCCAGGTTTTTATCATGTCTCTGTGCTTTTTCTTAGACTTCTCACTCTTTCTAGATTCCTCTATCCACTTTTTAACCTGCATCCTACATTCTGGTGCCCAGGAACCACTCTCTGGCCAAGGGTGGGGTAGTCCCTTGGTGTGCTTGTACCATTTCTGACATTGTTTCTTCAATTCTTCCTGATTAACTGGATAACAATCACATAATATCCCTAGAGGAGTACGCTCAGGAGAGACTTGCATTTTTAACAAGCTATAGGTTTCTCTTTCTTAAGGATCCTACACAATAAACTAAGCAAATTACTAACAGCACTAACAAAGGATATATTGCAAAATAATGAGAAACAGCACATTAAGCGTTTAACATAATAAATGTATCTTACATCATGCAGTGTCTTCGCCAGTCCTGGACCTCTTCAGAGATACGCCACCGAGCACTATAGCGCCTCCTCACCGTGGCCCCTACAGGATGTACTCTCCTTTTCTATGCTTTTATGGAGTTCTTTTCCCCTTTTATGTATTTTTATTGTAAACCACTCTGCCATTTTATTGAAGGGCGGTATATCATATTCTAATAAAGATAAACGAGAATAGTCACTCTATCCCCCTGTATATCCCTTCTTCTCCTGTTGCTCCTGCCCCTTCCCCACCCACCCCATCCTCTGTATTAAACCAATATATCTCAGAGAATACCAATACATCTCCTACTGGGGAAAGAGAACAAGTAGCACTGTCAAATAGAAACTACATGAACAGAATACCTTAGTTCAGTTACACATGCAAAGCAGACTGTCACCAAAAAAAGAACAAGGGATCACAATTTAGAAATAGGAAGACAAATAATTAAACTGGGAACCCCAAAAGCCAAACTTGGAGTACAACAACACTGGAGACATAAAACTATAAATTAATTTCCTCTTCTACTAAACAAAATGCAGATATTAACAATGCACATTTCCCAGAGCTGACATATTCCAGTTAATAAATTCAAAATAAAAAAGTATTTTCTACCTTTTGTTGTTTGTGCTTTTTATTTTTCAGTTGCAATTCCTCCAGTCACTTTCTTCTGGTTTCTTTGTGTCTTCTTCTCCATTGTCTGTTGTCCATTTCTCCGTTCTTATCTCTTCTAGTTTTTTTCCCATTCTCTCTCTACATCTGCTTTACATATTGTTTTTTCTCCTTTTGCTCTTTCCTCCATTTCTTTCTTTATTCCTTTTTAAGCCACTCTAATTTTACCCTTCCATCCTCAGTCCCCACTTACTCTCCCAATACTTGGCCAATCATAGATTTTTCTTCCCTCCCACACAAAATATTTTTCCCCTCTCCGTCCTCACTCCCCCAGCCCCATCCCATTGTAGTCCTCCCACAACATCAGCTCCCTTCTAGTTCCAGCCCCACCCAGCATCCACTCACTTCCAGTCCCATTTTCCCACCCCCTCGCATCAGCCCATTTCCAGTCCTAGCCCCCCATCAGCCGATTTTCTATCCTAGCCCCCCATCATCCCATTTCCAATCCTAGCCCCCCATCAACCCATTTCCAGTCCTAGCTCCCTCATCAGCCCTTTCCAGTCCTATCCTAGCCCCTCCATCAGTCCATTTCCAATCCAAGCCCCCAACATCAGCCTATTTCCAATCCTAGCCCCCCATCAGCCCATTTCTAGTCCTATCCTAGCCTAGCCCCTCCATCAGCCTATTTCCAATCCAAGCCCCCCCATGAGCCCATCCATTTCCAATCCTATCCTAGTCCCTCCATCAGCCCATTTCCAGTCTTAGCTCTCCCCCCACACTCAGCCCATTTCCAATCCAAGCCCCCTCCCCATCCCATTTCCAGTCCTAGCTCCCCCATCCATTTCCAGTCCTGTTCTAGCCCTTCCATCAGCCCATTTCCAGTCCAAGCTCCCCCCCACTCAGCCCATTTCCAGTCCTAGCTCCCCCATCCATTTCCAGTCCTATCCTAGCCCCCCCACGCAGCCAGTTTCCAGTCCAAGCCCACTCCTACTCAGCCCATTTCCAGTCCAAGCCCCCCTCCCCATCAGCTATTTCCAGTCCTAGTTCCCTGCCACTCAGCCAATATTCAGTCCAAGCCCCTCTCCCCATCAGCTATTTCCAGTCTTAGCCCCCAGCCCCGAAGAGCCCCATGGCTGTCTAAAAGGCTGTAGATGGAGCCAGAGAGGCCCGGCTCACCTCTGACAGCCACTGAAGTGAAGAGCGCCTTTTTTCTTCACTTTGGCAGCTGTATTGTAGTTTAGGACGCTGGCGCAGTAAGGTTAAAGGGGACTTCCTTTTTCCTGGCACTCAGCTGCCAAAGTGAAGAAAAAAAACGCTCTTCACTTTGGTGGCTGTCAGAGATGATCCGGGGCCTCTCCGTCTCCCTCTAAAGCCGCCCTGCCTGCTGGTGCTGAATGTGGAATGTTGTTAGCGTGGGGCCCCCGAGTGTCCCAGGTTTTCCTGCAAAAAGAAATCAGATAACCTTATTCATATCCTTGCATCATCCCTGCTTACATACAGTGAAACATAACCTTTAGGGAATTGCTCCTTTCAAACTCACTCTCCCTGTTCTCTACTCTCCTAACCTCTCAAACTGCCTCCATCAATAAAAACAATCCCCCCCACCCACAATTGCTCCATCTCCCCATACACTGCCCACACCTCTAAAAAGAATACATCCTTGCAGCTTCCCTACCAACCCACCAAATGCTGCCACCATGAAAATAGATCCTCACAACTGCCTCTTCATCCTACAAACTGCTCCAGCCCCAAAACCTACACCCCCACAACTGCCCCACCACACTTATAACTGATCCCACCCCAAACAACCTCGTATAACTGCCCCACTACTTTGCAAACCGCCCTATTTCTAAAAACTACACCCTCGTGTAAACTGACATCTCCCAAAAACTACCACGCTGCAACTACACTCCCTCCTATCACCCTTCAATCTGCTCCACTTGCTCACTGAATGCCCCACATCTAAAATCTACCCTGCTGCAACTGTCCCACCACCTCAGCAACTGCCCCCTGCATCTGCCTCATCACCCCAAAACCCGCTCCATTTCTAAAAAGCTACTGTCCTGCATTTGCTCTCACAACTGACCCACCAACCCGCTCACTGACCCTACCCCTAAAAAACAATCCCTTGCAACTGGCCTACAACCCCACAAACTGCCCCACTTCTTAAAAATACCCTCCAACTCCCCCCCTCCAAAACTGTCTATGCAACTGACTGACCGCCTCACCAAATGCCCATGCATCTGCTCCACCACCTCACAAACTGCCTCCACTCCCAAAAACTACCACCCTGCAATTGACTCATCCCCAAAAAGTACTCCCCCACAGCTGCTCATTAATATTTGTTATGTGGTGCTGTGAATTTGTCAGTGTTAAGTTGGCTTTACACATTAATGTGATTTTATCATGCATTAAGTGTCAAATAGACCCCATCGTCCTGAAGCTGTAGATTCTACTGTTTGTCACCCTCAGTTTTCTCACCCCTCTGCAAACACATCCCCACCCTACCTCATCCTTATAGGCAACAACTCTTCACAGCTTTGAAAACAACCACTACCACTGCAACATGCAGTTTACATGCAAAATACTCCTAGGCCCACCCACAGATGTCAATAAGCACTCCCCCCACTAATCTAATTATGTACACATCTATACTGTAATTTTAATCTACTGTTGCTGCTACTTCCTTATAAATTATCTCCTTGTCTTTTTCTCTTTTGTTGTTACTTTAACTGCTAAATGCATTACTTTGGCAGCACATGCAAAATTGTCATATCAATAAAGTTATCTGAATCTGAATCTGCTTGCCCATTCCAGACCTCAAACGGATCAACACATAAAGTGGCCATGAATTCAGGATATCCAATCACTGTATAACAACCACCAATATACCTGTATCATTAACAGCTTTTAGAAAAAAATATTTTTTTTTGTCAGAGTCTGCTCTAGAGGCCATTCATCTCTTGGTTTCGTTCATTCACTAGAGTCCCTTTTATTGTTAAATATATCTAAAATAATATTCAGTTCAATTCAGTTCATTTCAAATCAGTCCATTCAAATTTTGATATCCTTTTTAAGCCCCAACACTATGTTTTGGACAATTAAAATTATACTTTAATGTCCTACCTCAGAAGTTGGGAATTACTTATCTATTAGTTGACATACCAACACCGCTTTGCTCATAACTGGCTCAACCACTCTCATGACTTTTCCTTTCTTCTTCCATGGCATCTATCAATCAGTGACTTGGCATTCTCTCCCATTCTCTCTTAACATTGAAATGCCCTGCCTGAGGGACCGGGAATCATTTATCTGTTAGCCGACAAACCAACGCCACTTTGCTCATAACCGAGTCAATCACTCTTACGACTGCCTTTCTTCTTCTGTGGCAGCTATTGATCAGTGTCTTGGCATTCTCACCCATTCTCTCTCAACATTTTGAGTGTCTGAAACATAGTGCTGTATCGGGGCTTAAAAGGAATATAAAATATTGAATGTGGATTCATTTGGAATGACCTGAATTGAACTGATATATTGAACAATAAAAGGGACTCCAGTGAATGAACGGGACTGAGAGATGAGTAGTCTCTAGAGAACAGTCCTACAAAAATATATTTTTTTCTGGAAGCTGTTAATGATACTCTGATATGGGGTATATTGGTTGTTGTCATTCCAAACCCCAGCAAGCACTTCCCCTCTCCAGAGCTCTTTAAGTAGGTTTGTAGAGATGCCATTTCTCACTCATTGGAAGGCTCTCACTCTCACACTCTCTGAGTCCCTTCTCTCAAGCATTAGAGCCTCATTGCCATTGCCCCAATCACTGTTTTCAGAGAGACAAGCCTAAGAGAAGTAAAACCAAGTGGCCCAACCATTAGGAATAAATCTGAGCTTCCCGTGTACTGCTTCCTCCTGCACCACCCCGTTTCCCTGTACCTACAAGTACAGATGCTGTGAAACCTGTGCACATACTTTTAGCAACTGAGTGGCGAGCAATTTTCAGCCCAAATAATATACTCAGGTTGCCTCCACTATGTCTGTATCCTTTCTGAAGCTCCAAAGAAAAGCAAATGTCATTTTATGCTGCTTTTTTTTCATTTGAAATGCTACATTTAATTTATTCTAGATTTATACCGTTGATGCCCCGTCTGAAAAGACCTCACTCTTTGGACTTCAGGCTCATCCTCTGGGGCAGTAAATTTCACTCTTTGAGATGGTTCACCCTTGATATCTCAGGGCTTACCTACCTTCAGACCTCTGTACCTACTCTCCCCCATGCTCCCAGAACCCAGCAAACATTTTCTCCAGCTACTAAGCCTCCCACCACTTGAGTGGCTGCTCCCAGATCTGTGTGCATTTGCTTTCCAGCAAGCTGATGGAAACCTGAAATCTAGTGACAGGGAGGGGGGCAGGCAGATAATGCGTGGTGGTAGATAATAATGGCACCTCTCCTTGTATGCTAGATTGACTCTGGGAGAGGGGAAGTGCAAATGCATAGCACTAACTGACGACACAGATAGCTATTGCTGTCATACCACCTGTTTTGTGCATGAGGCCTAGACAGGGCCAGACTAAGTTGAGTGGCAGTTCTATCATCAAGTGGAGAAGTAGCCTAGTGGTTGGGGCAAGGTACTGTAGGCCAGAAGGTCAGGGGTTCAAATCCCACTAGAGGACAGCAACCTGGAAGGACTGGGGTTACTAGTCCCACAGGTGCTCCTTGTGGTCTTGGGCAAGCCACTTAACCCTCCATTGCCCATGTTCCCTGTAAGTATTAGTGTATGTGTCTCATATCACCTCATGTCAAATGTATCCCCCAATTGTGTTGTGACCACTTTGATTGAAGGATAAGGTGGTATACCAAACTGTCTAAATAAATCATTAGGTAGGGTGAAACATCTGCCTAAAGGTAGCAAATTTTTGGGAGCTGCAAAAAATGACCTCTAAACACACCAGGCATCTCGTGCTGCCTAAAAAAAAGCCAATGAGATGACTGGCAATTTGGCAACAGCCTCATCCCCCACCCCACTACCCACCACTGATTTTCATGTGTCTGCAGCTGCAGCGGCAGTGGCAGGCCTTCGATTTAAAAACAAAAAATGCAAGGGATTTTGTAACTCCTGTGTTTAGAACATTGGTCCAGTCCCACCCCGCTTTGACAAATGTTCCACGTCAGAGGGTGATGGGACTGACAAGGCCTTCCAAATGCAGAGTTGCAAAGATCCATGCTTTTTTTTTAATTTTTAAAGTCAGAGGCCTGCTGGTATTGCTGCAGACACAGGAAATTCAACAATAGCCATGCAGGGGCAGAATGGTTGGAAGGGACATGCTAGGCACATTCTAGGTGTCAGAGTGCAGATGCTGGACACAAAGAGGCCAATTCCAAAAACGTACATGTCTGGGCAATGGGCACATCCAAATGGAACGTGCAGGAATATACCTGGATTTCACACATGTGGGGATAGAAGCAGCTGCAGGCACAGAATAGACCACATAGATGTACAAGGCATGGTCGCACAAAGCACTACATTGTATGAAGATGGGTATCCGCTGACAATGGCTTTGGACATCCCCGCACTCACCGTATTCCAAAAAGATGTACCTCTGTGACCCTGCCCATCTCCACGATATACCCACGAACTGCCACGCCCCCCCCCCTTTAAAATGTGCAGCTTTGAAGCTGCTTTGGGCACGGACAGTGCCGTTTTGAGGCTGAATGACAATGAAAGTCGCAGATATGGATAGGCGGAAGCAAGGTAGACAATGGAAACCAGTCTGTGGCATGCCTAGAACACTACATAGCAATCACAATACACTATAATGTAGCAGGAAAACAGGTAGAGAGTGAACCTATTGACAGAATACGGAACTACATACATGGCAGCAGACGACCTCCCGGGGTCATGACTGTACAATGCTAAAGGACATGAACCCAGCAGAACAGGCCCCCCCTAGCGAAATAGCCATACATTTCCCTATCACTTATCATGGACCATCAGAATGATAGCAGGCAGCAGTGCAAGTACCACATAGACATGCCCAGAGACACCATCGTCACTCTCTATAACTGTGCACATATGTGGAGACCAATGCTGGTGCACCTGGGCATGGTGGACTGCATTCTGCACTGTTGCACACCCTCCTACTGAGATCCCTTTATTAGTGACTGTGAAATGTTTGGACAGATAATTGATTGTGGAACTGTCCTGCTCATTCCTGCCAGTTCTCACTGGCACCTGGTGATACTGCAGTCATCCCTATGGTCCAGGTACCTGCCAAGCACACCTGTTCCCCCTGGATATGTTGATGTGCAATCTAGATACCACATGTAGCCCACTAACCGCACACACATATGCACTTTCACTTGCACACCCACAGGATCAGATATCTGCCAAACAAATGCCCTGCACCGACTGACGTAGAAGAATGCAAGGACACAATGGAAATCAATACATCCAAGTCAGCATCATACATGTTCATTACATTACCAGATATATAGACATACATGATATCTACAGAAGTGGGACTCAAACAGATACAAATTTGCATTAGGCCCAAACAGCCCTTCCCCTCAAGGGTCACACCTCATATGCGCATGTGCATAGACCCACATATATAAACAACCGCAACAGTGACCTGTGCACATGATATGTGCCATACAGCCACTGGCATAAAATAGCCCCAACATTGTGTTTCAATAGGCTTTCAATATGCCCTCATCTGCATCAGGAGACTGGACACATTTTAGAGGGCATACTGTAAAGGTCCACTGTGTGGAGCTCAACGCTCCGGCTACCTGGGTGCTGCACATGGCATGGATGGCTAGGCTTACATTTCCACATGGCGTCCTAAGACTCTAGCAATGGTATCATCTCCAGGACATGGGCATTTGTAGGGTACTCATGCTTTGCCCTTGCAGCTCACTCAGCACATGCCAGCATAGCCAGAATGTGGACCATTGCTCCTCCTCATACATTTTGTGGGGGTGTTTGTTTTTGACAACCTCTCTTTCCTCTGTGTTCTATATCACAACACTGCCTACTGTTGCAGGTGAGAAACAACGCTTTCAGCGTTTACCGGCACAGCTACCCAGACAGCAGCAATATTCAGCTGCTGGCTAGATAGCTAAACCAAATAAAATTGCGACAGCTGTTGAGATGATTTAACTTTATATGAGCTTTTAGCTGGTTAGCGGACTGAAAATCACTGCTAATCAGCTAAATGCTGGAACTACAGTATCCTTGCCAACGGCCCGCTATGGAACTGTCGAGACAATGCTGTGGTAGGATTTATCTGGTTAGCTTGTCCCTTTGAATATTGGGCCATATATGCTTTGTCTTTATACACTGCACAGTACAGGGGCATCTGCAGTTCTTTCTGTTTCTCTGGTGTTATATTGAATGCAGAGTTTGTTTTTTTTGGGGGGGAGGGTTCAATAATTTTTGTCTACATAATTTATTTTTAGTTTGTGGTAATTTATTCTATATTTGGTGAGAGTCTATCTTTATTCTGGGAGTGTGAGTGAGGACAGGTATTCTGTTAGCATGGAGTTTCTATGCAACTAAGGATCTGTAGTAATCCGACTTGTTCATGTTTCCAGATAGATTTATGGATGTTCTAGGGCCCACTGCGGTATTTACCGTGCTGCTCTTTTCCAGGTAGGCTCCTTGTGTGAGTTCTGGAAGATGGTATGATAGGTTTTCTCTATAGGTCCTGGGTAATTTTGGAAAGTTTTGTATTACTTTACAGTATAGTCATGACTGTTGAGGTTTATATTGCTGTTGATGAAATGACACCAGAATCAGAAATTATTTTTTGTATGTTAACAGTGTTCTCTCCGGGACTGGCTGATTTTACTGACTGCCTGGCTAACTTAATCTGATGAACTGACATGGCAAATTAATGAGCAGGAATGGAAAAATGATAGGCAACTAGTTATGTTGTCTGCTGCCAATCATTTTATAGTGTGGCCCACCTGGCGATTCCTTCATGCCATCCAGCTGGGAAATATTTCTGGGAAGAACACTGGTTAAGTTCTATGGGGAATGTCCTTTGCACTCATTGTTGGGAAAAGAGTTTCTTTGGATGTACAATATGGGGGTTACTCTGAGACACGAATAGCGGGGATGGACGTCCATCCCCGCTATTCATGCCGGCGGCAGCCCCCGACTATCTTCCCTGCCGGTTGTGCAGGGAAGTTAGTCGGGGGCGGGGAAGAGGCGGCCCGGGGGCAGTGAGTGGGAGGGCAGTGAGTGGTCGCCGGCCCTGGATATACAGGGCCGATTCTAATGTAAGCCATGTACGTCAGGGCCAGCAAAATGGCCTGGGAATTTATGCTACCTCCGAGGTGGAATAACTTCCCTGGATGGTGTTTTTTTTTAAAAGTCAGGGTGTGGAAGGGGCGGGGGGGGGGGGCAGGGTTTCTTCCATGCACCCGACCCTGGCCTTAGGAGGCCGGATTGGGGGCGGGGCTGCAGGGAAAAAGCCTTAATTGCTGGCGGTCGGCATTGCGGCATTTAAATGGAGCCATGGTGCCATGGCAACAGGACACCTTGGCGCCACAGCTCCATTAAATGCCTGACTCAGCTATCCGGGCAGTGCTTGTATGTGCAGGCGAGGAATGAATCGCAGTCCCGGCCTGCACGTGCAGGCCTGTTCGCGATTCTGATCCCGTGGGACTAGACGTGCTCTGCGGGATCAGAATCATGATCCCCTTTGTACATCCGGACCAGATGTACAAAGGGGATAGCTGTGCGGGACAGAATCAGACCCTATATGTTAAATAAAAAGCGAGAAGTACAGCGCAGTTTATAACGCCAAAATAAAATTAGCTGTGATTTTTTTGCTTTTTCATTTTGCTCCTTAGTGTGTGATCACCTGCCATCTCATTTGTTTTGAAGAATATACTGTATATTTACAATTAATAGCATGCTGGTATAGTGTGCAGTGTCAAGAGTCGGTATGTTTTACATTAGATTTCCAGGCTATATAATCCAGCTGCTACAATTTTTGCTGCATACAAATAGCATTGCAAAGTTTTTAAAAAATCTTATAGGGCTTGGAAATATATTGCTTTCTTTATTCCTGGGGCAACTACCTGATTAGTGTTATGAGTGAGAGGATCCCCTTGTTCCTGATTAGAGCTCTAGGGAAGCACCCCCATTTTAGCTGCTGGGGGAGGTGGCACACCAACTCATCTCTCGCCTCAGACAGCAGATTGTCTTGAGCCTCCCCTGACTAAGGTATATCTGACAGAGCTCCCCAAGCTTTTGAGTCCAAGGGACATGCCTAGTTTGCCTATGTGTTAATCCTGCCCTGCTAATAAAAAAAGGTTTAAACCACAAATATGTTTGCTGATGTTTATATTTAGAAAGTGAAATGTTTTGCAATAGTTGTTTCTAATTCTGTGCTGCAGTAGATCTCCAGTGCCACTTGGTGGACTAGAAGACCTAACTGCAGCAGGAACATTTATCCTGGTCACATCAGTGGCAAAGGAGTTTGCCTCCTCAGCCTTCCCTAGGTGCCCTATATAAGAACATAACAACATAAGATATGCCATACTGGGTCAGATCAAGGTCCATCAAGCCCAGTATCCTGTTTCCAACAGTGGCCAACCCAGATCACAAGTATCTTGCAGTTTCCCAAAAAGACACACAGGTTCCACAATGCTTGTATTGGGGCAAGCAGTGGATTTCCTAGATCCTCTTCAATAATGGTTTATGGACCTTTCCTCCAGGAACATTTTTAAACCCAGTTACACTAACAGCTCTTACTACATTCTCCGGTAACGAATTCCAGAGTTTGATTACACATTGAATGAAAACATATTTTCTCTTATTAGTCTTAAACAGGTTATACTGTAGCTTCATTGCATGTCCCCTAGTCTTTCTACTTTTTGATGGCATAAACAATTGATCTGTGTTTACCCATTCCACTTCATTCATTAATTTATAGACCTCTATCATATTTCCCCTCAGTCATCTCTTTTCCAGGTTGAAGAGCTCTAACCTTTTAAGCCTCTCCTCACAAGGGTGTCTTTCCATCCCCTTTACCATTTTGGTGGCTCTTCTCTGTACCTTTTCTAATAACGCTATATCCTTTTTAAGATATGGCGACCAGATTTGCACAAAATATTCAAGGTGCGATCCCATCATGGAACGATATAGAGGCATTATAATATCCTTTATTTTATTCTCCATTCCTTTCCTTATGATTCATAGCATTCTATTTACCTTCTTAGCCACCACTGCACACTGGGCAGAGGGTTTCAACGTGTTATCCACGATGATGCCTAAATCTTTTTCCTGGGTGGTGGTTCCTAATATGGAACCTTGCATCGTGTAACCAGTTTGGGTTGTTTTTCAATAGATGCATAATTTTGCGCTTCTCCACATTAAAGTTCATCTGCCATTTGAACATCCAGTCTTCCAATTTATAAAGGTCCATTTGCAATTTTTCACAATCCTCTTGGGTTTTAACAACTCTGAATAATTTTGTGTCATCTGTAAATTTGAATACCTCACTAGTTATTCCCATTTCCAGGTCATTTATGAATATGTTAAAAAGCAGCGGACCCAGCACAGATCCCTGGGGTACACCACTATTCACTTTTCTCCATTGGGAAAATTGGTCATTAAGCCCTTCCCTCTGCTTTCTTTTTTTTTTATAACTTTATCTTTATTGGTTTTTACAGTATATTAAAGTACACACAAAGTATGAACAACAGCACAGTTGCAGCACATACCCCACCCCCCTAATACATGTCTCAAACAGCAAACCTCGAACAACAAGGCAAAACAGATCCCCCCCCAGAGTCATAGCCTACAGTATAATCCATCTATATCCCCAGAGCAAGCATGCCCCTTCCACTCTCCACCCGTGCCCTCCCCCCTGGCTCTCCCCACCCCTCCCTCCCCTTTCCATCACACTCTAAACTCTAAACCTCCCCTTCTTACTTCCAACGCCACCCGCCCCCTCCCCCCCAACCTCCATCCGTTACCCTACCCAGTATGCCCCCCTCCCTCCCACTCCCGCAACAACACATCGTACCCCTGCCACAGACTCCGAAAGCTCTGCACCTTATGCCCCCCAAAGGCCGCAATTTCACACATGCCCCTCAACCCATTCAGTCTCACAACTACAGCCCGCCTAGTTGGCACTTCTCTACTCTTCCATTTGGACAAAATCTCCCCCCGCGCCGCTGCAATACAGTAGCCAATCATCTGTTGCAACCCCCGCTCCCCCTCACCCTCCAACTCATTCAACAATGTCATGGCTGGGGTTAGTACCACAGGAACCCCCGTCACCTCCCGAATGACCCCCTCCCAATCCACCCACATACTCCGCACCACTGGGCAGTCCCACAATAGGTGATATAGGTCCCCCCGCCCCTTACACCCCCTCCAACACTCTCCCGTTTCCTCCTTACAGAAGCTCTTCAGTTTCCACGGTGACCAATAAGCCTGGTACCTAATCTTGAGGCTTCTCTCCAAATAACTCGTACCCGGGGCCACCCGCTTAGACCACCCATAAATATTGCGCCATCTCCCTCGATCCCATTCCCCCCCAAGCACCTGCTCCCATTCCACCTCTCCCTTTATGTCCCCCCTCCCCCTCCCCCTGTGTCAATGCCCCGTACAATTGAGCTATAACTCCCTTCCTACCACCACGTGCCATAAGGGTCTCAACCAACGTTACCTCTCGACCCAAATCCTCTTTAACCTTCTTCAAACCCAGAAAGGAGGCTACCTGTAGGTATGCAAAAAATCCTCCCCCCTCCAACCCAAATTCACTTTGCACTTCCCCCCATCTTTTCAAGGCCCCCGTCGAATGGAGTAGTTGTCCCATAAACCGTAATCCCTTCCCCCACCATTCCCTAAACACCCCCCCTCCCTCCCTGGAGCAAACTCCCGAACCCCATAATGTACATGCCCCTAGTATAACGCTTCCCTCCCAACAACTGATGCCTCGACTTTAACCAAAGCTCCTTTGTCAGCGCCCTAAAAGGGTTCCCTCCCCTCCCCCCTTCCGCTACAGCCCCCGGATCCCAAATCCACATTCCCAAACTACCCCCAGCCTTGTACTCCTGCTCCAGATGCACCCACCGGGGAGTCTCGTCCCCTCCCTGCCAACTCTGTAACGCCCTCAACTGAGAAGCTAAATAATACTTCTCCATCCAGGGCACCCCCATCCCTACTATGCCGAAACATCGTACTCCGCGCCACCCTCGGGCGTTTCCCTGCCCAAATAAAGTCCATCATGATCTGCTGGACCCTCTTCAAAAACTTCTGGGATACCCTGCACGGTAGGGAACTAAATAGAAAAAGAAAACGTGGTAGGACATTCATTTTTAACACCGCTATCCGCCCCAACCACGTAAGATACAACCCCTTCCACTTCTGCAAATCCCGTCGCACTTCCTTCAACAACACGCCATAATTTGCACCCCCGAACCCCAGCAAATTTTTCCCCATCTGGATTCCTAAATAACGATAATTCCCTTCCACCCACTTAAACGCAAACGCCCCTTTCAACCCAGCTACCATCCCCTCACTTAGGTTAAACCCCAAAATTTCCAACTTACTGTTATTAATCTTATACCCCGCCGCCTTACTATATTGCGCTATTTCCCCCATTAAGACTGGCAAGGTTAACACGGGCTCCCTAAGCGTGAAGATGACATCATCGGCAAACAAAGTAATTTTTACCTCCTGGGAATTCATTAGGACCCCCTTAATATCCTACAACCCTCTAATCCGCTCCGCCAGCGGCTCAATCACCAAGGCAAAAAGCAAGGGTGACAAGGGGCAGCCCTGCCTAGTACCCCTCCCCAACCGAAACGCATCAGAGTAGCTGCCATTGACCCGCACTCTAGCCTGCGGTGCCGCATACATCGCCTGGACCCATTGGACAAAGTTAGGTCCCAACCCCACTTTCTCCATCACACTAATCATAAACGGCCATTCCACTCGATCGAACGCTTTTTCCGCGTCCACCGATATAAAGACGGCCTTCTGTCCCGAGCGCTGTACCTCCCAGGTAAGGTTACAAATTTTGCGTATTTTATCCCCCCCTTGCCGCCCTACTATAAAACCCGTTTGGTCTGGATGCACCAGAACTGGCATCACCACAGCCAATCGAGCGGCCAGTACCTTCGCCAACAATTTAGCATCGACATTCAATAAGGAGATGGGCCTATACGACCCGCAGACCATTGGATCCTTACCCGGCTTAGGGATAAGAGTTATCCCTGCTTCTCGCATCGAATGGGGGATCTCCCCTCCTGACAACACCCCGTTGAAGACTTCCACCAGCAGCGGCCCCAGCAACGAGCGGAACACTTGATAAAACCTCCCCGTCAACCCGTCCAAGCCAGGAGCCTTACCCCTTTTCAGCCCCCCACAGAAAAACACAACTCAAGAAAAACAGAGCAACAGATTAACTAATTCACAAAGTCCTGCACAGTGAGATTTTAAACCAGCGATGTCACCCGGCTCCTCAAGTGTCCACACCCTGGTCATCACTAGCAAGCTGCTCCTCCACCACCACATCTGGGCTTCGACGCCGCTTCTCTCCACTCTTCCGAATCACCGTCGCGTCCTCTCCCCGGTTGCCCTCCGGCCGGTCACTCTGCAATCCGCTGTCCAGCCCCGCCACTTTCAAAGCTGCCAACGCCTCCATTACTGTATGAACCTTCCAGTTCTTAAGCCCAACAGTAAACAGGAGGCCAAAAGGGTACAACCACCGGTAGCGAACATTTTCCTTCCGCAGAATACTCGTAACTTGCTGCATTTCTCTCCTCCTCTGTAAAGTTCCCGCTGCTAAATCCGGGTAGAGCTGCAAGTTGTACCCCTGCCACTCAAAGTCCTTTAAGGGTCGGGTCAACGTAAGAATCCTCTCTTTGAGCTTGTAGTCCTCCATGCACAGGACAATGTCCCTTGGGCGATTCGGCCTGCTGGGGCCTAAGGCACGGTGGGCTCTTACCAGTTTTAGCTCCACATGCTCAGTCTCATTCCCCAACTCCGATAAAATAGCCCGGAGCACCGCTTGTGCCACATTCTCTCCGTCGAGGAACTCCTTCTCCTACGGCACCCCGCGGATGCGCAAGTTATTTCTGCGGGACCGGTTTTCCAGATCCTCCACCTTCAGCAACATCTGTTCCTTCCAGACCTCTAACTCTTTAAGCGAGCGGTCCATTCCGGTCTGCCATGTTTCCAGGTGCCCCAGCTGCTGCTCCTGCACATCCACTCTGTTCGCCAACTCGCCCATTTCCTCTTTCAGTGCGGCGCACATGTCTCCAACTTCTGCTTTTACCGACTGCAGTTCGGTTTTAAGTTCACCAAACCAGTCACATAGCTCCTCTCGAGTCACATTTTGAACCACCATCTCCCCCATCTCATGGGCCTCACTCCGCTGCCCTTTTCTCTCCGGAGCCACACCGTTTCCCGCGCTGTGCCCCGCCATCTTTTTCTCACCACCCGCAGGCTTAGCACTATTATATGCGAACACCTTCAGGTCCGCCGCCTTCTTTCTCGTCGCCATACGTCACGGCAGACGTTCCTCCACCACTGACTGTGGTTGCTCTCCGTTTCCCGGACCGGATAAGGGGGAAAAACTCCAAATTGTTAAGCTGCCCGCCAGAGCTCACTGCCTAAGCTGCCATTCCAGCCGATGACGTCACTTCCTCCTGCTTTCTATCTTTTAACCAGTTCCTGATCCACAGTAGTACATTGCCTCCTATCCCATGATTTTTTAATTTCACCAAGAGCCTCTCATGAGGGACCTTGTTAAAAGCTTTCTGAAAATCCAGATATACTATATTGATTGGCTCATCTTTGTCTACTTTTTATTCACACCTTCAAAAATATATTATAGATTAGTAAGACAAGACCTTCCTTAGCTAAAGACATGTTGGCTTTCTCCCATTAAACCATGATTATCTACATGTTCAGTAATTTTGTTCTTTATAATGGTTTCTGCTATTTTGCCTGGTACTGACATCAGGCTCACCGGTCTGTAGTTTCCCAGATCACCCCTGGAATCCTTTTTAAAAATTGGCATCACATTGGCCATTCACCGATCTTCAGGTATTACAGATGATTTTAATGATAGTTCACAGATTACTAATAGTAGGTTTGCAGTCTCATATTTCAGTTCTTTCAACACCCTCAGATGTATACCATCTGGTCCAGGTGATTTGTTACTCTTTATCAAATAGTTGTAATACATCTTCCCGGTTTTCAGTAAAGACCGAAGCAAAGAATTCATTCAGTCTCTCTGCTATGGTGCTGTGCCCTCTTAGTTCCCCTGTAACCACTCTATCATCTAATGGCCCAATTAACTCTTTCACTGGTATTTTGCTACAAATGTACTTGAAAATGTTTTTATTATATGTCTTCCCTTCTACAGCAAGCTTTCTTTCAAATTCTCTCTTTGTCTGCCTTATCAATGCCTTGCATCTAACTTGCCAGTGCCTATATTTTTTCCAGTTTTCATCATTTGGCTCCTTTTTCCATTTCTTGAAAGATGCTTTTTTAGCTACAACAGCCTCTCACCTCACCTTTAAACCATGCTGGCAATTTTTTGGGCTTCCTTCTGCTTTTCTTAAAGCTTGGAATACAGGTGTTCTGGGCTTCCAAGATAGTATTTTTAAACAATGCCCATCTTGATATAAATCTTTAACCTTTGTAGCTACTTCTTTTAGTGTTTTCTTAACTGTTTTCCTCATTTTATCATAGTCTTCCTTTTGAAAGTTAAAAGGCAGTACTGTGGATTTCCTTGCGGTCTCGACACCATCTGCCATTTCTTGTCTCTCCTTTTGTTTTCTTCACTTCCTTCCATCTTGGATACTGATTTTTTTCTTTCCAACCTTCTTCCATTTATTTCTCTCTCTGGCCACCCAGATTTTACTACTCCTTACTATCCAATTCTCAATCTCCCTTTTTTTTTATGCCATCTACCTACCGCTTTTCAACCTTCACCCCCAGTCTTTCCATTCCCAGCTCTTCTTCCTTCCCCTCTGTGTTGTCCAGCATTTGTCCTCCTGTCTCCCCCCCCCCATTGTCCAGCATGTCTTACTACTTCCCCCATCCAACATTTGTCTCCCTGCTTCCCCCTCCAGCCTTTCTTCCTGCCCCCCTCCCCTGTTGTCCAGCATTTGTCCTCCTGTCCCCATCCCCAGTGTTGTCCAGCATTTGTCCTCTTGTCTCCACCTCCCCCCCCCCGTTGTCTAGCATTTGCCTTCCTGCCCTGTTTCCCTGTTGTCTAGCACTTGTCCCCCTGTCTCCCCCTTTGTCCAGCATTTGTTCCCTGTTTCTCCCCTTTGTCTAGCACTTGCCCCGTTTCTCCCCATTGTCCAGTATGTCCCCGTCTCCCCTTTTGTCAAACATTTGCCCCCTGTCTCTCTCCTTTGTCTAGCACTTGCCCCATTTCTCCGCTTTGTCCAGCATTTTTCCCCGTCTCCCCCTTTGTCAAACATTTGCCCCCTGTCTCTCTCCTTTGTCTAGCACTTGCCCCCTGTTTCTCCGCTTTGTCCAGCATTTTTCCCCCTGTCTCTCCCCTTTGTCTAGCACTTGCCTCCTGTCTCTCCCCTTTGTCCAGTATGTCCCCCTGTCTCCCCCTTTGTCCAGCATTTGCCGCCCTGTCTCTCCCCTTTGTCTCTCACTTGTCCTCCTCCTGGTCCCACTCCCTCCACCTGCAGCTCTCATCCAGCAGTGGCGGCGGCTCTCCGGTTGTTTTTATTTTAGATTTTGCTGCCTCTGGCCTGCCTCTGCCTTCCCGCTGCTTTTTTTCCTCAAGAATGCTTGCAGTGAAAAAAGAAAAAGTGGCAGGAAGACAGAGGCAGGCCAGAGACAGCAAAACTTAAAATGAAAACAGCCGGAGTGCCGCCGCCACCGAATGAATCAGTCTGATCACTTGCAGGGTTCCTACAAGTGATCAGGCTGATTTGTCCGGCAACGGCACTCCGGCTCTGTTTTAATTTTAGATTTTGCAGCCTCTGGCCTGCTTCTGCCTTCCTGCATGGGAAATCAGAGGCAAGCCAGAGGCTGCAAAATCTAAAATTAAAACAGTCAGAGTGCTGCCGGCGTCAGAGGGCCGCCCCCATCAGAGTGCCTCCTGAGGCCAATGCCTCAGGTGGTCTAATGGAAGAACCGCCCCTGTTGGTCATCTTCATCTCTTTCCTTTGTCTTATTGGTTCATGGAATCTTTTCACACTGTGGCTTTCTGAGCCATCTTCAGTACACTGACTCCTTGAGACCCTCCCTCCCGCCCCCCCCCCCAGTGATATGTGGATAACAGATTCTCTGAAGTCACTACCAGAAGGGAATTTATTACCCCCTTACAATCCTATAACTTTACTAATTGACAAAGGTATCTTACACAGCTGTCAAGTTTCCCATTTCCAGGAGGGAGACTTTTAGGTCAGTCCTGGTTTAGAACTTACGTCCCAAAGCAATGTCATATTTTGTAGACTGTGAATTTACCCATTGAAATCAGTGCTTTCAGGTCTCATAATGCATCAGGATGCAGGATTGGCCCCAACTCTCCCTCCTGAAAGTAGGTAACTTGGCAGCTCTGATCTTAAATTCAGCGGCAAACAATTTATTTTGATAAATAATCAAGGATATTTCTTGCATATGTAATAGTACTACTCTGGCTGATGTTTATGTGCATAATCAGTGGTGCACACAGGTATCAACGGAAAACTACCACTTGTGCAGTCCCAAATATGCACACACCACTCCACCTATGTGCATAGGTTGGCATTGAATTTAGCCAGGGCATTGTGCACATTGCTGATCTGTATTTTCTTAGGGCCCGATACTCAACTGCCTGTCAACCCCCAAACTTCGGATATTCACTTCTGCAGCAATGGAGGTGAATATCCAGGTCTGGCCGTGCTGCCCAGGCTAACCATGCAGCATTGATATTGGATATTGCATGGTTAGCCTTGGTGCCTATAAGATAGGTGAGGGTTTTCCTTGCCTGTCTTATAGGCACTGAGCACTAATCACACAGCACTGTCCCAGAACACCCCTATGCCAGCATCAGGGCACATCCAACAGCACTATCTGTGTATGTGCCATTGAATATCCAGTTAGCAGGCATTTACACAGTTAACTGGGCCCTTTTTTATTTAGACAGTTTTGTATACCACCTTATCCTTCAATCAAAGTGGTCACAACACAATTGGGGGATACAAGACACATACACTAATACTTACAGGGAACATGGGCAATGGAGGGTTACGTGGCTTGCCCAAGACCACAAGGAGCACCTATGGGACTAGAAACCCCAATCCTTCTGGCCCAAGGTTGCTATCCTCTAGTGGGATTTGAACCCCTGTCCTTTTGGCCTGAGGTAACTTGCCCCAACCACTAGGCCACTCCTCCCTTAGCATTTATCTCATGCCTTTCCAGTTCAGGTACAGTAGTTATTTCCCTGTCCCCACAGGGCTTACAATCTAAGTTTGTTTCTCAGGCAATGGAGGGTTAAGTGGCTTACCCAGGTCACATCAGTGGTAGTTGAACCCTGGTCTTTCTAGTGCTAGGTTACTGCCCTAACCACTAGGTTACTCCTGCACTCTGAGGTACCCATAGGTGGTATGATGTGTGAGTGGGTATGCATGTGGGCACAGTGCACAGCCCCACACCCATGCACACCCCTCACGTCATACTCAAATACAGACACAACCTCTGCTGATAATTCAGTGAGTGTCCGCTAGTATACATATATTAATTTCCCTTTGTTTTTCATTTAGTACCTCATGTTTCTACCTGCCCAGTTAGATCAATGCATGTGGGTTTACTACATCTCCCTTCCCCGAGGGAGATTTATTAGGACATGACTCGCAAATCAGCATTTTCTTTCTTAGCCCCCTCTTGGTGGAATAATCTTCCCCCAGAAGTGCAGGGAGAAAGTAGTTCTTTAGGGGGGGGGGAGATATTCACAGGCATTTACAGGCTTAGAGGGATATTCAGCAGCCCGAGTAACGCCACTACACACCCCGATGCTAAGCGAGTGGCACCAGGACGTGTCGCGGGTTTTCTGAGGCAGAGTGGAGGTGGCACTTGCCACCAACCGGGCAGTGGTGATATTGCACTGCTGTTGGTTAGTGACCCATGGCTAAATATAGGCACGGCTCAATATCGCTGCTGCCCGGTTAGCTTCCGCGCCGTGCGGCAGACCTGGCTATTTAGTGCCAATGGCTGGCTATGGCCCCAGCATTGAATATGAAGGGTTAAGGTTCAGCGGTGACAACTATGCGCTGTAGAAGTGATAGCCGTCACCGCTGAATATCCCCCCCTTAAAGTTTAATCAACCCTAAAGATTTTTCTATTTCAATCCACCTTATCCTTGATTAATGGAATCTATATGAACTGGATGGCCTGGGGCCTGTGTTTGTCATGGGAAGTGAAATCACTGCCATTTTTTTGTTATTCCTTACCTTTTATGTTTGGGGGAATGAAAGAGATGCTCTGGGGAAGTGCATGTTGTTCCTACTGTTTTGTTGCTGTGTATTTTTATGACTTTTTTTAGGTAAGAACTAGGCTAAGGTTATCGGGTGTCCCTGATTTTCGGGGATTATCCCCAATTTTAGAGCTGTGTCCCTAATTCCTACCTGTTTGGCAGCCTCCTGTCCCCAATTCCAGCAATGGGGACAGAGAGCATGGAAAAGAAATTCAATTTTCAATTTAGTGATTTGAATATGTCAGTTTTTAGAATTTATATCCATTATCTTTAAATTTTGTACAGTATGGGGGAAATGCATCTCTCTTCTATTTCTCTGTTAATTTGTTTGCTTGGAAGTGATATTGTTGCTTTCATGGGATGATGGGGGGGAAGGGGCAGTGTAATGACGCCTCTCTCCCTTCCTCTACAATGCATCTTGTTACTCAAACCTAAAACTAAGGTATCCCTTCTCCCCCCTCCCACCCACCCCTTCAGATAAGTGTCCCAAATTTGCCTGAAAAAAATCTGGTAACCCTAAATTAGGCTCATACTAGTTTATACTTTGTAAATCGATCAAGCTACATTAAATATTAAACATTTATTAATATAAAATCCCAACTCCAGATAGCATGCCTGGGTGACTGAAATACCTCTGAGAGCTACTCTCTGTGCTGCTCAGTGGCCAGCCAGGGTAATCATATTTTCATCCTTCCTGAGATCAACTGCATTGCATTACCCCTGCAGTTTTTCTCTCCCCTGAGAGCTCCTTTGGAAGGAGACAGGAACACAAGTCTCCTTTTCCGTAGTGCCGAGGCCTGAGCCACATGCTGGCTCCAAACTAATATGATTTTATTAAGCATGGAAAGCAGTGGGAGTCACAGATGCTTTCAGGTATGCAAACACAATATTAATCGCACCCTGATCTGACAATGCAGTTAGCTGCCCCAAAGAAAAATCCCCAATGCAGCAGGTACAGAAGATCATTGCTTAAGAGATATCAATACTTATTTATTTTATTTATTTACATTCTCTTATATACCGTGCTATTCTGCATCAGTGTGGTTTACATTGAACAAACTGAAATTACATTGAACAGGGCATTATAACTTGGAGATAACTATTTTACAGGGAACATGGGCTATGGAGGGTTAAGTGGCTTGCCCAAGACCACAAGGAGCACCTGTGGGACTAGAAACCCCAGTCCTTCCGGCCCAAGGTTGCTGTCCTCTAGTGGTATTTGAACCCCCGACCTTGCCCCAACCACTAGGCCACTCCTCCACTCCATACTTACAGCGTATGAATACACTGGGCATTCTTAAAGAAACCTTAAACCCAGGCTGGCCCGTCCACTAGGCAAGCTAGGCGGTCGTTTAGGGTGGCAGCGGCACACGGTTGTGCCATCCGCCTCGGCTGCAATCGGCCCCCACCTGCTGCTGCTGTCGCCCCACTCCCAGCTGCCGCTGATTGCGTCTCGGGAGGGGGAGGCGGGCAGCGGCAATATTTCTAAAAGTGGCGGTGGCAGTGGCAGCATCAGTTGGAGGGGCATCTGGCGAGTGCAACGGCAGCAGGGGAGGCAGAAACCCTTGGGCTGGCCCTGCTTACGACCAGTATTCAAACAAAGCTATATGTTTACCAGCAGTCTGTGGATGTATAATTTTACTATCTGTAGATTTTTAAATCGTACAGTATATGGATAATATTGAGCTGAAAATATGACTGAATGATTTGATACTATACATATAAAAAAGGGGCAGAGGGAGGACAGGCTGAAAAGTTATCCAGATAGTGGCAATATTGAGCTGTTATCTAGATAACTTACACATTTAATTTAGGCCTGCTGAATAGTTTAAACTAAAAATATACCATTTATCCATATAACCTTCTGCATGTCACTTATGCTTTCTTGGACAGCTCATGATCCTTCTTTTTTCCTCTCTTCTTCCATGTCATTGCAGACCGGGCGTCTGGATAAGTCCCAGCCTGTGGTGTGTGGTCACACAGCTCCTGTGCTGGACATTGACTGGTGCCCACACAATGACAATGTCATTGCCAGTGGCTCTGAGGACTGTACTGTCATGGTAAGGAGGAAGGCTCTAACATTAATATTGTTGTCAGTGGGCTGTAGGAAGCCTGTGTTGTTATGTTTCGGTGAAGGTGTGTGATGTACATCATTAAGATCACCAGAGAGCCCAAAGAAGGGCCATATGATAATGATAAAGTGACGGTGAAAGGGGCCAGGTTGAGGGGAAAGGGGGGGAGATTTGGAGATCAATATACTTTTGTGGGCTTTAGGTTTGCCGAGAGGTGGACTACAGACTCTTACAGTTGAACACAGTTGAGTCCTGATAATTACAGGCCACAAGCTAAGAGAAGTCTGGCAGTGCACAAAGTCTGATCCACTGTCAACCTGCTGCAAATAAATACCACTAAGCAAAAATACAGTGAAAGAGTCTAAATATATGAGCTAACATGTGAATGTATGTTTTTTCGGAAAATTGTCGGACAATTTTCAGGGTCCGGTTACCAGGAATCGTTCCAAACAACAGTAGTTAATATTTCTTCGGTCCCGTTAACAAATGAACAACAGTCACTTTTAGAACTGGGCTTATCATTTGTGCCGGTAACCCATTATGATCCCTTTCAAATGCGAATAGCTTTACACCGTTTTTTTAGAAAACTACTGGTTACCCATTTTTATGCTACACAGGAGATGGGTACTGATATCTCGGTGTTTCGAGCACCCTCTAAATGGATGCCTCAAGGCAATGTGGATCCCCTCATCCAGGCATATCAGAAATTAGTGCTCAACGATTTAACTGCATTAGAAGGATCGAATTTAAGATCTCGATACCATAATTTGTCTAATAATCAATGGCAAGCTGTGAGAGAATTACGTAATAACCATGATTTGATAATTCGGAAAGCTGATAAGGGTGAAGCAACTGTGGTGCAGTCATATTCCCAATACAAAGAACATCTTTTAGATCAGCTAAACAGTACATATTATGCTAAGATTTCTGGAAATCCGTTTATTGATTTACAATCTGACATCTATATCATAATGCAACAGGCATTATCTACTAACTGGATCACTAAGCGTGAATTTAAATTTTTGGTCACAAAACATCCCGTTATTCCAATTATATATACAGTCCCTAAAATACATAAATCCATGGTGATGCCTCCTGGCAGACCCATAGTGTCATGTCGTGGGTCTGTGCTGGAGCCTCTCTCTAAATTTTGGGATAAGTTTTTGCAGCCATGTGCCCAGCTTGTGCCATTATTTTTAAAAGATACTTCTCATTTCATCATGAAACTTCAACAGGTTCAGGGTAATGTCAATTCTTGGTGGTTAGTTTCATTGGATGTCACCGCGATGTATACAAATATTGATCAAGACCAAGCTTTATCAGTTATCTCTCAATCAAACATACCTTTACCTGACCGAATCCCTCGATTGTTTTTTCTGGAGTTGTTGAATCTAGTGTTCACTAGGAACTATTTCCAGTTTGAGCAACAGTTTTATCATCAAATTCAGGGCATTGCAATGGGGGCCACAGTGGCTCCATCCATAGCCACATTATATATGGCTGAATTTGAAGCGTCTCAGGTTTACCCTTCATCATGGTTCAACCATATAGCTTTATGGGTACGGTTTCTGGATGATATTTTTTTCTTATGGAAAAGTACAGAAACTTCCTTACATTCATTTTTACATTGGTTGAACTCCTTGAGACCCAATTTATCTTTTACCATGTATCATCACCTTTTCCAATTGGAATTTCTTGATGTTCTAGTTTTTAAAGTTCAAGATACATTTCACACGACTTTATTCAGAAAATCGGTGCAGCGTAATACGCTGCTCACTTTTACCAGTTTTCACCCGCCATCTTTAAAGAGAAGCCTTCCATTTGGTCAATTTTTTAGGATTCGACGAATTTGCTCAGATTTTGGGGATTTTCTCAAACATGCTCAGGAATTGTCGCTTTGGCTTGCCCAGCGAGGTTATCCCAAGAAAATCATCAAGCAAGCCTTTTTGAGAGCCAAATACACCCATCACGAATGGTTATTTCCTCCACATGCCCAGGATTGCTTACGTGACCAGGATTCAGCTGCCCAGTCTGATGTGATTGTGGGAGTACTTCCATATATGTCACACACCGATCACATCAGAAGGATTCTTGTTAGATACTGGCATGTTTTACAATTGCACCCGTGTTTCCAAGGACGTTTACAGATAGCACATTCCAGGGGTCCCAATCTTCGTGATTTTGTGGGTGCCACCCCTTCCCCTTTGGATAGACTCACACCAGAAAGATCTCCTGAAGTGGGTCATTTTGTATGTACCTCCTGTAATTACTGTTCACAATCCATAACGGGCAATGAATGGAAGGTGCCCAATTCTGATTTAGTTCATAGGGCCCGATGGTATACCACTTGTTTAACGTCTTTTGTGGTATATGTGTTGGTTTGTCCAAGTGGCCTTCTATATATTGGTAGGACAGTCCGCCCTGTGCGGATCCGTTTGAGTGAACATGCATCCAGAATTAGGAATGCAATAATATCAGCTCCGATAGTTCAACACTGCTTAGATTTACATCATACATTTGAAGATTTTTCTTGGAGAGTACTTGATAGGGTGCCTGAAAATCCAAGGGGTGGAGATCGTGAGCAACTGCTCCAAACACTTGAATAGAGATGGATTTTTACTTGGTCTACAGTTGAACCATTGGGACTCAACAAAGAGTTGGACTAGATTAGCATCCTTTAATTTTAAATTTTTTTTAAGGGAATTACTGTGGCCGATTCATGGTATAATTCTGATGCGGACACTTACTCGGCTGTCATTGGTTATCTGTGCTATTTAATGGCTGTTTCTTGTTGCTACGTTCGGATCAATAATGAGCATGTGCCGGCATCTCGGAGAGGTGGAGAGGCTGGATGATTGATTTCATTTTCTGGCAGTCTACTCAAGCGTTGAAACAGGGCATGGAATACATATTTGCCCAAAACGCAGTACTGTGTACTCTTTTGGCAACTGCTGCTGCTGTTCGTCTTATTTGAAGTTCGAAGAGGACGTTTAGAAACTGCTGCCACAGTTCGTTTTATGTGAAGCTAAAAGAAACGCGGAGGGACAGCTGTTTAGATAAGTAATGGTTTTTAACTTCGAACCCATATATACAAGTTCAATTATGGTTTTGTTGTAGGTGGCACCAAATTGTGGTGGTTTTTCACCTTCATTCACGGCTCCGGTATGAGCCTATTTAAAAACATTCAAAAAATTGAGTAAAATGGAAGTAACAGCTTCGTGAGGCCGCTTTAACCTCATGGCTGATCTTCCAACAAAACATACATTCACACGTTAGCTCATATATTTAGACTCTTTCACTCTATTTTTGCTTAGGGATAATTTGTGTAGAGTGGTGGTTATTTTGTTAGTTTTGGTTCACCATTAGCAAATAAATACCAAGCAGGCCCGCGATGCCTTTCCTGCATCCCATGAGCTCCATACCATCTGGTTGCTGCATCTGCTGCCATCACCAATGCTACCATCTTCCTTCACTTTTAATGACAAACAAATATCAGCACACCATTAAAAGAGGACCTTCCAGCTCCGACTTGATGATACTGACTCATTTAGGAGGATGATTGTAATGATGGTAACCAGATTTTAGTCTGAGCAGCTGCTGGCCATGGCTGATCTTAATTGAGCTACATTTACCAAAAACTGCAGGGCGGCATCACAAAAGAGTTCTCATTGTGGGCAAACCTTTTGGTGGGAAAGTGGGATGAGGAGGGGAAACCCCCCACCCTAGTTCTCAGACTAGCTCCCCAATCCACTCAAAGCTCCCAATGTGGCCCTTTAACCCAAACCTTTCTCCACTCTTGCCTTACTGCATGTCAGGGTTCCCTGTATAGACCTTGAGTCCAAGTTGGTGGGGGGGGGGGGCAGGCTCTGAGGGCTGCCCTGTTTGATGTATTGCTTCTCTCTCTTTAGGACGGGTTTCACTAACAATGACTTGCCTTGCTAGTTTAGTTTAGTTGGTTTCTTTATGTACCACCTTTCAACTCTCGTGGGATACATCAAAGCAATCTACAGTAAGTCGAAGGAACAAAAGAAACTACAGTCAACTAAGACAATAAAATATAAGTAGTAGGTACAGTAAGTAAGGAGAGAGTATAGGTCACGAGATGGGACAGCCTTGCAGCTTCCAGGGCATGACTAATGCTGGGGTCCCCAATTTCAACAAACTAACTCTCTTTGCTTCTTCTGATCCCATCTCCCACCTTTCACCTGCTCCAGGTCTGGGAGATTCCAGATGGAGGTCTCATACGGCCTATAACCGAGCCCATTGTGATGCTGGAGGGCCACTCCAAGAGGGTCGGAATCATTGGCTGGCATCCCACAGCACAAAACATCCTGATGAGCGCTGGTAGGCACTCTGTGACAACTGATAGAGGGAACATAGAGGAAAAGAAGGGAACTTTTATGCAGAGGGAGGGAGGATAAGTAGACATGTTTCTTTAAGACAATGGCCTCTCTACTACAGACATATGTCTCTAGTTGATTTTCAGAAGAGCATCATGAAAAATTGCTGCTCTCCATACTGTAGGTGGATGGGGAGAAAGGACTCTATTCTATAAAAGGGCCTGTCTTCCTATAAAGTGGTGCTTTGTAGCAGTGACAAAAATACTCTGGCCTTTATTCATGGTCTCTTTATATAGGACACCTTGTACAAAGCCAGCGTTCCCCCCTAGTCTTCACTGCCTCTTCCATTCTCTTTATTTCACCAGGGTGTGATAACATAGTTATCATCTGGAACGTGGGAACAGGAGAAGCAGTGATCACACTGGATGAATACCACACAGACATGATCTACAGTGTGAGCTGGAACTTCAATGGCAGCCTGATTTGCACCAGTTGCAAGGACAAGAAGATTCGCATCATTGACCCAAGGCAAAATAAGATTGTGGTGGTGAGTCCAGAGTAGAATTATCGATAACTTGGAGGGCAGATCTGCTCCTGCCCCTCTGAAAGGAAGAGCATTGGCCTGGGAAGTGCTTACAACAGGCAATTATCAGGCAGGGATATCTGCAGAGCATAAATTCTGATATCCGACTGTGCCCGTCTATGTATGTGCCTTAGTTCTAATCCCCAGCTTTAGTGCTATAAGTCTCATCTTTATAAGTCTTGGGACAAATGTTCTGAGCTATGGATTTTTCCTTTTGTTTCACTGGGCCTCGGCAGGAGAAAGAGAAGCCACATGAAGGCAGCCGTCCAGTCCGGGCTATCTTTATTTCTGATGAGAAGATTCTGACCACAGGCTTCAGCCGCATGAGTGAACGGCAGGTGGCACTCTGGGACCCGGTAAGATCCTATAGATACATCTTTCAGAGGAAAGCTTTCTGGAGAGAACTGTACGTGCCTGTTTGACAGCAGGTGAAGCTTTACCATAACCAATGATATCACAGAGGGAGTGTGAGTCAAAACCATTCAAGACCTCCTGGAGTATATCACTGGACAGTGTGCAGACAGAAAATTCAAAAGTCAGAGGTCCTAGTCCAAACTTGGGCACAGCCATAAATACTCCACAAGTTTGGTAAGGAAATAGAACAGACCTAGACCTGAGTCTCAGTATGTGAATTTTGTTATAGTTTACTAGCAACAAATTTGTGTTTAACCTGATGAAGACATCAGAGATGATATGCATTAACCATATAGAAGCCTGGCTGATACTTTCCATCTTCTGTTTCACAGAAAAACTTGGAAGAGCCATTGTCTCTACAGGAACTGGATACAAGTAGTGGGGTGCTCATTCCCTTCTTTGACTGTGACACAGGAATTGTCTACGTGTGTGGAAAGGTGAAGCCTGAGACCATGCACTGGCTGCCTTGTTGCCATGTCCCCAGCTTTCTCTCCGATCTCACCAAGTCCTCCTCATAATTCTTACATATCACGGCTGAAGCCTTAACCATACCTGTCCTTACAATCACTATGTATCACATCCCTAGCCTTTTCTCCAACCTAACTCTTTTGTATCTCCCATTATCACATTAGAAGTCATAGAACTCAGTTGATGTCCCCATGCTCTATAACAAACAGCAAATAGCAGGATTACAAGGTCCCTTTCCCAGAGAACTTAGAGTTCAAATTTGAAATATGTCTGGACTAGTAATGGTTCCTGTATGAACATACCACTAGAAAAAGACACCTCTATAAATCAAAAATAGGAGGGCGTACATGAATAATAAGTGTTCATCAAAAGTAATCTGAGGAGGAAAAAGACCTCAGTGGTGAAGTCAGCAAATAGAGCAACTTCACAATCAATTATAGGCAACAAATGGCCTCCAGACTACATGTGCTGACGTCCTGCTCCCTGAGGCAGCCAAAGCAAAATGCCGAGTGTTGGAGTAATGACTGTGCTATCAGCCCAGCAGCAAGTTAAGTATTGCCTAATTCCTGTGAAGTTGATTGAATATATATCTAAGTTGATTGAATGCACATTGTCTGAGGAGGATTTTTATAACCCATGATGCAGTAGTCTGGAGGCCATTTGTTGGCTATAATTGATTGTGAAGTTGGTCTTTATGCTGACTTCTCTTCACCATTGAGTTACAGAGTTAACCAGTTACCCAGTTCCAGGAGTATTTACCTCCAGTTCTGGTTTTAAATTTGCTTTGCTGTGCAGTATGGTATTTGTAGTCCCTGATTTTACCCATTGAAATCAGTGCTGTAGGTCCCGTAATGCATCAGGATGAGATTATCAAAACCAGGATTGGCTGGGGGGTTATTTGGTGAGGGGACTGTTTGATTTATCAGTATATTGGATTATTTATTGGGGTTTGTTTGGGAAGCTATGGCACTTGAAAATGCTTATAAAAATGGGGTTATACATGAGATGCCGGGTATTCTGATCTGTATTTTTTACTGATTTCTATGGAATGCTGTGTATGTTGATGGTTTAATAAAGCCTGGGTTACAAAAAAGAAATCTCACTCTTGAAACTGGGTAACTTGGCAACTCTGTGGTTATAATCCCTCTGTTTTCATATTATAGGAGGCTTGCTTTCCCCCTCTCTGATTGCTGACTTCTCTGTGTGCAAATTATATTAAAATCATTTTCCCCTCGTTAGTGATCCCTCTGTCTGCACAGTACCAAGGTATCTCTCATTCTCTGATTAATGCTTCCTTTATTTGCACTTTATAGGGGGACAGCAGCATCCGATACTTTGAAATTACAGATGAAGCTCCCTATATTCACTACCTCTCCATGTACAGCAGCAAAGAGTCCCAACGGGGGATGGGTTACATGCCAAAACGCGGGCTAGAGGTCAACAAGTGTGAGATTGCGAGGTGCGTAGCGTGTAGTCCCACGTGCTCCGCTTCCATTTATCCCAGGACATCTCACTTTCAATCATTTTGTACACTACAAAGGTCGACAAAAATCTATCTTCATTGTCTCTGTCATTGTCCCTAGATTCTACAAACTGCACGAGAGGAAGTGTGAACCCATCATGATGACTGTTCCAAGGAAGGTGAGGATGCAAAGGCCAGTGAAGGGGTTTCAGTAATGGAATGGCAGGGAGGTTTTGCAGGGCAGGATTGAAGTTCTGTAGCAGCCCTGTCTGTCTAAACACTGGACTAGCAGGAAGCAGTAGCAGGTTGACTCACTATTTAACTCCCATCTAGAGTTTTGTAGTTGGTATGGACGGGCAGACTGGATAGGCCATATGGTTTTTATCTGTCGTCATTTTCTACATTATTCTTATCTAGGGTTGCCAATTGGCTCCAGATGCGCCCGACAAGCTTGATCCAGTCCTGGGTCTACCCCATTGCATGCAGGGACATGTAATCTTGTTTTTCTTATGGAGTGCAATGGAGAAATCAGAACTACATGTCCCTGCATGCAATGGGGTAAACCCAGGACTGGATCAAGCCTGTCGGGCGCATCTGGAGCCAGTTGGTAACCCTATTCTTATCTGCGGCCAAGAAACTTTGCTATGAATCTTTAAAAGCCTTTTGCTTATACAGCTGAACTTTTCGAGCATCTGATGGGGTAACTACGTGTCTTTATGAGCTGGGATTTATCTCCTGATTCTTTTGCCCCCAGTCGGAGTTCTGCTGCAGCAATGTAACTATTTAAAGACCCAAGGCGTAGCTTGCCTTTAAACCAGAAACGTGCATGCTTCATCCTCCTCTCCTGCGTATCCAGAAGGAGGAAGATGATTGATTCTAAGTGAAGCTAAGGTCTGCTTGAGTAATAGAGGGCATGAGACGCGATGATTTTGTGCTAGTCACTGACCCACAGTCTTTTTGGTTCAATACTTGCTTGCAGTGGGGCACATTGTAGTGAATTATTGTGGGAAAGAAAAAGCACGATCAGCAAGATGCTACAGGTGCAGCGACATTTCCTCTCCACCTGTCTAAAGACAGAGGCCTTGAGGTAATAAAGTGCAGAACAGTTAGCACAACCTCTCTGCATCATTTTCTGCACTATCGTGGCCACCCTATGTAGAGAGGGGGGTGAAATCTGCACAAGGAACTGCATACTGTCCATTATAATCAGACAGTGAAGATGAGATTTGAATTTAGCTTACACCTTTTTCAGGAGTAGCTCAACGCAAGTTAAATTTAGATACAGTGAGTATTTTCCTATTTGGAGGGCTTACAATCTAAGTTTGTATCTGAAGCAAAGAGGGTTAAGCAATTTACCCAAGATCGCAAGGAGTGGCAGTGGGCTTTCAGGATTCTCAGTTCACTGTTTTAACCATTAGGCTGCTTCTTCACTCCAGATGAAAAGAACTGCACAAAAAAACAAAAGGCTGAGCATATGGTCGCTGCGCTGCACTTTAGCTCATGGTCTGAGGAAGAGTAAAAGTGCTCATTTTGCAATCTGTATTATTTGTGCCAAAAATGTTTTGTGCTGGCATGAATTACCCGCAACTTCTTTTGTGATTTGCGTAGTAACTTAATAACATAGTATATGATGGCTGATAAGACCAGTGTGGTCCATTGAGTCTGCCCAGTAAGGTGGCTAGAGTGGTTGTAACTGCCACTGCATGCAGGTCAGCTCCCCCATGCCTTTGTTTAAGTTGTAGCCGTCGCTCCGTGCACGTCACCCCCCCCCACTCTGTTGAAGTATAAAAGATAGTTATATTTTTTTAGGTTTGCTATAAAAGGATCCACTGTATCTGTCCCATGCCATTTTGAATTCTGTCACTGTATTTGCCCCCACCATCTCCATCAGGAGGGCATTCCAAGCATCCACCACCCTTTCAGTGAAAAAGTATTTTCTGATGTTGCTTTTAAGTTCACCTCCTTGCAGCTTCATGTTATACCCTCTAGTTTTACAGCTTCCCCGTCTTTGAAAAAGGTTTGTTTGTTCATGAATACCCTTTAAGTATTTAAACATACGTATCATATCTCCACTGTCCCTCCTCTCCTCTAGGGTATACATATATCTCCAGGAACAAGCAGGAATGAGTCTTCACATATGGGATACGTCGGTACCGACGGAGTCTGCGCGGGAACGCTCCCCAGCGTCCAATCAGAAAGCTTTTGGGAGCATCCCTCAGCGCCTGCGTGCTGCCTTCCCGCCTTTCCAACTGTCTCTCCTCAGTTTTTGTTTTTCCGTGGAGCCGGCAGGACGTCCTCCTGTCACCGCAGAAACCTTTTTCTTTAATTCTTGTTTTCTTGTGGTCGCGGCTGTTTTCCCGCCGCCACCGGTACCGCCGGTGGGTTTTTTTCTTTTCTTTTTCTCAAACTCAGGGAGAGTTTTCCCTCAGTTTCTGTCTTAAAATTTTTTGGGCCTATAAGGCCTCTCCATCATGGAGCCTTCTTCTCCTAAGAAGTGCCTACACTGTGGAAATACAGTTTTCTTTTTAGACTCCAATAACTGGTGTCTAACCTGTTTGGGTCCTGACCCTTTTTCCCCTGAACCGTCAGGCTACAAAACTATGAGAAGAGATTCTCTCTTTCGAGTTTCCCTCGATACCGTTTTCCCTCCCTATGGTAGGGCACCGGCCATTTCTTCTCTACAGGATCAGGTAACCCACAAACAGTCTGTTAAGACTAGCCAATCCTTGAGTGGTAGGTCTCATGCTAAGCATGCTGACGGCTCCGGCCTTGCCCTCAAGAACTCATTGGCATTAAAACCCCGGCGGGAGTCTTCGGGCTCCAAAGCATTTCAGGGGTTTCAGGTTGTTCCTGGGGCTCACCCCTCACAGAACATACCTGAGCCATGCTCGGGGGTGGCATCCACTTCGAGCGGTACCAATAACCCGGCATCGGCACCGGTGTTGAGTGATTCGCTCTTCACCACGGATCGTCATCGGGCGTTCTCGGTACCTTCGGGACCGATCAAAATGTCCCAGATTGACTTTCCAGTATCGGCAGTCCCGCCGATACCACCACCGACGTCGGTACCCTCTAGGCATGCATCGATAGAATCGCTTCCTTCGATGCCGAGTCTCAAATCGATTTCTAGTCTAGAGGACTGGGTACCGACGCGTCTCGGAACCGATGTTTACCGATTCCGCAGGCACGGTACCGAGGATAATCACCAAGGGTTTTTAGTTACCTCGGTACCGCTTCAGCAGCCTCCGATGACTGCATTGGTGTCGGTTTTGCCTTCGATGTCGGTGCAACTACCGGTATCGGTATCGATGCCGGTACCTGCAGTATCATTGGAATCAGCTCCTTCCATGCTTTTTTCACCTGGATCGCTCCTCTCTATACCTAGTTTGGAGTTGATACCTGGCATGGATGATGCACTACTGACTGTCTCAACTCATAACTGCCAGTTCCAGTGTCCATCTATTACAACTCCTGTTCTGCACCGGACAGGTACATCTTCCGGTGCCCAGGCTACCTTTTCAAATTTAGCCTGTCCAGGGATGGTTTCCATCGGAGATCCTTCTTTCAGAAATTTCTCCTTGACATGGCAACCTTCCTTAATATTCCTATCCCTGGCTATGAGTCTTCTCAGGGTTTTTCTGCTGGAAAGGAAAATATAATGCTTCCTTTACATCACTCTTTGCAGAATCTTCTTCTGAGGGTTTGGGAAAAACCTTTAAGGGTTTCTTCACCCCCTACAGCAACTGATCTTCTGTATCAGGTGCCCCCCTCTCCAGGATTTCAAAAGCTTCAACTTCCCCATCATTCCATTGTAGTGGAATCAGCAATGAGGAAGGTAAAAAGCAAGAAAAAATATTCTTCTTTCCCGCCAGGGCGTGCATCTAGAACACTGGATGCCTTTGGACGTCAAACCTTCCAAACGTCTATGCTGGCAACAAGGATTCTCTCATATATTTTCTATATGAGTCTATCCCTGCAGGAGATCACAAAGAAATTATCTCTTTTGACTCCTTTTCTATCAGAACCCAAGGCTACAGACTATTCCTTACTTCTTAGTCATAGCCAAAATATCTCTTGGTTTCTTTCTCGTGCTTCCCTAGACTCTTTTGAGTCTGTTAGCAGAACTTCTGCTATAGCCATAGGAGCACGTCATAAAGCCTGGCTTCAAGCATCAGACTTGAGTAGATGGGCACAACAAAGACTGAGTAATACTCCTTGTACTGGAGAAAATCTCTTCAATAAGGAGTCCTTACGTCAGGTTGCGCATTGCTCCACTGACTTTCCTGTTTCTGAGGGCCATCATAAGCCCTCTCCTTCATCAGCAAGTAGGAAATGCCCTACCAAACCTTCTTTCCCTAAAAGAAAGAGGTTTTCCTCTTCTCCTGCCCATCATTCAGATGTTACCAAGCAGGGGAAGTCTCGCCCTGGTCTGAAGAATCCAAACTCTAGCCAGGCTGAATAAACACAGTAACCATAGGTTTCTGGTTAATCTTTTTAGAACTACAGTTAACTTCTTTTCTGCAGAAGTTTTTCACTGTTTTTCCATTCAAAATTCTGCTCAGGGATTCCTCTTCTCAGGAAATCCATTTACTCTTCAGTACACTGACCTGTCAGGATTTTCATGTCTTTAAGTTACAGGGTTTTCCACCTCTTCCTGACTAGAAGAGAGGTTTAACAACTATCACATGATAGTTTCTCTGTACCAGCATGAATTTTTTCCTTCCAGGGACTTACCATATGGTAAGTCCTTCTTCAACTTCTATCTCTACCCTCTTCTCCAGGATTTTTCCTGTAAGAGTGGTACCATACCATTGAAAGACTTTTCTTGTCTTTCTTTTCACGGTAGAGTTTTCTTCCTCTGAGTAAACTCCCTTCTGTATTTGGGCAGCTCTGCAGACAGAGACAGCTTTCTCTCTTTGTTCAGTCTGTTCTCCCTGTTTGTCACAGACCGACTATCTCTGTTGCCCTATTCAGTAGCTGCCCATGCAGGAGTTCCAGTAATTGACTACTGGTACTTTTCCACAAGTCCCAGTCTTGTCTTCCACCACTTCTATCTGGCCTTAGTAGTGATTCCAAGACAGTTTTTCTACATCTTTCTTGGATTATCTTTCTCACTACAGGCTTTTTACACTATCTTCTACCCTTGCCATATCCAACCTCTGGGTTTGGCAAAGTACTGGACTTGGCTGTGAGTTTTTCTCCATCAGCCAGTTCTACCTCCCAATTCTCCTGCATAATGCTCTCTGCAATCCTACTGAGAAGCTTTCCACTTGCTAGAGAGCATACAGTTTTTCTCTAATGGTTATCCATCATGGTTGGAAAAGGGCTTCCTCAGTCATCCCCTATGACTGTGAGGGTTCTTCACACCCTACTATCTCTTTTTAAAAAAAAAGAAGAGGGAAGAGGACATAAGCCTTCTCCATGTGCAAGTCTAGGAGTTATCCCATTCCTACATGGGATATGCTCTTTTCTCTTGCACCTTGTCCTCATGGTATCCTAATCTTTCAAGGACAGCACATATTAATCTGGAAAACGCCTGATACCTCCTTTGTCCTTCACGTAGGTCAACCTGGTATCTCATTCTATGCGTTTCTGTCCTTTTACCATGCTGGAGTTCCACAGGACTCCGGACTTGCGGTTTACAGACTGATATTATCCTCTGTTTTTTCACGTAACCATCCTGGTTAGTCACTGGATAGCATTCCTTTACCATCATCTCTGGGGGAATAGATTCTCTATATATCTTCTCAAGTAGGTTTCCCCTCCTTGTTCTTAGATGAATCTTTTTCCCTTCACATCCCCATGTGAATGTCCTAATATGCATAGCTCTATCTGCTTAGTTGCAGACATCTATCTTTAAACCTATATAGTCAGGTATATATATCTATATATATATGTCTATATACATCTCGACAGATGTATCTGTCTGTCAGCTAAGTGTGCATATGCTATGCCCTTTAGATCTCATCATAGATCTATATATATCTATATACCCGTATATATATATATATATATATATATATATATATATATATACACATACATCTACATAGATATGTGTATCTGTCCAGATACTTCTTATAGATAGATATGTATTTCAATACTTATTTCTCTGACTGTCTATGTTCCTTAAGGTTTTTACCTTCCTGTATGTTCCTGACAGTGGGCTTGCATAGCTTCATACTGTTCCACAGTATGTTTCCAATATTATGCACACAACCACTGTTGTGGTACTGACAGCCCTACCATATCCTAGGTTTACGTATCCCTGAATCTCCATGTCCCAATGTCTTCCTAACTCTCACCAGTTAGGAAAGACATGGTGGATCTTCAGTGGATTACAGATTCACACATCTGTCCTTCTGGGAGTATAGGGTTCTTCCCATACCCTTTCCTCCCTCAAGGATTAGGTCTGTTGTTCAGATCGGTCAGTCTTCCTCTTTTGCTCCTACCTCTGAATACTTTTGTAGCCAAAAGAGTTTTCAGCTTTCCATGAAGCTTCCCACTGAAGACCTGCTGTTTTTTGTGCTACCCCAATTGAATCTTGGGGTCACCTCTCACTTCCAGATGTTGACCTCCACTTCAGTGAGGTCACCTTGAACATTATTCTACTGGATCCCCAGTAGACTCCATCAGCCTCTCTACTTCCTGCTATCCAGTAGGTAAGCGTCATATGGTGATTGTTCATTTCAATATTATGGTAATTGTTCATTTCAATATATTTTATGATGATGATCTTGCATACAAGGACTCCTTGTAGTTAGTCCTTTCTTAGGTTAGCTGTTTTTTCTACAGCTCCTCTCTCTTCAACTCCTACCCTCCATCCTCAGGATGCCTGACCATATGAGGTGTAGCATGTTTCAATCTTTAACATGTTAGGGCTCCAGGCATCTTAGCTTGGGAGTCCACATATGTGAAGACTCATTCCTGCTTGTTCCTGGAGATAGCACAGTTGCTTACCTGTAACAGGTGATCTCTGGGAACAGCAGGAATAAGTCTTCTCAACCCACCCACCTCTCCTAGGAGTTGTATTTCTATATCTATCTTTCCTTTCCTCTTTCTCTCCCTTTGTCTCAGCTAGGAAACTCAACTGAGGAGAGACAGTTGGAAAGGCGGGAAGGCAGCACGCAGGCGCTGAGGGATGCTCCCAAAAGCTTCCTGATTGGACGCTGGGGAGCGTTCCTGCGCAGACTCCATCGGTACCGACGTACCCCATATGTGAAGACTTAATCTCCAGGAACAAGCAGGAATGAGTCTTCACATATGGGTACGTCGGTACCGACGGAGCCTGCGCGGGAACGCTCCCCAGCTTCCCAGAAAGGAAAGCTTTTTGGAGCATCCCACAGCGCCTGCGTGCTGCCTTCCCGCCTTTCCTAACCAACTCTCCTCAGTTCTTCTTTGCCGCGGAGCCAGCAGGTCGAGCCCTGTCACCGCTGAAGAAGTTCTTTGTTTTATTTTATTTCTTTGGTTGCGTGTCTGCCTTCCCCGACTCCGGACCGGTACCGCCGGTCTTTTCTTTCTTTCTTTAAAAAAAAATATATATATCGATATTTTTCCTCACTTGGTGTATTTTTCTTCTTAAGGCCTTAGGGCCCACAAGAAAATTTCCCTCATGGAAAAACCATCCTCCGGGTTCAAAAAATGCACTAAGTGTAGCGATACTATTTCTGTTACAGATACCCATGAATGGTGTCTTAAATGTTTGGGTCCTGAACACTCCATTCCAGATTGTCCGTCCTGCTCCCTAATGTCTAAACGGGGGTTACAGAACCGAGCAGCTAAGCTCCATGTGCTGTTTCCCGCTGAGGCACCGGCAGTAGCATCGACATCTTCCAGGTCTTCTTCTCCTGAAGGATCTCAGGTAACCAAACATAAACCTAGCAGGTCCTCGAAGGGTAGATCTCCCTCTAAGCATCGAGATGCCTCCGGGCTTGCCCTCGAGGATCCTGCACCAGCCAAACAACCCTGGCGGGAAGCTCCGGCTTCCAAAGCTCCTCCTATGGGGTTACAGGTTGACATCGATGGCACGGCCTCGACCGATCACCTGTTAGATTGCTCTGGGGTACCGGCACCTTCTCCCGGTACCGACTTCCAGGCTTTCATGGCGTCGATGGATCAGAATGTTCAGTCCATGCAGCAGGCTATACAGTCCTTCATTCAAGCTGCGACGCCGATGATACCGCAACGAGTTCCGTTGTCGGTATCGACTCCGGTACCGGCTCCAGCACCGATGCCGGTACCGACTGCATCGACATCGACCAGGATACCGACTGCTGCAGTTCCTTGTCCAGGGCTACTTCTCGGTACTGATCCGGTACCAGGGACGCCCGATGTCGATACCGCTCGATACGTGTATCGAGCGTTAGAAGAGCACCCTGACAGGCGATACTTCGATTCCTCTGATGAATCTGATACATCAGATGAGTCTCCTGAAGTATCCATAGCCCTTCCTGAGGAGCCTTCTTCTCCTAAACGAAGAATGTCTCCTCCAGAGGACTTGCCCTTTCAAGACTTCATAAGAGAAGTGGCTAAAGGACTCTCTATTTCAGTAACTTCTGAATCAGAGCCTAGAGCAAAAAAATTAGATATTTTAGGATACTCTAAGGCTCCTAAAGAGGCAGTCACCTTACCAATTCATGAGATTCTTCATGAACACATGATTGATTTATGGGAGACTCCTCTCACTCTCTCTCCTCATTCTCGCAGGTTGGACACTATGTATTGTGTCCCTCCTTGTCCTGGGTTCCAGAAAACTCAGCTTCCTCACCATTCCATTGTGGTGCAGTCAGCTATGAAGAGGATAAAGAGTACAAAGAGACACTCTTCTGCTCCTCCAGGAAGAGAATGCAGGACCTTGGATGCTTTTGGTAGGAAAATCTTCCAGGCCAGTATGCTTATTGCCAGAATCAACTCATATAGCCTCTATATGGGTATGTTTCTGAAAGAAGTGGCAGAAAAGCTGCACACTTTCCTCCCTTTTATTCCAGAAGATAAAAGGGAAGAATTCCGCATGTGGCTTAAGCATACTCAAGACATCTCCAAGTTTTCAAACAGGGCAGCCTTTGACTCCTTTGAAGGGGCCAGTAGAGCCTCAGGCATTGCCATAGCTGCTCGCAGAATTGCTTGGCTCCAGGCTTCTGATTTAGAACCCTGGGTTCAAGATGGCTTAGGAAATCTGCCCTGTACAGGTGAAAATCTGTTTGGCAAAGAGTGGCAAATTAAAGCCACTCAAATGGATGCAGAGAATTCTGCTCTGGATAGACTTTCAAGATCTACCTCCATTCCTGCCAAGAAAAAGACTTTTAAAAAGTATTTTTTCAAAAAGGGCAGGTTTCCTTCCACTTCTGGCCAACAGTCTTCTACAGGTCGCTTTACCGCTAAGCATCAGCAACCTAAGCAGGCCAGGCCTAAGTCTACAGGTGCTGCTGTAACCCAGCAGTCCCAACCCCCTCAAGGTTTTTGACTTGATGCTAGAGAACTTAGTCTTTCTGGCTTTAACACAGCCAGAACCTCTCACCATTCCAGGAAGGTTAGCTCATTTTGCTCCCAGATGGGAGCAAATCACATCAGAGCAGTGGACCCTCTCCATCATAAGAGAGGGCTACAAACTTCATTTCTCAAACCTTCCTCCCCACACCATGGTGAGACACTTCAATTCTCCCACATCTCTTCTCGACCTTTTAGGTCAGGAGATAACTACCCTTCTTGCCCAAGGGGCAATAGAAGAAGTTCCTCTTCTTCAACAGGGGTCAGGGTTCTACTACCCCTATTTTCTCATTCCAAAGAAGACAGGGGGATACAGACCCATTCTAGATCTCAGAGAATTGAACAAATTTCTATGCAAGGAGAAGTTCAAGATGCTTTCTCTGGGCACTCTCCTTCCATACCTTCAAAGTCAGGATTGGCTTTGTTCTCTAGATCTCAAGGATGCGTACACACATGTTCTCATCCATCCATCTCACAGAAGATTCCTGCGTTTTCTCCAGGACCAAGCAGGAAGTCAGTCCTCACATATGGGTGACGTCGGCGCCGACGGAGCCCTCGCGGAGCAATTTTCCCCAGCTTTCAAAGAAAGCCTTTGGGAATTGCAGCGCGCATGCGCGGTCCCCTTCCCGCCCAAAGGTGCCATCTTGGCCAGTCTTCTTTTTTCCGCGGAGCCCTACAGACGCTGTCTACAAGTCACCGCTGAAAAGTTGATTTTCTTTATTTATTTTAGTATTTTCTTCAGTTCGACGCCGGTCCTTTTTCCGTCCGGCCTTGCGACGCCGGTTGCGAGGCCTCCCCTTCTTTTCGTTTTTTTCTGTCCTTCGTGACAAATTCGCGCTTTTTTCACTTTTCCCTGGCGGCACGAACGTTTGACCTCGCAGGGGCCCTTTTTCCCTCGATGGCCGCCAGTGGTTTTAAAAAGTGTGTTCAGTGTAAGAAACTAATGTCTCTTACTGACACACATGATTGCTGCCTCCGTTGCCTGGGCCCAGATCATGAAGAAATGATCTGTGGGGCCTGTAGCAAGATGTCCGCGAAATCTTTGCGGAGTCGGCAGCATCAGTGGGAGAGAATCTTCTCTGACCCCAGCCGTACCCGGACCTCGTCAGAAGCTTCGGTGTCCAGGGACTCTGGCTTTGAACACCGTCGGAGCTCCTCTGAGAGGGGGTCTCCCACGAGAACATCATCGGAGGAAGAAACCCGCAAGGACGGTGTCGGTGGACGCTCCTGGCTCCGCGAGGGCCAGGTCGCATAGCCCCGATAGCCGTCCCGGGTCTTTGGAGCTGGAGCGGCCGTCCAAACAGCCTCGTCTGGAGATGGACTCCTCTGCTCATGTAAGTCCTGTTGTCCTCGTGGACTCGCCTCCGAGGGGTCCGACGTCGGGCCCGACGCCGTTGGGACCCGAGTCGGGGCCCGAGTCGGGGGCTGCTGGGTCTCCTGAGTTCGGACTCAGGTTGACGGCCTTGGAGAGCAGCCTGGCTGCCTTCATGGACCAGCAGCGGGCATTGATCGCTGGCCTCGCTGGCGCTTCTGCCCTGACCGCCGGGACGTCGACGTCTAAGTCGACCCCGGAGACCGAGCCGATCCTCGAGTCCATGCGGGCTCGAGTCGATCCTCGGTCGAGGTCCCCTTCGGCCTCCCGTTCAGGGTCGAGGTCGTCGACGCCGACTCCCTCGGCGTCGGGGCGGACGGCGTCTGTGCCCGCCCGGCCGGAGCCGCTCGACTCCTCCTCCAAGGAGTCCGCCTGGGAATCCGAGGTGGAAGAGTCACCTGATTCTTTTCGGACTCGGTGTATCCCTTCGGACTCCCCCGAGTCCGAACCTCGGAGACAGTCCCCTCCAGAGGATGCCCGGTTCTCGGACTTCGTGAGGGATATGGCCAAGGCCTTGGCCTTCCCTGCGGATCCCGAGGAGGAGCCTCGAGCCGAAGAGCTCGATGCCCTCCAGTATGACTCTCCTGCAAAGGAGCATTTTACTGTACCGGTTCCTCCGATGCTGGAACGACTTCTCTTCCACATGTGGGAGAGCCCGGCGTCGTCGCCGGTATTAAGCAAGCGGGTCGATGCCATATATCGAGTCCGCAAGAGCCCTGGCTTCCAAAAAGCACAGCTGCCGCACCATTCCATGGTGGTGGAATCGGCCATGCATAGGCTCAAGAGCCAGAAGATGCACTCCTCGGTGCCTCCCGGCAGGGAAGCCCGCAGCCTGGATGGCCTCGGTAAGAAGTGTTTCCAGGGCTCTATGCTTGCTTGTCGGGTCCAGACTTACCAGCTCTACATGGGCATGTATCTCAGGGACCTGGCTAAAGAAATAGCCGGATTCTCTGCTGGTCTCTCCGAGGAACCTTTGCGGAGGTTCCAGGCCTTGTCCACTGGTATTCGAGAGTGCTCAAAGTTTATCTCTCGAGCAGCCTATGATGGCTTTGAGGCATCGGCTCGAGTAGCCGCAGCCGGCATCGGTGCCCGCCGACAGGCTTGGCTTCAGTCATCCGACCTCGAGCCCTGGGTGCAGGACAAGTTGGTCGATGTCCCCTGCAGAGGTGACAACCTCTTTGGCAAACCTATGGGTGAGAAGGCTGCACAACTCGAGACGGAGACTCTCACCAGGACTCGGCTCTCCAGAAAAACCTCTGCCCCTTCCCAGAAGAAGAAGGGCTCGGGGAAAAAGCCCTTTTACCCGAGGAAGGCGGCTGCCTATAAACACTACCCTCATTATCAGGCCTCCGCAGCTCCCCAACAGGGTCAGCAGGCCAAGGGACGGGGTAACGGGTCCCGTAGGCAGCAAGCCCCCAAGCCTGCGCCACCGGCCCCTGCTCCGCAGGGTGGGGGTTTTTGACTCTTTCAGCATAGCCTCTCCCCCTCCGCTGGTTTCTCTCAGCACGGGAGGCCGGCTAGTCCACTTTGCCCACAGGTGGTCCAACATCACGTCCGATACCTGGGTGCTCCACATAGTCCGAGAGGGCTATCTTCTACACTTCCACCAGGTACCTCCCCCCTACTTTCCAGGGGAGCCTCTGCGACCCCCTCTTCACCGGGACTTACTCCTTCAAGAGTTGGCAAGTCTTCTTCAGGAACAGGCGGTGGAACCGGTGCCCCACCACCTGAGAGGTCAAGGCTTTTATTCCAGGTACTTCCTGATACCAAAGCGTACTGGAGGCCTCAGACCCATCCTGGACTTGCGGAACCTCAACAAGTTCCTGGAAAGGGAAAAGTTCAAGATGCTTACCCTTGGAATCCTGCTGCCCTACCTCCGGCAGGGAGATTGGCTATGCTCCTTGGATCTAAAGGATGCCTACACTCACATCCTCATCCACCCAAGCCACCGACAATACCTAAGGTTTGTGGTGGCAGGCAATCATTACCAGTACAGAGTACTGCCCTTTGGCCTATCCTCCGCACCACGAGTCTTCACAAAATGTCTCGCAGTGGTAGCGGCTTATCTCCGGCTTCAAGGCCTCTTTGTCTTCCCTTACCTGGACGACTGGCTCATCAGAGCACCGTCCTCCACGGAGGCCACTCACGCCACGCAACGTACTGTGACTCTGCTCCAGTACTTGGGCTTTGTCATAAACTTCGAAAAGTCCACTTTGCTCTCCTCTCGGGATCTCGAGTTCATCGGCGCCAGATTAAACACGCTTCAGGCGCGAGCCTTTCTGCCGCTCGACAGGGCACAACGGCTCATGGCTCTCGCCAGCCGCTTTCGCAGCCATTCCCGGGTCTCGGCCAGGCACTTTCTGAGACTGCTCGGCCATATGGCTTCCACGGTCCATGTGACCCCCAATGCCCGCCTGAATATGCGGCCTGCTCAATGGTGCCTTCGCTCACAATGGCGTCAGGCCTCGGGGAGACTAGCGGACTCAGTACGAATCTCCAGCCCGCTGGTCTCTTCTCTACGGTGGTGGCTTCATCTGCCCAACCTGGTGCTCGGAATGCCTTTTCAGTCTCCTCCGCCTGTTCAGGTACTGACGACCGATGCTTCTCTCCTGGGTTGGGGAGCACATTGCCAAGGGACATGTACTCAGGGTCTCTGGACCCCGTGGGAATCTGCCCAGCAGATCAACTTCCTGGAGCTCAGAGCGATCCGCCTGGCTCTACGGGCCTTCTCCCACCTTACCACTCACCAGTCCGTCCTCGTCCAGACGGACAATCAAGTGGCCATGTTCTACGTGAACAAACAGGGGGGCACGGGCTCCTTCCTTCTCTGTCGGGAAGCACAAAAGCTCTGCGCTTGGGCCGTCAGCCGAGGAATCCTCCTCAAAGCTGTCTATCTCCCAGGTCAAGAAAATTACCTGGCAGACAAACTGAGCAGAATCCTCCAACCACACGAGTGGAGATTGGACCCGTTGGTGGTTCAAAGGATTTTTCTCCGGTGGGGCCTCCCCACGCTGGATCTCTTTGCCAGTCCTCTGAACAGGCAACTTCCTCGGTTCTGCTCTCGGGAGCCGCATCCCCTCCGAGTAGCGGCGGATGCGTTTCTGCTCTCATGGTCCACGGGCCTTCTGTATGCCTTTCCTCCCATGCCGCTGGTGTCTCGAACACTTTTCAAGGTTCTCCAAGACAAGGCTTCGGTGATCCTGATAGCTCCCCGGTGGCCCAGGCAACCGTGGTTCCCGCTACTGATGCAACTGGCGGTAGATACTCTGTTGCCTCTGGGGTTTCAACCCGATCTCCTGACCCAGGATCAGGGGTCTCTCCTACACCCCAACCTCAGATCTCTTCATCTGATGGCCTGGCTGCTGAAAGGGTAGTCCTTGCTCCCCTCCTGCTGCCTCCAGAGGTGGAAGAGGTCGTGCTAGCTTCCAGGTGACCCTCTACCCGGAAATCCTACGCCCTTAAATGGCGTCGCTTCTCCACCTGGTGTACTCAACAGTCTCAAGATCCCTTCTCCTGCTCGGTGTTGGTGGTCTTGCAGTACTTGCTTTCCCTCTCCAATCTTGGACTAAAGTCCAACTCGGTCAAAGTTCACCTCAGTGCTATTTCTGCACATCATGTGCCGGTGGAAGGCAGGCCTCTTTCCGGCCACCCTCTCGTGGCACGGTTCTCCCGAGGTCTCCTTCTCCTTAAACCACCTTTGCGCCCCCCAGCCCCTGACTGGGACCTGAATGTGGTTTTACAGCGGATCACCTGTCCGCCTTTTGAACCCATGGCTACCTGTCCTCTCCGTTTTCTTTCTTGGAAAACCTTATTCCTGGTAGCCCTCACTTCCGCTAGACGCGTTAGTGAACTGCAGGCCCTAGTGTCTGATCCCCCTTACACTAGGTTCTACAAGAATAGGGTAGTCCTGCGGACTCACCCTAAGTTTCTTCCAAAAGTGGTCTCCCCTTTTCACATCAATCAGGAGGTGGTGCTTCCGACCTTCTTTCCCAGGCCACACTCCAGCCGAGCTGAAAGGGTCTTGCATACCCTGGACTGTCGGAGGGCGTTAACCTTCTACCTTGATCGTACGCGGGAGCACCGTAAGACTGTTCAGCTCTTCCTGTCTTACGACCCTAATAAATTGGGGCTCCCTGTCTCCAAGCGTACTCTGTCCATCTGGGTAGCTGACTGTATCGCTTGGACTTATGGGGCGGCAGGCCTCTCGTTGGAAAGTCGAGTCACGGCTCATCGGGTTAGGGCGAAGGCTGCATCAGTGGCTTACCTCCGCTCTGTTCCATTGGCAGACATCTGCCGGGCCGCCACTTGGTCTTCGAGCCAGACCTTTGCAACCCATTACTGCCTCGAGAGGGAGTCCCGCAGGGACAGTGCTTTCGAACAGGCAGTCCTCCGTAATCTCTTCGAGGTTTAAGCAACTCCTACCCTCCATCCCGGATGTTGGGCTACTGGTTGGAGATTAGTCGGAGAAGATTCCTTCCTTCGGTGCTACTGAGCTTGAGGGAGCTCATTTTTTGTGCTTAGGGTCTCCGGTAGTCTTAAGCTGGGGAGTCCCACATGTGAGGACTGACTTCCTGCTTGGTCCTGGAGAAAGCGTAGTTACTCACCTGTAACAGGTGTTCTCCAGGAGCAGCAGGAATCAGTCCTCACAACCCTCCCTCCTCCCCTTGGAGTTGCAGTCATATGCTTTAGTTTTTGCAAATTTTTTGCTGTCTTTTCGCTATGTCATCAGACTGGCCAAGATGGCACCTTTGGGCGGGAAGGGGACCGCGCATGCGCGCTGCAATTCCCAAAGGCTTTCTTTGAAAGCTGGGGAAAATTGCTCCGCGAGGGCTCCATCGGCGCCGACGTCACCCATATGTCAAGACTGATTCCTGCTGCTCCTGGAGAACACCTGTTACAGGTGAGTAACTACGCTTTCTTTTCCAAGGAAAACATTACCAATACAGAGTGCTTCCTTTCGGTCTGGCCTCTGCCCCAAGAGTGTTCACCAAATGCATGGCAGTAGTTGCTGCATTTCTACGCACTCTGGGAATATTTGTCTTCCCATATCTGGACGACTGGCTCATCCGAGCTCCATCTCAGTCAGAGGCCCAGATTTCCCTGGACCACACAAGGCGCATTCTGCAGTATCTGGGACTGGTGGTAAACCTCCCAAAGTCCCAGCTCATCCCTACTCAGTCCCTAGAATTTATAGGGGCCTGGTTGGATACCACCACTGCAAGGGCCTACCTTCCTCAGGCCCGATGCCACCGTCTCGTGCGGCTAGCCTCCCAGATTCAGTCAAAGAGCCACTTAACTGCCAGGGAGATGCTACAACTGCTGGGCCACATGGCTTCCACAGTACATGTGGTACCCTATGCTCGCCTACACATGAGAGCAGCTCAATGGACTTTGTCCACCCAGTGGACTCAAGCTTCAGGAGCTCTCTCAGACCAAATAGCAACATCCAAACGTCTCTTTTGGTCTCTCCAATGGTGGATGTCCACTCAAAATCTGTTGCTGGGTTCCCCCTTCCAACAGTTGTTGCCCCAAGCAACCCTCACAACAGATACCTCCCAGACAGGTTGGGGAGCTCATCTACAGGACCTCTCAGGGCACTTGGTCCCCTCAGGAGACCTCTCTTCATATCAACCACTTGGAGCTTCGAGCAGTTTTTCTAGCTCTCAAGGTCTTTCATACCCTCCTCAGCTACAAGACAGTCCTCATCCATACGGACTATCAAGTAGCTATGTTTTATATAAACAAGCAAGGAGGAACTGGCTCTCTGTCGCTTTGCAACGAAGCTCTAAGATTGTGGGCCTTCGCCAGAGAGCATCAAATCCATCTCCTGGCATTATATCTCCCAGGAATCCAAAACTCTTGGGCAGACAGACTCAGTCGAGTTCTGCTTCCACACGAATGGTCCCTGCACATGGATCAGGTACTCAGAATCTTTCAAGAATGGGGAACCCCGGACATAGACCTCTTTGCAAGTCCGTGGAATGCCAAACTTCCCCGGTTCTGTTCCAGAATTCCGTGTCAGGGAGTTCAGGCCAAGGATGCCTTCCTCCTTCATTGGGGTCAGGGCTTCCTGTATGCCTTTCCACCCATTCCCTTGATTCCCAAGACTCTGTTCAAACTCCAGAGGGATCAAGGATCTATGATCTTCATAGCTCCACGCTGGCCACGCCAAGTGTGGTACCCTCTGCTTCTGCATCTCTCCCAAGCCCCCTCTCTGGACTTGGGAGCTGCTCCAGACCTTCTGTCTCAGGAGGAAGGGACTTTGTGGCACCCAAACCCCAAGTTCCTTCACCTCAGAGCTTGGTTACTGAAGGCCTAGACCTTCAAGATTTGAATCTTTCTCAGCAAGTGAAGGATATCCTCCATGCTTCCAGGAAACCTTCCACCAGGCGTTCCTATGCTTTTAAGTGGAAAAGATTTTCCATTTGGTGTGCTGAAAAGGGTCTTGACCCTCTGGCACTACCTTTAAATTCTTTATTAGACTATCTCCTGCATCTCTCCAATGCAGGACTTAAGACAAATTCAGTAAGAGTCCATTTGAGTGCTATTGCAGCATCCCTTAAGCCCATCAATGGACAACCTATCTCCTCTCATCCTCTTATTTCAAGATTCATGAGAGGCCTAACTTTAACTAAACCTCCCATTAGGCCTCCTCCGGTGGCATGGGACTTAAATTTGGTTCTTGGTCAGCTTATGAAGCCACCCTTTGAACCCTTAGCCACTACCTCCTTGAAATTTCTTTCCTGGAAGGTTATTTTCCTCATTGCAGTTACTTCTGCTCGCCGCATCAGTGAACTACAGGCCTTAGTGGCTAATCCACCTTATACAAGGTTCCATCATGACAAGGTAGTCCTTAGGACGAATCCACACTTTATGCCTAAAGTGGTCTCACCTTTTCATCTTAATCAAGAGGTATATTTACCTGTCTTTTTTCCAGCTCCTCATGCATCCAGTGCAGAGAGGAATCTTCATACTCTGGATTGTAAAAGAGCTCTTGCTTTTTACTTACATAGGACACAGCAACATAGAAAGTCTTCCCAGCTTTTTGTTGCTTTTGATCCTTCTCACTTGGGACTTCCAGTCTCTAAGAGAACACTGTCCAATTGGATTGCTCAGTGTATTTCTTTCGCCTACCAGAGTAAGAACCTTTCTCTGGAGAGCCATGTCACAGCTCATAATGTGAGGGCCATGGCCACCTCTATGGCTCATCTAAATTCTGTGTCCATCGACCAGATCTGTCGAGCAGCCACCTGGGCCTCTGTTCATACCTTCACAGCCCATTACTGCTTGGACAAGGATTCCCGCCGGGATGCCTTGTTTGGTCAGGCTGTCCTCAGACACCTGTTCCATTCTTAAACAACTCCTGCCCACCTTCCCTGAATGGATGCCTGAGATCCATAGGAGGACGTAGACCCCTTTCAGGGTCTCATATCCTTGGGGATCTCCCAGGCATCTCAGCTAGGGAGTCCCCATATGTGAAGACTCATTCCTGCTTGTTCCTGGAGATAGCACAGTTACTTACCTGTAACAGGTGATCTCTGGGAACAGCAGGAATAAGTCTTCACAACCCACCCACCTCCCCTAGGAGTTGTATCTCTTTTCTATCTTTCCTTTCCTCTCTCTCTCTATTGTCTCAGCTTTAAACTCGAACTGAGGAGAGTTGGTTAGGAAAGGTGGGAAGGCAGCGCGCAGGCGCTGTGGGATGCTCCCAAAAGCTTTCCTTTCTGGGAAGCTGGGGAGCGTTCCCGCGCAGGCTCCGTCGGTACCGACGTACCCATATGTGAAGACTTATTCCTGCTGTTCCTAGAGATCACCTGTTACAGGTAAGTAACTGTGCTTTCCTGCTGTTCCCAGAGATCACCTGTTACAGGTAAGTAACTGTGCTTTACGTCTTCAAGTCTCTTCTCATACAGCTTCTGGTGCAGGCTTCAAATCATTGTGGTCGCCTTCCTCTGAACTGTTTCAAGTCTTTTTATATCCTTTGTGAGATATGGTCTCCAAAACTGAACACAATACTCCAAGTGAGGCCTCCCCAAAGACTTGTACAGGGGCATTAATATGTCTTCCTTTCTGCTGGTTATTCCTCTCTGTATGCAACCCTGCATCCTACTGGCTTTGGCCATCACCTTGTTATACTGTTTCACCACCTTGAGATTCTCAGGCACTATCACTCCAAGCTCCTTCTCCTGGTCCATGCACACCAACCTCTCGCTCCCTATCGCATACAATTCCTTTGGATTTCTACATCCCAAGTGCATGACTCTGCACTTCTTCACATTAAATCTTAACTGCCAAGCATTAGACCATTCTTCCAGATAGATCTTTCCTCATATTGTCCACTTCCTTGGAGGAGTCCACTCTGTTGCAAATTTTTGTGTCATCTGCAATAAGGCAAACCTTTCCCTTCAATCCTTCAGCAATATCACTCACAGACTGAACAAACTGGTCCCAGGACCTATCCCTGGGGCACTCTACTACTCACCTTCCTTTTTTCTGAGTGAGTTCCGTTTACCACTATCTTCTGTCATCTGTCAATCAACCAATTTCTGATCTAGTTCACCACCTTGGGACCTATCCCCAGGCTGCTCAGTTTATTGTTTGTCATGATCGCCCTTTGGTAAAACCATGTTGCCTCAGATCACGTAATCCATTGGTTTCTAGAAAGTCCACTATTTTTTCTTTCAGGAGCGCCTCCATTATTTTTCCTGCCACAGAGATAAGGCTTACTGGCCTATAGTTTGTCACCTCTTCCCTATTACCACTTTTGTGAAGAGGTACCACATCAGCCCTTCTCCAGTCCTGCAAAGTCTCTCCCCCTCTCCAAGGATCTATTAAAAACATCCTTTAAAGCCCTGCCAGAACCTCTCTGAGCTCTTTCAGTATCCTGGGATTTATCCATTTCATTCTCATGACCTTGTCCACTTTCATTTTTTCAAGCTGTTCAAAAACATCATCTTCTGTGAATGGTGTGGTATCTACTACATTCCCATTTCCAAGAATATACTGGCAGAGAGCTGGAGCTAGAGAAGAAAATGAAAGAGAAAGTGGATAAAATAGAGACCAGGGAAACAAGGCAGAAGAAAGAGCAAAGAGTCCCAACGAGACAGCGCGGTTGCCGACCATCCACCTGAACACTGGAGAGTTGGGATGGAGGTGGCAGGATCGGAGTCAAAAACCATCCAGCTGGACTCTGCAGATGCCTGGGGAGTAAGACCAGGGTACCTGTGCAGTTAGAGAAGCTGGAGCATCCTGAGATAATTACCTTGAATCAATATGACAAGCCACTGTACAGTTGGAAGTGACTGTTAGCAACAGGATGGGTGCCTTTGGGAACTTCAAAGGGGCTATTAGACAAGGGTTATAGAAATGGAGGGTTCATTGAAAGATAAAGTGGAGAGAACAGGGAGATTGAAGACTGCATATGATAACTTCCTGTCTGCTTAGTCCAAATTGATACAAGACTGTGTGAGATTACATCATAAATCGGAACAGGGGGAACATAGGTTAAGGCACCTCAATATTCAGATACTTCATTTCCCTCATGTATCCTCTGGTACCCATGAGCTCTTTGGTACTGGGTGGATATTTTGGAGATCTCACTGGAGGTTGTCCCCTCAATAAAGTGAAGAAAAGATTGAAGAAAAGAGAAGAGAGACTTTCCCAAGTATCAATGGACAGTTTGAATGCTACAGCTATACTAGAAGCTTCATCAGATAAGAAACTGGATCGGGCGACACTTCATGAATCTTCAGTGTTTGAAAACGCTAAGAATTCTGTGATGCGTTTATTCTTTCGGAATAGGAATACTATATTTATGGGCCAGTGAATTTGTTCTGATTTATTTATTTAGAGAGATGCAAAAGAAGAGGAAGGTCTTCTTGTAGCTATGCCAAGAATTTTAAAGTCATGGTGGTGAATTTTTTCTTCGCTATCCATCTAAGTGTTTGTCCGTTATATATCTTTTGACCCAGTACAGCTGCAGAACTTTCATAGGAAAATGTTAGTCATAAAAACTCCTGCAGTGACTTCTGCTGGAGGGAAGGGGATTACCTCAGAGTAATCTTTACAATAAGGGGCTTTATGAATTTCCTTTGGTACTTGTTACTTATCAGCTCTCTCTCTTTGATTATTCTTCCTTTTCATTACTGGTCTTGATCTCCGGCTATTCATGGGCTTAATAGGAGGCAGATTGTACTTTGGGCTTGTCATGATCTGGATTTTTTTCTTTTTTAGCTTTGATGTAATGGATGTACTACTACCTTAATTTCTATGCAAGAGTTGTTCTTGTACTTATGTTGTAACATTTTAATAAATATTCAAATTTTAAAAAAATTCCAAAAGGGCATAAAGAAGGGTGACCTCCATGAAACAGCAGTGACAACAGTAATCATCTTAAGGGCCAATGCAGTAAGCCTCGCTACCTTTTAGCACAGCGTTTACTCTTGATTTTCCTGTACTGATATTCCCAATGCAGGAAGAAATAATAGCACAGGAAAATCAGTGTAAAACCACTTCACTAAAGGATAGCATAGTCGACATGCAGAATGCATTTTTTTTTTAAGTCAAGTCAATGCTGACTCCGGGTGACCCAGCAGCCCCTGGGTCTTCTTGGCAAGGTATGACTGGATGTAGATTACCAGGCCTTTCCTTCTGAGGCAATGGAGGGTAAAGTGACATCTCCAGGAACAAGCAGGAATGTAGTCTTCACATATGGGTATTGTAACACCGAAAATGTGCCCTGTAACTTTAAGACACAAAAAGCTGAAGAGTACGGCACAGACTCTGACAGAAAGGGAGAGAAAAAGCTTCCTAGTTGCTATAGGCAACCAGAGCAGGCTGAGGCACGAGACCTGAAGGCACGCCCAGCCAACAGACACTCCCCAAACACTGAGGGAAACACTCTGCACATGTGCAGGAAAACGCCCATAACTCTGCATAAGAAAGCAGGCAGGCAAACAGAGTTAGTTCGAGTTCAGGAACAGGCCACAGCTTGGGAGCAGGCCAGAAAGGAGAATCCTTATTATGCTCAAGTCCAGGAGAGAGAGAATCCAGGAAGAGAGGCTGAATGTGATTCCTGTATGATTTCTGACGAGGGTTTTGATGACACAGAAGCTGCAAGCATTGGTGAAGCCTGGCAGGCTAGAGAGAACCTAAAACCCTTCAACAAAAGGTCAGAGTATTGTCAGCCTAACCCTGTGTATTCTGAGGCCTGGAATAAGAAGCCAAGAAGGGCTGGGAGACATAACAGGCAGTTATTCTCCAACAGTGAGTTTAACCATAGAAAACCCTTTGCTAATGAAAGCCAGAAACTTTTAAGGTATTCACATCCTTATAATAGAGATAGTGAACTGCTTCAGGATATTTGTATGAGAGCAGAGCCTGAATGTTTGTATGAGAGGCCTGGCAGCAAACTGACAAGAGCAAGGTGTAACAGAAAAGCTGAAAAGCAGTTTTATCAAGGCTCAGATAATTATCTCCCTGAACAGGAAGAGAGTTTTGAAGAGAGACCAGTCACTGACTGGAGGAGGTTACAAACTCTCTGCCAGAGGGAAGACGAGTCACTTGAGGAGCCCATGTGTACTGACCAGAATGAAGGTTTATCTTATGAGGAAAAGATGGACTGTTCTCTAGTGATGACTGAAGAGACCTCTCTGCGCTGAGAGCTAATAAGCCTGCTAGAGAGACAGGTCTGCACAGTGGAAACTGCCCAGGTGTTTATCTTGATGATATTTTTGTTTGGTCATTTGATTTGTGAAGCAAGAAGCTACTTTTCTTTATCCATTTGTTTATACCAGAAGTATGGTTATCTTTTGAGTTTGGAAGTGTATTATTTTTGAAAGTCCAGCAAAACCCCGGGAGGGGAATAAATCCTTGTTTAAACCTGACCCTCGACTTGCAACTACACTTTCTTTTTATAGAAAGGTCAGGGCCAGTAGTGAACTAAGCTAAATAACCTTAGTTTAGCCTCTGCTGGTGACATATAAAATGGCGTAGCACGTTGGATTTTTGAAAAAAAAAAAGCAATACTACTGTCCAAAGTTTTTTCAAAAGAAAAACAGAGTGGAAGAAGGGAAAAAAAAAAAAAAAAAAAAACTCACAGCAGCAAAGGAAATCCTGAGAGGAAGAAAATCCTGATACTGAGAGGACATCCACAAGCTGACCGGACGGAGGTGCAGAGAACCTTTCTCAAAATAAGATCCTTCACCGTGCTAAGGTACAAGTGGCTGGGCACGGGTGGTAAGGATTGTGGAGAAAAGGGGAGAGAGATACCTGGATAAAAGTAGATAGGGAGAAAGAAATATATTGTGTGCCGCACTTGGTGGGCCCTCTGTTTTTTTTCTCGCCTATACAGGTATACCGCAAGCGCCAAGATGGATTCCAAAGAAATGATGAAATGGATGGAAGAGCAGTGGAAGGCCCAAAGTGAGCTGGCACGACAGGCCCAGGACAGGACTATGGCAGCACTGGCTGCGCAACAAAAGCCCCTGTTGGACTTGGTGACCACGCTACTACAGCGGACATCCACTACTGCGGCTGAGGAGGAAAGTGTACCGGTACCAGCGGTGGTAGGAGTACAACACTATGGTGCATTGGCACTAGGACCTTTACAAAAAAGTGATAACTTTGATGATTATTCGGACGCATTCGAGCGAATCGCTCAGGCGGCTAAGTGGCCCCTAGACCAATGGGCAGTCCGATTCGCCATGTCGTTAACTGGAGAGGCATTGGCGGCCTATAAGGCGATGCCCGCTGGCCTAGTGACCAGTTATCCAGATGTAAAATTGGCAGTTCAAGATAGGCTAGGTTTAACCCCTACACATTATCGCCGACTTTTTAGGGAGGCAAGGCTCTTGCCCCAGGAGACACCTAAGGCTTTAATGCAGAGGTTGAAAGGTTTAGCAGCAAAGTGGTTGGCTCCAGAAAGGGCCACGATAGAAACCTTAATGGATACGGTGCTGCTAGAGCAGTATTTTGAAGCTGTACCCGCCGAAGTAAAAGCTTTCCTGCTGTTACAAAAATGTCAATCCACTAGAGAAGCAGCGGAAATGACCGAATGCTATTTTGAAGCTGAATTGGCCGGAGCTTCTAGAGATAGTAGGATGAGGGTAACAGGCATGGAAAAGATGCCTGGTATAAGGAAAGCTTATGCTTCGACGGTTCCAAAAGAAAATGTAAAAAGCTATAATAATGTGATCAGATGTTTTCACTGTGGAAAAAATGGTCATGTGCGTAGGGACTGCAAAGAACGTGTTGCCCTAATTGTAGCGGGAGAGAAGGACCCTGGGGGAGGATTTCTTATGGACGTCCGAGTAGAGGGTGTAAAGGCAGTCGCACTCCTGGATACGGGAGCCGACCAAAGTATGGTCTCCTCCAAGATGTGGCAGGCCATGTTGACTAATAATCCTTTGGTACTATGCCAAGTACCCCCTTCTGTGCGTATGAAAGGTATGGATGGAATCCCCTCCTATTATTCCTTGTATGATGTGGTGGTAGAAGGACTAGGTAGAAAGGAAAAGATGCCTGTAGTGGTGATCCCGAACCTTCCCAGGGAAGTGGTGCTAGGCAGGGATTGGCCCTCCTTTCAAAAAGCTCTTAAGGAAAAATTAGATGAAAGGGTAGGTCTAGTTTCTACTAGGTCCCAACGTAAGGTCTCAGAGGCAGGGACAGGTCCCATAGCGGAGCCAGAGGAAGAGCCCCGAGATAAGGACGTAATTCCAGAGCCAGAGCCCGACCAAAATGAGGAACCCCAGAATATACTCCCCTATAATGAAGAGTTAATTGACCTTCCCAAAAAGGTTAGGAAGGATAGGGCAAGACGAAGGCAGGAGAGAAGACAAAGGTCGCAGGGAAGAACCGACCTGGAGGCCGGGGAGGGTTTACCTTGGGTGCCAGCAGAGCTGGTAAGGAAATTCCCTTCCTTCCCCAAAGAACAGCAGGGGGATCCCGCATTGAAAAGGGCATTCGAATATGCTCGGGAGGCCAGGACAATTTTGCCCAGGTTCTTTTTAGAAAGCGAACTACTATATAGGGAAAGCGCGGATCCCAGGACGGGGACGGTGCGCAAGCAATTGGTGGTACCAACTACTTTTAAATCAGTAGTGTTAAGGTTGGCGCACGACCACCCTGTCGGCAGCCATAAAGGTGTCCAAGGGACATTGGACCAGGTGCTGGCTCGCTTTTACTGGCCGGGGGTGTTTAAGGAAACGACCCGGTATTGCGAGTCCTGTCCAGCATGCCAACGAGTGGCAGCTGCCAGGCCAAAGCCAGTACCAATGGTTACACCACCCACCATTGCAACCCCAGTGAGGAAGTTAGCCATGGATATTGTGGGCCCGTTAATACGAACCCCAAGGGGCTTCCAATATATCCTGGTGATCATGGATCACGCGACCAGGTTTCCGTGGGCAATACCCCTGCGAAATATTTCAGCACGGACAATCTCTATAGAGCTCATAAAGCTATTTTGTGAAATTGGCTTTCCTCAGGAGATCCTAACGGATCAAGGAACCAATTTCACCTCAAGACATTTAGCTATGCTTTGGGACGCCTTCGGGATAAAACATATCCGCACTTCGGCGTACCACCCCCAGTCTAACGGGTTGGTGGAACGCATGAACCAGTCCCTAAAGCAAATGTTAAGGCGGAGCTTAGGAGGTAATATGGTGGAATGGGACAATGTCCTCCCATTCGTTCTGTACGCCTGTAGGGAACGCGTGCAGACATCGTTGGGTGCATCACCCTACGAACTCCTATTTGGTAGGACCCCGAGAGGTATTTTAGATATCCTTCGGGAGCAGTGGGTTGCACCGGAGGAGACAGAAATTGGGGTACCACAATTTTTAAAAGACCTCAGGAACCGTTTAGAACGGACTTCCCGAGTGTCTATGGACAATCTGCAGGCCAGCCAACGCCGGCAGAAGAAATACTATGACCGGGGAACTAGAGCCAGGAAGTTATCCATAGGGGATAGAGTGGTAATCCAGGTAGCGAACGCTGGTCCAAAGTTCGAGGCCAGATGGAAAGGCCCGGCCAAAATAATTGATCAGGTAGGTCCTGTATCCTACAGGGTGGAGCATGAAAATGGGCGCCACCAGACATACCATTTAAACCTGCTGAAGCCTTGGAGGGAGAGGTCAGCAGATGTAAGACTAGTGCAGGTAGTGAGCGAAAGGTTCCGCTCGGATAGAATTACGCGCTGTCCGACGGGGACGTCAGCAGCTCGTAATGTCTTAAGAAGGGGGATGTGTAACACCGAAAATGTGCCCTGTAACTTTAAGACACAAAAAGCTGAAGAGTACGGCACAGACTCTGACAGAAAGGGAGAGAAAAAGCTTCCTAGTTGCTATAGGCAACCAGAGCAGGCTGAGGCACGAGACCTGAAGGCACGCCCAGCCAACAGACACTCCCCAAACACTGAGGGAAACACTCTGCACATGTGCAGGAAAACGCCCATAACTCTGCATAAGAAAGCAGGCAGGCAAACAGAGTTAGTTCGAGTTCAGGAACAGGCCACAGCTTGGGAGCAGGCCAGAAAGGAGAATCCTTATTATGCTCAAGTCCAGGAGAGAGAGAATCCAGGAAGAGAGGCTGAATGTGATTCCTGTATGATTTCTGACGAGGGTTTTGATGACACAGAAGCTGCAAGCATTGGTGAAGCCTGGCAGGCTAGAGAGAACCTAAAACCCTTCAACAAAAGGTCAGAGTATTGTCAGCCTAACCCTGTGTATTCTGAGGCCTGGAATAAGAAGCCAAGAAGGGCTGGGAGACATAACAGGCAGTTATTCTCCAACAGTGAGTTTAACCATAGAAAACCCTTTGCTAATGAAAGCCAGAAACTTTTAAGGTATTCACATCCTTATAATAGAGATAGTGAACTGCTTCAGGATATTTGTATGAGAGCAGAGCCTGAATGTTTGTATGAGAGGCCTGGCAGCAAACTGACAAGAGCAAGGTGTAACAGAAAAGCTGAAAAGCAGTTTTATCAAGGCTCAGATAATTATCTCCCTGAACAGGAAGAGAGTTTTGAAGAGAGACCAGTCACTGACTGGAGGAGGTTACAAACTCTCTGCCAGAGGGAAGACGAGTCACTTGAGGAGCCCATGTGTACTGACCAGAATGAAGGTTTATCTTATGAGGAAAAGATGGACTGTTCTCTAGTGATGACTGAAGAGACCTCTCTGCGCTGAGAGCTAATAAGCCTGTTAGAGAGACAGGTCTGCACAGTGGAAACTGCCCAGGTGTTTATCTTGATGATATTTTTGTTTGGTCATTTGATTTGTGAAGCAAGAAGCTACTTTTCTTTATCCATTTGTTTATACCAGAAGTATGGTTATCTTTTGAGTTTGGAAGTGTATTATTTTTGAAAGTCCAGCAAAACCCCGGGAGGGGAATAAATCCTTGTTTAAACCTGACCCTCGACTTGCAACTACACTTTCTTTTTATAGAAAGGTCAGGGCCAGTAGTGAACTAAGCTAAATAACCTTAGTTTAGCCTCTGCTGGTGACAGTATCATCGGTACTGACAGAGCCTGCGCGGGAATGCTCCCCAGCATCCAATAGGAAAGCTTTTGGGAGCATCCCACAGCGCCTGCGTGCTGCCTTCCTGCCTTTCCCAACTGTCCCTCTCCAGTTCTTCGTTTTCCGCGGAGCCGACAGGTCGCACATCTTGTCACCGCAGAAAATTTCCCTTCTTCTTCTTCTTTTTTGTGGTCGCGTCTGCCTTCCCTCGATGCTATACCGGTACCGCCCGTTCTTCTTTTCTTTGTTCTAAAAAACCCCCCCTTTGTTTCTGGAGTCTTTCTCCAGTAATTTTCTTTTCGGGCGCCACGCACCATTTTGGGCACTAGGCCCAATTTGTTTCCCTCAAAATGGAAAAACCCGCTTCGGGTTTTAAAAAAGTGTTCTAAGGGTGGTGGTACCATCTCCGTCACCGACACCCATGAGTGGTGCCTCAAATGTTTATGTCCCAACCACTCTATTTCAGAGTGTGTTGCCTGTGGGATGATGTCGAAAAGGGGCCGGCAATACCGAGCTGCTAAACTTAGCACCCTTTTTCCCTCCGATGCAACCTCCATGGCATCGACGTCTTCCAGGGCTTCATCTTCCTCCCATGGATCTCAGGTAACTAAACATAAATCTGGCCAGTCCTCAAAGGGTAGATCTCCTTCTAAGCATAAAGATGCCTCTGGCATTACCCTTGAGGGACTTTCACCGGCAAAATTGCCCCAGCGGGAGGCTTCGGCTTCCAAAGCACTAACGGGGCTCCAGGATGTTCTCGAGGCCTCAACCTCGACAGAACTACTGGTGCCATGCTCTGGGGTTCCGGCTGCTTCATCTGGCATCGATACCCAAGCATCGGCAGCGTCGATAGACCATAGATTCTTGGCTATTGAACGCAGTCTGGCGGCTATTCTCACGGCCTCGATGCCCCTGAAACAGCTTCAGACAATTCAACCGGTACCAGCACCGACTGCATCGACATCGGCAGGTATTCTACCAGGACCGAGTCATGCGTCTCTATCCGGCATCGACAAGTCGGTACTGGACCACTCCGATGCTGACTTCGATCGGTACCGGTACCGTGCCTTGCACGATCACCCGGATCGGAGATATTTCGACTCCTCGGATGAGTCTGAAGACTCTGAAAGCTTTGCCGATACCAGAGTACTTCTTCCTGAGGATTCCTCTTCTCCTCAGCGTAGGATGTCTCCACCAGAGGATATGTCCTTTCAGGATTTTATCCGAGATGTGGCCCGAGGTCTTTCCATCACAGTGGCTCCTGAAAAAGAGCCTAGGGCAAAGGAATTAGAAATCCTACAATATCCTAAAGCTCCCTATTCATGAGATCTTGCATGATCTTATGTTAAGGATGTGGGAAACACCTCTGACCACATCTCCTCACTCTCGAAGACTCGACACCATGTATCGAGTTCCTCCTTGTCCTGGGTTTCAGAAGACTCAATTACCACACCATTCCATGAGATGGATAAAGAGTGCAAAAAGGCATGCATCTAATCCTCCAGGACATGAGTGTAGGACTCTTGACGCCTTTGGACGTCGATCCTTCCAGGCTTCCATGCTTTCTGCTAGGATCAGTTCCTATATCTTGTATATGGGAATGTTCCTTAAGGAGGTCACAGGAGACTTGAAGCTTATGAGCCCTCTCCTTCCTGATAAGAGGCAGGATTACCTCGCCCTTGTCAAACATGCTCAGGATGTTTCCAAGTTTGTGAATCGTGCAGCCTTTGACTGCTTTGAGTGCATAAGCAGAACCTCTGCTATTGCCATAGGTGCACGTAGAATTGCCCGGCTCCAGGCATCTGACTTAGAAATCTGGGTACAGAACAAACTGGGGAATATACCTTGCACAGGAGAAAATCTCTTTGGCAAGAATTGGCAGGAGAAAGCTAATGAGATAGATGCTGACAATATCACTTTGGATAGATTGTCTAAATCTACAGCTGATCCTGCGAGGAAAAGATCCTCTAAGAAACCATTCTCCAGCAAGAAGAAAACGTTTTACCCCTCCTATACCCATCAGGGACATTGTTTAGGTCAGTCTGCCCAAAAGGGACAGCACCAACAACCTAGGCAACAAAGGAAGCCAAAAGCAGCTAAACCTCAACCAGCTCAGCAGACAGCCTCCACAGGGGCTTTGACTCCTGTCTAAAGAACTTTGCCTTCCTGGCCCTGAACGGCCCAGAACCCTCCTCCATCCCAGGAAGGTTATGTCATTTTCCCCCAGATGGGGTCAGATAACAGCAGAAAATTGGACTCTATCTATTGTAAGAGAGGGGTACAAGCTTCATTTCCTCAGCATGCCCCCTCCTACAGTAGTAAGACAGTTCAATTCTCAGACCTCTCTCAACGACCGGTTAGGTCAAGAAGTCACTATGCTCCATGCTCAAGGGGCAATAGAAGAGGTACCCATTCCCCAGCAGGGTACAGGGTTTTACTCCCCCTATTTCCTTATTCCAAAGAAAACAGGAGGACACAGACCCATTCTAGACCTCAGAGGATTGAACAAATTCCTCTTCAGAGAGAAGTTCAAAATGATTTCTCTAGGAACTCTGCTGCCATACCTTCAGAATCAGGATTGGCTTTGTTCTCTAGATCTCAAAGATGCGTACACATGTTCTCATCCATCCAACTCACCGAAAGTTCCTTTGCTTCCTGTTTCAAGGGAAGCACTACCAATACAGGGTTCTTCCTTTTGGCTTGGCCTCTGCACCAAGGGTGTTCACAAAATGCATGGCTGTGGTAGCAGCATTTTTCCGCACCCTGGGAATATTCGTCTTCCCTTACTTAGACGACTGGCTCATTCGAGCCCCTTCAGTGCCAGAGGCCAGGGTTGCTCTGTCTCGCACAATGCGCATACTTCAGTATTTGGGACTTGTCATAAACTTCCCAAAGTCCAACCTTGCTCCCACTCAATCCCTAGAGTTTATAGGAGCTCTTCTGGATACCAGACAAACAAGGGCTTACCTTCCACAGCCCCACTGCCTTTGCATTGTGCAGTTAGCTTCCCAAGCAGTGCTAAAACCTCACCTCACTGCTCAGGAAATGTTACAGTTGCTAGGCCACATGGCATCCACCGTGCATGTGGTTCCTTATGCTCGCCTCCATATGAGGGCAGCCCAGTGGACCTTATCCACTCACTGGACTCAGGCGTCAGGTTGCCTGTCAGACAAAACAGCAAACTCAGATTGCCTTATTTTGTCCCTCCAATGGTGGCAGTCACTCAAAAATCTTTTGGTGGGGTCTCCTTTTCAGCAACCCCTACCCCAAGCCACACTAACAACAGATGCTTCACAGGTGGGTTGGGGAAGCCCACTTGCAAGGCCTCTCCACCCAGGGTACCTGGACCCCACAGGAGGCCTATCTCCATATCAATCTCCTGGAGCTCAGAGCAATCTTCCTTGCTCTTCGAGTATTTCACACCCAGCTCAGCTACAAGACAGTCCTAGTTCAAACGGACAATCAAGTAGCCATGTTCTATGTGAACAAGCAGGGCGGAACAGGCTCTCTGTCACTCTGCAACAAAGCTTTGCGACTATGGGCCCTCGCCAGAGAGCATCAGATTCATCTCCTTGCAGTGTATCTTCCAGGCATTCAAAACTCTTGGGCAGACAGACTCAGTCGAGTTCTGCTTCCACACGAATGGTCTCTCCATGCAGACCAGGTGGCCAAAATGTTTCAAATTTGGGGAACCCCGGACAAAGACCTCTTTGCAAGTCCGCTGAATGCCAAACTTCCCCGGTTCTGTTTCAGAATTCCGGCTCGAGGTTGTCAGGCCAGGGATGCTTTCCTCCTCCATTGGGGTCAGGACTTCCTGTATGCCTTTCCACCCATTCCCCTAATTCCCAAAACCCTGTTCAAGCTTCAGAGAGACAGAGGTCATATGATCCTCATAGCTCCACGTTGGCCACGGCAAATATGGTACCCTCTGCTCCTACATCTCTCTCAAGCTCCGCCTCTGGAGTTAGGATCTGCTCCAGATCTCCTTTCTCAAGAGGACGGGATGCTGTGGCATCCCAATCCCCAGTCTCTGCATCTCAGGGCCTGGTTGCTGAAAGCCTAGAACTTCATGGTCTTAACCTTTCCCAGCAGGTAAAGGATATCCTTCATGCTTCCAGGAAACCTTCCACAAGACGCTCTTATGCATTTAAGTGGAAAAGGTTTACCATATGGTGCTCGCAGAAGGGTCTTAACCCTTTTGCAATACCTCTGGAATCATTACTGGAGTACCTCCTTCATTTATCAAATGCAGGGCTTAAGACTAATTCAGTGAGAGTCCATTTGAGTGTTATTGCAGCTTCTCTCAAGCCTCTAAATGGACAACCTATTTCCTCTCATCCTCTCATAGCGAGATTTATGAGAGGCCTTCTTTTAACGAAGCCTCCCATTAAGCCACCACTGGTGGCATGGGACTTGAATCTGGTACTTGGGCAGCTCATGAAACTTTTGAACCATTAGCCACTACCTCTTTGAAATTCCTTTCCTGGAAAGTTATCTTTCTCATTGCAATCACATCAGCACGTTGCATCAGTGAATTGCAAGCCTTGGTGGCTGATCCTCCTTATACAAGGTTCCATCATGATAAGGTAGTCCTTAGGACTCATCCACACTTTATGCCAAAGGTGGTTTCGTCCTTTCATTTGAACCAAGCAGTTTATCTTCCTGTATTCTTTCCAAGGCCTCACACCTCAAATGCAGAAAGGAACCTTCATACTTTGGACTGTAAAAGAGCTTTGGCCTTTTACTTGCAAAGGACACAGCAACACAGAAAATCCTCTCAACTCTTTGTTGCTTTTGATCCTAGTCATTTGGGACTTCCAGTCTCCAAAAGGACACTGTCCAAATGGATTGCACAGTGTATATCTTTTGCCTATGAGAGTAAGAACCTTCCTCTTGAAGGCCATGTCACAGCTCACAATGTGAGAGCCATGGCAGCCTCAATGACTCATCTTCACTCTGTGTCTATCGACGACATCTGTCGAGCAACTACTTGGGCTTCGGTTCATACCTTCACAGCCCATTACTGCTTAGACAAGGACTCCCGCCGGGATGCATTGTTTGGTCAGGCTGTTCTTCAACACCTGTTCCAGACTTAATCAACTCCTACCCACCATCCCTGGTAGGATGCCAGAAATCCATGGGGGGGAAGTGGAGCCCTTTCACAAGGGCACACAACTTTCTGGGACTATCTCCCTGGCATCTGCAGCTAGGGAGTCCCCATATGTGAAGACTACATTCCTGCTTGTTCCTGGAGATAGCATAGTACTCACCTGTAACAGGTGATCTCCGGGAACAGCAGGAATTTAGTCTTTACAACCCGCCTACCTCCCCTAGGAGTTGTATCTCTCTATCTCTCTCTCTTTCCCTCTCTCTTTTGTCTCAGCTATAAACTCAACTGGAGAGGGACAGTTGGGAAAGGCGGGAAGGCAGCACGCAGGCGCTTTAGGATGCTCCCAAAAGCTTTCCTACTGGATGCTGGGGAGCGTTCCCGCGCAGGCTCCATCGGTACCGACGATACCCATATGTGAAGACTAAATTCCTGCTGTTCCCAGAGATCACTTGTTACAGGTGAGTAACTATGCTTTGTCCAAGGTCACAATGCATGCCAATGGAAATCAAACCCTGATCTCTTGGGTACTAGGCTCTTGCTGTAACCACTAGGCTAGTCCTCAATAAATAAATGCCTGAATAAAAAATTGCTCCCAGAGCTAAAAATTAGCACCAGTTTTTACTGCTCTTGTAGAGCACAAAGACACAGTATGGGAGCATAGGATGATATCAGACAAAGTCTTCACCTCAGATCACCGAAGATGCCTGGTGCACAAGTGGGCCCCTGGACCTGCCACCCCCTCCCCCTCACCCCAAAGGCATTCTCCAAGACCCCCCATCTGTCTTCCACCAACCCCACAAACACAGTTCCTGGTGGTCCAAATGGATCCCAGAGAGCCTGTAGCAGGGTCCATAACCCTCAAGCATCCCCCTTCCACACCTCAAAAAGTTAGGATGAAACTCCTGGCCATTAGCGGTGCATCAGGAGGAACCGCCAGGGGTGAATCTATAAAAGAAGGCAATGCAAGGAAAGCATTGCTTTAACTGGTAGGAATCAGGCACTGCCATTTTGCAAGACGGCAGTGCTGGAATCAGAAGTGACTGTGCATCGCTCCTGCCTTCCAACTTTGGGAGGTGCCTGGGTGCCACTGGGGCTCTGGACCACATTATGGGCTCTCTGATTGAAGGCTTGCTTGACAGGGGTTCCCTGACCAGGGCTGCTTGGGCCAGAGGTACCCTGCACCAGATAGCCCCGGGGAAAGGGGGGTCACAGGAGTCAGTGGGGTTCAGCAGTGTTAGAGAGGGGGGATTAGGTAGTCAGAAGGGATCAGGAGTACTGGGGATGGGGATCGGGTAGTTGGGAGAGATTGGGAATATTAGGAGATGGGTAATTGGGTAGTCAGGAGGGATTGGGAGTGTCAATGGGTGACTGGAGGGGCCAGAGCCCACTGAGCCACAGGGTAATGTTTTACGGTGGGAGAATAGGGGATGGTAGTTCAGCCTGTTTTCTTTTTTATCTCTCCCTTTCTGCCTGTACATGAGCCAATCTCCAGGAACAAGCAGGAATGAGTCTTCACATATGGGTATCGTCGGTACCGACGGAGCCTGCGCGGGAACGCTCCCCAGCGTCCAATAAGAAAGCTTTTGGGAGCATCCCACAGCGCCTGCGTGCTGCCTTCCCGCCTTTCCCAACCGCCTCTCTCCAGTTCTTCTTTTCCGCAGAGCCAGCAGGTCGTGTTCCTGTCACCGCAGAAGAAGTTCTTTATTTTTTCTTTATTCTTTTGTGTCGCGTCTGCCTTCTTCGACGTCGGACCGGTACCGCCGGTCTTTCCTTTCTTTCTTTAAAAAAAACAAACAAAAAACGCTTTATCTTTATTGTGCATTTCAGTTTTTGGGCCCTAGGCCTAAAAAATTTTTTCCTCATGGAGAAGCCTGCTTCTGGGTTTAAAAAATGCACAAAATGTGGCGATACTATTTCTGTCACTGACACCCATGACTGGTGTCTAAAGTGTTTGGGACCTGACCATTCCATCACGGATTGTATGTCCTGTACCATGATGTCTAAGAGAGGTCGGCAGAACCGAGCAGCCAAGCTCAGTACCCTGTTTCCCTCTGATGCAGCTTCGGTAGCATTGATGTCTTCCAGGGCCTCTTCTTCCTCCCATGGATCTCAGGTAACCAAGCATAAATTTGGCCGGTCCTTGAAGGGCAGATCTCCCTCCAAGCATCGAGATGCCTCCGGGCTTGCCCTCGAGGATTCCGCACCGGCAAAATTACCCCAGCGGGAAGCTCCGGCTTCCAAAGCATTATCTATGGGGTCACAGGTTGACATCGATGGCTCGGCCTCGACAGATCACCTGTTGCCGTGTTCTGGAGTACCGGTGGCTCCCACTGGTACCGACATCCAGACTCTGGTGGCGTCGATGAATCAGAAGATTCTGACCATGCAGCGCACCTTAACGGCTTTCATACAGGCTGCGACGCCTCCTGTACCGCAACAATCCCCGTTGCTGGTACTGGCTCCGGTACTGGCATCGCTCCCGGTACCGGTACCGATTGCATCGACATCGGCTTCGGTGTCGACTGCAACGGTACCCTGTCCTATGATGCCCATCGGTACCGAACCGGTACCGATTACTCCCGATGTCGATCCCACTTGATACGGTTATCGGGCTTTGCAGGAGCATCCAGACAGGCGATACTTCGATTCCTCTGAGGACTCTGATGAGTCTGAGGGTTCTGTAGAAGCATTGATACTTCTTCCTCAGGAGTCTTCTTCACCTAAACGAAAAATGTCTCCTCCAGAAGACTTGTCTTTTCAAGACTTTAATAGGGAAGTGGCTAGGGGCCTCTCTATCACAGTGGCCCCTGAGTCAGAACCCAGAGCCAAGGAGTTGGATATTTTACAATATTCTAAAGCTCCTAAGGAGGCAGCTACTTTACCTGTTCATGAGATTCTGTATGATCTCATGTTGAGGATGTGGGAGACACCTCTCACCACCTCTCCTCATTCTCGCAGGTTAGACACCATGTATCGTGTCCCTCCTTGTCCTGGCTTCCACAAGACCCAGCTTCCTCATCACTCTATTGTGGTAGAGTCTGCCATGAAGAAGATAAAGAGTGCAAAAAGACACTCATCTAATCCTCCAGGGCGTGAATGCAGGACCCTGGATGCTTTTGGCCGAAGGGTTTTCCAAGCTGCTATGCTAGCTGCTAGGATCAATTCCTATAGTCTCTATATAGGAATGTTTCTAAAAGAAGTCACAGATCATCTGCAGACTTTAACCCCTTTCATTTCAGAGGATAAAAGACAGGAGTTTCTCACTTGGCTCAAACATGCCCAAGATGCCTCCAAAGTTTCCAACCGTGCAGCCTTTGGACTCTTGAGTGTGTAAGCAGAGCTTCGGCTATTGCCATAGGGGCACGCAGAATTGCTTGGCTACAAGCTTCTGATTTGGAGCTCTGGGTCCAAGATCAATTGGGAAATCTCCCTTGTACAGGTGAAAACCTTTTTGGTAAGGATTGGCAAGCAAAGGCCACTCAGATGGATGCTGAAAACTCTGCTTTGGATCGACTTTCAAAGTCTACCTCTGCTCCTGTTAAGAAAAGATTGTTTAAAAAGACATCTTTTTCCAAAAAGGGAAGATATTATCCTGCTTATGGTCAGCAGGCATCTTCTGCAGGTCGTTTTGCTGCAAAGCGTCAGCAACCACCTAAACAGGCCAAGTCAAAGGCTGCTAGACCTTCCACGGCCCAGCAGCCTCAGCCTCCTCAGGGCCTTTGACTTGCAACTAGAGAACTTAGCCTTTCTAGCTCTGGAAGGAACAGAGCCCCTTACCATCCCAGGAAGGTTGACTTACTTTGCTCCCAGATGGGAGCAAATCACAGCACAGCAATGGACACTCCCTATCATAAGGGAAGGGTACACGCTTCATTTCTTAAACCTTCCCCCTCACACCAGGGTGAAACAGTTCAATTCTCCAACATCTCTCCTCAACCTTTTAGGTCAGGAGATTGCCATCTTTCTTGCCCAAGGGGCAATAGAAGAAGTACCTCTTCTTCAACAAGGCACAGGGTTCTACTCCCCTTATTTTCTTATTCCAAAGAAAACAGGGGGCTACAGACCCATCTTAGATCTCAGAGAATTGAACAAATTTCTATTCAAGGAGAAATTTAAGATGATTTCTCTCAGTGCTCTGCTTCCATACCTTCAGTGTCAGGACTGGCTTTGTTCTCTAGATCTCAAGGATGCGTACACCCATGTCCTCATCCATCCAACTCACAGAAGGTTCCTTCGGTTCCTTTTTCAAGGAAAGCACTACCAATACAGGGTGCTTCCTTTTGGTCTGGCCTCTGCACCAAGGGTGTTCACGAAATGCATGGCAGTAGTAGCTGCATTTCTACGCACTCTGGGAATATTCGTCTTCCCATATCTGGACGACTGGCTCATTCAAGCTCCATCTCAAGCAGAGGCCAAGACTTGTCTAACCTGCACAATGCGTGTCCTTCAGTATTTGGGACTAGTAATAAACATCCCAAAATCCAATCCCACCCCTACTCAGTCCCTCGAGTTTATAGGGGCTTGGTTGGATACCACAACTGCAAGGGCCTATCTTCCTCAGGCCCGTTGCCTGTGCTTTGTGCAGTTAGCCTCCCAAATACAGTTAAAGCCTCTTTTAACTGCTCGAGAAATGTTACAACTCTTAGGCCACATGGCATCCACTGTGCATGTGGTTCCATATGCTCGCCTTCACATGAGGGCAGCTCAATGGACTTTGTCCACCCAATGGACTCAGGCATCAGGTTGCCTGTCAGACAAAATAGCAAACTCCAGTCGCCTTTTTTGGTCTCTCTAGTGGTGGAAGTCCTCTCAAAATCTGTTGCTGGGGTCCCCTTTTCAACAGTCACTTCCCCAAGCAACCCTTACAACAGATGCCTCTCCAATCGGTTGGGGAGCTCATCTGCAAGATCTCTCCACCCACGGCATCTGGTCTCCACAGGAGACTTCGCTACACATCAATCTCTTGGAACTCAGAGCAATTTTCTTAGCTCTCAGAGTGTTCCACTCCCTGCTCAGCTACAGGACAGTCCTCATCCACACGGACAACCAAGTAGCCATGTTCTATGTGAACAAGCAGGGAGGGACTGGCTCTCTGTCGCTTTGCAACAAAGCTTTGCGACTGTGGGCCTTCGCCAGAGAGCATCAGATTCATCTTATGGCAGTATATCTTCCAGGCGTTCAAAACTTTGGGCAGACAGACTCAGTCGAGTTCTGCTTCCACACGAATGGTCCCTCCACAGGGACCAGGTAGCCAGGATTTTTCGAATTTGGGGAACCCCGGACATAGACCTATTTGCAAGTCCGTGGAATGCCAAACTTCCCTGGTTCTGTTCCAGGATTCCGTGTCAGGGAGTTCAGGCCAAGGATGCCTTCCTCCTTCACTGGGGTCAAGACTTCCTTTATGCCTTTCCACCCATTCCCCTAATTCCCAAAACACTGTTCAAGCTTCAGAGAGACCGAGGTTCTATGATCCTCATAGCACCACATTGGTCACGCCAAGTGTGGTACCCTCTACTTCTGCATCTCTCTCAAGCTCCGTCCCTGGAGTTGGGCTCTGCTCCAGATCTTCTCTCCCAGGAAGACGGAACGTTGTGGCACCCAAACCCCCAGTCTCTCCCTCTCAGGGCTTGGTTGCTGAAGGCTTAGACCTTCAAGTTTTCCAACTCTCTCAGCAAGTCAGAGATATTATTCATGCTTCTAGAAAGCCTTCCACTAGACGTTCCTATGCTTTCAAATGGAAAAGATTTACCATTTGGTGTTCAGAGAAGGGTCTTAACCCTCTTGCAATACCTTTGAATTCTTTACTAGAGTATCTTCTGCATCTTTCCCATGCAGGCCTCAAAACGAATTTGGTAAGAGTCCATTTGAGTGCTATTGCAGCATCCCTCAAGCCTCTCAATGGACAGCCTATTTCCTCTCATCCTCTTATAGCAAGATTCATGAGAGGCCTTCTTTTAACTAAACCTCCCATTAGACCACCTCCAGTGGCATGGGACTTAAATCTGGTTCTTGGCCATCTTATGAAGCCACCCTTTGAACCCTTAGCCACCACCTCCTTGAAATTTCTTTCTTGGAAGGTTATCTTTCTCATTGCAGTCACCTCAGCACGTCGCATCAGTGAGTTGCAAGCCTTGGTGGCTAATCCTCCTTATACAAGGTTTCATCATGATAAGGTAGTCCTCAGGACCAATCCACACTTTATGCCCAAAGTGGTCTCGCCTTTTCATCTGAACCAAGAGGTATACTTACCTGTCTTTTTTCCAGGACCTCATGCATCAAGTGCAGAGAGGAATCTTCATACTTTGGATTGTAAAAGAGCTCTCGCCTTTTACTTACAAAGAACACAGCAACATAGAAAGTCTTCTCAACTCTTTGTTGCTTTTGATCCTTCCCATTTAGGACTTCCAGTTTCTAAGAGAACACTGTCCAACTGGATTGCTCAGTGTATTTCTTTCGCCTACCAGAGTAGGAACCTTTCTCTGGAAGGCCATGTCACAGCTCACAATGTGAGGGCCATGGCAGCCTCAATGGCTCATCTAAACTCTGTGTCCATCGACCAAATCTGTCGAGCGGCCACCTGGGCCTCGGTTCATACCTTCACAGCCCATTACTGTTTGGACAAGGACTCCCGCCGGGATGCCTCGTTTGGTCAGGCTGTTCTCAAACACCTGTTCCATTCCTAATCAACTCCTACCCACCTACCCTGGTTGGATGCCAGAGATCCATGGGGGAAGGTGGAGCCCTTTTCAGGGACACACAACTCTGGGGTCTCTCCCTGGCATCTGCAGCTAGGGAGTCCCCATATGTGGAGACTCATTCCTGCTTGTTCCTGGAGATAGCACAGTTACTTATCTGTAACAGGTGATCTCTGGGAACAGCAGGAATAAGTCTTCACAACCCACCCACCTCCCCTAGGAGTTGTATCTCTCTTTCTATCTTTCCTCCCTCTCTCTCTCTCTTTGTCTCAGCTTTAAAACTCGAACTGGAGAGAGGCGGTTGGGAAAGGTGGGAAGGCAGCATGCAGGCGCTGTGGGATGCTCCCAAAAGCTTTCTTATTGGACGCTGGGGAGCGTTCCCGCGCAGGCTCCGTTGGTACCGACGATACCCATATGTGAAGACTTATTCCTGCTGTTCCCAGAGATCACCTGTTACAGGTAAATAACTGTGCTATACCCATTCATGCACTGACAGAAAATATCTAATTGCAATGCAGCAAATGACTGCATAATACCGCAGTGGTGTGCACTGTTTTTTTCTGACAGCACACATTTTTTAATACAGCAGCAATTTGCATGCCATTAGTGTACTGCATTAGGAGCAAAAAAATGTTTGCATGTGCATTACAACGCTGTGGGCTGAAGCTTAACGCAGTTCCTAATACAGTGCAGGTCTTGAAAGATTTTCTTGGAATCTATGGAGTAGGGTTGCCAATTGGCTGCAGATATGCCGGACAGGCTCAATCCTGTCCTGAGTTTACCCCATTGCATGCAGGGACTTGTAGTCTTGCTTTTTTTTATGGAGTGTAATAGAGAAATCAGAACTACATATCACTGAATGCAATGAGGTAAACTCAAAACTGAATCAAGCTTGTTGGGCGCATCTGGAGTCAATTGGCAACCCTATCTAGGAGCCAGGCTAAAAATTTAGGAACGACAGTCGAGACTTAGGTCACAGTGCATGCCCCCCCAAAAGGTATATCGCAGTTCATTTTTTAGGGCCTAATCTATTAAGACTTTCCCATTTTCTATGGAAAAAAATAGTCTAATAAATTAGACCCTTAACATGCCACTGCACAGTGCCAACAGAAGGTAGTGACCTCATTCCTCCTCCCCTCCCATCGCTCCCAGTGATTCTTTATAGCTGCACCTGAGCAACTTCTTTTCTGCTTCACATATCACCATGGCCGGTGATATGTGAGTCAAAAAAAGTCTCTCTTATGTCCCCACACCCGGACGTCATCCAGACTTTCTCTCTCTTTACCATGAACCCCCTAGCCTTCACCATTCTCTCTCTCTCTCTCTATTTGCCATGACCCACCCCAAGCCTTCCCATGTCTCTTTCTCTCTTATGATCCCCTTCCCATGCTTCACCCAGTCTCTCTTTCATAACACTCCCCAAGCTTCATCCAGTCTCTCTCTCTCTCTCTCACATAATCCTCTTCCCAGCCTTATCTCACTCTTTCTCATAAGCCCCTCCCCCATGTTTCACCCAACCTCTCATAATCCCCCCACTCAGATTTCACCTAGTCTTTCTCTCTCTCATAACTCCTCCCCCTTCACCCAGTCTGTCTTTCTCTCTCTCATACCCCTCCAAAGTTTCACTCAGTCTCTCTTTCTCTCTCTTTTATAACTCCTCAGACTTCATACCATCTCTCTCTCATTCACTGATTCTTCTGCCTGGAGAGATCAGGCCAAATGTCCTCCCTGCACAACTCCAGCATGCAGGGAGCCAATCTCAGTGGGGAAGTAAACAATTCTGCATTATTCAGCAGCTATAGCCATAAAAAGAAAATAAAAAACATTCAGAGGCATAAAATCCTGGGTGCCAGGGTGCAATTTCTAGGTGCCATGGTAACCTACCACTCAGAATTTGTCAAGTCCTGACTTACTGCACTGAGGGCTTACTGGACAGACAAGATGGGCTGTGCTGGTCTTTCAAATGCTATCATTTACTATGTTACTATGTATAAGAGCTGTGCATTGGAGTGCAGTGTTTGTACAGTTGTAATCAACATTATTAGTATCCTTGCATTTTAGATATGTTGCGATAGGTTGATGAGGCAATATCTTCCTAAAACACTGCATTTTCCTCTGCTCTGGATGCTCTTGCTCCTTCCGTGTCACGACCTGTGAGTAGTACTGTACTTCAGCCCTGGCTGTCCTTGATACCCACTGTGCCTGCTCAGCTGAGCACATTTGGTTCAAATCCCACACCCCTGTGGACGTTCTACACTTCAAAGTCATGCTAGCCTCTTTCCAGTCAGCCATAGCACTCACCAAACAAGACAAGTCCACCTGACTAACTCTCTTGCTTCTGACCCTCGCCGTCTCTTTACAACTCTCAACTCTCTCTTCAAAGTGCCTTCATCTCCAGCCCCTCCTTCCCTTTTTTTCCCAGACTTTGGCTGACTATTTCCATGACAAAGTCCACAAGATTACACACAAATTCCCCAAGAGGTCATCTCCATCCTTTCTTCCCCCTCTTCATTCCATCCTCCCCTCAGTCTCTGCCACACTTTCTTCCTTTTCTAAGATCTCTGAGGAGGAAACCACACATCTTCTTTCCTCCTACAAATTCATTACCTGCTCCTCTTACCCTATTCCCACTCATCTCCTAAGCTCCATCTCCTCCGCTGTTATCCCTTCCATTTGTCATAACCTCAACCTATCGCTTTCCACTGCAACTGTTCCTGCAGCCTTCAAGCATGCTGTGATTACACCTTTCCTCAAGAAATACTCACTAGGCCCTACGTGTCCTTCTAATTATCAACTCATCTCCCTTCTCCTCTTTATTTCTAAACTACTTGAACGTGCTGTTAACCACCATTGTCTTGACTTTCTCTCCTCTCAAGCCCTTTTGTATCTATTGCAATTTGGCTTTCGTCCTCTACATTCTACTGAAATGGCTCTTGCCAAAATCTCCAGTGACTTATTCCTGGACAAATCCAAGGGCCTTTATTCGATCCTCATCCTTCTTGACCTTTCTGCTACTTTTGACACTGATGACACCACCTTCTCCTCAATACCTTATCCTCGCTTAGTTTTAAGGGCTCTGTTTTATCCTGGTTTTGTTCTTTTCTCTCCCACCACTATTTTAGTGTTTGTTCTGGTGGCTCCTCCTCTACTGCTATCCTGCTCTCAGCTGGTATACCCCAAGGGTCTGTCTCGGGACAGCTCCTTTTCTCTATCAATACCCAGTCCCTTGGTGCACTCATCTCCTCCCATGGTTTTCAGTACCATCTTTACGCTGATGGCTCACAGATCTAGCTTTCTACACCTGAAATCTCTCTGGGAATCCAGGCCCATATCTCTGCCTGCCTATCTGACAGTGCTGCCTAGATGTCTCACTGCTGTTTGAAACTGAACATGGCCAAAACCGAGCTTCTTATCTTTCCCCCTAAAGCCACCTCCCCCTTCCTCCTCTATTTCTGTGGATAATGCTTTACTCCACCCCATTTCCTCAGCTCATGACCTTGGGGTCATCTTTGACGCCTCCATACACATCCAAATGATAGCTAAAACCTGTTGTTTCTTTCTCTATAACATCAGCAAAATTCACTCCTTCCTTCCTGACACTTATAAGACACTTATATTAAATGAGAAATTGTTTTTGATTTTTAGAATCAGTTTCATTCTAAACCTTCCAGACATCCCCATGCAAATTTAAAATTACTTCCAAGAAGGACATCTGGGTGACATCACCAAGTAATGGGCAGCTTAATCGGGGAACTCCTGGCTCGCTAGCATATCCCCAGCCACATCACACTAATAATCCCACCATCCAACATCAGTTTCGAGCGGGCTTCGCTTCTTACTTGTAGATCTGCAAGTCTCTGGCTGCATACAAAAAAAAAAATGATAGATCTCAAGAGCTATTTCAGCTGACAGGCCTTTGCAGAGGACATTGAGGAGCAGGCCATGCACCATAAGACTTATTTGGAGCGTGTTGACAGTGAGGCAGCGTCGAGTGATGAGAACCTGACTGGCAAGAACAGGAACAAGGGGAGGCCTGATAACCCAAGCAGACATGTGTATGTTGTTATTTGAGTTTATAAAAGAGCTGAATAAAGAGTTTTTGACCAGAACGCAGGAAGTTAAGAGCCTGCTTGCAGATCTCAGGTCTGACTTTGTTGATTTAGGCTTCTGAATAGAGGAGGATGAGACCAAAATGTAGAAACGGAAACATGAGAAAAAGACCACACGGCCTATCTTGTCTTCCCTTCCATATCAACTACAATAGTCCCCTTTTTTCCTTTGGAGATCTTCTGTGTTGGTTCCATGCTTTTTTGAATTCAGATACTGTCCGCGTCTCTACTACCTCCACTGGGAGACTATTCCACGCATCTATCACTCTTTCCGTAAAAAAACATTTCCACATATTACTCCTGAGTCTATCCCATTTCACCCTCAGCCTCATAGTGGAGCTTGCTTTCAATCGAAAGAGGCTCTCCTCTTGTGCATTTATGCCACAGAGGTATTTAAACGTTTCTGTCATATCTCCTCTAACCTGCCTTTTCTCTAATGTATACATATTAAGATCTTTAAGTCTGTCCTCATATGCTTTATAACAAAGACCACTAACCATTTTAGTAGCCACCCTCTGCACAGACTCCATCCTGTTTAAATCCTTTTGAAGGTGCAGTCTCCAGAATTGCATACAATACTCCAAATAAGGTTGCACCAGAGACCTATACAGAGGCACTATCACCTCCTTTTTTCTGCTGGCCATTCCTCTCCCTATGCACCCAAGCATCCTTTTGGCTTTCACCATCGCCTTTTCTACCTGTTAGCCACTTTAAGATCATAGAAACAATCACACCCAGGTCCCACTGTTCTTTCGTGGACAGAAGTACTTTGCCCCCTACACTGTACCACTCCCTTGGATTTTTGCAGCCCAAGTGCATGACCCTGCATTTTTTAGCATTAAACCTCAGCTGCCAAATTCTGGATCATTCCTCAAGCCTAGCTAGATCCCTCCTCATGTTATCTACTCCTTCCTGAGTGTCTACTCTATTGCAGATTTTGGTATCATCCACAAACACGCAAATCTTACCTGACAGCCCTTCCTCAAAATCACTAACAAAGATGTTAAAAAGAATCGGACCAAGGGCAGATCCCTATTTATTTTATTTATTTATTTCAATTTTTTATATACCGCGCTATTTACAATCAGCGCGGTTTACAGAGAACCAAAGACCAGAACAACAGGCTGCTCGGTATTACATAAAACAGGAAAATAAATTTGGATAAAATAAACATGGATAATATGGGGGGTAAAACTATATACATAGAATATTGATCTGCTAATTCGATCACATGAGAGAAGTATTTATGTAATATTATCAATAATGTTTGGAAAAGGAGGGGATTCTGTTAAGTTTGTGGTGAATATTATGGACTTTAAGTGGGGTAGTATTTGATGAATAGGTTATGTTTGAGGGCCTTTCTGAATTGGACTATGCCGGTTATGGCACGAATTTCGGGTGGTAGGGAGTTCCAATGTTTTGGTGCGCAAAATATGAAGGCTCTGTTCGCTGTTGCTTGGCTACAGGTTGTTATGGCCTTCGGCATTATTAGGGTGTTTGTCGCTATTTTTCTTCTGGTTCTAGTTGGAGGTAAAACTTGTGTGAGATCAGTTAGAGAGTTTGCAGATAAACCATATATGGCCTTGTATGTGAGAAGTAGGGTTTTGAATATGATTCTGCCTTGTATCGGGAGCCAGTGAAGATGTTTGAGAATTGGTGTCACGTGATTACTCCTGGATGCTCCTTGTAGAACCCTTGCAGCAGTGTTCATGGCAAGTTGAAGAGAACTTAGGGTGGATTGTGGGAGACCTTGTAGAATTGAATTGGCGAAATCGAAATGTGGTAGGATGAGTGCTTGGAAGATGGTTCTAAAATCGTCTGGGTCTAGTAATGAGCGTAGATGCCTGAGTGTGCGTATCTTGAAGTATACAGCCTTTGTTATATTGTTAACGTGTGATTTCATATTGAGACGGTGGTCCAGTGTGACTCCAAGGTATCTTATTGCTTCCTTGGTGGATAGATCAGCTCCTTTGACGCTTATTTGTGCCGGTGGAATGAAGTTAGGGTCTCTTGTAACAAAGAGAACCTCAGTTTTCTTATGTTGGATGCAGAGGTTCTGTGAGAGGAGCCATTCTGATACGGCATTGAAGCAATTTATTATGGGAAGTAGATCCAATTGCATTGTAGAAAATGGCATATAAAGTAGGATGTCATCTGCATATATCATACCTTCCACGTTGAAAGATCTGATGATATTGCAGATGGGCTGCATGTAGATGTTAAACATGAGAGATGAAAGAGATGACCCTTGCGGTACTCCTTGTTTTTGGTGGAAAAGGTTTGATTCTCCGGTTGCAGATTTTACATATTGCATTCTGGTGTCGAGGTAAGATTTGCACCATTCCAGCGCTGAACTACCGATGCCTTTTTCCTTCAATTGTGTAATGAGTATCTCGTGATTTACCGAATCAAACGCTGCTGCTATATCTAAGAAGATTAGCACGACGCCTTGGCGGATGTTGTCTATATTGGTGAGTATGTTATTGAGGAGGGTGGTGAGGAGTGTTTCAACTCCATGGTGTTCTCTGAAGCCATGTTGAAAGTAGTCGAGAGGAGCTGTGGAGTCTATGTGGTCTTGAATTTGGCGTTGCACCTCTTTTTCAAAAATTTTTGCTAGGAGGGGAATGCTAGCGATAGGCCTGTATGAGTCAGCCCTTTTAGGGTCTAATTTGGAATTTTTTAATAATGGTCTGATGGATGTAAGCTTTAGAGCAGATGGGAATGATCCAGTTGAGAAAGAGAGGTTCATGATTCTTGCAATGAATGGGCTGAATACACTTCTAAGTTCCTTTATCCAGAAGGCTGGGCAAGGATCGGTTTGAGCGGTGGAGGTATTGAGTGAGGAGATTGTGTCTTCAATTTGTTTAGCTGAGGGTGCAGAAAGTGAAGATAAGGTGTTTTGGCAAGTTGATTCTTGAATAACTGTATTCTGTAGCTCATCTGTCTGTAGGAGTTTAGATTGCAAGTAATCAGCAAATTCTTGTGGGTGAATATCACATTTTTGTTCTGAAGATGGTTCATTAGATAAAGATTTTACTAGGTTGAATAGATCACGAGGTTTGTTTAGTGATCTTTTGAGCATATCTGTGTGATACTGCTTCCTTTTGTTTGTGATTGCTTCACGGTGAGTTGCTAAATAGAGATTGTAGGCTGTACGATCATCAATGGCCAGTGATCGGCGCCAGCGTTTTTCGAGTCTTCTGAGGTGCATAAGAGAAGATCGCAGATCGGGAGAGAACCATGGAGCTGAGGGTCTTTTCCTTGATGTGTTTTTGTGTGGTAGCATAGCAATGGTATTGAGGCTGTTATTCCAGGCTTCAATTGCTTCTTCCAGGTTAAGTGTTGTATTGCTGAGGAGTGGTTGGGTGTTTGTCATTATAACATCCTTATTGAAGGGCCGAAAGCCTCTTGATGGGGCTCTTAGTGTGTTGTTAAGGTTTCTGTTGTTTAAAGAATGAGTGTTGTCCAAAGGAATTTGTAGGATTATTAGTTTATGGTCTGACCATGGCACATCATTGATAGATTTTATAATGTTGCTGTTTTGTGCAGAAGCCGATTGTGGTGCGAAGACCATGTCAAGGATGTTTCCTTTGATGTGAGTGGGCTCCAAGATTAGTTGTTGATATCCAAGAGTTTCGATGGCATTGAGGAATGCAGAGGACTGATGTTGCTGTAGTGATGGGAGATTGAGATCCCCCAATATCCAGTTTGGAATGTTAATGTTGCTGGTATTGGCAGCAATGTCTAATATGGTGGGCAGGTTATCCGGGGAGCTTGAGGGGGTTCTGTAAATCAGGTTGATGGAGCATTGCTTGTTCACTATGGTGATTGTTTCCAGATTGTCTGAGCTGTAGGAGTTAGTTGTATTGAAAAGGAGTTCAGACTTGGTGAGAATGAGTGCTCCTCCTCCCTTCTTGTTCTCTCTGTGAGTTGTGTGTATGGAAAAATTTGGTGGAATGAGTTGGTTAATAAGGACATTATCTTCTTTTGATAGCCAGGTTTCTGTGATAAAGAGTGCGTCCAGGTTGTGAAGTGTAACTATATCTTGGATTACAGGCCATTTTTTTTTTATCGAACGAGCGTTTATAAGGGCACATTTTAGGCTTTTGGAAGGCGGGGAGTCTTGTTGCTTTGGGTTACTGGTTTGGAGTAATGCAATGTGAATCAAGTGGGAGTGCCGTATTCGAGCTTCCCTAGCTGGATAATGGTACGAGTTACTTGACCATTTCTTTCCGTAGCTTTTGAGGATGGGGATATGAGTGGTGGAAGAAGAGTAGGCTGAGGAGGTCCCGAGCCAGTCTGTGAGAAGGTAAAAACTAAGAAGAGTGAAGAGGTGATGATACATTTTGGCTTCTTGTTAAGGAGTTATTAGATGTTGAGAGAATTATGTGTCAGATTACAATTGTTTACAATTGATTAGGAAATAGAAGCTGTTATGGTACAATGCAGGGAATTGTAAAAACAACTGTAATAACTGTAGCAATGTCAGTAATAGTGCAAAAACGGTAACTGTATCAGGTGGCAGTTATAGTACAATATAGTACAATACAGGCAACTGTAACAGATGGTATAGTACAATGCAATCGGCTGTAGCAATGGCAGTTATAGTGAAATATTACACATACAGGCAACTGTAACAAGTTAGGCAATACAGGCAACTGTAACAATCTGTCTAGAGAAGAGGTTAATTCAGTCTTATGGATAGTGTATACTTGCTGTGCAACTAGACCGGGATATGCTGGTGAATGCAGGGTGGTCCTGTAGTAGTATGGTAGTGGAGCTGTGGAATTCTTGGATGAGTCCTGGGTTCTTTTGAGAGGACCTTTGCCTAAGGGCCGTGCCAAAGGGCCCTCTGGCGAGGCCCTCAGGCGCGGGCCCGACAGGCGCGGGCCCGCCTGGCGGCGGCTGCTCTTCTGCTGCTGCTTGGCCCCTCCCACAACCCCGAATGGGTTGGAGGGCTGAGCGGCTTGGATGGACGGCCTGCTCAGTGCTCTACCCCGACCGGGGGAGCCGAAGATGGCTGCTCACAGAGGGATCTTTCCCGCCGGCGGCGGCTGCTCTTCTGCTGCTGCTTGGCCCCTCCCACAACCCCGATTGGGTTGGAGGGCTGAGCGGCTTGGATGGACGGCCTGCTCAGTGCTCTACCCCGACCGGGGGAGCCGAAGATGGCTGCTCACAGAGGGATCTTTCCCGCCGGCGGCGGCTGCTCTTCTGCTGCTGCTTGGCCCCTCCCACAACCCCGATTGGGTTGGAGGGCTGAGCGGCTTGGATGGACGGCCTGCTCAGTGCTCTACCCCTGCTCAGTGCTCTACCCTATCACTGTTAACCTCCTTCTCTTCAGATTGAGTTCCATTTACCTGTACCCTTTGTTGCCTCCTACTCAACCAATTTTTAACCCAGTCATTCACTTTAGGGTCCATCTCTAGGGTGCTCAGTTTATTAATAAGTCGCCTGTGTGGAACGGTGTCAAAGGCTTTACTGAAATCTAAGTATACCACATCTAGGGCTCTCCCTCGGTCCAACTCCCTGCTCACTTGGTCAAAGAAATCAATCAGATTTGTCTGACAAGACCTGCTTCTGGTAAACCCATGCTGCCTCAGATCCTGCAATCCAATGGACTCTGGAACCCTCACTATTCTCTCTTTCAGTAGTGCTTCCAATAATTTACTCGGCACAGAGGTTAGACTAACTGGCCTGTATTTTTCAACGTCATCCTTACTTCCACTTTTATGTAAAGCTGGGGTCACCAACCTCCAGAGGGCCGCGGGCTGCACAGCCGACTACCGGGAGCCTCACCCCCCTTCTCCCCGCCCCCGCGAAAAAAAACAACAAACGCAAAATTATGAAAACAATGGCTGATCACCTTTATTGAATTTAATGAGATGGCTGATGATTCATGCTAGCAGACAAACGCTTAAAGTCCGGCTTCACAGATGACACTGACAGGAGAAGGGACGCTTGCAGGTGGTCGTCGGTGAGCTGCGAGCGCGTGGATACAATGGCGGGAATCCTTGGCGGGCCGCACGTAATGTTAATCGGGGTAGAGCCTCGCGGGCCGCACGAAGGGACCTCGTTGTGCCTTTCTCCAGTCCTCTGGCACTATTCCCAACTCCAAAGAAGCATTGAAAACTTCAGTCAGTGGAACCACTAGAACGTTCCCAAGTTCCTTCAGTATTCTTGAATAAATCCCATCCAGTCCCATCACTTTGTCTACTTTTAGATTAGCTAATTCATCATGAACACAGTCTTCTGAAAATCATTCAAGATCCCTGTCACTTCTGTTCTTTTTTGTAAGTGTTTTCTGAGGACCTGCTCCCAGCCCTTCATCTGTGCACACAGAACAGAAATATTTGTTAAGCAATTTTGCTTTATCCTCATCAGCTTCCACATATTCTTCCCCTTCACCCTTGAGTCTGACAATACCACTTTTATCCTTCCTCCTCTCACTTAACATATCTGAAAAATGTCCTATCACCCTATTTTATTGCACTGACTATTTATTCTTCTTTTTGTATCTTTGCTTTCCTGAGTACTTTGCTAGCTTCTCTGTTTTCCCAAATATAGATGCCTGTCTTCCTCTCTGTGATCTCTTGTATTTTATGAAGGCCTCCCTCTTTTTATTCACCTTTTTCAGCTACTTCTTTTGAGAACCATAGTGGCCTCCTTTTCCATTTCCATTTATTTACCTTTCTAACAAAAAGGTTTGTTGCCTTTAAAATATCCCCTTTCAGTTTTGCCCATTGCTTTTCTACATCCCCCAGCTGTTCCTATCTCTCTAACGACTCTTTCAGGTATTGTCCTATCTTGGCAAAGTTAGTTTTCCTAAAGTCTAAGACCCTTGCTTTTGAATGGATTTTATCAGCCCTAGTCCTAATACTGAACCACACCATCTGATGATCACTGGATGCAAGATGATCTCCCACTATAACATTGGAAACACTTTCCCCATTGGTAAGCACCAAGTCCAGTATGACCCTGCACGTGTGGGTTCTGTTACCAGCTGCCGGAATAGTTCTCCCTGTAGAGAATCTGAGATCTCATTACTTCTAGATGACACCACAGCAGGGATGTGCCAGTCAACATCCAGCATATTGAAGCCACCTATCAGTAGCTCTTCTCCGTTCATGGCAACTCTGCATATGTATTCTATTAAATCTCCATCCACTTCTTCTCCCTGTGAGTGGGATCTGTATATCACTCCATTGCAAATGGATTTCCCTTTCCCTCTTTCTATGGTTTATACTTTATGGTTTAATCAGTTTTGATATATCACCCTTTACAAAGTAGACAAGGTGGTTTACAAAAATCAAACATAATAAAAACTACAAAATAATTTTTTTTAAAACTCCAGTATAAAAAAGAAAAAAAGGAAAAAGGAACTACAATAAATATAGGAAAGGAGAAAGTAGAAAGTTCCAATAATAACATTAAACTTACGCAGCACAAGTGTCTTCTGTTCTTCAGTGCATGGAGGGGAGTCAGTATCGAATGCCTGCCTGAAAAGGCAAGCGTTTAGATTTTACTTAAATAATGGAAAAGAGGGCTTCAGCCACACTGCTGGGGGAAGGCCATTCCAAAGGATGGAAGCTAGATATGAAAAGGTGGACTGATGAGTAGACTCAAGTTTAATCTTAGCAGGAGATGGAAGGACAAAACGATTGTCTTGTAATGATTTCAAGCACCGTGAAGGAACATATGGGATAACACAGGAGGAGAGGCAGAGCGGAGAGGAGTTGTACAGAGCTTTATGTGTAAGAGTCAAAATTTTGAATGTAATCCTCTGAGTCACAGGAAGCCAGTGTTCTGGATCAAGAGAGGAGTCATGTGATTGAACTTTCTTGCTAAAGTAAGAATGCGGACTGTCATATTTTGGATGGACTGAAGGCACTTTAATTGATGCTTTCTAGTTTAACCCACAGTGTCTCCTCGCTCGCTTTTAAGCCCTGAAATTCTATAGCTTTAATATTATTTTTTATATATAGTTCCACTCCTCCTCCCTTTCTTCCTATCCTGTCCTTCGTGAATAAAGTATGGCCTGGTATAATTACATCCCCGTCAGGGTTGTCCATGAACCATGTCTCCATAACGGCCACTAAATCCAAATCAGCCTCTTCCATTAAAGCCTCAACATTTGGTATCTTATTTCCCATGCTATGGGCATTTATACACACAGCTTTCCAGATTTTCCTCTTTTACCCATTTCTACAGAGATATTGGGGCTTTCACTTATCTTTAGGTTTTCTTCCTCCATCCCCAACGAATCTACTTTAAAGCCCACTTCAGTAGGTTAGCCAGTCTGCTGCTGAAGACACTTCGGCCCCTCTTTGACAGATGGATGCCATCTCCACTTTGCACATATGGATGCCTTGACTGAACTGGAGGACCATTCGGGGCAGCTGGAGGACCAGAACAAAGTGCTCACAGGGCATTGCTCACGTCACGATAATATCCGCACACATGGGGTGCTGTAGGAGAGTGAAGCAATGGAGTTCTGTACAGACCTGGTGCAACAAGTTTGAAAAATGATTCTTTGTGCTGATGCCAAGTCAGGACTGCACCAGGAGAGGTTAAGATTGACCATGCCTATCGTTCCTTGGCCCCTCACAAGGGTCCCCAATAAACTGTGGGATATAATAGCCCATATACTGTGGTGGTATTCAGCTGGTTCAGCCTGGTTTGCATGAACCTTGCATGAACCGGTTCTTGCCACAGGCTGCATTCACCAAACCAGGCCAAAAATGGCATCCCAATGCCAGCGCTGCACTGAAGGGAATCCCCCACCCACCAGTGGTTTGACAGCATCGGAGGACTGCAGCATCGGCAGAAGCACCCAATGCTGTCAAACCATTGGCAGGTGTGGGGATTGGGCCGCTGGGCCATCAGGGGACTTGCTGTCCCATTGTGGCCGCCAGCGGCCTGAGTGTGCAGCGCCAGCAACGGAAACTATTTGGTTCTGTCAGTGGCGGGATCGATCTGAACCGGTTCCTGTTTGGATCGAATCCCGCCACTGCCTGTATACACAATTGTCCTGAGAAAGAAGCCATTTTGTGCAAGGCCCAGGGTATAGGCACTATAATATAGTACAGCCTGATCAAATTCGATAATGATCTTGCCCAACTATGCTGCAACAGTGATGAAAGTTTAAGGAGTACACCAGCTGCTGAGGAAGGGCAACATCTGCTATCAATGGGTGTTCCCCTTTGGGTTCCTAAGAACATAAGATATGCCATACTGGGTCAGACCAAGTTCATCAAGCCCAGTATCCTGTTTCCAACAGTGGCCAATCTAGGTCATAAGTACCTAGCAGTTTCCCCAAAAGACACAGGTTTCTCAATGCTTGTATTTGGGTCAAGCAGTGATATCTCGTGCCCCTTTTAATAATGGTTTATGGACCTTTCTTCCAGGAACTTGTCCAAACCTTTTTTAAACCCAGCTACACTAACAGCTTTTACTACATCCTCCGGTAACAAATTCCAGGGCTTGATTACACGTTGAGTGAAAAAAATATTTTCTCTTATTAGTCTTAAATAGGTTACCCTGTAGCTTCACTGTATGTCCTGTAGTCTTTTTATAGTCTGATGACGTAAACAATCGTCTACATTTACCCGTTGCACTCCATTCATTAATTTATAGACTTCTATCATATCTCCCCTCAGCCGTCTCTTTTCCAGGTTGAAGAGTCCTAACCTTTTCAGCCTCTCTTCATAGGGGTATTCTTCCATACCCTTTACCATTTTGGTGGCTCTTCTCTGTACCTTTTCTAATAACGCTATATCTTTTTTAAGATAGGGCGACCAGAATTGCACACAATATTCAAGGTGCGGTCACACCATGGAACGATACAGAGGCATTATAATATCCTTTGTTTTATTTTCCATGCCTTTCCTTATGATACCTAGCATTCTATGTGCTCTCTTGACCACCGCTGCACACTGGGTGGAGGGTTTTAAAATGTTATCCACGATGACGCCTAAATCTTTTTCCTGGGTGGTGGTTCCCAATGTGGAACCTTAGTTTGGGTTGTTCTTTACTAGGTGCATAACTTTGCACTTGTCCACATTAAATTTCATCTGCCATTTGGATGCCCAGTCTTCCAATTTATCAAGATCCTCTTGCAATTTTCCACAATCCTCTTGGGTTTTAGCAACTTTAAATAGTTTTGTGTCATCTGCAAATCTGATAACCTCACTCGTTATTCCCTTTTCCAGGTCATTTATGAATATGTTAAAAAGCAGCAGACCCAGCACAGATCCCTGGGGTACTCCACTATTCACCTTTCTGCATTGGGAAAATTGGCCATTTAGCCCGACCTTCTGCTTTCTGTCTTTTAACCAGTTCCTGCTCCACAATAGTACACTGCCTCCTATCCCATGGCTTTTTAGTTTTGCCCAAAGCCTTTGATGATGGACCTTGTCAAAGGCTTTCTGAAAGTCCAGATACACTATATCAACCTACTCACTTTTGTCTACCTGTTTATTTCACACCTTCAAAAAAACATAACAGATTAATAAGACAAGATCTTCCTTGTCTAAAGCCATGTTGGCTGTCTCCCACTAAGCCATGACTATCTACATGCTGAGTAATTTTGTTCTTTATGATGGTTTCTACCATTTTTACCGGTACTGACTTCAGGCTCACCGGTCTGTAGTTTCCCGGATCACCCCTGGAACCCTTTTTAACAATTGGCATTACATTGGCAATCCTCCAATCTTCAGGTATTACAGATGATTTTAATGACAGTTCACAGATTACTAATAAACACCGGACAATATCAAACCTGCTCTGGTAAACGCAGGCCTGCTGGCAGTGGATACCAACATGGCCATGTGCTAAGAACCTCTTTAAGAATCTCCTGACGTGGCAGCACATGTTGGAGGGCAAAGGACGTCTGAAGAGACACCTGGATGTGGTGATTCTGGAGCCCTGAGTCTTATGCACTTTTTCATAGCAGCTTAGAACACATGCTATGGCTGGTGACTGGATGATTAGCAATTTTAGAGATTAATTACCATTGTATGGATGTTAGATTGGTTGTATATAGGTATAAGTGTTTAGGGGTATGAAAGCAGGTTGTGAGAATGTAGGGTGCATGTAGTTGTGGTTGGATAGGGAGGTTGATGGGGAATCTAGATTTTCTGTATGCATGTCTAGGGATGTGTGGGTGAGCTGGGCCTGTATGAATGGTATTTTGTTGGGATGTGACTGGAGCGGCAAGGTGTCATGGGAAAGAGGGAGGGGAGGGTTGGGCGTTATGCCTGTTGAAGGTTTTGGCAAGCTTTTGGGAATGGAAGAGGGGTGGGGTAGGGAAGGAAGAAGGAGGGGTTGGCTGGACCCACCAGAGATTTCACAAAGGGTCTAAGCAATGTGCTTCCTGCACTTGAATTGTGGATGTTTGGCCTCCTGTTAGGCAGTCCATGTAAAGCAGTGTTTGAATAAACAACCATGTGTCATTATCATATTGTAACCTTGAAGAGGTGGGGAGGGGAGGTTGGATTCTCCCATTAAACACTAGAAAGTTTTAGTAGTCTTGAAGTGAAAAAAATCAGAGATAAACGATCAAAGCTAAGTCCACCTGAGCATGACAAACTTCAGAGAGACTGGGTGGAGCATTACTATTATGCCTCAGAGCCTGTAAGAAGGTGTTGCAATTTTGGTGCACAGAGCAGTCCCATTCACAGAACATAAAGTCATTCGAGACCAAGAGGGGTGTTGGATAATTCTTCATGGGGAATTTTATGGAGAGCAACTTGTGATGGTGTGTGCTTCAAATGTCTTTGAGAAAGCTCTTCTCCAAAGTTCCTTTGGAAGGCCCTGAGTTGGCACATGGTAAAATTATAATAGACGGGGCCTTTAACAGTATTGCTGACCCCCAAATGGATAGGAACAGTGGAGCACAGATATTGCAGAGTTCTCACTGATAGAGTGGGAAGGTATTATATGAGGGCGAGGGCTTGGTCAATGCATGGTGCTTTCTTCACCTGTTTGAGTGGGACTACACATGTTTCCAGAATCCACTCTGTGCAAAGTCCATTCGATTTGCTTGTTTCTATTGTTTTCTAGAGCACTCCAGGCAATTATTGGTCCCTTCATTATTTTGTATCATGCTTCAATCGCTATTAAATATCAGTTTGCTCATTTGGATCGGGTGCCGTTAAAACAGTTCTCTGGCAACCTCATGGAAGTCACAAACCTTCAGGCATACTTAGTGAAAAAATGGGAGGAATATGCCATTCGCAATCAGCAATACACGGATTCCCCCTTTCTGTTTTGGGATGCTGCAAAAGTAGTTCTATGAGGGAATATTATTTCTTACATGAGCCATAGATGCACGAATTAAAGTAAGGCAATTCTGACCCTGCATGAATACCTGCATAAGGCTAAGAAAGCGCTAAGTAGAACAAGCACTCTAACAAATAGGGAGCAGATTTTTCAGCTTCAGTGAGCATTGAATGAGTTAATTCATCAGTGCACACAAAATACTTTATTATATGCTAGATATCATTTTTTCTAGTTTGGTAACAAAATAGGTAAGTCTGGTCCTACTGGTAGCATCAGCTGGAGGGCCCCATTTTATTTGCAGACTGTTTGCAGTTGTTTGCAGACTCAGAATAAGGCCATTAATGATGTGTTTTGTGCTCATGAAAAGCTCTATTCTAGTAGACCAACTGTGGAGAGTAGTCTGCAAGAATTCATCTCTGATCTTGAGCTGTCCTGGGTCTCGACAGAGAGCTTGGAACAGCTTAATGCACCTCTGTCTAGGAAAGAAATCCAATTTGCAATCCAACAACTGGTATCACATCAATCTCTCAACCTAGACAGATTTATAGTACTTTTATAAGATTCTAGGTCACCATGTGGTGCTGACTTTGGGAGCTGTATATGATGAAGCTTTGCTAAAGGGTCATTTTCTGAGTCCTTAAACACTGCCTTGGTCATGGTTCTTCCAAAACCATAGACAGACCTTTCTGAGGTGGGTTAATATCACCTAATATCATTTTTCAATGCTAATAGAAAAAGTATATACAAAAATCTTGGCTAACTGTCCCAGTGCAATTTTGCAACTCTGGTAAGCCCACTTCAAATTGGCTTTGTTAAAGGCTAGGGTATAGTTACCAATATATACAGACTTTTAACGGCAGTGACTGAGATTCAGTTTGGGGATCTGGAAAAGGGTCTAGTTAAGATGTCCCTGATTTTCAGGGATTATTCCCAACTCTATGGACAAATCACCTCCTACCCTGATTTCAGTGGGGACAGCGGCAAAAGACATTGCTTCTCCTAGCTCCCCTCTAATGCAATCTTTCTGAAAAAGAGGAGGAATTTTAGAAATATACTGAATATTTATCTATTTATTTATTTAACAATTCTTATATACCGCACTATTTGTTATCAGTGCGGTTTACATTTAACAAAGATTTTTCAGATCAGAGAAGATTGATTGAATTTACATTATAACAAGGAATAAAACTTGGAGAACATGGGAAACTATTTACATATTGACATGTATCAGGATGGTTGAGGAATACATGAAACTATGTACATAAAGATATGGCATAATAGTTGATACTTGATACATAATAGTTGATATCTATAAGTATAAATTAAAGTTTAAGCATATGTGGGCCCGATATTCAGCACCAGTGGCTAGCGTGATTACATGGGCGCTGAAGATTTAACCAGGATATTCAAGGCTGGGACCCTATCTGGCCCCAGTCATTGAATATCCGGGGTTGCCATACAGCCTCTGAGGCCACAGAAGCTAATCGGGCAGCGATGATATTGAGCCACTGCCCAGTTAGCTCTCATGGGTAAAGATAGACACAGCAAAAGCTAGCCTATCTTTACCTACAGGTCACTAACTGGGCAGTGGTGCATTCTCCAGGAACAAGCAGGAAGTCAGTCCTTACATATGGGTGATGTCAGCACAGAGGGAGCCCACGAGGAGCATTTCCCCAGCTTTCAAAGATAGCTTTTGGGACATGCTACCACGCATGCGTGGTTCCCTTCCTGCCCAAGGGTGCCATCTTGCTCGGTCTCCTTTTTTCCGCAGAGCCCAATGGACATCTGTCCTGTTTTCCTTGGAAAAAAATCCTTGCTATATACTTAAAAGTTAGCTTTTCCCGGTTTGCGTACCGGTTCCTCTTCCTGCCTCGAGCTGACACTGTTCTCGACTCTCTTCCCCTTTTTTTTTTTTGGATCAAGGCTTGCCTCGACCGGCGTTCATGCCTTTTTTTCACCTGGGGTTCATCGACCCTGGCTGAGTGTTTCCCACCATGTCTCCCGGTGGGTTCAAAAAATGTGACCGCTACAGTCAAACCATGCCAGTCACCGACACCCATGACTGTTGCTTACACTACTGGGACTAACCATGACAGCACCTTCTTTGATCTGTGCCAGGCCATGATGCCTAAGAGGTCGGAGTTGCAGGAGAAACTGTTTCCAAGGTCCAACTTGGCAATGGCCTGCCTGACACTGAGCTCCAAGCCCATCACTTCCCGTGAGGCCCGAACGTCCTTGGAGTCCCGCGGCAGCAGCTTCTCTGAGAAGAACCCAGACCCCGAGAGAAAGAAGAAAAGATCCTTGAAGTCCGCTGAGGTTCCACCGGAGAAACCCGGTAAAACTGCTGAGAGGGACTTGGGCGGCTTCGAGAAGCACCCTACCAAGGTCCTCAAAAAGGATTCCTCGACCAGCGGAGACCGTGTAAGGTTCCTCGAGACTATAGTTCTTGTCGAGGACGCAGTCCCGAGATCCTCAGTGCCCATGCCGAAAGCTGCTGAACCTTCTGGCTTGGAAACCAGAATGGCAGCCCTGGAGCAGAACATCACTGCTATCCTGGCGCTACAGCAGGTAATGATGGATGGTTTATCCGCATCATCTGCGGGGAAGTCCCCGCTCATCGAGCCAAGCTCTGAGCACCACCGGTCTTGGGTAAGCCCTCGGCACCAGTCGAGGTCCTGGTCCCGTTCCTCAGGCATCCGATCCTCTCCGGCCAGTTTCTGCGACTCAGACCCCAGGTCCTCTGAAGGCCCCTGGCCCCTCAGCGCTGGCCTTGAGGCAAGGAGTTGCAGGGCCTCGGATTTGTCGACTCCGAGTGGGACACCGATGACGCGGCATCGACGGATACCAGATGCACCGAGACATTCCCTCAGACCTATCTCCCCCGGCACCATTCTCCTCCGGAGGACGTGGCCTTCCATGACTTTGTGAAGAATATAGCCAGAGCCCTCTTGGTGCAAATTGAAGTGGAGGAGAATCCACGCACCGAAGAACTGGAGATTCTCCAGTACAATTCTCCACCCAAGGAAACTCTCACGGTGCCAGTGCAGCCAATCCTCGAGCGGCTACTATTGAGAATGTGGGAGACCCCGTCATCGGTATTGGTGGTCAGGCAAGACATCGACACCATGTACCGCATCAGTAAAGGGCCGGGGTTCCACAAACCCCAACTCCCACATAACTCCATGGTTGTCGAGTCAACCATGCAAAAACTTAAGAGCCCAAAGACCCACTCTTCTGTTCCCTCTGGAAGAGATGCTAGGGTACTCGATATCCTTGGGCATACTCGTAAGTGCTACCAGGGTTCGATACTGGGGTGTCGAATCCAGGCCTATGAGTTATACATAGGCATGTATTTGAAGGCCCTAACCCAGGAATTGTCCGGGTTTTTAGCAGGGCTTGCAGGGGAATCCCTCCAACGGTTCCAAGCTCTGACCTCCCCTCCGACCCCTCCCGCTGTCCCAGAAGCAGCGGTCACCTCCCGAGGACACCTCCATCCTGGAGTTTGTCCAGGACATGGTGCGGGCCCTGGCACTTGCCAGTGAGTCGGAGGAGGAGCTCTGCGCTGAGGAGCTTGATATTCTGCAATATCAAGCTCCGAGAGAGGCTCTCTCGGTGCCAGTTCCTCCCATTCTGAACAGACTTCTACTTTGCATGTGGGAGACCCATCCTCTGTCCTGATTGTGAGCAAGAGCCTGGACACTATGTATTAAGTCCAGTGAGGTCCAGGGTTTCGGAAAGCCCAGCTCCCCCACATCTCGATGGTGGTCAAATCGGCCATACGGAAGCTAAAGAGCCCAAAGACACATTTGTCAGTCCCCCCGGGCAGAGAGTCTCGTACCCTCAATGCCCTCAGGCGCAAAGCTTATCAGGGCTCCATGTTGTCATGCCACATCCAAGTTTACCAATTATACATTGTGATGTTCCTCCGTGATCTTGCTAGGGAGCTCAGAGGCTTCACGGCGCGCCTTGACGGAGACCATCTCCAGTGTTTTCAGGCCCTCTCAAAGTCCGTCAGGGAATGCTCGAAGTACCTCTCGCGAGCAGTATACGACGACTTCAAGTCTTCCGCCCGGGTGACAGTGGCTGGCATCGGAGCCCACCGACCTGGAACAGTGAATCCAGAAGAAGCTGCTGGATGTCCCTTACCTTGGGAAGCAGCTATTTAGCAAGCCCATAGAGGATAAGGTTGCGGAGATTGAGACAGAGAACATGAATTGTACTCGCCTCTCCCAGAAAACTCCCTCCCTCCCCAGGAAGAAGCAGTAGAGCAAGAAGCCTTCTTCCATTGGAAGGGGCTACCGTACAAGGGCTACCCAGGCTATCTGCCGGCGTCGACCCCCGTTCAGAGCAGCCAGGGCAAGTCCATGGTCCACGGCCCACGTAAGCCGAAGGGTCCCAAGACCCAGCCCCTGTGCCGGCGGCTGTCCATCGGGCAGTGTCTGGTCCATTTCTCCCACAGGTGGGAGTCCATCTCCACCGACGCCTGGGTTCTCCATGTCATTTGGGAGGACTATCGTCTCCATCTGGACAAGGCCCCTCCTCTGTACTTTACTGGGAAGCCATATCGCCTTCCCCAGCACCAGGCCCTCCTGAGTCAGGAGCTCACAGTTCTCCTCGAGGACAGCGTGGTAGAACCAGTCCCACCGCGCTTCTGTGGATGGGGTTTTACTCCTGATACTTCCTCGTCCTAAAGCAGACAGGGGGCCTTTGGCCCATTCTCGACTTGTGGAACCTCAGCAGGTTCCTGGTACGGGAGAAGTTCAAGATGCTCTCCCTTGGAACATTACTTCCCTACCTCCAAGTAGGGTGATGCTCCTTGGACTTAAAGGATGCTTACGCTCACATCCTCGTCCACCCCAAACACAGAAAGTACCTCCGCTTCATGGTTCAGGGAAACCATTACCAGTACAGGGTACTTCCTTTCGGCCTTGCATCCGCCCCATGGGTCTTCACAAAGTGCCTGGCCGTGGCTGTGGCCCATCTGGGGCTGCAGGGCACCTTTGTCTATCCATATCTTGATGACTCGTAACAGGGGGCATGGCCTCCGAAGCCAGGCAGGCAACGGACCACACCATTTGCCTCCTGGAGCATCTGGGGGTTCATGATCAATTAACCAAAGTCCCTCCTCACTCTAGTTCAGTCTCGGAAGTTCATCGTGGCTCACCTAAACACCCTTCTGGCCATGGCTTTTCTTCCTCAGGACAGGGTGGACCACCTCGTGTCCCCGGCGTCTCAGGTGCGGTGCTGCACTGGCCCGGACGATGCTTCGCCTTCTCAGCCACATGGCCTCCACGGTCCATGTCATGCCCAATGCCCATCTCAACATGCGGGCAATGCAGTGGTGCCTCCGAGCGCAATGGGAACAGTTGACTGGCTGCCTCCGAGACCCCATCTCGGTCTCCCCCAGCACAGCAGAGTCTCTGGCTTGGTGGCAGGAGTTTCGGAACCTGCTTCGTGGCATGCCCTTCCAAGCCCTGGCGCATCAGGTGGTCTTGACCATGGACGCCTCCCTGGCGGGCTGGGGAGCCCACTGCGAGGGTCGACGCAATGGACCTGGTCCCTCGAGGAGTCCCAGCAGCAGATCAACCTGCTGGAGCTCTGGGCCATTTGCCTCACTCTCAGGGTTTTCAGGTACCGCTTGTAGCACCGAGCAGTGCTGGTCCAGATGGACAACCAGGTCACGATGTTCTATGTGAACAAACAGGGGAGTACTAGCTCCTACAGCTTCTGTTCAGAGATGACAGCCCTGTGCTCCTTTGCGGTGAGCCAGGGCATGACCGTCTGGGCCACTTACCTCCCGGGTCAGGACAATGCATTGCCAGGCTGGCTCAGCAGGGTCCTCTGGCCGTACAAGTGGCACCTGTGTCCCTGAACAGCACAGCGACTCTTCCAGCATTGGGGGACTCCAGACCTGGACCTCTTTGCCAGCCCGGCAAACTCACAGCTTCCTCAGTTCTGCAGTCCCCTTCTGCACCTGGGCAGGTTGGCCCCTGATGCCTTCCACATCTCGTGGGAAATGGGCCTGCCTCCCCCCCACCATGCCCCTCATTCCCTTGACCCTTCTCAAGGTCCAGCGGGACAGGGCCTTGATGATTCTTATAGCCCCGAGGTGATCCAGGCAGCCTTGGTTTCCCCTGCTGCTCCGTCTCTTGATGAAGCCCCCGGTCCCGCTTGGGTTCTCACCGGAGCTGCTGACGCAGGAGGGTCTGCTTCTTCACCCCAATCTGATGCCCTGTCCCTCACAGCTTGGCAGCTGAGTGGGTCACTCTAGCCTCCTACCATCTCCCCATGGAGATCGAGAACATTCTTTTGCCTCACGAAAGGACTAGACCAGACGGGCTTACGCTTTCAAGTGGCGTCGGTTCTTGGTGAGGTGCTTGAAGCTCAAAGCGGACCCATTTTCATGCTCTACCAGTTTGGTCTTCCAGTACCTGCTCTACCTCTCGCAGTCTGAGCTGAAGTCTAACTCAGTCAAGGTTCACCTAAGTGCCATTTCAGCGAACCACCACCCCATCCAGCACAAACCTGTCTCAGGGCTACCGCTTGTCTCTTGTTTCATGAGAGGCTTGTTTCTTTCCAAGTCCCGTATCTGCCCTCCTCCAGCAGAATGGGACCTCAATGTGGTCCTTACGCAGCTGGCCAAGCCACTTTTTGAGTCCATGACTACCTGCCCATTGTGGCACCTGTCATTTATTTATTTATTTGAACAGCTTTTATATACCGCTGCTTCCAAGGATCAGCAGAGGTTTACATTACAACAAAAATCAAACAGATACATAAAACTTTATGAACTATATTACATTATAACATGAATTGTATAGAACAATATTACAGGATTACAATATAACAAGAACATTATTGAACTAAATTACAATAAAACTGTATAACAGGTATGGAAGTTTACCTTGATTTTTATATATATGTGAGAAGAATCATTATAATGTTAAATATCACTTATAGTTGACGTTGTTCCAATTGTATATATACATTTGAATGGGGTAAATAGATTCAATTTATGGTGGTTGGGAAGCTATACTTGTTTCTCCATTGGTGTAGTGTTGTCTGAATAGATGAGGTTTTAGATCTTTTCTGAATGTTAGTAGATCTTTTGTTTCTCTTAATTGATCCGGAAGATTGTTCCACAGTATTGGAGCTACTAGCGAAAAGGCACTGTTACTTGTTGAGTGTTTTGTTTTGTTTTCCTTATTAGATCTGGGACTGCTAATGTGTTAAGGTTTTTTCTCCGTCTTATCCTATTTTCGAGTGGGCTGTGAAGAAGAGTAGTTAAGTATGATGGGGCAATATTATTAATTAATTTGAAAGTGGTTAACAGTATTTTGTATTGGACCCTACTGAATATGGGTAACCAGTGTAGTGTGTATAGAATAGGGGTAATATGGTCAGATAGTTTGGCTTTAAATATAACTCTTGCTGTTACATTTTGGGCCATTTGCAGGATTTTGATGTTCTTCTTAGTTATACCATGTAGTATGCTATTACAAAAATCGAAATGTGGTATTATCAAAGCTTGTGTGACGGTTCTAAAGTCTTCGTCTTGTAATAGTGGTCTTAGTTGTTGAATAGAACGCAGTTTGTAATAGATTGTTTTTGTTAGTTTCTTGATGTGTGTTGTAAAACTGAGAGTTTTGTCAATGATAACTCCTAAATATTTTATTTCTTCTTTGATTGGAAGAGTCGCAGTCATGGAAGGTGACCTTCCTGATAGCTCTCAACTCCACCCAGAGAGTCAATGAACTCCAGGCGCTGATGGCCGAGGCACCATACACGAAGTTCTATAGGAACCGGGTGGTCCTGCGGACTCACCCAAAGTTTCTTACGAAGGTTGTCTCGCATTTTAATCTCAATCAAAAGACAGTGCTGCCCATTTTCTTCCCGAAGCCCCACGCCAACTGGGCGTCGTCGATTCTACACACCCTGGATTGTAAGAGGGCTCTCTCTTTCTACCTGCAGCGAACTGAGGACCACCACAGATCCGGGCAGTTCTTCGTTTCCTTTGATCCCAGCCATCTGGGTAATCAAGCGTACCTTGTCCCTCTGGGTGACGGACTGCATCACCTTTGCCCAGGCCCAGGCTGGGTTTCCCCTGGAACGACAAGTCACAGCTCACAATGTCCAAGTGATGGCAATGTCGGTCGCTAGCCTTTGCTCGGTGCCAGTGGCACCAAGCGCCACCTGGTCCATTCCCACCACCTGGCGCCATTCCCGCCACCTGGTCCTCCACTCACACCTTCACAGTGCATTACTGCCTGGAAAGGGAGTCCTGTCGGGATGCTGCCTTCAGCCAGGCTGTACTCCGTAATCTATTCGGGGTTTAAGCAACTCCTGCCCTCCAACCCTTCTTGTTCCAGCTACCAGGAGCGTGGCCATCCATGGACCTGGGGTCCTCGAGCTGCCTTTGGCTTTCACTGGCAACTGCTTATGGCGATGCCGTGCTTTTTTCTACAGATCCTCGGTAGCCTGTAGCTAGGAAGTCCCATATGTGAGGACTGACTTCCTGCTTGTTCCTGGAGAAAGCGTAGTTACTCATCTGTAACAGGTGTCCTCCAGGGACAGCAAGAATCAGTCCTCACAACCCTCCCTCCTCCCCTTGGAGTTGCAGTATTTTTTTGCCAACTTCTTGAAGGGGCTATAGCTATGGCACCTGACTGAGTAAGATGGCACCTTTGGGCGGGAAGGGGACCACACATGTGTGGTGGCATTCCCAAAAGCTTTCTTTGAAAGCTGGGGAAATGTTCCGCGCAGGCTCTGTCGGTGCTGACGTCACCCATATGTGAGGACTGATTCCTATTGTCCCTGGAAAACACCTGTTACAGGGGAGTAACTATGCTTTCTCTCTACAACATCAGCAAAATTTGTCCCTTCCTTTCTGAATACACTTCTAAGACACTTATCCACTCTTGTCACCTCCCTTCTTGACTATTGCAGCCTCCTCTTTGCTGGTCTCCCCCTGAATCATCTCTGTCCCCTTCAATCTGTTCAAAACTGAGCTGTGCAGATAATCTTCCACCAGCCCCGATATGTTCAAATAACCCTTCTTCTCAAGTCACTTCATTGGCTTCCCTTCCGTTTCCATTTCCAGTTCAAACGTCTTCATTTGATCTATAAATGCATTCATTCTGCTGTTTCTCACTACCTTTCTTCTCTCATCTCTCTCTACACCCCTCCTCTTGAACTCCTTTCTTCTGATGGATCACTTCTCTCTGTCCCCTTTTCTTCCACTTCCTACTCCAGATTCTGATCCTTTCACCTTGCTGTCAGGCTTCATCTCTACCCCTTTTCAAATCCATGCTAAAGGCTCACCACTTTGAAGCTGCTTTGGGATCCTGATCCACTTACTCTCCTATGTGTCTCCTTACTTTTCCCTAGTTGAGTCCTTGTTCTCAGCTGTTGTATTGTCTGTCTTAACTAGATTGTAAGCTCTAATGAGCAGGGACCGTCTTTTATATGTATCAGTACAGTGCTGCGTATGCCTTGTAGTGCTATATAAATGTTCAATAGTACTGGTAGTGTTGATACCAATTTATATACAGGAATCTATACAGCATTACATAGACAGGAGGGAAGGGATGGATAATTGATCAGAGGGCGACCAGGCTATGTTTAGAGTTTATGTGTGACAGAAATTACATATACTTGTTGAGTTCTAATGGTGATCAGGCAGTAAATAGTTATAGTTTATAATGTGATAGGAAGCCAATATCCTTATTGAGTCCTGTCTGGTCTGAATCGAAGTACTGTAGCTTATCTTCATTTCAAACATTTTAAAGCCCTGGATAGATTTAAATTTTCCTCTCAGGACCCTCATGATAAAATCCTCAATGCTATGCTCTGGTTTTTAAGTGCAAACCAACAGCAAATGCTGGAGTCGCTGAATGCACACCTTGGTTTGTCTGTGAGCATTCATCCTTGTCTTTAACATTTGGCTCATCTCTCCAACATAGCAATCTCTTTGTACATTTCCTGTGTTATTAATAGAGACTTAAAAGTTTGAATCAGTAAAATGGACTAAAAATTACTGACACATAATTGATTGCTTTCAGTTTAGATCAGTCCAACAATTAAATTAAGAGAAATGTTTTAAAAATTATTTTGTATTGATGTGATCATAGAGTTTAGTAAATGGTCAACCCCTATTTTTTTATTATTTTTTTTACTCAAGGTATATAAATTGTGTTTCAAGTAAAACTGAAATTAATTAGCATGCCTTTCTGAGTGCTGGGTAACATCTATAAAGCTGGTGAATTTGTTGCCTGTGTGAAGACACATTGGATGAACTGCGTATGGTAGAAAGAGTATTATATATGTGCATGGAGGCATTTGAATTTAGCAGTATCAGAGTTCCACTGAGTTTGAGACAAGTAATCTGCAATTAATTTGTTAAATATACAGGCAAATTGATATACTGCAGCGTTATTTCCTGAATTCATTCAACTTAATTATATTTACCTAAATGTAATTATTTCAATGATTACTGGTGTTCCTGAGCCATGCTTTGCTTGGGTGCTTAGAGAGTATGTGATGGAGTAGAGGAGTAACCTAGTGGTTAAAACTGCAGATGGAGGTTGGGGGTTCAAATCCCATTGATGTTTGATAGGCAAATCACTTAATTCTCCATTGTCTCAGGTACAATATCATTGTTATCTGGATAATTATTATTTACAGAGACAAAGGCTTGGTAATACTGAATTGCAAACTGCCCCCTTTCCTCATGTTTCTGCCCTTGAATGTATTGTAATCCACATCTATTGTAGACTGCACATCAGTGTTCAGATTTTGTTTATTCTTCCAGATGAATGATACACCACTTCATATTTTATTTTAGCAGTAGAGTAAATTTTATAAATAATTTCATGACCTACCCCTTTCCAATAGAGTATTGGACTATTCAGATTAAATTTTTGGCCCAATGCTATCTATATAAGGGCCAAAAATCCCACATTCAGGAAAGCTACATGCTCATCGGTGCAGGAGGCCAGGTTATGTTTGATATGTAATGCTGTATTTTCCATGGCTGCCCCTGCTACGTGGAATACCCTGCCAGATAAGCTGGAAGAATAGCACAATTACCTGTGGTTTTGTAAACAGCTAAAGGCTTTTCTATTTGCATAAGAGTGGAGGAGTAGCCTCGTACCCAAGAGATCAGGGTTTGAGTCCCAATAGCACTTCTTGTGACCTTGAGCATGTCACTTTACCCTCCATTGCCTCAGAAGAAAGGCTTGACAATCTACTTCTGGTCATATCTTGTCAAGAAAACTCAGGAGCTGCTGGGTTACCAGGAGTCAGCATTGACTTAATAGCACTTTGAAAGCTCTTTTTTTTTTTTTAATCTAAGTTTGTAGTGGAGACAATGGATGGTAAAGTGACTTGCCCAAGGCCAGAATGAGTAGTAGGGGGACTTCTGGTCCCAGGCTCTGCTATAGCCACTAGGTTACTCCTCCACATCTAATATAGACCCCAAGCCAGGCCCTTAAGCCGATAATTTTATACCAGGATGCCTTGGTAGGAAAAGCATATAGGCATAGATGTTGCACCTCTTTTATAAAGGAAAGCTAAATGTACTACTCCAAGCAAGTATAACTGTATGTACAGTATGTATGTACACATTTTATAAAATACAAGCATTAATGCGTCAATGCAGTCAGCGAATGCTTAATCTCTATTCGTCTACAAGGAATGCCTATCAACACAACTATAATTCAAGTATATACCCCAACAACAGCTGCAGAAGAGAATGAAATTGAAGAGTTCTATGAACAAGTACAAGCTGAAATTGACAGAACATGCAAAAAGGATATCCTGATAGTCATGGGTGACTGGAACACAAAAGCTGGCAACAAAGAAGGCAAAGTAGTTGGAAAATATGGACTTGGCAACAGAAATGAAGCTGGAGAAAGACTGATAGAATTCTGCAAGACCAACGATCTATTCATCTCAAACACCTTCTTCCAGCAACACAAGCAGTGACTGTACACATGGACTTCACCCAATGGATTGTATAAAAATCAAATTTACTACATCTGTGGAAGTCAACGATGGAAAAGCTCTGTAACATCAACAAAGACAAAACCTGGAGCTGACTGTGGTACAGATCATCAACTACTAGTATGCAAACTCAAGCTAAAGTTGAAAAACAGCAAACCACTCATGAATGCTGCAAAATATGACCTTGAGAATATACCACTGGAATTCGATTTGCTGCAAAATCGATTTGCTGCTTTAGATACAAATGACAGAGCTCCAGAAGAGTTATGGAATGACATCAAGAAGGTTGTGTTGGAAGAAAGCGAGAAGTCTCTACAAAAGGTGAAAAAGCAAAAACGGCCAAAATGGATGACGGAAGAAACTCTGAAAATTGCCCAGAAACGCAGAGAAGCTAAAGCCAGAGGAGAAAGAAAGACAATCGCAGAACTCAGAGATTTCCAACGTGCAGCAAGACAGGACAAGGAAAAGTACTACAATGGATGAAAACTATGATAATTTAACAGACTGTTTCGTTGGACTTCCTTACGATATAAAGTGGTTCGAAAATGGTCAGACTCCTTATAAATCATCATATCAAGAAATGCAATTTGTTGATCTGCAACATGAGCAGTGAAGGTTAAATTCGTTTTTAAACCATTTAACCATTCCAAAAATAACTGTAAATCAGCTAGGGGACCCATCCAAAGAAAAAAGATATCGTCGAGGAAGCGTTTCCAGAATGGTATCCACTCAAAATAGGAAGACCGATATAAGTGTTTCTCCTCAAAATCACCCATATATAGGGTTGCAATGGAAGGGGCCACAGTTGCCCCCATTGCGATCCCGAAAATTTGCTGATAGAATTTATCATCAGACAAAAAATAGTTACGTGTGAGAACAAGCGTGATTAGCTCCATCAGGAATTGCTTTGGAAGGCGCGGGGGTGCACAAGTTATCATAGTTTTCATCCAAAACCTCAGCGAAAGGGTCTGCCTTTTGGTCAGTTTCTACGACTTCGACGTATCTGCTCATCCACAGAAGATTATAAATATCAAGCTGCTGATCTTAAATATCGGCTCCTATATAGGGGCTATCCATCTGCTGTTATTCAGTTGGCCTCTTGGCGCACTTTACATGTCCAGCGTGAATGGTTGCTGACTGACTGGTCAGACAATAATTCAGCTTGTGCTCCACATGATTCCTTTGTTGGAGTTCTTCCATATACTACGCTGAGTGCTGATATTGTTCGTATTTTGAAAAAATACTGTCCGATTCTGGTGTTACATGACTGCTTTAAAAAGTCTTTAATGATAGCCTTCTCTCGTGGGGCAAATTTGCGGGATTTTTTGGTACGTTCAACACCTCCAGCAGACAGACCTTCTCTGCCGCCTTTACAACATGATGGACATTCCACTTGTGGTGCATGTCTTTATTGTACTTCATCAATTACGGGACGGGTTTGGACATCTCCTACAACTGGTCAATCGGTGACTCGACGATGGCTGACTGATTGTACTTCATCTTTTGTTGTGTACATTATTGTGTGCCCTTGCCCTTTAATTTATGTTGGCAGGACAATCCGATCGATTAAAATTTGATTAGCAGAACATGAGTCCCGGCTTCGCCAAAAAGTCACATCGGCCCCCATTGTTGAACACTGTCTTGCATGTGCACATGTTTTTGAATGCCTACAATGGTCCGTGATCGATCACATCCCTCCGGATCCTCGGGGGGTGATCGCACTGCAAAACTTCAAAAATGTGAGCAGCAATGGATTTTCCGGCTTCAGACTGTGACGCCTTTGGGTCTGAACAAAGAGGTTGAATAGCATAGTATACTGTGATCCTCACCTTTGTGACGGAGGGCTTCCCCTGATTAGTGGGGCAGTCTTTGCTGTCTCTATTGGTGTGTTTTGGTCTGATTGAAAGGCTGAGAGCCAATGACTGAGACCCATTTATTCTTTAAGAATCAGCTGGGTTAACTACCGGCGTTTCATGACGGTTATTGAATTGAATGAAGATAGCACTTGATACAGGGAAGCAATCCCGAAACGTGCACATCGTGCAAGGATTTCTAAATCATTTGGACTGAGCTAAGTCTTTTTAAAAAATTAATTACTTTTTGATTATTAAAATGGATTGAACCGCTTGGGAGTATTATCCACAAGTTTATACTTTGCGGCGGTGATATCCGACAAAAATTGACTGTGAGGATAGTTCTTTTTGGGATTCATTTGGTGATTCTGTTATTTGTATTGTATATTTATCACTGAATCTGGGATTTTTTTTTTCTTTATTGATTTTTAGTCATATACAACAACCAAAATAAGTACAGGTCAATCCCATAAAAAATGAAAGGCAAAAAATCATACTACAATAAGAAATATACACCATGATAAAGTCCACATTACAGAACCCCACTGTGAACAACAAGGAAAACTAAAAAAAAAGAAAACAGAATATAAACTATCCACGATATAGAGGCCGCGACCCCATCCACCCACTTAAACCCCTTTTCCAACCAAGAACTTTTCTAAATGTGATACATCAACAAAAGTATAAGTAGCACCCTCATAATTAAGGATACATTTACAGGGGAACTTCAAAAAGAACATAGCACCCAGTGCCAAAGCTCGGAACTTCAGATCTAAAAATTGCCTCCGACGCATCTGGGTGCTGCGAGCAACGTCAGGAAATATATTAACCAACTGGCCACAAAACTTTACCTTTTTAGCCTTAAAAAAGGCCCTAAGTATACGTTGCTTAATATCCACAGAGGAAAAAGTGACCAGCAAGGTAGCCCTAACATTAATTATGTCTTGGGAATCTTCCAAAAAGGCAGTCAGATTTGTCAGAGGGGAAGCAGTCTCATCAAAATCCCCATCAACCGGATTAAGTTTTTGAAAGTAGAGGAAATATAATAAATCTGAAGGAAATCAATGGTCTCAGAAATACCCAGGACTTCTTTAAGAAATTGAGCCAGCAAAATCCTATGCGATAATAACGGAGACTGGGGGAAATTTAGGAAACGTAAGTTGGAAGCGCGCATGGAATTTTCCAGGCGCTCCAACTTAGAATGAATCAGAAGAGAATCTTTAATACCAGCCACACTAGAAGTATAAATTGGAAGAACCTGGGATTCCAATTTACTAACGGCCGTGTCAATAACAGTAACTTTAGCATCCAATTGCTGTAAAGAGGAAACAGTTTCCTGAGAAAATACAGAGAAGGATTGAAAAGAGGAAGACATCTTAGAGTCAATACCTTTTAACACAGCCCAAACATCTTTTAAAGTAATTTCGGCATCTGGGGAAGGGGAGGGAAGCTCCGAAGAGCCTCCCTCTCCAAACGGCGAAATCGGCTTCGGAAAAACAATCACAGGCATTTTTCTCACCAATGAGGAAAGTTCACCAAGACCCTCATGAGAAACAGCAGGATTAGGGGGCGAGGGGGGGGGGGGGGATCTACCATCGGAGCTAAGAGACGCCAGCTCTGGAGAAGAATGTGCAATCGGAAGGGGAGCAAAGTGTTTATCCAAGGGCCCGACTGATTTCACATCTCCAGCCGTGGCCTCCGGCGCTTTGCCCCCGACCTTGGCTTTCCGCTTCCCCATAACCTATCACCAAAGGCAATTACTCAAAATAGTAAAACTAGCCAACAGAAAACACAAACCTCAGGTAGGCAAGGAGAAACAGAATGCCAGCACAGGTGCTGCACCGCAGAGACACCGCAGTGACGCCAAAGGGGCAGAGCTAGCCCCTTTGGCCACGCCCCTTCGGAACACGCTCCGCGTAAGGAAGGGACAAATTTATAACCAAAGAATCAGATGGAGAAAGACCTAAAAGAACAAGCTGTCCCGGCTGTGCCTGCGATGGAATAGGGAGGGGAAACAGTGATCTCCACCACCTCCGCAGCAACGGCAGCCCCCAGGCTGATGAGCAGCTCCACACACCTCCTTCAGGAACAGCGGATCCACTGGAAGGCTCCTGGCTCAGCGTTCTTATCCCCCAAGGGAAGACCTCGGTCAAGCTGTCCCTGCGATGGAATAGGGAGGGGAAACAGCGATCTCCACCACCTCCGCAACAACAGCAGCCCCCAGGCTGATGAGCAGCTCCACACACCTCCTTCAGGAACAGCGGATCCCGGGGATATTTTTGTTGATGGCTCTAGCATCGGGGCATGTCGGGAGCATTCTGGGGTGGAGCGGAGGCAGCACCGATTGCTAACTGGGCAGTGGCATTATTGAGCTGCTACCTGGTTAGCAATATGCGGTGAAAGCCCAGTGCAGGAAAACCTGGCCTATCTTTCGCTGCACATAGCTAACTGGGTAGTGGCTCAATATCGCCACTACTCAGCATTCTAGCTATGCTACGAACCTGGATATTCAGTGCTGGGACCGAATATGACCCTGTCATTGACTAATCGGGTTTAATGTTCAGCACTAGCCAATGGCACTGAATATCGGCCTCTACGCACAAATGCCCAGATCCTTCCAATGCAACTTCTTGACTCTTCCTTTATCTACAAAAAATGTTCCTTGAAAGCACATGGGTGACCACCTTTAGTTTCTTAGCAACTGCCCTGTGAAATATGCTCCCCTTCGACCTCAGGTTGTAATTGAGCTATCCAGAGGTTAAAGCAGGAGCAAAGACCTTGATTTTTCCAGGTTTTTGTTAGCAAAAGGCATTTTGGTCAGAGGTAGATACTGCCCCATTCCTTGTCCTTGATTGGTAGGTGCGTGCAACTTTTTTTTTTGTTATCATAGACTCGTGTTTTTTAACCCGATTGTGTTTAGACCCTGTTTTTTCTGATTCTGTGAAGTTTGGCTTAGAGATCCCTCCATCTTCTTGTTTATACTTTTTACTGTTTTTCACTAAGATGGTAAAGAAATGTTATCATTAACACAATTAAGTTTACACCTGGGGGAATTCTCTGCAAAAAACCTTTAAAATTCTGCACCAAAATTTTGAAAATTCTGCATGCGTTTAGTACATTTTTGCACAGAATTCTCTCATCATAAAGCTTAACTCCTCCTCTAGATCTGAAATTTCTCCTGCCTTTTTCCTCCTTACCTCTCTTGCTCCAATCACGGTTCTGTTCCCAACTCATCCTTCTCCCCCTGTTTCTCTCCCTCTAACTTCTATCCCCCAGCCACTCCTGACTCACCAGCAACCCATCTCCAGCCCCTAGCAAATCCCCGCTGAACAGCAGCCCTTCTTCCTGCCAGCAGCCAGCCACGGGAGTGCTTCCGTTTGCTCCCATGGCTGTGCTAGTGATTGGCACAGTCTGCCACATCCTGCAAGGTTTTTTTGCAGGCTGGAGCAGACAGCACAAATCCTAGCTGCAATTGCAGCTCTTTGTGGTTCTTTTGTCCATGGGATAGGACTCCCATGGGCAGCTGACTCCGATCCTGGTTTGATCATGGCCCTTTGCAGTTCTTCTGCCCGTGGAACATGGGATCCCTGCAGGCAGGCTGTGTTGATTTTGGCCGCAAGCACTTCTGCCTGTGGGAGATGAGATCTCCACGGGCAGCCAGTGCCTGGAGCTTGTTAAACCCTAGGCCATGTCACTTCCCTTTGCAGAGTTGCTGGCTCCTCTGCTGTCAATCACCAACACTGGCTCCTCCTCCCTTCCCTGACTTCAGTTACATGTCAGCATAGGAGGAGCTAGTGCTGCTAATTGACTCTTCTGCTCCTCCCCTTACAGTTCCTGTGGAGCCAGCTTCAAACTTAGGGCAAGGCTGTTCCTCCTGCCATGGCTCCTCTTCTGGCACGTTTGGCTGCATCGGAAGACTTTGGCTTTTTTCTGCACAAAAAAGGTAAAATTCTGCGCAAATTGAATTGCGCAGTCATACAGAATTCACCCAGGAGTATAAGTTACACGCTAGTTGTAGTTGCCCTAAATAAGCACAGTTACTTACCTGTAACAGGTGATCTCTGGGAGCAGCAGGAATTAGTCCTCACATATGGGTACGTCGGAACCGACGGAGCCTGCGCGGGAAAGCTCCCCAGCTTCCCAGAAAGGAAGCTTTTGGGGCCTCCCACAGCACATGCGCACTGCCTTCCTGACCAACTCTCCTCAGTTCGAGTTCAAAGCTGAGACAATAGAGAGAGGAAAGGAAAGAGAGAGAGAGATACAACTCCTAGGGGAGGTGGGTGGGTTGTGAGGACTAATTCCTGCTGTTCCCAGAGATCACCTGTTACAGGTAAGTAACTGTGCTATCTCTAGGAACAAGCAGGAATGAGTCCTCACATATGGGGACTCCCTAGCTAAGATGCCGGGGAGATCCCCCTGCAAGAATTGCTGATGTCCCTATGAATCTCAGGCATCCATTTAGGGAAGGTGGGCAGGAGTTGTTTAAGAATGGAACAGGTGTCTGAGGACAGCCTGACCAAACAAGGCATCCCGGCAGGAGTCCTTGTCCAAGCAGTAATGGGCTGTGAAGGTATGAACCGAGGCCCAAGTGGCTGCTCGACAGATCTGATCGATGGATACAGAATGAAGACGAGCCATAGAAGTGGCCATGGCTCTCACATTGTGAGCTGTGACATGGCCTTCCAGAGAAAGGTTCCTACTCTGGTAAGCAAAAGAAATACACTGAGCAATCCAATTGGACAGTGTTCTTTTTGAGACTAGAAGTCCTAAATGAGAATGATCAAAAGCAACAAAAAGTTGAGAAGACTTTCTATGTTGCTGTGTCCTTTGTAAGTAAAAGGCAAGAGCTCTCTTACAATCCAGGGTATGAAGATTCCTCTCTGCACTTGATGCATGAGAACCTAGAAAAAAAGACAGGTAGATATACCTCTTGATTAAGATGAAAAGGCGAGACCACTTTAGGCATAAAGCGGGGATTTGTCCTAAGGACTACCTTATCATGATGGAACCTTGTATAAGGTGGATTAGCCACTAAATCCTGCAGTTCACTGATGCGGCGAGCAGAAGTGATTGCAATAAGGAAAATGACTTTCCAGGAAAGAAATTTCAAGGAGGTAAAGGGTGGCTTCATAAGCTGACCAAGAACCACATTTAAGTCCCATGCCACCGGAGGAAGTCGAATGGGAGGTTTAGTTAAGGTTAGGTCTCTCATGAATCTCGCAATAAGAGGATGAGAGGAAACAGGTTGTCCATTGACAGGCTGAAGAGATGCTGCAATAGCACTCAAATGGACCCTTACAGAATTGGTTTTAAGTCCTGCATTGGAAAGATGCAGGAGATATTCGAGTAAAGAATTCAAAGGTAGTACTAGAGGGTTAAGACCTTTGTCAGCACACCAAATTGAAAATCTTTTCCATTTAAAGGCATAAGAACGCCTGGTGGAAGGTTTCCTAGATGCATGGAGGACATCCTTCACCTGTTGAGAAAGATTGAAGTCTTGAAGGTCTAGGCCTTCAGTAACCAAGCTCTGAGGTGAAGGGACTTGGGGTTTGGGTGCCAAAAAGTCCCCTTCTCTTGAGACAGAAGGTCTGGAGCAGCTCCTAGATCCAGGGAGGGTGCCTGGGAGAGGTGCAGAAGTAGAGGGTACCACACTTGGCGTGGCCAGCGTGGAGCTATGAGGATCATAGACCCTTGATCCCTCTGAAGTTTGAATAGAGTCTTGGGAATCAAAGGAATGGGTAGAAAGGCATATAGGAAGGCCTGACCCCAATGAAGGAGGAAGGCATCCTTAGCCTGAGCTCCCTGACACAGAATCCTGGAACAGAACCGGGGAAGTTTGGCATTGCACGGACTTGCAAAGAGGTCTATGTCCGGGGTTCCCCATTTCTGAAAGATTCTGAGTACCTGATCCATGTGCAGGGACCATTCGTGTGGAAGCAGAACTCGACTGAGTCTGTCTGCCCAAGAGTTTTGGATTCCTGGGAGGTACACTGCCAGGAGATGGATCTGATGCTCTCTGGCGAAGGCCCACAATTTTAGAGCTTCGTTGCAAAGCGACAGAGAGCCAGTCCCTCCTTGTTTGTTTATGTAGAACATGGCTACTTGATTGTCGGTATGAACAAGGACTGTCATGTTGATGAGGAGGATATGAAAGACCTTGAGAGCAAGGAAAATTGCTCGCAGCTCCAAAAGGTTGATATGAAGGGTGGTCTCCTGTGGAGACCAAGTGCCCTGAGTGGAGAGGTCTTGGAGATGAGCTCCCCAACCTGTTTGGGAGGCATCTGTAGTGAGAGTTGCTTGGGGTAACAAAGGTTGGAAGGGGGCCCCCAACAACAGATTTCGAGTGGATATCCACCATTGGAGAGACCAAAAAAGACGTTTTGAGGTTGCTATTTGGTCTGAGAGAGCTCCTGATGCTTGGGTCCACTGGGTGGACAAAGTCCATTGAGCTGCTCTCATATGCAGGCGTGCATAAGGCACCACATGAACTGTGGATGCCATGTGGCCTAGCAGTTGTAGCATCTCCCTGGCAGTCAAGTGGCTTCTGGACTGAATTTGAGAGGCCAAGTGCACTAGACAGTGGCAACGGGCCTGAGGAAGATAGGCCCTTGCAGTGGTGGTATCTAGCCAGGCCCCTATGAATTCTAGGGACTGAGTAGGGGTGAGTTGAGACTTTGGCAGATTGATGACAAGTCCCAGATACTGCAGTATGCGTCTGGTGTGGTCCAGGGAAGTCTGAGCCTCGGACTGAGATGGAGCTCGGATGAGCCAGTCGTCCAGGTATGGAAAGACAAAGATTCCCAGAGTGCGTAGAAATGCAGCTACTATTGCCATGCATTTGGTAAATACCCTTGGAGCAGAGGCTAGACCGAAGGGAAGTACTCTGTATTGGAAATATTTTCCCTGGAACAGAAACCGTAGGAATTTTCTGTGGGATGGATGGATGGATGGATGAGTATATGTGTGTACGCATCCTTGAGATCTAGAGAACAAAGCCAATCCTGACTCTGTAGGTATGGAAGGAGAGTGCCTAGAGAAAGCATCTTGAATTTCTCCTTGTATAGGAATTTGTTCAATTCTTTGAGATCCAGAATGGGTCTGTACCCCCCTGTTTTCTTGGGAATGAGAAAATAAGGGGAGTAAAAACCTGACCCTTGTTGAGGAAGAGGAACCTCTTCTATTGCCTTTTGGGCGAGAAGAGTGGTCACCTCCTGGCCCAACAGGTACAGGAGAGAAGGGGGAGAATTGAATTGTCTCACCATGGAATGGGGAGGAAGGCTGGAGAAATGTAGTTTGTAGCCCTCTTTGATGATAGAGAAGGTCCACGGTTCTGATGTGATTTGTTCCCATCTGGGAGCAAAATGAGTTAACCTTCCTGGAATGGTGAGAGGTTCTGGTTGTTGCAGAGCCAGAAAGGTTAAGTTCTCTAGAATCAAGTCAAAAACCCTGAGGGGGTTGGGACTGCTGGATTGTAGCAGCCCCTGTAGACTTTGTTCTGGCCTGTTTAGTTTGCTGACGCTTAGGAGCAAAGCGAACTTGGGAAGATTGCTGGCCAGTATTTGTGGAAAATCTGGTCTTTTTATAGAAAGGTTTCTTAAAAGGTTTTTTCTTGGCAGGGGTAGAGGTAGACTTAGAAAGTCTATCTAAAGCAGCATTCTCTGCATCATTTGAGTGGCTTTGATTTGCCACTCCTTGCCAAACAGATTTTCACCTGTATAGGGCAGATTGCCCAAGCCTTCTTGTACCCAGGGTTCCAAATCAGAGGCCTGGAGCCAAGCCAGTCTGCGAGCAGCTATGGCAATGCCAGAGGCTCTGCTTGCCCCCTCAAAAGAGTCAAAGGCTGCTCTGTTGGAGAACTTTGAAACATCTTGAGTTTGCTTTAGCAAAAGAAGGAACTCCTCTTTCTTATCCTCTGGGATAAAGGGGAGAAACTGACGTATCTTTAATGCAATCTCTTTCAAAAACATGCCCATATAGAGGCTGTATGAATTGATTCTGGCAATAAGCATGCTAGCTTGGAAGATTTTTCTCCCAAAAGCATCCAGAGTCCTACATTCTCTTCCTGGAAGGGTAGAAGAGTGCCTTTTGGTACTCTTTATCTTTTTCATAGCAGACTTCACCACAATAGAGTGGTGAGGAAGCTGAGTTTTTTGAAAACCAGGAGAAGGAGGAACCCGATACATGGTGTCCAAACGTTGAGAATGTGGAGATAGGGTGAGAGGAGCCTCCCACAAGTCCATCATGTGTTCTTGAAGAATTTCATGTATGGGTAAGGTGGCTGCCTCTTTGGGAACCTTAGAGTATCCTAAAATATCCAATTTTTTTTCTCTAGGTTCCTTTTCAGAGGTTACAGATATGGAAAGTCCTTTAGCTACTTCAATCTTGAAAGGACAAATCCTCTGGAGGAGACATTCTCCTTTTTGGAGAAGAGGGCTCCTCAGGAAGAGTAAAAGAGACATCAGCAGAATCATCTGATGTATCAGAATCTTCAGAGGATTCAAAGTATCGCCTATTTGCTTCCAGAGATCGATACGCGTACCGACCGGTATCGACATCGGGCGTACCAGGAATCGGAGCGGTATTGAGGAAATCTCCGGAACCGGAGACCGGAACCGGCATGCTACTGGAAGTAGATGCTCTGGGTACCGGTATCGGTTGCGGTACCAGAATCGGAACCGATTGTCGCGGTACCGATGGCGTTGCAGCATTAATGAAAGCCAGTAAGGCCTGCTGCATGGATTGTACCGTAGTACCCATAGTCGCCACAACTGCCTGGATGTCGGTACCGGTGTTAGCCGGTACCCCAGAGCAGTCTAACAGGAGATCGGTCGAGGCCGTGCCATCGATGTCTACCTGTAACCCCATAGGAGCAGCTTTGGAAGCCGGAGCTTCCCGCCGGGGTTGTTTGGCTGGGGCAGGGTCCTCAGGGGCAAATGCAAGGGCCTCTCGCTGCTTAGAGGGAGATTTGCCTTTTGAGGACCTGCCTGAAGAATGTTTGGTTACCTGAGATCCATCAGGAGAAGAAGACCTGGAGGATGTTGATGCTGGAGTATCGGTAGAAAACAGCATATGAAACTTAGCTGCTCTATTCTGTAAGCCCCGTTTGGACATCAGAGAGCAGGATGGACAATCCGGAATGGAATGGTCAGGCCCCAAACATTTAAGACACCACTCATGGGTATCTGTGACTGAAATAGTACCGGTACACTTGGTGCATTTTTTAAAACCAGAAGCTGGTTTTTCCATGAGGGAGAACCTGAGAAGGCCTAGAGGCCTCACAGAAAAAATACACCAAGTGAGGAAAAAGTAATTTTTTTTTTTTTAAAGCAATAAACGAAAAAAGACCGGCGGTACCGGTCCGGAATCGGGGAAGGCAGACACGCGGTCAAAGAAACAAATTAAAATAACAATTTCTTCAGCAGTGACAGGAACACGACCTGCTGGCTCCGCGGAAAAAGAAGAACTGAGGAGAGTTGGTCAGGAAGGCGGGAAGGCAGCGCGCATGCGCTGTGGGAGGCCCCAAAAGCTTCCTTTCTGGGAAGATGGGGAGCTTTCCCGCGCAGGCTCCTTCGGTTCCGACGTACCCATATGTGAGGACTCATTCCTGCTTGTTCCTAGAGATTGCATATGACATTTACTTGCATAACAATATCAAATTCATTGGGCCATGTATACTAAATGTTAGTGCATACTACCTGGCACCATGCTGATAGGAATAACATGGGTGCTGCGGCAGATAGCAGGCACTAACCTTTAGTAAATTTAGCCAAATGTGCATAGATAGCTTGTGTTTTTAAAAATGACTTGTTTTAATGTGAACTTTCAAGTATATTCCTCAGCTTATGCCTTGCTGAAATTTTCCACAAAGATCTGGACTGTTTTTATCATCGATGTAGTACTCGGATATCCTCTACCCTTCTTTAATTTCTTCCTTCGCCTCTACTAAATTATCTTCCCTATCTTTCATTCTTCACTTAAGCTTCATATGTTTGAACAGAAATACAGAGACCTCCAGAAACCAGCCAAAGTATATTTCTTTCTACAGCTTTTTGAATGTAAATATAATTTTTAATTTCCTTGTGATAAACATGTTTAAAAAACTGCAGGGCAAGACTGGACCATGCTGGTCTTTATCTGCCGTCATATACTATGCTATACTATGTTATGACACGTATTAGTAAAGATCAGTGAGGCTCAGTACTGGGATAGCAGGGACTGCTTTCGCAGAGAACTGAAGTACATCAAAATAACTGTTGTATATGTAAAAGAGGTTATGTTGAACCTGCTTTATATCTGAATTCTTTGCCCTCATGATTACTGAATTATAAAGAAGCTGTGCATCTCAACAGCATTGGTTTTCCTCTTGCTGCAGTCAGACCTTTTCCAAGAGGACCTGTATCCAGACACCATAGGCCCTGACCCTGCTCTGGATGCAGAGGAATGGCTCAGTGGGAAGAATGCTGACCCCATCCTCATTTCCCTAAAGGATGGCTACATCCCAAGCAAAAGCCGTGAGCTCAAGGTTATCAAGAACATTCTAGGCACCAAAGGGCCTCGCCGCAGCCACTCATCTAATGAGGCAGGGTTCACCCCAGTAAGTATGACTATTTATCTGCCCAACAGACATGTCTGCTGGTGCCTGTAATTGTTGTGGTTGATTTTGACGTGCATATTAGAACTTGTGAAAGGACTGTGTACTTTACAAAGCAAACGGAAGGCAGTAAAAGACCCCCCCCCCCCAAAAAAAAAGTGGAGTGGAGGAGTGGCTTAGTGGTTGGGGCAAGGTACTTCAGGCCAGAAGGTCGGGGGTTCAAATCCCACTAGAGGACAGCAACCTTGGGCCGAAAGGACTGGGGTTTCTAGTCCCACAGGTGCTCCTTGTGGTCTTGGGCAAGCCACTTAACCCTCCATAGCCCATGTTCCCTGTAAAATAGTTATCTCCAAGTTATAATGCCCTGTTCAATGTAAACCGCACTGATGCAGAATAGCGCGGTATATAAGAGAATGTAAATAAATAAATAAATAAATAAATAGTAATTACCCTTCATGATCTGACAGGCCATGATAATTTCTTACGATAATGAGATATCACCGTTACCTCTAAAACATTGTAGGTTATAAAACAATGACATTGCAGTGGAGTTATAGAAGCACACCCTTTTGTGATCCAGGGCCAGGAAACAATGTTGGGCACAAGATTTTCTAAGTGGTATGTTGTCCACTCTCCCATTTGGCTGGGGTATCCTGCCCATGTCCCATTTTCTTAAAGGGGTACAAAGGATTGCCAGAGCTATCCAGCTAGAGTCAGAAGAAGCCATGCCTCAGGCCCTAATGCTCTTCCATACCATAAAGCCTTCCCACACCAGGAAGTTAGCCATCTTACAGATCATTTACAAATGACAAGGTAAGCAACTTAAAAACCAGATACTTTAAAAAGATTATTTGAACATACTAAATTCCTTGACATCTGCTACATAGCTGACTTTAAAGTGGTTTAAAAAACTGGCTCCTGGAATCAGGGCTTTTTTCTTTTTTTTGAAGACATAACAGCATCTTTTTCACTGCCTGCTAAAATTGACCCATGGTCCTCATGTATCAATGATAAACCCCTGCTTAAGAATACCGGTAATGCCACTGTTTTTGCTTGGAAACATGCACTGCCTATAATGTACATGTCTGTCTTACCCACCTGACACAAGATGTAGTTAACAGACTTTTAAATGTAATAAAAACATTACCCAAGTATATTCCCACCTTGTCCACATGCCCAAAAAAAGATCCTCTGAAAAAGGAAGAATAATCTTTAATGGTAATATTTTTTACTAAAGTATTTCCATCCAGCCTCTTTGGCTTGCGGGTTACACTCACGCGCTAGAGCAGGGCTTCCCAAAACGGTCCTATGGACCTCACAGATAGTCAGATTTTCAGGATATCCATAATGCACAAGACCAAGTTGCATGCATTGGATATTTAGTATATAAAAACTGATCTCGGGCATATTATGGGTATCCTGAAAACTGCTGAAGACCAGTACTTCTCAGTCCTCTCATGCAGGCACACTTATCCAGTCAGGTTTGAGATTCACAATCAATATGCATGAGATAAAATTTACATAGATTGGAGACTTATTGTATTGAAATCTCTCATGCACATTCATTGTGTTAATTCTGAAAACCCAAGTGGCAAGCTCTATCTCCAGGTAAGGGTTGAGAAATGCTATTCTAGATAGTCCTCAAAGTTTAGGAGTCACACTTTCTCCAAGAGTTCTTTCCACCTTGAAGGTTTCCGCTGTTTCATCTCCAGAAACACCTTCTTAGAACTTCATCATAGCTGAAAGCTCTGCTCTTCTTAAGAGCTCTTCATAACTAGAGGCTATACATCCCCCAACTTAAGGCAGTCATTCAACAAAACAGCACCCCAGGCAAAGATTGTTGTGGGGACCCACTCCTTTCTAAGCTTGAAGACTGACTCAAAAGGATAATGGGACATCTCCCTTTAACTACTCAGGGCTCCCTTCTTGCCCAACCTGCCTGCACCTTCTCCTCATAAAAGAGCATTCAAGAAAACCGTAGGAAGTCTGTAAATGAGCAGTTCTGCATGTACTTGTCCACTGGCCCTGGTATTAAGTAAAGTCTTCTCTGTCTTTTGACATTGCTGCAGGACTATTCTCTGGAGAAACTAGTGGAGGACATTAAACAGCTGAAGGCCACCGTGAAGGATCAAGAGAGACGCATCACAGAGCTGGAGGAGAGAACTAGCAAATAAAGACCTCTTTAGAGAAAGAATTATAATGGACCCCTCAAACCTTTTTGTTTATTAATATCGTATCACTTACTTTGTACATTTTTAAAGCTTCTTTTGAATTTGGTGAGGTGAAAGAACTGCGGTTACCCAGAGCAGCCTTGATGTGGCTGAACAAGGACTAAGACTGAAGTGTCCTTTTGGAGTTTAGGTCAGCCATACTACTACTGCATTTGTTACATACAAAGCTCCAGTTTTCAGGTGGAAATCCCAAAGATAAGCAAAATGTTATTTGTATTGTAACCTGCTTTGATACTGTTTGAATAAGGTAGCATATCAGATCAAAAAATTTAAATTAAAAAACTTCATCTGTCCATTTGCAGAGGAGGAAAGAGGTGCCGATACTTCCATTGATCCCTCTCTCCAACTTCCTTGAAATGTCACAGGATCCTGATGGATTATGGATTCATTTCTCTTCTCCAGTATTAGACAGTTTTTATATTATTCCTGCATGATGTCCCTTATGTACACACTCAAGTTCAAGGGGAGGGGGTTGAGACCACCCACTTACTCAGGATTCTATAACCAGACTACTATTTCCGAGGAATGGTATTGTATGAAAGCTCCAACTGTGACAGTGTAAGGAAAAGGTACTGCATGCGCTGGAAGCATAGGTAATGACAGTGCCAAGAAAACAACCCTTAACCAGCCTTTGGCTTCCAGAAGCAAGTAAAATTGTATTTGTAAGAACCAAAAGCCAAGAATGTTTCCGGTATAAGGGCAGGTTTAAATACTCTATTCATGCATTTGCATAGCTTCTTAAAATACAGGTGTGGTTGTTTGATTCCTCCCATTCATAAGAAAGGACCACTCACTGTAGAGGACAATTGGCTTTCTTTAGAGTGAGAGAAAAAAAAGACTTGTGAGGTGGAAATTAAGCCAGTTCAATGGAGGGAAAGTAAAGGCGTGCTTTCTTGAATAACATTCCTGTCCTGTCCTCTCCTCTTGAGGAAGAGCAACTCCTCTTCCCTCTCCCTCCTTCAGCTTGACTTGTGTTGTTATAATGAAAATTGATCAGCAGAATAAAATCATTCTGGGGTTTTTTCCCCATTTTGTTTCACACTGATTTTGTAGCAGATTGTAATACCTCTTAATGAAGAGGCATTAATTATTCCAAAGACAGTGTTACACATGAGTTTTTGAGTTGCACACAGGTCCCAGCTTCATCAAAAGATTTCAGGATGAGGCAATCGTTTTTTACCCTGCTCCGTGGTTTTCAGTTCAGAGGCAGAGCAGTAGACTACAACTATGCACATGTGTGTATTGTATTGTGTACGAGGGGCTGTTTTTGGTATTTGTTATAATGCTGGATGTGGTTTTCTCATCTGTGTAAAAACCTCAGAACACCTTAGCGCTAAGGAAATATAGATTTCTACAAATAAAAGGTGTACAAAGAGAGCCAGCTACTGAAGAGTGCTTCCTTTTCTTATAGTGATTCAGCAAGAGGGGCTAGATTAATCAAACAGCATCCGGTGACACCTAAAGTTAATATGAGCCCCCTAAGCCCACGGATAATCAGTCAACAATGTCACATGTGCATGACTTCATGCAATCTTCCTCACTTCATCAGATGCCACTAAAAGGTAAAAATAGGCCATTGTTGAGGAGCTAAAGAGAAACTAACAATGCCAAGGCTTCCAAAATCTACCAGTCTTCCTGGCTGTAAGGTCACCACAACAGATCTGAGAACATTACTAGGAGGTTTTATTTCCTACTGATGCACCTGCTCCCAGACTGTAAAGATTAAATTTTACTTCTCAGGGAGATGATCTCCTTTTCTGGAGTCCTGCTAGACCAGTCCAACCAAGTGGGTTGCATTCTCCTACCAACAGATGTCGAGACAGAGAAATAACTTGAGACTTCTAGCGACATCATCACTGTTACTAATGTTGATGCAGCTAGGGGCACACTTCAGTATTTGTATCCAAGCATATGGTCAAGAACCTGAGCTCATTAAACCTCATTGAGGATAACATAGAAGGAACTATGTACAAGATGACCAAGGCCACAAGGCATACTGCCATGAAAACAGATAATAAAGGGGCAGATCCTGGACTTGTTTAGCAGGACTCCAGAAAAGGAGATTATCTGGAAAGTAAAATCTCACCTCAAAGATTGTCCTGCTAGAACATTCCAAATAAGTGGAAAAACTGCCAAAGCTATGACTCCACTGGGCAGGGGAAGATATGGCTGGCTTCCATTTCTGCACCGAAGGCTACATGTGCCCTAGTGGAAATATCCACACAGTACTGCTTTGGGAAGGTTGGTAGAACTGCAACTTTAAATCGGCCCTCTCTATGGCCATAGAGGTTACAGAACTGTGCTGCGCCCTGGACTAAGCCTGTATATAAGTGGAATGTGCCCATAATCCCTCCAGACCAGTCTGATCCTGTAAAGAATATGCCAAGGACACGGTCTGTCCAAACAGCCCAAGGAAGCCTGAGACACTGCTCCGCCCTTGCATAGCCTCACAAAAAAAATCACAAGAATCAGCCCGATCTAGTGAATGAGCTAGTGGCTTACAGGGAGCAGAGGAAAACTCCATGGACATCAACCCCAAGAAAGTCCTGGTTCTTCCCATTACAGAAGAAGAGCACAAGCAGCCTGTCTGATCTACGGAAAGAGTTAGTGACCTCTATGTATATGAGAAGCAGTCTTCTCATAGCACCCAAGTGAAAATCCCTAGCCTTCCCTTGGCACTGTTCTGCAGAAATTAACATGGAAGGCAGTCACTTGGGCAAAAAAAGGAAGGAACTGGTTGAACGGACACGGCCTCCTCTGAAGAAGACAGTAATGAGTCTCTGCACGAGAGAACCAGTAGCTTCAAAATGCAACACACTGAGCCTATCGCCATCAAAAGAATGGTTTTGAGGAACAGATCCTTAAGCATTAACCTCTTGAGGTACAGATCACCAAGCATATATCACTTCAAAGACTGTTAAGTGCTGATATTAAGGCATGAATAATGAAACCCAAGGGGGGGGGGAATGACCAGCCACCAGGGAGAATGTACTGCCAGAACCCCCCTCCTCATAAAGAAAAGACAATATCTGGGTACAAAATCATGAAGCAGAGAGACAAACCTTTGACAAACTGTCCTGAATGATAGAAAACGCACCATGTTGGGAGCTATGTGACCCTCAGTACACTAGCTCTGAAAGTGACACCTAGGCAAGGCAGGAGGCAGTGTGCGCCACCCTTAATGTGTGTAACCAGCAGCCAGCAAATAGCCCTTACACACTATGTGCCAGCTCTCAGATAAGTTCCCAGCTAGAAGGTAGCCAGGTTAACAGGCATGGGACATGTGGAAGGCACAGGGAGCAACTCTTCCACTAGATGCATCATATCAGTACATACTCAGGAGATGTCATAGAAGGATACGTACTGCCACATCCTCTGAGGATAGGCTGAACGAGGGCAAAAATGCCCCCAAAGATGACCTCTGTGTGGCAACTGAAGAATCCTTGCACCCTTGCATTGATTCAGGGAGATATCAACCTATCCAGGGAAGGAACCCCCCCCCCCCACCCTTCCAGTTCCATTAACATTCCAAAGGAGTCAAACTCCCACTTTCCCAGATCAGGGGACTAGTGACTGGAAGCTGCTTTCACATTGTCGATGCCCTCAATGTGCTATGCTGAGAGCACCAGCAGGTTCCATTATGCCAATGAAAACAAGAGGGCCATCTCCAGAGCAACTCTGGCAGTCCTGGTAGCCCCCTGCCTGTAGGCATTCATCACTATTGTGGCAGTAATGGAGAGTCTGAACAGTTTGGTTCCAGACCAAGTGACAAAAAACAAAAGGCCCAAGTGAATGGCTCATACTTGGAAGCGATGGAAGGGTCTTGGCAATGCTAGCTGCTCTATCGAACCTGAGCTGCCTGCTCCTCACAGGGAGATCACCCCCAGTCGGACCAGCTGGCAACCAACAGTCAGAGCTATAGAGGATTTCCAAGGGACAGGCCCTTCTTCAGAATAGCAGGCGGACATCACTACAGTAGACTGGTCGCAACTGACGGTATAAGGGGAAACCTGATTTCAAAGCTTTGTGAGCAAGATGACCAACAAAATAGTAATGATTTTTTTTCTTTGTTTGGAGCGGCTACAGATCAGTCCATGCTCAAGGGACTAACTCCGTCATTGTCACCATCAAACTCAGAAGCTGAAAACAGTCCCAATCTTGGGAGGCTGCTGGTACTGATGGACTGACAGCTGATCCAACAACCCAGCTGTTCCATTGACAAGCATAAAGACCCTGCTGGTGCAGGTATTGAAAAGGGGCTCAAAAATACTCCATTGACAGAGACTGCTCAAGATTACTTCTGTTGCAATTGACTATCCGGCCGAGGTCCTCCAGAACTGAACCACACTGGCTGTTCCTCTCACCGTTTCGGATTGAGATTTGACCCGAATAAGCCAATCATTGAGAAAGGAAAGAGACATACAGCATCACACCTCAGAGCACAGTTGCTACCACCATTCCCTAGGAAAGAAGGGTCCTTGAGGTAGTGAAGAGTCCTAAGGAAGGGGCAGAGAAATGGGTATGCAAGCCAAGAATGCTGTTGATCCTTCCAAACAGGAAGCGAAAATAAGCCTTTTCCACGTCAAGCGATATGAGAAGCTCCCCATATCGAACCACCTGGATGACAGGCCTCAATGACTCTATCCAAAAGAAGGAGACCTTCAGGAGGGCTCTAACACTCTTCAGATCGGGAAGCATCACAAAAGAGTTGGCCTTCTCTGGCACGATGAAGTTGATGGGGCAATGTTCTTTGCTTCCTTGGGTAAGAGAACAGATGCACCGGGCTGTCCAGGGTGGTTTGGACAGCACTGGCTCCCCCCCCCCCCCCAATCTCAGAACCACAGGGAGAGATCAGGGCACCCTAAACCAAGGGGTTCACCACCCTCTAGGATGTAGTCATGCTCAAGAACAAGGTGCTTGGAAGCGACATGGACTCAATCCTGATGAAGGAGTCTGAGACGGCTGCCCAGTGGAGGCAACCTGGAATGTTCTCCCAATCCCATCATGAAGCAGGACGGGAAGGGCTGAATCCTGAGGAGGAAATACCAAGGCCTTGAAACTCCATGAAAAGGCTGAGGCTGAGTCCAAGAACTGGGAAAGGCAGAGTCTTGATTCACCTGGCCAGGAGTGCTGGGAAACTTTAAGGTCTTAGATCCCCAGCATGGGGGGGGGGGGGTCCAAGGAAAACTCAAAGATATAGAGGAGTAGAAGTCGCCTGTCTCCAGGATCCTCTAGGTTTATCTTCTGGAAGGCAATGAGGCTTGGATTCTTCAAACTCTTTTACGACCTTGATGAGTTCCTCTCCTCTTCAAAACAAGAGCTTTCTTCTAAAGACCAACTTGGACTACCAAGACTTAGAAGCCACATCTGCCGCCACACCATACAGACAAAGAGTATACATATTATCCCCTAAGAAAAATGCCATTGCCTCCACAAGCAAGGTGGTGTCATCCTCTGGGATTGACTGTAGCCATCGAAGAAGGGTACAGCCCAATACAATGTGTGCCTTTGAGTCAATGCTGACTACTGGTGACCCAACAGCTCCATGGGGTTTCTTGGCAGTGTGACCAGAAATAGATTGCCGGGCCTTTCTTCTGAGGCAATGGAGGGTTAAGTGACTTGCCCAAGGTCACAAGGAGTGCAAGTGGGAATCGAACCCTGGTCTCTTGGTTTCCAAGCCAGTGCTCCAACCATTAGGCTGCTCCTCCAATTAGTTATCACCTTACAGATAAAGGAGTAGGTGAAGAAACAGATTTAACGGTGCCTCCACTTTACAGTCCAACAGCTCTGTCCAGGCAGCTCCATCCTCTACCAGTATGGTAGTTCACCTGATGACTGCAACTACTTGCACATCCACCCTAGGACGATCGCAGACACCTATCCAGATCCACCGGAGGGAAGGGCATAAGGCTTGTTCCTCACTAAGACACCCTACGACTGGGGAGAGGAGGGGGGGGGAAATAGACAAGTCCCACTTCTTGAGTACCATGCTCTTATGGTCCTGTATAAAGGTCGGTCTTAGCATTACTATGGACCCCCTGCGGCTTCTCTTCTCCCCTTTTGAGATGAAATAATCCAAACCAGAGCCCTGTGAACAGAAAAGGTGTTCAGAAACTGCAGTCCCCCTCTCGTTGATGTGATCATTTTTTCCAGCAGAGTTAACAATGGGCTCCAACCAGTCTTCGCCAAGGGCCCCCTCCACTGGCTGTGCTGGAGATACCAGGAGATTTAGGAAGCATCCCAAGCCAGACTATCTGACCAGAAGCACTAAGCTTGTTCGGAGAAAGAATAATTCCGAAGACATCCTAAAACTGTAGGCATCAGAGGTCAAGGCAATCTCCTATTTAGCGCTTCCTTCTGGGGACAGCTGTAGAGGAGTTCTTTTGCTGATAGGGTCTGAGGGAGTCACCCTCAGACAATCTTTCTGAAGACTCCATTTTTTTTTTTAACTGCTGGAGACTGGCCTCAGACCAGCAACCTCTGGGCTACAAAAACATGCAACATGTAGATGAATCATCTGGTCCTTATGGTTCTTCGCATAGTGCCCGCAATGAGAGTTCATAGGAAACACTGACCATTTGACTCAGGCCAGACAATGTCTCTATAGCTGACAACAGTCCTCCATGCTAATCTCCAAGGTGCAAGCGAGTAGCGAAACAGGGGCTAGCTACATACAAGGGTGCACGCCAACGGCGGCCCTGTTGCACATATCTTGGGAGAACACCCAGAGTCACTGCCAAGGAAGTGATGTGTGATGCACATAATGTGTGTATCTCCAAACTACTGCTCAATCGCACAGTCTGCATGCACTCCAGCCGTGCAACCCACACATGCAGCTTAGGCAGGCAGAACCACCATGTTGCTTAAACACGTAGCTAGTGCATTTATGTTACAACACAGGCCTAATGTGTGCGGCTGTGGAGACCAGATCAGAGACAAGGATAGAGATGCCCACTGGATCTGATGCCAGAACCACGCAAATGGGTGAAGTTGGACTACCGCTCCCCCCCCCCCCCCAAGCAATGACTGCAAGTATGCAGGCACTGGGATCCAAAGAATCCTGGCGGGAAACGCCAATGGGCTATCCAAAGCACCCTCTGACAACATCTGCCATCGAGCTCTACCACGAAAGAACCTCTTCGATAGGCTGCCCAGGAGCTAACACAATTTTAAACTGAGCTGCATCAGAACTGCATCCACCATCTGCTGGAGTCAAAGAAATACTGAAGTGTGCTCCTAGCTGCACTGGCATTAGTAGCAGTGTTGTCGTCACTGGAAGTTTCTAGTTCTGTCTTGACATCTGCTAGTAGGAGAGCACAACCCACTCTAGGGATGATCTGGAAATTAAATTTAAACAGAATGCAAAATCATTTCTAGACAGATCTCTAAAGTACCTTGTCACTGACAGTTGAGGTGGAGATAAAACTGGCAGATTTACAGAACCCTTGGCTGATGCAAATGAACGTATCTGATAAACCATCCCAGAAAACATCCATGAAGCAGGAAAAAAAGTATTACATCCATTTTAGGGTCCACTTCCCACTGCTTCCCCTGACAGTTAGGTGCTCCCTCTCACTTACGCCTTTTCCTGATTCAAAATCCAGATCCACAAGCACATCTTTGGAAGGAGCAACAAATGTGGCTCCCTTCCTCTAGCCTATGATAACTAAGGATATAACTCTTATTTAAAAAGTTAACTGTTAAAACTATTGAAATTTCAAAGAGTGAACTTTTTAAACAAGGTTGAAAACAGCTGTACTGAAAAGCTCTCTCTCAACCCCCTCCCAATATCCATCTATCTTTATTGCCTTCTTTCTCTATCCTATCTTAAGAGTAATGGCGTTCCAAACTGATTTCTATTTTAATACTATAAACCACTTTGACAGCTAATAGAAAAGTGGTACATCAAGAAATAAACCAACTATAACACAACCCATTCCCACAAACTAAATTAGTCAGCCAATAGCCTCCTGACCTGCCCCAACATGATGGGAGGCACAGAAGCCTCGCAATCAGATACGATGTGCCGACTTGTAGAAAAAGACTTGCTTCCTCAACCTTGACCCAACAGCTAACAGTTAATGAACTAACCAGTCAGACTTTATTATCATTTAGCCATTTAATAATATTTCACATTCCTAATGATTACCCATAATCACACTTTGTTGATTGGTCTTTCAAAAATGACAATGAAGCGCTGTTCAGGAAACTGGAACCCACAGAGACCTATACAAGACATCTTCAGAATGAGGAAAGTGATGAACAGAGACCCTTCCTTGTTCACTTCAAAGAACCAACTTTAAAGTAAAGTACACCAAGGATTAAATCACAGAAGTCATAGTTTGATGGACAACTTAAGAACCAAAATGTTTGTTTCCTCAATAACTTAAGTTTATAAGATGGACCGCAATCCCTGCAGTAAAATCATATCATCCATAAGTCCCCAGGAGACAGAGGCCTCGAGATCAAAAAGAGTCTGTTCAGCAAATAAGCACGAGGGCAGACGAATAGGATGTATCCATCTCCTCTACCTCTGATCCTGGATTAAAGGCCTATTATAGGGCTGGAAGCACAGGGAAATAGGGGAGCAGGAAGGTAGCATGCATAGTTACGCTGATCCTCATTTTTAATTATCTTTCGCCCACTGTTCTGGAGTGAGTGTTTTCTGCTCAAAGGCATGGATCTCTTTCAGCTCCTCTGCCAGACAGGAATTCACCAGCCTGTGGAGATGAAGGATTAGAGTCAGAATTTAAAGAACACTGGGAATTGTCTTAGCCTCTGGCTCACTAAAATATATGTACATCATAGTAACACAGTAAAATGATGGCAGCTAAGGACCAACAGGCTAATCCAACTTACTAGCTTCCTCTCTGTTCTCCATACTGTCAACTATCCAAAGTAGTAAATGCCATATTTTTATTTTTTTTTTATAAATTTTTTATCATCAATCTTGTCGTTTATATTAAACAAGTCCTCTCACTTCGTATACCAGAGGACTGACTATTATCCTGTACAAAGTACCAGAACATAATAACCACAATCATAAAGAAACCACATGGCGAACATTGATAAACCACAATGCCCTATCTTCCCTTTTCCCCCGTCTGTGTGCCCATGCCGGACCTTATGGTCAGTAATGAAATACAATGTACCTTACAGCCCTTATATTCAACATCCTTCTGGTATGGAGTATTTGTGACAAGTCCTTTTCAGCTTTCCCGTATTCCCCTCAATCCGTTAAAATAAATTCCCCTCCTGCACCCTAGTCCCCCAAATTCCTAACCCCCCCCCCGTACTACCATCCCTAACCCCCCCCTCCCTCCACCCCCCTTCCCGCAGCCATTTCCAAACCCCCTCCCACCTCTTCTCAACTAGCTCCCCTCGCCCCCTCCTCTCACCCGTCAGTTTATACATTGCATACAAAAATGACATTCTTCCTGCAAAACTAGCTATGGAAGGCAAATTCGGCCGCTTCCAATACCATGCTATTTCACATCTTGCCGCTGTTACACAATACCAAATAATTCTCCAGTCCCCTTCCCACCTCCCATCAGACTTATGCAGAAGACACATCTCAGGACCAAGCACTATGTTTGCCCCCGTCATTTTATTAATATTTTCCCCTATTTTGCCACAATACTCTCTCACTACTGGGCACGTCCACCACATATGCATCCAAGAACCTCGCTCCCCGCACATACGCCAACATTCATCCGTCTTTTGCACTCCTGCCTTACACAATCTCTCCGGTGTGAGATACCAGCGACACAACACCTTAAAGCCATTCTCTCGCAAGGATGTGGCTATTGAGAACCTAGCTATACCCATCACTATCGCCTCCCACTCTTCCACCCCCCACACTAGCCCTAAATCCTTTTCCCACTCTTCCATATACTTCAGCTTTCTTTCCCCTCTGGCTATCAATCCTCTATAAATCCTAGAGAGCATCCCCTGTTGCCCCATGGAGCCTAAACATGCTCCTTCAAACCACTCCCCTCCCGCCCTCCCTCCCTGCGCTCTCCCCTTTTGTCGAATCACCCGAACACAACTGTAGATACGCGAACCTATCCGACTCTCCCAGTCGATATAAATCTCGCACTCCCTCGAAACCTCTACACTGCGTCCCGACCACTATCTGGGACACCTGGGACATGCCAAGCTCTGCCCATCTCTGGAGTATTGCCGCATTCGGGCCTATGCCCTCCGCGCAGCAGGCCTGCAGGGACATGGTGGGTGACCATTTCTTATCTCCCACTAACCGCTTCTTATACTGGCGCCACACCTTCAGTGTGTGCCCCACTATCGGATTCCTTCCCCTGTCCCCCCCCCTCCCACACTATACGTTCTAATTCCCCTGATCCATACGCATCCACCTCCATCCTCACCCACTGCTTATATGGCTCCCGCATCCACGCATAAACGGCTCGCAATTGCGCTGCCGCGTAGTACAAACTAAAGTTGGGGACCCCCATCCCCCCCTCTCCTACCGGCACTTGCGTCGTTCTGGCCGCCACTCGTGGTCTTTTCCCCCCCCCAGATAAATCTCTCCACCTGCTGTTGTACCCTCCGTAACACCCTTCGGGGTATCGGTACAGGCAACACTTGGAAGAGGAATAAAAACTGGGAAAGAAGCATCATCTTCACCGATGCCAGTCTCCCAAACCATGAATAATACCCTCTACTCCAGCCCCGTAGTCGCTCCTCCACCCGCCCCACCATTTTGTTATAATTTAGCGCATATAAGTCCTCCAAATTCCTCCCCAGCTGTACTCCTAAATATCGGATCGATGTCTGCGCCCATTTAAATGGGAAACACCGTTGCCATGCCCGCTGCCCCTCCTCCTCCCCCACTATTCTTAATATCTCCGATTTCCCCCAATTAATCCGAAAACCCGCCCTCTTGCCGTATTCCTGTATCTCGCTCATCACTGCCTTCAGCGTTTCTCTGGGTTTCGTGATTGTCAAAAGGATGTCATCCGCAAAAAGGGATACTTTGTATTCCTGGCTTCCCACCCTTACCCCCGCAACTTCGGGGTTGCCTCTCAACCGCGCCGCTAAGGGCTCAAGGGAGAGTGCAAACAATAATGGGGATAACGGGCACCCTTGTCTAGTCCCACGTTCTAGCGGAAAGAACTCAGAATAGCCCCCATTTGCTCGTAAACATGCTTTTGGCCTATGATACAGAGCCCTTATCCACTGCACGAACCCTGGCCCAAACCCCAATTGTTCCAGTACTGAATACAAGAATGACCAAGACACTTGGTCAAAGGCCTTCTCGGCATCTAAGGAGACCAACAGAGTCTCCTTCCCCGTCTTTTGTGCCGACCAGATCACATTCAACACTTTCCGTATGTTGTCTGCCACCTGCCGGCCCGGCACAAACCCCGCTTGGTCAGCATGGACCAATTTCCCCAAGTGCTTATTGAGTCTATTCGCCAGCACTTTTGCCAGTAACTTCGCATCAACATTCAACAACGAAATTGGCCGGTATGACGCACACTCCTGGGGGTCCTTCCCTTCCTTATGGATAAGGGTAATACCTGCCCATCCCATTGTATCCGCCAAGTTCTCCCCCCTACTCGGCCCATTAAAAACCCTAGTCAACGGTCGCACCAACAGACTCCCAAACTGTTTATAAAAGCGTGCCGTCAGGCCGTCGAGCCCTGGGGCTTTGCCGGTCTTTAAAGCCTTAATGGCCTGCAAGACCTCCTCAATTTGGATTTCCCTATCCAGCCCCTTCTGCTCATCCACCGTCAATCCCGGGAGCCCTGCTGCCCTCACGTACTCTTGGATGTCCTCCCACGACCCCCCCTCCCGTGCCGCATACAAGTTGCTATAGAAGGCCACAAATTCCTCTCGAATGCGCCGATCTTCCTGCACCACCACCCCTCTACTCTTAATCTGGGAGATCCTATTCCACTCCCTTCGCTTTTGCAGCTGTCTCGCGAGGTATTTCCCCGCTTTGTTGCCCCCTTCAAAAAATCGCTGCTTCAACAGCTGCAGGCGGAACTGTATCTTCTCTGCCTCTATAGCATTAACTTTGGCCCTAAGTTCCAAAACTACCCCTCGATGCTGTCCACCCCCCTCCTGCATATCCCTCTCTTCCGCCTCTCGAAGTTGCTGCCTCAGCTGTTCCTCCCGCTCTGCCCTCTCCCGCTTAATGCGTGCTCCCCACTTGATGAACACCCCCCTTAAAACTGCCTTAAAGGCATCCCAAAGCACGCCCTCTTTTACTTCTCCACCCCCGTTCTGCCCAAAATACTCCGGAATTAGGCTCTGAAGTTCTGTTACTACCCTCACATCTTCCAACAGACCCTCATTCAATTTCCAAAATTGCCGTCCCTTATCCTCCCCTGCCATCTGCACTTGTACTACCACTGGGGCATGATCTGACCAGGTAATTGGATCTATCTCCCCCCCCTTAATCCTCCCAGTTAGCTCCTTCCCCACCCATATAGCATCCAATCTAGAGTATGTCCCATGGGCTGCTGAGAAGAAGGTAAATTGCCTGCGGCCCGGATTTAGCATCCTCCACACATCAATCAGGCCATTCTCCTGCACAAATCTCTGGTAGCACTTCCTATCCTTCCCTCTCCCTTCCCGCTGACCCGTCGTGTCTCTCCCTACCTCCCAAGCCAAATTGAAATCTCCCCCACAAATCATCACACCCTCCCCCATTGCCGCTACCGGCTCGCCCAACTCTTTCCAGAACTCAGCTTGGGTTCCCGTAGGTGCATACATATTTACCACACAAAACCATTCTTCCCCCAACTTCACCCGCAGCAAGAGAAAGTGCCCCCCTTTATCCCGGGATAGCATCTGGACCTCAGTTTGGACGTCCCCCTTAATGAATACCGCCACCCCGCCTTTCTTTTTCTCTCTGAGATTAGAAGCAAACAGGCAATGCTTATACCCCCTGGGTTGCACCAATACCTCATGCTTTTTCTGCAAATGTGTCTCCTGCAGCATTACTATATCCGCCTTGTGCCGTGTTAGTTCTTTATACAGTTTCTGTCGTTTCCATGGTGAGTTTAATCCTTTAACATTCAACGTTAGTATTTTCATTTCCCCTCCTACTCCTCTACCCCCCTCCCCCCCACTGATCCTGCCCCTCCCCCCCACCCCCCCTCTCCCCCCCTCTCCCTCCGTCCCCCTTCCTTCCTCCTCTTCTCCCCCCTCCCCCCTCTCATATCTCTCCTCTGTGGAGACTCGACTTCCCTGTTAGTGACCCCCTCCACCTCTCCAGCAGTTTTCCCCAGTAACCCCTCTTCTCCTCATCCCCTCAACCCCATCCCATGCCCCCCACTATCCCCTTCCCCTCCTAACCCCCACCTCTCCCCTCCCCTCTAAATACCTCCTCTCCCCCCCTATACGTCGCCTACCTCTCCCCCCCTACCCCCCATTGCCTACTATCCTGGCCCCCCTCCCCCCAATCCTGCCAGCATAACTTGTTTAGAGATACCAGTCCTTTGGTGGAGTACCACCGCTCAGCCAGTCTCTTGCTCTGATGCCGGGCTCCGATGTCCTCCCCTGGCCGTCCTGGCTAGTCTCCGGCCACTCGCCCTCTGCCATTTCGCACTCTCCATCCGCCCTGGTCTGGATTCCGGCCGCTTTGAGGTAGCAGTGTTGTCGACCATCTCTGGTAGATGCTCTGCGCCAAGCTCCTGCAAGGCTTTCCAAGCCTCCGCACTAGATCTCACCGTCCGCGATCTTCCTTTCACCGTAATCAATAAGCCAAAGGGGAACAGCCACTTATATCTCAGTTCTGCTCTCCGCAAATAGGCCGTTACTTCTCTGATCTCTCTCCTACACTGCAGTGTGCCCTGGGACAGATCTTGATACAACTCCACTTTATGGCCCTCCCAATGGAAGCTCCTCAATTTACGGTTGGCTACTAACAGCAATTCCTTGCTCTTGTAGGAGCTCAGGCACACTACTATGTCTCTTGGCCTATTTTCTCGAATAGGCCCCAGGCCTCTATGCGCTCTTTCTATTTTCGGTCGAGAGACGTCCTCTTCCTCCCCGTATCCAGCTGCCACTAGGAGGTCTTGGAATATCTTTTGGACCACCTCCTCACTATTCTTGTACTTAGGCTCTTCCGGCACTCCACTCACCCGGAGATTGCATCTCCGTGATCGATCTTCGAGATCCTCTGCTTTGGCTTTGAGGACCTCTTGCGCCGACTGCAGCTCTTCCCAGCTATGCTGGAGCAGCGTCAGGGTCTCCCCTTGACTATCCAATTTGGTTTCAGCCTCTTCAACTCGTTCTCCCAGCTCCAGGATGTCTTGGCGCATTGTCTGCACGGCCTCCTTAATCTCATTTTTCACCCCACTAATCTCCACCTTCAGTTCCTCCTTTAACTCGAGGAGCCACTGCTTAATCTGTTCCGCTGCCGTCAGACAAGCCTCTCCATCCGCGCTCTCTCCCGGGCTTTGTGGGGTCTCTGACACCGTTTTGCCGAATTTCTCCCCTTCCTTCCCGCCTTTAGACGTTGCATAGGGGGATCGAAACTCAGCCAGTTTCTTTTTCATCAGGCCCTCTTTTTTTGTGTTTGCTTTCTCCATCATGAGCCTTTACAATCGTCCCCCAGCTGTCAGCACCGCCTGCACACTGGGCTCACAGCCCTCCCTTTGCTCTTATACAGGTGCAGTGTCTGGGCCTCGCACCCGGGCCTCCACAGCGTCGTACACCAGACTTAGGTGGTTTCTAGCTTTTGAAGGCTCCCCGAGGGCTTTCTGCTTCTCCTCACCCGGCTGCTATCAACTCTCTCACTGCTCCCGCTCTCCAAGTGCTATGCGGCCTGCCTGCAGTTCTTCCACTGCTGTGCCTCCACCACGTGGCCGTCTTCCCGCAGCCTGCACCGCTACTCACCGCACCGGAGGGGGTATTTTATTTTATTGTAATCTGCCCCAGGTCAGGTCGGGCTGCGGCTTGTGATACTCGCTCCCCTTCAGCCCTCTATTGGCCGTCCTGCCTCCCGGCAAACTCCACTCTCCCGTGGTCTGCTCACCTCCTCCTTTGGCTGCTCTTTCCACGTGTTGCCAGGCTGCCGTTCCGGCTGTGCGCTCAACTCCCTGCTCTCCGTTGTGCACTTTCAGGCCTCCGGTGGGTAGAAGCTGCACCTCCCCGTTCACCTTCGCTCTCCTTTCCGCCCCATTCAATGCCCGTAGGGGCTGTTATAGCATATTTTTAATTCCCTGGTGGCGGAGCTCCCTCGCTACGCCGCCATTCGGGTGGGTGACGTCACCGGAAGTCTAAATGCCATATTTTGATCACCATTAGGCTCCAATCCCCTGGTTTTTGTTTCACCTGGACATTTTACTAGGTTTCTCCACTGCCATCTATATTTGTCCCAAGCTTGCTTACATTGCATGATATTACTGGCCCTTCACCATCTCCACTAGTAGATTACTCCAGATAGCCACCATCTTCTTAGCACAGCATTACTTCCTTTTGTCTCTAATTGGCCCATCTACTTTACCTGGCTATTCCTATCATACTATGCTAAGGATATATCTTGAGTAGAGTGGCGTGGAAAGCTTAGAGTAGCAGGCTAAGAACCAGGGAAGCCAGGTTTCAGATACTGTTTCTACTGACTTACTCTCCTTGTGAACTTGAACAAGTCACTTCACTCTCCAATGCCTCAAGTACAATCTAGCTAGTAAGTCCACTTGATAGGGAAATAGCTTGTGTACCTTTCTGTAACTCGCCATGAACTTGATTTGAAAAGGAGAGGAATTAAATAAAAAATCCAAATATATCCCATCTGTCAGTCTTACAAAGTTAGACCATTTGCAGAATATTATTCCTTATCAAGACAATTTTTATCTTCTTTTTCACTGGGTCTTATAAGAGCCAGACATGTTTCAACATCCAGAACCCCTCCCCATCTTACCAATGAGGACAATGTCCGAATCTTTGATTATTTTTCAATGAACGACCAGAGAATTAGTTCAAGGATATACAATGAACATAATATGCTTGATTCCAGCAGAGCTTCAATACGTTTCTGCATAGGGGGCTCACAAATAAACGGAACAGCTTAGGAATGAGTTGAGGGGGTAAACAGGTGATACTGTAAAACAAAGCTCACTCTAAGGAAAGAAGGATGATTAATGGGATGGCTCAGAGTTTGGCCTTGGACCCAGCTGAATATCTTTGCAAACATTATAATGAAAGGATTAAAAGGAAAAGCTGGTCCTCCTTTCAGGCAAAAAAAATTAATCTGTAACAGGTAGATACCCCTAAGGTAGAGAGAATAAGAAACATAAGAGTGTTCGAAGTGGTTACATTTTTAACAGCTATGTTTCAAAGCAAAAAAAGCACAGAATCATGGGGGGGGGGGGGGGGGGCATAAATCTGAGAAGTAAATGAATGCGATACACTAAGCGGAAGACACACCCCAGAGTAATCAGAGATATTGCAAGTGTAGCAAAGCAAGTGACAATGCGGTAGACAGAAATCAGAGGAATGCTAGGGTGCACAGAGTGAGGATAACCAGCAGAAAAACGAGGTGATAATGTGTCTATAGAAGACCTCAGTGAGGCTTCAACTGAAATACTGTGTCAAGTTCTGAAGGCCATAGAGAGTGGAAAGAAAAGGAAAGGACTAACAAAATAGCACAGGGTCTGCACCAAAAAGTATTATGAGGTCAGACTGAAGGATCTAGATATCTATGCTCTAGGAATCAGAAAAGCCCACAGGTTCCTTTCAACCACTCTCTACCATCTTGTTAAAAGGTGAAATTAGGCCTCATCTGCTAATTGGCTTTCCTTGAGGAACTCCAGTTCAGTCCCGCCCCTCAGGGTAGTCAACCCCCACCAGCAGCTTGGAGACTGAGCATGTCACGTTTTAATGACATCAGGAAACTTAGGCAGCTGGCACCACCCGCCAGCCCCAGTAATCTATTGACAAAAGCAGACTCACAGGACAACAAATAGTATTAAGATTTTTCTGATGTTAATTTCCTATCTTAAGATTCCCCAAGAACAAAACCCTCCTCAGGAAGCCCCCTCTCCGGCCCCCGCCCCAAATACGGGAGCCTTCCAAACAAAGAGCAGCTTACCTGTACAACATGCCACTCGCCCACCCCCATTGAGGATGGGACAGGCTTCTTACCAAAAAACACACAGGAACCTGAGTGTCTACCCCTTCGCCGTGGTACCACTTCGAACTCCCTAGGCTCTCCATTAAGTTGAGATTCTTAAGGTCCAGGGATGCGAGTACTGCTTCAAAACTGTAGATGTGAGGGTTCCGGGACTGGACTAGAGTTCCTCAAGGAAAGCCAATTAGCAGGTAAGGCCTAATTTCATCTTCCTTATCATTCCACCAGTCCAGTCCCACGCCTCAGGGATGTAACAGAGCCACCTATCCACGGAAGGGACCTGTGAGCCCGGCCTGGAGTACTGCTGATCCGAACTTCGCATTCCCCGCCACTTGCACATCCAACCTGTAATGCTTCACAAACGTATGCAAAGACGACCAGATGGCCGCCCGACAGATCTCCCCTGGTGGAACCAAACTCCACTCTGCCCAGGAGGCGGCCTGCGCCCTGATGGAATGAGTTTGTAAACCCTGCGGGACCACTTTGCCCCGCAACATATTTGCTGACGCATTCGCTTCTTCAATCCATCTAGAAATGGAGGATTTAGCCGCTGCCTCCCCCTTATGTGGCCCCCCAAACAGGACGAAAGTGAAATTAGACTTAATGCTAATTGCTGTTCCTTGAGGAACTCCAGTCCAGTCCCGCACCTCTGAGTAGTGCACCTCTTCCAGCAGCTTGGAGACCGAGCATGTCATCTTTTGATAACCCTGGTATTAATACAGCAGGATCCGCCCACCAGCTCCTGTAACCTATTGAAAAAGCAGACTTACAGGAGCAACAAATAAGCGGTAATCAAAACTGAGCAAAAACATGTAACCATGACACTCTGTAAACTATTCTTCCCCACCCCCAGGAGAAGGGAACGCCCCCTCCCCCCTTTTAAGGAGCACGGAACCTGCCTGCGAAACTCCGAAATAAGGCTGATTTTGCCAAGCAGGCTCCTGGAGCAATCCCCCAGCCCCCTCAGCCTACTCCCACCTTCCCCGAAGACCCTGCAAACCCCGCCAGGCCGCAGTCACAGGAAACACTGGTCCACAGGCACTCAGGGAGGGATCCAGGACTGGACTGGAGTTTCTCAAGGAACAGCAATTAGCAGGTAAGTCTCATTTCACTTTCCTTATCGTCCCCTCCAGTCCAGTTCCTCACCTCTGGGATGTAACAGAGCAGTCTAAATCACTGAGAGGGACCTGTCAGACCGACCTGAAGAACCGCGGATCCAAAACGGGCATCGCCAGCCACCTTAACATCCAGAAGATAGTGCTTAGCGAAAGTGTGAAGCATTGACCAAGCAGCTGCTTTACAAATCTCCAGCGACAGCACCAATGCAGCCTGAGCCCTTGTGGAAGGCGCCCGCAATCCCGTTGGCATTGGCCTCCCTTTCAGGATAAAGGCCGTTGCAATGGCCTCCTTAATCCATCTTGGAAGTTTTTGCCGCCATTTCCTCTTTGCGGAGACTGCCAAACAAAATGAATGAGCGATCCGACTTACGGAGGGACTCTATTCTCTTAAGGTAGCACCGCAGGGCGTGCCGGACATCCAGCAGGCGGAACTGAAGTCCTGCAGAGGAACCTTCTGGGCTCCCCAGGACTGGCAGACAGAATGCCTGATTCAAGTGAAAAGCCAAAAGCACTTTAAGGAGCTGGCTGCTGGCCCCTTGTCGAAACCCGCCTGAGGAAAGGCCAGAATATCAGGCACCGAAGCCTTAGATGGCCAAATCTGTCTATTGTCACACCAGGACTCAAAGATTCACCATACCCGCACATAGGCCAACGAGGTCGAACACCTCTTGGCCCTTAGTAACAGAGATTACCTGTGGCGAGTAGCCTTTCTTCCTCAATCTCGCCCTCTCAAGGGCCATGCCGTAAGCGAGAACCGATCCACCTGGGGCATGCGCACCGGACCCTGCATTAGCAGGTCCTCCCGAGCCGGCAGATGCCATGGATGATCTGCCAAAAGCCATCATAGGTCAGCGTACCACAGCTGCCTTGGCCAATCCAGAGCTTTCACTACTACTAAGCTCCGCTGCTCCTCAATCTTCTGCATCACCTGACCTATAAGAGCCCATGGAGGGAAGACGTACAGGAGCCCCTGGTCAGGCCACTTTTGTATCCGCGCGTCCAGGCCCTCCGACATTCGTTCCTGCCGTATGCTGAAAAAGCGGGTCGCCTCGGCCAACTGGAAGGTGCCATCAAATCCATCACTGGGGACACCAGCGGCTTACCACCTGGGTGAAGACCTCCTGGTTGAGCACCCCCGGGTCTACTCGCACCCAGCTCAGGTAATCCACTGTTAGGTTGTCAACACCCGCTACATGTGCCATCGACAGAACTTGGAGGTGGCTTTCTGCCCATCTTAGCAATCCATCGGCCTCCTCCTCCAAGGAAGCACTGCCCGTGCCACCCTGGCGATTTATGTAAGCCACCATGGTCGCGTTGTCCATAAGGACCCTTACCGCCTTCCCCTGCAACCTCCTCTCAAAACTCTGGAGCGCCAGAAAACAGCTCGCATTTCTAGTCTGTTGATAAACCAACCGGTTTTCTCCTTGCTCCAACTCCCCTGAGCAGAGTGCCCTTCGAAATGGACACCCCAACCGGCCAGGCAGGTCACCAGGCACCAGATTGGCACTTCCAGAGGCATCTTCTCCCCCCTGAGAAGATGCATCTGAGGGACCGCTTTGCCGCCTTTGGGCAAGGAAACCTCTGGAGACAACAACTGGGTCTGGCGCGACCACCTTTGGAGCAAGGCCCTCTGCAGAGGCCACATTTACGCCCTTGCCCAAGGCATCAACTTGAGAGTAGCTGCCATGGTCCCGAGAAGCTGAAGACAGTGCCAGGCTGTAGGCTCCACCCTTCTTAGAAACTGAAGCACTAGAGCCCGAAGGTCTCGAATGTGCTGGACCGAGAGAAACACTCTCCCGACACTGCTTGTCAAAGCAAGCCCCCAAGTACTCGAGATCTTGTGAAGGGACTAAATGGCTCTTGGCGAAGTTTACCACCTAACCTAGACTCTGGAGGAACTTCACCACCTGAGCAATCACTCGTTCGCTCTCGCTTCTGGACTTTGCTCGAATCAGTCAGCTGTCGAAGTAAGGATGAACCAGAATACCGTCTTGGCGGAGCGCCGCTGCCACCACTACCATGACCTTGGTGAAGGTTCGTGGCACTGCTGCGAGACCAAACAGCAGCACACAAAACTGGAAGTGTCCCATAGGAACCGCAAACAGGAGGAACTGCTGGTGCTTAGGCCATACGGGAATGTGCAGATAACGTCCTTAGACCTGATGGGAGGCGTAAGAACTCCCCTGATCTGATGGCCATAATGACAGAACGCTGAGTCTCAATGTGAAAATGCAGGGCCTGCAGGCAGCGGTTCACCCGCTTGAGATCAAGAATCGGACAGAAGGAGTCTTTCTTTTTTGATACTATGAAATAAATAGAGTATCGATCGCAGCTGTATTGCTCTGGAGGGACTGGAACCATGGCCCCGAGCTGTAGTAGCCGAGTGAGTATTGCTCGAACCGCTGCCGCTTTGGATAGAGCTTTGCAGGGAGACTGCATGAAAGATTCGCCCACCAGACGAGCAAATTCGAGGGCACAGCCTTCTCGGATGACCTCCAGTACTCACTAGTCAGAGGTGATCTGGGCCCAGGCAAGGTAAAAGTCCCACAGATGGCCACCCACGGACTGCACTCCTACCTGGACCCCCCCCCCCCCCTTGCTTCATTGTGATTTCTTGGGCCCCGAGGTCGAGGGGGTGGCAAAACCCTTGCTTGCACCCCTGAGGCCTTGGAACCCTTACCTTCTGGAGGAAAATCTTCTTCTCTGAAAGGAGGAGACACGTGATGAGCGAGAACATGGCATCAAGGCGCTTGCTCACAATGGGGACCAAAGGTGGTGTCCCCCACATGCGGAGGAGCAGCCTGGACACAATGGGAGGAACCGGAACAGTAAGAGACTCCCAAGGAGGGGACTCATACTGCAGAATGTCGAGCTCCTCTGCTTGCGGCTCCTCTTCAGCTTGCGTGGCCAGGCTGAGGGCCCGTGCCATGTCCCTCACGAACACTAGGAATGATGTGCCTCGGGCAGCGAACGCTTCTGAGAGGCGGGCGGGGACGGGTCCAAAGGGAGGTATCCCCATCTGACTCCCAGCCCAAGAGGTCCTAGAAGGAGTCCAACTCAGGCTGGTCGCCACGTCCAAAGGCAGAGGCCCGCTTGGAGCCAGAGGCCCTGGAAGATCTCGCTCCCGAGGACCGGGAAGGCGAGCGAGACTGATGCCGAGGACCCTCATGAGATCCATGGCTCTCAGGGGTTTCCAGGGCGGGTTTGGGTGTCCTTCTCGAGGGACTCTCGGTCTCGAGGCACGGACCAGCCATGCTGGGCATAAACGCCTACTGGGCAGCTAAGAAGGCAGGAACGCTGCACTCTAGTGCCAGCATACAGGACTTTGGAGGATATTTTCTTGCAGAGAGCTCCGGGTCATGGTCAGCTCCAAGACACCAAAGACAGCAGTCATGAGTGTCCGTGAGCGACATGTTTTTGGAGCATCTGTCACATTTCTTAAAACCAGTGGCTAATGGGAGAAAAAGGACTCCCGCTAGGTCGAAGAGCTTTGTGGCCAGCGGTTGAGGGAAAAAAAGGGCACAAAGCCCGCAAAGGGAAAATTTTTACAGAAAAGAATGTCCCCTCGCTCAAGGGAAAAGGAGAGCAGGGGAGGACAGGTAGAGGACCGGTACTACTGGAAAAAACACAGGCCAGAGGCCAAAAACAAAACACTTTTTCCAAGGGATGAGGACGTGCATCCGAAGGGCTCTGCGGAAAAAGGGAGACTGAGCAAGATGGCATCCTTGGGCAGGAAGAGGACCATGCATGTGTGGCAGCAATCCCAAAGGCTTTCTTTGAAATCTGGGGAATTGCTCCGCGTGGGCTCCATCGGTGCCGACATCATCCATAAGTGAGGACTGACTTCCTGGAGAAGAAAGCGCGTCCCACTGGCTCACTCCTTGGGCTACTCACCCCCGCATGTTTGAACAAGTGCCACTGCTTTTGCCATTCCTCAGTGCTCAGCCGATCCGCTGCTTTGGCACCGAGGCAGGCGATCAAGGGTAATTGCCTGTCTTATGTCCGTCTCCCGGCTAGCCTGTCCCCCTCCTCTGCAACAGCTCCTCACCCGCTGAACAGGTTCGAGAGCTGTAGCTGCTGCACAGCAATGCAAACCTCCGGCAGCCTTTGCTTTTTTTTAAATGAAGAATCGGCCGAGTTCCTTAAGGAGACCACAGGAGCTGCACCTCTTAGACAGTCACCCAGTCTGGGGGAGAGGGAGAAACTAACCCTAAGGACAAAGAAAATAAAGAAACAAAAACACCCCCAATCAGCCTAACCGGCTTCCTAGTTGTCTCCTTCAGCAAGTCCAACCTCTGGGGTCACCCGCTCCAGCTGCTTGGAGACTGAGCTTACTGGAGCTGGTGGGTGGTGCCAGCTGCCTAAGTATTCCGATATTAAAACGTGACATGCTCAGTCTCCAAGCTGCTGGTGGGGCGTTTACTACCCTGAGGTGTGGGACTGGACTGGACGGACGATAAGGAACTTATGTTCACTGGCCCATCAGTGCTAATGCTGTCCATGCTAATGTTATCAGCAAAAAAACCCCAGGGAAGCACGCCTCTACACAGAGCCAATATTATACTGGGCAGCTATTTCTCCTCCCCTCCCCCCCCAAGATTTTGATAATTAAACTCAACAATCATGATCAAAACCCTACCCCTCCCACATCAATCCTGTAAAAATGCATAACTGGACATCATGGGGTCGATATTCAAACTCCGTGGATGGCAATGTTTTAAGCAACAGCCATGGCATTTAAAGTTAAGACTGGATATTTAGAGCATTTACTGACCTTCATATCTTGTTAGCAGCTGAATAATCACTGCTAACCGGATAGTCACGGGGACTGTCCCAAAAATAACATTTTCAGGGCGATCTGTGAGATTATTCAGTGGCACTAACCAGTTAGTAAGATAGTAAATGATGGCAGATAAAGACCAGCATGGTCCATATAATCTGCCCAGCAAGGTGGCAAGAGTAGGTGCACATGCCGCTCCATGCAGGTCACCCCTCCCCATGCCTTTGTTCAGGGGTGTACCCACTGCTCTGTGTCACTAAATATCAGGATTGCTGGGGTTGCAGGTCCTGCAAACAATATAAACTGGCGGTTCTCAACTTTTCCAGCTGAGGTACCCCATCGAGGATCAGCCAGGTGCTCAGCTATCCCTATGTATGTATATGATAATAAATCCTATTGTTTCAGTGTAAACTGATTTTTATGCATCTCCAAATTCTACATAAATAGATGTACTGAAAATTGCAGCCCTGAGATACCACCAGGGGCTCACGTGCCCCAGGTTGAGAACTACCAATATAAACCCTTTTTGAATATTGACCCCCATACTTTTACAATTAAGCTTTGCTTTGTATGTTATGTGTGTGCACCCACTCTCCCTGCAGATAAAAGAATGCACTGGTAGCTTTTGAGTTTGTGTGGCTACCATATCTATTATTTTGTTCTGACTACAGTTGCTCTTTGCTGCCATGCTGTCATCAGCGGGGGAGGGGGGCACAAACAGCCTTGAGGCTAAAGCTTTGTTTGTTCCAAGGCTACTTATGTCCTCTGCCTTGGGCATAAGTAGCCTCAGTACTGTGGGTTGGGGTCATAAGCTAGCAAAGACCTCTTCTTGCCACTGTGCAAGACAGCTGCTTAGCCCTTGCTCACCTGTTAAGGGGACAGGCATGTTTCTAGAGCAGAGGTTCCTAACACAGTCCTCGGGATATACCTAGCCAGTCAGGTTTTCAGGATAACCACAATGAATATGCATGAGAGAGATTGGCATGTACTGCCTCCATTGTATGCCAATCTCTCTCATGCATATTCATTGTGGTTATCCTGAAAACCTGACTGGCTTGGTGTGACCTGAAGACTGGGTTGAGAATCACTGTTCTGGAGGTTTGCCAAGCAGCACAAAACGGTTTTCTTATTCTCTCCACTGGAGAGCCAGAGTAGGAGGCTAGAGGACTCTGCCAGTGATGCAGTGCAGCTCTTCCCACTGTGTGTTCCTGTATTTATACCGCCAGCAGTTCTTCTTTGCTTTGTTTCTCCAGCAGGGCCCTGTTGTCTCGGTCCCTGGAGCATGCACTAGTGACGAGCCACAAAAGACTTCCCATCTCTGTGCTATCCTATGTGGCAGACAGCAGACATAAGGTAAAGACAGCAATATAAATGATGCACAAGAAGAATAAACATGTTTCAATGGAAAAGAAGCTCTAGAATTAGAATTGATGATATGAGGCTCCAAGGATGGCATTAAAAAAAAATACCCCCACACACACAACACTTCCTCATACAGAAGGTGGTGGATGCCCAAAAACACCTTCCAGTAGAGGTGATGCAAACAATAACAGTAAGACTTCAAGGCGGCATGAGGATCCTTAGTTGTGAAATGGAAATAGACAGAGATCAACTGGAACCTAAGGTAAACCAACAGGAATTAAAATGGGCAACTAGATGGGCTTCATGGTCCTCATCTACCATCACATCCTATGGTTTTTAAGGTATGGTATTGTGCACCTTGTTTTAAGAGATATTTCTCCGGTAACACCTATGCCTGAAGTTCACATAAAAGACATTAAGTTATGACAGCTGACTTTACATTGGACCTTCATCAATACATCAATAAACGTTATCCCTTGAATGACATTTCTGCTCATTAACTACCTTTTCTGCTCCCCCATCAGCTATTTTATATAGATGATAATGAAAAGCGAGAGTATGGTGCGGGCAGCATGTTCCCCGACCAGCAGTCTCACCTGTGCCTCTGCAGTAGGGGCTTGCCCTCAAACTTGGGAGATACGACCAGGACTTTGAAACTGGTGGCACAGTGATTCACTGAAGTGTCTTCCACCTCCTATACCCCCCCCAGGAAGAAAGAGAGAATATATATATATATCAGTCCAAACTTTCTGCTACTGGGGAGTGTGAAGCTATCAGTTTCAAGCTTTCTATGAAGCAACATTAAGTCAGTGAGTTTTCCCTCTCTACCTTACAAATTCTTCCCACTTGCTGCTAGAGAGAAAAAAATCATCTCAAGGTTTTCTCTGAATCCCCTCCCCATTCTGTCAATGAGGAAAGAAAAATGGAGACATTGTCTAGTTTTCTATAATTATGAATGTAAAGTCACTTCCCCCATCCCACCCCCTCACTAAGCCAGCCTTCTCTCTTCTATAGGTCTCACTCCACTCAAAGCCTCTTCTCTCTTTTTCCCTAGATATTTAAGGAAGCTCCAGGTCATGAGCACATTCCTGGAGTTACCCCATTGCACGTATGGAAATGCTTCTCAAATCCTACCCTCACAGCCCTCCCAAACAAGAGTGGCTTCCAGGATACCCACAATGAATATGCACAAGGTATTTCCTTTCTATCCAACCACAACTTTTTTTATTTTTGGAAATGTCTTGCTTGGCTCTACGGTTTTCTCCTGCTTCTTTGGTTTTCCATTTCAATCAGAACCAGCCTCTAGAGGGTTAGGTAGCCATGAGCCTTCATTTGCTGGAGGTATTTCTCCTATTTTTATAACCTTACCTAGCCCCATCACTGTGGCTCCTGGCCAAGTACTTTCATTCCAGATTGCACTTCCTAGTATGTGTGTACCCTTCTTCCAGAGAATAGGTGCCATCACTGAGCTGTGAAAGCTGCCTCTACAACATCCCCAGCCAGCCCACCTATGCAAGAGCCAAAGATTGTGCTCCTCTGCCCCCATACATTGGTCTGGGTCTAAAAGCAGTCCTCACTGAAGGTCTTTCAAGGCAGGGCTAATCCCATCCCTACCCTAAGAGCATCTCACAACTACATTCTCTCCCCCTCTCTCTCTTTTTTTTTTTTAAACAGTTAAGCATGCTATCCAAGGTGACTAACAATTAAATTGACAAATCCAGTTAATGCATCCCTGATAAACAAAATACAATTCAGCATGAAAATAACAGTATAAATACATACTCATTCTATTAAGGATCAAATAGAAAGGTGGCTGCACTATTATCCTGTAAAATAATTAACTTACATAGGAGCACAAGATATTTCAGGAGACTCATATCAAGTTCTCAAAGAGGTACTCCAAGCATGACCACCTTCAGCAAGCCAGTAGACCTAGTCAGAAGGGATGTCAAAGGGGCAGGGCCTAACCAATCAATGCTTCCAGGCTAGAGCACAGCTGAGAAAAAGCAACCAATTGGCCTTCCTCTCTCGCTGCTGTTGATGAAGTCTGTGTCCCTCAACAGAGTTAGTGAAGGATGGTGGTCTCTCCATCTACACAACACAAACGGAGAAATTAGGTCTTACCTGCTAATTGTCTTTCCTTGAGTTCTCTCCGGGCCAGTCCAGGGAACGGTAGGGTTGTCAATCCCATTCAGCAGCTGAGGACTGAAAACTGTACGTTTTTTCAAGACAGGCTTAGCCACACCTCCTGCTGTTCTTGCTCCAGTCTCCTCTTGGCAAAGCAGCTTAACACTTAAGACTAGAAACAGAAAAGAACAAACCCAAAAAGAACATTGCAAACTTCCCTAGCAGGAAGCACACTCGCTAATAAGCAATGTGGCCTCCGGAAAATGCTCACCTTAGCCAAATCCAAGCAAACATGTTTTCTCTTTTTTTTTTTTTCAAATACATTCGCAATGGAAAGGCAAACTCAAAATAAGTCAAGCCCTTCCCCCAAACATGAGGGAGCCCCAAGAAAAACCCCTACGTCAATATACCGAAAGCGTACAGAAAAAGCACACATTCTCCTGCAGATACACACCCTTGCTGATTAGGAGAACGGAACCAGAAGCCAAAAAAAAAAAAAAAAATCACACTGGGTGGGCCCTGGACTGGCCCGGAGAGAACTCAAGGAAAGACAATTAGCAGGTAAGACCTAATTTCTCCTTCCTTATCGTTTCTCCGGGCCAGTCCAGGGAACGGTAGGGCAGTACCAAAGCTGTACCTAAGAACGGGAGGGACCCGCTAGCCCCGCTACAATGGCTGAAGCCCCCACATTCGCATCTGCCCTGGCCAGCACGTCTAATCTATAGTGCTTTGTAAAAGTATGGAGGGAGGACCATGTCGCCGCTCGACAGATATCCACCGGCGGAACCAGTGCATGCTCCGCCCAGGACGTCGCAAGACTACGGGTAGAATGAGCCTCAAGCCCCTGCGGAGGAGGCTTCCCCGCGGACTCGTAGGCCGCGATCACGGCATTTTTCACCCATCTGGCAATGGAAGCCTTAGACGCTGCCATACCTTTGCGCGGTCCCCCAAAAAGCACAACCTATCGGACCTACGGAAAGGCTGCGTAGCCTTCAGGTATCTTCGCAACACTCTCCCGAGATCTAACCGTTTTAGCGAACGATCTATAGGTGATCCCGACAAATCAGAGAAAACGGGTAACGATACGGCTTGATTCACATGAAACGACGAAACCACTTTAGGCAGAAAAGAAGGAACCGGACGCAGCACTACCTTTTCCGGTAAAAACTGAAGATACGGTTCTTGACAGGAGAGAGCTTGAAGATCGGAAACTCTCCTAGCCGAACACAAGGCCACCAAGAAAGCTGTCTTCCAAGACAATTCCTTCAACCGGGAAGGCGAATGGAACGAGGACCGAGACAACGCTTCGAGAACGACGTTCAGATCCCACGGAGGGATTATTGTCCGCACCGGTGGCCTGATCAGCTTGGCCGCACGGAAAAAACGTTGCACCTCAGCATGGGCCGTCAAACGACGCCCGCGAACCGAACCCCTATAGCAGGACAACGCCGCCAACTGAACCTTGAGAGTATTGAGAGCTAAACCTTTTCCAGACCATTTTGCAGAAAAGACAAAAGTGTTGGAAGAGAAGTCGACAAGGGGTTAAAACCCCGCTCCTCACACCACGACTCAAAAACTTTCCAGACCCGAACATACGCGAGAGAGGTGGACGGTCTTTTGGATTGAAGCATTGTGGCGACTACCGACTCTGAAAAACCACGACGCGTCAGCCTTCGCCCTTCAAGAGCCAAGCCGTAAGCAAGAAGCGATCCACCAGCGGCATTAGCACCGGACCCTGGGCCAACAGGTTGACACGAACCGGCAGACGCCAAGGAGGTTCTTTCAGAAGCCGGACAAGATCCACGTACCAAGGTCGACGAGGCCAATCCGGAGCAATGAGAATCACGGTCCCCCGGTGCCGCGCTATCCGCTGGAGAACTCTGCCGATCATCGGCCAAGGTGGAAAAACAAAGCAGAATGTTCAACGGCCAAGGCTGCACCAGCCCATCCAGGGCCTCCGACATGCGTTTCCTGCGTCTGCTGTAAAACCGGGACGCCTTGGCATTGAGGAACATAGACATGAGGTCCATCACTGGCATTCCCCAGCGGCTGGTAATATCGTGAAATACCGCAGCGTTCAACTCCCATTCTCCGGGATCTAGAGTATGGCGACTGAGAAAATCGGCTTGCACATTCTCCTTTCCGGCCACGTGAGCCGCTGACAGGGCGAGGAGGCGAGATTCCGCCCAAAGGAACAAGTCCTGGCTATCTTCCAGCAGAGGCACACTGCCGGTACCCCCTTGACGATTGATATACGAGACCGTTACGACATTGTCCGAAAAGACTCGTACCGCCTTTCCGCGAATCAACTCCTCGAACCGAGGCAAGGCAAGACGAACTGCTCGAAGCTCCAAACGATTGATCGACCACGTCCTTTCCTCCGATGACCAGAGACCCTGTGTCACTTGCCCCAGACAATGAGCACCCCAGCCGGACAGACTCGCATCCGTTGTGACTAGCACCCACTCGGGATCCTGCAGAGGTACCCCTGCTTGAAGATGAGACGCATTCAGCCACCACTCCAGACTGACACGCACTTCCAACGGGCAAACCAAGGTCTGCGTGAGCGGGTGAAGCTGCGGAGACCAGCGGGACAACAACGCCTGCTGAAGTGGACGCATATGCGCTCTGGCCCACGGAACCAAGTCCAACGCCGCCGCCATCGACCCCAAGAGTTGCAAGTACTTCCACGCCGAAGGGGCCGACAGAAGCAAGAATGCCCGAACCTGACTGATGATCTTTAACACCCTGTTCTCGGGCAGGAAAACTGACCCCACTGCCGTGTCGAAGAATGCTCCTAGATAGGTAATCTGTTGCACCGGTTGCAAATGACTCTTGTCCCGGTTGAGAACCCAGCCGAGTTCCTCCAGGACCTGCACAACTCGCGAGGTCGCCGCGATCGCCTCTGGAAACAATCCGGCCCTGACCAGCCAGTCGTCCAGATAAGGATGTACCCGGATGCCCTCTTTTCGCAGCACCGCCGCTATGAAGACCATTACCTTCGTGAAAGTCCGGGGCGCTGTGGCCAGACCGAAGGGCAAGGCTCGAAATTGAAAATGCCCCATCGGAGCCGCAAACCGCAAGAAGCGCTGATGATCTGCCCTGATGGGAATGTGCAGATAAGCCTCCGTGAGATCGATGGACGAGAGAAGTTCGCCAGAACGAACTGCCCGAATAACGGATCGCAGGGTCTCCATACGAAAATGGGACATCCGCAACGAACGATTCACGCTCTTGAGATCGAGAATGGGGCGAAACGAACCCTCTTTCTTTGGAACGATAAAATAGATCGAGTATCGACCTAACCCGTACTGGTCGGGAGGCACTGGGACAACGGCCCGCAGGCGGAGCAAGCGCAGAAGCGTGTCGGTAACCGCTTGCCCCTTGGGACCTTGACCACAAGGAGAGACCATAAAGGCTTCCTCTAACGGCTGCGCAAACTCTAGGGCATACCCATTTCGAATAATTTCTAGCACCCACTTGTCTGTGGTAATCGCGGTCCAGGCGGAGAGAAAACTCTGTAGGCGCCCCCCCACAGGCACTTCCCCCTGGACCAGCGCACCTTCATTGCGACTTTTTAGCGGAACCTTGTGGGGAGTTGAAATAGTTTCTGCCAAATCCGCGTGCTCCGCGAAAGGACTGGCCGCGGGGGCCGAACCAAACTCTGGAATAGGGCGCAAAGCGCGCACCGCGGAATTTTCTGGAATCTCGATTTTGCCCCCGCTGAAGTGTACCCCCCACGGAGAGCTTTCGGGCGATCCTCTGGCAAGCGACCCCCTTTGGAGTCTCCCAAATCTTTCATAATTTTTTCTAAGGCCTCACCGAAAAGCAACCTGCCTTTATAGGGAAGCTTACTTAACCTGGACTTGGAAGAGGCATCCGCCGCCCAATTTCGAAGCCAAAGGAACCGCCTGGCCGCAATGAGTGAGGCCATTGTTTTCGCCGAAATCCTAACCAAATCATAACAAGCGTCCGCTAAATATGCCGCCGCTGATTCCAGCTTCGCGCCCTCAATGGCCGAGGCGTCACCTCCATCCGGAGGAATCTCTCCTTGTAGCCAACGGATGGAAGCTCGAGAGACATAGGCGCCGCAAACGGACGCCTGCAATGCCAGAGCACTGGAATCAAAAGCCTGCTTCAAGAGCACTTCCAGCTTGTGGTCCTGCAAATCTTTAAGCGCCGCACCCCCTTCCACAGGGATAGTGGTCTTCTTCGTTACCGCGGAAACTAGAGCATCCACCTTTGGCATTTTCAAAAGATCCTTCTCTTCCTGCGGTACAGGGTAAAGACGGCTTAACGCTCGACCACCACGCAGAGTAGCCTCAGGGAATTCCCATTCCGCTTCAATCATCTGCTTGATGGGGGCGGAGCCTGATGTCCAGCGGGCAAGACGCTTCGCGCTGAAGCTCCCGAGAGGCCTACTTAGAATCCTGACATAATACCTATACAAACTTACTATTTCGCTCCGGGCTGACCGGGGTACCTCGGGGGGATGGCGGCCCATAAACCAGCGCGCTTGGACTTCGGGTCTCCTTCTTCTTCTCACGGAAAACGCTCCAAAACAGAGGTGTCCTCCCCACAGAAGATGGTTCCATTTCGGGAGAACCCCGAAATGCACCTGGAGATTCTAGAGGAAATACGTGGCGTGAAGGAATTGGTGCAGTCCAATGGAGAAGCGCTTAGAGCCATGCGAGAAGACTTTGGAGTGCTCCAGGACCGACTTGAAGGTCTCTCATTACGGCAGGACAATATGGCGGGGGTCCTCGACTCGCACGCGGTGCGCTTGGGCACACTGGACAAGGCTGAGCGCCAGATACAGAATCTTCAAAAGGAGTTAGAAGATAGCAATAATCGAGCCCGTCGCAACAATGTGAGGCTCATTGGAATACCGGAGGGGGTGGAAGCGGGAGATATGAGAGAATTCCTGCTCAAAACTCTTCCCTCCTTGCTGAAGATCACCTTTCATAAAGAACTGGAAATCGATCGAGCACACCGTGTTCCTACCCACATGGCGCTCAACCGAACGACCCCCCGGCCTATTATCTTTCGCTTGCTACGATATCAACAAGTGGAACAAATTTTAAATGCTGCCCGGGCGAACCATCATTTGGAATTTGAAGGTCACAAAGTCTCCTTCTTCCCTGATCTGGCAAAGCCTACAGTCGACCGACGGAAGAAACTCCTTGCTTTTCGCCCTCGACTTCAACAGCTACAGGCTCGCTTTGGCCTGTTGTATCCCGCGAAGCTCCGAGTGACTCTCCACAATCAAACCAGGACATTCGAAGATCCTGATCTACTATCAACATTTTTAGACTCCAAAGAAGCAGAGCAGATGCGCTAATCCAACGACTTGGACTTTTATTTGCCGGCTCTGTCCGCCATTTTGAAGGGCCCGATGCGGCGGTCATAGTTCAGTACAGAGACTGCCTGGACTTTCTTTCTTTCTTTCTATGACTTTTGTTATGTGGTCTCCTATCCCTCCATGATGTGTGCCTCGGTCGGATTCGGAGCACGCACAGTCCTACAGGTTATGTGTTTTTTCAATTTCGGCCTTCTCCGGGGCTTCTCCCCGCAGACACATGGTCGCCAGTAATTTTTGGGGTTCTGCTTCTTCTCTACCGCGCTGCGGTTTTTCTTTTTTCATGTGGGGCGCTTCATTGTATTATCTAAGCTTATTTTCTTTTATGCCATATGTACAGCCAGATACAGTCAATATGAGGGACATTGTGAAATTATGTGCGCTATCATGCTCAGAATTTTTAACTTGTCTGAATGGCTTTATGTAAAATCTTATCACTCAACGTAAAGGGCATTAATAGTCCAATCAAGAGAAAGAAAATCCTTAGCTATCTTAGCCATGAGCATGCTGATTTAGCGTTTCTTCAGGAAACGCACTTAAACTCTGCTGAAACACTGAAACTCAATGTTAAGCCTTACATGGTGGCTGCCTATTCTCCCGCCGTTTCCAAACGGTGCGGGGTAGCCATTCTGGTTAAGAAATCTTTGCAAGCTACTGTAATTGATACTAGCGCTGACAAGGAGGGTAGATGGGCCCGCGTACATCTTAAGGTTGGAGATAGTGAATTTACATGTATTTGCATTTATGCCCCGAATGTGGACAACCCTGCTTACTATGCAAGTATTGCGCAGTTGGCACAGGCCTCTGCCAATACTCCATTAATACTTGGTGGTGATTTTAATCAAGTGTTAGACCCTCTGATAGATAGACAGCCGCCTAGAACGAGTAGTCCACCCAAGAGTCTTGCTACCCTTACAGCTCTGATGCAAGATCTTGCGCTGGTAGATATATGGAGGCTACTTCACCCCTCCGACTTAGAGTTCTCTTTACTTTCGGCCCCCCCTCACTCCCAATCTAGAATAGATTTCTTTCTCATTTCCAAAGCACTGATTTCTCAAGTAGACACGACTAGGACTCATCCTCTCCATATTTCAGATCATGCTGCCATATCTTTATCATTACGTGTCACTGCGCGGGACGATTCTCCCCGAGCTTGGTTTTTTGATAGATCCCTACTGGGTCAAAAAGATTTTCAGGTTGATATAAAGGCCGCTATCCAAGATTATTTTCATTTTAACTCACCCCATGACACAGCGAGCTGGGCTTGGTGGGAGGGTTTTAAAGCATCTATCCGCGCCACTATAACTAGCTATCAAATTTGGCAGGGGAAACAAAGAAAGCAGCATTTACTGACTCTAGAGCAGCAGATACAAGCTGGGGAGCGTCTCCTCACGTCCCGTACTGACCCATGTATTTTACTCCGTTTACAACGCTTGCGTTTTCAATACAATCAACTTTTGTACACTGCTGCTGTTAAAAATATCGAATCACAACAAGGGCTATATTATCGGGAAAATAATCGTGCTGGCAAATTATTAGCAAATGCCCTAAAAGGTCAAAAAGAAGCCAAGCGTGTTACCGCCCTCCGTAATCCGTCGGGGGGGGGGGGCTTGGTCACTAAAGATACCGAAATCTTAGAACTCTTTCGTGATTTTTATACTCGGCTTTATCAATCTGAATGTGATTTTGAGCCAGATGTATTTGAACGCTTACTTTCAGGGGTACAAAGACCGACCCTATCTGACGAAGATAGAGTGGCCTTGGACACCATTTACTGTCTCAGAAATTCATTCTGCTATCAAGAAATGTGCCTCAGGTCGAGCCGCAGGCCCAGACGGTCTCCCTGCTGAATTCTACAAAACTTTTCACGCTGACTTAGCTCCAGTTTTGAAAATTTATTTTTCTGCTCTGGCCGAGGAGGGTTCCCCTTCTGGGTCCTTTTCCATGGCAAATGTAGTAGTTTTTGAGAAAGAGGGGAGAGACCCGCAACTAACAGCTAATTATCGTCCAATTTCCCTCCTAAACGCGGACTATAAAATATTTGCCACCATTCTCTCTACCCGGCTCTCGGATAGGATGCCTACCTTAATACACCCAGATCAATGCGGTTTCATTCCTGGTAGATCAACTGCCGACAATGCTCGGACTCTATGCCATGTACTGACTACCGCAGTTAATCTTGATCGCCCATTTGTTGGCCTCTCACTTGATGCTGAGAAGGCCTTTGATCGCTTAGAGTGGCCCTTCCTGTTTGCAGTCCTCCGCTGGTACGGATTCGGGGAAGGTTTTCTCCGTTGTCTTCACACCATGTACGCACAGCCTACAGCCAGTATATGTGCCAATGCTTTAAAGTCTCAGCCTTTTCCCCTTCAACGCGGCACTCGCCAGGGATGCCCACTGTCTCCACTTCTCTTCGATCTTGCACTTGAACCCTTGGCTTTACTAATCCGGCAATCGGAGGAGATTCATGGAGTCCCCTTCACCCATAGGGAAATCAAAATTTCAGCGTATGCTGATGACCTTATGCTTTTTGTCTCTATAGACTCAGTACCGGCTGTCCTAGAGCAAATTGGTAAATACTCACAACTGTCCGGTTATAAGATAAATTGGACCAAGTCGGTAGCCTTTCCATTAAATCCTTTGCTTCATCAGGCAGATATGCAACCCTTCCCCTTTTTATGGCAACCTCGCATGGTTAAATACCTTGGGGTTCACTATTGTTCTCCTTTGGAAGACACTATCTCCTTCAATGCCAAAGACTTAACCTCTAAAGTCCGGGCGCTTACTCACCGCTGGACTCCTTTAACACTTACCTGGTGGGGTCGATTAGAAACCATAAAAATGATGATTGTTCCGAAAGTGCATTATATCTTAGAAATGTTGCCCTGTCTCTTCCCTCGACGTATATATAAAGATATAGAGGGCCTTTTGACTAGATACTTGTGGCAAAACAAGACACCTAGGATAGCGAAACATAAGCTGCAAGCAGATAAGGAAAATGGGGGTGTCAGATTCCCTGATTTCCTGAAGTATCATCAATCTTTTCTTCTCAAACAAGGCGCTCGCTGGCTGGAAGATCCAGTACCGAGTAGACCTGTGTGGCTAGACATAGAAGAGGACCTTTGCAAACCGATTCCTCTTACTTTTCTCCCTGGTATGACTCTCCCATCAGACTCCCACTTTCCACCAATGCTTTTAGACACCTTAGGTGCCTTTAATAATCTTATGCACTCTTTAGACTCCCGACTCTGTCCGTTAGACAAGCTCCCACTTTGGTATAACACTCGATTTCGAATACAAAATAAGCCGATGGCGTGGAGCCCCTGGTACACTAGAGGCATTTGGATCCCTAGTCAGTTGTTCCATGAAGGTCGCTGGAAAACTTTTAGTGAATTGCAAATTGAATTTGGTCTCCCAGCGAAACACTATTTTCAGTTGGTACAACTTCAGCATTGCCTTCGGAGTGCTAGGGTGCTCCCGCCATCGGCCTCCCCTACACAAGGTTGGTTGGAGACTATCCGATCTATCGGTAGTTCACCGGGTGTAGCATCCAATTTTTACAAAACCTTATGTAATGCTATAATTAGAGATACCCCTATAGCGCAGAAAGCATGGGAGAGAGAATTGCATGTGACTTTGACCCCGGAGCAATGGAGCCTTGTCTGGAGTAGAGTGACACGGGTCTCCCGATCCGCCTCACTCACTCAGACACTCTTCTTTCTAGCCCACCGGTGTTTTTTACACTCCTGACAGATTAGCCAAATGGAACACTACTCAGGGCAATAGTTGTTGGACATGCCATGCGGCCATTGGTTCACTACCTCATGTCATGTATGAATGCCCCGCACTACAGTATTACTGGCGTCGGGTCTGGGGTCATATCCAGTCTATTTTGCACTTTCAAGAGCCCCTTTCTTGGAGGATAGTGGGACTTCGCTCAGCTGCGGGGATCCCCTCTCTTCCAAAAACGGCTTACTTCCTTTTGGACTTTATGCTTGGCATTGCTATTTCCCTAATCACGAAATACTGGAAAAATAGCTCTCAGCTGAGCCCCAATGAATGGTGGAATCATGTCTGTCTCTACAGTAAATATGAACAAATACCTCGTATGTTTGCTTCCCCCATTCAGACTCCTCATCTTCGGTCTAAATGGAAGATGCTCAATGACTATGTACATTCTGCTCAATGCTCTCATCTGACTGTCTAAATTTGTATATATCTTTGTCCCATGATTATTCTGTATCGCAGATCCTCTTTTGATTGTTTTGATGTATAATCACTGTTGTTTGGAAGCGCTCACATGCTGACATAATCAGCTAGAGAAGAAGCGTGGGGGTGGGGGGTAATTGGGTTTACTTTTCTTTATTGTATACTTGTTTTGTCTCCTTTGGTGTGTTGTTTCTTTTGTTTGTTGCAAAATGAAAATAAAAGTTTAAAAAAAAAAAAAAAAAAATCATCTGCTTGATTACGCGGTGCACTGGAAAACAGCGACTCTCTGTACGGAAGCCCTGTAACAAAGGATCCTCCAGAGGCTCCTGAGCTAAGGAGGGAAGAGGAATATTGAGAGCTGCTAAGGAGTGGGAAATGAGCGCCCCGAGCTCCTCCTTGCGAAAAACCCTAAAAACATTAGGGTCCTCGCCTGGCGCTATCTCCCCTTCCTCTAAATCACTGAGACCAAAGTCTAAGCCCGCTTCGGATATGAGTTCCCCCTCCTCTATCCCCAGAGGATCGGGTAGGCGAGGCTCTAGGCCCCCTAAGCTGGAATCCTTACTCTCCTTGGGAGAAGGACCCTCTCCAGGATCTTCCCCAGACAACTTAGAAGTAATGCCATCCAGAAGGGAAGGAGAAGAAATAGAACTGTCCCCCTGTGAGGTTTTCAATAAATATGCCTTATGCATCGCTAAAATAAAGTCTGGAGAGAATAAGGAGGAAAACCCCTGCGGAGATGGTGGTAACAGTTTAGAGGGCTCTGTTTCAGGAAGCGCAGGCTTATGTGATTTAGCCTTCCTTTTTCCCTGCTTGTGAGGCACCGTGACAGGAACGGCCGGCTCCATCAAGATGGCCGCCGTTCCCGCCTTTTCCGAGGCGTTTAGAGGCCTTTCTAAATCACCCAGAGCCTTACCATCCATACCGGCTTAAGCCCCACGATGAAACAAAAGAAAAGAAAAAGAAGCAAACCGCGCCTGCAAAAACAGGCTCCCGCTCAAACAAGGAAATAAAAACAAGCCGACAGAACAGCACGCTCCGCACTGCAGCTCCGGAGGGCATGCCGCGCCTGTTCCCACGGCAACAAGAAACCTCCGATTCACCTGCAGAAGCTCTAGGCAGGCTCGGCTCACGTTCCGGTAACTCCGCCGCTAGCGGAGAATGGAACCGCGGCGGCAGATTAGAGGGAGAGGTTCGTGGGGCTCCCAGAACCGATCCCTTCACCCGCAGGAACCCCGAGAAGGCAGGCTCTGCCTTTTAAGGCCGCAGGCACTCGCAGCCAGGGAACCGCAGGTTTACCATTGAAATTTAAAAGTAAATTTAAAAACAGTGCCAGGAAGTATGCAGAAACAGCCCCGCTAGGACCAACTGCACCAAAACAGAAATAAATAAAAGAAAAGAACTGCTAACAAATTTAGAGCATGGAGATGAGACCATCAACGTCCTATTCAGCTGCTGAGGACTGAAAGACTGGAGCAGGAACAGCAGGAGGTGTGGCTAAGCCTGTCTTGAAAAAACTTACAGTTTTCAGTCCTCAGCTGCTGAATGGGATTGACAACCCTACCGTTCCCTGGACTGGCCCGGAGAAACGATAAGGAAAGTAAAGTTGTTAACCTGTAACAGATGTTCTGCAAGGACAAGCAGGATGATCAGTCACACATATGGGTGACATCATCTGAGGGTGTTAATGGGAGCATCTCCCACAACCTTGTGGAAATACTTTACAAGGCACCCAGGCATAATGGTATTGGAATTAGCATATGCCTTTTCTCAGAAATTCAAGCTGAGTTACTGTACCTGAATGTATGTATTTTGCTGTCCCGAGAGAGTTTACAATTTAAATATTTATATGAGACAATGGAGGGTTAAGTGACTTGCCCAAGATCAAAGAACAGCTGCACACAAAAAAAGTAATTAGTCCTTACCTGCTAATTAGTGTTCCTGAAGGAACTCCAGTCCAGTCCCTTTACTCTCGGGTTGCGCAACCCTTCCAGCAGCTTGGAGGCTGAGCCCATCATCGTTTTGATGATGGTGTGGTATAAATACCACTGGCACCGCCCATAGGCACCAGTAATCTGATGAAAAAGCAGTCCTGCCAAGTACTCGTAACAAAAATGCGTAAAACAAAGCACCAAAACCAACGAAAACAGGAAACCCAAAACACACAACTTTTTTTTTTTTTTTTAAACTGAAAGTACAGAGGGGGGGGGAGGGAAGGGAAGGAGAAGGCTTACCCGAGGCCGACACAGCCTTTACTCACTTGTGCCCGTACGGGCTCCTCCGACCGGAGTCTTCCGCTTCCGCCCCGCTCCGTTCCCCTACTTCGGTCCTTTATTCCACTAGAAAACGAACCTGGGCGGGATCAGGGACTGGACTGGAGTTCCTTCAGGAACACTAATTAGCAGGTAAGGACTAATTACTTTTTCCTTAGCAGAACTCCAGTCCAGTCCCTTTACTCTCGGGATGTAACAGAGCAGTTCAAACCTGGGTGGGGTTCGCTAGCCCGGACCGAAGTACCGCACCCGCAAATCTGGTGTCTGCTCTTCTCTGGGCATCCAGCCTGTAGTGCTTGGAAAAGGTATGCAGAGAGGACCAGGTGGCCGCTTTACAGATGTCTAGCGGAGGCACCAAGCTACGTTCTGCCCATGAGGCCGCCTGCGCTCGAGTTGAATGCGCGCGAAGACCTGTTGGGACCTGCCTTCCCTTGAGAATATAGGCAGAGGCAATGGTCTCCCTGATCCACCTAGAAATGGAAGCTTTGGCTGCTGCTTCCCCTTTGTGCGGACCTCCAAATTGAACGAAAAGCCGTTCGGACTTGCGGAAGGAAGCTGTGCGAGAGAGATACCGTCTCAACACTCTACGCACATCTAGGAGACGCAGTTTGGTGTTCTCCCCATCCTGTGCTTCTCCCGCGAAGGACGGGAGCGAAACTGTTTGGTTCATATGAAAAGGAGAGGAGACCTTGGGTAGGAAGGAAGGAACCGTCCGTAAAACCACCTTATCCTTGAAAAAAGAAAGAAAGGGAGGCCGAGAAGAGAGCGCTTGGAGCTCCGAGACCCTCCTAGCTGAACAAATAGCTACCAAGAATACTGTCTTCAGAGTCAAGTCCTTCAGGGAGGAACTCCTAGCTGGTTCAAAGGGTTCTCTGGTTAGGGAATCCAACACCAGGTTTAAGTCCCAAGGGGGGATCACTGATCTTTGTTGCGGCCGTAGGCGCTTGACCGCTCTCAGGAATCTACCCACATCGGCGTGGTCACCTAGAGACTTGCCCCGGACCTTTCCTCTATAACAAGAAATGGCCGCTAACTGAACTCATAATGAGCTGTGAGCCAAACCTTTCTCGAAGCCTGCCTGGAGGAACTCTAACACCTCCGGGACCGAGGCTTCTAAAGGTTTCTTATGGAGATCTGCGCACCACGCCTCGAATATGCACCAAACTCTGATATAGGAAAGGCATGTCGAGTGTTTCCGAGCGTTCAGCAGGGTCGAAACTACCGAAGCAGAGTATCCTCGCTTCACGAGCCGTGCCCTCTCAAGGGCCAAGCCGTAAGCGAGAATCGATGCACGTGGGGCATGAGCACTGGACCCTGCAGTAGCAAATCCTTTCTGTTGGGGAGCCTCCAAGGGCGAAGAGCCGTTAGTCTCACCAGGTCTGCATACCATGGGCGACGAGGCCAATCCGGGGCTATGAGGATTACCAGACCTGGATGGGTTTCTATTCATCTTAGGACCCTCCCTATGAGGGCCCAGGGCGGGAACACATACAGGAGACCTTCCGAGGGCCACTTCTGTACCAGGGCATCCAAGCCTTCTGACATCCTTTCCTTTCTTCGACTGAAGAACCGGCTTGCCTTGGATGTTTCGTAGCGTGCCATGAGGTCCATGATCGGTGCTCCCCAAAGGGCTACCACTTGGTCGAAGACCTCCTGTGCTAGTTCCCATTCACCGTGGTCTATCTTGTGTCTGCTGAGATAATCGGCCGTCACATTTTCTGTTCCCGCCACGTGCTGAGCCGACAAGTCCAGAAGGTGTGCTTCGGCCCACTTGAAGAGATTGTCTGCCTCCTTCTCCAGCAGGGGGCTGCCCGTCCCCCCCCTGGCAGTTGATGTAGGCCACCGCGGTGACGTTGTCTGAGAGGATACGGATTGCCCTCTGCCGGATCAGGGGCTCGAGGGCCAGCGCCACTGCTCTCAGTTCTAGCCTGTTGATGGACCAGCGAGCCTCCCCCGGGGTCCAGCTCCCTTGTGCGAACTGTCCTTCGCAATGAGCACCCCAGCCAGCGAGGCTGGCATCCGTCAGCTGCATCCATTGGGGTGGATCTAGAGGCATCCCGCATCTTAGGTTCCTTGGGCACTCCCACCAGAGGAGAGACTTCCTGATCTGAAGAGGACAGGGTAGCTGCGTGGATAAGGGATGATGCTGGGGGGACCATCGCCGTAACAATGCGCGTTGAAGCGGTCGCATATTTATTTATTAATTTTATTTATTTATTTATTTCTTCTATACCGTCCCTTCCAGAGATCAGGGGCGGTTTACATGGAACAATTCAACAACTTGTGTATACTTTTGTATACGTTACATTGAACAGAAAAACTTTCTAACTTATTTACATGGAACAATGTATACAATACATAGAGTAGATAAACATTCTAGTTTTTTTACAAATGTTGACAGGTGTAGGTGCATATGTGCCTTGGCCCACGGTACTACCTCTATCGCTGCTGCCATGGTGCCCAACAGTTGCAGGTAATGCCAGGCAGTAGGGATCCGTCTTGAAATGAAGCGAGAGACCAGGCTCCCGAGGTCTCGTAACCTCTGTTCCGACAGGAAAACCCTTCCTCTTCTTGTGTCGAACCTCGTTCCGAGGTAATCGATCTCCTGCGAGGGAACTAAATTGCTCTTTGCCCGGTTGATGACCCATCCCAACTCTTCCAGGAATTCCACCACTCTGGCTGTAGCGGTGCGACTCTCCGCCTCGGATTTCGCCCGAATCAGCCAATCGTCCAGGTATGGATGTACTAGGATCCCCTCCTTGCGGAGGGCCGCGGCTACCACTACCATTACTTTGGTGAACGTCCTGGGGGCTGTTGCTAGGCCAAAGGGGAGAGCCTGGAACTGAAAATGACCCCTCGGCACTGCAAATCTCAGGAACTGCTGATGGGATTTTCGTACCGGGATATGTAAGTATGCTTCCGTCAAGTCTAGTGATGTTAGAAACTCCCCCTGTCTTACCGCTGCGATGACGGACCTCAGGGTTTCCATCCGAAAATGAGGAACCGAGGGGCAGCGATTGACTTGCTTTAAGTCCAGGATTGGACGGAAGGACCCTTCTTTTTTTGGTACCACAAAATAGATCGAGTATCGACCGGAACCGTATTGGTCTCTGGGGACGGGAGTCACCGCTCCCAACTTTATCAGCCTTGAAAGGGTGTCTTCTATTCCTGCCCTCTTCTCTGGAGAGCCGCAGGGAGACTGCATAAAGGCTGGGGGAACTTGCTTCGTGAATTCGAGAGCATAACCCTCTCTGATTACTTCCAGTACCCAACGATCCGATGTGACTCGGGGCCCAAGCGGGAAGGAACTGCCTTAACCGACCCCCTACCAGCAGGCCTTTCTCCTGGGCCCCCGTCGTTTCATTGTGTTTTCCTAGGGCCAGAGGATGAGGCGGAAGCTCCAAAACCTCTTCCAGCTCCACGAAACCCTATGAAGCCTTGTCCTCTAGGTGAGGGGCGACCCCTAGGAAAGAAATTCTGTCTGGCCGACTGGAACCTACGAAAGTCCCTCGGCTGCTTTCTGGATGGGACCGTCGAACGGCTTTGCTTAGGTCTATCCTCCGGGAGCCTTAGACTCACCAAGATCCTTCACCAACTTTTCCAGGTCTTCAACAAACAGCAGCTTCCCCTTGAAGGGCAGGCGACTCAGCCGAGCCTTTGAGGAGGGGTCCGCCGCCCAATTGCGCAGCCACAGATATCTTCTGGCTGCTACTACCGAGGCCATATTTTTTGCTAGGCTCCTAATAAGGTCAAACTGGCTATCTCCTAGAAAGGCGGACCCCGACTCTAACCGCGCCGCACTAGCCTGTGCGTCAGAAGAGGCGCCATCCGTTAGTTGAAGCTGTTGAGTCCACCTCAGGCAGGCTCTTGCTACCCATGCTCCTGACACCGAGGCCTGCAGGGCGAGGGCACTAACATCAAAGGCTTGCTTCAGGAGAGAATCCAGCTTTCTATCCTGACTATCTCTAAGCGCCGCGCTGCCCTCGACCGGAATAGTCGTCTTCTTTGTCACCGCTGCGTCTACCCTTGGGGACTTCAGCAGATCTTTGTCAGCTTCCGGTAGAGGGTACAGGCGAGACATGGCCCTCACCCCTCTTAGACTGGACTCCGGTTGATTCCACTCTTCCTGGATCATCTGGCGTACCACTCTGTGGACCGGAAAGACCTTCTGAGTTTTTCTGACGGCTTGAATCAATGGATCCTCTAACGTTTCTTCCTCTGCAGGGATGTCTGATGCCATATTGAGCACCTTCAGGGATTCATTAATCAAGGCTGGGAGCTCTTCCCGACGAAAAACTCTAACTATCTGGGAATGCTCCTCTTCTGGGATCTCCCCCTCCTCAAGCTCTTCCTCTTCCTCCCCCACTTCTCTGTCTGATCCCTCCTCATCTGGAGTGATCGGAGAAGGAGAGGTGAGAGGTTCTTCGCTCATTAGTCTAGAGCGCTTAGGAGGGGCTCCGGGGTCATGTGAGCTTGTCTTCCCTGGGCCAGGCCGGTTACATTCTTTCAGCAGCGACGGCTCCCCGAGTCCCTGTTGACGCATACAAAAAGCTTTGTGCAACAGAAGGACAAATTCTGGAGAAAAATGTTTCCAGCCTCCCTCCGCTGCACTGGGAGCAGGGGGAAGGGACTGAGAGGGGCCTGGTAAGGCAGAGGTAGAGGGCGGGGGAGTGGAGGGAGAATCTCCTCCCCCCTCCCGGAGCCCTTGAGACCCCTGAGAAGTGTGGTCCATGGACAACTGAATTTCCTGCTCCACGGAGGCTGCTTCGGCAGCACAACTCCGGCAGATCCCGGCCTCAGAATCCGCTACTCTGCGGGTTCCGCAGGACGGGCACCGTAATTTACCCGTCATCTTTCTTCCAAAATAAATATTATTAATTTTGGGTCCCCCTAGAAGCAGAAAGGTTTAAAGAAATTAAATGGAATTAAATGAAAATAAATGAAACAAATTCCCTTAAATGGAAGATTTCCCAACCCCAGGGAAGGGAAGGGGGGTTGGGGCCTCACCCCTGAACGGCAGTCCTAGCTAAGCCTAAAACCAAAATAAGCAAAGAATTAAAAATTAAAACTATAGCAATAGCAATATACGGCTCCACAATACTTGCGGTTTGGATGTCCCGATACTCTGTTTCGCGCTCCACACTCTGGGCCCGCAGACTGAAGCTAGACTCCACGTGGTAGGCCTCAGCCACGTGGAGTAAGGGCATGCGGCTGGCGAGCTTGTTCTCGCCGCGGCGGTTCGGATTCCCCCTGATTTTAGAGAAATCGCTTCGTCGATCCGATGCCGCCTCAAGCGCTCAGCTTGGACAATCGCTGTAAGCGCAAGGCGGCAGAAGAGCAGGAGAAGGAGCGCTGTTGACTGCGTGCTCTGCCCCCAACCGGGACTCCTTCGTTGTGATGTCTCTAGCGCTCAGCCCGCCTCGGGGGCTTCGGCGCGAGACAAAAGTGAGCGGTGAGGAGGTCGGCGATCCGGCCACGTGCCCGAGGAGGGGGGGGGGAAGCCCCGAACACTCCGCTACACCCCGCTGCTCAGTAAGCCTTCTCCTTCAAGGATCCCGGAGACCGAGAAGGAGGGAGTAGGGGGGAAGGAGAGCCAAGAAAGAAATTAAAGAAACAGCCAAAAAAGAAAAGGAAAAAAACCCGACGGGAGTAAGAGAACTCCCCCAACTAAAGGAAGGTAAATTAAAGAAATAAATAAATAAAAAGAAACTAAGGACCAGTAAGCTCCTGGCTTACGGTAACCCTCCAGCTGCTTGGAGGCTGAGAATACTGGTGCCTATGGGCGGTGCCAGTGGTATTTATACCACACCATCATCAAAACGATGATGGGCTCAGCCTCCAAGCTGCTGGAAGGGTTGTGCAACCCGAGAGTAAAGGGACTGGACTGGAGTTCTGCTAAGGAACATCATAATAAGCACTGGGCATTGCATCCACAGACACACCCCTCCTCACTCTTGCTCATGCAATTCTCCAGGACCTAATTTGTTGACAGCATTTTGCAGCAGGGCCAGGTCCAAGTTCTATCCAATGATGGAGACTATATACTCTAGGATGGAATTAGTTCAGCAGCAAAATAAGCTCCTCTGTCCCTCAGTTAGCAACATCTGTAAGATCCAGCAGCAGTCTTTGCTCGTCTCTGCAGAACAAGAAGCTGCAGCACCACTTCCAGTCACTTATAACTTAAAATGCAAAGAGAGACAATGTATGTCAGGGGGAGCTTAAGGGATTAAACAGGGTCAGCCAGTCACCGGACCTGTAATATTTGTGTGATCTACTACATTTTTAGGCTCCTGAGTTTTGTGATTTTCTCAAAAGGCATGTCTAACAGAACCAAAATATCCAACAGTGAAAATGGACTTCAACTGAGCATTCTGCTTTTCAATCTTTTGCTCCAGTATTATGGAACATGCTTCTTGTTGACCTGCACGCCAAACTTCATCTACAATTTTGTAAATTGGTGAAGGCATTTGGATAATTTTATATAGGTTGGGAAGGGGTTAACATTTATGTATGATGACATTTTTAAACTGCAAACCCTCTGAGGACAGGGAAAGTGACATTTTACTTACCAGATAATGTCCTTTCCTTGAGTTCTGCTAGACCAGTCCAGACAAATGGTTGTGTCCCCCCCCCCCCCCCATCACCAGCAGAGGTGGAGACAGAGAAAAAATTCCATTAGTTTCTTATGACATCATCCTGCCATAACCACATATGCAGCTAGGGGTGCACTTCAGTACTGGTACCAAAGCAGATGGGCACTCATCCCTGATTGCACACAACCTCAGAGAAAATACCAAGGTGGTCCATGGCACAAGGAACCATGACTCTGCACAGGAACATCTTCAGACAGAATGCCTGCCAAGAGAGTGTGGGCCCATAGGGCCAACTGCTGAGAAAAAAAAACAAAGTAGACCATACCAGGCCGCAGGAGTGGGTCCTGGACTGGTCTTGCAGGACTCAAGGAAAGGACATTATCTGCTAAATAAAATGTCACCTTTCATATCGTCCTGCTACACCAAGTCCAGACAAGTGGGACATATCAAAGCTACAGTTGTGGTCAACGTTATTGGCACCTTTGCAGTTCAACCTCTTAAGAGGAATTTACTCACCATTAATTTCCTTTCCTGGAGCTCTGCTAGACCAGTCCAGACAACAGGTTATGTCCCCCAACCAGCAGATGAGAGACAGAGAAAACACTAGAACAGTGCTGTGATCTCATCACTGGCACCTTACCCAGTAGAGCTAGGGGCACTCTTTAGCATAATCATACGCAGCAACAAAGTGGACCACACATCCATAGGGCCCCTTTCCCCAGTCACACCACTTTGAAATCTGAACAGGTGAACTATGTACAGACAGCAGAAAAATACTCGATCAGACAGAGAACGGCCACATTCGAGCCCGACCACCTGGCTGTTGCGGCAAGCCCACCACCAGGGTGGGTCCTGGACTGGTCTAGCAGAGCTCCAGGAAAGGAAATTACAATGAGTAAAATTTCCCCTTCCAGAGCGCCCTCTGCTACGCCAGTCCAGACAACAGGGCAGTACCAAAGCTATTCACCCACTGGGCGGGAGGACAAGGCCACGGAAAGTACGCAGGTGTCAATCGGGCCGCTGCTGTTACTTGCACATCCAAGCAGTATTGACACTCAAAAGTGGACAGGGAGGACCATGTTGCCGTCCTGTAGATATCCAATGGCGTCACCGCAGAGAGTTCGGCCCAGGAGGTCGCTTGTGCGCGTGTAGATTGAGCTGTGAGGCCAGGACGTGTTGGTTTGCCCGCCAAAATGTAGGCGGTGGAAATGGCCTCCTTAATCCAGCAACCCAAGGTTGGCTCTGTTGCTGCGTGACCCTTGTGGGGGTCTGGCAAACAGGACAAAAATCCGGTCTGAAAGCCGAAAAGCATTGGTTGCTTCTAAATATCGTGACAGCGCTCTGCAGACATCTAAGATGCAGAGCTCACGCTGCTGCTCAGCCCTGAAGGCTGGTAAGAATATATCTTGATTGACATGAAAGTCGGACAAAACTTTAGGGAGGAAGGGGGGAACCGGTTGCAAGGAACCCCCTCCGTGGAGAAGGACAAGAAGGGGTCTCGACAGGAAAGAACCTGAAGCTCGGAGACCCGTCATGCAGAGGCGATTACGACGAGAAACACAGTCTTAAGAATGAGGTCCTTAAGGGAGACTTGTCACAGAGGCTCAAAGGGCGCTCTGTTAAAAGCACGGAGAATGACCGAGAGCTACCACGCGGGTATTGCTGGATGAACTGGTGGACAGAGAGACCGAACGTCCCTGACAAAATGTCCGATGTCCTGATGAGAAGCAAGGGACTGTCCCCCGAGTGGCCGGCGATAAGGCTGCAATTTGGACCTGTACTGGAACCCGTCCTGGAGAAAAGCAAGGATGTCAGACACTCACGCTCACCAGGGTGATCAATGCAGCCATGTACACCTGTGCTCAAAATGATGCCACACCTGGACATAGGCCAAGGATGCGGCCCGCTTGCCTGCTCTGAGAAGCGTTGCCACTACCTCTGTGGAGTAGCCTGGCGACTTAGCAGCCGCCTCTCAAGAGCCATGCCATAAGCAAAAAGGGACCCGGATCCTCCATCTGGATGGGTCCCTGCTGTAAGAGGCCCGTCCAGGACCCGAAGGGTAGAGGGAGTAGACTTGGAGTCGGTTGAGGTCTGCATACCATGGCCGGCGAGGCCAATTGGGAGCTACCATGACCAGAGGATATGGATGTCGCTCCACTCGGCAGAGCAGTCTGGGGATCATCGGCCACAGCGGAAAGACATAGAGCAACGGTCCCACTGGCCATGACACCTGCGGATCCCAGTATTCTCCTCCAATAGTAGAAGGTTGGGACCTTCGTGTTCGACCGGGTCACCATGAGCTCCATCGCCGGGCAACCCCAGTGCCAGACAATCCGTTGAAAAGCCCACAGGGCCAGCTCCCACTCGCTGGGATCTAGGTAATGCCAGCTGAGATAGTCAACCTGGACATTGTCCTCTCCTGCAATATGCTGTGCCGAGAGCGCCAGAAGGTTGCACTCGGCCCACAGGAACAGAAACAGCATCTCCCTGGCCACCCCTGAACACCTCGTGCTGCCCTGGCTGGTCATATAAGCCACACCCGTTGCACTGACAGACATCACGCATACTGCCCAACCCTGCAGGAGGGGCTGGAAGCGGTGGAGCACAAGACGAAATCGCTCGCACCTCGAGACGAATGATGGTCCAGCACGGTTCCATCGGTGACCACTCGCCTTGTGCTGAGGAATGAAGACAAATGAGCTCCCCAGTTGAAAAGGCTGGCGTCTGTGGTCAGAACACCCATTCTGGCTGGTCGAGTGGCATCCCTCAGAGGAGATGTTCACGTGAATTCCACCAGCGGAGACTGGCCTGCATGGATGGAAACTGGGAAAGCCGAACTTTGAAGTCTTCGGATAGCAGAGACCAACGGGAGAGAAGAGCCAGCTGCAGGGGGCGCATGTGCACGCAGGCCCACGGCATCAGATTGAGGGTGGCCACCATTGCCCCCCAGAAGCTGCAGATAGTCCCAAACCCGCAGGCTGGACTGCTGAGAGAAACTGTGGAGCTGGTAATGAAATTTGTGCCAACGGGCCTCCATAAGGCCAACTCTTCCGTACTGGGTGTCAATTCTGGCCGTGAGGAACTACATGACCTGAGAGGGAATGAGGAAACTCTTGGTGTAGTTGACGATCCACTCAAGGCGATCGAGGAGCTGCAGGACTCGACAGATTGAGAGTTCTGCCTCTGAGCAGGACTACGCCCGAATGAGCCAATCATCCAGATAAGGATGGACACAGATTCCCTCACGTTGCAATGCCACTGCCACCACCACCACCACCACCTTGGAGAAGGTACGCAGAGCAGTGGCGAACCCAAACGGTAGGGCAGAGAACTGAAAATGATGTCTGAGCACTGTGAAACGCAGATAGCACTGATGATCGTCCAGATGGGCACATGGAGAAGCGCTTCCGTGAGATCGTTGCCAGAAATTTGCCGTGTCTGACAGCCTGAATAACTAAGCGGAGCGTCTCCATGTGGAAGTGAGGAACACGCAAGTTGCAAGTGACGCCCTGGAGATCGAGAATGGGGCGAAAGGTGCCATCTTTCTTGGGGACCATGAAGTAAATGGAGTAGCAGCTCCATCCCTGCTTGTCGTGCGGAACCGGCAGTAATGCCCTAAGGAGAAGGAGCCGCTGCAGTGTCGCCTGGATCACCTGGCGCTTGAGGGAAGAAAAAGATCATGAAGGCCTCTGGAACGGGTCTGGCCAGATCGAGGGCATAGCCTCGCCGGACAACCTCCAGAATCCATGCGTCAGATGTAATACAAGCCCATTCCTTGTAAAACAAGCAGATGTGGCACCCCAGAATGGGCTTTGGCCCTGTCAACAGAAGGAGCGGGCCGTAGATCCCGATTTCCTAAAGCTGCTTGTAGATGCTTGCGACTGTCGGGCATCCAGAAAGGAATGACCACGAGTGCTGGCAGCCCAATACGCCACAGACTTGTTGTGAGCGATAGCATCAGGAGTCACAGTAGCTGTAATCCTGATACCCTGATCTTGTGGCATCGACCCCGGTCGCCGCAGAGTGACAGGAGGCCGGCTTAGGTTTGTCCTCTAGCAGGTGCTGTGGCTTGAGCTCACCTAGGTGATCTAAGTCCCTGAGCGCCCAGGCAAGGCACTTACACTGTCTCTTTGACCCTGAAGCAGTTGCCATGGCGGCCTCTCTTTTCCTAGTGGCCCCAGGGCCCGCGGATGCATTGGAGAGAGGGACTGCATGAGGACAGATGGAACACATGGAGAAAATATCCCTGCCTCCCTTCCAAAGGTTCTATGCCTGCTTAAAAATGGCTGCAAATTCTGAGGTGTCCGCATCACCGAACTGAGCCGTGCAACCAATCACATTGCCCCCCTGCAGGAAAAGAGCCAGCGGAAAAGAATTATTCTGCTGAAGAACTGGTAGCAAAGGCTCCAATCCTGCCAAGCTGGGAGCTGGCGATGGAGGCTAGGCTGTGCACGATAGAGAATCAGCCAGCATAGAGTCACTCCCTGCAGAAAGCTCTGCATATCGAAGCCCTGAGCCCTCCCCCAATAATTTACCTGGGTTGGCTGAGCACAACTGTTGCACGAGGCCTCGCTTGCACTTGCTGCATGCAAGGCAGAGGGCGGCCTTGCTTGTCATGGTGGAACTAGCGCACATGCGTGTCCGTGACCAACCCTCAAGCTGTGTTGCACCCAGCCGAGAAGCAAACGCGCTGCTACTCTCAGTTCATTGACACTGCAAATCAGTTTGAACAGAAACACCACATTCCTGCTGCAGTAAAATTAGACGCACCTGTGATCAGTTGTCAATACTCACATGAGTTGAATCAACCAATGAATAATGGCTCTAATGTTTAAAATGGCCACATTCACTCCCTTCTCCTTTTTCACAATGGTGAAGACGACAGCTGCCTGAGACATTCAAAAAAAACATTATCACCAAACATCAAAGGGGTACAATGCCATCTCAAAGATCTTGGGATTCCTATGTCTACAGTTTGCAATGTTATTAAGAGGTTTTCTGCTTATGTTCCAGAACCTCAGAGGACGTAGTGGGAAGAGGAAATTTAATCCAAGTAGTCTTCAAAGATTAGTGCAAACTGTTGGAAATATATCATGTACAACATCCAAAGAGCTTAAGGCTGACTTAGAGCAATCTGGAGTGATGGTTTCAACCCACACCTTATGCCGTGCGCTAAACAAAGGAGGACTTCATGGGCGAAGGCCAAGGAAGACCCCACTGCTCAAAGACAGACATAAAAAGGCATGCCTGATCTTTGTCCAATCTCACCTTGAGAAACCACAATTCTTCTGGGCAAATGTTCTATGGCCAGATGAAACCAAACTCGAGCTCTTTGGCAATGCAGACCAGCGATACATTTACAGGAAAAGAAATGAAGCTGATAAGGAAAAAACACACCCCTCCTACAGTTAAACATGGTGGAAGTTCCATAATGTTGCCAGGCTGTTTTGCTACCTCAGGAACTGGAGGCCTGGAATGTATTAAAAGGAATCATGAAGTCAGAGGACTACCAAGATATTTTGGAGCAAAATGTGCTACCTCATGTCAGAAAGCTAGGAGAGTGGAGCAGCTCTCACTCTTGTTCTGGCAGCAGGTACAGCCTGGTCATAGTCCGTATCCCCCTGAGACCAGCCTCTGGAAGATCCCACTCCTCCTGGATCATGTGTTTGACCACCCTATGCACAGAGAACACCTTCTGTGTTCCATTTTCCACCGGAGAACTGTTGGCATATTAAGCATCTTCAATGATTCCGTAATAAGTGCCACCAATTCCTCCCGGCGGAATACCTGTACTATGCAGGACTCCTCCCTCCTGCGGCGTATCTCCTTCCTCTAGCTCCTCCCCATCTGCATCCAACTCCGTAGCCGGGTCCAAGACTTCTAGCTCATCCGAAACTGGAGACTGCTCCCACCAGTCCCCCTCTAGCTGATGTCGCTTAGCCGCCATCCCAACCTGCTCCGGCTCTTGCGTAGTAGTGGCCTTTTCCTGCCTTGCTCCTGCCCTGAAGTCTGGGTCTTCGTCCCCTGTTGCCACATGCAGAGCGCCCTATGCAGAAGGACGACGAATTCTGGGGCAAACCCCCTTGGCATCTCACCCCCCCCGGGACTGAGACATGGATGCCCGGGAGAGAGCTAATCCTCCCTGTACGGCTCTAGCAGAGGTAGTGCAGTATCTCTGCCCTTCCTGGGATTGAGCAGTACTCTCTCCCCTGCTTCTGAGGAGATTGCTCATCTCAAAGGATCTGTAGCATCCTCCTGCTCTACCGTCCAGGCCTCTTTTTCGCACATTTGGCAGATACATACATCAAAGATGGATCCCCGACAGGCCCCATAAGCCCCACACTGTGGCCTAGCTGGCATGGCCTTATCGGTGAGAACAGGACGGTGAAAACCCCCCTAAAAAGTCCTGTAGCTTAGTGGGGATGGCTCTACTTCCCCAGGACTTCCTCTGTCTCCATTTCACTGTTTTTTTATTTTTTTTTTAATACTAGGCAAGGAAAATAAAAACGAGGCATCAGAACCCCCAAAACACAACAAATCATGGGGGAAAAAAAATCACTCAGCGTTCAGCAAGCCCTACCCCCTTCAGCCCCCTGATCACACACACAAAATGTGCCGCTTCTAAAATGGAGTGTTTCCCACGTTGCTGTGTGACCCGCTGTCAGCCATGCAGTCACCAACCGGCGCGTCAAAGAACACTCGGGGGAGATAAAATTCAAGTTTGCTGTCCTCACTCCCCGCAGTTTCCCCCATTTACCGGGCTGATCTAACACCACCAAAAGCTCTTTGGCGCCTTTCCCACCTTGCATTCAGTCTCTGTCCCCCGGCTTCCATGTTGAGGCGGGAGCGCCGTACTGTGCTGCCTGCCGGCTTCTGTCTCCCTCGCGGCTCCTCACCCGGTCACGGGTTCAGGAACCGCTGATGCCGAATGCCCCGGTTCTGAAGTCCAGCAGCCTCCTCCTTTTGGGGGAGGGATGTCCCCCTGGTCCTGAGCCAGCTACAAACACCTAGACACTACCTAGACGCTCCTTAGTTGTCCCTTCAGTGAGTCCAGCATCCTGGATCACTCCTCCAGCTGCTTGGAGACTGAGCTTACTGGGAATGGAAGGTGGAGCCAGCTGCTTTAGTACACTGATGTCATCAAAAAGATGACATGCTCAGTTTCCAAGCTGCTGGAGGAGGATTACTCAGGGGTGCAGGACTGGACTGGAGGGATGGGAATATTTCCAATTATTTCTCAAGATATTGTACAAAATATACCTAAAATGCAAGGGTGCCAATAAAGTTGGCCACAACTATATGACTCCACTGGGCAGGAAGGAGACATGGCTGCTATCAAGACTTCTGAGCCAAAGGCCATTTCCATCTGAGCATGGACATCAAAGTGGCAGTGCTTAACAAAATTGGAAGGTGATGCCCATGTTGCTGCCCAACAAATGGAGTATAGCGCAGTTGTCCTTCCATACACCCAAAGGATGCTTGTTCCTGAGAGGAGCGCATAGGCAAACCCTCCGGAACCAGCCGGTTCTGCAACAGAGATGCTGAAGCAATGGATTTCTTGATCCAGCACCCTAAGGTAGACTTAGAGGCCATATCATCCATACATGGGTCTGCAAACAGCACAAGCGGTTTGACCTGCAAAAGGAGTCAGTGACCTCAAGAAGCAGCCTCCTGACCTCCATTAAGTGAAGGTCCTCATACTTTCCTTGGCACCATTATTTAGAACAGGCAGGCAAGGAGAGGACAGCCAAAGACAAATGGACTCCTCCAAAAGGAACAAGCAAGGAACCCAGCATGACATTATCTGCAACTTGGACATACCTCTCGCTGAGCTGAATGTGACCAAGAAGACAGTCTTAAGGGACAGATCTATAAGAGAATGGCCTACATCAGGGACTCAACCATACTCCCTGAAAGAATGAGACGCATCCGGATGCGAGACTACAGACCACCCCACCACCGGCCCTCAAAGCATGACCATGCTGTCACCTGAATTTCAGAGGACTAAGGGAGATGCCTTTGACAAGGCCATCCTGAAGGTGAGCAAATAAAGGGGGGTTCTGCTGTACTAAGACATCTGACACCCATGGCACCAGTGCTCAAAGAGACACCAGACACGCACGTAGGCAAGGCTGGGAGAACCTTCCCTCACTTTGAGGAGTATGGACACGGTGGCAGGAAAATAGCCCTTACATGCCAGATGTCATCTTACAAGAGCCAAGCCATAAGTAAGGAGAGCGCCAGGTTGTCCAGAAGGACTAGTCCCTGCTGCCAACAGCCCCCACCCCCCCCCAAGATGTAGGAAGTCATAGCGGAGGCTCCACGGGAGCCGCATCTGCTTCCTGACCCATGGCTTCTGGTGCCTCCAAGAACAACCCAGCCCAGATATCATTCTAAGTAGCAAACCACATGCCCCATGAGCAGCCACAGAGGAAATACAGCAACCTTGATTGGTCAGGGCTCATCCAGGGCATCAACAGCCTCAGAGCTGTTCCCTTGCAGCAACTGAATAATCTGTTGAGTCGCCATTAAGGCCATCTCTGGAAGACTCCCAAGAGCCAGAGCCTGTTGAAACGCCGACTGGCCCAACTTCCACTCTCCAGGTTTGGGAAAGTGGTAACGGCGAAGTCTGCTTCCACATCGTCGACACCCGCAATATGTTGCACCGAGTGAGCTATTAGTCCCATACCACCCAGGAGAATCATCCCCAGGGCTACTCCGGCATTCTTCCTAGTCCCTTGATGGTTGACCACTGTGGCATTGTCCAAGAACCCCTAGACCAGTGATGGCTAACCTTTTTGAGCCCGAGTGCCCAAACTGCCGCACAAAACCAAAGAATTTCCTCAAAGTGCCAGCACGTCAATTTGCATAAATATTTGCATAATGCTAACATACACTAACTTTTAGTAAACATGTCTCTTAATGAGTGTATGGATAAAGACAGACTAAAAGATTTCTACATTACTATAATCCAGTGCCAACCGCCAGGCACATTAGGAACTACTACAAACACTGCCCATTTAGAACCAATAGCAAACCCGCCGTATCCTAACAGCACTACCAGGAGTCACAAAGCACCATACCATACCTATCAAAAGGCAACACTGCAAATATTAAACCAATACATTTCAGAGAACAACAATACATGACCTACTGGGGAAAGAGAACAAGTGGCAATGTCAAAAAGGAATTACATAAACAGAATACCTCAGCTCAGTTACACAGTTGCAATTGCTCCAGCCACTTTCTTCTGGTTTCTTCATGTTTTCTGCTAACTCTCCATCATCTGCTGTCCATTTGTCCTTTCTTCTCTCTTCTAGTTTTTTTTTCCATTCTCTCTCTCTACATCCGCTTTAACATACTAATCTTTCTCCTTTTGCTCTTTCCTCATTCCTATTTCATCCACTCAAATTTTACCCCTCCATCCTCAATCCCCACTTACTCTCCCAATACCCGGCCAATTGTACATTTTTCTTCCCTCACACACAAAATATTTTTCCCCTCTCCATTTCATTCTCCCAGCCCCATCCCCTTCTAATCTCCCCCAACATCAGCTCCCTTTTAGTTCCAGCCCCACCCAGTATCCGCTCCCTTCTAGTCCCCTCATCAGTCCATTTCCAGTCCTAGCTCCCCCATCCATTTCCAGTCCTATCCGAGTCCCTTCATCAGCTCATTTCCAATACCAGCCTCCCATCAGCCCATTTCTAGTCCTTTCCTAGCCCCACCATCAGCCCATGTTAAATCCTAGCTCCCCTCCACTCAGCCCATTTCTAATCCAAGCCCCCCATGAGCCTACCTCCAGTTCTAGCCCCTCCATGAGTCCATTTCAATCCAAGCCCCCACCACAGCCCATTTCCAATCTTAGCTCCCCCAACACCCAATTCTCAGTTCTATCCTAGCCCATCCATCAGCCCAGTTCCTGTCCTAGCTCCCTCCCCTAAGAGCCCATTCCAAGCCCCCTTCCCATCAGTTATTTGCAGTTCAAGCCCCCTTCCACTCAGCCCATTTCCATTCCAAGTCCCCCTCCCCATTAGCTATTTGCAGTTCAAGCCCCCCACTTCCCCTCAGCCCATTTCCATTCCAAGCCCCGTCCCCATCAGCTATTTGCAGTTCAAGCCCCCTTCCACTCAGCCCATTTCCAGTCCTAGCAACCCCAACCCATTACCAGTCCTAGCCCCCCATAGCCCACTCCCAGTCCTAATCCCACCAGCCCATTTCCAGTCCTAATCCCCCATCACCCAATTTTCAGTTTAAGCCCCCCCATAGCCCATTACCAGTCCTAACCTCCCCATCAGCCCACTCCCAGTCCTAATCCCCCATCACCCAATTTTCAGTTTAAGCCCCCCCATAGCCCATTACCAGTCCTAACCCCCCATCAACCCACTTCCAGTCCTAATCCCACCAGCCCATTTCCAGTCCTAATCCCCCATCACCCAATTTTCAGTTTAAGCCCCCCCATAGCCCATTACCAGTCCTAACCCCCCATCAACCCACTTCCAGTCCTAATCCCACCAGCCCATTTCCAGTCCTAATCCCCCATCACCCAATTTTTAGTTTAAGCCCCCCCAGCGCCCATCACCACTCCTAACCCCCCCAGCCCAGCGCCCATCACCACTCCTAACCCCCCCCAGCCAGCCCAGTGTCCATCACCACTCCTACCCCCCCAGCCCATTGCCCATCACCACTCCTACATTCCCCTAGCCCAGCACTACTCCTAACACCCCCCCCAGCCCAGCCCATCACCACTCCTACCCCCCCAGCCCATTGCCCATCACCACTCCTAAATTCCCCCAGCCCAGCACTACTCCTAACACCCCCCCCAGCCCAGCCCATCACCACTCCTAACCCCCCAGCCCAGCCCATCACCACTCCTAACCCCCCCCAGCCCAGCCCAGCCCAGCCCATCACAACAACACTCCTAACCCCCCCCCCCAGCCCAGCCCAGCCCAGCCCATCACATCACCACTCCTAACCCCCCCCCCCAGCCCAGGGAAAAAAAAATAAAGAAAACCTGTCTGTTGCCGCTGTCGGGGCCGCCGCGGCAGAATCGAGCGTGCCGCGGGGCCCCCCTGTATCCGGCAGAGCCTGCCCTCCCCGTAGCAGCTCTCTCTTTGGAGCTGCAGTCAGACGCGCCAGCTTGCAGAGCGCGAGGGAAGAGTTTCTCCCTCGCTGCTCTGTTAAACCCGCGGAGGCTGATGGGAAGTTCCCATCAGCCCCCGCGGGCTTAACAGAGTCGCGAAAGGGAAACTCTTCCCTTCGCGCTCTGCAAGCCGGCGCGTCTGACTGCAGCTCCAAAGAGAGAGCTGCCAAAGAGAGAGCTGCTACGGGGAGGGCAGGCTCTGCCGGGTACAGGGGGGCCCCGCGGCACGCTCGATTTTGCCGCGGCGGCCCCGACAGCGGCAGCAGACAAGTAAAATTGAAAAAAAAAAAACACAACCTAATTGCGGACCTTCCCGCGTGCCAGCTGCAAGGCCTTCGCGTGCCACAGCTGGCACGCGTGCCATAGGTTCGCCATCGCTGCCCTAGACTGTCCTGCCCCGGACTAAGGGCCATATGCATAGCAAGGCTTAGCAAATGGCCCTCAACTCAAGCTGGTTGATAGGCCATGCTGCCTCCCAGTTGTTCCAATAGCCCAGAGTGGTTTGACCCTCCCAATGGGCTCCCTCGCCATTCATACTGACATCCATCGACAGGAGCAGCCACAAAGAATCATTTGGTGGCATAGGAAGGGAGGGTCTAGCCTCAAAATCATGAGAACCTGGAGACCGATGGGACAGCAAGGACACTTGCAGCAGTGCATGCCCAGGATCCATTTAGATTGATGCCACTATCCATTGGAAACTTGTAGGTAATCCCAAACTCAAGGATCCTGCTGTGCCCCGAGGACTGCCAGATGAAACAGTCTTCTCGCTTTCTCTTCAGGCAGGAACTCTGCCCATGCTAGCATTAGCTTACACTCCTATGAATTCCAGTGGCTGGGAAGGGTGCAATGGACTCTCTCCAACAGTTGATCACCCAGCCAAGGCTCTCCAGGAATTGAACCACTCAGGCCGACATCCGAGATGTATCCAAACTGCAAACGGGCTCGGATGAGCTAGCCATTGAGATATGGGTGAACAAAGATCTCACGCCTCAGTGCTGCTGCCACCACTATCACCTTTGAGAATTTCCTCAAAGCAGTGGAGGATCCAAAGGAGAGAGCAGTAACCTGAAGATGAAAGCCGAGAAAAGCAAACCAGAGATGTGAAAATACTCCCCAAGCTGCACTGCCTGGATTACTGAGCATAAGGTCTCCATATGGAACTGCAATGATGCGTTGACCCCCATGAGGAAGGGAGGAGGACATGGAAGGACCCATCATTCCTTGCACAGCAAACATGGAGTACCGGCCCTTGCCCAATTCAGCAGAGGGAACTGGTACTGTATAACTGCCTGTAGACTGAACAATCTTTCCAGCACAGATCAAACGGCGACCCTCTAGGCCAGAATCACACAGGGAATTGACGAAGGTGTCAGGGATAGGTTCTCTGCTGTTTGGTGTCTAGTACCCAGTGAACCTCGGAAACGTGGGCCCACTCATGACAGAAGAAACGCAACCTACTATCTACTGGGGGAATCCTGGAATGAGCCCCAGCTGTCATTGAACTAGACAGGAGCAATAACTTCTGGAGGTAGCAGCCCTCTGGTTCCTTGAGGCTCACAAAGGACTGAGTCCAGAACTGAAAACCTGAAGCAGCAAGGTGGACTTTGCAGGGTGATACAGACAGGAATCCCAGGAACTGTGAGGATCCAAGAGACAGGCAGAAGTGGAGACCGAGGAAGAGAATGCTCAGTCTATTTCACAAGTCCCTGGGCCCTAATTTCTGGGAGGCAGCGAAGTTTGGAATCACTCAAATCTTTAATCAGCTTTTCCAAATGCTCTCCAAAAAAGGCTTCCCCTTAAAGCAAGCCAGAAACACCAGGGCTTAGAAGCAGATTCTGCAGCTCAGTGGCAATGCCACGGCGAGTGTCGTGCCACCACCAAAAGGGCAATATCTTTTGTCTGCCTTAGTCTGCTTGGTGGATGTTTGTCAGAAGGCTGCTGCTAATTCTAGGACTGCGGTACCCATCCAGTGGGAACAATGGAACCTACTGAAGAAGAGCTCCAGTCATCAGGTTTGCTTAAACCACTAACTGGAAGCTGAAAACTGACTCTTCAGAAGAGCTTCCATCCTGCAAACCCAGACTGTTTTTTTTAAATTATGGCTGCAGGGATGGCAATCCATCTCGTGACTGCCTGAACAGGCACATGTCCCAGAGGCAAGCCAAACCATGCAGTGCAATCCTCCCGTGGCAGGGCATACAGCATCTTCCTAACCCTGAGCTCTTTCAGTGGGGAATAAGGAATAGAGTAAAGCCCCACTCTGGGGAGGGGGGCATACCTGCAAAGTCTGTTCTGCCATCAGAAGATCACGCAGAGCAGAAAATACCTGAGCAAAAACATCCATCCATCCATCCTCTGCACCCCTAGCTGCATCTGTGGTTATAGCAGGATGAGACCATAAGAAATCTCTGGAAGATTTTCTCTGTTCCACCTCCGCTGGTGGGGAGAGACTTGAATGGACTAGTCTAGCAAGACAATTTGGAAAATAGAAATTACACTTACCTGGTAATTGTAGTTCCTTGAGTGACGACAGTTTAGTCCTCTACTTCTGGGTAGTGCACCTCCTCCTGCAGCTTGGAGACTGGACCAATCAGAACTCTGCCATCACTGGATGCAGCCTGCAGGCATTCCCCATAAGCCCCAGTGACCTATTGACAAAGCAGACTCAAAAGAGCAAGAAATAAATAGCTAACTGGTTAAACAATTGAAACTGTAAAGAAAACATAAACCTTCCCTGAAGCCGGAAAGGAAAAGATTCTCTGAAATAAATACCCTCTCTCCTGCCGAGCCAATTAGAGGCAGTGAAAGAAGAGGAAAGTCAGAACGAACTAGAGGATTAGTTCTCCTGACAAGACACTCACCTGTAAAATCGCTCTTCAGGACCAATTGCGTGCCGAGCCAAACAAGAAAAGTGAGGGCGGGAATGAGGACTAAACTGTCGTCACTCAAGGAACTACAATTACCAGGTAAGTGTAATTTCTATTTCCTTATCGTTCCTCCAGTTTAGTCCTCTACTTCTGCGATGTAAAAGAGCAGTACTAACGGGAGGGACCCTGCCAGCCGGCACGCAAACTCGCTGACCTGAAACCGGCGTCCCCCACCGCCAGCACATCCAGCCGGTAGCAACTGCTAAAAGTATGCAGTGATGACCACATCGCTGCTTTGCAAATTTCCACTGGCGGAACTAGCCTGTGCTCCGCCCAGGAAGTGGCCTACACTCAAGTAGAGTGAGCCCTCAAAACCACAGGAGCTGGCCTACCCTGCAATATGTACGCCGAGATGATCGCCTCTTTGATCCACCTGGAAATGGAAGCCTTCACCGCCGCCTCTCCATTCCAGGGACCCCCAAACATGACCAACAACGATCTGACGTGCAGAACGAATCTGTGACGGCCACTAACGAAGCAAAACTCCCTTGATGTCCAAGCGACTCAGACCCCGGCCAGAAACATGCTCTCCATCTGCCCGGAAGAGACACCGTCTGACTCACAAGAAAAGGCGAGGACACCTTAGATAGAAAGGAGGGTACCGGCCGGAGTACCACTTTTTGAGCAGAAAAGCATAGAAAAGGCTCCCGACCCGATAGAGCATGCAACTCCGAAATGCGCCGTGCCGAACATATCACTACCAAAAACTCAGCCTTGAGAGAGAAATCTTTGACCGATACCTGGTGTAAGGGCTCAAAAGGAGCTATCCTCAGCGCCCTTAAACCCAAGTTGAGATCCCACGGCGGAACAGAAGTCCGACGCGCTGGACGCAATCTAGTGACTGCTTTAAAGAAACGTATCACAACACTGAGAACCCCTAGAGCTACGCTCCGTACCTTACTGATATAACAGGCCAGGGCCACTAATTTCACCCTCAACGAAGTGGCAGCTAGCCTCCTATCGATGCCATCCTGCAAGAAATGCAATATTACCGGTACAGACGCCGTGGCCTCGCGGACGTGACGTCGGAAACACCAGTCCTCAAAGATCCGCCAAATACGAACATAGGCCAGCGAAGATGAATGTTACCATACTTGAAGCAAAGTCGATACGACCGACCTTGAATAACCTTTCTTTCGCAGCCACGCCCCTGCAATGGCCAAGGCGGACGCGAGAATCTCCCCACTCGTGGCATCAGAAGAGGACCCTGCCTGAGGTGTTCCGGAAACACCCGAAGAAGCCACAGAAGGCCGTCTAGTAATCTGATCAGGTCGGCATACCACGGACGTCTGGGTTATCTGGCGCTATCAAGAGCACCCTCCCCCGATGCGCTTCGATCTGCAGAATCACGCGTCCAATGCGCGCCCACGAGGGAAACATGTAGAGAAGACCCGTCAACGGCCATGGCTATAAAAGAGTGACGATCCCTTCTGACATAAGTTCTCGTCATCTGCTGAAAAACCGATTCGTCTTTGAGGATTGATAAGTGTCCATCAGGTCCATGACCGGCTGACCCAACCGGAGAACCAACTGCGCGAATACCGCGGGATGCAACTCCCATTCCCCGGCATCCATCTGGACTCTGCGGAGAAGCTTTGACGTCCCGTTGACTCTCCCCGCTACAGGCACCGCTGATATCATTTGCAACCACGGAGCGATCCAAGAAGAGAATGTCTTCTTCGACCTCCAAGGCTACGCTGCCGGTGCCGCCCTGACGATTTATGTATGCTACGGATGCGGCAGTGCCGGGCAGTACTCAAACTGCTCGCTGCGTCACCTGAGCCTCGAAGGTTTTCAGAGCTAGAAACACCGCTCTCGTCCACGGACCAGAGACCCTGGCAAAGTCGATGCCGCAACACGCACCCCCACCGGCGAGACTTGTAGCCGCCAAAGGCGGAGCCAAGTGGTTGCTCCAAGGGCATCCCCAGACGCAGGGTCGAAGACCGCAGCCACTACCGGAGACTGTCAGACCCGCAGCGGACAAGGGAGCCGACTGCTCAATGAATCGGACTGATTGGACCAGCGGCGAATCAAGGCACGTTGTAACGGCCAGCATATGAAATCGGGCCCAAGGAACCACCTCCAACGTCGCCGCCATTGTCCCTAGAACTTGAAGGTACCGCCATGCTGTCGGAGGCACAAGCTTCCGAAAGGTCCGCACAAGGCCCCGGAAAGCTAGAGCTCCCCGTTCCGTCAGAAATACGGAGCCTTTCCCAATATTGAACTGCACCCCCAAGTACTCGAGAACCGGAGTCAGCTCCAGGTGACTCTTTATGGGGTTGACTATCCAGCCTAGGGCCTGAAGAAAATGTACTACCTTCTTCGTGGCCTCTGCACTCTCGGACTGGGATGTTGCCCAAATCAACCAATCGTCTAGGTACGGATGAACGAAGACTCCTTCCGTTCTTAGCGCTGCCGCCAATACTACCATTATTTTTGTGAACACGCGAGGGTCTGATGCCAATCCAAAGGGCAGCGCTTGAAACTGGAAATGCCCCCCAAGGAAGCGCAAATCTCAGAAACCTTTGATGGGACGCTCTGATCGGGAGATGGAGATAAGCCTCCGTGAAATCGAGAGATGTCAAGAATTCTCCTCGTCGAACTGCCACAATAACCGACCGCAGCGTTTCCATATGAAAATGTGGCACCTGGAAACCACGATTCACTACCTTGAGATCCAGAATCGGACGAAGGGAGCCGTCCTTCTGTGGTACCACGAAATAAATAGAGTAACGTCCCATGTCGTATGCTGCTAACGGTACGGGAACGACCGCAGTTAGGTCCAAGAGACGGTCCAAAAGTCTGTCGCCCCAGGAGAGCCTTGTGTGGACCCCGCACAGGCCCAGTTGGCTGATGGATCACTCCAGAAATCCAGTGGTCTAAGAGCCTTGCGCGAAAGGACCTGTGTCCCGTAGGCGAATTCAACAAGGGTTGGGCCACGCTCCTGGAGGAAAGGCCCCCAAACCGCATTAAAGAAAAAAACGGACTGAATACTAGATTAACGAACTGCTATGAGACATTCCAGCTTCCCACAACTCCAGATGGCCTACAAGGCAGGGAGCCAAGCAAGTGCCACATCTGGTGCACCGGTAACGGAAGGCTTTGAATAGGAACCAGAACTCCATCTGCTTCAACCCCAGTATTGTGGAGCCGATTCGCCGCCCTGGACAACTGCAAGGCAAGTGAAACCCAGATTGGCCACTAATGGAAACAGGCCACTGAGCACGAGAGACCCTGCCTGCCCCAGCAGGGCTGTTTGATTAAGATTCAGGTATCTACTTATTTATTTATTCATTTTATTTATTTATCTATCTTTCTTTTTTTTTTTTTTTTTTTTAATTTATTTATTTTTAACTTCTGATGAAAGGACCCCTCAAGGTCTCTCCCCTGAGTACAACAAGCTGCGGCTAGCGCCAGGCCCCTGTGACCAACTCTCACAGGCAGAGTCTATTAAACAGAAGCGGAAAAGCACTGAGACGCCTTGCGGAGAGTGGAGGGCTAACGGAGGAGGCAGGCTGACAGAGGGCCCAGGGCTTGAACCCCAGACGAGAACAGCACCCCAGGTCCTCCGGCCTTGAATAAACTACTAAACCGTTTTGCCTCAAGTAGCAAAACTCAAAGAGAGAGACCTTTAGGCCCAAGGATAGAAATACAACACGGAAACGTGCGTAACCTTGACTTGTACCCAAGCCTGGGACCACTGAAAAAAACGGATAGTACCTCCTCCAGATCGAGGAATAACTGAAAGGCCCATCTCTCCTAACCTGGACATCAACAGAACAGCGCCCGAAGATGATAGCACCTGAACGTCGTTATGGACCTGACTCCACCGCCCCTAAGCGCGAACACACATACTCAAAGCAGGCACGGTTAAGAAACCGAATCTGCAGCTTCGTGTCTGTCCATTCACGCAGGCACAAGTCAGCGGAGAAGGAAAGGAACTGAAACAAAACAAATAAATAAATGACTGAATGATTTAAGGTTTAAAACTCCCATCTCTTCCTAAATTGCTCCTCTGGTCAGGTGAGCCTAGGAGCTAGGCTCACCACGTCCTCCTGCTGCATGGAGACTGGACACAATGGGGCTTATGGGGAATGCCTGCAGAATGCATCCAGTGATGGCAGAGTTCTGATTGGTCCAGTCTCCAAGCTGCAGGAGGAGGTGCACTACCCAGAAGTAGAGGACTAAACTGGAGGAACGATAAGGAATACCTATTATATCTTAATATAATTTGCCTTGAGCTACTACTGAAAGGGCATGAGCTAAATTCACAAATAAAAATACTTTGCATCAAACACCCCCCATCCTGAAAAGGTTCTTCCTTCTGATATCCACACACATTCACCCACATATGCTGGATACCAGCAAGCAGTGCAACAGAACAGGAGAGAGTTAGCTCTGCACCAGCTCTTCCCCACATACTTTCTCCTCTGTTCACATCTCTCCCACCAGAAGGAGATGCAGCTACTGGCTTCAATATGAAGTTCGATGCCAGTGGGTCTTGTAAGACTACTGGAGCCCTAAGTGGCTCAAACATCAAAGTGAAGCCAGTACAGAAGAAAGCACACACAGATAAGAGGCACTGCTATCCCCTGTCAATGGGAGAGAAGGATTAACCACAGAAGGTGGCAGAGACAGTGCTACTGCGAGGCACTACCGAGTCACTGGACCCACTTGAAAATGATTTCAATGTAAGCAAATATACAGAAATAGAAAAGATGAAAAGGGCATACGAGGCAGCTGCCTCAGACATCATGCAGCAAGGGGCATTGGGCCACTTTTCATACTGCTGCACCGCTTGCTCTGATCCAGTGATTCCCCCTCCCCACGCATTCCCTAGTTGTCAGCAAGAGAAGCATTTAATTGGGTTTCATCTTCTGCTGCTGCAGGGCCAGATCTTGCAGCTATTGCAAGATCAGACCGCATGAAGCAGGAAAGGATGGATTAAACATCTCCTGCTGCCAGCTTGTAGGAGTGTGCATTGGAAGAGGAATTAAGAGTAGATTACCCTGCAGCCCACTCAGTCTGGGAAGAGAAGAATCAAGAAAAGGAAGGAAGGAAGGAAGGGGGTAAGGGGAAAAAGCTCTGGAAGGACAGACTAGGTGAGAAGGGAGGGATAGCATCTGAACATATGAAAACAATGAATGTCACACTGGGTAAGATCAAGGTCTTTCAAGCCCAGTATCCTGTTTCCAACAGTGGCCAATCCAGGTCACAAGTACCTGTCAGGTTCCCAAAAAGGTACATAGATCCACAATGCTTATCCCAGGGTAAGCAGTGGATTTCCCAGGTCCTCTTTAATAATGGCTTATGGACCTTTCCTACAGGAACTTGTCCAAACCTTTTTTAAACCCAGAGACACTAACAGCTTTTACTACATCCTCCGATAATGAAGTCCAGAGTTTGATTCCTTGTTGAATGAAAAAATATCCTTGTAGCTTCATTGCATGTCCTCTAGTCTTTCTACGTTTTGACAGTGTAAATAACCGATCTACGTTTACCCGTTCCACTCCATTCATTAATTTATAGACCTCTATCATATCCCCCCCTCAGCCACCTCTTTTCCAAGATGAAGAGCCCCAACCTTTTAAGCCTCTCCTCATAGTTGTATCCTTCCATCCCCTTTACCATTTTTGTCGTTCTTCACCTTTTCTAATTCTGCTATATACTTTTTAGGATATGGTGATCAGAACTGCGCACACTATTCAAGGTGCGGTTGCACCATGGAACGATACAGAGGTATTATAATATCCTTGGTTTTATTCTCCATTACTTTCCTTATGATTCCTAGCATTCTATTTGCTTTCTAGGTTGCTGGTGTTCAATAGGTCTTTCCAATCAGATGTTAGCTGTTCTCGATTGGTAGGTCAACAGCTTTCCTCTGCATGGACAGTTTGGCTGTCCAGTTTGCCCCTGAAGAAGCCACTAGGCGAAACAGAGATCTTTGTTGGGTAAGGGTAATTTTTTCGACTGGCTAATGGACTCTGAACTTTTGGCGAGTGAGTTTGAACTGGCTAATGCAGAGATTTCAACTTGCAGTCTAGTGTTCGTAGAGTCTTACTGCAGCCTGCAGTTTACCGTTTCCAGATAAGTTAACAGTTGGGCTATGTTGAACTGGGCTATGTTTGATGCTGATTATTTTTATCTTATTTGCAGGTATTTATGCCACTGAATTTGTGATTTGAGCTTCTAAATAATTATAGGATGATAACTGTAGAATAGTAATTTTAGAGTGAGAGGGTATTGTTTAAGCGCTTTGACAATTGCCCTCAGTTTTAGTATTAAAGAATAGAGGGAGTTTTTTAAGCCTGTGATGTGAAGTTCATTGGTTCCCCTGGAGCCTTTATGTTGCCGCATAGTGGGACAAGTCATTTCCCTGAGGCTTCCCCCTCCCTAATTAAATTATAAAAATTACTGTAATGAAAAATTAAAAAAATACTAGAACAATTGATCAATTATTTATCTATATTGGTTGTATGTCTGTTTTGCTGGTCTTCGTGACTTTGAAGTCTTTAAATTTAAGCAAGCTTTGGAAGATGTAAGATGCAAACTTCTTGGGAAATTGTCCATAAAACTGTAATTTATTTAACTAGTAGGTGTTCTGGGAATTTGTTTTGGTGTTAGTGTATTACTCTTAGTATGTGATGTATTTTGTGTAGTAATGAATATGCAAGAGATAAATTCAAACACAATGGGGGCAGTGCATGCAAATATATCTCATGCATATTCATTAGGGATATCCCGAAAACCTAGCAGGATTGTGGCCCTCCGGGACTGATTTGGAGATCCCTGCTATATATCCTAGCTCTCTCATCTTATTTTTTTAGACTTCTAGTATTTGCATACAGGCATTTTAGAGGTTGTATTTTATTCATATTAATCTGGTTATCAGTTGATAGGAGTAATTTGGAATCTTTCAGCTCTGTACTTAAGGGCATCTGGGTTATTTTATCTTTATTGGAACCTCTCTGTTAGGATGCCATAACTTCCCTCCTTTTGCTGGTATCCTTCAAGGATACATCCTTCCGAACCATGCACTCCTGGGCAACTGTTGGCTTTCTCCTTTTATCCATTTTAAAAGCTGCTCCGTCTCCTTTTTTAAAAGGTCAGTGCCAGCAGCCTCGTTCCATCCCGGTTAAGGTGGAGCCCATTCTTTCGAAAAATCCTCTCCCTTTCCCAGAATATTTCCCAGTTCCTAACAAATCCAAAACCCCCTTCTTTGCATCATCGTCTCATCCAAGCATTGAGACTCCGGAGCTATGCCTGCCTTTTGCGTCCTGTGCATGGAATGGAAAGCATTTCAGAGAATGATACTCTGGAAGTTCTGGATTTCAACTTCTTACCTAAAAGTCTAAATTTGGCCTTCAGAACCTCCCTCCCACACTTTCCTATGTCACTGGTGCCAATATGTACCAAGACAGCAGACTTCTACCCAGCATTATCTAAAACCTTGTCTAGGTAGCATGTGAGGTTCGCTACCTTCGCACCTGGTAGGCCTATTATCAGGCGATCCTCACAACCACCAGCCACCTACATGCCTAATGATCGAATCTCCAACTATAAATGGCCGTCCTAACCCTTCACTCATGGGCACATGGCCCTGGAAAACCCTCCTCGGTGCAAGAGGATTTTACATCTCCTAGCAGACATGTCCTTGCTACAGGATCACTTCCTGCCACACCAAGGTGATGCTCTCCTTTCACGTGACCTCTCCTCCATGGCAACTGAGAGGCTGACAGACTGGAGGTGGGACTTCAGTACTATGTCCCTGTAGGTCTCATCTATGTACCTCTGTCTTCCTTATGCCCTCCAAGTCTGCTATTCTAGCCTCCAGAGATCGGACTCGCTCCCCGAGGACAAAGAGCTCCTTGCACCTAGTACACACGTAAAACCCTTCACCAACTGGGAGAAAATAATACATGTGACACCCAATGCAAAAGACTGGATAGCCCCATCTCGCTGCTGGACTGCTGTCTGCATCTTAGTTTTAAGGTTTTGTTTAGCTATAACTTAAAGTTGCTAAGGATACCTTTACTGATACAACTATACCAATTAAGTTTAAAGGACTTTATTCACCTCAAGATTAATTAAGACCCTGAAATTAAATAATCTATTCCTAGTGAGGATAACCAGCTAAACCTGAAAGTGAATTTGACCACCTCTTCCCCTTTAATAGGTTTAAGAGCCTATAAAGTTAAGATTATGCCTGGGGTGGGGGGAGGGGGGAAGTAACACTTAGTAAAGGCTGGCTTGCTACACAGGTTCCAAACTTGTGCTTTTTAAGGTAATCTGTTAACCATTTCCTGGGCGATTCACACAGCCCTTTGTTAGATAGAGGGAGCCTTTCAAACTACTCCTTTGACATGTCACTTGGCTTTAACACCTACTTAAAACAAATTCCCTCAAGGAACTGGCGGCTAGATCCTTTTCAAAACCGGACTGCAAGAACGCCAAGATGTCCAGGACGGAGGCGGTGGAAGGGCGCGCCTGCCTCTCTCCGCACCACGATTCAAAGATGTGCCCTACACAGATGAACGCCAGGTTCATAGACCTCCTCTGGGTCTGTAGCAAGGTCGCTATCCCCGAGCCCGAATATCCTTTCTTCAACCTCGCCCTTTCAAGAGCCATGCTGTAAGCGAGAATTGATCCATCTGGGGCATGGGAAGCAGCCTCTACATCAAGAGGTCCTTCCGAACCGGAAGCCACCATAGTCAATCCGCCATTATCCGAATCAGGTCAGCATACCACAGGCACCTTGGCCAGTCTGATGCCACCAGAATTACAAATCCTCGGTACGTCTCTATCAGTTGCACTAACTGGCCTATGAGCGCCCACAGGGGAAAAACAGAGAAGACCCTCTTCGAGCCACTGCTGAATTAGAACATCCAGGCCCTTGGACATCCTCTCTTCTGCTGAAAAACTGGCAGGCCTTGGCCTACTCGAACACTGCCATTAGGTCCATGACCGGTGTGCTCCATCAGCGGACCACCTGCTCGAACACCTCCTAATTGAGCTGCCACTCTCCGGGGTCCATGCGCACTTGTCTGAGGTAGTCTGCTGTCACATTGTCAACTCCATGTGTGCCACCGATAATGCCTGGAGACGAATCCCTGCCCATCTGAACGGCCTTTCGGCCTCCTCCTCCAGGGCTGCACTACCCATGTCTCCTTGCTGGGTGTTGTAAGCCACCGTGGTCACATTGTCAGAGAGAACTTGGACCACCTTCCCCTGCAACCATGGCTTAAAACTTTCTAGCGCCAAGGTCACCTCACATCTCGAGCCTGTTGGCTGACCCCAGGGCCTCCTGCGGACTCCTGTCCCTGAACAAAGCATCCTTCGCAATGGGCTCCCCGACCTGACAGGCTGGCATCGATCATCAGTGGAACCCACACCGGGGACTCCTTCCAGGCTCTCCACATGACGGCTCTCTTGGCACTCCGCAGGCAGGGGAGTACTTGGGACAGGGGTTGATTCTGATGGGACCATTGATGGAGCAGAGCTCTCTGCAGCGTCGCATGTGCACCCTTGCCCATGGGACTAGCTCAAGAGTGGCCACTATGGTCCCCAGAACCTGCATATAATGCCACGCTGATGGTCTTGCCATCTTCAGGAACTGCTGTATCCACTGTCATAGCTCCTGCACCCAGCGATCCAGCAGGAAAATCCTGCCCACGCAGGTATCAAATTGCAATAAAAGCCACCATAGAAATAAACCCACCAAAAAATGTAAATTTTGTTTTGTCGAAGCCCACCGAGGGGAGGCTAGAACTGTTCCCCTAGCCCCCTCCAGACGGTAGACTGCTTTTATTTTAACAAAAATTCACCACAGTGTTATTAAAACAAGTACTTATCTTCTAAATCACAAGACTCCTCATTCATTTTCAACCACGTTGCTAATCGTTGAGGTGCAGCAGACGTGCACGTTTCGGGTGTGCGCCCTGCTTCAAATGCTCTCAAACCGTTCAAAGGTGCAACGAAGAAACGCCGTCATTGCAGCCGTAATTACCCACGGCTGCAATGACGGCGTTTCTTCGTTGCACCTTTGAACGGTTTGAGAGCATTTGAAGCAGGGCGCACACCCGAAACGTGCACGTCTGCTGCACCTCAACGATTAGCAACGTGGTTGAAAATGAATGAGGAGTCTTGTGATTTAGAAGATAAGTACTTGTTTTAATAACACTGTGGTGAATTTTTGTTAAAATAAAAGCAGTCTACCGTCTGGAGGGGGCTAGGGGAACAGTTCTAGCCTCCCCTCGGTGGGCTTCGACAAAACAAAATTTACATTTTTTGGTGGGTTTATTTCTATGGTGGCTTTTATTGCAATTTGGATTTCCATCATTGAAATGGGCTTCGACAAAACAAAATTTACATTTTTTGGTGGGTTTATTTCTATGGTGGCTTTTATTGCAATTTGGATTTCCATCATTGAAGAGGGTGTTTTTTCCACGCAGGTATCAAAGCATGCTGCCAAATACTCTAGCTCCTGGGCCGGCCGTAACTGATTCTTGGCCAGGTTGACCCCCCAATCGAGACTTTGAAGGAATTCCCCCACCCAGGCTGTTGCTCTATCGCTATCATCCCTGGAATTCGCCTGGATCAGCCAATCGTCTAAGTACGGGTGGACGCAAACCCCTTCCTCACGGAGAACTGCTGCCACCACCACCATGACCTTGGTGAAGGTATAGGGGGCAGCCGCCAGACTGAAAGGCAAAGCTCGAAACTGGAAATGGCCCCTTGATACCGCAAGGCGGAGAAACTGCTGATGTTCTGGATGCCTCCGTGAGATCGAGAGTCGCCAAAAACTCTCCGCTTCCTACCGCCACTATTACTGATCGCAGCATTTCCATGTGGAAATGCAGTACCTGGAGACAGCGGTTCATGCCCTCGAAGTCGAGAATTTGGCGAAAGGAACCTTCCTTTTGGGCACCATGAAATACATGAAGTATTGACTGCAGACGTACTGGTCTCACGCAACCTGTTCCATGCTCTCAGCTGCAGGAGACAAGTCAAGGTCTCTTCTACTGCCGCAAATACCACTGTTTCCACTTTGGGCAATCGAAGGAGCTTGTTCTTGCTCTGGCAGCGGGTATAGGTGCGTCATGGATTGCACCCCTTTAAGACCAGCCCCCGGCAGATCCCTCTCATCCTGGATCATCTGTCCTAATCCATGTACCGGGAAGACTTTCTGTGATTTCCATACCGCCTGGGAACAGTGGATCCTACAGTGCCTCTGCCAGGAGGTTAGCAGGCATAGTCAGGCCCTTGAGGGACTCCAAGGTACACATAGAATGTGAGCCCTTTGGGGACAAGGAATTGTATCAGTACCTGTTTATAGTGATTGTAAACCGCTTTGATGCCCTTCGGCCTGGGTGGTATATCAAGAAATTGCATAAACATAAGAATAAGCATAAGCATAAAGATGAGCGCCAGTAGCTCCTCCTGGCGGAAAACCCGAAGAATCCGGGCCTGATCCTCCTGTTTTGGGATCTCTCCTTCTTCCAACTTCTCCTGCAGATCTAGCTCCGAGTCAAGGTCTTCCCCATCCAGCCCCTCCGACAACAGCGATTGCTGCCACTCATACGCCATTGCTCCTGACTCGTGCTCTTTTGCATCTGACACCCTCTTAGCCCTGTGTTCCGTGGCTGAGGAGCCGCTTGCCAAGCCTTCTTGATGTAGGCAAAATGCCTTATGCAAAAGTAAGACAAACTCCGGTGAGAACTCCCCCGGGAGCCCTATTGCTTCCTGGGCTTGAGGAGTGAATGGTCCGGGCATCGTGCAGGGACCGGATCTGTTGAAGGTATCATGGCACCCCCCACCCCGAGGGTCTCTTGCAACCAGGAGGGACTCTCCTGCCTCGTCTCATCCTGCAGGCCCTGCTCCAATGACTTAGCCTCTTGCATGCAGTCTAGGCAGACGCCTGCCTCAGAGACCACACCGCATCGGGGACCGCATAGCTTGAGGATTTTTAGATTGCGCAGCCATGTTGTACCTTAAAGATATGAAATGGACCTTGCACTGATCCAACCAAACTGACACTTTCTCTGAGTAAAGTTTACATTTTTATTCTAAGTACTACAAATGGTTATAAGGGAGTACAGCTTCCCTTACAAGCAATATTACAAATTTAATAGGTACATAATCTGGGCTAAGAGACAAGGGATGATCAGGTCAGGTTACTCACTGACCATAGACAGATGGAAGGATTTCATCTGCCTCCTATCCACCGACTGTGACTATCTTTCAAATTAAATGCATTTCTTGTATGTAGGTACTTCCTGTTTTCCACAGAACTGTAGCTACGACAAACCTATATGCAGCACCCCCCCCCCCCCCCACACACACACACTTATCTTTCATTTATTTCTGTCTCTGACTTTTTATCTGATCCTTCACAGGAGAAAGTCACAATGTCTCAACCAACTGTCACTTACATCATCTGACCAGGCACAACGGCACTCTGAAATCTGCCCAGCAACAATGGCATTTCTAGTTAGGCTTTTCCCAAAGGTCTGCATCAAGTCATTGTGCTCTGAATATGTTTTGAGCTGTATAATACAAGGAATGCTTAAGGATTAAGTGGGGTTCACCACTCCCCTTGATACCATCCTATAACAGGCACTGTGGTCTGGCCGGCATGGTGGGAAGGGCTGGGAGCACTCCCCAGAAACGCCCTCAATCTATACCCGGGAAGATAAAAGGATCCCTAGCACAGTGCACCTCCCCAGGCTCAGGCACAGAGCACTTTAACTAAAATAAAAATAAAATAAAATAAAATTAATTTACTGAAATCTAATTAACGGAAACTGAAATTAAAAAGAAAATGCAAATGGCCCCCTAGGATGAAGCTACTCTGTCCTGCTTTATTCTCCGGTGATTGCCTCTCCTGGGCACCCAAAACACAGCAGAGGTGTTAAAACACATGCAGGCCTGAATAAGAAGAAATCGCACTTAAACACAGTGGGGGGAGTTTCCTGCGCGGCTGCAGGCCGCTCTCTGCCTCCTCATGTTCTGGGGGTTGCTAGGGGTTCCTGCTGTCCTCCCCCCTCCACCACTCTAACCTTGGGGCCTTTTTACCGCGTGGCTTTTCTAACCCTCGTGCTCAGCCTTCCTTCCCGGCTTCGGTGCTGAGGGGGGCAACTCGAGGCTGCCAGCTTTCACTCCTGTTAATCAACTGCAGCCCCCACAGCGGCTCCTCACTCGATAACGGGTTCGGGAGCCACCAGAAGTCTCTGACTGAGGAAGGCCCCCACAGAACTCCCCCCCCCCCCGAAATCCTAGGGGGCAGAGGAAGAAGAAGAAGGAATATCCTCCCCTCAGCCCTGTTGTCCCCCGGGTTCTTTCTGTTCCTTCTGATTATTTATTTTTACTTCTGCCTTTAAAAACAAAGAAACCTGCACATTAACAGGGGAAATAAAAGGCAAACTAACTAAATCTATCTCCTTAATTGTCTTTTCAGTGAGTCCAGCACCCAGGCTTACTACCTCCTCCAGCTGCTTGGAGATTACCAGCCCCAATATGCTCAGGCGGTGCCAGCTGCATATGTACACTAGTGTCATCAAAAAGATGATATGCTCAGTGTCCAAGCTGCTGGAAGAGCTACACTACCCAGAGGTGCGGGACTGGACTGGAGGGACGATAAGGAACCTGAATCTTAAACATATAGCATGTACGAGCCAATGCAGAAACCCAGCACTGAAGTCGTGCACTATTAGTTATATACGCCTCTATGTGGGTACCGATTGCGTGAGATTTTAGCACTAGCATGCAAAAAGGGGCACATATGCAAATTAGTCACACATTAAACTGTGACGCAAATGTTAGCATTAAACTGGGAGAGCAAGCCAAACACATGCGCACAGAAGACTGTGCAAGTTTGGCATGCTCTCCCAGAGAAACAGGGTCATCTGAGGGGACGTTTGAGACTTCAAAAGCCCCCGATGCCATTAAAATACTGTTGGGAGGCCAGTGCCCCCAACAGAAACCAAATCCTTTGTGACCCAGCAGCCCCAATCTGCCCACCCAATTAAAGAAACCCTAGTGGCCTAGCAGCCCTGAACCCCCACCCCCGTCCCCATACTTTTAAGATGGAGCAGGAGTGTTGCCCATGCACTCCTGTGCCATCTTGAAAAATGGCGGTGCCTGGCCCCACACAGTGCATCCCAGGCAGGGTCAGGCTGCTATATAAGGAAGAAAATGCCTTATATGGTAGTCTGACCCTCACCAGTGCATCCCAGGATACACCATGCAGGGCCAAGCGACACAAGAGCACCCGGGCAATGCACCAATTCCATCTTAAAGGTACTGGGAAGGGGGAGGGAAATAATCGAGGCTACTGGGCCACTGAGGTAATTTTAATGGGGGGGGGAGGGGGGTAAAAAGGGCAATGGGCCACCAGGGTTCTTTTTAATTGGGTGGGGGAAATCAAAGCTGCTGGGCCACCAGGGATTTGGTTTCGGAGGGGGGGAGGGGGGGTACTGGTCCCCCAACAGTATTTTGATTACATTGAGGGCTTTCCCCAAGAGGTTTAAGCCATCTCAGACCAGGCGTACAGATAGTGGCGCTTTGGCTGGTTACACAGTCCTCTACACATTTTTCTGCATCAGGTGCAGACAATATTAGCATGCTATTTTAATACACGCAGCTCATTTGCCTATAATTATACTTGGCGTTACTGTGTACATATACTTTTCCAATGCTGTTTATGCACGTGTCAGTCTCTTTTCTGCATTTAGCATGTCGAACTTGTGCTTATAAGTTACGTTATCTACGCGCAAAGGGCGCGTTAGTCTTTGCATCGGCCCAGTAAGGAAAGAACCACACGCCCAAGCATGAGGGACTCCCGACAGTTCTGTATTTTTCTCCCCTCAACATACCGCGTTCACCGATTACCATATTTCTTCCAACCTGCTAACCTAAAGACTTTGGTTCTATTTCCTGTTTCTTTTACAGCGACTTGTGGAACTTGTAGTCTTAAAACATGAACTACAAATACCGTCTCGACGTGTCCTTTCGATGTCCCTTAATAAATGAATCATCCCCCATCCTTCAAAAGGACCGTACAGAAAATCTCTCAGCTCCCGTTGCTAATCTCCATCTTTACACCCGAAGTCCTCGCTCACCACGTGCTCAGCTTCCAGCTCTCGCCTCAGCTTTTCCCTCAACGAGTCAACCGATAGTCCCGTCGCCATTTTCCGTCCCACTGTAGCGCCTGCGCGGTTGCTACTACCTAACACAGAAGGTCCTACGGCTGCCCAAGAAACTGCCTGATAAAGTAGGGGGAGCGTGGAACAAGCTCTTATAAGAGGACACTCCGACGATGAGAAACTTTTATTTACGACCATACAATTTACTATCTCTTCTCTTTATGATTACCTCGGTCCCTTCCTTTTAAGACCTGAAGGCAACAACGGAAGGTGGTTACTGAATTGGGGTAGCTGTGAGCTCGTGGGGAGTGTAAGGAAGAGGGTGAGTTTGTATGTTCTATGTACATAGTACAGTACATGGAAACTATGCCTGTTGGAATTCTGCACACAAAATTCAAACTTGTGTTTCAGTAGTTCTGAATTATGCCAAATTCATGCCGAATTTGGCACAATCCAGACCAGACCTATTTAAACACTTTTGCTTTTCGAAATAACAAAGCATATTGTTTTTGAAAGATATTTAATTTAAAATATAATAAAAAAAGTGCAACGTTTTACAATTTTGAGTGAGCATTCAAGCAAGAGTAGGAAATATACATACCGTATAGACATAATACATAAGTGCTGTTCAGCTGCTACCTTATACCTTGAAGGAAAAAAATAAATGAGCTGTGCTGTATTGTAACCCGAGATTTGTGCTACAGAAGCAGGAGCTATAGGTCCCGGCATACAAACTGGTTGACAGCTAACGCTGCGCAGGAGGTAACCTGACAGCTATAGTCATAAGGTGGCTCTATGCTGGACTTGATTTTCCTCCGTTGCATACTTGGACTTGTAGATTTTTAAATTTTGCTTTAAGCCATTGGATCTCCATGTTTTGTACAGTTAGTTGAGAAAGATTATGTAAACTGTTTTACTGTACGTTATGTGTAAACCACACTGATTTCAAAGAGTGCGGTATATAAAAGCAAATAAATAGACTAAGCTAATTTATTTAATTTTTGTGATTTTACTACTACTTCTTCTACTTATTATTTGTGTAGCGCTACATGGCATAGGCAGTGCTGTACAGCTGTTCTAGCAAAGTGCAATCAATGAATAAATCCAGGAGTCAATTGACAGGGTCCAAGCCAGTTTATTGTGCACAGGCCCAGTCAGTCAGAGCTTCAAAAGGAACTGAGCAAAAGTTTCTACAGAGACATAACCATTTATACCTCTTTTTCAGTTTGATACATGAGAACTTTCTATTGGTTCTAGCTCGATACATGCAAACTTCTCATTGGTTTTACATTCCCTGCACCTGTCAAATTAGAAATCCCTCCGGAGCCTAGCAACCAGCCCCCTCCCTTAGGATTGTTCTAACAATGGTGCAGTTCTTGATTTTGTTACTTCTCTACTGCAAGGTTATCCCTAGCTCCAGGAATGCATGTATTGAAGCATTTCTTTTCTTTCACACACAAGAGAATAATGAAAGACTTATGAATTCATAAAAACTTATTATTAAGCATTTTAAAACAGTTTTCTCCTTTTTCACAGATTTTTGGTTCTTTTCTAGTTATAATGGAAGTTAGGATCCAGAATCCAGGCCTAACTTACGGGCCTTTCATAGTAGCAGGCCATGCTAGGCCATAGCCTACCACATTCCCCCCTTTGATTATTCTCACCCGCAAGTGAGAGAGAGTGAGAATTAAATCACTCATTAGTCAATTAACACATTATACAGGTGTAATAGCATCATCGTGGGGTATAGGGTAATATTGCCACATAGCTAATATCTTTGTAGCTGCCTTCCTTTCTACATTGCTATCAATGGCTGCTGACTTTATTCAACTGTGATGAATCCAGGGTTCGGGTTTTGCAACTTTAACTGCTGTTGGGGTTAACAAGATGACAACATAAGGTCCCTTCCAATGCGGTGTCAACGGTGTCTTTCTCCACTCTTTGATCCACACCGAGACTCCAGGCTTGAGAGGATGCAGGGGTTCTGTTAGATGGATGAGCAGCTGCTCTTGTACCCACGTATGAAGACTCTGCAAAACAGAACTTAAAACCAATAGTTCTTGTCTAGTAATTTCAGATCTAATCTGTTCCATATCTCCCTTTATTTCCTATACAATAGGTGGGGGTCGCCCATACAGAATCTCAAAAGGGGAAACTCCTAAAGACTTAGCAGGGGCTAAGTATATCCTAAAAAGGGCTATAGGAAGAACCTGGGGCCACTTCAGGTGAACTTCTTGGCAAAGTTTGGACAACTGAGATTTCAGGGTTCTATTCATACATTCTACTTTTCCTAAATTCTGAAATCTGTAGGCAGTATGCATCTGATAATATCAATATCTCGGGGCCATACTTAATGGACTTGCTTCCTGAGGTTATCCACCCTCATTCTTTGTACAGGGCCCCATGTGCATGCAAGGTTGTAAGGGCATACTTGGAATCTGGGTACACATTTAGACAGAGCCCCTTTTCCTATTGTCAGTGCTCTAGTAAGAGCTATCAGTTCAGCTTTCTGTGCTGAAGTTCCTGGGGCCAGGGCTGAGGACTCAACTACCAGATCAAGGGTCACTACTGCATATCTGGCATAACAATGTCCATTAATGATGACAAGACTGCTTCCATCTACAAAGAAAGTCCGTCCAGGGTTCTCCAAAGGAACATCAATCAAATCAGGGTGACTTGAGAATATAGTGTCCATAGTTTCTAAACAGTCATGATCAGGGGGATCAAGACCAACTGGTAACAACGTAGCAGGATTCAGAGCTTGACTGACCTTCAATTGTATCTGGGGGTTTTCACACAGCATACTCTGATACCTCAACATTCGTGAATTAGCTAGACGTTTCCTTTGTGTTTCATAATGGTTAGAACAGAGTGTGGTACAGTAACTTGAAGATTGCTCACTAGGAGGGCTGTAGCTGCAACAGCTCTCAAACAAGGGGCCAGCCTTTTGCAATTACATCCGATTGTTTTGACAAATAGGCTACTGGTCGTTGCCAAGATCCAATGAGATTGAGTCAACACTCCTAGAATATTTCCTTGTGACTCATGAACATAGAGACTGAAAGGTTTTCTGGACATCTGGTAGACCCAGAGCTGGTGATAACATCAGAGCGGTTTTCAAAGATCAAAAGGCTGCATCCTGTTCAAGTCCCTATTCCAGTGGAGACTTTTCCATTCCTTTGGTAGCTTGATACAATGGTTTTGCTAGCAGCGCAAAATTGGAGATCCATATACGACAGTACTCTGCGGCACCCAAGAAGGCTCTCACTGGCCTCCAGGTGGTTGGAGTAGGAATACTGCATACAGCTTCTTTGCGTTCTGGTCCCAGGCGTCTAATTCTGCTGGACAACTGGAATCCTAGGTATTTAACTTGTTTGACATAATTATGCCTTGGCTCTTGAGACTTTGTATCCAGCCTCATTAAAAAGGTGCAAGAGTTCACTGGTGGCTTATAGACATTCACTTTCTGAGTTGGTGGCTATGAGCAAGTTGTCCACATACTGGAGAAGAACCCTTTCTCCTGGGTTCACATAGTAGCTTGAAAGATCTTGATTTAAAATAGCACTGAAGAGAGTAGGTGAATTCTTGAATCCTTGAAGTAATCTAGTCCAGGTGAGTTGGCCCCGCCTTCCTGTTGTGGGGTCTTGCCATTCAAAAGCAAACAAAAGTTGACTGGTGGGGCTAGGCATACGCAGAAAAAGGCATCTTTCAGGTCCAGGACGGTAAAATGAGTAGCCTCAGCGGGGATCAGTCCCAAGAGAATATAAGGATTTGGTACCACTGGGTGTATAGTTTCAGCTGCATCATTCACTCGCCTCAGATCTTGTACTGGGCGGTAATCCCCTGTCCAGGTTTCTTAACTGGGAGAAGGGGGGTGTTCCAGGGTGACTGGCATTCCTTAAGAAGTCCATACTTCAGCAGTTTCATCAAATGGCAGTGGATTCCTTCAATGGCTGGTCGAGGGAGAGGATACTGCTTCACATGCACTCGTTCCACTCCTGGCTTGAGGGTGACAATGACAGGGGCTATGTTCTTCGCTAGGCCAGGTGGATTATCTTCTGCCCATACTCCAGGTGGGGCTATAAGGTTGGTGGGTATTCAGGAACTAGGTGGCTTGATTGGAGATGCACTATAGAACCACTACTCTTCTTCTCGGGGAACAGTCAGCACCATCAATCCAGCAGGCTTTGGGTTCACAGTCATTTGCATTTCTCCCCTTTCAGCAAAGGATATTTGTGCCTGGAGCTTAGCAAGCATGTCTCGGCCCAGAAGTGGAATAGGGCATTCAGGCATATACAAGAACTGGTGCGTTATTTTCTGTCCCCCTAGTTCACACATGTGGTTCTGCAGGAGAGGCTTTGTGGCCTTAGCCCCAGTGGCTCTGACAATGGTGATGCATCGAGAAAACAAAGGGGCTACTGGCTTTAATATTCTGCTCCTGTATCCCCCATAAAGTCCATATATTGGTCCCCTATTTTCAGACTGACCATAGGCTCCTGGGGACCCAGGGAAACTTGGAGTCCGGTCTGGCCTAGTCTTCATCCATTCTGTAGCTCTCTTCGTCTGCCACTCACTCTATAGCTGCTTCCCTCTCTTGCTGGAACACTGTGCTCGGTTTATTCTTTCTAAAATCAAGTACTCCCTCCTCCCCTCCTGGGGGTGGAGTCAAGATACGGGCATTCACTTCTCTAATGTCCTTCTCTGCAATGGGCGCACTGATTCGCACCCAGTGAGGACCGATCATTTTCACGACCCCTTTCACTTCCTCTGCTCCACATCATTCAACTAAAGTATCAGCAAGAAGATCTGTTTTCTTCCTTATCTTACATTTACTTTCTCTGTCACATTTATTTCCACAATTCACAAACTTTCTGAACAACTTCCATTAACTGTGCTGTATTCATGCCCACAAATCCATCCAGTTTCTGCAATTTCTGTTTTATATCTCTCTGGGACTGACTGACAAAAAACGCAAATTCTCCTGGGCTGCTGGATCGCATTGGGTATATAGTGAGGGCTGCCTGCGCTATTTGGATCCCACTTGGGGCCATCAAGGCTGATGGGTTTGCATAATACTGTTCATTAGTTCAATCAAATCCTATGGTTTCTCAGTGTAGGAGGCATAATGCAGCTTTCAATTCAGTAAAACAGTGGCAGAAACAAAGTTGGTCAGCTGGCTAGTGCAAAGCTGGCCCTGGACCTAGTGCAATGGGATAACGTGACCCTCCCTTTTACTGGTAGTTGTACTTCTGAAGGCATACGGCAATCGGGACTGTCTGGGTTCCACTTCATGTTCTTGGGCGCTGGCTGTGAGTGACCCTGAACTGGCAAATGAATCCCTGCTTGTAGTGTCATCGGTGGACTGTGGCCTACTCTGAGTACTTTAAACTGTGCCGGGGCTTTCGGTCAAGAGGGGGTGTACGTCCTGCTGCGGAGGTGGCTGGTGACATTTGCAGGGAGGTATCCCCCCCCCCCCCCCCCAGGCTCTGCCCGGGGTGGTGGTAGAGCTGAGGGAACTGGCCTATAAAGATAATAAACGGGTAGGTTGTTTTTTTTTTTTTTTTCCTCAAACATTTAACCAGGAATCCTATGTAGGGGAACTGATCAGGGAACATTCTCTGTACAATCTGATAAACACGGGAAACTACGGGGCCATGAAGTAGCTAACACTGGCCACCCCCTTCCACAGAGCATTTCTAATAGGGACAGAGACATTTTAAGTCTGTAGTCTTCAGCAAAGTCCTTGCTAAAATTCCTAGTCATACATTTCAACAAAATCTGCATGGACTCTGACCCCCCCCCCCCCCCCCTACACCAGTCAGGCTGCATTTTCCTGTGGACTAAGCATAATGGATGTGTGCTCATTCTAAATAAGTACAATTTAGATAAAGTCCTTAAAATATAAAACTATTATTTTGCAACATGTTATAACAACAATCCCAACAGAAAGAACTATAGCTCCTAACATGACGGCCACATATCTGTTACGTATGACTGGAATAAAATTACTTGGCTTGAAAACTAACTGCCAGCCGTAATCAGCATGTCTCTGCAAAAGGAATTACTTTAAATCTTACAGTTTTAGGAAGCAGATATTCAAAAGACATTCCAAATACTTTTTCCATAAAGTGGGTGGATATCTAGAATACATATACACCTTTTTTCCTTCCTATTTTATTTTTATTAACAATAAGTATGTCTTCTATGAGGTGCTTGCCGCAGTATATCAGGAACTAGAATTCAAGCACGATGAACTCCCTTATTCACTCAGGATTTAAATCACTTTCAAGTCGCGATCTGGTACTACAGGCTCGGGATGCTTCATAGTCCTGTCAGGTTTCTTAACCTCTACTTCGTAGGACAAAGGGAAAACAAAAGCAGTTTCCTGAATTTTTCTATCATTTCCTATTTAAACCATTACAGTGCTTACTGAAGGTTTGAACATAAATAACACAAAACAAAGCTAAGCCCACAAATGCATTATACCTATAGCCCTACAAAAATTCTTCTCACTTGGTCCGTACAAGTACAGGAACTCGAAAGGGGTTAATAAGAACTTAACCCTTTCCAGGCTAAGCCCAAAACTATCGGGATCCACAATCCTGACTAAACCTTCTTATTAAATGATATATAATACATGACCATAGCAGAAGGAACATCACTATTAAAACATATTGAATTAAACAGGTACAATTTTCCTGAAATAAGCACAAATTAACCCAGCTGCAAAGTGTTTAGATTAAGCCTTCACAGGGTTAAAAAGACACTGCACATTCCTTTATTCAGATACGCCCCTTCTCTCTCCGCTAGCCAGCTTCATGCTGGGCGAAAGGAAAAAAAAAACTGGAATGCATGAGACAGCTTCTTTACTGAAAAAGTGACAACTGAGTTTGTTTCCTTTCTGCTTAATACTATTTCTTAATCGGTAAACTGTTCCACAAATTACCCAACAGAATAATCTCACATTTATACCAGAAGGGAAACTCGCGGTTTCAACAGATAACAAAAATCAGATACACAATAAGGACAGACAAACACCAAACACTTCCTCCTTTTCGCGACCTGGGCGCAGTCGCCTGGCCAGGAACTGCGCTACTTAGGAGTCCGCTCTCGCTCGGTCTGTATTTCAAGACCTCTCACTCACACAAGCAATCATATTTTAACAAGAAATCATTTTTAAGTGCCCAGGTTTTTCTGACTGACTATTTCAAACAAGGATCGATGGCTTCGGCTTCCGCTTTCACTTACGCGGAGCTTACTAGGACCGCCCTTATGGGAGGTGATCAGACTCCCTTGTCTCGCACACACTCATGCGAGATTTTTCCCAGTTAGTCTATACCAAATATACCAAATCAGTCTTGCGCATACTCATGCAAGACTTTTTTTCCCCAGGCTGCACAACTTTTAAACAAGAAAATATCTACTCACCAGATCCAGTTCCTGATACCAAACCAGTTCTTGGGTTGGACCCTGGACTCCCCTCAGGTTCTGAGGTGTTAGCCAGCTGGACCCAGTGGCCTGCCGAGGCAAGGCGGAACCCTCTTTGATACAAAGGGATCGGCGGCGCCTAAGAGGTTCCCCTGCGGTCGGACAGACATGGTTCCAACCGGACCAAACCTTGAGGCGAAATTCGTAGATTATTCACTTGAATACCATTTACTACTCGCACTTCCCGGCCCAACGCACCAAAACTATGTTGTAGCAAAGTGCAATCAATGAATAAATCCAGGAGTCAATTGACAGGGTCCAAGCCAGTTTATTGTGCACAGGCCCAGTCAGTCAGAGCTTCAAAAGGAACTGAGCAAAAGTTTCTACAGAGACATAACCATTTATACCTCTTTTTCAGTTTGATACATGAGAACTTTCTATTGGTTCTAGCTCGATACATGCAAACTTCTCATTGGTTTTACATTCCCTGCACCTGTCCAATTAGAAATCCCTCCAGAGCCTAGCAACCAGCCCCCTCCCTTAGGATTGTTCTAACAATGGTGCAGTTCTTGATTTTGTTACTTCTCTACTTTAAGGTTATCCCTAGCTCCAGGAATGCATGTATTGAAACATTTCTTTTCTTTCACACACAAGAGAATAATGAAAGACTTATGAATTCATAAAAACTTCTTATTAAGCATTTTAAAACAGTTTTCTCCTTTTTCACAGATTTTTGGTTCTTTTTTAGTTATAATGGGAGTTAGGATCCAGGCCTAACTTACAGGCCTTTCATAGTAGCAGGCCATGCTAGGCCATAGCCTACCACACAGACACGTTTAAGAGACAGTCCCCTGCTCATCAGGGCTTACAGGCTAGTCAAGATAGACAACACAAAAACTGGGGACTAGGATATATCTAGGAGAATGGTAAGGAAATACATAGGGGTTGAATAGGAAGCTGAGGGGATCAGGATCCAAAAGCAGTCTCAAAGAGATGAGGTTTCAGCCTGGATTTGAACAGGACCAAAGATGGAGCCTGACATACTGACTCGGGTAGTTTGTTCCAGGCTTAAGGACAGCAAGGTGGAAAGATCAAAGTCTAGAAATGGTAGTGGAAGAGATGGTCACAGATTGAAGAGATCTGCTAGAAGAACCAGTTCCTGAGGAGGGCTGTAAGAAGAGATAAGAAAGGAAAGGTAGTGAGGCGTAGCCAAGCATTTCAGGATCATTTAGTCATCCTGTCTTGTGCATTGTCTCCTTCATTCTTTGTTGTGCTTTCCAATCATCATTTTGACAAAGAGCTTAAAAGGTATCTTTCCTGCACTATACCAACCAGTCGGTCCACAGTGTTAGATATATATATTAATTAATTAATGTACACGTATACCACAGTCTTAATCACTTGACTGGATGAGTAGTCTGGCGATTAGGGAACTGGTTTGAACGGAGGGGAGTTGTTCAGCGAGGCAGATGAGTTTTCTGTCAGCTCCGGTGATCGCGGCGCGTCTGTTCTGGCGTTTGACTGCACAGCCGGGGCCAGAGAGCTCTCTCCGCGATTGCTGCTCACGTTACTTTGTGAGCAGCGTCGCGGATAGCAGGGCTTCCAATTGCATCAGCAAAGTGAGAAGTGCTTTTTGGGGGTGCTTTTGGGCCTGACACGCAGGTGAGGGCCCTGGGGAGGTGCAGCTCGGTGGGAAGCGGTTTAGGGCCGCATTGGAGATTCGCGGTGGCAAACCGGCCCTGCACTTTTTTGCAGTCTTTTCTTCCTGTGCTTTTTCTGGCCGTGAGGCAGAGGCAGCTCATTTCTAAGCACTTAGATTCAGTGGGGGATAGATTTAATTAGCTTAATTTAAGGTAACTTAGGCTAGTTCAAGTTATTTTGGTTTCATTTTGTTAAATTTGATTTTAGGCTTAAAAGAAGCTCTTAAAAAAAAGGTTAATACAGAAGATAAGAGCCTTAATTTCTAAGGGATATTTAAATTAATTTAATTTATTTTATAGCTCATGCCATCACGTCCACAGTGCCTGGTGTGTGGCACACGCAGGAGCGCAGTCTCAGACACAGGGGGCTGCGCGCTGGCATCGAGCACGATGGAGCAGGAGATTCAGGATAAGTCTGGTGAGGGGACTCAAAGCCCATCTGCTATGGGAGAAGGTGAGTCTCTGCTGGAAGCTCCGTCCATACCCCTTCTGGAAAATCAGGCGGGTTTGGCCAGTTCGTGTCACCGACAGGGTCTGGAGCGGCTCTTGGAGGATTTTCTCCAGATTTTGTGTTAATAATGCATCAAGCTTATTGCTTGCATCAGCAGGGGGCGGTGACAGAGCCTTTGTCCCTTGGAACGATGGTCCAGCAATCAGGCTCAGAAAAGGCCGGCACCAGTCTGGTAAGACCTCTGAAGAGGGCACGTTCACTCGAGGACCAGCCCTTGGATTCAGATTGGCCTGAGACAGATGGAGTGGAGTTGGAACCGGAATCCGGACTGGAAGAACTTGAGGAAGGAGAGATTCCAGACCCTGAGGATCAGGCAAGAATCATAAGAGTATTCCGAAGGGAAGAGCTTACGGCGCTCATTACCGAGTCCCTTCAGGCGCTCAACCTTATTTATTTTATTTTTATTTATTTGATAGTTCTTTTATACCACGCTCTTTGTTATCAGTGCGGTTTACAATGAAACAAAATGACTCTCGGACAAATAAGCTGTCCTGAGTTTACATAGAACAGGGAAGGCTTGCTTCAGTCCATCCAACGGAGGAGGAGGGTCTGGAGGATCCTCTCATTCAGGCGGTGCGGAAAACTCAGGCGGTGTTTCCCATCCACTGAGTGGTTGACCGATTGATTCAAGACGAATGGGATGTGCCCGAAGCTGGGTTACGAGGGGTGAGAGCTATGAATAGGCTCTACAGCGGACAAGGAGAAGGAGAGGTTTCGATCTCCGCGTATAGATGCAGCGGTGGCAACGGTCACAAAAAAGACAACTATACCGGTAGAAGGTAGTGCGCCCTTGAAAGATGTGCAGGACAGGAAGGTGGACGGGCTATTAAGATAAGCCTTTGATGTTAATGCCCTTTCTTTGCAAGCTTCTATTTGCGGGGCTTGGGTGGCAAGAGCTTGCCTCAGGTGGTCGCAATGCTTGCAGCGCCGGCTCAACAGACACAAGAGCAGTTAATGGATGTGACACGGCTGAGTCAGGTGCGGCATACTTGGCTGATATCCATTATGGTTTGATTAGGACATTGACGAATAGTATGTCGTCATTGGTAGCCGCGCGCCGTTATTTATGGTTAAAAAATTGGGCGGCGGATGTTTCTTCCAAGTTGCATCTGAGTAAGCATCCATTCAAAGGGAAGTTGTTGTTTGGTGAGGATCTTGACAAGTTGGTTAAGGATTTGGGAGAGTCCAAAGGTGGAAGGCTGCCAGAGGATAGACCTAAGCAGGGGAGATCCCTGCCGTCTTCGCGTGGTCAGTTTAGAGACTTCAGGTGGTTTCGTACCTCTCGCTTAGGAGGTTTCCAAAGAGGAAGATTTTGCTTCAAAAGCGCAGGGGATTCATGGTTTTAAAGGAGCAGGTAGGGGATTCGCAACTCCCTCTTCCGCAGCGGTCTGAAAAACACAATGAAGCAAGGCAGACCCAGGTAGGGATTCAACTGATAGGAGGACGACTTCGGGAGTTTCTTCCTGCCTGGGCCCAGATAACGTCCGATCAATGGGTGTTGGAGGTTATATGCAAAGGTTATGCTCTCGAATTTCCTTGTCCAGTACTAGATTAGTTTGTCCTGTCCCCTTGCAAAGGGCAGCAGAGAATGGTCGCGGTTTGGCAGACATTAGATCGGCTCTTACAGTTGGGAGCGGTGGTACTGGTATCACAGGAGCTCTACGGCGTCGGTCATTACTCTATTTATTTTGTTGTACCAAAAAAGGATGGGTCTCTCTGTCCTATTCTGGACCTCAAAGGAGTAAATCGCTGTCTACGAGTGCCTCACTTTCAAATGGAGGCATTACGGTCGGTAATAGTGGCAGTTCGACAGGGAGAATTCTTGACTTCCCTCGATCTTACCGAGGCGTACTTGCACATCCCGATCAGATCAGCTCATCAGAAGTTCCTACGGTTTGCTCTTCCATGGAGGCATTTTCAGTTTCAAACGTTGCCCTTCGGTTTGGCAAAGGCGCCGCGCACCTTCACCAAGGTTATGGTGATGGTGGCGGCGGTGCTGCAAAAGGAAGGAATATTAGTTCACCCTTGCCTTGACGATTGGTTGATTCGGGCAAAATCCAAGGCCGAGAGCGTGCAAGTTACAAGCAGAGTGGTGACATTCCTTCAGAGTCTCAGCTGGCTAGTCAGTGCGGCCAAGAGCTGTTTGGTCCCGTCTAAGGTTCTAGAATACTTAGGAGTGTGGTTCGACACTTGGTTGGGAGCAGTGTTTCTGCAGGATCGACGAGCTCAGGCCCTTCGGCAACTAGTGCGCAAGTTTGTATCGACTCTGGCTCCATCAGCTTGGACCTATCTTCGGGTGCTAGGGACAATGGCGGCGACCCTGGAGGTAGTGCCATGGGCCAGAGCTCACATGCGCCCGTTACAGAGGTCGTTCCTCCAATGCTGGTAGCACCAGAACGATTCGCTGAACAAACGTCTTCCCTGTCCTTTGCGGGTCAGGTAGTCCCTTCAATGATGGCTTTGCCCAGGAAATCTGGCGGCAGGCATGCCACTGGAGCAACTGCAGTGGCTTCCGGTGTTGATGGATGCGAGTCTCGCAGGTTGGGGAGCTCATTGCGGGGAGCTCTTCGCACAAGGAACTTGGAGCGATCAGGAGGCCCAGTGGTCAATCAACTATCTAGAACTAAGAGCAGTAGTTCTAGCACTTCAAGCGTTCGAAACCGTGGTGAAAGGTTGAGCGGTGCAAGTGCTGTTGGACAATTCCGCAACAGTGGCTTACCTCAATCGTCAGGGCGGCTCGGGAAGTGCGGCCATGGAGGAGGAGGCAGGAGCTCTATTCACCTGGGTGGAGCCCCGGCTACAGGCGATCTTGGCGGCGCACATAGCGGGAACAGACAATGTGATGGCAGATTTTCTCAGCAGAGTCAGGGTGGATGCTGGAGAATGGGAGCTTAATCCGGAGGTGTTTGCCCAGATAGTCCTCGGGTGGGGTCCTCCAATCATGGATCTCATGGCGACTTTTCGGTCGGCCAAGGCGAGTCGCTTTTACAGCAGAAGACAGGAAAGGATGTCGGAGGGTATCCATGCCCTAATGCAACAATGGCCATCACCCGGTCTACTCTGTGTTTCCCCCGTGGGCGCTCATAGGTCGAGTGGTTCAGTGCATCGAAGCACATCGGGGGAGAGTGGTGTTAGTGGCTCCAGATTGGCTGAGACGTCCGTGGTATGCCGATCTAGTTTGCCTGCTCGACAGGGATCCTTGGCGATTGCCGGCAACGGCGAATCTTTTGATTCAGGGACCTTTTCGAATGCCTCACGTGGATCGGTTCTCGCTTACGGCTTGGTCATTGAAAGGGCGAGGTTAAGGAAAAAAGGCTATTCTGGAGTGGTGATTGCGACCTTACTTCGGGCCAGAAAGAGGTCCACTTCCCTAGCGTATGTACTAATATGCTGTATAGTTGAGGACTGGCGCTCTCAGCGGCAGGTCCGTTCTGCCACAGTTTCCGTACCTATGGCATTAAGTTTTTCTTACAGGATGGTTTTGATAAGGGCCTGCCAGCCAGCTCCTTAAGGGTCCAGCTGGCAACTCTTTCTTGCTATAAAGGTAAGGTTCAGGGGGTGGCCTTGGGCTCTCAGGTCGATATGATTCAGTTTCTGAAAGCGGTATCTTGGTTACGGCCTTCTCACAGAATGGTGGTTCCCCCGTGGGATCTCAACTTGGTTTTGGGGGCGTTGACTAGAGACCTTTTCGAGCCCTTGCATCAAGCTTCGATCAAGGATTTAAAAACAGTGTTTTTAGTGGCCATTTGTTCAGCACGTCGATTTTCGGAGTTGCAGGCTTTGTCCTGTCGGGAACTGTTCTTGTCCTTTTCCAGAGAAAAGGTGGTCTTGCGGCCTGTGCCGTCTTTTTTGCCCAAGGTAGTTTCTCCTTTCCACCTGAATCAATTGGTCTCGTTGCCATTATTGGGGCCTACGGAAGAAAACAACATCTCGGACCGTAGTCTATGTCGGTTGGACATAAAGAGTTCTGCGTCAATACTTAAAAGTCTCGGAAACCTTTCGTAAGTCTGATCACCTATTCATTCATTTTGGAGGTCCGCGTAAAGGAGAAGCGGCAGCCAAAGCTTCGTTTTCCAGATGGGTCCGAGAGGCAATAGCGTTAGCATATATCTTGCAAGGTCGTCAGGTGCCTGTGGGATTACGGGCTCACTCTACTAGAGCGCAAGTGACTTCTTGGGCAGAGCATAGTTTGGTTCCGCCAGTGGAGATTTGCAGAGCGGCCACCTGGTCATCTCTCCATACTTTCAGTAAGCACTATCACCTGAATGTTCAGGCGGCGAACGATGCCTGTTTTGGGTCGGTGGTGTTGCGATCCGGGTGGACAAGTCCCTCCCAATGATTACTGCTCTGTTACATCCCAGAGGTGAAGGACTGAACTGGCGGACCGATAAGGAAAGAGAAATTTAGACTTACCTGCTAATTGTTGTTCCTTGAGGAACTCCAGTTCAGTCTTGATTCCCGCCCAGGGATGGTTAGTTCAGATGTCGGTTCGGTCTGGAGGAAATATTAGTCACGATGGGTGTAAAACCTTTTAAAGTTTCGGGTTTGCTGTGGTTCTTTTTCTCTAGCTTCTCTGCCTTATTTTGTTCATGGAGGGAGGAGAACGTGAGAGATGAAGTTTGTCCTCTTAATTTAGGGGGATTTAGTTTAATGGTTAAAAGTTGAAATTAATGCTATAGCTACTTATTTGTTGCTCCTTTGAGTCTGCTTTATCAATAGTTCAATGGGGCTGATGGGAGAGACCAGCAGGGTACATCCAGTGATGTCACAGTTTTGACATGCCCAGTCTCCATGCTGCAGAGGAGCTACACTACCCAGAGATGAAGGACTGAAATGGAGTTCCTCAAGAAACAACAATTAGCAGGTAAGTCTAATTTCTCTATTTTTATCCTGTTATAAAGGGATCCACTGTGTCCCATGCCATTTTGAATTCTGTCACTGTATTTGCCCTCACCACTTCCATCGGGAGGGCATTCCAAGCATCCACCACCCTTTCAGTGAAAAAGTATTCTTGACATTGCCTTTCAATTTACCCCCTTGCAGCTTTATGTTATGCTCCCTAGTTTTACTACTTCCCCGTCTTTGGAAGAGGTTTGTTTGTTCATTAATACTCTTTAAGTATTTGAAGGTCTGAATCATATCTCCCCTATCCTTCCTCTCCTCCAGAGTGTACATATTTAGGTCTTCAAGTCTCTTCTCATAAGACTTCTGACGCAGACTCCAAATCATTTTGGTCGCCTTCTTCTGAACTGTTTCCAATCTTTTTACACCCTTTGCGAGACATGGTCTCCAAAACTGAACACAGTATTCCATGTTCAGTTTTTCTCATTTAATTCTTTTTGTAGTCTTGAGCAAGTCTCTTCACCTTCCATTGCCTCAGATACAACTAGACTAAGACAGTTTGAGCAGGGAAATAATTAATGTGCTTGATTATGTAGCTTGCCTTGAGCTCAGATTTGGAAAAGTCAAGTAATACATCTAAAATCCAGATCCATCATGATACTGGTGTAACATCCCTAGGTTAAATCAAAAGTATAAATTTTGATTCCTGAAGAAGGACTGTAGGCTAGGTTTAGGATATCTGAACTGACAGCCAGGTCATTGTAGGATTCAGAGTTGCTGTCTCTTTCATTTGAATTCCATATTACAAGCCCCTGAATATGTCTGAGAAGAATGGGTTTCTTGATAGATATTTATTGACTAATTATTGTTAAAGACATGTTTTGCATAAGTGATAGCATCTATTGTGGAGGCTCCGGCCACCTGTGGGGTTGAGTTGTCTGTCTGCCTGTATGCATATAGCTTTGTTTGCACAAGCGCAAACAAACCTGTTTTTCCAAATACAGTCAAACCTCGGTTTTCATTTGCCCCGGTTTTCATACGCTTCGGTTTTTAACGTCTTTTTTGACTGAGATTTTGTCCCGGTTCTCATACATCTCTTCGGTTTTCAACGTCTTTTTTGACTGAGATTTTGTCCCGGTTCTCGTACATCGCCTCGGTTTTCGTAAATTACAGTACTGTAAATACATACACCCTCGCGCTGCACACCGGTCTGTATACACTGCCAGAACGCCCGCCCGGTCCCGGCAGCACTGCCCCCCGGACTCACCGATCGCCAGCGTGATGAGAAGCGAAAGCCAGCTGAGCACGTAAATGAAACACATCCTCGAGCCTGGTCAGAGTTAGAGAGGCAAGGATTGCGCAGAGAGGGAGGCCCCAATCTCGTCCACCGCCTGCCCGTTCTCTGGAGCGCCCCCTCAGGCTCGGAGGTAGCAGGGAAGAAAAGCTGACAACGTAAGCAGGAGATGTTGCATAAATGTGGGAGGCAGTTCTTTCTCTTGCAGGGTACGTCTGAAGCTATATCATTAAGATTTTCTGCCATTCTGAAGCATTGAGCAGATAATGTAAAGGTATTTTAATGGGCTGAATCCAATGTGATTCCGAAGAGAGCTGGGCACAGCAGCTTGTCAGGGGTGGCTAAGGCCAGATGTTAACATACTGTACAGTACTGTACTTAGCTTGCTTTCAGTGATGTTAAATGTTCATTTATCCATTTCATTAGTCATTTATATTTATTTCTCATTGTTTTCTGTATGTAAAAATATAGTTATTCTCTATAAAATGTATTTTTTATGAATATTTTTGGGTGTCTGGAACGGATTAATTGGATTTACATTATTTCTTATGGTAAATATTGCTTCAGTTTTCATACGTTTCGGTTTTAGTCAGACTGTTTCGAACGGATTAATCATGAAAACCGAGGTTTGACTGTAGAACACTTGCAGGTTACTGAAGAAAACAGCTCTGGTGCTGGATGCCAATGAGGGAACCCATTCCCTAGTGGCAAAAAAGTGCAGTGACACGTGGCAAAAAATGGCACTGGATACTGATGGGGACTCCACTCTTCACTGACAGAACATTGAAGGGAGATCGTGTGCTGCATCATATTCCTCTGGTCCTATTGAAATCCAGACTTAAAATCCACCTCTTCAAGCTGCTTTTGGATCCCGACCCCCTTATTCTATTTCTGTTTAACATCATTATGTGTTTTATCATTTCCCTTAAACTACTCTAGCCCCCTGTTTGTTCTGCCATCTGTCTTGAACAGATTGTAAGCTCCGTCAAATGGGAACTGTCTCTTATGTGTTTCAGTGTTGTATATGCCTTGTAGTGATATACAAATGATTAGTAGTAGTGGTTTGAAGAAAGTGAAAATCTTTAGATGCCTCCTTTGAGGAGGTGAGTAATCTACATTGTTCTATTTGCAGAACTGCCTAGATTCACTAGATAGTTGTCTTTCAGGAAGTTCCATATATGATGTGTTTTGTCACTGTTTTGAATTGAAGTGTCTAATTTATTCATTATATTTTTTACGTATATTATGTTTTAAGCATTATTTATAAAATCACTTAAATCATTTTCCCATTCCTGCTTATTAAGTTAGCCAGGTAGTCAGGAAAATCAGATGGGTGGCACTCCCATTCAAAAGGTCCTGAGCAGAACACTGCAAATTATTAGCCAAAGTTGGAGCCTTGATGATTGTAGCTAAATTTCAAACTTTTGCATTGTCAATCTTTTGTCTGCATGTATGTTGCTATGTTCTTTGTATATGCTTGAGTATTGTTTTATTAGAAAAATTGGACCTATGAACTCCATAGATATAGTGGAATAAAGCCAGCAATAGTTCAACTTACTCTAATTACCTGGTGTTATCTGGTGAATGCTGAAATAATCCGATTTCACAGCTTGAGCACTTTAGTTCTGTCTAATGACCTTCCAGCTCGGGTAATTCATTCCAACCCACGTTTTTGGATATCATTTAGTTGCTGAGATTTTTCCCTATTTGTGTTTTGGGGGTGGGGGCAGCACTTAACACATACACCTACCATAATTAAGGTTGACAACCAGGTCAGCCCAAAAGGGGCTGATCCAATTCTGGTTTTCCCTTACAGTATATATGCATACAGTATGGTAAAAGCTGAACTGGATCAGCTGTTCCATTCTGAGGTGGTAATTCTTCCTACAGCCTGCAATTGCAATGATGATCCTCCGCTGAGAGGTATATAACTTGGCTCCCCTTAGAGCCCAGTGCACATGTATTTTATGATCAACTGCGAGAGGTTGCTGCTTTATGATGGTGAAGTCTTCCTTTCTCCTTATGATGTTAAATGTTGCTTTGCAGGCTTCCCAGCCCTGGCCAGCTTGAGAAAGAGGAGTCTGTTTCAGGAATTGAACTTTGTTCTCATATGCGGTAGTGTATAGTGCTGCTGCTAGGCCATTAGGATATCCAATTTCTTTGTTATAGACATTTAGAATTAATGCTTAATCTCCCTTCCTCTTCTCTCTCCATAGCTCATCTGCAGGCCATGGTGGTGGAAGTGGAGAACTTCTTTGGGGTTTACTTGCTCTTCTGCACCAACCCCAAATACAAAGGACGCATATACATTGGCTTCACTGTAAATCCAGAGCGGCGCATCACCCAGCACAATGCTGGCAAGTGCAAGGGTGGGGCCTGGCGCACCAGTGGACGCGGGCCATGGTAAGCCAGTCTTCTCCCCCACCCCCTGTCCTTTCTTCTGGAAATCCATGTGTGTAACAGAGCTCCAGCCAAACCTGTACAGTGACAGCATAGTCATATTGGCATGCTGATAGAAAACAGAAACCTAGCAATCTGCCTATTTTATAGACCCCCTGCTTCAGACACCCATAATTTGACATCTATACTAGAAACAGCATGCAAAGCATCCACGAACAAACCTCATATCATCCTAGGTGATTTTAACTTACCAACCTGCAATAATAACCAATCTTCAATAATACTAGAATCAATGGATGTTATAGGCTATCAACAAATCATTAAACAACCTACTCATACTAAAGGTAATATTCTGGATTTAATATTCCTTCCCATGTCATTCACTATTTCACATGAATATACTCCCCCTATAATATCACAAATCCCATGGTCTGACCATTTCCTAATAAACTTCTCTATTAAAATACCCTCCGCTACCTCTTCTAATCAACCTAAAATTCATTTGGGACCCAAATTTAGTCTATTCTCACCTGAAGAATTCCTCAGCACAATTATTCCACAATTATCTACTGACATAATAAACCTCGATGAAGCTACATCTACCTGGAATTCAACTATAAAATCAGCATCTAAACCAACACATAATACACTAAAAAAACACCATACTAGACAATCAGAAAAATGGTACACAACAGAATTAGCCTCCATTAAAAAAAACCTTCGCAAAATCGAAAAAGAATGGAGAAAAACAAAAACAACAGATCTACGAGTCTTATACTTTGCAACTCTCAACAACTACAGATCATCTACAAACAATGCCAAAAAACAATACCATGCGAGGATTCTAAACAAAGCCATTAATCGCCCCAGAGAACTGTTTGAAATAGTAAAATCATTATCTAAAGCTCCCATAGATACCCAACAACCAGCCTCAATTAACATACAAGATATGGCAGACTACTTTGCCAGCAAACTTAAATCATCAATGATACCAATACCTTTCAATACTATTCCATCTACTAGTAACCACACCTGGAACGTTTTCCACCCAATAGATAAGAAGCAATTACTCAATATTATATCGAATATCAATACAACTACATCCATACTTGATCCCTGCCCAGTTCTCTGGATCAAACAAACAAAGCAAGAACTTGCACCCTTTATTCTAAATATAGTTAACCAATCACTCCTTCAAGGGGTATTACCTAAGGAATTAAAATTATCTGCAATCCGCCCTATATTAAAAAACAAGACTTTGAACGAAAATGACCCATCATCCTATCGTCCGATAGCTAGCATCCCCTTCATAACTAAAATTATAGAAAAAGCCGTACAACTTCAATTACAGGATCATATAGATACATTTGCCCCACTAGATGAACATCAATACGGTTTTCGCCCTTTTCACGGCGTAGAAACCCTACTCATTACACTTCTTGATACACTTAATAAAGGTCTAGACAATACTAAACATGCATTCCTTATGGTTTTCCTTGATATATCAGCTGCATTTGACAGCATCAACCACAACATACTTATCTCAAGACTTAAACAAATAGGATTGCTAAACACCACGCTCGAATGGTTTAAATCATACATATCCGATCGTTCACAATATGTTCAGTTTAACCAATTTTCATCATCCCCTTTCCCTCAAGAACAAGGTGTACCCCAAGGCTCAGCTCTGTCTGCTTTATTATTTAACATATACCTCCAACCAATATGCTCCATATTCAAAAAATACAAAATTAATTATTCTATATATGCAGATGACATTATGTTATTCTCTGAGTTTAATGTAATTAACCCAAACCACAACAATATAATAAACTGTCTAACAGAAACTGAAAAATGGCTCCTTTCAAACAATCTAACTATTAACATAAAAAAAACTGAAGTCCTGATTGCAACAAAAAACACAAAATATACTCCCCCAGCTAACATTAATATCCTCAACGCCACTCTTCCAATCAAGGAAGAAATAAAATATTTAGGAGTTATCATTGATAAAACGCTCAGTTTTACAACACACATCAAGAAACTAACAAAAACAATCTATTACAAATTGCGTTCTATCCAACAACTAAGACCGCTATTACAAGACGATGACTTTAGAACTGTTACTCAAGCCTTGATCATACCACATTTTGATTTTTGTAATAGCATACTACATGGAATAACCAAGAAGAACATCAAAATCTTACAAATGGCCCAAAATGTAACAGCTAGAGTAATACTTAAAACCAAACTATCAGACCATATCACCCCTATTCTATTCACCCTACACTGGTTACCTATATCCAGTAGAATTCAATATAAAATACTGTTAACAACATTCAAATTAATTAATAATATTGCCCCATCATACTTAACCACCCTCCTTCACAGCCCACCTGAAATTAGGATAAGACGGAGAAAAAACCTCAACACCTTAGCAGTCCCAGATATAATAAGAAAATCTAAACACTCAACAAGTAACAGTGCCTTTTCGCTAGTTGCTCCGATACTGTGGAACAATCTACCAGATCAACTAAGAGAAACAAAAGATCTTCTAACATTCAGGAAAACACTAAAAACCCATCTATTCACACAATACTATACCAATGGAGAAACAGGTATAGCTTCCCAACCTCCATAAACTGAATCAATACATTAATAAACTATTACTTGTAATATAGTTCAATAATGTTATTTTATACTGTAATACATTTATACTAGTATTGCATTATACAATACCTGTAATAATGTAATATCTGCAATAATGTAAACTAACTTATAAAGTTCTAAATCAATTGTATTGATATTTGATTTGTTATAATGTAAAATCAATTTGTTATAATGTTCCTAGTTCTTAAAGTTCAATGTACCTGTTCTGTTTGTTATAATGTAAACCGCTGCTGATCCTTGGAAGCAGCGGTATATAAAAGTTGTCCAAATAAATAAATAAATAAAATAAATAAATAAATGCTGGCATTGAACCTCCTAGAGGAGAGGCTTAGGTGAGAGGGAAGTGCTTGGAGAGCTGATCCATAAGAGAAGTGAAGGGGAAACAACTGGGAATCTAACGAGAGGTTCTTCTTGCTTCAAAAGAATAGAAAGTTGTCAACTGGATGAGTGGTCTAGTAGTCCAAGAAATTTTAGTTGATAGTGGTGGGGGTGAAGTACCCTAAGTGTAAGGCGTCTGGATTGCAGCATTATCCTGGCATGTAAGATAGAAAGGTGAGGCAAATAGTGGCAGTGAAAATCCTGAGAGCTTCTTTCTATAACACTGATATCATAAGCTTTTTGTCTGCACAGGGACATGGTGCTGATCATTCATGGCTTCCCTTCTGATATTTCAGCACTGCGGGTAAGGAGTACTTCAATTTGTTGCCATTTCAAAATGCTTTGGAATTGATTAATCTCTCTGTATGTGGTTTATTTTCTTTCATTTGTGTCTTTTTTTTTTCTTTGTCTTGACCTTTTATTCCTGTCAACATTTGAGCCTCTACAACTGCAAGTCACACATTGTAAAATTCAAGCTTGACTTAGTTTATGTTACTATTTTTAACAATCATTCCAGCTTACAGATTGCGGGTTTAAACATTAAAAACAGTACCTTTTTTACTTCCAAGGGTGCTTGAATAATATGTGTTTTAGTTCAGCAGCTATATAGTATACAAGTGCAGTTTGAAATACTCTCATCTAGGATCAGATTTTTTTAGAGAATTATCAGTTTAAACACCATAATAAACAAGACATTTATTTTAACCATCAGATGTTTACAGCATTCTCACCAGGTTCACCCACATGCAGTTCAGCAGCCCTTGAATTGTAGGGAACAAAGTGCTGTTCCCAACAATCCCTTCTGGAATCCCTGAACACCAATCCACTTCAGTGCCATGGCCCCTCTGCTTTGGTGTCAGGTCCGCCTAAACATTGGAATGAGAGGAGAACTGCAGGCAGTATCAACATTTGCACTGCCTTATGCCCATCCATGTTAGTTCCTAAGTCCCACCAAAACATCAGTCCTCTCAGACTCTAGATAGACTTTCTGGTTTGTTCAATTTCCGTTTTATCAGACCTACCCACTGGTTCACAGGCAGAAATTCATAGATTGCTGGTTTGAGGCCAGCCAGAGCCTTTTTGACCTTAAAATTCCCTTTCTTTGCTTCTCATAGATCCTCTCTAGAGTTTGTTTGCGGTGTGAGTTTGGGGTGTCTGGATCATTAAGGATGTGGTGAGATTCCTCTTCAATGATGTGTCAAGGTGTGTCGTCCTCCCGCCCCCCCTCCAGTGATGCTGGTCCTCCACACAGAAACAGACACACTATTGGATGAGGAATGGCTAGTCATGGGAATAAGCTTTTTTTTATAGTGCACAAGTGCTTACTTCTGGTGCACTAGTGATGACATGGCAGGGCACATTGGTGGCCATCAGCCTGCCGCCAGTCTTGTCTGCCCCTGCTCTGGGAGTGATGTTCCTCCTCTTATCAGGGCTTGTTCTCTTGGGGGTCTCTCTTATCTTGTGTCTGTCAGATTCAGGAAAATCTATTGACATGACAGTTTGTGCATGTTGCCAAAATAATAAAGGAACCGATGTTCACAGTGAGTATGCATTTACTAGCAAGTGGAAAATGCATAGCTCACTTATACATTTATTTTCAAAGATTATATAGATAAAATTGGGTCGTTAACTTGCTAAACAGCCATATTTTAACTGTATAATAAGGGTATGGGTTTAGCGAAGGATGGAAGTGGAGCTGGCAGCTCTACATTTAGTGGCAGTATTCAGCGCTAGAGAGATGTTAACTAGAATTTTAGGGCTACTGAATAACAGGCCTAAATTGAAATGGACTGTCGCTGCTGCAGTCACTACTTATACGTATATTCAGTGATACTATCCATTTAAGGAGTGCCACTGAAAACAGTGTCGCAGAATGTACATATAAAGTTAAGCACTGGGCTGACACTTCAGTAGCCTATCTGGTTATAAACCAAGCCCAAAATGGTTAAAAGAAGGGAAAAATATAAAAAAGTTACTAGTAATAAGAGTAGTATGATCGACTACAATGAGATGTGAATTTTGGAGTACATTTCCTCCGATTGTGTCTCTTTCTATGGTACAGTTTGAGTGGGCATGGCAGCACCCCCATGCTTCTCGACGCCTGACCCATGTCTCTCGCAAGTCTCGTCAGGAGTCGAGCTTTGATTTCCATGTGCGGGTGATGGCAAGCATGCTCTGCGTGGCACCTTGGAACCGTCTGCCACTGACTATTCGCTGGCTGAAGCAGGAGTACCGCCGTGATTTCCCTTCACACTTGGAGCCTCCTCTGCACATGCCTCTTGCGTTTGGCCAGGTGCGGGCAAAAGCACCTTCTAAAGCAAAGAATGGAAAGAAGAGTGCAGAAGAAGGAGCGGCAGGGGACCCAGGGGAGCTGCTGCCCTCCAAGAGGGACCTCAGCAGGCAGTTTTGCCCAGTCTGCCACCAGCACTTCCAGGTGAGCAAAAGCAGAGATTCCCCTCAGCAGAAGAGTAGTGCTCCTCTTTAACAAGTCCAATTTGCTCAGTGTCAGAGCTGAGGCACAATGCTTTCTCTTTGTCCTCTAGACAAAGGATGCACATTAAATATTACCCCAAGGTGGCAGTAGAACCCCGTGTCCTGCCCAGGCTTCATATGCATCAAAACAGGTTTTCTCCATGGACGAGAAGGATGAGTCAACAGCATACTAGTGATGTCATTCAGTAGCACCGTGAGCTCTTCTGGAGCTCTGGAAAACCTGGATAGAGTCTACCAAATTTGCTTCCTTTTGCTGTGCCATAGACCACAGATGATCTCTGGTATCTCCTTCGTTTCTTTGCAGCTCAGGATCCTCTGCTTGTCCCATGATAAATTTGAATCCTGTTGTTTTGGCCTACCACCTCCACTGGTAGGGCATTCCATGCATTTACCATTCTTTCTGTGAATATATAATTCCGTTCATCCACCCTGTTTCTGAGAATTTATAAAGCTCTCTACACAGTGCTGTGCAAGGTTCCTCTACATTAAGTTCAGTCCAACTTTGAAGAATGAGGAAGTTGAGTGACTTATTTGAAGGTCATGTTAAATTTATCTACTACCTCCATTGAACAAAATTCAATCCAAAGCGGTTTACAACTAAAGTAATAGAATACATAACAGAGTACTTAACTTCATAAAATAATACTTGCATAAAAAAAGATCATTCAGTGAGAGCTGGGGGCAGCTGAGGGACTAGAAACTGTGTCTTGGATTTGATAGCTTTGAGTGATTGATTCAGCACTGAAGGTCAGATACTGAGAGATGGTAATAGCGATAGCAATGGGGTTTAAATCTGTTTCTTCCACTTTGTCCACAGAATGAGGATGACACTCTGCACTGTTTTTACCCTGGATGCAGCATGACAGCTCACCTGCTTTGCTTGGCGGATGAGTTTCTGAGTGGGGAGCCACAACATTTTATCCCTGTGGAGGGACAGTGTCCACGGTATGTGCCCTGTTTGAGATTGGGTAACGCTATTGGGCAGGGGAAGAGAAAATCTTGAGCCGTTCCATGACAGACTGAGGCGCAACATGAAAGGGAGTGACTTTAAGCCATTATGTAAATGATTCCTCTTTGGGCAGTTCCCATCGGGCACATGCAGAAAGACTAATGTACCCTTGGCGCGCAGATAACACAGCTTATATGCACAAGTTCTGACATGCCAAATGCAGAAAAGAAATTGATGCACTTGTAAACAGCAAAGGAAAAGTGTGCACACACACTAACGCCAAGCGTATATAAATTATACGCAAATGAGCTGTGCGTATTAAAATGGAATGCTAATATTGTCTACGCCCGATGCAGAGAAACACATAGAGAATTACATAACCAGCTGATGCGCCAATATCTCAACGCCTGGTCTGAGGTGGCTTAAATGTCTTGCGCATGTAGGGAAAAAAAAAATCCCTGGTGGCCCCGAATTATTATTTTTTTCTCTTCCCCTCCACACTCGGTTAAAAAAAACAACTGGTGGCCCAGCAACCCCAATCCTTCCCTCCCTCCCACTCACTCACCCAACCACCTGATGACAAAAAGACCCGGTGGCCCCTGAACCCTTCACCCTCATCCCAGCTCCTTTTAAGCTGGGGTGGGACTGTTGTCCACGTGCTTCCACCCCTGCGCTGCTAACTTGAAAAATGGCTGCTTCTGGCTCTGCGTGGTGCATACTGGGATGCACCGAGCGGGGTCAGTCTGCCATATAAGGCATTTTCTACCTTATATGGCAGTCTGACCCCGCTCGGTGCATCCCAGAATGCACTGCGCAGAGCCAGGCACCACTATTTTACAGATGATGATTCAGTGGTGGGAGTGTGTGGGTAACACTCCAGCTTTAAAGGTACCAGGTGTGGTGGTCAGGGGCCACTGGACGTTTTTGTTATTGGATGGGTGGAATCTGGGCCACCAGGGTTGGTTTTTATTGGGTGGGTGGGGGATTGAGGCCTCTGGGCGACCATCGATTTTAATCGAGCAGTCATATGGTTGGAGATAGGACTGCCAGGGATTTTGTTTCTGTTCGGGGGGGTGGGGGGGTGTCTGTGTCAGGGGTACCAGCCCCCCAACAGTATTTCGGTGGCATCGGGGGCTTTCCCCGCTGTCTGGGATCAACTGAGGTGGTGTGTCAAACTTCCCTTTTAGATGACCCTTTTCTCTGGGACAGCATGCCAGACTTGCGCTGACTTCTGTGCACATGTGTTTGGAATGCTCTCTGTTTAACGCTGACATTTTGCGCCAAAGTTTTATGCATGTCTCATTTGCATATGCTCCCCTTTCTGCATGCTGGCGCTAAAGTTGTGCACTATCGGTGTGCTACTTAGACGCGTACATAGCTAATAGCGTGCGACTTCAGCATGGCTTTCTGCATCGGCCCCTATGTGGGCAACTGCTCTTTGACTCCCAGCTTAATCTGCTCTGCTAATAACTGATCTTGCGCATTATCCCCTGCAGTTGCAAGAGCAACCTTATTACCTTGCACATTATCTTCTGCAGATGCAAAAACACTATCTTGTGGGGAGATCTGATTCGCTACAAGAAGGGTTGCTATGGTGATTTGGAGGAAGTCTGCATGCCTGCACAGGTAGGTGTCAAGATGGACGAGTCCCTGGAAGGGTCCCATGTTCTGTTCATGGGGGTATCTGATTCTTTTCCATGTCTCCTTTCAGGCTCATTGGGCTGATGAACTTCAGAAGTAAGCAAAGGGGGGATCTTGCAGAATATTTCCTTAACTGGACCATATGCCAGAGGAGAAAACAGCCAAGTTCACCACAGCTGCAGCAGCAACACTTGGATTTTTGACCTGACATTGTAAAAAGAACTCTCCCCTGTTTTGGCTCCTCATCTTCCAGGAACAGTAAAACTGGCTGGTATAGCTTAAAAGGGAGGGGAGATGGGCTGGCTGCCAGGCACAACCATGGAGGAGGAGAGGAAGTTTTAAAGCAATAGGGAGGAATGGGTTTCAGAGGCACAGACATGGAAAGAAACTCGTTCCTGATTAAGGTCCTTGAAATGCTGAATTGTGAGACAGAAAACTGTAGGACTGCAAACGAGTCTCATACTGACTGTTCCTCAGTCTAGCAAATGTTTTGCAGCTAGTAATCTGACAGGGGTTCCTTAATCTAAGGTGCCCGCTGGGGCTAGTTCTCTCTGAACTAAGACTCCGCAGTGAATGAAGAGAAATTGGGCCTGTGAGGGTGACAGGATGCATCCAGAGTCCCCAGGCATCCTGGCATAAAAACTCCAGAAGGACTTCCCCAGAGCTGGGACACTGTGTGATGAGAGGGTCCATAGGGAGATGATAGGGTGGCTCCTTGCCATAGTCATAGCTGCTTCATTTTTAACAAACATTTTTCAGTAATGAGAAATCTTATCCTAATATTCCTACGGAGTGATGTCTTTTTAAAAGAACTGAATGACAAATAAAAGAAAACAAAACATGTTACAGAACACCACTGCCTCCATTACAGACCATCACCTGAACCTTGCTGTTAAGTACTTGTAGCAACAAAAGACATTTGCAGTGATTTTTAAATGTGCTGTAGCACCTTTCAAAGCACATATATAGTCACCATGCCTCTCCTTCCCACCTACAGCATGAGTCCCAGGTTATGGGAATTAGCAGCATTCAGGGTACAGAGAACCGAGCCCTACTTTGTACAGCACATACAGTGCACATAGCACTTCTTCCCTCTAGTTGCCATTCCCGAGCCAGCTCCTTTTTTTAAGTCCTTTACTCTCCATCTTTTCCACAGCCTGATTAAGATAAGGAGAGTGTGCACTGTGTATCTGATGTAACTTGCTTTGAGAGTTGGCAGCCGCAGCAGTGGTTATAAGCACACTATGAGAGTAATCTTTATAAAGTCATGCCTATTTAGGAACCACCACCCAGGAAAAAGATTTAGGCGTCATTGTGGATACCATGTTAAAACCCTCGGCCCAGTGTGCAGCGGCGGCCAAGAAAGCAAATAGAATGCTAGGTATGATAAGGAAAGGAATGGAAAATAAAACAAAAGATATTATAATGCCTCTATATCGTTCCATGGTGAGACCGCACCTTGAATATTGTGTGCAATTCTGGTCGCCGTATCTTAAAAGGGATATAGCGATTTTAGAAAAGGTTCAGAGAAGAGCCACCAAAATGGTAAAGGGGATGGAAGGATACTCCTATGAAGAAAGGCTTAAAAGGTTAGGGCTCTTTAACCTGGAAAAGAGACGGCTGAGGGGAGATATGATAGAAGTCTATAAATTAATGAACGGAGTGGAACGGGTAAACGTAGATCGATTGTTTACCTTATCAGAATATAGAAAGACTAGGGGACATGCAATGAAGCTACAGGGTAAACTATTTAAGACTAATAAAAGAAAATATTTTTTCACTCAACGTGTAATCAAACTCTGGAATTTGTTACCGGAGGATGTAGTAAAGGCTGTTAGTGTAGCTGGGTTTAAAAAAGGTTTGGACAAGTTCCTGGAGGAAAGGTCCATAAACCATTATTAAGAAGGGACCCAGGATATCAATGCTTGAACCAATACAAGCATTGTGGAACCTGTGTCCCTTGGGGAAACTGCTAGGTACGTATGACCTAGATTGGCCACTGTTGGAAACAGAATACTGGGCTTGATGGACCTTGGTCTGACCCAGTATGGCATATCTTCTGTTCTTATGATGATAAGTTCATGTGTACTTGACCTTGTAAAATACTAGTGTACGTGTAAGTGATCCCATATACTAGCCCTAGAGCTGTACATGCCCAAACATACATTCCTTATTGTCTCTCCAGTTCAGTCCCACACCATAGGATAGTGCACATCTTCCAGCAGCTTGGAGACTGATGACTTGATGACCTCAGGCAGCTGGCACCACCCACAAGCCTCCCAGTAATACTCAGTCTCCAAACAGCTGGAGTGGTGATCCCTGAGTGAGGGCTCACGGAAGGACAACTAAGATGGAGTTTTTTCTTGTTTTCTTAATATTCTTATTTGGTTTATTTTGTGTGAGGGTTAGCTTCCTCCGCTTGGGAGCCTTCTGGAAGAAAAAAAAAAAAGACAAAGACAGAGGAGTGCTCAGAGTACTGAAGTTCTGCTGGTCAGTGAGCTGGGAGGTAGGCGCTGCTCCCAAACCCATTCTGCGGGTGAGGAGCAGCAGCTCCGGAGGAAGGGGAGCACAGCGAAGACAAGCACCGGCAGAGTGTGGTCGCATTGCCCCCCTCCTCCTCACCCCGACTCAACTTGCTGCAGTTGCGGAGCAGGAGCGGGCTGTCGGCTGTCTCTCTGGAGCTGGTGAGAAGGTTTTGCTGAGGGGAGTTTGCTGGGAGATCTTGAAGGGAGTTCGGCCGGTTGCTCTGACCGCATGGCAGTGGCATGAGTGGGGTCGGCGCCATTTTGGGTTGAGCGGGATGAGTATCGGCGGCTGGTTGTTTCCCACAGTTTGTTCCTGCAGGGTGTTTCTTCTGGTCCGGTGTTTTCTGTACGTGGAGTCTTTTGCTTGGGGGTTCCTGGAGGTGGCTCTGTCCTGCAGGTTGCGTTTTTAGTTAAAAAAAAAACCAAACAAACAAAAAGAAATAAGAGAGAAGAAGTTTTTAGATGGAGGTGTGAGTGGGCCTTTGGGGCTGCTTCCTTGTCAGGGGCTGCTACAAAGTGGGGAGCACTCTCGGGGCTGTGAAAGGGCCATGCCTGCGAGACCACAGTGTGGGGCGTGTGGGGCTTGGAGAAGCATGCTCTCTGCGGAGGACGTTTGCTGGGGCTGTGCAGCAGAGGTTCACACGGCCGAGCAGTCGGTGATGGAGGAAGTAGTGGCCCCCGGATTATCTCCAAGGTCACAGGTGGACGGTTTCCCCCCCTACAGCGGGGGCCCATGCCAGGGCCGCCTGTGCTGCAGCATTGTCAACAGGATGTGGACTCTCCGGGTCCTTCCTCCTCTTGAGGGGTTGGTAAGAGGATCTCTGGAGATTTTTCTCCTGAGTTTGTGTTTTTGCTGCACAAGGCTTTTTCTGCCTCAAGCAACAAGCGGAGGACAAGGGGCGCTACTCCAGGAAGAGTGTTTCTGGGAGCCGCGTCAGGTTCGGAACCGGACCCTGCGCACGTCCCACCTAAGAGACGCCCAGCAGAGGAGGTGGCGGAAGGAGCCGGGTCCTCTTCCTCGGAGCGGGACCTGGAGGCTGGTTTGGAGTTAGAGGAACTTAAGGAGGGGGCAATCCCTCAAGAGGATGAGTCTCGAGTGATAAGGGTGTTCCGGAAGGAGAAGCTGGCGGGCCTCATCGTTGAGTCGCTTAAGGCGCTTAACATGCCTGCAGCAGGGACAGCTGAGGAGGAGTTGCTGGCATATCCTATTCTACAGGTGTTCCACAAGCCTCAGAAGCTTTTCCCATTGCATAGGGTCATCAAGCAGATGATCTTGGAAGAGTGGAAGCTTCCGAAGACCGGACTCGGGGTCACGGGTCATGGCCTGGTTGTATCGCTTAGTGGAAGGTGAGAAAGAGATGTTTTGGTCACCGAAGATCAATGCTGCTGTGTCTGCCATGACTAAGAAAACCACGATTCCAGTAGAAGGAAGTGCGGTGCTCGAGGACGTGCAAGATAGGAAATTGGATGCCCTGTTAAAGCAGGCTTTTGATGTCAGCATGCTGTCACTTCATGCCTTGGTCTTCAGGGCGCTGGTAGTGCACACCTGTTTGTGTTGGGCGCAAGGCATTCCGGAGGCAACAGAGGAGGCCCAGGATCTAGGGGCGGCGGCATGGTTGGAGTCTGGGGCAGCCTACCTGGCCAACGCCTTCTATGACCTGGTTAGGTCTCTCTCTAACAGCATGGCCTTAATGGTGCCGGCCCGCTGCTTCCTCTGGCTTAGGAACAACTCGGCGGACGTGTCCTCCAAGGCCCGTTTGAGGACGCTTCCATTCAAGGAGAAGCAGCTGTTCTGGGAAGATTTGGAAAAGTTGGTGAAGGACCTGGGGGAGTCCAAGGGTGGCATCTTCCTGGGGATAAGCCAAAGCAGAGTTGGACTGCTGGAGAAAACAGAGGCCAGACCTGGGAGTTTCAGCGTTTCCAGTCAGTGAGATTCTCGCCCTACCAAAGAGGGCATTTCGCGGCCAGGACTCTACCGTTTCATGGGTTTCGAGAAGCTGACGGAGGATATTTCGCAGATCCGGCCTCCTTCTCAGCTCAGAAGAAACCACAATAAAGCGAGGAGGGTACAGCCCATGGGAGGTCGGTTGCGGGACTTCTACCCTGCTTGGGTCCAGGTAACATCAGACCAGTTGGTGCTGCAGGTGGTCCGGGAAGGCTGTGCGCTAGAGTTCACCCAGCCTCTAGCACCTGCCTTTGTTCGCTCTCCCTGCAAGGCACCCACAAAGGCACAAAGAGTGCAGCAGACGCTCGAACGACTGCTGAGTCTGCAGGCGGTGGTGCCAGTGCTGGGAGAGCAGTGTGGAGAAGGTCGATACTCGATTTATTTTATTGTTCCAAAGAAGGAAGGGTCCTTTCGGCCTATTCTCAACCTCAAGCATGTGAACAGGGGTCTGCAGCTTCCACATTTTCATATGGAAACCCTCAGTCGGTAATGATGGCTGTTCGTGAGGGGGAGTTCTTGACTTCCCTAGATCTCACATCCCCATTCATCCGGATCATCACCAATACCTGCGATTTGCCATGCCCATGGGCATTTTCAGTTTCAGGCGTTGCTATTCGGCCTAGCAACAGCCCCTCGGACTTTCACTAAGGTGATGGTCTTGGTGGTAGCGACCTTGCGTCAAGAAAGCATACTAGTGCATCTGTACCTGGGCAATTGGCTTATTCGAGTCAAGTATGAGGAGGTCCGTGTGGTCGACTTTCTGAGCGAGCTGGACTGGGTCATCAGTGTCAGCAAGAGTCACTTGACCCCGTCCCAGGACCTCGTGTACCTCGTGGCACACTTTAACACCCACAGAAAGAGGGTGTTTCTGCCACGAAAGAGGGCAGAGGCACTACGGATGTTGGTCCATCAGTTTCTGCACATGGCAGAACCCTCAGCATGGCATTATCTTCAACTGTTGGGGAGCATGGTGGCGAACATTGATCTGGTCCCATGGGCACATGCCCACATGAGGCCTTTGCAGAAAGCACTTCTGCGCTGGTGGACGCACCAGCGTCACCCCCTATTGAGAACATTGTCCTGCCCAAGGGAGGTTTGAGTGGCTCTCAGGTGGTGGTTGGACGAGGGAAAGCTGGCAGTGGGAGTTCCTTTGGAGGCGCCAAGCTGGATCCCTCTAACGACGGATGCCAGCCTTTCAGGCTGGGGAGCCCACTGTGAAGGCAGAGTGGCTCAGGGGCAGTGGTCTGCGAGGAGCAGACATGGTCTATCAATCGGCTGGAGATGCGTGCTGTTTGCCTGGCCCTGCAGGAGTTTCACCTGCTGGTGTACGGGAGGGCCATTCGGGTATTCTTTAATAATGCCACTATGGTGGTGTATGTCAGTTGGCAGGGGGGAACAGGTAGCGTCAAGCTGGAGAGCGAGGCAGAGTTGTTGCTGGGGTGGGAAGAGTCTCACCTTCAGGCAGTTTTGGCAGCGCACATGGCCGGCACAGAGAACGTTACGGCCGACTGTCTCGGTTGGGTACGTCTGGACCCCAGGGAATGGCAATTGAACCCATTGGTCTTTGAGCAGATTGTGCTCCGGTGGGGGGGGGGGGGAAAGAGGAGCCGATCATGGACCTCATGGCAACGTTCGTGTCAGCCAAGGCGAGCTGGTTCTTCAGTCGGTGGAGGGAATGAATATCCGAGGGTTTGGAAGCCTTAGTGCAGCACTGGCCCAGCCAGGGGCTGCTCTATATCTTCCCTCCGTGGGCGCTCATAGGTCGAATGGTGCAGAGAGTGGAGGCGCATCGAGGATTAGTAGTTCTCATAGCCCCGGATTGGCCACAGCATCCGTGGTATGCGGATCTGGTATGCCTGTTGGCGGCCGAGCCATGGAGGCTCCCCAACAGGCCGGATTTGTTGATGCAGGAACTGGTTCTCATGCCACAAGTTTATTTATTTAACATTTCTTATATACCGCCTTTCATGATATCGAGGCGGTTTACATTGAACAAACTGAAATTATATTGAACGGGGCATTATAACTTGGAGATAACTATTTTACAGGGAACATGGGCAATGGAGGGTTAAGTGGCTTGCCCAAGACCACAAGGAGCACCTGTGGGACTAGAAACCCCAGTCCTTCCGGCCCAAGGTCGCTGTCCTCTAGTGGGATTTGAACCCCCGATCTTCCGGCCTGAGGTAACTTGCCCCAACCACTAGGCCACTCCTCCACTCAATTGGATCTGTTCTCGCTTATGGCATGGCTCTTGAGAGGTCTAGGCTGAGTAATCAGGGTTATTCGGCCCAGGCGATGTCCTTGTCATATATTTAAAGTGTGGAGAGTCTTAGAGTGCTGGTGTGCTGAGAACGGTTGCAAGCCACTGGTGGCATCTGTGCTGGAGATGTTAGCCTTCCTGCAGGCAGGACTCAAGAAAGGGCCGGCCTGTGGCTCGTTGAGGGTGCAGGTGGCTGCGTTGATGTGTGTTATCTGGGTAGAATCTGGGGGGTCTCCTTCGGAGCTCATCCAGATGTCGTGTGGTTCTTGCGGGCCGTGAAGCTCCTTCGCCTGCCAACGAGGGCGATGGTTCCATCATGGGACCTCAATTTAGAAACTACGAGGCTGTCGGGACAGCCTTTCGAACCATTGGCTTCTTGTACCCTTAAGGATCTGACTTTGAAGACAGTGTTGTTGGTGGCCATCTGCTCGGCCAGGAGAATCTCCGAGCTCCAGGTGCTTTCTTGTAGGGAACCTTTCTTATCTTTCTCTAGGGAGAAGGTCACCTTGCGTACAGTTCCTGCTTTCCTCCCAAAAGTGGTGATGCCGTTTCATTTGAATCAGCCGGTTACCTTGCCGGTGTTGGCAGGTCTGGCAGAGGAAGCGCAAGATTTGTGGTTGCTAGATATAAACGTGTGTTGAAAAGATATTTAAAGAAGACAGCTTTGTTTTGAAAGTCAGACCAGCTGTTTGTTCTCTTCGGAGGGTCGTGTAAGGAGGAAACGGCGGCTAAGTCCTCTATTGCACGGTGTATTAAGGAAGTGATTGCATCGGCTTACCTGTTGCAGGGCACGAGGGTCCCGCAGGGTCTGCAGGCACATTCTACCAGGGCACAGGCTGCCTCCTGGGCAGAATGGAGTTTGGTGCCACCGGGAGACATCTGTCAGGCGGCTACCTGGTCGCCCTTGCATTCCTTTGTGAAACACTATCAGTTGGATGTCCAAGCGGCGGGTGATGCGAGGTTTGGTTCGGCAGTAATTCAGGCCAGGCTCGCAGGTCTCTCCCGTGTTTTTAGATGGCTCTGTTACATCCCTGAGGTGCGGGACTGGCCTGGAGGGACGATAAGGAAGGTGAAATTAGGTCTTACCTGCTAATTGGCTTTCCTTGAGGAACTCCAGTCCAGTTCTGGAACCCTCCCCATCTGTGGATTGGCGTATTGGCTGCGACACCGGGCTGTAAGAATTGCAACTTATCTAGGGGACCTGTGGGTGGCGTAGATGTGCGGCAGGTTAAGGAACGGTCTCAGGGGAGCCTGTGCTTGTTTTCAGGTTGCGGTGTTGGTCCCACCTTTTGGGGGTTGGGGGGAGACTAGCATGTGCTCAGGTAAGCTCCTTTGGTTCAAGAGCTCCTGTGTTGGAGGGGGGAGCCGGGGGGGGGGGGCCTTCCTGGAGAGACGGGGCTGTTTTTATTTCCTGAGGGAAACCCCTTCAAGTTTTTTTGGTTAGTAGGTTGTTGTTTTTTCATGACTTCTTATTTGTTCCGATGAGTCTGCTTTGTCAATAGGTTACTGGGGGCTGGTGGGTGGTGCCAGCTGCCTAAGTACCCTGAGGTCACCAAGTTTGTGACATGCTCAGTCTCCAAGCTGCTGGAAAAGATGCACTACCCTGAGGTGCGGGACTGGACTGGAGTTCCTCAAGGAAAGCGAATTAGTAGGTAACACTTAAGTTCACCATTTGCAAGTAAGGGTATAAATTATTGTATCTTATTAACGTATGTACTTACCACCTGTGCCCCATCCATGTACATGCCCACAGTGAATGTTTGCATGGCATGTACTATGTGCATACTTTCATACAAATCATTGTTTTATAAGAGGTCATTTATGTATGTAAGTGGCTAAAATACTGATATTTATGTAATAGGTGTCAGAAAGGGGTGGGTCACACGGGCTCTGGCCCCACCAAAAATCACAGCATGGCAGGCAGCAGGCTGCTGCAGGAATCCCATCCCCCACAGGCAGAAGAAGTAAAGCCCCTTCCTGTCTGCCCGAGGGAGATCTGATCCCTGCACGTAGACAGGAAGGGTCTTTGCTATGATCGCAGCTTCTTCTGCTCTGCCCTAAATTCACCCAAGCCCCACTCCACGGGCAGAGACCTTCCTGTTCGCAGAGAGGAACGGTCTCAGCCCCACCCCATGGGCAGACAGGAAGGGTCTTTGCAATCACGGCCAGCAGACAGCAGTGTGACCACAGGGATCTCATCCCCTGTGGACAGAAGAAAAGCTATGATCACGGCAAAGACCTTTCCTCACTTCGAACAGGAAAGGTCTCTGCCCATGGGGTGGAGCTTGGGTGGAGTTAGGGTATAGCTTGAGGCAGTGCTTGGGGGGGCTCCCCCCCCAAAGAAGTAGCTCTTCCACCGCCCCTTTTGTGTGATTTTGTTTCTAAAACTAAGCACCTCTCTAAAATTTCCCCTATGTGTGTGCATCTCTGTGTGTATAGTCATATGGGGGAGATGTAGAACAGAGTTCCTTGTCAGACATTTAGACCTCTATGGTTTTTGAAAGAAGTAGCTGAAAAGTTGAAGAAAGAGGAAGGCCTTCAAGAAATACAAGAAATCACACAGAGGAAGACGGGCATCTCTATTTGGAAAAACTTAGAGAAGCTAGCAAAGCAGTCAGGAAAGCAAAGATTCAAAAAGAGGAGGAAATATCCCCCCATTTTATTGCTTTGACTAAGACATTTTTCAGGAATGTTAGTGAGAAGAGGAAGGGCAAAAATGGTATTATAAGACTTAAGGGTGAAGGGGAGGAATATGTAGAAGCTGATGAGGATAAAGAGGAATTGCTTAACAAGTATTTCTCTTCTGTGTTCACAGATGAAGGGTCAAGAGCAGGATCTCAGAAAACACCCATAAACAGAAGCAAGGGGCACCTTGAACAATTTTCAGAAGACTGTGTTTGTGAGAAATTAGCTAAACTTAAAATAGACAAAGAGATGGGACCGGATAGAATACACCCTAGAATACCGAGGGAACTTGGGGACGTTCTAGCAGTTCCACTGACTGACCTTTTCAATGACTCGTTGTAGTCGGGAGTGGTGCCAAAGGACTGGAGAGAGACACATGTGGTCCCTTTACACAAAAGTGGAAGTAAGGATGTGGTTGAAAACTGCAGGTCGGTTGGTTTAACTTCGTTGGTGAGTAAATTATTGGAAGCGCTGCTGAAAGAGTAAATAGTGAGGTTTCTGGTGTCCAGCGGATTACAGGATCCGAGGCAGCATGGATTCACCAGAGGCAGGCCTTGTCAGACAAATCTGATTGATTTCTTTGACTGGGTGACCAGGGAGTTGGACCGAGGGAGAGCCCTAGATGTGGTGTATTTAGATTTCAGTAAAGCCTTTGACACTGTTCCTCACAGGCGACTTATAAACAAACAGAGCACCCTAGGGATGGACCCTAAAGTTACTGCTTGGGTTAGAAATTGGTTGAGTGGGAGGTGACAAAGGGTACAGGTAAATGGAGCTCACTCTGATGAGAAGGAGGTTACCAGTGGTGTGCCCCAGGGATTTGTCCTTGGTCCAGTTCTTTTTAACATCTTTGTTAGTGATATAGTGGAAGGGCTGTCGGGTAAGGTTTGCTTCTTTGTGGATGATACCAAAATCTGAAATAGAGTAGACACTCAGGAAGGTGTAGATAACATGAGGAGAGATCTAGCTAATCTTGAAGAATGGCCTAGAATTTGGCAGCTGAGATTTGATGTTAAAAAAATGCAAGGTCATGCATTTGGGCTGCAATCCAAGGGAGCGATTATACTATAGGGGGTGAAGTATTTTTGTCTTCTAAAGAGGAGCGGGACCTAGGCGTGATTGTGTCTGATGATCTTAAAGTAGCTAAACATGTAGAAAAGGCGTCAAAAGCTAGAAGGATGCTTGTGTGCATAGGGAGAGGAATGGCCAGCAGAAGAAAGGAGGTGATAGTGCCTCAGTGTGAATCTTTGGTGCGACCTCATTCAGAGTATTGTGTGCAATTCTGGAGATCGAACCTTCAAAAGGATATAAACTGGTTGGAGTTGGTACAGAGGGTGACTACTAAAATAGTTAGTTCCTTATCGTTCCTAGTGTACCTCCTCCTGCAGCTTGGAGACTGGGCATGTCAAAATCATGACATCACTGAATATAGCCTGCTGGTCTCTCCCATCAGCCCCCAGTGTGTCGAGTCTCCATGCAGCAGGGGGATGTAGTGAGCCTAGGTGCTTGGCTCACTTGAGGAACAGATAAGAAGCAGCCTAGTTAGGGGATTAGCCTTTACACATTTTAAAAGTTCCACTGTTATTTTGGGTTTAATTTACTTTCCTTTGGGCAGCAGTACTGGCCCTTTAAAAAAAAAAAAAAGTACAATGCAATGTGTACCTTCGAGTCAGTCCTGACTCCTGGCGACCCAGAAGCTCCTGGGTTTTCCTATTTCTCTCTCTTTTCCCTTCACCTCGTTCTGTCATCAGCCCTCGGGATCTCTTCCCCTAGACGGTATGGGGGAGAGCTCTCTGCAGGCCGGGCCCGACACACGGAGTGTGTGAGCGCCGACTCCTTTTCGCTGCAGCAGGATCCCTGCACTTTCCGGTGAGCCCGGCAGTACAGTTCTTGCGTCTGTCGCTCGCGGCTAAAACGAGTGACATAACGGCTTGAGAGGCAGCGTCTCCAGGAAGAGAAGAGAGCTATTCTGGGGTCACAACAGCCTCTGCATTTTCCCTGCACAGTCAGTGCCGCGTGGTGGGGGGTTGCAGCGGCCCGCGTTTAAGGGAGAAGGCCACAGACGGAGTCCTGAGGCAAATTATTAATGTAATTTACTTTGTTTTATTTTCTTTTGGTTGTTGTTTTACAGAGTTCATTTCGGGGGGCCCCTTCCATTTTAGTGGGAAGTCCCTAATTGGTTATCTTCATTTTAATTTGTTGCTTCTGTTTTCCTTAGTAAAAAAAAAATGAGGGGGACAATTTATCTATTAAATTTTCTTGCTGGCACGCAGTTCTTGGGGAGGCAGCTCATGTCCTCACGCCCACAGTGCGTGGTCTGCAGTACCCGCAGGGGCACAGTCGCTGCCACCGGAATCTGCTGTGGTTGCGCTTCTGTCTCTACCTGTGTGGAACACCAGATGGAGACCCCTGTGGTTTTAGACCCCCTAGGTCCTACTGCAGGGGCCGGAGAGGAGGCGCAGCTGCTTGCGTCTCCAGGGTCCGGACAAGAGGGCCTCGTGGGCCTGTCAAGCGTGCTGCCTACAGTACGCTCCTGGCCGCAGCTCAAGGATTTCTGTCCAGATTTCGTTTTAATTATGCATCAGGCGTTCTGTTTGAGGCGACAGGGGATGGTACACGAGCCCTTGCTGCTGGCAAATCCTGCGCAACAACTCTGGGTAGATGAGACGGGTAGCATTTCTCCAAGGGCCCCAAAGAGATCAAGGCCTCGGGAGCTTTCTACCTCAGATTTGGAGTGGCCCGAGATGGAAGAAGCCGAGATTGAACGCGAAGATGGTAGGGAGGAATTGGAAGAAGGAGAAATTCCTGAGCCGGAGGATCAAGCGAAAATCATTCGGGTGTTCCGGAGAGAGGAGCTTACGGCTCTTATTATGGAATCACTCCAGACGCTAAATCTCACTGCAGCGCAGCCGATGGAAGAAGAAGATGTGGAAGACCCTACCATTCAAGCTGTGTGACAGGCTCAGGTGGTGTTTCCCCTCCATTGGGTAGTAGATCGGATGATCCAGGATGAGTGGGATCAGTCGGAGGCAGGACTTAGATGGGTCAGAACTATGAACAGACTCTATCCCCTAGCGGATAAAGATAAAGATAAGTTCCGTTGTCCATGAATTGATGCGGCGGTCTCAGCGGTCACGAAGAAGACCACCATTCCGGTAGAAGGTAGCGCGGCTTTAAAGGATGCGCAGGATAGAAAAGTAGATGAGTTATTGAAGCAAACATTTGATGCTAACGCTGTAGCCTTACAGGCCTCCATTTGTGGAGCGTGGGTGGCAAGAGCGTGTCTGCGATGGTCTCAACGCTTGCGGCAGGCTCCTCAACTAGAGCAGGAGAGTGTAGGAGAATTGGCTCGACTGGAGTCGGGGTCGGCATATTTGGCAGATGTGCACTATGACTTGATCAGAGCATTAGCAAATAGCATGGCTTCCGTGGTGGCCGCCCAGAGATCCCTGTGGCTGAGGAATTGCGCAGCCGACGGCTCTTCCAAGTCGCGCCTCAGTAAGCTTCCGTTTAAGGGGGCGTTGTTGTTTGTGGAAGACCTGGACAAACTGGTTAAAGATCTCGGTGAGTCCAAGGGCGGAAGACTCCCAGAGGATAAGCCTAAGCAAGGGAAGTCTTTTCCGGCCTCTCGCGGCCAGTTTAGAGATTTCAGGAGATTTCGGACTTCTCGCTTGGGAGGTTTCCAAAGGGGAAGATTTGCTCCTAGAGCCCAGGGGTTTCGTGGAGCAGGTAGAGGTTTCGCAGCAACCTCTGCAGCGGCCGGTAGAAAGCCACAATGAAAGGAGGCGGGTCCCGGTGGGAAGTCAATCGATTGAAGGGCGGCTTCGGGACTTTCTTCCTGCTGGACCCAAATAACGTCTGACCAGTGGGTGTTGGAAATAATTTGCCACGGCTACGCGCTGGAATTCGCAAGGCCAGTTTTAGACTCTATTGTGCTGTCTCCCGCCAGGGGTCAACAGAAAATCCTGGAGGCCCGCCATACACTAGATCGGCTGTTACAGATTGGAGCGGTTGCACCGGTCCCTATAGCGGATTACGGTGTGGGACGCTACTCCATTTATTTCGTGGTGCCAAAGAAAGACTGGTCCCTCCATCCTATCTTGGATCGAAAAAGAGTGAATCGCTGTCTTTGAGTACCGCATTTCAGGATGGAAACATTGCGGTCGGTCATTGTGGCGGTGCGCCAAGGAGAGTACCTGACTTCCCTCAATCTCACGGAGGCGTATTTACACATTCCAATCAGAGCGGCTCATCAAAAGTTTCTGCGGTTTGCGCTTCCTTGGACATTATCAATTCCAGGCATTGCCTTTCGGCCTGGCGACAGCCCCGCGGAACTTCACCAAGGTAATGGTGGTGGCGGTGTTACGGAAGGAAGGAATTCTGGTTCATCCTTATCTCAACGATTGGTTGATTCAGGCAAAGTCCAAGGCCGAGAGTGTTCAGGTCACAGACAAAGTAGTAAAGTTTCTACAAAGTCTCGACTGGGTGGTCAACGCGACCAAGAGCCGCTCAGTTCCATCCCAGAATCTCGAGTATCTGGGGGTACGGTTTGACACTCAGAGGAGTGGTATTTCTGCCGGATCGTCGTGTTCAAGTCCTTCAGCAGTTGGTGCACAAGTTCAGGTCCGCTCCGGCACCCTCGGTGTGGAGTTACCTTCGTGTGCTGGGGACAATGGCGGCAACCTTGGATGTAGTTCCATGGGCCAGATTTCATATGTGTCCGTTACAGAGGGCGCTGCTTTGTCGCTGGTCGCACCAGTCCAATTCGCTAAACAAACGACTTCCCTGCCCTCTCCGGGTCAGTCTCTTCGGTGGTGGCTGCTGCCGGGATCGCTGAAAGCAGGAATGCCCTAGAGCAGCCGACGTGGCTCCCATTATTGACGGACACCAGTTTCGTGGGATGGGGAGGTCTTTGCGAAGGGCTCTTTGCACAAGGCACTTGGACCACTCAAGAGAGCAGCTGGTCAATCAACCGCCTGAAGCTGAGAGCAGTTGGGCTAGCGCTTCAGAAGTTCGAAGCTACGGTGACAGGCCGAGCGGTACGAGTGCTGTCGGACAACCCTGCGACGGTGGCCTACATCAGTCATCAGGGCGGTAAGGAAATATGGCCATGGAGGAAGAAGCAGAGGCTCTGTTCTCTTGGGTAGAGCAGCGGCTACCGGCAATCTCAGCGGCGCACATTGCGGGAAAGGACAATGTGATGGCGGATTTTCTCAGCAGGGTCCGTGTGGTTGCCGGGGAGTGGGAATTGCATCCGGACGTGTTTGCACAAATAGTCAGCAGATGGGGAACGCCGATCATGGATCTCATGGCGACCTTTCGGTCGGCAAAAACGGATCGCTTCTTCAGTCGATGGCGAGAAAGGATGTCGGAAGGAATCGACGCCCTGCTACAACCTTGGCCGTTAACAGGACTCCTCTGTCTTCCCTCCCTGGGCACTCATAGGGCGAGTGGTTCAGCGTATTGAAGCTCATGGGAGAGTGCTGTTGGTGACTCCGGACTGGCCAAGGAGCCCGTGGTACGCCGATCTTATTCGGCTGCTTGACAGGGATCCGTGGAGGTTACCGGCATCGGAGAATCTATTGCTTCAGGGGCCACTGCGAATGCCTCAAGTGGATCGATTCTCGCTTACGGTTTGGCCATTGAAAGGGCAAGGTTAAGGAAAAAAGGTTACCCTGGAGCAGTAATTTCGACCTTGCTTCGGGAGAGAAAAAAAGTCCACGTCTCTGTCATATGTACGCATATGGTGTATTTTTGAGGACTGGTGCTTGCGACGGCAAATACGCATGGCTACAGTTTCTGTTCCCATCGTGTTAAGTTTCCTGCAAGACGGGTTTGATAAGGGGCTGGCAGCCAGTTCCTTGCGAGTTCAGTTAGCAGCCCTGTCTTGCTATAAAGGCAAAGTCCAGGGGGTGGCTCTAGGTTCGCATGCAGATGTGTTACGTTTCTTTAGTTAGAACAGTATCCAGACTGCAACCCTCTGGTAGAATCTTGGTGCCGTCGTGGGATTTCAACCTGGTTTTAGGGGCATTGGCTAATGTAAGGGTAGGGTCCTTTTTTCCTTCCCAGCACTTATATCACTTACCCTGGGATGTGATATAATGTGCGAGTGTGTGTGTGTGTTTTGTTCTCCTGGGATCCCAGACAGAGAAGGTAAGGTAATTCCTCGACCCAGAGGATTAACGGACATCCCAGGGTAAGTGATATAAGTGCTGGGAAGGAAAAAGGACCCTACCCTTACAGCTAAGGAACTATTTGAGCCTTTGCATCGGGCGTCGGTTAAGGATTTAACTTTAAAAACCGTGTTAGCAATCTGTTCGGCAAGGCGAATTTCGGCGTTACAAGTGTTTGTTTATGTTTATGTTTATTAAAACTTTTTATACTGCCCAACACCAGGGGCACCTGAGCGGTTTACAATATACTAAAAACAACTTAAAATATGGCTGAGAAAAGAAAAGGAACGCCAGTAAAATCAATAGGATAGGAAAGGAAGGAAGAGACAAAAAGAACAACAGACTACAATATAATGATTATAACATCAGGGGACGGGGGGGGGGGGGAGGGAGTGACGGAGGGGGAAGGGGGAACCAGGGATGGTAGATCAAACGCTAGACTGAAGAGATGGGTCTTGAGTTGTGATTTAAAAGCTTGGTAAGATTCTTCTGCATGGAGCGAGGGGGGGGAGCGAGTTCCAGAGGCTTGGGGCTAAGAAGTAGAAGGCAGAGGAGCGGGTGGAAGCAAGATGGGCCTGAGAGGGGGAAGGGAGAGATAAACGATTTGTGTGGATGGCACGAAGCAAGCGGTGGGGGGGGGGGGGGCGGAAGTGTATCTGGTCGGCGAGATAAGAGGGGGAACCAGTGCGGACAGCCTTGTGTGTGAGAATGAGAATTTTATACTGAACACGAAAGGGGATAGGCAGCCAGTGGTGATGAAGAAGGAGTGGGGTGACATGATCGAAACAAGAGGCATGAGTAAGAAGACAAATAGCTGAGTTTTGAACGCGTTGAAGACGAGACAATTGGGATTTGGGCAGACCAGCAAGGGAGACATTACAATAATCGAGACGAGACATTACAAGGGAAAGGAGAAGGGTAGCCAGAGCAGAAGAAGAAAGAAAAGGACGGATGGAACGAAGTTGTCTGAGGGAATAGAAAGAGCGCTGAATAATAGAGGAAATATGATCCTTAAAGGAGAGAGAAGAATCAAGAATAACACCCAGGTAGCGGAGTGAGGAGACAAGAGGAATAGGCTGTGAGGAGAAGGAGGGGGCACAAGCGGGGGAGGGACCCCCAAATGTGAACCAGATGGCATGGGACTTAGAGGGATTCACATGAAGAAAATTAGAGGAAAACCAGGAGGCGATAGCAACAAGACAGAGATTGAGGGGGGTAATGTCAGGAGAGAGGGAATTAGTGTGAAGCAAGAGAAAGATGTCATCCGCGTAATAGTACGCGGAAATGCCAAACTGTTGAATTAGAAGAGCGCGGGGAGCTAGGAAGACATAAAAGAGAAGCGGAGCAAGAACAGACCCTTGAGGAACCCCACAAGTGAGGGGAGTGGAAGCGGAAGAAGAGGACCCAGAAACTACAGAGAAGGAACGGCAAGAAAGAAAGGAGTGAAACCACTGGAGAACCGTACCGGAGAGACCTGCTTCCTGAAGACGAGTGAAGAGGGTGCGGTGATCCACTAAGTCGAAAGCAGCAGAGAGATCAAGAGAAACAGCCAGTGTATAGAGACCACGGTCGTGAGCAGCGTGAAGTTCATTAAGAAGGGAAAGAAGAACCGTTTCAGTGCTATGGGTGGGACGGAAGCCAGATTGGCGAGGGTGAAGAGTGAGGGAAACTTCAAGGTGAGAGGAAAGTTGTATAAAGACCAATTTCTCAAGAAGTTTAGAGAGAAAAGAGAGATTGGAAACAGGGCGCCAATTAGAACAGAGGGGTCAGAAGAATGGGATTTTAGGATGGGACGGACAATAGCGTGTTTCCAGCTGGAGGGAAAGGTGCCAGAGGACAGACTAGAATTGAATAGAGAGAGGATATATGGGGAAAGAGCTAGTGAGGGTTCTAGAAGCCAGAAAGATGGGATGGGATCAGCTGAACAAGTAGTTTTACGAATAGATAGGAAGGTTTTTTGAAGAACGGAGGGAGTGATCATCTCAAAGGAGGACCAGAGATGAGATAGCATGTCTTGTAGAGAGCCGTTTTTATCATTCTCCAGGGAAAAGGTGGTGTTGCGAACAGTTCCGTCCTTTTTACCAAAGGTGGTTTCTCCATTTCACCTAAACCAAACGGTTTCTCTTCCAGCCCTCGGTTCGGCGGAGGGGAACGTCTCGGACCGTGGTTTACGCCGTTTGGATGTAAAGAGTGCTGCACCAGTATTTAAAGGTTTCAGAAACTTTTCGCAAGTCGGACCATCTGTTTGTGTTGTTCAGGGGTCCCCGCAAGGGAGAAGAGGCGGCAAAGGCATCCATTTTCAGATGGATTAGAGAGGCGATTGCGTCAGCATATCTGTTGCAAGGTCGGTCAGTCCCAGCGGGACTTCGGGCTCATTCTACCAGAGCGCAAGCGACTTCCTGGGCGGAACACAGTTTGATTCCCCCAGTAGAAATCTGCAGAGCGGCCACCTAGTCGTCTCTTCATACTTTCAGTAAACACTACCGTCTGGATGTTCTGGCAGCGAATGATGTCTGTTTCGGGTCGGCGGTGTTAAGAGCCGGCTGGAAAGGCTCCTCCCAATGCTTACTGCTCTGCTACATCCCAGAGGTGGAGGACTAAACTATAGGAACGATAAGGAAATAGAAATTACACTTACCTGGTAATTGTTGTTCCTTGAGGGACTACAGTTTAGTCCTCATTCCCACCCGGGGATGGATTGGTTTGCATTGTTTATTCCGCTGGGAGAAGTGCAAGACAACTGGTGAGTAGAGTTTTTTTGATAGGTGCGTAGTAGTCTCCATTCATCATATCTCTTTTCTGTCTTTTCCTCTCTCTCTTGTCTTTGCTTAGGCATAGAGCGGAAAACAGGAGGTGCAAAATGCTGTCCCCTTCTGTCTGGAAGGGGTGTTAGTGGTTCATTAAGTTGGGTTATGCGTTCAGTTTATATATGATTATTAAAATAATGTGATAGCTACTTATTTGTTGCTCCGTTGAGTCTGCTTTGTCAATAGTTCACTGGGGGCTGATGGGAGAGACCAACAGGCTATATCCAGTGATGTCACGATTTTGACATGCCCAGTCTCCAAGCTGCAGGAGGAGGTACACTACCCAGAGGTGGAGGACTAAACTATAGTTCCTCAAGGAACAACAATTACCAGGTAAGTGTAATTTCTATTTGTTTTCATTATAAAGCATATGAGGACAGACTTAAGGATCTTAATATGTACACCTTAGAGGAAAGGTGGGATAGAGGTGATGTGATTGAGATGTTTACATATCTCCATGGCATAAATGCACAGGAGGAGAGCCTCTTTCGATTGAAAGCAAGCTCTGCTACGGGGGGACATGGGATGAAGGTGAAAGAGGATAGATTAAGGAGTGATGTGCGGAAATATTTCTTATGGAAAAAGTGGTGGATCCATAGAATAGTCTCCCAGTGGAGGTGGTAGAAATGAGGACAGTATCTGAATTCAAAGAAGCATGGGACAAACACAGAGGATCTCTAAAGAAAAAAGAGGACTGTTGTAGTTGTTGATATGGAAGGGCAGACTAGATAGACCATGTGGTCTTTTTTTTTTGTCGTCAAGTTTCTATGTTTCTGTCTTGTACTTTTTCTCTGTTGCTTTGTATCTTTTTAGCTCTTCCAACTCTCTGCCCCCCTCCCCTCTTGCACACACATCAGTGATGTTTCCTCTCCCCCTGACTGCTTTTGTGATACAATTCATAGTCACTGTAATGATGCCCCATTGTGTAGGTTACATGCAGGTTTCCGCCCCTTTTTCCTGGAAGAGAGGCTTATGGTGCTTTCATTTCTTAACCTAGCTCTTTTGTGCTCCACTCAGGTTGGTGTGCCACACTTTTTTTTAATGTAGGTGTGTCTTGTGTTTAAAATATGTTTGGAGACATTACTATAAAAGCCACTTTGTCACCACTGACAGGGGGAAACAGCTGAAGTAGAGCCAGGGGAAGAAACATCCACAGAAGGTTATTAGAACAACTTAGCGACTGCCCTTCCTTCAGGCACAGCTTGCAGTATGTTCCAATAAACTAGCTAATAAATTTCCCTGTCTGTTAATCTCAGTGTCTTTAAAAACTTTTACTTATCTGTAGCTTATTCTATTTTATTTTTCTTCATTTCAATTATTTTACCTCTTATTCCCTTACTACCTATTATCTCTCTCCTCCTCCTAACTTTACCTGCCCCCTCTACCATTTCTTATGGCTCCACATCATTCTTTGCTTCTTTTTCTGATCCTTCCTAACCTTCTTCCCTTACTCTCTCCACCCTCCCTATTTCCTCCCCCATCTTATCCTCTACCGTTTCCTCAGCTCTTGAGCTTCACCTTCTCCTTCCTCTCATCCATCCCTCTCCTTCCTCTCTAAAACAACCTCATCCCTGTTTCTGACGTGCTGTCTTCTCTCTCCCTTGCATTCTTCTACTTCTCCTTCTATCCTCTGGTGACATTAATCCCAACTCTGGTCCCCCTTCACTTCTCTCTCACTACCATATTAGTTCCTCTCTCCACCACCCTAATCTCATCCACTCAGGGACGGCCCAAGGGGGGCGTGGGGCCATGTGCGGAGACTCATTGCAGGGCCTCATTTGCATAAGTATTTGCATAATGTTAATGTGCCATAACTTTTAGTAAACATGCCTCTAAATGAATATCTTGATAAAGAAAGACTACCAGATTTCTACATTACTTTTCTCCAGTGTCAACCGCCAGGCACATTAGAAGCACTGCAAACACTGCCCATTTAGAACCCATCCAACTACGTACACCCCTGGAAATCAACCCAATGTATATCAAATCTACATGATCTCGCTATAACTTATCAACAGCCCTCTACATCTAAAAATGGCCTTTAGATTCTAAACCTACCCACAACCCCTAAAGCATACAACTTTTTTTGTCGGATCATTCACCGTGAGAGGAAACAATTCCACTCCTGAAGTGAACCCTCCTTTTTGCTCAATCATTCAATGGCTGCTCCTCAGCCCAGCTAACAAAAACAGCACTCGCTGCCGTCAGCAAAATCAATCCGTTTTCTTTAAAAATGTAATAGAGGCAATCAGGTCTCCCCCGATCCATAGGCTCCCAAAACAAACACCGCAGCTCGTTCAATCCCCCACTAAAGTTAGTATTATGAAAGAGGACTTAGCTGCTTGGAAATAGAAGCTATTCCACTCTGTCCATATGTTCTTTGAAAGCTTCCTCCCCTCCACGTGAAGGAGATAGGGAATCCACTGTTCATCAACAGGTGGTCCGCTTCACTCCACAGCAAACGAGGTTCAGGCGACACCAAAGGTGTTTCAAGCCCACTGCTCCTCTCCAGCTCTTCCTCAGGCAATGTGAACCTCGCCCAAAACACACCGTTTAAATCAGGTGATAAAATGACGCTGAAGTTCAAAGGTCACTACTCCACAGCTTTATTGAGCACCCAAACACAATCCCCACCAGTCAATATCAGCGTTCATGCCTTTAGGCATTGTAGATTGCAAACGGAAAATCCACTGCTGCTCTTTGAAGTGCAGCCGGGCTGTTCGGTCACCCCCACGTTGAACGGGAGCAACCACTTCCAAAATCCTCCACCGGAGGTCCCGCAAATAGTGGTTCGCTTGCTGACAATGAAACACTCCAGGAGCCCCTTCTTGTCGCTTGTCTATCCGCGATCGATGTTCAAGTAAACGCTTCCTGATTGGTCGGATGGTGCGCCCTACATATTTGAGACCACAGGGGCATAAAAGTAAATACACTACAAATTCAGATTGACAAGTAGAGTGCACGGTAGAGCGATAACATAGCCCCGTGCTCGGATCTTCCCAGGTTTCCACTGGTAACGTTAAAGCACAAAAGTCACATGTCCCACAGGCAAAATGCCCTCGCTGTAACCCCAAGTGCTCAGATGACTCACTTGGCTGGGTCCGAACCACCCAATCACCTATTGTACGGGAACGCCGATAAGCCACCATCAAGGGCTTGCAGAAACAAGTGTGAAGAGATAACAAAGCCCAATGTTTCTTCAAAATGTGCACAAGGGTCGAAACCATAGGCACATAAGGCAACACACTAATTACCACATCCTTCTGCCCACTGGGGGACAACAACGTGTTCTGAGACCCCCAAGGAAACCCCCACCAATCAGGATGATTATACAGGGCCCTCTTAAAGGCCATCCGAATCAAAGCTAGTGGGTAACCCCTCTGACATAAACGCTGGCTAAGGGCTTTGGCATGCAATCGGTACTCTCCCACTGATGAACACAATCTCCTTATGCGCAGAAACTGCCCAAAGGGAAGACTTTTACGCATCGCTGGAGGATGAAAACTGGAGTATTGTAATAAAACATTCTTCTGGACAGGCTTACGATACAGCGTGCTACAAAGACTTGTACCCTGTACATACAGCAAAATGTCCAAATACTCAATTTGTTGACAATGGAACCGAGCTGTAAACTGCAAATCTGAATCCACAGAGTTCAACCACCGTAGAAATTCTTGTAAAGAAGCCTCTGATGCCATCCAAATGAAAAAAATATCATCCAGAAATCTCTTCCAGATAAGAACTTCCCGAAACCATGGGGATTTATACACGTACTTCTCTTCGAAATTTGTAACATATAAGGAGGCCACTGACGGGGCCACCGTGGCCCCCATCGCCACTCCATATATTTGATGGTACAATTGGTGTTCATATAAGAAATAATTCTGGAACAGCATCAGATGAAGTAACCGCAAAACAAATGTCTTTGGTAAACGAGGTGGAAGGGACCAATTTAGGCTCTCCAAAACATCATAAGCCCCCTGTTGGGGAATGTTCGTATATAACGAGACCACATCCAAGGTTACCAACAATGCCCCAGCTGGAAGGGTCAATGAAGCTACTTCAGATAGCATTTAGAACCCATAGCAAACCCACTGTATCATAAAAGCATTATCAGGATTCACAAAGCACCAAATCCTACCTATCAAAAGGCAACACAGCAAATATTAAACCAATACATCTCGGAGAATACCAATACATCTGGGGGAAAGAAAACAAGTGGCACTGTCAAATAGAAACTACATGAACAGCTCGGTTACAGATGCAGAACATAGACCTTCACCAAACAGAACAAGGAATCACAATTTAGAAATAGGAAGACAATGATTAAACAGGGAACTCCAAAAGCCAAACTTGTTATGTACAACAACGCTGGAGAAATAAAACTACAGATTAATTTCCTCTTGTACTGAACAAAACGAAAAACGATGCACATTTCTCAGAGCTGACATATTCTAGTTAATAAATTCAAAATAAAAAAGTAGTATTCTACCTTTTTGTTTTGGGCATTTTATTTTTCAGTTGCAATTGCTCCAGTCACTTTCTTTTGATTTCTTGGGGTCTTCTGCTAACTTGCTCCATTATCTGCTGTCCATTTGTTCTTTCTTCTCTCTCCTAGTTTTTTCCTTTCTCTCTCTACATCTGCTTTAACATACAGATCTTTCTCCTTTTGCTCTTTCCTCTATTTCTTTCTTTATTCCTTTTTTATCCACTCAAATTTCACCCTTCCATCCTCCAATCCCCACTTACTCTCCCAATACATCCCACATAAAATCTTTTCCCTTCTCCAGTCCCATCCCCTTCTAGTTCTCCCCCAACATTAGCTCCTTTCTTGTTCCAGGCACACCCAGCATCCACTCCTTTCTAGTTCCATTCTCCCATCCCCTCGCATCAGCCCATTTCCAGTCCTAGTCCCTCCCATCAGCCCATTTCCAGTCCTTTCCTAGCCGTAGCCCTTCCAACTCCCCAAAGATCCCCGTGCCTCGCTGAGCAGTTGCAGAGGGAACTGGGGAGAACCGGAGTCCCGGCTCACCTTTGCACAGCACCGGATTGAAGAGCAGTGTGTTTCTTCATTCCGGTAGCTGTATTCTCGTGAAGTGCGCTGAGGGCTGGGAAAGGTTAAAGGGCATTTCCTGTTTCCTGGTTCTCAGCATGCTTTACGAGAATATAGCTACCGGAGTGAAGAAACACGCAGCTCTTCACTCTGATACTGTGCAAAGGTGAACTGGAGCTTGGTGTCTCCCAGGTTCCCTCTGAAGCTGGCCCTTTAAATGGAACACATGTGCGGAATGAAGTTTACACAGAGCCCCCTGAAGTGCAGGATCCTGTGCGAATAACATTCTAGCCCTGCCTCCTTCCCTCTACATCTGGGTTCTTTTCCAAATTTAAAACTTACATTTTTAACTTTTACAGAACTTTTTTATTTCAGTTCTTATCACAAATTTGCATACTTATTAGCAAGCTTTTGAAATACGTTTGAACACCAGAAAGTTACTTTAAGCTACACTTGGGATTCGCTGTAAATCACTACTTTATATAAACTTAAAATTCCACAAAAGCCACTTTTAGGGAGTTGGCAGCTTTCATATATACCCCCTGTACCCTTTTTTCACAATTTAAAATTGTCAAAATTATACTTTTATATATTGGGCTGTTTTTGCCCTAGGCCATGCTTCCTTGAACCTACAAGCTGTGGCTGAATTAAATCTTTAAAATAATGATTAAACACTTTTCTGGGACCCCCAGCCCTTGCTCAGAGCATCCAGCCACCCACATACTTGATTTTAATTTCAGCCATTTTCAGAATGTTTCTGGCCTAAGCCATATCTTTCCCTGCCTACTTTCATTAATGCTACAAATCACAGCCAAATAAACTTTAAAATAAAGCACTTCTCAGGGCTTACTGGCCCTTTCCTTCTTTAACCCTTTAAACTTTAAAATTTAACTTTAATTTTAACTGCCATTTTAAGGGAGCTCTGGCCCTTAAGGCCAGCTCAGCTCCCAACTGTGGCCATTTTCAGGCCTCAAACAGTCTCTGCAGCACCTCAGCCCCTCCAAAGGGCGCTCTCACTGACGCTGTGGCAGACTATGGCCTATAATAGCCTGCAAATATGGAAGGCCTGTAAGTTAGGCCCTGATTCCAACCCCCATCTCAGTAAAGAACCAAAGTCTGTAAAAGTTTGAGAAAACTGTTTAAAACTGCTTAATAAGAAGTTTTCATGAATGCATAAATCTTTCATCATTCTCTTGTGCTGTGAAGATAGAAATGTTTCAATACATGCATTCCTAGAGCTAGAAACGACCTCGGAGCAGGATAGTATCAATGCCTAGAAACTGCACCTTTGTTAGAACAGACCGGGAAGGAGGAGCAGGGAGCTAAGCCAAGAAAGGATCTCTGATTGGACAAGTGCAGGGGGCGTTGGAACCAATAGAAAGTCTGCATGGAGTGGAGGAGTGGCCTAGTGGTTGGGTCAAGGTACTTCAGGCCGGAAGGTCAGGGGTTCAAATCCCACTAGAGGACAGCAACCTTGGGCCGGAAGGACTGGGGTTTCTAGTCCCACAGGTGCTCCTTGTGGTCTTGGGCAAGCCACTTAACCCTCCATAGCCCATGTTCCCTGTAAAATAGTTATTTCCAAGTTATAATGCCTTGTTCAATGTAATTTCAGTTTGTTCAATGTAAACCGCACTGATGCAGAATAGCGCGGTATATAAGAGAATGTAAATAAATAAATTAAATAAATGTATCAAGCTGAAGAAAAATGTATAAATGAATATGTTTCTGTAAGAACTTTGCTCAGTCCTTTTTGAAGCTTTGACTAACTGAACCATGTGCACAATAAATTGGCTTGGATCTTTGAACTGACTCCTGGTATTATTTATTGCATGCTTATCAGCTGCTACATATTCTTGGTGTGTTGGCCGAGAATATGTGAGTAGTGGATGGTATGCAAGTGAATATACCACGACTTCTCGCCTCAAAGGTTTGGTCCAGTTGGAACCATGTCTGTCCGACCGCAGGGGAATTCTCTGGTGCCACCGGTCTTATTGCATCGGAGAGGGTTCCGCCTTGCCTCGGCGGGCCACTGGGTCCAGCTGGCCAACACCTCCGAACCTGAGGAGTCCAGGATCCAACCCAAGAACTGGTTTGGTATCGGGACCGGATCCGGTGAGTAGAAAACCTTGGGCATTTGAGTCAGTGAAGCCTGGGGAACGTCTTGCATGAGTATGTGAGACTGGGATAGTCAGTGCAGCCTGGGGAAAAAGTCTTGCATGAGTGCGCGAGACAAGAGAGCCTGATCACCTCTCATAAGGGCGGTCCTAGTATGCTCTGCATGAGTGCGCGGAAGCAGAAGCCATCGACCCTTTGTTTGGGATAGTCAGTTAGTCAGTAAAACCTTCGGCATTTGAAAAATGATTTCTTGTTGCTGGTATGAATGTTTGTGTGACTGAGAGGTCTTGAATAAGACTAAGTGAGAGCGGACTCCTGAGTAGCGCAGTTCCTGGCCAGGCGACTGTGCCCAGGTCGCGAAAAGGAGGAAGCGTTTGGTGTTTGTCTCCCCCATTGTTCCGTTGTCCTTATCTGTTGAAACCGTGGGTTTCCCTTCTGGTATAATGTGAGACTATTCTGTTAGGTAATTTGTGAAACAGTTTATCGATTAAGGAATAGTATTAAGAGAAGAAGGAAAAACCAACTCAGGAGTCACTTTTACGTACAAAGACAGCTGTCTCACTAAGTCCAGGTTTTTTCTTCAGCACAGAGAAGAAGCAGAGAGAGAAGGGGCGTGCCTGTAGAAAGGAATGTTTAGTATCTTTTAACCCTGTAAAGGCTTATTTTCAGCGTTCTGCAGCTGGGTTAATTTGTGCTTATTTCAGGAAAATTGTACCTGTTTTATTCAATATGTTTTAATAGTGATGTTCCTTCTGCTATGGTCATGTATTATATATAATTTAATAGGAATGTTTAGTCAGAATTTTGGATCCCGACAGTTTTGGGCTCAGCCTGGAAAGGGTTAAGTTCTTATTAACCCCGTTCAAGTTCCTCAACTGTTCTTGTACGGACCAAGCAAGGAGGATTTCTGTAGAGCTATAGGTATAATGCATTTGTGGGCTTAGCCTTGTCTTGTGTCTTTTTATGTTCCAATCTTCAGCAAACACTGTAATGGTCCAAACAGAAATGATAGAGAAATTAAGGAAACTGCTTTTGTTTTTCCTTTGACCTTCGAAGTAGAGGTTAAGAACCCTGACAGGACTATGAAGCATCCCGAGCCCGTAGTACCAGAGCGCGACTTGAAAATGATTTAAATCCTGAGGGAATGTACATGTCCTTTGAATGTCTGCTTTCTGAACTGTAAGATTTAAAGTAATTTCTTTTGCAGAGACATTGTTCAGCTTAAGTGCTGATTACGGCTGGCAGTTAGTTTCCATGCCAAGTATTTTCATTCCAGTCATACGTAACAGATATGTGGCTGTCATGTTAGGAGCCATAGTTCTTTCTGTTGGGATTGTTGTTATAACATGTTGCAAAATAATAGTTTTATATTTTAAGGACTTTATCTAAATTGTTCCTATTTAGAATGAGCACACACATCCATTATGTTTAGTCCACAGGAAAATGCAGCCTGACTGCCCGCCCCCTCTGTCTGTTGTCAAGTACGTCATCATGGGGGGGGGGGGGGGGGGGGGGGTCTGAGTCCACGCAGATTTTATTGAAATGTATGACTAGGAATTTTCCAAAAACAACAAAAAATCGTTCATGTATCAATAAAGGTGATTGCAAAACCTTCTCCTTTCAATAATAGTTCAGAAAATATTCTTAAATAATCGAGGTCTCAGACTCATTGGCTCTGCCATTAGGACTCACGTCCGTATCGAAGCAGGTTGCCCATTTGCATCAACGACCTCAGAGAACTCAACAGGTGACTATACTCAGAACTTTTAGTGGAAAGTGATTTTTTACCTATCAGTGTACTTATCTGGATAACCCAAGTGCACCCGCTGAATTCGGACTGCTTAAGGATCCTGACGCCCTTCACAGGTACCAATCTCGCGTTTCAAAGCTGTACTTTCATCAGGGGATCACTCAAAAACAAGCGTCCATGATTCTTCTTATTAAGTTCTGAAAAAATGTGTAAACAGACCAAACTTACATGTAATGCCATATACACCCCTCCCCAATAAAATCTCATTATATTCTTATTATTTCCCAAAACCCAAAGACAAAGATTACATAATAAAGCGTCCCTGAAACAGTTACCGCTGCCTGCATTTTGCCGGTGGTTACCCTTTCTCTTCCCGGCTCAAATGAAACGCCGCGCATGTGAACTAGACTCCCCCTACAGTACAAGATCTGAGGCGAGTGAATGATGCAGCTGAAACTATACACCCAGTGGTACCAAATCCTTATATTCTCTTGTGACTGATCCCCGCTGAGGCTACTCATTTCACTGTCCTGGACTTGAAAGAGGCCTTCTTCTGCATACGCCTCGCCCCCACCAGTCAACTTTTGTTCGCTTTTGAATGGCAAGACCCCACAACAGGAAGGCGGGGTCAACTTACCTGGACTCGATTTACCTCAAGGATTCAAGAATTCACCTACTCTCTTCAGTGCTGCTTTAAATCAGGATCTTTCAAGCTACTATGTGAACCCAGGAGAAAGGGTTCTTCTCCAGTAAGCGGACGACCTGCTCATAGCCACAAATTCAGAAAGTGAATGTCTACAAGCCACCAGTGAACTCTTGCACCTTTTAAATGAGGCTGGATACAAAGTCTCAAGAGCCAAGGCACGATTAGAAACATGATGACAGAAAAAGACCACAAGGCCCATCTAGTCTGTCCTTCCATAACAACAACTACAACAGTCCACTTTTTACCTTTAGAGATCCTCGGTGTTGGTCCCATGCTTTTTTGAATTCAGTTACTGTCCTCATCTCTACCACCTCCACTGGGAGACTATTCCACGGATCCACTACTCTTTCCGTAAAGAAATATTTCCGCATATCACTCCTGAATCTATCTCCCTTCACCCTCATCCCATGTCCCCTCGTCGCAGAACTTGCTTTCAATTGAAAGAGGCTCTCTCCCTGAACATTTATGCCACGGAGGTATTTAAACATCTCAATCATATCACCTCTATCCCGCCTTTCCTCTAAGGTGTACATATTAAGATCCTTAAGTCTGTCCTCATATGCTTTATAATGAAGACTACTAATCATCTTAGTAGCAACCCTCTGCACCGACTCCATCCTGTTCACATCCTTTTGAAGGTGCGGTCTCCAGAATTGCACACCATACTCCAAATGAGGTCGCACCAAAGACTTATACAGAGGCATTATCACCTCCTTTTTTCTGCTAGCCATTCCTCTCCGTATGCACCCAAGCATCCTTCTAGCTTTTGCCGTCGCCTTTTCTACCTGTTTAGCTACTTTAAGGTCATCGGACACAACTACGCCTAGGTCCCACTCTTCTTTAGTGGACAAAAGTACTTCGCCTCCTATGCTGTATTGCTCCCTTGGATTGCTGCAGCCCAAATGCATGACCTTACATTTTTTAACATTAAATCCCAGCTGCCAAATTCTAGACCATTCTTCAAGCTTAGCTAGATCCCTCCTCATGTTATCTACACCTTCCTGGGTGTCTACTTTATTGCAGATTTTGGTATCATCCGCAAAGAGGCAAACCTTACCCGACAGCCCTTCCGCTATATCACTAACAAAGATGTTAAAAAGAATCGGACCAAGGACAGATCCCTGGGGCACACCACTGGTAACATCCTTCTCCTCAGAGTGAGCTCCATTTACTTGTACTCTTTGTCGCCTCCCACCCAACCAATTTCTAACCCAAGCAGTAACTTTAGGGTCCATCCCTAGGGTGCTCAGTTTGTTTATAAGTCGCCTGTGAGGAACAGTGTCAAAGGCTTTACTGAAATCTAAATACACCACATCTAGAGCTCTCCCTCGGTCCAACTCCCTGGTCACCCAGTCAAAGAAATCAATCAGATTTGTCTGACAAGACCTGCCTCTGGTGAATCCATGCTGCCTCGGATCCTGTAATCCGCTGGACTCCAGAAACCTCACTATTTTCTCTTTCAACAGTGTTTCCATTAATTTACTCACCACTGAAGTTAAACTAACCGGCCTTTAGTTTTCAACCACATCCTTACTTCCGCTTTTGTGTAAAGGCACCACATGAGCCTCTCTCCAGTCCTTTGGCACCACTCCCGACTCCAACGAGGCATTGAAAAGGTCAGTCAGTGGAGTTGCTAGAACGTCCCCAAGTTCCCTCAGTATTCTAGGGTGTATCCCATCCGGTCCCATCGCTTTGTCTACTTTAAGTTGAGCTAGTTTCTCACGAACACAGTCTTCTGAAAATTGTTCAAGATGTCCCTCGCTTCTGTTCTTATTTGTGGGTGTTTTCTGAGGTCCTGCTCCTGGTTCTTCATCTGTGAACACAGAACAAAAATATTTGTTAAGCAATTCCGCTTTATCATTATCAGCTTCTACATATTCACCCCTGTACCCTTGAGTCTGACAATACCACTTTTGCCCTTCCTCTTCTCACTAATATATCTGAAAAATGTCTTATCTCCCCATTTTATTGCATTGGCTATTTCCTCCTCCTTTTGAATCTTTGCCTTCTTGACTACTTTGCTAGCTTCTCTAAGTTTTTCCAAATACAGATGCCTGTCTTCCTCTCTCTGTGATCTCTTGTATTTCATGAAGGCCTCCCTCTTTTTCTTCACTTTTTCAGCTACTTCCTTCGAAAACCATAGCGGTCTCCTGTTCCTTTTGCCTTTATTTATCATTTTAACAAAAAGGTTGGTTGCCTTTAAAATACCCCCTTTCAGTTTTGCCCACTGTTGTTCTACATCCCCCAGCTGTTCCCATCCCACTAATGACTCCCTGAGGTATTGGCCCATCTTCGCAAAGTTAGTCTTCCTAAAGTCTAAGATCTTCACCTTGGAATGGATTCTAACAGCCCTAGTCCTAATACTGAACCACACCATCTGGTGATCACTGGATGCAAAATGATCTCCCACTACAACATCAGAAACACTTTCACCATTGGTAAGCACCAAGTCCAGTATGGCCCCTTCAAGTGTGGGGTCTGTTACCAATTGCCTGAATAGTTCACCCTGTAGAGAATCCAGGATCTCCTTACTCCTAGATGATACTGCAGCAGGAATGTGCCAATCAACATCTGGCATATTGAAATCTCCTAGCAGTAGCACTTCCCCTTTCCTAGCAATGCTGCGTATGTCTTCAATTAACTCTCTGTCCACCTCTTCCTCTTGTGAGGGAGGTCTGTATATCACACCAATGCAAATAGATTTCTCTTTCCCTCTTTCTAGTTTAACCCACAATGCCTCCTCTCTCCCTTTTAAGCTCTGTAATTCCAAAGCTTTAATAGTAGTTTTTACATATAGTGCTACTCCTCCTCCCCTTCTTCCTCCCCTGTCCTTTCTGAATAAAGTATAGCCAGGTATAGTTACATCCCAGTCATGGTTTTCTGTGAACCATGTTTCTGTAACTGCCACTAAATCCAAGTCAGCCACTCCCACCAAAGCTTCAACTTCAGAGATCTTATTTCCCATGCTACGGGCATTAATACACACTGATTTCCATATGTTACCCCTGTTACCCCTGTTACCCATTTCCATAAAGGTATTTAATGTATCACTTACCTGGGGGCTTTCACTTACCTGGGGGCTTTCTTCACCCATCCCCAACGAATCTAGTTTAAAGCCCTCTTCAGTAGATTAGCCAGTCTACTACCAAAGATGTGTTGACCTTTCTTGGACAGATGGATGCCATCTCTGCTCTGCAACCCTTGGAACAGCATCCCATGGTCTAGGAAACCAAAACGCTCTCGAAGACACCATCCATGCAGCCATGCATTAATCTCCAGGATGCGAGCCTCTCTGCCTTGGCCTTTACCCTCAACAGGGAGGATTGAAGAGAACACCACCTGTGCACCTACCTGCTTCACCCTCTGTCCCAGAGCCATGAAGTCACTTTTGATACGTTCCGAGGTATACCTGGCAGTATCATTTGTTCCAACATGGATTAGCAACATTGGGTAATAGTCAGTGGGCTTGATGAGTCTCGGCAAACTCTCCGTAACATTTTGGATCTTGGCACCAGGCAGACAGCATACCTCTCTGGACATCAAGTCTGGTCGGCAGATGGACGCCTCAGTACCCCTCAGAAGAGAGTCTCCAACCACCACTACCCTTCGTTTCCTTCTGGTCACTGATTCTGCAACTATGGGGTACTTGAACTCTGGTTCTTCCCTTTCCAGGGATGTTTTCACCTCCTCCACTTCCAGGGCTGCATAATGGTTCTTCAATTCAAGGGCTGGAGAAGTTGGATTGGTGATTTTGCAGGCTCTGGTGACTTTTGTCAAACCATCGACATTCTGTTGACACCCATCTTCTCCTGTGCTGGAGAGCCTGGTTGCTGCAAGCAGCATCTCATCAATGTACTTCTCACTGTCTTGAATGCTCCTCAGCCTCGCCACCTCCTCTCTGAGTTCCTCCACTTGTTTCCTCAGAGCTTCAGCATGCAGGCACCCTGCACATGGAACCGGTTCTTCAACTGGCAATAGGGCCTCTGTCTGGACCGAGGCAGAAGCTGTAACGGGGGCAACAGCTTTAGCAATACGATTTTTCCCAGCCATTGTTCTGTTTGTGGAGCTTAGGTATCTGTTAAAGCAAAAGAGAGAGATCTACGAAGTACCAGCTGGTTTCGCAGCTGTCCTTTCAGAGAAAAAGCAGTTAAATCTCTTTAATTATATTCAAAATGTGCTGGTCCAATTCACTGTGATTTGTTAAAGGGGGAGGTGCCCTATAAAGCAAGACTGCTCACTAGGGGTGGGTGGGAGTCGGGGTGGGTAGGGAGGGAACTAACACCTGATTAGGTGTTAGCAGTTCCTGAACCTGAGGGGGTTACAGAGTTCAGCGATACTACTGTGCTCAAGTACAGATTCCCCTAAAACAGCAAAAATGAATTTAACCTTGCTTTAAAAAAAATACACAAAACCCTTTTAAGAGCTCCCAGTCAGAGAGCTAGCAATGTAACAAAAAACACCAAAGAAACCCTCAAATCCTTACTTACTGTTTGATGTGTGGAGCCCTGGTTAAGAAAGCCTCAAAAGGGCAGGGCAAAGCAGCCTTTTTATGCAGGCTTCAATTGCACTCAGGAAACAGGCCCACTAACCCCTGATTAGGTGTTAGCAGTTCCTGAACCTGAGGGGGTTACAGAGTTCAGCAATACTACTGTGCTCAAGTACAGATTCCCCTAAAACAGCAAAAATGAATTTAACCTTGCTTTAAAAAAAATACACAAAACCCTTTTAAGAGCTCCCAGTCAGAGAGCTAGCAATGTAACAAAAAGCACCAAAGAAACCCTCAAATCCTTACTTACTGTTTGATGTGTGGAGCCCTGGTTAAGAAAGCCTCAAAAGGGCAGGGCAAAGCAGCCTTTTTATGCAGGCTTCAATTGCACTCAGGACTCTTGAAGACTATCCCACTTTTTGGAGTTAGCAGTTCCTGAACCTGAGGGGGTTACAGAGTTCAGCAATACTACTGTGCTCAAGTACAGATTCCCCTAAAACAGCAAAAATGAATTTAACCTTGCTTTAAAAAAAATATACACAAAACCCTTTTAAGAGCTCCCAGTCAGAGAGCTAGCAATGTAACAAAAAACACCAAACAAAGAAACCCTCAAATCCTTACTTACTGTTTGATGTGTGGAGCCCTGGTTAAGAAAGCCAAGTTAAATATCTGGGATTCCAGTTGCCCAGCGGAATTCGACGCCTGGGACCAGAATGCAAAGAAGCTGTATGCAGTATTCCTACTCTAACCACCAGGAGGCAAGTGAGAGCCTTCTTGGGTGCTGCGGGATACTGTCATATATGGATCCCCAATTTTGCTCTGCTGGCAAAACCATTGTATCAAGCTACCAAAGGAATGGAAAAGTCCCCATTGGAATGGGGACTTGAACAGGATGCAGCCTTTCGATCTTTGAAAACTGCTCTGATGTCATCACCAGCTCTGGGTCTACCAGATGTCCAGAAAACCTTTCAGTCTCTATATTCATGAGTCACAAGGAAATGTTCTAGGAGTATTGACTCAATCTCTTGGATCTTGGCAAAGGCCAGTAGCCTATTTGTCAAAACAATTGGATGTAGTTGCAGAAGGCTGGCCCCCTTGTTTGAGAGCTGTTGCAGCTACAGCCCTCCTAGTGAGCAAAGCAGACAAGCTCACTTTGAGACAGAATCTTCAAGTTACTGTACCACACTCTTTTCTGATCCTTATGAAACACAAAGGAAGATTTTGGCTCACAAATTCACGAATGTTGAACTATCAGAGTATGTTGTGTGAAAACCCCCAGATACAATTGAAGGTCAGTCAAGCTCTGAATCCTGCTACGTTGTTACAAGTTGGTCTTGACCCCCCCTGATCATGACTGTCTAGAAACTATGGACACTGTATTTTCAAGTCGCCCTGATTTGACTGATATCCCTCTGGAGGACCCTGAACGGACTTTCTTTGTAGATGGAAGCAGTCTTGTCATCACTGGACATTGTTGTGCCGGGTATGCAGTGGTGACCCTTGATCTGGTGGTTGAGTCCACAGCTCTGGCCCCAGGAACTTCAGCACAGAAAGCTGAACTGATAGCCTTCACTAGAGCACTAACAGTAGGAAAAGGGCTCTGTCTAAATGTGTACACAGATTCCAAGTATGCCCTTACAACCTTGCATGCACATGGGGCCCTGTACAAAGAATGAGGTTTGATAATCTCAGGAAGCAAGTCCATTAAGTATGATCCCGAGATATTAACATTATCAGATGCATACTGCCTACAGATCTCAGAATTTATGAAAAGTAGAATGTATGAATAGAACCCTGAAATCTCAGTTGTCTAAACTTTGTCAAGAAGTTCACCTGAAGTGGCCCCAGGTTCTTCCTATAGCCCCTAGGATATACTTAGCCCCTTCTTTAGGAGTTTCCCTTTTTGAGATTCTGTATGGGCGACCCCCACCTATTGTATAGTGAATAAAGGGAGATATGGAACAGATTAGATCTGAAATTACTAGACAAGAACTATTGGTTTTAAGTTCTGTTTTGCAGAGTCTTCATACATGGATACAAGATCAGCTGCCCATCCATCTAACAGAACCCCTGTATCCTCTCAAGCCTGGAGTCTCGGTGGGGATCAAAGAGTGGAGAAAGACACCGTTGGCACTGCATTGGAAGGGACCTTATGTTGTCATCTTATTAACCCCAACAGCAGTTAAAGTTGCAGAACTCGAACCCTGGATTCATCACAGTCGAGTAAAGTCAGCAGCCATTGATAGCATTGTAGAAAGGAAGGCAGCTACAAAGGTTTTAGCTATTTGGGAATATTACCCTATACCCCAAAATGATGCTTTTACGCAAGTATAATATGTGATTTAATTCTCACCCTTTCTCACTTGCAGGTGAGAATAATCAAAGGGGGGAATGTGGCAGGCTATGGCCTATAATAGTCTGCAAATATGGAAGGCCTATAAGTTAGGCCCTGATTCCAACCCCCATCTCAGTAAAGAACCAAAGTCTGTAAAAGTTTGAGAAAACTGTTTTAAAACTGCTTAATAAGAAGTTTTCATGAATGCATAAATCTTTCATCATTCTCTTGTGCTGTGAAGATAGAAATGTTTCAATACATGCATTCCTAGAGCTAGAAACAACCTCGGAGCAGGATAGTATCAATGCCTAGAAACTGCACCTTTGTTAGAACAGACCGGGAAGGGGGAGCAGGGAGCTAAGCCCAGAAAGGATTTCTGATTGGACAAGTGCAGGGGGCGTTGGAACCAATAGAAAGTCTGCATGTATCAAGCTGAAGAAAAATGTATAAATGAATATGTTTCTGTAAGAACTTTGCTCAGTCCTTTTTGAAGCTTTGACTAACTGAGCCATGTGCACAATAAATTGGCTTGGATCTTTGAACTGACTCCTGGTATTATTTATTGCATGCTTATCAGTTGCTACAACGCAAAGGCATCAGACTCCCTCCCCCCCCCCCCCCCCCCCAACTAGGAGCAGCATGATGCCCGTAGGCCCCCTTCTCTCACTAGCTGCAATCGGGGACAGCTGCGGACATCGCGGTTGCCTCTAATTCAACTGTCTGCTATTATTTTGGGTCCCAGGAAAGCGGAAAACAGCTCGGGACATCCTGCACACTCCCACATCTTCCCACGGCTCCCTAAAGTTGCAAAACAGCTCCCAAGCTGACTGGTTCTTTGTAGATATACCGAGACAATGGCCTCCTTAATCCAGTGCCCAAAGTCAACTCACATGAAAGGGAGGAATCATTTCAAGAAAGAAGGAAGGCACAGGCCAAAAGTCTGTGAGGTCTTCTAAAGCTCTCAGGCTTATTGGTAGGGAGTTCCATAGTGAGGATGCTAGTAGTGATGGTGCTCTCTTTGAAGTTGTTTGTTTGGTTTTGTGATAGTCTGCAGGTGTGCCGATCATGTTGTTATTGGTTCTTCTTGGTCTATTGCTGATGTCTCTTGTTATAATGTTTTGGAGTATGTCTGCTGAGAGATGGTGAATGACTTTGAAGATTATCATGATTGTTTTGTATTTAGCTGTTGCCACCATTGGGAGCCAGTGTAGTTGTTGTAGGACAGGAGTGATGTGCTCGGTTCTTGGGGTGTCTGTAATGATGCGTGCTGTGGTGTTTTGTACCATCTGTAGTGGGTGTAGTGTCTGATGAGGAAGGCCTTGATATAGTGAGTTTCCATAATCAAGCAGTGGTGTGATGAGTGCTTGACACACTGTGTGGAAGTGGTCTTGACGGAGCATTGGTTTGACCTGTCTGACTGTTTTCAATCGATGATATGCCTTGTTTGCAGTTTTGGTGATGTGGGATTTTAGGTTCAGAGCTCTGTCTAGTGTTATGCCCAGATACTTAACTTCTTCTTTGACTACTATGTGTTTGTCTAGGATGCTGATGGTTTGTGGAGGTATGAAGGTGGGGTTCCTAGTGACGAACATTGCCTCAGTTTTGTCGTAGTTGACCGTTAAGTTGTTGGCTATGAGCCAGTCATTCATGACTTCAAGGCATTTTGTTATTGGTGTAGTGTTCAGTGCCAGTAAGATGATTGGAGCGTACCCCATGATGTCGTCAGCATAAATGTGGTAGTATAGTTTATGGTGCTTGATGATGTTGCATATGGGCTATATGTAGATGTTAAAGAGCATTGAAGATAGGGCTGAGCCTTGAGGTATTCCCTGCGTGACGGGGAATTGCAAGGATTTCTTTTGGTCACATTTGACTTGTTGCGTTCGCCCTTCCAGGTATGATGTAAACCACTTTAGGGCATTCTTGCATAGTCCTATCTGTTGTAAGCGTTGTGTTGCAATAGAAAAACAAAATGTATATTGATACCTTCTTCTAAATTCTTCTCAATTTAAAAGACAAATGCTACTAAAAATAGATAGATAAATAAAATAATACTACATAATACAATCTATCTATTTTTAGTAGCATTTGTCTTTTAAATTGAGAAGAATTTAGAAGAAGGTATCGATATACATTTTCATTGTCCTGTCTGTCCTTCTCTCTTCTCTTTGTTTGTCCACATATATGTAATTTAGAAGTTAAACATGACATATTAATATTAATTGGCGCAATATATATGTAAATATTTCATTTATTATGGTTTTTAACATTTTATTGTTTTTTATGTTTTATGATTAATATTTTTTATTGTATCTTTCTCGAGGTTTGCTCCCTGAATTAATCCCCCTGAAGAAGGCCTGTCGGCTGAAACGCATAGGGGTCAATAAAAGGGGTTCTAAAACCTGGAACTTGATTTCCGCCAATCTTTGTACTCACTCCCTTTGTTCCTGTTTGCATCCTGCAGGTACTCTGTTGCTCTGCCTAGTTTTACCTTTTTGAAAAAAGTACAGATAATGAGTCTCGGCAAGATAGAACCTGTAGCTTGGAAATCTGCCAATTACAATCATGACCATCTTGAGTGTCAAATCCTTCAGAGTAGTGCGCTTCAAAGGCTGAAAGGGCTCCGACATCAGGGCCCTGAGCACCAGACACAGATCCCATGAATGGATCATCATTCCAGAAGGGAGGATGGAGACACTAAACCCCCCCCTGATAAAGAAGTGAAACATCCAGGTGTAAGACTAGAGACTTACTAGCCAACAAACCTCTGAAACAGGCCAAAGCTTCCACCTGAACCTTCACGGCGCTAAGAGAAAAGACCCTTCTCCAGACAGTCCTACAGAAAAAGGCCAACAGAGACAGCACCTTGGCTGCCTCAAGAGCCAGCTGTCATATGCCACACCAGCACTCAATGCACCCCACCTGCACTTTGGCCAGGTTGGTGAACATCATCTGGGCTCTGAGCAGAGTGGAAAACCACCATCAGAGAGTAGCCCGTATGTGCTAACCATCTCCGTATAGGAGCCAAGCTTTAATTGAGAAGGGAGCCGGGTCTTCCAGGACAAGCGGCCTCTGACACAATAGGCCCTGAGATAGAGGCAAATGAAGAAGTGGCACAGCATAACCCTTCATGGTGCACTCCATACTCTGTGTTTCCTCCATGAGGCATGTGATTCATACAGCAAGTGTTGACCTGGCCAAAGGTTGAGCCAGGTTGCTGACGCCTGTAGAAGCAGCACACTTTGGCACTGGATCAAATTGCCATCAAATCCCTCTCGGGGCAAACCCAGTGGCGCAGAAACAATAGAAATGCTTTCTGACTCAACTCACACTCTCCTGGAACCAGATAGTGACAGCTGAGAGAATGCATTTCTACAGTAACCACCCCAGCAATGTGCAGAGCCAACACACTAGGAGGTTCTTTGCTCCCCACGCAAACAGGAGAGCCATCTTCAGGACTAACCAGGCACTCCTCGTGCGACCTTGCCAATGGACATAAGTCATCACCATGACATTGTCAGAGAACACTTGAAAAGCCTGGCCCTCAACTGGGGGCTAGAAATACAGAAGAGCCAAATTAATAGCCCTCGGCTCAAGGCAGTTGATGGATCCCCAGCCTGAGAGACTGACATCCATCAATAAAAGGGTTCATGAGCAATATGCCCTTCCTCAAAAGACTAGGCTGCTGCCACCACCACAGACTGGCCATCACCATCATTGAGCTTGAACCACTGAGAACTCGGGGACTATCGAGTTAGCAAGGACTGTTGGAGTGGCTTCAAAATAGCATGTACCCATGGCACCATCATGATTGTTGCTGCCATCAGTTCAAAGAGTAGATGATAATCCTGGACTTTGGGAGCCTGCTGCGAACAGAACAGCGTTAGGCAATCTAACAGGATTTTTTTTTTTGGCAGGAAGACACACTAGAATATTAAAACATTACATTCCCAGTTCCTGGGAGCACAACTTGTTCTTTCATCAAAGTGATCACGCAGTCGAGACTTATCAGAAAGGACAGCACTCGTGGAGCTACCTCTGCCTCTAAAAAAAAATTGCTGAACCCCTGGATCAGGATACAAAAATACACCTTTGCCATATCTAGAGATGCCATAGCTCCCTTCGGCGCATCGCTTGACTCATTGATCACAAAGTTTCCATCCAGAAGCTCAATCGCACAAGCACTAATTGACACATTTGACATCCAGAATGTGCCGGTATGTTCCTTCTGTGTTGGCACCATGAAACAGATGGAATACCTGCCCTTGCCCCAATCATCCAGGTGAATGGACACCACTGCATTCAGAAGAGGCAACCTGTCGAGGCGGATCCATGCAGAGGCCCTGTTGTTCGCAGCCCCGCAAGGGGAGAATATGAAAGCGGCCAGGATTGGCTCTTGCATTCCAGGACATATCTTTATCTTTAATAAAACATTTAATATACCACCCTATACCTGGGCTTCTGAGCTGTTTTCAGTCTAAAAGGTGCTACAGGAAAAAGGAAAATAGCACCATTTAAAACAGGAAAGCAAGAGGGAGGGTAGCTAGATGAGAGAAGAGAGGGACCTAAACAGAGGATGGAAGGAGGTTGAAAGCAAGGGAAAAAAGATGGTTTTTTAGTATTGTTTTAAAGCAGGCAAAGGAAAGCTCCAGGCAAAGGTTGGGGGGAAGGGAGTTCCAAAGAAGAGGGCCAAGAAAAAAACAAAAAGCAGAGGCATACTGAATGGGGACTAGCACCCAACTCTACCCAACTCTGTTACCCAGGTCCATACCTGATGGAAGAGACAGCGCTCCATGAAAGTACCGAGAACAAGCCTGAAGCCTATAAGTAGAGGGGAAGAAAGTCTTTCCAGGCTAACAGTGATGGGATTCCCAAGACCTCCGGGAGTCCAACCAGTGCACCCACAAAGTGTGGATGGAAGCTGATAAAAAAAGGGGCTCCTGCCCACTTCACAGGCCCCTTGGACCTATCCTTCAGAAGGTGGTAAGATGTTCTCTCACCCATGTCCTTTACCAGCTTCTCTAAATTGGATTCAAGAGAAGTGTTCCTCTAAGGCTAGATGGGCAATTGGGCTTTGGAAGATGAGTCTGCTGCCCCATGTCAGAGCTAAGCCAACGCTGTGCCACTGTTGACAGGGCATAATCCCTGGCCATTAGATGTACCAGGCTGTACATGGCATCAGAGAGGAAGGCCATAGCAGACTCCAAATGAGGGGTAGAATCTTCTGGTGGAAGAGACACTCCACTGGAGCAGGGCATGAGACATCAGGGCTGCCCATAACACAACTGAAGAATAGCAGCTGCTACAGCAAACTGGTTCTTCAACACAAATCCACTTTTTGGTCCAAAGTATCCTTTAAGGCCAATCTGCCTTCTACAGGCATGGTGGTCAAACTGGTAACCACTGTGACCTGCGCATACACCTTGAAAATATCAAACCACACAATGCACTCTTTCTCTGGGACAGCACGCATCTTCTTAGATGCCCTTAGCCTGTTAGACGGGGAGTTGGGGGAATACCACTTTGACTGACACAGGCCCTTGAGCACCTCCGAGAACAGGATCCTTCCAAATCCTTCCAATTTCTGGCTGCTCATTAGACTCTTATCATGATAAGCACATAGAGTTGAAGTACTTTTCCCTCTTCCTATGACTACCAAAAAGACTGCAGTCTAGTGGAGCTTCCCATGTCACACTCAAGTGAGAGAGTCACCCTCAAGGTAGTCATGCACGAGCATTTAATCAGTCTTTTCCTGTCAATCTTATTTATTTATTTATTTAAAGTTTCTTATATACCGCGCTCTTTAGCATTAGCGTGGTTTACATGGAACAAAACAATCTCAGTACATTTGAAAACACGTTTGAGTTACAGATAACAGGGCAATAAACTTGGGTAACAAGGATAACTATCTACAATAACGATTGAACTATTTACATAAAATCAATTAGCAGCGAGCGTAATTACATCAACATTTTAGTTCTTGAAGGTATGTCTTATGGAGTGGTTATGCATAAGAATCTGTCTTATGACATATTATAATAGCATTACGGTGGCTGGAAGTACTCAGTGAATAGGTAGTGCTTGATAGCTTTCCTGAACTGCTTCATGTCTCGTATTGCCCTGATATCTGGATGAAGTTTATTCCAGCATCTAGGCGCATAAGATTTAAATGCTTTGTTGATTGGGACCAATTTGTGGATTCACTGGGAATGACTAGGGTATTTTCAGCGAGTGGTCTCCTGGATCTTGTCTTGGGAGGTAGACTGATGAGGTCTGAAGTCGTTGCTGGTGATAGATTATTTAGGGCCTTGAATGTGATGAGGAGAGCTTTGTAGCTAATTCTACATTCTATAGGGAGCCAGTGAAGGTCCCTAAGGATAGGCGTGATATGGTCTCTCCTTGATGCTCCAACTAGGATACGGGCCGCCGCATTCATTGCTAGTTGAAGAGGGTTAATGGTGTTCTTTGGAAGACCATGTAATACAATATTCGCATAGTCAAAGTGTGGAGTGACTATTGCTTGGAATATTGAGCGGAAGTCGTTGTATTCTAGCATGGGTCTTAGGTGGCGTAATGTTTTTATCTTGAAGTAAATAGTTTTTACCGTGCTTTTTATGTGAGAGGTAAAATCCAGTCGTTGATCAAGGATCACACCTAGGTAGCGGATTGTATTTTTGATTGGGAGCTCAGCGTCCCGTACCTTGAGGAATGCAGGGGGGGAGAAAAGCTTCAGAATTTTCTTCAGAGAGGAGAAAAGCCATCAACTATCTGCTGGAGACAAAGAAATACTGAAGAGACCTCTGGTGGCTGAGGCTGATAGAGGCATTGGAAAGATGTCACTGAAACCTGGACGTTTCATTGGTTCTTTGTCTCCACCAATCTGCTGATTGGGGAACACAACCCACTTGTCTGGACTGGTCTAGCAGGACGATAGGGAAATCATTTTTCTGGGTGGTGGTTCCTAATGTGGAACTTGTATCATGTAACTCTAGTTTGGGTTGTTCTTCCCTCAGTACATAACTTTACACTTGTCCACATTAAGTGTCATCTGCCATTTGGAAGCCCAGTCTCCCATTTCTATCAAGGTCCTCTTGCAAATTTTACAGTCTTCTTGTGTTGTTAACAACTATGAATGATTTGGTATCATTTGCAAGTTTGATCACCTCACTTGTTCCCATTTCCAGATCATTTATAAATATGTTTAAAAAGCAGCAGGCCCAGCACAAATCTCTGGGGTACTCTACTATTCACCTTTCTCCACTGAGAAAATTGGTCATTTAGCCATACTGTCTGTTTTTAATTTTTCATCCAGTTCGTAATTCACAACAGTACATTTTCTCCTATCCCGTGGCTTTTTAATTTCCCCAAGAGTCTGTTATGGGGGACTTTGTCAAAGGTTTTCTGAGAGAGTCACCATCAAAGTGGTTATGTATGAGTGTTTAATCAATCCTTTCCTCTCAATCTTCAACATTTTCTTCAGAGAGGAGAAAATCCATCCACTATCTGCTGGAGACAAAGAAATACAGAAGAGACCTCTGGTGGCTGGGGCTGATAGAGGCATTGTAGAGGCATTGGAGTGATGTCCCTGAAACATGGGCTTTTACTTGGTTCTTTGTCTCACCAATCTGCTGGTAGAGGAACACAACCCATTTGTCTGTACTGGTCTAGCAGGACAACATGCAATTTATATTTTCTTTGTTCTGTTCTGTTTTCCCTCTTCCCCCCCCCCCTTCACACCCCACCCACTGATGGGTGTCCAGTCGAGGTTTGTAGAAAAGTTGCTAACCTACATACATACAGGTTTCTGTCTCCAAATTGCCTTTCAAACTGCTGGAAAGCATGTTCTTACCCTGTGCCTGCAACAACTCCCCTCCCCATTATTCTTAAGGGCTACTCCCTCCCATGCAAACGTCCCTTCTTTGGTTGATATTTTCATTCCCCTTGGTGATCTTTAAAAGACAATCATCCCCTGACCTTGATCTCTTTTCTCAGCACAAACTCTTGTGGCAAGTAGGAGCTGAGTGAATGCAAGAGATTTCTTTCCTAAAGGGCGAGTTAAGTTTTGAATGTTTATAAAGGATGTGCAAATAATGCACTAGATAAGGGTGAATCCTTGTTGATTTGCACTACTGTTCACACAAGTTTCAGACCTCTTTTAGTTTAACCATTTGTCTGTACCTATAGACTGGGGAAAGCACTAGGATGACTGATGAAAAATTCTACCTCTCACAGTCTGTGTAAGTTGCGACACAAGAGGGGGAGGAGGTTGGCATTCTAGTCATACTCCCCTTTCGTGAGAAAGCTCTTATTTGTTTTGCTCAGGCTGTGACTCGCTTCTCAGTATTCCAAGTCCAGGAGCTTGAGAGAAAGGCAGGAAGAGAAGATTGCAGAAAAGTGAGGTTACTTACTTGTAATAGGGGTTCTCTGTGAACAGCAGGATAAGTCAGCCATACCTAGTGATGCCCTCCGGGTGGCACCATAGACAGAAGTGCTCTCCAGAACTCAGAAAGGTGAACCGCCCACCCCTAGCCCAGCCAATATGTTCCCAGCTTTGCCTTTACTGGCTAGGCTGCATGCCAGTTCAGGCTGACCTCGTCCAGGGGAGGTGGGTGGGATTGTGTGGCTGACTTATCCTGCTGTCCATGGAGAACCTCTGTTACAGGTAACTAACCTGGCTTTCTCCATGGACAAGCAGGATGTGTTGGCCACACCTGGTGCCTCCTTTGCTGCGCTGCGCTGGGCGCGAGTTGTGGTGGATGAGGGGGACGTGAATGTTTGTGGAAGAAAGACTAGGTCATCATGCTTGTTGGTATCTACTTTATTACAACCAAGGCCTAGTGGAAACGTGCTGAACATAGTGGAACTCCAACATTGTACGACTTAAAGTGAACATAGTGCAACTTGGTGAAAACAAACATAGTGCAACATGTGCAAACCTGCAATATAGTGCAATCATTAACAACATGAGGTATCACACATAGCGTAACTTCAGGTAGCTGACTATCCATAGATAGCAGTATAGAACGTAAATATAATGCAACATGCACAAGTATCAGAGTTCAAAGTAATATGGCAGTCTCGAGCAATGTGTCAGTTCCCAAGTTACCCAGTTGCCTCTGGTGCTCGCCGTCCAGCATGTTTGCCTTGGGCTCCCTCCGTTGCTGTGGAGAGGATGGCCCTGCCGAGGGCGCAGTCAACTTGCAACCTGAGGTCCAGGCAGTAGTGTTTCTGGAAAGTGAGCAATGAGGAACATGTGGCGGACTTGCAGATGTCACTCAGTGGCACTGAACGCAGGTTGGCTATGGAGGTGGTCAGCACCCGGAGCTGGTGTGCCCCCACTCTGGAAGCATTTTGCATGGTGGCCATGTTGTGGCAGTAGGCGACGTAGTCCAACGCCCATTGCGAGAGCGTCCTTTTCATGACTGGTTTGCCAGGTCTGTTGGGGTCAAAGGATACAAAGAGCTGTGCCCCCTGCCTGATGGGTTCTGTCCTGTGGATATAGATGCGCAAGGCCCTGACACAGTCCAGGGTGTACAGCCACTGCTCCTTGGCAGAGGTGTGAGGCTCTGGGAAGAAGGTGGGCAGCTCTATGGATTGGTTGATGTGGCATGCTGATGCCACATTGGATGAACTTTGGGTTGGTGTGCAGGGAGATGTGGTCTTGGTGGAGCTGTGTGTATGGGAGGTGGGCCATGAGGGCCTGCAGCTCGCTGATTCTTCTGGCCAAAATGATCGCCACCAGGAAGAGGGTTTTCCAGGATGCGAATTTGAGGGCCACTGACTGTAGTGGTTTGAAGGGCTCCTGTGTCAGCCGCTGTAGGACAATGTTGAGGTCCCAAGGTGGTACCAGTGGTCTGATCGGGTGCCTGAGGTTTGCCAGGCCCTTCATGAACTTTGCGACAATGGGTAGTGTCGCGATTGAGTTGTTTATGGTTCTGTCCGCTGGATCATGGAGGGCCGCTATCGCTGAGAGGTGGACCCTGATGGATTGGGTCTTCAGCCCGAGCTCAAAGAGAGAGGTGAGATACTGGAGGATCTTTGTGGCCGGGCATGCGGTTGGGTTCAGGCCACGCACCTGATGCTAAACTGCTTCCACTTGAGGCCGTAGGATTTCTGTGTGGACAGGCTTCTGGCTGCCAGGACCACATCTTGCACCTCTGCAGGCAGGTTGAGCTCCAAGAGGTTCAGCCTCCAAATCTCCAGGCTTTGAGTGCGAGGGCTTGAAGATTGGCATGTCGTGTCTTACTGTTGTTCTGGGTGAGAAGGTTTGGTCTGAGGGGAAGCCATATTGGTGGACCTCGGGTGAAGTGTAGCAGGAGGGCAAACCACATCTGACGTGGCCACTGGGGTGCCACCAGGATGATGTGCACTTTGTCTTTGATGACCTGCTGTAGGATTGCCAAAATTAGGGGGGTTGGGGGGAAGGCATACGCCAGTGACCACTCCCCCCACCCAGCACACTTCGAATGCATCCGCTGCTAGACTCCTGGCCGATGGGTGTTTGGAACAGAAGCGGGGACACTTTGTGTTCTGCTGCATGGCAAAGAGGTTGATTTGCGGCATCCCCCACTGTTGGAAGATGTAGCTTGCAACCTCCGGAAGTAGGGTCCCCTCGTGTGGTTCTAGCTGTCTGCTCAGCCTGTCTGCCAGGGTGTTCTGCTCTCCTGGGAGATAGGAGGCCCGTATCCGGCAGCCGTTGTTGAGCGCTAGGTACTATATTGCTAGTGCTTACGCAGAGGGAGCATGAACCAGTCCCGTCCTGTTAGTTGATGTAGAACATGGCTATTTGATTGTCTGGATCAGGATGGCTTTTCCTCAGAGGTGTTGCCTCTTCATTGCGTACTTGATGACCCTGAGTTCAAGCAGATTGATGTGCAATTTCCTTTCTTGCATTGTCTTCGCACCTTGGGTGCTGAGTTGTAGAAGGTGGGCTCCCCAACCTGTGTTGGAAGTGTCCATGGTCAGCACCACCTGATGCTCATGGTGGTGGATGTTCTTGCCTACTGAGAGGTTCGTTGGCAAGGTCCACCAGCGGAGCCCGTCCCTGACGCGAGGGCTTACTGGGATTTGTGTGGTCAGGGGCTGTGAGTGCTGCCTCCAGTGTGCATGCAGGTGCCACTAGAAATCACGCATGTGCATCCTTGCTAGTGGAAGGACAGATGCCGCTGCCATATACCCTAGATGGCGCAGGATGGAACATGCGGGGACTTGCTCTGCTGCTGACAGGTCCTTTGCTAGCGAGGCGATTATGTTCACTTGATGGTCTGGGAGGTAAGCCTTTGAGGTACAGGTGTCGATGACTGCCCCTATGAACTGCAGGCGTTGGGCTGGCTGTAATTGCAACTTGTCGTGGTTGATGAGGAATCTCAGGGCGGACAGCAGGGCCATGGTCTCCTACTGCATCACCTGTGTCTCTTGAGCTGAGGGCGCTGTGAGGAGCCAATTGTTCAGGTAGGGGAAGACATTGATGCCCTGTTGGCGGAGGTGTGCTGCTGCTATGGCCACACACTTTGTGAAGACATGTGGTGCTGGTGACAGTCTGAAGGGAAGGACCTTGTACTGGTAGTGTTGTTCCAGCACATGGAAGCGGAGGTATTTCCTGTGAGACTTGTGGATGGGAACATGGATGTAGGCATCCTGAAGGTCTAAGGAGGCCAGCTAGCCCCTGGGCTTTACGAGCAGCAGGATGGAGTTGAGGGAGTACATTCGGAACTTCTCCTTGATTATGAACCTGTTTAGCTTGCGAAGATCTAGGATGGAGCATACTCCGCCTGACCTTTTGGGGATGAGGAAGTACCTGGAGTAGAAACCAATGTTGGTTTCATTTGCGGGCACTTTCTCTGTGGCCCAAGAAATCAGGAGATGTATGAGTTCTGCTGCCATGGGTGCTAACAGGTGGGTTTGGAACGCTGGAAGGGTGGAACAGAGAAGTATATACAGTACCACTCCCGGATGATCTGAAGGACCCACTTGTTGGTCCTTCAGATCATCTTTAACATCTTTGTTAGTGATATAGTGGAAGGGCTGTCGGGTAAGGTTTGCCTCTTTGCAGATGATACCAAAATCTGCAATAGAGTAAACACCCAGGAAGGTGTAGATAACATGAGGAGGGATCTAGCTAAGCTTGAAGAATGGTCTAGAATTTGGCAGCTGGGATTTAATGTTAAAAAATGTAAGGTCATGCATTTGGGCTGCAGCAATCCAAGGGAGCAATACAGTATAGGAGGTGAAGTACTTTTGTCCACTAAAGAAGAGCGGGACCTAGGCGTGGTTGTGTCTGATGATCTTAAAGTAGCTAAACAGGTAGAAAAGGTGACGGCAAAAGCTAGAAGGATGCTTGGGTGCATACGGAGAGGAATGGCTAGCAGAAAAAAGGAGGTGATAATGCCTCTGTATAAGTCTTTGGTGCGACCTCATTTGGAGTATGGTGTGCAATTCTGGAGATCGCACCTTCAAAAGGATGTGAACAGGATGGAGTCGGTGCAGAGGGTTGCTACTAAAATGATTAATGGGCTTCATTATAAAGCATATGAGGACAGACTTAAGGATCTTAATATGTACACCTTAGAGGAAAGGCGGGATAGAGGTGATATGATTGAGATGTTTAAATACCTCCATGGCATAAATGTTCAGGGAGAGAGCCTCTTTCAATTGAAAGCAAGTTCTGCTACGAGGGGACATGGGATGAGGGTGAAGGGAGATAGATTCAGGAGTGATATGCAGAAATATTTCTTTACAGAAAGAGTAGTGGATCCATGGAATAGTCTCCCAGTGGACGTGGTAGAGATGAGGACAGTAACTGAATTCAAAAAAGCATGGGACCAACACAGAGGATCTCTAAAGGTAAAAAGTGGACTGTTGTAGTTGTTGTTATGGAAGGACAGACTAGATAGGCCATGTGGTCTTTTTCTGTCATGTTTCTATGTTGGCTTTCAATGCTTCTAGAAAAGCTGACAGGCATCTCCCAACTGGGGGGGAGGGGTATTCTGGTGCTGGTTGTCAAAAAGAGGGCCCTTTCATCCCAGCATGGGAGGCCGGTTGCTTCTTTTGCGTGCGCTCCCTTTTGGTTCTGGTGTTGATGTAAAGGGCCGTGGTGCTTGTATCTTGGATCCTGCTGCTTTTGGCTGGAGGTGTACCTTTTGGTGAGGTAATAGGGCTTACGGTGGTAGCTGTTTTTGTGGGTGTGGCATTTGAGCCCATCCTCTGCCAGCGTTTGTAACGCTGTGCAGTGCTCCTTCATGTCATTCACTGTGTCTGTTACTTTGTCAACAAAGAGGGATGCCGCCATGCAGGGTGTGTCTGCGATCCTGTTGTATATGTCATCACACAGGCCGGAAGCCCTGAGCAGTCCTGATGGCTTTGTCAAAGGCCTTGCTTGCTAAGTGTTTTCTGCTCTCAACAATGTCGGTTAGTGTGGTGGAGGCCATAGCCTGTGCCTCTTTTGGTAGGGTTGTGATGGTGTTTTTCAGGTTCGCAATGAGAGCGTCCTGGAAGAGGATGTGTTGAAATTGATGTGCTGCGATCCTGGTGCTGAGCATTGCTCCTTGGAAGACTTTCTTTCCAATGTTGTCCAGGAGTTTGTAATCTACCTGGGTGGGTTGTTGGCATGTGTGCGTGAGGATTTCACCCTTTTCAGTGCCAAAGATACAACGATGGACTGGTGGGGAAGCTGAGGCTTGATGAACCCTGGCATGGGCTGGACCTGGTACTTGGAGTCCAGCCTCCTTGAGTAGGGGCGGCTCGAGGCAGGTGTCTGCCACATTTTCACTTGATTGTCCAGCAGTTTTTGATGGATTGGTAGGGCAAAGGCAGGCTTCAGGTGTGTTAAGGTATTATAGGACCTCTGCCTCTGGCTCTCCGGATCCCTTTAATCACTCAGTTATACCAAATGTTAATAATAATACACTTCTCTCAATCTTGTCAATATGTGCTCCATCATCGTAGACGTCTCGTCAAAATCCCAACCTTGGTCAAAGTTTCATCGCAAATGATTTTTTCAGGGGTTCTGCATGCCCAAAGGGTGACAAACATGCAACTGAACGAAGAAACTATTTGCAGTGAAACTTTGGCCAAGGTTGGGAAACTGATGAGACGTCTATGATTGTGGAGCACATATTGACAAGATGAGTTAGTAGACACGGGGAAAGAGTTTTCCTGTTTGGACGCTTGCAATATGGTGTAAAGCCATTGTGAAATTTAAAGGGACTGCTATTATTTAAAAACCTTGACCTTGGGAGTGATGATGAAAAGTTTGGAGCATGCAACTGCAATATTGCTGTTCCTAATTATTTTATGCTCTCTCTGTTAAGTGTCTTTTCACAACTTTTTGTTTTTTGAGGTTTTTTTGAGACGTACAGTATGAACTGATTGAGAGGAGTGTATTATTATTATTATTTACATTTGGCATAATTTAATGATTAAAGGGATTTTTCTGCAGTTTTTTGATTTCACATATACATTGGGACATCAGAGGAAAGAGGAGCAAAATTCACTGCAACTACATGAGATACCGCAAGAAGCAGGAATGCATCCAAGGAAGGAAACAAGAAAGTTATGGAAAATCCTCAGCAAGGAGATATACATACAAAATAAAATACATTTCACATCATATGGAAGCTGCATCTTCTTCCCTTTACTGTAGGAGGGATGAATGTGACCTAGAATTCCTCTTCTGTCTCTTCTCTGGCAGATGACCTCTTCTGTTCCATGCTGTGACTTAGGCCTGTAACAACTGACCTGACTATTCAGCCAAGATATCTTGGTGCTGGCTAGACAAGAGAAAACAAGACCAAGGCTAAGTAGCCAAGAGTATTCCTGCTCATTTCATGTAATGAGGTATGCAGCCATACAGACTGCTGAACCTTAATTCAGCTTAGTACAAAGAGAGAAGTTCACATCTTATTCTCCAATTTAATGGATTATGATAGAGAACTGAGAATAATGGTGTCAGAGTCTTTGAGTTATGAGTCCTTCATAGAGTATGTCTGCTAAATAACTGGGTAAAAGACAATGCTTTTGAAGGTTCTGAAAGGCAGGCTGGTGAGAATAGGCTGCAGGCCTTCCTGAGAAATACTGGCACAAAACAGCATCTTCTTAAACAGGATAATATTCCCAGTACAACTAGTGATTTTCTCAATCAGAATAAAGATTACAGATTTGTTAGGAAACTTAGAAATATGGTCAGTAGGTGGTAGCATAATGCATGACCCAGCTTACTCTCTCATATCGGTAAGCATGTAAAACCAGTAATACAAAGCAGCACTATAACAAATTACTGCCATAACAGGACAAGAGTTCTTATTTTTTAATTTCTCAAATCCTTTCCCGTTATGTTTTCACTAAACTAATGAACTTATAGAGGTCTGTGTTCTTAATTATGTGTGAACCTAGAGGTCAGACTTGTCTTGGCATTGTTTTCAGGACATATCTCTTTCTACATTGCCGTTATTGCATCAACGACCTCTTATTAAAGCTAAGGTTACACATTTAGGAACATACTCCATAAAGATCAAAAAAGTGCTATCTTAGCTATCTGCATCGTGCCCCGACACCACTTTCTGGCACCATATGAGCGTTTCACCTCGATGAGTTTCCTCAGGGGGTTTCCTTCATTCAAGCACTTCGCTATGAATGTGATCAGACAATTCTCATTCAAGTACTGTCAAGAAAATGTTACTATTATATCTCTTGCTACCATGCCTCGAGTTCCTTAAATTAAACTCTAGGCATATATGTAAAGACATACTATCATACCTTCGTTAGAAATATGATCAGGCGATTCTCCGTTGCTTGGCGTGTGATCGTGAGCCTCCCGGCTTCAAAAAACAATGTGTTACAATGGGGGCTTCTCGAAACTTACATTGCAGTCTACTGCGGTGTTCATTTACACGTATCTTTAAAATTCTGATGGTTTTCTCAATGTAAAATAAACCACAAGGGCATTTGATACAGTAGACCACAAAGCTAGAGTTGCATGTAGTGCTGTGTTTTAATTTATAGGTATTACCATGGTATTCAAATTCAGAAAACTCCTCAGATATGTGACAAATAGTACAGGCACTGCATGGTCGATGCCCTGTTATTCTTTCTCCACCAAGAAGAGCACCACACCATGTTGCTCAAGAGACACCCAGTCAATAACACATGGTGGTTAAACTGAAAGGATACTTTTTTTCAATAATTCGAATACTTGAGAGCCCGACATAATTTTTATATATGTCACTCATATTTCCATTTTTAATGTTTTAGGTTCACGTTCTTATTGGTTTTAACATGTTCTTAAATTTATATATGCATGATATATGTTTTTATATTTGTAATTTATTTGAATGTATTATAGTATTTATGGTTATTTATTTGCAGCATACCTGAATCCCCTGAGGAAGTAAAAAACGAAACACGGCCTGTGTCGGGCTCTCAGGTTTTCGAATTATTGAATAAAAGTATCCTTTCGGTTAAACCACCACGTGTTATTGACTGTTATTCTTTCTTCCATCAAATCAATTTTCAGTCTTAAAACCGCAGGGCTGAATGTTTCTTTAGGGTTCTTATGTCATGTCCACACACAGTGAGTCTTATGATGTTGTAGTCCAGGAAGAGTACTCAGGACATTCATATGTCTTTTTATAATGCGTTTAATGTGGGAACTATATGGGGAATATTGCGTTATTAGATTAATGTTTTCATCTTCTGACTTGCTCTTATTGCGAGCTTGTAAAAGTGCGGCCCTATTGTTATACCGTGCCCTTGTATAAGCCAGTTTAATAATGTGTTCCGGATATCCTCTGTGTCGAAAATCCTGCATCAACCTTTTAGATTGAAATCTAAAGTCCTCCTGATCAGAACAATTTCTACAGTACCGTATGAACTGCGAAAGAGGCAGGCTATCACGGAGTTGTTTTGGATGTGCGCTACGATAATGTAGGGTGGTATTTCTATCGGTTGTTTTCTTATAGAGTGATGTAACCCAACCATCCCTATTTTTATGAACTATAACATCCAAAAATATTTTAGTTTCATTGTGGTAAGTATGGGTAAATTGTATATTCGGATCCAGGGTGTTCAACCATATAAGGAATTCTTGCAGTAAATCAACCGGCCCTTCCCATAATATGAAGATGTCGTCTATGTATCGTTTCCATAATATTGGGTGTTTCTTATAAGGAGACGTCTCTAGCCATCGGTTTTCATATCCTTCCATAAATAAGTTGGCTATGGAAGGGGCACAGGTTGCTCCCATTGCTACCCCTGACAATTGTTGATATATCTCTTGCTCGAACATAAAATAATTTTGAAAAATCATTAATTTTGCTAACTGCAACACAAATGAAATTAATTCTGCGGGTAGATCACCTCTATTGTGTAGCGAGGTTTTTATTGTCTCAAAAGCTTCCATTTGTGGAAGACTAGTGTACAAAGCCGAGACATCCAAAGTGACTAGCACTATATCTGCCTTGGATGCCCATTCTGAACAATTAGATAGTATTTGTAAAAAATGCGAGGTATCCTTTATATATGAAGAAATATTACTCATTAGTGGTCTCAAAAAAGAATCTATATAGATGGAAAGGGGTTCCAGAACAGTGCCTCTAGTGAATACAATTGGGCGTCCGGGAGGGGTTGTAAGGTTTTTATGAATTTTTGGTACCAGATACAACTTCACTATAGTGGAATCTGAGCTATTCAAAAAAGTCCATTCCTTTTTGTTAACCAATTTATTATCCAGGGCCTGAAGTGTGATACTTCTGATATGTTGCTGTAAATCAGTAGTTGGGTCCTTAGTTAATATTTTATATGTACGCGTATCAGACAATTGTCTTTGTGCTTCCCCCAGATATTGTTCTCTACTCATTATTACTATGGCTCCCCCTTTATCAGCCTTTCTAATTACAATGTCTGTCCGTGTCCGTAGATCTTTCAATGCCTGATATTCTATTCTCGTCAATGTACGGAACTTAGGGCTGTTTTTTCTTTCAAGTGCCTCGACACATTAATCTAATAACATGATATTCCCCATATAGTTCCTGCATTAAACACATTATAAAAAGACCTATGAATGTTCTGAGTACTCTTCCTGGACTACAACATCATAAGAGTCGCTGTGTGTGGACAAGACATAAGAACCTTAAAGAAACACTCAGTCCTGCGGTTTTAAGACCGAAAATTGATTTGATAGAAGAAAGAATAACAGGGCATCGACCATGCGGCGCCTGTACTATTTGTCACATATCTGAGGAGCTTTCTGAATTTGAATACCATGGTAATACCTATAAATTAAAACACAACACTACATGCAACTCTAGCTTCGTGGTCTACTATATCAAATGCCCTTGTGGTTTATTTTACATTGGGAAAACCATCAGAATTTTTAAGATACGTGTAAATGAACACCGCAGTAGACTGCGATGTAAGGTTCGAGAAGCCCCCATTGTAGCACATTGTTTAGAGAATAATCATGATTTTGAGGAACTACGATGCTTTTGCATAGACATGGTCTTAAGTGGTAGCGCAGGAAAATCTAGAGAACAAACACTATTAATACGTGAGCAGAGCTGGATCCATAGGTTACAGACAGTATCTCCAGGTGGCTTAAACAATGCGATAGAGTGGGGCGCCTGTATATGAAGAACAAAGGTTGGGGCAAGCCTTTGTTCTTCATAGGTTAGTGGTTGGGGCAAGGTACTTCAGGCTGGAAGGTCGGGGGTTCAAATCCCACTAGAGGACAGCAACCTTGGGCCGGAAGGACTGGGGTTTCTAGTCCCACAGGTGCTCCTTGTGGTCTTTGGCAAGCCACTTAACCCTCCATAGCCCATGTTCCCTGTAAAATTGTTATCTCCAAGTTAAAAAGCCCTGTTCAATGTAATTTCAGTTTGTTCAATGTAAACCGCACTGATGCAGAATAGCGCAGTATATAAGAGAATGTAAATAATAAAGGAAGAATGGAACGAATAAGAAAAGAGAACATCAATAATCACTAGAATATTTAGTTTAATAAACCCGTGAGGCTTGAACGTCACCATGTCCTGATTGCATTGGTGCACTTGACGCATATTTAAAGGGACACCAGTGCCTTAATCCGCATGCACGGCGTTTTTTGAAGCCGGGAGGCTCACGATCACACGCCAAGCAATGGAGAATCGCCTGATCATATTTCTAATGAAGGTATGATAGTACGTCTTTAGATATATGCCTATAGTTTAATTTAAGGAACTCGAGGCATGGTAGCAAGAGATATAATAGTAACATTTTCTTGACAGTTCTTGAATGAGAATCGTCTGATCACATTCATAACGAAGTGCTTGAATGAAGGAAACCCCCTGAGGAAACTCATCGAGGTGAAACGCTCATATGGTGCCAGAAAGTGGTGTCGGGGCACGTTGCAGATAGCTAAGATAAGCACTTTTTTTATCTTTATGGAGTATGTTCCTAAATGTGTGACCTTAGCTTTAATAAGAGGTCGTTGATGCAATAACGGCAATGTAGAAAGAGATATGTCCTGAAAACAATGCCAAGACAAGTCTGACCTCTAGGTTCACACATAATTAAGAACACAGACCTCTATAAGTTCATTAGTTTAGTGAAAACATAACGGGAAAGGATTTGAGAAATTCAAAAATAAGAAGTCTATAATTGTCTGCAAACAAACCTAGCCTTAAGGACAATTGGAGGAATGATCATTTAAATATTGCGGTAGTCTAATCCTCTATAACTTAGACCAATACTTGGAGTGATAATAACAGGACACGATCCTGACATGGAGGAAATGAAGTCTTGAAGTATCTCGTCAGGTATATGAGTATACTTTGTTCAACTGTATCTGTGGATATAATGGACTTGGGCAACATCTGTACAGCTCTGTACACTGAATATGATTCAAGCATGTCCTCTGGGACACCTTGGGAACAACTCTGATGCATTTCTGTGTTGTGTATGTAAAGCCTATTAGAACTTTGCTAACAGTGTCATGGTATAGTTAAAGTATATATTGGATATGTGAATCTTTCAGATAATCCAACCATGTGAAAGGGATTTTCTTGAATCTATAAGAAAACAGCACTAGAGGGAATACAAGAGTTTTGTAAAGAGATGATGGACAGAAGAAGCATCAAGAAGCTAGCCTGCATTCTTTGAGATGTTCTCAAACCTCTTCCTTTTTAAAGTGGAAATGGCACTTATACTTTCCACATTAATATATGGCAGGACATATTCTGGACCTTAGTCTGACCCTTCAAACTGCCATCTTTCTTCCAGAAAATATTACAGTAGAGTCCCTTCCATGGACAGATCATTTGCTTGTTGTTTTTTCACTTACCCTCACCTCTCTTACAGTCTCCCACAAATAAAAATAGCTCTTATACTATTATACTACTTTGGAAACACTCGGGCGTATCTCCCCAGAGATGCTCTCTGCTTTTCCAACCGCAGTGTGATGAAGCTTATCAGGACCTAGAAGAGTGGGGTAAAAAGAAGGAATTTACCTTAATAAAGGGACCCATTTTAAAAGGTCCAGGACTTAAAACTCCATTTGCTCCTAGAAAGCCAGTAATTCCTGGCTACAATGAGGAACAGAGTACCCCTAGTGGTGGAAAGGATAGGGAATACAGGCCCAGGGTAAGAAACCCTTACATCACTGCATCCCCTAATCACACAGCTGCCATGAGGGAGTTTGATCTTTCTCACCTGAGAGGGGAGAGGGTGGAGCAGGAGCCCGAGGGGTTTATGTTTAGCTCAGTTAGGTCAGAGAGACCAGGAGGTGAGAGACCAACAGGGAAACCAGGTCAGAGAGCAGCAGCAGGATGACGAAGAGGGACAAGCAGGACACATGGAGAGGAATTGGAAGGACTCCTAAGACCAGAGAGTGCTGCAACTGCTTACCAGAGGGAAAGAGAGAGCAGAAATTTTGCCTACTCAAGGAATGGAGTAGTGAGAGCCAGAAGCACTAATTGGAGAACAGGACGTGCTAGATGGTGGCCAGAGCATGTAAGAAGTGAAGCTATTACAGACTTGGATCAAGGTATGAGTCCCAGAAGCTTAGCTAATAAGGAGCAATATGTATTTGCCAGAGACAGCCTTAATCATAGCAGAAGGCAGTCAAGTAAGCTATCTGAATCTGAGCTAGAGAGTGAACCAATGGAATTGGGGGTGTCAGATTTACCTTGTGAGGAAGAGGTCTCATACATGGACTGCTCTGCATGCCAGTCTGCCAATTAAGAATGGTTGCAAGGGGATGTCAACCGTAAAGAGAAGTCTCCAGTGTCCAAAGCCTTGAGAGCTGTGTTTGCTTGTTTAAAGTTCTATGCTCAGGAAAAGTGTTATGCAGTGAAAAGCTGAAGCTTCCTGATTGTCTTTTGAGAAACAGCTGTGAGCAGTGCAGAGCTCTTTTGATGGGTTTCAACTGAAGGAAGTAAGAAATGCTTTTGTTTGTCTAAACTGCTGAGAAAACCTGGAAAAGAGTTTTATTGCTTGTATGAATTGGACTATCTGTATGAAGTGCTGAGTTCAAGCATACAAGATAGCCAGGTATTTGCTCTGGACTGGAAAGGAAAAGAAACCAGGTTTAAAAGTTTCTTTCTGTTTGTTTTGATCTTCACGGCAAGCTCTGCTGAAGGCAGGTGTTGCTAATTAAGGCTGAGGGAAGCTGTTTTGTTTCAGTTCAAGTTATCCTGTTATAAGTTGCAAGAATTCCTGGATGAAAATATCTTTAAAAGGTGGATCTGTGAACCTAGTGGGTCTTATTTTGTGCTAATGAATAAATTGCACTCACTCAAACCCAACTACAAAGAAGGTGTTTTTTTTTTTCATCTGAGCCCAAGTGATATCTAACTACCTTTCTCAGAATGCATGTAAAGGCATCCAGTTAGAAAAAGGCTAGAAGTTGAAGCACCACAGTGACAAAAACAAATCCACGCCCCCCATACCAAGGTAAGGAGCTAAGGGCGTGACAGCAGATACACTCTTCCCAGAAGACTTTGCAGCTTTATCAGTTGATGTCCAGGCTACTATGTGGCATGATATACTACTGGCAGCCCTTGATTATGTCGCCCCATTGAAATGAAAAACTAAGTCACTGCGGTCATCTCACAAATGGTTCTTTGGTGGCATAACCATGCAGCCGAACGGGCATGGAAAAAAGTAAAACTGTGGAATTACTTAAACGGTTTAATGATCTTATGGTGACATACTATCACCATAAGATCAATGAGGCCAAAAAATAGTTTTTTTTTCTAATGCTATTAACAGCTCTCCATCCTCAATGAAGGCTATTTCTCAGTGGTTTCTCAGCTCACTACTCAACATAAACTTCAACATGACCTGCCATGGGGAGGCCCATCTGTAGAGAAACTGGCAGAACATTTTCTGACAAAAGTCCAGCTCTTATTTATTTAATTTATTTATTTATCATTTCTTTTATACCACATTTCATGGTTATCAAAGCAGTTTACATTTAACTTGAACTTATACATGGAACAGGAGCATAATAACGATGGTACGATATATAAAGAACACTCTTCCTCCACATTCTTATTTTTGTTCTACTGATTCTACAGATCCCATTTCATTGGTCCCCATACATACTTGGTCAGCGTTCACTCTATTATCACTTGACCACATGTCTCAAACACTGCAATCTATCTACAATGCAGTCTCGGACTGTCTCTCTTCTCTGATTACTCTACATGCACCTGTTAGATCACTCCATTCTCTACATGGTTATCACCTTCACTTTCCTTCCCAGAGAGTAATACAATATGAATCAACCTGGAAAACAGCCTTTTCAGCTGCAACACCACCTTTGTGGAGTGCCTTACCAGCACCATTGCACACTGAATTGAATTTTAAGACTTTTAAGAAGTTGCTCAAAACACATCTCTTTGAATCTGCTTTTCATTTTTAATCACCCTCTGTAACCATTTGATGTTTAATGCCAGATTTAGCAGCAGTTGGTCTCGATACCCTCTGTGTTTGTGGTGTATTTGCATATTTCTTTGGATGCTTCCAATCTTATCTTTTACTGTCACTATCCGTCTTGCATATAGAGTTCTTTTCACTCTTCACTGATTCTGGGATCCTCCCAATGAGCTGGACTGGGGATGGAGACCTTAGCAGCACATCCCATGTCAAGGCTTGCTCCTCGTTATGGTGCTAATCTTCCAGGAGTCTAGTGGAGCACTAGTGTCGATCTCCTCTGGCCGTGCCCTCATTAGATGCACTTGCCTGTTTTACTGGGCTCCCTGCAGGCGATGCATGCCTGGTGTCCAACCGATTGGTGCAACTGCATTGCCTTCCAGGTCTCACCATGGAGGGGCATCTGCAGGAGCGGATGTTCCCCTAGGAGAGCTCCCTGGACTAGAGATGACCGTGGTCAGGCAATGTGAGTCCTTCGGTCCCGCACAACGCACATGGCCAGTAGTCAGAGGGGTTTCTGCTGCCATAGACATCTGGAGTTGAAGAAAACACCGATTGCAGCAGGACAAGATTTGAGTAAAGAAAGATATAAGGAGATGCTGGTGACGTCAGCAGGCAGGATGACTGCATGGTGAGGAAGCTCCGTGGCAGCCGGTCTCTAATAGAGCTATAAAGGTGGCAGGACTCAACACTGCTATCCAATGTTCCCTCTAATTTTCTGTAGGCTGTGTGCGCATAAAATATCAGCTGTGCAGCTTTTGAAGGAAGGTTAAATTTTTGTGCGCCACATAACAACACTCGGAGTTATATACTTTAAAATTTGACTACACGTCAGAATACAGTATGTACACCACATTGATTGCACTAGAAAATATTGTAGAACTTGTGAAAACCATAAATACACAACAACTTTTAAATTTTAAGATATCTGTGTTGTTTTCTGTCAGAATCAGAACTGTAATTTTTGTGCGCTCTGTTGTAAAGCATGTGCGCTCGCTCAGCGAGGTGTGTGCGCGCGCACATGCGCACAGCTTAGAGGGAACAGTGCTGCTATCCCTGAGTGGTAGCTGAGCGATGGACAAGGTGAAGGGAGGACTGTTGGCAAAAAAAAAGATTGACGGCATGTCGCTCCACATATGCCATTGCCGAAGTCCCACGGGAGAGGAAGGAGACGGCAAGATAGCCATTGGGAGGGCGAATGACGCCGAGGAGGAGGCGGATGAGACACTGAGCTTTGAGGCAGCAGAGGTACTAAAAATATGGTTTGATGAACTGAAAGAAGAGCTGAAAGCCAAAATTAGTGGAGTTAAAACTGAAATTAAAGAGACCCTGGGAGCACTGAGAAAAGATATAGCGGTCCTTCGCGCTAGAGTGGAAGAAAATGAGAATGAAATAGAACTCCAGTTGTATATGCTGGGAGAACTGCAGTGTGGGTAGAAGGCTTTGAAGCAGGCACAAATGCTGTTGCAAGAAAAGGCTGAGGACCTGGAGGACCGCTCCTGTAGGAGCAATTTATGGGTGAGAGGAATCCCAGAAGAGCCTCAGTATAGAGACTGCAATGTGGTGTTAAAAGATGTGTTTGAGTCTTTTCTGCGACCTGCTGATTCGGAGCCCACAAGAGAGGAGCTCCAGATACAAATGGAGCGGGTACATAGGAGCTTAGTGCCTATTAAAGATAACTGCCCCCGTGATATAGTGGTGTGTCTGAGCTCCTACAAATTGAAAGAGCGGATCCTGGCTGAAGTTCGAATATAGGGGCCTTTTCAATGGAAGGGCCATAGAATTGAGATATACCAAGATGTGTCACCAGGTACACTACAGCGTCGGCGGGAAATGAGGGAAGTGATGGTTCTACTACTGAGAGAAGGTTTGAAGTACAAGTGGCTGTACCCCTTTGGACAGGCAATCACAGTGGGGAAGCGTGGAGAACATTGAAGGATCTGGGAGTTCAGAGTATCCCGGATGGTCCTTGGTGTAATTCTAAGCTAGAATGAGCTGTGGCACCAAAGAGGGCGGACTTGAGGTGGCAGAGAGTCACCAAGGGCTGGAGGTTGACCAGACTGTCTAAGGGCAGAAGTGGAGAGAGTACTCCGGAGAAGGACACCTCCTGAAAGAGACTTGTTGAACAGCAGTGGTGGACGGGGAAAGCTTGTGGTCAACAGGGCCCTGATTCTCTTATGTGGAAACTCCAAGTCTGGGTCTGAGTGGACATGGCCTTCAGGGGTTGTTGGTTAGTTGTTAAATGTTGGGTGCTGGGAAGTGGGGCTACAGGGTCTGTGGCTGTTCAGCAATAACATGACTGTAAGTGATGTTTGAATATCTGTGCGTGCATGTGGGCTGGAGGAGTGGACTTTGAAAGTGGTTGATATGCGAATGAGAGGGCAAAGGGGGGAAAACACTAAAATGTGTATGGAAGGGAGGAGATGCAAATGTGTTTATGAGAAAGGGGCAGCAGGGGAGGAGAGGAGGAAATGAGCCGAGAACGAGGCCGGGATAGACATCATTGCCCTAGGATGAGATTGGAGACCTGGGGGAGGGGTGTAGAGTTGGGGATGGGGGGGGGGGGTGTAACAGCGAATCAGCATTTAATCAAAAGGCAAGATGGTGCAGATAGGTACTATAAATGCTAAGGGACTTAACACTCCACAGAAAAGACAACATCTCTTTAGGGAGGCGGAGAGGTTGCGATGGGACATTATATTGGTACAGGAAACTCATTTACGATGTAAGGATAAAAGGCTACTAGTTAGCAGTCAGTATCCATATCGTGTTTTTGGAAGCCCCATAGGGGAGAGGGGGGTTAGAAGGAGGGGGGGGGGTAAAGAAAGGGGGTGTAGCCATCCTGATAAGGAGAGGGTGCCCATTCCAGCCGGGGAGATAACTCGAGAGAAAATGGGAAGGGTTTTGCTACTAACAGGAGAGTTGATGGGGGAAAACGATTACCTTGGCAAATATCTATGCTCCAAACACGAGACAAGTCCCTTTTTGGAGGGACGTTCGTGAGATACTGGACCGATCAGTGCAAGGGAAACTGGTCATGGGAGGGTTTTTTTAACTTGGCATTACAGCCCAACTGGGATCAGCAGGTGGGGGGGGGGGGAGGGGGGGACGGAATGGCAACACAAAAAGCCATTGAATAGTGAAAGGAATCATAAAGAAATTTCAGCTTTCCAATGCGTGGCAGTCACAAAATAAAGACAGTAGAGAATATACCTTCTACTCACATCCACATAAAAGCGTTAGTCAGATTATATATTAATTGATAGAATATGGGAATTAAAATTGGGGATGACAGAGATTGGTAATATAACATGGTCTGATCATGCCCCAACTTGGGTGGAAGTTTGTGAAACTAAAGGAGAAGGGGGAATACGCTTTTGGAGACTTAATGAAAGTCTCCTTCAAAGGGAAGAGGTGGTAAAGGATATTAGGGAATGCCTTCGGGACTATTGGAAGACGAATGACAGTGGGGAGGTGAGAGGTGTGGGTTTATGGGATGAAATGAAAGCTGTGATTAGGGGATGCTTAGTTATATGGGCAGCCCGGGTTAAAAAAACAACGGAGGGAAAAAGAATAAAAATTGCTTGAGGAGATTAGAGAAGCTGCAGAACAGTATAGAACAAAGGGTACAGCAAGGAGATTGAAATACTTATACAGATACATCCTAAATTAGTTTAAGTTGCAATTGGAGCAAATTTCATTCCACATGCAGAGAGTGAGACAGAAGTTCTATGAATGGGGAAATAAAGCAGGGAGATTACTTGCACGTAAATTACAGAAAAAAGAGAAACAGATAATGCCATAGTGGCAATTAAGGGGAAGGAAGGGGAATTATTGAGGGCAGAGAAATTGATTGGGACTAGATTTTGCCAGTTTTATACCCAACAGGGCGGAGAGAAAGCAAAAGTCCAGAAGTACCTAGAAGGGATGGAACTGCCAAAGGTTGGAGAGGACCTGAAGGAAAGGTTGGAGGGCAAGATACAACAGGAGGAAATAGAGAGGGTAATTAAAGACATGCCCTTAGGGAGGCAAAGCCAGCAGCGGGTCAAGATGGCCGCTTAATCTGTCTGCTGCTGAATCCTGTACAAATCCTGCCCTCTTAACCAGAGATACTGGTTTTCTCCCTATTGAGGCTATACCTATAGTGTGAAAATGGCAGTGAATAAGCAGACAAGGCTCGAATTTGGAACGGCCTTGAATTCTGGAGCGAAAAGGGCTAAACCCGACCCTCCCTCTCCCCAGAAGACGGCGAACCTGCGGGAGGTTCCAGAGGGTATGCAAGAACTCCTGTTGGAAATTCGGACTGTGAGGGAGTTGATCGTTGCCAATGGGGAAACCCTAAGTGGTGTGCAAGCTGATATCCTGGAGCTAAAGGAGTTGAAAGACCAACTGTCCTTCCTCAAAGATAAAGTGGAGAATGTAGAGGTTAGATTGGCCATACAGGAGGAACACATCAAGCAGACGGTGAAGAACTGCAAGAGGATCGAGGCCCTCGAGCGTAGCCTGGAAGACCTGAGTAATCGATCCCGCAGGAATAATATTAGGCTCGTGGGCATACCGGTGGGTGCTGAAGGAACTAACGCTGTGGCGCTTTTGGAAAGAACTCTCCCAAAGATTCTTCAGCTGAGTTTTCCACAGGCCTTTGAAATTGAAAGGGCCCATCGGGTGCCCGCGCAGGTCAGCCCTCACTCACGGCATCCTTGCCTGATAATCTTGTGGGTTCTGCGCTATTCTCAGGTAGTGCAGATTATGTCAGCAGCCAAAGCGAAATCTCCGGTGAAGTTTGAAGATCATGATGTGGCGTTCTATCCGGATTTTAACCCATTTTGGACCAGCGTATGTTTTACATGCATAAGGTTTCCATACTTACTACTCAACTGTTTACTAATTAATGGTTATAAATTCAATGAAACTATGTTTAGCTATTATCGTTATGTCAAAAAGCGTTATATACAGATTTTTTATCTGAGATCTAGTTAGTTTAATAGGTATTTGAAGTTTGCTGATTTTGACAGTACTGGCGGCTCAACATAAAAAGATCACAAAAAATAGTAAGTAGCTTATAATGCTGTAATAGCTACTATTTTGCAAATAAAAGTATTTGTAGACTTTAGAAAATAGGTTTAGATAACAGTAAGTTACTTAGTGTCAGAGTTATTGGTCCATATATCGGCCTCGTATGTTTTTCATACGCTGGGCTAATATGTTCTCGAAACTAATTGCTGTCAAGATTTCTGTTCTAGATGTTTCAATGGTGCAATATCGACGCACTGCATCGGAAGTGTTTTCACATGTATCATATTCCGCCATCAGAATGGACTGTTTACAAACTATATTATATCATAATAAAGTGTTTTAAATTAAAACTGCAGTTTCAATAGTGTCATACAGTATGTTTATGTCAATGAATATTGGAACTGAATCCTATCTTTTCTGAAGACGGACAATATATTATATTGGACCAGTGTATGAAAAACATACACTATGGGGTATGTTTACTAAAGTGCGTTAGTGCGATTCGCGTTAGGAGCCGCGGTAGAGACAGAAACGCCCAAATAAGGACATGGGCAGTACATCGTTACGCGCAACGCGCGTTCCAAAAACTAACGAGCGTGACAGGGCGCGGTGGCGCATCCCCACGCGTTACCGCGCGTCAACCCCAAGAAAGCGTACAGATACAAATCACAGGAACAGAGCTGTAGCACAATGGTTAGCTCACTGACCGCTGTCACAGGCAGCATGGGTTCGAATCCCCTGGGTTCCCCAATGTGCACAATGCAGAAGGCTGGCCCAGCCATCACCCAGTACCCAATGTAGGGAATGAGGAGGCAAGGGTTTATATTTTACCACCAGTAGTGTTGCCAGCAAATACACCATCACAGTGGTGCAACCAAAGGTGCTGCAGATGGCATCCCATAATGCACCACACAGGCTACAGTAGAAAGTGCACTGTCCACAGAGGCACACCAAAATGTCACCTTCAGAACACCATAGCAGGTAACATAAAGGGTGCCAGATAAGGTGCCGCATGGGGCGCCCCATGAGGCACTGTAAGGTGACATTATGCTGATGGGGTCTTGCTGGCAGGACCAATGTGCGTCAAAAATAGACAATGCTGCAGTCAGGCCGATAAAAAAAGACCACTGTGTTATGAGTCCATGACCACTGGCCCCACAGGCTGTGACGGAACCACCGGGCAGCAGCCCCATAGCTGCGAACAACCCCCTGGCTGTCACCTGAAGGGCAGCAGGGCACCACCCAAATGGCCCGCTGTGATGTCTAGGATCTGTCCCAAAGCAAACATACCCATGGTGCAAGGCACAGGAAGATCAGCGGCCCAGAGATGAACACAACAAGGGGCATGTACCTACACAGCCCCCTGGGACGGCAGGGCGAAATGAGTGTGTGTCACTGTCACACAGTAGCAACAGACAGTAGCCCAACAGGGCGCCCCATAAGAATCTAGAAAAGGTGTCTCCTAAGGTAGCCTGATCTGTAGCACAATGGTGAAGACACTGGCAGATGGTGGAAGGTCTGTGAGCTCAAACCCCCCCATGGTCCCAAGGACAAGCGCTGCCTGCAACAGTACCCTCTGCAAACCATAGTCAGTGACGTGGATAACCAGTCAGTACTCTTTTGAAGCCATACATATCCCCCAGTTTTTGTCACCGATAAACAACCTGAGAGGTGGGAGAAAGTGCCCACCCCCCTCATATGTAGGGCCCCTATAATCCAGAGAGCCTCAGCCCTCACAAGAAGAAAATAGTGTGAATGTGTAACCAGAACCGTGTTTGAGATATGTACATAGTCAAATATATCCACAAACCATGTAATGAAGGAAAGCAAACCTCAAACAGTGCTGGAAACAAGGCAGGTAAGAACCTAATGGTCATGTCACCGTACACCTGTAGGGAACCCCACCACGCCATGCATATGTCTGCCCAACTCTGGGCTCTGTATCATGTGAATGTGTACCTGACAGGTGGGTGGATCTGTGGAGGCATCAGCGACATCACCCACACACCAATATAGTGATGGCAGAAGCAGCTTGTTCTGTACGTCTAACAGACTCAGGTGGTAAGCACACAGTCACAGGGCTATACCCTGAGGGTGCTGTATAGGGCACCCTACAAGTCACACCAGTGGGTAAAGGTAAATGTGCACTGTCTGCCCGTGCACCCTATAGGGCAGGGGTGGGGAACCCTGGTCCTGGAGAGCAGCAGACCAGTCAGGTTTCCAGGATATCCCTAATGAAGATGCATGAGATATATATGCATTAGAGACATCCTGCCAACCTGACTGGTTTGTGGCCCTCCAGGGCTGGATTCAGAGACCACTGCCTTACACCTCTTTCATTTAAGATTGTGAGTGGGCAAGGTGCAGATGTCCAAGACATCAAATGGGTTAGATAGAATGTGTCACATTCCTCCTCACTTCTCACCACCACCAAAATATTGTCAATTAGACAACCGTTTGGTGGTGGTGAGAATCGAGGAGGAATGTGACACATTCTATATACCCTTTCGATGTCTAGGACATCTGCACCTTGCCCACTCACAATCTTAAATGACAGAGGTGTAAGGCAGGGGTCTCCAAATCCAGCCCTGGAGGGCCACAAAACAGTCAGGTTGGCAGGATATCCATAATGCATATATATCTCATGCATATTCATTAGGGATATCCCGGTAACCTGACTGATCTGCGGCTCTCCACGACCAGGGTTCCCCACCCCTGCTATAGGGCGTGTCACATAGAGCCCCACAGGTCATGCCATAGGGGTTCCGATGAGGCACCTTGAGGAGTCTGCACTGTGAGGGTGGTGCTGCTGTCAGCACCAATGTCATGTAAAACTACAAGATGCCCCCCAAAGGGTCAACAAATCCTCCATATGTGGTCTGAAATCCATGACATAGGGGCCCCCACAGGTAATGAAACAGCTAGACGACCATATTGTCCATGAAAATTACACAGTCCCAATAATGAGGTGGCCAGCTCATGGAGCAGAACTGTGAAATGCTACAAATCACCACACCAGACCCCCAGCAATTGCCCGATGCACATACAAAGAAAGCCTGTCAATGGAACAAAACAAGGTCTCAGCAAACAAGGGCACATGGCAAACACAACCCAGACCAAGGTCAAGATCATTACCAAATATAAAGGGCCCATTAACATCACAGACCTGTTTCATTAACCGAAAGCTACTGGCAAAATTAAAAGCAAACACGAAAATACTATGAATATGTGCAGAAAGAATATGCAGATGGCTGTACCACCAGAGCCCACAACCCCCAGACTGTGCAAAGAAAGTGCGCCATGTCACCACCCAAAGTGACAGCTGGGGGGTAAGGATATGGTTGTAAGCAAAAACATTCATGGTGCACTGCACATGGACATCAGCAGTCTCGAGAGGAACATATGAGGGGGTAGGCACCCCCACAGCACCGTCCCATGAATGGGCAAATGAATGTGTGCGTCACTGCAATAGAACAGGAAAAGACAGTAGCCCAACAGTGTGCCCAAGAAGAAGTATGAGAAAGATGACCATCATGGTCCTGAGAAGGGTGCCCCATGCAAAGTGACATATGAGGTACACACGGATACGAGAGGTCAGATGGAACCCTGGCTCACAGAACCATGTGGCATGGTGCCCCAAAAAGGGTATGTGGGACAACGTCAGTGTGCCCTAGGGACTACCAATGGTGTCTGCAGGACCTGCGGAACCAGCGTGCAACAGAGACAGATGTAGTACTAACACCACACAGAACCCATGGTAAAGACAATGGATAGGTGACTGACCGAGGGACAGTAGGGAGTTACTGGACCCACATCCCTGTGGACATTCCATGTGTCAGGAAGCAGCGCAGACAAACATGTTGCTGCCAAAAGCAACACAACAAAGGGTGTTGGCAACCTAGAGTACTAGAACAAAAGCGTGTGGCAGCTGAGGGGAAAATGTGTCAACCTGTGTAGGCGGAGGTGGCCAGAGGAGTGGCCCTGCGATGCAGAGCAGGCACAGGCCCGCCAAGAACACAGAGATGCAATGCAGACAAGGGTAGCAGTGTAGGATAGGGGGTGACAGTGCACAGCAACATACAGGACATGTCACATCACACTGATGCAGATAGATGTACCAAAGGATGATACCCAACGGTGATGAGGATGATAAGAGCGGGGAGGACCTAAAAGCAAAGAGATGACTGTTAAAGTGACTACAGGTACCAGTGAAGGAAAGACATAAAAACAGGGGAACAGAGAGAGCGAAAAGCCATGAACACTAGGATGGAAGGCGCATCAGGAAAAGAATAACTACCGTAACACCAGTAGGCATACAGAAATGGATGCAGACAGGACCACAGCATGTTCCCATACATAACCACAGCTGTGTGCAAGGTGAGGGCACCCCAAAGACCAAACAAGATGCACCACACATTCAGAGCAGGGTCCATAGCCAACATCACAGTCCACAGGTGGGATGGGAGGTAGATATGAACCGGTCCATACACGACCCATGAAATATCATGCAGTGCAAACCAAATGCAATATATCAGGGGAGCGACAAGTAAGGGACAGAAGGGGTCAGGGCAATAGAGAGCCATGTGGATGGGCTGTGGTCAGGGACAAGCGACCGTAAGAGGAGCATGTGCCTGACCAAACAGTTGAGTGATGGCGGCCGGACCAAACGGCAGCAGCGGCCCCAGTAAACAGGCAGGCCTGTCACATGCCCCACCACATGTGTGCCAAAACGAAGCCAAGGGTGATGGGGTAGTGGGCCAGAGAGCAGTGCAGCACCATAGGAGCAGCGGAGAGTAAGCAACATATATGGGTCAGACCATGGCGACAGCAATGCAAACCGCACTGTATTGCAACTCACCTGAGTCACCCGCCTGTTGTAGTTGTTTACACACAAACCCCACATGTAACACAGCATCGGCCAGTATGATCTGCAAAGTCCTGGGGGCCCGGAAAGCAGAAGCCCATCCTGGGGAGGCAAAAAGACATCAGACATGTTGACACATGACACGGTACTGCTGCACAATCCATACACCTGCCCACACATGGGCAACCCAGATAAACGTCACCAGCAGAAGCAGAACTTACAGGAGAAGAGCTCCCCGATCAGATGTTGCCTGGCCGCCATCCCAGCACGTGTGTCAACATGGCCAGGTGCAGGAGGGCACACAGGATCCACCCCAAGATCCTCATTAATATCGACTGGAACATTGTGCCTGAGAGCAATGTTGTGCAGGATGCAACAGGCTAGTATGATCTTTGCCACAGTCAAGGGCCCGTACTGTAAGGCCCCGCCAGTCCTATCCAGACACCTGAAGTGACTTTTGAGAACACCAAAGGTTCGCTCAATGACTGAGCGGCTGGAGGCATGGGCCTCATTATACCGCATCTCTGCACCTGTCCGAGGGAGACGCACAGGGGTCAGCAGCCAGGCACGACACCCATATCCTGCATCACCTGCAAACAGAAATGGAAGTAAGGCACATGTGCGAAGAAGAACCTATGGAAACCATGATGTAGCAATGCACAAATGGACAGCAGGGAAACATGGTCACACACATATGACGGCACAGCATTGCACACAATTGTGGTGCACCAGAGTCTGCATCTGGGAGATCAAAATAACACTGGCCGGTACAAAGATGGTCAGGTGGGCAGGTCGCTGGGACATGATGTGATATGGCACACAGGGGATATGTCAGTGTACCACAACCCGGGTGGGCAAGGCGGGGGTGTCAGCGCAGACAGGCCAAAGCAAACTGTCATGCAGCAGACATGTGTGATAGCAGGTCCGCACATACACCCTGACACGTGCCACCCCCTACATGGCGGATGAGTAGGCCACATACACACTGTACAGCTGGTCTATGGTCCTGTTCCCCGAGTTTCCCAAAGCCAACCCCCCCCCCCCCCAGCTGGCACATGCACAATCCCGTGGCACATTGGGCATGAGATGGACACAACACACAGGCCGACATATGTGAAACCTTTGCACCATGCATGCCCCGAATGACCATGAAAAAGGATGATAGCGAAGTAAGCAGCTAAGGCAGGTTAGAGACGACATCACATGGGTGCGGGGTGACACAGATGAGCAAGAATAGGCACATGGTAGGCAAGGGGATGTGTGTTGCCGCACAGAGGTACGTGAGCACAGTCCAGATGACAGGGCATGCTGTGGTCACAATCCCAGAATAGTCAGCACAAGGACACAACAGCACCATGTCATGCATGCAGAGGACACAGTTGACAATGGTGCCCCCGTGAAACACATATGTTCGTTACACACATGATGCGGGGAATTCCTACCCAGCAGGATATAGTCCTCATATTGCCCGGCCTCAAACAGGCCAAACAGTGCTGAGTTCTGCAGGATATAGGAGTCATGGGCTGACCCTGGGAACTGCGGGACCACATTCAGGATACGCATACCTGCATCACAGACAACCTGCACATTGAGGGAATGGAAGTGTTTGCGGTTGCGGTACACAACCTCCCTGTCACGTGGCGGGATGAGGGCAACATGTGTGCAATCTATTGCACCCAGCACATGTGGTATCCCTGCAATCTGCTGGAATGCACGTCCCAGGGCCACCCAATGTTGCCTACTGTTGGGAATGGCAATGTAATTCCCAACCCGGCTGACCATGGCCCGCAGTACCTGGTGGAGGCAGCGAGAGAACGTTGGCCGACTCATCCCACCCACTGCGGCCACTGAGGTTTGGAAACAGCCAGAGGCAAAGAAATGTAGGGCAGCAAGGAGCTTGGCCATTCCCGGTATAGCATGTGACCGGGCAGTCAGGGGCTCGAGGTCAGGTCGTAGATCCTCATAGAGCTCCCTAATAGCCCCTGTGTCCAGCCGGTAGAGGGAGATCACCTGGTCCTCCCTGATGTTCTGCAGCATGGCCCTGGGCCTGTAGAGGCGTTGCAGGCGTGGCCACCCCTCAGGATGCCTACGGCGCCGTAGTTCCACCACACCCGCCTGTGGACCCTCCACAGTTGCAGGCCTGTGTTGCATCGGGTGAGGACCCATGCCCAGGGCCTCAGCCCCAGGGCCGTCATCTCCCTCAGCTGGAAAGCGCAGCCCAGCTAGCTCCAGCAATGCAATGACTGCACTACCTGCATTCACAGTCTGAGCCATGATAGACACAGGATGTGGGACAGGTGGCTGTGAAATAGGGTACAGGGTGGGAACACAAATCACACAAACAATACACACCTGGTCAACCAGGAACATCAACCACACCCAACACCCTGGAATCAGCACAATTCTGTAGTCAGCAATGTAGCGCGCGAAGGAGGGCGCGTATCCCTGCAGTGAGCCCGAGAGGAGCCATTCCGATAATAATCAACTCCCTGTGACGCAGCATACTGTAAAAGTACTGCGAGGTATACACCCTGCCAAATAAGGAAAACGCCAAGATGTGACAGAGACGCCAACCGCGTTCACACGTGCGTACCACATAATGCGCCATACGTGACCACCAGCCAACGCGCGTGGTTACGCGCAGAACAAATATACACGGGTACCCCAAGAGAAAAGATATGTTGTACTTACCATCACTACATGCATTGTAGGAGGAGACCACGTGTAATGTGTACATAGAGGGACGAATATCTGGAGAACAGGCGATAACCATGCACAATGCGTCACGTAGGGCACATATCCGCCTTACGTCCGTGCGTGCGCAAGGGGAGAGTGCGGTATAACGCGCGTACGCAACACACGTATGCAACGCGCGTACGCAATGCGCCCACGCAACGCGCCCATAGCCACACCCACACGGGACCTATATAAAGCTGGGGAGGACAAAATGGCACGCACCTCAGCACACAATCTGGATGACTATGACAAGCCAGATGTCTGACAGTGCCGGGGCAGAGCAGGCGCCATCGATGGACCCTCCCAATGAAGATGGTGAGAGGCCAGGCACATCAGGTGCACAGGGAACACCATGTGCACAGGGCACTGCCACAATGGGGCAGAAGAGGCGCAGGCCCACCCTCCCTGAAGAACTCTGCAAACGAGCGATACGGTTCAGCCAGGAGGAGAATGACCTACTCCTCACCGCCATTCTGGAGCGATATGACCTTCTGTTCGGTCAGCTTAGCTTGACAACAACTGGTGCAACACGTGCTCGGGCATGGGCGGAGGTACAAGCGGAGGTCGCAACCGCTAACGGGCCACACAGGAATGTGGAGAGCTTGCGCAAACGATACTGTGACATTAAGAGGAACATCAGGAATGAGCTGGGAAGAGAGCGGAGAAGAGCACAAGGCACAGGAAGAGGCCCAGCACAGGTCGCCAACCTGAGTCCACTAGAGCGGCGTTTGGCGGAGCGCCTGGGCCCAATGTACATACATGGCCTTTCCCCAGAGTTGGACACAGCGCACCAAGGTGCAGGTAAGTTTTTGAGTGATCTGTACCAGTGTGAGCCTGCAAGCGCACATGTGTGTGGGTGACCAAGGGTGGACAGGGGTGTAGGTGGCATGATTGTGCAATATGAGGACCCAGGGGGCAGCACAGGCATACAACCAGCCCCTGGGCCGTGGCCCATTTGGGGAGAGATGTCCATGGTGGTCAGGGAGTGGAATGGCACAGTGGATGTGTGCTGTGTCAAGGGGAAAGGTCCCACAGTATCAGCAGGGGCTGTCAATGTGTAGCAGTGGGTAGGGTGTAGGGCTGGTGGGGGCAGCACGGCCACACAGGTGTTGACAGGGACGATAGGACAGCACTATGCACCTGGGTTGAACAAGGACTGTGTATGCAGGGCTGATAGCGTTGACGGGGCTGCATGGGGGGCATGGTAGCATGCACGGGGGGGGGGGGTGGTCACTTGACGTCGCAGGGCAACGGCCCCTCTCGGCAATGGGGAATAGGTGAGGGGGGTGGGGAGGAGGGGCCCCCACCAGGACCCATGTGGCTCACCCACGCACATGTGCTCTCAGCGGAGTGGGATGGGTGCAGACAGACAGCCCTGCCGCATATGACCTATATGATCTTGGGTCCCACAGGTAACATAGCTGCCATAGATGCAGCTGAGGAAGCGCATGGGGACAGCCAGCCCTGGGCGTGCACCCCCATGGACACAGTGCCGGAGGTGTCCAACGTGGAGGCAGGAGCTCCCCCAACCCCCCCTCCGGTGAGGACATTGGGACCATCCATCAGCCAGCCTGTGCAGGGGACACGCACACCGATGGTGCCACCAGGAATGAGTTTGCAGATGCAGGGCAGCACAACAGTGCTGCGGCGCTGTCCACAGTGGAGAACGTGATCCAGCAGATGCAGGCGCACACCGCTGAGGCACACAGGGATGCGGAGGGTGAGTCTCACACTGTGTTCTGTTGACAATGCGTGGGCAAAGGTAGGCGATTAGTTTCACGACACCAATGCACTACCTGCTGTCTCCACAGGTATACGGCATTTACTGCGTGCATGTCTGCGGGAGCAGCGGCGGCAGAGGCATGCGCAACGCAGGCACAATCACATGATGTCCAGGGTCATGATGGGGGTCCCTAGGCTCGTTGTAGCTGCAGAGAGCATTGCAGAGAGCCTGCATATCATCCGCAGCACACATGGGGGTGACGCCACCACCACCTCCACCTCCACCAACACCAGTGGATGCAGCGGCAGCAATGGCGGCAGCAGGGCCACCATCATCACAGGGTGGGAGGGGCCGCGCAAGGCATGGTAGGGGCAGGGGCCGTGCAAAATAAAACGCATAACATGCGGATGATGCACATGTCATGTCTCCTGTGTTGTTTGAGGGGACAGTGGTACGCACAGCCCACATGTGCATGACCCTGGGGCGTGCCCAATGGGAACTATTATGCCAGACGGTGTAGACACCGACACTGCTGTGCCCAGCATGGGATGCCCCACTTGCTCCTGGGCGCACACCAGCAGGCACACACTACCCAGCATTTGCACCCAACATCTGTTCCCCGCATCCCATCCCTGTGTGCAGGGGGTGGGGACAACCGGTCCTGGGCTATGGGGGGGGGAAGGGCATGACATGAGGTGGGCTGTGGGTGATGGGGGGGGGGTTGGGCCGGTAATGGGCTGGGGGCTGTTGGGGGGGGGGGGGGTTAGGGCTGGCAATGGGCTATGGGGGCTGACTGGGAATGAGTTGATGGGTTTAGGACTGGAATTGGGCTGATGGGGGTTAGGACAGTGAGTGGGTTGATGGGGGGGGGGGGGGCTAGGACTGGTCTTGGGTTTGGGGATTGCTAGGACTGGAACTGGGCTGATGGGTGGCTAGGAATGGATATGTGCTGCTACAGGGACTAGAAGGGAATGGATGCTGTGTGAGGCTGGAACTAGGAGGGAGCTGATGGTGGGGGTGGATCAGAATGGGATGGGGCTGGAGGTGTACAATGGAGAGGTGGAAAATAATTTGGGTGGGAGGGGTCCAACATCTCCAATTAGCCGGGTAGTGGGTGAGTACCTGGGGATTGGGGATGGAGGGGTTAGAGTTGAGTGTATGGACTAGGAATGCGGAAGGAGAATAATGAGAGGGATTAGTATGTTAAAGCAGATGTTGCGAGAGAATGGTAATCAACTACAAGATGGAGGAAAGGACACATGGACAGCAGACGCTGGAGAGTTAGAAGAGGACACGAGGAAACCAGGAGAAAATGGCTGGGACACTTGCAGCTGAGGAAAGTGCACAAAAGGTAGACACATATCCCTTTCCATTGCATTTCCTATCTGGCATAGGTCAGCTCTGGTAACTGTGCATCATTAACATCTGCGCTTTGTTTAATACAGGAGCAACTCAATGTATAGTTTTATCGTTACAGTGATGTACATTCCAAGTTAGGCTGTTGTGATTCCCAGTTTAATGGTTGTCTTCCTGTTTCGAATTAGTGCTTACCTGTTTGGTAATGGTCTATGTTCTGCATGTGTACGTGGGCGGAGGTGTTCTGTTTAAATGATTCCAATGTGGCATTGCCACTTGTTCTCTCTCCACAGTGGTTCAGGTATTGTGGCCCTGTGAAATGTGTTGGTGTAATATTTGCAGTGTTACCTTTTGATTGGTAGGGTATGGTGCGTAGTGAGTCCTGGTATTGCTGGTAGGATACAGCGGATTTGCAATGGGTTTCACATGGGCAGTGTCCATTAGCCCACCTGCTGTGTCCATGCCATCCACCGCCCTGTTCTGCACCCATCACAGATGCTGCACATAGCCTTGCAGGTGCCACCACTGCTGACCCCTGGGCACAGTCACATGTCTGTGCATTGCTACATATGTGGCACCAGCCCATGTAATGGCCGTAGTATGGCTAGACGCATGACACGTGTAGAGTGCCCTGCACGCACCCTTTGTATCTCACACTGACACACATGTGTGTGTCCTCATGTGTCTCTCACACAACACTGACACATAGCACAGAGTGATATCTGGACAGCACAGTTAACAGGTAATAATGTCAAACTTTATTTACATAACAACCTGGGGGTGGGGGTTTTCATTGGCCCACATGCGACCATTGCTGTCAAACAGCTCTGCTGCCCTCCGTGTGTGGGGTAGGCCATGGCATGGGCTGTCACAGGGCAGGTGTGTACTGCGTATCCATGCGCTACACACCCCGGGGACCCCTGTCACATGGTGGCTGCTCCAGCGCGCCCCCAGCTACGCGCTCCTCCAGCAAGCGTAGCCGGTCAGCCACCATGGTCAGGGTCGCCAGGACCTGCCCCATGATAAGGGCGTTCTGCCTCTGGGCGTGTGCATGCGCACGCACAGCCACGGCCACGCGCAGCCCGCACATGCAGCCACACAGACACAGGTCTCCCCGTGTCTGTGTGGCTGCATCCACGGTGCGCATGTCCTCGGCTATGTGTGCCATGCCCACGTCCAGGGGGTGTGCGTCGCCATCACCATGGTGCAGGTCGCTGGTGCCCCTGTAGCCCTGTGACAGCTCATGTAGCTGGGCACCCAGCACACATGTCCCCCAACCCCCCCACCCAACCCATCCCCCACCAGCGCCACGTTGGGCAGGTCACCCCCTTCAGGCCCCTGTCCCACCACAGCAGGGCCCCTACCCGCCCGACCCACCTGCGCCCACCCTTCCTCCCCCTGCCCCCCCAGCACCTCTGCCCTCCCCCCTCCCCCGCCTCCTCCCCCACCGTATCCGCACGGGGTAGCTGCATGTGTTCCTCAGCCGGCCCCCCACCCTGCCCCACATCCGCCTCCTCTCCCTCTGCGTCCGAGGATTCTTCTGCCCCATGAGGTGGTGTGTGGCGCTCCACCACCATTTCCGCAGGGTCAGGCAGCACATCCATCTCTTCTGCTCCTTGCGGATCACCGGGCCCCGCATCCTGCACCACCTGTTCCTCCGCAGCACGTACATCCACTGTGGGAGAGGGGGACACGTGTCATTCCCATGTTCACACATGTGCCACAGCAGTAACATACATCCTGTGGTCATGTCAGCCACTGGCCCACAGGGCCATGTCACATCACTCACCGTCCTGTTGGGCCAGCCGCTCCCTCTGCACTCGGCGCACAAAACGGGGATATCTTGCCCGCAGCTCCCGTGCCTTCTTGCGGAGATCCTCGACCTATTGGGGTGGAAACACATATTGGCATTAGTGGTCAGACACCCTTTGGTGGCCTCTGCCGCTACACATCCACAATTATCAGTGTGCAATATGGTTTGACACGATGGGTCACGAACCTGTGCATTTCCCAGACCACCAGGATGAGGGGTAGGGCTCTGAGGTGAGGCCTACTGCATCCTGGGGATCTGGTTTGCCTCTTGTGTTGACTGTCTGGGGCATTCCCCACACCACCAGGATGAGGGGTAGGGCTCTGAGGTGAGGCCTACTGCATCCTGGGGATCTGGTTTGCCTCTTGTGTTGATTGTCTGGGGCATTCCCCACACCACCAGGATGAGGGGTATGGCTCTGCGGTGAGGCCTACTGCATCATGGGGATCTGGTTTGCCTCTTGTGTTGACTGTCTGGGACATTCCCCACACCACCAGGATGAGGGGTATGGCTCTGCGGTGAGGCCTACTGCATCCTGGGGATCTGGTTTGCCTCTTGTGTTGACTGTCTGGGGCATTCCCCACACCACCTGGATGAGGGGTAGGGCTCTGAGGTGAGGCCTACTGCATCCTGGGGATGTGTGTTGTTGCTGTAGTCACAACCAGGCCCAGCTACCATAGCACAGGGACAGGGGATGGGCTCCTCATATAGGATCCTCCGCATCCTGGGGCTATGGCCTGATCCTTGGGAGCACTAACAAGGCCTGTATCCATAGCACAGGGACAGGGGATGGGCTCCTCATATGGGATCCTCCGCATCCTGGGGCTATGGTCTGATCCTTGGTAGCACTAACAAGGCCTGTATCCATAGCACAGGGACAGGGGATGGGCTCCTCATATGGGATCCTCCGCATCCTGGGGCTATGGCCTGATCCTTGGTAGAACTAACAAGGCCTGTATCCGTAGCACAGGGACAGGGGATGGGCTCCTCATATGGGATCCTCCGCATCCTGGGGCTATGGCCTGATCCTTGGTAGCACTAACAAGGGGCGCGGGGGGGCGGGGGGGCGGGGGGGGGGGGGCGGGGGGGGGGCCGGGGGGGGGGCGGGGGGGGTGGGGCGGGCCGGCGGCGCGGGGGGGCGGGGGGGCGGGGGGGGGGGGCGGGGGGGGGGGGGGGGGGGGGGGGGGGGGGGGCGGGGGGGGGGGGGGGGGGGGCGGGGGGGGGGGGGGGGGGGGGGGGGGGGGCGGCGGGGGGGGGGGGGGGGGGGGGGGGGGGGGGGGGGGGGGGGGGGGGGGGGGGGGGGGGGGGCGGGGGGGGGGGGTGGGGGCGGGAGGGGGTGGGGGGGGGCGCGGGGGGGCACGGGGGGGGGGGGGCCGGGGGCGCGGGGGAGGGGGGGGCGGGGGCGGGGGGGGGGGGGCGGGGGGGGGGGGGGGGGGGGGGGGGGGGCGGGGCGGGGGGGGGCGGGGGGGGCGGGGGGGGGGGGGCGGGCGGGGGCCCGGGGGGGGGGGGGGCGGGGGGGGGGGGCGGGGGGTCGGGGGGGGGGGGGTGGGCGGGGCGGGGCGGGGGGGGGGGGGGGCGGGGGGGCGGGGGCGGTGCCGGGGGGGGGGGGGGGGCGGGGCGGCGGGGGGGGCGGGGGCGGGGGCGGGCAGTAGGGGGGGGGCAGTAGGGGGGGGGGGGCAGTAGGGGGGGGGGGCAGTAGGGGGCGGGCAGTAGGGGGGCGGGCAGTAGGGGGGCGGGGCAGTAGGGGGGGGGGCGGGGCAGTAGGGGGGGGGCGGGGGGGGGGCAGTGGGGGGGGGGCAGCGGGGGGGGGCAGCGGGGGGGGGGCAGTAGGGGGGGGGCAGTAGGGGGGGGGCGGGGGGGGCAGTGGGGGGGGGGCAGTGGGGGGGGGCGGGGGGGGCGGGGGGGGGGCAGCGGGGGGGGCGGGGCGGGGCAGCGGGGGGGGCAGCGGGGGGGGGCCGGGGGGCAGCGGGGGGGGGGGGCGGGGGGGGCAGTAGGGGGGGGCGGGGGGGGGGCAGGGGGGGGCAGTGGGGGGGGCAGTGGGGGGGGGCAGTAGGGGGGGGTCCATCAACCTCAGTTCTGCTGTGGATATCACACCCTACAGGGCAGTCACTGCAGTGCTCTACATATCCATAGCACAGGGACAGACAAATGGTAGGACTGTCTATACTAGGCTGAACCCAGACACTATCTGGTATTTTCCTACAGCAGCTGCACCCTGCTATGCGCTCCATTGAGACACATACCAGCTGCAGACAGTCTGCTAGTTGGTCCATTACTGCATGTTCCTGTTGGACATGCATGCACCCAGACATGGGATGGCAGCAGACACAAGACGCAGATCAGTCAGTGACTGGCCCCCAAAAGGAGACACATACATATCACATAACAGAAGTACTATATGGCACTATGGGGATGCCTAGCCATGCCGTGGTCACTGCACAGTCAGGGTGAGATTGATCTCCCTGCAGGACATACAGCAGTCGCCCTGTCTGTGTAGGTGGTGGCCAGGCACTGCTATGTCACAGTCAGTGCCCTATGCGCTGTGCAGATGCAGCCTGGCCAGTCCACCCTGTCTGGGCTATACCCATGGTACCTTGCTCCTCATTATGCATTATTTGTGGCAGCATTGAACCTGACCGTTGTGTGGCCCTCCAGGACTGCATTTTGGGGACTCTGCTCTAGGTTATGCGCCTGTTTATGGTGTCTGTGCTCGGTGTGGTTAAAAATTGGCGTATTAACCATGCATATCTTATCAGCAATAAATTGTTTTCCTTACTATCACGGTTTAATTGTGAGGAAAATATGGGTACTGGATTGGTAGTAGCCCCAGCTGGGCTTTGAACCTGTGACCTTCTGTTCTTGCACACACTGTCTGTGTGCACTGCACCACTGTGTTACCACAGGTAGGCTGCACCCCCTAGGGAGTCCATGACTGTACATCCGACAGGGCCTGTGTGTTGCGGTGGGCATGCCAGCCTGCACATGGCTGGGCAACTGTCTGCTGTGGCTAAAAGCCACTGGCCCCTCCACCACCTGTACCCTTCCACCAACATGATGACATGTCGTTATCTTGGCAAATGCCTATGAGCTACTAGGGTGTCGCACTCCGGGACTGCATTTGTGGAACTCGGCTGTGGGAACTGCCCATTGTTAGGGGGGGGAGGGTAAAATATAGTTCTTTGTCCCATGTTCTCTGGGATGAAGGGGTGTCTGTACTATCTCTGTTGTGTGGTGGGTAAAATATGGGAACAGGGTTGGTGGGTGCCCCAGCTGGGATTTGAACCCATGACCCTCTGATCTTACAGGTACTGGCTGTGTCTGCTTCACCACACTGTAGCCACAGAGACAATGAGGTCCCTGGAGATAGGAAACCTGGCAGAGTGAGTCAGACACCCTGCTCTGCACATTTTTACTGTCGGCTCATTCACCTTGTATGGCGATACACGTGCACATCGACCCCACAATTGACCTCGGGAAAAGGGGATAGACCCTCACCAACCTGGCCAATGGTGATAGTAATGGGCAACCATAGCAGACACTCCCAGGAGAGCTCAGGGCAGGACTGACTGGGGAATGATTTGTGGATGGGTCTATGCTCCATAGACCCTTACAAACATCATATTTCGTTTTTTGTAGCTTTCCAGGAATTGTTTGTTACAATTGCCCACTAATATCTCTGTTGCCCAGCTGGTTTATACTTTCTTTTGGCTTTTGTTATGTTCTTTTTACATTTCTATTTGCTATTTTGTTCTGTGCACATGTATCACACTGCTCACGTTTTTTTAGGTTTCCCCTGTTTTGCTGTACATTGCTGACGGAAATGGTTTCTCTTCCCTTTAATATGCCTTAACGGCAGGTTTTCATTCGCGTTGGGATTGAGCTCTGAAATTCAGCGCGTTAGTATGGGGGGAGCCTCTCCCCGCCCACTCTCCGCCCATTGACCCCTTCTCTCCGCCCACTCTCCGCCTTCTGCGCTGTTTTAACGCGCCGCGGGGGTTTACGATCGTTAAATGCGGTTAACGCGCGTAATGTACGATTACCGATCGTTCGCACGTCAGAATGCGCGTTATGACATGCGAACGATCGTTAGTCGTACATTACGCGCGTTATTCACGATTACCGCGGTTTAGTAAACATATCCCTATGTGAAACTTCTATTTTCTGCAAAGTTTTGATATATTTTATTATTGCCGGTATTTCATAGTTGTTTGAGTGTAACAAATCTAATAAATCATCCAGAACAGAGAAAGAATATGCAAGCTGTCCAAAATGGGTTAATAAAGCGACAGTGGAAAGGCGCAAACAACTTCTAGCCTTCAGGCCCCGACTGCAACATCTTCAAGCGAGATATGGGCTATTCTTCCCTGCGAAGATGAGAGTAACTCTTCACAACCAAACGAGAACATTTGAGGATCCTCTGTCTCTGCAGGCTTTTTTTGGAAGAGAAAGAATCTGCTGCAATGCAATAAAATGTTGGCAGTTCCGCCACTGGAACTTGGGACGTATATGCTGGCCTCACCTAGTGACACTTGGTGGGAAGGCAGAACAGCTCTAAAAGCTGAGTTGAGACCTTGTAATGCTCTGGGTAATAAGGGTACTTCCCCTTGTTGGAGTCAGGGATATGTTAGCAGGGAGAGAAGTTGTATTGAGCTGGCTGTTTCTTTGTGTTGAACGGGGAAGGTTTAGAGGTGTGTGTGTGTGTGTGTGCTTGGGGTTTCTAGTCCCACAGGCGCTCCTTGTGGTCTTGGGCAAGCCACTTAATCCTCCATAGCCCATGTTCCCTGTACAATAGTTAACTCCAAGTTATAATGCCCTGTTCAATGTAATCTCAGTTTGTTCAATGTAAACCGCACTGATGCAGAATAGCGCCGTATATAAGAGAATGTAAATTAAAAAAATAAAATAAAATAAAATAAAATATATATATATATATATATATACTGTATGCATATATTCTTAAGAGTGAGCCGATCTTCAGGATGGGAGGGTCGGTTGGCTAAATATTTGACACGGAATGGGACCTGGTAGGGAGAAAGCACAGAGTAAGGGGAGGGGAGCACACATGCCCCCCCCCCCCCGAAGAGAAAGGGAAGGGGGAATTCTTTACTACTGTTAAGGGAGGGATTGGGTGGTAATCCTCTGCGCTGGTTCACCCAGACGCTTTTCTGTTTGGGATAAGGGTCATGTCTCCCTGGGGGCTCTTAGGTCTAGCTGGTGGAAAATACTGGATTTCTCTAGGGTTGTTGTCTAAAATGGCTTGCCTTTATCATGTCTACCATATTCCATGAAGCCACTCAAATTTCTATCTCTGAACGTTAAAGGCATCAATAACCCGATTAAACGGAAAAAGATTTTAGTCTATTGTAAAAATGAGAGGGCTGATGTGGTTCTACTCCAGGAAACTCACTTGTCTACTGTGGGGTCTAGGAAACTGGGACTGGGGCAGTATCTGTTAGCTGGACACTCCCCTGCAAAGAACAAAAAAAAGTGGGGTCGCCATTTTAGTTCAAAGATCTCTAGCCCCAGTGATTGAGCAGCCTAGGGCGGATGTAGAGGGAAGATGGGCCAAAGTTACCCTATGAGTGGGAAGTCGTAAGTTGGCTATTGTAAATATGTATGGGCCCAATTCTGATGTGGGGTTTTTCAAGGGTCTGGCAGAGGAGGTGCAAAAGTGGGTAGCGCATGAACTGATTATCGGGGGGGATTTCAATTTAACATTGGACCCCCTGATCAATCGCCAACCATATAGATTGCAAAAACAGCTTAGGGCACCCACTGTGCTCTCATCAATCATCCAAGCGAATGATTTATCAGATGGTTGGAGATTACGCCACCCAAATGATAGGCAATACACTTTTTACTCCTTACCCCACAGCTCTCATTCTCGCATAGACTTCTTTCTCATCTCTAAGACCCTGATAGCCTCGGTTTCGCAAGCCAAAAATGAGGGAACACACATATCGGATCACGCTGCTATCTCCTTTTCTTTGGTAGCTAGCGGCAGTGGCCCCTCTAGATCAGCCTGGTTTTTCCCTAGGGAGCTCCTAGCGGATCAGGCTTTTTGTGAAATAATGAAGCGGGCAATCAAAGAATATTTTGATACAAATCAGTCTGTGGATACAGCTGGATGGGCCTGGTGGGAGGCATTTAAGGCATTCATTCAAGCTGAATGTACTAGTTACAAAATTAAAACAGATCAGCAGAGGAAAGCCATGTTAGTAGAGATAGAATCGCAAATACAGGCGGGGGAGAGAGTCCTGAGAGTTAGGTCAGACCCATGGATCCTGACTCGATTGCAGAGATTGAGATATCAATACAACAACATACTTAGTACTGCGGCAGAGCAAATATTACATACCCAACAAGGGAAGTACTATAGAGAGAGCAATAGAGCAGGTAACCTGTTGGCGCATACCTTAAATCCTCGGCCACCTAAAAATAAGGTAGAAGCCATCCATGACGATGGTCAGGGGCTACTCACAAGCGATTCTGCGATCGCGGAGGCCTTTCGGGTATTCTACTCAGAGTTATACACCTCTGAAGCTATCACCAATCCCATAGCTTTACAAGAGGTATTTGGACACCTCTCCCACCCCTTGCTATCATCCGCACCGATAGAAGCCCTTGAGAGTCCCTTTTCCGCTGGAGAGCTCAGGGAGGTTTTGCAGGGTATGAAGGGGGGCAAAGCAGCGGGTCCAGATGCGATTCCTGTTGAATTTTGCCAAATGTTTGATGGAGAACTTATTCCTCATCTATTACACTATTTTCAGCTACTCTTTATTCAATCCCCAATGACAGGCTCCTTCAGTGAAGCGATAATTGTTTTGGAGAAGGCCGGCAGGGACCCACAAAAATTTGGAAATTACCGTCCTATTTCCTTATTGAATGCTGACTACAAACTATTTTCCTCTATTCTCGCTCGAAGACTGGCTAAAGTTGTCCCTCATATAATATATCCCGATCAATGTGGTTTCATGGTTGGTTGTTCCACGGCTGATAATGCTTGCCTCTTTTTGAATCTAATGGCGATTGCTGAGCACTTGAAGGAGCCTATCGTTGGGCTATCGGTTGATGCTGAGAAAGCTTTCGACTGTCTTGAGTGGGCATTCTTGGAGCAGGTGTTAAAATGGTTCGGGTTTGGAGACAAGTTCGTGCATCTCATAAAGCTTCTGTACGCGAATCCCTATGCACGCATTCTTGTGAATGGGACACTTTCCTGTCCCTTCCCACTTAACATGGGCACGAGACAGGGATGCCCTCTCTCCACTCTATTATTTAACATTGCTTTGGAACCCTTAGCTCTATTACTGAGGCAGTCAAATAAAATTCAGGGAATAGAGATTGCGAAATTGCAAATTAAGCTCTCAGTGTATGCCGATGACCTTTTGTTGTTCATACAACCTCAATCGGTTGGCGAGGTCCTGAAGCAGATTGATTTTTATTCCAAACTGTCAGGGTATAAGAAACTGGGCCAAGTCAGTGGCGTTCCCAATGAACAAGCTGACATTTTCATCCTTGGTAGCACAATTTCCCTTTTTGTGGGAGGACAAAGCCATCAAATACCTCGGGGTCCACTATTACACCACTGTGGAGGAGATGGTACAATTAAACATTAAAGTGTTGACAGATATGGTCCAATCCTTTACGCTGAAATGGTCCCCTCTTCATTTGTCATGGTGAGGCAGATTAGACTCAATAAAAATGGTATTAGTGCCAAAGATAAATGATGTCTTGAAAATGCTTCCGGTGGTTCTCCCTGCCAATCTCTATAAATTGTTTCCTGTGGCAAGGTTTTTCCCCCCCCCCCCCCCCCCCCGGATCGCAACTATTAAATTAAAGGTGAGTAAGATCAATGGGGGAGTACAATTAAATGATTTCAAATGGTACCATGCTGCCTTGTTGTTGAAGCAAGGGACAGCATGGTATGACTCTGGACCCGAAGATCAGAAGCCGGTATGGCTGGATTTAGAGGAATGACTTGTAGCTCCTATTCCTCCCTCGTTATTGCTGTATCTGTCAGACCCGTGTAAGAATCTCAAAATAATACAGGCTACCCAAGAAGCGTATTTGCTTCTAGCGGGGGCTCTAAGACTTGACAAGGACTTTTCGAGTCTCCTTCCGATCTGGCATAATCCCAAATTTAAGATAGGACAGAAGACACTTGCATGGAGGCTTTGGAAAGATAAGGGAATTTGGACTTTAGGACAACTAATTAGAACAAAATACTGGAAGACCTTTGAAGAGTTGCAGCAGGAGTTTGGTATGCACAAGTCCTGTTATTTCCAGTGGGCCCAATTAAAACACAGCCTCACTTGAGAGGATAGTGGACCTCAGTAAGGTTCTCGAGGATTGGGACTTGTTGAGGATGGTGACCACTTGTTATGAGGCAAAAGGTACTGGTTCCAAATTTTACGCTGTATTAAGGGATGGGTTGGCACCTCCTCTGCAGGCATTAGGCAAAACATGGGAGCTAGACTTAGGGTGCTCAATCTCCCCAAAAATATGGCAGCAAATGTGGGGCAAGGTGAACAGAGTCTCTAGAGTGGCCGCTCTCACATAGTCTCTATATTTCCTTGTACACAGGGCATATTTGATGCCGGTCAGGGTCACAAATTGGGATCCAAGTGTTTCCAAATTGGGATCCAAGTGTTGGTCTTGCTTGGAAACTCCCAGTACATTGAAGCATATGTTCGAATGTCTATATGTTCAGAGATATTGGTGGCAGGTATGGAACATGATTAAAAAGGTTCTGGAATTTCAGGCCCCTTTAACATGGGAAATAATTATACTCCGCTCCTGTGCGAGTGGTTTCACGCTGGAAAAGAATAAAGTGTTCTTGTTCAATTTCATGATGGCTGTTGCTTTAAAACTCATAGTGGGCTGTTGGAAAGATTCGACTAAACTAGATGGCCATCTTTGGTGGAATTTGGTATGTTTGTATTCCAAACACGAAAAAGCACAGGATAAAGTGGCATCTCAAAGGGGCCTGAGAGGCAAAACAGGGATATTTCAAGAAGCAAGGAGAGATGGAAATAAGATAGTTAATAAGTGGCAATACCTTGAAGAGTTTGCAGAGAAGGCCAAATGTACAGTTAAGAAATAGAATGGAGTCTAGTGATTAAAACAGAGGGCCTGGTAGGTCCTAAATGTAGTAAGAAGCTACCCAGGGAGACGAGGAGGGTAGGGGAGGAGTAAGGAAGGGGTGTTGGGGGGGAAAGTTGATTGTTATGTACATTAGTTGTTGGTGGATGATGTGGTTTGTTGTATTAAAATGCAATAAAAAGATAATTTTTAAAAAAAAACATGCCCTTAGGGCAAGCACCAGGATTGGACGGGCTCCCTAATAGCTTTTATAAGACTTTCAGAGGAGATGGTGGAGTAATGGGGAGAGTGTTCAACGGGATTTCAGAGGAGGGAGGACAATTGTCAGCAGATATGTTAACTGCTGGAATTACAATTTTACTAAAGGCAGGGAAGGACCCCCTGTTGTGCAGGTCTTCCTGGCCAATATTGCTACTTGATACAGATGTAAAGGTCCTAGCGAAAGTATTGGCTAATAGGTTAGCTAAAGAGATCCCCACACTTATAAATATAGATCAAACAGGCTTTATTAGCGGACAGCAGGCCTCAGATAATATAAAAAGAGTGTTGGAAGTGGTTTGGGCGGCACACCAAAAACAGGAGAAATTGATGCTATTATCAATAGATGCTGAAAAAGCATTTGATCGTGTTAGTTGGAACTTCTTTCTTGCGGTAATGCATAGAATGGGGTTTGGGCCCCACTATTTAAGATGGGTGCAGGCCCTTTATCAGGAACCCCAGGCCAGGGTAAGAATCAATGGCAGCTATTCAGAGGCTTTTAAGTTAGAGAGAGGTACCAGGCAGGGATGGCCAAAATCTCCACTACTTTTTGCCATAGCAGTAGAGCTCAGACCATCAGAAGGGCAGCGGAAATTCAGGGACTAGAAATGGAGGGTCAGCGGCATAAAATATCCCTCTTTGCAGATGATATATTATTAATGATATCACAGCCAGAGAAAACATTGCCAAGAATGGTGGATGAAATGGAGAGGTGTCCGGCTTTAAAGTGAATATAGACAAGACAGAGGCACTTAACATTAATCTACCTAAATCAGAGGTAGTTAAATTAAAACAATATCCCTTCAAGTGGGCTCATAAGGCTATTAGGTACAGTATTTGGGGATGATAACAGTCCATCCTCAGATGCTCTATGAGGTGAATTATCCCTCATTGTGGAAGCGGGTTGACCAGGATTTAGGGGTTTGGATGGAGACTGAAATATCATGGCTGGTACGTATAGCAACAGTTAAAATGAATATTTTGCCAAGGGTATTGTATTACTCTCAAGCACTCCCCATAGCGATCCCCATAGGGCACATGAGAGATCTCCAAAGGAAAGTGTTTCAATTCATATTTATTTATTTATTTACAGTCTCTTTTATATACCGCACTATTCAGCATCAGCGCGGTTTACATGGAACAAAAATGCTCAGTACAATTAACATGTATGAGTTTACAGATAACAGGGCAAATAACTTGGATAACAGGGGTAAACTATTTACAAATCTTGCTACATAGAGTCATATGAAGAAAAAGGCCACCACTTGTAGCCCGAGCAGTGATGTATAGACCTAGAGAGGAGGGGGGACTAGGGGTGCCAGAGATTCAAGCCTATTACTGGACTGCGCAGGTTAGACATCTGATGGATTGGCGAGAGGGGGGAGAAAGGAAAACATTTGCAATTTTGGAAGGGGTGACTAACAGGGGGCAGCCCCTGGATGATCTTCCGTGGATGTCCAGGAAGGAACGGGGACATCAAACACAGGAACACCCCTTTGTGCGACATACCTTACAGATATGGGACAAGGTATGGAAGTCTGTAGAGAGCACGAGAGATACAGCTGCCTCGATAATGAAGGTCCTATGTTATACAAAGGACTTTGTCCCGGGACAAGAGGAGGGCATCTATAAGAAATGGGAAAGATTGGGACTGAGATGTTTTTTTCAGTTTCTAGGGGGGGGGGAGGGTCCCATTTGGGGAATTACGAGAGAAGTACCAATTAGGGGCAGAGTTTTTTTCCATTATGGGCAGGTGCTCTATTTTTTAAAGCAGAAATTAGACAAAGATGGATTAGAGCAGGACTATACAAATCTAGAAGCTATATGGTTTAGGAAGAAACAGTTCTTGGGATTAGTGTCTGTCAGCATACATCAGCAGGACATTATGCCTTGCACAGGTGTCATGGCGGCTGTTCCCAGACCTTGGATTTCAAGCAGCTTTGTTACTCTGGTGATGTCAGTCTCCAAACTTAATGAGGGTAGTTTACAAGATGAGATTAGCTCTGACCCCCTGGTGATGTCAGTCTCCGGGCCTGATGAGATTGGTCTGCAGCCCCTCCTTGCTAAATCAAGAATAGCAGACCTCAAAGGGAGGTGCTGGAAACAATAGCAGACCTCAAAGGGAGGTGCTAGAGAAAATTCACTATAAAGGACAGAAATACTTCCTCTTTCTCTTTCTCTCTCTCTCTCTCTCTATTCATCGGACATAAAGGACAGGAGGCTCTGACAATCACTTCTCTTCACCCCTCCCTCCCCTCTCTCTCTCTGATCTCTCTCACACACACATGCACACACATAGAGTCTTTCATATACTCTATTCTCTCTCACACTTCACACATGCACACACACACAGATTCATTGATGCACACTGAAGCAGCTCTTTAACAACCACTATATAACTCTGTTCTGTACCTATGTAATAAGCCTATTTCGATATAAAACTCTTACACCAGTTTTGGTTGTCTTATTTATGCTGCTTACCCTACTGTCTCTGTGAAATGAACCCAGGACCAAACGGAGAGTAGACCAGAAGATTACATTCCAGAAGATTACAGTGTCCACATTATATAAAGCGGTGAGAGGGGGGAAAAGGGATGAAAAGCTTGGATATATGATGGCCTGGGAGAGGGAACTGGGGGTGAATATCGAAACACAACAATGGAAGGCTATTTTTGATCAAGCCCGACGCCTACCCATACCGGTGGCTGTTAGAGAAAATTGGTATAAAGTTTTAATGAGATGGTATTATACGCCAGGTCGACTGAATAAAATGTTCCCATCAGCATCGAAAGGACATTGGAGAGAATGTGGAGAGGAGGGGTCTATGTACCATATTTGGTGGATGTGCCCCCATATTAAGGCTTTCCGGGAGCAGGTCCAAAAGTGGGTGGAGGTAAGCAGGGAACCTGAACTACTTTTATTCGGATGGTGGAGAGAGGGAAGCCCAGGTAAGGTGAGGAAACCAATTATGGCCTGCTTAAGTGCAGCGAGGAGTAGCCTAGTAGTTAGAACACTGGCTTGGTAACCAAGCAACCAGCGTTTGATTCCCACTAGTACTCCTTGTGGCCTTGGGCAAGTCACTTAACCCTCCATTGCCTCAGAAGAAAGGCCTGGCAATCTACTTCCGGTGACACTGCCAAGAAAACCCAGGAGCCTCTGGGTCGCCAGGAGTCAGGACTGATTCGAAGGCACACATTGCATTTTTGCAAGTGCAGCGAAATGTGAAGGTGGAAGCAGTCGAGGCCACCCCTAATAGAACATTGTGTGGAGAGGCTCCATCAAATATTCCTAATGGAAAAATTGACAGCTATTCACAGACAGAGGAGGAGTAAGTTTGAGAGTGAATGGCAGAACATGCTGGATTATTTACGTAAGGAAGCAGGGGAGGGGGATAGATAAAGCAGAAAAGAAGGAATGTACTGATAATGTGGTGTGTAGTTATTGCTACTGTGGTGTAAAGTTTTGATTATCCTTTCAATAAAAATCTTAAAATGTTTAAAAAAAAAACAAAGAAAAAAAAAGAGACATAAGGAAGGGTTTTTTTCTTTTCCTTATAGTGGATTATACAGAAAAATAGATAGAAAGGAAGAGTAGAAGAATCCGTCTGCATGGCCAGGCAGATAGAATAGACTGAGGAGGAAGGGGCAGGCACTGTATTGTTCTGTAAGTAATTCTGTCCATGGCGCCATCGGATGACATCACCCATGTGTGGCTGACTTATCCTGCTGTCCATGGAGAACCCCTGTTACAGGTAAGTAACCTTGCTTATTTGCATATTTCTTTGTTTGCTTCCAATCTTATCTTTTACTGTCACTATCCTGTCTTGGATATGTAGTTCTTTTCACTCTTCATTGATTTTTAGCTATTGTAAAACACATAGATTGCTTGGATTGTTGTGGTATATCAAATAAAATTAACCATAATATTGTGGGCCTGTTCCTTTGTTTTTGGGGCGTGGAATAATTTTGTCTTTTTTTCTGAAGGGAAGAAAGCTCAACCATCTCAGTTTTATCTCAGGAGAGATGTAGAAATAAGAGTCAACAAATAAGTTGTAGGTGATACCTTTTCATTGGACTAACTTAATGTATATATTTCAAGAGTTATCCTGTGACTGACCTGATGACAGTAGAATAACTCTACCTTTTTATTGGACTAGGTTAATCTATCACCCACAACTTGTTGACTCTTTTTTTCACATATCCAAGTGGACTGTTTATTTAATTTAGCTAGGCTTATATGCTGCTTTTCTATCAGGTACTGTGTATATTTCTCTCCTCTCCAAAGGGGCTCACAATCTATGTTTTTTATACTTGAGGCAACAGAGGGTTAAGTGGCTTACTCAAGGTCACAAGGAGCACATGTGGAACTAGAAACCCCAGTCCTTGTGGTTCAAGGTTGTTGTCCTCTTGTGAGATTTGAACTCCTGGCCCTCTAGCCTGGGATAACTAGCCCCAACCACTAGGCCACTCCTCCCTCCTGACTAACATGGCAACTACAATTCTCTTTTCAAGGGAGAGAACTCTGTGGTCATGTTTTTGAAATCTAGGACTTCTAGTGGCATACTAGTATCCCATAGTTTACCAGTTATATTGCATTTTTGTGGAGAAGAAATCTGGGAGTGCAATTTTTGGTAAGTGTCTGTTTCAAGGAGAGGGGAACAGCACTTACAGGTACAAGGGATCATCTGTAAGATTAATAGATGATACCACATTGATTTTGAGAAAAGTATTAGAGGTAAAGGAGGCCGAAGGAACATTTGAAATTTGCACTGTGATCTCATGCACACTCAGAGCTGGGCCATTACCCTTGTGGAAAGTGCCGACATTGCAAGTCTATTTGGAAGGAGACACCTGGTATGATCCCCACAAAGGATTACAATTGCATTCTCAATGGTTGACCTCTTGCAAATCTACTTTTGTTGTATATTTGATCATTTGTCCATGTCAATTATATTACATAGGACAGACCGCCAGACAGTGCAAGACTCGTTTAAATGAACATGCTTCACATTTAAATACAGCTACGTTATCTGCACCAATGATAGACCATTGCCTTGAAAAGGGGCATCCTTTTGATCAGCTACACTGGCGCATAGTCGATCATGTTCCAGCCGACCCTAGGGGAGGTAATCGTACCTTGAAACTTGAAAAATGTGAACAATCATGGATATTTAAACTTGGCAGTGTCTCCCCAAAAGGGATGAACTTAGAACAAGATTGGACTAGTCTTCTTTAGCTTTTACCAATCAGACTAGGAATGTCGTTTTGTGTGGGCAGCTCCTAGCAAGTAACAGCTGATTGGCTATCTTCAATATGCTGACATCAGACGTGGCTATCATAAAACTGATGAGCTCATGTGTTTACAAGTATAAGCACTGGCAAAACTACTGTGGAGGAGTCCTGTAATGCCTGAAGTATAGTCAAAGTGATGACTCGAAACATGCCACGCTATACATAGGATTCATTTGCATCTCTGCTGTGTGTGGGATTTACCAGCGTGGTCTTTTTGAACTAAGTAGCCGTTTTAATAAGTGTATTTTGATTAAAAAGCGCTCACGGCGTGGGGGCCGGGGAGGAAAAATTTCCATCTCCTGTTCCTTTGACATTGCACCCGACAAAAATTATAAATAAGTTTTGTTTTTTTCTTGCGGCCATGCATATAGCCCCAGCATTGAAAAAGTGGTGACATCCAGCTGCTTTAAGTGTGCTGGTCACTGCCACTAAAAATCCCCCTCAGAGAATTTCCAGCTTCACAGAGACTTTATGGCAAATACAACCATGTAAAACCAGTTAGATAGCAATCTGCAAAGAGTGTTAACTCATATAGGAGTCATCTTAGTACAAAATCTAGCTGATTTAATTTCATGACATATGACCTCTTTATCCATTAAAGCAAGAGTTGTTGTTAAGTGCCGTCGAGTCGGAGTCGACTCATGGCGACCCTCTGGATAGCTATCCTAAATTGTGTTCGGTCTTCAGTCAGGCGGCTCATTGTTGACAGACTGGTACCCATAGCTGCTGTTATTGTATCGATCCATCTCATTGCTGGCCTTCCTCTTTTGCGTTGACCTATCTTGCCAAGCATGATGTCTTTCTCTAATGATCTCTCTCTTCGCATGATGTGTCCAAAGTATGAAAGTCGAAGTCTTGTCATCTGAGCTTCTAAAGAAAGCTTAGGTTTGATCTCCTCTAGTACCGACTGGGTTGTTTCGGGCAGTCCATGGTATACACAGTATTCGCCGCCAGTACCATAATTCAAAGGCATCAATTTTCTTCCTGTCTGTCTTTTTCACTGTCCAGCTTTCACATCCATATGATGTTATTGAAAATACCATGGCTTGAACAAGTTGAATCTTTGTATGGAGAGAGACATCTCTGCTCTTGAGAATCTTATCTAGGTCTTTCATAGCCATTCTGCCAAGAGCAACGCATCGTCTGATTTCTTGACTGCTTGTTGCTTCTTTATTGATAGTTGATCCAAGTAGGTTAAAGTTGTTCACAATTTCAATTTCTTCTCCTTCAACGATGAACCTGTTGATTTATGCCAGTTGTCATGATCTTTGTCTTCTTTACATTAAGGTGCAGGCCCATTTTGAGACTATGTTCTTTGATTGTGAGAAGCAAATGTTTCAGATCATCTTCACTTTCAGCCAGTAATGTGGTATCATCAGCATAGCGAAGGTTGTTGAGTCTTCCACCAATTTTCACACCTCTGTTGTCTTCATACAATCCTGCTTCTCTGATGATTTGTTCTGCATATAAATTAAACAGGTAGGGGGAAAGTATGCAGCCTTGTCTTTCACCTTTGCTTATTTTAAATCATTCTGTTTCTCCTTGTTCCATTCGAACTGTTGCTTCTTGATCAATGTACAGATTGTGCAAGAGAACGATCAGGTGTTCGGGTATATCCATGCTTCTTAATGTGGCCCAAAGTTTCTCATGGTTTACACAGTCAAAAGCCTTGTATAGTTGATAAAGCACACATAGATATCCTTTTGGTATTCTTTAGTCTTTTCAAGGATCCATCTCACATCCGCAATGATGTCTGTCATTCCTCGCTCTTTCCTGAACCCTGCTTGCACGTCAGGTAGTTCTTGTACCAGGTATGGTTGTAGTCTCTTTTGAATAATCTTCAGTAGAATCTTACTGGCATGTGGGATCAGAGCGATTGTGCGATAATTTCCACAGTCAGTTGGATCACCTTTCTTTAGTATTGGTATAAACACAGATCTTTTCCAGTCAGTTGGCCATGATGTTGTCTTCCATATTTCTTGGCAGAGCCTTGTAAGTATGGTAACAGCTGCATCAGATTGCTGTAATATTTCTATGGGAATGCTATCAATGCCTGGTGCTTTGTTCTTTGATAAGGCTTTCAATGCTGCTTTAACTTCTTCTTTCATCACCAATGATTCCCGATCATAAGGTACAGGTTGAAACGGCTGTTGGTCCACTTGATCTTTATCATATAAAAACTCTGTATATTCCTTCCACCTTTTCTTGATCTTCTCTGCATCATTCAACATAGAACCTTGAGCATCTTGTAACATTCCAAGTCGAGGCTGGAACTTTTTCTTTAACTCTCATAGCTTTAGGAAAGCCGATCTTGTTCTTCCTCTAATAGTTTCTGCTTCTATTTCCTTGCAAGTGTCATTGTAGTACTTTTCCTTGTCCTGTCTTGCTGCACATTGAAAATCTCTGAGTTCTGTGATTGTCTTTCTTTCTCCTCTGGCTTTAGCTTCTCTGCATTTCTGGGCAATTTTCAAATTTCTTCCGTCATCCATTTTGGCCGTTTTTGCTTTTTCACCTTTTGTAGAGACTTCTCGCTTTCTTCCAACACAACCTTCTTGATGTCATTCCATTACTCTTCCGAAGCTCTGTTATTTGTATCTAAAGCAGCAAATCGATTTTGCAGGCAGTCTTTAAATTCCAGTGGTATATTCTCAAGGTGATATTTTGCTGCATTCATGAGTGGTTTGCTCTTTTTCAACTTTAGCTTGAGTTTGCATACTAGTAGTTGATGATCTGTACCACAGTCAGCTCCAGGTTTTGTCTTTGTTGATGTTACAGAGCTTTTCCATCGTTGACTTCCACAGATGTAGTCAATTTGATTTTTATACAATCCATTGGGTGAGGTCCATGTGTACAGTCGCCGCTTGTGTTGCTGGAAGAAGGTGTTTGAGATGAATAGATCATTGGTCTTGCAGAATTCTATCAGTCTTTCTCCAGCTTCATTTCTGTTGCCAAGTCCATATTTTCCAACTACTTTGCCTTCTTCTTTGTTGCCAACGTTTGCGTTCCAGTCACCCATGACTATCAGGATATCCTGTTTGCATGTTCTATCAATTTCAGCTTGTACTTGTTCATAGAACTCTTCAATTTCATTCTCTTCTGCAGCTGTTGTTGGGGCATATACTTGAATTATAGTTGTGTTGATAGGCAGTCCTCGTAGATGAATAGAGATTAAGCGCTCGCTGACTGCGCTGTATTTCATTACAGTTCTTGCAAGTTTCTTCTTTATTATAAATACAACACCATTTCTTCTTTGTCTTTCATTTCCAGCATAATAGACCATGTGATCATCTGATGCAAAGTGCCCGATGCCAGTCCATTTCAGTTCGCTGACACCCAACAGATCAAGTTGTACACGTTCCATTTCATTCTTGACCACCTCCGACTTCCCTTGGTTCATGCTTCGTACGTTCCATGTTCCAATGTGTAAGACATCTTTACAGCTTCTGACTCTCATTTCATGTGCAGCTACATCAGCAGTCAGACTTCCCGAGGGTTTTGATCCAACCACATCATAAATGCTGGCTTTACTCTGAAAAGTAATTTACAGGCTCGCAAAAGCCTACGATAGACCGTTGGGTTTAAGCCCAGCCGATCTTTTATGGCTCGCTTAACCTCGTCATAACTAGTGACTAGCGTCGCAGGCATGGCCCTGTAGGCCGCCAGAGCTTCCCCTGTAAGGGAAGTGGCAAATCTCAATGCCCACTGATCCTTTGGCCATCTGGCCAAGAGAGCTATTCTCTCAAAAGACTCAATGAAATCATCTACATCATCGTCTTTTGTAAGACATCCACAAGAAAATGTCCCAGTGCTAGGCAAGTCCCACCCTTGGAAAATTCCCTGGGAACCTGGCACTGTCTTTCCGGCTTCAGCTGCCTTTTCCTGTGCTCCCAGCCATTTCCCCATCATATCGAGGAGTGGTTTCTGTAGGGCTTGGAGCATCGCGGCCGCCTGTTCTTGGTTCAACGCTGACATCTCTCGTTGTTTTGTGAATTGTTCGGCCATCCAGGCCAGAATGTCGCCTCGCTCCATCTCTGGGCTGGTGCTGTAAACACAAACAGAAACAAACAACCACCAAGTGCGGTACTTTTTATGCTCCCCCTTTTTCCCTTGGTGAGCACTAGCGTAGCCTCCCCTTACACCAGTATCCGAGCGATAACCCCTCTAGCATATGGGTTACCTGGCTCTGGTGCAGAATCTCGCTTTGCCAACAGCTTGGACACCAACTCCGGCTCCACTGCCACTCCGGATTTTTCCTCCGTCGAGTAGACTGCGTGCGTTGACACTTGCTTCCTTAGGGGGTCCTCCCTCCTTCCGAGGTGTGGATCTTCAGGCGTGTGCAAACTGACTAAAAAGGATCCAAAGAACTATGCCACCTGTGGCGCCGCCCCTGCTAGGCGGTTGCCTAGTGAAGGCAGCGGGCCATCACATATCTTATATTTTTACTTGAACTCCAGGGTTTAGGCCTCTGGAGGTGTAGTTGTGTGTAAAAACAGTCCAAGTGGTTTCAGGCCAACACAGGAAAAATTTATTCAATTTTATCGTTTTACAGTCAGGCTTTGTAAACAGGCCTTTTGTAGAAAATCTTGAACACCATAACAGAAAGAAGGATATTTTCTCCAAATCAAAACTCTGTCACCAAACTGTATTCCAGCAGTGCTATAAACAAACTGTTTCTTCCAGCAGCTTAACAGAAGAACTTCTTTTCCAAAAACAAACACAGTTGAAAGTAATGGCAATCAGCAGATTCCAGAAAACCTACAGCTTCCTTCAACAGCTTAAAGTTTTAGCTACGGACATCTTCTGCTTGTCAGCACAAATACTAGAAAATTGCTGCATTAAAACATTCACTTCAGCACAGATATTGTTGGTGCTTTAACCCTGAGAATTCTATCTCTCTCTCCTAAGCTTCTTGTATAAAAATCAGGATAAACATTTTTCTGGATTTCCCTCTCAGTTAAACCGTTAAGCTTTCCTTAATCTGAAGTCATGCAGAAAGAGCATTCCATCAATGAGTCTGTAGAATCCTGTTCCTCTCCACCAGGTTCTATTTCCATGTCTTCCTCCTCTGCATTACATGTCACCGGGTTTAAAACAGGCTCGGGAATTTCAAGTTTTACTTCTTTTAAAAGTCTGAACAGTCTTTCCCACTGAGCTTTCCTTTCCCCTTCTGGGTTTGTAGTATAGCTATGAGACTTCTTCCCCTTTAATAAACCCTTTAAAGGCTTTGTCTCTCTCAGCTTATCTTTAGGAACATTTTTCCTGGCAGGCTTTCTACAAGATACAATTTCTTCCTCAGAATCTTGTAAACTTATCTCTGAGTCTGGGTTATATTCCTTAACCCCCACAGACTTTTCCCTCCTACCTCTGAGCTTGGCTGTGAACCTCCTACAGCATGGGCTCTTCCAGGAAGTAGCGTCGTCTGAATCAGAGCTGCCTTGGGAATCACTGCAGTGTCTGTTTCCAGACCCTCTAGGCTTTCCAGCACTGAAGATTGGTTCCTCTTCAGTCTGGTCTGAGACTTCTTGCTCTAGCTTACTTACAGCCAGCCTTCTCACTTCCTCTCTCCTGGAAGGAGTGTGATTAGCCCTGGTTCTGGCTCCTTCACAACTGCTGTCTCTGAAGCTGTTCCTGTGTCTCCAACTGGATCTGTTGCCTGAACTGCACCTGCTGCCTTGTGTTCCCTTTCCGTTTCTGTTCCTGCTTGAACTCTCTCTGAATCTTCACCTCGAGTTCTGCTTTCACTTCCTTCCTTGCTCTGTGTTCGTGTGAGCTTAAATGTTTGAAAGTGACGTTCCTCTCTTGGCCCCACCCACAGGTGTTTCCTATCTCTAATAATGGAGTCTGGGTGTGGTCTGAGCCTGGCTTTTGAAGTGTGTTTTTTCCCACTACCTTCCTTCTGGAACGTGTGTTTTGGTGAGCCCTTCCCCCACACAGAAGAAAAAGTTTCATTTTTTTCTGTTTTCCAGGGCTGTGCTGCACTCTCCTTACCACAGTGTATATGAATGTATAATAGCTCATGATGTATAATAACGCACTATGTATATAGCACCCCTCAATCTTCAAACTGCCAACACTAACACACAATACACACCACTGCATGAATACCATTGACCCCCCCCCCCTCGATTGTTTGCTGTGGAATCCGCTTTGATTGAAGGATAAGGCGGTATATAAATAACGTTAAATAAGATAAATAAATACAGGTTTTGGAACTCAATTAACTATGTTGTTGGCAGTGTATATGCCAGCAAGAACACTTTGTTCAAGTCAACAGGCACTATTAAAGGTCCCCCCCTGTGACTCAGGTTCATGAGGCTCAGCTTCAAGCGCAAGTTGTTTGGATTGCTGACCCTAGTTTATAGAATTCTATTCTGGTATCTATTTGTCAAATGCGTGATAATTCAGTTTTTAGGAAATAAATAAAGGCATATCTTTTGCCACTGAGATATTTTTATTTTAGGATTGTCTGTTCTTAAAAATCATTATTATGTCATGTTTTAAAGATGTTTTATTTATTATTGTGAATGTTATATTTTGTAACCTGCTTGGTAATTTATATGATGGGCATGTAATAAGTGTTAATAAATAAACATAAACCCCAACAAGCAAGGCTCTGCATGCAGTGCAACACACGAAATAGAGGAGGTGGGCGACACTTTACCTCACCTTTGCTGAGCCGTAGCATGAGATACACAGGCCTCTCAGATCCCACACGCAGGCAGCGCTGTCTCCTCCTCCATTGATCTCAGTGCCTCTTGCTCAGAGGCAGCTGTTTCATTGATTAGGTACAGTGCTGGCTTTCTACACAGCCCATCTCTGAACATGAATTACTGGAGTCAAGGGAGAGGGCAGACAATGGGGAGAGGCAGTGTGCCCTACATGTGGGATCAGAGAGAACTGTGCCTCATGTTACTGCTCAGCAAATGTAAAATCAGAAGTTAGCAGAAAGGAGCATATGGTGTCAGGACTTTATTTGTGCAGCAGTGCAGCCTATGGTTGGCACCAAACTTCCAAATGTGCTGTGGCTCTATTTCAGACCTTGACAAATTTTGTGTGGAATTAGGGGTCATGTGCTGGCAAGTTGATTGTTTCAGCTGCTTTCTTCACTACAGGTTCTATTGAAGTGTGGTATTTGATTGACACTGGTGCCCATTACAGAGACTTTTTTAAAACCAGGTTGCACCCCCCTGAAGAAGGCCTGTGTGGCTGAAACACATTGGAGTTTAGCTTGGTTGATAAAGTGCCTTCTGACACCTGTTGGCGCACCTGCTGTTTTTTGTTTTTAGGAGTCAGGCTGACATCTTAGGAGCCAGTGCTTGTGACCTCTTCCCCCCCCCTCCCCCCATTTTCTCTCACGCTGGTCTCCTGTTCTTAAGTCTCACAAGATCAGCACTAGAGTTCCTATACCATGTATCATCTTTAGGCAGAAATAAAGATAACAACAGTTATAGCTTGTGACATAGTGGGTCCTTCCAGCCCTTCAGAAAGAGCTAAAAAGCAGGAAACAGGAGCAGTGCTGAGGCATAAACAAGAGCACATGGCTAATGGTGGCCATAGAAACCAAGCACAAAAGAAAGAAACACACCCGTGCTGCCAATTAGATAGGGAGCCACGAGCTAATTCAGAACACCTGTTAGGGGGTGGAGTTAAGCACTACCCTAGAATTCAGACTCATAAAGAGGTCCCAATAGAGGAAATGGGAGGAGTGGAGGAAGGTATCGAAGGAGTCGAGGAAGGTATCAAGGAGAACGGAGAAAGCAAGGTTATCCCAGGGAGGAGAAGGACAGAGTCTCCGTGGAAGGGAGGAACCAAGCTTCCAGTCAGAGAGAGGACAGAGTCTCCAAGAGAGATACAACAGAAGCAGACCAGGTTATCAGCAGTATCCTGAGGATTACAGAAAGGAGAGAAAGCCAGGAAGGCAGTTTAAACCTTCTGTGCACAAGTCAGGTTTGGAACCTACAGCCATTTCCACGTCTCAGAGTAAACCTTGTTCAGCCAGGTTTAGAGGTAAGCCTAATGGCTGGGGTTTTAATAATCACTGTGATTTTATCTACCCGGAGGGTTGGGGCTGTGAGGAAAATGACTATGATGAGAATGCTTGTTTAAAACAGTACCTGATTCAAGAGTATAGCCAGAAGTCTAAAGCAGTGAGGAAAGGCGTGGCACAAGATTTAACGTTGCAAACATTTCCTGCCTCACAAGAGGAATTAATGGAGACAGAACCAGAGTTTGTAAATACTCCAGAGGAATTGATGGACTGTACAATTACATTATCTAATGATATATTATCCCTGCGTTGAATTAATGCTTTGAAGAGAAATACAGAATTGTTGGGATTTAAAAGTACAAAGCTGTGAAGAAAACAGAACTGTTTACCTTGATTGCTGGAAGCCATGTTTTTGTGCTGAAGTAAGCTGTTTGAGTTTGAAAGTTTTATTTTGTCCTTCTGCCAGAAGCACGTGGTTTTTGTACCTTATTTTTCCTTGTTGAAATCCATCCCGGGAGGGGAATAAATCCTTGTTTGCTTTGATCACTTTTGAGTCACACTACCCTTTATTGGACGGTAAAAGAGAACTACATTTCCCACAAGGCTTTGCCTCAGGAAATAGTGGACTACCTATTCAAGAAGGAAACAAACCCCTTAAGCCCTACATGCCTTCGCTGGGGGCGTTAATAGGGGGTCACAAGCTTCAGATATTATGGGTCTGTACGTGTGTGTGGTGCAATGGTGGTGTAACTGTCTTTGCATGGGATGTGGCAGTAGGTGCTTTTGTGTGGGTGGGATGCAGGGCTCTCCATCCTCGCTGAACCTCCGATCTGCACGCGGGGAAGCAGTAGCAGCAAGTCAGCACTCCTCCTGCACTGCCATCATCCAATCGGGTGCCCTGCTGCTGAGATAAAAGCGAGCACACTGCAGGCAAGCAGTCCTTCCTGCCGGACTCTCCATCCTCGCCGCACCTCCGATCTGCACTCGGGGAAGCAGTAGCAGCAAGTCAGCACTCCTCCTGCACCACCATCATCTAATCGTGTTCCCTGCTGCTAAAAGCGAGCATGCTGCAGGCGTGCCCGTGCCTGAGGGCCCTTTGGCGTGGCTCTTAGGCTTGGAATGATAGAGAATAGAAGCACTGTCTACAACAAGGTGTGCCATTCTAATCTGTAACAAGCCTCTTTCTATCTGATAGCTCTGTCAAATTTTGCAAATGAGGTTACTCAATATAGCAAATTGTTACATTTACTACGTTAATGTACCTTGCCAGACTCAAACAATACTTTCATGCTTCGACTTATTTCTCGAACCTTTATAACAACTAAGCTATTAACAATTCACAGAAGATGTACCAAACTGCTACAAAATGGTTTACTGGAAACTAACAATTTTCTACATTGTATATTCCTGCATTGTACCCAGAATCTGTATCCACTTTTTCTCGCAATAGTAACACTGTTTCTCCTAGGACAAGCAGGATGAGTCAGCCAAAGTAGGTGACATCATCCGACGGCACCGAGCGGAAGTACTCTCTAGAGCTCAGAAGGGCTTTGCCTTTCTGAACATGATCACCAGGTCCCACCCCCGGGTCCGCCCCTAGCCAGCCACTTTTTTCTCTTCCACCTTGCCAGCAAGACAAACTCTCCTGAATCTTCACCATCAGTTTCAAAGATATACACTACCAACGATATAAAGGAAAAGAAAGAACATCTACAATCAAGATGCCTAAACTGGGCTTTAAGAAATGCCCAGACTGCTCCAGAAAAATGAACACTACAGACTCCCATGACCGCTGCCTAAAATGCCTCGGAATCTCCCACAAAGTAGAGGGCTGCGCTCACTGCGCAAAGATGTCCGCCCGGGCCCCAAAATCCCGAAGACATGCCCTCCAAGAACTCTTCCTGAGGAACAAAGAACCAGGTACCTCTTCTACTGACTATGTGGCTCTCCACGTTGCTCCGGCCAGGGCTCAGACCCCTGCTCAGCAGACTCCTCCAACGGCCCTGGATGCGCCCCTGCAGGCCTCTATCTGCAGCCGCTCTGCTTTTGCTCCTTCTATCCCGGCTTCTGCGGCATCTCCTCCAGGTCTTGTAGCACCTCCGCAGCAATCCCTGGTGCTCCCTGGATCGTCGAGGGCTTCCCTGCCAGTGGCCATCTTGAACTCCTCCTCAGACTCTGCCCACCTCGGCACCATTGGCCAGCGCCACGGCAATTCTCCTAACAAAGGGAATGACCAGATAGCTTCCCTGCAGGTGGCCATCTTGGACTCCGACTCCGCCCACCCCTGAACCATTGGCCGGTGCCACTACAATCGGACAAGCAAAAGGCATGGCTCCAGGCATAAGCACGCCAACCAGCAAGCCTCTCTGTCGGCACGGAGGCACAGCTCCAGCCCGCGCCGACATAGCAGAGGCCCCAGAAAGACTCACAAGAATCACAGGAGATGCATCAGCAGCAGCAGCAGCACCAGAAGAACAAAAAAAATGGCACAGGGGACACAGATTCAGCAGCAGCAGCAGCCCACACCACAGAAGGCACCGAAAGAGACAGAGACACCGGCGCCAATACTCCTCGTCCAGTAGCACCTCTTCTAACAGGTATGCTCTGCTCCCGGACTCAGATATGGACATGGATCCTCCCCAGAAACCCCCCGTGGACCCAGGAACTCCAGAAACCAACCTTCCTAATCCTCCTCAGCAGCCCGGGGGCAACACGACCCCGCTATCACAGCTCTCCCCTACCAAGGGATACCCGACATGACTGCACAGCTTAACAGCCTGCTTTCCGGTTTCTTCCAACAGTGGCTCCAGTCTCAAGGGATACCTCCCCCCATCCCCCCACATCACGCCCGGCCAGAGACCCCTCCTGAATCTGTTCCAGACCAGGCAGGTACCACTTGTGAGGGGGATGAAGCTGCAGCTCCCGAGTCCACCGTGTCTGTGGAAAACCCACCAACCCCGACTCCAGACCTGGAACTATCTACAGTGGACCTCCCACCCAACAATCCAGAGGACCTAATCTACCAAAAATTCCTCCGCAAGCTTTCAACAGCTTTGGCTCTGACAGCCGCCTGCCATATTTCCGACAAGCGACCTGAGACCCAAGCAGCCCTAAAAGTTTTAGAGGCTCCCAGGACTGCTGCAACTATACCCATGCACCCCTTTCTGCATGAGAACCTCTTCAAACTCTGGCAGAACCCCACCTCAGGGCCACCTACATCACAGAAACTGGACCTAAAGTACCAAGTTCAACCCCTGCCTGGGTTCGACAAGACGCAGCTCCCTCACCACTCCATAGTGGTGGAATCCGCCCTCAAATGCTCCAAATCTATGCATACATATTCCAACAACCCCCCAGGCAGAGACCTCAAGCTCCTCGACGACGTCGGAAGAAAGGTATTCCAGGGCGCCATGCTATGTGCAAGGGCGTCCGCACACCAGCTCCAGCAGGCCTTTTACCAGAACGTTCTCCTAGCCCAGCTAAAATCCACAACTACGCAAGATACCCAGGCTTCACCCAATGCCCTCCTGGCAGACCTCCAGGAGTGCATAAAACACCAAGTCCGGATGGCCTTCGATGCAGCCGTGCGCACCGCTGGAACGGCCATATTGGCTCATCACCTTGCCTGGCTCAGAGTCTCCAGTCTGCGAGAGGACACCCAAAACCATGTAGCGGATGCCCCCTGCATCGGCAATTCACTATTTGGCGACAAGGTAAACGATACCGTGACCACCATGAAGGACCACACTACAAACCCTCGCGGACAAAGGCCTGGAACAGAGCAACCACAAAGCCCCCTACCACCAGAAGCCTTACTCTTCCTCCATATGACAATACAATATGTATCGGAAGTGGCAGCAACCACAGTACAAGCCACAATCTCACCAGACCTCCTACCGCGGAAAACCCCACCAAAGGGAAAGGAGGCAACAAAAGGCCCCTCAAACTGGCCCAGCAAAGACCAACAAGACCTTTTGACAAACACACGGAGGCCAACCCCCCCACAGGGGGTCGACTCACTGCATTCCTACTGGCCTGGGAGTCAATCTCAACAGACAACTGGGTCAGCGAGGGATACCGGATCAGATTCCTCTCAACACCGTCGCAACACAAACATCCCCGCGACAAGACAGACATCAACTCGCTCACATTCCTAGCAGAGGAAATATCATCCCTCCTTGCATCCAAAGCCATAGAGCCTGTGCCAAAGGAGGAGATGAACTCTGGGTTTTACTCCAGATACTTCATGGTTCCCAAGAAAACGGGAGGCCTGTGCCCCATCCTTGACCTCCGCAAACTCAACAAATTCATTGTCAAGGAAAAATTCCGAATGCACTCCCTTGGGTCAGTCCTCCCCCTCATTCAATGGGGAGAATGTCTGACATCCCTCGACTTGATCGATGCGTACACACATGTCCCCATTCACAGGGACCACCGCAAGTACCTTTGCTTCCAAGTCATGGGGAGACATTTCCAATACAAGGTCCTTCCCTTCGGGCTCTCACCCGCACCACGGGTGTTTACCAAATGTGTGGCCGTGGCAGCCGCACACTTCCAGAAGCAGGGCATATGTGTGTTCCCGTACCTCGACGACTGGCTGATCTCTGCTCCCTCCTCATGGGAGGCCACATCAGCTACGCACCGAACCATCTCCCTGCTATCATCTCTGGGCTTCCTAGTGAACCACTAGAAATCACACCTGCAACCCTCCCAATGAATCAAATTAATTGGGGCAATCATAGACACCACCGCCTTCAAAGCATTCCTTCCCCGTCCCCAGAGGGACGCCATCATCAACCTGACACAGAGCATCTCAGCGAATGGACAAATAGCTGCCCGAACGCTGCTCTGCCTGCTGGGCCACATGGCCGCATCAACCCAAGTGATTACAACAGCGAAGCTTCATATGCACCACCTACAATGGCACCTGCGGACACATTGGAACCAGCACTCACAACCCCTGGGCTCACGAGTCCCCCTAAATACAGCAGTAACAGCCTCTCTCCACTGTGGATGCACAAAAGGAACCTTACACACGGTTGCCCCCTGAGGCAACCTGTTCATCAGCTAACCATCACCACCGATGCCTCCCCAATGGGCTGGGGGCACACTGCCTCCACCTCCGCACCCAGGAAGCATGGATGGCAAGAGAGTAGACGCTCCACATCAAGCTCCTGGAACTCAGGGCGATCCGACATGCCCTCCGAGCCTTCCAGAACCTCGTCTATGGAAAAGCAGTGCTCATCCAGACAGACAACCATGTGGCCATGTTCTACATCAACAAGCAGGAAGGAACATGCTCCTGCCCCCTCTGCAGAGAAGCCCTCCAGATATGGATCTTCGCACTATCCAAACACTGCCTCATCCGAGCATCCTACCTGCCGGTACTCCAAAACAAACTAGCAGACCGGCTCAGCCGTCAGCTCAACCCGCACGAGTGGACCCTCAATCACCAAGTGACCCGCACCCTCTTCCAGCGTTGGAGAAAGCCACAAATTGACCTCTTTACAACAGCAGAGAACACGAAGTGCATCACCTTCTGCTCGAAGCACTCCTCCCACCTCAGCATCGCATCGGATGCATTCGATGTGTACTGGGGGGAATGGTCACTCATTTATGCCTTTCCCCCCCCCTCCCCCTGATATTGCTGACCCTACAGCGCATCATCTTGGACAAAGTGCAAGCCATCCTTATCACACCTCACTGGCCATGCCAGGTGTGGTTCCCGTACCTCTGTCGCCTGGCACAAGAAGCTCTAATATGCCTTCCCCTTGTGCCCAATCTGATCTCCCAAGACAACAGAAAAACCCACCACCTCAACCTGTGGACTCTATCCTTGACAGCATGGAGGCTGAGCGAGTAATGCTATCCTCCCTCCACCTCCTTCCTGAGGTCACACAGGTGGTACTCGCAGCCAGACATCCCTCAACCAGAAAGTCCTATGGTCTAAAATGCCAACGTTTCGCCGTATGGTGGTTGGCGCAGCAGTTCAACCCCTTCTCCTGCCCGACTCCTCAAGTGCTGCAATACCTCACAGGACTCTCCCAGCAGGGCCTTCAACTGCAATCCATCAGGGTACACCTTTCCGCGATCACGGCCTTCCACGACCGGTGCAGCAACAACTCCATTGCAGCCCTGCCTATCATCAACCGCTTCATGAGAGGTCTCCGCAACCTGCACCCACTGATCAAAGCCCCGGTACCCCATTGGGACCTCAATGCTGTCCTCAACCAGCTTGCACTACCACCCTTTGAGCCCATGCACTCAGCGGCCATGAAGCATGTCTCCTGGAAGACTCTGTTCCTCATCGCCATCACGTCAGCAAGGAGGATCAGCGAACTGCAGGCCCTGGTGTCTCATCCCCCCTACACTCAGCTGACAAAGGATAGAGCCTCCCTCCGGACCCACCCTAAGTTTGTACCCAAGGTGGCATCCGCCTTTCATGTCAACCAGACCATTGAACTTCCTAGCTTCCACCCGGAGCCCCACTCTTCCCCAGAGGAACAAAGGCTACACACCCTTGACTGCGTCAGAGCCCTCCGCATATACTTCCTCAGGACTGCGCCCCAAAACAAGCTGGGCCGACCAGTCTCCAAGCGGACGTTGTCCATCTGGATCTCCTCCTGCATCACCTTCTGCTTGGAGTGGGCGTGGGCAGGGGCGGCAACCTCAATCCACGCTCATCAACTACGAGCGATGGCCACCTCCGTCGCCAACCTACGGTCCGTTCCAGTGGCAGACATCTGCAAAGCGGCCACCTGGTCATCCCTGCACACCTTCCAAAGGCACTACTGCCCCAATCTCACCACCGGGGCCGACCTCGCCTTTGCCCGAGCAGTCCTCGCCTCAGCGAGCAACCCCACCTGACTTAACCATCTCTACCTCATTGCCCTCGGAGGCATCTGGGACATTACCCAAGAAACTGTACCATAACTTTGATCGCAGCATCACCGCTGCTCTCTATTGCACCTTGCACGGTCGCATGTTATGCCTGTTGCTCCTTGCACGGTGGCACACTATACCTATGTTGTATTCACGGTCTGTTTTGCACTGTTTTGCACTGCTTTACATGGTTTTGCAATATCCTGCACTGTAGTTTCACTGCACTGTTTTTGCACTAATTTTGCACCATGCTGGGGCCTCCCGCCCCGTAATAAATGCAAAGTTGTCCCACTTCGGCATAACTTGATTCTTGCGCCTCAGAGCCAGTAGTTCTCCACCGACCGGGCCCCTCTACCGCAGCTCTAGTAGCTTGGGAGGCACCTACTGTGGCTGACTCATCCTGCTTGTCCTAGGATAAAACAGAGTTACTTACCTGTAACTGGAGTTCTCCATGGACAGCAGGATAAGTCAGCCACACAATCCCTCCCTCCTCCCCTATAGGGGCCGGTATCCACTGGGTCGCGCCCTAGCAGTTAAGCTTAGCTAGTAACTCAGTGGCTGGCTAGGGGCGGACCCGGGGGTGGGACCTGGTGATCATGCTCAGAAGGGCAAAGCCCTTCTGAGCTCTAGAGAGTACTTCCGTTTCGGCGCTGTCAGATGACGTCACCTACTGTGGCTGACTTATCCTGCTGTCCCCGGAGAACTGCAGTTACAGGTAAGTAACTCCGTTTTCTCTCTTGTTTGAATTGTACCAAAATGGAGCTCAGAAAAACGATCATGCTCACCCTAAATGTACTATGCTACACAATTGGGTTATTACTCACATCCACCCCCTTCCTCCATACCCTCTCTCCCCCTCTTAACCTCCTTGGATCTGCTTACATCCATATTATTCCCTACCACTCTAGACAAGACCACCATAATTATAATAACACGCACCCATTCACTGAGAGAACACCCCCGCACCCGAGTAGTCAGAATCGGAGGCTAATCCATATAAATTTAACACCAAAGGATAACCTAAAAAAAAAACCCTAACCCCCCTACAACACTAAAATTCATCCTCATCAATGCCAGATCAATTAGAAATAAAATCCCGCTTATAATTGACCTCATTACTGACGAAAAACCAGATTTCCTCTGCATCTCTGAAACATGGTTAACAGAATTTGACTCGGTTCTCCTAAACCAACTAAAGGTGAATGGATATACTCATTTCAACCGCACCCAGGATCGTAAAAGAGGAGGGGGAGTACTCACAATAGGAAAATCTGGCCTTAACTTCTCCCCCACCATATGTGATAACCAAGATGGAATGGCTATCCTAAAAATAGAAAATAAAAGCATAGCTATTTGCCTTATTTACAGAGATCCCACATCAGATGTTCAGAATATAACTATTATCCTCGACTCTGCCTGTAATTCCCCAATAAGAAAGCCCCATATTATTCTTGGGGACTTTAATCTAGCCTCTCTCTCCAACAACCAATCGACAACTTTCCTCGACTCACTGGAAGAAATGGGTTTCAGGCAAACAATCAATTACCCAACACACATTAAAGGCAACATCCTTGATCTGGTATTCCTCCCAGAACACATAACTGAACTACCTCAATACACTCCAGCTACCATAACGCAGGTCCCCTGGTCAGACCATTTTATGATACGCTTCTCTCTACACATTCCTCACACCTCCACCTTGCAACATACTACCACAACCAAGGACCGAGATTTAGACCCTTTGTTATGGAAAAATTCCCAGAAACAATTATACCACAGCTAGATGATGACTCATGCAACCTTAACAAAGTTGTAGCAAATTGGAACACTACTATAAAGATAGCTTCTGAACCATTTCCTATCAATAAAAGACCCCATCAAAAAATATCGGAAAAATGGTATACTGCTGAACTATCCACCTTAAAAAAGGAACTCAGAAAGTTAGAATAAAAATGGAGAACAAAAAATACCCCAGAACTTAGAGAACCATATTTTTCAACCCTCAACTCCTACAAGGAAGCTATAAATAATGCCGAAAAACAACATCATACAAGAATCCTATCGAAAGCCATCAACCATCCAAGGGAGCTATTCAAGATTGTTAAATCCTTAGCTAAAGCTCCCGCTGCTAGCATCCACAAGATTCCTATTAATCCCCAGACACTAGCTAACCATTTTGCTGACAAACTAAAACAAAGCATCCCTACTGTACCTGACCCATTATCCCCAGTAATGAATAACCCCAATGAATGGAAATCTTTCCACCTCATTAATAGGAAACAACTGCTCGAGATAATTACAAAGCTTAATACAACTACATCACTCTTGGATCCATGCCTTGTAGCCTGGATCAAGACGACAAAATTAGAACTAACCCCTTACATTTTAAACATAGTGAAACAATCATTACACCAAGGCTTCTTACCAAATGAACTCAAACTCACAGCAATTCGCCCTTTGCTTAAAAACAAATCACTAAACAATAATGACCCATCCTCTTATCGGCCTATCTCCAGCATTCCCTTCCTGGCCAAAATTATTGAAAAGGTTGTCCAACTCCAGCTTCAGGACTTTATAGACAACTGCTCCCCTAGATGAGCATCAATATGGGTTTCACCCTTTCCATGGTGTGGAAACCCTTCTCCTTGCCCTTTACGACTCTCATCAGAGGCATGGACAACATCAAGCAAGCCTTTATTCTTGTATTTCTCGACATCTCCTCTGCCTTTGACAGTGTAAATCATAACATTTTCATTTCCAGACTCAATCAAATAGGTATAAAGGAAATAACTCTCGATTGGTTTAAACCATACATATCTAACCATGCCCAATATGTACAAATCAATCAAATCTCCTCATCACCCTTCCCTCAAGAACAGAGAATTCCGCAAGGCTCAGCACTTTCTGCCCTCCTTTTTAACCTATATCATCAACTGATATGCTCCATATTCAAAAGACACAAAATAAACTATCACATTTATGTGGATGACATCATGTTGATCTCTTCATTTAACATATCTAACCCCAATTATGACAGTCTTGCAGCCTGTCTCTCTGAAGTGGAACTATGGCTCCGGTCAAAGAATATGTACATCAGTTTCAAAAAAACTGAAGTACTATTTACGTCAAGAAACCCTAATTTCACCCCCCCCCCCCCCCCACCAATTATAAAGCTTCAGAACTTCACTCTCTCAGTGAAACAAGAGATAAAATACTTAGGAGTTACTCTTGACAGGACACTTAGCTTAACTACCCACATAAAACAAACAGCTAGAACAATCTTCTTCAAACTTAGGACCATTCAACAACTCAGACCACTTATAGACAGAGACGATTTCAGAACCGTTGCCCAAGTGCTAATCACACCTCACCTAGAAAATTGCAACGGTATACTACAAGGCATAACCAAAAAAAACCTAAACATACTCCAAATGGCTCAAAATGTTACTGCCAAAATAATTTTCAAAGCCAGGCTATCTGACCACATTTCTCCCATCCTATACACCCTCCATTGGCTACCTGTTGCCAGCAAGATCAAGTACAAATCCATAGTGACTACATAGTAACATAGTAAATGACGGCAGATAAAGACCAGCATGGTCCATCTAGTCTGCACAGCAAGATGGTAAGAGTAGGTGCACCTGTCGTTCTGTGCAAGCCACCCCTCCCTATGTCTTTGTTTAGGGGTGAACCCACCACTCCATATAGGACACCCCTATTTGTTGAGACGTTAGATGGTTCCGAAGTTAGATGGTACCGTTTATTTTGGTTTTTATCCTGTTGCTGTAAAGGGATCCACTGTGTTTGTTCCATGTCGTTTTGAATTCCATCACCGTGTTTGCCCCCACCACTTCCATCTGGAGGGCATTCTAAGCATCCACCACCCTCTCACTGAAAAAATATTTCCCGACATTGCCTTTCAATTTACCACCTTGCAGCTTCATGTTATGCCCTCTAGTTTTACAGCTTCCCCGTCTTTGGAAGAGGTTTGTTTGTTCATCATTTCTCTTTAAGTATTTAAAGGTCTGAATCATATCTCCCCTGTCCCTCCTCTCCTCCAAAGTGTACATATTTAGGTCTTCAAGTCTCTTCTCATAAGGCTTCTGACGCAGGCTCCAAATCATTTTGGTCGCCTTCCTCTGAACAGTTTCCAGTCTTTTTACATCTTTTGCAAGATATGGTCTCCAAAACTGAACACAGTACTCCAAGTGAGGCCTTCAAGCTAATTAACAAAATTGCACCATCTCATCTCTTAACATTGATTCAAAGCCCCCCTGAAAACAGAATGAGAAAAAGGAGGAACCTCAACTCTATCTTAGTACCTGACTCAATACGAAAAACAAAAAAAATAACAAGCAACAGTGTTTTTTCCTATGTTGCACCTGTTCAATGGAATAATCTCCCAGTGCATTTAAGGAGATTAAAGACCGCCAAACATTCCGGAAGGAACCAAAAACATACTTGTTCATTCAGCATTTTTATAACCTAGACCAGCGATGGCGAACCTATGGCACGCGTGCCAGCTGTGGCACGCGAAGGCCTTGCAGCTGGCACGCGTGAAGGTCCGCAGAAAAAGAAAAAGCGGGCTCTGGCTGCTGCCGCGGACGCGGCAGCATGCAGTGTCCCGCGGGGCCCCCTCCGCCCGCTAAGCCCCTCTGCAAGGGCTTTCAGATTCGCGAGGGAGACAGCGTCTCCCTCGCGTCTCTGTTAAGCCCGCAGGGGCTAATGGGAAATTTCCCATCAGCCCCTTTAGAGGGACTGATGGGAAATTTCCCATTAGCCCCTGCGGGCTTAACAGAGACGCGAGGGAGACGCTCTCCCTCGCGAATCTGAAAGCCCTTGCAGAGGTGCTTAGCGGGCGGAGGGGGCCCCGCGGGACATTGCATGCTGCCGCTACCGCGGCAGAAGCCAGAGCCAGCTGCTTTTTTTTTTTTTAAATTTGCCATGGGGGGTGGGTTAGGACTGCTAATGGGCTAGGGGGGGGGGTAGGACTGCTAAGGGGCTAGGGGGGGTTCGGACTGCTAATGGGCTGGGGGGTAGGACTGCTAATGGGCTGTGGGCTGATGGGGGCTGTCTGGAAATGGGGGGATGGGGGGTTAGGACTGGTAATGGGCTATGGGGGGGGGGTTAGGACTGCTAATGGGCTAGAGAGGGGGGGTTAGGACTGCTAATGGGCTAGGGGGGGTTAGGACTGCTGATGGGGAGGGGTTAGGACTTGAGGTGGGCTGTTGGGTGGGGTTAGGACTGGAAATGGGCTGATGGGGGGTTAACACTGGAGGTGGTCTGATGGGGTTAGGACTGGAAATGTGCTATGGGGGGGTTTAGGACTGATAATGGGCTATGGGGGCTGGGACAATAAATGGGCTGATGGGGAGTGGTAAGGACTTGAGGGGGGCGGATGGGTTTAGGACTTGTAATGAACTGTGGGCTGATGGGGGGGGTTAGGACTGGCAATGGGCTATGGGGGGCTGACTGGAAGTGGGCTGATGGGGGGTTAGGACTGGAAGTGGGCTGATGGGGGTTTAGGACTGGTAATGGGTTATAGGGGGGGGGCTTAAACTGAAAATGGGGTGATGTGGGGTTAGGACTGGAAGTGGGTTGATGAGGGGGGGATAGGACTGGTATTGGGTTGGGGGGTTGCTAGGACTGGAAATGGGTTGGGGGGCTGCTAGGACTGGAAATGGGCTGATGCAGGGACTAGAAGGGAATGGATGCTGGGTGAGGCTGGAACTAGAAGGGAGCTGGTGTTGGGGGAGGATTAGAATGGGATGGGGCTGGGAGAGTAAAATGGAGAGGGGAAAAATATTTTGTGTGGGAGGGATAAAAAATCTACAATTGGCCGGGTATTGGGAGAGTAAGTGGGGATTGAGGATGGAGGGGTAAATTTTGAGTAGATGAAATAGGAATGAGGAAAGAGCAAAAGGAGAAAGATTAGTATGTTAAAGCAGATGTAGAGAGAGAATGGAAAAAAAACCCAAGAAGACAGAAGAAAGGACAAATGGACAGCAGATGGAGAGTTAGCAGAAGACACGAAGAAACCAGAAGAAAGTGGCTGGAACAATTGCAACTGAAAAAAAATGCACAAAAGGTAGAAAAATATCTCTTTATTTTGAATTTATTAATTGGAATATGTCAGCTCTGGGAAATGTGCATCATTAATTTTTGCGCTTTGTTTAGTACAAGAGGAAATTAATATATAGTTTTATTTCTACAGTGTTGTTGTATATTCCAAGTTTGGCTTTTGGGGTTCCCAGTTTAATTATTGTCTTCCTGTTTCTAAATTGTGATTCCTTGTTTGGTAATGGTCTGTTCTGCATGTGTAACTGAGCTGAGGTATTCTGTTTATATAATTCCTATTTGACATTGCCACTTGTTCTTTCCCCAGTAGGTCATGTATTGTTGTTCTCTGAGATGTATTGGTTTAATATTTGCAGTGTTGCCTTTTGATAGGTAGAGTATGGTGCTTTGTGAGTCCTGGTAGTGCTGTTAGGATACGGCGGGTTTGCTATGGGTTCTAAATGGGCAGCGTTTATAGTAGTTCCTAATGTGCCTGGCGGTTGGTACTGGATTATAGTAATGTAGAAACCTTTTAGTCTTTCTTTATCCATATACTCATTAAGAGGCATGTTTACTAAAAGTTAGTGTATGGTAACATTATGCAAATATTTATGCAAATGAAGCACCTTATGCAAATGGAGCTTTAATTGACGTGCTGGCACTTTGAGGAAATTCTTTGGTTTTGTGCGGCAGTTTGGGCACTCGGGCTCAAAAAGGTTAGCCATCACTGACCTAGACCATTCCTCTGATCAAGCCCCTCAAGCACAAGCTGACCATCCTACCTAGTATCCTGCTTACACAAACTCAGTCATAACCTCACTCACTCGCATACAGTTCTTGTTTTACATCATACCAATGTAAATGCCTCTATACAACCTTGAGTCCCAAGGTTATGATTCAAGTTTGTAAATAGTTACTATGTTCGACTGTTTTATTATAAATAGTTGTAATGTTACAAAATGTTCAATGTATGGTTCCTTTGTTCTATGTAAATTGCCCCTGATCTCTGGAAAGGTCGGTATAAAAAAAAGTTTCCAAATAAATAAAATAAAATAAAATAAATGGTGCATGTGTGTCTATGCTGCAGAGCTGGGGGAGCCTTTCTTTTTATAGTGCAGAGGTGTGGTGCCCATGTAAGTATGTGTGTGTGGTGTGGAGATGAGGTACCTGTGTATATTTGTATGTGGTTCAGAGGAGAGGTGCCTGTGTGTGTATGTGGTGTGGAGGTGAAGTGCCTGTGTGTGTGTGCATGTGTCCTGTGGAGGTGGGGTGCCTGTATGTTTAAGTGTGTGGTGTGGGGATGGGTTGCTCATGTGTGTTCTAGAGGGAGGGCAGTGTACCTTTTGGCAATATCTTTTACTCTTCCCTCCCTCTCCAACCCCTCTTCTGCTGGCTCCCCTCTTCTGCTACCCTTCCAAACTCTTCCCCCTTCATCACCCCCCCCCCCCCTAGCACTCCTATCCCCTGTCCTAAAATCTCCACTTCAATCCTCATGTTCATCCTCATTTTTTAATAGGCCCACTGCCCTTTTAACTTGTCACTGCCTTCTCCACTTCCTTACCCCTGGCCTGCCCACGCACACAACCTTTTTTTCTGCAGCCATCCTCTTCTCTACCCACAAGGGATGTGATCCCCGCAGGCCGACAAAAGAGACCTTTGCTAAGATGGTGGCAGTGCTGTTTTATTCTGCCTGTTGGAGATAGGATCCCCCCAGGTAAACATAAGGGCTGGATTTGGACATGGTGAGGCCCTAAGCTATATAAAGCTTGGAGGCCCATTGTTAAAAAGTCTCACAAAGGTGCATACCAAAACAGGACCTTGGGCCATCACAAAAAGTGTGAAAACATATATATATGTTTTTTAGTTATTTAATAGCAAGGTATATAAAGTGAAAAATACAAATTATTAATTACATATTTATCATTACATATTAATTAATTACATATTTATCATTTGGCTGACTTGATCTCTCTCATAGATTATAATATATAGTATACCCTGGAAACAATACTTAAAATTTGCTATACAAGATTTTAAAACAATACTTAAAATCTTTGCTGCAGTACACATAAATAAACACAAAATTCTAAAAGCCAAAAAGAAATTCTGAAATTTTGTGAGGCCCTGCAGATTGTGAGGCCATAGACTGTAGCTTGTTTAGTTTATGCCTAAATCTGGCACTGGGTCGCAGCCATTGGGGCAACTAATTTGGGCGGCAATACCCCCTTTCATCCCCCAAACTACACCTATGGTTATTCGGGACCACGCCATACTGTTCCAGCCAGGGCTAGTGCAAGGCTATGCGGTCCTAGGCAAACCTCATTCCAAGTGCCCCCCCCCCCCCTTGCTCTGATTGCCGCTGCTGCCACCCCTCTCCAGAATGTGCAGCGGTGGCAAGACTTTTAAAATTGTGCCGGAGTTACCTTCAGGTCTAGTGTCATTCGTGCTTCTGCCCTCTTTTGATTCTATTTCCTTTTGCATGGGCCCCCCTCTAGGCAACTGCTTATGTTTCCTAATAGGAACGTCGGCCCTGGTTCCAACAGAGGAGCGGTCTGTGCAAAGGCTTTCTTTGAATATAGACGAAGGTGACTTTGAGAGAGCCAGACAGGTACATGTATAGATGAAGTTGTAATCAAAGTTCACATTGGTGTAAGAGCCGATGCAGCTCTCTCCGGGTGCCACCAAACTTCCTTACTAATGGTGCATATTCAGCTCTGGAGGAGGGGCAGGCCATTGACCTGGTTTATGACTCAGGGGCTAGAGATCTTCTGCTATCTCCTGAAGTGCCTGGAGCTGCCCCTGTACAACTTCCGCCCCCATACAAACAGGAAGTGGAATCGATGAGCAGGGGGTGGAATAGGGTTGCCAACTGGCTCCAGATGCGCCCGACAGGCTTGATCCAGTCCTGGGTTTACCCCATTGCATGCAGTGACTTGTAGTTTTCCTTTTCTTATGGAGTGTAATGGAGAAATCAGAACTACATATCCCTGCATGCAATGAGGTAAAACCAGGACTGCATTGAACCTGTCGGGCGCATCTGGAGCCAGTTGGTAACCTTAGGGTGGAAGCACGAACGGCACTAGAGCTGATGGTAACTCCAGCACTTCAGTGCCATCTTAAAAGTGTTGCCGCTGCTGCACAACTTGGAGAGAGGGGGAGGGGGAGGGTGCTTGGCATAAAGTTCGCCTAGGGCACCTCACATCCTGACTCTAGTGACAGATAAAGTAACTCCAGAAACAGTCAGCCATTCATCCTCTTCCTTCTATCTCTGGTCACCATACCTATGTCATCCCCCTATTTCTTATAGGGGAGATTATTGGTGAATCACGAACCATACAGTACCTCAGAACTCCCAGATCCACAGGCTTCTTTTCCTTCTGCAAGCTTGTTATACGCTCCAGCATATCTGGGGAGTAGTTCTCTCTCAGTTCAGGAGTGGGACAGGCAAACCTGATGAAATAAGGCTCCCACTCCCAGAGGTGTTTATCCGGAAAATTCCAATGTCTTGCAGCAGTACATGTAGCAGAAATCAGGAGATGAGGACTGTCTGATTCTGAGCAGCTGCACTGGAGATAGGGGCCAAAGAAGGGATTCATCTTAAGAATATATAAATTGTTATTTGGACAGAGGGCAGAGAAGACAACATTTCAAGTAAAATGGGAAAGAAATTTAGGCATGGAACTAGAAGAGAAACAGCAGGAAAAAGAATTCAAGGAAACTGTAGACAACTGTATACAGTTTAGATAAAGAAAATGGTTATAAATTACTTAATCACTAGTATTTTATTCCTGCTAGACTGAGCAGAATTTTCCCTAATGTCTCCAGGCTATAAGTGCAATTATTCTGTAGCTCCTCACTACCTTTCCTCTCATACCTCTCTACACCCCTCCCCTGAAACTCCTCTTATCTACAGGAACAAGCAGGAATGTAGTCTTCACATATAGGTGATGTCAATACTGACAGAGCCTGCGCGGGAACGCTCCCCAGCTTCCAATAGGAAAGCTTTTGGGAGCATCCCACTGCGCCTGCATAGCTGCCTTCCCATCTTTCCAGCTCTCCCTCCTCAGTTCTTCATTTTCCGCGGAGCCAACAAGAAGCAATTCCTATCACTGCAGAAATTTCGTCTTTTTCTTATTTTTTGTGGTTGTGTCTCGTCTGCCTTTCCGTCAATGCTGGTACCGACCCCCATCAGTGCTTTTCTTTTTCTTTCTTTCCTTTAAAAAAAAGAAAACATTTCTGTGAGGGAAAGAATTATTTCTTTTCTTCAGGCGCATCAACACTATCTTAGACTTCGACCACCCTTTTTTGTCACAGGCAAAATGGAAAAAACATCCAGTGGTTTTAAAAAGTGTTCCAAATGTGGCTGTACCATTTTTGCCACAGACACCCATGACTGGTGTCTAAAATGCTTAGGAACGGATCATCAGCCATCAGAATGTCCTCTTTGTAGGAAGATGACAAAGAGAGGCCTACAGAATTGAGCTGCAAAGTTGGGCACCCTCTTTGCCTCCAATGCATTATCTTTAGCATCGATGTCATCTTCCTCCCAAGGATCTCAGGTATCGAAATCTAAGTCTTCATTGAAGACTGGGTAGATCTCCTTCTAAGCATCGAGATGCCTTGGGCATTACCCTGGAGAGGGATACACTGCCCAAATAACCCTGGTGGGAGGACCTTACCTCCAAAGCCTTAGTGGGGTCCCAGGATGCTCCCGAGGCCTCCAACTCTGGAGATCTCCTGGTGCCATGTTCAGGGATCATGGCCCGCAATTTTGGTACTGATACCCAAGCATCGGCAAGCTCCATGGATCAATGTATCCTGGCCATCGAGCGGAGCTTAGCGGCCTTACTACCAGTAAAACTCTCACAGTCGGTTCCATAGGCTCTGCCGCTTACCACGCTACTGCCCATGCTGGCCCTCAAATCCGTTTCCTGTACCGCGGTTCCGGCACTGCAAGCCTCAGCTACTGGTTTTGATCAGTACCAAGTATGGGCAGAGCAGGAACATCCTGCCCATTGATACTTTGAGTCTTCGGATTCCGATTCATTGGATGATGAATCGGCCAATACTCAGGACATGTGGAGACGGAGATGGGTATTTCAGGATAATTCTCAATGATGCATGTCCCCTCCAGAGGCCATCTCTTTTCAAGACTTTATTCGTGATGTTGCTAGGGGTCTGTCCATAAAAGTGACATCGGAGAAAGAATCTAGAGCTGAAGAACTTGAAATTCTTCAATACCCTACAGCCCTGAAGGAGGCTGCTACCCTCCCTATCCATCGCATACTTCATGACCTTATGCTTTGCATGTGAGAGACACCCCTTACCATCTTTTCCCATACTCGACAGCTTGATACCATGTATCGGGTACCGGAATGTCCCGGTTTTCAAAAGATGCAATTGCCACATCATTCCATGGTGGTAGAATCGGCAATGCATATAATAAAGAGTGCTAAGACACATTCCTCGAACCCTCCAGGTAGGGAATCGAGAACCCTCGACACCTTTAGTTGACGTTGTTTTCAGGTCTCCATGTTATCTGCAAGGATCAGTTCCTACATATTTTATATGGGTATGTTCCTTAGAGTGGTGGCTAAGGATTTGGAGTTAATGTCTCCTCTTTTCCCTGATGACAAGAGAGCGATTATCTCATCCTTGTAAAGCATGCTCAGAATATTTCAAAGTTTGTTAAGAGGGCAACTTTTGATTGCTATGAATGCATCAGCAGAACTTCATCCATCTGTATTGGTGCATGCAGGATTGCTTGGATCCAAGCATCTGATCTTGAACAATGGGTTCAAGATAAGCTGGGTAAAATCCCTTGCACCAGTGAAAACCTTTTTGGCAAGGATTGGCAGGACAAGACCTCTCAGTTAGAATCCAAGAACACCACTCTTAATAGGCTATCAAGATCTACTGCCAAACCAGCTAGGAACAAAGCAGCAAAGATTTTTTTTTTCAATAATAAGAAGAAGTACTATCTTTCTTACACTCCTGCTGTACAGTGTCAACATCATGCTCCTCAAAAGGGGCAGCAACCACCAAAGCAGCAAAAAAGGGCTCAGACTCCTAAGTCACAGCCATCTCAGCAGACCCAGTCTACTCAGGGTCTTTGACTCCTTTCTAGAGAACATAGCTGTTCTGCCTCTGGAGATTCCAGATCCCATCCACATCCCTTCTGAACACCTTATTCAAAGATATTGAAGACACCAAAAAGGGTTTCATCCTCATTTTCATCGACATAACAGCCGCATTCGATTCCATAACCCACACCATACTTCTAGACAGGCTACGCGAAATACGAGTAAGTAGAATACCACTATCCTGGTTCCGCTCCTACCTAGCAGACAGAAGATTACAAATCAAGATAAAGTCTGACACTTCAAGACCTTTTCCACTAACACAAGGTCTCCCACAAGGCTGCGCACTCTCCACTCTCCTCTTTAACCTGTACATACAGCCAGTATGCAAAATCCTGCAAGAGCACAAAATACATTACCATCTATACGCAGATGATGTAATGATTTATTCCATGATAGACACTAAGAAACCCAACTACTCCCACATAACAACCTGCAGTTACAGAATGGCTACTTCAACACAATCTGGAAATCAATTACAAGAAATCAGAAGCTCTCATAATCACAAGAGACAATACTTTCAACCCTCCTGACAGCCAATCAATAGGAAGCAAATCATTCCCCATCAAGAAAGAGGTTAAATACTTAGGAATCTTCATTGACCAGAAGCTTAATTTTCATTCTCACATCAGTAAAACCACCTCAAGGATATACTACAAAATGAAGTTCCTGCAGAATCTTCAACCGCTGTTAGAGCCGAATCACTTCCGCACAGAATGTCAGGTGCTAATCACACCGCACTTGACTACTGCAATCTAATTCTCTATGGCTTGCCTAAATGCTCAACACAAGCCTTGCAGTTGGCCCAAAATGCAGCAGCACGCCTAATCACCAAAGTCAACAAGCAAGCTCACATTACCCAGATACTTGAGTCTCTCCATTGGCTCCCCATCAGTTCAAGAATAAAATATAAGGTACTAACAATAGCTTTCAAAATACTCCATGAATAATCCTCAGACTGCCTAAAAACCCTAATTAAAAGACTCCCTGACAATAGATCAAGAAGGACACAACACCAAAACTCCCTGGCAACCCCCACGACACCTACAAGCATTTCCCAGAACACTCTACTCAGAGTTTTTGAGCTCTACATTCCAACATTATGGAACACCCTCCCTCATCACCTGAGAGCCACCATGGATATTACCGACTTCAGAAAATCCTTGAAGACTCACCTTTTTACTGAACACTTTAAGCCATCACAAGTTAACTAACTGCAAGACTTTAACAAATGTTATGCAATAGCCAACTCCTCATAAACATGTATAAATTTCCATTCACTCATGTAAATAGTTCTAATGCGAATGTAATCACTGTTATTGTTATTGTAAATAGTCCCAAAAGTTCTATGTATACAAAGTTATCTATGTTCCCTGTAAACCGCTTTGAGAAATTGAAAAGCGGTATATAAAAAAATGTTAAATAAATAAATCAATCCCCGGCAGACTCTGTCACTTTGCCCACAGGTGGCATCTTATCACATCAGAGCAGTGGACATTGTCCATAGTAAGAGAGGGGTACAAGCTTCATCTACAAAGTCTACCCCCCCCCCCGGACTCCTCCAAGAGTTCCGCTCTCAGCCACCTCTCACTGCTCTGTTGCTGCAAGAGGTCACCTCCCTTCTCTTTCAGGGTCTTGAAGGACTACAAAAGGGGACTGCTATTTCTGGAAAGAGATCTGCAATTGTATTTACTTCTGGGAATTTTTCTAAATCTTGGGGAAAAAGGAATTCTTTAGATTAAAACTGATTAATCTGTGAACCCAGTGTATTTGTTAAATCAGTCAGGGCCTAGTAACAGCAAAGAACGTTCAGTTTAAATTTACAACACAGAAGAGATCTTTCCAGTTAAATTTAGAACCCAAGACACCCTCTATCCAAGCAAGGGCTGTGGGACTACCCCTGGAAATTGGTCACAGATTACCATAGAATCACAGGACAGGGTACTGTGTAGCAGCCAGCTTTTCATAGGTTTTCTTTACCTCCCTCCCTCCCCAACACCCACCAACCCCTGGGATAAGCATAGCTTTATAGGTGCTTAAACCTCTTAAAGGAAAGAAGGTGCCATATTCACTCTCAGGTGCAGCTGTTTATCCTCATCAGGCATACATTAGGGACCTGAGATTAATTAAGCTTCAGGTGAACAAAGTACATTAAATGTATTAGGTATAGTTTTATTAGTATAAGTGTCCCCAGCAACCCTTAGTAAGTAAAGAACTTAAATATCTAAACACAACCTAAACTAAAATGCAGACCGCAGTCCAGCAGCGAGATGGGGGGCTTTCCAGTCTTTTGCATTGAGTGTCACATGTATGATTTTCTCTCAGTTGGTGAGGGGTTTATGTGTGCACTAGGTGCAAGGAGCTCTTTGCTCTCAGGAAATGAGTCTGATCTCTGGAGGCTAGAGTAGCAGACTTGGAGGACATAAGGAAGACAGAGAGTACATAGACGAGACCTACAGGGATTTTGTTCTGAAGTCTCACCTCCAGTCTGGCAGCATCCCTGTTGCCATGGAGGAGCAAGGTCATGTGACAGGAGAGCATCACCCTGGTGTGGCAGGAAGTGATCCTGTAGCTAGGACGTGTTCTCCAGGTGATGTAAAAGCCTCTCGCACCGAGGAAGTTTCTCCTTGCCATGTGCCCATGAGGGAAGGGTTAGGACAGCCTTTATAGTTGGTGATTCAATCATTAGGCATGTAGATAGCTGGATGGCTGGTGGACATGAGCATCGCCTGGTAACATGCCTGCCTGGTGCAAAGGTAGCGGACCTCACACGACACCTAGACAAGGTCTTAGATAGTGCTGGGGAGAAGTCTGCTGTCTTGGTAAATGTCAGTACCAATGACATAGGAAAATGTGGTAGGGAGGTTCTGGAGGCTAAATTTAGGCCTTTAGGTAGGAAGTTCAAATCCAGAACTTCCAGGGTAGCATTCACTGAAATGCTTCCCGTTCCACGCGCAGGACCTAAAAGGCAGGCAGAGCTCCGGAGTCTCAATGCGTGGATGAGACAATGGTGCAAGGATGAGGGTTTTGGATTTGTTAAGAACTGGGGAACATTCTGTGGAAAGGAGGGGCTCTTCTGAAAGGATGGGCTTCATCTCAACCGGGATGGAACCAGGCTGCTGGCATTAACCTTTAAAAAGGAGATGAGGCAGCTTTTAAACTAGAAAATAGGGGAGAACCGACAGTTGCCCAAGAATGCATGGTTCGGACCAATGTATCATTGAAGGATACTACCAAAAGAATGAAGTTAGGGTATATCAGCAAAGAAGTTCCAATAAAGACAGAAGTCTAAAAAAGAAGATGGGAGAGTTAGAATATATGGCACTAAATGAGAGGATAGATATGATTTGTATCTCAGAGATATGGTGGAAGGAGGACAACCGCTGGGACACTATGATACTTGGATACAAACTATATCGCAATGATAGAGCTTATCAAATCGGGGTTGCACTCTATGTTAGAGAGGGCATTGAGTCACAAAGGATTAACGTTTTGCAGGAAACAAAATTTGCTGTAGAATCTCTATGGACTGAAATTCCATGTAAAAAGGGGAAGGCGGAGGGGCAAGATGGCGGCAATGTGAGCCTCTTGGTCAGAGGTCTGGTTCCTGAAGCATCCTGGTGTCGGCGCGGTGCCTTTCTGAAGCCGGTATGGGCCGAAGAAAAAGGAAGCAAGCCTACCTTCCCTCGGGTGAGGCTGTCTCTAGTGCCGCGGGACAAAAGACGCTCCAGATGTGCGGTTTCTCTGGCCCGGGGGAGCGAGCGGCATCTTCAGCAGGTCCGGAGGGTTCCCCAGACCTGAGCATAATATCCGGGGTTTTCTTGTCCCTGGAGCAGTGGGCCCCCCTCCATGCCCCGGAAGCGTTTTTTCTGTCGGAGGAGAGTCTCCTACTAGTGTGGTGACGAGCATGCTGAGGCAGGAGATTTTGGAGGGCTCCTCTGCCAAAGTAAATGCTCCGTGTGGGGCTCCTGGAGTTGGTCGATCTGGGGCTGACTCGGGGGAGTTGGTCAGCCTTCTCCAGGAGAGTGAGGCCCCGAAGGTGTATGCAGGTGCTGGAGTTTTGGTGAGACCTGCGAAAATTACAATGGATGTGCTATGGGAGGCCATTTCAACAATGAATGCTTCCTTAGAAAAATTTGCTGTTTCTGTGAGTATTGAGACCAGGACTTTAAAAGGCCATATTCAGCAGGTCACACAGGTACAGAAGGAACTGGAGGGGAAGCTGGTACAACTGACTGGTGAGTTGGAGCACTTCCGAGAATTACATCATGCCCATATGAAGGACCGGAATGTGACTATTAGAAAGCTTGAATATCTGGAAAACCAAGTCCGGAAGAACAATTTAAGACTGGTTAACTTCCCTAGGTCTCCTACGTGTTCTCCTCTGGAAATAGTTCGTAGATACTTCCGGGAGGTCCTGAAGATCCCCGTGGAAGCTCTCCCACCATTAACTAGAGCTCAATATTTAACTGTGGGTACAGGTATTCAGGGAAGTGTTAGTGCTCCCCCTGGGGTCCTTGGGGATCTTATGGGATTTCTAGAGAGTTCCCTGGAGTTGGTTATTGCCCGCACTACCCTCCTTATTAAACTGGCCCTTGAGACCGATAAAGCACTAATTCTGCGATTGTATTTTAGGAATTTCAGCGAGCAGTTTATGGGAGCAAGTGTTTGAATTTTTCCTGATTTAGCTAGAAGTACCCAGCTGAGGAGGAAGGAATTTCTGGGTTATAAGCCCAGGGTACTTTCTCTAGGCGGGTCATTTTTGTTAAAATTTCTTGCTAGGTGTTGTGTTTCGTAAAATGAAAAGTTGTATATATTTTTTGAGCCCTGCCAGCTGCTTGAGTTCCTGGTAGCTAGGGAGGATAAAATTGTGAATGTGACCCCCCATATGGCTGACGTATAAGTCTTCCACTGCTTATTTTTATTGGTATTTTCCTGAAAATTTCTGTAAAAGAAAAGACAAACTTTTTTCCTGATGCCTCTCCTTACTATTGTGGTCTGATTTTTGTAATGTATTGGAAGATGATGTACTTTTTGGTATATTACTTGAAATTATTTTCTTGTTACCCTTTTTCCTTTCATTCATTTATTTGAATATACAAAAAAAAAAAAAGGGAAGGCGATGGCAGTGGGGGTGTACTATCGACTGCCTGGCCGGAATGATGATGAAATGCTCAAAGAAATCAGGGAAGCTAACAAAAGTTACAGCACAGTAATAATAATGGGTGATTTCAATTACCCTGGTATTGACTGGGTCAGTGTCACAGCAGGACATGCTAGGGAGATAAATTTCTAGATGAAATAAATGACTGCTTCTTGGAGCAGCTGGTTCATGAACCGACCAGAGGGGAAGCCATTCTGGATGTAGTCCTTAGTGGAACACCAGATCTGGTGCAAGAGATAAGAGTGTTGAGGCGACTTGGCAATAGTGATCATAGCATGATCACATTTGATTTAACTAAAAGAGGAGGGATGGTGAGGAAATCCACAGTACTACTACCTTTTAACTTTTGAAAGGGAGACTGATAAAATGAGGAAAATAGTTTAAAAGGAGCAATTGCAAAGGTTAAAGACTTACATCAAGCTTGGGTGTTGTTTAAAAATACTATCTTGAAAGCCCAGACCAGCTGTATTCCATGCTTTAAGAAAAGTGGAAGTCCAAAAAACTGCCAGCATGGTTTAAAGGTGAGGTCAGAGAGGCTGTTGTTGCCAAAAAAGCATCTTTCAGGAAATGGAAAAAAGAGCCAAATGATGAAAACTGGAAACAGCACAAGCACTGGCAAGTTAAATGAAAGGCATTGATAAGGCAGACAAAGAGAGAATTTGAGAAAAAGCTTGCTGTTGAAGTAAAAACATGTAATAAAGACTTTTTCAAGTACATTCGTAGCAACAAACCTGTACGAGAGTCAGTTGGACCATTAGATGATAGAGGAGTAAAAGGGGCACTAAGAGGGGCAAGGCCATAGGAGAGAGACTGAATGAATTATTTGCTTTGGTCTTTACTGAGGAAGATGTAGGGATGTTACCCATGACTGAAGTGATATTTAAAGGTAATACTGCGGAAGAATTGAAAGAAATATCTATACACCAGGAAGATGTATTACAACTGTTTGATAAACTGAAGAGTAGCAAATCCCCTGGACCAGATAATATATATCCAAGGGTGTTGAAAGAACTGAAATATGAGATTGCAGACCCGCTATTAGTAATTTGTGAACTATCATTAAAATCAAAACTAAAAAGTCATGGGAAAGGAGGCAGTGTACTATTGTGGATCAGGAACTGGTTAAAAGATAGAAAGCAGAAGGTAGGGCTAAATGGCCAATTTTCCCAATGGAGAAAGGTGAATAGTGGAGTACCCCAGGGATCTGTGCTGGGTCCACTGCTTTTTGACCTATTCATAAATGACCTGGAAAGTGGAATAACGAGTGAGGTTATCAAATTGCAGATGACACAAAACTATTTAAAGTTGTTAAAACCCAAGAGGATTGTGTAAAATTGCAAGAGGATCTTGATAAATTGGAAGACTGGGTATCCAAATGGCATATGAAATTTAATGTGGACAAGTGCAAAGTTATGCACCTAGGAAAGAACAACCCAAACTATGGTTACACGATGCAAGGTTCCAAGCTAAACAGGTAGAAAAGGCGAAGGCAAAAGCTAGAAGGATGCTTGGGTGCATACGGAGAGGAATGGCTAGCAAAAAAAAGGAGGTGATAATGCCTCTGTATAAGTCTTTGGTGCGACCTCATTTGGAGTATGGTATGCAATTCTGGAGACCGCACCTTCAAAAGGATGTGAACAGGATGGAGTCGGTGCAGAGGGTTGCTACTAAAATGATTAATGGGCTTCATTATAAAGCATATGAGGACAGACTTAAGGATTTTAATATGTACACCTTAGAGGAAAGGCGGGATAGAGGTGATATGATTGAGATGTTTAAATACCTCCGTGGCATAAATGTTCAGGGAGAGAGCCTCTTTCAATTGAAAGCAAGTTCTGCTACGAGGGGACATGGGATGAGGGTGAAGGGAGATAGATTCAGGAGTGATATGCGGAAATATTTCTTTACGGAAAGAGTAGTGGATCCATGGAATAGTCTCCCAGTGGAGGTGGTAGAGATGAGGAACACAAGGTGAGCACCAAACTTGCAAGGAGACCAAACAAACCAAAGGGCGAGCAGGATAAGGGTCACTAGCACTTTATTTATGAAACACCCCAACGCGTTTCGGCTTGTGCCTTCATCAGGGGGTAGAAAGGACTGCAAATAATTAGATAAAAACATAAAGTCATACATGGATAAAAAATATAAATGGAGAACAAAGAAATAAACAAAATATATATATCTAAGATACATTTAAAAATATATAAAAATATAAAATTATATGTTGTGTGACCACAAGGAGAAAATATCTAGAAAAAATAAATAAAATATACTTACTTATAAAACTTCTAGTCATACATAAAAAAGCGCATAAGCAATATGTGACCAATAGTGCAAAAAATGTAGCTGAAAAAAACATAATAAATACGTTAAATAACAGATAACTTTTAAATATACAATAAAGAACAAAGAAAATAGGAGACCCAGACCAAAAACATATAGCATAATGAATAATACACCAAAACCAAAATACTAAGTAATCATTAATTGTCTAATAAATAAAGGTAATAAATATAAGAAATAAATATATTAAATAAATAATTAAAATACATCAATATGGAAGTGTACAAAAAAATGTCTATACGTGTAACCAATTAAAACAATATAAATACACAAGAGTAAATATGAATAAATAATGATATAGGAGCACAAAAGATAAATACATATAAAAATATACATATAGAAATATATATATAAAAAATGTACATATGTAAGTATATTTTATTTATTTTTTCTAGATATTTTCTCCTTGTGGTCGCACAACATATAATTTTATATTTTTATATATTTTTAAATGTATCTTAGATATATATATTTTGTTTATTTCTTTGTTCTCCATTTATATTTTTTATCCATGTATGACTTTATGTTTTTATCTAATTATTTGCAGTCCTTTCTACCCCCTGATGAAGGCACAAGCCGAAACGCGTTGGGGTGTTTCATAAATAAAGTGCTAGTGACCCTTATCCTGCTCGCCCTTTGGTTTGGGTGGTAGAGATGAGGACAGTAACTGAATTCAAAAAAGCATGGGACCAACACAGAGGATCTCCAAAGGTAAAAAGTGGACTGTTGTAGTTGTTGTTATGGAAGGACAGACTAGATAGGCCATGTGGTCTTTTTCTGTCATCATGTTTCTATGTTTCTATGTTTCTAACCACCACCCAGGAAAAAGATTTAGGCGTCATTGTGGATAACATGTTAAAACCCTCCGCCCATTGTGCAGCGGTGGCCAAGAGAGCAAATAGAATGCTAGGATTCATAAGGAAAGGAATGGAAAATAAAACAAAGGATATTATAATGCCTCTGTATCGTTCCATGGTGTGACCGCATCTTGAATATTGTGTGCAATTCTGGTTGCCATATCTTAAAAAGGATATAGCTTTATTAGAAAAGGTACAGAGAAGAACCACCAAAATGGTAAAGGGGATGGAAGGATACTCCTATGAAGAGAGGCTAAAAAGGTTAGGGCTCTGCAATCTGGAAAAGAGACGGCTGAAGGGAGACATAATAGAGGTCTATAAATTAATGAATGGAGTGGAAAAGGTAAACATAGATCAATTGTTTACATCATCAGAATATAAAAAGACTAGGGGACATGCAATGAAGCTACAGGGTAACCTATTTAAGACTAATAAGAGAAAATATTTTTTCACTCAACGTGTAATCAAACTCTGGAATTTGTTACCGGAAGATGTAGTAAAAGCTGTTAGTGTAGCTGGGTTTAAAAAAGGTTTGGACAAGTTCCTGGAGGAAAGGTCCATAAACCATTATTAAAAGGGACCCAGGATATCACTGGTTGACCCAATACAATTACTTAGGAACCTGTGTCTTTTGGGGAGACTGCTAGGTACTGTAACGAGGAAGATCTGTCCCTTGCCTCAAGAGCACAGAAATCTGCTAGCTTCAGCTTAGATTCTGACAGGCAGGCAAGCCACATGATTCCCAGTTACCATAGGCAACGTAAACAGACTCAGACACGAGGTCTGAAGCCCCGCCCAGCTGGAAAGCATTCACCAGCTCTTGACTCAAACGGCTTTCACCTGTGTAAGGGAACGCCCAGGAAACAGTATAAAAAATGTTTAGAGCAGTCAGAGTTAGACTCACGTGGCTCAGGGGGAGAGGAAGGAGATTGCAGAGACTCCCGAGATTCTGGAGACTCAAGAGACTCCAGAGATTCAGAGGACACAGACACTGATGCAGAGCTGCAGGGGGGTTCATGCAGGAAGCTGCAGAGAAGTTCACACAGAGAACTACGGGGGAATTCACACAGAGAGGTCAGCTGTAAGGATTTGTTTCCTGTGACGCAGTTTGTTTTGACAAGGCACCGGACTGTGCAGAGTGAGTGGAGAGCAGTGAAAGGAAAACCGTATGTATCTGAAAAGTGTGGCAGTTTGAAGCAAGTACAAGCCCTAGAAAGGGAGAAACAAGCAGTTGAAGATATCTGTATGTCTGAGGGTGAAGAGTTCTTACCATTTAAACCTCGAAGGAAACTTCCTAGAGAGAAATCCTCTCACGATAGAAGAGAACAGTTCTGTGATTCACAATCCAGCTGGGAAGGTAGGTCACGTAGAAGCTTTAAGGGAAAAGCCTATCATAAGAAGGGTGTCTCTCCTCCCTGCTATTATGAGTCATACGATAGCTATTTACCCTGCTTTAGAGGAGGCTGTCTAGATGAGCCTGCTGAAGAGATGAGACTGAGAAATGTACAAACTTCATGTTTTAAAGAAGATGTTTGTAGTGAAAGAGCACAGCAAGAACCTATGATACTAGATGCTTGTGCTGAATCTCCTATTGAGGAAGCCATGGATTGTACGCTAATTTTGTCTGATAAGATTTCTTCTCTATGCTAAAGCCAAAGTTTGAGCGTTGTTTGAGAGCGCTGTGAAAAGCAGAGGAAAGACTGCTGAATATCAGATGAACCGTATGCTGTGTAAAATAGTACCACTGATTATGATTTCCTTTAAGAGGCAAGATGCTATATTTGAGTTTCTTCATTTTCTTACCAGTGTATATGGTTTTGTCCTAAGTTTTGGTTGTATATTATACCTTTGAGAATCCAACCCCGGGAGGGGAATAAATCCTTTTGAAAACCTGACCACTTGACTCACAACTACTACTTTCTACAAAGAGGGTCAGTCCCAGCAGTCTGGCTGTTAGCCTTAGCCACAGTCCAGCCCCTGCTGGTCACATAAATGGCGTAGTATTCTGGATTTTTGGAAAAAAAGGACATTCTTTGAGAGAATACAGCTGGCTGAAGGAAGAAGCCAAGTTCAGTAAACCCTGATAGAAGAAAATCTGGTTTGGATTTTCCTGTGACTGAGTTCCAAGCAACTGGATTTCCCACATCCTGACCCGGAAAAGAGGCGTGGAAGGACCTTTCTCAACGCGAGATCCTACACCGTGCTAAGGTACTGGTAGGTAGGCACGGGTTGCTAGGATTGCTGAGAAAGGAAAGGAGATTTGTACCCTGAGAGGCAGGCAGGAAAAAGAAAATCTGTGCCGCACTTGGTGGGCCCTGTTTTTTTTCTCCCTACAGGTACGCTGCGACGCCGAGATGGATCCCCAGGATATGCAGAAGTGGATGGAAGCCCAGTGGAAAGCCCAGAGTGAACTTGCAAGGATGACACAGGAATGGACTATGGCAGCACTAGCCGCGCAGCAACAGCCGCTCCTAGAGCTTCTGGCAGCTCTGGTGAAGAGGACACATGCAGCTGACGGAGCTGACACATCAATACCCCAGGGGGTAGGACTACAAAATTGTAGTGCATTGGCACTAGGACAATTACAAAGTAATGACAATTTTGACGACTTCTCTGACGGTTTTGAGCGAATTGCAGAAATGGCTAAATGGCCACTAGACCAGTGGGCCGTTAGGTTCGCAATGTCCCTGACTGGAGAGGCATTAGCGGCCTACAAGGCAATGCCCGCAGATCTAGCATCCAGTTACCCAGATGTAAAGTTTGCGGTAAGAGATAGATTGGGATTAACTCCTATTCATTACCGGCGTCTTTTTAGAGAGGCAAAGCTTATGCCTATAGAAACGCTTAAGGCATTAATGCAAAGGTTAAAAGGATTGGTAACAAAATGGCTTGCTCCTGAGAAGGCAACAGTAGAGTCTTTAATGGACGCTGTTCTTCTGGAGCAATATTTTGAAGCCGTGCCACCAGAAATTAAGGCTTTCTTAATGCTACAGAAATGCAACTCCACTAAGGAAGCGGCTGACCTCACCGAATGCTATTTTGAGGCGGAGTTAGCTGGGGCTTCCAGGGGTAACGTTTTAAAGGTAGCAGGCATGGAGAAGATGTCGAGGTTAAGGAAGACCTATAATTCTGGGATACGTGAGGAAAAGGTGAAAAGGTACGATTCCATGAAATGCTTTCATTGTGGTAAAATTGGTCATATACGCAGGGAATGTAAAGAGCATACTGCCCTTGTGTCAGGAGGAGAGAGACACACTGGGGAAGGATTTGTGCTTAATGTCCAGGTGGAGGGTGTAGACGCTGTAGCGCTCCTTGATTCAGGAGCAGACCAAAGTATGGTTTCTCAAAAAATGTGGAAAACCATTCAAGCCCATAACCCTTCCTTTTTGAATCGCATGGATGGACGGGTGAAAGTAAGATGCGTGCATGGGGCATCCTCTTTTTATCCGATGTATGAAATGTGTGTGAATGGATTGGGTACTAGGGAAAGAGTGCAGGTAGCAGTTGTCCCCCGACTTCCTTTTGAGGTAGTCTTAGGGCGTGACTGGCCCCCATTCGAAAAGGAAATGGAAAAAGGCCTTAAGGGAAAGTCAGGTTCAACCCAGATAGAAACCCTAGGAGAGAGTAAGGTACAACCTGAGACCCCGAGAACTGAGGCTATTGCTCAGAAAATCCCTAATGCTTTGTTTGAAAAACCCCATGAGGCTAATATCCACTCCCAACCACGGGTAGGGGTTGGATCCTCAGCTCAAAAGAAATTTGTCTTGCGATTTACAAAAACACTCCCACACGCTATAAGTCCGCAAAGAGCTTCTGAAGCTGCAGCAGGCTACGATTTATTTAGTAGCGAGGATATAGTGGTTCCTAAGGGAGGGAAGGCCCTTATTGACACTGGGGTGCAGATCCAGATCCCTGAAGGCTGCTATGGCCGTATAGCGCCACGGTCTGGCCTAGCGGTCAAACATTTTATTGACATCGGGGCAGGGGTGATAGATCCCGATTACCGTGGGGTAGTTAAGGTCCTGCTCTTCAATTTTAGTAAAGAGGATTTTGCTGTGAGGAAGGGCGAAAGAATAGTGCAATTAATATGTGAACACGTGGGTTTCCCCGGGGTAGAGGAGGTCCCTTCATTGGCTTCTACAAGTCGTGGAGTAGGAGGGTTTGGCTTCACAGGGATGAGGGACGTAAAAGGCCTGACAGCCCTAGCAGAAGAGAAGAAAGAAGAGGACTTAGGTCCACAACCCTCTGATTGGAAGGAACAGCCCGAGCTGAGAACAGGAACAGACCTGTCAGAGCACCAACAGGCAGAGTTAACCAGGGTGTTGAGGAAGTTCTCGGATGTACTGACAGTGGTGCCTGGCGAAACGCGTATAGTGGCACACGAAGTCATCACAACACCGGGGAAAGTAATTAGGCAACGCCCGTATAGATTGCCTGAAGCAAAAAAGAAAGAAGTTATTGCCCAGGTTAAGGAGATGGTAGAAATGGGCGTAATTGAAGAGTCCCATAGTCCGTGGTCTAGCCCCATAGTATTGGTCCCCAAGCCTGACGGAACACTCCGTTTTTGCATTGATTTTAGGCAAGTCAATGCCATATCCCAATTTGACGCATACCGAATGCCGAGAATTGACGACTTGCTGGACCGCTTAGGACAAGCTCGGTTCCTAACCACGCTAGATCTCACGAAGGGATACTGGCAGATCCCATTAACCCGGGATTCTAAGACAAAAACAGCCTTCACCACTCCGATAGGGTTGTACCAATTCCGTCGCATGCCATTCGGGCTACACGGTGCGGCCGCGACATGTCAGAGACTTATTGATTAGGTCTTGAGACCGCACCAGGACTATGCGTTAGCCTATATGGATGACGTCATCATCTATAGCAGTACCTGGGCTGAACACTTGTCCCAAATAGAGGCAGTATTGCACGCCATTCGGAAAGCTGGTCTAACCCTAAACCCAAAGAAGTGTCTTTTTGCAACTAGGGAAGCCAAATACCTAGGTCACGTGGTGGGGAATGGGCTAGTTAAACCACTAGCAAGCAAAATTGACAGCGTGCGGAATTTTCCCTGACCCGTGGATAAAAAGCATGTCCGTAGCTTTTTGGGTCTGATAGGGTACTATTGCAGATTCATCCCTAGGTTTGCTGAAGAGAGCAACATTTTCACGGAAATGATTAAAAAAAAGGTGCCAAACAAAGTAGTATGGACTTCAGAGGCGGAGGAAGCTTTTGTCTCCCTTAAGGAGAAGTTGTGCAAAGCTCCTGTCCTGAGAGAAGTCGATTTTAGGCTACCTTTTATAGTCCAGACGAATGCCTCTGAGACGGGGTTGGGGGCAATCATGTCTCAAAGGTTTGATGGTGTAGAACACCCAGTTACTTATCTAAGTAGAAAATTGTCAAATGCAGAAAGGAAGTACTCCACAGTGGAGCGTGAATGCCTCGCCATTAAATGGGCGGTAGAGGCATTGAGATTCTACCTGACGGGGCGAAATTTTCTCTTGATCACGGACCATGCGCCATTAAAGTGGCTTAGTCAAATGAGAAATAACAATGCCCGACTGACACGATGGCACTTGGCTTTACAAGCTTTCAATTTCGAAGTGCAGCATCGAGCCGGAAAGCTACATGGCAACGCTGATGCCTTAAGTAGGATTACGCGCTGTCCGACTGGGGAGTCTGCAGCTCGTAATATCTTAAGGAGGGGGATATGTAACGAGGAAGATCTGTCCCTTGCCTCAAGAGCACAGAAATCTGCTAGCTTCAGCTTAGATTCTGACAGGCAGGCAAGCCACATGATTCCCAGTTACCATAGGCAACGTAAACAGACTCAGACACGAGGTCTGAAGCCCCGCCCAGCTGGAAAGCATTCACCAGCTCTTGACTCAAACGGCTTTCACCTGTGTAAGGGAACGCCCAGGAAACAGTATAAAAAATGTTTAGAGCAGTCAGAGTTAGACTCACGTGGCTCAGGGGGAGAGGAAGGAGATTGCAGAGACTCCCGAGATTCTGGAGACTCAAGAGACTCCAGAGATTCAGAGGACACAGACACTGATGCAGAGCTGCAGGAGGGTTCATGCAGGAAGCTGCAGAGAGGTTCACACAGAGAACTATGGGGGAATTCACACAGAGAGGTCAGCTGTAAGGATTTGTTTCCTGTGACGCAGTTTGTTTTGCCAAGGCACCGGGCTGTGCAGAGTGAGTGGAGAGCAGTGAAAGGAAAACCGTATGTATCTGAAAAGTGTGGCAGTTTGAAGCAAGTACAAGCCCTAGAAAGGGAGAAACAAGCAGTTGAAGATATCTGTATGTCTGAGGGTGAAGAGTTCTTACCAGTTAAACCCCGAAGGAAACTTCCTAGAGAGAAATCCTCTCACGATAGAAGAGAACAGTTCTGTGATTCACAGTCCAACTGGGAAGGTAGGACACGTAGAAGCTTTAAGGGAAAAGCCTATCATAAGAAGGGTGTCTCTCCTCCCTGCTATTATGAGTCATACGATAGCTATTTACCCTGCTTTAGAGGAGGCTGTCTAGATGAGCCTGCAGAAGAGATGAGACTGAGAAATGTACAAACCTCATGTTTTAAAGAAGATGTTTGTAGTGAAAGAGCACAGCAAGAACCTATGATACTAGATGCTTGTGCTGAATCTCCTATTGAGGAAGCCATGGATTGTACGCTAATTTTGTCTGATAAGATTTCTTCTCTATGCTAAAGCCAAAGTTTGAGCGTTGTTTGAGAGCGCTGTGAAAAGCAGAGGAAAGACTGCTGAATATCGGATGAACCATATGCTGTGTAAAATAGTACCACTGATTATGATTTCCTTTAAGAGGCAAGATGCTGTATTTGAGTTTCTTCAGTTCCTTACCAGTGTATGTGGTTTTGTCCTAAGTTTTGGTTGTATATTATACCTTTGAGAATCCAACCCCAGGAGGGGAATAAATCCTTTTGAAAACCTGACCACTTGACTCACAACTACTACTTTCTACAAAGAGGGTCAGTCTCAGCAGTCTGGCTGTTAGCCTTAGCCACAGTCCAGCCCCTGCTGGTCACAGTACTTGTGACCTAGATTGGCCACTGCTGGAAACAGGATACTGGGCTTGATGGACCTTGGTCTGATCCAGTATGGCATATCTTTTGTTCTTATGTTCTAATGCACCTTCATTCTGAGAGACTAAAAGAATTAAATTTATGAGCTCATACTTTACATTACCAACTGAAATACATAGAGAACTCTGGATAATAACAGAACTTACCTGTTAAAAGGTGGAAGTTCCTGTATAAACACATATATCCATAGTAAGAGATAAATTGGAAAGATTAGAAAGAAAAGGAAACAAAAGAGGTTTCCAAATCGTTTTACTTGCCTGAGCCCACTGTAAAGAATATCCTAAAGAGAAAAACTGTATCACGTGAGTATTTTGTATTAGAAGACTACTGCGAACAAAAGAGATACACTGAATGTTGATTCATTTCTAAGTTCTAAGGTGCAACCGTGTATAAACACTTTATTGATTGAACTTGTTTAACTGTTAAAATTTCTGAATCCATCTTTAAGCTTGTTCAACGAGTTTTTGAGCTTTAATACGTTTATCTGAGAATTCTATATATAGACACTATGGGGATCATTTTAAACAGGGATTCCTCTTCGTCTCTCCGGGCCAGTCCAGGAACTGTAGGGTTGTCAACTTTCTCCAGCAGCTGAGGACTGAATTCTCAAAGTTTTGCTGACAGCTACTCCAGCTCCCTCTGGTGTCAGAGACTCAGTCTTTCAGTCCTCAGCAGCTGGAAAGGACATTAGGCTGACAGGCTCCCTGAGGGACAAAGAGGAACTGTGTTTTAGGGTAGAAAAAAAATAAGAGAAAAAAGGGGATTTTAGAACTCTGGTGGGTGCCCTAGCAGGGTGCTAATTTCTCCAGAGGGAATCTGTTGCTTTCAGGGACACAGAGGAAAGCAGAAAAACCGAGAACCCCCAACATGGCTCGGCTGCACAGGGAGTGCAGTTAGAGGCAGAGCCTGCCTCCTAGAGTAGCACCGTTACTGGGGACAGCTTAGAAGGTTGACGCTGGGAGCCCCAGAGTACAGCCTCTCTCTCTCTGTCTGGGGGTGATATCTGGCTCACCCGCTAGCAGTGGAGTTGGGAGCGGGATATAGGGCTGTTTAACCGTGCATTTTTTCTTGTTGGTCAGCTCGTGTTCGGCAGAGTTTTCTCCTTAGAAGCGCATGCTGCCGGTGTCGGCAGCGTGCGTTCCGTGCGGCAGTTGTCGGGGGCTGTCTGAAGCAGGACACTGCCATTTTTGCTTCCGACGCGACAGTCGGGTTCATCGCTTACTTGGGGGCAGCATGGAAGACAAAGCTGCTGCTTCCGAGCCATTAGGCGGCCATTTCATCTCAAGGGAAAAGGCCGGAACGGCGGCCATGTTGGATAAGATAGCCGTTCCTGCTTCTGCACCAGAAAAGTAGGGAAAGAAAAAGGCAAAGTCCAAAAAGCCTGTGCCTGTGGGAATGAGCCCTCAGCCACCAGTTCAGGTGGGTCAGGGGGGTTTAGACACTCTATTTTCGGCGTATTTCATTTTGTCCCTTCATAAGGCTTATTGCCTAAAGTTGGAACAAGTCAAGAGTAAGACTTCTTCTCCCTCCTCGGCAGGGGGGCAGAGCAGCGATGGCTTCCTTATGGACCCGGGAAAGGGCTCCTCCAAAACTGGGTTAAAGGTTGAGGCAGGCTCCAATGGCTTCGGGCCTCATGCCTTGGGGCTTCTGAGGACTGAAGAGGGAGAAATTGTCTCAGACTCAGGTCTGGAGCAGTGGACAGGAGAGCTTGAGGAAGGTGAAATTGCTCCAGGGGAGGACTCTAATGTCTTTAGAGTCTTCAGAAAAGAGGAACTTGGAGCACTTATAGTTCATTCTCTAGCGGCCCTAAATATTGTCTTAACAGTGGTACAGGAGGAGCCGCTCGAAGATCCTCTGCTCCAGGGCTTTAAGGTGGAGCAGAGGTGTTTTCCAGTTCACAGGGTGATGAAGCAAATGGTGGAGTCAGAGTGGGAATGCCTGGAGGCTACCATGCGCGGAGCTCGTGCTATAGGGCGCCTTTACCCAGTTCCACATGATGAGAGGGAGTTGCTCCGCATGCTGAAGGTAGATGCCTTGGTGGCAGCGGTGACAAAGAAGACCACGATTCCGGTGGAAGGGGGAGCGGCTCTCAAGGATCTTCAGGATAGAAAGTTGGAAGCTCTGCTTAAGCAGGCCTTCGATTCCAGTGCTCTTGCCCTGCAGGCTTCCATTTGTGGAGCTTATGTGGCTAGGGCCTCCATTTGTTGGCTCCAAGGGGACTCTCACGCGGAGAGTGAGGACAGTCCTTCGCCAGAAGGTGGAAAGTTAGAGTCGGCAGCGGCCTATCTAGCGGATGCTTTCTATGATCTGGTACGAATTTTGGCGAAGTCCATAGCATCGGTAATTGCCGCCAGAAGATTCCTTTGGCTGAGGAATTGGGCAGTGGACGCCTCGTTTAAGACTCGTCTTAGTAAGCTTCCGTATAAGGGCAAGCTCCTGTTTGGGGAAGCGCTAGAGAAGATTGTAAAGGATCTGGGAGATTCCAAAGGGGGGTGGCTCCCAGAGGACCGGCCAAAGGGTCCAAAGCCTGGATCTCTGCTAAAAGGGCAGAGTAGGGACTTCCGCAGGTTTAGAGGTTCTCGGTTCACACCTTATCAGAGAGGACGCTTCTTGGCCAGAGGCCAGTCCTTTCGAGGGGCATGGGGCTTCGGACGAGGTTACTTCGGACCCCAGCAGACCTCCACAAAGAAGCCTCAATGAAATGCGGATGGTCCAGAGGGAGGTTCCAGTGGGAGGTCGCTTGCGGAATTTTCACTCCATCTGGACCAGAATAACTACGGACCAGTGGGTCCTGGAGATTGTCCATGAAGGTTACACACTGGAGTTCGCTCGACCTTTGTCAGAGGCCTTCGTGGTGTCTCCATGCGGGTCTGCCTCAAAGCGACAGGCGGTATCCGATACCCTCCTATGATTGCTGCAACTTCAAGTGGTGGTTCCGGTGCCTCAAGACCAGTGCAGCTGCGGTCAGTACTCAATTTATTTTGTGGTACCCAAGAAAGAAGGGTCTTTCTAGCCTATTTTAGACCTCAAGCACATGAACTACTGTTTGAGAGTTCCGCACTTCCGCATGGAGACCCTGCGTTTGGTTATTCGTTCGGTAAAGCCGGGCGAGGTGCTTTCCTCCATAAATCTCACAGAAGCTTATTTGCACATTCCCATAAGACCGGAACATCAGAAATTTCTGCGCTTTGCAGTGCCCATGGACCACTTTCAGTTCCGAGCGCTACCGTTCGGGTTGGCAACGGCGCCACGAATTTTCACGAAGGTGATGGTGGTGGTGGCAGCCGCATTGCGAAAAGAGGGCATCCTGGTGCACCTTTACCTGGACGACTGGTTGGTTCGGGTGAGTTCCGTATTGGAATCGATCGAGGCAACGGCTCGAGTAGTGGAATTCCTGGAGCATCTAGGTTGGGTGGTGAACCAGACCAAGAGTCAGTTGCTCCCAGTGCAGCACCTGGTATACCTAGGAGCCTTGTTCGGCACATCCGTAGGGGCAGTTTTTCTGCCGGAGGCCAGAGTGCAAAAGCTCTTGTGGCAGGTGACGGTGTTTTTGCGGGTGAAAGCTCCAATGGCATGGCGATACTTGCAGCTGCTAGGATCCATGGCGGCGTCTCTGGACCTGGTACTCTGGGCCAGGGTGCATATACGCCCTCTGTAGCAAGCGTTGCTATCCCGCTGGTCACCTCAGCTTCATCTTCTGAATCGGAAATTGGTGTGCCCTGGGGCGGTCAGCGCTAGCTTACAGTGGTGGCTGCAGCCCGACCATCTTCGAATGGGTATGCCACTGGATTAGCCGGATTGGGTGACCGTCACCATGGATGCCAGCCTTTCCTGCTGGGGGGGGGGGGCATTGTATGGCTCAAGTAACTCAAGGCTGCTGGCCGGTGTCTGTGACCAACTGGTCGATCAATTGGCTAGAGATGAGGGCGGTGCTCCTCGCCCTGGGGGAGTTTGCCCATCTGATAGACGGCAAGGCGGTTCGTGTGTTCTCCGACAATGCAGTGACAGTGTCGTATATCAATCGACAAGGCAGTACGGGATGTCCCGCTTTGTTGGAGTAAAGTCAGCTGTTGATGTCCTGGGGCAAAGCACATTTGGTAGCATTTTCAGCGGCACATGTCGCCAGTCGGGACAATGTACAGGCCGACTTTCTCAGTCATCATGTTTTAGATCCAAGAGAGTGGGAGTTGAATGTGGCGGTCTTTCATGACATTACATTGCAGTGGGGGCAGCCGATCATGGATTTGATGGCCACTCTCCACAACGCCAAGGCAAGTCGGTTTTTCAGCAGGGGCAGACAGCGCATGTCAGAAGGCCTCGATGCTTTGGCTCAGCCGTGGCCATCAGGCGGGATCCTTTATGTGTTTCCGCCATGGCCAATGATATGTCGGGTCCTCCGGAGGATAGAGAAACACTGAGGGAAGGTGATTCTCATTGTGCCGGACTGGCCAAGGAGAGCTTGGTATGCAGATCTGGTTCGTCTGTTGGTGAATCGGCCGTGGAGACTGCCAGACCATGTCAATCTGTTGGATCAGGGCCTGGTTCTAATGCCAGATGTGGATCGATTCTCTCTTACGGCTTGGATCTTGAAAGGGAAAGGCTAAAGCGTAGAGGTTATTCATCAGCGGTGATAGCCACGATTTTGAGGGCCAGGAGAAGCTCGACATTGCTGGCTTATATTTATATTTGGCGAATTTTTGAAGATTGGTGCGCAGGCCGTGGCATTCATCTGTTCGGCGTGTCGGTGCCCACGGTATTGTCTTTCTTGCAAGGGGCTCTGACTATGGGTCTGGTTCTCAGTACACTAAGGGTACATTTGGCGGCCCTGGCATGTTTCCGAGGCAAGGTGCAAGGGTCCATCTTGTCGTGGCATCCTGATGTGCAGAGGTTTCTTAGGGCGGTTAAGAATCTGAGACCTCCGGTAAGGCGAGTGGTTCCACCGTGGGATCTAAACTTGGTTTTGGAGGCGCTGACATGACCTCCTTTCGACCCTGGTGGTACAGCTCCACTGAGGGAGTATTCTTGGAAAACTGCGTTCTTGGTGGCGTTGTATTCGGCTAGACGCATTTCAGATCTGCAGGCTGGAATAGGACTGGAAGTGGGCTGATGAGGGGGCTAGGATTGGAAATTGACTGATGGGGGAGCTTGGAGTGGAAAGTGGGGGGCTGGAATGGAACTGGAAAAGAGCATATGTGGGGCTAGGATTGGAAATGGGCTGATGAGGAGCTGGAATAGGACTAGAAATGGGCTGATGGGGGAAGCTTGGGCTGCAAATGGGTGATGGGCTAGAATAGGACTGGAAATGGGCTGATGTGGGGCATGGGAGTATGGGACTAGAAGGGAGCGGATGCTGGATAGGCCTAGAACTATAAGGGAGCTGATTTTGGGGAAGGAATAGAATGGATGGGGAATGAGAATGGAGAGGGGAAAAGACATTTTGTGTGGAAGAAAAGTCTATGATGGGCCGGGTATTGGGAGAGCAAGAGGGGCTTGAGAATGGAAGGGTGAATTTTGAGTGGATGATAAAGGAATAAGGAAAGAAATGGGGAAAAGAGCAAAAGGGAAATAATCAGTATGTTAAAGCAGATATATAGAGAGAATGGAAAACATCTAAAAGAGAAGAAAGGACAAATGGATAGCTCGCAGAAGACACGAAGAAACCAGAAGAAAGTGACTGGAGCAATTGCAACTGAAAAATAAAATGTCCAAACAGAAGGTAGAAAAATACTTTTTATTTTGAATTTATTAACTGGAATATGTCTGGTCTGGGAAGTGTGTATTGCTAACATCTTTGCTTTTTTTTTTAGTGCAAGAGGAAATTACTTTATAGTTTTATTTCTCCAGTGTTGTACATTTCATGTTTGACTTTTGGGGTTCCCAGTTTAATTATTATCTGACCAAGGGAGTTAGCCTACACTTATCCTCGGTAATTTTTGTGGGTGGGGCTGGGGTGCAGCATGGGTGGGGCTGGGGGCGGGGTAGGGTCAGGACTAGGGGGCGGAGAATGGGTGGAGCATGGTGAGCCACAGGTGTCGGGTTTTTCTCAGTGAAAACGTTGGCAACCCTACTTGAGCTGCCCCTGCCTTTTGACTAGCTTGTTCTTCATCAGATTAGTGCAGCCTGTAGAGCTTGTAAAATTGTATTGTTAGATCAGTCGAAATCTGCAATTTGCTGGCTGCTAGCTTGTACATCTTGCTCCCCAGTATAATATGATACTCTGCCCAATATAATAGGCATCATTGGCAGAAGGAACATTTCATGTGCATACCTGTATAAGAAGTCTTCAAGTAAAAGGTTTGCTGTAAATTTATCTGAGAATTCTAGCACCTGATTGAGAGAGACACAAATGCCCATCCAAAGCAACTGCTACCCTCCCTTCTACAATCCACCCTTTCATTAGGGGTCCATCACTCTGGAAATCATTTCACTGCCAACTGCAATTCTTGGACTCATCTTCCTAGATTTTTCTTTCCTATTACTCCTGCAGAAACGAGCACTGCTCAAACTCTGCAACGTGTGCCTTCAAATCAATGCTGACTCCTGGTGACCCAGCAGCTCCTGGGTTTTCTTGGCAGTTTAACTAGAAGTAGACTGCCAGGCCTTTCTTCCAAGGCAATGGAGGGTTAAGTGACTTACCAAAGGCCAGAAAGAGTACTAGTAGGAATCAGACCCTGATTACCCAGCCAGCGCTCCACTCCACTATAATTTATAGGAGGTGCAAATGATCACGTTTAAAATATACTGCCCTGTATGTCACTCTACATGGGTAACACTGACACCACCAGACCACAACCCCAACATCCTTCTTTTTAAAACCACGCAAACATAGCTGGCGCACCCATATATAAACTGAGGTCTTTCTAAAATTGCAGTTTCCAAATGGATACTGTTTCCCTGTGTATGTTTCAGTATTTACACATGTAAATTGAGAATGAGGCTTCTAAAATAATCACCTTGATGTTATTATGCATTTATGATGAAAAGGAAGTTCATGCCCCTGAAGGGTGAGCTTAGGAAAGAGACTAAAAACATCTAGAAAAGTATGTCAAGAAGAAAGCTTCTTAAGGATAAAAAAAATCCATTAAAATCACTTAACATGTTAATTGCTTATGTTTATTAAAACTTTATAAACTGTCTTTCTTATACAGGAAAAGCGTTTTACAATGGATACAATTAAAAGGTTAAGCTTGAAAGGAACACCAAATAATTGACAGGACAGATAAGAGACGGAGGGAATTTTAGAAAGGACATCCAAGTGGAATCTGCAATGTTTAAGCCAGAACGTCTAATACAAAAAGCAGGCATGTCCACATGCAGACATAATTTCAGAAATGTGGACATACCCAATATGGACATCTGCTTGTGTATCTACATAGATGTTTCCAGAATAGTATTTCAGAACCTGGATGCCAGGGAGATTGGATCCCGTGGGAAAGAGGGGAAGACCACCATGATTGTGGCAAAGATTACTTCTGTCTGCTCGCATGGATCTTCCGGGGGCAGACAGGAGTCTATCGTGATTTTGGATGGGAGGCAAAATTTTGCTGGGTCCAGGGCTCATGTGGCCCACCTTGTTTCAATGCCTATGGCATCAAAAAATTAGCACAACTCTACCAACTAACCCTCCGTAGTAACCAATTCATTTGCATTAGAATTTGTCTTTAAAGTAGAAAAGCAAACCTCAGAACCCTCCGACACCTCCCACAGTTCACACAAGGTGAGCTCAGGCGTGCAAATGAGGTTAAGTACATCAACGGTTCGCTAATCCACCAAAAATATCAAAATCACAGAAGTCATACATATAACCATGAGACACAGATGTTCACAAAATTCACAAGGCACATTCTCAAAATACATAGTCTTCACAAAACTATCACGATGTTATATATAATGCACAAAAATCAGCATCTTAACATGTAGAACTCCTAGTTTTAAACATAACAAGCATGTCATAACCCGAAGCTCGTTGGAACGTTCCTCCTGCGTTTCTCTTCTGCTGATTCAGGGGAAAGTGATTCTAAAATAAAAACATACCACAAACTGCTTTACATTACTACTACCACCATCAGAAAGTACCACTTCAAAACCTTCTGACAACTCAAAACAGAAGCACTCCTACCTGGCCATCTTCAATAAATCACACGGCCCAAAAAAGACCATCTTCAACTGACAAACTCTCGACCACTGTTATCACTTCAGCATACCATTCAAACCTACCCATACCAAACACCTACATTAAAACACCACTCGGACTCCTCCCACTTCTCAACCCTACCAATCGTCTTACTAGCTCTAAACACTGTAAGTTTTGGTCAGTTATTCTTCTGTAGGTCCTGGGTTCATTTCACTTCACAGAGGCAGGAGGGCTTGTAATAAGACAAGCAAACAGGTGTGGCTTGGAGAAAGGTTTTTATGTAGAAATAGGCTTAATACAAAGGTATTGAACAGAGGTATATAGTGATTGTTACAGAGCTGTTTCAGTGTGCATCAATGAATCTGTGTGTGCATGTGCATGTGTGAAGTGTGAAGTGTGAAGTGTAAGAGATAGGCCCGAACATGTGGCTCAGAGCCTCATGGCAAGAGAGAGAGAGAGAGAGAGAGCGAGAGCGGGGGAGGGGTGAAGGGAATTGATTATCAGAGCCTCCTGTCCTTCATGTCCAAGGGATGGTGGGAGAGAGAGAGAGAGAGAGACAGGAAGTGTTTCTGTCTTTTATAGTGAACTGAATCCTTTCCAGCACTTCCCTTTGAGGTCTGCTAGCCACTCCCTTTAAGGTCTGCTATTCTTGATTTAGCAAGGAGGGGCTGCAGACAGGTCCTAGAGACTGACATCACCAGGGGGTCAGAGTTTAACTTTGGAGACTGAATTCACCAGAGTCCACAGCTGCATGAAATGTATGCTGACATCTCCCACACCTTTTTTATTTTTATTTATTATTTGTGCCTGGAAATGGTGGAAGCAAACCTGTGGTATCTGTCCCAGCTGCCATTACCTGAGAGTAGGCAGCTTGTCTAATACCTCCTGAATTAAATACCTTGCTATGTCTAGCAGGTCCCCTGTCCTGCACAGTACTGTCTCTAGTACTGTCTCTAGTGTTCTAGAGATAAACAAGTCTCCTTATGAGTCCAAACCTCGTGTCTTAAGTAGAGCAGCCACTACTGGGGGGGGGGGGGGAACCCAATATGCCACTTCCGTGCCCGTCTTAGAGAGAGTGAACAGTGCATAAGGTCTGCAGGAATTTTTAAGGAGGCTAAAACCAAAAGGTACCAGGATGCTATGAGTGAGGATAGGAAGCAATACTAGACTGCAGCTGACTCTGGTATTCAATGTAATAGGAAATGCCAAATTAGCCAAATTAGCAGGTCAAATTAGCCTGGATGTAGGGGTGGATGCTGGAGAAGTTCAGTGTAACTACCTTAAAATGTTGTTGTTCTGTATGACATGTGCTGCAAGGAAATGTACATTTTTTCATCTTACAGCACAGGAAAATTACGATAATGCATAGAAATATTTGTACAGCAGTTAAAATAATAATAGGGTGAATAAAAACATTAAAGACATGATCAGCAGTAGGTGAGTAGCCAAATAACAATTCCCATACAGACATATGAGCATCTTGTCGCAAGTGTCCAACAATTAGTTGAATGTGTCCATTCTCATAAGCGATGGTGTAATTCACTTCAGTGGATGTTGTTTTAAGGTGATCCATATAGGCATGGAGTTCTGTAAAGTTGAGCAGTTTATGTAGTGTCTCTTCTCCCATGCCAAGTGGTAATGGATGCACAGCATATGAGATAAAGTCTGGAATGTCCATATAGTCATTGGTAACCAGCGGTGTGGAATAAGTTGTCCCATTAATAGTGATGGAGACCAGTGGTGTATGACTACACCAGGTATTGTTTGGTAAATAGTTTGAACTTACAACAAAGTGTTCTTAGGAAGGCGAATGTCATGCAGGAAAGAACAGATGAAAACAAAAGTGTCCAGCTCCAAGGTAATACAAACTGTGTGAGGTAGTCAGGGAATATGAGAGCTTAACAGTCAGGGAGCAAGAGGAGGAATAGTTCCAGCAGGAGGTGTCAGCCTCTTTTAAACTGGTGAGGTTGACACTTGAACTGAAATGTAGTCTGCTCACACAAACTGGGGTCCATCGGCTTGAATGAAGTCCAGGTGTCGTCCAGTGGCTGCACCCATGTGAGATGGTCCACAGTATACATAAGCATATTATCAAACTGCACCCCAATATTAACCATAGGATAAATAACTGTGTGTTGTCCTGACCATGGGATCAAAGTACAGATAGAGCAGCCTTGTGGTGAACAAATGGGAACACTAACTGTCCACCAATCAAGGTGAGCTATAGCAAATTCAGGTATTTTGGTACTAGCCATATGAATGAGAGATGGTGGCCAGTGTCCTAACTTAGCAGTGATCAGAATTTCCTTTAGTATAGTAATAAGCTCGATCTGTACTTGATCACAGGCAAGAGCCCAGGAAATATTCTTTCCCAATCTATATTCTGCATGTGCTAAGGTAACAATTTTCTGTTCTATAATGGGAGATATAAGCGCAAAGGTATCTACAACTACATTGGACAGTTTAGAGGAAGCTTCATTAATAATATGTTGTGAGGTAAAACCATCAGCAGCATGCTGAGCAGTGGAACCTGTTTTATTACGGAGCACCTCTATATCAATTATGTTAAGGGCACCCAGTGCAGTCCCTGTGCCACCTAAAAATGTATCAATTAATTCACGCTTGTGTCGAGATTGCTTGGCTCGGGGTGTTACTGACTGCATATCAAACCAAGTATTGAGCATTTGTATGTGGTTGGCAACAAACTGAGAGCAATTTGGATATTTGTGAGTAACTAGAAACAATTTGGGAAATAGATGCCAAGTAAGAAAATGGTATTCCACATCATATAAAACATCGTGTGGTGCATCATATTTAATCTGAAAGGGATGTCCTTCCTGAAATGGGTGGATATCAGAAAGGTAGAGTACAGGAGGAGCAGAAGTGGTGGGAGGGGTGGGATGAGGGGTGGTAGGTAAACAAGATACATCCAAAAGGAATGAAGTCTCAGTGATGTGCTGTTGATCACTCACAGCCCATGTATAAGTTATTTTCCAGGTACCTCTGTCCTGACAGGAAATATTGTACAAAATCAAAGCAGGAGGACCTAGAAAGTAACGTTCTGGGCGTGCCCTCAATTCTTGTGTCCTTTCTAGAGAAGTGGAAACTGGTGACTCCCACTGTACTTGAGTGATGTTTAATGAATAGAACACTGGCTTGTCCTGTACCGAACAGAAACTCAGGATGACCAGATCCTTTCCTTCCGGGAAAGGTGGGGGTATTTCTTGGTAGCGATACACTCCACCTGTGGAATTAGCCCAGCCAATCGTGCATATTCGGATGATAGTTCCTGTAATGAGACTTGAGTAGAAGAGAGCAGATACAAGAACAACAGGAAACCGAGACATAATAAAAGCTAACTTGTTTCACTCTACTAGGGAGTAAACTAATGCTCCCCACTTATACTATGTAACAACAAAACAAAACAAAAAAAATAATAATTTCTACTACTTATTTACATAACTAACTACTTATTTACATAACTATTAAACACATGTACAGCAGGAGTAACTAGTTACCGTCCTCAAGCGACTTTTGTTCAGAAAGCAGCTGTCCGTGCTGTCTTCAGAAAGCAGCTGCCATCTCCTTGTCTCCCCCAGCTTCGAAGACACATGGTGCTGGGACAGGATGACAAAACCATGACACTACACACATCTAGCCGCACCTGCAGGATAGCTGTGAAGGCAGCACAAAACAGTATGGCAGGAGACCACTGTGCTGACAGCAGCCTTGTTGCTTGGAGATGGCTGCCAGCACTATGGTACACCATCTCAGAACTGTCAGCTGCATGCAGGCTCAGTATGGGCAAGACCATGGCTCCAACTGCCCCAGACCATGGCTCCAACTGCTCAAGTGCCTTGTTTGCCTCCAGTGCACAACAGTGTGGTTATATGCACAGCTGCATGACCTAGGATATAGTCAGAGTTCCTGGCACAGAGCAGATCCCCAGTAACAGATGAGTTGAAGAGCCCAGCTGATCACTGTGCCCCTCAGCTATTTTTGTGAACAGTGCCACCACCCTGGATAACTGGGGCCATACCACAAAGGTGGAGTGCCGAGACCCCCATCAGCATGATGATGCAGCTCTGAGCCATGCAAAGCTCAGCCACCACCTGCTCCTGCTAATCATCTGCCATTGTAGCCATGGCAATGGCCCCTTGACAGCTATTGAGCATGAGCAACTCACCCTTTGAATGCTGTCAAAGCTCACTGCATGATTTTCTTGGTACTGATGGTTCCTTTATGCAGGGAAGTGCCTGGCACTGAAATCTCCTATGCAGCAGACCCACTGCCAGCATTTGGCATGGGCAGTACTGAGAACTCCAGCATCCTCCACCCTCCCCACCAAACGCTATCTAAGAAAGTCCTGGTCATGATTCTAGCCTCCAGCCCCTGTTCTAATGTGATTGCCCATGTTATCCCACAGGAGGCTCCTCCATGGCAATAATGAAAATGTTCCCAGATAGAATCACTTCCAATGAGTGGAGTAGCCTAGGTCTGCTGACCAAGAGACCAGTGTTTGATTTACACTGGCACTCCTTGTGGCCTTGGGCAAGTCATTTTACCTTTCTTTTCCTTGGAAGAAAGGAATGGCATTATACTTGGGGGTGATGACTCCCAGGAGTCTATTTATTTATTTAACATTTCTTTTATACCATCTTTCAGGTTATCAAGGCAGTTTACATAAAAGAGTAAGCTTAGGTGTACATATAAAAGTGAATATAGGATGTGTTACAATAATTTGGGTAAAAGGGGTAGCCAGAGGGGGAACAATTCATCTATGTACGGGGTGGGGGGGGGGGGAAGTGATGTTTGCATAGGGCTATATTCAATGGTTTATAATACAAGATTGTATAGGACTATGTAAAAGGTTATCCCCTGAGGGTTACAACAGCAGGTGGCTAATCAAGGAAGCAAGGTTCAGACCCTACCCATGCTTCTTGTGTTAGTACCTGTAAGCCTTTGGAGATCCTACAAGCTATTCCAGAAAAGAATCATAGTAAAGGAAGCCAAAAACACCCTAATCCTTCCCTTCCCTTCCCTTCCCTAATGACTTTAAAGGGAAGGGGGGCCATTTCTTTTTTTTTTTTTTTTAATTCTTTATTTAAGTTTCAAACGCAACAGCAATAACACACACAAAACATAATATAACCCCTACCCACCCACCCACCCTGCCTCCATTGACCCACACAATACCACAAATTTTACAGAGCTAGACAATACATCGAGCTATGACCCACCTCAATGACGTAAATGTCAATAAAATGGACAGCCATCAGTCAGGCCAAGGAAATTGCCCAGCAGGGCCCTGGCCCGTAAGAGATACAGCAGCCGTGCTCGCATAGGCGTCCAAGCACTCCCATTTATTCCCTGAGTCCAAAGGGAAGATCCCACTCTCCTTCCGGCACCTCCGGCGCTGGCCAGACTCCCAGGACCGCTCATAGCTGGCATAAAGAGAAACTAGGTTCCACCAATGGTTGCTATCAAGCTTATCCGCAGCTTTCCAGCAAATCAGGACCAACTTGAGAGCAACTGCAACCAGAAAGTTAAACAAAAAACGTTTCTCTTTCGGTACATGCGCCGTCGGGCTGGCAGACCTAAGAAAGACCAGATCCCACGTTAGAGGGGCCCGGAAGGAGAGAATTCGCTGAATCTTATCCCACACGTCTCGCCAGAACTGCTGTACTCTTGGGCAGTCATAAAACATATGTTTCAAGGTACCTAATGACGTTGAACAGGTCCAACATTCCGCCACTACTCCAGGAGCCCAACGGGAGAGGCGGCTGGGCGTCAAAAATGCCCTGTGGGAGAGAAAGAATAAAGATTGAGTAATTGCTGCAGCACTAGAGGCCCTGTTAATTTTAGACCAGAGTGTGGCCCATAAGTGGGGCGGGATATAGAAGCCTACCTCCGCCTCCCAGCTCTTTTTTAGGCCGGTTAACGAAGCCGACCACACCCCTCTGAGAATTGCATACAATTTGGATACAGTCCCCGGCCCTTCAGAGCAGGTGAGCAGCACCCGTTGGAGCCCCCAGTCCTCCACAAGACTAGCTCCTGAAATCTGTGCCTGCTTAAGGCAACTTTGTAACTGGACCCATTGGAACCGGCATCGCTCCGGTAGTTCAAACTCACTGACTAGTGTCTCCCAGGATTTCAACACCCAGATATTTAATAGGCCCCGGTGCCCAGACAAAGGGGTGCGCCCCCAGCGCAGAAGAAAAAGTCACCCTATTAGGGGGGGGGGCCATTTCTAATTGTAGATCACTTTGTTGTTGTTGTCTTCTAGCTGACAAGCAATATTATGGGTTTATTTAAACCTAACGTGGGGGACCCATGCCACCAGCTATGGTGCACAGGATTGGCCTCTGTTGGAATTAGGATCTCATGCTTGATGGGACCTTTGCTGTGACCCACAACAGCTGACCTTTGTATCTTAATGGAAATTGTTGGACAGGTTCCCAAGGGAGTCCATAACCAATAAAGAGGAACAGGGAAATCCACTGTTTACCCCAGGATAACCATCATGAAATCTGTGTACCTTTATGGGAACCTGATAGGGACTTGTGACCTGGATTGGCTGCTGTTGGAAACAGGATACTGGACTTCATTGACTTTGGTCTGGCCTAATACAGCACCTCTTATGTTCCTTTGATTTAAACTGGATCCCTCACAAGTTCCACACACACTGGAATGACCAGTGTCATAGGTAGATTCTCACGGGTTGTGATTCCACAAAAAGTGCTCTTGGGATCAGAGTAGGAAACTTAAAGCCTTAGACTCCAGTCCAATTGGAGAAGGCCTCATCTGCTCTTCAATTTGGTGTCCTCCTCCTGTCCTACACTTTCACTTCAGAGGGGAAAAGGCGTCAGCCAGACATGGGCCACAATCCTGAACAAACAATATATAATCAGACCTGCACAAAGCCATACACTCAACTTGGTGGCACAAGGGGTTACGCATCTGTGCAAGACTGGTGATCCCAGTCCAAGTCCTGGTCAAGGCAGCCATACCTTTGCCCTGGATAACCAGTTCCATGATGCTCCACCCAGGTTGGTAGATCCAAATGCAACTTGGTTCAGAACAGGCCACCAACAACAATATTTGTTTGCACCCTGGCCTAGTTATTTAACCCAGTCTACAGGGAAGCACACACACTCTCGCAAAACAGGCAACCAAAGGAAGCAAGAAGTACAATCAGCGGTCCTTTATTAATTACTCAAACACAGCTGTGTTTTGGCAAAACCTTTATCAAGGGGAACCTCAAAGAGAACAATGGCACAATAAATTAAATAATTTGTGTAACATAAAAAAAGGAATCTCATTTGCTTATAAATTAAAAAGATAATTAAAAATAGCCACAAAACTAATACATATACTGACTAGTTATGTAAAAGGTAAAAACATAATGAAATAAACAAAAGACAATTAAAAACATTAGAATTTAAAATTGAAATCCCTTAAGTAATAAATATTGTTAAAACACTGGAGAAGCACCCAACTTAAAATTTAGCTATCTGCAATAGAATTGTAACAAAAAATGGGGGGGGGGGGGGGGGGGGGAGAGGGAGAGAGAGGGGAAGACAACATGAAGACCAATCAGTGAGAGGAAACTGAATCAAAACCATACATTAAACAGTACACCCAATTGTGGTGGGGTGACATCATAAACACTGGGGGAAGGGAGGCTGAAAAAAACTTATTCATGAGCAATGGGGCAACAGATTCGGTAGTTTTACAATAAAATCACAAGCACTACTCTGTATAAAGAAAACAGAGAAAATAAAAATGAAATGGAGTAGATACTACACCATTCACAGAAGATGATGTGTTTGAACAGCTTGCAAAACTGAAAGTGGACAAAGCCATGGGGCCCTTAGTTATTTTTATTTTCCTTTTGATACATTATCATTTTTAACACTTATTGATTTATTGATTTTTTGATTATTTTTTATGGTTCATATCCTGTCCTTTTGACTGCTTATAAACTTTTTTCTGTGGTTTTTATCTCACTTTTATATTTCACTTGAGCCTCTGTTTTTACACATGAATGCTCTGGAGAGGAGCTGTGCACTCCACTCCCCCTCCCCTCCTGGTGGCAGGTCCATGAGTTTGATTAACATCTCAGTTTCCCACCCCTTTACCTTTAACCTGGCTCTCAAGTTCTACTCACTAAGCTATATACAGAGCCAAGTTTGTGTGTGTAAATCAGGCTGCAGATTGTTTGGAGTTTGCACTGCCGGGAGAAATTGAATCTGCTTTCTCTACAAGGTTTGTCACTTTAAACTCGTTCTTCTCTCTGTTTTTGTTGGATTAAGATCTGGGGACTGCGGTTTTACGAAGCCCCTATGATTTGATACAATGGACGTCTCCCTCAATATGTTAAAAATAACGACGGTATCTTATTTTTCTTTTTAGTGCTTAGAAAAAAGCAGTATGCTGTTCATTATCTCTGAGATTATGTCTGCGGTTGTTAAGGAACCTTTCCTGTTAAGCTCAGACAAGCCTTCCCCCATTTTTTTTTGTCAAACCTCTGCTCTTCCTTTGATTGTCTGTTTTCCCAGTGTTTTTTACAGCGCCCCTTTGCACAGCTCTGTTCAACGTTTTTTTTGCTCTCACAGTACCTCTGTTTCCCTATGTGTGTCTTATTTTAAGTACCGTATATACTCGAGTATAAGCCGACCCGAATATAAGCCGAGGTACCTAATTTTACCACAAAAAACTGGGCAAAACTATTGACTCGAGTATAAGCCGAGGGTGGGAAATGAGGCACCTACTAGTCAATGTAAAAAATAAACATAGAGACCAATAAAATTACATGAATATTTATTTAAACGAAAAACAGTAAAATAGCTCTGTAAGTGGAAAATGGGGTCAACAAAAACAATATGGTATCAAACCTTAAACCCGCTCCGCCTAGCTTTGAATGCAGCCGCAAGAGTCCTCTCTGGATCGTCAAGATCCGACCCCATAACGCCCATCATGAAGGATTTGCATTGGCTACCTTTACATGCCAGGCTCCAATACAAGTCATTGGTCCTCACCTTCAAAGCCCTAAATAACTACCCCCCTACGCCAATCAGCAAGCTAGTCCATGGTACCCTGGAAAATAGAAACAGAAGGTCTACTGCACTGAACACATTAGTAGTCCCCAAGCTAATAACTACATGCACAAAGGCTACCTCCAACAGAGCCTTCTCCATATTCGCCCCTTTAAACTGGAATGCACTCCCCCATGAAATCCGTGGTATTAAAAGCCTCTTCCTATTCAGAAAAGCCTTAAAACTCCACCTGTTCACAAAATGTTACCCAGAAACTTCCAGTGATAGAAGCACAACCAGCAAGCTTCCCTCATACCCCAGCCGCCCCTGAACGTCAATACCACAGATATAATAGGTAGTCCCCACTCAAGCCCAACCAACCACTAATCTTCATCTTCACAAAATCAATGCAACACCCATTTATATTAGAGTATTGTACATAGTTTCGAGTTAACATGTATTTAGTTTCCCCGGTTTCGATCCCATGTTCAATTCCCTGTTCTTTGTAAACTCAATGTTGTTTCTGTACATAGCAGTATTTTTGTTCGATGCACACCGCGCTGATTTTAATTGCGCGGTATAGAAGAAATGTTAAATAAATAAATTAATTAATTCAAAATAAAGAGATATTTTTCTACCTTTTGTGCATTTTTTTTTCAGCTGCAATTGCTCCAGTCACTTTCTTCTGGTTTCTTTGTGTCTTCCGCTAACTCTCCATCGTCTGCTGTCCATTTGTCTTTTCTTCTCTCTTCTAGTTTTTTTCCATTCTCTCTCTACATCTGCTTTAACATACTAATCTTTCTCCTTTTGCTCTTTCCTCATTCCTATTTCATCTACTCAAATTTTACCCCTCCATTCTCAATCCCCACTTACTCTCCCAATATCCGGCCAATTGTAGATTTGTATTCCCTCCCACACAAAATATTTTTCCCCTCTCCATTTCAAGCCCCCGTCCCCATCAGCTATTTGCAGTTCAAGCCCTCCTTCCACTCAGCCCATTTCCAGTCCTAGCAACCCCCCCAGCCCATTAACAGTCTTAGCCCCCCCAGCCCATTACCAGTCCTAACCCCCCATCAGCCCATTTCCAGTCCTAGCCCCCCCATAGCCCATTACTAGTCCTAACCCCTCCCATCAGCCCATTACGTCCTAACCCCCCCATCACCCTATTTCCAGGCCTAGCCCCCCCATCAGCCTATTTCCAGTCTTAGCCCCCCATAGCCCATTACCAGTCCTAATCCCCCATCAGCCCATTACCAGTCCTAACCCCTCCCATAGCTAATTACCAGTCCTAACCCCCCATCAGCCCATTTCCCGTTTTAGCCCCCCACCCACTAACGCATTTCCAGTCCTAAAACTCCCCATCAGCCCACTTCCATTCTTAGCCCCCCCATAACCCTTTACCAGTCCTAAACCTCCCCATCAGCCCATTTCCAGTCTTAGCCCCCCCATAGCCAATTACCAGTCCTAACCCCCCCATCAGCCCATTTCCAGTCAGCCCCCCCATAGACCATTACCAGTCCTAGCCCCCCCATCAGCCCACTTCCAGTCTTAGCCCCCCCATAGCCAATTACCAGTTCTAACCCCCCAATCAGCCCATTTCCAGTCAGCCCCCCCATAGCCCATTACCAGCCCTAACCCCCCCCCATCAGCCCACTTCCAGTCTTAGCACCCCCCCCCCATGGCCCATTACTAGTCCTAACCCTCCCCTATCAGCCCACTTCCAGTCTTGGCCTCCCCCCCATTACCAGTCCTAAACCCTCTTCCGCCCTATCAACCCAAATTAAAAAAAAAACAACCCAGCTGCTTCTGCCGCGGCAGCATCAAGAGTGCCGCCGCCGCCGCGGGGCCCCCCCGGCAGAGCCTCCCTGCATCGCAGCCTATCCCCGAACGCGGGCTTCTTTCAGAGCCGCGAGAGTTTCCTTTCTTGCGGCTCTGTTAATCAGCCCCGGCGGGATTAACAGAGCCGCGAGAAAGGAAACTCTCGCGGCTCTGGAAGAAGCCCGCGTTCGGGGATAGGCTGCGATGCAGGGAGGCTCTGCCGGGGGGGCCCCGCGGCGGCGGCGGCACTCTTGATGCTGCCGCGGCAGAAGCAGCTGGGTTGTTTTTTTTTAATTTGGGTTGATAGGGAGGAAGGGGGTTTAGGACTGGTAATGGGGGGGGGGGGGAGGCCAAGACTGGAAGTGGACTGATAGACGTTGACTCGAGTATAAGCCGAGGGGGCCGTTTTTCAGCACAAAAAATGTGCTGAAAAACTCGGCTTGTACTCGAGTATATACGGTACTAGTATACAACGTATCAATTGTTACTCTATAAAATAGGAGGATTACTTCTTATCCCTTAAGGCTGAATACAGTGTCTGTCTCTCAATTAGTTTATATACATGCTGGTACTACAGACTTTGCCAGCCCTTTCCTGACCTTAAGGATGTATTTTTTTTTTAATATAGACTTTTGAGTCATTCATGAATTGTTTTCAGTAGTAGGACGTTTTATTGCTTATCATTATTTAAGCAAGATGGCACATGCACATATGGTTGGATATGGTTTCCAATCCTCCTTATCAAGTTCATTCTTTCTTTTCTGCTCATCACTCCAATTATATATATATAAGAATATAAACAAACCTTGGGCCGGAAGGACTGGGGTTTCTAGTCCCACAGGTGCTCCTTGTGGTCTTGGACAAGCCACTTAACCCTCCATAGCCCATGTTCCCTGTACAATAGTTATCTCCATGTTCAATGTAATTTCAGTTTGTTCAATGTAAACCGCACTGATGCAGAATAGCGCGGTATATAAGAGAAAATAAATAAAATAATAAATAAATAAATAAATAATGCTGCCCCTCCTCTCTAATATGGTAGTTATGGATTTTAGTCTCCATTAGTCATTAGCACAGAGATAACTGCAAGATTATGTTGAATAAGCTTTTAGTTGTAATAGCTCCCTTTAGATGTTGCTCCCACTTCATTACATAGTAATGAATTCATGAGAATGATGTTTTTACCTTTTCATTGCTTTTAGCATACAGAGTTACAATTGCACATTAGCATTCTTGCACAAGATTTTCACAGAGCGCAAATGTGAGTATCTCTATAGAATAAGAAAGGATTGCATTCACACTATCTCATTTGGATTCTCTTCCTCCCCTCTGTCTCTCTCATATTTACACTACTATTGTTCCCTGAGCTACCCTCTGCCCTGCGTTTTATTTATTTGTTCTGTTTTATATCATTAGGGCCTATTGACAGCTTTTATTGTGTGTTTTTATTGTTTTTAATTTTTTTAAAGAACATTATTTGGGTGGTGTTATGCATTAAGTTTTATTGCTTTTATTATTATTACGTTACGATATATTACAACTTAATTTTATTAGTTGATCACTGTTTTTATTGTTTTACATTCTGTCTTTATACTTTAGCCAACCTTATTGTTTATCATTTTTATGTTTAATTATTTATTTATTATCTGCTTATCTTTTAAGCTGCATACCCCCTGAGGAAAGTATTTGCCGAAATGCGTTGGGGATCAATTATTAAAGACACCTGTGACCTCCGCATGCCTCTTGCTTTTTTTTTTTTTTTGTATTTGGTTCTCCTTTAAAAGCCCTGCCAGAACCTCTCTGAGCTCTTTCACTATCCTAGGATATATCCATCTGGTCCCATGGCTTTGTCCACTTCCAGTTTTGCAAGCTGTTCAAAACTATTAAAAACTATTGGAGACAGGAGAATTTCCACAGGACTGGAAAAGTGCCAATGTGATACCTCTTCACAAAAGTGGTAATAGGAAAGAAGTAGCAAACTACAGGCAAGTGAGCCTTACCTCGGTGGTGGGAAAAGTAATGGAGGTGCTCCTTTAAATAGAGAATAGTGGTCTTTCTTGAAACCAATAGGTTGCATGATCCGAGGCAACATGGTTTTACCAAAGGACGATCATGCCAAACAAATCGGATTGAATTCTTTGACTGGGTGACCAGAGAACTAGATCTAGGGCATGTGATGAATGTGATCTACCTAGATTTCAGCAAAGTCTTTAATACTGTTCCTCATAGAAGGCTTATCAATAAACAGAACAGCCTGGGGATGGGTCCCAAGGCGGTCAACTGGATGAAAAATTGATTGACTGACAGATGACAGAAGGTGATGGTAAACAGAACTCACTCAGATGAAAGGAAGGTGATTAGTGGCATGCCCCAGGGATCAGTCCTGGGGCCATTACCGTTCAGTGTATTTGTGAGTGATATTGCTGAAGGACTGAATGGAAAAGTCTTTTTGCAGATGAAACGAGAATTTTCAACAGAGTGGACTCCTCTGAGGGAGCGGATAACATGAGAAAAGATCTGCAAAAGCTGGAAGAATGGTCTAATGCTTGGCAGTTAAGATTTAATGTGAAGAGGTGCAGTGTCATGCACTTGGGATGCAGATATCCAACTGAGCTGTATGCGATAGGGGGCAATAGGTTGGTTGCACGGACCAGGAGAGAGACCTCAGAGTGATTGTTTCTGAGAATCTCAAGGTAGTGAAACAGTGTGGCGAGGCAGTGGCCAAAGCCGGAAGGATGCTGGGTTGTATAGAGAGAGGAATTACCAGCAGAAAGGAAGAGGTACTAATACCACTGTACAAGTCGCTGGTGAGTCTTCACTTGGAATATTGTGTTCAGGTATGGAGACCATATCTCACAAAGGATATAGAAAGACTGGAAATGGTTCAGAGGAAGGTGACCAAAATGATTTGGAGCCTGTGCCAGAAGATGTATGAGAAGAGACGAAGACCTAAATATGTATATATAGGAGAGGAGGGACAGGGGAGATATGATACAAACCTTTAAGTACTTAAAGAGTATTAATGAAGAAACAACCCTTTTTCAATGTCAAGAGTACTTTTTTCACTGAAAGGGGTGGTAGATGCTTGGAATGCCCTCCCGAAGGAAGTGGTGGGGGCAAGTTCAGTGACAAAATTCAAAATGACATGGGACAGACACAGTGGATTCCTCTATAGAAACAGGATAAAATCAAAATAAACTTAACTGTCTCTGATATCTCAACAAGTAGTGATGACCTGTATGGAGCAGTGGGTACAACCCTAAATAAAGGCATGGGGAGTGGTGACCTGCAAGGAGCGGCGGCGCACCTATTCTTGCCACCTTCCTGGGCAGATTAGATGGACCATGCTGGTCTTTATCTGCCGTCATATACAATGTTACTATGAAACCAATCACAAAATTAAAACGCTTTAAAAATGAAAATATAGAAAACTTCATCCAGGATAAGTGAGTGACATGTAAACGAGATAAGAGTATGAAACTAATATGAGTGAATGATCACGTTTGAATTTAAACAACTGAGGCACATCTGTTGAATGTGAATGGTGAAGAAAACTGCCACTGACTTCATAAAAACATTGGTACTTACAGGAGAGCAGTGAAACAAATTGTATGTAGGGCACTGCAAATCATGAGACATTAGCAAAGCTGGCACAACTCTGCTTAAAATCACTAGAAATTGCTGTAATGGACTAAGGTGAGGGGCAAGAGATCACAAACTCAATTTAGATAGCTGATGCAAGTACACATTTCAAAAAGGCGTGGGAAAGGACCACCACAAACATTGTAAAGTATTTCTGAATGTAAAAGAATAATGAGACCAATTTTATAGGACACTGCAAACCTTTTAACTGCACTGCAAGCTACCTCAACAGTACATTAGTCTAGTGACAATATTCTACTAAGAATGGTTAGTAAACTTTGAAAATCAAGTTTGAACAGCTGAAATCGGTGCATATTTGAAAAAAGAAAAAGGAACAGAACACCGCAGACATGATGGAAGTCTAAAATAGATATTATGGAAGTGCGGCAAACTATCTTATCTCTGTATAGCCAGCCTTTATAGTTGTGTCTTTGTACTACTTGGGAGCTCTATCGCCTCCAAGCCCCACTCCCCGCTACATGAGCATGGTAAGCAGGAAGCAAAATAGGTCTCCTGACATCTGTAACGTGATCTGGGATAATTATGATATTCCCCTTTTTATGTGGTCCCCCAGTAAGCCGGGATGATGTTTGAATTATCAGCCTCACCAGAGCACGGTTGGGGAATAAGACAACTAAGTTTTGACTGCAATACCCTTCTTCCCTCTCAGGGTTAGAGAACAACAGTCAGAAGAAATACAATTCCTAAAAGGATTTGGAGCTTTGGAATATTCAGATGGTATAAAGATAATTCTTTTATTCTATCTAGTTAAGTGTTATAGCAAGGTAAGTATACAATTTTCCCCAAAGTGTTTAAAAATGTTACAAGTATTAAATAAGGGATGTAAAATAAACATTTGAGTACAATGTTTCAAGTACTTAAGCTCATTTTACTACCAGGGCCTTCTCCAAATAAAAGTGGATTACTCTTGGTCAAAGTCTCCTGCTACTTTAACCAGTCTCTGATCTATATTTCAGCTCATATATTTATTTGTGTGTTTTGTGCACATAAAAATTGGTACTTATCTCTGATGTCTTCCACGTTGGGGCCTAGATACTGTAGCTGCTTATGCTGGACCTTTGGATGTCTTGGGGATATGTTTACTAATCTGCGGTAAGGGAACATGACTTTTCATGCGGAAACAGCAGCGAAAAGTGGTTACCATGCAAAAAAGGCTCTGGGCATGTAGGAGGCATTCTGGCATTAAGGGCACTATGGACTATTTAACGTGTGGTAACGGGACATCAGGGGTAAGGTGTCAAGCCGGAACCTTAATGTCCGAAAGCGGCTGGAACCCTAATGCTGGCTAAAGGAGCAGCCTGGAAAGTCAATCTGAGGTGATGGATGGAAGGACAGCTGGGAACTGATGGACCTGCCTGATCTGTGGGCACCCTACATGGCAGCCAGTAAAGTGGATGAGCATGTGGGAGGCAGCTGTAATGATGCATAGGGTGTGGCAATGTAATTTGGTGCAATGTCAGTGCATGTCATAGGATGTGGAACACATGTCCCCCAGTGCAGTCAGAAGTGGCAGAATATGTTCAGAGACAGGAGGACAGAGCAGGAGTAGCAACATCCAGATCAGGCACAGGAGAGGTATGTGTGTGGAGCCAAATTGCGGAAAAGAGTACCAGTGTACGCCATGGTGTAGCTGCCTGCATGAGAGGACAGGACTGCACCCAGATGACAGAGGTGGATGGATGGGCTGAAGGAATGTTGGTGGCAGAGGAGAGGGTGGTATAGGCTGGTATCACCAATGTGTTATAGGTGCCATCTCCAATGCATCTACTGTGCATGAAAGTGTGTGACACTGGCACCTGGAAGGGCTGATATCAGACATGTTGGCCTCACACCTGTCCTAGCCACACAGCTACCACACAACACATCAGACAAATGTGCTGATAATAACTGCACAGGTGTTACCCATACTGGGTGCATGGGATATGTATAGACATGAGCTGCGATCTGCTGGTGGATATCTGAGGGGAAGGATGTGTCCACATGTACTGAAGAGATGGAAGGAGCCAAAGCTATACTGCCTGTTAGTAAAATGGAGAAGCAGTGCAGTCACGTTGGGGTACATCTCAATGTCAATCACTAATGTCAATGAAAACCTCAGACTGTAGGGACCTGCAGTCAGCTAAGCCATTGAGGGGTTAAGTAACCTGCAGAAGGTCACGAGGAGGTCTTGTCAGTCAATGAATGTTGTGGCTGACATAAAAAGCGCCAGTAACTCATTCCACATTGTTATATAAGGAGTGTTAGTGGGCCTTGAACTGTGCTATCCTGGCCTATAAGCCATTGCCATTGCCATTGCCATCATGCCACACCTCCAAGGAGGTTCACGCCATATGCAGGGTGAACATGTCAGACCCCCTGCAATGGCCTGTATCAGAGACAACAGAGCCATGCTCGCAGAAGGCCATGATGTGGAATTGTATGTTCACTGACAAAAAGTGGGGCCAGAATGCATAAAAAGGTAGAAGGATGAGTGTCTGCAAGTCACAGTACAGCCAGGACAGTTAAAGGCAGGGAAATGGCCTGAGTAGCATACAGGCCCAAAATGTCCAAGTGCGAAGCAAACCCTTGTCCCCTGCATATGAAGGCATTGCACTAATGAGTAGGCTACACCTCCACACCTTCTGACAAAGCAATGTCAGGACTCAAAGAGCCTGCAGGTCACTGCCTATTCTGCCTGCTGTGTGCGCTGGTATAGGCCAGACCCTCCAGTACAGATGAGGTACTGCACAGGCAGAACAGCAGTCTGTAGCTGATCACCACATGAAGAATGCACTGATCCAGCACATCTGCTCAGTAAGATGCACTGACAGTGGGTATGACATGCACATAACAGCTACAAACCATGCTACTGTGCAGTTTTAGCAGTCACCCTGCAGGTGAGGAAGGGGGCACAGTATCTGTTCCCCATAACTTGCATTGTAAGAGCTGGCCTCTTGTGGCTGTGCTGCAGGTCCACATTACTATCAGTGTGTGGCAGGTAGTGTCTGCAATGTGTTATGCTAGTCATCTTGGTTCCTGCACAATTGCTGCATGTGCCAGTTACAGCTTGGCCCTGTGTCCGGGACACTGTTAAAAAGCTGATGCCAAATGCTGCTACTGTCCTGCTATGACCACAATGAGTATTCCAGGGACACCTGCTGTCCCAAACATTGAGGACTAACAATCCACCACAGCAAGCTCAGTCAGACTGCACCTGCTGCCTACCACTGGGCTGTTTCCGTCATGCAAATACCAACTGCAGCCAGATTGCTGGTCAGCACACAATGCATATGTCCAGAGTGACCATGTACACCCTGGCCTGGGATAAACTGCATGGACACCCAGCATGTGGCTCAGTGATTGGGCTCCCCAGACAGAGATTGCACCCACATCACTGGATCCAGACAGTATATGGAGACATAGCTGTGCCAACATTAGTGCTTGGTCAGAGTGAGAATGCCCTCTCAGCATGACAGGCTGTGGCCACCTGGCCATGCACATAGGAGATGGCCACAGCATAGTCTCAGCCATTGACCCTTCTGCCAAGGCAGACAGATCCAGGCCATACCCACAATCCTCTGCTCCATGTCATGCATATTTGCATACTAATGCTGGGAACAGCTTAGGCAATGTGAGGAACAGTGAAATGCAGAAAGCCATATAACAATGGAGACACACACGCACACACACACACACACTGTGCAAATGAGGTGATGTTTGGCATTTCTGGCCTGCCACATTGGTCTCCATAGCAGCACAAGCATTGTTAATGTGTGCTCGTTGTGAAGGTATTAGAAACATAGAATTATGACGACAGAAAAAGACCACATGGCCTATCTAGTCTGTCCTGCCATAACAACTACAATAGTCCCCTTTTTACCTTTAGAGATTCTCTGTGATTGTCCCATGCTTTTTTGAATTCAGTTACTGTCCTCATCTCTACCACCTCCACTGGGAGACTATTCCATGGATCCACTACTCTTTCCATAAAGAAATATTTCCGCATATCGCTCCTGAATCTATCTCCCTTCACCCTCATCGCATGTCCCCTCGTAGCAGAACTTGCTTTCAATTGAAAGAGGCTCTCTCCCTGAACATTTATGCCACGGAGGTATTTAAACATCTCAATCATATCACCTCTATCCCGCCTTTCCTCTAAGGTGTACATTTTAAGATCCTTCAGTCTGTCCTCATATGCTTTATAATGAAGACCACTAATCATTTTAGTAGCCACCCTCTGCACCGACTCCATCCTGTTCACATCCTTTTGAAGGTGCGGTCTCCAGAATTGCACACTATACTCCAAATGAGTTCGCACCAAAGACTTATACAGAGGCATTATCACCTCCTTTTTTCTGCTAGCCATTCCTCTCCGTATGCACCCAAGCATCCTTCTAGCTTTTGCCGTCGCCTTTTCTACCTGTTTAGCTACTTTAAGATCATCAGACACTAACACGCCTAGGTCCCGCTCTTCTTTAGTGGACAAAAGTACTTCACCCCCTATACTATATTGCTCCCTTGGATTGCTGCAGCCCAAATGCATGACCTTACATTTTTTAACATTAAATCCCAGCTGCCAAATTCTAGACCATTCTTCAAGCTTAGCTAGATCCCTCCTCATGTTAGTAGAGTATTAGTAGAGTGCCTTGACATTAATGCACATTGTTAGCACCCGCTCGGTGTGCAGGTGCTCCCAGCCTGCCTCTCCATCCAACTGTGGATAATGGAGCCTGTCTGTGTGGTTGATGGGTGTTTGCTGCATACCAGGGCCTTTCATTGGGGTTTGCAAATGCTGGTGCTGTACCTGTATTGTAGGCTAAAGTTTAGACATAGGGACTTGCAATAAATGATCCACATTGGCAAATTGAACCTGTGACCCTCCGCTGATATACACACAGTCTGTGGGTGTGGAGCCACAGTGCTGCTATATGGGTACAACAGTCCTTGGAGATGTAATGTTCCACATCAGATAGACCCTGCTATATGTTGCAATGTGCATGGCACACAGGGCCAGGGCATGGCTCAGGTCTGCTGCACGAGGTTGCTGCTGTTGCTACAGACCATGTTTGGCTGGCCTATCCACCCACCCAGCTTCCAGAGTGGGTTGGATGGCCCTGACAATAATGTAAACAAGAACAAACACATATACATGGATGTTGAGTCAAACTGTGCAGCATATGGTATGTGGCATGACAAACCTGCCCCACTGAGACATGCGTTGTCAGTACAGACAATAAGCCTGTCAGTGCTAGGGATGCATCTCATCATGGCCACAGAACCAGCAACAAACTCTGATATGGCACACATGATATCACAAGACTGCAGACCAATGTGTGTAGGCGCTGTCCATGCCTCTATGGCCAGTGGTGCATTCTGTCCCCCTGTGTAATGCATGAAACACACACACACCAACCCCTTCCTAGAAAATCTCACTTATGGGCAGCAATATTTAGCCCTGCCCACATGCTGATCTGGATCAATGTCTGCAAGTGCATTTTCAGGACATAGGACCTGTTGTGGACCAAGGCTGTGTTCCTGTAGCTATGATCTACAATATTACTTCCCCTAGCATCACTTTAGGGGTGACCTCCCCCTTTCTAACTTTACCACCATCACTACCCTCTGCTGCTGGACCTGTTCAACTGCAACATGTGCTTTGCCAGACCGCAGACACACAGGTGCACAACATATTTGGCACATCCATTCTGTTAGATCAGATGCAGTGCAGAGGAGAGCCGAATAGTTCTACAAGTCCAATCCCTATTCCATTTTCTGCAGGAATAATGTGTAGGTCTGCGTGTACATATATGGGAGGGTGCCAGATATGCCCTGTATGTATTCATGGCTGGACATGCCCCATTCTGCCCATTGCTGCAGATATACAGTTATTCCTGTGCAAGCAGCCTAAATGCGCATGGTGTGATATGACTGGAATATGGTTTGAAATGTCTGTGGCAGCAGAACGTGTATGGTCATGTCTAAATGATGTATCTGTGGTATGTCATGACTCCCACAATGTCTAACATGTGTTACATACATCTGCTGTTCATAATTCTATGACTCCCTGTAATGTTGTACAAAAGAGGTGAAGAAACAGTCTTGTCAGATATGCATAATAAAAATGTGCTTGGTACACAGATTCAGGAAAACATGGTGCAATGTATATAAATTCTTATAAGTGCACCACGTAGCTACATAGCACCATCACATAATTAAATGCTCTCTGGTAACTGCATACTCGGTCTGAAAGAAAATCCATACCATATCTGATTATGTACAAAACCAGAAATTTGAGAATATGTGCATCACCAAATCAAGGCTGACAGACACAGAGCATGTCCTAATAAATCAACTAATCTCTTCAACCATGAATATTCACAACTTCCCCAGACATCTACGCAAAGGTGGGTGGAGCCCTCATTTATCAAACAAGTGGCTAAACCTTAAGCTCATCAGTACCCTCTCAACACCGACTCAAAATACCATAATATTGAAGAACCAAAAAATGACGTTATGCTTGATATATAGATATGAGAAATCCAATACCAAAGACCTTGCATCTATAAAGAGCTAACATGTACGTACTCCCTTAAAGAAAAATCTCTAATCATGCTAGGCGACTTTAACTTGAATTCATCCATGGAATCACAAGACTCACCTCCCTTGATGCATTACACGCAATGTACCTCACCCAGATCATAGAAGATCAAATATACATTGGGTGAAACACACTTGATCTGGTATGTTAACCCTCCAACCTCCACTCCAATATAACTTGCATTCCCTGCCAGGTAATCACAGTACCTTGGTCTGATTACCACATGATCTATCTTAAACTCGCAGCACAACTCCCTCTGCCAAAAAAACAACACACAGTTAATCAGCGATGTTGCAGAGAATTTGAAAAGGACAATATACTGAAATTCATACTACCTAAGCTCTACACAAACTCTATGGACCTTACGTCAAAAATAATGATTTGGAATGACACCATCACAGCAATTGCTCTTGGATCACAGAAAAAGTCATTGCCAATAGCAAACAAGGCACCACGGTATCCATTGGACATAAGGCAAGCCAAACTCAAGTTAAGACAAATGGAAAGGCACTGGCGACGATCTAAAAATCAAGCAAACCTCCAGGAATACATACTACAACAGAGGGAATATAACAAGCTCAACCTAAACCGCAAAAAGGAATAATAACCCAGTATTATCATGAGGTTCCTAAACCACCCAAGAGAGCTGTTCAAGATAGTAAAAGCTCTCACCAGGTCCCCACAGATTCCAGTCACTGGCACAATAACACCAGAAGATTTTTCAACTTATACCCAGAACAAAATCACCTTGCCAAATTATACCACAGGTCCATCCCACACACCTAGGATAAACTCAGATACAGAAACAACTAGTCCTCATTCCAAATAACTACCGAAAAACATTGCAGCAATCACCTGAAGCCATTCAACATGACCACATTCCCACTCGACCCATGCCCAGCCTCCTGGATAAAGATGACCATACAGGAACCATCACCTATGCTGTTCAAGATAATCAATCTCTCTCTATCACAAGGATTCATGCCACCTCTGCTAAATACCTCCTTTATATGTCCTTACTTGAAAAGCAATGCACCTGACCCCCAATTCACCCTCCTCATACCAACCCAGATCAAGCATACCTCTCCTGGAAAAGAAATGATGCAAAAAGCTTTACAAAGAGAATTGCAAGATCACATTGACTCATCTGCTCCTCTGAAGTCACAATATGCTTTTCTACAATTCTATGGAGTACTGTAGAAGCTCTTAACCTCCCTAACCAACACAGTATTTTAAAGAAATTAAAACAAATTACATACACATCTTCATAGACATAACTGCTGTCTTTGACTCGATAAACCATACCATACTCCTAGACAGACAGATAGAAATAGGAATCAATGCCACTCCATTGCCATGGTTTGTTCATACTTCTCTGACTGACAGTGTCAAGTTCAAGATCAAGAACAAAACTTCCAGACCCTACACATTGGACGATGGAATCCCACAGGGCTCTGCACTATCTGCCCTTCTAGTAAACATTTAGGTACAACCAATCAGCAAAATTATACACAAACAGAATATGCACAATCACCTTTACACAGATGACCTGATGATCTGTGCCCCATTTGACACCAGAGAACATGGTTACTCTATCATAATGTCATGCATGATATCAGTTACAAACTTACTGGAACATCACAATCTTACCATCAACTATAATAAATCAGATGTCCTCACAATTACAAGAGACTCAGCATATACCCCACCAGAATAACCTACTACTAGGTAATTGATCAAGGACCATGAAGAAGGAAGTAAAATATCGAGGTGTATCCCTGTCCCAAAGGCCTAACTTCCAAACATACCACAGCTTACCACAACACGAATAACCTACAAAACTTGCGACCTCTGCTGGACCATAACCACTTCTGCATAGTGTATTAAGCAATGGTAACTCCTCTTCTAGATTATTGTAACCTGATACTGCAAGGACTTCCCAAAAGCACAACTGAAACCCTGCAACTAGCACAAAATAATGCAGCATGACTCATCACCGGATCCAAAAGATGAGAGTGCATCACCCCAGTCCGAAAGAACCTTAATTGGCTACCCATACAATCACAAATAAAATAGTAATCAATAATGCTGACATTCAAGACCATGCTCAATCAGTCCGCTGAATGCTTCGAACAGCTCATTCAGATGGTCCCAGATAGTTGCTCAAGGAGGAAGAAACACCAAAACACCCTCTCCACCGTATCTATCAAGATAAATATATCTGAAACAGCAGTCCAAAGAGCATTTTAAGACCTCATCCCGTCTCTCTGGAATGCACTCCCACATCACTTATAATCAGGTATGGATACCGCAGACTCCTGGAAAAACCTGAAACCTCACTTGTTCTCCAAATACTTTGGAACAACACTGGACACATAACCTTAACACTCAAATAATACCAGTGACCTCTCACACATCATTATATGCTACCAAAACCGAGTACCCTATTCTAGAAATGTAAATAGCTGTTAGAATGTCACATAGTTAAACAATGTGATATCTACAGTAATTATGTCAGCTGTTCAGTGTATAATTGTTGTTTCAAATGTAAACCATCTTCTAACACTGAAAGTCAATACATAAGAAAGGACAAGTAAATAGACAAATATTTATACCCCAACATGCTGAACTAGATATGTGGCTGCAAAGATCGAGACAATTGTTGCACAACACACCAAGTAGAGCATGTTGGATATAAAATGTGGTCAGCTGTGTTCACAGACAGTGCTGTAAATAGTATGATATGCTCCCACACCACAGGCCACAGCAGATCCTAGGCATAAGGTAATGGTATGTTTAGCAAGCAATGTATACACAGAACATCTGCACTCCACTATGCTGTGGATGCATGCCCACCACATATGTGACCTAGGCCAAGATCTGCTGTCTGCATTATTTTATTTTATTTATTTGTTTGTTTTGTATACCGCTATATTGGGTAATCATAGCGGCTAACAATTTAAACAACCGATACATTGTAACAATAAATGGTGCTGAAACAGGCGATCAAAAATGCATGATTCTAGAAAATATTAACTTATTTACAGCTTATTTGCAATTCTAGTGATCAAGAATATCAGTCAGTTCAGGAAAGGATTAAGGGATGGGGGAGCTATTGACCATTTTGGTTAGTTGGATAGCCTAGTTGGTGAATGGGAGGGGTTAATTCTGTCAGGTTAATGAATTTTATAGTTTCATTCTGACCAAAATGTTCTATGAAGAGGTGGGTTTTGAGGTGGGAGTGGAACAAGGATAAGTCTGTAATGTTTCGGAGACTGGGTGGTAAGGAGTTCCAGAGCATTGGGGATATAAATTCAAATGCTTTGTTGCTGGTGCATTATTTAGACTTGTGGAAAGCTGATGAGGTAGAGAGAGTGTTGGTCATTTGCTGTCTTCCTAGTCGATCGATGGGGGCCACTTTGATTAATTGGGAGAGAGTTGGGGGGGCTATTTTTCTAAAGATTTTGAAAGTGGTCATCAATAGCTTGAATTTTATGCGGCTTTGGATGGGTAGCCAGTGCAAGTCATATAATATTGGTGTTATATGATCAATTCAGCGTGCGTTATGGATGATTCGTGCCGTGGTATATTGAGCCATTATGAGTTGGTGTAGTGATACTTTGGGAAGACCATGAAGTAGACTATTGCAATAGTCTATATGAGGGGTTATCATTGCTTACTTTATGGTTCTGAAGTCAGAGGTGCAGTAGGGGTTTTATATGCTGCAGGAGTCAGATCTTGTTGAAAATTGTTTTTGTGAGATTAAAGTGTGTATGAAAAGAGAGGTATTTGTCTAGTGTTACATCTAGCTATTTTACTTCATCTTTGATTGAGAGATCAACATTGTCAAATGATATGTGTTGCGGCAGTATGTAGGTTTGGTTCCTAGTTATTATCAAGGCCTCTGGTTTTTTTGTAGTTGATGTTTAAACCAGCATCTTTGAACCAGGTAGCTAGTTCCCTAAAGCAGGAAATTATGGTGTCAAAGTTGGGTGAAATTTTGTTGAAGGACATGAACATCATTATATCATCTGCATAGATGACATAATCAATCTTGAATTTTTTTATGATTTTGACAAACTGGCTGTATATAGATATTGAATAACAGAGCTGAAAGTGCAGATCCTTGAGGAAGGCCTGTGGTTTGAGTGTAAGTATTAGAGCAGATGTGTCCTATGCAGACTTGCTGAGATCAGTCGGAGAGATAGGAGATAAACCACTTGAGCATTACGTTTCTTAGACCTATTTGTCTTAGTCTTTGAATTAGAAGTGTGTGGATGACCAAGTCAAATGCAGTGGTTATGTCTAGAAATACTAGTATGTAGGCTTCGTTATTGTTATCAATTCCCTTAGCATTAATGTCTCAACACTGTGGTATGGCCTGAATCCAAATTGGTTATCATCCAGTGGAGCATAGAGGTCAATGTGTTCTTGCAGTTGCATGTATACATTTTTTTTCTATAATTTTGGCAAGGAAAGGGAGACTAGAGATGGGTCTATAGGAAGACAGATTTGTTTTGTCTAGGGCTTTGTTTTTTAGTATTGAACGAATGATTGCTCGACATGTAACCTTGGGAAAGTGATTTGTTGGCAATATCTTGTATGAAGGGAGCTATTTCTGAAATTGAATTTTTGATCCATTTAACTGGGCATGGGTCTGCTTTGGAGGTTGTGGTGTTCATATTTGTAATTACCTTTTTAAGAGGTTCTGGATATATTGGATGGAACGTTTCCCAGGGTTCTGAAGGTGTTAATGCACTAATTGCGCATTGACTGATAGGGCATGTTATGGAATTTATTTGTCTGTGAGTGTCTGAGGTGAGATGTCTGGTGTTGTAGAGGAGATGTTCGGATGGGTTGTGAGGAATTAACAATAGTGAACAGATCTTTTGGCTTATTAATTGATTTCATGAGCAGCTTTGTGTGATAGTTCTTTTTAGCTAGGTTAATATGGTGATGATACCTGGTGAGCATAGTCATGTCTGTTGTTTTCATGGCCCTCCAGGAGTGTTCAAGCTTTCTCAGCTCTCTTTTCATTAATCTCAATTTGTGGGAGAACCATTGTTTGGAAGGGTTTTTAGCAGTGTTTGGGAAGTTCTGTGGTTTAGTGGCTATGCTGTTGATGGAAGTGGTCCAGTTGTTTACAAGAGCATCCAGATCATTTGTATCCACATCTAAGGACCCAAGGAGCTCATCCGTGAAGGCCTTTTTGTCAAAATGTTTAAATTTAGAATATATTTTGGGATGATTTCATTCTGAGTTGGTTTGGAATGCTTTGATTTCAATAGTGAATTCAATGAGATGGTGGTCAGACCAGGGAACTGGGGTTATCTGAGGTGGGATGCTATAAAGCAATTGGATCTCATGGGATAAAAATATGAGGTCCAGTAGGTTTCCTTCTTTGTGTGGTGGGTTGGTTATGATTTGCTTATAGTTTAAATCTTCTAGTGAAGGTGGAGGCTCGTATGCTTTGCACTGAGGGGAGATTGAAATCCCCAACTAGGACTACATGTCTCCTTGGAGTCATGTTAACTATTTCCTCAATAATGTTAGTAAGGCAATCAGAGTCAGAAGATGGTGGTCTGTATAAAAGGTAGAACACTAGGTTTCCACTGTTGATTATTAGTTGGTCAATATCTGTTAGAGCTGCAAAGTTGTGGCTCTAATGAGTCCTTTATTATGATTAGTACGCCTTCACCATGTTTAGTTGTTATAGGGGTATGGAATATTTTATACTTGGGGGGGGGGGACATAGTTAATTTAATAGAACGTTGTCTAGTTCACAAAGCCATGTTTCAGTTACAAATATTATATCAGTGTTGACTGAATTTTTGTAGTCCACAATGATTGTTATCTTCTTTTTTATGGATCTTGCATTTATGTAGGCACATTTAAGTGATGAGGTTTTGTTGGGGACAGGCTGTGTATTGTGGGGGGTTAAAGTAGTGGGGTTGATGTAGATTAGTTTTCTTGTGTATGTGTCATGGGATGCTTTTGTGGTATGGTTTGTGTGTTAAGATGAGAGCGAACAATTGGGATAATACCAGATTGTGTGAGAGCACTTGATTTACTTATTAGGTAGATTAGGATGATTGTAACAATTATACATGATGCTAGTAGTCGAGGATGCATTTTGGAAGTTAGTGAGTTTTAGGATTAGATAAAAAGGCAGGGGAGTGGTTTGTTCTAGCTAGATGAAAAAGAATGTAGTAAAGCAGTTCAATTGGTTAGAGTGGCAATACAGATCGGTTGTCAATATACAGTGTATCAATGCAATTCAGTTGGTAAGAGATAGTGTAGTAATGCAAAACAGTAGGCAAGATACATTGTAACCATGCATAGTAGTTAATTAAAGATGAGGTAATTCAGAACTGACAGTGAGATACATTGTTTTGAATAAATGTGGATAGATAGTAGTGGAGATAGAATAGGTGAAAACAGCAGGGCTAAGTTGTATACAGAGGCTTAATATGTCCTAGGTTTAGTGATTTGTAATGACCTTGAATTATATGCCCTTCCGAAAAAATAAATTTGCATAGAGTTGTATTTTACCTTTGGGGAATTTGTTGGCGTCTTCAGAGGGATCTAATGAATGGTCGGTTAGAATGTTTGTTTGCAGCACTCACTCCAAAGTGTTTGGTGTGTTTTGTATTGAGGATTCACAGGAGAAAGGACTGGGTCTGGAAGTCTTTTAGCTGCTTGTATTATATCTTAGTTGTAGTATACTGCCTCTGCCACCTAGTCCCCGCCTATGTATGCAGACTGTGTCAATCACATATCTTTTGGAATCAGATCACCAAGAAGTTGTCGTGCACCTACGGCACAGACACAATAGTGTGCTTGTTAAACAGGCATCATCACAATAATCATGGCAGGAATATACCATACCTGCATCGGAAAGGGGTATATGCTTCAATGGAGATCAGGGACACCCACATGCAGGTGAGTGTAAAAGACATAACTAAGGCATCTGGGGGGACATAACTGTGGTCCGCTGTGTATGCAGATAGTGATGGAACCATTATGCTAATTGATCACACCATCCTCCATCCAAAGGGGTAGCATCAAAAGGTGCTGTAAGGTTGGACAGGTAGCAGGTTGGACATTGGTATAGTGGTATGTGGTATTTCAGGGCATACATATATGTGATGCTGGAAAACATGTGCTGTCACAGTGAGGGGAGAAAATTGCAATCCTGTACCCTGTGTGAGTGTAGTCACATGGCCAATGCCTCAGAAACTCCCACAGATGAGCCATAGATGCGGTGTCTGTCAATGAGGATGAATGCAACTCACTGGTCTTACATCTATGCAAAAAATAGGGTTATGTCAATAATGATTCATGGCCTATGCAGTCTCAGGTACTGTACAGTCATTTAGGCAGACAATGTTGGTAATCGGCACATGCTCAGATTCAATCATGGTTTTCTGTGGCCCAGGAGAGTCATCTGACCATCACACCACACCTTCACCACATATGTTCATGATTGCTGTATGAGATGTCTCACAACAGGGCTCCTCACGATATGTGACACATACAGCACAGCATTTGAGTGAGCCAGCAGTCGTTGCACAAAGATTTCAGCAGTGGACAAATGTGTTGGGCCCACCATGTGCCGTGGCATCTGCCTACATATCACCTGTCACACCCCTTACTGGGCAACCAGTCTGTAGCCCTGAATGCCCTTGAAACTCCCCTTATAGCAGTCAGTAAGGGAAAGGTGACAATGATTAGAACACCATTGATAACTTTGACAACATGGATGCATGTGGTGCAGAATGTGCTTGGAGGCTGTCACAGGTGTCGGTGTTAGCACCATCCCATACCAATTAACCCATATATGCAGCATGCGTGTCACTGTCTTCACCCTAACATCTATGCACATGTTGAAGAATCTGTGTGTGAAAGTCCAAGCACTGGAAGCCTATGAAATAAATACACACGTGTCACTATGTTCCAAAAATATATTCTCGGTATTTCAAAAATATAGAAATATTTATCAAAAAATAAAGTGATACTTCTCACAACAAAAAAATATAAATAATGCACATGATGTAAGCATACTCATCTGTGCATCAGGCTTGTCAATATGACAATATGTAAACTGTGTGAACACATAGTGTACACAGCAATGCATTGCTGTGCTCTGGGTACCAGTGGGGGCCAGGTGGGAGACCAGTTACACAAGGTGATATCCACAAATACCTGGACATGGGGTAGTTAGACATTGATGTGGGCAGTGATGTGGGGCCTCTGCCACAATTGTTACACATCATGGAGTCTATTCTGAACCATGAATAGTGGGGATGGACGTCCCATTGGGACATCCATCCCTGCTATTCGCTTGCCTTTCCCATCCCCGCCAAGCCTTCCCGTACGAACAGGAAGTTTGGACAGGGAAGTTAGATGGGGATGGGAAAGGGGCAGCACAGAGGTGGAGATGGGGTGGGCAGTGGGTGATCTGTGGTCCTGGACATTCAGAGTCAATTCTAATGTTGGCCCTGTATGTTTTGGGCTGGCAGACTAGATGGGGAACTTATTCCACCTCTGAGGTGGAATAAGTTTCCCTAGATGGGTGGTTCTGGCAGGCCCGGGGCACGTCAAAGGGTGGATAGGCCACAGGAGATTCCCTGCACCCCAACCCTGTCCTTCAGAAGCCAGATCAGGGGTCAGACTGTGGAGAACGAAGGAAGTCGGTGGCGACTGGGGATCGTGGCTCCTGAATGGAACCGCGGAGCCATGGAAACCAGACACCATGGCACCACAGCTTCATTCAGGAGCCCTGACTGAGTTGGATGGGTAGAGGCCTGTACATGCAGGTTGACTGGAATAGGGTCCAGGCCTGCACATACAGGCTTAGATGATATTCTGATCCCGCGGGGGCTAGATGTGCCCTGCGGGATCAGCATCCCATCTATCTCTGTGTGTCCAGTTCCGACCAGACACACAGAGGCCGGGATGTCCACAATGGAATAGGCCTCCACATGTCTGTTGGGCTATCACACCACAGACAGGTTCAGGCAGACCCTAGAAACAGTGCCCTCCAAAGGTGTGCATCCCCACGGTGCTTGCCCTGTTTCATTGCATCACATACAACCTGTAATGAAAATGGAGTTTCATAGGGAAGTTTGGTAATAGACCTTACAATATGGTCCAAATTGGTGATGTGGAATGACAATAACATACCTGTAACATGGAAAATAACAGTAGAAAGGAGAAAGCTGTGCATGCATATGTCAGCCTCCCGTGTGCTATGAAATCCCTAAATAAGAACTGGTCTAACCAGTGAGACTCAGAAAGCACATATTTAGTTGATGAGGTCTCATCTGTATGCAGTCTGTATTACATGATGTGACACATGTTGCCTGTCGATATAAATTGCTCTGAAAGGCCCCTCACTCTGCAACAACACAAAACAAGCACCATGAAGAGCAAGGAACACCCCAGACCAATCAAAGAACAAGCTGGTGAATTATACATCAGGGATTGATCATAAAACATAACATAAATCCAGAATATTATTGGGAGCACCATGACATCCATTAGTTCCAACTGGAAAAGATATGACACTACCACATACCTGACAAGAGAAGGCCACACAATCACAGACCAGGCAAGGAAGGCATTAATCTGAGATGCCACAAAGACACCTAGGATAACACTGAAGGAGCTGCAATGATCCAGAGTGGAGATGGGACTATATGTGCAAAGGACAATGTAAAGTCATACACTCCACAGAGTGGGGACTTATGGAATAGTGGTCATAAGAAAGGCACTGCCCACAGGAAGAAATAAGAAAACGTGTGGAGTTTGCATCACATCATGTGGTGGACCCCCCAAACACATGGAAGAAGGTTTATTGGTCAGAAGACACAAAACTAGTTCCCATGTGGCATCATGGGAAATGTATTGTGTGGTGCAAAGCTGACATGTCCCATCACCCCATTCCCACAGTACAACATGGTGGTGGCAGCATCATGCTGCCTCCACCTCAGAAACCACGTATCAGAAACAACCAACGAAACAGACATACTCACTCTCACCAAGAAACACCTCTCCATATGCCTAATCTACCAAGCACCCACTGCACGTACTGATCTATCAGACATACTAAAACACGTATCATGAAGTACCATCACCACAAAAAAACAGCGAATCCTCGGAGACTTCAACCTCCCCTCACTGCAAGAAAAACATGCCGAAACCTTCATCAGCGCTATGGAAGCAATGGACCTGACTCAGATCATACATGAATCAACTCACAAAAAAGGAAATACTCTTGACCTGATATTCCTCAACTCCCAAAACACCACCTCATGCAAAAAAACTAAGATCACAAGCGTACCATGGTCTGACCCCCACCTCATTAATTTTACCTACATTTACCAGCATATCAACATCAAAGAGAACAATCAACTCACTAGAAGATTTAAACCATTTAACAAAGAGGACTTCCTAACACAAATCTTACCTAAACTCCAAACAAACTCCACCAAAATTGAAGACCTAATCAACACCTGGAATACCGCAATCTCATCTGCATCATGTACAACGACAAACAACAAGACCAGAGCTGCCACAACAAGAGCCTGATGGTTCACCCCTGTCCTATGGAGATTAAAGACCCGACTAAGGAAAACCAAGAGAAAATGGAGAAAGACCAAAAAAGAAGCAGACAAAGCGAGATACATGAGTGAACTAGATACATACCGCACAGAAACAGATAACGCAAAAAGGATCTACCACTCAAAAATCATAAATACTTCAATAAACAAACCATGAGAACTCTTTGAGATTGTCAAGAAGCTAACAAAGGCACCCAACCACTCTAACCAGCTCCCAAACATCCCATCGGAACAACTAGCATGCCAATACAAGCAGCTCCAACTACCAACCAACCCAAAAGCGAATGCAACCACAACAACCTACCTGCTGATAAGGACACTGACTGGAGCACATTCGAAACAGTCACCAAAGGACAGATAGAATGCACTATCTCTTGCCTAAACACCACCACCTCTCCATTAGATCCCTGCCCTGTGGAATGGATAAAGAAAACTAAGGAGAACATAAGCACAGCCCTAACCCACATAGTCAATGAATCTCTCAAGCAAGGACACATACCAGACACCCTCAAAACATCCGTTATTCGCCCAACCATCAAGAAACACAACCTGGGCCCCCTTGACCCCGCCTCCTTCAGGCCAATAACAAGTCTCCCATTCACTGCTAAGGTCATCAAGAAGAAAGTTCAACAAAAGCTTCAAGACCACCTAGATACCAACAACTTCATGGACCCACAACACGTATTCCGCCCATCACATGGAGTTGAGACCATCATGATATCACTACTGAATACCTTAATCAAAGGTACACAGACAAAACACTCTGGGTATGCCATGATCTTTCTGGACATATCCGCAGCATTTGACACCATCTCCCACAACACACTCCTACATAGACTACAAGAGATTGGCATCAAAGACTTCATGCTACAATGATTCCACTCCTACCTGACCAACAGACAACAGCTAATCCGCACAAGCACAGTAACCTCCCCCCCCCCTTTTGACAGCACCAAGGAGTACCCCAAGGCTCCACACTATCAGTGATGCTCTTCAATATCTAGCTACAACCACTCTGTTCGGTAATACGCGCTCACAACATCAGCTACCACATCTACACAGACAACATAATGCTTTACGGATCCATCAAAACCACAAATCCAACAAACAATAACCTAGCAGACTGCTTTATCAATGTCTCCAACTGGATACAAGAGAACAACCTCTCCATCAACATTAAAAAAACAGATGCCCTCATTGTGACCAAGGACCCAAACTTCACCCCACTGCCACACCTCACCTCGGGAACCACCCAAATACAAGTCCAACCCCACATAAGATACCTAGGAATCCTCATTGATCAAGCACTTACATTCAAACAACAGATCAAAAAGACAGCCAGAACAATATTCCACAAAGCAAAAACAGTACAACGACTCAGACCACTCATCAGTCCACAGGACTTCAGAACAGTCATGCAGGCCATGACGCTCCCCCACCTGGACTACTGCAATGCAATTTATCACGGACTACCAGCCACCCACACCAACCCACTACAAACTGCCTTAAACAGCACTGCAAGAATCATCCAGAAGGCAAAAAAACATGATCACATCACCCCAGTCCTGAGAGAATTTCACATCCTGCCCCCTCAAAGCAAGGATCAAATACAAATCCCTCCTACTTATCCACAAAGCCCTCCATCAAACCCAGACCACACAACTGCGGACCCTACTACCTCACCCTACTCTCAACAGACCAACCCATCAGACCACCAACAACACTCTCAGTATCCTCCATGAACGAACTAAGTTCAATCGGCAAACATGCAACAGAGCATTTGAACTGTACGCACCCTCCCTCTGGAACTCCCTCCCAAGCCAGATCCGAAGCACCAAAGACCTCTCCGCATTCTGGAAACAGTTAAAAACCATCCTATTTCATGAATATCTTAGACATGAAACAGACATCTCTCAATAACTGTTCACCCAGCCCCCTGACCTACCTGCGGGCAGCGAGTGGGCAGCAACCATCTAAGAGACTTCCGTAAAATGTCAACTGTCTAGTACTGTTATTTTCTGTGAAGATCAACTATGTTATCCCCCTGGTGACAGCCCCCCTTCCTCTCTGTCAACTTGATTAATGTCCCCCCCCCCCTTTTATGTTAAACTGCTTTGACCCGGTGAAAAGCGAGATATAAATGCAGCTAAATAAATAAAAAGAAAATAAATAAATAAAATGTGTTCCATTGGCTGCTCTGGATTGATAAAAATCTGGATGTCACCAACTACAGGGCACTACCTGAGAAATAGCTGATTCATTCTGGTAGTGATTAGAAACTGTGAGGATGGTTCAGCTTCCAGCAGAACAATGACCCTGAACATAACGCTCATGCCACACTGGAGTGGTTCAAAGAGGAACATGTCAATGTCCTGGAATGGCCTAGTCAAAGCCCAGACCTAATTCCAATTGAGAGTCTGTGGCATGACATGAAGATTGCTGTGCACCAACGTAACCCATCAAACTCTAAGGAGTGGGATCATATTTGCCTTGAGGATTGGGTGATATCCCAATGGCTAGCTGTGCTACACTGATAGAGGCATACACCAAGAGACCTGCAGCTGTAAATGCAGTAAAAGGTGGCTTGAGAAATGATTGCTTTTGTGGGGGGAATATACATGCACACTCCTGATTAATATATGTCCTGTTGTCTGAATTATTGCTTGTGTCACACTAAAGGGTATTTTGCACCTTCAAAGTTATTGGCATATTCTGTATATCACATGGTGCTAACTCCCCAAACCCCATTTCTGTTCCAGGTTATAATGCAACAAGACAGTACAAACACCAAGGGAATGACAACCTTTTCAGGGCACTATATGTGTTGTGAGGTCAGTGCCTCACATGCAGATATTTGTGGATATTACCATGCATGGCTCTGGACCCCTGGCTGCAGCAGAGTATAGGGCAAGTGGGTGTGCATTGCTCTTGATTATCGCTTCATTATAAAGCATATGAGGACAGACTTAAGGATCTTAATATGTACACCTTAGAGGAAAGGCGGGATAGAGGTGATATGATTGAGATGTTTAAATACCTCCATGGCATAAATGTACAGGGGGAGAGCCTCTTTCAATTGAAAGCAAGTTCTGCTATGAGGGGACATGGGATGAGGGTGAAGGAGGATAGATTCAGGAGTGATATGCGGAAATATTTCTTTACAGAAAGAGTGGTGGATCCATGGAATAGTCTCCCAGTGGAGGTGGTAGAGATGAGGACAGTATCTGAATTCAAAAAAGCAAGGGACAAATGCAGAGGATCTGTAAAGGAAAAAGGGGACTGTTGTAGTTGTTGATATGGAAGGACAAACTAGATAGGCCATGTGGTCTTTTTCTGTCGTCATATTTCTATGTTTCTATGATGCTAGGGAGGGATCATCATGGGTGGGTGTCTCTGTGAGTGAAGAGGATGGGTCGCTACTTCCATCCTGACTAAGCGGTGATTTAGCAGTATCACATTGGTATCCAGAGTCTCTGCAATCACGGAGAAGTGGCAGTGTGCCACAACCATGGCAGCCAGTATCACAGTTATAGCACTCTGTGGGTCGCCTAGTGTCACTGCCCACATGTATGGGGTCTGCATCCCAAAATCACAGTGTGTTATGTCTGTGCCAGTGGCTGCCGGCACAGGTATGCACCCTCAAATCCTGACGAGTTGGGGAGAGTCTGGAGGTCATCACCCACACTAGCTGCAGCCAGGGGTCCTACATCTGATGGAGGCAGGTGCAAGGGGCTGCATGCATCATCACTGGTGGCATGGTATGGCACCATGTGCTGCTGGTGGCATATGCAGGCTAGTGAATGGGGCTGCAGGCAGCATGCATGGTGCAGCACCATGCCACTGCTGGTGACATCAGATGTTGGCTGGTGGATGGGGCTGCAGGCAGCATCCCTGGTATCATGGTGCTGCACCATGCTGCTGCCTGTAGATGCAGCACCATGTACCTCCTCCACCATGGTGTTGCTGGCCACCCCCATCTGACCACCCACATCCCCCATGTAGACGGATGGCGCATCTCTGATGTTCTCTGGATCTTCCTCAGCATTGGGCCCCATGTACTGGTCAGCCAATCCCTCTTCCATGCCTATTGGTAGTGCCTCAGAAGACCTGGCATCCAACTCTTTGTGCTGCTGGTGATCATCTGCTTGTGATGTTGATGGCTGTGCATCTGTCGGAAGGAATCAGAAAGGTCCATGATCACAAAGACACATGGGCATCATCAATGCATGATCCGTGGGTGAGAGCTGACAGTATCACATGTGTAAAGCAACACAGCCATGTGGCCACCACACTCTAGGACTGTATGGCCACACAACATGGCTGGATCCACTGTGGTGCTGCTTATCATATGCAGGTATACAGTAACAGATGGGAAGATGTCAATTGCAGTAGTAAGGTCTCAATACCATTACACGTGGCCCACTATGAAGGCATGTGATGCACATATGGCCCCTGTAATGGTGACACCACACATATATGGTTTAGAGGTGTAGCCACCCTCCATGCTAGTCACCCTTATTTGTTGTGATACAAAAGATAGTTATACTTAGTTTGATTTCATCCTGCTGCTATAAAGGGATCCACTGTGTCTGTCCCATGGTATTTGAAATTCTGTCACTGTATTTGCCCCACCACTTACATCAGGGGGGCATTCCAGGCATCCACCACTCTTTCATTGAAAAAGTATGTCCTGACATTGCCTTTCAGTTTACCTCCTTGCAGATTCATGTTATGCCCTCTAGTTTTACAGATTCCCTGTCTTTCGAGGATATTTGTTTGTTCATTGATACTCTTGAAGCATTTAAAGGCTGAATCATATCTCTCCTGTCCTTCCACTCCTCCAGAGTGTACATATTTAGGTCTTCATGTCTCTTCTCACACGTCTTTGGACACAGGCTCCAAATCATTTTAGTCACCTGCCTCTGAACCATTTTTGGTCTTTTTATATCCATGCATCCACATTGTCAGCTCGATCACAGCATTTCCAGATGACAGAGTTATGACACACATGCACACCCATAGCAGTGTGATGTACGTCCACATGCTGCCCCAAATAGTGTCCAAGTGCCTGTGTAGTCACTGCATTTTCTCCATAAGCCTTTTGGAGTAATTGGAGACACTCAGTTGGGTCCTTCTCCAACTTAACCAGAAATGTCAAGTTGATTCTTTGCTCCATATTTCTGCCACCTCCAGTTGTGTGATAAAGCGATGGAACGATGTGCTATAAAAAAACCTGAAAAAGAAAAATAGAGTGAGAGCGATGAAAAATATTATAGCAGAATAGTGGTGAGATGTTGCACAACACAGTGATATAAGCGGTCAGTCAATTGGCATTGAGTCATGGATGTGGCTGCCACAGTCTTGTTTCTTTTTTGTCACATCTCGTATGCCTATAGTGTACCCCCAATGGCAGCCCTTTGTAGCACATATGTTGCTGGGCAGTGCCCAAATGTCTTCTGGGGGTGTGTGTGCCCCTGCCCCAGGAACAACATATGGCATAGGCCCCATCATCAACAACACCTGTTTGGGTGATCTGTGATAGCGGCAGTGCAATCAACTGATGTTTCATATGTGTCTGATGTTTACATTGTTCTGGTTGCCTCATGTGTGTGTCATGGCCCACAGGACAGATTGTTGTGCAGCAATGGCAAAGGCATGATACCAAGAACATTTGTATCATGTATACTCCATGACCACCATGCATATCTGTAACAAGGAACAATGTCTGGAACATGCATGTGCAACATTCATGTGCTGCTGGTGGTGTCCACAACAGATGCCTGGTTGAGGGCCACTGCTTGACCTTCCCTCAGGGATGTATGTGGGATGTCAATAGCATGGTTCCCATGCAATTGCCGGGCAGACAACACACAATTCATGTTCACCAACAGCGGTGCCAATGGTGTGCTACATGCGGAGGTGGTTATGTATGAGTTGTGGTGTTCATATCCCTGGGTCCCCATGGGCTCTGTGTTGTGCTCATACCTATATAACACTGAGAAAAGGTCCATAAATGGGAATACCAAGTGTATGATTTTCTCCCAGTTGGTGAGAGGTCTTACGTGTGCACTAGGTGCAAGGAGCTCTTTGCTCTTAGGGAACAAGTCCGTTCTCTAGGGGCTAAAGTAGCAGACTTGGAAAGCATAAGACAGACAGAGAGGTACATAGACGAGACCTACAGGGATATAGTCCTGAAGTCCCACCTCCAGTCTGGCAGCATCCCTGTTGCCATGGAGGAGAGAGGTCACGTGACAGGAGAGCATCACCCTGGTGTGGCAGGAAGTGATCCTGTAACTAGGACCTGTCCTCCAGGTGATGTAAAACCCTCTCGCACCGAGGAAGTTTCTCCAGGGCCATGTGCTGTGATGCTGCGGACCTTCTGAGAAGAGAAGAAAATGTTTTAAACGCAGGAAAAGTCGAGCACAGGCTGCAATATTATGAGGAACCTGATAGGGGGAGCAAGAGGGACCTCCGAGGAACTGAGGAACCACACCTCCTAGGTCATGAGGTAATGCCAGCCAGCTTCCAATCAAGGAAGAGAGGAGTACCTCTTAAAGAGAGTCTGGAAGACTGGAGAGCAGGACATGCAGGACCGGGAGGACATGCAGGACGGCCAGGGGAAGGAGGACTGCCAGGAGAACCAGCCGAACCAGCAGGATGGGCAGGACATCCGAATGAATGGGCAGGATATCCAGAAGAAGCAGTAACCCCTGGACAAGGGTTTCGCAGGAGGCAGCAGCAGCCGCAGTGGCTTGAGGAAAGAAGCAACCCTGGAGAAGGTGGGATAGCTCCATGCAGAGTGGGTGCTTTTCGTCCAGAGAGGCAAAGGCGTGGCTCTGACTATGGTCTAAAGCCAACAGAAGGACGGTTGGAGAACTTAAGGCCTATTGTTCAGGCCAGGCAGGATCCCAGCCGGAGCAGGCCTCAAACCTCACCGGGAGTAGACAAGCCAAGGAGAAAAGGTAACCCATGTTTAACTGAAAGCAGGTTGCAAACTGCTGGTGTATGGGGAGGACAGGGAGCAGATGAATACTGTCCGTGTGAAACTGCCTATGAGATAAGGTGCAAGAAACACATACTGAATAAGAGACTTGTTAATAACAAAGCTTTGCATGAAGCTAAGATAAAACATTTGCAAAAGGAAGACAGTTCCCAGTATAGGAGGGCGCAGGACCGACGCCCTACATTCAACCCTGAGCATTGGGAGGTTGTACAGAGGATATATAAAAAGCCTGATTACAATTTGCCAGCAAGTACTGACTTGATTTCAGAGGCTTCAGAAGGGGAACCGATGCAGGTGGAATTTGCTTCAGATACCGAGATGGACTGTAGTTATTGTAAGACAGGAAGCCTGGAGTCCCTGCTTAGCACATAAGCTCTATCTTGAGGAATAGAGACTGTTTGTTTTGATACACCATTTATTGTGAAGATAACAGCTTTGCTTTAACGTCATGTTTTACTTTTTCTGTAACCTGAAGTAAGGAACTTGTTTGATGTTTTTGTCCAAGCTTCTGAACCTTTTTGCAAGAAAGGGAAATAAATGCCTTTGTTTCCCTCCACTTGGACCTTTGTATTCTTTGGGATTTTGGTAACAAAGGAAGCTACCAGGGCTGCAAGTCCCTGGGCCCTGTAAGACATTAGCCAAACCCAACCTCATATGTTTTTATGTCCAACCTACCTCAGTCCATTACGCTGCCAAGGTAGGCCCTGTGACATAAAATGGCGTAGTTATTGGATTTTGTTGCTTGGAACCTACGTCTGCACAAAGAAAAGAAAAGGAAATTCCTGAGTTGAAAAAAAAAAAAAGAAGGAAAGCCCAGATTGAACTGCTAGAGAGACAAGATCCGGAGCGGATCAGCTAGAGAGATTGGATCGGGGGAGAAAACCCGAAGGGGAGTAAACCTGAAGTCCGGAAGGGAAGGTGAAAATCCTGAAAAGAAAATCCTGTTGCCAGCTCGAAGCGGAAGAGCTGCAGAATGGGACAGCCACTAACGTTCCAGAGTTGACTCAACACTTAAGTCAGGTAAAATGTAATTAGGCCTGACAAGTGTTGGATGCCAGGGAAGTTTTGAAAAAAAAAAAAAAAAAAAAAAAGGATAGAGAGCAAAGAGAGAGAGTTTAGGAGAGCCACACTTGGTTTTTTTCTCTTTGTCTCTTGTTACAGGTTCATCATGGAGCCTCAGGATCTCTGTGCCTGGATGGCACATCAATTTGACAAGCAAGCTGAGGTTGCCTTGAAAAACCAGGCCCAAGCATTGCAGGCCATGCAAGCACAGCAAGTGCCAGTCTTGCAGACGATGGAGAAATGGTTGGATCAACAGCGAGAGGAGATGGCAAAGGTCAACTTGGAGAGGCTGCAGGCTACTGGACCGGCCAACCCAAGGATTGGACAGTGGTCATGTAATGATCTGGTGGTGGGAAAGCTAAGCCCTAATGATAATGTAGACGACTTTTTAGACTCATTCAGTAGGATTGCTCGGTCAGCTAATTGGCCACCCGAGCAATGGGCCATTCGACTGGCAGCATCCCTTACAGGGGAGGCGCTGGCTGCGTACAGGTCAATGCCCCCAGCCCTAGCCAACACCTATGAAGAGGTCATCCTAGCTATTAGGGACCGCTTAGGCCTTACTCCACTAGCCTATAACAAGATGTTTAGAGCCATGTCCCTTAGGACTGATGAAACACCAAAAGCCCTTGGTCATAGGATAAAGAGCCTAGCACACAAATGGCTACAGCCAGAAAGAAAAAATATAGATACATTAATGGATGCCATAGTATTGGAGCAGTACATGTCCACTGTGCCTAGTAGAGTACAGAACTTTTTAATTTTACAAGATTGCTGTACTACTACGGATGCCATAGCTCTCACCGAGCGATACTTGGAGGCAGAAAGAGTCACCCAACCTAGGGTAGGGACTCCCAAATTGGCCATAGGAATGGAGGCACGGAGAGTTGGAAGTCCTTCACGACCTCCATATGATAATTTGAAAAGTAATACACAGCTAATAAGAGAAAATTTCAAAAGATGCTATGCTTGTGGTAAGAAAGGTCACTTAAAATGTGAGTGTTATTCTCGCACGGCTCTTGTGGGAGAGGCCCCAAGGACAATGCGGGAAGGTTTTGTACTAAATGTAAAAATTCATGGAGTCAATGTACAAGCACTTCTGGATTCAGGAGCTGACCAGAACATGATTTCCAAAAGGTTATGGTCAGTGATCAAGGATCAGGGACTGTCAGTTCCTGAACATCCAGAAGGAAATGTTAAAATAAAATGCATTCATGGAGCGGCTACCCGCTATCCTATTTATAAGTTGTGGGTTAAAGGATTGGGCTTAGAAAAAGAAATGATAGTAGCAGTTGTGCCTAAGTTGCCACAGGAGTTGGTATTGGGCCCCGATTGGCCACAATTTCGGAGAAGTCTTAAAGAGGGCTTATCTCCACCCAAGGTGCCAAATTCCACTTGCACTCGGCATGAGCCTACTGAGAACCCCAAGCCACAACCGAATAACCCTAGGAAGGCTACAAGCCCTATAATTCCTAGCCCTCTTTGGGAAAAAACGAAGAAGTCACCTTTAAAAGAACAAGCAGACTCCCCGAAGACGTTTGTCTTAAAGTTTTGCAAAACTTCAGAGAAAGCACATAGCCCTCAACGGGCATCTGCACAGGCCGCGGGGTATGACCTCCATAGCGCTGAGGAACAGGTGATCCCTAAACAGGGGCGTATGTTAATTTCTACAGATCTCCAGATAGAGCTACCCCAAGGGTGCTATGGGAGGATAGCACCGCGATCCGGGCTTGCGGCCAAGCATAGCATTGATGTGGCCACCGGGGTAGTCGACCCAGACTATAGGGGCATATTAAAAGTTCTTCTATGCAACTGTTCAAGCAAAGACTTCAAGGTCCAAAGAGGAGATAGAATAGCGCAACTGATTTGCGAACGGGTGGGATTTCCCGACCTTGAAGAGGTCGCCATGCTTACGCCAACGAGCCGGGGAACAGGAGGTTTCGGCTCTATGGGGAAGAGAGACCTAGAGGGCTTCATCGCTGTGGGAAGTGAACCCCCAGAGGAGGATCTTGGTCCCCGTATAGAGGAGTGCGGAGAATCCCCTAAGCCGAGGATGGGGGAGAAACTCTCCGTAAGGCAGAAGCAGGACTTGACCCAACTCTTGGAAGAGTATAGGGATGTGCTAACTCCTATACCCGGAGAAACGGGATTGGTCGCACACGAGATACTCACACCACCGGGAAAAATTATTCGGCAACGACCATATCGGTTGCCAGAAGCGAAAAAACAGGAAGTCATCAATCAAGTACAGGAGATGCTATGACTAAACATCATAGAAGAGTTGCATAGTCCTTGGTGCAGCCCCGTGGTACTAGTACCTAAGCCCGACGGAACTATGCGCTTCTGTATAGACTTCCGACAAGTGAATGCCGTGTCTACTTTCGACGCCTACCCGATGCCTCGGATTGAGGAACTGTTAGACCGGCTTGGGCAGGCAAAGTTCCTTACCACTTTAGACATGACAAAAGGCTATTGGCAGGTCCCTTTAACACGTGATGCTAAACCCAAGACTGCCTTTAGCACACCCCTGGGCCTGTTCCAGTTCCAAAGAATGCCCTTCAGCCTGCACGGGGCAGCGGCCACATGCCAGCGTCTAATGGACATCATTCTTCGGCCCTATCAGACTTTCGCAACAGCCTACATGGATGATGTCGTGATCCACAGTACCACGTGGAAGGAACATCTCCAGCAAGTGGGAACAGTCTTAGAAGCCATGAGGAAGGCGGGATTAATGTTAAACCCGAAGAAATGCACCTTTGTGGCCAAAGAGGTCAAATATTTGGGTCACCTGGTCGGACGGGGCACGGTGCGACTGCTACTGGACAAAGTGGAGAGTGTCCGGACGTTTCCCGTACCGCAACACAAAAAACTACTGAGAAGTTTCCTTGGCCTTATCGGCTATTACCGCCGCTTCATACCGCACTTCGCAGAGGAAAGTGCTGTTTTTACGGAAATGTTGTGAAAAAATGCCCCAAATACGATACAGTGGTCAGCTGAGGCAGAGACAGCCTTTCAAAATTTAAAGGAAAAATTGTGCCGGGCCCCCATATTGCGTGGTGTGGACTTCCGGCAAACCTTTCTCTTACAGACGGACGCGTCCGAAACAGGTCTGGGTGCTGTTCTCTCGCAAGTACAAGAAGGTGCAGAACACCCCATTATGTTCCTTAGTAGGAAACTATCGTTGACTGAGAGAAATTATGCAACAATTGAGAGGAAATGTCTCGCCATTAAATGGGCCATTGAAGCCCTCAAATTCTATTTGACAGGCAGGAAGTTCATTCATATTACGGACCATGCCCCTCTGAAATGGTTACACACCATGAAAAATGAGAACAACCGCTTAACTAGGTGGTACATGGCTTTGCAGCCCTATGATTTTAGAGTGGAGCATCGAGCAGGGAAGCTGCATTTTAACGCAGATGCTATGTCACGTATTACGTGCTGCGAGGAAGAGGCTTCACCAGCCCGTAATATTTTAAGAGGGGGGATGTGTGATGCTGCGGACCCTCTGAGAAGAGAAGAAAATGTTTTAAACGCAGGAAAAGTCGAGCACAGGCTGCAATATTATGAGGAACCTGATAGGGGGAGCAAGAGGGACCTCCGAGGAACTGAGGAACCACACCTCTTAGGTCATGAGGTAATGCCAGCCAGCTTCCAATCAAGGAAGAGAGGAGTACCTCTTAAAGAGAGTCTGGAAGACTGGAGAGCAGGACATGCAGGACCGGGAAGACAGGCAGGACGGCCAGGGGAAGGAGGACTGCCAGGAGAGCCAGCACAACCAGCAGGATGGGTAGGACATCTGAATGAATGGGCAGGATATCCAGAAGAAGCAGTAACCCCTGGACAAGGGTTTCGCAGGAGGCAGCAGCAGCCGCAGTGGCTTGAGGAAAGAAGCAACCCTGGAGAAGGTGGGATAGCTCCATGCAGAGTGGGTGCTTTTCGTCCAGAGAGGCAAAGGCGTGGCTCTGACTACGGTCTAAAGCCAACAGAAGGACGGTTGGAGAACTTAAGGCCTATTGCTCAGGCCAGGCAGGATCCCAGCCGGAGCAGGCCTCAAACCTCACCGGGAGTAGACAAGCCAAGGAGAAAAGGTAACCCATGTTTAACTGAAAGCAGGTTGCAAACTGCTGGTGTATGGGGAGGACAGGGAGCAGATGAATACTGTCCGTGTGAAACTGCCTATGAGATAAGGTGCAAGAAACACGTACTGAATAAGAGACTTGTTAATGACAAAGCTTTGCATGAAGCTAAGATAAAACATTTGCAAAAGGAAGACAGTTCCCAGTATAGGAGGGCGCAGGACCGACGCCCTACATTCAACCCTGAGCATTGGGAGGTTGTACAGAGGATATATAAAAAGCCTGATTACAATTTGCCAGCAAGTACTGACTTGATTTCAGAGGCTTCAGAAGGGGAACCGATGCAGGTGGAATTTGCTTCAGATACCGAGATGGACTGTAGTTATTGTAAGACAGGAAGCCTGGAGTCCCTGCTTAGCACATAAGCTCTATCTTGAGGAATAGAGACTGTTTGTTTTGATACACCATTTACTGTGAAGATAACAGCTTTGCTTTAACGTCATGTTTTACTTTTTCTGTAACCTGAAGTAAGGAACTTGTGTTTGATGTTTTTGTCCAAGCATCTGAACCTTTTTGCAAGAAAGGGAAATAAATGCCTTTGTTTCCCTCCACTCGGACCTTTGTATTCTTTGGGATTTTGGTAACAAAGAAAGCTACCAGGGCTGCAAGTCCCTGGGCCCTGTAAGACATTAGCCAAACCCAACCTCATATGTTTTTATGTCCAACCTACCTCAGTCCATTACGCTGCCAAGGTAGGCCCTGTGACAGTGCCCATGAGGGAAGGGTTAGGACAGCCGTTATAGTTGGTGATTCGATCATTAGGCATGTAGATAGCTGGGTGGCTGGTGGACGTGAGGATCGCCTGGTAACATGCCTGCCTGGTGCGAAGGTGGCGGACCTCATGCCATCTAGATAAGGTCTTAGATAGTGCTGGGGAGGAGTCTGCTGTCTTGGTACATGTCGGTACCAATGACATAGGAAAATGTGGTAGGGCGGTTCTGGAGGCTAAATTTAGGCTTTTTGGTAGGAAGTTGAAATCCAGAACTTCCAGCGTAGCATTCTCTGAAATGCTTCCTGTCCCACGCGCAGGACCCAAAAGGCAGGCAGAGCTCCGGAGTCTCAATGCGTGGATGAGACAATGGTGCAGATATGAGGGTTTTGGATTTGTTAGGAACTGGGGAACTTTCTGGGGAAAGGAGGGGCTCTTCCGAAGGGATGGGTTTCACCTTAACCGGGATGGAACCAGGCTGCTGGCATTAACCTTTAAAAAGAAGATAGAGCAGCTTTTAAACTAGATATTAGGGGAAAGCCTACAGTCGCCCAAGAGTGGATGGTTCGGAAGAATGTATCTTTGAAGGATAATACTAAAAGCAGAGAGGTTCCACAAAAGAGTAAAGTAGCCCAAATGCCCCAAGTATGGAGCAGACAGAGCTTAAAGATCCGAAATTACCCATATCTAACAATAGCCAAATTAATATGAATAAAATACATTCTCTAAAATGCTTGTATGCAAATGCTAGAAGTCTAAAAAAATAAGATGGGAGAGTTAGAATATATAGCACTAAATGAAAGGTTAGATATGATTGGAATATCAGAGACATGGTGGAAAGAGGACAACCAGTGGGACACTGTGATACCTGGGTACAAACTATATCGTAATGATAGAGCTGATCCAATTGGTGGAGGGGTTGCTCTCTTTGTTAGAGAGGGCATTGAGTCAGAAAGGATTAAAGTTTTGCAGGAAACAAAATCTGCTGTAGAATCTATATGGATTGAAATTCCATGTAAAAGGGGGAAGGCAATGGCAGTGGGGGTGTACTATCGAGCGCCTGGCCAGAATGACCAAATGGATGATGAAATGCTCAAAGAAATCAAGGAAGCTAACAAAAGTTACAGCACAGTAATAATAATGGGTGATTTCAACTACCCCAGTATCAACTGGGTCAGTGTCATGGCAGGACATGCTAGGGAGATAAAGTTCCTAGATGAAATAAATGACTGCTTCTTGGAGCAGCTGGTTCATGAACCGACCAGAGGGGAAGCCATATTGGACCTAATTCTTAGTGGAACACCAGATCTAGTGCAAGAGATAAGGTTGTTGGGGCCGCTTGGCAATAGTGATCATAGCATGATCGCCTTTGATTTAATTAGTGGAGGAGGGATAGTAAGGAAATCCACAGTACTACCTTTTAACTTTCAAAAGGGAGACTATGATAAAATGAGGAAAACAGTTAAGAAAAAACTAAAAGGAGCAGTTGCATAGGTTAAAGACGTACAACAGGCTTGGCTGTTGTTGAAAAATACTATCTTGGAAGCCCAGACCAGCTGTATTCCATGCTTTAAGAAAAGTGGAAGGAAGTCCAAAAAACTGCCAGCATGGTTTAAAGGTGAGGTCAGAGAGGCGGCTATTGCCAAAAAAGCATCTTTCAGGAAATGGAAAAAAGAGCCAAACGACGAAACCTGGAAACAGCACAAGCACTGGCAAGTCAAATGCAAGGCATTGATAAGGCAGGCAAAGAGAGAATTTGAGAAGAAGCTTGCTGCGGAAGCAAAAACGCGAAGTAAAGACCTTTTCAAGTACATTCGTAGCAAAAAACCTGTGAGAGAGTCAGTTGGTCCATTAGATGATAAAGGGGTTAAAGGAGCACTAAGAGGCGACAAGGCGATAGCGGAGAGACTGAATGAATTCTTTGCTTCAGTCTTTACTGAGGAAGATGTAGGGATGTTACCCACGACTGAAGTGGTATTTAAAGGTGCGGAAGAATTGAAGGAAATATCGATACATCGGGAAGATGTATTACAACTATTAGATAAACTGAAGAGTAGCAAATCACCTGGGCCGGATGGTATACATCCAAGGGTGTTGAAAGAACTGAAATACGAGATTGCAGACCTGCTATTAGTAATCTGTGAACTATCATTAAAATCATCTCTAATATCTGAAGATTGGAGGATCGCCAATGTAACACCAATTTTTAAAAAAGGTTCCAGTGGTGATCCGGGAAACTACAGACCGGTGAGCCTGACATCAGTACCGGGAAAAATTGTAGAAACCATAATAAAGAATAAAATTACTCAGCATGTAGATAGTCATGACCTAATGGGAGACAGCCAACATAGCTTTAGACAAGGAAGATCTTGTCTTACTAATCTGTTATGTTTTTTGAAGGAGTGAATAATCAGGTGGACAAAGGTGAGTCGGTTGATATTGTGTATCTGGACTTTCAGAAAGCCTTTGACAAGGTCCCTCATGAGAGACTTTTGGCAAAACTAAAGAGTCATGGGATAGGAGGCAGTGTACTATTGTGGATCAGGAACTGGTTAAAAGATAGAAAGCAGAGGGTAGGGCTAAATGGCCAATTTTCCCAATGGGGAAAGGTGAATAGTGGTGTACACCAGGGATCTGTGCTGGGTCCGCTGCTTTTTGACATATTCATAAATGACCTGGAAAGTGGAATAACGAGTGAGGTTATCAAATTTGCAGATGACACAAAACTATTTAAAGTTGTTAAAACCCAAGAGGATTGTGAAAAATTGCAAGAGGATCTTGATAAATTGGAAGACTGGGCATCAAAATGGCAGATGAAATTTAATGTGGACAAGTGCAAGGTTATGCACCTAGGGAAGAACAACCCAAACTATGGTTACACGATGCAAGGTTCCACATTAGGAACAACCACCCAGGAAAAAGATTTAGGCGTCATTGTGGATACCATGTTAAAACCCTCGGCCCAGTGTGCAGCGGCGGCCAAGAGAGCAAATAGAATGCTAGGTATGATAAGGAAAGGAATGGAAAATAAAACAAAAGATATTATAATGCCTCTATATCGTTCCATGGTGAGACCGCACCTTGAATATTGTGTGCAATTCTGGTCGCCGTATCTTAAAAAGGATATAGCGATTTTAGAAAAGGTTCAGAGAAGAGCCACCAAAATGGTAAAGGGGATGGAAGGATACTCCTATGAAGAAAGGCTAAAAAGGTTAGGGCTCTTTAACCTGGAAAAGAGACGGCTGAGGGGAGATATGATAGAAGTCTATAAATTAATGAATGGAGTGAAACGGGTAAACGTAGATCGATTGTTTACCTTATCAGAATATAGAAAGACTAGGGGACATGCAATGAAGCTACAGGGTAAACTATTTAAGACTAATAAAAGAAAATAGTTTTTCACTCAATGTGTAATCAAACTCTGGAATTTGTTACCAGAGGATGTAGTAAAGGCTGTTAATGTAGCTGGGTTTAAAAAAGGTTTGGTCAAGTTCCTGGAGGAAAGGTCCATAAACCATTATTAAGAAGGGACCCAGGATATCAATGCTTGAACCAATACAAGCATTGTGGAACCTGTGTCCCTTGGGGAAACTGCTAAGTACATATGACCTAGATTGGCCACTGTTGGAAACAGAATACTGGGCTTGATGGACCTTGGTCTGACCCAGTATGGCATATCTTATGTTCTTATGAGCCACATATTCAATGATTTCACAACAGTCATAGATGTTGTGGACACCGTGGGTGATATTAAACATGGCACAATGAGCTTGTTGGATTGGATGACTGCTCGTTCATATGGCAGGTGGCATTTGATGTGGGCTCATGGATATGTTGACAAAAATGAATGGGGATCCCCAATTGTGGCATGCACTACACGGTCACACATTACAGATGGTACCAGTTGTTGATGACACCATGGATAACACGTCAGCAAAGTCTGGGCATTGTCAAATGTGTATCCTTGCCTGGCATAGTGCTTGTTACATGTGCCCTTGATTGGGCACTGTTGGTGACATGTCACCATGCATGCTGGCTATGGGTCATGCCACTAAAGCATAGCTGCTATTCTGCTTGCATGTGCCAATGTTGCATGCCAGCACAATGTGCCATGTCCCAGGTGTGCCATTCCATGGGTCCCTAGGGTATGTGATGGTGATGGGGCAAGTGATGGCTGTTGGATGTATGCAGGGCTGTACCAAGCCATAATTGCACCCTGTGCTTTTTCCACATCTGGTGTGCCCACCCCCCCCCCACCAGTTTCTTGCCCACACCCCTGCAGTCCCTGCTGCCATTGCCACATTTATTTTTTCTTGGAGGCAGCGGCAGTGGCAGCAGCAGCAGTGAGGCAAACTTGCATTTGTAGGCAGGTTGAGTCCTCTTTTCCTCTGCTGATGTGGGTCAGATCAGAGGAGGGAGGGACCAGGACAGCTATGCAAGCACTGAGTTGCAAGGAACCGTGTTTGAATGGCTGGCCTGGTCCCTCCCTCCTCTGATGCAACCTACATCAGAGAAGGGATTGAGGGATTGAACCTGCCTACAAGTGTGGGTCTGCCTCACTGCTGTTGCACCACACCCTCTGAGTAAGCGAAAATGTGGTGGTGGCAGCAGGGCAACATGGGGGGAGGGGGGGCGGGCTGGGGCCAGCAGCCCAACATGTGTCCCTAATCCTTTTGCGTCATTCGCACAGGGCTAGGTACGGTGCTGGGTGCATGGGGGTGCATGTTTGTGTGTATGGGCAGTAATACATGTTTTGTCAGTCAATCATGTGGTGACAGTCAAACACATGCTGCAGTGTGGCAACCACAGAGGTACTTACTGTCCTTGGCTAGTCACTGTTTTCCTAGAAGTGCTAATGGACACGACCCCACGATCTCTGCAGTTAGTGCATGTTGTGCCTCAAGAAGGAGCCGAGGAAAAGCCTCCCCTGCTTACGACATATGAGTGTAGCCAGCAGATGGAGGTCATGGTCGGAAAAACGAGGCTTGCATGACCATGCAGCCATCCTGCTCATGTGCTCTGTGGTAGCACTTCCGCATACCTCAAATGTTGCATTACCGTGCATAGGTGTTAATCTACAATAGTTACGTATAGTAGGGCATTATGGCACGTTACATGTCTATGCGCTGTACTTCCCTACCTCCCGTTAGGATGTTCATGCGGAAATGATGCACAGAACGTCTGACATATGCAGAAGTGCCGGAAGAGGCAACTGTAGGGGCACAGCAGGTTAGGATGCTGCATCCATGTCCTGTAATCAGGGAGGGGGATATGGATACTGATGGACACGCAGGCACTGTTGGACATCGTGAGCAGGGCCACAGTGCAGCAAACACACCACAGGGACAGGCAGCATATGCAGTGCGTGCTACTCATGCTCACGATGATGAGCAGCCAGGCACATCCACTGATGGCCAGCATGGCCAAGAGATACCAGCAATGCTATCAGAATATAGAAAGATTAGGGGGCATGTAATGAAGCTACAGGGTAAACTATTTAAGACAAATAAGAGAAAATATTTTTTCACTTAACGTGTAATCAAACTCTGGAATTTGTTACCGGAGGATATAGTAAGAGCTGTTAGTGTAGCTGGGTTTAAAAAAGGTTTGGACAAGTTCCTGGAGGAAAGGTCCATAAACCATTATTAAAAAAGGGACCCAGGATATCAATGCTTGACCCAATGCAAGCATTGTGGAACCTGTGTCTTTTGGGGATACTACTAGGTACGTATGACCTAGATTGGCCACTGTTGGAAACAGGATACTGGGCTTGATGGACCTTGGTCTGACCCAATATGGCATCTCTTTATTTATTTATTTATTTGTGTGCTTTTCTATACCGCCCCTTCCAGAGATCAGGGGCAGTTTACAGAGAACGTGGTAAACATTAAATTACATAGAACATTTTGAGCACATAATAACTATATTTCAAAGAACATATTAAACTATTTTACATAGTTCAACAGCACCCACAGCCATACCAACAACATCATGGAAATGGAAGAAGAAGCACATTCCAGAGTCGCAAAGAAAGAGGAGCCAATGTTTCAGTGCATAGGAAAATGATATGCTCCTGCAGCAGGTCCTGGAACACTATGACATTCTGTTTGGAAGCCTCAGCACCACAACCCTAGTCAGTGTAAGAAATGCAACATGGGAGGACATCAGGCAGGCTGTGTCTGCATTGGGTGGACCGGCATGGGACTGTGTGGCCATACACAAGCGTTTTGCTGATCTAAAGAGATCTGTGTATGCACGGTTTAGTGCAGCATGCAAAAGTACATTGGGCACCGGTGGTGGGGAGGCACTGTCTGAACCTTGAGCCCCATAGAGGAGCAAATGACAGCGTTCTGAACCAGTCTACATCTGTTGTTTGGCAGAGGAGCTTGACACATCCCACCCAAATAAAGGTAGGATGAACTACTACTACATGTGCCTGTCTGTGCACACATTGCACCCACATTTGACATCCTGGCAGCACATACTGACATTTGGGATCAGAGTGTAGGTGCAGATCAATTCTTCAACATGGGGGCAAATAGCTCATATATGACAATGTCCATATACTACTTGTGAATATCCCTACGGCCTCTCCATCCACTACTCACCCATCTGACATCTGTTTTGCAATGCCATCCCTGGCATCACATACTGAAACTCCATCTATCACAGCCTGATGCACTCCTATCTCCACAGATTCCCCTCTGGACCATGGCCAGGATCATCCACGAACCTACTATGGACAGCATCCCCAACCTGCTCCACTGACTAACCCTGAAGCACAGGAAACAATACCTATTCCACCAGTTCCTATTCTAGACACGTAAGAGATTCCTGTCCTCTTACCTACACGAACGCATCAGACCTCTACAGTTTCACAGACCAAGACAACTGACCAGCATTACACTCTGCGCTACCACCTCATGCACACTGTTAGCACTCCAAAGACCTGCACAGGATCATTTTTCCTATATGCATCTGCCTTGTGGAACTGGCTCCCTGGACCAAGAATGTATACCTACTACATCAGCACTTACCACCCAGAGAGCAGAGCACATCTCTTCTCACAGCACATTCAGCTGCCAACCTAGAGGACCCTAAAAACACTTATGTTATCTTATGTTATGTCCCCCTCTTACTTCATCTCCACCTACAACCCTGTAAAGATGTTGCTACTGAACTGAGTTGGTTGATTGTTTCTGCTAATACATTCGCTTCTCTTTATCACTGTTTACACAGCCAGTTCCATGTACACCACTTTCACAAGGTGAAAGGCCATGTAGAGAGTCCAACACGTACCTACATAGATAAAGAGCTGACTACAGTACACACATACTTCACAGAGGCACACTATATGTGTGCCATTATGTGACTACAGCATGGCCAATACACCAGTGGCCAACATCACATGCCGCTTCCCTCTCTCGCCCTCCTCCTGCCTCATCCCTCACCCACAGCAGGCAGAGCTACATCATCCTTATCACATACCTCTGATGGATGAACAACTCCACCTTCCTTCCTCCCCTGTTCACACAGGTTGTGCACTTGATCCCTGCCACGTCTGCTCTCTCATTCACAACAGACACACAAAGTACATTAAATGTATTAGGTATACTTTTATTAGTATATGTATTCCCAGCAACCCTTAGTAAGTAAAGAACTTAAATACCAAAACACATCCTTAAAACTAAGATGCAGACAGCAGTCTAGCAATGAAAAAGGGGTTTTCCAGTCTTTTGCATTAAGTGCCACATGTATGATTTTCTCCCAGGGAACGAGTCTGATCTCTGGAGGCTAGAGTAGCAGACTTGGAGGACATAAGGAAGACAGAGAGGTATATAGACGAGACCTACAGGGGCGAGAGATAGGTGTGCACGGACTAGGAGAAGGACCTCGGAGTGATTGTTTCAGAGGATCTCAAGGTGGTGAAACAGTATGATGAGGCAGTGGCAAAATATTTCCTATATACTGCCTCCTTCACAGCCCTCTGCTCTGGAGTCACTTATGTGTGGCTGACTTATCCTGCTTGTTCATGGAGAAAGAGAGGTTACTTACCTGTAATGGGGGTTCTCTGTGGACAGCAGGATAAGTCAGCCACACAAACCCACCCATCTTCCCCTCTTGGATGAACCTCTTTATGGCTAGAGAACAAACTGGAGAGCAAGTGGACAGGCACTGTGGAGGGGGTAACTGGCACATGGTCAGAAGGATCTCTCTAGGTCTTTCTGAGCTATTGGAGAGCTATTCCATGGCCCATGCTGCCACTACTGATTGAAAGCCAAAGAGTGGTTTGGTCAAGCAGGCAAAAGCATGGTCAGTGGGCAAAGAGAGCACCCAGGATGAAGCTCTGCTGCAGCAGCAAAGAAGAATCTGTCACAGCAAGAGTCCTCCTGCCTTTCAGGCCAGTTGGCCAAGATCCAGTTATTCCATCCATGATGCCAACGGATGACGTCAGCCATGTGTGGCTGACTTATTCTGATGTCCACAGAGAACCCCATTATAGGTAAGTAACCTCGCTTTGTTGTCTGGACATGTTATTTTTCTGGATGAATTGGTTCCAGTCTCTCTTTACCACTTTTCTTGCGTCTGTCTTCTCAGCATCATCTTCCAACTTGTCTTGTTCTTTCTTCTTTCCTATCTTCCCTACATGTCCTTGATACTGATGTTTTCTTTTTAATTCCTTTTTCTCCCATTTCATTTTCCTCCACCTCTCATGACTATATTTTACCTTTCATTCTCCTTTTCTCTCACCCCCTCCCCAGTCTTCACTCTTTACCTCTCACTTACTTAACACCAACGAGGACACATGCACTCAGGTAGAATGTGCGCACAACCCCTCCTGACCTGACTGGTTCCTCAACAGATACGCCAAGGCAATGACCTCCTTAATCCAGTGCTCCAAAGTCAACTCAGCTGCCATGCCACTCTTTCACAGGCCAGCAAACAGCCCAAAAAGATGGTAGGACTTAGGAAAAGAATTTGCAAACTCCAAGTACCAGAGAAGTACTCTCTAGGCATCCACAAGGCAAAGATCCTTATCCTTCCCCTGACACTGCTCCATAGAGAAGGAGGGCAGGCAAGCCACCTGGTTCACATGAAAGGGAGAAATCTTTTTAAGAAAGAAGGAAGGCATAAATTGAAAAGGGGTAGCTAGGGGGATCTCCTATGACAAAAAATAGTTCCTGATATGCTTTCTATCGATTACTTGATGTTCCTTCCTACAACACTCTCTGGGTTTTACTATTTATTTATTTAAATGTGAGCTGATTTCTAGAGCTTTTAATGTTTAGCTTAGATCTTCTTTTGGTCTCTAACATAACAATATTGTACCTCCTGGCACCCACTAGAGATCCCCCTAGCCACTCCTTTACTGTCTGGAAAACTAATCAGAGAGACCTGTTCCTTTTACACGAGGCCAAATTGGGGGACCCCCTTCCTCCCCCCCCCCCTATTTTATACTCCCCATTGAATAGTTTTATTTGGGTTTGTTGTGTTTCCTGTTATTAGCTGACATTGATGATTTGGTGTTTTGAGGAATGAGTATCTTTATTTCTGTTCATATTTCTCAATAGGGGTTTTGCTATATATATATGACAATATATGGTTTTATACTATAGTAGATTAATATACACTCTCAATGAGGTGCCGTTTGTCTAAACTGGAGAAAGGAATCTCGCATTTTCTGAGGTTTTTCAAAGCTCTTCCATTTCCTAAATTCAGTTTTACTGTTGTTGATCTGTAGTACCTTATTGCTTTTATGTTACAATGATAGTTTTATTGTTATTTAATAAAATCTATGATATTTTTAAGCCCTCTTTTTAATATTGTGATATAAAAGGACTCTATGGGGCATGTTTACTAAAGTGCGGTAAACGTGACTAACGCGCGTTATACGACGTTAACGACCGTAAGTGCCGTATAACGCGCGTACCGACGCGCTAACGACCGTTAACGTCATACTACGCGCGTTAACCGTAGTTAACGATCGTAAAGCTCCGCAGCGCGTTAAAACAGCGCAGAAGGTGGAGAGTGGGCGGAGAGAAGGGGTCAATGGGCGGAGAGTGGGCGGGGAGAGGCACCCCTCACACTAACGCGCTGAATTTCAGAGCTCAATTCCAACGCGAATGAAAACCTGTCGTTAAAAGGCATTTAAAGGGAAGAGAAACCATTTCCGTCAGCAATGTACAGAAAAACCGGGGAAACCCACAAAACGTGAGCAGTGTGATACATGTGCACAGAACAATATTTCACATAAAACGTTAAAAATGACCACAAGAAACATTTTAAAAAGCATAATTCAGCTGGGCAACAGTGATAGCAATGGGCAACAAGGAACAACACTCCCTGGAAAGCACAAAATTAAAAAGAAATGATGTGTGGAAGGGTCTACGCTCCGCAGACCCTTTCAAAGAGCATTACATTGTAATGGAGCTGTCCTGGGCGTGTGGTGTAATGTTTTCCAATGATATCATTGTTGCCCAGCTTGGTTACGGGTGTGTGCCCCTTTTTTGAGGTCTTTTCTGAGGTTTATGTACACCTTTGTCTGCATAAGGTAAATGAGGCCACAGTAAACCTGTTGCAGAGCAGGGTTTCTGGCTCGTCAGGCCGGTTTAACTAACTCCAGGGAGTGCACTGTCTCTGTGGCCACAGTGTGGTGCAACAGACACAGCCAGTGCCTGTAAGACCAGAGGGTCACAGGTTCAAATCCAAGCTGGGGCTCTTGCCAACCCAGTCCCCATAGTTTAACCCACCACTAAACAGTGATAGTACAGACACTCCTTTATTGCAGAGAACATACAAATGGCCTATAGTTTACCACACCAGAAACAGGCACATTACCTAAAGCAGAGTCCCCGCAAATGCAGTCCTGGAGGGCCCCACACCATTCCGGCTTCATGCTGCCTCTAATACAGATGCCTGTGCTGCATAGCTATGCACCACCCCCATGGTATGCAGATGTAGCTCATGCATATTTATGAGGGACAGCATGAAAACCCGAACAGTGTATGGAACACCAGGACTGGAGTTGGGGAACTCTGCCGTAAAGCAGCAGCCAACAGGGCCACACACCCACCCACAGGCCCCATTGGCCAATTCCCCCTGGAGAGGCAAGACATTGGGCCCTGCCTGTATCTCCCAATACTAGCAGTTGCATACCTTAGCAATGCCACCCTACACCTGGGTATATGGTACAGAGCTATCAAACGTTCCCTATGATAACTGGCAGATATCAATTCCTACGTTAAGCACAGTTTGCTCATTGCGCTCCACCATAACAATCATTCTGATGTCTGCGGTGTTTGCTGCAGGTCTGGTCTCTGACAGTGTTCACCACCCTGGGGAGTGACCCCCCAACAGCCTTGTGTACCATATCCATGCCTGTACTATGCCCATGACTGGTGTAGTGGGTATGGCTGCTGACCACCTCTATAGTAGCACAATGCTGGCATAGGTGTGGGGGTGGCTGTCTGTCTATCCAGCAATGTTGCCAGTATTGGGCTGCCAATGTGCATAATGAGGAGCAAGGTACCATGGGTATAGGCCGGACAGGGTGGCCTGGCCAGGGTGCATCTGCACAGGGCATAGGGCAGTGACAGGCATATTGTAGTGCCCGGCCACCACCTACACAGACAAGGTGACCTCAGTATATCCTGCTGAGAGATCACTATCACAGCATGGCTAGGCACTCCTATAGTGCTATCTAGTATTTCTCTCATGTGATAAATATGGGTTTCCTTTTGGGGCCCAGTTACTGATGTATCTGCTTGCTGTGTATGCTGACATCCCAGTTCTGGGTGCAGGCCTCTCCACTGGGCACTAGCAGACTGTTTGCAGCTGGTAGGTGTTGTGATGGAGTGGCTTGCAGGGTGCAGTGGCTGATGGCTTGCACCAGGGGAATATCAGATAGTGGTGGGGTGCAGCATACCATAGCCAGGCCTAATGTCTGTCTGCTGTTGTGTTATGGCTGTGTACAGAGCTGCATTGACTGCCCTGTGGGGTGTCTGTTCCTCAGCAGGACTAGGGTTAATGTTCCCCTCTACTTCCACCTTTGCAGGGAGGTAGACTGTGGGTCTTTTGATGGGAGACCCTGTTTGCCACCCTCAGCCCTGGGGGAGGGGGGTGGTGGTGCATGGGGGCTACACCTGACTGAAACAGACAAAGATGTCCAAGGTGGTCCTGCAGAACCTACCTATCTCACACAGTAACACAGCTTTGGACCTGCGCCATGGCCGGTGCTGTGGACCTGGTGCTGGGCACCTCACTGCACCCTCAGGGTGAGCACAGTACCCGCACAATGTGTCGGTGTGTAGCTACTCTGTGCCAGTACCCCCTATCAGGCCGAGGTGCTGGGGGGGTGCACATGGTCAGTTCTCCCTACCAGGCCGAGGTGCTGTGGGGGTGCATTCCCCATGGTGTGTATCTGTGGACAGCTGATTTGCATGTGCAGTGCATCTTGGGTGTGACTGGCCCAATCCAACCCTGTGAAACTCCAGCAGCTGCTCACAGGCTCTGATAACCCATAGGCCATCACACGTACATCTGTTAGCATAATGCATAGGTGCAGGACACCCTACAATGTCTGTAATATCAGATGCCCACACTGGTAAAAACACACGTATCCACGCATGTAAACAAACACGTACCCATGCACGTACCGACGCACAATTGTACGCGCGCAGCTACGCACGCACCAATGCACGCAACCTCGCACGTATCAACTTACGTGGCTAAGCACACTCCGAGGGAGTTTTTCTGACACCAATACTCAGCGTAACGAAAAACATGCCTCCTCTTTCCCTCTGTAATGTGCAGGGTGATGCCTGGGACAGCCTTCTGCGTTAGGCACACTGGGGACTCGAACCCATGCTGCCTGTAACAGCGGTCAGTACCGTAACCATTGTGCTACAGCTCTGTTTCAGTGCTTTGTGTCTGTACGTCTTCTTATGATTACCGCGCAGTAACGCGGCACGGCGCCCGGTAACGCTCGTTACGTTTTCTAACACGCGGTAGTGGTAACGATGTACCGCCCATGTCCTTATTTGGGGTTTCTTTCACTACCGCGAATTGCACTACCGCACTTTAGTAAACATGCCCCTATGTTTACATGTTACTATGAAACATTCAATTCAATGGCAGATATACTGTTAATATTGGTGTTGATTGTGATGAATAGGTCATCTCGAGCGCACCTTGAAAATCGTCTGCCTCTATGAGACTTCCTGCTTTGATTTATTTTTGAAATGGTAGATAGAACTACTATATGAGGATTATACACGGCACAACTTGCCTAAATGTGTCGATATATATTATTTATGGACCTTTACGGTTGGGCTAAGTTTCATTATGGTATAGAGCTCTTATTTTGCCTGTGATTTTATACGGCACATTCTTAATATTTTAATTAACATGTGTAGTTTACATTTTAGTGCCTTATTCAAGTTTTGATTGGTTTTATACAAATAGGGAAGGACAATAGACTCATTACACTGGTTTTCAAATTTATGTCTCTCAATTTGATTTAGATAATGATTTTTTTTACCTTGGATATTCCATAATGGAGCAGCGCAATTATTTCGGATTTGGAAGAACACTAGTCTTTTATTATATTCTATAAATGTGTGCTCTGTTAGACATAGTGAATACATCATCATTCATTTGCAACAAAGAGAGTGTCGTCACTGCTACTTCACATTGCAGACGGAATTTAAAGGCTAGTTGTTCGCTCAAGTTCCTTTTCAGGCTCTCAACTTTGAAGTGAGGTGAGAATCACAATGGGATCAACAATTTCTTGAAACATAGCATGATAAGCAGACTAGACATATAGGACCTGCAATTTGGCAATTTGCTTTTTGAGTATGCTTCTGATATAGAAGAGAGATGGTTGTTTTGATCTCCTCAAATTCTCTGGTAGTGACGGTTTGTAAGTTCCCGCATTTAATCTCAGCATCCTTGTCATGCCGTAAGTGAAAACTTTTATGATCACTTCATTGCATTAAGACAGGTATTTCTATATCTAGTATTACACATTCCAATAGATATTAGCAAAAGTTTTAAAAAATTGTATCTAAGAATAGTGAAACAACGGACAAACGAGTAATCTTTCTGACTCATGTGCAGGAGATTCCCTGTAGCTGCGGCATATGTGATCTTACACATATAAAGAATTTTACTCATAGATGATCGAAATTTTTAGGTCTTTACAGTCCAAATTTATAACTTTAGAGACCTTAATGTGGGTTTCCCTTCCTTCTTTGGTAGTTTGAGAATGTCCCCTGGTCCTGTAAATTTGTGCAATAATCATCTTGACTGAATTGGATGATTTCTTCTTTTTCCTTCTCTTCCTTTCCTTTTGTCTGTGCAATTCATTGTGCTTCTTTTAGATCTGTTGAAGTAGTTTGCAATCAAATACAGAACACAGTGTCTCCTGTAAGTGAGAAGTCCACTGTCCACATATTATTATTTTTATACTATTCAACATAAGATGTAAAGTATTATTGTGGCAGGTGCAGGCCTGTGACCCACGGTGTCTGACATAGGCAGGCCAGCATGGCTAGCTTGACCTGTAAATGAGGCCTGTGGAGAGGCATATAGGATTGCACATCCCCCAATATGCTGCTATTGTAAGATAGAACTCAGTAGAAGTATTGAATTTGCTTAGGTAAGCAGAACTGCAGAATTAAGAAATGGAAAAATACAGAAAAGACATGTTTGAAAGTTACTGATAAGAAAAAGTACATCTGCAAAGAAATAATGAGGAGTGCTGACAGATGAGTTACAGAACCTTGCTCTTCTGCACGCACAAATTGGTCCCATAACCTTGAGAGTGTGAAAGTAACAAGTTGATGAACTGACCATTGTAATTGGGACTAGAAGGGGGGCAGGCAGGTGTCATGCCCACAGAAGGGACATAATTGGAGAAACTTATCAGTACCGGGACCAATAGAAGAGGTACGGGAGGTACGGGAGGTTACCGGGACCAATGAAAGGTTTTTCTATACCTAGAATGGAACAAAAGTCTATAAAAGTTGTTGTAATGCTTGAAAACTTTGCTCAGCCATTTTGAATTTGACTTGCTTGAGACTTGTGCACAAATAAATGATTTGGACCTTCTGAACAGACTCCTGGTATCATTGGTTTGTCTGCGCTTTGCTGCTACATATTCCTTGGTGCGTTGGCCGGGAAGTTGTGGAATCAAAGTGTATATAGGGCAATATACCACGACTTTCCGCCTCTATAGGCTTGGTCCTGCCGGGATCGCGCCCTTCCGACGAGGGCCGCTCCCTGGCGCCACCGGTCCCTTGTATCGGAGGGAGCTGGTCGGACCTCGGCGGGTGACGAGCCCGGCTGGAGTCAACGCCTCGAACCCGAGTGAGGGGAGTCCGAGGTCCAACTCATGCGCCTGCTTGGGAAGTTTGAGGACCGGATCCGGTGAGTATAGTTTTGATTTTGGGTCTAGACAGAAATAGAAAGAGCAGTACTGCCATTGGAATTTGGAATTTGTAATCTCGAGATATTGGGAATTGGTAAGAGAGCATGATCAACTCTCAAGGAAGAGCCGAGTAGCCTGGCATGGGAATTCGCTGGGTGAAACCCTCATCCTTTTTGTAATTGGGAAAAGACTAGTCAGAACAGATAGAAACAAATGCATTCTGGGATACGTTGCTAGCATGATTGTGTGAACGAAGTGTGAATGAGAGGTCTGGCAGCACGGACCAAGTGAAGGCGGACCCCTGATTAGCGCATTTCCTGACCGGGCGACCGCGTTCAGGTCGCGAAAAGGGGGAAGCGGTTGTCGTCTTGTCTTGTTATTTGTATTCCCTATACGTTTTCAGGGCCGTGAGGACCCCTTACCCACGGTCCGCCCTCCTTTTCCCTTCTGTCTGTTGTTGCGCGCACACATCGAAATGGGAGGGGCGGGGTCTACTAGAAACACTCCATTAGAATGTATGATCGCACATTTTAAAGAGGGATATTCAGGAGATTATGGTATTAAAATGACAGCAGCCCGTTTGCAGATTTTGTGTACTAGGGAGTGGCCCGATCTAGACCCCATCTGGCCCCGAGAGGGAACGTTCACTGTAGAGATTATTCAGTCAATACATCGTAGAGTGCGGGTAGCGCACCCCGATCAGTACCCCTATATAGATTCCTGGTTAAGTATTTGTGAAGATCCGCCCTCCTGGGCGCAGCGCTGTTATGAGGAACAGTGCAGAATAATGTTAGCTAAAACAGATTCTAGACAGAAAACGGAACAGCCTAGAATGAAAGAGCAGGATAAGAAAGCCAAGAAGAAACCCATCTTGGTAGATCCTGATTCCCCAGAAATAGTCCTCAGGCAGCCCCGAACCCCAGGTCCAGTAAGAGTAGCCCGGCGTCGTCCTGCCCCAGAACCCCAGAGACGGCCAGAGCCGAGGCGGGACCCAACCCCAGATCCTCCTCCTGGAGAAGAGAAGGAGGAAGAATTAGTGGAAAGAGAAGTGGAGGACGTAAAAAGTGAGTCAGAAGCGGAGATAGAAGAAGGAGAAAGAGAGAATTCCCCAGAAGAGGAGGAGGACAGTGTACAAATAATCGAGAAAGCCAGCGCTAGCACTAGCACGCCAGTGAAAGAGAAACCCAAAGCAAAACCTGTTGAGAAAAAGAAAGTGACTCCTGCAAAGGCAACGGCCATAACCCTTAGATCCCAAACCCAAAAGACGCCGGTAACAGCCAAACTGTTTCCCTTAAGGCAAGTCCCGGGAGTGCCCGTAAAGAATGATAATGATGAAGTGGTAGCGGGACCCCTAACTTATGTGTATATCCCTTTCTCTACAACTGATTTATTAAATTGGAGGTCGCACTATGCCTCCTATACTAGTAAGCCCCAGGAGCTGACAGAATTAGTAACTAGTATTATGGAAACTCACCAACCCACTTGGCCAGATTGTCGTCAGCTCCTGACCACCCTATTCACTACAGAAGAACGAGCGAGAATTAGAAAAGCAGCTATTGAATGGATGGCAGAAAACCCTGCAGCTCCGGCACAGGGACAGAATATAATAGACCGTAGGGAAGCAGCTCAGAGAGAATTCCCGAATGAAGACCCCCAATGGGATCCAAATACAGATGAAGGATCCACAGCCCTAGCCCGTTTTCGCCAAGGCTTTTTACAAGGCCTGAGAAGGGGGGGCCAAAAAGCTATGAACCTTTCCAAAGTTACAGGAGTTATCCAAGGAATAGATGAGAGCCCAGCAGATTTTTATGAAAGATTAACTGAAGCCTACCGAATGTATACTCCCTATGATCCCGAGGCACCAGGAAGTTTATGCATGGTGAATTCTGCTTTTGTAAACCAGTCTCAACCAGACATTAGACGTAAATTACAGAAATTAGAAGGGTTTGCGGGCATGAATGCAACACAGTTACTGGAAGTCGCTCATAAAGTGTATGTGAATCGTGATACTGAAAGACAGAGAGAATGTGATAGAAAGATGAAGAAGAAAGCTGATTTTTTGGCTGCGGCCATAGTTGAAAAGAAAAGGGGAGGTGTCCCTAGTCGAAGGAGCAGAGGAAGAGGGCGGGGTCAAGGCGGAGGCCGGACCCAGAGACTAGGCGTGAACCAATGCGCCTATTGCAGAGAGGAAGGACATTGGAGAGATACGTGCCCGCAACTCGAAGACGCCCAGCAAGATGACGACAACGATCATCAGTGGCGAGAAGAAAGACGAGGCCGTCCCCGAGGCCGAGGAGGAGCCAATCGAGAACAATTCCAGCGAGAGAGAGGAGGAGGAGCCATTCAAGCATTGGCCACACAAGCCCATGATGAGGATGACGTGGATTAGGACAGACCGGGCTCCAAGTTTGCTTTAGGTCTCCAGGAGCCTATGGTCGGAATACAAATAGGAGACCAAATTATGAACTTTATGGTTGATACTGGAGCAGAGCATTCAGTAATAGACAAAAAGATAGCCCCATTCACTACAAAAGCAGTCACCATTATAGGAGCAACTGGTGCCAAAGCCACAAAGTCTTTTCTTCAAAACCGAATATGCAGTCTAGGAGGACAGCAAGTAACTCATCAATTCCTTTACATGCCTGAATGTCCAGTGCCACTACTGGGACGAGATATGCTAGCCAAGCTTCAAGCACAAATATCTTTCTCTGAACAAGGAGAAATGCAAATGACCGTAAATTCCAAAGCCAAACCAGCAGGAGTAATGCTGCTGACAGTTCCCCGAGAAGAAGAATGGAGATATTACATTGATGATTCTGTCCAAGATACCTATTTTGAACAAACTTTAAAGAACATTCATGCACCACCTGGAGTATGGGCAGAAGGCAGTCCCCCAGGCCTAGCCAAGCATATAGCTCCAGTGATTGTAACCCTCAAGCCTAGTGCTACACCAGTGCACGTCAAACAGTACCCTCTCCCAAGAGCCGCAATTGAAGGCATCCATCGTCACCTACAGAGATTGCTCGAATATGGCCTACTAAAAGTATGTCAATCCCCATGGAACACCCCACTTTTGCCAGTAAAGAAACCTGGGACAGATGATTACCGCCCAGTGCAAGATTTGAGAAGAGTGAATGATGCAGCTGAAACCATACATCCAGTTGTGCCCAATCCTTACACTCTTCTAGGACTGATACCTGCTGAAGCTACCCATTTCACTGTACTGGATTTAAAAGATGCATTCTTTTGCATAAGATTAGCCCCTGTAAGCCAAATATTGTTTGCATTTGAATGGCAGGACCCCATCTCTGGAAGAGGGGGCCAACTCACCTGGACAAGATTACCCCAAGGATTCAAGAATTCACCTACCATCTTTAGTGCTGCACTAAATCAAGACCTTTCAAGCTATCCAGTAGCCCCGGGGAAGAGAGTGCTTCTCCAATACGTGGATGATCTGTTGATAGCTGCCGTATCAGAAAGAGAATGTATATTAGCCACCAAAGATCTCTTGCAGTTACTAGATGAAGCTGGATACAAGGTTTCCAGAGCCAAAGCACAGCTATGTCAAAAAGAAGTGAAATACTTGGGTTTTCGTATTACCCAAGGAAGCAGAAGATTAGGCAGAGAAAGAAAAGAAGCAGTATGCAGAATTCCAACTCCAACAACCAGAAAGCAGGTCAAAGCCTTTCTGGGAGCGGCAGGATATTGCCGAATCTGGATACCCAACTTTGCCCAAATTGCCAAACCACTGTATGAAGCCACAAAAGGAGAAGAGAAGTCACCACTGGAGTGGGGACTTGAGCAGGATACAGCCTTCCAGAAGTTAAAAGAAGAATTGATGTCATCACCAGCACTTGGACTACCAGATGTCCACAAACCTTTCCACTTGTTTGTACATGAAGCACAGGGAAATGCCCTAGGCATGTTGACTCAGAAATTAGGAAATTGGGAGCGACCTGTAGCCTACCTATCGAAACAATTGGACCCTGTGGCCAAAGGATGGCCACCTTGCTTGAGAGCAGTCGCAGCTACAGCGCTACTAGTGAGTGAAGCAGACAAACTCACACTAGGACAGAACATACGAGTCACTGTGCCACATGCAGTCCTTGCCCTTATGGAACAAAAAGCAAATTATTGGCTCACCAATTCCCGAATGTTGAAGTACCAGAGCATGTTATGTGAAAACCCACAAATACAACTTGAAGTGAGCCATGCCTTGAACCCAGCCACCTTGATACCCATCAGTGAAGAACTCCCAGAACATGACTGTATCGAAGTCATGGAAACTGTGTTCTCTAGTCGACCTGACTTAACAGATGTGCCCATAGACAATCCCGACCAGATCTATTATGTTGATGGGAGCAGTCTCATCCTTGATGGACGACGCTGTGCCGGATATGCAGTCGTCACTCAACACAAAGTAGTTGAATCATCAGCTCTAGCCTCAGGCACATCAGCCCAGAAAGCCGAATTGATAGCACTCACCAGAGCATTGTTGTTAGGAGAAAAACTAGTGCTAAATGTATATACAGATTCCAAATATGCCTTCACTACCTTGCATGCCCATGGAGCTCTCTATAAAGAAAGAGGACTCATCACATCCGGAGGAAAATCAGTCAAATATGGTCCCGAGATATTGATGTTACTTGATGCAGTCTGGGCCCCAACACGTGTAGCTGTCATGCATTGCAGAGGACATCAAGCAGGAAAAGGAGAAGTTGCCCGAGGAAATAGATTTGCAGATGCCTCAGCACGACAAGCAGCTATGACAGGACAAATTGCCCCACAAGCCATGCCAATGCAAGCAGCATTGTTTCCAGTACCCTTGAATCTATGGACCCCACGATATACCACCAAAGAATTGGATTACTATTGTGACAAAGAAAATGGAATATTGAAAGACGGATGGATTGAGCTGCCACCAGAAGAGGGCAGTCAACCTCCGGGACGAATAGTAATTCCTGAACTGTTAGGACCATCCTTTGTCAAAGCTTTCCACGAAGCCACCCACTATGGGAAGAGTGCTATGGAGAAAGCACTCAGACCACATTTCTACATCCCTCTGATGACAACCATATCAGCCTCAGTAGCACGTCAATGTGTAACTTGTGCCAAAAATAATGCCAAGCAAGGCCTTATTACAGCACCCCGAGTTCAGTCAGGAGGTGTCACCCCCATGCACAACCTCCAAGTTGATTTTACCGAAATGCCAAAAGCCAATGGATACCATTATCTATTAGTATTAGTTTGTACTTTCTCTGGGTGGGTAGAAGCCTTCCCAACCAGAACTGAGAAAGCCCGAGAAGTTACCAAAGTCTTAATGAGAGAGATTGTCCCCAGATTTGGAATCCCAGCAGTAATAGGGTCAGACAATGGACCCTCATTTGTCTCCCAAGTTACTCAGCAGTTAGCAAAAGCTTTGCAGATACAGTGGAAACTCCACACTGCATACAGACCCCAGAGTTCAGGGAAAGTTGAGCGAATGAATCGTACCTTGAAAGCCCAAATGTCCAAGCTTTGTCAGGAGACACACTTGAAATGGCCCCAAGTGCTCCCCATAGCTTTACTCGGAATACGCTCAGCCCCTGTAAAGTCAACAGGATTTTCCCCTTTTGAAGTTTTGTATGGTAAACCCCCACCAATAGTGCAGGGAGTCAAAGGAAGTTTAGCCCAGATTGGTTCAGAAGTAACCAGACAAGAACTCCTAGCTCTTAGTTTTGTTCTGCAGACTCTCCATACGTGGATCCAAGACCAGTTGCCTATCAACCTGACGGAACCCTTGCATCCCTACCAGCCTGGAACTTCGGTGTGGATCAAAGATTGGAAGAAGACACCGTTGGAACCCCATTGGAAGGGACCGTACACCGTCATCCTGTCTACCCCAACTGCAGTAAAGGTAGCCGATATCGACGCCTGGATCCACCACAGCAGAGTCAAGCCCGCCGCCGATCCTGAACCAGAGCGGTGGACAGCAGAGCAGCACCCTGATGTACCCTTCCGAGTTACTTTGAGACGGCAACCAGCAGCATAGACACTTCATCACAAGTGCTTTGCAGTAGCCAAGTCTTTCGAAGAGGATTGCTGTTTTCCATGCAGCAACAGTTTTGTTTCAACGAACCCAATTTGTGTGTGATTTGACACACTACTTTTAGACTACATTGACTAAGCCAGACACAAGCCAACTGAATTGCTAAGTTGGTTAATGTGTACTGGACATCTTGAGGATCTTCAATCAACACTCAGCACCCGTTAAATTGCTTCATTAGCAAACGGGACGAAGAATAATAGACCGTCGTGATCAAGATCAGCAAGCTGAGGATTCAGAAGAACTCCAATCAACATCAACATGTATCTCTGTTTTTGCTTTACCTTGGTTGCCTTCTTCGGAGGTTTTGAACTGACTTATGCTCTACCTCCATGCACTGCTTGCATTACTTCTACTAGAACTGGACTGAAAGTAACTCAGACTTTGCTTTACCATTCTTACTATACCTGCAAGGGAACAATAACTCAGTGTATCTATAACACCACTGAACTAAATGTTTGCACTCATGGCAAAATCAAAGCATGCTATAATCCGCATCAGAATCCATCCTATTACACGTTGGAAATAAGATGGAAGGATGCAGATGGACCTATATTAGCTGCTACACCACCACTTAAGGACATTACTAAACCTGCTGTTTTGAATTTTGATGCATGTAATGCTATTAATAGAGATAGTCAGTCCACCTGTGGTACATGGGAGAAAGCGTATCGAAATGACCATAAGTATATGTGTCCAGAAGGTGCCACAAATTGGTGGAAGTGTACAGGTAAAACAGGATCAGGGTATAGTACTGCTACAGCGGCAGATTACTATTGCCCGTATTGGGGATGTGTTTTTTATGCTACCTGGAACACTGGTATAACTGATGAGAAAATAGATAAGCGGATGGCTACTCTAACCAAGCCAACCACAAATGATAAATGTCAGAAAGATGCTTGCAACCCCTTACACTTGCGTGTACATAATCCCCATGCATGGAAACAAGGATATAAGTTTGGTTTACGTATTGCTGGAGGAGCAATAGATCCAGGGACCATTGTGTATATCAGATTGAATACTCAAGCCCACAAGTCATCTAAATATCATATTCATAATACCTTTTATGAAGCTATGCATGTAAATAAGTTTGAGATCCCTCACCCTTCACAGAATTTGCTTCTAGAATTAGCCGGAGCAGTAGTATCTAGTCTTAAGATCACAGATTGTTATTTCTGTGGCGGAACCCAAATGGGAGACCAATGGCCCTGGGAAGCCCAAGAATTGAATTATTCCATGATTTACAACCAGACTGAATTACACAAGACTACCAGTGAATGGGTGTTAGCGCACTCAATCGTTGGACGTCTTTATTTTGCCAGAACTGGACCCCAGTTCACCCAAAAGGTAGGACAGCTGGTCTGTCTTAGCCAGAAATACTATAATGCCACGACTAAAAAGACAGCATGGTGGTCAGGAATCAGACATCCTGAACCTCCTAACCCATTAGCTAGATTTCCTGAACTTGCAGGTCTATGGACTAACCTTGCCAAAGTCCAAGCCTGGCAAGCCCCACCTGGCCTATATTGGATCTGTGGAAACCGAGCATATGCGCAACTCCCGCCACACTGGGGAGGAGCATGTGTCTTAGGAACCATCAGACCTTCTTTCTTCCTGTTAAACACTGAACATGGAGAACAATTAGGATACCCTGTATATACTACCCACAAACACAAAAGAGCATCAAGACAGAAAAGAGAAGCCTTACAGATAGGCAAGTGGGAGAAGTGGCAAGGTGATGATTGGCCACCAGAAAGAATTATTGAGTATTATGGACCTGCCACTTGGAATGATGATGGCATGTATGGTTATCGTACCCCAATTTATATGATTAATCGTATTATTCGCTTACAAGCAGTAGTTGAAATAATAACCAATGAAACTAGTCATGCTCTCACGCTCTTAGCTAGACAAAGTACTCAGATGCGCACTGCCATATACCAGAATCGCTTAGCACTTGATTATTTGCTAGCAGCTGAAGGAGGAGTATGTGGTAAACTGAATTTAACTAACTGCTGTTTGAAAATAGATGATAAAGGTCAAGTAGTTGAAGAAATTGCTAAAGATATGCAAAGACATGCTTATGTGCCAGTACAGACTTGGCACGCATTGAAATTTCCTAACTGGTTTGCTAACCTTTTCTCTTGGCTGGGAGGGTTTAAGACTTTCATTGTTTTAGTACTAATCCTTGTTGCTGTTATCCTCTTATTACCATGTTTAATCCCATGTTGTATGCGTTCCATTCATAGTGCTATTGATAGTACAGTAGAGCGGAAGACCGCAACTAAAATAATGGCTTTATACAAAGCTAGTCCTAGTAGAAATCCTTCAATCATGATGTGATTCTTCTAAAAAGTGATTTAATTCTCACACCTTATTAAGTAATAGGGTGAGATTAATCAAAGGGGGGAATGTGGCAGGTGCAGGCCTGTGACCCACGGTGTCTGACATAGGCAGGCCAGCATGGCTAGCTTGACCTGTAAATGAGGCCTGTGGAGAGGCATATAGGATTGCACATCCCCCAATATGCTGCTATTGTAAGATAGAACTCAGTAGAAGTATTGAATTTGCTTAGGTAAGCAGAACTGCAGAATTAAGAAATGGAAAAATACAGAAAAGACATGTTTGAAAGTTACTGATAAGAAAAAGTACATCTGCAAAGAAATAATGAGGAGTGCTGACAGATGAGTTACAGAACCTTGCTCTTCTGCACGCACAAATTGGTCCCATAACCTTGAGAGTGTGAAAGTAACAAGTTGATGAACTGACCATTGTAATTGGGACTAGAAGGGGGGCAGGCAGGTGTCATGCCCACAGAAGGGACATAATTGGAGAAACTTATCAGTACCGGGACCAATAGAAGAGGTACGGGAGGTACGGGAGGTTACCGGGACCAATGAAAGGTTTTTCTATACCTAGAATGGAACAAAAGTCTATAAAAGTTGTTGTAATGCTTGAAAACTTTGCTCAGCCATTTTGAATTTGACTTGCTTGAGACTTGTGCACAAATAAATGATTTGGACCTTCTGAACAGACTCCTGGTATCATTGGTTTGTCTGCGCTTTGCTGCTACATTATTTCTTGTCTGACTCAATTCACACTATCCTGGAACCAGAGAGTTCAGTTGAGAAATTGTGTTTCCATAGTAACCACTCCAGCAATGTGCGGAGCTGATACACTAGGAGGTTCTTCGCCATCCAGACAAACAGGAGAGCCATCTTCAGGATACTTCGGCACTCCTCAAGCAGCCTTGCCAATAGACATAAGTCATCACCATGGCATTGTCAGAGAACACTCAGACAGCATGGCCCTCGACCAGGGGCTGGAAATACAGAAGAGCTAAACTAATGGTCCTCAGCTCAAGGCAGCTGATGGACTACACTGCTTCCCTGCAGTTCCAATGGCCTTTGCCATCCGGGCTTGGCAATGGGATCCCCAGCCTGAGAGACTGACATCAGTGAGCAATTGTCCAGTGGTATGCCCTTCCTCAGAAGGCTGGGCTGCTGCCACCACTGCAGGCTGGCCATCACCATCATTGGGAATGGGAGCTTGAGCTTGACCCGCTGAGAACTCGGGGACCACTGAGTTAGCAAGGACCATTGGAGTGGCTGCAAAATAGCATGCACCCAAGGCACCATCTTGATTATCGCCACCATCAATCCAAAGAGTAGAAGATAATACCGGACTATGGGAGCCTGCTGTGAACAGAACATCACTGGGCAATCTGACAGGATTTTTGTTTTGGTAGGAAGACATTGCACCCTCGAGTATCAAAACATTGCATTCCCGGTCTCTGGAGTTCCTGGGAGCACAGATTGTTCTTTCCTCAAAGTGATCATGCTGCCGATGGCTATCAGAAAGGACGGCACTCGGGGAGCTACTTCTGATACATCTAAAAGAGAACTGCTGAACCCCTGGATCAGGATATGAAAATATGTCTCTGCCAAATCCAGAGATGCCAGGAATTCCCTTCGGTGCACCACTTGACTCATGGATCACAAAGTTTCTATCCAGAAGCTTAGACGCGCAAGCACTCGACATACTTGAGGTCCAGAATGTGCGGGAATGTTCCTTCCATTCTGGCACTATGAAACAGATGGAATACCTGCCCTTGCCCCAGTTGTCCAGAGGAACGGACACCACTGTCTTTGGGAAAGGCAACCTGTTGAAGGGGATCTGCGTAGAGGCCCAGCTGTTCACAGTCCCACATATGAAAGCGGTGAGGATCAGCTCTTGCATTCCAGGACATAGCCATATTGAATGGGGACCAGCACTTGGTGATCCTCGGTTATGCAGGCCCATTCCTGAAGGAAAAGATGAAGCCTGCTCCCAACTGAGGAACCAGGGAATGGTCCCCAAACTCTCATTGCACAGCCTGGTAGAGTTCCCCTCTGGATGGGACTGGGTCCCTGGGCCCAAGCACTCCACAAAAGTACTGAGAACAAGCCTGAAGTCAATAAGCAGAGGGGAAGAAAGTCTTTCCAGGCTGGCAGCGATGGGAGTCCCAAGACCTCTGGGAATCCAACAAGTGCGCCCACAAAGTGTGGATGGAAGCTGATGGAAAAGGGGCTCCTGCCCACATCATAGGCCGCTTGGACCTCCAGAAGGTGGTACGATGTCTTCTCACCCAGGTCCTTTACCAGCTTCTCCAAAGTGGACCCAAGAGAAGTGTTCCTCTAAGGCTAGATGGGCAAATGGGCTTTGGAAGTTGAGTCCGCTGTCCCATGTCAGAGCCATGCCAATGCTATACCACTGTCGACAGGGCACAATCCCTGGCCATTAGATATATCAGGCTGTACATGGCATCAGAAAGGAAGGCCGTAGCAGACTCCAATAGAGGGGTAGAATCATCTGGTGGAAGAGACTGAATCCACTGGAGCAGAGCTTGAGACATCAGGGCTGCCCATACTGCAACTGAAGAATAGCAGCTGCTGCAGCAAACTGGTTCTTCAACATGAATCCACACTTAGTCCAGACTATCCTTTAAGGCAATCTGCCTTTCACAGGAATGGTGGTCTGACTGGTAACCACTGTGACCTGCGCATGCACCTTGGAAATATCAAACCACACAGTGCACGCCTTCTCTGGGAGAGCATGCATCTTCTTAGACACTCTTAGCCTCTTTGACGGGGAGTTGGGGGAATCCAACTCTGACCAAAACAATTCCTTGAGCACCTCTGAGAACAGAATCCTTCCAATTTCTGGCTGCGCATAGAGTTGAACCAATTTTCCCTCTTCCTATGGCTACCAAAAAGGCTGCAGTCTAGGGGAGCCTCCCATGTCACACTTAAGTGAGAGAGTCGCCCTAAAGGTGGTCATGCACAAGGATTTAATCAATCTTTTTCTATCAATCTTCAGAATTTTCTTCTGCGAGGAGAAAATCCATCAACTATCTGCTGGAGACAAAGAAATACTGAAGAGATCACTGGTGGTTGAGGTGGATAGAGGCATGGGAGTGATGTCATTGAAACCTGGGCTTTTCATTGTTGTTTTTTGTCTCCACCAATCTGCTGGTATTATATTTTCTTTGTTATGTTTCATTATGTCCCCCCCCCCCACGCCATTCACAGATGGGTGTCTAGTCGAGGTTTGTAGAAAAATTGCCAATCGTACATGCATACAAGTTTCTGTCTCCAAACTGCCTTTCAAACTGCTAAAAAGCATGTTCTGTTGCTATGCCTTCAACAACTCCCCTACCCATTATTGTTCCCTCCCCTGCAAACTTCCCTTCTGTGGTTGTTATTTATATTCCCCATAGTGATCTTTAAAAGACAGTTATTCCCTGACCCTGATATCTTTTCTTAGCACAAACTCTCGTGGCAAACAGGAGATGAGTGAATGCAAGAGATTTCTTTCCTAAAGAGTAAGTTTTGAATGTTCATAAAGGATGTGCAAATAGTGCACTAGATAAGGCTGAATCCTTGTCAATTTGCACTACCGTTCACACAAGTTTCAGACCTCTTTTAGTTTAATCATTTTTCTGTACCTATAGACCGGGGAAAGCACTAGGATGACCAATGAAACAATTCTACCTCTCACAGTCTGTGTTGTAAGTCCTGACACAAGAGGGGGAGGAGGTTGGCCTGCTAGTCATCCTCCCCTTGCCTGAGAAAACTCTTATTGGGTTTTGCTCAGGCTGTGACTCGCTTCTCCTCCTCCATATTCAAAGTCCAGGAGCTTGAGAGAAACATAGAAAGAAAAGGTTGCAGAAAAGCTCCTCAGTTTTCAGAAGCAAAGATCCTCACATAACCTTCACCTAACAGGAAGAAACTCCATCTTCACACACGGGTAGGTAGTGATCTCTGACCAGAGCCAGAACCAACCAGCACCAGAATCCTAGAAATGCCTTTGCTACTGTTGTTTCTATACTGTGCAATTTTGTTGTAGTGTTACTACTGGTATTCTACATACATATTTTTCTAATTTATTTTCTCTCTTTGCACTTTTCTTCCACTGCCAACTCCAGACTTCGATCTTTTCACCTTGCTGCTCCTTATGCCTGGAACAAACTACCGCAGTCTGTACGTCAGGTTTCATCTCTCCCCCCTTTTCAAATCCATGCTAAAGGCTCACCTTCTTGAGGCTACCTTTGGCTCCTGAGCCCCTGTTTTCTTTGTGTCTCCTTACCTTTCCCTATTTGTACCCTTGTTCTCAGCGTTTGTACTGTCTTTCTTGACTAGATTGTAAGCTCTGAGGAGCAGGGACCGTCTTTTACATGTATCTGTGCAGCACTGCGTATGCCTTGTAGCACTATATAAATGATTAATAGTAGTAGTAGTAGGGTCACTTTGTAAAGTCTTTTTTGCTTGTAAAGTCTGTTTTACATGTGGAATAGAATTTTTTTGAAATTACAGTCACATACTTTCATCAAGATCATGTTTGTAAAACGGTAGAAAAATGTTTCTCCTAGGGCAAGCAGGATGAGTCAGCCACACCTGTTGTATGTACTCTTTGCACTAACGGCGCTGCACCATCACCTATCTGTAATTGCCTACCCCTACACGGTCATGGTTGTTTAATGAGTGGTCTTCTTACCATGATGCCTTGTTGCACTAGTGCTCGCCCTCACGGACAAAACCTGGACAGGTAACGTAATAAAAATGCAAATCAAGTTCCTGCCTCCGCCTCAGTGCTTATTCAACAGGGCCGCCCCTTCCACAGCGTTTCACAGCTCGGGAGGCACCAGGAGTGGCTGACTCATCCTGCTTGTCCTAGGAGAAAGCGAGGTTACTTACCTGTAATGGGGGTTCTCCGTGGACAGCAGGATAAGTCAGCCGCGCCATCCCACCCTCCTCCCCTATCAAGGGTCGACCCTTCGATCTATTTCAGTCCCACGCCCTAGCGGAAGAAGCGCGACAAGTGACATGCTGGCTAGCTAGGGAGGGGACCGGGGGTAGGGCTAGTTGGCTCATGCTCAGAAGGGCAAAAAGCCCTTCTGAGCTATAGAGAGGACTTCCATCTCGGCGCCGTCGGATGACGTCACCAGGTGTGGCTGACTTATCCTGCTGTCCACGGAGAACTCCGGTTACAGGTAAGTAACCTCGCTTTCTCTTTACTGCTGATTGTAACCCAGTGTGAAAATATGCACAACTCAATGTAAAAATGTGTACAAAGTTTACCAAACAACTTACTCATATCATGGATGGTAATATTATAGCAGGTCGCCTAGGTGTGGAGGCCATGTAGGCACTTATTTTATAAAGACACATAAGAGCACATCAAGCACGCATATGCTTTATAAGATACATGCGAAAAATGACACTTACGGGGATGTTTACTAAACCGCGGTAAAGTCACCGGCGGTAAGAGCAGCGCTAAGGTTCCCGAAGCCATATAAGGTGGGGGTGGTACAGCGTAAAGGGAGCTGTGGGCCATGTAACGCATGGAACAGGGCACCCTGACCATTTAACTCGCGGTAACGGCACATCTCATGTTGTGACAAGCGTTAAGGTGCCCAAGGGGTTTAAGGTGCTTCAACCTAAGACATATGAGTTTAAGGCACCCTGAGGGGGTTAAGGCGCCTGAGGTTTGAGCACCAAGAGGGGTTAAGGTACACGAAGTTAAGGTGCCCTAAGGGGTTTAGGCATCTGAACATAAGATGGCCAAGGGTTTTAAGGTGCTTCAAGTTGACAAGCATGCATCTAAAGGCACAAAAATGGCTGTAACCCTAACTCTGAATAAAGGAGCATCAATAGAAGCCAATCTGAAGGTGATGGATGGACGGACAGGTGGTAGTTGATAGACCAGATGAACCTTTGCCATCTGATATTGTAGTCAGTAAGTGGGATGTGAGCCACAGCTGAGGTCAGAAACTGCCTGTCTGATAACCTAGATTGAAAAGGGCATGCATAAAATAGCTCACACTGAATAGATGCAAGGGTGCCTGGGCTGTGCCAAACCTGCACCCTTTTGGATGGTATTTGCACCAGCCCAGAACAAAATGAACAGAAAGCAACCTATGGGAATTGAACCAGCCCTCTGGTGTATCCAAACACAGTGCTCTAACCACTATGCCAGCCTTGCACGGCATCTGCTGTGGGAAGACTTACTAGTAAAGAGAATGTATGTATGTATGTATGTATGTATGTATCTGCCTGCAGTGTATCAGCAGGTTCTCAGTTCAATCTCACCATGATTGACCTGCATGTTGTGCACATATCTGTCGTGGTTTAAAGTATCTGAGGTCATGGTTTGGATATCAGACATGACTCATGTTGTTAAATAAATGTGTCAAACATCTGCTGCCCTCACCCCAACAACCCTGTGCAATCTCCCAAACCTCACCCAAAACTGAAATGGCCTCAAATGCATGTCTCTGCCCTCTGCATATTATGAAAGAGTTCATGGGAAATGACCTTTGTTGGCAAGTACATATAGATGCATATCAACAAGTGTAATTTCCATTGGGTAGTGCTGTGTACAAGGACAGTGCAGGAACCCTGATGCTAGGCCCTTACAACGTTTAACTGTGGAAAAACAGCAAACAATGCAACAACATGTGCCTGCCTGCAATGTGTGAACATGTAGGCACCTCCCCATGTCAGCAGTTGATGGGCTGGTGTATAGTGCAGATATGGGAAGGACACAAGGTATGTTTCCAACAGGTTCCATGTACATTCAGTGCTATGTCCAAAGCTCATCCCCAGGACAGATCTTGTGTAGGAGCTAGATTATGTGCATGGTGCTGTATGCCCCTCATTGTAGTCAGGGGTGGCCCAAGGGGGGTGCGGGGCCATGTGCGGAGACTCAGTGTGGGGCCTCATTTGCATAAGGTGCCTCATTTGCATAAATATTTGCATAATGTTACCATACACTAACTTTTAGTAAACATGCCTCTTTATGAGTATATGGATAAAGAAAGACTAAAAGATTTCTACATTACTATAATCCAGTACCAACCGCCAGGCACATTAGGAACTACTACAAACACTGCCCATTTAGAACCCATAGCAAACCCGCTGTATCCTAACAGCACTACCAGAACTCACAAAGCACCATACCCTACCTATCAAAAGGCAACACTGCAAATATTAAACCAATACATTTCAGAGAATAACAATACATGAACTACTGGGGAACGAGAACAAGTGGCAATGTCAAATAGAAATTATATAAACAGAATACCTCAACTCAGTTACACATGCAGAACATAGACCATCACCAAACAAGGAATCACAATTTAGAAACAGGAAGACAATAATTAAACTGAGAACCCCAAAAGCCAAACTTGGAATGTACAACACTGTAGAAATAAAACCAGAAATTAATTTCCTCTTGTACTAAACAAAGCGCAGACGTTAATGATGCACATTTCCAAGAGCTGACATATTCCAGTTAAAAAATTCAAAATAAAGAGAGATTTTTCTACCTTTTGTGGATTTTTTTTTCAGTGGCAATTGCTCCAGCCACTTTCTTCTGGTTTCTTTGTGTCTTCTGCTAACTCTCCATCGTCTGCTGTCCATTTGTCCTTTCTTCTCTCTTCTAGTTTTTTCCATTCTCTCTCTACATCTGCTTTAACATACTAATCTTTCTCCTTTTGCTCTTTCCTCATTCCTATTTCATCCACTCAAATTTTACCCCTCCATCCTCAAACCCCACTTACTCTCCCAATATCCAGACAATTGTAGATTTGTCTTCCCTCCCACACAAAATATTTTTCCCTCTCCATTTCACTATCCCAGCTCCATCCCATTCTAATCCTCCCCCAACATCAGCTCCCTTCTAGTTCCAGCCCCACCCAGCATCCGCTCCCTTCTAGTCCCTGCATCAACCCATTTCCAGTCCTAGCCCCCCATCAGCCCATTTCCAATCCTATCCTAGCCCCACCATCAGCCCATTTCCAGTCCTAGCTCCCCCATCCATTTCCAGTCCTATCCGAGTCCCTCCGTCAGCTCATTTCCAATCCCAGCCCCCCCATCAGCTCATTTCTAGTCCTTTCCTAGCCCCACTATTGGTCCATGTCAAATCCTAGCTCCCTCCACTCAGCCCATTTCCAATCAAAGCCCCCCATGAGCCTACTTCCAGTTCTAGCCCCTCCATGTCCATTTCAATTCAAGCCCCCACCACAGCCCATTTCCAATCTTAGCACCCCCCAACAGCCCATTTCCAGTCTTATCCTAGCCCCTCCATCAGCCCATTTCCTGTCCTAGCCCCCCCACTCAGCCCATTTCCAGTCCTAACTCCCTCCCCTCACAGCCCATTTCCATTCCAAGCCCCCCTCCCCATCAGCTATTTGCAGTTCAAGCCCCCTTCCACTCAGCCCATTTCCAGTCCTAGCAAACCCCCAGACCATTCCCAGTCCTAGCCCCCCCCATAGCCCATTACCATTCCTAAGCCCCCCATCAGCCCACTTCCAGTCCTAACCCCCCCATCACCCCATTTTCAGTCTTAGCCCCCCATCACCCCATTACCTGTCCTAACCCCCCATCAGCCCACTTCCAGTCTTAGCCCCCCATAGCCCATACCAGTCCTAACCCCCCATCAGCCCACTTGTAGTCTTAGCCCCCCCCATAGGCCCCCCATAGCCCATTACCTGTCCTAACCCCCCCCATAAGCCCACTTCCAGTCTTAGCCCCCCCATAGTCCAATACCTATCCTAACCCCCTCCCCCCCCATCAGCCCACTTCCAGTCTTAGCCCCCCCATAGCCCATTACCAGTCCTAACCCCCTCCCCCCCCTCAGCCCCGCTAGGTAAAAAAAAAAAAAACCGGCTGCTTCTGCCGCTGCCATCGTGGCAGCGGCAGAATCGAGCATCCCGCGGGGCCCCCCCTGCTCCATGCGGCCTCAGCGCGGGATTTTCAGAGCTGCGCAAAGGGAGAGTTTCCCTTTCTCGTGGCTCTGTTAATCCCGCCGTGGGATTAACAGAGCCGCGAGAGGAGAAGCTCTCTCTCTTCGCGCGGCTCTGACAGCCAACACTGAGGCTGCATGGAGGACTCTGCAGAGCAGGGGGGGGACCCGCGGGATGCTTGATTCTGCCGCTGCCACGATGGCAGCGGCAGCAGCAGCCGGTTTGTATTTTTTTAACCTAGCTGGGCTGATGCAAGATGTTTTTTGCACGGGGCCCCCTGAAACGCGGGGCCCTGTGCAAAAAACATTCTTTCTCAATGGATGGGCCGGCCCTGATTGTAGTCCTGCGGTCTGCAAGCTTGATTGTCAAGAGCTTGTGTGTACACAGTATTTGGTTTATTTTGAGCCACCAACACTCATTATCTGTGTCATACCCTAAATCACATTCCTGCCTGTTATTTTAACCATGACAATCCAGCACGTGCATACCCTGCAACAACAGTGGAGGTGTATAGAGAGCCCCAGATGTGGTTGGGATGGTGTGTGTACAAGGAGGTGTAAGTGGGGGCTGTCTGTCACTCATCAACCTAGATGCCCAGTGCTGCATATGTCATAGGCCATCTATGTCCTTGATAGGCCTGTCAGATGGTGATGTTATTTTACCAGCAAGTTGTCCCAAGTCATCCTAGCTGTGGTATAGTATTTGTGGACAACTTGAAAACAAGACAAGAAGGGATGCAGGAGATGACATGCACCTGAACATTGGCTATGGGCTGGCATACTATGGCTCTGGCAGCTTGGCAATAACAGTGTTGTTTGCTGGGCTGGGATTTGAACCCCATAATGGAGCTACACAGACATGGAGACACAGTCCCATGCAATATCCTTTGACATTATGGGGCCCTGCTGCATTAGCTGTGAATCTGCTTGTTGTGGACCTCATGAAAATTCTGCCATGGAATGCATGTTGAGTCTGTAAGGCTTCATTCTGTACATGTACACACAATGTACACCTCTTGTATCACTATTGCATCTATTGCAGTATGTCCCGATGAAGAGCGGCTGTACAGAAACTGGATGAGTAGCATGCATGAAGTCGCTATGTGTGATTCAAACACAATGTGAGGGCAGCATGAACAACAAATTTGTGCAGTGATGTTGGTAAGCAATCATGTAGATGATGCCTCCCTTGCCCCTCCATGATATCTGGCATATTATTCAACAGTCTATTGTATGGGTAAAGCATTCACGTGAACTGGTCCAGTCACCTTCTTCTGGTGTCAGCATGTCCTCTGCTAGCTCACCATAGTCTGCTGTCTATTTGTCCTGTCTTCTCACATCTAGTTTCCTGCCATTCTCCCTCTACATATGCTACAACATACTCAACCATCCCCTTTGGTCTTTACTGCACAGCTTCCTCTAATCCTTGTGTTGCCCACTCAGATGTCAACCTATCATCCTCAGTCTGTACCTACTCTCCAAATACTCAGACAATCATAGAGCCTTCCCTGATCCCAAACAAATAATGTTTGCCTTCTGCATGTTAACCCCCACCCCAACATCAGCTTCTGACACTTCCCAGTTGTACCTAGCATCCACCATCTACAACCCCTATCCTGGAATCCCCACCAACAGACCATTCCCAGTCCTGGCCTCCCCCCTCTACTCTTGAGGGGAGCCGTGCATGTCAGATTGACTAAAGGAAGCCTGCCAGGCCACACCTCACCTGTGTACAGCTGCTGAGGTGAAGAGTTTTGTTGTTAAGGAATGCAGTAGTGCAGTTCTAATGTGGGGCACAGGTGCACTGGGCATTGGGAAGCACAAAATGGCCATAACCCCATCATGCCAGTGCCCTACACTTGAAAACATCTACTTGACAGAAGGAAAATTGGTGCAGTTCATCTGGCAGCTGTACACAGATGAGATGGGGGCTGAGTGTATCCCTCTGAGGCTGCCACTGATGGGAGATAAACTGCATCTGTGTGATGTTTTTAGTGCAGACCCTCTCCAAAGTGCAGGACCCTGTGCAAACAGCACTCCTGCATAATGGACAGACCCCTCAGTTCCCTCCAGAATGTGTGTTTGGATGACACCTGCTGTTGCTCTGTCATTGCTGCCAGAAGCTCACTACACAGCCTCCCTGATCACAGGGAAACATTGTGCAAGGTGCTGCAGGTGTCATCAAGCACAGGTCAATTGCTCATCAAGTACAACAAACACCTGTTAATCAGAGTTCCAGCTCTGCAAGTACCTTTTATAGGCAGTGATTGGCAAGAGATGGAAAAAGGGATACACCACAAAGGCTGGTAGATGGAAATGTGGATATCCAGGTCATGAGAGGTGTAACCAGCAGATTTGCTGCCCAGCACACGCTGGAGAATAGAACATGATGAGCACATCACATGTTCAGATACCTGCATAGGCTCAAATAACATTCAAATGGAACAGGGGCTTGGAATACTGATCTAAACCTCATGGCTGCATGGTCCCACAAACCACACAAACTAATAAACATAAACATAAACATAAACCTGCTGAGATAGCAGCTACAGGTACAAGACTTTGCAGATTTCCACAACCCAAATAACAGACATATGAAACAAGGGAGTACTATGCACATTTGTAATGCAGCTACAGAAAGGCATGAATGCCCTGGCTGTGCTTTGATGTGCCATGGCAGAAACACCAGTGTGTAGCATATAAAAATAGTATTTCTGCAGTAGCCCATGTGTTGTTTTCGCTATGAGATATCCTGACATAAAAGTTCCACCCAAAACTGCATGTGAACCTGCCCTATCTGTGATAGTGGTCATGCAACCCGTATCTCTTAAACAGTATGCATATAGTAGATAGAAAAACTACTCACCTAGCAGGACATAGTCCTCATACTATCCATTCTCGAACTATTGGAATAGTGCTGAGTGATGCAGGATATAGGAGTCATGGATGGACCCTGGAAACCTAGGAACCACATTCAGAATACTCACATTTGCATTATAAACAACCTGCACATTCAGGGAATTGTAGTGCTTACAGTTGCGGAATACTGCCTCCCTGTCTCTGGGTGGGACCAGGGTAACATGTGTGCAATCAATAGCTCTCACCACATGTGGTATCCCTGCAATTTGCTCAAATTTCTGGTTCAGGGCCCCCCATTGTTGCCTACTGTCAGGAAATACAATGTAATTCCTTATCTGGCTGATCATGGCTTGCAGTACCTGGTGGAGACAACGTGAGAAGATGGACTGGATTATTCCACTAACTGCAGCCGGAAGCAGCCGAGGCAAAGAAATGTAGGGAGCTCAGGAGCTTGACCAACCCTGGTATGGCATGAGATCGGACAGTCAGAGGCTCGAGGTCAGATCTTAGATCCTCATAGAGCTCTCTTATAGCTCCTGTGCTCAGATGATAGAGGGAGATGACCTGGTCCTCACTCATGCCCTTGAGCACGGCTCTGGGCCTGTAGTGGTGAGGCTGTCTGGGGTGGACTTCTGCATGCCTACAGCACCATGGCTCCCCATATCTGGCCTGTGGCCCCTCCACAACTGCAGGTCTGTGCTATTTTGGGGCTGGACCCCTGCCCATTTCCACTCTCCCTGGCACATCATCTCCCTCATCAAGCAACTGCTGTTCTCCCTCATCATGAAACCATTGGACAGCACTCGCAGCAAACCCAAAGTGATCCATCTTGGAAGACACGATCTGCAAACTTACTGTGCCTCAAATAGGGATTGTGGGAGAAAGGGAGGGGATGGGCAGCTGATGACAACAAACACCACACAGTTGGGCCTCAGTCACCACATACTAGCAGGGGCACTAATTTGATGTTGTAATGGTGCCCTCTGCACTCTGCACATGCACAGGGCATGGTGCGCAGATAATCCATACATTGTGCATGCACAGGGTGTGGAACATAAATGTAAGGTGCCCTGTGCATGCACAAGGCGCAGAACATAAATGTAAGGCACCCTGCACATGTGCAAGGCATGTTACAAAAAACATTAGGCACCTTATACATATGCCACGTGGTGGTGCTTGCAAAACACAGTGAGATATTCAGGTTGTGATAACACAGCAAAAGCCGTGACATTGCTGACAACCATGGACCCAATGCACAAAGTATCTGCATAGGAGCACAATGACAAAGAAAAGCATGCCTCCATAAGACAAGAAATATAGGGAGAGGGGCTGGAGCAGGTGCCACAAAGGCTCCGTAAGAGGAACAAACTGGCTAATCCGGGGTGATACAGCAGCAACAACAGCCTGCTAAGCCAAGTGCTGGCAAACACAAGAAGAAGCATGTGCCTGACGAGGTGCGCAAGAGGGCAGTGTGCTTCTCACAAGAGGAGAATGACGTGCTCCTTGCAAATGTGCTTGAGCACTATGAGGATCTCTATGGGCACCTGAGCACAACGCCTCTCAGCACAAGAAATGTGCTATGGGAGCATATCCGGCAAGCTGTTGCTGAGGTCAGTGGACCAAACCGGGACTGTGAGGGCCTACACAAGAGGTTCAATGATATAAAACGCTCTGTCAGAGCACACATCACACATGCACACATCACACATCAGCATGCAATGAGCACTGGTGGTGGCGGACCCAGTGGGGCCAACCTTTCAGCCCTGAAACAACAGCTGGCAGAGAGACTGTGGCCCATCTACATCCATGGACTGCCCCCAGAGCTGGATACGGCCCACCCACATGCCAGAGGGTGTTGAAAAGTGTCCAGGTTTGGCGTGTTATGTTTATGAGTATGTTTATTTCCATGCCCATGCAATATCTGGATGTATTGGCCAGGCCAAGGTGCATCACAGTGGTGTACAATCACTGTAAGCAGGTACTGGACACATTGGTCATGGGTGGTGGGGGCGATTCCTACTAGCCACATATTGCAACCATTCCAGGTCACACACCCCTGCAGGTTTCCCTCATAGTCACCTCCTGCTACCCACCACTGTATGCACATGGGCCTGTAAATAGCCCTCAAGGTCACATGTAGACACATAATGCTGAAACAACACATGTCAGGCATCACCAAGACCCAAGGCCACTGATCACCCCTCCCTCCCTGCAGTTCACAGCTCTGCCAATGAGTGCTCTCCTCTGGGCCCATCCCATGTGCACAATGCCTGCAAGCCAGATACCAGACACATGGGACCGCTCAGGACAATGTAATCCTGTGCATTCCTCACATACCCTGTGCTGTGCAAGCAACCGACCATGTGGCCACACATATACCATGTATGTATGTAGTTACGTATGAGTGTGACCCTATGGCCTGTGTAACTGTTGCATGCATGGTGCCGGAGAGGATAGTGGGGACAGCCACCAAATCTGTACTTGGTAGGACAGTCTGACAGGAATAGCAAGGATATATTGTGGGGAGAAATGTCATGTAACAAAACATTGTGCTAATCAGTTAGTGCTGGCTGGGCTGCTTTGGCAGAACCATGTACAGGAAGCTGTGTACATTGTCCTGAACTATGTGGTGGTATGATGAACATGTGGTATATCACATTGTGTGAATGGCGACAGATGTAAACAACATCTGTGCAGTGGGGTACTGTGCATGTATGCTGTTGCATCAGGAACCATGTGGGGGTATAGCATCTGGCATGCACATTGGTTGTGTGGGGAGCCAGTAAAGCATGGTGGCATGATCATCATGGAGAATGGCGATATGCCACCCATGTCACATTGTGCAGCTGGTGGAGTATACCAAGTCTCTGGGTGCAAGAGGCTATATGTAGCAATTACAGATGATTGGGCCACCCTCCCCAGTACTCTGGTAAATGTCAGGGTGCTCCTTGTGAGCTCCTTGTAGCTGAGACACTGTGTGACTGGTATCAGGCATGTGTGCTGTAGGATGGGTGTTATGTGACCTGTCCTGACTGGCAATTGGATGGTGCATGCAGCAGTGGTTTGTGCCTTTTGTGATATGATAATTCTATGTGTCATAATTATGTAACCACTATTTTTAGCTTGAATAACTTGTAACCGTTTGTGTGAAGTCACCGCAGCTGATCACTGGAAGCTGCGGTATACAAATGTTTCCCAAATAAATAAATATGTGCATGGTACAGTCTGATTCCCTGGAGGATGGTGGTGGCCCAAGCAGAGTGTGCACCAAACATATCATGGGTTGCTAAGCATTCACCATTGTCTCTGTAATGGTGACATAGTTCTGTGACAGGTCACCTTTGTTGGAGGTTTCTGTTGTTATGGTGATGCACAGCACCAGTTTGTCCCTATGATTCAACAGCATCTCCGGAATGTGGTGCAATGTACTTATTGAGGTGCATTGTGAAGAAACCCCTGGCCATTGGGGCCATGACTAACTATATTTGGGCACAGCGTCCTGTGAGGGTGGTGGCATGCTGCCCCTGTGCAATGTCACTGGTGCTATGGGTGTCTTGTTCATATCATGGTCATACTGTCGGGATGTGTGTATTCCACAGCATGTTGGTCCTTTACACAACATATGCCATGTAGAGTGGCCTGTCTCTGGCACAGATGCGATTTCCGTATGTGTTTTGAGGCGATGTCGATGGAGATGTGCCACAGGGTTAGGTCTGGGCTTGCCATGTGTCGTGTGGGAAAAGGATCTGTGCTGCCAGAGTGGCTGTGGTATGATAGGTTACAATACAACATTGTGAGATGGTGGACTCTGTAGTCAACTGTCAAAGGCCATGTTGTAGGATGGCAGATCAGACTGGGTAACACATGGATGCGACAACTAGGGACATTAGTATCTACATCTGTTTGTTGTAACAAATTGCATGGATGTGGTTGCTAAACAGATGTGTGTGTGTGTGTGTGGTCTGCGCATGCCACTGTGTGTCTGGATGAGATAGTGACAGGTTGGATCTGTGTAGCAGTAGGCGTGTAAGGATGCATCTGCACAGTAACACCACTTGGCAGCCCTGACATGGCTCCTGGCCCCATTGACATACCACACAGGTGCACTGACATTTACCATGTGGTCATGCCACTGCAGTGCCCATGCCATGACACCACCCCTAGAAACACCAGGAACCTGTGCCACCATCAGTTAGCATCACCAACAGCTCTCCATCTGCACATGGCCAATGCCAGACATGCTGGGCACGACACAGTCACATGGCCAAGGTCCCCACAGTGCCAAACATAACCACAAATGTTATGTACTATCTGCAGAACTCTATCAGCTGCAGATGTCCCTGCACCAACCTGGCTGAGGTTGTGCTACAGACACATCCCCACCCTTCCCAAACAGTCACACACCCACAACTTAGCTAGTGCCATTGCAGGGCTGCACTGTCTCTCCATGCATCCCCTCCCTACACCAAAGCAAGATGGCACCAAGCAGTCACACACTGTGCCCCTTTGCCCCATACCCTGCATCCCTATCACCACACATCTGTGTCCTGGACAACTACACCATGCCATTGTGTCCCTGCATGCACCAATGTGGCCTGCCCTGTTGACATGCTGCATGTGATCCTGGACCAGCAGATGATGCACCAGTGTCATGTACATTGGCAACATGTATGTACAGTGTATTGCTAAGGTATCCATCCCCATTGTGTTAGTCATGTCATGTTGCAGTACAACCTGGAATCAACATGGGCTGTGGGGGGGGGGGGGGGAATTGACACCATGTGCTGTACACAATATACCAAGATGTGTTGAGGAGCAAGACATCTGTCATTGAGACACAGAAAATAAGTAGGCCTGTGAATACATGACAGCAGGACTGTGGCAATGCGTGCACCCACCAATGTCGATACAATGTAGAGGCACTGTTTGCTGCAATTACAGCTTCAACTATCCTGGGGACCGGCACTATTAGGCATGCACATCTGGGCACTGGAATATGACCTTATTCCCTAGGCCACCCTGCCCCCAAATCAATCCATTTCTGGTATGCATTGATATACAGCATTCCTGCAGCGATGGCATGGATACCAGTTGGACCAAGTTGTGCTCTTTGCCAACACCACATTATGTCATTCATCTGAGTCAGGTTAGGGAGGCATTGGCAGTATATGTTGGGTCATTGTCCTGCTCTCCAACCTCAGACAGACTGTCACAGGACATCCATGATTAATGCAGTATCTTTGATGGCAACCATCATTCCAGTACATCTGTCCACTTTTCCTGTCCCTGACATTGATACTATCAGCATAACATGCTGCTGCCATTGCCAGCATCTCTGGTCATTGACCTCCTTGTCTGATCTTTGGGTTTGGGTGGGCAGCCTCTCCTGTCAGGTTAGTAGGGATGTCACATTCTCCCCATGTTGCCATGATGTCTATGAGGGTGCTTTGTGGTATCATCAACAAATAGGGAGATCTGTTACAGCGCCACTGTGACCTATATATCTCCTCAACCTTGTATCTGACCTGTCCCTTGGTGTTCATGTTGCCTACTTGGTGATGTTGCCCAGTCACGGGCCTTATGGAACATGCATATTCATAAGGCTAGCATATTCACAGATCTGGTGATATAGATTGCACACAGTTGGACCCCTATTAGCTCATTGGGCGGTGTTTGTGGCCAATATGTGGGGCCAGATCCTATGTAGGGGTAAGCAAACATCAGGGATAGAAACAGTTGCACACACACACACTTTCATTATTGATGTGTGTCCTGCATATCAACAAGGTGCATCATCGTCGTCACACCCCCACAATATAACCAATATTGTTGGGCTAAAGACCAAACATCAAAATAACCCTGCATCTTCATGCCATTGTGTACGTGTTGTGACATAACAGCCCATATACTGTATATATTAGCATGGCAATGTCCAACTGTCTGGAGGTGGGCATCAACCAGGATGTGAACTGTTATGTCTGTTTGTTGTCTTTTCCCAGGTGAGACACAGATGACTCTGGATGAGGTGGCAGATGTCGATGGTGGAGGGAGGGCATGGCGACAGTGCTGCAGAGGGCCAAGGCATTGTGGATGAGGCACCACTGGCTGCCCACACAGGGTTTATGAGCCCAGATGGGACTGAGGTGAATGGAGGTGTGGCCCAATGGGTATCAGAGTTGGAGAATGGTGGGGAGGAGCAGAAGGATCACATCAGCCTCCACCTGACGGCTAGCAGCAGTGATGGGGGGGGGGGGATGTGGCAGGCACCCACACCACACCAGTGTGACCAGAGAGGGAGATTGGACCAGGCCCTGCACCAGGGATATCTGAGGACTCAACATCCGCCAGACCATCCATGGAGCTGCTGAGGGACATGATGCAGGAGCTGCATGATTGCACCACGACAATACATGCAGACCTTGCACTACCAAACAAAAACCAAGTGCGGCTGTACAACACTCAGCCCTACACTTCCTTGTGTTTTTTTTTTTTTCAAACTGACAGACACTTGTATCCCCACAAGTTAGGCCCTTCTACCCATTACCTGGTAGAAGTGTAGACTCAGGCTCTCAGCAACGGTGGTGTGACTCCACGTCGTAGCACCTTCCAGGAACTCGCCTTCCGTTCCGGAATTTTGCTGCTGTCCGGTCCACGTTTTGTTTTCCAAGTCCGATCCGGTTCTTTTCAAAAGTCCAGTCTGGGTTTTCCTTTCTGGCACTCCGGTCCAGGTTTTCTTTAACTCCGGTCCGGTTTTTCTGATACTCCGGTCCGGGTTTTCTTTGACTCCGGTCCGGTTTTCCTTTACTCCGGTCCGGGTTTTTGATTTTTTTTTTTTTTTCAAGATGAACACTGGCAATTTTATTTCTATATTTCTTTGCTGTATCTCTTAGGCTTATATGCAAAATCCTAAAAACTACGCCATTTATGTCACTCGGTTGCCGGTGACACAAAGATTATACGCCACTAGGTAGCGCTGTTAAAGAACAAAGAGTCCAAGTGTAGGGTAATAAAGGCTTTTATTCCCCGTTTAAAGCAAGGTTCAACTAAGATATTTTAGATAACAGAAACAGTCCTTTGTTTCAAAAGGTACCAATATTCACTGGCTAGTTAACTGTTACTTCACAGTTTAAAGCAGGTTTTCTTCAAAGTAATATTCAGTATAATAAACATCAAATTATACTTCATTTATTCTTCTGTGGAGCATACACACTCTGGAGCATAGGCAGTGCACCAATCACATTCCATTTCCTCAGGCAAAGGTGAGGGAATAGTGCTGGGAGAATCCACTTCCATCAAATCTTCTCCCCTATACTGATTCAAAGGGCTTCCACTGTCCCTGTCTATTTCAGCATGGTAATCTCCAGCTTGGGAGTTTGGCTTCACATAACCAGGGACTCTTAAGGCTGGCGGTAGTTTAGTGAACCAGTCTGCACTCTTGTTTCCCTTAGGAGGAATCCTTCTTTTAGCATAGCTTTTAGCAGTACAATCATTACAGTTAATCTTCAATGCCTCATACCTTGGCTCACTGAGTAAAAACTTCCGTTGCTTATAAAACTGCTCTTCCCTCTGAATAGGTGAAACTGGGCAATGATCCTCTAGAGATAAGCTTCTGTCAGAACCTCCCTCTCTGGTTCTTAGCTTTCTTCTCTCTATGTCACAAACAGGCAAAGTATAGGAACTAGGCGTGGCAGAGCCTCTCACCTTGGAGCAACTTCCACCAAACTCCCCTTGCACAACAGGTCCAGTTTGGGCTTTCTGGCTTCCCACCTTGTGAGGTCTGTTTCTCCTCCAGCTCCCAGCTTGGCTTCTTCCACAGCAATCAGGCTTATGTCCTTGATAGCCTCCAGGCTCCTCTGCTGTTTCTCCTTCTAGTCCAGCTCCAGTTCCTTCTTCCTCTTTCTCCTCCTTCCTCAGCTCCTGCTGTGTCCACTGCTTCCTCTGCTTATGCCACTGCTGCTTATGCCACTCCTGTCCAGAAGCATTCTGCTCTGGCTTATAAAGTGAACCGTTACTGCTGACTTCCTGGTTCCCTTTCAGCTGCAGGTCATCAGTGAGCTTAGGTTCATTAAGACCAATATGTCTGTTCCTGCTCCCTCTAGCTGTGCCTGGAGGTAACTACACATCTAGTTCTTCTAAAACAGGATTTCTTTTCTTAAAACCAACTTTATTAGTGCCCGCATCATGACAGCATACACATATATATGTAGCTTTGTATAGCTGTATATAGTAACATAGTAACATAGTAAATGACGGCAGATAAAGACCAGTGTGGTCCATCTAGTCTGCCCAGCAATATGGCAGAAGTAGGTGCACCCCTTCCCATGTCTTTTAGGGAGTAGGTACACCCCTACCCATGTCTTTGCTTAATGGTGCAACCACCAGGAGCAGGTGCACCCCTCGCCATATCTTTGTTTCTTTGTCTAGGGGTGAACCCACTGCTCCTCCCCCCATCACTCCATGTAAGACACCCCTATTTGTTGAGAAATTAGATGGTTCAGTTTATTTTGATTTAATCTTGTTGCTGTAAAGTGATCCACTGTGTCTGTCCCAGGCCACTTTGAATTCTGTCACTGTGTTTGCCCCCACCACCTCCATCGGGAGTGCATTCCAAGCATCTACTACCCTTTCAGTAAAAAAGTATTTCCTGACATTGCCTTTCAATTTACCACCTTGCAGCTTCATGTCATGCCCTCTAGTTTTACAGCTTCCCCGTCTCTGGAAGAGGTTTGTTTGTTCATTATTTCTCTTTAAGTATTTAAAGGTCTGAATCATATCTCCCCTATCCCTCCTCTCCTCCAAAGGGTACATGTTTAGGTCTTCAAGTCTCTTCTCATAAGGCTTCTGACGCAGGCTCCAAATCATTTTGGTCGCCTTCCTCTGAACAGCTTCCATTCTTTTTACATCCTTTGCAAGATACGGTCTCCAAAACTGAACACAGTATTCCAAGTGAGGCCTCACCAGGGACTTATACAGTGCCACTAGTACCCCTTCCTTTCTGCTGCTAATTCTTCTTCGAATGCAGCCCAACATCCTCCTGGCTTTTGCCACCGCCTTGTTGCACTGTTTTGCCACCTTGAGATCTACATTAATATCACTTTTGACCTGCTTGGTTATTGGGCTTTTAGAAGTGGTTCTGGTCCTTTTATATGTTTTTTTGCCTCTTTGTTCCATGCACATGTATCACAACTATCACTTTTCTGGGTTTCCCTGCCTTTGCTGCACATTGGTGACCAAAATGGTTTCTCTTTCCTGCAAATGTGCCTTAACGCGAGGGTTTCACTGGCGTTAGTGTTCAGATCCTGATTCCACAGCGTTAGTGTGCCTGGAGCCTTTCCCCTCCACTCTACGCCCATTGACCCCTTCTCTCCGCCCTCTGTGAAGCCTTACTCCACCCTTCAGACCTGGATTTCACAGCATTAGTGTGCCTTAACGCCGCCGCTGTGTCATCGCGCAATAAGTGACGTTATTGCGCGATAACATCACTTATTGCGTGATAATACCACTGCTGCGACGTTAAGACGGTTTAGTAAACATACCCCTTAGTCTTATGCCACAGTGGAGTAGAAGTGAATATAAGAAAAAAAACAAAACAAAAGGTTCACCCAAATTTTTTTGTTTGACCAAGGGAGACAAAATAAATGTAATATAAGAGGTATCATATATTCGTCATATAGATTGCCATCTGTCCTCCAATTAGGTGTAGCATCTACTTTTTTTCCCAGTTTCCTAGAACTGCTTTATAGCTGTCTTAATCAGCATGTCATGTATTCAATGCAATAGCTGTGGTGCCTTCATTCTAAGAAGAATCATTTGGAGCCTAAGTGCTTTCCCTATATGTCTCAGTTTATCTGCTATGCATAAGAATTTATTCTATTAAGGGAAGAATTAACTGCAGTTAAACACACCTCCTCTAGGGTACAAAGTGAAAGAAATCCACCACTGCTCCCACAAAGAATCAAACAACCCAGGAACAAATGGATCACAGTGGGCTCAGGCAGGTTGTGACCTGTAGCACAGAGACACCCTCTCCATCAACAGATATCCCTGCATAATGCCTTCTCTGCCTTGGAAAATGAGAGCGCCTAATTAGTGGAAACTGAAGTGCCCTTCAATGAGAAGGTTATTGCCAAATCTACTGATAATGCACCAAATATGAAGAAAAAAAATCACAAAACAGGAAAGTACTACTACTTGGAGATTCCATCATCAGAGGCATCAACTTGAGAACACAGTCCAAAAGACAGAAGATGGTTAAATGACTCCTTGGCTCTTCAACCAGCAGGAATACAAACCAAATTGTTGATACAGTTAGTACAGAAAGTGAGCACTCTAAAATTGATGTTATCATTCACTTGGGTACAAATGACCTGGCTAAAAACAGTACCTCTACAATTCTGGGAGAGAAACTCAAGCCCATTGTTAACACTATGGCAATCTCCAGGAACAAGCAGGAATGGGTCTTCACATATGGGTACGTCGGTACCGACGGAGCCTGCGCGGGAACGCTCCCCAGCGTCCAATAAGAAAGCTTTTGGGAGCATCCCACAGCACCTGCGTGCTGCCTTCCCGCCTTTCCCAACTGCCTTTCCTCAGTTTTCGTTTTTCCGCGGAGCCGGCAGGACGTCCTCCTGTCACCGCAGAAAATTCTATTTTATTTCTTTATTTTTCTTGTGGTTGCGGCTGTCTTCCCCGACGCCACCAGTTCCGCCGGTGTTATCTTTTCTTTTCTGTGAAATTTTCCTTTTCCAAGGACTATTTTTTCCTCACGGTTTCTCAGGCCTTTAGGCCTCTCCTTTTTCCTTCATGGAACCGCCAGCCACTTCCTCCAGGAAATGTTCAGACTGTGGCGGTACAACTTTATTTTTAGACCCTCAAAGTCGGTGTCTAACCTGTTTGGGGCCTGACCTTTTTCCTCTGGAGCCTTTGGGCAACAGTTTGGTGAGAAGAGGGTTTCAACATCGAGGTTTCCTCGATACCCGGTTCCCCTCCAACTTCAGGGCACCGTCCCATTCTTCTTCTACACAGGATCAGGTAACCCACAAACAGTCTGTTAAGACTAGCCAGTCCTCGAGTGGTAGGTCTCATGCACAGCATGCAGACGTCTCCGGCCTTGCCCTCGAGGGCCCACTGGCTTCAAAACCCCGGCGGGATTCTTCGGTCTCCAAAGCGTATGAGGGGTTTCAGGTTGTTCCTAGGGTTCACCTCCCACAGAACATACCTGAGCCGTGTCCGGGGGTGGCATCCGCTTCGAGCGGTACCGATACCCCGGTTCCGGCACTGGTGTTGGATGAAACACTCCTCACCAGGGATCATCATCTGGCGTCCTCGGTACCTTTGGGTCCGGGGGATAATTCCCAGACTGACTTTCCGGTATCGGTACTGACACCGATACGACCACCGACGTTGGTACCTTCCAGACGTGCATCGATAGACTCGCTTCCTTCGATGCCGAGTCTGGAATCGATTTCCAGTCTGGAGGATTGGGTACCGACTCGCCTTGGTACCGGCTCCCTTCGGTACCAAAGGCTCGGTTCCGATGATTCGGATCCGCAACTCTCGGTTCCTCTGATGCCGTTTGAGTTGCCTCCGGTTGGCCTTCTTCCACCGGTATCAGACACGGTACCGAAGTCGGTACCAATGTCCACATTACCTTTACAGTCGGTGCCTGCTGCTAGTCTGGAAGACTGGTTACCGGCACACCTTGGTACCGACACCGATCGGTACCGCAGGCTTGGTATCAGGGATGGCTGCCGGAGGTTTTCGGTTACCTCGGTACCGATTGAGCCAATGGCTACTCCGATGTCTGTGTCGGCTTCGGCTCCGACATCGGTACCGGTGTCGGCATCGGCACCGGTATCCACGGTAGCATCGTGGCCAGCTCCTGCCATGCTTTTTTCAACAGGATCGCTCCCTTCTATATCAGACTTGGAGTCGATACCTGGCATGGACGATGAAGTACTGACGGATGCTGCTCCTGACAGCCAGTACCAGCGACCATCCTTTAGGGATACCACCCTGCACCGTGCAGGATCTTCTATTCCTATATATTGGGATAGATCCTTCGGTGCTCGGGCTAGTTCTTCTGATCTAACCTGTCCATTGGAGATCCCTCTTTTCAGAGTTTTCTCCGGGAAATAGCAAGATCACTTGCCATTCCTATCCCTGGACAGGACCCTGCACAAGGCTCTGTTCCTACCAAAGCAAAGGAGAACATAATGCTTCCTTTGCATAATTCCTTGCAGGATCTCCTTCTAGGTCTGTGGGAAGCACCCTTAAGGGTACCCCCATTTTCCAGAGCAACTGATCTCCTATATCAGGTGCCCCCCTCTCCAGGGTTCCAAAAGACTCAACTTCCTCATCATTCCATAGTAGTGGAATCAGCAATGAGGCGAGTAAAGAGTAAGAAAAAACACTCTTCTTATCCGCCAGGTCGTGAGTCTAGGACACTAGATGCCTTTGGATGTCAAACCTTCCAGACATCTATGCTTTCTGCAAGAATTCTCTCATATATCTTTTATATGAATCTATCTCTTGAGGAGGTCACAAAGAAATTACATCTTTTGACTCCTTTCCTTCCAGATTCCAAGAGTGCAGACTATTCCTCACTGCTTAAGCATATCCAGAATATCTCTTGGTTTATTTCTCGTGCTTCCCTAGACTCTTTTGAGTCTGTTAGCAGGACTTCTGCTATAGCTATAGGGGCACGACGTAGAGCCTGGCTCCAGGCTTCAGACTTGGAAGACTGGGACATACTCCTTGCACTGGAGAAAATCTCTTCAACAAGGAGTCTTTACATCAGGTTACTCAGTGGTCCACTGATTTACCTGTTCCTAGGGGTTGTTCTACACCTTCTTCTGTCCCAGTAGGTGGGAAATTTCCTACCAAACTTTCTTCCCATAGGAGAAGAAGGTTTTATTCATCACCTGCCCATCATACAGATGTTCCCAAACAGGGGAAGCATCGTCCTGGCCTGAAGAACCCAACCTCTCACCAGGTTCAGCAAACCCAGCAACCACAGGGTTTCTGATCAATCATCATCAGATGATTGTGACTCTTGGGGTTTAGAATCTGCAGTTTGCTTCTTCCCAATAGAGGCAATCCACCGCTTCATTCTAACCTCTAGACATGGATCTCTTTCCACAAGACATCCATTTTTTCTATATTTCTATGAGCTGTCAGGATGTTCATGCCTATAGGTCACAGGTTTCTCCTCTTCTTCCTGCTAGGGAAAGAGGTCTAACCACTATCAAATGATAGTTTCCTGGACCAGCATGTATTTTTTCCTTTCTATAGACTTACTACTTGGTAAGTCTTTTTCAGCTCCATTCTCTTCACCCTCTTAGCAAGCTTTTCCTTTGCAAGAGCGGTATTACTTCACTGGAAGGCTTTTTCTTCAGCCTCTCTAGTTTGGTCACTTTCCAGTGCGGAGTTTTTCCTCTCTGAGTTAACTCCTCTTTTTCTATTTTACTTGGGGCAGCTTATCAGACATGTCCTGTTCTGTCTGTTCTTTCTGTTTTCAAACAGGAAGATTCTTTCTGCTGTCTTGCTAACAGCTGCCTATGCAGGAGCCTTAATGTTTGGATCACTGGTTCTTGTCCACAAACAACCAGATTTGTCCTCCACTAACATTCTGTCTAGTCTTAGTAGTGGCTCCAAGTCAGTGCTTCCATCTGTCTTGGAGATTATCTCACTACAGGCTTTCTGAATTCTCTTCTATTTCTGCCATCTCCATTCCCTGGGTTTGGCAGCATAGTTGGCAGAGATACAGGCTCTCCAGCAGTCAGTCCTATCTCCTCTTTCTCCTGCATCATGCTCTCTGCAATCCTACAGAGAAGCTTTTCACTATGCGCCCTTGCTAGAGAGCATGGTGGGTTTTCCTCCAACAGCTATCCTAGATGGTTGGAAAAGGCTTTTCAGTCATGTCTCCCATGACTGGAAGGGTTCTCCCTTCTTTTACTATCTCCCTTTTGATATAAAGGACATAGGCCTTCTCTTACGTGAAAGCTTAAGGAGTTACCAATTCCCTGCTTGGTCCATAGTATTCCCAATCGGGGATATGCTCTTTCTCCTTACAGCTCGTCCTCATGGTAAGAACGCATGATACATTTTGCCCTTAAGCAGGTCAACATGGTATCTCATCTCTATGCGTCTTCTGTCCACTTACCATGCTAGAGTTCTGGAAGACTCCGGACTTGCTGGCTACAGACTGATATTGTCCTCTGTTTTTCACATAACCCTCCTGGTTATTTCACTAGCTAGCATCCTTGCAGAGCATAGCCAGGAGGAATAGATTCTCTATATATCTTCTCAAGTAGGGTCCACCTCCTTGTTATTAGATGAATCTTTCCTCTCCACATATCCTATCCTGTAGGCATATCTCTGTCTGCTTAACAGCAGACACCCATATATAGGCCTACATATTCATATCTATCTTTTGTGTGTATTTTATACCCTTCCATATCTCACTATAGATATATTCTTATATGTCTATCTATATATCTATATGTATATACATATATATATATGGATCTGTTGAGATATTTCAATATAGCTAGATATGTATCCAAGTACTTATCTATCTAACTGTCTAGGCTCATATAGCTATATGATTCTGACAGATGGGCTTTACCCATTCCTTGCTATCCAGTAGGTTTGGGATTCTGCACACACAACCACTCCTGTGGTAGTCAACAACTTTTATACCATAACCTTAGGGTTTAGGTACCTCTGAAGCTCTCCATGCTCCAATATCTCTCCTAACTTACCCCAGTTAGATGAGACTTTGTGGATCTTCAGTTAATCACAGGCTTAACGCCTCAGGCATTTGTCCTCTCTTTTTGGGATACAAGGGATTCCCATACCCTTCTCCCCACAAGGACTGTGCCTGTTTGTCCAAATCGGTTAGCCTTTCTCTTTTTGCTCCTAAGAGTGAGCCACTCTGCTGCCAAAAGAGTTCGGTTTTTGTCATAAAGCCTTCCGCTGAAGGCCCACCGTTTTTGTATTACCCCAGTTCTTCTACTGGGGTTACCTGTTACCTTTCAGGTTTCTGACCTCCACTATTTTTCCTACAGGTTTTCTACCTCCACTTTACAGTGAGGTCCTCTTCGAGGTTCCTCTGCTGGGTTCCCCAGTAGATCCCATGAACCTCCATACTCTGTGAAACCCTTTAGGGGAGGTCCATATTGCAATATTTCATTCCAATATCATTGATGACAATTATCATCCACACATGGACTCCTTCTCTGCAGTCAAATGCTAGGTTAAGCTGTTTTTCCACAGCACTTTTCTCTTTTCAACTCCTACCCTCCATCCTTAGGATGCCTGGTATTATTAGGTATAGCATGTTCCAATCTATGACATGCTGGGACTCCAGGCATCTTAGCTTGGGAGTCCCCATATGTGAAGACTCATTCCTGCTTGTTCCTGGAGCTAGCACAGTTACTTACCTGTAACAGGTGATCTCTGGAAACAGCAGGAATAAGTCTTCACAACCCACCCACCTCCCCTAGGAGTTGTATCTATATATATATATCTTCTTTCCCTTCTCTCTCTCTCTCTTTGTCTCAGCTTTGAAACTCAGCTGAGGAGAGGCAGTTGGGAAAGGCGGGAAGGCAGCACGCAGGCGCTGTGGGATGCTCCCAAAAGCTTTCTTATTGGACGCTGGGGAGCGTTCCCGCGCAGGCTCCGTCGGTACCGACGTACCCATATGTGAAGACTTATTCCTGCTGTTCCCAGAGATCACCTGTTACAGGTAAGTAACTGTGCTTTCTCAGAAGTTCTACCTGTTCTTGGATGCCTTCCAAGAGGCATTGCTTAGACAAATGGTTGCTGGATTTAGTACTCACCAATGGAGATAGCGTGTTGAATGTCTGAGTGGGTGCCCACATGAACAGCAGCAATCATCACACAGTGTGGTTTGAGATAAAAGCCAAGGCAGAGTCTAATCACAGCAAACTCAAAGTCCTAGACTTCAAAAATGCTGGCTTCAGTAAAATGGCCAAGTGCGTGAAGGAGGAGTTGGCAGAGGGGAAGGAGGTAAGAGAAGTATAATTGCAGTGGGCTAAACCACAGGAGGCAATAAAAGGGGCAACAGATGAATAAGTAAGGAAAGTAAATAAAAACAAGAGGATAAGGAAACCTATATGGTTCTCCAAAGAAGTGGCTTCACAAATAAAGGCAAAAAACCACAGCTTTCACAAAATTCAGAAGTTCACAAACAGAGGAATACAGAAAAAAATACAAGATAAAGCTAAACGAGACAAAAAGAGAAATAAGGATAGCAAAATCAAAGGCAGAAGAAAAGATGCCTAAAGATCTGAAGCATGGAGACAAAACTTTTTCAAGTATATTTGAGAAAAGAGGAAGATCAGAGGTGGAATTGCAAGACTCAAAAATGCTGAGAACGGATTCGTGGAAAGTGACATTGAAAAAATGAAAATGCTAAACAAATACGTCTGGTTTTACTAAAGAACATCCTGGAGAAGGACACCTGTGATTGACAAATATACAATAGGAATGAAGTAGATACAACACCATTCACAGAAAATGATGTGTTAGAACAGCTTGCAAAACTGAAAGTGGACAAGGCCCTGGGACTGGATGGGATACATCCAAGGATACTAAAAGAACTCAGAGAGGTTCTTGCAGGGCTTTTAAAGGATGTTTTTAATAGATAATTGGAGACAGGAGAAGTTCCACAGGACTGGAGAAGGGCTGATGTGGTACCTCTTCACAAAAGTGGTAATAGGGAAGAAGTGACAAACTACAGGCCATTAAGCCTTACCTCAGTGGCAGAAAAAGTAATGGAGGCACTCCGGAAAGGAGAATGGTGGACTTTCTCAAAACTAATTGGTTGCATGATCCAAGACATGATTTTGCCAAAGAACGATCATGCTAAACAAAATTGATTGAGTTCTTTGACTGGGTGACCAGAGATCTAAATCAAGGGCATGTAATAGATGTGATCTACCTTGATTTCAGCAAAACCTTTGATACTGTTCCTCATAGAAGGCTTATCAATAAACTGAGCAGTCCAAGTTAGTGAACTGGATCAGAAATTGGTTGAATGACAGAGGGTGATGGTAAACAGAACTTACTCGGATGAAAGGAAAGTGAGTAGTGGCATGCTCCAAGGATCGCTCCTGGGACCAATACTGTTCAATATATTTGTGAGGGATATTGTTGAAGGATTGAATGGAAAAATCTGTCTTTTTGTAGATGACACAAAAATCTGCAACAGAGTGGACTCCCTGAGCGAGTGGGTAACATGAGGAATGATCTACGAAAGCTCAAAGAATGGTCTAATGCTTAGCAGATAAGATTGAATATGAAGCAGTGCAGTGTCATGCACTTGGAATGCAGAAATCCAAGGGAATTGTATTCGAAAGGGGGTGAGAGGTTAGTGTGCATGGACCAGGAGAAGGACCTTGGTGTGATTGTTTCTAAGGCTCTCAAGATGGCAAAACAGTGTGACAAGGCAGTGACCAAAGCCAGAAGGATGCTGGGTTGCATACAGAGAGGAATTACCAGCAAAAAAGGAGGAGATATGAATGCCACTGTACAAGTTGCTGGTGAGGTCTCACTTGGAATATTGGGTTCAGTTTTGGAGACCATATCTCACAAAAGATATAAAAAGACTGGAAATGGTTCAGAGGAAGGCGACCAAGACATATGAGAAAAGACTTGAAGATGTAAATATGTATACGCTAGAGGAGAGAAAGGACAGGGTAGATACGATACAGACCTTTAAATATGTAAAGGGTATTAATGAACAAACAAACTTTTTTCAATGAAGGGGAAGCTGTAAAATTAGAGGGCAGAAAGGCAATATCAGGAAATACTTTTTCACTGAAAGGGTGGTGGATGCTTGGAATGCCCTCTTGATGGAAGTGCTGGTGGTAAATACAGTGACATAATTCAAAATGGCATGGGACAGACACAGTGGATCCTTCTAAAGTAACAGGATAAAATCAAAATAAACTTAACTACCGCTTATATCTCAACAAATAGGGGTGACCTACACGGATCGGTGGGTACACCCCTAAACAAAGGCATGGGGAGTGGTGACCTGCACGAAGCAGCAGATGCACCTACTCTTGCCACCTTGCTGTGCAGACTAGATGGACCATACCGGTCTTTATCTGCCGTCATATACTATGTTACTATGTTACAGAAATAATCACACCGAGGTCTATCTCCTGCTCCGTGCACACCAACCTCTCGCCCCCTATCGCGTACATTTCCTTTGGATTTCTGCTACCCAAGTGCATGACACTGCACGTCGCATTAAATCTCAATTGCCAAGCATCAAACCATTCCTCCAGCTTTTGCAGATCCCTCCTCATGTTAAGCACTCCCTCGGGGGAGTCCACTCTGTTGCAAATTTTCGTGTCATCTGGCAAAAGACAGACTTTGCCTCGGATCCTGTAACCCTGTGGTTTTGAGAAAGTTCACTATTCGCTCTTTCAGGAGCGTCTCCATTACTTTTCCCGCCACCGAGGTAAGGCTCATGGGCCTGTATTTTGACACTTCTTCCCTGTCACTACTTTTGTGTAGAGGTACGACGTCAGCCATTCTCCAGTCCTGAGGAACCTCTCCTGTTTCCAAGGATCTGTTGAAAACACCCTTTAACAGCCCTGCAAGAACCTCTCTGAGCTCTTTCAGTATCCTGGGATGTATCCCATCCAGTCCCATGGCTTTGTCCACTTTCAGTTTTACATGTTGTTCTATCACCTCATCCTCTCCGAATGGTGTGGTATCTACCTCATTCCCGTTTTTATATTTGGGAGTCACAGGTGGTCCTTCTCCAGGATTTTCTTTAGTAAAAACAGAGCAGAAGTATTTGTTTAGTAATTTTGCTTTATCAATGTCATTTTCCACGAGTCCGTTCCAGCACTTCTGAGTCCTGCAATTCCACCTCTGATCGTCTTCCTTTTCCGAATATACCTGAAGAAAGTTTTGTCACCGCACTTAACATCTTTAGCCATCTTTTCCTCAGTCTTTAATTTTACTATCCTTATTTCTCTTTTTGTCTCCTTGAGTTTGATCCTGTAATCATTTCTATGTTCTTCTGTTTGCAAGCTTTTGAATTTTGCGAAAGCTGTGTTTTTTGCCCTTATTTGAGCAGCCACTTCTTTGGAAAACCAAATAGGTTTCCTTCTCCTCTTGTTTTTATTTACTTTTCTTACATAATTATCTGTTGCCCCTTTTATTGCCCCTTTTAGTTTAGCCCATTGCAATTCCACTTCCCTTATTCCCTTCCACCCTGTCAGCTCCTCCTTTAGGTACTTGGCCATTTTGTTGAAGTCAGTGTTTTTGAAGTTTAGGACTTTGAGCTTGCTATGATTGGACTGCACCTTGGCTTTTATCTCAAACCACACCGTGTGATAATCACTGTTGCTCACAGGGGCACTCACCCAGACATTTGACATGCTATCACTGTTGGTGAGCACCAAATCCAGCATTGAGCTTTCCCTGGTTGGTTCCATCACCATTTGTCTAAGTAACCTATCTTGGATAACGTCCACAATTTTTTTGCTCCTTTCTAGATTTGCAGAAGGAGTAATACAATCCACATCGGGTAGATTAAAGTCACCCAATATGATCGCTTCCCCCTTTGTTGCTATCTTGGCAATATCTATAATCAATTCGTTATCTCTCTCTTCAATTTGAGTCGGAGGTCTGTAGATTACAGCAGTATGGATGACAGTGCCATCTTCTCTTTCCAACACAATCCAGAGCGCTTCTTCTTTTCCCCATGCACCCTGCATTTCAGTAGCTTTAATATTGTGTTTGACATACAAGGCTACTCCTCCCCCTTTTCCATTTTCTCTGTCTCTTCTGAATAGATTATAGTCAGGTATAGCTATATCCCAATCATGTGATTCATTAAACCATGTTTCTGTAATGGCCACAATGTCCAAGTCCTTTTCCACCATTAGGGCTTCCAGGTCCGGAAGTTTGTTGGCTAAGCTACGAGCATTTGTGCTCATTGCTTTCCAGCATTTAGCTGGCTTGTGTGTATTTTGCATTGATTTTATTCTACTCACTTCTTTCCAGTTGCTTTTGATGTGTTGTTTAAAAGTGTGGTTGTTTCTGTTATTCTGCTTTTGACGTCCAGAACTTGACCTTCCCCGTCCGTTGCCCCCTTCTTCTAGTTTAAATGCAAATCGACATACTGCCTGAATTTTTCACGTAGGATTCTTTTCCCTGCGACAGAGAGGTGTAGTCCATCATGACAGTATAGTTTCTTGTTTGTCCATGTGTTTTCCCAGTTGCCAATAAATCTGAATCCTTCTTGTTTGTACCAGGTCTGGAGCCATGTATTAAAGCTGTTAATGCGATTTAGCCTTTTTGCCCCCTTAACTAAAACAGGTAGAACTTCTGAGAATGCTACAATGTTAACAATGGGCTTGAGCTTTTCTCCCAGAGATTGGAAGTCATTTTGAACTGTAGAAGCACTATTTCTAGCCAGGTCATTTGTATCCAAGTGGATGACAACATCAAGTTTGGAGTGTTTGCTTTCCGCGCTAAGTACATCAATAATTTGGTTTGTATTCCTGCCGGCTGAGGAGCCTGGGAGGCATTTGACTATCTTCTCTCCTTTGAACTGTGTTCCCAAGTTGGTGTCTCTGATGTTGGAATCTCCAAGTAGTAGTAGTTTTCTGTTTGGTGAGTTTTTCTTCATATTTGGTGCTTTAGCAGGAGATTGGGCATTGACTGACTCCTCTAAGGGCCGTTCAGTTTCTTTGGATTGGGCATCCTCATTAACCAAGGCAGAGAATGCATTATGCAGGGATATCTCTTGGTGTATAGGATGCCTCTGTGTCACAGATCGCAATCTACCCGAACCCACTGTGATCCATTTGTTCCTGGTGTGTTTGACTCTTTGTGGGAGCAGTGGTGGCCATTGTTCAGTCTGTATCCTAGAAGAGGTGCACTTATATATGGTGTGGAGAGTTGGCCCAGTGGTTAGGGCAACTAACTAATACACAGATGATCAAGGGTTCAATTCACAGTGATACCTGTCATGACCCTGACCACATCATATTACACACCTTTGCCTTGTATGAAAGGCCTGTGTATATATATCTAAGTGTGTTTATTTTTTCTGTGTATGTATGTATGTTGTTATTACCACATCGGTCTTCAGTGTTTGCCCTGTGATATTGCCTCTAACACCCAATTTCCACAGGACTATTCCAATGCTTTTATCCTCTCCATCAGATGACATGGGGGGGGGGGTGTTTCTGTGTGTTTTGCGGGACCACAGGGTATGCATCTGTGCTTTGCCTGCCTGCTCAGATGTTCTGTCTATTGGTTATAGGTAACAATGTGAGCCATATGACAGAACATGCAGGTGGCTGGCCCACAGGCATAATATGGCTGCATGTTCATTGGGCATGGGATGGGGCAGACCTGCACATTCTCCATGCATTGCTGTGATACCAATTTGGTACACACCTTGTGTCTTACATCTGCTGTGTTCACATGGGCACACTGTGGTCATGGCCTACAGCAGAGGCCATGTACATATCTTGTTAGATGTGCCTGAGCATACTGTGTCAACAGTGCACAGTGCAAACATGTACACATGATGTCAGCATCAGAGTCAGTTCAGTGTCCAGCCTGTTCCACAGATAAATCTCAGTGCATATTAACCATACTTACTGACAAAAACAGAGGATGTGTGGTTCACACTCAAAATGCACTTAGGTGGGATTTAAACCAGGCCATGTGTTAATATTGTATATGCCCCATCCATTAGGCTAAATCTGCAATCACATACTCTGCATTTGAGACATGGACTGGTCTCCTCCCCTGCAATGGCTTCGGGGCATGCAAATAGGGTCAGGCCCTCAGCAGGACATGTTCACATATACAGAACATGCACTTTGTTGACAGAGCAGCATACTGCTGTGTGTTCATCCACTGATGCAGACAACACTTCACAGCCGTGACTCTACATAGGTGTTTATCAGCCATTGAACATATCATGGAGGCATATCTGTTTTCTATACCTTAAATAGACAGATCTCTGACCCCTGACTATACCTCGACACAGTCAGGCACAGCACAGTTATTGGGGATGATGTAGGTCCCTGCAAACAATGTGCTACACCCATGACATAAGTCAGCTTTACAGACACATTTGGAGCCCCTAGTACATTGCACCTCAGGCCCAGCTATGGCAATGCACATGCATCACATGATGCACACAACACACAGTGTTGCAGCTGCTCATGCCACACTGAGGCAGGCTGCATCTCATGTGCAATCGTGGCTTCACAGCCATACTAACCCACACTCACATGTGTATGTAGTTGTAGTGTGCAATGATGGCAGTGTCACAGCACATGTGCAGGATGTGCTATCCCCTGTGACCTGCTACACATGGCAGTGTGGGTGGAACTATACACACACTGAACATAGACTGCATTTAAGCAGCATATAGTCAATCGCATGCACACATCTCCAACCATCCTAGCTGACAGGCCGGTTTTGGGGACACACCCCATGGTCCCATCCATCCATTCTGCCTTTGGTGCTGCTCTGTGTTCTGCTATTGGTTCATTCCACCATCCCCCATGATGCATTGCACATTCAGACATGCTGTATGCATGCCCTCCAAAATGAAAAGAGTCTCTGTTCCTTTATATGACACCATGATTTTACAGGCTCTCATGGCCTTCATGGCAAATATGGCAACAGAGACCATTACCTACCAGTTGCAGAGGTTTCCATGAATGGGAGGTGGGTCACACAGCACCTTGTCCACAGAGTTACTACCTGAACCTTCCTTATTCAGCCACAGATCTACGTCACAGCTATTATACTGCATGTATAATCTGTATTGCATGCTGCTGTGCGGAATGGAGGCATGTCTAGGCCTCTCTTGTATTTGGACTGTTTTTCTTCTAGCCCTGGGGCAACATCAGATATTCCATTACAAATATTTGGCTTACGCAGCAGGTTCACATATGGTGTGACTTGCCATAGAGGATGGTGTGGGAAGGTGTGAAAGCCCCATAAAACTGACAGAAGTGGTCCAGAAACTCACAGCAGCAATGGCTCACACCCATCACTACAAGGGGAGGTGGTACGTGACCCTGCTGCAGAGTCAGTCCACACCCATCACTGTAGCTATGGCTGTCGTCACCCTGATGAGCCAATCAGCTGGCAGTGTCACTCTGCATGTGTCAGCCAACCCAGGGGCATTAGGTGTATGCACACCCTAGCTGTCCCAAGACTGTTATTCCACACAGAATATATGTGCTCAGTGCAGTCTGTGGTAATGGTGCTGTTTCATGTATTTCCCAGGATTCTCTCCCCTTCATTTGCATCACATTCTACTGTGGTACTGTGCTGTGGGACTGCTGATGAGTGTCATTCATGCTGCAGGTGTATGCTGCATCACAGCAAACCACATTTGCCATGTTCCCAGATGTTGTGTGCTCTTACTATGCCTGTGGCAGTGAGAAGAACACCTACAGCTATGCCTTTGTTCATCCATCATGTTTCCGTACTGCCACTAGTCCATGCTGACATGGCATTAGAGGCATATGCAGTCACTCACACTGCAAGTGCAGTGGGCACCCCCACGGGTAGCCACCATGCACTGGGGCTGTGCACGGTCTGTACATTTGGGGAGGGGGAGCCCAGCTGCACATTGTACATATAATCATACTGCTAGACCATTATATGCATGCACACTGCATAGCTGCACCTCACACTCCACAGGGTGCAACTCCCCCTTCACCCCACATACTGGCTAGACCCACTTGGGAATATTGTTCAACATGCACTTGTTACATACCCCTGGATTGGGTGTGCCTGCACAATCTGCATGCATTACAACAACTCATTTCATAGTACATGCACTTACTACAGCCGTCCCACCGTAAATGCTCAATTTGTGTGATTTGCCATCATTCCTTGCATTGTGCATTTTCTCATATTTAACTCTGCAGGTGAGGATCCCTGTTTGCTGTGCTGTGGTGGGTTGCACCTACTGCCCCTGGTCACAGCTGCTATGGTACAGCCATGATATTCATGTCTATCATTGGTAATCCACATGTTGGCTTTGCTCCTGCATCCACTGACTCATTTACACAATGACCTTGTGCTTGGAAACACAGAGCTGCTGTACTTTTCTTTGGAGACATATTTGGATGTCCATTGTCATGGTTCATGTGGGCCTGACATTGTGTGTGCCTATGTACACCTAGCTGTCTGCAGGCTCTGTGATATACTACACAGCTGAACCTCCAGTTTCTTTGTAAAGCAATAGTTTGGGTACATGAGGGTTAACATAGATAACAGTTTGTCTCCCAAGCAAGGTCTGTGACGAAGATCAGAGGCACAGGTGGCAAGTTGGTTGCAATACAGATAGAGTATGCTTCCTTCCTCAATGATTTTAATAGAAGGCGATGGCTGACTGGGGTGCAGGGTGGGTTGGATGAAAGAGAGGGACATGTCAGAGCTCAGGTTGACCGAGGTGGGCCTTGTGAGTGCAGAGAGCCATGCATGCCATTGAGGAGGGGAGGGGGGGTGGAGTGGGACCGACTGCTCATGACCTTGGATGGTATGTTGATGTAAAAGGCATTGAGTCTAGCTATGGTGATCCACAGATGGGCCTTAGAACCTGCCACCCTACACTCATGTACACAGTGACCTTAGGTTTTGTGCCATGGACCTGCTAAATGCAAGGGCCATATGGTTATACTTCGGTGTTCCATACAAGGTGCATGTGGGCATGTGTCGGTATATTCCTATGTGCATGTAGCTGACTGCTGCCTCTGTGACATGATAACAGAGATACACACACACAGACAGTCATATCATATCGACACACTGTGCAAGAATGGGGATAGTATACTTTATCTGCCTTCATATACTATATTCCTGGCTGCCACTCTGGTCTCAATCTCAGCACAAGCATTGTTAAGATGTGCTCATTGTGTAGGAGCTGATAGTGCGCTCTGATGTTAAGAGCCACTCAGTGTACCAGGGCAGTCAGCCTGACTCCCCATCCAGCTGAGAATAAGTGGAGCCTGTCTGTACCCTTGTGGGCTGATTCATGAGAAGTTACACATGTTGCTGTTGTACCTGCGCTGTGGGATGAAATGTAGCTACAGGGACATGCAAAGCATAATCCACAGCCAGGACCCAAACCTGTGACCCTCTGCTCTGCACCAACAGTGCATGGTGCACCACAGTGCTACAACAGCTCCTAGAAACAGCATGCTTCCCATCTGACAGACCCTGGCATGTTCCAACACACATTGCGCAGTGGATTAGGGCATGGCTTTTGTCTGCTGCAGGCGGGTGCTGCTCCCTCCCCCCATACCCCCTGCACCATGCTGACATGCCCATGTGTTATCAGTGTTGGTGGTGCACAGTCCCAGGCCTGGCAACGAGCAGGTAGGCAGGTGCCTAGGGTGCAGGGTCCAGGGAGGGGCCAGAGGCATACATGGACAGCCACACATCCCCCCTACAACTATCTGCCTCTCCAGGGACCCCATCACTGCCTGCCAATGTTATGTCTCTTCAACCTGGGGAAGAGTCGGCTGAGGGGTGTTAGGTTAGAGATCTAGGAATTATTTCCTGGAGTGGAACAGGTAAACGTAGGTTTATACTATCCAAATTTTGTCAGACTAGGGGACATGCACTGCGGCTACAGTGTAACCCATCTTGGACTACTATGTGAAAATATTTTTTCCTTTGATGTGTAATCACACCCTGCAATTCATTAACAGGTGATGTTGTAATGGCTGTTAGTGTAACTGGGTTTAATAAATGTTTGGACAGGTTCCTGGCGAGGTTCCATAAACCATTTTTTGGAGGACCCGGGATATGCACGGCTTGCTCCATTACAAGCATTGTGGATCCTGTGGGTCTTTTGGTGTAACTGCTAGATACTTGTGCCCTAGATTGAACACTGTTGGACACAGGATACTGGGCATGATGGGTCTCGGTCAGACACAGTCTTGCATATTTTCAATTCCTATGTTCTCCTGTGCCACCTAGGTAACTGTGTGATCCACCCTGTGCACCAGAAGTCCTCACTGCATGATCCACATGCACCCTCCTTTGTCCTATTTGCACCGTCAACATTGTGTCCTTTCATACTTGTGCACTATGCTGTTGTTGCAAGCGGATCACTGTTATCACTTTCTTGGGCTCACCTGTCTGTGCAGCATATTGCAGATGTTTAAATAGGCTGTCTGCCCGGCTGAGTCCCTCCCTCCCTCTGCGACGGCTGAGCCCCTCTGTGCCGGCTATCAGATTCGCGAAGGGAGAGTGCTCCCTCGCGTCTCTGTTAAGCCCGCAGGGGCTGATGGGAAATTTCCCATCTGCCCCTGCAGGATTAACAGAGACGCGAGGGAGACACTCTCCCTTCGCAAATCTGAAAGCCGGCACAGAGGGGCTCAGCCATCGCAGAGAGAGGGAGGGAGGGAGGAACTCAGCCGGGCAGAGGGGGCCCCGCGGGACACTCCATTCTGCCGCTGCCGCGGTGGCAGCAGTAGCAGCCAGCTTTTTTTTTTTTTTTTAAATTTTACTTGAGCCGATGGGAGGGGGGGTTAGGACTGGTAATGGGCTATGGGGGGGGGGTAGGACTGGTAATGGGCTATGGGGGGGGCTAGGACTGGAAATGGGCTGGGGGGTTAAGACTGGAGGTAGGCTGATGGGGTTAGGACTGGTAATGGGCTGTGGGCTGTTGGGGGGGGTAGGACTGGTAATGGGCTATGGGGGGCTAGGACAGGAAATGGGTTGATGGGGGGGGGTTAGGACTTGAGGTGGGCTGTTGGGGGGGTAAGGACTGGTAATGGGCTATGGGGGGCTAGGACTGGAAATGGGCTGATGGGGGGGGTTAAGACTGGAGGTGGGCTGATGGGGTTAGGACTGGTAATGGGCTGTTGGGGGGGTTAGGACTGATAATGGGCTATGGGGGGGGGGCTAGGACTGGAAATGGGCTGATGGGGGGGTTAACACTGCAGGTGGGCTGATGGGGTTAGGACCACTGTTCCCTCTAAGCTGTGCGCGTGTGCGTGCGCACACACCTCGCCGAGCGAGCGCACATACTTTACAACAGAGCGCACAAAAATTACAGTTCTGATTCTGACAGAAAACAACACAGACGTCTTAAAATTTGAAGGTTGTGATTGTAATTACTAGAAATTTTCTGCTTCATTTAGTAATAGTCTGTTTTCATTTAATTTGATTAAAATCAATGTGGTGTACATACTGTATTCTGACGTGTAGTCAAATTTTAAAGTATATAACTCCGAGTGTCATTATGTGGCGCACAAAAATTTAACCTTCCTTCAAAAGCTGCACAGCTGATATTTATGCGCACACAGCCTACAGAAAATTAGAGGGAACATTGGTTAGGACTGGTAATGGGCTGTGGGCTGATGGGGAGTTAGGACTGGTAATGGGCTATGGGGGGGGGGGTTAGGACTGATAATGGGCTATGGGGGGGCTAGGACAGGAAATGGGCTGATGGGGAGGGGTTAGGACTTGAGGTGGGCTGATGGGGTTAGGACTGGTAATGGGCTGTGGGCTGTTGGGGGGGTTAGGACTGGCAATGGGCTATGGGGGGGCTAGGACTGGAAATGCGCTGATGGGGGGGGGTTAACACTGGAGGTGGGCTGTTGGGGTTTGGACTGGTAATGGGCTGTGGGCTGATGGGGGATTAGGACTGGTAATGGGCTTTGGGGGGGGGGTTAGTACTGATAATGGGCTATGGGGGGCTAGGACAGGAAATGGGCTGAGGAGGAGGGGTTAGGACTTGAGGTGGGCTGATGGGGTTAGGACTGGTAATTGGCTGTGGGCTGTTGGGGGGGTTAGAACTGGTAATGGGCTTTGGGGGGGTTAATACTGGTAATGGGCTGTGGGCTGATGGGGGCTGTCTGGTAATGGGCTATGGGGGGGGGGTTAGGACTGATAATGGGCTATGGGGGGACTAGGACAGGAAATGGGCTGATGGGGAGGGTTAGGACTTGAGGTGGGCTGATGGGGTTAGGACTGGTAATGGGCTGTGGGCTGATGGGGGGGGTTAGGACTGGCAATGGGCTATGGGGGGCTGACTGGAAATGGGTTGATGGGGTTAGGACTGGAAGTGGGCTGATGGGGGGTTAGGACTGGTAATGGGTTATAGGGGGGGCTTAAACTGAAAATGGGGTGATGGGGGGGTTAGAACTGGAAGTGGGTTGATGGGGGGGCTAGGACTGGTATTGGGTTGGGGGGTTGCTAGGACTGGAAATGGGCTGATGGGGGGCTAGGACTGGAAATGGGCTGATGCAGGGACTAGAAGGGAATGGATGCTGGGTGAGGCTGGAACTAGAAGGGAGCTGATGTTGGGGGAGGATTAGAATGGGATGGGGCTGGGAGAGTAAAATGGAGAGGGGAAAATATTTTGTGTGGGAGGGATACAAAATCTACAATTGGCCGGGTATTGGGAGAGTAAGTGGGGATTGAGGATGGAGGGGTAAAATTTGAGTGGATGAAATAGGAATGAGGAAAGAGCAAAAGGAGAAAGATTAGTATGTTAAAGCAGATGTAGAGAGAGAATGGAAAAAAACTAGAAGAGAGAGGAAAGGACAAATGGACAGCAGACGATGGAGAGTTAGCAGAAGACACAAAGAAACCAGAAGAAAGTGGCTGGAGCAATTGCAGCTGAAAAAAATGCCCAAAAGGTAGAAAAATATCTCTTTATTTTGAATTTATTAATTGGAATATGTCAGCTCTGGTAAATGTGCATCATTAACGTCTGCGCTTTGTTTAGTACAAGAGCAAATTAATGTATAGTTTTATTTCTACAGTGTTGTACATTCCAAGTTTGGCTTTTGGGATTCCCAGTTTAATTATTGTCTTCCTGTTTCTAAATTGTGATTACTTATTTGGTGATGGTCTATGTTCTGCATGTGTAACTGAGCTGAAGTGTTCTGTTTATATAATTCCTATTTGACATTGCCACTTGTTCTCTTTCCCCAGTAGGTCATGTATTGTTGTTCTCTGAAATGTATTGGTTTAATATTTGCATGTTTCCTTTTGATAGGTAGGGTATGGTGCTTTGTGAGTCCTGGTAGTGCTGTTAGGATACGGCGGGTTTGCTATGGGTTCTAAATGGGCAGTGTTTGTAGTAGTTCCTAATGTGTCTGGCGTTTGGCACTGGATTATAGTAATGTAGAAATCTTTTAGTCTTTCTTTATCCATACACCCATTAAGAGGCATGTTTACTAAAAGTTAGTATATGGTAACATTATGCAAATATTTATGCAAATGAGGCCACTTATGCAAATGAGGCCCCGCACCGAGTCTTCCGCACATGGCCCCGCACCCCCCTTGGGCCGCCCCTGCACTAAGGTAACATTTAGGACGCACTAAGGGTTTAAGTGCACCGTTAAAGCGCGTTAACAGCACACTTGCTCCTTTACCACGGTTTAGTAAACATCCCCCATAATTTGCATGTGGTTCAAACACCCCCTCCCCCAAACATGACTACACTGAAGAAGTTTTAAAACTTGCTTTAAGCTTAGCATATTTTCCAACACTGGAAGTAAATTCTATATGCAAGTTGCTTCCATGCATTTGTATGGAAACTACACAAAAAGCAACTTTTTCACATACATTTTTCATCACTGAAACCTATATTAAGTATGGGAATAAAATTGGTGCTCAAAAATGCAAACTAAAATTCATGTAAAGATGCACAGGAGGGTTGGCGTGCTTTATTGTATCAAGATTTCTAAAGTAACATAAAATCCTGCAAAAGCTGGACTTGGCTCATAGGTATATCATACCAAAACCAAAGCAGCGCTACCTCTCAGGACAGTGCAACAACTCTACCTTTAAAAAACATCACTGCAAATATTGCAATATGATCTAAATTGCCATTGTATCTCCTATTGGGAGGTGTAGAGTGGAAAACAGAATAAGCTGGATTTCTACAAATCCTAACCTAGAGCCTACAATGCATGCTACCAGAATACGGCATCTTAGCAGAGCTAGCCCAAGGATTGGAGATGCTCTAGTCTAGGCAGACCCTCCATTCTGCTGTCATCATTACCACCACCCCTCTCCAGGGCCTGCAGTGGCAGCAATAATCCTCAAACTGCAACGCAGCACTGACTAACACTCCAGTGCTGCATAACGGTTTCTTCCTATTTAAAGTATGCCATTTCTGCCCTCCTCTGTCGCCACTTCTGGTATTGGAGGGGGATGGAAACTGCACATTGCAAGCAGGAAGAAACCACAATGTAGCACTGGAGTGTTTGTAAGCGCTGTGTTGCAGTTTGGGGGCTATTGCTGCTGTTGCAGGCCTCGGAAAGGGGCGGCAGCAGCAAAAATGGGCACCTTTGTAGGGCCATCACCCTAGGCAGCTGCTTAGTTCGCTTAGTGATAGCGCTGGCCCTGCACCTTAATCACACATACAGAAACAGAGAGAAACACTCACTAAATACAGAATAAAGGACCACAAACTAGAAATAGAATCAGACAGACAAATCTGAACTCTAACCCTGAAAACAAAGACTGCATAGATTAGAATATGACCCCGAAACTACAGAGATGCATTTCCTCCTGTACTGAGCAAAATTCAGAGGCACATTTCCTAAAGCTAACGGAAAAAATTAAAGACCCTCCACCCCCCCCGCCCCCACCACCACCACCACCACCAAAGAATGATCAGGGAAAATCCTGTATTACAGTAGTCATAGCTGCAAAATATGTTAGGCCTGATAACTGAAAGGCATTTACACGGTTTACAGCCCTGGAACAGTCTGGAACACTATAGCAGCCCCCCTTTCCTCAGTCATGGTATCACCAGGGAATGCACTGTCTCTGTAGCAACACGGTGGTGCAGTGCACACAACCAGTGTGTTCAGAGGCAGAAAGTTACAGGTTCAAGTCCCAGCTGTGGTTCCTACCGACCTAGTCCCCATATTTTACCCACTACTAAAATGTGCTAATACAGACAGAACCTTTATTGCAGATGACGTAGACATGCCCAAAACACCTACATTTTACCCTACAGAGCACAGATACCATAAACAGGCTCATTACCTAGAGAAGAGTCTCCCAAATGCAGTCCTGGAGGGCCAAACATCATTCAGGTTCCATGCTGCCTCTAATAAAGATGCCTGTGCTGCATTTCTATGCGCCGCCCCCATGGTATGCAGATGTATCTCATGCATATTCATGAGGGACAGCATGAAAACCTGAACAGTGTTTGGCACACCAGGACTGGAGTTGGGAACCTGTGCCGTAAAGCAGCAGCCAACAGGGGCAGACACATCGGCACCCAGAGGCTCCATTATCCAATGCCTCCTGGAGAGGCAGGACATTGGGCCCTGTGTGCATCTCCCAATACTAGCACTTGCATACCTTAGCAATGCCACCCTAAACCTGGGAATATGGTACACAGCTATCAAAAGGTTGCTATGATTACTGGCAGATAGCAATTCCAAAGTTAAGTACAATTTTCTGATTGAGCTGCATAATGGCAACCTTTCTGATGTCTGTGGAGTGTGCCTCAGGTCTGGTGTCTGACAGAGTGACCCCAACAGTATTGTGTACCATAGCCATGCCTGCACTGTGCCCAGGACTGGTGTGGTGCCCAGGGCTGCCAAACACCTCTATAGTTGCACAATGCTGGCATAGGTGTGGAGTGTGTGTCTGTCTATCCAGTGTGTGGTGGCTGCCAACACCCTCCACAGCCCACACTGCTAGCACTGTTGCCAGTATTGGCCTGCCAATGTGCATAATGAGGAGCAAGGTAATGTGGGAATAGCCTAGATAGTGTGGCCTGGCCTGGCCGCATCTGCACAGGGCATAGGGCAATGGCTCGGACATTGTAGTGCCTGGCCACCACCTGCACGGACAGCGTGGCCACAGCATGTCCTGCTGGGAGGTCACTCTCACCCTGACTGCGCAGTGACCACGGCATGGCTAGGTTCCCCTATAGTGCTATATAGTATTTTTTTCATGTGATATTTATGGGTCCCTTTTGGGACCCAGTCACTGACTTATCTGTTTGGTGTGTATGCTGACATCCCAGTTCTGAGTATACGAATCTCCTCCAGGACCATGCACTATGGACTAGCTAGCAGACTGTCTGCAGCTAGTATGTGTCTTGCTGGAACACCTTGCCGGGTGCAGCGGCTGGAGGCTTGCTGCTGGAGAATGTCAGATAGTGATGGGGTCAGCTGAGCATTTCCAGGCCTGCTGTCTGTCTGCTATTGCCCTATGGATGTGTACAGCTCTGCATTGCCTGCCCTGTGGGGTGTTTTTCCCACAGCAGGACTGGAGTTGATGGTCCTCTCTACTACTACCATTGCAGGGAGGTAGAATGTGGATCTATTGGTGGGTGATCCTGTTTCCCAGCCTGAGCCCCAGAGGGTGGGTTGTGTGGTGGTACATAATCCACCTATGGGTCTAAACACCCCCCCACACCCACACCCACACCCACACCCACACCCCCCTCCCCCTCCCCATCCCCCTCCCCCTCCCCCTCCCCATCCCCCGGCACCAACACAGGATATGCACTATTCTGGGTGTATCATAGCCCATAAGGGCTAGACATGACTGAGAAATACAAAAGGACACAGTTGTAACCTAGGTATGTCTGCAAGAACTACCTATCACACACAGTAGCACTGATTGGGACCTGCAGCATGGTGTATTTCAGCCATGAAAGATGCTGTGGACCTGGTGCTGGGCGCCTCACCTCACCCTCAGGGTGAACACAGTACCCGCACAATGTGACGGTCTGTGGTTACTCTGTGCCAGTATCACACACGGTCAGTTCCCCCTACCAGGCTGAGGTGCTGTGGGGGTGCATACCCCATCTTGTGCCCATCTGTCGACTGCTGCTTTGCATGTGCAGTGCATCATGGGTACGGTTGGGTTAACCCTATCCTGGTAGCCACAGCAGACAGTTTTTGTGGTGACATGCAGTCCTTCTGCAGCCAGCCAGGGTTTTGTTAACAGCTGTAGAGCTGTAGCCCACTGGTTATTTCACGTCCTATGATGCCAGAGGTCATGGGTTCAAACCCATGGTGGGGTTATTTGATAGGGCTGTCAGAGGCATTGTCTATTTTTAATGTACATTAGTGCTGCCAGCAAAAACACCCTCAGAGTACTGTAACCTTAAGGTGCCTTATAAGGTGTCCTATAGGGGACATTATAGGGTGCCTTGGCGGACAGTGCACTTTATAATGTGCCCTATGGAGTGCGTTATGCGGCAACTTAGGTTACGCCACCGTGAGGATGTGTTTGCTGGCAGCACTAATTAAAATAACAGTAAAATGCCTCAAAAATCACTACCTAGAAGTAAAGAGTGATGCCTCAGCCAGCCTTATGCATTAGGCCCACTGGGGGATCAAACTCATGACCTCATACCATCAGACAGTGTATTAACCATTGTGCTATACCTCTGTTTTTATGTTTGCAGCTCTGGGCACCTACTTAAGATTACCGCGCGTTAACGCGCTTAGCGGCGCTTCGCCCGATAATGTGCGCAGCAGTGCGGTTATCGCGTGCTAATCCCATTTTGCTACTTTTTGACCGGAACGCCCACTCCTTTTATGGCAGCCTGCACACTAACACCGGGCGCACATTAAGAAGGTTTAGTAAACATGCCCCTATATATTCTGCATCCACAGAAACCTCTCCCTCAATAATGGGTGCAGAGCAGAAGTAGGACATTCACACACAGAACTCAATATATTTTTAAAAAATCTGTTTCTAGTCATTTAACAAACATTCTCCAGTAACAGGTATATTGGGAACTAATATAAAACCCTACAAAAGTCACCAAAGATCTACAAAGCCAAATCTACCATACCAGACCAACATAAACTTCCAAAACTCACCTAAGAGACCAACCCAGAAAAACGACGCACTATAAATACTGCTGTAATCCCTAGAACATCCATACACCTATTTGAAAAGCTGAACAAGTCAAATTACTACAATACAGTATAGATCCCTATGTACAAACTCCATGTTATGAGAACACACGGCCTCAGTCATACACTCAGTACACTCACCAAGTACAGAATAAGTGACTACAGACTAAAGTAAAAATAAAAATATGTAGACAAAAATTAAACTGAATCCCCAAGAAGCCAGACTCTGCATGCAGTGCAACATCAGATAAATAAGAGATGCAGTTCCCCATAAAGATCGTGCAAAGTCCAATCACTAAATTGAAAATAAAATGATTTTTTCTACCTTTGTTGTCTGACCATTTTATTCTCTGATCCTGCTGGTCCTGATCTGAGGCTTCTGCTTTCCTGTCTTCTCTTAGCTCTCTTTCTATGGTCTATAATCCATCTGCCATTTCTTTTTCTTCTTTTGTTTTCTTCACTTCCTTCCATCAGCCTATTTCCAGTCCTAGTAACCCATCCACTACCAGTCCTCCCTTCCCAAAACCTTCCAATTTCAACCACCTTGCATTCTTAGGACAGCTTCTGGTGTCCATTCCCTTCCAGTCCCCCTCCTTCCCCACTGTCCAGCCCCTTCTAGTCCAAATACCATCACAGTACCAGTGCCCCCTCCCTTCCAGCTCCCACCCCCATTACCCAGCCACATACCAGTCCCATCCCCAGGTGTCAGCTCCCTTCCATCCCTCTCCTCCCTTCCCTAGTGTCATCACCTTTCCATTCTCCCTCCAGTACCCCGGGTATCAGCTCCTTTCCAGGCCCCTCCTCCCCCCATGTCAGCCCCCTTCCAGCCCCCACCTTCCCCTGTGCCTGCTCCCTTCTAGACCCCTCCCCCCATATCAGCCCCTATATCAGCCCCCTTCCAGCCCCACATTTCCCCCATGTCAGCTCCCCCACAGACTCACCCTCTTCTTTCCTTGACAGCTGCAGTACTGCCTCTTAGGGGTATGTTTACTAAACCGTCTTAACGTACGCCCGGCGATAGTGTGCAGGCTGCCATAAAAGGAGTGGGTGTTTCAGTCTTAAAGTAGCAAAACGGGATTATCACGCGATAACACACGCTGCTGCGCACATTATCGGGTGAAGCGCCGCTAAGCGCGTTAACGCGCGGTAATCTTAAGTAGGCGCCCAGACATGCAAACATAGTAACAGAGATATAGCACAATGGTTAATACACTGATTGATGATACAGGGGTCATGAGTTCAATCCCCCAGTGTGCTTAATACATAAGGCTGGCTGAGGCATCAGCTTTGACATGTAAGTATTGTTTCTTGAGGCATTTTATTTGTATTTTAATTATTGCTGCCAGCAAACACACCCTCACGTGCCGTAACCTAAGGTGCCGCATAAGGCACCCTATAAGGCACTCCATAGGGCACATTATAAAGTGCACTGTCTGCCACGGCACCCTATAATGTCCCCTATAGGGCACCCTATAAGGTACTTCATAGAACACCTTATAAGGCATCTTATATGGACTGTAACCATAAGGTGCCTCAGAAGGCGCTTTATAGAGCACCCTATAAAGCGCCTTCTGAGGCACCTTATGGTTACAGTACTCTGAGGGTGTTTTTGCTGGCAGCACTAATGTACATTAAAAATAGACAATGCTTTGGACAGACCTATCAAATAACCCCACTGTGGGTTTGAACCCATGACCTCTGGCTCCACAAGTAGTGAAGCAACCAGTGGGCTACAGCTCTATAGCTGCTAACAAACCCCTGGCTGGCTGCAGAAGGACTGCATGTCACCACACAAACAGTCTGCTGTGATCACCAGGATAGGGTTAAAACACCCGTATCCATGATGCACTGCACATGCAAATCAGCAGTCTACAGATGATCACAAGATGGAGAATGCACCCCCACACCATCTCGGCCTGATAGGGGGAACTGGCCGTGTGTGTTACTGGCACAGAGTAGTTACACACCGCCACATTGTGCGGGTACTGTGCTCACCCTGAGAGTGAGGTGGGGCACCCAGCACCAGGTCCACAGCACCTGCCATGGTAGAAATAGGCCCTGCAGTGCTAGTGTGTGAGATAGGTAGTTCCTGCAAACACACTGTGGATACATCTGTATTTCTCAGTCAGGTTTAGCCTGTATGAACCCATAGGTGGATTATGTACCACCACCCACCCAACCCAACTTCTGGGGCTGAGAGTGGGAAACAGGGTCTCCCACCAACAGATCCACATTCTACCTCCCTGCAATGGTGGCAGTAGAGGGGACCTTCAACCCCAGTCCTGCTGGGGCATAGACACCCTACAGGGCAGTCAATGCAGCTCTGTACACATCCATAAAGCAATAGCAGACAGACATTAGGCCTGGAAATGCTCAGTTGCACCCCACCACTATCTGATATTCTCCTGCAGCAAGCCTCTAGCCGTTGCACCCTACAAGGTGTTCCAGCAAGACACATACTAGCTGCAGACAGTCTGCTAGCTAGTCCATAGTGCATGTTCCTGGAGAAGATGCATGCACTCCAAGCAGACAAATCAGTGATTGGGCCCCAAAAGGGAACCCATAAATATCACATGAAAGGAATACTATGTAGCACTATGGGGGAACCTAGCCATGCCGTGGTCAGTGCTCAGTCAAGGTGAGAGTGATCTCCCAGCAGGACATGCTGTGGCCACCCTGTCAGTGCAGATGGTGGCCGGGCACTACAATGTCCCAGCCATTGCCCTATGCCCTGTGCAGATGCATCCTGGCCAGGCCACCCTGTCCGGGCTATACCCATGGTACCTTGCTCCTCATTATGCACATTGGCAGGCCAATACTGGCAACAGTGCTGGCAGTGTGGGTTGTGGAGGGTGTTTGCAGCCACCGCACACTGGATAGACAGACACACACTCCCACACCTATGCCAGCATTGTACAACTATAGAGGTGTTTGGCAGCCCTGGCCACTGCTCCAGTCCTGGGCACAGTGCAGGCATGGCTATGGTACGCAATACTGTTGGGGTCACTCCCCAGGTGGTAAACACTGTCAGACACAAGACCTGTAGCACACTCCACAGACATCAGAAAGGTTGCTATGATGCAGCTCAATCAGAAAATTGTACTTAACTTGGGAATTGCTATCTGCCAGTAATCATAGCAACCTTTTGATAGCTGTGTACCATATTCCCAGGTTTAGGGTGGCACTGCTAAGGTATGCAAGTGCTAGTATTGGGAGATGCACGCAGGGCCCAATGTCCTGCCTCTCCAGGAGGTATTGGATAATGGAGCCTGTGGGTGCGGGTGTGTCTGCCCCTGTTGGCTGCTGCTTTACGGCAGAGGTTCCCAACTCCAGTCCTGGTGTGCCAAACACTGTTCGGGTTTTCATGCTGTCCCTCATGAATATGCATGAGATACATCTACATACCATGGGGGCGGCACATAGAAATGCAGCACAGGCATCTTTATTAGAGGCAGCATGGAACCTGAATAGTGTTTGGCTCTCCAGGACTGCATTTGGGAGACTCTGCTCTAGGTAATGTGCCTGTTTATGGTGTCTGTAGGGTAAAATGTAGGTGTTTTGGGCATGTTTACGTCATCTGCAATAAAGGTTCTGTCTGTATTAGCATGTTTTAGTAGTGGGTAAAATATGGGGACTGGGTTGGCAGGAACCACAGCTGGGACTTGAACCTGTAACCTTCTGCCTCTGAACATACTGGTTGTACGCACTGCACCACTGTGTTGCCACAGTGACAGTGCATTCCCTGGTGATACCATGACTGTTTGTCCAGCAGGGCCTGTCTGTTGCAGTGCATGGCACCCACCTACACAGGGCTAGGCCATGGTCTGCTCTGGGCAGCTGCCACTGCCCCCCTCCACCACCAGTACCCCTCTGCCACCATGCTGACATGCCCTTCTGCTGGTGGTGCTGGTGGTGCGCAGTCTCAGGCCATCCAGTGTGCAGGTAGGCGGCTGCCTATGCTGCGTGTTCTGGGGTAGGGGTGCCTGCATAGACGTCCACGCTTCCCCCCCAACACCGCCTGCCAATGTTCTGTGCCTTTGGAGGTACCTGCTGGGTACTATCCCCTGTGACACTGTGATAAACACACTCGTGCCCATGTTGGGCCCTCATCAGTTGCTGTCTGGCTGCTCTACAGTTTCAGCATTCCTAAGTGCCACCTAGGCATCTGCCTAGTCTGCACTGTGCCCCAGCTGCACCACAGCATGTGCCGCCTGCAGCCCTCTGTATCCCATTTTCAAGCATCTGTCCAGTTGGCCATTCCGACATGCCCGCCCTGCATGTTGCCGCACATGTGCACGCCATAGGTTACCTGTCCGATGGAGAGGGAAACCCTGCATAGCGCAATTTCACTGTGGGCTCATTCACCTTGTATGGTGACGTAGCATGGACCCTTCCAGAATTCATATCCTTTTTTGGTGCTTTCTTGGGAGTGTTTTTTGATGTTTCCCATTGAGATCACTATTGCCCAGCTTGGTTATTTTATTTTTCCATTTTCTTCTGTTCATTTTCACTGTTTATTTGCCCTTTTGTTCCGTGCATATGTATCACACTTATCACTTTTTTGTAGGTTTCCCTGGTTTTGCTGTACATTGCTGACAGAAATGGTTTCTCTTCCCTTTAAATCAGCTCTAATGCCAGGGTTTCACTGGCGTTAGTTTTGAGCCTCGGATTTCACAGCGTTAGTGTGCGGGGAGCCTCTCCCCTCCCACTCTCCACCCATTGACCCCTTCTCTCCGCCCCTGGGGTGCCTTCCTCCGCCCTCCGGGAGCCTTTCTCCGCCTTTAGCGCTCGTTTGTGCCGCTGCGCGCGTTATCGTGCGCTAAGGTACCTCTGCGCCCGATAAAGCGCCATTATCGTGCGATAAGGTACCTTATCGCACGATAACGTCACAGAGCGCACATTAAGACGGTTTAGTAAACATACCCCTTAGAGAATAATGGTTGTGCTAGCAACATTAAGTTTAAATAAAAGTGAAACTGGTGCGGAGCCTTCCTGCCTCTGTGAAGGATCCTGTGCAGCTGCGTCCTGCCCTCAAAGGAACTTTCTTTGGGAGTGGGACACAGCAGCACAGGATCCTTCACAGAAGCGGGAACCCTCTCCACTGGTTTGTCTTTTTATTTAAGCTGAATATCACTAGCAAGGCAGCGGTTCTCTAAGAGACGGGACTCGTGGCTGCCATGGAAAGGAGAGTGTGAGTCTGCTGCTGCCGAGAAGCAGACTCGGCAGTGGCAGCAACTTGTGGGCTTGTTTTTTTTTTTTTAAACTTTTAAAGGTGGAGTGAGGTGATTGTTTTGGGGGCATTTTTTGCCGCCTTCAAAACTTTGCCACCTGAGGCAGCCGCTTCACACTGCCTCATTATGGAGCCGCCCCTGATTCGAGTTCTTACTTTGTCTTTTGCGACATCAACTCTGGTCTGTGCCTGGAGATCTTTGAGTCCTTAGTACCACCCCTTTTCCCTGAGAGTACCTGCCCAGCAGCAGTGAGGTGACGCTTTCAGCGCGGCTTAAACATTCTCACTGGTCTGTGTCATTGTCATTTGCTGCACTGCGCTGCCTCACCCAAAATTGTGCCAGTCTGAGGTGGATGCCTTGTCTGCCTGGTACTAGAGCTGGTCCTGCCAGCAGCAATGATTTCAATAGCTAGAATCAAGGACTACAAATTCCACATTGTTTTGGGATGTAAGTTCAAAACCATGATGGGCCTAAATGTCTCTATACTGGAACTGAGTAACTTGGCATCTCTCTGACTATAAAATCCCTAGTTCAAAAAGCACCTGGCCTAGAGCAAAAGGAAGTTAAATGGCTAACTGAAGTTCGCACAGTGGAACTGGTGGTGGTAGTATGCTTGAAGCTATTGTAGGTCTGAAAGTGACACAACACCATCCTCTATCAATAACATACATTATGATTCATGGCTAAGTGTTGTGTTCCAACTGAAGATGCTCTTGTAAAAAATAGAACAGATACTCCGGTTGTGAGATGTTACATCTCCTGCAGTTCTCACCTCTCCCAGCAGGAGACATTCTGAGAAATGGTAAAGGAATGCTGGCTGTGAGGAGACCTCACAGCTTCTGCAGTTTGAGTCTCTCTCAATAGAAAAAGCTCCAGGAAATAATATATGTGAGGACATTATTTCAGTGGGGGGATTCGGCCAGTTCACACAAACCAGTTCCTGCCACGGGCCGTTTCGCTGAACCGGGCCAAAATCAGCATCCCAATGCTGGCGCTGCACTGGCAGGAATCCCCCACCCGCCAGTGGTTTGACAGCATTGGGGAACCATGACATTGGGGGAAGCCCCCAATGCCATCAAACCATTGGCAGGTGGAGGAATCGGGCAGCTGGGCCACCAGGGATTTGCTGGCCTGCCACCAGCAGCCTGAGTGTGTGGCACCAGCAAAGCAAACACATGCCACGCTACCACCTGCTCGGCTTCTTCAGTAGCGGGATTGATCTGAACCGATTCCTGGTCAGTTTGAATCCCGCCACTGCATTATATGCCTTTCTCTTGTTATCTCCCTCATAGAACTCCACCGGTATCTGAAGGAATCACCAAGATGTCAAGAGATTGGGGATCTCCAGTGGTGCAGCGCCAGGAATTAGATTATATCAAAGGGGTTCCCATTATAAAATGCATCTGTGAGAACTGGGAAAAGATCTGGAACTTCCAGGCTCGTCCAGATGACATCCTCATCTCTACCTACCCCAAAGCAGGTAATGCCCCACATTATATAGGTGCCGGGTGTTAGAGATGTGGGAAGTCTAGGCCTTTTCAAAATCCTGACTGACAGAAAGCAGCAGGGGTTGGACCATGCAGCACTGACAATTTAGGCTGAGAAACAAGGTGGCACTAAGGCAGTCACCAAGGCAAGAAGCCAGAGGAATCAGTCTTCTTGCTACAGCTGCTAATTCCATTTCCTGCTCTGATTGCTCATTCTGCTGGCCAAGACCAATCAGCAGCCAGAGGCAGGGAAATATTTTCTCCAACTTCCGCCATGAGGGAGGAGATGAGTAAAAAGAGACCCTGGTACAAGAGGGGGCAGTTAGAAGAGATCATGATTGTATAAGGGGGGGGGGGGACACAGGAGAAAGCAGGAGTCTCTGTGAATCTGAGAGTTCTTGGAGGGGGGGGGGGGGTAAGGAAGAGAAAATCTGTGCAACCCAGGATTGCCTCCCCAAAGAAGTGGGTCACCATTCCCCTTAATTCTGAATACTTTTAAAGTTGTGTTTTCTCATGCTCTGATGCTGTAATATCTGTTTACCTATATTAGTGTAATTTATTCCTGTTTTCAACTTCGACAGTGTCCAGACAGTGAAAAGAACCTTCAAATACTGGGTGTTGGTGAGAGCAAGATGACTAGTCAGGTGGAGGAATTCCTAAGGTTGGCAAAGCAGGACAGAGGGAAGTGGGCAGCATAATTCATCTTGAGAAAATGAAATCCCAAAGTCCTTTGCACAGCACTGAAAGTCATCTAGTGAAAGCAGGAGTTATATAGGGAACCAGTTCAGAGTAAAATGAAAAGGGAGATGAAAAACAAGAAAGGGAGGTAGCAGAAAAACTTGGAAAGTCATATGCATAAATGCTTGTAATCTAACCTAGTCATTGACCTAAGAGCCACTGTGGTGGAAGGAGAGACCTGAAGTGGTTGAATCACTGAATCATCATTTAATGATGAGAAAAACATGCAGGGCGATACTCTTCTGAGAAAGGAAAGCAGTGCTAAAAAGGGAAGGAGTAGCTTTCCATATTAAGGGCAAAATAAAAATCCATTGAAGTACAAAAAGCTCAGTTTTACATAGGTCGTCTAGGCAGGAAAAGAGATGTCCAAGTCTGAATAGTCACAATTTGCAGAGTATGAACATTTTGTAAATACCTATGAGACTATGGGAAATACACATATATTTGGTGGCATGTATGAGGAATACAGCTATTTTACAAAGAAACACGTTTTAAAAAAAAGAGCGCCATCACTTGGGACTCTGTCTGCATAAATACCAGCACCTACGAATGTAAGTAGTGGATTTTGCGATCTCTGTTTTGAAAAACTGCCCATCCAAGGGGATCCAGTTAAGGAGCCAAGCTCCAAAAATTAAATATTTGGATTTTTGAGGAGATTTTAAATACCAGATAGGTAAGCACAATTCCCTCCCTCAATCACTCTAAACCCAAGTAGTTAGCTTACACTTACGTCTGCCTGAAGTAGGTGTGAATGCCAACATTTACATTTGTCGAACTACAGTATGTGCTTTTCCTTGGCAAAAAAGGCAATGTAAGTCTATTCCTATAGTCTGCTCAGACCATGCACAGAATAAATCCCTTACAAATCTGTGCATGCTGCAAGCATACATGTGTAAGTCTTCTCTCTGCTTAACTAGACTCCTTGCAAAGAAACTAGTGGAGGAAACCACTTGTAGAGACATGACACAGGACCTTGATACCGACAAAGAAAGTATCCCTGAGATGATGGTAGGGAATAACCTGGGGTCAAATAATCCCCTTAATCTGGTTTCAAATAAACACAGGAGAAGAACAAATCAGTATTAGAATATGGGTCCTAGATTTCATAAGCTTTAAGAGATGAGTGATTAAGGTACACTAAAAAAATTTTTTTTTAAACTGCCTCTAATGTTTCGATTGATTTTTACGTTTTTTGGTGCGCTGAATCCAAATCTGGTAACCAATTTGCTCCATCACGTACAGATTTTTTACTACATTGGGTTAGCAGTTTGAGGTGAACGTTTCAGATTGAGTGCGATCGAGATAAAAGTTTCTTGGATGAATTCTTTATACTAATTGTTTAGTAGTTATTCAAATAAGAATAAAGAAAATTGTAACAAGGCAGCACATAAGAATAGAGTAATGTCAACAAAACACACTGTGATGGTAGCAAAATTGTCTGCACTTAAAACAGTCACATACATGTGCACAAACATTGAGCATATAAGAGCGAGGTTAGACACAAAGCAAAGCAAAGAAATGTGCAAAAAATGTTGTACAGGTATGTATGTAAGAATAGAAAACGCAAACCGCACCATTGCAATACATGAAGACAAACACCCGATGGTGTGAAAATAAAATTCTAATAAATGAGATCCGACACTGTGGTAATAACTAGCAAATTTTTATTTCAAAGTTTAGTAAAAACATGATATTTGTCAACACAGTTTAGATTTTAAAGTCATTCTTTGGTCAATCAATCTCCTGGTGTGCCCGTTTCTTCTTCCCCCGAATGCTTCTCTTGGTGCGCTGCTTGGCGTATTTTTCATCTGGGGTTTCCCACAGCAGCAACCAGCAGAAATCAGCCATCATAGTGGTGTTCCATCTTCCTTGGTACCTTCTCTCTGCGTCCTTGATGTCCTGGTGAAACCTTTCACCTTGTTCTTCACTGTATGCCCCCAAGTTTTCGGGAAAGTAGTTCACATGGGAGTGCAAGAAATGGACTTTCAGGCTCATGTTACAGCCTTGTTCTTTGAAGGCATTGAGCATCCTGGCAACAATATCCTTATAGTTCTCATCCCGCCTGTTCCCCAAGAATTTGAGAACAACATCCTTGAAGGAATCCCAGGCTTCTTTTTCCTTCTCAGACATCGTTTCAGCGAATGCTCCATCTGAAATGAGTTTCCTTATATCAGGGCCAACAAACACTCCTTCCTTTAGCTTTGCTTCAGAAAGTCGGGGGAACTTTGAGCAAAGGTACCGAAAGCACTCACCATCTTTTGGAAGGGACTTGATGAATTGCTTAATGAGACCCAACTTAATGTGGAGAGGTGGTAATAGAATTTTATCACGAGGTACCAAGCTCTCATGAAGAACATTTTTCTCACCGGGTCTCAAATACTCCAGAATTGGCCAGTCTTTTTTCCCCCAGTGTAGGTCGCGGGCCCGGCTATCCCACAAGCAAAGGAAGCAGGGATATTTGGTGAAACCGGATTGCTGCCCTAATAGCATGGATAGAATTTTAAAGTCTCCACAAATCATCCACTTATGCTCATCATAACGAATCTTCTGAAGAATCAGGGCCAAATTCTCGTATTTTTCTTGGAGAATAACAGAGTGAGCAATAGGAACTGAAGCGAATGTGTTGCCATTATGAAGAAGAACACCTTTTATGCTGTCTTTTGACGAATCAATGAACAGCCGCCATTCAGCAGGATCATACTTGAGTTTAAACTTTTCCATCACTCCGTATATATCGTTGCAAAATACCAAATCTTCCTCTTTGCTGAAATACTTCAAAAATTGTGTCTCGCGGTTGCGGGTACCAATAAAAAGTTGTTCCTGGTGACAATAGATTTTTCTGTTTAAGCCGAAAACCTAGCAGTTGGGCAGCATCTTTTGGGAGTCCTAAATCCCGGACTAAATCATTCAATTCAGCTTGAGAGAAAAGTTCAGGTTTCGGATCTGGTTCAGTTTCAAACTCGGAAGTACTGGACTCATCGGGAAAAGCCATCTGATGAGTCTCATCATGATCAGAACCGTCCACACAAATATGATCCAAAGATTTTGGTGGTTCAGGCACAGGTACTTCGTTGCTATGAGGCATAGGCCTAATTGCTGAGGGAAGGTTGGGGTAACTTATTACGTTCTTATTTTTTAAGTTGTATCCCTTCACAATGCAAGAGCAAAAATAGCAGTCACTGCTGTGGTCTCTTTGTTCACGCCACATCATAGGTATTCCGAAACGAAATGCTTGTTTTTTACCTTTCATCCATAAGCGTAGATCTTCCTCACATGTCTTGCACACTTTGTGAGGAGCCCACGGTTTGTCTTGATGGCCTAACTTCAAACCGAAATAGGCGAAATATACTTTTTTAATAAATGCAGAAATGTTCCTCTGCCGCTTTTTCACGGTATATTCCCCACAAATAAAACAAAAACTGTCAGGAGAGTTGACGCAACCTCTGGCTCTGTGAGCCATCACAAATACACAGCACTGCAAACTACAACTGTAGTGAACCACTTCGGAATAAAGCTGGATTACGACTGAGCAAACAAAAGGTAATAATGAACTTGCAAGAAACTGAAATTTGACAGGAACGTTCATGTCGCAACCACCATGTTTGAGCGAGCGAACGAGGCGAGGCGAACAGGAAAGAACATGCGCCAGCGCGAGTACTGGATTTAGCCCCCCGCCTCCCAATTGTCCTGTTAATGTATAAAATGAATACAAAACACTCTAAAATATCATGAGGGAGTGTTTCTAGTTAGTTAACCATTACAACCTCTATTTTGGGCCAAGAAAATAAACTGCAGTCGGCTAAAAAGAAATTATGTGAACATTCCTTATATGGGTAAGAAATCTAATTTTGCAAGAAAACGTGACGTGATGGAACATTTTGGCTATTTTTCCTGGATTCAGCACCCCAAAATCTAAAGGAATCAGTTGCAAAACTGGAGGCAGTTTTTTGGTAGTGTACCTGTGTTATGTTAAGGATGTTTTGGGGGTCAAGGCATTAGGAGATAATAGAAAATATGGATAAAAAGAAATAGGGAAAAGGGGGATTTTGCTCATCTGCTTTTTCAGGAGTAACCCAAGGCAAATTTTATTCAGGTATAGCAGGTATTTTCCTATCCCAAGAGGACAATGGAGTGTTAGGTAATTTGATCAGGATCATATGGAGTACCAGTAGGATTTAAATCCTGGCTTCCCTGGTTGTCAGCCCATGGCTCTAACCATTAGGCTACTCTTTGAGATCTCTGTAGCAAGCTTGTTAGCACAGGAAAGAGAATAAAACAAAGTTACTCACCTGTAATAAGTGTTCTCCATGGACAGCAGGATAAATCCTCATTTCTGAGTGATAGCATAATGCGGAGCCCACACCAGAACTCTCTCAGATCACTTTCTAGAAGATTTTAGAAAGCTCAACTGCACATGTGTGCCTCTTCCTGCCTGCCGCTGCCATGCAAGAAGATCTCAGTCTAATAACAGAGCTTAAGCCACTCCTCAGCCAAGAACACTTCCGCACAGTATGCCAGGCAGTCATCACCCCCATACTGGATTACAGAAATTCACTATATCAGGGATTACCCAAACACTCAGTACACACACTTCAATTGGTTCAGAGCACTGCAGCACGCATAATCACAGGCATGTCCAAATACGAACACATAACACCAGTATTCCAACAGCTGCACTGGCTACCCATAATGTCACAGGCAAAATTCAAGGCAACATCTTCAAGACCATACACCACTGCTCAGCAGAAATTCTACAGACCACAATAACCAAAGACACAAGCAGCAGACCCAGGCAAACCCAAGGCACCAACAGACTCCTCACCCCAACCGGATACCACAAAATGAAGCAATCAGCTTCCAGAAGAGCCTTTTCACTCTCGGCACCGGACCTATGGAACTCGCTCCCTGATGAACTAAGAGCACAAAAGGACCTCAAGGACTTCCGCAAATCCCTCAAAACCCACCTGTTCATGGCCTCATATGAACAAGTACCTTAACTCCCAATCCACACAGCCTTGCCAATACAGCCACCATACACCAACATTTCAGACCTGGGACTCAACCCCCAGAAACATATGTACGTCTTGTCACCTGTTTAATGTAGACCCCTCATTATATCCCTAACCACTTTGATTGAAGGATAAGGTGGTATACAAAACTGGCTAAATAAATAAATAAGAGCCAACTCTGAGGGGAGGTGGGAGAGTAGTGAGGATTTATTCTGCTGTCCATGGAGAACTCAAGCTACAAGTAACTTCTTTTTCTCTGTGGACAAGCAGGTTAAGTGCTCACTTGTGGGAATACCTAGCTAGAAGTTGCATCAAATATCAGCAAAAAATACACCACAACTATCAGGCATGAACAGTATTTTGTTTGTTGCTAATAGGGATTTGTATGCTTTTTTTTTTAGGCAACCTGAACAGAAAAGATAAAGCCTTGGAGGGAGTTTAGTTTGATTCTAACCCCAAAAAGTTTCCAAAGGACTGGTTGACCAAATCTGCTGTCACATCAGGAATCCCTTTCCAAGCAATAATGAGATGTGAATGAATGGACAGAAGACCAAGTCGGAGCTTTGCAAATCTCCATGGAGGCTGACTTCAAGTGAGCCACTGATGCAGCCATGGCTCAGACATTGTGAGCCATAACATGACCCTCAAACATTAGGCCTGCCTGTGCATAAGTGAAGGAGATGCAATCTGCTAGCCATATTAACAGAGTACATTTTGTTATGGCAGCTCCCTATCAGCTCAGGTCAAAAGAAACAAAAAGCTGGGGGGACTTTCTAAGGGCTTTAGTCCACTCCAGATAGAAGGCTGAAACTCTTTTGCAGACCAATCTAACATGTGCAGAACTTTATTCTCTTTGTGGGAATGAGGTTTGAGGAAAAATCTTGGAAGGACAATCAACTGGTTAAGGTGGAAATCAGACACCACTTTTATTAGGAATTTTGGATGAGTATGCAACACCACCCTATTGTGGAAAAATAGGGGTATGTTTACTAAAGTGCGGTATACATTTGCAGCTATCTCACCCTCACACTAGAAAGCAAACCTTCACCATTTGAAAGCATATGATCTTCTGGTAGAAACTCTTCTGTAAGCCAAGATGACATTGGCTACCCCAGCTGGCAGTTTCAGGGAGTCAATTTCTAGCCGCTCAACATCCAAGCTGTGAGGGCTAGGGACTTGATATTGTGATGCAGAAGCCTGCCCTGATCTTGCAAAATTAAAGTTGGAGAATCACCCAGATGGATGGAGTCCCTTAGAGACAGGTCCTGAAGAAGAGGAAACCATTGCTGTCTGGGCCAAAAAGGAGCAATGAGTATCATCTCACCTCTGTCTTGTTGAAGTTTCAGAAGAGTTTTTGCTATAAGAGGAATGAGCAGATACACATACAAAAGTCCTTCTCCTCCAACAAAGGAGGAAGACATCTGAGGCTAGTTTGCCATTTGTCCCTCTCCCTGTCCTGGAACAGAACTGAGGGACCTATCTGTTGTAGGGAGTTGCAAAAAGATCTATCAAGGGGGTGCCGCATTCTCAAAAGATGGACAGCACTATCTCCCAGTCCACTGTTCATTCATGAGGACAAAGGACTTGACTCAGTTTGCTGCCAGAACATTGTTCTCCCCGCCAGATAAGTGGCATGAAGTAATATCCTGGAGAGATGGCAAGGTTCCACAGTTTGACTGTCTCCCAATACACGAAGTATGAACCCTTTCCTCCCTGCTTGTTAGTATAGTTGAAGAAACATTTTGTTTTAATTATTGAAGAATATAATAAGCACATTAAAATGGACTTTCAATGTCATCTAACTGTTATTATCAGTTTCAAAGATTAAATAGGTCTTTTAGTGATACTGGATATAGAATATGGTCACTTGGTTGTCAGTTTGGATCATAGCAATTTGGTTGGCTAACCAATCTCTGAAAGCTTTTAGAGCATTCACAATTGCCCTCCATTCCAGAAACTTTATCTGATGGAGGCTCTCCTGGGAAGACCACAAACCATAGCTATGAAATACATCATAATGGACTCCATAGTCCAACTTGGATGCATTCTTCTTGAGTAGGTTTTGGTAGGGTGGCTCCTGAAATGGGAAGCATGAGGCCAGATTTTCAGTGAGCACCCACCAGGAGAGAGTTTGGAGTGAGGAGTGAGGCTATGAATGGACTGAGTCCATTGAATGCTCAGGGTCCACTGAGATTGTCTGTCTGAAATACAGATGAGCCATGGGGACAATACGAACTGTAGAGCCCATATGGTCCAACATTCTCAGCATGGTCCTCGCTGGAACCTGCTGACTTAGGAGAACCTCCTTGACCTGCTGAATCAGGTGGTCCTGTCAATCACCTGAGCCGTGTCCAACAGGGCTCCAATGAATTCCAGTTAAAAGGATGGAGTCAATTGGAACTTGGATAATTGATGATGAACTGTAGCAGTTCCAAACACCCGGGTTTTGAACTCCTTCCCAAGTGGTGCTCTTGAACAGTCAATCATCCAAGTAGGGAAACACATACACTTGTATTTTGCATAGAAACACTATGACTACTGCGGGACATTTGGTGAACACTCAAAGAGAGGACACGAGGCCAAAAGGAAGAACATATTACTGGATGTGTTGTTTCCTTACAACGAATCTGAGATACATTCTTGTCTTGGCTGTATCTGGATGTTGGTATAGGCATTCCATAGATCCAGGGAATATAGCCAGTCTCCTTTTTTGAAGACATGGAAGAAGGAGACCAACAGAAAGCATTATGAATTTCTTACTTAAAAGGAAAGTGTTCAGTCTCAGAGATCTAAGATGAGACAGTATCTTCCTGTTTTCTTGGGCACTAGGAAATATCTCAAATAGAATCCCAGCCCTTCCTGCCCTGATGGCATGGGTTCAATGGCCTCAGTCTCAATTAGAGTTCTGTGATTTTCAGTCTTGAAGGACTACAAAAGGGGACTGCTAATTCTGGAGAGAGATCTGCAATTGTAAGTATTTACTTCTGGGAAGTTTCCTAAATCTTGAGGAAAAAGGAATTCTTTAGATTAAAGCTGATTAATCTGTGAACCCAGTGTATTTGTTAAATCAGTCAGGGCCTAGTAGCAGCAAAGAGCTTTCAGTTTAAATTTAAAACACAGAAGAGAGCTTTCTGGTGAAATTTAAATCCCAAGACTCCCTCTATCCAAGCAAAGACTGTGGGACTCCTCCTGGAAATTGGTCACAGATTACCTTAGAAGCACAGCACAGGACAGGGTACTGTGTAGCAGCCAGCTTTTAATAAATCTTCTTTCCCTCCCTCCCTCCCTGACACCCACCCACCCCTGGGATAATTGTAGCTTTATAGGTGCTTAAACCTCTTAAAGGAAAGGAGGTGCCATATTCACTCTCAGGTGCAGCTGTTTATCCTCATTAGGTATACATTAAGGTCCTGAGATAAATTAAGCTTCAGGTGAACAAAGTGCATTAAACGTATTAGGTATAGTTTTATTAGTATAAGTGTCCCCAGCAACCCTTAGTAAGTAAAGAACTTAAATATCTAAACACAACCTTAAAACTAAGATGCAGACAGCAGTCCAGCAGCGAGATGGGGACTTTCCAGTCTTTTGCATTGAGTGTCACATATATGATTTTCTCCCAGTTGGTGAGGGGTCTTATGTGTGCACAAGGTACAAGGAGTTCTTTGCTCTCCGGGAACGAGTCCGATCTCTGGAGGCAAGAGTAGCAGACTTGGAAGACATAAGGAAGACAGAGAGGTACATAGACAAGACCTACAGGGATATAGTCCTGAAGTCCCACCTCCAGTCTGGCAGCATCCCTGTTGCCATGGAGGAGAGAGGTCACGTGACAGGTGAGCATTACCCTGGTGTGGCAGGAAGTGATTCTGTAGCTAGGACCTGTCCTCCAGGTGATGCAAAACCCTCTCACACCAAGGAAGTTTCTCCAGGGCCATGTGCCCATGAGGGAAGGATTAGGACAGCCGTTATAATTGGTGATTCGATCATTAGGAATGTAGATAGCTGGGTGGCTGGTGGATGTGAGGATCGCCTGGTAACATGCCTGCCTGGTGCGAAGGTAGTGGACCTCATGTGCCACCTAGACAAGGTCTTAGATAGTGCTGTCTGCTGTCTTGGTACATGTCGGTACCAATAACATAGGAAAATGTGGTAGGGAGGTTCTTGAATCTAAATTTAGGCTTTAAGTTAGGGAGTTGAAATCCAGAACTTCCAGGGTAGCATTCTCCAAAATGCTTCCCGTTCCACGTGCAGGATCCAAAAGGCAGGCAGAGCTCCGGAGTCTCAATGCGTGGATGAGACTATGGTGCAAGGATGAGGGTTTTGGATTTGTTAGGAACTGCGGAACATTCTGGGGAATGGAGGGGCTCATCTGAAGGGATGGGCTTCACTTTAACCGGGATGGAACCAGGCTGCTGGCATTAACCTTTAAAAAGTAGATAGAGCAGCTTTTAAACTAGATAATAGGGGAGAGATGACAGTCGCCCAAGAGCACATGGTTCGGAACAATGTATCCTTGAAGGGTACAACCAAAAGAATGAAGTTAGGGCATATCAGCAGAGAGGTTCCAATAAAGACAAAAGTAGCCCAAATGCCCTTGAGTATGGAGCAGACAGAGTTTAAAAATTCCAAATTACCTCTGCCTACCGATAGGTTAATATGAATAAAATACAGTCTCTAAAATGCTTGTATGTAAATGCTAAAAGTCTAAAAAATAAGATGGGAGAGTTAGAATATGTAGCACTAAATGAGAGGTTAGATATGATTGGTATCTCAGAGACATGGTGGAAGGAGGACAACCAGTGGGACACTGTGATAGCTGGTTACAAACTATATCCTACTGATAGAGCTGATCAAATTGGTGGAGGGGTTGCACTCTATGGGGTATGTTTACTAAAGAGCACTAACATCGCAGAGGCGATGTTATCACGCGATAAGTAACTTTATCGCATGATAAACCGCGCGATAACATCTCCGGCAGCGTTAAGGCGCACAGAGGGTAGAGTAAGGCTCCCCAGATGGCGGAGAGAAGGGGTCAATGGGTAGAGAGTGGGCGGGGAGAGGCTCCAGGCACACTAATGCTGTAAAATCAGAGTCTGAAAATTAACGCCAGTGAAAACCTCCCATTAGAGGCACATTTGCAGGAGAGAGAAACCATTTCAGTCAGCAATGTACAGCAAAGGCAGGGAGACCAAGAAAAGTGATAGTAGTGATACATATGCAGCAACAGCATAGTGTCCAAGTACGAAAGGGCACTATGGTGAGGCTGCAAATGGGGTACAGGGGGCTGCAGGCAGGGCATGCAGTGGGGCAGCTGGGGCACAGGGTGGACTAGGCAGATGCCTAGGTGACACATAGGAATGTAGAAACGGAAAACCAGCAAGACAGCAACTGACCAAGGGCAAACATGTCCACGACTGTGTGTCCCACAGTGCCACAATGGACATTACCCAGCAAGTACCCCAAAGGGCACATAACACTGGCAGGCGGTGACGGGGGAAGTGTGGATATCTATGCAGGCACCCCTACCCCATATCGCGCACCATAGGCAGCCGCCTATCAGCACACTGGATGGCCTGGGACTGTGCACCACCAGCACCACCAGTATAAGGGCATGTCAGCATGGTAGTGGAGGAGTGCTGGTGGTGGAGGCGGCAGTGGCAGCTGCTCACAGCAGACCAAGGCCAAGCCCTGTTTAGGTGGGTACCGTGCACTGCAAATGACAAGGTCTGTCTGATGAACAGTAATGGTATCCCCAGGGAATGACCTGCCTCTGTGACAACAGCTTGGTGCAGTTCACACAGCCAGTGTGTTCAGGGGCAGAAGGTCACAGGTGTGGCTCCTGCAGACCATGTCCCTTTATTTTACCCAGTACTAAATCATGGTAATAAAGAGGGAACCTCTATTGCAGATAACATAAACATACCATAAACGCCTATATTTTAACCTACAGAGCACATACACCATAGACATGTGCAGTCCCTAGAGCAGAGGTTCCCAACTGCAGTCCTGGAGGGCCAAACACCATTCAGGTTTCATGGTGTCCCTAAGAAATATGCTTGAGATGCATTTGTATGCACCGCCCCATTGTATGCAAATGTATCTCATGCATATTTGTAAGTTTTCCGGACTTAAGGAAACTAAGGGCCACACTCGTTTCTTTTGACAAACACAGTTAAGAACATTCAATAGGAATTATTAAAAAGGAGTTCACCTACTGGTTGTTGACCGTTAACAAATACGGTCTTCCCTCGGTGCACGCCAACAAAAAAAGTATCAAAGTTTGCTTTTTGGGGGATTTTTTTGGGTGCTTGTGACATATTGTATTCATTAGGGACAGCATGAGAACCCGAATCGTGTTGGGCCCACCAGGACCGGAGTTTGGAACCTCTGCCCTAGAGCATAGGCCAACAGGGGCCCAAACACCAACACCCACAGGCTCCACTATCCAAAGCCTCATGGAGAGTCAGGCTGTTGGGCCCTGCGCGGAGCAGCATCTACCAATACTAACCCCTTCATACCTTAACAATGCCGTCATAAACATGGAAACACGTTCCACATATATCAAAAGGTTGCTATGATCAATGTCCGATAACAGATCCTACATTAAACACAATTTGTTAACAGAGATTCATCATAGCAACCTTTTCATATATGTGGAGTGTGTTTCATATTTTGTTAGTGACAGTGTTTACCACCCCGGAGAGTGACCCTAACAGTATTGAGTACCATAGCAATGCCTGTACTGTGCCCAGGACTGGTGTGGCGGCCAGGGCTGCCAACCACCTCTCTTTGCACAATGCTGACATAGGTGTGGGAGTGTGTGTATGTCTATCCAGTGTTTTGTGGCTGCCTACACCTTACTGAGCCCACAATGCTTGCACTGTTTCCAGTGTTAGCCTGCCAATGTACATAATGAGAAGCAAGGTATTGTGGGTATGGCCCGGACAGGGTGGTCTGGGCAGGATGCATCTGCACAGGGCATAGGGCAATGGCTGGGACATTGTAGTGCCTGACCACCACCTGCATGGACAAGGTGGCCACAGCATGTCATGCTGGGAGGTCACTCTCACCCTGACTGAGCAGTGACTATGGCATGTCCAGGTTCCCACATAGTGCTATACAGTGTTTCTCTCAAGTGATATCTGGGAGTTCCCATTTTTGGGGCCCAATTGCTGGCATACTTGCTTGGTGTTTGTGCTTACATCCCACTTCTGGGTGCACACAGTTCCTCCAGGAACATACACTATGTACTAGCTAGCAGACTGTTCGCAGTTAGCTTGTGTATGGCTAGAACACCTTGCAGGGTGGAGACTGACTGTGCCTTCTGCTGGTGAATGTCAGATAGTAGTGGGGGGCAGCTGAGCTTTTCCAGGTCTATTGCCTGTCTGCCAGGGTCCTATGTGATATGTACAGATCTGCACTGACTGCCCTGTAGGGTGCCTCACCCCTGCAGGACTGGGGTTGATGGTCCCCTCTACTGCCACCATTGCAGAGATGTAGAATGTTAATCTGTTGGTGGGAGATCCTGCCCCCCACCCTGACCCACAGAGAGAGGGTTGGGTGGTGCTACATTATCTGCTTTTGGGTCCAAGCACCACCCTTCTCTTATAACATGTGCCCATGACAACCACACAAGACATGCACTATTCTGGGTGCATCATAGTCCACAAGGGCTAGATGTGACTGGGAAATACAGATGGACACAGGTGTAGCCTAGGTGTGTCTGCAAGGACTACCTATTACACACTGGCACAGATGAGGACCTGCAGCACAGCATGTCTCAAACATGCCAAGTGCTGCGGACCTGGTGCTGGGTGCCCCACCTCACCCTCAGGGTGAGCACAGGAACCGCACATTGTCACAGTCTGTAGATACTCTGTGCCAGTAACACACACGGTCAGTTCCCCCTACCAGGCCGGGGTGCTATAGAGGCGCATACCCCATCTTGTGATCAGATGTAGGCTGCTGATCTGCATGTGCAGTGCATCATGGGTACGGGTGGGTTTACCCTATCCTGGTAACCACAGCAGACAGTTTGTGTGGCGACCTGCAGTCTTTCTGTAGCCAGCCAGGGGTGTGTTGGATGTTATAGAGATGTAGCCCACTAGTTACTTCAATGACTGTAAAAGCAGAGGTCATGGGTTTGATCCCACAGTGGTGTTATTTAATAAGGCTGTCTGAGGCTTTTCCTTTTAATTTAAATCAGTGCTGCCAGCAAAAACACCCTCACAGTGCCGTAACCTAAGGTGCCTCATAAGGCGCCCTATAAAGCACCCTATATGGTGTTGTGGCAGACAGGGCACTTTATAATGTGCCCTATGGAGTGCCTTATAGGGTGCCTTCTGCAGCACCTTATGTTACGGCACTGTGAGGGTGTTTTTGCTGGCAGCACTGATTTAAATTAAAAGGAAAAGCCTCAGACAGCCTTATTAAATAACACCACTGCAGGATTGAACCCATGACCTCTGCCTCCACAGTCATTGCAGTAACCAGTGGTCTACATCTTTACAGCTTCTAACACTGCGCTGGCATGAACTTAGGGTTAACATGCGTTAACGTGCCACGGCACCCACTATTGCGCAATACCAATTCTTTCAACCTTCCCTCCGGAACGCCCACTACCTTATATGGCATTCTTCACATTAATGCTGCAACTAGCGCCGGTAACATTAAGAAGGTTTAGTAAACATACCCCTATGTTACAGAAGGCATTGAGTCACAAAGGATTAATGGTTTTCAGGAAACAAAATTTGCTGTAGAATCTCTATGGATTGAAATTACACGTAAAAAGGGGAAGGCAATGGCAGTTGGGGTATACTATTGACCGTCTGGCCAGAATGAACAAATGGATGATGAAATGCTCAAAAAAATCATGAAGGCTAACAAAAGTTACAGCACAGTATGGGTGATTTCAATTACCCCAGTATTGGCTCAGTCAGTGTCACGGCAGGACATGCTAGGGAGATATAGGGGTATGTTTACTAAACTGCGTTAGTGCAAATCGCGTTAGGAGCCGCGTTAGTGAAAGGAAAGCCAAAAAAGACATGGGCGGGATATCCTAACCACTAACGCGCGTTCCAAAAACTAACGAGCGTTACAGGGCGCCGTGGCGCGTTACTGCGCGTTAATCGTATGAAGGCGTACAAAAGCACTGAAACAGAGCTGTAGCACAATGGTTAGTGTACTGACCGCTGTTACAGGCAGCATGGGTTCAAGTCCCCAGTGTGCCTAACGCAGAAGGCTGGCCCAGGCATCACCCTGTACATTACATAGGGAATGAGGAGGCATGTTTTTCTTTACGTTGAGTAGTGGTGCCAGAAACACACCCTCGCAGTGTGCCTAGCCACGTGCGTGGCTGCGTGCGTTGGTACGTGTGTTGGTACGTGCATTGGTGCGTGCGTACAATCGTGCGTGGGTACGTGTGTTTTTACTAGCGTGGGCACCTAATATTACAGACTCTTTAGGGTGTCCTGCACCTATGCATTATGCTAACAGATGTACGTGTGATGGCCTATGGTGTATTTGAGCCTGTGAGCAGGTGCTGGATTTACCCAGGGTTGGATTGTGCCAGTCACACCCATGATGCACCGCACATGCAAATCAGCCATCCACAGATACACACCATGGGGAATGTACCCCCACAGCACCTCAGCCTGGTAGGGGGGAAGTGATCAGGTGCACCCCCACAGTACCTCGGCCTGGTAGGGGGTACTGACCATGTGTTGTACTGGCACAGAGTAGCTACACACTGTCACATTGTGCGGGTACTGTGCTCACCCTGAGGGTGCAGTGAGGCGCCCAGCACTAGGTCCACAGCACCGTCCATGGCTGAAAGAGGCCATGGTGCAGGTCCAAAGCAGTGTTAATGTGTGAGATAGGTAGTTTCTGCAGGAACACCTTGGACATCTCTGTCTGTTTCAGTCAGGTGTAGCCCCCATGCATCACCACCACCACCCCCCCCTCCCCCAGGGCCGAGGGTGGCAAACAGGGTCTCCCATCAAAAGATCCACAGTCTACCTCCCTGCAAAGGTGGCAGTAGAGGGGAACATCAACCCCAGTCCTGCTGAGGAACAGACACCCCCACAGGGCAGTCAATGCAGCTCTGTACACATCCATAACACAATAGCAGACAGACATTAGGCCTGGATATGGTATGCTGCAGCCCACCACTATCTGATATTCCCCTGGTGCAAGCCATCAGCCACTGCAAGCCACTCCATCACAACACCTACCAGCTGCAAAGAGTCTGCTAGTGCCCAGTGGAGATGCCGGCAGCCAGAACTGGGATGTTAGCATACACAGCAAGCAGATACATCAGTGACTGGGCCCCAAAAGGAAACCCATATCTATCACATGAGAGAAATATTAGACAGCACTATGGGAGTGCCTAGCCATGCTGTGGTCACTGCACAGTCAGGGTGAGAGTGATCTCTCAGCAGGATATACTGAGGTCACCCTGTCTGTGTAGGTGGTGGCCGGGCACTACAATGTGCCTGTCACTGCCCTATATCCTGTGCAGATGCACCCTGGCCAGGCCACCCTGTCCGGCCTATACCCATGGTACCTTGCTCCTCATTATGCACATTGGCAGCCCAATACTGGCAACATTGCTGGCAGTGTGGGCTGTGGAAGGTGTTTGCAGCCACCACACACTGGATAGACAAACAGCCACCCCCACACCTATGCCAGCATTGTGCTACTATAGAGGTGGTCAGCAGCCATACCCACCACACCAGTCATGGGCATAGTACAGGCATGGATATGGTACACAAGACTGTTGGGGGGTCACTCCCCAGGGTGGTGAACACTGTCAGAGACCAGACCTGCAGCACACACCGCAGACATCAGAATGATTGTTATGGTGGAGCTCAATGAGCAAAATGTGCTTAACGTAGGAATTGATATCTGCCAGTTATCATAGGAAACGTTTGATAGCTGTGTACCATATACTCAGGTGTAGGGTGGCATTGCTAAGGTATGCAACTGCTAGTATTGGGAGATACAGGCAGGGCCCAATGTCTTGCCTCTCCAGGAGGCATTGGCCAATGGGGCCTGTGGGTGTGGGTGTGGCCCTGTTGGCTGCTGCTTTACGGCAGAGTTCCCCAACTCCAGTCCTGGTGTTCCAAACACTGTTCGGGTTTTCATGCTGTCCCTCATAAATATGCATGAGCTACATCTGCATACCATGGGGGTGGTGCATAGCTATGCAGCACAGGCATCTTTATTAGAGGCAGCATGGAACCGGAATGGTGTGGGGCCCTCCAGGACTGCATTTGCGGGACTCTGCTTTAGGTAATGTCCCTGTTTCTGGTGTCTGTGTTTGTTGTGGTAAAATATAGGCGTAGTAACCATGCGTATGTTCTCTGCAATAAAGGAGTGTCTTTACTATCACTGTTTAGTGGTGGGTAAAACTATGGGGACTGGGGTGGCAGGAGCCCCAGCTGGGATTTGAACCTGTGACCCTCTGGTCTTATAGGCACTGGCTGTGTCCGTAGCACCACACTGTGGCCACAGAGACAGGGCAGTCCCTGGAGATAGGAAAACTGGCCTGACGAGTCAGAAACCCTGCTCTGCACAATTTTACTGTGGGCTCATTTACCTTGTATGGAGACAAAAGTGCAAATAAACCTCAAACAGACCTCGAAAAAAGGGGCAAACACCCATAACCGAGCTGGGCAACAATGATATCATTGGGCAACAATGAAAAACACTCCCAGGAAAGCTCCAATAAAATGAAATGCTTTTTGAAAAGGTCTACGGAGCGTAGACCCTTCCAAACATCATTTATTTTTTTTTTGGAGCTTTCCTGGGGGTGTTTTTCATTGTTGCCCATTGCTATCACTGTTGCCCAGCAGGATTATACTTTCTACAATATTTCTTGTGGTCATTTTTAAAGTTTTATGTGAACTTTTGTTCTGTGCACATGTATCACACTGCTCACGTTTTGTAGGTTTCCCCGGTTTTGCTGTACATTGCTGACGGAAATGGTTTCTCTTCTCTGTAATATGCCTTTAACGGCAGGTTTTCATTCGCGTTGGAATTGAGCTCAGAAATTCAGCGCGTTAGTGAGAGGGGAGCCTCTCCCCGCCCACTCTCCGCCCATTGACCCCTTCTCTCCGCCCACTCTCCACCTTCTGCGCTGTTTTAACGCGCTGCGGGGCTTTACGATCGTTACGTGCGGTTAACGCGCGTAGTATGACGTTAACGGTCGTTGGCGCGTGATTACGCACGTTATACTGCACTTATGATCGTTAACATCATACAACGCGCGTTATTCAAGTTTACTGCATTTTAGTAAACATACCCCATAGTTTCTAGATGAAATTAACAACTGATTCTTGGAGCATCTGGTTCATGAACCAACCAGAGGGGAACCCATTTTGGACCTAGTCCTTAGTGGAACACCAGATCTGGTGCAAGAGATAAGGGTGTTGGGGCCACTTGGCAATAATGATCATAGCATGATCACGTTTGATTTAATTGATGGAGGAGGGATGTTAATGAAATCCACAGTACTACCTTTTAATTTTTGAAAGGGAGACTATGATAAAAGGAGGAAAATAGTTTAAAAAAAAACTAAAAGGAGCAGTTGCAAAGGTTAAAGACTTACATCAAGTTTGGGCGTTGTTTAAAAATACTATCTTTGAAGCCCAGACCAGCTGTATTCCATTCTTTAAGAAAAGTGGAAGGAAGTCCAAAAAACTGCCAGTATGGTTTAAAGGTGAGGTCAGAGAGGCTGTTGTTGCCAAAAAAACATCTTTCAGGAAATGGAAAAAGAGCCAAATGACAAAAACTGGAAACAGCACAAGCACTGGCAAGTTGAATGCAAGGCATTGATAAGGCAAAGAGAGAATTTGAGAAGAAGCTTGCTGTGGAAGCAAAAATGCATAATAAAGACTTGTTCAAGTACATTTGTAGCAAAAAACCTGTGAGAGAGTCAGTTGGACCATTAGATAGATGATAGAGGGGTAAAAGGGGCAGTAACATTCCTGTGCGGTAACATTACCGCGCAGTAACGTTACAACCCGTGCGGAAGCATTCCGCGGCATGATACACACCGCAGAGGGAGGAGAGAGGGCAGAGAGCAGGAGTCAAAGGGTGGGGAGTGGGCAGGGAGAGGACCCCTGCACACTAATGCGCTGAACTGAAGGGCTGAATCCTACCGCGAATGAAAACCTGCCGGACAGTGCACTTTATAATGTGCCCTCTGGAGTGCCTTATAGGGCACCTTATGCGGCACCTTAGGTTACGGCACTGTGAGGGTGTGTTTTCTGGCAGCACTAATTTAAATTGAAAAAGAAAATGCCTCAGACGGCACTGGTTTAAATTAAAGAGTAATGCCTCAGACAGCCTTTTTACATAACCCCACTGTAGAATTGAACCCATGTCCTCTGCGTCTGCAGTCATTGCCTTAACCAGTGGGCTACATCTTTATTCCTTCTGACATTGCGCTGGCATTAACTTAGGGTTAATGCACGTTAAAGTGCCACGGCGCTCACTATCGCGCGATACCGATTCTTGCTATGTTAGGACCGTAACGCCCACTCCTTATATGGCATTCTTCACATTATCACTGGAGCTAGCACCGGGAACATTAAGACGGTTTAGTAAACATACCCCTTAGTGTTATTAGAAAAGGTACAGAGAAGAGCCACCAAAATGGTAAAGGGGATGGAAGGATAGCCGTATGAAGAGAGGCTAAAAAGGTTAGGGCTCTTCAACCTGGAAAAAAGACGGCTGAGGGGAGATGATAGAGGTCTATAAATTAATGAATGGAGTGGAACGGGTAAATGTAGATCGATTGTTTATGTCATCAGAATATTGAAAGACTAGGGTACATGCAATGAAGCTACAGGGTAACCTATTTAAGACTAATAAGAGAAAATATTTTTTCACTCAACGTGTAATCAAAGTCTGGAATAAAAGTAGTAAATAGTAGTAGTAGTAAATAGTAGTAGTAGTAAAAAATAAAGTTGTAGTAAAAGCTGTTAGTGTAGCTGGGTTTAAAAAGGTTTGGACAAGTTCCTGGAGGAAAGGTCCATAAACCATTATTAAAAGGGACTCAGGATATCACTGCTTGACCAAATACAAGCATTGTGGAACCTGTGTCTTTTGTGGAACCTGCTTGGTACTTATGACCTAGATTGGCCACTATTGGAAATAGGATACTGGGCTTGATGGACCTTGGTCTGACCCAGTATGGCATATCTTATGTTTTTAGAGTGGAGACCTCCTTTAGAAGGAGACTGCTGCTGAGACACCGGAGGAACTGGTGTTGATGGACAAGTTGGAGGGATTTCGAAAAACAATAATTTGTTCCCATGGCATAGACAATCTTGTGTACCTAACTGCTGGAGGTGTTTAGGGGCTACTGATCTGCAAAATGGGTAAGCCTCTCTCGTACTGGCAGGGCATCCACCTGGGGTACTGGAAGATAGGCTATGTTCACCATGAACCAGTCAAAACCCCGTCCCTGTTTTTTGCTGGAGAGCCAGTTGGACCTTAGGACTAACTAAGAACAGAAGAAGTGTCAGCAGCCTAAACCCTCTGCCTGGGAGAGGCATGAGAAAGACTGTGTTGGGAAGAGCAGGGTAGAGGAGGATATCTCTGCCTATGAGGGTAGTAGACCCTTCTATGCCTATTGTTTGGAAACCTCCTGGAAGAGGGTCAGGAAAGAATGGGATCTGGAGATGTAGCAATGTCTCGGACCCTATCTCAGGAGAGATTATCTCCATGGAACAGCACCTCAGCAAGCTGTTCCTGCACACCTGGTTGTAAATCTGAGGCATGAAGCCATGAGAGTCTCCGGGTTCTAGTACTCATAATGAAAGATCTCAGTGCTATATCGAAAGTATCATATGCCACTCGGACCATGGGTTTTCTGTAGTCTTTGCCTTGGCCAACTAGGGAATGGAGCCCCACAACTTTCTCTAGAGGGAGAAATATTGTATATTCCTCTAAGCTACGCATGGGATTCCGTAAATGCAAGCCCATGTAGAGCTGGTAAAATACCATGCAGGAAGTGAGCTTGGTGTTTTGATAAAATGTTCTCCTAAATGTACCTAGAGTATGTTTCCCAGGAGGTACTGAGGAATGTGACCAGAACTCCTAGCTCTTTGGAAAGCGGATTCAATCACCAATGAATGTTGAAGAAACTGGAGCTTTTCAAATCTAAGAGCTTTTTGGAATCTGTATTGGGAGCTAACCTTCTTACTAGCAGGAGACACAGAGAGGGGGGGACTCCTACATTCTCATCTGCAGCCTCTTAAAGATGCAGTGCATGGACTGTCATCTCTGCCTTTGGGGGGTCAGGTTATTGGAGGATGTCCAGCTTTTATAGCCCGGGCTCCTCCTCTGTATCCAAAGTAAATGGAATGGCCTTAGACATATCCCTAACAAAATCATGAAAGGTCATATTCTCAGGAGGTAACTTACAATGTTTTTGAAGTGGTGACAATAGTAGTTTTGGTCCAATGGGAGTTCTGGGGACTTCTCTTCTGAGAATCATAGTCAATTTCCCAGGAGTGCTAGGACTCAGAGAGATACATGAGTCTCCACCTGGAATGGTCTCTGAGACTTGAAAGGTTCAAATCTCCTTTGGGAGTCATGGTGCACCGGCTCCAATACTTTGGGGGCAATACCTCTCCCGATCCTCTGGACACCAATATTGGCCATTGTTGGGGCCTTTTTGGTTCTCAGTGATGACCCATATCTCACATAAGGCTTCAGGACAAGAATCTACTCATTGGCTCGATAATGCTACTTTGAGCAGGGGCGGCTCTATAATGAGGCAGAGTGAGACGGCTGCCTCAGGTGACAAAGATTTGAGGGTGGCAAAAAATGCCCTCAAAACAGCTGCCTCACTCCATCTTCAAAAGTTAAAAAAAAAACAAGCACACAATTTGCTGCTGCTGCCAAGGTGAGGGGGGTGGGAGAGGAAGGTGCTGGAAGGGAACTGACATGAGAAGAAGGTGGCATCTGCAATTGGGCTGACACGGGGGGAGAAGGGGACTGGAAAGGAGATGACATGCGTAGGAGGGAGCTGGAAAGGAACTGACAGGGGAAGGTGGGGTCTGCAAGGGAGCTGACATGGGGGGAAGGTGGGAACTGGAAGGAGACTGACACAAGGGGGGAGGAAAGGATTTGAAAAGAACTGATACCTGGGGATGATACTGAAGGGGGAATGGAAAGGTGAAGAAACTAGGGAAGGGAGGAGAGGGATGGAAGGGAGCTGACACCTGGGGATGGGACTGGAGGGGGACTAGAAGGGAGCTGACACTTGGAGATGGGAATAGAAGGTGGCTGGACAATGTGGGTGGGAACTGTAATGGAGGCGGCACTGGCACTAGGATGGTATTTGGACAAAAAGGGGCTGGACAGTGGGGAAGGAGGGGGACTGTAAGGGAATGGACACGAGTGGCAGTCCTGGGAATGCAAGGGGTTTGAAATTGGAAAGTACTGGGAGGAGGGGACTGGAAAAGGGGGCTGATACTAGGTAGGGTACTAGGACTGGAAATAGGCTGATGGAAGGAAGTGAAGAAAACAAAAGAAGAGACAAGAAATGACAGATGGATTATAGACCATAGAAAGAGAGCTAAGGGAAGACAGGAAAGCAGAAGCCTCAGATCAGGACAAGCATGATCAGAGAATAAAATGGTTAGACAACAAAGATAGAAAAAAATAATTGTATTTTCAGTTTAGTGATTGTACTTTGTCTGATCTTTATGGTTAACTGCATCTCTTATTTATCTGATGTTACACTGCATACGGAGTCTGGCTTCTTGGGGATTCAGTTTAATTTTTGTCTACATATTTTTATTTTTAGTTTAGGCTGCTGACACTTATTCTGTTCTTAGTGAGTGTACTGAGTGTGTGACTGAGGCCTGTGTTCTCTTAACATGGAGTTTGTACATAGGGATCTATACCAGGGGTCTCAAACACGCGGCCCGCGGGCCGCATGCGGCCCGCGAGACAACTTTGTGCGGCCCGCGACGGAGGAAAACAAAAAACCCCCAAAACCCTGGCTTCTGCCGTTGCCGCCGTGGCAGCGGCAGAATCAATTGTCAAATTTTAAAAAAACCTGGCTTCTGCTGCTCAAGCAGCAAAATCAGCTGTCCTGCGGCCCCTTCCCCTGTGCCCGGAGATCCGAGTCTGCTCTATCAGCGGCGTGCTTTTGAAGCCGCGAAGAGAGTATTCCCCTCTCGCGCGGTTTCAAGCCGCGCGAGAGGGGAATACTCTCCTCGCGGCTTGAAAAGCACGCCGCTGATAGAGCAGACTCAGATCTCCGGGCACAGGGGAAGGGGCCGCAGGACAGCTGATTTTGCTGCTTGAGCAGCAGAAGCCAGGTTTTTTTTAAATTTACCGGGGTGGGGGGGTGTAGGACTGGAAATGGGCTATTGGCAGGGGGGGTGTAGGACTGGAAATGGGCTATTGGGGGGGGGGGTTTAGGACTGAAAATGGGAAATTGGCAGGGGGGGTGTAGGACTTGAAATGGGCTATTTGCAGAGGGGGGTATGACTGGAGATGGGCTATTGGCAGGGGGGGGTATGACTGGAGATGGGCTGTTGGCAGGGGGGGGTTATGACTGGAGATGGGCTATTGGCAGGGGGGGGGTTATGACTGGAGATGGGCTATTGGCAGGGGGGGTTATGACTGGAGATGGGCTATTGGCAGGGGGGTTATGACTGGTAATGGGCTATGGTGGGGGCTAGGACTGGAAATGGGCAAGTGGGGGGTAGGACGGACTGGAGGTGGGCTGATGGGGGAGTTAGGACTGGTAATGAGCTATGGAAGGGCTGACTGAAATGGGGTAATGGGGGTTAGGGCTGGAAGTGGGCTATTGGCAGGGGGGTTATGACTGGTAATGGGCTATGGGGGGGGGTAAGACTGGTAATGGGGTGATGGGGGGTAAAACTGGAAGTGCGCTATGGGGAGGTTAGGACTGGTAATGGGCTATGGGGGGTCTAGGACTGGTAATGGGCTGGGGGGGGGTTGCTAGGACTGGAAATGGGCTGAGTGGAAGGGGGGCTTGAACTGCAAATGGTTGATGGGGAGGGGGGCTTGGAATGGAAATGGGCTGTGAGGGGAGGGAGCTAGGATTGGAAATGGGCTGATGGGGGGCTAGGATTGGAAATGGGCTGATGGTGAGGCTAGGATAGGACTGGAAATGGACTAATGGGGGGACTAGAAGGGAGCGGATGCTGGGTGGGGCTGGAACTAGAAGGGAGCTGATGTTGGGGGAGGATTAGAATGGGATGGAGCTGGGAAAGTGAAATGGAGAGGGGAAAAATATTTTGTCTGGGAGAGAAGACAAATCTACAATTGGCCAGGTATTGGGAGAGTAAGTGGGGATTGAGGATGGAGGGGTAAAATTTGAGTGGATGAAATAGGAATGAGGAAAGAGAAAAAGGAGAAAGATTAGTATGTTAAAGCAGATGTAGAGAGAGAATGGAAAAAAAACTAGGAGAGAAGAAAGGGCAAATGGACAGCAGACGATGGAGAGTTAGCAGAAGACATGAAGAAACCAGAAGAAAGTGGCTGGAACAATTGCAACTGAAAAAAATGCACAAAAGGTAGAAAAATATCTCTTTATTTTGAATTTATTAACTGGAATATGTCAGCTCTGGGAAATGTGCATCATTAATGTTTGCGCTTTGTTTAGTACAAGAGGAAATTAATTTATAGTTTTATTTCTACAGTGTTGTTGTACATTCCAAGTTTGGCTTTTGGGGTTCCCAGTTTAATTATTGTCTTCTTGTTTCTAAATCTTTTAGTCTTTCTTTATCCATACTCATTAAAGAGGCATGTTTACTAAAAGTTAGTGTATGGTAACATTATGCAAATATTTATGCAAATGAGGCCCCTTATGCAAATGAGGCCCCGTGTCTTATGCGGCCCCCGGGTTACTTTACAAGTCCTCATTTGGCCCTCAAAGCAATTTGAGTTTGAGACCCCTGATCTATACTATACTGTAGTAATTTGACTTGTTCAGCTTTTCAAATAGGTGTTTGGATGTTCTAGGGATTACAGCAGTATTTATAGTGTGTCATTTTTCTGGGTAGGCCTCTTAGGTGAGTTTTGGAAGTTTTTGCTGGTATAGTATGGTAGATTTGGCCTTGTAGATCTTCGGTGACTTTAGCAGGATTTTTTATTAATCCTCAATAAGCATGTTACTGGAGAATGTTTGTTAGATAACCAGAAACAGATTTTTTTTAATATATTGAGTTCTGTGGGTGAATGTCTGCACCCATTGTTGAGGGAGGGGTTTCTGTGGATGCAAAATATATATTCAAAAAGAAAAAGCGAGAACCATAACACAGCTTATAACAAAATAAAATGAGTTATAATTTTATAATTTGGTACTATAAACTGTGCCGTGGTTCTCACTTTTTCTTTTAGTTCCTTGGTGTGCAGGCATCTTACATGTCCTTTGTTTTTTTGCAGAATATATATTTATATTAACACCATGCTGGTCCAGTGCACAGTTTCAGGAGCTATGTTGGGGTTGCCAAGCACTTCTTGGTAACAAAGTCTCTCTTGTTTTTCTCTGAGGGTGGGAAGTGCTGTGTTAGGGCGCCAAGTCGCTCCTGTTTTTGTGGAAGTGGGAAGTACTGCATGAGTGCTGTTGAGCCCCTCTTGTTTGGCATATTTAGCAGCATGTTTCCTAAGCTCTGCACCATACTGGGTCAGACCAAGGTCCCTCAAGCTCAGTATCCTGTTTCCAACAGTGGCCAATCCACGTCACAAGTACCTGACAGATTCCCAAAAAGACACACAGGTTCCACAATGCTTGTCCTGGGGCAGGCAGTGGATTTCCCAGGTCCTCTTTATTATTATTTTATGGACCTTTCCTCCAGGAACGTGTCCAAACTGTTTTTAAACACAGCTACACTAATAGCTTTTGCTACATCCTCTGATAACTAATTCCAGAGTTTGATTACATGGGGCCATAGGCTAACTGCAGGGAGTCAGTTACATCCCCCTACAGTTACTGTATTTCAGTGTGGCAAAACAGCTGCAGGTGCAACTAAGACTACACAATGAGGTGGCATTAATTGTATTCACGCTAATTGCACTGAGCCATTACCTTAGCTTCTGCTGACAATGCAGATGCCTGGGTGTGAGAGTTCTTTCTCTGGCCTCATTCTGCAGTAAAGTATAATTTTGGGAAAGACATCCTGTAAACCTAAATAGTAATGGGTAAAAGCATTTTTATTTAGTACATATGTCTGTTTTTAGTTTGCATTGATATATTCCCTACTTGGTGAAGATCTATCTCTGCATGTGTGACTGAGGCTACATTTTCTGTTAGCATGGAGTTTCTATGTAGGGAGCTGTAGTAATCCGGTTTGTTCAGTTTTCTGAATAGGAATATGGATGCTCGAGAGCCCACTCCAATATTTGTGGTGCTGTCCTTTCTGGGTATGCTCCATGTTGTGTGAGTTTTGGAAGTTAGTGCTGTTTTGGAATAGTAGATTTTCTCTATGGATGCTGTACTCTGGGTTCTTGGTAAGGTCAACTTTAGAGTGTTGGTTGGGGGAGAGGCACTGGAATATCTATTGTCTTTGAAATTTGTAGTTTGTTGTTCTTTATGCTACCAGGTCAGATTCAAGGAAATTTCAAATTTTAAGGGAACTTCTCCATTTATTTTTTGATTAGTAGCCTGATAGCTTCACTGCTGCTGAATTCCAGACTTTTCCAGCTCTAGCACAATCCAATCCAGCGTTTGAATTCATGGTTACCAGGATTAGTTTTTCTTTTTATATCTTCCCTCATCATCAATAATCTGGTCATAGTGAAATAAATCTGATGTGCAGATTGGTAATGGTCTGATTGGGGGATGGGCTATGTAAGTGGATTTTCATTAATCAAATTTAGGGGCATGTTTACTAAACATTCGTATCGTGCGGGTCCGCGGTAGTGTGCCTGTGCCATAAAAGGATTGGGCGGGTCAGGCAGAAAAAGGAAAAAAGCCAACCGTACGTGTGCGCGGCGCGCACATTTGCGGGCCCGACATTAGCGCGTGGGAAGGCTAAGTGGGGCGCTGCTGGGCACATATAGGAACAGAGCCGTAGCACAATGCTGAAGACACTGACCAGTGGTGCAAGGATCAGGGGTTCAATCCCCCATCGTGCGCCAGGAAAAAGGCTGGCTGAGGCATGAATTTTCATGGTTAAAACTGCTTTAGGAGGCATAATAATTTTGGGCGTCATTAGGCGTTGCGCTGTTAATTGTGGGCGGCAGTAATTAAGTTCGTGCGGCATTAGGCGTTGCGCTGTTAATTTTGCGCGCTGTCCATCTTGTGCGTTTTGGCCGGCATCAGGCGGTGCGCTGTCAGTTGTGAAGGGCATAAGGCGGTGCGCAAACGTCCAGACACAGGAACAGAGCCACAGCACAATGTTTGAAACAGTGACCACTGATGCAGGGATCAGCGGTTCAATACCTCACAGTGCCCAGTGAACACGGCTGGCTAAAACAGTATGTATTATGTTGTGTTGTGGTGTAGGTGGCGTTTTTTCTTTTTGTATCACTACTAACAAACGCACTCTCACAGCATGTTAACATAAGGCGGCCCATAGGGCACATGTTACAGTGCACTGTCCGCCAACGCACCCTAGAATGTCCCCTATAGGGCACCATATATGTTGCCACACAGGATAATGTATAGTGCACACTATATGGATGGCAACCATAAGGTGGCCTATAGGGCGCCCTATAAAGCACCCTCAGACACACCTTATGGGTACAGTATGCCGCGGGTGTTTTATCATGCATAAAAATAGGTGGATTTGAGATGGACAAGCCTATCACATTACCACACTGTGGTTTTGAACCCATATCCTCTGGCTACACAGGCAGTGACATAACCTTTGGACTACAGCACTATAGCTGTTAGCAAAAGCCATGGCTGGCTGCAGAAAGCCTGCACGTCACATCACAGACAGTCTGCTGTTGTGAGGTGGATAGGGTTTGGCCACCCGTGCCCATGATGCACTGCACATGCAAATCACCAGTCCACAGATGCACACAGGATGGGGACTGCAACCTGACAGCTCCAGGCCTGGTATGGGGATGTGCCCGTGTGCACCCACACATCAACTCGGCCTGGTAGGGTGTACTGAGTGGGTGTTGTACTGGCACAGAGTAGCTACACACCGTCACATTGTGCGGGTACTGTGCTCACCCTAAGGGTGCGATGAGGCACCCAGGACCAGGTCCACAACACCCTCCACGGCAAATTTAGGCCATGGCAGAGCTCCAATGCACTATTATTCTGTGAGATAGGTTCTTTCTGCAGAAACAACTTGGATATCTCTGTCGGTCTGAGTCTGGGGAACCCCTTATGGATACCTAGGTGGGTTAGGTACCACCATTTGTTCCCCTCCTCCTTTGCAACACAGGGTCTCCTCTCTAAATGCTACCTCCCTGCAATGGTGGCAGCAGAGTAGACCATCAACCCCAGTCCTACTGTGAAAGAGACACCCTACAGGCCAGTCATGGCAGCTGTATACACATCCATAACACAATATCTGACAGACATTAGGCCTGTATGTGCTCGGTTGCACCCCACCACTATCTGATATTGTCCTGCAGCAAGCCATCAGCCACTGCACCCTGCAAGGCGCTCCATCAGGACACAGACCAGCTGCGGACAATCTGCTAGTTAGTCCTGTTAGACATGCACATCCCTGACATAATATCTGACAGACAGTATGCCTTGATATGCTACGTTGGGCCCCACCACTATCTGATATTCTCCCGCAGCAAGCCATCACCCGCTGCACAGCACTCCATCAGGACACAAACCAACTGAGGACAGTCTGCTAGTTGGTCCTGTTGGAAATGCATGCACCCAGAACTAGGATGGCCGTGCACACCAGCAGATAGGTCAGTGACTGGGCCCCAAAACACAACCCATATATATCACATGACAGAGATACTATCACTATGGGGGTGCCTAGCCATGCTGTCGTCACTGCACAGTCAGGGTGTTGTACAACCCCAGCAGCACATACAGAGGCCACCCTGTCTGTGTGGGTGGTGGCCAGCCACTACAGTGTCCCAGCCAGTGCCCTCTGCCCTGTGCAGATGCATCCTGGCCATCCCACCCTGTCTGATCTATACCCATGGTACCTTGCTGCTCATTATGCACATTGGCAGGCCAATACTGGCAACAGTGCTGGCAGTGTGGGCTGTGGAAGGTGTTTGCAGCCAACACACACTGTATAGACAGACACACACTCACACACGTATGCCAGCATTGTGCTACTATAGAGGCGTTTGTCAACATTGGCCACCACACCAGTCCTGGGCACAGTACAGGCATGGATATGGTACGCAATACCGTTGGGTGTCACTCCCCAGGGTGGTAAACACTGTCTGAGACCAGACCTGATGCACCCACTGCAGACAACAGAATGATTGTCATGATGGAGCTCACAGAGCATAATTTGCGTAACGTAGGGTTATCTATCTGCCAGTACTCATAGCAAGCATTTGACAGCTGTGTACCGTATACCCTGGTGTAGGGTGACATTGCTAAGGAATGCACATGCTAGTATTGTGAGATGCACGCAGGGCCCAATGTCCTGCCTCTCCAGGAGGCATTGGCCAATGTGGCCTGTGGGTGTGGGTGTGGGTGTGTCTGCCCCTGTTGGTTGCTGCTTTACAGCAGAGGTTCCCAGATGTAGGCCAGGATTACAACACACTGTTCTGGTTTTCCTGCTGTCCCTCATGAATATGCATGTGCTACATCTAAATGCCATGGCGGTGGTGCAGGGATATGACACACAAACATTTCTATGCGTGGCAGCATGGAACAGGAATGGTGTGTGGTCCGCCAGGACTGCATTTGTGAGACTCTGCTGTAGGTCGTGCCCCTGGTCATGGTGTCCGTGATCAGTGGGGTGAAAGATAGGCGTATGACCAATGCATATGTCCCCAGCAATAAAGGATTATCCTTACTATCACATTTTCGTTGTGGAAACAATATGTGGGCAGGATTGGCAGGGCTTTGAACCTGTGACCTTCTGTTCTTGCACACACTGTCTGTGTGCAGTGCACCCCTGTGCTGCCACAGATTGGCTGGATTTTCTGGGATGTCCATGACTGTACATCCGACAGGGCCTATCTGTTGCAGTGGACGGTGCCAGCCTGCACATGGCTAGGCCACTGTCTTCTGTGGCTATCAGGCACTGCCCCCTTCACCACCTGTACCCTTCCGGCAACATGCTGCCATGTGCTTATCTTGGAAAAGCTGATGACATGTGTGCGTTGTAGCACTCCAGGAATGCATTTTGGAGACTCTGCTCTAGGTAATGGCCATTGTTATGGTGTGTGTGCAGTGTTGGGTACAAAATGTGTGTGTGCACCATTCTTATATTCTCTGCAATAAATGTATGTCTTTACTCTCTCTGTTTAGCGGTGGGTAAAATATGGGGACTGGGTTGGCAGGAGCCCCAGATGGGATTTGAAACTGTGACCCGCAGAAACTAGAGGTACTGGCTTTGTCCACTGCACCACACTGTGGCCACAGAGACAATGCAGTCCCTGTGGATGGCAGACCTGACCAACAGAGTCAACATGCCTGCTATGCACATTTGTGATGTGGGGTCTTTCACCTTGTCTGGTGACAAGGGTGCAAATAACTCCCCCAACTGACCTTGACAAAGGGGGAATGAATGTAACCAAGCAGAGCAACAGTGATGTTTATGGACAACCATAACAGACACTCCCAGGACAGCTGAGACACACGGAAGTGAATTTTGGTCAGGTCTCCGCTCCATAGCCCCTTCCACAGCTCCTGTCCTTCTACTGGGGCTTTCCTGGGTGTGTTTTTAGTTTTTGCCCATCAATAGTATCAGTGTTCCCCAGCTGTATTAGTATTTTGTTCTGATGTTGCTCAGAGAGCAAACAGTGCTTCATGTAGGAATGTCTATCTACCATTACTCCTAGCAAACATTTGAGGGCTGTGTACCGTGTACCCAGGTATAGGGTGGCATTGCTAAGGTATGCAGGTGCTGGTAATGGGAGATGCATGCAGGGCCCAATGTCCTGCCTCTCCAGGGGGCATTGGCCAATGGGGCATGTGGGTGTGGGTGTGGGTGTGTCTGCCCCTCTTGGCTGCTGCTTTACAGCAGGGGTTCCCAACCCCAGTCCTGGTATGCCACACACTATTCGTATTTTAGTGCTGTCCCTCATGAATATGTATGAGCTACATCTACATGCCATGGGGGTGTTTCATAGATATGCAGCACTGGCATTTGTATTAGGGGCAGCATGGAACCAGAATGGTGTGTGGCCCTCCAGGACTGCATTTGGGAGACTCTGCTCTGGGTAATGCACCAGTTCATGGTGTCTGTGCTCAGGGGAGTAAAATAGAGGGGTATTACCAATGCGTAGCATATGTCCACGGTGTGGGTGTGTGATAAATATGTGGAGAGGATTGTCGGTTACTCCAGCTGGGCATTGAACCGGTGACGTTCTGTTCTTGCATACACTGTCTGTGTGCACTGCACCACCGTGTTGCCATGGATAGGCTGTATTCCCTGGGCAGACCATGACTGTACATCCCACAGGGCCTGTTTGTTGCAGTGGACAGTGTCAGCCTGCACATGGCTAGGCCACTGTCTTCTGTGGCTAGCACCCACTACCCCCTCCACCACCTGTCCTCGTCCGCCAACATGCTGGCATGTCCTTCTCTCAGGGACAGCATATGACCTGCTTGCGTTGTGGCACTCCGGGACTGCATTTGTGGGACTGGGCTGTAGGTACGGCTCATTGTTATGGGGGGTGTGCAGTGTAGGGCAAAATGTGGGTGTTTGCACTATGCTTATGTTCCCTGCAATACAGGAGTGTCTGTGCTATCTCTGCTTGGTGGTGGGTAAAATATAGGGACTGGGCTGGCAGGTGCCCCAGCTGGGATTTGAACCTCTGCCCTCTGGTCCTAGAGGTACTGGCTCTGTCTGCTGCACCACACTGTGGCCACGGAGACTGTGCAGTCCCTGGAGATAGTTAACCTTGCAGGATGGAGTCTCAACCCCTGCTCTGCACATTTTGACTGTGGGCTCATTCACCCTGTCTGGTGACACACGTGCAAATAAACCCCGCAATTGACCACAAGAGAGGGGGATGACATATAACCATGCTGGGCAACAGTGATATTAATGGCCAACCATATAAAACACTCCCAGGACAACTCCAAACAACGGACATGTTTTTTGGAAAGGTCTCCGCTCCGTTGACCCTTCCGACATTCATTTCCTGTTTCTGGAACCTTCCTGGGTGTATTTGTTATATTTGCCCATGGCTATCACTGTTCCCCAGCTGACTTACTGTTTTTAATATTTTTGTGCTGGTCATTTTCTAGTTTTAATAGCACTTTTGTGCTGTGCACATGTATCACACTGCTCACGTTTTACAGGTTTCCCCGGTTTTGCTCTACATTGCTGACGGAAATGGTTTCTCTTCCCTTTAAATGCCCTCTACCGCGAGTGTTTCACTCGCGCTATTTTTTACTTGTAAATTCGGCCCCGCAACTGTGCGAGGGGCCTCTCCCCTCCCCTTCCCCGCCCATTAACCCCGTCTCTCCGCCCCTCGGGGGCCTTCCTCCGCCCTCAGTTAGCCTTTCCACGCCTCTATCGGACATTTGCGGGCCCGTACTTGTGCGGGGCCCGTTAGTGTGTCGCGCACATGCACGGGGCTTCATCGCACATGTCCGGGGCGTTTAAGAGCGTTTAAGAGCGTTTAGGTGCCACGTTTCCGTGCGCTATTGTGCGGCGCGCACCTTTGCGGTTTTTAGTAAACATCCCCCTTAATGTTTTGTTATTATGTTTGTTTTATTGTAACATCTGTTTTACTAAATTGAATGTATATGTTTGAAAGCCCCCTAGGATTTTCGATACATTTACATATACATTTTAAAATAAAGTATGCTAAATTTATGCAAATAATGCTGCAATAAATCTTCCGCACATAGTCCTGCATCATCCTCATGCTGCCCTGGGAGGAAGTAGACGGGGGGGGGGGGGTACTGGGAGGTGGAAGAAAGCCTCAGATTGGGACCAGCATGATCAAGAATAAAATGATCAGACAAGAAAGGTAGAAGGAATTTTATTTTCAATTTAATGAACAGTCTTGGTGCTATCTTTATATTTTATAAAATACAGGGAAATGCATCTCTTTCTCTGGCATTGCATTGTATGCAAAATTTGACTTTTTGGGGTGCAGTTTAATTTTTATTTACATATGTTTATTATTAGGTTATGGTCACTTACTCTGTACTTTGGTGAGGGTCTGTGTTCTGAGTTTGTGGCCAAGACCAGGTGTTCTGTTAACATGGAGTTTGTATGTAGGGCTCTGTACTGTAGTAATCTGAATTGTTCAGCTTTTCAAATAGGTGTTTGGATGTTCCAGGGCTCGCTGCAGTATTTACAGTTATGCTTTTTTGGGGTAGGCTCCTTATGTGAGTTTTGGAAGTTGAGCTGGTATGGTATGGTAGGTTTGCTCTATAGATCCTCAATGACTTTGTTGTAGGATTTTGTATTAGTTCACAATATGCGTAGTACTGGAGAATGTTTGTTGTTTTTGCTGAGATGATAGGAATCAGATTTTTTTTTTTTTAAGATATTGAGTTCTGTGGGTGAATGTTCTAGTTCTGCTCTGCACTCATTTTTTTTATTTATTTATTAGGTTTTAATCAGTTTTACACCAACTAAAGATAAAGACAATCAGAAAGGAAAATATACCATCATACAAGATCGTCAGTAAAAGGAAATAGAATCTGATATAGACCACATCACTGGGATTCGGCAGTGGAATTAGAATAAACCAAAAATATTCAAAATTAAGAAATAAGGCAAAAAAGCCCACATAACAGGAGGCAAAATCTTATAACTACACTCCCCTGAAAAACTCACCCTGCCCTTCTGTCTGCAATAAATTTTTCCAAATGGGATACATCAGTAAAAATATATGAAGCACCATCATAATTTACAACACATTTGCAAGGAAATCTGAGGAAGAAAGTAGCACCCAGCTGTAGGACCTGAGGCTTAAGAGCACTCATTATTGAGGGAGGGGGTTCTGTGGATGCAAAATATATGTTCAAAAAGAAAAAGCATGAACCATAACACAGTTTATATTAACAAAATAAACATGAGTTATAATTTGGTGTTATAAACAGTGCTATGGTTTTCGCTCTTTCTTTTAGTTCCTTGGTGTGCAAACATCTCGCATTTCCTCCACATGATCTAATTTGCTTTTTGGTTTGTTTCAGTCCCTGACTGGAATTTTGAGAAAGCCTACCACCCCCTACTCGGGGGGGGGGGGGGGGGCACCATATCATCCCTCGCCTCAGGCATCAGATTGCCTTCAGCCGCCTCTGGCTTTGAGGGCATCAGAATGAAGCGCTCACACATGCAAGATGTCTTCATCAGCTTGTCCTTCATTCTCTTAGCCAAGGACTCCTAGTAGGCTGCCACTAATGAAGCCATGGAGGGTTCAGCAGAATCACTCAAAGTCCCTGGTGCTTTAGAGGGTGTATCAGCAAGCTGGTCATAAATCATTGGAGTCAAACGTGGCCCCTCCAATTTTATGGATGTTAAACGACTGTCCCTTTGGGGATGCTTCAGGGGTTGAATATTTCTCAGTTCTCTTGCATTCTTGGCATCATGCTCCAAAGAACTCTGATGTCAAGGCACCTCAGCCTCTTCTTGATGATCGTCATTGGTGGTTCTTGATGCCAGTGAAGTCAAGGATAAATCCTCCTCGAACCAGAAGAAGAATGTTCCCTGGGCACCCTATTGGTGCTCGGCTCTGAGACAACTTAGGTATTCCTCGTTGCCAATTCACCACCAGAGTCCAGTGCAACTCTTGAGTCCATGGTAACAGATGCTGCTAAAACCAATGCCAATGGGCCAGTCTTTGAAGTACCAAAAAACTATGTGTACTTTTCCGCTCAACCTTTACAACCCCTCTTTGTTATCTGTAAATAGAGTGAAAAAACAAAGACATTATGTTCGGGCCTCAGGCACTTTAGACACAGTTTGTGAGTGTCCATGATGGACACGAGTTTAAAGCACTGAGAGCACTTTTTGAAACTGCTGGTCTGTTTCTATGATATTTCAGGTGACAAAATAGCTAAGGCAAAATCAAACAACCCAATTTTGAGGAAACAATAATTGAAAAGTAGAACTGTGACCAGGTGTGTCTGAGGTCTAAGAAGGCCTAAGCGAAACTATAGGAAAAAATAAAGGAAACTTGAAAAAATCAAACTATTAAAAGGTTCTACAGGGAAGTACAGTGCTGGCAGGTGGTAAGAAAATGGATGAATTACCCAAAAATAGAGGAAAAAGGTTCTAGTGAATACAGCATTACAATCCCATGGTGCGAAGAACATCAGTTGGACTCTGTGAAAAAAAACAAGACTAAGGGGTATGTTTACTAAACTGCGGTAATCGTACATAACGCTCGTTATGTAACGTTAACGATCGTAAGTGCAGCATAATGCGCGTTATGCTGCGCTTACAATCGTTAACGTTACGTAATGCGCGTTATGATGCGCTAACGATCGTAATGCCCCGCGGCGCGGTAAAACACCGCAGAAGGTGGAGAGAGGGCGGAGAGAAGGGGTCAATGGGCGGAGAGTGGGCGGGGAGAGGCTCCCTTCACACTAACGCGCTGATCTGAAGAGCTGAATTCCAATGCGAATGAAAACCTGCCGTTAAATGCACATTACAGGGGAGAGAAACCATTTCAGAGTCAGCAAAGTACAGCCCAGGCAGGGAAACCTAAAAAAAGTGATGTGTGATACATGTGCACAGAACAAAAGGGCAAATAAACACTGAAAATGACCCCAACAAACTGGAAAAAAACCATAACCAAGCTGGCCAATAGTGGTATCAATGAGAAACATCAACCCCTCCCCCCCCCGAGTAAGCTCCATAGAACAGATATAAATCGTGGAAGGGTCTATAATCCGTCCCCATACAAGGTGAATGAGCCCACAGTGAAATAGCGCTGCTCAGGGTTTTCCCCACCATCGGACAGGGTTCCTATGGCATGCACATGTCCTGCAACATCAGGGCGGGCATGTCGGAATGGCAACTGGACAGATGCCGGAGAAAGGGATACAGAGGGCCGCAGGCGGCACATGCTGTGGTGCAGCTGGGCCACAGTGCAGACTAGGGCGATGCCTAGGTGGCCCATACGAATGCTGAAACAGCAGAGCAGCTAGACAGCAACTGCTGCAGGCCCAACATGGGCACGACTGTGTTTCCCACAGTGTCACAGGGGATAGTACCCAGCAGCTACCCCCAAGGGCACGGAACATTGGCAGGCGGTGCTGGGGGGAAGCGTGGACACCTATGCAGGCACCCCTACCCCAGAACCCACCCCATAGGCAGCCGCCTACCTGCACACTGGATGGCCTGAGACTGCGCACCACCAGCACCACCAGCAGAAGGGCATGTCAGCATGGTGGCTGAGGGATACTGGTGGTGGAGGGGGCAGTGGCAGCTGCCCAGAGCAGACCGTGGTCTAGCCCTGTGTAGGTGGGTGCCGTGTACTGCAACAGATGGGCCCTGTCTGACGAACAGTCATGGTATCACCAAGGAATGTGCTGACTCTGTGACAACAAGGTGGTGCAGTGCACAAAACCAGTGTATTCAGAAACAGAGGGTCCCAGCTGTGGTTCCCGCCAACCCAGTCCCCATATTTTACCCACTACTACAACGTGCTAATACAGACAGCACCTTTATTGCAGATGACGTAAACATGCCCAAGACACCTACATTTTACCCTACAGAGCACAGACACCATAAACATGCACATTACCTAGAGCAGAGCCTCCCAAATGCAGTCCTGGAGGGCCAAACACCATTCCAGTTCCATGCTGCCTCTCATAAAGATGCCTGTGCTGCCTTTCTATGCGCCACCCCCATGGTATGCAGATGTATCTCAGGCATATTCATGAGGGACAGCATGAAAACCCGAACAGTGTTTGGCACCGCAGGACTGGAGTTGGGAACCTCTGCCGTAAAGCAGCAGCCAACAGGGGCAGACACACCCGCACCCACAGGCCCCATTATCCAAAGCCTCCTGGAGAGGCAGGACATTGGGCTCTGCGTGCATCTCCCAATACTAGCACTTGCATACCTTAGTAATGCCACCCTAAACCTGGGAATATGGTACACATCTTTAAAGAGGTTGCTATGAGTACTGGCAGATAGCAATTCCTAGGTTAAGTACACTTTTCTGAGTGAGCTGCATCATAGCAACCTTTCTGATGTCTGTGGAGTGTGCTACAGGTCTTGTGTCTGACAGGGTTTACCAACCTGGGGAGTGACTCCTACAGTATTGCGTACCATAGCCATGCCTGCACTGTGCCCAGGACTGGTGTGGTGGCCTGGGCTGCCCAACACCTCTATAGTTGCACAATGCTGGCATAGGTGTGGGGAGTGTGTGTCTGTCTATCCAGTGTGTGGTGACTGCCAACACCCTCCACAGCCCACACTGCTAGCACTGTTGCCAGTATTGGCCTGCCAATGTGCATAATGAGGAGCAAGGTACCGTGGGAATAGCCTGGATAGGGTGGCCTGGCCTGGATGCATCTGCACACGGCATAGGGCAATGGCTCGGACATTGTAGTGCCTGGCCACCACCTGCACGGACAGGGTGGCCATAGCATGTCCTGCTGGGAGGTCACCCTCACCCTGACTGAGCAGTGACCATGGCATGGCTAGGTTCCCCCATAGTGCTATATAGTATTTCTCTCATGTGATATTTATGGGTTTCCTTTTGGGGCCCAATCACTGACTTATCTGCTTGGTGTGTATGCTGACATCCCCGTTCTGGGTACATTCATCTTCTCCAGGGCCATGGACTAGCTGGTGGACTGTCTGCAGCTAGTATGTGTCTTGCTGGAACACCTTGCAGGGTGCAGCGGCTGGAGGCTTGCTGCTGGAGAATGTCAGATAATGGTGGAGGGCAGCTGAGCATTTCCAGGCCTGCCGTCTGTCTGCTATTGCGTTATAGATGTGTACCACTCTGTCTGTTCCCCAGCAGGAGTGGGTTTGCTGGTCCCCTCTACTGCTGCCATTGCAGGGAGTTAGACTGTGGATCTATTGGTGGGTGATCCTGTTTCCCACCCTTAGCCCCAGAGGGTGGGTTGTGTGGTGGTACATAATCTGCCTATGGGTCCATACACCCCCTCCCTCCACCCACAGCAGGTAACGACGGCACCAACACAGGATATGCACTATTCTGGGTGCAGCATCGCCCATAGGGACTAGACATGACCGAGACATACAGCAGGACACCGATATATCCTAGGTGTGTCTAACTGAACTACCTATCACACACTGATGGGGACCTGCAGCATGGCGTATTTCAGCCATGAAAGGCACTGTGGACCTGGTGCTGGGCGCCCCACCTCAACCTCAGGGTGGGCACAGTACCCGCACAATGTGACTGTCTGTGGCTACTCTGTGGCAGTGCCACACACGGTCTGTTCCCCCTACAAGGCCGAGGTGCTGTAGGGGTGCATACCCAATCTTGTGCCCATCTCTTGTCTGCTGATTTGCATGTGCAGTGCATCATGGGTACAGGTGGGTTACCCCTATCCTGGTAACCACAGCAGACAGTTTGTGTGGTGACATGCAGTTCTTCTGCAGACAGCCAGGGCTTTGTTCACAGCCTTATAAGGTGTCCTATAGGGGACATTATAGGGTGCCTTGGCGGACAGTACACTTTATAATGTGCCCTATGGAGTGCGTTATGGGGTGCCTTATGCGGCACCTTAGGTTATGCCACCGTGAGGGTGTGTTTGCTGGCAGCACTAATTAAAATACACGTCACATGCCTCAACAATCACTAATTAAATGTAAAGGGTGCTGTCTCAACCAGCCTTATACATTAGGCCCACTGGGGAATCGAACCCATGACCCCTGTACCATCAGTCAGTGTTGTAACCATTGTGCTACAGCTCTGTTACTGTGCTTGTATGCCTGCGCGCCTTCTTAAGATTAATGCGCGGTAACATGCCCTGTAGCGCTCGTTCGTTTATGGCGCCTTGTAACGCGCGTTCTCGGCGCGTTCTCGGAAACGATGTACCGCCCATGTCCTTATTTGGGGTTTCTGTCTCTACCGCGGCTCCTAACGCGAATCACACTAACGCAGTTTAGTAAACATACCCCTAAGCTCCTTAGATGTAGTGACTGCAGGCAGGAAGGAATACACATGCATGGTTGAGCTTTCTAACGCTTCTAGAAAGGAAGCTGAGAGAGTCCCTGCACAGGCTCCGGATGACATCACCCTGATGTGAGCAATTACCCTGCTTGTCCACAGAGAATAAGAAAATTATAGTTACCAAAGAAAATTAGAAAAAGTAGAGCAAAAAATAGAAAATACAGATACAAGAGGAGGCGGACAGGCAAAATGGCCAGAAGAAATGAAGGGAGGTATGAAGGGCACTAAGGGGTATGTTTACTAAACTGCGGTAACGTTACAGACCCCGCGTTATGTAATGTTAACGCTGGTTAGGTAATGTTAACGTGCGGTCTGTAACGTTAACATGCATTAACGTTACTTAACGAGCGTTAATGTCCCCGGCCACGGTAAACACCGCAGAGGGTGGAGAGAGGGCGAGGGGAAAGGGGCCAATGGGCGGGGAGTGGGCGGGGAGAGGCTCCCTGCACACTAACGCGCTGAACTGAAGGGCTGAATCCTACCGCGAATGAAAACCTGCCGTTAGGTGCACATTTGCAGGAGAGAGAAACCATTTCAGCATCATCAATGTACAGCATAGACAGGGAACCCAAGAAACGTGATAGTAGTGCTCCATTTCCAGCACCAGCATAGTGCTCAAGTATGAAAGGCCACTATGGTGATGGTGCAAGTGGGGCATAGAGGGCTGCAGGCGGGACATGTAGCGGGGGCAGCAGGGGCACAGGGTGGACTAGGCAGGCGCCTAGGTGGCACATAGGAACATAGAAACCGGAAATCAGCATGACAGCAGCTGACAAAAGCCAAACACAATCCACCTACATCTACCTGGTCCACCCGAGCTAACAGTTGCCAGGGCACTGACCTGACATTCCCCCAGCCAACCCTCCCCCAAGCGGAAGGGACAGACTATTGGTAGGCGGTGATGGGGGGGGGGATGTGAGGATGCTCATGTATGCCCCATGCCCCGCTCCCTAGGCAACCACCTACCCACACAGTGGATGGCCTGGGACTGTGCACTACCAGCACCGACAGCATATGGCCATGTCAGCATGGCGGGGGGAGGTGTGCCCGTGTTGGAGGGGGCAGTGGCACCTGCCTGCAGTGGACCTAGGCCATGCCCTGTACCAGTACGTGGTGTGCAGTGCAACATAAAAGGTCTGGCTGAGGAAAAGTACAGGTAGCCCCAGGGACCACCATGCATCTGTGGCAACAGTGTGATGCAGTACACCCAGCCAGTGTGTCCAGAAGCAGAGGGTCATAGGTCCAAGCCCCAACTGTGGTTCCTGCAGAGCATATCCCTATGTTTTACCCTACAATGCAGATACAACAGCAACATGTGCAAAGCCCAAAGCAGCGTCGAACAGGGGTACAAACACCCATTCACACAGGCTCCACAATCCAAAGATGCATGGAGAGTCAGGCTGTTGGCCCCAGCATTGAGCTGCAGTTATCACCAGGGCACTACCACTACCTCCTGCACAGTTTAGCAATGTCGGCACTGTGATCAGGACCAGTGTGGCGGGCAGGGTCGCCAACCACCCCTATCTTTGCACAATGTTGCAATAGGAGTGTGTGTGTGTATATCTATCCATTGTTTCGTGGCTGCCCACACCTCACCAGGCCCACAATGTCCCACTGTTACCAGCGTTAGCCTGAATATGTGCATAATGAGGAGCAAGGTGTTGTGGGTATGGCCCGGACAGGGCGGATTGGCCAGGATGCATTTTCACAGGGTGTGGGGCAATGGCTGGGACACTGTAGTGCCTGACCACTGCCTGCATGGACAGGGTGGCCACAGCATGGCATGCTGGGAGGGCACTAACTATGACCGAGCAGTGACCATGGCATGTCTAGGTTCCCACATAGTGCTCTACATTATCTGTTTCCAGTGATCCTATTGTGTTCCCATTGTTGGGCCCCTAATCACTGAAATGCTTACTTGGTACACATAGTTCCTCTGTGAGCATGCACTATGGACTGGCTAGTGGACTGTCTGCAGTTAGACTCTGCATGGTCAGAACACCTATTCGGTGCAGGCTGACTGTGTTATCTGCTGGTGACTGGCAGACAGTGGTGTGAGGCAGTTAGGGTTTTCCAGAACTAACCCCATCATTGTTGCTGGTCTGCCACTGCCCCAGCCACAGGTATAGCTCTGGACCACCAACCCTGGAGGGCTGTCTTATGCCAGCAGGATGGAGGTTGTTTCACGGGGGCTGGGGCACCTGTCCCTTACCTACAAAAAGGGTGATGTGAGTCCTTTGGGGTATGTAGTGTATACCACTTTGACCTATAAAGGCACTGTTACACAAACCTCATGCAAGTCTGGAAACCCTTCTGCCCTGATAACAAGTACCCATGTCAGCCAGACCCTAACACCGGGTACACACTAATCTGGGTGGTGTCTGGTCCCAGAGGGCCATATGTGACTGCAGGATAAATATGGACACCAAATTACCTTCAGCTGCACTGCAAGGAACACCTATCACACACTGGTAGTGATGGGGATGTACAGCAGGGCCTATCTCTAGCACCACATGTACTGCGGACCTAGTGCTGGGCACCCGTCCTATCCCTCAGAGAGAACACAGAACCTGCAGAATGGCATGGTCTGTAGCTACTCTGTGCCAGTATCACGCACTGTCAGTTCGTCTTTCCAAGCTGAGGTACCGGAGAGGTGCAGACCCCATTTGCTGATAAGCTGTAGACAGCTATTCAGCATGTGCATTGCATCATGGGTACTGGTGGGGGTTACCCTATCCTGGCACTCAGAGCAGACAGTTTGTGCAGTGACCTGCAGTCCTTCTGTACCCAGCCATTGCTGTGACATACACCATGGAGGTATAGCCTACTGGTTAATACAATACCATTCTTGGCAGTGTTCATGGGTTCAATTCCTCATTGTTCCTTCCTCTCATGCCTGTCCTACTCAAATAGTGTGCATGCCTGTAACAGTCATATTTTTGCAGATTTGTGCTGCCAGCCCATAATACCCTCGCCACAATTGCCAACATTCCCTTGGTCCGTCTATATGCATGTGTCAGCTGTCTGCCTGTTCGGGCTGTCACCCCATGTCCTGCACTGCTACCCTTTCCTGCATTGCGCCTCTTCATGCTTGCCTCGCCTGTGTTTGATCTGCATGGCATCACCACTCCTCTGTCCACCCATCATTGTAACTATCCTGCCACCTCTGCCTCCACTGGGGGACATGTATTCCCATCGTCTGCCACCAACTGTCTTTCCAGTACTTTACATTGCCAACACCCTGTGCTGTGGTATAGTTGCCCCCACCATGTTTGTCATCAGTACTGGCAGCCACATGGGATGCCCGCAGATATGGCAGGTCCAGCGGCTCCCAGCTCTCCCTCCTTCACTCACCTGTTCATTGCCTTTCCTGAGTGCTCTATCTAGTGTTAGGGCTACATCTGTCTCTGTTCCTCACAGGTCATGCATGTCATCCTGCAGCACCTTGCAGCCCTTAGGCCACACTAACCTAGGGCACCATAACCTTGTTAGGCCACCGTAACCTATGGTTCCGTAACCCAGGGTGCCCTCTAAGGTGCCCTGTCCAGGGGTGCCTAATACGGCGCTTAGCCTAAGGAGACCTACTGTATAGGGCACCTTACAAAGCGCCTTATGAGGCACCTTTAAAGGCACCTTATAGGGCACCTAACAAGGCACCTTACTTATAAGGCACCTTACAAGGTGTCTTGTATGGTGCCTTGTAAGGTGCCTTGTAGCGCGCGTTAGTTTGTAACATGCGTTAGCTGAATCGGCTTGCTGTAACGATGCACCGCCCACGCCTTTATATGGGCATCTGTACCTTTACCGCGGAACCTAAGGCGAATGACATTACCGCTAGGGTTGCCAACTGGCTCCAGATGCGCCCGACACACTTGATCCAGTCCTAGGCTTACCCCACTGCATGCAGGGACATGTAGTTCTGATTTTTCCATTGCATTCCATAAGAAAAGCAAGACTACATGTCCCTGCATGCAATGGGGTAAACCCAGGACTGGATCGAGCCTGTCGGGCGCATCTGGAGCCAGTTGGCAACCCTAATTACCGCAGTTTAGTAAACATACCCCTAAGTGCTGCTAACCAGTTAACATGCATTGTATGTAGCATGCAATAACTGGCTGTGGTAGACATTAATGCATGGGCATGTCAGATGTTCAGCATTAAAAAGTTTGGAGTGAAAACATCTTGCTTCAGGCTGTGGCAGCCTCTTCTCTCCGGTCTTTCCAGTAGTGATTGGGTCACAGGGATTTGAGAGTAAGTGGATCACATTTGGTCAGCTGAATCTAATGCTATGGGCTTGATATGGTTCAATAGCAGCAGGAGAAGGAATCCTAGGCGTATACCATGTTGTACTCGTACCTGAATAGCAAGCAGAGGTATGGCACTGTGAACAACAACAGGATGGAGGTGTGGCTTATAGCTCTAACAGTCTTCCAAGGAGACCCATCTAAATTGCACTCACTTGGGGGCCCAGGAGTCAGTATTGGAAGCAACACACCAACCTTTTACTGGCACTCATCCTGCCTCTAATATCCTCCTTGGCTCCTGCTGCAAAATGTGGGATCCGATAAGCTGAGAAAGAGAAGGATTGTCACATTTCAAGAGCAGACTATGAGGAAACATCAGGTCTCCTCTCCTGCCCAGAAATCCTAAAACGGTAGATGGAAACAGCTATTACATGGACAGTTATTGTTACTGTATGATTATTACTATTTGTAGTAGTAGTAGTATTTTGCTCACGCCTTTCCAGTACTTGTTCAAAGCGAGTTACAGTCAAGTACAGTAGATATTTCCCTGTCCTCCAAAGGCTTACAGTTCTGCTGCATGCCTCCACACCTTTGTCCCTTTGAGGAAGAGCCCCTGGGGCTGGGGGAGGAGCAACCATCCCAAACTGGCCTCTTCTCTGGTACAGTTTCCCTTGATACAGAGACAGTCATTAACATGAGGATCTTGAAGAGTATTTGGCCAGTGAGAATGTAGCAGAAGAAGCCAGCTGGTCAGGTTTACGTGATGTGCTGCAGCCATCTAGCAATAGCCTTCTGCAGATGACCCAACACTGCCTTTTATGAATCTGTGCATGGGTATAACAAGGCCAAGAGACTGTGGGCACAAGTCAAGCTTGAAGTTCTTTGTGTTTTCTCAGCTCTAAAATCCTCCTTTGCCCGAAACACAGTTTTCTGGCAGTAGTGCCAATGCTGCTAACAAAGCTTCTATGTTTTGGTTTTTCTTTCTTTGTAACCCCACCCATGCCACACCCAAACTCTTTTCTCTCCCTTAGAATCCTAAAACCTGCACCAACACACCTTCCAGCCCTCTGAAAATCAGATCCCAAATGCTTGTCTGACCTTGTGTTCGCAGTGTGTGTTGTAGCCCTGCTGTGATGTCGTCAACCACGGGATTTGCAGAAGTCAGACAGGGATAGATCTCTCTGGCTGCCCGTGAAACATTCGAAGCAGAATTGGCTCAAGTGCCTCATGCTGGCTTTTGGCGACTGATCCTAGATCTCTTCCCCCTCCCAGATTGGCTCCAGTGCGACTGGGTGCACACACACACACATGAGAAAACCACAGTGCATGAATGGCGATTCGTGAATTTCCTGAGCATGCACTAAAAATCATAATTTTCATCAGTTTTACCATTTCTATGAAAATTAATGCACATACCTACCAGATATCTGCCTTGCAGAGAGACCAGCTTACCTGTACCTTCCCAGTCCCTTTCCTGCAGCTTATAAGCAACAATACAGCTTTCTTGTCTTTCCCTTTACAGGCACAACATGGATGCAGGAGATCGTCGACATGATTCAGAATGAGGGCAACATCCAGAAGTGTCAGCGAGCACCAGCCCATGAACGCGTAGCTTTCATTGATGCGGTGTTACCATTTCCCATGAAGTCAGGTAAGAGACGCTGTTTGTATGTCAGCACTTGATCAGTAACTCAACCTGATCCTTAATAGATATGAAACTAATAGCTCATTCTCACCTGGTCTGTAATGAATCTCATCCAAGTCAGAATCAAATTTGATACACAGCAGAACTGTAACCAAACCTTATTCTAACTGAAATGTGTAACAGACCAACTGTTACAAATTTGTGACCAAACTCATCAGATCTGTACTATACATTACTCTAACTAGATTTGTGATTGAACCTTAACTTTCGAAAAAAACTAAAAACCCATCTATACTCAATTCACTACAGACATATAACCTAACCACATAAACAACAACATGATCTAAATCACTGACTATTCACCCATAGCAACAAACTAATAACCACTAAATATGACACCAAAATTATAAATAGTTGTCATATCCTCATGACCATGTACATAGTTCTCCCACACTACCTTGCCCTCTTAAGATCCAATTGTTCTTTAGATAATGTTAGATAATACTGTTTACTTTTGAACTGTTCCATGTACAATGCTTGTTATAATGTAAACCGCTCTGATTGAAGGACAAAGCAGTATAAAAAATGTTTAAATAAATAAACGTCACTGAATTTGTGACCTGGAAATTATTTTAATCTGGAATTTTTGCAGATATGAGAACATATCAGATTTTTTTGGATCATTAAACAAACTTTAAGCACACTGAATCAGTAACCAAACCTAATTTACAGTCAAGCTGATTTTTACCAGATCAGCAATCAGGACTGATCCCAACCAGATTTATAAAGTGAAATGCACTGGATCTTCAACTAACCCTGTTGCTCACTGGGGTCTGTATCCAAAACATGTAACCAAATAGGGCATTCTCCATATCTGTAACCAAATATGTCCATCTGAGTCATTGATTCTACACCAGCACAGTTTCATACCGCTGAGACGTAACACTGCAGGAATATAGTAGTGATGCTGGAGCTGTATCACACTGCCAGGATATTGCACAAGGGGGGACATGATGATGGAACTCACCTTATCCAGTACTTTACCTTATTGCTGAGGTGTAACAACAGGGATGTGAGGGTAACACCAGATCTATATCTCTCAACCAAGGTGGTATTTAATTTTTCTTACTGTGTGCATTTAGGTTTGGATCAAGCTGAGGAGATGCCGTCACCAAGGTTTCTGAAAACTCACCTCCCTATTCAGCTTCTGCCCCCATCTTTCTGGGAACAGAACTGCAAGGTAAGGAATTGGTGTGTGATTGTGTAAGAGACCTTTTATGCCTTAAAAAAAAATTTAAAGCACTTGTACACATAACTTTGAGTGCGGAAGTCGCTATATGCCCACAAATATGTGTATAAAAGAGGGGAGTATTTTGGGCAGAAGAAAAGATAATAAAGAATCTTATGGCTCAATATAACACCACAGTCAGTGTATTTTTAAATGCCAGCTGTGTCGATTAAATCCATTATGTCTACACAGGGCTGCTGTGGCCCCTGCTAGCTCTACAGAGAGTGGGATATTCAGCCGCTATCTGATAGGTATGTGGTTTAATTTAGGACAGTTAGGGGTATGTTTACTAAGCAGTCTTAACGTGCACCTTGCGATAGTGTGCAGGCTGCCATAAAAGGAGTGGGCGTTTCGGCCTTAACGTAGCAAAATGGGATTATCGCGCGATAACGTGCGCGACGCACATTATCGTGTGAGAAGCCGCTAAGCACGTTAACGCGCAGTAATCTTAAGTAGGCGCGCAGACATGCAAACACAGAAACAGAGGTGTAGCACAATGGTCAATACACTGACTGATAGTACAGGGGTCATGAATTCAATCCCCCAGTGTGCCTAATGAATAAGGCTGGCTGAGGCATCACCCTTTATGTTTAAGTAGTGCTTTTTGAGGTATTTTATTTTTATTTTAATTAGTGCTGCCAGCAAACACACCCTCATGGTGGCGTAACCTAAGGTGCCGCATAAGGCACCCTATAAGGCACTCCATAGCGCACATTATAAAGTGCACTGTCCGCCAAGGCACCCTATAATGTCCCCTATAGGACACCTTATAAGGCACCCTATAAGATGCCTTATGAGGCACCTTAAAGTTACAGTACTCTGAGGGTGTTTTTGCTGGCAGCACTAATGTACATTAAAAGTAGACAATGCCTTGGACAGCCCTATCAAATAACCCCATTGTGGGTTCAAACCCATGACCTCTGGCTCCACAGGCAGTGAAGTAAGTCCCAGTCCCAGATAGTGCATATGCTGCATTGGTGCCATGGTAGCATGATGTATGTAAAGGGAGGTGTTTAGACCCATAGGTGGATTATGTACCACCACCCAACCCACTCTCCGTGGCTCAAGTGGGAGACAGGATCCCCACCAACAGATCCACATTCTACATCCCTGCAGTAGGGGCCATCAACCACAGTCTTGCTGGGGAGTAGACACCCTACAGGGTAGCCAATGCAGAGCTGTAAACATCCCTAAGGCAATGGCAGACAGACAGTAGGCCTGGAAATGCTCAACTGCCCCCATCACCATCTGAAACTCTCCAGCAGTAAGCACAGTGAGTCACCAGCCACTGCACCCTGCAAGGTGTTCCAGCCATACACATATAACTGCAAGCAGTCTGCTAGCTAGTCCACAGTGCATGATCCTGGAGGAGATGTGTGCACTCAAAGCTGGTATGTGAGCACACCCACCAAGCAGATAAGTCAGTGATTAGACCCCAGAGAAGAGAAGCTATATATTTCACTTAAAAAAACAACAACATAACACTATGGTGGAGCCTAGCCATGCCGTGGTCACTGCTCAGTAAGGGTGAGAGTGACCTCCCAGCAGGACATTCTGTGGCCACCCTGTCAGTGCAGGTTGTGGCCAGGCACTACAATGTCCGAGCCATTGCCCTATGCCCTGTGTTTATGTTTATCTTTATTAAATTTGATATACCGCTCAGGCCGAAGCATCAGAGCGGTTTACAATAATATATCATTTGAGGAAATATGAAAGGAACGCCATTTGTAAGATAGGACAGAGTAGAGGAACAGAAACAGTCAAAAGGATAAGGCAAAGAGAAGAAAGGGAACAGCAGGTTACCATAATATATGCGTATGACAATCCAGACCACATCTTCAATGCTAACTTCAGGACAAACGCCATGGACCAACGCCTAAGGGCCACGCCAAAGGGCCCTCTGGCGAGGCCCTCAGGCGCGGGCCCGCAAGGCGCGGGCGCGCCCCTGAAGCAGCAGTTTAAGCCGTTCTTAATGGCTTCTCATTGGCAGGCTATAGGAGGAAGGAGGGGCTCCTGCTCACAGCTCCGGTTGACAACGCTGCTCTCCTGCGCGCCCCTGAAGCAGCGGTTTAAGCCGTTCTTAATGGCTTCTCATTGGCAGGCTATAGGAGGAAGGAGGGGCTCCTGCTCACAGCTCCGGTTGACAATGCTGCTCTCCTGCGCGCCCCTGAAGCGGCGGTTTAAGCCGTTCTTAATGGCTTCTCATTGGCAGGCTATAGGAGGAAGGAGGGGCTCCTGCTCACAGCTCCGGTTGACAACGCTGCTCTCCTGCGCGCCCCTGAAGCGGCGGTTTAAGCCGTTCTTAATGGCTTCTCATTGGCAGGCTATAGGAGGAAGGAGGGGCTCCTGCTCACAGCTCCGGTTGACAACGCTGCTCTCCTGCGCACCCCTGAAGCGGCAGTTTAAGCCGTTCTTAATGGCTTCTCATTGACAGGCTATAGGAGGAAGGAGGGGCTCCGGCTCACAGCTCCGGTTGACAACGCTGCTCTCCTGCGCGCCCCTGAAGCGGTGGTTTAAGCCATTCTTAATGGCTTCTCATTGGCAGGCTATACCCACCCTGTCCAGGCTATACCCACAGTACCTTGCTCCTCATTATGCACATTGGCAGGCCAATACTGGCAACAGTGCTAGCAGTGTGGGCTGAGGAAGGTGTTGGCAGCCACCACACACTGGATAGACAGACACACACTCCGCACACCTATGCCAGCATTGTGCAACTATAGAGGTGTTTGGCAGCCCTGGCCACCGCACCAGTCCTGGGCACAGTGCAGGCATGGCTATGGTACACAATACTGTTGGGGTCACTCCCCAGGGTGGTAAACACTGCCAGACACCAGACCTGAAGAACACTCCACAGACATCAGAAAGGTTGCTATGATGCAGCTCAATCAGCAAATTGTGCTTAACTTAGGAATTGTTATCTGCCAGTAATCATAGCAACCTTTTGATAGATGTGTACCGTATTCCCAGGTTTAGGGTGGCATTGCTAAGGTATGCAAGTGCTAGTATTGGGAGATACACACAGGGCCCAACATCCTGCCTCTCCAGGTGGCTTTGGATAATGGAGCCTGTGGGCGCGGGTGTGTCTGCCCCTGTTGGCCACTGCTCTAGGGCAGAGGTTCCCAACTCCAGTCCTGGTGGGCCAAACGCTGTTTGGGTTTTCATGCTGTCCCTAATGAATATGCATGAGATACATCTGCATACCAGGGGGGCGGTGTATAGAAATGCAGCACAGCCATGTTTATTAGAGGCAGCATGGAACCTGAATGGTGTTTGGCCCTCCAGGACTGCATTTGGGAGACTCTGCTCTAGGTAATGCGCATGTTTATGGTGTCTGTGCTCTGTAGGTAAAATGTAGATGTTTTGGGCATGTTTACATTATCTGCAATAAAGGTTCCCTCTTTATTACCACGGTTTAGTAGTGGGTAAAATATGGGGACTGGGTTGGCAGGCACCACAGCTGGGACTTGAAACTGTGACTTTCTGCTCCTGAACACACTGGCTGTGTACACTGCACCACCGCATTGCTACAGAGACAGTGCATTCCCTGGTGATACCATGACTGTTCATCAGACAGGGCCTGTCTGTTGCAATGCATGGCACCCACCTACACAGGGCTAGGCCATTGCTCTGGGCAGCTGCCACTGCCCCCTCCACCCCCAGTATTCCTCTGCCACCATGCTGATATGCCCTTCTGCTGGTGCTGCTGGTGCTGCTGGTGATGCGTAGTCTCAGGCCATCCAGTGTGTGAGTAGGTGGCTGCCTATGATGCGGGTTCTGGGGTAGGGGTGCCTGCATAGCTGTCCACGCTTCCCCCCAGCACCGTCTGCCAATGTTCTGTGCCCTTGGGGGTACCTGCTGGGTACTATCCCCTGTGACACTGTGGGAAACACACTCGTGCCCATGTTGGGCCCTCATCAGTTGCTGTCTGGCTGCTCTACTGTTTCAGCATTCCTATGGGCCACCTAGGTATCTGCCTAGTCCGCACTGTGGCCCAGCTGCACCACAGCACGTGCCGCCTGCAGCCCTCTGTGTCCCCTTTTCCAGCATCTGTCCAGTTGCCCATTCCGACATGCCCGCTCTGCTGTTGCAGAACATGTGCACGCCATAGGAAAACTGTCCAATGGAGAGGGAAAACCCTGATCAGCGCAATTTCACTGTGGGATCATTCAGCTTGTATGAGGACGGAGCATAGACCCTTCCAAAATTCATATCTTTTTTTTTTAGCTTTCTTGGGAGTGTTTTTTGATGTTTCCCGTTAATATCACTATTTCCCAGCTTGGTTATGTTTTTTTTATATTTTCTTCTGGTCCTTTTCAATGTTTATTTGCCCTTTTGTTCCGTGCACATGTATCACACTTATCACTTTTTGTAGGTTTCCATGGTTTCGCTGTACATTGCTGACGTAAATGGTTTCTTTTCCCTTAAAAACAGCTCTAACGGCAGGGTTTCACTGGCGTTAGTTTTCAGCCCTGGATTCCACAGCGTTAGTGTGCAGGGAGCCTCTCCCCTCCCACTCTCCGCCCATTGACCCTCTCTCTCCACCCCTGGGGAGCCTTCCTCCGCCCTCCATGAGCTATCTCCACCCGCAGCGCTCATTTGCGCTGCTGCACGCGTTATCGCACGCTAAGGTACCTTTTCACCTGATAAAGTGCCATTATTGTGCGATAAGGTACCTTATCGTGCGATAACGTCGCCGGGCGCACATCAAGACGGTTTAGTAAACATACCGCTTAATATATGAATAGTTCAAAACACATCGTAGTGTCTATTGACACTATTGGTTTTGGCTTTCTTATTTAATGCAATTCAAAGCTTTTAAGAGTGAGTGATTTTGCATATAATAAAAAATGTTTTTCATGAGTAAAATGAACCTTGATTGAACTACCTGTGTCTGGGCTGGGTTCTGGTTGCTTGTGAAGTCCAACGAAAAAGCACTGAACCACATGTAGTGAAACAATCCAGTCAGAGCATGGTATAGATCAGGCATGTCCAACTTCGAACAGGTCGTGATCTACTTTTTCTGGCCAAAAGTGCCAGTGATCTACCACCATGAAAATTAAGTTTCAAATTAGTTTCAAATTAAATTCTAACCCAATAAAGTTGAAGGATTCTCCCCCCCCCCCCCCATTTTAATGAACCTTCTGTCATTTACTTGGATGTGATCAGCTGTTAAGCAAATTAAGCAAAAACAAAACAGAGAGACGAAGATCCAGTAAGAACTGTGAGGGGAAATGGAAAGTACATTTTTTCTTAAAATTTTATTGAGTAATAACTTTCTTTAACTGTCTTAATAACTTTTTTTAACTTGTATTGAGTAATTTGTGTTAAATTTAGGTTGTGTATTGATCCAGGCTGATCTTGCACAATCTTTAATATTTTGCTCTTGCTCATTAGTGAGACGTCTGAGCCTGCATTTCATCCACCAGCTTTTTGAAGCTGGGTGAATATTGCGTGAGGGCCGGTCTCAGGGAATCCTGGAGATGTTCATCTGTCATGTTCGGAACGTTGTGTACTCTTTGTCATTTTCAGATGGGAAAACGCAGATTCACACAAATAAGTTGAACCGAAACAGGAGTGTACAGCTTCACTGCATCTTCTTAAGTTGGGAAATTTGTCTCTAGGCACTAGCTTCCAAAACAATTCTTGCTCAGCACGGGTCTTGAGAAAAATGTAATTTTTAAGGGTTAATATTTTGTTTTCAAGAGATGGCTTGTTCAATGAGTAATTTTTACTGATAACAGCTGCAGTTTCTTTAATGTCCGTATCTACTTTGAATGGGTATGACGAGTACTACACAACTGTTCCAATTTTTTGGAAGTCACAGAATCTATTTTCGAATTCCTGGATAACAGAACAGATTTCTGTCACATACTTCTCGTTCTGAAAAACAAAATTTGGATATTGTCCCAGGTGGTCCTGCGTATTAGGAAAATGATCAAAAGTGGTGTTTGCAAGGTCAGTCATCATTAGCTCAAATTTGCTCTTGTAGGATGAAACTGTACTCATCATCTCGCCAATGCATTTGTTTTTATCTTGTAGTTCAAGGTTCATATCACTTAGTTCTCCTGTAGTCAGCGAAAAATGCCAGATCACATAACCACTCCTCATCTTCCAACTCTGCTTGGTTATCTTCCCTCTCCTTCAAAAAACTTCTTATTTCATTCAGCAAATCACAAAATCTTTGCAGAAATTTGTGCCTACTTAGCCACCTTACATCTGTGTGCAAAATGATTTCCGCTGCCCCTTCATCAAGAGTAAGATTGAAAAGCCGTCTTTGAAGTGATCTTCCATGAACTGAATTTACAATTTTGAAAGTGATGTCCATGACAGTCTTTGTATTGAGTCTCTTGCTTGTCAAAACTTGCTGTTGAATGATGCAATGGTAAGAAAGGAAATCTGGGAAGACGTCATGCTGTCTACAGAGGGTTATGAAACGGTTAACCTCACCTGTCATTGCTCTTGCTCCATCAGTAGTGATGGAAACAAGTCTATGCAATGGAAGATTATACTTTGTCACAAAAGAATGGAAAGAACTGAATATTTCCTGACCGGTAGTTCTCCCTTTTAAAGAAATCATTCCAAGTAGTTCTTCTTTAACACTGAAGTCTTCAAAAACCATCCGGATAAAGACTAGTAACTGGGCTATGTCTCTTATGTCTGTAGATTCATCCAATTGGAGTGAGAAAGCAACACAATTTGAAACATCCTCCAACAATTGTTCAGTTGTGTCTCCACACATCTTTTCTATTTGCCGCACGACGGTGTTTCTTGACAATTGTACATCTTGAATAGCAGCTATGATCTCTTTCTTATTTTTAAATCCTTCAAAAAGATTGTCAGCTGCTTCAAGAAAACAATCTTTTACAAATTCCTCTTCAGTGAAAGGTTTGCATTTCTTTGCAATCAGGTTGCTGACCTTGAAGGATGCTATGGTTGCATTGACTGAATGTGACCTTGGCTTCGCCATCAACTGTTGCTGAGTAGCTAATTTAAGTTCTTTGAGCTTCAGTTTACAAATTTCACTTTTGGGTGGAAAATCAGCATCAAACCTATTGCTATGCAGAGCCTTATAATGATGTTCCAGATTACCCTTCTTGGGCAAGGATACTGGTGCGTTACAAATAGGCAACAACACTTGTCTTTCACCATGATGAAGAAGTAGTCCATTTCCCATTCATCATGCAAGTGGTAGGTTTTGCTCTTCTTTGGAACACTCATCTTCGTTATACTGGGGTAGCTGGATGTAAGAAGGCCAAATCTGCAAAGTTGGTATAAACACTAGCTGAATCTGGTCCAAAACTGTCACTGTCCCAAAGTATTAAAGATCAACAGGAACTGAAGACCTCTGGATGATGTGCAATACAAGGACTGGAGATGCCAAAACCACACATGCAGTTCAAAAAGTAAAAATAAGAATTCATCATACTGGCACCAATAATCAAATACCACCAAACAATCATCAAAAAAACTCAAACATCTGTCCAGCAAACCAGATAAAATCAAATACCGCCAAACAAGTTCAAATACCACCACACGCAATTTAATAAATTCTGCACACAGTGTAGAATCAACGCAAAGGCAAGGCAAAATAAAATTGCAGTGGAGAATCAACGCAAAGACTAGGCAAAATAAAATTGCAGAGGCAAGCAAAAGTTACAGTGGTTTGAACCAATTCGAAGGCAAGGCATAGGCAAGTTATTTATTTATTTATTTATGTTTCTTTTATACCGCCCTATTTGAGATCAGTGCGGTTTACAAGCAACGCATTTGTCCAGTGTAGGCAGGGCCTCACTGGACTTACAGTAAACAGGTTCTTTATACAGAGTTAAACAGGGTAACTATATACATTTTTGGCTTTAGCAGGCTGTTATGGGCTGCTCAGAATTGTTTACATGCTAATATCGTCAATATTTACATTCTCTCTGGTAACAGTTTACATTCTCTCTGGTAACAAGTTAGAAAAAAATTGGAAAAGCCTGCCAAAATCACCAAATTCTTGACACTTTGTTGTGTCTACCCAAAAACGTTTAATGAAAGCGAACTATAAAGCGACCAACGACCAGCACACGTCACAACTAATATGGTAAGTGTATTCAGGTAAAGCCTGGGCGAATGGATATCGCCCGGTATATAACACACTTCTAAGGGGTGTTGGGGGAGGGGCAGGAATGGGTGATTCTGAGAGGCAGGAGACCAGGTATGACACCAGGCCTGTGGCGTCTCTTTGCGGGTCGAGGGGTGTGGGCGGCGGCCCCCTGGGGTACCCACAAACTATTGGCACGAAAACAAAAAGCGCCCCCAATACACTCGCAGGCAAGATTCCTGCAGGCAGGGAAAAAAGACAGACAAAGGATCAGCAGCAGCAGCAAGCCCTTGGCAGACAACCTGCCTGCACAAGCTCTCTCCTATCGATGGGACGAGCTGCTGGAGAGATGGAGCCAAATGGGGCTGGCGATCTACCTCTGACTCCTCCACAATCTACAGGTAGATCGTGATCTACCTGTTGGACATGCCTGGTATAGATGAACACACTTTACTGAAGTAGCATCAACAGGGGTAACTATAGTAAAACCCACCAGGGGTAACTGTAGCCAAAACCCGACACGGCCGTTTTTCGATGATGCCTTCCTCAGGGGTTTTCTGGCTTTCTAAGAACATATTTATAAATAAAATAAATAAATAATTACAGTTAAAACATAATTAAACATACTTTGTTGATAATGAATCTAAACAACATACATATAAATGTGGAACAACATGCTATCCATGAACAAAAGTTAAAAATGGATAAATAAATAAAAACGTGAATAAATAATGAACTGATAAGATTAATAAATAATATCAAAACAGACTTATAAGAATGTGACATGTACACTAAGGGGTATGTTTACTAAACTGCGGTAATATGATTCGCGTTAGGATCCGCGGTAGAGGGGGGGTTTGGATCCATAGGCGGATTATTTACCACCACACAACCCACCCTCTGGGGCTCAGGGTGGGAAACAGGATCGCCCACCAACAGAGCCATATTCTACCTCCCTGCAATGGTAGCAGTAGAAGGGACCATCAACCCCAGTCCTGCTGGGTAACAGACAGCCTACAGGGCAGGCAATGCAGATCTGTACCCATCCATAAAGCAATAGCAGACAGACAGTAGGCCTGGAAATACCCAGCTGCCCCCACCACTATCTGACATTCTCCAGCAGCAAACCACCAGCCACTGCACGGTGTTCCAGCAAGACACATACTAGCTGCAGACAGTCTGCTAGCTAGTCCATAGTGCATGTTCTTGGAGAAGATGCATGTACCCAGAACTGGGATGTCAGCATACACACCAAGCAGATAAGTCAGTGATTGGACCCCAAAAGAGAACCCACAAATATCACATGAGAAAAATACTAAATAGCACTATGGGGGAACCTAGCCATGCCGAGGTCACTGCTCAGTCAGGGTGAGAGTGACCTCCCAGCAGGACATGCTGTGGCCACCCTGTCCGTGCAGGTGGTGGCCGGGCACTAAAATGTCCGAGCTATTGCCCTATGCCCTGTGCAGATGCATCCAGGCCAGGCCACCCTATTGAGGCTATTCCCACAGTACCTTGCTCCTCATTATGCACATTGGCAGGCCAATACTGGCAACAGTACTAGCAGTGTTGGCTGTGGAGGGTGTTTACAGCCACCACACACTGGATAGACAGACACACACTCCCCACACCTTTGCCAGCATTGTGCAACTACAGAGGTGCTGGGCACAGTCCTGGGCACAGTGCAGGCATGGCTATGGTACGCAATTCTGTTGGGGTCACTTCCCAGGGTGGTAAACACTGTCAGACACAAGACCTGTAGCACACTCCACAGACATCAGAAAGGTTGCTATGATGCAGCTCAATCAGCAAATTGTGCTTAACTTTGGAATTGCTCTCTGCCAGTAATCATAGCAACCGTTTGATAGATGTTTACCGTATTCCCAGGTTTAGGGTGGCATTGCCAAGGTATGCAAGTGCTAGTATTGGGAGATGCACGCAGGGCCCAAGATCCTGCCACTCCAGGAGGCATTGGATAATGGAGCCTGTGGGTGCGGGTGTGTCTGCCCCTGTTGGCCACTGCTTTAGGGCAGAGGTTCCCAACTCCAATCCTGGTGGGCCAAACACTGTTCTGGTTTTCATGCTGTCCCTCATGAATATGCATGAGATACATCTGCATACCATGGGGGCGGCACATAGAAATGCAGCACAGGCATCTTTATTAGAGGCAGCATGGAACCTGGATAGTGTTTGGCCCTCCAGGACTGCATTTGAGAGACTGCTGTAGGTAATGCGCATGTTTATCGTGTCTGTGCTCTGTAGGGTAAAATGTAGGTGTTTTGGGCATGTTTACGTCATCTGCAATAAAGGTTCTGTCTGTATTAGCACGTTTTAGTAGTGGGTAAAATATGGGTACTGGGTTGGCAGGAACAACAGCTGGGACTTGAACCTGTGACCTTCTGCTTTTGAATACACTGGTTTTGTGCACTGCACCACCGTGTTATCAGAGAGTCAGTGTATTCCCTGGTGATACCATGACTGTTCGTCAGACACGGCCTGTCTGTTTCAGTGCATGGCACCCACCTACACAGGGCTAGGCCACAGTCTGCTCTGGGCAGCTGCCACTGCCCCCTCCACCACCAGTAACCCTCTGCCACCATTCTGACATTCCCTTCTGCTGGTGGTGCTGGTGGAGCGCAGTCTCAGGCCATCCAGTGTGCAGGTAGGCGGCTGCCTATGGTGCGGGTTCTGAGGTAGGGGTGCCTGCATAGGTGTCCACGCTTCCCCCCAGCACCGCCTGCCAATGTTCCGTGCCCTTGGGGGTAGCTGCTGGGTACTATCCCCTGTGACACTGTGGGAAACACAGTCGTGCCTATGTTGGGCCTGCAGCAGTTGCTGTCTGGCTGCTCTGCTGTTTCAGCATTTGAATGGGCCACCTAGGCATCACCCTAGTCCGCACTGTGGCCCAGCTGCACCACAGCATGTGCCGCCTGCGGCCCTCTGTATCCCCTTTTCCGGCATTTGTCCAGTTTCCGTTCCTACATGCCCGCCCTGCTGTTGCCACACATGTGCATGCCATAGGAAACCTGTCCGATGGAGAGGAAAACCCTGCACAGTGCAATTTCACTGTGGGCTCATTCACCTTGTATGGGGACGGAGCATAGACCCTTCCACGATTAATATCTTTTTTTTGGAGCTTTCTCGGGGGGGGGGGGGGGGGGTTTCTGATGGTTTCCCATTAATATCACTATTGGCCAGCTTGGTTATGGTTTTTTTCCAGTTTGTTGAGGTCATTTTCAATGTTTTTGTGCCCTTTTGTTCTGTGCACATGTATCACACGTATCACTTTTTGTAGGTTTCCCCGCCTATGCTGTACATTGCTGACACTTAAATGGTTTCTCTCTCCTGCAAATGTGCATCTAACGGCAGGTTTTCAATCGCGTTAGGATTCAGCTCTTCAGATCAGTGCGTTAGTGTGAATGGAGCCTCTCTCTGCCCACACTCCGCCCACTGACCCCTTCTCTCCGCCCTCTCTCCACCTTCTGCGGTGTTTTACCGCGCCGCAGAACGTTTACAATCGTTAAGTAATGGTAACGCGCGTTATGAGACGTTAACAATCGTTAACGTCTCATAACGCGCGTTAATGTTACTTAATGATCGTTAACATAACGCGTTACATAACGCGTGTTATGTAACGTTACCACAGTTTAGTAAACATGCCCCTAAACTTCTAAATAAATAAAATGAATGTTTAAAAACAGACCGTTATTGATAATCCACCTGGAAATCCCCTTTTCATATATCGGATCTGAACTAAAGGAAAGAACACCTATTAGTTTAAACTCATTGCATATCTAACAATTATTCACCCTCATGCATGGTAAAACTGTATTTGAAAAAGCAGGAGTGACCTGTACATCAGTCGGGGAACCAACCACCAACCTAGAATTCATGACCTCTACATTAACAATTATCTAATGATCTGACTAAATGTGCCTGAATCCGTATCTAAAAACTAACATATCACCAGACTTCACAGTTATGGGACTATCTCTGACAATCTAATACTTTTATAACCGTTATTCAGTGATTAAGAATCAAGTCACCCCTTGGCATTCTAACAAATTAAACATCTTACAAACTACATTGTGGAACATATGATCAGAATACCTTTCCCCAAAGCGCTGTCTTCAACTCAATAGAAAGACAGAGAAAGAAAAACACCAGCAGCTGCTCTGTGGAGTCCTTTTATTTGTCGCGAACGTGCCTGCTCATACCTAACCAGTACCCAAAGTCTCAAACATTATTTCCATTCAATATAGGACTTTAAAGAGTGTTTTTTACGAGTGACACTACTTATTTCATGTAACTGATAGTTAAAATAATACTACTGAATGGGCCACTTATATAAATGAGTGTGTAAGTATCTGCTGCTATGTTGTGAACCCAGCCATTGGTTCAGTGTAGCAAGCCATAGGGAAGAACATGATGTGAATGAGATACAGTGTGAACAAAAGAAAGGAGTGAATCTGCAGAAATTGTGGATGCGTCTGCCTCCCTTTTTCCCACACAAAAAGAGAAGTCTGTGTCCCTGAGAAACAAAAATGTTTTCAATATGGATAAATTGTGGAAGGGGGGAGTTTGGGATTTGTCAAGGACTCGCCCTCCAATGCTGGCCCAGGAGCAAGACAGAACATACAATCAATGCAGAGGTCGAGGGCGAGGGAGGGGACTGGAAGGTTGGAGCAAGACAGGTCACATGAAAGGCAGTTTTGATGCCTGAGGAGGATAATAGCATTATTGACATTTCAAAATATGTCCTCACAGATGAAGAAATTTTGGCTTTAAATAGTGGTCTATCGTTCGTTACCTACTAGGAAATACAATCTGTTTGAAACCCAAATTGATTTATACAAATTCTTTCAGAAAATTAGAAGTAGACACTTCTTTGATGAAACCAATGCTTCATAAGAACATAAGATATGCCATACTGGGTCAGACCAAGGTCCATCAAGCCCAGTATTCTGTTTCCAACAGTGGCCAATCTAGGTCATATGTACCTAGCAGTTTCCCCAAGGGACACAGGTTCCACAATGCTTGTATTGGTTCAAGCATTGATATCCTGGGTCCCTTCTTAATAATGGCTTATGGATCTTTCCTCCAGGAACTTGTCCAAACCTTTTTTAAACCCAGCTACACTAACAGCCTTTACTACATCCTCCGGAAACAAATTCCAGAGTTTGATTACACGTTGAGTGAAAAAATATTTTCTTTTATTAGTCTTAAATAGTTTACCCTGTAGCTTCATTGCATGTCCCCTAGTCTTTCTATATTCTGATAAGGTAAACAATCGATCTACGTTTACCCGTTCCACTCCGCTCATTAATTTATAGACTTCTATCATATCTCCCCTCAGCCGTCTCTTTTCCAGGTTAAAGAGCCCTAACCTTTTTAGCCTTTCTTCATAGGAGTATCCTTCCATCCCCTTTACCATTTTGGTGGCTCGTCTCTGAACCTTTTCTAATAACTCTATATCCTTTTTAAGATACGGCGACCAGAATTGCACACAATATTTAAGGTGCGGTCTCACCATGGAACGATATAGAGGCATTATAATATCCTTTGTTTTATTTTCCATTCCTTTCCTTATCATACCTAGCATTCTATTTGCTCTCTTGGCCGCCGCTGCACACTGGGCCGAGGGTTTTAACATGGTATCCACAATGACGCCTAAATCTTTTTCCTGGGTGGTGGTTCCTAATGTGGAACCTTGCATCGTGTAACCATAGTTTGGGTTGTTCTTCCCTAGGTGCATAACCTTGCACTTGTCCACATTAAATTTCATCTGCCATTTTGATGCCCAGTCTTCCAATTTATCAAGATCCTCTTGCAATTTTCCACAATCCTCTTGGGTTTTAACAACTTTAAATAGTTTTGTGTCATCTGCAAATTTGATAACCTCACTCGTTATTCCACTTTCCAGGTCATTTATGAATATGTCAAAAAGCAGCGGACCCAGCACAGATCCCTGGGGTACACCACTATTCACCTTTCTCCATTGGGAAAATTGGCCATTTAGCCCTACCCTCTGCTTTCTATCTTTTAACCAGTTCCTGATCCACAATAGTACACTGCCTCCTATCCCATGACTGTTTAGTTTTGGCAAAAGTCTCTCATGAGGGACCTTGTCAAAGGCTTTCTGAAAGTCCAGATACACAATATCAACCGACTCACCTTTGTCCACCTGATTATTCACTCCTTCAAAAAAACATAACAGATTAGTAAGACAAGATCTTCCTTGTCTAAAGCCATGTTGGCTGTCTCTCATTAGTTCATGACTATCTACATGCTGAGTAATTTTATTCTTTATGATAGTTTTTATCATTTTTCCCGGTATTGACATCAGGCTCACCGGTCTGTAGTTTCCCGGATCACCCCTGGAACCCTTTTTAAAAATTGGTGTTACATTGGCGATCCTCCAATCTTCAGGTATTAGAGATGATTTTAATGATAGTTCACAGATTACTAATAGCAGGTATGCAATCTGATATTTCAGTTCTTTCAATACCCTTGGATGTATACCATCCGGCCCAGGTGATTTGCTACTCTTCAGCTTATCTAATAGTTGTAATACATCTTCTCGATGTATCGATATTTCCTTCAATTCTTCTGCATCTTTAAATACCACTTCAGTCATGGGTAACATCCCTACATCTTCCTCGGTAAAGACTGAAGCAAAGAATTCGTTCAGTCTCTCCGCTATCACCTTGTCGCCTCTTAGTGCTCCTTTAACCCCTTTATCATCTAATGGACCAACTGACTCTCTCACAGGTTTTTTGCTACGAATGTACTTGAAAAGGTCTTTACTTCGTGTTTTTGCTTCTGCAGCAAGCTTCTTCTCAAATTCTCCCTTTGCCTGCCTTATCAATGCCTTGCATTTGACTTGCTAGTGCTTGTGCTGTTTCCAGGTTTCGTCGTTTGGCTCTTTTTTCCATTTCCTGAAAGATGCTTTTTTGGCAGCAACAGCCTCTCTGACCTCAACATTAAACCATGCTGGCAGTTGTTTGGACTTCTTTCCACTTTTCTTAAAGCGTGGAATACAGCTGGTCTGGGCTTCCAAGATAGTATTTTTCAACAACAGCCAAGCCTGATGTATGTCTTTAACCTTTGCAACTGCTCCTTTTAGTTTTTTCTTGACTGTTTTCCTCATTTTATCATAGTCTCCCTTTCGAAAGTTAAAAGGTAGTACTGTGGATTTCCTTACTATCCCTCCTCCACTAATTAAATCAAAGGCGATCATGCTATGATCACTATTGCCAAGTGGCCCCAACAACCTTATCTCTTGCACTAGATCTGGTGTTCCACTAAGGATTAGGTCTAATATGGCTTCCCCTCTGGTCGTTTCATGAACCAGCTGCTCCAAGAAGCAGTCATTTATTTCATCTAGGAACTTTATCTCCCTAGCATGTCCTGACGTGACACTGACCCAGTCGATACCGGGGTAGTTGAAATCACCCATTATTATTACTGTGCTGTAACGTTTGTTAGCTTCCTTGATTTCTTTGAGCATTTCATCATCCATTTGGTCATTCTGGCCAGGCGCTCGATAGTACACCCCCACTGCCATTGCCTTCCCCCTTTTACATGGAATTTCAATCCATATAGATTCTACAGCAGATTTTGTTTCCTGCAAAACTTTAATCCTTTCTGACTGAATGCCCTCTCTAACATAGAGAGCAACCCCTCCACCAATTTGATCAGCTCTATCATTACGATATAGTTTGTACCCAGGTATCACAGTGTCCCACTGGTTGTCGTCCTTCCACCATGTCTCTGATATTCCAATCATATCTAACTTTTCATTTAGTGCTATATATTCTAACTCTCCCATCTTATTTTTTAGACTTCTAACATTTGCATACAAGCATTTTAGAGAATGTATTTTATCCATATTAATTTGTCTGTTAGACATGAGTAATTTGGGATCTTTAAGCTCTGTCTGCTCCATACTTGAGGGCATTTGGGCTACTTTACTGTTTTGTGGAGCCTCTCTGATTTTAGTAGTATCCTTCAAAGATACATTCTTCCGAACCATCTGCTCTTGGGCGACTGTTGGCTTTCCCCTAATATCTAGTTTAAAAGCTGCTCTATCTCCTTTTTAAAGGTTAATGCCAGCAGCCTGGTTCCATCCCGGTTAAGGTGAAGCCCATCCCTTAGGAAGAGCCCCTCCTTTCCCCAGAATGTTCCCCAGTTCCTAACAAATCCAAACCCCTCATCTCTGCACCATTGTCTCATCCACGCATTGAGACTCCGGAGCTCTTTCTGCCTTTTGGGTCCTGCGCGTGGAACAGGAAGCATTTCGGAGAATGCTACCCTGGAAGTTCTGGATTTCAACTTCCTACCACATTTTCCTATGTCATTGGTACCGACATGTACCAAAACAGCAGACTCCTCCCCAGCACTATCTAAGACCTTATCTAGGTGGCGCGTGAGGTCTGCTACCTTCGCACCAGGCAGGCATGTTACCAGGCGATCCTCACGTCCACCAGCCACCCAGCTATCTGCATGCCTAATGATCGAATCACCAACTATAACGGCTGTCCTAACCCTTCCCTCATGGGCACATGGCCCTGGAGAAACGTCCTCGGTGCGAGAGGGTTTTACATCACCTGGAGGACAGGTCCTAGTTACAGGATCACTTCCTGCCACACCAGGGTGATGCTCTCCTGTCACGTGACCTCTCTCCTCCATGGCAACAGGGATGCTGCCAGACTGGAGGTGGGACTTCAGGACTATATCACTGTAAGTCTCGTCTATGTACCTCTCTGTCTGTCTTATGCTTTCCAAGTCTGCTACTTTAGCCTCTAGAGAATGGACTCGTTCCCTGAGAGCAAAGAGCTCCTTGCACCTAGTGCACACGTAAGACCTCTCACCAACTGGGAGAAAATCATACATGTGACACTCAATGCAAAAGACTGGAAAGCCCCCATCCCGCTGCTGGACTGCTGTCTGCATCTTAGTTTTAAGTTTGTGTTTAGATCTAAGTTCTTTACTTACTAAGGGTTGCTATGGATATTTATACTAATAAAACTGAACCTAATACGTGTAATATACCTTGTTCACCTGAAGCTTAACTAATCTCAGGTCCTTAGTGTATGACTGATTTGGGTAATGAGCTTCACCTGAGAGCACCTCCTGTCTTTTAAGATGTGTAAGTACCTATAAAGCTACGATTATCCCAGGGGTGGGTGGGTGTGGGGAGGGTGGGAGGGAATTAACACTTATTAAAAGAGGGCTGCTACACAGTACCCTGTCTTGTGCTGCTGAGGTAAGCTATATTCTCATTTGATTTAAATTATAGCTCTTAGCTGCTGCTAGGCTCTAACTTCTTATGAAATTTAAAGTACAAGCTCTCTGCTGGGTTCTAAATTTAACCAGAAAGCTCTTTTCTGTGTTGTAAATTTAAGCTAAAAGAACTTTGCTGATGCTAGGCCCTGAGTGACTATTAAAAGTAAACTACAAGCCCTCTGCTGGGTTCCAAATGTAACCAGAAAGCTCTCTTCTGTGTTTTAAATTTAAACTAAAAGAACTTTGCTGTTACTTGGCCCTGAGTGACTATTAAATTTAAACTACAAGCTCTCTGCTGGGTATGAAATGTAACCAGAGAGGTCTCCTCTGTGTTTTAAATGTAAACTTAAACTGCTGCTACTAGGCCCTGACTGATTTAACAAAAATAGTGGATAACAGATTAATTAGCTTTAATACAAAGAATTCCTTTTAGAAAATTACCAAAAGTAAATACTCACAGTTGCAGATCTCCCTCCAGAAGCAACAGTCCCCCTTACCAGTCTTCCAAGACTGGTAAGTATGCTTCGGATACTGACCAATTCATTATAAAAAATAAATCCTTCTGCATCCCACCACCACATACCTACGCTTTCTTTAGAAGCTCAGATGACGAGACTTTGACTTTCATACTTTGGACACATCATGCGAAGGGAGAGATCATTAGAGAAAGACGTCATGCTTGACAAGGTAGAAGGTCAACACAAAAGAGGAAGGCCAGAAATGAGATGGATTGATACAAAAACAGCAGCTATGTGTGCCAGTCTATCAACAATGAGCCGCCTGACTGAAGACCAAACACAATTTAGGACAACTATCCAGAGGGTCGCCACAAGTCGACACCAACTCGATGGCACTTAACAACAACAGCAACCTTGTTTGAAAAAGTTTTAATGTAACCTGCATGAGCCCATGTTTTGCTCTTTTGCATACTGTTCGCTGTTTAAAAAGAGTTTTGATGTAACCTGCATGTACCCCCGTTTCTCTCTTTTGTACACTGTTCGATGTAAACCATTTTGACTGGTAGAAAAACGGTATACCAAAACCAGTTAAATAAATAAATGGGATAGATGCTAGGTATAGGGGAGAGGCAGGGGCAGTGGATGCTGGGAGAGAAAAGGAGAAAAAGGCAGAGGGCTATGAAGAGGATGAGAAACAAAGGAAAGGGGATGGGCCTTTGAAGCAGGTAAGAGAAGTTGGAAATTGGGAAGTAAAATGGAGAAAGGGAGCCTGGATTAGAGGCTAAGACATAAGAAAGGGTCTGGAGATGGAGAGGGGATGAGTGACAGGGAAGGAGTCGGGGTTGGTGAGGGGATGAGAGGCAGAGTAGTGGATGAGTACAGAAGATGGATATTGGGGGTTAGAAAGTGGCTGAAAGACGAGAATTGGAGGTTGGTAAAGGAATGAGAGGCATAGGTGGAAATGGGAGTATTAGACAGGTAAACATAGGAAATAGAGAGAGACAAAGCTGGAGGGGGAGAGGAAACAATAAAATTTAGCTAAAAGTAGATAAAAAGGCAGATAAGAGAAAAAAAGATGAAACAGAAGAATCAATATAAGAGATAGATGTAGGGGAGGAAGGGAAGAAGGTAGGGGAAGATGCAAGAAATAGAAGTGCCTTCTCTTATTCTTTACTAGGTGATTTTAAGTGTGTAACCAAGGAGAAGGATTTCGTTAACATGCAGATTTTGTATAGGAATCTGTAGTAGTCCAGCTTATCCTCTTTTCCAAATGGAGGTATACTGGTGTTCTAGAATATTTACAGTGCCAACTTTTCATAGTCAGGACTGGTGCAATTTGAGTTCTTGGACTTGGTGCTGGTATGGTATGGGAAGTTTCTACGGCTCTATTTGCAGGGATTTGTATTGCTTCACACAAATGTTTGGCCATGGAGAGAGAAAGAAAGTGTGTGTGTGTGTAGGGGGAGGGGGAGATAGTGCCTGGAGGAGGGAGAAGTGGGAAAGAGAGAGGTTGTGCTGGGAGAAGTTGGAGAGTGAAAGAATGAGTAAATGCCAAGAAGAATTACTACATACCTTCAAACCCTTCTACCAAGAACCTCAATCCTTCTACAATGCTCATTGCATTATATAGCTTCATTATACATAATTTCTTAAAGAGTACTCTGCACCCCCCCCCCCCCCACTCACCTACGACAGGTAGGGCTCTTGGGTCACAGAAATCCACACACAAAGCAAGGAGAAGGTTAATTGATCACAATCTTTAAATAATACACAAATCTGTAAATAATAATACACAACATACTTGTATCATAAAATCAACCAAAGCTTTGGGAGAGCAAGCTAGGCCTTTGCCTATGTTTACTCTGATATCATAGCTTTAGGCCACTTTATTTATAGGTAAAGATTCCATTACACAGCATAATTTCACTTTATTATTCTACGTCTCACATCACGTATATTCATAATATACATATTCTATTCTACGTCTAGTGTTATGTATATTCATAACATACTTTTCTATAGGCATGCACGTCATAGACAGTCATGAAAAGACATACATATATTCTCAGACATGACTATGTAGGCCTTAATTCTAATTAATCCTAACACTGACAGTTTGATATCTCTGACCAGAGACTGAGAGACTGCGAAGCTGGGTAAACAACTTGCCTTTTACTTATCTTTCTAATAACAAGACTAATGTTTATGTTATCTAAAACCTTTCACCCAGTTTCTTCTACAGAGTTTTCAAGGATGGTATTAAATAAGGAGCTACAAATGATATTAACTCTTTCTTAGGGCTTATAGTAATATAATGTTATACACAGGGCCTGACTGTGTATCCAGCCTGGTACAATCAAGCTTTCTTTCAGTCCTTCCTCTGATTCTGTAAAGAATCATTTCACAGATAAGGAAACTCAGACATCGGTATTAAAAATGGATCGTAGCTAGCTTCTGGGTCAACCTGTAACATCATTTTAGGGGTCAGTGTCTCCACTGATTTCTTACAGCAAGCAGATATTACACAAAGAATTAATGCTCCTAAAATGATAATGCCTAATAAGCCAAATAATGAAGCTAATATGCCTTGCAGGGGCCTAGATAATAAACACCAGAAAGAAGAAACAATCAAAAAAATCAGAAAAATAACTTACATAACTACTACTTGATACAAATGTATGATTCCTAACCTTATCTAGTAGGCCTTTCACTACTTTCCCTTCATCATCAAGCATACTGCAACAGAAATCAGAAATTAGGCCACACACGCCATTTTCCTTTGCTAGTAGGTAGTCTAAAGCCATGCGATTCTGAGTTGCATAAGTGGACACCTTGTCTACTGCACCTTGTAACACGCTAATAGCCTCTGTGAGATCCAGGGCTGTAAGTTCAACAACTGCCTGTAATCGCATAATCTGGGTACCATATTCTCTAGTGGGTGCTATGGCTCCAAAGGTTGAGAGCCAAACAGTACCTGTAAATGCATCTATCTGAAATTTAGTTAAAGGACTTGTAGAGTCTACCAACTGTTGTGCTGCTATTATGGCTTCATCCTGAGGGGAAACATCCCTTTTTCTTCTTAAGGAATTATTCAAGGTTGATAATAAAGTAACATTTTGGTAAGGTAAAAACCGCCACAGGGTATCTAACTGAGCAACATAGCAAGTACCTGACCAACCTCTGGGAAGTTCTGTATATGCGAGATTACCACACACAAAATAGTCTCCCTTTAAAGCCACTAATCCATTTTCCCAAATTGTCAAGTTGCGGGGACAGACTAGATTCTGTGTACAATTATTCAAAGCCCACTGAGTAATGTTCATTTCCTTAATTCCTACAGATAGATTATGTTCCCAGGGATGGTAATATCCTAATAAGGGGCAATTCCAGTTAGGTATGTCTCGGACTGAGTCATTCAAAAGGTAGCCAGAACTATTATACTGTAACAAGTCATAATCATGCACTTGATTCCCTTGAACTTGCATTAATTGTACTATGGAAATATAAGGTTTCTGTACGTGGGATTTCTTATACCAGATGGAAGAATTATGTAGCGTTATTATTCTACAAACATTCCATGGGGTGTCCCCTACCTTTTTCCCTGTACCTTGAGCCATAAAACATATTGGAGGGGACTTTAAAGGCATAGAACTAACTACTCTAGGTTCTGTGTTTGTATGAGACCATCGTACAGTAGTTATATTAAAAGCTGTAGCACGGAACTCTTCAAAGGCTTTGGGCCTAACTTGTGGTAAAAACCTATGTTGAATGGCTGTCACAATTGGAAGGCAGACCGCACAACGTGACAGATTAAAATGTTTTGTAACTGAGTGTAAATGTGACTCAAAAATATTTGGATATTCCCCATAACTTTCCCAAGATTCTAAATGCAGTACTGCTTCATTAAAAATAATATGCCATAGCACAACTAAGACCAAATACGGAAACATTCTTAGCAAACCTCTAAACATCTGAAACTATAATTACTCCAAAAATAAATGTTCTAAGACAAAACAAAAATACACCTACTCTTCTTAAGATGATGAAGATATATATATAGCTATAACTACCCCTTAATTCTCAATTACGTCATGAAGTAGAGGCTAAGTACCCAAAGGTCATTGCTTATATATTAGTAAAATACTAAATCAAACCACCTTTATCCACCTAATCAGTAGTATAAATGCTGGACAAAAGTTTTTTTGCAGAATTAGTCCATTCAAAAAGCACATAAATCCTGATGATCTTTTCTGTAATATTAATGTAATGTTCAATAAGTCTCTGTGTTGTATTTTCTTGATTCACTGATGAAGGGAGACACCGTCTGGAGTCTGTGAAGGAGCCTTTTTACACTGTGTAAGGTGTATCCAATGAGAATGTCCTTCCACTTTACAAGCCGAGTATCCCACCAGGAGCACACGAAATGGACCTAGAAACTTGGGAGCCAGAAGCGTCTTTGGATGCAAATTCTTAATCAGGACCCAATCTGGTGACTTCACTTCTGGATATAATGATTCTGATGATTCTGATGATTTTGGATATGATGATTTTGTCATCTCTTTGAGATTCACTTGCAATAAAGGGGAAACAGACAGGACTGAGTGCAACCGTGAGCAATAAGTCAAAATATCGCTGTGCAACAATTGGGGATCTGGGATAACTGCCAAGTCATGTGGAGAAGTAGCTGGACGTCCAGTAACTATTTCATATGGTATCAGGCTGGGGGAATTACACACTGCCATAAGGGCAAAGGGAAGGGCTTCTGTCCAATCTGTAGCCCAATCCTGTGTCAGAGTGCGTAAGTGACCTTTGAGTGTCCTAGTCATCCGTTCCACTTGGCCAGAGCTTCGTGGATGATAAGGAGTGTGCAGTTGTCTCTTAATACCAAACCAAATTTTCAATACCCTCCCAGACACTCGCAACAAAGGCTGGACCCAGACAAGAAGAAAGAACAAACAGGAATAAACTGAGTGATCAGTAATCTGATGACAACCCCAGCAGTCATACTGGTAGTGGGATAAACTTCTACCCATCCGGAGAATAGACAAGTGACCACCAGACAAATACCACCGCCTTCCTCTGGCACAGGGCAGATCTGCAAAACAGGCTGCAAAATCAAAAAGAGTTCGGAAGGCAGAAATCTTAATAACTGACCCTAAGCTGACCCTACAGTGCCAGTCTTGAAACAGTGCAGACAAGCTGTGCCACAGGAAAAATAACAGAAGTTCAGGTGATACCGGAGAACCAAAAAGACATAATTCATAGCCACAGCGGTAAAGCTTATGATGCAGGAACAGGGCAAGTAGAAACAAAAGACTGTCAGGAAAAATAAGCAGATGATCCTCTTTCCAGCAGCCCTGAGCATCACAGGTGCACCCCACAAAGTCAGAGTCTGGGTTTCAAATGAAGTATCTTGCTATTGCTGCAAGAAAGATGAAAGGGAAAACAAAGTCATATTAAACGGTGTTAAATACAGCAATGTCAGTGACACTGATGCCCGAAGAGCGGCTTGCCGTGCTTCTTGGTTTGCAAAATGGTTGTCCTTTGCAAACACTTCTGCTAGCTGTGCACTGGCAAACGGCAAAGAAGCTGTTTCCACTACATCATTAACTGTTGTGACTGCATAGCCCATCTTGTATAGAAAATGTCAAAATAGTTTGGAAACAATCATGAAACCCATCCTCCTCCACAGGTGTTGAAGGGTTGCATATTGATGTAGTACATACTGAAACATGAAGCGGAGAAATGACTAATTCCAAAGTCAATAAAACGTGTGGAGGACAAAGGCTGAGTCTTGGTTAGATGGAACAAAAAAGGGCGCTGTAGAACCAGAAAATCAGTAAGTTTCAATTGCAAAAGCCACTGCTACTAAACTACGTGACATAGTGGGAGTCCAAAAGTCACTGCAGCAAATCGCTTTGAGAAATAGCCTACCGGCTTGCAACCAGTTGGGAAAGCTTGTAAAAGCACACAGGTTGCAGAGGAATCAGAAATAGCCACATACAATTTGAATAGTAAAGAATAATCATATACAATAAACATGGTGCATTTCCCAGTGCAATTTTTACATTTAAAACAAACCTCCCACTGTGATAATGTGGGTACAATGAGGCCTTCAGATCCTTCTTTCCAAGATGAGAGCATAAAGCAGAGCAGTAAGATCTTGAGATATTCACTAGCTATTATTTACAGAAAATTAATAAACTCAGAAACTTGCGCATTAACACTGGTGTTGCTGGAAAAGACAATGACAAAATAGGTTTCAATCTAGCAGAGGTAATTGCACGACCAGAGAGTGTTAGGGCAACACCCAAGAAAGTAACATTTTGAGATACAAACTGCAGCTTAGACAAATTAACCTTCAAACCTAATTCAGCAATATGACCTAATAAAGACAAGGAATCTGACAAACAACTTTCATAATTTGGTGAACAGAGAAGCAAGTCATCTACATATTGTACTAAAGAGGAATGGTCGAGCTTTACATCCAATAATGCAGTTCTTAGGGCCTGTGAGAAGTATGTAGGACTATCAGTGTATGCCTGACACAAAGTGGTCCAGGTATATTGCTTATTGTCAAAATAGAAGGCAAATAAAAATTGGCTGTCTTTGCTAATTTTCACTGAAAAATAAGCAGAACTTAAATCCACAACAGAAAACCAGGTAGTCCCTGAAGGTATCTGCGTCCAGATATCATGTGGATTAGGTACCAAGGGAAAAATTGGCAAAATCACATTATTTACTGCTCGCAGGTCTTGTACAAATCTATAAGTCTTAACGTCAGCCTTTAGCACAGGAAAGATTGGTGTATTGCATGGTGAAGTTGTAGGATAAATGACACCTTGTTTCTGGAGATCCGCAATCACAGGACGAATTCCTTCAATGGCAGCTGCTGGCAATGGATATTGCTTGAGTCTAGGAAGCTGAACTCCAGGTTTCACGGTGATTTTCACAGGAGGAATAGAAAGGCACCTGACATTAGATCCTGGCACTGCCCACAAAGTAGAATGAAGGCCTTAAAGCGCCAGATGAACAACACTGGCATCTGCAGGGGACGGCACTTCAGAGAGAGGGTACAGCTGGAAAGAGAACTTGCCACCCATCCAGGATAGAGTAGCATGATGTGACACCAAAAAATCCCGACCTAGAAGATTCACTGGCAAAGTGTCTCCCACAAGAAAAGTAGTTGGATATACAATCTCTCCAATCTGCAAAGGTAAATATTCAAGTCTACGATGAGGAATTATCTTTCCCTCAATGCCTTCACAATGTACTATCAGTGCTTGTGCTAATTGAGTATGATAGATGGCAGGAAAATCCTGTAAACGCAGTGCTGATGTTGTAGCTCCAGTATCAATAACAAATTTCAAATTAGAACCTCCCAGTTTAGCTTCTAACTCACCCTGAGGAGTTACAGTCAAATTCAGGAATAGTCATGCATCCCATGTATCACCTCCACAATCTTCTGGGTTAGAGAAGCACTGATATACTGGAGTGAATTCAGCTTGTACTGGAGGGGGAGGATGCAAATCAGCTCTCTGGCCATCAGGATTCCAATTCCAGGGACAGTCTCGCTGCAAATGTTCAGCCTCTCCACAAGTGTAACAAGTAAGCAACTCTGTGGACTGTCCACGTCCTCGTTGAGAATTCACATAACCTCCTCTAGCTCTGAATCTACCCCTCCCCCTTCCCATGAGAGTTTGCATGGAAGCAATCTGCAAATTAAGCAACTTCGCTTTTTTTACATCTAATCTGGTTTGTTGTTCCTGTTGTTTCTTGAGGAACTTCAACTCACTGTATTGAGCCCCTTCCAAAATTGCATCGGCTGTTCTAGCTGGCCAATCTATTATTGAAGTTTCTAAAATTTCTTTTATTCTTGGAATCAATCCATTTACAAAAATATTAGTAAATCCTGAAGGTGTGTCTTCTGCCTCACCAGAATAGTCTTTAAAAGCTAGCATACACCTAGTGTGAAAATCTGTAACTTTTTCACCCATATAAGAACAACTGTGAGTATATACTTCTGGTAATTTTCTAAAAAGAATTCTTTGTATTAAAGCTATTTAATCTGTGAACCCACTATTTTTTGTTGGATCAGTTAGGGCCTAGTAGCAGCAATTAAAGTTTGAATTTAAAACCCAGAGGAGAACTTTCTGGTTACATTTCATACCCAGCAGAGAGCTTGTAGTTTAAATTTCATAGACACTCAGGGCCAAGTAACAGCAAAGTACTTTTAGTTTAAATTTAACACACAGAAGAGAGCTTTCTGGTTACATTTGGAACCCAGCAGAGAGCTTGTAGTGTACATTTCATAGTCACTCAGGGCCTAGCATCAGAAAAGTACTTTTAGTTTTAAAACACAGAAGAGAGCTTTCTGGTTAAATTTAGAATCCAGCAGAGAGCTTGTAGTTTAAATTTCATAAGAAGTTAGAGCCTAGCAGCAGCTAAGAGCTATAATTTAAATCAAATCAGAATTTAGCTTACCTCAGCAGCACAAGACAGGGTACTGTGTAGCAGCCCTCTTTTAATAAGTGTTATTTCCCTCCCTCCCTCCCCACACCCACCCACCCCTGGGATAATCATAGCTTTATAGGTACTTATACATCTTAAAAGACAGGAGGTGCTTTCAGGTGAAGCTCATTACCCAAATCAGTCATACACTAAGGACCTGAGATTAATTAAGCTTCAGGTGAACAAGGTATATTAAACGTATTAGGTACAGTTTTATTGGTATAAATACCCATAGCAACCCCTAGTAAGTAAGAACTTAAAGATCTAGACACAAACTTAAAACTAAGAAGCAGACAGCAGTCCAGCAGTGGGATGGGGGCTTTCCAGTCTTTTGCATTGAGTGTCACATGTATGATTTTCTCCCAGTTGGTGAGAGGTCTTACGTGTGCACTAGGTGCAAGGAGCTCTTTGCTCTCAGGGAACAAGTCCGTTCTCTAGAGGCTAAAGTAGCAGACTTGGAAAACATAAGACAGACAGAAAGGTACATAGACGAGACCTACAGTGATATAGTCCTGAAGTCCCACCTCCAGTCTGGCAGCACCCCTGTTGCCATGGAGAAGAGAGGTCACGTGACAGGAGAGCATCACCCTGGTGTGGCAGGAAGTGATCCTGTAACTAGGACCTGTCCTCCAGGTGATGTAAAACCCTCTCGCACCGAGGACGTTTCTCCAGGGCCATGTGCCCATGAGGGAAGGGTTAGGACAGCCATTATAGTTGGTGATTCAATCATTAGGCATGTAGATAGCTGGGTGGCTGGTGGACGTGAGGATCGCCTGGTAACATGCCTGCCTGGTGCGAAGGTAGCGGACCTCACGCGCCACCTAGATAAGGTCTTAGATAGTGCTGGGGAGGAGTCTGCTGCCTTGGTACATGTTGGTACCAATGACGTAGGAAAATGTGGTAGGGAGGTTCTGGAGGCAAAATTTAGGCTTTTAGGTAGGAAGTTGAAATCCAGAACTTCCAGGGTAGCATTCTCTGAAATGCTTACTGTTCCGCGCACAAGACCCAAAAGGCAGGCAGAGCTCCGGAGTCTCAATGCGTGGATGAGACAGTGGTGCAGAGATGAGGGTTTTGGATTTGTTAGGAACTGGGGAACATTCTGGGGAAAGGAGGGGCTCTTCCGAAGGGATGGGCTTCACCTTAACCGGGATGGAACCAGGCTGCTGGCATTAACCTTTAAAAAGGAGATAGAGCAGCTTTTAAACTAGATATTAGGGGAAAGCCGACAGTCGCCCAAGAGCGGATGGTTTGGAAGAATGTATCCTTAAAGTATACTACCAAAAGCAGAGAGGTTCCACAAAAGAGTAAAGTAGCCCAAATGCCCTCAAGTATGGAGCAGACAGAGCTTAAAGATCCCAATTTACCCATGTCTAACAATTAACATGAATAAAATACATTCTCTAAAATGCTTGTATGCAAATGCTAGAAGTCTAAAGAATAAGATGGGAGAGTTAGAATATATAGCACTAAATGAAAAGTGAGATGTGATTGGAATATCAGAGACATGGTGGAAGGAGGACAACCAGTGGGACACTGTGATACCTGGGTACAAACTATATCGTAATGATAGAGCTGATCAAATTGGTGGAGGGGTTGCACTCTATGTTAGAGAGGGCATTGACTCAGAAAGGATTAAAGTTTTGCAGGAAACAAAATCTGCTGTAGAATCTGTATGGATTGAAATTCCACATAAAAGGGGGAAGGCAATGGCAGTAGGGGTGTACTATCAAGCACCTGGCCAGAATGACCAAATGGATGATGAAATGCTCAAAGAAATCAAGGAAGCTAACAAAAGTTACAGTGCAGTAATAATAATGGGTGATTTCAATTACCCCGGTATCGACTGGGTCAGTGTCACGTCAGGACATGCTAGGGAGATAAAGTTCCTAGATGAAATAAATGACTGCTTCTTGGAGCAGCTGGTTCATGAACCGACCAGAGGGAAAGCCATATTAGACCTAGTCCTTAGTGGAACACCAGATCTAGTGCAAGAGATAAGGGTGTTGGGGCCACTTGGCAATAGTGATCATAGCATGACCGCCTTTGATTTAATTAGTGGAGGAGGGATAGTAAGGAAATCCACAGTACTATCCTTTAACTTTTGAAAGGGAGACTATGATAAAATGAGGAAAACAGTTAAGAAAAAACTAAATGGAGCAGTTGCAAAGGTTAAAGACGTACATCAAGCTTGGGTGTTGTTGAAAAATACTATCTTGGAAGCCCAGACCAGCTGTATTCCACACTTTAAGAAAAGTGGAAGGAAGTCCAAAAAACTGCCAGCATGGTTTAAAGGTGAGGTCAGAGAGGCTGTTGCCAAAAAAAGCATCTTTCAGGAAATGGAAAAAAGAGCCAAACGACGAAACCTGGAAACAGTACAAGCACTGGCAAGTCAAATGCAAGGCATTGATAAGGCAGGCAAAGAGAGAATTTGAGAAGAAGCTTGCTGCGGAAGCAAAAACGCAAAATAAAGACCTTTTCAAGTACATTCGTAGCAAAAAACCTGTGAGAGAGTCAGTTGGTCCATTAGATGATAAAGGGGTTAAAGGAGCACTAAGAGGCGACAAGGCGATAGTGGAGACACTGAATGAATTCTTTGCTTCGGTCTTTACTGAGGAAGATGTAGGGATGTTACCCATGACTGAAGTGGTATTTAAAGGTGCGGAAGAATTGAAGGAAATATCGATACATCGGGAAGATGTATTACAACTATTAGATAAACTGAAGAGTAGCAAATCACCTGGGCCAGATGGTATACATCCAAGGGTGTTGAAAGAACTGAAATATGAGATTGCAGACCTGCTATCAGTAACCTGTGAACTATCATTAAAATCATCTCTAATACCTGAAGATTGGAGGATCGCCAATGTAACACCAATTTTCAAAAAGGGTTCCAGGGGTGATCCGGGAAACTACAGACCGGTGAGCCTGACGTCAGTACCGGGAAAAATGGTAGAAACCATCATAAAGAATAAAATTACTCAGCATGTAGATAGTCACAACCTAATGGGAGACAGCCAACATGGCTTTAGACAAGGAAGATCTTGTCTTACTAATCTGTTATGTTTTTTTGAAGGAGTGAATAAACAGGTGGACAAAGGTGAGTCGGTTGATATTGTGTATCTGGACTTTCAGAAAGCCTTTGACAAGGTCCCTCATCAGAGACTTTTGGCAAAACTAAACAGTCATGGGATAGGAGGCAGTGTACTATTGTGGATCAGGAACTGGTTAAAAGATAGAAAGCAGAGGGTAGGGCTAAATGGCCAATTTTCCCAATGGAGAAAGGTGAATAGTGGTGTACCCCAGGGATCTGTGCTGGGTCCGCTGCTTTTTGACATATTCATAAATGGCCTGGAAAGTGGAATAACGAGTGAGGTTATCAAATTTGCAGACGACACAAAACTATTTAAAGTTGTTAAAACCCAAGAGGATTGTGAAAAATTGCAAGAGGATCTTGATAAATTGGAAGACTGGGCATCAAAATGGCAGTTGAAATTTAATGTGGACAAGTGCAAGGTTATGCACCTAGGGAAGAACAACCCAAACTATGGTTACACAATGCAAGGTTCCACATTAGGAACCACCACCCAGGAAAAAGATTTAGGCGTCATTGTGGATACCATGTTAAAACCCTCGGCCCAATGTGCAGCGGCGGCCAAGAGAGCAAATAGAATGCTAGGTATGATAAGGAAAGGAATAGAAAATAAAACAAAAGATATTATAATGCCTCTATATCGTTCCATGGTGAGACCGCACCTTGAATATTGTGTGCAATTCTGGTCGCCGTATTTAAGACAAATAAGAGAAAATATTTTTTCACTCAACATGTAATCAAACTCTGGAATTTGTTACCGGAGGATGTAGTAAGGGCTGTTAGTGTAGCTGGGTTTAAAGAAGGTTTGGACAAGTTCCTGGAGGAAAGGTCCATAAACCATTATTAAAAAGGGACCCAGGATATCAATGCTTGACCCAATACAAGCATTGTGGAACCTGTGTGTCTTCTTGGGGATACTGCTAGGTATGTATGACCTAGATTGGCCACTGTTGGAAACAGGATACTGGGCTTGATGGACCTTGGTCTGACCCAGTATGGCGTATCTTATATTCTTATGACTCTTGCCCTCCATCCTCACAAGAGGAATGAGCGGAATATACCTTTCAACTATTCCACCTCTCTATGCTTGACCCACATTGGTAACATTTGTAGCTGTTACTGTAATTTAGGAAAAATGGCCATCTTGACTAGTACCACCTGTCCAAAAAATATCAATGGCAGATCATGCCAATGATCATACAGGTGTCTTAGCTGTTGTATGTTGTCTTGGATGTTTCTTTTATACACTTCTCAGGTATCCCTATGCAGATAAACACCCAGATATCAGAGGGATTCTGATGATCAATGAAAAGATTGTGTATTCGATGAGGCCCTGTCCCCTGTGCCCCCCAACAAGCGAGCTTCAGATTTGCTGGCATTAATCCTGAGGCTGGAGAAGGTTCCAAACTGCCACAAGAGGTCCAGCAAGCTTACCAGGCCCTCTGCCAAGCAGGGGGTGCTAACTAACATATCGTCAGCGAAGAGGCTAATCTTGCATTCCTGAGACCCCACCTGGACACCTGGCACCTCCACCGTGTCTCTTAACTTAATCGCAAATGACTCCAGGAATAATATGAATACAAGTGAGGAGAGAGGGCATCCCTGTCTAGTACCCCTGCACAACGCAAAGTTGTCTATTAGGCCCCCGTTCACCATCACCTGGGCCCTTGGGTCATGGTATAACGTTCGAACCCATTGCACAAAGTGCTCCCCCAGACCATAGAGCGGTAATACCCAGAAAAGATGGTCCCATGCCACCTGGTCAAATGCTTTCTCTGCGTTAAGACTGACCACCGCCACTTCCATGCCGTTTGAAGGAGTATCCCTAAAGAGAATCAGCAGTCGTGTAACGTGTCTCACCACCCTGCGCCCCTTCACAAACTCCACCTGGTCTGAGTGGACCAATGTGGGGAGCATGTCTCCCATTTGCCGGGCTAATGCGCCTGCTAAAATGTTGAGGTCTTGGTTCAGTAGCGATATGGGTCGGTATGCCTCAACTCGTTCTGGGTCCTTGCCAGGCTTAGGGATGAGCATCACTGTTGCCCTATTCATGTCCTAATTGAATGCTCCCTATGCGAAGACTGGTTCCCCCATCTCACTCAGTGCCAGAGCAACGGCCTCCCCTAAGATCTGATAAAATTCTGATCCCAGGCCATCTGGGCCTGGGGCTTTTGCCAGCTGCAAGTGTTTGATCCTTGCTGGGATTTCTCCAGCAGTCAAAGGCCTCTCCAATCTAGCTCGGTCAGCTTCACTAAGCTGTGGTAGTTTGAGAGCCTGAAAAAGCTGCTCTCTGGCCCTTTTGTCTGGGGGATCTGCTTGTTTTAGGGTTTGAAAATATTGCATGAACTTTGTCCCAATTTCCTTAGTCCCCAGGGTCAAGGTGCCATCTTGGTGACATAGTCGTGTCACCGTACATCTGGTTTTCCTAGCTCAGACTAGGTTAGCCAACAGTTTGCCAGCTTTGTCGCCCCACTGGTGGAGCTTGTATTCATAGAGCCGGATGCTCCACAGGGTGCACTGCTGTAAAAGGGCATTTACCCTGTTACGCTACTCCTGGAGCTGTTTCTGGTGTTCCACCTGAAGAGTAGCTACGTATTTACCCCGCAGCTATGCAGCACATCTAGTTTCTGTAGGAGCCCTGCAGCTATGGAGTGCCCTTGATGTTTCCTCTTGCGGTAGATAAAGCCTATTATGTGGCCCCTAAGCACTGCCTTAGCCGCCGCCCAATATATTATGGGCCCTACCTCTGCTGGACTATTATTGGCCTCATATTCCCGCCAACATTGGTGAAGAAAGCTGCAAACGTCTGTCTCCTGACTCCACAGTGGATTCATTTTCCAGATCCATTCGCCTGGCTCTGGGGTGCCCCTCAAGTCAGCCTGTACTGCTGCATGGTCAGAGATCAATTGCGAGTGACTTTCACTTCTTTGCAGCTTTCCAAATAATCTGTCTGATAGGCGCACATAATCTAAGCATGCTTGCGACTTGTGTGGGCCCAAATAGTGCATGTACTCAAGATTAGTAGGATGTAGCATCTGCCACCCATCTATAAGCTCCAACTCCCGACAGAAGAGGTTTACCCCTCTGGTCTTCTGCCCCCTTGGCACCACCTGTGGGGGCTGGCTGTCCACTGTAGGGTCAGGCTTCTGTGTGGAAATCACCCCCCTGTTATTAGAGAGTATTATGACTGGTCCACCAATCGCGCCACCAACTCAGTGAAAAAGGACTGCTTGTATATATTAGGTGCATATACGCCGCATAGCACCACTTTCCCCCACACCATTACATACCTCCTCTCTGGGTCCTGTATCACCCGGTGAGTTTCAAAATTGACTAGTTTCCCCACCAGTATAGCCACCCCCCCCCCCACACACACACACTGTTTAGCTGCATAAGCCGCCCAATGTACTTCCTGTACCCAGCCCCACTTTAGTTTGGCATGCTCTTGCTCTATGAGGTGGATCTCCTGCAATAATGCAATATCTGCTCCCAGTTTTTGCAGATATACCAGTGTTTTGTCTCGCTTCAGTAGCGAGTTAAAACCGTTGATGTTCAACGTTATCACCCACACTTCAGCCAGTGTTCCATATAGTAAACATGGTTCTCCAGCTGTGTCTGTTTGTGTCAGCCCGTGGAGTCTCCCAGCTGAACCCCATGGATGCTGCCTCTAGCCCCAAACTTTGATGTTATGCACGTTTTCCCTGTGCTCTGGTTTATACCCCATCCCACTCACAGTTGTAGGCCCCATGATATACCCCTGTCTTCAAAACCCCTGTTTCCATCCCTCCCTCCTGTTCTTCCTCCTGTCCCCATCCCCCCATATACACCCTACACATTATCCTCCATACAAACCATACCAACATCATCCATCCCTCGGGCACACCATCTCCCCTTCCTTCTCCCATACCTGCTCCCCCCACTGCCACCGTCCCTAAGGCCCACAAAGCTATCTAGGTACCCAGCCACTCCACCCATCCCCACTTCCCTCCCTGGTTCCAACATAGCATTTGTATACATTCTAGTTGTGCATCAATACTGTCAGATATAAAAAGCCCTCTACCAGTAGAACTGCGTTTTAACAATTGTCCTGTTCTTACAGCTTTCCTGTTCAAACAGTCACTAATGGAGTGAAGCTGGGGCCATACTAGCCAGCTAGTCCCGGTTGAGGCTCACCAGACTACAGTTATTGCTGTGCGTGCCTCTCTTTTTTACACTCCTCCCATTGCATGCCTTCGCATTAGTAGACATGTACACAGTTTTTCTTGGATCATACCTTCAGTTTTATGGTTTGCCTGTCCTCCCGGGTTAGCTCATACCAAGTCCGGTAAGTCACTGCATCCCTCTCAGCATGTCGCGGGGTCTCCCCCTCCTCCGGTTTATTCCAGGAAGCACCGGCCATCCTCCATGCTGTTGAAATGGATGGTTGCCCCTTTATGCTGCACCCTCAGCTGATGTGGAAAGAGCAGAGCAAATTTAATGCCGCATTGTTATAAGGCATTGCAGATCAGGGTGAATTCCCTGTGTTGGGCTACTACCCTGCAGAGTGAGCGCTGAAAAGCATAATCCGCTGTTTTTCATATTCAAGGGCTTTCTGCGGTCGGTACGCACGCATGATTTTTTCTTTTTCTACCCAGATCTAGTAGTGGGCGATTGCCGGTCATGGCCAAGCACCGACCTCCCTTCTCGACCCCATGCGGTGAACATGCTCATAGCGCCACACTGCCCAGTCACCCTGCAGGCCCAGAGCCATAGGCAGCCAGTTCTCATAGAAGTCATATAGTTTGGCATCTGTGATTGTGATTGTCTCCGGCAGCCCCACAACTCAGACATTATTGCAGCAAGTGCAATTCTCCTTGTCTTCAATGTATTCAAGCAGTTATTGATTGCTTGCCGTGAGTTGTGTGACCTGGAACATTAAGTGCTCCACAGATGTTTCCTGAGTGGCTACGTGTTGCTCAACCTCTGTCAGCCTTCTGAGTTGCGTCTCAAACTGCTCTTTAATGCCATCTACTGTGGACTGGAGTCGGATGAGCTGATCTTCCAATGTGGCCGAGACCATGTGGGAAATCTCCGCTGCCAATTTGCTGGCCCCAGCCAAATTGGCTTTCGGAGTGTCAGCTGCCATTTTGTGCCCCTGGTTACTCTTCTTTGTAGTGTGGGTTTTTGATAAACATTGTGGCATGCTCTGCCGGGTACAATCCTTGCCAACCGCCTCACAGCGTGCCCTGGGTGTTCCACCTGTCTCTCCTGCCTCTTGGGCTTTTTTTAGTGTGTTTTTTAGCTGGAATTTTGGCAATTTTGGGGCCTTAACTTGGGACCTTTACCCCCTCATGATTTCCTCCTCTCCTAGCATCACATGATCTCCCCCCCTACCTCTACCTCTTATGCTTCTTTTTCCTCTTTCTCTGTGTCTCAATCTGTTTCTATTTTTCTATCTCTATCACTCTCAGGTAATTTATGTCGCTCGGAATGCCAAAGACAACCTGGTCTCATACTTCCACTTCCATAGGATGAATCAGGGGATGCCAGATCCAGGCACCTGGCCGGAGTATTTTGAGACGTTCCTGGCGGGAAAAGGTGAGCGACTATAATTAGGAGTTGATCCTTTCCCTAGATCAAGATAGGACTTCATCCCATGCTGCCCACACAGCCACACTGTACAATCAGATACTGTCATTGACTCTTTCCTGTCCCTGTGCTGTCTTCCAGTGTCCTGGGGTTCATGGCATGACCATGTGAAAGGATGGTGGGAAGCAAAAGAACTTCAGCGCATTCTATATTTATTCTATGAGGACATGAAGGAGGTGATGTATAAAAACGTCCTCTAAATAGTGCCCCAGAGCTGGCCTCTCAGATCCATTCGTTGCTTAACATGATTTCTTTCTGCTTGTTTTTCTGCCTGATGGGGCATTTATTTATTTATTTATTTACTTATTTCTTCTATACTGCCCCTTCCAGTGATCAAGGGCAGTTTACATGGAACAAATTATGTATACTACTGTATACTTTACATGGAACAGGAAACTTTCTAACTTTTTACATGGAATAGATTAACAAATTATGTGTACTACTGTATACATTACATTGAAACAGAGAAACTTTTGTTTGTCTCTGTTCCCTTTGCAGAACCCTGCTCGAGAGATCCGGAAGGTTATGGAGTTTCTGGAAAAGGATCTTGGAGAGGAGGTCCTGGAAAAGATTGTCCGTCATACCTCCTTCCAGGCTATGAAGGAGAACCCCATGGCTAATTTCAGCTCCTTGCCTGCTAGCATATTAGATCAGTCGATCTCTTCCTTTATGAGGAAAGGTACTAGAAGGGGTTGCAGTTGATATACCTCCATGCTCTGGAATATACCATAGGCTCTAATTCTGGGATTCTACTCAAATTTTGAGACACATTGGCTGCTGGACTCTGTGTGCTTCAGGATGCATACCTGTACTCTGGGATACGCCGCCAGGCTCTCAGTTATAGCTTGAATTCCAATATTTTAAATAGGCTGCTGTAACTTTCTCTTAGGTTTATGTTTATGTTTGTCTTTATTTGATAAACTGCATTTATGTACACAAGTAATGCGGTCTACAAATATAATTCTTTTAACAAGAACTTATTCAGTCCTTGAGGGCCACAAATAGGCCAGAGTTTAAGGATATCCATATGAATATTCATAAGAGTTTTATGTGTCCATTTTTCCAGTGTATACAAATCTCTCTCATGCATATACATTAGGGATATCTTGACAATCTGGCCTGTTTGTGACCCTTGAGGACTGAACTCATACAAACCTGGGCTATGGGATATCATCAGGAACTATAATATCCACCATTGTCTGGAATATGGCCCCAGATTTCTCCAAACTCTTGGATTGATTTATTTGGCTAAACCTTTATATCACTTTTCACAAAGGTCAAAGTGGTGTACATAGAACTTGAACAAGTTAATCAACGTTTACATAGAACAACAACTTTTTACAATACGTTTTGACAAAGGCATGATGCCATTAACTATTTACAAAGCATTCTTTGTTGTGGGGGTAGGTTTGAGAAAAAGGGGAGTAGGTTAGGAGGTGGGTCCAAAATGCAGGGTGAATAGGTGGATTTTGAGGAGTTTGTGAAATGTGAGAAGGACTTTGGTATTCCTTATTGTGTTAGGGAAGGAATTCCAGAGTGTAGGAGTACAGAGCTTGAAAGACCTAGCACATGCTTGTGTGTTTTTTGTTTGCTTCTTGGATACATCTACAGTATTCTCCCCATACTTAAGATAAATCTCTGAGCCCCAGGATATGCCCCAAGGTCTGTAATATGTCCCAACTCCTCAAGAAACACACTTGGTGCAAGTATGTGACCTTACAGTTAAGAATATGCATCCAGTATTGGGATTCACACTAGGCTGTGGTATAGGATCTGCCTCAGACTAGATTGACTGAACAGACTAACCAGTTCTGGTTTTGTCCCACTGTATGTATGGATTTATAGTTCTGTTTGAACTTGTGCATCCCATTTATAGGGAAATAATTTGGATTCATTGCATACAAATGGTACAAAACTAGGACTGGATTAGCCTGTTCGACTGACCTGGAATGATGTGACTACTGAATGTCTACAGCCTCTGTGGTATGCCCCTAAGTTTCTAGAACAGTACTTCTCAAGTCAGTCCTGGAGTATCCCCGCCCTCCTAGCCAATCTGCTTTGCAGGATATGCACAATTAAACATGCATGAGAGAGATTTTCTTTTTTTTTCTTCTTTTTTTACTTTCAAAAACTTTGTTGACATCAACATGGGGATACAATGTCATATTTGCAAGCAAAATATTAAAACACTGTACTGCAGAAGAGTACAATAAACCCGGAAGCTCAGGATCTACCCTGCCCACACATGTCAAGCTATTTATATCATTTCATCTTTATATTTTTCATTTTTTCCCGTATATCAATTGAACTGCATCTTCTCAATACAAGCCCATAACCTAGAGGAAGCCACTTCTAAGTATCCAGGGAGACTCCCAAGATTCCCCTTACGTCCTCCACACATCTTGTGAAGGAGAGGTACACACCCTGACCAAAAAGCTCATACCACATTAACCTATTCTTCTGTGTGGTTAACTTCTGTTTTTTTTCCAAGTTTATTTTCAGTTTCTTAATCATTACAGTACAATACAAATATAATAAGTGAATATAATTCTCCCCACCCCACCCCCATCCCTTCTATAATATTAAAAAGGCAGGGAATGTCATCCAACAAAACTATTAAACCATGAAAATTAGTTCGTTTCCAAATAGCTAGCTAATGATCTCCAGATTCATTCCACTTTTCTAGTACAACTGGACAATACCAATGCTGCACCTTCCCTGGTTATGCTTTTAAAAATGACAGATGCTTCCAGCTGCATAATACATGCGGAACAGCGATTGAGATCATTATATCAAATAACTTCCTGTCATTTTTAGTTAAATCCTCTTGCAGACATAATGAACGAAATAGAACTATTTGTATGGTGATAGCAGAGCTCAGTTTGAGGATGTTGCTCCCAAAACACTTCCAAAAAGGCTTAATATATACGCAGTCAAAAATCTTGTGAGTTAAGGTTCCAATACTGTTTGTGCAATGCCAGCATATACTGGAATCTCACAGTCTGGCTCTAAACATGTGCACTGGGGTCCAAATCACACGGTGCGCTATGAAATATAAGGACTTTGCCAGACTATTACACGTTGTCGGCCTAATAGTTCGACCCCAGTATATGTTCCAGTTTAATCTGTCCTGTGGGATATCTGCATCACGCTCCCACACTCCAATATAACCCTACCAATGAAGTTTTGTCCTGAGTCTTTAACCATTTATAAAAAAAAGACACAAGATTCCCATTTGCTTTAGTCTTACGACATAAGTCGTTTAAGTCAGCAATTGGCCAGTGTCCATCACACCAAGGGGAGGTTTGTGCCAAGCTCCAAGCCAAACTATCCATCTTTGCAGCCTGCACTACTCCAAATCTCTTAATTAGAGTCTCCTGTCCTAATATATTTCCTTCCGAACCAATTGTCCTACAGAGAGTATACCTTTCTCTCCCTATCTTTTGCAATAAATTTTCTGTCCATTTCCCTGCACTAGTCGGTTGTACCAAATGGATGAATTAGCTCAGCCGGGCAAAAGGGTAGCCATGCCTCCTCTGTGCTTCCCCTCCTCCCCCCGCTTTCTCCAATAATACCAAGGCTCCTTTTGATATCCAGTCATGGATTAATTAATTGGTATTTCTTGGCCTCAGCCTAGCATACATTGCATAAGTATAAAATATCAACATCTAACACAAACATAATATGTATAACCAGCACAACTTTACAATTCCAAATTAGGACTATCAACTTATACATCTTAATAACCAGGTTTGCGAGGGAAACACAGCCTTGGTGCCGGGCTGCTTGAAGACCGCCCCTTTTCTTACTATTAGCCTTGACCATCATTTATTCTGTCAAAGGGTGCCTCACCCTCGTTGCAGCAAGAGTCGTACTTCTGGGCTCCGATCCTGACCCATCTAAGGCCGGTCCAGAGCCACTCGCTCCTGTGGCAGAGATGTGCCCCTCCCCCACCCCATATGCCTTGCAAGCGTGGGGGATGTGAGGGTGGTACTGTCCCTGCTGCGGCCTTTGCCTTGGATGGGGGAGGACAATCCTCTCTGGCCACTCCCCCATTTGTTCCCTTGCACGGCTATGCGCCCCCTCTCATTACCCTAATCACTGCCAAGCCACGACCAGTATCCCCCTTTTTGGGGCAGGTGGGTGGGAAGCCATCTATCTAGTCTCGTCCGGAGGGGGAAGAGGGTGACCCTGGTTCTGTGGGCCACTAAAATATGCCTTCCCAGGACCCTCCCTCTTAACCCTCCACCACCCTGCCACCTTAACCCTATCCTGCCTAGCATCCTCTGCCCTCCTGTGTCCCCCCTGGCTACTATTTGCAGCCGCAGGGGTCTGATAAGGTATAGGAAATCTTACAGCAGGAATTAGCCACAACACTTGCCTTCATGGTACTACAAATTTGTAATGACTTTAATTTAAGAGCCAGGATGGCCATTGTGGGGAGAGAGAAGAGCATAAAAAAGAAATTAACATCTTCTCAATCTCAATCCAAAATGGGGAGGAATCCTCCAGGATCCACTCAACCCCATAGCGCAATAAGAACATACTGGGTCAGGTCAAGGTCTATCAAGCCCAGTATCCTGTTTCTAACAGTGGCCAATCCAGGTCACAAATACCTAGCAGTTTCCCAAAAAGACACACAGGTTCCATAATGCTAGTAACTCTGGTAACCCGGAGGCCCTCCTCGCCTCCGACCACATCAATACACAGCCCCTCGAGTACCTCACCCCCCCCCCCCAACAAATCACAAACAACTGTATTTGGTACAAACATTTTTGGTCGCAGCTTTATTTACAACTTGTAAACCGCCCAAAGGGCCTGAATAACAATTAAACATAACCCAGCCCCGCACCCCTTTACCGGAGGATGCCCCCCCACCCGCCATCTTAGTAGCAAGGCGGAGCATCCTCCTCCCCCCCAAACCCCGCCGCCTGCCTCGCCATCCTAGTAGCAAAGGCCGGCTCCCACCCCCCCACTACCGGGTCGAGACCCCCAACCGGGCTGTCTCGCCCCACCCCCAAGGAGCATTTCGCCCCCCACTGCTCATAACCAGGTCAAGCCTGCGCCGCTCCTGCGAGCGCAGACTCTGTACCCCGCACCCCCACCAGCTGCGACAACCTCACCACCCCCGTCATAAAGGGGCGGGTGGGCGGGAACACGTCCGGTTTCCCGAGGAGCCGCGGCCAGACAAGGACGGCCACGCGGCTCCTCGCCGGCAAGCACCGCCCCCCCGCCGACCGCCGGCCAATGAAATCGCCCCGACGTTATGACGGAGCGATTTCAAAAGCCGCGCTCGCCGTTCCCTCTCAACCCACCCCCTCCCCCCCCCCCCCCCAGCAACCCAGCACGCTGGAGGCCGGGCCCGGGCCCAGGTTACTGACGGCCGCGGGACCCGGCCCGCGGCCTCGAGCATTATTGGGTCAAGCAGTAGATTACCCGGGTCCGCTTTAATAATAGTTTATAGACCTTTCCTCCATGTACTTGTCCAAACCTTTTTTAAACCCAGCTACACTAACAGCTTTTACTACATCCTCCGGTAACGAATTCCAGAGTTTGATTACACATTGAGTGAAAAAATATTTTCTCTTATTAGTTTTAAATAGGTTACCCTGTAGCTTCATTGCATGTCCCCTAATCTTTCTACTTTTTGATGGTGTAAAGATTGATCTACATTTACCTGTTCCACTCTATTCATTAATTTATAGACCTCTATCATATCTGTCCTCAGCCGTCTCTTTTCCAGGTTGAAGAGCCTTAACCTTTTAAGACTCTCGTCATAAGGGTATCCTTCCATCCCCTTTACCATTTTGGTGGCTCTTCTCTGTACCTTTTCTAATAACACTATATCCTTTTTAAGATATGGTGACCAGAACTGCACACAATATTCAAGGTGTGGGTGCACCATGGAACGATACAGAGGCATTATAATATCTTTGTTTTATTTTCCATTCCTTTCCTTATGTTACCTAGCATTCTGTTTACCTTCTTGGCTGCTGCTGCACACTGGGTGGAGGGTTTTAACATCTTATCCATGATGACGCCTAGATCTTTTTCCTAGGTGGTGGTTCCTAATATGGAACCTTAAATCTTGTAGCCATAGTTTGGGTTGTTCTTTCTTAGGTGCATAACTTTGCAGTTGTTCACATTAAATTTCATCTGCCATTTGAGTGTCCAGTCTTCCAATTTAACAAGGCCCTCTTGCAATTTTTCACAATCCTCTTGGGTTTTAACAACTTTGAATAATTTTGGGGTATGTTTACTAAACGTGAGTAACGCGCGTAGTATGACGTTAACGACCATAAGTGCAGTGTAACGCGCGTAAACACGCGCCAACGACCGGTAACGTCGTACTACGCGCGGAAACCGCGCTTAACGATCGTAAAGCCCCGCGGCGCGTTAAAACAGCGCAGAAGGTGGAGAGTGGGCGGAGAGAAGGGGTCAATGGGCGGAGAGGGGGCATGGAGAGGCTCCCCCTCACTAACGCGCTGTAATTCTGAGCTCAATTCCAACGCGAATGAAAACCTGCCGTTAAAGGCTTTTAAAGGGAAGAGAAACCATTTCCGTCAGCAATGTACAGCAAAACCGGGGAAAACACACAAAACGTGAGCAGTGTGATACATGTGCACTGAACAAAATAGCACATAAAACGTTAAAAATGACCACAGGAAACATTTTAAAAAGCATAATACAGCTTGGCAACAGTGATAGCAATGGGCAACAAGGAACAACACTGCCTGGAAAGCACCAAATAAAAAAGAAATGATGTGTGGAAGGGTCTACGCGTCACAGACCCTTTTAAATATCATTTCATTGTAATGGATTGTCCTGGGAGTGTTGTGTAATGTTTCCCAATGATATCATTGTTGCCCAGCTTGGTTATGGGTGTGTGCCCCTTTTGTGAGATATTCTCTGAGGTTTATGTGCACCGTTGTCTGCATACAAGGTAAATGAGGTCACAATAAACCTGTTGCAGAGCAGGGTTTCTGACATGTCAGGCCGGTTTAACTAACTCCAGGGACTGCACTGTCTCTGTGGCTACAGTGTGGTGCAACAGACATAGCCAGTGTCTGCAAAACCAGAGGGTCACAGGTTCAAATCCCAGCTGGGGGTCCTGCCAACCCAGTCCCCATAACTTTACCCACCACTAAACATTGATAGTAAAGACACACCTTTATTGCAGAGAACATACACATGGCCTATATTTTACCACACCAGAAACAGGCACATTACCGTAAAGCAGAGTTTCGCAAATGTAGTCCTGGAGGGCCCCACAACATTCCGGTTTCATGCTGCCTCCAATAAAGATGCCTGTGCTGCATAGCTATGCACCACCCCCATGTTATGCAGATGTAGCTCATGCATATTTATGAGGGACAGCATGAAAACCCGAACAGTGTTTGGAACACCAGGACTGGTGTTGGGGAACTCTGCCATAAAGCAGCAGCCAACAGGGCCACACACCCACCCACAGGCCCCATTGGCCAGTGCCACCTGGAGAGGCAAGAAATTGGGTCCTGCCTGTATCTCCCAATACTAGCAGTTGCATACCTTAGCAATGCCACCCTACACCTGGGTATATGGTACACAGCTATCAAACGTTTGCTATGAGAACTGGCAGATATCAATTCCTCTGTTAAGCACATTTTGCTCATTGAGCTCCACCATAACAATCATTCTGATGTCTGCGGTGTGTGCTGCAGGTCTGGTCTCTGACAGTGTTCACCACCCTGGGGAGTGACCCCCCAACAGTCTTGTGTACCATATCCATGCCTGTACTATGCCCAGGACTGGTGTGGTGTGTATGGCTGCTGACCACCTCTATAGTAGCACAATGCTGACATCGGTGTGGGGGTGGTTGTCTGTCTATCCAGTGTGTGGTGGCTGCAAACACCTTCCACAGGCCACAATGCCAGCAATGTTGCCAGAATTGGGCTGCCAATGTGCATAATGAGGAGCATGGTACCATGGGTAGAGGCCGGACAGGTTGGCCTGGCCAGGGCGCATCTGCACAGGGCATAGGGCAGTGACAGGCACATTGTAGTGGCCGGCCACCACCTACACAGACAGGGTGACCTCAGTATGTGCTGCTGAGAGATCACTCTCACCCTGACTGTGCAGTGACCACAGCATGGCTAGGCACCCCCATAGTGCTATCTAGTATTTCTCTCATGTGATGTATATGGGTTGCCTTTTGGGGCCCTGTCACTGATTTAACTGTGTATGCTGACATCCCAGTTCTGGGTGCAGGCATCTCCACTGGGCACTAGCAGACTATTTGCAGCTGGTATGTGTTGTGATGGAGTGGCTTGCAGGGTGCAGTGGCTGATGGCTTGCACCAGGGGAATATCAGATAGTGGTGGGGTGCAGCATGCCATATCTAGGCCTAATGTCTGTCTGCTATTGTGTTCTGGATGTGTACAGAGCTGCATTGACTGCTCTGTGGGGTGTGTGTCCCTCAGCAGGACCGGGGTTGATGTTCCCCCTCTACGTCCACCTTGCAGGGAGGTAGATGTTGTATCGTTTGATAGGAGACCCTGTTTGCTGCCCTGGGGGAGGGGGTGGTGGTGGTGGTGGTGAATGGGTCCATGGGGGCTACACCTGACTGATACAAACAGAGATGTCCAAGGTGTTTCTGCAGAAACTACCTCTCACACTATAACACTGCTGTGGACCTGCACCATGGCCTCTTTCAGCCAGGGACGGTGCTGTGGACCTAGTGCTGGGCGCCTCACTGCACCCTCAGGGTGAGCACAGTACCCACACAATGTGACGGTGTGTAGCTACTCTGTGCCAGTACAACACACGGTCGGTACCCCCTATCAGGCCGAGGTGCTGTGGGGGTGTATTCCCCATGGTGTGTATGTGTGGACAGCTGATTTGCATGTGCAGTGCATCATGGGTGTGACTGGCCCAATCCAACCCTGTGAAACACCAGCACCTGCTCACAGGCTCTGCTAAACCATAGGCCATCACACGTACATCTGTTAGCATAATGCATAGGTGCAGGACACCCTACAAAGTCTGTAATATAAGATGCCCACACTGGTAAAAACATACGTACCCACGCACGAATGTACGCGCGCGGCTACGCACTTACCAATGCACGCACCAACGTACGTGGCTAGGCACACTCCGAGGGTGTTTTTCTGACACCAATACTCAGCGTAACGAAAAACATGCCTCCTCTTTCCTTCTGTAATGTACAGGATGATGCCTGAGACAGCCTTTTGCGTTAGGCACACTGGGGGCTCGAACCCATGCTGCCTGTAACAGAGGTCAGTACCGTAACCATTGTGCTACAGCTCTGTTTCAGTGCTTTGTGTCTGTACGTCTTCTTACGATTAACGCGCAGTAACGCGGCACGGCGCCCGGTAACGCTCGTTAATTTTTCTAACGCGCGGTAGTGGTAACGATGTACCGCCCATGTCCTTATTTGGGGTTTCTTTCACTACCGCGGCTCCTAACGCGAACTGCACTAACGCGATTTAGTAAACAGACCCCTTTGTGTCATCTGCAAATTTGACTACCTCACTTGTTATTCCCATTTACAGATCATTTACAAATATGTTAAAAAGCAGCAGACCCAGCACAGATCCCTGGGGTACAACACTATTCACCTTTCTCCATTGGGAAAATTGACCATTTAGCCCTACCCTCTGCTTTCTATCTTTTAAACAGTTCCTGATCCACAATAGTACACTTTTTAACTTCGCCAAGAGTCTCTCATGAGGGACCTTGTCAAAGGTTTTCTGAAAATCCAGATGCACTATAGTGACTGGCTCACCTTTGTCTACATATTTATTCACACCTTCAAAAAAAATATAACAGATTAGTAAGACAAGACCTTCTTTGACTAAAGTCATGTTGGCTATTTCCCATGAAATCATGACTACATGTTCAGTAATTTTGTTCTTTATAATGGTTTCTACCATTTTGTCCAGTACTGATGTCAGGCTCACTGGCCTGCAGTTTCCCGGATCACCCCTGGAACCCTTTTTAAAAATTGGCGCTACATTGGCCATTCACCAATCTTCAGGTACTACAGATGATTTTAATGATAGTTTATAGATTACTAATAGTAGGTCTTCAATTTCATATTTCAGTTCTTTCAACACCCTCGGATGTATACCAGGTGATTTGCTTCTCTTTAGTTTATACAATAGTTGTAATACATCTTCCCAGTTTATTGATATTTCTTTGAATTGTTAATAACAAAGCAATATGATATAATCTGAAATATGGAAAGCCTAACCCTCCTTGACCTCTAGGCAACTTTAGAGTGGAAAGAGCAGTACGTGGTCTTTTTTTTTCCACAAAAAGGAAACTAGGATTTTAGCCAGCTAGGTCCTAAAAAATAAACTTAGATAGTCTAGGCAGCATACTTAGCTTATAAACTAAACTAGGGAGAATTATCATTTTTATGGTCTCTAATCTTCCCCACCAAGAAATTCGAAGTGTGGACCAGCACTGCAATATATTCTTAACCTCTAATATCATGTTATCACAATTATATTTTATTGTATTTTATGCATTTGCGAAAAATTGCATTCCCAGATATTTAAGACCATTTTCTGCCTTTTGAAATGGGAAGCCTCCCATTCCACTCCGAGCGGTGAGACCACTAAGGGATTGGCAAGAAATAATAAGATGTCATCATCCGCATAGGTGGTGAGTTTCCAGCACTGCTCTCTGGCCTAAATACCTGTGATATCATTTTGCATTCTTAAATTAATCAACAAAGGCTCCAGCACTATGTTGAAAAGTAACAGGGAAAGAGGACAACCCAGGGAGGTTCCTTTCTCCAGAGTAACAATGTCTGAAGAGATATCATTAATCACAAAGTGTGACTAGGAACCCACATAGAGCACCCTGATCCACTTTATGAAACCAGCCCCACAGCCAAACCATTCTAAAATTCTAAAGAGATAAGACCACTCTAATCTACTGAAGGCTTTTTTTGCATCTAAAGATAAGGCCATTACTGGGACACTCACATTATCAGAAAATTCACATAGGTTGTGAAACATTCAAGCATTATCACTAATGTATCTACACCTAATGAAGCCAGTCTGATCTTCACTCACAATAGTGTGGATTACTTTGCTAAGTTGTGTGGCTAAGATTTTTGTTAGTATTTTATAATCAATAATACAAGATTCACCATAAAAAAAAAAAACTAACAAAACTTATCTTTATGTCGGAGCAAGCCGAAGAAGGGAAGGCATGGAGACCCGTCCCACACCAGACGGCAGGCTTCTTTTGTTCTTTTTCAGTTGTGGCTCCCCATCAAAACTTATTCGATATTCAAATCAACTAGTCAGTAATTCTTCCATTAATTCAATCAATGTCGTTGCTCCCATAAGAATAATTCAGCACGACGTGCACGTTTCGGGCTGGCGCCCTGTATCAAGTGCTCATCCGCCACGATATAGAATGGCAACAACAGCAAAAAAACGCCGTCACTGCGGCCAAGGTTGCGCTTGTCATAAGGCTGACACATAACCGCACAGCATTTAAAGAGGAACCAGCCAATAGGGACAGGGTCTACCCCACAAAGAGGGGAATCCAAGTCACCATTGGTAAATAGGAGTATGACAACATGCAACGTCACAAAACCTCTTGCCATTCGATCTCCCGATTAAGGCCAGTAGGTTCGACTGTAGCCAAATGATATATCCATCTTTGCTCTAACATTTGTAACTTTCTGAGCCGATCTCCGCCCCGAGGGTCCAAAGGGACATGATCAATAACAGACCATTTAAGATCCTCAAAAATGTGATTATGAGCAATGCAATGAGCTACTATCGGGGCTGTGTCTATCCGATAACGCAAATGCGAAGCATGCTCAGAGAGTATCCCAACCACTAGGAGTAGCCTAGTGGTTGGGATACTAGGAGTAGCCTAGTGGTTGGGACAAGGTACTTCAGGCCGGAAGGTCGGCGGTTCAAATCCCACTAGAGGACAGCAACCTTGGGCCGGAAGGACTGGGGTTTCTAGTCCCACAGATGCTCCTTGTGGTCTTGGGCAAGCCACTTAACCCTCCATTGCCCATGTTCCCTGTAAGTATTAGTGTATGTGTCTCAAAATCCCCATGTGTTAAATGTATCCCCCACTTGTGTTGTGACCGCTTTGATTGAAGGATAAGGCGGTATATAAATACCATTAAATAAATAAATTAAATAAATAAATAAATAAATAATCGGACGGATCGTTCGCCCAATGTAAAACAAAGAGCAAGGGCATCGCAAAAAATATATAACATATTCGGACAAACAAAAAGTGTCCCATTTGCGTTTGTAGGTTTTTAAAGTCCATGGATAATGCCAGTCCAAGCCAGTGATAGTATTTAAACAATACTTGCAAGAATTGCATGCGGAATGCCCAGTAGTCACAGAAAATGGTTGTATACGATCAATCTCCAACGGTGTTTTTACTAACCAATCACCCAAATTACGACCCCAAGAAAAAGCAATCCGTAACGGTTTCCTAAAACATTCCACCAATTGTAATACCGACCATCGAGAATGCAAAATTCGCAGAATCTCAGAGCTACGTTCTGTATAGGGGAGAACCCCTGTAAAGAAACATCGTGGTCTGATACATCTTGCATGTATTGGGGATCCAATAGCCATTCCCTATGTATAGAGGAGGCACGCCGAAAGGCCTTATTAACAACAGTAAAAGGATATCCTCTGGCAAGTAGACGTTGGAACAGATCCAGTGCCTGTCGACGAAATTCCACTTTAGTATGACACAATCTACGCAACCGTAAAAATTGACCAAAAGGTAAACCTTTATGTAAAGGGCCCGGGTGAAAACTGTTATAATGAAGCAAACTATTACGTTGCACTGATTTTCGGAACAGTGTAGTATGTAATTGACCTTCATGTAGTTCGATCCGAATATCAAGGAAGTCAATAGTCATCATGTCAATATGCTCTGTAAATTGAATGTTCGTGCATAAGGAATTAAGCCAGGTGATAAATTGCTGAAGAGACAATAAATCCGAAGTCCAGATGAAAAAAATGTCATCAAGGAATCGTTTCCAAATCAAAATATTAGAAAAAGCCGCTGAACATTCTATCTGATTAGTTTCCATCTCCGCCATATAGAGTGTAGCGATCGAGGGTGCTACCGTTGCACCCATCGCTATTCCCGAGATCTGTTGGTAGAAAACACCGCCTGACAGAAAATAATTCTTTGTTAGAACCAGTTCTACCAGTTGGATCAAAAAAGACTGAGGTAGCCGAGCTGGAGCATGATAAAAACGATTCTTTAGTAAGTCCAACGCCTCTGCCTGATTGATATTTGTATATAATGAGACAACATCCAAGGTAACCAAAAAGGCACCCACAGGTATCTCCAAAGTGGTTAAAAGTTGTAGAAAATGAGTAGAATCCCAGATGAATGAAGCAACTTGACTAGCTTCCTGTTTCAAAAATGTATCACAAAATATTGACAGTGGCTCCAATACTGAGTTGCGACAGGATACTATTGGCCGGTCCGGGGGGGGAGAAAGCGATTTATGAATTTTCGGCACCAGATAAAGAATCGGAGTCGTAGGATGTAAATTAATCAAAAACAATTGCCCTTTACGTGCCTTTTTGGTTACCTTGGATGTTGTTGTCATCTGTTCCTCTAATGAGGTTATCCATCAGTGTTACTAGCAAGGTTTCAATGCCGTGGAAGGGGCGGAACCTGAATTGGTGGGAGTCTAGGGGCGCGTGTAGGTCAATGCAGTCTTGTAGTTGAAGTTGGATGATTTTTTTTTACTACCTTAGCAATGAATGGTATACTGGCTATGGGCCTATATGAGGTTGGGTCTTTTGGATCTAATGTATTATTTTTTAGGATGGGACGGATGGAGGAGAGTTTAAGGGCATCTGGCATGATGCCTTGTGAGAGTGATTGATTGATTATGTTTTGGATGTTTGTGGCGAGTTCAGCTTTGGTGGATTTGATCCATGATACTGGGCATGGGTCAAGGGGGGAGGTTGTGGTGTTAATCATTGTTATGACCTTGAGGAGGTGCTTTTGATCGACCACATGAAAAGTTTCCCATTTATTGGGGTCTTTTGGGTCTAAATGTGTTGCCGTGATAGTGTTGGAGGACTTATTTTTTAGTTTCTCTGCAAAATGTGTGGCTTATTGTGGAGTGTTCTGGTTCTGGTTTTGGGGTTTTTGTTAGTGATCTTACAATTGCAAATAATTCCCTTGGTCGATTAATGGCCATGTTTATTATTTTAGTGTGGTAGTCTCGTTTTGATTTGTTGATCGCGTCTTTATATGTATTGAGCAGGCTTAGGTATAGGGATTTGTTTTCGTTCGATTTTGTTCTTTTCCATCTTTTTTCTTGTTTTCTCTGTTGTTTTTTTAGCTTGGCAAGTTCCTGGGTAAACCATTTTTTCTGATCTTATTATCACCACTAGAGGAAAACAGTTTTTCATAGTAGCTTACAGATGCCGCCTGAATATCCTATCCCTCAACATTAATGGCAGAAATAAAATTTCTCCATTTGTGCACTCTTAGGAGATTAGCCAGCAATTTGCCTGCCTTATTTCCTCAGTATAGTATCGGGTTCACTGAACAAATAACTCTTGTGTAGATTGTTTCATTTACTTTTTGTTAAGCTCATATCTCATCCGGCATAGCCTCTGGAAAGCAAGATTACAACTGGATTTTATATGAGTTTCCTCCAACTGGGCAATATTCTTCTCTAAGGAGTAGACATCCCTCATTTGTTGCTTTTGCATCTAAGAAGAGAGACTAATGATCTTGCCTCGCGGGGTGCCTTAAAGGCCCCCCATACAGTACCAAAAGGCATACTCTCACTTTCATTTCTTCTGAAAGAAATACTCAAACTTTTTAAATTTATCCACAAAGGTAGCGTCTAACAATAGTCTATTTTGAAAGCGCCAATGAGATCACTTAATATTCCTGGACCATGATTTAAACTCAAGAGTAATGGCTGCATGGTCAGAAACCAATATCGGTTTAACGTCACAACTATGAACCTCCGGTAGCAGAGATTTTGACAACAAAAGATAGTCTATTCTAGAGTATGATGGGTGCCTAAAAGAGAAAAAGGTTCAAACCAGGGGATGCATACTATACTATACATCTACTAAACACAATGGGCTCGATATTCAAAGAGCATTTATATGGTTTGCAGCCTAGTAAACCATGTAAATTCCTTAGATGTGAATATTCAATGGCACATACACGGTTAGTGCTGGTGAAAATCCCCGTCTACGTGCCCCGATGCTATCCGGTTAAGAAACTGGGCATGTTGGGGTGTTCTGGGGTGTAGCAGAGGCAGGGAATGGCATTAACCAGGCAGCAGTGATATTGCATGCTGCCCGGTTAGCAATTGGCACCTTAAAGATAGGCGAGGAAAACCATTGCCTATCTTTAAGGTGCTGATTGCTAACTACTGCCCAGTTAGCCTCGGTGGCTTCCTGTCCCTGCGGCGATCACCAGATATTCAATGCCATCGCCGTGGCATTGAATATCCAGTTTAGAGGTCGGCGGGGAGGGCTATGTGCTGACAAGGCGCATAGCTCTTCCAAAATCCAGACAATTGAAAATCGGGTACAACAAATCTACAATATGCTGAAACGTGCTTGAGGACTTTCCACATATTCTCCCATAGTTTCTGCTTCTATCCAGAAAATCATTAAGAGTGGCATTAAAAGCCCCTCCTAAGATTAATTCACCACCTCCTACGGCTAGAAGAGTTTTTTTTTTTTTTTTTTAAACGTTTATTTTCATTTTGCAACAAACAAAAGAAACAACACACCAAAGGAGACAAAACAAGTATACAATAAAGAAAAGTAAACCCAATTACCCCCCACCCCCACGCTTCTTCTCTAGCTGATTATGTCAGCATGTGAACGCTTCCAAACAACAGTGATTATACATCAAAACAATCAAAAGAGTATCTGCGATACAGAATAATCATGGGACAAAGATATATACAAATTTAGACAGTCAGATGAGAGCATTGAGCAGAATGTACATAGTCATTGAGCATCTTCCATTTAGACCGATGATGAGGAGTCTGAATGGGGGAAGCAAACATACGAGGTATTTGTTCATATTTACTGTAGAGACAGACATGATTCCACCATTCATTGGGGCTCAGATGAGAGCTATTTTTCCAGTATTTCGTAATTAGGGAAATAGCAATGCCAAGCATAAAGTCCAAAAGGAAGTAAGCCGTTTTTGGAAGAGAGGGGATCCCCGCAGCTGAGCGAAGTCCCACTATCCTCCAAGAAAGGGGCTCTTGAAAGTGCAAAATAGACTGGATACGACCCCAGACCCGACGCCAATAATACTGTAGTGCGGGACATTCATACATAACATGAGGTAGTGAACCAATGGCCGCATGACATGTCCAACAACTATTGCCCTGAGTAGTGTTCCATTTGGCTAATCTGTCAGGAGTGTAAAAACACCGGTGGGCTAGAAAGAAGAGTGTCTGAGTGAGTGAGGCGGATCGGGAGACCCGTGTCACTCTACTCCAGACAAGGCTCCATTGCTCCGGGGTCAAAGTCACATGCAATTCTCTCTCCCATGCTTTCTGCGCTATAGGGGTATCTCTAGTTATAGCATTACATAAGGTTTTGTAAAAATTGGATGCTACACCCGGTGAACTACTGATAGATCGGATAGTCTCCAACCAACCTTGTGTAGGGGAGGCCGATGGCGGGAGCACCTTAGCACTCCGAAGGCAATGCTGAAGTTGCACCAACTGAAAGTAGTGTTTCGCTGGGAGACCAAATTCAATTTGCAATTCACTAAAAGTTTTCCAGCGACCTTCATGGAACAACTGACTAGGAATCCAAATGCCCCTAGTGTACCAGGGGCTCCACGCCATCGGCTTATTTTGTATTCGAAATCGAGTATTGTACCAAAGTGGGAGCTTGTCTAACGGACAGAGTCGGGAGTCTAAAGATTGCATAAGATTATTAAAGGCACCTAAGGTGTCTAAAAGCATTGGTGGAAAGTGGGAGTCTGATGGGAGAGTCATACCAGGGAGAAAAGTAAGAGGAATCGGTTTGCAAAGGTCCTCTTCTATGTCTAGCCACACAGGTCTACTCGGTACTGGATCTTCCAGCCAACGAGCGCCTTGTTTGAGAAGAAAAGATTGATGATACTTCAGGAAATCAGGGAATCTGACACCCCCATTTTCCTTATCTGCTTGCAGCTTATGTTTCGCTATCCTAGGTGTCTTGTTGTGCCACAAGTATCTAGTCAGAAGGCCCTCTATATCTTTATATATACGTCGAGGTAAGAGACAGGGCAACATTTCTAAGATATAATTCACTTTCGGAACAATCATCATTTTTATGGTTTCTAATCGACCCCACCAGGTAAGTGTTAAAGGAGTCCAGCGGTGAGTAAGCGCCCGGACTTTAGAGGTTAAGTCTTTGGCATTGAAGGAGATAGTGTCTTCCAAAGGAGAACAATAGTGAACCCCAAGGTATTTGACCATGCGAGGTTGCCATAAAAAGGGGAAGGGTTGCATATCTGCCTGATGAAGCAAAGGATTTAATGGAAAGGCTACCGACTTGGTCCAATTTATCTTATAACCGGACAGTTGTGAGTATTTACCAATTTGCTCTAGGACAGCCGGTACTGAGTCTATAGAGACAAAAAGCATAAGGTCATCAGCATACGCTGAAATTTTGATTTCCCTATGGGTGAAGGGGACTCCATGAATCTCCTCCGATTGCCGGATTAGTAAAGCCAAGGGTTCGAGTGCAAGATCGAAGAGAAGTGGAGACAGTGGCATCCCTGGCGAGTGCCGCGTTGAAGGGGAAAAGGCTGAGACTTTAAAGCATTGGCACATATACTGGCTGTAGGCTGTGCGTACATGGTGCGAAGACAACGGAGAAAACCTTCCCCAAATCCGTACCAGCGGAGGACTGCAAACAGGAAGGGCCACTCTAAGCGATCAAAGGCCTTCTCAGCATCAAGTGAGAGACCAACAAATGGGCGATCAAGATTAACTGCGGTAGTCAGTACATGGCATAGAGTCCGAGCATTGTCAGCAGTTGATCTACCAGGAATGAAACCGCATTGATCTGGGTGTATTAAGGTAGGCATCCTATCAGAGAGCCGGGTAGAGAGAATGGTGGCAAATATTTTATAGTCCGCGTTTAGGAGGGAAATTGGACGATAATTAGCTGTTAGTTGCGGGTCTCTCCCCTCTTTCTCAAAAACTACTACATTTGCCATTGAAAAGGACCCAGAAGGAGAACCCTCCTCGGCCAGAGCAGAAAAATAAAGTTTCAAAACTGGAGCTAAGTCAGCGTGAAAGGTTTTGTAGAATTCAGCAGGGAGACCGTCTGGGCCTGCGGCTCGACCTGAGGCACATTTCTTGATAGCAGAATGAATTTCTGAGACAGTAAATGGTGTGTCCAAGGCCACTCTATCTTCGTCAGATAGGGTCGGTCTTTGTACCCCTGAAAGTAAACGTTCAAATACATCTGGCTCAAAATCACATTCAGATTGATAAAGCCGAGTATAAAAATCACGAAAGAGTTCTAAGATTTCGGTATCTTTAGTGACCAAGCCCCCCCCCCGACGGATTACGGAGGGCGGTAACACGCTTGGCTTCTTTTTGACCTTTTAGGGCATTTGCTAATAATTTGCCAGCACGATTATTTTCCCGATAATATAGCCCTTGTTGTGATTCAATATTTTTAACAGCAGCAGTGTACAAAAGCTGATTGTATTGAAAACGCAAGCGTTGTAAACGGAGTAAAATACATGGGTCAGTACGGGACGTGAGAAGACGCTCCCCAGCTTGTATCTGCTGCTCTAGAATCAGTAAATGCTGCTTTCTTTGTTTCCCCTGCCGAATTTGATAGCTAGTTATAGTTGCGCGGATAGAGGCTTTAAAACCCTCCCACCAAGCCCAGCTCGCTGTGTCATGGGGTGAGTTAAAATGAAAATAATCTTGGATAGCGGCCTTTATATCAACCTGAAAATCTTTTTGACCCAGTAAGGATCTATCAAAAAACCAAGCTCGGGGAGAATCGTCCCGCGCAGTGACATGTAATGATAAAGATATGGCAGCATGATCTGAAATATGGAGAGGATGAGTCCTAGTCGTGTCTACTTGAGAAATCATTGCTTTGGAAATGAGAAAGAAATCTATTCTAGATTGGGAGTGATGGGGGGCAGAAAAGAAAGTGAACTCTAAGTCGGAGGGGTGAAGCAGCCTCCATATATCTACCAGCGCAAGATCTTGCATCAGAGCTGTAAGGGTAGCAAGACTCTTGGGTGGACTACTCGTTCTAGGCGGCTGTCTATCTATCAGAGGGTCTAACACTTGATTAAAATCACCACCAAGTATTAATGGAGTATTGGCAGAGGCCTGTGCCAACTGCGCAATACTTGCATAGTAAGCAGGGTTGTCCACATTCGGGGCATAAATGCAAATACATGTAAATTCACTATCTCCAACCTTAAGATGTACTCGGGCCCATCTACCCTCCTTGTCAGCGCTAGTATCAATTACAGTAGCTTGCAAAGATTTCTTAACCAGAATGGCTACCCCGCACCGTTTGGAAACGGCGGGAGAATAGGCAGCCACCATGTAAGGCTTAACATTGAGTTTCAGTGTTTCAGCAGAGTTTAAGTGCGTTTCCTGAAGAAGAAACGCTAAATCAGCATGCTCATGGCTAAGATAGCTAAGGATTTTCTTTCTTTTGATTGGACTATTAATGCCCTTTACGTTGAGTGATAAGATTTTACATAAGGCCATTCAGACAAGTTAAAAATTCTGAGCATGATAGCGCACATAATTTCACAATGTCCCTCATATTGACTGTATCTGGCTGTGCATATGGCATAAAAGAAAATAAGCTTAGATAATACAATGAAGCGCCCCACATTAAAAAAGAAAAACCGCAGCGCGGTAGAGAAGAAGCAGAACCCCAAAAATTACTGGCGACCATGTGTCTGCGGGGAGAAGCCCCAGAGAAGGCCGAAAGTGAAAAAACACATAACCTGTAGGACTGTGCGTGCTCCGAATCCGACCGAGGCACACATCATGGAGGGATAGGAGACCAAAAAACAAAAAAGTCATAGAAAGAAAGAAAGAAAGTCCAGGTAGTCTCTGTGCTTGACTATGACCGCCGCCTCGGGCCCTTCAAAATGGCGGACAGAGCCGGCAAATAAAAGTCCAAGTCGTTGGATTAGCGCATCTGCTCTGCTTCTTTGGAGTCTAAAAATGTTGATAGTAGATCAGGATCTTCGAATGTCCTGGTTTGGTTGTGGAGAGTCACTCGGAGCTTCGCGGGATACAACAGGCCAAAGCGAGCCTGTAGCTGTTGAAGTCGAGGGCGAAAAGCAAGGAGTTTCTTCCGTCGGTCAACGGTAGGCTTTGCCAAATCAGGGAAGAAGGAGACTTTGTGACCTTCAAATTCCAAATGATGGTTCGCCCGAGCAGCATTTAAAATTTGTTCCACTTGTTGATATCGTAGCAAGCGAAAGATAATAGGCCGGGGGGTCGTTCGGTTGAGCGCCATGTGGGTAGGAACACGGTGTGCACGATCGATTTCCAGTTCTTTATGAAAGGTGATCTTCAGCAAGGAGGGAAGAGTTTTGAGCAGGAATTCTCTCATATCTCCCGCTTCCACCCCCTCCGGTATTCCAATGAGCCTCACATTGTTGCGACGGGCTCGATTATTGCTATCTTCTAACTCCTTTTGAAGATTCTGTATCTGGCGCTCAGCCTTGTCCAGTGTGCCCAAGCGCACCGCGTGCAAGTCGAGGACCCCCGCCATATTGTCCTGCCGTAATGAGAGACTTTCAAGTCGGTCCTGGAGCACTCCAAAGTCTTCTCGCATGGCTCTAAGCGCTTCTCCATTGGACTGCACCAATTCCTTCACGCCGTGTATTTCCTCTAAAATCTCCAGGTGCATTTCGGGGTTTTCCCGAAATGGAACCATCTTCTGTGGGGAGGACACCTCTGTTTTGGAGCGTTTTCCGTGAGAAGAAGAAGGAGACCCGAAGTCCAAGCGCGCTGGTTTATGGGCCGCCATCCCCCCCGAGGTACCCCGGTCAGCCCGGAGCGAAATAGTAAGTTTGTATAGGTATTAAGTCAGGATTCTAAGTAGGCCTCTCGGGAGCTTCAGCGCGAAGCGTCTTACCCGCTGGACATCAGGCTCCGCCCCATGGCTAGAAGAGTTTTAAGCAGTCCTTCATAAAATAAAGGGGATTCTACTGCTGACACAGACACATTTATCAGCGTGCACTTTAGACCTGCTATTTTGAGCATAACATACACCCATCTCGCTTCGTTATCTGTTCTCTATGATTCAGTCTGAAAGGGTAATCTTTTCCTAATTATTATTGAAACCCCATGCTTTATCATCACACCTGGAGAGAAAACATGGCTGTCAGACCTTCTCATTTGAAGCTTGGCATACACCTCATGTGATAAATGAGTTTCCTGTAGAAAAAAGTGTCTGCATTCAAGGAATTAATATAAAGTTGTAATTTTCCTACATTTAACAGGATGATTGAGGCTGTTGAGTTTCAAGAATACTTCTTTAAGCCCCATTGTAAGATTTTGGAATAATGACATCCAGTATGGGAAATACCAAAGATCATGAACTATTTCAAAAGACCATTCTCCACCTAGAATAAACATAATGCAATGCAATGTGTGCCTTCGAGTCAGTCCTGACTCCTGGCGACCAGAAGCTCCTGGGTTTTCTTGGCAGTGTCAGTGTCACCGGAAGTAGATTGCCATGCCTTTTTTCTGAAGCAATGGAGGGTTAGAATAAACATAAACATACACATAAAATTCCCTATAACCCAATAGAAAAACAATCCTAACCCACATCCTCACAATCCCCTAAAAACAGCTAGAACCCACGACACAAAGTAGACAACCCATCTCCTGGACTCCTATTTATTGCCCTAAATAAGGTAGAATCTTAATTCCCTCTATCCTTTCCCTCCCTAAGACCCTTCTATGTTTATATGTCACTTAACCTGACACAAAAACGAAAACATTTTCCCCTTTTGTTCAAAGTCACAACAATGTTCTTGTGCAGAAATGCATTGGAAAGGAAACACAAACTCTTCCTTGAGAGATAGAAAGGCTCAAAGCATCCCATCCTCAGGTAGCTCAGGTAGCTGACCTAGACACCTCAACCTCTCTTGTTCCCACTCCAAAAATACTCTTAAGTCTATGAACAAAAACCCATATGGCTAACTATGTGGTTAAGAGGCATAAACTCCATCCTATTTTGAAAAAAAAAAAAACAATCCCAACATTGCAATGTATGATCCACACCCCTGTATAAACTTAGAATCTCACATGTGTCCATATTAAGCCCTTAAAGCAAATCCTCCCTAGCAAAGCTTGTTCCAGGTGAATCCAGATCTGTTCACATTAACCGCCTGCACCTCCCAGCTCCTTCTCAAGCCCACTTGCAATCCACTCGGAAATCAGCATTTTTCTACCTAGGTCCCGCCATCTGGAATTCCCTCCCTACTGCCCTCCGCCTTGAAGATTCCTACCCCAAATTCCGTTCCCTCCTCAAGACCCACTTTTTTTTCTTAGCTTTTAATGTCCCCTCTGAACCTGTATTACCTCACTCTCCTTGTTGCACTGCTTCTGCTAACTCTGCTTTCCCATCTTTTCTTTTTAAGTGATTGTAATTTCTTTTTCCTTTCTTGCCTAATGCTAGTATGTATATTGTAAACCGCCCCGATGTAATGGGGGCGGTATATCAAGCTGTAAATAAACAATAAACAATCCCATAAGAACCTAAGAACTGCCATACTAGGTCAGATCAAAGGTCCTTCAAGCCCAGCATCCTGTGTCCAGCAGTGGCCAATCTAGGTCACAAGTCCCTGGAATGTTCTGAAAGGTTAAAGGATTTCATTCTACTTATCCTCAGGGATAAGCAGCGGTTTTCTCCTAGTCTACCTTAATAACAGTTTATAGACTTTTCCTCCTGGAATTTGTTGACATTTTTTTAAAGCCAGCTACAATGCCTTTGCAAAAAACCCCGGAGATAGGGACAACTATCCAGAGTCGCCAGGAGTCTGCATCGACTTGATGGCACACAATAACAACACCACTACCTGCTTTTATCACATCCTCTGGCAGTGAGTTCCAAAGCTTAATTGTATGTTGAGAGAAAACTTAATTTGATGTGAGCTTAGTCTTTGTACTTTTTGAGAGTAAACAATCAATTCATATTTACCTGTTCCACTCCACTAAAGATTTTATAGACCTCTATCATCTCTCCTCAGCCAGCTTTTCTCCAAGCTCTAACCTCTTTAATCATTCCATTTCATCGTTTTAGTTTTTCCTTTTCTGTACCTTCTCTAATGCCACTACCTTTTTTTGAGATGTAGAGACCAGAATTGCATAAAATACCCAAGGTACGGTTACACCATGGAGCGATACATATCCTTGTTTTATTCTTTATTCCTTTCCTAAGCTTTTCACGCAACCTAAGTTGGCCAGATAAGTGGCAGCTGAAAATCTCCACTAGCTGGATGTTGTCACCTGTTAGTTCCTATCAGGATACTGCTGCTGATATTCCACTGCTAAGTGCCACAGCTGACTGCTCCTCCAGGACAGCATGCCAAACTTATGCCGACTTTTGTGCGCATAGGTTTGGCCTGCTCTCCCAGTTTAACGCTGACTTTTTGCACACTGAGTAATTTGCATATTGCATCACAGTGCAAAATGTCAGCGTTAATCTTGCACTTGGAAATCCTGCGCTAGAGTTTTAAGTACTGGGCTCTAGCGCAGGGTCTCTGCATTGGCCCGTTAGACTGTAAGTCCTCTGAGGACAGGAAAATACCTACTGTACCAAAATATAATTCGCCTTGAACTTCTGAGAAAAGATGTGAGCTAAATCCAGTCCCCGTTCCCCCTGTTAATATTCAAAATATTATTACGTCTTACTTTAGGAATTAGCTGGACAAATCTTTGAGGTTTAAATTATGGTTTATAGTTTATTACAACTTACTATACTGCCCTTCAGAAGGGCAGAGCGATGTACAACAAAACAGTAAAATCAAGTGAAAAGAAAAGGAAAGGAAAACCATTAAACTGACAGCAAAGGTGAGAAAATGATATACACAGAGGCATAGCAGAGGGAGAGAGGGGGAGGAGTTAGCATGGAGGGAGGCGGAGTTCTAAACCTGTGAAGATAGATTGAAAGCTAGCTGAAAGAAATGAGTTTTAAGAAGAGATCTGAATTTAGGGAAAGAGTTCTAAGTGGATATCAGCAGGGAATGAATTCCAAAGACTGGGGCCCAGAAAATGGAAAAACAAATGTCTAGTCGATTCATAACGGGCACGAGAAGGAGGGGGAAATGTAATCAGTTTGCATGGATGGACTGGAGAAGATGTGACTGAGCATGGGGAATGATGTGCGAAAAAGAAAGATAGGCAGGGGTACCAGCATGCAAAGACTTTTGAACCAAGGTAAGTAGTTTAAATTGAATCCAATATGTGATGGGTAACCAATGGGACTTAGAAAGCAGAGGGGAAACGTGGTCAAATTTGGTGGGGTAGTGAAGGATACAGATGGCAATGTTCTGAACTGTTTACAAGTGCTTAAGCTGATAGGTAAACCCATCTCCCTAATGACTAACTACATTTTGTCTGGGCAAACAAAATCTACCTGCCTACAAACAGGTAGAACAGGAGGGGCTCTAAGAACACAGCTACACTTGATCTGATTAACATTGGCTGGATGATTTAGGCAAAAAACCTTGATTGATAAAAAGGCTGTTCTACACTTGATCTGATTAACACTGGCTGGATGATTTAGGCAAAAAACCTTGATTGATAAAAAGGCTGTTCTAAAGTTGTCCCGATAAATTTTATTCAAATAAATGCATCTAGATATTTTCAGCAGCAGACATATCTAGATATTTCACCTACTCACAACTCACTTAATATCCAGCTTTCAATGTTAATATTGATACCAATGTGATTGATATGTAGCTATCTTTTGATGTGTTGAGTAAATAAAATATCTTTGAGCTTGAAAAAAGAAAAAGATAAGCAGAGATAGAGTGGTGACAAGGTAATGAAGAGAAAATAGAGAGACAAATGAAGAGTAGGGATCAAGGCCAACTTGCCGAGTAGATGACAGCCTGGGATGCCAAGTCTGAAAGTGCTGAGAAAGAAGCGTGGCACCGGCACCCTTCTGCCACTAGTGCCCTTCCCCTCCCACAGACAGTGCTTCCTGCAGCAGTAATGTGAACTGTGCAGCCCTCCGTAGATACAGAGCACCACATCATGTAACTAGCTGACCAGTGAAGCTTTCATCTGCAGCAGCAAGAGGCTCTGTGGCAAATGGAGCGGCTGGGCACAAAGCAGAGGTGAGCAGAATTAGGACTCCAAAGACTGTTGGCAGCAAGCTCCGGGAAGAGGGGGTAGGTGATGCTCCCGGCTCACTAAGACATTGAAGGGAGACCCCCCCCCCATCCCTAGTGGTGCTCTCTAGCCCAGTGATCGCCCTGGTAGGGATAGATAGAGAAAGGGAGAAATGCGTACAGGAAAAGGAAAGAACCACCGGGAGAAGGAACAAGAGGCAAGGAATCTAAAAGCATGGGATTATTTAAAATTTAAGTTCTATATCAGACAAACATATGTCATTCAATGATTCAAATTTATTTATTCCTCACCTATCATTACACTCAGTGGTTCCCAAATCTGTCCTGAGGGAACCCCAGCCAATCGAGTTTTCAGGGTATCCACAATGAATGTCAGAGTTGCCATGTTACCCAGTTCCAGGAGAGAGATTTTAGGCCAGTCCTGACTTTCCAGCAACTTTATCCTGCATTATGGGACCTGCAGCATTGATTTCAATGGATAGAATTGGGAATTACATATACCACATTGCTTTGGGTTGTAAGTTCAAAACCAGGACTGGCCAGAAAGCCTCCTTCGATCTGGGTAACCTGACTTCTCTTGAATACACATGAGAGACATTTGCATGTAATAGAGGCAGTACATGCACGTCTATCTCGTGAATATTCATTATGGATACCCTGAAAACCTGACTGGTTGGGGGTTCCCCAGGACAGGCTTAGGAAGCATTACTCTCGGTGTAATAACTGGCTTGTGGCACTGCTTTTTTCTGGTTAGCTCTCCATCTTGCACTGTTTATCACATGCTATACTTTATTTTTGTCAAATTGGTTTTGGTGGGTGGGGGAGCTATGAAGGGTGGCAGTCTATTTTTTGCATCAATATCTCCTGCCTCCCTTGGTCTTACCAAAAACAACAATCCAAATTGGTGCTCTCTGAAGTCTCACTTTTCACGATTCTGTGTTCCAGGGATTGTTGGAGATTGGAAAACACATTTCACAGTGGCACAAAATGAGAGATTTGATGAAGATTACAAGAAGAAGATGGCTGGAACCTCTCTCACCTTCCGCACTGAGTTGTAATGAGGAGACTCTAGAATGTTATCACCACTCCAGCCCTCCTCCACCCTCAGCACATCCCCCCTGTTAGGACGGACTTCATTAGAACATAGAAGAGAGAAATATCAGAGGAGAGAAGAGTATTACCTTCCTTCAAATTGATGCCTCCTACTTATTACACTTTTCCTTATACAGTTTCCAATGAAAGGTGAACTAGGGCTGGGGGTGAAAGGATTTGTCTGTTTTCTGCTCCCATCAGATCAAACTGAAAGATTAGACAGACACCAGTATGAAAATGTGGTGAATCGGGGAAAGGTGAAGCTCAGATAATAGGTGAGTCCATTAATAAGGGGCCAAACTCAGAAAGTCTGGAGCCTCTCAGTGCAGGCCAGTGCTTGGTGGGGTCTGAAGTTCTTCAAATCAGGACTGAGCTCAGAGGTTTCTAGGATCCTTCTATATGGAAAGTTTCAGAGGTCCTGAAGCCTCGTTATAGGGTGGGCTTGGAAGATTCGGGAACCCCTCAATGTGTGGCAGGACTTGCAAGATTCCAGGAAATTTGGGATATTTCAGTTCCTTATAAGATTGTATATTACTGTGCAAGTGCCATTAATAAAGAGGGATATTTGCATCACTCTAGCAGCGTCTCTCTTTTTATGTTTTCCAATCATAGGTGAAGTCAGGGCCGGCCCGTCCATTCGGCAAGAATGTTTTTCCACAGGTCCCTGTGTTTCAGGGGGCCCCGCGCCAACATCATCCCAAATTGAACATCGGCAGGCAGGACGGCTTTAGAGGGAGCCGGAGAGGCCCTGGCTCACCTCTAACAGCTGCTGAAGCGAAGCACATCTTTTTTCTTCACTTCGGCAGCTGTACTGAAGTTTAGAATGCTGCAGCGCTGAGCGCCGGGAAACAGGAAGTCCCCTTTGACCTCAGCATGGCAGCATCAGATAAATAAGATATGCAGTTCCCCCATACAGTAAAATATAAAGATAGCACAAAGTCCAATCACTAAAATGAAATAAAATTATTTTTTCTACCTTTGTTCTATGATCATGATCATGTTCTATGACCATTTTATTCTCCGATCATGCTGGTCCTGATCTGAGGCTTCTGCTTTCCTGTCTTCTCTTAGCTCTCTTTCTGTGGCTTATGGTCCATTTGCCATTTCTTATCTCTTCTTTTGTTTTCTTCACTTTTTTCCATCAGCCTATTTCCAGTCCCCGTAACTCTTCCCAGTATCAGCCCCTTTCCAGTCCTCCCTCCCAGTACCTTCAAATGTCAACTTGCATTCACATGACTGCCACTGGTGTCCATTCCCTTCCAGTCCCCCTCCTTTCCCACTGTCCAGCTCCTTCTAGTCCAAATACCATAGCAGTCCCTCTCAGCATCCACTCCCTTCCAGTTCCATTCTCCCATCCCCTTGCATCAGCCCATTTGTAACCCTAGCCCCCAGTTTTCTTCCAAGACCAGCAGCTCTACCCTCCCCTTCCCACCATCAGCCCATTCCCAATCGAAGCTCCCCAATCAGCTCACTTCCAGTGCTAGTCTTCCCTCAACCCATTACCAGTGCTAGCCTCCCCTAAACAGCCCATTACCAGTCCTACCCCCCATCAGCCCATTACCAGTCCTAGCCTCCACTAATCAGCCCATTTCCAGTCCTAGCCTCCCCAATCAGCTCATTTCCAATGCTAGCCCCCCTCAGTCCATTACCAGTCCTACACCCCATCAGCCCTTTACCAGTCCTAGCCTCCACTAATCAGCCCATTTCCAGTCCTAGCCTCCCCTAATCAGCTCATTTCCAGTGCTAGTCCCCCCTCAGCCCATTACCAGTGCTACCCCCCCTAATCAGCCCATTACCAGTCCCAGCCCCCCCTCAATCAGTCCATTCCCAGTCCTAGCCTTCCCTAATCAACCCATTACCAGTCCTAGCCTCCCCCCGATCTGCCCATTACAAGTGCTAATCCCCCAATCAGCCCATTATAATCCTAACCCGCACTGTCTCTCCCCTTTGTCCAGCATTTATCCCCTGTCTGTAAAGTATGTCCCCCTGTCGATCCCCTTTGTCCAGCATTTGCCCCCCTGTCTCTCCCCTTTGCCTAGTACTTGTCCTCTTGTCTCCCCCTTTGTCCAGTATGTCTCCGTCTTCCCCTTTGTCCAGAATTTTCCCCCCTATCTCCCCCTTTGTCCAGTATTTGTCCCCTGTCTCCCCCCTTTGTCCAGCGTCCCCTGTCTCTCCCTTTGTCCCCCGTCTCTCACCTTTGTCTCTCCTTGTCCTCCTCCTGTCCCCACTCCCTCCACCTTCACCTCTCATCCGGCAGCAGAGGGGGTACTCTAGCTGTTTTAATTTTAGATTTTGCCGCCTCTGCCCTGCCTCTGCCTTCCCGCCGCATTTTTTTCCTCAAGAATGCTTGCAGCGAAAAAAAAAAAAGAGCAGCAGGAAGGCAGAGGCGGCAAAATCTAAAATTAAAACAACCAGAGTGCTACCGTTGCACAAATCAGCCTGATGGCTTTGTCCGATGCTGGCGGCACTCCGGTTGTTCCCGCTGGACGAGAGGGAAACTGTGTCAGTTCTCTTCCATCCTCCTCCTCCCCCCCCCCCCAGTGTCTGCCCCCTCCTCCCCCAGTGTCAAACCAGTTACAGGTCCCACCTTCCCATCATGTCATTTCCCTTCCATCCCCCTCCTCCCCCTGTGTCATCCCCATTGCAGACACCACCTTCCCCTCACGTCAATTCCCTTCCAGCCTCCCCTGTCAGCCCAATTGCAGACCCCACCTTTCCCTTGTCAATTCCCTTCCAGCGCAGTAGCAGGCTGACATGGGAGAGGGGAGGAGGGGACTGGGAATTGACAAGGGAAAGGTGAGATCTGCAATGGGGCTAACATGGGGGGGGGGCCCCCATGTTAGCCCCATTGCAGATCTCACCTTTCCCTTGTCAATTCCCAGTCCCCTCCTCCCCTCCTCCCCTCTCCCATGTCAGCCTGCTACTGCCCCCACCTTCCCCCATTGTAGTTCCTCTACTGACTCCTTCTCCTGCAGCCGTGGCTCTCTGCTTCTTAGAGAACCATGGCTGTGCTTGTAACTGCAGTAGAAAGAAAAAAGAAGCAGGTGAGGAGCCTTCCCACCACTTGAAGGACTCTGTGCAGCTTTGTCCCACCCCTAAAGGAAATTGTGACGGTGGGAACTTGTAACAATTTCTTTTGGGGGCAGGACAAAGCTGCATGGAGTCCTTCGAGAGACGGGAAGGCTCCGCACCGGTTTCTTTTTTTCTTTCTATTGCAGTTACCAGCACAGCCGCGGTTCCCTAAGAGGTAGGGAGCTGCGGCTGCATGAGAAGAAGGCGGTGAGTTTGCCGCTGCCAAGAAGCGGACTCGGCAGTGGCAACAGCCTCACTTCGCCTCATTATAGAGCCACCCCTAGTTTAATATTTGCAGTGTTGCCTTTTGATAGGTAGGGTTTGGTGCTTTATGAGTCCTGGTAGTACTGTTATGATATGGTGGGTTTGCTATGGGTTCTAAATGGGCAGTGTTTGTAGTACTTCCTAATGTGCCTGGTGGTTGGCACCGCACTGGAGTATAGTAATGTAGAAATCTGGTATTCTTTCTTTATCCATACACTCATTAAGGGGCATGTTTACTAAACGTTAGTGCATGTTAACATTATTCAAATATTTATGCAAATGAGGCCCCACATTGAGTCACCACACATAGCCCCGCACCCCCCTTGGGCCACCCCTGAGTGTAGTTTGGTGTTGCAGGTGCTATTGTTGATTTGATCCCCCTCCCCCTATTGTCAATATGACTTCCTTAACCTTTGCCACCCTCCCAAAATAAGTGGGCAAACTTAATCTGTTTCCAACATATGAAATGTTGAAGTATACAAAAGGGATCAATGACCATATGTCCATCTGTAGGCACAATTACACTCTCAAAAGGAACAAGTCTCAATAAAAGATCTCCACTGTTTAATATGGAGAACAGAAGCTGTAGAATGTTCATTAGCACCCATTCACAAAACTTGTCTCATGCTTCTAGCACTATGTCACAGAGCAACACAGACAGCTGGGGAAGTATGTCACCAATAGGTTCCTTCAAATCCAGTTCCACCACACTTTCAACATACTTTCGATCTAGACACACATCACATCAGCACACACATGCACTCACATTTTTTACACAGGTACACACAAACCCATGCCTACACCCCTCCCCCCACAGCCACCTTCCAAGTCACATCCCTCAACATTTTGCTCTCATTTGGCAGTCTGAGCCCTAACAGTAATAATGTGATATTCCATATCATTCTGCTAGACCAATCCAGACAAGTCTCCCACCCCTACCCATATCGCTGCCCATTCTTAATCTCCTCCCCTCCCCCTCCCCCTGTTCTTGTTAGTTAACCCCATTTTCTCTCCGAGTTATCTCTCTTTGTTCATTGTAAAATGAATCCACGAGATTGGTATGTTGTTCAATGTAAACTGCTTTGGTCAAAAGCGGTATATAAAAATTGTTAAATAAATAAGTGGGTTGTCTTCCCCTACCAGCAGATCGGTGGAGACAAAGACCAATGAAAAGCCCAGGTTTCAATGACATCACTCCATGCCTCTATTAGCCTCAGCCACCAGAGGTCCCTTCAGTATTTCTTTGATTCCAGCAGATGGTGGATGGATTTTCTCCTTTCTGTAGAAAATCTGAAGATTGAGAGGAAAAGAGATTGCTTAAATGCTCATGAATGACCACATCAAGCCCTAAAGGGATGTCTCTCTCACTTGAGCGTGACGTGTATGGGCCTGGTTTCCCCACAAAGTTCCCCAAATATCACCAATATTACCAATTGCCTGGGCACATGGGAGCCGTACACCAGGAAAATAAAAAGAACTCAGATCACAATTATTTGTCAGCAAAAATAATTCTTTTATTTGGTACAAGCAAAAAGCTGTAAGCACAGATACAAGTCTGTCTTAGGGATCTGAGTACGGTCAGCGTTCTCTACCTCCACAGTGGTGAGAAAGAGATGGCCGCCCTGAGCTCTGTAATTGCTTCCTTATATACCCTATACCCTCTGTAGCAACTCCTGCACAAAAGTTTTGTTCCATGTGCAAACGTTGCTGTACTGTCTGTAAAAGGTTGTAGGGCCATCTGCAAAAGTCTGCAGAGGCCTCTTTCCTTTGGGGCAAAGGAGGGCCGTCTGCAAAAGTCTGCAGAGGCCTCTTTCCTTTGGGGCAAAGGCTCTTTCCCTGGGATCCACCCTTATTAGCATATTAATGGCTTTTATTCTTGCTAGTGTTGAGTCATTCTGACTACATCCTGCCATTCCCTTTGTTTCATTAATCACTGTAGCTTTCAGCACTGTAGTCTTCAGGGCTTATGAGCACTTTGTATCATCAGCTTTGTTTGGCCTGTTTAACTTGTCCAGGCTTGCCCAACTTGCTCAGGCCTGTTCAACTTGTTCAGGCCTGACCTGTCTTTTCTTAGCTTTTCTTAGCTGGGTCCATTTTCTATGCACTTATCTTTTCTTACCTGGGTCCATTCTCTGTGCACATCTGCTCAGGGTATGGTTCCCTCTGGCTTTACTCTTGTTGTGCTGGGCTCTGGGTACTCATTTTCTTAGCCCACATGTTTTTCTTCCATGCCATCATAATGTATTACAGCCTCAGGCAAGGATGCAGCCATACTAGACATACCTATAAGCCAATTTCCCTTCACGTGAGAGGCTCCACTAGACTGCTGTCTTTTTGGTAGCCATAGGAGGAGGGAAAATCTGTTCAGTTCCATGTTGAACAGCCACAATTGGAAGGAGTTGGAAGAATCTGGAAGTCTGCAGCAGCCTCACACAACCTCAGCGCTCTCTCCCTCCTCCTCCTTCCCGCCCCTCCCTCCCCCCACTCTCTCCCGAAGATCACAGAAGACTCTCAGAGGGATCTGTCTGCGGCATGAATCCTCTGCCCAGGGCTCTCAGGGAGTGAGTACCAAGGCTTGACCTTATCATTGTCCTTGTTGGGGGCTCCCGGTTCTGTCTCTGAGGGACGCAATTCAGGATGGACTGCTAATGATCGTTGGCACTGGGTGGGGGTTTCCTGCCATTTTCTGCACGCGTTAGTAACATTTTTTCCTATTTTGCGCCTGCAGATCATACGGTCCTATCACGCATTCTGCTCATGCAGCTCCAAAGTGTTGTACCTTCCCTAGCGCCTTTAGCATGCATTCTGTAAGAGCACTTAATGCATGCTTGCGGGCCGACACAGTCTTAACATGCACTCTGTGATGTTTACCCTAACACTCTATGTCGTCTTCCAAGAAACGTTGTTTGACCTGTGGCAAGTGAGGAGCCTCATCCTTGGATTCTGGACTTTGCCTTTCCTGTATGGCAGTTTCTGAGTCGCCCCAAATGGAGTCGCAATATTCTCATTTGGGGTCACGGACGCATGCAGAGTTTTGGGGCATGAGATTGAAAACTAAATGATAAAAGGAGAATGAAGAAAACTGAAAAGAAGAGATCAGTATTACAGATTGATATAGGCGATGAAGTGAAGACAGGAAGAGAGAGAGAAGAAATGGCAAATAGACAGGTGGCCCTGGAAACAAGAGTTAAGAGAAGGCAGCGAAAAACAGAAACCAGACTCTGGGACCAACATCATTAGAAAAATAAAATGGCTAGACAACAAGGTAAAAAAAATTGTATTCTTTATTTAGTGATTGGAATATGTGAGCTTTTGGAATGCAAATCTGCTAAGACCGACATTAGATATGGCTGGGGCCCTGCTCAAGGCAAAAATTTGCGAGGGGATCTCATAGCCCACTCTCAGGCTGTGCTTTCTTCAGCTTCAGACACACACACACTGCCCCTGGTCATTTAGCCCCCACAATCATGAACATACAATGCTCCCAGACACTGAGCCCCCGTGCACACACACACACACACACACATTCAGCCCCCACCACCTATACACACACTGCCACCAGATGCTTGACCCCCCAGCACACATTGCCCCCAGATACGCTCAGCCCCTACACTGTATATGTTCAAGAAGCTGTGTCATAACATCCAAGCCTGTATGTGTCAAGTGTGTTGAGTACATCAGATAATTACTTTAAAAAGCATAGATTTACATATTTATATGTATATATTTATGTTATTTGAGTGATAATTTTATTTGATTACTATTTGGGGTCACAGGAATTTTAGGTGCTAAAATGGGGTCACACCAGAATAAAGTTTGGTAAGCACTGCTTTAGGGGGCTTATGAAGCTATGCCCCCTGGTGTCGGGGAGCCCTTTCCAAGAGGAGAACTTCTGGAGTCCAGATTGTCCTCCCCGGAATTTTTTTCCTTTTTGCAACAGGCCTAGTCCTTCTGGCATGGAAATTCAGACCCTGCGGCCTATGGATACCCCTGAACACAGTCTCATACCAGGCAGGCTGGATGCAGAAGCCCTGCTTGATTGCCTTTGGCTAAGCATTGTCACCCAGCGCGTGACCCTACAGGTAGAAGCAGGGTATTACGCTGAGGCCTTGTGTTTGACCAGCCTGAAAAGGTGTAGAGAGCCTTGCTAGGCACTCTGGGATTTGTAGTTTTCACCAGCCAGTCAAAAGAATAAGTTGTGGACATGTGGTAAGGCTTAAAGACAGGTTTTATTCCCCTTACGGGAGGATTCTTTTAGTGGTAAAAATAAGGTAAACAGACCCACTTTGGGCACAAAATAAAGAAACAAACGTGAACAAAAATTGCTTATCTTCAGCTTCTTAACATTCAATACAAAGGTATTTTAAACAGTCCTTTTCCAAGCAAACAAAACCTTTTCTTTGCTGCTTCAATGGTTAGCAACTTTTCCAAGCAAACAAAACCTTTTCTTTGCTGCTTCAACGGTTAGCAAGTTCTCACAGCTCGTTCAACACAGAGACGAGATATCATCTGCGACTGTGAGCGTACAGCCCATGCATTCAATAAAAGGTTGGTCCCCTTGTACTTCACATTGCATATCTTCACTTTCTGCTTCTAACAATTCTTCCTTTGAACAGCTAGGAATATTATTAAACAGTCTCTCCCTATCATACAGAGACTCTCTTTCCCCCTCCGTGAAAGTGTGTGGAAGACAATTACCACATTCACTGGAGTAGCTTGCCTGGGAGCCCTTCCAATGCTGATAATCATATGGGAAGTTATTGTATTCACTTCTCCCTCTATTAGAAGTAATCAGCTTACCTTCTGGCTCTCTCTGACTAAGGCTTCTCGGTACAGCTGCAGTCACCAGAGTAGAACAAGACAGAAGTTTTCTATGGGTTTTGCCTTTTAACTTTCCCCCAGATATGTGAATATCTTCAGGCCAAAAGACTTTACCTTTCCTGTGCCTGTTGTTTGGGTAAGTAGCTTTCTCAGCCTTTCTCAATCTGGCTTCCAAACTGAATTCTCTGTTACCTTCTGGATAACCTTTGCTGAGCTCTGACGTTTCTGTGCACTGCTTTCTATAACAGTCACCTGGGCTCTCTCTCTCAGCCTTGGAGTACAACCTTCCAGCTTTCCCAGCTCTCTCAATGGCTTCACTCCAACCCGGGCTTTCCCCAGAACGCCTTGGGCTCCTTGAATTCTCTGTAAAAGCAAAGTTTCTCAACTTTCCAGAAGTTCCTGTAGCTGCTGCATTCTCCGGTCTCTCTGTTCTACCAAAGCTGCTTGTTCTCGTTCTGCTTTCTCTCCTACTAACTACACGTGCGTTAGGTTTATCTGTGTGTGTCTCAACTCCACCCACTCCCAGCTGGCTTTCATCACTTAATGATCCCTCAGCCTTCCTGCTGGTTGGGCGTGTTTCTATAGCTCGTGACCTGATTTGTTTGTGTTGCCTATAGCAACTTCCTGACATGTGCTTCTCTGAAGTGTCAGTGTCAGCTTCACTGCCTGCATTTCTGCCTATTTCCATGGGCTCTGCTGAATCCACCTCGTGACAGATTCCCCCCCCTTAAAATATTACGGACTGCCACAATTTTAAGCGGACAGCACGTAATCCTTTTCTGGGTACTACTGTGCTGCTCTCTATAAACCAAATTGGCAGTGGCCGACCTTTCTTTCCAAGGTTTCAGTACATTGAGGTGATAAACCTGCCTGCGTCCCCTATCATTCTCTATAAGGTAGGAAACAGGCCCAACCTTTTTCACCACCGTACCCGGCCCTTTCCAGTGGGACTCGAATTTGGGACCTGGGTCTGCCACTTGGATTATGACCTTATCTCCTTCTGCCAATTGCCTAGGTTTTGTGCCTTTATCATAGTAGCGTTTCTGACACTGTTGACTCATTCTCAAATTTTCTACAGAGGCTTTGGACGTTTTCTCCAGGCGTGTCCTTAAGTCTCTTAAAAATTGTGGTATCCCCACCTCTTGTATTTCGGGCTCTACCCATTCTTCCTGTAGTATATCCAGAATACCCCTCGGGGACCTACCAAACAGGAGTTCAAATGGGGACGCCCCCAAGGATGCCTGTATACGCTCCCTGCATGCATATAGAACGAATGGGAGTAAAGTATCCCATTCCGTCATTTCTCCTTTTCCTAAACCCCTCCTTAATAGGTGTTTTATGGATTGGTTCATATGTTCCACAAGTCCATTCGACTGGGGGTGGTACGCCGCAGTCTTAATGTGGTGTATGCCGAATGCCTCCCATACTCTAGTCAGGTATTTGGATACGAAGTTGCTCCCTTGATCAAAAAGTATTTCCTGGGGAAACCCCACTTCGCAGAATAGTTTTACTAGCTCCTGTGCTATTATCTTGGCTGAGGTGTTCCTAAGGGGAATAGCCCACGGGAACCGTGTAGCGTGGTCCACGACTACCAAGATGTATTGAAAGCCCCTTGGTGTTTTAATTAGAGGGCCCACAATGTCCATTCCCATGCGTCGGATCGGTACTGATATGGTGGGCAAGGGCACAATGGGTACAGCCTTTGGTCTCGCGACAGAGACCCTCTGGCAGGTGGGACAAGACTCGCAATATTGCTTGGTTTCCTTATAGACCCCCGGCCAATAAAACCGCGCTAGTATCTGATCGAGTGTTCCTTGAACACCCTTGTGGCTACCAATTGGGTGGTCATGTGCCAGGCGTAAAACAATGGCCTTAAAAGTCACTGGCACCACCAGTTGCTTCTGTACAGCATCTGTATATGGATCTATACTTTCCCTATATAAGATATCTTTGTCCAAAAAGAATCGGGGAAGCATAGGTCGGATCTCTTGGGCCCATTCAAACGCTCTTTTAAGCGTCGGATCAGCCCTCTGTTCCATGGGGAAAGAAGTGAATTTCTGAACTAGGGCTGCAGGTACCCACGGTAACCCTTCCCCGGCCTCTAGTTCAGCCCTCCCTTGGGTTCTACTGTATCTTTCATGGCGCTTTTTAGCCTTTGCCTTTTTCCCTTCTTTAACTGGAACATGAATTAATTTGTCATGGCTGGGAAGTATGTTTGCCTCTCCTTCCTCTATTCCTTCCTCGGGAAATCCCTTATCTTCCTCCTCCTCAGGCCCCTCTGTTCTTTCCACAGATGGTTCCCTGGCCCCTAAGGTTCTGGCTTGCGACCGGGTTGAAACCAGGCCTGTCCTAGTACACAAACCCTCCATCAGTCCTCCACGAAACGGAGGCCAGTCTCGCCCTAGGATAAGCTCCTGTGGCAGCTTTGGGACTACCGCCACCTGTATTTCCCTTTCTATGCCCATCCCCTTAACATGTACCTTATGTAGGGGATACTGGAAGTGTGTGCCATGTACGCATTTTATTTGCACTTGGTCCTCTACTCGACTCGGAGCTGACGGGTGAGGCTGTTCCATGGTGTCCCAAAATTCCAGAGAAACCATGCTCTGTTCAGCCCCCGAGTTGAGTAGTGCCAACGCATCTACTCCTTCTACCTGGACTTGAAGAAAGAGGCCCCTCGGGACTGGCTTTCCCGCTCCAGATATGAGGACCGTTCGTGCATTACAGTCTCTTCGGAAATGACCTGTCTTTCCGCAACCGTAACATTTCCCTCTATAAACAGATAAAACATCATTATCAGTGTTATCATAATTATCCATCTTAGGTGCTTTAACCTTCTCAAACTTTCTCATTCTATCAGAATTTGCCATCCCAGCCACTTTTAAAATTCCAATGCCCGAGGTATCAGCCATTTTAGCTTCATAATACCTATCCGCTATGTTGGCTGCCTCTTCCGTGCTGTGGCAATCCTGTAGCGTGAGAAACGTTTTTAACTCAGGAGATACAGCCTGCATAAACTGCTCCAGAATAATCTCGTCCAGAATAGAGTCAAGTGGCCTCCTCTCTGGGGTTAGCCACTTGTAAGCTATACTCTTTAATCTCTGGTACAGAGCTTTAGGAGTTTCTTTACACTTTATCTTCGCCTCCCTAAACATGCACTTATAGTGTCTAGGAGTGAGACCTAGTCTATCTTTTACTGCCTTTTTTATCTCGGTATAATCCGAGGCAAGACTAGCAGGCATTGCCTTAAAGGCAGATAGAGCCTCACCGGTGAGTGTCATCGCAAAGCGAATTGCCCACTGCTCCATAGGCCATTTAAGGGTTTCTGCTATTCTTTCGAATGCATCAATGTAATCATCAAGATTGTCCTGCTGAGTTAATTGTCCCAGGGAAAAAGCATGGCAACTGTTCATTCCTACTCCTTGAAACATGAAAGGATTCACCGCTCCGGTTTCCTGTGGCTTCTTCAAAACTGCTTCCATTGTCTCTAGTAGAGGTCATTGCTGTTCCCTCATTATTTCCGTGTTCCGCTCCTGGAGATGTCGCACAAGCTCCGCCTGTTTGTCCCATTGGGTTTGCATCCACATCATCACATCCCAGGGTTCCATCTTCCCTCTGGAGTCTGCTTCGCCTGTGGAAAAAGAAAAAGAAAGACCCACCAAGTGCGGTACTTTTTCTTTTAAAACCCCTGTCTGTGGAGCACAGCACCCCCTTTTCTCACTTGGTATCCTTCTACCCTTCCGCCCAGGCTACCTTTACCTTAGGCTCCAGGTAGATTCCAGCGTGTGAGAAAGGTCTCTGTCCCTCCTATCTGGCCGACCTGCCAGCGAAGGTTCTCCCAGACAGCACTCCGTGTGGCAGCAGTCTCTCCAGTGATGTCGTCTCTTTATTTGTCTTCCTTCTTTTCCTTCTCAGGTAAACCACAAGAAAAAAAAAATCCTCAAGACTACGCCATCTGTCACCTAGCGCGTGACCCTACAGGTAGAAGCAGGGTATTACGCTGAGGCCTTGTGTTTAACCAGCCTGAAAAGGTATAGAGAGCCTTGCTAGGCACTCTGGGATTTGTAGTTTTCACCAGCCAGTCAAAAGAATGAGTTGTGGACGTGTGGTAAGGCTTAAAGACAGGTTATATTCCCCTTCCGGGAGGATTCTTTTAGTGGTAAAAATAAGGTAGACAGACCCACTTTGGGCACAAAATAAAGAAACAAACATGAACAAAAATTGCTTATCTTCAGCTTCTTAACACTCAATACAAAGGTATTTTAAACAGTCCTTTTCCAAGCAAACAAAACCTATTCTTTGCTGCTTCAATGGTTAGCAACTTTTCCAAGCAAACAAAACCTTTTCTTTGCTGCTTCAATGGTTAGCAAGTTCTCACAGCTCGTTCAACACAGAGAGGAGATATCATCTGCGATTGTGAGCGTACAGTCCATGCATTCAATAAAAGGTTGGTCCCCTTGTACTTCACATTGCATATCTTCACTTTCTGCTTCTAACAATTCTTCCTTTGAACAGCTAGGAATATTATTAAACAGTCTCTCCCTATCATACAGAGACTCTCTTTCCCCCTCCGTGAAAGTGTGTGGAAGACAATTACCACATTCACTGAAGCAGCTTGCCTGGGAGCCCTTCCAATGCTGATAACCATATGGGAAGTTACTGTATTCACTTCTCCCTCTATTAGAAGTAATCAGCTTACCTTCTGGCTCTCTCTGACTAAGGCTTCTCGGTACAGCTGCAGTCACCGGAGTAGAACAAGACAGAAGCTTTCTACGGGTTTTGCCTTTTAACTTTCCCCCAGATATGTGAATATCTTCAGGCCAAAAGACTTTACCTTTCCTGTGCCTGTTGTTTGGGTAAGTAGCTTTCTCAGCCTTTCTCCATCTGGCTTCCAAACTGAATTCTCTGTTACCTTCTGGATAACCTTTGCTGAGCTCTGACGTCTCTGTGCACTGCTTTCTATAACAGTTACCTGGGCTCTCTCTCTCAGCCTTGGAGTACAACCTTCCAGCTTTCCAAGCTCTCTCAATGGCTTCACTCCAACCCGGACTTTCCCCAGAACGCCTTGGGCTCCTTGAATTCTCTGTAAAAGCAAAGTTTCTCAACTTTCCAGAAGTTCCTGTAGCTGCTGCATTCTCCGGTCTCTCTGTTCTACCAAAGCTGCTTGTTCTCGTTCTGCCGTCTCTCCTACTAACTACACGTGCGTTAGGTTTATCTGTGTGTGTCTCAACTCCACCCACTCCCAGCTGGCTTTCATCACTTAATGATCCCTCAGCCTTCCTGCTGCTTGGGCGTGTTTCTATAGCTCGTGACCTGATTTGTTTGTGTTGCCTATAGCAACTTCCTGACATGTGCTTCTCTGAAGTGTCAGTGTCAGCTTCACTGCCTGCATTTCTGCCTATTTCCATGGGCTCTGCTGAATCCACCTCATGACAGCATCTCCAGCGCAGGACACTCCCTGAAGATAAGGAACACTTGGGAGCTGTCTGAGATATTGCCTATGCCTTGGACCCTGACAAATCAGTGTTGGGCTCTATCCACTTCAGAAGATTATGAAGAGACCAGAATGATCCGCCTGCTCTGGAAGGAGGAGCTGGTAGCATTGATTTCCAGGGTCTCATACGCCCACAGGGGTGGCTTACGTCAATTGGTGTAACAGAACACAAAGCACTGGAATGACCCTGGAGAGAGATGGATCTCCTGTTTGATTACGTGGAGAAGAACCTCCTGGCCTTGTCGACTCAACACATTGCCAGAGTGGGCCACGTGGAAGCAGACTTCCTCAGCCAGCACTCCCTGAATCCTAGTGAGTGGGAACTGAAGAATAACTCCTTTCAGTTGATTGTACTCCATTGGGGTCATCCTGAAAGTGATCTGATGGGGTGACCTGCTCCAATTCCAAAGTGTGCTGCTTCTTCAGTCGCCACATGAGATGGTTCTGGGGGCATCAATACCCTGACCCATCCTTACTTTCCTTTCTGAACACACTACTAAGACGCTTATCCACTCCTTAATCACCTCCCGTCTTGACTACTGTATCCTATTCCTTGCTGGTCTCCCTTTGAATCATCTCTCTCCCCTTCAATCTGTTCAACACTCTGCTGCACGGCTAATCTTCTGCCAGCCTCGTCATGCCCATATTACTCCTCTTCTCAAGTCACTCCACTGGCTCCCTATCCATTTCAGCATCCAGTTCAAACTTCTCCTACTGACATATAAATGCATTCACTCTGCAGCTCCTCACTACCTTTCTTCTCTTATTTCTCCTTACAACCCCTCTCGGGAACTCCGTTCTTCTGGCAAACTGCTTCTATCTGTGCCCTTCTCTTCTATTGCTAACTCCAGACTTTGCTCCTTTCACCTTGCCACACCTTATGCCTGGAACAAACTACCTGTGTCTGTATGCCAGGCACCTTCTCTGACCTTCTTCAAATCCAGGCTGAAAACTCACTTCTTTGCTGCTGCTTTTGGATCTTGACTCACCTGATCTCCTTTTTCTTTTCCTTTCCCCTTGTTTTATCCCAGCCTACACCTCCTGTGTTGTCTGTCTTGACTAGATTGTAAGCTCTGATGAGCAGGAACTGTCTCTTACATGTCTGTGCAGCGCTGCGTATGACTTGTAGCGCTATACAAATGCCCAGTAGTAGTAGTGATGTATGTATTTCCTCTGTGGCCTCTAGTGAGGCATGTGATTTGGTTTATAGAGGGCCACCCAGGTAGGATTGTCCTTGTGGCACTGGATTGGCTATGGATAGCTTGGTTCGGACACCTGATGCAGCTCCTCCAAATGCCTCTCTTTCGGCTGCCTCCATCTCGGGGGCTGTTGTGGCAGGGACCGATTGTCCTGAAGGACCTGGCTTCCTTCTCGTTTACAGCAGTGCTCTTGAAAGGAGACTGCTAGAGCATAAAGGCCACTTTTCAGCCATAATCTCTACTATACTTGGTGCCCGGTCTACCAAGCTAGCATACATATGAATATGGTGCCTCTTTGAACATTGTGTGGCGCACGGCACTTGACTCCTGAAGTGGCCAAGGTGTCGTCTTTGTTGGCCTTTTTGCAGGATGGTCTCAATAAGAGTCTCTCCTTTAGCTCCCTGAAGGTCCAGGTGGCAGCATTGGCAGGGTCCAGTGGTGGGCAAGTCCTTGGCCTTGCACCTGGATGTCTCCCTTTTTCTCCAAGGGGTTTGACATCTGCGTCCTTCCCTTTGGTCCATGATCTCTTCCTGGGATCTATCTCTGAGCCATTGACTTGCTTTACATTGAAGGATTTGACACTCAAGAAAGTCTTCTTTGTCGTGATTTGTTCTGCAAGGTGGATTTCCAAACTGCAGGCTCTGCCTTGCCGAGATCCTTATCTGTCCTTTTCAACTGAGGCAGTTTCCATTCAGCCTATGACTTCCTTCTTGCCTAAACTGCTATCTCCCTTTCATGTGAACCAGGTGGTTTATTTGCCCTCCTCTAAGGAGCAGTGTCGGGGGAAAGGTAAGAATCTCCATCTTGTGGATGTCTGGAGGGTGCTGCTCCAGTATCTGGAGGTTATGAATTCCTTTCCTAAGTCTGACCAAGTTTTTTTGTGCTGTTTGCTGGCCCAAGCAAGGGTAAGGTGGCAGCCAAATCAACCTTGGGGCGCTGGATTAAGGAGGCTATTGCCTCTGCATATCTGTTATGGAACCAGTTGGTTCTGCAGGGGTTTCGCGCCCATTCTACTCGAGCACAAGCATCCTCGTGGGCAGAGCAGAGCTCGGTGGCTCCTGCAGACATTTGTCAGGCAGCAACATGGTCATCTCTTTCCACTTTTGTCAAGCATTACCGCTTGGATGTCCATGCATGGGTAGACACGGTCTTCGGCTCAAGAGTTTTGCAAGCTGTTGTGTCTTCTTCCTGACCAGTGATATGTAGCTTTGGTACATGCCACTTGTCTGGACTGGTCTAGCAGGACAATATGGAAGGTGGCATTTTACTTACTAGAAAATGTCCTTTCCTTGAGTCCTGCTAGACCAGTGCAGGGCCCACCCTTGAAACTGTTCTTTCTGCTGCAGTACTCTAGGGTCTTGTCTCTGCAGGATCTTTTCTTCTGACAGCCTTCTGTTCTACCTCCTGTACACAGTTCAGTACTGTTGAGTATTCATTGTTGCCCATGTTGAGGCTGTGTGAGGCTTGCTCTGTATCTCCCATATGCTTTGGGATGAATACTGAAGGGGCCTCTGATGGCTGAGGCTGATAGAAGCATGGAATGATGTTATTGAAACCGAGGCTTTCCATTTGTCTCTGTCTCCACCAATCTGCTGATAGGGGAACACAACCCACTTGTCAGGATTGGTCTAGCACAGCGGTTCTCAACCTGTGGGTCGCGACCCTCATGGGGGTTGCCACAGGATTTAGCAGGAGTCGCCTCACTCCGCCGCTAAAAAAAAAAAAAAGCGCACAAGTTGCTGCTGCTGCCAAGTCCGCTTCTTGGCAGTGGCAAACTCACCGCTTCCCTCCTTCATTGCTTCCCTCCTATTGCAGCCGCGGCTCCCTGCCTCTTAGGGAACCACGGCTATGCCTGTAAAACCATTGCAGAGCCTTCCTGCCTCTCGACGGGCTCCGTGCAGCATTGTCCTGCCTCCAAAGGAAGTTGTTTACCACTTCCTTTGGAGGTGGGACAATGCTGCACGGAGCCCGTTTAGAGACAGAAAGGCTCTGCAATGGTTTTACAGGCATAGCCGCGGTTCCCTAAGAGGCAGGGAGCCGTGGTTGCAGAAGAAGGAGGCAGACATGGGGAGAGGGGAGCAGGGAACCTGCAATGGGGTTGACATGGATGGAGGGGGGCTGATATGGATGGATGGAGGGAGGGGGGACTGACATGGATGGAGGGGGCTGACATGGACAGAGGGGGGCTGACATGGAGGGAGGGGGGACTGACATGGAGAGAGGGGGGCTGACATGGATGGAGGGAGGGAGGGAGGGGGCTGACATGGACAGGAAAGCAGAAGCCTCAGATCGGGACCAGCATGATCAGAGAATAAATTGGTCAGACAACAAAGATAGAAAAAAATGATTGTATTTCATATTAGTGATTTGACTACAAAATCATCATAATTTTGAAATAAAATATTGTTACTTGTTATTGTGATTAATTATTGTGGTTTAAATAAGTAAATTTTATAAATAAAAACATATTGCAAAGGCCTATAATATATTAAAAATTCAACAAATGATTACAGCGACAATGCGTTAACAGTAAAGGAAGAGAGATGCATTTGATTTTATCATTGGGGGTCACCACAAGTTGACCAATGGTAAAAGGGGTCACAGTACAAAAAAGGTTGAGAACCACTGGTCTAGCAGGACTCAAGAAAAGGACATTATCTGGCAAGTAAAATGTTGCTAGGGGTAATGGTGACCGTTTTGGAACCCAGAGCTGAAGGATTAGGCCCAAGTGGGGATTACTCCTGCTTCTACTAGACATCAGGGACCTGGTAAGACCCGGGAGGGGGATCATGATCAGGGGTGGGGGTTCTAGTGGAGAAGGCCTCGGGGGTGATTTTCTTGACATGGAGGAGTTGGGGGATTGGATGGCCGGGGAAGTATCTGTTGACTTGGGGTGGTTGGGCTATAGCTTTCTATAATACTGTCCTCTCCATTGCTCTAGATACTCTTGCTCCACCCATCCCACGTCCTGTTAGATGCACTATACCTCAGTCCTGGATGTCTTCGTCCAAACAGACCACCACACGATCTATCCTACGCCTCCTAGAACACATAGCGGTGACAACATCAGTTCTCCCCCTAGCAAGGCTACATATGCACAACCTACAGTGGCAAACTGCACACTGGAAGCAGCACTCTTAGCCTCTGAACATGCGCAATCTGGCCAAACTCGCAAGGGGCAAGAACCTCCACCAACGTCAACATCACATTGTTGTAACCATGGATGCATCCGCCTCAGGGTGGGGAGCCCACCTGCTACATCTCAGCACTCAAGGTGCCTGGTCCGCAGGGGAGAGAACGCTCTACATCAACCTGCTTGAGCTCAGAGCCATCTAAAGGCTGAAGGCCTTCCAGAGGCAACTAATGGGGAAATCAATCCTGGTCCAGAAGGACAATCAAGTGGCCATGTTCTAAGTCAACAAGCAAGGGGTAACAGGATCTCACTTCTTCCGCAAGTAAGCACTCGCGACCTGGTCTCTCACGTTGGCCAGCAACTGTGTACTGCGGGCTTCCTATCTACCGAGCGAGCAGAACACTCTAGCTGACAGGCTGAGCAGAGAACTGGAGCCTCACAAGTGGAACCTGCACCGGGAAGTCACAGACTCCATCTACCGAGGGTGGGGGACACCCCGTCTCAACCTCTTTGCCACAGAACAGAACACAAAGTGCCCCCTCTTCTGTTTGAAGCACCCATCACCCAGGAGTCTGGCCACGGATGCATTTGATGTGTGCTGGGGGGAGTGGTCACTAACATACGTCTTTCCACCCACCCCCCTGATCACAATGACTCTGCAACAAATCATCACAGACAAGGCGCATGTCATACTGATTGCACCCCACTGGCCACGCCAGATGTGGTTCACCCTGCTACTCCACCTCACTCAAGAGCCACTGATGTGGCTACCTCTGAGGCTGGAACTCATCACCCAGAACAGCGGGAGCATGTTACATCCCAACCTTCAAGCCCTTACCCTGACAGCCTGGAGAATGAGCGGATGAACCTATCGGCCCTCAACCTACCTACGTAAGTGCAGTAGGTGGTCCTAGCAGCCAGATGGCCATCCACGTGGAAATCCTACGGACTCAGTGGAAGCGCTTCAGTATCTGGTGTGTAGCCCATGGACTGAACCCGGTCTCCTGTCCTGTGCCTATGGTCCTTCAATACCTCACCTTTCTCTTTGAGTTTTACCTGAAGACCCAATCAATCAAGGTACACCTGTCAGCAATAGTGTCTCTCCATGATTGCAGGGACGGAACCGGTAACGGCTCCATTACATGTCTACCAGTCCGTGTTTTTCACGGAACCCCATTCGTCCACGGAAGAGCAGAGGCTACACAACCTCAACTGTGTCAGGGCCGTGCATGCATACATAAACAGGACAGCAGCCATAAGACAAGGGATGCTACTCTTCATGTCTTTTGATCCCAACAGGCCAGGGAGGCCTGTCACGAAAAGAACGCTCTCACGCTGGATATCAGACTGCATTGCCTACTGCCTCAATAAGGCGGGTATGCACCCAGGGTATAGAATAGGAGCACACCAGCTACAGGCACTGGCTACCACTTTCACCAACCTGTGCTCAGTACCGGTCAGCGACATCTGCAAAGCTGCCACCTAGTTCTCAGTGCTCACCTTCCAAAAACACTATTGCCTGGACCTCAAAGCGCAGTTAGACAGCTCCTTCAGTTGGGCAGTCCTATCGATGGCCACCACAGCAGGGGCGGCCACTGAAGCAGGTACAAGCGCTTGGCCTCAGGACCAATGCCAGGCGGTTCTGGACGCACCAGTGGAAAGCTGACATGCAGATTGCGGTACCCCACTGTACTGTTGATACCATTGACACAGCTGCATTGCGCGGATTGACACAGCTGTGTTGCGCGGATCACCAAGCCAGATCTGGCTGTTTGCACTACATTGTGTTGCTACGCTATGTTGGTTGTTGTCACTATTCTGCACTATATGTTGTATAATTTACACCTTGTTGCACTATATTGAATATTGCACCTTTTTGTTGCACTATATGTTGGATAACTTGCACCTTGTCGCACTGTGCTGTACTGTTGTTGATTGTTTACACCATGTTACTCTATGTGTTGAACCATGGAACACTGTTGAGTTACATGTTATGACTACTGGGTTATCGCCCTCGGCTGGGCTACTTTGACACAATAAATGGTCTTGTACCAAAGTTTCAGAGCTATGTCAGTTTGTGTGTAACTGTATCTGCCTCCCTTATCCACCTCAGTGTGCACAAGGCGTAGCTAAGGAGGCACCAAGTATGGCTGACAGATCCTGCTTGTCCATAAAGTGAGGTTACTTACCTGTAACAGGGGTTCTCCATGGGCAGCAGGATAAGTCAACCACACAAACCCATCCACCTCCTCTGGATGAGGTCAGACTGGACCAGCACACATCCTAGCCAGAAGGGCATAGCTGGAGACTCACTGGCCTGGCTAGGGGTGGGCCAGGGAGATGGAACCACCTACACATTCTCAGAAAGGTCACCTTTCTGAGCTCTGGAGAACACTTCCATCTATGGCACCGCCCAGAGAACATCACTAGGTGCGGCTGACATCCTGCTGTCCAAGGAGAACCTCTGTTACGGGTAAGTAACCTCGCTTTCTCTGCTGTTCCTTCCATCCATTTGCATAATACATGCAACACAAGAAGTATTTACTAATCCATTGTTTTACTATTACTGCTGTGAATCTAATTTTTCTTTTTTCAATTAAGAGGATTGCAGCAATAAGCTTCAAGTATCAGATAAGTATCTTTTTTTACCTATAACAATTGGTACTACTTTAATATTCAAAGGATTATAATTTTACCTGTCTGTATTTTGCAGACTTTCCCAGGAAATACATGATTTCATCAGTTGATGTACAACTATAGCTCAATTACTGGGGTCTCAATTTGTGAGGCTATTCAAAAAGATTCACAATGACTCAGTTGTTTAAAGTGTCAGTGTTTATTTAACATAGGTGGTGTACGTGGGTGAGCTCATGCATTCCTATGGTGATAGAACATCCATCTAGGCAGGAAGCAGCATTGGTCCATGTGTGGCCTTCCTTCCATGCTGCAACCCTTTACGGGTCTCTTGACTCACACTGGATTCCTACTAAACTAATGTAAAGTAAAGCATTTGCCATCGAGTCAATGTTGACTGCTGGTGACCCAGACCATGGGCCTTCATGGCAAGGAGCGACCTGAAGTAAATTGCCAGGCCTTTCTTCCACGTAGTGATTCTACAGCGCCTGGTATTCCAAGGTAGTCTCCCATCCAAGCATTAGCCAGGCTCGACTTACTACCTATCTTAATAATAAAATAAAAAGAGAAAGAAACCTCTCTATTCTACACCACCAGTCTTCAAGTCTGATGGGGGATGCACTTGACTCTTGCTGCCTAAGCAAATCTTAGTGACACTCTAGATTTAGCTAGCAGCATAAAATGAGTGGAGGAGTTTAATGGTTAGAGCACTGGTTTGGTAACCAAGAGATTAGGGACTGATTCCCACTAGCACTCCTTGTGGCCTTGAGCAACTCACTTAACCTTCCATTGCCTTGGAAGAAAGACTTCAATCAAACAAACCCCCATGTGTCGAATGACTACAAAATCATATTAAAACAGAAAGTCATCGAAAAACCATGAAGGATTCTCCCAGAACTTTCAGTGAGCTTGTCTGAATATGCTTTTTTTGTCGGGACCGAACCGACATGAGAGGGGAGAAGGAGACTCCCTCCTCAGCGTCAGACGGGCCCTTTTATTCAACAAGATCAAGCAGAGAACAGTGATGTGAAAAATAGTGTAACAAACACTTTTATCTGAAGGAATAGGCGATAAAACTTCACAGTGGATCAGCACAGCACTTGGAAGAAAGACTTGGCAATCTACTTCCAGTTGCACTGCCAAGAAAACCCAGGAGCTGCTGGATCACCAGGAATCAGCAATGGCTCAAAGGCATATGTTGCATTGCATAAAATGCAGTTCAAAATCACTATGTCAACAGATGTGAAAAGGTAACTTGATGCTTGTCACATACATGGGTCTTTCACTTGCACAGGAGCTGTTGTAGTGATGGCCTGTGAACTAGGTGATAACCTAGGGTGTGTGGCATCAAGCCTTCCCTCCTCTCAGTGAAGCAGCAGTTCATTGCCACCATGCTGTCCCCACTCCCAGCATCCATCTTCTCACCTTGAGGAAGGGGGAAAGTGATATGGTGATGCCCCTGCTGTATTGAACTTTAGTACTCACATTATCGCACTCATGACCTGCCCCCTCCCCCCACCCCGTTACACAGTTTCCTGCTGCTCCTGCCCCTCCAACAGAAAGTTTAAAGCCCAACACAGCAGAGGCATCGCTGTGCCATCCCCCTCCCAAACGTGAGAAGATGGATGCCAGAAGGGAGTGGCATGGCGGGCCAGGCAGCGTCATAATCTTTGGGGGACAACATAGAGGGTCTACCTTGGGCAATAGAAACCCTCAGGCTGGCCCTGATGGAAGACTCAGGGTATCTGGACCTGAGCGGTTTCCTTCTAGCATGTTTGACTTCAAAGTGGCTCTGCTTTTCATGTTGCACTGTATCTTTGGACTGGAGGAGTAGCCTAATGGTTAGCGCAGTAGGCTAAGAACCAGGGAAGCCAGGTTTAACTCCCACTTATGATCTTGGGCAAGCCATGTAATCTCTATTGCCTACTATACCTGGATACAACTTGCTTTGAACACCTAAGAAAGGAGTGAGCTAAATCCATTTCCCTCTCTGCAATTGTGTAGGTCGTCTTCCCCACCACTGCACAATCTCATTCTTCCCATTCCAAATGCCCTGGCTGAATTCTCTTCATTCTGGCTCCCTGCAGCTCTCAATGACAGTAGGCTCCCGCCTCAGATGGGTTTTGGTCCCTCTCCACAATGCCTTTCAGAGTCATGCAGTCTTCTGTAGCATCACTGCTCCATTGCTTTGTTTAGCTGCTCCTGGTCATTTCCTCTCCCTCTCTTGGGAGTCAGTGCATCCTCTCCATGGTTTCTTTTCTCTGCAGTTGCTGGGAGACTGACATTCCCAGTCTTCCAGGCCTCTTATGCACTCTGGTCTAGCTCCTCCTCTTCCTCCACAGACTTCTGGTCATTGGCATGTTGACCCTTATGTCTTTCTTCAACAACGCTAGGGCTCCACAGGCATCTGACTTCTTTTTCTTCTTCCTGCATTATACATTGCAGTTCTTTTGTACCTCCAGGGGGAGCTCTCTTCAGCCCTCTTCAATGGGCTATGCTGATGGCAACCTTAGTTTTTTCCCCCTTTTTTCCTGGGAGCATTCCTCTTTAGAGATGGTTCCTCTCTTCCTGCCCAGCTAGACCTCTCCAGTCACTTCTGTGGCACTCTCATTGCTGCAACACCAAGCCCTGATGCTCTTGGCCTGCCTGTTCCATGCTGCTAAAGTAACATTCTCCCTTTGCAGGCAGACTGCAGCTCCCTCCAAACCCACATGGAGGAATGGGGGAGGGGGAAGGGGAGGGTGGGTTAAGCATTTTAAATATTGATTTCTTTATCCCAAGGCTGCAATTGCATTCTTGTTTCAGTCTTGATATTTGTATTTTTAAACATTTTTGTAATTTATTTTACTTTTTTCTATTTATTGTTTTTATAGACCTCGCCTCTCTCACTCTCCTCCTCCAAACCCACCACCTGTTCCTCTGACCCTCTCCCCACCCATCTCCTACATTCCATCTCCCCCACCGTTGTCCCCTCCATCTCTCATATTCTCAACCTTTCACTCTCCACTGCAACTGTCCCAGTAGACTTCAAACATGCTATTCTCGCGCCGCTCCTCAAGAAACCCTCACTCGATCCCACTTCTCTTTCTAACTATCGTCCCATCTCCCTCCTTCCCTTCTTATCCAAACTACTAGAACGAGCAGTCCACCGCCACTGCCTCAACTTCCTCACCTCCCAGGCCCTCCTGGACCCACTACAATCTGGCTTTCGTCCTCTGCACTCCACTGAAACAGCTCTTACAAAAGTCTCCAATGACTTGTTCCTGGCTAAATCTAAGGACCTCTACTCATCCTTCTCGACCTCTCTGCTGCCTTTGACATTGTTGACCACAATCTTCTCCTCACCACCATTTCCTCGCTTGGTTTCAAGGGCTCCGTACTATCCTGGTTCTCCTCCTACCTCTCCCATCGCTCCTTTAGTGTATGCTCTGGTGTTTCCTCCTCCTCTCCCACCCCGCTCCATGTTGGTGTGCCCCAGGGATCCGTCTTGGGCCCCTCCTTTTCTCTCTCTATACCCAATCCCTTGGCGCGCTTATCTCCTCCCATGACTTTTAGTACCATCTCTATGCCGATGACTCCCAAATTGACCTCTCTACACCCAATATCATTCCAGCAATCCAGACCAAGATCTCTGCCTCCCTCTCTGACATCGCTGTCTGGATGTCTCACTGCCGCTTGAAATTGAACATGGCCAAGACTGAAACTCCTTGTCTTTCCACCCAACTCCTCCCCTCCTCTTCCCTCTTTCTCAATCTCCGTGGATGGATCTACGATCCTTCCTGTTCCCTCGGCCCGCAATTTGGGGGTTATCTTCGACACCTCTCTCTCCTTCTCCACACATATCCAGCTCTTAGCTAAAACCTGCCACTTCTTTCTCTACAACATTAGCAAAATCCGCCCCTTCCTTTCTGAACACACTACCAAAATGCTTATCCACTCCTTAATCTCCTCTCGTCTCGACCACTGTAACCTACTCCTTTCTGGTCTACCTGTGAGCCATCTCTTTCCCCTTTAATCTATAGAAAACTATGCTGCATGACTAATCTTCCACCAATCTCGCCATACCCACATTACTCCTCTTCTCAAGGTGCTTCACTGGCTCCCTATCCAATTCCGCATCCAATTCAAACTTCTCTTACTGACCTATAAATGCATTCACTCTACGGCCCCTCAATACCTCTCATCTCTTATCTCTCCCTACATCCCCTCTCGGGAACTTCGCTCCGCTAACAAATTACTTCTATCTAGGCTGTTCACTCGCACCGCTAACTCCTGACTTCGCTCATTTCACCTTGTTGCACCTTATGCCTGGAACAGCCTACCTGTGTCTATATGCCAAGCACCCTCCCTGGCCCTCTTCAAATCCAGGTTGAAGATCCACCTCTTCACTGTCGCCTTCAGATCCTGACTTCTATCCTTATCTTAACCTGACTCCCCTCAGTTTACATGACCGAATTGTAAAGACCATGTTGTGCCTTGCACCGAATCGACTAATGCTCTGTATTGTCTCGACTAGTTTGTAAGCTCGGACGAGCTGGAATCTGACGAGCAGGGACTGCCTCTTGTATGTATGTCTGTACAGCGCTGCATTCATGGTGCTATATAAGTGCTAAATAAATGCTTTCAACTATATAGGATATAAATAGTTAGCTGGTTGCGAACTGACTATTCCCTGTAATGTTCTACAAATTCGTGTTTATTGTAAACCGCTTTGATTTCCAAATTAAGTGCTATAGAAAAGTCGTTAAATAAATAACCGATAAATAATTCATTGTGATTTTATGTAATGGTTCATTGTACTCACATCTCTTGAGCGCCTTGCTCTTTCACCAAGGCACTCAAGAGATGTGGGTACAATGAACCATTACATAAAATCACAATGAATTATTTATCGGTTATTTATTCAACGGCTTTTCTATGCCACTTAATCTGGAAATCAAAGCGGTTTACAATAAACACAAATTTATGATAGATCCATAAATTTGTCTTCAGGAGGACTGCATTTGTGTTATGTGGGTGAGCCTCTGCAGCAGTGGGCCTGGTGGCTGTAGACTGCTGTCAGCATATCAGAACTGACCCGTGCCCTACTGGTTTTAGCTGAAGCCCTATTATTAGAAGATTGAGAATGCTTTAGTGCACCTGGAATCCCCTGAATCAGCATGATCTGGCTGGAAGGGTGGGGATTGTGGCTTTTGACAGAGCTCCTTAAGCTGTATGTGTGGGTCCTGTTTGGCTAATGTCTGATCCCACTGGGCCCCCACAAAAATAGTGATTCATTTCGTTCTGAATAGTGGCTGAGCAGAACTTTGTCTTTCTCCCCTTAGTTTTCTGGTATCATGTCTGTGCTGTAAGACCTGTCGCAGCCTGACGGGTTCCTTCCTGGCTCAGCATTCTTAGCCGTGTCTATACTCGTCTTGGGCAGGGGCGGCTTAAGATAATCTGGTGCCAGAGGCAAAAGATGAGCTGGTGCCCCCTCCCCAGCAGCCAAAATGGAGGGACCTCCCCAGAGCCCTAGTCAGTAACCCCTCACTCACAACACCAGTCAGGTGGTTGCACCAAGAATCAAGAAAGCAATATATTCTTAGGCTATAGACGGTTTTAAAAAACTTTGCATGCTATTTTTATGCAGCAAAAATTGTAGCAGCTTAATTATATAGGCTGGGAATCTAATGTAAAACATATCAACCCCTGACATTACACACTGAAATGGCATGCTATTAAATGTAAATATATATTCTGCAAAAACAAAAAATATGCCAGGTGATCCCTGTATCCCTCATATGTGCACTCCTGACCCTGCGGCAATCAAATATAATGGAAAGAAGAAAGAAAGGGAAGATAAAGGAAGAGAGGCTACATTAGTTCCATGAAACAATAGAGAAAGTCTCATTAATGAGACAGTCATAAATAGCTGCTATACCTTTTCCAATTTCCCCAACTTGTCTCTACATATCGCGGTCAATCGTTCTAGCCCATAAATCACATGCATTCAGGCATACCATCCAGCAAGCGTGGGGAGTCTGTCAGTTTTCCAGCTTGCTGCAATCTCACATCTGGCTGCCACCAGCTACCACACACTACCATACCAACTCACCCTTCTCCCCATCCCATCCCGACCCCTGTAGCCCCAATAGAGCGTGTTCCTTGTCCCAAGCTACCCGCTTACCCACTAGCCCCATCACTTCTTCATAGATCTCATCCCAAAAAGGTTGTAGTTTAGAATAGCTCCACCACATCTGGCAATAATCCCCCACTTCTGGACATCCATGACAGCACAGGTCCGAGAAAGCACTTATTTGCCTGTGTAAGCACAGCGGAGTGAGGTACCAGCGATATAAGAGTTTATAACTATTCTTCACATGTCTGGTCACCATGTGTCCTTGGGCCATCCCTTTAAATACTGCCTCCCAAGCGGCCTTGTCGAGTTCCCTGCCAAGATCTTGTTCCCAGTGACTTTGAAAAGGTAATTTCCCCACTCTCTGCACCGCCCAGAGCAACTGATAAATCTTTGAGAGGGCTTTGCGCTATGTCAGAGAGCTCCAACTTAGCTTTTCAAAGTCCATCAGGCCCTGAGTGATTGCCCCATCCCACCCCTCTCCCAATAACCAGTTTGGGACCTGAATATATCCATAAAAATCCATTTGGGCCAAGCTATACTTCTCCCTCACTTACGTAAAATAACATATCTTTCCCCCGAACACAATTGATATACCATGTGCAGACCCCTCTTTTCCCATTTCTTAAAGAGCGGATCCAATAACCCTGGGAAAAAATACAGGTTATAGTATATTGACTGCAACACAGACTTTCTCGCTCACAACCTCCCCCTCGCCTCCAGCTTGATTCCACAATCTCATCACCTGTTATATAGAAACATAGAAACATGATGGCAGAAAAAGACCACATGGCCTATCTGGCCTGCCCTTACATATCACCCACTACAAGAGTCCCCTTTTTTTTCTTTAGATAGCCTCTTTGTTTGTCCCATGCTTTTTTGAATTTAGATACCGTCCTCATCTCTGCCACCTCCTTTGGGAGACTATTCCATGCATCTACCACTCTTTCCATAAAGAAATATTTCTGCATATTACTCCTGAGTCTATCCAGGGGTGGCCCAAAGGGGGTGCGGGGCCATGTGCGGAGAGTCGGTGCGGGGCCTCATTTGCATAAATATTTGCATAATGTTACCATACACTAACTTTTAATAAACATGCCTCTTAATGAGTGTATGGATAAAGAAAGACTAAAATATTTCTACATTACTATAATCCAGTGCCAACTGCCAGGCACATTAGGAACTGCTACAAAGACTGCCCATTTAGAACCTATAGCAAACCCGCCGTATCCTAACAGCACTACCAGGACTCACAAAGCACCATACTCTACCTATCAAAAGGCAACACTGCAAATATTAAATAATACATTTCAGAGAATAACAACACATGACCTACTGGGGAAAGAGAACAAGTGGCAATGTCAAATAGGAATTACATAAACAGAATACCTCAACTCAGTTACACATGCAGAATATAGACCATCACCAAAAAAGGAATCACAATTTAGAAACAGGAAGACAATTAAACTGGGAACCCCAAAAGCCAAACTTGGAATGTACAACACTGTAGAAATAAAACTATAAATTAATTTCCTCTTGTACTAAACAAAGCACAGACGTTAATGATGCACATTTCCAAGAGCTGACATATTCCAGTTAATAAATTCAAAATAAAGAGATATTTTTCTACCTTTTGTGCATTTTTTTTTCAGTTGCAATGGCTCCAGCCACTTCCTTCTGGTTTCTTCGTGTCTTCTGCTAACTCTCCATCGTCTGCTGTCCATTTGTCCTTTCTTCTCTCTTCTAGTTTTTTTTTCCATTCTCTCTCTCTACATCTGCTTTAACATACTAATCTTTCTCTTTTTGCTTTTTCCTCATTCCTATTTCATCCACTCAAAATTTACCCCTCCATCCTCAATCCCCACTTACTCTCCCAATATCCGGACAATTGTAGATTTGTCTTTCATCCCACACAAATATTTTTCCCCTCTCCATTTCACTCTCCCAGCTCCATCACATTCTAATCCTCTCCCAACATCAGCTCCCTTCTAGTTCCAGCCCCACCCAGAATCCGCTCCCTTCTAGTCCCCGCTTCAGCCCATTTCCAGTCCTAGCCCCCCATCAGCCCATTTTCAATCCTATCCTAGCCACACCATCAGCCCATTTCCAGTCCTAGCTCCCCATCTATTTCCAGTCCTATCCGAATCTCTCCATCAGCTCATTTCCAATCCCAGCCCCCCATCAGCCCATTTCTAATCCTTTCCTAGCCCCACCATCAGCCCATGTCAAATCCTAGTTCCCCTCCACTCAGCCCATTTCCATTCCAAGCCCCCGTCCCCATCAGCTATTTGCAGTTTAAGCCCCCTTCCACTCAGACCATTTCCAGTCCTAACAACCCCCCATAGCCCATTTCCAGTCCTAAGCCCTCCATCAGCTGACTTCCAGTCCTAACCCCCCCATCACCCCATTTTCAGTCTTAGCCCCCACATAGCCCATTACCAGTCCTAACCCCCCCATCAGCCCACCTCCAGTCCTAACCCCCCATCAGCCCATTTCCAGTCCTAGTCCCCCCATAGCCTATTATAATCCTAACCCCCCCATCAGCCCACTTCCAGTCTTAGCTCCCCCCCCCATAGCCCATTACCAGTCCTAACCCCCCTCCCCCCATCAGCCCAGGTAGATTTTTAAAAAAGCAAACCAGCTGCTGCTGCCACGGTTGCCGTGGCAGCGGCAGAATCAAGCATCCCGCGGGACCCCCCCCCCCCCGACTACCCGGCAGAGCCCTCCCTGCAGCATCAGCTCCCTCAGTGCAGGCTTTTCAGAGCCGCGAAGGGAGAGTTCCCCTTTCTCGCGGCTCTGTTAAGCAGCCATTTTTTAAATCTACCTGAGCTGATGCAGAATGCTGTTTGCGCAGGGCCCCCTGAAACGCAGGGCCCTGTGCAAGCAACATTCTTGCTCAATGGACGGGCCGGCCCTGAGTCTATCCTGTTTCACCCTCATCCTATGTCCCCTCGTAGCAGAGCTTGCTTTCAATCAAAAGAGGCTCTCTTCCTGTGCATTTATGCCACGGAGGTATTTAAATGTCTCAATCAAATCATCTCTGTCCTACCTTTCCTCTAAAGTATACATATTAAGTCATATGCCTTATAACAAAGATCATTAACCATTTTAGTAGCCACCCTCTGCACTGACTCCAACTTGTTTATATCATTTTGAAGGTGCGGTCTCTAGAATTGCACAAAATTCTCCAAATGAAGTCGCACCAAAGACTTATACAGAGGCACTATCACCTCCTTTCTTCTGCTGGCCATTCCTCTCCCTATGCACCCAAGCATCCTTCTAGCTTTTGCCGTCACCTTTTCCACCTGTTTAGCTACTTTGAGATCATTAGGCACAATCACACCTAGGTCCCATTCTTCTTTCGTGGACAGAAGTACGTCATTCTCTAAGTTGTACTGCTCCCTTGGATTGTTGCAGCCCAAATGCATGACCCTACATTTTTATGCATTAAATCTCAGCTGCCAAATTCTAGACCATTCTTCAAGCTTAGTTAGATTCCTCCTCATGTTATCTACACCTTCCTGGGTGTCTACTCTGTTGCAGATTTGGTATCATCTGCAAAGAGGCAAACCTTACCCGACAGTCCTTCCGCAATATCACTAACAAAGATGTTAAAAAGAATTGACCAAGGATAGATCCCTGCAGCACTCCACTGGTAACCTCCTTCTCCTCAGAGTGAACTCCATTTACCTATACTCTTTGTCGCCTCCCACGCAACCAATTTCTAACCCAAACAGTAACTTTAGGGTCCATCCCAAGGGTGCTTAGTTTGTTTTTAAGTTGCCTGTGCGGAACAGTGTCAAATGCTTTACTGAAATATAAATACACCACATCTAGGACTCTCCCTTGGTCTATCTGCCTGGTCACCCAGTCAAAGAAATCAATCAGATTTGTCTGACATGACCTGCCCCTGGTGAATTCATGCTGCCTCAGATCCTGCAATCCTTTGGACTCCAGAATCCTCACTATTTTCTCTTTTAGCAGTGTTTCTAATAATTTACTCACCACTGAAGTTAAACTAACTGGCCTGTAGTTTTCAACCACATCCTTACTTCTGCTGCTGTAGGAAAGGGTTTGAAAGAGGTCCCCTAGAGGTCTCCAGCCATTGTAAAAATTTCAAGGAAGGGCTGGCCATGGAAGCTTGGACTATCTGAATCCATGGTGTTCTCTTCAATCCTCCCTGTTGAGGGTAAAGGCCAAGGCAGAGAGGCTCGCATCCTGGAGATGAATGCATGGCTGCATGGATGGTGTCTTCGAGAGCGTTTTGGTTTCTTAGACCATGGGATGCTGTTCCAAGGGTTGCAGAGCAGAGATGGCATCCATCTGTCCAAGAAAGGTCAACGCATCTTTGGTAGTAGACTGGCTAATCTACTGAAGAGGGCTTTAAACTAGATTCGTTGGGGATGGGTGAAGAAAGCCCCCAGGTAGGTGATACATTAAATACCTTTATGGAAATGGGTAACAGGGGTGACATATGGAAAGCAGTGTGTATTAATGCCCGTAGCATGGGAAATAAGATCCCTGAAGTTGAAGCTTTGGTGGGAGTGGCTGACTTGGATTTAGTGGCAGTTACAGAAACATGGTTCACAGAAAACCATTACTGGGATGTAACTATACCTGGCTATACTTTATTCAGAAAGGACAGGGTAGGAAGAAGGGGAGGAGGAGTGGCACTATATGTAAAAACTACTATTAAAGCTTTGGAATTACAGAGCTTAAAAGGGAGAGAGGAGGCATTGTGGGTTTAAACTAGAAAGAGGGAAAGAGAAATCTATTTGCATTGGTGTGATATAGAGACCTCCCTCACAAGAGGAAGAGGTGGACAGAGAGTTAATTGAAGACATACGCAGCATTGCTAGGAAAGGGGAAGTGCTACTGCTAGGAGATTTCAATATGGCAGATGTTGATTGGCACATTCCTGCTGCAGTATCATCTAGAAGTAAGGAGATCCTGGATTCTCTACAGGGAGAACTATTCAGGCAATTGGGCTCCTCACAGGTTGTCTTTCCTTTTCAAATTAACTTTATTGCAGCTAAAGTTAATTTGAAAAGGAAAGACAACCTGTGAGGAGCTTGCCCCCTATGACATCACTTCCTCGGGCGCTGCGATGACCGGAGGGCTCCTCACACAATTTGTCTTTACTTTTCAAAGTAAGTGTATTGCAGCCGCTGCTCTGTACAAAGCAGAAGCAGCGGCTGCACTGCCATGGGGAATCGCGTTCACGCCGCAGACTTCGGGAGTCGGGAGAAAAGCCGGTTTTTTGCTCTGGCCGCTCCCGATCTTGCGGCCAAAGCAAAAAAACAGCTTTTCAACGGCTGGTTTTACATCTGTGCCGGCAGCTGGCCTGGCCATGGAAAAACTGGCAAGGCCGGCTGAAAACCGGCCGGTTGGCAACCCTAGTACAAGGTAGCTACTATATAGGGACAGACAGAAGAGAAAGGTTAATGGGGCAACTCAGCACTCTGTCACCTCTGTGGCAGGGCTCAGTAAACTCCCCAGTTTCTCCTTTGTCCCAGGTTGTTTTTTATACAATTTTTCTGAAAGGCTGGCAGAAAAACAAAGGTTATTTCTTTCTCTGCCGCTGGGTTTCTTAGTGATACTTTGTTCTATACAGAATTGGCACATTTTCATTTTCCCAAGGTTCAAGTTAGCTTAAAAACATTATGTCACCTTCCCAAGGCCAGTGCTTAGTCAGATCTTACTCCCTGGTTCCCCCTCATGTCTCTTTCTTGTTTCATTTTATGTTATCTGGTTTCCTTAGCAACTAAATTAGCAACATTTTGTTTCACTCTCAGGATTTTCTCATGCTCTGCTCATTCTTTTCCTGATTCTTCTGTTGGCATAACAGTGCTCAAGAGACTAAGGCAGGCCTGTGGCCTGTATCTAGGCCTGCCTCACAGACCAAGCTACAGAAGCACTGTCCTGGCTCGGGCCCGATTCCTTACACCAGATTTCTATTCCAGCAGTGAAAATATCCAAGTTACAACCAGTGAATCCAGCTCAAGATCTCAGTCTGCCAGTTCACCGGATCTAACGAGTTTTTCACTGCTGGAAAAGAATCCTGCCCAGTGCTGCACACTAGCTCCGGGGCATGTTCAAATTGCTGCCAATTCCCTTTAAATCCTTGCCACTAAGTAGATAAAATCTGGATTCTCCATGCTTCTGATTTATGGTAGTATTATCTAGATCTAGGGGACCTAGAGGATCTGGCTTTTACCCAGATCCCAGAGTTGCCTGATAGCATTGAGCCATTTATGGGTTTACCCCATTTCATGCAGAGGCTTGTAGTACTTATTTCCCAATTGCGTACCCAAAGAAAAGCAAGACTACAAGTCCCTGCATGCAGCGGGGTAAACCCAGGAGTGGCTCAATCTGTTAGATGAATCTGGAGTCAGTTGACTAACTTAGAGAAGATGAGGAAGAATAACAGAACTGTCCTCCCCCTCATAAGCATCTCATATGGGAGTGTTATAACAGGACCAGGAGACATGCCGCATGTGCATAAAAACGTGACTGTTTGTACATTTTACATGCTTTTCTACACATCATTTTTATTGTTACTGTGGTGTTCCTTTTATAATGCTATCTACTTCAGGAATCATGTGAAAGCCTGGCTCTTCTCCCGAGCTTTTAATGGCTGTGGTGACTGACTTTCTGTTCACTCATTTATTTACTTACGATTCATTTGATATACAGCAGTTCAACAAGTTGCTTTATCAATATAGTTTACAAAAAAACAGCAAATCAGGTAACAATATTCAGCGTTATCACATAAAAATATTAATAAAGCAAAGACACCACATAACCAAGAAGAACCACTAGGACTTGTAGCGCTATATTATTAGCAGTAGTAGTAGAACAACTACCTCAACCAGAAATGGCAAACAGAGAAACAAAATATTAGATTGCTGTACACCCTGAAACTGAGATCAGATCTACATACTCTGTTCATCTGTAAATATAAATTACTCTCTATCTAGTTACCCATTTTTATTTATTCCTATGCCTCTGTCTGTCTCTATGTCCCAACTGCACTTGTCTGTCTATACTGTATGTCCCCCCGCAGCCTTTTAGCATGTTTCATGGTCTAGTGCTATACCTGTGTTATATGAATGTTCTACTGTGCTGCCTATTAAGGGGCATAATTTGTACTGAGTTGAAACTGTATCATATTTCTGTTTTATTGTTCTGTGCTACAAACAGGGCCAGCCCAAGGGTTTCTGCCACCTTAGGCAGAAACCCCAACCTCGCCGTCCCCCCTCCCCGACTGACGCTGCCCCACAGCTGATGCCACCCTGCCTGCTGATGTTGCCGTTGCCCCCCCCCCCCTCAGCTACCGCCGATTCTGTCTCAGGAGGGAGGGGGGCGGGCAGGCAGTGGCAGTATTTCCAAAAGCAGCGGCTTTTTGGCACGGCTTTTGGGCATACTGCCGCTGCCTGCCTCCCCCCCCCAAACAGAATAGGCGGCAGCTGGGAGGGCAGCGCAGCTGCCCACCAGGGCTGGCTGCCCTAGGTGGCTGCCTAGCTCGCCTAGTGGACAGGCCGGCCCTGGCAACATACTGTATATTTCGTGCATCATTTATACAATGCTGACATTGTGAGTATCTTGTCTATGTTATTTGAATGTTCTACTGTGCTGCCTATTAAGGTATATCATCTTTATTCTGCTGACATGATATCATATTTCTGTTATTTGAATGTTCTACTATGCTATTTTAAGGCATGCATTACTGACATTTTATCATTATTGTCATTTATTATTGCCTGTCTTATAGTTCATGTCATTGTTCTAATTGTCTATTATGCTGACATGTTGCTCCTATGATGTAAGATGTCTGCGTCAGAGAGAATCTCTTGTAGATTGCCTGAAGTGAGTCTGTTCATAAAAGTGGTTAATAAATTACTTTATATTTCATTACGTGTCTGTAAGGCCCTCTTTGTTTTTTAAGTGCTATCAAGTCAATGCTGACTCCTGGAGACGCAGAAGCCCCTGGGTTTTCTGGGCATGGTATGACCTGAAGTAGGTTGCCAGGGCTTTTTTTCCAAGGCAATAGAGGGCAAATTGACTTGCCCAAGGTCACAAGGAGTGCTAGTTGGAATCAAATCCTTATCTCTTGGGTACTAGGCTGTTGCTCTAACCACTAGGTTACTCCTCCATTCCTGTAAGGCCCTTAGAGCTGATCAATTGCATGTGCTTTGTGTGGTTTCTGATTACTGGTTTTCTGTCTTGTGTGTTTCACCTTGTTTCCCATCTTTAAGTACTGTATTCTGTTGGCTCTGGTTTCGGTTGTCTTTGCTTTCTATTTCTTCTTCTCTAGCCCTTATTACATAGTAAAGCCAGAGGAAAAGTCAGGGAAAAGCCAGGTTGCATGTAGGGCAACCATTAGGCAAGACAGGTGGTCACCTAGGGCTGCAGCTTCTGAAGGGCGGCAAAAAGCAGCAACAGTTAAAGCAAAACAATAGATCCTGACAGTCACATAAACTCAGGGTCATCGGGACATTCTTTTACCTGCAGGGAGAGTGGGCACATGCATACATACAAAGCAAGATGCTGAGTTATTTTCCATCATGTTGGGAGTCTCAGGCTTGATTAAGAGGAATTTCCAAGCACACCTTGACAAGTTACGCATATATGTTACAGAAGGAGGCTCTCTTTGGCATGTTGCAAGTAGTATGGTGAGCATTAACAGTAAATCTGAGAAACTGAGATCATATTCCATAAATCCTGGCTTAGGAGTGAGGCTTATGACTGTCATGGAATGCGCAAAACTAACCCATTTGTAGAAATTGCACCCAAAAATGTAAAAGTATGGGGCCTGATCGAAAGGAGTTTACATGGTTTACAGCCCAGTAAACCGTGTAAATGCCTTAAATGGGGATATTCAACGGCACTTACATGGTTAGTGCTGCTGAATGTCCCCTCCTCTCCCCTACATGCCCCAGTGCTGTCCAGTTAGCAGTGGGGCGTGTTGGGGGCATTCCGGGGAAGAACAGAGGCGGCGACAGGTGCTAACCAGACAGCGGCGATATTGCATGCTGCCCAGTTAGTGATCTATCTTTAAGGCGCAGGAGCTAACCAGGCAGTGTGCAATATCGCTGCTGACCGGTTAGATACTGCAGCTTCCTGTGTCTGCTGCAATCCCCGGATATTCAATGCCAGGGCCACATATGACCCCAGCATTGAATATCCAGGGTTAGGGGTCGGCGGGCAGAGCTAGGTGCTGTAGAGGCGCATAGCCTGCCCAACTCAGTATCAGGCCCATGATGTCCAATTATGAGTTTTTGCAGGATTGTTGTGGAATGGGTGGTGTTACGGTAATAATCGTTGTTTAGTCATCAAAATCTCAGGTGACTGGTGAAAGACTGAAGGTTTATCTAGAGCATCTTATACCATTGTGCCAGCCCTGGAAAAAATTGTAGGTAGTTCATGGTGGCACGAGAAGAAAAACTAGCACAAAATTTTCCCAAATGCTAGCCACATTAAAACAAGCTAACCTTTTACTCCTCCTGAGACCATGTGCTAAATCCCCAGCATTAGGAAAACAGGGATGAAGCTTTCAGGTCTTACGTGCACTTTGCACTTGAGGGTAATAGCTAATGCCTTCTAAACCACTGGATTTAAATGACCAGTGGGTCAATGTCTGTGCATATCTTTACGTGCAGCTTCCTTGTGTGCTAAACCCCTCTCAGCATAGGTTGGCCACTTTTGCACAGAAAAATGTGTGCAGAAGCTGGAATTTATCTGTGCAATCAGCTTCCCGTGTTTTATTAAATCAGCTTCTCAGGAAGTTCTGACCTTGAGATGATGTCAGGATATAGGCTCGCTGTCTACAGCAAGCTGCTGGGCATTCTGAAATCTGAAAGTGTATAGTTTGGTCAAAAATGTGTTTTGGAAATAAAAGAAGGCTCTCTTCACATCTACAGATTCCAGAATGGATAGGTTAAATTCGCATGATATTCGAGACCCCTTGAGTCTCACGAGTAGTGGAGGGTTCAATGCTTGTCATTTCCCCATCCTCCAATAATATTAAAGTCTCCCAATACCGTGAATCAGTAGAGAAAGATGGGGGTTTGTTCTAGTGAGTGTATTCCACATTAGAAAGCATTTATAGCCACATTCAGCAAGGAAAAAAACTGTTTATTGTGTACAAAAATGAGAGAGGAATGTTACTGAGCACTTAAGATTTAGAGAATGCATTTTATACAATATCATAGAAAGATATACAGTAATATAATATACAATGATACTAAAATATGTGGTTAGGATTCATCATCAATCTTATTTACACAATCTATTCCTGCAGCACTTACCAATGACAGAGCACCTTGATCGGTAGTGATACCATCAAAATGCAAATGCTGCACTCCGGGTTTGTGACAGAATCTGATGACATCTCAAGGCAGCTGTGGTTCAAAACGTCAGAGGGAACCTAAAGCCCCCTGTTACACCATTCTGACATAAATGAGATGCATTAGAAAATGTGAGATGTTGTCCTAGGTGTCTCTGAGCATGACAAGACAGTAATCCTCCCAGAACAAAAGGTCTTAGCTCTGGCCGTTGAGGGCAGAGCAGGTCTGGTTTTAATGGTACCCAAGCTATGCATATTAGCATTGTTCTTACACCATATGTATGTTCCAGGCTGTGAATATACAGTAATGGGGCTGGAGGCCATTTCATCCTCTCTTATGACCTTTGTCTTATGGAGAAGACCATGTAACAGTGCTACCCTTTGATGTACAACCCATATTACAACCCTTTCTACAAAACAGAATCTATTGAACTTAAGAACCTATTTTACCAATCTGAAATGTCATATGTGTGTGTTTATGTATCTGCGTGAAGATGCATGTGTGTTTTAAGGCCAATTCATTTTTGGACTAAGAAGGGCAATATTGGACTGGCCCAACGTCTTAGTGGAAGTGTTGTGCAACAAACACCAGGGTATGATTCTCACCTCAGGACTTCCATCGGTGCTAGGAAACGAGTTGGGGGAGTGAGGTCATCATAGTCATTATGCAATAGGGTCAACTAATGGCCATATTTAAGGCTCTCGATTTTAGGGTGCTGTAAGGAGCCCTTGTACACGGATTCTGGCTGAATACTGTTGCTGCAATAGCCAGAAGAAAGTAAGTTGGGAGGGGATTAAAAAAAAGGGAGGGGTGGAATTCCCAGATAGTTGCAAAGGAAGGCTCATGGTGCCATATGCCAGCCATAGTTTCAACTGAGCTAGAAGCTCAACAGAAGCAAACTGCCAGTTCAGAAAAAAACACATCAATATAAAATACAGCGATATTAATAAAATGTTTTCTGACCTTATTTGGCCAAAACATGAAATGAATACAGTCTAGTAGAAAAGTCAATATTTCTTTGGTGGTCACTGTTGAAGGTTGTTTAAAATCTGTTTCCCCCATCCCTCTGTAATGTATCAGACATAGTTCTTGCTGGGTGCGCTGGGTGCATTCTTGGCATAGTACTGGGCTGAGTAGCTGCCACCAGACCCCCGAGGACGAAAGCAGCAGAGGAGCCCTCCAGCAATGAGCAGAAGGACAGAGGAGGCCCAGCCAAGGAAAATGCAGGCGCCCAGCTCCATCTTAGACACTGTATTGGGGTTGTAGAAGTTGCGGATAACTGTGTTAGCTGACCAGCTGACAGGAATGATGAGCATCAACCCAGCTATGGCCACCACGATGCCAGCAGTCAATGACACCTTGGACTTTGCATTTTCGTTATCCACACAAGTGGTAAACTCAGCACCCACGAATGCCACCAGCACACCAAATGCAGCCAGAACAATGCTGATGATGGTGAGGGCACGGGCTGCCTGCAGGTCTGATGGCAACTGGAGCATGGAGTCATAGGTCTTGCACTGCATCTGGCCTGTACTTTGGACCACGCAACTCATCCATATCCCCTCCCAGGTGGTCTGGGCTGTCACGATGTTCTGACCTGTGAAGGAGGTCTCTTTCCACTTGGGTAGGGCACAGCACACAATGGCCCCAATCAGTCCACAGATGGCCAGAACGATGCCCACCAGCTGGACCCCTGATGCTCCCATTGTGCCCTGATCTTCTTTCTAACCTGGAAGAAGGGAGGATATCAGCATGAAGAAGTATAAATAACCCAATTAGAAAGTATTGGCATTGGCAAATAATAATACTACTACTTATGTTATAGCACTAGTGGATATATGAAGCACTTGTCCAGTAGTGACAAATATTCAGGTACAACATATCCTTGCCCCAAGAGCTTGCAATCTAAGTGGTTACCTGAGACAATAGTGGATAAAGTGACCTGTCCAAGGTCACAAGGAGTGACAGAATCAGGATTTAAACTGCTCTAAACCAGTGGTTCTCAACCTCGGGACACATCTAGCCAGTCAGGTTTTCAGGATAACCTTGCATGAGAGAGATTTGCATGCACTGCCTCCATTATATGTAAATCTCTCTCAAGTATGTTCATTGTGGTTACCTAACTGGCTAGGAGTATCCTGAGAACTGGGTTGAGAACCTCTGATCTAAAAACAAAGCTACTTCCTCTGCTACTAACAGCTGGATTCCTGGTCCTCTGGGCTTCTTGCCATCATGGCATCTAGAAACATATAGTTCCAGCTTCTGTAAGCATGTCCCGAACTGCAGAGGAGCAAACCTTGGACTGGTTCAGCCCACTCCTGATGACTGGCAGTCAATTAGTAAGCCCAAGAAATGGATCAGGCCTCGTTCTCTCTTTCTATACCTCGTTCTCTCTTTCTATAGTACATTTAGAGATTTGAGGGAAGATACACGCCCTATCCTTACTAGATCAGGGGATCTCAACTAAATCCTTAGGATGCACCCAACTAGTCAGGTTTTCAGGATTTCCACAATAAATATGCATGAGGGAGATGGATTGGTATGCACTGCCTCCATTGTGTGCCTATCTATCTTATGCACATTCATTGTGGATATCCTGAAAACCTGGCTGGTGGGGTGGGGTGGGGTGGGGTGGGGGATCCTGAGGATTAGGTTGAGAATCACTGTCCTTTACTAAGGATACATATAGTATTTGCCTCACTAGACCTGCCTTTATTTATTTAGTTGTTGGTATAATCTATCATGACATAAACTGCACAATAAAATACACAAGAATTAAGAGCAATCCTTATCATTCCTCAATAATGCTTAAACCCATAGTTAAACAATAATCATAGAAAAAATAAAAGTTAAGAAATATTCTCCCCCCCCCCCATCAACATCAGTTTGAAGGCATCCCTCCCTTCTCCTTTTAATGCTATGAGCTACTCCATGCTCTGGCCTGTACAAATAGAATTCGTCATGTCCAATATATTGTATAGTTACCCAGTTGCATATTGCATTGAGTTGTAGGAAGAACTGTGTTCCATTGCTTTCAGTCTTCCAGTGGTTTTTAACTCAATCCTTGGGACACACCTACTGTAGTCAGTCAGGGTTTCAGGATAACCACAATGAATATGCATGAGAGAGATTTACATACACTGCCCCTCTCTGGCATATTTATTGTGCTTAATCTGGCTAGGTGTGTCCCAAGGGCTGGGTCGAGAACCCCTGGCAGAGTTCTGATTGCCCAGCACTTCTTCCTACATCAATGATTCTCAAGCCTGTCCAAGGCATGCCTAACTGGTATATCCATAATGGATATTCATGAAATGGATTACCATCATACTCACTATGGGGTCTATTCTGTAACACGAATAGCGGGGATGGACGTCCTGCTGGGACGTCCATCCCTGCTATTCGTCCTCCTTTCCCATCCCCACCAAGCCTCCCCGTATGAACAAGGACTTTGTACAGGGAGGCTAGATGGGGGTAGAAAAGGGGCGGTTCAGAGATGGAGTTAGGGCAGGCAGTGGGCAGTCTGCGGCCTCAGACGTACAGGTCCGATTCTGATGTCGGCCCTGTACGTCCGGGGCCGGCAGACAGGATGGGGAAATTATTCCACTTCTGAGGTGGAATAAGTTCTTCTAGATGGGATGGGACGGCAAGCCTGGATGGCAATGAAGGCTGGAGGGGGTGCAGGAGATTCCCCACAGCCCGACCCTGACCATGGGAGGCTAGATCAGGGGTCGGGCTGTGGAGAAAGAATGAAGTTGGTGGCGGCCAGGGATCACAGCTCCTGAATGGAGCCACAGTGCCATGGCAACCAGTCGCCATGGCTCCATTCAGGAGCCTTAACTAAATTAGCCAGGCAGGTGCCTGAATGTGCAGGCCGACCGGAATCGGGTCCAGGCCTGCACATACAGGCTTAGACAGGATTCTGATCCCGTGGGGGTTACACGTGCCTCACAGGATCAGAATCCCGTCTACCTCTGTGTGTCTGGTTCCGACCGGACACACAAAGGGCTGGTACGCACATCTTAGAATTTGCCTCTATATGAATATCTTTCTCACCCATTCATTATAGATATCCCGAAAACCAAATTGGTTAGGTACCTTCAGGACAGGATTGAGAGCCTCGCCTTCCATGGTAATCCAGGGCAAGATGAAAAAATAAGCACAATACCTGTGCAGCCAATTCTGCCTCATCTCAGCTCTGACAATTAGGTTAAACCCATGGATCAGCACTTCTAGAGTCTGACCACTGATCACACCCACTGATTATTTATCCTCCAAAAAGAAATGTCTGGGTGTCTATTGATGTGTTGTTGCCATGGATACCACCACTGTTCAAATGTCCCGAATGATACCAGTCTGAGCAAAGAAGCCCTTTATCTCAGTTTAGCGAAATGTTCTTTCCCTTACTGCAAGAAGGTATTCCCTCACCCCTTAAACATGAGATTCCTCATTTGCATTGCAAGTATCCCTGAAATGTCACTTTTCCAGAGATCCTTGTAGGCTTCTCCCTCCTATAGCTCAGCTACTGTATTGCTTCTTTGGTCTCAGGGAGCCCCGCCCTTCTCTAAGTTTGATGATGGATTAATAATGCTATCTCTAATGTTGCTAGTGTGCACCATGCTGTATGAAATTCAAATGAATAATATTCCTTTTCCCAGAGAGCTCATCTCACTTATTGTCAAATGCTTTCTCTGCCCCCTTTGGGTCTATCTATGAGACTCTCTTTCCATTTCTCTCTATTGCTGTGTCTCAGTTTATGACCTGGGCGCAGGCTGGAATATTCTGCGTCTGGGATTGTGGCTCTCTGTTTATCCCAAGAAGTGCAGACTGAGATACTGTATGGTGGATTTTTCTCCTGCAGATAACCCCAGTATCATGTAAAAGAGTGTATTCCCAGGATCTAGGTACTTTTCTGGGTTTAGGAGGAGCTGTGGGCTCAACTCCTCCTCCTTTCTCTACTTGTAGTAACAGGCAGCTTATTTGACTTTTCTCTACTTGTGGCAACAGGCAACTTATTTGCCATCCTGGGCAAGGGTGGGGACAGATGTAGAAGCTGCAAGAGCCCTCAGGGCACAGCAGAATCTATAACTTCCCTCTTCCAAACACAGGCTCTTGCTTCTGTCCTACCTCTCACCTGCCTCTTGGCCCCCCCCCCCCCTCCTCTTGCATGTTTCCAGGAAATTCCCTGCCTTTCTCTTCCCTCCCCATACCCCTAGGGAAAAATTACCTTTCATTCCCCTCCTTGATGGGCTCCCTTCTCTCCCCTCCCCCCCATCTCCCATCCCTCTCCTTACATACAGTCTCATTTTTCAGTCATCTTTCATACCCTCAACCTATTCATTTTTCCAGACTTTGTGGTTCTCTATCTCACCTAATGTTGTCCGTAAATTTCTGTTTGTTCAGAAAAGTACTGTGCCTACCATATTAGTTGACTTTAATGGTTGATAAATAAAAAGAAAAAGAGATTAGGTGATACCTTTTTATTGGACTAACGTAATACATTTTTGGACTAGCTTTCAAATGTTAAAAATGTCTTCCTCAGGTAAAGACAGAAAACTAATCCAAAATGCATTAAATTAAATTAGTCTAATGAAAATATATCACCTTATTTTCTTTTTCTTCATTCAGTAAAACTAGGTATCTCTCTCTCTCTTTCTGTCTGTCTTTTACACACTGCTCTAAGACCCAAGCACAGTCCCCAAATGACTATTAAATTCATTCCCTGATATATCTCTTCTGCAGAACCCCTGAACTGGGCTTTTCTAGTTTGTATCCAGAATAAATCCCAGGGGAGGAACTTCTTCCTTTCCAAGCACCTCGAAATAATGAAATCAATATGGGTGTATGATTAGCAAATATCATCAATTCTGGATACGCAGTGAAAATAAATATTTTTATCGGTTTACTTTTTATTTATCAACCATTAAAGTGAACTAATATTGCAACCACGCTACTTTACTGCATAAAGAGAAACTGAGGGACAGAGATATTTTTAAGAACACATTTTGGTAGCTTGAAGACCCCCCCCTAGTTCAAAGAACATAACATCTGAGCTGTGAGATCAGAACGATGTTCTTCAAGCTTAAATAGAGCAATAGAACAACACTGCTTCCAGCCATGGGAGTTGAAACTGGGAACCACACCCAAATCTAACAGGCAGTGCCACACCATAGTATTTCAGCCTCTAAATAGGATAAAATGATCTAAAGCACATCATTTGGGAGGGGGAATTAAACTATTGTTATATAAAGTGTGTTTATCTAGAGGTAGTAATTTTAGGGTCTAGGAGCTGTATTTGCTCTGGAGTAAACCCCAGCCCTCTGCAGCTTAAATTCTACTTTTATTATACAGAGGTAAAGTTATCCAGAGCGTGTCTGAAGAACAGGCTGGCAACCAGGCATGGTCTCAGAAGTCTTCCAAAGTGTACCAGAATATGTTTTTATTTTTTTTGCTAATTCCTTTGTCAGTCAGTGAAATGTATCACCCCAGCACACATTCACCCTCAGAAAACACAGAGTCAAGTTGCCAAATCAGCTTTCTGGTCTTATAGAGAGGCTTTTAAAGAGCCAAACCTATGATAACAATGACCGGAGAGGAATCTTCTTTTCTTTAAAGCAGAAGATAAATCCAAACGGTTTTCTGAAAATAGCAAGAATGCTAAATGAAATGGAGTTGATAGAAATATTTTGTACCTTCTCTGAAAGTTTTTGGAGGAAACTTTCTGCGAGTTGTATCTTCTTTTCTTTCTTCTGCCCGAGGATCTGGTGAGAAGCTGAGTCAAAGCAGGTGATATGCTGCTGTCTTCTGCCCCAAAAGGTGCTCTGTGTCAGGACACCCACTCCCAGAGGGCCTTCTTAAACCCTACAGGGAGGGGCCACCACCATCACTGTGAAACCATCAGGCATGTGTGAACATGCGGATGCCGCTGGGGCTGGGAGAGAGACAGACTGAAGATAGCAAGAACTCCTCACTCCTGGTTAGTGCCCCTGTCACTACTGATTAACAAAGATTCAAGTGAGAAACAGAAATCCTATCCTGTACAGTCACAGCTTTCTCTTCCTGCCTGATCCCACTACTGATGTGACATTCTTCTGCCCACGCCAACTCTCCCAGTCCTGAAGGTTTAAAAACCCTGCATTCCTGGACAAATCTCTTGAACCAAACAGTCCTAACTGTGAAAGGCTTTATGTTCTTGTGCCAGTCCTCTGAGTCAATCAGTCTTAGAGGTTAAGGACTGTCCAATCAATATGCAGCCGTAGCAGTTGGCCCATTTTTTCAAACACCGGCTGGAGCATTTAAAAAAATGTGTATATTCAGCAGCACTCTACAGAAAGGCAGCGGTGCTGAATATATATGGAGTTAAGTGGTTTATTTCAGGACTGCTATTTTCCTGGCCTAAATTAAACCACTTAGCACATTCTATATTGGCCGTCCATCCCCCTGTGTGGCTGACCAGAAGCGAGACACCCAGAGTTAGACCCGATTCTGATCCTGCGGGGCCTAGATGTACCCGTGAGATCAGAATCGGGTCTATGGCCCGAAGTGCAGGCCAGGCCCCGATTCTGGTTGGCCTGCACACATAACAGATCCCTGGCTACCTCAGTCAGGCTCCTGAATGGAGCCACGGTGCCATAGCATCCCATCGCCATGGTACTGTGGCTCCATTCAGGAGCCGCAAATGCCGGCCGCTGCTGATCCTCTTCTTTCCCCACAGCCGGACTCTAGATCTGGCCTCCCATGGCCAGAGTCCAGCTGCAGGGATCTTCCTGCACCCCTACCGGCCCGGCAGCATGATCCCCCGACCCCGGCAGCATGATCCCCCGACATCCAGGGGACTTATTCCACCTCTACGGTGGAATAAGTCCCCCCATCCATGTGTCTCGGCCCCGGATGTACAGGGCCAACCTCAGAATTGGCCCTATACATCCGGGGTCATGGCCCACCCATGTTCCACCCTCGCTCTGCCTCAGTACCGCCCCCTCCCGCCTCTATCTAAGCCTTCCCATACAAAAGAGCTGTTCATACGGGGAAGTATTAGCTGGGGCAGCAGGGGAGCGAATAGCAGAAATGGACATCCAATCCAGACATCCATCCCCGCTATTCATGCCACTGAATGACCCCCATAGTGACTGAACATCCAGATAATGTTGGGGCATTTAGAGGGAAGTTCTAGTGGCGCAATCCATATAACGCAGCTGAAAACTCATGGATGGGGGATTTACACATTTAGCAGGAGCTGTTAAATGTATAAGTCCTTTGGAATATTGGCCTATGTGTATTAATGGAATTCCCCTGAATAGAGCCATCTTGAAGAGACCTATAACTTCCAGGGGTCCTGTACTGCCATGATAGGCCTGCCCTGACATCATTCAGAAGCACCAATGAGTGTGGCAGAAACATGTTGGGTGTGGCAGAAACATGAGCACAGCAAATGGACATTACGATTCAGTCAAAGCCTCCACTACTTTTCAGTAAGTCAAGGGGAGGGATTTTATCCCCTGTTCTTTAATCTTGAGGGGGATCCCGATACCCTTTCCATGGTTAGCTCTGACCAGAACTATCTAGTCCTGTAGGTGAAAGGTTCTATATCTCTTTGCCAATTTCTTGAGTGATGCAGTATTAAAAGTGAAATACTGGTGATTTTTTCTGCCCGCTCACGCCTGGTCATCAATATTGACCCAGAGCCTTTTTCCATCTCAAGGCGCTGTAGGAATATTCACAAATAGTGGGCTGCACTTCATGGTTGCCAATCCCATGCATCATGAGATCAACAGTGAAGAAGAGGTGGACCGTCAATTTTAAACTTCTGATGCTGAAGATTTTGAGTGCTATACCATCAGTAACTGAGAAGAATGCCTGTGGCAACAGAGGCTAAAGGAGTGCATGTCAGAAACTAGTGGAAAAATGAAGATGAAGATGAAGTGGGCCGTGGTGGCGGCAGCTGGCGAAGCTCACCTCGCCAGCTATGAGGAGGTCCATAACAGTGGTGGCTGGAGGAGCTCTTCTCACCAGCTGCCAAAGACAGCAGAGAGACTCTGAAGGGTCGGTCCATTGTGCCTGCAGGAGTGCGAGCACATCACCCACTGCCACAGATTACTCTCTTCCAGCTCTTTGCATTCAAATTGATAGAACCCTACTTTCTTCACCAGGAAGCTTGCACTCATCAATCCCAGTTCCCTAGCATCTTTTCAGTCATATCTTTCTTCAAGTTTTGAATCACTTTCCTTGTGGGATCAGGCACTGGCTTGGAATTCAGTTCTTTGTAAAGTTCTTGACACCTCTCTGATCAGCCTCTCACTCCTGCATGCAGCAACATCGGTGGTTCCACATCGGGACTTCGCCTACTAAACTGTCAGGTAAGGAGAGCTGAAAGGTTGTGGAGAAGGACCAAGTGAGCTTCTGCCTTAATCTGCTGCAGGGAGTGTTTTTCCTTCTACTGATCCAAAGTGACTTATTCACTTAAAAATATATCTTGTCGCTGCTTCCACCTCCATGCAAACAGGAAATGGGAACAGCACCGCACACCAAAGGTTTAGGAAAGTACTGCAGTGCTGTTTAAAGCCTTTGCCACTGCTGCTGGTCCCGGAGAGGGGCAACAGTAGCGACAAAGGGGCTGAGGACAGGAGCTGAGGGGTGCCAGCATGAGGTTTGCCTAGGGCAGCTCATATCCTTGCATCGCCGCTGAGAATGGATGAAGAGGGGGAAGGGACTGGAGCTTCTTGTAATACATTCATATGCGCTGATTCCTACCAGCCGATACACATGTAGTTGCTTTTGGGGAGTCACATAGTCTCATTTGTTGCTTTTCTGAAAAAGAAGCAACATCATAAGTCTGTTTTCTGCCTATGCGCTTACTTATTAACTCACTGGCTGGCTTACTGGCTTATCTTACTTACTGACTGACTTACTAATTAATCATTTATAGCCCGCAAATCCAAAGTTCCCTAATTGCTCTCATAGGAGGTAATTTTATAAATCTTTTTTGGCGTGTAAACCATGTTTTTATGTGCAGAAAAAAAGCCTCTTATAAAATTGTGTGCACTGCAAGATAGCATATAATTTTATGTGATCTGCGTGTGACCCGGGTGTCACTAAAACCTCCCAGAAACACCAAGGGGCATGTTTACTAAAACCCCGCTAATGTGCGGGCCGCGGTAGTGTGCGGGTGCCATATAAGGAGTGGGCGTGTCTGGCTGAAAAAGAAAATCCGGAATTTACATATGCGCTAAGGTGCGCGGCACCCATGTGTGCCCCGCACATTAGCGCATGAGATAGCTGCGCGGGAGGCATAAGTGGCGCGCTGATGTGCACACAGAAGAGCAGAGCCACAGCACAATGGTCAAGGCACTTACCAATGGTGCAGGGATCAGGGGTTCAGTGCCCAATGAAGACAGCTGGCTGAGGGGTTAATTTATGAGGCATTTAAATAATGGGCGGCATTAAGGCAGCGTGCTAATGTTTTTGGAGGCATTTTAATACTGGGCGGCATAAGCAGGCGCGCTGATGTGCAAACAGAAGAGCAGAGCCACAGCACAATGGTTAAGACACTGACCAATGGAGCAGGGATCAGGGGTTCAATCCCCCACAGTGCTCAATGTAGACAGCTGGCTGAGGCACTACTTTAGGAGCTAGTCTAATATTGTGCGGCACACTGATGGGCATTAGGCAGCAGGCTATTGATTTAGGAGGCTTTTTAATATTGGACGGCATAAGGCGGCACGCTAATGTGCAAGAACAGGAACAGAACCACAGCACAATGGGTAAGACACTGACCAATGGTGCAGGAATCAAGGTTTCAATCCCCCACAGTGCCCAATGAAAAAGGCTGGCTGAGGCATTACATATTATGGGGAAGATTGCTTTTGGAGTCATTTTATGTTTATTTTAATTATCACTACTAGCAAACGCACTCTCAAAGCGTGTTAACATAAGGCGCCCTATAAGGCACATTTTAAAGTGCACTATCCGCCAAGGCACCCTAGAATGTTGCTTATAGGGCGCTTTAGAGAGTGCCGTATGAGGTACCGCAAGGTCAGAGTACTGTTTTTTATGGCAGCACTGTGCAGTTTAAGGAATGAAAAGCATAAGTAGGTGCGCTGACAGGCAAGCAGGAGCAGCAGTGGAGCACAATGGTTAAGGCACTGACTGCTGATACAGGGGTCATGAGTTTGCTCCCCAGTATGCCTAATACGTAAGGCTGGCTGTGGCATCAGCTTTGCATTGTACACATTTTTTCCTGCAGCACTTTATTTTTATTTTATGAATTGCTGCCAGCAAACACGTGCCGTAATTGAAGGTGCCGTATAAGGCACCCTATAAGGCACTCCATAGGGCACATTATAAATTGCACTGTCCGCCACAGCACCCTAAAATGTCCCCTATAGGGCACCCTATAAGTTGTGTCACAGGATAATGTATAGTGCACCTTATATGGACGGGAACCATAAGGTGCCCTATAGGGCGCCCTATAAAGCACCCTCAGAGGCACCTTGTGGGTACAGTACGCTGAGGGTGTTTTTGCTGGCATCAAAATATGTACATTAAAAAAAGATAATGCATTGGACAACCCTATCAAATAACCCCACTGTGGGTTTGAACCCATGATCTCTGGCTTCACAGACAGTGAAGTAACCATTGGGCTACAGCTCTATAGCTACTAGCAAGCCCCTGGCTGGCTGCAGAGAGCCTGCATGTCACCACACAGACAGTCTGCTGTGGTCACCAGGATAGGGTTAGCCCACCCATACCCATGATGCAATGCACATGCAAATCAGCTGTCCACAGATAAACACAAGATGGGCAATGCACCCCCACAGCACCTCGGCCTGGTATTTATTTATTTAGCTGTATTTATATCCTGCTTTTCACTGGGTCAAAGCGGTCAATTGGGGGATACATTTAACACGAGGGGATATGAGACACATACACTAATACTTACAGGGAACATGGGCAATGGAGGGTTAAGTGGCTTGCCCAAGGCCACAAGGAGTGCCTATAGGACTAGAAATCCCAGTCCCTCTGGCCTGAGATTGCTGTCCCCAGGTGGGACTTGAACCCCCAGCCTGAAGTACCTTGTCCTAACCACTCCTCCCACGGATTGACTGTGTGTTTTACTGGCACAGAGTAGTTACACACCGTCACATTGTGCAGATACTGTGCTCACCCTGATGGTGCAAGGAGGCACCCAGGACCAGGTCCACAACACCTTCCATGGCTGAAAGAGGCCATGCCGGAGTTCCAAAGCAGTGTTAATGTGTGAGATAGGTAGCTTCTGCACAAACACCTTGGATATCTCTGTCTGTTTCAGTCAGGTGTAGCCCCCATGGACCCCTAGGTGGGCCATGTACCACCACCCCCCCCCCCCCCTCTCCAGGGCTGAGGGTGGCAAACAGGGTCTCCTATCAATAGATCCACATTCTACCTCCCTGCAAAAGTGGCAGTAGAGGGGACCATCAACCCTGGTCCTGCTGAGGAACAGAAACCCCACAGGGCAGTCAACGCAGCTCTATACACATCCATAACACAATCAATAGCAGACAGACATTAGGCCTGGATATGGTAAGCTGCACCCCACCACTATCTGATATTCTCCTGCAGCAAGTCATCAGCCGCTGCACCCTGCAAGCTGCTCCATCAAGACACATACCAGCTGCAAACAGTCTGCTAGCTAGTCCATAGTGCATGTTCCCAGTGGAGATGCATGCACCCAGAACTGGGATGTCAGCATACACAGCAAGCAGATAAATCAGTGACTGGGCCCCAAAAAAATCCCCATATCTATCACATGAGAGAAACACTATATAGCACTATGGGGGTGCCTAACCATGCTGTGGTCACTGCACAGTCAGGGTGAGTGTGATCTCTCAGCAGGACATACTGAGGTCACCCTGTCTGTGTAGGTGGTGGCCGCATCACCACAGTACGTATGACCTAGATTGGCCTCTGTTGGAAACAGGATACTGGGCTTGATGGACCTTGGTCTGACCCAGTATGGCATATCTTATGTTCTTAATCAATCACTCTCTCCTCCAGCATTCCCTCTTGACATCAATTACCCCCTCCAAGGTGGCCATAACCTCTCTTCTCCCTATCCCTCCCTCAAAGTGGCCATCAACTTCCTTTTTTCTCCCTATCAACCCCCAAAGGTTACCAATAACTCTCCTTTTCCTTTCCACCTTCCCTTTTCCCCCAAGGTGACCAACAATGCCCCTTCTCTTCCCATCCTCCATAGAAACATGACAGCAGAAAAAGACTACATGGCCTATCTATATCAACTACAATAGCCCTCTTTATGCCTTTAGAGATCCTCTATGTTTGTCCCATGCTTTTTTGAATTCAGATACTGTCCTCGTGGCCACCATCTCCACTGGGAGATTATTCCACGCATCTACTACTCTTTCCTTAAAGAAATATTTCTGCATATTACTCCTGAGTCTATCCCCTTTCATTCTCATGCTATGTTCCCTTGTAGCAGAGCTTGCCTTCAATTGAAAGAGACTCTCTTGTGCATTTATGCCACGGAGGTATTTAAATGTCTCTATCTATCATATCACCCCTATCCCCACCCTTCCTCTAAAGCAGAGCTACTCAATTCCGGTCCTGGAGGTCTGCAACCCTGCAGGTTTTCGGGATATCCCTAATGATATGCATGAGATATATATGCATTAGAGATAGCCTGCCAACCTGACTGGTTTGTGGCCCCTCCAGGGCTGGATTTGGAGACTCCTGCCTTACACCTCTGTCATTTAAGATTGTGAGTGGGCAAGGTACAGATGTTCTAGACATCAAAAGGGTAGATAGAATGTGTCACATTCCTCCTAGATTCTCAACACCACCAAAACGTTGTCTAATAGACAATATTTTGGTGGTGGTGAGAAGCAAGGAGGAATGTGACAAATTCTAACCTTTTTGATGTCTTGGACATCTGCACCTTGCCCACTTACAATCTTAAATGACAGAGGTGTAAGGCAGGGGTCTCCAAATCCAGCCCTGGAGGGCCAAAAACCAGTCAGGTTGGCAAGCTATCTCTAATGCATATATATCTCATGCATATCATTAGGGATATCCCAAAAACCTGCAGGGTTGCAGACCTCCAGGACTGGAATTGAGTAGCTCTGCTCTAAAGTATATATATTAAGACCTTTAAGTCTGTCTTCATATGCTTTATAACAAAGACCATTAACCATTTTAGTAGCCATCCTCTGCACCAACTCCAGTCTGCTTATGTCCTTTTGAAGGTGTGGTCTCCAGAATTATACACAATACTCCAAATGAGGTCACACCAGAGACTTATAGAGAGACATTATCACCTCCTTTTTTTCTGCTGGCCATTCCTCTCCATATATACCCAAGCATCCTTCGGGCTTTAGCAGTTGCCTCTTCTACTTGTTTAGCTACTTTAAGATCGTCGGACACAATTATGCCCAAGTACCGCTCCTCTTTTGTGGACAGAAGTACCTCACCCCCTACACTGTACTGCTCCATTGGATTTTTGCAGTCCAAATGCATGACCCTGCATTTTTTAGCATTAAATTCTAGCTGCCAAATTCAAGACCATTCTTCAAGCTTAGCTAGATCCCTCCTCATGTTATCTAGTCCTTCCTGGGTGTCTACTCTATTGCTGATTTTGGTATCCACAAAGAAGCAAATCTTACCTGACAGCCCTTCCGCAATATCACTAACAAAGATGTTAAAAAGAATCGGATCAAGAACAGATCCCTGTGGCACACCACTGGTAACCTCCTCAGAGTGAGCTCCATTTACCTGTGCCCTCTGTCACCTCCATCTCAACTAATTTCTAACACAATCAACAACTTTAGGGTCCATTCCTAGGGTGCTCAGTTTGTTTATAAGTTGCCTCTGTGGAACAGTGTCAAAGGCTTTACTGAAATTTAAATACACCACATCTAGGGCTCTCCCTCAGTCCAACTCACTGGTCACCCAGTCAAAGAAATCAATCAGATTTGTCTGACAAGATCTGCTACTGGTGAATCCATGCTGCCTTGAATTCTCCATTGGACTCTAAAAACCTCACTATTCTCTCCTTTATTAGCCTTTCCAATAATTTACTAACCACAGAGGTTAGACTAACCAGCCTGTAGTTCTCAATGTCATCCTTGCATCCACGTTTGTGTAAAAGGACTACATGTGCCTTTCTCCAGTCCCATCTCCAAAGAGGCATTGAAAAGGTCAGACAGTAGAACTGCTAGAATGCCCCCAAGTTCCATCAGTTGTCTAGTATTTCCCCTCCCCTCATCTTCCCTTCTTCTCCACATCCAGCATAGCTCCCTTACCCCTTCTTCTCTCCACCATGTGTATTATCTTTTCCTTCCATTCCCCTCCATGTACAGCCTCCCTTCTTCTCTCCCCCCCCCTCCACCCATTGCCATCAACCTCACTCTATCTCTTCCAGCTAGCTCCCTAAAGGACTGAGTATTAGCTTTGCAGGGTTGCAAGTCCTCAGAGCTCAGATGTGCACTCAAGCTCTTCCAGCCCCAGTCCCCTCTATTGCAAACTTCCTGCCAGAGAGAGGGACCAAGAAGAGCCTGAGCATGTGCCTGTACTCTGAGGCCCTGCAGCATGCATAGTTAATACACTGTGCTTAGGGGAGCCCAGGCTGCAGGAATGGAGAAGAGAGAGAGCAAGTTGGTTGGAAATGTGTGAGAAGAGGGCATCTTTGTATATGTGTGTGAGATCCCCTCAATCATTCGTGTCACACACCTAATGCATGCGGCTTGGCATCTCTGACTTCCTGCTCACACTACTATATCATTTCTGGATCACTGACAAGGGAGGTGTGGGCCCTGAACAAGCACAGTAGATGTCTGGGAGATTTACAGTCGGATCAGTGCAGGGGCGGCCCTAGAGGGGTACGGGGCCTCATTTGCATAAATATTTGCATAATGTTACCATATACTAACTTTTAGTAAACATGCCTCTTAATGAGTGTATGGATAAAGAAAGACTAAAAGATTAATCCAGTGCCAACCGCCAGACACATTAGGAACTACTACAAACACTGCCCATTTAGAACCCATAGCAAACCCGCCGTATCCTAACAGCACTACCAGGACTCACAAAGCACCATACCCTACCTATCAAAAGGAAACATGCAAATATTAAACCAATACATTTCAGAGAACAACAATACATGACCTACTGGGGAAAGAGAACAAGTGATAATGTCAAATAGGAATTATATAAACAGAACACCTCAGCTCAGTTACACATGCAGAACATAGACCATCACCAAACAAGTAATCACAATTTAGAAACAGGAAGACATTAAACTGGGAATCCCAAAAGCCAAATTTGGAATGTACAACACTGTAGAAATAAAACTATACATTAATTTGTTCTTGTACTAAACAAAGCGCAGACGTTAATGATGCACACTTACCAGAGCTGACATATTCCAATTAATAAATTCAAAATAAAGAGATATTTTTCTATCTTTTGTGCATTTTTTTTCAGCTGCAATTGCTCCAGCCACTTTCTTCTGGTTTCTTCATGTCTTCTGCTAACTCTCCATCGTCTGCTGTCCATTTGTCCTTTCTTCTAGTTTTTTTCCATTCTCTCTCTACATCTACTTTAACATACTAATCTTTCTCCTTTTGCTCTTTCCTCATTCCTATTTCATCCACTCAAATTTTACCCCTCCATCCTCAGTCCCCACTTACTCTCCCAATACCCGGCCAATTGTAGATTTTTTATCCCTCCCACACAAAATATTTTTCCCCTCTCCATTTTACTTTCCCAGCCCCATCCCATTCTAATCCTCCCCCAACATCAGCTCCCTTCTAGTTCCAGCCTCACCCAGCATCCATTCCCTTCTAGTCCCTGCATCAGCCCATTTCCAGTCCTAGACCCCCATCAGCCCATTTCCAGTCCTAGCAACCCCCCAACCCAGTACCAGTCCTAGCCCCCCCATCAACCCACTTCCAGTCATAACCCCCATCATCCCATTTTCAATTTAAGCCCCCCCTATAACCCATTACCAGTCCTAACCCCCGATCAGCCCACTTCCAGTCCTAACCCCATCAACCCATTTCCAGTCAGCCCCCCATAGCCCATTGCCAGTCCTAACCCTCCCATCAGCCCACAGCCCATTACCAGTCCGAACCCCATCAGCCCACCTCAAGTCCTAACCCCTCCCCATCAGCCCATTTCCTGTCCTAGCCCCCCCATAGCCCATTATCAGTCCTACCCCCCCATAGCCCATTACCAGACAGCCCCCATTAGCCCACAGCCCATTACCAGTCTTAACCCCCCATAGCCCATTACCAGTTCTAACCCCCCCCAACAGCCCACAGCCCATTACCAGTCCTAACCCCATCAGCCCACCTCAAGTCCTAACCACTCCCCATCAGCCCATTTCCTGTCCTAACCCCCCCCATAGCCCATTATCAGTCCTAACCCCCCCATAGCCCATTACCAGTCCTAACCCCCCATCAGCCCATAGCCCATTACCAGTCCTAACCCCATCAGCCCACCTCCAGTGTTAACCCCCATCAGCCCATTTCCAGTCCTAGCCCCCCCCATAGCCCATTACCAGTCCTAACCCCCCCAACAGCCCACAGCCCATTACCAGTCCTAACCCCATCAGCCCACCTCCAGTCTTAACCCCCCCATCAGCCCATTTCCAGTCCTAGCCCCCCATAGCCCATTACCAGTCCTAACCCCCCCCAACAGCCCACCTCAAGTCCTAACCCCTCCCCATCAGCCCATTTCCTGTCCTAGTCCCCCATAGCCCATTACCAGTCCTAACCCCCCCACCCGCCCACAGCCCATTACCAGTCCTAACCCCATCAGCCCACCTCAAGTCCTAACCCCTCCCCATCAGCCCATTTCCTGTCCTAGCCCCCCCATAGCCCATTACCAGTCCTAACCCCCCATTAGCCCACAGCCCATTACCAGTCCTAACCCCATCAGCCCACCTCCAGTGTTAACCCCCCCATCAGCCCATTTCCAGTCCTAGCCCCCCATAGCCCATTACCAGTCCTATCCCCCCCCCTACAGCCCACAGCCCATTACCAGTCCTAACCCCATCAGCCCACCTCCAGTCTTAACCCCCCCATCAGCCCATTTCCAGTCCTAGCCCCCCATAGCCCATTACCAGTCCTAACCCCCCCAGCCCATTACCAGTCCTAACCCCCCCAACAGCCCACCTCAAGTCCTAAACCCTCCCCATCAGCCCATTTCCTGTCCTAGCCCCCCATAGCCCATTACCAGTCCTAACCCCCCATCAGCCCACAGCCCATTACCAGTCCTAACCCCATCAGCCCACCTCCAGTGTTAACCCCCCCATCAGCCCATTTCCTGTCCTAGCCCCCCCTAGCCCATTACCACTCCTAACCACCCCAACATCCCACAGCCCATTACCTGTCATAACCCCATCAGCCCTCCTACAGTCTTAACCCCCACATCAGATCATTTCCAGTCCTAGCCCCCCATAGCCCATTACCACTCCTACCCCCCCAGCCCATCACCAGTCCTAACCCCCCCAACAGCCCACCTCGTCCTAACCCCTCCCCATCAGCCCATTTCCTGTCCTAGCCCCCCATAGCCCATTACCAGTCCTAACCCCCCCAACAGCCCACAGCCCATTACCAGTCCTAACCCCATCAGCCCACCTCCAATCTTAACCCCCCCAGCCCATTTCCAGTCCTAGCCCCCCCCCCATAGCCCATTACCAGTCCTAACACCCCCCCCCCCCATCGGCTCAAGTAAAATTTAAAAAAAAAAAAAAAAAGCTGGCTGCTACCGCTGCCGCCGCGGCAGCAGCAGAATGGAGTCCCTCCCTCCCTCTGCGACGGCTGAGCCCCTCTGTGCCGGCTTTCAGATTCGCGAAGGGAGAGTGTCTGTTAAGCCCCGCATTGAGATCTCCAGTACTGCAAGGTCTGAAGGCAAATGGAACCATACAGGTGGAGGAAGGAAAGTGAGCTTATAGCCTGCTGAGAATCAGGAGGAGAACCTGCATGAGAGGGGTCCCCAGGATAAATGCCTGCAACTACAGGGGAAGGAACTTGATCCAGCCAACACAGCTAAGGATACCACAGTAAGTGAGGTTCTAAGCACTGGAGAGTGGTTTGAGAGAGAAGGAGAGCATAAAATCTACCTTGTATCAAGGGATTATGCAGAGGACTGTTGAGCTAAGCTGTTAACTGAAAGATATATCTACCTTGCCTAGAAATTGCTACAAACATCCTGAACTGTTGTTAGGAGTTGCCTTGACCTCTGATGGATTCCAATAAACTTGAAATTTTGTTACATTAACTCAGAATGACTGATTTAACTAACCCTGCTGCTGGCCAGAGGTATCCAGTACCTACCTGGTAGTCTCTGACTTTGACCACTTCGAACCCTTAAATTGTTGGGGGGTTTTGCCCTTGTGTTAATTGTCATGGCTGCAGGGTTCACCCCAACATAAGTGTAAAGCACAGGACTCTCTTTCAAATAAAGTATTGTGCCACAGAAGTAAAGTAGAAATTCTATTGTCAGGTATGTAATATCACAAGCTTCACAAGTTTAAAGTCAATGCTCTAATCTCTATATTACAAATCAGCATGAAACAGGAAAATGACTATAAAATTGTCTTTATGTTCAAAGCACCTGAGGTCTCCTATGAAGGGTCCTGGGGACAAAGTAGCGTTGCTCTCTAAGGAGGGTCTGCCAGTCTGTCCAAATCTTAGGGGTATGTTTACTAAACTGCGTTAGTGCAATTCGCGTTAGGAGCCGCGGTAGTAACAGAAACCCCAAATAAGGACATGGGCGGTACATCGTCACCACTAATGCGCGTTAAAAAAAATTAACGAGCGTTACCGGGCGCCGTGGCGCGTCACTGCGCGTTAAACATAAGTAGACGTACAGACACAACGCACTGAAACAGAGCTGTAGCACAATGGTTACGGTACTGACCGCTGTTACAGGCAGCATGGGTTCGAGTCCCCAGTGTGCCTAACACAGAAGGCTGTCCCAGGCATCACCCTGTACATTACAGAGGGAAAGAGGAGGCATGTTTTTCGTTACGCTGAGTATTGGTGTCAGAAAAACACCCTCGGAGTGTGCCTAGCCACGTGCGAGGTTGCGTGCATTGGTACGGGCGTAGCCCCGTGCATAGCTGCGCGCGTACAATCGTGCGTGGGTACGTGTGTTTTTACGTGCGTGGGTACGTGTGTTTTTACCAGTGTGGGCATCTTATTTTACAGACTCTGTAGGGTGTCTTGCACCTATGCATTATGCTAGCAGATGTACGTGTGATGGCCTATGGTTTATCAGAGCCTGTGAGCAGGTGCTGGGGTTGCACAGGGTTGGATTGTGCCAGTCACACCCATGATGCACTGCACATGCAAATCAGCTGTCCACAGATACACACCATGGGGAATGCACCCCCACAGCACCTCGGCCTGGTAGGGGGAACTGACCATGTGCACCCCCACAGCACCTCGGCCTGGTAGGGGGTACTGACCGTGTGTTGTACTGGCACAGAGTAGCTACACACCGTCACATTGTGCGGGTACTGTGCTCACCCTGAGGGTGCAGTGAGGCGCCCAGCACCGTCCATGGCGCAGGTCCAAAGCAGTGTTACTGTGTGAGATAGGTAGGTTCTGCAGGACCACCTTGGACATCTCTGTCTGTTTCAGTCAGGTGTAGCCCCCATGCACCACCACCCCCGTCCCCCAGGGCTGAGGGTGGCAAACAGGGTCTCCCATCAAAAGATCCACAGTCTACCTCCCTGTAAAGGTGGCAGTAGAGGGGAACATCAACCCTAGTCCTGCTGAGGAACAGACACCCCACAGGGCAGTCAATGCAGCTCTGTACACAGCCATAACACAATAGCAGACAGACATTAGGCCTGGATATGGTATGCTGCACCCCACCACTATCTGATATTCCCCTGGTGCAAGCCATCAGCCACTCCATCACAACACCTACCAGCTGCAAACAGTCTGCTAGTGCCCAGTGGAGAGGCCTGCACCCAGAACTGGGATGTCAGCATGCACAGCAAGCAGATACATCAGTGACTGGGCCCCAAAAGGAAACCCATATTTATCACATGAAAGAAATACTAGATACACTATGGGAGTGCCTAGCCATGCTATGGTCACTGCACAGTCAGGGTGAGAGTGATCTCTCAGCAGGATATACTGAGGTCACCCTGTCTGTGTAGGTGGTGGCCGGGCACTACAATGTGCCTGTCACTGCCCTATGCCCTGTGCAGATGCACCCTGGCCATGCCACCCTGTCCGGCCTATACCCATGGTACCTTGCTCCTCATTATGCACATTGGCAGCCCAATACTGGCAACATTGCTGGCAGTGTGGGCTGTGGAAGGTGTTTGCAGCCACCACACACTGGATAGACAGACAGCCACCCCCACACCTATGCCAGCATTGTGCTACTATAGAGGTGGTCAGCAACCATACCCACCACACCAGTCATGGGCATAGTACAGGCATGGATATGGTACACAAGGCTGTTGGGGGGTCACTCCCCAGGGTGGTGAACACTGTCAGAGACAAGACCTGCAGCAAACACCGCAGACATCAGAATGATTGTTATGGTGGAGCTCAATGAGCAAACTGTGCTTAACGTAGGAATTGATATCTGCCAGTTATCATAGGGAACGTTTGATAGCTCTGTACCATATACCCAGGTGTAGGGTGGCATTGCTAAGGTATGCAACTGCTAGTGTTGGGAGATACAGGCAGGGCCCAATGTCTTGCCTCTCCAGGAGGCATTGGCCAATGAGGCCTGTGGGTGGGTGTGCGGCCCTGTTGGCTGCTGCTTTACGGCAGAGTTCCCCAACTCCAGTCCTGGTGTTCCAAACACTGTTTGGGTTTTCATGCTGTCCCTCATAAATATGCATGAGCTAAATCTGCATACCATGGGGGTGGTGCATACATATGCAGCACAGGCATCTTTATTAGAGGCAGCATGAAGCCGGAATGGTGTGGGGCCCTCCAGGACTGCATTTGCAGGACTCTGCTTTAGGTAATGTGCCTGTTTCTGGTGTCTGTGTTTGGTGTGGTAAAATATAGGCCATGCGCATGTTCTCTGCAATAAAGGAGTGTCTTTACTATCACTGTTTGGTGGTGGGTAAAACTATGGGGACTGGGTTGGCAGGAGCCCCAGCTGGGATTTGAACCTGTGACCTTCTGGTCTTACAGGCACTGGTTGTGTCTGTTACACCACACTGTGGCCACAGAGACAGTGCAGTCCCTGGAGTTAGTTAAACCGGCCTGACGAGTCAGAAACCCTGCTCTGCAGCAGGTTTACTGTGGCCTCATTTACCTTGTATGCAGACAAAGGTGCACATAAACCTCAGAAAAGACCTCAGAAAAGGGGCACACACCCATAACCAAGCTGGGCAACAATGATATCATTGGGAAACATTACACCACACGCCCAGGACAGCTCCATTACAATGTAATGCTCTTTGAAAGGGTCTGCGGAGCGTAGACCCTTCCACACATCATTTCTTTTTTTTTTTGGTGCTTTCCAGGGAGTGTTGTTCCTTGTTGCCCATTGCTATCACTGTTGCCCAGCTGAATTATGCTTTTTAAAATGTTTCTTGTGGTCATTTTTAACGTTTTATGTGACATTTTGTTCTGTGCACATGTATCACACTGCTCACGTTTTGTGGGTTTCCCCGGTTTTTCTGCACATTGCTGACGGAAATGGTTTCTCTTCCCTTTAAATGCCTTTAACGACAGGTTTTCATTCGCGTTGGAATTGAGCTCTGAAATTCAGCGCGTTAGTATGAGGGGAGCCTCTCCCCGCCCACTCTCCGCCCATTGACCCCTTCTCTCCGTCCACTCTCCACCTTCTGCGCTGTTTTAACGCGCCGCGGAGCTTTACGATCGTTAACTACGGTTAACGCGCGTAGTATGACGTTAACGGTCGTTAGCGCGTCGGTACGCACGTTATACGGCACTTACGGTCGTTAACGTCGTATAACGCGCGTTAGTCACGTTTACCGCACTTTAGTAAACATCCCCCTTAGTGTTCTTCTCCTATATTTATATTCAATTTTGGGCTTGTAAATCTGCATCGCTTACAGTCAAGTTTCCTTTCCCTCGTTTGTTCCCTATTTTCAAGCATGTCTGTTCCTTAATCTTTTGCCCTCTGCTTTCCCCTTGTGGCATCCTGTCTTCTCGCCCTCCTGGCAGTTCCTTTGCCTGCTTTCTGCAGATTGACTCCAGATACTGAGGTTGGTCAGCTACATCCTGCCACCTAGTTGTTCTTTTTGTCTCCTTGTTCATGGCCACTAGGTCTAGGTGACTGTTTCAATAGTTGTGAAGTTTTCAGAGCCGTTAAGGTCAGTACCTCTCATTGTGCCAGCTCTATGATTCCAGGATGTCAGCGCATTTCATAGTTCAAGCTGCTAATTCTGCAGTTCCAGGGTGTAAGGGTCAGCAAGCTGTTTCTTACTTAGGCCTGGAGCTGAAGACGTTAGCACAAGATGGAAGACAGTTGTGTACCTGAAGGGGGATTCCTTTTCCCCTCAAAATAAATAATCTTCCAATGTATTTTGTACGAACAGAAATCTGCTTGGCATAACCTGCCCCAGACTGCACCTGTTAATGCGTACAGTGTTTCTGGGGATATAGAATGGATCTGGAGTAAGGTTACCAGATTTTTTGCAGGCAAATTTGAAACACTGATCTAATGCTGAGTGGGGGGGGCAGGGGGGAAGAGTCTCCCTAGTACCAGGATTGTGCAATAGGGGTGGGGGAGGGAAGAAGCATCATTCTCTTCTCACCATCCATCCCATGACATCAACAATATCACTTCCAAGCAGACAAATCACCATAGAAACAGTGATGCATTTCCCCACTTACTATGCAAAATAATATAAAAATAGCAGATGTAAATTCCAAAAACTGACATATTCCAATCACTAAATTGAAAATAAAATTATTTTTTCTACCTTTGCTGTTTGACCAGTTTTTTCTCATCATCTCACTTCCAGTCTCTGGTTTCTGCTTTCGTCTGTCTTCTCTGAACACTGTTCCCAAGGTGTCCTGTCCATTTGTCTTTTTTTTTCTCATCTCCTGTCTTCAATATTTCCCCTACATCAATCTCTGACATTTCCCCTACATCAATCTCTGACATCAATCTCTGTCTTCAATTTTTCCCCTACATCAATCTCTGACATTTCCCCTACATCAATCTCTGATCTTTTAGCTTTCATCCATTTATTTTTCTGCTTCTTTATCCACTCCAATTTCACTCCTCCTCATCATCAATCAATCCTCAGTCTCCCCCTTTTCTGCTGCATCTACCTATAGTTTTCATCTCCCTCACCCCAGCCATTCCCCATCTCTCTCTCTCTCTCTCTCTCTCGTCTTCTCCATCCTCTCACTAACTCCCTCTTCTCTCCATATCCCTTCTCCCTGCCCTTTGTTCAGTATCTCCCACTCTCTTCCCCTCTTTTCCCTTCTCTCTGCTACACATCCAGCATTTTCCATTCTCTTCCCTTCTCCAGGCTCCATATCCAGTATTTCCCCTTCTCTTCCCTTCCCTCCCAAAGTCCAGCATCTATCCTTATCCCTTCCCCAAGGAGGTCCCTCTCTCTCTCTCTCTCCATTGCTCAGTGTCCATAATCTCCCATGCTTCTTCCCCATGCCCAGTATCTGCCCTCCATCCCCCTATGGCCCCACCTCGTGTCCGGCATCTGACCTCTATCCCATCCTGTCTTTGCTGTACTCCACCTCCCCCACCCTGTGGCGTGCATCTGCTATCCTTCCCCCATCCCATATCTAGCATCTGTCTCGGCCTCTGCAACCTCCCCTCCCCCTCAATGTCTAGTATTGCATCTCTCCATGGGCATAGTTTGACTGCTTCATTTGGGGGAAGGGGCAAAGAGTGGGGTGACATATTTGCATATTTATTATGATTATCTTAAAAGAAATACTAGATGGATGGGAAGCTAGTATATCAAACAGGTGAGGGATGAGCTGGCACCCCCAAGATACCCAAAGAGGGAGTGGAGGTTCTCATTTAGTGACTTTGTGAAAATAAAGGAAAACAACATATTCCCAGGCTATATAATTAAAATACAGCAAAAATTGTAGATCTTTAATTATTTAGCCTGGCACTCTAAGATTAAAAAACTACTGACATCTGTGAATTTAAATTCTGCAAATGACAAAGGAGATATAAGATCAGAGGCGGCTCAAGGCAATCTGCTGCCTGAGGCGAGGGATGAGGTGCCCCCCCCCCAAAGCAGGGGGGGAGGCTGTCATGAAACTCCAGTCAGGAACTGAACTAAATCAAAAAGCAGATTAGATAATGTGGAGGAAATGAAAGATTCTTACACACCAAGGAACTAAAAGAGAGATCAAGAACCACAGCACTGTTTATAACACCAAATTATGTTTAATTTTGTCGTTATAAACTGTGATATTATTCTTCCTTTTTCTTTTTGAGCATATATTTTGCATTCACAGAACCCCCTCCCTTAACAGTGGGTGCAGAGCAGAACCAGGACATTCACCCACAGAACTCAATATCTTAAAAAAATCAGATTCCAATCATCTCACTAACAACAAAAAACCATTCTCCAGTACCAGGCATATTGTGAACTAATACAAAACCCTACAACAAGGTCACTGAGGATCTGTAGAGCAAACCTACCATACCATACCAGCTCAACTTCCAAAACTCACATAAAGAACCTACCCCAAAAAAACCCATAACTGTAAATACAGCCGCGGGCCCTGGAACATCCAAACATCTATTTGAAAAGCTGAAACAATCCAGATTAGTACAGTACAGATCCCTACATACAAACTCCATGTTAACAGAACACCTGGCCTTGGCCACAAACGCAGAACACAGACCCTCATCAAAGTACAGAATAAGTGACCATAACCTAATAACAAACATATGTAGATAAAAATTAAACTGCAACCCCAAAATGTCACATTCTGCATACAGTGCAAAGCCAGAGAAATAGAAAAAGATGCATTTCCCTGTACTTTATAAAATATAACTATAGCGCCAAGACTATTAATTTAATTGAAAATAAAATGCTCTTCTACCTTTGTTGTCTGAACATTTTATTCCTGATCATGCTGGTCCCAATCTGAGGTTTCTGCTGTCCTCCACTCCCACTATCTACTTCCTCCCAGGTGGGCATGAGGGTAATGCAGGGCCACATGCGGAGATTCATTGCAGCATTATTTGCATAAATTTACTATACTTTATTTAAAAACGTATATGCCACCAATCTAAATTCCTAGGTAGTTCCCATGCAATTTACATGCAATTTAGTAAAACAATAAAACAAACATAATAAAACATTAAAATTCACTGATGAACAGCCATTTACACAGCTCCCCCCATCAGACCATCACCAATGTTCCCTCTAATTTTCTGTAGGCTGTGTGCACATAAAATATCAGCTGTGCAGCTTTTGAAGGTAGGTAACATTTTTGTGCGCCACATAACGACACTCGGAGTTATATACTTTAAAATTTGACTACATGTCAGAATACAGTATGTACACCACATTGATTTTAATCAAATTAAATGAAAATAGACGATTGCTAAATGAAGTGGAACATTTCTAGTAATTACAATCACAGCTTTAACATTTTAAGACGTCTGTGTTATTTTCTATCAGAATCGGAACCGTAATTTTTGTGCGCTCTGTTGTAAAGTATGTGCGCTCGCTCGGCGAGGTGTGTGCGTGCGCACACACACACAGCTTACATAGAAACATAGAAACATGACGACAGAAAAAGACCACATGGCCTATCTAGTCTGTCCTTCCATATCACCAACTACAACAGTCCACTTTTTACCTTTAGAGATCCTCTGTGTTGGTCCCATGCTTTTTTGAATTCAGTTACTGTCCTCATCTCTACCACCTCCACTGGGAGACTATTCCATGGATCCACTACTCTTTCCGTAAAGAAATATTTCCGCATATCACTCCTGAATCTATCTCCCTTCACCCTCATCCCATGTCCCCTCGTAGCAGAACTTGCTTTCAAATGAAAGAGGCTCTCTCCCTGAACATTTATGCCATGGAGGTATTTAAACATCTCAATCATATCACCTCTATCCCGCCTTTCCTATAAGGTGTACATATTAAGATCCTTAAGTCTGTCCTCATATGCTTTAAAATGAAGCCCACTAATCATTTTAGTAGCCATCCTCTGCACCGACTCCATCCTGTTCACATCCTTTTGAAGGTGTGGACTCCAGAATTGCACACTATACTCCAAATGAGGTCGCAACAATGACTTATACAGAGGCATTATCACCTCCTTTTTTCTGCTAGCCATTCCTCTCCGTATGCACCCAAGCATCCTTCTAGCTTTTGCCGTCGCCTTTTCTACCTGTTTAGCTACTTTAAGATCATCAGACACAACCACGCCTAGGTCCCGCTCTTCTTTAGTGGACAAAAGTACTTCACCTCCTATACTGTATTGCTCCCTTGGATTGCTGCAGCCCAAATGCATGACCTTACATTTTTTAACATTAAATCCCAGCTGCCAAACTCCAGACCATTCCACAAGCTTAGCCAGATCCCTCCTCATGTTATCTACACCTTCCTGGGTGTCCACTCTATTGCAGATTTTGGTATCATCTGCAAAGAGGCAAACCTTACCCGACAGCCCCTCCGCTATATCACTAACAAAGATGTTAAAAAGAATCGGACCAAGGACAGATCCCTGGGGCACATCTAAATACACCACATCTAGAGCTCTCCCTCGGTCCAACTCCCTGGTCACCCAGTCAAAGAAATCAATCAGATTTGTCTGACAAGACCTGCCTCTGGTGAATCCATGCTGCCTCGGATCCTGTAATCTGCTGGATTCCAGAAACCTCACTATTTTCTCTTTCAGCAGCGTTTCCAATAATTTACTCACCACCGAAGTTAAACTAACCGGCCTGTAGTTTTCAACCACATCCTTACTTCCGCTTTTGTGTAAAGGCACCACATGAGCCTCTCTCCAGTCCTTTGGCACCACTCCCGACTCCAACGAGGCATTGAAAAGGTCAGTCAGTGGAGTTGCTAGAACGTCCCCAAGTTCCCTCAGTATTCTAGGGTGTATCCCATCCGGTCCCATCGCTTTGTCTTCTTTAAGTTGAGCTAGTTTCTCACGAACACAGTCTTCTGAAAATTGTTCAAGATGTCCCTCGCTTATGTTCCTATTTGTGGGTGTTTTCTGAGGTCCTGCTCCTGGTTCTTCATCTGTGAACACAGAACAAAAATATTTGTTAAGCAATTCCGCTTTATCCTTATCAGCGTCTACATATTCCCCCCCTGCACCCTTGAGTCTGACAATACCAGTTTTGCCCTTCCTCTTCTCACTAATATATCTGAAAAATGTCTTATCCCCCCATTTTATTGCATTGGCTATTTCCTCCTCCTTTTGAATCTTTGCCTTCTTGACTACTTTGCTAGCTTCTCTAAGTTTTTCCAAATACAGATGCCTGTCTTCCTCTCTCTGTGATCTCTTGTATTTCATGAAGGCCTCCCTCTTTTTCTTCACTTTTTCAGCTACTTCCTTCGAAAACCATAGCGGTCTCCTTTTCCTTTTGCCTTTATTTACCATTTAGGGAACAGTGACCATCACCAATCTGCACATCAGATTTATTTTGCTATGACCAGATTATTGATAAGGAGGGAAGATATAAAATGAGAAACTAATCCCGGTAGCCATGAATTCAAATGCTGGATTGGATTATGCTAGAGCTGGAAAAGTCCAGAACTCAGCAGCAGTGAAGTTATCAGGCTACTAAACAAGAGGCGGTGTAAGGGCGGGCAGTGGGTAGTCCGAGGCCCCAAACGTACAGGACCAATTCTGAAGTCAGCCTTGTACGTCCGGGGCCTTGTATCTAGATGGGGGACAGCAGGCCTGGGCAGCGGCAAAGAGGTGAGGGGTGCAGGGAAGGCCAGATCGAGGGTCGGGCTGTGGGGAACGAAGATTGTGGTCAGCAGCCGGGGATCGCTGCTCCTGAATGGAGCCACAGTGCCATGGCACCATGGCTCCTTTCAGGTGCCTGACTGAGTTAGCTGGGCAGGGGTCTGTACATGCAAGCCAATCTGAATCAGGTCCCGACCTGCATGTACATGCCCAGATCTGGTTCTGATCCTGCAGGGCACGTCTAGCCCAGCGGGATCAGAATCGGGTCTGCCTCTGTTGCGTCCCGATTCCAATTGGACTCGCAGGGGCCTGCATGCACTCATTGGAATGTGCCTCATAGACACCTATGTTGTTTTGATAAAACAGGGTTCTTTTTGAACTTCTCGCTTATCTGCCCTATTCTAAAATTAGTCCCATAATAATTGATTGTTGGCTGGCAGGCTTCCAGCATCTGCAAGGTCATTAACTTGCCATATGTGAGTCTGGCCTTAACTTGCTAGCAGTTTGGCCCTAATTCCTTGGACATTATTGCCTGCATCTTTGATGCCTGTGAATGGAGTTGTATATGTGCTGATTTCTTATCTGCCCTCAGTGATGTGCTCTTATTCAGGACAATGAGAAAAGAAAACCCAGGCCCTTGAGGGTTTATCTTTTCCTTCCTGTTTGTGTCATCAAAGCCCAGAAGAAATTCCTGCCTACAGCGGTGAAAGGACAGAACCGTTGCCTAATCCTGAGCCTATTTGCACCTCGTGGACTAAAATGATACACTATTTCCTGTTGCAGAGGGCCCAGTGGAATTTTGGGTCTGGATGCTCAGTCTGTACTGACTTTGCCGCAGGAGTCAAACATGAAGATGGCAGGTTACGGTGTCAGTGTGAGCTACAGAAGAGCAGTTGACAGCTCGGAGAGGAAGACAAGTTGGGTGACAGAAAGGAATTCTTTGCCTGCAGTGCAATCTTGCAGAAAGTTTCCGAGGTACTGGAGGAGAGCCAGATTTGCAGAATCACAAAAGGAAAACAGTTTCCCTGCCTCAGTCTCTGTATCCAAGATATCAGTGGGACAACGGGTATTTACAGTTTCTACTGTGGTTCTATGTTTCTGGAAGAAATTTGTGCTCAAATGGGCGAAGTTTGTTGAGAATACCATCACTTCGCTTGTTGAAACAAGGGACTATAAACTGGGTTTTCTCTGTCAATAAGGTGAATATCTTATATTTTGAAAGAAGTTGAAAGCTGTGGGTTGATGTTCAGCATCGCTGCTGAACCTTAAACCTGGGCCATATCCAGTCACCGTCATCAAATATCCGGATAGCAACAAAGCTAGCTTCTGGCATATTCCAATGAGTGTGTGCAGGCCCCTGTGCGTCCTATCAGAATCAGGATGCAACAGAGGCAGACCTGATTCTGATCCCGCTGGGGCTAGACGTGCCCTGCAGGATCAGAATCAGATCTGGGACTGTACATGCAGACCTGATTCAGATCTGCTTGCATGTACAGACCCCTGCCCAACTAACTCAGTCAGGTTCCTGAATGGAGCCGCGGTGCCATGGTGTTCCGTTGCCATGGCACCGTGGCTCCATTCAGGAGCCACGATCCCCGGCTGCTGACCAGAAGCTAGCTTTGTTGCTATCTGGATATTTGTTCCCCACAGCCCAAAAACTATGCGGTTTTCAATTCAGCAAAAACATAAAGTTAAGGAAAGGAATGCCATTCTCAGTAATAGGAAAGCCTAAGAGAGAGATAGAGAGAGAGAAAAAAGCAGGACAGAGTAGGGAGAGGGGAAGAGGCTGGAGAGAGCAAGGCAGGGTTGAGGGATTAGCTCTGTTGCTAGGTCCAACACAAAGGACAGCACCTCAAAGGACTGCACAAAGGATTGAGACCAAAGACAGCCTTGAAGAGGATTTTTTTCAGGGCCTTCTTAAAACTAAAAGGTAGGCAAACTATTCCACAATGGAGGGGCGGCAGCGAAAAAGGCGGTTTTCCGAGTGAGTTCGTACTTAACTATGGCTGGGGAGGGAAGATGCAGGTGAAACCTGTGTAGGAAGCAGAGCGCCCGAGCAAGAGCATACAGTGTGACTAAGGAGGAAAGGTATTCATGGGTCACATCATGAATGGCCTTATGAGTAAGTCAAGGCCTTGCATAGGATCCGAGAAGTGATGGGTAACTAGAGATGTTGCACCAGCAACAGGAGTGACATGGTCGAACTTGCGTGCATGGTTAAGTGTGTATATGGTCATATTTTGAATGGTTTGGAGACATCTAAGCTGATACTGTGGTAGGCTATGGCCTAGCATGGCCTGCTATTATGAAAGGCCTGTAAGTTAGGCCTGGATCCTAACTCCCATCATAGCTAGAAAAGAACCAAAAATCTGTGGAAAATGAGAAAACTGTTTTAAACTGCTTAATAAGAAGTTTTTATGAATTCATAAGTCTTTCATTATTCTCTTGTGTGTGAAAGAAAAGAAATGTTTCAATACATGCATTCCTGGAGCTAGGGATAACCTTGCAGTAGAGAAGTAACAAAATCAAGAATTGCACCATTGTTAGAACAATCCTAAGGGAGGGGGCTGGTTGCTAGGCCCCGGAGGGATTTCTAATTGGACAGGTGCAGGGAGCGTAGAACCAATGAGAAGTTTGTATGTATCGAGTTAGAACCAATAGAAAGTTCTCATCTATCAAACTGAAAAAGAGGTATAAATGGTTATGTCTCTGTAAAACATTTGCTCAGCTCCTTTTGAAGCTTTGACTGACTGGGCCTGTGCACAATAAACTGACTTGGACCCTGTCAATTGACTCCTGGATTTATTCATTGACTGCACTTTGCTACATCATATTCTTGGTGCGTTGGGCCGGGAAGTGCGAGTAGTAAATGGTATTCAAGTGAATAATCTACGAAATTCGCCTCGAGGTTTGGTCCAGTTGGAACCATGTCAGTCCGACCGCAGGGGAACTTCTCAGGCACCGCCGATCCCTTTGTATCGGAGAGGGTTCCGCCTGCCTCGGCGGGCCATCGGGTCCAGCTGGCCAACACCTCCAACCCGGGGGAGTCCAGGGTCCAACCCACGAACTGGTTTGGTATCAGGAACTGGATCCGGTGAGTAGATATTTTCTTGTTTAAAAGTCAGTGCAGCCTGGGGACAAAGTCTTGCATGAGTATGTGCAAGACTGATTTGGTATATTTGGTATAGACTAACTGGGAAAAATCTCGCATGAGTGTGTGCAAGACAAGGGAGTCTGATCACCTCCCATAAGGGCGGTCCTAGTAAGCTCCGCGTAAGTGAAAGCGGAAGCCAAAGCCATCGACCCTTCTTGTTTGAAATAGTCAGTTAGTCAGAAAAACCTGGGCACTTGAAAAATGATTTCTTGTTAAAATATGATTGCTTGTGGGAGTGAGAGGTCTTGAAATACAGGCCGAGCGAGAGCGGACTTCTGAGTAGCGCAGTTCCTGGCCAGGAGACTGCACCCAGGTCGCGAAAAGGAGGAAGCATTTGGTGTTCGTCTGTTCTTACTGTTTGTTGTTTGTCTCTGATTTTTGTTATCTGTTGAAACCACGAGTTTCCCTTCTGGTATGATGTAAGATTATTCTGTTGGGTAATTTGTGACAGTATACCGATTAAGAAATAGTAGTAAGAAAAGAAGAAAGAAGACCCAAACACCTATGCCAGAGTCACTGTAAAATCAAGAAGCTGTTTCACTCATTTCAGTTTTCCTTCAGTACAGCTGAGGCTGGCAAGCGAAAGAGACGGGGCGTGTCTGAAGAAAGGAATGTATAGTAGCTGTTAACCCTGTGAGGGCTTGTTTTCAACATTCTGCAGCTGGGCTAATTTGTGCTTATTTCAGGAAAATTGTACCTGTTTTATTCAATATGTTTTAATAGTGATGTTCCTTCTGCTATGGTCATGTATTATATATCATTTGATAAGAATGTTTAGTCAGGATTGTGGATCCCGATAGTTTTGGGCTTAGCCTGGAAAGGGTTAAGTTCTTATTAACCCCTTTCGAGTTCCTGTACTTGTACGGACCAAGTGAGAAGAATTTTTGCAGGGCTATAGGTATAATGCATTTGTGGGCTTAGCTTTGTTTTGTGTTATTTATGTTCAAACCTTCAGTAAGTACTGTAATGGTTTAAATAGGAAATGATAGAAAAATTCAGGAAACTGCTTTTGTTTTCCCTTTGTCCTACGAAGTAGAGGTTAAGAACCCTGAGAGGACTATGAAGCATTCCGAGCCAGTAGTACCAGATCGCAACTTGAAAGTGATTTAAATCCTGAGTGAATAAGGAGTTCATCGTGTTTGAATTCTAGTTCCTGATATACTGCGGCAAGCACCTCATAGAAGACATACTTATTGTTAATAAAAATAAGATAGGAAGAAAAAAGTGTATATCTATTCTAGATATCCACCCACTTTATGGAAAAAGTATTTGGAATGTCTTTTGAATATCTGCTTCCTAAAACTGTACGATTTAAAGTAATTTCTTTTGCAGAGACATGCTGATTACGGCTGGCAGTTAGTTTTCATGCCAAGTAATTTTATTCCAGTCATACGTAACAGATATGTGGCCGTCATGTTAAGAGCTATAGTTCTTTCTGTTGGGATTGTTGTTATAACATGTTGCAAAATAATAGTTTTATGCTTAGTCCACAGGAAAATGCAGCCTGACTGGTGTGTGTGTGGGGGGGAGGGGGGGGGGTCAGAGTCCATGCAGATTTTGTTGAAATGTATGACTAGGAATGTTCCAGACAAAAAAGCAAAACAGGGGTTTATAGAGCAATATAAACACTATTTCAAAAACGAATTGCTCAAATTCGAAGGATACTAAGATTAATTTAAGGAAAAGGGTCTCAGAATGAATGAGGAAGGGTATAAGTATAAGGAATATATGGGTCCTTGATGTAAAGAAGGGGATTGTGAGTCCTCAGGCTTACAGTATAATGTAGCCTGATCAGACCCTTCCTCATTCATTCTGAGACCCTTTTCCTTAAATTAATCTTAGTATCCTTCGAATTTGAGCAATTCGTTTTTGAAATAGTGACTAGGAATGTTAGCAAGGACTTTGCTGAAGACTACAGACTTAAAATGTCTCTGTCCCTATTAGAAATGCTCTGTGGAAGGGGGTGGCCAGTGTTAGTTACTTCATGGCCCCATAGTTTCCCGTGTTTATTAGATTGTACAGAGAATGTTCCCTGATCAGTTCCCCTACATAGGATTCCTGGTTAAATGTTTGAGGAAAAAAAAAAACAACCTGCCCGTTTATTATCTTTATAGGCCAGTTCCCTCAGCTCTGCCACCACCCCGGGCAGAGCCTGGGGCAGGGGGGGGGATACCTCCCTGCAAATGTCACCAGCCACCTCCGCAGCAGAAGGATGTACACCCCCTCTTGACCGAAAACCCCGGCACAGTTTAAAATACTCAGAGTAGGCCACAGTCCACCGATGACACTACAAGCAGGGATTCATTTGCCAGTTCAGGGTCACTCACAGCCAGCGTCCAAGAACATGAAGTGGAACCCAGACAGTCCCGATTGCCGTATGCCTTCAGAAGTACAACTACCAGTAAAAGGTGAAGGTGACGTTATCCCATTGCACTAGGTCCAGGGCCAGCTTTGCACTAGCCAGCTGACCAGCTTTGTTTCTGCCACTGATTTACTGAATTGAAAGCTGCATTATGCCTCCTACACTGAGACACCATAGGATTTGATTGAACTAATGAACAGTATTATGCAGACCCATCAGCCTTGATGGCCCCAAGTGGGATCCATATAGCGCAGGCAGCCCTCACTATATACCCCATGCGATCCAGCAGCCCAGGAGAATTTGCATTTTTGTCAGTCAGTCCCGGAGAGATATAAAACAGAAATTGCAGAAACTGGATGGATTTGCGGGCATGAATAAAGCACAGTTAATGGAAGTTGTTCAGAAAGTTTGTGAATTGTGGAAATAAATGTGACAGTGAAAGTGAATGTAAGATAAGGAAGAAAACAGATCTTCTTGCTGATACTTTAGTTGAATGATGTGGAGGAGGTTTTCCTAATCGAAGGAGAAGAGGAAGTGAAAGGGGTCGTGAAAATGATCGGCCCCCACTGGGTGCGAATCAGTGCGCCCATTGCAGAGAAGAAGGACATTAGAGAAGTGAATGCCCGTATCTTGACTCCACCCCCAGGAGGGGAGGAGGGAGTACTTGATTTTAGAAAGAATAAACCAAGCACAATGTTCCAGCAAGAGAGGGAAGCAGCTATAGAGTGAGTGGCAGCCGAAGAGGGCTACAGCATGGATGAAGACTAGGCCAGACCGGACTCCAAGTTTCCCTGGGTCCCCAGGAGCCTATGGTCAGTCTGAAAATAAGGGACCAATATATAGAAACATAGAAACATGATGACAGAAAAAGACCACATGTCCTATCTAGTCTGTTTTTCCATAACAACAACTACAACAGTCCACTTTTTACCTTTAGAGATCCTCTGTGTTGGTCCCATGCTTTTTTGAATTCAGTTACTGTCCTCATCTCTACCACCTCCACTGGGAGACTATTCCATGGATCCACTACTCTTTCTGTAAAGAAATATTTCCGCATATCACTCCTGAATCTATCTCCCTTCACCCTCATCCCATGTCCCCTCGTAGCAGAACTTGCTTTCAATTGAAAGAGGTTCTGTCCCTGAACATTTATGCCACGGAGGTATTTAAACATCTCAATCATATCACCTCTATCCCGCCTTTCCTCTAAGGTGTACATGTTAAGATCCTTAAGTCTGTCCTCATATGCTTTATAATGAAGCCCACTAATCATTTTAGTAGCCACCCTCTGCACCGACTGCATCCTGTTCACATCCTTTTGAAGGTGCGGTCTCCAGAATTGCACACCATACTCCAAATGAGGTCGCACCAAAGACTTATACAGAGGCATTATCACTTCCTTTTTTCTGCTAGCCATTCCTCTCCGTATGCACCCAAGCATCCTTCTATCTTTTGCCGTCGCCTTTTCTACCTGTTAAGCTACTTTAAGATCATCAGACACAACCACGCCTAGGTCCCGCTCTTCTTTAGTGGACAAAAGTACTTCATCTCCTATACTGTATTGCTCCCTTGGATTGCTGCAGCCCAAATGCATGACCTTACATTTTTTAACATTAAATCCCAGCTGCCAAATTCTAGACCATTCTTCAAGCTTAGCTAGATCCCTCCTCATGTGTTCTACACCTTCCTGGGTGTCTACTCTATTGCAGATTTTGGTATCATCTGCTAAGAGGCAAACCTTACCCGACAGCCCTTCCGCTATATCACTAACAAAGATGTTAAAAAGAATCGGACCAAGGACAGATCCCTGGGGCACACCACTAGTAACATCCTTCTCCTCAGAGTGAGCTCCATTTACTTGTACTCTTTGTCGCCTCCCACCCAACCAATTTCTAACCCAAGCAGTAACTTTAGGGTCCATCCCTAGGGTGCTCAGTTTGTTTATAAGTCGCCTGTGAGGAACAGTGTCAAAGGCTTTACTGAAATCTAAATACACCACATCTAGAGCTCTCCCTCGGTCCAACTCCCTGGTCACCCAGTCAAAGAAATCAATCAGATTTGTCTGACAAGACCTGCCTCTGGTGAATCCATGCTGCCTCGGATCCTGTAATCCGCTGGACTCCAGAAACCTCACTATTTTCTCTTTCAGCAGCGTTTCCAATAATTTACTCACCACCAAAGTTAAACTAACCGGCCTGTAGTTTTCAACCACATCCTTACCTCCGCTTTTGTGTAAAGGCACCACATGAGCCTCTCTCCAGTCCTTTGGCACCACTCCCGACTCCAACGAGGCATTGAAAAGGTCAGTCAGTGGAGTTGCTAGAACGTCCCCAAGTTCCCTCAGTATTCTAGAGTGTATCCCATCCGGTCCCATTGCTTTGTCTACTTTAAGTTGAGCTAGTTTCTCATGAACACAGTCTTCTGAAAATTGTTCAAGATGTCCCTCGCTTCTGTTCTTATTTGTGGGTGTTTTCTGAGGTCCTGCTCCTGGTTCTTCATTTGTGAACACAGAACAAAAATATTTGTTAAGCAATTCCGCTTTATCCTTATCAGCTTCTACATATTCTCCCCCTGCACCCTTGAATCTGACAATACCACTTTTGCCCTTCCTTTTCTCACTACTATATCTGAAAAATGTCTTATCCCCCCCATTTTATTGCATTGGCTATTTCCTCCTCCTTTTGAATCTTTGCCTTCTTGACTACTTTGCTAGCTTCTCTAAGTTTTTCCAAATACAGATGCCTGTCTTCCTCTCTCTGTGATCTCTTGTATTTCATGAAGGCCTCCCTCTTTTTCTTCACTTTTTCAGCTACTTCCTTTGAAAACCATAGCGGTCTCCTTTTCCTTTTGCCTTTATTTACCATTTTAACAAAAAGGTTGGTTGCCCTTAAAATACCCCCTTTCAGTTTTGCCCACTGTTTTTCTACATTCCCCAGCTGTTCCCATCCCACTAACGACTCCCTGAGGTATTGGCCCATCTTGGTAAAGTTAGTCTTCCTAAAGTCTAAGATCCTCACCTTGGAATGGATTCTAACAGCCCTGTCCTAATACTGAACCACATCATCTGGTAATCACTGGATGCAAAATGATCTCCCACTACAACATCAGAAACACTTTCACCATTGGTAAGCACCAAGTCCAGTATGGCCCCTTCACGTGTGGGGTCTGTTACCAATTGCCTGAATAGTTCTCCCTGTAGAGAATCCAGGATCTCCTTACTTCTAGATGATACTGCAGCAGGAATGTGCCAATCAACATCTGGCATATTGAAATCTCCTTTCAGTAGCACTTCCCCTTTCCTAGCAATGCTGCGTATGTCTTCAATTAACTCCCTTTTAAGCTCTGTAATTCCAAAGATTTAATAGTAGTTTTTACATATAGTGCCAGTCCTCCTCCCCTTCTTCCTACCCTGTCCTTTCTGAATAAAGTATAGCCAGGTATAGTTACATCCCAGTAATGGTTTTCTGTGAACCATGTTTCTGTAACTGCCACTAAATCCAAGTCAGCCACTCCCACCAAAGCTTCAACTTCAGGGATCTTATTTCCCATGCTACGGCATTAATACACACTGCTTTCCATATGTTACCCCTGTTACCCATTTCCATAAAGGTATTTAATGTATCACCTACCTGGGGGCTTTCACTTACCTGGGGGCTTTCTTCACCCATCCCCAACGAATCTAGTTTAAAGCCCTCTTCAGTAGATTAGCCAGTCTACTACCAAAGATGCGTTGACCTTTCTTGGACAGATGGATGCCATCTCTGCTCTGCAACCCTTGGAACAGCATCCCATGGTCTAGGAAACCAAAACGCTCTTGATGACACCATCCACGCAGCCATGCATTCATCTCCAGGATGCGAGCCTCTCTGCCTTGGCCTTTACCCTCAACAGGGAGGATTGACGAGAACACCACCTGTGCACCTAACTGCTTCACCCTCTGTCCCAGAGCCATGAAGTCACTTTTGATACGTTCCGAGGTATACCTGGCAGTATCATTTGTTCCAACATGGATTAGCAACATTGGGTAACAGTCAGTGGGCTTGATGAGTCTCGGCAAACTCTCCGTAACATCTTGGATTTTGGCACCAGGCAGACAGCATACCTCTCTGGACATCAAGTCTGGTTGGCAGATGGACGCCTCAGTACCCCTCAGAAGAGAGTCTCCAACCACCACTACCCTTCATTTCCTTCTGGTCACTGATTCTGCAACTTTGGGGTACTTGAACTCTGGTTCTTTCCCTTTCCAGGGATGCTTTCACCTCCTCCACTTCCAGGGCTGCATAATGGTTCTTCAATTCAAGGGCTGGAGAAGTTGGATTGGTGATTTTGCAGGCCCTGGTGACTTGTGTCCAACCATCGACATTCTGTTGGCACCCATCTTCTCCTGTGCTGGAGAGCTTGGTTGCTGCAAGAAGCATCTCATCAATGTACTTCTCACTGTCTTGAATGCTCCTCAGCCTCGCCACCTCCTCTCTGAGTTCCTCCACTTGTTTCCTCAGAGCGTCAGCATGCAGGCACCCTGCACATGGAACCGGTCCTTCAACTGGCATTAGGACCTCTGTCTGGACCGAGGCAGAAGCTGTAATGGGGGCAACAGCTTTAGCAATACGAATTTTCCCAGCCATTGTTCTGTTCGTGGAGCTTAGGTATCTGTTAAAGCAAAAGAGAGAGATCTACCAAGTACCAGCCGGTTTCGCAGCTGTCCTTTCAGAGAAAAAGCAGTTAAATCTCCTTAATTATATTCAAAATGTGCTGGTCCAATTCTCTGTGATTGCTTAAAGGGGGAGGTGCCCTATAAAGCAAGACTGCTCACTAGGGGTGGGTGGGAGTCGGGGTGGGTAGGGAGGGAACTAACACCTGATTAGGTGTTTAGCAGTTTTTAAACCTGAGGAGGTTACTGGAGTTCAGCAACCTACTGTGCTCAAGGAAAGTTCCCCTAAAGCACCAATGGACTTTATGGGGGATACAGGAGCAGAATACTAAAGCCAGTAGCCCCTTTATTTTCCAGATGCATCACCATTGTCAGAGCTACTGGGGCTAAGGCCACAAAGCCTCTCCTGCAGAACTGCATGTGTGAAGTAGGGGGACAGAAAATAACGCACCAGTTCTTGTATATGCCTGAATGCCCTATTCCACTTCTGGGCCGAGACATGCTTGCTAAGCTCCAGGCACAAATATCCTTTGCTGAAAGGGGAGAAATGCAAATGACTGTGAACCCAAAGCCTGCTGGATTGATGGTGCTGACTGTTCCCCGAGAAGAAGAGTAGCGGTTCTATAGTGCATCTCCAATCAAGCCAGCTAGTTCCTGTATACCCACCAACCTTATAGCCCCACCTGAAGTATGGGCAGAAGATAATCCACCTGGCCTAGCGAAGAACATAGCCCCTGTCATTGTCACCCTCAAGCCAGGAGTGGAACCAGTGCATGTGAAGCAGTATCCTCTCCCTCGACCAGCCATTGAAGGAATCCACTGCCATTTGATGAAACTGCTGAAGTATGGACTTCTCAAGGAATGCCAGTCACCCTGGAACACCCCCCTTCTCCCAGTTAAGAAACCTGGGACAGGGGATTACCGCCCAGTACAAGATCTGAGGTGAGTGAATGATGCAGCTGAAACTATACACCCAGTGGTACCAAATCCTTATATTCTTTTGGGACTGATCCCCGCTGAGGCTACTCATTTCACCGTCCTGGACCTGAAAGATGCCTTTTTCTGTGTGCGCCTAGCCCCCACCAGTCAACCTTTGTTTGTTTTTGAATGGCAAGACCCCACAACAGGAAGACGGGGCCAACTCACCTGGACTAGATTACTTCAAGGATTCAAGAATTCACCTACTCTCTTCAGTGCTATTTTAAATCAAGATCTTTCCAGCTACTATGTGAACCCAGGAGAAAGGGTTTTTCTCAAGTATGTGGACAACTTGCTTATAGCCACCAACTCAGAAAGTGAATGTCTATAAGCCACCAGTGAACTCTTGCACCTTTTTAATGAGGCTGGATACAAAGTCTCAAGAGCCAAGGCATAATTATGTCAAACAAGTTAAATATCTAGGATTCCAGTTGTCCGGCAGAATTAGACGCCTGGGACCAGAACGCAAAGAAGCTGTATGCAGTATTCCTACTCCAACCACCAGGAGGCAAGTGAGAGCCTTCTTGGGTGCCGCAGAGGACTGTCGTATATGGATCCCCAATTTTGCGCTGCTAGCAAAACCATTGTATCAAGCTACCAAAGGAATGGAAAAGTCTCCATTGGAATAGGGACTTGAACAGGATGCAGCCTTTTGATCTTTGAAAACCGCTCTGATGTTATCACCAGCTCTGGGTCTACCAGATGTCCAGAAAACCTTTCAATCTCTATGTTCATGAGTCACAAGGAAATGTTCTAGGAGTGTTGACTCAATCTCATTGGATCTTGGCAACGACCAGTAGCCTATTTGTCAAAACAATTGGATGTAATTGCAAAAGGCTGGCCCCTTGTTTGAGAGCTGTTGCAGCTACAGCCCTCCTAGTGAGCAATCTTCAAGTTACTGTACCACACTCTGTTCTAACCATTATAAAACACAAAGGAAACTTCTAGCTAATTCACAAATGTTGAGGTATCAGAGTATGCTGTGTGAAAACCCCCAGATACAATTGAAGGTCAGTCAAGCTCTGAATCCTGCTACGTTGTTACCAGTTGGTCTTGACCCCCCTGATCATGACTGTTTAGAAACTATGGACACTATATTCTCAAGTCACCCTGATTCGACTGATGTTCCTTTGGTGAACCCTGGACAGACTTTCTTTGTAGATGGAAGCAGTCTTGTCATCATTAATGGACATTGTTGTGCCAGATATGCAGTAGTGACCCTTGATCTGGTAGTTGAATCCTCAGCCCTGGCCCCAGGAACTTCAGCACAGAAAGCTGAACTGATAGCTCTTACTAGAGCACTGACAATAGGAAAAGGGGCTCTGTCTAAATGTGTACCCAGATTCCAAGTATGCCCTTACAACCTTGCATGCACATGGGGCCCTGTACAAAGAATGAGGGTGGATAACCTCAGGAAGCAAGTCCATTAAGTATGGCCCTGAGATATTGATATTATCAGATGCATACTGCCTACAGATTTCAGAATTTAGGAAAAGTAGAATGTATGAATAGAACCCTGAAATCTCAGTTGTCCAAACTTTGCCAAGAGGTTCACCTGAACTGGCCCCAGGTTCTTCCTATAGCCCTTCTTAGGATATACTTAGCCCCTGCTAAGTCTTTAGGAGTTTCCCCTTTTGAGATTCTGTATGGGCGACCCCCGCCTATTGTATAGGAAATAAAGGGAGATATGGAACAGATTAGATCTGAAGTTACTAGACAAGAACTATTGGTTTTAAGTTCTGTTTTGCAGAGTCTTCATACGTGGGTACAAGACCAGCTGCTCATCCATCTAACAGAACCCCTGCATCCTCTCAAGCCTGGAGTCTCGGTGTGGATCAAAGAGTGGAGAAAGACACCGTTGACACCGCATTGGAAGGGACCTTATGTTGTCATCTTGTTAACCCCAACAGCAGTTAAAGTTGCAAAACTCGAACCCTGGATTCATCACAGTTGAATAAAGTCAGCAGCCATTGATAGCAATATAGAAAGGAAGGCAGCTACAAAGATATTAGCTATGTGGCAATATTACCCTATACCACACGATGCTATTACACCTGTATAATGTGTTAATTGACTAATGAGTGATTTAATTCTCACCCTTTCTCACTTGTGGGTGAGAATAATCAAAGGGGGGAATGTGGTAGGCTATGGCCTAGCATGGCCTGCTATTATGAAAGGCCTGTAAGTTAGGCCTGGATCCTAACTCCCATTATAGCTAGAAAAGAACCAAAAATCTGTGGAAAATGAGGAAAACTGTTTTAAACTGCTTAATAAGAAGTTTTTATGAATTCATAAGTCTTTCATTATTCTCTTGCGTGTGAAAGAAAAGAAATGTTTCAATACATGCATTCCTGGAGCTAGGGATAACCTTGCAGTAGAGAAGTAACAAAATCAAGAACTGCACCATTGTTAGAACAATCCTAAGGGAGGGGGCTGGTTGCTAGGCCCTGGAGGGATTTCTAATTGGACAGGTGCAGGGAGCGTAGAACCAATGAGAAGTTTGTATGTATTGAGTTAGAACCAATAGAAAGTTCTCATGTATCAAACTGAAAAAGAGGTATAAATGGTTATGTCTCTGTAAAAACCTTTGCTCAGTTCCTTTTGAAGCTTTGACTGACTGGGCCTGTGCACAATAAACTGGCTTGGACCCTGTCAATTGACTCCTGGATTTATTCATTGATTGCACTTTGCTACAACAATACTGCAGGAGTCCTTGATAATAAATACTGCAGTAATCCAGTCTGGAGATCACTATATGAAGCAGAACAGTGGTTTGAGCAGATTTATCTAGGAACAGCTGCATGGCTCGAAAACACCATAGGGCCAAGAAAGGGGACGATGACGCTAGCTGAACGGAAAAAGAGAGTTAAGAATCCAGTGCAATGCCTAGGTAACACAGAGAGGGATATAATAGCAATGAGGTACCTTCCAAAGTGGGGGATAGGGTGGGACAAGACTGTGATCCTGTGAACCAGGAGGCGAATGACTTAGATGGGTTGAGTTTAAGAGAGTTGTTGCGCAACCAGACTGAAATGTTGGCCAAACAGGCGCTGATGGGGGGCAAGATCCAGGAAGTCTTCATCTGTGGTGAATAGGACTGTGTAGCCAAAACTGGAAACCCCCAGGTTCTGAGCCAATGTAATGAGAGGGCTAAGAAATATATTAAAGAGTAGGGGCGAGAGAGTTGAGCCCTGATGGACCCCACACAATAGTTCACGCGGGGCAGAGATGTCCTTCAGGATGCTGACCTGGAAGAAGGGGTCATGTAGAAATGAAGAGAACCAGGAAAGGACTGTCCTGCGGATAGTGGTATCGTATAAATGGGTTAACAGCAAATTAGGATGGACTAAGTCAAAGGCAACTGATAAGTCCAATGAGACAGCGAGCAATATCTTACCTTGGTCTTTGGCCCTATGGATTTTGTTTAGGACTGCCCTGATGACTGTCTCTGTAGTGTGGAGGGGATGAAAGCCCAGTTGTCAAGGATGGAGAATATGGATGTGTTCAACATCGTCGGAGAGCTGTCTGAAAAGTTTTCTTTCCGCCACCTTAGATAAAAAAGGTAGGTTAGAAATGGGGTGGTAATTCTGGGGGTCATGAGGATTGCTTTGCTGATTTTTGGGAATTGGTCTAAGTGTGGCCTTCTTCCGAGAGTCAGGCACTACACCAGATGAGAGCCTATTATTTATTATTTCCAGCATAATGGGAAGTAAGCCCAGGGATGGTTCACCTAGCCATGAGGAAGGAATAGGATCCAAAGGAGATGAGGCTTTATGAGTAGAATGCAGCATCTGCTTGAGGGCCAATAGAGATATAGGGGTGAAGTGAGACCATGTATGTGTGAAGCATGGTGGGTCTAGACTGCCCAGGACCAGAGGCGAGAAGAGGGGGGGAGGATGGAAGAGCAGTCTTCAGTTGTTTTATCTTGTCAAAGAAAAAACTTGACATTCTCGGAAGAGGGGCCAGACCAGGGCAGATACCGCAGTCTTGTTGTTGTGTAGAAGGTTGGGCCACCATCGAAAAGACTGATTTCACTGAAAAGGAGGAATTATTTATAAGATTTGAGAAATAGTCTCTTGGCTGCCTGGACCTGGGCACGATAGTGGGTGGCAATTTTTAAAGCGGGCCAAATCTCTCGGCTGCACAAGTATACTGCCCGAGGAGATGCAAACCAGTGTGGAACCATTTGTGGGATCTCCACAAGGGGCGAGTGCATGTCATGATAGGGGGAGATATTATCGAAGGCCTTAGATAAAGTATCATGCCAGGTAATGTCCTGGTCATTCACGGAAAGTGTTGCAAAATCCTCTGAAAAGAGGGTATCAGCCATGGGAAAGGCTGCCAAGGATTTTGGGAAAGGTCCCTGTACATGAAGGTGCAAGAATGAGGAGAGAGAGAAGCTGACTGAGGCGGTAGAATAAACTTAAAGAGAAGCAGGGCATTGTCTATCAATGGTAAGGGGACTGTTCAAATGTGGTAAGAATAAGATCAAGGGTGTGTCCGACAGTGTGCATAGGTGAGTGTAGCACCAGGGTGTTCAGTGGTGGTACCCGGGGGTATTCAGCGGTACTAACTGCTGAATCTCCTGGTTACTGCGATTGACGCAGTTTTAAGGTCTGCTAACCGCATTAATCACTCTGAATATTGGCCCCTGTATTTTTTAATGCAGTCATTAATTAATTACCGTATTTTTCGCACCATAAGACGCACCGGACCATAAGACGCACCTGGTTTTTAGAGGAGAAAAATAGGAAAAAAAATATTCTGAACCAAAATTCTTTCTACACTCAGTACCCAAACAGTTTCTTTTTAAAATTTGTTCCCATCTGGAACCACAGAAAAGGTAGTCACAGTCTACATCCTAAAACATGGACAAGCATTCTGATGACAATGGAACGCATAGAAAAAAAATGGTAAAATGGACAAAATGAGATTCTACAAAACAAAACTGGATATGGTTGCATGTCTTGTGACTGCCAATGTCAAAAGGCTTGTAAACAGAAAGGTGCAATAAAGTAGCATGGCTCATTCACTGGAAACTGCATAAATACTGCAATATTGCTGTATGAGAAAAACATTGGCATCATAACCCTAAGAGAACTGTGAAGAATGAGGAAGTTGTGACCATCTGGGACATTCCCTTTCTCATCGATAAAAAACTTGATGCAAGAAAATTAGATAACATAGAAAAACACAAGAATAGCTTTGCTAGTAGAAATGCCAATGCCAAGCAACTATTCTGAACAATGTATTGAAAGAAAGAAGAAACTCAAGTATCAAGAAATGCCAAGAACAAGAAAAAATGTTAGAAAGATATAGAAATATTCCCAATTTTATTGAGCACCACTGGTCTGATTAAATAAATTATTTCTAGGGGCATGGTTTTGATATGGCTGCTTGAGGGTTATGCTCCATATCTCTGCCTTATGCCAAAAAGGAAAGGGGAGGCTAAGGCTTACCCCGCCAAGCTGCTGCCTTTGGTTACAGATCCGATGGACCGATTCATCGGCGTCACTGAATCTGCAACACAGGAGATTTGAGCAGGCTTTGTTGCAGTGGATATGGACAAATCTCTTCAGCCAGCCGAGTTGAATGTGACCTTCCCTCCCAAGGCATGGCTTCAGCCTCTACCCCGCGGCATTTCCACTCCCCGGTCCTCTGCCTGCAAGCTTGATTCATTCGAAGTTGGCGATTCAAGCAGCCTATAGTGGGCAGCCCCAGAAGGAAAGAGCACGCCGTACGGCACAGCGTGAGGGACAAACTTGCTCTTTAAAGCGAAAACTTCTTCTATTCGCACCATAAGACGCAGGCACTTTTCCTCCCACTTTTTGGGGAAGAAAAAGTGCGTCTTATGGTCCGAAAAATACGGTATGTTTTATTTCATTATTGTTTGTATATGCTGTCATGTAGTTATACAGTATGTGTATTATTGTGAGCCTCCTAGAAATTGTTAGGATAGGTGGACTATAAGTAATAAAAATAAAATGCAAAAAAGCAGTTAGACAATCCGCAATGCCGTTTTCAGAAGAAAAGAAACATACAAACACTAGAAACATTTTCAAATTACCCCTAGAAAAAGCAAAAGTGAAGACAGAGACAGGGTTATCTTCCAATCTTACAGCATGAATTTCCAGGGATGTGCATTCGTGAACACAAATCCAGCTAGTTTGCAGATCTAAAAAATTAAAGTGGCACAAATTGCTTGCACAAGTGTATACCTACAAACTAACGTGCTTACAATCGATTTGTGCACTTAAAAAATTTCTAGCTTACATACAAATATATGAAACAAACATGAAATAATGCCTGAAAATCAGAACAAAATTAAATTTAAATGAGCACATAACAACTTTTTTTTGGCCATGTACACCCCTACTAATTTTAGTGAGCGTAGACCTTGAGCATTTTCAAAGGATGACTCACGTTTGGTATAACCACAATGAAGTTGTGTTACTTATTTTAGAATCTCCAGATATCCTAGTAATTAATTTGTTGACACAGGCCTGAGAGGAATAGCTGTGTTGATGCTGAACACTGTGATAAGGCAGGGCTAGTTAAGCAAAATTGATCTGGTCTAGTTCTGGAGTGTTGGGGTTTGAGTAAAGAAAAGATTTTATTGTGTCAGAGAGCTAAAGACCTTGAGTGCTTTGTTTGCGTTTTTTTTCCACTTGTGTGTTTCAATACTATAGTAAGTTCACTAGCCCTGGAATGCCTTGATTTCCTCATGCAAGAACAAAATGGGACTTGTGCATAAATGTAATTATGGACAGGGTAGGAAGAAGGGGAGGTGGCGTGGTACCAGCACCGTAACTAGCCCTGTGCGGCTGCAGTTTACAAACACTACAAGCAGGTACCGGATATATTCCTTCATCCCTGAAGGGCCCCCAATCTACATGCTTACCTGAGACAAAGGAGAGTTAAATTCCCTCATCCCCAAAGAGTTATGTAGCATATGAGGACAGAGGTAAAGATCTTAATATGTATACCTTCGAGAAAAGGTGGGATAGGGGCGATATGATAGATACATTTAAATACCTCCGTGGCATAAATGCACAGGAGGGTCTCTTTCAATTGAAGGCAAGCTTTGCAACGAGGAGAAATAGGATGAGAGTGAAAGGGGATAGACTCAAGAGTAATTTGCAGAAATATTTCTTTACAGAAAGAGTGGTAGATGAGTGGAATAGTCTCCCAGTAGAGGTGTTAGAGATGAGGACAGTATCTGAATTTAAAAAAGCATGGGACAAGCACAAAGGATCTCTAAAGGTAAAAAGTGGGACTATTGCAATTGATATGGAAGGGCAGACTAAACAGGCCATGTGTTTTTTTTCTGCCATTGTTTCTATGTTGTGCACAACATGCCTCTCCAGTAGTCCATCCTAATGCCGCCTTTATTTGAAATGAGTGCTGTCTTATGAATCTGCGGGGCCTCAAGACAAGGGGCTGGGCCTCTGCCTTCTCATCTTCCTCTCTCCTCTTTACTTCTCCCACATTTCCCAGGCTTCTTTTGCTGTTGTTGCCTATTTGTTCTGTCATTTTCCCCATGTCCTCTTTCATGTTGAGCTGTAACCCATGCAAAGAGCAAAGCCACCAATGAGTAAGTCGCAACAGAAAGCATTTCCATTTTCTCAGACACGCCAAATTGTTTCTCCTATATGCACAGGTTTCACACTGAGAAGTGTAATCTTTTTAATAACAAAGCAACAACACTCCCAGCTTACAGGCACTCTTACATATCACCAGAAGTATTCAGTATACAAAAGCTATCTTTTACAGTTTTACATTTTTACCCTCCACCCCAACCCACCCCTCTCCCACCCCATCAACCTTGCGTATAGTTTAATCCACTCATTAATCAAATCCCAATGACAGAAGGTACCAGAGGTGCTAGATCACCATTTCCATTGGCAGGGCCAAGCTCTGCCTCTTGGCCAGCCAAACTCAGGGAGGCTGCAATCTCCGGCCTTCCCCTCCTGTTTGCCCTCAGGGACCCAATCTCCCAGGGCAGACAAGAGGAGTCTTTGCCATGATCGCCACCTGGCATGCAGCGGGCTGCCTGCAGGGATCCCGTTGTCCATCAGCAGAAGAGCCCTGTGATCACAGACACCTCCTGACTGCCTGCGAGAGATTGGGTCCCCGAAGCCAGACAGAAGGAGAAGGCTGGTAATTGTGGCAGCGAGGCTTTGGTGGAGCCAGGGTCCATGTGGCCCACCCCTTTCCCATGCCTCTGAATGGTGTGATTACTCTTGCACACTCCTGGGACAGCAAACCACCACAAAGCAATAGTTAAATAGTACAGTGTGCATTTTATCCAAAAAACATCACTCCCCAAACTTCCAACCCCACCCCCACCCATTACCAGTACAACAGACCCCAAATAACATAGGTCTTGGTGATTTGCCTGCCTTGGGCATAAAAGAATAAACCCACCTCTACTCCTATTTAAATAGGAAGAAATAAAATCAACCCTCAGCGACGCCTCTCCAACATACTATAACAGCCATTTTGTGTTCACACTCATTACCACCCCCTCCCTGCAAAGTTCTTTGAATTGCCCATCCCATTCCACTACCTTACTTCTTGCCCCAAGTACGACCCACAATATATGTACATCTTACAAGTAATTCAGAACCAAGCTGTGATCTCTCAGGGATAATGTCTAGATTAGTGCTTTCAGATAGCTAAATATTTTGGGACACGATTCTTAGCACCCAAGCCCACACTATCCAATTGCATGTGGTGGTGCAGCACATTCCTCCAGTACCAAAAACTGGGCAGTTCCCTACCCACCCAAGCTGATTAGATAGTCTTCTTAGCCAGCAACTAAGCCAACTTAAGCTACTTTCTCCTCCTGGCCCCAGTACTTTCACTTCCTCTAAAATATGGAATAAAGCTGCCAGAGGCATCGGATCCCAATGACATTGTAAAACCCAAGTTTGTACTTCCATCCTGTAGCTCTGAATGTTCGGACATGACCAAGACGTGTGTCCCAGTGATGTTTCTGCAGCACCACACTTCTGACACTGAGCCAAATCTATACATCCTAATAGACACAGACAAACAGGAGAAAAGTAGGCTCTACATATGAATTTATATTGCATATCTTGTAGAGATGCCCAACCCATTAGCTTGGGTATTTTAGCTATGATCTTTAACAAATTTCATCTGTCAAGGTAGTTCCCAGTTCAGTATTACACTTAGCTGCCAAAGTTTGATAGGCAGTCCATGGGTAGTTCAATGATGCTATTGAACAGTACACCTGACCTTCTGGTCTTCTGTGCATGTCTTTGTATCTGGGTGGAATAGCTGATGGCTTTGTTATCATGTCTTCTGAATATGCACAGCTCATTAGAATGTGATTTTAATAGGCATCACGCTACTGTCTGCATGGCCATTTCTGCACAGATTACACCCATGCCAATCCCCTCTCTGTATTGTGGCACAGAGGTAGCTGTGCGCATATGTTGCACTAAGTATGTGCAAATGGTCTGCTAATGTTTCTGCAATGGCCTCTTAATTTATAGAAAATGAACAGTTGCAAGATATACATCTGACCGTTGAGCAGGGCTGGGCATCGAAAATCCATGATCTCCATTCTGCCCTGTCTACCTGCCCTCCTCCATTATCCTTCCCACCTCCCCCCTCTTCTCCACATCTCTTGCCTCATACTTGGGCAGCATTTCATCCCATCACTGTTACAGAACTCATCAAAGCTATCACCACAACTCACAAGCCCTCCTGCCCCCTAGATCCGCTCCCTTCCTTCTGGCTGTTGGAACCATCCCTTGCTCTTCCGCCTTCAATACTTAGAATAATCAACTCAAGTCTTATCTATGGGATTTTCCCTGCCCCCTGGAAACATGCCTTGGTCCGCCCCTCTTTAAGAATCATTCCCTTGACCCTCTTGAAGCCACACACTATTGTTACTCTCTAACCTCTCATTCCTGTCAAAAATCCTTGAAAAAATAGTCTTCGCTCAACTTTCTCACCATCTTGACTCGGTGCACTTTCTCCATCCCTGTCAAATCAGTTTTCGTCCTGGCCATAGTGTAGAAACAATTGTCAGCATTCCTTAACGGGATCCATTCTTCCCATGATGATGATGATATCTCAGTGGCGGTATCTTTAGATCTCTCGGCGTCATTTGACCTTGTAGATCACTCACTTCTTCTCTCTAGGTTGCGGGATGCTGGTGTCTAGTATACCACTGGTTCCATTCTATTCTCTTCTCTAGGTCTTATTCAGTCACTTCAGATAGGACCACTTCCTCTCCCAATCCTCTTCACTGTGGTGTCCCTCAAGGCTCCATCCTGGCACTTCTTCTGTTTAACATCTTCTTAGCCCCATTAGCCTTAATCATTCAACAATCAGGAATGTCGGCATATTATTATGCCGATGCCATTATCATACTTCATCATACCTCTCCCTCTCAACCTGATCTTTCGCCTCTTAATGCTTGCTTGTCAAAGATGTCGGATTGGCTAACCACTACTGTCTACACCTCAGTCTGTCAGAAACGTCAGCCATTTGGTTTGCGTATGGTAGCAGATGCCCATCTATGTCTCCATCTTTATCCCACAGCTCTATTCCCCTAGTGTCTTCCCTCCGATACCTCGGGGTAATTCTTGACTCTGACCTCATTTTTCATGATCATATCTCTCAACTAACTCGGCGTTCCATCTACTATCTCCATCATATCCATGCTATTCATCCATTTCTCACATCCCAAGCACTGACCACTCTCCTCCTTTCATTAATCATATCCTGGTTAGATTTCTTAACCTTGCACTTGCCGGTATCCCACACTATCAAATCCACAGATTATAATTAGTTCAGAATAGAGCAGCTAGGCTCATTGCTCACTTCTCATGCTGAGATCACATCACCCCCCTTCTCTGTCAGCTTCACTGGCTCCCAATAGAATTCCATATTCGATACAAAATTCTCACACTCGTTTACACCATGCCATTTATACACACATGCCACAATATCTATTGGACCTCCTTCAATTCCACACTCCCTCTCGCAGTCTTCACTCAATACATATTAACCGCTTCCATTTCCCCTCCCCTTCTCGTGCACACTTTCATTCCACACGGCATTCAGCTTTCCACCTAAAACAATCCTATCCAAAATTCAAGTCCCTTCTAAAAACCCATTTTTTCTCCACCGCATATGATCTTCCATCTTCTCTCTCATGACCGCTCCAACTCTCTGCTGATTGCTCTCTATACTGTGTGATTGAGCTTTTCTTCTTTCCTATCTTATGTTTGTAGTTCCTTTCCTTTTCCTAGGCCTTGGCCTAACCTTTTTATACTTGTAATTTGTGCACCACCTTGATGTTTGAGGGGTGGTATATCAAGTGATGCAGTAAACATAAACATGAGGCACCCTAGGCAAACCTCATCCCTTGTGCCCCCCCCCCCCCCACAAACAAGACGTCAACATCAGGCATTGAAGGGGGCAGAAACAAACAGCCCTGCAGCACCGAAGTTGTAAAGGAAGGGCCCTGGGGCTGTTTGCGGCCATTGCCACTGCTGCAGGTCCCAAGAGGGGAGACAATGGGCACCCCTGGAGGGCCAGAGCTCTAGACAACCACCTATTTCACTTAATGGCAGCACTAGCCCTGCCATTGAAAAGTCTCTAATATCTCTGAAAATCTGTGTTTTGAACTTAAGATTGCTTAACCTTTCATCTCAAAAAAATGTTGTTGTTTTAGAGGTATATCATGTGTCAGTTCCAATTATGTTTTCTATTAGATTTTATCTTAGCAGAAAGCAGCAATTAGTTTACCCTTGATCAAACTGCTAGCAAAATGTTATAGTCTTATAGGTAGGGACGACTCTACCATGAGGTAGAGTGAGGTGCCGCCTCAGGCGGCAAAGATTTGGGAGCGGCAAAAAAGGCCCCCAAACCACCCTAATGGCAGCTGCCTTCTGTTTAAAAATAAAAGTATTTTGGCTGCTGCCACCGTTGCTGCTGCTGCTGCTTCTGTAGGGTCTGCGGCAGCCGCGGCATGATCCCCTTCGTGCTTCTGCTACCCCTGACTCAGACCAGGAGATGCAGTGGCAGCAGCAGGCAATAAGTTTACAAAAAAAAAACAAAAACCCCACAACAAAAGCACAGAGTCTTCAAGACTCCAGCATGTTTAGAAAGTCCTTCTGGTCTGACCCCCTTCTGACGCATACTTCATGTCAGAAGGGAATGGGACAGGTGGGACCTTCCAAGTGCGCTGGAGTCAGGAAGACCCTGTGGTTTTATTTCTTTACTTTCCGCCACTGCCAGAGATTGAGAGGCAGCAGTAGCAGCAGTAGACTGGAGGTGCAGTAAAACGTAGGAAGGGAAGAGGAAATGCTGAAAATCAGCTCGGGGAGGGGAAGCATGGAGGGCAGGTGCTGGACACAGGATGGAGTGAGGGACAGATGCTGGTCATGACATGATGAGATAGAGGGCAGATTCAGACCACAGAGTGGGGTGGTAGAGAAAATATGGGGGATATGGGACGGGGTACAGAGCAGATGCTGAATGGCGGTGAAAGGAGTGTGGAGGTGCAGAAAAGATGCTTGACATAAGGAGAGCATAGAGGGGGATGGGAGAGTAGATACTGGACACGAGTTGGAGGACAGATGCTGGCTATGGGTGGAGGGACATATGGTGGCCACAGAGTAGGGGTAGGGGAGGCAGGGCAGACCCATCCACTAGGCAAACTAGGCAGTCGCCTAGGGAAGCAGACCCTGGTGGACAGCATTGCTAACCCAATCCCTCCGGAAAGCACATGCATGCAGCTCTGGCCTGCTGTTCCTGCCCGCCCTCCAAGAAAGTTGAATCAGAGGGGCAGGGGGGGCAGGAGCAGCAGGCTGTGAACATATATGTGCATGGACACTTTAAGGCCCGATGTAGCTCTGAAGGGGCAGTTCAGCTGCCACCATGTCAGCGCAAGGTGGGGGGGCATTGCGAGCTGGATGGAGGTGCAGCCTTTTGGGGTGGGGGTGGCTCGGAGAGTCTGCCTACAGCAGCAGAAACCCTCATGCCACCAGTGGGGGGAGGTGGAGAACAAATGGTGGATATGGGATGGGGGTGGAGAGCAGATGCTGGATGTTAGCAGGGGGGCATGGAGGTCAAGGTCAAATGCTGAATACAGGATGGAGTAAGGGGACAGAGAGCAGATGGTGGCAACAGGTGGGGGGAGCAGAGGGTAAATGGTGGCCACAGGGTGGGAGAGGTAGAGGACAGATGGTGGACATGGTATGAGGGTAGAGAGCAGATGCGAGACATGGGGGGCCTAGGGGGATGGAGAACAGATGCTGAGCATGGGAAGAGAAAGGGGAGATGCTGGACATGGGGCAGAGTTAGGGGAAAAAGTAGATTCTGGGCATACGGCATAGATGAGGAGAAAAGGCAGATGCTGGGCAAGGGAGGATGGAGGGCAGATTCAGGTCATGGGGAGATGATAGGGAAGAAAAAGGTAGATGCTGGACATGGGGGTGAAGGTCAGAAGCTATGCATGGCGGGGAGATAGGTGAGATGCTGGATAAGAGGAGGAAAAGAGAAAGGAGTGATGCTGGACATGGGGAGGGAAAGAGAGGAGAGATGCTGGGCACAGGAGAGAGTGGAGATAGAGAGGGAGAGAAAGAGGAGGAAATACTAGACGGGGAGGATAAGGAGAGGAAGATATAAAATGGTGTGGGGAGAAGCAGAAGGGAGATGCTGGACATGGGGGAAGGGGAAGAAAGAGGGATACATTGGACACAAGGAGAGGAATAGGGAGAGAAGGGGAATGATGGACATGATGGGGTGAGAAAAAGGGGATGAGACGCTGCATGGAGGAGAGAGAGAGGGGAGAAACACTGCATAGGGGACAAGAGAAAGGGACAGATGCTGGACATGGGAGGAAGAGAGAAAAGTGAGAGTTAATGACTAGAGAATAAGAGGATGGGGAAGGAGACAGAGATGGGGAATGAGATGGCTGTGTTAAGGGATGAAAAGTGGTAGATGCAGTAACAAGAGGGGGGACTGAGGACTGGATAGTAAGAAGGAAGAGTAAATCTGAGTTGATGGAGAAAAGTAAATGGAAGAAAGCTGAAAAAAAAAGATAAATGCCACAGATGTAAGGATAAGAAAAAGACAGGAGGGGAGAGAAGTGGCAGATGGGCCGGAGACCCTAGAAAATGAGTTAAGAAAAGACAGAGGAGAGCAGTAACTACAGATTGAGATCAATATGATTAGAGAATTAAACAGTCAGTCAACAAAGGTAGAAAAATTAATTTTATTTTCAATTTAGTGTTTGGAATATATCAGTCTTTGGAATTTGCATGTTCTATCTTTGTAGTTTGCACAGTACATGAGCACATACATCTCTTTCTATTTCACTGGTGCTGTACTGCATGCAGTAGTGTAGCCAAGGGTGGGCCGTGGCTCCTCCATTTTGGTGTAACAGGAGATCTATTATCTATTCGAAGTCTGTCCCTCGAACCCTCAGATGAAAACACAGAGACAGACTGGTATGCAAACACATGCTGTTTATTGTGCGCACAGTCTCAGGCAGAGCCAGCACCCTGAACAAAACGATCTGAGACCCCAAGTGGCGTCACACACTGTCTTATATACAGTAAGTTTTCAAACCCATACTAGCTTCTCATTTGTCTCAGGTATCCCCTCTCCACCAATCAGTAGCCCCTGGGGGGGGGGGGGGGGTTGTGGGCTATCATATAGCATGCCTAAATGACCTGTCTAAACTGGTATGCTCCGGTCAGCTGGACTCTGGGCAAAAGGGTATGTGTTTAAGTTTTGTTTCACTGTACCTCAGGCTGAGAGGGGAGGGGTTACCCTCACAGCTACCTTCCTGGCTGCCTCACTCCCCCCTTTTTTAGTTGGACCTCAACCGCTAGGGCGGTAGAGGGCAGCAGTACTAGAGGCAGGCCGCAAGGGGGTATATTGGGTCAGGGCCATGACCGAGGTAGCCGCATTGCGTTCCACCAGGGCGTTGAGGGTGGAGGTGATAAAACGGTGGAGGATCGGGATACTGCATGGGCCACCTGTGGCATTTACAGGGACATAGGTATAGGTCACCCTCCCACATATCAAAAACCAGTCTAAGGGGAGATACACTTCAGAGTACGCATATGATACCCTTGTAATAGAATCGCATGATAAGACAGTATTAGACACATTAAACCCTCCCGCTTTGGCATTTACAAAAACAAAACAATCAGTAGCATTATGGGTAGAAACTACCTGCAAAGAGAAAGGAATTTGGTTAAAGGCTGAGGTGGGCTGAGTGGTTCCAATACTATAGAAAAAGGTAGAAAAGTATACTCCAGGTTGTTTACAGTCCAGACTAGCAAGTATAGTAAAATACTGCATTTCTTGGTCCCCTAAGCTCATCTTGACCATAGGCTCCTGGGGACCCATATACTATGGGTTGGCCTCGCCCTCGTGTAGTGTGCGCAGGTACCCTTGCGCCCCTCATGGACGGATATTGCCCCCTCCGATTTGGGCACTCGTTCTTCCAATGTCCCTCCTCTTTACAATATGCACACTGATTGTGGCCTAGGGGAAACCTCGGCCCCCTTTGTCCTCGTCCACGTCCACGTCCCCTGCTCCCTTCCTTGGCCCAGGCCGATACCGGTGGTCGTTCGGCTAGGGCAGCCGCTGTTCGAGTCCGCGGGCGCTATCTAACCCTTTTTTTTCCAATGAGACACATTGATCCAGATAGGGACTCCTTCACACATTTCAGCGGTGTGTATTTCTGAGTTCTTGGGATGGTCTGTTCCATCTGGACTCTGGCCAATTCCTTCTGCTGGACTCTCTGGATTGCAATTGGTGACATGGCTCCAGGCCTCATTCAGAAAAGCAGCACCAATATTAAGTGAAAAGACTAAATATTCTAGATTAGAATTCACAATGAGACAATGCAATGCGACAAACTTAATTTCATCCATATTTACTAAGATCATATCCTATAAATATTGCTTTATAAACTTTCAATGGTCTACCAGTAACTATCTCGTATGATGTCAATTTTGTCTCGCAGTTTGATTAACTCGTCTCTCTATCACTGGAGATTCATTTGCTTATAGGAAATATTCCATTATGCCCTTGACTGATCTTTACATGTTTACAGATCAGACAAGTTGCACGCACGTGTTCTGCAATTTTGGCAAATTTTAGAATTATACCAATTTTGTGAGAATTTGTCATCAAATCATTCCCCTTTGCCCGTGCATGCCTGGCCAGGACATACAGAGGCAAAAGGAGGCAAAAAAGCATCTGGAAGTACCACATGGCCAGTGTAGGTTTTTCAAAGCTCATCAGGGTGCAAGGTGCACCTAGCCTGTCTCCAGGTGTCTATTTCTAATTGTTGAGCATATGTTGGGGCTTAGATGACTTCCTAAATTGAAGATTCTGGAGACGGCATAGTTGAATAAAGTGCTCATCATTTTTTTTTTCCGTTTACATATTCATTAGCCAGATACATCACTTCACATCATTAAATTACCTTCATCAGTTTACTGTCCATCAGAGTCCCTCCTCTTAATATCCCACTTCATCCCTCACAACACTCCATCACCTGCATCATTCCACCAACTACATACATAGGACCTTTTCATGTTTTTATACCATACTAATGTATCCTTATTTGGCAAGGCTGCTAAGAATATCAAACAATTGTTAAAAACTTAGTATTGGTGTAAACGAATGGTAGGCAGAAAATATAAATTTAGATTCTTCTCAATAAGCATAACAGTGTGAGTAAACAGTGTCCCTTTCCCACTAACTTAATTGGTGTAGTTCTAAATGGACATATGTGCTCATTCTGAATAGCAACTGTCTAAACAATCTAGGTAAAGTCCTTACAATATAAAACTATCATTTTGCAACATTTTATAACATCAATCCCAATAGAAAGAAGTATGGCTTCTAACAGGACGGACACATATCTCAGGTGTGACTAGAATCTATCATATACACTGTTCCCAGTGAGAGTGCTGTAGGAAACTTAAGAATACTTGGACTGATCCTGAAACTGCAGTGTCCAGAAGGATTTGTGTAAGCTACTCATTAATTATGGTGTCAAAAGAGATCCTTTTGAGGTGAGAGACCTAAGAGGGTACAAGGCATTGGTGGTTGGGACTCATGGCAATACTTCTTCAGGTTCTTCTTGGCCTGCAAGGCATTTGTGGCTGGGCCTCATGGCGATACTTCCTCGGGTTCTTCTTGGCCTACTCTCCCCTGCCTATTCATGTCTCTTCAGAGGCATAAATATACAAGGTTCATGTTCTTCAGGCCTTGTGGGTCTTCGAGGAATCTTAGAGCAGTCAGAATTCTGGTGGCCCAGATCACCACACTTGAAGCAGCACGTTTATTGCCTTTTCCTAGGCTGTGGTCTCACCTTTCTGCCTCTCTCTCTCTCTCTCATTCTTTTTCTCAAACCTCTCCTGGATCATTGCTGACAAGCAAGATTTGGTTTTGTCCAATCAACTCAAGTTAATGTTATCATTTTATTTGTAAATAATTTTACAAATATTCTCATATTTTCTGGGAACTCAGTTCCATCTTTCCACCAAATTTTCTCTATATGCTTGGGAACAAAGCAATTTCAGATCAGCCTCTGTCCAACATTCTATAATTGCTGTGTATACTGGACCTCTAAATAATGTACCGCTACAACAAGTATATTTCGTAACCTAAAGTGCAAGTGTATAAACTAAAGAAAAGTCATATCTCGCAGTGCTACAATATACTGTACTCCTGAAACTGAAATTTAAAAAACTTTCAAAACAAAGTACACTTTGTCTCTGGACACCAACACGTAAAATTCTAATACAGAAAAACAGGTGAATTTATCCTAAAATCCAATATTGTATGGTGTTACTGTCCTGTTCATCAGTCATCAGTGCAGAGCTTAACAATGCAAAATAATTACCTTGAATCTTACAGTTCAGAAAACAGGCATTCGCAAATGACATGAAACTTCTTAGAGGTGAATTCAAAATCATGCTTTGTCACATTTTAAATTAAAACCTTATACCTGGAAACTGGTATCAAACTGTTCTAAAATGTTATATTCAACACAGACAGCAAAAAAACAATAGGTCTCTCTTGTGTCCAGATTCCTTCAGGCAAATGCAGATTACTATGTAGCTGAACAATTAACCTATAGTTATAGCTCTTTATGTTTCTGTAATATAAACAATAACTATACCCTCTATGAGGTGTTTGCCATAATATATAAAATCCCCTTTTAACTTTTAAGTTTGCTTGATAGCATATACAGTCAAAGACAAAGAATAGATGCATAACATACTAATGATAAAGATTAACCAGGATTACCTTCTTATTTACTCAGGATTTAAATCATTTGCAAACTGGCTCAGGATGCCCCATTGTCCTGTCAGGGCTTTTAACCTCTACTTTGAAGGTCAAAGAGAAACAAAAACAGTTTCCTTAGTTTCATGCCTTGTTTGTTTGATCTAGTCACTTCAGCATCCAGGGACCATAAAATCTACTGGAGTAGCCAGTAATGAAAGAAAAACAGTATCTACTGCAAACAAACATTTAAACACAAGACAAATCAAAGCTTACAAGTGCTTTATGCCTAACAGCCTATCTGATCAGAATAAGGAGGTTTTCTTGATAAATTTCACTAAACTCTCCCCCTTGGGTAGTTCTGAAAAGCAACATGCTTTAACAACAGCTTGGGAAAACCAGGGACCTTAAAAAGACAAGTAAAAACTCTTAATTTCTTCATAATCTACAAGTGGTTTGCAGCTAGCTCTCACACATGAGCTTTGCCCTACAGATATTCTCCACCCCATAAATCTTTGCGAATAGTAATCTGACCAGTCCTTCTCCAGCCTTTGTTTGCTCCCAGCCTTCAGGTGACATACACATAGTACACAATCAAGATGCTGGTCAGACATCTGAGGATGCTCAATGGAGATACCCCCCATGGTTTTAGAAGCTCAAAAACTCTACAATTAAAATTGATGACAAGAGGATTGTTTGGAGGCTAGGTGAATTGTTCTTTTTGTCCTCTTTAATGGGTTTTCATTTGTTTGCTAGGAGAAAGACTCCTAGGTGAATTGTCCTTTTGTCCTCTCTAATGGGTCTCCATTCATCTGCTAGAAGAAGAACTCCTCCCTGATCTCCCAGTATCTTTTTGTAGCCATGCAAACAATTTCAATAGTTTCATTCCCAGTATCTTTCTGTAGTTATGCAAACTGTCTCAACAGTTTCAAGTACCCCTTACTCACTGCTGAGAGGTATGATCAAAATTTGGTTCTTTGACTATTGATTATGCATGAAACATAGTAATGAAACTGGATATACATTAAATAAAGCAATTGCCTTCCTTCACTTCTATACTAGTACAACAGTCTATATACAGTAAACCCTGCTCCCCTTTATCTACAGGAGAGTCCCCCTACTCCCCTTTTATTTACAGGGAACAGTTCCTTTCCTCTTTATTTACAGAGGTTAGAGGAGAAGCTATGGGGTTGGGGCCGGACTCTCAGTATCTTCCCCCTTCTTGGATTTCTCCTCTTTTTTTTTTTTTAACATTTTCTAAACTGTCCCTCTTCCTGCAGTCAGTAGACCTGATGTTTTTCACTGTTTCAGGTGGCCACGCTCGCACTAAGGTGGGCCACTCCCGCTCACACAGTACAACTAGTCTGGGGGCAGTGAGCCTAACTCCATAGTCACCCCCAAAGGCAGTTTTAAAATGGCTTAGCATGCATTTCAGCGGAGTCCTATTCTTGGATCCACTAGACCCCATACTGTAATTATTCTCCTAATTCATATACAACACTCGCGTTTATAACACAGAACGAGACAGCAGAGGGGAGACAACAGGCAGGGACACAGACAGACAGACACATATATATATATATATACCCTCCCAGACTCCCGTTTCCCGAATCCAGACACCAGGACAGGCGGAGGTTTCAGAACCCAATATCTCGGACTACGGTTCTTACTCAGACCGCCCATAGGGGGTGGCCAATCCCGTACCAGACTTTTCAACCCATTTCAGAAAACCAGACTTTTGAAAACCAGACTTTTCAACCCATTTCAGAAAATTAAGAGAGTGAGTACTCACCGTCCTGAAGAGTTTGGATGCCAGTCTATCAAGCCGGATTTCTGTACCCAGGGAGTTGGCCGTCCAGGACCGAGTGCGCAGGATACGCTGAGGGATCCCTCCGGAACAAAGGGTCCAGTGGCGCTGGGGACCGTCGACGACCAGGAGGTCGGTCCCGGACCGGGCGAGTCCTGGTTGCACAAACCGCGATGCCTTCACCTGGGGGTGCGAGGAGACAGACGGAGGTTTCCCAGCCAATGCACCAGGAAATGTAGCAGGAGATCTATTATCTATTCGAAGTCTGTCCCTCGAACCCTCAGATGAAAACACAGAACAGACCGGTATGCAAACACATGCTGTTTATTGTGCGCACAGTCTCAGGCAGAGCCAGCACCCTGAACAAAATGATCTGAGACCCCAAGTGGCGTCACACACTGTCTTACATACAGTAAGTTTTCAAACCCATACTAGCTTCTCATTTGTCTCAGGTATCCCCTCTCCACCAATCAGTAGCCCCTGGGGGGGGGGGGTTGTGGGCTATCATATAGCATGCCTAAATGACCTGTCTAAACTGGTATGCTCCAGTCGGCTGGACTCTGGGCGAAAGGGTATGTGTTTAAGATTTGTTTCACTGTAACTCAAGCTGAGAGGGGAGGGGTTACCCTCACAGCTACCTTCCTGGCTGCCTCATTGACATGATGTCCACTGAGTCACTGGCAGCAGAACAGTCAAATAAAAGGATAACTGGAGGCAGTATCAACATTTGCACTGCTTTGTGTCCACCAATATTAACAACAGGCCCACCAAAAAATGAATCCTCGCTATGCTACTGATGCAGAGTCTGGCCTCTTGGGATTTCAGCTTCATATTTGTCTACATAGGTCTATTTTGAGTGTGGTAATTTATTCCTTACTTAAGGAGGATCTATTCTCTGAGTGTGTGACCAAGGCCGGGTATTCTGTTAGCATGGAGTTTCTCTGTAGGGACTGGTAGTAATCTAACTTGTTTGGTTTTCTGAATACGCTTATTGATGTTCTATGGCCTACTGCATTATTTACAGTGCTCTTCTTTTCTGGATAGGCCCCTTGTGTGAATTTTGTTAAGCTGAGGCTGTTTATGGTGTGGTAGATTTTCTCTATAGGTGTTGATAAATTTTTGTAAGGTTTTGTATTACTTCACAACATGCCCAATACTGGTGAGGGTTTATATTACCGTTACTGAGATGACACTAGAATCAGAATTACTTTTGGTATGTTGAGTTCTGATTAAAATGTCCTAGTTCTGCTCTGCACCTATTATTGGGAGAAGGGTTTCTTTGGATGCAGAATATTATGTTGAAAAAAAGTGACAACCACAACGCAGTTTAAAGCATCAAAATTAAATTAAGCGTAATAATTTTATTTTAGTGTTATAAACTGCACTGTGGTTCTCGCTTTTTCTTTTGTTCCTTGCATCTCCTTTGTCTTTTGCAGAATATATATTTTTACATTAAATACCATGATGATAGGGAGCTTGTAGTTTAAATGTCATGTTATAGCCTAGCAGCAGCAAAGAGCTATAATTTAAATCAAATCAGAATATAGCTTAGCATAAAAGGCAAAACAGGGTCCCTACTCTTTGAGCAATAAATAAAGTCTTCTAGAGACCTTTACAAAGAGGCCTTCTACCTAGGGGGCAATAGACCTGTGAAACCTTTTCAATAGGTGTTAACACCAGGTGGCAGGTCAAAAGGCCATTTTGAAAGACTCCTTCTATCCAAGCAAGGACTGCTAATCACCCAGGAAGTTGGTCACAGCTTACCTCAGCAGCACAGGCATAAATAGCTCAGCCAGAGCTCTGTGATCCTCAGTCTTGAAGGACTAGAAAAGGGGACTGTTACTTCTGGAGAGAGATCTGCAATTGTGAGTATATACTTCTGGGACTTTTCTGAAAGGAATTCTTTGTATTAAATCTAATTAATCTGTGAACCCACTATTTTTTGTTAAATCAGTCAGGGCCTAGTAGCAGCAGTTTAAGTTTAAATTTAAAACACAGAAGAGAACTTTCTGGTTACATTTCATACCCAGCAGAAGCTTGTAGTTTAAATTTAATAGTCACTCAGGGCCTAGCATCAGCAAAGTACTTTTAGTTTAAATTTAAAACACAGAAGAGAGCTTTCTGGTTAAATTTAGAACCTAGCAGAGAGCTCGTAGTTTAAATTTCATAATATGTTACAGCCTAGCAGCAGCAAAGAGCTATAATTTTAATCAAATCAGAATATAGCTTACCTTAGCAGCACAAGACAGGGTACTGTGTAGCAGCCCTCTTTTAATAAGCAAAAACGCGAAATAAAGACTTTTCAAGTACATTCGTAGCAAAAAACCTGTGAGAGAGTCAGTTGGCCCATTAGATGATAGAGGGGTTAAAGGGGCACTAAGAGGCGACAAGGCGATAGCAGAGAGACTGAATGAATTCTTTGCTTCGGTCTTTACTGAGGAAGATGTAGAGATGTTACCCATGACTGAAGTGGTATTTAAAGGTGCGGAAGAATTGAAGGAAATATCGATACATATGGAAGATGTATTACAACTCTTAGATAAACTGAAGAGTAGCAAATCACCTGGGCCGGATGGTATACATCCAAGAGTGCTGAGAGAACTGAAATATGAGATTGCAGACCTGCTATTAGTAATCTGTGAACTTTCATTAAAATCATCTCTAATACCTGAAGATTGGAGGATCGCCAATGTAACACCAATTTTTAAAAAGGGTTCCAGGGGTGATGCGGGAAACTACAGACCGGTGAGCCTGACGTCAGTACCGAGAAAAATGGTAGAAACCATCATAAAGAATAAAATTACTCAGCATGTAGATAGTCATGGCCTAATGGGAGACAGCCAACATGGCTTTAGACAAGGAAGATCTTGTCTTACTAATCTGTTATGTTTTTTTGAAAGAGTGAATAAACAGGTGGACAAAGGTGAGTCGGTTGATATAGTGTATCTGGACTTTCAGAAAGCCTTTGACAAGGTCCCTCATCAGAGACTTTTGGCAAAACTAAAGAGTCATGGGATAGGAGGCAGTGTACTATTGTGGATCAGGAACTGGTTAAAAGATAGAAAGCAGAGGGTAGGGCTAAATGGTCAATTTTCCCAAAGGAGAAAGGTGAATGGTGGTGTACCCCAGGGATCTGTGCTGGGTCCGCTGCTTTTTGACATATTCATAAATGACCTGGAAAGTGGAATAACGACTGAGGTTATCAAATTTGCAGATGACACAAAACTATTTAAAGTTATTACAACCCAAGAGGATTGTGGAAAACTGCAAGAGAATCTTGATAAATTGGAAGACTGGGCATCAAAATGGCAGATGAAATTTAATGTGGACAAGTGCAAAGTTATGCACCTAGGGAAGAACAACCCAAACTATGGTTACACGATGCAAGGTTCCATATTAGGAACCACCACCCAGGAAAAAGATTTAGGCGTCATTGGGGATACCATGTTAAAACCCTCGGCCCAGTGTGCAGCGGCGGCCAAGAGAGCAAATAGAATGCTAGGTATCATAAGGAAAGGAATGGAAAATAAAACAAAAGATATTATAATGCCTCTATATCGTTCCATGGTGAGACCGCACCTTGAATATTGTGTGCAATTCTGGTCGCCGTATCTTAAAAAGGATACAGCGATTTTAGAAAAGATTCAGAGAAGAGCCACCAAAATGGTAAAGGGGATGGAAGGATACTCCTATGAAGAAAGGCTAAAAAGGTTAGGGCTCTTTAACCTGGAAAAGAGACGGCTGAGGGGAGATATGATAGAAGTCTATAAATTAATGAACGGAGTGGAACGGGTAAATGTAGATCGATTGTTTACATTATCAGAATATAGAAAGACTAGGGGACATGCAATGAAGCTACAGGGTAAATTATGTAAGACTAATAAAAGAAAATATTTTTTCACTCAGCGTGTAATCAAACTCTGGAATTTGTTACCGGAGGATGTAGTAAAGGCTGTTAGTGTAGCTGGGTTTAAAAAAGGTTTGGACAAGTTCCTGGAGGAAAGTTCCATAAACCATTATTAAGAAGGGACCCAGGATATCAATGCTTGACCCAGTACAAGCATTGTGGAAGCTGTGTCTTTTGGGGAAACTGATAGGTACATATGACCTAGATTGGCCACTGTTGGAAACAGAATACTGGGCTTGATGGACCTTGGTCTGACCCAGTATGGCATATCTTATGTTCTTATGGCTGTTGTTTAAAAATACTATCTTGGAAGCCCAGACCAGCTATATTCCACACTTTAAGAGAAGTGAAGGAAGCCCAAAATTGCCAGCCTGGTTTAAAGGTGAGGTTAGAGGGGCTGTTGTAGCCAATAAAAGCATCTTTCAGAAAATGGAAAAATTAGCCAAATGATGAAAACTGGAAACTACACAAGAACTGGCAAGTTAAATGTAAGGCATTGATAAGGCAGGCAAAGAGAACATTTTAAAAAACGTTTTCTTTAGAAGCAGAAACACATAATAAAAACTTTTTCAAGTACATTCATAGCAAAAAACCTGTGAGAGATTCAGTTGGACCATTAGATTATAGAGGGGTAAAAGGGGCATTAAGAAAGGACAAGGCCAAAGAGGAGAGACTGAATGAATTCTTTGCTTCAGTCTTTACTGAAGAAGATGTAGAGAAGTTACCCATGACTGAAATGGTATTTAAAGGTGATGCATTGGATGAATTTAAAGAGATATCGATAAACCATGAAGATGTATTACAACTATTTGAAAAACTAAAGAGTAGCAGATCACCTGGAATGGATGGTATACATCCTATGAAGAAAGGCTAAAAAGGTTAGGGCCCTTTAACCTGGAAAAGAGACAGCTGAGGGGAGATATGATAGAAGTCTATAAATTAATAAACGGAGTGGAACGGGTAAACGTAGATTGATTGTTTACATTATCAGAATATAGAAAGACTAGGGGACATGCAATGAAGCTACAGGGTAAACTATTTAAGACTAATAAAAGAAAATATTTTTCACTCAACGTGTAATCAAACTCTGGAATTTGTTACCGGAGGATGTAGTAAAGGCTGTTAGTGTAGCTGGGTTTAAAAAAGGTTTGGACAAGTTCCTGGAGGAAAGGTCCATAAACCATTATTAAGAAGGGACCCAGGATATCAATGCTTGATCCAGTACAAGCATTGTGGAACCTGTGTCTTTTGGGGAAACTGCTAGGTACGTATGACCTAGATTGGCCACTGTTGGAAACAGGATACTGGGCTTGATGGACCTTGGTCTGACCCAGTATGGCATATCTTATGTTCTTATGTTCTTATGATCCAATTTGCAGTGTCAGGAGTTGATATGTTTTATATTAGATTCCCAGGCTGCGTAATTAAACTGCTACAATTTTTGCTGAATATACACATCAGAATGTGGCCCATAAGGAATATTATGGGCAAATAGGTGGTGTTTGCAGAATACCTAGGCATCTGCCTGGGCCACCTGTTTGGAAGGACTGCATGGTGCAGCTGTTATGGTAATGCACCACAGTAGCCCGACAGCCACAAAATAAGGCGTGCAGTTCAGGAGTGGCCCTACTGGGACATCATAGCTATCCTGATGGCCCATATTCTATAAATTTCATGTGTAAATACATGCTCTACCCACACTCCACCCATATGTACACCCATAGAGAAAGTATGCATATTGGGTATTTATAGTTCTCCTATTACAAGCAGGATTGAGTCAGCCACACCTGGTGATGTCATCCGACGGTGCCATGGATACAGAAGTACTCTCCTAGAGAACATAAAGGTGAGCCTTTCTGAGCATTTGCTGTATGTCCCACCCCTGGCCCAGCCCCTACCTGGCTCAGTTCTTGTTCTTCCACCCTGCCACACAAACGGAATTCTTGTTCTCTTCTACACTAATCAACCATGGATAAAGAAAAATCCAAGAAGAACCTGAGAAAGTCATCAAACCTGGGTTTAAAAAATGCCCCAGATGCTCCAAGAAGATGAATGCTACAGCCAACCATGATCGCTGCTTAGAAAAAGACCACAAGGTAGAAGACTGCCCTCTTTGTGCCCGCATGTCCCCCAGGGCCCGCCAATCCCGCAGCCACGCCTTGGCAGATTTCCTCAGACTCACCTTCTGATCACCTTTCTCCAGCCTGCATTGGTGAGAATAAAAGCTAAAAGTAGTCCGCAGAAACTAAGGCAAAGGACCGCATGGCTTCCTCCAAGATGGCCGCCTCCTCTCTTGCTGGCCAGCCTCCAGCCGCCTCCCAGGATGTGCCCTCTGAGGCTTCCATTCTCTGAGCGATCTCGCTGCCTCCTTCCCCGGCCAAGTCCAGCTCTTCCCGATCATGATGGGGAACTCCAAGGGATGCCTCCGGCAGAGCTCCGCACCATGAAGAAAGCTCTGCTTACTGACTATGCCATTGGCCGAAGTCACGCTGATGTCATCGATGATGCCGGCCCCCACAAATCCCGCCCGGAGATCTCCTGACGCAGCCCGCAGCACCGCAGGCCCTCTGCGCCATCACAGCTCTCAGCGCTGCAGCCTTTCTCCGCACTTCCGCAGCCCACAACACCACAGGCTTCCCTCTCACCGGTGCCGACACAATTCCTCTGTCAGCCACCATGGATCATATGGCCACTCTGGGAGGAACTCTAAAAGTGCTGATGCTGACCAGAACTCCAAAAGACATGCCTACAGGAGACCTGCAGCAGCTCTCTCTCCTCTGCTTCCTGCTCTCCGCCCAGAAGATCCAGCGACAAGAGCATAGCAAGCAAACTCCAGTACCCTCCTCCTTGGACCTGGAGCGCCCCCCCCCCCATGGCCCTAATAGAGCTGTGGAAGAAATTTCTTGAGGAAAGCTACCATCCTCAACAGTCACCACCAGAGTTGTCCCCTCAGATGCCACAAAGCCCCTGGACACTGCCGCCACAGAGATCTCCATCACCAGCAACATTTTACCCAGCGTCTTTCTCCTCAGAGTGGTGCAGAGGACGCAGCAGAATGGATATCCTCACGCAGCCCCTCCCCTGCAAGCCAGAAGAGCCGGACGCCTGCAGAACCCTCTCTACCTCCACCTCCGCCTCTGCCACTGTCTCCGCCTGAGGACCTCACCTATCCTAAGTTCCTACAGAAGCTATCCACATGCCTGGCACTCAACCCTGCAAACACGCCGGACCCCAGAAACGAGGTACTCGGCCTCCTGAAGGACCTGGATGCTCCCAGATTGGTGATTTTTATCCCGATCCACCACCTCCTCATGGACATGCTCAATCGAAACTGGCAGACTCCTGCATCAATCCTGGCCACGTCACGCAGGTTGGAGGAAAAATACCAGGTCCAACCAGCATCAGGATTCGAGAAACCCCAATTTCCTCACCATTCCATCGTCATGGAATCTGCCCTAAAACAGTCCAAGAACTCCCGCACGCATGCTAATGCGCCGCCAGGGAAGGAACACAAGATCCTGGATGACCTTGGGAAAAAGACGTACCAGGCAACCATACTGAGCGCCAAAATCACGGCACACCAATTACAGCAGGTTCTCTACCTGGATACCATCCTGGGCAGTCTAAAAAAGGCCACTGGCGAACTAAGCATGGATGCCAAGGCTAACTTCTCAATCCTGCTCAGAGACCTGAACGAGTGTGGGAAACACCTTATACGCTCCACCTTCGATGCCTTTGACACCGCCTCCAGAGGAGCGGCCACCACCATTGCGGCAAGATGCACGGCTTGGGTCAGGGCCTCCAGCTTGCATGAGGACATGCACGAATGCCTGGTGGATGTTCCCTGCTTAGGTGACAATCTCTTCAGAGCAAAAGTGAAAGAAACAGTGAATGACATTAAAGAATGCTTTGACACCCTTCAGACCCTAGCCACAGAAGGTCTCGATACAGGTTCCAGCTCCAAAAGAGCACAAGGGTCGTACTACTGTAAGAATAAGCCACCTAGCAGATTCCAGCCACACCAAAAATGGCATACGATACACGCCAGCTACCGCCCTTACCAGCCATCATTTCAGCCGAATCACCAGAGACCCCGCACCAAGGAGCGCAGGCAACAGAAAGAAGCTCCTTCCTCTTCAGGGAAGAGCACACCAAGCTTTTGACTCACACTCTGCTCCAGGCCGGACAGTGGGAGGACGAATCTCCTTCTTCAGGGAAGCTTGGGGCAATATCACTACGGACCAGTGGGTGCGGCAGATTGTCAAGCAGGGCTACCGAAACAGGTTTGTGAAGACACCACGGCAGGGATCTATCCCCCTCAGCCGCAAGTCCAGCCACAACAGCTCAATAATCCAGGAGATCTCCTCCCTACTGGAGGCACAAGCTATTGAACGCATACCCCAGAGCGAGTCAGGCCAAGGATTTTACTCCAGATACTTCTTGGTCCCGAAGAAGTCAGGCAGGATGCGCCCGATCCTCGATCTCCACAGTCTCAACAAGTTCATCCGCAAGGAGCGGTTCAGGATGTACTCCCTCGGGTCTATCCTCCCCCTCCTCCAGCAGAACGACTGGCTAGCATCACTGGACTTGCAGGATGCCTACTCCCACATTCCCACCCACCGGACGTTCCTGCGTTTCCACATAGCAGGCAATCACTATCAGCACAAAGTAATTCCCTTTGGTTTCTCTCCAGCACTGAGGGTATTCACCAAGTGCGTTGCGGTTGCAGCTGCTCACCTCCGGAGGTCTGGCACCTGTGTCTTCCCCTACCTGGATGACTGGCTGATCGCGGCACCTTCCAGATCTACGGCGGAGGCAGCAGTGCACAGAACCATCACACTCCTGTTGTCTCTTGGCCTCCTAATCAACACCACGAAGTCTCACCTATGCCCCACGCAGACCCTGGACTTCATTGGCACAACCTTATGCACTCAGCAGGCCAAGACCCATTTTCCATCTGCACGAGTGGACATCATCACGCATCTGATGCAGGAGATTGCATCAGACAAAGAGGTGACCGCCAAAACACTCCTGCGACTCCTAGGACATATGGCAGCGATCACGCATGTCATTCGACTCACCAGGCACCACATGAGGGGTCTGCAGTGGCACCTTCGCCACCGCTGGAACCAGCAGACGCAACCCATGTCCAAACGAATAACCATGGACCAGGAGATATGTGCCTCCCTTACCTGGTGGACACACAAAGCCCACCTCACGCTGGAAAGGCCCTTCAAAGATCCACCACACGACTTTGTCCTCACCCCAGATGCCTCCAAGTTGGGATGGGGAGCCCACCTGTGCCATTGATGCATCCAAGGGATGTGGACAGAGCAGGAGCGCAAACTCCATATCAATCTGCTTGAGTTAAGAGCCATCAGATACGCCCTCCGTGCTTTCCAGCACTGGCTCAACGGCAAGGTGGTCTTGATCCAGATGGACAACCAGGTCGCCATGTTCTACATCAACAAACTGGGTGGCATGGAGTCACTAGCCCTCTGCAGGGTAGCGCACGCCATCTGGAATCTGGCGCAATCCCAGGACTGCTACTCCCTTGCCACCTACCTTCCTAGCGAGCAAAACCTTCTGGCCGACAAGCTCAGCCATCAACTACAACCCCATGAATGGTCCCTTCACCCACAGGTGGCAGAGACCCTCTTCCTCAGATGGGGCCGGCCACAGATGGATCTCTTTGCACACCCGAGCAATGCGAAGTGCGCAGCATTCTGCTCCCGTCACCCGGCGAAACACAGAACCACCGTGGACGCCTTCCACCTGCACTGGGGGGGGGGGGGGCGGCTACAATATGCTGTATGCATACCCCCCAATGCCTTATCTCCAAAACCCTTCAGAAACTCATAGCCGACAGGGCTTTAGTGATCCTGGTAGCTCCATCCTGTCCGAGACAAATATGGTTCCCGTACCTCCTACGCCTTCTCTCACACCCAGACCTCATCACCCAGGACGAGGGGAACACCCGAACCTCACCTCCCTCGCTCTGACTGCCTGGAAATTGAAAGGTCACACCTTTCTAACTTGAACCTCACAAGCGAGGTCCAAAATATCATCCTGGCTGCCCGAAGAGCCTCAACCCGACGCTTGTATGCTCTAAAGTGGAACAGATTTGATGCCTGGTGCAAAGGGGCCGAGGTTGACCCGCTCTCCTGCCCCCTACCTCAGGTCTCTCACTATCTCTCGTCCCTCATGCAAGCAGGCCTTCAAACTTCATCCATTAAAGTGCATCTCACGGTCATCGTCGCCTTCCACGACCACCTAGATGGACAACCCATCTCCTCGCACTCCTTGGTTTCATGCTTCATGAAAGGTCTCTGCAATCTACAACCACCAATAAAGAAACCAGTGCCCTCCTGGGACCTTAACGTCATGCTAGAGCAGCTCGCAAAAGACCACTTTGAGCCACTTGAACAGGCGCTACTCAAATTTACCACATGGAAGAAGCTATTCCTTGTGGCCATCACATCAGCCAAGAGGGTGAGTGAGCTCCAGGCCCTCGTCGTGCACCCTCCCTACACTGTCCTCTATCTGGACCATGCTTTGCTATGGACATGCCCTAAGTTTCTACCAAAGGTGGTCTCACTGTTCCATGTCAACCAAGTCATCGAGCTTCCCTCCTTCTACCCCAAACCACATGGTAACCAGAAGGAACGCTGCTTGCACACCCTCGACTGTGAACATGCACTACGCACCTACCTGGCACGGATGGCAATGACCCGAAAAAGAAGTCAGCTCTTTGTGGCTTTCGACCCCAACAAAACCCCAATCACCAAACAGACCCTGTCTCAATGGATCACGGCATGCATTGCCTACTGTTACGTGCAGGCGGGCGCCACCACGCCAGCTGACGTCCGGGCACACCCGCTGTGAGCCATGGCGGCCACGCTGGCTGACCTCAATGCAGTGCCCCTGAGCCACATCTGTAAAGCAGCAACATGGGCTTCTCCCGACTCCTTCCACAGACACTATTGCTTAAAACAATTGATGTTGACTGAGGGTCTGTTCAGCCACCTCGTGTTACAAGTGGGCACTCAGCCGAAAGGCGACCCAACTGGCTGACCGCCAACAGACTCCCTGTTATGCATCTACCATTGTTACTATGAGTGCCTTGCTGTTACTGTTTGATTGTGATTGTGCTACAATGTTGCTCCTTCCTGCCTGTTGCTAGAAGCTGCTGATTTAATAGACACCTGTTATGCACGGACAAGCGTTATGTACAATGTGTTCAGGGCATCGTACAGTACCTTCCTCCTACCACAGCCTAGACGGCAGAGCCATGCTGGTGAGGCACCAGGTGTAGCTGACTCAATCCTACTTGTACTAGAAGAAAGCGGAGTTACTTATCTGTAACTGGAGTTCTCCGTGGACAGCAGGATTAGTCAGCCACACATTTCCCCCCCCCACTTCCCCTTCAGATGAAGGCAGCTATGGCCATGCACCTACTTGGCAGTGAACGGCGAAAGCTGGGCAGAACTGAGCCAGGTAGGGGCTGGGCCAGGGGTGGGACATACAGCACATGCTCAGAAAGGCTCACCTTTCTGAGCTCTAGGAGAGCACTTCCGTATCCATGGCGCCATCGGATGACATCACCAGGTGTGGCTGACTAATCCTGCTGTCCACGGAGAACTCCAGTTACAGGTAAGTAACTCCACTAACTGCAGTTGCATAATTTAGGTAAGTAAATGCTTACTTATGCACATCAATGAAAAAATACCTTGATTTACACGCATAAATGGTGCACAAATTTACACATCTCTTTGTAGAATTACCCTCATATTGGAGCCATTTTTCAAGCCTAGATGTGTTAGTGCTACTGCAATTTTTTTTAATTTGGAGGGGAAAATAAAATAAACGGATTAAGCACAATTGTTCCTTTAATCCCTCATGTAAAGCCCTGGCCAAAAGGAGAAATTAGACCTTACCTGCTAATTGTCTTTCCTTGAGTTCTCTCCGGGCTAGTCCAGGTAACTGTTGGGGTAGTCAATCTGCTCCAGCAGCTGAGGACTTTAATACAAAGTCTTGCTGACAGGATATCTGGCTCCCTCTAATGTGCAAAACCCAGTCACCTATTGACCAAGCAGCTACTAATTAAAAGAAAACCGAAAGCCAAAAACTAGAACACTGATAAACTGTACTTTCTCCTATTTCCTCTTTTTTTTTTTTTTTCTTTTTTTACACCTCCTGTGTTGGTTTATCTGAAATGTGCATTTCTGTAACCTGACGCATGTTATAAAAACATTTGTTTTCCTTAGTCCCCCTCAGCGGACAAAAGGAGACCCAATGCAGCCCATCGACCCTAAGCCCACCCTTAAACACGTAGAGACTCGAACACCAAATCCGAATTCTTTTCTAAGACAGAAACTCTCGCAGATTCAGAGGGTGGGACCTGGACTGGCCCGGAGAGAACTCAAGGAAAGACAATTAGCAGGTAAGGTCTAATTTCTCCTTCCTCCTCGTCTCTCCGGGCCAGTCCAGATAACTGTAGGGAAGTACCAAAGCAGTTCCTAAAAATGGGAGGGACCTGCGAGACCCCCTAACACAGTGGAGGCCCCAACAATCGCATCCCCTCTCGCCTGAACATCCAAACGATAGTGCTTAGTAAAAGTATGCAGAGACAACCAGGACGCCGCTCGACAAATATCCACCGGGGGTACCAGCGTGAACTCCGCCCACATAGCGGCTTGCGCTCTAGTCGAATGAGCTCGAAGACCTTGTGGAGGTAAGGAACCACTTGCCTCATAAACTGCCGCGATCGCCCGTTTTACCCATCGGGCAATAGACGCCTTCGACGCAGCTTGACCTTTCCGAGGCCCTCCAAAAAGAACAAACAATCTGTCCGACTTCCTAAAAGATTCAGTCTTCCGAAGGTAAGTATGCAGCACCCTACCTAGGTCCAACTTCTGGAGCTTCTGACCCCTTTCAGAACTCACATCACGCGGAAAAGTCGGCAGGGAAATGGTTTGATTGATATGAAACGTGGATACTACCTTAGGAAGGAACGAAGGCACCGGCCGAAGCACAACTTTCTCCTTTGTAAACTGAAGATAAGGAGCCCGACAGGAGAGAGCCTGAAGATCCGAGACTCTTCTCGCCAAACACAAAGCTACTAGGAAAGCAGTCTTCCAAGAATACTCCCTCAGACCCCCCCCCTGATGCCGGTTCAAAAGGTGGTTGAGTTAGAGCCTCTAACACCAAATTCAAATCCCACGGAGGAACTACCGACCTTAGGGGCGGCCGGAGAAGCTTAGAAGCTCTGAGAAAACGTTGAACATCTGGGTGAGCCAAGAGCTTGCCACCCGCTACGTGACCTCTATAACACGACAAAGCTGCCAACTGAACTTTCAATGTGCTAAGCGTCAATCCTTTTTCCAGACCTCCCTGCAGGAAAGCCAAGATTACCGGTATGGAAGCAGAAAATGGTTTAACCTCCTGAACTCTACACCAATCCTCAAAGATCCGCCAGACGCGAAAATACGCTAGGGAAGTAGATCGCCTTCTAGACTTCAACAGGGTTTCAATTACCGCCGGTGAGTAACCTCGACGTCGGAGCCGCTCCCTTTCAACAGCCAAGCCGTAAGCAAGAACCGATCCACCTGCGGCATCAACACTGGCCCCTGGTTCAGCAAATTGATCCGACTTGGTAGTCTCCACGGAGGCACGATTAGTAACCTGACCAGGTCCGCATACCACGGCCACCAGGGCCAATCTGGAGCAATGAGGATCACTACTCTGTCGTGCTTTGCAATTCTTCGAACCACCCGGCCGATCAGAGGCCACGGGGGAAACACATACAGCAGCTGCCCCTTCGGCCACGGCTGAACCAGACCATCAAGGCCCTCTGACATGTGCACTCTGTACCTGCTGTAAAACCTTACCACCTTGGTGTTTTCTAGAATGGCCATGAGGTCCATGACCGGCTGCCCCCACCGAAGGGAGATGTCGTGGAACACTGCTGCGTTCAACTCCCACTCCCCGGGGTCTAGGACATTCCGACTGAGAAAATCGGCCTGTACATTGTCCTTTCTGGCCACATGTGCCGCTGAGATGGCCAGAAGATGAGTCTCCGCCCAACACATTAAACTCTGACTCTCTGCCAACAGGACTGCGGATCCCGTGCCGCCCTGCTTGTTGATATAGGAGACCGTTACCGCATTGGTCGGAGAAAATCCGAACCGCTTTCCCCCTCACTAGACTGAGGAATGCCTCCAGCGCCAAACTGACCGCTCTCATTTCCAGGCGATTGATCGACCAAGCGGCCTCCTCGTCGGACCAGCTCCCCTGCGCCATGTGCGATAAATAATGTGCTCCCCAGCCCAAAAGGCTGGCGTCTGTGGTTACTAACACCCACTCTGGTTCCAGCAGAGGAACCCCCGCGCGAATTCGTCGAGGATCCAACCACCAATCCAGACTGACCCTTACGCTGTCTGGGCAGTCCAGCTTCTGGTTCAGGGAGTGAAGCTGTGGGGACCACCTGGAGATCAGGGAATTCTGCAGCCGCATGTGTGCCCTGGCCCATGGTACCAAATCCAAGGCGGCCGCCATGGTCCCCAGATGCTGCAGGTATCTCCACGCCGTGGGAGCTTTTAAACTCAAGAAAGCTCTTAACTGTTTCCAAAGCTTCTCTATCCTGTCGTCAGGCAGGAAGACCAATCCCAGCTCGGTATCGAACAATGCACCAAGATACTTCAGCCTGCGTTGCGGCGCGAGATGGCTCTTGGACCGATTTATAACCCAACCGAGTTGTTCCAGGAACTGAACCACCCAGTTGGTTGCTGTGACGGACTCCGACTGAGACTCCGCCCGAATCAACCAATCGTCCAAGTAAGGATGGACTTGAATTCCCTCCGATCTCAAAGCTGCCGCCACCACCACCATTACCTTGGTGAAGGTGCGCGGAGCGGTGGCCAGTCCAAATGGTAAGGCCCTGAACTGGAAGTGACCCATGGGCACAGCAAACCTCAGAAACTTGTGATGTTCCGGTCTGATAGGGATGTGAAGATACGCCTCCGTTAAGTCTATGGAAGACAGAAATTCGCCGGGCCTTACCGCTTGAATGACTGCTCGTAGGGTCTCCATACGAAAGTGAGGTACCCGCAAACAGCGGTTTACGTGCTTGAAATCCAGGATGGGACGAAAAGCTCCTTCCTTTTTGGGAACTACGAAATAAATTGAGTATCGACCTGAGCCGCACTGGTCTATGGGGACAGGGACCACTGCTTGTAACCGAAGGAGACGCTGCAGCGTATCGTTTATCGCTGTCCTCTTTGCCGGAGATCCGCAAGGAGATCTCAGAAACGCCTCCTTTAATGGTTGTGCGAACTCCAGCTCATAGCCCTCTCGGATTATCTCTAGCACCCATTAGTCTGTTGTAATGTCGGCCCAGGCGGAAAGGAAATTCTGCAGTCGACCTCCGATAGGAAGCTCCGCCTGGGCCGGCCGCCCTTCATTGGGGCTTCCTGGGGGTGTTCTGCTGGGAACCAAAGAATCCCCTTCCGAACCCCTGCGCTCCTCGAAAGGACGGTCCCCGAGACGGGAAACGCCCTCTCTGGTAAGGCACAAACCGGGAACCCCAGAATTTACGCAAATCCCTGCCTTGTCCTCTAGCTAGGGGTCCAAACCGAGGACCTTTTGGACAATCCTCCGGGAGGCGGCCCCCCTTGGAATCCCCCAAATCCTTAACTATCTTTTCAAGCGCCTCCCCAAAAAGTAGCTTACCCTTGTAGGGGAGTTTACTGAGTCGCGTTTTGGAAGACGCGTCTGCTGCCCAATTGCGCAGCCACAGAAACTGCCTTGCCGCTATCACTGATGCCATAGATTTTGCGGAGATTCTAACCAAATCATAAAAAGTGTTCGCCAAGTAGGCCACCGCCGACTCTAGTCTAGCATCTTCCGTGCACGAGCTACCCTCCTTGTCGGTCACCAAGTCACTCTGCAGCCATCGAATAGAAGCTCGAGAGACGTAAGTGCCACAAATAGAAGCCTGGAGCGCTAGGGCACTTGAATTAAACGCCTGCTTCAACAGCGCTTCCAACTTCCGATCTTGTAGATCTTTCAGGGCAGCTCCACCTTCCACTGGGATTGTGGTCTTCTTTGTTACCGCCGCCACTAGGGCATCGACCTTAGGTATACGGAGCAAGTCCTTGTCCTCTTGAGGCACCGGGTAAAGGCGCCCCATAGCTCGGCTCCCCCTTAGGGAAGCCTCTGGACATTCCCATTCTGAATCTATCATTTGTCTAATGACCCTATGGATTGGGAAACACCGCTGTTCTGGCTTGAAACCCTGAAGGAGCGGATCCTCTAACTGCTCTTCCTGCACTACAAGCAAAGTTATGTTAAGCGCCGCTAGGGACTGAGCAATCAGTGCCCCCAGCTCCTCCTTACGAAAAACCCTAAAAACATTAGGGTCTTCTCCCGGGAGTAACTCATCTTCTTCAAAATCTCCTAGGGCCCAAGCATCCAAAGCCCCTTCTGAGAAGAGCTCCCCCTCTTCAACTTCCGGAGGTACAGCACTCTGCCCTCCTAACACAGCAGGGTCCGCTCTCATGATCTTCGCTGAGGGTCCTTCCCCCAGATCTAGCAAGGAGATCTCTCCCTTAGACATATCCCCCATGCTAGGAGAATTAGGCTTAGCTAGACTTTGTTCCACCTTTAACAAATAAGCCTTGTGCAAGGAGAGAATAAGATCAGCCAAAAAAAACGGTAAAACCCCCTGAGCCTCAGGGGCAGGTTCTTGCCCTTCCATTAACTCTGATGAAGGTCTCTTAGACTTTGCCTTGCGTTTTGCCGGCTTGTGAGAAAGCGCGGGAGAAACCGAAGCAGCAGGAAAAATGGCCGCCGCTCCCGCCTTTTCCTCCGCGCCTGGGTTTACCGAAGCAGATTCCCCAACTTTCACATGAAGATCCATCGCGCTCCTAAACCCTCTTTCAAGAAAACTAACAGCGCGAAAACAACTGCCATAAATGCCGGGACCCGACAGGTGCCGCCGCCGACTCCCGCACTGAACACAAACTGCCGGAATGGCAAACATATACCGAGAGAATAAACGTAGCAAACCCAGTACCGATGTCACCCCGCTTGACTCTAAACGCTGCGGCTCGGCTACTGTCCTACCTGAAGTCCAAAGATCATGCCGAATCCAGCTGCCTGCACAACCGCTGCTCGCGGATGTCTGCGATGAGGCAGTGAGGGCAGAGGGCTGCAACCTGGGGCTCCCAGATCCGCTCTTCCTCCCCCCCGTTGGGTATAGCTGAGAGGCTGAGTGAGGCAGGCTCTACCTCCAGCCAAATCCCGGGCCTGTATATTTTAAAGTTACAGCCAGTACCCCTCCTTCTGACCCTGGCAACCCCGCTAGGGCTATCCTGTCAGAAAAACCAACACTTTTAAACTTTAACTTCGTGCAGTACTCCGGAGCCTGTCAGGCACATCCTATCGAGCTGCTGAGGACTGTAAGACTGGGTTTTGCACACTAGAGGGAGCCGGATATCCTGTCAGCAAGACTGTATTACAGTCCTCAGCTGCTGGAGCAGATTGACTACCCCAACAGTTACCTGGACTGGCCCGGAGAGACGAGGAGGAATGAGCATTTTTTTAAAAATCTGTGCATCTATCTGAGGTGGTACAAAAGCCAATGGGAGCATTTTCTTTAATATTTGTGTATATCTCATACAAGATGGGGAATACATGTGTAGATTTTTGGCCCTCTCAAACCACACTCTGTCGAAATCTCTGCATGGTGATGTTCTCCGTGTATAACAGCGGTTGTCTGAACTCTCATTTACACATGCATACCAATCTGCATGTGTAAACGCAGCTATTTACACAGAGAGATCATTTTAAAATGACCCTCTCAATGTGTCCTCTATTTTCAGTCAAACATGAAAGCCTACGTTTTCTGTAGCTATTCAGAGGCAGCGGCTAGCACGAATACATCAGCTAGCCGCTGCTGAGCACTAAACCCAGATATTCATTGCCGGGGCCATATTCGGCTACTGGCATTGAATATTCGGGTTCACTGTGGAAACAGGAAGCTAACTGGGTAGTGGCAATATTCAGTCGCTGTCCAGTTAACTTTGGTGGCAAACGTTAGGACAGCTTTTACTGTGCCCAACCTTCGCCACTGAGGGATAACCGGTCAGCGGCTGAATATCGCTGCTGACCAGTTATCTCCAGGTGCCACCCCCGGAACACCCCGATGCTGACCAGTTTGAATACTGGGCCCTCTGCTCCTAAATTTAGGCCTGCCATTCGTTTACCTAGATTTATGAGCCTGATATTAGTGCCTAGTATTGAAAATCAGTACTAAGCTCCTAACTCTGAGGGACAAATATGGAGATAGAGGGCAGTCTTGCCTCATCCCTCCCGGAAAAGCAGAAAACTTATGAACTGTAGGCATATTGCAGGATCCAAGATAAACGGAACCAAGCACAAACTGTCCATGTACACACACGACGCTCTTTTGCATGTAACCTCACTCAGTATGTAAGTGCTAAGATTTCTGGAAGCTTTTGAAGAATAGGATTAGGTTTTTGGTTACAAGGCCAACATAAACAAATCAGAAGTCTTGTCAATGAGCCCAAGCAATCCTGAGCTGTCTTATATCCAGAGATGCCAAGGGTGAACCATCCCAAAAAGAGTGATATTTACCGTCCCAGAGAGTGAGATTGAAGTCCAGAGTGATTTTTTTTTAAATGTAGTGTTGCTTTGCCAATGAAAACGGCAGCATAAAATGATATGCACTTTTCTGTGGAGCTTGTAGGGTACAGGGAAAAGGGATGGTGCAGGAGAAAGTAGTACATGGGAAGGTGAGCTCAGATTTCTTTCTACTGGCTGGAGCACGTTGTTTTTCTTCTCTTAGCCTTGTCTCTCATGAAAGTGGTGACTAGGGTCAGTGGTGATCAAGACTCTTATGCTTGAGACAAGGGGCTCAATGAGTGAGAGTGAGAAAGCCTTCAAATGAATGTGACACACTCCTAATGTATATCTCAGATGCTAGTGGCTTCAAGGTCTACAATTTCTAGTTTTTGAAAGCTACGGAAAGCAGGAGAGGGAGGCCTTCCTCAACAAACTAGTAAGAGGAAAACCAGTGGAGGGCAAAAGCCACGGCCAAACACTGAGATAAAAACTCCACTGGTTTTCCTCTTACTAGTTTTTGAAAGCTACCCCCACTGCGGAGTCCTCACAATCACAGATGCCCGAGCTAGCAAGAATAGAGAAGATGGTGTATTCAGCAGAAGGAGAGTTGAATCAATATGGGGGAAGTTCTGGACATATTTCTTGATACAGATCTGAAAAGCAGTCAATACAAAACAATACATAAGGAAGTACACTTCACATTAGGCTGATTGTTTACTAGGTGTTAGGCTGGAATTTCCATATAATCCTAATTTATCACCAAATAGAAATAAACATAATGGGTTCTGTTACTTAATTGAACAAATTCTCAAAACCAAGTCAAACTTGTTAACAAAGATTTTTGTTTGTAGATACAATCAGAGCTAATTCAAACTGGAATTTAATTATATTATCAAAAAATCTACAACTTTTGTGTCATTAAAGTCTATCAGTTATATATAATTTGTTTTTGCAAGCTTGTAGATTGTTTGGTCTGGTTTCTAAATAAAGAATTAAAAAAAAAAAGAACAGCTCTGGCTAGGTGGCTGTGGTTTGGTGGGGGTGGAAGCAGCAAACACTATGTGGGCTGGTTTTCCAAGGCTGAGTAGAGATCCCAAGCCGTCCCTACAGATTTGTTTTCTGTAAATGACACATACAAACTGTCATGCTCCAACTTCCTGCCATAGTGTGACATCACAGGCTGGAGACAGACACTCGGCTTATTTACTGAAAGGGGGGGGACACAGATTCCCACTGACTCAATGGCAGTAAGCAGCTCTTTCCTGCATGTCTGGGCAAGGTCTAGAAAATGCTTTCTGTCTATGCTGATGCAGCTGGATTAGGAATGCCAGATGTTGTTTATCTTACTATTCTTTCTACCCCTCTCCCCTGAGCAAGATTCAACACGAAACCATGGAAAACTCTTCAAAACATTGCTCCAGTTTCACTATCTGACTCAGTGTCTCCTTCTGAGGGTAGAAGCAAACAATGTACTACTATGGAATGCTTTTTAGATAATTAGCTAATCAGTTAAACAATATAGTTGGGATCACTCCCTTATTTGTTTTGACATTGACTCTTCAGCTTCAAAAAGCTGATTGAGAAGCATAATGACAGAGATCTGTTATTCTGGCACTAAGGGGACATCTCTCCCCACCCCACAGAATTTTAGTAAAGAATATGCCACATCAACCCAAGTTCCTGTGATGCTGTACACAAAGAAGCATCTATCAATCACCTTCTCTCCTTCCTAAGAATGGAAACAGATGATCTCAAGTCCATCAAGTCCAACATCCCACAGGGCCAGCCATGCATTAGGCAAATTAAGTGGCTGCCTAGGGCAGCATGTCACTGTTACCCCTCCACAATTTTTCAAAGCAGCGGCTTTCTGCCACCACTTCAGTGCCATGATGGGCTTCAAAAAAACAACCTAACACCAATTTCTACCCTATAAATCACAAAACAATAAGTAGAAAGGAAACAAATCTAAACGCTAACATTTGTGAGTGTAAAAATGTGCAATGAAATGTCAGAAGCGTAGCCTTGAGATACTATGCACCTCTTGAAGCTATCAATTCCATTTTGCTCAAATTTTGAGCTCCCAAAGGAGCTGAACAATAAACTAGGTAAAACACCACCATTAAAGTGTCACCCTTAAAATGAAATAAATAGTCATAAAAATTGTACGTATGTGAAAAAAGACCTACAACAAGATGTCGTTGCTTAACAATCAAATACCACACGGAAGTCACTTATCTGAATCCTCCATTGTTGGAAGTTGTTTTTGCAATGAAGTTTTACAATCTTGCTGTATAAACTTTCTTTTCTTCAAAAAGGGACTAATATATAATCCAATGCCACAAGTATAGCGCGGACACTTTAATGGTGGTGTTTTACCTAGTTTATTGTTCAGCTCCTTTGGGAGCTCAAAATTTGAGCAAAATGGAATTGATAGCTTCAAGAGGTGCATAGTATCTCAAGGCTACGCTTCAGACATTTCATTGCACATTTTTACACTCACAAATGTTAGCGTTTAGATTTGTTTCCTTTCTACTTATTGTTTTATGATGGACTTCAAAGCACCTGCGTGCGGGCGGGCACTCACAACCCGCTGCTCCTGCTAATGGAAGGGGCAGAACAGCAAGCTTTTAGTGCACACAGATATACAGGTGCTTTCAGGCCCACTGTGCTACATGATGTGGCTGCAGAAAGCCACCGTTTTGAAAAATCATGGAGGGATCACCATGCCGTCTACCTCCCCCGGGTGAGATGATGGATACTTGGGGGGGGGGGGGGGGTGCAGCACAGCGGGCAGGCCTGTCTAGGATGGCAGAAATACTTGAGCCTGCTCTGGAATCAACAATGGTTAAATCAGGTTAGTATAAAATGTCCAAAAGATCCCAAAGAATCAATTCATTCCTTGTTGCTCACTCTTAGAAATCAGTGATGGCTTTTCCAAATCTATGGACGTCTCATCCAGAACTTGTCCAAGCCCTTTATTATCCCAAAATCACAGCACTCAGCAACAGATTCCACAGCTTGTGTGTCGAGTGAAAACAATAATGCCTCTAATTTATTTTAATTCTGCTATATTTTGGTTTTATGGAATGTCCCCTAGTCTTAATACTCTTTGAAAAGGTAAATGTCCATTTCTTATTTATGTGTTCCATCTCTATCATATTCGCTATCTGTTGTCTCTTTTCCAAGCAAAAGAGCACCACGTAATTTCATTCATTCTATCGTGGTTGTCACTCTTCTCTGTACTCTTGCTAGTTTGCTACATTTTTTTAAAATGGTGTGACCAGAACTGCAGACTTAAGGTACAGTGACATTATGATACAGTACTCTCCATTCCTTTCCAAATAATTTCTAACATTCTATTTGCTTTTCTGACCACAAAACTGAGCTGAGGATTTCAACATGTGAAGGCACATTTTAGAAATGACATCTCCATGCAATCTGGAGGCGTAGCCTAGTGGTTAGGGCATCAGCAGCCTGGGATTAGAAAGATCATGTTTCAAATCCCACTGGTACTCCTTGGCAAGTTTTAACCCTCCATTGCCTCAGGTACAAACTTAGATTGTAAGCCCTCTGGGGACAAGAAACTGTCTTTAGTACCTGAATGTAACTCACCTTTACGTATTACTGGAAAGGTGCGAGCTAAATTAAAAAAGAACATGAAAAAAAGGCCCCGTACCAAATTTTGGCCTGATTTCAGAAACTTGCTTGTGTCTGGATTGGACACCAGGGGCCACAGTCACATGTATGTCCCCAAGACAAAAGTTTAAGCATCTATCCCATGCTGCATACATGTCCCTGCCTGTTATTTTGCAAGAGGAGACATGCACTGGCATGCTGACCAGAAAACAAGAGTGCACATTTCCCTTCAGTTGTCTTTATGATATGAAAAGTATTGTGGATATCTGAATACCTTCTTCCCTAATACCTATGGATGTTTGTGTGGCAGAATAAGAGCTTTTGTAAGGCCTATTCATGTTCTACAGCAGGACTAGACATGGAGGCTACCGCTGATGGTTTTATATGTGTGCACCATTTCTGAAATCGGGCATGCACGTGTATCTTTTCTGGAACTCCAGAGACACACCCCTGTGTGACATGGATGTACTTATGCTAGCGCCATGCATATACTTACCATTCTAAGATGGCTCCAGGGATATCTGCATGATTTGTACGTCTACGTGGCCATTTTCAGACATCCAGATGCTTCCAAGAAGATCTTCAGCCTATGAACTAAGCAAAGTTTAAAAAAAGCATACTTCTAATTATTCTCGCTATCTGAGCTCAGAAAGAAAACTGGGAATCCAAAATTATCCTTAAAGTATTGAACGGTCTCCCTCACTTGGATACACATATCCTCCCAACGTAATAGTTGGAGGAAAGGCATACATTTTTCACATGAGACCATTAAACACTCAGTCTTCTTAAAACTGATGGACAACCATTGGACTTCATCCATCTTAAAATATGTTCAAAATTATGAACCAACTTTTATCATGACAAATCACTCTCTAGAATATCATCTAGATAAGGAAAAATGCACAAATCTTTTGTAAGGTGGACCATGGTTGGAATCAGGCTCTACATGAAAACCCTGGAAGCTGTGGAGAAACCAAATGGAATGTACTGATAATGCATCCTCTTGATGACAAAGTGAAGGAATTTCCAATTTCTACTGAGATATGGATGTATGCACCCTTTGGATCCAGCGATACTAGTCAATCATCCCCCTGGAGGAGTGGGAGGATTGTAGCCAGGAATTTCCAGCTCTACTCCCAGCTCTTCACTCCTGGCCTCATTCTTCGTCATGAAGGTTCAAGGCCTCCGTACCTCCCTTTCAGCCTCTGCCTCAATGTTGGGGCCACCCTCCCCTCCTCCTTCTACTTCCCATACTTGGCACCCTTTCCGGCCTATAACTCACATTGAACTGTCCAAAACTTTGACCGCTTCACGTAAAACCTACTGTGCCCTTGACCCTGTTCCCTCCAAATGGCTGCTGGAACCATCTCTTGCTCTGACCCCTGTTTTGCTTAGCATGCATAATGCTTCCCTGGTCTCTGGATAGTCCCTGCCCCTTGGAAGCATGCCTTGGTCTGCCCTCTCCTCAAGAATCCCTCCCTTGATCCTACCGACCCTGCACACTACTGTCCTGTCTCTAATCTTCCCTTCATGTCTAAAGTTCTGGAAAAAGTGATATTTTCACAGTTATCCACATACCTTAAGTCCATTCACTTTCTGCACCCCCGCCAGTCTGGTTTCTGCCCGGGCCACAGTATGAAATCTATTCTTCTTTCCTTTCTCAATGAAATCCACATTGTGCATGATCATAGTGACCTCTCCATGGCTGTCTCCTTGGATCTGTCCGCTGCTTTTGACCTGGTTGACCACACTCTCCTCCTCTCGTGTCTTCGGGATGTGGGCCTGCATGGTGTGGTCTTCCGCTGGTTTCACTCTTTCCTTCACTCCCACACCATCTCCGTTGTCTTTTCATATGACACTTCCACCCCCCTGACCTGACCTGTGGTGTCCCCCAAGGCTCAGTCCTGGCTCCTTTACTATTTAATATTTTCCTAGCTCCCCTTGCACTCATGATACAGAAAACTGGAATCTCGGACTACTACAATGCCGATGATGTTATCCTTCTCTATCACACCTCTTCAGTGTCCCCGGATCTCTCACCACTTAACATCTGTTTGACTCTTATTGCAAATTGACTCTCTTCCAATTTACTCCATCTTAACCTCTCAAAGACATCTGCGATGTGGTTTGCCCTCAGCTCCTCACCTCCTTCCCTGGCTCCTTTACTTCTCGATGACCCAATACCACTGGTGTCCTCTTTTTGGTACCTGGGTGTACGTCTTGACTCTGAACTGTCTTTCCTCGGTCATATTTCTACTGTTGCATGTCGTTCTTTTTTCTTTCTTCGTCAGATCACGGCAGTCAGTAATGTCCTATCCCCCTCTTCACTCACCACACTTCTCCTCGCACTAGTTATCTCATGTATCGACTACTGTACTGTCATTTTTTCTGGTCTTCCACAATATCAGATACACCGTCTGCAACTGATCCAGAATATTGCTGCCCGATTTATTTCTCACATTTCTCACAGTACCTGTTATAGTCATATCATACATCTTTTAATCCAGCTTCACTGGTTACCAGTTCCCCAGCGCATTATCTTTAAAGTCCTAATTCTGGAATCGGGAGGCGGAGCCAACACGGGTTAAGATGGCTGCCTGAATCCTGTGCTCCTCACCCCCCTCGCATTGCAAATCCCCTGGCTGTAGTGAAAACGAGATTTGAGACTTCTCCAGAGCCCCGGGCGGTCAATGAGATGGCGGCCAGCAAGCCTACGCGGCTGGAATTCTCCACAGCGGTGAGTGGCGGCGGCAAGAGAGCAAAAGCCGAACCACCCTCGCCGCAAAAAATGGCGTCAGCAGGGGAAGAGGTGGCCGGCCTAAAAGAGGTGTTGGCTGAAATTCGGGAGGTGAAAGGCATGGTAGCGGTCAATGGTGCAACTTTAAGTGGTGTACAGGCCGATATTGCGGAACTGAAGGAGATGCGGGAGCAAATAAACTTCTTGACTGAGCAACTAAAAAAGCTTGAGTGCACCGCGGAAGTCCACGAGGAGCGTTTCAAGGCAGTTGGGGCAAACACTAAAATAATTGTTGCTCTTGAACGCAGCCTAGAGGACTTGAACAACCGTACGCGACGAAACAACGTGCGCCTCGTCGGAGTCCCCGAGGGGGCCGAGGGAGCGGATGTTATTGCTTTCTTGTGCACGCTGATTCCCAAGCTACTTAAACTGGACTTTCATTATCCGCTAGAGATTGAAAGAGCCCATCGGGTCCCCACGCAGCCGGGCCCCAACGTTCGGAGACCTCGGCCGATTATCATGTGCGTCCTGAGGCATGGTTAAGCGGTGCAAATCCTCTCGACAGCAAGAGCGCTCCGCTCGATCCAATTCGAGGGGCACAGTGTGGCTTTTTTTCACGACTACCACAAAGCGACAGTGGACAGGCGAAAGCAGCTACTAGCCTACAGACCGCGTCTGCAAGCTCTACAAGCCCGCTATGGCCTCTTCGCCCCAGCCCGGATGCGAGTGACTTTGCACAACCAGACGAGGATGTTTGAGGACGCAGAGTCCTTGGGGAAATTTTTGGAAGACAAGGAAGCCGAAATCATGCGTTGAGGTTGGAACTCTCTGTGTGAGACTTATTTTGCGAGAGCGCTGGAGTAGTCCTGCCCTGCCCTGTGCCCATGGAACTTTCATCTTTTAAGAACTGGGCACGCATATGATGGGCAGCGTATGGACTAGAGAGTGTTATGAAACGGTTTGCCATGCTATGACGATTGTTATTCTGTGTTCTGTTTTTTTGTACTTAGTTGGTAAAGGGCGTTATAGCTGGGTTTGAAGTGATGTGGGGGGCTGGATGATACAAGGGCCAAAAAAGTTGTTTACATGCTGCGGGGCCATTACTCACCAGGAAACGATTATGGTATATCATGGTTCTCTGTTAATGGGGTATTGTGTTGTAGTTGTATGCCTGCGGGGGGGTGGGGGGGGGATGGGAGTGGCTTTCTGACCAGGATGGTTCACCCATTTGCCACCCGTTTTGGGACGGGCGTGGTGTCTCCTCTGGGGCATGGGGGGGGGAGGGATCGGGTACTTTGGGTATCCTTTGGGAACTGGGAGTAGCAGCAGATTTGGTTTTGAGTGCGGTGGACAGCTGAATAGGGTTAGTCGCCCCATTGTGGGCGAGCGAAGCATCTTGCCTTATGGCGCTCCTTAAAATACTGACGTTGAATGTGAAGGGCATTAACAATCCCATCAAGAGGAAGAAAATATTGCAATATTGCAAGAGAGAGCACGCGGATGTAGTAATGTTACAGGAAACACGAATGTCCGAGGTGGAAACCAAAAAGCTGGGCCTGGGCCATTTTTTGCTTGTAGCGTACTCGGCTGCGTGTCAAGGAAGAAATGGAGTGGCAATTCTTGCCAGGAAAAACTTGCCCCTGGCCATTGAAAGGCAGCGAGCCGATGGGGAGGGTAGATGGGCGTCAGGGGTAGCCCAGATCTATGGGAAAAAATTAGCTCTAATAGTGGTCTATGGCCCGAACACGGATGATGTCGGGTATTTCAGGGGGTTAGCCTTTGAGATACAGGAGCTCTCTGGTCATGAAATAATTGTTGGGGGCGACTTCAACTTGGTTCTTGACCCTCTGCTTGATTGTGCCCCATATCGTTCTCATAGGTGTCTGAGGGCTGTCAAGGTCCTGCAGGAGCTTATTAGGGCTGCCGGGCTGGTAGATATATGGCGACTTCTGCACCCCAAGGACAGGGAATACTCTTTTTTCTCTCTGCCGCATGGCTCCCATTCTCGCCTGGATTTTTTCTTAATTTCTCAGTCCCTGGCAGCGTCAGTATTGCAGTCCGAGATTGCCCCCATGCACATCTCAGATCATGCGGCGGTCTGGTGTACCTTTCAGCTAGAGGAGGCTTCCCCTCCGGCGCCGGCCTTTTTTTTTGACAGGACTCTCTTGGAAAATGAAGATTTTTGTGCCTATATGCGTCGGAGTATCCAGGAATACTTCGAAGCTAACCTTCCTAAAGATACTTCCGGATGGGCATGGTGGGAAGGGTTTAAGGCCTTTTCCAGAGCCAGAATTGCCAGTTTTCATATTGGCCTTCGCAGGGCGCAGAAAGCGCAGTTGGTCGTGTTGGAGGAGCAGATTAAGGCTGGGGAGCGTTTGTTAATTAATAGAACGGAGGCGGGTGTTCTGCTTCGGTTGCAGCGTCTTCGCTACCAGTACAACCAGATTTTGAGTAGGGAGGCTGAGCAAATCCTATCCTTGCAGAGGGCTAATTGTTATCTGGAGAACAATAAGGCAGGAAAGTTATTGGCTAGTACTTTAAAGCCTCGTGCTCGGAGATCTAATATTCAAGTCTTAGTGAGTGACAAGCAAGAGACACTTACGAACAACGAGGCTATAGCTGAAGAGTTTCGGAGATTTTATGAGACACTGTATACAGCTGAGTGTCAAGTCTCCGCTGAGGATTTTGAGGCCCTGTTTGGAGATATGGCTCATCCAATGGTCACTTCCCAGCAGGCGGATGGGTTAGACAGCGATATGACAGTCAAAGAGATTTTAGAGGTTCTGAAAGGGGCAAGCAAGGGCAAGGCAGCAGGCCCAAATGGGCTCCCAACGGAGTTTTATCAAGAGTTTGCGTTAGATCCTGCCCCTTTTATGCTTGATTTCTTTAATAGCATAGAGGCGCAATTGCCTCATACGGGGCTGTTCAGTGATGCAGTAATAGTGGTTCTTGAGAAGCCCGGGAGAGATAGCACGCGAGTGGGCAATTACAGACCTATCTCGTTGTTGAACGCCGACTACAAGGTGTTCTCAGCTATTTTGACTAAACGGCTAGCCCAGGTGGTGCCGGAATTAATTCATGTGGATCAATGTGGCTTCATCACCGGGCGAGCAACCTCGGACAACTCCAGACTACTGTTGAACTTCTTTTCCGCAGCAGCGTCGAGGGAGGAGCCGATGTTAGGACTCTCACTCGATGCTGAAAAAGCCTTCGATAGGCTAGAGTGGAATTTTTTGAATCTAGCGTTGAAGTGGTTTGGTATTGGGGAGTGATTTATTCAATTTATTCAAGTGTTATATTCTCACCCCTCTGCTCGAGTGCTGGCCAACGGGGTTCTCTTGGCTCCTTTGCTCTTGTCTCGGGGGTCCAGGCAGGGGTGCTCGCTTTCCCCTCTTCTGTTTAATCTCGCCTTGGAACCGTTGCTCTTGAAGATTAGGCACTCTCAGGAAATACGGGGACTGCAAATTAGGGACTTGGAGGTTAAACTTTCTGCTTTCGCCGACGACCTCCTGCTTTTTGTATGCCCACACTCGGTGGAAGGGTTGCTTAGCTTGATTGATCGTTATTCGCGACTGTCGGGGTATAAGGTTAATTGGTCTAAGTCTTTGGCTTTCCCCCTGAATAAGCAGATGTGTAAAGCACTGATAGAGCCGTGTGCGTTTGCGTGGCAGGCTGACGCGGTTAAGTACTTAGGGGTTCGGTTTTGCTTTGGGCTTGAGGAAACTATCCAGGTGAATATGAAGAACATAGAGGAGACGATCAAATCCTTTACGGTGCAGTGGTCCCCCTTGCACCTCTCTTGGTGGGGCAGGCTGGAGTCTATCAAGATGGTGTTGGCTCCCAAAATTAATTATATATTGGAGATGCTTCCCTTACGGTTTCCGCAGTCATTTTATCATTCTATTGATCGTTACCTGTCCGGATTCTTGTGGCAAAATAGAACTCCCAGGATAGCCCTCCGGAAGCTTAAGGCAGCAAAGAATAAGGGAGGGGTGCAGTTCCCCGATTTTTGTAATTATCATCATGCTTTTTGGCTTCGGCAAGGCGCGCTTTGGCTGGTGCCTGAGAGTAAAGGCGCCAAGCCGACTTGGTTAGAGGTCGAGGAGCGGCTTGTCCTGCCTATTGGTCTAGAACGGTTGATTGGTATGCAGCTCCCTGACTCTTTTCCAGCGGTTAGGGTAGTGCGAGATACCCAAGACTCCGTGCGGGTGCTAGAGCGAGTAGTGAAGGAGGCTGGCTTACTGTCGGGCCAAATGCCCCTTTGGTTTAACTCGCGTTTCAAGATTGCTCATAAGGCGCTTAATTGGAGGGATTGGCAAGCGAAAGGGATTTGGTCTTTGGGCCAATTGTTGAAGGGCGGGCGTTGGAAAAGCTTTGAGGATTTGCGGAGGGAGTTTAGGCTAGCGGACAGTCAGTGTTTTCGATGGCTGCAACTGCGGCACTGCTTGTCGCACGCTGGAGTTGCACCTGGTGTATTGTAGAAGAGTGGCAGCTCCCGGTTCTTTTAGAACAGCATGTTGGGCTACGGGGGGCCTCCTCTAAACTGTATGCAATATTGAGGGAACGTGTCTCTGGAGGTCTTCTGAAGCTGGAGAGAGCGTGGGAGCAGGACCTAGGGGCTCCTGTATCACAAGGGGGTTGGGAAGCGATATGGGGTCCTGTGGGTAGGGTCACACAGGGAGCTTCGATGCTTCAGTCGCTCTATTTCTTGGCGCATAGAGCTTTCATTACCCCGGTGCGGCTCAGCAAGTGGGATGCGAGCAGAGCGGGTAAGTGCTGGTCTTGCAATATTGCACAAGGGACTCTTCAACACATGCTATTTGCGTGCCCTCATGTTCAGATGTTTTGGCAGTTAGTATGGGACAAGATGCTGATAGTGTTAGACATACAAGGGCGGCTGACCTGGCAGACTGTCTTCTTGCGATCCCAAGACCAGTCTTTACATGTCCCTCGGGATAAGTCCTTTCTGTTTGACTTTATGATGGCTGTTGCCATCAAGTTGATTTTGACTTATTGGAAGGACTCCTCCCAATTGGGAGAGATGCAATGGTGGAACATGGTCTGCTTATATGCAGGCTATGAGAAAGGGCAGGAGGTACGCAATAAGCGGAGGGCGAAGGCAAGGGTGGGTATGCCCCGAGTAATGGGAGGTGGGGGTCGAAAAGGGCGGACCAATAAATGGAAATGCCTGGATGAGTTTGCCGCTTTGGCAAGATGTGGTTAAAAGAGACGCTGTCCTTATTCAGCTGCGCAACTTTGCTGCTGTAGAAGTCTAGGATTGTTCCTGCCTTCTTCTTCCTGCCCATGGGGAGACGGGGGGGATGGATGGGAGAGGGGTGGGGAACGGGGGGGTGGGGGGTTTGGAGGGTGGTGGGTAGTGGGGGTTGGGGGGGTTTGAGAAGGTAGGGGGGTTTGGGTTTGGAGTGTGAAGTATGGAATTGTTGTTCTATTCTAGTGTATTGTTGTATTATGGTTGGTGTCGAAAATTTAAAATAAACATTTAAAAAAAAAAAAAGTCCTAATTCTGACTCAGAAAGCCATCTATACTCACACACCCCACTACCTGGCCGACTCTCTGTGCCTCACAGTCTTCAATCCATTCATTTCAACCGTCTTGAGCTTCCTTCTCCGGCACGTGCTCATTTAGAGCATACCCGTAACTCTGCCTTTTTCTTCCTAGCACTATCCTATGGAACTCCCTCCCCTCTTTCCCTCCATCAGGAACTGTCCTATCCCAAATTTAAAGCATCCCTTAAAACACATCTCTTATGTCTGGCCTACGACCTTCCTCCCAGCTCTCCCCTCTAGTTCCTTCAATCTCTTTTCCTTGCCTCTTCTCCCCTCTTTTGTCTCCTTCTCTTGTCTTGTGTGCCTGTCACTTTCCTATCAAGCATTGTAGTTCTTTTCTGTTTCCTGGTCATTCATGGCCTTATATGTTTTTCGGATGCATTGTAAACTGCCCTGCTGGTTTCGAAGGTGTGGTATATCAAGAAAGTTAATAAACAAACAAACATTTTTAATTTCTCTTTGAGAATCTGTTGAGACCCCTGAAACTCACTATTGGTCAAAGGCCCTCTGACCTTTTGGGTATAAGGCAATCCCTTAAAACCCCTGCTCTCTCTCTTATGAGGGAACTTCTTTTATTACTCTTGCTTGCAAGAAGGACAGCATCTTCAAGTCCAACTGAGCAAGATGAAGGGCAGAACATCTGAGGGAAGTTGGTAGACTGTGGAGAGGGAGTAGCCCAGCAAAATGCATTCTATAAGCTTGTGCCAGAATGCACAGTATACATTTGTCTGAGGTGATGGTTTCCAGATCTCTAGTAAGTGCTGGAGACAGACTCTGACAGGCAAACTGTTAAAACCTAGGCCCAGCGCGTTGGCAGGGGGAGGGAGGGAGGAGGGGAGGCCATGGAGGCCTGGGAGGTAGTTGTTTTCATCCTTTCCCTCTATCATGGTTTGGGTGCAATGTGCTGCAGGTATTGTTTCTGGGGCTTTGGGCACAAATAGGACTAGTAGAGCCTGTGGCCATGCATCGCTTGAAGGTATTGGCCTTCTGTAGAGCAGAGTTTCTGGCCTTCTAGGTGCCAATCCCTGGTCATTCAGTTGTGTAGAAAGTTCTCATATTGTTGAGCTCTGGACCTTGATGAGACATGTCCTTTATCTCTTCCCCAAACAAATTGTCCCTGATGCATGGGGTATCTATCAGCCTTTTGTGCAGGTCCTCCCATAGTCTGGATGCTTTAATCCACACTGTTTTCCTAGCTTGTATGGGTACCACCATTCAGGGCCTGTAGGGATTATTAGTTGCAAACAATAATAAGTTATGCTCTCAGTTATGTCCAAGGGAAATTAGCTACCAATATCCAGCCCAAGGTTCACAGAGTGTGCTGGCAATGAGCCATGAAAAAGAGCCTCGTCGGTATATATGTATATTATGTTTATTATGGGTAACAAAGTAAAAAGGATATACAGACATATATAGATATATTATAAGAAATATGAGGTAGCAAGTTATAGCAGCACAACAATTACAGTTATATAAACTGATAAATCACTGATTAGTAACCAAAGATCAACAGTTTGCTTTGCACTCAGAAGAATTATGGAAACTAGTTTCTAACTAACTATTACCCTCCCGGAGAAGAGAAATAAGACGGTACCTTAGCCCTTGCCAGAATGCTTGTGACTGGGTCTGAGGAGCAGCACGGGGTCCAAAGAGGCAGCTAGGCTAGATAACGCAGGCTACAGCCCTTTCAGAGGTGAGCTGCATGACAACACAGAACCAAAGGTATCTGTGAAAGTCTTATCTATGCCCTTAGGAGAATGGCCTTGCACACATGCAGGGTGTATCTGCCTTGCAGACAGGCAAGGTAGGAAGTACAAAGAGCACAACAGGACTGTATTATTCTTTGTGATGAGTTCTTATCACTTTTTGGTAATTCGTTGGCACAAGACAATCTGAAGAGTTCTCAGTGAATTAGGAGGTAGTCTACAGGCAGCCTTCCTGCAGACAAAGGGTTGATAGTAAGATGTCATGTGAAGGAAATGGTATGTAGTTTCTGGACATAGTTACACGTGCCCAAGGCCAGTAGAACCATCTGAAGGGCCAGAGGAGCAGTGTTCTTGTATGTGGGCAGTGAATTAGCCAGGAATAATGGTCTTCAGTATGCACACATATAAACACTTGGCAAACAGTTGCTTGAAGGTCAGGTCTGAGACTGGAAACACAGCAAAAGCTTCTTGTAGTAGGAAACCATCTTGTTTGGTAGCTTTGGTTCAGGCTTTAGCATCTGAGCAGATCTGAAGGGGTACCAGTCCTACAGACCAGCACTACCCAGGAAGCACAGCAGGGGGTGCCATCGCTAGATGCCCCTACTCCCCAAGCAGGGCAGGTCCTAGGCATGTGCTGGCATGAGGGGCCCTGCGGGCACATCTGACCAGCTTCAGAGGAAGTTGGCGAGTCCCGAAGCCCAGCACTCCAGCTCACCTCTGCACAGGTGCAGGAGTAAACAGTGGTATTTTTCTTTACTCCCACAGCTGTGAGATGTCACAGGACAGAAAGTGCCCCTCTTTAACCTACAAGAACTCTGTGGCATTGGTATCTGTGATGTCTCACAGTCACAGGAGTAAAGGAAAACACCACTATTTACTCCCGCATCTGGGCAGATGTGAGCCGGGGCGCTGGACTTTGGGACTCACTGGTTCACCTCTGAAGCTAGTCAGGAGCGCATGGGGCCACTCGTGGTATGGGGCCATGTGTGTATGGGAGGGGAGGACCTACTAGTACTGGGGGCTAGAACAGGAAATGGGCTAATGTTGGGGGATGGGGAGACTGCTATTGAAAAGGAGATAATGCTGGAAGGGGCTGGGACTGGAGGGGTGACTATTACTGGTGGGCGAGTACTGGAAATGGGATAATGCTGGGGTACGGGGAGCCTGGGATTGGAAGGGAGATGATGCTGGGAGAGACTGGAAATGGAGGGGGACTGATACTGGGTGGGGGGGCTAGGAATGGAATGGGCTGATGCTGTGGGATGGGGAGGCTGGAAGAGAGATGATGCTAGGAGAGACTGGGACTTGAGGGGGACTAATACTGGGGGGTGCTAGGACTGGAAATGTGTTGATGCTGGGAGATGGAAGAAGTGGGACTGGAAAGGAGATGATACTGGGAGGGGCTGGAACTAGAAGGGAGCTGATGCTTGGGGAGGACTGGAAGGGGGTGGGGAGAAAAAAATAGAAGCTGGGGCGTGAGGATGGAGAGGGAGACAGATATTTTGTGTGGAAAGGAAGAAAAAAGGTCATACAGTAGGAACAGTTGAGAAGGAAGGGCATAAGAATAAATACTGGGGTAAGAAGGAAAGCAGTGTTAATGAATATCTGAGAAGGAAGTAGCTGGGTGGGTGTGTGGAAGGGATGTAAGAAGGTGTTACAGGAGGGAGATGGGGAGAGTAGGGACTGGGACTTAGGTAGAGGCTTTAAAAAATGGATGGGACAAAAGAAGACAAAATCTAAGATTCGCTGGGTATGGGGAGAATAAGTGGGGACTCAGATGGTGGGCCCAGGAGCTGGCACAACTCATTGTGCATGTAGCTCCAGCATCATGCAGCAACATCCCCAGCTTCATCTTTCTTTCGGTGAATCAGCTAAGTCAGCCAATGCTGCCCATAGCATTCACTTCCACTGCGCAGGGACATTCACCGGAAGTGAATGCTACAGGCAGCACTGGCTGCTGCGTGCTGACTCAGAGAAATAAAGATAAAGCTGGGGATGCTGCTATGAGATCTTTCTGCTGCTGACTCAGAAAAAGAAAGATGATGCCAGGGATGGTGTCACATTACTTTTTTCCAAGGGGAGAGGACAGACAGAAGGAGAGAGAATGGGGAATAATAGACCAGGAAAAAAAGAGGTGGGGAATGGGAGGACTGTGTTGAGAGTTGAAAAATAGTAGATAGATGGAGTAAAAAAAGAGGGGGATTGAAGACTGGATAGTAAGAAAGAATAGTAAAGTCTGAGTGGACAGAAAGAAAAATAAATGGAAGAAAGATGAAGGGAAAGGGTCAATATCCAAGATGGAATGAAGTGAAGAAAACAAAAGAGGAGACAAGAAATGACAGATGGACTAGAGACCACAGAAAGAGAGCTAAGAGAAGACAGACGAAAACAGAAACTGCAGATTGGGACCAGCACGATCAGAGAATAAAATGGTCAGACAACAAAGGGTAGAAAAAATAATTGTATTTTCAATCTTTGTATTTTATACAGTACAGGGAAATCAGGAGCGACCCAAGAGGGGTGCGGGCCATGTGTGGAGACTTGGTGCGGGGCCTCATTTGCATAAATATTTGCATAATATTACCATGCACTAACTTTTAGTAAACATGCCTCTTAATGAGTGTATGGATAAAGAAAGACTAAAAAATTTCTGCATTACTATAATCCAGTGCCAACCGCCAGTCACATTGGGAACAACTACAAACACTGCCCATTTAGAACCCATAGCAAACCCACTGTATCTTAACAGCACTACCAGGACTCACAAAGCACCAGACCCTACCTATCAAAAGGCAACACTGCAAATATTAAACCAATACATTTCAGAGAACAACAATACATGACCTACTGGGGAAAGAGAACAAGAGGCAATGTCAAATAGGAATTACATAAACAGAATACCTCAGCTCAGTTACACATGCAGAACATAGACCATCACCAACAAGGAATCACAATTTAGAAACAGGAAGATCATAATTAAACTGGGAACCTCAAAAGCCAAACTTGGAATGTACAACAACACTGTAGAAATAAAACTATAAATTAATTTCCTCTTGTACTAAACAAAGCGCAGACGTTAATGATGCACATTTCCCAGAGCTGACATATTCCAGTTAATAAATTCAAAATAAAGAGATATTTTTCTACCTTTTGTGCATTTTTTTTTTCAGTTGTAATTGCTCCAGCCACTTTCTTCTGGTTTCTTCATGTCTTCTGCTAACTCTCCATCGTCTGCTGTCCATTTGTCCTTCCTTCTCTCTTCTAGTTTTTTTTCCATTTTCTCTCTACATCTGCTTTAACATACTAATCTTTCTCCTTTTGCTCTTTCCTCATTCCTATTTCATCCAGTCAAATTTTACCCCTCCATCCTCAGTCCCCACTTACTCTCCCATTACCCAGCCAATTGTAGATTTTTCTTCCCTCCCACACAAAATATTTTTCCCCCTCTCCATTTCACTCTCCCAGCTCCATCCCATTCTAATCCTCCCCCAACATCAGCTCCCTTCTAGTTCCAGCTCCCTTCTAGTCCCCGCATCAGCCCATGTCCAGTCCTAGCCCCTCATCAGCCCATTTCCAGTCCTAGCTCCCCCATCCATTTCCAGTCCTATCCCAGTCCTTCCATCAGCTCATTTCCAATCCCAGCCCCCATCAGCCCATTTCTAGTCCTTTCTTAGCTCCATCATCAGCCCGTCGAATCCTAGCTCCCCTCCACTCAGCCCATTTCCATTCCAAGCCCCTGTCCCCATCAGCTATTTGCAATTCAAGCCTCCCCTTCCACTCAGCCCATTTCCAGTCCTAGCAAACCCCCAACCCATTACCAGTCCTAGCCGCCCCCCATAGCCCATTACCAGTCCTAAGCCCCCCCCATCAGCCCAATTCCAGTCCTCACCCCATCAGCGCATTTCCAGTCTTAGCCCCCCCATAGCCCATTACCAGTCCTAACCCCCCCCCCATCAGCCCAGGGAACATTTAAAATAAAATAAAATAAAAAAAGCTGGCTGCTGCTGCTGCCACCATGGCAGTGGAAGAATTGAGTGTCCGGCGCCCCCCCCCCCCCCCCCCCGCTCGGCAGAGCCCTCCCTCCCTGCATCAGTCCCTCTCCGGCCGACTTTCAGAGCCACGAAGGGAGTTTCTCCCTCGCGGCCTGTTAAGCCTACAGAATGATGGCTTTGATATGATAACATGTTGCGATCAACCTCTTTTCGGTATAAAGTGGTGCATAAATTAGAACGAGACTTGTAAACTTGTACATCCAAAAAATGAATGGCCCACCGGTGGCTCACATGAGTAAATGCACATCCACTGCATTCAGCCAAGTGACAAAACATGAGAGCTGCTCCTCAGTAGATGTCCACAAACAAAGCATTACTTATGAAACATAACCACAACTGAACATGTTGAAACTAGGGTGAACTGTACAAGAAGGCGTCTTCAAAATGGGACACATATATATTGGCAATGCCATGTACCTGCAAATAAAAACAGCCATCACAGCAAAGGTAATTGTCACACAAAATCAGTTCCGATAGCTGGTCCAAGAACAACATGAGATGACATACAATCAGATAGTGTTCTGTGGATCATAGGCAATGCAGTTCTTTGAGGGATATTAGTAAATAAGTATTCTAGATCCATTGTAACAAGTAGGAGTATCTCCATTCACACTATCAAACTCATCTAGATGGTGCAAAAAATCCACAGTATCCTCGATATAGGATAATGCCTTGATCACTTGGGGTTTCAAAAAGTGGTCAACAAATGTGGAAAGCGGCTCCAGGACTGTACCACATAAGGATGCAATAGGTCTACCTGGAGGAGTCACAGTGGATTTATGTACCTTAGGCACTAAATAAAAGGTAGGGACCCTCAAGTGGTGTTGGGGGGGGGGAGGAGGGTAAGATAAGTCGCCTCCCCCTTGGCGATCATACCATCCTGCAGGGCTTGGTTCATTAACAACTTTGCCTGATTGACCAGATGTGGGGTAGGATCCTTATTCAACAGCCAATAATGCTGGGGTTGTGCAGGTGCCTCTCCAACTTCTCACGGTATTGCAAAGCACTCCACACTACCACAGCATCTCTTTTATCAGCTGCCCTAATGACACACAGTTTATTATTAGCAAGTTCCCGCAATGCCACCCTCTCAGCAGAGGACAAACTCAGACAATAGTGGGGGTACTCCAGATTCAAGTTTCTCTACGTCATTATAAAGAGCATCACAGAATGTTGCCATAAAAGGTCGCCTGGGGGGACCCAATTGGACTTTGATATTGTGTATATGGACTTTCAGAAAGCCTTTGACAAGGTCCCTCATCAGAGACTTTTGGCAAAACTAAAGAGTCATGGGATAGGAGGCAGTGTACTATTGTGGATCAGGAACTGGTTAAAAGATAGAAAGCAGAGGGTAGGGCTAAATGGCCAATTTTCCCAATGGAGAAAGGTGAATAGTGGTGTACCCCAGGGATCTGTGCTGGGTCCGCTGCTTTTTGACATATTCATAAATGACCTGGAAAGTGGAATAACGAGTGAGGTTATCAAATTTGCAGATGACACAAAACTATTTAAAGTTGTTAAAACCCAAGAGGATTGTGAAAAATTGCAAGAGGATCTTGATAAATTGGAAGACTGGGCATCAAAATGGCAGATGAAATTTAATGTGGACAAGTGCAAGGTTATGCACCTAGGGAAGAACAACCCAAACTATGGTTACACGATGCAAGGTTCCACATTAGGAACCACCACCCAGGAAAAAGATTTAGGCGTCATTGTGGATACCATGTTAAAACCCTCGGCCCAGTGTGCAGCGGCAGCCAAGAGAGCAAATAGAATGCTAGGTATGATAAGGAAAGGAATGGAAAATAAAACAAAAGATATTATAATGCCTCTATATCGTTCCATGGTGAGACCGCACCTTGAATATTGTGTGCAATTCTGGTCGCCGTATCTTAAAAAGGATATAGCGATTTTAGAAAAGGTTCAGAGAAGAGCCACCAAAATGGTAAAGGGGATGGAAAGATACTCCTATGAGGAAAGGCTAAAAAGGTTAGGGCTCTTTAACCTGGAAAAGAGACGACTGAGGGGAGATATGATAGAAGTCTATAAATTAATGAACGGAGTGGAACGGGTAAACGTAGATCGATTGTTTACGTTATCAGAATATAGAAAGACTAGGGGACATGCAATGAAGCTACAGGGTAAACTATTTAAGACTAATAAAAGAAAATATTTTTTCACTCAACGTGCAATCAAACTCTGGAATTTGTTACCGGAGGATGTAGTAAAGGCTGTTAGTGTAGCTGGGTTTAAAAAAGGTTTTGCACAAGTTCCTGGAGGAAAGGTCCATAAACCATTATTAAGAAGTGACCGAAGATATCAATGCTTGACCCAGTACAAGCATTGTGGAACTTGTGTCTCTTGGGGAAACTGCTAGGTACATATGACCTAGATTGGCCACTGTTGGAAACAGAATACTGGGCTTGATGGACCTTGGTCTGACCCAGTATGGCATATCTTATGTTCTTATGACTTTGAACACATAATAGAAACATCATTTGAAGAACCAGAATGAGTGGCAAAGAACAACCGAGCCTGCAAATTACGCAAAAACCACATATCCACCCAACATTGAAAAGGGTTGTGGAAGGCAGAAGGCACAAACGACAATAAAGACACCTGTACAAGGGTAAGGGGGCTGTCTGAAACATTAATTGCTGCTACTTGTGATATTACTGGTTCTGACGAGAAGTGGACTTTGTGACTCATCTGGGCCAATCCTCATCCTCTAGCTCGGGTTGATAATACGTTTTCCGGCCTCGTCTATGCCATCAAATATCCTGATAGCTTCAATCGGTGCCTAAAAAAAAGACCTACCACAGCTATCACTATCAGCATTGGAGGTGTTGAAACCCACTCAACAATAAGCAGGGGTCAGACCATCCGGATTCATCTACACACACATTTTATATTATCTATCTTTCTAGATATTACATATATATATATATATATATATATATATATATATAGTCGGGACCCTAGCCCAGGCCAAAGGCCTCAGGGCGCAGGGCTGCCAATGTTAGTCCTTAAATAAAGAATTATACTATTCCTGTCCACAGCTTGGACTTCTGGGACTTGTAGTTGTTTCTCCTTATTTAAAGACAGTAGTGTGAAACTGATGGTTGTAAAAGCAAACAAGAATTTATTTATCTTCCCCAAAAGCACTACGGCTCAACACAAACGTTAGGATTCTTCTCCAAGCAATAACATCAGGAAATTACACACAAACAAGAACTGAAACTGCTTCATAAGTGTTTTAACACATGCAGCTGTTTTCCTCAAACATACAGCAAACAAAATGTAGCTTCTTCTTTCAGGCAAAATTAAATGTCCATTTCTATCTTTTGCTTATTTAATAAACCAACCACAAGTTGTGCATATATTATTTTCATTAGAAGGTGTTCCTAGCATTAACCCGGCCAGGATAACTCACCCCGTTTCTTCAAGTTTTTCAGATTAAAGACTTTTTATCAGAAAGCTTTCACTCTGCTTTCTGGCACAAGGAACAGTCCATTGCTAATTCTTCAGTTATACAATCCTGCTCAGGACAATCTACTTGCATTTCTTCTTGCTCTACAGCTTGCACGTCAGACTCTGAGCTTCCCTGAACTGTTTCTGGCTTAACGTTCTGTAAGAGCTCCTGGACCTCTCTCCACAGGTGCTCTCCACAATAAGGAGTGTTTGAGCCTGGAATGTGAGGATTCTTTCTCTGGATCAACTGCCTCAGTTCCTCTAACTTGTTCAGCCCTGGCTCTTTGCACCAAGCTGGGTTCTGGTCACTTCTAACTGTGCCTTTGTCCACCCACCTTTTGGCAGCTTGAACTCTCTGAGCTGGTCCACGAACCATTTGAACTGCAACTTGACCCTTGTCAGCAATTCTCCTAGCCACTCCTCGGCTGGCTTCAGGACTAACCACCCTCCTCCTGCAAGCCTGGCTTCCTTTATGGCTGTTACTCTCCCTGCTGAGCTCCTCACCGGAGTCTTCACCGTTCTCATCCCCGGTTGTCTCCTTCCCGGTGCTCTCCTCCCCAGTGGTCTCCTTCCTTCCTGTTCCTCTGGGCTTATAAGGCTGTTTCTTAACTAACGTACCCTGCCCTCTACTCAGGTGTTTTTCATTACTCCCCAAGCCTGCACTCAGGTTAGCAGAGCTTGGGTGTGGCCTGCCTTCAGTAACTGCGTGTTCTCTTCCTTTACCTGCACTCTGAAAGCTGTGAATTCCCTGCCTGTCTCTCTCCTTAAAGGTATATTTACAAGTTTCCTATTTCCTTGGGTTCAGCCAAGCTCTCCTCATCACTATATATATATATATATATATTTATTTATTTTTTTTATTATTTATACACATTTATATACCGCATCTTCCAGAGTTCAGTTGCGGTTTACAGTGAACAACAATTAACAAAGCAAGTTTGTTTTACAAGGAACGTCATATTATAAGTATAATGACTAACAAAACAGTATGGGGTATGTTTACTAAAGTGCGGTAAACGTGACTAACGCGCGTTATACGACGTTAACGACCGTAAGTGCCATATAACGCGCGTACCGATGCGCTAACGACCGTTAACGTAATACTATGCGCGTTAAGCATAGTTAACGATCGTAAAGTCCCGCGGCGCGTTAAAACAGCGCAGAAGGTGGAGAGTGGGCGGAGAGAAGGGGTCAATGGGCAGAGAGTGGGTGGGGAGAGGCTCCCCTCACACTAACGCACTGAATTCCTGAGCTCAATTCCAACGCGAATGAAAACCTGACATTAAAGGCATTTAAAGGGAAGAGAAACCATTTCCGTCAGCAATGTACAGAAAAACCGGGGAAACCCACAAAACGTGAGCAGTGTGATACATGTGCACAGAACAAAATTTCACATAAAACGTTAAAAATGACCATAAGAAACATTTTAAAAAGCACAATTCAGCTGGGCAACAGTGATAGCAATGGGCAACAAGGAACAACACTCCCTGGAAAGCACCAAAAAAAAAAGAAATGATGTGTGGAAGGGTCTACGCTCCGCAGACCCTTTCAAAGATCATTTCATTGTAATGGAGCTGTCCTGGGAGTGTTGTGTAATGTTGCCCAATGATATCATTGTTGCCCAGCTTGGTTATGGGTGTGTGCCCATTTTTTGAGGTCTTTTCTGAGGTTTATGTGCACTTTTGTCTGCATACAAGTTAAATGAGGCCACAGTAAACCTGTTGCAGAGCAGGGTTTCTGACTCGTCAGGCCGGTTTAACTAACTCCAGGGACTGCACTGTCTCTGTGGCCACAGCCAGTGCCTGTAAGACCAGATGGTCACAGGTCCAAATCCCAGCTGGGGCTCCTGCCAACCCAGTCCCCATAGTTTTACCCACCACTAAACAGTGATAGTAAAGACACTCCTTTATTGCAGAGAACATACGCATGGCCTATACTTTACCACACCAAACACAGACACCAGAAACAGGCACATTACCTAAAGCAGAGTCCTGTAAATGCAGTCCTGGAGGGCCCCACACCATTCCGGTTTCATGCTGCTTCTAATAAAGATGCCTGTGCTGCATAGCTATGCACCACCCCCATGGTATGCAGATGTAGCTCATGCATATTTATGAGGGACAGCATGAAAACCCGAACAGTGTTTGGAACACCAGGACTGGAGTTGGGGAACTCTGCCGTAAAGCAGCAGCCAACAGGGCCACACACCCACCCACAGGCCCCATTGGCCAATGCCTCCTGGAGAGGTAAGACATTGGGCCCTGCCTGTATCTCCCAATACTAGCAGTTGCATACCTTAGCAATGCCACCCTACACCTGGGTATATGGTACAGAGCTATCAAACGTTTCCTATGATAACTGGCAGATATCAATTCCTACGTTAAGCACATTTTTCTCATTGAGCTCCACCATAACAATCATTCTGATGTCTGCGGTGTGTGCTGCAGGTCTGGTCTCTGACAGTGTTCACCACCCTGGGGAGTGACCCCCCAACAGTCTTGTGTACCATATCCATGCCTGTACTATGCCCATGACTGGTGTGGTGGGTATGGCTGCTGACCACCTCTATAGTAGCACAATGCTGGCATAGGTGTGGGGGTGGCTGTCTGTCTATCCAGTGTGTGGTGGCTGCAAACACCTTCCACAGCCCACACTGCCAGCAATGTTGCCAGTATTGGGCTGCCAATGTGCATAATGAGGAGCAAGGTACCATGGGTATAGGCCGGACAGGGTGGCCTGGCCAGGGTGCATCTGCACAGGGCATAGGGCAGTGACAGGCACATTGTAGTGCCCGGCCACCACCTACACAGACAGGGTGACCTCAGTATATCCTGCTGAGAGATCACTCTCATCCTGACTGTGCAGTGACCACAGCATGGCTAGGCACTCCCATAGTACTATCTAGTATTTCTCTCATGTGATAAATATGGGTTTCCTTTTGGGGCCCAGTCACTGATGTATCTGCTTGCTGTGTATGCTGACATCCCAGTTCTGGGTGCAGGCATCTCCACTGGGCACTAGCAGACTTTGTAGCTGGTAGGTGTTGTGATGGAGTGGCTTGCATCAGGGAAATATCAGATAGTGGTGGGGTGCAGCATACCATATCCAGGCCTAATGTCTGTCTGCTATTGTGTTATGGCTGTGTACAGAGCTGCATTCACTGCCCTGTGGGGTGTCTGTTCCTCAGCAGGATTAGGGTTAATGTTCCCCTCTACTGCCACCTTTACAGGGAGGTAGACTGTGGATCTTTTGATGGGAGACCCTGTTTGCCACCCTCAGCCCTGGGGGAGGGGGGTGGTGGTGCATGGGGGCTATACCTGACTGAAACAGACAGAGATGTCCAAGGTGTTCCTGCAGAAACTACCTATCTCACACAGTAACACTGCTTTGGACCTGTGCCATGGCCTCTTTTAGCCATGGACGGTGCTGTGGACCTAGTGCTGGGCGTCTCACTGCACCCTCAGGGTGAGCACAGTACCCGCACAATGTGACGGTGTGTAGCTACTCTGTGCCAGTATAACCCACGGTCAGTACCCCCTATCAGGCCGAGGTGCTGTGGGGGTGCACATGGTCAGTTCCCCCTACCAGGCCGAGGTGCTGTTGGGGTGCATTCCCCATGGTGTGTATCTGTGGACAGCTGATTTGCATGTGCAGTGCATCATGGGTGTGACTGGCACAATCCCACCCTGTGAAAATCCAGCACCTGCTCACAGGCTCTGATAAACCATAGGCCATCACACGTACATCTGTTAGCATAATGCATAGGTGCAAGACACCCTAAAGAGTCTGTAAGAGAAGGTGCCCACGCTGGTAAAAACACACGTACCCACGCACGATTGTACACGCGCAGCTACGCACGGAGCCTCGCACGCACCAACGTATGTGGCTAGGCACACTCCGAGGGTGCGTTTCTGACACCACTACTCAACGTAAAGAAAAACATGCCTCCTCATACCCTATGTAATGTACAGGGTGATGCCTGGGACAGCCTTCTGCATTAGGCACACTGGGGACTCGAACCCATGCTGCCTGTAACAGCGGTCAGTACCGTAACCATTGTGCTATCGCTCTGTTTCAGTGCTTTGTGTCTGTACGCCTTCTTACGCTTAACGCGCAGTAATGTGCCACGGCGCCTTGTAACGCTCGTTAGTTTTTGGAACGCGCGTTAGTGGTAACGATGTACCGCCCATGTCCTTATTTGGGGTTTCTGTCACTACCGTGGCTCCTAACGCGAATTGCACTAACGCAGTTTAGTAAACATACCCCTTAGTCTTTATTGTGGATGACCTGGCATGTGAATAGTGCACTGGCTTGTTTTATGAAAGTAATTTATGTGCCACATTTGGTATAATTTTGCTACAATTTATTTTAAATTTATATGTATAGTGTATGAAGGTTGCAAAGGTGAATTAGGCCTCATCTGCTAATTGACATTCCTCGAGAAACTCCAGTCCAGTCCCACACTTCTGGGCAGTCAACCTCCACCAGCAGCTTGGAGACTAAGAATGTCATCTTTTTTATGACCTCACGGTACTTAGGCTGCTGACACTTCCTACCAGCCCCCAGTAACCTACTGACAAAGTAGACTCACAGAAGCAACCAATAAGAAGTTAATACAAATTCCAAGAAAAAATTAATTATAACTTCAGGCACCCTCTTACCAGAATCCACCCCCCCCCCCCCACCATACCAGAGGCCCTCCACTTTCCCATAAAGAAAGGTGAACATACCTGTAGTCTACAGGAAACACAGCAAATACAGAACACCTTATAGCCAAGCTTGTACACCCCCCCTCCCCCTCCTGGCCTTCACAAACATGCTTGACCTCCAAATGTGAGGACTGCCCAGACCTGCCATAAATATTGTGGCGCGCGCGCCCCTACTAGGCGGTTGCCTAGTGAGGATGGGCGTCCATCTTGTATCCCTTTTATCTCAAAAGGTGTAGTTGTGTATATAAAGTAGACCAAGTGGATGTTAAAGCACACAGGAATTTTATTTGGGTTTCTCTAGGTCAGCTTAGTAACAGTCCTTGAAGAAGCTTTCACACTCAACAAAAGAACCAAGGATATTTTCTCCCAAAATAAAGTAAATGCAAACAGTGTGTTTCAGTGGGGTTATTTACAACAAACTTCCTTTCCTTTTCCTTTTAGAGATTTCTTACTTCAGGATTAACAGTGGTGCTTGCTGCTCAAGCATACACTGAGCTCAGAGATTCTGCCAGCTCCCTTGTAGCTGCTTCCACTTAAACAGTCTTCAGCTGATTAGCACAGAGCCTGATTGCACTATCCACTTTCCTTTAGCAGAGAACCTTAGTAATTCAACATAAGATTCCTTCTCTCCTTTCTTTCAAGCTTCCAGCTATGACAAACTGGTAACCGCTTCCTGAATTCTTCCTACTACTTTGCTTCCTTCAATTAGCAGCAACGCATACAGCACATTCCATCTCAGAACAGGTGGAACCCTGGTCATCCTCCCTACAATCCACCTCCATGCTTTCTTCTGAGCTGCTTGCTGGGGAAACTTGGAAACGTTCAGGTACTTTAAGGTTTATGTCGTTTAAAAGCTTAAACAGCTTATCCCATTGCACTGCCTTCCCTTCCTTTGGAAAAACACTAGCAGGCTTTTCTTGTTTAGCTTTCCTTATAAAATCCTTCTTCCTGTTCTGGTTTCTACGAGGTATAATTCCTTCCTCATTATCTGAGCAAGAGTCATAAGCATCAGCTTTCTTTATTTTCTTTCTCCTACCTTTGAGCTTTACGGTGGGAGTTTCACAGCTGTGGCTTCTGTTGGCTGCAGCTATCTCTGCCTCAGAGCTACTCAGGGAATCACTGCAGGATTTTCTCTCAGCTTCCCTGGGTTTCCTCTGCCTGAAGATTTGCTTTTCTTCAGAGGGGTCTGAGCCTTCCTGTCTTGGCTTCTCCATAGCCAGCCTTCTGTCCTTCTCTCTCCTAGAAGGAAAGTACTTAGTCTGTACTTGGGCCTTTCCCCAGCTGCTGCTTTCCAAGCTGTTCCCTTGGTGTCCACCCCCTCCAAGGCTGCTAAGTCTGCGTCCTCTCCTGCCACTGTGTTTGGTCCTCTCCCGGGAACAGTGTCCGCTGCTCTCCTGGCTGCTGCTCTGGCTGCCCTTGTTCTTGCTCTTGCTGCTGTTCCTGCCTCTCCTGTTCTCTGTTTGCTCAAACTTAAATGTTGGGCAGTGTACCTCCCCCTCTGACTCCACCCCCAGGTATCTCCTATCCTTACCTAGGGTTGCCCTGGAGTCTGGGCGGGGCTTTGGCCTAGCTCTACAGACGTGGTTTCTTTCACTGCCTTTACTTTGGTATGTGTTTTCAGGTGCGCCCATCCCCCGCAAAGAGGAAAAAGTCTCTTTTCCCTTTGTTTCTCCAGGCTGGGCTACACTCTCCTTACCACAATATGTTGCCCTTCTTCAGGCCTGGGGTCACCCCGAGACAGGGAGGGTTCTGGGACTGGACTGGAGTTACTCACGGAACATCAATAAGCAGGTAAGGCCTAAATTTCACCTTCCTTATCATCCCTCCAGTCCAGTCCCACACCTCTGGGATGTATTAGAGCAGTACTACACACAGGGGGAGGGGGTCTGCGAGCCCGGCCTGAACCACTGCCGCACCAAACCTGGCATCCCCCACCGCTTGAACAGCCAGGCAGTAATGCTTCATGAACGCATGGAGAGAGGACCCCGTGGCCACCCTGCAAATGTCTCCTGGCGGGACAATGTCATACTCTGCCCATGACACGGCCTGCATCCGAGTTGAATAAGCTTACAATCCTATTGGCATGCTCTGCTGCCGTAAATTATATGCTAATGTGATTGCTTCTTTTATGCACCGAGAAATGGAGGTCTTAGCCGCCACCTTCCCTTTACGTGGAACTCCAAATAGGACGAACAACCAATCAGACATAACGGTTCAGTTCCCTCAAAACCCAGGAGATATAACTGCGGCTCCACAGACTATCCTGGGCCCCTCGAGCGCACTGACAGGGTGTTTGACTGATTCAGGTGAAACACAGAAAGCACCTTGGGCAAAAAAAGATGGCATCAATTGTAGCACCACCTGCTCCCTTGAGATGGAAAGAAAAGTGTTCACGACATGACAGAGCTTGAAGTTCTAAAATTCTTCGGAGCAAACTGCCACTAAGAACCCCATCCTGAGCATCAAATCTTTCAGTGTACAGGACCCCAGAGGCTCAAAAACAGCTCTTCCGTCAGCCCTGAGAAAACCAAGTTGAGATCCCAAGAAGGAACCACAGAACGCCGTGGAGGGCGAAGCTGTTTCACTGCCCGAAGGAAAACAGACCACATCCGGGTGATCTCTTAATGATCATCTGCTACCGTGGGGGTGGATCCTGCCATGGTAGCACATGATCGTTGCCCCATGCACGCTGAAAGAGCTACTTGCTAGGCCCTTCTCATAGCCCTCCTATAGAAAGGTGATGACCTGAGGCACTGAGGCCCGCTACGGTGTGCAGGCTCGCTCCGCACACCAATCCTTGAAAATTTGCCACACTCAGATATCTGACAGCAAGGCAGACCCCCTTACGAACTCTCAATAAAGTCCTCAACCTTGCACTCTCAAGAGCCAAGCCATAAGCGAGAATAGATCCACCTGCGGCATGTGGACCGAGCCCTGGGTCAGAAGTTCAGGCCCAACTGGCAGCCACCATGGCTTATCCACCAGCAGACGAACCAAGTCCGCATACCATGGGCTTCTTGGTCAATCGGGGGCAATATGGATCCCCAGCCCCCGGTGCGTCTCAATGTGTTGCAACATATGCCCAATCAGGGGCCACAGAGGTAGAATACAAGAGCCCCCCCCCCCTCGTGAGCCACCATTGACTTAGAACTAGGGTCTCTGACCTTCTTTACAGTTTCCTGAATCTGTGTGTCTTGGCAGTGGCCACTTTTGCCATGAGATTTATAATTGGCGTGCCACATTTCCTCACTATTTGCAAGAATACTTCGTTGCTGGGTACCCATTTCCCCAGGCCCAGCTGAAAAAGACTTAGGTAAATGGCAGTCACATTCTAGGTCCCTGTGACATGCGTTGCTGACGTCATCAATTGGTGACCTTCTGCCCATTGCAACAATCCGATGGTCTCACTTCTCAGGCACTCGCTGCCCATGCCTCCTTGGCTATTGATATAGGTCACCATCCTCACATTGTCCGAGAAGACCCCAATGGCCTTCCCCTGGAACAAGGAATGGAAGGTATGCCACGCCAAGACCACTGCTCTCATCTCAAGCCAGTTAATGGGCCAAATGCTCTCATCCAGTGTCCATCGCCCCTGGGCCGTCAGCCCTTCACACTGCACACCCCTGAGAGGCTGGTATCTGTTGTCACCGCATCCAGAGCTGTGTCCCCAGAGTCATCCCCACTGCGAGGTTCTCGGGGCACAACCACTACTGGAGTGTCTCCCAGATCTCCCCTGCAAGGCAATGGGTGAGCAAGAAAGTGATGTTGATGTGACCACCTGCATAGGAGCGCCCTCTGCAGCAGCCTCATACAGCGCCCACCAAATCAACTCTATTGTTGGCACCATGGTCACTAATATTTGTAGATAATGCCACACCACTGGTGACCTCATCTTTAGAAACTCTCAAACCAACTTCCGCCTGGTCTGCACCCTCTGACGCGGTAGGCACACTCTTTCCTTGATCGTGCCGAAGCAGGCCCTCAAGTACTCCAGGACCTACACTGGCACTATCCGACTCTTAGCTGTGTCAATAACCCAGCCAAGGCTCTTCAAAAAACTAAACAACTCTCTCCATAGCTGGCGCACTCTCTTGTGCGGACTTTGCGCGAATAAGCCAATCGTCAAGATACAGGGCACCACTTCAACTACCACCCTCACCTTGGTAAAAGTGCACAGCACCGTTGATAAGCTGAACAGCAAAGCCCAAAACTGGAAATGCCCCATGGGAACCACAAATCAGAGAAACCGATGATATTCCGGACGAATGGGGATGTACAAGCAAGCCTCCATGAGGTCGAGGGATGTGAGGAATTCCCTATTCCTACCAGCCCAATGATGGACCAAAGTGCTCAATATGGAACTGGGGCACCTGTAAACACTGGAGGATTTGCCTGAGATCTAGGATGGGCCAGAAAGATCCTTTTTTTTTTTTTTTAATAAATGAAGTAATGATTGCAGCCGTACTGGTCCCTGGGAACGCGGACCACGGTTCCCAAATGCAGCAGGTACTGAAGGGTCTTGAACTGCCTTGGCCCTGCCACATGACTTGCACAGGGCCACACAAAGGAAGGTGAGAGGGGCCTTGCAAACTCTAATGCGTAGCTTGCCCAGATGACTCTGGATGACTCCTAGTACCCATTGGTCAGATGTAAGCTGGGCCCAAGCCAGGTAAAATGTCCATAGCTGACCTCCCATGAGCTGCACTTCCACCTGGGCCATCCTTATTTCACTGTGGCTTTTTGGTTCCTGAGGAAGAGGCGGTGGCAAAGAAACCCCACCCTGATCTCAAAAACCCTTGACCCCCAAAAGTTGTAACGTCCGTGCTGGTAGGGCGCAAATGGACAGAGCAAAACCTCCGATTTGGCTCATCTTCTGGTAGGTGGCTTCCTGTCGACTTCCCTAAGTCTTTAACCAACTTCTCAATATCTTTTCTACTGAGATTATAGAAAGCGTCCACTAGATAAGCAGCCCCCAACTCCAGCCTGGCAGCCAATGCAGCCAGAACTTGAGAATCCGGAGCATCATCTTTGGGCTTCAGAACCCCCTGTGCCCACCGCAGGCAAACCCGAGCCACAAAAGCTCATAATGAAAGGGCATTAATATCAAAAGGTGTCCAACTTCCGTCCCTGCATCGCTCGGAGCGCTGTGCTACCTTCCACTGGTAGAATAGTCTTCTTAGTCACTGATGATATTGCGGCATCCACCTTCAGCGATCGCAGCCACTCCTGCTCATGCTCCAGCAGCGGGTAAAGATGTGCCATGGTCTTCTGGAGACCCCACTCATCCTATTCCTTTGTTTGATTACTTGATGCTAGGGAAAAACCCTTTGCAGTTTCCGCATCACTTTGAACAGCGGGTCCCTTAGTGCTTTCTCCATTGGCCCCCTCCTCGCAGGCATGTTCAATGCTTTCAGGGACTCCATGATAAGCGCTCCCAATTCCTCATGGCGGAAGGCGTGGAAAATGTGAGATTCCTCCTCCTGCAGAAACTCACCCTCTTCTAGCTCTTCTGGTTCTGCATCCAGCTTGGTTTCCAAGTTCCAGCCACCCTGATCCTCCAAGTGTACAGCCTCCATCTCCTCAAACAAATCCGCCTCAACTCATGGTTTACCAGTGGCAGGCTCTGCTTCCACAGCGCACTCTGCTACCTCCGCTGCCGACCTCTTTCTGCCAACTGAAAAACACCAGAGGAGACCTTCTAGCTCCCTGCTGGGCTTGGTGCATGAGGAGCATGAACTTGGAGGAAACCTCTCTCCCCCTCCCCCCCCCCCCCCCGGACACCTTCCTCCTCCTGATGGTAGGAATAGAGGGGCCCTGAATGGCATGCTTTACATTTCCTAACTTCTCTTCTTTATGGGCTTGTGCCCCTACAACTGCAATGGACAAAATTTGAGCCCTCTTATAACTGTGAGCTAGCCCATGTCATCTCCGTGGACGCAGCTTGAGAAGATTCCCCACTGTCCTTACTGAGCCAGTCCCTGTCTGCTGACTTAGCCTCCCTCTCGCATCCATGGCAGAGGCCCGAGGGCAAGAGTCTACTCCATCGGGCTCCGCAGAACACACTTTGTAGCTTACCCAGCATGATTTGGCAAGTGGAGCAAGAAGGCCCAGATGCCCCTTTCAAACTCCTGCTAGCTGCTCCTCGGGGGGAACTTCTATGCCACGCTGTAATCTCTTCCTCTTTTCCCTTTTTTTTCTTTGAAAATTGCCGTTTAAACCCTCAAAGAGAAGCAAAAAACAAAAATGCGTGAGGAGCCCCTGTCCGAAGAGCCACCCCCCTCCCACAGTTCTCACCTGAAGAAGATGGCGCTGGCTGTTTAAAATGGTGCAGTTTCCCACGCTGCTGACTCTGCCAACAGCGAGGAGGCCAGGGAGATACGCAGTAACCGGACTCACCGCTGCATGGCAAATTGAATGAGAGGCTGCTTAAAATGTCGCAAACACTGTTTTTTGCACTGATCCGCACTCCTCCAAAACCCCTCACCCTCATCCTTCCTTTACAGGCCGCTGTCCCAGTAGACCCTGAAGACCTCCTTCTCTGCCAGAGGGCCCCTGGCCTCTTAACTGAAGTGCTATTTATTTTTTTTGTTGTTGTAATTGAGCTTTAATGCTCCAGACTAAAAGCCTCTCAGGTGTTTAACAACCCCTGTCAGATACTCCAAACCTCCTCTGCAGCGCAAGCACCGGATAGTCAGCCCAAAAAGAAAAAAGAAACTTAAACACTAAATCTCCTTAGTTGTCCCTAAAGCGAATCCAGACCCCTGGGATCACCTGCTCCAGCTGCTTGGAGACTGAGCTTACTGGGGGTTGGTAGGAGGTAGAGTTGACCCTTCACTCCGCTTTCCTTTTCCTGACCCCCACCCTTTGGAATTCCCCCCTCCCACCCTACACACGGAGCTGTCTTTTCCACGATTCAAGGGTCTACTTAAAACCCACCTCTTCCAACAAGCATTTGACCTCCCCAACCCCTGATGTACCTCCCTTTTGTCAGTCCCCTTCTTTCCCATTCCCTCCTCCTGCGATCAGGAGCCTTCAGTTCCTTGTTCTTTGTTTTTTCTTTCTCTATCTCTCTCTTTCCTGTCTAACCACTGGCATTCTTTTTCTTTTCTATTTCTGATTTGCAGCCTATTTTTATTGTACACCACCCTGACGCGAATGCCTGGGCAGTATATCAAGCGACAAGTTAAAGGTGCCAGCAGTCTAAGTACAGTGAGGTCATCAAAAAGATGGCATGCTCAGTCTCTAAGCTGCTGGTGGAGGTTGACTACCCAGAGGTGCGGGACTGGACTGGAGGGACAATAAGGAATGTGTGTTAAGGAGAATCGAGCCAATGATTGATTTAGTGGGCAGTGTTGGATGATATTTATTGCTCATTGATATCATTATTATTAGTGAGCATAGTCCCCAATCTGAAGGCTCTTCTCCTTTAGCCATGTATCAGTCTTATTTTGTGAATTTGCATACTTATTTTGGGGAGGTTATTATTATTTAGTATGTTTGAATTTTCCTTCCCCCCTTTGGGTCTTTTTTATGTCAAGCCCTCTGGTCCATTGGCATGCAGATGTGAATATCTTTGATGTTGCGATCAGGAATCTTCCTGTCTCTATAGTTGTTAGAATACTAATGTCTGTATGGCCAGCAAATTTCTGAAAGACTACTAAGATGACATCACCTAAGCCCAGGTGTCAGAACCTCCGATTGTGCAATACTATCCAGAGGTCTTCTCAGACTTAAATCAGGTGAGCTGAATTAAATTGTGGCTAGGTTTATACTAACAGCTGGCAGCACAACCTCTGCAACTGATGTGCTGCAATTCTGAAACTCACATGGAACTCCGATAGTCTTTCTGCTGATGGTATCCAGGATTCTTTGATCCTTGTCCAAGAGTGAGCAGGAGGGGGGGGGGGGGAGGAGGAGGAATACAGCTGTACAATTTCAATTTCCAGTCACTTCAGAAAACTACCAACTGGTGCAGTAGTTAGAACTGTGATTGCCCTAGAGCAGTGATGGCTAACCTTTTTGAGCCCGAGTGCCCAAACTGCCGCACAAAACCAAAGAATTTCCTCAAAGTGCCAGCACGTCAATTTGCATAAATATTTGCATAATGCTAACATACACTAACTTTTAGTAAACATGTCTCTTAATGAGTGTATGGATAAAGACAGACTAAAAGATTTCTACATTACTATAATCCAGTGCCAACCGCCAGGCACATTAGGAACTACTACAAACACTGCCCATTTAGAACCAATAGCAAACCCGCCGTATCCTAACAGCACTACCAGGAGTCACAAAGCACCATACCATACCTATCAAAAGGCAACACTGCAAATATTAAACCAATACATTTCAGAGAACAACAATACATGACCTACTGGGGAAAGAGAACAAGTGGCAATGTCAAAAAGGAATTACATAAACAGAATACCTCAGCTCAGTTACACAGTTGCAATTGCTCCAGCCACTTTCTTCTGGTTTCTTCATGTTTTCTGCTAACTCTCCATCATCTGCTGTCCATTTGTCCTTTCTTCTCTCTTCTAGTTTTTTTTTTTCCATTCTCTCTCTCTACATCCGCTTTAACATACTAATCTTTCTCCTTTTGCGCTTTTCCTCATTCCTATTTCATCCACTCAAATTTTACCCCTCCATCCTCAATCCCCACTTACTCTCCCAATACCCGGCCAATTGTACATTTTTCTTCCCTCACACACAAAATATTTTTCCCCTCTCCATTTCATTCTCCCAGCCCCATCCCCTTCTAATCTCCCCCAACATCAGCTCCCTTTTTGTTCCAGCCCCACCCAGTATCCGCTCCCTTCTAGTCCCCTCATCAGTCCATTTCCAGTCCTAGCTCCCCCATCCATTTCCAGTCCTATCCGAGTCCCTTCATCAGCTCATTTCCAATACCAGCCTCCCATCAGCCCATTTCTAGTCCTTTTCCTAGCCCCACCATCAGCCCATGTTAAATCCTAGCTCCCCTCCACTCAGCCCATTTCTAATCCAAGCCCCCCATGAGCCTACCTCCAGTTCTAGCCCCTCCATGAGTCCATTTCAATCCAAGCCCCCACCACAGCCCATTTCCAATCTTAGCTCCCCCAACACCCAATTCTCAGTTCTATCCTAGCCCATCCATCAGCCCAGTTCCTGTCCTAGCTCCCTCCCCTAAGAGCCCATTCCAAGCCACCCTTCCCATCAGTTATTTGCAGTTCAAGCCCCCTTCCACTCAGCCCATTTCCATTCCAAGTCCCCCTCCCCATTAGCTATTTGCAGTTCAAGCCCCCCACTTCCCCTCAGCCCATTTCCATTCCAAGCCCGTCCCCATCAGCTATTTGCAGTTCAAGCCCCCTTCCACTCAGCCCATTTCCAGTCCTAGCAACCCCAACCCATTACCAGTCCTAGCCCCCCATAGCCCACTCCCAGTCCTAATCCCACCAGCCCATTTCCAGTCCTAATCCCCCATCACCCAATTTTCAGTTTAAGCCCCCCCATAGCCCATTACCAGTCCTAACCTCCCCATCAGCCCACTCCCAGTCCTAATCCCCCATCACCCAATTTTCAGTTTAAGCCCCCCCCATAGCCCAATACCAGTCCTAACCCCCCATCAACCCACTTCCAGTCCTAATCCCACCAGCCCATTTCCAGTCCTAATCCCCCATCACCCAATTTTCAGTTTAAGCCCCCCCATAGCCCATTACCAGTCCTAACCCCCCATCAACCCACTTCCAGTCCTAATCCCACCAGCCCATTTCCAGTCCTAACCCCCCACCCAATTTTAGTTTAAGCCCCCCAGTGCCCATCACCACTCCTAACCCCCCCCAGCCAAGCCCAGTGTCCATCACCACTCCTAACCCCCCCAGCCAGCCCAGTGTCCATCACCACTCCTACCCCCCCAGCCCAGTGCCCATCACCACTCCTAAATCCCCCCAGCCCAGCACTACTCCTAACACCCCCCCCAAGCCCAGCCCTGCCCATCACTAATCCTAACCCCCCCACAGCCCAGCCCATCACCACTCCTAACCCCCCCCCCAGCCCAGCCCATCACCACTCCTAAGCACTACAGCGCAGCCCAGCCCATCACCACTCCTAACCCCCCCAGCCCAGCCCATCACCACTCCTAACCCCCCCCCCAGCCCAGCCCTCACATCACCACTCCTAACCCCCCCCAGCCCAGCCCAGCCCATCACATCACCACTCCTAACCCCCCCCCAGCCCAGGGAAAATTAAAAAAAAAGAAAACCTGTCTGTTGCCGCTGTCGGGGCCGCCGCGGCAGAATCGAGCGTGCCGCGGGGCCCCCTGTATCCGGCAGAGCCTGCCCTCCCCGTAGCAGCTCTATCTTTGGAGCTGCAGTCAGACGCGCCGGCTTGCAGAGCGCGAGGGAAGAGTTTCTCCCTCGCTGCTCTGTTAAAACCCGCGGGGGCTGATGGGAAGTTCCCATCAGCCCCCGCAGGCTTAACAGAGTCGCGAAAGGGAAACTCTTCCCTTCGCGCTCTGCAAGCCGGCGCGTCTGACTGCAGCTCCAAAGAGAGAGCTGCCAAAGAGAGAGCTGCTACGGGGAGGGCAGGCTCTGCCGGGTACAGGGGGGCCCCGCGGCACGCTCGATTTTGCCGCGGCGGCCCCGACAGCGGCAGCAGACAAGTAAAATTGAAGAAAAAAAAACACCTAATTGCGGACCTTCCCGCGTGCCAGCTGCAAGGCCTTCGCGTGCCACAGCTGGCACGCGTGCCATAGGTTCGCCATCGCTGTGCTAGGAACTCCCTTCAGTGCATTGCCAAAATCACAGATCTCAGAGTTACCATTCGGAAGCACAACATGCGCAAATGAGCACTGACCCATTGAGGCCAGTGGTCAGAAGGAGCCAGTCTTCTTTGGCATCCCGAAAGAAATAACATATTTGCCCTTGTTTTGCTCGGTTGGGATACTGGCACAACAGTCCTCAGGTGCAGTAACTTGTCCAACGTGACCTGCGCAGTGGTTCTCATGTCTGCGGAACCACATAGAGGCACAAATGCCTCCAGGATTGGCCGCTTGCAGTCCAAGACATAGCCACTTTGAATGGTGTCTAGCGCCCAGCGATCCTTGGTGACATTCGGGAATGGGTCCCAAAACCTTCATTGTGATGAATGGGAGGAACCCCCTCAGGAGGGGAATGAGTCTCTGGGACCATGAGCCCCTCGAAAGGGCTAATTACGGGTCTGAAATCCAGAAGCAGAGAAGAAAAGCTTACTAGGATAAAACACCAAGAGTCCGGAGACCCCTAGACGTCAATCCAGTGCACCGATGAAAGTTGGGCGGAGGAAAAAGAAGGAAATGGGCCTGCTTGCTTTCCAGGCCCTTCTAGTCTATTCTCTGTAAGGTGATAAGATTTCACCAACCTCTCCAATTGGTCCTACAAGGAAGCTTTTCCTTGAGGCCAGCTGAGTTTAACCGGCCTTTGGAGATATATCTGCTACCCAGTGGTGAGGCCATGTCCAAGGGCACATTACAACCAACAGGACAATATCTCTAGCCGCTAAGCAGATTAGAACATACATGGCATCAGAAGGATGGCAGTAAATGACTGCAAAGGAGGTGTAGCATCACCCAGCGGTATTTTTTTTTCAAGGCAATGAAGGGTAAAGTGACTTTCCCAAGGCCACAAGAAGTGCCAGTGGGAGAGACTGAATCCATGGGAGCAGGATTTGAGATGGAGAACGGCAGCTGCCACTGTGAACTGGTTCTTCAGCAGAGTCCATCTTTCTACCCACCTTGGGCAGACCAAACCATGCGACACTCCTTTTTCTTCGTGGGAGGTCACATCCCTTTACATGCCTTTATCCCCCAAGGCAGGGAAACAGGAAGAACCCATTCTGACCAGAACATTCTTGATTATTTCCAGAAACAGGAAGACTGCTGAAAATATCTGCATTGCCTGTAGATATGAGGAACCTGCAGCTCCTGCTATGTCACTGGAGAGTCAGTCACATACCAACTGGAGGAAACTCGTGCCGACAGATCTCCCTTTCGGGACAGATGGAAAATGCCAGCCACCAGATGAATCTCTGACAGTGAAAACACACCTTTTATTTGGATCAGACTCCTCAACCAAGATGTCAGAATCAGTGCTGAAGTCCAAGACTCAGACAGACCCCAGTCGACCCACATCTGCAGAAGGCAACCTTTCCATGCCAAAAAGACCAGGCTTGCTGAAGGGAAAGAATTCCGGGAATGGCAACTCAAATTCCAGGATCTCCCCTCCCTGAGCAAGATTCCCAATACAGGGGGGCACAGCTGGAGCTGAACCCTCCAAAGAAGGGGAATGGCCAGAAGCGCAGTAACTGGAACTAAAGACTGGGCTATTATCAGTACCCTTAGTGTCAATAAGCCACCTCTTACCTTGAGGCAGAAAATGCCAGGCCAACTGACTCCCTTCATGAAAATCCAGAGACTGCCATGCAGGATGAATCCATTGAGCAGGCTCTACACTTGCCACATATCAAACACTTCCTGGAAGAAGATAGAAAGCGTTAAGACAAGGCAAACATTTGTGTGCACTAAGGCTGCATAGGCACCAAAGCACGCGCTAATGGAGCATGTAGATGAGCGTGCATTATGGGTGCTTGGGCAGGAACAATTGTTGAAAGCCGCTCAGGCAGAATGCACACTGGACTGCTTGGACACAAGGCATGCAAAAACAGAAAACGTTAGCCCACATTGGTAAATGGCGGGAAGTGCCAATGCCAAGCCAATGGTTGCCCACGGTCCACCCTGACTTATGCCCCAAAACAGACAAGTTCGGGAACCCCAACAAGGACAATGAGGAGGTCAAGTCTTGGTACTCACCACCCCCCCCCCCCCCCACCTGGGAGCCGTGTCAGGTTCAGAGCTACTCCTCGGACGCTGTTTCTCTGTGACTTGATTTTTTTTTTTTTAAACAGGCATGCACATACCTCTGAGCAGTCTTCAGTGAAGATTAGGGGGGGAACAGAGGTGAAGGGAGGGGGCACTAAGGTTGTGCAAGGCTGCTGAATTCTTCCAAATCCTTCCAATTTTCTGGCTGCTAAACAGACCCTTATCAGGGTAAGGGCATGGAGCTGAACCAATTTTCCCTCCTCTCATGGCTATCAAAAATACCTTAGTCTAATGGAGACACCCACATCACGTTTGAGTGAGAGAGTCACCCAGAGGTCATCATTCAGAAAGGAAATCAAATCTTTTTCCTCTCAATTGTTCAGATTCTTTCAGAGTTGAGAAAATCCAACTACCATCTGCTGGAGACAGAAGAATACTGAGGTGCCCTCTAAAGGCTCAGGTTGATAGAGGAATGGCAGTGATGTCACTGAACCTGGGCATTTCATTGGTTCTCTGTCCACCAATCTGCTGGTAGGGGACACAACCCACTTGTCTGGACTGGTCTAGCGGGACAATATGGAAATGTCGTATTCCTCAAGTGACTGCATCATCAATAACTTCCAGTCGAATAAATGTCATCCTAATTCCAGGGCCATGCACATTGCCAGCCTTTGTTTAATACCATCTGGGAAATAGAGCATTACTTCTACCTGGCATCTTTCACATTGGTGTGTACCGGCCTCCATCTGCCAAAGTCAAGGGTGATGAACTCTTGATGAATAAGAACATAAGGAAGGCATATTTAAAGGGACTTGCACAGTTTAGAGACCTGCAAACTGCATAAATCCCACTAACTGTAGAAAGGGACTCGAAGGGGGACGCAGGACTCAAAGGGAAAAGGTTAGAGAGTGAGAACAGCTCTGAATATGCTGACAGTTTCACAGGAGATGTTTATGAATAACTGCGACACTCAAGGTTACATCCTGTGATACTCAAGGTTACATCTGTTTGCAAGAAGCTTGTCCTCATTAAACGTGAGCAATATGTTTGTGCTTGGCATGACCTGTAACATTTAGATATAGATAAACAAAAAGTAAAGCAAAAAGCATGATGCAGAGTGATAAGACAAAATTGTACAATGTGTCAGTTTTTTACCTACTAAAAGTAGGTGATGCGGTCAAGCAGATGAAGAGAGTTAAGTGAGATTGGTCAGGTTTGCGGGCCCGTGACTGCCTTCCTAAAGGGAGCAAACTTTGTTATGGTATGATTTTGTACGTGTTGTGTTTTCATTTCTTCTCACTTGCTTCTGGGACTGTAGGGCTAGTACTCCTGTAGATATATGTCGCCTGCAGATCTCTGCCCTACTCAGATGCTGAAGCCTGAACCAAAGCTGACCAAACAAGATTGTTTCCTGCTGCAAGGAACTTTTGCTGTGCTTCCATTTTCAGACCTGACCTTCAAGCAACTGCTTACCAAGTGATTATACCAATACAGAAGACTATTGATTCTGTCCAATTAGCTTCCCATGCCAATTAGTTGTCCACATACAAGAAAATCTGCTTCTCCGGTCTTCTTCATCCATTAACGATGCTACTGGGCTTGGGATACCCGAAACAGCATACTGTTATCTTCTCTTATTATGGTTCCTGTGTCCATAGCATGAACGCCTACCTGTTCATTACCTTCTGATTCGCTGAGAACACGTCAGACTGTCCTGGGACAGCCAATCAGCAGACCTATAACGGAGATGCTACACAAAGAATTATTACAGTATGTAACAGAACTTTCGCGCTTTTGGTGCTCCTAGCTTTTTGTGCTTTGTGTGCCTTGTGCTTATTACCTTGCCTGTCCGCAAGACAGATACACACTACGTGTGTACAAGGCCGTTCTCCTAAGGACAGAGATAAAACTTTCACAGATACCTCCGGTTTTGTGCTCTCTCGCGGCTCACCTCTGAAAGGGCTGTAGCCTGCATTCCTCTGGGAGGGTAATGGTTAGTTAGAAACTAGTTTCCATAATTCTTCTGAGTGCAAAACAAATCAGTGAAATTTGGTTACTAATCAGTGATTTATCACTTTGTCTAACTGTAATCGTTGTGCTGCTATAACTTGCTATCTCATATTTCCAATAATATATCTATAACTATATGTCTGTATATTTTTCAACCTTGTTATCCATAATAAAACATAATATATATATATATATATAAACAAGGCTCTTTTTGTAGCTCTTTGCGAGCACGCTCACAGAACTTTGGGCCATAAGAACATACTGTAAGATATGCCATACTGGGTCAGACAAAGTCCATCAAGCCCAGTATCCTGTTTCCAACAGTGGACAATCCAGGTCACAAGTACCCGTCAGGTTCCCAAAAGGTACACAGGATCCATGCTGCCTATTCTCAGGGGTAAGTAGCAGATTTCCCCAGTCCCCTTTAACAACTATTTATGGACTTTTCCTCCAGGATCTTATCCAAACATCTTTTAAAAACTCAGTTACATTAACAGCTTTGACTATATCCTCTGGTAAAAAATTCCAGAGCATGCCAACCAATTGTATGTAGTCACAGTATGGCATCTTCCATGGTGCAAGTGCAACGGCCTCCAGCACAATGACCTTCAGCTCTACAATCATTTAAATCTGTCTGGCTGCAGGAAGATGTCTCCGAGGGTTCCTTGGGGCCTGCAAAGAGAAATTAGACTTACCTGCTAATTGTTGTTCCTTGAGGAACTCCAGTCCAGTCCCGCACCTCTGGGTAGTGCACCTCCTCCAGCAGCTTGGAGACTGAGCATGTCATCTTTTTGATGACACTACTGTACATATGCAGCTGGCACCACCCACCAGCCACAGTACCTATTGACAAAGCAAACTCAGAGGAACAACAAATAAGTAGTTAAACATGCAACAAACACTTCTACATCTAAATAAACTAGTACCCCCTCCATCCCCTGGAAAGGATACCCATCCCCCCCCCTCCAGGATGGGGAGGCCTACCTGTTGAGCACTTGAGCAACTCCAACCAGCGGGAAGTGAGCAACAGACAGCTCTTCTGGTCCGCCCCTCCCCAAACACTGATTACACACCCCTCCCCAACTCCCCCTGGCCACTTCCTCCACCAAGGGAACCAGCTTCAGGACCAGCGTGTGCATAGATCATCACAGAAAGCACTCAGGGAGGGTTCCGGGACTGGACTGGAGTTCCTCAAGGAACAACAATTAGCAGGTAAGTCTAATTTCTCTTTCCTTATCGTCTCTCCAGTCCAGTCCCGCACCTCTGGGATGTATCAGAGCAGTTAAACTAATGGGAGGGACCCGCACAACCAGCCTGAAGCACTGCCGATCCAGAACGAGCATCCCCTGCCGCCTGGACATCCAGGCGAAAATGTTCAGATAAAGTATGCCACCCTACAGATCTTCACCAGCGGAACTAAACTATACTCTGCTCATGAGGCTGCCTGAGCCCTCGTGGAATGCGTCTGCAACCCCGTCAGCACTGCTCTATCCTTCAAGATGTATGCAGGCGTGATTGTCTCACTGATCCATCTGGAAATGGAGGCTTAGTTCCCGCCTCACTTTTGCGCGACCCGCCAAACAGAACCAACAGATGGTCTGATCTCCAAAAGGACGAAGCCCTTTTCACATACCTTCGCATCCAAGTGGCACAACTGTGGAGCGGCAGAGCCCATATTCGCTCTCGCCCATATTTGCTCTCGCCCACATCCGAGCTCGCCAGAGCCAGTAAGGGAACGGCCTGATTTACATGAAATGCTCACACCACCTTGAGCAAAAATGAAGGTTTCCGGCGCAGGACCACTTTCTCCTTGGAGAAGGAAAGGAATGGCTCCTGGCATGACAGGGTCTGAAGCTCCGAAATCCTGCGTGCCGAGCAAATCGCCACCAGGAATACCATTTTTAGAGTCAAATCCTTCAGGAAAGCTCGACTCAATGGCTCAAAGGGTTCCCCAGACAGCACCGTCAGCACCAGATTGAGATTCCAAGGCGGTACCACTGCCCTCTTTGGCAGACGGAGGTGGGTCACCACCCCTAGAAAGCTCAGCCCATCTGGTGTGTATCCAATGGCACCCTGTGGACTTTCCAGCGATAACTGGAAATCGCCGCCAGTTGCATCCTCAAGAAACTGGCAGCTAGACCCTTATCAAAACCAGATTGCAAGAACACCAAGATGTCTGGGATGGAGGCAGTGGAAGGGCTCCCTGCCTCTCTCCACACCACGATTCAAAGATGCGCCCTATGTAGATGCACACCAGGTTCGTAGACCACCTCTGGGCCTGTAGCAAGGTCGCTATTCCCAAGCCTGATTATCCTTTCTTCTTCAACTTTGCCCTTTCAAGAGCCATGCCGTAAGCGATAATTGATCCACCTGGGGCATACGAAGCGGCTCTTGTGTCAAGAGGTCCTTCCAACCGGAAGCCACCACAGTCGATCTGCCAGCATCCGAATCAGGTCAGCATACCACTGGCACCTCGGCCAGTCTGGTGCCACCAGAATTACAAGTCCCCAGTATTCCTCTAGCCATTGCACTAACCAGCCTATGAGCGCCCATGGGGAAAAAACAGAGAAGACCCTCTTCGAGCCACTGCTGAATTAGAGCATCCAGGCCCTTGGACTTCCTCTCTTCTTCTGCTGAAAAACTGGCAGGCCCTGGCCAACTCGAACATTGTGATTAGGTCCATGACCAATGTGCCCCATCGGCGGACCACCTGCTCGAACACCTCCTGATTGAGCTGCCACTCTCTGGGGTCCATGCGCACTCGGCTGAGGTAGGCTGCCGTCACACTGTCAACTCCTGCTAAATGCCCCACCAATAACGCCTGGAGACGAATCGCTGCCCATCCGAACAGCTTTTCGGCCTCCTCCTCCAGGGCTGCACTGCCTGTGCCTCCTTGCCGGTTGATGTAAGCCACCATGGTAACATTGTCCGAGAGGACTTGGACAGCCTTCCCCTGCAACCATGGCTCAAAACTTTCTAGCACCAAGGTCATCACTTGCATCTTGAGCCTGTTGATCGACCACAGGGCTTCCTGTGGACTCTTGTCCCTGAACAAAGCGTCCTTCACAATGGGCTCTCCAACCTGACAGGCTGGCATCGGTCATCAGAGGAACCCACAACGGGGACTCCTTCCAGGCTCCCCACATGCAGCCATCATCTGAGGGCTCTCCTGGTGCTCCGAGGGCAAGGGGAGTACTTGGGACAGGGGTTGACTCTGATGGACCATCGACTCAGCAGAGCCCTCTGCAGCGGTTGCATGTGCGCCCTTGCCCATGGGACTAGCTCGAGAGTAGCCGCTATGGTCCCCAAAATCTGCAGATGCCGCTACTCTGATGGTCTTTCCATCTACAAGACCTGTCGTATCCACTGTCGTAGCTCCTGCACCCGGCAAACCGGCAGGAAAATCCTGCCCATGCAGGTATCAAAGCACTCTCTCAAATATTCTAGCTCCTTGGCCGGCCGTAACTGACTCTTGGCCAGGTTGACCCCAACTGAGACTTTGAAGGAACTCTCCCACCCGCGCTGTTGCTCTTTTCGCTATCGTCCCTGGACTTCGCCTGGACCAGCCAATTGTCTAGGTACAGGTGGACGAGAACCCCTTCCTTGTGGAGAGCTGCCACCATCACCACCATGACCTTGGTGAAGGTATGGGGGGTGGTCAAAATCTGAAATGGCCCCTTGGCACCACAAAGCGGATAAACTGCCGATGTTCTGGATGGATGGGAATGTGTAGATACGCCTCTGCGAGATCGAGAGTCGCTCAAAATCTCTGCTTCCTCCCGTCATTACTGTGAAAATGCGGTACCTGAAGATCGTAGTTCATGCCCTCGAAGTCGAGAATTGGGCGAAAGGAATCTTCCATTTGGGCACCACAAAATACATGAAGCATCGACCACAGACATACTGGTCTCGCAGAACCAGTTCCACGGCTCTCAGCTGCAGGAGACAAACCAAGGTCTCTTCGACTGCTGCCAACACTGCTGCGCCCACTTTGGGAGCTTGTTCTTGCTCCGGCAGCGGGTATAGGCGCGTCATGGATTGCACCTCTTTAAGGCCAACCTCTGTCAGACAGCAACGGATTCGCACCCTCTCCACAACCTCGCCCCCCTACAAACAACTTCAAGGAGTACCACAAGGATCCACCCTATCAGCCATGTTGTTTAACATATACCTACGTCCACTATGCTCGATCATACGCACCCATAACATCAACTTCCACATCTACGCGGACGACATAATGCTCTACGCACCAATTACAACCAACAACCCAAAAAACGAACAGCTATCAGCCTGCTTCAACGACGTAACCAACTGGCTACAGGAGAACAATCTATCCATCAACATAAAGAAAACCGAAGCCCTAATAGTAACAAAAGAACCTGACTTCAAACCACCTACCCACCTCAACATGGGAACCACACAAATACAAATCCAGCCGCAAATAAGATATCTAGGCGTCATCATTGATCAAGCTCTCACCCTCAAACAACAAATCAACAAAACCGCTGGGATAATATTCCACAAAGCTAAAACTATCCAACGACTCAGGCCCCTCCTAGAACCACACGACTTTAGGACAGTGATGCAAGCTGTGACACTCCCTCATCTAGATTTCTGCAACATAATCTATCATGGACTTCCTGCCTCGCACACCAACCCACTCCGTACTGCCTTAAACACCACAGCAAGGATTATTCAAAATACAAAAAACGGGAGCACATCACCCCAATCCTAAGAGACCTTCACCTCCTTCCACTGCAAGCAAGAATCAAGTACAAAGCCATCTTACTCATCCACAAATCTATCCACCAAACACGGAACACCTCACTACACTCATTACTACCTCGACCATCCCACAACAGACCAACCAGACATTCCTCCAATAACTCTATCGTTATCCCCCACAAAAGAACCAAATCTACACAACGGACCTGCAACAGAGCATTCGAACTTTATGCTCCATCTCTCTGGAACTCTCTACCAAACCACATCAAGAACAATAACGACATCACATCATTTAAGAAACAGCTAAAGACAATCCTATTCCGTGAACATCTTTCAACGGAAACGCCACCATGACCTCACACTTAGATTTTAGAAGTAAATCATGTCCATGTCCTCCCATAATCATTTAATTGTTGACCCTGGTGATGGCCCCATCCTAAAAGACATTACCCCTCCCTATGTTACATGTTACACCGCTTTGACCCGGTGAAAAGCGGGATATAAATGCAGTTAAATAAATAAATAAATAAATAAATAAATCTGCCCTACTACTCCATGTACTGGGAAGACTTTCTGCGATTTCTGAATTGCCTGGAACAGCGGATCCTACAGCGCCTCTTCCTCTGTCGGGAGGTTAGCAGGCACATTCAGGGCCTTGAGGGTCTCCAAGGTACACATAGAATGTGAGCCCTTTGGGGACGAGGCATTGTATCAGTACCCGCTTGTAGTGATTGTAAACTGCCCTAATGGCCTTTGGCCTGGGCAGTAGATCGAGAAATTGCATAAACATAAACATTCAAAGACGGCCGTTCAACAGGATCAGGAGATCTAATCAAGCAAACACTCTAGAGATCCCCAACATTCTAACTAAGTGCAAAAAGGCTACTGCCAATAGAGCCTTCTCCCTATATGCACCCATGACCTGGAATGCCCTCCCCACTGAGCTCCGTTCCACCCCAGACCTATTGTCGTTTAGAAAAGCCCTCAAACACCTTTTCCTCATCCATTACCCAGAATCCAATCCCAGAAACAACCACCCATCCTCACATCCTACACCCTACTCCACCCCACCCAAAATCCAACACCATAAAGAAAATGACTAGCTCTACCACCATATCCCCTCTCTTATTTATTATTGGTACTGATCACACATCTTATTGATTAAACCTTTTATAAATATGTTGAAACCAAGCTATACTATATGTATAATTTCTCACCATACTATATGTATAATTTCTCACCATACTCCATGAATAATTACTCTGTAATTAGTTACCCCTGTTACCTCCAGGTTATCTCGTCCATGTTCAATGTAAAAACTCAATTGTCGTGTGACATTGCAGTATGTTTTTTGTTCAATTGTAAACCGCACTGATTTTAATAGCGCGATATATAAGAGAAATAAATAAATAAATAGAGCACTGGTAGTTCCTCCAGGCGGAAAACCCGAACAACCTGGGCCTGATCCTCCTGTTCTAGGCTCTCTCCTTCTTCCAACTCCTCCTGCAGATCCAGCTCCTCCGACAACGGCGATTGCTGCCACTCCTCTAAGCCCCTAGCCCGCTTAGACACCACTGCTCCTGACTCATGCTCTTTTGCGTCTGACATCCTCTTAGCCCTGTGTTCTGGAGCTGAGGAGCCGCTTGATAGGCAAAACGCCTCCTGCAAAAGTAAGAAAAACTCCAGTGAGAACCTCCCAGGGGCCCTACTGCTCCCTGGGCTCAAGGGGTGGATGGTCCGGGCATCGTGCAGGGACAGGGGGCCAGACCTGTTGAAGGTAACATGGCGCCCCCCCGCCCCCAGGGTCTCTAGCAACCGGTACGGACTCTCCTGCCTCATCTCATCCTGCAGGTCCTGCTCCCATGACAGCCTCTTGTGTGCAGTTTAGGCAGACGCCTGTCTCCGAGACCACACCACATTGGGGACTGCATATCTTGAGGATTTTTAGATTGCGCTGCAGTGTTGTATCTTAAAAATATGAAATGGACATTGCCCTGATCCAATCAAACTGACACGTTCTCCGAGTAAAGTTTACGGTTTTCTTCTAATACTACAAATGGCTATAAGTGAGTACAGCTTCCCTTACAAGCAATATTATAGATTTAATAGGTACATAATCTGGGCTAAGCGACAAAAGATGATTATGTCAGGTTACTCACTGACCACAGACAGATGGAAGGATTTCATTTGCGTCCAATCCACTGACTATCTTTCAAATACATTTCTTGAATGCAGGTTCTTCCTGTTTTCCCCAGAGCTGTAGCTGCTAGAAACCTATATGCAGCACCTCTTTCTTTTCTTTCTTTTTTTTACACTTATCTTTATTTCTATCTCTGACTTTATCTGACCCTTCTCAGGAGAAAGCAACAATGTTTCAACCAAGTGCCAGTCACATCACCTGACCTAGCACGACAGCCCTCTGAGAATCTGCCAAGCAACAAACAATGGCCTATCTGATTAGGCCTTTCCCACATGTCTGCATCAAGTCATTGTGCACTGAATCGGTTTTGAGCTGTATAACACAGGGGATGCTTAAGGATTAAGTGGGGTTCACGCCCCTTGATACCATCCTATACCGGGCACTGCGGTCTGGCCGGCATGGTGGGAATGGCTGGGGGCACTCCCCAGGAACACCCTCAATCTGTACCCGGGTAGGTAAAAGGATCCCCCTCACAGTGCATCTCCACAGGCTCAGGCACAGAGCACTAGAGTACTTGAACTAAAATAAAATAAAACCAAACCAAAATCTAATTAACTGAAACTGAAATTAAAAAGAAACTGCAAATGGCCCCCTAGGAAGAGGCTACTCTGTCCTGCTTTATTCTCTGGTGGCTGCCTCACCCAGGCACCCAAAACACAGCAGGGGGTTAAATACATGCGGGCTTGAATAAGAAGAAATCATGCCTAAATGCAGCAGGAGGAGTTTCCCACACCGCTGCAGGCTCCCAAACATGCGGCTGCAGGCCACTCTCTGTCGCCTCATGCTCTGGCAGTTGCTAGGAGTTCCTGCTGTCCTCCCCCCCCCCCCCCATTCTTACCTTGGAGCCTCTCTGCCGCATGGCTTTTCTACCCCTCGTGCTCAGCCTTCCCTCCCGGCTTTGGCGCTGAGGGGTTGACTCGGGGCTGCTAGCTTTCACTCCTGTCAAGCAACTGCAGCAACTCCTCACCCGATAACGGGTTCGGGAGCAGCCAAATGTCTCGGACTGAGGAAGGCCCCCACAGAACTCCCCCTCCCCCGAAATCCTGGGAGGAGAGGGGGAAGAAGAAATATCCTCCCCTCAGCCCTGTTGTCCCCCGGGTTCTCTCTGTTCCTTCAGATTTTTTTTTTTTTTTTTTTAACACTTCTGCCTTTAAAAACAAAAAACCCTGCCCCTTAACAGGGGAAATAAACGCAAACTCTAAACCTATCTCCTTAGTTGTCTCTTCAGCGAGTCCAGCACCCTGGCTCACCACCTCCTCCAACTGCTTGGAGACTGAGCTTACTGGGGCTGGTGGGTGATGCCAGCTGCATATTTTATTTATTTATTTAATTTTAACATTTCTTATATACCGCCTTTCATGATATCAAGGTGGTTTACATTGAACAAACTGAAATTACATTTAACAGGGCATTATAACTTGGAGATAACTATTTTACAGGGAACATGGGCAATGGAGGGTTAAGTGGCTTGCCCAAGACCACAAGGAGCACCTGTGGGACTAGAAACCCCAGTCCTTCCGGTCCAAGGTTACTGTCCTCTAGTGGATTTGAATCCCTGACCTTCTGGCCTGAGGTACCTTGCCCCAACCACTAGGCCACTCCTCCCTCATATGTACACTAGTGTCATCTAAAAGATGATATGCTCAGTCTCCAAGCTGTGGAGGAGGTGCACTACCCAGAAGTGCGGGACTGGACTGGAGGGACAATAAGGAACAGCATTCAACAGTGCCTGTTATCTTCTCCTCAATGAAACACTCTGGATCTTGGCTGCTTTTATTTTTATTAGATGCTTGGAGAAACCGTAGCAGAAATCCCCTAAAGCCAAGCCAAGCACCCCCCCTTCCAGGATGAGTTCAATTGGGAAAAAGCAAGTACCTTCCAGAAAGAAACCCCCCCCCCCCCCAAGGCTCTGGGTATGAGAGTCAGCCTACTCTGCCACAACTTCTTCAGCCTTGCTGTACCAGGCACACCTCTCACTTGCTGGAGACAGAGCAGTACTGACCTGCTTCTGGGCTGCATCAGCATATATAAGTCCGATCCATGCCCAGCTTTCTGGATTAAGGAGCTCCGCAGCCACTTCAGCCCAGTACTATCCAAAATAATGAACCTCTCCTTCTCAACCGGCTCATTCCCCTCAGCTCTCAAGCATACCTCTATCAGACCTCTGCTAAAAAAAACTGCAAGCTCGATCCCCAAAAGGTAGAATCATACAGACCTATATCCAGCATACCACTACTTGCAAAGATCATTGAAAAAGAGGTTCAACGACAACTACAGGATCACAGACACCGCTGCACCGCTAGACCCCTGCCAACATGGTTTTAGGGAATTCCATGGAGTGGAAACTCTTCTCACCACTCTCTTCTGCAAGATAATCACTGGAATTGACGACATCCCATCAAGGTTTTGCTCTCATCTTTCTGGACATTGCTGCAGCTTTTGATTCAGTGAGTCACGAGATTCTCTTAGGACGACTAATTGAGAAAGGCGTTAATGGAAGAGCGCTTGAATGGTGCAGATCTTACCTGTCCGGAAGATGGCAGCATGTTCGTTCTGGAGGGATAACCTCGGAACCCTTCCACCAAAGTCAGGGAGTCCCACAAGGATCCTCCCTTTCTGCCCTACTGTTCAACATTTACATGCAGCCAATTTGCAAGATCATCCGATCCTTCAGTGTTGACTGCATGTTATACGCTGACGATGTCCTGCTGTACATTCCCTTCTCTACCGAACATCTGGACCTCTCTCCACTGACGAGCTGTTTCAATGCAATATCTGACTGGCTTCTCTCCCAAAACCTCCGAATACAACATAAGAAAATGGAAGTACTCTTCATTACGAGGAACCCTAACTTTACCCCACCACAATACCTTAAAGTAAAAGAAGCTGAGTTACAATCTAAACCCTCAATACGCTACCTGGGAGTCACTTTGGATCAACGCCTGGACATGAAGGCCCACATAGGAAACACAGTCAGAGCAGTATACTACAAGATCCGCTCGCTTAGGCATTTACGATCCATGCTCGAACCAAATGATTTCAGGACAATCTACCAGGCGTTGATCATACCTCATTTTGACTATGCCAATGCCATCCTACAAGGTCTGCCCCAATCCACCTTGAACCCGCTGCAGCTCACCATGAACGCGGTAGCAAGGGTCATCCTTCGAGCCTCCAGAAGTGACCACGTGACACCTCTGCTGATACAGTTACATTGGCTACCCATCCAGGCCAGAATCGTTTTCAAGACCTTGTTACTCACTTTTAAAGCTATTAACAAGCTCTCCTCTGAATCCATAACTGCCCTCATCCATACCACATCTCCAAATAGAGCAAGAAGATCCACGGCTATAAACTCTCTAGAAGTCCCGAAAGCATTAACAGTTTGCACTACATCTACAGCCAATAGGGCTTTCAGTCTCAGTGCGCCAAGATGCTGGAATGCACTACCTCCAGGTATCCGTGCTATTAAGAGCCTAACACAGTTTAGGAAAGCCCTCAAATTCCACCTTTTCAACAAGTACTGTCAGACGGCTGCCTGGGTGAGAATCTTCACAGTCTTGACAATGCATATATTTATATGATTTTTAAGGTATTGTGGGTAATGTAGTTCATTCACACCAGACACAGCTGCTGACAATAATTTAGTTGTGCACAAGTGTTAAAGCCAATAAGATACTTCTTTATTTATGGGGTTATTTCTCCCAGCACAGATATGCTTGGTAGCACATAAATTAGGTTACTTGCTTGCAGTGTTTAACTTGGTAAAACAAAGTCAAAAATCAAAATCAGGAAAACAACCTTCAAACTTGTCAGGCAATTAGCTAATGTTTTCTTAGCATATCTCTAACAAACGAAAAGCCACAAAGAAAGAAATAAACTGTTCTTGTAAGGTTAACTTCTGATTACTTTCCACACAGATCCAGAAGTAATTCTCTCCTAGCTCACAAGCAATTAGGTGCAGCTCAATTGCTATCAGTTATCCAGCTGAAACCCTTTAGCTGGATGGCTTCCTACTGTGTGAGTCAAATCCTGCTTCAGGAGCTTTTCTTAGTGGAATAAAGAACAAATTTATATTTCTTTGTGATGGCTGCTGTGCTTTATCACAGAAAGTTACCAACAGAGTTTGGATAGAGAGCAGTCCATATAAACAATATCTTGATCTGCTATTATTTCCCCTTCAACAACAAGCATAGGATCACTATCATGAATTGGCACAGATGAATCTTTCAATGGAGCACTTTCAGGAGAACACTTATTTCCCTGCTGTCTTTCAAGGTTATAGCTAGGGCATAGATCAGTGTTCATACCTGAGCTTCCATTGTTGCTATAGTTCCTCTCTATATAGCCTGGCCAGTATGTAGTCCAGTTCTTATGTCCAGCCTTCCAGTCCTGATCCCTGGACACTGGATCTCTCTTCACATACCTTCTGGCATAGGTCTTAGAGTCCCTTCCACGTGCAGCCGTCTCCCTCACAGGTAGCCTCTGGTGATTCCTTGTTCTGCAGCACCATTCCTCTGGCTTTCCCCAGTCCAATGGTCTATGCTGGCCCTTGGAATACCTCCCAGTATACGTACTGCCTTGGACTCTTCTAGACCTCTCAAAGGCTTTTCTCCTCTTCCTTCCAGATGGTTTCTTTCCTTCTCTATCCGTCCGGTTTGGCTTCTGCTTCTGCTGATTCTTCAGATGAAACTGATGATCCTTCTCTGCATATGCAAGGTGATCATGAAGATGGTCATCTGTAGAATAAACTCTACTCTTATTCTGCTTAGATGAGTGATCCTCCCTAACACAGCGCAGCTGTGCTGAATCAGGCCTTGCCCTTTGAGATGAGTGTTCCATCCTAGCACAGCACAGCTGTGCTGAATCAAACCCTGCCCTTTGCAATGAGTGCTTGGGGATTACCTCATAGCCCTTTTGATTGAACACACGTTTTCTCACTTCAGCTCCTCTCATGGCTGTTGGAAACCTGGTGCATTCTGGGACTGGTAATCTTTTATGGCAAAATTCTGTTTTCTCATTTCTACCAGCACTGACAGGTTGCTTGTTCAGAGACACTTCACCTTTTCTATAGCCCCTTCCTGAGCTATGATAAGCTTCCTTATCACAGTACCTCATAGAGCCCAACGACACCCCATAGAGTCCAACGATACAATCCGCTAAACAAATATATGGTATCCCAACAACATGCCAAGAATGATACCCTAACCTTAGTGGTGCATATGTTTCTATGGAATTCCTGTTCATATGACTCTGTGTAGCTAGTTTTGTAAATAGTTTACCCCTGTTATCCAAGTTTTTTGCCCTGTTATCTGTAAACTCATACGTGTATTTGTAATGAGCATTTTTGTTCCATGTAAACCACGCTGATGCTGAATAGTGCGGTATATAAGAGACTGTAAATAAATAATACACAGGTACACTAAAAAAAATTTTTTTGAACTGCCTCTAATGTTTCGATTGATTTTTACGTTTTTTGGTGCGCTGAATCCAAATCTGGTAACCAATTTGCTCCATCACGTACAGATTTTTTGCTACATTGGGTTAGCAGTTTGAGGTGAACGTTTCAGATTGAGTGCGATCAAGATAAAAGTTTCTTGGATGAATTCTTTATACTAATTGTTTAGTAGTTATTCAAATAAGAATAAAGAAAATTGTAACAAGGCAGCACATAAGAATAGAGTAATGTCAACAAAACACACTGTGATGGTAGCAAAATTGTCTGCACTTAAAACAGCCACATACATGTGCACAAACATTGAGCATATAAGAGCGAGGTTAGACACAAAGCAAAGCAAAGAAATGTGCAAAAAATGTTGTACAGGTATGTATGTAAGAATAGAAAACGCAAACCGCACCATTGCAATACATGAAGACAAACACCCGATGGTGTGAAAATAAAATTCTAATAAATGAGATCCGACACTGTGGTAATAAGTAGCAAATTTTTATTTCAAAGTTTAGTAAAAACACGATATTTGTCAACACAGTTTAGATTTTAAAGTCATTCTTGGGTCAATCAATCTCCTGGTGGGCCCGTTTCTTCTTCCCCCGAATGCTTCTCTTGGTGCGCTGCTTGGCGTATTTTTCATCTGGGGTTTCCCGCAGCAGCAACCAGCAGAAATCAGCCATCATAGTGGTGTTCCATCTTCCTTGGTACCTTCTCTCTGCGTCCTTGATGTCCTGGTGAAACCTTTCACCTTGTTCTTCACTGTACGCCCCCAAGTTTTCGGGAAAGTAGTTCACATGGGAGTGCAAGAAATGGACTTTCAGGCTCATGTTACAGCCTTGTTCTTTGAAGGCATTGAGCATCCTGGCAACAATATCCTTATAGTTCTCATCCCGCCTGTTCCCCAAGAATTTGAGAACATCATCCGTGAAGGAATCCCAGGCTACTTTTTCCTTCTCAGACATCGTTTCAGCGAATGCTCCATCTGAAATGAGTTTCCTTATATCAGGGCCAACAAACACTCCTTCCTTTAGCTTTGCTTCAGAAAGTCGGGGGAACTTTGAGCAAAGGTACCGAAAGCACTCACCATCTTTTGGAAGGGACTTGATGAATTGCTTAATGAGACCCAACTTAATGTGGAGAGGTGGTAATAGAATTTTATCACGAGGTACCAAGCTCTCATGAAGAACATTTTTCTCACCGGGTCTCAAATACTCCCGAATTGGCCAGTCTTTTTTCCCCCAGTGTAGGTCGCGGGCCCGGCTATCCCACAAGCAAAGGAAGCAGGGATATTTGGTGAAACCGGATTGCTGCCCTAATAGCATGGATAGAATTTTAAAGTCTCCACAAATCATCCACTAATGCTCATCATAACGAATCTTCTGAAGAATCAGGGCCAAATTCTCGTATTTTTCTTGGAGAATAACAGAGTGAGCAATAGGAACTGAAGCAAATGTGTTGCCATTATGAAGAACACCTTTTATGCTGTCTTTTGACGAATCAATGAACAGCCGCCATTCAGCAGGATTATACTTGAGTTTAAACTTTTTCCATCACTCCGTATATATCGTTGCAAAATACCAAATCTTCCTCTTTGCTGAAATACTTCAAAAATTGTGTCTCGCGGTTGCGGTACCAATAAAAAGTTGTTCCTGGTGACAATAGATTTTTCTGTTTAAGCCGAGAACCTAGCAGTTGGGCAGCATCTTTTGGGAGTCCTAAATCCCGGACTAAATCATTCAATTCAGCTTGAGAGAAAAGTTCAGGTTTCGGATCTGGTTCAGTTTCAAACTCGGAAGTACTGGACTCATCGGGAAAAGCCATCTGATGAGTCTCATCATGATCAGAACCGTCCACACAAATATGATCCAAAGATTTTGGTGGTTCAGGCACAGGTACTTCGTTGCTATGAGGCATAGGCCTAATTGCTGAGGGAAGGTTGGGGTAACGAAATGCTTGTTTTTTTACCTTTCATCCATAAGCGTAGATCTTCCTCACATGTCTTGCACACATTGTGAGGAGCCCACGGTTTGTCTTGATCGCCTAACTTCAAACCGAAATAGGCGAAATATACTTTTTTAATAAATGCAGAAATGTTCCTCTGCCGCTTTTTCACGGTATATTCCCCACAAATAAAACAAAAACTGTCCGGAGAGTTGACGCAACCTCTGGCTCTGTGAGCCATCACAAATACACAGCACTGCAAACTACAACTGTAGTGAACCACTTCGGAATAAAGCTGGATTACGACTGAGCAAACAAAAGGTAATAATGAACTTGCAAGAAACTGAAATTTGACAGGAACGTTCATGTCACAACCACCGTGTTTGAGCGAGCGAACGAGGCGAGGCGAACAGGAAAGAACATGCGCCAGCGCGAGTACTGGATTTAGCCCCCCGCCTCCCAATTGTCCTGTTAATGTATAAAATGAATACAAAACACTCTAAAATATCATGATGGAGTGTTTCTAGTTAGTTAACCATTACAACCTCTATTTTGGGCCAAGAAAATAAACTGCAGTCGGCTAAAAAGAAATTAAGTGAACATTCCTTATATGGGTAAGAAATCTAATTTTGCAAGAAAACGTGACGTGATGGAACATTTTGGCTATTTTTCCTGGATTCAGCACCCCAAAATCTATAGTAATCAGTTGCAAAACTGGATGCAGTTTTTTTGGTAGTGTACCTGTTTAATAATAAATAAATCTGAAGGAAAAATACTCAAGTATAAACCAGGGAGCTGTGAGTGATTTATTGAGGGGAGGGGAAAACTGTGTATGTTTGTGTGAGAGAGAATAAAAACATAAGAACATAAGATATGCCATACTGGGTCAGACCAAGGTCCATCAAGCCCAGTATCCTGTTTCCAACAGTGGCCAATCTAGCTCATACGTACCTAGCAGTTTCCCCACAAGACACCGGGTCCGCAATGCTTGTACCGGGTCAAGGATTGATATCCTGGGTCCCTTCTTAATAATGGTTTATGGACCGTTCCTCCAGGAACTTGTCCAAACCTTTTTTAAACCCAGCTACACTAACAGCCTTTACTACATCCTCTGGTAACAAATTCCAGAGTTTGATTACACGTTGAGTGAAAAAATATTTTCTTTTATTAGTCTTAAATAGTTTACCCTGTAGCTTCATTGCAAGTCCCCTAGTCTTTCTGTATTCTGATAACGTAAACAATCGATCTATGTTTACCCGTTCCACTCCTTCATTAATTTATAGACTTCTATCATATCTCCCCTCAGCCGTCTCTTTTCCAGGTTAAAGAGCCCTAACCTTTTTAGCCTTTCTTCATAGGAGTATCCTTCCATCCCCTTTACCATTTTGGTGGCTCTTCTCTGAACCTTTTCTAATAACTCTATATCCTTTTTAAGATACGGTGACCAGAACTGTACACAATATTCAAGGTGTGGTCTCACCATGGAACGATATAGAGGCATTATAATATATTTTGTTTTATTTTCCATTCCTTTCCTTATGATACCTAGCATTCTATTTGCTCTCTTGGCTGCCACTGCACACTGGGCCGAGGGTTTTAACATGTTATCCACAATGACGCCTAAATCTTTTTCCTGGGTGGTGGTTCCTAATGTGGAACCTTGCATTGTGTAACCATAGTTTGGGTTGTTCTTCCCTAGGTACATAACTTTGCACTTGTCCATATTAAATTTCATCTGCCATTTTGATGCCCAGTCTTCTAATTTATCAAGATCCTCTTGCAATTTTCCACAATCCTCTTGGGTTTTAACAACTTTAAATAGTTTTGTGTCATCTGCAAATTTGATAACCTCACTCGTTATTCCACTTTCCAGGTCATTTATGAATATGTCAAAAAGCAGCGGACCCAGCACAGATCCCTGGGGTACACCACTATTCACCTTTCTCCATTGGGAAAATTGGCCATTTAGCCCAACCCTCTGCTTTCTATCTTTTAACCAGTTCTTGATCCACAGTAGTACACTGCCTCCTATCCCATGACTCTAGTTTTGCCAAAAGTCTCTGATGAGGGACCTTGTCAAAGGCTTTCTGAAAGCCCAGATACACTATATCAACCGACTCACCTTTGTCCACCTGTTTATTCACACTTTCAAAAAAACATAACAGATTAGTAAGACAATATCTTCCTTGTCTAAAGCCATGTTGGCTGTCTCCCATTAGGCCATGGCTATCTACATGCTGAGTAATTTTATTCTTTATGACGGTTTCTACCATTTTTCCCAGTACGGACGTCAGGCTCACCGGTCTATAGGTTTCCCGGATCACCCCTTGAACCCTTTTTAAAAAAGCGTAGTTACTCACCTGTAACAGGTGTTCTCCAGGAGCAGCAGGAATCAGTCCTCACTTATGGGTGACGTCGGCGCCGACGGAGCCCTCGCGGAGCAATTTTCCCCAGCTTTCAAAGAAAGCCTTTGGGAATTGCAGCGCGCATGCGCGGTCCTCTTCCCGCCCAAGGGTGCCATCTTAGCCAGTCAGATGACATAGCTAAAAAAGACAGCATAAAAATTTGCAAAAAAACTAAAGCAGATGATTGCAACTCCAAGGGGAGGAGGGAGGGTTGTGAGGACTGATTCCTGCTGCTCCTGGAGAACACCTGTTACAGGTGAGTAACTACGCTTTCTCCAGGACCAAGCAGGAAGTCAGTCCTCACTTATGGGACTCCCAAGCTTAAGGCTACCGGAGACCCTAAGCACAAAAAATGAGCTCCCTCTAGCTCAGCAGCACAGAAGGAAAGAATCTTCGCTGAATTATTACCCACCGGTAGCCCACATCCGGGATGGAGGGTAGGAGTTGCTCAGACCTCAAAGAGATTACGGAGGACTGCCTGTCCGAAAGCACTGTCCCTGCGGGACTCCCTCTCGAGACAGTAATGGACCGCAAAAGTCTGGCTCGAAGACCAAGTAGCGGCCCGGCAGATGTCTGCCAGCGGAACAGAGCGGAGGTAAGCCACTGACGTAGCCTTTGCCCGAACGCAATGAGCCGTGACTCGACCTTCCAAGGAGAGTCCGGCTGCCCCATAAGCCCAAGAGATACAGTCCGCAACCCAGATGGACAGAGTACGCTTGGAGACCGGGAGCCCCAATTTATTGGGGTCAAAAGACACAAAAAGCTGAGCAGCTTTACGGTGCTCCCGCGTACGGTCAAGGTAGAAGTTCAATGCCCTTCTACAGTCCAGGGTATGGAGGACCGTTTCAGCTCGGCTGGAGTGTGGTCTGGGAAAGAAGGTTGGAAGTACCACCTCCTGATTGATGTGAAAAGGGGAGACCACTTTTGGAAGAAATTTTGGGTGAGTCCGTAGGACTACCCTATTTTTGTAGAACCGAGTGTAAGGGGGATCAGACACGAGGGCCTGCAATTCACTTACGCGTCTAGCGGAAGTGAGGGCTATCAAGAACAATGTTTTCCAAGAAAGAAAACAGAGAGAACAGGTAGCCATAGGTTCAAAAGGCGGACAGGTGATCCGCTGTAAAACCACATTCAGGTCCCAGTCAGGCGCTGGCGGGCGCAGAGGTGGTTTAAGTAGAAGGAGACCTCGGAGAAACCTCGCTACGAGAGGGTCGTTGGAGAGAGGTCTGCCGTCCACCGGCACATGATGTGCTGAAAGAGCACTGAGGTGAACCTTGACGGAGTTGGACTTAAGTCCCAGATTAGAGAGGTATAGCAAGTACTGCAAGATCACCGACACCGGGCAGGAGAAGGGATCCTGAGACTGTTGGGTACACCAAACGGAAAAACGACGCCATTTAAGGGCGTAGCATTTGCGGGTAGAAGGTCGCCGCGAAGCTAGGACGACCTCCTCCACCTCTGCCGGCAGGAGAAGGGGAGCAAGGACTACCCTCTCAGCAGCCAGGCCATTAGGTTGAGAGACCTGAGGTTGGGGTGTAGCAGAGACCCCTGATCCTGAGTGAGGAGATCCGGTTGTAACCCCAGAGGGAATGGATCCTCTACCGCTAATTGCAGCAGGAGTGGAAACCACGGCTGTCTGGGCCAGCGAGGGGCCACCAGGATCATGAAGGCTTTGTCTCGGAGAACCTTGAAAAGAGACCGAGAGACTAGCGGGATGGGAGGGAAAGCGTACAGAAGGCTCCCCGACCATGAGAGTAGAAAAGCGTCTGCCGCAACTCGAAGGGGATGCGGCTGACGAGAGCAGAAGCGAGGAAGTTGCCGGTTGAGAGGGCTGGCAAAGAGATCCATCGTGGGGAGGCCCCACTTTAGAAAGAGCTTCTCGGGGGAGGAGCTGGTTTTCAAGATGGCCGCGGAGCGTTTCTTCGACTGAATGCCTAAACGTAAGGGGAAGCTGCGGGCTGCTCCCTCTGAGCCCCGACAACCCATTTCAGGTCCTATGGATCGCTTTGTGCACCTACCTGAGGATAAAATACAGGGGATTCGAGCCGGCTTGGTCGCGCCTGGTGTTGAGGCCCGGGTTCTTCCGTCGGACATTGAGACTTCTCTCTCCCCTGCACAGAGAACGCCGCCGCCACACCCGAGTGTGATGGAGCCTGTTACAGCTATGACAGCCTCGGGACCCTCTGATAAAGGGGCCCCGAGTGCGGAGAGGGTGTCTACTGTTCGAGAGGCTCCACTGACCCCTGTTGATTCCGGGCGGCTTCGGGTGAGATTGGAGCGGCGGAAATTCTGTCGCCCTTTTCCCCACCGGGGAAGGATCTCCGTTGCTGGTATCGACACCTGCTCTTCCGGATTCTCCTTTTCTTCTCCGACCCAAGGTATTACGTTGGAGTCCATCTGGGACGCTATAGCCACTTTATCTACAGCTATGATTTCTCGTACTACAGTTTTGACCTCTCAAATTCAAGATCATGACGCTGCTATCCAGAAAATGCTGCTGATATTGATGTTCTTATGTCTACTAATGAACAGTTGAAGAATCAGATTACCAATTTAGGATCTCAGCTAGACAATGCTTCCGCAGTTTCGTCGACTTTAATTAAAGAAAACGGGACTTTTAAATATAAATTGGAAGCGTTGGAGAATGCTTCCCGGGCTGCCAACCTTAGAGTTTTGAACTTTCCTCGAGTATCGGGTACCACTGCTCTGGATATGTTTAAAAGATATATGTTAGAAGTTTTAAAAGTCCCCGAGGGTTTAATTCCCCCTTTGGCAAAGGTGTACTATCTTCCCCTAGCAAAGAAAAAAGCTGGGGATCCTGTTGTACTTTCCGAAGTTAATTTTGATGTCCTGGATATTTCAGGTTTGATTTCTGATGTTGGGAGGGAAGCCTGTGTTGCCTCTACGTTGTTAGTGCAATGTGCTTTAATTTCCGATAAAGATTGGCTTTTGAGGCTTTTCTTTAAAAAACGGCTAGAAACCTTTATGGGCTTAACACTTTCTATGTTTCCTGACATAACTAAAGATACCCAAAAAAGGAGGAAACAATTTCTTTTGTATAAGTCAGGTGTAATCCAGCTGGGGGGCTCCTTCTTCCTTAGGTTTCCATGTCGATGTTTGGTTATTATAAAGAATGTAAAATATGTTTTTTCTGATCCAAATGATCTTAATGTTTTCATTAATGCCAGACTATCCGCAATAGTGTCGTCAGAATAATGGTAACATCTATATATGTTTCTCTTAAGGAGTTGATACTCTCGGGTCCTCCGTGGCTTTTTGATTTTTCTTATTGTGGGTTACCTCTTATTTCTTTCAAGTGCCTCTGCTTGGAAGTATCTCTTTCGCTTTTTCCCCCCATTTATGTGGACTACTTGGAATAATGTTTGGATTATTATCTTTATTTTTGTCTTATTGCATTATTGACATGTATTCTATTTTCTTGCAAGGGATTGTACATTTCTTGTTGTTTTTTGGAAAATTGCATAAATAAAAAAAAAAAAAAAAAAGAAAGAGCTTCTGAACTACCAAGGGATCCAGGCGCCACTCGTGCGGCTGGAGGATCCTGCTGAGTTTGTCCGCCAGGCAATTTTCTTGGCCTGGGAGATAAACTGCCTTGAGAAGAACGCCGTGACTGACGGCCCAAGAGCAGAGCTTCTGTGCCTCCCGACAGAGAGGGAAGGAGCCCGTGCCCCCCTGCTTGTTCACGTAGAACATGGCAACTTGATTGTCCGTCTGGACAAGGACGGACTGGTGAGAGGTCAGGTGGGAGAAGGCCTTGAGCCAGGCGGATCGCTCTGAGCTCCAGGAAGTTGATCTGCTGAGCAGACTCCCACGTGGTCCAGAGGCCCTGAGTACGTGCCCCTTGGCAATGTGCTCCCCAGCCCAGGAGGGATGCATCCGTTGTCAGCACCCGGGCCGGCTGAGGTGACTGGAAAGGCATGCCGAGTACCAGGTTCGGCCGATGAAGCCACCACTGGAGAGACGAGATCAGCGGCTCGGAGACGCGCACTAGGTCTGCTAGGCCGCCTGTGGCTTGTTGCCACTGCTGGCGGAGACACCATTGAGCAGGTCGCATATTCAGGCGGGCATTGGGGGTCACATGGACGGTGGAAGCCATATGGTCGAGTAGTCTCAGGAAGCGCCTGGCGGAGACCAGGGGCTGGCTGCGAAAACGGTCGGCTAGGTCCATGAGCCGTTGAGCTCTGTCGAGCGGTAGGAACGCTCGTGCCTGAGGAGTGTGCAGCCTTGCGCCGATGAACTCGAGATCCTGTGAGGGGAGCAAAGTGGACTTTGCGAAGTTTATAACAAAGCCCAAGTACTGCAGAAGAGTCACCGTGCGGCGTGTGGCGTTGGTGACCTCCGGAGCGGACGCTGCCCTGATGAGCCAGACGTCGAGGTACGGAAAGACAGAGAGGCCGTGAAGCCGGAGATGGGCCGCCACCACCGCGAGACATTTTGTGAAGACTCGCGGTGCGGAGGACAGGCCAAAGGGTAGTACTCTGTACTGGTAATGATTTCCGGCCACCACAAACCTTAGGTACTGGCGGTGGCTTGGGTGGATAAGGATGTGCGTGTAGGCATCCTTTAGATCCAAGGAGCATAGCCAATCTCCCTGCTGGAGGTAGGGCAGAAGGATTCCAAGGGTAAGCATCTTGAACTTTTCCCGCACGAGGAATTTGTTGAGGTTGCGCAAGTCCAGGATGGGTCTGAGGCCTCCTGTCCTTTTTGGTACTAGAAAATACCTGGAATAAAAGCCTTGACCTTCCAGGTGGTGGGGCACCGGTTCCACCGCCTGTTCCTGTAGAAGACCTGCTAACTCCTGAAGGAGTAAGTCCCTGTGCAGAGGGGGTCGTGGAGGTTCTCCCGGAAAATAGGAGGGAGGGACCTGGTGGAAGTGGAGAAGATAGCCTTCTCGCACAACTTGAAGCACCCAGGCATCTGAGGTGATGCTGGACCACCTGTGGGCGAAGTGAACCAGCCGGCCTCCGGTGCTGGGAGGAACCAGCGGGGGGGGGGGGAGAGGCTATTCTTAATGAGTAAAAACCCCCCACCCTGCTGCGCAGGGGCTGGTGGTGCCGGCTTGGGGGCTTGCAGCCTACGGCCCCATATACCCCGACCCTGGGCCAGCTGGCCCTGTTGGGGAGCTGCAGGGGCCTGATATTGGGGGTATTGTTTGTAGGCAGCCGCCTTCCTCGGGTAAAAGGACTTCTTTCCCGAGCCCTTCTTTTTCTGGGAAGGGGCGGAGGTCTTCCTAGAAAGCCTAGTCCTGGTGAGAGTCTCCGTCTCAATTTGTGCAGCCTTTTCAGCCATGGGCTTGCCAAAGAGGTTTTCGCCTCGGCAGGGGACATCGACCAACTTGTCCTGCACCCAGGGCTCAAGGTCAGACGACTGAAGCCAAGCCTGTCGGCGGGCACCGATGCCGGCTGCGGCCACTCGAGCCGATGCTTCAAAGCCATCATAGGCTGCTCGGGATATGAATTTTGAGCATTCCCGAATGCCAGTGGACAAGGCCAGGAACCTCCGCAAGGGTTCCTCGGACAAACCAGCGGAGAATCCGGCTATCTCTTTAGCCAGGTCTCGGAGATACATGCCCATGTATAGCTGGTAGGTCTGGACACGACACGCAAGCATAGAGCCCTGGAAACACTTCTTACCAAGGCCATCCAGGTTACGGGCCTCCCTGCCAGGAGGCACCGAGGAGTGCATCTTCTGGCTCTTAAGACGATGCATGGCCGATTCCACTACCATGGAATGGTGTGGTAGCTGTGCTTTTTGGAAGCCAGGGCTCTTGCGGACTCGATAGATAGAATCGACCCGCTTGCTCAGGACCGGCGAGGTGGCCGGACTCTCCCACATGCGGAAGAGTAGTCGTTCCAGCATGGGAGGAACCGGTACAGTAAAGTGTTCCCTGGCGGGAGAGTCATACTGGAGGGCGTCGAGCTCTTCGGCTCGAGGCTCCTCCTCGGGATCCGCAGGGAAGGCCAAAGCCTTGGCCATATCCCTGACGAAGTCCGAGAACCGGGCATCCTCCGGGAGGGACGCGTCTTCCGAGGTTCGGACTCAGGTGAGTCCGAGGGGACACACCGAGTTCCGAAAAGAATCAGGCGACTCTTCCTCTTCAGACTCCCAGACCGACTCCGGACGAGGACTCGGTGGGGTCGGCCCGGGCAGGGCGCGGTGCCTGCCGCCCCGACGCCGAGGGAGTCGGCGTCGGCGACCTCGGTCCCGAACGGGAGGCCGAGGGTGACCTCGACCGAGGATCGACTCGAGTTCGCATCCGACTCGAGGATCGGCTCGGTCTCCGGGGTCGACTTAGACGTCGACGTCCCGGCGGTCGGGGCAGCGGCGCCAGCGAAGCCAGCGAGCAGTGCCCGCTGCTGGTCCATGAAGGCAGACAGTCTGCTCTCCAAGGCCGTCAACCTGAGTCCGAGCTCAGGTGACCCAGCAGCCCCCGACTCGGGCCCCTACGGCGTCGGGCCCGACGTCGGCGGTCTCCGGAGGCGAGTCCAGGAGGACCACAGGACTTACCCGAGCAGGCAGCTCCAACTCCAGGCGAGGTCGCTTCGAGAGGTGCTCCTTCTCCAAGGACCCGGGACGGCTATCGGGGCTATGCGACCTGGCCCTCGCGGAGCCAGGAGCGTCCACCGACGCCGCCCTCGCGGGTTTCACCTTTCGTCGATGATCCCCGGAGGGAGAACCCCTGTCGGAGGAACTCCGGCGACGGTCCGAGCTGGAACCTCTGGACGCGGAGGCCTCCGACGAGGTCCGGGTACGGCTGGGGTCAGCGAAGATCCTATCCCGCTGATGCCGCCGACTTCTCAACGCTTTGGAGGACATTTTGCCGCAGGGCCCACAGATCATTTCTTCATGATCCGGGCCCAGGCAGCGGAGGCAATTGTCGTGTGTGTCAGTCAGTGACATATTTCGGTCACACTGACCACACCGTTTGAAACCACTGGCAGCCATCGGGGGAAAAAGGGCCCCGGTGAGGTCAAAGGACCGGGCTGCCAGGGAAAAACCGAAAACGAAACTGACTAAGTCAGAAAAAACGAAAAAGAAGAAGAGGACTCGTGACCGGCGTCGCGAGTCCGGGCGGGAAAAAGACCGGCGTCAAACCGAAGGAAAAAAGAGAAAATATGAGTAAAAATCAACTTTTTCTCGGGGACACGACGGGTACGTCTGTAGGGCTCCGCGGAAAAAAGAAGACTGGCTAAGATGGCACCCTTGGGCGGGAAGAGGACCGCGCATGCGCGCTGCAATTCCCAAAGGCTTTCTTTGAAAGCTGGGGAAAATTGCTCCACGAGGGCTCCGTCGGCGCCGACGTCACCCATAAGTGAGGACTGACTTCCTGCTTGGTCCTGGAGAATTGGTGTTACATTGGCGATCCTCCAATCTTCAGGTATTAGAGATGATTTTAATGATAGTTCACAGATTACTAATAGCAGGTCTGCAATCTCATATTTTAGTTCTTTCAACACCCTTGGATGTATACCATCCGGCCCAGGTGATTTGCTACTCTTCAGTTTATCTAATAGTTGTAATACATTTTCCCGATGTATTGATATTTCCTTCAATTCTTCCGCACCTTTAAATACCACTTCAGTCATGGGTAACATCCCTACATCTTCCTCAGTAAAGACTGAAGCAAAGAATTCATTCAGTCTCTCCGCTATCGCCTTGTCGCCTCTTAGTGCCCCTTTAACTCCTCTATCATCTAATGGACCAACTGACTCTCTCACAGGTTTTTTGCTACGAATGTACTTGAAAAAATCTTTATTTCGCGTTTTTGCTTCCACAGCAAGCTTCTTCTCAAATTCTCCCTTTGCCTGCTTTATCAATGCCTTGCATTTGACTTGCCAGTGCTTGTGCTGTTTCCAGGTTTCGTCATTTGGCTCTTTTTTCCATTTCCTGAAAGATGCTTTTTTGGCAACAGCAGCCTCTCTGACCTCACCTTTAAACCATGCTGGCAGTTTTTTGGACTTCCTTCCACTTTTCTTAAAGCGTGGAATACAGCTGGTCTGGGCTGCCAAGATAGTATTTTTCAACAACACCCAAGCTTGATGTAAGTCTTTAACCTTTGCAACTGCTCCTTTTAGTTTTTTCTTAACTATTTTCCTAATTTTATCATAGTCTCCCTTTTGAAAGTTAAAAGGCAGTACTGTGGATTTCCGTACTATCCCTCCTCCACTAATTAAATCAAAGAATGAGACTATAAAAGTGTGGATTAGTTTAAGCACTACCATGTGTGAAGAAATACAGTATTACTAACAAGAAATCCATGCATAGGAGGAGTCAGCAATGCTGCCGGGCCTGTGACAGGCAGCACACTAACTTTCAAATGCTGCCATGAGCCGGATGTAGGAGATGAAGTGAGAAGAGGTCCTGGGCTGTGTGTGCAGAAGGGTAAGGCTTGAGCAAGGGCTTGCTGAAGGATGTCCCCTACTTCTCCAGTGCCTATGGGCACTGCAGCTAAGGTTACCAGATTTTTGGCATGCAAATCTCGGATACCTGGGTGAGGTTGGGCACGGTGAAGCCTCCCTTGGGTGGCTTTTCACCATAAAAATTCTAATTACTAAAAATAATCATTTGCTCTCGGCCCTTCTCTCACACATTCTTGGAATCCTCTTACTCCCGGTCCTTCACCCATGATCTCTCCAGATTGCTCCTGCCTTCATTCAGTCTCTCCTGGATTCTCCCCCCTACCCTAACCCTTCTCCCCTGTCCTGAGCTCAGCCTTTTCTCTTCCTGCCTTCTCATCTTGCTTCCTCCATTCTCTCCAGTACTGCTCCAAGCTCTTCTTTCCAAGCTCCTCTCCTCCTGAAGTTCTGCCATTCCCTCCTTCCCGATGCCAGCCCTTAATCCTATGCGATGAGCTTAGGTAGCTCTTAGCTCTCCCGCCCTCTCCTCCTGTTGCCCTAGCCCTTCCCCCATATGCTCTCTCCCCTCCTGCAGTGAAATCTGCTCCAACCTTCCTCCTCCCCTTGAATCTCTGGATGGTCCTGGAAGAGAGATGTTGATCACTACAGCAGCCATGGAAGAGTCCCTCAGCATCACAGGTATTCAGCAGCAGTGGTAGTAGAGCTGGTACAGGTACATGTAAGAAGGCCTTGGTGTTTGTATGGGAGGGAGGTAGTAAAGACAGAGTAAAACCACCATGGTACAGTAGCTAAATGGGTTGGGCTGTGCCGAGCAACAGTGTGGTGGCCAGAGAAGCAGGCTGTTTAACTATTTTAGCAGCAGCTATGGTGGGCAGCAGAAACAGGCAGATGGCTGAGCACATGAGACAGGGATAAGGCTACAGCCCAGCATGAACTTCAGCAAATCTGGGCGGCTGTGGTTGTGAAATTGGAGTCAAGGTTCAGGGGAGTTTTATGGCAATGTAGAAGCAGGGAAAGGTAGTGCACGACACTGGGTGCCAGCAGGGACCACAGGCAGCAGAGCAACTGTTCAGACATGAAGATTAGAAGCAGCATGTGTCAGCTGGATATACTGTCTTCTGCCTGCAGCTGCACATGCAGTGTGAAAATAAGAAAATAAGAAATGCCATGCTGGGTCAGACCAAAGTCCATCAAGCCCAGTATCCTGTTTCCAACAGTGGCCAATCAAGGTCACAGGTACCTAGCAGTTTCCCAAAAAGACACACATGTTCTATAATGCTTGTATTGCAGCAAGCAGTGGATTACCTGGGTCTTCTTTAATAATGATTTATGGACCTTTCCTTCAGGAACTTGTCCAAACCTTCTTTTAAACTCAACTACACTAACAGCTTTTTCTACATCCTCCGGTAACAAACTCCTGAGTTTGATTACGCGTTGAGTGAAAAAATATTTTCTCTTAATAGTCTTATATGGGTTACACTGTAATGTCATTGCATGTCCCCTGGTCTTTCTACTTTTTGATGGCATAAACAATCGATCTACATTTACCCATTTCACTCCATTCATTAATTTATAGACCTCTATCATATCTCCCCTCAGCTGTCTCTTTTCCAGGATGAAAAGCCCTAACACCTTTTTGCCTTTCTTCATAGGGGTATCCCTTCCATCCCCTTTACCATTTTGGTGGCTCTTCTCTGTACCTTTTCTAATTCCGCTATATCCTTTTTAAGATATGGTGACCATAACAGCACACAATATTCAAGTTGTAGTCACACCATAGAACGATACAGAGGCATTATAATTTACTTTGTCTCATTCTCCATTCCTTTCCTTATGATTCCTAGCATTTTATTTGCCATCTTGGCTGCCGCTGCACACTGAGAAAAGGGTTCAACATGTTAAACTATGATGACACCTAAATCTTTTTCCTGGGTGGTGATACCTAATGTGGAACCTTGCATCGTGTAACCATAGTTTGGTTTGTTCTTTCCTAGGTGCATAACTTGGTCCACATTAAATTTCATCTGCCATATGAACTTCCAGTCTTCCAATTTGTCAAGGTCCTCTTGCAAGTTTTCACGATACTCTTGCATTTTAACAACTTTGAATAATTTTGTCTCACCTACACCTAATTCATTATTCCCATTTCCAGGTCATTTATGAATATGTTAAAAAGCAACAAGCCCAGTACAGATCCCTGGGATACTCCACTATTCACCTTTCTCCATTGAGAAAATGGTCATTTAGCCCTACCTCTGCTTTCTGTCTTATAACCAGGTCCCGATCCACAATAGTACACTGCCTCCTATCCCATGACTTTTTAACTTTGCCAAGAGTCTCTCATGAGGGACATTGTCAAAGGCTTTCTGAAAAATCCCGATACACTATAGCGACCGGCCCACCTTTGTCTACTTGTTTATTCAGGACCTTCAAAAAAATAACACAGATTAGTAAGACAAGGCCTTCCTTGGCTAAAGCCATATTGGCTTTCTCCATTAAACCATGACTATCTACATGTACAGTAAATTGTGTTCTTTATAATGGTTTCTACCATTTTGCCTGATACAGGCTCACTGCTGGCTTGTAGTTTCCCGGATCACCCCTAGAATCCTTTTTTAAAAAAATTGGCATTACATTGAAAATTGGTGAATGGCCAGGTACTAGAAATGATTTTAATGTTAGTTCACAGAGTACTAATAGTAAGTCTGCAATCTCATATTTCAGTTCATTCTTGGGTGTATACCATTCAGTCCAGGTGATCTGCTACTGTTTAGTTTATCAAATAATTGTATAATCTTCCCAGTTATCGATATTTCTTTCAATTCTTCCGATGCATCACCTTTAAATACCTATTCAATCATGGGTAATTTTCCTATATCTTTTTCAGAAAAGACTGAAGCAAAGAATTCATTCAGTCTCTCCGCTATGGTCTTGTTCACTTTTAGTGCCCCTTTTACCCCTCTATCATCTAATGGTCCAACTGACTGTCACAGTGGGGTTTTTGGGGTTTTTGTTTAAACTACGAATGTGCTCGAAAAAAATCTTTATTATGCGTTTTTGCTTCCACAGCAAGCTTCTTCTCAAATTCTCTTTGCCTGCCTTATCAATGCCTTGCATCTAACTTGCCAGTGCTCATGTTGTTTCCAGTTTTTGTCATTTGGGCTACTTTTTTCAATTTCCTGAAAGATGCTTTATTAGCTAACAACAGCTACTCTGACCTCACCTTTAAACCATGTTGACAGTTTTTGGACTTCCTTCCACTTTTTTTTAAAGCGTGGAATACAGTTGGTCTGGGCTTCCAAGATAGTAATTTTAAATGGCACCCATGCTTGATGTAAATCTTTAACCTTTGCAGCTACTCCTTTTAGTTTTTTATGAACTATTTTCCTCATTTTATCATAGTCTCCCTTTTGAAAGTTAAAAGGCAAGTATTGTGTATTTCACTTGCCATCCTTCCTTCCTCCATTTATGAAATCAAACGTGATCATGCTATGATCATTATTGCCAAGTAGCCCCAACACCCTTATCTCTTGCACTACATCTTGTGTACCACTAAGGACTAGGTCCAAAATGGCTTCTCCTTTTGTCAGTTCTTGAATCAGCTGCTTCAAGAAGCAGTCATTTATTTCATCTAGAAACTTTATCTCCCTAGCATGTCCCACCTTGACACTGACCCAGTCGATACCCGGGGGGTGATTGAAAATCACCAATTATTATTACTGCATTGTAACTTTTGTTAGCTTCCCTGATTTCTTTGAGCATTTCATCATCCATTTGTTCATTCTGGCCAGGTGGTCGGTTAGTACACCCCCACTGCCATTGCCTTCCCCTTTTACATGGAATTTTCAATCCATGGATATTCGACCGTGTATTCTGTTTCCTGTAACACTTTAATCCTGTGTGACTCAATGTTCTCTCTATATCGCAATGAAAGAGTAGATCAAATTGGTGGAGGGTTGCGCTCTATGTTAATTTGTACCCAGGTATCACAGTGTTCCACTAAGGTTGTCCTCCTTCCACCAGGTCTCAGATACCAATCATATCTAACTCTCCCATCTTATTTTTTAGACTTCTACCATTTACATACAAGCATTTTAGAGGTTGTATTTTATTCATATTAATCTGGTTACCAGTAGGCAGGGGTAATTTGGAATCTTTAAGCTCTGTCTGTTCTATACTTAAGGGCATTTGGGTTACTTTTGTTTTTATTGGAACTCCTCTGTCAATATGCCTTCACGGATACATCGTTCCGAACCATGTTGCTCTTGGGTGATTGTCAGCTTTCCCCTATTATGTAGTTTAAAAGATGCTCTCTCTCCTTTTTAAAGGTTAATGCCAGATTAAGAGAGCTGTTTTTGTTTTAGTGGGTTTGCGCATGCGCAGGCTGTTTTGCTTTAAATTTGGGGACAACCGCTGATAAATTGTACACCATACTGGACCAGCATACAAATCCGGAGACATTTAGTAACCAAGGAGTGGCTCAGTGGTTGGGACAGGTTACCTCAGGCCGGAGGTTCAATTCCCCACATGGGGGACAAGCAACCTTGTGGCCTTGGGCAAGCCACTTAACCCTCCATTGCTTCAGGTACACTTAGATTGTGAGCCCTTCGGGGACAAGGGAATAAAAAAGTACCTGTTAGTATACATGTAAACCACTCTGATGCGCAAGTAAAGGGTGGTATATCAAGTGCCTAAACCATAACTGAACCATCAAATACAGCCCTGCTCACTAGCAAACTTCTAACAGCATCAAAAATTCTCAAAAACCAAAAACAGATAAGCAGTGCTCAAGGAACAAAAAGCTCCAAGGATAAATACTTTCATCCCATGCTTGGAAAACCTTTGATTCTTAACCAATATACACATATAAAATGCTTGATTCCCAAGATATAGCGTGGAAAGGTGGTATGGTGGTGTCAAAAAAAAAAAGCTTAATGAGAAACAACTCCCTCACCCTTCCTTTAAGTCAGAAAACCCAGGGAAAAGTCCTCAAATCAAACCAAAAACTGGAAAATCTCTCCTGCAAAACAAATGAATTTCCTTAAAATGCTGAACTACAAGTATATGGCCAGGAGTCCGCACTGGCACAAAAGAAAAGTGGCTTTAGAAGTTAGGTTAGGAATTTATTAAAAAGGATTTAATATAAGTACCCTCTCAAGGATTAGATACTATAAGGTTTGGGTTTAACACCAGAACCCTTGAGCTGCCTCCTAATATAAATATAACTATCAGGGTAGCCCATCTCCCAGCAATTTACCTCTAATTCAAATTACTAATCCTTAACCTCTATAAAAACCCGAAGTAAGAGAAGTCAAGCAAAAAGAACCATCATTTTTCCTTTTCAAAAATAGAGTTTTCATATTTATATATTTTTATTTATTTATAGACTAAGGGGCCCTTTTACTAAAGTATGCTAAGCAGTTAACATGCATTTTAACGTGTGATAACCATGCGCATGGGCCCGGGGAACTGTTAATGCACAGGCATGACAGTTAATGCATATTGCACATTAGGGAGGGAAATGGAAAGGTTAAGGGTGGCGAGTAGGCATGGAGAGCACATTGCAGTTAACAAAGGAGACTATATTGCATTCTATTTATATGCAATTAAACGCAAGTGCACACCGAACGCCACCTCAAGAGCCCATGGGAATTGTGCCCATGTTAGGGTATGTGTCTTTTATGGTAACTGCCAGAAAATGCTAGCCATGCCCCCTTCAGTTACATTGAGGCTTCACACTTAATGCATGTAGTTTTAGTGCTGAATGTGTATTAACTGCAAAAATCTTATGTACTTTAGTAACACAACAATGTGTGCCTGCAAGTCAGTGCTGACTAATGGCGAATCAGCAGTTCCTGGATTTTCTTGGCAGTACAATCAGAAGTAGATTGCCAGGCCTTTCTTCTGAGGCAATGGAGGATTAAGTGACTTCCCAAGGGCCACAAGGAGTGCTAGTAGGAATTGAACCGTAGTCCCTTGGTTACGAAGCCAGTGTTCTAACCACTAGGCTACTCCTCCGCTCCACGCACTTTAGTAAAGGGCCCCTAAACATAGCACACAGGAAACTGACTTTATTTCTCATCACAGTAACCCAGATCTCATTTCCCTCCGCAAGTGCTCTTTCCTTGAGTAAAGGAGGGAGTCAGGAAAGCAAAGATTCAAAAAGAGGAGGAAATAGCCAATGCAATAAAATGTGGAGGGGGGGCGATAAGACATTTTTCAGATATGTTAGTGAGAAGAGGAAGGGCAAAAGTGGTATTGTCAGGACTCAAGGGTGAAGAGGAGGAATATGTAGAAGCTGATGAGGATAAAGCGGAATTATCTTAACAAATATTTCTGTTCTGTGTTCACAGATGAAGAACCAGGAGCAGGACCTCCAGAAAAACACCCACAAACCAGGAACAGAAGCGAGGGACATCTTGAACAATTTTCAGCAGACAGCATTCGTGAGAAACTAGCTCAACTTAAATTTATTTTATTTATTTATTTTTATTTTAGGCTGTATTTATATCCCGCTTTTCACCGGGTCAAAGCGGTCAATTGGGAGATACATTTAACACGAGGGGATATGACACATACGCTAATACTTACAGGGAACATGGGCAATGGAGGGTTTAAGTGGCTTGCCCAAGACCACAAGGAGTGCCTAAAGGACTAGGAAATCCCCAGTCCCTCCGGCCTGAGATTGCTGTCCCCAGGTGGGACTTGAACCCCGGCCCTCCGGCCCGAAGTACCTTGTCCTAACCACTAGGCCACTCCTCCCTCCAAAGTAGACAAAGCGATGGGACCGGATGGGATACACCCTAGAATACTGAGGGAACTTGGGGACGTTGTAGCAGTTCCACTGACTGACCTTTTCAATGCCTCGTTAGAGTCGGGAGTAGTGCCAAAGGACTGGAGAGAGGCACATGTGGTGCCTTTACACAAAAGCGGGAAGTAAGGATGTAGCTGAAAACTACAGGCTGGTTAGTTTAACTTCGGTGGTGTGTAAATTATTGGAAAAGCTGCTGAAAGAGAAAATAGTGAGGTGTCTGGAGTCCAGCGGATTACAGGATCCGAGGCAGCATGGAATTCACCAGAGGCAGGTCTTGTCAGACAAATCTGATTGACTTCTTTGACTGGGTGACCAGGGGAAGAGCCCTAGATGTGGTTGTATTTAGATTTCAGTAAAGCCTTTGACACCGTTCCTCACAGGCGACTTATAAATAAACTGAGAACCCTAGGGATGGACCCTAAGTTACTGCTTGGGTTAGAAAATGGTTGTGTGGGAGGCGACAAAGAGTACAGGTAATTGGAGCTCACTCTCAGAGAAGGACGTTACCAGTGGTGTGCCCCAGGGATCTGTCCTTGGTCCGATTCTTTTTAACATCTTTATTAGTGATATAGCGGAAGGGCTGTCGGGTAAGGTTTGCCTCTTGCCGGATGAAACCAAAATCTGCAATAGAGTAGACACCCAGGAAGGTGTAGATAACATGAGGAGGGATCTAGCTAAGGTTGAAGAATGGTCTATGAATTTGGCCAGATGGGATTTAATGCTAAAAAGTGTAAGGTCATGCATTTGGGCTGCAGCAATCCAACGGGAGCAATATAGTATAGGGGTGAAGTACTTTTGTCCACCAAAGAGAGAGCGGGACCTAGGCGTGGTTGTGTCTGATGATCTCAAAGTAGCCAAACAGGTAGAAAAGGCAACGGCAAAAGCTATGAGGATGCTGGGGTGCATAAGGAGCGGAATGGCTAGCAGAAAAAAAGGAGGTGATAGTGGCCTCTGTATAAGTCTTTGGTGCGACCTCATTTGGAGTATAGTGTGCAATTCTGGAGACCGCACCTTCAAAAGGATTAAACAGGATAGAGTCAGTACAAAGGGTGGCTATTTAAATAGTTAGTGGTCTTAGAAACATAGAAATATGACGACAGAAAAAGACCACATGGCCTATCTACGTCTGTCCTTCCATACCACAACTACAACAGTCCCCTTTTAACTTTAGAGATCCTCTGTGTTTGTCCCATGCTTTTTTCAATTCAGTTTACTGTCCTCATCTCTACCACCTCCACTGGGAGACTGTTCCACGGATCCACTACTATTTCCGTAAAGAAATATTTCCGCATATCACTCCTGAATCTATTTCCCTTCACCCTCATCCCATGTCCCCTCGTAGCAGAACTTGCTTTCAATTGAAAGAGGCTCTCTCCCTGAACATTTATGCCACGGAGGTATTTAAACATCTCAATCATATCACGTCTATCCCGACTTTCCTCTAAGGTGTACATATTAAGATCCTTCAGTCTGTCCTCATATGCTTTATAATAAAGACCACTTGAGAAGCTCCCCGGTCGGGGTAGAGCCCAGCACGAGCAGCGATTTCCCGCTCCTGAACTCCAGCCCAATCGAGGGCTGTGGGAGGTCACAGCGGCGCACATAAGAAGCGCCGCCGGCAGGAGACAGCCTTTCCAACTGCTGCAGCCATCTTGAGAAGCTCCCCGGTCGGGGTAGAGCCCAGCACGAGCAGCGATTTCCCCTCCTGAACTCCAGCCCAATCGAGGGCTGTGGGAGGTCACAGCTGCGCACATAAGAAGCGCCGCCGGCAGGAGACAGCCTTTCCAACTGCTGCAGCCATCTTGAGAAGCTCCCAGGTCGGGGTAGAGCCCAGCACGAGCAAGCGATTTCCCGCTCCTGAACTCCAGCCCAATCGAGGGCTGTGGGAGGTCAAAGCGGCGCACATAAGAAGCGCCGCCGGCAGGAGACAGGCCTTTTCCAACTGCTGCAGCCATCTTGAGAAGCTCCCCTGTCGGGGTAGAGCCCAGCACGAGCAGCGATTTCCCGCTCCTGAACTCCAGCCCAATCGAGGGCTGTGGGAGGTCACAGCGGCGCACATAAGAAGCGCCGCCGGCAAGCGGCGCCCACCCCTTGCGGGCCCGCGCCTGAGGGCCCTTTGGCGTGGCCCTTAGGCGGGGCACGATAAGCAAAAAGCTACATCCTAACAAAGTCATCTGAGGAGAACCCTCTCTCCCCCGGAGACAAGTAACCGAAGCTCCAGCCACTCTGAAAACCTGCATTCACAAAAGAGGATCTTTGAATGTGAATCCCTCCCCCTACACCAAGATCTACCACTAAAGCAGCAAACGCAGAGGCCACGTCCTACACCCAAGTACAGCTGAGCTCCCCTAGAGGGTCGAGATCGCGTACTTCACCTCCTCCACAGAACTTCAATCACAGCAAGTATACCCTTCACAAACTTTATCCAGCTGACTTTTCCCCTTTATTAACTTTCTTACATTACTGTTGTCAGTAGCAGCTGTCAGTAACAGTCTCATATTACTGTTACCAATCAGCCATTACATGTATAATACTGTAGAAATACTGTTGCCAGTAGCTGTCTCATTTATATTACATGTATAATACTGTAGAAATACTGTTGCCAGTAGCTATCTCATTTATAAAACTGTTTCCAGGTTTTCAGACTATCACTAACAGCAATTAATCACACATTGTATTATTACTAGTAGCTACTTGTTAACAGTCACTCGTTCTCACCCCCTCCTCTCGGATCTTGATCCATTGTTATATTGTAATCTGTAGAACATATACTAGTGTATTGTTATTTGTAACCCAGTAGCTACAACACTATAGAGTGTATCCTATTAGTCATCTACTATTGCCAGTAGTCACCCAGTTCATCGAAAACTGTCACAGACAGCTATATACCATCAATACACAGACACATCCACTAGTCCCCATTCCCAGAGCCCCTTTCTCAGAGTTCCTTTGGCCCACCAAAATATACACAATGTCTCCCACAAGACAGGTAAACCTCCCACTCACTCTCATTCTAATAACTCTCCTAACTCACACATCTACTCATACAAAAACCATCAAAACCCCTATATCATATCCCCATCATACTAATCGTTACAGAAACCCATATAACAACATTATCACTACCCACAATCCTCACCAAAACACACCACACTGTTCAACCTTTACACACACCCACAATAATTACTCAAGCAATGACTCAAACAGACACCATCGCAGACTCATCCAATAAAACACCAGCCACACACTGGTTTAAGCGACAACACAACCAAAATAGATACCCAAACAAAGCTCATCTTAATAAACGTTAGATCTATACGAAATAAAATACCAATCATCAACGACATGATAAAAGACACAAACCCGGAAATCATCTGCATTACTGAAACATGGCTCACTCCCACAGACACCGTACTACTAAACCAGTTAACATCACATCAATAGCATGTTATCCAAGTTATTACTCCTGTTCTATGTAAAGCATAAGCATGTTATCCAAGTTGTTTTCTCCTGTTCTATGTGAAGCCAGTTTGTTATGGTCATTTTGTTGTATGTAAACCGCGCTGACAATAGTGCGGTATATAAGAAACTGTAATAAATAAATAAATAAATAATAAATATGATACATTCAGCTGCCATCGGGATGCAAAAAGAGGAGGTGGCACTCTCATACTCGCTAAAAAAGACCTACAATTCACCTTAACATGCTTAAACAATATAGATGGAATAGACATCATCAACATAGAAAATAGAACCCTTGCACTTACTCTCATATACAGACCCCCTTCAACTGATCAAAAAAACCTCTCCTCCATCTTAGAACTTGCATGCACAGCATCACCAAACAAACCTCTCATAATCCTAGGTGATTTGAATCTCCCTTCCTTGAATAACTCTCAATCAGACAATTTCATGGATGCTATGACCCAAATGGGTTACACTCAGATAATACATGCTCCCACCCACATAAAAGGCAACACCTTAGATCTCATCTTCCTTCCCTCCTCCCTTCTTAATAACCAACACCAACATACCCCTCCAACAATAACAGAGGTACCATGGTCTGATCACTACCTTATCACACTCCACCTCCCAGCTCAAGCAACACTAAACACAACAAACTCATCACCCCACATATCACGTTTTACACACTTTGACAAGCTAATTTCCTTGACAAAGTATTACCCATACTCAACACAAACCTCCCAGACATCGAATCCGCTGTAAACCACTGGAATCAAACAGTCCAGAAAGCAGCTACCCCCACACATACCATGCATAAACAAGTAAAAAAGACAGAAAAATGGTTCACGAGAGAACTAGCAAATATAAAAAAACAATTGAGGGAAAACAAGAAAGAAATGGAGGAAAACTAATCTGACGAAAACAAATCCCAATATATGACCACCCTCAACAATTACAAAAATGCAATTAACAAGTCAAAAAAGGATTACCACTCCAAAGTAATAAACATGGCTATCAACCGCCCCAGAGAACCTATTCTCAATCGTAAAAACTTTGACAAAAGCTAAAAACCAAGAGCCAAAACAGTCGGCTATAAGCATACAGACCTTAGCAACCCACTTTGCAGAAAAACTAAAGTACAAATCCAACACCATACAATGACACTACCTACAAACACTGAATCTAATAACACATGGACCTCCTTCCACACGATAGATCAAAAAACACCTTCTTAGATCATAACACTTATCAACACCACAACTTCTCCACTTGACCCATGTCCTGTGTCATGGATCAAATGCACAAAGGAAGAACTCGCTGAAAACATCCAACAAATGGTGAACCAATCCCTTGTCCAGGGCATCATGCCCAACGCCCTAAAACTCACAACGCTTCGACCAATAATAAAAAACAATAAACTTGACCCAAAAGACCCAAACTCTTTACCGACCGATAGCCAGCATTCCATTTATAGCTAAAAATAATAGAAAAAAACGTCCAATTACAATTACAAGACCATATCGATGAACACAAACCCTTAGACTCTCACCAGTTTGGCTTCCGCCCCTATCACGGTGTAGAAACCCTTCTAACTACACTGATAGACTTCCTCATCAAAGGCACAGATGATAGCAGTCAAGGCTTCCTACTCCTCTTCATAGACATCTCTGCCGCCTTTGACAACATCAACCACCTTACTTTGATCAATAGACTAGAAAATCTAGGAATAGGTGGGACAGTACTCAATTGGTTTAAGTCCTTACATCACAAACAGACTAATACGTGTTCAAATAGACCAGGAAGTGTCAGAAACCTTCCCCCAAGGACAAGGAATACCCCAGGGATCCGCCCTTTCTGCCCTCCTTTTCAACCTGTACCTCCAACCCATTACAAAAATATTCAGAAAACACAAAATTAGTCACTTTATCTATGCTGATGACATCATGCATGCTCTCTCCCCATATCCACCAAAAATCCCACCTACGATGCCCTATCAAAATGCATGGTGGAGACCACCTCCTGGATGGAATCTAACTACCTTAGCATTCAACCTCAAAAAAAACTGAGGCAATGTTCGTAACAAGATCACCCGTGACTGAGGACACCTATCCAACATCAATCTCAATCATAATACAACTATACCCGTCAAAAAAGAGGTAAAATACCTAGGGGTAATAATAGACCATACACTCACCATGCTACCACATATAAACAGACGGTAAAAACCATATTCTACAAACTCAAAACCATACAACACCTAAGACCCCTTCTTGACACCCATGACTTTAGATCAGTTGTTAACACACTCATCACCCCACAACTTCGACTATTGTAATAGTCTCTTAATTGGCCTACCACAAAAAAGTACATACCTACTTCAAAGAGCCCAGAACATCTGTGCCAAAGTAGTCACAAAAGCCCGCCTAGTAGACCATGTAACCCAATAATGCTGGAACTGCATTGGCTCCCTATAAACAGCAGAATCAGATATAAAATCCTCCTAATCACATTCAAGCTCCTGAACAACATCGCCCCATCATATCTATCCATGCTATTACATGCCCCATCAGAATCAAGAACTCGCAGACTAAACGCAACACACTCACTTGAAATACCAAATTCATTCAAAAAAACTAAAACATCCACCAGCACCAGAGCCTTCTCATTCACTGCCCCCATGCTCTGGAATAATCTCCCAATAAACCTTCGGATTCATAAAAGACCTCACCCAATTAGAAAGGACTCAAGACATCCCTTTTCTCCGAACACGATGAACTCCCATACCCCCACGTCCAACCACACACCATCCCCAAACCCTCAAACACCCAGCCCTAACACCCCCCTCCCCTACCCACACACATACACCCACCACATACGCCCCCCACATACACCCCACAATACACCCAAGAGATGAAAAAAAAGGCAATAAATTCCTCCACACACACACACTATGAAAGGTAGAAAACTCTGACTACCTATAAAAAGGTAGAAAAACTCTGATCAACACTACGATACAGAAACTTATTAATGTATATAAAATATAAATAGTTTTGACAATTAATGCACAGTTATTTGTATAAAGTTACAATGTTACAAATCTCTGTTAATAACTATTATCTGTATAAAGTTAAAAAAATCTCTGTTCCATGTAATGTATACATTAGTATACAAATTTGTTTACTTGTTCCATGTAAACCGCCCCTGATCTCTGGAAGGGGCGGTATAGAAGAAATAGATAAATAAATTAAATAAATAAAAATAATCATTTTAGTAGCCACCCTCTGCACCGACTCCATCCTATTCACATCCTTTTGAAGGTTCGGTCTCCAGAATTGCACACTATACTCCAAATGAGGTTGCACCAAAGACTTATACAGAGGCATAATCACCTCCTTTTTTCTGCTAGCCATTCCTCTCCGTATGCACCCAAGCATCCTTCTAGCTTTTGCCGTCACCTTTTCTACCTGTTTAGCTACTTTCAGATCATCAGACACAACCACGCCTAGGTCCCACTCTTCTTTAGTGGACAAAAGTACTTCACCCCCTATACTATATTGCTCCCTTGGACTGCTGCAGCCCAAATGCATGACCTTACATTTTTTAACATTAAGTCCCAGCTGCCAAATTCTAGACCATTCTTCAAGCTTAGCTAGATTCCCTCCTCATGTTATCTACCCCTTCCTGGATGTCTATTGCAGATTTTGGTATCATCCACAAAGAGGCAAAACTTACCCGACAGCCCTTCCGCTATATCACTAACAAAGAAGTCAAAAAGAATCGGACCAAGGACAGATCCCTGGGGCACACCACTAGTAACATCCTTCTCCTCAGACGTGAGCTCCATTTACCTGTACTCTTTGTCGCCTCCCACCAACCAATTTCTAAACCCAAGCAGTAACTTTAGGGTCCATCCCTAGAGTGCTCATAAGAACATAAGATATGCCATACTGGGTCAGACCAAGGTCCATCAAGCCCAGTATCCTGTTTCCAACAGTGGCCAATCTAGCTCATACGTACCTAGCAGTTTCCCCAAAAGACACAGGTTCCGCAATGCTTGTACTGGGTCAAGCATTGATATCCTGGGTCCCTTCTTAATAATGGTTTATGGACCTTTAACTTGTCCAAACTTTTTTAAACCCAGCTACACTAACAGCCTTTACTACATCCTCCGGTAACAAATTCCAGAGTTTGATTACACGTTGAGTGAAAAAATATTTTCTTTTATTAGTCTTAAATAGTTTTACCCTGTAGCTTCATTGCATGTCCCCTAGTCTTTCTATATTCTGATAACGTAAACAGTCAATCTACGTTTACCCGTTCCACTCTGTTCATTAATTTATAGACTTCTATTCCCCTCAGCCGTCTCTTTTCCAGGTTAAAGAGCCCTAACCTTTTTAGCCTTTCTTCATAGGAGTATCCTTCGATCCCCTTTACCATTTTGGTGGCTCTTCTCTGAACCTTTTCTAAAATTGCTATATCCTTTTTAAGATACGGCGACCAGAATTGCACACAATACTCAAGGTGCGGTCTCCCCATGGAACGATATATAGGCATTATAATATCGTTTGTTTTATTTTCCATTCCTTTCCTTATGATACCTAGCATTCTATTTGCTCTCCGGGCTGCCGCTCTCCTGGCTGCCGGTCTCCTGGCTACCGCTGGGCTGCCGCTGGGCCGAGGGTTTTAACATGTTATCCACAATGACGCCTACATCTTTTTCCTGGACGGTGGTTTCTAATGCGGAACCTTGCATTGTGTAACCATAGTTTGGGTTGTTCTTCCCTAGGTGCATAACTTTGCATTTGTCCACATTAAGTTTCATCTGCAAATTGAGGCCCAGTCTTCTAATTTACCAAGATCCTCTTGCAATTTTCCACAATCCTCTTGGGTTTTAACAACTTTAAATCATTTTGTGTCATCTGCAAATTTGATAACCTCACTCGTTATTCCACTTTCCAGGTCATTTATGAATATGTCAAAAAGCAGCGGACCCAGCACAGATCCCTGGGGTACACCACTATTCACCTTTCTCCATTGGGAAAATTGGCCATTAGCCCAACCCTCTGCTTTCTATCTTTTAACCATTTCTTGAACCACAGTAGTACACTGCCTCCTATCACATGACTCTTTAGTTTTGCCAAAAGTCTCTGATGAGGGACATTGCCGAAGGCTTTCTGAAAGTCCAGATACACTATATCAACCGACTCACCTTTGTCCACCTGTTTATTCACACTTTCAAAATAACAAAACAGATTAGTAAGACAAGATCTTCCTTGTCTAAAGCCATGTTGGCTGTCTCCCATTAGGCCATGACTATCTACATGCTGAGTAGTTTTCTTCTTTATGATTGTTTCTACCATTCTTCCCTGTACGGACGTGAGGCTCACCGGTCTGTAGTTTCCGGATCACCCCTCGAAACCTTTTTTAAAATTGGTGTTTCATTTGCGATCCTCCAATCTTCAGGTATTAGAGATGATTTTAATGATAGTTAACAGATTACTAATAGCAGGTCTGCAATCTCACATTTCAGTTCTTTCAACACCCTTGGATGTATACCATCCGGCCCAGGTGATTTGTTACTCTTCAGTTTATCTAATAGTTTTAATACATCTTCTCGATGTATCGATATTTCCTTCAATTCTTCTGCACCTTTAAATACCACTTCAGTCATGGGTAACATCCCTACATCTTCCTCAGTAAAGACCGAAGCAAAGAATTCATTCAGTCTCTCCGCTATCGCCTTGTCGCCTCTTAGTGCCCCTTTAACTCCTCTATCATCTAATGGACCAACTGACTCTCTCACAGGTTTTTTGCTACGAATGTACTTGAAAAAAATCTTTATTTTGCGTTTTTACTTCCACAGCAAGCTTCTTCTCAAATTCTCCCTTTGCTTGCTTTATCAATGCCCTGCATTTGACTTGCCAGTGCTTGTGCTGTTTCCAGGTTTTGTCGTTTGGCTCTTTTTTCTATTTTCTGAAAGATGCTTTTTTTTTACAACAGCCGCATCTCTGACCTCACCTTTAAACCTTGCTGGCAGTTTTTTGGACTTCCTTCCACTTTTCTTAAAGCATGGAATACAGCTGGTCTGGGCTGCCAAGATAGTATTTTTCAACAACACCCAAGCTTGATGTAAGTTTTTAACCTTTGCAACTGCTCCTTTTAGTTTTTCTTAACTATTTTCCTCATTTTATCATAGTCTCCCTTTCGAAAGTTAAAAGGTAGTACTGTAGATTTCCGTACTATCCCTCCTCCACTAATTAAATCAAAGGCGATCATGCTATGATCACTATTGCCAAGTGGCCCCAACACCCTTATCTCTTGCACTAGGATCTGGTGTTCCACTAAGGACTTGGTCTAATATGGCTTCCCCTCTGGTCGGTTCATGAACCAGCTGCTCCAAGAAATAACACTTATTAAAAGAGGGCTGCTACACAGTACCCTGTCCTGTGCTGCTGAGGTAAGCTATATTCTTATTTGATTTAAATTATAGCTCTTTGCTGCTGCTAGGCTCTAACATATTATGATATTTAAACTACAAGCTCTCTGCTGAGTTTGAAATTTAACCAGAAAGCTCTCTTCTGTGTTTTAAATGTAAACTTAAACTGCTGCTACTAGGCCCTGACTGATTTAACAAAAAATAGTGGGTTCACAGATTAATTAGCTTTAATAAAAGGAATTCCTTTCAGAAAATTCCCAGAAGTATATACTCACATTGCAGATCTCTCTCCAGAAAGTAACAGTCCCCTTTTCTAGTCTTTCAAGTTTGTTTGTTTATAAGTAGCCTGTGAGGAACAGTGTCAAAGGCTTTACTGAAATCTAAATACACCACAACTAGGGCTCTCCCTCGGTCCAACTCCCTGGTCTCCCAGTCAAAGAAATCAATCAGATTTGTCTAACAAGACCTGCCTCTGGTGAATCCATGCTGCCTCGGATCCCGTAATCCGCTGGACTCCAGAAACCTCACTATTTTCTCTTTCAGCAGCATTTCCAATAATTTACTCACCACCAAAGTAAAACTAACCAGCCTGTAGTTTTCAACCACATCCTTACTTTCGCTTTTGAGTAAAGGAATGACATGAGCCTCACTCCAGTCCTTTGGCACCACTCCCGACTCCAATGAGGCATTGAAAAGGTCAGTCAGTGGAGCTACTAGAACGTCCCCAAGTTCCCTCAGTATTCTAGGGTGTATCCCATCCTGTCCCATCGCTTTGTCTACTTTAAGTTGAGCGAGTTTCTCACGAACACAGTCGTCTGAACATTGTTCAAGATGACCCGCGCTTCTGTTCCGGTTGTTGGGTGTGTTCGGAGGTCCGGCGCCTGGGTCTTCCTCTGTGAACACAGAACAAAATATTTGTTAAGCAAATCCGCTTTATCCTCATCAGCTTCTACATATTCCTCCCCTGCACCCTTGAGTCTGAGAATACCACGTTTGCCTTTCCTCATCTCACTAATATATCTGAAAAATGTCTTATCCCCCCATTTTATTGCATTGGCTATTTCCTCCTCCTTTTGAATCTTTGCCTTCCTGACTACTTTGCTAGCTTCTCTAAGTTTTTCCAAATACAGATGCCTGTCTTCCTCTCTCTGTGATCTCGTGTATTTCATGAAGGCCTCCCTCTTTTTCTTCACTTTTTCAGCTACTTCTTTTGAAAACCATAACGGTCTCCTTTTCCTTTTACCTTTATTTACCATTTTAACAAAAAGGTTGGTTGCCCTTAAAATATCCCCTTTCAGTTGTGCCCACTGTTTTTCTACACCCCCCAGCTGTTCCCATCCCACTAATGACTCCCTGAGGTATTGGCCCATCTTGGCAAAGTTAGTCTTCCTAAAGTCTAAGATCCTCACCTTTGAATGGATTCTAACAGCCCTAGTCATAATACTGAACCACACCATCTGGTGATCACTGGATGCAAAATGATCTCCCACTACAACATCAGAAACACTTTCACCATTGGTAAGCACCAAATCCAGTATGGCCCCTTCACGTGTGGGGTCTGTTAGCAATTGCCTGAATAGTTCTCCCTGTAGAGAATCCAGGATCTCCTTACTTCTAGATGATACTGCAGCAGGAATGTGCCAGTCAACATCTGGCATATTGTAATCTCATATAAATAGCACTTCCCCTGTCATAGATTTGCTGAGTATGTATTCTTTTAACTCTCTGTCCACCTCTTACTCTTGTGAGGGTGGTATGTATTTCACACCAGTGAAATTAGATTTCTCTTTCCCTCTTCTAGTTTAACCACAATGCCTCCTCCTCTCTCCCTTTTAAGCTCTGTAATTCCAAAGCTTTAATAGTAGTTTTTACATATAGTGCCACTCCTCCTCCCCTTCTTCCTACCCTGTCCTTTCTGAATAAAGTATAGCCAGGTTTAGTTACATCCCAATCATGGTTTTCTGTGAACCATGTTTCTGTAACTGCCACTAAATTCAAGTCAGCCACTCCCACCAAAGCTTCAACATCAGGGATCTTATTTCCCATGCTACGGGCATTTATACACACTGCTTTCCATACGTTACCCCTGTTACCCATTTCCATAAAAGTAATGTATCACCTACCTGGGGGCTTTCTTCACCCATCCCCGACGAATCTAGTTTAAAGCCCATTTCAGTAGATTAGCCAGTCTACTACCAAAGACGCGTTGACCTTTCTTGGACAGATGAATGCCATCTCTGCTCTGCAACCCTTGAAACAACATGTCTTCATTATAAAGCATATGAGTACAGACTTAAGGATCTTAATATGTACACCTTAGAGGAAAGGCGGGATAGAGGTGATATGATTGAGATGTTTAAATACCTCCATGACATTAATGTACAGGGGAGAGCCTCTTTTAATTGATAGCAATTTCTGCTACGAGGGGATATGGGATGAGGGTGAAGGGGGATAGATTCAGGAGTGATATGCGGAAATATTTCTTTACGGAAAGAGTGGTGGATTCGTGGAATAGTCTCCCAGTGGAGGCGGTAGAGATGAGGACAGTATCTAAATACAAAAAAGCATGGGACAAACACAGAGGATCTCTAAAGGAAAAAAGGGGACTGTTGTAGTTGTTGATATGGAAGGACAGACTAGACAGGCCATGTGGTCTTTTTCTGTCGTCATATTTCTGTGTTTCTATGACCCAGTGAGAAAAAAGGTCCTGAAATGAAGGTTCCATACCAAAGTTTCTGCCCTCAGACCTGTTATCTACTACCAGCCCTGCTGTCAAAGATCAGACTGTTAGCTCATACAGGCCCCACAAACTGCTTCCTCTTTATAAATGCTTTTGGTAAGTGTTAAATTCAGCTGAATTTGAACAAGTGACGGAGTTGAAAAGCTCCAAGGCTTTGCAGTCTTAAATATCTTAACACCAGTTTCAAGATAACTAATGGTAATTTAATTTTTAACAAAAGTGCCTATGTGAAAGTACAAAAAGGCACCTATTTGACAAAAAGACCACACAGGCTCAAAAATGTCTCCAGTAGCACATACATACCCTTGGACAAAATTACACTTTCACCAAAGAAAGTGTAAATATGCCAAATGTACTCACATATTTGCTAAAGAGATTCAAGTACATCAACAATTCCACCCCTGTGTCACCTGAACGACGCTTCTGGGGATGGTTATGAGCATATTTGACTATACAATTTTTATAGAAGCCCTTTCCTGCACGGAAAACATGCTTTACTTGCGGAAAATCCTTTATAAAATTACCCTTAAATGTTTAATTTCCCAGAGTGGACTAATCAGCACATAACTTCTAAGAATGTCTTCCTATTTCATTTATCTGTCAAAGTCTACCTTGTGTTCAGGCTGCTTAAAAACAAAAACAAAATGAGTTACTTGACTAAATTAACAAAACCGGTAAAACAAGTTCTCAAGTTCAAAGGGCTTTATTTTCAAACGAATATGCCCAGGAGCCCATAACGTGAAAAACATTTTCAGAAGCAACTCCTGAAATGCTGACATTTTGGCAGTTAACACTTTCAGCTAGGATTCTATATTTTCTTTTATTCATTTACTGGTCAGAAAGATACATTTTACATATCTGATCATTTACTTTCTTGAATTCTGCTAGGCCAGTCCAAAAGAGTGGTTATGTTCTCTTGCCAGCAGGTGGAGGCAGACTTGAGCAACAGAGTGATGTTATTACTTGGTTTATCCTCTGATGCAGGGGGTGGAAGAAAGATGACACTTTGGGCAGATTTCCCTGCCAAAGGCACCATCTGTACCAATCCCCACGAACAACCTGTAAGGCTTCACAAAAAGCATTCAACAATGATTGGGAAGCTGACTTACAGATGTCCTCTGAAGACACCAGAGTGGACTGCACCCAGGAGGTCTGCACCCAGCAGAGTGAGCTCTGACCCACTCTAGCACGCACTTACCAGCCAGAATTGTACACTGACCCAATGATCTCTTTAAGTCAGTGGACAATAGATGATTTGATCTCTACCAGTTCTTTCCTTGAACCACCTAGGGGACAGAAGACCATCAGACCAGAGGAAGGAATTAGCAATTGACATATCTGAGCAAAACCCTCCACACACCCAGTGGATGCAGCGAAGAGTGCTTCGAAGAACCTTCTCTGAGAAGGAAAGCAGAACGACAATCTGGTTAAGATGAAAAAGGGGGGAAGGCAGCATCCTTAAAAGAAGGAATGCATAGACCTGAAAGCAAAAGAAGCCACTGAGAAGGTAAGGAAGGTTCCCTGCAAAACAAGGCCTGCAGCTCAGACACCACCTGGTGGACACTAGAGCTCCCAGGAAACCACCGTGAAAGATCCGACTCCCGAGGGACACCTTACACATTAGCCCAAAAAGAGGCCCTTTCAGAACCCTCAATTTCAGAGAGGCCCTTTCAAAACCCTCAATTTCAGAGAGACCCACTGAGGCACAATAGGAAACACGAGCAAAGAGACCTGCTTCACTCCTGAGGAAGCAGGCAATGCCAAGGTGCACCGCTAAGGAAATGCCTTCAGTGCAACTCCTGTAGCACAACAGGACCACCACCTAAAACATGAAAGAGTTCAGATCCAAGCCCTAGTACAGGCCGGACTGCCAAAAGGGCTCCGACATACAGTAAGCTAAGGACATAGAGACCCCACTGAGCCATAAGCAGGGAGGCCACAATCACTCCAGAGCAGCCCTTCTTTGATGCCTATGCCCCACAAGAGTCAGGTCATAAGTGAGAAGAGACCAGGAATCTCCATTACCGGGAGCCCCCACCACAGTAGACCCATCTTTTCAGATGGCACCATGTCCCCTGGATCGAGAATCCATGTATCAAGGTCTGTGAGGCCAATCCAGGGCTACTAGGATCACCAGGCCTAGATGGGCCCAAAAACTGTGCAAAAGACAGAATATAAATAGTTACTCGCATTGCGATGTTAGTTGCTTGGACCTAGTTAGTTGTACTATGTTCCATGTAACTCATGCTTTTGTTCGATATAAACCACCTTGATACCTCTAAAAGGTGGTATATAAGAAATGTTAAATAAATAGACAGTTTATGAAAGACCAGGGAAGGAGACTTCCGGTGATGTAATCGGGCTGCATGGCAGCATAACGAAGGAGCTCCACCGCCAAGCCTGCACCAATGGGGTGAAATCCCCAATAAATGGAAGATCAGTGCAGCGAAATGAAGGGGCAGTAGTGAAGGAGCCATCAGGAATAGATCAGGAGGCAGCGAGAGCCACAGCGTCAGCCAGTACCGCGGGTTGCAACTAAAGCAGTGCGGCCGCACAGGGGAGCACGTGGCGGACTGCAGCAGCAGCCTGGGCACCATGGCGTGAACAATCCCGGCAGGACCGCCGGCGAAAGAAAGTGGCACCGGAGAGAGGAGTTTCCAGCAAGGAGGCAGATAGAGTGTGCTGGAGGAGAAAATGGCACAGCCATACGGAAACCGACACTAAAGGCAAGATATGCAGAGGGAGCATAGTTCTTAAAGCAACATAACACCACCCAACAAAAATTACAAATATACAAAATAAAACCAGGCCAAAGTACTTAAAAGGCAAAAAACTGACCAATCTATTGAAAAAATACAAAGGGAGAAAATTGTATCTGCAGATCGGATAGCAGGAAAACCAGCAGGGAGAAGCAGGTGGCAGATCCGGGAGACCAAAGATTCCATAAGGCCTGGGGGTGATATCAGAGGTGCAGAGGGGTAAGATGGAGAAATCCAAAGGAGGGGCCTCAGTAAAGAAAAAACTGGCGAAATTCAGATCCTCCTATGTACCCTTGAGAGGAGGGAAGGAAGGGGAGAAGGAAGGCAAAGGGGTGATGGAGCGCAAGGCTGAGTCCGCGGAAGAGATGGAGGGTCCCTGGGGTCCGGGAGTGGCCGACATGATCAAGATGTGGCTGAATGAACTGAAAGAGGAACTTAAAGTGGAAATATGCGGAGTTACAAATGAACTAAAAGAGACATTGCAATCTTTAAGACAGGATATAGCGGACCTAGGATCCTGGGTAGAAGAAACAGAAAACCAGCTGAAACAACAAGGGGATGCAGTGGAAGAGCTTCAAAAAGGTTGGGAGGAGTTAAAGCAAGCCCAGGAGGCATTGAAAGAGAAGACGGAGGATCTGGAAGATCGATCCAGGAGAAGTAATATAAAAGAGTGAGAGGTGTGCAAGAGGATCCCAAATACAAAAACTGTGAAGAAGTTATTACAAACGTTTTTGGAGCATTGTTACAAGCGGCAGTCCTCGAAGAAAGTGGGGAAGGCAAATCTCTGCAAATTGAGAGCACGCATAGGGGGCTGGGGCCAATAAGGGATAATCGACCAAGGGACATTGTGGTGTGCCTGAGATCCTTTAAACTCAAAGAAAACCTTTTGAAGGCGGATCGGAAACTGGGACATTTTCAGTGGGAAGGTCATGTGGTGGAATCGTTTCAGGATCTTTCTCTAGGCACACTGCAGCGTCGGAGAGAGATGAAGGAAGTGACGGCTTATTTGAGGAGGGAGGAGGCGCGATATCAATAGGCCAAAAGGGTACAGCCATTTGTAACAGCAAACGGTAAATCGAGGAGGGTGAAGAACTGTGAGGAAGCTTGGGGGGTGCTTGGAGACTTGAGACTAACTAATCTTCCAGGGGGCAAGGACAGCCCAGTAAAAACAAAGAATGCCATGACATCCAGAACCAGGGCGGCCAGTTTGAGATGGCACAGAGCAACAACCAATGGTCAGAGAATAGCGAGACTGACCAAAGGCAGCCAAGGAGCAACAGCGGTGGCGAAGGACATCGGCTAAGAAGAAGGACCCCGGAACTCTGGGCACAAGAAGACTCATTATATGAACTGTATTGTAAGACATAGATAAGAGCTGTGTAAGGGCTGTTGTGGGAAGTGCAAGGAAGGAGAGTGTGGGGGGAGGAGGAGGGAGATCGGGAAGAGGGGAAGGGAGGGGGGAGGAGGGATCTGGTCATAATACTGGAGTGTAAATACAGTGAGCATTACTATTGGTGAGGTACATTGGGGGTGGAAGGTGGGAAGTATAGGTTAAGGGGAAGGTCCAGACGGGACAGAGCAGAGGGGCAAGGAAGGGGGGAAGATACTAACTGGGGGGGAGGAGAACATGGGAGGGGGTGGGCCGGGATAGTGGGAGTGGGGATAGCAAATGAGAGAGGAGAGAGGGGAGAGGGGAATTGATAATAGGCAAGGGCAGGCTGAGGTCTGATACTCACTTTTTATGGAAGTCGAGTCTCCATGGCGGGGACGGGGAAGGGGGATGGGGGGAGGGGGGAGGGGGGAGGGGGACGGGAGACAGGGGGAGGCGGGGGGAGGAAGAGGCTAAGATAGGGGGGAATACTATTTTCAACTCACCTTTGAAATTAGAACATTGAATGTACAAGGGCTTAACTCGCCATTAAAACGGCAGAAATTATATAAAGAAATAACATGCCAAAAGGTGTCGATAGGGCTCATATAGGAAACACACTTAACACGGGCAACAGAACATCTGGTTAAACTTAAGGGGCATGGGGTGTGTGTCCATGCATCAAACACAGTAGAAAAAAAGAAAGGAGGAGTTGCAATCTTAAATCGATTCAAAATTAAAGATCGAGTTACAGAAAGTAATTAGGAATAAAGAGGGGAGATATATATTAATGCGTTTGAAGATAGCGAATGAGTGGTATTGTATAATGAACGTCTACACGCCCACAGGGGTGCAAAGAGAATTTTGGGTGAGGCTCCATGAAGAGTTGGGGAAATTAGGAGAGGGTAAACTCATCTGTGGGGGGATTTTAACTTAACATGGAATCCTGCTAGCGACGCTACGGGGAAAAGAGAGGCCAAAAGAGCAGATAAAAGTAAGTATCGCCATTTTATAACACAGCATTGCTTGATAGATGCATGGAGATTTCAAAATCCTCAGAAAAGACAATTCTCTTACTTCTCCCCAGTACATGGTTCATATTCCAGAATAGATGCCATTTGGGTAACTAAGGAGCTGGTGGGTAGGATTAAAGGCGCAGAGATGGATCCTATAACGTGGTCTGACCATGCCTCAGTGGAAGTCCAGATATCAATAAAGGGGGAGGAGAGAGGTATCCAATTCTGGAGGTTGAAAGAATCTCTATCAGAGGACGAAAGGGTCAGAAAAGAGATAGAACTGGAAACAAGGGAATACTTTAGATGGAACGATAATGGCGAGGTGGCATGGGGAGGAGTTTGGGATGGCTACAAGGCAGTAGTGCGGGGAGTTTTAATTAAATGGGGGGCATGTAAAAAGAAGGAGAGGGAGAGACGAGATAGGGAATTGAGAGAAAGATTAATGAAACTAGAAGAATTAGATGTGCAAGATAGAAGGGGAGCATATAGAGGACAAGTGTTGGCCGTAAGAGCTCAGATAAACGAAATGCAGGCTGAAACTATAAGGTATCGTATGCAGATATTGAGAGAAGAAATTTTTTGAGGGGGGAAATAAAGCAGGGAGATATATGGCGCAGAGATTGAAACAACAGAAATTAAGATCACAAATATTGAAAGTTAGAGATTCGGGAGGGAAATTAGTTCATAAAGATGGGGACATCAGGGAGGCCTTTAAAAGCTTCTATCAGTCGTTGAACGAAGAAAGAGCTCCTCCAGAGTTGGAGAGGACAAAGAGCTATCTAGACTCCATAAAGCTTCCGAAACTGGAAGAGGAGGAACAAAAAGAGTTAAACAGAGCCATAAAGGAAGAGGAAGTCTTGAAAGCCATAAAACAATTAAAAGTAGATAAGGCACCGGGATTGGACGGGCTCACGGCGAGGTTTTATAGACGATTCGGAGAGATATTAACTGCACCATTAGTGAAGCTGTTTAATCTACCAAGGGGGGGGGGGTGCTGGCCGATACTATGGGGCGGGCAGGAATAACAGTAATACATAAAGAAGGCAAGGACCCACAAGAGTACTCATCGTATAGGCCAATTTCATTGTTAAATTTAGATGCTAAGTTGTTGGCTAAAATATTGGCTACGCATTTAAATAGGTTAATCGGGAAATTGATAAATCAAAATCAAGTGGGATTCATCCCAGGTAGGCAGGTAGCAGATAATATCCACAAGACACTAAACATTATTTGGTCGATTGAACAAAGTAAAGAGGAGGCGCTGCTGATATCTCTGGATGCCGAAAAGGCTTTTGACCAGGTGGCTTGGCCTTTTCTTTTTCAAGTAATGGAAAGAATGGGGTTGGAAGAATAGTTTTTAGGGTGAGTATGAGTGCTTTACTGCAACCCGAAAGCCTGTGTTTGGGTGAATGGAGCTTATTCTGCCTTCTTTGAGCAGGGGAGAGGGACGAGACAAGGGTATCCTCTATCACCTCTCTTATTTGCGCTTTCAGCGGAGCCGATTGCGGAGGGAGCGAGAACGGGAGGATCTGACGGGCAGAGGAGTAGATAAGACAGAATATAGAATATCATTGTTTGCGGATGATATAATGAATGTGACAAGACTGGGGTTTTCCATACCAATATTAATCTGGGAATTAGAAGAATATGGAAGGTTGTCGAGATTCACAATAAATTGGACAAAATCGGAAGCGCAGGGAAAATTACAAATAAAATACCCATTTAAGTGGGCCAAGGGGGCGATCCGGTACCTAGGGATACAAGTAAGTAATAGTTTGGAAACATTATATAATCTAAACTATCTAAAGCTATTTGGGCAAGTTGAAAGCTTGCTGAGGGAGTGGGGGCAGGGATATCTATCCTGGCTTGGCCGCATTGCAGCTATAAAGATGATGCTCTTGCCTCGCTTTTTGTTCTTGTTTCAAACGCTGTCGATATTGGTACCGCATAGAAAGTTAAAGCAAGTGCAAAGAACCGTCAATAGATATAATATGGCAAAACAGGAGCCCCAGGGTAGCTATGTCAATTTTGCAGAGAGCTAAGAGAGAAGGAGGGCTAGGGGTGCCCAACTTTCTGAAGTACTATGTGGCAGCACAGCTGAAAACACTATATGAATGGCAAAGAGAAAAACAGAAACACTGGGTCCAAATGGAAGAATATACAGTCAGCGGAGTGGGATTGGAAAGGATGGCGTGGAGGGGGAGTAGAGCTTCTGAACATAACCCCATAAACCCCATTATTCTATATATTTTGAATGTTTGGAAACAAAATAGGAAAGTATTAATACAAGACAAAGGATATACGCAGGGGATGACAATAGAAGCATGCTTTGAGAGGGGCCAGGGGGGGCGTACATTGAGAAAGTGGGGAGAGTTGGGACTTACACATATTTCCCAGATCGTGGTTAAAGCGGGTGTCAGAGATTTTGAGGGTATTAAGGATTTATACGGGTTATCAAGTAACAACTATTATAGCTATAGCCAAGTGAGTCACTTTGTGAGACAGAAAAAAGTATGGAAGGGATCTATGGAACCATAGAGGGTGGTTTGAGGCCCTATGCTCAGGACAATTAGGTAAAAAAGGAGCATTGGCTAAGATTTATAAAGGGTTAATGGAGGGAGGAGAGGGCAAACTGGAATTTATGAAGAAATGGGAGGCGGACTTAGGCATGCAATGGGATGAAGAGGTGTGGGATAAGGTAATACAGACAGTGGCAGGCATCTCTATAGCCACACAAATAAAAGAAAATGCTTATAAAGTGCTATATCGGTGGTACTGGACACCGACACATAAAAAAAAGAGTGGGAAGGGGGCAATCTGATCAATGTTGGAGGGGCTGCCAAGAGCGAGGTGATATGTTGCACATGTGGTGGAAGTGTGGGCAGATTCAAGCATACTGGGATAAGGTATTAGAGATAATTTATGAAATGACAGGACACAGATTACAAAGAAAGCCAGAGGTATGCTTATTGCATCAACTGAAGGAGGCTATCTCGGAGAGGGAAAGGGGGGTATTGAACCATTGTACAGTGGCAGCAAGAAGTGAGACAGCAAAATATTGGATAGGGTCGGGAAAACCTCAAAGTTAAGGTTTCGTCAGAAGAATGGTGGACCTGTTTTTGATGCATAGACTGACGAGGCTGAGACATGGGAAAGGGGAGAAGAGCATGGACCACTGGAAGAGAGTATGGAAATGGTTGGAAACTTGGAAAGGTGGAGAGACAGGGAGGAAGGAGTAAAGAAGGGCTCATCGCAAAGACTATTACTAGCATGAATATAAGCTAATTGCTGAAAAATGGTGCATATCTGTGATGTATAAGAGAGGGACACGGAGGGATATAGAAGCATGTATAAACGAAGGGGGAAATTGAGATGGGAGGGGAGGGAGGGGGTTGGGGGGGAGGCAGAAGCTTAGGCAATATTGACTGTTGTAATAGCTAATAGGGGATAAAAGAAAGTTTGAATTTACGAATGTTGTGGAAAATGTATAATGTTGAGTTCAGAAGCTGTTTGTACTATCTATTGAAACACTTAATAAAAAGTTAAATGGTAAAAAAAAAAAAAAGGCTAGGGAAGAAGTCATACCTGAAGTACAGCAACCAAGCCCGCCACCTGCAAATCCTTCCCACAGCTGAAATAGCTCCTCAAATTGCCATTCTCTTGAGTGGCCATCAAGTGGAGCACTGGAAGACCCCATCTTTGCACGCAGGAGAGCTGAACTCTTACATCACCCAGACATGTGAAAATCTGACACAAAAAGATTGCTTGCACATTTTCAAAGCTTGTGATGTGCAATCATACGCTTCTCCACCTTGAGGTCCACTCCCTGCGAGCTCTGCCTCTAGTAGACGCATGCCACCACCAGGGCAACATCCAAGAACACATACTCTGTTTTGTACACTATAAAAAGGCCTGAATCTCTCCAGGGCCAAACTGATTACTCTGGACTCCTGATGGAAGATAGCCCAGAAGGCCTTCTTAGGAGGCCAAAGTCCCTGGGTCATGAACCCTCAGCCCTTCAGGCTCGTATCTGAGATGTCAGGCACTCCATCCAGTGCTTCCAAAATACCCTAGCCAGAGGATGGAACCCCAACCACAACTTCAATGGCTCCTTGATCTCCTGGAGGAGAGGAAGGGACTACTTGAACAATAGGGAACATGGAAACCAGAAACCTGGGTGTCTCTGTAGTGAGCACATATGTACTTTGGTCCAAGGAACTAACTCCAAGGTCAATACTGTTGAAAGGGACTTGAAGTGGGATATCAGGACCCTCTGAAAGGGTTAATATGGAAAATGGCTTAGAATCTGCTAACAGCCTGAAGCCTGGCAGTTTGGAATCCACTAATAGCCTGGAGAGATATGTGTGTGGAAGCCAAGGCTGTATTTAGCAGAATGAGCCAGAATGCTTTTATTTTCAGAATGCTTGAGCTGAGAAATGTCTGTGCTTTGACCTAAAATATTGTATGTAGTGCTTACTTTGACCTAAAAACATGTAGTGTCTAGTTTGACTTATAACATGTAAATAAACAAAAGTGACCCTGAAGCTGACATAAAACGATAACACAGAATTGTAGAATGTAGCAGTATTTTTCTTAATAAAAGAAAGTGTGATGGTCTAGCTAGAGTAGGAATCATGGGAACCTGCACAAGTTTGTACGAGTACAGCTCTGAATTCCTCACTTAAGATGTACTGTTTTATATAACTCTCTGTGTATGTGTACTTCCTCGTTTGCATTTGAATTTAGAGAATTGAAGTCAAAGAACAGAGGTAAATTTTACTACCTGATCAGAAGTAGCACAGGCAAAGATATTTTTTCATACATCACAGACCTGAGAGGTTCCAAGCTTGTGGGGTTGACTGAGAATTGAATGCTCTGATTTGTCTGAAACTTAAGTGAGTTCTCAGTCATGAGGAAACTTGGCTCAGGAGAATATAGAAACAACTCCCAGGTACTCAAAAGTTTTGCGAGAACCAAGCTGTTCTAATGACAGATCACTGACCCCCAGCCTTCCCAACCAGAGCTCATCAGGTGTCTCATATCTCTGACCTTTTCCAAAGAGGGTGGGACCAGTCCAACATTCAGATAGATAACTGAGGCTCTGTGCATGCAAAGTAGTATTGTTACCACCACTACCACCTTAGAAGAGATACAAACAGTTGTGTCTAGGCCAAAGGGCAGGGCCCGGAACTGGAGAGGAGGCTGAGAAAACAGAAACAGCTAATGCTGTTCACCATAGAAAAATGACAAAATGCCATGGTGTGGGGCACACCCCCCCCCCCCCCACACACACACCTGACCAATGCAAATACAAACTTGAAGAACCTCATACAAAAATGAGAGAATCTGAGTCCCAAAAGAGAAATTAGACTTACCTGCTAATTGTTGTTCCTTGAGGAACTCCAGTTCAGTCCCTCACCTCTGTGTAGTGCACCTCCTCCTGCAGCATGGAGACTGGGCAAGTCAGAATTGTGACATCACTGGATGTATCCTGCTGGCCTCTCCCACCAGTCCCCATGACCTATTGACAAAGCAGACTCAAAGGAGCAACAAATAAGTAGCTATAGTATTAACTTCAACCAATTAATATTAAACAACTGTACAAATCCCCACTAGCTAAGAGAATAACTCCTTCTGCCCTCTTTTTTAAGAAAAAATAGCATAGAGAAGAGAGAGAACAGAAAGAATACAGAGATCCATAATATCTGGCAGACCTTCACCAGCACCACGTTGTCACATCCCCCCCAACAACCTGCCGAAACTGAGAAATCCCCGGGTGGGAATCGGGACTGAACTGGAGTTCCTCAAGGAACAACAATTAGCAGGTAAGTCTAATTTCTCTTTCCTTATCATCCCTCCAGTTCAGTCCCTCACCTCTGGGATGTAACAGAGCAGTAAACTATTGGGAGGGACCTGTCCAACCAGACCGCAAAACTGTAGCCCCGAAACAGGCATCCTTCGCCGCCTGAACATCCAGGCGATAGTGCTTACTGAACATATTCAGATAAGACCAGGTGGCTGCCCTGCAAATTTCCACCGGCGGAACCAAACTATGTTCCACCCGTGAAGCCGCTTGCGCTCTGGTAGAATGAGCCCGTAACCCTACGGACACCTGACACCCCTGTAAAATATACGCCGACGCTATCGCTTCTCGGACCCACCTGGAAATTGAAGCTTTGGCCGCCACTTCCCCTTTACGCGGACCCCCAAAGAGAACGAATAAGCGTTCAAACTTGCGGAAGGATTCTGAAACCTTCATCGCCATAGGATCCTCTTGATATCCAACAGCCGCAAACTACGGTCCGACGCGTCCTCCCCTCGACACACCTAATACTGGCAGAGAGACTGATTGATTCATATGAAATGGCAAAACCACCTTAGGCAGAAACGACGGAACTGGGCACAACACAACCTTTTCCCTAGAGGAGGACAGAAACGGTTCTCAACAAGACAACGTCTGCAACTCTGAAATTCTTCGTGCAGAACAAATGGTCACCAAAAACACTGATTTTAAAGTTAAATCCTTGAGGGAAGCCAAATGCAATGGTTCAAAAGTTTCTCTCGTCAGAGCTCCTAGGACTAAGTTGAGATCCCACAGGGGAGAAATCAATCTTCGGGAAGGCCGTAAACGGGCCACAGCTTTCAGGAAACGTATCACATCAGAATGTGACTCCAATGCCAATCCCTGGACCTTTCCTTGATAACAAGAAATATCCGCCAGCTGAACCCTTAAGGAACTGGCCGCCAAACCCTTATCAAAACTGTCCTGCAAGAAACTTAAAATTACAGGAATTGAAGCCCATGGTTGGTCGGACTTGATGTCGCTCGCACCAGTCCTCAAAAATATGCCATATGTGCACATATGCTAGGGATGTAGACTTCTTTCTGGCCAGAAGTAAGGTAGCAATCACTGCACCAGAATAACTTTTCTTCCTTAACCTAGCCCTTTCAATGGCCAAGCCGTAAGCGAGAACCAATCCACGTGAGGAATTCATAGAGGCCCTTGCATCAGAAGATCTGCTCTTAGGGAATCTGCCAAGGTCAGATCGGCATACCAGGGGCGTCACGGCCAATCTGGTGCTACCAGCACTACTATCCCCTGATGAGATTCGATGCGCTGAATCACCCGTCCTATGAGAGCCCAAGGGGGAAAAACGTAGAGCAGACCTTGTGTGTGCCATCGTTGCATCAATGCATCGATACCCTCAGACATCCTTTCTCGTCTTCTGCTGTAAAAGCGATTCGTCTTGGCCAAAAGAAACATAGCCATGAGATCCATAATCGGAGGTCCCCATCTTTCGACTGAGCAAAAACTTCCAGATGACGCTCCCATTCTCCGGCACCCACTCGGACTCTGCTGAGAAAATCTGCCGTCACATTGTCTGTTCCCGCAATGTGCGCTGCCGACAACGCTTGAAGCCGAGGCTCCACCCAAGTGAACAACATTTCCGTTTCCTCTTCCATAGCCGTGCTCTTCCTGTGCCCCCTTGCTGACTGAGGTAAGCCACTGTTGCGGCATTGTCCGAGAGTAGTCGCACCGCTTGACCCCGCACAGAGGATTCAAACGCCCGAAGCGCTACAGCCACCACCCACAGTTCCAGACGGTTGATCAACCACTTTGACTCTTGCTCGGTCCAGGTTCCTTGTGCGAACAGATCCTCGCAATGAGCTCCCCAACCTGCGAGACTGGCATCCGACAACACTGGAAGCGACTGCGGCTGCTCGAGAGGCATGCCCGCCCCAACATTTTTGGGCAAAGCCACCACTGAAGAGCTTTTCGGACCTTCAAAGGACAGGGAAGCCGCTTGTTCAGGGGATCGTTCTGGTGCGACCAACACCGAAGTAGAAACCTCTGCAATGGACGTATGTGTGCTCTGGCCCAAGGCACCACTTCCAGCGTCACCGCCATCATCCCCAGGACGCGAAGATAGTCCCAGGCTGACGGAGCTAGAGTCTTTAAAAACTTGCGCACCCGATGCCGAAGAGCCTGGGCTCACAGATCTGGCAGAAACACTGCCCTCACTCAAGTGTCGAGCCATACTCCTAAGTACTCCAGAACCTGCGATGGAATCAAACGGCTCTTGGCCACATTGACTACCCAACCGAGACTCTGCAGAAACTGCACCACTCTGTCACTCTCGGCCCTGGATTTCACCCATATCAACCAGTCATCGAGATAAAGATGAACCAATACTCCTTCCTTCCGCAGAGCCGCCACTGCCACCACCATGATCTTGATGAAGGTGCACGGAGCCGTCGCCAAACAAAAGGGCAACGCTTGAAATTGGAAATGACCCCACGGTAGCGCAAACCTTAGGAACCTTTGATGAGCTGGTCTGATGGGAATGTATAAATACACTTCGGTAAGATCGAGAGATGTTAAAAATTCTCCTTGTCGAACCGCCACTATCACTGATCGCAAGGTTTCCATTCGAAAATGCGGTACTCGCAGACAGCGATTTATCCCCTTGAGGTCTAGAATGGGACGGAGAACCCCGTCTTTCTTGGGTACCACGAAGTAAATAGAATAGCGACCGACGCTGTATAATTCTCGTGGCACCGGCACCACTGCTCCTAATTGTAGAAGACAAACATACATCTCCCGTACTGCAATCGATTTCTCCCGCCCCCTGCAAGGAGAGAGCACGAAAGAATCTGTTACCAGGCGAGCAAATTCGAGAGCATAACCTTCATGAATGACCTCTAGCACCCACTGATCGGATGTTATCTGAACCCAGGCAAGGAGAAAATCCCAAAGTTGACCCCCTATCGGCTGAACCCCTGCTCAAGCCCGCCTCACTTCATTGGGGTTTTCTAAGAGACGCGGAAGGGGGGTAGAAAATCCCCTGCCCGCTCCATGAAATCCCCTAAAACTTTGACCCCACGCGGGGAATCTTCCTCTTTGAAAACCTCCCAACCGAGAGGTCCAAAAACTCCTTAAGTCTTGAAACTAACCTCGGGGCGTTGACTGAGCACGACCCTGCTTAGGTCTATCCTCTGGCAAGCGTCCTCCTTTGGATTCCCCCAAATCTTTGACCAGCTTGTCCAAGTCCTCTCCAAACAACTTCTTCCCCTTAAATGGAAGCTTACTGAGTCGCGATTTGGAAGAAGTATCCGCCGCCCAATTTCTCAACAAAAGATAACGGCGTGCGGCTACTAGAGAAGCCATACTATTTGCCAAGGTTCTGATTAGATCATAATGGAGATCTGCTAAATACGCCGAACCTGACTAAAGCTGTGTGTTTCATCCATTAAGCGCTCCTGCACCAGCTGCTGAAAATGAGACCACCTCAGACAAGCCCTCACTACCCAAGCGCCGCAAATAGAGGCTTGCAGCACCAGAGCATTAACTTCAAAAGCTTGTTTTAATAAAACATCCACCTTCCTATCCTGCGCATCTTTTAAGGCTGCACTGCCTTCCATGGGGATAGTTGTCTTCTTTGTGACTGCAGATACCGCTGCATCTACGCATGGAGAACGAAACATCTCCCTCTCTAGATCAGCCAAGGGGCAAAGTCAATTCATAGACCTTACACCCAGCAATCCAGCCTCTGGCAAATCCCATTCATTCTGAATCATCTGTTTAACTACTCGGTGAACGGGAAAGACCGCCTGAGTATTGTGCACCACCTGAATGAGGGGATCTTCAAGCCCCTCTTCCTCCACTGGTTGAACTGAAAACAGGTTGAGAGTCTGGAGCGACTCCGTAATGAGTGCCGTGAGCTCCTCTCTTCTAAAAACTTATAATCCTCGCCTGATCCTCAGACTCCTGTATCTCACCTTCCTCAAGCTCTTCCAAACCAGATTCTGGCTCCAGGTCAAAATCCTCCCCTTCCAGCCAGTTCGAACCCAAAGGCTGATCCTGCAGCGACCTAGGCCTCTTTAGGGGCCTCACTAAGCCACTTCCAACCTTATCCGAGATGGCCTGCAGTCCTGCCATCCCCACCAATGGGGGATCTGTAACCGCCGCAAGCAATAAACCTGATGCATTACCAGTACAAAATCCGGGGAAAATTCCCCTAGGGCCGCCCCTGCCAACGCAGTAGGCACCGAACTATCCGACTCCGCCGAGCTATCAAGAAGGGGCGTGGATGGAGACTGTAGGGGAGACACACCCTCTACTTCACTAGATGGACCTTGAACTCCTTCACCAGCTTTATTGTGAATCTCCTGCTCCATGTTGGATGATTCAGCAGCGCAGCCTCGACAGACCCCCGTGTCTGATACTGCACCTCTACGCGCCCCACACACTAAACAATGTGGGCATGAAGGCATCAGAGAACAGATACTGCAACTCAAGCAAGATAAAAATAGAGAAGCAGCCCCGAAATAAAAATAAAATAAAATATATAAACTCCTCCTTTTTTTTATAACACCATAAGCAACTGAGCTAAGATGAAAACTAACTTCAATAAAGTAAAGAAAACAGCTGCTAACACCATAAGCAACGGTCCTATGTAATCAATTTAAATTTTTTTTTCCTGACCCCTTAAGCCGTTAAAACATGCCTCTCACACAAAAGACTCAAAGCACGCCAATTTCGCAGATGCCTGTAAATAAATTTAAGGCAATCTGGAGTCTTTTTAAACAAAAATGCCTCCGATGCAAAAAATGCGGGAAGAAACGGCCTCGAGGCACAGCAGCTCAGCTTCCCGCCAAAAACAATGCTGCTAACGCTTCTTAAGCCCAAGACTGCCCCGAACTAAGAAGAATCCCTCGGAGCACTCACCTCAGTGTCCAGTAGCTAGAAACTCCGTTCTGCTTTCCCTCTGCTCAAAAAACGGACTGTCCTGCAATCAGCGCAGCTGCGACAAAAGGTACATCGAGCAGCTGCAGCTGACAGTTAAGTGAACGCCGGCTCCAACAGAATCGCCATCACAGAAGCAGACAGAGGAGCTCTCCACAACCGCTGCCCAACTCCCCCCCATACACACCAGAAGGGGAGAGTCAGCCGGATCGAGGGGATAGGCAGATAAGAGAGAGAAGCAATCCTCCCACTTCAGACCCGTTTCCCTTACTGTCCCTTTAATTTTTTTTTCCAAACAACTTTAAATAAACTTAACCCTGAAACCCAAATAAAATTAAGATAAATAGTTTTAGGGGTTATGTTTTGACTATCTATCCAAATCAAAATGTTCCTTATGTGTCCCTCTAGTGAGCCCAGCACCTAGGCTCACTATGTCCTCCTGCTGCATGGAGAGTGGGCACACAGGGGGCTGGTGGAAGAGGCCAGCAGGATACATACAATGATGTCACGATTCTGACATGCCCAGTCTCCATCCTGCGGGAGGAGGTGCACTACCCAGTGGTGAGGGACTGACCTGAAGGGACGATAAGGAACAACCATTTTTAGGTCCAGGATATGCTGGAAGAAACCTCCCTTCCTGGGTATCTCAGGGATAATGTCCCTGGCCCTGTCACAGAGGGCAAGGGGAAAATAGTCTGCTATTGTAGGAGGAACTGAAGAGTTCCCTCAAATGCTAGGCACATGAGTGGAAAGCCACAGGGAAACTCTACTGGGGAGTTCCTTATAAGCGATGCCATAATTTAAACATTATGCACCATAAATCCCCGGCTGGTCTGAACCAGAGACTTTAGGGTTACAAGGTGGGCGACTTGTAGAAGGAGCCAATGCATCTCAGACCTTGATTAAGGACCCTGGAGACTCATTGCTCTAATGTGGTATGGATCCCCCCAGAGAGAATAGCTTGTGTTACACCTTAATTGGCTGTACCTTTGAAGGGACTGCCAGAACTTATTGGGGGGGGGGGTGCAGCTTCCTAGTGGAGTCATGGAGGCAACTCAAGCATGCTAAAAGCTCCAAAAGGACTGTTCCTGCTACAACTGAGGCCCTGAAGTGCTCATAGTCGCCCAAGGACATTTCTAGGCTCCACACACAAGAGGAAACCTTGGTACCTCTAGGTTTGTCTTCCAGGAGTCCCTGTGGGTGATCTCCTCCTCCCGAAGAGCAAGTGACCCTTTAAGGGAAACTACTCTACTACAGTTTGGAGACAGCACCTGTTAAGCAATTCCGCTTTATCCTTATCAGCTTCTACATATTCCCCCCCTGCACCCTTGAGTCTGACAATACCACTTTTGCCCTTCCTCTTCTCACTAACATATCTGAAAAATGTCTTATCCTCCCTATTTTATTGCATTGGCTATTTCCTCCTATTTTTGAATCTTTGCTTCCCTGACTACTTTACTAGCTTCTCTAAGTTTTTCCAAATATAGATGCCTGTCTTCCTCTCTCTGTGATCTCTTGTATTTCATGAAGGTCTCCCTCTTTTTCTTCACCTTTTCAGCTACTTCTTTCGAAAACCATAATGGTCTCGTTTTCTTTTTACCTTTATTTACTATTTTAACAAAAAGGTTGGTTGCCCTTAAAATATCCCTTCAGTTTTGCCCACTATTCCCCTAAATACCCCAGCTGTTCCCATACCACTACGATTTCCTGAGGTATTGGCCCATCTTGGCAAAGTTAGTTTTCCTAAAGTCTAAGGCCCTTGCTTTTGAATGGATTTTATCAGCCCTAGTCCTGATACTGAACCACACCATCTAGTGATCACTGGGTGCGAGATGATCTCCCACTATAACATCAGAAACACTTTCACCATTGGTAAGCACCAAGTCCAGTGTGGCTACTTGACATGTGGGTTCTGTTACCAGTTGCCTGAATAGTTCTCCCTGTAGAGAATCCAGGATCTCCTTACTTCTAGATGATACTGCAACAGGGATGTGCCAATCAACATCTGGCATATTGAAATCCCCTATCAGTAGCACTTCTCCTTTCCCGACAATGCTGTGTATATCTTTAATTAACTCTGTCCACCTCTTCTCCCTGTGAGGGAGGTCTGTATATCACGCCAATGCAGACAGACTTCTTTCCCTCTCTCTATTTTAACCCACAGTGCCTCACCTCCTCTCTCCCTTTTATGTCCTGTATTTCTATAGCTTTAATATTTTTACATAGTACTACCCCTCCTTCCCTTCTTCCTACCTTGTCCTTTCTGAATAAAATATAGCCTGGTATAGTTACATCCCAGTCATGGTTGTCCTTTAACCATGTCTCTGTTACTGCCACTAAATTCAAGTCAGCCTCTCCCATTAAAGCTTCAACATCTGGGATCTTATTTGCCATGCTACGGGCATTTATTCACACTGCTTTCCATATGTTGCCCCTTTTACCATTTCCAGAAAGGTATTTAATGTTTCACTTGCAACAAAGTGGACTCCCCTGAGGGAGTGGAGAATATGAGGAAAGATCTACAAAAGCTGGAAGAATGGTCTAATGATTGGCAATTAAGATTTAATGTGAAGTAGTGCAGTGACATGCACTTGGGAAGCAGAAATCCAAGGAATTGTATGCGATAGGAGGCGAGAAATTGGTGTGCACGGACCAGAAGGACCTCAGAGTGAATGTTTCTATCTCAAGGTGGCAAAACAGTGTGACAAGGTGGTGGCAAAAGCCAGAAGGATGCTGGATTGCATACAGAGAGGAATTACCAGCAGAAAGGAAGAGGTACTAATGCCACTGTACAAGTCGCTGGCGAGGCCTCACTTGGAATATTGTGTTCAGTTTTGGAGACCATATCTCGCAAAGGATATAACAAGACTGGAAGCAGTTCAGAGGAAGATGACCAAAATGATTTGGAGCCTATGTTAGGAGACTTATGAGAAGAGACTTGAAGACCTAAATATGTACATTCAGCAGGAGAGGAGGGATAGAGGAGCATAATTCAGATCTCTAAATACTAGAAGAGTAATAATGAACACACAAACCTCTTCCAAAGACAGGGAAGCTATAAAACTAGAGAGCATAACATGAAGCTGCAAGGAGGTAAACTGAAAAGGCAATGTCAGTAAATACTTGTTCACTGAAAGGGTGGTGGATGCTTGGAATGCCCTCCCAATGGAAGTGGTGGGGGCAAATACAGTGACAGAAATCAAAATGGTATGGGACAGACAAAATGAATCCCTTTATAGCAACAGGATAAAATCAAATCAAACATAACTATCTCTTATATCTGAACAAAGAGGGGTGACCTGCATGGAGCGGCAGGTGCACCTATTCTTGTCTCCTTGCTGGGAAGACTAGATGGACCATATTGGTCTTTATCTACCATCATATACTGTGTTAATTACCTGGGGGCCTTCTTCACCATCCCCAACAAATCTAGTTTAAAGCCCTCTTCAGCAGGTTAGCCAGTCTGCTACTTAAGACACGTCGACCCTTCTTGGACAGCTAGACGCCATCTCTTCTGCAATCCTTCGATCATCCCATGGTCCAGGAAACCAAAACGCTCTCAATGATACCATCTACGCAGCCATGCATTTATCTCAAGGATGCGAGCTTCTCTGCCTTGGCCTTTACCCTCAACAGGGAGGATTGAAAAGGACACCAACTGTGCCCCTATCTGCTTCACCCTCTGGCCCAGAGCCATGAAGTCACTTTTGATACTGCCAGGTATCCCTCTGAGTGTATCATTTGTGCTGACTTGGATAGGCAACATTGGGTAATAGTCAGTGGGCTTGATGAGTCTCGGCAAACTCTCCGTAACATCTCGGATTTTGGCACCTTGCAGACAGCATATCTCTCTGGACATCATCTGGTCGGCAGATGAATGCCTCAGTACCCCTAAGAAGAGAGTCAACAACCACCACTACCCTTCGCTTCCTTGTGGTCACTGATGCAGCAACTTTGGGGTGCTCAAACTCTGGTTCTTCCCTTTCCGGGTATGCTTTCACCTCCTCCGCTTCCAGGGCTGCATCAAAATGGTTCTTCAATTCAAGGGCTGGAGGGGTTGGATTGGTAATTCTGCAGGCCCTGGTGACTCATGTCCAACCTGTGTTATTCTGTAGGCTCCCATCTTCTCCTCTGCTGGAGAGCTTGGATGTTTCAAGAAGCATCTCATCAATGTACTTCTCACTGTCTTGAATGTTCCTCAGCCTTGCCACCTGCTCTCTGAGCTCCTCCACCTGTTTCCTAAGAGCTTCAGCATGCAGGCATCCTGCACATGGAACCGATCCTTTAACTGGCATTGGGATCTCTGTCTGGACAGAGACAGAAGCTGTAAAGGGGGCAACAGCTTTGGCAATACGATTTTTCCCAGCCATTATTTAGTTGGTGGAGCGTAGGTACCTGTTGAAGCATTAAACGCTCAGAGCCCTTTTATTTCTATGGCCACTGTCATTTAACGTGTTTTAACCTTTAGTAAATATTCCCCAGAGATTTGTAGCATAATGCACATACAATTAATTTTGTGTATACTTATTTTAAGCATCCAAACAAAATGAATCTGTGCTAATGAATACACATCCCTGTTGATTCTATCTTAGAACTACAAAAACACAAGCCCATATAGGTTCAAACACATGACAGAAATAACCAGACAACAAGAACCCTAATGTACACAAAGCCAACCCCACCCTAAGGGGAAAAGAGGCAAATAGAAGGTGGAAAAAAAAGAAAAAAAAGAGGCAGCAAAACCTGTTATGGGCAGGCCTCAGTCATCCGGGGAAGTGGGTGTACACTTGCGCAAATAGCGTGGTAAACCACACAAATCAGACCCCGTAATCTCAATCATAGGCCACCAGTAAGTTGTATAATTTTAAATGCATTTAAAAACACTTTAACTTAACTGAAAATTGAAAAGTCCAGACTGGACTGCAGATTGAATGCTTCCTTTTTTCAGCGTGAGAGCCTTTGAGCTCGATGGTGGTTCCTATTGGACTTTTCCCTTCTCCTGAGATAGGAGGTCCGGGGCATGGCCCAGCGGGACCGGGAGTACCGCTGACAGGGAGAGCAGCAGTGGGAACCATGGCTGTCAGGGCCATCTGGGGTAATTAGTATCAGTGGTGCCCCCTTGCGCTGGACCTTGAAGAGGGTCTTGATGACTGGGAGGGGGTGAAAGGCATAGAGGAGGCCTTACGTCCATGGGATCAGGAAGGCGCCTGCCGACTCTCTTGCCGGGTGCGGCTGCCACGAGCAAAGGCGGGGCAGCTGTGCATTGTCTGGGGTGGCAAACAGGTCCATCACGGGCATCCCCCAGAAGCGGAAGAGCCGTGAGATAACTCTGGGGTTTAGGCACCACTCGTGCGGTTGGAGCACTCTGCCCAGTCTGTCCTTCAGGATGTTATCCTGACCCGGGAGGTAAACTGCTCATAGGAGCATGTTGTTGCAAGCTGCAAAGGAAAGGAGGCCACTGCCTCCTGGCAGAGAGGGTACAACTCTGTGCCTCCCTACTTGTTGATATAGAACATGGTGATCTGGTTGTCCATCTGTACCAGCACTGGCTGGTGCCGCAGGCGGTGGCAGAACACCCATAGGACCAGGAAAATCACTCTGAGTTCCAGAATATTGATCTTCAGCAGGGATTCTGCCTGGGACCCGCTGCCTTGTGTGCACCAGTCCTCACAATGTTCCCCTCTAACAGAGGAGGGAGGCGTCCATGGTCAGCACCCTCTGTGGTGTGGCATCCCGGCTTGAAGGTGGCGAGGAAGCTGCCACCAGTCGAGGGACTCCACCAGCTGGCAGGTCACCTCAATCCTGTCCTGCAGTCTGCCCATGGCTTACGTCCACTGAGAGCAGAGGCACCACTTAGCTGTCTACATATGTAAGTAGGCTAACGGGGTCACATAGAGCGTGGAGGACATGTGGCCTAGAAGGCCGGCTGGCACCAAGCGATGGAGCTGTACCTTCGCCGCTAGTTCCCTGAGGCGATCTGTTCTTTCCTTTGGAAGAAAGACATCCTGCAGGCCAAAGCCTAAATGAGCACCTATGAATCCCAGACTCTGGGCTGGAGTGAGATGAGATTTGGGGTAGTTGATGATAAACCCCAGGTGCTGCAGCAGGATTGTGCGTCCTGTGGCCTGATAAGCCAGTCGTCCAGGTATAGGACACAGACACAGGTGGGCAGCGACCACTGCTAGGCACTCTGTGAAGACACTTGGCGAGGAGTCCAGGCCCTGTATTGGTAGTGCTCTCCTCTTATCAGGAACCTTAGGTACTGCCTGTGGGTGAGGTGAATTAGGATGTGCGTAAAAGCATCCTTTAGGTCCAAGGAGCAAAGACAGTCTCCCTGGCAGAGGTAGGGCAGTAGTGTTCCAAGGGAGAGCATCCTGAACTTCTCCCTCACCAGGAATTTGTTTAAATTTCGCAGGTCTAGGATGGGTCTGAAATCCCCAGTCCTCTTTGGGATGAGGAAGTATCTTGAGTTGAAGCCTTTGCCCCACAGGTGTCCAGGAACAGGTTCTACTGCTTTGTTCCCGAGAAGACCTGTGAGCTGTGCGAGCAGTAGGGTCTGGTGAAGGAGAGGTCATACTAGCTCTCCGGGAAAGAACCTGGGTAAAATTTGCTGCAGGTGTAGGATATATCCTTCCCTGACCACTTGCAGCACCCAAAGATTCAAGGTGATTGAGGCCCATCTGTGGGCAAAGAGTGCCAGGCACCCCCCTGTGGGCTGGTGAAGATCTCCTGAGGGAAGGGAGACCCTACCCTGGGAGTCAAAAGTTCCTCCCAGACTGGGTGGGAGCTGGAGCCTGGGGCTTAGGTGAAGACACCGGTCATTTTTTTAAACCCACCGGGAGACATACTGGGAGACACCCGGACGGTGTCAATGACCCCAGGTGAAAAAAAGGTGCGAATGCCAGTGCAGGGAGGCCATGACAAAAAGGAACCGAGAACGGTGCCAAAGCAGCACAGACTTGAGGCGGGAAGAGGAACCGGTATGCCTACCGGAAAAACTAAGTTGTAAGAACAACCTTTTTTAGGGATTTTTCCAGGGGAACAGGACATACATCCGTTGGGCTCCACAGAAAAAAGGATCCGAGCAAGATGGCACCCTTGGGCAGGAAGGGGACCACACATGCATGGTGACATCTCCCAAAAGCTTTCTTTGAAAGCTGGGAGATGCTTCTGCACGGGATCTGTTGACACAGACATCACCCATATGTGAGGACAGACTTCCTGCTTGTTCCTGGAGAAAAGTGAAATTAGACTTAACTGCTAATTGTTGTTCCTTGAGGAACTCCAGTCCAGTCCCGACCTCTGGGTAGTGCACCTTTTCCAGCAGCTTGGAGACTGAGCTTGTCATCCTTTTGATGACCACAGTACAAATACAGCTGGCACCGCCTAACAGTCTCCAGTACCCTATTGACAATGCAGACTTACAGGAGCAACAATTAAGTAGCTAATCAAACAAACAGTTCTGTCCTTACATAAATAACTGCCCCCCCAAAGGAGGAGCCCTTTTTTCTTCCGCCCCCCCAGGAGAGGGGACCTACCTGAAGAAATCCCAGGCCGAAGGCACTGAGCTCGAAGCGAAGACCGACAGCTCTCATGGTCCACCCCTAGATGCCGCAAGCCACTAGCACTCCAATTCCTGGGCACCTGCACATCAGAAACATCAAAAAGGTAAACTGTGCCAAAGGCCAAACTCAGAACCTGGGTGGGATCCGGGACTGGACTTGAGTTCCTTAAGGAATAACAATTAGCAGGTAAGTCTAATTTCACTTTCCTATCGTCCCTCCAGTCCAGTCTCGACCTCTGGGATGTAACAGCGTAGTTAACGGGAGGGGCCTGCCACCCTAGCCTGTAGTACTGCTGAACCAAAACAGGCATCCTGCGCCACCTGAAGATCCAGGCGATAATGCCTAGCAAACATATGAAGCGAAGACCAGGTTGCCACCTTACAAATCGCTATAGGTGGCATCAGGCTATACTCGGCCCACAAGGTTGCCTGAGCCCTTGTAGAATGCGCTCGTAAACCCGAAGAACTTGGTGACCTTTCAAGATGAGGACTTGGCCGCCGCCTCACCTCTACGTGGACCCCCAAACAGAACAAACAGGCGATCTGACTTACGGAAGGCTGCCATCTCCTTCAAGTAACACTTGAGGACCCTTCGAACATCCAACAAGCGCAGCCGTGGGTTGTCAACGCCCACTAACGAACCATCCAGGACCGGGAGGGACACAGATTGATTCACATGAAAAGCTGACACTACCTTGGGCAGGAACAAAGGAACTGGCTGCAGGACTACCTTCTCCCTTGAGAACATGAGGCACGACTCCTAGCATGATAAGGCCTGAAGTTCCGAAATTCTCCATGCAGAGCAAATAGCAACCAGAAATACCATCTTAAGGGTCAAAGCCTTCAGCGAAGTCTGGCTCAAGGACTCGAATGGCTCCCTGGTCAGTGCTGCTAAAACCAGGTTAAGATCCCATGAAGGGACCACCGCCCTCCATGGCGGACGAAGCCGAGCCACCGCCTTCAGGAAAACGCACCACATCCGGATGCGTTCCCAGCGGCACCTTCTGAACCCTACCCTGGTAATAAGCAATTGCCACCACAAGGAGCTAGCCACTAGCTCCTTGCAGGCCAGTTTTGGTAAGAATGCGAGGATGTCTGGGATGGAGGCAATTGTAGGCTGTGTCTGCCTATCTTTGCACCAAGCCTCAAAGATGCATCATATTCCGACATAAGTCAAAATAGTAGATCTTCTTCTCTCTTTCAATAGGGTTGCGATCACCGGGGCGGAGTAACCCTTCTTTCCCAAATGCGCCCCTTCTAGAGCTAGGCCGTAAGCAAGAACAGATCCACCTGGGGCATGCACACTGGCTCCTGTACCAGGAGATCCTCCCGAGCTGGGAGGCACCACGGCCAGTCCGCCAGGAGCCGTATCAGGTCGGCATACTATGGGCACTGTGGCCAGTCTGGGGCAATCAGGCTGACTCGTCCCCTGTGCGACACGGCCTATGAGGACCCACAGAGGGAAGTGTGCCACTATCCATCCAATCCTAAAAGGAACAAAACTTGACCCCACCTCCCCTACCTCCTACAGGCCCATCTCTAGTATCCCCTTCCTTGCAAAGATAACTGAGAAACTAGTCCAAACTCAACTCCAGAATTACATTGATGAACACTCTCCTCTAGATTTATTCCAGCACAGTTTCAAAAAGAATCATGGAGTAGAAACCCTCCTTACCTCACTACTAGATTCCTTGTACCTTCACACCCAGAATCCTACCCAAGGATGCCTACTCATATTCCTTGACTTATCCTCTGCTTTCGACTCCCTTCCCCACCATCAACTCCTAAACAGACTCCATGAAATAGGACTGAGAGGCACAACCCTAACCTGGTTCCTCTCCTACTTAGATAATAGAACACAACAGGTCCGTATTGGAAATGATACCTCCCTTCCATTTACCCTAAAACAAACTAGATCCTTGGGGGATCCCCTATCTGCACTGCTATTTAACATCTTCCTTCAACCTGTCTGCAAAATTTTCTAAAGCTATGGAATTCAGTACCAATTATACGCAGACGACATCATGTGCTTCACCCCATTCAACCTTGCAAACCTTAAATTTCACTAAGCTAAGCGAATGCCTCACTAGCCTAAAATCTTGGCTCTCCCAGCACAACCTCCTAATTAATCAATCCAAAACTGAGGTTCTTCAAGTATTTTCCAACTCTTCATATGCCCCACCTCCGACCCTTACTACTGGCGATCTCTCACTCACCATAAAAAACCAAGTGAAATATCTTGGTATTATCCTTGACCAGAACCTCTCCTTCACTGATCAGATAGAGAGAGCTTCTAACACAATTTATGCAAAATTACGTAACCTTCGGAACCTCAAACCTCTCTTAAACCCCGACTCCTTTCGCACTGTCTGCCAGGCCCTTACAATCCCTTCTCTTGATTACTGTAACCTTATCTACCATGGCCTCCCCAAGAACAGCACACAACCTCTCCAATTGGCCCAGAACACGATTGCTCGGCTCATAACCAACAACCCCAGACGATCTCACATCACGCCAGTCCTCCATGATCTCCACTGGCTCCCCATTCAATCCAGAGTTAAATTCAAAGTACTTACCCTCACACATAAAATCATCTCCAATGAGTCAGCTCCATGCCTCTCCCCGCTCCTATCCTCCATCAACAATAAAATAGCACGCCGCTCCACTACCAAAAACCTACTTACCATCCCAACAAATAAGAGATATAGCAAACAATCTACATGTAACCGGGCCTTCTCCCTCTATGCCCCATCCTTATGGAATGCCCTACCTCTTGAGTTATGAAACTGCTCTGACCACTCTGAGTTCAGAAAGATGCTGAAAACCCATCTCTTCCTGGAACATTTTTCCCTACCACCATAGTCCTCAGTCCTCTGTCTTCAACCCTCACCTCTGCCCTCTCAACTCACTCCTGCAGCCATGCTGTACCTGTATATACCTATGTAATTAGTTGTTCGTTGTAAATAGTTTCACATTTATACCTCTGTATCATTGTTACATTGTTCCATGTAAACAGTTGAAATATACTGTCATGATACGAGTATGTTCTATGTAAACCGTCTTGATTTGCAGAAAGACGGTATATAAAAAATGTTAAATAAATTAAATAAATAAATATATAGCAGGCCCTCCACGGGCAGCGGTTGCACTAGAGCATCAAGCCCTTTGGACATCCTTTCCCGTCTTCTGCCAAAGAAACAGCACGCTTTGGCAGTTGCGAACGTTGCCATCAGATCCATGACTGGTGCACCCCCATCTGCACACCATCTGAGAGAAGTCCTCTTGATTGAGCAACCACTCCTCTGGGTCCACCTGTACCCAGCTGAGGTAATTCGCCGTCCCATTGTCGACCCCGGCAACATGTGCCACTGACAGCACCTGGAGTCGACCTTCAGCCCAGCTGAACAGCAGTTCTGCCTCTTATTCCAGGGACGTGCTTCCCGTGCCTCCCTGACGGTTGATGTAGGCCACCATGGCTGTGTTGTCCAAGAGGACCCTGACCACTTTCCCTTACAGCCAAGGCTTGAAGCTGCGCAGCACCAGAGCTGCCGTTCTCAATCCAGCCGGTTGATTGACCAGCCGGCTTCTAGCATGCTCCAGCGCTCCTGCACAAAGTGCCCCTCGCAGTTCGCTCCCCAGCCCGACAGGCTGACATCGGTCATCAGCAGAACCCGCTAAGGTGGCTCAAGGGGCATCCCGCTTCCAGGTTCTCCGGGCAAAAGCTACCAACCTAGAGCCATATGGACCTCATGCAGACAGGGGAGTTTTGGAACAGAGGATGCATCTGGTGCGACCACTGATGGAGCAATGCCCTCTGCAGTGGACGCATGTGTCCCCTTGCCCACAGCACCACTCCTAGGCTGGCCACCATGGTTCCCAGGACCTGCAGATAATGCCAAGCCATCGGAAGCGGCCATCTCAGGAATCGCCGGACCAGAAGCCGCAGGCTCTGGACCCGATGCTCCAGCAAGAAGACTCTCCTTAGTTGGGTGTCGAAGCGCGCTCCTAAATACTCCGGTTCCTGTGATGGAACCAGGTAGCTCTTGGTTACGCTGACCACCCAGCCGAGGTTGTCTAGAAACTGCACCACTTAGGATGTCACCTGCATGCTCTCATCTCTGGACTATGCCCTTATGAGCCAGTCGTCGAGGTACGGGTGCCCCAGCACCTCCTCGTTGGGGAGGGCCAATGCTACCACTACCATGATCTTGGTAAAGGTGCACGGAGCCATTGCCAGACCGAACGGTAAGGCCCAAAACTGGAAGTATCCCATCGGTACCGCAAACCAGAGGAACCGCTGGTGCTCTGGCTGGATGGGGATGTGCAGATACACCTCCGTGAGGTCGAGAGACATCAAAAACTCCCCGCTTCTTATGGCAACGATTACCGACCACAAAGTTTCCATGTGGAAGTGGGGGACCTGGAGACAGTGGTTCACCCATTTGAGATCTAGAATCGGGCAGAAGGACCCATCCTTTTTGGGCACCACGAAGTAGATGGAGTATCGACCGCAGCTGTACTGATCTCGGGGGACAGGAACCACCACCCCAAGCTGGAGCAGCTGAGACAATCTGTCCCTTACTGCTTCTGCCTTGCTGTGTGCTTTGCAGGGGGACTGAACAAAAGGTGTCTCACACCAGCCGTACCAGCTCGAGGGAATATCCCTTGCATATGACCTCTAGGACCCACTGGTCGGATGTGATCTGGGCCCAGACAGGGTAAAAGTCTCGTAGCCGACCTCCCCAGGGCTGCACCACTGCCTGGGCCACCCTCACTTCATTGGGGCTTCTTGAGGCCCGAGGATGAGAAGGCAGAAAATCCCCTGCCGGCTCCCCAAAATCTTTGGAACCCGTGTCCCCTGGAGGTAAAAAAACTCTGCTCCCCCTCCCTCCCCTCCCCTCCTTGATAGTATGTATGAAACTGCTCCTCCCTGTCTTAAACTTCCACTCTGTTCTCTGCTTTCCTTCTCTTTCTCTCCTCATCTTTTCTCACAACTAATGGCGTTCTTCTTCCTCTTCTTTTTCTACAGCCAAAGCACTTGTTTTAATTAACTTGCCTGATTTTATCTATTGTAAACCGCTCAGATGCCTACGGTATTGAGCGGTATAACAAGTTTTAATAAACATAAACAAACATAAACATTTCCCCTTTAGAAGGAGCCAAGGCATGAGGAATGAAAGCACCTAAAGTCCCAAGACTGGCCTCAAGACTCCGACGGGTTGCGGTTCAGTTTTGGTTTATCCTCGGGCAGCTGTCCACATCTGGACTCACCCAAGTCCTTAACCAACTTGTCTAAGTCCTCACCGAAAAGCAACTTCCCCGGAAAGGGAGCTTGCTCAGACAAGACTTGGAGGAACTATCTGCTGCCCAATTCCGCAACCACAGGTAACGCTGGGCTGCCGCCACCACCGACACCATGCTTTTAGAGAGGCCACAAATAAGTTCATAATGAATGTCAGCGAGGTAAGCTTCAACCAATTCTAACTTGGCCACCTCCCCGGACTGATCTATCAGAAGATCCCCCAGCTGCTGGAGGTGCTGCGACCAGCGCAGACAGGTCCTAGCGACCCATGCCCCGCAGATGACTGCCTGCAGAGATAGGGCATTGAAATCGAAGACCTGCTTTATCAAGGTGTCTAACTTCCTGTCTTGCCCATCCTTTAGCACTGCACTCCCCTCCTCTGGGATGGTCTTTTTTGTGATGGCTGAGACCACTGAGGAGACCAAAACAGCTTGTGATCCTATTCCGGCAGGGGATAAAGGCGCATCATAGTCGTCATTTATTTATTTATTATTTATTTATTTACATTCTCTTATATACCGCACTATTCAGCATCAGCGCGGTTTACATGGAACAGAAACGCTCAGTACAGTTAACATGTATGAGTTTACAGATAACAGGTCTCATTCCTCTTGGATCATCTGTCGAATTACCCTATGCATGGGAAAGGCCTTCTGCGACTTCCGCATCGCTTGGAGTAGAGGGTCATCCAGCAACTCGTTCTCCATCGGAGAACTCCATGATAAGGGCACGCAATTCAAACTCTTCCACCTCCAGTTCCAGCTCCGTATCCAGGTCTTCCCCTTCCGGTTCTTCAAATACAGCTCTAGCCACTTTTCCGAGGGCCTGGCCCGCTTTGCTAGCACCACTCCAGCTTGCTCTCTTCTATGCTTGCTGCCCGCTTGTTCCCACGCTCCAGTGCCGTGGGATCACTGGCTGCCCCTTGCTTATGCAAGCAAAAGGCTTGATACAGCAAGAGGACAAACTCCGGCAAGAGCATCCTCAAGGCTGCTCCCTCCTCCAGACCATGAGGCGCATAAGGACCAGGAGCTGCTATGGAGCAGGAGGCAGTTTCCGGTAGTGGAGGCAGAGACACCCCAAGTCCTGAGCCTCTCCGGAGAGGGAAGGCACCATCTCCTGGCTGGACCTGTCTTGCAAGGCCTGCTCCATTGAGGTGGCTTCCAAGGCGCAGCTGCAGTAAACCCCAGCTTCAGACACAGCTCCCTGCCGGGTGCCACACACCAAGTACTGTGGGTGGGCCAGCATGGGTGCTATGACTCTTCTCTGCACCCCTGCCTGCACCATGAGGGCTACCCCCCTTGAGGGAGCCCACCAGAATAGCCCCTGACACAAAAAAACTATAGCAGTGGGACTAAGCTCCAGGGGAGAAAAAAAAGTTGAGAAAATCTTTGCCTTTAAACTCTTATTTATTTATTTTTAAACAAGTGTATAAAGAATGTGACTGAACTCAGCCCAGGAGGCCTCCCCCTAGCAAAAGGGTAAACCCTAGAGGGCTTAGCCGGGAAACTGCAAAATGGAGCGCTGGAGAAAGAAAGCAGAGCCTGCAGACGTTCCCGCGTAGCAGCAAGACTGCGGCCTGCCTGCATGAGGCCTAACTCCCGCAAAAAAAAAAAAAAAAACGCGATCGAGCTCCTTGCCCCTTCCCAATGTCCCGGGCAGAGAGATTGCTGCTCCCTGAGGCCTTACCTCAGTCTGCATTGGTCCAAGGATTGTGTCTCCACTGCATAGCCGATGCTGGCCTTATCTCTACCCTCCTCGTGCTCAGCCTATTTGGTGGGCTGGCAATGAGGGGAAGGGAGGGGAAGAGAGCCTAAGATCACTCTGTTCCTGCTCAGCGCCCGGTAACTAGTTCGGGAGCCGCCAAAAGAAATCACAGGCCACCGATAAGACCTCCAATACCTCCCGGGCCTCTGGGAGGGGGTGTTCCTCCTCGGGAAAAGCCTTCAAGAGCCAGGCAGAGCCACCGGTCCTTGTACCTTTTCTTTTGCCAAAAAAATTGAAACTAAAGAAAAATGAAATTGAAAAAATAATCCACTAATCTCTTCCTTATTTGCCTCTTCAGTGAGTCCCGATCCGGCTCACTAAGACCTCCGGTTGCTGGAGATGGAGCATACTGGAGGCTGGTAGGCGGTGCCAGCTGTCTTTGTACTGTTGTCATCAAAAGGATGATATGCTCAGTCTCCAAGCTGCTGGAAGAGGTGCACTATCCAGAGGTCAGGACAGGACTGGAGGGACAATAAGGAACCATTATTAAAGTGGACTGGGAAATCCACTGCTTATCACTGGGATAAGCAGAATGGAATATGTCTACCTTCTGGGAACCTGACTAAGTATTTCTGAATTGGACTGGCCAAAGTTGGAAACAGGATACCGCGCTCAAGGAAACTTTGGTCTGATCCAGTATGGCATATCTTATGCTCTTATTCTCTTTCTTTCATCATCTTCATGAGCTGAACAACTATTTTTCTGCATTTAGCAGAAAGAGGTCAAGAAAATGAATACAGAGAGGTCTTATAAGATAAGACCTCTGTATAGGGCATTTATTATAGTTTGAGTCTAGCATTATTTGCTCATCCGCCATGTCCTGCAAAATAAATTGAAACATATTTTGAAAAAAACATTTTATAATAGTACAATCTTCAGATAGCCTTATAATGTTCAACAAAATTACATTGGTTTTAAGATCTGTGGCTTATTCTATATTCCACTAGGGGCATAAAATAAAAAAAAATGTTGATGGTCCTTTGTTTAGATCTAATTTTAATGATTCAAGTTGATTTCATTCCAATATATACTTAGTGGGCCTATAAGTTACTTAGCAAATTTTTTGATGCTATGCTGCTATCGTGTTGCTGCTATTGATTACAATTCACCTTATTTAATAGGTTCAAGGTAGCACTATATCAATAAAGTACTAAATAATTCCATACCACCTTCATCATTTTCAAAGGCGCCATTTTCAAAGGCACCATTTCATCAACACCAACACAATTACATATATACTATACCTTTGTTCAAGGTACAGATGTGGATGTACAAATTTCCCAGCAAATACGAAGTAGAAGGAACATACAAAACCACAATGGAAAACAGCACATTATTCCTCAAGACAATTTATCACTCTATGGAATTTCAGTATCTTGTCTCCTACCTTCTTTTGGCAAAATGGCTACCACGGTGGTATGCTCCACTATTGTATAGAGATTTTTGTCCACATAGTTATCAAGCTCTATGACTCTGTCTGCAGAGCACTGCTCCATCCCATGGTCACTCGTGATGATTATATTCAGTGTGTTCCACAGCCCTGCTTTTTTCAGTTCACTCACCAGGTAGCCTAGCTTCTCATCAATGTCTATAATCGCATTACGCATGAGAGGGTTATCTGGACCCAAAATATGACCCGCCTCATCAGGTTCTTCCCAGTACAGAAGGCCCAAATTTATAGGTTCTTCTAAGGTAAACCACTCAATCAGTTTGGCAACTCTATATTCAAATGAAACAGTCTCATTGTAAGGCAAATAGAAGGAGGGATAGACTCCGCTTATGTTCACATCTGATCCAGGCCACATAGCCGCACCACTTTTATATCCTTCATGCTGGTTAGTGATCCAAATTGGACTAGCTTCCTCCCAAAACTCTGGGTCATAGATGTCCAGCCTATCCATGGAAAACGTTTTGTTAAGCAATGGATCATAGATTTCATTGGCAACCACACCATGATTCTCTGCATACAGACCTGTCAACAGGCTATAATGATTGGGATAGGTTTTCGTGATAAATACATTAGTGACCTGTTTAACATAAATTCCATCTGCCATAATGCTGTGAAAATTGGGCGTCGGAAATTTATAGATGTAATCCCATCGAAAACCATCAAAAGAAACAAGCAAAACCTTGCGAGCATCTTGCTGAAGACAGAGTGTGCCTGTAAATGTCAGAGAGCACAATATGAGGAACCTTCTGCAGGGATCAGACACCATCATGGTTAATTTTCCACCCACGTATCTGCTCCAAACCTGCAGAACAGAAAAATAGAGAATGAGGAAATGGCTCCGTTTTAACTTCAGAAGTATGTCTGACAGTAGAATATGATGAGGCCTGTGAAAATCACTGCCCTCATTTTCTACTTGGATCCGCAGTGGTTCACTGTGAATCAAACCACGAGTCACAGACATCTCTCCTTGGTGTTCTCACCCTAAGACGCTGGTAGACAATGAAAGCTCAGTTTCAGATCTTATGGAATATCACACTGAAAGATCACATGTACTGTCATACTGACCACTTTCCTAGGAGCACAATTTGAGTGGAATAAAGTTTTCATGTACTTTTATAAAAACATGCAATACATTCATACAGCGCACACAGAAATTTATGCCATCTTCAGAGCAAGTATAAATTTGTACATGGGCCTTTGTGCATTACAGGGGCTGGTTTCTGGGTGTCTATTGTTTAAACGTACAAAAGCACCTATGTTGTCTTTATAAAATACCACTAATCCATATCACACATCTTCAGAATAACCTCACTGATGAAGGAAACACTTAATGACAAACAGTGTTCCCTTACCCTTTAAATAATATGCTGCTCTCTGGTGTCCTTTACACCTTATATAATACAGTATGTACAAAGAGGCATCGACAACGGACTACCAGTGACTTGACTTAGCCACAAATGCCATTCAGTAGTATTTTGGATTGCCTGATTGTTCTATGTGCATGCTCTGAAGATATATGCCGGCTTTCAGCAGTACAAGAGCGACTGCCAGCAGGATATCATGCCTTATCCGAGTCCGTTTTGTTGTGTTCGCCCTTCTTTTACCATTCTGGGTATCTGAACATTAGGGATGTGCCTTCGTTCCAAAATGAAAGCCGGATTCACTGCAAAACAGGAAATGATGACACGGTCATCATTTCCCGTTTGCCATCAATAGTGTGCCCTCTTTCGGAAAACAAACAGTGCGCTATTGAACAATAGGGTGCACTGTTCACGAATGCGCAAACAGAGTGCTCTATTGCTCAAACGTGCACTCCCTTGAGAAAAAGGGCATACTAGAGGACAGCACTAGAGGACAGCAATCTTGGGCCGGAAGGACTGGGGTTTCTAGTCCCACAGGTGCTCCTTGTGGTCTTGGGCAAGCCACTTAACCCTCCATAGCCCATGTTCCCTGTAAAATAGTTCTCTGTGTGCTGTGCTTTCCTGTCTAATCAATGTGTTTATACCTCAAAAATTTCCTGTCATGATTTGACAATTTCCAATCTGTAATCAAACCGCTGCTGATCGCTGGAAGTAGCGGTATACAAATGTATACTAAATAAATAAATAAATATTTAAAAATATGAACCAAAGAGGGAAAAAAAACAAAATGATACAAAAGAAAATTTTTGGGCCTGCAAATCCCTAGAATTTACAATTTCCTATCCTTAACCAGCACTCAGCTCTCTGCTACCACCATGATTTTTTCACAAGCTTATGACCCTCAACTTAAAAACAGCCCTAGGAAGAAGCCAAAATTATACTCTTATGGTGTTATCTAAATGGAATGGAGTAGCCGCCTAGAGGTTAGAGCAACTGCCTCGTACCCAGAAGATCAATTCCAATGGGAACTCCTTGTGACCTAAATAGCTGACCTAATTCTTGTTATCTAAATAATTTTTGTAGTTGTTGCTGCTGACTCCAGAGTAGTGCTTCCCTAATTTTTATCTAGTATAACTCCTTTTTATCTGAAAATCCACAGAAGCCAAGATAAGTACAATGAAACAGCAGACCTTTTCCTCTCCCCTCCATCTACTTTATCTTCCACCTCCTCCCAGGAAAGCAGTTTTGCTGGCAGCAACAGCAGTAGTCAGTCCAGAGCTTCTGAGTCAGTGCGTATGGAAAGGCACCAGCCTTCTACATGGGTTTCCAGTCTTATAGTAAGTCCACAATGGAGGAGGAGGAAAGTGGGATTTATAAAGCTTGCATGCTACGCTCTACATGCAGCTAGCAGATACCAGTCTGACTGGAGATCTGCAGAGAGGTGGGGCGAGAGGGAAAAACCCTGTTTCTGTGGCTCCATATGGGGTTATAACTCACAGTCTGGGAATCACTAATTCAGGGAGAGCTTCATCCTAAAGTAAAGTCCAGTTTCTGCAGTACTTGATCTCTATATTAGAGAATATTGAAGAAAGCAGATAGAACATATTGTTAATGGCTACTACTACTAATCACTTCCATAGCACTACTTGACATAGGCAATGCTATAATTTACAAATAAGAGACCATCCCTGCTCTGCAGAGCATACAATCTAATCATGACAAACACAGAGGACACCAGAAAAATTGGAAATTCATTTATTTAAAAAATGGTCAAAACAGCAAGGCTGAGAGAGGGGCAAAAAGCACTATACCACATGTAGCATGCGAAAAGACCAAGTCTATACGTGGTACGAAAAGAACAAAATCAACTGAGGTGATATGGGTCACTCCCACCAGGAGTAACTATCAGCCAAACCCAACACGGCCGTGTTTCGGCTATGCCTTCTTCAGGGGTTCTTTGGCTAAAAACAAACAAAATAAATGAATGATCACATAAAACATCTCATACACAAAAAAAACCCATTTCATAAATAAAAATCAACTATAGATAAAAGTAAAACAATGTTAAAATGATATTAAAATACGCAAATCCATGAACAAATATGAACCAATAAAAACAATGTATAAAATAATACATAATAAATAGATAAAACGATGAAACAATAAAGGTGAACAGATTTGTGCGGGTGCAATTAAACACCAATAAATAAATGATCAAACAAACTCAAAATTAACAATAAGATTAGGGTCAAAATTAAAACTGAAAATAAGGGATGTGACATGTGCAAGATGAATAAATAAAACCTTATTAACAAACCGTTAGTGGAAATCCCTCTGACTAGAGTCTTTCATGATATGTTAAAACTAAGGGAAGAAAAAAAAATCAAAATGTTTAAATTTAGTACTGGAAACCAATTGCCCAAACTATTAAAACTGTGAAAGGAGCAGAAGTGATTCAACAATCATGAATATGCCTGATCTCATCCTCCGTGGCTATTTAACAGTCCGTAGCTTAACTTGTATACGAGAGGGAGAAATTATGTTCCTTTAAGCTTTAAAGGAAAAAAGGGGACTGTTGTAGTGGTTGATATGGAAGGACAGACTAGATAGGCACAAAACACAAGGAAATCATTGGGAAAGATTTACTTGTTTTGTGCTCAGTAGCCCCAGTGTTCTCAGATAGCAAATGTTTATAAAAAGTAGGGAACACTAAAAAGTCATCTTTGACTGTACTATTCTGACTGCGTTTTTGTGAAATTATTTTTCCACCGTATTAAATGGAAGCCAAAGCGGGTTGTGAAGTCCTCCAGAAACTATCACTAAGGCAAGTATGGAGGTGAGTAGCTGACTGGCTGTCAAGATCTCAGATGGGTGGCTGATGCTAGAGGTCACCATGACCTACGCAGCTATGAAAAGGAGGCACATGAACTGCAACCTCTTCAGTACCTGGTCATATGCTCAAGGAATATGAGGCGGCAGCAGCAGCCCAGGACCCAGATGGGTTAAAATGACATCTGGTATCAACCACCAAGGTAGCTAGGAAAGGTAAGCAGATAACTGCAACTTCTCCAATCCACCAGGGAATTATGCACCAATACCTTTGCATGATTTTGAAATTTAATGCATTAAATAATGATATAGAATGTGTTTACAAATGAGGGTACTTTTTCAACAATTATGAGAATACATTCCTGGAATCAGATGCCTCAGTCTACTTACTGTGTTGGTGAATATGTAGAGTGACTAATGTCTTGCATGGGGAAGTGTGTGTGATGAGTGTGGATTGTGAAGGACGCATTGCAGTATGTTTGAGATATGGCCTTAATGACTGCTAGATGGGTTATGTTCGAGTACATGGAATGAATGGATAGAGTATTTGTGAGGGGTAAGCAACTGGTACATCTCAGTTGGTGGAGGGGTTAGCATAGGGAACTCTGTGTGCCTGTCCATCGAGAAGTGGGAGTAGGTGGAATGTATGGGTGGAGGGGAGGCTGTTAGTGAGGTTTGTGGATGCTGGGTGTCCATAAGTGTTTAAGTTTGAGTTTGCGTATGCATGTTTTACAGTTTGTCATGAGACAAAGCGGGTGGGTGTGCTCTTGTGACACAGTGCCTTTTTAAAACCCATCTGGGTATCAATGGTTTGGAAACCATTATGTTCGTCTTGTTCCTCCAATTAAGACAAAGAATCTGTCTCTTTCTAAAGGGCTCTGTCACTTTCAGGAATGCCCGAGTGCTTTACAAGCAACAAGAAAACAGAGGCCCTGTCTTTCTCCATCATCTCCTAGCTTCTTAAATGCTGGTAACTCAGTGGTTTATGCGGAACCAAGGCACCACTTTATGGAGAAAGGCGAGGACAAGACTCAAGAAACCTTTTCGATAGACATCCTAAGGTAAGGGTCCCTGAAGGACAAACATCTGCAGTTCCAAAATTTGCATATGACCGGCACAATCCACTGTGCCAACCATGCAGTTGCACAGGGCAGCACTCCAAAGTGGCAGGGGGGGGGGGGGGGAATGTAACATGAAACAAAGCCCGACCACACATCCTGCCCCAGCCCAGCAGTAGAAGGGGGGCATGCATAAATCGGAAACTATGGCTTTTTATTTCAATGTTAAAGTTCCTTCCCCCTTTCTCTGGCCACAGCAACAAATAGGCTTCACTTTCAGTGAGCAACATTTTTTCTTATGGCTGTCCTTGTACACTGGAAGTGAAGCATTTAGTAAGAGCTACATGCTGCTGCAACTCAGAATGGGGAAAAGAACTTGGAGGAAAAAAGGTGAGATTTGCAATCAGAAGGCTGGCCTTGAAACAATGACTTTTGGGTTAGAAGGCTATTATTTTGCAGGAAGGGCTATGAAGGTTTCATTCCCCACTAGAGAAATCCTGTTCCCCTGGACAAAGAAGGTTACAAGACTAACATCCAAGGGCGATGCGGGGCCATGAGCAGAAATTCATTGTCTGACAATGACCTCCAGGTTAGGAACAAGCCGTAACTGGAGAATAGTGTCCTTTTAGCAGTAAGCACGTGCTCTGGTAGTGACGTCAGACACCGGGTTTAAATGGCTCCCTCGATCATTTTGAGTTTGAGTTTATGTTGGTGCGGCTAGCAACATGGTGTGAAGAAACCTGAAGCAGGGTACAAAAATATTGAAACCCGAAATGCAGGACTGTGTCGTTAGTTCACCTATGATGGAGCTTTGCTGCACCAGTTTTACAGCGAAGTTAAATTTGATAGATATGCTGTTATGTATTTTGCACAAAGGTTTTACTGCAAGTGATTAAAAGGACAAGATTCTCCAATTACAGCTTGTTCCTAACCTGAGTGTCATTATCTGACAAAAATATTTTGAGGGAGCTGTTACATATTTTGGGACCTGCCATCTTTATTTTTGTCATTTAGAACCCTTAGCAAACCCGCCGTATCATAACAGCACTACCAGGACTCGCAGAGCACCAAACCCTACCTATCAAAAGGCAACACTGCAAATATTAAACCAATACATCTCAGAGACCATCAATACATCTCCTACTTGGGAAAGAGAACAAGTGGGAATGTCCTAAAGAAATTACATGAACAGAATAGCGCAGCACAGTTACACATGTGAAGCACAGACAAGGGATCACAATTTAGAAATATGAGGATAATAATTAAACTGTGAACCCCAAAAGCCAAACTTGGAATGTGCAACACCACTGGAGACATAAAACTATAAAATTAATTTCCTCTTGTACTAAACAAAATGCAAAGACGTTAGTGATGCACATTTCCCAAAGTTGACATATAAGAGTTAATAAATTCTAAATAAAATTGTATTTTTCTACCTTCTGTCTGAGCATTATTTTTCAGTCACAATTGCCCCAGTCGCTTTCTTCTGCTTTCTTCATGTCTTCTGCTAACTCTCCATTGTCTGCTGCCCATTTGTCCTTTCTTCTCTCCTAGTTTTTTCTATTCTCTCGCTCTACATCTGCTCTAATATACCGATCTTTCCCCTTTTGTTCTTTCCTCCGTTTCTTTTTTATTCCCCTTTCATCCTCTCAAATTTCACCCCTCTATTCTCAGTCCCCACTTACTCTCCCAATACCTAGCCAATCACAGATTTTTCTTCCCTTCCACACAAAATATCTGTCCCCCTCTCCATCCTCACTCCCACGGCTTCTTTTTTTCTCCCGCCAGTCCCCATCCCCTTCTAGCTCTCCCCCAGTATCCGTTCCCTTCTAGTTGCAGACCCTCCCAGCATCCACTCCCTTCCAGTCCCATTCTCCCATCCCTCCGCATCAGCCCATTTCCAATCCTAGCCCCAAGTCTTCTTCCAGGGCCAGCAGCTCTGTCCACCCCTCCTCCCCCCCCAATCAGCCTATTTCAAGCCCTAGCCTCCACTCTCTTTCCAGGGCCAGCAGCTCTCGCATCCCCCCATATGACCCCACACAAGAAGAGCCCTGCACCTGCCTGACCAGTTTCAGAGGGAGACAGGGAGGCCCAAAGCCCAGCACTCCAGTTCACCTCTGTATAACCACGGGAGTGAAGAGCAGCGTTTTCCTTCACTCCCGCGGCTGTTACTGTAACTTGAAGCCTGCCGTGCACAGTGCCAGGAAGGTAAACAGAGGCTTGTCAGGAAATGCCACCTTTAACCTCCCAGCACACAGCACACCAGTGGGCTGCAAGAGTGAAGGAAAAGCTACTCTTCATTCCCGTGGTTGTGCAGAGGTGAGCCAGGGCGTCAGGCTTCAGGCCTCCCCAGCTTCCTCTGAAACTCATCAGGCAGGCGTGGGGCTTCCCAAGGCACAGAGCCATGTGTGGGCAACATTCCTCCACAATGGTCGAGCTGGACCTACTAATATCTTGCCCATGCACAAACTGAAAAATCCACTGTCGGGCGTGTAAGGCCTTCCTATAGTAGTTTACACCTCAGAATAATTTCAACCAAAGGCATGTGTGATTAAGACTGTAAAATGAAACCGACAATGCCATAACTTGAGTAGACAAGTAAAGCCAGCACGAGCTGTCTAGGTGTGTGTCTCCACCCATTATTAACTTACTGACTAAGGGGAGAAACATGAGAAACCAAGGCAAATCCGTACTTGTAACCCTCAACAGGGCCCTAAAAGTCCTTTTACTCAAGTGTGTGAAAAATTCACAGTTAATGCAAGACAACCACAAACATAAAATATACCATACTAGGTCAAGTTCACAGATCCATCGAGCCCAGTATCCAGTTTCCAAAAGTGGCCAATCCAGGTCACATATCTGCCAGATTCCCAAAATGGTAGATTTCCATGCTGTTTATCCCAGGGATAAGCAGTGGATTTCCCCAGTCCACTTTAATAATGATTAATGGACTTTTCCTCCAGAAACTTGTTCAAACCTTTTTTAAACCCAGCTACACTAACTGCTTTTACTATATCCTCTAAAAAAATATTTTCTCTGATTAGTCTTTTTTTTCCCCTTTATTTTTCTGCTGAATATAACCAAAAAGTACAAACCAGATAAAATATTGACATAGCAAATATTTTCATATCAAACATTCGAACACAAAACCAACGTGTTCCTTAAGTACATTTATCATGATTATCCTGAATGGGGTATATGCACAGAAACCCCAAAGGCACATTCAAGAAGAAAAATTACACACATCAGGAGGGAAAGGGAACCGCTGAGGAAAGGAATGAGAGGCGTACGAGAGGAGGAAGGGAAGAGGAAAAGGGAAGGGGGAGAGAGACAGCCAAAAAGAAAACCACAAGGAGAAAGCCAGGGGGGGGGAGAGAAAGGCAAGGCCAAGAGCCCCCAGTGCTATGGGAGAGATGACTAAACCCGCCCCTAATAAAATATACCACTCTACATGCCGTTAGTCCCCATCTAATGAAACCAAAGAGGATCGGACCCTGTGGGGGAAGATCTGGGTGGTTGTCAGACAGGCCAATTGGGTCTCATGAGGGGAAAATGTCAACCATGCACCACCTGCTCCCAAGGTGTCCCTCACCACCGGGTGCCCCTGCGCCAGTTCTCTTCTCCCCAATGTCCTTAGAAAGGAGGCCGCCTCCACAGGAAAAAACACACCTGTTCACCCTCCAAGGTTATCCAATGCTGGACAGGGTTAGTTGACCATCAACAAAAGACGGCCCTCACCTGTGTCGCCCAGTAATACCATTTAAAGTGTGGAAGGACCAGACCACCATTCCCCCACGAGGACTCATCGGAACACTAAGTTTAACCCTTGCCCTCTTACTGTTCCACATGAATTGACCAATCGTCTTATGCAGATGCCTAAAGAAGGCATCCGGGACCATACAGGGTATTATCATAATCTCATTATGGAGCACAATAGATCCACCCTACAAACAAACTATTCAAACATATCCTGGGTTAACACCCCCCCCCCTTGGCCTATACACTTAACCAACACATAAGTACATTATATTCACCCTCACTGCCTGCATGTAAATAGTTAATAGTTGTTTAACATATCTATTGTAGCCCATATAATCTTCCAAGTTCAATACCCTATTCTTTGTAAATGTTGGATTGCTGTGATGTTCTCTGTAAACCGCCCTGAATTAATGATAGGGTGGTATAGAAAACCTAATAGATAGATATAAAATAAAAAAAAAAAAAAATAAAACAGGAAAGGACATTCATCTTAATTACATGAATACTGTTAAGAAGGGAAGAGGGCAGAAAATGCCACCTCCGCAAATACTCTCGGACTTTAAGCAAGGTAGGGTAATACAATGGAAAAGGTTTATCAAGCCTGCGAGGGATCTGAACTCCTAGATGTGTCAAGGATTTCCCTTCCCACTGAAAAGGAAACCTCTCTCTCAACACCATCTGCAGCTCTTGACCAACACTGAAGGGGAGGATAACAGACTTCCCTGCATTAAGCATATAGCCCAGTGGTTCTCAATCCAGTCCTCTGGAACCTCCAGGCCAGTCAGGTTTTCAGGATATCCACAATGAATATGCATGAGATTTGCATGCACTGCTTCCAATGTATAGACTGGGTTGAGAACCACTGCTATAGCCAGAAACTGCCCCATACCAATCGATATGATTTAATTAGCGGAGAAAGGATGGTAAGGAAATACACAGTACTACCTTTTAACTTTCGAAAGGGAGACTATGATAAAATGAGGAAAAGAGTTAAGAAAAAACTAAAAGGAGCAGTTGCAAAAGTTAAAGACTTACATCAAGCTTGGGTGTTGTTGAAAAATACTATCTTAGAAGCCCAGACCAGCTGTATTCCATGCTTTAAGAAAAGTGGAAGGAAGTCCAAAAAACTGCCAGCATGGTTTAAAGTTGAGGTCAGAGAGGCTGTTGCTACCAAAAAAGCATCATCTTTCAGGAAATGGAAAAAAAGAGCCAAATGATAAAAACTGGAAACAGCACAAGCACTGGCAACTTAAATGCAAGGCATTGATAAGGCAGGCAAAGGGAGAATTTGAGAAGAAGCTTGCTGCGGAAGCAAAAAACACGAAATAAAGACTTTTTCAAGTACATTCGTAGCAAAAAACCTGTGAGAGAGTCAGTTGGTCCATTAGATGATAGAGGGGTTAAAGGGGCACTAAGAGGCGACAAGAGGATAGCGGAGAGACTGAATGAATTCTTTGCTTCGGTCTTTACTGAGGAAGATGTAGGGATGTTAACCATGACTGAAGTGGTATTTAAAGGTGTGGAAGAATTGAAGGAAATATCGATACATCGGGAAGATGTATTACAACTATTTGATAAAATGAAGAGTAGCAAATCACCTGGACCAGATGATATACATCCAAGGGTGTTGAACTGAAAGATGAGATTGCAGACCTGCTATTAGTAATCTCTGAACTATCATTGAAAACATCTGTAATACCTTAAGATTGGAGGATGGCGAACGTAACGCCAATTTTTAAAAAGGGTTCCAGGGGTGATCCGGGAAACTACAGACCGATGAGTCTGACGTCAGTACCGGGAAAAATGGTAGAAGCCATCATAAAGAACAAAATTTCTGAACATGTAGATGGTCATGGCTTAATGGGAGACAGGCAACATGGCTTTAGACAAGGAAGATCTTGTCTTACTAATCTATTATGTTTTTTTGAGGGTGTGAATAAACAGGTAGACAAAGGTGAGTCAGTTGCTATAGTGTATTTGGACTTTCAGAAAGCCTTTGACAAGGTCCCTCATCAGAGACTTTTGACAAAACTAAAGAGTCATGGGATAGGAGGCAGTGTACTATTGTGGATCAGGAACTGGTTAAAAGATAGAAAACAGAGGGTAGGGCTAAATGGCCAATTTTCCCAATGGAGAAAGGTGAATAGTGGGGTACCCCAGAAATCTGTGCTGGGTCCGCTGCTTTTCACATATTCATAAATGACTTGGAAAAAAGGAATAATGATTGAGGTTATCAAATTTGCAGATGACATAAAACTATTTAAAGTTGTTAAAACCCATGAGGATTGTGGAAAATTGCAAGAGGATCTTGATAAATTGGAAGACTGGGTATCAAAATGGCAGATGAAATTTAATATGAACAAGTGCAAAGTTATGCACCTAGGGGAGAACAACCCAAACTATGGTTACATGATACAAGGTTCCACATTAGGAACCACCACCCAGGAAAAAGATTTAGGCGTCATTGTGGATAACATGTTAAAACCCTCCGTCCAGTGAGCTGCGCCGGCCAAGAGAGCAAATAGAATGCTAGGTATCATAAGGAAAGGAATGGAAAATAAAACAAAGGATATTATAATGCCTCTGTATCGTTCCATGGTGCGACCGCACCTTGAATATTGTGTGCAATTCTGGTCGCCGTATCTTAAAAGGATATAGCGTCATTAGAAAAGGTTCAGAGAAGAGCCACCAAAATGGTAAAGGGGATGGAAGGATACCCCTATGAAGAAAGGCTAAAAAGGTGATGGCTCTTTAACCTGGAAAAGAGACGGCTGAGGGAAGATATAACAGAAATCTATAATGAATGAACGGAGTGGAACGGGTAAACATAGATCGATTGTTTACATTATCAGAATATAGAAAGACTAAGGGGCATGCAATGAAGCTACAGGGTAAACTATTTCAGACTAATAAGAGAAAATATTTTTTCACTCAACGTGTAATCAAACTCTGGAATTTGTTACCCGAGGATGTAGTAAAGGCTGTTAGTGTAGCCGGGTTTAAAAAAGGTTTGGACAAGTTCCTGGAGGAAAGGTTCATAAACCATTATTAAAAAGGGACCCAGGATATCAATGCTTGACCCAAGCATTGTCTCTTTTGGGGAAACTGCTAGGTACGTATGACCTACTGTAGATTGGCCACTGCTGGAAACAGGATACTGGGCTTGATGGACCTTGGTCTGACCCAGTATGGCATATATTATGTTCTTATTATATTCATGTTCAAATGCAGTAAGAGAGCACTCAGGATTTGATAAAAATAAGAGGATGTCATCCACATATGATGCTACCTTATGTTCAACCTCCCCTCCCCACTCGTACCCCTTCCACTATCCCATTCCCTCACAAAGCCTGGGCAAAAGGCTCAAAGGAGAGTGAGACAAGCAGTGGGCACCCCTGTCTAGTGCCTTTACCCAAAGCAAAGAGAGGAGAAAGGACAGAATTAATACAGAGCCGAGTCATAGGAGCACTATAAAGAGCTCAGACTAGTCTCAAAAAAGTCAGACCGAACTGATGAGCTTCCAAAACATGCACCCTACCGAGCTGAACGCCTTTTTGGCATTTAAACGCTTCTCCGGCTCTAAGGCACACTGGTGTAAAATATCCACTACCCTCCTGACATTGTTGAAAGCGCTCTGGCCTTAATAAACCCGATTTGATCTTTAACCACCAAAGAAGGTATAAGCTGTTTCAACCACTGGGCCAAGAGTTGGGCAAGCAACTTCATGTCAGTGTTGAGAAGGGAAATTGGGTGATATGACCCCAAGACTACTGGATGCTTGCGAAACACATGAGCTTCCAGGAAAGAAGTGGGACAGTCCCTTCTTCTAGCACTCTATTAAGAACCTTACTAAGCAAAGGTAAGAGGACCCCACAAAACGTATGGTAAAATTCATGTGGGAACCATCGGGATCTGTGGCTTTCCCATGTGGGAGGCCCTGTATCGTCTGCTGAAGCTCCAACCCCATGATGGGGCTATCCAAACACTCCCTCTGAGCTGCAGAGAGTTGTGTAACTGTCTTCTCGTCCAGGTAGTCTAGGATAGGACCAGACTGCCCTGTGCCTTCGGAAGAATACAGCACCTTATAAGACCGAATAAGAACTTGTTCAATCCCTTCCCTATCATGGTAAATCTGGCCTTGCGGATCCTTCATCTGAAGGATGGTGGTCTGGCCCATCTCTTTTTCAAAAGAGAGGCCAGCAACTTATAAATCTTACCCTCCTCTGTAGTAATAAGTCTGTGCTGTCTTCTTGTACAGCACTTCCATTTCATCAGACAAAAGAGTATTCAGCTACCCCTCTTCATAGTCAATTGGCAGGAGAGATCCAAGGTCTGCCGCTGCATATGTTACAATCCCAGATGTTGGACCTACCGCTCCAACTCCTGACGATGCTGTAAACACTCCCTCTTCTTCGTAGACCCCGCCTCAGACACCCCCAGAGCACAGCCTTCAAGGCATTCCAGGTGATAGGCACAGAGACCTCTCCTTTATATATTCCTTAATCAGCACCTCCACCACCTTGACCACACCCTCATCTCGCAACAGAGAGGTATTGAGCCTCCAAGGCTTGGACTCCCCCCCCCCCCTCCTGCTTCGAGGGACCATGTCCCAGCCAAAGATGGACCGGGGCATGATCTGTCCACACTTTACTCTGAATTAGACTCTAAGCTTAGCAGGGTAAAGTAAGGCTTGTGGGATATTATGAGAATACAGCCACCATTTCACTTCTCCAAAAGCTTGCCACCTTTTATCCAGCTCTGCGCTGTAATCCGGGAAGATCCACACTGTATAAGCTTTATAAGTAATGGCTCCCGCTTTCCCGGCCTGTCTGAGAATCCAGTCTCTAGTTCAGTATCTCAGCTAGAATTGGGCGGGAGTGCGCCCCTTGATTTGGCAGACCCCCAGGCAACCAATATGCTCGTTCCACCACAACCTGCTCTGAGAACACTGGGTCGGTAAACAAGTCTTTCAGAAGCTGTTCCACAAATTCCTCCATGCATCTCCCCGCTTGGGGACGCCCAATATGTGTATGTTAGAGTGCCGTGCTCCGTTCTCCAAATCAACCTTTGCAACCAATTTTCTAATAATCAAATTCTGAGCAGAAGAGTCCTTTTTCAGGGTCAATAAATCATCCTTCATACCTGCTATTCTGAGCTCAGTCTTCTCATTGCGGCTGCCACTACTTGTAATTCAGTTCTAACTACTCTGAGCTAAGCCTTCATAGCTGCCAAAATCATCTCGGTCTCCGGCATTCCACTTCATGAAGGTGATCTGGCTCCCGATGCGTTCAGCAAATCAGAGACCTCATCTGCGCATGGTGACTCCGCAGCTGTGGCCTGCCCACTGCCAACTTGTGGTGTTAGGCACTCTGCCATAGTTTGCTGCCAGGTGTTCTTCACAGGCTTCACCGTCTCTCCTGCTAACTTCAGAGGCTGCCGCTGTTCTAGTTTACCATATCTCAAGTAAGAGTCGAGGCACCTCAAAAGAATCACTGGATGAGCATTAAAAGCAGCGCTTTACCACCAGGTGGGAGCGGGAGAGCACGTCCAGTTCCTATTCCACCATCATGTGACCGTCCTCCGATTAATCTTAAATGGGCTATACTGTAGCTTTACTGAATGTCCTCGTGTCTTCCTACTTCTCGAAGAAGTAAAACAACGGATCTATGTTTACCTGTTCTACTCCACTCATTATTCTATAGACCAGTGAGAGAGTCAGTTGGCCCTTAGATGAAAAAGAGGTAAAAGAGGCACTAAGAGGACACGGCTATAGCAGAGAGACAATGAATTCTTTGCTTCAGTCTTTACTAAAGAAAATGTAGGAAACATAAGAACAGAAGATATGCTATACTGGGTCAGACCAAGGTCCATCAAGCCCAGTATCCTGTTTCCAACAGTGGCCAATCTAGGTCACAAGTACCTAGCAGTTTCCCCAAAAGACACACAGGTTTCACAATGCTTGTATGCAAGCAGTAGATTTCCCTGGTCCCCTTTAATAATGGTTTATGGACCTTTCCTCCAAGAATTTGTCCAAACCCTTTTTAAACCCAGCTACATTAACAGCTTTTACTACATCCTCTGATAACAAATTCCAGAGTTTGATTAAGCATTGAGTGAAAAAAATATTCTCTCTTATTAGACTTATATGGGTTACACTGTAGCTGTCCCCTAGTCTTTCTACATTTTTTTTATTTTTTATTTAACAGGTTTTATATACTGCTTTATCATTTCAATCAAAGTGGTTTACATTGAAACTTAAACTTGGTAATGTACACTAAACAGGGATATTGATAACTTGGATTTTTCTGAGGCAATGGAGGGTTAAGTGACTTGCCCAAGGCCACAAGGAGTGCTAGTGGGAATTGAACCCTGGTCTCTGGGTTCCCAAGCCAAGGTTCTTAACCATTAGGCTACTCCTCCACTCCACATTATGATGGCATAAACAGTTGATCTACGTTTACCCGTTCCACTCCATTCATTAATTAATAGACCTCTATCATATCTCCCCTCAGCCATCTCCTATCCCCAGTTGAAGAGCCCTAACCTTTTTAGCCTCTCCTCTAGGGGTATCCTTCCATCCCCTTTAGCATTTTGGTGGCTCTTCTCTGTACCTTTTCTAATTCCGATATATCCTTTTTAAGAAACGGGGACCAGAATTGCACACAATATTCAAGGTGCAGTCACACCATGGAAAGATATAAAGGCATTATAATATCCTTTGTTTTATTCTCCATTCCTTTCCTTATGATTCCTACCATTCTATTTGCTTTCTTGGCCGCCACTGCACACTAGGAAGAGGGTTTCAACGTGTTATCCACGATAACGCCTAAATCTTTTTCCTGCATGGTAGTTCCTAATGTGGAACCTTGCATCATGTAACCGTAGTTTGGGTAGCTAGGACCTGTCCTCCAAGTGATGTAAAATCCTCTTGCACTCAGGTTTCTCCAGGGCCATGTGCCTATGAAGGAAGGATGGCTGTTATAGATGGTGATTCGATCATTAGGCATGTAGATATTTGGGTGGCTTGTGGACGTTGAGGATAGCTTGGCAACATTCCTGGTGCAAAGACAGCAGACCTCACACACAACCTAGACAAGGTTTTAGATAGTGCTGGGGAGGAGTCTGCTGTCTTGATACATGTTGGTACCAATGACATAGGAAAGTGTGGGAGAGAGGTTCTGGAGGCCAAAACTTAAGCTTTTAGGTAGAAAGTTGAAATCCAGAACTTCCAGGGGAGCATTCTCCGAAATGCTTCCTGTTCCACATGCAGGATTCAAAAAGCAGATGGAGTTCCAGAGTCTCAATGCGTAGATGAGACAACAGTGCAAAGAAGAGGGGTTTGGATTTGTTAGGAACAGGGCAACATTCTGAAAAAAAGAAGAGACTTTTCCAAAGGGATGGGCTCCACCTTAACCGGGATGGAACTAGGCTGCTGGCATTAACCTTTAAAAAGGAGATAGAGCGACTTTTTGAACTAGGTAACTCGGGAAAGCCGATAATCACCCAAGAGTGCATGGCTCGGAAGGATATATCCTTGAAAGATAATAGCAAAAGAGGGCATCCCGACAGAGTGGTCCCAAAAAAGTACTACTACTAATAGCACTACAAGACGTACGCAACACTGCACAGACATGTAAGAGATTGTAAGCTCTGATGAGCAGGGACTATCTAATCAAGACAGACAACACAGTAGCTGTAGACATGGGATACATCTAGGAGGAATGGTAAGGAAACACAAAAGGAGATTAGGCGAGTCAAGATCCGAAAGCGGCAGCAAAGAGGTGAGTATTCAGCCTGAATTTGAAAACGGCCATAGAAGGTGCCTGACGTACAGACTCAGGTGGTTTGTTCCAGGCATAAGGAGCAGCAAGGTGAAAGAAGCAAAGTCTGGAGTTAGCAATAGAAGAGAAGGGCACAGATAGAAGCAATTTGCCAGAAGAGCGGAGTTCCCGAAGAGGGGTATAGGGAGAGATAAGACAGGAAATGTAGCGAGGGGCTGCAGAGTGACTGCACGTATAGGCCAGCAGACAAAGTTTGAACTGGATGCAAAAACAGATAGGGAGCCAACCAAGTGACTTGAGAAGAGGGGTAATATGAACATGACGAGGCTGGAGGAACATTAGCCACGCAGCAGAGTGCTGAACAGATTTAAAGGGAGAGAGAATTTAGAGGGAGACCAGCAAGGAGTAGGTTACAATAAGTGATTAAGGAGTGGATAAGTGTCTTAGTAATGTGTTCAGAAAGGAATGGGCAGATTTTGTTGATGTTATAGAGAAAGAAACAACAGGTCTTAGCTATCAGATTGATGTGTGTGGAGAAGGAGAGAGAGGAGTCAAAGACGACCCCAAGGTTGCAAGCCAAGGAAGCAGGAAGAAGTAGAGTTTTATCCACAGAGACTGAGAAGAAGGGGAGAGGAGGTTTTAGGGGGAAAAATAAGAAGCTCAGTTTTGGCCATGCTCAATTTCAAGCGGTGATGAGACATTCAAGCAGCAATAGCAATGTCAGAAAGGCAGGAAGAGATCTGTCTGACAATCCAGATCCGGATTTCAGGTGTAGAGAGGTAGATCTGGGAGTCATCAGCATAAAGATGGTACTGAATGCCATGGAAGAGATGAGTGCACCAAAGGACCATATATATATAGAGAGAGAAAAGGAGTAGACCCAAGACAAATCCTTGGGGTACACCAACTGAGAGTGGGATAGTAGCAAAGGAGGATTCACCAAAACAAACACTGAAAGCTTGATGGAAGAGATAAGAGGAAAAGCAGGATAGTACAGAGCCCTTAAAACCAAGTGAGGACAGGGTATCAAGGAGAAGGCCGTGGTCAAGTGTTAAAAGCAACAGAAAGGTCATGAAGGATGAGGACTGAGTAAAGGTCCTTGGATTTTGCCAGGAACAAGCCACAGAGACTTTGGCAAGAGCAAGTTCGGTAGTATGTAAAGGACAAAAGCCAGATTGTAAAGGATCCAGGAGGGCTTGAGAGGAGAGAGTCTAGGCAACGGTGGTGAACCACACGTTCAAGTAGTTCAGAAAACGAAGGGGAGGAGGGAGATGGGTTGATAGTTAGGACAGGTAAGATCAAGTGAGGGTTTCTTGAGGAGAGGTGTAACTACAGCATGCTTGAAGGCTGAAGGGACAGTAGCAGTGGAGAGTGATAGGTTGAAAATATGAGAGATGGAAGGAACAACAGTGGAGGAGATGGGACTTAGGAGGTGGGTGGGAATAGGATCAGAGGAGCAGGTAGTGAGTTTGGAGGAGGAAAGAAGGTGTGTGGTTTCCTCCTCAGAGATCATAGAAAAAGAAGAAAGGTAGCAGAGGTAGAGGGGGAAAGTTGGGAGTGAAGAGGGGGAGGAGGTGAAAGTTGACTTTGTGGGGAATTGTTTGTTCGGTTATTTGATATACTGCACCTTCATTACACCAAGGCGGTTTACAGTACACAAAATTATTCAATAATGGCCGAGGCCGGAGAGGAGAAAGGAACTACAATATATGACAGGATAGAGACAAGACAACCACACAGAGAGTTAAGAGAAATGGCAAAAGGGTTTAGGAGATAGTGGGAGGCAGGTCAATTGGAGGGTGATCTTGTGGATTATATCATGGAAATAGTCAGCCAGTGTTTGGGCAGCAAGGGAGGGTGGGATCGGAGGTGGAGGCACTTTGAGGAGAGAGTTGAGAGTAGTAAAGAGACAGTGAGAGTTAGAGGCATTAGAATTAGTCAGATAGACATAATAGTCTTGCTTGGCGAGTGCTATGGCTGACTAGAAAGAGACAAGCATGAATTTGAAGCGTAGAAAGTCTGAAAGTGAGTGGAATTTGAGTCAAGCAAGCTCAGCTGAATGGGCACAGGACTGTAGATAGCTGGTAGTGGAAAAAAGCCAGGGCTGGGGCACAGTACACCTCACAGGACATGGCATGGGCAGAGCAAGAGCATCCAGGGCAGAGGAGAGTGCAGCGTTATAGGAAGCTACTGCCTCATCAACAGACTCAAATAACATAGTGGAGGAAAGAGGTGAACAAACAGTGGAGGAGAGAGCCAACAGGTCAATAACATGAAGATTTCTAAAGAGATTGGAGGAGACAGGATGAGGTTGAGACTGTGGGTGATGAAGAGTTAGCAGGTGATGGTCAGATAAGGGAAGAACTGAGATACAGAAGTTTGAGGGTAAGCAATTAGAGAAAAATACAAGGTCAAGGCAGTGGCCATGCTGGGGAGTGGGGGCAGTAGAGCAAAGCTGGAAGTTGAACGAGGAGGTAAGGGAAAGGAGCTTTAAAGCATAAAGATCAGAAGGGTTATCAACATGACTGTTAATATCTTCGAGAATGAAAGAGTGGGGGGAAGAGGAATCCAGAAAGAAGGAAAGCCACAAGTCAAAGTCAGTGAGAAACAGAGGTGGACTTGCCACTACTTCTCTATGTAGTTGTTTATTTATCGATCTCCTGACATGAAAGGTGGACAGACTTGAAAGGAGGGAAAGGAGTGAAACTGAGGCAGCAGGAGGGGTTGGAATTGGCAGGAAGGAGAAAGTATTTTATTTATTTATTTAACATTTCTTATATACCGCCTTTCATGATATCAAGGTGGTTTTTTTTTTTTTTTCAAAGCTTTATTTTATTCATCGCATAAAGACATATAATGATACACAACACACCCATTCCAGGGGGGTGAACTCTTATCCCCGCCCGGAAGGCACTATTATGCAATGAATACAGTATTTTTTGTTAATATTGCCCCCCCCCTCCCCACCCTCCCGCCGCACCCCCTCCCGCCCCAGCCGCCCAGGCCCGCTACCAAATTGCCCACACTACCCATGCACTCCATCTGCTAATGGCCAATATGTAAAAGCTCATTCCGACACCGGGCTCCCAAGGTTCCAATATAGGTGCCCCATAATTGAAGAAAGGTGGTCCAGCGTTTGACACTGCCCCGTGCCTGCCACCGCTCCATTAGCATGACCTGGTGGAGAGAGTTACGCCACTCCATGAATGTTGGAGATCGCTGCTCACGCCACATACGTAAGATAGGGCCCTTCCCCACCAGACAAGCCTTCCGCATAAACATTCGGTCAATACGCCGAGTCGGGCAGGGGGGAACCAGCCTGTCCAATACCACAAAGGCCCCCATCCAACTCACCTGGAGTCCCAGCAAGTCGCTGATATAAGCCCGTATCCTGGCCCAATAGGGCTGGATATGAGGGCACGCCCACCACATCTGGAGCAGGTTAGCCAAGGGTGCCAAACATCTGGGACACCGACCGTCCTCTGTCAGAGAGCTGCGAAAGGCGCGGCGTGGCGAGAAATAGGCTCTGGTCAAGCACTTAAATTGAATCTCACGCCACTTCGCCCCCACGGCCAGCTCCGCAATCCGGTGTAACGCTGCTCTGATACTGCCTGGGGCCACCTCCCTCCCCAATTCGACTCCCCAAGCTGCTTCCACTCCACCATAGTCTACAGGGGCACGAAGGCTATCCAGGCGGGCCCTCAGGCCCGCAATCGTAGGTGGGGAGTCCTCTCCCAAAGCAAAAAACGCTAACAGCTGCTCCGAGCGCGACGACACCAATGCTGCCCGGGGCAGAGAGGAGACATAATGCGCAGCTTGCAAGAACGTAAATATGTGCTTGGACGTCAGGGCGTATTCCTGACTTAGGGCCTGAAAGGATTTACAACGACCCTGGGCCTCAACCAAATGCCCTACAAGGCGGAGGCCCTTCCGCCACCAATCCCGAAACCCCCAGGACCCGGACCCGGACCCGGACCCGGACCCAGGGGTAAAATGAACATTACCCTGTAGGGGCAGCCAGCAAGACGCTGTCCAGGGCGTCCCCCAGCGGGCATTCAGATATCTCCAAGTCCTCTGTGCCGAGCTAAATAATACGCTATTCCCCAGGTGACGCGGGAGATGCTTGGGTCGAGTATGTAGGACCCCCAAAAGCGAAAAGGGCGCAGCCAACGCCTCTTCGAGGGGGGTGGGAGTGTAGTATGTCGTCTGTCCAAGCCAATCGCCAATGTGGCGGGCCTGACAGGCCAAAGCATAAGTACCCAAGTCGGGGAGGCCCATCCCCCCCTCACGCCACTTCCCCAGCAGCCGATTTAGGGGAATACGAGCCCTCGCTCCCCATCACAGGAACGCCCGGATCAGCCTCTCCACCTGTCGCAAGTCCCGCCGGTAAAGCCATACCGGCAGTACCTGTAGCCAGTATAGGAACCTCGGGAGGATCACCATCTTAACTGCGGCCACCCGACCCGACAGTGGTAATGGCAAGGGTCCCCATGACGCCAGTTGGGATCGTATGCGGTTTACCATCCAATCCAAATTACTCCTGTAGAGGTCCTTGGGTTGCCTGGTAAGACGAATGCCCAAGTAGGTAAAATAGGAATTCGCCCATTTTAAGGGAAATCGACCCACCCAGCTTTGCTGTAACGTCCCGAGACATCCAGCGCCTCCGACTTCTCCCCGTTAATCCGCAGGCCAGAGAACTGACCGTAGGCTTGAAATTCAGCCATCAGCTGGGGCAGGGACTCCTCCGGTGAGAGGAGATGCACCAGAATATCATCTGCAAACGCCGAAATGGTAAAGGATTGACCTCCAATACGCACTCCCCGAATCCCCGGTAAGTCTTCCACCGCCCGAATCAGCGGGTCCAAAGATAGAACAAAGAGCAATGGCGAGAGAGGACATCCCTGCCGCGTACCCCGTTCCAACGGGAAGTCCTCCGACAACACCCCATTGCAGAGTACCCCTGCCAGCGGAGTAGCATATAGACTATCTATCATCGCACAGAACGAGTCTCCAAGACCATACCAGGGTAGTAACATTTTCAGGTAACTCCAATCAACCCTGTCGAAAGCCTTCTCCGCATCAAAACTTACCAGGAGGGAATGCAGGCGCTGGCAGTGTACCCACTCTAGAGACGCCAAGATTTTACGCATGTTCCGTACTATGAAATGGCCTTTCACGAAACCGACCTGGGAGTCATGGATTAAATTGTCCAGATATCCCGCCAAACGGTTCGCCAACACCTTCGCAAAGATCTTAGTATCAAAATTCAACAGAGAGATCGGGCGGTAGGAAGAGGGGAGCTCCGGGTCTTTGCCCGGCTTAAGGATTAAGGTAATGTGGGCCTTGTTAGAGCCCCACCGAAACCCCCCCTGCTCTACACGCTTCGCATAAACCTCCACCAACGTCGGACTGACCAGGCCTTGCAATAATTTATAGAACTCGGCTCCCAGGCCGTCGGGTCCAGGCGCTTTGTAGCAATGAGCCGCCGTAATGACCGACCCCACCTCTTCCAGGGAGACGGGCTGGCCCAGATTCCGGCTCTGTTCCACCGTTAGCGACGGGAGATTTAACTTTCGGAGATAATCGGATGTCGCCGATGACAATGTACTCTCTTTCATGTAAAGCTTCTGAAAGAAGTCCCGAAATATCCGGGCTATCTCCTTAGAGCCGCTCTGTAAGCGCCCCTGCTCATCTCTCAAGGCCGCCACTGTGTTGGAACCTCGCCGTCCCCGTAGGCAACTAGCCAACAGCCGTCCGGGTCTATCCCCATGGCACTGCAGGCGGGTGGCGATAGTAAAAGCATTGACTTCTTGGCCCTCTGGTGGAGAAGTTCATCAAGGCTCACCCGAGCCTCCCATAGTTCTTTTTGCAGTCCTGCCGACGGAGCCTGCGCTAGGCGACGGCGCAAGAATGAGACCCACTTCTCCAGCCGGAGAATGCGTTCCACCAACATCCGGCGTCTGCGGGCCGCATATCCGATAATCTCACCCTGCATCACGACTTTGGCCGTCTCCCAGACCAGTTCAGGGTCCTCCTGATGCACCCGATGAACTTCGGCAAATTCATGCCAACGTTGTGCCAAAAACTTATGGAACTGCGCATCTTTGTACAACTCCAGAGGGAAGCGCCAGAGTCGCGTTCGATCCGTCTTTCCTCCCCACTCCAGATCTAACCATACCGGGGCGTGGTCAGATATTACATAGGGTCCAATCTGCGTTCCTTCCACCCTCGCAAATAAGCTCTTAGATAGCAGTACATAGTCAATGCGAGAACTAGAGTCATGCGCCCGGGACTGATGAGTAAAGTCCTTTTCCGTAGGGTGGAGAACGCGCCAGGGGTCAACCAGGCCCAAGCGGGTTTTGAAACGCTGCAAGACCCGAGTCACCGGTCCTCGTTCGCGCGCCTCCCCCCCCCCTAGTGGTGTCCAGATCCACATCCAAGACACCATTGAAATCTCCCCCCATCACCAGGGGAATCTCAGGCATCTGCTCCACCTGAGCGGCCACAGTGGCATAAAAGCGGGGATCTAAAGTATTCGGTCCATATACCGTCCCTAGAATTACCGGCTGCCCCTCCAAGCGTCCTTGCAAGAGTAAATAACGTCCCGCCACATCACGAATGGCTACGTCCAGGGCCCATCGGACCCGCTTATGGACCAGTATGGCCACCCCACCCTTCTTGCCCCCGTTACAGCTTCTGCCTCGGTCCAGACAGAGGTCCTATTGCCAGTTGAAGAAGCAGTTCCATGTGCAGGGTGCCTGCATGCTGAAGCTCTGAGGAAACAAGTGGAGGAACTCAGAGAGGAGGTGGCGAGGCTGAGGAGCATTCAAGACAGTGAGAAGTACATTGATGAGATGCTGCTTGCAGCAACCAGGCTCTCCAGCACAGGAGAAGATGGGTGTCAACAGAATGTCAATGGTTGGACAAAAGTCAACAGAGCCTGCAAAATCACCAATCCAACTTCTCCAGCCCTTGAATTGAAGAACCATTATGCAGCCCTGGAAGTGGAGGAGGTGAAAGCATCCCTGGAAAGGGAAGAACCAGAGTTCAAGTACCCCATAGTTGCAGAATCAGTGACCAGAAGGAAACGAAGGGTAGTGGTGGTTGGAGACTCTCTTCTGAGGGGTACTGAGGCGTCCATCTGCCGACCAGACTTGATGTCCAGAGAGGTATGCTGTCTGCCTGGTGCCAAGATCCACCATGGTACGGAGAATTGCCCGAGACTCATCAAGCCCACTGACTATTACCCAATGTTGCTAATCCATGTTGGAACAAATGATACTGCCAGGTATACCTCGGAACGTATCAAAAGTGACTTCATGGCTCTGGAACAGAGGGTGAAGCAGGTAGGTGCACAGGTGGTGTTCTCTTCAATCCTCCCTGTTGAGGGTAAAGGCCAAGGCAGAGAGGCTCGCATCCTGGAGATTAATGCATGGCTGCGTGGATGGTGTCTTCGAGAGCGTTATAGTTTCCTAGACCATGGGATGCTGTTCCAAGGGTTACAGAGCAGAGATGGCATCCATCTGTCCAAGAAAGGTCAACACATCTTTGGTAGTAGACTGGCTAATCTACTGAAGAGGGCTTTAAACTAGATTCGTTGGGGATGGGTGAAGAAAGCCCCCACGTAAGTGATACATTAAATACCTTTATGGAAATGGGTAACAGGGGTAACATATGGAAAGCAGTGTGTATTAATGCCCGTAGCATGGGAAATAAGATCTCTGAAGTTGAAGCTTTGGTGGGAGTGGCTGACTTAGATTTAGTGGCAGTTACAGAAACATGGTTCACAGAAAACCATGACTGGGATGTAACTATACCTGGCTATACTTTATTCAGAAAGGACAGGGTAGGAAGAAGGGGAGGAGGAGTAGCACTATATGTAAAAACTACTATTAAAGCTTTGGAATTACAGAGCTTAAAAGGGAGAGAGGAGGCATTGTGGGTTAAACTAGAAAGAGGGAAAGAGAAATCTATTTGCATTGGTGTGATATACAGACCTCCCTCACAAGAGGAAGAGGTGGACAGAGAGTTAATTGAAGACATACGCAGCATTGCTAGGAAAGGGGAAGTGCTACTGCTAGGAGATTTCAATATGCCAGATGTTGATTGGCACTTTCCTGCTGTAGTATCATCTAGGAGTAAGGAGATCCTGGATTCTCTACAGGGAGAACTATTCAGGCAATTGGTAACAGACCCCACACGTGAAGGGGCCATACTGGACTTGGTGCTTACCAATGGTGAAAGTGTTTCTGATGTTGTAGTGGGAGATCATTTTGCATCCAGTGATCACCAGATGGTGTGGTTCAGTATTAGGACTAAGGCTGTTAGAATCCATTCCAAGGTGAAGATCTTAGACTTTAGGAAGACTAACTTTGCGAAGATGGGCCAATACCTCAGGGAGTCATTAGTGGGATGGGAACAGCTGGGGGATGTAGAACAACAGTGGGCAAAACTGAAAGGGGGTATTTTAAAGGCAACCAACCTTTTTGTTAAAATGGTAAATAAAGGCAAAAGGAACAGGAGACCGCCATGGTTTTCGAAGGAAGTAGCTGAAAAAGTGAAGAAAAAGAGGGAGGCCTTCATGAAATACAAGAGATCACAGAGAAAGGAAGACAGGCATCTGTATTTGGGAAAACTTAGAGAAGCTAGCAAAGTAGTCAAGAAGGCAAAGATTCAAAAGGAGGAGGAAATAGCCAATGCAATAAAATGGGGAGATAAGACATTTTTCTGATATATTAGTGAGAAGAGGAAGGGCAAAAGTGGTATTGTCAGACTCAAGGGTACAGGGGGGGAATATGTAGAAGCTGATAAGGATAAAGCGGAATTGCTTAACAAATATTTTTGTTCTGTGTTCACAGATGAAGAACCAGGAGCAGGACCTCAGAAAACACCCACAAATAAGAACAGAAGCGAGGGACATCTTGAACAATTTTCAGAGGACTGTGTTCGTGAGAAACTAGCTCAACTTAAAGTAGACAAAGCGATGGGACCGGATGGGATACACCCTAGAATACTGAGGGAACTTGGGGACGTTCTAGCAACTCCACTGACTGACCTTTTCAATGCCTCGTTGGAGTCGGGAGTGGTGCCAAAGGACTGGAGAGAGGCTCATGTGGTGCCTTTACACAAAAGCGGAAGTAAGGATGTGGTTGAAAACTACAGGCCGGTTAGTTTAACTTCAGTGGTGAGTAAATTAATGGAAACGCTGTTGAAAGAGAAAATAGTGAGGTTTCTGGAGTCCAGCGGATTACAGGATCCGAGGCAGCATGGATTCACCAGAGGCAGGTCTTGTCAGACAAATCTGATTGATTTCTTTGACTGGGTGACCAGGGAGTTGGACCGAGGGAGAGCTTTAGATGTGGTGTATTTAGATTTCAGTAAAGCCTTTGACACTGTTCCTCACAGGCGACTTATAAACAAACTGAGCACCCTAGGGATGGACCCTAAAGTTACTGCTTGGGTTAGAAATTGGTTGGGTGGGAGGCGACAAAGAGTACAAGTAAATGGAGCTCACTCTGAGGAGAAGGATGTTACCAGTGGTGTGCCCCAGGGATCTGTCCTTGGTCCGATTCTTTTTAACATCTTTGTTAGTGATATAGCGGAAGGGCTGTCGGGTAAGGTTTGCCTCTTTGTGGATGATACCAAAATCTGCAATAAAGTAGACACCCAGGAAGGTGTAGATAACATGAGGAGGGATCTAGCTAAGCTTGAAGAATGGTCTAGAATTTGGCAGCTGGGATTTAATGTTAAAAAATGTAAGGTCATGCATTTGGGCTGCAGCAATCCAAGGGAGCAATACAGCATAGGAGGTGAAGTACTTTTGTCCACTAAAGAAGAGCGGGACCTAGGCGTAGTTGTGTCCGATGATCTTAAAGTAGCTAAACAGGTAGAAAAGGCGACGGCAAAAGCTAGAAGGATGCTTGGGTGCATACGGAGATGAATGGCTAGCAGAAAAAAGGAGGTGATAATGCCTCTGTATAAGTCTTTGGTGCGACCTCATTTGGAGTATGGTGTGCAATTCTGGAGACCGCACCTTCAAAAGGATGTGAACAGGATGGAGTCGGTGCAGAGGGTTGCTACTAAGATGATTAGTAGTCTTCATTATAAAGCATATGAGGACAGACTTAAGGATCTTAATATGTACACCTTAGAGGAAAGGCGGGATAGAGGGTGATATGATTGAGATGTTTAAATACCTCCGTGGCATAAATGTTCAGGGAGAGAGCCTCTTTCAATTGAAAGCAAGTTCTGCGACGAGGGGACATGGGATGAGGGTGAAGGGAGATAGATTCAGGAGTGATATGCGGAAATATTTCTTTACGGAAAGAGTAGTGGATCCGTGGAATAGTCTCCCAGTGGAGGTGGTAGAGATGAGGACAGTAACTGAATTCAAAAAAGCATGGAACCAACACAGAGGATCTCTAAAGGTAAAAAGTGGACTGTTGTAGTTGTTGTTATGGAAGGACAGACTAGATGGGCCTTGTGGTCTTTTTCTGTCATCATGTTTCTATGTTTCTATGTTTCTATGTTTCTTCCCCACCGCCGGCGCCCCCCAAACCTGCCCAACCCAGCCACGACACAGCTTGTCATGCTCCTCGGCCGTCTGGTGGGTCTCTTGCAAGAAGGCGATATCGCAGTCATGTCTGGCTAAGGCCTGCAAAATTTTATACCTCTTAATAGGATGGCCCAAACCACACACATTCCATGTAATGATTTTCAGGGCGGTAGGGCAGTGTCAAACATCTCCTGACTGGTTGCGTCCACTGTTCTGTTCGGGGCGGGGCTCTCCCAGCCTGGAGCCCCCCCTCCACTCTCTGAGCACTGGGCCATTGCTGCATCTGGCAGGGCGTGCGGCTTGCCCCCTCTCCCCCCCCTCTGGAAATAGGGGGGGGACCCCTCAGACCCGCCCCCAGAGTTGCGGCAGGGTCCGGCTACTTACCCAGCGGTTTTCGCCATCTCTAGCGCGGCAGGCTTTCCCGCCCCGAGAGTCCGCGTCCCCGCAAGCGGGGGCGCTGATCCCCCGACCCGCGGGGCCCACGCCCACAACAGAGAGCGCCACTCCCGCCGGCCTGCCTCGTGCTATTCCCCCCCCCCCTTCCAGGCCCGCCTGCATCAGTGGAATCAGGGGAGAGCCTCCAGGGTCCCCTCATGCCGCCCGGGCCCATCCCAGCTCCCCCGGCCATCTGCGGGGATGGTGCCCGGTGGATCCTCTGGGGAACCCGTGGAGGCCACCCCCCGCCTATGCCCAACCTCACTGCGACATCTGCAGCTCGCAGCCGGGGTGGGCTTCACTTACGCCAGTAAAGCAAACAGAAATCTGCAACAAGCAAACCCCAGCTAGAAACAAAATAACAACGGAGGGTTCTGCCGCAGCAACAATGTAACACTTACACTAAGAAAATTTGTAAGGAGAAACAAAGGAACACCTCTAGCTCTGTCCATACTACAAAGTTCTTTAGCCAGGGGTCCGGGGGTAAGACCAGGCCAACGGCCATTAACAGGGGGGTCTCCCCCAAGAGTCTCTCGGACAGCAGTAAAAGTCCCTCTGCTCCCTTAGGACGCTCATCCGATTCCTAGGCGGCCAAACTCCAGGTCTCAAGCGATGTTTTTGCACCAGCGAGGTCTCAGCGCACTCCACCCACAGAGGCCAGGCTCTCCACATATGACGCCGCTGCCTCGGCAGTCTCAAAGATTTTCCGCTGCCCCTCATGAAAAACGTGGAGGCGTGCCGGGTATTGTACCATAAATTTGATCTGTCGTTCAATTAATTTTTGGCATACAGGCGCGTAGGCTCTGCGGCGTTGGCTCAGTTGCATAGAGTAGTCTTGTGCTATGCGGATTTTAAGATTTTCTACCGCCAGACCTCCTTGTGCTCTAGCCGCTCGCAGGATCTTCTCTTTTTGGGGAAAGTGGAGCAGCCGCACCAGGACCACTCGGGGACGGGAGTCCCGGGCATTACGGTTCCCCACTCGATGAGCCCGCTCAATAGGGATTTTTTCCCCCTCCTCACCGCTCTGTAGGAGGGGAGTAAACAGCTTCATCAGGTACTGCGACAGGTCAGCATCAGCCACCGATTCCGGCAGTCCCATCACCCGCAGGTTATTTCTCCACGACCGGTTCTCTAGGTCGTCTATTTTAACCTCCTGGGTGTGTAGCTGGGACTGTAGGGATGCCACCGTTTGCTGTAAGGCCGCGGTAGTATCCTCGACCTGCCCCACGCGGTCCTCCGCCTCTTGCAGTCTCTTGCCATAGGTCTCCATCAGATGTTGCATGGTATCTAATTTCTCCCATAGAGCGGTAAATTGGGTCGCCAGTGCCTCTGCTACTGCCGCCGATATGTCTTCCACCCTGACCGGGGAGGTCGGGGAGCTCGGCGCCCCCGTGCCTTCCGCCATTTTAGTGGAACCAGGGCCCCGGTCCCTCTCCTTCTTTCCCGTCCTGAGAGCCGAAGCCATCTCCGCTCTCCCGTTCAACGGCTCAGTGGGTCGGGTGGTATAGCAGGCACCCCTGTATTGGCGAAGGGGGGGTCTGAAGGGTCAAAAAACGGTTCAAATGGCCGGTTTAAGCAGGGGGCGATCGGAGGACGAGCAGTACCCGACTACTCGCTCTCACCGCATCACCGGAAGTCCGATATCAAGGTGGTTTACATTGAACAGGGCATTATAACTTGGAGATAATCCTCCATAGCCCATGTTCCCTGTAAAATAGTTAAGTGGCTTGCCCAAGACCACAAGGAGCACCTGTGGGACTAGAAACCCCAGTCCTTCCGGCCCAAGGTTGCTGTCCTCAAGTGGGATTTGAACCCCTGACCTTCCGGCCTGAAGTACCTTGCCCCAACCACTAGGCCACTCCTCCACTCCCAACACCACCACCACAGCCAGTGGGACGAGGCGTGTGGGAGAACTGATAACCTCCACGACAGAGAGCAGCGACTGACGCAGTGCCTTCTGGGAGGAGCCAGGTCTCAGTTATAGCAAAAAGATGGAGAGCATTAGAGATAAAAGAGATCATGAGTAAAAGCAAGTTTATTTGAGATGGAGCATGTGTTCCACAAGGCACATGAGAAAGGGAGAGAAGAAGGGGAGAGGGATATGAATAACATTACAGGGGTTGCGTGAAGATCTCTTCTCAAGAGTGCGACAAAAGTCTAGGGGGACCAGGATTGGGGTTGATATCTCCGGATGAGAGAAGGAGTAGAAGAGTGTGGGGCAGAGAGGAGATAAAAGTAATCCAGATGCTCTTAAGAACAGAGTTGAAAGTTTCCAAAGTAGCCCTATCAACTGATAACCAGATTAATATGAATAAAATACAACCTCTAAAATGCCTGTATGCAAATGCTAAAGTCTAAAAAAATAAGATGGAAGAGCTAAAATATACAGCACTAAATGACAGGTATGATATTAACTACCATCTCAGAGACCTGGTGGAAGGAGGACAACCAATGGGACATCATGATACATGGGTACAAAATATATCACAATGATAGGGTAGATCAAATAGGTGGAATGTCAGAGATGGCACAGAGTCACACAGGATTAAAGTTTTGTAGGAAACAAAATACACTGTAGAAACTCTATGAATAGAAATCCCATGTAAAAAGGAGAAGGCGATGGCAATGGGGGTGTACTACCAACTGTCTGGCCAGAATGAACAGATGGATGATGAAATGCTCAAAGAAATCAGGGAGGCTAACAAAAGTTACAACAGTAATAATAATGGATTTAATAATAAGATATTATTATTCTAGTGGAGTAGAGGAGTAGCCTAATGGTTAAGAACACTGGCTTGGGAACCCAGAGACCAGGGTTCGATTCCCACTAGCACTCCTTGTGGACTTGGGCAAGTCACTTTAACTCTCCATTGCCTCAGAAAAATCCAAGTTATCAATGTCCCTGTTTAATGTACATTACCAAGTTTAAGTTTCAATGTAAAGCGCTTTGATTGAAATGATAAAGCGGTATATAAAACCTGTAAAATAAATAAAATAAATAAATATCAATTACCCCAGTATCGACTGAGTCAATGTTACTGCAGGTCACGCTAGGCAGATAAAGTTTCTAGATGGAATAAATGACTGCTTCTTGGAGCAGCTGGTTCATGAACAGACTAGCTATTCTTGACCTAGTCTTTAGTGGAACACAGAATCTGGTGTAAGACTGGTGTTGGAACCATTTGGCAATAGTGATCATAACATGATCACATTTGATTTAATAAATGGAAGAAGGATGGCAAAGAAATTCACATTACTACCTTTTAACTTTCAAAAAGGAGGCTACAATAAAATGAGGAAAATAGTAAAGAAAAAACTAAGAGGAGCAGCTGCTAAGGTTGAAGATTTACATCAAGCATGGGCATTGTTTAAAAGTACTATTTTGGAAGCTCAGACCAGATGTATTCCACGCTTTAAGAAAAGTGGAAGTAAGGCCAAAAACCTGCCTGCATGGTTTAAAGGCAAGGTCAGAGAGGCTGTTGTAGTCAAAAAAAGCATCTTTCAGAAAATGGAAAAAGGAGCCAAATGACAAAAACTGGAAACAAACACTGGCAAGTTAGCTGCAAAGCAGATAAGGCAGGCAAAGAGAATTTTAAAAAAGCTTGCTGTGGAAGCAAAAAAGTATTATAAAAACGTTTTCACGTACATTTATAAGAAAAACCCGTGATACAGTCAGATGGACCATTGAACGATAGAGAGTTAAAAGGGGAGCTAAGGGAGGACAAGGCCATAGCAGGGAGATTAATGAATACTTTGCTTCGATCTTTACTGAAGAAGATGTAGGGAAGTTACTCATGCCTGAAATAGTATTTAAAGGTGATATATTGGAAGAACTGAAAGCAATAGTGATAAACCAGAAAGATTATATTACAAGTATTTGATAAACTGAAGAGTAGTAAATCATCTGGACTGGATGGCATACATGCAAGGGTGTTGAACGAACTGAAAGATAAGATTGCAGACCTATTATTAGTAATCTGTGAACTATTATTAAAATAATCTGTAGTACATGAAAATTGGAGAATGGCCACTGCAACGCCAATTTTTAAAAAGGGTTCCAGGAAACTACAGACCGGTAAGCCTGACATCAGTACTGGGCAAAATGACAGAAACCATTATAAAGAATAAAATTACTGAACATCTAGGTAGTCATGGTTTAATTGGAGAAAGTCAACATGGATTTAGCCAAGGAAAGTTTTGTCATACTAATCTGTTATATTTTTGAAGGTGTGAATAAAAAGGTAGAACAAGGTGTATCTGGATTTTCAGAAAGCTTTTGACAAGGTCCCTCATGAGAGACTCTTAGCCAAATTGACAAGCCATGGGATTGGAGGCTGTGTAGTATTCTGTATCAGGAAATGTTTAAAAGACAGAAGGCAGAGAGTAGGGCTAAATGGCCAATTTTCTCAATGGAGAAAGGTGAATAGTGGAGTACCCCAGGGATCTGTACTGGGCCTGCTGCTTTTTAACATCTTCATAAATGACCTGGAAAAAGGAACGAATAAGATGATCAAATCTGCAAATGACACAAAGTTATTCAAAGTTGTTAAAACACAAGATGATTGTAAAAAATTGCAAGAAGACCTTAATAAACTGGAAGAATGTATGTTCAAATAGCATATTAAATTTGATGTGGACAAGTGCAAAGTTATGTACCTAGGAAAGAACAACCCAAACAATAGTTACATGATGCAAGGTTCCACATCAGGAACCACCACCCAGGAAAAAGATTTAGGTGTCATCGTTGATATGTTGAAACCCTCCGCCCAGTGTGAGCAGTGGTCATGAAAGCAAATAGAAATGTTAGGAATCATAAGGAAAGGGAGAATAAAACCAAGGATGTTATTATGCCTCTGTATCGTTCTATGGTTTGACCGCACCTTGAATATTGTGTGCAATTATGGTCGTCATATCTTAAAAAGAATATAGTGGAATTAGAAAAGGTACAGAGAAGAGCCACCAAAATGGTAAAGGGGATGGAAGGATACCCCTTTGAGGAAAGGCTTAAAAGGTTAGGGCTTTTCAGCTTGGAAAAGAGAAGGCTGAGGGGAGATAGGATAGAGGTCTTATAAATAAAATGAATGGAATGGGTAAACATAAATCAGTTATTTATGCCATCAAAAAATAGAAAGACTAGGGGACATGTAATGAAGCTACAGGGTAACCTATTTAAGACTAATAAGAGAAAATATTTTTTCACTCAACGTGTAATCAAACTCTGGAATTTGTTACCAGAGGATGTAGTAAAAGCTGTTAGTGTAGCTGGGTTTAAAAAAAGGTTTGGACAAGTTTGTGGATGTACATAAATCATTATTAAAAAGGACCCAGGATATCACTGCTTGACCCATGTGGACACCAATGCACCTCTAGATCCATCACAACACGGGTTCAGAGTCACATGGAGTGGAAACACTACTCACTACTCTTTTCAACACCATAATCTCAGGCATTGACAACTCACGTACAGGTTTCGCACTTATCTTTTTAGATATTGCGGCAGCCTTCGACTCAGTCTGCCACGAGATCCTCCTGATGCGGCTACGAGAGAAAGGAATCACCGAAACAGCGCTGGATTGGTGCAGATCTTACTTGTCTGGAAGATGGCAACACGTACGAGCAAATGGAACCACATCCGAGCCATTCCTACAAAGTCAAGGAGTCCCTCAAGGATCCTCCCTATCGTCACTTATGTTTAACATTTATATCCAACCCATTTGTAACATCATTAGATCCTTTAATGTGAGTTGCATGATTTACGCTGACGATGTCCTACTGTACCTGCCAATATCCCTGGATTGCCCGGACCTCACCCCACTAACTAAGTGTTTCAACGCAATATCCGAATGGCTTCTCTCCCAAAATCTGCGCATCCAACATAAGAAAACAGAGGTCCTATTCATCTCTAGAGATCTTAAGTTTATTCCACCTAACCACTTGGAAGTAGACAACGCCAAGTTGCAAGTTAAATCAGCCATACGGTATCTCGGAGTCACATTGGATCAGAACCTCAACATGAAGCAGCACATAGCAAAAACAGTAAGAGCGATCTACTTCAAGATCAGATCCCTCAGACACATACGCCCTCTACTCGAGCTGAACGACTTCCGTACCATCTACCAAGCCCTCATCATCCCTCATTTTGATTATGCAAACGCCATCCTACAAGGTCTCCCTCAGGCAACCTTACATCCCTTACAACTCGCTATGAACAGCGCTGCGCGAATCCTCTTAGGAGCACCAAGGAGAGAACACATCACACCCCTCCTGATGCAGCTACACTGGCTCCCCATTCAAGCCAGGATTAGCTTCAAGATCTTAGTGATGACTTTCAAGGCCATCAATGGGTTATCCGCTTCTTCAATATGTGACCTCATACAACTACCCATGCCCAACAGGATAAGAAGAACTGCTGCAGCCAACATGCTAGCAATACCAAAATCTATGACAAGATGCGCCATATCAACTTCTAATAGAGCCTACAGCCTGAGCGCCCCAAGCCTCTGGAACTCCCTACCACCACACATCAGAACTATCCCCAACTTGAGCCAGTTCAGGAAGGCCTTAAAACACCTCCTCTTTATTAAACACCTCACAGCCTCCCCGAAACCCATCCAACAGGTATGAACAACACACAATAACTCCATCTCACATATATACAGTTACCTATTTCAATGTTTCAAATATGTATATAGTTTCCCCCGTTATCCAAGTTGATTGCTCCTGTTCATTGTAATGACCTGACTCTTGTTTATTGTCGGATACTGTTTGTTTTATGTAAACCGCGCTGATCGCAAATAGTGCGGTATATAAGAAATGTAAAATAAATAAATTTTGGAGAGATTGCTAGGTACTTATGTCCTAGATTGGCCACTATTGGAAACAGGATACTGGGCTTGATGGACCTTGGTCTGACCCAGTATAGCATTTCTTATATTTCATCTATCCTCTTTCACCTTGATCCTATGCCCCCTTGTTGCAGAGCTTTCTTTCAACTGAAAGAGGCTCTTTCTGTGCATTTATGCCATGGCAGTATTTAAATGTCTCTATCATGTCTCCCCTCTCCCTGCTTTCTTCCAAAGTGTATATTGTGACACAGTAGCTCCTCAGGAACAGATGGATACAAGTGAGCAGCCGGTGGTAGAAGCCGGTACTGCAGGAGGAAGCAGGGATTTCTCTGCAGAAAGAAAAAAACACACTTTCAATCAAGCAAAACAGCTCACCTCGAGGGAGGACAGTAGGAAGGCTTGTGATTGGGCACGCCCCAAGGGGAGGCGGGCAGTGCAGGCTAGAAGCACCTGGTTAAATACACAGGAACCAGGAAGTGAAAGGCAGATGCAGATCCACGGGCAGACGCAGATCCAGACGGGGATCCAAGGAGAGATCCAGAGAGAGAAGACAAGAGAGCAACAGAGGTTTCCTTGCTGTGATAATTTCCCTAACAGTCTGCAGCTGGAAGATAGCTTGGAGCAGCATTCAGATGAGGAAGGAAACTGCTGGAGGCAGAGCTCCTTTAGAACGCTGAAAAACCCAAGGCTACAGGACCAGGCAGAGCTGGGGAACAAAGGCAGAAGGATAAAGAATCCTCCCAGGGAGAAGCTCCTGTATAAGGTACCCAGAGAAAGAGGAGTTTATGCTCTAAAGCCAGAAAGTCTATGTTCTGCTTTTAAAAGCAAAGCCAGTCAAGATGGTGGCAGCTGTTATCAGAAAAGAGAAGCTTTGAATGACAATAATTATTCTTTTAAACCAGCTGAGTCACCTAGCCAGGACAGGGCTGATATACATGCTTTTAAATATTCTCCTAGCACTGCTAAGTTTGAATGTATAGCACCCACGTGTAGGGAAAGGTGGGGAGCTAATGAAAGCCCAGCACATGTTTGTTTCCCAAACGCAAACAAACCTGATAAGGAGCCTGAGATAGGCTCAGTCAATACTTATTCACCGAGGGGACAGGAAGACAGCTCAATGAAGAAAAGTTTCATGCTGAATCACTTCTTAAAGAGTTCCAGGATTATTTAGAACAGAAGAAGAGTTTTAACCACAGTGTTCCAGTTACTGGCTGTAAGGAAGAAAACTCTGTTCATAATCCTGTGTTTTCCCCTGCTGATGATGATGGACTGTTCTACCTGTTTAATTGATAGAGGCAATTAAGCAGAGAGAGGATTGTGCTGGTATATGAAGTAATATAACAGTGACGTAACTTTGACCGACACAAGAAAGCTTGTGGAGGGAAACTGAATTAGAGCACTACTAGTGATTGATAGAACCTGAGCTTTATTAGAAAAGGACTTTTCTGTTATCAGCCTGTATGTTAAAAGCACATGAAAGGAATGTGAAGAAATACAGCATTTAAAGCCAGTCAGGCAAAGTTTCAGTTAATCCTGTTTTATTTGGTTTAAACTTCTGCACCGTCTGTAATCTTCTTTTGAACTGCACAATGGCAATATGAGCCACATGAAAAATAAACCTCATGTAAATAACTCTTGCCAGCCTTACTGCTCGAAGCATAACACAACTACAACTAACTGCCTCAAGGGCATCAAAAGGCAACCCCTCCTTAACCCTCAAGGTTAAGGGGCGGGCGGTGTCATAATATATATTGAGATTTTTAAGTATGTCCCCATATGTCTTATGACGTAGCCTACTGACCATTTTGATAGCCACCCTCTGCATAGTCTTCATCATTTTATATCCTTTTGAAGTGTTGTCTCCAGAACTGCACACAATACTCCAAAATGAGGTCTCACCAAAGACTTATGCGGAGGCATTATCACCTCCTTCTTCCTACTGGCCATTCCTCTCTCTCTGCATCCAAGCATCCTTCTGTCTTTTGCAGTTGCCTTTTCTACCCGTTTAGCCAGCTTAACAATCATGCCCAGGTCCCACTCTATTTATTTATTTAGACAGATTTGTATGCCACCTTTTCCTTCAATCAAGGTGGTCACGTCACAATACAATTGGAGGGTTACATTTAACATTAGGGTACGTGTAAACATTTAGACAGTACAGTTGAGGTAACATTTAACATAAAGGTATTTACTAACGTGGTGTGATAAATTTGTTCGTGTGAATGGGATGGCTGTGTATTTAGTTGGCGGTGATGTTAGTGTTGCTGTTTGGGTAGGGGATGTAGCTTGAATGCTCGTAGATTTCTATAAATAACCATGTTTTGAGGTCTTTTCGGAAGTCTGTGAGGTCTTCTAAAGCTCTCAGGCTCATTGGTAGGGAGTTCCATATTGAGGATGCTAGTAGTGATGGTGCTCTTTTTGAGGTTGTTTATTTGGTTTTGTGATAACATGATTAGCACCCCTGCAGGCTATTATTGGTTCTTCTTGGTCTATTGCTGATGTCTCTTATTATAATGTTTTGGAGTACGTCCGCTGAGAGATGGTGAATGACTTTGAAGATTATCATGATTGTTTTGTATTTAGCTCTTGCCACCACTGGGAGCCAGTGTAGTTGTTGTAGGACGGGAGTGATGTGCTCGGTCCTTGGAGTGTCTATAATGATGCGTGCTATGGTGTTTTGTACTATCTGTAGTGGGTGTAGTGTCTGGTGAGGAAGGCCTTGATATAGTGAGTTTCCATAATCAAGCAGTGGTGTGATGAGTGCCTGACATACTGTGCGGAAGTGGTCTTGACGGAGCATTGGTTTGATTTGTCTGACTGTTTTCAATCGATGATATGCCTTGTTTGCAGTTTTGTTGATGTGAGATTTTAAGTTCAGAGCTCTGTCTAGTGTTATGCCCAGATATTTAACAACTTCTTTGACTACTATGTTTGTCTAGGATACTTATGGTTTGTGGAGGTGTGAATGTGGGGTTCCTGGTGACGAACATTGCCTCAGTTTTGTCGTAGTTGACTGTTAAGTTGTTGGCTATGAGCCAGTCATTCATGTCTTTGAGGCATTTTGTTATTGGTGTAGTGTTTAGTGCCAGTAAGTTGACTGGAGCGTACACCATGTCGTCAGCATAAATGTGGTACAATAGATTATGGTTCTTGATGATGTTGCATATGGGCTGTATGTAGATGTTAAAGAGCACTGAAGATAGGGCTGAGCCTTGTGGTATTCCCTGCATGACAGGGAATTGTAGGGATTTCTTTTGATCGCATTTGACTTGTTGCGTTCGCCCTTCCAGGAATGATGTAAACCACTTTAGGGTATTCTTGCATAGTCCTCTCTGTTGTAAGCGTTGCAGTAGCTTAGGGTGTGACACGGTATCGAAGGCCGCCGAGATGTCCATGAACACTAGCAGGAAGCCAGTTTTTTATGTTGTCTATGCCTCTTAGGAGATTATCAAAGAGGGAGGTGAGTAGTGTTTCCATGCCGTGCTGGGGCTTGAATCCATGCTGATGTATATCCAGAGGGGCATTGATATCTATATAGTCCTGAAGTTGCCTTTGGACTGCTTTTTCCACGACTTTAGCAAGGAATGGCAGGCTAGAGATGGGATGGTATGATTTTGGTTCGGACGGGCTCAGATTGCTATTTTTAAGTATTGGTCGTATCATTGCATGCTTTAGGGATTGCGGCATGTATCCTTGTTGGAGTGAATCCTTGACGATTTTTTGAATGTGATGAGAGAGCTGGCTTTTTGTGGCTTTGATCCATGACACTGGGCATGGGTCTGATGGTGAAGTTGTTGTGTTTAGACCAGATATAATGTCTTCTACTTGCTGTTTTGTTGGTATGTTGAAGCTCTCCCATGTTTGATGTTTTTTTATCTTGTAATCATTTGTTTGTTGTGGGGCAGAGTTTGTTTGGCTTGTGTTTTCTGACTTCATGTAGTCTGCATATTTTTGTGGGTCAAGATGGTTGGTGCTTTGTTGCGTGTCATCCTTAGTGAGCTTTTGGATAATGCTAAAAGGTTCTCTTGGTCTATTGGTAGATTTCATGATTAGGTTGGCATGGTGTTGCTGTTTGCGTTCATTTATTAGATTGTTATATTCCCATTGTTTGTCTCTGTATTGTGTTAGGAAGTTGTGTGATTTGTTCAGTCTCCATTTTCGTTCTAGTCTTCTTAGTGTGCGCTTTGCAACTCTCTTATTTCTTGTGAATACCATGGGGTGTTGGATCTTTTGCAAGTTTGTGGTTCATTGTTGGCTGGGGCAGATGCTGCGTTGGCTTTGTGTTCCACTCTTCTATATTAAGATCCAGGGTGTCTTGTTCCTGTTGAAGCTGTGGAGTGATTTCATTTATGAATGAGTCTCTGTCAAATGTTTTGAACCGTCTGATTATTCTTTCATCTTCTTTGCGTTGGGTGGGGTTATTCAGGGTCATAGAAACGTAGAAACATGATGACAGAAAAAGACCACAAGGCCCATCTAGTCTGTCCTTCCATAACAACAACTACAACAGTCCACTTTTTACCTTTAGAGATCCTCTGTGTTGGTCCCATGCTTTTTTGAATTCAGTTACTGTCCTCATCTCTACCACCTCCACTGGGAGACTATTCCACGGATCCACTACTCTTTCCGTAAAGAAATATTTCCGCATATCACTCCTGAATCTATCTCCCTTCACCCTCATCCCATGTCCCCTCGTCGCAGAACTTGCTTTCAATTGAAAGAGGCTCTCTCCTGAACATTTATGCCACGGAGGTATTTAAACATCTCAATCATATCACCTCTATCCCGCCTTTCCTCTAAGGTGTACATATTAAGATCCTTAAGTCTGTCCTCATATGCTTTATAATGAAGGACTACTAATCATCTTAGTAGCAACCCTCTGCACCGACTCCATCCTGTTCACATCCTTTTGAAGGTGCGGTCTCCAGAATTGCACACCATACTCCAAATGAGGTCGCACCAAAGACTTATACAGAGGCATTATCACCTCCTTTTCTCTGCTAGCCATTCCTCTCCGTATGCACCCAAGCATCCTTCTAGCTTTTGCCGTCGCCTTTTCTACCTGTTTAGCTACTTTAAGATCATCGGACACAACTACGCCTAGGTCCCGCTCTTCTTTAGTGGACAAAAGTACTTCACCTCCTATGCTGTATTGCTCCCTTGGATTGCTGCAGCCCAAATGCATGACCTTACATTTTTTAACATTAAATCCCAGCTGCCAAATTCTAGACCATTCTTCAAGCTTAGCTAGATCCCTCCTCATGTTATCTACACCTTCCTGGGTGTCTACTTTATTGCAGATTTTGGTATCATCCGCAAAGAGACAAACCTTACCAGACAGCCCTTCCGCTATATCACTAACAAAGATGTTAAAAAGAATCGGACCAAGGACAGATCCCTGGGGCACACCACTGGTAACATCCTTCTCCTCAGAGTGAGCTCCATTTACTTGTACTCTTTGTCGCCTCCCACCCAACCAATTTCTAACCCAAGCAGTAACTTTAGGGTCCATCCCTAGGGTGCTCAGTTTGTTTATAAGTCGCCTGTGAGGAACAGTGTCAAAGGCTTTACTGAAATCTAAATACACCACATCTAGAGCTCTCCCTCGGTCCAACTCCCTGGTCACCCAGTCAAAGAAATCAATCAGATTTGTCTGACAAGACCTGCCTCTGGTGAATCCATGCTGCCTCGGATCCTGTAATCCGCTGGACTCCAGAAACCTCACTATTTTCTCTTTCAACAGCATTTCCATTAATTTACTCACCACCGAAGTTAAACTAACCGGCCTGTAGTTTTCAACCACATCCTTACTTCCGCTTTTGTGTAAAGGCACCACATGAGCCTCTCTCCAGTCCTTTGGCACCACTCCCGACTCCAACGAGGCATTGAAAAGGTCAGTCAATGGAGTTGCTAGAACGTCCCCAAGTTCCCTCAGTATTCTAGGGTGTATCCCATCCGGTCCCATCGCTTTGTCTACTTTAAGTTGAGCTAGTTTCTCTCGAACACAGTCTTCTGAAAATTGTTCAAGATGTCCCTCGCTTCTGTTCTTATTTGTGGGTGATTTCTGAGGTCCTGCTCCTGGTTCTTCATCTGTGAACACAGAACAAAAATATTTGTTAAGCAATTCCGCTTTATCCTTATCAGCTTCTACATATTCCCCCCCTGTACCCTTGAGTCTGACAATACCACTTTTGCCCTTCCTCTTCTCACTAATATATCTGAAAAATGTCTTATCTCCCCATTTTATTGCATTGGCTATTTCCTCCTCCTTTTGAATCTTTGCCTTCTTGACTACTTTGCTAGCTTCTCTAAGTTGTTCCAAATACAGATGCCTGTCTTCCTTTCTCTGTGATCTCTTGTATTTCATGAAGGCCTCCCTCTTTTTCTTCACTTTTTCAGCTACTTCCTTCGAAAACCATAGCGGTCTCCTGTTCCTTTTGCCTTTATTTACCATTTTAACAAAAAGGTTGGTTGCCTTTAAAATACCCCCTTTCAGTTTTGCCCACTGTTGTTCTACATCCCCCAGCTGTTCCCATCCCACTAACGACTCCCTGAGGTATTGGCCCATCTTCGCAAAGTTAGTCTTCCTAAAGTCTAAGATCTTCACCTTGGAATGGATTCTAACAGCCCTAGTCCTAATACTGAACCACACCATCTGGTGATCACTGGATGCAAAATGATCTCCCACTACAACATCAGAAACACTTTCACCATTGGTAAGCACCAAGTCCAGTATGGCCCCTTCACGTGTGGGGTCTGTTACCAATTGCCTGAATAGTTCTCCCTGTAGAGAATCCAGGATCTCCTTACTCCTAGATGATACTGCAGCAGGAAAGTGCCAATCAACATCTGGCATATTGAAATCTCCTAGCAGTAGCACTTCCCCTTTCCTAGCAATGCTGCGTATGTCTTCAATTAACTCTCTGTCCACCTCTTCCTCTTGTGAGGGAGGTCTGTATATCACACCAATGCAAATAGATTTCTCTTTCCCTCTTTCTAGTTTAACCCACAATGCCTCCTCTCTCCCTTTTAAGCTCTGTAATTCCAAAGCTTTAATAGTAGTTTTTACATATAGTGCTACTCCTCCTCCCCTTCTTCCTACCCTGTCCTTTCTGAATAATGTATAGCCAGGTATAGTTACATCCCAGTCATGGTTTTCTGTGAACCATGTTTCTGTAACTGCCACTAAATCTAAGTCAGCCACTCCCACCAAAGCTTCAACTTCAGAGATCTTATTTCCCATGCTACGGGCATTAATACACACTGCTTTCCATATGTTACCAGTTACCCATTTCCATAAAGGTATTTAATGTATCACTTACCTGGGGGCTTTCACTTACCTGGGGGCTTTCTTCACCCATCCCCAACGAATCTAGTTTAAAGCCCTCTTCAGTAGATTAGCCAGTCTACTACCAAAGATGTGTTGACCTTTCTTGGACAGATGGATGCCATCTCTGCTCTGCAACCCTTGGAACAGCATCCCATGGTCTAGGAAACCAAAACGCTCTCGAAGACACCATCCACGCAGCCATGCATTAATCTCCAGGATGCGAGCCTCTCTGCCTTGGCCTTTACCCTCAACAGGGAGGATTGAAGAGAACACCACCTGTGCACCTACCTGCTTCACCCTCTGTCCCAGAGCCATGAAGTCACTTTTGATACGTTCTGAGGTATACCTGGCAGTATCATTTGTTCCAACATGGATTAGCAACATTGGGTAATAGTCAGTGGGCTTGATGAGTCTCGGCAAAATCTCCGTAACATTTTGGATCTTGGCACCAGGCAGACAGCATACCTCTCTGGACATCAAGTCTGGTCGGCAGATGGACGCCTCAGTACCCCTCAGAAGAGAGTCTCCAACCACCACTACCCTTCGTTTCCTTCTGGTCACTGATTCTGCAACTATGGGGTACTTGAACTCTGGTTCTTCCCTTTCCAGGGATGCTTTCACCTCCTCCACTTCCAGGGCTGCATAATGGTTCTTCAATTCAAGGGCTGGAGAAGTTGGATTGGTGATTTTGCAGGCTCTGGTGACTTTTGTCCAACCATCGACATTCTGTTGACACCCATCTTCTCCTGTGCTGGAGAGCCTGGTTGCTGCAAGCAGCATCTCATCAATGTACTTCTCACTGTCTTGAATGCTCCTCAGCCTCGCCACCTCCTCTCTGAGTTCCTCCACTTGTTTCCTCAGAGCTTCAGCATGCAGGCACCCTGCACATGGAACTGGTTCTTCAACTGGCAATAGGGCCTCTGTCTGGACCGAGGCAGAAGCTGTAACGGGGGCAACAGCTTTAGCAATACGATTTTTCCCAGCCATTGTTCTGTTTGTGGAGCTTAGGTATATGTTAAAGCAAAAGAGAGAGATCTACGAAGTACCAGCTGGTTTCGCAGCTGTCCTTTCAGAGAAAAAGCAGTTAAATCTCTTTAATTATATTCAAAATGTGCTGGTCCAATTCACTGTGATTTGATAAAGGGGGAGGTGCCCTATAAAGCAAGACTGCTCACTAGGGGTGGGTGGGAGTCGGGGTGGGTAGGGAGGGAACTAACACCTGATTAGGTGTTAGCAGTTCCTGAACCTGGAGGGGGTTACAGAGTTCAGCAATACTACTGTGCTCAAGTACAGATTCCCCTAAAACAGCAAAAATGAATTTAACCTTGCTTTAAAAAAATATACACAAAACCCTTTTAAGAGCTCCCAGTCAGAGAGCTAGCAATGTAACAAAAAACACCAAACAAAGAAACCCTCAAAACCTCACTTACTGTTTGATGTGTGGAGCCCTGGTTAAGAGAGCCTCAAAAGGGCAGGGCCAAGCAGCCTTTTTATGCAGGCTTCAATTGCACTCAGGAAACAGGCCCACTAACCCCTGATTAGGTGTTAGCAGTTCCTGAACCTCAGGGGGTTACAGAGTTCAGCAATACTACTGTGCTCAAGTACAGATTCCCCTAAAACAGCAAAAATGAATTTAACCTTGCTTTAAAAAAAATATACACAAAACCCTTTTAAGAGCTCCCAGTCAGAGAGCTAGCAATGTAACAAAAAACACCAAACAAAGAAACCCTCAAAACCTCACTTACTGTTTGATGTGTGGAGCCCTGGTTAAGAAAGCCTCAAAAGGGCAGGGCCAAGCAGCCTTTTTATGCAGGCTTCAATTGCACTCAGGAAACAGGCCCACTAACCCCTGATTAGGTGTTAGCAGTTCCTGAACCTGGAGGGGGTTACAGAGTTCAGCAATACTACTGTGCTCAAGTACAGTTTCCCCTAAAACAGCAAAAATGAATTTAACCTTGCTTTAAAAAAATATACACAAAACCCTTTTAAGAGCTCCCAGTCAGAGAGCTAGCAATGTAACAAAAAACACCAAACAAAGAAACCCTCAAAACCTCACTTACTGTTTGATGTGTGGAGCCCTGGTTAAGAAAGCCTCAAATGGGCAGGGCCAAGCAAGTACAGATTCCCCTAAAACAGCAAAAATGAATTTAACCTTGCTTTAAAAAAATATACACAAAACCCTTTTAAGAGCTCCCAGTCAGAGAGCTAGCAATGTAACAAAAACACCAAACAAAGAAACCCTCAAAACCTCACTTACTGTTTGATGTGTGGAGCCCTGGTTAAGAAAGCCTCAAAAGGGCAGGGCCAAGCAGCCTTTTTATGCAGGCTTCAATTGCACTCAGGAAACAGGCCCACTAACCCCTGATTAGGTGTTAGCAGTTCCTGAACCTGGAGGGGGTTTCAGAGTTCAGCAATACTACTGTGCTCAAGTACAGTTTCCCCTAAAACAGCAAAAATGAATTTAACCTTGCTTTAAAAAAATATACACAAAACCCTTTTAAGAGCTCCCAGTCAGAGAGCTAGCAATGTAACAAAAAACACCAAACAAAGAAACCCTCAAAACCTCACTTACTGTTTGATGTGTGGAGCCCTGGTTAAGAAAGCCTCAAAAGGGCAGGGCCAAGCAGCCTTTTTATGCAGGCTTCAATTGCACTCAGGAAACAGGCCCACTAACCCCTGATTAGGTGTTAGCAGTTCCTGAACCTGGAGGGGGTTTCAGAGTTCAGCAATACTACTGTGCTCAAGTACAGTTTCCCCTAAAACAGCAAAAATGAATTTAACCTTGCTTTAAAAAAAATAAACAAAACCCTTTTAAGAGCTCCCAGTCAGAGAGCTAGAAATGTAACAAAAAACACCAAACAAATAAACCCACAAAACCTCACTTACTTTTTGATGTGAGGAGCCCTGGTTAAGAAAGCCTCAAAAGGGCAGGGCCAAGCAGCCTTTTTATGCAGGCTTCAATTGCACTCAGGAAACAGGCCCACTAACCCCTGATTAGGTGTTAGCAGTTCCTGAACCTGAGGGGGTTACAGAGTTCAGCAATACTACTGTGCTCAAGTACAGATTCCCCTAAAACAGCAAAAATGAATTTAACCTTGCTTTAAAAAAATATACACAAAACCCTTTTAAGAGCTCCCAGTCAGAGAGCTAGCAATGTAACAAAAAACACCAAAGAAACCCTCAAAACCTCACTTACTGTTTGATGTGTGGAGCCCTGGTTAAGAAAGCCTCAAAAGGGCAGGGCCAAGCAAGTACAGATTCCCCTAAAACAGCAAAAATGAATTTAACCTTGCTTTAAAAAAATATACACAAAACCCTTTTAAGAGCTCCCAGTCAGAGAGCTAGCAATGTAACAAAAAACACCAAAGAAACCCTCAAAACCTCACTTACTGTTTGATGTGTGGAGCCCTGGTTAAGAAAGCCTCAAAAGGGCAGGGCCAAGCAAGTACAGATTCCCCTAAAACAGCAAAAATGGTGGTCCGACCAAGGGACTGGGGTGATTGTTGGTTTTGTAGTTTTGTTCTGTTCCACCAGTTGTGTTGGCATGAATATCATGTCTGGAGTTGTACCATGTTTGTGTGTTGGGGCGTTAATTGTTTGGCAGTATTTTAGTGACTCCATGGCTTTTAAGAACGTTGCAGTTTCTCTTGTGGGTGCGGATGTTAGGATGTAGTCTCCTAGTACAACTAAAGGTTTGTGTCTTCTGTTATGTGCGCAAATCGTTTCAATTACTGTGGATAGGTGTTCAGTTGTGGTTCCAGGTGTTCTGTATGTGAGGGAGATGGTTAGGTATTTGTTGGCTATAGTGAGTGTTGGATTCGATTGTGTTAGTGGAGGCGATAGGATTTCAGATTCAAAACATTCTGGTGAGTATTAGTACTCCTCCTCCTCTCTTTTGTGCTCTGATGCAGTTGAATGCTGAGTATCCTGTTGGGGTTACTTGATTTAATATGACCTGGTCTGAGTCATCTAGCCAAGTCTCAGTGATGCATGTTATATCAAGCTTCTTGTCGTGGATTAGGTGAAGGATAGTATTTGGTTTGTTACTGATAGACCTGGCGTTTAGTAGAGCACATCTGATGTTTGTTGATATGATTGGGTTTGTATGTCTATTAAAATTGGATAGCAAGTTCTATGCAATTAATCTACAAACAGTTGATTGTCCAGGCAAGGTATCAGCATTAAATTCTAAGCAATTAATCTACAAGCAGTTGATCATCTACAAGCAGTTGGTTGTTAAGGCAAAGTTCTATGCAATTAATCTACAAGCAGTTGATTGTCCAGGCAGGGTGTCATAATTAGGTTCTATGCAATTAATCAGCAAGCAGTGGATTGTTCAGGCAAGGTAACAGTGTTATCTTATGCAAGCAATGGATTGTCCAGGCAGGGCAAGGCAGCAGACTTAACTTACAATCGGTGAATTGTCTATGCAAGGTACGGCAGCGGATGATGGCTTGAGACTCTGTTATTTGGCTGCTGCTTGGTCCGTGCCTAAGGGCCATGCCAAAGGGCCCTCTGGCACAGGCCGCCTGGTGGCGGCGCTCCTTTGGTGTTGTTTGCTCCTCCTCCCACAGCCACGATTGGGCTGGAGTCCCTGAGTGGGAGGGCTTGCCAGCCGGCTCAGGTGCTCTACCCCGATCGGGGGAGCCTGGTGATGGCCGCGGGTTCTGTCTCCTTTTCCCGCCAGTTGCAGTGCTCCTTTGGTGTTTGCTCCTCCTCCCACAGCCCCTTTTCTACCTGTTTCTCCACCTTAAGATAATCAGAAAATCATGCCCAGGTCCCACTCTACTTTCGTGGTCAGAAATACTTCAGCCCCTATGCTGTACTGCTCCCTTGGATTTTTGCAACCCAAATACATGACCCTGTGGGACAAAAAGTCTGACTGCAGTTCAATAGCATTTTCACATAGCCAGACTTTAGTAATGCCCCAAATAGCCTTTGAACACCGCACGGGTAATTAATGTCAAAATGAAAAGTGGGAGGGAATCCAGAGCAGGGAATTTAAAAAATGAACAAGAGCTAGTGCAATGTTGCAAGACAACAAATAACAAAGGAGCAACCCCCTAGCTATATATCTCCTACATTAGGCCTTCCCTAACCTGGCCTTACCATTTTAACTTAATTTCATATTTCTTTTTCTGTTGGGTGTCTTGTCAAAGAGAAGGTGCTTCTGTGTATTTTTGAAAAGCACTGCGTACACCTTGCAGCACTACAAATTAGTGCAAAAGCGCAGCACCGTACCAACACTACAATTGCACTCTGTGCAACTTGTGAACCTCATGCCCCTTTTCTTCCACCAGTAAAGCGAACAGAAATACCACCACCACTCCTTCCCTGCTGGGCACTAGAAGAGTCATTCGCCTTCCTCCCCTCCGCGCACAGCCAAATTATTACTTACAAAGACCAGACGAGCGCACCTGCCCCCGCTCAGTTCCTCCCCGTCATCAGAGTGTGATTCTTGAGCACAGCCACGCCTCCCGTCTCAGCGCATGCGCACCTCGCGCTTCCCCCCCCCCCCCCCCCTTTCCCCGGGTGCATGGGAAATATAGACAGAGCAGGCATTGCTGTGAGTTGATGACCTTTTGGCTTGAGAGTATAGCCACCTTGGAGAACGGAAGAGCAAAAACAAATCTTTAAAAGAAACAACTAAAATCCTGAAACTGACGTTTTTTTGTTCGGACAGCGAGTTGTGTGTGCCGGAAAGTTGTGTCCGCACCCAGAAGTAGGGAGGGGTTGCGCGATGCACACTCAGGAGCAGAGAGAACCTAGTTAGCTGCAGATGCTTCAGTTGCTCTCCGATAAATTACACTGCACTGCCCTTTAGCGACAGGAGTCAATGTTACATGCCAGACTGACACCAGTGTTTCTCAAACTGGGGGATGGGTCCCCAAATGGGGTCACAACGTCCTAGGACAGTGATGGCTAACCTTTTTGAGCCCGAGTGCCCAAACTGCCGCACAAAACCAAAGAATTTCCTCAAAGTGCCAGCACGTCATTTGCATAAGTGGTCTTATTTGCATAAATATTTGCATAATGTTACCATACACTAACTTTTAGTAAACATGTCTCTTAATGAGTGTATGGATAAAGAAAGACTAAAAGATTTCTACATTACTATAATCCAGTGCCAACCGCCAGGCACATTAGGAACTACTACAAACGCTGCCCATTTAGAACCCATAGCAAACCCGCCGTATCCTGACAGCATTACCAGGACTCACAAAGCACCATACCCTACCTATCAAAAGGCAACACTGCAAATATTAAACCAATACATTTCAGAGAATACTGGGGAAAGAGAACAAGTGGCAACGTCAAATAGGAATTTCCTCTTGTACCAAACAAAGCGCAGATGTTAATGATGCACATTTCCCAGAGCTGACATATTCCAGTTAATAAATTCAAAATAAAGAGATATCTTTCTACCTTTTGTGCATTTTTTTTCAGTTGCAATTGGTCCAGCCATTTTCTTCTGGTTTCTTCATGTTTTCTGCTAACTCTCCATCGTCTGCTGTCCATTTGTCCTTTCTTCTCTCTTCTAGTTTTTTTTCCCGTCTCTCTCTCTCTACATCTGCTTTAACATACTAATCTTTCTCCTTTTGCTCTTTACTCATTCCTATTTCATCCACACAAATTTTACCCCTCCATCCTCAATCCCCAATTACTCTCCCAATACCTGGCCAATTGTAGATTTTTCATCCCTCCTACACAAAATATTTTTCCCCTCTCCATTTTACTCTCCCAGCCCCATCCCATTCTAATCCAACCCCAACATCAGCTCCCTTCTAGTTCCAGTCTCACCCAGCATCCATTCCCTTCTTCAAGCCCCCCACTTCCCCTCAGCCCATTTCCATTCCAAGCCCCGTCCCCATCAGCTATTTGCAGTTCAAGCCCCCCACTTCCCCTCAGCCCATTTCCATTCCAAGCCCCATCCCCAACAGCTATTTGCAGTTCAAGCCCCCTTCCACTCAGCCCATTTCCAGTCCTAGCAACCCCCCCAACCCATTACCAGTCCTAGCCCCCCATAGCCCACTCCCAGTCCTAATCCCACCAGCCCATTTCCAGTCCTACCTCCCCATCAGCCCACTCCCAGTCCTAATCCCCCATCACTCAATTTTTAGTTTAAGCCCCCCCAGCGCCTATCACCACTCCTAACCCCCCCAGCGCCCATCACCACTCCTAACCCCCCCAGCCCAGCGCCCATCACCACTCCTAACCCCCCCAGCCAGCCCAGTGCCCATCACCACTCCTAACCCCCCCAGCCAGCCCAGTGTCCATCACCACTCCTAACCCCCCCAGCCCAGTGCCCATCACCACTCCTAAACCCCCCCACCCCAGCCCATCACTACTCCTAACACCCCCCCAGCCAAGCCCAGCCCAGCCCATCACCACTCCTAACCCCCCCAGCCCAGCCCAGCCCATCACCACTCCTAACCCCCCCAGCCCAGCCCATCACCACTCCTAAACCCCCCCAGCCCAGCCCAGCCCATCACCACTCCTAACCCCCCTCCAGCCCATCACCACTCCTAACCCCCCCAGCCCAGCCCAGCCCATCACCACTCCTAACCCCACCCCCCAGCCCAGCCCAGCCCATCACCACTCCTAACCCCACCCCCCCCAGCCCAGCCCAGGGAAAATTAAAAAAAAAAGACAACCTGTCTGCTGCCGTTGTCGGGGCCGCCGCGGCAGAATCGAGCGTGCCGCGGGGCCCCCCTGTACCCACCGGCAGAGCCTGCCCTCCCCGTAGCAGCTCTCTCTTTGGAGCTACAGTCAGACGCGCCGGCTTGCAGAGCGCGAAGGGAAGAGTTCCCTCGCTGCTCTGTTAAGCCCGCGGGGGCTGATGGGAAGTTCCCATCAGCCCCGCGGGCTTAACAGAGTCGCGAAAGGGAAACTCTTCCCTTCGCGCTCTGCAAGCCGGCGCGTCTGACTGTAGCTCCAAAGAGAGAGCTGCTACGGGGAGGGCAGGCTCTGCCGGGTGGGTACAGGGGGGCCCCGCGGCACGCTCGATTCTGCCGCGGCGGCCCCGACAACAGCAGCAGACAGGTTTTCTTTTTTTTTTTCAATTGCGGACCTTCCCGCGTGCCAGCTGCAAGGCCTTCGCGTGCCACAGCTGGCACGCGTGCCATAGGTTCGCCATCGCTGTCCTAGGAGGAGCGTTACAGAAATAGAGTTTCTCCCCCTCCCTCTGAACCTCCACTGTGACCTGTGCCCAGTAGTGGCAGGCAACATGGGGCCTGTGATTCATTAAATGTTCACAGTCCCTTCCACCTGCGTGGGCTTCCTGTTAAACAGAAAGCCTGCAAAATACTGGGGTCTGAATGCACCCTGCCACACAAGACCCTGTGCTGATTGCTGCTGCCATTGTTATTACTGGAGGAGGAGTGGCCAAGTTACCTCAAGCTAGAGGGCTAGGGGCTCAAATCCCATTAGAGGACAGCAACCTTGGTCCATTCATTGCCTCAGGTACAAAAACAGATTATGAGACCTTCAGGGATAAGGGAAATAAATATCTCCAGGAACAAGCAGGAATAAGTCCTCACATATGGGTACGTCGGTACCGACGGAGCCCGTGCGGGAAAGCTCCCCAGCTTCTTAGAATAGAAGCTTTTGGGACCTCCCACTGCACATGCGCACTGCCTTCCCGCCTTCCTGAACAGCTCTCCTCAGTTTCTCTTTTTCCGCGGAGCCAGCAGGTCGTGTTCCTGTCACCGCTGAAGAAATTGTTATGTTAGTTGTTTCTTTAGACCGCGTACCTGCCTTCCCCATACCGATACCGGTATCGCCGGTCTTTTCTTTCTTTCTTTAAAAAATTATAATTCTTTTTTCTTATTTTTTAGCTTTTTGGTCACTTCAGAGAGGCCTCTCGGCCTACTCAATTTCTCCTCATGGAGAAGCCAGCCCCTGGATTTAAGAAGTGTACCAAATGTAATGCTGTTATTTCAGTCACAGACACCCATGACTGGTGTCTGAAATGTTTGGGGCCTGACCATTCCATACCGGACTGCCCATCTTGCTCCCACATGTCTAAACGTGGGCTGCAGAACCGGGCCAACAAATTCCATGTACTGTTTGCTTCAGAGAATACAGCATCACAGTCATCCAGGTCTTCTTCTCCGGATGGATCTCAGGTAACCAAACCTTCTGTGGGCAAGTCCTCAAAGAGCAAATCTCCTTCAAAGCATCGAGAGGCTCTTAGCTTAGAACTTGAGGACCCTGCCCCAGCCAAACAACCCCGGCGGGAAGTCCAACTTCCAAAAACGCCAATTCTGGGGTCTCAGGTTGATATCGATGCTACGGCCTCGACAGATCACCTGTTAGCCTGCTCTGGGGTACCGGGTCACTCCGGTACCGACATCCAGGCAGCTATGGCGTCCATGGGCGATACTGTACAGTCCATGCAGCAGGCCGTCATGGCTTTCATTAAAGCTGCAACGCCATCGGTTCCGCTTTTCAGCGGTTCCGGGCCCGATACCGGTATCGTCCGCCATGCCGGTATCGAGGCCATCCACCTCTAAACGCAAGTCGGTACCGTATGGGCTTTCGCTCCATACCGGTTCCATACCCGATACGCCCGATATCGATACCGATCGGTACGCGTATCGTGCGTTAGAGGAAAGCACCGATTCCTCTGAGGATTTTCACTCCTCTGATGATTCTGCTGAGTTTTCACTCAACTTACCTGAGGAGCCCTCTTCTCCTAAAAGGAGAATGTCCCCTCCAGAGGATTTGTCCTTCCAGGACTTTGTTTTAGATATGGCTACAGCCCTTTATTACCACATCCTCTGAAAAGGAACCCAGATCCAAAAAACTGGATATTTTGGGATACTCAAAGGCCCCTAAGGAGGCAGTTACCCTGCCTATCCATGAAATCCTTCAAGAACAACTGATGGATTTCTGGGAAAATCCTTTGACTTTGTCTCCTTATTCCCGTAGGTTGGACACCATGTATAGGGTACCTCCTTCTCCTAGTTTCCAAAAGACTCAATTGCCCCACCACTCTATTGTGGTGAAGTCTGCAATGAAGAAGATTAGGAGTACCAAAAGGCACTCTTCCACCCCTCCAGGACGGGAATGTAAGACTTTGGACTCTTTTGGTAGGAAAATTTTCCAGGCTAGTATGCTTATAGCCAGGATTAATTCCTACAGTCTCTATATGGGCATGTTCCTGGAGGAACTTGCCAAAAAGGTGCGGCATTTTGCCCCCTTTATCCCTGAGGATAAAAAGCAGGGATTCCTTTCCCTAGTGAAACAACTCTTAGAGGTTTCTAAGTTCTCTAATAGGGCAGCATATGATTCCTTTGAGGGAGCCAGTAGGGCTTCGGGCATTGCTATTGCAGCCCGACGTCTTGCTTGGCTCCAGGCCTCTGATCTGGAACCTTGGGTTCTAGATGGCTTACGTAATCTGCCCTGTACAGGTGAGAACTTATTTGGGGAAGAGTGGCAAATCAAAGCCACCCAGATGGATGCTGAAAATGCCACCTTGGAAAGACTTTCAAAGTCCACTTCAATTCCTACTAAGAAAAAGTCTTTTAAAAGGCCTTACTATAAGAAGGCCAGAGTTGCTTCAAATACTGGCCAGCAGTCTTCTCAACCTCGCTATACTGCTAAGCGTCAGCAATCCAAACAAGCACGAGCTAAGCCTGCAGCAGCTACTGTAGCTCAGCAGGCTCCAACCCCTCAGGGGTTTTGACTTGCTCCTAGGGAACTTGCCACTTCTGGTTCTAACACAACCAGAACCTCTCACCATACCCGGAAGGTTGGTTCACTTTGCTCCCAGATGGGAACAAATCACAACAGAACAATGGACCCTCTCTATCATTCGAGAGGGTTACAAACTTCATTTCTCCAGCCTTCCTCCCCATCATATGGTGAGACCATTCAATTCTCCCCCATCTCTCCTAACCCTGTTGGGTCAAGAGGTTTCCTCTCTTCTTGCCCAAGGGGCCATAGAAGAGGTTCCTCTTCCTCAACAAGGGTCCGGTTTCTACTCCCCTTATTTTCTCATTCCAAAGAAGACAGGGGGCTTCAGACCAATCCTAGATCTGAGAGAATTGAACAAATTTCTCTTCAAGGAGAAATTCAAAATGCTGTCTCTCGGCATTCTCCTTCCTTACCTCCAGGGTCAGGACTGGCTTTGTTCTCTAGACCTACAGGATGCGTATACACATATACTCATCCATCCATCCCACAGAAAGTATCTTCGTTTTCTGTTTCAGGGAAAACATTTCCAATACAGAGTACTCCCCTTCGGTCTAGCCTCTGCTCCAAGAGTATTCACAAAATGCATGGCAGTCGTAGCCGCATTTCTAAGAGGCATGGGAATCTTTGTCTTCCCATATCTGGACGACTGGCTCATCCGAGCTCCAACTCAGTCACAGGCCCAGATTTCCCTGGACCACACAAGGAGCCTTTTGCAGTATCTGGGACTGGTAGTAAACCTTCCCAAGTCCCAACTCATCCCTACTCAATCTCTAGAATTCATAGGGGCCCAGTTGGACACCATCACTGCAAGGGCCTACTTCCACCTGTTCGAGGCCAGCGCCTCCTGAGTTTGGCCTCCCAAGCTCAGTCCAGCACTCACTTGACAGCCAGGGAAATGCTACGCCTACTGGGTCATATGGCCTCCACAGTGCATGTGGTGCCCTATGCTCGTCTTCATATGAGAGCAGCTCAATGGACCCTGGCCACTCAGTGGACTCAGGCGTCAGGAGCGCTCTCAGACCAAATACAAACCTCCGATCGTCTGTTTTGGTCCCTCCACTGGTGGACTTCCACCAAGAATCTGTTGTTGGGGGCTCCATTTCAACCATTGCTACCCCAAGCAACCCTCACAACAGATGCCTCCCAAACAGGGTGGGGAGCCCATCTGCAAACTCTCTCCACTCAGGGCACTTGGTCTCTACAGGAGACCACCCTTCATATCAATCTTCTGGAACTGCGAGCAATTTACCTTGCCCTCAAGGTCTTCCACTCCCTCCTAGCCAACCTCACTGTCCTAGTTCAGACAGACAATCAGGTGGCCATGTTTTACATAAACAAACAAGGAGGGACGGGCTCTCTGTCGCTTTGCAACGAAGCTCTAAGACTATGGGCCTTCGCCAGAGAGCATCAGATTCACCTGCTAGCAGTGTATCTCCCAGGAGTTCAAAACTCTCGGGCAGACAGGCTCAGTCGAGTTCTGCTGCCACACGAATGGTCCCTACATTTGGACCAAATAAACCGAATCTTTCAGGAAGGGGGGACCCCGGACATAGACCTCTTTGCAAGTCCGTGGAATGCCAAACTTCCCCGGTTCTGTTCCAGAACTCCGTGTCAGGGAGCTCAGGCTACGGACGCCTTTCTCCTGAATTGGAATCAGGCATTCCTATATGCCTTTCCACCCATTCCTTTGATTCCCAAGACTCTGTTCAAACTCCAGAGGGATCATGGAACTAACATCCTCATAGCACCACGCTGGCCACGCCAAGTGTGGTTCCCTCTACTTCTACAGCTCTCCCAGGGATCCTACTTGGATCTGGGAGCTGCGCCAGACCTCCTGTCTCAGGAGGAGGGGACTTTGTGGCACCCAAACCCCAAATCCCTTCACCTCAGTGCTTGGTTACTGAAGGCTTAAGCCTTCAAGACTTTCATCTTTCCCAACCAGTGAAAGATATCCTTTCTGCCTCTAGGAAACCCTCTACCAGGCGTTCCTATGCTTTCAAATGGAAACGTTTTTCCCTTTGGTGTGCTCAGCAGGGTCTTGACCCTCTGGCACTTCCTTTGAATTCTCTTCTTGATTATCTCCTGCATCTATCCAATGCAGGCCTCAAGACGAATTCGGTAAGAGTCCATTTAAGTGCTATTGCAGCATCCTTGAAACATATAAATGGACAACCTATCTCCTCTCATCCTCTTGTTGCAAGATTCATGAGAGGCCTGACTCTCACTAAACCTCCCATCAGACCACCCCCGGTCGCATGGGATTTGAATCTAGTGCTCGGTCAACTTATGAAGCCACCTTTTTGAGCCAATGTTTTCCACCTCCTTGAAATTTCTTTCCTGGAAGGTCATCTTCCTCATTGCAGTCACTTCGGCTCGCCGCATCAGTGAACTGCAGGCTTTAGTGGCTAATCCACCTTACACAAGATTTCATCATGATAAGGTGGTCCTTAGGACGAATCCCCACTTTATGCCTAAAGTGGTCTCGCCTTTTCATCTTAATCAAGAGGTATATCTACCTGTCTTTTTTCCAGCTCCTCATGCATCCAATGCAGAGAGGAACCTTCATACTCTGGATTGTAAAAGAGCTCTCGCTTTTTACCTTAATAGGACTCAGCCACATCGAAAGTCTTCTCAACTTTTTGTGGCCTTTGATCCTTCCCATTTGGGACTTCCAGTCTCCAAGCGTACACTTTCCAATTGGATTGCTCAGTGTATTTCTTTTGCTTACCAGAGCAAAAACATTTCTCTGGAAGGCCATGTCACTGCTCACAATGTGAGGGCCATGGCAACTTCTATGGCTCATCTGCACTCTGTTTCCATAGATCAGATCTGTCGAGCCGCTACCTGGGCCTCGGTTCATACCTTCACAGCCCATTACTGTTTGGACAAGGACTCCCGCCGGGATGCCTTGTTTGGCCAGGCTGTCCTCAAGCACCTGTTTCCATTCCTAAAACAACTCCTGCCCACCTTCCCAGAATGGATGCCTGAGATCCATACGAAGATGGCGAACCTTTACAGGGGATCCCATGCATCTAAGCTAGGGAGTCCCCATATGTGAGGACTTATTCCTGCTTGTTCCTGGAGATAGCACAGTTACTTACCTGTAACAGGTGATCTCTGGGAACAGCAGGAATTAGTCCTCACAACCACCCACCTCCCCTAGGAGTTGTATCTTTTATCTATCTATCTTCCTGTCCTCTCTCTGTTGACTCAGCTATAAACTCGAAACTGAGGAGAGCTGTTCAGGAAGGCGGGAAGGCAGTGCGCATGTGCAGTGGGAGGTCCCAAAAGCTTCTATTCTAAGAAGCTGGGGAGCTTTCCCGCACGGGCTCCGTCGGTACCGACGTACCCATATGTGAGGACTAATTCCTGCTGTTCCCAGAGATCACCTGTTACAGGTAAGTAACTGTGCTATACTGTACCCGAATGTACACCATTTTGCCTTGTAGAAAAGCAGTATATAAGCCTAGTTAAATAAATAAATACTGCTTTTGTCACTATCTTCATGCTTTGAATGAATAGGGGGAGAAGTGGAGGTTTGCTATTTTGTTAACATTATATCAGAACCATAACAAGCTAGAAATTGCACCCTGTGCGAATATCAAATCTGGTGCCCTTCCTCCACTCATCACGTTCAAGTAGCTCATTCTGTTTAAGCTTCCTGGAAGCCCAGTGATGATATCAATGCGCCCTGGGCTGTTACACGGCTCGCAGAGCCTTTGGTATGACCCTGCATTATATGGGGTCATGCAAAATTTTCAGTGTTAAATGAAGTCATAATAGATAAAGGTTTGGGAAGCACTAGATTACGCAGTGTCTCTCCTCTTCCTTTAACATTGGGGTTTCATTCCAATGAGAATTAATGTTCGGTTATGTGAATATTTTCATCTTTTAGCTTATTCAGTAACGTGTTTTTGTTAAGCCTTTTTGATAGGATTACATGTAAAAGCAAACACAGAGTTTGAGCTATGAACTGAGGGAGATACCTTCTAGCTGAAGAGTTCGAAAATTTAGGAGGTTGTATGCTATCTGCTGCAGGGCGCGTTTTATTCCTACATGCCTCACAACAGATAAAATGCACTAACCCTTAATTTAATTCAAGTATTTATTTTCTTGTTCTTTTATCCAAAGGACAAGCAAAGTATACAAAATCTAACTGCATAATCATCAAATAATAAAATAAACTGTCATAGATAATAAAATCAGTAGCACATAGCATCATGATCACCTGTCTTTTGAATCAATTACTAACCACAATCACAATATGGCTAAAATTCATTACCTAGAGTTCAGAAAAACCTTTGATACTGTTCTCATAGGAGGTTTATCAATAAACTGAGCAGCCTGGGGATGGGTCCCAAGGTGGTGAGTTGGATCAGAAATTTGTTGACTGACAGAAGGTGGTGGTAAACGGAATTCATTCAGTAGAAAGGAAGATGAATAGTGGCGTGCTCCAGAGATTGGTCCTGGTACCAATACTATTCAACATATTTGTGAGTGATATTTGAGAAGTTATATACCGCACTTCCAATATTCAATACAGTTTACATAACTTTACATGGAACATGTTAACATTACAAAGAACATTGAACCACATATATGAAACCCATATAACTTTGCAAGGAACCAGTAAATCATCCAAACATTACTATTACTCATTAATAACATATAACATACCAGTAAATAATCCAAAGTATTAATAACATATAGCAAAATACCAAACAGGTATTGTTGGTATTTTGTTATTATTTTGTTACTGATGAGGAATGAAGGTAGGATTATGGTATAAAGGTGCCTTTGAATACATTTAGTTATATTGTTTGCTTACTCCTTGAAAGCACATTTGGAACAGATGCGTTTTTAAAAGTTTCCTGAAATCCTTAAGGTTTGTAGCTGTTCAGATTTTCACAAGGAGGGAGTTCCATTTTATTGGAGCATAGAATAAGAATGTTCTGCCACATGCTGATTGGTTGTACTTCACAAAGTCTGTGTGAGAAGTGAGGAGGTGTTCTGTGGTGCTTCTTCTTTGTCTGTTATTGGGGAGTTTTCTTATTATAGTCTCTAGATACTAAGAGGATTGATCATAGTAATGATGTTTTTGTATTTGATTCTTTCTAGTAGAGGTAGCCAGTGGAGCTCTTTCATGATGTGTGATGTGTGAGCCCCTTGATGTTCCGGTGAGGACCCTAGGCAGAGTGTGCTGGGCCAGTTGCAACAGGAGCAGATGGGATTTTGGCAAACCTTGGAGAATTTCATTGTAGAAGTCAATGTGTGGAAATGTCATCGCTTGGAAGACAGTTCTGTAGTCGAGGGGTTTGAAAAGAGGGCAAAGCCATTGTAGAGTCCTTATTTTATTGTATATATACTTTGTCACATTGTTAATGTGGGTCTTTAGTTACACTGGTCAATTGTTACTCTGAGGTAACGTAACTCCGATTTACTGTTAGTTTTGTTTGAATAACTTTTAAGTGACATTGGCGGAGTGAATGATTGATCTTTGAATATGAATCATACTTCAATTTTGTTATAATTAATGGAAAGGCCTTGTTGGGAGAGCCATAGAGCAATTGAATTAAAGCACTGTACAATAGGAGTGAATTCCGGATCTGTGATTGAGAATGGTGCATAAACCATTATGTCATCTGTATATAGGTGGACTAACATTATGAGCCCAATTCCATCCCCGATGTCCAGCCCTCTGTGCCCCTGGTCAGAACCGGACGCACAGAGGAAGTCGCGATCCTGATCCCACAGGGCATGTCTAGCCCTGCGGGATCAGAATCGCAAACAGACCTCTACGTGCAGGCTGGGACCTTTATTCCACCCAGCCTGCACGTACAGGCTTGCCTGACTAGCTCAGTCATGGCTTTTCAATGGAGCCGCGGCGCCATGGCATCCGGTTGCCATGGTACCATGGCTCCATTGAAAAGCCGCGATCCCCGGCCGCCGTCTCACAAAGTGCATTCCCCGCAGCCCATCCTCCGATCTTGCCTCCCAGGGTCAGGGTCGGGCTGCGGGGAATGCTCTTTTCCCCTGTCGCCACTTCCCTGCCAGGGGCCTGTTGTTCCTCCCACATTGGGGAACTTATTCCACCTCAGAGGTAGAAAAGGTTTCCCATCCAAGCCGTTGGCTCCAGACTTACAGGGTCGACATTGGAATCAGCCCTGTACATCCGGGGCCAACGACGCCCTTTCCCTGCCCCCGTCTAACTTCTCCGTACAACGAGCAGGGAAGTTAGATGGGCTCAGGAGGGGGAACGAAAAGCGGGGATGGACGTCTCAATGGGACATCCATCCCGCTATTCGTGCCATGGAACAACCCCATATGTGACTAGAAGATCTGGCAGATTGTCTGGATGTAAATGTTGAATAATAATGATGACAAAGATGAGCTCTGGGGTACACCTTGGTATTGTGGAGAAGGGTCCAAGGTTTTATTATTGATTTTTACAATTTGTAAGCGATCGGTCAAATAAGATCACATCCAGCTGAGTGCATTGTCCATGATGCCAATCCAACATAGTCTCTGTAGCAGAATCTCATGACATATGGTGTCAAATGCTGCAGATATATCAAGGAATATGAGGATGAATGCTTGTCTTGGTTTCTCTATTCCCTTGATTAGAAGGTCAATGAGTAATATTAACAGTGTTTCCACTCCATGATTGGGGCAGAAGCCATGCTGATGTGGGTCGAGTGGAGCATTTAGGGTGACATAGTTTTGCAATTGAAGTTGTACCACTTATCAAGTCTTTTAAGAACATAAGATATGCCATACTGGGTCAGACCAAGGTCCATCAAGCCCAGTATCCTGTTTCCAACAATGGCCAATCTAGGTTCCACATTGCTTGTATTGGGTCAAGCAGTGATATCCTGGGTCCCTTAATTGTTTATGGACCTGTCCTCCAGGAACTTGTCCAAACCTTTTTTAAACCCAGCTACACTAACAGCTTTTACTACATCCTCCAGTAACAAATTCCAGAGTTTGATTACATGTTGAGTGAAAAAATATTTTCTCTTATTAGTCTTAAATAGGTTACCCTGTAGCTTCATTGCATGTCCCCTAATCTTTCTATATTCTGATGACATAAACAATTGATCTATGTTTACCCTTTCCACTCCAATCATTAATATCTAGACCTCTATCATATCTCCCCTTAACCATCTCTTTTCCAGGTTGAAGAGCCATAAGCTTTTTAGCCTTTCTTCATAGGGGTATCCTTCCATCCCCTTTACCATTTTGGTGGCTCTGGAGCTTTTCTAATAACGCTATATCCTTTTTAAGATACGGAGACCAGAATTGCACACAGTATTCAAGGTGCAGTTGCACCATGGAATGATACAGAGGCATTATAATATCCTTTGTTTTATTTTCAATTCCTTTCCTTATGATACCTAGCATTCTATTTACTCTCTTGGCTGCCGCTGCACATTGGGTGGAGGGTTTTAACATGTTATCCACAATGACGCCTAAATCTTTTTCCTGGCTGGTAGTTCCTAATGTAGAACCTTGCATCATGTAACCATAGTTTGGGTTGTTCTTTCCTAGGTGCATAACTTTGCACTTGTCCACATTAAATTTCATCTGCCATTTGGATGCCCAGTCTTCCAGTTTATCAAGATCCTCTTGCAATTTTCCACAATTCCCATGGGTTTTAACAACTTTAAATAGTTTTGTGTCATCTGCAAATTTGATAACCTCACTCATTATTCCCTTTTCCAGGTCATTTATGAATATGTCAAAAAACAGCAGACCCAGCACAGATCCCTGGGGTACTCCACTATTCACCTTTCTCTATTGGAAAAATTGGCCATTTAGCCGTACCCTCTGCTTTCTATCTTTTAACCAGTTCCTGATCCACAATAGTACACTGCCTCCTATCCCATGACTTTTTAGTCTTGCCAAAAGGTTTTGATGAGGGACCTTGTCAAAGGCTTTCTGAAAGTCTAGATACACTATATCAACCAACTCACCTTTGTCTACCTGTTTATTCACACCTTCAAAAAACATAACAGATTAGTAAGACAAGATCTTCCTTGTCTAAAGCCATGTTGGCTGTCTACCATTAAGCCATGACTATTGTGATAAGGAAGCTTATCATAGCTCAGGAAGGAGCTATAGAAAAGGTGAAGTGACTCTGAACAAGCAACCTGTCGGTTCTGGTAGAAATAAGAAAACAGAATTTTCCCATAAAAGACTACCAGTCCCAGAATGCACCAGGTTTCCAACAGCCATTAGAGGAGCTGAAGTGGGGAAACGTGTGTTCAATCAGGAGGGCTATGAGGTAATCCCCAAGCACTCATCTCAAAGGGCAGGGCCTGATTCAGCACAGCTGCGCTGTGCTAGGGTGGAGCACTCATCTAAGCAGAATAAAGGTAGAGTTTATTCTACAGAGAATCATCCTCAGTTTCATCTGGGAGATCCTCATCTTGATCTTGGACATCCTCGTCTTGGAGATCCTCATCTTGGACAGCTTCATCATCTGGAGGATCATCAGAAGCAGAAGCCAGAGCGGACGGACAGAGAGGGCAAGAAACCCTTTGGAAGAAAGAAGAGAAAAGCATTTGGGAGGTCTAAAAGAGTCCAGAGCAGTACGTATACTGGGAGACATTCAAAAGGCCAGCATACACCATTGGACTGGGGAAAACCAGAGGAGTGGTGCTGCAGAGCTAGGAATCTCCAGACGGTATCTGTGAGGGAGACGGCTGCACTTGGAAGGGACCCTAGGACCCGTGCCAGAAGGTATGTGAAGAGAGATCCAGTGTCCAGGGATCTGGATTGGAAGGCTGGACATAAGAACTGGACTACATACTGGCCAGGCTATTTAGAGAGGAACTCTAACAGCAATGGAAGCTCAGGTATGAACACTGATCTATGCCCTAGCTATACCCTTGAAAGACAGCAGGGAAACAAGTATTCTCCTGAGAGTGCTCTATTGAGAAATTCCTCTGTGCCAATCCATGATATTGAACCCATGATTGTTGAAGAAGGGGGAGAGGTTATAGACACAGGCTGTGAATACATGGATTGCTCTCTGTCTAAACTCCTTTGGTAATTTACTGTTACAAAGTACAACAACCATCACAAAGAAATACAAACTTGTTCTTTAATCTACTCAGAAAAGCTCCTGAGTAGGATTTGAGCCACGCAGTAGAAAGCAAGCCAGCTAAGGGGTTTCAGCTGGGTAACTGCTAGCAATTGAGCCTTACCTAATTGCTTGTGAGCTCTGAGGAAATCACTTCTGAGTCTATGTGTGAAGATATAAGAAGTTAACCTGAAAAGAACAGTTGTTCCCTACTTTGTGGGTTTTGTTTGTTGATTAAAGCACTGCTAAGAAAATATTAGCTAGAGCCTACAGAAAAGATCATTCTGTTACCAACCAGGTCTTTATTCTTTTGATTTGATTGCCTGACAAGTTCAGCTGTTTTCCTGATTTTGTTTTTCTAAGTTTAACACTGAAAGCAAGTATCCTGTTTTATGTGCTACCAAGCATATCTGTGTTGGGAGAAATAACCCCATAAATAAATATCTTATTGGCTTTACACTCAAGCACAACTAATTATTGTGAACGGCTGTGTCTGGAATGAATGGACTACATTTCCCACAATCCCTTGCAAATCATATTAATATATGCCTTTGCCAAGACTGTGAACATTCTCACCCAGGCAGCCGTCTGACAAATGGCGTCGTTTTTCGGATTGCTTTTGCGCAAAGGATTTACTTGCTAAGGATTACAACTCAAGTCTGAAGGAAAAGACAGTTCAAGCTTAAAAGCTGAAAGAAAAGATTTTCCCTCAACTGCACTTTGGAGGAGAGGTGGCTGTTCCAGGTAGCTGTTCCAAAAAGAAAAGACCCTGTGCAGAGCTGGATTCATCACTGGCATAAGGTAACAAGTACCTGGGCATGTCTAGTGGTGGATGGGTGTAAGGCACAGGGGTAATTGGAAAAAAAAAAAGTAGAAAAAGACACCTGTTTGGAAGGTGGTGCACTGTGGGGGGTTTTTTGTGTTTTCTTGCAGGGATCAAGATGGATCCAAGGGAACTAGCTGATTGGATTTATTTATTTATTTTTATTTATTTAACTGCATTTATATCCCGCTTTTCACCGGGTCAAAGCGGTGTAACATATAACATAGGGGGGAGGGCAATTTTTCAGGGTGGGGCCATCACCAAGGGGCAACAATTAATGATTTGGGTAGACATGGACATGTATACTTCTGCTGAATCTAAGTATTAGGTCATGCGGATAGGGTGGTATTTCTGTTCAGAGATGTTCACGGAATAGGATTGTCTTCAGCTGTTTCTTAAATGATGTGATGTCAGCGTTGTTCCTGATGTGGTTTGGTAGAGAGTTCCAGAGGGATGGAGCATAAAGTTCGAAAGCTCTGTTGCAGGTCTGTTGTGTGGATTTGGTTCTTTTGTGAGGGACGACGACAGAGTTATTGGAGGAATGTCTTGTTGATCTGTTGTGGGATGGGCGAGGCAGTAGGGAGTGGAGTGAGGTGTTCCGTGTTTGGTGGATAGTTTTGTGGATGAGTAGAATAGCTTTGTACTTGATTCTTGCTTGTATTGGAAGGAAGTGGAGGTCTCTTAGGATTGGGGTGATGTGATCCCGTTTTTTTGCATTCTGAATAATCCTTGCTGTAGTATTTAAGGCAGTTCAGAGGGGGTTGGTGTGTGAGGCAGGAAGTCCATGATAGATTATGTTGCAGAAATCCAGATGAGGGAGTGTCACAGCTTGTATTACTGTCCTGAAGTCAGGAGGTTCTAGGAGGGGTCGGAGGCGTTGAACAGTTTTGGCTTTGTGGAATATCGTCCCAGCGGTTTTGTTGATTTGTTGTTTAAAGGTGAGAGCTTGGTCAATGATGACGCCTAGATATCTTATTTGGGACTGGATTTGGATTTTCGTGGTTCCCATGTTGAGGTGAGTAGGTGGTTTGAAGTCGGGTTCTTTTGTCACTATAAGGGCTTCGGTTTTCTTTATGTTGATGGATAGATTGTTCTCCTGTAGCCAGTTGGCCATGTCGTTGAAGCAGGCTGATAGCTGGTCGTTTTTTGGGTTGGTAGTTGTAATCGGTGCGTAGAGCATTATGTCGTCTGCGTAGATGTGGAAGTTGATGTTGTGGGTGCGTATGATTGAGCATAGCGGACGGAGATATATGTTGAACAACATGGCTGATAGGGTGGATCCTTGGGTACTCCTTGAAGTTGTTGGTAGGGGGGCGAGGTTGTGGAGAGGGTGCGGATCCGTTGCTGTCTGTTGGTTAAATAGGATCTGAACCATTGGAGTACAGTGTCTTTGATTCCAATTGATTGTAGTCTGCGTATGAGGATTTCGTGGGAGATTGTGTCAAAGGCCGCTGATATATCTAGGAAGATCAGGATGTATCCTGATTGTTTCTCTTGGGTTCCAATGATGAGAGTGTTTATTAGAATGGTCATGAGGGTCTCGACGCCATGTAGTGGTCGGAAACCGTGTTGCTGCGGGTCAAGTATGTCGTTGGTGTCCAGATGATCTTGAAGCTGGCGTTGGACTATCTTTTCTATTATCTTGGTGGCGAGGGGGAGGCTTGCAACTGGTCTGTAGGAGGTGGGGTCCAGGGGGTCCAGGTTGTTCTTCTTTATGATTGATCGAATGATTGATGTTTTGAGGGCATCTGGTATGTATCCTTTGGATGGCAGCCCAGTTTAGCAGGCAGCAGGAGCTAGCACAGCAGGCTCAGGACACTGCTATGAAAGCCTTAATGGACCAGCAGAGGCCAGTGCTTGATCTGGTGCAAGCCTTAGTTTAAACTGCAGAACCAAAATGGACCAGATGCAAGACCAGCAGTAAATACTGGTACACCACATGTGGACAGTGTGGGACTCAATCAGGGAATTGGGGCATTTAGTTTTGGGAAGCTAACTCCAGATGATAATGTTGATGATTTTCTAGAGTCTTTTGAAAGAGTGGCACAAGCATTAGCATGGCCAGAGACCCAGTGGGCAGTAAGGCTGGCAGCCTCATTAACTGGAGAGGCGCTTGCAGCTTATAGAGCAATGCCAGCAGCCCAGGCTTTGAATTATAAGGATGTAAAGGCTGCTATTAGAGATCGCCTAGGGTTGTCTATTTCAGAGTATAGGCGAATGTTTAGAGCTACTACATTAAGAGTGGGTGAAACACCCAGGGCTCTGAGTCAGAGAATCAGAGGATTAGCTGTAAAATGGTTGGAGCCTGAGCAAAAGACGGTAGAAATGTTATTAGACATTATTATGCTTGAACAATTTATGTCTGCTGTGCCTAAAGATTTGCATACTTTCCTTATACAGCAAAATTGCCAAAATCTTGGAGAGGCAACCATGCTAGCAGAGAGATTCTTGGAAGCCACGCAGGCTTGCCATAGAATGGGTGGCCCTCTGAGGATTGGTGCTGAGGCAAGCTGTGCTGTATCAGAAAAGAAAATGATTAAAAATGTTTCTGAAAATAAATGCACTGTGCCAAACCAGATGACACAGTGGAGTAGAAAGAAATGTTTCAAGTGTGGAAAATGGGGACATTTAGAAAAGGGATGCCAGACACACACTAACTTAATGGGTGTGGATTTAAAACAGCCCAAAGAAGGATTTCTTTTGATGGTTGATGTGCAAGGAATTACCACAAATGCTTTGTTAGACTCTGGGGCAGACCAGAGTATGATGTCCAAAAGGCTTTGGAAGAGAATAGAGGCCCAAGAAGGATTTGTGCCTAGAACCCCTGAAAGCCAAGTTCACATCAGATGCATTCATGGTGCTGCAACATCATATCCCACCTTTAGGCTAAGGGTTAAGTGCCTGGGGGAACAAGAGGAAGTTCTGTTAGCAGTGGTGCCTAGGCTACCCTTTGATTTGGTTCTAGGAAAAGACTGGCCAAGATTTAAGCAGGGTCTAGTGGAAGGGCTACGAAAGAAGGAGGGAGAAGGAATAATTGAAATAGCTCCCGGGCCTTTCTTTGGAAGTCCTCAGTCCCTAGCTAAAAAGATGGTTAAGCTTCTGGAAGGCCAAACTATAGGTAATAAGAGGGGCCTTGTATCCACCCGCTCGCAGGCTAAGGTAGAGAGCCAGCGAAAGGAGGAGGGGGAGCAGGCAGAGTTATTAGGGGACTTACCCTCTCATGATGATTTAATAACCCCATCATCTGATAAAGTAAGAAAGTTGAAAGCACAAAAGCGGCGTGAGAGACTTTGCAGAGCACAGGGTAGGGCTGAGATGTTAGCTGGTCAAAGTTTACCCTGGGTGCCAGCTGAGTTAGTGGCAAAGTTTCCTAACTTTCCACAAGAGCAGCGAGCTGATCAAGCTCTCACCCGAGCTTTTAAGTATGCTCATGAGGTCAGGGAGGAGTTGCCCAGATTCAGACTAGATAATGAAATATTATATAGAGAAAGTCAGGACCCCAGAAATGGGACCATACGTAAACAATTGGTGGTACCCACCACTTTCAAAGGGCTAGTACTTAGATTAGCACATGATCATCCAGTTGGAGGTCATAAAGGGATGCAAGGAACGCTGGATCAAATACTTATGCGTTTTTACTGGCCAGGTATTTTCAAAGAAACTGCTCAGTTTTGTGCTGCATGTCCAGCGTGTCAGCGAGTTACAGCGGCTCACCCACCGGTGGTGCCTTTGATTCCCATGCCAATTATCACAGACCCAATTGGTCGCATTGCCATGGATATTGTAGGCCCATTAGTCAAAACGCCCCGAGGTTTCCAATACATCCTAGTTATGGTAGATCAGGCAACAAGGTTTCCCTGGGCCATACCATTGAGGAATGTTTCTGCAAAAACAATAGCTTTAGAGCTAGTAAAATTGTTTTGTGAAGTGGGATTCCCAAGAGAGGTGTTGTCTGACCGAGAGTCCAATTTTGTATCCAAATATTTGGCCCAGGTCTGGGATGCCTTTGGCATTCATCACGTGAAAACCTCAGCCTACCATCCACAATCAAACGGTTTGGTGGAGAGATTCAACCAAACTCTCAAACAAATGTTGAGAAGGGGGTTAGCAGGAGAGGTAAAAGAATGGGATATGTTATTGCCCTTTGCCTTATATGCCTGCAGGGAAAGAATTCAGGTGTCCCTAGGTGTAACTCCATATGAATTGATGTATGGTAGGGCTCCACGGGGTTTGTTAGATATTTGAGGGAACAATGGATTGATCCTGAACCAGGAAGTCAGGAAGTGCCACAGTTTCTACGTGACTTGAGAGCACGTTTGAAAAGGACCTCGCAGGTTGCTGAGAGGAACCTGCAGGACAGTCAAGTTCGCCAGAAAGGGTGGTATGATAGGAAGGCCAAAAGCCACCAATTAAGCATTGGTGAAAAGGTTTTGGTCCAAGTAGCAGGTACAGCCCCAAAATTTGAAGTACAGTGGAAAGGGCCATGGAAGGTTGTTAAACAAGTGAGCCCAGTGTCTTATATAGTAGAAAATGCAAGAGGGCGTAGAGAGACCTACCATATTAATGTACTTAAGTCTTGGAAGGAGAGGCCTGTAAATAATAATGACCCTGAAGCCAGTCAGGAAGTAAGTGAGCTTCAAAAAGATAACACTCTCGTAGGTATTACGGACTGTAGGAAAGAAGTTTCACAAGTTAAAACCAGTCTGTAATAACTTAAGCAGGGGGGTATGTGATAAGGAAGCTTATCATAGCTCAGGAAGGAGCTATAGAAAAGGTGAAGTGACTCTGAACAAGCAACCTGTCAGTTCTGGTAGAAATAAGAAAACAGAATTTTCCCATAAAAGACTACCAGTCCCAGAATGCACCAGGTTTCCAACAGCCATTAGAGGAGCTGAAGTGGGGAAACGTGTGTTCAATCAGGAGGGCTATGAGGTAATCTCCAAGCACTCATCTCAAAGGGCAGGGCCTGATTCAGCACAGCTGCGCTGTGCTAGGGTGGAGCACTCATCTAAGCAGAATAAAGGTAGAGTTTATTCTACAGAGAATCATCCTCAGTTTCATCTGGGAGATCCTCATCTTGATCTTGGACATCCTCGTCTTGGAGATCCTCATCTTGGACAGCTTCATCATCTGGAGGATCATCAGAAGCAGAAGCCAGAGCGGACGGACAGAGAGGGCAAGAAACCCTTTGGAAGAAAGAAGAGAAAAGCATTTGGGAGGTCTAAAGGAGTCCAGAGCAGTACGTATACTGGGAGACATTCAAAAGGCCAGCATACACCATTGGACTGGGGAAAACCAGAGGAGTGGTGCTGCAGAGCTAGGAATCTCCAGACGGTACCTGTGAGGGAGACGGCTGCACTTGGAAGGGACCCTAGGACCCGTGCCAGAAGGTATGTGAAGAGAGATCCAGTGTCCAGGGATCTGGATTGGAAGGCTGGACATAAGAACTGGACTACATACTGGCCAGGCTATTTAGAGAGGAACTCTAACAGCAATGGAAGCTCAGGTATGAACACTGATCTATGCCCTAGCTATACCCTTGAAAGACAGCAGGGAAACAAGTATTCTCCTGAGAGTGCTCCATTGAGAAATTTCTCTGTGCCAATCCATGATATTGAACCCATGATTGTTGAAGAAGGGGGAGAGGTTATAGACACAGGCTGTAAATACATGGATTGCTCTCTGTCTAAACTCCTTTGGTAATTTACTGTTACAAAGTACAACAACCATCACAAAGAAATACAAACTTGTTCTTTAATCTACTCAGAAAAGCTCCTGAGTAGGATTTGAGCCATGCAGTAGAAAGCAAGCCAGCTAAGGGGTTTCAGCTGGGTAACTGCTAGCAATTGAGCCTTACCTAATTGCTTGTGAGCTCTGAGGAGATCACTTCTGAGTCTTGTGATAAGGAAGCTTATCATAGCTCAGGAAGGAGCTATAGAAAAGGTGAAGTGACTCTGAACAAGCAACCTGTCAGCTCTGGTAGAAATAAGAAAACAGAATTTTGCCATAAAAGACTACCAGTCCCAGAATGCACCAGGTTTCCAACAGCCATTAGAGGAGCTGAAGTGGGGAAACGTGTGTTCAATCAGGAGGGCTATGAGGTAATCCCTAAGCACTCATCTCAAAGGGCAGGGCCTGATTCAGCACAGCTGCGCTGTGTTAGGGAGGAGCACTCATCTAAGCAGAATAAGAGTAGAGTTTATTCTACAGATGACCATCTTCATGATCACCTTGGATATCCAGAGAATTGTCCTCAGTATCCTGAGAATCAGCTTGAGTTTGATCATCAGTTTCATCTGAAGGATCATCAGAAGCCAAACCGGACGGACAGAGAGGGAAAGAGACCCTTTGGAAGAAGGAAGAGAAAAGCCTTTGAGAGGTCTAGAAGAGTCCAAAGCAGTACGTATACTGGGAGGTATTCCAAGGGCCAGCATACACCATTGGACTGGGGAAAGCCAGAGGAATGGTGCTGCAGAGCTAGGAATCACCAGAGGCTACCTGTGAGGAGACGGCTGCACGTGGAAGGGACCCTAAGACCTGTGCCAGAAGGTATGTGAAGAGAGATCCAGTGTCCAGGGATCTGGATTGGAAGGCTGGACATAAGAACTGGACTACATACTGGCCAGGCTATATAGAGAGGAACTCTAGCAGCAATGAAAGCTTAGGTATGAACACTGATCTATGCCCTAGCTATAACCTTGAAAGACAGCAGGGAAACAAGTATTCTCCTGAAAATGCTCCATTGAGAGATTCATCTGTGCCAATCCATGATATTGAACCCATGCTTGTTGAACAAGGGGGAATAATAGCAGATGAGGATCCTGTTTATATGGACTGCGCTCTATCTAAACTCCGTTGGTAACTTTCTGTTATAAAGTACAGCAACCATCAGAAAGAAATACAAATTTCTTCTTTAATCTACTCAGAAAAGCTCCTGAAGCAGGATTTGACCCACACAGTGGAAGGCAAGCCAGCTAAGGGGTTTCAGCTGGTAACTGCTAGCAATTAAGTCTTACCTAATTGCTTGTGAGCTAGGAGAGAATCACTTCTGTATCTATGTGGGAAGTAATCAGAAATTAACCTGAAAAGAACAGTTTGTTTCTTGCTTTGTGGCTTTTCATTTGTTGTTTTCCTGATTTTAACTTTGTTTTTCCAAGTTAACACTGAAAGCAAGTAACCTAATTTATGTGCTACCAAGCATATCTGTGTTGGGAGAAATAACCCCATAAATAAATATCTTATTGGCTTTACCCAAGAGCATAACTAAATTATTGTCAGCAGCTGTGTCTGGTGTGAATGAACTACATTGCCCACAATACCTTGCAAATCATATAGATATATGCATTGCCAAGACTGTGAAGATTCTCACCCAGGCGGCCGTCTGACTATGTGTGAAGATATAAGAAGTTAACCTGAAAAGAACAGTTGTTCCCTACTTTGTGGGTTTTGTTTGTTGATTAAAGCACTGCTAAGAAAATATTAGCTAGAGCCTACAGAAAAGACCATTCTGTTACCAACCAGGTCTTTATTCTTTTGATTTGATTGCCTGACAAGTTCAGCTGTTTTCCTGATTTTGTTTTTCTAAGTTTAACACTGAAAGCAAGTATCCTGTTTTATGTGCTACCAAGCATATCTGTGTTGGGAGAAATAACCCCATAAATAAATATCTTATTGGCTTTACCCAAGAGCATAACTAAATTATTGTCAGCAGCTGTGTCTGGTGTGAATGAACTACATTGCCCACAATACCTTGCAAATCATATAGATATATGCATTGCCAAGACTGTGAACATTCTCACCCAGGCAGCCGTCTGACACTATTTATATGTTCAGTAATTTTGTTCTTCATCATGGTTTCTACCATTTTTCCCAGTACTGATGTCAGGCTCACCGGTCTGTAGTTTCCCGGATCACCCCTGGAACCCTTTTTAAAAATTGGCGTTACGTTGACCATGTTTATGTTTATGTTTAATCCTCCAATCTTCAGGTATTACAGATGATTTTAATGATAATTCACAGATTACTAATAGCAGGTCTGCAATCTCATATTTTAGTTCTTTTAACACCCCTGGATGTATATCATCCGGTCCAGGTGATTTGTTACTCTTCAGTTTATCAAATAGTTGTAATACATCTTCCCGGTGTATCGATATTTCTTTCAATTCTTCCGCAGTATCACCTTTAAATACCACTTCAGTCATGGGTAACATCCCTACAGATCTTCCTCAGGAAAGACCAAAGCAAAGACTTCATTCAGTCTCTCCGCTATGGCCGTATCCATTCTTAGTGCCCTTTTACTCCTCTGTCATATAATGGTCCAACTGACTTTCTCCCAGGTTTTTTGCTATGAATGTACTTGAAAAAGTCTTTATTATGCGTTTTTGCTTCCACAGCAAGCTTCTTCTCAAATTCTCTCTTTGCCTGCCTTATCAATGCCTTGCATTGAACTTGGCAGTGCTTCTGCTATTTCCAGTTTTCATCATGTGGCTTTTTTTCCATTTCCTGAAAGATGCTTTTTTGGCAACAACAGCCTCTCTGACCTCACATTTAAACCACGCTGGCAGTTTTTTGGACTTCCTTCCACTTTTCTTAAAGCGTGGAATACAGCTGGTCTGGGCTTCCAAGATAGCATTTAAAAACAACACCCAAGCTTGATGTAAATCTTTAACCTTAGTAACTGCTCCTTTTCGTTTTTTCTTATCTAGTTTCCCAATTTTATCATAGTCTCCCTTTCGAAAGTTAAAAGGTAGTACTGTGGAGTTCCTTACCATCCCTCCTCCATTAATTAAATGTAGATAGGCAGCAGAGAGTAAAATCAAATGTAGATAGGCAGCAGAGAGTAAAATCTGGGAACCTCACCTCAGAACCCTTCAAGACTACACAAGGAGTCCCCCAAGGATCATCATTATCAGCTCTTCAACATCTATATTCAGCCCATATGCAAAATATTTAACAAACACAAGATACAATGCGCCATATATGCTGACGACATAATGGCATATACCCCTATCCAACTAGACTACCCAGACTATACCACTATATCAACCTGCATTCAAGAAATAACAAACTGGCTAACCAACAAAAACTTAAACATGAACATAAAAAAAACTGAAGCAATTATCATCACAAGAGACTCCAAATTCATTCCTCCAACTGCTATTAACATATCCAATTCACCGATTACAATAAAAGATAAAGTCAGATACCTTGGAGTGATTCTAGACAAGCAACTCACCCTACAACCACATATCAACAAGTTATCTAGAACAGCCTCCTTCAAATTTGCAACACTCCGGAGACTAAAACTCTTCCTCAATAAAGAACATTTCATACAGTATGCCAAGCAATCATTACACCTCTGCTGGACTAATGTAATATACTATTCCAAGGTCTGCCTAAAGAAACCACCTGTCCCCTACAATTAGTCCAGAACACTGCTGCCCGCATTATTACAAGCACCTCAATACAAGACCATATAACTCCAATACTACAAGATCTGTACTGGCTACCAATCGCCTCACGCGCAAAATATGAATCAGCGCTCACCATCTTCAAAATTAAAAACAACATCTCGGCAGGAATACTACAAGAACTCATTGGAACCAAAACAAGCAAAATACCAGACAGAAATAACACCAAGAACAATATACCAACACCTACTATATTCACAAGAACAAACAAATCCACATCCACGCGAGCATTCTCTCTAGCTGCCCCTGCAATCTGGAATGTCCTCCTAGATAATCTAAAATCAACAACAGATTTAAAAGAATTCTGGAAGCTAATTAAAACCACCCTATTCATGGAACAATTCAATGAGGACCACCAATCAACCCTAACCACCCCACAAAAGACTTGTCCCTTTTGCCTTAATTGTTGTTAATATGTAAAAAATGTAAACAGTTCCTGTACATAGCTCATACTGAATATAGCTCACCACACAATCAACCTCCTCACCCCACTCTCACATACACGCTTCGATTTTTCACTGCATGCTCACACCCACGCACCGAGCCACTTCATTTGTTTGCTGTGTAATTTGATTTGTTTGCTGTGTCACCCGCTTTGATTACAGGATAAAGCGGTATATAAATCCTTTTAAATAAATAAATAGCGATCATGCTATGATCACTATTGCCAAGTGGCCCCAACACCCTTATCTCCTGCACCAGATCTGGTGTTCCACTAAGGACTAGGTCCAAAATGGCTTCCCCTCTGGTTGGTTCATGAACCAGCTGCTCCAAGAAGCAGTCATTTATTTCATCTAGAAACTTTATCTCCCTAGTATGTCTGCCATGACACTGACCCAGTCAAAACCGTGGTAATTGAAATCACCCATTATTATTACTGTGCTGTAACGTTTGTTAGCTTCCCTGATTTCTTTGAGCATTTCATCATCCATTTATTCATTCTGGCCAGGTGGTTGATAGTACACCCCCACTGCCATCGCCTTCCCCTTTTTACATAGAATTTAAATCCATAGAGATTTTACAGCAAATTCTGTTTCCTGCAAAACTTTAATCCTTTGTGACTCAATGCCCTCTCTAACATTCAGCGCAACCCCTCCACCAATCTGATCAGCTCTATCATTACGATATACTTTGTACCCAGATATCACAGTGTCCCACTGGTTGTCCTCCTTCCTCCATGTCTCTGAGATACTAATCATATCTAACCTCTCATTTAGTGCTATATATTCTAACTCTCCCATCTTATTTTTTAGACTTCTAGCATTTGCATACAAGAATTTTAGAGACTGAATTTTATTCATATTAATCTGGCTATCAGTAGGCAGGGGTAATTTGGAATCTTTAAGCTCTGTCTGCTCCGTACTCAAGGGCATTTGGGCAACATTTGTCTTTATTGGATCCTCTCTGCTGATATGCCCTAACTTCATTCTTTTGGTAGTATCCTTCAAGGATTCATTGTTCCGAATCATGTGCTCTTGGGCGACTGTCGGCTCTCCCCTATTATCTAATTTAAAAGCTGCTCTATCTCCTTTTTAAAGGTTAATGCCAGCAGCCTGGTTCTATCCCAGTTAAGGTGAAGCCCATCCCTTCGGAAGAGCCCCTCCTTTCCCCAGAATGTTCCCCAATTCCTAACAAATCCAAAACCCTCATCCTTGCAGCATCATCCACGCATTGAGACTCCGGAGTTTTGCCTGCCTTTTTGGTTCTGCGTGTGGAACTGGAAGCATTTCGGAGAAAACTTCCCTGGTAGTTCTAGATTTCAACTTCCTACCTAAAAGCTTAAATTTAGCCTCCAGAACCTCCCTACCACATTTTCCTCTGTCATCGGTACCGACATGTATCAAACATAGAAACAGGAATATGATTACAGAAAAAGACCACATGGCCTATCTAGTCTGTCCTTTCATATCAACAACTACAACAGTCCCCTTTTTTCCTTTAGAGATCCTCTGTGTTTGTCTCATGCTTTTTTCAATTCAGTTACTGTCCTCATCTCCACCACCTCCACTGGGAGACAATTCCACAGATCCACCACTCTTTCCGTAAAGAAATATTTCCGCATATCACTCCTGAATCTATCCCCCTTCACCCTCGTCCCATGTCCCCTCGTAGCAGAACTTGCTTTCAATTGAAAGAGGCTCTCCCCCTGAATATTTATGCCACGGAGGTATTTAAACATCTCAATCATATCACCTCTATCCCGCCTTTCCTCTAAGGTGTACATATTAAGATCCTTAAGTCTGTCCTCATATGCTTTATAATGAAGACCACTAACCATTTTAGTAGCCACCCTCTGTATTGACTCTATCCTGTTTATATCCTTTTGAAGGTGCGGTCTCCAGAATTGCACACTATACTCCAAATGAGGTCGCACCAAAGACTTGTACAGAGGCACTATCACCTCCTTTTTTCTGCTAGCCATTCCTCTCCGTATGCACCCAAGCATCCTTCTAGCTTTTGCCATCACCTTTTCTACCTGTTTAGCTACTTTAAGATCATCAGACACAACCACGCCTAGGTCCCGCTCTTCTTTAGTGGACAAAAGTACTTCACCCCCTATACTATATTGCTCCCTTGGATTGCTGCAGCCCAAATGCATGACCTTACATTTTTTAACATTAAATCCCAGCTGCCAAATTCTAGACCATTCTTCAAGCTTAGCTAGCTCCCTCCTCATGTTATCTACACCTTCCTGGGTGTCTACTCTATTGCAGATTTTGCAGCAGACTCCTCCCCAGCAGACTCCTCCTCTCTAAGACCTTGTTTAGGTGGCACCTGAGGTCCGCTACATTCGCACCAGGCAGGCATGTTACCAGGCGATCCTCGCTTCCACCAGCCACCCAGCTATCCACATGCTTAATGATTAAATCACCAACTGTAATGGCTGTCCTAATCTTTCCTTCATGGGCACATGGCCCTGGAGAAACGTCCTCGGTGCGAGAGGGTTTTGCATCACCTGGAGGACAGGTCCTAGCTACAGGATCACTTCCTGCCACACCAGGGTGATGCTCTTCTGTCACGTGACCTGTCTCCTCCATGGCAACATCCCTGTGGGTCTCGTCTATGTACCTCTCTGTCTTCCTTATGTCCTCCAAGTCTGCTACTCTAGCCTCCAGAGATCGGACTCTTTCCCTGAGAGCAAAGAGCTCCTTGCACCTAGTTCACACGTAAGACCCCTCACCAACTGGGAGAAAATCATACATGTAACACTCAGTGGAAAAGACTGGAAAGCCCCCATCTCGCTGCTGGCCTGCTGTCTGCATCTTAATTTTAAGGTTATGTTTAGATATTTTAAGTTCTTTACTTACTAAGGGTTGCTGGGGATACTTATACTAATAAAACTATACCTAATATGTTTAATGTACTTTGTTCACCTGAAGCTTAATTAATCTCAGGTCCTTAATGTATGCCTGATGAGGATAAATAGCTGCACCTGAGAGTGAATATAGCACCTCCTTTCCTTTAAGAGGTTTAAGCACCTATAGAGCTATGATTATCCCAGGGGTGGGTGGGTGTCGAGGAGGGAGGGATGGAAAGAAGACTTATTAAAAGCTGGCTGCTACACAGTACCCTTTCGTGTGCTTCTAAGGTAATCTGTGACCAATTTCCAGGGGGAGTCCCACAGCCCTTGCTTGGATAGAGGGGGTCTTGGGTTCTAAATTTACACAGAAAGCTCTCTTCTGTGTTTTAAATTTAAACTAAAAGCTCTTTGCTGCTACTAGGTCCTGACTGATTTAACAAATACACTGGGTTCACAGATTAATCAGTTTTAATCTAAAGAATTCCTTTTTCCTCAAGATGTAGAGAAATTCCCAGAAGTAAATACTTACAATTGCAGATCTCTCTCCAGAAATAGCAGTCCCCTTTTGTAGTCCTTCAAGACTATTTTTGTGAGGAAAGGTAAACTTGAGATGGGTCTGTATGAATTTGGTTCAGCTGGGTCTAGCTTTGGGGTTTTTTAGCAGTGGGTGTTTGAAGTCGGTCTTTAGTTTAATTGGTATATACCCTTGTGAGAAGGGGAGCTGTAACATCTTGCATATGGTTGGGCCAAGTTCAGACCATGTTGATTTTATCCAGCTTGCTAGACAGGGATCCAGAGGTGACGTAGTTGTATTCAGATTTCAAATTATATTGACCATTTGGTCAGGTGAGACTGGGTTGAATGAATGCAGGGAGCTGGAAGTGCAGGTTCTGTGGGAGTGTTTTGTCAGTGTGGCTGGAGGATGAGTCTGTAGTTTGGCTTGGAAGTAATGTGCAAGTGCTTGAGGGTTGGGGATAGACTGTATAGTCGGGAGGGGGGTGTTCTCTCAGCATGGATTTGGCTATTTCGAATATTTCTCTGGGTTTATTTAGAGATTTTAATAATGTTTGTGAAGGTAGTCTTTCTTTGCCTTATTAGAATGGACTCTATAAATTAAGGATTTGAAGGTAGTTTTTCTTGGCTTGTTCATCTAGAGAATGTCTCCTGGTGTGTTCGGCTTTTCTTAGTTTCTGTTTGATTCTTTTTAGGCCTGTTGTGTGCCATGTTGTATGAAGTTGAAGATTGTGAGGAGCTGATTTTAATGGTGATGTAGCTGCAGTGTTGGTAATGAGAAAGATTGAAGGGAAAAGTTTGCCTTTTTGCAGGTGACACGAACATTTGCAATAGAGTGGACTCTGAGTGAGTAGACATCATGAGGAAGATCTACAAAAACTGGAAGAATGGTCTAATGCTTGGCAATTAAGATTAATGTGAAGAAGTGCAAAGTCATGCACTTGGGATGTAGAAATCCAAAGGAATTGTATGCAATAGGGGATGAGAAGTTGGAGTGTACAGACCAGGAGAAGGACATCGGAGTGATAGTGTCTGAGGATCTCAAGGTGGTGAAATAATGTGACAAGGCAGTAGCTAAAGTCAGAAGGATGATGGGTTGCATGTAGAGAATAACCAGCAGAAAAGTGGGCGGTATTAATGCCCTTGTATAAGTTGTTGTAGTAAGGCCTCACTTGGAGTACAGAGATGCCAAGTTGCCTAGTTCTAGGAGTGAGATTTTAAGCCAGTCTTGGATTTCTGTCAAGATCTTCCTGATGCATTATAGGACCTCCTGCACTGATTCCAGTGGGTAAAATCAGAGACTACAAATACCACACTGCATTACAAGGCAAATTTAAAACCAGAACTGGCACTCCTGGAACTGGGTAACTTGTCAACTCTGGGAGTGTTGTGTTCAATTTTGAAGGCCATATCTCACAAAGGATATAAAGTCTGGAAACGGTTCGGAGAAAGGTGACCAAAATGCTTTGGAGCTTGCACCAGAAGGCATATGAAAAGAGACTTGAAGACCTAAATATGTATATCCTAGAGAAGAGGAGAAATGGGGGAGATAGGATACAGACCTTTAAATACATAAAGGGCATTCGTGAACAAACAAACCTTTTTCAAAGACGGGGAAGCTGTAAAACTAGAGGGCATATGATGAAGCTACTAAGTGGTAAACTTAAAAGCAACATCAGAAAATAATTTTTCACTGAAAGGGTGGTGGATGCTTGGAATGCCCTCCCAATGGAGCTGGTGGGGGAAAATACAGTGACAGAATTCAAAATGCTATGAGACAGATACAGTGGATCCCTTTATAGCACAGGATGAAATCAAAACAAACTTTAATATCTTTTATATAGAAACATAGAAACATGATGACAGAAAAAGACCACATGGCCTATCTAGTCAGGCCATTTTTTGTAGTTGTTGTTATGGAAGGACAATCTAGTCTGTCCTTCCATAACAACAACTACAACAATATTTCAACAAATAGAGAGGGGTGACCTGCACAGAGTGGTAGATACAATCCTAAACACAGGCATAGAGAGGAGTGACCTGCATGGAGCAGCGGGTACAACCTTAAGCACAGGTATAGAGGTGGGTGACCTGCACAGAGCGGTGGTTACAAATACTGTAGCCACCTCACTGAGTAAACTATATAGATGAGCCATACTGGTCTTTATCTGCCATCATATACTATGTAACTAATCAATAGCCATGCCTTTAGGCACTCCCTAAAACTCATCACTGGTCAACAAAGTTTTACAAAAGTTATGTTACTGAAATAAAAATAGTCATTTCTTATCAATTTTTATATGCTGAACACGAATATGACAGTGAAATTGCAAAGTTGGCTCTAGTTTTTTTGTAATCTACAAGAATTAATGTTTACATCACGAAATGCATGTCAATAGTAAATACAATAGGCCTTCAATTAATACCTGTAAAAAAACAAGTCATAGACTACTTCTTAGATTTTTTCGCCTGTCTCTTGTACAGCTGTTCGGGAGCTTCTCTGGGGAGTGTCCAGCAGTAGTCAGCCAGCATTGTAGTGGACCATTTTCCCTGGTATCTTTGCTCCATCGTTGCGATATCCTGGTGAAAACGTTCGCCCTGTTCATCACTAACCATACCACAGTTGTCAGGAAAAAAATCGAGATGGGAATCAAGGAAATGGATCTTTAGAGACATATTGCAGCCAAGTTTCTGATACTGCATCAGTATGTCTTCTACTAGTTCCTTGTAGTTTTCTGCTCTAACATTCCCGAGAAAGTTTGTTGACACAAGGCGAAAAGCATTCCATGCTTGTTTCGCATCACCCTGCAGCAAGTTGTTGAACCAGTCATCTTTGAAGAGCTCTCGAATCTGAGGACCCACAAAAACTCCCTCTTTAATCTTTGCTTTGCTGAGTCGAGGGAATTTTTTATACAAGTATTGGAAAGCTGGCGAAGTGTGGTCCATGGCTTTCACGAAGTTTTTCATCAAACCTAGTTTGATGTGAAGGGGTGGTAGCAGGATTTTGTGAGCCTCAACCAGAGCTGGGTGCTGGATATTCTTCTCTCCAACTATTACATTTTGTCTGAGATTCCATTCCTTCCGCAAGTAATGCCAATCCCTTGCTCGGCTATCCCACTCACATAAGAAACACATGTATTTTATATATCCCTGCTGCAGTCCCATTAAAAGGGCAACTGCCTTCAAGTCACCACAGAGGTGCCAGCTGTACTTGTTATAGTTAATGGAAATTAGTAGATGCTTTAAGTTATCGTATGTCTCTTTCATGTGGACGGCATGCGCTACTGGAGTAGATGGAAGACGGTTTCCATTGTTCAAAAGCACAGCCTTCAGACTCAGTTTCGAAGAGTCTATAAATAGTCTCCAGTCTTGTGGGTCATGAGTGATTTTTATGGCATTCATGAGGCTTTCAATATCGGAACAGAATACCAGATTACTTTCCTTTCCGACTGCGTATAGTACACTGCTGACATCAGATGGCTTCAGCAGCCGTCTGGCAGTAGTATTGCATTGCATCAGAAAATGATGCAATCAACTCTGGATGATGTATACATGCTGGTATTATGCAATGTGATGCAATATTACATCATTCAAGGCTTATTTGGGATGTTGTTGATGTCCTACTGGATAAAGTTACACGGTGAAACGTCAAAAATGAACTACATGCAATATCTTCAAAACGAGAGCCAATAAATTTTTTTTAATGTTATATTCGTGTTCAGCTCACCAGGATACTACAGATTAGGGCCTTTTAAAGTCAGTAGCGATTTCAATGTTGACTAGTGAATCTGTGGTATACCTAAGAGCTCAAGAGAAGACATTTCAGAGTTGTGATGGAGTTATATAAAATGCCCTCGCTTTTCATCTTGCTGCTTGAATTTCACTTAAAACTGGAACCTGGAGTAAAGCCTCCTGACTAGATCTCAGAGACCTTTTAGGGAGATACCATTCCAAATGAGTATGAAGATAGGGTGGTCTGTCCCCTTTCAAGTCATTAAAAGAGTAGCAAGATTCTTACATGCAGGGTTGTATCTTTGCATGCAAAGACTGAACTTGTCTAAGCCATGATATTTTCAATAACATCATAAGGATGCAAAAGTTGGACAATGAAGAAGAAAAACAGAAAGAAAATCACTGCCTTAGAATTAAGGTGCTGGTGAAGAATTCTGTGCATACCATGGACTGCCCGACGAACAAATCATTCGGGTACTAGAGGAGATCAAACCTAAAATTTCTTTAGAAGTTCAATTGACAAAAAGACTGACTTTCATACTCTGGATACACCATGCAAAGAGAAAGATCATTAGAGAAAGGCATCATGTTTTGCAAGGTTGAATGTCAGTGTAAAAGAGGAAGACCGGCAATTTGATGGATCAATACAACAACAGTAGCTATGGATGCAGTTCTATCAACAATTAGCCACCTGACAAAAGACAGTTTAGGACAACTATCCTCAGGGTTGCTATGAGTTGACATCAACTCAACGGCACTTAACAACAGGGCAAGAACGCTTAGGAAACCAAGTAGGTTTCCTAAGTGTTTTACATGTTCCCTGTAAAATAGTTATCTCCAAGTTATAATGCCCTGTTCAATGTAATTTCAGTTTGTTCAATGTAAACCGCACTGATGCAGAATAGCGCGGTATATAAGAGAATATAAATAAATAAAAATAAATAAATAGGCACCTGTTTAGGCACCTATGTGTCATAAAATACTAGCGTAACTGGCAGAAATCACGCCTTGAATGCAAATCCAGTTTGCAAATAGGCACATATATTAAGATATTTTCTAATCTCTGTGTATATTTGTAAACTTCACCTGCGCTCTGCCCAGACTGTGCCTCGGGCTACATTTACCAGCAAAGTATGCATCTTCATGGCAAAGTGCATACATTTAAGCCAGTCATGAAAAACTCTTTATAAAATTATTTTATTTATTTATTTTTATTTATTTAATGCTTTTATATACCGCACTCTTTAAAATCAGTGCGGTTTACAGATAACATTTTGTACAGAGTAGGAAGAGCCTGCTCTTAACTTACATCGAACGGGGAATACAACTTGGATTTAGAACAGGGGTAACTAAATACAGACAATATACAGTCTAGGCAGAGAGTCGCTATGCAGTTGTAGTGACATGGCTTGCCCTGACAGCTATGTACAGGGATGTAATTTATTTACTGGGTTGTCTGTTTTTTACGGTTAGGTTGTAGGATTGTGTCAGGTGAGGACGTGTTGTTGGCCTGGGCGTAGTGTAGGAGAAAAAGGTGGTGCTTTAGTGCCTTTCTGAATTGGGCAAGGTCAGTGATCGTGCGGATGGTCACTGGGAGCTCGTTCCAGCAGGTAGGTGCGTAGAACATGAAGGCTCTGTTTTTGTTGCCTGAGTGAATTTTATTACTTCACTGGGGGTTATTAGTGTGTTAGTGGCGAAGGACTTTCTTGCTCTGGTTTCAGGTGTGGGGTGGATAAGGTTCGTCAAGGAGCTAGAGGTTGTTTTGTTGATGGCCTTGAATTTTAACAGTACTAGTTTGTATGTTAACCGGCAGTAGATTGGTAGCCAGTGCAGGTCTTTTAGGATTGGCATAATGTGGTCCCTTCTAGAGGCCCCGTGTAGGAAATGGGCAGCAGTGTTCATTGCTAACTGTAATGGGTTTAGTGTGTTATTAGGGAGTCCATGAAGGATCACATTGGCGTAGTCAAAGTGGGGGGTTACTAGTGCCTGGAAAACTGTTCAGAAGTCGTCTGGTTGTAGCAAGGGTCGAAGAAGTCGAATTGTCCTCATCTTATGGTAGATTTTCTTGATGGTGTTGCCTATGTGCGCTTTCAAGTCGAGGTGCTGGTCCAGCGTGACTCCTAGGTAGCGGATGGTGGATCAACTCGAGAGCTCAGCGTCTTTGATCTTTAATTTTGCCAGTGGGGAGAAGGTTTGGTTTCTCGTGATAAACAGCATTTCTGTCTTGCTGAAGTTTATCCTGAGACGGTGAGTGGAGCCAGTCAGTGACGGCATCAAAGCATTTTACTAGTGAAGAGAAGTCTAGTTGGTCGATAGTGAATGGGGTGAAGAGTAGAACGTCATCTGCATAAATCAGGCAGGGTATGTTGAAGGAGCGGATGATTTCACATATGGGCTGCATATATATATATTGAATAATAGGGCAGATAGCGAGGAACCCCGGGGGAAATCTGGGGAACTTTTGTTGAAAAGACTCGGAGGTCATATAGCCTGCTGCCATCTATCTTTTAGGTAGATTTGCACCAGCTCTAGGCTGAGCCCTGGATTCCCTTTTCCTGGAGATGTATCAGGAGCTGCTCGTGGTTGACGGAGTCGAAAGCCGTGGAGATGTCCAAGAAGATCAGGGCATATCCTCGTCTGTTAATGTTAATCCCTGTAATTAATGTGTTGAGAAGTGTGGCAAAAAGCATTTCGATGCCATGTTATTTCCTGAAGCCATGTTGGCATGGATCGAGGGGGGCAGTGGAGTCGATGTGTTCTTGGATTTGCCTTTGGACGACCTTCTCAATAATCTTGCCTAGAAGGGGGCTGCTTGAGATTGGTCGATAGGATTCTACCTTCTGGGGGTTCAGCTTGTTGTTCTTCAGAAGGGGCCGGATTGACATCTGTTTGAGGCATGCTGGGAATGTTCCTATGGAGAAGGACCGTTCCATGATCTTGGCTAGAGTTGGGCTAAGTTCATTGCGCAAATATCTTATCCAATATGCTGGACAGGGGTCGTTCCCTATTATTCCCTAATTATCAGTTTTTTAAATGTTAGCGCTTTCTGTTCTATTGAGACCCAGTGAAATGCTACCAAGCAAGGGGTAGCCCTGTTCCAAAGCTACTCAACTAAATAGCTCTAATACGTTCAATGAAACATGAGGGAATCGTTCCCGCAAATTAATTCTCTTCTTTTTCAACAATGCACCAATCTTTTTCAATGTCTATCAGGAGGTCTCAGACTTATAATGGCACCAATTCATTAGACTGAAAGTCTATATAGAAATTCATGTGCCCGATCGCATCAATGACCTCCATGCAGACACTACGGACTAAAGCTCATAAGTATAGCTACTGTTATTCAACATATATGTTTCTCTATGTTGATACACTAATGTTTAATTCCTTGGTGCTAATACTTGAGGCTGTCAGTCCTGATGGCACTATCGAATGATCCCGACGCTCTCCCCCAGCACCTTTGTAGCGTTTCTCCTAAAAGGGTTCTTCAGGGGATCAATTTTAAACCTCCTGTATTCAAACAAACACAACAAAACAAAGAATCATTCCCTAGCTGTGTAACCTCCCCTCTTATTCTACTAAAAACTACAACGTTCTATAGGACCAGAATCATTAGGTACTCACAGAAATGCTGCCCGCATCTAAAACCGAATATCTCTTTCATTCTCAATCACAAAGCTAGCCCTAGCACTCATATTCTGCACGCGTGGCAGTTTCTCTGCTACCCTCTTAAGAAGGCCTACTACAATTCATTATAGTAGGCTAAATGATAACAATAACATGCATGTGCAACCATTTTGAAATGAATAAATGAGAGCAAAGGGTGCAGCTGTCAAACCACCTTTAATTTCCAAAATGCCCTCTTAGCCACCTCCCTAATGTGGTATTGCCCATCTCACATAGAGTTCACTGTTACCCTGGACATATGATAGAATGAAGGAGACACATCAGACTATCAAGAGAAAGAGATATCTGATGTCTAAGCAACTTGGGACTGCCAGTCTACATTAACTCCCTCTTACTGGTGTTAAGATTAAATATTATTAATCTCATCTGTTTCATTATGTCAGAGACCAGCATTTAGAGCCTGTACAACTCCAATGTAATTTTCTAGGAGATGTGGAGGCCAATTTTAGTTGGGGCACATCTGGGCCATCCAGACCTCCAAAATCTGGATGGACCGGATTTGCACCCAATTCTGCACCCACGGGACATAGACATTCCCACAGGAGCAGAATCGGAGCACTTGGATGGGCCAGACAGGCCCCATTTCAGCCCCATTGCTCACACAGCTCCCACCCCGTCCAACCTTCACAATGCTCTTGCATTGAGCTTTGATGCCACGGTGTCCTGTCATCATGGCACCAGGATGACATGCAGGAGCCCCAATTCCCCATACCAGATTTAAAGTACTGTTCCCCACTGTCTGACCCCCGAAGGGGCCTGCCAATGCCAGGGTCAGGCTTACTAAAGGGAACCTCCCACTGCCACTCACCATCCTTCCTGAGTCTGCCGGTGCATATCTCCTCTGGTGGGAAGACTTATTCCGCCTCCGAGGTCGAATAAGTTCCTCGTGCATTCTTGCCCCCCCTCTTCCCCCGGACATACAGGGCCATGACTGGAATCAGTCCTGTACTTCTGGGGTCAGGGGCCCACCTTCGCCCCATCCATGCTTCTCTTCCGGCCCACCCCTTCCCATCCCTGTCCAGAGCTCCCCGCACATCCCCTCTGAATGTGCGGGGAGCATTGGGTACAGAATCAGCCCCAAGTGATTAGCATGTTGAACCTTGATCTATGCGGTAGAGCAGTTCAGTAAACATGCTCCTGTGTATAATAACTCCAAAACTTACCATAACAGCAGAAGTCCAAGAACTCTTAACTATGCTAACCCTACCTATGAAAAGTCAACACTGCAAATATTCTAGAACACCAGTATACCTCCAGTTGGTTAAAAGAGAACATACTGAACTACTAAACATTTTCTTCTCACGATCAAAGAACTTAGTCTCAAAATGGGCCTGCACCTTAATGTAAAGAAGACAAAGATCATGACAAGTGGCAGAATCAACAAGTTCATTGTTGAAGGAGAAAAAATTGAAATCATGGACAACTTTAACCTACTTGGATCAACTATCAATAAAAAGCAACAAGCAGTCAAGAAATCTGACGATGCATTGCTCTTGACAGAATGGCTATGAAAGACCTAGACAAGATTCTCAAGAGCAGAGATGTTTCTCTCCATACAAAGATTTGACTTGTTCAAACCATGGTATTTTCAATAACATCATATGGATGTGAAAGCTGGACAGTGAAAACGATAGACAGGAAGAAAATTGATGCCTTTAAATTATGGTGCTGGCGGTGAATACTGCGTATACCATGGACTGCCTGAAGAACAAGCCAGTCAGTACTAGAGGAGATCAAACCTAAGCTTTCTTTAGAAGCTCAGATGACAAGACTTCGACTTTCAAACTTTGGACACATCATGTGAAGAGAGAGATCATTAGAGAAAGACATCATGCTTGGCAAGATAGAAGGTCAATGCAAAAGAGGAAAGTCAGCAATGAGATGGATCGATACAATAACAGCAGCTACAGGTACCAGTCTGTCAACAATGAGCCGCCTGACTGAAGACTGAACACAATATAGGACAACTATCCAGAGGGTCGCCATGAGTTGACACCGACTTGACGGCACTTAACAACAACAACAAGATTCCTACACAGAACATATATCCTAACAAAATCCCTCAACTAAGCTACACATGGAAAATATAGACCCTCGCCTACTAAAGAATACAAAACTTCAAATTAGAAACAAATATGCAGACAAAAAAATGAAAAAGAAAATCCTTTAAAAGAGACTCTGAGCTATGGAACACTGAAGAAACAGAAAAAGAAATGCATTTCTTCCAAAAACTGTAAGAAATGCACATTTTAAAAGCAGACAAATTTCATCTCTGAAAACTGGCATTCTTCTTTACTTTTGTTGTCTGATCATTTTATTTTCCAGCTGGGTTGGTCCTGGTCTCTTTGCATCACTTCCTCTTGCTGGTTTTCCCCTAAGTTCTTTTCCAAAATCTCTTACATTTTCTGTTTATTCACTCTCCTTGTCTTCCTCCATGCATCGCTCTCTTTATTAATTAATTAATTACTTTATTTGTTTATTTATTTATTTGGTTCTTCTAGAGATCAGGTGCGGTTTACATTTAACACAACATATTACAAAAAACAGAGGTTGAACTATTTACATGATCCATAGGTACATTTAACATGAAGTAAATGCTTTATATACATAGTTGTATGTATCTTTCCTTCTGGTAACTGATGCCTTTGAATTATGATGCTGGCAATGAATACTGTGTATATCATGGACTTCTCAAAGAACAAACCAGTCAATACTAGAGGAGATAAAACCTAAGCTTTCCCTAGAAGCTCAGATGACAAGACTTCAACTTTCATACTTTGGACACATCATGCAAAAAGAGAGATCATTGGAGAAAGACATAATGCTTGGCAAGGTAGCAGGTCAATGTAAAAGAGGAAGGCCGGCAATGAAAAGGATCAATACAATAACAGCAGCTATGGGTGCCACTCTACCAGCAATGAGCCACCTGACTGAAGACCGAACACAGTTTAGGTCAACTATCCAGAGGGTCACCATGAGTCGACACTGACTCAACAGCACTTAACAACTTCTACATAGCTAGATTTCATTCCTCCTTGTCTCCTTCCTCTGGGCTTCAGTCCCTCTCACCCTTCACCTACTTAACTAGTTTTCCTTTTCCTACTCTTAACTTCCTAGTCTTCCCATTCCCCATTTCTTCCTCAGCCTCCTATTTCCTCCATCTATTACCCACTTCCATATCATCCTGTTAGACTAGTCCAGACAATGTAGACTAGTCCAGACAAGTGGGTTGTGTTCCCCTACCAGCAGATCAGTGGAGAGAAATAACCAATGAAAAGCCCAAGTTTCCAATGATATCACTCCCATGATCCCATGCACCCGGCTCAGCCACCAGAGGTCCCTTCTGTATTTCTTTGTCTCCAGCAGATGGTGGATGGATTTTCTCCTCTCTGTAGAGAATCTAAAGATTAAGAGGAAATGAGATTGAATGCTCATGAACGACCACCAGGTACGTCACCCATCTACTTCCTTCTCCAACATTAATTAACCCTGCCTTTTCTTGTTTGTACCCCAGCATCCATATTTATGCCCCTCCCTCTCAACCTTTCCCTGGACATGGCTTTATCTTCCCTTTCACACATCTTACTTCCCCAGGTGCTGTCTTTTTTTTCCACCCTGGCTCCAGCATCTGTCCCCTTCAGTCTCCCAACCCTAATCCCAACCTTCACCCCGGCTCCTTTCTAGTCCTAGTCTCCCTCCAGCATCAGCCCATTATGAGTCCCTGCCACCCCATTCCCAGCATCAGTCCCCTCCCCATCCCAGCCTCCCCAGACCCTTTTTGTCCTCCCACTGACCTACTATCAGCCCATTTTCAGTCCCACTCCCCCCAACATCAGTCCTCTTCCAGTTCCAGTCCTCTTCCTCAGCATCAGTCCCAGCCAGGCACCTCCTCTCCACCCACCACAGCTGCATTAATGATTTACACAGCTGCAGGAGCATTTTCCTTCGGTTTCATGGCTATGCTATGCTGCCACCACTGGCACTACCACGTTTCTAAAAATCAAATACAGGCACTTCCTGTCTATCCACAAGAAAGAGGAAGTGCCTTTGTTTGATTTTTATGAACATGGTGGTACCAGTGGCTATAGTATAGCACAGCCATAGGAGCAAAGGAAAACGCTTCCATAGCTGTGGAAGGGTGAATAGTGAGGCAGGCATCTAGCAACCTTACATTTATGTGCCCATAGCCAGTGCCTCACCTCTTGGCCCTGCATCTATGTAGACAGGGGCGGCTCAAGGCAATCTGCTGCCTGAGGTGAAGAATGAGATGGTGCACCCCCCCCCCCCTCCCCTTAGAGGGGGCAGGGCTTTTTCAGAACTCCAATCAGGGACTGAACCAAACCAAAAAGCCAATTAGATTTTATGGAGGGAATGCAAAATGTTTGCACACAGGGCCGTACCAAGCTGCAATCGCACTTTGTGCGACTTGCAGCTTGGGCACATGCCCCCCTCCACCTCCCCATACCTCTGTCCAGTGCTGCCTGCTCTTTCTCTGCTGCTGCCGCCCTCTGTTTTTTTTCACGGTGGCACCAGCAGCAGGGAAAGAGCAGGCAGTGCTGGACGGAGGTATGGGGAGGAGGGGGTGGGGTATGCGCCCGATTTGAAAGGCGCCAGCACTTTAAACAGATCTGTCCCTTCCTGCTCTGACATCATGTCGGAGGAGGGAGGGACAAGACCTGCTTAAATTGCTGCGAAAAGGCTTGGGGGGAATATTTTGGCTGTCTGGTATTGTCCTGCCAGCGGCGGCAGGGCAACAGAAGACAGCTGAGATGTGCCCCCCAAGCTTTTGCGCCCTGTGTGGCTGCACCACTTGCACAGGGCTAGGTACGGTCCTGTTTGCACACCAAGGAACTAAAAGAGAGCAAGAACCAATAGCACAGTTTATAAAACTAAATTATAACTCATTTTTATTGTGTTATTATAAACTGTGTTATGGTTCTTGCTTTTTCTTTTTCAACATATATTTTGCATCCACAGTGGGTGCAGAGCAAGACCAGGACATTCACCCACAGAACTCAATATTTAACAAAAAAAATTTGATTCTGATCATCTCACTAACACAACAACCACCACTACTCTCCAGTACCAGGAATATTGTGAACTAATTCAAAACCCTACAACAAAGAGCAAACCTACCATACCATATCAGCACAAACTTCCAAAACTCATATAAGGAGCCCATCCTAAAAAAGCGTCACTAAATACTACAGGACCCTAGAACATCCATACACCTCAACAGCACCAGCAACAACTTCCAAAACTCATATAAGGAGCCCATCCAAAAAAAGCATCACAGGGAGTCCTGGAACATCCATACACCTATTTGAAAAGCTGAACAAGTCAAATTACTACAGTACAGTATAGATCTTTATGTAGAAACGCCATGTTAACAGAACACCTGGCCTCAGTCACACACTCAGAACACAGACCCTCATCAAGTACAGAATAAGTGACTTACAATCTAAAGGTAAAAATATGTAGACAAAATTTAAACTGAAACCCCAAGAAGCCAGACTCCGAATGCAGTGCAACATCAGATAAATAAGAGATGCACTTCCCCCATATTTTGTAAAATATAAAGATAGCACAAAGTCCAGTCACTAAAATTAAATACAATTATTTTTTCTAGCTTTGTTTTCTGACCATTTTATTCTCTGATCATGCTGGTCCTGATCTGAGGCTTCTGAGGCTCTTAGCTGGTCCTGATCTGAGGCTTCTGAGGATCATGCTGGTCCTGATCTGAGGCTCTTAGCTCTCTTTCTATGGTCTATGATCCATCTGCCATTTATCTCTTCTTTTGTTTTCTTCACTTCTTTCCATCAGCCCATTTCCAGTTTCAGTAACCCTCCCCAATATCAGCCCCCTTTCCAGTCCTCTCATCTCAGTATCTTCCAATGTCAATTGCCTTGCATTCCCACGACTGCCATTGGTGTCCATTCCCTTCCAGTCTCCCTCCTTCCCCACTGTCCAGCCCCTTCCAGTCCAAATACCATCCCAATTATCAGCTCATGTCCACTCTCAGAGTCAATCCCCCCAGTCAGCTCCCTTCAAGTCGCCCTACCCTTTGTCCATCCCCCTTCCAGTGCATTCGCACGTTAGTTCCCTTCCAACCTCCTCCCCATTATCCAGCCACCTACCACTCCCATCCCCAAGTGTCAGTTGCCTTCCAGTCCACCTTCAGTACATCCCAGGTGTCAGCTCCATTCCAGCCAACTCCTTCCCCGCCATATCAGCTCCTTTCCAGCCCCTTCCTTCCCCCTGTGTCAGTTCCCTTCCTGCCCCCTCCTTCCCCTGGTAGACCCTTTCAATATCTGCTCCCTTCCAGTCCTATTCTCCCATCCCCCAGCATCAGCCAGCCCATTTGTAGCCCTAGCCCCTAGTTTTCTTCCAGGGCCAGCAGCACTCTCCTCCCCTCCTCCATTAGCCCATTTCCAGTCCTGTCCCCCTTATCAGCCCACTCCAGTCCTAGCACCCCAATCAGCCCATTACCAGTCCTAGCTCATTTCCAGTGCTACCCCCATCAGCCCATTACCAGTCCTACCCCTCCCCCCTTCCCCCATAAGTCCATTTCGGCCTAGTCCCCCAGTCAGCCAATGTCCTATCCTAGCCCCCTTAATCAGCCCATTTCCTGGCCTAACCCCATCAATTAGCACATTAGTAGTTCTAACCCTCATGATAGCCCATTACCAGTCCTTGTCCCCCTCCCAATCAGCCTATTCTTAACCCCCCATCAGCCCATTTCTAGTCCTAGCCCTCCCCACCGATCAGCCTATTTCCATTCTTAGCCCCCAGTCCATTTACAGTTCTAACCCCCCCATCAGCCCACTACTATTTCCTGTGCTATCCCCCCCCCCCCAGCCCAGCCCAGCCCTTCTTGAGAACTTGAATAATAAAAAAAAAGGATACTGAAGCTGCTGCCGCTGCCACAGCAGCAGCAGCCTGAAGTGCCTCATGGCCGCTGCCTCCCCGAAGAGCCCTCCCTCCCTACCCCCCCCCCCCCCCGCCATGCCGGCTCAGCTTTGCAGAGTCACGTGAAGGAAGAGTGTTTCCCTTTTCTGTGGCTCTATTAAAGCTGAGCCCGTGGCGCTGATGGGGACACGGGAAATGCTGAACCACCTGGGAAAGGGGGGCTAAGGAGACAGAAAGGAGATGCTGGAAATGGGGGGGGGGATTAGGGAGAGAGAAAGGGATTTTGGACATTGGAGGAGGGGACTAAGAAAACAGAAATGGGATGGCAGACATTTGGGGAGGGGACTATGGAGATGGAGGATGTCTAGAGAGACAGATAGGGGATGCTGGATGTAAGACACTGGTTGGGGGCAGAGGTAGGAGATGCTGGGCATAGTAGCAGGAGAAAGAAAGAGGAGTTAGTGAGAGATTGAGGGGAAAATGAAGAATGAAATCTGGATAAATAAACAGAAAAATAAATGGAAGAAAGCTGAAAAGATTGATGTAAGAGATTGATATAGATGAAGGAGAGAAAAATGGCCAATGGACAGGTCACCCTGGAAAGAACATAAAGAGAAGACAGAAGAAAGCAGAAACCATAGCCTGGGACCAACATAATTAGAAAAATAAAATGGCCAGACAAGATAAAAAATATATTGGGTTCAATATTCAGTGGTGGCAGCTAGTGTGATTACAGTGGCTAGCCGTCGTTGCTGAACCCTAGACCCAGATATTCAAAGCCAGGGCCATATCTAGCCACAGCATTGAATATCCGGGCCAGGAAGATAACCGGGCAGTGGCAATATTCAGCTGCTGCGCCGTTAGCTTTGGCAGTGAGTTAGGCCAGCCATTACTGCGCCTGACTTTCAACACTGAGGAATAACTGGATAGTGGCTGACTATCACCGCTGCTCGGTTATCTCCAGGTACCAGGCCTGGAATGTCCCAATGCTAACTGGTTAGCACTGGGGCATGCAACAGAAGCATCTGGGGATATTCAGGCGTGCTGTGTTCCTTATCGTCACTCCAGTCCAGTCCCTTTACTACTGGGTTGCGCAACCCTTCCAGCAGCTTGGAGGCTGAGCCCAACCTTTTTGGGGATGGAGCGGTATAAATACCACTGGGACCACCCCTCAACTCCAGTATTCTCAGCCTCCAAGCAGCTGGAGGGTTCCGTAAGCCTAGGGCTTACTGGAGTCCTACCTTATCCTATTTTAGCTAATTTATTTTAGTTAGTTTATTTTGTCCTCTTTATTTGTTTAAGGAGATTGTTTGTTTCCTTGATTGGAATCCTGTACCTTTAATTTTCCTTCTTCCTCTCTCCACCCCCCCCCTCTCTCCCCTCCCGGGCCGGGCTGGAGACCGGAGGACTTGCCTGAGCTGTCTGCGGCAGGGGGAAGAAGCATCTCTCCTTGACTTTGGACCGGAGTCCTGCTTCATTTCCAGGAGCTCTCCTGCCTCGCGCCGAAGCCCCGAGGCGGCTGAGCGCTGGAGGCAGCAACGCGAGGGGAAACTACTCGTTCTCCTTCCCCCCCCCCCCCCGGCGCAGGGGGTGCGGCCGGGCTTCCCCGGAGCCCCGAATCGGACAACCGACAGATTCGGAGGGCTCACAGGCGGCGAAGTCTGCAGCGGTGGCGACGCGGAGCACTTCCACCTTTCGCAGAGATAAAAGCCAGAACCTCGGGCAGTGAGCAGACGCGCGATCCTCCGTCTCGGACTCCACGTGGCTAAGGCCTAACACGTGTTGAGCCGGCGGAGAGAGGAATCGCGGCGCGGGCCCTGCTAGCAGAAGAAACTTCAAATTGCAAGTATCAGCCTGGATTGGCAGCATTTCCTTATTAATGTTAAAATTTATTTTATTTTAACCTAATTGCTTTTACCTTAATTTCCTTAGCTTATTCCATTTGCCCGCGAAAACACTGACTTTGCTTGGGGGAGGGGACATCGCTGTAAAAGCTGTCCTGCTACAGCATTTCTCCCCTGCACATATTTTTGGGGATTGTTTTTCTTTTAGGTTGACTTGGGGGGTGAGTGTAACACATCCTTTCTGGAAATCATGGCCACTAAGTCAAAGTGCCCATCCTGTGGCACACGGAGGGGCACATCATCAGAGACAGGCATCTGCAGAGCTTGTGCTGCAGTCTCCACCTCCGTAGAGCAAGAGCTCAACCTGCCCATGACCCAAGGACCTCAGATGCCCGGGGACCCCCCGGAGGCGGAGGTGGGGCTCCATTTACCCCCGACGGCTAACACAGAGGTTCTCGCACCCCCTCCGTCCCGCTCCACGACGGATGAAGGGGTCGGAGATCTCTTCTCCCCTGACTTTATCTTATTGCTACACCAAGCATACTGCTTGCGCAAGCAGGGACGTGGATCAGGTGATACAGCTCCCACAGGGGATACCAGACCAGCCAGAACTAGGAGAGCGAGCGGTCAGGAGCCAGGGGTACCCCCCAAACGTACCAGACTAATGAGCGAAGAGATCCTCCCACCCCCTTCTCAGGGCACCCCAGAGGAAGAGGGGCTCGGAAAGGGAGCTGGAGGAAGAGGAGGAAGAGCTGGAAGAAGGCGAGATCCCCGAGGAGGACCATTCTCGCATTGTTAGAGTTTTTCGCCGGGAAGAGCTCCCTTCCTTAATCAATGAGTCCCTAAAAGCTCTCAACGTAGTGTCTGACGCCCCGGCGGATGACGAGGCACTAGAAGATCCCTTAATTCAGGCCATCAGAAGGTCCCAAAAAGTCTTCCCTGTCCACAGGGTGGTACGTCAGATGATACAGGAGGAGTGGGACCAACCAGAATCAAACTTGAGAGGGGTACGAACCATGGCTCGCCTCTACCCTCTTCCAGAGTCAGACAAAGAATTGCTGAAATCCCCCAGGGTGGATGCAGCGGTATCAGCAGTCACCAAAAAGACCACTATCCCAGTGGAAGGCGCCACGGCCTTAAGAGATGCCCAGGACAGGAAGGTGGATACGCTCCTGAAACAAGCCTTTGATATAAGCGCTCTCGCCTTGCAAGCCTCTGTCTCAGGAGCTTGGGTGTCTCGGGCCTGTTTAAGGTGGGCTCAGCAGATCCAGTCATCAGAGGAATCATCGGCTGAAACACAAGCCAACTCGGCTAGGCTGGAATCTGGAGCAGCCTATTTAGCTGATAGCCAGTATGACCTCATCAGATCTTTGGCCAAAAACATGGCCTCTGTGGTGGCGGCTAGGCGGTGCCTGTGGCTACGAAATTGGGCAGCGGATGCCTCCTCTAAGTCGCGCCTGGGCAGACTTCCCTTTAAGGGGAAGTTATTATTCGGTGAGGACTTAGAGAAGTTAGTCAAGGATCTGGGGGAGTCTAAGGGAGGCAGGCTCCCGGAAGACAGACAAAAACAGGGGCGCTCCTTTCCCCCAGTACGTACACAGCCCAGAGACTCCCGGAGGTTCCGCCCACCTAGGCCACCCCCCTTTTCCAAGGGCCGTTTTCCCTCAAAGGGGCAAGGTTTCAGGGGGTTCCGGGGAGCGGGCAGAGGCTTTGGCGCAGCCTCTTCCTCCTTCTCGGGCTCCAGAAAACAACAATGAGGAGACGGGGGTCCAGGAGGGAAGGCGCAGGATAGGCGGTCGCTTGACGCTCTTTCTTCCCGCCTGGTCCCGTGTCACGTCCGATCAATGGGTCCTAGAGGTAATCAGAGAAGGCTATGCCCTCGAATTCGCAGAACAAATTCCCCCGGCCTTTGTCCGTTCCCCCTGCGGATCCACTGCAAAAAGGGCAGCAGTAGAGGAAACTCTCGCACACCTAAGGGCGCTAGGGGCCGTGATCCCCGTGCCGCCAAACCAGCGCGGTTCAGGTCGGTACTCGATCTATTTCGTAGTGCCAAAGAAGGAAGGCTCCTTACGACCGATCCTGGATCTAAAACAGGTCAATCGCTGCCTCAGAGTGCCGCACTTCCGGATGGAGACTCTACGTTCTGTCATAGCAGCCGTCAGGGAAAGGGAGTTCCTAACATCTCTCGATTTGACAGAGGCCTACTTGCATATCCCGGTCAGAAAGTCTCACCAACAGTTCCTGAGATTCGCCGTCCCAGGAGGCCACTTTCAATTCCAGGCCCTACCCTTCGGCCTAGCTACGGCTCCCAGAACATTCACCAAGGTAATGGTGGTGGTAGCGGCCTTCCTCCGGAAGGAGGGAATATTAGTTCACCCTTACTTAGACGATTGGCTGATCCGGGCAAAGTCCGAAGAAGAAAGTCTCTCGGCTACGGCAAGAGTAATCCAGGTCCTAGAGGACTTGGGCTGGGTCATCAACCGAGCAAAGAGCAGACTGACTCCCTCCCAGGAACTCGAGTACCTCGGGGCAAGATTCGACACCAACAACGGCAGGGTGTTCCTGTCACGAACAAGGTCAAGGGATCTAAGACTTCTAGTCTCTCAGTTTCCTGGCCAGAAGAAGCCCCTCGGCATGGCATTATCTTCAGCTTCTGGGAACAATGGCGGCGGCAATAGAGGTAGTGCCTTGGGCCAGGGCCCACATGCGTCCCTTACAACGGTCCCTGTTGCGGCGGTGGTCGCCTCAGCATCATCCCCTTTCTCTGCAGTTACCTTGCGCCCCAAGGACCAAACAGGCACTCCACTGGTGGAGATGCCCAAGGAACCTGGACCGCGGGATGCCTCTAGAACCCCCTCAGTGGGTATTATTGACGACGGATGCCAGTCTATCAGGCTGGGGAGCACACTGTGGAGACCGCTTCGTCCAGGGGCTCTGGACACCGTTAGAATCGCAATGGCCCATCAACAGACTGGAATTACGGGCCGTCTCCCTAGCACTCAAGGCTATCCAGGACTTGGTACAGGGACGAGCAATTCGCGTCCTCTCCGACAATGTCACCGCGGTGGCCTACATCAACCACCAGGGAGGCACCAGCAGCCACGGTCTCGAGAAGGAGGCGGGCGCCCTCTTCCAGTGGCGGAAGCCCATCTGCAGGCACTTTCAGCTCAACACGTGGCGGGCGCGGACAACGTCACAGCCGACTTCCTCAGCAGGTGCAAGATAGACCACGGGGAGTGGGAACTGGAACAGAAGACCTTCAGTCAAATAGTAGATCGCTGGGGAGTCCCAGTCATGGACCTCATGGCACGCTTCTCGTCAGCCAAGGTGGACAGATTCTTCAGTCGGCGGAAGGAAAGAATGTCAGAAGGCCTGGATGCCCTCTCCCAAAAGTGGCCTTCGGAGGGCCTCCTCTATGTATTCCCCCTTGGGCTCTCATCGGAAAGGTCCTCCAGCGAATAGAGGCACACCAAGGATTGGTAATCCTCATAGCCCCGGATTGGCCTCGCCGTCCCTGGTACGCGGATCTGGTGAGGATGATCGCCGACCATCCCTGGCGGCTCCCTTGCAAGAGGGATCTGCTAAGCCAAGGTCCGGTGCTCATGCCACACGTGGAGCGGTTCTCGCTTACGGCTTGGCTATTGAAAGGGCACGGCTCCTGAAACGAGGTTACTCAGGCGCAGTAGTCTCAACCCTGCTACAAGCCAAGAAGCGCTCGACCTGCCTATCTTACGTACGAGTTTGGCGCATCTTCGAATCCTGGTGCGCGGAGCACCAAAAGAAGCCACTCTCGGCCTCGGTCCCGGAGGTCCTGGAATTCTTGCAGGCAGGGTTGGACAAGGGTCTGGCCCACAGCTCCCTTAGGGTCCAGCTCGCGGCCATCGCGTGCTACAGAGGCAAGGTCCGTGGGAAACCCCTCGGGGCCCACACTGATGTCTCAAGGTTCCTAAGAGCGGTGAGACGCCTGCGCCCACAACGGAGGTCAATCATTCCCCCTTGGGATCTCAACCTGGTGCTAAATGCCTTGATCGGGAATCCCTTTGAACCATTAAAGGAGGCCTCCCTAAAAGATTTAACCCTGAAGACTGTCTTCCTAATCGCCATCTGTTCGGCCAGGAGGATCTCGGAACTACAAGCGCTCTCCGCTCAGCCGCCTTTTCTGTCATTTCTCAAGGACAAAGTAGTTCTGCGCACGGTTCCCTCCTTCTTGCCTAAGGTTATATCCCCCTTTCATATGAACCAGACGGTGACCCTCCCGGCCTTCGACAAAGAAGGGGTGGAAGCCAGGGATAGCAAGCTTCGACTCCTAGACATCCGGAGAACCCTGAAGCGATACCTCTCTCGCACAGCGCCCTTCAGAAAGTCCGACCGACTATTCATCCAGTTCGGGGGCCCACACAAAGGGGAGGCGGCGGCCAAGTCCTCTATCTCTAGATGGATCAGGGAGGCGATAGCCTCCGCCTATATCCTGAAGGGAAAGCAAGTTCCCGTGGGCCTGCGGGCACATTCTACTAGGGCGCAGGCTACCTCGTGGGCGGAATTCAGTCTAGTCCCTCCCCTGGACATATGTAGGGCGGCGACTTGGTCCTCTCTCCATACCTTCACCAAGCATTACAGGTTAGACGTTCAGAGTGCAGCGGACGCTCGTTTTGGCCTGGCGGTTCTTCATTCCGGTATGCCGGACCCCACCCAGGGTTGAACTGCTCGGGTACATCCCAGTAGTAAAGGGACTGGACTGGAGTGACGATAAGGAAATAGTAATTAGATCTTACCTGCTAATTAGTGTTCCTGAAGGAACGACAGTCCAGTCCCTGATCCCTCCCGATTCCGGCTAAAGTTGACATCTATTGGTTATAGGTAAGCAGAGCGGAATGAACGCAGACCTTCGGAAGAGATGCAGACAATTTCAACGAGCGCAGACCCGCGGCGGCAAGCTCGGGCAAACCCACACCGTCCATTCCCATTCCTCATTTCCTCTCCTTATGATACCAAAAAAAAAAAAAAAAAAGAATTTTTATCCTTTAAATAAGTTAATGCGTTATTTTTCTTAAAATGTTTGTTACGTAGGTTGGTTACAATAGTTGGTTATATCTGCTTTTTCATTCGAATACTGGAGTTGAGGGGTGGTCCCAGTGGTATTTATACCGCTCCATCCCCAAAAAGGTTGGGCTCAGCCTCCAAGCTGCTGGAAGGGTTGCGCAACCCAGTAGTAAAGGGACTGGACTGTCGTTCCTTCAGGAACACTAATTAGCAGGTAAGATCTAATTACTATTTAGTACTGCTTGAAAATCCCAGCCAAAGGGAGTAACTTGGTTAGCAAGGCTGCTAATCACGTTAATCCCTTTCAATATCGGGCCCATCATTTTTATTTTCTGTTTAGGGATTGGAATATGAACCTGCAAACACATGACACGGAGCAGCCCACAGCTCCGTCCCCTCAGACTTTTCCTGGCATACTCCATTCTGTACAGTTACCTTTCATCACACTTTCCTATAATTTATGCTGTACAATTACGCTGTTTGAGTTTACGTTATACATATAGCTCTAATTTTAATTTGTATGGTTTTAATTTGAATGTTTAATGTGTTCCATGTAAAATCCAAGTTTTCCATTCAAATAGTTCCATGTAAATTGCCATGACTAGTAGATACGGCGATATAAAGGAATTGTTAAATCAATAAATAAACTAAATAAATAAATGTAATAGTAGTAGTATATCTGCCTGATCCAGTATTCGATGCGGCTAGAGCCCATGGCAGAAATTTGGGAGGGGACCTCCAAAGCCCAAGTAGGTTGTGTCTTCCTCAGCTTCAGGCAAGCTTGGGGTCCTCTTTGGCCTGGGGGACCAAGACAGTTATCCTGTTTGCACCCCTCTAATGCTGGTCCTGACATCTGCTGTCTTTATATTTTACACAGTGTGGGGGAACTGCTTCTCTTTATGTTTCTCTTAAGCAGCATCTGACTTCATGGGGTTTCAGTTTAATTTTTGTCTACAGATATCTGATTTCAGTTTGTAGTAACTTATTCTGTACTTGCTGAGGGTCTCTGTGTGTGACTATGGCCAGTTATTCTGTTAGCATGGGACAGGGCCGTACCAATCCATTACTGCGTTTTGTGCAACTTGCAAACCTGGTGCCCTCCCCACAATGACATTAGACTTTTGACAGTTGCTGCCCCACAAAAAAGAGATCCCTGCCCCCCAAGTCTGACATGGCCCAAAGGCAGGGCTAACCCAACTAGCAGGTAATCTAGGTGGTTGCCTAAGTTGGTGACTTCTGAGGGAGCAGTAGAGGGGGACAGTGCTCCTCTTGCAGCTGGAGGGCTCCTGCTGACAGCTGCATGTCTCACCTCCCTCTCTCTTACCTACTGGGGGTCCAGGGACTGGCTTCTGCACTGCCTGCTGAATTGGGGAAGAAGACAGTCCTTTATCTCCACTGGCCTGAGCAGCAGAAGCTTATGCCACAGCTCCACAGATCAAGACATTCTGGGCTGCAAAGATGTGATTAGAACATGCTTGCACTGATGGCATTGAAGTCCCTGTAGAGTGATCTGAATCTCCAGGGCTAGGTGGAGAAACAGAAGCTTATGCTGTGACTCCACAGATCGCTCTACTGGGACTTCAGTGCAAGCAGCAGAAGCATGTTCGAATCGCGTCATTGTAGCCCAGAATGTCTTGATGCTATCTCACATGAGATTAGTATCAAGACATTCTGGGCCGCAAACACACGTTTAGCTTCCACTTCCAGTGGAGGTCACAGTGTTCCCCTATTTTTTGTGTCCTCTGCAACTGCACCACTGGTACAAGCCTAAGTACAGTGCTGGCATGGAATTCTATGTAGTAATCTGTAATAATCTCACTTGTTCAGTTTTTCCAATAGGTGTATTGATGTTCTATGGCCCACTGCAGTATTTAGGGTACTGCCTTTTCCTAGAAAGGGTCCTTGTTATGTGAGGTTTGGAAGTTAGTATTGGCATAGTAGATTTGTTCTAGGATCTGAATAACATTTTTGTAGAATTATGTATTACTTCACAGTATGTCTGGTGCCGAGAGGGTTTATGTTATTGTTACTCAGATGACACTAGAAGCCAAATTGGTTTTTGTGTGGTGAATTCTATGTGGAATTGTCCTAGGTCTGCTCTGCATCCATTATTGGGAGAGGAGCCAGAGGGAGGGGTTCTGTGGATGCAGAATATATGTTTGGGTTTAAACCCATATGGGGGCATATTGGGGGACTGAGGAGGTAACTGTAGCTCAATGAGGGCTGAAGAATGCAATCTCTTGAACCTCCTCCCCTCCCCCCACACCCCCTCCTGCATGTGGCTTGCAGGAATTAAAGCCTGCACTGCTGCCATCCCTGTTATTATGGGGAATGGGGCGGGAGGGGGGAGAGGTACTGGCAGGATTAGGTGGAGGGTTTTTCTCTTTCAAAAAGTTGACAACCCTAGTTTCTGGTTGCACATATGTGTGTAGAGCGAGCTGTTATAGAAGAGTCCACATGCTCTTCCTGTCCACCCCCATATTGCATTCTCCCTCCTCCCGCTTTATTCTCCACTCCACTGCACCATACTCTTTCCTCACCCGTCTTCCTCCAAGTTCTCCTCCATTCCCCTCCCTTCCCCAGAGTCTTCTACTTTACCTTTCATACAGATGCACAATTTTAATTCTGTCTTCATCGTTTGGGGTCCAGGTATGCATTTTTACATGGTTGTAGAGTTTATCAGAAGATGGATGGGCTGGGGGAGGGGGCATGACTGAAGATTTGCCTAGATCAGAGGTGTCATACCAATCTGGTTTTCAGGATATTCCCAATGAATATTCATGAGATATATTTCCATGCACTGCTTCCATTGTATATCTGATGCATATTCATTTGGGATATCCTGAACATCTGAGTGGTTTGCAGCCTTTTGGGATTGCAATTTGCCTCCCCTTGCCTAGGGTGCCTAATCCCCTTGCACTTTCCTTGCCCATACTCTCATCTGTGCCTACCTCAGCCCTGTCATTTCCAAAGCAGACAGTGCAGTTGGCAGACAGTGGAGAGATTTTGGGGCAGATGGTGACACCAGTAGAAGGGCTGCTTGCCATTGTCACTGCCTCCTCCCTCTTGATCCCCACCAGCCACTTTTCTTCAGCCATCAAATTATCAGCTGGCAGAGCCTAGAGATCCCTGCTCATCATGCTTCTTCCTCCGCTAACAGTTCTAGCTACATGCTTAGGTTTTGTTTTTGTCTGCCCACTTGCTAACCCCACCTGTAATGTCAGTATCATAAAACCAAAATCGTAAGAAAAAAGTGTCCAAAAATAATTGTCCTCAATTCATTTAAAGGGCCCTTTTGCAAAAGCATGCTGTGGGGTAACCAGGGTGGCTCAAGGCATTCTGCTGCCTGAGGCGAAGGATGAGATGGCGCCCCCCCCCCCCCATAGAGGGGGCGGGGCTTTTTCAAAACTCCAATCAGGGACTAAACCAAACCAAAAAGCTGATTAGATTATATGGAGGAAATGCAAGATGTTTGCACACCAAGGAACTTAAAGAGAGCGAGAACCACAGCATAGTTTATAAAACTAAATTATAACTCATTTTATTTTGTTATAAACTGTGTTATGGTTCTTGCTTTTTCTTTTTCGACATATATTTTGCATCCACAGAACCCCCTTCAACAGTGGTTGCAGAGCAGAACCAGGATATTCACCCACAGAACTCAATATCTTAAAAAAAAAATCTGATTCTGATCATCTCACTAACAACAACAAATATTCTCCAGTACCAGGCATATTGTGAACTAATACAAAACCCTACAACAAAGTCACTGAGTATCTATAGAGCAAATCTACCATACCATACCTCATCAGCACCAGCACCAACTTCCAAAACTCACATAAGGAGCCCATCCAAAAAAAGCATCACAGTGAGTCCTGGAACATTCATACACCTATTTAAAAAGCTGAACAAGTCAAATTACTACAGTACAGTATAGATCTTTATGTAGAAACTCCATGTTAACAGAACACTTGGCCTCAGTCACACACTCAGAACACAGACCCTCATCAAGTACAGAATAAGTGACTTACAATCTAAAGTAAAAATAAAAATATGTAGACAAAATTTAAACTGAAACCCCAAGAAGCCAGATTCTGCATGCAGTGCAAACTCAGATAAATAAGAGATGCAGTTCCCCATACTGTGAAAACCTGACATAGTGGTAAAGGAGCAGAACACCAGAACGGCATTGATAATAGAAGTGTCGGTACCAAGTGATTATTCTGTGGAGAAGGAGAAGATCTTGAAGTATCAAGAAATGCAATCAGAGACCAAGAAAATGTGGCAGAAAAATACAGAAATATCTCCCAATGTACTGGGAGCCACAGACCTGATAAAAAAGAATTTCCAAGCACATCTTGACAAACTACCCATATATGTTACATCTTATGAACTCCAACAGGAGACTCTCTTTGGCACGATGCAAGTATTACGCTGAGCATTAGCAGTAAATTTGAGAGATTAAGATCATATTCCACATACCCTGGCTTAGAAGTGAGGTTCATGACTGCCATAGTATGTGCAAAACCAGGGGCAGCCCAAGGGGGGTGCGGGGCCATGTGCGGAGACTGGGTGTGGGACCTCATTTGCATAATGGGCCCCATTTGCATAAACATTTGCATAATGTTACCATATGCTAACTTTTAGAAAACATGCCTCTTAATGAGTGTATGGATAAAGAAAGACTAAAAGAGTTCTACATTACTATAATCCAGTGCCAACCGCCAGGCACATTAGGAACTACTACAAACACTGCCCATTTAGAACTCATAGCAAACCCGCTGTATCGTAACAGCACTACCAGGGCTCACAAAGCACCATTACCTATCAAAAGGCAACACTGAAAATACTAAACCAATACATTTCAGAAAATAACAATACATGACCTACTGGGGAAAGAGAACAACTGGCAATGTCAAATACGAATTACATAAACAGAATACCTCAGCTCAGTTACACATGCAGAACATAGACCATCACCAAACAAGGAATCACAATTTAGAAACAGGAAGACAATAATTAAACTGGGAACCTCAAAAGCCAAACTTGGAATGTACAACAACACTGTAGAAGTAAAACTATAAAGTTAATTTCCTTTTGTACTAAATAAAGTGCAGACGTTAATGATGCACATTTCCCAGAGCTGACATATTCCAGTTAATAAATTCAAAATAAAGAGATATTTTTCTACCTTTTGTGCATTTTTTTTCAGTTGCAATTGCTCCAGCCACTTTCTTCTGGTTTCTTCATGTCTTCTGCTAACTCTCCATCGTCTGCTGTCCATTTGTCCTTTCTTCTCTCTTCTAGTTTTTTTTCCATTCTCTCTCTACATCTGCTTTAACATACTAATCTTTCTCCTTTTGCTCTTTCCTCATTCCTATTTCATCCACTCAAATTTTACCCCTCCATCCTCAATCCCCACTTACTCTCCCAATACCTGGCCAATCGTAGATTTGTCTTCTCTCCCACACAAAAAAATTTTCCCCTCCATTTCACTCTCCCAGCTCCATCCCATTCTAATCCTCCCCCAACATCAGCTGCCTTCTAGTTCCAGCCCCACCCAGCATCCGCTCTCTTCTAGTCCCCGCATCAGCCCATTTCCAGTCCTAGCCCCCCATCCGCCTATTTCCAATCCTATCCTAGCCACACCATCAGCCCATTTCCAGACCTAGCTCCCCCATCCATTTCCAGTCCTATCCGAGTCCCTCCATCAGCTCATTTCTAATCCCAGCCCCCCATTTCTAGTCCTTTCCTAGCCCCACCATCAGCCGATGTCAAATCCTAGCTCCCCTCCACTCAGCCCATTTCCAATCCAAGCCCCCATGAGCCTACTTCCAGTTCTAGCCCCTCCATGAGTCCATTTCAATCCAAGCCCCCACCACAGCCCATTTCCAATCTTAGCATCCCCCCAAAAGCCCATTTCCAGTCCTATCCTAACCCCTCCATCAGCCCATTTCCTGTCCTAGCTCCCCCCCCCCACTCAGCCCATTTCCAATGCTAGCTAGCTTCCTCCCTCACAGCCCATTTCCATTCCAAGCCCCCCCTTCCACTCAGCCCATTTCCAGTCCTAGCAACCCCCCAGCCCATGACCAGGCCTAGCCTCCCCAGAGGCCATGACCAGTCCGAGCCCCCCATCAGCCCATTTCCAGTCCTAGCCCCGCATAGACCATTACCAGTCCTAGCTCCCCATAGCCCATAACCAGTCCTAGCCCCCCCATCAGCCCATTTCCAGTCCTTGCCCCCCCATAAGTCCACTTCCAGTCCTAGCCCCCCCCATAGCCCATTGCCAGTCCTAGCCCCCTTCAGCCCATTTCCAGTCCTAGCCCCCCCATCAGTCCACTTCCAGTCCTAGCCCCCCCCCCCATAGCCCATTGCCAGTCCTAGCCCCCTTCAGCCCATTTCCAGTCCTAGCCCCCCCATAGCCCATTACCAGTCCTAGCCCGCCCATCAGCCGTAGCCCCCCCCCATAGCCCATTACCAGTCCTAGCCCCCCCATAGCCCATTACCAGTCCTAAACGCCCCCATCAGCCCACTTCCAGTCTTAGCCCCCGCACCCAGCCCAGGTAGATTAAAAAAAAAAAAACCTTGCTGTTACTGCCGCTGCCGCCGTGGCAGCGGCAGAATCGAGCGTCCCGCGGGGGCCCCCCTGCCCGGCAGAGTCTTCCTTGTGGCCTCAGCTCCCTCAGCGCGGGCTTTTCAGAGACACGAAGGGAGAGTTTCCCTCTCGCGGCTCTGTTTAAGCCCGCGGGGCTGATGGGAAACAGGAAATCCTGTTTCCTATCAGCGCCAGCGGCTTAATAGAGCCGCGAGGGAGAAGCTCTCTCTCTTCGTGGCTCTGAAAGCCGGCACTTAGGGAGCTGAGGCCTCATGGAGGATTCTGCTGGGCAGGGGGGGGGCCCCGTGGGATGCTTGATTCTGCCGCTGCCACGGTGGCACCGGCAGCAGCACCAAGTTTGTTTGGTTTTTTTTTAAATTTACCGGCAGATGCAGAATGTTGTTTGCGTGGGGCCCCCTGAAACGCAGGGCCCTGTGCAAACAACATTCTTGCACAATGGACAGGCCGGCCCTGTGCAAAACGAACCCATTAGAAGAAACTACTCCGTGTAAAATATAAAGATAGCATAAAGTCCAATCACTAAAATGAAATAAAATTATTTTTTCTACCTTTGTTGTCTGACCATTTTATTCTCTGATCATGCTGGTCCCGATCTGAGGCTTCTGCTTTCCTGTCTTCTCTTAGCTCTCTTTCTGTGGTCTATGGTCCATCTGCCATTTCTTATCTCTTCTTTTGTTTTCTTCACTTCTTTCCAACAGGCTATTTCCAGACCCAATAACCCTTCCCAGTATCAGCCCTTTTCCAATCCTTTTCCAGTCCTCCCTCTCAGTACTTTCCAATGTCAACTTCCATTCCCGCCACTGGTGTCCGTTCACTTCCAATTCCCCTCCTTCCCCACTGTCCAGCCCCTTCTAGTCCAAATACCATGGCAGCCCCTCTCAGCATCCACTCCTTTCCAGGCCCATTCTCCCATCCCCTTGCATCAGCCCATTTGTAGCCCTAGCCCCCAGTTTTCTTCCAGGCCAGCAGCTCTTTCCTCCTCGCCCCCCCCCCCCCCACCATCAGCCCATTCCCAGTTGAAGCTCCCCCAATCAACTCACTTCCAGTGCTAGTCCCCCCTCAACCCCATTACCAGTGCTAGCCTCCTCTAATTAACCCATTACTAGTCCTACCCACCCCCATCAGCCTGTTACCAGTCCTAGCCTCCACTAATTATCAGCGCATTTCTAGTCCTAACCCCTGATCAACTCTTTTCCAATGCTAGCCCCCCATCAGCCCATTACCAGTCCTAGCCTCCCTAATCATCTCATTTCCAGTGCTAGTCCCCCCTCAGCCCATTACCAGTGCTAGCCCCCCTAATCAGCCCATTACCAGTCCCAGCCCCCCCCCTCGATCAGTCCATTTTCCAGTCCTAGCCTTCCCTAATCAACCCATTACCAGTTCTAGCCCCCCCTGATCTGCCCATTACTAGTGTTAGCCCCCCCCCCATCAGTCCATTATAATCCTAACCCGCACTGTCTCTCCCCTTTGTCCAGCATGTATCCCCTGTCTGTCCAGTATGTCCTCCTGTCTCTCCCATTTGTCCAGTATTTGCCCCCTATCTCTCCCCTTTGTCTAGTACTTGTCACCTTGTCTCCCCCTTTGTCCAGTATGTCCCTGTCTTCCCCTTTGTCCAGCATTTTCCCCTGTCTCCCCCTTTGTCCAGTATTTGTCCCCTGTCTCCCTCCTTTGTCCAGCACTTGTCCCCCTGCCTTTCCCCTTGTCCAGCATGTCCCCTGCCTCCCCCTTGGTCCCCCCTGTCTCTCATCTTTGTCTTTCCTTGTCCTCCTTCTGTCCCTACTCCCTCCACCTGCACTTCTCATCCAACGCCGGCAGGGGCACTCTGGCTGTTTTTATTTTAGATTTTGCCACCTCTGGTCTGCCTCTGCCTTCCTGCTGCATTGTTTTTCTCAAGAATGCTTGCAGCAAAAAAAAAAAAAGCGGCGGGAAGGCAGAGGCAGGCCAGAGGCGGCAAAATCTAAAATGAAAACAACTGGAGTGCCGCCTCCACTGCACAAATCAGCCTGATCGCTTGCAGCGTTCCTGCAAGCGATCAGGCTGATTTGTCTGACACCAGCACTCCAGCTCTGTTTGACTTTAGATTTTGCAGCCTCTGATTTACCATGCAAGAAATCAGAGGCAGGCCAGAGGCTGCAAAATCTAAAATTAAAACAGATCTGGAGTGCCAGCGTCAGAGTGCCAGCCCCAACAGAGTGCCGCCTGAGGTGATCGCCTCAGGTGACCCAGTGGAAGAACCGCCCCTGGGGGTAATCATGAATGCAAAGTAACCACAGTAAACATTACTGCATGGGCATCTAGGGCTGGTACCTGTTCAGAAACTAATGCCTGAACCACTAGCATGACTTCTTGTTTCAAGATGGAACCTGCTCTGAACCAAAGCCTGAACCATGCAGCCTACTCTGAACCAAAGCCTGAACTAAACAAGGTGGATTCCTGTTTTGCTATAACTCAGCATTAAAACTTGCAGATCAAGTAATTCTGCCAGTTTAGAAGTATTTTTCCAGCTGACGACGTGCAGAAGAACATGGCTAAGACCTTCATTGTGCTAGCATTTGCAACAATGTATGAAGTGGCACTTCAGCAACTTTAGCATGATGGATCTTTGTTTGCAGAAGGACCACCTATTAGCTGTTACTGGATTTGCTGAAGGTGACATATAGGGTTCAAGTCCAGCCAATCACCAGGTCTTCAGGACAATGAATTATACGGCTGTACACCGGAACCCAGTAAGCAGAACCCAGAGGGCAGAGAGAAAACTCAGAAAGAAAGAACAAACTCTGAAAAGGAAGAACAAGAGAAGGGAACTAACTTCTGATACAGACTGTTGGCTTGTCTTTTTCTCTCTGGCTGAAAAAGTCAGAAAGTGTTCAAGGCCAAAGCCTCGAGATGGAGTGAATTTCTCCCACAGACCGGCAGCTCAGTGTGTGACCACACAGTTCATTTCAACTGATGTTGGGCCTCTGCCATACCTTGAGTTCATTCCATTCCTGAGACCCGGACCACAGCCACAGGTGTTTTGGCATGAGCTAAGATACTGATCTTTAATTTCCTGGAGGTTGGGGCTAACCTAGACAGTCAGATAATTTATTGTATGTCAGAGTGCATGCGAATCAGTGACAATGGTTTCTAAAACAAAGATTATATCTCTTGTTAATTGTAACATAGGGCTGAATAACATACTACTTCAGAAAGCTAATTCATTCTAATATGTCCTCTATTTTTGCTATCAGAAATAAAGTCTACTTTTTATACAAACAGGGCTGATTCTTGTTTTATCATGTGACTTGTTTGCCAGGTGGTCCTATGGAATCCTGGGAAAGGAGTGTGTAGCAGTTTTTCCCTAGACGGATGAGTATTTATACATGTGTATTTATCTGCTACTAATAATATCTCCTACAGGCATGACAGCTATTCTGTGCTAAATGCACGTTATTTGTCTATTGCATGATGGAGTGGGTTAGGGGCAGAGTGTAGGTGTGGAGAGCACCATGAAGTTAGCATGGAGATCAATTGTGGCAATTAATGTGAGTGCACTCAATGATCCTTTTATGTGTGGCGTTCGGTGCACTTGAGTTAATTGCAAATGCCACTGCTGCATAGGGTACCAAGGACATGTTGGGCATGCTACTGACAGTGTACGACTGCTGCACTTTCCGCACATTAATATTTGCTCTCAACATGCAGTAAGTGCAGGCCCTTGGTGGCACATTAGTAAAAGGGTTCCTAACTCCTTTAGCTAATCCCCTTTTCATCGTAAATTTAATGCAGTGGTCTTCTTCCTAAATTTGTGTCTTTTTTTCCTTTGTTTTGTTAAAGAATATTTTCCTGATTTGTGTGTATGCTTGTATATTGCGTCTGATATTCACCGATGGTGGTTAGTGCAGCTAAAGTGGCTAGCCATCGCTGATGAACTTTAAGCCCAAATATTTAATGCCAGGGCCATATCTGGGCCCTGGCATTGAATATCTGGGTTGCCCAGATTGAAGTGAAGCTAACTGAGTAGTGACGATATTCAGCCACTGCCTAGTTAACCAGCAGTGAAAGTTAGGAAAGCCTTTACTGCACCTTACTTTTGCCGCATGTCAATAATCAGGCAGCAGCTCAATATCACCACTGCTTGGGTATCAATGTGTGCCACCCCTGAACGTTCCTGACACACCCCAATGCTAACCGGTTAACATTGGGATGTGCAGCAGCACCCAGGGATATTCAGTGGCACTGACTGTTAGTGCCTCTGAATAGCCCAGACAAGGGTGTTAACATGGTTACCAGGTCTGCTAACCATGTTCATCCCTTTGAACATCCCCCCTGTTGATTTTTATTTTGATTGTAATCCACCTTAATTGCCCTTTGGAGAAAAAGGGGGACTATAACTACCAGAAGTGAATTATTGAGAACATAAGAAATGCCATACTGGGTCAAACCAAGGTCCATCAAGCCCAGTATTCTGTTTCCAACAGTGGCCAGTCCAGGTTACAAGTACCTGGCAGGTTCCCAAAAGGCACACAGGTTCCACAATGCTCGTCCTAGGGTAAGCAGTGGATTTCCCGGGTCCCCTTTAATAATGGTTTATGGACCTTTCTTCCAGGAACTTGTCCAAACCTTTTTTAAACCCAGCTACACTAACAGCTTTTACTACATCCTCCAGTAACAAATTCCAGAGTTTGATTATGCAATGAATATATGAAATATTTTATTTATTTAGTATATATTTGTATACCGCTACTTCCAGCGATCAGCAGCGGTTTGATTACAGATTGGAAATTGTCAAATCATGACGGGAAATTTCAGGGTATACACACATTGATTAGACAGGAAGGCACGGCACACAGTGATAAGGTCGTAAGGAGGTTCAGAAAATACATATGTACATTTTTACATAATTTTACAAAATTTTACAAAATTTTATATACAGGCACTCTTTCAATTTAGGACATCTCGTAGCTCCCTGGGATTTTACATCAAATGTATTGACACTGGAATAGATGTGTCTTTAGTTTTTTTCCTGAAAGCAATAAGGTCTTTGGTCGCACGTAGGTCAGGTGGAAGTTGGTTCCAGAGGACTGAAGGACTACCCAGAGCAACTACTACAACAGAAAATAGATCTGCACTTGTAAGTATTTATTTTCTGGAATATATTCTAAACCTTGGGGCAAAAAAGATAATTTTTGGGTAAAAAGTAGATAAATCTGTGCATTTAGATTTCTGTGTGTTTGCTGAGTCAGTCAGGTCTTAGTACCACCAGAGAGTTTTTCATTTAATTCAAATCAGAGTATAGCTTAGCATAGAAAGAAAAGCGGAGCTAGTTTTACAAAAACGTATCACAGCTAGTAAAAAATAAATAAATTCATAGTTTTATGTTGCCTCTTAAGAATTTCCTCCTTGATTCGGAGCCAGTGCTTCAGTGAATTATTGTCTGCTGCCTTCTGAGAAATCTGTGTTCGTTCCTGCACTCAGATGCTCTTGTGTGGACTTTGCCAGTCATCCCCTAACAGGGACCTCTCCTGACTGGCTGGTTGGAGGAGTAGCCTAATGGTTAGAGCAGTGAGCTGAAGACTAGGGTTGAAATCTCACTGCTGCTCTGTGTTTTGCGACATTCTGCAAGTCACATAATTCTCCATTGCCTCAGGTACAAACTTAGGGACTGATACGGAAATGTTAGCGCTGAGCGCATAGTTAGCTTGACATCTGTGCACACTCATTGCCATGCCCCGACACAATGCAAAAATGGACTTGGCGCAAGCATTACCTGCGCAGATAGCAGCATGTCACCTATTAAAATTACACTATAATGAGCTGTGCATATTCAAATGACATCGTAATGAGGCCATTAGCTATTTTGCCCCGATGCAAAGAAGTGTGCAGGAGATTGGAAGGTTGAGCACAGAGTTCAGTAGTGCCATTGTTTGAACGCCTGGTCAGAAGTGAAGTAAAACTGGTGCATGCAGAAGAAAACTTCCATGTGTGCAGGAGAAGAAATCTTTAGCGCGTGAAAGTTGGGTGCATATAGGAGAAAACTGATCGGTGTGTAGAACAGAAATGTTTTCCATTGTGATTTATCCACTGGTGGCTTTGCAGTTTGCATGGGCTGGAGCTGAAACACAAAAAAGAGATGGGGAAAACGAGAGAGCAAACAGAGCTGAACTGCGCTTACACTGGTGTTATCTCATTCCTGTGCGTGCTGCAGATTTGTTCGTGTTAGCACATAAGCTTTCTGCAAATGCTTCTTGGCACCAGCTGCCACATTTAGCGCTGATGTTTTTGCATATTTTGTTTGCATATGTTACAGTATTCTCACATTAGAAAACCATGCACATGTCTTTTAGCACATGGTTCTAATACTGGCTTTCTGTATCAGCCCCTTAGATTGTAAGCCCTTGAAAGACAGAAAAATACCTACTGTACCAGATTGAAAGTCATCGTGAACCTCTGTAAAAGGCATGAGCTAAATCCAGTTCCCCTCTTCAAGACTCCACTCACTGTCACCGATATCTTCAAGGCACACAGGCGTGCCTGCTCCTGGGGCCTCGCCAGAGGGCCCTTTGCATGGACCTCCACTGCCGATAACAGAAGCCGGAAATCTAGGTTAATAGAAAGGTTAGGTGCCTCGGCTATTTGACCCTTATATAAAAGCTCAAGCCTGCAGCCAAGGGTTAGATCGCCTCCGAGTTATATAACTACCTGTAAGCAGTGCCTTGATATTGCTGTTAATGCTCTGTATAACCTATCTTGCCAATAACGTCACATTCTGTAACTTGCTAAGTTCATATAGAGCAAGTTGGATACAATGTAGTTTTTCTTGTCCTTCTTAAAACGCTGTCACTGTAGTGACTTAACCTATGTTACCATTAGGAATTACACTGCTGTTACATTGTATTACAATTAAGCATCTCACTGAGTTTTGTCAGCTACCATATAAGTAAGCTATTAGTCTTAACATAAGAACATAAGATACGCCATACTGGGTCAGAACCAAGGTCCAACAAGCCCAGTGTCCTGTTTCCAACAGTGGCCAATCTAGGTCATATGTACCTAGCAGTTTCCCCAAAAGACAGGTTCCACAATACTTGTACTGGGTCAAGCATCGATATCCTGGGTCCCTTCTTAATAATGGTGTATGGACCTTTCCTCCAGGAACTTGTCCAAACCTTTTTTAAACCCAGCTACACTAACAGCCTTTACTACATCCTCCGGTAACAAATTCCAGAGTTTGATTACACGTTGAGTGAAAAAATATTTTCTGTTATTAGTCTTAAATAGTTTACCCTGTAGCTTCATTGCATGTCCCCGAGTCTTTCTATATTCTGATAAGGTAAACAATCGATCTACGTTTACCCGTTCCACTCCGTTCATTAATTTATAGACTTTTCTATCAGATCTCCCTCAGCCGTCTTCTTTTCCAGGTTAAAGAGCCCTAACCTTTTTAGCCTTCTTCATAGGAGTATCCTTCCATCCCCTTTAACATTTTGGTGGCTCTTCTCTGAACCTTTTCTAATAACGCTATATCCTATTTAAGATACGGCAACCAGAATTGCACACAATATTCAAGGTGCGGTCTCACCATGGAACAATATAGAGGCATTATAATATCTTTTGTTTTATTTTCCATTCCTTTCCTTATGATACCCAGCATTCTATTTGCTCTCTTGGCTGCCGCTGCACACTGGGTGGAGGGTTTTAACATGTTATCCACAACAATGCCTAAATCTTTTTCCTGGGTGGTGGTTCCTAATATGCAACCTTGCATCTTGTAACCATAGTTTGGGTTGTTCTTCCCCAGGTGCATATTACCTTTGCGACAATCTTGTCCACATTAAATTTCGAACTGCCAATAGCCAATTTATCAAGGATCCTATTGCACAATTTTCCACAATCTTTCTTGGGTTTTAACCACTTTTGAAATAGTTTTTGTGTTCATCTGCAAATTTGATAACCTCACTCGTTATTCCCTTTTCCAGGTCATTTCTGAATATGTATAAAAAGGCACGCCGGGACCCAGCAAAGATCCCTGGGGTGACAAAACCACTATTAACCTTTTCTCCATTGGGAAAATTCGGCTATTTAGGACTACTCTCTGATTTCATATTTTTTAACCAGTTCCTGATCCACAATAGTACACTGCCGCATATCCCGATGACTATTTAGTTCTGCCAAAAGTATATGATGAGGGACCTTGTCAAAGGCTTTCTGAAAGTCCAGATACACAATATCAACCGACTCACCTTTGTCCACCTGATTATTCACCACCTTCAAAAAAAATAACAGATTAGTAAGACAAGATCTTCCTTGTCTAAAAGTCCATGGGGATGTCTCCCATTAGGCCCATGACGCAATCTACCGCTGATTAATTTTGTTCTTTATGATGGTTTCT